>HG996494.1:0-10000000 GCA_905340225.1 Abrostola tripartita
GAACATGGGCTCCAGCGTCTGTGTCAGCGGAGGCGCCCAAGGGCGGAGTTTGCCCCGTACCAACTGGTATGGGCGCCCCCATGGGTCGGCGTTAAGGGTGGACAGCTGTTCCCGCCGAGCCACATCCTTGGCCCGACTGATAGCCGATTGGAGGGACAGTTTTGCCCCCCTGTAGGCATCATACAGCCGGGCCTCGAGCGCGCGGTCAGCGGGGTGTCTTCGGCGCTGGCGCACGTACTCGCGCCTGCGCGCCGAGCACGCCACGCGCAGTTCCGCCACTTCAGCCGTCCACCAGTAGACCTGACGTCGTGAAGGCCGCGACTTGGCCCGGGGCATCGCGCTGTCGCAGATGGTGGACAGCGCATCCCGGAACCGAGCCGCCTCCTCGTCAACCCCCACGAACGCCGGTGAGCCAACCCAGGCCTGGACTAAGGCCGCTTCCCGCACCATGTCCCTATCGAGTTTGGTGAGCACCCACCGAGGAAATGCCGGTGGGTGTGGACTCGACGACGATGACGACGAAGGGGTGGAAACATCGAACCGGATGTACCGGTGATCGGACAGTGTCTCCACCCCCTCTAAGACCCTCCAGTGGGCGACCGTGCGCGCGACAACAGGACTTGCGAAGGTGATGTCCACTATGGACCCGCCGCGCTGCCGCACGCACGTGTCGACCGAACCCCGGTTGAGGACGCACAGGCCCAACGTCAACAACCACTCCTCCACGAGCTCGCCGCGAGCGTCGGTGGCGGGGGAACCCCAAGCCGTACACTTGGCGTTGAGGTCCCCAAGCAGAAGAACTGGGAGGGGGCGATTCTGCCCAATCAGGGCCTCCAAGCTGTTGAGGTAAACCTCGAACTCAGCAAGGACCCTGTTGGGCGAGAAGTACACCCCCACAACCAAGATGTTGTCCGCCACCGCTGCAACGCAGCCTGGACGCCTAGCGACAACCCGCAGAGGAGTAGAAGAGACGAGGGCAACAACCCCCGCCGCATCACCCACCCAGTTGTCCCTGGGCGGGATGAAGTAGGGCTCCGCAACCGCCGCGATGTGTATCTCCCACTGCGCCATGCTCTGGACCAGCAGGTCTTGTGCCCTGGCGCAGTGGTTGATGTTCGCCTGGAGGAATCGGTGGGCCATATCTTAATCCGACATGGTCACCACCTCTCCCCCGGCGTTCGCGGCCGGTGTTGGGGTCGGTTGCGGAGCGACCTTCCCTGCCTTCTTCTTGGGCACCTTGGCGAGCTGCTTGTCGCAAGCCTTAGTGCCCATGCGGTGGTCCGCAGCCAGCCCAGCCGCTGCGCAAGCAGTGCAGTGCGGTGCTGCAGTGCACTGCCGCGCTATATGGCCGACCTGTCCGCAGCGGTAGCATTCACCGCTGCGGTCGACCTCCGAGCTGCAGGTGACCCGTATGTGGCCCTTCTGCAGGCAGCGGAAGCAGCGAGTGGGTCGGGCCTCAAGTAGCCTGACCTGGGCTGAGACCCACCCAATGAGGAGGCGCTTTGCCTGCACCACTTTGCTAGCCGCCGCCACTGGACACCGCAACCAGATGGTGCCCATGCCTGAAGGGCCACGGCGAATCTCACCGGCCTTTATGGCATCAGGCCGGCACTCGCCCACCCGGGCAACGACTGACACCACTTCGTCGGCGGTGATGGAGTCGTCCAGGCCTGAGACGCGCAACTCCGCAGTCTTGACTGGCCTGGAGACTCTGAGGTCCTCCGCGAAAGCCTCCCGGAACCTATTGGCGATAGAGTCGGCTTTGTCGCCGCTACCGACCCCTGGTACCTCCAGGATCCGGGCCCCTGTCGCCGTCTTCTTGATCCGGACACTGGTGATGCCCAGATCAGACAGGGGGACTCTGTCTCTTGCCTGAGACAGAATCGAGGCATAGGTGATGCCTCGCTCCTCCGCTCCCGGCTGCAGTTGGATAACGACAGCGGAGGAGCGCGGAGGACGCAGTTTGTCGGACTGCTTCCTCTTTTTCTTAGCCTTCTTGGGGCCCGGCTTAGCTTGACCGCTAGACCCCTCAGGACTCTTCTTTTTCTTCGGCTTCTTGGCCACTACCGTCCAGCCCTCCTCGGCGGCGCTGGTACTGGCCTCCGGCGGAGTGGTGCTGGTGGCGGTGGCAGGGATGGGCGCAGCTTGGGTTGTCTTGCCCTTCCCCTTGCCCTTCCCTTTGCCCTTCTTGGAGGCAGTGGCAGCAGGAGGAGTGAGTACAGCGACAGTAGAGCTCGCAGTTTTCTGCATCTGCTGCGGCTTTTTCTGTGGCTTCTCCTGCTGCTTCTGTGCCTCTGCCTTCCTAGCGTCCGCGGCCAATGGGGGTCGCAGACGCTTTTCAGGCAACAGCCTCTCTTCATACGCCCCAAGTCGGGCGTTTACCATGGTCCCCACCTGGACCATGATTTTCTGTATCAGCTCCTCGCTGTCCGGCGCAGGCCGAACTTCTGGAGCTGGAGCGGTATGAGGCAGCCGCTGCTTAGCCACCTCGGCCTGAAGCCCAACAAAATCTCGCCGCAAGCCTTCCAGCTCCTTCTGTAGGCGGGAGTTATCCGCCTCCAGTCTGGAACTGGTGGCCTGCAGCAAGTTTGTCTCCTCCGAGACCGTTCTGCTCGCAAGCGTTTGCAAAGACGTCTTGATAGTCTTCGCCGCTTGGTTCAGCGCCTTTGTATACGTCCCCTTCAGGTTGCCAGACTTGGCGGCAACCTTCAGGATGACGTTTATGCTGTCTTCGACAGCCCTGCTGACTGCCAGCGATGATTTGGTATCATCGCCAGCAGCTATGACCTCCTCCAAATCCGTGCTCGAGACGTCCGCGCGCTCCACGCATCTGTCGAGCTCGCACTCGGTTCGGAGGAAGGCCTCCTTCTTCTCCTCTTCTTTTCTGGCAGCTGCAAGGGCGGCCTTACGCTTGGAGAGCCCTACGTGCTCCCCAGTTGTAGGAGGCCGGCCCCTTCCCCGTTTGGGAGTGCTGGTGCCAGAAACCGTCGCGGCGTCGTCACTGGACCCATAGTCCGTCGCCGCGTTCCCACGTGGTCTTTTGCGGAGGACTTTGGTAGTCTTCCCGCTCACCCCGCCGTCACTCTTGACGCTGTTTGTGGAGTCGTAGTCCGACCCCACAAGACTCATTTGAGAGCTTCTTAGGCTCTCATGGCGAATGTTGCCCCCCCCAGAATACGAGGGGCAGACGGGCCCCGAAGGACCCGCAGAGGATTCTCCGACCGCGGAGCGGTCGGTACCTCCCTGGGGTAATAGTAAAGAATCATCGGCCATTTTTCATAGTTTTTTCCTTTTTTTTGTACAGGGGACGGTCCCCTGTGACATCCTTGGGACGGAGTTGCTCCCCCGCCATGCAGCCCACGGCCGGATGTCAGAACTCGAGCTTCGAGGTGATGTTATAGTGTTTTCTTCACTTGGTCCCCGGCCAATGAAGGCAAGAGACCCCCGTACCTGTCCCAAAAAGAACAGGAGTACGGGTTCGGCCGACGGTGGCCCACTGCCATGCCCGACTGTCACTCTCGTGAGCAGCCGGACCCGCCGCCCGCGCTTGCGTCCGCCTCCCCCTCCAGTATGAGAGAGGGGATCAAGCTCCACGCCCATCGCCGCTACTCGGAATACGTCCGAGACGCCGACGGGCACTCCGCATCCTCGCAAAACCACGAAGAGCGGAACTCCAACGACGCCGACAAAAGTCGCAGCCCGGCCAGGCAAAACACACCCGACCAGACCCGCCGCTGCATCGATCGCGTCCTCTCGCGAAGACGCAATCCCCGTGCCATGTCGCCAGTCCGCATCCACAGTCATGTCTGAAAACAGACACGTACCGGGAGCGAACTTCCCCACCCCCCAAAAGCGACAGACACCTTTGGTTTTTTATAGAGGTGTTCTCCTCGCAGCCCGTCCCGGCAAAGCCGATGCGAGCCCCCGTTCCTCTCAGTGAGGCTTACGGGTTGTCCGACGGTGACCGAAGTCGCCGCCCGGCCAATCAACACCTGACTGACCGGACCCGCCGCACTGATCGCATCCTCGAGCAATGAGGAGCGATCCCAACGCCTGGTTTTGGTCCGCGCCGGTCGAAACCGGTACCGCGCATATCTGCGCGGCGTTCCCCTATCCGCCACCCGGGGGACGCGCCCGATACGAGTCCAGAAACTCGTCCGGCAGGCCAAACTGACCCGCCGCGGGAACCTAACCTAACCTAACCTAACCTAACCTAACCTAACCCATCGATTTTTCAAGTACTATTTATTATCCGATTTCGATGGTTGATATCTCTAAAAATCCGTTATAGTATAAGCTATCTAATAGTGTATACCAATCGCATTTCACTTATTCCGTTTTCTAGTTATCTTCCATAAACAGTTTTCAGATTCTCATAAATTTAAGGTCAACTTCAAAAATTCATTTTCCAGTTCACATCATAGATTTCAAATAGTTATCACTTTCTAAAATTCAATTATATAGAGTAGTTTCCGATTAAACTTAAATTCCTGTCCTGGATTTTTGTTTAGTATTTTATTTAGAGCATTTAAACATATTAAAAGTCACTTATTTAACTCGCATTTTTAGTTAATTTGTATTCAGGTCTATTTTAACATATCGTTACGTCTATTGCTTCTTATAGATATTTAATCGTTCCCTGCTTGTTATTTCTATATTCTGTACTAGTTTTAACAGTTACATTACTAATAATTTCTTAATATTTTCACATTATCTTGATTAAATAAATCATATTTTACGAAACATTTAACTTTAACTTCACTCATTCTTTAAATACATTTAACATTTAAGTGGGCTCCCCCTTAGTCCTCTAGGTACCATCCTAGTATATAAACCTTGGCGTAATTACAAATAAGTAGGTATTAGCACTTCATTTGCCATCACTTATACACTCTTAATTATTACATTAACATAGTAAAATCATTAAATTACATTTTTACATTAATTCTTACATTATTAATTAATTCAGTTATCTTACATCCTTAATTTGTTATCATGTCTCAGATAGTTAAAGAGGTATCTTCGGGAGCTTACTTGGGTGTCATGCAGGAGCAAAACATCACTGCTTCAGCAAATAAGCTGTTACAAGACGCTAAGTCCAACCTTGATATGTCTGGCAACCTCAAGACCTCTATTAAAGAGTGTGTAAACAACAGTCTTGCAGGTCTCTATAATATGGTAGTAAACCTTAGTGAGACGCGCCAAAGTCTGCAACTACAATTAGAATCTACAAAGTTACAGCTTAAAGAGGAAATGCTTAGAATTGAGAAGGAATACTCCACGCAGCTCGCGAACTTAGTAGGAAATAATTTCACACCACCTGACAACTCTACAATACCTTTCAATAATAACAAATTATTTGCAGAACTTGACGCGCTCCGACGCGACATACCATCTAGCGTTGTACAGCTAATTATAGCTAAAAACATTCCTTTGTCATCTAATGACAATAACCAAGACTGGGGACAGCTATTGGGAGAGTTGAAGGAATTACGTAAGGCCGCGGAAGAGACGGGAAGACAGATAGAGTCGCTTAAGGAAGGAGTCCCTTCTTACGCAGACGTTCTCTCCCGGCCGGGTCGCATCCCATTAAAACCCACACCCAATCATTCAATCATAGTGTCCTCAGAACTGGAGAAAGATACGAGCGATGAAGTTTTGGGTAAAGTTCGACAAGCGCTTAACGCTAAGACATGCGGACTACAAGTGCAAAGGATTCGAAAGGTAAAGAATCAGAAGATTGTGTTAAGTTGCAGCAACAAAGACGATTTAATCAGAATGACGGAAAAATTAACAGGCAATAATGATAATTTGAAGGTTGAGGAGGCAAAAAATAAAGAACCACTAGTAATAATTAAGGATTTATTGAGCTATAATACTGATGAAGACATCTTAGCATCATTGAAGACACAGAACTCCGGTATTCTCAGTGGTCTAGCAGAGAGCGACTATACTGCTAGTGTTAAGTACCGCAGGAGGGCTAGGAACCCTCATGAGAATCACGTCATCCTCCAAGTCTCGCCTAAGATGTGGCAGAAGCTCACGGCGGCGGGCAGGATGCACATTGACTTGCAGTATGTCACAGTGCAAGATCAGTCTCCCCTAGTACAGTGTACTCGCTGTCTGGGGTACGGGCACGGACGAAAAACGTGTAAGGAGACATCGGACTGCTGCAGTTATTGTGGGGGTACTCACCTGAGAGCGGATTGCCCCTCATACGCCGCCGCTGAAACGCCTGTTTGCTGCAACTGCAAAGCAGCCAAGAACCAAGATACAGCGCACAATGCGTTTGATAGAAACTGTCCCATTCGTCGCAAATGGGACACAATAGCGCGGTCTAGCGTCTCCTATTGGTGTTAACGCCAACGGCACCTCAATAAACGATAGTTCACAAATTTCAACAAACGTTAATACAGATATAAAATACAAATTAATCCAAACTAATCTTCAGCGAAAACGCCTTGCAACACAAGAATTACTTCAAGAAGCATCTAAGCGTAAATTCAATATTGCACTCGTACAGGAGCCATACGTAGGATCAATAGGAGAGCTTAAAAGGTACACAGGCACCAGAGTGATTCAGTGTGGACCAAATAGATCAAAACCAATAAAGTCAGCAATTATTGTATTTGATGACGATATTGTGATACAGAATGATCAATCACTGAACACTGAAAATATAGCCGCAGCCATTCTCAAGACCAGTAAATGGACCATAGGCGTCGTGTCTGTTTACTTCGAAGGTAGTGAACCGTTAGAACCATACCTGAATCAGTTAAGACTTGTTATAAGCACAATGCACACAGACAAGATAGTCATTGGTGGTGACGTCAATGCATGGAGCCCATGGTGGGGAAGCACGGATGAAGATAGCAGAGGAGAAATAGTAAGAGGTTTCCTAGACGAGATAGAGATGCATATTCTAAATCAAGGTTCTGAACCTACCTTTGACACCATTCGAGGTGGTCGCGTCCTTACCAGCCACGTAGACATAACGGTGTGTTCACTGAATCTCCTAGAAAAGATTACGGACTGGAGAGTCGATAAATCGGTCACCAGCTCGGATCACAACGCACTTACATTCAGCATCAGTCTAGAAAAACCCTCTGACGAAGAAAGACCTAAAAGCGCCACTCGTGTTTACAATACACGAAAAGCGAATTGGAGCCAGTTTACTGAAAAGATTAAAATAGCATTAGATAACTTAGAAATAACACAAAATACAATTCAGCAAATACATACTAAAACAGAATTAGAAAATACTATTAATAAATATATAAAATCTATACAAGAAATAAGTGATCAAACTATTCCTAAAATTAAAAATATTAAACATAAAAAACACTTACCCTGGTGGTCCGAAGATCTGGAGCGCCTGAAGAAGGAAGTAAACACGAAGCGTCGCCGAGTGTCCTGCGCGGCCCCATCACGAAGACAGCACGTAGTCAGCGAGTACCTGGAAAGCAAAAAACAGTATGAAGAAGCAGCAACTCTCGCACAGACCGAGAGCTGGAAAGAGTTCTGCTCAAAGCAAGAAAGGGAAAGCATGTGGGACAGCATATACCGTGTCATTAAGGCATCAAACAAGAAGCAAGAAGACCAGCTTCTGGTTGACAATGGTGTGGTTCTAACGTCAGATAAGTCGGCAGAGTTACTATCAAAAACGTTCTTCCCAGAAGACGATATAAACACGGACAATAACATTCATAAAAGTGTAAGGGAAAACGCGGACTACATCAATAGCTGCTCGGCCCAAACAGATATAGAAGACTTACCATTCACTGAAGCAGAACTAAAAAGAGTGCTAAAGAGCTTCAACCCAAATAAAGCACCAGGTCCGGATGGTCTGACGGCAGATATATGCTGCGCGGCGATACTTGCTCGATTACCTGTTTTCCTAGACATAGCAAATAAATGTCTTACCTTAGCATATTTCCCCGCACCGTGGAAGGAGGCCGCTGTTGTAGTTCTGAAAAAACCCGGAAAATCTGATTACTCACAAACAAAATCGTATAGACCAATAGGACTCTTGTCGGTACTAGGGAAGATCCTAGAGAAGCTGATGATTAAACGCATAAAATGGCACATCCAAACAAAGACCAACCCAAGGCAGTACGGGTTCGTTCTACAGCATAGTACTGAGGATGCTTTGTATGATCTTGTGCAGCACATCAAGAGTAATCTGGAAAGGAAAGAAATCACAGTTGTAGTGTCCTTGGATATTGAGGGCGCATTTGACAGCGCATGGTGGCCCGCCATCAAATCTCAGCTCGCACTCAAGAAATGTCCAATCAATCTCAGGCGAATGGTTGACAGTTACTTTACGGACAGATGTGTGGTGGTACATTACGCAGGCGAGAAGTGTAGAAGATCTACAACAAAAGGGTGTATACAAGGCTCTATTGGCGGCCCTACTTTTTGGAATTTACTATTGGATCCACTTTTAGATGACTTAACTAACAAAGGAGTATACTGTCAAGCATTCGCCGACGACGTCGTTCTCGTATTCTCTGGACAAAAGTCACACAAAATAAAAGACGAGGCAGATGGGATCCTTGCTTATGTACACGAATGGGGCATACGCAATAAGCTCAAATTCGCACCGCATAAAACTGAAGCAATGTTAATCACCAACAAATTGAAGTTCGATGTCCCGGAAGTGTGCATGGGTGGGAATCCCATTAAGATGGTCAAAGAAATTAAAATATTGGGGCTCAGAATCGATTCAAAATTGACATTTAACAACCATGTTGCGCATATCTGCAAAAAAGCAGCAAACATCTTTAAAATGGTTTCGAGGACTGCCAAGATCGAATGGGGACTAAACCCAGACATTGTAAGAACTATTTACACGGCAGTTATAGAGCCTACAATTCTGTACGCAGCAAGTGCTTGGGCCCCAACAGCTGAGAAGTTGATGACACAGAAAATGCTCAACCAGATACAGAGGGGATTCGCACAAAAAATTTGTAAGTCATACCGAACGGTATCACTCAATGCGGCATTGGTATTGGCGGGGCTGATCCCCCTGGACCTGCGAATTAGAGAAGCTGCGCAACTATACATCGCAAAAAGACCAGACTTGACTCCAGAAGACGAGGTCCGACAGACCGAAGATCGAGTCTGCTACCTTAAAGCTCCACATCCAGCATTGGAGCCAGACATTGATTTTACGAGTCTGGGTGATATGCAGCCCGAAAACATTGAAGAATTTCAACTCCCAAACACCCAAATTTATACCGATGGAAGCAAAATAGATCACACAGTAGGTGCGGCATACACATGTTGGATAGGAGGCACTGAAAAACACACAAAGAAAATGCGACTGGAGTCATATTGCACGGTTTTCCAGGCAGAGCTCTATGCGCTCTATCAAGCTACAGTGCTAGCGCATAGACTCAAGCAGGACGTGGTGGCCGTGCTGAGTGACTCTAGATCAGCCCTAGAAATAGTCAAAAACCCCGACACATTCCATCCTCTCGCCTTTAAAGTTAGAGAAAATATATCAAACCTCCAAAGACTAGGATGTACCATAAGCTTGTATTGGGTAAAGGCACATGCGGGCATCCCGGGCAACGAACGAGCTGACGAACTAGCTAAAGAAGCGGCCCAATACACCAGAACATCTGCTAGTTACGATAGTCGCCCTATATCTAATATAAAAAGTGAAATAAGACAGCAATCAATTCAAATATGGAACACCCGCTATAAAGAAGGACAATCTGCAGCAGTCACAAAACTATTTTTCCCTGAAGTTACGCAAGCCTACAAAATTATAAGAGAAACACACATAAAGCCTATAATGATACAAGTTATGACAGGACATGGTGGATTTTCTGCGTACTTGACACGCTTTAAGTGCAAGGAAGACCCGTCATGTGTGTGCAATCAAGGCACCGAAGAAACCATAACCCACCTGTTAATAGATTGTCCAAAATATACTAACAAAAGATATGAATTAGAAAACAAAACAAATACAAAACTAACCACAGAATCTCTACACATATTATTACTAAATAAGAAGACAAGACCCAAGTTACTAAAATATTGTACAGAAATTGCAACTGATACAATAACACGAAATAAGACGAGATAAATCAACAACTACTTACTATATATAAAAAACTTACTACTTTTATAAATATAAACAAATCAACTTCAAACAAACCTATGCATACGAATATAATACCAAAGTCTCCGACCACCACATCGGAGGAAATAAAGAAAACGTACAAAAAAAAAAAAAAAAAAAAAAAAAAAAAAAAAAAAAAAAAAAAAAAAAAAAAAAAAAAAACCTAACCTAACCTAACCTAACCTAACCTAACCTAACCTAACCTAACCTAACCTAACCTAACCTAACCTAACCTAACCTAACCTAACCTAACCTAACCTAACTTTCTGAAACCTAACTGTGTTATTCTTCCCTTTCACAAACCACGCTTTGCGAGTTAGGTTGTTTTCAGTTAGGTTTGTTAGAGTTAGGTTACTCGCAGTTAGGTTTGTTCGAGTTAGGTCTCTGTTTGTTAGTTTATAACCTAAGCTAACTTTGTAAAACCTTACTGAGTGGGACCTCACTTTTACAAACCTTACATTGCGGGTTATGTTACTTATAGTTAGGTTTGATCTTGTTAGGTTCGATCGAGTTAGGTTCGCAGTTAGGTTTGATCGAGTTAGGTCTCTGTTTGTTAGTTTATAACCTAACCTAACTTTGTAAAACCTAACTGAGTGGGACCTCACTTTTACAAACCTTACATTGCGAGTTATGTTACTTATAGTTAGGTTTGATCTGGTTAGGTTACACGCAGTTAGGTTTGATCGAAATAGGTTTGACTTACTTTGGTTAAAACCGGACCTATCATTATTAAACCTTAATGAATTTACTTTTAAAAATCTCGCTCTGCGATTTAGGTTGCTTTGAGTACGGTTACTCGCAGTTAGGTTTCTCATAGTTAGGTTTAAACGTAACCTTACTTTTTGAAACCTTCTTTTGTCGTACTTCATTTATACTCACCTGTACGGTTTCTTCGAACAGATTTTTATCGAATGAACTAATGTTATACTGTTGTTATACACTTATCACATGTATACGTTTCTCACTCAGTTTTCGAAGTGTCATATGCAGTCATTATTTTTTGTTTCTGTCGTTATACAAATGTGTTGCATATGCATTGATGTTACAAGCTTAAATACTTCATTACATCTTATTTAGTTACACTTGAGTTATTAATTTTTAACACTATACGTACAGGTAAATGAAAATTACTGTATCAATTATGTTTTATAGTACTATTTGTCTTTGTTTGTTTATCTGTTCATAATGAAAGCTGCGAAAATATTATGTCATTTTATCTCTTTTAAAATTATAAAATCCGTTTTTGGCCGATAACTTATTATCCAATGCCGCCACACTCTTGCAACTTACCTTATCGGACAGCCCTCGCCGAGACGCTTTTTTTGACGTATCGTTCGTTTTCTTACGAGTTCCGAAACGTCAAATCCATTCAATCCATTCAAATTCAGTCAATCGAACCAGAGTGGGTGGGTGGGGCAAAAATTTGACGTTTCGGAACTCGTAAGAAAACGAACGATACGTCAAAAAAAGCGTCTCGGCGAGGGCTGTCCGATAAGGTAAGTTGCAAGAGTGTGGCGGCATTGGATAATAAGTTATCGGCCAAAAACGGATTTTATAATTTTAAAAGAGATAAAGATTCTGAAACATTTCTCCGACATTCGTTTCGCTGTTGAACGGTTCAACGACAGAACGATTCACTTTAATTTTTTTTACCGATACAACGTTTCAACGGCGAACGATTAGCCGACAGAACGATTCACTTTAAATTTTTTCACCGATATAACGTTTCAACGGCGAACGATTAGCCGACAGAACGATTCACTTTTAAATATTCCATCTATAGAACCTTTCACCGGCGAACGATTCTCCTACACAACTGTTCATCTGCCCCTGGGATATAAAAAATAGGTATTCGACGTAGACCTGTTTCCGTTTATTGTTTTTAAAAAAATACACAAAATACAATCAATAATACAAAATAATACTAATACATAAAATTAAACTTTGCACTCATAGTCATTTCGAAGGATTTTATAATTTCCGTCTAGTTTATCATTTAACTGCGTATAATTTGAAATTAAATGATGCACAATGCATGCTAGTATTATTGAGGTAATGATAGACATACATAATTATTTGATATTAAAGCACGGTCGCTTATTTCTAAACGAAAACAATTAAGTATGAAAATGTGGGTAGTCCTCAGTTTTTTACCTGTCAACGTCCCTCATTACGTAGTTATGTCTGCCCGGAATCAATTACCAACGTGTTATTGAAAAGGTTTAGATTTTGTTGTTAAAAAATGAGTGATTGTGTAATGTTAAAGTCAAAACGCGGTAAAGATATATTGATTCACGAAGGATATTCCTATCATCTAAACAGAATACGAAATACGAAGTTCTACTGGCGGTGTACAAAAAAAGATTCTACCCGGTGCAATGTATATCGCTTCAACATCGCTATCACTTCAACAGTGTCTACGAATAATTCTCATATTATTATTTCGAAAAATTTTGAACATGTTCATTTACCGGATCCCGATAAGCAGATAGAATTAACTGTAAAATCTAACATCAAACAAAAAGCCCACCATTCAATGGATGCACCCTCACAAATTGTTCAACGGTGTATTCAAGATGTACCAAGTATTAGTGCTCCTTACATGCCGACTAAGGATGCCATGAGAATGATGGTTCATCGGGTAAGGAATAAGAATTTACCAAGTATTCCTAAAGATATACATGCTGTTGTGATTCCCGATGTATTAACCAAAATTAGCAATGTAAATTTCCTTATCGGTCACTACACTCATAATGAAGAATCCGTAATCGTATTTGGCACTAATGAGAATTGCAGACTCTTAAGTGTAGCTAATTATTGGCTGATGGATGGAACATTTAACTGTTGCCCTCCCCCGTTTCGACAAATATACTCTATACATGCAATAGTCGGAACTCCGGACGGTACGCATAAAGTACTTCCTTTAATTTATGGTTTACTTTCACATAAAACTGTTAAATGTTATGAAATATTTTTAGAAATATTAAAACGACACACACTAAATACCTTGAATATCGATTTGCGTCCACAAATAATCCTCACCGATTTTGAACGCGCCGCAATGAAAGCTATAAAAATGGTTTTCCCAGACTGCTTAAATAAACTTTGTTTTTTTCATTTGAACCAAAGCATATGGCGTCACATTCAATCGGCTGGTCTCGCGAAACAATACAACAGCGATCCAGTATTTGCCCACAAAATGAGACATATTGCTGCACTGGCATTTTTAGAGCCAATTGAAATTCCCGATGCGCTTGATATAATAAAAAACGAAATAGTACCTGATTCAGCTAAGAGAGTGATGCGATGGTTTGAAACTTATTATGTCAGTGGATCAGCGAAAATTACAAAATCCATTAGCTCCAAAATGACAGTAAAGCGAAGTCCGCCAATATTTCCTCCAAGGATGTGGTCAGTACACGACAGCCAACTTTCACATATACCATTATCACAAAATGCGCTAGAGTCATGGCACAACAGGTGGAATACATTATTAGGCCGGCGAAAATGGAACATTTTCAGAACAATAGTGGAGTTCCAGAAGGAACAAAAGCACACAGAATGCACTATCGAACTCATTAATTCTTCGGAGACAACGCTTAAGAGAAAAAGATCAAACTATCAAG
Source organism: Abrostola tripartita (assembly GCA_905340225.1). Classification (NCBI taxonomy): domain Eukaryota; kingdom Metazoa; phylum Arthropoda; class Insecta; order Lepidoptera; family Noctuidae; genus Abrostola; species Abrostola tripartita. The sequence goes on from HG996494.1 coordinate 13,759, forward strand.
AAAGGATTACTCAGCATTTGTTAGAAAAGGATAATATGGATATAAAAACCTACTTAGGTGGCTGGGCTCATATTTCTCATTTATTTAATTCAAAATAAGTATCTGAACTTTTGAATTGTTCTTGTTAATCATAGTTGATTTATTATGTTTTTGTTTTGGTATTAATCATGTTGGTTAGGTAATTGTTAATAATAAAAAATATTTTAATTTGCCAATATATTTCATTTACCCTTTCAAATGTATAACTATAACATGTATGATACATGTATTGACGTTGAATCAAATACGTTTTTGACACTTTTTTGGTTAGTTTCGCTCAAGTTTTGAATAAAACATTTAAGTATCGCCTTCACAACTTGATTCAGGTGTAAACAATAAACGAAACCAGGTCTACACGTCGAATACCTATTTTTTATATCCCAGGGGCAGATGAACAGTTGTGTAGGAGAATCGTTCGCCGGTGAAAGGTTCTATAGATGAAATATTTAAAAGTGAATCGTTCTGTCGGCTAATCGTTCGCCGTTGAAACGTTATATCGGTGAAAAAATTTAAAGTGAATCGTTCTGTCGGCTAATCGTTCGCCGTTGAAACGTTGTATCGGTGAAAAAAATTAAAGTGAATCGTTCTGTCGTTGAACCGTTCAACGGCGAAACGAATGTCGGAGAAATGTTTCAGAATCCTCTGGTTCAGCCATATCAACTTTAGTCGTAGGTATAAAATATAAAATCGTTTGAGATTGCGTGTATCGACTTCGACGAGCTTTCAACGTGTTCAGTAGCGTTTGGGCAGACGTGTAGTCTCGACACGTGGTAGTTTTAGGTGGTTATTTTGTAAATGTATGTTTGATTTGAGTTATGACTAATAATTATGTTGTGCTAGGGTAGAAATGATCGCACGTTACGAGGTCTCCGACTATGGTGTTCATCTGAACGGCTGGCGAGGATGATGGGGGCACCAGACACAGTCAGTCGGAGTAAGAACGTTATGTCTCATTTATATGAAACTTATCTCCTTGAAATTGATTTTTTCGGTCGAGTTGTATCAAGTTAGGTCACTCAAACAAAAAATAAGCTATTCTTATATAAAATCAAAGTGATTTTCCGTCTTATAGTAGTATTTCTTATAGGTTTTTTTCCTAAATCGTTATTAAAAAGCAACTTTATAAACAATCGTTTTATTTCGTCTCTATCAAAAGAAATTCGACTTATTTTCGATCGTGTCGTTTCGTCGTATAGACTATAATATGTATGTATATTATTTACAACATCGTAAAATTACGTTTTGCGGCGACCCAGAACACCGGAAAAATACAAACGGACATTTATGGCGCCACTGGATCACCGTAACAAATAAATTATAAAAATGATGCGCTTAGTAGGACTGCAGCCACGCATGCGCGGGCCTAGCGCGGAGGCGGCGGGCGTGGCTTGGCCGTCGCGTACGCAATCTCCGACAGACGCACGTCGATGGGCGCGCGCTCGTCGTACAAGGTGGGCGCCTGCAGGATGATGCCAGCCGAGCCCACCACCACGGCCAGCGTGAAGATCCACAGGAACAGCCGGTCCAGCACCATCGCCACGTACTTCCAATCCTCCTTTACCTGCACGACACAAACCAGGTTAGCGCATGTTATGCGGGGGATATAAGCAAGCTTGATTAGCGGCACTGACCCTAGTCGACTCCTCTTCCTTGCGCGTCTGCTCAGCGATGTAATTGATGCCATCGATGGCTTTGTTTAGCTCCGGGCATCGGTGCCAGCGGCGCAGAGCATCGCAGAGTGCGGGCGCGTCGTGCAGTCGGCACGAACGACACGCGCTGCAGGCGGGCGCGCCCGGCGGGCCCGGCCCGACTCCTCCCAGCGGCGAGCCCTCCTCCCACGGCGCGCTCTCACTCACCGCCGTCACCAGTCCCGCGCTGCAAGACACTCACTTAAGTGGCACTGCGGCGACGCGTGTAGCGACTCGCATCCAGGCAGCCAGCCAGGTACTCACAAGCGACTGCGGTGCGGGTCCACGCGGTAGTGGGGGCGCCGCATCACGAGCAGTCGCGGCAACACGTGAATGAACACACGCCGCACCCACGGCGCCATCGTGTGCGTCTGCGGCGACCGGAAGTGTACGTTCAACACCACCACCGTCACGCATATACTGCAATTATCAGTAAAGAGTACATACAACACATTAAAGACATTGAATGAAGCTAAGTAACATGTAGCAAGAGTTACCTGAACGTGTCGAGGATCATGGTGAACAACACGAACTTGCCGAGTAGTGGCACCACGAGCGAGGTGGGCGGGATGATCTCCGCGAGGAGCAAGAAGAACACGGTGAGCGACAGCAGGATGGAGATGGACAGCGAGACCTTCTCCCCGCTGTCCGACGGCAGGTAGAACACCAGCACGGTGAGGAAGGAGATGCCCATGCATGGGATGATAAGGTTCACCGTGTAGAACAGCGTCTTACGCCGCATCGTAATATTGAACGTTATGTCCAAGTACGGCTCGTCGCAACACGTGTAGAACTTTTCATTCCTGGCGGATAATAATTATATAAACTAGTAGTTAAAATTAAAATTAATCAAGTTTTCTCTCTGTAAGGTTTCTAAAATTTTAAATTACTATACTTGAATTACTGTACTTTATATAACGTTGCGGCTGCGTAGTACGTGTGTCTGTATTGTCGCACGCGGTCGCCTCATATGTGACGGGCCCTAAGCGCACTGGGAGTCGTGTGGACATGTTACCTGACGGCGGGCACCTCGAGGATGTCCCACTCCACGGAGGTGTAGAACTCGGACAGGTCCACGCCCAGCTCCACCACGTTGGTGCCCTGCGCCTCGTCAATGTGGCGCAGGTCCACCTGAACACCAACAACTCAGGTTACTCGCGCCGATAGCGCTTTACGTACGATGAGAATGCGCAGTTAGTTACCTGGAAGCCATCGTAAGTCCACGAACCGAACTTCATGACGCATGTTTGCTGGTCGAAGGGGAAGTACTCCACGTCGATCTCACACGAGGACTTGTAGATAGCGGGCGGGCGCCACTCCACGCGGCCGGTGTAGTTTAGTGTCGCCTTGGTGGCTAGCGTCACCTCGAAGTTGCCGTCGGCACTGACAAAACGGATATGATCAGCACGAATGTCATATTAAGCTACATACGACACGTGTCACCGGCGAGATTCGGGGAAAGCTTACTTGTTGTACAGAACTATGTCGGGCCGCCATATATGGTCGGAGGGCACGTGCAGCATCTCCACGCCGCCGTACTCGCGCGGCTCCCACGACAACTTGTAGTCGTACCAGCTCTGCGGACACACGAGCACAACGGTCAGGCTGGTCTCCGTGGCATCAACAGAACACGCGTACCTAACACTATCACTCACCTGTTCTACCCAAAGGTTGGTCGTCATGATCTGATTTTTGAGATTCTGTAACAGAAAAAGAGCCCATGTACTTCGTCGATAAGGTCTCGTGGGTGAGGCGAGCATGCGCAGTGTGGCACTCACCACGTCGATGAGCTGACTCAGCTTGAGCTTGATGCGCACTGTGAGTGCGTCGCTGACGTTGAGCACGGGGCGCACCAGCTTGTTGTAGTTGCTGAGCAGGTCGTCGTACAGGCGCTTGGCGTCCGGGTTGGCGGAGCAGCCGGCGAGCGCGGCCAGCGCGGTGACAGCCACGAGCAGCAGCAGCGGGGCCGCGTGGTGCGGCGCAGCGCGGCGCGGCATCTCCGCCCGCGCATGACGTCAGCGCATCGCGCCGCCACCGCGCGCCGCCTGCCCACACTGCGCGCGCGACAACTACATTAGACACGTCTGACGCCACATGCAATACTGTTCGATAACAAACAAGTCTACGCCTCAGAAAACCATTTAGCAAAAATTATAATTATTTAAAATACGTATCATTCAAGGCTTTTGTTTAGTAAAGTTAGATAATATTTATCTGTAATAGTCCTGTATCAGTGGAAGGAACTAATATCTAAGATACAGGCACGGTGTAGTTTAGATGATAATATACAAACATCTATATTAATCGGTTTGCAATTATGCTAACTACTGTGTATTATTATATGGTTACCATAAGTATTTATTATTATTATAGAAGGGTTCATATTACAGCAGATAGGTTGAAATGGAAATATACTACCATTGTGTTTGCATTAGTGAGAAGTGGTTGAACAGTGTGACTGCTAAGCGTGAGATCCTGGTTTTGATTCCCGGGTCAAGCATAGAGTTATTGGCTTAATGTTCGGCAATAGCTCGCCTCCTATAGTGTCACATGTCACAAGAACTCCGTAACATAGCGATGAAGTGTGGGTGTAGCAATACAATGCCTTCGGGAAAATATTAATCTACGGGAAGTACTGGCGTGCTGTTATGTTGTGTTATGTTATACACAAACACGGTAATGTAGTGAATATTAATGTGAAGTCACGTGGTAATTGTCTTATATAATAATATAATAATGTAAAAATACTATTATTAATATTCAATATAGGTACAAGTATTTTGACCAGAATAGAGGCATGCAAAGACATAAAATCGTAACAAAAATTAATTACGTCAAACCAGAGTTGTTAACAATTTAATAGGCTTCTTATCCCACGGAACCGCAAATATAATTAAGATTAAAAAGCAGCCTAAGTTACTCTTACTTCTACCATAACATCAGCTATTTGCCAGTACAGTTCGCGTCAAACTTGGTTTTACCGTTTCAGTGATTATTCGGAACAAACAAACAGCTATGGATATCGTATATACTTTCATACATATACATTGAGTAAAAAGCTGTTATTTTTGTATTACAAACAGACACTCCAATTTTATTTAAGCGTATAGAGAATAGTTAATACGTAAAGTAAAAGCCTCAAAATGTGGAGTATAGGTACTTGTTATTTATTATAATATATCACACTACTAATTTCACACCCCTTACAGTATCTCTTTTTACTAAAACGCGAAAATTAAGAAGTGCAGATATTTAAAATGTATGTATATTTAAAGTCGTAGTCGAATAACGAAAATAGTAAACCACTTGCCGAAGACAGACCATGACTACCATGCTACCATGTCTGGGCTTTGTTCATTACGCTCTTCATTCCATCCCATGCACTAACAGAAGATTAGTAGGACTGAAGCAATTGTTTTTTATATATGATATGATTAAAATTGCTCTCAGCAATATAACATATATTAAACTTATTAATTGAAAATATAAATATCAAAATGTTTTTTTTTACAAAGGCTACAAAAGAGCACTTACAAAATGTCCAAATTAGTCGCCCAGGTCCGAAGTGTCGTTTGTGTGGAGAAGTAGGTACTAGAAAATCTCTTAGAGAAACTATTTCTAAATGTTAATGATGTAGATCAGTTGTACACTAACATTTCCAGTTCCAATAAATAAATGCAGACAGGCTCTGTAGACTGTATCACCGAGTCCGGCCGCGCGCCGCGCCGGGCCGCGCCGGGCGCCGGGTGCCGGGCGCCGGGCGCCGCGCGCCGGGCGGGACCGACACACGCTGACCTACCTCACGGATCTCGTGCACTGATATTGAATACAAATATCTTTAAAATATGTTTTATTGAAATTTAAAACATAGCAGGCACGATTCTTTATACAAGAAAGACCATCAGCATTTCTATTTGTATTGTGAAAATACTTTTATGTCTGAGACTCAAAGTATCCTGTAGAAACTGTTGACACACATTCTGTAAACGAAAGTTAAATGTGCTAACAGTTGGGATGGCCCAAAATTAAATTAAAAATTTAAAAATCTCCTAACGCAAAAAAGAAAAGCGATCATTTAAAACCTACCTAATCACCTATTTAAGACAATATTCCGGCGGGGTACCTCTTAGTTTAGTGCAATAACTAAATAGTTTAAATTGCATACTCAGAACCCTACCACTTACCAATTCAACACCCAGATTCGCAACAAAAATTTGATCTTAGCGAAGCAATTGCTAGTAACTTAATAGATAGTAAGTACTCAAACTCCATCAAATGAAGGGTCTGACTTAAATAGGTGTTACTCCATCGGATTTTATGTCTCAATGGTATTATTTTTGACTTTTTAAATGATTGCTTTTCTTTTTTGCGTTGGGGGTTTTTAAAATTTTAAATTGAATATTTCATGATATTATAGGGAATATAATCTACTAAAGACATACCTATAAATTATTTCACTGAGCCGTGTATTTATTTTATAATTTAATTAAAACTGCAAAAATTCTTTTATACTGGTGGTCGTTCGATTCAACCAACATCGAACACATTGCTATTTTTAACCCCCGACGGAAAAAGAGTGTGTCTGTCTATCTGTGGCACTGTAGCTCTGAAACAGGTGTACCGATTTGGATGCGGTTTTTTTTATTTGAAAGCAAGTTTTTCAGCGATGGTTCTTGGATGTTTTATCAAAATCGGTTCAGCAATTTACAAGATATGGGGGGTGAAATTGGGGATGACCGATGACCAATCAAATATTTTCGTATATACCAAAGTGGGGTATCAAATGAAAGGGCGTAATGTGCACATTACAAAAACTAAGTTATATCAATATCGGTTCAGCCATTTAAAAGATATGGGGTATGAAAGTGGGGATGATCAATCGAATATTTTCATATATACCCAAGTGGGGTATCAAATGAAAGGGCGTAATGTGCACATTACAAAAAATTAAGTTATTCATAATCGGTTCAGCCATTTACAAGATATAAGAGGTAAAAGTAAGCATTAACAATCGAATATTCTCAAATATACCCAAGTGGGATATCAAATGAAAGGCATGATGAGTATATTACAAAAACATTACTACATTTGAAGTAAAAAAAAATTAAATTACAAATTAGTCTAGGTGGCCTAGTGGTTGACATACCGGATTTCTATGCACGAGGTTGCAGATTCAAACCCAGGCAAGTATCAATGTGACTTTTTCAATGTCATAAATTCTTTCTTAGATATTCTAAGATACCACTGACTGACGGTAACGGAAAACATAGTAAGGAAACCTGGATTTAATTATCTGAAATCGCCAACCCGCAGTGAGCTAGCGTGGTGATCAGTGCTCAATCCTTCTCTATACGAGAAGAGGCCTTTGCCCTGCAGTGGGACAGTTATAGGCTGTTATTATTATTATTATAAATTTCAAAAACCCCCAACACAAAGAAAAGCGATCACTTGAAAAGTCAAAAATAATACCTACCTATCATTGAGGCATCAAATCCGATCGAGTACCACCTATTTAAGACAATGTCGCGGCGGGGTACCGACTACCGACTATATCGTACTAATAGACAGTACTCAAACTCCAACGAATGAAGGGTCTGACTTACATAAACGGTACCCCTAATTAAGGATAAACATTAAACCGTGACATAAAAACTCTTCACTATCGAAATAATTAAAAGTGCTGCTGGGGGTAATTACCGCATCTGTTGTCGCTAAAGTAGGTCAACTTAAAACATTCTAGCGTGATCCTGTGACCCCGCGACTAGAGTACTGATCTAAAATGATAAAAGTACGGCCATTCATGTATATTTTGACACAATTTTGAGTTAATCGAAACCTATAGGGTAAATCTTTAAATTCCTCGTAAAAGTAAGCGCAGGTGGTGTTAATATATCTACAAATATTCGCCAGTAGTGTTGTAGGTCGCGTGTCAAAATGGGCCGAGCCTATTGCCAGTAACGGATCACAAGTTCTAACGTGCGCTGCTTCTGAGAATTACCTTCCTAATGACCCCATAACAGTTTGCCTGACCCGTGAATCGAACCCAGGACCTCACGCTCAGCAGTTGCGCTTTACGCCCACTAAACCGACGAGGCACCTACATAATACATATACAACCCATATTTATTCAACTACAAACTTCAATTTGTCCTTCAACCCGACTAATTCTGTCGTGAGAACAATGTTCGGTGGTTTAATAAACAAGTTTGTACGGAACTGCAGGTCAGTGTAGGTGCGCCACTCGCCAGTGTGGCTCGCACTCAAATGAGGGTGATTTAATAGATTAAAATATGAACTGCCTTAGTTTTAGATTGATTGATAATGGCAGAATAAAGATAAATATATCGGTAACATAACCTCATCTAGGCCTCCCACCAGGTGGACCGACGACTTCCTCAGAGTTGCGTGCAACCGGGGGATGTAAATGGCAAGATCCGTTCATTGTGGCGTTGTAGCGGGAGGCCTTTTTTGAACAGTGTTTTATTTAAATACTTTGCCACTGCCAAAGTGATTCTAAGTGACTACACCATTTAGCCGTATTGAAAAGCGATGCGGAAAATTATTTGTTATGAGGTCAAGTGCGTCCTGTCAGGACACGAAGGAGTAACGACACACTGACACACTGCTACGGACTAATATCTGATGAACAGATTATTGTTATATTGTGAACAAAAAGTTTGACTAATGGTTATTGATTTTATTTTTTGTAGCAAACAAAATATTAGCTAAAAACAGTTTGGATTTTGAAAACAACGCTTTATTGCACTTACACGCAATACGCATTATGTATAAACACGGCAGTTTATGACGCCATGATAAAAATAATTAGAGTAGTTCATAAAAATTATGTTGCGTATCTTCTTATGGATATGTCTAAGCATTTGACGTGGTGTCGTGGTCCAATATGTACTTTAAACATATCTATAACAAAAATATTTGAAATCAAAGGAAACGCATTTAATCTTATGCAATCATATCTCAGTGTATATAATATATTTATTTATTTATTTAATAGTATCCCAACATCAGTACATATTCAAGTATTTCATTGAATATTATCATGAATAGTTTAACTGCTAGTCTGCTAATATGCACGCAGTACGCCTATAATAGGTACACACAGCATTTACCTGTGTTATTTCATTGGGTATAGTTCTTAAATAATATCCATTAATAGTGGTATCAAGTACTTCAGGACTAATACTCAAATAACACAAACACGACAACAAACCATGGCGTTCCACAAGGCAACATACTCGGACCCCTATTGTTTATAACATACGTAATAAAGGCCAAAATGTCCTATCATTTAACAGTTGTATTGATGTTGACAGTAATCTGCTCTATGCAGGAAATGAAGTCAATTCTTTTAAAAACATCTTAAATACTGAACTTCAAAATAGAATTAATCAAAAAACTAATGAACTGAAATTAATATAAAACTAATAAACCAACATAGTAAGGACCACAATTGTTAACAGCAGAGATAGCAGAGTGGTATGACCGTTGGACTGCCAGGTCAGAGGTCGCAAGTTCAAACCCCGGCACGCCCCAATACCTTTTCGAATTCATGTGTACTATAAATTAGTTATAAGTTGCAAAAAGGGTGAAGGAAAATATCATGAGGAAACCGGCAAACCTGAGAGTTTTTTTAACGATCTGTAGACTCTGACAGCAGGTTGTTCATTAACCATACGCTAAGAAGAAGAAGACCACAATTGTGTAAGTATGTCACAAATGTAGATTATTATTATTAAAAACATACAAACTCTTAATGTCAGTCAATCTTCTAGTTTAATGGCTTATAATGAATATTGGCTCCTAGCATATATATATATATATACTTACTTTACAGGTTACAGCCCCAGAAAGATGTATGCCTTTTATAAGCTTCGTCCAACTCATAGCTTCACACTTTACTGTTTTAAAGAGTATATATCAAACCGCCTCTTTTTATAAAGGTAGTTGCAATATACATATGTATATCAATCATCATCAATACACATACATAAAATTGGAGTGTCTGTTTGTAGCATCAAGATAACAGTTGTTTACTCAATGCGATAGTATACACGATACACATAGCAAAAATACAATTAAAAAAATGTTTGCCTGGCTGTTTGTTCCGGCTAATCTCCAAAATAGCTGAACCGATTTTGACGGGACTGGCAGATAGCTGATGGTTTGGGATCCAATAACTATAAGCTACTTTGAATTTCAAAATTATTTAGGGTTTTCGCGGAAAAATTAGAAAGTTGCAGGAAATTCGCGGGATACAGCTTCTCGGATTTTGACGGGACTTTCACTGGCAAATAGCTGATGTATCTATTATGAAGTATCTAAGGCTACTTTTATTTGTGAAAATATTAAGGAATTGCGGAAAAAAAATCCAAATAAATTTTTAACAAAATCTGATTCAATTAAGTAAATCTGCTTACTGCTGCTACGTACAAGGTTTTTAAACGAAATACCGGGCATAAGCTAGTTTAAAATAAATATCTTAGGCACTGGCCCAAAGTTTTACACTAAATATTAATATTACATAATGATTAATTAATTAATTATACATTTGCTTAATAACTATACCTACATTACACCTTGTGCTACTCGCCTACTGCACACTCATAAAATTAGAATTTAGTAAGCTAGTTTTAGGCGTCTTATTTGAATATTTAGGAACTCTGCTGCGCCTACATAGGTATTATGTTCCGCAAATTAAAAAGATTTGATTTGATTTATTCTATAAATGACCGTCGTCAACTCGTCACACACATCTTAATTATGTGACAAGTGACATAAGGTTTTATTTAGATTTTCAAATGTTCCTCGTAGTGGTAATTAGATCACCACGTAAAAGTAACATCCTTGTATCTTAATATCTTATCATCTGAGCTCATACATTGTCGATTAAGTAAGCAATTAACTACTATACACTGCGCGTTAACCATGTAACCATAATGAGCTGCGTGTTGTCTTCGCTTGCTAGGTTCTCTACAGTATGGTTGGGCAAGCGATGCTGGTGCACACGACAGCGACACGCAGGACGCCGCGCGCCGCGCTGGCGGACGGCTGTCGTGTCGGGGGACTGAGGTGCACACTATGTCTTGCCTGTGTATTCCTACAGCTGATTAACGTTTCCTTAAGACTGTTTTACGTTAGCTACGTGGTGTACTTCTTATTTAACCGACTTCAAAATGCGTTTCAACAGATAAGAATATTTTGGAATGGGCAGCTGTCCTGGGAGACCAGTTCAAGCCTAGCTAATCCTGACTATAGATAAGGGTCCGTTCTACAGACTTATATTACTCATTCCACTTGTCTCACACGAATAATCCATTTCAAGTTTAGCTGCGTAATAAACAGATCATTATGGACTCTGTCGGGCGCAGCACCCAAAAGAGACTGTGCACCATGAACCCACGTTACTCTGTGTAGTGTAGGCGTTGCTTTGAATAATGATAGGTAACACTATCTCCAGATATTCATTTCAGCAGTTTATTTAATTCTAAAATGATAATCTGTCAAAGTAGTTTATAATCCGTTTCGCTGCGGAGGTCTATTTGTGAGTTTTACACGATGAGCTGTTATCATTAGGTAGTGGACTAGTGGTAGACGCACAAGTTCACAAAGGTGCGCGGCGCAGGAACACTGCAAGCACCACGTGGAATACGAGGTCGCGGTCGCGCGCGCGCCGCGAGCCCTGGCGGGCTGCGTGCGGGCTGCGTGCGGTCTGCGTGCGGTCTGCGTGCGGCCTGCGTGAGGGCTGCGTGCGGGCTGCGTGAAGGCTACGCGCGGATCGTTTGCGTCAGCCGCATTCACCAGCACTATTCCAAAATGCAAGTGCAGCATATGACATTTACCAGATCGGGACGAAGCCAATCCTTAAAGAAAGTTTATCGTGAGCGTGTCCAAACGTTAATTCATTATAACGGCACAGTATCGCAAAGTGGGCGATGTGTCGGGCTCACGCGGCCGAGCCACCGGCGGCGGGCATGCTGGCTTTGGAGCGTGCGGGCGGAGCGGAGCGCGATCAGCGGGCGGCGCGCTACATGCCAGCGCAGCGTGTGTCTCGGGCGGGGGCGCGCCGGCGACTGCCGCGGCCCTGCCCCGCGTCCCCCGCCCTCGCCGCGCCCCGCCGCGCCCCGCGCCGCGCCGCCGCACTCGGCTCGCGCTCGCCACTACGCGCGCCGCCGCTCGCCGCCGCGCACCGCCACGCCTCCACCGTACACAAACTTTTTTACGTTCAGCGACGCCGAAATCTGCAAGCGACTACTACTAGGCATAAGTACCCTCAAACTTTTTAATTACAGTTACCAAGTTCAAACAACGGTCAAATTCCCGTTTTTCTGTCTATTGCTTATGGAGGTAAACCGAAAAACTAAATTTTGACCGATTTGATGTCTTTTGAATTAGTAAGTTAGAAATCGGAAAGATTTTGGTAGGCTTCAAGAGGAAGTAAATTCTCATTGCTATTGTTTGATGTGACTTTGTTTAATATCATGATCAGTTTTTTTACTTCGTCAGCAGGTACAAAGTTACCATGCAAGACCTCCAAGAATACTATATTTAAGTTGATAGCCTCTTGTAATCACATGCTTGTGACACAGATGTGCATAAGATCACTACCACGGTCACTGCCACTTGATCGAAATGTTGATGATTTAAGATAGTATTCCGATTGGTCAAAGTCTAACACAAATTACAAAAGCGTTAGATATAATATTCTCTATGGTGTACGTACTACATCTATAGTTTAGTTGTAATCAGATTCCTAGTAGGATCGTGTATCTTGCGCATTGATTACGACCTACAACAAGGAGTGCATTGACATGACAGCGAAGCATACATCATGCATTTTTGTACATAATTCAATGAGTGTTTTATTAGACTTGGTTTGAAACTGACTAACTGTATTTTTATTTAGATTCAACTCCGTAGAACACTCACTGACATTACTTGCATTTTATGGACATTTTTCGATTACATTTATTTGCATCTGCATTGAAAATCCTTAGTGTTTAGTTACCCGCAAACAACGAATGCATTGAGATAGCAGTTAACAACTTGCTGTCGGAGAACGTTCGCTTAAGCCAGAAAACTGGAAGTCAGAAGACTTGGACAAATGAATTATTTAGAGAGTTTTAAATAATATTATTTCTGGTTTAACATGTACACACCCCATTGCCGTGGTCTAGAGTCTAGGTCTAGAAGGCTGGTTACCAGTGGCCAGGTGGAGGTAACCCTCCTTCGCTGCCCCTCTCCCGGCACACCCCGAGCCCCACACGAGCAGCTCTGATCACCGGCGACGCGGCGCGTGGTCCCGACAATAGGTCGTTGTGGCTCGTAGCTCTATAGTTTCCTCGCAGATCCGTCGATCTGCGAGGCCAACCAGTGCTCGTGCTCGAGACCGCTTCCACATGTCGAGACTTCGTACGTTGGAACTCGGAACGTATAACGTGCCTATGGAGCAGGGACAGCCGTTGGTCCTGCGCCCAATCTCTTATCGGTCGTGTCGGTTTACCGTCCTATCGGACTATGAAAGTCAGGCAGTAGACTGTTCACCTGTGTCTGCGTAAACACTTGTGCACTATAATATTTCCTATGTAGTTGGCTAGTCCCTGGAAATTTGGTCAGGAAAATATAATATCTTGCGTAATCAAGAAACCACACATCATTTACTTGCTGGTACCAATACATTATCATAGATAACTGGTAGTCTGGTACACACACAGTACTAGGACACAGCACACGGAGCTGGCCAGATGTTTTGACTAGGACTACAATATTTTGTTGATCTGCTTGAGACAGGCATGCTCCGGAATGCCTCTAGTATCGGGAAGTATTTCAAGGCGAAGGTAAAAGGGATAACTGGCAGTGGGTCATTTTATGCGACTTCCGGGAGTGTCGCGACAAGATCGAGGAAGTTGTGCCCCCCTCCCCCCGCGGAAGTCCCGCAGGTCGCAGGGAGTGAGGAGGGGGGGGGTGAGGGAGGGGTGGTCGCGACCCGCCCCTGACCTAGATGCGACGCGCGGAGACGCGGAGAGTGCGTTACGTAGACATTGGTGCGGGCGCGAGCTGCGTGACGTGTGACGCGCGGAGCGTGACGTATGGCAATTTCTCTTCCTCAGAAGAAATGAGCATTCATCACCATAGCTAACTAATATAATTATCGACTTGATTGTTACGGTATCCATATTATTAGACTGCACCGCTACTGATTATGGATTTGATTTCCGCACGGTGCAAATTATTTTTCTGTCGTCCGTAGATATTTGTTGCACAGTTAAACAATTATGTATGGTGACATGCCTATATTGCCAAGGTCTCAAGGATAGAATAGATGACCCTATACCTACCGACCCTATAATAATAAAATAAAGCAAAAGTAATGCGATGTGTTCCATGCACATTATTGGATTTAGATGACATGATGGTAATTCAACAAAGAAATCTCCAATTTTTAGTAATAAACAGTGATCTTGTAAAAAAACCACTTGTAATCACAACACTAACTTTGACTGCAGTCATTCTCAGACCACTCATTGCTATATTTAAGCTACACTCGTCTACAACTATTCATATACATATATCACATATTGATATTATCTTTGATTATATATATGTCTAGATGGAGTGTCAAGACTCTGACAGCGTCGGTAGTTTTTAGCGCCAATTCCTCACAATTGGCGTTAAAAGCCAACAGTGTCAGTTATGTTGTCAATGGAGACTCTCGTTTTTCTATCATAAAATAACGTAATAAAAATGGCGAAATGGGCTATTAAGGTGTGTAGAAATTATAGAGTGTGTAAATGTACGAAATTTGGTTTTCACAAATTTGCCACGCTTGCAAAGTGCCGAATTTTATTTATTTATTTTGTTAATATTTTCAATAATTCATTTTGCCAAAACTAATGATAATTTATTTAACATACCGGTCATAGGATACATATTTATTAATCTTCAATTGGCCTCTGTAATTTCTACACACTTTAATAGCTCATTTCACTATTTTTATTACGTTATTTTATGATAGAAAAACAAGCGTCTCCATTGACAACACAATTGACACTGATGGCGCTAAAAAGCTGTAGGGCCTCACATCTGGCGCTAAAAAATCCCGACGCTGTCAGGGCCTTGACACTCCATCTAGACATATATATAATCAAAGATTATAACATACATTAGATTAAAATACTTTAATTTGTTAAAAGTAAATATTGAAAGGTTAAGTCAAGGTTTACGTATAATAACTTGAGGCGTCTAATCTAAGATAGTGTTATTATCAGTGTGCTTTATTTTTTTATACGGATTTCTCTTATTAACCAAAATTATTGAGGAATAAAATCACACAAACTTGCGCACTGACCTTTGCCAGCAGACAGCCACATCACCTGGAGAGGACCAGTGGGATGAAATATTGTTTTCTATTTATAGTGTTTTGTGTGGCATACCTACCCTACAGAGGTCTCTCCCCGGTTTACCTAACAAACAATACTTTTCAACACGAAGAATTCAATTAAGGTAATATGATAATAATAATAAGATATAGAAATAATACGATAATAAGATGTGGCTCCGCAACATCCGGGAGTGGACGGGGATCGCGAGTGCATCTGAACTATTCCGCCTCGCAAAAGATAGGAACGAATTCCAACAGCTGGTAGCCGACCTTCAGTAGTTGGAGTGGCACTTATAGAAGAAGAAGAAGAATGTGATATCGCTGAAACTGGTGCGTGCGGTGCGCATAATGCGTGTGTGTGTGTGTGTGCAAGTACTGGATTCATTTAAGACGGGGCATATATCGACAGAGCATTATCGGGCCGATAGCGTGCGTTGTCGCGTAAATCCCAGTCTTACAGCGTACGATTTATTACGACCTCCCCCCCCCCTTCCGCCCCGCGCCGCTTGTGCACGGGTCTCGAGCATTTAATATTCTGGTCACATCATGCCCCCTAATAGCCGACCAGCTTCGTTGTTATTTATAGCTCTCCTCAAATCCTTCAGTAATGACTGTCACAAGCTGGGTCCGTCACGTCTGGTACTGGGAGCGGACTGCGCGACCCCGAGCGCGCCGGCTGCATTCCCGGGGGACCACACTGGTTGGTCAGATAAGAACTAAGAAAAGGTGCGTCCTAATCACTCCCTTTGTCGTTTGGCTGAATACCAAAGCCAAATTGACGAAATCCATCCTGGTTATATGTTGTGGCGGGAACCTAGCTGCTTGTAGCTCATTTCCAATAATGAAACGCAGGAACATAGGGGCTCTCGAGCGGAGCGGCGGAGCGTTCAAAGCATTTTATGCACGAAGAAGCGCAGTGAATACGGACAACAAAGGCGCCGCGCCCTCCCGGCCGCTGGCGGCGCGCGCTCACACGCTGCTAGTGCGGAATATTTCAATCACGTTCATATTAACAGCATTTATGAAGACTATGGAACATAGCAACATCTGAGGTCACAAATCAAGGTGCGCTCCTATCTACGACGTAGCGTTGCCTAGTAGCAAACCTGCTACGAGGCAACTACGTCGTCGTAGCGTCGCTTAGCGTTTGCCCTAAGAAAATGTCATATAAAAATATCCCATGAGATAATGATTTAATTTTTCGGCATTTCCTATTTGACTAAAACAATTTAATTTTTTTTCGTAAGAAATGCCAAATCTATGCAAGTACAATAATGTATGTGAGCGATGATGAGAACAGTTGTGGTCTTTTGAAGAAAAAACCACAGCGAGTTTGTGTCGACCTGTCCTGACAGACGTCATGAATATGTTACTGTGTAACCCCGTATTGAATCCTCAAACTTACCAACGTCAGTTAGGAGTTTAGGAGTATTATGATCTCCTTATAACATCATAGCAAAACGTCTTCGAGATAAGTGATAATGCTTTGTTTAACGTGTAGTCGATGACTGACAACTCACAACGGGGAAGGGGAGGATGGCTTTGACTCCCCCACCACTTTTCAATATTAATGATATGTTCTTATCGTTTGAAAGGGATTTTCATGAGGATTTCCAATATTAACCTTACAAAAGTCTGGGGGGAAAGTTCAGGCACCACTAAAAATCGTGAAAACGAAATTTAATAAAAAAACCGCCTTCAAAAACACGAACTCAAAAGTGAAAAATAATACTTTACTACTTAACTTTACATAAGTGAAGTTGTGCCAGTGGATGCAAATGGCAAGTTATCGTTCGTTGTGGCGTTCTTAGGGGGAGGCCTTTGTCCAACAGTGGACGTCTTACGGCTGATGAACCGAAGTTAAAGTCGGGGCCAAATTCAAAAATTCATTAAATAATTCAGACAAAAAGTTTAAGTGCTTTATCAAAAGTTTTAATGCTAAATCTATAAACATAACGAACACATAGGATTTGGCGCCGACTTCATCTTCGCTTATGTAAAGTGAAGCGAATAAAGTATTATTTTTCACTTATGAGTTCGTGTTTTAGCCCCCGACGGAAAAAGAAGGGTGTTATAAGTTTGACCGCTATGTGTGTCTGTGTGTCTGTCTGTGGCACCGTAGCTCTAAAACGGGTGATCCGAATTGGATGCGGTTTTTTTTATTAGAAAGTAAACTTTCTAGCGATGGTTCTTAGATATGTTTAATCACAATCGGTTCAGCCATTTACAAGATATGGGGGGTGAACGTGGGGATGACAAATCGAATATTTTTATATACATATATCCAAGTGGGGTATCAAATGAAAGGGTGTAATGTGCACATTACAAAAAGTTAAGTAATATCAAAATCGGTACAGCCATTTACAAGATATGGGGTATGAAAGTGGGGATGACCAATCGAATATTTTCATATATATCCAAGTGGGGTTTCAAATGAAAGGGCGTAATGTGCACATTGCAAAAAATTTGACGACCCGATTGGCGCAGTGGCTAAGCGATTGGACTGTTGCGCAAAGGGTTGCGGGTTCGATTCCCGCACGGGACAAAAATTTGTGCGATCCGCAGATATTTGTCCCGAGTCTGGGTGTTTGTGTATGTGATATTTCATGTTTGTGAAACGCACCCACGATACAGGAGAAATGCCTAGTGTGGGGCGACGTTTTTTTTTTAAAAAAAAAAAAAAAAAGAATTAAGTTGTATCAAAATCGGTTCAGCCAAGTTAATGATATAGGGGCCGAAAAATGGAATATTTTTATATACCAAAGTGGGGTATCAAATGAAACATTACACAAAAATATTTTATATCAAAATCGGTTCAGCCATTCACAAGATATAAGGGGTAAAAGTAAGCATTAACAATCGAATATTCTCAAATATACCCAAGTGGGATATCAAATAAAATCGCATGTTGTGTATATTACAAAAACAAGACTACATTTTAAGTTTAAAATTTTTAAAATTAAATTAAATTTAAAATTTAAAAAACCCCCAATGCAAATAGAAAAGCGGTCATTTAAAAAGTCAAAAATAATACCTATCATTAAGCCATCAATTCCGATCCGAGTAACACCTATTTAAGACAATGTCGCGGCGGGGTACCGCTACGTGTTTAGAGCAATAACTTACCAATTCAACACCCAGATTTGCAACAAAAATTTGATAATTCGAAGTAATTGCTAGTAACTTAATAGATAGTACTCAAACTGAGGGCCTGACTTACTTAAACGGTACCCAGCCGCGACATTGTCTTAAGTACATAGGTGTTACTCGGATCGGATTTGATGGTTCAATGATAGGTATTATTTATGACTTTTTAAATGACCGCTTGGCTTTATTGCGTTGGGGGTTTCTACAATTTTTAATTTAATTTTATTGTAGGCAGTTTTTTATTATATTATACATCATCATCATCAGCCGGAAGACGTCCACTGCTGGACAAAGGCTTCCCCCTTAGAACGCCATAATGAACGACAACTTGCCGTTTGCATCCACCGGTTGCCCGTAACTCTGACGATATCGTCGGTCCACCTGGTGGGTTATATTATACACGGTCGGTAAATGTTCCATTTGAAAATACTGTTTCCGTACGGGTGGAGATTTTTAGAAAAATAAAACATAAGCCAGTAAATTACATAACTAAGAGACAATTTATAATTATTATAGTGGCAGTACCTAATTAATTGAAATCAAATTCAGAATCAAATTGGTTAATCTACTTACTGCTTCTACGTTTAGGTATTTAATCGAAATCCACGGAAATGAAACGAAACCACATGATCTTTTAATTGGCACGTCTATAGTTGTATTGCATATGAATTACTGGCCGAGGGCCGAGGGCCAGGCGGCCGCGTGGTTGGGCGGCGCCGCTGGTGGCGCTTTTTCTCAGAGTAGTCGTTCTTAGGGAGCTTTAGAATTTCTCATCATAATGCAGAGTCTGCGCGGGGACATGCTAAAGTAGAGAAAAGGCTTATAGATGTGCTGAACATACTATGGTAAATCAAGGTCCAGTATAAATAAGATTTCTCCTACACTTTTCATTCTTAAGTTATATTTAATTGCTGTGTTCCTTCACAGTGGATGATGTCTCAGGCTCCATTGACAGAATGAAGATGATGAAACAATGCAGAGCGCTCATTCAAGAGGATATTGTGTGGATTGGCCCTCATGCCTCAAGAGCCACCTTCGAGTGTCCTCGTGGCTCGTGGCGGTGCCCCCTCCGCCGCGGCCCTCCCGCGCCCCGCGCTCCCAGCGCTCCCCGGCCGTCTCTGGTGCGCTCACATAAACGTCAGCGGGACATGACTATCGAGTGCCGCTCCTGCACACGTGTGTAGACTCTCACGTCACTTGACACATCAACAACCGAGTGTTTGCGTGTCAATACGGTTTTGTTAATGTTTTGATTGGGCAACACATTTCTTTAAGGTTATATTAGCGGCTCCAGCTCTGGCCAACTGGCCATGATGATGAAGCCACTTGTCATCATCATCGGTTTCAAGTGAAAATGGGTGCACAATTTGTTATCATTTCAGTACATATTCAGGAATAACAGCAAGGACCTACGGCGTTTTTCTAGGTACGTGAAGGTATCGAGATAGACGATTTGATTTGATTCACGAACTGGCCGCGGTATGCGCTGTCACCTACATGGATCGACCACGGCAGTTTCATTTACAAGGGAACAAAGCCGCCATGCCTCCCTACCAGGGCAGCTCCTCAGTTCCTCACAGAGTCAGCGGTTCTCAGAGACTTTTCAGTATTGGAAGATGGCAGGATTGGCAGGTCGCCCGTCGCTCGTTCAGTCCTCACTTAATTATTTGCCAGGCGCCGGATATCGAGAAACGTGAGCGTAATAAAGAGGGGATCACTGACGTATTACATCCATATTAACGCGGGCTCCGCCAGCTTGCGATAAAAACGGTTCTTACATTTTGATGTTACTCGATCGCGTATTAGGGCGAGCGCAGGGAAGTCTCAGCTGATGTTTTAAACTCTAACACACGCTGGGAACAAATTAAATAAACGGAGATTTGATGCATTGGAGGAACTTAATACTATAGGTAACTTGTAATTAAATAGCTTTATTGTTCAAATAGTACAGGGATTCCGAGTTCATTACCCGCACCGGACAAGTATTTATTTGTGTGATCCGCAGACGTTTGTGCATGCTATATTTCCAGTCTATCAAAACTACAAATGTTCTGCGTCGTGTGCAAGCTTCAGAACGTTGTTACCCCTAAGAACATTAGATATGAGTAACTTAATTATATTCAGTTAAATATATGGTGAAACCTGCTAACCTGGTTTTAGGTACTACTAGATATAGAAACGTAGATATATAAAACTAAATAGTAGTTTATAAAACTGTTGCATAATAAGGGGTATTAAACACGAGCGTGTGTTTACAAACCGAGCGGGGCGATGTTTGTGATAGTATCTCACGAGTGTTTAATACCTTATTATGTGCAGTCTAAGTGTGCAGTTTTATACAACTTTTTATCTACTTTCATACATTGAGATTGAATCTACTAATTAAAAAATCAAAACACTAAATTCAGACAAAACGTAAAAATAGCGCCAAAAACCCAGCTCTTCACCGCGCTTTAGCGCAACCACAGATAAGTAAAATTAACACAACAAAACTTCACGCTCCCGGCATATGTAACGAGTTCGATTAAAAAAAGTTATGCATTCTCCTTCGTGATTTAACTTCTCGGATAACCTGTATCTAATGGAAAAAAAATACTTTATAACATTATTTTGTTCGAGAAATAGTGTTAAAGTGATTTTTTTTTCTATTTCGGTATTGTGTTTATAAAGTATGTCAATATAAACTCGTTCAAAATTTTATAATTAGAATTTTACGACATGAAAGTAGATAAATAACATTTGTGACTATGTGAGGTTCCCAGACTGGCCACTTCGCCGCGTCATATGTCAATGCTAACTTCTTTCGCCTAAAACAAGTGTTTTCTGTATTGGTATTATTTGTTTGTAATACATTATACGTATCGTATAATATAACGTTTGTAATTATGTATGAACACAATGCGCTGTGTATTCAATTTCAACATAAATATGACCTTCAAAAGGAAAATAAAGCTCTACAGGTGGCGGCTATCATGGTGTCGCCAGTGAGCGGTGCAGCAGCGACAGATCATCAGCTCGCCGCCGGGAGAAACAAAAGCATTCTTATGTCTGAATAATTGTTAGAGGAAGATTTGTATAAGTCTTACGTCACATCGGGGCATTTCACTCGCATCGCCCCTGCGCGATCTGCTGTTGATATTAAAAGTTAAGCGGGATGATGTTACTCCGCGTTCGTTATAATATATTTTGTCTGACGGCGCTCATTGTAACCAGAACCTGCGAAATGAGAAATTTCACGCTTTGGTAAAGTTGTGGGAGCGCACTGTTTTACATGTCTCCGTGCGCGGCGCGGCGCTGGAGTCTGGAGTCTGGACGCGACCAGCTCGCAAGTCGCGAGTGAATGTTAAACACCGAGGATGTCGGCGCTCGCAGACCCGTCTGTTGTAATATTAAAGCTGCTTAAGAGTAAGACCTGCGGCTTTCACTTACCGCCTTCTGTTTTATTTATTCACCGCGAACTCGAGGCTCACTTACATATTAATGCGCGAGCCGAGAGCTACGGTGAGGTATTATAATCATCGCCTGGCCGGGAGCGGCCGCCGCGCACACTGCGCCGCCCGCACCACTGAGCTCGCGCTGCACCGCGGCCCGGTCGGTGCAAATAAAATTAATATATTCGCAACTACAAGACGGTTCGGTTATCACGTTATGAGTTTTGCATCAAGTGTAGACCGAGCAAGCTTTTTTGTAGTATAGTATTTACGGTAAACTAGCTAAGTTGCACAAGTTCGTGTTGTTAGTGAGAAGTGGGGGCTCGGCGGGTGGGTCCCGGGGGCGGTGGAGAGCCGGGAGGGGGGGGGGGAAGGCCCAACACAACCAACTTAACGTTCGCTCGGAAACATTTTATTTAGCTGAACGCGAGCGTACAACAAACTTTACCGACCGAAATGCCAGGAGTGGTCCAAAGTAAAACTGTCACTTGAGCAACGTGTTTCTTATACAGTGTGCTACAACTACATCATACTAATTTGCATTGAACTGTTCTCTTCAGGGCACGTGTCCGTGTATGTGATACGCTAGCTCTATGGGTACGACTTTTCATCACGTCATTTTACTTAACCGTTAATCAGCGGTGACTTAGAAAAACTAAAAGGAAAAATTGATACTTGCACGGGCTTGAACTTACAACATAAGAATTCGGTCCGCTAACCACTGACGTGAATTAATGTAACGTGTTGAAATGAATGGCGCCCTGAACTATTGGTTCATCTAGTGTTGCGGCCCGCGCCGCCGGGACACCGGCCACGCCTGTCACGCGTGCAATATGCCACAGGTCAACTATATATATATTAAAAATATTTTTAATAAGAACAACACTCTCCATAAAGTCCGCATTAAAACAAAAATAACGTCAATCCACAGATCCACACGCCACCTCCCGTGTGCATCGGCTGCTCCTGATTGATTGCTTAATCGGTGTATAATAATGAATAATGTAACACATGCGCTGTTTCCTTTTCTAAAAATATATAAATACACGAAACGAGCCAAGTACTACGCTGCTCATGAAAAAAAAACATTACATAACATCACATCCCCGAAGGCGTAGGCAGAGGTGAATAATGCACCTGCATTTTGTTAGTTATGCGCAATACAGGACGAGCGTATTGCCGTTAATTGGGCACAAGTCCAGAATCTGTGCTGCTAAGAATAATACTCCATAGACAAACCCTTAAACGGGTTGCCCAACCCGGGAATCGTGACCAGAACCTTAGGCTCATCAGACGCGGTTTCTACAATTAGATCAGCAAAGTATTCTAGAAATAGAGACGCACGAAGGAGCGTGTATAGAAGTACAGCACTTGTATTCGAAGTTCAACCGCGGCGACCACCAATTATAAAAGTTGCCAACGAAATAATATGTAGTGCACAAACGCCAGTCGCGGCGGCGAAGCGACGACGGTTTGACGCTAATTACAATTTTGAAGCAAAAACATTTTATAGCGGAATGAAATTTTTGCGAGGAAATTAAATATGACGCGAGGAGACGCGCAGGAAGTCCCGAGCTGGGGACGGCCGCGGGGCGCGAGTAGTGGAGAGCGGGGCGAAAGCAGTTTTGTAAGGAATTATTATCATTTCTGAGAAAATTAAGTACATAAATACCAAATTCAAATTGTTTTTATTTCATGTAAACCAATTACAGGCGCTTATGAAACGTTTAGATGCTAGTTGCACGGTTTCAAAAATGTCATTCCTATGGAGAAGAACCGACAAGAAACTCCAAAGCTCACTCTTTTAAATAATATGAGGTACAATATAGTGAATTTACAAGGATTTACATTATGTGACAACAAAGCAATCTTGCAGCGGGTGGTCCCCAGGGTGGCATCCATTCTCCTCTTCTTTTCTCCATTTCTATAAATGCCATCACTAAAGTAATTTCCTCACATTATCATCTCTATGCAGACGACTTGCAACTTTATCGACACTCTAAGCTTGAAGATCTTTCTGATGCCATTGCTGCCGTCAATAATGATCTTGGTAAAATCAGTCAGTGGGCTAAATCGTTTGGTCTTCTCGTAAATCCGTCGAAATCACAAACTCTTATTATTGGCGGCAGGTACTTGCATAATCAGCTGAATCACCACTCTCTTCCACTAATAGTATATGACTCAGTTACTATAGCCTACTCAAAGTATGCCAAGAATCTAGGTGTCTACATCGACTCTAATCTATCCTGGGACACGCACATTGCTAAGGTAAGCAGGAAGGTCTATTACTCGTTCCAATCTCTTAAGCGTCTCCAGAAGTTCCTGCCTCTTCAAAATAAAATAACTCTTGCCCAATCACTTTTACTGCCTCTTCTGGATTATGCCGATGTTTCCTATCTTGATGCTACGGAGCCTTCTCAATAAACTCGAATGTCTGCAGAATCTGTGCATCCGCTTCATTTTTGGTCTTCGGAAGTACGACCATGTGTCTAATTTCCGGGCCAGACTGAGGTGGCTGCCGATTCGGCAACGTCGAGACTTACACATTCTTTCTCTTCTATACTCAGTTCTTCATAACCCCAAAACTCCAGTCTATCTTCGGGAACGATTTGAGTTCCTTGTCCCCAGGGGAAAACCTTGTCGGACATCTTCCTCTCTTCTCCTTCGCACTCCTCCTAACTCCTTTAGTTGCTACGATAAATCATTTACTATTCGCGCTGTGCGCCTCTGGAACTCGCTTCCACACTCCGTTCGAGATAGCCGTTCGTTAGATGTTCTCAAGAGAAGAATTAAAGAGCATTTCCTTTCTGCTTGAGATATAGTATCTATAATATATATATGTATATATTATGTATGTATTTTTATTTATTTATTATGTATGTAATGTTGAAAATTGTAAAACTTTTATGTCAATTATTGTAAATTAGTATTTCAATATTTTTATTGTGCACTTTTTCTGTCCTTACAAATAAAATCTCTGTATCACTCAAAGGTTTGCTGTTAGAGAACTCAATTTTGAGTTAAGCTCGCCTCTGTACATCATCTTTCTTGTAATAATATCTTGCATGTATTTTATTGTGTGCAATAAAGAATTAAGAATGATCGCTATTAATACTAAAAGCTTGTAAGTTCCTACATACTTACATAATGTTTTCTAGAATATTGACGGTTTAAATTTTTTCTCTCAGCGTCAAAAATCAAAATCAAAAAAATCAAAATAGTTTATTTCAATTACATAAGGTCGGTTACACACTAGGTTTGGAGATCTCCTTTTAAGCAAAAAATTGCTTGTGATAGGAGACTCCGCTCTTCTAAATTTAGTCATTATCTTATAATATGCAGTTGAGATATTTATCAAATTTTGCCTTTGAAGAAGGCTATGTTGCGAGTTATATAATATAATCTATTTAAAACTATAGGGTACAAGCGCAATACAGTTTTTGTGTATGCGAGTGTGTGTGGTGTGTGTGTGGGTGTATATGAGTGTGTGTGGTATGTGTGTGTGGTGTGTGTGTGTGTGGGTATATGTCAGTGGGTGAAATAAGACGTGTATGTAGTGTCTAAGGATTTTGGTATGTTGGGTATACTAGGAGGTAGTTAGCCCTACGACATCGGTCTTGGGTTCGGAAAAAGCTAAGTACAGCTTTTTCCACTAACTCCAAATAACATATTGAGGCCAGTAATAGAATGTTACTGAGATGTTGACATTATTGATTCGATATCATCGTAGGTTTTATTCTTTAGCCAGTCAGCTACAACTTTTTTGCAGTCTCGAGTTTTCATAGTTTAGTTTAGTAGTTTCATTTTTCGCGTGGGCCCATATTATAAATCGCTCGTATTGCCCTTTTCTGTAGAACAAAGATAGAATCTATTTCGGCCGCTGATCGGCACAACAGGATCCCGTAAGACATAATGCTGTGGAAATATGCAAAATATGCTAATTTACCGATCAACATCCAAACAAAATAAGCTTTTTTTTTGGTAGCTCGATGGGACATGAAACGGGCTCGTTACACGCACTGGCACTAGTCACATAACGCGCGGCCCTCAGCGGTGACGTCAGTCTTGTGATAAGCAATTGTTTTTGTTATGAAATAATGATGAGAAGGTCGATGTCTGGGCTGATGGAACCGGCAAACCTTGTCATGTCATCTTGGATGTCAAGCGCCGGTGTGTTACAGCTGAGGTGATCCTCCCCGAAGAGCGGGGTGTCGTATGTGTGCGGTTATCTGAGGCACTTATCTCGGGAGCCATTCATTCGCCGCCGGGCTCCGCGCTCTCCGCGCCGCTCCTCGATAACGTACAAATTACCGCGTTTTTACGACACCGTCGCCTCAGCCGAGCCGAGTGATCTCCTCCGCATCACATTACCGACCCCCTCCCCACACGCCTGCACGGTGTTATCACGACACGCGCTCGTCACCGGCTAACGGATATGTGCAGATATGCTTCGCTGGATGATGTATTGAAAATGTACTGTAAACTGAGCGTGCGAATGGATGGTGATAATGAGACGTCTTCCAAGCATATAAATTATGTTGTGGATGTGCCGATCTATAGATGTTAGAATACTTCCGAGTTGCCTCGAGCGGCCACGGTGCGCGGGTGCGGTGTGAGACACAACCGTCCCGGATATAATATCTCTCATTTTTTCTGCATTGTGCCCCTTGTTTACGATATATGTGCGCCTACGATCTGATTAAGAATTAGGTGTATTTGAAATGTAAAACGGTGGTGGTTAACTAAGAAATGTATGGAGTCAGCGGAGTGACTTAAATGTTTAGCTCAATAGAGACATTATTTTGTGGTACGGTTGTAACACACTGTGTGAACTAAGCTAATACCAGGTGCGGCCATTTGAAGGCGGTCTGCAATATACTATGCAATGGTAGGGGTGGGGTGGGGGTGGAGAATGTCACATCGCGAGCAATCGGCTCAGATTAATTTATAAGTAATTGGACAGCGATCACAGGTCTGCACGCGACACGGAAAACTAATTCGAGGTTAGCGAAGCAGACAGAGGGACCCCGCACCCCGCGTGCTCCCCGCAGCCGCAAGCGGGTGTAGTGTAGAAAGCAACGATCGAGCACTGTTGCAAATTTTGAACAAATTATGGAAGTTATACATATAAACCAAGAGCAAAATCGCACGTAAATGTAAAGTGATCTACCTATGGAAAGTTAGGTGTTATGCAGTACAAAGTGGAACTTGACTTGAGGACTGACTTTAATAAAACACTATTAATAAAGATATGGTCACCAGCACGACCCTCACCACATGCAGCGCCCGTTCATGAGCTTTAACAACGTGGGGATTATGGCAACACCCCCCTTCTAAAAGGGGGAGGCCTTTGTTCAATAGTGGACGTCTTTCGGCTGATGATGATGATTTAAATAGTTTACTTCTGGTTATTACTAGGCGTGCCCCGCGGTATCGCCTGCGTTTTTGCACTTGCATTGTAATAAACCATCATACTTACTTTCGCGTTTATAATATTAGTAGGGATTTATAATGATTTATAAGTAGAGCAGTAAGGATAAGGATCAGAGGAGGACGAACATGGTCTTTGTAGAGGTCGCCGTACATAGGTACGGAGTGAGTACGTGAAGGTGCCGAAAGAGCAGACCGAGCTCATGACCGCGGCTCATGGAACTAATGCAGCCGTCAATAGGAGATCCTTCTAGTACCACGGATTTATTCATCCAACATCTGCATCATAACGGGAATCAACACGACACTAACCGTCCAATAAATTATGTAAAATGTGCTTCGCTGAAAGCATATCAATGAATAATTCAACAGTTCCCAGTGTAGG
This sequence comes from Abrostola tripartita, assembly GCA_905340225.1. Taxonomy (NCBI): domain Eukaryota; kingdom Metazoa; phylum Arthropoda; class Insecta; order Lepidoptera; family Noctuidae; genus Abrostola; species Abrostola tripartita. Next base: position 41,278 of record HG996494.1, read on the forward strand.
CAGCCGAGCCAGCTCCGTGCACCGTCAACAAATATACTAAGTCGATGAAAACGAGTTGTCATGGTGCCAAAACAATTTGCAACACCATACGTAGTGGACATGTTGCGCCGCGGAGACTGACTCTCGGGCACTCGAGCTACCACGCTGGTGCCATGCCGATGCCATGCCGCTGCCGCGCAGTGCCTTGCTGGTGTGGTTCTGAGGCAACACGCTCGTGCCGCCGACGTAAAACTAGACCGTGACAACAATGTGCCTGTTACGGAACGCTACGCGGGCTCTACATAATCTCGGACGTAGCGCTACGTCGCGTAGCATACGACAAATGTTATTTGCATTGCTTCTATTAGAGGGCGAGTGGTTGAAGAATCTTTAACAGATGGCCAATAGTCATGATAACTTTAAATACTTAGAATCTAAATGGACTGAACGCTCTTAAATCAATTATTGAGTAATTTTCGGCAGAGCGTCTTTCTTAACTTTTCTATAAACCAATAGGTATAGACTACTGTTTGGCTTTAGGTGAGCCTGATGTGGTGTTTGCCAACCCCTTCGGTAAACAGGCGAATATAGGTAGTTTTATTTAAGTTTGTGTTTGAGTGCAGAGCAAAGACCTTATTTATCGGTGTTACCATTGAACCGGTCCCCACAGAGAGGTGTCGCCACGCGCGCGGTGGCCCGGCTCGCGCGGTGCGTCTGCTTGCATCGATCCAAGGTCAACATACTTGTGGAGCTGTAATAAAATACTCTCCGAAATGTCACGGTGCGCTTCAGATCATCGTGTCTTAGCCTGTCCTCTGAATTGAGGAGCTATCAACTTTGATGGTGCTTTGACTGAGGACTGTGTTATAATTTATAGAATCGAGCCGCGATGTCGTCTGCGTGGAAATTTTTATTTATTTACACTTCATATACAGAACGCGTACAGAGGCGGACTTAAAGCCTTAGACATATTTTTTTTGGGTTTTATGGTGTCTTCTCCAAGATTAAAGTAACCTATGTCCACTCTCAAGGCCCATTCTGAATATTGTAAAAAGGATTTTGGAAATCGGATGAATCGTTTCGTTCAAAAAATATATTGTAAATTAGATTAACTTCCACTCGCGACTTCGCCACAAATCATTTCAACGCGTCTTTTCGGGTAAACAGTGGCCTATCTATGTCCTTTCATATAATAAGAAATCTACTTGAGGTACAATATGTTTTCAAGGAAGTTTGTTCTGGAAGTGATGCGGTCTTATTAAAGGCGTATTCAGAACTCTTGTAACTGTCGCGTGCGTCTAACGTCTGACATGTGGCGCCATCTTAAAATAAGCAATTTGTGGAATGTAAGTCACTCGCCGCGATCACTTTGCGCATGTTTATTCGAGCGCCCTCGGCTGCAGACGGCTGTTTATGTAGGGCGCGGCTGCTCGCTCATTATTATGTGAAGCGGCCGCTGCTACCTAGCTTATTATTGACACGACTGCCCGCGCGCGGCATACTAACACGATCCCCGGCCTAAGGCTCCTCGCACCACCGACACTTGGTCGTAGTCTCCGCGGCCGACAGGAAACATAATAAGTTATTCCTGTTAGTTACCATCACTGGTCATACATTCTGGGACCATCGTAGTTAGCATCGGAAACAAAATAAAGGGTCGTCGCAAACAAAGTTATATCCGTAGTGAACCGCGACGCCGCCAACAACGGCAAATCACTCAGGAGAGGTAAACGCACTCGCGAGCAACGACTTGATGTGTACACAAGTACGTATTAGACAAACAATCTTGGCGGGAGCCGCCGATGAAAGTTTTAACAAAATTAAGCGGTCGAGTGTTACGGACTGTTTAATTAAGTCGAAAGTTAGTTGCAGAGCGATCGGGCGGCCGCCGACCGACCCGACGGGTGGCGGAAACACCCGAGCGGCGGGCGCTGTGTCGAGCCGCGTTGCAACTTGCAAGCTAGTTACAAGTCATGTTGCACACGAGGTGTTACAGCTCCAAGCCCTACACCGACACTGCCGACACACGGTAGCGACAGGTTGGCTGTGCGATGTTTTTTTTTTTTTTTTTTTTTTTTTTTTTTTTTTTTTCGGTGGGAAAATCATCTTATGACATCCCCCGCTCTTGGGCGGAGCGGGAGATAGTGTCAGACTTTTACTGACTAAAAACCCACTCCTGTTCCTTCGTTGCCTTTCGTACCAGGGCCGAGTCTTCCTTTCGGAATCAGACCCTTGGCCCCAGTAGGCTTCGACCCTGATGGGCCCCTACAGTTGCTGACATCTCCTTGAGGCGCGCGTGAAACAGTACGCGCCGTCGACGACTTGGGCTCGGTCCGGATGGTTACCGGACGGTCGGACGGCGAGCCACCCATTGCTCACCGACCGCAAGCCCGCGCCTACGGTGGCCGGAAATCGGGATCAGAATCCCGGCGGCGGTTGGGGCGTGAGGATCGTTGCCTCACGCGATCGGCCGCCTCCTTTGCTAGCATTACTGCTTCGCAGAAGGAGGCGACCGCCTGCCACTCCTCGCTCCGGACCATGGCCTGTACCAAGGCCCGGCGCGAGAGATTACCGCCGCCGATCGCCCCCACGAGGACACGGCGATGCTCTTCCCAAGCGGGGCACACCTCCAACGTGTGCTCCACCGTGTCCTCCGGGCTGTCCACGCAATGGTGACACCCGGGCGTTTCTTCCGCACGGATCCGGTGCAGGAACCTCCCGAACTTACCATGTCCGGTGAGGACCTGCGTCATGCGGAAGGTAAGGACGCCGTGTTGCCTTTCCAGCCACTCCTCAAAGAGGGGACTTATCGCCATAATTACGGCGTGCCCAGCACTGGGTTGCGATAGTCGCTGTCGCCATTCCACCATGAGATCCCGCCGGAACTCTTTCCGCCATGCCTTGAATTGTCGCGGCAGCGGAGTTTCGCCCCGGCGTTGCATCTCCACGCGCAGATCGTGCATGCGTGCAAGGCCTGTTGCCTCCAGATCCCATGGTAGGCTGTGCGACGTGCGTCTAGTAAGTTGGCAACGTTGGATTTTGTTTATTTTAGTACATATATCTATGACTATGACTGTCTCGTTGGTCTAGTGGTCGCTAAGCGCGACTGCTGAGCAAGAGGTCCTGGGTTCAAATCCCGGGTCGGGCAAAGTGTTACTGAGTTTTCCATTAGGTAATTCTCAGTAGCAGCACGGAGTCTAGATTTGTGCCCGGTAGATGGCAATAGGCTCGCCCCCAATTACATTGGGACTTATGTACAACATAACTGGCAAAATGTGGGTGTACTATATGTTCACCTCTGCCTACCCCTTCGGGGAATACAGGCGTGATGTTATGTTATGTTTATATATCTATCACATTATAATATAAAATTTATATCGATATTCGTTAATACTTATGTTTTTATTTTCTGGTAACACGGACCTTGTTACTTTGTGGATGTTTGCTCACACACACACTCACACACACACAAGTGGCAGCTCTCTTCACAGCCGCGCTGTCAACTAATCTGTTGATTAATTATATTGACTTTGCTCTCGCGGCGCTTCCTACGACACAAAAACTCAAATAAAATAGGTCCGCATTGCGTCTCTGGCTCGAAGGTTGTCTGCCACCGATATTTCCGGTCCTACAACTACGTATTATGAGTTCTGCGAAATGCCGTCATATGAATGACTCAACAGGAAAGCACTCGTATCACATCCTGCTTCCCGAAGCAGTGGGAGGAGCTAAGCGTAGATGGATCTATATCATATTGTACTATAATAAACTCTGAATGGAAATGATGTCAACAGTGGTCTAATTCTATGTGTTTCTTTATCAAGTATTTGCAGCTCAAAATAAGGCATGTAACAGGTAACAGCTTACATCAAAGAACTCCGGGTACGCCGGCTCGTCTTGCAGGAAAATTGATACGATGTGACAACCCTATGACGTAATCAAATCAAAAAGTAATACATGAGATTTCATAAATTAAGCACAAACATAATACATAAACTAATGACAACAATTGAATATTATTTTCTTCACAAAAATTTTGACATGTAATCATTAATTCGGGTTGGCTCCCACGATCATATTTGGTGCGGTTAACACGCGAGGTGCGGGAGACGCGGCTCGAATACACCTACGACATATTTTTAAGAGTTACTATGGAGTTTCTTTGCCATAGAAACGATCTTTGGAACCGAGCAACTAGATTTGACGTTTTATAAGTGCTCTTTTGCCTATTTGAAATAAAAACATTATAACTGTGATACTGCTGTTGAACATAGTTTCCAATGAACAAGTAAAAGTGAAGGCGCGCGGCCGCCAGCGGGCTGATGTCATTGGCTGATGTACAAAGCCAGCGTAAGTGGGTTTATTGAATCCTTTGTGACGCTGCATCCGCTTCGCCGAACATAAAACTCTATCCGCTCTATATGTGCCGCACCAACTAATAAACTCGTTCGGGATATTTCGTGGAACGCGTATACAAGTTCGTGACTTTATGTATCTTTTCCAGATAGTTTTACGAGTATTGCGTACGCTTTTGGCATTTTTCCTAGAAGGTAAACGCAGTATTATACAACATTATCGTGGAGTGAGCCGGCGTCTGTAAACAAGTTGTAGTTTCATTAAAGGAAAGTGTGTCTGTTGTGTGTCTTCACGGTAGCTTGGTATTAGTTGTACAAGAACCGTGTATCATACGTGCACAAGTGACGCTCGACTATAAATAAATACGTACAGAAGACATACTTTCAACTGCTCCAATTGATCGTAACTCACATATTTGTGGTTCCCGTGAAGATCGCCTGGTGGCAGGTGTTCTGTAATGGCGGCGGCTACCGAACGTGGCGGTCTCTAATACATTATGTACGGCGAAGACTTCGGAGCGTCGCGACGCAGTGTAAGCACTCCTTGCGCCGCTTGCTGATGTTACCAAATACGGATTTACGAACGATGTTCACCACGTGACACACTGTACGACCCCGGTTCTGGTTAACATTAGACATCGTGATAGCGGATGCTTACTCACTGATATGCTCCGAATAGCTCAACCACCTTAACTGACAAATGGCTGTCATGTTTATATCATAGCCTTTGATACGTCCAATGTTATGAGGTATCTTTACATTAGCGTGTGGACGTTAATTTACGGCATCTGTCTGCAACTCACGCGATATCTATCCGCGACGCGATACTTATACATTTTATTACACGCGGTCAACGGGAGTCATGTAAATAAAAACGACAACCAGCAAAAATAATACCTACAGAATTCGGCCAAATCTAGAACGACGGAAATTCGAAAAAATGGTATTATTTTTGTTTTACTCATTAGCGTTAGCGCGAGCGAATAGTTGTTTTGACGTGGTCTACTAATAATGTGTTCTTCTGACTGAATTTCAGTCACGGCGGCCTTTCTCAGCTGAAAATAGCCAACTACGCAGGAGATATTATAGTGCATTACTCCCTATTACCTCACTCTCATGGTACCTAGATCGGCACGACTGGAGAGATAAGGCGCTAGACCAACGGCTTAACGTGCCTTCCGAAGCACGGAGCGGTCTCGACATGTGAAAACGGTCACCCATCACAAGACTGACCGCAGCGAGCACGGCTTAACTTCGTAGATCGACTGATCTGCGCGGTAGCCACGTAGCTAAGAGCCCCTCATAATTAACAAAAATCAGTCAAGTCTTTATTCGTTACTGTGTAGCTAAGATAAAGAAACATAAAGCGCTCTCTGACCCGCCTCTTCAGAACATTACTATTCTTTTATCGTAGTTAGTATATTACTAGGGTTAGTATAATATATAGTATATAAATATATAGTATAGTTACGTAATTATTGTATACGCGTTGTTAGAAAAATCTTCCGGGCAAGGCGCAGGTACCTTTCGCCTTGAGCTACTTCGTACCGACTTTAATAGATGCAGCATTTCTCGGGTGCTCGACACAAACCCTGCTCACACACGCGGTACTTGCGCACACGCTTGGGAAATCTTACACGAGCGCCACCGAAGTGGAGGCCAGGTCTGTGTTGACCTGACACAGTGCTAGTAGAATGAAGAATAACGGACGGTCGGTGAATGTGAAACAAGCGATGTTCATTGCGGGGCCGGGGGTGCGAGGGGGGTTCGTGCTGACCTCTTACTAATCGCTGCATAATCCCTTACAAAAAGATAAACGATTAGCGCGATGCCAACCACCGAGCTCTGTTCACCCCTCCCTTCCGCCGCCCCCACCCTCCCCGCTTCGTTTACCCCACTCCAGACGTCTATAAATATTATTATACAAATTATTATAATACACACCGGCGATAGCTCGCAATAACGAAAATTCCTTTTATTTTCCATTCCTTCATAACTTCTTATTAATTTTAACAAGAAAGTCGGCATTATTTCTCTCCAATGATATAATTAAATTCGGAAAGTAAAGAAACCAGGCCGCCCCTGTTTGTTTGCTAAGCAGCGAAGTTGGTCGGGCGCGGCGTGGACCGACCGCCGACATCGCGAGACTCGCAGATCATATTTAATTACACTCGATGATTATATCTGCGCGGGACGGAATATTATCAAGTTCTTAATTTTAGCTTGCACTGTTAATTTAACAATTACAATGCAGGAAAGCAGAGACACAAAACATGTAGCGATATGTAGCGTTTGAATATCACAGCAAAATATTTCCTTACTAGACATCGAAAGAAGAACGGGGGGAGGGGGGGGGGGCAGGTAGGTGGATGGGAGGGAGCTGTTTCCAACAGACGTGCGGCCTCATGTAACATGTTACAGTACAATATCTTTGTGCTGTATCTACAATCTACATCGCAATCTTACGATCTTTATCGCACGTTCAATATCTACTAAATGTTTCTACTATCCGTGATCAACACGTAGTCGTTAGTATATAAGATGCACCTTTGGATAATTATAACTAGACTATACTACAACTTTGTCTCATTTACGCCTAACCATATACTGTCAAGAAGTTTGGCAAATTGGTGACCCCGACGAACGAATACGCAGCAAGAAACATGGCACAATCACCATGCAAGGCGAACATAAATCAGCAAGGAACACTTGAAGTAGCCGCTGGCACCTCGGTTTTATCTCGCATTCCGGAATTTTGGAAAGACCAACCAAGATTATGGTTCACGCAACTAGAAGCCATATTAGCACCACAGAAGCAAGGAGACGAAACAATTAAACTACTATGGTTCAGGCTTTTACCAACATCAGTTACTACGGTTCTAGCAGTTACGGAAGACATGGAAATTGACAAACTGAGCCAAATTGCAGACAAAATAATAATGAATTCAAAAGTAACCGAAATATCAGCTGTTAGCAACGACACTTCAAACGACAACAATACAGCATGCATTTTAGCCCAGCTAGCAAAATTACAGATAGATATTGACGCAATTCAGCAAGGTCAATATGGCTATCGACCCAGCACGCACAATCATTTCAAGAAACGTCAACAATTCCCGATTATGAGGCCGAGAACAAACTATAGAGGAGCAAATCGATTTTGTTACTACCACGAAAGATTCGGAAAACATGCAAGGAACTGCATTAAACCATGCGGTTGGAAACCAATGGCTTACGTACGGAACCAGGGAAACGAATAAGAGCACAGACAACGGCGAAACTCTGTGCAATCCACCCATCCAATCGCCTCACCATTACCGACCGAAAAAGTGGTATGAAGTTTTTAATTGACACGGGCGCAAATATTTCAGTCATTAGCAAGCAACAGAGATATTCAATTTTACAAAATGAACAATACACACTATACGCTGCAAATGGGACTAAAATTAGGACTTACGGCGAGAAGACGCTTACCTTGAATTTAGGACTACAACGATGTTATAAATGGAATTTTATAATCGCCGATGTTACACAACCAATAATTGGAGCAGATTTTCTAGAGCACTATAAACTATTAGTCGACATAGCAGGTCGCAAACTTATCGACAAAGTTACAGAGCTGACAACGCATGTAACTTCAGAAAAAGCGACACAACAAACAATTCGTACTATCGCAGTGGGAACGAATTCACGTATTACGCAACTTTTAAACAAATACGAAGACATCACGAAAGAGTCCTCTCTACGCAATGCGCCCAAACATAAGATTGAACACCACATTATCACTACAGGGCCACCCGTCGCAGCTCGGGCAAGACCATTACCTCCAGAAAAATACGACATAGCCAAAAAGGAATTTCAAAATATGATAGAGCTCGGAATTTGCCGACCGTCAGATAGCCCATGGGCAAGCCCATTACATATGGTAAAAAAGAAAAATGGCGAATGGAGACCGTGCGGAGACTATCGAATGCTCAATAGCACGACAGTACCGGACAAATACCCACTACCAAGATTAACTGACTTTACATACATATTAGAAAATAAGAAGATACTAAGCAAGATAGATATACGCAAAGCATACCACTGTATTCCTGTTAAAGATATAGAAAAAACAGCCATCATCACACCTTTCGGACTTTTTGAGTACTTAAGAATGCCTTTCGGATTACGCAATGCGGCACAAACATTTCAACGATTCATGGATTCCTTATTTAGAGATTTAAACTTCGTATTTATATTTGTAGACGACTGTCTCATCGCATCGGACAACGAAGATTTGCATTATCAGCATTTAGAAACGGTTTTCAAACGTTTACACGAGAATGGAATAACCATTAATCTCGAAAAATGCGAATTTCTCAGAAGGGAAATAGATTTCTTAGGTTATCATATAACGAGCCAAGGAATACAACCTACCGAAGAAAATTACAAAGCAATCATGGAATTTCCCAAACCGAAAACAATTCAAGAATTAAGACGATTTTTGGGCATGGTCAATTTCTACAGAAGTAATATTCCACGCGCAGCGGAAAATCAAGGAATTTTAAACGAATATCTACATGGTTCAAAAAAGAACGATAATTCACCTGTTCCTTGGACAACGGAAGCAGACAAAGCTTACGAAAAATGCAAGGAAAGCATGAAAAACGCAGTGTTAACAGCGCATCCTTCCCGCAACGCATCACTAGCGCTCATGACCGACGCTAGTGCTACTTGCGTTGGTGGAGTTTTACAACAAAAATCCGGACGCAATTGGGAACCATTAGGTTTTTTTTCACAAAAATTGAGCGAAACTCAACAAAAATATTCTACGTTTGACAGAGAGCTGTTAGGAATATACATGGCCGTCAAACACTTTCACAGATTAATCGAGGGAAGAGAATTTACAATATTTACGGATCACCGACCTTTGACATACGCATTCTCCCAAAAACCATCATCAAACGATACACCGCGACGGGTCCGGCAGTTAGATTTCATTTCACAATACAGTACCAACATTCAACACATAAGCGGACGTGACAATATTACCGCCGATGCCTTATCTCGAATAGAGGAAATATACGTGCCATCACCTATCGATTACGCTGAATTGGAAAAATGTCAATCAACAGATAATGAACTAAGTAAATTACGTGACAATAAAAGATTAAAATTCAGAAACATTACGCTTCCGGGTTCCACAATAAACATCACCTGCGACACGTCTACTGGAAAAAGCCGCCCCTACTTACCAAAGCAATTTCGCAAACAAATTTTCGATACCATTCATGGTATGAGCCATCCAGGAAAAAGAACTACGAGAAAAATGATAACCCAAAGGTATTTATGGCCGTATATGAACAAAGATATCAATAATTGGTGTAGATCATGTATAGCCTGCCAAAAATCAAAAATACAACGACATACGATATCACCTCCTGGTACATTTATGACAGCGCAACGTTTTGAACATTTACATATTGACATCGTCGGACCACTTCCGATTTCACAAGGGAAGAGATATTTAATCACAATCATAGATCGTTGTACGTCATGGCCCGAAATATTTCCGGTAGAAGATATAACGGCAGAAACAGTAGCCAAGACACTTTTCGAAGGATGGATTACTCGTTTTGGATGTCCATTGCGCATTACTACGGATCAAGGCCGACAGTTTGAATCAAGAATATTTGAGTCACTCTCACAATTTTTGGGAATACATAAAATTAGGACAACACCTTATCATCCGCAATCCAATGGAATGATAGAGAGATTTCATAGAACTTTAAAGGTGGCGTTAATGACAAGAGAATCCAACGAAAATTGGTTAAAAGAAATTCCAACAGTTTTACTCGGGTTGCGGAGTAGCTTGCGAGAAGACACAGGTTATAGTTCAGCAGAGATGACATATGGAACGCCAATACGACTCCCTGGAGGATTTTTTGAGTCATCAGCAGCACAGTTATCAACGTACGAAGAGTTTGTAAAACAAATTCAAAAGGACATCACACAAATGACATCAATTCCAAAAAGAAAAAACCACCACCAAGCTATATTTGTGCATCCCGAACTCAAAGAATGCTCACACGTATTTGTTCGGTGTGATAGAATTAAGAGAGCCCTGACACCGCCGTATGAAGGACCCTACCCAGTAATTAGTAAAACAGATAAAACATTTTGCATTAGAATTAGGGATAAAGAGACAGTGATATCAATTGATAGATTGAAACCAGCATTCATGATCAATGACGAATCAAACTACGTGCCAGATTCAAAGGATTTATACAGACATTCACACACGTACACTACACGATCGGGACGTAAAGTAAAGCCAGTAGTGCGTCTATAAAAAATCGCTGATATAAGCAAGCCATTCGTATATATATTAACATAGATCTTAACATATACCATTAATTCACAACTACTCGTAACAACAAGACATCTAAAATGGGAAATCAAAGTTCTAAGGACCAGATAACATACAATACGGACAGTTGCCTCAATCAAAACGAAGCGGACAAACTCCGTAACCTGATCCAGGAGGACTTACGGTGGACAAGAAATGTTGCAATGGGACAGATTATTTTAACAATCGGCGTGATCCTACTTTACGGCATAATGAAAACACTGGACAGAAGAATGAAGAGTTTAACGGAAAAAAATAATAAACACTCGTGCAACAGCTAAGTCAAAATTACATACGTCAGCAAATCACACCACAACAGGCGTCATCAAATTCCACCGCGTACAATAGCATTATTATTTATATACATCAGCAAATAACTAGTAAGGTCTAGGTCAAATTTATATTGTAAACACTATTACCATAATAATATTTTTTTTTTTTAAAGGAGGGTGTACTGTTACAGTACAATATCTTTGTGCTGTATCTACAATCTACATCGCAATCTTACGATCTTTATCGCACGTTCAATATCTACTAAATGTTTCTACTATCCGTGATCAACACGTAGTCGTTAGTATATAAGATGCACCTTTGGATAATTATAACTAGACTATACTACAACTTTGTCTCATTTACGCCTAACCATATACTGTCAAGAAGTTTGGCAAATAACACATCGACCTTACCATGTAACACCTGCACCGTTTTCAGACGTTGAACTCTCAATTGTGGGAACCGAATGTAAGCAGCATAAGTTACCGGTAATCATCATGACGTCACTTATGAATAGCGAACACTGATGACCTCTGCCGGGACGACCGCCGGGAGACCATATGCCATCACAGCACCTCGTGGTGATGTCCAGAACCTAACGTAAGTACAATGTAGTACATTAAATAAAATAAAACCGCCTTCAAAAAATCTAACTCAGAAGAAAAAAAAAATATACTTATTTTATTTACTTCAGTTTACATAAGCGAAGTTGAAGTCGGTGGCAAATCCTATGCGTTCGCCTATTTTTAGCATTGAAACTATAAATAGAACACTTTTTTCTGATTTAATTAATGAATGTTGAATTTGGCACCGACTTCAACTTCGCTTATATGTAAACTGAAGTGAATAAATGTATTATTTTTTACTTTTGAGTTACTGTTTTTAAAGGCGGTTTTTTTTTGTCTCACAATTTTAGTTACAATTCACCCCCCTCTCAGACTTATCTAAGACTAATATTTAAAATCCTTACTTACAAAAAGTCCTTACAAACGATACCTCACACAATAAATTTCATCTTGGAAAGTGGTGGAGGGGAGGGGTCTCGACGTTCCCCTCTTTATGGTAGTGGTCAGTCATCGACTTCACGTATAAACAATATTACTTGTTACGGCAACTCTACTATGATCTTATGAGGAGTTTCGTTCCATATTTCCGAATTTCATCATCAGATCCTAATATGGTGACAATGGTTCCTATTGTCACCAAGTTAGGATCTGATACATCGAGAGTATGCCCGCTATCGATAAAATTTTTTTTATAAAAATCGGCTCATCATTGACGCAGAAATCGTGTTACAAACATACAAAAAAAAGTACAGTCGAATTGAGTAGGTACCGCTTTTTATTTTCATTAGACTGATGACAACGTTTACACGTTGATTAAATGATATAAAGACTCACACAGGTCTGATCAATTGTAGTAACCTAGACATTAGTGTAGGGGAAATTTTATTTTTCAATTTATGAATATGTATGACTTATTTTATTGTAACTTGAAATTATCGAGAAAACCATTACAATGTTAATTCTCGAGGTACTTTAAAGAAAGACAAAGGAGCAATCTGCCCGCCGCGGCCGCGCGCCGTCACGAGGAGCAGTGTGCGCGACAGCGGCGGCGCGCGGCCGAGCTGGGAGCCGGACAAAGGCCACAATCAACGAGATGGTGCGAACAGGGAGATAAGCCCGAGAGGAGGGTGGAGCGCTCAGCCGCAGACGGGCGCTCGACGCCCGGCTAATGACGACACGGCTGACACTCTGGTGCACATCCGTGAGTGCACCACGTTGACACCGCTCTAAACTAGCTCACTGTGATGATTGACATCCTACAGGCGACGGTTAATATCAATACATCCTGACTTTGATCGCCCCATAACATTCGGATTAGACCAGGAGCCAAGATGCCGTGTTTTGTTGCCTGATGAGCTCTATAAATGCACGCGGTGGCCTCCAATGATTGGAGCAGCGCAACTTATAGAAACCATATTTGTATCGTATTATTTATTTAATACTACATATACACATTTGTATATCACATCAGGCATTTTCTACCACTCAATCTTAATATGCACAGTTGAAAGAACGACTTTGTAAGTCGATAGTGCCGGAAACGGTCGCTTGTGTGGATACGATAATACGAGTGGACAGGCATACCATAGGGTATAGGCAAATTACAGAAACCATGAGACTACGGCACACAAAATTGTGACTGAACTTTTATTTGAGGAATTGTCTAACCACAGACCTTGAAACTCAGTTCCTGGTTCACCTGGTTCTTTGGTATCACGACGGCGCATTCGCTCATAGAACTGGCGCTACCACATACTACTTGATAGCGGCGGGTATCAAAGTGTTGGAGCATCCTCCCTACACATTGAACCTTTATAAGGCAACAAAACAGTCAAAGGGCCTTATAATGGGTGGCAAGTTCGTTACCGAGGAGCCGCTAAAAGGCGCGTTTGAAGAAGAACTAAAGTTAATTCCTAGATACAAGTGGGGCGACTGGATTGATGACTGGTTTAAGCATATGATCAAAAGAGATAATAGTCAAGGAAGTCACAGTATTAGTATAGATGTGCAATAAGCTGAATTACTTTATAAACAACGAGCACAGAGCAAGAGAGGTAAATTTGAGAGTAGTCAAAGTAGTTGTGTATCGAGAGCCATCAGGCGGGCGTGTGGGGGGAGGCGGGGAGGGGTTAGCGCGGCGGGTTAACATTCTTAGTTAAATTGTAAATGAGAAGCTCACAATAGGCTCCGAGAGCTCGAAGCCCTCGGCGCTGGAGAGCACTGGAGCCGGAGCACTCGGAACAATCCGTTCGTTAGCGGCGCGCGTGGCGGCGGCGCGCGGCGGCGGCTCTCCACGCCACTCCAGTTAACTCGCGCGATTGGGACGAGCGATCGATTGTGTGCATCTCTCGAGCCGTCATAACTTAGCACAGATTAATGGCTCCGTGCTTTGTCCACCGCGCCCGCCGCCGCGCCTGGCTCACTTCATATTCACACTATCCGCTCCCAATTATTATATGAAGTGTGCATCTTTATTGTGATGACAATAGTGACTAGAAGGAAGTTATTATGTCCTACGGGTCTTAGTAGGACGAGCCTATTAAAACAGCGGTAACTAGAATAGACTGTATTGATATTGTAACAAACGGTCTTGATCTTAAACGGGGGATATAAATTATGATGTGCGCGTTCAAGTCGGTGGATGATGCCGTACTGGTTGGCCAAGCAGCTGAGCGCCGATGACCGATGCGCCCCCTCCGCCGCGACCGCAGTCCCCGCCCGCGGCCTCCCGGCGACGCAGCGAAAGTGAAAGTGTTCACAACAGTGACCAAGGACCTCGCAGACAAGAAGGAAGGAAACAAGTCTGTTCTGTCAATCTCAAGACAATCAACAATACAGATACTGTAAAAGCCTGTTTATTGGTAAATTCTAGGTTTTACTCGATTTAGATCGAGCGTTTTAGATCGTAAATCTTAGAATTTCTATGATCTATGATATTTTTTAGGACGTAATATTAAACGCGATTAGGAAATAATGTCTATATCACTGCTCGTGAAATATGAGTGATTAGAGAGATTGATACTGTTAAACATACAGTGCAGTGTAGCAAAATGAGGTTATTCAATAGCATAACTCTGCTTACCACTCTAGGGAATACTAGTGTGATGCAGTACATACAAAGAAGGCAACTTAAACTGCTTGAAGATACTTATTTCAATGGCATGATTGCAACAAATTAAAACAGTAGTTTAGGTCGCGGCGACGCTCACGGCGCTAGCGATTAATCGCATTCACGGAACAGATTACTAATTAACATCGACTGCGGCGCTCTGATTGACATTCTTGAACAACTTGATAGTCGCGGGGCGCCAGAATTAACTGCGCAGATACTTCACTGTGGCACCTAGTGGAAATGTTTACACGGTAAGGTTTGGAGCGCCTCGCGCCGCATGAGCACGTTGATTTTACGAGTTAATGTGAGACTCCAAGCGGGACGGCGAAGCGCCTCCTGGCGAGCTGCACGCTCCGACTGTCCGCGCCTCGCTCGGCGCAGCTCCCTTCGTCTGGCGCTCGTTTCCTCGCAGTTCCCGATGTTTGCCGGCTCACGACGATAACACACCAATTCAATTATAGCGTACCTTTGTAAATGGATTGGCGGAGTAGCGGCTTATTAGATTTTTTCATTATGTTTGCTATATTATCTAGCCAGTAATGGACTCCATTTGCAGACGAACCCAACATAATGAATCTTTGGAGGGTCACGTCAGACTCACGTTTCGAAAATAATCTGTTGACAATCTTATTACATAGTATAGTATACGATACTACGTCGTTGGTCGAATGGACTGAAGCGGACGCCCGTTGAAACACGGCCGTACCACACGGTATAATGAGAGAGGGACATGTTCAGCGAAAGGCGTTTCATAAGTTTTTTTTTTTTAGAGATTTAATTTTAATGATTGCTTTATGTAGATCTTACGACCATGACCACATGAGCCAACAACTTCTATGATTCATGATGATAAAGTTATGGTTATGTCGTGTGCTGTTACCGCGGGACGTCGCGGGGCGTCGCGGGGCGTCGCGGGACGTCGCGAGGCGTCGCGCGACGTGCTCCTGCCGGTGTCCCTCTCTCGACGTACATATGACACTTGACTACATGAAGCTCAACATTTGCTGAATCTTGTATTAACTGAAACTGTCCAGTTCTAATGCGGCTGAACTGACCGCGGCCCGCTCCCACGCGGGTGCTAACGGCCAGATTACTACGACACGAAAACGACGGTTTCAGTGATTGAATTTTAATCATGTTATCTACGTAAGTGTAGTTGTCATTCAGTTGTCCGGAAGGCGTCAACCAAAAGCAATAGTGTTCTGTACAGAGCTGGGGGGCACGAGGGGGCGGGTGGAGGAAGGGGGGACGTGCGGCGGGTTGATACGGAGAGATGTGTTTTCTTTACATTATACACGGATGAGCGAGTTTCACGGCTCACCTGCGAAGGCTTTGTGTCTGATCTCGCGACACCGAACATTTAAATAATTCAGCCTGTTCTGTTTGTTTACCGCGTGCCGTTGGAGCACGTGCGGGCGTGTGACGGGACACTCGAACATACTTCCAATTTTACAATATTAAGCGTAGCGCGTCGGGGTGAGTCCGACGTCAACACAGCACGGTGCGAGTATTACACACTCCGCAACGAATATAGAAAGAAAATATGATAGCGCCACTTGGATCGGAATATTGATGCCTTAATATTATTCTAATTAACTCGTGAGGTTTGTACATATGTAGGTACCATCGCGGCATCGGTAAATGTAATCCAAGCGTAAATATAGCAATGTGGTTAGGTCGCCTCCTAGTATTTAATAAAACATAACTGGTACCAGTAAACTATACAACCATGAACTATGTTCTATCAAGAGCAGTTATTATTTACACAGCATCGGAAAACAGCACACTATCACACTAAAATTAAAAAGGCGAAAGTTAGTGTTTATAATTTTGTTACTTCTTCAAATTCAATCGGCTGGACCAATTTTCATAAAATTTGGTATGGAGGTAGCTGACACCCTGGATTAACACATAGGCTACTGGTTGCCCGAAAAAATGTAGCGGGTAACACTGCAGGGCGCACCTAGTTTTAAATAAAAATAAATGTAATAAATCCATCTAAACCTTATTTGAGTGCAGCAACTAAACTCAGCATTCATTTGCGTCGGCTTTACCTACAACCATCTGAGCCCGAGCGCCGGGCGCGCCGCTCACCACGTGCGTGCCGGGCGCGCGCCGGCCGCGTGCTACTGCACTAATTAACCTGGTTCAACTTCTAAATTATATGACGCGTCCGCGAACTTAGCAAACGTGCGGTAGAGGACGCCGCGCTTTAAACTTTGTCTATTAGCGCGACGTATTAGTAGCGGCCGGCGAGCGCTCACCTGCGCCTCCACTACTTCCTAAATAATACATTTGACTACAGCAGCCCATGCCATTCCTACTTGTGTTATATTGTGGTGTGTGTGTGCGCGCTATGTAATTCCTATAGCGGCTGACCGCGACCGCCGCGCGCCGCACTACGCCATTGTTTTCTCGTTTATTCATATTTCATGGATATCGAGCGAATTAATTAGAATCCCTTCTATTGTGTCTGACTCTGCACACAGCCGGGCGCGCGCTGCCCCGCGACTGACGCGACCGTTGCGACCGACGCGACTGACGCGACCGACGCGACCAACGCGACGGTGGAATCAATGTTTCTAACCTATTGGCGTTCTTCACTATTGCTAAACCTAAAATGGTAAATCTGTAATATCTGTCTTCATCTTTTCTTCCTTCAATTCTTTATCATCACCATTTGGTAAAAGATTAATATATTCCGGACCTCTAAGTGCAATTTTAATGATTACTTAAGTTATATGTGCCGGTTTTACTCAAATATATATTCAGGAATGGCCGACTAGTGTCAGAATTAAACGGAGCCCTTATTCTAGAGCCGGTGAAGCAGCTGAATCGCGAGCCGATTAGCTGACATAGTTGATGACATTATGAGTTAACTCCATCTAAAGAATTGTAACAGTGAGTCAATCCGTCAATCGAAACGAATAATTAAACAACCCCGGTTGAATCCCGGGACTTGCTCTTAAGTCTCGCTCGGGCCTCGTCCAGCTAGCCTCAAGCTATCCGTAAATTCATTTGCTTTTTATACTCCGCTCAACCCAATTCCTAACCATAACGTAGTAGACTCCGCAACACACTCTGTAGCACACTCCGTAGCATTCTCCCAGCTTAATTTACTTTTTATACTCCGCCCAACCCAGTTCCTCACCATAACGTAGCAGACTCCGCAACACACTCTGTAGCACACTCCGTAGCATTCTCCCAGCTTAATTTACTTTTTATACTCCACCCAACCCAGTTCCTCACCATAACGTAGCAGACTCCGCAACACACTCCGTAGCATTCTCCCAGCTTAATTTACTTTTTTTACTCCGCCCAACCCAGTTCCTCACAATAACGTAGCAGACTCCGCAACACACTCTGTAGCATACTCCGTAGCACTCTCTTAGCTTAATTTACTTTTTATCTCCGCCCAACCCAGTTCCTCACCATAACGTAGCAGACTCCGCAACACACTCTGTAGCACACTCCGTAGCATTCTCCCAGCTTAATTTACTTTTTATACTCCGCCCAACCCAGTTCCTAACCATAACGTAGCAGACTCCGCAACACACTCTGTAGCACACTCCGTAGCACTCTCTCAGCTTAATTTACTTTTTATACACCGCCCAACCCAGTTTCTCACTATAACGTAGCAGACTCCGCAACACACTCTGTAGCACACTCCGTAGCACTCTCTCAGCTTAATTTACTTTTTAGTCTCCGCCCACCCTATTCCCTGACCATAACGTAGCACACTCCGTAGCACTCAGCTTAGCACTCCGTGTAGTATTCTGCTCAACCCGCTGCACACCCTCACCATAACGTAGCACACTCCGTAGCACTCAGCTTAGCACTCCGCGTCGTACTCTGCTCAACCCGCTGCACTCCCTCACCATAACGTAGCACACTCCGTAGCACTATTTGTGGACCACTCCGTTGCACTCTCTTTAGTACAATCCGTAGCACACTGGGTCACACTGCGTAGCGCACTCCGTAGCCCTATGCGTAGCTCCTTCCGTAGCACTTTGCATATAACACACCGTAGCACTTTCTCTTAGCTTCATAAATGCTTTTAATTATTTTACTTCGCTCAACCCACTCCGTAGCACATTCCGTAGCAAACTCGTGTAACACAATACGTAGTATAATCTGTAGCATAGCACTCTCTCAGCTTCTTATGCTTTTTATTATACTCCGCTCATCCGACTCCCTCACCACAACAGTGCCTACTCCGTAGCATTCTCTGTAGCACTGTCCGTAACACACGTAGCTCCATTTGCCTTTTTTACTCCACTGCAGCCACTCCCTTACCCGAATGTAGCATCAGGTGCGTCGTATCACTATCCGTAGACACTTAGCATTTTACTAGAGCTACCAGGAGCCCGAAGCGCTTCTCTATCCGCTGTCGTATTGACTCAGTCTCCGGTCGCAGCCACTAAGCACAGAGCTCGGTGGGAGGATCACATTTAGATTGGTTCTGGTCTCCGATGGTCTTATGATATGTGATGGGTGCTAGGTACCATGTAGAGGTTAGGGATGTGCAGTAATTTGTTTGTAGTCTGCCATATGTACAGACAACACTACAGTTAACAGTGTCTCCCGTAGTACGTAACAAAGTATGTATGTATAAACATGCCACACTACATGAACATGTCATATTAATTATGTATCCTGTATGTACTCGCTTTGCCGGCAAGCATATATTAGAACAGTTGAACATTAAACATATATTATCTCAAATTGCCCTAATGATCTCCTTAAGCTAGTGGGATGGTGAGAGCAGCTGCATTATTATACCAACTGCTGCACCGAACACCTGCTACAGGAGCCGGGCAGCGGGCCGGCCTACTGCCGCCCTGTGCCGTGTGCGTCGTCAGACGAGAACCGATACATGTGTGTTATATAAAACACTCACACCTCGACGAGGCTTTGAAATATTTCCTCCGAACGTTCTTTGATATATGACATGAGGAATAAATATTCAAGATAAGTTTCATGTAGTTACGTGACAAATATGAGACAGTTGATACTATTGGTTGTTCAGGAGCCGCATTCTCGCCGCGTGATCTGTGGCAGGAACTAGTGATGCGTTCTGTTATCTGCCTCAGCGGTATCGGGTGTCCCCCCCCTCCCCCTCCCCCTCCTCCTTCCACCTCCCCCGCACCCTCCGCACGGCACCGCCCCGCGCCCGACCGGGGCACGCGGGCGGCCCACACGCACCGATAACGAGCGAGCCCATTGAGAACCTACACCCTTGTAATTACACACAGAATACGTCTCAAAGTGAATGTTTACTAAACGCGTTGTGTAGCGTTTAATTAATGATACATAATTGAGATATGAATCTTAGCGAATCACGTGAACAAGTAAACACGAGCGCTCCCCGAACGCGTTGTGTGCGTGTGTGTGTGTGTGTGTGTCTGTGTCGCGCCACCAATTATAATCTACAAACAACACGCGCGGGGTCGGCCGCAGCAGTCGGCACCACTTTAATCACGTCCGAACTTGCACTCCACTCGAGCAACGCCGCCGCGGACTGAGCGGTGTCGGCGGCGCGCGGCTCGACCACGCGACACACGCGACACTTGCTACAGTACACTCACCTGTAATAAAATGTGAACATTTAAGTATTCATTAAAGTTTTAGCTGTTGAACAAATTGAAATTGAATACAGCTGTACTCGCGGATCTGCCCACGAATCAAAAGAGTATTACATAGGACGTTTATAGTATTTAATAATTGTGTTAATTTTTTTAAGTTTTAATAAAAACTTAAGAATTTGCATCGTAACTATTGTAACATCGTAACTAACGTATCGCAGGTGACTGTTCACGCCAACCTACACAATGTTTATAATTGCCTGCTTCAGACATCAATGACGTGTGTTCTCTAGATAGTTTCAGAGGGGCTCGAGGCTCGTTAACACATGAACACGCACATTAACACTCACGCCGGGACCGGGACCTCGACACTCATGTCTCCATGTTATGACGGTTATATTATTTTTGAAAGGTTAATTCCGAAACTGATTTCCTTAAGTAGACCATGAATGTTAATGTAGTCCATTTTTAAAGCTTATATTAATCTATTAAAACAAAGTCGGTTAGTTACACTATTTATAACTCGAGGACCGATTTAATTTGATTTGTTATAACTCTGATTTGTTGGATTAGTCTCGGCCCCGAATAGTAGAAAAACTATTATATGACTTTTGGTGCCATTTTAGCATGTTGCCCATGCTAAGCTTGAATCTAAATTGATAAAGGATATTTGAAAAATGATGGACACGAGCGGGATACGAACCCGCGACCTTCGCCGATCCGTGGCGCTGCTCTAACCAACTGAGCCACCGTGTCGATGCTCGCATCCATCTAATTTCAAGTTCCCTTTTAGTATTCCCCGCTCGTGTGCAGCATTTTTCAAATATCCTTTTTCAATTTAGAAAAACTATTATCCTAGTTTTTATTAAAAAAAAACGGAAATATATCAGGACGAAGTGTACCGGGCTCGCTAGTTAATAATAATTTCTGGAACAATACTAATGAGACCCGAAGTGGCCGGGGCCATGTGGAACTGGATGTAAGTTTCACTATTATATAGTGTTATGAAGGAATCACTTGTTGTTTAGGAATACGGTTATGTATGTATGCACACAGCGGCCTCAAGAGCGGTACAGTTCAACAGTATTAAATATAAGCGGTTTTGCTCATTTGACAGCCACACATTGAATGGAGGACATCCTTTGTGAGCCGGGTTCAGAGGAGAGACTCGCCGCGCGCCGGCGGGGCGCGTGTCACTCGTAAGCGGCTTATACATATATGTAATGTGTGTGGGTCTCAAAAGACTGATGTTGATCGGTGTGATGTGGGGCCGGTCACACGGTGTCAGCCGCGCGCAGTGCAGTGAGTGGCGCAGTCATTAGGCGGCGCGCAGGCGGCGGCTCGCTGCCCTGTGACGTCAGTAATTAATCAAACGGCTAAGTGCGAGCGGCGCGGCTCCGGACAAAAAGCTGCATTCAAACTTTCTTGGAGTTAATCGCTTTGCTTGCGGCTCACCTGGGCGGCCGGGGGTGGGCGGAGGGGGGAGATGTCGCCGCCCACGACCCACCATTCACTGTGCCCACCCACTGTTTAATTCGTTTAATTGAAACTGCGACAAGTTTTAATTTCTAACTTAAATAATACGGAATCACTTGAAGCTGATTCTTGTGACGGTGTACGGTGACCAAACAGAGTTGGTGACACAGTGACAGGCTGCCACTGTCCGCGTGTCCGTAGAGGAGTACTCAGCATTAAATAAAGTGCATTACAGCCAATTTATATTATGTTTCTAACTCGTACATTATTCAGTTACAGTAGAAAGGCGCGGCGCGCGCGCATATCGTGTCAACTCGTAAAGCCGATGTGCCTCCTCTAGATATTGCGTTCCTTGCGCGACACAATACTATCATATTAAACCGCTCCAACCCCCCCCCCCCCCCAGCCGCCCTCGGCGCCGCACAGATTCCACCACAAGTATGCTCAATATAAATACCTTTACAAATGTGATCTGAATCCTTCTGTTTCAATTTAAAGCTTTCAATGTTTATCGTCCTATGATTCACACAATTAAATGATGTTAGCGTTGGTCCTGGTTGCGCGGCAGTTTGAACGCATAGGTACAACTCTGTTTAGCATCACGACCATTTGTACAGCATTCCCATGTCGCTAATTCGTGTCATCAAGATAAGTCATTAATATTGTTTAATAGCCCACGTTTCGTGAGTAGGTAGTTTAAATAACAACACAAAATCAATCGTTGGGGTCACTAACCAATCACATCGGTAACGCAGGACATTATCCAAATGACATTGACCCGTGCTTGTCTCACAGCGCTGCAGAACACACTAGTCCCGTAAATACATGACGGATGCTCGCGGCTGACAGCGAGAATAATCGCTTCACCGTATGCCGTGAGCCGAACTAGCGGTGAGGGGGGTGAAAAGGAGAGGTGATAACCGGAGGCGATATCACCGATAAAGTGCCTTCTTATGCATGCAGCGCCACCTCGCGGCCCAGATATTGGCCTGTAAATCACTTCCGAAAACTGTCACCGGTAACAGTCGGCAGCAGGCTCGCGGCGCAGATCTACGTCACTAAGGAAGGTGTCGTCCCGGGGCCCGGCGGCCGCGGCGCTCGGCGCTCGGCCGGCTAATTAATTTACGAGCAGCGTGGAGCGGCGAGTAAATAAACTAATATTTGAACATTTTATATTTCATGAACCGCCCGCCGCCGCCGCCGCCTTGTCGTCGTCATCTGTATAGAGCACCGCGACCTGCACCTCACACAGTTCAACCTCTAATTAACTTAATCCTTAAACCTCTAATTAATTAAGAAGGTATTTTTCCTAATATTGACAACAATCATAAAATAACTAGAGACTTTGTCAGTTACACATACTAGAGACTTTGTCAGTTACACTTAATATTATATCCCTGATAGTCTAGTCAAGTGTGTAACTCGCGGCTTCGGCTCTGTGTATACAGACTTACGGCCCGCTCCGCGAGTGCCTTCACTGTGTGCTGTTTTTAATATTATTATAATAATATATTTTACAGGCTAAGGTACTTTAAAAATGAGTATCAATATGTAATACAAGTCTCCTTTACGTGTCACGAGCACCAATGTTGATTCCTGATGAGTTCATAATGAACATATTTTGTAAACAAAGTATTGGTATCTCCTGTTCGTTGATGATCATTCCGAGCTTATTCTATATTGTATGTATATCCTTGAGCTTTAATTGGAATCCGTCTAAACGTTATCGAGTATCACCGTAGTGCGACCACCGCACCGTCTCGCGCCGTCCCGCACGTGTCCCGCGCCGTCCCGCACGTGTCCCGCGCCGTCCCGCACGTGTCCCACGCCGTCCCGCACGTGTCCCGCGCCGTCGTCGTGTCGCTTGCCTGCCTGCTAATTAATGCCCGGTAATGTCGGCTAAGGATTGAGCCGCGACTTATTGCTTCTCCGGACATGAGCGATCGGATAGCTTAAGGAGATCCACTTTCATCTGCACGTTTATAAAGGCTTCTGAGAACGAATCTCCCACATATATGTTCAACCAATAAGTACGTGGATAGTGCCTGCACTAACACTACAAACCAGCAGACTTTTGAACCGACGTGTGTCTGAGTCTCACGCTACTGAATGAACACCTCTAATTAATTGTGGTCGCCGCGAGGTCATACTGTTCATGAGCCAGGTTACTCAGCCCGTTATTGGCTTCCCTTATAGTTGACAGTCCCGAAACGATCATAATTATTATTATATCTGAACTTAGACATGGAATTCATATTATAACTATGCAAACTACTATAAATTATAAAAAATAATAACGTATAAAGGTTAAACACCTCCTAATGTCCCGCCACCGTCGCGTGGCCATCACGCCGTGCAACTGCACGGCATACTTGTCAAACTCTATTTACAAATAGGTTTATACTGAACTAATAGAATGCAGTAATGGATAGATGAGTTATCACAAATCGATATTACATTTTTAGTTGTAATAGGGGTGTAGTAGTGAGAGCGGCGGGTGGTGGGTTAACACCGGCGCTCAACAATTTACATCGTATACTGATACACATAAAGCTACACGACACTTCATGTGTTATCAAGTTACCGACATCCGTAGCTTCGCTGTAGATACGCTACGCCGTAGCTCGTAGCGCGGCTACGTGAACTTTTTTGTTGCGGCTTTTATGGAGCGTTTTATCTAGTTTATAGTGTATGTTAGTAAGATAAGCCGCGTCGCGCACCTAAATTAAAATTGATTTTCAATGTAATGTAACGCGAGATCGCACAGTATCACCCATTTTGTTGAACATCGAGTGACAAGATGTATACGTTATTATAGTTATAGCGATGTTTTTCTTTGATGTGAACAGAACAATGTGGCTAAGTAAAGGATGCAACAACCGGGCGGCGTGTAGTGTGCGGCCGACTGACTATAGCGCTGACGTGTTGGTAGCGTGCCTCGAATTGAACAGAAACTGTTTGTAGCAGTCGGCTAACAATCACTGGATACGTCAGGCACTTACCGATTGTAATAAAATCTGCAAATATAAATATATTATCAGTGTGTACGATGATACGCGCACGACACCGCTCCGCCTCCCCGGAGGCCCGTGCGGCGCGGCGCTACATGTAGGTCGTAGGTCGGTCGTTGGTGGTGCTCGGTGGTGTGATAACAGACTCCTACAACATTTCAGGCACGAGCACAGCTAATAATAAACAATGGGCTTGTTAAGGCGTCAAACTTGCAAAGTGAATTAATATCGGAGTGCGAGGGGTCAGCGCGCGGCGGCCGGCTCGGTGAGCGGGGAAGCGGGCAGGGTGAGGGAGGAGGGGGGGGGGAAACAGCGCGCGCGCCGCCTGCATGCTAAGTGTGCGCCGCTGATTACCGGCGACGTTTGCATGCCGAGCGCAAACAGGATTCGTTAAGAAAACTCTACTACAATGACGCCTAACGAAGTATCGCAAGAAAAATATCGTAATTGCATAAATTACAAGTCCTAGTCCTGAAATCGGCCGGCATTGTTCGTGGTCTGCGGCCGTCCGGCGCGTGGAGCTCGTCACTGGGGCTCACCGATAACACCATTTTTTTAACGTGTGGGAAATTCCTTGCGCATACCCCTTTGCTGACGGGGAGGCGGGATTGCAGTAGCATTCTAACGCCATCACCAGTAAGCCCTGAGCCTGACAGCATCGATTACTAAACTTAGTCGGAACCTTGGTAACGGACTCTAATATAGTAAGATGAACTGCTTAAATAATATTACAAGAGTTTATTATTTGACAATTCGCCACATATTTGTATAACTTATGCCTGAGGCTTGCTCACACTCCATATCAATACCATCTGTTTTAATGATATCGCTTGACGCGTCTGTCAACTGCAGCGATTATACTAATTAGTTTGTCGCCGTTTGGAAGGGTAATAGTCCGGGAACTACCTAAGTACACTGTACCGCATAACGTGTGAGATGTGACGAGTGCCGCGGAAGGAGAATACAGTCGAGACTGGAGAGACGAGCGGTGCTACGATCTTATACTCTTATACTCTGCATACTTGTGGTACGATCAGTGGCTGCAGCCTTCAGCGCGCGTCCAGGACTGCGCTGGTTTTAACCACCGAAATAAATCTATTCAGGAGTGTTTCCTACATTATGAAACTTTTTAGTCGTTTCAATATTTATTAACTACGTTTGATACAATGAACCGTATTTTTTCTTTCCAAATAGAAGCACGTTTCAGTTGGTGCGTGATATTTTTATATCGCTGCATGGAATGAATAGATAGATTACATTGAAAATATTACCGCGCATGAATAGCTGCTACTACTACTACTACTACTTGCTTTTTCTTTGAAGGCGATTAATAAATTCGTAGAATACGCACAGAGACACGCAGGCGCGGGGTCGGGCCGCGGGCTGAGGCGCGGGGTGGGGGGAAGTAGGCTACTTTTGGTAGACATTTTTCGCGCTCCAGGAACATGCAGTTATACATGTCACTGTCAGGAACGTATCGGTCACATCATCGTTTTACGTCGGCGCAGCGCGGCCGGCGGCGGGCGGTCCCGGGGTACACGTCGCTAATGCGCTAGTCGTGTCGCCCCGCGCCGCGCGCGCCGCTCCCACGGCAGGCGTCACGCACCACATGCAGACGTTCACGACACACGCCCGAGGAAAACCTTAGCTCACTTAATAGCAGACATTTTATGTATTTTAACCGGAATTTTGGGGAAATATTTTTAACGATAACGTTAGACCTATGTATAATTGTTTACGTATCGTTTTCATATTTACACACTTAAAAGTCTAAAGTGAGCGATGCATTAGATAGTTATTAGTCATCAACATTCTTCTAATCAGTTACGAATTTTCCTCATGAGGAACACAATGCCGCTGACGTCACGACACGCTCGGTGGCCGGAGGAGCCGCTGACGTCACGACACGCTCGTAGGCCGGAGGAGCCGCTGACGTCACGACACGCTCGGTGGCCGGAGGAGCCGCTGACGTCACGACACGCTCGTAGGCCGGAGGAGCCGCTGACGTCACGACACGCTCGGTGGCCGGAGGAGCCGCTCACTGGCAGCTGGTTCACACCTCGTACCATTACCTCGCGGAGTACACTGACGCTGATAGTAGGTACTGCTATTTATTTTATGATGATTTTTGTTGTTGTTGGCATTGATGGTCCTTTGATTCTTAAATAGATTTCAGGCTGAGCGTTTCAAGTGGTTGACTTAAAAATAAACAATTTCACAATCGTATAGTTATATAATAATATCTTATGATGTAAAACAACGTTTCGTTTTCTTTTATAGAAAACCACAACGGTGTAACTAGTGTATGAACTGAACAATTTCTAAACAATTTGTGTTGGAGTCGTGTAGTGACAGATAGGCGAGCGGACGCGGACGCCGCCGGCCGGCAACATGATGGATGGACGTTATTAGCTTGTATCGCGCATGCGCCACGCATGACTGACAATAAATCTAATAAAATACAGTTTACTCGATGAGACAAGAAGTAGAATGTAATTGTAAATTCTTCACCTGACGTATAAAATTAAAAATTAAATATACAAACCAAATATATTTCGATTTTTTAAAGATTTCCCAATAAAAAAAAAACTACTGTTGGAAGCCAGACTGATATAGCATCAACAATCCAACATGTATGAATAACCGTTACCGAGTGTTAAACCTACCACATTTTACAATAAAAAGGGAAAAATCCGATAACTTTGCAAGTCATCCCATGCAGTCTCTTTGACGATGAAAAAATAACACTCAAATCCTCGCTGATGTTTATTCATCGCTGGTTTAAACACCCTTAGCTCTGAACTGAGCAGCGCGCGCCGCCGGAATGTAAGGCATTTTAATAAAACTGTCCATTGCTTTTAGGTGCAAATTTCTCATCGGACGCGTGACAAGCCGACGTGACGGTAATGCGACGGGCAGACACTTCCCGCGACTTAGTAGGGGTTCGGAGTTCACGGGGGTCGGGAGATGAGAGGGGGGGGAGGGAGGTGTTAGAACATTATCGACAATCAACGAAGGCACTGGGCGTCTAATTAGGTAGGTACAGCTTGAGCTAGAACGTTGAACCAGTGCAAGACGACCAGGCAGGCCCACACAGTACGCCGCCTGCCAGCCTTCAAACGAACACTAAGGACCTCCTCTACGGTATCACAGCGCTAGAACTAGCTCACTGCTCACATGAATCATTTGAAACACCGCCGCACTCGTTTCATTTGTATGGAAATAACTCACTTCCTTTAGAACTTTAAACTACAGAATGTATGTACGTCAAAGAAAAAGAAGGCTTCGTTATAGTGCCACCGTTTGATTCAAAGTGTAAGACGATGGTGAATAAAGAAATATCTTCCATGTAGCGCGGGGCGCGCGGTGCGGGGTAGAGCGGGAGCGGGCAGAGCGGGAGCGGAGCGGAGCGGAGCGCCTGCCTGCACTGGGACCACAATAACTGGCAGAACATTTCTAATAGTCTGCCACACAACGTTGTTTAATTTAAAGCTCCTTTTTATAGAATTTATTAACGAATGCAAGATATTTTACATTCAAATACTATTCCAATGTCTGCAACTAACATCTTAACGTTATAAAAACATTTTGAATTTAAATCAGGATGGTATACATTAATATTACATTGTATATTCTATTAGTGTGATATAAAAAGAAATAAACAAAAATATGAATTAGTCACGGAGGGAAAGGGTCACAATGGCATCCGACAGCGAGGCCTGCGACCCCCGCAGGCGACCGCACCGCGCTGCGTCCTGCCGGCGATGGATGCAGGAGACACCGAGCACCGACTAGGGCGCGGTCAGCCAGGAGCCAGAGGTCTGTGCGATCAAGTTACTTGCTGAAGCTGCAGAGTCCTGAAAGCAGTTTACCCTTCGGCCAGCGAAACGTCAGGCAGCCTGGCCTCTGAGACCGGTTGAACCTTTGTCTAATGCGATCCAATATTCCGCTGCAGTAGTTGTCAGTAAAAGAGGTGAATATCTCCGCACCGAGCGAGCCTCACGAGCTGCTGCACGAACGTGCTGCAGCGCGCGCTTATCAATCTGTCATCGATTCACTTCCCGAACCGACGAGTAAAGCTGCACATGCTCGTTACTCATTCTTCTCGTTTGTCTGTGGCTCTGCTAGAGACAGTTCCGTCACTGTAATACGTACGGCACAGTCATAGCTGTTCAAATAGGCTGATCATTATAACGCGGTGAAGGCCGCTCGTCGCTGGCCGCCGCCGCGCCGTGCCAACAAGTACTCGCTCGGCTCTGCACACAGACAGGAACGAGGCCAGTATTCCGAGCGCGCGATTGGAATGGCTCCCGACACGGCTCGGTTTTAACGTGCGCTAAATTAATTTCAAACGAAATGCTCGCTCCCTCGACCGTCTGCAAACATTACGTTGTTTAACTGGGAAATTGATTTCTCAAGCGAATGTATCGTCCGGCTGGACGGATGCGGCTCGAGGCGGGCCAGCGTGGGCTGACGCGGCCCGGTGCGGGCCGATGCGGTTCGTTTGAGTTATGCAAAGCATTGCTCAATTTGTTTTGCATAAAGGGTTAAGCAAAGCCCGGGCCAGGCGCGACGCTCGCCGTTCGACTCACCTGCGACACGATAATTGATATTTATGCAAACATCGTAATTTATAATACAACAAAGATTTCCATTTTCGCGTATCTCGATAAAGCAATATCTATGTAAATGTGTCGGAGTACTCGCGTGTCCCGACTCATTTGAAGTCGGAGCAATATTTTCTGCGAGTAATTTTTATACGATCGTGAGCCGTAAATTGGGTTACGTTGTTAAGGGCGGAAATAACATATTTTTGTGGGGCTACTGAAGTGAATTCTATTCCGGCGCTCAGACATCCATAGGGAGTTATTTCTGGATTGGGAAATAATTGGCTGCGGATCTAAGGGAGTTACTGAAATTGTTTTTAAATAGCCGTGCTTGGCGGTGTGTGGCAGTGAGTGGCGCGGCGAAAGCGGGCGGCAGGCGCGCGCACAGTGTCGTGTTGGCCGCCGCACCTCTGTCGTACGCTAAGTGTCATTCACTCGTGGTCACCAGGCAGAAGCTGAACTTATTCGTTTAAATGTTACAGGCATAGTAAGTATTAACTTAGACTTTCTCGTTGGTCTGCTGAGCATGAGATCCTGGGTTCCAATCCTGGGTTGGGAAAACTGTGAGTAGGGCAGTCCTCAGTAGCAGCACGGAGTCTGGATTTGTGCCCAGTTGATGGCGATAGCCCATCGCTAGTGCTGCGTGCGCGTGTCGGGCGCCTTGCCCGCGACGCTCGACAGTATCTGGTGCGCGCGGCGCGCTCTGCCAGTTCTAAATACATTCTCATTCAAATATGCCTATTGTTTGAGTGCAAATAGTTCGCAAGCCGCCGCCGCCGCCGCCGCCGCCCCGCGCAGATAACGCTGCTTTTGTGCGCCGAACGTTTCTAACTCTAAAATAGAGCAATCGATGAGCCGAATGCCGAATGGAACGAAACCGCATATCACTACCGACGATTTGATACTCACAAAAAGTCAGAATCCACGGAATGAAATACGATCGGTTTAGGTTGGACGGCGATAGTTGCCGGACACCGGTTACAATTTCATGATTGTTTGTTTTTGTAAGTCTCTTTTTTCAATCAGTTTAGTAATTTCAGAAAATACCAACTCTTATAATTTGTACTGCTACTGTCTGCCCGCGTGTTGCCACGGATTAAAACAAAAACCAACTTCTGTATCAAATTGTCTGTAAAAGCAATGAAAGTAGGTAGGTTGCTTTTTTAGTTACTTACAAGTTGCGGCTCTCGCTCCGCCTAGAGTCATTCAGAAATTAGATCATTTTAAGAACTGTCATCTGTTTTGTCCGGAGTAGGTACAAACCGGTAAAAAATAGTCATAGTCATAATGTTTATATTTCATATTAGATGTGCCCGCGACTCCGTCCGCGTGGACATTCGGAAACAGCAAAAGTATTTAAAAAAATGTTTAATATTTTAAAATTGTTTTTAATATATTAGCTAAGTTTGAGTGAATTCTATTTAGTAGTTTTTACGTCAAGCCGTACTATTTTATTATATGTATAGCTGTTGCCCGCGACTTCGTCCGCG
The DNA here is from genome assembly GCA_905340225.1 of Abrostola tripartita. Lineage (NCBI taxonomy): Eukaryota > Metazoa > Arthropoda > Insecta > Lepidoptera > Noctuidae > Abrostola > Abrostola tripartita. Next base: position 72,123 of record HG996494.1, read on the forward strand.
TGTATTTTGTATAAAACACCAGTAGTAAACATTGAGTTATAATGTACCTAGAGAAGACGCCTCAACTCGATTGTTTGTAACACGAGTTAGAGCGCGCGCACTCCAACTCACTTAGTCTGTGCCGAGCGCTTGCTGCAACGTGACACGTTTGAGTGAAGTTTTGTTTTTTTAATTATAATAATAATAATAATAATAAATTCTTTATTTCAGACCAGAGATCCATACAAATGTGTTAGTAATTTCTTATCCTAATGTTAGTAGAAAACAGTTATTAATATTTATTTATCAATTATTGACATGGACATCAGGACGCACATGTCTACTTGCCCAGTGTCTAATAAACGGCCCATCAATTTTGTCTGCCAGTGTAGCTAGTATACTGTTAGGACTGTCCCTGAATCGCCGCATCATGGATGCACATCGCTTGCGTATGATGGCATAGAAGTCATCTACTCTGTTCTCCGCAAACATGCCAGACGCGCTACACCATCGAGGCAGTCCCAACAGCATCCTCAGCGCATTATTATATTGAACGCGCAGAGCGTTGTAAGCCTTCTGCGTATACTTCACCCACAAGCTGCACGAATAAAACGACTGGCAATATGCTCTAAATAAGGTCAGTTTTACTTGTTTAGTGCATCGAGCAAACCTGCGGGCGAGCATGTTACATCTGGCTGCCAACGCTCTGCGCTCCCTATCAATATCCTGATCATCAGTCAGAGAATCCGTGACTACATGGCCGAGGTATTTAAATTGAGTAACAACTTTTAGAGGAGAATTTCGAAGCTTTACAGGTGCAATATAAGCAGGTGTATTATTTCGTACCTTAAACACAATTACTTCACTCTTAGTGGCGTTATACCTCAAACCATGAGCCTCCGCATATCTCTCACAGACAGCCAGCAGTCTCCTCAGACCACAGATGGATGGGCTGAGCAGCACCATGTCATCGGCGTAACTGATATTGTTTACCATCTTACCATCTATCGAGCACCCAACCATGATGCTGCTCAGCTCCCCCACCAACCGATCTATGTAAAGATTAAACAGACTAGGTGAAGTTATACCCCCCTGCCTCACTCCACATTCCAGCCCATATGTATCAGATTTGGTATCCGCCCACTTAACATAATTTTTCTGGTTCTTATACCAATGTTGGAATACATTAATTAACTCAGCCGGTAAGTCTGTATCATCCGACAACTTTTGCCACAAAATGTCATAATTTACCAGGTCAAAGGCTTTTGACAGATCAAGAAAACAACCATACACTGGTGTCTTCCTGTCCGTATAATACCGGACAGTCTGCTTGAGACACAAGATTGCACTTTCTGTGGACAGTCGGGGTCTGAAACCAAACTGCGCATCATTTAATTTGATGTGCCTATTTAGTTGCTTCTCAAGCAGACTATCCAGCACCTTGCCAATGACCGTACCTAGCGAAATAGGTCTATAATTATTTTTGTCGGATGAGTCACCTGTCTTGGTTTTCACAACAGGAACTACGACAGTTTTTAAAAGATCCTCAGGAAGGTAGCAGTGACTAATACAGAAATTAAACAGCATACAAAGTATTCTAGGCAGATGGACACCAGCACATCGCAAGTGCTCAACACTCAGACCATCGTGTCCCGGTGACCTACCTCGTTTCATATTACTTAAAATAGTTTTAATTTCCTTGATTGAGAATCTTACGTGAGTACCACCTTCACACGGGGTTCGAATGCCTCGCACAGATGTGCCTGTAGTAAGCGGAGCAGTCTTAAAGTTATGCATGAACATATTAGCTATATCACTATTACTTGAAAAACCCTCAACATTCACTGGCAGACTCGGCTGAGGATTCAAAGCGTTAGTATGTTTCCAAAATGTACTAAATTTTTTCTCTTCATGAAGTGTGGCAATATTATCCATTTTAATTTGACTTTCGTTATTTTGACACCATTTTAATTTACTTTTAAATCTTTGTCTCGATTCTTTCATTTCATTATAAACCTCCCCTGACATAGGCTTACCTACTAAAACCCACCTTTGAAATCCCAGTCGTGCTCTCTGATGAGCCTCTCTTACATGCTTGTTCCACCCAGTTACTACACGTTTCTTTTTCCTAACAATTGTACTGTTACTTAAAAAGGCAGCTTCTTGTAGCACTGTTACAATCTGTTTATACATACTATTAATTAATAATTTATGTTGTTCATTTTTACATATTTTGTCACTACATTCAATAAACTCACTAGGGAAATCGATATCACGAAGTGCTTCATGACAAAGTTGAGAGTAGTGCTGCATTTGCTCAGGAGTTCTAGTTCCCCATATAACTTTATTTGGCATTTTATTTGTTTTTACATATTTAGGTACTAACACATTAAAATTACATGTTATTACTAAGGGAAAATGATCTGACCATGATACGTCATTAACAACATTAACTTTAACAATTGAGCCTTTAGTAACACTTGTTACCAAGCAGTGATCCAACCATCTAACGCACCCATGTGAGTCACTCATGTACGTAAAAGTGTTAGAATTTATGCCAAGCATATCAATGTCTGCACATGTAAAGTGATAATCATAGCAAAACTTTAATAATTCAGTACAGAATAACTCACCAGGGTGCGCGTTGAAGTCTCCCAACACAAACACATTTTCTACACAATTACATTCCACAATTGCATTAATTTCAGCTAAACACTCTGTATATTCAATTAAGTTACTAAGGTTACACACAGGCATATACACAGAGAAAATAAGAATCTCTCTATTATCAACAACTGCTTTAATCGCGGTCAGTCTCACATTAGAACACTTTATCACCGACACAATATCGAATGCACTAGATCTCCATAGGATAGCAACCCCCCCATAAGGGCGGCCACGAACTAACTCTGTTGACTCCGTTGCGCATACCCCCGTAGAAGCAAAGCCAGGATAAATGCTGCCTAAGTATGCTAGGTCATGTGAGAGTAGCCATGTCTCCTGCAGTGCAATCACATCCGCCGTAGCACATAATTCCTTTACATAATTAACTGACCTCTTAATAGATTTACAATTAAAGCTTATAAGCTTGCAATGACGTTTTGGAATATTGTTTTGTACAGAATTCATTTTTGTGCCTTTTTATTATCCAAGCCTCGCCTTGTACTTGTAAATACAAAGTATCGTCTGAAGAAAATACCATCTGGCCACAAGTTTTCATTTTCAAATAGGTCCAATTTATGTTTAGGAATTAAAATCTTGTAGGAATCGTAGTCTTTTGATTCCTTCATTACTATTTTTTCCGGGATAACTGTGACCCGTGTCTTCTCCTTGACATAATCTACAATGTCAGCAGAAGTTACATCCTTCGACACATTATACAAGAAGAAGGGAACTTTTACATCTGCCGCCCTAAATCTTGTGTTCATAATGACTGTCGCAGTCCCTTTCTTTCCAGTAAAGCGAGATTGTTTTTTACGTGATTGAACAACTGTCCATTCTGGTTCATTATCTGAGACCGGTTTATAATGTTGTTGTTGTCGTTCATGACTCATGTTTTGCATAGTAATCGATGCACAATTAGTAATCGCCGGTGTAATTGCTTCACTACGTAAAACTGTTTGTTGTCTCGGCGAACTCATAAGCGGCACATGTGCGGGTGACAAGGACGGCTCGCGCCGTACATTATGCATTGTACAGGTGTTATCACTAAGCGGAAGAACGTCGTAACTATTACTTGTTGTTACTAATGGATGCGCAAGATGTTCATTTGGAGACTTAGCACAGTGATTTTCTGCCTCGTTCAATGATTCCAATGTACACATCGGTCCACTATCAACCAAATTATTATTACAAGGGATAATTATGCCTTCGTGTGCATTGAGATACTGTTCAAACAACTCCAGAAACATAAGTAAAAGTCAAGGAGTGACTTTTCACCAGTAAGTTCATTTATTATCTTTAACACACGCTTAATTTAATTATAATTTTTCAATTGCAACGCGTCACCGCGGCGGCGGCCATGTTTACGTGAATGTCAAAGAGTAAATAAGTACATTTGTATGCGCAGACTTGACACTATCGACGTAGGTATAAGTTTACATAATTAAGGGCAGTAAAATATTAATTTTAAATCACGATAATAATGTTAATGCAATAACATTAATATTTTTTTATTATTATTTGGATTTAAAGGTTTCAGTACACAAAAATTAGATTGCATCACGAAGCAAAAACTGATCAAACTGTGGATTACTATACCAAACGGCAGAAACTAACTAAACTTATATTACTTAGAGGAAATTAAAATAATATTACAACATAAATACTTTTTTATTTATTCTTTGAGTAAGTACACACATACAATATCAAGTAGGCAGAATAATAAAATTATGTCGCATCTGCACGCATTGATTGTTATCTATGAGAACATAACACCCCCCGCTTGTCCCGCGCATACCCCGCCGTCATCAAGTGCGCGCCCTATCTTCTGTTTGATATAGCTTCTCTAGTACGTAGTACATTATAACTCAATGGTAGTAAATTGAACTTTTAACAGAAAAAAATACCTACCAGGCTTTTTAAAGAAGGTTAAAAATCTTTAAAACACTTATTTATCTAAGAATACTTTCTGGTATTGTTTAACAAAACCGCAAAAATTGAACGGTAATTACGAAAGTTACAAAAAGCCTATTGAAAATAATATTTAACTGAAGAAGAGAACATAAATAAATCCGTTTTGAGCGTTTCTGAGTTTCTGTACATTGAAACTACTGTAGAAAAAAAATGCCAGCGATAAAAGACAACTGTGAAGACCTGATTGGCGCAGTGGCTAAGTGATTGGACTGCTGCGCTAGGGGTTGTGGGTTCGATTCTCGCAAAAAAATTGTGTGATCCATAGATGTTTGTCCCGAGTCTGGGTGTTCGTGTATGTGATATTTTAAGTTTGTGAAATGCACCGATACTGCCGAAATTCCTAGTGTGGGGCGACGTTTTATTTAAGCAAGAAGAAACCTATACAATACAACCTATTTCTATTATTTTGGATATTTTGTCTGTTTGTCGGTTTATTCGAATAGGGAACCATTGCAGTTGACTCTTATAAAAAATATTGTTATAAAACATACCATTACGACACGCCTGTATTCCGCGAAGGCGTAGGCAGAGGTGCACATAATGTACCTACTCCCACAATTTCGCTAGGTTTGGTGAAGATCCCAATGTAATAGGGGGCGAGCCAATTGCCATCAATCCAGCACAGTATCTCAACAGAAAACTTACTAAACTACTACCACTTACTACTTTTTTAAAAACTACTAAATAGAATCCGCTCAAACTTAGCTAATATATTAATAAAATCATCAATACATTTTAAAATAATTTTGCTGTTTCCGAATGTCCACGCGGACGGAGTCGCAGGCACAGCTATAGATATTATATTCGCTGCCTTTTAAAAATCTATTTAAGACCGTCATTTTTGTTCTGCATCGTTTCAACAAAAAAATGTAATTTAATATTAAAAATACATAATTTCAGCGTAAACAGATTCTTATAAAGTTTAAACGATGCGCTCTTTCCTCTGACGATTACTGAGAACGTTAAACAAAAATCAATCGTATAGCCGTACCCATACTGGCGCGGCGAGATTTGAAAGTTTTATTACATCTATATCTTATAAACCGATTTCTTAATTATTTTTTATAAAATAGATATCAAAGTGTACTTTTTGAATATTGGAGTTTGATAACGATATATCTATGTGAAATACAATATATTTATATATTTCATACACTTTGAAGAAATGCCAAACGATTAATCACGTTATTGTGGCTAATTTATAAAAGATAGATATACATATACTATCAAGGACTTTTTTGTAGATCTCTAAGACACTATCATCTTTGTAATACATACTTTTGGTGTATGATCTACGTATGCGAGGATAAGAGCTCGAAAGCGCATTTTCATCCGACTTGCTTCAAATTTATCGTTACTGCTCAGCTCCTATGTGTTTTAGCGTTATGTTATATAGCCTATAACCTGCCCAGGCGTATGGACTACAATCGTACCAAGTTTGGTTAAAATCCCTTCAGTAGTTTTTGACCCATGCGTGCACATACAGACAGACAGACCGACAAAAAATTTACTAATTGCATTTTTGGCATCAGTATCGATCACCAGTTATCCTCCAATAATAATTTTGAATATATATTCAATGTACAGAATTGACCTCTCTACAGTTTTATTATAAGTATAGATAGGCTACAAAAGAGCACTTACAAAACGTCAAAACTACACTCGCGAGCAAAAGTATGGAATCACTTACTTGAAATTTGCGTCGCGCAATCTGAGTACTAAATTATTCTGCTAATATTAATAAAAATGGTACCATTTTAAAGTTTATACTGTCACCTTTAAATTGATACCAAATTCATTAAAATCACACCAGTATTTAAGGAGCTATCCTGGATTATGTCAAGAAGTAAGGAAAAAGATATGTTTGATAGGTCACGACTTGCGCCCTATTGACCCCCTATAAAAGCACGTGTTATCGGATTTTCTTTATCAGTCTGCTTTCAAACGTTGACCGGTACACATCTCCGCTAATTTTGACCCTTGAATTTGGACGACAATGGATACTACACCTACAGAAGCCGCCCAAATCGTCGCCCTATTGCGAGAAGGGCTCAGCCAGAGGGCTGTCGCACGACAGCTCCACATAAGCCAGTCCTGTGTCTCAAAAGTTTATAAACGCTTTCGGGAGACTGGTGGCTTTATCTCGAGACCAAGATCTGGACGGCGCCGGTGCACATCGGAGAGGGATGATCGTTTTATCGTGTCAACCTCTCTTCGAAATCGACATTTGACTGGTGTCGACGTCCAACAGGAGCTCCGAAATGTTCGTGGAGTAGCTGCCAGCGAGTGGACAGTTCGTCGAAGACTTAAGCAAGCTGATTTAACTCCAAAAAGGCCAGCCACAGGCCCGAAACTGACGGCAAGCCACCGACAAGCACGTCTTCAATTTGCTCGCTCTCATCTTGATTGGGAGGTTGAGCAATGGAAGCGTGTCCTGTTCTCCGACGAGAGCAGAATGTGTTTGCATGGCAGCGACCGAAGAGGTCGGGTCTACAGGCGGCCTGGGGAACGATATGCACAGTGTTGTTTTGCTGAGACAGTGGCGTATGGCGGTGGTTCTTGTATGATGTGGGCCGGCATTTCCTTCGACGGTAAAACGGAGCTGGTTTTCGTGCCTGGCGGGGGAAGAGGAGGCGGTCTAACTTCAGACCGCTACATTACCGATATTCTGCAGGACCATGTCCTTTCTTACGCGGGATATATCGGTGATGACTTCCTCCTTATGCACGATAACGCTCGTTGTCACACTGCCCGTGCCACAACTGAATACCTCGAAGAAGTCGGTATCGCCACAATGGACTGGCCAGCGCTCAGCCCGGACTTAAATCCCATTGAGCACATGTGGGATGAATTGAAGAGGAGGGTCCGATCAAGAAATCTTGCTCCTTCAAGTGTAGATGAGCTGAAATCGGCTTTGATAGAGGAGTGGGAAGGTATCCCGCAAGAATCAATTCGGAAGCTGATTCGATCAATGAAGAACCGTCTTCGAGCAGTTATAAGGGCGAGGGGAGGGAACACAAAATATTGAAAATTAATTTTAAAGCCAATTAAAGTTTTTGTTACACAATTTTTGTTGTTTTCTTCATTCATTATTTTTTCATTATCCTTAGGTTTTCCTTAACTCCTTCACTTAATCCAGGATAGCTCCTTAAATACTGGTGTGATTTTAATGAATTTGGTATCAATTTAAAGGTAACAGTTTAATCTTTAAAATGGTACCATTTTTATTAATATTAGCAGAATAATTTAGTACTCAGATTGCGCGAAGCAAATTTCAAGTAAGTGATTCCATACTTTTGCTCGCGAGTGTAGTTGCTCGGTTCCAAAAAGTCGTTTCTATGGAGAAGAACCGGCAAGAAACTCCATAGTTACTCTTTTAAAAGTATGTTGTAGTTATGTTTAACAATCATTTCAAGTATGAGAGGGGAGGTGGGGGACACTGAGGAGACTTTCATTCCGAGTAATTAGGTCCGACATCCTGGCAGCCGCGGTCACGTGGGCCGCAGTCGACGGGGACGTTAACACATACCGGTGCGAGTATTCAAGCCGTTCTTATTAAACGACGGACGATAAAAATCATTCCGAATAGCGAACGATCTCCGCGTACGGAGGCTCCACCAGCCGCTAACGTGCTGCAGGCAGCATCAACATTTTATTGCTGGAGCGCCGCCAGCGGCGAGGAGCGAGGACTTGAGTCTGTTCCGGCGCGAGCTGAGCCGCGCGCGCCCGGCTGCCTGGTGTTCTCCATCACGCACAGTTAATTGATAGCATAATAATATATATTCATTATTCTTAAGTTCGTAAGCTTGTGACACAATACTGCAGAGCAACATAACAGTAACTAGAAAGCTGCAATCATTATACTTCATAACAAAACAAACAGATTTTGATACCTATCTAATAATCTCCCAATTCCACACATTGAAAAACCTCTTCTTAGCGACTATTTTAAGCAAAATTTAATGCAATAGCTCCCAATATTACAGTTATAAATAGAAGTTCTCTACGTCTTCTAGGGTCTGCTATTTTGGAAGAATCCTATCCAGATTTTATAGAAGAAAAAATTCAAAATTTCAATATAATTTCGGACAGACTTTTCAAAATTAGCATGCATTCGGCCATTACTTTGATTCGATATTGTTTCGGCCCAAAATTTACTTACAATCTGCGGTCAACTACGTTGTGGAAGCATACCCAGCTTATGGAAAAAATTGATCAAGTTATCCGGACCACCCTAACGTCGATCTTGAATATGTCCTTGGACGACCGAGCTTGGTCCCAAGCCACGCTTCCAGGCCGTTTAGGTGATTCAGGAGTTCGTACAGTTTCAAGTTTAGGTTTACCGGCATTTCACTCCTCAGTCCACAGTACTGAAAAATTAACCAGAAAAATTCTAGCTTCTTGCTTGGTTAACTGATCTCCCGAACCAGCTTTTCTCCCAGAGGCAGTGGGACGAGCCGCTCTGCAGATTGATACGCAATGAATTGATTAATACGTCAATGAATACTGCTGAGCGCACTCGTGTGCTGGCTGTGGGTGAATGGTAGTCGGGCCTTTGGTTACAGGCACTTCCGTCGCCCAACATTGGAACAATTTTGGACGACAACACATTCCGCGTAGCTACTAGTTCACGCTTAGGGGCTCCTAGTGTTGCTCCTCATCGATGTCACTGTGGTGTAGCAGTAGACAGTCTCGGACGGCATGGTCAGTCCTGCAGTGGGAGTGCTGGTCGCATACCGAGTACACGCTACCTTGAATGACATCATCCGTCGTGCTCTTGTCACCGCCGGCGTACCAGCCGTATTAGAACCAAATGGCTTGGTACGTGACGATGGAAACAGACCTGATGGTATGTCGTACCCTTTTTTCCTAGACATTGTTTAGCAGTATACTAAGATAGTATCTTAGCAGGCCCGTTGGTATAAAACCGACAGAATTATACTAAGCATTATTCAAAATGAAATACACAAAGCGCTTGGTAATAATCGTAAAGAAAACAAAAACCGCAGGTTTATAAAGAATTTATATTTTACCTTACCCACCTAGACGGTACGCCTTACGCTTGATTAACATTCTACACAAAGACTCGGGTTTTTGTTTAGAAATATTACTGCGAGGCGCCAGAGTCGTACGGCGGACATCGGCCTGCATAATGTATGTGTGATGTAGTGCGGCACCGCGAGGAGCCGCGCCGCGCCGTGCCGCGCCGTGCCGCGCCGAGCGGTGCTGAGCGGTGCCGAGCGCTGCAGATAACGAAAGTTCTACTCGTGGATTTTATCATAACATCACGCTTGAATCCGCCGAAGAAGTAAGCAGGGATAAACATAATAGTACACCTACATTTCGTCAGTTATGTTTACTGTTTAGGTCCCATATAAAAGGGGGGCGAGAATATTTCCACCAACCGGGCACAAGTCTGAGAATTACAAAATGAAAAAAACTCAGTACTACTGCCCGACACAGGATTCGAACACAGAACCTCATTCTATTTTAATTTTATGTTTATTTCTTCAGGACAACAAACAATTACCTAATACAGCTTAATACTAAGACATTGATATAAAACACATTACTTAGTTATCACGTAACCAGTACCGTTATCCACAAGATAATGTTAACAAAATATATAAGCACTGATTGCCAGTGGTATGACCATTGGACTGCCAAGTCAAAGGTCGCAAGTTCACAACCCGGCACGCACCAATGTATTTTCGAATTCATGAGCGTACTATAAATTAGTTATCACTTGCTTAAAACGGTGAGGAAAACATCGTGAGGAGACCGGCACACGTGAGAGATTTTTCAACGGTGTGTAAAGTCATGTCAGAGGCCTACAGGCGGTTTAAACTCTGACACCAGGTTGTTCATCAACCATACGATGAGAAGAATAAGATATATGTATGTTAGCAACAGTCGCGCCTAGTGGCCACCAGACCAACGCGGCAGTCTATGTACTACAAACAAAGCTGACATAAGAACAACGTATTACGTAGGTATATACCCCCTTGTTACGTATGTGACATCAGTTGTCGTTGTCGTACATACAGGCACACCGGCTCCTCACATCTTGCGGGCGGCCTCCTCCATCTAAAGTAACCGGCCGACGCTTGGTGAGCAGCATTACTTTCATTTATAAAACTCTACCAAACCCTCAAAGCAACCATCTCCTCTCTATAGTAATTGGTCTGCCTTGCCCCGCAGGCCGCGATAGACTCCTGTCATGTACTTGCAGTAGAAACAACAACAAAGTTGGATTTAAAAATGCATTACAAAGGAACACGAACAGCTGCTACTGAGAAAGTCAGACTGGTGACAACGGGTCAACAAATGGACTTTAACTGGAAAATAAAGTCTAAAGCAACGCAATCAAATATGTATGGCGGAGCCGCGCGGCTCGCTGTCACCCGTGTCACCTGTCTCCGACAAAGGCAATCAAATATAGTCTCATGAAAGCATAATTCCATTAGAGGCGACAATGGCCGACGTAGACGGCGCTGCCACCGAATAATAATTATAAAACTCGTTGAGAACCGGATCACTGTCACCAGCGGACTCCTCTCCCCCTCCCGCTGGACCAGACCCCCCCCCCTTGCTTCAGAAAGCGCTCATCAATCCTGAGATGTCGCAGCCACTCACGTCACATCGGACTGGAGAGCACTCGCTAGTAATATCAAAGTCAGTCCGCGTGAAACACACGTGCGAACACGTCCATCGTGCCCTGTGGGCAATAAGTTACCATAATATGAAACTTGCCGGGTTGGTGGGAAACTTTTAAAATAGAATTAATGATTTAAAGCATTTCAACTTGAATTTAAATATTAAATATTTATTTAAAAATATAAAAGATACAAAATTTAAAATATCCTACAAATATTATTGCCCTTCATCTTGGACTTGGTACAACGTGTGTCTCAGCAGCTAAGTTAAGACAATTAGCTCACGAGTGCTGTCGGCGGTCGAGTTGCAGAGGGAGTGGTCGGCTGTTTTCAAATACTTTCAAACTTATTATAAGACAACGATTTTCAGGTAATCTTATTTTTGTGCAACACTTACAACATTTAAATTGGCCCCTCACGGCTCACCCGACTAACATGTGTTCATACGAACAGCACTGATGATGTATTTTCAATCTTCGATGGGAGCTTGGAACGAGTCTCAGTTATGAACACAACCGCCACAAATGTGCTGAAGCCTTTATAAACTACTTAGTTCTACATACACGCCAGATAATGTAGATGGCTCGCTGTTCTATCAATTAACTACGACCAAAAGTATCACCATAAAAACAAACTGACACCCAGCTGTAAGTTCTGTAGCCGCGGCGTGTAGCGGCGGGCGTGCGCGGGCTTTCACTGAGCATTCTGCATCTCCGTGTTGTGGTGTTCTGTCGTGGAACTGGTATTTGGGCGGACGTTGAATGCCTTATATCACTACATGACCTGTTAATGGGGCGCGTCATCAATTTAGCAGCTTGCTCGGTCGGCGTGTAGTGCGGCCACTACGAGGTCTCCGCCGGCCGCCGGCTCCGTGTGATTGACGAGCCTGCCCGCCGCGCCCCGCGCACACACACGCACCCTTAGCCCTCAGGAAATAACACTGATGTAATTTGCAAACACAAAAAGTAGAAAACCCAATTGATTTTATATTCAAAGTTAAATCACAGTGTTAAGTTTCTCGTAAGATACAATTAATTTCAAACATCGCACACGCATAATAAGGGTAAGGAGTCCTTTCAATATCAAGTTTGGCTGCCCATCAACACGAGGACCACTGCATGTCGCGTACAGTCGAAGCTAGAAGCCAACTACGGCGGCCACATTACAATCACACAAGTACGAAATAGTATTAACGGAGCCGCGGCCGGCGCGGTGCGGGGGGCGCGGGCGGCACTCACCACAAACACCGTCCCACGGCACTTGATAATGTGTACTGAAGTATGATCAGAGACAATCCCAACTCCTGGCACGCGCTTATTTAATGCCCTCTCCGATTCTGCAGTGATGCAGTCGTGCTCCTGTGTGCCTGTCGCTGTGAAGGGCTCACTGCGCCTGCTCTTGGGTGTTCTCTTTCCGTTTCCGTAATGTCTGTTACGTATTTACGTTATTTTTGACGTATAATGTACATATTATACTTGCAAAAGTGTGAAACAGATTGCGCTAAACATTATTAAGTCAAACCACTAGTAACTGTAAGTCAATGGCCGCCAGGCCGAGCGACAACAATCGCTTGTAAACTCCAAAAGCTGTAATAACAAAATGTAATAAAACAACAAACAATAAGTAAATACTTGCCCATAACCGGGCTCGGCGGAACTTTCCCAAACTTTCTGTGAACCTAATCTTCCATCTTGTTTGATGTTTTCCAGTATTTGATACGTTTGGGGAGGCGGCAAAGTTTATTCAGAGCTCTGAATAAACCTCGAAGGGGTCAGGTAAGGGAGTAATATGCGGCAGCCGGGCACTAAGCTATGGAAAAACCCGGTGTCACTTTTCCCGACCGGGAATTTGAATCCAAGACCTCATGCTCGACAGTCGCGCTAAGCCTAAAACCACTAGACCACTGAGGCAGGTATGTTTGAAGCAGGATAGCGCAGTGTACGTAGTACCACAGTAGTACCTACACCAGGCCCAGCTGTAGCGATGGTTCCATTTGTACTACTATCCCTTATCCGCATAGGTAATGGAACGAAACACGGAAATTTCGTCCCATTTACTAAATCTTAAATTTGCAGTTTTAGGTACAAAAATTGATCAAAAGGCTTAGAGCACGGGAGGTCTGGGAGCGTTCATTGCTGAGGTGTGGGATCAGATCCAGAGCCTTGGATCTCCTTAGTAGAAATATTGTCGTCAAGTGTGAGTTATCACGTCAAAAATAAAAACAATCTATTCGTTAATAGCTAGGATGTGTTGTAAAGTGGCCGTGTACGGGCGGATGTGTGCCGGGAGGGGAACATGCAAAGACGTTAAAAACTGGGTATATGGGTCAGTTCGGGCGGCAATCTGCAGAGGCGTCGGCGAACGTGATCCGCTCCCCCTGCCGGGTACCCGCACCCCCGCACCCCCGCGCCCGCGCGCCGCACACCCGCAACTGCCAGTTCGGCCGCGCTTCCTAAAACGTTGACACAGTAGAATGCAATTTTCCACTCAGTTCGGCTGCCGACACGGGCCGACTGTAGACCCCACAATGACCGACGTATTGTGGACCGTCCCTCGCCTGCCACCCCAAATAAGCGATAATAACGTTTTGTATTATCCAACAAAATATTTCTAAATCGAATCCCTATAATGTAGAAAAATTCTGCGAGTTTCACACAAAATAAATCTGGCAGGGCAGTAGCGTTAGGCTGCAATAAAAATGCTGTAACCTAGTTTATGACTTGGAATAGTTGCACCGATGCTGTGCAATCGTTGTTGTATACATTTCGGTGAAGGAAAAGAACCGGAATGATTGCAGAGCGTAGCGGGGTAACGAACACCGCGGACTATTGATAGCCCGGGGACTAACGAGTGCGGTGCTACCCAAGTAGCACCGGCGAGCAGGTGACCGGGACCCGCCGCCTACAGTCGTCGGGAGACAAGATACTTACTTTATGTTTGAGGTTGGACCTTCAGCGCAAGCTCCCTGTATGTGATTATGTTATTATTTCGTGCCCGTTCCCCGTAGAGCAATGCAGAACTGTGCACCGCGCGGGTTTACTTCATACACTTACTTATGTGGCTACTATTTCTCGCTCGGTACATACTTATCATATCAGCCATTCAATCATTTACTTACAGGGTGGTTTCTTTGTTTATAATTCAAGGCTGCACTGAGTCGGTCGTACATAATAATATTTTACAGACAAACATCAACAACGCTCTGCGTAAACGTCGCTCTAATAAATAGCAATCGCGGTTTATTTTAAGAAACTCTTTAATAAAACCCGTCTTGATACAAGAAAAGTTTCGGAGCGCCGCCGGCTCGTGTTTATTTTTGCCATCTGTAGTCCATTTCCAAGTCGTTTTGTGTCTGCAATTAGGCTGCATTAAGACGGTCGTAGGGGTGAGAGGGTGAAGGGTGGGCGTAGCGGGGAGTGTAAGGGGTTAATTTACATAGTGTCGCAGCGCGTCCAGTGGTGTGCAATTGCTTTGCTTGGTCTTTCCTCGTGCTTGCAGTAGCCGGCAGACTTACGCGTGACGATGCTTCTGGCTCGATGGCATCAGTCCGCGTCTTTCCGACCAAATCCTCGTACCCTGAGTACGGACAGTATCGGCACGTGAACTTGGATCTCACTGAGAGTGAGCGGCGAGAGGCGAGACCCTTTTACATAACTGTTTATTACGAGGAGCCGAGATCTCCCTCTTTGTGTGGATGGTGATCGACGGGTGCCAGGGTCCTGGTGCCATTTGAAGGTTTTCCCTCCCTGAATAGAAGGGAAAAGGCTAACGTTTAAAGGTTAACGTCCAACACCGAAATAATTTGTAGGTTAGTATCCGGACGTATGTTACTGCAATAACTATAGGTAGATATAAGATGGATAGATATTTAAGCTAAAACTATAAATATACTTTATGCGATAAGAAAAGATATACAAAAATAAACAGTATTGTGTTTATATAGAGTTTCTCGTGAACTTGAAACAAGTTCGGCACTAAACGTATTAGTATATCCCGGCCATACATTAGCGACTTCAAAGACAAATCCCTCATCAAAGCTATGGATATAATTATTTTGTAACCGCAAGTCGATAGCAGGCGTCCTCGCTGAGCCGGGCGCTCCTCACACAATGTGATTTTCAGATTTACATTTAGATACCCCAGATGCTTGCCGCATCGGCTAATATACTATCTGAACAGTCAGTGTTTGTGTTGTGGGGTCACCAATTTGTCTTATAAGCTAATTTATTGTTCAGTGACCTAAAGACTCTATAGAGCCATACAAAATGTTCCGACGGTTGACACTTAAACCCACACATACATGTGTTGTTGTGTCACCTCTGGTAAATGTCTCCGTGCAGCAGCACACGGACACTGCAGCCATATAATATATGTGAAGCTAGAAGGGTGTCAGTAGATGGAGATTGTAAAGTATCGTCATTAAAGTTGGGCCATTACTTGAACAAATCTTGGGTAACAAATAAATGTCAGGAACAGTGTCAGTAGCGTGAGGTGCGGGGGGGGGCGTGTGTCAGTGAGCGCGGTCATTAGAGGCGGACTGCGGCCGGCGCCGGCGCTGCCTGGAGGACGGTGACGGAAAGAGTTGTGAGCCAATCAGCGGTAACGAGGTGTCGCACGATTAACGAGCGGCACATAGAGCCGGCCAGGGCTGCCTCGCTCTGCAACCACTTCACTAGCTTGATAAACCAATCCAGACTCCGTTGTGCTACTGAGAATTGCCTTAGACCCGGGATTCGAACCCAGCACCTCATGCTCAACAGTCGCACTTAGCGGCCACTAGACCAACGAAGCAGTTTAATTATTTAGGTAAATTAAAATAATCTAACAAAAAGTCCAATAAAAAAATAAGAATAGGGAAATAAAAGAACTTTTTATTTTAATGAGTTTACAAAGTGTTGGACTATGCGACCACAAAGTAAACTATTAACAACAAGTATAGCATTAAGCTTGTATTCCGGAAGAGTTTAACACTGCACGCAGTATATCGACAGATAATTTACTTAATTCCATGCATACACACGCACTTATCACGTGCAGTTAAACAAGTCCCGTATTGCCCTGTATATCTAATTCAAGAAAAACGAAGTAATTAACTTCAGTATTAAGTAGGTGAAGTAAGAAGATCTGTAGCCAGCCGCGACGCGGCAACCCTAGCGCGCGGCTCCGGGGCTCGGGCCGGCCTAATACAAAGTGGTGCTTCAGTTCGATTACCTTCGGAGTCCTGTATGTACACATCCAAACGACGCACCAATTTTTATGTGAAAGGAAAACGATCTCACTAATGGCGAAGTGTGATCACGGGAAGAGACCGCGGCCACCAACACCGGCCGCGATAACCTTGTAATACTCTGAAATATGGGCCTTGTCGCGACACTGCCACGATCTAACAAATAACAATTTCTTCTGCAATTTCCTGCGAAGGGAAAAGAATTCCGGAATTAATATATGTGCTCAGAAATATCCGGGTACATATTTTAGTTGGCGAAAATATGTATACGAGGAAAAGGGAATCATTACAAAGGACGTATCCACGGTTATAAACAAAAGGAAAAGCAAATTGAATTCCCAGCACAAAGCTCAGGCACTTGACAAGCTGAAGACCGGAGCCGCGGACAGAGCACAACAATAAATCGCCACGAGGGGACACCCCAACATCACGCTCCCCCCCCCCCCCCCCGCGCCTCGTCCCGCACCGACCGCGCCCCGTATAGCTCTCCGCGCTCCCGTAAACGACACAATTTTTGTTTGATCCCCAATTTGAATGTAGATGGAGGACCCATCGAGCGTAATACTCATTTAAATGACGAGCGGGTCAAACGTTGATTGGATTTTGAACAAGATGACGCGTAATATACCACAGTGGCCGCCACGCATACTGAGCGCGCGCTCGGCACCTCGACCGAGATTGGCACCGAGGGCCGCTCCCGGCCGGCCGCGCGGCTCGCCCGTGTGTCACGCTAGGACACCGACCG
This sequence comes from Abrostola tripartita, assembly GCA_905340225.1. Classification (NCBI taxonomy): domain Eukaryota; kingdom Metazoa; phylum Arthropoda; class Insecta; order Lepidoptera; family Noctuidae; genus Abrostola; species Abrostola tripartita. The sequence goes on from HG996494.1 coordinate 89,365, forward strand.
GTCCCCATGACGCTTGTTTATATTATACATGTTTATTACTTCGAGTTAAACACCATAAGGTCTGCTCTGCGCGATACACTCATACCATCTACGCTCGATTGCTTGGCTCTATATCATGTACTATGTACCTATTTTTGTCGTCGTTTATTTGTAAATAAATTGGCAGCTCATCAAAACGAGACATATCTTTCCTTGTTACTAAGCCGTCTCACTGGCAAGTAGTGAGGCAGCATGTTGTACCAACATACCTACCTAGAATAATAGAATATAGGCATATTCGTATTCATTACCGAGGTATGTTGGTATAAGTTCGCATCAATTGTTACGTTGGAAAATGAAATGTACCACTGCACCTCAACAATTAAAAAGTATGATGCAATTTAAACGCTGCGCATAGAGTTTCGCTTTAAAGCGCGGCGGCGCGCGGCGGCGGCGTGTTGACGACGGCTTCAGGAAACAGAGTGATGCTAATGCGGTTACCGGCCGACGTGCGACGTGCGCTCTATTGAAATGAATCCTCCAGACCGGATTCTCCACTAAAAAACTTAACCGAGTTATATTTTACCTCGGACGCGGCTCGGGTGGGGCGGGCAGACCTGCCGGCAGAGGCGCGAGGGCTTGAAGCGACTACTGTTCACATGATGTCGATACATCATTAATTGTATTCCTACAACATTGGGCTGGAATTGTAACAGGAAAACACGCGACCAGCTTCACAGTGTGCACAAACTAAAACAGTTAAATCCACAGAGCATAGTTTTTGTAGTCCGAGCCGTATGTTTTCTGTGCGCGGCTATTACCGAGTGTAAACAGTCGGCCGTGTTCAGCTTACGAGGCGGTAAGAACAGCACGTATTACTGAGGCAAACAAAGCGGCAAAATTGTTCTGAAACAGACAAACAGCGGCGCGACACACTGCCTGCTAGCTCACTACTATACGACACTCCATTCATCAGAGTTGTACTAGTAGATGCTAATCAATATAGAACACATTTGAAACAAACCAATAACCACATGCGAGCATATTCGTGATAGCAGCGTGTCTCGTGTCTCGTGTCTAGTAAATGAGTGTGTGGAGGACCGCGCTCACAACAGTACAGTTTGTAATTATATAACGTTTATTACTTATTGAAGTTTCCTTATGCAACGATGTTGGCCGTGTGTGCCTGATATTTACCCACTTACCTTAGCCAGCCACAACCCACCTCCAACATTATTAGTTGCTATATTGCTCACAAAACTATAAACTATGGAGTTCCCTCGCCGAAGGAACATCAGGTAAGTGCACGTGTCTCGTGACCGGCTGCTCGCTGCTCGCTGGTCGGCCTGTCTCGTTTAATTAGGACCTCATCATCATAAACTCATTACATTCGGCCGTTAAATAAAGTATGAGAGTGTTGAGAAGCGGCGTTTGATTCAATTCGCTTGATGGCGGCCGTCCGCCTGTCCCCCCCCCCCCCCGCCCCTCCCCTCCTCCACACCCCTCTCCCCGCCCGCCAGACCGCTAGTTAACTATAATCTAATGCAGGCATTAACAAAAGTGTTTGCAACACCTAATTAATATGAAAAGCTATCGCCGACTTCATGTTCATTTGGATCAAGTGTTTATCTTCGTGCACCAGCTATTGTTTTTGTGTTTCATTATTAAATGTGTGGATATGGTTTCTTTGCAGGACTTTTTCTGGAACTGGGAATAGAAAACAAGGGTGTGTCCCACACAAACAACCTATACGCAACTACAGTATAAAAACATCAATGATGACTTAATTTTTAATAACCAGAACAGTATTTACTAGACAGTAGGAAGTAACCCTCACCCACACGTACACGAGCACAAGAAACGTAATCGCATATCAATATCGTTTCCTTAGAACAGTGTAATCAGAGGGCGGAGAGCGGATCTTATCGCAGCGAATACTAACGCAAGGAAACCAAATCCCATCTCAAAGTTAATGTTTCAGCTTCGCGAAAATCCAAGAGATATCAGCGCCGCGCGAACCTTTTGTAAACGTGTTACTACGTGTGTACGTAATGCTTACTGTTACAGAACACAAGTAGGAATGTCTTCCGAAGGTATTTATTACATCCAGTGAATAATAAAATAACCATAAACTGTAACATAATATAAACTTGTGAAAACAGTATATTCTTTCAGCCGCAAAATGTAAGTGTACCATACGGCAGTATCGCTGCGCGTGTGATACGTGGTACTTACTAAACATGTTTATGTAACAACTTGTGTGTGTGGCGCGAGATGCGCGCCGCTCGCCGCTCGCCGCTCGCCGGGAGCTAGCGTGTATCAACACCGGGCTCGAGAGAGTCGGGGGCCGCGTCGAGCCGCGTAATCATAAAATACTGACAAAATGGCGACCACGCATTTTTGCCGAAACCTTTCTACATCAGCAAATTAACTTTTAGCGTGAATATTGAGAAAATGGGAAAGTGTCGCCTTCCCAGGGCACCATCATAATACTACACGTCGCTGAGGTAGAAGCTCTGTGTAATATAAAACACCGAATGCAACCCATGCGATATACATACACGGCGTCCGACCGACGCTGGAAACTCCTGGAGTTTAATGTGAATCGATATTCAATAAACTAACCGTCCCATTCGTATGTTTAGCCATAAAATATTATTATATATAAATTATTTCGCTAGAGATACGACGTCTCTTAAATTACGTATTTCCAGCGAAGATAATTTCGGCCGTATTGAATATTCGCAGACGGGCATACGATTTGAATATAAGAGGGTGAACGAGTGACGGCGGCGCTCGACACGGAACCCGCGGCCTGTGTCGTGTAACACGCGGCAGTTAAAGTGGGTCGTGTTCGCACACGCAATAACATACCTGAGTGGAGCTGCGCGCGTGTGGCAGAGCCCTCGCGAAGCCTGACATTGTCAAACGGTACAAAAGCAATCAGCCTTCAGCGGTGGCAGCGCGGAGCTGCGTCCCCTGCCACCGCTCGGAGCCCTGCGACGCGTTGTGTCAATATAATATCGACGTCGCGCAAAAACTGCTAAAAGCTGTTACTTTTACGACATCGGTATAAGTTTGCAACCCTTTTACTGGGAGGGTAAAGTACCTCCACCTCTAACCCGTCGCTCCCTAAGGCCGTTAATAAATTATGTAATTATGTACGTCGATAATGGAGAGACAAAACGGCCTCAGAGACATAAAGTAATGACTCTTAACGACGTCCATGAATAAAATATGGAATGTCTCGCGCGGCCTTTTGGATAATCCAACAAAAAGCAACGTTATTTGGACGAGATTGGGATTGCACCCGGGCACGGAACTTTCGCTACTTTTGGATTCTAATGAGTTGTACTTTATTAAAGCAAAAACTTTACGTTTTGTTTGTCGTCACTAACAATGTTATCACGCCGGACGACAACGTTAACGAACAGGGCCAATGTCACATATATCTACGCTAAAAATCAAACGGTTCGGAATGTTCTGAGAGAATTTTCTACAATGACTAAGACACCTCGTAGCCCCAGCGTAGCTAATACAAACAGCTACGAATTGATGCTACGGACAGCTACGCACTAAACCTACGATATGAAACAAGAAGTTTATGGAATTACGGCGTGATACAACGAAAGTGCTAATATATGTTCTGTCCCCTGTTAGTGGAGCTACTTTATAAGGCACCAAGCCAGCCGCCAGGCTGTTGCCTATCCGACAATAACCAAAAAAATTACAAATAATGACTATTCTACAAGATACTTTTTATATATAACCTTCACGATGTATTAAAAATATTCGTTATTGATTGCTAGTCTGTGTTCTACGTCCCCGAGTGCTGGTGTAGCTGGCGCATGTGCGAGCGCAGGTTGTGCAGGTGTGCACTCCGCCAGTGGTTCAATGTTCCAACATGTTCGCCGTCGTCACGCTCCGCTCACACGTTCATAACGCGTGACCAACACGTTGTGCCGGGGCTAGATTTTAGTCGGGATTTATTTGAAATACTAAAACAAAGCTTCATAGCGAAAACAATAAATTAATGTCCGTCGTTTTTCTGTCTGACATGATGTTGTGAGACCGTGCCCGGCCCGCCGCGCCGTCGCCCTAGCCGCGTGCTGGTCACGGCTCGCTGCAGTGCAGGCTGGGAACCGCGCGCCTCGCGCTGTGCGCCGGTGGTGACACCTCTCGGCATTGTAACGCTCATTACAATGTACTTCACGGAGTTCTATCGAGAGTCATAAGCAGCTGTTGGTCCGGGCTCGTGAATATCATAACCGGTACTCAGGTGGAGTTGATCGCTTGACGATAATGTTTTGTTTTGGTTCGGTGTTGACACGCGACGTGTCCTGCTATAAATCAGCGTTACTTTAACGCTTTCAATATCATAAATACTTATTTAATTTTCTGTCTGTCTGAGTGCCGACCTGTATGATGTTGGATGCTCACAAACAGCTAATATTTAGAATAGAATAGAATAGGTCTTTATTTGCTTAGAATGTGCGCGCTATCTGTGGAGCCTGGTATATGGACAGCTGTAAGCCTTTGTTTAAAAAGTTCAATATTTTACCATTACCATGCATGTATATTAAAGAATTGTGCCTATTCGTTAAACAACATCCTGAACACTTTATTAAACATATAGATGTAACTAGACGAAACGTAGCTCCTAGAAATAAATATAAACTCTGTTTTCCACAATGTAGACTCGAATTATATAAAAGAAACTCTTATGTTAATGCTATTAAGGTATATAACAGATTACCTAATGAATTTAAAGATTTACCTTTGAATTTGTTTAAGAAGAAGTTAATACTATGGCTGAAGGAAAAATGTTTCTACGAAGTTAATGAATACTTTACATATGATCCAAGAAATATATACTAATAATACTCTAGCAACTACAATATTGATCTAATATCATCGGAGATTTATAAATGCAAATGTAATAAATTAATATAATTTGTTTAAATTAACAATTAATTTTTTTTTTTTCGCTAACGGTTGGCCTTTTAGAGAGGCTCAGAGTCACTCAACGAGCTATGGAGAGAGCTATGCTCCGAGTTTCTTTGCGCGACAGGATCCGGAATACGGAAATTCGCCAAAGAACTAGGGTCACCGACATAGCTCAAAGCATATGCAAGTTGAAGTGGCAATGGGCAGGCCATATCGCTCGAAGAACTGATAACCGCTGGGGAAGAAAGGTTCTCGAGTGGCGACCACGAACCGGAAGACGCAGCGTTGGCAAGCCTCCCACCAGGTGGACCGACGATATCGTCAGAGTTACGGGCAACCGGTGGATGCAAACGGCAAGTTGTCGTTCATTATGGCGTTCTAAGGGGGAGGCCTTTGTCCAGCAGTGGACGTCTTCCGGCTGATGATGATGATGATGATGACGATTTTTTTTTTAAAACGTCGCCCCACACTATATATACTATAACTATATACTATTTCTCCTGTGTCGTGGGTGCGTTTCACAAACATGAAATTTCACAACACAAACACCCAGACTCGGGACAATCAAATGTGGATCCCACAAATTTTTGCCCCGTGCGGGAATCGAACCCGCAACCCACAGCGCAGCAGTCTAATCGCTTAGCCACTACGCCAATCAGGTCGTCAGGTTTTTCTTAGCATTTATAAATTTAATATTTGCACACCTTGTTATGGTAGAATATATTGGGACGATAATTCTATATTTAAGACCATACTTGTTTACCTACTACTTGTATACCTATATTCTTGCAAATAAACTAATTTGAATTTGAATGCAGGTACATACAAAATAGGATGGTAAATAACATGTAAAGGTCCGTGTACATTCTGCCTTGTTGGCATACAAATACAATAATTAAGTTAGTTATAAGGCAAATAGGTTATTGCCATGTATCATCTAGGAAATCCTGAACAGAATAATAACATTTATCTATGAGTAATTCTGTAAAACATTTTTAAATTTCATCAATGGCAAGTTTTTCACTTGATTAGGAATTTTATTAAAGATAACAGGAGCCATACAGATCAAACTTTTTTTAATAAGCTAGTTTTAAATGTGCCTGTGCATAGTAAGTTCTGATATTGTGATCTTAATGCTGTACATCGTTTTCTGGTTTCTGTTATTGTTGCAAATAAATTTCAGTTTGTTATTACAAATATTGCTAGTTCGAGGATATAGAGGCATGGGCAAGTTAATAGTTTCTGAGACTTAAATATAGGCACACAACTGTCAGTAACTTTGAGGCCAAATATCAAACAGCGCTTTTGAGCTTTAAAAATGCTTTCCCGCTCACTACAATAACCCCAAAATATTACTCCAAATCTTAAAATAGAAATTACAAGACCATGGTAGGCCACTAATATTGTTGACAAATTTACTTTTTTGGATAGGTTATATAACATAAAAGCGGCTGTGCTTAAACGTTTACAGATATCTTCTGCTTGCGGCTTCCAAGTTATCTGGCTATCAATTAAGATTCCTAAAATTTTGTGTTATTCACTTTACGACTTTTGACCATTGTAGTTGATATCCATGTCACCTGTAGGTATTCGTTGGTGAAAATGCATAGTTTTAGTTTTTTGTAGATTGATAACTAGGTTATTATTGTCAAGCCATTTTATTAAACTGCTGATTGAGTTGTTGATATCATTTACGTATGAGTCTTTATTGATACATGAAACTATTGAAGTGCTATCGTCTGCAAATAAAACCATTGGATTAGATATATGACGTGGCAGGTCGTTAATATATAATAGAAATAATAAAGGTCCGAGGACACTTCCCTGCGGGACTCCATATTTTATTTCTTTAAGAGACGATAAAGATTTTATTTCCTTTCTAGATTTTAGACACAGGCTTGATATCACTGTACATTGTCTACGGCCTTTGAGGTACGTTTTTATTAAATTAAGAACGAATACCGTATGTGTCAAGTTTGGTTAAGAGAATATCGTGGTCAACGCAGTCAAACGCTTTCGACATATCCGCATATATTGCACATACCGGTATTTTGGAATCTACTTTAGACATTATTTCATGAAGAAAATCAAAGATGGCCATGTTTATATTTTTGTTTTTTCTGAAGCCCTTTTGTTCTTCACATAGTATGTGGTATTTTGTTAGGAAGGTGTCAAGAGATTCATAGATAATTTTCTCTATAATCTTTGAAAATATGGAAATACGAGCAATTGGCCTATAGTTTACCATTTCTTCTTTACCGTTTTTTTATAAACTGGTATGACTATTACGGTTTTAAGACTTTCTGGAAATACGCCAGACTGTATGCATTAATTAATGTATTGTATGTATGTATTAATAATATGAGCAAGGGGTTCAGCTATACAATGTGCAACGAATTTGATAACTCTTGTTGAAATGCCATCGAGGCCAGAGCTCTTTTTATTTTTTAGGTTTTTTATTATACGCATTACATCTTGAGGTATAACTAGGGCCATAAATATTGTATGTGGGTTGATATTAATGTTAATTGTATCACATAACGTATTTTTAGGTATGCCGGAGGTATGGTCAATGATAAAGTTGTTAAAAGATTCGGCTATTAAATTAGGGTTTGATATTATTTCATCTCCTTTTTTTATTTGAGAAATAGGTTCTCTTACAATTTTGTTATTATTAATAATATACCAGGCCGTTTTAGATTTGTTTTTTGAGTTATTTATTAAGTGGTTATTCTGAGCTTTTTGAGCAAGTTTTTGATAATTTTCTTAAACCTCCTTGGGTAGATCTTAAATTTACTTTTGTTTTCACAAGTTGGTTTTAGTCTCTGTTGCCATAACAGTTGCCGTTGTTTTTTGCTATATAATCGTATCCCTCGAGAGACCCATTTTAATTTTGTCTCAGATTTTACAGTAACTAATTTACACGGGAAACAGAGGTCGTGTAACAGTAGGAAAATATCAAGAAAGTTATCATAGGCTTTGTTGGCATCCTCTGTATTATATACATCATAAAATGATAGGCTTTCGATGTACGATCGAAATTTAATAAGGTTTTCTTGAGTTATATCTCGTTTTAATGTTCTCCATGTTTTTATGTGACTGGTTTTATTAACTTTTATCTTCATCATTTGGGCAGTGTGGTCAGATAATCCAAGGTCAGTTACTTCATGTTGGCAGTTCTGTTTAAGATTATGTGCAAAATTGTGGAAACAGGTATTACTGATAAATCTAGTTGGCTGGTTAATTTCTAGTTTAAGGTTGAAGCTCCTGAGAAAGCATTCAAATTCTGAGGTTATTCCATTCCTGTTCAACACATCTATATTAAAGTCTCCACATAAAATTACTTTCTGAAAGGGTTTTTACACACATTTTTTATAATGAGATCTAAATTTTTATAAAACTTACTTAGATTGCATAGTTTAGGTGGTCTATATACACATATAATTATATTTTTTTGGGAAGGAAATTCTACAGCACAACATTCTATAATTCCTGATATCGAGTATTTCATTACGTCAGGTCGTTCTTTATACTCGTGTCCAACTCTTACTAGGACACAGGCACCGCCACGTTTTTTATTCTGTCTAGCAAAGCATGCCGCCAGCTTGTAATTAGGAATATATAATAATTTTTCTTGGCCTGACATTATACACTTCTGGACACATCTATTGGCCCACCTTAGAGTTTAGGTTTCGATGGCCCCTACCGAAATATGATTGCTAGATTGAACAAAAACTGTTGATGCAGTTTTAAACCTGATACATTTTACCATCTTTTTCGATCGTATTGTTTTAAATTTGAATTCAGAATACCATACGACATGGAGCTACGCCTAACAAGTCGGATATGCGCCTTGTTAAAGGCAATTGATTTTTGAATAAAAAACATGTTTTATCAAATAAAGGTTTAATTTAATAACGCGTGTTGCCTCCATGGGCATCTACCACAGCTCTCATACGATTAGGCATAGAGTTTATCAACCGCTCTATGAAATTTTGAGGGATCATCTCCCATTCCTCTTCTATGGCAGTTTTCAACTCCTGCATCGTCTGGGCAACTGGCTGACGAGCCCTAACACGTCTTTTTAGCTCGTCCCACATGTGCTCAATGGGGTTGATGTCTGGGCTTCTGGCTGGCCAGTCCATAACTGTGATGTTCACATCCCGAAGATATTCCCTGACGATGCCGGCCGCATGGGCTCTTGCATTATCATGCATAAAAAGGAAATTTGGGCCCACATAGTCCGCGTATGGTATCACGTGAGGTTCTAAGCACTCACGAATATACCTTTCAGCATTTAATGTTGGCAGCCGTGGTCCTGTAACAACCTCAAGTTGAGTTTTGCCGCTCGCGGATATACCGCCCCAGACAGTCCATGAGCCACCGCCATAAGCAACCCTCTCTTCAAAGCAGCATTGTGCGAAACGCTCTCCCTTACGTCGGTAGACCTTCTTCCTTCCATCATTGCCATGTAACACAATTTTAGACTCATCAGAAAAGAGTACACGGCTCCAATCTTGTTGTGTCCAATTTAAATGACTGCGTGCGAAATGAAGGCGCGCTGTTCGGTGGGCTCGCGTTAGTTTGGGCCCATTAGCTGGGTTGTGTGGTGGTTTAACCTTCTCCGAACAGTTCGAGCGCTCACAGATACTCCGTGGAAGTCGCGAAGTTGGTTTTGTATCTCAATGGAGGTAAGGTGACGATTTCTCAAGCTGGTCGTCACGATGAATCGATCCTGCCATTCAGTTGTGACCCGAGATCGTGGCCTTCCTTGGCGACGAACAAAGCCGCCTGTCTCTAGGTACCTCCGATAAACATTTCGGCCGCAGATCGACTTAAATTAAGTTGAGCACTCACGTTTCTTTGGCTGTGTCCGGCCTGAATAAGTGCCACAGCTTGGGCGGCGACTTCAGGTGAAGTATCCATAGATAATTGATAGAACCTCACCTTAATGTTAAGAATAAGTAATGTTTGTTGCAAAACCAAAGATATCAATCACTTTTTCAAGAATTAAATCCAAGTAAACCAATAAAACCAAGTTTTCTTAGTATTCGATTGTTTGATATCAACAAACAGGCTCCAAATTGTCTTTTGTTTCTTTAAATTCTGTGTTCGAAATTCAAAAAAAGACTATTGAATGAAATTGTGAATGTGCCAGTCCAAAACTGCATAAAAACTTTTTGCTCGACCTAATATAAAATTTTAGCTAGGACCAAACGAAACTGAAAATACAAGGTGGGCCAATAGATGTGTCCAGAAGTGTAAAATGCTCGGTTATACATATTACGTCAACTACCTTTTGCTGACTCAACATTTCCTGAATGTAAATATTTAAAAGGTCTGATTTATATATGAGTCCGGCAATATTTTGGTGAAGAATATACATAGAATCAAAGAAAAAACTCATTTGTAGACTACATTATTAAAAAGTTAAATATGGACAACGAACGAGAACAAAAACATTAGTGGCATATTTGATAAATAGCTTGATTGATGTCGGATGGTTGTCTGTTGTATTGTAATGAAGGCGCGTAAAGTTGTGGCGGCTGTTATCGAAGCGCCGCGCCGCCGCGCGCCGGAGTCACTCTTGTGACGGGAAGCGAACTTGTCCCAACAATAGACGCCGGCGACGCGAGACAAGTTACCATCAGGGAGGAGGGAGGGGGGCGGGGGAGATAACCAGCTTACACACTGTAAGGAAAGGTAACAATGGAAATGTACCAACAGGACACAACAGGCTGAGCCGGTTAGACCAGCTGATGTCGGAGCTAAACAGGCTTCATTTCCCACAATCGCAGATTTTTTATTTTAGTACCAAATGTTATGGTGATCAGTCAGGGATCCTCGCGGGCAGCTCCCGCACACATCGCTATTCTTCCACTACTCTCCTTGGTTACTCTTAGTTTGGACCTCATTGATCATTGATCTCTCTTATGCTAAATCTCTCAACTACTCTAAGGTTTGCTGTAAGAAAACTCAATTCTGAGTTAAGCTCGCCTCTGCACATCATATTTCGTATTGTTATACCTATGTAATCATATGTTTTGTGTACAATAAAGATTTAAAAATCAATAAACGGTGTAATTTGTGGCAGCAGTAGGTACTTGGAATAATGCTCCTATTTAGCCGAGAATGGTGCCGGCCGGTGCGTTAGCTATCAGAAATAAGCTAAATCAGCCGCAGCGAGCCGAGGACGCGACGGAATTGATTAAAATCTGGGGAAAGATTAATCGTCATCAATCTTTTCTTGTCGGTGGCGAGTGAATCGTGTGCCCCCATCCCCCCCGCGCGCCCGGCCCCGCGCCGCGTCCTGCGCCCCTCGCCTCGCCCGCGTCGAACCGAGCCGATATTGAAGTTTCAATTAACGATTCTTACACGAGCATCAGTCGACTGACGTTCCGGAACTGTATTGTAATGCTAAATCGAAGCGTAATATTCGGAATATTCGCCTCGAGCTTCTGCCTCACACACCTATTAAACTCCATATTGCCTCCTCGCATACCACATCCCCGTCAACGATAAAACGTTACAACATTTTATATTAAATTCCCAGAAGCTATCGATAGGTTTCAGACAGCGAGCACTTATCGTACGTACACCATACACATTCAAGTCCTACGTTACTTATTAGAACATTTTCGATATTTGTTTGTGTTAGTGCCAACGCTATTGGAAAGTAGAAACCTACGTCAAAGTCATGTCTGCTCCTTGTTCGTACTAACAAAATACCCGGGGGCGTTGTACAAAGCGAATCTTTTCTCAAAACTTTGACGTCTCGAGCCTCACGGATATCTGTGTTTAACTTATAATTCCATGTGTTATAAAGCAAACTCGCGATGTGTAAACAATAGCATGATCATTCATGGTGCAATTCAATGGAGCGGAAAAGAGCCAAAGGGAAACGACAAACGATACGGCACGATGATCAGGGCCAGCAGCGGGCCGCACCGGGTCATACCGGGCCGCACCGGGTCATACCGGGCCACACCGGGTCACACCGGTCCCATCGCGCCGGGCTGGTCCGCCACAGACCGGACAGCGCCCACACACTCGACACATTGATGTCATTTGATGGCAGGATGTTACGGTGCTAAAGGATTGAAATCCATTTCAAACTTTGAATTTTAATACTATTTAATAACTGTTTACTTATTCAGTACCACCGGCGCGGCGCGGCGATAGGAGGTAGGAACCACAGGATCGACTCCCTGGTCGGGCATACATTAGTCATCGATAAAAAATAGTCAATTAGGTAAATCGAAATTATCTATAGTTAAAGGTATATATCTCGCCCTTCGACTTACATCAGAGGATATGACTCTACGTTTGTTTAGCAAAACGAACATTTAATCTCAGAGCCTAGCTCATGACTTTGGTGAAATGCATTGCATTACACAAAGCGACACAATCTATGATAGGCAACATAACCCTATAATATCTATTTATACTTCTATAATTAATTTGAAACAGGAATACAATCAATTCCTAGTTCAGATATTGTGCAGCCGCTGTGTAATTATGTTGACAGATTATCAAATATCACACTAGTGTCGCGCCAACCATTTCCCGCTTGATTTAACAAAATCACTGGCACACTACACACAAACACACTACACACACACACACACACACGCCGGGCACACAGGCGGACTTACCGTGTTCGCTACAGCGTGCAGCGTGTCGCTGGGCTACAATGGCGCCGTCGCGCGGCGGAGTGCTCTCAATCCGAAGCAGTCTGAGTCTTCACAAAAGTGTAAACGGACTTGAACATGACAAAGCTCCGCAGCTAACATATTAAGTAGCGCGCTTGTACCAGGCATTTGTTTGGGCCATTAATCAAACCCGCGCGGGCCCGGGTTCGAGGCCAGCAGGTGGATTTATAAATCGCGTGAGCTTCTCTGTTTGTTTGCTGCGATTTGTTCGGCGCCTCCTCTCGTCCGCCGGGATCAAGTGACGTAGTCCAAATGCAGTGCAAACACACAGAAGGTTCACTCCATACAAAGTTATAACTGATGATGCGTCATACTCCGGCGGTTCCGGCGGCCATCATCAACCATTACCAATAACTGCCGAACTTTACAAAGTGCTATAGTTAAGTACACACAAGTGCAGTTCTAGTTGATTCGTGTGCTCCCGGCACCGGTTATTGCATCGACGAGAAGGTACTAATATTAGAGCCCACCCGTGTACTACCAGCTCGCGCGGCGGTCAGCCCGCGGCGGCTGCAGCCGGCCCAGGCGGCCTGCTCTGCCCTGCACTGCACCAGCACCGGTTTAACAACTCATGCGGAAGAATCAAAATACCTTTTTATAAACTTACAGCAGACTCTATATTAATGATACTTATACATAGGTGCATATACATGCGCTTACAGCAGATTATTGCGGAAGATTTAATGTCGTTTATTGTAGAGTCCAATTGTCTACGTGCGAAGGGTTTCATCAGGTATTTGCAACAAATTAAAACGGGTCCACTTTGGTATTAAAATACCAACAAAATAATAATTCAAATCAGTTTACGATTATCTTCTGCTAAAATAGTCTTATAACATATAAAAACATTTCTCTATCACATTTTTCAACTATTCTGTAATTGCCGTTGATGTATTTAGGCTGATTTAGATTTAAAAGAGAATCATTAATCAACCCACAGTCATCCAGAACAAAGCGGAGATCAAATTCAAAGAAGAACTCGTAGTTAAAGCCGGTCTCAGTGTAGCGCTGTGCGAGGCTGCGAGGCTGCCAGGCTGCCAGGCCGCCAGGCCTGCGCGGCCACTGACAGCTGTTATTGATGGCAGGCGAGGAGCTCGCTGTAGGCATTAACTATAAAGAGCTCGAAAATAGAATAACTGATGGCGGGTATTATGGATTCGTCAGTAGAGTCGTACATAATACATGTGGCGTGCGGTCACTGCTCACTGCTCAGCGCGCAATTCTCTAGTGAATATGTAAAGCAAAATCAGGCGCTATTTATCATCCCTGATTACCTCACATTATTTAGAATAGCACAGCTTAAGAGCCGCACCGCGGGGCAGGCGAGCATGTTACATACTAAGATTTGTAATATTTATGTGTAAATTCTACCATTCTCGTATTTCCCGTGAGAAATCAACTCACTTACACAGAGTGCGATACAGGCACATTACTCAAAGAGACATTAGATTGTAAACAGCCTATTTTAATTGAATCCTGAATAAAGTGGTGACAACTTCCTAAAATGGCGCATACCAAAGTTGGGGCATTTACAATTCAATTAGCGAGCCGAGTGGTACAAGCATCGGCCGCGGGCGGCGCCGGGCGGCGCGGCGCGTGCATCATGTATGAGCAGCGCCGCGCGCGGCCCACGTGCGCCGCGGACTACTAAAAGTCCATTATATCTATTAGGAGTGTCCCTAAGTCTCGGCTAATCCGGATCAAGGGAGCGCCGTCACATGTGAGTGGCGGGCGATGCCCCCGCGTACCTCGCGCTGCCCCCGCGTAGCGAGCGTAGCCCGCGTAGCGAGCGTAGCGACACCCGCAGTCCAGGAGGAGATACGCTGTCGGGGAGATGGATCACTGACGGATTAGCGGGCCGCCGTGGAAATAGGAGGTCGGCGCGGGCCGCGGCCGCCGGCTAATCGATAGGGCGGCGGCGGCCGCGCTCACTGCACGCCGCCCAACACTGTCGCTGCTGCGAACTATTCAAACCGTTTAAGTGCCTTGAGATAATAAGATAATTCTATCCCAGGAACTCGACGTACTTTTAAATTTTGGTAATCGATACCTGATGCGACTCTAGGGAAACTCGATTGGGCATTTTCATTTTGCAAAATTAATTAAGCTATCATGTCGAAGTGAGCTAGCAGCACGCATTGAAACAATAAATCTCGTCAGTTATCTCGACGCTCGCAGGCCGGGAGCGCCGCCCGCGCTAATGACCAATGCAGATTAGCGCTCAATCAATCGATTTCTAATCTCGCTCTGATGGAACCTTACAAGAGCGCCACGGCCTCTGTGCCCAATTCAGTTTCGAGAACGATGTAATTAAGGTCCACTTGCGGCAAGAACGATGACGAGGCAAGTCGTAAGCCGCGCGGCCCTCACCAACTTAATCCGTAATATAAAAAGAGCTCTGACCGAGGTCAGTAATGCCGGTGACACGCGTGTCGGGCGCAGCGGCTGCGTGACGGTGGCGTGACGGTGGCGTGAGGGCGGCGTGACGCGGCGGCTCGCGGTAAGCATTAGTGTGGGAAGATAGCGCCGCGTCCTGAATCATAAATCATATAAAAGGGTCCGCTCCGGCGCGCGCTAAACTGCTCACAAGTGAGGTTCACGCGTCGCGCCCTCACCACCTGAACATGCCTCTGCATCTGAAACACTTACTTACGTAGTTTAATTACTGCACAAGGTCTACACAACGCAAAACGAAATCGACATCAATATGAATATTTTCATTGAGTTAAAAGGAATCAAGATGTATTTGTAACATTTATAAGTAAGGTCAACAACAGAAGTAGATTTTCCAAGTTAACAAACGTAATCACACTAATATTATAATTGCCAAAGTTTGTGAGTGTGTTTGTATGTTTGTTACCTCTTTACGCTCAAACGGCTGGACCAATTTAGATAAAATTTGGTATGGAGGTAGCTGACACCCTCGATTAACAAATAGGTTGCTTGCATGTTTTTAATTTTGGACGTTTCGACTGCGCTGCACCGGCCGCGGGCGAGGTCAGAAGCAGACTGCTTTGCTTGCCTTTACTTGCCTCATTGTGTTTTTTTTTTATGTTAAGCTACTTTTGTTGTTGACTGAAGATAACTTATAAATGGTAGATTTTACAAATGAACTTGACAGTTTTGTAGAACGCCCCTCCCGCTCCGACATCCTGAAAGCTCCACCGTCCACGTGACCAGGATTTCAAAGTCACCTTCTATTGATAGACGCTGTTACTCGCAACATGTCAAGTCCGTGAAATTGCGATTAAAATTTAAACAGATTTCGCAAAAAGGGTCCCTGGAATTAGATAAAGCGTGTCCCATCACCGGCGCGCGGCGGCGTGTCGCGGCGGCGTGTCGCGGTGCGCGGGTGACGTCACAAACGTAATTACATTATAAACAGAGCGTCTGTGTCGCGGGCGGAGGTCCCGCTATCTCTCCTCAACTACTGTTTGTTTTGTTTTGAAACGGATCGTGTCACGTATGTTTAATCGACGGCTTATCTAAATAGCGTCTTCATCTAAATGTTTTATTCATATTCATGCGAACAGATTTGTGTGTAACTAGAACGAAAACAAAATATCAACAACAAGTTTTACTCGTCGAGCGTTGTGAACAACTTAATAGCAATATCCTTAAATGGTTATTTAAGGATATTGCTATTAAGTGCACTGTGGCAGGGAGAGCAGATTACAATGGCCACTTCCAACTGTGAATGTGCGTTCTGTCCGGAGGGTTCTCCGGACAGAACGCACATTCACATTCACAGTGAACACGACGTGTTCGGCGACGAAGGCAATTTAGAGTAGATTGTGCGCTAACAGTTAACGACGTCGATACACTGCTTTATGGGGACAGCTCACGTGCAGCCAGGGTCGGAGACTTGGCGCCGTGTGACTTACTGCCGAAGACTGCACAGAACTCTGGCAAGCGTTCGTAATGATGTGCGTGGTGGCTCCCGGGCGAACGAGTCTACTGGTCAAGAATATACAGTACAAGCGCAATTAACAATATGTCTCCTGTTTAAACACATTTTGCTCAGTTACATATTTGGTAGGCAGGAACAACCTGAACCCGACACTAGAACGTATCGGTCACAGTCACCGTATCTACTTTCAAATATGAGTTGAACATATACCAACTCTTCTTGTTCTTATCGTATGGTCGATGGATGATGAGTGGTACTATTGTTTTCCAACGACTTCAAGTCCGACAATAAGTGTCCCTGGAGCCAGGAGGGGGATTACTGCGGAGGTAAGCACACAACACAAATGTCCTACGAGCGAAGTGACAGGAGCTCACGTGTCGGTCGTATTGATCGAGGGCCGCCTCTTAACACTGCCGGCGAGCTAACTCAGTCGTGTTTTGTACCTAATACCGAGGCATTATTGTTATGGAGATTAGATTAAAAAAGAATAAAGGAAAAGTAACAACTAAAGTCAATGACACCTTGTAATCTTCTTTTCGGGCATAAGCTGTGAGAATAGAAATAGTTCATGTAGTTGTGTAGAGATCAACGACTCAGCAAGCTCGTAGCGAGCCGGCCGAGTCCGAGCCCAGTGCGCCGGAATATAAGTCCCGACATGGATCGCACCCGACTGTATTACAAAGTGAACGACAACGAGAACAGATATCTAGTAATTAGTACGAGGATAATTGAAAAGGGAAGGTATGTTATAGTTGGCTGGTTCGCGTAGTACTAGCGACCGCAGCCGGGCAGTGAAGCGCGGCCTGCGAGCGCCGGCTCTACTAAATGGGAACACAATATCGTAAAAACAACAATCACTAGACTACTACACTTTAGAGCAATTGTATCAAAAATAAGTATACCTACAATTAGCGAATTTCAACAGTTATCTTTTCCGCGAACCTCTCTAATATGTAGATATTGTGAGTATTTAAACGGAAATTGATGTTTTATACTATATTGAACGTTGTCTTAAAAAAGTTATATATTGTTCCATGAAATCCGGCCATTACAAGTGTAGATATACATGTACGAGTGAGGCTGAATAGGCAGGTCCCGCGGGCCGGGACAGCGGCATGGTAATCGCGCGCCGGCCGGAACACCCATTGACTGCGATGTAATAACTCTCACCGCGCGCCCCCGACCCGGGCAGGCAATGTACACCGCAATAAACACACTATTATATTCATTTCATTCCACGAACGCTCCGCTACTGACCTGCGGGTATTGTTCGGAGCCCGGTGGCTACTGCTACCGGAGCTCGGCTTTGGGATGTATATTGTACGTTTTATGATACAAACTTATTTGAAATACTCGCTTTTTCGTCGATCGCTCCTTTGTCGTGTTCACTGTATGTTTAACTATTCATGACGGCCCATGTTAACACACTGAATCTCACTAGTCATGCTCAAAGCCAATGACAAAACAAACAGTCAATAAACAATATAGCGAAAGCGCTCGTAACGTACATACATAGATTTGCGAGAAGGAGTGTGATGTGTCAGAGCTCACAGCCTGTCACACGTTGCGGCACGGCACGGCTCGGGGACTGCACGGGAGGGTCGGAGCCGACCCGACAAGAAACTTTACCGTACCTAGCCGCCAGTGTTGCCACATTTAATATGTGTCACAATTTGTCATTTATTTTGAAAGTAATGCCCACAACCGCTTCGTTATTACACTCGAAACGTATAAACGTTAAAATACTCATAGCACATACAGAGACAGAGATCCCGATTCTCTAGCGGGGCCCTTCCTTCACCTCGTGAAGCACTCCATAGTATTCGTGAGTCGTCGACCGAACCGCTAACTTCGTGGCTAGAATCAATTCACAGAAGTTATGACTTATTTACTTCTTCAATACACCAAACCTAGCAATCCATAGAACAGTTGCGAAACAAATTAACTAAAAAAACATGATGTATACGTAGGGAAATGTTTTCTCTGTAGTGTTCTCGTTCCAACAGCAGTGATACATAGTTCTGCGTTATTGGATGCCATCTTACCTGGCTGCTCTTCGATCTTTGTGTTTTCGACATTATTCAATAGCTTTCGATTGTTTACTTTTTGTAGCTACCTAATGTGAAGTAGTTCCTACTGTGTAGTGCCTTGACAGACCTTACATCTTCAATACATTTACAACACCCGCTTTATGTATAATATTGCGCAGATAGCTCAGCTCTTTGGTGAGAAGATGCGAAGAATTCACTTCACGTTGAGACTCCAGAGTATAACGAGAAACGAGATGCTCCCTAACTAGTTGATACTCCTCAGACTTTAATGTAGACCATGGCTAAAATGAAACATTAATGCCAATTATTTATATAATTTAATTATTTATTGTTTCTAATGATTCCCTAATATAATAAATTGTTGTCGATACACAGACAGTTGTTTTGGACGGTATACATACAACTGAGTGGTAACAGACATGCGCACGGCCAGCTTAGAGTTACCCCGTGGCAGAGGAGAGATCCGTAAATACATCGGAAATGACAGCCCGAGCTCACGATTTAAAGTCTAAGACCTTAATGATGTCCGGCCTCGAATTATGCCCCGGCGAGCGCGGGTCCGATCGTTACCAGAAAAGTGAAAACAAGTCATTCAGCTATTTTTAGGCCGGCATGAGCTGGGTGAGGCAATATGTATTCAGTGTCAGTTCTGCGCTCCTCTACAGCTATAACGTGCATAGATTATCGTTTGGGAACTCACAACTCAAATGTGACACAGTTAGCGGAGAAAGTTGGTCCGGCTGGACACATGGTAACTAAGTTGGTCGTCCCTCTCCGGGGCACTCCGCTCGGCTAAGGTGAGTTTCCCACAGCCAATAATCCCAATCGCGCCGCCTTGTTATCTATCGAATATCCCCTTTCTTTTAATAAGTGGTCACAATTTGCTGATAAAGGGATTCCTAATTTCTCCGACGTCGCGGTTCGAGAGTTAGGTACTTCCTATATTTATTAAGTAGATAGGCACTTGTTTCTCAAATGTTAAAGCAGTCGTTGAAACCACTCAAGCACCTGAATAATTAAAATATTTCACTTTAGCGAGCGGGTGCGAGGAGTTGCCATAACAGCAGCTAACGCGATAACTTTGTTGGGCATATAATAACCGGCTGGAGAAGTGGCGCACACCCGGACCCCGCGCGCAGTGCCGCGTGACCTGCGGGCGACAGCCGCAAGCGATATATGATGACACACGACACGTGTGTAAAAGTTTACATCCGACAAAAATAATGATAATTTATTGTAATGGGCGCGTAGCGAGCCCCGGTGACCGCAGCGCAGCCGTCCGCCGCACCGCGCGGACCGCCGCGCGCCGCCGTCAGCTCGCACGTATGTTTGCCAACATTTTATATGAACATTGAACATAGATAGATGCAGAAGGTCTACTGCATACGACGCGCGCGAGCGAAATAAAACAGTGTCATTCACGTCGACAACAAGTCGGAACAATATCGGTGGTAAAACGCGTAAAATATATGAACGTTGAACACTGCCATTATTTCAGAATCGGAGGTTTCTCGTGTGCTGTAATGTATTCACGTGAGAGTTCCATATCGCGCGGTGTCAGGCGAGCCTTCTGCGCCTGTCCACAGCGGGCACACATTTACGAAAACGATAACACTTAGCGTTACTCGTACAAATAGAGGCGTTACGTAGGTGCGAGTATTATTTTAAGGAAGGTATGCAAATGAAGCGATGTGAACAAATGTAAAGCGTATGTGGTGTGCACACCCCCTTCCCCCCGCTCGCCTCCGCAGGACGCTCTATTAATATTCCACACAAAGCACTCCTCCGCATTGTAAACAGCACACATGGTGATACACAACATCGCAAACTAAGCCCGCCCGTGTAACATTACATAAACATGGCCAAATCAAGGGATGAATGATGACGCGAGCGTGCTCGTCACGTGCCATGATCCCGTCAGATATTCACGCGAAAGCCGCGGCCGACGACCGCGCCGCGTGCTCATGTGCTACGGGATTTCGATTTGCTAGAACACATTGTTGCATACAAATACTCGAATGTAGAGTTAGGTACTGATAGAATTGCGCATAAGGTAAATACATACATTTTTAACTGTAATTTAAAACTATGTTCTAATTACAGCGTAAAATATGTTATAGGTATACTATTCCCTACTCAAGAACAAACCTCGGACACCTCGGACACGCTACTGTGCCAAGACTCTGTAGACAGCACAATATGCTCTCTAAAACCTGTTCGACAGATATCTGTGACAGTTTACCTAACTATAAGAAGTCCATAAATAACACTGTGTTTTAGTATTTAATAGTATTATTATCATTAAAATATATATTTGTCTATTTGCATGTTGTGGTGTACTGTAATTGAAGGAGTACACACTACACAGACCCAAAACCTGTATTAGTTTATAAGCATGTCAATACCTTCTCGACTGGTAATGTCAGGGACTTGTCTGGTCGTCCGTCGTTGAACGAGTAATAGTGTAAGTAACGTTTGAATGTTCATTAATTATAATAAAGTGATTGTGTTAGTAGTGTTTTCTGATAGATTGCGCTCTTTTCCCAACCGAGTTTTACATCCCACTTGTACAGCCTTTGTTGGAGGCCCTCAATATAAATGATTAATAATAGTTTATTTCCTGTTAATTAAGTACACAGTATTGGTAGTATCACAGATACATTGCAATTAAGTTGCAACCAGTTTTTTTGGACACTGTGCACCCAAGTACCACGGCAATGATACTTAATTATTCTTTGGCCAACACTGAGCCGGCCCTCTGATCTCCAGAAACGTAGCGTCGACTAACCGTTTCGATAGGTCCAAAATTACAAACTCCTACCCCACCCCAGTGTCGACCCCAAGGGGCTCACGTCACGCAAGTTCCAGTACCTAAACGCAACCTAGCAGCTATATTATCTTTCTACAACACGTATGGATTAAATAGTACTCCGTAAGTATATTTTTATCAGTACCCTACAACCCTACTGCTAGGATACCCTTAGCATCATAGATCGCCAGCAGTATCAAGAACTGACTTAACTGAATTGAGCTCGAGCCAAATATCACTTCCTAAATATGGCAGCGACACACAGGCTGCTCTGCTGCGGATGTTTATGGGAGCGGAGATTACTTATCATTAGCGATACATGCCTGGGAGGGTTGCATGCTATACAGTTATACTACTGGGCAGGCGCGGAACACCGCCGCACAGCGGGACAAATACTTAGTTGGACCAGAATGACGCGCGCCAATAAAAATATAGTTCACATTATAATCCCAAGTAGTGCGACAGGTAGTACTGTACTAAACCATTCTAGAGCAGTTCCTTGACAATATTAGCTGCAACGAGGCCAGACATCAAGGCTTGGGTTGAGCCTTCAGAAGCAGGTCGGTTGGCTTTCTACTTTGGTGTCCATGAAGGGTCCAAGAGTAATATGGAGAGATTCACATCGCTCAAGCTCCGAACATCCAGTTGCACCCTGTGTAGCCGCCGCGTGGTGGCTGGCGCTGGCCTCGCAGATCGCTTAGCGTTCCAAGTTATAACGACGTCCATTAGAGATGCGCGACCACTCACACTGCTCCGACACACTCCGCCGCGCGACCGGCGACACGTGTGTGGGATCGGCTCTACACGACACCACACACATACACTGCAGCATTAGCGCTGTCATTAGTATGAAGTATTATGAACACTATTGGCCTTAACTCGTACCCCCGGCCGCATTTATCTCTCACTGACATCTAGACATTCGCCGCAAATTATATCTATTTTGAACTCAAGACCCTGAACAGAACGTCAATAATTACGCTCTCTCGTTTGTCACCACTAAAATCACCGTAATACTAAGTAATATGACAAAACTGCTATAGAATAAAGAAAACAATATTTTACGTAAGTTTAAATGTACGTATTGTTGGTAGTCACATAATTATCAAACTTTGTCTGAATTTCAGCTCGTGTAAATAAGTTAGTATTAATGTTAGCAGCAGAACGTGTGCGCGATACTAACCAGTAAGTAGCACGGAGCGAGCCGGCGGGCCGGGCGGCGCGGGCGGTTCGCGGGCACCCCGTACTTCGGTAACACAATTTAGGCGACGAGGCAACTTCTTATCAGCAGGAACTGTGAAATCGATCCGCAAATATGTTGCGAACTTTCAGGAGTCAGGTTTTAGGTTCTGTTACGGTTTGGACACAAGTCATAGACACAGTCGTAGATTATAGGACCTATGAAACGTACTGCTTTATGCGTACTGGTATTGAGAGATCCGCGGGCGGCGACTTCAGTAGCAGGTGGTCCGCGAGGCACAGGGTGTGCACAGAGCGCGACGTCCACCGCTCGCCAGTCGTCCGCGTCCTGATTGACTCATAAACTCACAAACAAACATCCTGTTTATCGAAGCCCGCGCCGGCGCGCGAGCTGCTTACTGCTTGTATCATCTTATCGAATAAGTTCAATCAGGACGCATCGCTATTTGCTGTTTTTCTTATGTAACAAAGTTATATCTTATTTTACATCTTCAATATGACATAATAAATGAGTTAGTAGTAGGTAGGCGATTCATTCCAGGAATGTAATCTTTTTCTTCTTGGTTTCGGCATAAGCCAATAGCTACATGGAATAGTTATTGCCGTGGTGTAGAGATTGGTCGGTCTACAAGGATGGTAGCGAGGTTGACCGTCCAGGGTGCGCCGGACGTGCTCAAGTATGGTCACTTGTGGAGGCTCTCTACTTGCACCCCGGTAATGTAATCATAACTTAAGAAATGAGTAGGTATTAAGACGTACGCTTCAAATGTGCACTGTGGCCACTGTGGGCACTCTTCCCACAGACTCGCGGAATCTAAACGAAGCAATGTTGGTAGATGTTAAGTTATCGTTGGAGCGCGCGGCATCACCCGGGGCGCTGCGGGGCGGGGCCGTAGCGGGCCGGAAGCCGCAACTTACGGACATGCTAAGCTAATTTCCAACTTCCGATACTAATATTCTGATTTCCAATCACTAATTTTATTTAACCGTTCTCGTCCGGCCGTGCGGCGCATCCCACCTACATACTGCCCTATACTCTTTAGGTTTAGGTTTAAAGAACTTTATTTCCTCAAGAACATAACAGTTCACTTATGAGCAAAGTATTAATAATATAGATAATTATTAAAAAAGATATAACAATAGTTCGACCGTAGGTATATAGGTAGGTAATGACTCAGAAAAGGAATGGTAGCTAAGTTTGTATAATATTATCTACTAATACTAACTATTAGTGAAAACAATAAATGGTTTGTACTTTTGTTTTTATTTATTAATTTTTACTTTTTTTTCGTTTTTCTTTGTAGGTAGTTTGATAAAATGAAATGAAAGTTTATCAGCAGGTAAAAGAGTATTTTGACTGGTTTTACTTTAAATTTCCTTTTTTAATGTTTACTTATTTTCATATTCTATTTCAAGTATAGATAATTATCTGGTTTAATTTTGTTTTAAGTATGGTTTTTTTTGTTTGTTTATTTATATTAATCAAGGTAAGGTTTTGTTTAAGATGACTTTCCACATAGAAACCTAATAAATGTAGTACCGTTTTGTATTAACTGCGATCTCTGTCCGGCTAATTAGTTAACCGACACCCGGTGTAGATTACAATCGACGGCGTTAGACGCAACCTTGACGCAACTCACCAAACAACGAAGGTCCCGCACGTGCGTCGCTGCGTACATTAGTTAAGAAAACTAGTAGTAAAGGCTACTTCTACCCCTAGTCGGACACTTGCGCGTAAACTCATTCGAGTACGCCCACATATGTACATCCGAGGGCGTGCCGGAGTACTTTTCCTCTGTACGTGTACAATGTACGTACATAATTAGCACGCCGAACATCGGTTACACTTACTACACTACATTATCCACCGGCGTCGCCCGCCGCCCGTGTGCTCCCCGTCTGATGATATTTCATATTTACATTTATATTATCCGGTAAACAGGCTTTTTACATTCATGAGCGTTTAAGCGAGTATGGGATCGTCTACTATACTAACAGTATGCTTAGAGCGACGCTAGCAGTGCATTACAAAAAGTAATAACTCAGAAACGCACTGCGAATAGTTAAACATCGCATTTGTATTTGTATGAGACAATTTACTTTTATGTCTGATCATCCATTACTCCGACATACTGGCTGCCGAACAAGTATAAGAACAAGATTCATTATATTGTTATAGCATACGATTACAAGTTGGTTTATTTAATGTGTTTGTCGTATACGAACTAATAATAAGAATACTAAACGTGCGCCTATCGTGCAGCTGTAAAGTTTCCGCAGAAGCGAGCGCGACACGTGTAACAGGAGGTATTAGCATTTTACGTTCGTTTATGAATACAGGTGTGAGCTCTGTTCAAAGTATAAAGCGCTGTCAGCCGGCTGTTAGCCGCCGGTGCGCCGGAGGACACGCTTGTTATTGCCTATTTTATAGCGATCCCGGAATTTAACGTCGCCGCTCTAATGAAATACATAAAGGCTGTGTAGGTCGGAGCGCGCCTGCCTGCGGAGCGCCGCTATTCCGCCGCCTCACCTGCCGCGGCGCCGACCACCGCTCTCCGCATATTACACATTCCCGAACATCACGGCACAGATCACGGCGCGCGGCGTCTTGTGATTGTGACGAGCAGCTCGCGAAATTCTTAACATAACTGTGTCGCAACGCTTGGTAGAAATATACCGAAACGGTGATCAAACGAGTGACTTAAACATTATACTTATCAAGTACGTAGGTAGTTGATAGTCATAGTCAGTGTTTTTATTTCTTAAAGACTACGAAAGGGCACTTATGAGACGTCAAATCAAGTTATTTGGTTCAAATGTATCGTTTCTATAGAGGACAACCGGCGAGAGAATCCATAGTTACTTTTTATAAATTGTAGATAGGTAGTAGGTATATTTAACAATTCGTTTATTAGCAGGTACCTACGGGAGAATAATGAGATACATAATATAAAATGAAATATTAGTAGGTAGCACATAAGTCAAAATATAAACAATGAATATTTATATATCTTAAGAGAAATCCTAACATTAATTAAAGGGATGAAATAACTTCAAAAAACTACATTGATTAAGTAGGTGCCTTATTCCGAATTTCCGAAAACTAGAACATACAGGATTATAATACACTTCTTATTAGTTATTGTTAGATGTTTCTATAAGAAACTGTAATACTTGTACCTATAGGTAGCAATTAACACAATGTTGCGTGTGTTTTCTTTAATAGCAACATTTAATATTAATATTTACGAGTATCCGCCGAGCTCTTAGCGCAGTCACCGAGAAACTCTCCGCACATTATCGTCGACCAAATAAGAGTCTGTGCGGAAAATTAAAAACTTTCCTATCATTATTTCACAAGAACTTTGTTGTTTTATGAACAAACAAAGTCCGGAATAAAAATTAGTTTGATATTAATAATGCAGTGCTCACCGTCGCAAACTTGGAAGAACAGATGAGTCAATGTATATTATACCTATTCATTCAGTATTCAAGCTTTACGAAAGTTTTTCCTGTCCAGGGAGATCAACAATAATGGGATGAAAGGGAAAATAGCAGCAGAGTACCTTCGAGCGGGGAGCGGGGAGCCGGGAGCCGGGAGCCGGGAGCGGGTAATTAGCGCAGGGCTCCGGCTCACCAGACAACCGTTACATTATCAAGTTTTATTGAGATAACAAGCCGTTACCAGTCGTCCCTGAAGCTTTAGCTATACCTATCTACCAGGGGTGTTTACAACCGCCAAAATCATTGAAGAGCGGAGGTTCTCCTGTTTTGAAAATAGGTAGGAAGAAGTATTGTTGAGGCAATGAATAGAATACAATAGAAATATTTATTAAATATGTATAAATATGCTTAATATTCGTTGGATGATTATCAATAAGTAATTAAATGACTTATTGATAATCATGGAATGAATATTATCATTCACATGGTATGTATTTCCTAGACGAGAGCCAGTGGAGAGCTAATGAGAACGCCTGCGCTCTGCAGTCAGGTGGTTACTCGCTGAAAACAAAGGAATTGTATTTCAAACGAGCGCTCATACATACATATATGCAAATCGTAGAAGAAAGTGTTTTGTTTTTACTGAAGCTTCGTTAATATGCTCGCTTGTCTGTGCTGGGTTTTATGAAATTCAAAATTGTATGTACGTTCAATGTTTTAATTTAACGAGTTAACTAAATACAAAAATAATATTCAATCATCATGTTTTATACAAATTATAATGAGCTTGCAATGAGAACGGGATAGCTAATTATGTCTCAGTTATAAATAAAAAATTACGCTAGCTTCACCTCAAACAAGTGACAGGTGTGCAGTTGCACACACATTTTACGAAAACTGTGAAATAATATTAAGTGAATACTTCCAGTGGTAGTGAAACATTTTAACGGAAATAGTATAGATATAATAGAAATAGTAGCCACGATGGCTTCTTAGCAGGTATAGTGTGTAAGGTGCCGGGTGTAGGCAAACTCCAGCTTAAATATTTAATAAGCACAAAAAACTGTTTATTACAAGCTTTTATTTATATTTCACCTGTCCCGTTGTCTGTATGTTTGGTATGGTAATAAAATCTTGAAAGCTAAATTATATCACAGTACTGAATATTCTATGTTGATATAGTTGTTATTCGTATTTGACCGATTTCATTGAAATGAAAGCTTTTTATTGTAAATATAGAAAGTTTACGAATCAATTAAAAAGTTATAGAGCTTTGAACAAAGTACTCTGTACAAAAAGTATCTACGAAAATTAAAAACAAATATTAAACACACGAAACATCTGATTTGCAACTAAATTGCCGGCAGAAGAGTGAGGAAATAATCCACTTTAAAGTCTTTGTGCATATAAAGTGAACGCTTCATCGATGCACATAGAAGGTCCAGTGTGCGCGGCAGGGAAGGCCCAACGGCGATGCTTCCACCGAGCTGGCGACACGGAAAACTAGCACATGACCATACCGCCATGCTGAGCATCATGACTCTTGCTGCTTGCATGTGTCGTACCGGGTCTCGCTTTGTTCGGAGCGGCCCAGCAGGCGCGCGGCGCGTGGCCCGTGGCGCGGCGCCGGCCCGGCTGCGCGGCCTGAGGCGCGGCGCGCCCACTGTGTCAAGGCCCCGCTGAGATCCACCAGAAATACACCGCTTGGAGAGGTGCACCAGTCTGAACACTCGCTCACCTATACTGACAGCTTTCGACAAAATATTTGCTATTTTTATCTAAATACGGCTCGGAGCCAGACAGGGGGCGGGCGAGTCATTTCCTATTCTAAGTAAATTAATATTGTGTTTTGTATGTAAGAGCCAAAGTGTATATATAAGCTCAGCTCGAGAAAGGAAATATTTCGTCGCACTGACTCCGATTATTTTGATATTAGAGGTGAAGAACTCAAGTGAGACAATATGACTTACTGAGAGGTATCAATTGGGTGATGTAGTTTAAACGGTTTCGTAATTAATCAGATAGACAGTGGCTCTACGTAGAATACTGGTATTCCGCTGCATGCGGTAAGAATGGAGCTGCTCCCGACGCGGACGTAGGTGCCAACATCTACCTCGTCTAGATGAAAGTTTTAGAATAACTTTCGACTACTTATTCAGTAAACTTACTACTATACTTGCTTTCCGTATCCAGCTTTTTTAATAATTTTCTCGGAGCTATTGTCATCGCGACACAACTTCGAACCTCGACCTCACAATACCAACGACGGAGCCTATTGTAAATTGCTCAAACTTAATGAAGTTCGATTGTAATGAACGATGCCTCACCCGATAGCACCGCTGGCTCCCGTAAAGTTCTTTAAGTCATAAGTACTGACAAGTGTTAAAATTTTAACGCCGCATGATACCATAATCGCCGATACAAGTCGTAATGAGTAATGACATCAAGTGACTCGAAGGGATCGTAACCGGCACATTAACAGGCCATTACCGCCAGCATCAGCACGCTGAGCGGTCACGTCAGCGCCCGCCGCTCGCCGGGGCCGGGGTGGCGGTGGTCTGTACTAGGATGTACGATGTATCTGGGGCAGATTAAAGCCGGCAGAGATTTAAACCGGTCAAGGCCTTGAATCCCGGCCAAAACCGTGCGGGGTCGTACGGCCGGCGCCGACCGCTCTGCCAGCCGCTGTCGCTGCATGTGTCGAGCTGTCGAGAGGCTCCCCGTGCCCGCACACACGCTCCACCCACACACACATAAACATATAGGATGCCACTTTGAGGAAAATGGAATCCTAATCATTAACTTGTTTTCCGGGTTACGATTGTTCGGAAGTTATATGCCTATATAAAGTATATCACATGTAGCACTTACTTAATTTGACGTTGCTACTTATGGTTTGCTTTTATAGAATCAGTACGTTGTCAGCAAGTTCTAATTCCATAAACGAATATGGTAACCTAAACATTACGAACGAAACATAACGTAAAGTTTTCATCGTAGCTACGGGCAGTCAATCAAATCAGAATTACCGAGCGGCAGATATACACCTGTGGCAAATATAACGTGCTCCGGAGGTATCGTGTGCAAGTGCGAAGAAATAGCGGACGGAGGTCAGGCCCGGCGCGCTGTCTGCCGCTAGTTGCATTCCGCACGATCTAGACAAATAACTCGACGCGCCCCCACCTCTACCGCGCCCACCGTACTTACACGACACGACCACCTTACTTCGCATACATTACTCGTTTTGCATGAAGATGGTCATCAAACTATCTTAAGCCAAAAGAATTGGACAACGGCGAGGTAAAGATATTGCAGGCACTAGAAGCGGTTATATTTGAGTAGCGGTTATCACGTCCGCAGTCGTCGGAATGGTTACGTGACGGCACGAACACACCACTCTTGGCACGAACCCTATACCTTCTCGGTTTCTATAAGTATAGAGATTCGGATACAATATATATAAATATAGCATATATATGCTTTTGCTTTTAATCTTACCTTCGTTACCTGAGTTCGTTACAATTACGTTGTTAAGTACATTTACGTTTGGTGCCGAGCCGAGTAATTCGTAATGTATTTGCTACATGTGCTGTCGAGTTTATAAGCGAATAAACGTCGAGGCGAGCGAGCCAGTGAAACGTGGAAAGATTGCGCTCAATTCGTTCCAGTTAACAGGGAGGCTTGTATCGCGCGTGATCTGATAAAACGATACAAAGCAATTAGGGCTGCCGACGCGTACCGCCAAACCGCAGGTTAGCTATGTGTCTTACATATATGTATACGTACCATAGCGTTTGATTTATTTACTCATCGAACACGCCCAAGTCTCCGAGGCAGCCCGGTGGTTGTAGCCAGCACCTCCGGGTTCCGGTCCAGCTCCGGCGCTGTACAGTGTACAGGTCCGCCGCCGTCCGTACATGAACGCGTGAGCTCGGGGGCCGCTCTCTTGAGACTCACGTATATGATCGTGATCTGTTTATCTTAATCTCCTTTGGCTCCGAGCTGGAAAAAATATTCAAGTCATACAAGATACACCAATACTTTATCCGCTCTAAATTTTGAGTGATACTAAATCTATTTTTGTAAGTAGGGTGGGCGACTCGCCCTCGCAGGACTGGGAGGGTGGCTTAGAGGTAGGTAGGTAGGTACCTCCAACATTCATGCATGTATGTATGTAATACATGCATTAATGTTGGAAATATATATGTTAAAGTCATTTATTTCGCTTAAAACATGGGTAGATACATAAAGTCAAAAAATATATTCCACACATTTTGCTTTGACTGCGGCATGCGTATTACAGAAACACAACATTTTAATTTAAAATATTTTACAATACCTATACATAATTATATAACAATGGTTCAACATTCTCTTTTTTTATAAGTTCCAAGGAGGAAAGTGTCTGGCCTAGAGCTCTCTACGCCGGGAGTGGCGCGCGGCAGCCCTACATGCAATCCCAGCTTGCGTTGATTTTATTACACAATATCTGAAAATAAGTGCATTTCGCCCCGAACGTTACGGATTACGGTTATAGCATACCTATCATATCGTAATTAATAGCGTTCGGAAACTCTGCCCCGTCTTCAACAAACATACTTCATTAATAATAGGCGGTGTTATGCCGCAGTGAGCGCTTGGAACAAAGCCGAGCCTCTCTTTGTGCGTTAAACCTCATTAGGAATAAGTGAGTGTACCACCGGGCTGCGGTCGGCGCACGCACTGTTTGCACACAGCTTCATTACAACATTACAGTACCTGTTGTTGGTGTTGGGACAACAATTAGTCCGCCGCTGCCGCTACGTCGTGACTTTGGAGTCGAAACAAACGAAGGTTTCGTTGAATGTCTTTGTCGGCACGGAGGTTACTATTAATAATAGACTTTGTTGCACACAGTTAATGATGGACTTTTTTTTATTAAATAGTTATAATTTGTTTATATACCTACAGGTAATCAAACCAGCAACTCAGACCAGAGAAAGGAAATCGTTTGGTACGCTAGAAGAGATCGAGCACCGAGCTTCTTATGATAATCTAATGCCTCCCTGACACCCATGGTGCGCTTTGAAGTTAAACCGACACGAGTTCAGGTCACCGGTCACTGCTATCACAGGCATCTACCCGCCTACATGAAACGTGGCCTTCTACTGAACAAACAGCTAGATATATTAACTTATAGGTACCTATACCTTAGGTAGTAGAAACTTAGAAAGGCTTTATTTCCTCACACAGTGCAATTGCAATCCTCAATCTTACCGCCTTTTCCTTTCCAAAGTTACTTTTCCTTGAATATCTAGACTTGCTATTATGTACATAAGAGTCCTCAGTTAGAGTCATGCAAATTTGTCCGAAAACACAAGGAATTTTATACTAAACGTCAAGAAATACAGTTAAATATCCCAAATGCCCGCTTTAAAATTCACTCTACAAGCCCTTATGTAATAACTATAAAAATATATAACAAATTGCCGGCTATAATTAAAAAAAAAAAAAAGTATTTATTACGAAAATAAAATAATTAATGATAATCAAATGTTATTACACTGTTAACGAATATTTAAATGATAAATTGTACATACTCTATACCTAAATTTAATACTTAGCGCGGACGATAAATCCGACTCCCCGCACCTCTAGGAACCGTCGGATACCCGCGTGGTTTAGTTTGTAAAGTTATCGAGACACCTCGGTAACAACACTACGCGGCTCCGGCGCATGGCTGCCCAGAGCGCGCGACAGGCGGCGACAGTCGGTAGTTAGAGAGAGTGAATCACCGCCACCCCGAGTGCACACATGTTGTCGCTATAATATTGTTATTTTTGTACCCTTCTGTTCATTGATTGTAGTTACTGTTTTAAATTTTATTACTTTCTTCATTACAAACTTTACTCTGACACGGTGGTTTTAATAAGTGAAACCCCCCAACTATATATATATATTATAATTATTTGTTGTTGTTATAGTTAATTAGTTTTAAGAAAAAGTGTCCCCTCTGCCCTCTCTTATTACACAATTTGCTGTGCCCTACAGGGTCCATAATGATCTCATTATCATAAGTTTACCACCTAAATACATATTGTGGAATGCAATAAATGATTGAGTAACTAAAAGGGCGACTGCTGGGTTCGTTTCTGTAATTTATTAACTGCATTACCTACCTATGATTATCTTATAAATACCTAATTATTGTGACCTTTTTGGAGTATAACGTGACTGTCAAAATACGGGTGTGTACCTATGAGATTGTTCAAATTCAATTTTTGGTGCATTTATGCATGTACCAAAAGCTACTGGTAAAAGCAAGTATTTAATATATCGTCTCTTTATGTTTGATAGTTTGATGACCAACGGACACTGACAGTATAGATGCAAGGAGAAAAACGACACGAAACGCCATCTGTCTGTAGACAATATTTTATACAACTTCAGTCTAGAGTGACAGAATGATGTTGCAAGCAAGAAATACTTAATTTTATTTCCAGAACTTTGTAATCTATGCAAGTGCCAAATAATTACACAGCCTACATACTGTATCTGCACTATCCAAAATTATTAAAGCTAGTAACTAAATACCACAAATTATAAACTTTGCTTTTTTTTATTATACCAGAGACAAATAAGATACTTTTTCATCTATGATCAAACCATAAACTATACACACAAATGAATTTAAGATTTTATTGAAAATAACGTTTTTTATTTTTTCCTGCTCGATATACTTATTTAGTTTATGAGTAGTTATTACAGTTTTAGCAAATGGTGCGTAAATACGTGACTTATTTCATTGATATTTTATATTGATTTTTTTAAGAATTTTTAGTCTATGGTGTTACCAACCTTACAAAAGGAATTGCCTAAATAACCTAAAAATAAAAAATAAAATATAATATCCAAAGAAATGAAACGAGAACCTGCAATAATGTGCTCAAAGACTAATCTATGCTAATAATAAGAAGAAATAATCCATGAACCAATTTTCGCTGCTGTAATTACGAACTAACTGTTACTTTGACGTTTATTTTCGCGGTAGACAAACGATAATACCTTCACTGAAACGAAAGGAATTCTGTTGACGTTTACAATTTTTTACATCAAATCCATTATGGACCGATAAAAATAAGTTTTAACTTGTATTATGAACAACTCGACTTTGGTAAGTAAACAAAAAAATACTTGTTATTGTTTATCTTGAAGGCACAGTCAATCACTTCCGTTAAGACAGGAAAAGGAAGTGTGTTTTATGGCGGCCGAAGGCATGGTTTTAGCAATGAGCTTGACATCCTTATCCTGTTATTTACAATCAATAGTAATGTAACGTAAAAGCGCGAATTGAAATGAATACACATAATGCCTCTAAGACTAATATTAATATCTACACAATACAAAGTTATGTTAAATATGCCTGAAAACCAATGAATGGTGTTTCTATACTCGCCAAAGTCTTCATTACTATCATTCGGTCATATTATTTTACTTTTTATCATAACACGGTTAATATAATTAGCTCATTTGATAGTAAAGAAATATGAATGTCTACTTAATTATACCGTAGCGCGTACTGTTTTATGACCATGACTGTTAGAACAATAAAATGATAGTTGATAATATTATATCGTCTCGCGTGTGGCATCGAATGTAATAAGATGTAACTCTGTTTGCACTATCTCTATCCAGTAATGCTTAGCTTAGGGTCTTCTATTTATATATATATATGGCATATTGTTAAGGTCCCTTTGTGGAGCCCTAACATGTTACCTACACACTTGTTTAGATGATGATAGCATAGCTAACTTTCATAAATTAGAACAATAAGAATAAGAGTACTTACCCAGTTAACTCAGAAATGAAAAATATTTAATGTTTTTATCATATTATTTATACTAATAAGTTGACAATTGAAGTTAATGGTTGTTGAAGTTAATGGTTGTTGAATTTAATATTACATTACTCACCTTAATTTTTCTCACAATATATTATCTTTAATACAATAATAGTGATGGTAGGTAACCTGTTCTTTATTGACTTCTCCTTTTCAGATGAGCCACAATGACATCAGACCTTTGCACGGAGGATGTGGTAGTGCGCATCACAACACCTCAGATCATTACTGTGAGTTCTAGTATATCAATATGACCTGATTGTACAAGTTGTCCAGCAGTAAGCTATTTATGCTAAGTGTTGCAAGGTCGATTCTTGCATAAGAGGAATATTTCTAACTTATGTTATTCCATGATATTCATACCTTAGATAGCATGAAGGCTCAACAGAAGTAACTTGATTTTCTATAATTTATATAATTGAGTGAACATTTATTTATTCTCAAGAACCATTTATATAAGTACATACCTAACTTATTTTAGGAAAATATAGCAAAAGATTGTTAAGTTGTTGAATTGAGTTAGTTGTATTGAAAAGCTTTGGTACAATTTCACAAAAAAACCAAGGAAGAGATGAAAATTATAGAAACAATGTAACATATTTGTTTTGTACTTGTATCTTTATACCTCTATAGGTACTAATTGAATTTTGTTCTTAATATTGAGCAACAGGAAGGATGTGGATGGATTGTACCAGTTATTATTGCTTAGGATACTGTTGGATATTATCATCCTTATGATAAAATAATCCCCTAGTCGCCTTTTCACTGCACTGCAGGCGGCGGGAGGCGCGGGAGGCGCGGGAGGCGCGGGGGGCGCGGCGGGCGCTGGGGGCGCGGGGGGCGCGGCGGGCGCGCGCGTGGCGGCGGCGTCGGCGGCCGTGGAGCTGGGCCGGCGCCTGCTGCTGGCCGCGCGCGCGGGGGACACGCCGCTCGTGCTCGACCTCATGGCTAAGGGCGCGCCCTTCACCACGGACTGGGTGCGTATCGTGCGCCTGCTGCACTTGTGACACCTACATACTTAGGTACTTTACTGTTTAAGTGTTCGACTAGGTACATGGAAGAATAATAAATTTAAATACTAAGTAATCATTTCTTGTGTTTTACAATTGAAAATAATCATTTAGTTGTAGAGTTTATCCGTTAACTTCGTGTAGGTACAATATTATACATTTTTTGCCATTCACCACTTAGAAATTAGATTCTCCATCATCTTTGCCCTGTTTCCAATTACTTGAGGTCGACGCAACTGATTTTTTTTTTCTATTGATCTTTTTAATTATTTTTTTTTGTGGTTGACGGATGACGACTTATTCGTCATCTCAGCAATCACCCTCTTATCTATATTCATGTAAAATTACTCGCCCTGACTGACTGACCGATTCATCAACACAAATCCTAAATCGCTGGAGTTACTAGCTTGAACTTTTTGGCAGCTGATGCTTTTTATATTTTAAGCACCCACCCACCCAAATTTCACGCCTAAGGGGTAAAGTAAGGAATGAACGGTCGTCTAGAAGTTCGCCATTGTCAAAGTTAGAGATACGTAATTTCGTTCTCTCGCTTCTGGTTACAAATGAACCGCTCGCAGCTGGGCACGTCCCCGCTGCACCTGGCGGCCGGCAACGCGCACGCCGACACGTGCGCCGTGCTGCTGCGCGCCGGCGTGTCCCGCGACGCGCGCACCAAGGTGGAGCGCACGCCGCTGCACCTGGCGGCCGGCGCGGGCCACGCGCGCGTGCTGCGCCTGCTGCTGGGCGCGGGCGCGGCCGTGGACCCGCGGGACATGCTGCGCATGACGCCGCTGCACTGGGCCGTGCAGCGCGGGCACGCGGCGGCGGCGGCCGAGCTGCTGCGGCGCGGCGCGGACCCGCACGCGCTGTCCAAGTTCCACAAGACGCCGCTGTCGCTGGCCGCCGAGCTGGGCCGCGCCGACCTGCTGCGCCTCATGGACGACGCCGTCAAGGAGCGCGAGGCCGCGCGCTCCGTCAGCGCGCTCGTCGGCGGTGAGCTCCCGCGCATAGCGGCGTCTATGACGTATCATTTCACCATCCTTTCTCAATCTTTACAGATTAAGCAGCTAATTTATAAACTCGCTTAGGTATATGAAATTTTATCTAAGTATCTACATATACTTTTATATCTAAATAATTTCAGAACAAATGGCAGAAGAGGCCGCGCCTGAACCACAGATACAGACTTTTGAAGCTGTACAAAGTAAGATCGTCTTCTAAAACCTTACAGTCTAATAATGTATTATCGTATGAAGGTCAGAATAGTTAACTGTTTGTTGTTTGATATTCTAGGAATCCAAGATTTGAAACCGACCAAGCCAAAGCAAGCGGAAAGAATAGTAAAAACCGAAATAAAGTCCGAGGTAAGAGTGGTAGAATCCAATCACAGAATTTAAGAGTGCAATCATATACCTATACGATCTATATTAATTAATAATAACGCGTATAGTAATACTTAGTCGCCGACCATTTCGGTTTTGTTAAAATAAAAATGTATCGAACCCAATGAGCAATCCCGTGTGGCAGGAGGAGGCGGCGGGCGCGGCGCAGCTGCTGCGGCAGCACGGCATCACGCTGCTGCCCGCCGACGACGGCAGCACCGTGCTCAGCGCGCTGCAGAGCGGGCGCACCGTCGTGCTGTCAGGTAACTGAGGGGGCGCACCGTTGTGCTGTTCGGCAACTGGGGGGGCGCACCGTCGTGCTGTCCGGTAACTGGGGGGCGCACCGTCGTGCTGTCCGGTAACTGGGGGGCGCACCGTCGTGCTGTCCGGTAACTGGGGGGCGCACCGTCGTGCTGTCCGGTAACTGGGGGGCGCACCGTCGTGCTGTCCGGTAACTGGGGGGCGCACCGTCGTGCTGTCCGGTAACTGGGGGGCGCACCGTCGTGCTGTCCGGTAACTGGGGGGCGCACCGTCGTGCTGTCCGGTAACTGGGGGGGCGCACCGTCGTGCTGTCCGGCAACTGGGGGGGCGCACCGTCGTGCTGTCCGGTTACTGGGGGGCGCACCGTCGTGCTGTCCGGTAACTGGGGGGGCGCACCGTCGTGCTGTCCGGTAACTGGGGGGCGCACCGTCGTGCTGTCCGGTAACTGGGGGGCGCACCGTCGTGCTGTCCGGTAACTGGGGGGCGCACCGTCGTGCTGTCCGGCAACTGGGGGGCGCACCGTCCTGCTGTCCGGTAACTGGCGGGCGCACCGTCGTGCTGTCCGGCAACTGGGGGGCGCACCGTCCTGCTGTCCGGTAACTGGCGGGCGCACCGTCGTGCTGTCCGGTAACTGGGGGGCGCACCGTCGTGCTGTCCGGTAACTGGGGGGCGCATGCCACGCGGCTCTAGCGCTGGGCTCCGTACTGAACGCGCCTGTACGCCTTACAGATGCGGGGAAACTAATGCTGAAGGAGAGCGAGTCGTCCCCGCCGTGCGCGAGCAAGGCGCCAGGCCCCGCGCCGGCTAAGGGCGTGGTGCTGACGGCCACGCCTGTCAAGTCCCCGCCTAAGCCCGGCGTGAAGATCTTCACGCTCAACAACAAGCTGCTTGCTGTGCCCAAGGACGGCAATAAGATACCCGTCAAGAAGATTATCAACCCGCAAGACATGCAGGTCGGTTTATTTTATTCATGCGAACTAATGCTCACGGTCAGATGTCACATGATGTAGATAGTGTTTAAAATAAATATAATATTATATGTTAGTGTCATACTCATAGTAACTTGAATGAATGGTCGTGACGACCGCGCCAGGTGAAGTTCGTGCAGCTGCCCCCGGACGCCAAGATAATATCTCCGTCGAAGCTGATGTCCGCGAAGCCCGCGGGCCGCGCCGCGCCTCCCGGCCGCGCCGCCGTGAAGATCATCATGAACAAGTCCAACTTCAGCCGCCTGCTGGCCACGGCGCGCTCCGCCGACGTCGACGACGCGGAGGTCGGTGGCTCTCTATTCACCGCTTGCGACGCCTAGTTATTGTCGGGGCTCAAGGTGTAGCTGTTGCAGGAGGCGGGCGGCGCGGGCGAGGCGGGCGAGGGGGGCGGCGGGGAGAGCGCGGGCGTGCTGCGCGTGCGCCTGGCCGCGGCCCAGCGCGCGCTGGCGGCCGCCACCCGCGAGCTGAGCAGTGCGCGTGCGCGGCTGGCGCACTACGAGCGCGGGCGCCCGCTGTAGCGCACTACGAGCGCGGGCGCCCGCTGTAGCGCACTACGAGCGCGGGCGCCCGCTGTAGCGCACTACGAGCGCGGGCGCCCGCTGTAGCGCACTACGAGCGCGGGCGCCCGCTGTAGCGCACTACGAGCGCGGGCGCCCGCTGTAGCGCACTACGAGCGCGGGCGCCCGCTGTAGCGCAACAGGGATTCGACTGCCGAGGCGTTTATCCGATTTACTACAAACTATTACACATATCTCTCCAACGTCCATGTTTTTTAACCGACTTCATAAAAAGGATGTTCTCAATTCGTCGAGAACTTTAAAAAAAAATTCAAATACAGCTAATTTAATTTAAATGTCCCGTAAATTTATATTAAATTAGCTGTATTTGAATTTTTTTTTGAACGACGCGGTAAACTTTAGAATCTCTCCGCAATTTTATTGGAAAAGGCTAAAATTACCTTACTTATTAGTTAGGCCGGAAATATAGCTACTCATATGAAAAAGATTATTTTTTGAGTTTCCTATAAAATAAACTGCTACTTATTTTACAATCGCAAGGATAATAATATTAGAAAATAAAATAAAAACAGGAATGTTTTACTGATCAGTGTCGGATAATAGAAAACTCAATACTAATCATACTATGTTACATTAACATATGTTAATATTATCTAATTAATTATTATTAAGGTTATGATAGTTCACCGAAAAATATTATATCTAATAAATTCTTAAAATGATCCTTTACAGCAAGAAAACAAATTCTGATATAACACAATACACACATATTCAGTAGTTAGAATAAATACATACCTACCGATAGGTATTCTCTCTACTTTGTACTATAATAACTAATAATTTGTCACAGACGACCGCATTAAATATTAAATGTAAATATTGTAAGATAGCCGCGACTAGAGGTGCGAAGGCGAAAGCATCAAGTAAATATGTGATTGAAATAAAAATATACTTTTGTAAAATTTGTTTTTATTTACAGTTACATATTACTTTCAGTTCTTGACGTAAAGCGTTGGAAAGCACTCACCAACGAACGCCATGTAATTATCGCCAACAATGCGATGTAAATAACTGAACATACCCGTCTCATGTACTATCGCCGTCGTGCTGCACTGCGTGTGACCGGCGTCCCGGGCGCGCGGCTAGGTGTTGTCCCGGGCGCGCGGCTAGGTGTTATCCCGGGCGCGCGGCTAGGTGTTGTCCCGGGCGCGCGGCTAGGTGTTGTCCCGGGCGCGCGGCTAGGTGTTGTCCCGGGCGCGCGGCTAGGTGTTATCCCGGGCGCGCGGCTAGGTGTTGTCCCGGGCCCGCGGCTAGGTGTTGTCCCGGGCGCGCGGCTAGGTGTTGTCCCGGGCGCGCGGCTAGGTGTTGTCCCGGCGCTGCGTGCGCGCCTGCAGCACGTCCCGGAACTGCGACAGGATGGCGTTCTCCCGCTTGGCTCGCTCTTCCTTGCTGAACGCGGCCAGTGCGCGCTTCTCGTCCGCTGAGTAGATTTGATTCTCCTTGCGGATGCGCACTGCTTCCATGCGACGGTGTCTGAAAACATTCATAATTATTTCATCGGTACGATCGAGACGACAGATCGGCCGGTGGCCTCGCGACCAATATAATGAAACAAAAGTAATAAAAGAGTGTTAAGCGACCTGCTGCCGCTCATGAC
This sequence comes from Abrostola tripartita, assembly GCA_905340225.1. Taxonomy (NCBI): domain Eukaryota; kingdom Metazoa; phylum Arthropoda; class Insecta; order Lepidoptera; family Noctuidae; genus Abrostola; species Abrostola tripartita. Next base: position 129,113 of record HG996494.1, read on the forward strand.
GTAGCCGACGGACTCGTAGGAGGCGATCTCGTCGGACGTGAGGCCGATCTCCCCGCGGCGCGGGATGCGCTTGCCCTCGGCCACGAAGGCGGCCATGGCGGCGCCCTCCCCGGGCAGCAGCGCGCGCCCGAAGTCCTTGTGTCCCAGCGCGGGCCCAACGCGCGGCGTCGGCCCAAACGCTTCCGACGCCAGCTCAGAGTCATCTTTCTTTGACGACCTTGATTCCAGTGTGACTTCCGATTCGTGTTCCTCTGTGAACCACGGGATTGGTCAAAACTTGTCTATTCTACCAAAAGTAATGAGATTTTATTTAAAGATATGTTTGGAGCGGTGGCTAAGCAGTTAGACTGATGTGCCAAGGGTTGGGGGTTCGATTCCCGCACGGGACAAAAATTTATGCGATCCGCAGATGTTTGACCCGAGTCTGGGTGTTTGTGTATGTGAAATTTCATGTTTGTGAAACGCATCCACGATACAGGAAATTCCTAGTGTGGGGCGACGTTTTTTTTAAGTAAAAGAAAATAGCATCAAATGCTACTGGTCAGTTTTACAGTGAGTCTAAAGTAATACTAAACTATTAATATCAAAAATAGATCCTCATTATTCAAGAATGACAACTCAACACAACAATAATTTTCAAATATATCTAAACTAAATGATTATCAGAAGACAGCACATACTTCCCTTCTCCACCCACACCTCCTCCTCACTGCTGTCAGACTCACTGCTGGAGCTCTTGGCTTTCTTTTTAGCCTTCTTGCGAGCCTTTTTCACTTTTTTTAGTTTTTTCTTTAGTTTCTTTAACTTCTGTTTGGTATCTTTGTCTTTAGACTTTTTGCTTTTCTTCTTTACCTTGCTATTGCTTGAGTTTTCAGGTTGTGACTGTTCATCCTCTGAGCTGTAAATATAATGAATTAATAAGTGAAAACTATAAAATGATGATGTGATGAAGTTTGATAATTATAGTTGTAGTAAGTAATAAAAACAAATAATAATGATGTGCCACATGTTTGGCCATTATGTTCAGTATTTGATATACACCCATCAAACCAGGGGATTCACATCATTTTTATAATATTGCTTTAGTGCAGAATTTATTACTTGATTGTCACAGCAGTAGTAGGTTCATTATATTAGTAATTTTTGAACTATATGGAAATACCCACTAACTCTGCACAACCTAGGATTGGAACCCGGGACCTCATGTTCAGCAGTCACTCTTAGCAATCACTAGACCAATGAGGCAGTTAACAAACATAACAATTGTACACTGTTGTAAGAAATGCTGCAAATAGGCTCATGTGATACTCGTTATATAGATCAAAACAGTGAAAAGAAAATCTAAAGTATGTACATATTGTTTTTTAATAGACTTTTCAATTATATTCAAAATTAAATAGTGATTTAGTACATTTTATAAATTAATTGTAACATTACTATACTTACTCTGCTCGCACTGGGGACTTTCCCCAAATTGATGACACACCAATTTGGCCAATTCTCTCTCTTTCCTCTCGTCGAGCATCTAAGAATTCCTCTTCTTGAGGTTTATAGCGGCCACTCGCCGGAGGTCCACCTCCAAGACCTGACAATGGTCAATTCAATAATTATATATTATGTACACAATAATAACATGGTATGAATTATATCTAATAAACCTGTTTAAAATTATTATGTCAATAAACCAGCTGCCATATTTGTTTGCATAAACTTATGCATTGTTAGATATAATATGTCACATGAAACATTATATATAACCCACAACTTTAACAAATACGTCTTAACACGACACTTGCCTCCACCGAGTCCACCGCCACTATACTCCTTGTAGGAGCTGCGTGCCCGGCCCCGCTCGCGGTCCCTGTGCTGCGGCCTGTCCCGCTCCCCGCTGTCGTGTTGCCGCGGCCGCGCGGGCTCCTTACTACGCCCACGACTCCTGCCGCGTCCGTCGCGCTCCATACTACGTTCCTGACTGAAGGTGGCTTTTCCCCGCTGCTCTCTACTACAGTCGCGACCTCCACGGTCCCTGCTCCTATCTCGACTACGGTCACGACCACTGCGTTGTCGATCATAGCTCCTATGACGCTCTCGACTGTGACTTTTGTACCGGGTACGATCACGATCACCACCCATTCTTATTTGACTTCGACACAAGTGTTGTTTAAGAAATAAAAAGTTATAATAACATAGGATCAGCTTTTGCTTTAACACTTCACTTGCTAGGTAATTATGAGATAAACACCATTATAAATTAAACAGACACAAATAAGCTTGATTCTTGCGACAATAGAAACTCAAATTATACTTTTGAGGACATTTTTTCAAAATGTCAATTGTCAATAAATAACTTCTTCACTGAGTCGCACTTCTCAGCTCTTCCAATTTCCATGTTACTAAAAATGTCAATGTCATTGTCAGATAATAATTATTGACAGTGGACATATGTTTACCACAGAATAAAATTTGTACTAAAACTTGTTCGTGATTATTCACTGGTGATTATGTGGCGATGATGTTTTTTATCTTCAATTTCTATCTTTCCAGTAATAGATCATAAAGTATTCTCAAACAAAAAAACATTTCATGAGGTGTTCAGCTAACAGTTTATTGTTGTTGTTTTGTGTATGCTTATCAGTGATGATGCTTGTTTAATGTTACAACAACATTGGCAAGTTTAATCAAACGTCATTAGGAAAACTGAACTCAATTAACTCTTTAGTCTGTGATCAACTCAAACTCATGTGACGTCATAGCCTGTTTGATGCCTGCGGTCGATTCAATTCATCCGTCTTATTTATTAACGCAATAATTATGTATGATGTACCCATAACATGAAATAATGAAGTTATCTACGCCTCGATATACGTTTTGTTTATTTTTTCAACTCGTATTTATATTTTGTGATTTAATATTTAATTGTGTCAGCTTATTTCCCAAGAGTCGCGATGGACTACTTGTTTTGTTCATGTAAGATGCTTATATTTCCACAAAATGTTCGGACTAATATGACTATATTTTAATAATACGGTTGTTAAATTGTTTTAGATTTCAAGATTTGTTTCTCGTGCTTTCTATTACAACAATGTTAATGACATTTTTTTCAACATATTTATTTCAGGTAAGGTAATAAAAATTGTCTTAATTTACTAGTATCTCATGTCCTAAATGATTGATTGATGAGAATGTTTCCCACAGGCCGGGTTGGTGGAGGTGTTGGTGCGTAAGTTCCGCGCGGCGGGCTCTGTGTGCGCGGCGTATGTGGCTGCCAGCGTGACGCTGCACGCGGTGTGGCTGCTGGAGAAGTGGGCCGACCCCGAGTCTGTGTCGACACCAATGCTCATATTCTTGTTTACATTACAAAGATGCTGTGAGTATTATAGCATTTAATTATAATGCAGGAGCAGAATGTATTGAATTATGCTTTTTTCATTTATTATTGGTGATGTGAATAATTGTGATTCCTAATTAACTTTATGGCATAGGTACCTATTCCTAATTTACTTAATAATTTATAAGGATAACACAGTCTGTTTTTTATATTAATATAAGATTATTGCAACCTATACAAATATAATAAAATTCGATTATTTTATTTTCCAGTGTCGCCCTGGTACTACTTCTTTTACAAGAGAGCAGCTCTGCGGGTCAGTGATCCTCGGTTTTATGAAGACATAGACTGGATCAACCAGCAACTTCAGACACACTAACTAAACTATTATGGAAAACCCAATGGAATTGTGAATAATGGACCTTTAGGATCATAATAAGTTTTGGGTTTATAATAAATATAAATCAAGGTTCTTTTATGTTGAACTTAGTAATAAGGAAATCTTTATAAAAATTTAATCCTAATTATACAACATATCTCTTCATTTATGGCTTATAATGTTCTAGAATTAAATAAAACTAATATTCTGATACATTTTCATTTATTTACATTTATAACAAACAATTTCATGAAGATCATTTATTATTATTATTACAAACACACAACAATCAAATCACTGTCATAACTGACAGTAGCGCCGGCCATCGCACTGCACTGCCTGTTTAATCCATAGATTTATAATACCAACTAGTTCATATGGTTGAGGTTTAGTGCTCTTTAAGGAATTGCTGTCTTAGTGTAGAGGAAATTTATAGTTTACTACAGTGCATTTATTATTAAACGTTTCTTGTTTATGTTGCTATTGAGGCAATACGCTAAGCGTAATGATGATGACTGTTATGACGTCGCCTAAATTATATCGTATATTATATATCTATCGTCGTCGTTATAAATAGAAAAGAAAAGATGCGCAAATTAATTGATGGGTAAGTTATATTCGCAGTGTTTGGGGGTGAGCGTTGATATCTAAATATTATATATATCTGTCATTCGTATGAATATAAAAGGGCTATATTAGATAATATATGTAACAGTTAATAGGACTATACAAAATGCTTTAGTTGTATATTATTGTGCTATATAAAAGTGAACATACCCTTATAACAAAGAGTAAAGAGTACCTATAGTCTATTAAACTATGTCTTATTATTTTTCATATGCGAGTCACAGGACTTGTACAAGAATATACATTATCTGATGTCAGGTTATTTCATTTTTACCTTTACTAAACTTTTTGAAAACACAGTCTCTGGGTAAGCTAAGCAGGCGTGAAGTCGCATAGATTGAAGCGGATTCCAATGCGATATGTGGTTCACAAACAGTAGCCAGCCGGGGCGGCGCCGCGCTCGCGGGCGGCGCTCGATCAGAAGTTGGATCTGCACAGCGGGCAGTTGGACTTGTTGCTGGTCGTGAACCATTTACGCTAGAAATAATATAACCTAGTTGACATCACAAGATTAAATATAACGTCATAGAATTTAAATACCAAGTAGATAGTTCTAATCTAGTGTCATAGAGAATGGAATTAAAAAATCTATTTTTGAAGTGTGCGTTTGAATAACTTATTTTAATGAGACTGTAGATTCCTCTGAATTTAAAGTGATTAGGATTTGAATAAGTTACCAGGCACATGTTGTGAAATTTATTCTTGCACTGATAGCAAAGCACGCGTGGCAGTCGGCCGGTGTTCGGATGCAGGCGGCAGTAGCAGATGTAACACTGCGGCGAACTCTCAACCTTAGCGCTCACCGCCTGCGTCCACATCTTCAGTGCATTCAGGAGGGTACCGTTCTGGAACAGATGCAGGCTAGTTACGACAGTCAAAACGCAGTATGCGAGGTACAGCGCGACCCAGTGTGTGTTGGCTCCGGGCCCGACTGTGTGCGGCGCGGCCCGGTGCGTGTGTGTGTCACCTGGTATGCGAGGTACAGCGCGACCCAGTGTGTGTTGGCTCCGGGCCCGACTGTGTGCGGCGCGGCCCGGTGCGTGTGTGTGTCACCTGGTATGCGAGGTACAGCGCGACCCAGTGTGTGTTGGCTCCGGGCCCGACTGTGTGCGGCGCGGCCCGGTGCGTGTGTGTGTCACCTGGTATGCGAGGTACAGCGCGACCCAGTGTGTGTTGGCTCCGGGCCCGACTGTGTGCGGCGCGGCCCGGTGCGTGTGTGTGTCACCTGGTATGCGAGGTACAGCGCGACCCAGTGTGTGTTGGCTCCGGGCCCGACTGTGTGCGGCGCGGCCCGGTGCGTGTGTGTGTCACCTGGTATGCGAGGTACAGCGCGACCCAGTGTGTGTTGGCTCCGGGCCCGACTGTGTGCGGCGCGGCCCGGTGCGTGTGTGTGTCACCTGGTATGCGAGGTACAGCGCGACCCAGTGTGTGTTGGCTCCGGGCCCGACTGTGTGCGGCGCGGCCCGGTGCGTGTGTGTGTCACCTGGTATGCGAGGTACAGCGCGACCCAGTGTGTGTTGGCTCCGGGCCCGACTGTGTGCGGCGCGGCCCGGTGCGTGTGTGTGTCACCTGGTATGCGAGGTACAGCGCGACCCAGTGTGTGTTGGCTCCGGGCCCGACTGTGTGCGGCGCGGCCCGGTGCGTGTGTGTGTCACCTGGTATGCGAGGTACAGCGCGACCCAGTGTGTGTTGGCTCCGGGCCCGACTGTGTGCGGCGCGGCCCGGTGCGTGTGTGTGTCACCTGGTATGCGAGGTACAGCGCGACCCAGTGTGTGTTGGCTCCGGGCCCGACTGTGTGCGGCGCGGCCCGGTGCGTGTGTGTGTCACCTGGTATGCGAGGTACAGCGCGACCCAGTGTGTGTTGGCTCCGGGCCCGACTGTGTGCGGCGCGGCCCGGTGCGTGTGTGTGTCACCTGGTATGCGAGGTACAGCGCGACCCAGTGTGTGTTGGCTCCGGGCCCGACTGTGTGCGGCGCGGCCCGGTGCGTGTGTGTGTCACCTGGTATGCGAGGTACAGCGCGACCCAGTGTGTGTTGGCTCCGGGCCCGACTGTGTGCGGCGCGGCCCGGTGCGTGTGTGTGTCACCTGGTATGCGAGGTACAGCGCGACCCAGTGTGTGTTGGCTCCGGGCCCGACTGTGTGCGGCGCGGCGAGACGCGGCGGAGTCAGCGGGTGTGCGGGCGAAAGCCACACGCGCAGCTCTATGAGGCGCTCCTCTACATTGTACACGCACGTCACCTCGTTGCTCGACCACGCGATGCGGATCTGCAAGCAAAATCAATTTTTCAGGCAATGATTGATAAAAATTCATTGATTCACTCTCACCTCGGCGTCGTCGACCGGGGCCACGTAGGCGCGCACGAGGCGCTCCAGCAGGCGGGGCGGGGGGGGCGGGCACTCACCTCGGCGTCGTCGATCTCTGCGGCGCGCTTGTGCAGGCTGAGCAGCTGGTCGCGCGCGGCGGGCGGGGCCACGTAGGCGCGCACGAGGCGCTCCAGCAGGCGGGGCGGGGGGGGCGGGCACTCACCTCGGCGTCGTCGATCTCTGCGGCGCGCTGGTGCAGGCTGAGCAGCTGGTCGCGCGCGGCGGGCGGGGCCACGTAGGCGCGCACGAGGCGCTCCAGCAGGCGGGGCGGGGGGGGCGGGCACTCACCTCGGCGTCGTCGATCTCTGCGGCGCGCTGGTGCAGGCTGAGCAGCTGGTCGCGCGCGGCGGGCGGGGCCACGTAGGCGCGCACGAGGCGCTCCAGCAGGCGGGGCGGGGGGGGCGGGCACTCACCTCGGCGTCGTCGATCTCTGCGGCGCGCTGGTGCAGGCTGAGCAGCTGGTCGCGCGCGGCGGGCGGGGCCACGTAGGCGCGCACGAGGCGCTCCAGCAGGCGGGGCGGGGGGGGCGGGCACTCACCTCGGCGTCGTCGATCTCTGCGGCGCGCTGGTGCAGGCTGAGCAGCTGGTCGCGCGCGGCGGGCGGGGCCACGTAGGCGCGCACGAGGCGCTCCAGCAGGCGGGGCGGGGGGGGCGGGCACTCACCTCGGCGTCGTCGATCTCTGCGGCGCGCTGGTGCAGGCTGAGCAGCTGGTCGCGCGCGGCGGGCGGGGCCACGTAGGCGCGCACGAGGCGCTCCAGCAGGCGGGGCGGGGGGGGCGGGCACTCACCTCGGCGTCGTCGATCTCTGCGGCGCGCTGGTGCAGGCTGAGCAGCTGGTCGCGCGCGGCGGGCGGGGCCACGTAGGCGCGCACGAGGCGCTCCAGCAGGCGGGGCGGGGGGGGCGGGCACTCACCTCGGCGTCGTCGATCTCTGCGGCGCGCTGGTGCAGGCTGAGCAGCTGGTCGCGCGCGGCGGGCGGGGCCACGTAGGCGCGCACGAGGCGCTCCAGCAGGCGGGGCGGGGGGGGGCGGGCACTCACCTCGGCGTCGTCGATCTCTGCGGCGCGCTGGTGCAGGCTGAGCAGCTGGTCGCGCGCGGCGGGCGGGGCCACGTAGGCGCGCACGAGGCGCTCCAGCAGGTGGGGCGGGGGGGGCGGGCACTCACCTCGGCGTCGTCGATCTCTGCGGCGCGCTGGTGCAGGCTGAGCAGCTGGTCGCGCGCGGCGGGCGGGGCCACGTTGGCGCGCACGAGGCGCTCCAGCAGGCGGGGCGGGGGGGGCGGGCACTCACCTCGGCGTCGTCGATCTCTGCGGCGCGCTGGTGCAGGCTGAGCAGCTGGTCGCGCGCGGCGGGCGGGGCCACGTAGGCGCGCACGAGGCGCTCCAGCAGGCGGGGCGGGGGGGGCGGGCACTCACCTCGGCGTCGTCGATCTCTGCGGCGCGCTGGTGCAGGCTGAGCAGCTGGTCGCGCGCGGCGGGCGGGGCCACGTAGGCGCGCACGAGGCGCTCCAGCAGGCGGGGCGGGGGGGGCGGGCACTCACCTCGGCGTCGTCGATCTCTGCGGCGCGCTGGTGCAGGCTGAGCAGCTGGTCGCGCGCGGCGGGCGGGGCCACGTAGGCGCGCACGAGGCGCTCCAGCAGGCGGGGCGGGGGGGGCGGGCACTCACCTCGGCGTCGTCGATCTCTGCGGCGCGCTGGTGCAGGCTGAGCAGCTGGTCGCGCGCGGCGGGCGGGGCCACGTAGGCGCGCACGAGGCGCTCCAGCAGGCGGGGCGGGGGGGGCGGGCACTCACCTCGGCGTCGTCGATCTCTGCGGCGCGCTGGTGCAGGCTGAGCAGCTGGTCGCGCGCGGCGGGCGGGGCCACGTAGGCGCGCACGAGGCGCTCCAGCAGGCGGGGCGGGGGGGGCGGGCACTCACCTCGGCGTCGTCGATCTCTGCGGCGCGCTGGTGCAGGCTGAGCAGCTGGTCGCGCGCGGCGGGCGGGGCCACGTAGGCGCGCACGAGGCGCTCCAGCAGGCGCGCGGCGCGGGCGGCGGCGGCCCCCCACCAGCCGCGCGCGGGCCCGCAGCCGGCGCCGCACAGCGTACTGAACACGCTGCGACACGCCAGCGCGCACACGTCCTCGCCTAGCGCCGCCTCTGCGGCACAACACTACTGTTAATTTCTACTACTGAACCGGCCAGCGCCACACGCGTCTAACTAATCCATCCATCCATCGGGACACAACTTACTACAATACACACAAGGACAAATAACTGAATTTTATTGAACTTAAATACTGTAATTATGACATTTCGCAAAAGAAACAATTTTTTTAAGTAAGATCAATAATTCTAAAGTGAGACGAATAATTATATATTAATTTTATTTATTTACAGAATAACTGAAAATTATCTCACCGTGGACGGAGAAGTCCTTGACCTTGACAAACATGTCACTGTAATGCGGCGGCGCGGCCGCGGTGTCGCTGCTGTCGCTCGCGAACAGGAACACCTCGTCCGGCAGGAGCCGCAGCGCCGCCGTTATCAGCGGCTCCGCGTACTTGCGCTCCCTGCTCACACACACTTCAACTTATGTAGGCACAAATATGTAAGTATTCCTTCCCTCCCTTGTTTAATATGTATACGGAATACATAATGCAGAATGTCTTAGAAAATTGAAGACGGATGATGATGATACAACTCTTCTTACGACGACACAGGCATGGATTTTTTAGCATCTGGGAACAACCCGTTCCGATTTAAGGCTCACTATAAATCGCGATAAAACCGCAATAATGGATCGTTAAGCTGATATCAACCAGACTTACGTAAAAGAGATGCGTAGTGATCAAGAGTTTCATCTACTTGGGAACCACAATACTGGAAGCTGCAATGAGGAAATTAAAAGACATGTGCCGCGACACGATCAGCCGTGGAAAAACGAAAATATGGAACGAACGAACGATGACTAAAAACAACAAGGTTCGCTTAATGAGATAATTATTTCTTATTTTTTTGTATGGAGCTGAAACGTGGACGATCCAACAAAATGATTGTAAGAAGATTGATGGCCTTGAAATGTGGTCCTGGAAGCGCCTACTGAGGATAAAGTGGACTGCTCACCGCACTAACGTTACCATACTATGCTAAAAGACCTTCACATCAAACAAAGAATTTCGTCAATTGTGCAAGTGCGAATCCTTAGCATGTTTGGTCATATCATACGCAATGAAAGCTCTTTGGAACGATTAATCGTTGAAGGAAAAGTAGAAGATCAACGTTCTCGCGGTCGATAACCCAATAGATATACAGGCCTCTTTAAATCGTCTACGAAGTGTTCCTTCACTGAATGGTAAAAAGTAAACTACAAGATCTGGACCCGTCGCTCAAAACCTATCAATAAACATAAATAAAACTGGAGTGTCTGTTTATAACATCATAATAACAGCTTTTTACTCAATGCAAAAGCTGTGTTGTATCCGGCCTAGAATTGACCACTCCGTTTTCTCCCGTGGGTGTTGTAAGAGGCGACTAAGGGAAAATTCAGAAGATGGGCAGCAGCGACTTCTGTACCTTCACCACCAATACTGCGACTGCGAGTCGCTTGTTAGCGTGGGGCTTATGGCACCCCCCCTGCTCAAACGGGGAACAGTGGACGTCTTTTGGCTGACGATGATGACACAATGCATATGATAGTATACACGAAACACATAACAAAAATACAATTTAATTTTTTTTGTCTGTCTGACAGTTTTTCCTGGTAATCTCTGACGGCTGGACCCGTTTTGACGGGACTTTCACTGGCAGATATCTGATGGTTCAGGGTTTAATATAGGCTACTTTGAATTTCGAAATGTTTAGGGTTCCCCAGGAAAAAAGAAATTTACGGGTCACAGCTACTTCGCGACGGCTTGACGGATTTTGACGGTATTTTCAGTGGCAAATAGTTGATAATATAAGGAGTAACTTTAACTTTGAATTAATTTAGGGATCCGCGGGAAAAAAAATAAAAACCCATAAAATTGTTCTCAAAATCAGATTCTAATAGTTCATAATAAAACTATTTTAGATAAGATAGATGTCGTTAACGCTTTCGACACCTTTTAAAAAAATATTGTGATAAAATATTTTTCGATAGACAATTTTATATTTATTTTGTTTATTACTATAAGTAACATAAAAGCTACTGAAGATATATGGGGTATATTTGTCAAAGTACTTAATTTCATAATTGACACTGTTGCTCCAATTCTTTGAATCTATGATGCAATGGGGCGCTCACATCTGAGCCCTATCTAGCAGGTTAAGTTCGGTTGAAGCTACTGCTAAATAAGTATATGATTTTGCAGCATTATGTCTTATGGCATCCTGTTGTGGGGATCAGCGGCCGAAATTCTAACTTGGAATGATAAATGACATTCCCGAACCGACCAACTAATAAGTTGACGTTTTACGACTAAGTGCCTGTAATTGGTTTACATGAATAAAACATTTTGAATTTGAATGTGCACGTAATGACACAAATAGAAGGAGTTGGAGAAATATTGCAAAAACAGCATCCAACATACCAGACGATTGATGAACTCGACCCGCTCCGTCAGAAGTGTACGGCTAAGAAGAGAAGTTCCGAATATTTGTTCCCCTGTATTACCTGTATATCTGTATGTAGTGATGCGTAAGGTCTCCGCGTGCTAGCTGACATACGGTGGCAATGATCTCGGCTAACAACAGCCAGCCGAGGGCCATGCTGTAGCTATCGGACATCGCTTCGATCTCGCATGTCGCCTCCCCTAAACTGTAAACAATATATTCTTGTTATTTTCTAATCTATCTATTCCAACAGAGGCGAGCAAATTGATAATATACTGACACTATAGTGCTGAGCGCTGCTTCGACGATTTCATGCAGATGCGAGAAGGCGTCGTGGAAGTGATCCAAAGAGAACTGCGGCCGCTCCTTCTCCTCGTCACCGTCGCCCGAACTGTCTTCACTCCATAGTGACAGTTTTTCCGCTGTTTCCCAAAATGTTTTAAAATTTGTTTAGAAGAGACCAACTTTTAAAAATTAAAAAAAAAAACTAATGGTACTATTGGGAATCCCCCTCTTGGCATAGAATTTTAAGGCATTAATTATATTGTTTGGCAAAGGTTCGCATAATTATCATTTGGTCTAAGCGCCCGCAGCAGGTAGTAGGCGAGGTACTTGTAGGCGTGGTGCGCGGGCTGCTGCAGCGTGCCGGCCGCGCAGCGAGCGAGGCGCACCAGCGACAGTGCACCCAGCTTGTGCGCGCTAGGGAGGGTTCCTGTGGGTGACACTCACCGTCGTCCAACACGAGCGGCTTGGCGAGCGCCCGCAGCAGGTAGTAGGCGAGGTACTTGTAGGCGTGGTGCGCGGGCTGCTGCAGCGTGCCGGCCGCGCAGCGAGCGAGGCGCACCAGCGACAGTGCACCCAGCTTGTGCGCGCTAGGGAGGGTTCCTGTGGGTGACACTCACCGTCGTCCAACACGAGCGGCTTGGCGAGCGCCCGCAGCAGGTAGTAGGCGAGGTACTTGTAGGCGTGGTGCGCGGGCTGCTGCAGCGTGCCGGCCGCGCAGCGAGCGAGGCGCACCAGCGACAGTGCACCCAGCTTGTGCGCGCTAGGGAGGGTTCCTGTGGGTGACACTCACCGTCGTCCAACACGAGCGGCTTGGCGAGCGCCCGCAGCAGGTAGTAGGCGAGGTACTTGTAGGCGTGGTGCGCGGGCTGCTGCAGCGTGCCGGCCGCGCAGCGAGCGAGGCGCACCAGCGACAGTGCACCCAGCTTGTGCGCGCTAGGGAGGGTTCCTGTGGGTGACACTCACCGTCGTCCAACACGAGCGGCTTGGCGAGCGCCCGCAGCAGGTAGTAGGCGAGGTACTTGTAGGCGTGGTGCGCGGGCTGCTGCAGCGTGCCGGCCGCGCAGCGAGCGAGGCGCACCAGCGACAGTGCACCCAGCTTGTGCGCGCTAGGGAGGGTTCCTGTGGGTGACACTCACCGTCGTCCAACACGAGCGGCTTGGCGAGCGCCCGCAGCAGGTAGTAGGCGAGGTACTTGTAGGCGTGGTGCGCGGGCTGCTGCAGCGTGCCGGCCGCGCAGCGAGCGAGGCGCACCAGCGACAGTGCACCCAGCTTGTGCGCGCTAGGGAGGGTTCCTGTGGGTGACACTCACCGTCGTCCAACACGAGCGGCTTGGCGAGCGCCCGCAGCAGGTAGTAGGCGAGGTACTTGTAGGCGTGGTGCGCGGGCTGCTGCAGCGTGCCGGCCGCGCAGCGAGCGAGGCGCACCAGCGACAGTGCACCCAGCTTGTGCGCGCTAGGGAGGGTTCCTGTGGGTGACACTCACCGTCGTCCAACACGAGCGGCTTGGCGAGCGCCCGCAGCAGGTAGTAGGCGAGGTACTTGTAGGCGTGGTGCGCGGGCTGCTGCAGCGTGCCGGCCGCGCAGCGAGCGAGGCGCACCAGCGACAGTGCACCCAGCTTGTGCGCGCTAGGGAGGGTTCCTGTGGGTGACACTCACCGTCGTCCAACACGAGCGGCTTGGCGAGCGCCCGCAGCAGGTAGTAGGCGAGGTACTTGTAGGCGTGGTGCGCGGGCTGCTGCAGCGTGCCGGCCGCGCAGCGAGCGAGGCGCACCAGCGACAGTGCACCCAGCTTGTGCGCGCTAGGGAGGGTTCCTGTGGGTGACACTCACCGTCGTCCAACACGAGCGGCTTGGCGAGCGCCCGCAGCAGGTAGTAGGCGAGGTACTTGTAGGCGTGGTGCGCGGGCTGCTGCAGCGTGCCGGCCGCGCAGCGAGCGAGGCGCACCAGCGACAGTGCACCCAGCTTGTGCGCGCTAGGGAGGGTTCCTGTGGGTGACACTCACCGTCGTCCAACACGAGCGGCTTGGCGAGCGCCCGCAGCAGGTAGTAGGCGAGGTACTTGTAGGCGTGGTGCGCGGGCTGCTGCAGCGTGCCGGCCGCGCAGCGAGCGAGGCGCACCAGCGACAGTGCACCCAGCTTGTACGCGCTAGGGAGGGTTCCTGTGGGTGACACTCACCGTCGTCCAACACGAGCGGCTTGGCGAGCGCCCGCAGCAGGTAGTAGGCGAGGTACTTGTAGGCGTGGTGCGCGGGCTGCTGCAGCGTGCCGGCCGCGCAGCGAGCGAGGCGCACCAGCGACAGTGCACCCAGCTTGTGCGCGCTAGGGAGGGTTCCTGTGGGTGACACTCACCGTCGTCCAACACGAGCGGCTTGGCGAGCGCCCGCAGCAGGTAGTAGGCGAGGTACTTGTAGGCGTGGTGCGCGGGCTGCTGCAGCGTGCCGGCCGCGCAGCGAGCGAGGCGCACCAGCGACAGTGCACCCAGCTTGTGCGCGCTAGGGAGGGTTCCTGTGGGTGACACTCACCGTCGTCCAACACGAGCGGCTTGGCGAGCGCCCGCAGCAGGTAGTAGGCGAGGTACTTGTAGGCGTGGTGCGCGGGCTGCTGCAGCGTGCCGGCCGCGCAGCGAGCGAGGCGCACCAGCGACAGTGCACCCAGCTTGTGCGCGCTAGGGAGGGTTCCTGTGGGTGACACTCACCGTCGTCCAACACGAGCGGCTTGGCGAGCGCCCGCAGCAGGTAGTAGGCGAGGTACTTGTAGGCGTGGTGCGCGGGCTGCTGCAGCGTGCCGGCCGCGCAGCGAGCGAGGCGCACCAGCGACAGTGCACCCAGCTTGTGCGCGCTAGGGAGGGTTCCTGTGGGTGACACTCACCGTCGTCCAACACGAGCGGCTTGGCGAGCGCCCGCAGCAGGTAGTAGGCGAGGTACTTGTAGGCGTGGTGCGCGGGCTGCTGCAGCGTGCCGGCCGCGCAGCGAGCGAGGCGCACCAGCGACAGTGCACCCAGCTTGTGCGCGCTAGGGAGGGTTCCTGTGGGTGACACTCACCGTCGTCCAACACGAGCGGCTTGGCGAGCGCCCGCAGCAGGTAGTAGGCGAGGTACTTGTAGGCGTGGTGCGCGGGCTGCTGCAGCGTGCCGGCCGCGCAGCGAGCGAGGCGCACCAGCGACAGTGCACCCAGCTTGTGCGCGCTAGGGAGGGTTCCTGTGGGTGACACTCACCGTCGTCCAACACGAGCGGCTTGGCGAGCGCCCGCAGCAGGTAGTAGGCGAGGTACTTGTAGGCGTGGTGCGCGGGCTGCTGCAGCGTGCCGGCCGCGCAGCGAGCGAGGCGCACCAGCGACAGTGCACCCAGCTTGTACGCGCTAGGGAGGGTTTCCCAGTCTAAGAGTTTCGTACAGGTTATAAGCTCACTAATAACTTCTGTTTGCGTACTCGTCATATCCCTCGCTGTACATGAGTCTGAATAAAAAATAATGAACAAAATTTAACCACAAATTAGACATTCCGAATATTGAAAAAATAAAACATTAAATTGGAGGTTACTTAAACAAAATCGGCATCGAGAAGGCTTCAATAAAAAGATGTTTAGTCAGCGGTAATGTAGAAAACTGGTACTTCGCACAAGACTTACCCAGAACATGCATCATGAACGAGAGTAGGTTGTAGTGCGTGTCGGGCGCGAAGATGTCGTTCCATTCGGCCATGAGGTCAGCCACGTGCGGCAACGGCTGGCGCCGCTCACACTCCGAGCGGATGCCGCGCACGAACTCACGCACCGCACACAGCAGGCGCAGCACCGCGCGGGACAACATGGACACCTGCACGACACACACATACACTGCCGGGCCGGCCGCACGAACTCACGCACCGCACACAGCAGGCGCAGCACCGCGCGGGACAACATGGACACCTGCACGACACACACATACACTGCCGGGCCGGCCGCACGAACTCACGCACCGCACACAGCAGGCGCAGCACCGCGCGGGACAACATGGACACCTGCACGACACACACATACACTGCCGGGCCGGCCGCACGAACTCACGCACCGCACACAGCAGGCGCAGCACCGCGCGGGACAACATGGACACCTGCACGACACACACATACACTGCCGGGCCGGCCGCACGAACTCACGCACCGCACACAGCAGGCGCAGCACCGCGCGGGACAACATGGACACCTGCACGACACACACATACACTGCCGGGCCGGCCGCATGAACTCACGCACCGCACACAGCAGGCGCAGCACCGCGCGGGACAACATGGACACCTGCACGACACACACATACACTGCCGGGCCGGCCGCATGAACTCACGCACCGCACACAGCAGGCGCAGCACCGCGCGGGACAACATGGACACCTGCACGACACACACATACACTGCCGGGCCGGCCGCATGAACTCACGCACCGCACACAGCAGGCGCAGCACCGCGCGGGACAACATGGACACCTGCACGACACACACATACACTGCCGGGCCGGCCGCATGAACTCACGCACCGCACACAGCAGGCGCAGCACCGCGCGGGACAACATGGACACCTGCACGACACACACATACACTGCCGGGCCGGCCGCATGAACTCACGCACCGCACACAGCAGGCGCAGCACCGCGCGGGACAACATGGACACCTGCACGACACACACATACACTGCCGGGCCGGCCGCATGAACTCACGCACCGCACACAGCAGGCGCAGCACCGCGCGGGACAACATGGACACCTGCACGACACACACATACACTGCCGGGCCGGCCGCATGAACTCACGCACCGCACACAGCAGGCGCAGCACCGCGCGGGACAACATGGACACCTGCACGACACACACATACACTGCCGGGCCGGCCGCATGAACTCACGCACCGCACACAGCAGGCGCAGCACCGCGCGGGACAACATGGACACCTGCACGAAACACACATACACTGCCGGGCCGGCCGCATGAACTCACGCACCGCACACAGCAGGCGCAGCACCGCGCGGGACAACATGGACACCTGCACGACACACACATACACTGCCGGGCCGGCCGCATGAACTCACGCACCGCACACAGCAGGCGCAGCACCGCGCGGGACAACATGGACACCTGCACGACACACACATACACTGCCGGGCCGGCCGCATGAACTCACGCACCGCACACAGCAGGCGCAGCACCGCGCGGGACAACATGGACACCTGCACGACACACACATACACTGCCGGGCCGGCCGCATGAACTCACGCACCGCACACAGCAGGCGCAGCACCGCGCGGGACAACATGGACACCTGCACGACACACACATACACTGCCGGGCCGCCGGCCGCATGAACTCACGCACCGCACACAGCAGGCGCAGCACCGCGCGGGACAACATGGACACCTGCACGACACACACATACACTGCCGGGCCGGCCGCATGAACTCACGCACCGCACACAGCAGGCGCAGCACCGCGCGGGACAACATGGACACCTGCACGACACACACGTGCACGCCGGCCGCACGATGCACGCAGCTGTGTCGGCTTGCCGTAGCAAGACACGCTGGTTCCCTGGACAATAATTGTCACTTACCTTAGTGGAGGTCCAGTTGCGCTTACTCTTTTCCATGCTACAAAGTAGGGAGCATAGCGTGATGGTGGTGAAATCCCAATGATGCGCCGGCGCATCCCAGCCGCGTGATTTCACCATTGCAGTCAGGAACTCCACAACAGCTACGTTGCTCAACACTGAACGCCACGGTACATCCGAAATGTCTCTAAAACCAAACATTGACTTGTTTTAACAGTTGCACGATTATTTCTCTGACCGATAAATTAATAATTGTAGCAGTAGTGGCGTCCTCACCTCTCGTACAGCATGGTGTGGTTGTGTCGGTAGTAAGCGTTGATAACGACGTCCAGGTCGCAGCGCTCGCGGCAGCGCAGCACGTCGCGCAGCTCGCGCTCGTCGCTGACGGCGGCGTGCGCGCCGTGCCAGCTGTGCAGCATCACCAGGAACTGCAGCCGGTAGGCCGCCTCCGAGTCTTGGGACCACTTGCTGCAGGCCTGACAGATCGCAGTGACAGGCTTATATCATTAAAATACTGAAGCTAAAAAGGGTAATATTCAAATTTTATAGTTGTACCTGTAAACTGTGGAAAAATCCATTCTCTGCCACGATGTCATCGAGCGTGAAGTCATGCAGCACGTCGTCGCAGCCGACGGCGGCGTGCGCGCAGTACCAGCGGCGCGCGACGGCCCAGAAACCGCCGCGCATGCGCGCGCGCTCCCCCACCGCGCGCAGCACGCCGGCGCGCACGTCCGCCCGGCTGGCGACGATCACGTCCGCCAGTAACACGTCCAGCTTCTGCTTCGTTTGCTCTATTATGTCGTAGTGGGGCCACTAGAAACGAGCTGGTGTTAGCATAAGTGTTTCACTGACGAAACAGGAGATCTTAGTGTATTGAGAAGTCGGTTAAAAAGGGAGACTAACATGACTGTACAAATACTTACAAACGCGTATCCTTCGTGTAGAGAATAGATAACCACATAGTTATACAAGACTTTGCAGAAATGCTCTTGAATTCGCTCATCCTGTAACAGTACGTCACACCACGTCATTAGCTCCGGCGACTCCTCGTCGTCATCGTCTGAATTTATCTTTTGCAACAACAGAGTCCTCAAATATATCGCGCGAAACAGGTATTTTTGCACATAGGCCATAAGGTCGGGCTTGGTGAGGTCCTTGACGTCGCAGCTCGCGGCGTCGCGAACGACGTCCCGCACGAGCGGCTCGCGCCCGTCGTCGAGGCAGCACAGCTGTGACGTCACGCACTCGTAGCGCAGCGCGCACACCTCCACGGCGCGGGCCTCGGGCTCCGGCAGCTCGAACAACCGCTGGGTGAAGCTGACTATCTCTGACAAGTCTTCCGGACACTTCGCGTCTTCGCCTCGGTTGAATATGTCTCCGCAGGGAGATACTATGTTCTCGATTTTAGGTATGTTCAAGTCTTCAATGCTAGATAGGACAGAAACAAGTAGCTAATGTGCAGTTAAGCAAGTTAGTGAGCAGTGAAGTTATTTGACAACTTGATATTGAAATTGTACGATTAGAATTGTTAAGCAACTAACTTGTCGAATAGCTGGCGATGTAAGAATTCGCCGGCTTTGCTGAGGAACAGTTCCCGCTGGCGCTCGGGCAGCGCGGCCACGCCGTCCTGCCACGATGAGCGCACCTCGCACCACGTGTCTACAGACAGTCTGCTGTCTCCGCGCTGTAATGCCAAGTTCACATTAATTTAACTGCATCTTGACTAAATCTAAAAACAACTGCAGTCCGTATCCTTAATAGTGTGAAGTATTACCGGCACGAGTATGTTAAGCCGGAAAAGGCCCTGCACGAGCTGCGCGTAGTGCTGCGAAGCGCTGTGCTCTTGCAGGGTGGACGCCAGCCGGGAGGCCAGCGCAGCACTAGCTTCCAATGTGGGACTGGTCGTCAGGGAAATAGCTTCGCTTAACGTTTGGACTACTTCGGATACTCCTTTCTCGCTCACTAATGGTTCTGGAAAGAAAATTGCGTGTTGGTTTACGTTGTTTTACCTGTACCAATAAACTAAAGCGAATGGTTGATTGTTTCTGTTGCCTGAGGCAGGCCAGCGCGGGCAGCGCCGCCTCGCACCGCGGCCCGCGCAGCCAGCGCCGCGCCGCCTGACACTCAGCTAACATGGGTGCAGTACCTCCTATGGGCGCGCCCGCGAGGCACACGAGCAGCAGCTCGGCCGCGGGTCCCGCAGGAGCGCGCGCGGCGCGGCGGGCCAGCGCGGGCAGCGCCGCCTCGCACCGCGGCCCGCGCAGCCAGCGCCGCGCCGCCTGACACTCAGCTAACATGGGTGCAGTACCTCCTATGGGCGCGCCCGCGAGGCACACGAGCAGCAGCTCGGCCGCGGGTCCCGCAGGAGCGCGCGCGGCGCGGCGGGCCAGCGCGGGCAGCGCCGCCTCGCACCGCGGCCCGCGCAGCCAGCGCCGCGCCGCCTGACACTCAGCTAACATGGGTGCAGTACCTCCTATGGGCGCGCCCGCGAGGCACACGAGCAGCAGCTCGGCCGCGGGTCCCGCAGGAGCGCGCACGGCGCGGCGGGCCAGCGCGGGCAGCGCCGCCTCGCACCGCGGCCCGCGCAGCCAGCGCCGCGCCGCCTGACACTCAGCTAACATGGGTGCAGTACCTCCTATGGGCGCGCCCGCGAGGCACACGAGCAGCAGCTCGGCCGCGGGTCCCGCAGGAGCGCGCGCGGCGCGGCGGGCCAGCGCGGGCAGCGCCGCCTCGCACCGCGGCCCGCGCAGCCAGCGCCGCGCCGCCTGACACTCAGCTAACATGGGTGCAGTACCTCCTATGGGCGCGCCCGCGAGGCACACGAGCAGCAGCTCGGCCGCGGGTCCCGCAGGAGCGCGCGCGGCGCGGCGGGCCAGCGCGGGCAGCGCCGCCTCGCACCGCGGCCCGCGCAGCCAGCGCCGCGCCGCCTGACACTCAGCTAACATGGGTGCAGTACCTCCTATGGGCGCGCCCGCGAGGCACACGAGCAGCAGCTCGGCCGCGGGTCCCGCAGGAGCGCGCGCGGCGCGGCGGGCCAGCGCGGGCAGCGCCGCCTCGCACCGCGGCCCGCGCAGCCAGCGCCGCGCAGCCGCCGCGCGCACCACTGGGTGTCGCACGCACACGCTCATGCACCACTCCACCACGGCGCACGGGAGCTGCATAAACGCACCGATCACTTTAGTAACCGCACCAAACTCTTACACCTAAATACCACCCTGGTGTGCCCGTGATGGGCGGAGCAGCGCCGGCCGCTGTTTCGACAGAGTGTCGCTTACGAGTGGTTCGCGCTATGCTTAGAAGTGGGAGTCCATGGGAGGCTGACCTTTTGCGAACAGATCATGATGCAGGGTCTTCTACGGAGAAAGCTAGGAAAGGCGACCCCAGAGACATCACTTCAACGCAGACGGCCAGGGCCAAGGAGACTACGGGTGGCACGCCGTCCTTCTGTGCGCTAGTTTATCACCTATGTATAAAGGCCAGGGCCCTCGACTATAGGCGTAGATACACTGGAAGGAGGAAGCGAATTTTTTCCGCACAGAACAGTTCAACGAGAAATGCTATGATATGAAAATTTTTATTAAAAAGTAAAAACCTTACCTAAGGCATTAAGTCCGCCTTGTACACCTCTTGTATAAATAAATAAACCGCCTTCAAAAAACACGTTCTCAAAAGTTAAAACTAATACCTATTTTTAACTGATTTTAAATCGTTCAATATCTCCGAAGTTCTTCATCAGGTCTGCACAATATTTCTATGGGATCAATCCAAAAGTATGTCCATACACATGAAAAAACTCAAATCGGTTCATAAATGACGGATTTATGGATGTAGGTACAACATATGTTCTCTACATACATAAAATAAATAAAAAGGTTCAGACGAATTAAGAAGCTCCTCCTTCTTTCAAGTCTGTTAAAAAAGAAAATTTGTATCAACTAATACTAATATCTGCGCCCATCATCGTAAGAAACCTAAACCTTAACCACAACCTGCTACAAACAGATAGTTTTGTGCTAAACTACGTGTTACATAACTACGTATAATAACCTTCAATTATTATCCTGATAGCAAGAGGTCTGTAATAAGACACCACACTAAATTTATATATTTTTTAATTACCTGATTGAAGGTGTCGAACATCGCGTCTTGTTCTTCTTCAGTCATATACTTCATTAAAAGAAACACAACATCCACAACTGCTTTACAGCTCATAGTATCACCAGAAAGCCAAGTCCTCATCACTTTCTCATAAAACTTGTACACAGTGTCCACTTCAAACTGCCTGGCTACTGCCGCAAATAGATTCGCACTGTCGAACTCAATAAGCAAAGTGATCAAAGGCGTTAAAATAGCACCCGAGACTTGTTTAGTTTCGGCGCTTTCAAAATAATGCGAACAGATTTTGTGGACCACGTCACCTAAATTGTGTTTGTACCGCTCCAGAATGGAAGCGTCACATTGTGGAGGCACTACTGTACTTTGTTCCGGCTCAGACTGCATGTCTCCGTCGAACTTGATACTTTGCTGTTTCTTAGCTTCCTGCAAAAATGATGTCTTCAATGTTTGCAAAAGTAGTATGTGCCCATCAATTATTTTCCCGATTTCGTTTTCGTTTGTACTGGATTTATCAATTTGTGTTATAACTGTGGAGCCAACGTTTTGCCAAAAGTTTCTGACGAGTTGGTCGTATTTTTCGTTGTTTTCTTCTTTAGATTGTTTGAGCCAATATTTGACGAGGGATGCCATGTTGGTGGCGGAGAACTTGATGAGGTTAGTCCTGGTCTGACCGTCGTGCTGCGTGCTCAGAACCTTCTGCAGCCAGCTGCGGTGCACGCTCGTGACGATCTCAGTCACGAACTCGTGCTGCTGTATAGACAGGTATCGTAAACATTCGGCTAAGCTCGTGATCCACGATTGTCGCTCGCTCTTTGAGTTCAATATGTTTTTCTTATCTAGTCTGGAATAACAAGTGGTATGAAAACATGTTATATGTTGTGAATAATTTAGTTAGCTAATAAAATCTTACCCAGAAAACACAGCATTGAAGAAGGCTTCATAGAATTCTTTAGTCAATACATCTTGCGGTAGATGAGCCAACAGCGGCAGTAGCATGTTAGACAGGTGCCTGGCATCACCCCAACCTCCTTAAAATACATGTGGACAGTATTAAAATTTTACAGTATCATTAAGGATATTTAATAATTACCCCTCGGAAAAAAGGCTTCTCAATAACTTACCATTTTCCAAAACATCTAATATTCTTTTGACGAGTAATTCTTTTTTTTCTACGTATGTGTGCCAGTTCTGAAACAATTACGATACTTTTACTATTGCAAGATTGCAGTACACCAGGATGTTATTAATATTACTAACATGGCATCAGCAAGAAACAAAGGTTGTATTTTCTATTTCTCTGTGACGAATCCGAAATGAATGTGATAATTGCTAAGTTTCGAGGTCAATTTTGATGAAAACAAAAACAATGGCAAAAAACTGATGGGAACTGCCGTGGCGCTGCAGTGCATCAGGGGTGTTTGCAGTGGAGCGTGTAGATTGCTTTTACACTGTAATGCGTAAGCGTGCGGCATTACTGGTGCGGCGTGTCATGGCAAGCCCCAACAGGGTTCTGAATATGGTGGCTGACAGGGTGGATTGTCCATATAAAACTCACTGTTGTCGGTTACGTGAGTCTTAGTATCTAGTCGATTACTGAAATGTCATGTTTTATTTTTAACATGCCTTGTAACACTGTTACTATGAGTATTATCTCGAAATAAAGTTTATTTTTAGCTTCTGAATTTCTGTAGACACGAATTGAAATCAATATGTTTATAAGAAAAAAAACTATCCGATGTGTGAAATGATATTAAAAAACTTTGGATCATTTCAGGGCTCTATTAAAAATAAAATCTTCCTTCATAAAACGCGAACTCAAAAGTGAAAAATAATATTTTATTCACTTCACTTTATATAAGCGAAGTTTAAGTCGGTGCCAAATCCTATGCTTTCGCTTTGTTAATAGTTTTAGTATTTAAACTTTAAATATAACATTTATGAGAGAGCATCCTCATAAATACTTTTTTGTCTGAATTAGTTAATGAGTGCTGAATTTGGCACCGACTTCGACTTCGCTCATGTAAAGCGAAATGAATAAAACATTATTGTTCACTTTTGAAGTCGCGTTTTTGAAGAAGCTTTTATTTTTTTATTGCTGCCCTTCCAGCTTGGGAACAAAAGAGACCTAAAAGTCGACATCTGCGCATCTAACATTCTTGCCAAGTTACGTGCCGGGTACTATACCAGCTCTTTCCTAAAATGTAAGACTACCAACCATAGTAACAAAGGATAATGTTGTAATAAGAGCGGGTCCCGTACCTGCGCGTGGTGCATGAGCTGCAGCAGACAGGTCCACAGCTGCGCGGCCACGAGCGCGTTCTGTTCGCGCGCGGCGTCCAGTAGGATGCGCGCGGTCTTCACGCCGTACGCGGCCCCGAACGTGTCCCGGTAGCGCTCGATGATGCGGCCCACAGCGCCGTACCAAGCGGCTCTACACGTCGACGCATATATAAGTCGCAGGTATTCAATATACTTACTTCGTACCTGTTGTCCTAGATGAATTACAAACGCGGTGATGCGACGCGATGCTTTGCGACGAAATGCGTCCTTATGTTCCGCGCGTGAGACGCAACGCAGAGTAAGTTACAACTTGAAGACGTGTTATTCAAATTTAGGACCACCTAAAGGAGTTTTAAAGCAAATAACTGTGTTTTATTTAGAAAAAGATGAATCTAGATCTCCTTATTAATGCAGTGCGGGAACTTTATTTTGCTTGTATATACTTAGTTATAAGTTGTTATCTTTCTTCTTTGTTTACGAAGCTTTTGTAAAGCTATGTATTAAAAGTATGAATTTTCGAGTAACAATGCTACTTGCCTATGGCTAAATCCATTATGAACCGTATAGAGTAAATAATGAACTGAAATCGCCGCGATTTTCCCTCACCGATGATTACAAATTAGGAGACATGTCGCGTGAAAGCATCGCATCGCATAACATCGCATCAAGTCGCGTCGCTAAATGTCGCTCACCTAGGACGACGGGTCATGAACTAACAAGGTGTTCTCAGGTTTAAGTACCTGACTTGATGAGTGCTAAGCGAAAACTTCCAAAAAGCGTTGGCTTGCAGCAACGGCGTCAACTCTGTCCATAGCCAATCGTTGTGCGCTGACGGCAAGTGTACAGTGAAGTACTCCAAACCTTGTAGACTGCTGGTTATTATACGATTCATCTGCAGCTCGCGCTCTTCTGCACTCTCTATCCTACATCGTAACAAAATATATGTAATACTATAAACAATTCTTATCTTTATTATATATATATATTAAAATACTATATTTTCAAATTGCATAACCAAAACATATTCAATTATTAAAAAAAAAATAACCACATTAAAAAAAAACAAACTCAAAAGAAAAAATTAATACCTATTTTATTCACTTCACTTTACATAAGCGAAGTTGAAGTCGGCGCCACATCCTATGCGTTAAAATGCTAAATTTTCGTTATTTGGCGCTGATTTTATTTACAATTATATAAAGAGTTAACGATGTAAGATAATATATGAAAAAAAATTACATGCATATTCCTTATCATGCAGCAATACAATTGTTAGGACAGTCTAAGTGTAAGCAATCAAACGAAATTCACCAAAACTCAGGAGATGAAAAGTGCGGAGCACAAACCTTTTACTGACGACAGTCTCAGCGTTCCCAATAAGGTTGTCTATTAGGTGCGCCATCACCTCCGCCTTGCAGAAGGAGATCACTTCCGGCAGCTTGTTGTCGGGAAACGTGCTCTGTTTATAGAATTGATAATTCAACACTATTTACCTAATAAATTTTATACAAAATTAAGCAAAATAAATGTTTTTTATTTTGAATACATTTTTTTCTCTCTTTACTGCATTTGCCTTGTTTATTGATATAATAAAAATAATACACAAAATTATTTCGATACTAAGTCATAGGGATACACCATGGTTATAGCTGTTCCCACAGAATATAATAGTTTTAGCCACCCTTTCAGGCCGCACAGATGTGTTGACGCGAACATATTAAAGCATGGCTGACCGTCAGCGAGCGGTGTGCGTGCGCCTGCGCGGGCGCGTGGTCGTCGTACTGCGCCTGCAGCCAGGCCGGCAGCAGCGCCTTCAGCTGCGGGGCCGTGCGGCGCCCGCACGCGCGCACCACCGCGCCGTGGCACACCTGCGACCACACGCGGCCTTGTGGCTTACATATGCATACACAGACCCCCTTATTCATAAAAATTACATTTTTAAACCGAGTATTCAATTATACCTCTCACTGTCTCTCATTGATTCTGTAATGGTGTTTTTACTGGCATTCACAAAGCAAAGGAGATGTTTCATTTTCGGCCATCTCTTGTACATTTATCGAAAAAGAAGAAAAATACCACGAATTGAGGAAAAATATTCTTTCGTAAATTTAGGCTTGATTTGTTGTGCAATAAGAGCAGTAAAAAGCAATATTTTTTAAATTATTGCCATATTATTCAACATTGGGTCTCATGTTTTGCATAGCCTGCTTTCGTTCTGAAATCATGTCACATCAAAACTCAATATCACGAAGACGATAAATATAAAAGGTAGGTATGTGTTGTTGTACTATTAACAATAAATTGTTAAATTATTTTCTTACTAGCGGACCGCTCCGGCTTCGCACGGGTATAAAATATATAAGTATTTCTCCACTATTTAATGGATGTTATTATACATATAAATCCCTATCCCTATGGATGTTATATCTGAAAATAAAGTTTTATTATTATAAACCTTCGCCTTCAATAGTCATAGTCATAATGTTTTTATTTCATATAGGCTACAAAAGAGCACTTACAAAACGTCAAACTAGTTGCACGGTTCCAAAAAGTCGTTTCTATGGAGAAGAACCGGCAAGAAACTCCATAGTTACTCTTTTAAAAATATGGTTTAACAATCATTTCAAGTATGAGAGAATAATGAGCTACACAATATACCTAAAATAAGAATACGAGTAGCATCAAAGTCACTCTATCTATTAAAAAAAACCGCATCAAAATCCGTTGCGTTGTTTTAAAGATTTAAGCATACATAGGGATATAGGGACAGAAAAAGCGACTTTGTTTTATACTATGTAGTGATACATATTTTTGACTAATTATAAGCAAGTGTAAGCATTTCATCGTTAAAAAAAAGAAATCTAATCTTCTTTCCTTAAGTGTACTTGTGAAAATGTTACTTTACTGTATAAGGTACATGTTATGGCCGGAGTCCCATACAAAAATGAAACATCTCCTTTAGCCAGTAAAAAGTAACTTACTAAGGTTTGCTGCGTTACTACCCCTGTTTGATTATTGACGAACATACCTGGGCTACTTCTCTAACTTTCCGATCAGTGTCCGCTGTAAGTATTTTGTAGAAGTGAGCCCAGCTGGGGAGAGCTGCCACTACATCATTGACATCACCATTGTTCACAAGTTCACACAGTTCTTGAAGAGCCTGTAAAGTTTACAATTATTACACAATTTTATGTTCAAGCTGACAAGACATGATTATCTTACATGAATTATCTTACAATAGCTTTTAATTTTGTATAAAGCTACCTATTTATTTAATAATTTACGTACACACACTAGACAAATAATAACAAATATCAAGAGTAACATTAGGTACAAAGGTATATATTTAAATGTGTATAGCTGATAGTCTTTCTAAAAGTTGAAAATAAAAATAAAAAATTGTCAGGACTAGGGTATGGATGGAGCAGGAAAAGAAAATAACCATATACTAATCATAAAATGTCAGTGTATTTTATTATTATAGGTAGGTATAGGTACTTGTTAGTCAATAGTATTATGAAGAGTCCATAATGTTTCACTGTAGGGCAACAGCCTGCCATCAAATATCTGTGCTCCATAAAGCAGTTCATCTATTACCACTACTTTAAGATTAAACGCTGCTATTTTATTTATTTATTTAGTGTTTGATAGAGCTTCATCCACTCTAGGTGAATATGCCAGACCCCATGGGAATATATATGGGTATATATTATCTTTAATGTAGGTAGTATTAAAATCGAGTGTATATATAATGTAAATTGTTCTTGTAAATCAACAAACCTAATCCTATATTTACTTTGGCTACAAAATCTCTAAAATCTCAATAACTAAAAACAATGTTATTAGAGACTTAGAAAGTCACTTTTGATTCAAAGCTACTTTTTGTCTACTTATCTATTATTTATAATTATTATTATATTCTATCTACAATTACGTAAAAACTTGGTATTGGCCTTCCTACACTACATTTGTTTATTTTCCTAATAGATAATTATAAAATAATTTGTAATGTTATTTAAACTGAATGTCATAAGGGAGAGCACCTTTGTTACCTTTTGAGGAGTTACCTACAAGACAATGAAGACAGTACATACCTTAGTTCGAGTTATAGGATCCTTTTTGTTAAGTTTTTTAATGCACATTTGGAACTCAGGGTTCAAGCCTTGCTCAAGACTTGAAACAGCAAGGGTGGGAAATAACTGAGGAAGTGGTTTCCCAATGCCCAGGCTCACAAGCCCACCATCTAGATTCACCCCATTGTTCAGTAGCTCAGCACTGCGGCTACTGCTTGAAGGCTTGAATAATTAGAAGTTTTATTACTATACAGTATACACCATTATTATTACATGTAAAAGAAAAGTACTTCTTATATCAAAACATTGACGTAAACTGTCAAATACACATGACCACATCAGTAAATACTGGATGGCATACAGTTTCTTGTAATCGATTTACGTTAAGAAGAGTCTCTTATTTAGATTCATATCCAGTAAAATTAATAATTAACGTTATTATATTATACAATGGTACACCGCTATTGCGACACGATGCAAGGCTATTGCGACATGAAAAACCCTAAAGAAAAACCATTGGTAGATACTTACTCTAGCATTATTCTTAGTCCTTTGGCTCTGTTTAGTTTTACCGCCCATTTTATAATCTATGCGCTATTGTAATAGGATATTATACATAATTTACTGTTACTACGAAGTATATTCTCACTATGTACGATTTAAATTGGTAATATTGCTATAAATTACAGCCACTTGGCAGACGGCGACTTTGAGTGACACCTATGACAGCCGTGAAACGTCATTTTGTAGCTGGAATATTGTGTCAAACTGTCAACCGTAAGTCAACACCTTTACTTTTTAAAATCCATGGCATCCATGGATGAGTTTTATTTTTCTGCCATTGATGCGCTTAGAATATTATTAAAAATCCTTTTCCTATAATATGATATCCTTAGAGCATTTAACCAATAATATCAGATATAAATATATTGACAATTTAAATAATAATAACTTTATTTACATTATATATACATGACATTTTCTTATACTAACTACGTTAAAAACAATTAATATATACATCTAAATCATATCATAGAGAAAATAATTAGTCTATGATCATATACTACTCTGTGTAAAAAGTATCGGGAATATGTCAATAAAAATAATAATAATAATAATAAATAATAATAATAGATAGGATGCTTGCTCTGTTTCAGGATCTTGAACCAGCAGTCAACGTCTCGGCACAACGGCTTTCGGATCAGGTGCGCGTTATCCTACGGAACCACAGGTTGGATGACGCTACGCTTGATCGGCTTCGCTCTGAAGTACACAGTAGTCCTGTCACCTGTAGGCCAGTACATGTGGTGGTGCCGCCTATTGGCCCACCACAACCGTCTTGTGATATGGAAGCAGACGACAGGGCTACTACTGTAAGTACACAGTACAATGATGTATTGAGGAGTACCCTTGAAGATACGATTCGGGAATATAGGGCCTCTCCCTCTGGACTTAGACCGCGTCTACCACGCTTGCCTATGCATAATAAAAATAAGGCAATGATAAGTGCTCTGGATTCGCTGCTTTCAACTTACTTTGAAGGCAGCGAAGATCTCTGTGATACACACTCGATTCTGTATTGCGCGGCTGCTACGGCATGTCGTGTAGCAAATGTGAAGTGTTTTGATAGCAGTACAGCTACACGACCGAAACCTGCCGTACCAGCCTGGCAGTGCAGGATTGAGCGTCGTATTGCGGAGGCCAGAGCACTTATAGGCAAACTTATAGCCTTTAGAGAAGGAAACACACGACCTAGAGTGATGCGCTTTGTGAGGCGGGCATTTGCGGGGGTTGATATTAATCCCCGTGAATATGCAGCTCGTGCCACAGAGCGCATCGACTTCTATAAACAAAAAGTTTATGCATGGGCAAGTCGTATACGTAGGTATAAGCGCCGGGTGGATAGATTTACCCAGAATCGTATCTTTAATCAGGATCAAAGGTGGGTATATAGAAACTGGGAACGATCAGCTCAAGGTGTGAGTGATGGGCACCTGCCCGATGATGATGTTACCAATGCATTTTGGCGCAGCATCTGGTCGGTGCCTGTCAATCACACTGAAGGCAGTTGGATGCTTGACGTCGAGCAGTCATGTGAATCCATACCAGAAATGGGGACGATTACAATAAGTCCCCAAGATGTAGCTAGTGCAGTCCGTCCAATGTCCAATTGGAAATCACCAGGACCTGACGGACTGCACAACTTTTGGATTAAATGGCTACGTAGTTCACATGGTTGCTTGGCGTCTCAATTCCAATCAGCCCTAGAAGTGGGATCGCTACCCCAGTTTCTAACAACAGGATCTACCCACCTGCTCCACAAAACTGGTAGCACCACGGACCCAAAAAACTTTAGACCCATAACTTGTTTACCTACCATCTATAAACTCCTTACATCCATTTTGAGGGCAAAGATCACAAAACACATTGATGATAACAACATTATGTCTGCTTCTCAAAATGGATGTAAGAACGGGTCCCGTGGTACGAAGGAGCTTCTCCTCATAGATATGACCATTTGCCAACAGGTACGCCGCTCAAAAAAAGATCTGTCGACATGTTGGATAGATTATAAGAAGGCCTATGACTCTGTACCTCACACATGGCTCATGAGGGTGCTGGAGTTGTACAAGATTGATACAACTCTACGCACTTTCTTATTGTCATGTATGAGGCAGTGGAGAACGGTTCTTCACTATCCAGGGTGTCGAGATATCCAACAGGACGGTGAACCAATTAGGATTGAGCGGGGAATATTCCAAGGCGATAGTCTGAGCCCCTTGTGGTTCTGTTTGGCCTTGAATCCTCTAAGTACATTACTGGAGAATTCAGGGTTAGGCTATTCGTTGCGAAGAAGGAGTCAGGTAATCTCCCACCTGCTTTACATGGATGACCTTAAATTGTTTGCTCCCAGCAGATTCCAACTGATAAAGCTACTAAAGATTACAGAAGCTTTTAGTAACTCTATCAGGATGGAATTTGGTGTTGACAAATGTGCCGTCATGCATGTGAAACGTGGAGGGATTATAGAATCCCAGGGAATTCAACTCTCGGATTCTATAAACCTTAGATCACTCTCCGCAACGGAAACCTACAAATACTTGGGTATATCAGAGGCTTTGGGCATCAACGTGGTTGACATGAAACAATCATTGAAGGAACGTTTCTTTGGCCGCCTGAATAAAGTACTGAAAAGTCTTTTGTCAGGTGGCAACAAAGTTCGTGCCTTTAATGGTTGGGTTATGCCAACCCTGATGTACTCCTTTGGTATACTCAAGTGGACTCAGACCGAATTAGATGCCTTGGATAGGAGAGTCCGTACGCTGCTAACTTCAAATCGGATGCATCACCCACGTTCGTCGGTAATGAGGTTATACATCCCACGAAAGTGTGGTGGTCGAGGATTTTTAAACGCCAAGACACTCCACAATCGTGAGGTGTGTAGCCTCAGGGAATATTTCCTCCGAACCGAAGTGGGAATGCACCGAGAGGTAGTTGCAGTAGACAAGGGACTCACTCCGCTCTTCCTGGCTAAAGAGAACTGGTGCAAACCTGTGGTATTGAGTGTTAACGACCGTAGGGATGTATGGCAAAGCAAGGAGCTACACGGACGATTCTACAAGGCTCTTCATGGGCCCAACGTAGACCTCCTATCGTCCGTCTCCTGGCTACGCTTCGGTGATCTCTTTGGAGAAACCGAAGGGTTTGTCTGTGCAATTATGGATGAAGTTATCATGACGAACAATTACCGGAAATATATCTTAAAGGATGGCACGGTTGACATATGTCGGGCATGTCACCGTCCGGGTGAATCCTTAAGACATATTATGTCTGGTTGTTCTCGTCTTGCTAACGGCGAATACTTACACAGACATAACCAAGTAGCCAGGATTATCCACCAGCAACTTGCTTTGAAATACAAACTGGTGGATTCTGAGATGCCATACTACAGGTATGTCCCCGACCCAGTTCTTGAAAATGATCATATCACATTGTACTGGGATCGATCTATCATCACTGACAGGACTATTGTTGCCAATAAGCCTGATATAGTGGTGATAGATCGATTAGAACGCCGCGCAATGATTGTTGATATCACGATCCCCCATGACGAGAATCTCGTGAAAGCCGAAAGAGATAAGCAAATTAAATATCTTGATCTGGCGCACGAGGTTGTCGACATGTGGGAGGTGGACTCAGCAATCATTGTACCGATAGTCGTTTCGGCCAATGGTCTCATGGCCAAGAGTCTCGACCAACACCTGAAGAGGCTCACGTTAGGCGGTTGGGTCAAGGGCTTGATGCAGAAAGCGGTACTCCTTGACACGGCACGCATTGTGAGGAGGTTCCTCTCTCTGGAGCCCTAACCACCGGTAGCTTGGACTCTGTTCCCGCTGCTGGTTGGGCCCTATTTTTTATATTTTTAAATATTGTATTTTTATATAGATATTTAAAAATGTAATTTATAAGAAAAATAATTTAAATAAAGGAAATAATAAATAATAATGGATGACCTTAAATTGTTTGCTCCCAGCAGATTCCAACTGATAAAGCTACTAAAGATTACAGAAGCTTTTAGTAACTCTATCAGGATGGAATTTGGTGTTGACAAATGTGCCGTCATGCATGTGAAACGTGGAGGGATTATAGAATCCCAGGGAATTCAACTCTCGGATTCTATAAACCTTAGATCACTCTCCGCAACGGAAACCTACAAATACTTGGGTATGTCAGAGGCTTTGGGCATCAACGTGGTTGACATGAAACAATCATTGAAGGAACGTTTCTTTGGCCGCCTGAATAAAGTACTGAAAAGTCTTTTGTCAGGTGGCAACAAAGTTCGTGCCTTTAATGGTTGGGTTATGCCAACCCTGATGTACTCCTTTGGTATACTCAAGTGGACTCAGACCGAATTAGATGCCTTGGATAGGAGAGTCCGTACGCTGCTAACTTCAAATCGGATGCATCACCCACGTTCGTCGGTAATGAGGTTATACATCCCACGAAAGTGTGGTGGTCGAGGATTTTTAAACGCCAAGACACTCCACAATCGTGAGGTGTGTAGCCTCAGGGAATATTTCCTCCGAACCGAAGTGGGAATGCACCGAGAGGTAGTTGCAGTAGACAAGGGACTCACTCCGCTCTTCCTGGCTAAAGAGAACTGGTGCAAACCTGTGGTATTGAGTGTTAACGACCGTAGGGATGTATGGCAAAGCAAGGAGCTACACGGACGATTCTACAAGGCTCTTCATGGGCCCAACGTAGACCTCCTATCGTCCGTCTCCTGGCTACGCTTCGGTGATCTCTTTGGAGAAACCGAAGGGTTTGTCTGTGCAATTATGGATGAAGTTATCATGACGAACAATTACCGGAAATATATCTTAAAGGATGGCACGGTTGACATATGTCGGGCATGTCACCGTCCGGGTGAATCCTTAAGACATATTATGTCTGGTTGTTCTCGTCTTGCTAACGGCGAATACTTACACAGACATAACCAAGTAGCCAGGATTATCCACCAGCAACTTGCTTTGAAATACAAACTGGTGGATTCTGAGATGCCATACTACAGGTATGTCCCCGACCCAGTTCTTGAAAATGATCATATCACATTGTACTGGGATCGATCTATCATCACTGACAGGACTATTGTTGCCAATAAGCCTGATATAGTGGTGATAGATCGATTAGAACGCCGCGCAATGATTGTTGATATCACGATCCCCCATGACGAGAATCTCGTGAAAGCCGAAAGAGATAAGCAAATTAAATATCTTGATCTGGCGCACGAGGTTGTCGACATGTGGGAGGTGGACTCAGCAATCATTGTACCGATAGTCGTTTCGGCCAATGGTCTCATGGCCAAGAGTCTCGACCAACACCTGAAGAGGCTCACGTTAGGCGGTTGGGTCAAGGGCTTGATGCAGAAAGCGGTACTCCTTGACACGGCACGCATTGTGAGGAGGTTCCTCTCTCTGGAGCCCTAACCACCGGTAGCTTGGACCCTGTTCCCGCTGCTGGTTGGGCCCTATTTTTTATATTTTTAAATACTGTATTTTTATATAGATATTTAAAAATGTAATTTATAAGAAAAATAATTTAAATAAAGGAAATAATAATAATAAAAATGTTTATTTTCTCATCATCACACTGTGTACACGTACAAAAAATAACAACTTAAATAGAGACTGGTGTCTGTTATAGGTAAACCTGTGTTACAGATCACCAGGCTGCCCACCGAAAAGATTCAAAATATCTATTTTAAAATCCAATATATAGCATAGCATGAGATCATAAATTGTTAAAAGTAAATTATTCAAAAACTTAAAGTAACTTATGAAGTAAGAGATCAAAAATTTATAAAGTTAAAATAGTTCAGATACCAAATTCAAAATAAAAATTAGAGTAACAGAAGGATTAATCAAAATCATTCTCTAACATAGGAATTAAATTGTAGTAATTAATGAAATAAATCAAATTTTAATATGTAAAATAATATAAAATATTAAAATGTAGTAGGACATAGCTACTACTGTTAAGTGACTAATATTAGTTGTAAATTAAGAAGTGTTGTGTAAATTGTGTGTGTGTGTGTTGTGTGTGTGGATACGTAAAACACTATGATCTAGTTCGGTGGTTTTAGTAAACATTCCGTGGTATTGTAGTCAAGGCTTTGAAGCCATAAACTAACTTCTTTTTTACATTTTACTTTAGTTATAGCATAAATTAAAAGTTTTTTGTTAATTAAATTATATAAATAGGGACCAAGGAAAACAAAGAAATGTTGAGTTAGGCTATAGTTACATCGAATTTTGTTACATACCGCAGTGTTTCTTCTTCTATCTGTGTGTGTTTTTGGATCAAATTTTAATTCTGAATGCATTTTGAGGATAGGATATTGCTTATTTTTTGCTTTGCTTGCTTATTGATATTATTGCTAGGATAAACGTTTGACGTACTGTCAGCACTTTTGAGCGTTTATATAGGTCAAATGTAGGGAAGCGGATAGGAAGAAATAGACTTACTTTAAGTATAGCCCTTTGAGCCCGTTCTAGGTTTATAAGAAACGTTTTAGCAGCACCACCCCATGATGTAATGCAATATGAATGTAGTGATTGGCATAGGGCAATGTATACTGATTTGATTACTGTAGGATCGGCGACGTGACGAAGGGTTTTAAAGATGTAAATTAATTTACGCGTTCTGCTAACAAGGGCATCAATATGGGGTTGAAATGTAAGTCTTTCATCAATGGTCACACCCAAATACTTTATTGAACTTGTTTTTGATAGTTTTGGGCAATTGCAATTGCAAAAAAGACTCGCGTAAAAGAGGTCGTTCTAATTTTTTTACTGCATGTTGGTAGCACTTTACTGATTTAGCGCGCAAAGTTTGAGCGGGATCTGTTATTTAATTTGTTTTAAACTACACTTTTTGTTGGTCATAGTTTTGAGTTCTCGGCGATTTTTACAATGGAAAATATTGTTGAACAAAGAGTGTGCCTTAAATTTTGAGTTTCAAATGATATTTCATGTGGTGAATCACTAAAAATGTTGCGAAATACCTACGGCGAATCGTGTATATCGAAAACAAGGGCTTATGAATGGTATAAGGCTTTTAAAGAAGGCCGAGAAGTAGTAGTAGACTTGCCTCGTTCTGGTAGAACTTCAACCGCTACGACCAAAGAAAACATCGACAGAATCAAGAAGCTAGTGCTCGAAAATCGACGTATGAGTCTGAGAGAGTTGGCTAGTGAGGTGAACATAGCTTATAAGTCCGTCCACAACATTCTCATTGACATTTTAGGCATGAAACGCGTCGCCGCTCGACTAGTTCCAAAAGAGCTCAATTTTGTTCAAAAAGCGCAGCGAAAGCATGTCGCTGAAGACATGGTTTCCCGAGCTTCTACGGATCCGACCTTTATGAAACGTATAATAACTGGCGACGAGACATGGGTTTATGAGTACGACATGCAAACAAGCCAACAGTCTTCAGAATGGCGTCTCGAAAACGAGCCGAAACCCAAAAAACCGCGGCATAGTCGCTCCAAA
The DNA here is from genome assembly GCA_905340225.1 of Abrostola tripartita. NCBI lineage: Eukaryota > Metazoa > Arthropoda > Insecta > Lepidoptera > Noctuidae > Abrostola > Abrostola tripartita. The sequence continues at coordinate 164,752 of HG996494.1, forward strand.
ATCAAGGTGATGCTGACAGTTTTATTTGACTACCGTAGTGTGGTTCACTCCGAATTCCTTCCAGAGGGAGAAACAGTGATTATAGAATATTATTTAGGCGTCATGAAGCGTTTGCGTGAGAGTATCCGCCGAAAACGTCCAGATTTGTGGCAACACAACTCATGGATGCTGCACCATGATAATGCACCATCAAACACAGCCATTATAGTGAAAGAGTTTTTAGCGAAAAATTCAACAAAAGTTCTCGACCAAGCACCGTATTCACCTGATATGGCTCCATCTGACTTTTTATTATTTCCCAAGTTAAAATTACCACTTCGAGGAAAACGTTTTGAGTCGATAGAAGCCATAAAAGAAAATTCGCTGAATGAGCTAAAGGCCATACCGCAAATAGCCTATGAAAAGTGTATGGAAGACTGGGTGAAGCGTTGGAGATGTTGTATTGCAAGCAATGGGGCCTACTTTGAAGGCGATAAAATAAATTTAGATGAATAATTTGTATTTTTTGTTTTATTGACAAATTCCCGATATTTAGTACACAGAATGTATACCTTTTTATGCCTATATATAAAAATGAAAAATCAATCTAAGAGGAGAAATCTAAAAATTATTTAGGGTTAGTATATTTATTATATCTACTTATATTTATTTAAATAAATAAATAAATTAATTAATTATACATCGAAGTCTAAACAAATTATATTATATTTAAAGAAAAAAATTAAAATATATGTGTAAATAACTTTTATTGACTATTAACATCAATTAACATAGACCAACGAGAATTAATTTTCTTCATGTTATAATCATGTTATAATACTAATTAACATTTTATCATATTTGTGAAACGCAACTACGATACAGGAGAAATACCTTAAAAACCTTACGCTAAAACATTTGATTCAAATCGATTAAATAATTTTTATTATCATTTACAGATTATAATAATTTCTGGTAAAAGTCTCTGGTATCAATATACCAGAGACTTTTACCAGAGATTATTATAATTTTAAGCCAAGATCGACTCTATGGATTGACAGCTACAGGGCGGTTAAACGCGACAATTTTAAGTTTTTGTAGGTAGAAAAGTTTATTAAGTCAGTTTCTTCGAAAGTTTCATGAAGTGATTTAGTTAGATTAGTTTATGGATTAGTCAGAAATAAATAGATTATTCTTATTTAGTGCACAATTGAACATTCAAAAGTTGGACGCAAATAAAACATTACGTCTTCTCTTAGGGATTACTTAGGGACTTTTTTTTTTATACAGCTGTTTCCAAACGAATGAACGACTATACCTAAGTATTTTTATTTATTTTAGTATTATTGAATATCTGCTAGTAGTTAAATATTCTGATTGATGTAGATACTAATAAAAAATAATTACAAGATGTGCCTACCCACGTGAATTTGATTGGTATTACTGCTGATGCCGTATTGAGTTATCCGCCGTGCATCAATTATGATATTATGTAGTTTTCTGAACGGATTAAGGTATGTTAAATATTTTATTAAATTAACTAGTTATAACACATCGAAGTAAACAATATAATCGTTAATATAATCATCATCATCATCAGCCAAATACGTCCACTGTTGAACATAGGCCTCCCCGTTTAAGCGAGGGGGTTTGCCATAATCCCCATGCTTGGCGAGCGGCTTGGGGAATATAATAAGAACTCGCTAATATGAATCTCTTGACCCCCACGTCTTGAATAGAAGACAAACGTTAGCTTGCTCTCCATGCCATAACTTTATTTATATTCATTATATAATCGTAACATTTGTGTAATGTAATAACAAACAATAATCGTAATAATTGTTATGATCAGATAAGATTTATTTCTATCAATGGCCATGGCACTCAAAAGGTTGATATCATGTTCATATTCTACCTAGGTACTTACCTAATAATTATGCTTATTACGGGGGCTAGAATAAATAAAATACTTTTTGCATTGAATTGTCAATATATATATTTTTAATATTCATAAATTCAATATACATTATAATATCAAGTAAAATGAATTACTATAATTTATATAGGCAATATTTTAACACATGTTAATCTATAGGTAAGTTTAACAATCTAGAGTTTACTTATTTTAACAATTATTCAGCAACCTTTCGCTGACACACCATCCATGTCTAGTCACTCAATCTTACAAAATACAACAAAGACAAATATGGCAATAGGAATTCACATTGGCTAACTGTTATACCTAAAACTATTTTTATCATTTTATAATCATTATATTATGTATTACTCACAAAAGGAAAAAAATACTTTTTTGCAATATGACTATTGCACAAGTAATCAAATCTTGCTATAGTACATCATGCCATTTTATGTAAAAAATAAAAACCTCATTTTCCATCCAAGCCCTAAAATGAATATTTGGCACAAATATAAAACTAATCTAAAGCTATATGACGGGATATTTATATTTTACAGTGGTCCACGTCATGTTATCAACTTATGTAATCTTTGGTTTATCTAGCCCACCGGTCACAATCTGGAAATTGCTTACAATTAAAATTATTTAATAAAATATGAAAATATGTAGTTTAAACAGGATTGCTTAATCCAATTATAATTATTTTAGAGATATACATATAGAAGTAGGTATATAACATTTTCAAATAAGTATCCATTTAATTTAAAAATCTAATTTTTCAAGTCAGTTATTTGTTAAATACTGTTTTACATAGCTGGAACATTGAAGTTGAAGAAGTGGTTGGTCAATTGGTTTTATGGTAAAAAATCCAAATTCTGTGTGAATGAGCCCTTATGCACACTACATGAATGAGGTATATACTGCATGTAATAATTTATGTAATTCGTTGCTTAGAAACCTTTAAAATTAATTTTATCTACTTACATTAATTATAAAGTATAGAAATAATCTTTTAAGGTAAGTATCCCTTAAAATGTATTTCTTTTTGCTTAGGAACTTTCTGTTCTAATATACTGTTGCGATAACTGATAAATAACGTTGGTTTTAATAGTGAATTATTTTTTTATGACTATGTTCTACAGATAACATCAATGCATGTCAAATTAAGTACATTACCAATGAATTCAGTGCATGTACTTCCTTGGTCAATGTTTGATAAAAGGAAATTATTACCAACATGTGATGAAGTTTATATATTTGTTGCTGGTTATTGGAATAAAGTTCTACTAAATATCAGTAAATATTAATATCTTATTAAAATTTATTTTTAACCTATTGCGTTCAATAAACAGATGTTTCTTATTGTCACCATATTCATTGTTTTAGCCTGCAGTGTGGACACTGCATGATTTCTATTCTATGTACCTTTACTGAGTAATAAAGCGATCATATTTACACATAAATCCTTATTATGTACATTTTATTATTTACAGCTTAATAAACGGTAATCTTTCGACTAATTAAAAGAGTTTTTTAAACACAGCAGAGATCCCATAGGAGTATTATGGAATGCTTTTAACTTAATTAAGATTGAATCTATCTAAACACTTAATAATACAATACGTGAAGCTTATTGTTACTAAATTTTATGTTTTCGATAACAGAGGATAAAATTTATAATAAAGGGACCATTGAACTCATATTATTATGTTTTTAATGTTTGAAATTATATTTCCCGCTAATCTACTAATGCAATCGGAAAGTGGCTCATCATTTTGTTTTGAACTTAATCTCTTATTTTCGGGTTCTGACTTAGCTGCAGAAGAAACTTTAAACATACAACAGTTTTTGAGTGTTTGATTTTAATAGATGGTAAATATATAACAATATATATCCTTATGATTAGCATCTGTTAGTCCTAAAATAAATTGTTCAACAATTATAAGATTTTTAGCATTTATCGTCGTGAAACATGTCTTAAATTAATGCATTGGCATTATGTACTTTTGTATACGTATATTGTTACGAATGATTAATGGTAGGTAATGAAGACTACTTATTATGAGTAAATTTATAAATAACTAGTATATTGTCATCACAATAGACACTCCGGTCTTGTCGACGTATTCGTACGCATTAATGTCAATTGCGTTCGCGTGTTGGGTCCGTAAGGCTTTTTCGGTTGCTTTTTAAACACGACGACTTTTGTAGAAATGTATGTATCCAAAAATACTGTGTAAATATAATGAGATTGCTTGTTTTACAATAAAAGTTACTATTTTTACCATCAAGCCTTGCCTAGCCATTATATAAAATAATTGTAATAGTTGCATTTATACAGGACCATAAAATAATATTTAAAGAACAGACATCGTTATATATTATTAAAGCTTAATCAATATATTTGGCCATAACATTATAAATAATAACTAAAATAACATTTATTATATTGGAGTATTATGTTACAGGTACTGGCCTTTTGGTATTATTCAATAATAAAGTATACAATTGAAATAGTATAAGGTACTAAAAAGTTTAATATTTTTGGCATGTCGTATGGCACTTTTGTGGCATATTTGGCATTATACAATATAAGTAGGGAATCCAAATTATGTTCTACAGTATAAAAATATGATGTTGAGCAATGACCTTAATTAAGTTCGAAGGAAAAATACCGGGCAATGAATACTTTATTTAGTGAGTATTATTATGCGAATTTAATGTTTTTGGTTAACAACACTCGATGAGGTAAGAAGTATACCTTAAAAGTGGAACTAGCTGGGCAAACATGTTCGGTTCTCAAAATACTTAGGCAATTGAATTATTATGCAGTAAGTATATTTACATGCGGCGTATCAATAAAATTCAAAGCAAATAACACTAATTTGTTCAGATCTTAAGTGCTCTTTTGAAATTTAACGAGTGCACTAGAATATTTTTAAAGTTTTTCAACACAAGCGATACCAAACTTATTTTTAACCGCGCGAGGTCCAGACTAATCTCTGTAGGGCTTGCAAATGGCAAACCTATGATTCATATGTTGGCTGTAGGATCCCGAATGAGAAAACTTCTTGAAGCACTTGCAGCACTGGAAGGGCTTCTCGCCGGTGTGCAGCCGTTTATGTTCTGTCAGGTGGTGTTTGTGTTTAAAAGCCTTTGGGCATTCCAGACACTTGTAAGGACGTTGACCTGCGAAATTTTAAACATTTTTGACATTGAATGAGAATGACTTAAATTAAACGAGTTTTGGTGGTAAATGGTAATGTAAGGTATTTTACTAACCTGAGTGTTCGTATTTATGTCGTGCGAGGGAGCTTTGCTTAACGAAGGTCTTGTCACATTGGTCGCATACGAACTGTCCTTCGCCTTCCTTGTATTCTACCCCTTGTTTAAGCTTACTCTTCTTAAGTACTGTTGCTTCGTCCTCGATGTCGTTGGGCGTTTGCATCTCATCCCATGGTGGACGCTCATATGTTGGACTTGAAGTTTGACGGTTTATGTCAGAAGTCAGGTGCATGTTAAGAATAGGAGATCGCGCGTTCACCATATCATTGTACTGAAGGAGTTTATCTGTAGGTACTAGAGGGTTGACGTGTAATTTTTGTGGTAGAAATCGTTTCTGTCCATTGATAGTTTCCCCTGGCGAAGGAGACAATCGAAAGTCAGTAAAAGATGATGAAGAGCAATTGGAATGTGGATAAGTATTCAAATAGTTAGTGCGATGAGGTGTTGTGCTACGTGAAGATTTCTGGCTCAAGTTGACTGCTTCCTCAGAGTCGGAATGTGTCACAGAAATGCTGCATGTTGGCGACGGCGAAGGACTTGAAGTCACTGATGGATTCGACTTCTTTGTAGATAAGTCTAACGGCTGGTCAGATGCGGTCAGTGTTTGCGTCATTCGCCTTTCTCTAGCTCTGTTATTTTGAAACCACACTTGTACCACTCTATTGTCAAGACCAATTTGTTGAGCTATTCTCTTAAATTCCTCGCGGTTTGGTCGTGGATTTAAAGCGTAGTGTTCCTTTAACACAGATTGTTGTTCCTCGCTTAGTGCAGTGCGCACTCTTATTTTCCTATCATTATCGTGTATCGAAATCTTATCATCCCGATCCTCTCTATTAAAATCCTCGTCTTCACTAGCACTTACGCCACTTTGTATTGAAGCGCGCATCTCAGCTTCATATCTATTAAGAGCTACCGTTTCTGCGACTTGAGCTGCCAACCCTTCGTGTTTTCTAAACACACTTGCACAAAGCACTTTCTCATGATCTAAGAGATCACTCTTACTACTGAAAGTTAAGTTGCATTTCAAACATCTATGTGTATCTTCTGGCTCCTCCTTGACAATTACGTGAGAAGTGGGTGACTCTACGCTAGGACAAATATTGCCCGAAATCGGGGAAAGTTTTTCCATGTTTGCTCTGAAGAAATGTTTTGTTACTGATGCATTAACTGATTCTAATATGGAATTAAATCCTAAATGATGTTCTGCGTTGTTATTTAAGGGGACGGAATCGAAGTTTTGAGTTGGAGATCTCGCATCACTGTCACGTTCCTCATGTTCCTTTTTAATAGACACCGCTTCTTCATCTTCAATGTCCATCACGAGCTCAGCGCTTCCTTCAGAACGTTTGTCATCTTCTTCCGTTACTTCTTCGATCAGGTCTTCAGGGTCGGCCAAAGGAGGGCTGGTTTGCTTTGGACTTACAGGATTCTCTAGTTTTCTTGGTTGATACTGTGATGAAGCTAGCTGCTCTAAGAACTGGCTAAGAGATGTCGGAATGCTATAAGGAGCTATTCCGCTCGCTGGACTCAAAGGCATACCGGGAGGCATGTAGAAGGGAATTCCCGGCTGGCCGAGAGGCGGGCGATGAAAATTATTCTCTTGCGATGACATGGACGCGAAAAAGGCTGCTGGCATAGGAAGGAAGGAGTTGCCATTTGGCGATATATTATTATTTAACTGGGAGGCAACCATCGCGTTTGTCCTCTTTCGTGACGGGCTCCTTTCTGGGTTAAGCGCAGGATTATTAGGCTTAATCCGACCCATCTTAAGGTTCATGACGAGGCACTTTTTAGAGGTCATGTGACTGGAGTAAGAGCCAGAGTGGGAAAACTTTTTGCCGCAGTTGGCGCACTCAAAGGGCTTCTCTCCGCTATGTATTCGCAAGTGTTCTTTGAGATGATGCTTAAATTTAAATGCTTTATCGCAATCATTGCATTTAAACTTGCGTAGCAGCGCACTTTCATCATGGCTGATCATGTGGCGCTGCAGTCGGTATACGTTTGCGAAGCTTTTGTGGCAGATCTTGCATGACTGTTAAACAAAATAAAGAATGATTAGTTCTACATAAATTTGTTTCTTATACCTACTCTTAGTGCCTTGTTCATCTTTTTAATTTTGAATAATTCAAATATAAGTACTTGTATAGGTAAATAATCTTACAAATCAACATATTTTTAAATAAACAAAGTTTCTAGACGATTGATCTAACTAGTGTAGGTAACAACTTGCAATGTTTCATTGTTATGTAATACAATGGGCACTGACATATTTGACTGTATCCACCTGTGTGTTGGGCGCGTGCAGGGTCTCGTGGCGCTCGAGCTGCTCGCGGGTGGGGTAGGCTCCTCGGCACTGGCTGCACGAGAATGGCCCGCCGGGACCGAGTGGTGAGCCACCTCGCTCCTCCTCCTCTTCAGACGGTTTGCCCTCTGACCCGCCGCCAGCCAGCGGACGGACTGTAGAAGGAATTACCCTTTAGTTTAAATACTTTAATGTCACCTCAAATACAATCTTATTGATAACCGATTCACAACAATAAGTAAGAGATTGATATATTAGGTCGTAAGTCTATTGGATGTTTCTCATGTGGGTATCAGTGTAATCAATTATTGCTAAGCCAAAAAAAAAATACATGTCATAGGTATATAAATATATTGCTCCAAACTAAAAAAAATCATTTCTTTATATTCCACCCTAAGCTGATCAAACTTATTAAATATCACTAATATTATAAAGGCAAAAGTTTGTGAGTGTGTTCGTATGGTATATTTGTTACCTCTTCACGCTGAAACGGCTGGACCGATTAACACATGGCTACTTTTAATCCCGAAAAAATGTAGCGGGTAACAACGCGGGGCGCAATAAGTGTCTTTCCTCTACGAAAACAGTGAGGAAAGTTGGTTCTTCCTCACTGTTTGAACAGTGAGGAAAATAATGATCCCGTTCAAAAACTCGCTGCGCTCGTGATTCTATTTTTCAATCCTTCGTTCGCTCAAGACTCATAATCAAAACTCATAGGAAAAACGAACTTTTCACACATGTTGGATAAATAACTATTTTTGTTGTTTTTTAATAGCGAAAAAACAACTATACAACGTGTGATATCGTCACTATAGCAGAAGAATGATTATTTATTATAATTATATACATACGCACAAATAAATGTAATTTTTCAAATTTCTGACGTTATGTTATGAAATGAATCATTAAGTCTTGGCATAACTATATTTAAAAAAAAAAACATACGCTATAGTAGGTATAATATAAACATAATATGTACAAACCTACTTCCAAATACATGCAAGCTAATATTGTAAGTATATATTATAAAAATAATGATTGCCAGAGATCATTTACTACTTTACACGTTAGTGATAGGCATTATAGAACCCTCTTTTTAAGCAATACAAGCATCGTAAACCTCGATTGGGTATAAAACAATTATATCCGTGTTGTTAGCAATTAAAATGATCGCGGACACCTTTACGGCCGATGTTCGCTCTATAAAAACAAATATGGCGGCTACAATTCAATTTGGAGTCGGTTATTTCGGTAATATGGCCGCTATTCCAGTATAATATCGTTTTTATAAGCGGCGACGGCGAGTGCGCGCCGTAAATCAAATATAATAAAGAGCAAAACAACGGGGTGACGTATTAATTAGTGCGGGCGCGCGTTGGCCGTGTGTCCTCCACGTACGCTGTAATCCGCCATCGGGACACCCGTATTGAATTTTAGAAATTATGACCTCGTACAGCTCATGCTTGGTATCAGTCTGTACTAAATGACCAGTAAGGAGATAATCAAAAGGTAGGTACTTATATAACTAGATCCTAAATAGATATCAAATCACAAATTACTTAATAGGTAAGTATACTATTAGGTATTAAGTAGATAAAGATCACTATCTTTCCTCACTATGATATAGTTTATATTTATTTGTATTTATGTATGTATTATATTCATGTTTTTTTTTTATTATGAAATATATATATATGTATGTTTTTATTTTTGAAATAATTTCAAAAAATCAAAATATTGACATTTAATTAATAATACGATACACTTTTACTTCTTCAAAAACGGTATGATGAGATTTGTGATTTCCCGCTTGATTGTAATATCGCTACTCGCCACTAGATGGCGCTCACCGTCGCGGTCATTTGGCGCTTTAAGTTATCCATTCATAATCACAAGTAGGAAATTAAGATATTTATTTGAGTAATCGTTACCTATTATGTGCCTCCATTATAGCTTTTGTTTTAATACTTTAATGAAGTTCTTGTTATTTTAATATTAAAGTTACAGCGTGATTGTAATAAGCTATTCATCAATTGTATAATTGATAAATTTATTATCACGCCTGTAATACCCGAGGTTATTTCGTCCTTATTATAAATGAATATTAATAAACTTGGGATAGTTGACGAAAAAGACACTTGTTATATGGGAAATACCTAAGACAGAGTAGAAGTACCTATTTGGCTAGTAGTAAAACTACTAGAGAAAAGAACACCTCCTTTAAAAATGAAATTAAAGGTAACAATGTACCAGGTACCTATGTTGAGTTATAAGAAAAAAAATCCACTAAGTAATACTTCTCATGAACATTGAAGATCTAAAAAATAGTCAAAAGCTTTCAAATACTACTTTTTGTTGAAGCATTTGTATCAGTTAAGATTCCCGGATCGGGCAGTGTTGATTTTCCTTAAGTAACAACTTCACAGTAGCAACACGGAGTCTGTATTTGGTTAATGGCAATAGCCCCGCTCTCTATTAGGTACAAGGGACCTGTAATCTGGAATAGTGGGTGTACTATATGCTTACCCTTTCGGGATTACAAGCATGATGTTATGTGTGCGTTATGTATTAGGTAAAGCGGACGTACCTACACCTACACACGACACTATCGGCGGTACAGTAATCTGTGCGCACGGGCAGAGTGCGTCCGTTAACCGCTGATAAAAAACTTACATACACGCACACAAGTGCGAATCGCTTCCTATTGCTGCTACAACAAATAACAATTATCGCACGCACGCACACGAGCGCCGCCGCGCCGTGCCGGTGCGCCGTGTAGTCGCAGAGATAAGAGTTTGATTGTTGATCGTGGCACACAAACGCGCGTTCTGGTGATTGGTCGCACCTGTGTCGGCGGGCGGCGGGGAGCGCCCAAGTGTTTGCTTTACTCGAAGAAAAAACTCCGCCTGTCCAACTGTAGACACCATGTTGTAACCTCTCGCTCGAAATTGTAATTGCGCGTTGAAAGAATTATTATTAAACTGTTTAGACACAAGCTATTTGTTCAGTTATTGTATCGCATTGTAGACGTGCCGTATGTTGTTCGTCTTATTGGCAAAGGCACTCCTATTAACTAGCGGCATCAAAATATTTTCTGAACGCTTTATCTTTCATCGTCAGTCGTGGTGGCCTAGTGGTTGACATACCGGATTTCTATGCACGAGGTTGCAGGTTCAAACCCAGGCAAGTATCAATGTGACTTTTACAATGTCATAAATACTTTCTTGGATATTTTAAGACACTACTGACTAACGGTGACGGAAAACATCGTAAGGAAACCTGGATTTAATTATCTGAAATCGCCCGCAGTAAGCTAGCGTGGTGATCAATGCTCAATCCTTCTCTATTCGAGAAGAGGCCTTTGCCCTGCAGTGGACAGTTATATGCTGTTATTTTTTTTTTTATTATCTTTCATCATATATTACGACAATATATACATCCCTTTATTAAAATCTGACTCAAGATTCCTAAATTATGATGTTTCTATAATTGGTAGGTAATTTAATCATACTTTGCAGGTAATCCCACCCAGTGGCATAATAACATCCAGAGTTAACGTGTTTTAAACTCTAACATACAGCTCTATTTGACTTGATATGTCTAATAGTTTCGCCTATTACAATAAATGATAGATAAGATCTTACATTAATACGATAAATTATAAATCCAATAATCATTATAGGTACACGAATTTCACCCGTTTATCATCAGATTAAAATTCACCCAAACAACCTCTAGGTTTTAATTCCATAGTTTTTTGATAGGCGTGGCGCAGTGATGACGGATGAGTTCTACTAAGAATTTCTACTTAAATGGCTATCCGTACGAGACGGATTAGGAATACAATTCGCATCCCTCGCCTCCAAACCAAGTCGAGATAACGAACCTAGTGTGACTCTCCTAAATAGCAATAGGCTCGAGCTCTATTACCTGGGACTTATGATAATCTGCGGAATTTTTAATTTGGATGTATTAATTTCCAATAATTGGAAGCCTCTACCTTCTTCGAAGATTCACACAATCGGTAATATGATGCGGCGTATACTTCTATATTTCATATTAATTATAAATACTGTCTCTTAATATGGAAAATACACCAAGGTTTTTTAAATTTTACTTAGTAATTTCAATAATACTTAACCCTACCTTACTTACATAACCCGCGGTCACCAACAAACCTAAATCTGGAATAAGATTTCGTTGTTACAAATCATATTAGAACTATTTTGTGACAATTTTGGTGTAAAATCATCAAATCAACAACCCTATTCCTGAATATTCTCTTACTATTATACCTATGTATTATATACCTACCTATTGTATATTTCCCTCATATAGACCCCTAAGAGTTTGTAAACAAACTATGACTAATATGATTAAAATTATGCAACATTTAAAACACAAATATATTTACTACAAGTTATTTAGCCACATTTGCTAACAATAGTAATGAGACTCATGACAAGTTAAGTGGTGTCATTGGAAGTAAAGTTATCTATAGGTTCCAACTCCGAGCTAGAGTAGAGGTAAAATGGCAAAACAGAACAAAAATTATACTCGGCTGAATCAGAGTTGTGATTCATAAAGCCGTTGTAGGTACAACTGTATATCTGTACAGTTTGACAAGTGATTAACGAATCGACAGACGGGTCCTCGATATTAGCCGAATCGTTAATTTTGTCTCCAACAAACAAGCAATTAGCGGTGCAGCAGTAACTGTAGGTAACCGACGAGGTACGCACAGTTTGTGTAGGAGTTTTGATTCTTCGAATAGTTTGTTTACCCATTACTTATCGACTTATCTATCTTACGAGTATAGGTATATCGTTTATTCGACTTTATTTTCCTGTTTCATATTGGATGTGAAATTTGTGTTGTTCTTGTTCATTTGATATGCACATTTTAAATTGAAAGTGTCGTAATTACATATTATTAGGGTGAAGCTGACGACACAAGAATTTTGAAATTTAAAAATATTTGTTATGATGTCGTCTGTGTCATTTATGGATAACATTCGTGCGTGTTAACTTTAATACACGATTAAAACATGAAAACGTCAAGCCTTGATTCATCAATTTATAAAACGACTGATAAATAATATCTAAGTTTATTGAACGAATTTTAAACATGAGTCGGCTCGGTTTGAATTTGGATGCAGTGCACAGTTTATTATAATGAGATTAAAAACATGAACGTCCGTCACACAGAAGCGTCTGTTCGGCGGAGAACAGTAATAAAACGAACTTCTACTAATTTATTCATCCGCGTTCCACAAACTCGCATTTAAAATATTACGCGTTGTAGGTCGTCCGAATGCATCAAACGTCCCTATTATTATATCCACTCCAGACAGGCGGCACTCAAAGAGAAGGAATAAAATAAAAAGTAAGACAGAAAAAAGCAAATGAATTAAAACAACATAATCATTTACGATTTAAGACGGTGAAAGCGAGCGGGGTTCCCCTCGACAAACGAAACTTTCTTTCAAGTCTGTGTGTACCTGTTCCCGATTTTCAAGTGGATGAATTATATCCCGAGGGAGACTAGGGGAGATTACCGAACACGAAGGTTATTTCTAATGAAGACGTGTTCGAGTTTCATTTTTAATATCTCGAAGATGATAGCATTTTCACCTGCGTTTATTGGAAAAGGTTATTAAAAATGTCAGGGGAAAGAAACTTTACTTTCCAAAGTTTTGTTTTTGTCGTCACTTGTTTGTATTTAGATTTTTTTGAAACATATTCAGATATTAAAGGTTTTACTAGAAGGTACTAAAAGTTGACACTCAAGTTTGTTATTAAATTTGTAAAGATATTAGATGAAGATAATTAAATAAATTAAAATAATGTAAGAATAAGATGAATGCGAGAAAAAGTATAAAATGCAAATAAAACAAAAAGAAAGGAAGCTTACTTAAGGCCGCGAGCCGCCTGGCCGAGGTGGTGGACGTTGGGACTTGCTTACTCCTCATGTCCGCAAGCCAACCGGCCGCCAAGCATTCGTACCAACCGCCAACTCCCATTAACGGGCTCTGCACTTTCATCGAGCGACACCTCTGTTCTCACACCTCACTGACCGCGACCACGGACTATCTAATAACGCGGTAAGCACTTCGCGGCGTCGTCGTATTCGCATCTACGTCGTAATACACCGAGATTTCACAGCCTCCGCTGACGTCAGCGGTAAAAGTCCTAGTTTTGGGATCGGGGGTGCACGTGCACTGCAGGCCGTCGGCGGCGCACTACTCACATCGGCAGGCGCCCCACACGTTGGCCAGGCTCCACAGGCGGTACGAGTAGCTGTCACCATAGCACCCGAACATGCTCTCATCGGTTCTCGCGACCATGGCCCGCGCGCGCGGACTGACGTGCTCGTGGTGGCGCGGCGCGCGGCGGAATGAAGCCGGCCCGCCTCTCGCCCCGCCCTGCGCGCCCGCGCCCTCCGCACCTCGCACCGCGCACCCCGCTCACCTCCCGCGACCTCCCCCCACCTATACTTAATTAGTAGAGCCGACTGCCGACTGCGACTGCTGAGCTGTGTCTCATCAGAACTTTCAACGATACACCGTGCACCGTGGATGTTATAACACCTTCGCATCTATCTAATGACCCTCGTTTTTTACAAGCCACCCACGTAAGGCTGCGGTGCGCTCTTTGTGTTGTTTATTTACATGCTCTACGCCCCACCTTCTCGTTGGTTATCTACCTGTCTCTATCTAACGTCTTTACTTCGCATTTATAACTTTGCGAGATTAGAAATAGTACTTAATTTATTTATTAAATATTTTAGTAACTTTACGTTATTATTATTCGTTCGATTTTTATGATGTTTAGCACACTTAGTAATAACCATAAATAATTGTTTTGTTAACGATATAATTTTACAAGTTAGTGAACCATCTTTTTAAACCAAATTAATTTTTGTGGACAATAGTATTGATATAATAAAACGTGTATGTTAGAAATCAGCGCCTAAACTATTAAATGAAACGTAAGAGTAGTCTATTGCACTTTTAGTTACGCTTTCGGTCACTAGATGGCGTTATGAGTCGCGCGGCCCTTCGCAACTCAACGATTCAGAACCAGCTATAGATTTTTATTTTTGTTTCGTTCATTAAACCGGTAAGCATATTTATAATTCTTCGTTTAAAATTAAGCAGTTAATTGATATTAGTACTTAAAGAAATAGTTAAATCTGGATTTGATAATAATAATTCATTTAAGTTGATAGACTCTTTACGAATTAGGCGATATACTAATGTAGGTTTAGTTATTTAACTAATAGCTGAACTCTTAATGATTTGTTTACTGTAACAACATAATGATGATAGATAAGTTACCGACATTTTTTTGTTAGTCTAAAATTAGAGGGGATTCAACGAGGAGAGTTAAATTTTGTTTACATAACTGTTTTGTTTTAAAATATCTCTAGTTGATAGATATATTTAAATAATTACTTATATCAGTGTTTTCTGTATGTTATAAATGTATTATAACTGATTATATAATATATAAGCCTTTTTAAAGGTTTGAGATGAGAGTCGAGCTTGATATTTGTATTTGCCAGCATTTATTCGACTATCTTTAAGGGGTAGGCAGACAGGTCCACTTAAGTTACATTATAAATTAATATGTACGACATTAATGATTCAAAAGTAGATATTATACGTTTTGTCAAAAGATAAAAATGATATCTGGTATAAATTAGTTATAGGCTGTGTAACGAACATGAAAATGTTGGCTATCCCGCAATTGGTAAGTGTGCACCTAATGTAATTTATACCTCAAGTGCCTAATTATAATAGTATATTATATTATTAATTGAAAAAGCTGTGGTATGATCTAAATAAATAAATAGCAATAATAAACTTTAATTTTCACCACAATGTTAGGTAGCACAACAACTGATGCGTTTAACTCGAAATGGAGTTTCAGCAAACCTTTCAGTTTTACCTAGAGATATTTTAAATCGGTGAGAACAGAAAAATGCACTAAGTACAAAAATATTGAAATACCAATTTACTATTAGGTATTATAATTTATTTATTATATTTATAATAATTTAAGTTCGTTCATTTGAAATTGTTTTTAGACCTTGTTCGTGTTCAGGTATTATTTAAGGTTATGATAACCTTTGAAATATCTGTTTATTAATTGTACCTATATACTTTAAGTGAACTGAAATCGGTAGATACCTACCTATAAATATTTTATTAGGTACTTAAAGTTATTTTATGAGCAGACCTACTTCTACGAGTGGCTGATATTATTTACTATGTGGTGCTGATGTGACACCCACGTTACTTCCTTACAGAGGCCAGTCTTGCATTTATAAGGAAATATTTAGCGGTTTGGCCACTAGGTGGCGTTAGGATAGCTATTCCTATGAGACTCATACTGAAATGGAAATCGAAGTATAACTTTAATAATAAAACATTAATTTCAGATATTATCCATAAAGTAATAATAAAGTGTCAGCACACACACAATATAAGAATATACATAGAAAATAAACAATAAATAATTCAATTGTCTACTTGAAGATAGGTACAAAAGAAATGAATTGGAAGCAAATAATTGTACATATTAAATAAGTAATCTTTAATCTCCGTGGTATACAGTTATAATATATGAGTATGTTGGAGGTCTTGTGTAGATGAGAGCTATTGACATGCATATAAAGGCTGAAATTCAATGAACAAGCCCACAATTTAATTGCAACTAAGAGATCTATTACTCTGTAAGCTGTTTTATAAATGTATTTTGTTGTGTCCATTTGTTGTGCCAAATGAACATAACATCACGCCTGTATTCCCCGAAGGGGTCGGCAGAGGTGCACATATAGTACACCCACATTTCGCCAGTTATGTTTTTAGGTCCCAATGTAATAGGGGGCGAGCTGATTGCCATTAACCGGGCACAAATCCAAACTCCGTGCTGCTACTGAGAATTACCTAATGAAAAAACCCAGTAACACTTTGCCCGACCCGGGAATCGAACCCAGGACCTCGTGCTCAGCAGTCGCGCTTAGCGACCACTAGACCAACGAGGCAGTACCAAAGAAATTTAATTTAATTTAATATATTTACCTATTATGTTTTTATCTAAACCTACGGATACCAAAGTACAACATATCGGACTAAGCTAATAGATGTATAGTCCACTCTACGTCACGCAGATGTTGTATTGTTCTTTTTGTACTATAGGTTCATGTTGGGTATGTGTAGCATAGTTTATGACTTCATTGCAGAATCCTGTCACAGTTGTAAACAAAGACCATTGAGTGGCGGTAAACTTACACTACCATCATAATTTTACCTCTGCTTAACACATCCCTTGTTTTGCAAATAATTGCTTACGAACACTGTAGTAAGGTTCAAATTTGTTTGCATAGTATTAATGGACTACCCTCATATCTTTACCTTCTCAGGACAACATATTTTTATACTAAATACAGGCTTACATTCATTTGTATAAGGTTTAAACTTCTGAGACAAAAGCTAATTGTGTAACAAAGACAATAGCACCTTGTTTTCCACGTGTGCGCCACGTGCGCGCGCGCCGCCACAATGCCACACCTACAGCTTTGTTCGCCGCTTTGTTTTATAGTCGCTGTAAACTGGCTTTACATTGCATTCAAATTACTTGTTTGCTTTCTGTTATAGCGCGACATGAGTTAGCATTGTGTTTCAGTCATTGCAAATAGATACTTATCCTTAATTTCAAAACCTTTATAAATGTAGTTATCTTTTGATGTTAATAGTACCTATACCAAAAAGTAATATTATTAAATTAATTTAAGATTGGAACTGAAATTTAGATAGGTACATAGCTATTCGCTATGTTTTTTGTTTTAAAAGAACATTTCAAACAGAAATTCTAGAAGAATTTATTTACTAGATAATGATACGCCCTGTTTTCTCTTTAATCTTTAAATCTGGTTGATTGTATTTATGAAAGCAGAGCAAGTTCTTATTTCAACTACCAAATGCGTCACTACACAAACATGTTCTTTAATTTTGGCACAAATTTAACCATTTCAGCCTAAAAAGACACCGGATCTTAGGTTGTCAAATGTATTTTAATTGCAGCGTACAGCATCAGTAACTCAATCGCGAACTACCTACGTAACGCAGAAGTATCTAACTATACTGAATGTGTGAATGTTACATTCATAAGATCACATTATGATTTGATTTCATTCAATGGCTAAACAAGCGGTAGTATGTACAGTACAAAAATGGCGCAACGCGTAAATAGGCTTTGAACTGAGTCTTTTAATTGTTTTTTCTGTTAAAAATAGCTTGTGCGTGGATATGCAGGAGGTTAAGCTAAGTAATACAAAAGGTGCATAGTGATTGCTTACAATAGGCGCACGTTGATGCACGTGTGCTGTGCGACAGGCACACGGCGGTGGCGGCGGGCTGTGTGGGGCCTCTACGTGTGGTCGCATCTCGATCGCATAGTAATAACGTATGGAATTCTCACTTCTATCAACATCGAATAACAAGTTAAATAAAAACATCGTCCTATCATAGAAATAACATAACTGTCTAAATAACATCCTTTTTACTGTTTGTGTTGATACCTTAGTTATCTTGTGATGCCTGCGTATGAAAGCCTTCTATAGCGCATATTATAAGCAGTGGACCTTTTGCGTTAAAATATTCTGTGTATCACACAGGACAACCACTGCGAGTGCGCATTGATAATGTTGTGGTGCTCTAATGGATGCGCTCGAGTGGATTGCTTTTATCAATTTGTTTGCTTTCAGTATAAACAGGCTGACTGTTGAGACTCATTGGGATATTAAGAGCATCAATAACACTCTTTGCGATCTAGCTTGCGATCAACCCAACACGGACAGAACAGTAGGTAGGTACCTACTTATAAAAAATATGTAGGTATCTACGACTAAGATTAGTTAAGTTTTCTAAACTGGCATTAGGGATAGATAGATATAATATCTGCAGCTCTTTTGATTTAGATATTAGATTTAGAAGTTGATTACAATTTATCTTAGCTGAAAGTTTAACCCTAAATCATTAATAGTAGGTATTCAAATGAATAAGGGAAATTTTAAAATGATGAAGACGCGCGCTTAACTAATATTAGTATTTTTAAAATACAGTTATCTGTTATTGAAAGCAAGAATGGCCAGTAGGTAGGTACATACGTTTTCTCACGGCAGTAGGTGCGTCGTGGGAGAGTCGCCACATCTGGCTGCCAGCGGTGACGCAGGACGCTCGCACAGGTAACTTTATCGTTTTACTGCTACACTGTGACACTATTTATTGCCGCTGTCAAACAAATAACACTTGTTTATAAGCCCATTTATTTACGAAGTGTTGGTATGAGGTTAAGAATTATTATTCCGATTTACACAGCTTGCAAACCGTATACCTATCTGCCACTGTTACTTAAAAACATTCGGTATGATTGTAATAGTGAAACGTACGCATTTAATTTATCAATAACTAGCGGCCCGCTCCGGCTTCGCACGGCTATAAAATGTATATTATAAGTATTTCTCCACTATTTAATGGATGTTATTATACATATAAACCTTCCTCTTCAATCACTCTATCTATTTAAAAAAACCGCATCAAAATCCGTTGCGTGGTTTTAAATATTTAAGCATACATAGGGATATAGGGATAGAGAAAGCGACTTTGTTTTATACTATGTAGTGATAAGAAGTTAGGCCAAGTATTTCAGTTATAAATGTTACGGGTCTTCTTCTTATCGTATGGTTGACTAGCTGTGCCCGTGACTCCGTCCGCGTGGACATTCGGAAACAGAAAAATTGAATTCTATTTAGTAGTATTTACGCCAATCAACTTTTTTGTTTGTAAACCAAAACTTTTAAATGAAACAAAAACTAACTGTTATGAGAAGCTTGCCACAATATATCAGTGAAAACCGCATTCAAATCGGTTCATTCGTTTCTAAGATTAGCGCGTTCCAACGCACAGACAAATAGACAAAAAATTTAAAAACTATATTTTCGGCTTCGGTAACATAAATACAGAGTGTATAAATTGTTTTTTTTTATTGAATGTATGTACAGACACGGGTCGTTTACGATTTTATTTTATGTATAGATATAGATATAGAAAATATAGATGAATAACCTGGTGTCAGAGTTAAAGCCGCCTATAGGCCTCTGACATGGCTTTACACACCGATGAAAAATCTCTCAGGTGTGCCTGTTTCGTCACGATGTTTTCTTTCACCGTTATTAGCAACTGATAACTAATTTATAATACCAACATGAATTCGAATAGACATTGGTGCGTGAACTTGCGACCTTTGACTTGGCAGTCCGACGGTCATACCACTCGTCTATCCGTAAAATCTGCCTTAATAAAAATCGTCATTTTAAATTAAACTTTACTTCCCACTACTGATACCACTACCACACCGTGTTACTTTTAAATTGATTGACAAGAGTTAGAAAAGCTTATCACGCAGTCGACAAAAGTAGATGATATGAATTAGAGGCGTTAATGTAGTGTTATATCGCTGTGTTGTGAATGTATTGATTGCTGACACTAATTTAGAATTTATTGAAGTCATTTGACTCCCGCCAGCTCGCCATCACACCTTTGACATAAAACATAACAGTTACAGAGTTCACTTTGTGTGAACCATTTATATTATAACTAATTAAAGGAGAAACTTTAAAATCAATCGTTTAGTAGGGAATGTTTTGAACTGACCACATTTTATACTATTCTATTACCTATATTTATACAATTAGGTATATTCTTTCAGGTCTTGACAATAATATAGTGTTTGTTTTGTATCTTGCAGTTATAACCATGTTTTCGCACGGTAACATCTTAATTTATTTGGCACCTCTGACATTGGAAAGTATTGAAGATGTAGAACAGTAACGAGGTTACGTTATTGTTACGTAGGGTGGCAGCTGCGGGCCCGCTAGTGCTGTAGCTAAATTGGCAGTTTGGCCGGTGCAGTACCGGGTGGTATCGACACCCGCGATCTGAGTCGATAATGAGCCGATAGTGAACGCGCGATACGTTTCCGATGCCCGCATACGTGCTCACCTATTATTAGTTCCGCTATTGTCGATTGTAACGGATTTTAGGATGCTGTGGGAGTTCTGTTTGTGTTATATGGGAAATATAGTTTGTGAGTAATGTAGTCTTTGTTATGATCCATGTTGTTAAGAATTCTTACCACATTGTTCAGTCATTGATCAAAAGCAGTGATAATTTTTAATAGCCGCTATTTATGAGTGTACTCCTTAAGTCATATGTTTTTGAGAGTAGTCCTTAATAAATAAATAGGTATGAGAATCTGTCATTTAAACAAACAGGTAAACAAAACAAGAGATATAGAGAAAACTTATAAGTATACCCTAAGAGTATACCATTCCTTAGTACAAATTAAAAGGAACATAGGTAGTCATAAACCGGAGGAAGGCTTCCACAACGTCAATCAAAGCTTATCTGTAATAGCATTATATCCCTTTAAAACTATCAGCAAACTGTTTTGAGTGGCGATAAACAAAACTACGGAATAAAAACAGTGTAATCAGCTTACCGAGGTTCGAGGTTATCGGCACCACCACACTCTAATCTGGCGACGTCGACGTCGACGTGAGACAAAAACGTTGACATATGGAAAGGATAACGACAGATACCAACCACCACCACCACTGATAGTTACGATTTTGTATTTTAATTCAAACATAAAATATTTGTAACTGACAGTGAGTGATGAAGATAAGATACTTACTATGGTAATTCGAAGAATATGATACAAGTATATTGATGAACTTATAAACTCTAGAAACAATTGAGATTATTTGGAAACCCACCAGACGGAGGTGCGTTGTTAATTAACGATTTGGCGAATAAAAACGCCGAGCGGTTTCGGTGCAACTAGTTTATATCTCTTTTAATATACCTTCTACTAAGTAGTTACACACACACTCAGTTCATCACACCTGTATGCCCCGAAGGGGTAGGCAGACACATTTTCGCCAGTTACGTTATAGGTCCCAATCTAATAGGAAGCGAGACTATTGCCATCAACGGCAACGACCCGGGATTCGGGATACCAGTACCTCGTGCTCACCAGTCGCGCTAAGCGACCAATAGACCAGCGAGGCAGTTGGTGCAGAAGTCACAGATGGACAATACAATGATTTTGTTATGGTAGTGTTATATTGGTTGGTGATGAACACGTGTATAGCTACGTGTCTAGTGCTGGCTGGCATCCATTGTGACTGTGTGCCGTGTCACGAGACATATGGCGGCCAGCCGACCCCTGGCCGCTCCAGTCACGTCTCGGATCTACCAAACAAACGCTAATTGTTCTAACTATTGCCTGCTTTGTCCTAAACAATCACTATTTTAATTGTTTCTACAATATCACTCCTATGAGCATTACATTAAGGTTAAAATTCACCTGGAGGGTTGTAAAGAAGTTGGTCGCAAAAGATGTCGCCAGATGGTCTGACAGGATGCGTTATGTTTTGTTAGAAGTGTCAAAGTAATAGCCTTTGTACTTGAGTTGATAATGAGAGGATGCGAAAGCCGTAAATCTGTTGTTTGTAAAGTTTGGAAAATATACTTTTAATAAGATAGAAAAGCATTAGGGCCACGTGACAATAAGCTTCTTAAAAAGAAGGAACATTAATAATTTTAACGATTGGCACAGTGGCTCAGTGAAAAGAAGCCTGGGTTTAATATTCATTGATATTATTAAGTTTTCTACATAAAAGTTAGTGCAAAATTATAATAGATTACAAAAAACTAAAATAAAATCCATGTTTTAACGAGCTTAGGTACATGTGTGTGCTATGGTTAACGGTTTTTTTTTATAATATCCTTTGTAGGATTTATGACCTAACTCTGAATCCACAGATAAAACTTGTAAGATTAATCATCGGATATCGTAATAAAACTATGTCGTACCAGATGAAGTACCTATTTCGACGTTTACTTACAAGTGGACGGGTGATGTAAGGAGTGAATGCAACGTGTTGTCCGCGGAGGAAGCGCGTTGACGCGGCCGCCTTACGCGAGCGGTCAGCGGTTGGCAGCGGTTCAAACGTCGCGCAGTCATTTGCGCCTTCTCACCTTAGTTATGATAAAAATGCATTGGATAGCAAAATAACGTAGGTAATAAAAAGCCCATCAAAATAAAGTAGTGATTTTGTTGATAACACGTGTCATGTCACATTAAAGGACTCCATTATATTGGTAACTGAGTAGTGTCGACAGAAGGTTTATTCGTAGCGAAGTAGTTAGCTGATGCTGCACGCATAATTCATAAACAGTTTGTTTCACATTAGTGCTAGGTGTTCTGTAAGTAATCCCCCTAAAGAATATTTTCTACCACTAATGTAATGTGACATTATTCTCACATCAGAGCGCACAATGGCTCGGCGAAAGTTTTATGCGACTCTATTGTTTGAGTGGTTTACAGCTCGTAAAAAACCGACGTCCCCTGCGAACTATTGTTATTATTTGTTAATTAATTATAAAGTGTGGCTCCGCGGCCACCCTCGCCGTGACGCGGCTGAAATTAACGCTCGGCAATACACACACACCTACACCGCCAACTTCTTGTACTCATAAGTTGTTGTCAGATCTTTCTGACCTATGACACATTTGACACATCATAATTTATTCTTATGATATTTTCGGATCCACTGTTTCTGATTTATCCTTATTACTGACTACTGAATAAGTAATAGAGTAGGTACCTAGCTACCTACGTATCAATTAAAATATAATATTAATAACACAGGTATCAAACGTGATTCCTTACAGCTGATGTCATTATTAGTCGTTACAAGTAAATTATAATTAACTTTAAGGAAGGAAATCGGAGCGTGTAATAGGAAGTATGTTACCTACACGATATTTATTTACAGGTGAGCAATACTAAAGCTATGTAGGTACCTATGTATAAATTGTCTTTCTCTACATACATTTTTCCCTGCATTGAGTCATGGTCAAACGCGATTGCTCAGCATAATGTTGTGGGTTCGATTTCCGGGTCGCAAACAGGGTTTTTAGGTTTAGGTTTAGAGGACCGTTGTCGTCGGCAATAAGTATCTATTGTTTTCCATGTGCCTCACCACTCGCACATCAAGCTACACTCCTGCAGCTTCTAATGCCGTATGTGCTACGTATTGTAAGAGACAGCTGACAGCTGCCGCCGCCCGCTGGCCGTTGACCTGCAGAATCAGAGGATTCCTTTATCATCCCTAAACCTACAACAAACTATGGTATATGGTGGTCTATGGTATTGGCTAGCTCTACTCACATACAAACCATCGCCCACTTTCGATAATATAATAATTGTAATTTTTATTCTGAAAACGTAACTTTTCCCGTCATTATCCAAAATTGTTTCATTTTATAGTTTAATATATCCTTATGAATAATGACTTATTTATCTATGAATTACGGTAAACTCGTTGTTGTTACCGGAAATCCTAACCATCATGTATTCGATTTTATTATTTTTAGAGGACCTATCGTTGGTGTCTGACATAAAGCTGCTAGTTTGAAATGGAACTGGGCGGGTCATATCTGCCGCATGTCCGATGATTTGTGGGCAAAAACCACCACGGAGTGGATGCCACACAATATCAAAAGGCGTCGCGGCAGGCCCAGAAGAAGGTGGCGGGACGAGTTGACTCCTATAAAGCCACTTGGACTACAGCAGCTCACAACCGAGAGGAATGGAGGAAGGAAAGGGAGGCCTTTGCTCTGCAGTGGGACAACCATGGCTGAAATAATAATAATAATATAATTACCTATGTAGCGAAATACCTAAATCAAAAGTCGGTATCCGGGCAAGCGCGTTTCATAGTAGATACCTAGGTATACGAGTACGTGTAAATAAAGATAAAAGAGATGATATGCTATGCAACTAAATAATTAAATTTTAATTAATTCACCACAGTGTTATCATTGTTTTTTAATGCAAATGCAATTATAATACTAAATGAATCTTAAAGAATATTAATACCCTACCATCGCAAACAATGTGCAACCACAAACTTACAGGAAAAGAATAGCAAAAATCGTTGATTATTGAAATGTAGCTAGTTTTACACGTAGGTGTTTTAATAGTGGACATAATTAATAAGATACCTATTTTATTATCCATAAACCATGTATAGGTACTTGTGACCGTCGGCCTGGTTGTCAGCTCGGCGACCATAAAGCTGGCGGTTGGCTCGTGGTGCGCGGCGCGGCCATTCGCAACGCTCCGGGTGCTCGCGGGTGCCCCGCACAGACGCGTAACTGCCAGTTTTTCTCGAAAGCACCCATCGAGGTACGCAATTACAACGAACGCGCAACTTCCTACGGGATGCCTTATTGTGGAATTTTAACAATTGACGTTAGTTTAGAAATATTTCAAATAGACAAAAAAATAAATAGTGTTCTGAAGCTCTCTCTAAACTTAGTTTTCACACACTTCAACTATTCTACGTAGAATAATTAAATATCAGTAGGTATGCATTTAAACGTAGATACCTACACCACTATGAAGTACACGGAAACGGGTGTATGTGGCTGTCAAACAATGAAAAATAATGGCTTTTCTATGTACCTAAGTAATTATCCATTGTTCGATATTTATAATTTTTTTCATCTACAACGCGGGTAGTATCGGTAATATCCAAATGTCTTAAACACGTGTTAAATATCAAAATGTATATAAATTATGAGGGCTGTACAATTGTACATATGTACGACCGAATCGAACGATCGGTTTTTTGCAAAAATTGCTGCAACCGGTTGCAAATTGCTACATAGAGTCGAGTGAATGGTGGTCGCGGCGCGCTGGCGCGACACGCTTCCGGCGCAATAAAAACAATGCGCCGATGCGAACCTTTATTGCGGCAGGTTTCCGGCCGCGCCCGCGCCGATTGTCGCCCCGCAGTAATTATGATGCTACTTGCCAATCTTACGCTAGAGCCTTCTTACGTGATCCTCAGATGTCATTGCTTTTTTGCCGTTTCTGAAAGCTGAGAAAAAATTCTATTTAGAGAGTTTAAATTATAACTTTTTTAGGACACGTTTTCTTGAAAATTGCTGTTCCTTTGTGTATTGTGGTGCTGCATCAGTAAGCTTGTTATCCCCCGGTCCTCCATCGCTTTCATCCGTTGGCGTGTTATGCGGCCTCGCAGACAAGCTTTTTATTTTTATTGAAATTTACTTGATTCTAGACTAACTAAAGTAAATATAAATACCTTCCGTCTTCCTTATCTACAACAATTGTTTCACCGGCACACGGTTGTGTATGGATGTGAAAAAGGAAACGTTAATCTAATTTAGTTTTATAATATACTCGTAGTTATCATTCGTCGAGTGAGTTCAATTCTGTTTAATATTTACGACGCCGGTGACATATAAAAGATTAATAAAAACACCATTCTATTTGTGTCTTACGCGTTTTTAAGTATATTGTGACTTCTTGAACATAGTGTAGTAAATAGAGATGTGTGGAACGATCGTATGAATAGGTAATAATAGTGTTTTATTGGTGGGTTAATGTTTGTGAGCATTAAAACAAATATGTTATAGTTAACACGCGAGATGAAGGGGAGCGGGCGGCGTGCGCTGGAGCCCCGCCAAGTGTGCCGGGACGGGAACCGAACGTGTTGCCGCCGCGCACCTTGAGGGATTGCGGACACTTTAGTTCATACTCCACAGTTACTGGCATCACTGGAACATATTATATTCAACATATTAGGTTTGTAATCTAGCGCGTCTGATTTATAAATATATGGAATTAATCGTTCGTTGAGTATGTGCTTTACTTTTACATAGAAAGAGCTCATGTCGCGGTATAGTCAGCCAGTCAGTGAGGTCGTAGCGAGGCCGAATGCCCAGGTAGTGCCGGATTATTTTTTTAAATATTTTTCACGTTATCGACTTTATTTACTTACCCGTGTAAGTAATTAGCTCTATCGCTTTTCAGTTTATCGATGCATGCGATGCACGAGGTATGTTAGGGCGTGTTCATTTGAAAAGTAACTACAGTTACTTCAGAATTTGTTACGTGATTGTTAACTTTTATCTATAGTATTGTAAGAATCGTTTACATAAAGGGTATTGTAAGAGGATATTATTGTGTAACTGTCATTAAGGCAATGTATCTAAGTATATAAAGACTTGACGTAGGTAGGTACTACATTGCCTCATACGAATTGGGTTTTAAACATAAGTAAGAGGTACCTATTAGTTACCTATTCCAAAATGAGAGAATACAGAGAGTTACATGTCGAGCTAGAAGACGAATGACGAATATGTTTTTAACAAATTAACCACAAACGGTTATTAATAGGAATATCTAATTACTCAATAACCGTATATTCGTACATACGCTATTTCGGCACAGAAAAGTGTTTAAAACTATATATGCTCTATATTAAGGTGATATAAAGTTTACGTGTATCTTATATAATACTTATATAAGATAACCTACTTACCTACGCAAATCGTTACGTCGTGTTGGTAGATAATAATATGAACCTGTTCGAGTATGGGTGTTAATTACTCACGATGTTATTCTAATTCATAAACTATGATTCCGAAAGTTTTCGTTTAGTAAGATTTTTTCCTTTCAATACCTAATATTGACCTTTAACAAGCAAAACCAAAAACACCTGCTTAATGGTATGACATTTGTTGTTTAATGAAGGCCACTATTAAAAGTATCATTCCTATTTTTGAAATCATGGTAACACAGCTTAGGAATGGTTTAAAAAAAGCGTATATGCCTACTGTATATAAGTAGGTATAATGTAACTAACAATATAAGTGGAACACTGTTCAACATAGAACTCGTATTACCGGTATCGGCCCACTTTGCGAACATTACAATCGCAACGAACAAAGAGCAATCAATCAAGTTATCTCATCTTCGTAGAATACCGCGATGTGATCGACAACACGTGAACGTTGCGTACCCGCGCGATCCTTCACCTCCGAGCTCCGCCACCGTTATCGCCCAGATAATACATACAAATAGGGTACCGATTGACGTCAGAGGCTCACACCGCAACGAGGTAACAACGATATGGCGCGAA
Source organism: Abrostola tripartita (assembly GCA_905340225.1). Taxonomy (NCBI): domain Eukaryota; kingdom Metazoa; phylum Arthropoda; class Insecta; order Lepidoptera; family Noctuidae; genus Abrostola; species Abrostola tripartita. The sequence goes on from HG996494.1 coordinate 192,327, forward strand.
CCCTGCGACCTCCGTATCGCAGCAGCAGAGGCCTGCGCCGCCGTCGCCGGCCGCTGGCGCGCGCCGAGAGCCGAGAGCCGAGAGCCGAACAACCCCGGCCCCGTTTCGACAAGGTTTCAATAAATACGACGCAATATGAGGCGTTAACCTTACAGATTTGACGTTTGTTGTTGTTATAATCGTGTTTTGGATGCTATCGCGGGTCAATCCGTGGTGTGCAGGAAATGGACCACTAGCGTCATGACATGTGTTTACGATACTTTGATGTTTTCTTCTCATTGTAAGTAGAAGTCAATGCGGTTCAGAGATAACCAGATAAGGGGGAACGTTGACTACCACGAGCTAGGTGTAATACATAGGTAACCTATTTGAACATCCAAATCTTATGAAAATGGCATCACTATCTCCTGCGTCCATAAGGCCATAAATGAATGTTAATTTAGTAAAGTCGTCATTGTACCAACATCGACCTGTCAGTACATGAGTTCCTATAAACGAACTATGATACAATATTAAGCGATCTCAGTGTGTACTATGCTAGTAGGCAGCAATTTATCATCACTTATTGCTTTCTGTGTAGGTATGGAACACCATCGCTTATCTGGGGTTTTACCGGTAGACTCGTTGGTTCTATACAATTGTATAATTATTGTATTATAATAATACAATTCGATTTTGCGTAATTCATATGAATTGTCACGCAAATAATAGCGAATAGGAATAACGTTCATTTAAGCTAAGTGTTTAAGGTTTTTTTATGTCGTATAAAACCTTAATTTTCATATTATTACCTTATACCTTTGTAGCCTTGAATAAGGAGGTAAGCTTTGAATCAGAGTTTATTTAATTAACATTAGGTACAATTCCTTTTCATGCAGAAAATAAATCAAATAATAGATAAAGCCTTCTACCAATGCTGCCTTCTGCTAAACATGAATATACATGATCAGGTGCCAACAAGTAAATGTGATATAAACAACAGCTTTACTAGTTAGCCTTCATGCCACTAATTACAGTTTAACAAACATGTTTGTGTAACCGCGTAATTTCCCGGCGCGGGCGGCGCGTGACGTCACACTCTCCTGCATCACATTCTTTGTACTGATATTTATCATCACATCACCGCTGAACTATTGTAAGGTAATGCAGAGGAGAGAGAGAGAGAGAGTATATTTTGCATCAAAGTTAATGTCTCAAGTAAAGGAGAGCCACATGTTGAAGTTTTGTCCTATACAGCAATCAGCAATAGGCTCGTCTTTAAAAATTATGACATAAGTACTTGCCATAACATTAACCGCAAATCAATTCCAGTAAGTAATTACAAATTATTGTTTATATTTATTATGTCATCGTCCTGTGAACATTACAACTGCGAAAACGAGAACATTAACTCATTGGAAATGTATAATTGTCCACAATAAAAATTATAGAGATGTGCTTACTCAAAGATTATTTTCATCTCAATTTATATCAGACCGAGGAGGTTCACTGCATGGTAACCTCCTCGGGCATGAATTATAGTATTTATTTTTAGCGATATCTTAAAATATACCTTTGTAGTTAACCGTTTACTTGCACCAGAATAAAAAACTATACACATCGATATTTCCGTACATTTATTTATCAAATTACATGCACAACATAACAGTTTACACTAAATCATTGCACAGTAGAGGTACAAGTATAAACAATATTTAAAAAGAGAGTAACAAAGTTATACAAAAAATAAAAAACACAACTACTAGGAAATAAACAATTCACCTGTCGTTCATCAATTCGCAAAATCTTAGACATTCACAATATAAATCCTTCCATTTCATCGCAAACACATCACACTCAGGTACGGACGTCATGAGAGCATTGATCAGTGTGAGCGCGCGAACGAGCGGAGAGTTAGAGTGTGAGACGGTGCGGGTTCCAGGCACAGCCAATAACGAATGTTGGCGTGGTCTAAGCTGTATTTTCGGCACCGTAGGAACATACAGACGCACCACTTGAGACACTAGGCCAGTACAGTCCGTATCACCGCGTAAGATCCTACACACAGATGTCATTAAACAATTATTACAATTATTATTATTATGAGTATGTTAACCTTATGACTGAGAAGGTGGCGGTTTGCCTGCCGTTTAAGTCGTTCGTGACACTTGATCTAGGCGTGCAAATATATCATTATTTACAATGGGTTTCAGTCATTATAACATGATAAAAGAGCAGCTGCCTGTCTGATGTATGGACAACCTGGGGCATACAGTAGTCAGCTCCTCTTGTTAATACGTTCGTGAAGATGATTATCTTTGCTACACTTACCGCCGAACTCAGAGACAGTTAATTATTACTTAAAATATCACTAAGTAAAGATTTCCTTTGTGTAATCTTTACTTAGTGTCAGTTTAAGTAATCATTAACGTCTCTGAGTGCGGCGGTTAGATTAAAATTGTTTTTTTTTTACCGCCGTTTGTGCTTGTTAATATGATATATTTACCGTATAATATATATATACTGTAAACTGGAACAGCTGGACCTCCCATCACAAGCAAATCTTTGCTCAAAAGGAGGTTCCAAATAATGTTATGTACAAACATTGTAAGTGATGAAATAAACATTTTTTTTTGTATACAAAGTCATAAATTGGTTTCCTGTAGTGTATATAGCGACGTTGATAATGATTTAGGTAAAATTGCACATAACTAACTGTGTGGCGAAGGTAGCTACGTTATTTTTATACCATGGAACGCATTCTGCGCTATTTTCAAGTGCACTTTACAGAAGGAAGACTTTTAAACTGCAATTAGTAACAGAAATAGATGTTGTCTCCGTGCAGGTCCACTTACTCGAATATTAAACGCAGATTAATAGCTGCCATCGTGAAACTATACGAGTATGTTAATTATGATAACATTACATCAGCTAATTGGTGTTCCAGTTTAATAAGTTATCAAACAATGGTCTTACTTCACGGCGGACAGTGGGCGTATAAAGATAACTATTCACTAACTGTTCTAATCCGGAACTGTGCGCGTCCGGATAAACTAACCGAGTCAAAGTTTATCTATGGTAAACGTTATCATTTGACGTATTTTTCTATTTTGTTTTTCGGCACAAAATGATAAATTTTACTAGGTAGGCACAGATACTTGAAATAGGTAGGTACCTAAGTAGGTCGCTACTGAAAAACTAACTTACACGTTGAGCTCTAGGCCCTACAGAAAGCAGTAGGCCTTGATTAGAAACGTATGCCATAGACTATAGAGTCACCTTGGGTTACTCTTACTGTGCTTATAAGACAATTCCGTTATTGTATTGGTAGATACCTAATGTTCTCTCAGAGTCCTATGTCTTAAATCACGGAAGAAATCAATCTAACGTGTGAATTGAACGAAGTCTAGTTTTAAGTTTTGCGATCTACCTTAATGGGTTTATTCGGGAGATACAAAAAATCCGTATGTTTCGACATATTAGGTATTACGCTGACCTAATAAATATACGATAAGGATATAAGCATAACAGTGAATATTTAAAAAAAATTTAGAATTCTGATCAGAATATACCTACATTGAATAGGCCACTTTATACGATCATAATAATTGCACGGCCGCGGTGGCAGAGCGCTGTGTAGGTGAAGCGCATAGATTACGCGCAATGGACGCGCGTTGTGCAATACTACCGTTATTGATGTGACGACTGACGGGCGGACGTCGCGATTTATTATATCGCTGGCTGCCATATTCACCTAGTGCGCACGCGCGGATCCAGAACTAAAAGACATTGTAGATAATGTTATTTTTATAACTAATTAAATAAACATCTCTGCATATTAAACTTTCAAGTCTTTTTAACATATTTTTAGTTTAAATACGGGTTTCCTGACTTCCTGTGATTATTATGATATTTTTTTAACTTTTAGGATAAAATAGTGAAGTAGCTATGAAAAAAAATGTCTTAGCTTACTTATCTACTAAAACTAATAGAAGTCGGTTACGATGATTGTCTTTATATATTTCACGTGTTCTCTTTTAATTACCTCACTCAAGGAACATTCTCGCGCCTACAGCTGCGCGGGCGCAGCGGTTCTGTTTCAGTTCGTCCCTGTGTAGCACAGTAAACACGTCAATGTGACAGGTTTATTCAAAGATCCAACTAGTATAAAAAGCGTTTTACGTGAACGCGCTTTATTTTTAGACAAATTTAGTGAAGCAGGTGGACCTCGGCGCGGGATCATAATGTCCGGGGTATAGTACCCGCTACCCGGCCGCCAGACGCTCGCCGCAACATTTAATGGAACACTTTACACAATGTCCAAATATTAGTCTTACTTTTTATTTCTCATCATCATTGACATGATATTTCTAGTACTTACAAATTGTATGAACTTAATTTTGTTAAATTATCTGATATACTCTAGGTACATCAAGTATTCTGTCTACAAGCTAGTACGTAACGTAAATACCTACGTAGTATCATATTAGCAGATTGTGATTGAACTTCATTCATGTCATCCAATTATCGCCTGCGAGCGTCATGCTCAGTGTTTCGCTGTTATCCGTGGCAATAGTTCTAGAACAGTCTTGGGATTATTCAACGTACGAGCCACGTGGTACTCTTACTCTGTTCCAGTCAGATTTCACTCCAATTAGATGTTTGTACGTATAATTTCTTATTATTCTAAGTATCCCATTATCGTATTAGCCTAACGATCGGTGAACCAATCAGCAGTAGGATAGCATGTTATCGGCGCAATAAGGTAAAATTCCCGTCACTTGAGATAACGTCCCGACCGCCGACACCGCGCCGGCCGCGCGTCCGTCCGCCGCGCGCGTGTGTGCGTGCACGAGCGTGTACGTGACACGGCGCGCGTGTGTGAGTTATCTGCCGCACTCATTCATACAACGTATTTCCACGTATCAGTGCGGCACATCATTACACTTGCGTACGCGCACCGCGCGAGCTGAGCCATTCATGCCTAGGAATACCAACTATGGTTTTAAACCGGTTACAATACGATCGCAGACGTCGACGAAATTCTGAATGACGAGGAAAGATATGTTATAACAATCTCTAATAAGAACTCACACTCAATAACCGGCTGTATTAATTATAAGAGAAAAGATATTCCAGCATCCACAAACCTAAGTATATGAGAATTGACATGTTGTATATTTTGTAACCTGTGCGGGCGATGTAATGTCCGTGTTTTGGTTACGTATAAATGTTTAAAGTTAATATTACGAGCTCTTAATCATCTCACTTAATAACAAATGTATATGGCATTATAGTTATAGTAATTATTTAACCATAAATCAAACATAACTAAGTTACACTTTCGTACGACTCATTATGTTCTCCAAAGAGAGATATCGATTGGCTGAATGAACAACAAATCGATGCACTGTATCTACGTGAACTTACGTAGGTACTATAAATGTTAGGGACAGCTTTTCGTATACAATTTAAGGTGAGAAATGTACAAACTCATGGCTACAACGCGCCCCTGGCCCCTGACCGCGCGTATCGTGAGCAGATAACAAGACCTGCGCCTGCGCATGAGTGAGCACTGCGCGTGTAAGTGTTCCACGCGTCCATAATGATCCGATCATAGTGGGCTATTTATAAGCATCGTATGTTTAACAATACTTCATGAAGAACGCGGAAAAACTTCCTTTTCCTGAAGTGTTTGTCTTATTGTCATCCTAACCTGCCTATCGATTTTTAAAGATTTTAAAGATATGCTTGAATGATATTTTATATTCTATGGAACTAATCTTACAATGTCTTTGGTTCTAATCTATTAATCATTTCTAGTGTTAGTAAAAATATTCATTGCGTGTATTGAGAGGAATACTGGTGTAGGTTACCGACTAGATAAATATTTACAATAGAAATAAATAATATTAATTTAAATATTCTAATACGATTTTTCGGAATCAGACATAATGATTCTTCTTATACTGTTCTCACCCATTAAACAATAAGTTAGTATCTGGTATATAAATATAACCCACTGTATGACAGCCGCATTGTTCTCTGTACACGTTCCGTGTTCCAGTTCACGGGTCGCAGTACTTACAATATCGAACAAGAAATATTCTCCGGCCTATAATAGTGACGTGCACTGATTAAACAAATAAGTATCGCTCGTACATTACCGACTGACTGTATTTTGTACGCACGCCCGAGCCCGGTACACACTGTATTATTCTGGGGAAATATCTTGAGATTTCAAATGATTTTTTAAGGCCTTTATTGTTTAATTTTATTCTGAAGTCTAATTCGAAATAGCTCTTGATTTTAATCGTGTAAAAAGGCATCTAATAATTTTAATAACGCTAGTTATATTACCCATCTTTCATAAGATAAATCTTGAGTTTGTTCTTATTATTTGTAGTGTTCTTATCGAAATAAAGGATTTCAATGGTTGTGAAATGAATTGGCTACTTAAAGTATTTTCCAAAATTTTGAAAATTATGCTAAAGTCAGTGAGATTAAATATTCAATTCTACAGCATGGTTAAATTTCACAACTTTAGGTGATATATGTACATTGTTTAACTTATCTTCTTTGTTGGTCTTCAGCGATACCTTTTTTCCAAATACGATTGTAATTTTTTTAAATAAGACATATTATTCTTAAAAGTGTCTCTCAAGACATCGTTTCGTGTGTATCAGGGCGGTTGTCAGCGAATTCTTCCAATCTGTGTAACGTCTGGTGATTCGCGTTCCACTTATTATCGTACCGTGGGCATTTGCATAAGAATAACAAGGAGGATTATTGATGTCGCCCCCCGCGGCCCCGCCGCCCCCTCGCGCCACCCCCTGCCGCCCGGCCCGATCACAGCGGGGCCTGACACATGTGGATAAGAGGAAGAGGTTTAGAGGTAAACGCCACAACTAACATAAATCACTTGAATTCATTATGATTGCTTATTAGATACTAGTGAGATATCAACCTAGCTCCTCGTCCCTGCTTCTAGCTTGTCATCTTCGCTCGCGCTCCCCCGCCCCCGCTCGTGTCCCCCGCTGCCGCCCGTGCCTCGCGTCTCGCGCTAATGCTTAATTTTGTTCTCTTTTCATGTTTGCTCTGTATACATTTCGTCTAAAATGGAATGGAATAATTTGATGTAACGCTGCCATCGGCGCGGTGCGATTGGATGCTTCACTTTTACGAGATGTAGGCTCCGAATGCAGATCCACCACTAAATGCCATAAATAACCTACTTATTTATAGGTGCTTATTGTTCGCTATAAATATAAGTTCTCGTGAATCGTAATGCGGAGATTGTGACATTATCTTAACAGCCTTCGTATTAACAGCTTTTACGAACAGACACGTCGGTAGGTATTATATGAGTGTAGGCTTAATGTTGTTTCAGTAATACTGGTGTTTGGCGAACAGGGCTCATAAATTATAACATTATTGCACGTCACAGTTTACTGTCGCGGTTGCTTACCAAGCATGAACACTGAGTGGTAGGTATAGCCATAAAGTTGATGTTAAGGAACATTACTTTTATTGAAGAATATAATATGGATAATAACGAAAACAATATGACAATAAATACAATAAAGTTAATACTATTTAAGATAATTTAAAAATGTAAGCCGGTCGTCCATCAATATGATCACAGTAGTACGGGAGACTGGTTTTATAATAACATTAGCGCGGGTCCGGCACAAACTTGCATCAAAGTTGTTTAAGTGAAAAGTTTGTAACTACAGGGCATTAGTAAGTTAAGCCACCTCTCATCGGCCGGTGCGATTCAATTAACAGCCTCCGTAGCACGTGACAGCTACGAAGTTGCTACGGTGCTTAGCTACGCGGCTACGAGTTACGACGGTGAACCGCTACGGTGCTACGTGATCGGGAAATACACTGCTACGATTTACCTTTAAACGTTTGGAAGACGAGGTTTGGTTACTTTTTTATACAATAAAAGTTCGCACAAATTCTAAATTATGTATTTTGTACAGGTTATTGTTAAGTGTCAGTTTAACAGTTCTATTGTTTAATTAATGCCCATAATACTGATCTGTTATAACGAGTGTTTTACTAAAGTTTCGCATGAATAAAACAAAAAGTTCTGCGTAGTTCAAACAAATCAAAACTAAATCAGTGTTTTCAAATCAAACTGGTCCGGCTAACTGGAGGGCGGAGGTTGACCCCGATCGGTCGTAAACTAAAACTGACCGCTTAAATCAACTCGTCCAAATTAACCTTAAATAAACCCACCCGGTCGGACAAGCGGGTTCCGTTCCGTACACTTCCCACGATTAAAATTCCAAATTCCCTTTTTGCCGGCAATTTCCGTCGGAGGTGTGTTGGGTATAAAGCGGTCTGTCCCTAAATCACGGCGAGGCTCGGCTGCAATTCAGAGCGGAGTTACTTAATTCAATCATGATAACTGCGGTCCCCGGCAGGCGCAAGAAATAAATTGACCAATGACCGCTGCTGGGCCCCGAGCCGCTGCGCGCCAGGGCCGCCACGTGCCAGGGCTGCCGCGCGCCAGGGCCGCCGCGCGCTGCCGCTGGACTGGTTCAATGTACTGAACCTGAGTCAAGCACGTCATGGTTTTTAACAAGGTATCTGTAGTCTTCATACGTTTTTATTTCTTGTTAATCAATTTTATTTCATGCTATTATGTAACTTAGCTTTTCAAGTTGCACTGCCATTTTGGTTTTGCGTGGAGTTTTAATAGAAATGTCTCGTATAAATAAAAAATTACGTGAACTTTTCATCAGTGCCTAATACCGGCGAAAATAACTATGGACCTAAACGATCCCTATCAAGCCACATCAACTAATAACCCTCTGACTGCGTGAAATATGTTATGTAGGTCCGATTGATATTAGTAATATTTATGCGTCTCGTACTCGCAGCCCGACCTAATCACGCGTATACACTTTGTATTTAAATGATTAGAGTTCATATCCAAGTCCCATTGTACTGAACTGGGGCAGACGTCTCATGTTGTTTGACGTACATAAGTTATAAATGATTACTTGCTACAATACAAAGAGTCAGTAAGGAACGCTCGTGTCATCCAGTGATTTATGATGCTACTCGATATTATTTATTCGTGGGTATTGTCTAGATATTGTTTACCTTACTTGACGTTCAAATGTATCTCCCTGCTAGTCACTCGTTTCTTATGAGGCGCAAGTAATTAGAGTTGCGAACAATCGAGCATGATTTGTAAATGTGTTGCTTAGTTCTTATTCTTCATTGCACATAACAGAAATAACATACTGTGAATGTGGCGAAAGAAGTATGTTAAGATCGTAACAAATCGAAATCCGTGGTCTCTGCCTACCCCTCTGGAAAACAGGCGTGACTTCATGTATGTATGTAGCTAGATTTACTGCGTAATTGAACCACATGTATTTGGACGTGCTCGGCAGTTTGAATGACTACGATGGCGTTCTACTAGCAATCTATTAAGTTAAATTAATAGTTTTGATCATAATGGCTGCCGCACTAACCCTACTGCGAAAGAAAGGGCTGTAGTACCTGGCTGGGGTTGTTGGGGGCGACATTGCAGCGGTAGATAACAATTGAGAGTCGCTCGCCGCCGCAAATTCAATATCCAGAGGTGTCGTAGTATCAGCCCCGTGCTCCCCCCCCCTCTACCTCGTCACCCCGCCGGCACCCGCGCACACCCCCGTGCACCTTGTGTTTAGTGTCCACTAGCCGTCCTCTGTCCACTGTTAAAGGGGATATAACCACTTAACGAGAAGTGAAGTCTGGCCCGAATTGAATTTCCGAACTCCCGCCATGCACTAAAATATGTAGATAATTTTAGGTGGGAAGGTCTTTACTATTCCGTCGTTCAATTATGATATTATCGGGAATAAGTTTTGGTCAAAACTGAATTTGGATTGGTGTGCATAGCATTCGACCTCTTTTACAATAAAAAGCCGTATTTAAAGAGAAATATTTTTTACATCATTTTTTAACACAAGGCTGGATTAGCGCAATGGACTATTAACTTATGTTACCTTGTTCACAAATATTTTATCAAAAAAATCAATCATATCACTCGGTACGATGTTAAATTCAAAAAATCACAGGCGTTTCAATAACAGCAAAAAAGTATTGAAATTTATGACCAACTAAAAATCTTAAACAACAAATTCGATTTACAGACGTAACTGCAATTCGAAAACGTCGAAATGTAAAACGTAGTCGTACGCACACTGCGTATGATAAATGTCACCAAAAGAAACGTGTTGCTAAACTTGTGGCTCACGTATCGAGCTCTATCTGTTGATTGCACGCGATACATTTGTTATGAGATAGTTGGCCGATGGGATCGTCCGGCATATTAAACGGCGATTAACCCACCGGTCGCCTGCGCCGCTCTGATTTATGTGAACTATTAAAATCTCTGAAGGCACTGAATTAATTGCACTACTTCAGTGTTGGCTGCTTTATTAATTGGGACCGAGTCGCCTGTTGTTTATGGACGTTTCCCTTTCCTTGGGCGCGGTGGTCGGCGCCCTTATCGTAACCCAGGCCGGTCCAATTTGTCCACTCACGTTTCTGTTCAGTTTCAATGGCTATTAAGGACCCTACCTCTGGTGCCGAATAATCCAAACATAGTTCTTGTGTATGCTCTAGTTTGGTAAGCCCGGAGTTTCAATATAATCACTAAATGTTTGAAGCGAGCACAAGTTAAGCAATTCGTAGGATACATAATGCGAATGAATTGTAAAACACATACCTACAGTGCGTAGTATTCTGCAGCCAAAAGTGAAACCAACTGAAATATTACGACGCTAAATTAAAAATTCAATCTCAACTCTGAACACGACAAGACACTCGAAATTTAGATGTAATCGTATTCAAATCACACGAGGGCAGTCGCTGGGGCGAGTAATTTATAACTTGGACAAACGCAAATTATGTGCGTAGGTAGCCGTCAAAACTCCGCGGGAAGTTCGCACATTTACATATAAATTTGGGCACGTTGAAATATCACCTTGCGTGTCGCGGTCACGGCGCGGGCGGCGGCGGTGCGCGCAACAAATTACAACAACAATTAGTGCGGGTGAGAAAGTTGCCGCGAGGACGCTGTGGCGTCACCGCTGTCGCCGGACGCGCGACACGAGCGACACGCGTGGTCCAAGTGTACAGCGCTGTTTCTTGGTCATTTGATACAACAACAGGAACAATAATTAGTAGAGTTTCATTACAGTAGGGTTTTCCAATTGATATGCCTTTTTTGGCATAAGATAAGTATTATTGTTGCCATTTAACAACTAATTGGCTTAGTTATTATCTAAGTGTTGGACCTAGCGCGCTACTGGTTTGACGTTTTATATACTAAAGGTGGATTTTTCTGACCCAAAGAATTTGAATGTTTGGTAACATAATATCATTAGATATCCAAATGCTAAGATGACTTATTAGTTATATCTCATCACGAGCAAATCCGAGTTATCTATGGATATAGCGAAGACACGAAGACACAGCCTTTGTGTCCCGGTAACGACGTGATCAATTTTTTCAAGTAGACTATGTCGCAGGCAGATCCTAGTATTATATATACTTAGTTAACATTACATTGTTATAAGATAGTCATTATTATGATTAGATACTTCATTATCGGTCACTCAACAAAAACATTGTTTGATTTTGCTACGTATTTGGATCCCTAACGTGTTATAATCATTGTACCTATTTTATTTATCGTCCAGTGTTTGTATAATTATCAATTACTGTGGCTTACCAAGTTTGGACTATGTTATATGTTGTTTTGAATAATAAATGCCAAGCGTAGATTTTCCCATATTAGAATTATGAATATTTTCATCTGCATTTAATGAATCAATTCTCGAGTAATTCAGGTTCCGGCTGGCAATTAGGCGTGCGCCCCTGACCGCGTGTCTATGAGATATAGCGCGCACCTGCGACACGCCACCCCTGCGCCCCCGCGCCCGTGTGCGGCCGCATTTATCTTATCCTTGCAAGAACATGCGGCGACCACTCATATGTCTAACCTGGTGGTGGTTCAATTAACGCGCGTTTAATTGGTGCGGAGGTTCAGTGGAAATTTTCAGGAAAGTTCAGTATTCAAAGCGAGCTTCAATTTAGAGGCGTATTCCGTACTGCGTACGCCTCTGCTTTAAAACTGCTTAATGTCTATTTGCATTCTTCTATCGTGTTCGTAAATCGCAAGATTTCTTTATTTGCTTGATAACACAGAGAAAAATATCCCACACGATGTAAGATTTCAGTGTTTAATATTCAAAATGTTCGCCCTCGTACCTACCCACTGGAGGTACAGGCTCCATAACCTCGTCCCTTAGGTGACGTTATCCAGGTCCCGAGGCGCGGCATCGCGATGGAAACTAAAAGAAATTTCACACAATCAGCCTCCATAAAACTGAATCCGCCTATTTAGATCATCTCAGCTGTCCGTGTGTCCTCGGGTTTTTGACAAAACCAAGTTTCTTATGACGCCAGAACATCGCAAATTAGTTTTTATACCTTCGCGTTAAGACATATGATGGTTTGGTGGGTATGTCGGTGTTGTATCACGGAGGTAGGTAAGACAAGTGCACGATAAGTTTTATTTTCTCCGGGGAGGTGAGGCTTGCGGTGCGGGGCGGTGCGGGGGGAGCCGATAGGCGCGCCACTTACGACGATAGCCGCTCGCACCGGACAGCCGAGCCATCACGATGCAGTTTACAACGGAAAGGATTGCCGAAATCACATGTCATTTCGAAGAGAATGAGATTCGTTCAGCGGCTTATTAGATCTACACACCTTGGTACCCACACAATCTAAGTAAAGTAAAAAATAAGTAACTAAGTTGTATTATTATTATTATCCTATAATCAATGCCTTGTTATTTTATTGCTTCTAAAGAGTTTCTGGGCTTTCTTTCTCCTCTTGGGAATGGCACTTTGAAAACGTAAAAATACACGTTTTTTATGTGGCAACAAACTTGTAATATTTATAAATGTAATAACTGAACAGCATTAAAGTAGAGTGAAATAAAAATTATGTTTATCGAAGACTGCAAAGTGTGAAAAAGAGCTACCCGGCATTAGCAGTCCTGCGTAATAAATATGGGTAAACAGCTATAATGAGTAGTGTTGCTTGTTATCTGAGATCGGCGAGCGCCACTTTCCGCGGGAGCCGGGGCCCGGGGCGGGGGTCGCGCGCGCGCACCTCGGACTACACAAACATGTTTGTACTGACCAATTATAATTCGATTGACGCAGATTGTACGCTCATAGGTACCTACTAGGTGCGGATCAATCTAGATAAGCGCGTTGTAGCAGCATGAGTAGGTACCTATCTATCATATACGACGATACTAATGTAATACTTTAGGACGATAATAATGTGTAAATTATGATGTTAAGCACTGCTGCCACGACAGACCAGTAGTGAAAACCACCTTGCTCGGAATTAGCGCGGCAGGCAGCAGTGTTTTGCAGCACCGCAGTGGCAGCACTGCTGCGAGCTGCGGAGTTCACAACCATACCTTTAGGTTACTAGATGTATGCATGTTTGAGCTTAAACGCTCACCTAATAAACATCCGATTCCATGATATATAGAGTAATACCTAGTACATATCAAAAATACATAACGCAGGATGTTGGAATATTTGATATAATACTTATAATGCAATATATTAATTATTATTGATGTAATGTAACCTACTCATAATGTTTTACCTTCCTGCCGCTAATGTTTACGGAAGGTAAATCAAACGGTTTTCCTTTCCATTATCTAATCATACGATACCCTAATATGTAGGTAATTATTTAGCAGAGAGTTTCGACAAACAGGTAGTGAGTGCGGTAATTATTTATTAATTATTTAAAACATGACGTAATACCTCCATGTTTTTTTTGTGTTGCGGTTTTAATGACATAGGTACGGATCTACGGTTGGTATCTACCTACCTCGATAACCGTAAAGTCCAGAACTTTTAGAACTGACGGAGACTGTAGCTAAGTGATGATATACTGATGAGCTATTTAGGCTACCTAGTCGATCTCTACTTATTGTGTGATTCACAGATTGTTGTTCAGAGCTTGGGCTTAAGACTACCACGTCATTTTACGAATAGAACAATATCCAAACGGTGTGAGACTGAGTTTAAAAAAAAGACGCTCTGACAGTCCATTTTTAATGAAGGTGCGAGACATGATGTGATTATTATTTCTGATTGAATATTATATTGTTGTTGTTGCTAGTAACACAACTAATTAAATATTATTTTAAGTATTGAATATTATTGTTTATCTTTGTTTATGATATGTAATCAGCTACTTCCAATAGCAGATTTTTGTATTGAACATACATACATGTAGTGAGATACCCTGCGGTTAGTTAGCAACTTGTTGGAAAGATCAGGAGGTTCCGGTAGACCTACTCTCTACACCATGTTACCTACATAAACACCTACAATAATGGGAATTCCAGCTCAATTTAAATATTTTATCGCTGTTTATATCCTTTTAATGTTTCCTAATATGGCATTTAAAACGTTACTCGTTAATTAGCAATGAAACAATTTACTCGGTGCTTGGACGAAATAATAAAGTCGTCTTTTTGTTGTGGCCTGAGAGCTATTTGTGTTCGTGTAACATTCATTTAAACAATATGAAGTATGGAAACAATCTCAGCAATGTTCCTCCTTAGTTCGAAACTGAGTTCTGTTCCATTTTTATGTATGAACTATGCTCAAGGCCTCGAAGCCAAATAACTTTAACAGTTGAGGCTAAAAAGCGCCTACTACAAAATGATTTGAAATTCTAAATTGATAAAGAAAATTTGAAAAATGATGGACACGAGCGGGACTTAAACCCGCGACTGCTACGCGCTGCTCTAACCAAGTGAGCCACCGTGTCACTACTCGCACCCATCGAATTTCAAGTTCCCTTTTAGTATTTACGTCTTAAGGGTGACGTCAGGTATTATCTGTTGGAATCTATGATTACCAACTCAGTGTTATACCTTTACAGCTATAAATCACTGAAACGATAAAAAACGATTTGAAATTGCCTACGACGAATAAGCTGGTGTGCTCTATCATACCTTTGCATCTTTTTTAGTATGAATAGGTACCCATATTTCAATAGCTACGGCTTGATCCAGGTTAGTGTAACTATGCATAAAAAAATCTACCGATTCCCGCAACTGCAGGCACAGAAAGTTGTGTATGTTACTGTGTGTATAATGTTTGCAAAGCGATATTTAAGTTCAGCTTACATCCTCAATACCAGTTGGTGACATGTCTTAATTTAATTGGTTTCCCAGCCGTCTGGAGATGCGTCTCTGTAAATCAGTGCGCGTACGCTTCACTTAATTATTTATGTGCGTACGCGCCGCCGTTGCCCGTCGCAGTGCGGCTGCGGGGACAATGTGCGAAGTACGCACTCTGACGTACACACGCTATAAAACAACATCGTTGACCGCGTCATTATAAACGGTTATTTTTATGGACATCTTGTTTGTTTGTTATCAAAGCACACTCTTGACAAGACGATAATAACCCCTGCAACAGCTAAGCATTGAAGTAAGTTCTGACCTGGTATGGTACTGTCTTTTGGCCATCAGAAGTGGACAGAAGTCAGCATATAACGTGCATTTGTTATAACCTATTTTTTGTTTGAGCCTTGAGATGTGTCTAAAAAGGTCTCTTTCCCAAGTGTATTTTTAAATCATTTTATTAGGTGTGTTATAAGTTCAATGAAAAAAATGAAAGTTATTTTAATTTGAAATCTAAAACCGTGGCTTTAATGCCTCGCAGTGCGTGTGCGTGTTTCGATCTATAAGCCATCGTTCGCTACTGTAAGACGGCGAGTGCTTGCGGCCGCGGGTCCCGGAGGCGGCGGAGGTACAAGTGCGGCCCTCTCCGGACCTCCCTAGTCCCCTCGTCACGAAGGTCACAAATATAACTCGAGTGACAGGCAGCACTCCCAACAAGTGCCGCACATATTGGATGTCGTGATTTAGGGGTCTTCGATACAGTGACACGCGTTTGATGACCCTATGGCTCAACTAAGGTCTATAGCTACTAAGGGTCCTAGATTCAATATTTGCGTGCCAGTAGTGAGATTTAAAAAAATGTTTGGACATGTACTTGGGTGTATGTGTAACCTTCGATACAGGTAAAATCTAAGCAGGACAGATTTGAAAAAACCATGATGTAGTTTATTTAGTACATTAGGTACCTACCTAATTACTGAAAGCACACAGCTGGAAAAAGGGACTTTTGTCGATGTACACGACTACACTATCATAATATTCTTGTTTCATTACTCCTTCAGGGTTGATACAAAACAAAATGATGTCTTACCAAGACATCATTTCTAACTTGGTAACTGACTTGATACCTAATCGTTAACTCAATAAGCTAGACATGGTACCTACTCGGTGTTGTTAACATAAGTGAATGCATACAAATTGCTCATCACTCTCTCTTTGTGAAATAACAAGCTTCTTACAATATGTTAGACAGAAACAGTGCATTGACACCTTCAGTGCCCGCATAAAATAATATTATTCTACAAAAACTTATTTTGTCTTTACGGCCAGTTAGATTTGAAGATTACTACGTCGGGCGAAAAAAACCGGTGACAGCGAAATTTTCAAATCTCCCGCTAGCCCCCGGCGAACATAAAACGCGAGAGTCGAACGGTCGCCGCGAGGTGCGTCCTTACACAAAAACTCAATCTTATCGCAGCCCCGACATATTCCACGGAATGGGAGCGCTGTGTACGTACTTATGTAGGTACTGTGTCGGTACCTATCGTCTCACAATTTCGAAGCTATGAATACAAACAATATGTTTGGATATCGAGCTTCGTGAATGACTTATAAAGGATTTGCGAGTTGATTGCATGCAGCAATCTAGATGCTTGGAATTGACAAAAATATGGGGGTAAGTAATTGGTTTTTCACGTGTGTGGAACTTAGTGGTAGATATTTGTCGATAAGGCTGGGCCCCGGGCTCCGGGTTTGGGCTCGGAGCTCGGGGCTCGGGGCCCGCGGGACGCTCGCGGGTCTCCGGCGATAGGCGCCCGCCGGGGATCACTTACGGGTTGACGACCGTCTTCTATCTGTTGATCGTATGACGCCCTCACACGAGGACACATTCTCTTGATAGATTTTACACTTAAATTTCATGAGACTATAACATTTAATGTGGATAAGAAGGTATGGCGCGATATGACGGTACATACGAGCGAAGTTATCTTAAGATTGACAATATACTCGCATGAGGAACTGCGCTCTGATATACTAATATGTATGTATGTGAATAGAATATTATAATTATATATGTATTATAAGAAGTACTCATAACTTTATAATTATGAAGAAGAAACAAAAAGATATTTTTTTAAACAGTTTGAATATTTTTTGTAACTCGTTCTTATTAAATTTCTAAATCTAATAATGGAAATTAGCAGTAAAAGGAAATTCATAAAAATAAATATAAAGTCGGCAAACAATAACGAAAATTGGCAACTCGTTTGATAGCCAAATATGGAAATGAATGGGACTAATCGACAAAACTCAAGAAAAACTCGCGGTAATGAACGAAATAATAATAAATTGAACCTTAGTTGTCAAAAGGGATCCACAACAGATTATAAAGAAGTTCGATAAGAGTATTCACGATTCAATCGAGGTCTCGGCTCCCACTAATCTAATTACGGCCGTGCCGTCTCTTTGTGCGGCGCGCGGCGCGGGCGCGGCGTCGTTCGTTTGTTTATTTCCTTTGCTCGCGACTCTGATATATATTTTTTGTTTAAATTTTTTTCGCGGAGTTTGCGAGCGCTCAAAGGCGGGCTCGAGTTATGAAATAGTTCAAGCGTTAATTGTAGACGTCCAGTGGCGAATATTAAAGTGGTTGTGTGCGGCGAGGCCTGGATAACTAACTTGTTAACCTCGCCGGTCCCCACGCCCCGCGTCCCGCGCCGCAGCCCGCGCCGCGGCCTCAGACGTGGCTGACCAAAAAATAATATTTAATTAGCAAGTTGTGGCTCACGCGATAGGTATCGCGGCTGTTGAATGTTCATTAACACTGTTGTTTTAGAGATTCGTTTGCAGTTTATTCACACTCGGTGAGTTTGGTAAACCTAGCACGAGTTGGGGTTTGAATACATAAAAAGTGGTTTGTGACTTGTTCAGTTGCAACGACTCCGTTTTAATGGTGATTCAGCCAGACCAACAAAGCTTTGCCTTCATTACATTACAGATCTTCCAAAACACAGAGGCCCTCACTAATTCTCAGATTATTTTCGTTCAAAAAGCACTTGATGCGGTCATTTGTTCGCAGTGAGCGCCGCGGTGGGCGGACGACGCCGACGAGTCGATTTTTTCCTAGTGATCGGTAATAATCGGTGGAGTCATTAGGAACGCCACGCTTTGTTTTTTATGTGGAGGGTAATGGCGCGAAAAATGTCGTTAGCGAACCAAATACCAGCCGAGAAGAATTCAGGTGAAGAGGTCAACCTACTTGTGGTGGTCGTGGTCACTGATCGGCACTGAATGTGTTTGTTTTTATAACAGTTTTTGTGAAAGATATGATTCGGTGAACAGAACTAGCCATCTGGGTGACCTGCTAGAAACATACCGCTGTAACTTTAGATACCCTCGAATGAAAATTATTATTTAAGTATATTGTTTATGTTTCCACGAATAAATGAATAAATAAATGAATTGAATTATGATGAGAACGTACCAGAGGACTATTTAGATATTATATGAATTAAAAAAAAAACCGTTTGGTATTTGAGAAATTAATTTTGTAACTTAATCGTTATAATCGAAAAACATAAGTCATGAAATAGGTATTATTTTCCTCTTACCAAACTGTCTTAAACAAAGTAAACTTTTAAAAGGTTTTAGAGTAATAAAACAGTGCTGTGCGTTACGCAGTGGCCGGCGCCGGCGTGCGACTTGGAAACTGCGGAGCGGCCATTATTTCATTACTTTGCCCAATAAAACGAATTAAAACCTAATTAGACGCCGCGATTTTTGAACATTAAAAGAGGGGCGGAATTAATTAGTGGAGAGCAGAGGCAATGATTCCAGTTCGGCGAGTAATTGCCGCTCTACCGTTTCAAATATAAATCAGGCAGCGGCGCGAGTCGTGGCCGTGAGCGGACGGCGCGCGGCGCCAGCTTCCGCGACTGCGGCTTGATCACCGGGCTCTACCGGAATCAGTTGAGCAGGAATGTTGCTTCATCACCACCCGTTGGTATGGTTGTTGATATTACCTCATTGGAGTACTTACATTTACTAATATAGTTGTTGATTGAACTAGATAACACAAGGATATTAAAGCGTAATGATTACCTTCCTACCTACATTAAACAACATTATAATTACTATCCTGAATGTTTATTTAGGCTGCATTCGAGGTAAATATGTTTACTGCTAACTGCTGATCAAACGATGATAAACAAATAAATTAGTAGGTTTACATACTGTACTGTTAGTTGTAGTGTAGGTAACTGTAGTGTTAATTCTAAATATGCATTTAGTTTTCTTTGTTAGGGAACCTCTTGTCCTATTTTTATTTGATAGAAGTAGGTACCTACTTAGCCTAGGTAAAACCTGATGCATAAACACTTACTTATCGTCAATGGTAGAAGTAGTTGCAGTCCCGCTGTTGCTCATTGCTCGCGCCTCGCGGACACGTCCAGGAAAAATCTTAGTGTAGCAGTCTTAAGATTCACTTTGAAGGGTGAAACAGATTCCATTGAATCAACGGATGAATTATTCTGTTTGTCCGAGTTTTTAAACGTTTGCCTCCGACCGCCGTGTTTGAACCGAGAGGGGATTGTGGGAAGGTATTCGTCTTGGTGCGCTCAGTCGACACAGGCAGAGGTATAGTTGTATTTTTGTCTGTACGAATGAGTATTGCTTGTAGATACAGTGATGTAGGTATAGAGTTAGTAGAACTTAAATAACTAAGCTGCTTTTGCAAGTTTTCCTGGTGTGAGATGACGCCTTTACTTTGCAGTGACAGTGGTGTTTATGATATGAAACTAATTATAATATAAGGCTTAGATACGTTATATGTAACTATAATCACTACAATGTATAGCTAAAAGTTTAGTTTCCCATCAAAAATATTCGACTCCCCCATAAAATGAGCACAGAGTAAATATTTCATTGGAAAGTGTTTACCAAGTATAAGTGGCACGAGTTGGTCCAAGTTCAATCAATTATTATTTGAGAGCGAAAGTAGTTGGAACTGTGTTGTTCGGAGCGGCGATAGAACAACTGGCGGGAACTGCCGGCCATTGCTATAAATCCGGTAATTTAATAACGAATAACTTTAACCGTTCGTTTTCTCAAATTAAATATAATTCTGCTATGGGCTCACTTTATAAACACCTTCATTTTCATTATGGAAACTGTTATTTCCATTGATTTATCGAGCTAATTGGTTTTCATTGGAGGCTTAACGAGATATTTGGATGCGCCCGAGGCACAGCACTAGTCTTAGCGTGACTTTTTGTACTTAGGACCTACTTGTAACTCTTTGGTCTCCAAGAATGTCAGCTCCTCGTTAAAACATTACTTATGTGAAGCTTTCGGCCATGAAAACACAAAATAAATTACATATTTATTATTTATTATTTCAAAAGTGCACACTTAGTGTTGCCAGAGTAATAATAATATTACACCCGTGCAGCTAATTGTTCCCTTAAAGAGTATTGTAAAACTAATTTATCAGATCATTACGCACCTTTTACCGCCATTTGTACGAAAACAAATTAACTGTAGACGAAGGACGGAGGCTTCCGGCGGCCATTTGTATAATGGCTGCGTTTCCGGAAGTTTGACAGGTCGGATGAAATGTCGCGCGATTTTTAGTAATTAAAGGGGTGCTATTGGCAGGGGTAGGTACGGTGACGGCGAGGTACAGGAAGATTGGCTGGACGGCTTTAATGCCGCGACATATTTGTGGGCATTTATAATTACAGTTTAATTGGCATCATTATTTTGAATGAATCGAATGACGATATTATAGCTATACCTACGTTAAGATAAGGAAATATTCTGTTTTTACATTTAGGTATAAAAAAAGTTTAGGTAAAAATATCCAAAAATACAAGCATTCTAAACGGACTATCGTATAGGTATTTACGAAGATGTTTCCTGGTGTGCGTCAATGAATGACCTCTCCAAGTGCTAGGTTGGCTCAATCAATCAGTTTCCCTGTAATCGATGTGCTAATATCATCGGCCGCTAACGCCGGTTATCTGACTTGAACTCTGCTGTTCTTACTTAATTAATGAACCAATATGATTAGATAGAGCACTGGTTATGCATTCAGAATTCATTTAAAACCTAGCTACGAAGTTTACTTTAAGTAATATTCTTTCTAAATATTGTTGAAAATAATCATATCTATTATTTAGGATAGCTATAACCATGTCATAAATACTCCAAGCCTTGTACGGTGGTATGATGACAGCACTTTCAAATCGTATCTGCTTCATTTATTACTATGATTTCTTTTTTTTTAAACTGTCGTCCTACACTAGGCGTCTCTCCTGTATCGTGGGTGCATTTAACAAACATAAATTATCACAAACACCCAGATTTGGAACAAACATCTGCTATACTACTGGATAACACAAATTTTTGTACAGTGCGGGAATCGAACCCGCAACCCTTAGCGCAGCAGTCCAAATACTTAGCCACTGCGCCAATTAGATTGTCTTTAAATTAAATACGGATACCCTCTAGATATCCTCCTTATTAAATCCCTATATATTTGCAAATGTGTATTCATGTGGTTTCTTAAACTTCAGATAACTTTTAAGGTGCCAATACCCACCGCGCACCGCCACCGGACCACCGGACCGCCTCAGTTTGTTGCACTCATTGTTATTGTATTTTCCCCCGCACCCTTCCCCTGGTCCTCTGCTTCCCATAATTCAGCTCACAATCAAACTGCCGCCACTCTCCACTAATTAGTTTTGATATTTAAATTAGCCCCGCCCACCCCGCTGGCGATCGACGGAGACATCTTACGCTGTACGACTGTATTCATTTGATATTGTTGAGTTTTATACGAACCGGGATCCGACATTGCGGTACAGTATACCTGTATGTATATATGTAAGTACTTAGAATAGGAAGCCCAGTTCACGTAAAGTTACTTGTAATACGTTTTTGGCAATATTGCATCTGTCATGGTTGAAGATTTTCCAAATTGTGGAATATCCCGCTGGTACCGTTTAAAAGGTGTTTAGAAAACAATATCGTGGTGTGATTTCCTGAAGCATCGTGCCACCGTGTTGTCGTGTCGTGTGGTGTAAAGGCCCCCACCGTCCGGCAGGTTCGGTTCAAAGATTGATTCCTCTTTCTCGTCGGACTTACTAAAACTTCGCAGCGGTCCTCCGCCTCACCTCGCCCCGCGAGTCCCTCTGGCCCGTTTGATCGCGTTATTTCGCAAGATAAGTCCGTTAATTGCCTTTACAGACAGGTTGCTCATTCTATTCCAGATTATTGATCTCGCTGAGAAGTTTTTGTATGTCTTCAGAGGGGATTGTTAAACGGTTTTGTTTTTAATTGAACAGTTCTGGGAATAAGGACCTGATGGGCTCGAACTTGCTTTGTTAGGCTTCGTGTTGTGTCAGACTTAGTCGTCTCAATAAAGTTGTTATTACAGCTACGCGGCTACGGAAAGTTGTGCACACGATACAGATTTCAGACAAACTAAATTAATACTTTTACTTGAAAGTCTGTAAAGATTTCCTTTGCGAAAGTTAAAGAAAGAAACAAAGCATGTCTCGAGAACGGAGATGTAGACAGATGGAGGTATCCATAGCATTAGCAACGAGACAAAGGCGAGATAACTAGTGTATAAGAATAAGGAGCACCTTGAGACAAAGGTCTTTGAGCAAAAAGTACAAAGTGCAGTCGCCGAGCAGGCGAGCGCGATGTGGTGCTAACTACGGGGGCTCGGATCCGATACAATAATAGTTGCCTACATTTGTATTTTGTACCTCTTGTTTGAAGAAGCTGTAGTGTTATTTTATTTAATAAAATTTAAAATCGGTGTCTACCTCGTTGTTCAGACAGAAAGTTAATGTAACATTAATAGTTGATTATTTAAATCTGAAACCTCACTGTTGGCCTTGCCTTTCTCACATCACTTAGGTACATTGATCAGTGAAATTATCAAATTACAAAGATATCCAAAAAATTGCACACGATAAGAAATGTCCGGTATCTAATGATTTTACTAGCTTTAGTTCCTCTTGTTGGACCTAATGAGTTCTACTCCACCTTGTATGAAAACGAATAGCAATTAGGTACATATGCACTAAGAGAGACTTATTAATAATAAGTGTTGTGATAACCGGCGACAGATATAGCACAAACAAGGTGATTAGTGTAATTACCTATCGTCTCCATTTCCGCGTACCGAGTTATACGGTAGGTACGATTAAGATGGATTCTTTATTCCGCTCCGAGTAATTCCTGAGCAGCTCAATGCTGATGTTATATAAAGTGAGCGAAGCTGGTTATTGTTTAAGATTTTATTGAATTTACAATTGGGATTATCTCCCCTACGCCGACCTACCTCGCCAACGCGATTTCTTTTTAATCAAATTACGTTCTGGGCACCCTTTCAAAATTATCGGCTTTCATTAAAGAGTTTTATTCGCGGGATATTAAATTGTTGCTTTGTTTTGTTTAGAAACAAATGAGCGTGTATTATTGCATCATGTTTTTCTTGTTTGGTTCATAAATCAGTTATGCTTCTGGATTATATTAACTAAAAAGTAAAAACCAAAGATAGGTAAGTATTAGGTATGCAACTCTTTTGCAAAAATATATTTAAAATTAAATCCCTAAAAATTGTTATTTAATATTCGATGTTCGATGATTTCACAGTTTGTTTCGTCATGAATTTTGAAGATTATTTAATTAAGATCTTAACTAATCCTGCGTCCGTCTCTAACTCGGCTCGTATTGTTTGCAAATTGAAAAACTTTTCTCGTTTTCAACTAATTATATTGAGAGGAAGACGAAAATCTTTTGCAAATATTTATTGAGAACTCGCGATTGTCGCGCGCGCGATATAAAGATTACCAGGGGACCAAATCGAAGTTTAAAATCTTCTGCTGTCCCTCACTCTCGTAGCAGAACATCTGAAGAGTAAGTGAGAGAGGGCCATCGTAATAGTTATCAACTAGCTGCGAACGTTCTCGAGGTGAAGCCTGGCGCTTGTTTTTAATTAATTAATTTTATTATTTTTCGCCGGCCGCCGCCGCGTTGGCTTTATTGGCGGAATTTCTCGAGTAATTAGTCGTTTTATTATTATATAATATCGGAAGGGTTGAGGTGGGCTCGCCAGATGCCGCCGTCATTACAAGTCGCCGCTCGGTGCGGTGCGGTGCTGCACGGTTGCTGATTTTTTGTTTACTTTTGGGGTTCTTAAGATCAACCCTTGAATTCTGAGTTTAAAGAAGAACCATTTATTTTCTTTAATTAATTTCAGATTTTAACCGTTTCGTTAGGCGGATGGTTAGTGTCTGAACAATCTTATTTTACGGTCCTGTTCACCCAATTTGATTTTGTTATAAATAAAATTGCTCAGATTGTTAATGGAGATTCGTATAAACACTCAGAACTATGATTACACTGTAATCTTAATATTACTTTCTACACCAAAGTAACGATGTTCCAAATTACTTTCGTAGAACGTATTACCTTAGAATACTATCGAAAACAAACAAATAATCTTGAGCGGGCACACATAGCGTCTCGGTAATCACGTCTATAATCAGTATCCAAACAATGGCCACCTCGCCATTAAGGTAATTAGTGCGGGACATAATCCAATTTGTGCTGTTTATACTATTTGTTTGTTGGCTGCTAATTAGCGAGAGTGCCGCCTACTTCCCTGCTTACCCACAACTGACACGCCGCGCCGCCGTTATGTAGCTGTAAGACGATTCTTTATTTATCTACTTCTAGGGATTCTGCACGAAAATAGGTAGCGTGGGCATAATTGGTGATTATATTTATTATCTCTGCGTTAAGTATTTTAATTTCACGTCTTATTAGGATGTCTGTAATTACCGTGTAGGTATACTAGATACGATGTTTACGTATTATATTTGACACGTAAGCTATTGTGTATTATTATAAACTTGGAGGCACATGACGCCACCTAAAGTGTACAAACATCGTCTATCTCAAGCATGTCACTCACATGACTGCGTTTAGTCTGCTATTAGTGTCAAGTGTGACGCGTGTCGACGTCAAACCTCCACCAGTCACCTACGGACGGTGTGAGAAAGTGACGGCAGGGGCCTAGGCTAGGTGACGTCATCACACACGATTAGCGGACCACGCGCACCTAGTGACGTCACCGTCCCAATATAGTGGAGGTGTTCGCGTCACTGTCCGCGGTTGACTTAGTTATGTACGTCACCTATGTTTTCAATGTCACTGTTATGTGATTTCTTAGTGGTTTTAGGACACCATTATGACGGTTGCTTACCTAGCATCAGGCACGGATTATTTTTTAAAGAAACGTTATCCCACACTAGGAATTTCTCCTGTATTGTGGGAGCGTTTCACAAACATGAAAGATCAAATACACAAACACCCAGACTCGGGACAAACATCAGCGGATCGCACAATCGAACCCGCAACACTAGCGCAGCAGTCCAATCGGTTAGCCACTGCGCTAATCGAAATCAATTCATGAACGAGGATAATACCGGTATTACCTTAAGCCCATCTTAAGTCTATTCTCAACTCTATGCTCTACATGCAAACGACGGTGATAAGTATAATTTAATCCATGGTCTAAAATTGTTATTTTTTATGAATAAGTAAGTGTCCAATGTCCATGTGGTATGACCGTTGGACTGCCACAAAGGTCACAAGTTCAAACCCCGGCACGCAGCAATGTAGTTTCGAATTCATGTGCGTATTGTAATTTATTTATCAGTTGCTAAAAATGTTAAAGAGAAAACATGGTGAGGAAACCGGCACACCTGAGAGATTTGTCAACGGTGTGTAAAGCCATGTCAGAGGCCTACAGGCAGTTTAAACTCTGACACCAGGTTGTTCATCAACCATACGATAAGAAGAAGACTAGGTATACAAACGTAATGCTGGTGTACAAGTCTACCCATAAAGCTTCATAACCAACAAGTACGTACATTTTAACCTTAACACCTGTGATACATAAGGCTATATACCTGGGCAGCGTCACCTGTTGTGCAGGTGAGGTGGGCGTGCCGCGCAGGTGGGCAGGTGCGCCCGCCCCGCCCACCTGGCGGTACCTGTGCCCTGTGCCGAGCGCCGGGCGCAGGTACATGCGCCGCGTGCGGGACATTCAGGTACGCACTTATGTAACTCTATGTACAAGCCTCGCCGGGAGTATGTACACTATGTACTCCATGAGGCTGTTTATTTTACTAACAGCCTGGCTGGTTTTGTTGATTGAAAGCCGAAAATGTTAAAGAAAGTAATAGTAATGTTTTAGTGCTAGCTTTCTATGCTGATGTCGTAAGTTTGTTCCGCTTGAGACATTATTTGCAAAGTTTGTAATAAGTTCCGAGTCCTATTACCTATGTCTTAAATGTCATAATATGACAAATTTTAAGTTATGGGTGGAACGCCAAAAAGGCACCCTCTTTACCTTAAGCATCATTAATATTTGTGATTGCAAAAAATAGAAATGACTGTATCTAATTATAAAAAAACAAAAGCACATCTACAGCCTCCCCGGCAATATTTCCTGCACCTATTAATCTGCCAGCCCGATCGATGGCCTCAAGCCCTCCTACACATGTACCTACCCCACTGTCCAGTAAGTGGTCGGCCACTCAACCCTGCGCCCGCCGGTGTCACCTAGCCACCGCATATAAATTTTTTGCGCACTTAACCGTGCGGTTGCGGCGGCGGGCGCACGACACGGAAAAGGAGGTGCCGTCTTAGGCGCGCGAGCCTGAAGGGTTGACCTCTAGGGCCGCTGTGCGAGACGGTGTGTTTCTGATTGAACAACAAATGACGCAAAATTAAATCTAGTCACGAAAAATTGGTTGACTGGGAAGATACTTTTTGTTATTGGCATTGTCATTATGTAATTAAAATTGCCATAAATTACCTCATTAAGGTTACATTGTAGGTACGTAATGTTTTGTTACAAAATACTATGTAGGTAAACAAGTAGAGACTTAACGTTATTTATATAATAAATCCGATTTTCCTTCAAGTGTAGGTAGGTACCTATATCTAGTTACAATTATCGTTGGATGTCCATCAGCAGAATAATACTCGTCGAACAAAAATTTGTTGGTCAAATAAATAAGGATCGAATTAGGACCAGTCCTTGATCGGTAGTATTGTCTCACACTTGTTCGCAACTCGAGGAGCAGTCGGCCGACACCGCGAGACCCAAGTCACCCAACACGCTTAGCATAATTTACACATACACTGGATATACTTATAGTTTCCAATCCCCTTTCGATTGTACTGCTGTTGCATAAATACGAACATTTGAATTGTAACTTTTTCGGATCGAAGGACCAAAAACAACGCGGGTAATAAAACGTTGCGTGTAGGAGGGCCAACCTTGTGGTTTCAATTCTGTTAGGTATTTTGCAAAACAGTGTATTTTAAAATTTATTATAGCCTTTCGTGAGTTCTTTACTTCACTTAAATTTATTAGTATTGTGTGTAACTTACGATAATAATTTTAGTACAAAAGGTACGTTTGTCAAACGGTAACGTGCACGGTTCTAAATTATTTATCATTCCAAACTGGATAAGTAGTTGGTTTATGATAAGTTTGGCAAACTAAAGTCAGATAATAGACGACCTGTTTGGCGCAGTGGCTAAGCGATTAGACTGCTGCGCTAAGGGTTGCGGGTTCGATTCCCACACGGGGCAAACATTTTTGCGATCCACATTTGGCTGTCCCGAGTCTGGGTGTTTGTGTTATGTTTGTGAAACGCACCTACGATACAGGAGAAATTAGTAGTGTGGACGTTTTAAAAAAAAAATGATACCAAATACATCAGCAGACACATGACCATACACACGCACGATGTAACAGAGAAAACTGTGTAATGTGATGACATCGCTCCGTGTGATGGGGGCCTGCAAACAATAATGTGGACCAAATCAGCGGACTACAGTGTCAATGTTTGTAAAGCATCAAGCATGGGATGTCGATTATAGACTTGTAGAATGTGGATAGGTGCGACATAGTGTACAAGATTACATGACATTGTGCCTTTGAAGGTATGAGTATAAAGTAGTGCGGGTCATAGGTACATACTGCTTAGCCATGTAGGTAATTCAAAATAATGACTTGCAGATATCGATTCACTTACCAACTTCGTCATATTTGGTCTTATTCAAAGGACTTAAAGGACTACATTTACTCACACTGACATCCAATTACAGACAGTGGTTTTATCCTCCATAAATCTAGACGATTAAATAATTTTCTTTATTAAAAGTCAAATCAAGTTTAATTTAATTTAGTTTCAACAACTTCAAAGTAAATAGAAAAACAATAAAAAGCAAACATCGCTTGCTTGGAGTGGTGCGCGGCGCGGGGAGCGCACCTCACAGGAGCGGTGATGTAAAGCAAACAAAACGAGAACGTACATAAATAAATGCGTTGCAAGTAATGTTTGCCAACTAATCCCGTGGCGCTAGGACCAAATGCGAAGTACAGAAGGACCATTGCCAAATAATTATTCGACAAACCGATAGGCCCTGTGCAATTTTGCAAACTTGCACAGTGAATAGGTTAAGTATGATCAAGAAGTGGCCAAAATCTATCCTGTAGTAGATCCTAAACGACCAACTATAGGCAATATTTTCTTAGTTTCTTAACCAAGATTCAATGTTCTATTGAATGGAAATTTAAAAAATGATTTATATATTCTATTGATGATCTCTATAAAGAAAAGCTGAAAGCAACCCTACAGTTCAGTAAGACTTACCTCATAGTAGATAACTACAAGGGTTGTTTTAAGTTATCCTTCTGCGATAACTGTGACGCTACAAACGCCACGTAATTGAAATTTTAATGGGAACAGGTGCGCGGGAGTTTTCGTCACCGCGAGAGGCGCCGACGACGACGACTGGGGGTTAACTTTATAAAAAGGTATAATGTGCATTAATGCAGTCGTTCGTTTAGGTGAGACATCGCCGGAGAGGACTTGTTTATTGATATAGTTATTATAGTTTGTGCGTTACGCATGCGTCTAAAAGCAGAGCTGATAGTCGTTAGTATAAACATTAGGGGACGTATTAGGATTTTTATTTATGTAATTAGCAGTAAGTCGTCGTTTGTTTATGAAACTACCGAAATACGTTACCTACCCTTTATTTGATACAATATTGTATTACGAAGAAGTAAAAAAGATACGCCTGAACACATCCTATATAACCTAAAAAAAAATCGGTTATAATTTAATTATTATTGAAACACACTTACTTGGAAAGTACACACTTCCTTGGTTCCCTGAAAGCATCTCCTGTTCTCCCCTAAGCCAGTGTCAAAGAACACGAAGGTATGTTAAACAACATTGTAATTCCACATAATTTTAATTAACAAGCGGCACACAATGCGCGGCACTTCGTCACGATTTCAATCAAACGCCTGCGACTGTGACGTAACGAGTCGGCTCATTGTACAAAAATGGCCGCGAGCGAGAACCTGGATTGAAGTGTAAATTGAGTCATTTTCACAGCGCACCGGTACACCCCCGCCCCCTAGCACCCAGCGTACAGTGAGACAACTGCGGGGTTACTATGAGCTTGCACTGCAGGTCATTTTACGCCACGCGCCATTAAGTGCGGTGTAGTGTGGCGTGGCGTCTCGCTTAGTAAGGCACCTGTGTCTTCATTATTTTTGACCCTTTGAGCGTAGGTTTGAGAGTCAGTGATGTCGCCTGGGAGAAGCCTTTGTCCAACAGTGTACGTCTTCCGGCTGATGATGATGTCGCCAGGTGACCCCCTAACAATAGATTTTGTATTGTCTATGCTGCGTTGCGTAGCAATTTGCAAATATTGCTTAATTCCTAGCAACAAAACTATAAAAGTGGCAAAGTAAAAAATATTTAAACCCAGTTTGCAAAAAATTGTCTCACTGAACGTGCTCCACTGTGTACCTTGGGGTAGTAAGAAGCGTACACCTCAAGACGAACAAACATAAATTGCGCGAGGTTCCGGCACAATCAGCCGCCGCACTTTGTTAGCACGAGGTAGGTACGGACAGCAATAACATGTTAACACTTGACTGAAATTCAGGAGCAATTTTCGTTTATAGTTTTTATTGAAGTGTTACTTACTGCTTGTTAAAATCACATAGTTTATTGATAGCGCTTTTACATTTCTCTTAGCATTAATTAAGTAATGAAATCGTCTCTAGAAAGAAGGACTGGTAAACCAGCTTTTGATATTTATAAATGGAAAGAGGTCCTAAAACTTGCAGTAAAACACTGGTAAAACTGAATAAAAATTCGTGCTATTAAGTTGTTGTACGTGACTGTACACTGTAGGTACTTACATTGCTTTGCTAACCGTACCGTATTCCTGATATCAATTCCATCACAGATGTGAGGTGCTATTGTAATTGAATGATGTTTGTTTGTGCTCGTGAGGAAATTGTAAAGCTATTTACATTTATTATGCTGACACAGGTATTATGGGGCTGGAACTCGACTTAATAAATTCAGTAATAATTTTGACTAACATTGAAAATTAAGTTCGATAATACTATTTGCTAGTAACATTTTACCTTTCCTTTACTGCGATCGAATCTTCAATTAAGTATTATTGGAATAGCACTTATTCTGATAACCGTAATATCAAGAATAGCATTTACAAAAACTAATTTCATAAGGAAGTGATATATTATATACCTACGACTAATTTAACCTAAGGAGATAATTCCCGTTTTTTTTTTAATAATTCCTTATTATATAACCACTTGTACCTACATATGAGCCGCCCTTGCCCGCTGGATGTCTGCCTCCGCCCGCGCGGCAGGTATCCGATATGATTTTATTACGGCTGCCAAATATTTGCGCTCCCCCACCCTCGGATCAAGACGCTGAGATCTGATCATTCCTGCCGCGTGTTCTACAATCCAATTACTTTCTCATTTGTTTGATGATTCAAGAAGATATCAGAGATTTCTTTGTGCGCAGGATTTAATCAATTACCTGTGTTTTGTTGATATTTTGAACTGTTTGTGATAGGTACAGTAGGTTGATTTAATTCGCGTACATAAGATATTTAATTTTGTGGAAAATGACAACGACATTTAGACAAAAATAACAGAGAGAAAACGGTCAATTGATTGGTGATTTCAGGAGTCATATCAGAATGATACTGATTAAAAAGATCCGTCTGTCTGGCCACCTCACACGTGTCACACGACAGACGAGAGTGTCACCTACGTGACGCACACCTCGACCAAACAGACGCGCGACTAAATAAACCAATGTATATGTATGAGATTTGCGTGATACGAGTTTTACGAGAGAGCGTCGTGTCGCTCTAGTAACGGCACTAACCCGGACTGTTACATGTGTTAATATTTTTATTATTGCACACTCGCTGCAATAACTCCCTTCAATTACCCTTCAGAGCTTCTTTATTTACCAGCAACTGCTTTGGATTGCGTGGAGGCTGGATAAGAAGGATTTTATTGAGATTTATGTTAGTGCGTTTAAAATAGAACTGGTGACTTAAAAGTAAGACAAAGATATTATATTAGTTTTAAATCGGTTACTCCTTCAACGTGAATATCTAATTATATTCTAAGTAAAGTGTGAATTAAATAGGAACATACTTTTTTCAAACTTTCATTTTGTACCTGTTGACTGACCTGATGAATAAAAATAGACCACTTTTGTTGTTTCTTTAAAGTTCAACATAGCTCTAACAATACCACATTCACCTGACATCGTTATTCTCTGTTCGTTTTCGTATCCACTCTCGTTAATTCCCGGGCGAGCGCGTAGTTACCGGCTAGAAGTTGGTGTGGTGTTAGACGGTGTCCTCGTGTTTTTATGATCGGTTTACAGCCCCATTATATCCTTGTTTTGTAATAGAAACACTTGATTTGTTCCTCCCAAGACACTGGAGTACATTGTTTGTAAACAAGTCATCCGGACTTTTTAATTTTCTTTTGGGTTGTTAACGGCTCTCGTTTTGAAAAGGGGACCAAGTTTAAAGAAATAATCTAAGTTTATTCCTGTTTCTATTATGTTTTAAGACCTCTGTGGAAGTAGTTGTAGCAAAGGAAATGTAAGCAATTTTAATATTATTATTATACCGAAAGCTTTTATTAATTTGATTAGATAGAAAAAATAACATTATTTACATGTAAAATACAGAACTTTAAATTTTATTTCAGCTTCCCTAACTCAGTACTCTATGTAGCTTACCTTTCAGTTTCAGCATGAATCTTATCAGTTGTAGGTAGGTACCGTAACGGGTGACGTATGCTCTCCATCCTCAAGGTACACGAGGCGACAATAAAGCAGTAATTACACGATGGACAGCGTGATATCGCCGCGGACGCACGTGGAAACCGCGCCCTTGAACCGCACCGCACTGCGCCGGCGCAGGCCCCAGTTTATACTAATATAGCGCTAATAACTAGCACTTGCGAAGATGCGCTATGACACAGCTCATAACACTTATAAATATGTTCTGGACCGCTAGTACTTATAAGATGTCAGTTTCGTTTTCGATTATCTTTATTTATCTGTCATTTAGTAAAAGGAATCGCGAGCGCGGTAGATAAGTTAGCTGTCAACAGTGTCAACACTGTCTTCAGTCAGTACGAGTACAGTTTATTGCGTACAGGTTGACCATCATAAATACAACTCATTTAAATATGAGCATTATTAGACAAAAAGTTTAACACTAATAATTGCAAGTCACGTCTGCACCCATACGGCACAAGATAAACAGATTACAATGATGCGAGCGATATCGCGGCGTATCGCAGTCGACAGCCTTGACTCGCGGGTCGCGGTCTATATATAAATTGTTATGCACTGTATCTGCGGCAGTATTTGTGTATAAAAACTAAACCTTGGACCTATCGCGAGGTATTTATAGAAATAATGTTTATCTTCTTTTGTTTAAATCGGACACAATATATATTTTAACTGACGGAATAAAAGCAGATATGATGTCAATAAAAAAAAAAGTAAAGTTAATAATCACTTGCCTTGCCTCGTTAGTCTATTGGTCGGTAAGCGCGGCTGCTAAGCATGAGGTCCTCGGTTCAAATCCTAGGTTAGGCAGTGTTAATAGTTATTTCCATTAGGTAATTCTCAGTAACAGCACGGAGTCTGGATTTGTGCTCGGTGGATGGCAATAGGCTCGCCCCCTATTACATTGGGACCTTTAACATTACTGGCGAAATGTGGGTGTAGGTACCTACTATACGTGCACCTATGCCTACCCCTTCGAGGAATACAGGCGTGATGTTATGTTATTAACTACACATTGCCACACAAAAGGCTGCTAGGCCGTCAGATATTAAGATAGTTATTGTATAAACTATATTAGTACTTTTTTTTCCCCTGGAACGCGCCATCACAACAATACAAAGTTCCAAAGCTCTCTGTTATATTAGTTTTTTTTTGCATTTTAACCGTAAATCTGAGTATAGAAGTTCATACATTCCTTCATGTTCATTCAGTGCTAACTGTATCACAGGACAATTTCACGAATAAAGTAAATATAAAATTATTAACAACAACTATAAAAAGTGCTCGTCATAGTGACTAAATCGCGAGTTTATAGGATTCTCGCGGTTAAGCATACCGCGTAACTGCTATAGTGGTGTGTACTTTGCGTCTGCGGTGCATCAAGCAGTGCTACCAACATTCCACCGAAACGAGCGGCGCTGCGTTCCACGTACAAGTAATTCTACATTTTTATGCATAGTAAAAGTGCGTTTTGAAACCTGAGATTACACTTTTAGTCGAATATGGATTTCAAATGCTGTCATTTGCTTATCGAGAACGCAATTAAAGAGCTGGTATGTTGTCAATGTAATGATAATTATCATATAAAATGTATCTTTCTCAATAAAGACGAAGACTGGGTACCCGACCGGCGTTTACTGTCGTCGTGGCTTTGTCCTAGCTGTTCCGTTCGAGCTAAAGTCGATAAGGCACAGACCTCCCCATCTCATCAAAATGTTACTTTTAGAAAAAACTCAGCTGTGATAAAGGAGGACTTAATCTCAATATCGAAGGATGCATTACGTAGCATTATCAAAGAGGAGATTAATGCGGCTTTTACCAACATTAATAGTACCTTATTGGAACTAAAGTCTGAAGTCACTGATCTGCAAAATAATGTTAAGTTCTTGAGCGCAAAATATGACACTGTTATGGAAAGAATATCCTGTGTAGAAATAAAGACCAAGACAATAAGTACGCTGGAACTGGATATCGGTGACTTAAAAAGTCAATTGAAGATGATTAATGGTAGTATTGAAAAACAAGAGCAGTGGGGAAGACGATCTAATATTGAAATTATAGGATTACCGGAGAAAAATGGAGAAAATTTGATCAACACCCTAACTAAGCTAGCAACCTATGCCAAGTGTCCCTTTAACGCGCAGACTGATATTGATTTTGTGACTAGAGTGGCACACATGAACAAGGACCTCAAAAAACCTAAGCCAGTGGTTGTACGTTTCCTGGCTAGATATAAAAAAGACGAATTTCTATCCCGCTTGAGAGAACTTAAAGATTTAAAAGCCTGCGACATTGGTTACTCTGACAACACATCTCGTATTTATTTTAATGAACACCTTACAAGTTTCAAAAAAATCTTATTGAACAAAGTAAAAAAGATGGCTGAAGAAAAGCAGTACAAATACGTTTGGGTGAAAAACTATTCGATATTGGCACGGAAAATCGACTCGAGCGCAGCGATTCATATCTCAACAGAGGAGGACTTAAAAAAGTTAGTTTAGGAAGATATATTGGTATCTACTTGTTCATTTTAATTGTTTCTAAAGTTTTTATGTTATTCTTAGAGAATTTTCCTAGGCGGGACCAGATATTAGTGAACCTGTTTATATATTATTTATTTAAGTTTGTCTTTTTGCATAAAGTAGGGAGGTTATTTATACATTTGGAAAACTATTATACTCATTCCATAGTAGTTTGCGTGGGCTTGTTTATTGGGTGGTCCTTAGTAAAATGGTATCTTTTAATTATAATTAAATGTTTTATTAATTTTCCAAGTGTTCTCTAACATAAATATTTACTATCAAAATGTTCGTGGATTACGCACAAAGACCAGTTTATTTTTTAATAATTTATTGCTTTGCACATATGATGTAATTTGCTTGAGTGAGACGTGGTTATTGCCAGGTATATTTAATTCTGAATTATTTGACGATAGGTTCAGTGTTTACAGATGTGACAGAGATTACAATTCTAGATCAGACAAAATGGGTGGCGGTGTTCTCATTGCTATAAAAAAAGGCTTAACGATCAGTGATGTCTGCATTAGCCCATCAAATGATTTAATGTCGGCTGATATCTTATCTTTGAGTATTCTTATTAAGGATCATTCTCAAAACTCTAAGCTAAGGTTGTATTGTTGTTACTTCCCACAGAACAATCTTCAGTTCAGTGAAGAAGAGACATTTTATAGTCATGTTTCTCAGTCTGTCGTAAATAACCCAAATGACCGATTTTTATTAGTAGGGGATTTTAACATAAGAAATGCAGACTGGATAATAATGGGACATAATGATTATGCTGTATTAAATTCTATAAGTAGAGATCCCTTAGTTGGAGCATTGTCAAACTTTTTGTCATTTAACAATTTTTTACAATACAATTCAATCGCGAACTTAAATAACAGGCAACTTGATTTGGTCATTAGCAATTTTAACTGTAATGTTGCAAAATGTCAATTTCCATTAGTTAATGAAGATCCGCACCACCCTGCCTTGGATGTTTCTATACGTAACATCAATATAAAAACATTACGTACTCGGCCGAGGGTGTCTCGTTTGTTTGGCAGTGCAGACTACGATTCAATTAATGAACTTCTTTCTTGTATTGACTGGGATAGTATTATAGATGAACATAACTTTCATGAATCTTTATTGAATTTTTATAATATTCTGGAGGAACTAATAAGCGCTCATGTCCCAACTAAAACTATTAATAATAACAATAAGTATCCTATATGGTACTCCACAGCCTTAACGAAAATTATTAAGGAAAAATTAAAGTTCCACAAAAAATGGAAATGTTATGGCCGATATGGAGATTATTCGACTTTTGTGCTCTTAAGAGATAGGCAAAAAAGAGTTGCTAAGGAATGTTATGATAATTTTATAAGAAAAACTGAAAATAATATAGCAAAAAATAGTAAACATTTCTGGACTTATGTTCAATCTAAAAAAAAGTCGAATAGTCTTCCCGAGAGTCTGCACCTGGACGATGTATCTTCCTCTGATGGGAAGAGTATTGCGGATCTTTTTAACACCTATTTTGGCTCCGCCTTTGAGAATGAGATTGTAAGTCCTCTAATCACATCAAATAGCACTACTATCAGTCATACGCCTTTAAATCTTAGTCAAATTAATATTCCCTTAAATACTGTTTTGAAATACCTCAAAAGACTAGATACTAAAAAGGGTTCTGGCCCCGACGGCATTCCCCCTTTATTTCTCCAAAGGTGTTGTAAGGCTTTATCAGTTCCTTTACATAAACTTTTTAATTTATCATTGCAATCAGGTACCATGCCGGCATTATGGAAACGGTCATTTGTTGTCCCTGTCTTCAAAAGTGGAGACAAACACGACGTTAAAAACTACCGTCCTATTTCGAAGCTTAGCGTTATCCCTAAGCTATTTGAATGCATCGTTTGTGATATGATTACGCCGCTTGTCAAACCTGTATTGATACCTGAACAACATGGTTTTATAAGCCGGAGATCTACTGAAACTAACTTATGCGAATTTATTGATTATGTAATCGTTGCTATGGATAGAGGTTGTCAGGTAGACGTCGTGTATACTGATTACTCAAAGGCATTTGATAAAATTTCTCATAGAATACTGTTACGCAAGCTTGAGTACATCGGTATACATGGCGATTTACTACGGTGGCTAGAGTCTTACCTCCGAGACCGTGCTCAAGCCGTTACTATTAAGGGTTTCTGTTCGACTTTCTTACCCATTACATCGGGGGTGCCTCAGGGCTCGCATCTCGGACCGCTATTATTTAATATTTATGTTAATGATGTTTACACAAATTTTAATAATTCGAACTTTTTGTTATATGCGGATGACAAGAAAATTTATAAAGTAATAAAAAACTTAGATGATTGCAATGAACTTCAAGATGACATTAATAATTTATGTAACTACTGTAGTAATAATAGGCTTTACATCAATGTAAAGAAATGCAATATCATTACATATACAAGAAAAAATAAATATATAGAATATGATTATAAAATGAATAATGAAAATATAAAGAGGGTATCCGAGGTGCGAGATCTGGGAGTACAGTTGGATAGTAAACTGATCTTTGATAGCCAGATCACTTCCATTACCAAAAAGGCTTATCGCTTATTGGGTTTCGTGTTAAGGATCACTAAAGACTTTAAGCGGTTGTCTACATTATTGCTGCTGTATAAGACCATCGTTAGACCAATACTCGAATATGCGTCTGTTGTGTGGAATCCGCAATATAACATATATATTGATCAGATACAAAGTATCCAAAATAAATTAAATAAGCATATAATATGGAGGAATAATAAAAACATTGTAAGTGTACCTAATTTACCATCTCTACAGGCCCGGCGAAATGAAAGAGACTTATTCTTTCTGTATAAAATAGTAAGAAATCATGTTGACTCTTCTTACCTTCTAAGTAAGATAGGTCTGAGATGTCCACGCATTAATGCTCGAAAAAATTTTTTATTCTTTACTCCCACTGCAAGAACTAATTATGGAAAAAACTTGTTTATCACAAGATCCTGCCGCTTGTATAATGACCTCGTTAATACGAGTAATGTTACTTGCAACTTAGACATTTTTCACTTTTCTTTACCCAAATTTAAAAAAACAGTTCACGATTGTTTGGTTCCTTCTAGCTCCTATTAATTAATACTAAGTAATTGAGTAGTAATGCTATTTTTGTTGAAGTTTTAATTGTTTTATTCATGTTTGTTAATTCTCATTTAGTTTCTTTTCCGATTTGGCGCAAATGTTTAGATTTTATGTGGAAACTGTTTTGGATAATGTATCGTTTACTCTGTATGTTTTATATTTTCTATATTGTATTCTGTTTGTTTCCCAAATAAAAATAAAATAAAATAAAATAAAAAATAGTAGATGTAGGTACCTATATAATTTTGTCTTTTGGGTATTCAAAACACTGCATACAATAGTAGCATACTTTTCACACTTAGAGTCTACTGCATTCTTATAACACAATCAATGTGTAGGAACCTATAGTAGTACCTTAAAAAAACACCGCCATCGGTAACTTTGTGTAAGCTCCCTGTATTTGCGTGCCATCGTCCCGCACGGGCCGAATTAAAAAGTTGGGGCTACGCTTGGAGGATTAAAAAGTACGCGGTCGTAACTCGCACTGACGGCGCCCTTAGTGGCCGCCAGTGAGTGCGAGTGTTTGTAGAGGTGAGATTAGGACGCCGATGTCCTATGTCCTTGCTGTATAGAGGTGGGATAATTAAGATATTCACGAGATAAAAAGTAAGAGAATATACAAAATATATGAAAAAGCTCGCGGAGATTAGACAACAATGAGTTAGAAGGCAAGTCAACACAGGCAACACAAGTGTTGGTTGTGTATGAGCAATTTTACGGAGACAGAGATCAGGATTTCTTTGTTAAAACTCAATTAACATTTTTGGACACAGTACATCCACGTGGGCTCGCTGTACCAGGGCGACATAGGAGTAAGTAGTTGTCCGTTCACTTTGTACAGGGAAGTGCTGATGTCCGTTTATACATATGGATGAGACAACTTTGATTGCTTCGCAGATTAAACCGGCGAGTGTGGCGAGGTTTGCTGAAAACTTATAGGTATGCTGAATTAGGGTACACTCTGTACAAGTACGGAATATATTTATCAACCTAGCCTGTCTACATCATTGGCTTCGATGACCAGCAATAAACAGCGTACTTGTCAAATAAAAGATCCCACGATACTCAATGTCATAAAATATTCTTAAACACACAACGATGAAATTTACGTCTTTCGTACAGAAGAAATACTCGGCATAGGTGTTGGCTAAATCATAGAGACCATCTACGACCATCATGAAGTGACTGACAATCTAATATCAAAAATAAGCATGACAGTATCTACTTTTTGTCGTTTACATTACATCTATTTACGTTAATCTTCGTTTAGCCTCACACCGGGACTTGGTAATGTTGACTATTAGGTTTCTAACGTAAGCTTACACGCATAAGCGTCTTTACTGGGGTGTAAGTAGAGAGTCTCCGCGAAGTACGTCCGGCGCACCCTGGACGGACGGTAAACCTCGCTGCCATTGTTGTTGACTGACCAATCTCTACACCACGGCATGACCTATTCCATGTGCTCATGCCGATAAGAAGAAGAAGAAGCGTCTTTACGCGGACATTACAACATTCGCCCACTAAGTGAAATGTAATGAGCGAAGTCGGGTGTAGCGAGTAGTGCTGTGAGCTAAGACGTGCCACGTATGCAAATACATGAGAGTGGACTTGTGGACACTCGGACCTCGGCCTCGGCGGTACTTTGTCACTAATTGTGCTCAACTCGCAACTTGCTCACTCACCGTAAGCCCGATAAGGTGGGGACACACCGGGCGCTGGACTACGCTCCTATCTACTCTATTCATTTACATCGAACGGTATAATTAAATTTCCAGGCACCTAAGTTGATTTAAAAGCATAATCACGAACCAACAGGGAGAGAGTTAGGAGTATTTTTAATGGCGGCGACTCGTCCCCTGGGATTGTTAGAGTTTGAATACATTCCCACATGGTCCCCGGGGAGCAGGGGTCGATGATACATCACCGTTAATTTGGACTACACGCATTAAATACGTGATGCGACTAAAAGTAACATTTATATTTAGTTTATTATTCAAAACAAGATTTTAAATAGCAGTCATGTTTTTTATTCGCTAATAATAATTAATTATTTTTGTATATTTGTAAATTCTGTCGTAATACTGGCAACTAAATGACAGCCGTGTGGCTTATTTTAAATCAAGCCCTAAGTTCACCGTCATTCAGTTAGCCATATTCTTAAGCGTGGTCCTTTGAGACGCATTTAAATAAACTTCAAGGTTACTTTTTTATCAGAGTTCGTCCAAATCGAACCGTAGCCGAGTCTCACTGTGCCCCGGACCTTATCGAGCAACTTTCTTAAAGTTGTTAAGAGGTCGCCAATTAGTCAAATTGCCGCAGCAGTTAGTTGCCCTCACTTGTTTGAACAGGATCCGAACAGTCTTTGATTCGGGATTTTGCTTCATTTGGTCTTTGCATAAATTAGAATTGGGGACAGTGTCCGTCTTACCTTCTGCTGCTAATTGCTTGCGTAAATTCTCCTGTCGTAAGCCTGTTAGTATTAAGGCTTAAGATGCAAAGAAGATACCTACATACGTATTATATAGATATTGTACTATATATATTATAACAATAACTTGTGGATGATCGTCTTTAGAATCATGTTTCACAATCATTATGACATCATCAAATCTATAGTAATATTAAGGGTTAAGGTTGTCACACACTTTTATAGATGTAGGAGATAAATGCTCTTCAATAGTGAATCAAGTCTTGACTATCAAATAGTTATTTTAATTGTAGCTCGATAGAGTATTTTATGAGTGGCGTAGCATGTTTAGTTCACCTTCATTTTGTGCCGAACAGTCTCAACAATTATTTTTACATAGCGTTTGAAAATTCATTTTTAAAGAGTGTTGCATCGTTTTTGTAAATCACATTAACTAAACTCAATTTAATTTAAACCGCTAAATTAAAACATTGCATTGTGGTTTTGATAAAAATAAGCAAGTATTCTCTGGCGATGCGACGGGGTGGAAGTAAGAGGCGACACGATCGCGGCAAATAAATTAAGTGATGCGACGGACCGCACCGGCCCGCGCGGACCCGCACCGGCCCGCACCGCAACGGACGCGCGCGTCGTGCGGACAGCGGCGCTCGGACCGGGCGGCGACGCGCGACCGCTACAAAACAACAACGAATGATCTACATTAGGATTCACAATGTAAATCTTGGGACTGGATTAATTGATTATTGTTTGCCTTTACTATTTTTTCAGATGCGGTTTTAATTTGATGAATATTTCTGTAGCTATCTAATGAATTGCAATGAAAAATTGTTTATTTATCTTTACCATCTTGGACTTTATAAAAGGTGTCATTTAAGAGCTTGGCTTACAATGAGATCAAATGGTTACGCTACGATAAATAACTCGTAGCCGTAGCCAAGATCACTACAAAATTGATGAAG
Source organism: Abrostola tripartita (assembly GCA_905340225.1). Classification (NCBI taxonomy): domain Eukaryota; kingdom Metazoa; phylum Arthropoda; class Insecta; order Lepidoptera; family Noctuidae; genus Abrostola; species Abrostola tripartita. Next base: position 233,888 of record HG996494.1, read on the forward strand.
ACATTCTATAACCGCCGCACTTGGCTGACAATACATAAACCGCATACTACTATTAGTATTCAGGTTCCGCTGCCACCCATCCGCGTCTTATGAGGTGCAATATCTTCTCCTTCTAGGAAACAGTTCCACCTTCCCCGGTGACCTATTTTTACCCGAGGAGAACGCACCACCCAACCGTTTAACGTTATTGTTTTCGCCGTAAGCAGATGACACGAATACCGTGTACTTAAGTCTCAAACATAAAATTTAACTACACGTTCTACAAAGACTACAGCGGCTAATCGTTAACCAGAACACTTTAATTTATCTATAACGGCCAAGCTGGTACAAAGTTGTCTCTAAATAAACAGTTGCTACTAAAACTTCCGCACAGAAGGTCCACTTCATAAAACCATTCCAAGCTCACAAGTTTAATGTTAATCTTGTGATGTAAGTCTTGCTCTCATAGTGCGTCACATCTCACACTAAAGTGGCTCTTCAAAACCAAAGTCTAATAAGTTCTTGTAGTCTATTTAAGCTTGATTTGATTAACACGCAATACGACGACCTCATTGGCGCAGTGACTGAGCAATTGGACAGCTGCGCTAAGGGTTGCGAGTTTGATCCCCGCACGGTACAATTTATGCGATCCCCAAATGTTTGTCCCGAGTCTGGGTGTTTGTATACGTGATATTTCATGGTTGTGAAATGCACCCACAGTACAGAAGAAATTAGTAGTGTGGAGCGACGCGTCGTTTAAAAAAAACCCAAGTCGTATTCATAGGCCGTAGTATAGCCACAGCACTGTTGATTCATCGTTTATGTAAAACTGACTGAAGGCTTTAGCTTTGCGGCCACCCACCTTCTGTCTTCAACTATATTGCGTCAAGTCAGTGCATCGGGCGGTTAGTTGTACGAATATAGCGCGGGCACAGAATAACAAAGACTGTGCAATGCAGTTTTAATTTTCGCATCGGGTTATTTCGGCTTCGGTGGACCTCTTGCCTGGTTCACTACTGTGCGCACGGACTTGTACTATTTAATTTTGTTTTAAGATTTGTAGTAAGTGGAAAACTGTTCAAGAATGTAAGATACAATAAGGGAGTGGCGTGGCCATATATTAATTGGGGCGTTCTCTTAAATATATGTCTAAAGAAGAGTTTTGTAGTGCCAATTATAATGTTTTATCTTTCAATTGTCATGCTCGGTTTCTAACCTTAACGTACGGGACAGTTCACCGCTAGTCTTACTAATGTTTGACTTATGTTTGACTATTATATACTATTTTTGTGTTCTGACTTCGGAAAGCTCTTACTACTCACTGAAACACCACTGAACAGCCCCTTCAGTGAAACTTGTCTCGAAGCGTGAGGTCCGCAGTCATCGCGGGCGCAGCAGTGTCACTAGTGTTGTGTCCGTGTAATTTATATTATATAGCGCCGAACGTGTAGTGTAGTGCATGGTGCGGGCTCGTGCCTTGCGGGGACGACACTGGATCACTGACCGACATCCACGAACATACATTACGAACTATTTTATACAGGTACTCCTTAGGAACTAATGATGTATTTATGATATTACAACCAGCGCTTGAATTATACATCACCAGATTTTTTGTAAAGAAATAAGGCATTGTTTCTGTAATAGGTACATTTTAATTTTAGTACTGACCATAAATTCACGATACTTCTAAATTCATTCAGTGTTTACCGACGGAATAAATAAGTACCAGTAATTACCGCCTAATAATATAATATATACACACACAGGCTAGTAAAGCCACTTGCCTAGCATGAAACTCACAAACTACCTTTACCACAAAAAAAACAAACAAGTCAGAATTATTACAGCTGGAATGGAAAAAAGCACGTTACGTCTAAACCAATAAATTAGCCAAGTAACTCCCTAAGTAAACCTTAAGCCAAGATTTAATGAGGGAATCTAAACCGGAGCCAAATGACCGCACGACTAGAAAAACTCCGGCTGCGCAGTAATGCATTACTTTCTTGTTTGATTTAGGCAAATTGACACGAAACAAGAGTTCCACCCGAGACGCCCACGCGCCACGACCACGTCTTGGCTTCGGAACCGAACAGCAATTAATATTAAAACCTTTTGCGAAGCTGTGCTGCGGTGGAACTGTGTATCTAACTCGGTGATGAAACATTTAATGGAATGACCATTGAATTTTAAAACAGTAGCAAATGCGAAAGTAGTATTTTATTTCAATTTTATGTTATTAGTACACAAGTACCTACTGACTTGAAACTCTAAAAACTTTCTGCGTGATATCATGCGTTATGTTTCGGAAAACGTGAAACAATTAAAAACTTGTTTATATTAAAATATTTTATGATATTTAACATCTGTAATCTATCTAATTTAGATGTGTGGTATGCGGCCTAGAATTGACCATCCCCTTTCCTCCTGTGGGTGTCGTAAGTAGCGACTAAGGGAAGAACCCAGAAGATGGGCAGCAGCGTCTTTTGTAACTTGACCACCAATACTGCGATCCCCAAGCCGCTTGCCAAGCGTAGGGGTTAAGGCCACCCCCCCATTAAGGGGGAGGCCTTTGTCTAACAGTGGCCGTCTTCCGGCTGATGATGATGATGAATCTGTCTAATAAAACATTACCACCTATGACAAATTTTGTTTACTTATATTTACTCTCTACTCTCTCATTGAAAGTGCGTTTAACAGTTATTTTAACAATACAATACAAATCCACACACAATCTCTGAATTCATTAATAATCTCCAAAACATTCACATAAAGCATTCTTACCGCACTTACAAAACAAGGCGTAATGAATTAATGTGGCGTGCGGCGTTCTAGCTGTGAGCAGTCGCCACGAGCGGAGCGGGGGGCGGACAGCGGCTCGCGTCACCGGCCCGCGGGATTTATGGCCCCACACTAATTTATAGTCGAGCGACTACCAAGCGATTAATGGAAACACTTATTTCAACTTTAATGTCGTTACATTAACATTTATAATGTTAGTAATATTAAAAATATATTTTAAAATACATTTTGGAAGGTAGGTTCTCTCCGTGAAAACTCTAAAAGTAGAGACCAAGGTAAGAATTCAGTTATAGAGGCTACCTAATAAATAGCCTTGATTAGAATGATTAGTTTTCCTATTATACCTAATCGTAATTCATCCTGCAAAAACCGTTGAACTTAGTCAATCAACAGTATTGCGATCAGCTACTTTATCATCAGAACTAACCATGTATGCCTTCTATCAGGTGTTATCTACAGGGTTTAGTGTAAAAAATAACATAGAAATGCCAAAATTAAAACTAGTAAGGTAATAAAAAATATATAAACGAATTCCTCCGTTTGTACCTCATTATTCTGGTCAGACAATCGAACAGAAACAATGGAGCCACCTTCGATCAACAATATTTGTATAAATAAATCAAAACAGTAATTTGAATACCTATCCACCTCGATAATATCCTGCGATATCGATAAAAAGTGAATTATGTAGATTTACGCGAGTTGGATAGGGGGGTGAGAGGGGGTTGAAGAGGACGAGGGGGGGGGAGAAACTGGAAGGTTGAGTTCACACGCCGTTGCGTCGGTTAATATTCATGACGGACGAACAAAAGTCCGTTTTGTTCTCGTTTGATGCTCATACCTGTGACGAGAGCTCGCTGGTTTGTGTTTAATTGTTTATTCATATTCTGGAATGGTCGGTCTGCGGTGATTTAGGTTTATCGTAAGGGGAATCTACTTGATGGGCAGACGGTTAAACGTATCAAAATGTGTTCGTTTGGCGATTTTAATATATCATGCCGATACGATGGTATACTAACTATGCGGTCGTCTGAAAGGTCCTTTCCACTCCCGAGAGTACGTTCTTTGCTCCTTCAGTTACGTACCCATTCAGCAACATAATTGGAAGTGTGTCTACTTCCTTAATTTTTTTCACAATCGACATAAACTTCCTTATAATAAAAAATCTAATTTCTTCTTAGAGACGAAGAGTGTATATTTTATAGGAGAGCGCCGAGACCTGTGGTTGACAAGGATTATGTAAATTAATTGGGGGCAAATATTAAATAAACGCGATCCGCTTGATTTGTGACGAGAAAAACTCTGGGGGTGACGGGGGGCCGGCGGGGTGGGGGGTGGGGAATGCTTTGTTTTTTACGAGCCTACGCACCTAGCGCAGGAAGCTGTGTTATGCTAACAAGTATATTACTGTAGGTAAGTGTATAAAGATTTGAACCTGTGCAAAGAAATATGTATCTTTACCCAACCGTAGGAAAGCGTAAAACGCTAAGTTTTTTGACACACATTAAGGCATACTGGTACATATTGTTCAAAGCAAAGACTAGTTCAAAAATATTTCATAAAAATAAAATAGCTTAAGCTGTCATATTTAATTTAATGATATTATACAGAATATAATCTACTAAAGACATACCTAAAAAATATTACACTGAGTCGTGTGTTAATTTTTTTATTTAATTAAAACTGCAAAATCGCTCTTAAATTAGTGGTCGTTCGATTCAACTAACAGCAAACGCATTGCTGTTTTGAACATTTGCTTCTCAATGCGCCTTAAATTGATCTTTCAAGTATAAAGTGTACAGCGCGCCATTGGATAGCATGGACACTGTTACACGTGCGTGTATACTTCGGAGATGTCCTTGGCCAGTACTGTACTGAATACTGACCCTGTTTCAGACTTCTAAGACCAGCAAAGGAAAAATAGCGCAGAAATTTCTTTCCCACATAATTTTAATAAATAACAGTACATAATCCAATATGCAAGGCCTAATAAGAGTATTGTTTATGTAGAACTAACTAGGGCATGATAGCCGCGATCCGGTTGTACAGCAACAGCATTACCATACCCGGCCGATCTGCGGCACAAGATATAGACAATTACACGGTAACATATTGTTGATTAGCCGAATTTGACTACACCGCAATACTCGTGTGTCATACGACAATGTCGTACTGTCGTATTGCCGGAGCGGCGTAGTGTCGTAAGTTTTTATTGGCCATACCTACAGGCCGAGTTAACTTGCGTACTGGGCTCAGACGTAATATGTATGAAAAAATGAATGTTCATATTTTTTGGGGAAGATAGCCGGTAACGACAGCAGCGGAAATTGGTCTCTCACTAATGTAGAGTTTTGTAGAGGTTGAGTTTTGGAGTTGAAGAATGATAGTCCTTATCATGAAATTGGTGTTGTACTGACGTGAGTTGAACATCGTAATACCTACCTTTTTTGGACGATTGGTTTGTTGTTAATTGATAGTTACAGTAATTAATATTGGTAAGAACATTCTTACTGAAAAGTTATTTGTTTCTAAGGAGAGAATATGCTAATACAATTGACCTGAAGAAGGTAATTGATAGTGGCATTATTTTGTAAGGCCGTTTATTATACAAAGCGGGCTATAAAACACATGTTTGAAGCAGTTCACTGAAATAGTAACAACTACAATTCTTTTCAGTGGTGTGTCGATGCTCATTTGTTTTGCCGTTAGTACATCCGCGGTCTCATCCGTGTATCGTAACGTACCTATTCAAACGAGAGCTTAGATAAAGCCTATTATATTTGCATAGAGAGAGGCCGCCGGCTGCTCGCCTCATATTTATTGCCATATTTGTCCACAACCAGTTAATTTTATTCGTTAAAGTAGGCAACATCTTGGCCTGTAGGAATCTTCATAAATCGTCGGGATATGGTGACAAGCTCGTCAATGTATATGTTAGAGGTCGCCTAGTAATGTGCTTATTATATATTATAAATAGTTTTATCTTTATGTATTGTTTACAACATATCCGTAAAACAATACTAAACTTAAACTTTTCTATTAATTTTGGAGAAAGTATTTTTTTTTTAGGAATTCTCGGCCACTTTTCTGCTCACTTCTTTGGAGGTAGAAGCTCGTATTTGTGTAAATAAACTAACATATCAATTATTTCGTCGTGTGGAGGGAGAATGGGGAGGCCTTTGCCCTGCAGTGGGACATTACAGGCTTGTAATAATAATAGTAATCAATTATTTATAATAATATGACGTCATTAAAGAATTTTGTTAACAAGAGATAAATAAAGGTTTCTGAACTATTTATGGTGAGGTATTTGATTTGTATCAAGTTATCTATTTTCATCCATAGTTTCTCAAATCAGTTTTTATGTTACAAAAATATAACTTTGTATTCAACTCAATTGAGAGCTCCAGAGTTATTGCGAGCAATAGCCGAGATTATCACAATATACCGAAACGCCTTCATTTGAAACTTAATAAATTAAATCGCTAGCTCGTGCCTCGAGTATTTCCAATGCATTACTTAAACAAATTGAACTTATAAAGCATACATTCCCCTCCCAAGATTGTATGAAGGTAATTCAGCGCTCACTATTCCCAATAAAAATAAACAGTCGACGTCTCAATCAGACTCGCAATCAGGTGCTCTTATTCTCATACATTGCCGTACGATACACATACACACAAACATACACGCTTGCTTCACGCGGTACCCTCACATACGCCTGGAGTTACTGCGCTCTTTGTGATGAAGCCACGCAAACAGCGAGTTTAAGAAAGTGACAGACATAGAGCTAGGTACGCCTTATGTTTTTAGATTGTTCATTCATCAATCTTTTTATTGAAAAAATTATAGTTAACTTTACTAAAATATCTGTGAAGCACAGAAGGACGTTGCCTTTGTCCGAAAGAACATAATTTATTAAAGTAGGTCACCTACCTATTCAGCAAACGGTAGTATGCATTTTCGTGAAAAAATTGCATCAGATTTCTATGATTTAGAAAAAAACGTTCTGCTATTTACTACTTCGAGTAAAAAGCCCTGTTGAGGGGGAAATTGTTTTTGGCATACAACAAGGGTGTTGACGGTTGGTATAGTTGGCACCGACTGTACAAGTGAAATAGGTCTCCTGTATATTTTATAAAACGATATTCAGATAAAAGCCTGACTTTCTTTCATTATATTATGGTACTGTTAAATAAGCGAGTGTAGTTTGAAGCGGCCATCTCCCGGCCCGCCTGTTGAAGGGCCCCACAGAATGTGTGGTACGCGTCACGCGCGCCATTCTGTCAGCAATATTGTCTAAAGCAATTTGTATGTAAATCAATTGTTGTTAATACTATTTATGCCGATGGTTATTGAGCATTACTATTTACTTTCACCCTCAAAAAGTTAAACGAATCTCTCTCTTATCACCATGGCCCTCAAAGGCGATGTTTCCATCAAAAAGTTAGAGTTACTTAAGCCAGGTTGACGAAAAAACATGAAGCCGAGACGTGCTGTTAGGGAATTGTTAATAAGAGATTGTCTTACTGTAAGCTTCGCCGGGGATTATGGCGGTTATAAATTTTATTATATTATAAATAAGAAATTTATGTGTACTGTTTATCGGCGTTAAAAAGAGATGGGGTAGCAAGCCATGTGCACTGGAATGTGGGGCACTCGAGGAGAGGCCAGTTGGGCGGGACTTCTCTAGTATAACTGAGCTGAGGGATTAACTATGTTTATAAAATAACAGTAGTAGTTATAGGTCGCGTTATAATATAATCTTCTTCTTCGTATCGGCATGAGCTATGCCTAAGGTAACAGGTCATGCTCATGACGTAGTGTAGAGATTGGTCAGTCAACAAAGATGGTAGCGAGGTTGACCGTCCAGGGTGCGCCGGACGTATGTACTTAGGTACTATCACACGTGGAGGCACTCTACTTGCACCCCAATAATGTTAATAATATAATAATGTCGACCTTTGATGACCTGATTGGCGCAGTGGCTAAGCGATCGGACTGCTGCGCTAGGGGTTGTGGGTTCGATTCCCGCACGGGACAAAAATTTGTGTGATCCACGATCCAGATGTTTGTCCCGAGTCTGGGTGTTTGTGTATGTGATATTTTATGTTTGTGAAACGCACCCACGATACAGGAGAAATTCCTAGTGTGGGGCGACGTTTAAAAAAAAAAAATGTAACTGCACTGAAGAATCTCTTAAAATTCAACTAGCCTAAATCTTGCTAGCGTAAATTATTTCCTGTTATCCTTCAATATTCTAGCAGTCGACACTCAAATTAGGAACGATGCTTGCCGAAAACAGAAGCTGTCGTGAGAGACATACGAATAGCTGGAGATAAATCTTTTTGTGGAAGTGATACAACGTAATACAGTCGGCGGAGTGTATGTTAACAAGAGGGCTAGGCAAATAAGTAAATAGGCAACAAATCACCGCGTATCGGATTAGCGCCATAAGTTATTTATAGCGCTGAGTTGGCGATACGTGACCGTGAGGTGCGAAGACCAATACGTAGATGTGGCACTCTCTGGGGTAGTTCAGCTATATCTGTGACAGGTAATTAGTAATTACGATTTCTTTTTAAACCGACTTTAAGAAGCTTAGATTATATGTTCGTCTTGCAGGATAATTAAAATTCAACACGGGAATTAACGCGAACACAATTTTTTAATTTTTCAAACGTCAAGCAAAGATTAAAAAATTGTGTTTGCGTTAATTCCTGTTTTGTAGTTTTAATTCTATATTCGTCGTTACTTAATTGACAGCTTGTATCTTAGTAGATACAAGCTGTCAATTAAGTAACGACAACATAAATTATATATTATGCTAGTGCATAATATATAATTTATGTTGTGATGGTTTTTTTAATCCATTTAATAAAACAACATACATTGATCCGATCTCTGTCCGATCTTAATATATTATTTACTATTTTTGCCTTTATTCTTCCAACATCATACTGTTCCAATGACATGCTCAAAATATAAATTAATAGTTCTTATCCTAACTTTCTTACAGTATACCTACAACACTCACAATTTAACTGCATTTTTACCAAACATTAAAATCTAAATAAAATGTGCCGCCTCCACACCTCCCTACATCGGCCACTAAGGCGCAAGTGACAGTGGGTCCCGCGCGGTATCGCACGTCGCGGCCGCCGATCTGATCCAGCCCCAATTAGCCGCCCAACCCGCGCAGACGCGATACTCCCGCGATATACACGCGACATGCGATCACTTCTGCAATGGACGAATAAAACTTTTATACCCCCCTTTTCATTGACCCATAAAGGACAGGAATAAAATGTGGTGATAATAAAATCTGCGGTTTTAGGAACTATTTTTACATATTGATCATGTAATAAAAATATTATTTACGTGTAATAGCTGTTTTTCTTGTCTTGCCATTATTTAACTTCCGAGACTTGCTTTATTATGTACTACATAGTTTAAGCTTTGCATACATAGGACCACAGTGGACTTCGATACCTGTTCAGTGTTGCCTTTAGTGTAGGTACACTATACTTTATTTTTGCTAAGCCGCAAATTACTGCATCCATAGGCATATATAATTTAAGTTTATTGGCGATTTGTGCATTGTCTTGTCTTTCTATTATGTTATTAATCTATAAGATTGAGGGCCTTTAAACTAGGTACCGACGGGCACATGTATCTTAAGCCGATACAATACAAGTGGTGTTGTATCGGCGTCGCGTGTATCTGTCGCTGATTACTATAAATCAGAGTCGGCGGCGCTCGCCGGAGACACTCAGACACACTTGAGAGTTGTTGCTACAATTAAATGTCCACCTACGTCTGTGCGCGTTGTGCGTACTTATATAGATTGGGAGATATCGGTATTATTGAGTGTTGCGGTCGACGCCGAGCTCATCTTAATTACATCCTTCATGCCACTCTTCTGGTAGTACTCATTGTGTTATTCATGAATCCTATTCCAGTCTTTTATGCCCTTTCTAAACTATCAAACGATTAACGTTAATGTACAATCGGATTTATTTGTTCACGCAGTAAAATAGTATTTTGATAGGCTTACAATAGAGAATAAGATGTAAAACAATATTCAATCTACAAACACGTCTAGACGCAAATTAGACTCGGACTTTTACGACATTATCGTCCGAGCCATTTCGTTATTTGTGTAAAAAACATAAAGAAAATTCATTCCGCCGTCGACCAGATAAAAGATCGCTGGGAAATAACGTTAAGGAATAAAAAAACTGAGTTTTGCGCCAGCGCCGTGACTCGATACAATACCATCGAATAATCAACGGACAAAAGAGATCCTCTGTAGCGGTTTCATAAATCAAAACATGAGTAAACGTCAGTTTTGGACGATCGTAAACTCTACAGCGTTTACAGTTCTCAACGACCGAATTTTACTCGATGCCACAGAATAAAACTTCTCGGACAAAATACTTACACAGTATCCAGTAGTCCCAATCTTTGAGAGTAACCATTGCCACACTGTGGTTCTTTGAAGTCTGTTGAATGGTATTATGAACGCGTAGGGATAAAAGCGCGGGCATTAAAAAGGGCGAAACAATTTGAATAAGAGTGCGGTCGCGATCCAATTTTGTGATTGCGAGCGCTGCTTCAGTTTACCTACTTATTGGATGTAAAATGGTTGTCGAAGAATATTTCACAAAACAAATGTAATAAAAATACATTAAACTTATTCATAAACAACATTGTATCATATGCTCGCTTTGTATTTCCCCATGATTGTACTGCAACATTATATAATGGCACGAATTATAAATATTACACTACAATTATTATCGTTTGTTAGATCAGATTAGTAATTATCATTTTCTATGATAACTTCAATGCTAAAGCGAATGTCACATGTACTGGATCTAACGAAGATATTGTTCTTGAACTCTACCAAAACTTTTAATATATTCTTGACAAGCAAATTGAAATTATGTTTTTTACGCGAAAGAAACAAAGCAATAAGGCATGGCCCAATCTGAGCAATTCGTATGCGGTGACTGTCAAGTGTCCCCATTACGCCAATAACATAAAACCGCCGTAAAACAATACAATATTTACGCGACTAGTGCTGCCCTTCGTTGGAACTTGTTTCACGTACCGGGATGCCCACGGCTCCGCGGGATCTCCCGTAATGACCCAGTCACGTTAATATTCATTGATATGACGTTGCATACTTCACGGCTGTTATTGTGACATGCGAATTATTAAGTTAATTGTTTGGAGGAATTATTAATTAATTACTGTATTGTTGAGATTTGTATTATATTGTAACGTGATATAAGGTCCATTCATATTTCTTGTTTGCATACTATAATGTTTGTTCTTACATAATTAATATCTCAATTTTAATTTAATTTTAAATCGGTTACTACACTCTCACCAAAACAAAAAAAAACCTAAACTGAGATAAAAAATAGCAATTATTTGAAAAGTTTTCTTCTAAATATTCAATGACATAAAACGTTGTATGCAGTTCCTTGTTATTAACTTTCTTACCATCCCGGGATCACAATACCATCTCCACCTCACTACCAGCCTCACAACTGCTGTTTTCACTACAATGGTACTCCAGTCCGCACTGTAGCAGTAACTGTTTATAGTTCATCATAACCGGCTGATAGTCGCCGGCCTTATCTCGGTACTTACGTTTGTTTTAATAAACAACTAAACTACTGATGGGGACTTTTATCACCAAAGAGGGGAAGAGGGAAAGAGGTTGGGTCTTACATGTCCTACCACTGAGCTGTAAATTGTAACATGTAAACTATCACGATCTGCGGAATACTTACAGCATATGTCACAAGGACAGTAAGAATGCACACTTAGATTATCATCATCATCAGCGATAGGCTGAGAGATGCTGCAGTCCACTGCTGGTCGTAGGCCTCTTCCAAGTTGCGCCATAACACCCGGTCCTGCGCCTTCAGCATCCAATAAGAAGGCCTACGTACGTTCTACTAATAAGTGTAAATGTGCAAGTAACGTAACCAATTAAAACTGCTGTACTCAATGATAAATGTCAAAAAGTACTTTTTTAAATATCATAGTCTGTACTTGTAACTGTATTTTAATTAATTTGTCATCTTGACGTCACCAGCGGCAACATCAAGAAAACCTTTTAGATTTTTTCTTATCTTTGACAAAGCGTTAGCGGATAACATAACTGGCGAAATGTGGGTGTACTTTACACCTCTCCCTATTCCTTCGGGGACTACAGGCGTGATGGTATGTTTATGTCTTACCTTAGAACTAGTCAATTTGGAGTCTTCTTCCGTAGGTAGCACTTTTTGATCCACTGCAGCACTGCTGTTTCTATACATCATCACCTTATTGCCTCCATAAGGGGCCTGTCCACCAATTTAAGTTGCTTGAGCTTAACTTAGACAATACTTTAGACAGTCTTCACCTCGTGGGACCAATGTAACTGTGACTTGAATTATCTTTTAAGGATAAAACAGTGACAAATAGCAGCGTGGCACACTCTAATATGTTTTTCCTTATGAAATCCTAATTCTAGGTTTAGGTGTACAATCTGATGACTGCCTCGTTGGCCTAGTGGTCGCTATGCGCGACTGCTGAACATGAGGTCTTGCATTCAGATCCTGAGTCGGGCAAGATGTTAATGGAATTTTCCATTAGGTTTTTCTTAGTAGCAGCACGGAGTCTGGATTTATGCCCGGTTGATGGCAATAGGCTCGTCCTCTATTACATTGGAACCTATTACATAACTGGCGAAATATGGGTGCGGGGAATAAAGGCGCGATATTATGTCCTATTCATAAAAATATTCATTAATGTTTTCATATTTGCGTAATTTAGTTTGGATGACTCAATAGCCTTTAGGATTCATGTGAATTAAGGGGTTTTCAGGTAACAAATAAATAAGGTCATTCGGCAATTTATTGATTCAGTTATTAATGAAGTGTAATTTATAAACAAATTATGCGAAACTGAAATATCCAATATATTTACCAATTTTTAAAAACTCGATGGTACTTACTTTGACTGGTGTGGGGATTGAACCCATGTCCTCAAGTACAGCAGAACAACAAGGGTATCACAACCTCAATGAATGGTATCAGATCCTTTGAACTTTTAAAGTTAAAGTGGAGGTTACTTTCTCAATACGATTCAGTATCACTCAGTGGCAAATTGAATTTCACTTCTGCAAATAAGCAAGTCACAAGGTTGTTTCTAAAATCAAGTAAAGACATAAAACGGTCCGTTTTAAATGAAAAAACGATTGTTTGGCAGTAAATGTGCAGGCCGGGTTTATGTGCGGGCGGCCAGTGGGTTCGAGTCCGTGCCGCCCACCGCGGCTGGCATAAACAAACACTTTGCGCTTTTTACACTTTACAGCTACCCTCGTAAACGACGCGACACGACGAACCGAATCAGCGGTTTGTTGATAGGGATGGGACCTGTCGATGGTCAAATGTCGATTTGTTACAGTCTGCAGGCATGATAACAATATAGAGGGAGCCAGTTGGGCATTTGTGTTTTTGTAAACCCAGTCACTTAATACGTCACTCTGAATCGTAGGCAGATGGTGAACTAGGCTACCTACGCCAACAATGTATAACAATATTGAGTTGTCTCTCGAAGATTATATCACGTCTGTTACACTTACATTGTTTAACCATCATTAAATCATCGTTGATTGCCTCTGTCCTTATACAATTACATGTGAGTAGGTATCGATGCTAGTCGAGCACATCCCTGCGCGTCTTGCCGGGCACCGTACGTCTCCTCACAGGGCGCACTACACTACACAATATTTGCATTTTATTCGCTCGGGGCGTCTTCGCCGTAGTCCGAACGCGCTCCGACCAGATAGCTTTATGTCCTTCAGGTAATAACCTCTTTGACGGACAGTGCCGCCAAATAACATTATAGTGCACACAACTTAAACTCAACTTTAATGCGCAAGACATAAGGGCGATAGTAACCGTGAAGATTAATTTGTCAATTGTACAAGGGGTTGAGAGATAAAAGTAAACGGATTATTGCTTGTGTATCGTCGAATGGATCCATGCGGTCGTTTGTAGAATTCTCCATCGTCTGAAACTGGAGATGTCCATGTACGTGGTTATATTAAATTATATGGAGCCAGTTGAAGCTCTTTATAAGGACATAGTCGACGGTTCGATAACAATCTACATATTGTTAAAAGCGGAATTTGTTCAAAGCATCTCAAAGGGAACGTTTTGGACGTTTCACCTTATTAAAGTGCCAAGTTGCGGGGAACAAATCGGTGGTCAACAGTCGAGGTTGTTTAAGTTTTCTTGTTTACACTTAGATCTTGCAAACGTTAATCTAGTCCTCCACTCTGTAAAATCATTAGCTCCGATTCCTATTTACTATTATGTACATTTACCATACATGCATACTTCTGTCAGTAGTGACCTTAGATACACGGTTGATACTAATGCGGTCTTATAATAAATGAAGACTTTATCATCAAAACTTCATGAATGTGCAAATAGCAACATCTTTAAAATGATAGTCTGTCGCTAATTGTGCGACTGCGCCGCGCCGTGTAACGAGCGCGCGTGTTTATCAACAATGTATGCAAATCGACGCATTCACCTCAAGCCAGAGAGCAGGGCTGTCAGTACTGGGGAAGATTTTAAAAGCTCACCTATAAAAAGATAGCTGTGGAGCTCAGATAATCATTTGCTGGTCAAATGACAGTGGAAAAGGATGATGCTTGCTTGGTCATGGAGTTGGACCTATTTGGCTGATATAAGTAAATCTGAATCATTTTTAATGTAAAAGTATTCCGTCCGAGGCGAATAGCACGCCTAAATGCCAAATGCCAAATGGATGGATATATAGTATATATGGATATATGTATGGTATGGTATGGTCTTTATTTAAACATTAACATTTAACAGCTTTATAAACAGATGCCCTACAAAACCGTTTGAACGGTTTGACTGTAGGAACTAAAGTCACTAACTTAAACTATAATTTTAACAGTAAAATGCGGACACTAATATCTTATACTTGAGAACTTGTGACAATAGTATATACATATGCATACATACACACAATAATAACATATTTATGTAAGTAGACACATACATATTGAACACATTATTAGTATATAATTATATATCAATCACACCGTTTATTATCATTCTATATTCATATGTACCCACCAGAACCCCGGATATGTATACCCATACTACACACCAGTGCACTTGCGTATACATGCGTGCACGTGCAATCGTGCATATGTATGAATATACATTCACGCTATGACTTATATCCAGATATATATATACTCACACGTATGTCCATCAGCACACAACACACATCCATCCATATACACACACACAAAACAATAATTATGTATGCATATGGACACATAATATCGTGCATATATGTGCTTTAATTGTATTTATTGTACATTATAATATAAATTATTCATCTAGTTTAAACTATTTAACAGAAAGTCTTTTAATGCTTTGGCAAATTTATATTTTTTGGGTTCATTTCTGATATCTGCTGGTAGGCTGTTGAGCAAGTATGGTATACGTTTGTCTATAGTTCTGTCCCCATAGTAATTAACTACTCTGGGAACCTCGAACTTACCAGCTGATATCGACCTAGTAGTATGGTTATGTGCCACCAATTTGTATTGCTTCCAACTGCCATGGGTGTTTGTGAGAAGAAGATATTTATGTTTTAGGCTAATGGGAAGAATTTTGCAGATTTTGAATAGTTTGTAATAATTATCTTTGCAACTGTTTTTTGTTTTTTTATTTACTAATAGTTTTAAAAATCTTATTTGTAATGCTTCTAATTTCTGTATATAACTTTTAAAGGTGAGCCCATAGCAGTCTAGAGCGTAACTTAATATCGATTCTACTAATGATAAATACATACATTTTAACGTGTTGGTGGGAACTTTGAAACTAAGGTGGTAAAATTTTCCTAACAATATTCTAAGTTTATTGGATGTATAGTATGGCTAGTAAGGAAGTATGGATATATAATATTGCTACAAGGATCAATATTACTACAAATATTAATCTTGCTACGAGACACAATCTTCCTATCAAAGTGAATATTACTACGAGAGGCAGTCTTACTACAAGGGACAATCCCGCTACGAGCTTCGATCGTGCTACGATGATAAATCTTGCTACGAGAATCATTCTTGCTACAAATATTAATCTTGCTACTAAGACCCATCTTGCTACGAGGGTTATGCTTAATCATAGTCAGGGTTTTTATTTCATACAGGCTACAAAGGGCACTTATAAAATGCTTGCTATGAGAGTCAATCGTGCTAGGAAGGTCAATCTTGCTACTAGGGTCAACCTTGCTACGGGACACAATCTTCCTATCAAAGTCAATATTACTACGAAAGGCAGTCTCATTCCAAGGGACAATCCTGCTACGAGGGTCAATCTTGCTACGAGAATAGATCTTGCTACGAGGGTCAAACTTGACTGATGAAAAGTTGGACTAATATCAAATGATAAATACGTGGTACTGCTACATGGATCTATTTGAAAACATTAGTTTATATACGATAAGATAAAGATACTACCCTTTTTTTATCAAAATTCAAAATATTTTTATTTCATGTAAACCAGTTACAGGCGCTTATGAAACGTTAAGATGTTAGTTGCACGGTTTCAATAATGTCATTCCTATGGAGAAGAACCGGCAAGAAACTCCAAAGGTTACTTTTTTAAATTAGATGAGGTACAATATAATAAGTTTACAAGGAGTTACATTAAGTGACAAAAAAGCAAACTAATGTGGAAAAAAAATATATAATAAACAAATTGGCCAAAACCCACAGTGGTACTAATTACCACTGAATAACACATCACAATTAAATATTAAATCTAATGTTCTGCTATTTGGCTGATAAGATGTGGGATATTATTTGACCATATAATAAATCCCCACAGAAAAGTTTCAAAACAGGTTAGAGAAATCATTTTCTGTTTTAACAATAGTTCCTTCACCTTATAACTGGCCATCTCATTAAATGACAAAATAAAATCAGATATTTAGAAAAAAATATGTCTGTTGAACGTAAACAATTGTTCACGGGATACACTTTCAATGAATTTAACCACATTCTTACTCCAAAGTGGAGGCACAGAGCATCATTTTTTCAGATTACCATAACGAAGCGTTGTGTAGCACCCCTGAACACTAAGAGGCGTCTGAAGAAAGCAATTATCACCTCCCCGCCGTAGCATTACATTAGAGGTGGCATTATCTTGCTGCACCTTGCTACTAGATAGTACAGCACAGAAGGGCCAGTGGACACATTACCTTCATCAACAATGACTCTGAATCACGAGGAGTCATCGTTGATTACCTCAGGTGCCTTGTAGGTCGAGTGGTCGCTAAGCACGACTGCTGAGCACGAGGTCCTAGGTTCGAATCCCAGGTATCGGGTTTTTCCATTTGGTAATTCTTAGAAGCAGCACAAAGTCTGGATTTCTGCCCAGTTGATGACAATAGGCTCGCCCCCTATTAGATTGAGACTTAAAAATATAATTGGCGAAATTTGGGTGCACTGTATGGGCACCTGTGCCTGTCCCTTCCAGGACAACAGTCGTGATGTTATGTTTCGTACAGTCAAAGGGTTCAGTTAAGTTGTAAGTGCTTGGCTTTTTATCCTTTAATTCTGTTGACTCCCATTTTATTAAGAGGGAGTTTTTAGTAACTGCAGTTGTGGTGTGTGATGCGCATCACACACCACACAGTACCTGAACCCTATATTTTATGGAATTTTGAAACTGTAGCTTTCTATTATAAAAATAGAACTTTTGCACCTAGCCTGTATAGTGAGTATACCTCGTTGGTTAACTGCCTTTGTTGTGAGTCAAGTTTAACGTCTGTTAAGAACTGTTTGCTGTTGACTCTCAATGTAATTGCTGGTTCATTCTCATGTGATTTCGTTTCGTAGGTAATTCGTTTTGTGATAATATGCTGATTATCGCTGATAATAACATGAGGGTCATTTTATAACTTTTTTAACTTAATAATTAACTCGTGCTCATGACAACTTAATTTACATCTCAGTAATTAATGTTTATATTACTACATGAAACTCTTGAAATTTCATCATCATCATCATCAGCCGAAAGACGACTGTTGAAAAAGGCCTCCCCCTTTTAGAAAGGGGGCTTGCCATAATCCCCACGCTTGGCAAGCGGCTTAGGGATCGTGAATTTAGGGACTCTAGAAATGTAAGTCTCTTATATTATCTGCTTTTAAACGTTGAATTTTTTTAATCAAATCAATCTAACCATTTGTTGAGCCGGTGTTGTTCAGCGTTAGGTGGACGTGTTAGTACTGACGCTGATGTCGCTGTGGTTGTCGCTGGTGTATGACAAATGAATGGCGGTCATAATTAGAGATTAGGCGTAAATCGAACGGTCTGCAGTGCGGTGCGATCGGCGCCCGGTGATGTATCGGCCGCTGAGGATACAGGGCGCCTGGATGTGACTACTATAGCCGACAGAAGTATGGATAAACTAAATACATTCCACATCGCCATGTCCTAATTTATCATGACAGTAAAAAGTAAAAATGATGTTAAAAAAACCGACTGCAATAATATAGTTTAATTGCGGGAGTTTGGGGTGACAAGACAATCGAATGTGTTTTCACTTCTTTTTACTGAAAAGTACAATTTGTATGAAAAAATCAATGTTCGTCATCCACCTTTATGGCTGATTACCTATACAAAAGCTGTTCTACCTTCTCCACCAAAAAATAAACAGCACTGTCCAGTGTCCAAGTCTCATCTAGGCGCCGTGTGTGACGTCACGGGCCGGTCTCTCGTTGATTACGCGCGGCGTGACAAAGATCCGCCGACAACAATCCACGTCAATTTGTGAGCTGACAAGGTGCGGTCGCGAGCTGCACTGTGCCACACAGCGCGCCGTGGACCCGCTGTGCGTGTTATAACTATTAGGAGATCATTTATAATTAACGAACAGATGCAATAATGCATGTTCCGGAAGTCCATTAAATAGTTATTATTGTGATTCAAAGATACGATGCTACTGATATTAAGCCTCTGTTTAAAATAGCAAATCACAACGGAATTTTATGATACAATTACATAGAACTGCACTAAACAGCAAAGACCGCTTTTGATGATGCTGAAAATATGAGGGAGACAGTAAACACTACCGACTGCAGTCGTGAAGTCTTTGTGAAATGGACAGATGAGACGCTATTACCAATTGCACCGCTTCTTACGAAATGGAATGAATCCTGAAAGGTTACTGCAAAAGCTTCTCTTCACATGTAAATATTTATCAGTAACTAGAAGTCTCCACGGGTCCTGTGCCGCGCAAACAGTCAGGTCGGCGCATCACTAGTTTTGGCCAGCCCTAGAGCTCTCAGCCGCTGTGAGTGCGCCTCTAGCACTCGTGTGCGCTCCCACATTTTCAATGCGCTAAATTCGCTGTTGATTGATCGTGTATTAGGTGCCGTTTAGAACGGGAGGTGTTTAGTGGAATATTTAACGAACGTGTTTTATTCAGAATATTGGTGCTACGATTAGAAAATGGACGCAGTTCAAAGTTTCAAATTATACCTAATAAATAATTAGGTTAACCCTTATCTATAAATTATGTGAGTTAAGACGAAATTTGGATTTATGTTACTTTCTTACTCAAGGTTAAAACACTTGACGCTTATGAAAACTTTGAAATCTTATTTATTTAACAGTATTACGACTTAATTGAAATGATATTCATTCGCAAAAACAGAGTACCTATTGATTGGTAGTAGGGGTCTGTTAATATTTTACGCGAATACTAGTATTTAGTTTTAGATCAACAAATAAAAGATCCACCAATACTATAGGTACTCTATTAGCACACAACTACATAATATTAATATCCACCACCGCCTTCACGAGGTGGTCAGCCGGTCAGCCGCCGATGTTATCAGCTCATGATCTGGCGGGCGGCGCGCGCGGCACGTCTGGCTGCGAGCTGCCCACCCCGCTGCGGCTCCGGCTTAATGACTCGCCTGATTGCTGAACTAACATCATTATTACGGACGCGATAATTAACTCTTATACACTTTTATTTTGGGAGTAAATCATATCAGATGTACCTATACTTGCTGTCTCATATAGGTAGCGTTACTTAGTAGGCAATGTAGTTTCAACGGATTTTATTGCCAGTTTGTTTCTGGCACCGTCTTTCGATAATAAGGCGTAAATACATAAACAAAAATATTGAAGCAAAAACGACTGCTCAAGAGAACATATCTTCAGGTGGTGCAAGTAGAGTGCCTCCATGTGTGATAGTACCTAAGTACGTCCAGCGTACCCTGGGCGGTCAACCTCGATACCATCTTTGTTGAGTGACTAACAGTCTACATCATAGCATGAGCATGACCTGTTTTCTTAGACATAGCTCATGCCGATGCAAAGAAGAAGAAGAGGACATATAATGGATAATCTTAGCTAAATAATTTTATCAAGATTAGATTTCAACAAGATTAAAAACTTTACAATTTACATCACGCCTCTTTGATGGAAATGCATCAGCAATTACAATTTACAAAATTTTAATCACATTCGAACTGCCATCGTATTAATCGCCCGCCATTAACAAAAAAAACAACATATTTCCTAATGCCTGCTGTAATCCCAAAGGTAACATTGCATAATGTGATTCATAAACAAGAGAAAGGGATTGTCAAATCCCAGGCAGTGATTACTCGTCAGAACCCGGAGCCCGGAGCCCGGAGCACGTAATCCCGGGGTAAAACTTAAGTGTCATTAGAGCATGGCGGGGCCCGGGACCGCGCATATTTTTATCATTCCTGCTTCCCTTTAACACTTAATGTGTAAAGTTTTAATTGAAATTTGATCTGGTGCACTTTAAACGAATTGTTCCTAATAGTGATGTGCTCGTGATTATAAAAGTAATGTGTCCATACCAAGTTATTGGTCCGCTGTGCCCCGTTGTTGGGTTATATTTCTAGCTTGGGTTTTATATCATCTGTCGTGATTTAGAGATTGCATAATTATTCTCAGTTGCTTAATTGTAATGTCTCACATTATTCCTTTGTCAATTTATTACATAATAAAATAGTCCTGTGGCGCCGATTCGTTTAGATTTCTTCTAGATAAAAACGAGTTAAAGTCCAACTTAATTTCATAATTAATTGCAGCGTAATGAAATAAAAATGATTGGTAAAAATGCATTAAAGAGACGCTTAAAACTCGCCGATAAATCCTGTTAGTACGTAACAGTACACACAACAAAATAGTAGGTAACTACTTTGAGATACTATGTAGTTTAAAGCGTATCGTATGCTAGTAAAGAAAAAAAATTAATTAAAGCACACAGATCTGATAATATCTAATCAATTCAATAATGTCAAAGTAATTGCGACATTCGCACACACATCCTCACCGCCGTGAACATATTGTGCAGCAGATACAAAGCACGAGCAATGAAAATGAACGTATTCATTCTAAATTCATAGCGCACACATTAAAATTGTCGCGCGCCAATAATCCGGCCGTTACAATTCGAACGCGTTCATAATCCACGCAAAAATGGCCGACAAGCGCACGCGCACTGCTGCACACATGTCCCGCACCTCGTACATTAACATAATTGAATATTCTATTGTACGTGTCTAATGCTGTTACCACACATAACATCGCTCGCATCACTGAACAGCTAGACGACTAAACTGGTGCAGCGTTTTGAAAATCGCTTTATGCTAACATGTATAACGGAGAGTATAAAGTTACCTGTAGAGGGTGGCTAACACGCCATCTGTCGTCGGACGGGACAATGCAGAGATTTATCGTTGCAAAATGCGCTTATGGGGGTTTACGGGGATTCAGTTTTTTGCTCGCTATCAAGTTTCCATTAGCTAATTTAGTATCGATTCGCTCACGGTGAAAGTTTAGCGGTGTGCGGACGATTCACAATTGATGGATCGTTTTTATTCATTCCAAACTCCAATGCTCCAAGTTTACAAATTCAATTTTTATGGGCAGAAGCGGAATATTCTGGTAATTCAATTTGAAGTCTGCAAACAGAGGTTTTTTATGGTATTGTTTTGGCCAGT
Organism: Abrostola tripartita; assembly: GCA_905340225.1. Classification (NCBI taxonomy): domain Eukaryota; kingdom Metazoa; phylum Arthropoda; class Insecta; order Lepidoptera; family Noctuidae; genus Abrostola; species Abrostola tripartita. The sequence goes on from HG996494.1 coordinate 255,788, forward strand.
TCCAAATGCCTTTAGTAGTTCCTTATGCTTGTTCATCAACTGCTTGCTTCTATTACATATTCATAAAATCAATATGTAATAGAAGAATTAATAATATTTTTTGAATACTTTTCTAGCCGACATCATAACTTCCTTACGCTCCAGTGAAGTGCCTCTGCACTTTAACTAAGGTAATGCATTTTATTTATATTAATCGGAAACGTCACAAGAAATTGCTTGTGTCATCATTGTGAGGCCCTCTTCGGAGGGCTACCTTCGTCCCTCCAAACATCTGCATTATCTTACCTCCGTCCCTCGCGAAATCAGTTACTGCACGGGCATTCACTAAAGTGCATTTGCCATTCCGCCCGTCAAACCTTACAATTATCTCATCACTACCATTCTGAATTCAGCCCTATGTATTGAAACTGGAATTCAAAATGGAATGACGAGTTCTAAACATGCGTGTCTAAACGATGATAACTTATACTTTCAGTTCACGCAACGGAATTGAACCCTAAGCTCTACAGTGCAAGGTTGAAACTCGCAAACCAATTTGCCTATGGTTACGAAATACGGACCGTTTAAGCTAAGAGGGTAGTTCACATGTTGGCGGTGCGATTTATCAAATTTTATACGTTGGGGCACGACATGTGCGTCCGCGGACAATCGCTTAGGTGCACCGTACAGAGGGTTCACAATTAAATATGGACCGAGGTGGCTAATGGATTAGCAGATGAGCCCGTCGCCTTATGGCGCGCAATCAGAATGTGCAGATGCGCCTCTATTGGATCCGTGGGTGACGCGTAATTTGTTTACCGGGTGATTGAAGCTCAGTGTGGGAGCTGTGGTAGACGCATGTAAAATACTGCGCGTAACATGTGGATTAATAATATGCTCGAGCGATCAGTGCTAAGAAAACCACCATAATGTTACTTCTGGATTCCCAACATCAATCATTTTACTATTTGGCAATAAGAGACTGTCTCAGAGCGTTGCCTCATAAATCTGACTAGAAAAGGTAATCTAGCAATTCTGTAAGGTTATATTAATCTGAATGCTAGACCTAGATATTATGCGTTCAACTTGATTCCTAGATATAGCCAACTAGAAAATCAGATAAACTTATATTTATAAGAAAATATCTTAAGACTGTAAAATGCTCAAAATTAATAAACTTTCGTTATCCGGATTTTTTAGATGATTAGAATATTGCTATCCATATATCCAGTTGCAATTTCCTTTTACAAAATGCTCTATTTTGTCGGATTCTCTGTAGCTAACTCAAGGCAAGACTAAGGTGCAATTATACTTATAGGCTGTTGAACGACAAACGAGCGGATAGGAGGCGGCGCCGCACTAAATACTATGTATTAATGTATTGATGGCAGCGTGTGGTGCGGCTCGGTGTAGCAGCACGCGTGTCCCGCGTCACTCGCAGGTAGTACGGTGCGCAGAACAAGCTGCTCCTGCTTAGATTTTGTAATCAAAATGAATATTGTTCGTGTTTCAGGCTAAGGTTACTACTAAGATTCCTGTCATGTAGGATCTACTAGAATCTTAGAAGTGTCCCTCACTGGTGTAGCATAGTTAGGCTGCAATACATTCACACAAAATCAGAGTCTTGTTCAATTCTTGCACTATGTTATTAAAACTTGGCCTAAGCTTAGTTTTGTGCAAAGAAATATGAAAAAAGGTTGATAGATCTCATCAAATAAAGCCATGTTTCATCCACAAACACGTATCAATCAGACCGGCTCGCCCCACTCGTGTTAATCCCAATAAACATGCCGGAGCCGGCAGTGAGCTCGCCTGCTGTCGGTACCGGCTCACCTATTCACGTGGGTGATGGATTGCGGCGTCGATTAGGGCCGCGCTGACCTGTTCTTTCATATCTCGCTAATGGCCGCCAGTCCGCCGCCCGCACACCTACACACACCTCCACCGCTGCCGATGTGGGATGGAGACCCTGGATGAGCTTCATTTTCCAATATACCTACTAATATTTTTATGTATTGCGCTAGTCGGAATATCAGAAACCGCATTAATGATCGTGCCAACAAAAACTACTAATGCCAATAAATTATATAGAAAATAATCATAACCTACAAGTTTATATTTCTTCATCGGATCAGTGGTTCATAGACCAGTTATATTTATTTTGTGTAGATACCAGATATTGTCTAAAAATAGAAAGTATGAGCTGCCGGAATTTTCATACTCAAGCTTTACCTTTTACAAAAACCTTTATTTGGTAAAAATTTCGCTTCGTCACAAAAATCGTGAATAGACGAAGAAACTGCTGAGTATCACTTCCAGGCCTCTATAGCGAGGCGGTACCTGTCGGCCGTCGGCTGTCAAATATACAAGGGTCATTACTTAGAGCATCACTGGCCGTAATTAATATAACGTGCGCCGAAATTGTGGCGACTCGCCTTTTTGCCGAGCGAGGCGATGACGAGGCCGACGGGAGCCAGCCGTGTGGGACCAATTGATTGGTGGCCGGGAATCGATGTCAATGCGATTTGTTTTTGAATATTTGATGCTCCAATTTAGAGATTAGTGTGGTTTGAGTACTGGTTGAATGGAGTTTGTTTGTGAAATTTTGTTTGTCATGTTATTGATCATAACTACCGACTTGTTCGCGAAAAGGATAAACCATTTTATTAAATTCAACTTAAACGAAGCTAATTTAATTAAAAAATGGCTGCAACATTACTACCTAAAGTTTTGTTAACCTTATATGTTATCAAAAATGTCGTATCTGCTAAAAACATTTGTTTATTTACTGATATAGTACACACTTACAGACACAACAACATCACTAAAAATATATTCAAATCAGTACTATACATAATTATTACCATGAAAACTACATCCCAATAAATCACAGGCTGATACATGGACACATGTTGTACGATTCCTCCGCAACTTCAGCCCCCTACGTAACTCCCAAACCAAGCACGTTAAATTACAATCACTAGACGAATACACTACGTCATTGTCTAATCACGCTACCTGGTGCCTATCGGCCGCAGTCAGCACAGGCCAGTAAATCAGGACGTCACTGGCTTATGTTACACTGTCACTTGATACAGAAGGTTCACTAAACAACATCCTCAAGTAATCTCGCGGCTAAAGTGGAATAGAATAGAAAACAACACAGAACAAGTAGAAATACTATGTCTTATAATCTTCAACAAATATTAATTAACAAAAGAAAAATAGAATACACAAAAAAAAATGTGCTGTCAGCATGACCTCGTCGAAAAGACTACCAACTCAGCATATGCTGAGTGTAGTACACCCAGCGCTGGGTTTCAGTTGGCACCCGGCAGTGACATACGGACAAAGGTATAGAAACAGAAAGTCTACCATCATGATCCACCATTCCTTTATTAGCCGGAATTATTTTCACGTGTTGACCGGCGTAGGGATTTTTATTTATTTACTTATACTTAATGCACATTTAGCACAAAGGCGGATTTAATGTCATCGCCATTTTTAATTTCCTATAAAGAGACACGAGTAGTTGTTGCGAAAACTGCGAAATCCCATTAAACTAATCAATATCTACTTACCATTTGACCGCCACGTCAATAACGCAAATTTGTGTTCTGCCAAGCGACAAATTCCTTCATTCATACCTAGAAACGACATACTAAATAAAATTAGTTTTGTATGTTTCTGTAAACTGTAAAAAAAGTCGCATTCTCGACGTGCTATGCCGTCGGTGCCGTCGTGTTTGACGTAAATAGACGTCCGTAGAGGTTGACAGGTTAAAGTTTAGGTTCTATATCTGAAAAGACCTACACCATATTTACAAGGTATACCTCGGTAAAGTATTTCTGATATGAAACACAGCGATTGGTTACTCATTGACCTTTTGCCCTTAGCAAGGCTGTTGTCCAGCGCGGTACCTGTCCGGACGGTAATTAATCTCGACCCTTGCACCCGGGGGATGACGCGACGAGCCGGCGCCGCGCAGGTGGACACTTGATCGTTATGGTGGGCGGCTGTGTAGGCTCAGGCAGTTTATTTATTACTTTATGACTTTTGATAGATGTTAGGCCTAAGCATTGCAGATTTTTCTGGTCAGTTGTATTGCCATATTGGCAGTAACTTAGCAGTTACTATGTCTCTAGTTTTTTTGTTTTAAGAAGTCGTCACCCCACACTAGGTAATTTTCCTGTATCGTGGGTGCGTTTCACATACATGATATATAACATACCATATCCATACAAATATACCCAGAATCGGAAAAAAACATCTGCGAATCACACAAATGTTTGTCCCGTGCGGGAATCAAACGCGCGATCCCTAGCGCAGCAGTCAAATCACTTAGCCACTGCGCCAATCAGGTCTATCTTTATTAATACATTTTATATAACTCATGTACAACTAAAATAGTTCCTTCAACAGCAGTAGCTGCACTTTAAATACCTCTATTTCTTCATCTCCGTTCTTGAATTCACATGCAAACTTCATTTTTAATATTCCCCCATAATATTGGGAGCGGCCCGGTCCGCCGGCACCTAATATGCAAATAGTAGCACATTATACCGGCTGCCCTCCCCGCGTCGGTTTCGATTGCTCAGTAATTAATCTCACCTCCTTTCCAGCGCCCCGCGCCCCGCTCCCCCTCGCCTTTGTGTTAACATCGTGTCCTATTATTGATAGCGCTTGATCGCTGCCCGAATTGTCTGCTATCAAATTTAAAGGAAAATTATTTCGTTTTATGGATTCTAAATGGGTGTACCTATAGGTTTTTTAATTATTCAACATGTTGAAGGGATTTAGGGTTAATAATATAACATAATTAGAAAGAGAAATAAATAATAATAAGCATAGATCCTTTCAAGCTTTTTTTCTAATAAAAATCTCAAGCGATCATAATAATATACTTTATTTGAGCTCTGATAAAACCTTTCTTGCTTAAAACGTATATTTTCAAAGACAACATCGATATATTAGACGTTTCCCGAAGCATATGCAAGTGGAGCAATAATGTTGTCTCTATGTCTACAATTTAGTCGCGGGCGTTCTAGCAACGTGTTCGAGTTAGATGTGGATGTGAAATGGCTTAATATAAAGGAATCGAAGTCCGTAAGTGCGCATCGCCGGCAGCCGCCCGCCGCACGCAATCAAACCGCAGTAAAATCGCAGCGCACTGATAACTGGTTTCAGATGGTGCTACACTGAGAGTAAATGTCCACAACTATTTAATAAATGATTTTATTTCTGCAAATAGGTTTTAAAAAAACACCTTTACACGTATCCTTTTATAAACTAGTTAGAATGATATAAACTAAAATTAAGTTTGTTTCGGCATTTACTTTCAGAGGTAGTCATTTTTAATTAACCTGACCTACTATATAGGTCAATTACACGACTTCTCATTATTTTAGATTGAGTAGGAACAGTTTACTAAATCTGACATTATTTTGACCTTTTGAGTAGTTAGATTTAATTTATCAGGATGATATTATATCACCAATGCTCACTTCTGATTAAAGTAATGTTATGAAAATTTTTAATGGGTACAAAGTTTGTTCAGCATATCATTGGCGTATCTATGATAACTTAAAGTTTTCTATAAACATAATCTAGGCTAATTGTGTTTAATGAAACACTGACAGCGTTGTTCTGAGCAAGCAACTGACCAGTCACCGCAGCACTGAAGTGTGAACCCACCCGGTGTGCCTCGACAATCGCGGAGCAGTTTTCATATCGGGCGCAATACTCAAGTCGGCGAGTGATTTATCGAGCGTTCAGCGGACATATGAGCCGCAGCCGCAGATGACGGCGCGCGCCCGCAGATGACGCTGGCGAGAGGTGCTCGCTCCTATTTGACGGTTTTATTACGACCTTGCGCTTTTCCCACTACTCGGGTATTTTTGGAGGTCCTATCGTTGATGTTGGACTGTCAGAAGGCTCTTTTATCATGCGGTATAAGTCGTTTTTAGGATGTGGTAAGGCCGTGTACAAAGAAAAGTAATTTGATCCCGTTCATCAGGTTGTGTTGAATTATCTAAAAGTTCATCTATTTATTAATTTATTTGCTCGTACGGACATCTTATTACACCTATACCTCAGTTATATTTGAAAAATGCACTGATAGCTGAAAAACATCGTGAGAATTTTTTTTGTGTAAAGCTATCCCAGAGGCCTACAAGCGGTTTAAACTCTGACACCAGGTTGTTCATCAACCATACGATAAGAAGAAGAAGAGGTAATACTTTTGTTTTAGTTACTATGGTCAGTTTTCCATTAGGTAATCCTCAGTAGCAGCACGGAGTCTGGATATGTGCCCGGTTGATGGCAATAGGCTCGCCCCCTATTACATTGGGACTTACAACATAACTGGCGAAATGTGGGTGTACTATATGTTCACCTCTGCCTACCCCTTCGGGGAATACAGGCGTGATGTTATGTTATGTAGTTACTATGGTCAGTGTCCGTGCGCGTAGTTTCTGAACATTGTACCGAGTGGTCTTTCTGTTCTGACGTGTTCTGTATCCTAACGCTCAGATGGATGAATTCCGAATCAAGTGCGACTTTATGAGGCATCCATCGACGCTCGATGCGAAAGATGTTTTATTTGGTGTTTCTTAGTAAACTGCTTTATTGGCTGTTATGTTTATTTCCAACACTATTATGATTAGAGATAAAGGTAGTCTTTTGTGTACCGGTTTATTCACAAGCACTTAAACACAACTACAGAAGGTAGAAAATTATGATTTCATAGAAACTAGACATACTTAATATTGCAAACAAATATTATAACATTATACTTAACAAAATATTAAACTTATAGGTCAAATTTGTGAGCTTTAATTAACCTGGGCAAATTTCTAATAATATAATATTTTTGATCGCTTGACTGAAAGTCTAATTTTTAAATTCAGATGATATTTTAATATATTTTGTTTCATATACGTAAAACGTAAATGTATTGTATTAGAAAGTACATAATGGCATTGTAATTTTGTTAGTGCTTGCCCGGGTTTGAACTCGCAACCTTGACCTATAATTTAATATATTTCGTTACATAATATTTGTTTGTCGTATTATGTTTGGTTTCATTAAATAATATTAGTATTATTGATACGTACCTGCGTCATCTAAAGATTAATTTATTGTTATTTATTTATGTCATAATTAAAACCTGGTTTTTCCAAACGCGTCGGCCCCGGACGCTTGATATCGGGCTAGTTATCAGACTGTATGTAGGTAAACGACACCCAACGGATGAATGACGCAGGCCTGTTGTTTTGGTTCTGTTTATTGCCATAAATAAAGGACACATTGATCCAAGTTAAGGTCCAAATCGGGCTAGAATGAAATGCGGACTGAAAGTTTTCAAGTCTACCTTTCAGTGTTTTAAGCTGAATATTAACGATGCAGTATTGAGTTTTGTCACCATTCTTTAATTTACAATGTGAGACTTATATAAACGCATTTCCAACCAAGAGCATAAAAAACTCCTACCTTACCATCATAGCTGTTGAATAGGCTCAATCGGGATAATATAAATTAAAAGCAGTGGACTGTATATATGGTTGTATTGTTTGCTACAAAGTTAACGCGACCGTATAACAAAAGAGTGCCCGTAGCGGAGCGCGTCTGAGAGCCGAGTGGTCGAGTGGTGGCGGGGCTGGCCGCGGCGCTCGCGCGGAGCCGGTTCGGTCCCCGCGACCCCTCGCGTTCCCCGCGGTTGCTCGGTGCGTTTATGATGCGCCGACATATTCCCCGGGTTGAAAGGAACTCTTCAATTGCTGACAGGAAGGGGGCAAATGCAGTTGAAGGCACGACGTATGGTGCCCCTCTTCGTCTTCAATTCTGCCACTCTCGTGACCCCGTCGACGCCGGGATAGGTCTGTATGACCCGGCCCAGGGACCAGAGCAGAGGTGGCGCTGTTTTGTCCTTGATCAGGACTAAGGACCCCGGCTGCACTTCGCCTCTGGAATGAAACCACTTCGATTTCGCCTGCAGCAGAGAAGTATATTCGTTATGGAATCGTTGCCAGAAATGCTGCCTGATGAACTGGATTCTCTTCCAACGATCCAGCCTCGTGATGTTGGCTTCAGTCACCTGAGGATGCGGTACCGATAAGAATGGCCGTCCAATTAGAAAGTGAAATGGAGTGAGTGCCGAAAAATCGTTAGGGTCCGAAGAAAGAGGAGTAAGAGGGCGTGAATTTAAGACTGCCTCAATATGAGTGAGGCAGGTAGCCATCTCCTCAAATGTAAAATGAGTAAAATGCAGTAACCTTTTTAAGTGATGCTTACAAGATTTGACAGCAGCTTCAGCCAAGGAATTAAAATGAGGGCTGTACGCAGGAGTGAAAATGAAATCAATACCCTGCTGCGCGATTTCAGATGCAACATTTGATGATTGTAAAAACCTATACATCTCATTTGATGCACCTACGAAATTAGTCCCGTTATCGGACGTGATGCTTCGAGGCTTGCCACGACGCGCCACGAAACGATTTAAAGCGGCCATGTAAGCCTCCGTAGTGAGGTCGGAAACGAGTTCCAAATGTACAGCTTTCACTGCCGAACAAACAAAGATGCACATATAGGATTTTGTCAGTTTGCATCCGCGGCCTTTGCGATTGGCCACCAATACTGGCCCAGCATAATCTACGTAAGAGTTTAAAAAGGGGAATTCAAGATGAGTCCGTGAACTGGGTAATTGACCCATTATAGGCTGTACGTTCTGAGCCTTGTGTCTAAAACATCTAAGACATTTATTCACGACAAACCTAGACAAATTTCTACCCCCTAGAGGCCAATATGTTTGTCGAATATTTGACAATAACAATTGTGGTCCTGCATGTGCGAGCTTTAAATGTTGCATTTGAAATATAAGCTTTGTAAATATGTGCTTACTGCATAAAACCATAGGATGTTTCACATTAAAATCGTAGGGGGAGTTATCGAGCCTCCCGCCCACGCGAATAAGGTTGTGATCGTCTATGAACGGTGTCAGAGGAAGCAATCTACTTTTGCGTGGTAATTTCTGTCCAGACTTCAACAAACTATACTCGTCAGGAAACATTTCAAGCTGGGAATGATGTATAATTAAATTCAATGAAGTTTGAAGTTCTGTAGTCGAAAAGTTACCACACAATCTATTATTATTTTTTATGTTGTAAATAAATCTTTGTATATATGCTACTACATTTATAATTTTTGTTAGGCTAGAATACCTTACTAATAAGTCATGAATGATGGATGAATGAATCGGTACGTCTAAATGATTGATATTTAATGAATGATTACTATCATCACTATCACCACTAATGAAGTGAGTCACTACTTCCGGCAGACTATCTTTCCCGGAGTTTGGCATGTTGGGCCACTCATTTTCACTACGTTGCAAAAATGAGGGTCCAGACCACCATAGAGGTACGTCATTGATGACGTCAGCCCTAAGACCACGGGAAACAAGATCCGCCGGGTTGTCCTTCGACGGTACGTAGCTCCAGGTATGACCACACGTAATTTCCTGTATTTCGTTGACTCTGTTTCTAACGAAAGGTTTTAATTGATTGGAAGGACTACCGAGCCAACCCAGGACTATAGTTGAGTCACTCCAGAATCTACATTTATGAATGGGCATGGTAAGTGATTCCTGAACCTTAGTACACAGCCTTGCACCTAAGAGAGCCCCACAAAGTTCAAGCCTCGGTATTGTAGTAGGTTTGATAGGCGCCACTCGGTTTTTGGAAACTAAAAGCTGTACACCTATCGATCCACTGCCATCAAAAGACCGAATATACACGCAAGCACCATACGCCCTCTCGGACGCATCAGTAAAAACGTGTACTTCGTGTCGCTCTTCAAGTGAGAGTAAGTGTTTTGATGAAACATTGTCAAGCTCCCAAAATTGAGTAAGGTCGGGAGTGACATTGGAATGATGGCATAAATGATTATTGGAAAAACATGACTTTTGCGAAATACTACCTGAAACTAACCATCCTAACTTGGTCTCGCATAGTTTAGGTAGGTTTTTCCCTAAATCTATCGTTTGGTTACCTAAGACATTCCAGAAAACTTCGGCCCCTACCAGGATGTCTACGACCGACGGAACGTTAAAGTTCGGGTCTGCTAACATAAGACCTGAAGGAATAGGGACATGGCTAACATGCACGAATGAAGACGGCAGGACCTTTGTGATTTCAGGCAAAACAAGACACTCGACATCTGCAGTAAAGGCACAGCATGATGACTCTATCGAGAGGTGGCAAGACTGTGTACTGGTAGATGTGTAATTATTTATACCCGTTACCTTGGTGCTCGTACCGCGTCGTAACAAACCCAGCTTCTCCGATAAACTCCGCGTAATAAAGTTGGCCGTACTGCCGTTGTCCAGCAGAAGGCGCGCTGTATACTTCTTACCCGTCACGCTAGTCACGTTCACCATAGCTGTGGACAGTAAAACATGCGCAGAAGTAGCAAGCTGCATAGAATTGGCTGATAGCACAATGTTTGAAGAAGGTGAAGCGGAAAGCAAGGCAGAAGGCATGGCAGAAGACAGAGGATTGGAAGCAAGTTTGGGCTCGTTATTATCTAAATGTAAAAGCGTGTTGTGCTTTATTTTGCAATACTTGCAATGTGAAAGTCTGCATTTTTTTGCATTATGGCCAAGGCGTAAGCAATTAAAACAAACATCATAATCTTTAGCCTTTTGTATGCGTTGTTCGATTGACAATTTCCTAAATGACTCACATTTAAACAAAGTATGTGCTTGGGAGCAAAGTGGACATTTACTGTTATTTAATTTTTTATTGTGTTGTGCAGGTGTCGAATCAGTTTTGTTAGTGTGACTATAATTTAAGGCAACGATAGTACGACTTTCTAAAGGAAAATGATTCGACTCCACTGATTCTAACCAGTCCGCTTTCCTGCTTAAAAAGGAACAAAATTGAATCAAAGTTGGGTCGTCCTTAAAGGTGTTGTTTCTATGTTCTTCCCAGTCACGACTTGTTACAACGTCTAATTTTTTAACCATAAAGTAAATAATAATGTCATCCCAATATTGTGTAGGCCTTTTTAATGTAGTTAGTGCCCTCATATTTTTATTAATTATATTAACAAGGTTTCTGATGGAAACACTTGACTCTTGTGCTATAGGTTCACTATCAAATAAAGCCTGGAGATGATTTTTCACTAAAAGCCGGTTATTATTATAACGTTCGCACAATAAATCCCACGCAAGTGTATAGTGATCAGCTTTAAAGTCAATATTCTTAATTATAAGCGCTGCGTTTCCCTGGAGTGAAGCTCGCAGGTAGTGGAATTTATTAATATCACTTATGCTAGTGTTGTCGTGAATCAATGACCCAAATGTATCCCTAAACTCAAGCCAGCATTGGTAGTTCCCATCGAAATGAGGCAAATCTATTTTAGGCAAACGAACAAAGGAATTCCTATTTGAAACATGTGCACCTGAGTCAGCATCTTTGAAGCACGCCTCCGACGCAGCACCGTTGGCCGAGACACCGAGCAGACTGCGCGTGAGTGCCACCAGGTTAAAGAACTGGCGGTCAAAGTCCTCACGCTCAGCTAACGAAGACTCGTCGTCATCGGAAAGCACTTCGATCTGTGTCTGAAACGCATCAAATTCGGTGTGTAGGGCTTGGAATTTATTAAAACGTTCTTCTAAACCTAAACGCTGCAACTCAGATATGTCGGAACTGCTTTTTATTAAATTTAAATAGTTGCTGTAAATAGTAAGCTTCGACTTAATGGAACTACGTTTCTTTATTAATGTTTTTAAATTATCTGCCTGCATTGTAAAAAATATAAAATCACAGCTGATCGTAACAACACTAATGAGCTTAATAGAAAAAAAAACTGTCCGTTAGAGAACAAAGGGATCAAGGTCAACTACGTAACACGTGTTTACCTCGTGCTAATGACCGAGTGTTTTGCAACAAAATTATGCGTATTTCATCAAGCACTTAATAAGTATTGTATAACTATAGAGAACACTGGAAGATGGGAAGGAGAAACAACGATTTTTGGCAAATTAGAAATTAGATAAAATACTAATTGGAACGGCTCACTCAAATACAGTAATACTCCCAGAGAATGACATCAGCTCCCACGATGATAATGCAGGCTTCCTCGGGAACGACTTCTTTGTTTCAATCGGCGTGGTCGTGGCACGTGGTGTCCGCGAACGGCCAAAGTCCACACAGGCAAGCACGGCGACCGATGACGATGACGGCGTTTACTCGCGGCAAAACCGGTATTATTTCGCGATCGATGGACCAATGAATAGGCTCAATCGGGATAATATAAATTAAAAGCAGTGGACTGTATATATGGTTGTATTGTTTGCTACAAAGTTAACGCGACCGTATAACAAAAGAGTGCCCGTAGCGGAGCGCGTCTGAGAGCCGAGTGGTCGAGTGGTGGCGGGGCTGGCCGCGGCGCTCGCGCGGAGCCGGTTCGGTCCCCGCGACCCCTCGCGTTCCCCGCGGTTGCTCGGTGCGTTTATGATGCGCCGACAGCTGTAGTAGCCATAAATGTTAAACAAACCGGTGACCTGAATATCATCACGCATAGTCGTTGCTTAGTAGAATTCTTGTTTAATGTTAGCATACCCCCATATGAAGATCACCTACACAATAATTCATGAGCGCAGGCGTCGCCGGGGCGGCGGCGGCCGGCTACACGTCTCACTCACTATATACCTCGGACACCAGATGGAAGCCGAGACAATCCGCTTCTTAGCACTCACACATCAAAGCCACTTGTATGCACACACACTATAGCCAACACACATATTACTACAGAAGGTCGATATCGTAAAATCCACGATGATAAGCTTCATCATCATCAGCGGTACGACTTCACACACTGATAGGTATAAACTTATCTTTATTATGCCAGTCTCTATGCCTCTGTCAGCTTCTTCTAGCTAGCAACAATTTCACCCTATCTATATCAATAAATATAGTACGTAGGTATATAGTAACCAAAATATTCGAGCAAGTTGTCATTACAATCGCGTTCTAATTCGACATTTTATTTTACTGTATCGTTGATAATGGTTCTACTGTTAGTTCTTATTTCATGTGATGGTCTACGCACTTGTGAAGTCTATGTATCTAGGTTATGAGGCTTTTTCACTGTAATGTGTTTTGAGTTGATAATAGTGATGCGCTGGTCTGAAATATACGTTCAAGTCCTAGTTGTACTGTTTATTTATTTACGTACACCTAGTCGCACACCGTAAAAAAGTACATTAAAGTTATTCGAATGTACATTGATCAATGGGCTGCGGTGGAATTTCCTTGTACTGTTACGAATAAAAAAGTAAATTACAATCAGAAATCTTGTTGCTTCAAATAGCCTTTAGTTTTAACTAAACGGGTAACGATTCACTGACGCAAAATATTTATTTCATATAATATATTCATACAATATTTATATCAAAATAGGTATTTGTCAATTATATATTATATAATATAAAAACAAATTATTGTAGTGATTCCAAATTATATTCATACCATCAAGAATATATTTCATCTCCATACCCTTGTCTCTTGTGGTCTTGATGAACCTCCCAGCGACACTCACCGTAACGTTAGTGCGCAGTGGATCTAATGAAGACATGTTCCTGGCGCGCATACGAATGGTGCTCATTTGTGGAGCAGTCGGTGACGCGGCGCACTCCTACTCTGTCAGGTCGTCAGTTATGGTGGGCGTCAATGGGATAGGATCCGTTTTAGAATACTACCTGTTCTGTTATGGCATTGAATTTTCCTTTACTATTGAACCTTCTTGCCTAGCAGATTTATCAGAGATACTGAATATAGGTAGTGTAGGTACAAAATTTAAACTTTCAGTTCATAATTATGTATTATTATGTGAATTAGGTATCTTTCTTTTGTATAAGTAAACACAAGCCCAATGAAACAAAATGAACTGCCAGCTATTAAATTCTCGGCCCATGATCGCAGGAGCACTAATCAGAAAACTTCCAATCAGATATGTCCAAGTATCAAGTGAGTGGCAGCGAGTGAACTCCCAGGTTCAATCTCCGAGATGCGTATCAAGCAGGTCGCTGCTGGCCGCCCCTTGATTTATGCGAACAGTTAATCCCACTATTTACTAGTTTTAGTGGAAGGTAAAGAGGGACTTTTTCCGAGGACCCTTGCGCCTAAGTTGAGGGGCGTGAGTTAAAGGCAGACAGCGGGCAGGTACCTATAGGTCTACGAAAACAACAATTCAAAATATATTATAATAACAGGTATTATGGCAGTAATAGCGTTTATAATTGATTATTTTGTGTCGCTCTATTATTCTTAACACGTTGTGTAATTTACTTTTTCTTTCTTTAATTTCATGTGTACTAATTCAGGCTACAACACACTTCTACAAATTATTAGGTATAAAAAGATGTGTAGGATAAATATTCGTTCGGCCTCACTTGTCTCCTGAAACTTGAAGATATACATCGTAATAGATACATAATTATAAATACATGAAATTTTAATGAACCGATGGTCGCCTTCGCCAGTCCCTTGCACTCCAACTTAGCTAAGAACAGTTATCAGTCAGTGCGTGTGATGTATGTCGCAGCGAGGGGCACCGGACAGCGGCCGGCCACCGGCGCACGCGCGCGGACGCACCGACAGATAACTATCTGTTACCGCCGCTGTTGTTGTGGATCAACTAATATGGTGGGACACTGCTTATTGTCTGACAAGGGAGACGTTGACCACTACTATTCATTTCTATGTAAACAAGTGCAAAAGTGTCCCATACTGAATATGTGAACTCTGGACATTCAGCCTCTGTTTTCAATATAAATAGAGGTATTTCTTCATGAGAATGTTTCAAAGAGACATAGATACCACCCTCTTTTTTTCAATAAATTAAATCCTAGTTGAATTGACTGTCTGAAATAGTCTTCACCAATTGAATTACATCAGAGCATCAGTGCCAGCCCTTACGCTCGCAGTACATACAATTAGGGCCAGATCACTTTACATCTGAGCGCCTAAGAAGGCGATTCTTGTTATTTTTCCCTTGGCTTTGTCCTACGTTGGAAGCCGCGTTTAATATGAAGATATACGCAGAAGGTTCGTAGACTGATAGATGGACTGGCTGAATATTTGTGCCGATTTCCGGGGATCGCAGTATTAGTGGTCAAGTTACAGAAGACGCCGCTGCCCATCTTCTGGATTTTCCCTTAGTCGCCTCTTACGACACCCACGGGAGAAAAGGGGGTGGCCAATTCTAGGCCGGATACCACACGGCTTTTTTAAGGTCACACGGTTAATTAATTCATTAAAACAGTATAATTATAATTTAATCTATTTTTCTATCCTTTGGAAAGTTGAATCAAACACAATAATCGCAATTTGCGTGCATTTTACGGTATTTTTGGAGTGCAATCTGAGTGAATCTTCTGTGTTTCTCTTGTTTTTGTAGAAGAGGGTAGGGGTGGCTCGTTAATGAGAAGGAGTATTTTATGAAGGCCAATTTGTCGGGAATACCTGGCTGATTGCTGAGGATTGCCGAGGAGGCGATTTGTTTGCATTTTTTGAGCGGCGTTCCTGAGGGGAGCACTTTTAATTTGGAGTGCGATTGTTTGTGTTTTACAATCGGCTTATGTTTATGTGGAAATATCGTGCCTCACGATATTCAATTTCTTATTCAATATAAGGTATAAGACACGGTCAATTTAAGATATGTTAAATAATTGATAGTCACTTATTTACATAAATTATAACCGTAAAGCAGAAAATGTGAAGTGTGTACATGGTCTAAACTCTAAACTGTAAAATGCAGTATATAATTGGTGATCAATTAATCAACTAATGTAATAGTACATAATATTATGTATTAGCATAAGTTGGTTAACACATAAATAAATAGTACACACGGACACAATTCATTTTTCTTATACTTATTTAAACATTTATAAAAAAAGTATAGCCGGTACGTTTATTTAACTTCAAATGTACATTCATAGCACCTGTGTACCTAGGTACGTCTTGATTTATTTTTATCGTTCTGCGGTTAGAAATGTACCATTACGAACTCAACGTAGCAAACATGAACATTATTTGCTCAAGGCTCTTATTATAAACGTTTCTACTTAGCGTTATTGTAATTGTGTTTATCTATTTACCTACCCAATGAGTCACGTTCGTAAATAGACTGAACTTACCGCAGCTGGGATTGTGATTGTTCCTACAGTCTCTAACTACTTCTTATAAACCCGCTGTATTTATAAACATACTAACAAGACCATAAAAGGTTCTTCTTTTCGCTTAGACACGAGCCAATAGCCACATGGAGTAGGTCATGCCGTGGTTTAGAGACTGGTCGGTCAACAAGGATGGTAGCGAGGTTGACCGTCCACTCGTGGAGGCAAGCAATGTTTACGATATACAAATATATATGTGATCACGACTGTAGTCCCTAAAGGGGTAAACAAAGTTCTTCTTCTTTAAGAGGACCCATCTTTAGGACAATTAAAGAATTCACCTACGTGTCTTTGCTTTTGCACAAAATAAGCTGAATAAGATAAGTTTATTGTTG
Source organism: Abrostola tripartita (assembly GCA_905340225.1). Classification (NCBI taxonomy): domain Eukaryota; kingdom Metazoa; phylum Arthropoda; class Insecta; order Lepidoptera; family Noctuidae; genus Abrostola; species Abrostola tripartita. The sequence goes on from HG996494.1 coordinate 272,345, forward strand.
TAGGTGTAACAAATGCAGATTAAGACACATCGAACTGGTAAACTATTGAAATGGGCAGCTCATCAACTAACCTTTCAAAAATCCAAGTCGTTATACTGTCTTTAAGCGGGTTCGTTTAAAATACAAATAAAATTAAAAGGTTACCCGGCAAAAAAGGTCAGAACAATCTTATTTACAAAGGCATAATTATGTATCTTATTCATTACAACCCATCTTTATCTATAGCTATATATAGTCCTGTGGTGGGGAGGTGAATCATGCGCGCGCGCCGTTCGTTCCCACGTCTGCGCGTGGGCAATTGGTCGAATTGACCGGTATGCGACGCCGGCGTTGTTGACCCCGCCGAACCGTTAATTATCGTCCACCTAACTGGTTGGATGTGTGGAGTCGACGCGATCGCATTTGTTTGGGATGAAACATTATGGAGCTTTTGTTCTCATAAGTTGCTTCTTTTGTTTTCTTTGGACTTCTTAGAAAAACGAAGTGTATGTGTGAACTGAAAAAATAAGGAGGTCGAATGTAACTTTTAAAATTGTCTGCTATGAGCTAATAATAATCAAGCTTTCACCTTAGACTAAACATATTTTGTAAACGGATAAATCAAGCATAATAAAAAATATTTCTAGTTTAGTTTATAAAAATGTAAGATAAGTCACTCTCTTTATTAGTGGAAATGAGACAATATTAGTGCTGTTTTTCAAACGATATATTCACATTGGTAATTCCAGTGTTTAAATTGAGCTTTGAGTTTAAAAACAAACATTTTAGGACGTTATAATTCCTTGTCCACTCCACGTCTTCGAATATGATCCGTCACGCAATAACAGGAGGGTTAGTGACTCACTCTTATGATGTAGGTACGCTGTTCCATCAATTTAGCTGTGTTTATTGTGTCCCCTAATCGCCGCCATGACTTCTTGATGGGTAGGTTACTCTTAAAAAGTAGGTGAATGAACGAATTGACACACAGATTGGTCCAGTTTATTTTATTACGATGAAATTGTGCTGCTGCATAAATTAAAAAATGTGTTTCTGGTATCTAGATAATACTAAGGTTAAGATTTTTTAAAGGAGAGTCCATGTTATTCTGTTATTATTTTTCTTACTTTTATTATCAAAAGTTAGGAAATCAAAAACATTAAACTATTGGTAGCTTATAAAAAAATTGAATAATTATAACTGCCTTTTCTAGAGTCAAAGATTGAGATAATGCCGAAATTAATTGAAACACCAGCCACTGGCTTGGCGGTATATAAAACACTTGAAATGTTTGCATTCATATAAAATGTAATGTCCGTACACATCGCGCAGGCCACTCCACACCAACCGCCGCCATGTTGCAAGGTGCGCGCCGTTGTCTCAATTGAGCCGAGTCTCAAGTGGGTGTCATCGCCGGCCGCTTAATGGCTCGCGTGTGTAACCCGTCCTTTATTGCTTAGCATGTGATGCGAGTGTGTTCCAGCCTTTATTACTTAGCATCTAATGCGACCGTGTTTAGATCATTAACGTGTGCATGTGTGAGTGACGGTTTATGTGCACTGCTAGAGAATTCGATGACTGATGGCTTTTTAAATTAAAGAGATCGGGATGTAGGGCAAGTGACCAATAGATGGTTTTTTGGTAGAGAAAGTACTTGTAGGCGTTGATTGTTATCAGTAAGTACTATGATAATACTTACAAAGTTGTCAGCCCATTCGAGGATTCTGTTCGACTCACGCCACAATTTTTATTTGATAGTAAAGACAAACAAAATATTTTACTGTCAGACGTTATTGCTTCTGCCTGTTAAGTTTACAAGAAAAACCTAAATAACTCTCGAAAATCTGTCATCAATCACGGCTACCTTCGAGCCCGTACACAAGTGACATCTGATACGAGCGAGGTACATGTGAGTACAAGTGTTAGATGATCTGTTGGGTACAGATGCGAGCACCTATCGCTAATGAGCGGCCGCGATGTGATTCACAGCCGTCGCATGTGCGGCCTCGATACACCGACACACAGACCATCATCGACACCTACAGATGAGACGCTCCTTTGATTGCAGAAGAGCAAAATCAAAGTATATTAGAACTCTTTTGTTTTCTGAAGGCATTCGTACTTTTTCATGGCTGTGAAAAGGATACAATTAATGTATGGAACTTACCAAAGTGTGACTAATCCACAATGTGGCAGATCTACAATAACCCCCCTATTTGTGAGGGTGTTTAACGAAGAGTCACACTCTCAAATATTTAGACTTATAGTCATGATCAATCACCAACGTACTAAGGTACATACACGGGAACTGTCCCCGATAGTCTTATTATAGAAATTCATAGATAATAAATGATTTTATTTCTGTAAATAGGTCTTAAAAAACACTTTTACACGTCATTTTTTTTTAAACTAGATAGATGGCGTCGGCATTTCCTAACTGACTACCTCTGAGAAGAAACGCCGAAACAAACTCAGGGGTCAATGTCTCTTTTAAAGTCCAGACAGGTAAAAAATAATGTATGTGAGAACAGTGTAGGTGGTCTGATAATAGATAGATAGAGTCGTTTTGTTAGAAGCCATTTAAACTTCCCCTTTGATCTTTGATAGCTGTTAAGAATGTGTTCGCGACGAAGCGTCACCAACATTCAATTGTTAATTGTATTACCTTAAGAGTTATACGCAATAAAGATAGTATTAGAATAGATAGTTACGGCGATACTTCGCCAATAGCGTTTCAGCTAAAATAAAGCATTGTGATAGGTTTTCAGGACGGTGAGTCACTGAAAATAGGGTAATTTAGGTCTTGTTTTATTTAATTAATAAACTAAAACTCATAAACAGGTAGTCATACACCTAGAATAGTTTAGAAACCCACTGTTGAATTCCTTGACTTGATCATGACGGTAAGAGTGTTATAACTCATGAACGGTTAGGAACCCTGGGTCTAGACTTACTCTGAGTACTAGCCCCAGCCGTAGTATGCCCTAGACACTCTTATCCTCGTGATTGAAAGAGGGATGGGCAGATGGACAGCCTTTTTGCAATAACATGAAATGAGACTCTTTGTATCGGCACATAAGGGTATATGGTGCCTTATGTGCTTGATATGTAATGTTTAGATAGCTTAACTTCGCTAATTTAATAGATTAGCTAGTGCTTTCAGTTTATTTCATGAACCTAGCTCTTGTAGTTTTCTAGATAATCGCCTAGAAAAATAATATTCCACCAAAATTTCCAATTTTTTCCCCTTTTTCATTCCACAACTTTTCAGCCATAAGACTTAGGAGGTACCACTATACCTCATTAGATAGGTGGGATCAGCAGAATTCCAATGATGTATGACACACCTGCGTACTGATTAGGGTATAAGTAGAATAAGCAAAAAACTGTATATTTTGTAATAATTTTGTATAATAAAGTTTGTCTCGGGGAACGGCTCGCGGTGGCTCTCGTTATGGTAAAGGAGCGTCGTACTTAAGTGCGCGCTCAAATCGGGTCATTTGTAGTCATCGGCAGAGCCCATTTTTTTGTTAACTTAGAATCACTTGAAGAATTTAGAAGCAGTCGAGTCGTTCCCTGAATAGTCCTGAAGAGTTATAAAATAGTGTTTTCATTAGTCCGAGGTACGAGATACCCCTTCTTCGTAAGTATAGATATCTTCAAGCTACGGTGTCATTCACAGGGATCCCTGAACCGTAGGTGCAGGACGTGAGAGCTTCACGAGTGTGGTACGCTGGTATTGTACTCGACCGAAGCGCCCGTCTGGCACATCTGATGGTCCTTCGAGCCGGATATCCGTGTGGGTGCCGCTGAAGACAGAAGACTTATAGCTACGACTTCAAGCCAACTTCAAGAATGCCGGTTACCAGATCGCAGGGCAAGGCGCCTGAAGAACGGGTGGTGGAGGCGAGCAGAGAACATCCCCCCGCCATTCGACATCAGCTACCCCCGCGTTCACCATCCACGATCGAGGGCGCCGAGTCGGCGCGACCACCGCAAGCGGCCGGCGGAAACAACACGCCTACACTAACCCTGATACCGTTGGAGCGTGTCGAAGTTGAGCCCGTAGCTACGTCGAGTGCCAGAAGGGGAACCCGCATAGAGAAGGACTATTCAGACAGAACGATGAAACCAACCGATAAGAGCATGCCGATGACTACCCGGGGTGACGCCCGTCAAGAACTTCAGAGACCGCCGTCAAACAGGACGAACCGGTCAAACAGAAAAGCTATGAAAGCACGTGAAGACTTATTGAAAATTAAGTTGGAGCTTGCCCAGTTAGCGTTACAGAGAGCCGAAGAGGAGTCGGACGATGGCTACATAGATGACAGGATATCGAACGACGAGTACGTGCGATCCTGGCTGGAAGAAGCGCCGGAGCCTGAACGATTCAGGTCCAGAAAGGAGGACATCGCCGCCGAGGGAGACGACTTGCCACCCCCTGCGGAATCAGAAAATATAGTGAACCTCCAGCTAACAGGGCCTTCTATGAAACCCAGTGATGAGAAGAATACAGTGCCATCAAAACAGATAGAGGACTCCAAGGCTGAGGACTCACTCCGTCCGTTCATCACGGAGTTGACGTCTGCTATAGCGTCGCTAGCCGACAAGAAGATAGGACCATGGACTCCGAGCAACCCCTCGGCGTCGAAGGTCATCATGACGCTCCCGAATTTCAGCGGGGCGCATACAGAGTGGTTGTCATTTCGTGCCATCTATGAGACCACACGGGGATATTTCAACGACGTTGAAAACACAGCGCGACTCAGAAGGAGCCTACGCGGGAGAGCGCTCGAGACAGTGAGCTCCGAACTTATCGGACATGCGAGACCGGACGACATCATGAGGGAGCTGGAGCTGCAGTTCGGCCGTCCAGACTCAATAGCACAAGCGGAGACAGACAGACTGCGAGGACTGCCGCGCTGCAGTGAAACGCCCAAGGATATATGTACGTTCGCGAGTCGAGTCCGGAGCGGTATCGTCACTCTTCGCGCTCTCAAGAAGGAACATTACCTCATGAATGCTGAGTTGATGCGTGTGCTCACAGAGAAGCTACCGAATTCCCTTCGTGTGCAGTGGTACAGGACGTACACAGAAAAATATAACTCAGTGCCTAACCTCACCCTCTTCAGTGATTATATCACCGAACAAGCTCGGTTTTGTAGTGCTTTCGCGCCGCCGGAGAACATCAGTGCCGCCGACGGGCCCGTGCAGAGACGTGCGACGCAGAGGACTCACACAGCTACGGACAGACCGGCTGCGAAATGCCGATTGTGCGACAAGAGCGGACACTACGCATCCGACTGTGCTAAGTTCAAAGAGGCGTCGCCGGAGAAGAGATGGGAGCTCGCTAAAGCGCAACACATGTGTTTTCGTTGCCTACGGACGAGGCGATATGGTCACACGTGTAAACCTAAGAAGTGTGGTGAGAAGGGGTGTCCAGCGACGCATCATAGACTCCTTCACGGCAGTAAGAAGCCCGCGGCCGAGCAGAGCGACAAGCCAGAGACTCCAACAGTGAATAACTCGACTCAAGAGACAGTCGCGAGCTCGCGTGCTACCTCTAGTCACGCGTATTTGAAAATAGTGCCTGTGAGAGTGATCGGACCGGCGGGAGAGCTGCCGACGTATGCGCTTCTCGACGACGGATCGACCGTGTCGCTGATAGATGAGGACGTCGCCAAGCAGATCGGAGCTAGAGGCCGCGTTGACCCTCTTAAAATAGGAGCGATCGGAAACACTATGATCGACACACCCGGTTCGCGTCGTGTCACCGTTACGCTCGCGAGCAGAGGAGACAGCAGAGTGCCGTTCAGAGCGCGCACTATACCGAAGCTCGACCTCGCCCCGCAGACTGTCAGTGAAGAGGACATATCGCGATGCAGCCACCTGCAAGACATCAGAGAGCAGCTGATATACAACACAGGCGCACCCAAGATTCTTATTGGGCAAGACAACTGGCACCTACTGTTAGCTAGCGAGGTACGTAGAGGGCCGCAGCATCAGCCCGTCGCGTCGCTAACATCGGTCGGTTGGACTCTGCACGGTGCGCACACAGAAACTCGGGGTCAGCGGGTGAATTACGTCTACGGATTGACGAACGCTGACCAGAAATTCGAACAGCAGCTACGCGAATTCTTCGCCTTAGAATCACTGATCGTCAACCCGCGACGCCCAGACTCTGACCCAGAGAAGCAAACAGAGGACATCCTGAGTGAAAATACCGTACAGTTAGAAGATGGACACATAGAAACCGCTATGCTGTGGAAAGACAGCCGCATAGGGATGCCAGACAGTTACGAGACAGCCATAAAGAGACTCGTCTCAATAGAGAAGAAGCTGGACAGCAAACCTGCACTCAGGGACAGACATACAGAACAGATAGACGCCCTCGTCAAGAAGGGCTACACAGAGCGCTCCAGCAACGCGTGCCACAGCGCGCGACCACAGTGTGCGTCATCAGACGCGCAACAGCGCATGTACCACATGCGCCAGCAGTCGTCTCAGCGGCGTAAACCGCAGAGGAATCGAAAGCGCCGCAGGGCGCTCCAGCAGTGCGTGCCACAGCGCGCGAATCATAACGCGTGCCACAGCGCGCGACCACAGTGTGCGTCGTCAGACGCGCAACAGCGCATGTACCACATGCGCCAGCAGTCGTCTCAGCGGCGTAAACCGCAGAGGAATCGACAGCGCCGCAGGGCGCTCCAGCAGCGCGTGCCACAGCGCGCGAATCATAACGCGTGCCACAGCGCGCGACCACAGTGTGCGTCATCAGACGCGCAACAGCGCATGTACCACATGCGCCGACCGCAGTCCCAGCGGTGTGAACCGCAGGGGCATCGACAGCGCCGCAGAGCGCTCCAGCAGCGCGTGCCACAGCACGCGATTCATAACGTGTACTACAACGCGCGACAACAGTGCGCGTCACCACCATGGACCGCATGCGCCGGCCGCGGTCCCAGTCTACAAGTGGACGACCCCGTACTCATCGCGGACGGTCAGCTGCCTCGCAACACTTGGCCGCGAGGCAGGATAGTAGCAGTTTTCCCCGGAGCAGACGGCGAAGTCCGGACCGCTGAAGTGCGCACAGCTGGCGGCACTCTCAAGCGTCCGGTGAAGAAACTCATCCCACTCCCGAAGTAGACGAGAGAGGAAGGCACCGGCGGGAGACGCGTAGTCTAACGCCGTGCCCATCGACAGCGCCACAAGGCGCTCCAGTAGCGTGTGCCACAGCACGCAATCGCAGCGCGCGTCATCAGATGCGCGACAGCGCATGCACCACATGCGCCAGCAGCCGTCCCCGCGGTGTGAACCGCAGGGGCATCGACAGCGCCGCAAGGCGCTCCAGTAGCGTGTGCCACAGCACGCAATCACAGCGCGCGTCATCAGATGCGCGACAGCGCATGCACCACATGCGCCAGCAGCCGTCCCCGCGGTGCGAACCGCAGGGGCATCGACAGCGCCGCAAGGCGCTCCAGTAGCGTGTGCCACAGCACGCAATCATAGCGTGCGTCATCCGATGCGCAACAGCGCATGCACCCCATGCGCCGACCGCAGTCCCAGCGGTGTGAACCGCAGGGGCACCGACAGCGCCGCAGAGCGCTCCAGCAGTGCGTGCCACAGCACGCAACCACAGCGCGCGTCATCAGGCGCGCAACAACGCATGCACCACATGCGTCAGATGTCGTCTCAGCGGCATGAACCGCATGGGCATCGACAGCATCACCAGGCGCCTTCAGCAGGCGTGCCGCAGCGCGCGATTATAACGCGTACAGCAGCGCGTGTCACCAACGCGTGCCACAGCGCGTATCAGCGCGCGATTATAGCGCGTACAGCAGCGCGTGTCACCAACGCGTGCCACAGCGCGTATCAGCGCGCGGTTATAACGCGTACCATTAACGCGTACCACAGCGCGTGTCATCAGCGCGCGTAATAACGCGTGCACCATTGTGCATCACCGGCGCGCAGACACCGCATCCATGAGGCGGACCAACCAGGCGGCACACCAGCGAACCCCGCCGCGAATTTACGTCGCGGCGGCAGGCGTCGCAACAGACACCGACAGCACTGGCGGCGAACCCCGTTACGGCCCAGGCCGTGACGGCCGGAATCGCGCTAGCCAGGCGCATCCACCACGCCAACCGGCGACCCCCGTCGCGGTAGAACGTCGCGATGATAGGCGTCGCACAGAGCAGATGCGCCTACCAAAAATGCAAGAGCAAAACACAGCTACGTGGTGGCGAGTATCACGCTACCAAAGGCGTCACCAGACACAGCAGAGAGAGCGGGGCGGCGGGCATCGCGACGGCAAGCGTCGCGACTGCGGTCGTCGCTCACCGGAGTGATGCAGCGCCGCGCCGACACCGAGCCGAGTCGTCACTGCACTGCACGGCGGGAGAGATGTTCGCGACGAAGCGTCACCAACATTCAATTGTTAATTGTATTACCTTAAGAGTTATACGCAATAAAGATAGTATTAGAATAGATAGTTACGGCGATACTTCGCCAATAGCGTTTCAGCTAAAATAAAGCATTGTGATAGGTTTTCAGGACGGTGAGTCACTGAAAATAGGGTAATTTAGGTCTTGTTTTATTTAATTAATAAACTAAAACTCATAAACAGGTAGTCATACACCTAGAATAGTTTAGAAACCCACTGTTGAATTCCTTGACTTGATCATGACGGTAAGAGTGTTATAACTCATGAACGGTTAGGAACCCTGGGTCTAGACTTACTCTGAGTACTAGCCCCAGCCGTAGTATGCCCTAGACACTCTTATCCTCGTGATTGAAAGAGGGATGGGCAGATGGACAGCCTTTTTGCAATAACATGAAATGAGACTCTTTGTATCGGCACATAAGGGTATATGGTGCCTTATGTGCTTGATATGTAATGTTTAGATAGCTTAACTTCGCTAATTTAATAGATTAGCTAGTGCTTTCAGTTTAATTCATGAACCTAGCTCTTGTAGTTTTCTAGATAATCGCCTAGAAAAATAATATTCCACCAAAATTTCCAATTTTTTCCCCTTTTTCATTCCACAACTTTTCAGCCATAAGGCTTAGGAGGTACCACTATACCTCATTAGATAGGTGGGATCAGCAGAATTCCAATGATGTATGACACACCTGCGTACTGATTAGGGTATAAGTAGAATAAGCAAAAAACTGTATATTTTGTAATAATTTTGTATAATAAAGTTTGTCTCGGGGAACGGCTCGCGGTGGCTCTCGTTATGGTAAAGGAGCGTCGTACTTAAGTGCGCGCTCAAATCGGGTCATTTGTAGTCATCGGCAGAGCCCATTTTTTTGTTAACTTAGAATCACTTGAAGAATTTAGAAGCAGTCGAGTCGTTCCCTGAATAGTCCTGAAGAGTTATAAAATAGTGTTTTCATTAGTCCGAGGTACGAGATACCCCTTCTTCGTAAGTATAGATATCTTCAAGCTACGGTGTCATTCACAGGGATCCCTGAACCGTAGGTGCAGGACGTGAGAGCTTCACGAGTGTGGTACGCTGGTATTGTACTCGACCGAAGCGCCCGTCTGGCACAGAATGTGTATAATTACTGTAACAATATTGAAATTACCAGTTAAGTATAATATTTCTTCCTTAAGAACAATATAAGTAAGACGCTCTACTAAAATTATCTTCATAACGAAGAAAATGTCACTGTTACTACACACAATATAGTTGGTATAGGTACAGACAACAGGTAAGCTTCAACCGAGTGTCTCTTCTCCGCCCACAAAGCCCTGCATGATCACTGTCGGAAACTCGTGAGAACGGCGCGCATGTGTCGTACACACTCTTATTGGCGCACATACTTTTAATTACCTCTACTTTATGTAAGTAGCCACGCAACATAATCTTACAAAAGGTTCACTGCACATCAACTCACTAAGACGCCAAAGAATGTAGGTAAAATAAAGAAGGCTAATAAAAGTTTAGATCTTAGTTATAGTTCGGTTACTCGCGCCCTGGTTTGTAGACTAATGATTATAATAACAAGACATGCGCTATGAACATTTCAGTAACTCTTAAATACAACTAATAGAGTTGCAAATTACCTGAATTTGAGACCACAATTTCGTTTAAGTCTCTTGTGTTATTGCATGTCACATTTTGATATTAGTTCTATACTTCATCATCAGCCGGAAGACGTCCACTGGTGAACAAAGGGGGGCGGGAGGTTGCCATAATGCCCACGCTTGGCAAGCGTTTTAGGCAATTTTGTACTTATATGTGTTATTTTTGACATTTAATCTTTCAAAACATGGCAGTATTAGCCTTCTGGCCAGTCTTCTGTATAGGCTTCGTTCAAGAGAGATTGTGCGTTCCTTTGTTTGAGATATGTGTTGATCTTCTGTTGTTTTATTGTGTGGTTGCCGACGGTTAGTGGTTTAAATGTGTGATGCTGCTTAAGTGTTACCATGTACGCATATATTATGTTTATGTTGTAGGTATGTATCTTAGAGATGCTAATTTAGTCCTATCTACATTATAATGTCTAGATATATAGACACGTGGCCATCATTTTTCAAATTTCCTTTATCAATTTAAATACAGATACGTATTATGTTATATCTTGTAGTTCAAACTTCAACTCAAAACATTTATTGTAAACGAAGGTTTATAGGAACGGTCTTACAATCCATGTTAACCGTTAGGTACATCAGTATTTGTACCGTCACGTAAGACAGAAAGCTTACTAGCACATCTTATTCCGTCGGAAATGTGGTCCGATGATGACCATATTTCGTAAAATTGATTATTACACTACCCTGCACAGTGACTCGGGTGCTATAAATATCGTTATTAGGTATGTTTGCCCTGATCTAGTTGTAGCCTGGATATTTTATTATGTCTTTAGACTACATATAATAAGTTCGCAAACAATTGAAATAATCGCGGTTTACCATTGAAGTGAGCTTAAACCGGTTCCGATGACTAACGGCTTATAATGAGATGGTTTAGGTGTTCTCATTGTAATGTTTAGATAATTTTCCTTTTTAGTTGGGTAGTAGGCAGTTTACAGACCGACATAGAGTCTTTTAAAACGTTTAATTCGATACTAGCAGGTATTCTATCTTATTTAAATAGGTAGGTACACTAACTGACTCACACTCCACTAATATTTTCCAGAAAACTTCTAGTTTGCGTTTAACAAATAAGTGAGGATAAATCGCAAATCTTACGTGACGTAGGACAGTTTGGACAAAGAACTGCTGTTTCGTTAGTCACTGGCGCCTGCGCCTGCGCCGCTCACCGGCACGCGGCGCGCCATGACATGTCGCCGCCCAATGTGGTTAGATCATTTGTTTTACAAGGTTTTATCATTAAAGCTCGTTGCTATGGACACTGATCTGTGTTCGGTGTTACTTTGTACTCTTTTACGGCGTACGCTTTTAGTCATCATTTTGATACACGTGTATTATTTGTTAGACTCGGCTCTTTATGATGAAATACTGGCCATCTGAGCTGGTCGTAAAGTGAGCTTTAGTTCGTAGGAAGTTTATAGAAATCAAATCCTGCAAAAATATACAGTAAAAACAGTACAAGGCCTCGGAAAAAAGATGATTGACTGGCTGTCAGCAGGCTGGTAGTGGGAGTCTGCTCAGGGTGCGTCAAACAGTCATCATCATCATCAGCCGGAAGACGTCCACTGTTGAACATAGGCCTCCCCCTTAGAGGGGGGGGGGCATAATCCCTAGGCTTGGCAAGCGGCTTGGGGATCGCAGTATTGGTGGTCAAGGTACGGAAGATCGCAAAAACAGTAAATCGTCATAAATCAAATCAAATACAATGCGTTTACTTGTGTACACAGGTTGTTAGCATCTCAATCATCAAAGAACAATCTTAATAATTGTGTTTATATCTGTGTCCTGCCCTGCTCTGTGTGAGTTAATTATAATATTCTTAAAGGTTTGTAGAAACTCTCTTCTTCTCTGCAAGAATCGTATTTTTAATCCATAGACACACAAATAAATCATTAGTCAATATTGTCTTTTCCCAAAGTGTAAAACCAGTCGATAACTGCAAGAATTATTCTTAACTATTTAATTATTGTTTACATAAGCAAACAAACAATTCGTTTAATACAAAACAATAATTTATTTACTTATACATTTCAGGTAATATCCACACTTGATGTAAAGTTCTCGGGTATTCACCGCGCGGTCAAGCACGGTTTATTTACCAATGACTAGGTATTAACTGTTTCATGTTAACAGACAAACAACGATGTTTTGTGGCTAATTATAAACATGTACGGGAGGACGTTAGTCATCACTCTTATTACATGTTTGTCTACGCACCGCTAAGTGGCTGTAAGCTGTAATCTAACGTATTTTCCTATAACTTACATAATATGTTATTATTGAACTAGGGCCAGACGAATGTAGTTGTAGGTAGGTACCTAACTATACCTATTATATAATAATTAAATAAATGTTGGTAAATAGAGTTATGGTAGAGTGGCAGCGAATTTTCAAAACTCTGGAATTTTGATATCAATTCCAAGTTTTTGTTTTTTAATTAATACAAGAATACATAATAATACCACAAGCAACCTTCTTCATTATAAACACAGAGGTGTTATACAACAAATGTAAAGTTGAAGAGTATAGTCACGTGTCTACAATCCTCGTAGGATGGATGCGCGCGCCGCCAGTGGCCGCCACCGTGCGCACGAGTTGTACCAGCGAGCGCAGCGCATAAATCTAACTCGTTATCCAATTGACGCTGCATAATATTGAACAGCAAGGACCATGTGATATCCGATAAACAGCAATAGTCCCCTATCGCATGGTTAAAACTGTCTGGTAGGATGTGGGTGCGCAGTAGTATACCTCTGCCGGCGCTGTTAGCAAATACAGGCGTGATTCACGTTACATAGCTGAGACAAGTATACAGAGGTGCCTTACCGTGGTGCCACTACTCTCCAGGTAGCGGCATCTTGCCTCCACTACGGAAAATGACCTGCAATGCAAGCTGATATGCTGATGCAATGTAACCCTGCTGATCTAACGACTAGAGCTCTATTGTATTGTTAAAAAGATAAAGTATTTTTTTTAAAGCATCCGTCAGCTTCTAAAGTTTGTGGATACGAGTAGTACTTATCCATACATTAGATGCGTTAAGAATCCTACAAGCTCAAGTCTTTTAGAGGTTTCCCCCAAAATACTGGACCTTGTTCCACACAAACATTGATCACCAATCTTATAGCAGAAAATTTAGCTTTTTAGTAGCAGGGCCACGCAAAAAAGCCAAAAAGACACGGCTGATTATATCTTCCTTAAATATCTTAACACTATTAAAACCATACGGACCATAATAAGGTCCACACATAGCCATTTCCCAACCATTAGTATCCCCTACTCAAGTTTCAACGAGCATGAATACGTGCAATCAAAGTTTGGCTGCTCACTAATCAATTGGATCGACGAGGTTCTATTTGATGAGGCTGTGAGTACATGGACCTGTTCGCAGTTCACTTATCTACTAGCATCATGCTCAAAACCTGAAGGAAACTTCTTTAAACCAGTCGCGACACCCAAATAGAGTTTGAGAAAATAGTGACAAATCCTCATCTCTATACCAATCAGCTAGCTCCGACTTTTTTCCTGATCCAAAATAAATTAGCTTATTTTAAACTATTACACTCGAAGTAAGTCTTTGTGCTTTTTATTCAGATATTTTGTAGGTATTCCACTATTAATCTGCTCTTCCAAAACAACACAAGAACCACGCTAGCCCCTCTGAACATAACATCGTATAAAGGTGTCGTGTGCTCGACTGTACTTATTCACAGGCCCCGCCCCTATCTTACGTTACAACATTTGGTTCTACAAAGGTGGTCGGTATGACCACTCGGCCATGACTTTGCGGATTAATTAAATTCTCTTCACACACACATCGCTACACGATCTTAACCTGCTCTGTTTTGAATTACTTTGGAGTATTGTGTTGGGGTGGATGGGAACGATATTAATCGTAGAAAAGAACTTAATATTATAAGTAATCGCTTTGACTGTGTTTACAATTTACCGCGAAAAGTTGACATTATTAATAGAATAGAATATATGCCTAGGAATGAAAATAGACTAACCTAACAAATTATAAAAAATACAGACTGCTGATTACCTGAATTCAGTAAAATGCTTGCAATAATTCCGTAAAATTAAAAAGTTAATTTGGGACCATACTTGGGACCATACTGACTGATATGTTATGTTATTATTAAGTAAAGTAAAGTAAGGTCCCAGTTTTATAATTGTATAAACTGTTTCCAAGCACTCACAAACATTCAATAAAGTATTAACATGTGTACCTGAGCTGCTCGCCCCAGCTCTCTAAACATCCCCTAACGTAAGGGTCGTCGTTTCTTAAGTTAACTCAGAAACTTACATGATAACTTAGCCATACAACCCTTAATAGAATTCCAAAACCGTACAGGAAGCAGTAATTGAATGTAAATGTTGGAACAATGATCGCGGAGGCTAAACCGCTGTATCTATTTGGGTACGATTAGTTGATTGGAAGAGGCACTGGTTCCTTACAACTATTAGTTCGATGCTTTCGAAATAGAAACGCTACTTACCCGCAGAGTTGGCTGCTTCGGACGCACTCGGTCGTGAACACGGTGCGTGTGCGTGCGATTATCTAGTCTTATATCATTAGAAAGATTTAAAAAAACACTGGTTACTGGATCTTTGGTAGGACCTTGAGTGTACTATGTGATCTCGACAAATGAACGTGCGATTAACGCTTCTGCGACAGAACTGTACTGCGACTCACCATGGTTCGATGGACGCTTGTGCGACACTCTAGCTGATCTGGCTAACTAACGGTGACAACTAGTGATACAAAAACTAACTCTCTATTATATCTATCTACTTAGTCATGTTTTGTATGTATAAGTTTACCAGAAGGCAAAAAGAATTGTATTACAGGTTTACTTTTTAGCGTCAAAATTGTGGCCAAAGATGGTATCATTTCTGACATCTTACCTCGGTTTGAACTATGTAGACCCGCGGCGTCTGGTACCACCAGTGCGTCCGCCGGTCAAAGGGCAAACACAGCAGATAGTTGCGGCCGCAACCACTTCGCAACTAGAACTTAGCGGCAACTCGCCGATCTATTTGCGTCGGGCGGCCGCTAATCCTGCGCCGTCGTAAACTACGGATCCCACCATCCCACGGATTTGAATCGCGACTATTATTGGACATGCTCTCCTTTGCTTACATATGCACTATTGATTGAGGTGAAACATTTGATAGTTCCAGTTTGATCGTTCAATCGCAAGTGTACCTATAATAATAATTTAAAATCTTCAGTTCGTAGAAGAGTGCTTACAAATCATGGTTTCTTGCCAATTTTTCTTTATGGGAATACCAACTTGCAATGGGCAGATTACTTATTTGAAATGCCTATAGGTATGTGATTTAGCAAATAAGGAGAACAGGCTTGTGGTGGGCTAATATTAATTATATTATTATTTTATCTCCTAAAGAAGTCTTCGTCTAAATATGGGCTGGTAGTCGAGGCTAAATATGGGTGTTTTACATCTGTGACCACTAGTTAATACTCAGAGTATCCTCATCTGTAACTTATATGGTTATCGTCTTATGTTATTTTGTGTGGCTTTGACTAATTAAGTCGTTTCGTTGTGTTACACATCACACGCAGTCTGCACGCACCCATCCTGAGTAGGTTCTTATTTGGTTGTAACCTACATCAAGCATCGTATATTCCTAACCACAACACAATTTTAGGGGAATCCTCCTACAACATTGCTAACGTAAAAAATCAAAATAAATCAATGAAACATAACATAACATTACGCCTGTATTCCCCGAAGGGGTAAGCAGAGGTGTACATATAGTACACCCACATTTCGCCAGTTATGTTGTAAGTCCCAATGTAATAGGGAGCGAGCCTATTGCCATCAACCGGGCACAAATCCAAACTCCGTGCTGCTACTGAGAATTACCTAATGGAAAACTCAGTAACACTTTGCCCGACCCGGGATTTGAACCCAGGACCTCTTGCTCAGCAGTCGCGCTTAGCGACCACTAGAACAACGAGGCAGTCATCTCAATTAAAATTTTATCAAAAGCTCCTTAAAAATAAATTGAAACAAACATATGTCGAGGTCTCAAAAGCCAGCCGGTGCGATATTTGTGTTGGGTTTTGTTGATTACTGTCAAGTAGGGGTGGCACGTGGGGGTAGTGGGTGGGGTGCTGGGGTGCGGGGCCGGGGGGTGTCCACTCGTTTACCTAAGACGCAGACGCGGAGTTTAAACACCTCGCGCCGGCCCTGACTTACGAATGTTACACAAAATCTGCTGTTGTTTGTGTGTACAGGGGGTTCTGATGACCACTTGGTGTTATGTCAACTTTCTGTTATAACAAGAAGTTAACTGAAATGTTTGAGCTTTTATGACTTTGGTGATTGATAAATGACTTTGATGAGTTTATAGTTACGGAGAAATGTTCAGTGAAGGAATTTAAAATACTTAAATGG
Source organism: Abrostola tripartita (assembly GCA_905340225.1). Taxonomy (NCBI): domain Eukaryota; kingdom Metazoa; phylum Arthropoda; class Insecta; order Lepidoptera; family Noctuidae; genus Abrostola; species Abrostola tripartita. The sequence goes on from HG996494.1 coordinate 288,851, forward strand.
TTGGATAAATCAAGTGTCACAATACTTTCTTTTAATTTATCTGTATTGGTAATGCAGGGATTAATGATTTACGTCTAAAGCTGTCGTTTTATCCGACGTTTATTTTCGAGTGTCTTAAAAAATATACTCTCTCCACTGCGGTCCTTTTGGTCTGCGCTGACCCTGAGAAACATCATATGAACGTTGATTCGTGAAGTCCACTCCAAATAAACATTAAAACAGCCTGTACATAATTCAGCAATCCCCTTAAGGGTGGCGGCACACACGGCGCTCGAAACTTTATGCAAATAACCAACCCCTTACCACCTCCCCATCTCTAGGTCCGAGGTCCGAGTGAGAACAATTCCTTAATAGTCCATAAGTCGACTGGCCGGCAATGGCGCGAATTAGTGTCAAATTTACACCGTCCAGTGTTTGTGTCGACTTGATTACGGACGTGGAGGGTTGGGACGAAGCTGTTAAGACAGTTTTAATGTGCAGCGGATGAAGGTTGGATGCTACTAGGGTAGCAGGAGTAGCGGTGATCGAATGAATGTTCTCAAGACAGAACCCGTGAGGTAATTGGAATGTAATACTTGGGTGACATCAAATAGCACAACATTTTCCAAAATACTGGATTATTCATTAGGCATAAATTATTAAAAGTAAATTGCACAGTATTCATAATGGTTACGCAATTAAAACAATACAAAGCTGACATATTTATTTTATTGAGACCCGAATGACAAAAACAACAGGTTTAGAAAATCTTTTTGCTCGGCGGGCCCATTGTCGGACCTTTTAACCCTCCATCACCGACCTTGGGGGCTGTTTGTCAAAGCGCCGGAAGTGGTCTGCGAGACCTGCCCGCGCACGTCACTTCCGGTCGCCTACTGACTGTAGACATGCGACACGTATTGTTTGCTTCCGGTGTTGGTCCTGAAAAAAGAAAATTATGAATAAAATGTTTGGCAGAACTTTTACAGAGCGTAGGAGCCCTGTTTTCTCAAAAAGTATTCTTTTTTTAAAGTGCCTCTTAAACTCTTGAAAGAAACATAGAAAAAGCTGGTTTAGCAACTGAGATACAGAAGATACCATATTGCATATAAACCGATAGCCGTCGTTACAGTTCTGTTTACTCATCACAAGCCACTCGGCGGGGCGATGTGTTTGTGTAATTAAAATAAACTTTAACTTAAGTCGTGATTAACTTACACTTACAAGTTCAGCGTCCGTACTCCTATGCTGATGTCACCTAAAACTGGTCCGTCTTAGGCGATTTCCTGCGAATAACGCGAGGGTCATACCGCCCCGAGCGTAACTCACTCTCCGACCTGAAACAAGCAAACATAGATCTTATGTTTATGACGATAAGGTGTGTGTTGAGTGTGAGATGTTTAGCTGGTTTGTAGTAATGTTGTAATTAGAGCGAGCGGGCACAAAAGACAGGTCAAAGGGCCGGAAGCTGACCGCGCGGCTTGCGCACTTCCGCACTGTGTCACGAACGACGTCTTTGGTCGGAAAGGCCCGACAAGCCGTTTGAGGGTTAGCTCACTTAAGGGGCGCGTTACACGTACTGGTTGGACTGTGTTTACACACTGGCTGCTTGAGACATTTAGATGTATTAACGTAATTATAAGAAAACATCTCTTGGCAGCGAAAAAATAGATAATAATAGTCAGCTAGGCTTCATAAAGAATCTAACATCAGAGTCCTACTATAGCATAAAAAACATAATAATACAAAACCCTACTAAACCTTAAACAGTCGAGTACTAACGCCTACTTAACCCTAAACCTAACTACACAACCCCCCTTTATTTCAATGTTACAACAAAAAACCCCGTCAAGTGGTCACCTTTGAAAAGCCTCTGGAGGGCCTCATAAAATTAATTAGCCTCATCATCAGGTAAGTCCTGGGTCATGACGTCACGCCTCGCTGAGCAAAGCAGATCAAAGCAAGCCCCGATTGCGTCGCTAATTGGCTTGACCGACAGCTTCGCGGCTTAAGATGGCGCTCCAAGACGTGTTGTTTGTTTAAGCCGTGTTGGTATTATGTGATACGTGTATATTGACAGTTTACAAGAGCTAGATGATCTTGTTACAGGGGTTAGTAGTTACTTAATAGAACTAGTTAATATAAATGTGTATGAAGTAAATGTATTTTTACTTTCGTTATAATCTTTTGTTTGACAGGTAAATTAAAAGTGCGTACAGTAATAAACACGAGGAAGCATTTTCCCTTTACGAATCATAACGTTAGAACTTATAATTAATCGTGTGTATTATTGACAATTGTATAAAAACATTGTGGTAGGATTCTCGAGATACCAATAAGTCGAGTCATAGGCATATTTATTAATACCATCACAGTCATTCGAACATTTATTTACTCGTATCTAAATGTTACAATTAGAACAATACAACATAATATCGACTAGAAACATAGCAGTTACTGTTATAACACATTGATTGTCAATGTAAAAAAATATCAAGTTCATTTCTCTTCCTATCAAGCGACATTTTAAGCCCCAAAAGTATAACAACTTGAAACCTATAGAAAAGTTTTCATAATTTTTGTCTGTCTGTCGCGGAGTACCGTGGAGTGTGCTCGGTTGGTGCAGCCGGGATGAAATAATTTTAATTGAGGGTAAGTCGTGCGAACGGCAACTAAGTCGGGCCGCGAGCGCCTGCGACTGTCGGCCGCAACTCTCGTGGCCACACACAACTTCCAACGTTTAAAAAGTTACTGGGATAGTGGACGTGGTTGTATTACACGGAAGTTAATTACATAAGTACCTACAGATAAGAATCGGTCGAGTAAGCTTCGATTAAACTACGGGTACTTCTACACCATACACATTTTTGACATTTTACATGCCTCAAACTTTGAGTCGGACGCTTGGATACTAGCAAACTTATTTGAAAAAATAATGAAAACCTGATTTAGCATTTCATTGTTTTCGCAGCACCTATTGCTTGGAGTATGTGAGTAATAATATCTAAATAAGTAGTATCTGCTTATATTAGCGTGGTTGTAGTTCAGGCTGAATCAATCAATATAAGTACTCATGACCTAGAGCCAAACGTATGAACTTAACTATTTGAATGACTCATTTTATAATAATCTGCGGTCAATAACGGAAGTTCAAAATAAATAATTTCGCATTTGATGTTGTAGGAGCTGTAGCAAGCACTGATAACCGTGGAATGACCGTTGGACTGCCGAATCAAAGGTCACAAGTTCACGGCACGCACGAATGTCTTTTCGAATTCATGTGCGTATTTTAAATTAGATATCAGTGGCTAAAACCGGTGAAGGAAAATATCGTGAGGAAACCGGCTCACCTAAGAGTTTTTTCAACGGTAAAGCCATGTCAGAGGCCTACAGGTGGTTTAAACTCTGACACCAGGTTGTTCATCAACCATACGACAAGAGGAAGAAGTTAAGGTGTAGTAACGTGGTGGTTATGTGGGATAGGTCACAAGGACGTGGGCAAAGACTAGATGATTACAGGAGCGACGCTCAAATCATACCTAACACAAACAATGCAAGTTCCCAGCTCACTGCATGTAACATAACAAAACTTTTGATTGAAAGAAGAACAAAATAAACGCTATCAATAACATCGTACGTGGATCCGATACTATTTTGTTATTCATAAATATAGGCCGCTAGTGATGCGTGCCAATCGATATTATGGTGAAGAGGTGTTTTGGAATGGAGGCTCTACGGCTGAAGTAGCCATCTGAGCATAAGATTGTCCCGTGAAACTTACTGTTTCTAGTTATTTCATGGGTCAACGTCAACAGAAGAAAGACCATCCAGTTTATCTCTGCACTGTGCTAATCGTATCGTAGTATCTCCATATTTCAAAAACCTAATTCTATGTGAGAATTAAGCAACGTTATGATAAAAATAACGTCCTAAATTGGTTTCGTTGTGTATAACACCGACACCACGTCTCCCCGCTCTATCGATGACTGATTTATCTGCCGGACAAGAAACGTCGTGGGCGCCATATTGCTACTCCACCGCAAAATATGCTATGTAAATATAATGACAGCGTAATATATGGCGTCGGGCACCGCCGGGCACCGCCGGGCACGGTGCGTCGCGGTCGGGACGGTGGAGTTTGTTGATTAGACGGTGCATGGTAAACACACACACTGGGGAACGTGAGCATGATGTATTGGACCATTAGTTTGGACCACTCCATGGTCAACTGATTTTTAAGTAGGTGTTGGTTTTATACTGATCAGTGTTTTGAGCATATTTCTATTTAACTATGTTCTAACTAATAAATAAGCTACTTTAATGCTCCTTAAAGGCAAAGTCAAGGTCGGATTTATGAAATGTTTTGTCATCACATAGTTCATTCCATAAGAACATGTATATAACTAAAATGTACGAAGAGTTTTTAAACGCTGCAGCCTGCATGGCTTCTTGTAAATTAAACATGAACAGCATAAAAATATTTTTATTAACCTGAGGGTCGTTTCACTTAGTGCCTCTTGTCCATGAATTATGCAGCGACTAGTGGTGTCGCCCGGAACCGCTCGCCGTGACATTTGAATAAGATCAACTTTTTGTGAGACGGTTTTTTAAGTGCTCGCGAATTTTGTTTTATATTCATGTCTTCATTTCAACTACGGTGACTGATTGTTGGACATTGCAAATGCAGATTTTTTTAAAATCTGTGAATTAATTTCAACAAAAAATCTAGTCTAGGGTCATTATACCTATTTGTATTAGTATCTTTCTTACTAGCATATTAGAAAGGATAGACAGCGGTATCTTATTTCAAACAGTCGCTAGTTTTATTTCATGAGGGGTGGCGATGTCTTGCCATTTATCATTTCCGTAATCAGTTATAAACATATTTTAAAAACACTAACAAATGTAACCCTACATTTTTAACCTAAACATGATTTCAACCATTTGCCGCCGCTTCACTCTCACCGGCCTCGCCTACGGACTCGTCACAAACAAACAGTCAAGGTGATAGTAGGTCACCCTCGTGTTTACCCTGAGTGTTTGCGCAGCTTTTTTGGAAAAAACACATTTGGAGCTGGAGTAAATATTGTGACAATCTTGGAGAAGGCGATACATGTCCCGATCTGCTGCGTGCTTTGTTTATTTATTTTAGTAGGTACGACGATTCTCATATGTGGGTCAATCGTATCCATGTTTGTATATAAACTGGAGACAAAAAATATAGGTACTTTTATAATCATTTATTCCAAAAGTCGACGGCAAATAATTGAAATTATTCTGTTTAATCATCACGAATAGTAAAATACTGGTAACATTATTCATAGACATAACTTTACAATAATCCAAACAGACGCGAGCTACTAAAATGACTCACGAATGTTATGACCTAATAAATCGCAACAACCAAGCATCTTCCAACTGCGTGGCCAGTCACCCCCCTGCAAGTCCTCATGCTGGGACGTGTTTACGTGGTGCACTCCTCACCTCGGACGGGCGCCCAAACAGCGGCGCGCGGCGGTTCGTACAAACAAACCCTCGCGCCGCCAGGTGGACGCAGCGGCCGGAACCGGCTGTTTACGCCACTTTTACGACCAGCGCTAACATCATACACCTTACACGGATGCGCAAGGGCAGGGTTAAAATAGATCAAGGATTAGCCAACAAAAAATTTGGACACACTGACGGGATGATACTAACGACGTCTCTAAAAGGATTACTAGTAACGTATTCAAGTATTTTTTACCAAATTAAGTAAATGAAGCTCGTGTAACTCTCCATACCTTTCCTACACGAATAATTTAAATTTTAGTATCAACTTAATTCTTTGGCACTGCTTTGACGGTCTACAAGTTTCCAACAATAAACCCCTCAAAAGCAGTAATGAAGACTGGGCTTATCGAGAAGTCTCGGATAAGACAAGGTGTCGACGAAATCCTGCCGCGAGCGCACATAAATCTACTTGTTCGTGGACTGCGAACTTGGTAAATTGCGCATTTGCAATTCGCGTCATACGCGGCGTCGCCAGGCCTAAGCCGACGCGCGCGCCGGACTCAGCCAAACTGATATTTATGGTCGAAACGCACCTCTTTTGCTTTCGAATTATAAATACATGTTTTTGGGTGAACTGGCAACTACCTTAAAGTGGGTTTAGTGCGTCTTTGGTGGGATTTGGGGTTTGAGGATGTAGTGCGGCGGCCGACGGGAATTAGATTAGATAAGGGCGCTATCTGAGTGTGCAGTTTTATCATCCGTGGACGACGCTTGTTTGTTGCAATTTATTTACACATTCGGTACGTTTTGACATACCTACATTAAGAAATAATGATAACACTCAAATTTAAAACCTTTGCATGATTTGACAATGACATTAAGCGTGATGATATTGATAGTCGCTGTAACAACTTTAATGTTCACTCTCGGTCCCCCCACACGGGTATCTTAAAAGAAAAACCTTTTGAGAAACTCAAAAAGAAAAATCACCATGTTTATGACAGCGCTCCCAGCAAATTTGCGTACGCAAAAATTAAATGTACAGCCATTAGTTTGAACCCTCTAACATCGGCGCACGGCGGGCTGTAGTGGATGTCGAAGGCGATCGTGTTCACTTAGCGCTTGCTATAAATCTTGTACCGTGCAAACGTTCGTTAAATGAGAGGTGCCCGATGCATTACGGGACATCAAGGCGCTCTTCACGAATCATTAGGGGCGGGCGTTTTGAAAAATGCTCCCGGTACTAAAATAGACATTATGTAAAGTGCCACAATTACCGTGGTGACTTGTGAAAAAGTTGTGTGCCGCACTCTCGCGGGGCCCGCTCTGTGCCAGGGATGCCGAATGTCGGCCTACTTTATTTCCTGGTGCCATACAGATTGAAAAGCTCAGATAACTTTAAGAATTCGCTTACGTGATAGTAACAATTCAATCGCCAAAATCAAGTGAAAAGGCTTTAAATATTGATGAGATAGTCATCAATTTTAAGGCACTTGGGATTATTATTAAACATTGCAGGAATAAAAGTTTTTTTGGTTACATTTTTTAGAAAAAATATTTGTGATTTATGAAAAATTGTTATTAAGTAGATAGTGCTATAAGAAAAACCTAAATATTGTTATCACGACACAACACACAACACTGGAAGCTCTATCACGAATAACAACTATCCCTACATGAACTGCAACGCAATATTTTTGCCGATTTAGCTTTGATGCCAAAGACGCATAGGGGACAAAGACTGAAACATACAACACCCCCCTACATCGCGGATAAAAAACACGAATGACACACAATTTGGAAACTTACACTTGTGGCCTTAAATTACACCCAGCGTCAATAAATTCCATTTTATTGCTATGCAACCGGCAGCCCTAGGCGGGGCGCGGGAAGGTGGCGGGAACACGTAAGACGTCATTTAGCGTTTGGAATTAACATAAATAATAACGTCGTCACCGCGCCCCTGCCCCGATATTGCGTCATTTGCCGTGCCCTTTATAGCCGCACAACACTTAACTCCAAATAAAAAGTGTTTTATACAACTCGGATTACGTGCCGCGGCGATGCTTGCTGTTTATTGTTTGCACTCATTTTAATATTTTTGAATAATCACTTCCTGAAAATAAATAAAAACTACGATTAAATTGCGCAATAGGTAACAATGTACAGATCTCTCTGATTCAATTTCTGTGATGATAAAAATGACTGACTTACATGTATAGAGCATAGAATTTAATTGTGACTTACTATTTACATTAATCTTTCTATTTTTTATTTCATCGTCATCATCCGCAGCTCGACTTCTCTCTGCTGGGTATAGGCTTCACTTTTTGTGTGCCAGTCTCCACGTCTATCTGCCACTTCCAGCCTTCTTATCTATTTGTAACATAATCTTAGCGAATCAATATCAATAATGCTATTCAATATTAAGTATAATGAAAACTCTTAGCGAAGAACTGAATGACAAGGCGAGTAACACTTAAAACATCCACGTTTAATGGGAAGTCAGATTTTTTAATAACAACAAAAAGATACAATGCCACCATTACATTTTTATGACTAGTGAAGACGTAAGAAAACGGTCATTTTTCGCGCGCCCGTTTTTTTGGCTTGCACTGTAAGCACCACGTATTTTGCATCACAATTGTCTGTTGGAAGAAAAACCTTTTTATTTCTGTTTTAATGTTTTAATTTTAGCAACAAATAATATTTAATAGTAGTAAGGAACGGTGGGGCATTTGCATGGCCGCCGTCTCTTCATAAAAGCGCGCTGTTAAAAAAATATTACGTGGGGCGCGGCGCTTAATGTTTTTATTATAGTTATTATGGAATACATTATGTAGAGTGTCATTTAAAAGGTATTCACTCGTAAAGTCTTGAGTGGACACAGCGTTAAGGACACTGACAAGCGAAGGGTTAAATATAATTTGATTGGCGATAAATGAACATAGATTTTTAACAATAGAGGTATGGTAAATTATTAAGGTTTGGTCATCCAATAGCAATACTGTTAAGTTAGATCTAATAAATAAAACTATACGATTGCAAATTCTGATGGGATGAGAGTCTGAGATGCTGTATCTCTGTATGCTTATAGGTATTGTTACGCTTAGTTGATTCAAAATTAAATAAAGGCTGGTTTTGCATGAAACGGTTTGGTACCAAGTATTGGCAAATAGTGTTGACTTTCGCAAGCTAAGGTTACCATAAACCTTATACTTTTAAATGTCTCAAGCCTACCTCCTAAAGTATCGGTTCGCGCCCCGTCGCCGCCAGCCTCCATAAATATGCCCAAGGTATACCGGTGGCACCATGACTTATGGTGCGGTAACCCCTTGGTTTTTACCAGATTAATCTCTCCATGGAAATTGTTCTACACGTGGGGTTGGAGATTGATCATATTTTTATGGTGCGTTGAGTGCACACGTTTTGTCTTTTCGTCTTTAAAGTATGTTACAGTATTATAAAGCTTCAATCATTAAATTATACTTTACATCTTCATATAAAAATGATTGGACCTTTGTTTTTAAATTCTGTTTTTGATATATTTAGATATCAACACACACAATTCTGTTTTAGTCAGCATAATTATTGTAGTAACTAAAATCAATCTAACTGATATGTTTTACATTGTACCAAACCATTATTTGTTTAATACCTTAAATTGTTTAAATTAGTGAGTACCTACCTACTGAAAATATTCCTCAAGTAGGTATTTATTCTAAAGCGGTAACATGATTAACTTATCTCGCCTGATGAGTGTGAGGCCGGGTGAAAGAATAAATCCTGTATTTTTGTGACTACAGACACTTACTAGAGAGTCTAAGTTATGAGAGACAGCGTGTAACATCTACATGGTGTGCCTATAATATTGTTATGAAAAACCATATTTTAGAACAGAAATATTTTGTGATACCGATCATACATTACTCATATCCAAAATATTGAGCTCTATTATTTTTATGTCATTAATTCTATTATTTTTATGACATTAATTCCAAGTTCCACTTGCAATCCAGACAAACTGACAGAAATTAAGTTAATCAAGTCAGTCAGTGGATCATAATTTTTTAAAACAAACATTTATTAATGGTCTGGAGATTAATTCTGGTTTTGTAATTCGTTCCCGCCTTCTCTTGCCCCTTGCACCGTGCCCACCCCGTGTTATATCCACGGATCGTTATAAATCAAAGCACGTTGCTCCTTATAAACATATTTCGTGTGTCGTTTCTTTTTAAATTTGCTTGTATTATAAGCCAGTCTATTTTGGCAATCCTTCGCGAGACAATACAGCAATACTTTCTTTCAACGTTCTAATAGTGTCTGATGACAAGAGAAATAGCTTGAAACGCACATTTTCTTGAATAATTTGGCAGTTTCCTTAGTTATTTTTGTTTTGGTGTATAAGAGGTTTGCTACAACGCATTCGCATTGGAGATTTGTTATATTAACCCTTTCCCAGTCCGATGAGCATGTCGGTATATGGTACATGTCGATTGTTTAACTATTCTGTTTGCTTTGCGGACATTCAAAGTGTTAATAAAAAGGTATCCTAGTTTTATTGACTTCGATATTTTTGTACACTTCGGGCGTTTTAAAGTAACATACATAATTATTATAACATAACATAACTGAAATATACCAAATCCGAACAGTTGTGTTTCTGAATTGTTTAGAGTTATTTATTATCAACTCGCTCAAAATTAATTCTACACAAAATACAAATCGATGGGTCAAAATACTTAGCATTTTCATCTAAAGGTAGGCACCTGAAGAACATACATCGAAACTATTTTCAATCCCAACTGCCTCCACATTAAAACTGAGCAATTTCTTAGCTTGTAGGGTCCAGTGGGCAGGAGGTGGCGACAGGTTGGGTCCCCGAGGAGGTCAGAGGTCTGGTTAAGTGGGCCCCGTGAATTATTCGCCGTAATTATACAGCGGCGACTTAACACGTGGCTGACCAGCTCGTTCTCACTCGGCGACTGCGATCTGCAAGATAAATTGTTCTTTTAATTTTCCAAGATGATTTGGGAAAGACATTGTTGTTAAATTCGTTGGTTATGGTTGATATCTAATAGCTGATAGATAAAAGACGTAAAGAATAACATACATCGTTTTTTGTTTTACGTTCTTCTCCATTTGTGTCTACATTTTTTTTCGGTTACTTTATGCAGATTTTATCATTAACTAACTTTCTACTAATCATAAACTGAATATATTTAAAAATAACTTGTAAAGACGATAGTTTTACTTAATAAAACCAATTACATAATTATTGTTTTTCATACGATTTGATAACTAAAATCTCTACAACCCAAGTCCCCTAATCCGAGCACTATAAACAACAACACAAGAAAGCGGAGTCACAACTTTTCGTCGGCGAGTCGGACTGTGCCGTCTTAGATTAAATTAACATTAGGTGGAACTATTGTAAGGGCCCGTGGGGCGCCCATTGTCCCAACCTCTTCAACCCGTCTTGCCCTGTGGTCTACGGAATCCTAATTAAAATTACAACATGTAAATTGTCCGAAACGTCTCAGACCCTAGCGTTTGATGTTTGTTTAAAAACGTTTGGCGCTGCGTTCGGATTGTTTTGTATTTATTGTTCTCTGAATATTGTACCTATGTATGCCTCATGCCTCTGTTTGTTGCTCCTTTGTCTCAACATTGAATCTGGAACACGTGTTTGAGTTTCGCTTTTACAGGTTGTTCGTACCAAACTTACATGCAATAAGTGAGTTACTGCTTCAATATTTAGTTGCCAGTTTACATGGCGTTGTGTTTATTCGTAATGGTTAAAACAAGTTTGTAGATACGATAGAAAATGTTTCTAAATTTTTTTCTTCAGTAAAACATTCCACACTTGGCTTCATTCCGGACTGATCCTGGGCCGCACTAATTCGCGTCCCTTAAGTTTAAACCTTAACGCATATATCTCCTTAATTTAATAATTTCCAACCATTTAGTTAAGGGCCGGCCATATTTGTCTTGGTCTAAAATCCGGCCTAAGATTAATCCGGAATTTTGTTAGTGTTGTCGTCCCTTGTCCCTTGTTCGTGGAAACAACACGTGCATAGGGTGGCCAGGCCGCCGCCGCGCGCCGCGCCGTGCAAACACTTAGACATGGGTGGCGGACATCACACTATTAATTTTAGTGGTGGGTTTCAATTTATAATTTGAATTATTAATTACAGAAACTAGGGACATTAAGGGTTGTAATGTGTATTATTGAAGTAAGATGAGGAGCTTTGGATGTGACTATTAATAATGGTTTTGATTCAAAATCTTGCAAAGAACTAGGTATTTTAGTTACCACCGTGGTAACTGAAAATTGATCAGAATGCGTGGATTTTCTAATTGCAATTAGTATGTTGCGATTCTTAAACCTATTTAAGATTTCAGCAGATGTCGCCTAGTCTACCTAATTTTGATGGAGCGGTTATGTAAAACATTATACACGTATTCAAAGTAAAACTTAAATTTTAATATAAAAAACAAACCTTAAACTAAAGCAATTTCAAAATGCAGATATGAACCTATAATCTTTGAATGTTACCGAAACTTGAACTCCCAATAACAAGCGAGGCGCTTAAACCATACTGAGAACAAAACAACAAACTAACAAGTAGGCGTTTGTATCGGAAACTAAAAACAAGTGTATGAAAACAAAAGTGCCGTAAGCCGTCATAGAAGATAGTTTTCAGCTATTTCATGCTGCACGGGTAGTTCCGCAGTTTCCTTAAGTGATACGAAGAAAGTACTAGAAGTCACTTAGCATAAGTGGCGAGTTACCTGAATACATGGAGGTATATTGTTCTGGAAACGCCACCGGTACGGTTAAGGAAATCTCGGAAAACTCAAATAAAATGTAGGTATTCAGTAGAGAAGAATCTGCCGTAGAAGTGCGATGATGAAAAATAATCGCTCTTTCAAGATGGAAAATCCAAAGGAGAATTTCTTCTGAAATGTTTGTGTGTTCTGTACAAAACGAATTGACAAGACACTGAGCTTAAGAGCATTTTTCTGTACCTACTTGTTGCTATTTCACGTTTAGAACTTGCAAAGTTATGTGGTATAAGCAATCCAGTGCAAATTAATTGACTACAACATCTCTGCCAATTTTTAAATAGAAAAAAAACATTTATTCATTTAAGTCTTACACGCAGCCGCTTCCAAAGATTCAAAATCCTCAACAGAAGAGAACAACAGTCGTTACATAAATAATAATCGTTGAGGGGACACAACAAAACACCGTGTTTACCTCACGACGCGGCGCAAATAAAAATGTATCGCCGCCACGATACTCACGACTTGTTGGCCGCGACACTGTTCTAGCTGGAATTCATATTGGATCATAAATGTCGGGTCACTTAGGAACGTGCATGTTTAGACTAATGTGACGCTGCATCGGTGACACGAATAGTGATGGACTTATATGTTTAGATAAAGTAATATTTATTTATTTGTCAATTTTTTTTTGCTGCGAGTACTTTTGTAACTATCGTTATGAAACAACTACACGAAGGAGTACGTAACGTTTTTTGTTCTTATAGTAAAGCTTAGCAACTTTTTATTTATTATAATGATAGTGCAGAAATATTCCAAAAAATAGTGTTAAAATTTAGACAGTGCAGAAAGATACATAACAACTGGTGTAAAATTAAGTAAATTCTCATTTTGTGACAGTTTAACTATTTAAGTACAACAAGGAGTCAGTCATTCAAACCACGTATAAAACACGTCACTTTCAAACATATTATTAAACAACAACACAAAATATGAACCCAAATATTCCATCAGAAGGCAAAAATACAACTTGTAGAGTAGTAGTAAATATTTTTCTAAGAAAATCAAATGAGTTGTCGGGCCAATAATCTGCATGAGCCGAGTGGAGCGGACGGCGCGCATTCCGCAGCTTCCAACTATGCTGAATATTTTTAATCAATACAAATTAGGTTGAGGCACGAGGCCCGGGGCGCCCGGACGGATATACGCGAGCCGCACTGTGCTACTACACTATATCTACGTAGACAAACATTTTAACTAACATCTATTTTGTTACTTTTGTAAGACGGCATGTAAGATTTAATTTGGAATATTGTTACTATTAAAAATGTTTTATGAAGTTAGTATATTTTAAAGACATAGGTGTTTGTTATATTCTGAGACGTCATAAGATTAAAAACCATAAAATGTGACATACTTAAGTCAATATTGGACTCTAAATGTGCTTAAGCAGTTTTTTTTGTGTATCTTGCTGCACTATCGAAATTGTAAACGTATTTTTGTAGACATTTTTCGCATAATCACTATAACTAAAAAAAATTGCTTAGCTATAGGTACTACTACAGAGACTCCTCCTCCATTGTAGACACTTGTTTCATTACGGTGATATTTTTAGAGCAGAATATTTACAAATTGTACCACCAATGAAAAGCAAATTAATTCATCCGAAAATATTAAATCAACAATTTTGTCTACACTATTTTACCTGCTAGCACACTGTGCGTTAGTCGATGTGCATACGATACCGGAGCATCTCGGGATAAAGTTACTTAACAAGCTGAAGATATTGATTTATTGAGAGCTCAGCCCCTCAGGTATAAGTTTGCTTATTTAGATAACGATCGACATACCTATAGCTACCTACACACTGTGCTAACACTCATTGTTTGTGTTTAGATCAATATAATACGAAGCTATAGCTCGTTTGCTGGTAACTTGTACTGTCTCTAATATTACGATGTAATTTACATAGATTAAAGTACCCCGTCTTATCGATACCTACGCTTTGTGAACTGAGAGAAGAAAGTTTGTGATTTAAGGTTTTGTTAATGACGTTTTTTTTAAATAATCTACGTTGCAGTCTTGGTTTGATATCTGTAAATCATAATTCGGTAAAAGGTACTAGATATAGGTAGATGTGCTACGGTTTATTACCATTACGTAAGTCTAGGGTAATTGTACATGGATGGACACATGGATATATTATGTTTATTGAAGATATTTTTATTAATATTAGAATTTATTATAATGATAAATGATCCTGTGTTACGTAATATTATTATGAATTTAAAAATAATTGTATCTAGAAGCTAAATTCGGTGATTCTGACCACTGTGGAGAGGCATTTTTTGAAAATAGCAAAATACCACGGTAACGGACAAATAGCGTTTTGTGGCGAGCCAGTTAAATGGCAATCTTGTGTTAGGCGGAGAAAATAAAAAAGTGGCAAGTTGGCTGGTCCACCCGCGTCTCCACGCTAAGTTTGATGCGGTGAGACAGTTGCCAACCTATAGGTACTACATGCGGATACGTCGCCGTACATAGACTGCCACTACAGACAGTTTACATTTGAGGTTAGGTTTCTGACATTCCCTAACCAATAAGTAAATTAAATCAGAAAAATCAGTAACTAAAATTTATCGGAAATCTGACTTAAAATAGTCGTCGATAGTCCGAACTGTAATTAAACAAAGAGAACATAGACTAAATATTTAAAGCCTTCTTGGTATAAGGATTTTATTAGTTTTTATTCTCTCACACATTTATGCAGCAATTTGTTTTCTCGCAGTAGGCGGTAGACCAAAGTCGACTCTTTGTACAGAAAAAAACGTTTTTACTTTTTTATCAGATCAGTGCTCTGTATTTTCAATTATTTTCTTTATTTCCTCCTCTTCAGCATCACATCGGTAAGTGTCCCCTATCATCATAGAACACAGTTATGTTACGAGTAGGTGCGACAAAACAATAGGAACATTAACAACACGTATGAACGAGAGAAGTGTGTCAGTGCGGCGGCGCGCGGCGGGCGTATCGGCCGGACGTCCGACGGCAGATAACACCGTAAACAGGTTATTATTGCATTGTATGACTGATGAGTGGCCCACTGTGCGGAGGTACGATACGTGGACGACCGGAGTATCAAACGCCGCCGGCAATCATCAAAAAAATATATAGCAACGCTGGCTTTGCTGAAAGTAGTGACAAGAAAACTCTATTTTTTTATATTCCATGTTATTGTATATAAACGCGAATCTCATCTTGACTATGAATTAAGACAGTAATCATTGACTAGTACGAAATGGATGCTCACTGCTTTGAGTTCTACATCACAAATGGTAGTAAAAAAAAATAGGGATACCTGAACTGATTCGTAAACACGCAATTATAGCAAGTTCATCAGTTTTAATAGTTCTTTCTTATGGGACAAACCACGCGTGTCCATCATTGCAACTCCTGTAAGACATGATGTACAATGGATAACCATTAAGGACCATCAAGGCAATGCAGCTCGGGGCGTCCCAGAGAAATGACTCGACTGACTTGGAACCCGCAGCTAAATTAATTATACAAGGATATAGGTATAGGAGGAGTAGGGATATCAATAGGTATACTGACTACGCCACCGTTTAGATCAAACACGACTAAAACAATTCCTCTTCAAGGCCTCTTAAAACTAAAGCCGTGTACCAACATCCTGTAGGTCACTACTTGTAGTCGCCCTGGGCAGTGCGCGCTCTACATACAAGCCGTACCAACAAGAGTCGCAGTAACTTGCCGCTAACTGGCGACTAAGTGCGTTACTTTGCGGGCAACGCTATGCATGCTAGAGAATACATAAGATGAAGCATTACCTACACTTCTTCTTTACCTAAACTAAAGTTGTTTCTTTGTTTTCATTATTCTTGAAATAATACAGGACGATCCAGAAAGTTCTATAAAAAATCTTGGGCCATCTATGGGGGTGATTCGATGACCTCTGATGGTGCTTTGCCTGTGGCTTTTCGCTTGTCACTTCTTTTTCTGACACCTTATATAAATAGTCTTTTCAATTATTTTATGTTTTATTAGGCAATTTATAACCCGTTCCTTTGTCCTAAGAAAATCTCATGGTTATTGTGTTTTTTCATCGGTTAAAATCCAGTCTTGGAACCAAATATCTCCGATACACATTATATTGTCGTGTACTTGCCGTGTGGTATGCGGCCTAGAATTGACCACCCCCTTTCCTCCCGTGGGTGTCGTAAGAGGCGACTAAGGGTAAATTCAGAAGATGGGCAGCAGCGTCTTCTGTAACTTCACCACCAATACTGCGATCCCCAAGCCGCTTGCCAAGCGTGGGGATTATAGCAAACCCCCCGCTTAAACGGGGAGGCCTATGTTCAACAGTGGACGTATTTGGCTGATGATGATGATGATGACATTATATTGTGTCAGAATCTTCATCTTGAACTTCTTTGAAAGCCAAACACTTTGCTGTTTTGCTAAACAGTCAACGATAATGTCTTCATATTTATTTGAAACAATATTCGTAATATTTTTCCAGGCATCACTTACGACTCTATCAATTACGCGCCGCTCGCTGGGGTAATAAATTCGTTAGAAACCGCACAAGGGGTGAAAACTACCAGTCATTATGATGAACCACTCGGGGGTAAGAAGTTGCTTTTTATTGTGCCTGTTTGTAGGTATTCTATTATCACCGCGAGATATACGAGGCATACTAGGGCGGGGTTGCTGCAGCTTCACTTGGCGCACACGTAAATGTTAAAAACGGCGATACCAATTTTGTTTTCTTCCAGCAGCCTTTATAACGAAAATGTTTTGATTTCTACTTGCAGCCCCATTATCGTTGATAACTGGGTTATGTATCCATGAAACAACGCTTCATATTTTACGTGTATTATAAATCTTCTGTTGTTTCAAACATTCTGTTAACTTTACATACGTACTTCAAAAAAAAATTACCGTAGATATTTAACGTACGTAAAACATGAAGCGTTGTTTCATGGCACAAAAACCCGGTTATAACCGGTATTAAGGCTGCTAGTAGAAAACATAACGTTATTAGAACAGCTAGAAGAAAATTAAATAGGTATCGCCATTTTTAAAATTTACATGTGCGTCAAGTGAAGCTGAAGCAACCCGCCCTTAGTCTATTGAAAGGAAGAAATAAATAATTTATTCGTCAGAATATAGTACAATTTAGGTGAATATAATTTGTATAGTTTCATAATTATATACTACCATTTCTGGTAGTTTTCATAGTTCATGCCTAGTAAATGACTTGTAAACTTAAAGCCTTCATGCATTTTTAAATTAATATTTTTGCATTAGATCGGCTGACCTACTGTTATTTGCATGTGATCGGCGGGAGATGAAACTGCTTTTTGAATAATTCATTACTAAGTTTGCTCTTATTCAGAAAACATCATTGGGTTGAATTCGCCATAGTCCAGTGTAAGTTCCAAATACTATCGTAATATTTTCTAATATTTGGTGCTGAGTTAGTTTCGGCATTTCTTTTATCCGACTTCAAAAAAAGGAAGACGTTCTCAATTCTTAAAAGTTGCAGTTAGGAAATGCCAACGCCATCTAGTTTGTTGTTCGTATATAATGTACATACGTGTAAAAGCGTTAAAACACATTTACAGAAATAAATCATTTATTTCTTCATTCTTTCTTTAGCCATTATACTTTTAACTAATAAATGCTGATTAACGAAAATGTGAAAATAGAAATATTTGATAGATAGAATTCTGTGCTTACCTTTTCACGATTGCAGTTTATTAGTACGTAAGGCCCTTATTGTTATTTATGCCAAACAGCTACACCTACATGATCAATCATGATGCACCGAAGAAACCCACCGACACATTGAACTCGCTGAAGTAGTTATAACGATAGTTTCGAGCTGCACAGGGTACCGGATACCCCCCACATTAGGGAGGGGGGTTTCCTGCGTGTGCCGGAAACGCACGGAGCTGTGCCCAAGTAGGGCTCCTCGGACACGAGGGAACGTCTTCGCGCAGACCGAGGGACGGATAGAGGTCACATAGGTACCTACTGATATTAGTGATCCATAGAGTTCATAGACATTAACATTGACATGACTGCGGATACGATACACGAAGATTCTGAAGAATTACCTAATTCTTCTTTTGTTTCGATCTTCTTATTCAACTATTTGAAACTTTGTTTATAAAAAGATTATTAAACGACGAATGTGTATTATTAAAGACGGTATTCAAGTTTGATCAAATGAAAAGTTAAATTAAAATTTAAAAACAGGGAAAAATGTATAGTACTGTAGCTACTATATTCTGTATCACAGTGGGAGCGGGTAGTGTGTCACGATGAATTAGTTTGAAACATTCGTACCTCTGTGCCGTCTATTGTAACCCAAACTAGTCGGGAAGTTGTTTGAGCCTCACCTACTCACGCTATAAATATCACTTCACTCGGATACTCTCACCGTTGTAACCGGTCTTACGCAACTTATTAACACACCATAAACAACATCAAGTAGAAGGTCCATTGCTGGAAACATTGCACAGATGCTTCAACAATTTGAATATGAATTTCTCTAAATAGTCTTTTTGGTTTACTGAATCTTAATGTGATATTTTTTATTTGGTTTTAAGTCTTTTGGACACTGGGGAAATTGTGAAACAGGGATTTTGTAGAAACAGTCAAGGTGTAAGCTGAAATAAATTTTAAATGTTTATCCTAAAATATTTGTACGCTGGAAACAGCAGAATATTATGAACACTATATAATGTAACACCTCTTGTAACAATATTCTTTCAAATAAATAAATATTATTATTAATATAACTGAACAGTCAAGAAATAAAGCTAGAGACGCAAGTTATCACAAACGAGCATTATGTAGGCAAGCAAAGCTGCATACGTAAGTTAGCAAGTACGAACGTAAGCAAGTTCGTAATTTGTTTTGGATACGTTTCATTCTGTGAGTTGCATATCAAATTGTAGTGAAGGAGAACTTCTGTAGATACCTTACAGCATGGCAAGGCCTCAGGAAACGGCGCAACTTAGACAATAACCGTTGAGATTAGCCGGGTAGAAGCCCGAGGTGGGCTGTAAACAATACATGCAGATTGAATATTAAGAAACGTTGATGTGCCGGATTTATGGTTGTTCATAGTAGTTGTGTTAAGGTGGGGTGGCGTGTTATCAGCTCGTTTAGATATGACCGTGTAAGTAACAATAGATACGTTCGATGTCATCAGTTTGACTACATTTGGCTTCTCGAAAGTGAAGTAGAAACTGCGGGTTCCATGAGGGTTTTGCAACTGGAACTCTACGGCTTAACCTGGAAAATTAACGTTAATTTTACGAACTGCCAAGGCAGAAGTTAGCTGAAATTAAAGTCGGGGAAGCGCGAAACTTTTTGAAACAAAATCACGCGTGTTCTATGTACCTACAGCTATGTTATGGGACTGCAGACTGTGGAAAAAAAACTAAGATTCAACAATACAATTTAATTATATTCAACTATACTTAACCATTTTGTTAATTGGCGTTATGATGAGCGCCATTTATTAAAACAAAAATTAAAATCTAACCACTCACTCGTCAGTGTCATCGTAAGACAAATGTTCTGTTTTATCGCGTCTCTTATTTGTTTACGAGCTTGTATTTTTCACCACTAATCCTTTGCTTGCCCAAAAGATTAGCCAGACAACAGGGGTAGCGTTTTTTCAAGAAACAATATCGACGACAAAGCCGCGACAATAATTCAGCAAACAATAAAAGAAAAAGCAATTAGGATGTTTTGTTTGTCGCCGTTGAAGATGGCGTTAGTGTCGCGAACATTTTTCATTTTTAATCTGTTGTCGCGTAATTGTTTTCTTGATGACGTCATTGTCGTTATCGAGAGTTTTTCACGGTTGACGGAGAGTGAATGTGGTTTTTGTAAGTATTAAAACAATGGAGGGATGCTTCTTACGGATCAGTGAGGAGCGCCTTAGACAAGAGCTGCTAATCCGTCGCGAGACGTGAAGTGAAGTAAATTTATCTTAATGTGTACACTATCATGAGTCACTAAAAATAATGAAGTACCCATAAAATTTTAATACAAATACTTTATCAAAATCTTACATCTAAATCAACTATTAATCAACGCTGATAATATCTCGATTTTTATTTGATTTAACTAAGTCTTTTTCTTCTTTTTAATCTTCTTGAGACAAGAAATATAAATGACTTGGAACAGAGTCGCGTTCCTGAGCTAGTATTTTAATAACGTAGGTGCACATCATATATTAAAATACCTCTAGAAAATAAAAGTGGAGTCTGCCATGAATAATATAGCGATGATAAAACATATTAACATATAGAGGCTGAATACAAATCGGCTCATTTGCTTCACACTCAGAGTAATGCTGTTCTTTAAAATTCAGAATATTTAGTACTTATTCGATGTCTTGAACCTAAGTTGTATGAGACATATTTTATATTTTGTCTTTCAAAATTGAATTGAAACGCTTTTGTCTTTGTATTAAGGTGTGGATGGGTAAATTGGTTACATTATCTTATTGTCTATGTAGCTAAGATTAAAGCGGTTTAGTAGGTGTTTTATTTGGGAGATTACTGAACACTTTGGGAGATACGTAAGCCTCTTTTAGGTACTTCAAACTAATTAGAACAATGTTAATATTCGCCCATTTTGACAGATACAAAAGTCTTACAACTTCACGAGATACAGTCACCTAAGACCTAACCTCCTCTAAAACTCCTGTCAATCCACCTGCAGCTATAATTCATCTCCCAAAACATTGTAATTCAGAGAACAGTAAAATACAAGCGATACAAAGTAAGAGTTTCAGGAATAAACTGCGAAATAAGTGTTGGAATATAAAGCGGTTGTAAACAGACGGTGTTAGCGATTCAATTGTTACCTGCCAGCGCGGCGCGGAGCTCGGAGCTCGGAGCTGGGATATTGGTGCGCAGGATTTATTACAACTGAACGTAAATATAGTTTGTATACATGTTGACAGTAAACAGTTCTAGATGTAAATGACTTTATAAGAGAAAACCTCTGTTTCATGTTCTTAATAGTTGATGGTGGAAAGATACGTGATGAACGTAGAATAGCGAAAGACAGAATAGTGGAAAGATACGTGGAATAGCCTCGAATAAACACATAGATGAAATGTTGAGGATTTTATGACTAATAAGCATCAGGAACACTCTGATTATGTGGAAGTTTGAGATAACTTATGATGATAAGTGTGAATAAGCTAAATAAGCGAATGGAAATTCGAGGTATCTGCTTATACATACTGTTTTTAATAACCCTTATGTAGATATTTATACCGCACAGTAAAAAAAGAGTTATCTTGTAATTAGTAAAGTCTTATTCAGAAGGATTTCAAGGTTTTAGTAAGTGCGATGCGTTAACAGCGATCTCTCCCGTTAATGCGACGAGCAAACTCAACACATTACTTCTTGATGACTGCAAATATGCTGAGAGGTGCACTTTATTTGTTTTGCACCTTATATCGCCGCCGACCTATAAATAACCAGCCCGCATCACCTAAGGTACGTCCACACAAAGTGGAGCACACAACGTCCGACAATAAATCCTTTTATAATCACTGCATTGTATTTTAGTAAATCGCACTAAAGTATTTTGTATTTCGGATCGTTTAAATTACCCCATAAATACACGTAAACGATTCGCAACAAAGAGATGTCGCTGGAGTGCCCGCCGGATCCGAACAATAAATCTGCTGCAGCACAAACAAGAAATAACTTTCACGGCTGAAAATATCAAATGTAAAATGTAAATTTAACTACCTAATACGGGCTTAAGCCGTACGAAACTGCGCTTTAAAGCGCTGTTTATTTGATATTTGAGTGTTGTTTTTATGTTAGTGTCGTTGGTTCGGCAAATAAAAACGTCTGGTGTGGAGGATGCAGCGCCGGTTATGAATGGCCTACGAGCGCTCCAACGCGCCGCGCACAGACCACACACGTGTTATTAGTGCAGACAGGACACTCCGTACACATTGTAGGTAAAGACTTATTTTAAATCCATTTTATATTAATTTACAACCTATACTTTTTAACTTACTGTTTTCCCGGCAGTTAGGCAGATGAAGAAACCGTCCATTTGTTTTTAATGTAACTAAAAGAGTAAAAGATTTTTTTGGTTATGTATTTTGCAGTTGTTATTTCAATTATCTTTAAATGAATTTGGTATCTAACTAATTGTACGACTATAATGAGGTTAAATACCTATATAAATTAATAAAAAGTACATGCAGGTGGTAAAAACTAGTAGGTACTAAGTAGTAGTATCTTACAAGATGTCACGTCTGTGAACACAAGTCTTAACTAGTCTACATCGAGTGTCTCGTAGGTGGCGTTGCATTTCAGGCAGTTTGCTTGATATAAGGCACGTCGCCGCCCGTTATTGCTCCAACCTACTTATTTATAATTGTCGTTCCATCCACCATCACAACTGGACCTCCCGAGCTTCCCTCAATTCTAACAAGGTTTATACCTATCGTGGGAATCACATGAAATATGATAGCTCAGGCTATAACGGTGGAGATATGGCCAAGGGTAAGCTATCAAGAGTAGCCAGGGAGGTCGGTACGGGCTATTTAGTTCTCTTTCACAGTGACTATTAGTGCGACCTTTATTGCGTTAGCCTGGCAGATGACGCATCGTTATGATCTTATGGTTATTTATTGTTTCATGTTGTTTGTATGGCTTGTCTCCATGCAAATGCTGGGCTAGGAGCACGCAGAGGGCATTGTTAGCTGGGTCAGCTAACTGCGAGTGAATACAATTAAGATGCAGTATTACATTATTATGAGCATTTGAGGAAGTTAATATTAAATAGTTGTTGTGTTCAACGTTTTATATTTCCTCACTGCCTCCTCACTTCGCTAATATTGCCACACTTTCAATGTCATATGCATGAACAGGAATATAGCTTTGTGATAAAACCTAGACTTACTTAAAGTCTGCGATATCCCTCAGCAAGCTTGGTATTCAGTAGGTACTAGTCCATTTTCTCTTTAACTATCGCATTAGGTATAACCTCTAATTATATATATATGGGATGTTTTGTGTTTCATGTTGAGAGAAATAAATAAATAAGCAAAGGTTTTTGCCTTGAAATGGAAAAAATACAAGCAGATATCTTTATTAGATAACAAAGTATAAGACAGTAGTTACACATCGCCAAGAGTAACGCTGATCCATAAATCGCGGTGTCACAGCTCAGAGAATTAAGTGGCCCAGCTAAGTAGGCTTGGCAGTGGTGCAGCGGCGTGGGTTGACACGCACACAGGCTGTGACGACTCCCGCTGAGCAAGATATAGAAGGTTACGATGTACAGCGTGATGAAAATTTTGTTGAAAGGTATTCAAAATACGTAAGGGTTTCATAGTGCCACACGCACTCGTATTTTCCACAACTTCAGAGCTTCTAGAAAGGTTTTAACAAGTTTTTAATAACATCACGATATTGGTCATAAACCCTGACATTGACTACTGACTACTACTGGAAACCACACTATTGAAATATTTTGGTATTTTGAATTAATACTACAAATACGGATAATTTGATTCTTCTACGTAATTACGTCAACAAAAAAAACCTCTACAGCGGTAGTAAATAGTAGCACAATTTATCAGCTTAATTTTAAATAGAAACACGCTATACATAATGAGCAACACTTTTGAACCCGATGTGTTTTCAGTAATGTTGCATAGCTTGAATAACTGTGTGCCTACCGGAGTAACGAGGAGTTCTCAGCAGGAGACCAGGTCGTGAGTGTTGCTGAACCAAGTAGGCGGTCCGACTACTAAACGTATATATAAGTAGATCCACTTGAGTGTCTGATGTTGACAAGCTCAACAAACTAAATACCTACTCGTGGAGTAAAAGGTAGCTTTACGATTACAGAGAGGACTAATGTTTTGGAGACTGGTAAGTAATATTTCTGGCTAAACACGTGCCAGTTTGGTAATTACGTACGATACCCACAATCTGAAATCACCAGTAGGTAGCTGCTCCTTGACGGGGTAAGCAATTCATACTTAATAATCAGAAGTCAGATACATCCCAAAATGATATTAGTTGGGTCCATACATTGCCTAACAACATGCTTTCGCGGCGACGCGACGTAAAAGAATTGAATTTTTATTTGTTGTCCCATTAATATAGAAATTATTCTTAAAAAATTTGATCAGATTTTTACCTACATTTGAACTTTTGTCCCATGTTCGCGACTAATCTTGCGCGCACACATGCAGATTGCGAATTGTGTGATGTAAACCTTCTACGCTATTATTTTAGAATCATTTCGTGTGTTATTATGAATATTATTTTTATTGTATAAAATTGCATTTCACACTGTTTTAGGCATACTGTCTCAATGTAATAAGCACGCAGTACATTTAATTTTATTGCGATTGTACCAAACCATATTAAAAATGGTAAGTTTAAAAGTTATTCTACTCTTGAACCAACAATATTATATTTGTCTACCGTTCATGTTTATGCCTACAACCTAGCCTAACTGTAGACACACTTTATCATCACGTTTCCTAGTTATATAACGTTCAATTTATTGTAAACACTTAAAACCAAGCTAATCTGAACGTTCATAATTCTCACGATAACGTTAGCTCCAGTTTCCTTACTCGAACTAATACTAGTCTTTCCGTAATTGGTTTTCCAAATTCAAACTTTTTATTTACCCAATAAAATCCACAAAGCTTATGTACTAAAGCAAAATATTCATCGTTTCGTTGCCCGCTTTTGTTTCTTAGGGGGAACCGATTAATTTTATTGGCCCAGCTAATTCTATCAAAGACTCTGCGCCGGTTTAATAGCGCACAACAAAATAAGACCCTTAAAAACTAATGTTCAGCCTTAAGTCCGCCGCAAATACCTCTTTGTGACTCCGAACGATACCCACGCTGCCGTCTCTCCGAGACCTGGCTACACGGAATTTTCTTCAAGATTTAGAACACAAGCTAATTTCAGTCTTACTTGATAGGGCAAAGAGTTCAAATTAGAAAAGCAGGGCGTTCTACTTAAGGCAAAGTAAGACGCGGGCAAGATTAAAAAGTTCGAGTCGGTCGCGCGATGTCATTGTAAGTGGAAAATGAGTTAAATAAGGCAATACATTTTAATTAGGAGGAAGGGATCCCTTTATTCCTTACGCGATAACTCGCCGCGTTCTCTATTAATTGAATTTCATGTTTAATTAAGTCGAAGGCGAGGCAGATAATCCGCGCACTGATCTTCCCGTTTGTTCGGCGAGCTCATTTAACTTGCTTTTGGCGATCGCGAGTTTTTTGAGCAACCGATACTGCGACCGCGGCCTACTGCTGGATCTGGCTTTATTTACTGTTATCTGCTTCGGCACGAATAAAAGGTAAAGGGCTTAATATTGTTCTCAAGAATAATTGTATTTCGAGGACAGTTTTATTACTTACTTCAGATTTCAATCAAGGATTTATTAAGAGAATTAATTGTTTTGAAATTAGGTATATAAATAAGTAAATTAAGTTTATCTGCTTCATTGTCTTTGACTCTGCCTTTGACAAAGAAAATACATAATATTGTTTTGTCATAGATAACTAGTATGCATTTCCCGATCATGATGAAATGGTTTCAACTGGTGATCTTATACTCATCTAGGTATAATTTAGTTTATGGTGCAGTCTAAAACTGTAAATTCTACCATGGAAAAATTATTTTATAGAGAAAAAATACTATTTTAGGAGTACATTTTTTATAGCTATAGATCTTAATAGAACAGTATGGTCGATACTTTTAAGGTCTGGTCTGGAACGAACCTCTTAAATCAGAACCCGCGCCCACAGCCCACAAATCACCTCCCAGCACAGCTTACCTCCGTCAAAAAAATCAATGTATAAAATAACGGTGTTCAGTTAAATGTAGTGAGATAATCCTCTCGTAAGTGGTTCGCGGCGGGTCGACTTATTGCTTAAAAGATTAAAAACTTGGGGAGTTCTGCACGTCGGCGGCGGTTCGGTGCCGTGCTTGGTACACCAGAGATTCGCTTTTATTATGTACGCTGAATGTGATTGCTGGTTTATTCAAATTGTACGATTTCGCGTTTTGGATTGGATTCACAGGTTGAACATCTAGCTATTTGTTTTTTTGTTGTTTGTTAGATGTCCAAGGTTAAAATTGTGAATTGTGTAGATGCAGGATTAGGGACTGGGCACATATGTATTTATATAAGTGAGGTAGCGTGGTGATCTATGCTCAATTCTTCTTTATACGAGCAGAGGCCTTTGCCCTGCAGCGGGACAGTATTATTATTTTCGTCATCATCATCAGCCGATAGATGTCCACTGTTGAACAAAGGCCTCCCCCTTTTAGAAGAGGGGGGGGGGGGCAAAATCCCCTTGGCAAGCGGCTTGGGGATCGCAGTGTTGGTGGTCAAGTTACAGAAGACGCTGCTGCTGCCCATCTTCTGGATTTTCCCTTAGTCGCCTCTTACGACACCCACAGGAGGAAAGAGGGTGGCCAATTCTAGGCCGGATACCACACGGCCACGGACACATTATTATTTTACATACTTTTATTTCAACACAGACAAACAGTCACCTTTTGTATCTCAAGAACAATTTAAAGAAACTAATTTTGTTAATTGACTTATCATGTTCACCAATACTGCCAAGTGTAGAAATAAACTTACACGAACACACAATCTCAAACCAGGCGACCAATCAAACAGGATCTCTAGTCTGTAAGTATCAAGTATAAGTGATCCGATTAGTTTCCATCTTCACTATTATCATTCACGGGCTAATTTCCTCAAATAGGTATAATGATGGCCATATTCGCACCATTAAGGTTGGCTGTGTGTTATCAGCCAGTGCTCAAGGGGCCCAGATCTTGAGGGTCTAATTGCCTGCCCCTTGGAGCACCTCGTTAATATTAATTATAGCACGATCTTATCCTGTGGTAGGTAAATAATTGTGAATTATAGTGGCACTGATATTATTTGACCTTAATTAAATTGATGATGATATTGAATTTTTTTAAATATCTTCTGAAGGATTGCCTCCTATATTGTAAAAAAGATGATACCGCTATATCGTGGAAGCGAGACATCGCTACGTGCAGTAATGCGGCGTCTCGCTTGTGCAACAAAAATGTCCTGGTTAGGGCCCAGTAATTAATTTTTATAGCCATTTCGGTCAAAGACGTCATGATTTAGAAGCAACACAATCTTCATAAACAAAAAATACCAGATTTAAATTTTTTACATGTTTGTTGAAAGAAAAAGTGCATGCCTTACCAAAAGTCAGCCATTTTGTTTAACGATTTTACGATCTCATCGGCGCGGAAGCAATTAAGTGAACTGTAAAGTTTTAATACTTTGTGACGTAAATCAAGAGTGTGTCCGTCACACTCAGAGTGACGGGAGACAGACGAACAAACAAATAATATATTAAATGGTGCAGGTACGGTTCTGTATGTGTCTCCATTTAGATTTAGCTGTAGAGAGCAGCCCTAGCATTACTCATAACAAATAGAGCTTTGAATATTAATTCATCTTTTGCGTGTTCTACGACACTAAAATCACAAGTGAAATTATTAGGTCTCTTAATAATTAGATGTTTTAAGGAATGTATCTAATCAATCTCAATTAATATTGTTTTTAAGTAATAATAATAAATAAAGTTTGTTATTGGTAAAAACGATTGGATTTAGAATAATGTTGTCCTTTCTACGGAATTTAAGGTTTACGCAGCCTACGGTACCCCAAACAAAAGTGAAGCTCATAAAAATGTCCTGAGCACTAAAACTTTAAACTTTCCAATTTCGTGCGTTTGACCTGATTAACAACGACACAATCATTAGTTTACTTAGTACACAAAGGATGTGGTATCATTACATACTAAATTAAACCGTTTGCTACTGTTACGAAGGTACATTTTGCTTTGTTATAGATTTACGGCTAAGAACGCACACCATAGTTTTATAGAGCAATTAATTTTAACAAGTCTATTAAGTATCGGACGAGCTGCAGGGCGGGTGTCGACAGAGGGCGCTGCGTGCGGTCAACTTACCTCGCGGGCTCCCGTTATCATGAAATTCAATTTAAGCTACTGAAGTAGGCTATACACTATTAATTTAGTTGTGTATTTATTGGTCAATAAAAATGGTTACTTGTTGTGTAATTGTAATACCAAAAGTCTGTTTGGAATGAGTAATGTAACTGAAACCAGAACCCGGGGTGACATTATGTTCGCTAAAAGTATTTGTTAGTTATTTCATACTTAGGTAAACTATCGTGTTTGTTATCCCCGTATAGGTAAAAGTAGAGTTACTCTAGTAGGTACTACTTTATAAGAGAAGTAGTCCGTTTTCCTGCTGAACAGCCACTCCCTTCGTGTTCGCACCCCCAGCTACACTTACAGGACAGTTTCAATATTAATGCCGAAAACAAAGTACCTAAGTTCAGTATGTTCTGTACATCTTGCTCTTACTAAGTGTAGGTACGCTTTAGGCTAATTTCCAAAGAAAGGTCCCTCCGAAGAGAACCGTAGCCCGCGGGCGGTCGCTAGGACCCGGCCGTCCGAACACTGGCTGTGATTCGATCGCGAAGATTTATATGTTATACTTACGGATAGCAATACGATCCGGCGACGATACGGAATTGTGTTCTACATGTTTCAGTAATCAGCGCACAGGGGAATGTCTTGAGTTGGCGTATGGATTTGAATAGAGGAGGCTTAAAATGTTTAGTTATGTATGTAAAGTTGAACTAATGTAAAATCTATTTTGGAAGTTAACAGATCTGCCTGTTCCACACCTAAATAAAATCTAAAAACTTTTTTGCAAAGACAAAAATGCTTTGGATTGGGTGGGTTACGAATTCTTTGGTTTTCTTTTACAGACTGATCCTTATGAAATGTTTTGAATACGCAATAAATGATTACAGCAAGCCACATTATAATAGGTAATACGAGCAACAAGGACTAGAGCCACAATAAACTTAAACCAACGTCTCCATAGCTTTATTAGCAAGCATTGTCCAGCAAGAAAGTGTTCTCGTGGGAGCAATAGAGCGCCTCGAGCGAGGGTGACCACACTCCTTTATCAGTCATCCGATCCGATAGTGTGACCACCCGTCCCAAGTCTTGCTTCAAATTGTGTTATAAATCGTGCATCTATCGGACACTGTCTCTAATTAACCGTTAGCGGCTAAGTTTTATTGCCGGCCGGCAGTTTCGGGTTATCACGATTTAAGTTTAAATTGTCCGCCATATGTGTAGTTTGGTGTCGTAAGAATTATCGTTTTGGGATCTCTGCTTGTAATGTAGTGCCGTTTATAATAGTATACGTGTTCGTGATATATTGTTTGAGCTCCATTTGTTGAGGCCGAATTAATTGCAAACACAAGTAGCCATAGTACCATGCTGTTATTATCAAAGGTGCCACAATGAAAATATATGTCAGTGGGTTTCAATTAAATATAAATTGCATTTATTTATTAGTTCACCGCAGCCTGCGATTGCAAAATATGAATCACGTGTAGAACCACATGCCACCGTATAAACACTACTAAAATAATAATTGGTATTACAGGCTTTTTATTTGTGACATCACAAAGCATCGCCGGACATTATTCAAATATTTGTGAGCTCCATTGAAGCGGGACAAAGCAAATTCATGCAAATCGGCGTATTTGCAAAATGAAGTCCTTTAACACCAACAAAAAAGCTTTTAATAATAACAGAAAGTAGAGCTCCCGTCGTATTTTCCCTGTAGGAACGGTGAGGTATTTTCCCCTTAATTTAATCAAATCATGGACTGTATAGTGTATTTTTCTGAGTCATTTATTTTTAATTTTGAGCAGCCATGTTGTGAGAGGCCCGTGTAAACTCGACGCTTATTGAAATTGGTTTTATGTACGACTTTTTGGAATGGGTGAAGTCAGTTTAGAGGCCTATCTTATACCTTATTATATTTGAGAGCTCCTTGTTTCTCTCTTTTAGATGTGTTGTTCGCAGTTTACTGCTGTATAATTATGCAAATATGTGACATTTCTATTTATTGACCTGGGTTTTCCCCTGGAAGCTATAATCTTCAAGGCGAAATCATTGAATCTACGGTTAATAACCACTTTTTTCGCTGCCTCGTCGAGTTTGACTGCAAGCGGGGTCTTGAATTTAATAGCAGATTCCAACAATGTTTATTCATAACTGTTTCATTGTTAACAAGTCTTGTCATGTAGAATAGGCATCGATCACTGGGTTCAGAATCATACAGTTCACTACCCAGTACACAGCAATAGGTCCTAATCTACGTCTCATTTAGGTTAGTTAGTACACTATACTTCTATCTCACTTATTGCCGTAATATAGATACTCTTAGATCATTTAACAGCCTCTAATAACATCGTCTGCTGAGTCCCGGAGGTCGCGTCGTTAATATGATAATATATCGACTCATAAAGCATCATTAGACCCCACACGGCACACCTCGCCTAAGTTAGCGGTAGTTGGCGATTGTTTCCGTAAGCAGAGTAAGAGCTGCGTGATGTAGGACTTTTTGTTAAACGTATGTGTCATAGATTGCTTCTATTTGGTGATGTTAGAACTGCCATAACATAACCAATTCGGGATGAGCTGATTGTCTCTTGTAAACAGGTCATTTTGTAGTGCAGGTATTATCCAGTCAACAAGGATGATTGCGCGGTTGACCGGGTAGGGTACGCTAGATCGATGGTCCGATGCCTAGGCAATCAGTACTCGCAGGTCGTTTCTGTATTTGCACCCGATACTGTGTGTGAAATTCGCATTTAATTTATTACTGTTAACCTGCCATCTGTGACTTCATCCGCGTTGAAAGTTCCACTGTATACTCCGTCTTAAGAGCTTGTCTATGTAGGCAAGTTAGCCCTTTAACAAGATAACATATTGAAGGGTTTTTTACTCAAATTAACAATCGATTCAGTCGGTTTGTAGTGACGAGGTGACAAAAAAACACAGAGTTACTTTCGCATTTATAAAATAAAAGTATTGATTACGAGGTCGTTAGTACTTGTTTAGGTATACAATATCACATTATCAAGCTATAAATTCATAAAATAACACTCTATAATATAAAGATAACAAGTTGATCTACTTTGAGACTACTTTCACTGGCCTCATGTCACGCGTAAATATAGTAACGGGTATTTTTAACGTCCACCAGCGCGGTTTCCGTGGTGTAGTGGTTATCACATCTGCCTAACACGCAGAAGGCCCCCGGTTCGATCCCGGGCGGAAACAGATCTTTTTGCATCTGTAATTTTATTTTTTGGAAGCGAAGTTTTAGCAAACAATCTTTTATCCCTTTTGAAGTATGTACCCCAACTTGTTACATATTTCATTTAGCATATTCAACAGCCTTCAACATCCCTATTGGGGCAGCTTACCTTAAGCATATATCATTCGTCGCGGTCCTGTGCCGATCTCGTCCAGGTTCGTTCCCTCTCAATATTGTCGGGCCATCTCTGTACCGGATGACATTTCATTGTTACAAGATAATCCAGAGCAGTAAGGTATTTTCGAGTAAACTGCAATTTTTTTTGCAGTGTAGACTTGAAGTATGGTGAATCATCGTCATCATCAGCCTTTTGTAGTCCGCTGCTAGACATAGGCCTCTCCCAAGGTACGCCACAGATCCCGGTCTGTTGCTTTATGCATCCAGTCACTGCCGGCCAAGGATAGTGAATACTATGCTTAAAGTAGGAAGTTTCCTTTCATTATAATAAAGAAATTATTCGCCAGAACTGTCAATTCAATTGTCAAGTATATAGATAACAATTGCTTCAGACCTATACTTTAAAGTATTACGATTTTCTTCTGTGGTTTACGGCTAGTACTATTACCTACGCTTCTATCCTGCTTCAAAGACCTGCCGAGTCTTTACTTTACTAATCAAGCGCAAAGCTACCATCTCATTAGGTAGTAGCGTCTAATTATGCCTTTAGCTTTCAGGATGCGTCAGTTTACTTTGCTTACTCAGTATGGTGAAAATAGGTTACATTTTCCAATTTCTGAGGCAGTTTAATTCTTGGGAAAATATAGTACCAGGAGGATATGGGCTGCTTTGCTAAAAAGCTACCATGGCGTTGTCTGCTGTAAGCATATCTACGGGACTCTGGAAAAAGAATGCAGGCCATGGACCTTAGGTATTCATCGTGCTGTTGTTCCTGTGTTGTCGTGACTGAGTGCATTGAAGACTCTATGTATGTAGCTCAGAATAGGGCCTGACAGAAAAATACTGACTAGTTGAAGGTTTTGGAATTGATTTTTAATTTAATGAAGTTTAAAATCTTCGATGATTCTCGACACAGAACTAAATATTTGAAAGTACGTTTAGTTTTTCGTATTTTTGTGCCTTAATTCCCGGCTGCCAAGGAAGAAGGAATATGTTTCTTGTTAATATAGATTTGTTTTATCGCCTGGATTGTTGATGTTTTTGGGTAAATAACTTTGGTACTCGTCTAGAGTGGTTCTTATAAGGTAGGATTTTAGTAGAATATTAAACTTTCTTTTCTCTTTATAGGAAGTAAAAGAAGAATGCGAATCATTCGCTCTATATATAAATACATACATAAATACAGTAACGCCTATTTCCCAGAGGGGTAGGCAGGGACCACGGATTTCCATTTGCTATGATCTTGACATACTTCTTTCACCTTGTTTCGCTCTATATAATTATATATTATAATTTATACAGTGTTGTATTCAGTTTTATTATTGTTGTTACCTTTCATCAACGTATACATTTCAGGGCCAATGCAACGTGTAATACATTTCACAAGGCTGTTACATAAGACTGGCTTGTTGTCTGTTTGTTTCGATCTACTTTCATAAGTTTCCGTGGTGTAGCGGTTATCACATCTGCCTAACACGCAGAAGGCCCCCGGTTCGATCCCGGGCGGAAACATAGCTTTTTGG
The DNA here is from genome assembly GCA_905340225.1 of Abrostola tripartita. NCBI lineage: Eukaryota > Metazoa > Arthropoda > Insecta > Lepidoptera > Noctuidae > Abrostola > Abrostola tripartita. Next base: position 322,095 of record HG996494.1, read on the forward strand.
CAGGTGTCATTTTATTTTCTTATCTACAGAAAGTCTAGATATCTTATAGTTTTAGCTTACTTGGGTAGCCAGATATCAGTTTCCGTGGTGTAGCGGTTATCACATCTGCCTAACACGCAGAAGGCCCCCGGTTCGATCCCGGGCGGAAACATTACTTTTATAATATTTTTGATGTATTTCTCTTAACACACTTCCTAGGTATATTATAATTATTATGTATGGACTCATAGTGTTTTGTAGACATATTCTCAATAAATTATAATTGTTTATTAGATAGTAGATAGAGATATAAAGGTGAAGAGCATTTTAAACAAAATAACTCTAAACAATATAAACGATTTGTATCACTTCTCATATGTTCCCCTGCCATTTGCCAGCTCACAGCTAACGAGTAGAAAAGAAAGTACACGGACTTCCTCTTCCAAAAATTGACGATATGCGGTATTATATTTGGCAGTGGATACATACCTACAATGAATACAACAATAAAGCGTATTATAATTAAATATAAGTGTGTCGCAGCATGTCGGGCGCGTGAAGTTGGGTCGTGTTTCAGGTGGAGCTCGGCGTAATATATCAAAGTTTGCAAGTTAACGGAGTGCGAGGTGTGAGCCTATGAGTTATGCCGACCGCACGCCCCGCGGACGGCGCGCGGCGGCTCGGCGCGCCCAGGTGCGGCCGGCAGCGAGCGCGAGTAGCGACTTGGATACTTCTAGACTCTCATTTATACACGCTCGGTGGGTCCTTTCCAGCCAGTTTGAGGAAAATATTGAAAGCATTATGATCATCCAAGGTTTTGAAATTCTTTCGCAACAGCAGCCTAACAGCAGTGATAGTCGAGTGGTATGACCGTTGGACTGTCAAATCAAAGGTTGCAAGTACAAACACCGGCACACACGTCTTTTCAAATGCATGTGCGCATTATAAATTAGTTATCTATTGCTAAAACGGTGAGAGAGAACATCGTGCGGAAACCGACACACTTGAGAGATTTTTCAACGGCGTATAAAGCCATGTCAGAGGCCTACAGGCGTTTTAAACTCTGACACCAGGTTGTTCACCAACCATACGATAAGAAGAAGAATACTCTATTAAAGATGGAAGGCTATTTTTTGCAAGCTACATAGGTATAGGATAAGACCAAAACTATTTTGAGATATGGACTCACCTGATACCCGCTCCCTCTTATGAATTGCACAGCTGGAGTAACCAAAACGCATATATATCGCGTCGACCTGTCCCGTATAATTGAGTTACCGCGCTAAGAAACTGAAACGGCTCGCGGGAGAATACTAGTTCAGATAACTAACATTTACTTGTCCAACTGCTGTATTGTGTTATTGAAATGTTGAGTATTAAGATGTTTTCATGTTGGTTCGTAGTTGTGCTGGGGATCACCTTATACTAGACTATAACCTCTCCTAGAATTACACACTAATACGTACGTATGTATATTCTGATAAAAAAAGATCCCGACGAATTGAGAACCTCTTCCTTTTTTTGAAGTCGGTGAAATGGAAATTTAGAAACGATCGTTTAAGACATTTAGATATAATTAGTTTGTTATTTAATAAGTGAAAAGATAAACCTACCCACGTATTAAACAGTTTTCTTTCTAACCACTAAAGAAACACTAAAATTAATGTTTTTTTTCCATTTTGTGGGTGTACTAAAGGGAAGACACAGTGCTTTTTTTCCTAAGTTCCCATTTCATTTCATTCCGTTCTGTATCGAGCTAACAATATTTATCTAATATTTTTCCTTAATAAATTCTTTCAGGAAAAAATTGTTAAGTACATTCCCCTAATCCCCTACCGTGCAACGGAACCTAACACACAGACGGACAAACGACACGCGATAGTTATCAATACGGATTATCTGTGCACCCTGTGTACTACACCTAGGCTAGGGCTGCCATGTTGGACGCCCTCATGATAATATTCGGTAGACAAGGCATGTATAGCGAAAAGTCAAGAATTTTGAAGAATCTGTTCCATTAAAAAGCATGAAATCAAACAATCGTTATCATGTTCTACTTAAGAAGGTAAAGCTTCAGGCCGGAGCCAGGCCATATCATGTAAATGCCATTGAATTGTTTGTACATTTTCTTTTAAACGTATGTAGGTAATAGTATTTGTAATTCAATACAGTTACAGTTAGTTGCATAATGGCAAACACATGGTAGTTAAAAGCTAAAATGCTCTCATTATTACTATACGAAACTATTTTACGTTTTCTAGCCACTTTTTCACCAAGTATCAACCCTGGCCAAGCTACAGGGGGCACAAAAAACACGTTGGTACGTGACGGGGCATATTGATGGCCGATGTTTTCCTGGACACTGTATGAAGGTGATAGCAATAGGGATAAAATAAAATTATATTTGTGCACGTCAAACATTTGGGAGGTTTAATCATGCATGAAACTTGTTACTTTGTTTGAATCAAAGCTGGTTCGCCCATCTTTATCCTTTTTCTTCTCAAACCTTTTTGCTGCCATAACACAAAGATTAGTTACAATCGAAGCTCTACATGAAAAGACTACAAAACATTCTGTGATTCCTTATATCTATCTATATAGAAAGGATATCTTTTAAAAGGATATATATATTCAACATCTACACCGAAGACATAATCTACGAAAATATGACGGAACTTTTCCATGATGAGCGATTTCAGAACAAAAATACTAATATCAAAGTTGGTTCGTTTACGGTCGTCACAGTTAATCGGGCCATTTACGAGCTCCTGGCCCCCGCAGTACCAGGGCGCAATGATAAGGTGGAGGTAACGGCTCCACACTGCTGATTGATTTGTTTTTATGGAGCCTCGTTTATGGCAGTTCGCGAGTGTTTGACGGGGCCAGAGGTGTGCTTATGACTGTTTTCTTGCTAAATGTTCCATTTACGTGTTCCGGTTATGGCTGATTGGATTGGTCTGATAAGTAACGATAATGTCGCGTGATATTAATTATTATAAGCTGTGATCTTCAACTAAGTGTGGTGAGGAGTGATTGTGAATGGCCACTGAAAGAGTGTGCCCAAGTTAGAGCCTCGCAAGATTTGTTTCAATTACTTGTAAGAAAAGTTTTAAAATTGGTTTCGAAGTATGATATTATATACCTACCTTGATAACGATAAAATATTTTTTGAAAGCATGACGTAGAATTTGTTTATTCTAGCGATGTAACATGTAAAGGGCAGAGCACAGCAGTACTTAGCCATAGCGCTATGGCTAAATCGCGTAAATCGCGTTGTCTTTAGAAAAACGGGCCCCCAACCATAGAACTATAAAACGGTTAGAATCAAAACAGGCCGGCCGCACATGCCCAGCCAAGTATCAATTTGTTGAAGTGAGCTATATCAATAAAGAACTTTTTATTCCCGCCATATTCTGCCCCTCGCCGTCCCCCAATATGATTACGTTAATGATCGTTATTTTACGAACTAATTAATCATTTATCTCTCCGGATGATGGCTGCGAGTATTGTAATAGGATTGGTCGGATATTGGGTATGTTAATGCGCTGAATTACAATTTTACTTAATTTTATGTCCGGTAATGAAATATTAGGGATCTTTGTGGCTTTTATTGCTAATTGTTAGAACTAATTAAGTAAAATGAATGGCTTTGAAATAAAAGTTTGGTGGTTTTTAAATTAGATTAACTTGCAAGAAATAAGAATCACTAATAAGAAGAATGCAGCGATTGACAAATATGTTATAGTAGGAGACCAACACACGTGTAAAACACGGACATTACAATCCCTAACGCATATTTTCTCGTAGGATTCATCGACACTACCAGAGAGATATCAAGTGCTGGACCAACGGCATATTTATATGCACGTAGTAAAACTATTGCTGGTAGAGTGTGTGTAGCTGGTATTGTAAGTACTAAAATTAAAAGGTAAAGAAAAATATACCTTGGCATGGTAATAGAGAACGATAAGTGTTCTTGTTACATCGATTGATTCAACTAAGAGCACCGTGAGCCAGTTCTCACGTCCGATCAATCGCGGCCTCTTCCTGCCCACTGCGCTGTCGCACTAATGACTAATTACGCTTGTACAATCCCTCCTTTACACTATACCACTTGTATTACCGGCCCAACTTTCTCCCCGATCAATTCTCAGCGCTATAACTAAAGCTCAAAGTTCAGATTGCATTGCAGGCTTCTATATTAAGACGTTTCCTATTCACGGCGGCTGGTATACGCTCATTAGGTACTTAGTGCTATTGTGGAATAGTTTCTAAGGGGATTTAAGCCTTATCTTGTGAGTTGTATAGTTGGGTTTCGTTTGTAGGTGTGCGAAGAGTTAGGTCCTGAGTAAAGTCTAGGTGCAACGCTTCCTGAGGAAAGATATCGGCACGTAATGAGTTGAGTGGCATTCAAAACATCGTTATCTTTGTTCGCCGCAGGTCTTTGTGACTACCGAATTACTTATGTTCTCTGCTCACTGAATGTTGCCATATTGTTGCGGGGGTTTTCATTTGATAAAACTGAAATGTGGTATGTTTTATGACTTGAAATGAATGAGAATTTAGATATTCTGTTGGTAAGTAATTAAAAATGTTAAATTGTGATGGAACGTTATTTTTTATAAAATAAAGGCAGAGGTAACGATTTATTGTGCATTGCTTGCACTGTACATCTATCCTACATATTATTACAATGTCAGTATAACTTATTATATTCATCATTGAATATCAACAAGACACTGCTAGCGTAGTAACTATTTAGTAATCTGTGCTGCTAGTGAGCGCCGCTTGTCGCCGACACGGCACCGGCGCGGCATGGCACCGGCACGGCAGCGAGCGGTGCGATCCGATAGCTCGTATTATGTTCAATGGGATTACAGCACCATTACACTGAGCGTATTAATTAATGCACATTAGTTAGACCTCGATTGAGGACAAGTGGATTACACGATGTATGTGGAGTAACGTGTTATTGACTGTAGCAGCGGGATTGATATGTTTATGTGAGATAAATACAACCCTTAGTAAGATAGAATATTATGTACCTACCTATGGCTTTTATCATGGTATCAACTGATGGGGGCAGATACTAGCCATCGCAACACAATTTAAGATAAATTACACTTTGAAAGAAAGCAAGAAAATTTAAACCTATGAAATCGCGTTTGTCAGGCGCACTTTTGCTACCTAGAGAATTATCCAATATTCTTACATAACTGTTACAAGGTACCCTGCGCAATCCATCAATGCTAATTCAACCTCAAACTTGCTAACTCGATCACACCGGTATCGATACTCACTATCGATTACATATCGATATTGTATCGAGAAGATACCGCCTTGGTCTTAGACTAATGCTGTTAGCTGGCCCGAGAACAATCCAGTTAGCGTGTGGTGCTTGTAAACAATTGAATTAAAGGTTCTTGGGACTTCGCCGTGTGTTCTTAGTTCGAGGAGACACAATAGTGACGTCATTTGAAAATTATAGTCAGCATGGGATGTTGAAAATATTTGGAAAAATTAACATTGACATAAGCCAATAGTCACACGGAAATAAGTCATGCCGTGGTGTAGAGATTGGTCAGTCAACAAGCATGGTAGCGAGGTTGACCGTCCAGGGTGCGCCGGACGGACGTACTTGAGTGTCGTCACTCGTGGAGGTTCTCTACTTGCAGCTCAACATATAAAAGTATTTTGATATGTTTTGATGACCCGGTTGCCGCCTAAGTGTTTGCTGCGTTAAGGGTCGAGGGTTCGACTCCGAATAGGATAACTATTTGGGTGATCTATTCTTGTATTATTGCATGTCTCTCATTCGCACCTATAGCAGACATTTCTAGTGTACAGGGGTACTAGAAAAGCTGTGGTATTAAAAAAAAAAATTGCAATCACTTTGCGGATAAGACAGTGTGATGTTGTAATAACACACATAATCTTTATTGTATTTGTGACGATAGTAACAAAGGTGTAAGTAATAAAAACTGTTAATTGATAACACTAATGTTTATTAATTTATGACCTTTTTTAAGTACCTAACTAACATTACTCGAATTCAAAGTCTAGATTCGATGTGACCAGACATGGTTTCCGTGGTGTAGCGGTTATCACATCTGCCTAACACGCAGAAGGCCCCCGGTTCGATCCCGGGCGGAAACAGATCTTTTTGCGTTGTAATTAATGTTTTTTTCTGGAACTTTTCATTTTCTTCTTTGTAGTTTCATGTGTCGAGGGTGTGTTGTTAGAAATGATAAGTGTATCGGACAAAGTATGAATTACAATTATTATTACAATTAAGCAAAATGGCGACTTTCCTAATCTTGATTGTTCTTGGACCAAGTAGGAGTCTAGAGATCTGTTTTAGGTACTCTTGAGCAATAGTGAGTGGGGAACTATATTAATAGGAAGTTTTATTTAAGCATTGGTGTGAAAATAATTTTATTTGAAATAGTTGTTATCATCAACCAGAAGGCGTCCACTGTTGAACTAAGGGTTCACCCTTATGGGTTACCATAAATCCCCACGCTTGGCAAGCGGCTTGAGGATCGCAGTATTGGTAAAGTTACAGAAGACGCTGCTGCCCATCTTCTGGATTTTCCCTTAGTCGACTCTTACGACACCCACGGGACGAGATGGGGAGGCACTATTCTGGCTCTCCACGGGAAGTCTCCGTTGTTTAAAATAGTGACCATTTAAAGACCTCGTTTATGTATCGGGCTTCTATCTGAAGCGTGGCCACCCTTACGTCACTTTACCTCCGATTCACTGGCAGGTGACCTAGATGCACAACCATTCTATGCGATCACTAATGAAACAACCACTCATTATTCATAGTAATCAACTTTCACTTCAACAAGCACACCGAATTTATTTATTAGCCCGACAGGTTTCCGTGGTGTAGCGGTTATCACATCTGCCTAACACGCAGAAGGCCCCCGGTTCGATCCCGGGCGGAAACAGATCTTTTTGCATGTATAATTTTATTTTCTTATAGATAGAAAGTCTGATAGATATCTTATTGTAACGGTATACTTGGGTGGACAGATATCAGTTTCCGTGGTGTAGCGGTTATCACATCTGCCTAACACGCAGAAGGCCCCCGGTTCGATCCCGGGCGGAAACATTGCTTTTTTAAAATATATTTTTGTAACTAAGAGCATTGGCATTGATTTAACTTTATTTTCTTGAAAAAAAAAAATACAAACTTTTTATAAAAAATATTCTACGTCTTTAGGATCCCTAAATTGAGTAGTCCTGGACACTGATAATATTGTTATAATCGTAGGTACTCTCCTCAGTTTTCGCAAAAGCTAATAAAGCCGGTTCCACACAGCGCCACTCACAACTGTAAAAACTTTACAGCCACCATAACTTGGTCCATTACCGTAACGAATTATGTGTAGCGTCGTTAATCTGAAGACATCACTCCGCATCTCCTTACCAATTACAACTAATTGAATATTAAGACCGCCTGCGATTGCTTATAAAACTGCCGAATAGCTGAGTGTAAACGCTGCTTTATTGGAGTGGGGTGGATCATGCAAAGTATTGGTCCACACCACAATATCTGGGACGTAAAAAATAAATTCGTTAAGCGTATCTACATGTTTCTAATAAGGGCTAAGAAAAATTTCACGGAAATACAACCTACAATAACATTAAATTACAACACGGGAATTAACGTGAACACAAGTTTTTATGTCAGTAATTCAACAGGAGAGACTGGTCCACTTTAACACACCCAATAGAGTGGAATAAAATAAAGACAAATAAAGAGGTAGAATGTAAGGGAGGCCTTTGCCCTGCAGTGGGACAACTAAGACTGAAAAAAAAACAATTCAACCTACATTACATAGCAAAAGATACAAGAATATCATGTACCCTAATTATGAATTAATAAATGAATGTAAAATTTGTACCAACTTTCCATACGCTTTAAAATAATTCAGTAATATCGCTTAATTTGACGAATTCCGATTCTGTTACAAAAGGAACTAACGGCATTGCAGCAGAACGTGAACGTGATTAGTACAGCCCCTTTACCAGGAACTCTTAAAGCAGGACATTTTTCGCTGTGGAAGCAAGACGCAGGCATTACACTACAGGCAGCGGGGTCTCGCTTACACAACGAAAAATGTCCTGGTCTAAAAGTTCACGGTAAGAGGCCAGGAGAGTGAAGAGCACGAATAAAGATGGATCTCTATTCTGGAATAGTGACTTGATACGGATTTCACGTGTCTATCTAAATAGTGATGTAGGTATCACATACCCTACCTATAGGTACATCATTTAATTTAGCTGTATAATATCGCGGCTTTGTCCTGCTTCCTCATAAATCTATAACTAATATCTTAATCTTGTCGTCGCTAGTATATACACGTTCCTTATCATAAGCCAGCCCATAAAGGAGATAAGACAGTGGATGGAGTGCGTAGGAAACACATAAAAATACATTTTATTATTTCTGGACATGAAAATAATATCTATGTGAAACGTCTAAAATGAAAGGGAACATAACGATAGTATAAGGCAGCAAATTAACTTATAGAGAAATTATCAAATCTTTCATAAGTGGATACCTCCTAGAAATTTTCTTTTGTGCTGTAAGTTAACCAACCACCTTTAGGTTAACCCAACCTATGTCTAACCAAAAAATCGATCTCTCTCGTAACACCTAAGACGAACTATCTGATTATTTAGGTTATTCAAATATAGGCAAATATCTAAGGTAGTTCAATGTGTGCCTTGAACTTGCTTGTACCTGTAACCCTTGGCAAAACAAGCCAAAGTGAACCACTGCTACCGCTATCCTCACTTGTCGTTAAACCTTTAATTAAAGAAGGATGATTTGCCTTCTACATTATCTTAGTGTGTGTCGTACGCAACGCACACTGACGCGGATACGATGCGGATATATCCGCCGAGACACGCCGGACTTTACGCTACAATAAAAATACTATGAAATAAATTGAAATATTATTATTCTGAGTTATTGCGTCGTTGAAGGTAAACGGTTTTGCTCAACGATTAGGGAAATCGGTGCGGATATTGTTAACATTATTTATTTTTATACGTTACCTACGTACGTAGGTTAAGGACTCAATGTAATTAATACATCCAAAAATTTAACTCATTTATACTTGAGAGAAGAAATACAAATGTCAAATCTAATGTTTCTACATAGTTTCTATGTTTATGTAGACGACGCCAAGAAACCACCACAAAGTGCAGCATCTACCTACGTTTTTCCCTGCAATACAGAATCCTGATTTGAAATCAATATATTAAAAACGCTAATAAAACCGTACGTAACGTTGCGTAAAAGTGTAGTCGTAAATAACTTTCGGCACCGGGCATCGTTTGCTCGCCTGTAATGTATTTGCGCACTGTGCGCCGCTCCTTAATAGCGCATTATTGCGTCTATTAGCTATTCATGTCGTATTTATTATTGCTAAAAATGTTATATTTATTGCTGAAAGTGTTATAATCATATTTATTGCATGGAATTATTACGGTGTCGAATGTGAAGTGTTTTTGTAATCAATGTCGTTACGTCGCTAAGGTGATGAAATTTCCTTTTCCATGACAAGATTCAGGTATATTGATATACCAAAATAAACCATATTTAGTGACAAATTCTGTGTGCTTGAAATGATGTAATTATTTTCATAGGTTAGAAATATTATAATTAAGATTTGTTTGATAAAGTGCTAGACACATGAAACAGATTTATTTACTCAGAGTTTACTGAGATGTCTTCCAGTAGAGGTAAGAATACGTGCTCAATATGAATTTGTAAAATAAAATCTCCATCAAATCCGGGCTATCAATGTTCAGCTGAATCCAAAAATAGTTGGGAGATATTTGTACAAAACCTCTCTCCACCTTCAAGCGGCTTAGCCGACTGCGAATACTTTTAAATCACGTATCCGTTTATTTATTTACTCGCACGCGACAATTTACATATAAGAACCAATTCAATTCCGAGGCTCACGGCGTTCGCAAAGATTAAGGCTGTATATCCACCTCCCGAACGACCTAACCCCCCCCCCCTCTGTACCCGCGGAGACCATCCCCACATAATCCGTATAAATCCACTTTATATTCATCCACCTTAAAGGCCTCAATAAAAGTATCTTGTGTACTTTTTTCGTTGGAGTTAAGTGTGTTGACGATTCATTTGCGATTGGATTATTGGATGGTTCTGCTGGTTTCAGGAGTATTGCTGTGGCCTGAGTTAGAGGCACCTGTTATCTGCACAACACTACATAAGTAACTAAGAGGGGGCCATCCATCCGAATTAATGACGACGATTTTAAAAACGGTTTAATTTTACAGCAACGAATTCCGTTGTTAATTAATTAATGATCATTATAACACATTGAATACTCCTCAAATAGAATATATTCTAGAATGATGCCTTTTAACAGGCAAAAACTAGACCCCTATCTGTCTGTAAGATCTCGTGCAGAAGATTTTCAGGCCATTCAATTTGCATTTAATCAAAGACTAAAAACGGAATATAATTCAAACCTCAGGCCCTGATGCTAGTAGACCTGGTTAGTGATTACAAAACCTCCCAATTGTTCACAAACAAACTTACATATCTTCATAATATAGTGGAAGTGTCGACAGATGGAATGCTCATTGCAGTTTAAGCCAAATATACTGGAGGCAATACAGTATATCATGGATTATGACGTATTTGTGAAGTGGTGCGCGCTGGGAGTGAGGTGCGATGTTCACGGGTGTCTTTAGGTATCTCATGGAAGTTTAGGGCTCCATATTTGAGAATTAGATGGATATTGATTCAAAGTTATTAGGGACATGACACAGGATCGCGGAATGGCAAATGCTATACGAGGCCTGCGGCACACAATAGTGGGAATGTTGTGAATGATCTTCTTCTTATCGTATTGATAACAACCTGGTGTCAGAGTTTAAACCGCCTGTAGGCCACTGACATTACTTTACACACCGTTGAAAAATCTCTCAGGTGTGCCGGTTTCTCACGATGATACATATTTCTTGGTAAATACCCATACCAATTTGCTGTTAATATCATTATAGAAAATATATAATGTTGCCTAGAACACAAAAATACTCAGATTTCATCAGTTACTAACCTTTTTTGTGTATCTACCCTATCAATATAAAGATTAGGTTACCACAACTGTCTTCAAAGATTCAGTGTATATTTTAACGACATTTCAGTCATATTTGTGACCGCATTTAGTAAACGCACACATACAGGATGTTGTTTGTTCAGTTTTTTGTGAGCTTATAAAACATTTATAACCAGAACAATCTTGTTTTTTCTTTTGGTGTACCCGATTTAATCATAGTAAAAGAAACCTATTTAATCAGAGTAAAAGAACGTATTTGGGGTAAATACTAAGGCAGTCTAAGTATGGCGCAACCCTTAAATCTCTCCCTATGTGCATATACAGTGTGTGCCATAAACAAGAGCGCCGTCCGTCTGGCCGGCCATGTTATCGCTCGCCCGCCTATTAACTTATGAAAATAAGCTACAATAACACTTTGTTTATTTTGCGTTATGCCTTGCCAGGGAAATTTGTGATGGACCAAGACGCTGGGGTGCGGTTGTCAAATATTTTTTTTATTAATTTTTGTGAACATAACACACCGCTCAAAAACATTTTGAAACTAATTTTGTTACATGTCCTGAAAGTACTATTATTGGTAGAACTATTATGATTAGAATAGCTCTACCTTATTCTACACTTGGTACCAAGTAATTTCTTTAGTTTGAGACATTGCCTTGTGAAAATCTCATAGTGGCTTTGTTAGAGTCGAAACTAATCAGACAGTCTTAAACTTACAGCAACCAAGTTCAATGATAACTTTGAGCATCGCTTGTTAATAATATTTTGAAGAAATTGGTCGCTTTGTGTGTGCCCCACGTTGGGCGGCAGTAGCCGGCCGGCCGGACACCACTCTAATGGATGTTGTCAGAGTAAACACAAGGGAAAAAACGACATACCAATGTGATTACATAAGGTTGTCATAACCGTTGTTCAGGTTCGTAGGTAAACATCGAATATTGTCCTGCGTTTATACTGTTTTGATTTGAAAGTGTCTTTTGTACCCTTTCAGTCGGTAATGGTGGGTATTTGGATATTATTTTTTTTAGAATTTGTTGGTTTTGTTATAAGCCTTATTATTTTCACTCATATTATGTTGAATAACAATATAATGCAAAGGCTTTGCTAGTTTGAAATTGATTTTGACGACAAAAATAGTTTTTACATATTCAATTTTTAATAATAAACAAATGCATACTGTGTTTACCGCAAAGTTCGACCAACACAATCACCAAGAAGAATATCAAATTCTTTAAATAAAATTACAAATATAACATCTTTTCCTTCATTGATGGCTCAAGTATGAACACTAGTCATGAATCATACTCAATCGGAAATAACATCCCCTCACAAATAAACATCTACAATGCAAAGGGAACACTCAAAAATGCCCCCGACAAAAGCGCCGTGAAATCTTAGCCCACCTCATAAAACACGTGAAACAATATCTTGAACGCACCATAGAATACCACCATAACATACACACACGAAAGAGCCTTAATCTCTTAGACTTAAAGTCTAAAGTTCCAGGTCTTGACAGCAAAGGTAAAGTTGCGGAAATTCGGCTTTTCCTGGACCATAAAAGTATATTGTGCGTTTGTAAACGCTTGGCTGTTTGTCACCATTTGCATATAGATGTTTGCGTACGAATCTAAAAGGATTTGAATAATCATAGACTATTGGGAGCGGGGAGCGGCAGGTGGATACATTTGGACCGTTTCCAAGAAAAGAGAAATTAAAAGAATGACGACAGGTCTTCATAGTTGCAAACTCTAGTGAAAATTATGAGTTAGAACTAATATACAAATTGAAGGATTAAAATAAGGGTTTACTTGTCTTTTAAATTCATATAAGAAATTTAGTCCTATAGAATTTACTTGCATCGTTGGAAACTTGACCAATTGCAGGACGATTTTCAAAACAACTGTGCAGAAAATATAGGCAGCAGAGATTTTCAAACAGAGTCTTAGCTAGGCAGTTTTAGAACCTACAAAATAAATAACTAACTACTATCAATCATATTGTTTAGCCTTGTACTAAGTTATAGCTACAATTGTTTCTATCACAGCGGCCGCTCCAGGATCCGGGGCTCCATGGAGACGCATGTATCCTCAGACCCGATGATATTCATTACGGTTTATCCGCCGGAATGAATGGAACGAAATGAAAGAGACGAGGTGCTGGAGACAGGCCCGCACTTGACTGACTGTGTTGTGGCGAAATTATAGATTCTTGCAAAAAATATTGACAAGAGTCTGAATACTTATAACATTTTCGAACTTTGTTCATTAGATATCATAATTATTATTTCTACTATGCTGACTTGAAGTAACCTTTTTAATCAAATATGTTAGCTTAGCTTACAACAAATTGTTTCGTTCAAATTCGCTCCATCCTCTCGGTACAATTTTAATCAGCCAATACTATCCATATGTCTGTCTTCGTACCAGATTACCATACCGAAATAAACAGGCCAATAAATAAGCGACTTTTGTATATTCACTGGTACAGTCCGTCCCGTAAGGCCTTGGTTGATGTAAAGAGGTCTGTAGTAGGCTGCGCACGTTCCTCCGCACTCCGCCGAAGCGCCGCCCTCCAAATTATATAAATACCCCATAAATACCCGACACCATAACTGTGCATGTGGTAATCACGAGGAGTGTCACCATTACACTTGTGTACGAGTATATACTTTGAATACATAACATATGTCTGTGCTAAAGTCTCGGATTAGCGTCGTCCTAACCAGAACGGTCGCCATGATTAGCACGCTAATCAAGTTTCATGTTTACTTGGAATTACACGAGTTTCACTCAATATCCTAGTGCAACTTACTGGGTAATGGATAGCGCGCATGCAGGCAATTAAGAGACAGTTTACAAGTTATTAAAACAGTAAAACGTACCTACATTGTATTTCAAATCAGGTTTTTTTTACAAAAAAATGTTATTCTCCCGGCTTTCCCTTTCAAAAATCTAACCAAAGCAAACTCAAATTCAAATTTTCATTTCAAAATTGTCTCCGAGTTAAATAAAATGATTGCGGGACTCTCTCAAGCATTATCTCAATGGCATGGGTACGAAGCCACCTCAGATGTGAGAGTCTCTCTGAATAAAGTGGCAAATTAAGTAATTGTATGCAAGTGTCCCGAAGGGGAGCATGATTGGCCCCAACAGATGCTTGGAAACTCTCATGGCGTTACTGTGAGGATTTTTTTAAGATTTTGTCTCAAGCTTTTTATACAAATGGTGGGTAGGTACTTGTTATTACGATTTTGTTTTCTTTCAGGCAAATATATTTTGGATGCAAAATTCTGTTTCAGAGAATAAATTTTCAATGCTGCCGTGTGAACGGGTTTTTAAGTTACTGTATAAAACGAAGGTATCCAAAATATGTAGCAGTTACTGCAACTTAATGGAATCATTGATAATAGCTACTCATTTCCCAGATTAACCTCCTGGATTCCAGAAGAAAAATTAAAATTATTATCTTTTTCTCAAAACCAACAGACTAACAGTTTCATGATACTCATACGTTCACTAAACAAAATCACTACTCAACAGATACCCAATGACTATGATTTAAATCTTAATCAAGTGAACGAAGAATCACGTCTCGTTGGTTGGGCCTGTCGGATGTCGGAGGCAGGTCGACAGTTTCCAGTCGGAGAGCCGGCCGCTGTCGCTGACACGAGCCGGGTCCGGCGCCCAGGGGGCTGGGCTAGCAAGGATTTAGAACTGGCTGCAAAACTAGTTCGGTGTTACTAGTTTCAGTGTGAGACATGTAACGTAGTTTTGATCTAATCGTAAAGCAATCAGATAGATTTAACAGTAAATTTATCTAGCTTCTCAATAATCTATACTAGCCTACTATAAGTGATAGAAAAGATAATAACATATATTATAATTCACTATATAGGTACGATATAATTTGCTCTAGTCATTGATACTAGCTAATGCTTTTTTACTTTCCCTTGTCTGTATATTTTAGAAATATCTTTATTAGTCTACACCAATAAACACTAAACTAACCTGAAATACTATAGAAACCGAAGCACACAGATGCGATCAAAATATCAAAACTTATTGTTCACAGGAGTTTAAAAAACAAATTGTATCTTTTCTACTAGATAAATATTATAATTCAATAGAGGACTTTTTAGATCATAAGTTAATTTAAATTAAAGCAATTAGTTGACTAGTAAGTACAAAGTCTAGCTTTTATTGTGAGACAGTGGTAGAAGTCAAACTCCCAATTTTAAGTTATTTTGGTTGTTAAAATATTTTTAATGAAACCTATCTGTGTCGGTCCCGTCTGACCCAGCATCGGTCTGTGTCGATGATTAGACATAGGTCGAGAGTCAGTGGTGTGTGAGTCAGATGCGCCTGTCACTATGTGTTGCGCTGCACTTCACTTGTTTACACACTGCATTGAAACTAGTTCTTCTACTGCATCTATGTTACATCGTGATAATATTAAATTTACTAAATGGCAGTAGTTTAAAGTCAAAAGAGGTTCAAAGATTCAAATTATTTATAGATTTAAGAAAGACTATAGTTTTTCTAAGCAGACTGATATCTAACATTTCCCGGGAGAGGGTACCTAACTCAACGTAAAGAAAATGCAGTTTAAGAAAAATTGAGCAAGTAAATGACTCCATCCCGCCTATAGCTTCTTGTAAGTTAGGTATAATATAACAACTAGTGCAGTAAATCAATCTACAGTAGGGCTACAATATCTTATTTGGGTACCGAAACCAAACCTAATGAAAAAAAACATCCTTCATCTTAGTATAAAGAGCCCGATAATCGAGGCGAGCTGTAACCTGTTGTCAGACATCCAGTTCAGGGTATGATGGCGGTCGCTTCCTAGCTTCGATCTTTGACTCCCATAAAAGCTATGTTCTGTCCATCACGTCTCCCCGTGAAGTCCCTCCAACCCCTACACGCGACTATCAATTAAACACGCCACTCAGTGAGTCGGAAACGACACGCGTCTCGCTCCGTCCGACGCACGCGACCGCTACCGGCCTTAGCTCATGTATTACGTGTTTCGATAGCAAGTTGTTATGAGGTATGTCTACGGTATTTGCATGATTGCGTTAGTTTTCTATCTATTTTTTTTTTACTTTTTTTGTAAGGAGTTTGGCTCGTTTAAGTTTTAGGCGATGGCTTTAAAATGTAAGTATGTAATGTTTTACATGTTCTGAAAGGTTCTGTTTTAGTTTTTGCGGGTACTAACTGTTAGTAAGTGTGAATGAAGGTTCTTCTTGTTAGAACGTCGAATTTCCTTGAAGGGATTACGAATTTATTAGAGAAATGTTTATTTTTCATTCATGTCTGGATGGTGATACCTTTCCCTAAACTCGATTTCTATGCCTATTTCTAAATTCCTTTAAAAACACGTAATACACCAAATCCTTCACTCATTTCGCATCAAAAAGCGCATACTTACTTTGTTACAATTACCGCAAGCGAATATCAACCTAATTCCTATAGCCTTAAGCGTTAACTAACGTTTCTAGACACTGAATTGCACCGTCATTGTCACATAAGGGATGAAATCAAACGTGACTATGTCCTTTGGGGGTGCAGAAATATTTTTTACGCTGACTGAGTCGGTATTGTTGCTCATATGATCATGTCACAATCGGTCTAATCGATAGAAGTAACGTCATGAGTGAATATGCCAGGAAACAGGATGGTGGAAATGAAACTGTCTTATACAGGCACAACTTAGTGACAGTAGCTTCCGATGCACTAAAGCGAATGAGATTTTACATGTATTTGAAAGGGAGATTATATGGTTTCTTTGCAAGCTTTTTATGTTAAAGTTATTTCTCATAAAGTACTTACAGGGTTCACTTACATAATAAACTTAAAATTAAACATGCAATATTGGTTAGTTGGTGATCTTAAATTTAGGGGTTAGTGTACTTCTATATGTTTTTTTTTAAATAAATCTATTTGGATAGCAACTGATGTTTCAAAAGCGATGCGATCAAAAGCTAATAAGGCTTTTACTCATCACAACTACTAATTACAGTTTATGCCAGCACTAAGCGTTTTGCCTCCACCTTAACTGTGCAAGTCGCCAAGCTATGGAATTCCTTCCTAATTTAGCGGTTTTCAAGACGAGAGTGAACCGGTTTTTATTAGGTGTGCGCGCTTCATCGTAGGCCAAAATATCGCTTATCTTTAGGAAAATTGTGGGCAAGCGCTCACCTATTTTACAATATAAAAAATGTAGTATATAGACCATATCGCGCAGTTGTCGTATATGAATAATAAATATACCTACTCGTATTAAAGTATATAAGTTTTGTAAATTTTCTTACACAGCAAGTTTTATTCGTACCTACCTATTTATTTGAAACGTTACAGAAACAACATCCCGGCACCTGCTGCGATATCTAAAGCTTTCCCAACATATTCTTTAAGATAAAAAATCTGCGCCTAGACAGGAGTTAGCAAAAACAAGCAGGCAGGGTCGCGGGGCGCAGCGGGTCACCGGAAGGAAACACGCATAAGTCACTGAGAGCGCGCGCATCCGGTGCTAGATGCTCGCCACGTGACCGTGTCAATTAGGGGGTAGGCAGCGAGCCTGAGGAATGGCTAATAGTTGTAGAGGTATATACGTAATTGGGGTATAGAATAATTAGCAATATGTTATTTTTATGTATGTACTAGGTACTGATCATAGTTGGTATAATCCTGAACGATATAGATGACACAACCATTTCACTGGTTTAACTGCTGAGCTAAGTTTGCGGTTTCGATTAACGGTAGGTACTGTGCGGGAACATTACGCCAGTGCGTTTGTGCCTGTTACATTGTGTGAAATACTCAAAACGAATGAAAAAACAAGTGAGGGCAAAGTTTAAAAAAAAATGTGTTCCTTTGTTTTTCGGTCGTTCCCTAACTGTCCAACCCAGCCTTCTACATATTATGTGTTTCCAAAACCTAAAATAGATCCAAACAAGAACTTTCGCCGCCCAGCAGTTTGATTGATTCATAACTGTCCCGCTCATACGTTTGATAATGCAGGATAATGCTCGCGATGAGAAGATAATGGACCCTCTAATGTTCCATTAACAAGTTTTGTTTCTCCAGCTGTAGTCTTCACAGTATTATGAACGGACTGACAGTTGCCTAACATATTAGAAAAGGTTACTTTGTATGTGCGAGTAAAATATAAATGAATAATACCTACTGTTCTTACGACTGTCACACATCTCGTCCCTCTCAGCCTATCGTAGTCAACTGCTGGACATAGGCCTCTCCCAAATTGCACCACAACACCCGATCCTCCGCCTTCCATATCACACATACTCGACCTAAAATAGTGGTAGGGTGTAATGTAGACCTGTAAATAACATTCGCCTATTGGCAGTAGATACTAGGGACTGGAATTCCTAATATCATCGTCATTTGTATAATGTTGCCAGCATTGCTTTGAAGAGTCAGACACATTCATTTTCCTAAGTAATAACGAGCCGTTGTCTTTAAAATAAGATAAAAACTTAGATATAGCAGAAAAACTTAAGTTTGACAAACAAGGGACTTTCAACCTAGGATCTTAAGCTTTAAATCCAGTCCGCATACCGCGCCCCTAATCACAATAGTACACACATAACTCACTGCACAACAATCTCGAATTAAAACTGCCATCTAATTGCCTCGTACATATTTCTTAGTTCGCGTCCAGCCAGGAAGCAGCGTGATTTATGTACCTTTCACCTCGGGTAGCCGCTAAGTGACCGATTATTTGCACAATCTATTATCGTATATTACGCCGGTGACGTGCTATTAATATTTCAGTGGTGGCCAAAGGTTCGACGATCAGAATAACTCCAGCACCCTTACAATAAACTCTTAAAGCAGGACATGTTCCATTGTGAAAACGAGACGCCGCTACGTGCAGTGTAGTGTGACATCTCGCTTTCACATCGGCAAATGTCCTGCCTTAAGAGTTCACGGTAAGGGCCCAGTAATTAGTGTGTTTACACCTGTTAATGTATGTTTGTTAACGGGCAATGATTTGATGCAAGGATTATTATAATTAATAAATTTATATATTATATGTCGATAAAATTCTGGCTCTACGACGAGCCCACTTGTGTCGTGTCAAAGAATAAGTTGCAAGATATTTATTTGTTATTAATCATAAAATGTGCACTAATCGACTCTCTGAACTGTGTGCCAAGCGGCACAACAATAATATAAAAAAGAGTTCGGGCAAATAACGCTATGAAATGGATAATAGAGTACATGCTATGCTAGTGGCGATAACGACACGTCACCAATGCTCATTTGGTAACTATTGAACATATTACTGGTGATATGAAATTAATAAAATTGCTCAACTTTCTCGCCTCTACTATCTGTCTTACGTCTGGAGCAGTTGCTTTAGAGATCGAGCAAATTATGTACACTATCTCTTCATCATCAGCCGGAAGACGTCCACTGTTGAACAAAGGTCTCCCCTTTAGGAGGAGGGGGGGGGGGGGGTGCCATAATCTCGTCAGTCACGCTTGGCAAGCGGCTTGGGGATCGCAGTGTTCGTGGTCAAGTAACAGAAGAAGCTGCTGCCCATCTTCTGGATGTTCCCTTAGTTGCCTCCTACGACACCCACGGGAGGAAGGGGGTGGTCAATTCTAGGCCGGATACCACACGGCACACTATCTACCTATATTAATTTAACCAAAACTTTCCTACCTACATATATAACAGTTTAATTTCTCATTACCCAGTTCACCCACCAGTAAGTCCTCTAACACTACTCTGGCTATATTTACAAATAATTTCATGTAGGTACTCATCGGTGCACATGTCCGTGATTAGCTTGTGGTTTCCGTGAACGATGCGCGTGCGCCGCTGTAAATCAACCGTGTCCTCTCCGCGAATAGATCGCGAGTTGTGTACCTTCCTTTTTAAACGATTAGCTTGGAACTAGTATGGCTGGGAGATATATTGGTTTGGGAGTGTCGGGGATAAAACTGGGATACATGGCATTTATGACTTGAACATGAAAAATTAACTTATGTGTTTGTATTCAATTGTTTTTACATATAATATGTTCAAGGATTTTTTTAACCAAAACTGAATGATATAATTATCGAATCGCTGTAAAATCCAGTGCACCACCCGGTCCAGCCCAGAGAAACCTTGCTAAAGGAAGCGAAGACTTTCACTTATCAGTTAGATTGACAATATTTTGATAATAAATTATAAGGACACAGACTAACTATATTTTTACAATTGTAAATCTACATTTTCAAACAGCAGGCGTAGGTACGACAAGCAAATCGTTTCAGAACCTCATCCTACTTCCTCGGCATTATTTTCTCTATCTTCAAACAAAGCCCGTATCTATTATGTTCGTGTACCATAGGCACATCGCTGGCCGGTCGCCACGGCCAGAATCAGTTAACTGGATCAATTCGTTGGCGGCGGGACAAATCATTTAATTGCCCGTCTTGTCGCCGGATTAGCCGATGACGCGGACAATTGGAGGCGTTCGGAGATGTAGCATCTCAGGAATGGTTGTATTTTGACGCCTGGACCACTTACTGTGTGTGTTGGTTGATTTATCTTGTGTATGGCAATTAGTTTCAAGATCTATTCCATAGTTCTCGTAGACCAGTAATAAAACATAAAAACGTTTTACCAGTCCATATTGGACTAAATGCAGGTTTAAGCTTATCTGTCGAGGGATACGGTGCAGTGTACGGAGATCTCGCGACCCTTGACCTAAGGTAGCTAAAAAGACACCCTGGGGTTGTAAGCAGTAAGAGTCTGGTATACCTCTCCACCCGCCCCAGGATGGAGGAAGCCCTCTCGACCTCGGAAGGACTTTCTTAGAAAAAAAATCCTAAACTACAAAGAAGGAATGAGAATTGTGTTAAAGATTTTTAACTATTAAAGTCAGTGGTGCTTACCTGCTTAGAATAGCATTAGAACTTAGTACATTATACAGTTACATTATTTTTGCCTGGGTTTGAACCTGCAACCTTAGGTATGCATCCGACCTTCAGGCTAGGCCAGTAAATAGGCAATTATGAACTCAATCAACTCGAGTTGAGTTAGACGACATGATTGTGGGCCGCGCTCTGGTATTTTAACTGTTTTGTACCTTTTTTATAATTTTATTCAAAAAAATTGCATAAATATGTTTATGTTTAAGTAACATTAATATAATTTCAATGAATTGTTCAAAAATATCAATTAAATGCTTTGTTATCTACACATGATTCACACCCCACCTCATAATCACTGCGGAAACGGATGGACCGCCATATTGTATGCGAAATCAGCCGTTTGTCGAGCCTTCCACACTGTTGCACCTGTCAGTGTCCATTTAGTACACAGCTATTACAAAATACACCTTCTGTTTTAACAATTAGAGTTCATATTCATTGGTCGTAGATATTAGCTTTCAATCACCACTTTACAGGCATATATCAGAGCAAAACCGAACATAAACATATCGAATTAAGCTTGTATTTCGTATGTATAACAATCGCAGGTGACAAGAATTGGTATTCCATTTTCAAAACGGTTGGGAGATGATCCCAATGGCCAGTGATAATACTACAAACTGATTTCAACTTTATCACAATCCAATTGAGACTAGTATTGTGTGTATTACAGTAATGCGATCAACCGCTAGCCCAAAGGGATTTCAGCTTTATTAATTTTCTTTTAAAGTGGATTTTGGAGTGTTTAAGTGTTACTAGAGGTGTACATCCGCGTGTAAAATCCGCTGGTGAAACCGCGGACAGGTTTCCGCTGTCCGCATTGTTTTCGCGTCGGAATATGAATTAATGCGGATTTTCAGGTAAAGCGTCCGCCAGATTGTAGCCGCCACGGATGTGCGGATGCGGATATTCCGCCATTGTTGCGCGCGTTATTGTCCGCGCTGTAAATTGCTCAGTGGAACATCGATTCAAATATTTTGAGGTAATATATTGTTCGTTGATATTGAGATTCCGTTGCATGGTTTATTTCATTATCCCTCATTTACATAAAAGATATTTTTTACAAAGATAACGTCGAAATCATCATCAATTTAACATTAATGTGCCGTGTGGTATCCGGCCTAAAATTGACCACCCCCTTTCCTCCCATGGGTGTCGTAAGAGGCGACCAAGGGAAAATCCAGAAGATGGCCAGCAGCGTCTTCTGTAACTTGACCACCAACTCTGCGATCCCAAGCCGCTTGCCAAGCGTGGGGATTATGGCAACAACAACGGCCTCCCCTTCTAAAAGGGGAGGCCGTTGTTCAACAGTGGACTTCTGTCGGCTGATGATGATGATTAATAAAGTGGCTGATACACTGATTTCTTCTCGAAATCTTTTTGTTAACTTAGCTTTCCTAAGAAATCAACAGCTATTCAAGAGTTTTGTCATACGGAAAATCACATCATTGTCTCACTTAATGAATAAGACGCCTTAGTGAAAGTCTAAAAGTTAATCATATCGGTGTGATGGCAAGTCGCTGTGACGTTGTCGCGGAGTTCGGCGTGACAATAAACACGTCGGCGACATCGTTAATCAACGACACCAACTTACCTTGCGCGGGGAGTGACGCGCGCCAGAGGTATCCGGCTTCACTTACGGTCGGTTTACTTGATGGTTAAACGCCAGTTAGGACCTCATAAGGAAACGTTTGAGAATAATTGAATTTCAATCTAATAAAAGTGTGTCGTACTATGCTGATACAAATTTTTGCGGAGTTGTAAATCAGATCATTAAATAGGTAGATGATGATGAAAATCATGTCAACATTAAAATTAGTACTCCACCATTGATTGAGGTGACATTTGGTAGCTACCAACGTATGCTTATTACTTACTGGCTTAAAACAATCTTAATCACTCATAAGCACATTGTCCTCATTAATAAAATCTCTCAATTAATCAAAGGTTTGCTGTTAGAAAACTTAATTTTGAGCTAAGCTTGCCTCTGTACATCAAAAATGTGATGTATCTTTTTGTATTTTATTGTGTGCAATAAAGAATTAAGAATTTATCTCCAGTTTGCCAAAGCAAAATCTCTAATCTTTCGTTATCAAAGTTCCACCAGCCAATCCAAAACAATAGGATCACCTTGACACAACACGGTAACTTCAGACAACAGGAACAGCGGGCGTCACGGGCGAATGAAGGGGGAAGTAGGGAGGGGGATAATTAATGACGTCACTCTGGCAGGTGCACAATGACTGGAACTGCTCTGGAGGTGACGAGGCAGGATTTTTTATCTGCGATGACGTCATAGCTAGCCAAGTGAAAGTTACGCTGCTAAGGCCTTTATTGCGGAACTTAGGTGATATGCTGGAGTTTTGACGAGGCAGTTATATGAGCGGGAAATGTTGGCTGACTTGTAACTAAACCTACGATATGTAGCTATACCTAAGTGCAATAAAGCGACAATAAAAGCGACACTGACGAGCAATAATAGTCTCCAGATACAAAAGGTTAAAATATTTCAGAAATTACACTTCTTTATTTAGTCCATGAGACAGATCTATGTTGCAGCAAGCTTGGACTTTTACTGCTGTTTTAGCAGTATGTACTCCAAGCGTCAAACCATCTGACATAGTTGTATCTCCTTAAAGACAATTATATTTCACAGTTCATAATATTAACCATAAAACACAAGATACCTACACCTACAGCTTCAGACGAGTCTCCAACTACCCTCACTATCAATCGTTCGTACCTCAAACACGCAGAAATTTCCGCGCAGCAAGCGGAGATTGAAAACGAAGTTAGTTTAATGAGGTAGCTGGGAGCTGCGGTGACGCGTCATGTCGACACCACCTTCCGAGGTAGGAGACGTGGTAGCTAGTAATTAATGAGGATGAACTTCCAGTTGGGGAGGTTAGCAGGGTTTAGGTAGTTGATAGTTGCTCTTATAGTATTAGTGGTACAGCATATTAATGCTTATATTATATAGGTAGGTATGTAGAGTTATCAGTAATGTCTGGCTTTTGGTGGAGTGTTAAGACCGCACTTTTCGTGGAATATTTTAATTAAACAGCATATGATATAATATAAGACCCTCCATAAACTGCTATAAGATCAGAATTAGATATATTTATTTTAAACTATACCGTATAGGTACCTATATTTCTGATATATATTTTAAAAATTTGCGAAAACTGAAATTAATTGGTGTGACTACCATTTATGGCTTAGGTATCGTATACTTTTTAGCCTTTAGATAATCTGCTTTGAAATCCTCGGTTAAGACAAAACCCATTAATATTTTAAATGTAGATATAATTAAAACAAAAAACCCTTACCTCAATGAATTACTTCAAATCTTCACATATTACCTAAAGAAATTCTTCTCGAAACCGTTTTAAATAATTCCGACACACAAATTCTCGGCCTCTCCTTTAAGAAATAGGCCAAACGTAAGCTCTCGAGCGACGCTAAGAATGTGAGTCACTTTGCACCTAGAGGTCATAAATCGCAGAGCCGGACCTTGAGGCAACAATTAAACGTTTCTACAACTATGCAAAGAGGATTTTAGAAACGTGTGGCCATTAAACACACTAGTGGAATTTGTAATTTTTTTGAAAAATATGAGGATACTGTGATGATATGTGAAAGAAATTTTTGTTTGATCTCGACCTGCTAGTTACGAACAGAGTTTTTAGACCTACGAGGATAGGTGTGGATAAACTTTACAAATGACGTCAAGGAAAACATAAAATTAAGAAATTCGCTACAGAATTTGAAATCGTTTGTTTCTTCTTTCTTATGTCTTCTGTTTTTGTTTCTTATTTGTATGAGAAGCCGGACATGGATTTTGGTTGCGAACACTTGGCTCACACCTAGGTATATGATCAAACACTAATACATATTATATTATCTCCTGAATATCGCTGATTTCCAAGCTCCATAATTGTGTGGGCCTCCATCCGATATTAAGTTTCGTCAAGGTATTCGCATAGCGCGGGAGGGTTCGACGTAATGTAACAAATAAAGACGCCTACGTTACTACCTCTCACACGCTGGCCCCCTGGTACATTGTCCTTAAGATCTACTTTAATTTTTTTAAATCAATCTTTGCGCCAATTAAATCTTAGTTTTTTTGCGCTGAGGACAATATTGAAAATATCTCTTGTGTTTTTAAGATTAATAAAATATAATTAAATGCTGAATGGTAAATAAATTGGTGTAAATGGACCTAAATGTACTTATATTATTTTAAAAAAGCATTTATCATACTTTATGCTTACTTACTTTAGGAGGCTTATGCCCAGCAGAGGGTTACCTAAATCCGAAACCGAAGCTGCGTCTATTTTAGTCAAAATAAAAAGTCGTACATTACTCTTTATTTTCTTTTAACCCCTTCATACGTAATACATTGACCACACATATTATATTGTGTAGGTAGCAAAGTACATGACGCCGCTATCTAATACGATATGACGTGGTTAATACAATTTGTCTGTCGGTGAGTCGCACCGTTGTTTTCTATTATGGTGTGATTTTTCCCATCAATTGCTGCTTCGTGTCAGCTAATTGAATGCAGCGAAGGGTTGAGCCCTTGCAGGACGGTGGCTGTATTCTGAAACTGTTTGGAGAGACTCTGAGACCTTATTGCTGTCAAAAATAATTATTTTAAGGAAGTAGGTAGGTACTATTTATAAATTAATGTTGGTAAAGAAATATCATAAACTTTCCAACTACACTATTTCTGTATATGTATGTATAGTTATCTCAGGATACGAGACTATATCTGATAGAATTCAGATTCATCATGATCATCATCAGTCGAAAGACGTCCACTGTTGAACAAAAGCCTCCCCTTTTTAGAAGGGGGGGTTTGCCATAATCCCCATGCTTGGCAAGCGGCTTGGGGATCGCAGTGTTGGTGGTCAAGTTACAGAAGCGCTGCTGCCCATCTTCTGGCATTTCCCTTAGTCTTAGATTGTAAAATACTAATAGTGACCAGGCAGCAACACGATGAACAACAATGTCTCTTTACACACCAGAAAGTTCATGATACATTAAGAAATGGTTTCAATAATGCAACGAGTTCAGTCAAGAATAAGAATAAGAAATTTCTTATAAACAGTGACACATTATGGATGCGTGAACACATTAAATCAGCTTGGTCAGTGGATCATCTTAGGGTTTTAAAGAATCAGCAGATACCTTTATAGCAGGACCTCAAATTATTTAAACTTTAATATGAGCAATAAATGCTTTTCCTGTAAATTAAATTTCAAAATTAAAGCCATTTATGTCAGCGAGTCGTCCGAAAGTACTTTATTTCATTATTGTGCTATCGTGATCCTTTTAATTTGTTTTGCAACATAATAAAGGAGCGTACAGAATAGCGGCGCCACTTCGCCGGTGTGAGCCGAACGAGCCGCGCCTCCCCGCGGGCCCGCTGTATCACCGGCCAGATAAATATGACAGATAATATCATTATACTGGGTATAGGTACGTACTTAGATTAGTTCCCCTGACGTGTTCTGGGTAAGATCGGAATAACATGATTACCAGCAACGTCACGGGACTCTAATCATTTTAGAAACATACCGATAACTCTGCGTCAATTGTTTCTTCTAGTTTGAGCCAGCAGATTTTTGTATGACGGCCCTCTTACCATGAACTCTTAAATCAGGAAATTTATCGTTATGGAAGCGAGACGCCGCGCCGCTACGTGCATCATCTTGCTTACTCAATCGAAAACATCCTGTTTTAAGAGTTTATGGTAAGGGGACAGGTGTTGCTTTCGATGCTGTGCATGTTTGTGTATAAGCAATCGATGTGAGGGTATAGATGATTCACTCATATTTCCTCATGACAGCTGTACACACAAAAATAAACGCGTAGCAGACAAGATTTTAATTACACCAGCACACGTAGGTACACACAGCTATGACCGGGGGGTTCATACCAATCTCAATCCATTGTTTGGCGGGCAAACAAACTGAATACGTCTTGCCCCTCAGGTGAAACTAATAACTTTTACCTACCTCCCCCGTACCCCCTGCCACATACACCCTGAGCAAACATGTTACATGATCATATTTTGTGTACCCAAAGTGGATGGAGTGAGATTTAGCTGCAGCGATGATTGAAGGGCTTTGTTTGGTCTACCGATAGACTTGGAATTGGTTAATGTGAACCGGTTTATATCTGTCCATCTTTAGTACGTGAGTATATATGCCTTTATGGGGCTCGTAGCTATGCGGCTACCCGGTAGATCAGTCGATCTGCGAGGTTAAGCCGTGCTCACCGCGGTCAGTCTTGTGATGGGTGACCGTTTTCACATGTTGAGATCCTCCCGTGCTTCGGAACGGCACGTTAAGCCGTTGGTCCTGCGCCTGATCTCTCTCCGGTCATGTCGGTCTACCGTCCCATCGGATTATGAGAGTGAGGGAATAGGGAGTGCACCTGTGTCTGCGCGCATACTTGTGCACTACACACTTCTTCATTTCATCTCTTTGTAGTTTTAGGAATCTTGGATCTTGATAAAAAATCCAATAAGAATTTACCTGACTTTGACAACATCAAGACGCTCTGCAGTAAGTTTACATCATAAGAACGCAGTAGTACCTAAGACGACCTCCTAAAATATTCACCTAGTTAATAACAATAAAATGTAATACCTTTACTGACGTTGGCTACATGTGCTAAAGAATAATTCATGTGGCTTCGTGAGGGGAGACAGTAGCATAACCTCGCAGTTATTGCGTGCGTAAGTAACGACACGTGTGCTCACGCTCTTATGAATTGTTTGGTTACCAGTGTTTACTTGGCGACCTATATTTGGGAGCTTGTAACGCGGATAAGTGTTTGGGAAAAGAATTTTAGGTTATTTTTCCTAGGTGCAGTAAAAGACCAAAAGACACGAAGAACCACCACCAGCTAATTATATTCAAACAATAAAAAATGCGTCAAATTTTAGTTCAGCAACAAAATTTCAACAGACTGGATGATCTCGATGGATCACGCAAGGACCTACTATGATGTCTAAAGGTCCCTGTGTTCTGCCTCTTAACGAACATTTCTCGAACTTTCAATCATGATTTCCACACTCATGCATGATATGCACTGAGCTACCAAACCAATCAAGTCGTTACTACAGGACTCGGTGCCGCAGTGTCGGCAAACCTGCACATTGTTGAACATCAGACACGGCACACACGCCGTAGCTAACAGCGCCAGCTGAGAATATTTCAACACTGTTATTAATTTAACGCAAGCTCTCGTATGGTAGCAGAATGGTGCGAGTACGGCTTTGCACTTTATGAATTCATTGAATCTGTACAATACTCAATTATGGAGGTAACAAGGTGCTTAATATTGATAAGGATCTCAAAAGTCAAAGTGATTAGGCGTAATAATTATTGGCGTCAAAACTTACGATAATTTGATATTTATCTAAGTTCAAAGCATGACGTTATTATGACAATAACTATTGCCATCCCCTTATTTACTATAGGGACTTTCCATAGACTTTCAAATCTCACATACATCTGCGGTGAGTGGTACATTAAAAGAAAATCTAGACTTAATCTTTCATTTAATTCTATTTTTAGACAAAATTATGTCCACTTATATGTAAGTATTGTAATGTTTTTTATGGTACAATTAAACAAAATTTGACAAGCTCTTGTACATATTATGCTGTTACTGATAGAGATTTTCAATGTAATATATCGCTATCAATGTCCGTTGTTCCAGCAGGATCATAATATTACAATAAGGAAAGAATTTCTAATAAGGTATGCACTTGGATACTTTATATGAGAATTCTTTAGATACTATAATAAATATTATGTACTCGAGATAAATAGGGCAGTTCTGCTATTTGTTATACATACGCTTACTGAAATAGAATGTGCGAAAATTCTCGAAAACATTTTTGTTGATACATAAGTAAAACTGAAAAGGGCAAAAATGGATTTTAAAGAAGACTCCTGTCTCAAACTCCATATTATAATAACAGTATCATACGACAGTTTAGGCCTGTATTTTACTTTTAAGGAGTTTTTATGAAAAGCACGTTATCGTTCTTAACACTTTCGCATCAGAATTTATTTAAAAAACATTTTTTTCTTAAATCTTAGCTTTCTCCATTTAGTGGGAAACTTATATTGTTTGTCATAGGCAAAACGAAACTATCAATAATAGAATAGTATTTATTACCCTCATACATATTATATCTTTGACGGTAAAAGATTAGAGTCATCGAAACATGACACTAAAATTTCATGTAGGTAGGTATCAAGCTCCAATTAACCCCTAATGTAACCCTCCCACCCTAAAATTAACCTAACATATTATGCTCAAAACAATCGAGTGTCGATGGCAAGTTATGAAAACAGACTCCACGTTAATTACTTAAGCGTAACCCTGCAATGTTTGCACGGGGCCTGGAAGACCCGGCGATTAATAAATTTGAGTCTGTTTGACTTGTACAGGGTCAACGGATTATGTTTGTGGATTATGGTTTGTGAGCGGTAATTAAACGGTTTTAGCTATCAGGGTAGGATATACCCGGAGGTGAGCGGAAGTCTGAGGAGAATCAATAAAGTATAGCATAATCAGTTTGTATATAAGTTGTGTGGTCGCGAATTAGCGGCAGTGGAAGAGGTCTAAGGTTCAATTTTCTTTAGAATAAGGACATGTTTGCGCAATAGTAGTACTTACATTATTTCCAAATCAAATCCTAACCAAAAAAATATATTTTATTTATTTATTGATAAGGCACACAAACATATAAAATAACAATTCAGGTGTACTTAGACTAGTTTTGTAAAACATAGGTTACATAGGTTCTGAAAAATAGGTTCTAGTCGCGATGCCTAGCCTATAATTCTAACCCCTATGCATAGCCTATAATTCCAACCCCATATGAGACATCAGAATTAATGCTGTCGAGTCTGTTCAAAATATTCCTAAACAAAACGTGTTGATATTCGTCAAAAAATATATTTTTCATTCCAAGTTATTGACAGTGTTATTTTGGGCCTGTCTCTTGTATCGCGGTGACAGAGCTCCAAATTATGATTGAGCTGACTAGACGAAGCTACGCTACGCTAGACGTAGATAACTATCTTCACAAAAATAACAAAATATGTGTAGGTATGATAGGGTCCACAGTCATTAGGGTGTTTTCCTTTTTTATTCAGTTCAGTTAGAATTATTTGATCTATTATGAGATGTAAATACAATATTATTCAAATAAAAAAACCTGATTTTATAATGTAAAATAATAAATTACCCCATTTTAAATACCAGGTGAATGCAAATGTACCCCACACAAACAAAATAAAAATACAAAACCAGTATGGACAAAAAAAAACATCCACTTTTAATTTTAGTCCTATATCAACATAGCATTTCAATTTGGAGTCAATCTTACCCCTACATTATGCGGGAGATCGGACCATCAGCAGCATTGTAGGGTTGAACACCTGGCGAGTCTATTGTTCGGTAACGAGTATTGAGTTACAGCAGTGATGGGATCGATAGCAGCCCTGAACATTAATAAGTTATTACGGCATTGTGAAGGTTAAATTAAAGCTGGTGTATGGAGGTAATTGGGAGCGAACGAGAACGTTCTGATTCATGTTATTGGTTGGTTATTAACGTGGTAGAGACAGTGTAGCTAGAGGTACGTGGATTGTACTTGGAAAGTATTTAGCGATGAGTCACGTATTCTGTGTACTATAGATAATTACTGTTCTCGGTATTCATAAATGTAGCTTTAGCAAACTGACTGCGACAAGTGCTAGGTACTACAAGAATACATGGCGTTTTGTAAAGCTTATAATCATAAAAATAGCAAGAAAATTGAGAAACACAACAACTCAAGTTTTTCTTACACTCTATTGTCTCTTTTACTGATAATCCAAAATGTGTAGCCCAGTCTTTCCATTGACATGAATAACTTTCAAAATCTAAAATGGACAAATCAGTGTTATAATTGTTTAATTTCCGACAGCTATTCTAGGCGATGATCATACACTAGTTCTCGCACACTGAGCTTTACCAACACAATTCTTTACTACTGACTGATTTGAAATTCAGAATATAAGTTACAAGTTGTAACATCCTGCTTGTAATATCACCCATAAGTATAATTACTTGAGCACAAATATACATATAATTCGTATCATTACCGTCTGGACCCTCATTGGCTTCAATTGGCCGTCCGATGCGGGCACTCGGGCAGCCACCGCGAGATCGACCGATAAGGTGATGAGAGCTTTTAATTGCTTCGCGAAATATTGCTTCTGTTTTATATTGGTTGGTTTTATTGTTTCGACCGTTGAGGTTGGGGGCACATTCGTTGTTGATTCCGTCATTCGTTTACCTTATGCTATAAAAATGTTTGATCACATTATTCTTGTTTTGCTTAGGAAGATTTTTATGTAGAATTTTGTTATAACAAAATGTCGTAATTAATTCTTATAACTACTGTTCAATACACTGTAAGCGGGACTATTAAAATTATGTTGTTATTGAGTGCCTATTGGTGCTGCCAATATTTATCGGTAATGATTTAAAATACCTATTCAGAGTTCCTTTCATTTGGAATCCTGAATTTCTAAAATCATACCTAGTTAGTGACTAAAATATTCGGTATCAAACCAAATAGAAGCCATGCATAAATTGTAGTTTATCAATATATTATAATTTTTTCTACTATTGGATAATGTTCTACCTAGACCAAACTTCAAGCCTCTTGAATCACATCTTCGTTTAATTGATGGTTGGTTCAGTAATAAGGACAATTGGTAACATAACCAGGTTTATATATAGCAGTGTTACGTGTGCGGTGTGTGCAGATGACAGTCAATTGAGGGACATTTAAGGTGATCGCCCGCCAGGTGGCCGCTGACTCAACCAACAATTTAGTTAATAGGATTCACGGGGAGCTGACGGGATGGCGTGGAGTGCACTTGCTTTAAAATATTTTAGACAAGTCGCTTGTTGAATTAGATATCATAAATCTGAATTCTATTGGAAGTAAAGTGGAAGAGTGAAAGGGAGGCCTTTGCCCTGCAGTGGGACAATACAGGCGGAGAAAAAAAAATTGAATTCTATTGTTCTAGTAAACAAAACATATACGTAGGTAGGTATATAATATCGTGTGATTATTTCCCATGGTTAGATATTACGAATTACAGGTAAAATAGTGCATCTTGTAAACAATCATCAAGTATTCCCATGAATCCTAGAATGCTTCCCCTAAAGTAGCTAAAGAACTCAGAATAATAATAGCGAGAAGACACGGTACATGAAGGATGCGTTGAGTCTTTGGCATGAAGGAGCAGATGAAATAAAATATCGAGCAAATGATGAGAGCTGAAGTTATTTTGTCCTTAATCTAGAAAATTAGATCAAAGAAAGAGGAAACAAAGAAGAAATTTCAAGTGCTAAGCAATAATAGAAGAAGCTGGAATACACGGTACATTTTCCCAAGACTGGTGCTAAGTTTCCATAGATTTGTTTCAATCCTCTCCACCCCACTTCTTGTTCCGCTGACCCACATGTAGACCAATTGAGAGAGTTTAGGTGCTGTCAGGTACGGGTGTAGGGTGCCATCGAACAGCATGCTTGTAATTTAGAGGTCATTGCTACAAGTACCTTGGACCAATCATAACTCATTGTTTCGGACTATGTGAGATTTTGTTCAAAATTTTCCATTCATATAGGTACCTAGTATTTTATGTTTGATAATGATGTCAGTGGCGTTTTTTTTCTTACATAACAATTGGTTTTTACGTTACTTTTGCGTCTTCTAATGAAGTCGTCTAGTACCTAGTCGAGATAAGAAGACTCGTACCGAAAGAGACATTCTTTCAATTTGCAAAATATTGTGCATTGCATTGTCATCACTTAATATTATATTTAATAACGTAACGTAACTATAGCGTCTATATGTCTAATCCCCACGTGACCTAGCCAACTGACCTAAATCGGTGTCAATTGAGTGTCCTGGGTGCTACAGGTAAGTAGATGATGCCACTAGCGAACTGATTGTAGTCAGCTGACAGGACGCGGCCTGTCGCGCAGATTACATCGCCCATTATCTCTGGTGTATGATTGGACAATTGTTTCTTTTAATGTACTTTAATGTTGCGCAACAAGATATTGGTTAAAGAGGTTTGAGTTTATAGGAAGATGTCCGTTGAAACTGAATTTGTTTCAATTTAATTTCGTATCTTGCTTTGTATTTTTTTTAATGATAATCACACAATTAAATCAATCTCCTTCTTTTCGTGTCAATGATCTAGACACCTTCCGACTAAAAATTTGCCACCTGGATAGCACGATCGTTGGCCTCTATCACGTCGTGGAGGGTGCAGGTGGTAGTGCAGGTCGGGCAGGACAGAAGATGTGCCATACCATGCTGCCATTCACTAATAAATTATTACTATCCTTACTAAAGATTTGACCGACGTTTTAGTTTTAGTTTAAACCAAAGCATCGTAGCTAGTACGCCAATCAGCTTTCAAATTTCTCATTCCATCTGATGGAAGGCAAACTTTCAGTTATTGTATCTCTTTATCATAATATCAAGCAATATAAAGATCAACATGTAACGCCTACCTAAGCACGACATTAGCACCAATTAGCACAGCATCAAAATTCATTCTTACACACGTTTTACAAACGAGCAACCGCAACCCAAACTAAACTAGTTATCCCTTGAAATCCCTTTGTGACATAAAATGTAGTGAGAAATTAAATAAAGCCGTACTTTGTAAAGGTGTCGCCCGCACGAGCCGCGGCCGTCTAATAGAGTGCCCGGTGCCCGCATACAGAACCCTCGGAGATAGTTTTAAGCGTTTTTAGTACACATCAAAGGTAACAATTGAACCCTTATGGCGTGCGAGCGAAGTTGAGGTGTTTTATTTTAGATAGACTTCGGTGTAGGGTTTCAGCGATGTGAGAGGGTTATTGGTATGTTCTTTATTATCCATATAATTATATATAAATGAATCCCTGTTTCCCTTGGTCACGGTATCACGCATGAACGGCCGGACCAATTTCGCTAATTCTTTTTTTGTTGTATTTGTTATTGTCAGGAGAAAGTTCATAAGAAAGAAAAAATCAAGAATGTTGAGCGGAACATTAGAAAATTTAGGAAAACTTAACGGCTACATTAACTCTTCTAATGTAACCTGTACTTAATGCTTTTGACAATATAAACTTTTCCGATGAAACCTAATGGCGTTTGATATAACTGTCAGTCGAATTCTATATTCATAGTTAAGACAGGACAACGTCTGTGGGGTCAGCTAGTGTCTTATATATTTCACCTAGGAGTCCTGGATGGATCCAGAACTGCTAATGGTATTATGATTAATATGTTTCAGCAACTAAGATTTCATTTATTACGTGTTGCACTTTGGTGTTTGGCTATTGGAGGCGAGTAGAACCGTGCGTCGTCGTTCATGTCAAATACAAGTTAATTATTTGCTAGACGGTTAAAAACATGAAGTGCAACGGTCAGTTTTGGTTTAAATAAATGACTTCAGCTAATACAAAACAATTCACCCTTAAATTTTATAGAAAATCCTCTCAAACTTTGCGCAACCTCTTCCAAAACTCATCATTCATTGTCAAAGACATAACCCGGCAGCTTACCATATCCCTTTATTAAAAAGGTATTCGAAGGTACGAGGGGACCTTTTTGTCCTCAATTGGTGTAGGTAATGTTAATAGGTTCAAATTAATAATTTCCTTGCCCGCATGGCCGTGCGATTGTGGGCACAATAGCCACCCTTTTGTTTTCTAATTGAATGTTATTTCGGACTGCAGGAATTCTTCTTTATTGTGAGAGTGGATTGTGCACGGCTTGAGGACTTGGCTCTCGTTGATATGAAAGGTTATTGTGGTGAGTGTGGAAAGGTGATAGAGTACTGAGCTCTGTGTCTTTTAAAGGTAAGTTTAACTGTCTTATTGATTCTTTAACTGGAGAAGCTTTTGAGATTATTGTTAGAGTCAAATAATTTCTAACAGGATCTTTAGGTAAGATTTTCCAAAAATTAATATATTTTAGCCTTATTGATATGACGTTGATGATTGGCTTTTGCATGCGTAATTCATGAAAGTAACTAAAACTTAAGACGTATTTCTTGAAAATCAGGATCATGAGAATATTTAAATGATTAAAATTCTTATTCCGCAATTCATTGTTTATTTAATACCTCATTTATCTGCCATAAAATTCCATGTTTTTCGTATGAGTGAAAAGTAATGCGACGCTACTCAAAACAGATATGATGGCTAATGTTATTAGTTCAGCTAAAGCCACTTTATTTCCCCACCCCGCGGCACAGTGACTCAGACATCACGTCAGGTGGATGGGCAGCATCAATCTTGTTCCCTTAGGGTAAGAGGTAACAGATGGCCGTTGTTCCGCTTGAACAGTACCTTACCAAACCATTCATTACTAGTTTAGAGTTCTTTTGCCTGTAAGTGTGCTTAGACCTGACTGTCTTAAGAAGATGGGATTCGATGGTATTTTTAAGCCATACCACCTTACATTATTTTTCATGCATGGCATGTGCTTCTTCCATGCCGAGTAAATCACACTTATATCATATAAGCTACAGTTTGTGAGTGTGATTGTTTGTATGTTTATTACTTCTTTACGCTCAAACGGCTGAACAAATTTTGATAACCTTTGGTAAACATTGCTACTTACTTACTTTTTATCTCGAAGAAATGTAGCGGGTAACGCCGCGGGTCGCAGCCAGTCTCATATAAATACTGATGAGTACCTACCAAGTTATGAGTGCATTCTGAGGTTTCTTAACCCCTACATTGTTTTCTGTCATTTATGCAGAGCTCTTGTATAAAATAAGAAAATGTAGGAACACGAGTGCTTTTTTCGTTGAGGTCTTAAACTAGTAAAATAACCCGAATAGGTATGT
Source organism: Abrostola tripartita (assembly GCA_905340225.1). Lineage (NCBI taxonomy): Eukaryota > Metazoa > Arthropoda > Insecta > Lepidoptera > Noctuidae > Abrostola > Abrostola tripartita. The sequence goes on from HG996494.1 coordinate 358,109, forward strand.
ATGTAAATATTATTACTGTTGATAGTAAACGCTTTATAAGTTTCAAAATACACATGTAAATCACAAACAAAAATCAAAACTTAGCCAAAACTATTCATAACTAAAATTAACGTAAAAAAATCACTGCCACTTACAGAGCAATTTCCGTGGGATTAGCGAGTAGGGTGTCCAAGCTGCGAGCGTCACTGGGGTCCGAACAATGGACTCTCACGACTAGGCGCGTGTCATGCAGCGGGGCAAGGGGCGCGGGGGACGGGGGTAATGCAATATTTGTTCGGTGACACACGGGTGACACGCGCGCAATCCATTGTGCACCTATAGCCAGAGGTAACGCACTGATGTACCGTTTTTTACCCCGGGTAAGCAAGGGTTGTTTTTTTACATTTAGCATATTATTATTATTTTCGAATTGTATTATTTTTCAATACATTATAGTTTTCATGTAATAATTTAACCATATTGTTATAATATTTGCCTGCTAATACTAATACGATACTGAAAATGTTTGTATATTAAGTGAACCAAACTTATAACCTAATCATTGACATAATGACTGTGTTTTAATCATATAAGTATTGGGACTAGGACGTTAGACACAAACAAAATAATGTCTCATTTTTATTGTAAATGTTCATCAGAGTTCCAAACCTCTGTCCCACACGTTAATCCGTGCACATGGGGTGCAACGATAAAAAGATAATGCGGGTCGAGTCGCGTGCGCATCAAAAAACTGGCTTTAATGACGCACCTATACAGGCAGGCTTATCGCGCCTGCGCGCCACATCGCGTCCACTGTATAGAGCAAAAATAACAAATGAGCTTAATTATAATACCTTGGCAAGGGGTGCGCGACTAGGGAGCGGTGTGACAAAATAAACATGCTGGCAGGAGGTCTCGACGTGTTTTTATTGGCGCTGCGTGCTGAGCAGTCAATGTCGCGAGAGTAATGATGGGAATGGATTTCGGAATCCCCTGCCATTTGACGGTAATGATGATTTCTTATCTGTTGAGGAAAAAAATGTTCTTGTTTTCAATCGCGGGCTATACATGTTTTTTACCGTTTTGAATAACGATGGCGTAAATATCAATGTTTCTGTTTTCGAAGTTATGCTCCAGACTCGTTTATCAGAATGTTTATGATTGAGAAAATGGAAATTATTGTCCCCCTAATTTATTATTAGACCTACTTTTTATTAGAAATTTTCAGCGTATCAAGTTGGAATCTCTTTGGAAGTGGAATCGTGAGGGTTGGTATTAGAGAAATTGGTATACTGACGTCTGGACACATTACAAAATTTAAGTATGCATATAGTCAATAAAATTTATAAATCTCATGACAGCATCGTTTACCAAAGTAGGTTACGTGCACACAAGATTTTTTAAAGGTTTATAAAAGTCACCCTTAAAAATATTAAGTCTATAATGTTGTTTTTTAATGACATCTGCAAAATCGATTGACACACGACAGCTACTTTAAAACTCAAACAACTTTGTGCCCATATGTTCAAACAATAATTACTATTCGTACATTGAAAACAACAAGCTTTTCAGTAACACCCCCAATGCTGGGATTTATACCGTAACCGGTTAGCATTGTTCGCACGCGTTATAAATCATGCGAATGTGTCGCACGGACTAAAAATCATTGGGAGAGTAATTTATTGTAGGTGAGGGGTGCGCGGCAGGGGAGGGCAAGGTGAGGGCAGCTTTTTGTGAACTATTGTGTGCCGGCCGAATCCCGGTTAACATCGGTGGCTTTGTCACCCTACGCTGCAGACGTCACTGCGCGTCACTCAATTGTTTCGTCTGCGCGTGACGCTCGTCGAGTGACGTTCGAGATGCGCCTGTGTGAGATTAGTTACTGAATGACGATTATTGGTTATCTAAATGGAAAATGTTTTGACAAGTTGTTCGTTTTGTTGCGATTACGGTTTTTTTGCACTTTTGGAGCCTAGAGGTTTCCGTTAAGATTTCAGATCTACAATAATAATTTGCCTGTCGTCTGTTTCATCATAATCTTTTATAATCCATTATACTCCCAATAAAAAAATAAGTAATATGAAATCTTTGATTTACTGTTTACTTGCAGCCAGAGGTGCACGATATAAATTAACAGCCGTTACAGGATTTCTTAAGCAAAGGTTCAGGAAAGGTACTAACATAATTATTTTTGAGTGCAGTAGATTCTATTTCAGCACGAGTCAAGCATATGTAGATCAAAACTTTTCTTAGAACTTGATGATGGTATGACATGTATTACCTAAAATACTCCCGTCCCATTAGGTAGTAGAGTCGCAGAAGACAAGATTGGTCAATCTTTTCTGAGTATATATTATGTAGGTGTGCAACAGCACCTGCTACAGGACATACAAAATTGGAAACAACAGGCATCTTTATGTTATAGTTATACCTATATATTGGATACTTTTTTAAATTCTGTTACATTTTCAAAATATCCCACACCTCTCAACACTTGGCACGGGGCACCGCTCACACGCGAGTTTTGTTTTCCTATGGTCCGTTCCTTCTCATTCGCTGGCAGGTTGGGGCGACAATCTAATAAAGTGTCCCGCGCCCCGCTGAGACCGTCCGATTACGTCCTCCAAATCTTGTTACCCTACACTGATTAATATTATGGCCGTACTCATGACACTTGACGCCCAGTTTTATAAAATTGAAAATGTAATCGAATTACTGAGCGATATGTGTTTGTTCTGGTGTTTACTTATACATAACACTGTTTGTTTTTCTGTGAATGCTGCTTATGTATAAGCTTCTTCATATTATACGTATAGTAATTAGTATCTTCTTTATCTAAGAGTGTTTATAAACATGACATGATTCTCTCTTAAACAATTTATAGGATTTTACTCGGTAAGGATAAAAAACAATATGTTCGTGGTGGCTCTAAGGCAGATGAATCATATTCAGATAATGCATGTCATAAATTACAAAGGCCTCTTAATTTGCTGCTCATTATAGTCTCATGTAATAAATAAGTGGCGAGTCATAACAGGCATGATAATATTAAACAATAGGTTCATACACTAATCATCATCATCATCAGCCAAAGACGTCCACTGTTGAACATAGGCCTCCCCGTTTAAGCGGGGGGGTTTGCCGTAATCCCCACGCTTGGCAAGCGGCTTGGGGATCGCAGTATTGGTGGTGGAGTTACAGAAGACGCTGCTGCCCATCTTCTGAATTTTCCCTTAGTCGCCTCTTACGACACCCACGGGAGGAAAGGGGGTGGTCAATTCTAGGCCGGATAACACACGGCACGTACACATACACATACACTAATACGTTATGTATAACATTAGTCCCGCGCGACTAACTGTGCCAAACTAGTCACGCAGTAGGTAAGCGAGTGTGGTGAACTGTGGTGCCACTGCACTCGCGCAGCGGCAGTTTTTACGACTGCTTATACTTCAGCCGCCAGCCATACAAAGTGGTCCGTAATGCGGCATAGAGTAAAAAATACAGTTTGTCTATATGAGTTTTGGTATCATTTTAGCATGTTGCCCAGGCTAAGCTTGAATCTAAATTGATAAAGGAAATTTGAAAGTTTACATGTAATCGAACCATTTATGAATCCTTTTCTTCGCCATTCTATATTTCCTGGATCGTATCCTCCGTATTTACGCGTCAATAGCATAAACGAAAATGTCCGTAATTGGGATATTACCAGTAATATAACAGCACGTACTTAACTGACCTACTTTAAAGAAGTGGCCTCATGTTATAAACCTCAAAATTCACTGTAACTTGATTACAGAGAATTTACATAACTAGAAGAAAAACAAAGTTTCTTATTCAGGAAATAACATTCTTATTTTCAAGGTTATTTCATCCAATAATTATGGGTTATACCTTTAAGTGAGTCATACTGACTTGTTTTGCACTGTGGCCGCACGAATTATACGCAATGATATTTACCTACTGCGCCTAAACTACTCATTTAAATATTAACAGGGATGTGAAAGGTAGTTGTCGATATTGTTTAGAAAGCCATTTGTTTCAAGACATGTTAATATTAAACTTAGTAGGCGGTACATTATAAATATTTGTCAGTCAAAATTACTTTCCAAAGCTATACCTTTGGAAAATGGGTGTACTCATGACTGTTAGTAGATCAAAAAGTTGGACATATTTAATGTTTCAGAATTGTAGTTAATCTTCTTTGATGTAATAATTTGTTCAGTGGTCTATTTCATGCAGTCGTAGTGTGCAATAGTAACGATCAAATACTCCAACCACTTATTTTTTGCCTACCATCTCTCCTTAACCCTCGACCCTTGCTACTCCAGTCTTCAGAGGATGCATACTCCACAAACATTACCATCGACATAGCCCAGCCCTCACCGGTAAAGGAGTGTGTCGGCGGCAGAGTTTTGCATAAAATCCTCGTTTGTCACGGGCCTAATGCGCCCGTCCGCAGCAGGCCCGCTGCCCCGGTCCCTGTAGTGACGAGCGCTATGCTGGAGTAATGATGGGCGGGCGAGACGTAGGGCCTCTTCAGGCTGGCTGTCTTTGAGGCTTCAGGACAGACTTCTATTTTGTGTGTCAGATACAGGACTGGGTTTTGGTCAAACTAGAGAGTATTTTTAACAATTTTGTGCCATCACATTTTTCAACTCTATAAGCAGTGCTGTCAGTTTTAGACATAAAGCAATGTAGTAGATTTCCCTTCTATAATTAAACTGTGTTAAGGTATTATAATTCGGTTCCAAACATCGATGGAACAAAAGCACTCCAAACGAAAACAAAACCAATTAATACACCTACTAATACCAAAACTAACATCAAATAAATACGTACCTCGTCATCAAGCAATTACTCTCAATATTAATACGTTATCACATTAGAAAGTAACTGTCATAGTTACTAACTTCGGTTACGACGTGAGACGCAAATTCATCTCGTTCGCCCATTAAATAGAATCGAGCTGCGACTTTGAAGACCTCCACATAAACACTTCAATAAACGCACATTAAAAGATATGTCTCCAATTTAACTTGAATTTATGGTCACCGTAACTCCTTCACTATGACTCAGTACAACCCTACTTCGACGGAATTTCAAGAGAAACATACATTGCGGGATCTGTTTGTAAATTGATCGTTGGAATGTATGTAAAATTGGTAATGTTTAGTGAAGTGAACGATGTTGTCGTATAGTTTAGATAAGTGTCATGGTGTGTTCGGCTAGGTGTAGGTACTTAGTCCCCCAAGAGTGTTCGGCCCATAAACTTTTAGAAATGTCCCGTTTATACTTCATAAAATTTATAATGCACTTTTATTCCATCAATAAAGATCGATTTGACTATTTTGTTTGGAGCAGTGCTTAGGGTTGGAGGTAAGAAGGCTACAAGTAACTAGTTGGCGGATATGGATAAATAATAGTTATAATATAGGTACTGTTGTGGTACGAAAAAAGATGCAGAAACTTTTTATTGATTTATTTTAACAAAACCTAAACTATCACTAAATTTGCTACCTAATGCGATAGCTAGGCAATTTTCACTTACATAATAACCCTTCATGAGGATAACATAAATAAATCTAATTTCCTAATTACAATAAAATAAAGTAGGTAACTCATAAATAATCATGCAAATAATTATTATTTGTATACATATGTCGAGACAATCACACTAATAACACGAAAGCTTAAACTCTACATTATTTCTTAACAAATCTTACATTGTATCAGGAAGTATAGCATCGTTTTTCAATTCTGGAATCGCCCAAAGGTCAGTTACTGCCCAAGGTAACGACATTGACATTCAATAGACGGGCCCTGACAGCTTAATTTTTAACCACAAGTACCTCCTAATAAAGAGCAATCAAGCGTGATGGCCACGGGTGTCATAAACCACCTTGAAACATTACCTTGGAGACAACATGTTCCTCACGTTGTTATGTGGTCAACAACCACTTAGACCAGTTTATGGCTGTTTGCGTGAGATTCATACTCACTTTTGATGGTGTATGATTTTTTATTAATGATAAAATGGGGAGATGATATTTAGGATTCATTTTTATGGTGAATACATCGTTGAATGTTATAGGTTGGTTAGCACTGATAGCCGAGTGGTATGACCGTTGGACTGCCAAGTCAGAGGTCGCAAGTCACTCTGACACCAGGTTGTTCATCAACCATACAATAAGAAGAAGAAGACCATAATAATTAATTTAGATATTTACTTTGTAAGGAGCATCGAATCAATTAAATTAAACCCAAGAACAGACGCAAGGTGTCCAGTCACCATGGCAACCATTTCTTACCAAACAAAAGCACCTAACACACTTACTTACCTACCATTCATAGAATAACATCGTTACCTTCACCCCTAGCTCTGAAAGGGCTGGCAGAGTCGCAAATTAACGATATCCGTGATATTCTCGTTTTGATTCGCCGTCGTGCTCACGGCTTTATGTTAATTTAATATTTTCGAGGGAGCTCGTGGGGTTTGAGCACGTTAGTAATGGTGGATGTTATAGAAAGTGAAAACGACTTCACGTGCTGTTTGGTACGTGTGTCGCTAAATAATAGTGATGGTATAACTTTTATAGTTTTGTTATAACGTAGCTATGGTTTTTAGGGTGGTAGTGATTTGACTGGCGCAGTAAATAGGATGTGCGTTTAAGAAGTGATCGATGTAATGCCCGTTAATTGTTGACAAAAACACAAACAACACAGTTAGTTGTTGACATGTTGTTGTTCAGTTTAAACTAACACTATCGAAAATAAAAAGGCTACATTTTTTTTTTTTAAACGTCGGCCCACACTAGGAATTTCTCCTGTACCGAGAGTGTGTTTCACAAATATAAAATATCACATACACCCAAACTCGAGACAAACATCCGCGGAAACCACAATTTTTCGTCCCGTGCAGGAATCGAACCCGCAACCCTTAGCAGCAGTCCCATCGCTTAGCCCCTGCACCAATCAGGTCGGAAATTTATAATCAAAGTACTTCGAGGATCTCTTTGATTTTGGCTGATGCTTCCTTCATATACCTAAAGCCTTTATCAGATTCTTATGAACATCTAAAACCTTACAACTAGTTCGGTTTTATTTTAAACTTAAAAAAAAAGTTAGTCATAAGGTCTTTATATCATATACCTAGGCTACAGAAGAGCACTTAGATTCGTGAAATCTAATTGCGCGTTATAATAATGTCATCTAAATAATATTAAACCTTTCTCTCTCACGCGAATCTATCGTGATTTAATATTCACAATCAGTGCGGCGGACTTGCACCCACGTGCACCCTTCGCGACCCCTCTGGACATGTGAGTAACAGTGAAGGGTAGCGCAGAGTAATGCACTTTATTGATGAGTATCACCCGCTTTTAGGACATGCGTTTTACTTTTAAGGGGATCTTATTAAAATACATGGGTTTTGTAATGGTGTTTGCAGGGTTTTTAGGTTTTTTGCTGTTTATTGATCTGCTTGCTGTATCTTGTATGGATATAAAACGTTGATTGAATGAGTTAACTCAAAGAAACGGCCACCTACGTCCTAATACAATTCAAATACAAAATCATATTTTATAGACACTACAAGTTATATGCCAATTGAATGACTTCGAAATTATATTCACTAACTGTGGATCTGTGCATCTGTGGATCTTTCTAGTATACCTACAAATGGTTATCAAGTGTGCCATAAATACAGATATTGATAATTTTGCTTGTAAGTAGGTAGGTATATTTTACTTGATGTTCAGAAGGTGCGATACCTTCTGTCATTTATGACGATGAAAAAGAACAGTAAGTACAGTCAGATATAGTTATTAGGCCACATCATCAAAAAAATGTAGGCCACATTAAAAATTAAAAATAGATACCTACAAAAGGCAACACTTAGCTAAAAGGATTACTACAAAAAGTCAAACCATTATCACAACTAAAACTATACAAGTGAACCCACGCGCAACATCAAACTATGACCGTTACTGATCACAATTCGATTTAGAATCACGATTCACGACCCACCTCACCGCATCAAAATCCAGGGGAGAGAACAAAAGCAAGGTGCACACGCGCCGACCGTCCGCGTCAAATCTCCGACTATTGTGTCGCATAGTCGCATTGTGTCGCATTGTCGTCTCCCTCGCGTCAACGACATTAAATATTATTATTATAAGATTTATCGCGCGGAAAATTATACTTATTGTTAGTTACGACTGCTATATTTCATGTGATTATGAATTTTATTTTTATGTTAATTATATGTGTGTACTGTACGTGAGGTGGGGGTTTATTGATGTTCGACTATTATCTATGTAACGGTCTTTTTTGTATGTTTGTTTTTTGTGTGCAAAAAATAGTAATATGAAAGGATGTTCGGACAAAAAAACATGGAAAGTAAAACTCATTTTACCTTTTTTTATGAGCCACCATTATATTTAAGTTAACTGAATAATTATGCAAAACATAGGTATAAGTATCTAACCTAAAAATATATGTAATGCTTTCAAATATTGATCAGGTATAATGCAATATGTATCTTTCTTTTTGGTGCATAATACCCAGTTATTGTATTTGGTTAAAAATCTGGTAGTTTTTTTATTAGACAGATGTGTCTACGAACATATTATTTATACGCTTTTATAGTGTAAGCAGCAAAGATAACATCCTAAAACTATCGGTTTCGTCACTTATCACATCACTAATAGGTGTAATTGTGTAGGTTTTTCTTATCCTTTTTTACTAATTTTTCTTTCACGTGTCTGACTTTATTTGCGTATTTTATGCGGTCTACCCAAATGTCCTTCAGATGGCGTACCATCTGAAGGACATTTGGGTAGACCTGTCCTTACAGACCCCCGTCTCGTAAGACGGGGGTCTGTAAGGACAGGTCGACTCAAACTCGCCGAGGTTCTTTCTTCTTCTTTCCTAAAAAGACCTCTTCTCAGACCACCTACACTGTTCTTACATAAATTATTGAACTTGTCTGGACTTTCAAAGAAACCTTGACCCCTAAGTTTGCTTCGGCATTTCTTCTCAGAGGTAGTGAAGTCCTCTAAAATAATTGTTAATTACGAATCTTCCAGTCCAGTCTTTACTAACTCAAAAACCATAAGCAAAGTTAAACTCAATATAAAAATATTTACAACAAGAACAACCAAGCTAGTAACAAGAATCATTCAATCCAAACGATCTATAATAAAGCTACTTTCGTAATATTATAAATTTAAACGTAAGTAAGACAAGAATTTCTAATTTAATCTCCAACTTAGTTAGCATTAGATTTGTACTAAATTTCCTTTACAAAAAAACTTTACTTTTATAAGCAAATTAACAAAATTCAAATCCGTCCATCAGACAAAACAAGCGTTTTTTAATCTCCCGCAACTCACCGGCTTAGTTCCCTCCGTGACGTCACCGCATTAGTCGCACGACAATAGCCAGTGACGGGAATTCGCACGGACGAGCAACTCGCAACACGCGGCCCCTGTTTCGGAATCGATCTGACTCTAGCTCCGTACAGAGAAGAAAAGGCATATGATTCCCAGGTGGGGAAACTTGGTTGAACTTCAAAAGTTTTTATTTCTTGAGATAAATACTTTAGTTGCCCAACTATTTGGAGTCCACTGAAACTAGGTTTGTAGATTTGGTTGAATTTTGTAGGAAAGGGTTAATGATGCAGTCACTTAGATTTATCTTATAAAAGCAAAACACGTTTTAACAAAAGAGGGAATAAAGAAGATACATATATTATGTAAGCGTTGGATGATGAGTGGGAAAACAGTGAGGGATAAGATGACTATGTACTAAATGATGGAAATAAATTGAAGTAGCTCCATCTTTATGTACCAATATTGTATGATCTTAGTTTCAAAGGCATAGTATAGACCTCTAAAGTAAATAGTGGCATTGTGTTTAATAATTTATACCAGTTTTTTTTTTTCAAAATAAAAAATAGAAACATTTAGTCGAATTTAAACATTAATGTTTTTATACATATTGTTTAATAAGTACATTTTTTTTATTAAGTCTAAAACAGCCTACTCAAAAACTTAGAACCTTTCGCTTCTAAACGGATCCCACCCAATCAATAGAGATTTAAATAAGTATAAATAGTGCGTAGGTAGCGTCCACGTTCAACAATAGGTGAGGGAGTAGGGGACGCGCCGCGACTAATCGCCTTTTCATCTGCGCACAATCGCAGAGCTGTGCACGGCTTTATTAATAATGCGCTGTTGCTGTTTCACATGGCTGGCGATTAAAAGAGTCAGTAAGTTTTAAATATGTTTTGTTATGGAACGAAAAGGGATTGAATGTTGGCCATATTTTTGTTTAGGTTTAGCATAATTGATTTTTTAGTTAAGGTTATCAAGCAAAAACTTTTAGTAGAAAGACAAAAGTTATTTAAAAAAAAAATCTGTAATGAACTTGGCCTTTCTTCACATTATTTTTTTTGATGGAACAAATATTTAAACAAAGTATCTGTGATGAACTTAACTTTCTCCACATTTCTGTTTTTGATGGGACAGATACCCAAGTCTGGCATGGGTAAGATGAAATGATACGAAATTTTTTGGTGTTATCACCAAAATACTCATACCTAATAGACACCAAGTTACACTTAATAGTGTTTTGTTTAAAGTAGACGAGACCTATCAATAAAGATCACAGCTGCATCAACATTACGCCACATTAAGATGCTATCACGATGTAATTTAGTTGCAGTTCCACCACAATCCGTGCACATCTGTCTACTGCTGTTATCATCTGAAGCTATCTGCTGATCCTGTAGGATAATGTGGGATACAATGATTTTACTTTAAATTCTTAATAATGTAATCTATAAACTGAAAATGTATTAAAAACATTAGTTACAACTCATTTAAAAATAAAGTTTAGCCACGGAGTATAGATTAGTGCCAAGTTGATGGAATAGGCTCGCCCTCTATTACATTGGGACCTATACCATAACTAGCGAAATGTAGGTGTACTTGTGCACCGTTGCATACCCTTTCGGGAATACAGTCGTGATGTTATGTTTTAGCCGCGAAAACATAATCCTCCTTTATGAAGTCGGTTAAACATAAACGTCCCCAAGTCTTCTATTGGCAATGTTCTACCTACTCAACAATTATTTGACTGCCGACTCAGAAATTTAAACTAATACAGTGCGTAACATAATCTTTCTATAAATTTAAAATGGATTGATTGGATTGAGATTGAATGAAAATTGAAATTTAAGCGTAAGAAAAATACAAAACAATCGCTACTTAGACAAAAAAAGGCCTGGCCACAAACATTTGGAAGTAAGTAAAATAATCTGCCACAGAATAAAAAAACAGACACGACTTAATATAAAAGTACTTGATCGTACAATTGATACAGTAATACCCCACATCCAGCGTCCGCCACACCGCGACTCCTATCAGACTTCGGGGATCTTTTCATTAAGGTTATCAGCCGGCAGATCTATAAAACGCCACGTGGACTGCGTTGTGATGTGAACAGACTTCAATAGGATCGGCTTCAAGTAGTTCCAAGCTCGTTAGCGCGACATTTGGATGATAGAGTAAGTAAAACTGCAGCGTCGGTATGGGTCTTTACTATGAATACTTTTAGGCATTTCATTCAGTTTTATGAGAAGGGTAGTTCTTGATATGGGTTGCATTATTATTGATTTTCGGTTATTGCCTAAATACTACACCAAGCAATTATGAAATCTTTTTTACTTAAAGTGCCTCTCCGACCAGCGAATTGGCAGTCATCTCTGCAAAAGGCTTCTATTAAATCGTATAACATTTAAACAGGCTGAGAAAATTACAAAAAATGTACTGAATTTGAACAAAACAGAATGATCCCTACAAAGGTAAATTAAGTGAAATAAATCGTTTAGAAATTCACCATTTAAAACACCAAGATGGTCTCCAACAATGCACGTTAATTGCACCTCTCTCACGGGGTAGGGTGAGGGCACAACTTATCGGTAATTAATAATCGCACTCGCGGCAGAAACGTTTTTAATTTGCACTACACGTGCATGCCGAATGGCGGCGCGTGCGCTCCCTCGTGGAGGGATGCTGTGGGAATTAAAATATGGTTTGTTGTGAGATACCTATGTAGTAGGTAATATATTCTATATGGCGTCAAAATCGTAAAAATAATGTGGACATAAATGTAAGTGAATAAAGTGTCTTTCTGTATTTTGGGGAAAATAGAGGAATAAAAAAACGAAGGATAAAACAACTTTTGCTAGCCCGAAAAACGCCAGTAAATCCCTAACGTTTACACAAAAGTGCGACATTCAAACATGGACAGCACGACGATTCGCCGAACACTTTTATCAATGTTCGCTTTTCAATAAACCTCTAACAAACTAGCCAGTTGACTCGCAGCTTTTTTACGCCAATAGAGTCGCTTCCGCCGCCGAACGGAAGTGGCCCGGTTCGGGCGCGACCGACAACAGGAGCGCTTACCTTAGTTTTTTATTTGTGCCTTCCTGATTTATGGTTGTTTTGAATTTGTTTGGGCCACTGTGTCCGCGCCAAAATGCTTTCGACAGTTTCAGGAAATCTGTGCATGCCTTTTTTCAATACAACTCTGGAAAAGTTGATTCGAGGACTTGTGGATACTACAGGGTTTGCAGTTGTGTGTGCGTGTTCTAACAAAAATACGTTGACTTGACCATGGCTTTTGGAAACTTTTTGGAGAGCGGGATGGTAAATGAAAACTTGTGATATGCAAACAGGGATATTTTGATAAAATAAATCTTTTACTGTCCTGTTTATTAAGTCCCCAAAATATGTGTCTACCCCCCTCCCCCCCACATGACACTGTATAAATCGTCTGTAATAGACGCAAAAGGCAAATATGATATTCAAAAGCCAAAATCTTAGCGCACGTGTATTTTAATTTAATTTTTTATCATCAATGTCGGCGTAAACAAGCTGTAAAATGTTTTGCACTCAAAAGAAACACGTAAAAAGCATTTGACAGAACCAACGTTTTCTTTACCAAAGCACCTAGAATGCTACGCCTAGAATACCTCACAATAGTCTGTAAAGGAACTTTCAACAACAAAAACCTTTCTCACGAAGAATAAACAGAAAGAGCACAAAACACTTAAAAAAAGTACAGCGAAATATTTTTCATTAGGGCCGAGCCAAACAATGACAATTGAATCTCGCACACTATACCTTCCGCGGATTACTGCGACTTATTGCGACTCGACAACCGTCCCGCGCTCAAAAGAATAATATGTCTTTATAACGGATCCCGTGGCTTTCCCTGCCTTACTTCTTTCACATTTTTCAGTGAAATGTGAGAGCTCCTTTAGTTTTTCCATCAGCGTTCCATTCGAATTTCAACTTAATTTCCGAAACGACACGTTTTCTTCTTCTTTGGAGTGTCGCCTCGTAGAATAGATTGCATTGTCTTGTGACGTAAATCATTGTGGAATAAGACGCGTCAAGATAACCACACGAAAATGTACTTTGAGAATGAGGACTTCAAGTTTAGTTTAGAATGGAATGATTTAGTATTTGATACGTTTTAGTATGTGTTGGGTAGTCTCACGTGGTAAAAGGTCACTCTTCCCGTGACGGACGAATTAAATTTATAAAATGAAAGAAAGCGCCATGAGTTGGATTATCTTGCTACATTTTATGAGAACATATACATACCAATTTTATTTCACTTATTTTTACAACTATTGTTACTGTCAGTTAACTTAAACAATCTCGTTAGTTGTAATGATACATTAAAAACTAAAAGAGATATTATACATGCGAAAAAAAAATCGAAATTAAAAATCTCAGCAGATTTTCGGAGCTGTGTTAGCTCCGAAAATCTCCAATTTCTAACACAAAATATTTTTATCAAAGCTACAAAAATAACAGAAAATAGCATAAACAGCACCTAAGAAAAAATACATTTTCCTCACAAAATATATTCGAGATCGTAATGAAAACAGCAACAATATAAGAGAATCAGAACTTATCTCCAGGCCGGCGAATAAAGACGTAATTTTATTAGACTATACACCTTAACTCTATAAACATAATCTTTCATTTGCACAATTGTTTACGATCTTTGGCCCACTTATCGCTCTGTCCTGCTCCCACGTTGGGATCGAGCGTAATTTGGTCTCTTTCTAAATAAAGGTGCGTTCGGTGTTGTGTTTATTTTGATCGCGGTTGACCCTCGGGTAATGATGATTGGTTCGCGCCACTAAATTGGAGGTGGCATGGACACACGAATTCACTTAGTGGTCATAGTGGCGGTGTGACGTGTTCCGTGGTAATGTTGCACATTAATAAGCGTCGCATGCATGCGTGCATGACATTTTGTTCCAAGGGTTTATTTGACTTTGTTTCAAATAAAGCTTCTGAGTCAATCTTCTAATTAGGATTTGATGGTCAGTTTACGAGAGTGATTTTTCATTCACATTCTTGCTTTCTTGACAGGTTTTATAGGAAGCGGAAAAATCATTTGTGGCAATATTATTGCCTTTAATTTTAACAAGAATTTAATTATGTTTTTCTGCATTGAAAATTGCTTTGGATTTTAATTAAGCATTATCAAAACCTCTATCTACTAACCATTCACTACTCCCATTCCCCTCTCTCAGCCCCATATGCGTGGTGTATTTATAGGCATAAACACAAAACTTGATGAATATTTATTATAATGCCCATACACATTCCCTAATAGCCCGTGTATACATACAGTTGTTTACAATCATTTTGTATAGATTCATAGCGACCTCGCGTCATTACCTTCCCATAGATATGTGTTCGTGAAAGAATATTTTTACATCCAATTGCTTCAGGCTTTGTGTTAGGATTTTTATGTTTTTGTTTGTATTGGATTTCTTCAATGGGACGGACTGATTGGTCTCGTTCTTCACGTCTAAGTTTTGTGAGATTTTCTGTTTGAATCTTAATCCGGCACTCTTGGTATTCAAGTCCACCTTTAGGTACCTCGTCAGAAATACGGGCGGTATAATGAGTAATTAATTGATAATCTTTTGCTTCTTAAGGTAATTTGTTTGTTATGTGTTGGTTTTTTTGTGTAATTTAAATCACGAATAATTTGATCACGCTTACGCATTAAATCGCTTCACAATCGTTAAACAATCCTTTACAAAATACTCTGAGAGCGTCCGTTCCCAGCGTTCTCTCACAATATTTAAACAATTAATTCTCCAATTCATTGTCAGTGGAGCGGTAGTGTTGCGAATGTGGTGCAGACTCGCACGTAGCCGTTCCGTTCCCGTGTCGGACACTTCCCTCACGTGACTACGGCTGAATGCCGTGCCTAATTGGGACTAT
Organism: Abrostola tripartita; assembly: GCA_905340225.1. Taxonomy (NCBI): domain Eukaryota; kingdom Metazoa; phylum Arthropoda; class Insecta; order Lepidoptera; family Noctuidae; genus Abrostola; species Abrostola tripartita. The sequence continues at coordinate 373,420 of HG996494.1, forward strand.
CCAACGCCACGTGGCTTAAAGTGTCGAAAGAATTACTTACGAATTGTAATTGTTTTGAAAAAGAGAATTTCAATTGCTTAAGGTTTAGGCATCCTGTTCCGGCCTAAGCTTGGGAAAGTTATTGATTTCTCGAAGTGCATTGCTATGATGCTTGAACAATCACAATAGGTATTCAAGTCCAAAATTTTAAGGAATCCAATGGTTAAGAAGAGTTTGGACTTAAATATTCTCATAAAATAACGTAGGGCTGAATAGGTTGTCGATCCATGTAATATTTAAATAATAACTACTGCACTTATTGACATTAGAACTCAACTACAAAATTTCGATAACGTAACTTACTTTAAAAAATGAGTACTTCCAACAAAGTAGAACCTCTTACTAATTTGAACCAGAACTAAAATCAAATGCTCGCCGAAAAAGGGTCGTCATATAGGCGCTGCAAAACGTGATATATATTTATTCGAACATAAACTTTATATTCGCTAACACAATATTTACCTGTCCATAAATACGTCCGGACACGTCGATGCAATATCCACACATTAAAAAAAACCCTAACGTTGGTCACCTATTCAGGTTATGATATCGTCTATCAACAACTACGAGTTTCCACCGTTTTCCTAAAACAATAAGTTTTATATTCCCTTGTAAAATATTTTGACGTGTTGTTAATACGAAAATATTGAAAAGTGCACTCAATGACATTGAGAATACGGTAGAAAATGGTGCAAATGAAAATATGTGAGCTAGAGTATGTCCAGCAAAATGAACTGCGGAAGATGTATGAGGCAGCGGATTAAAAATATTTGTACGCGCCATTATACATGGTGTAATGAAAACCCTAAACGTGCCTCTTTATTAAGTGCTAGCTTTTACCCGTGGATCCGGTCGTGTGGATTTTATTCATATCAATTTCTGTTAACATGGAAATTATGATCTCTGTCAACAAAATAGATGTAGGATCTCAATTAAAGAGTTTTTAGAAGAATACTGATTATGAAGTGAATTATTTTAGAACATTAGATAGAGACACTATAAGTTCACAGTAAACCTATTTAGAAAATTCGCGAGGTAAATAATGGTTTATCGATTGAATGACAGAGAAGTGAATTTTCTTTTTAAGATAAACATACAGACACTATGAAAATATGATATAACATACAGGGGTGGTCACTGGTCAGTTAATTGAAGTCCGGGTGATTTCAATAAAGATCTTTTGAGGCCTGATGGAGGTCTGACGTCACGATCAAAAGATTTTAAATTTTGTAATTAGAACGCTGCTCCGTGTGTTATGTATGACCGTTATTAGTGACGTAATCCTCGATGATGTATGGGAGATAACCTTTTATTGGAAGGGGACGGTTGATGTTTAACTCAGTGTTGCTTTAGATTCTTCTGTGTTACTTCTTGTTTATCAGCTGGTCGAAGAAGAAGGATTCTGTAGTAATGATATAATTAGATGGTTCCTATCTTTACTATGGCTACTATTAGGTATAATAACAGTCATCTCTATCGATACAAAGGTAGTTATGATCGTAATTTTTATACAATTACCCAAGATACCTATGGGTTCATATTTTAATGGGTATTTTAAACTGGCCTATACCTACCTAACTATTTTAAGTTAGCATTTTCTAAGTTCATAGAATGTCTGTAATGTTTGTAGCTGACACAACTTTTTAAGTGGCGATGTCAGAATCAGACGCTAAAAGAATGGGTAATTCAATTTCACTAATAACATATTCTGTGGTGCCATACATCGCAGAAATAATACTCACTAGGTCAAAAACAAACATCCGAAAACATTTCCTCCTAATGAAGCACAGTAAGTTTAATACAGTAGTAAGATAAAATAACATAGTTCATATTACATTAAGCAGCGTGTCTTTGCACACAGGTTGTCGGCACAAAGCTTCTGTGTCGTGCGCGAGCATTCATTAGCGCCGAGTAATGAGCCACACTCGCCGACACAGATCACCGAGCGTCTTGTAAAGACTGGACTAATTATAACACTGTCGCAGAGGTTACATGTGCACTCGTTAATTGAAGTATATCGGTGAGAACTTATCTCATATCTATGTTTAGTTAAATTTTGTTCAACCTGGGTTTGTCATGCCAGGTAATTAATGCCCGGACACAATAATTTAGTGCTGTTGCACCAAACGATTGAACGTTGCGATTAAGAAATCATCAATCTATTATAAACGTTGTTAAAATACACCCAATATTTAGGTTGTCATGATATTAAAAGTTAGTTCAGATAATCAGATTAGATGAATCGACTTTATTTATTGGTATAAAATACAGAACAAGAGATTAACATGATAATTTATAGTAATAATTCACTATCTGTTTCTATTATGATCTTTGTCCCAGCCCGTACATCGGCACCTTTTAAGGCTTTTAAAACGCAGTGAGGGCTAATCACGCGGCCGCCGCGCTCCGCAGATTATTATTTCACTTCGTGTACTGAATGCACCTTTGTATAAAATTCTACTGCCATGAGATATCTTATATAGTTTTGTTATAAAGAAAAAATGATTTTTAGGAGTTAGGATTAGTTTGGATTCTGATAGCGCGTTTTGCCAAATCAAAGTCTATTCTAATAATCATGATGTGTGTTAATGATGTTTTATTCTTAGTCCAAAAAAAATCTTTTCTTTGGTTTAAAAACACATTGAATACTATCAGTTCATATTATGTATTAAGGAAAGAATAGTGTTTTCTCTTAGTCTAAAACAACAAACGTTTAATATTAATGGCAAACATAATTTAGAGCAAAAAAGTAACATTATATCTTTGTGATTCAACTGTCTTGGTTTCTATTCCATATATCAAAGAAACATAAAATGAATCAATTATCACATTCAGTAATTTATAAGTGTCAACTGAAGGAGTCGGATTACTAGCTATCAATAGACTAGGATTCAGAAATTTATCATTATTTTGGCAATTTTTTTATATTTATGTCTTAGTAAGTATTATTTATAATATCATAATTCTATTTAAACATCATATATTAACCTATATATGTTTTGATGAATTTTAACGACTGCTTCAATAAAAAGCGCCAATATATCACTGTAACTCGTTTAATTTGACAAAATCCCCGTAGTGTATGGCTGCGACATCCTGTAGTTTTATGTGAGCAAATTAGTAATGATGTTCTATCATAAATAATATTAGGTGTGTTAGTTATGTGGCTGCGGGTTTGCCTGTAACGAAGGTAAGATATTTTGGGTCATAGCGAAGCAAATGAATATGATAGTACGATATTGGCAAATTGTCATAGACGCCAGCCAGCCTGGTTGCCTGATATTCTATGCCCAGTTGTCTGATATTCTATGCCAGGCATAGAATATCAGAAACGAATAATCACTTTTAAAATAATTATGTTGCAATCTTAATTATGTTTTTAAAAGAAAATCTAAATAGCTATTCTCGTTTTAGATACAAACTATACCTTCTTAAGCTTAATTCAATCTATAGTGGAATCGAACCAATTCTGTTACTGACTGACCCCTTTACTTAGAACATAAGTAGATTATATCTTGAATTAGTTGGACCCTTATAAAGGCTTAAGTTTATATGGCATACGAAAGTAAAATAGTGCCCTGACAAGGTCTAATGTCCTTACTGACGACATGGGACCTTTGTAGGTACTCGACAAGCTCACAAATCGCGCACGCTCCCCAAGAAACTATATTAACTCCAGTCTCATTTTAAGACGACCTACAATTTTGACGTGGGTTTTAGAATGTCCACAAACACGTTACAAACTACACAGCATTTGACAGTTCTGTAACACTCTCACGAACGTGAACTAGTAAATAATTCTGTTCCACCTACATATCAAAATATTCACAATTAGCAAGTTCGGATCAAAGCAGCGGATATGATATTTTACGTGTGTCTCGACAGACAGACAGACCTGTCTTTATGTACGTATAATTATTATTAACCTATGGGTTCGACGGAAACATGTTATGATTGAGAACAGATCTAACCTTGTGGAATGTTTCGTTTTTGTGAACATTTTGTAATTCGTTGTAGATAGGACCAGTTACATTTTTTTTTTCAAACCGATGTTTTATTTTAAAATGTGTTAGTTTCAGAAGCATGCTATTTTTGAACAATATACCTCTCATGGACCCAATCAGTTTCCAAACAACATAGGCCAAGCTGTAAGCACGATCATGGGCCAGACAGTTACTCGCCCTAAAACGAGTTATTACCCTGGACATTACGGGGATGGCAAAAACGGTCGGACATATTGAGAGCTCGGAATGTAATAAAGGGTGGGTAATGTCGCCCGGGGAGAGGGGCAGGTTTTTTATAACCACCTTGGAAATTAAGAGTTAGAATATGAAAGTTTTGGTGGTCATGATATGAAACTATAAGAGATAAAACATCTAGGGGAAATGGAAATTTAAAGATTGTTGAATGTTTTGCTGCGATGTTTATAAAGTTCTCGCGTCAACACGCAAATTAAGCTTTTAATATAAGAGCATTGAGTGTTACAGTAAGTATGGTTATATTAGCAAAGACTAAATAATTTAGCAATAGGCACTTAAATATAGACTTACATAGCAGACCACAAAATATTTAGCTGCCTACATTTACTCCCGGCTTGGGCCATCGATCACAGCATCTCAACCCGCCAGCCAATCTGTCTGTGTAGCGAACAGTAACGATTACACTAATTGTAGTGTATAATAAAGCTATAATCGTTGGATTTTTCCGAGCTGAGTGAGCGCTAATGTGGTCGGCATTAACATTTGTGCGGGGTTTTATTGGCAGCGATTGTGCTGCTGTGGCCTGTGCCGTACTTAAAATGTGAAGCGAAAGTTTTTGATATTTGAACTACTTTACCCAGTCTTAGTAGTTGAATTAATTTGTTTGATGTAGAAACAGCTTTTTTTATAAGCCGAACGTTTACTTTTTATATACTAAAGCTTCGTAAAAAAACACTGTTATAAGCCTTTGTCCAGCAGTGGACTAAGATAGGCTGATGATGATGAAGCTTGAAACCCTAATAGGTATGTATACACTAGAGTTAACATCAATTACATCAACAAATTAAAACATAATTCTAAGCGAACCACCGGACTAAATCCTTAATTTTCCATCTACACTTTTTCAGTTCTATCATGTTGAGTTAGTAAGCCAAGTATTTTCCATAACATATTGCACACAACTGTTCTAAATGCTAACACAATCGCTATAAGAGGAACCCTACGCCTCATGGTCAGTAGTACAGCCATTTGGAAAACCGTTTCCTTCAGTTTTTGTGGACATGTCATAACATATCGCTCAGCTCTCGCGTTTCCCTGGCACCCAACTAATCTTGGTAATCATCGTAATTGGACAATTATTATGATTAGAGCTGCTCTTATAGGAACCTTTTCAATATCACACTTTCTATAAGTTTTATTACAAGTATGACAATACGAGTAAGTTTACTGTGACACCTAATCATATCTACCTTTATGTATAAAATATTACGTTCAGCAACTCAAGTTCAAAGTATCCTATCTGAAACTTCTTTGTCAATTTGATAGCAGTGGTTATTTGCATTAGATATTAAAGTTTGATAGGACTCATTACTTTAAAACAAGGGCAAAGGTCCTAAATATGAACCCTGAGGTACACCACAATTATGCCAAGATCAACAACAAGCTTTTGACAAGATTTTTTGAAAAGCAATATCAACCTCTTTTTGTGTCGCTAGTCGCCCTTGCTCGGATTTATTCGTATCCAACATTAAAAACAATTATAATATTGCATGAATATAATAGTACCCACTTAAGCTCCCATTAATCTCAGGTACAACACGAAGCACCATATTTCTAGGTCATGGAGTGCACTCGCCGCGCCGCCAGCAAACATTTTAGCTGAGCAAACAGGGGTGACCCGCAAACAGAGGTAAACACCCACGCCGTGTGGGTTTTCAACTGGACTGTAATTTACTTAAAGTATTTGTTGGGAGATGAGTTTATTGTTCGATTCCTATAAAACTGGTTGACACATGACCCTAAACACAGAAGTATTCTTCTTATAACTAGTCTATACTTCCACATTTCGCCATTCGTTATTGGTTTCCATTGTTTCATTATGTGTGTGATATTGACGACTGCTTTTTTGAGCCTATATTGGGTTCGTCATCTATAACCTTTCTGTTTTCTGGAAATAATAGGTAATTGCATTCCGTTTACCCAGCTTTGGCTTTCATGGAATCGACCACAGTTTAATTAATAACTTTCTCTTTGAAATAATATGCAGTTCGCGTTTCCTTATTTCCGAAAAAAAATTCCGGTATAGCATAGTTAACCCGGTTAGTTAACAGCCCGTACGAAAATAAGTACTAGGATTTTGGATTTCCTTTTTATGACTACTTATTCAAATTAAAAATCATATGGCGACGTGGCCAAGGCCCTCCAGTTGTAATATTAGCTTGAATGTAGTTCCAAAATTCAGTACGGGTTTGAAACATGTAAATCTACAAACCCAAAACCGACCACAAAATTAAAAAGGCTCTCAGTACTTATGTAGGGCAATTCATTTTATTTTAGTTAGTTTGTCGTGAGTGTAGTGCAGATAAAATCACATTATATTTTCCGTATGTGCGTGTTCCAAATTGGACAGTATTCAGTGTATAAAATGAGTTAGAGAGTTGGAGCCGCTGACGTGACTGGGCTGCTGGCATGCCGACGAGCGACAGCGGGGAGAGGGACACTAATTTATATTGAGTATAGGTAGCAACGTACTCAATTTAACTTGCTGTGAAGGTAATGCTTCCACCATTTTATTTAGAAAGCAGGATCTTTCCCAGCACAAAACTTGTTAATTAATTCCGAGTTTGCAAAACTCTGCCATAGTTTTGGTCTTCCGGCCGACGATTTTAAGGCATGTTAGTTATTGGTTGTTTGGTTTGTTATTATTATATCATCAAGACAAGATAAATCATTAGAAAAAGCTAATCAATTTCAATGGCAAACACTTTACTCTTCTTCAACTTCACATCGATCTGGATTCTTGATAATTGGTTCCTTCTCCGCTTTAATCAGCGCTCGCTCCGCTCACCACAACGCTCGCTCAGCTCGGCAGTTTCCCGAGCCGCCAGTGATACGGCGGACGATGCACATGAGTTATCTTTACTGCTTACGTGACTCGGTATGACCTCTGTCACCATTAACGTTTCTTTTTCTTTGGTATGAGCCAGCCAAAGAGATGTTATTAGTGTTTGTGAAATTGTCCTCAGGTTTGTCCAGTTAAAACTTGGCATGAATCAAAGTGCTTTTAATATGCAGTACCTATATTGGGTATACTATTTCCTTATCAATGCTCATTCTTTTTATGTAATATGAAGAGAGAAAGCTACTTTAAATTACAAAATTGAGGAAAACTGCCGTATCCAGACACCTGTTTATTGTTACTTTTAAGCATTTTTTTCCATTCTCTAAGTTACGATTTAAATACCTATATTAATCAAGCATCTGATAATCACGCCTACACAAATATCTATTATTATTATTTTAGCCATGGTCGACCCACTGCAGGGCAAAGGCCAATATCTAAAGGTAAAATATTTGCAAAACAGGGCCAGCAATTTTTACCAAACTACCAAATGCTAAAGCAACCAAAATTCAAGTCGTGGGTACATCGAGCTATGTTACGACTTAGGTGTCTCTTATTGAGTCGTCCGACAGTTAAGTTTATGTGCGCCACTATGTAACAGACGACTGCGGACGCGGGTTTAACTCCTATGTGGATCAGGATGGGTGGTACTGATTCTTTAAGGTAGCTTGATTTACTGGATATTTTGAAAAGGTTTGGAAAGAGCAAACATTTATCAAACATCAGAGACAGACAAAAAAGATGATTTCTAAGAGACGAAATAGCAGATGTTAACTAAGTCGATGTGATTTCTGGAAATAAACCTTACCAGCTTCCTCTTTTTGTCCTCCCACTTTATTCTTAGTATTTACATTTAAAAACAAACCGTGGGACCACTTACTGGTTAATGCTGCAAATACCACTTAAACGTATAACGTCTGGATAATAAACTGGCATTAAACCAAACCCATGATGACGTTCCATTATCTCTTGGGCACTGACTCTGCAGGAGAAGCACTCACAAAAAAGCAGTGAAAATCTTATCAGAGACCAAAGCAAAGACTTGATCCCATTCACTTTCCTCAGCCTATTTTACATGAAGTCATTGTCCTACTCGTCTTCCAACCAACGCCGCACTTAGTCTCAAGACTCCTTGAAGCTTAATTAACAACTGAAGCAAAACAAACCGTTCAAATAAGCTACGCTACACTATTAAACATGGCGTCATAGCTACCTAGGTCTTACGTCCCGCCCTGCTCCCGTCTCCCAACATCATATTACCTACCGCTCAATCTTCTTTCATAATTAAAGTGGCTTTTACCTCAGCACCCCGCCTCACCCCCTACTGTGCCCCCCACCCCCTCCTTCGCTGCCCACAAAACGTATAGAAACAGAAGGCTGACTTTATAGCAACAAGGTCATGACAAAGACGTCTTAAAATGAAATGAGTTTTGATCATAACTGCTAGTAACCAAGGCCTAAAATCAACATGGCTTATGGTAGTTAAAGACTTCTTAAAATCTGTAACAGCCAGTACACACACTTAAGATATTTCCCTTAGAATGCACAAGTTCAAAATAAAGAGCATAATGTTTATGGACCTTTTGTTCGTTATTTCATTGTTTTTCTACCTAGGACCTGCGCGTAGGTTTACTAGAGTCGTTATGTACCCCACCTTGGGAGGGGGAGGGGGGCGGGGGGTAGGTAGGTAGATAATTGGCAGTTTTTTGTTCGCTTCTCAAGAAAGGTTATGTTAGGAGCCTGTTTAAATAAATGTTTTATGAATTGATCAGCTGCTGGATTAGTCGTGGTCTGCATTATGGACCTTTATTAAACAAGCTTAAAACGGCTAGTGTCTTTTATGACAATTCAATCAACCGGTTACGTGATCTACCTATATTTACCTATATATCATAAACCTGCTGATCTGTAAATAAGCTGAAAATAACATTTTTTGAATAACAAAAGAAAAGTCATTTAAAAGATAAACAGTAAGTAGGTATAATTTCTCGAACTATAATTTTCTATATGGAAAATAGCAAGTGTTAGTTAAAATCATTATTTTATTTTCCAAAGCAGGGTTTTAGGGCCAATACATTCGCGGAACATTACACGATGTGATCATCGTTTAATGTTGCTTCGACATGCCATTAGGTTTATTATATTTCCGAGAAATGATAATATTTACTTTTATCTCAATAAACCCACTCAGAACTACCACACTAAATCGTAACATGATAGTGATACGTACCGGCCGCAACCCCGCCTGACCTTCTCAAGGACGCGCCGCGCCCACCTAAGTACTAAATTTAGCACACCTCAAGGAAACATCAATCGTACCAACACATGCGCACAATTTTTCATTTTCCCACTACGGCGAAAACGCGCGAAAAACGTCACACCGCACCGGTAACTGCCGCGGAACTGAGATCTGAATTCGAATTACGAAATGCACCTGTATTGACAGGTGTACCTGGCCGCACCTTGGCTCCACCAATCAGCGCGCAGCTTACCTGCGCAGCTCGATAAAAAGGGGCGTGGTTTCTGCAGAGGCGGTTGGAATTGTACCTGTGCGCACCTGCAGTGTTATGAAACAGGTGTGGGAGATTGCGGGTTGGTTACGAGTCTTCCAATGGGACGCCGGTGACGGGTTACCTGTGAGGTGCGTTTGCGTAGGTGAGGCGGCAGGTATTGGTCGGGCGAACTGGGTCGCGGAAGTGGGTCAACGCGGCGAGGAGCTATGTGCCGCTCTATGTGCCGAGCGCTCGCTTCGCGCCGCATGCTCCCTGCTACCGTTTTAAACTTAAATTATAGTCTTTGTTTGGCTTCCGTTTAAGGAGATTTAGGGTTATTCTAGACACCTAAGTAAGGAGCCGGGTGGAAATGTGGTCTCTTGGTGGCGGTGCTCATGTGAGACTCTACTGTTTAAATAGTTAAGTTAAATACTTATTGCGTTTCAATTCTAGACGGAAACACTCTTTGGAATATCGAAATAAAATGTTATTTAGAGTATTTAAGTTACATGATTGTTATTTGTTTTACCTAAGTAAGACACTAGGTAGCCCAGTATACAATGTTTGCAAGTTAGTGGCAGTATTGTGGCAGTAACATCTGTTTTTATTGCACTATCATAGATGTATCTACTTTGACTCTGATTTTAAATGGTACGTTACAGTTGAAGATGTGTAGATCTAAGTATGAAACACTCTCTTAGATAAAGTCACGCCTGTTACGCAAAGGGATGGGCAGCGGTATCCTCTTGTCGAAGTTCTGCCATACACCTTCCATAAACTCATATGATTGTTTATGATGAGTGATTCCAAGATATCACAGTCGCTTCAAAACACGCCTATACCTACTACTAATAAAATATTCGGTACGATGTGACCTTTAGTGTCCTTACAAGGCGTATCAAGGTAGAAGACAAAACCTCTCGGATGCTACTCTCTCATTTGTGGTAAATTAGCCCGTCAAGTTATGGATTCAATGCTACCACAGTGATGTTCTGAGAGAGAATAGAGCTTCGTTCCTTAAAACCAATGTAATTAAGTAACTAAATTCAAGCTCTATTCAACTGGCTTTAGCGAGACTTCTGTCAAAAGTCGCAATAAATCTTAATAATACATAAACACAATCCTAGGTAAACCTATGTACACCGTAAACTCTACCTAACGGTACATAGGGGTGGGGATGGGGGCTGATTACACAGGGTGGTCTCCCAGGTCGAGCAAGTTTGAAGACAAATTGTGTGGTGGGAGGGGGTGGAAAAATTGCACCCTGCCTCCCACTACAGCCTTTAAATATAAATAATGGAGATTTTTTAAATGGAACTGCGACCTTTGTGTTGAGGCCGTGTTTGAGTGGATGTATGAGGTCGTGCGTGTGCGAGTGATGCCAGCTGGCAGAGTAGGCTTTGATTCAACAGTGGCGTTGACATAGGTCACCTTTGCATAACTTTTCATAAAACTGGAGCTGTATTTACTGTAGAAGAGAACATTGTAGATATAGACAAAACATTTTCAGGTGTTGAAATAAAACTATTCTTACGGATTTTATCGCGGTTTTAATTTTTTTTTTTTGGTCCCGACGTTTCGAATCCTTTACAGCATTCATGGTCACGAGCAGACTGAGGTGTTTAATAAAAAATAGTTTTATTTCAATGACTAATATTCGCGTAAGTGATAGAAATCATTATTTTCAGGTGTGCTAAAAATAGGTACTGGTGGTGGGAATATGGTTGATAACGGTGTCAATCAATAAACCTTGTATTGAAAGTTTTTAGTGTACCTATCACAAGAGGTTATAATATAGTTATTTCGTACCTCATCTGGTGGAAGAATGCCTCAAGCATTATTGTTGAATACAGTTCAAATAAATAAACCTACTTATCTGGAACCCTATCTACAAGCTACTTATGTCCAAGTCTACAATAAGCTAGAAACAAAAGCCTCGGCTCAGTATTTGCATGGCACGGGGTGAATGTGCTCGATGCCTTAGCCTTTCTTTGTGTCGGCGAGTACACGTGCCTCTTGTTAAATACGTTTTAAATGAAGTAATTAATATTGTGATAAACTAACAGTTTGATGAGGTTTTAGAGCTAAATTGGTTTAAGAATGAGAGTTCAGTTAACCTTCACCGTTATTTAACATAATGTTTTAGATTATGATAGGCATAGTGATTTTAACTCACCGTTCACATGTATTATCATTTATTATGGATCTTGATCGTCTAAATATGGATGTTGGTATAGACGAGCAAAGATTACTACGTAATTAGTATCTGTCTACTCTATCCTGCCAGCATTTTCTTTCTTTCCTTTAAGCAGAATTTTTTTTCCTAACTCTTAACTTTAAAAATCCTCAGAAACATGTTCGAATTTGAGTCGGTCTGCACCTCGCGGCACCGCAGCAGAATCACTGGAATAGGTAAAGTTAAGCAACTCGCGGCACAACTACCCGCAACTTTCGCAGCCTCCACTCGTTATAAGTTCTTACTTCCGACTCCACGTTGCTCTGATTTGAATCCACCTTTAGAAGTATCATCTGGGATATACCATTAGATATGCCTGAGGATAAATCGCCGAGGGATCTTAGTTTTTCTGGATTTAATTTCATTTAACAAACTTTTTGTAAATCCAACATTCGAACATAAAATTCGAGGTAGCATAGTTGATGAGTCTGAAGTCAGTGTTTAGTGCTAGGAAAGTCTTGGCTTAATATTTTGTTTTAATTTCTTCATGATTATTTTGTATGGTTTCTTATTTTGTATTCTTGGCGTTTTTGTCTTTGGAATGTTCATGGCAGAAAATATTGTCTTTAAATCAATGACGCATGTAGCTACATATAACAAATGACATAAACCAGACGGCACTAAAAATAAATGATTGATTCATTGTCATGTCCATCTATAAACAAAAAAGAATAATAATGTAATTGTCAAATCAGTGGTCAAAATACATACCAGTCCTATAGATACACGTTTCAACATAAAAGTAAGCGAGCCTTGTATTTTTCCATAACTTTCTCGTGTCCGGATTTCATATTCAGTTGGGGCATGGGAAAAAACGTGGTGCTGGAGTTTTTAGAGCAAGTTGAAATGAATTCACGCACGCGGCGCTCGGAGGAAAAAGTGGAGATCGGGAGAGGTGACCGTGTTCACCGCAGATGGCTCACGTGGAGAGGAGACGAGGAATAAGTTAGCTTGGCTGTTACTATTAGAGTTGACCGACTTTTATGATGGACTAATGGGGATGAGCTTTGCATTGTTTTTGATTTTATTATTATAAAGGTTTTTTTATTACTTACTGTTACAGATGAAGTATTATTTTTGAACCTTAGCTTTAGGTTTCCTGGTTTGTTTTTAGTGATTCGTTTAAATGAAATAAATTCTAATAATTTATAATACCTAGGTAATAGGTATATTGGTAGAAGTAATACCTGAATCGTTCTTCAATTTCGCTATTGTAAAGCAAGTTACCTACTACAAACAAGATGCCGTCACACCGCGTCAATACCTCCAAAAAATAAGGAATAAAAGCTGCTTAAAATCAATGCAGAACGATAAAACCAACTCACATACGACCGAGAAACTTATAATCAAGAACCCATTTAATATTCGCTCCACAATTTTGCATTACAATTCCAAGCCCAACATAATTCATGCACTATTCTCCGGTTAGTACGTACGGTGTACAAAAAGCGGTGTGATGCAGCGAGCTTATTAAAACATGTCGGTGATGCTATGTCTAATTTTCCGGTTTTGCCCGCGTAGATTGTTCGCCACCCACGGGACAAGCCGTAGCCGGAGCAGATAGATACTTATATTATGTGGAGGATTTATGTGTAGGTTGGAATTGTGAAGGAAATTGTAAAGCTTTCTTTGTGGTTATATGGAAATAAAGGTTCACATGTTAGTGCGAGTTAATTATGTGCTAGACTGGCTTTTTGTTTGATATTTGGTACACTAGATCACGTTTGGAAAGCTTTTTATTTTACTTTTATTGTTAATTGCAAGTATTGTTGATTCGTTTTCGGCTAGTCTTTATTTGCCTAATCTGCAGTTTTAAGTACAATAATATGGTTGACCCAAGAGTTTTATTATAGGATAAACTTACATAAAAGCCTTCAAGTAATACTGACACACAAATACACGTGACACCTAAATGGAAAGTTTGACAAAAAGTTAGAAGCGTAAATATCCTTGCAGACTCATACAAGTTACATCAAAGGGCTCATATTTTGCTATTAATAATCCAAAAATGAAACAGAGCCATTACTGATTAACCTAAAATTATGTATAATTAAACACCACCTACTTCGGTATTCATAGCTCTATAAACATACGAACTAAGATAGCGATATAGGCTAACTTGACCCACTTAAGCTCTTCTAAATAAACCTAAAGTGGAGCGTGCTTTATGCTGGGCTAACGCGGCGTGACGTCGTCAAAGCTGGGCTAATGACGTGTCCTGTGACGTAATAGGCCGTGACGTGTCTCGCCCGCCAGATGGCGCTGCATTATTTAGTGGTTTTGGACGGTAGGTACGTATTCTGCTTAGATGATTGTTTATGTTGGGTCTTGCTTTAGTTTGGATAGTACGAGAACCTATTACTGACATGCTTCAAATGTTCTCTGCCTGTTCCTTTTTATTTAACTTGAGGCACCGACCCCATGCTTCGGATGTTTTATTCTTAATCTCTACTTCTGAAATATGTGAGGGTTTGTTTTTGTTGATGTTATGTTATGTTAGAATATTGTTTATGATTGTATCCACAGAGTGTTATGTTGAACTCTCTTCAGCTACCCACCTAACCCTTCCTGACCTGTCGACACACTTTCACACATCATCACTTAGCAAATTGTCTCATGCAAATGTTTCTCTCCCCCCCCTCACCACATCCTCTCACAAACAAACAACAATGGCACCGTACACCGCTATAACTCGCACGCCGTCGACTAGGTAACAGCATTTATATGCTAACACACTCGTAGCTCACACACTTAAGCAAATTAGAAGGATCACGGTGTCGTTTGTAGACGACTTTATTCTAGAACTTTGAGGGTTGTTTTTTTGGAAAAGGGAATTCAGACCCTATTTGTGCTTCGTTATACCTAACTGATGAACAAACATGTTTTCTAAAAACAAGGTGTTTTTTTCAACCTTGTGTCGGACACAAGCCGTCATAAATCCACAAAGACATAATGAATAACTTTAGGTCTCAGAAGATCTGCTCTAGTCCCAAGTTGACCGTTGAGGCATCATGATCAAATAGAGTTAGTCCTAAAAAGTAGTGAAAGCTTAAAATTTAGAATACTTAAGCACAATCTTTACTAGTGTAGTACCTACTCAACTGAATATTAATCGACGATATAGCATAACAACAGATGACAATATCTTCAAACTTTAATCTAAAGACACAGGTGTCCAAACTCCGAGGTGGGATCCCCAGTTGTCGTCCGTCTTGCAAAAATATTTCCGAACACAAACCGCCAATTCCTGGCACCGTAACAAAAGTAGTCGGCAACATTACGATCATTACCCGCCATCACGGGCGAGGTAAGGCGACAAATCCAACGTCTACCAACAAACTTCTGAAGCCATAAACGGATAGTTGTTCCAAGTTTTCCAATCTCCCGCGGACGACTCCGTCATATTATTTTCTAAGTATTTTACTGCAGGCTGCAATCTTATACCGTAGAAAATAGAATAACTCAGTTAGACTATGTAGGAAAGAGTTTGTGAGTCGTCTAGTGTCGTAAACATAGTTGGAGGAATATTGAATAGTGTTGGATCACTGTTCGGGAAGGTTTTATGTGGAGGTAGGTCTGTGAGTGACTGCGTATCGCGCAAGTTTTTATGATTATTACGTGTTTTAATTTTAGCCTATGGATTTATTTCTGCAAACAGGACATATAGTCTTGGTTTTATTACTACTTCATATATATGCACTACGTAGGTAGTAGTAGGTACTTCAATGGCCTTTTTCGTTCACCCTCACATCGTTATTCTCACTCGCCGTGTACTTTGTATTGTTTATTCGTGAATATAACAAAACCACAATAATTAATTGATCCTCAACTCATTTACGTTGTAAAACAAAGTTATCTATAAAGATAGCTGCCTTCAGGCGACGAGGTATTGACTGCACTATTCTGTGATAAGTGATAAGGACAACTAGCATGCCTGTTTTTTTGCAGTTTATCAATCACCCGTTATGACTCTCTGCATAATTACGTTTACAGCTCTTCAGAATATTATTTTAAAGTAAAACTCGTAAGTTGAACACATGAATAAACAAAACCAGCTTACAAAATGAGTATTCTCGCTATATTTAGACGTAGAGATGGCAAAATACTATACATTACCTAACAGCCAGTGACATTCAATAAGCACTTTAGCACATAGGTATAGTATACAATATCGTGTCGGACAAGACGGCCGAGGTATGGCGTGCACGTGTGGCCGCACAAAAAACGCGCCTTAATAAAACGACGTGCCGCGGGGGTCGCCCATAGGGACGTTCACCTTGCTCGATACTTCGTCTAAATCATAAAAGCATACTCTAAACATCTGTCATTGTTCTGGTTTTTGATCAAAATTTAATGCAAAGCGCTTAATAATTTTAGTTTTTTCTTTGGTTTCAGAAAAAAAAGGCAAATTTTTGTTCTTCGTTTGTTACTAAATTAAAGATTTTCCCTAACCGGTAAAAATTGTTTTTTTTTTTACCATGCTTCTTTATAATACCTCAATATCGTCTGTATTAGAATCTCTGTATCCGCTGCAAATCCCAAGGACCATTATCATCATCAGCCTACCTCCGTCCACTGCTCGACATAGGCCACTCCTATGGCACGCCACTGCTCGATCTTCAATCCCAAAGATAATGATGATCACATAAATTAAATACTTAGTAAAAAAAGCAGTACCTAAGTAATTCTATTAGATTACTTCAACACAATTTGGGAAGGTTTTAGGAAAACGAGGACAACTTTTTTGTTTTGTCAACGTAATAATAATTATATGAGGAAGTCTGAATTCACTTATTTATCGCTGACAGAAGCTCATAGGACTTGGCTTAGCTGATAGTCGAATGTAGACATCACATTAGGATAAATGTATAATAATGAGACATCTGTAGTCTCGTGAGTACAATAATGGTCTCGATTGACCACAATAATATATTACATTGGACAACGTTGGTGTTTTTTTCTGAAGAGTATTTTTTGTCATGAATAAGATAAATAAACCCTTGTACGAAATAACTCTTCAAGAAATTTCATTTCTTCAAGATCTACCGAAAGAATATGCTTGACAAGATATAGGTATTGATTGATATAGATTATTTAATTTCTATTGTGTATTGACCATTAGGTTTCGACTATAAAACAATCGACAGTGTCCCCTCCCTACCACCCTTGGACGGGTTTAATTACACGGCGCGGGCGACAGGTTGTCGGATGACGTCATCACGACACATGTGTGCGTACAGCCATGTATGTAGGTGTTAATATTTTGTACAATGTACGATGTGTGCGCACATGCAATATAATAGGTTGTAGCTGTGTCTGTGTGCGTGATATGTGTAGTTCATAGATATAATAGGCACCTACGCGAGTAATGGGTTCTCTGTTAAATGTTTTTTGTTATGCAAAACATGTGTTCGGTCTTAACGTTCTAAGATTCAGGAAATATTAAACGGTTATTAAACTAAAACTGAATAACTTGTATGTAATTGTAACATCATTTCTAACTGAAATAAATGTGATATAATTCGTGTCATTGGAAATAATTATTGAACATTTCGAAGAATCGCATAGTTAAAGTCAATATACTAAAGGGATTTTCATTTGATTGTATGAAAGATTAAAATCTGGTTATAAGGACACACCCTGAGAAAGCTAACACCCCACCAGGTTTTAGGTGGCAGACAACGTGTAAAAAACTAACTTTGCTGTTGTGAATGTTAGTATTTGTAACAGACATTAGTCATCTACTTCTACAAGTTGCATTCATCACACGCACTCAACTAAACAATATATTTCTTCCGGATTAGTTCTCCATTTTTACAGCTTTACATAATTTATTTGTGCCGTCGTAAAACCTGCTTTTAAAATCTCTATTCCGTAGGCAATTAAACGTAGTATTTGACAACAAAGTAAGCCCTGTGTTCTAGCGGTTAATACCTCGTTAAATTGAAATGAGTTAAAGATATGGCCTGATAAGAGCTCGGTGTAAGAGGGGTTTACACTGTAAACTAATGTTTGTTTTACATTTTAGTTTAATAAGTAAATTATTGCTGGCAACGTTAGGGTAGTTGTCCTAGACACTGTTTCTCTCAAAAGTGTTTTTTTTTTCATAAAACCCTTAATAATTTATTAATTTACTGTAAAAAAGATTTGTGATTGCTTTGAAATCGATATATAGTCAATTGAGTTGGCAAATTAGTGACGTCACAGGTTCCCATTTCCGAACAAAATCTACAGACGAATGGCGTTAGGACAGCTCATAAAAAATACTCATTACAATTGTGGTGTCAAATACCCAATTTAATACAGCAGAGAGTATTGTTACCTGATCTTGTAAGCTCAATTTCGAAAAATAATAACGCAGTATAACCCCCAAGTCCTTAGCAGTTGTGTTCCTTACAGATAGGAAAATCGAAAAAAGTTAAATTTTATCATTTTTTAATTTCTTTGAGATTCCAATGTTGCATCATTTATTAAGCAAAAGTACACCTCTATCAACCACTTTGGAAATACAGACACGATGACACATACATACCTAAACAGAATCTGGTGGAATGATTTAAACAAGTCATTACCCATGGAAGCCGCACATCTCATTCAATCGAAGGTATTTTCCGAACCAATCAGCTGATTGCTTGAATCTAGTTGAATCCGTACGATGTCCACCTTTCCACATTGTAATCTTGTCTGTGTGGAAGGTACTTACACTATTACTGAAATAAACTATCAGTAGGTACTTATAGAGGGACCCAGGCAATACTAGATATACCTGCCTACGTATGGCTATGGCGATACTTTATTTTACTTCAGAATATTCATTTTTGTGTTGAATAGTAGGTATTTCTGTGTCTGAAGTATTTCTAAGGTCCCACTAAAAATTTAATAACAACAAGCATGGCAGTATCGGCACGTCTTTGTATGAACGTGCATCTCAAAAATGGAATAGATAAACAGTAGCTTCTTTTAACTTTACTTTTAAGTAGGTATTACTTAAAGTAAAAGCAGTACCTAAGTAGTAATATTTCGGTACGTAAGAGTTAATCTCAAATGGGGTCACTCACCACATTTATCAGTTAATTTCCAAACAATATATCTACGTCACTGGGCTCTTTATCATCGCTACGGCGCGGTACAATTTTAGTAGCGGCCTGAGTCCTGACCCCAGATAGTGCGGGGTGAGGACATGATAAAACACCTTTATTGTTTACATTACTTTTATAGGTACGGCCGATAGTGTGGAGAACTGTGGATATTGAATGAGTATTGAGAAATTCTTTGTCTTTGAGAATAGTAGTAAGGTATTTGAAATTATTAAACAAGGCTTTAAACGGTATTAAATAAGACTCTAAGTGAAGATAATACAGAAACAAACAGATAAGCAAGCTGATGAAAATAGACGATCACAATAGATAGTTAGTTCAACGTTACTAGATAACCTATTTTATCGTCCTACTTTTACGGCACGTCCTATTTCCCTTATAGGTTAGCTCCAAGCTGCAGAACTGTTTGCTTGCTACCGACTTGTTGGAGCAAAGCATCGTGTGAGCCTTTGACATGAGTAGCAACTTATATTTACACGGAATAGTTATATGATTGAGTTTTGGTTCTTCGTGTAGGTAGGCAATCTTTGCAAAAGAAAAGGTAGGAAAGGGTATGTTACCTACTAGTTTTGTCTTTTAAATGGTTTCAAGGGAACGCTATAGTGAAGAGATTCAACCAAGATGGTAGATCGGTTGATCACTTAGTGGTTGCCTAACGAATTCGGGTATCATGACTCCTGGAGAGTAGTACCATCCGATACAGTATTTTAGGTTCCCTAAGTAAAATAAGGATTAGTTGTACTCATATATGAGCAAAAAGAACAATGCCAGGCAAGACTACATACAAAGCAAAGGATACATTTTTAATAATTCCTTGATAATTTCCGGAACATATTTTTAAGTTTTTTTCTTCGGTATCCACGTCATGGTAAAATATTTTTTCTTCGTCATCACAGCCTCCTCGTCCAGGTATGCCACTTTTGTTGCTTATTTAATTCTAATGCTGCCTTTTCTATCCATGTGTAAACTCTACTTAACAATAAACACTACCTCGTCTATTAAAGTGATGTATGTATAAATCAGTGCTTTGATGTGGACAATCTGCGCAATATTAATATATTTATGTGTAACGTCTATATAAAATCTGTCCTTGTGTCATTAATATAGTATACAGTTCTTGTTCTCACGTCTGTACATTCCATTTATCTGGTATCGTGGTACATATCGGTGGACAATGATGACCTACATTGCAAACAAATGGCTCTAATATGCTTCAGAACTGTTAGACAGTAGTATGATTTATTGGGAAATTATTGCAAATTTTTTTTTCAGAACTGTTAGACACTAGTATGATTTATTGGAAAATTATTGCAATTATTCAAATTTTTGGTGCATGGTACTCTTCAGCCTTAATTTGGTCGTCATGATATGACAATAAATGTTTGTCTGAAACTGTCAATAAATCTTTACTTCTAGAGAGGTACCTACGTAGAGCTTTTCCGTCGATTATATGCAACAGTCGCAAAGATGTTGCCGAACATTGTTCTGTTGTATTTCTGAGACAGTATTACTATGTAACGGGTAGGTTATATTTATTATATTCTCATTTTTATCATCTAAGGAATATATTTAATCCAAAAAAAAATATCTGCTCTGACTGGTGGAGCTGCAGCGTTTTAAACTCGATCCTAATTCTTGCCACCGATAAAATATCAAGTTACTTGTTGCCTTTTTTCACGTGTTCTTCAAACAATATTATTAAGTGATCATTCGTGATAATTATGTAAATACGTAGGTATATAATAAGCAATACTTGTATTATTTTGTTCAATTTTTTTTTTAATATAATCCTCTTTACCGTACCTAAATGACTCTACCAAATACGTCCCAATCAACGATTCCCCGTAGTGTAACTGTCTCATGAGCCAGTACGTACGAGCATTAGCCACGGGCACTGATAACCAAGTTCCAAGGAAGTGGGGTCACATGGGGAGAGAGAGGGGGGAAGGGGGTCAGGTGTTATCACAAGGTGCGAGTACTTCACGGATCATGTATGACGCAATTCTCGTTGTACTGAATCTACGAGTATTAATTATCTGGGAACAACAATCTTAAAACATTTAAGAATAATTTACCTACGTCGGGTTTTATCTTTGTGATGTAAATGACTAATGATCAATGATCATACCCTGTCGACATGGGAATAACGATGACAAATCATTGAAATGGTATTACGTTTTATTTCACAATCGACTCTTAAGCTTCGATTATAATCCGTTAGAAACATTGTCTTGTATAAGTATGGAAGTACAGACTGTAGAGTAGGTAATTATTTTTGATCGATGATGCTAGGATCTTGTGTGGACCACTATAGGTGATTAAAAGCATCAATATTAGATACATTATGCTGGCATATTTTTTACTTTCATACCATTTTTTTATAATTCTAAATAGGTGTGCGTTTGCATACAATTCTCCAGATGGTAGGTGATATTGTGGCCTACAATATTGCTACATTAAAAATATTTTGTTTAAAATATTCAAAATAGTTCCAGGATGCTAACATTTATTTAATTTAACGGTAGGTACCAAAAGCTATAAAAACTATTCTCAAAATTATAGTAGGCTCGTCTCCCGACGGCACCTAAGATCCCAAAATGTTATCAAATACGACCATTTTTTTAAAGTCGGGTCAAAAGGACCGCCATTATTTGTTACGGACGCCCACATATGGCCCCACCTTGCTCAGGTAACACCAATCTTTACCTTTTGCCTACCCTCTTATAACTACGAGATAAGGTTCAAAATCGTATGGCACTTTTAATAGGGTCTTTAAGTGGCATCATTAAGAAATGATAGTTAAGTTAATGGGAGTAGAGTTGAAAATAGATTGTTGATGTAGAGTAGGTGAACACAAAAAGCTTATAAAAAGCGACCTTTGTCCTGCACACATGTGCCGTTCTAAGAAGCAAATAATTAGCGATTGTGAGACAAGGTATGGTGTGGGTGTTCCCAGAAATGGTGGCTATATCATACACACATTTACCTTGTATTGTGCGATAGAACGAACTACATTTTAGTTTATCGTATCCAGAGGTCCCACTATCATAATAATGTTTTTTTTACGATTCACACAAGCAAAGTTAAAATTAAAATTACTCGGCTTTTCCGTTGTCATATTGACCACGGTTTGTTATTAATAATCGTTAAACTAATACTTACACATAGGAACAATTCTGTTCTGTAAGTATGAAAATATTTATGCCATTTAGGATAAGATGAGATCAAACTAAATTACAAACATTTTAAATTCTAAATTTTAATATTTTCCTTGTGTAGGTACAGTCAGCATCATAAGTAGCTGAACATTTAATTTCTTTAACCAACCATTAATTAAAGAACAACTTCTTACATAGTAAAACGTTTTAAATATGCTCATATCATCATTTGAACGGTCCCATAATTGGAAACAATAACTTGAATTGAAGTTTGTTTCTTTCAATTATTTGACATAATGTTTCGTAACATGTTAAGCTACTTATGATGCTGACTGTACTTAGAATACCTACATATTTTTAAATATGTATTATTGCCCTTATGCGTAGAATATAAGATCAAAAACTCGGTCCTCTTATAGAGTGAGGAAGAAAAGAGGCCTGAACAATAAAGTAATAATATTATATCATTTAAGTTTTTCATAATGACAACCCCTGAAAGACGATCTTTATACTGTAATTTATAAATTACCTATCAGCGAGCATTCTGTATAACTAATGTTGGTATGGTAATGGTAATGTTAACCCATTAACAATTTGTTTGGCGCAGTGGTTTAACGGTTCTTTAGTGTTCTAGATACAGTCAATATTACTTCACGCCAAATTTTTCTTTGAATAAAATTATACATACATACATAAAGTCACGCCTATTTCCACGAGGGGTAATAAAATTATTTCTATCATAAATATGGCACATCTTAAAGAAAATTAAAATAGCTTTTTAACAAATGCGAAAAATAAAATTTCCTATTTATGCGTAAACAAGACGACTTATACTCGAATTATAAGTTACGTAAAAACAAAAATATAAGTTTCAGTATATATGTATTGTATCTCAACGAAATAAACTTGCAATACATTTTACTTTTCGAGCCCAACTAGCGCCATCTAGCGTCAAGTAGAATTACTAATCCCGGTTCGCGCGCCAACTCACATAACATCAACAATTTTATTTGTTGGCAGTGGTAAGTAATTAAGTTTATTATTTAGATAGATAGATAGATTTGTTTATTGCACACCAAGAAACACAGTAGGTATACAGAAAAAACTTAAAACAGTGCAAGTGGCGGTCTTAGGTGGTATTGTAGTGTCCGTTTTCTTGCAAATTAATAAAACACTAAGGTAATAAAAAAATAAACTAATTTTCACTTAAAGGGTAAGTTTCGTTACCCTTTCAAGGGTTTCTTTCTATTTTTGTCTTTGGTATAAAATTAAATCTCAATTTAATGTCTCTTTAAATTACGCGGCATTATGATAGGTTATAAAAATCGGAAAATGCGACGTTGACAATACCGACCAAAATTCGTATTCTGGTACGTGGGGGATAAATTACATAAATTAATGATCGAGTCATGTCTAATGTGTTATTCTATTCTAATTGGTAACGAGCGCTAGTCTTGTATGCCATACTTAAGTAGGTTACTTTCTTAAATAGTGAAACTTACAGGAAAATATTTACTTTTAAAGTTCGCCTCGAATACAAATAGCAAAGTCCTTAAAGACTAGTTCAATTGTGGCCATGACGAGGGTTATCAAAATCCTATTAAAATTGTTACAATGTAAGTAATTGCGATACATTAAATGCATTTGGCGCTACATCAAAATATCAGGTGTATTGTCTTTGGTAGTGTAGATACAGGCCTCTAATCCCCTTCGTTAATAATAGACGTGTAATTATACATTTGTTATGTTGTCTGCCTACTATAAAATAATTATTTAATTTAAACTTAATTGTAGTTTTCAGTTTAAGTCTTATGTTAAATTAATTATTATCAAAGTTAGGCAGAGGCGTCTAGTACACCCACATTTTCCCAGATTTGATATAGGTCCTAATGTAATACGGGGTGAGCCTATTGCCAATTGCCATCAACCGGGCACAAATCCAGACTCCGTGCTGCTACTGAGATTTACCTAATGGTAAAACTCAGTAACACTTTGCCCAACCGGGATTCTAACCCAGAATCTCATTATTAGCAGTCGCGCTAAGCAACCACTAGCCAACGAAGCAATTTTTCTGATAATAGATTTTATTTATGTTTGTGTAAAAGACACAACATTTTGCTAGAAATACACGTAGCCTTAGGTTAGGTATTGGTTCTGTGTGTCCACACAATTTATCCTCTAACTGTGATTATTCTGCTTGAATTTAATTTGGAAAAGTCTACATTAAAAGCCCTACGTTTTCTAGAATTCCTAGATCTTTCAAAAGTTATTTCTGACGTCACTACTGGCGTCACCAATTGACGACTGCTGGGCTTAGATACCAGCTACGAGTTACCTCCTCGCATAGCTGACGCGTCCACCGCGCGCCAACAATCACACGGTAACACGCATGACGCCTCCACTCTCTTTCCACTGCCAATTAATAAAAATTAACATAAATGTCGCTTTATTCTGAACTGTCTTTATTAACGCCCGTTTGAATTCTTTGCGGCTGATTTTATTGACAAAGATGAAGTTTTTAATCTAAGCTTTATAAAATTGCAAAATGGTATTACGCTTTATTAAAACGGTATTGAAACTTACTGTACCTAATTTTTTTTAAACCCCTTTTTTAAAATAACCTTGGGTGCGTTTTACAAACACTCAAACTCTGACTTATACATCTGCGAATCACAGAATTTTTAGTCCCGTGTGGGAATCGAGCTCGCAAACTCTAGCGCAGCATCTCAATCGCTTGGCCGCTGCGCCAATCAGACATCCAACCAGATGGACTGACGACATTGTAGCTACGTTTTACGGAGGATTTCTACCTATGCCCAGCAGATGATAATTCGTGCCTAATTATATCGTGTCAAGTATATTACTTGGAGCAAACACAAAACTTCTCACTCCTGGCTGATGTGGGGCAAACATTGGCGCCAGTCGTTGCTGCCCCCGAATTTGACATAAAATACCTACCGATGCACGATGGTCCGCGGTTACCTATCCGTGTTGCTTGCCAAATGATTCGCGTTGACTGACACGGAATGACGCGTCTGTATTTATTTTGCCAAAGACTAGCGACGCGGCGCCAGTCTCACAGCGTAGCTGGCTATACCTCGATATCCATTGCTTTCATTATATACTTGACGTTTATCATACGAGTAGCAATTCATCAATGGGTGTTGAAGTGTGGCCAACTTGAGGCTTTGTGTTTTGGGCCAGTGTTGGTATCGCGTTTTGTTTATTATTGCACGTTTTTGCTTTTGAATACTCTTTCGCAAGTCGTTTGCGTCTCGTATCTCTACCAAAGTGTTGGCACTCAAATTATATTAGTTTACCTTGTGACGTGTGTTAGGTCATTAGTGAAAACGCTGACGTCTAGACATAACATAATATCCATATACCTGTATACATAGTATGTTTAGATACTTACCTTCATACTAAATGTAAATTGGATCCACTAATCTGTCTTATTATAACTTTCCACTAGTGCTAGTATTCCTGCCAGGGAAACCGAAACTCTGTTTTGTATACAAACCAAGTTAAACTAATCACAGCCATAGGTATATTAGGTCAAGGTAGCCGCTAGATCAACGAGACGTCAACCATATAAAACGTTTAAGCAAATGTTTTAAAAATAACAATTGTGACACACTACATAACTGCATCACTCATTAACTAAATATAATATATTTGACCCACATACTTCAGGTGGTAAGGTAGGTAATAAAAATAAAAAAAGGAAATCTGAAATAACCTAGTGAATATTCTCCTCCATTCCGCGAGCTAGTCCCGTCCAGTGCACGGTGGTGAGGCACGTTTTAATCTCACCGGCCGCGGCTGAGGTGTCCGCGGTTAATATTAGACGTGATCGGCTATTTGAGTCCGTATTGGGTTCGACATCTGTCTGACTCACAGATTCTAACGGAGAAACTAAGGAGGAAAAGTTTATATTTAATTTTTGTGACAAAAGGTTGGCGCTTTTAGGAATTTAGTTGTGCCTATGCTGGGTAGGCTCGCTAAGTTGAACTATAATGAGTGCATATAGACGAAAAATTTACCTATTGAAGCAGCAACAATCGAAACCT
Source organism: Abrostola tripartita (assembly GCA_905340225.1). Taxonomy (NCBI): domain Eukaryota; kingdom Metazoa; phylum Arthropoda; class Insecta; order Lepidoptera; family Noctuidae; genus Abrostola; species Abrostola tripartita. Next base: position 399,613 of record HG996494.1, read on the forward strand.
TGAAGAAGCAACTGAACTTTATGTAAGGTTTACCAAACGATTTGTCGAGTCTAAAATTCTGCCTTCATCAGAAAAATCTCTTTCAGTGTCCACCTAAAATTACGTTGCAGATAACCCAAACCCAGCTTAAGATCTTCCATATTTAATAAACGACCGCCATATTTGATTTCAATCCCAGGATCACATCAAATCCTTGCTGCACAACTCGACCTTATAAATCTAGGTACATTTTAATTATACGATACATCACATAAGATTATGGAGCCACGAAACTTAACCCGCGGTGTCAGTGTCAGGATGCACGCATCCGGCCGCCGGACGGACGCACATGAAAGGCCCTCTGTCCATCGTTTGGTATTAATTCACTTTTTGAGGTGAGACACGGTTAACGTCGGTCACATTACGAATCACTTGCATCCGAATTTATAAATAACTGCGTGACCAAGCGAAAAATTCTGACGTTGTTTTCTCCATTTTCTATTTTTTATAGGCTTTGGGAATTGTGTCAAGCTGGTAAAACATAATTTATATTAACGAATTTCAAAACAAACCACTGAATCCAATTAAAAAGTTAAAAAAAATCTGAAGAATACCTGAAAATAAAATTACAAAATTTTGGAAATTGCTTCTGGTTGTGAATTTTATGTCTCTAGGAAAATATCGAGCTGAGCTTGATTAAACGAAATACCATGCAATTTTTTTATATTTCCACGAGCTTCTAATCGTTTTATCGAGAATCTGTTTGAGGCGAACAAATTATATTTTTCACGAAAAACAATTTGTCCCGTTTCTTCAAAGTGATTTATTAATTGAAATAATTATACTCCAACAGGGTCACTCAAATCAGGTTAACAAGTAAGTGAACAGATTCATCAAGAGAGTATTTTTAATGGCGAGAAGATGTTGGATGATGGAGCGGCTGCATGTCACGTGACTAATGGCTATAGACGCCACAACTAATGCCCCCACATTTATTCAGTGACCAGATGAGTTTCTTAAAGTGTAGACGATGTTGGTTTACCTCTCAAAAACAGAAGTGATGGGTGATCGATGGTAATGCTTAGGTGTTGGTTGTAACGCCAGGAGTATAATATAACGAGCTTAATGTACTTATAAAGATGGCTACAATGAATATGATACATTTATTTCAGCAAATGCGTCTTTCAGCAAATGTTTGACATAACGACAATGATGGTAAGACTCAGGACATAATCGTAGAACCTAATGATTTAACTCATCTTCAACTTAACAGATCAAAATACCTATGTCATGCCTGATGCCATATAAAAACAGATATCAGTACCTATTTATTGTGTCGTAGGTATATTAGGTATAATCAATGCTAATAAAACAATAGGTTCGCATATTTTGTTGGCACCTGAATCACCAACGGTTAACATAAACCCAAATATTTATCCACAAATACATTCAGCCTAACCCAATACAAGCCTAGTCGGTAACTATTGTAAGCTTTTATTTATAAAACTCCTGAACAAAGTGACTGGCGGCGTGACGGTATGCGCCGTTATCCAGAAATAGGGCGTCACCAAAGGTAAACATCGGTACTGGCGTTATTTATTATACCTGGTGCTCACCGCCGTAGGTACTTATTTTATTTTCCTCCGCCCGAGAATTTGTGGACGGTATTTGAATGTTCTTTGTAGATACATGTGAATGTTTGTCTGTATGAATGGTTTTTAGCATGATATAATGTTTTTGTTAGAGACACTAGTTATCATTATCAATTTCTATTTCTACAAACAGCATCTTAAATTCGTAGAGATTGTCAACCATTATATACAGAAGATGCTGATGAATTTAACATTCTAACATTAGTAATAATCCATAAGTTATAAAAAGAGAGGCTTCTTACCAGCGGCTAGCAAGTCGCAGAGTCGAGCTGATGAATGCTGATAATGAAAATATTAAAAAAGTATTAGCTTTTTAACTAGTTGTGTATATAAATGACATGAATGAAAGCGATATTCTACCAGACAGTAATCAAGGACTTCTTCATAAGTAAGAATTAACTAGAGGCGGAATGATGAGGAGAGTCGAATAGTTCTTTAACCTATTTCGATATAAATTATAAAGATAAGAAAAGCCGCAGCAAACATTGTGTATGACACTGTTTGTCCGCAGTAGTGACATTGGCTGGGTTTAAAGAATTTTGATTATTTTTCGTCTGATGTAAAGAAATAGTTTTGTTTGTTTTACCTTTCAGTGCCCGTAAAGTTATATTTAGATAACGAATGTCAACTTGTTTTCTTTATAGCGCGAGAATTTTACTTGTAGAAACAAGTACTATACACATAAAACATTGGTAATAATTATCAAAATTACATAAAATATTGTCGGTTCTTTTACTATTCACAACTAATTGTTAATCAAAACTTGAAGCGACACTCAAAATATATCCCACGCTGTAAACTAAACTAGTTATTGATTAAGACATTATTATTAATCTTCACACATTACACAAAGCAGGCAATGTAACGGTTGATTTGAAAAAATCTTTTTCATTCTCCACCATTAATCACATTGTCTGGTCAACATTATTAAAAGCCATCATAATTTCATCGGTGTGAATTGATTGGCCACATGAGATCAAATGTTGTGACTTATTATATCATATTTTGTAATGACGTCTCTTCAGAGGTATCCCTTTCGTCCAATTTGTAAATCATGTTTAGGAATTATAAATATTTTGTATCCAGTTCGTCGCAGTGGGCTGTTTTTTCTATTTGTGTGTATGTTCAAAAAAATAACTCTAAGCAGTCGGTAGTCAGTACAGATGCCTTAACTTATACGCATTTAAGTTTTTGTGAAGCTACTTTATCTCAAGTGATGTTCAAAACAGGAATTACTGAGTAATACTAACATCAGACTGCCTCGTTGGTCTAGTGGTCGCTAAGCGCGACTGCTGAGCAAGAGGTCCTGGGTTCAAATCCCGGGTCGGGCAAAGTGTTACTGAGTTTTCCATTAGGTAATTCTCAGTAGCAGCACGGAGTCTGGATCTGTGCCCGGTTGATGGCAATAGGCTCGCCCCCTATTACATTGGGACTTGCAACATAACTGGCGAAATGTGGGTGTACTACATGTACACCTCTGCCTACTCCTTCGGGGAATACAGGCGTGATGTTATGTATGTATGTATGTACTAACATCAGATTCTGGAGGAATGGTCAAATGACGAGTAAATGTTTGTAGTAAAAGAGCATATAAATCTAAAGAGTACATATCTATCTTTCTCGCAAAAATGGGTGCTCTGAATAAGTATCTAACCAAATAATTAAAAGTGACTTGTAAAACCACACAAATGGCTGAACAATAAAAAACATTTTTCATAACCATCTCTAAAATGTATAGAAAAAGTTGTTCATGTTGAAATTGTACTTCCTAAAGCAGCCATCCAACCACACCACGTCAGAGCATTAATGTAATCGTTTTAATATCAAACACATCGCGCACTGTTTACTGTTACGACATAACAGCTATTCTCATTAGAATGACATTGCACTTGGCAGAAACGACACATTTTTCCTATAATTTATTACTTATCGTGTAAATACGCAGTTTTCTTAATACTTTAGCACGTTTACGTTTGTTTATTAAATATTTTCATAATTTTTATGCGTGTGATGTCGAGTCTGCGGCATTGCTTTGAGGTACGTTTGAAGTTTCAGTTCAATTAGTAGATGAATAAACTACACATTATTTTATTTTGGATGATTACGTTTACTCTTTGACGGCACGTGGAAGTTTTGTAGGACAGAAATATGATGGGACAGTCTTGCGGTAAATAATGATCCGAGTCTTTTAAATCGTCGTGTTTGAGTTTGTTGAAAAAGTTATTTCTTGAAGTTATTTCATCCGATTGTTGATTTTAGCCATAATGATTATCTAGTGTATTTATGTCTGAATTACACGTGTACAGAGCGTAGATAACTATAACTTCTTTTTTTATTTTAACTTTAAAATGCTTTTCGAGCATCTTCTGCAGAGTGTAAAGTTTCTTCGTCGCTTTCAGGTTCATCATATTTCCAAAAAATATATGAATGACAGAAGTTTCTTAAAAGATTATGAAATACTTTCTATATTAGATATAACAATTACGACGGAACATAAGTATCGTCTGAAGACTACCAGAAACCAGCAGAATTGCTAATAAAGATACATTGTGTTGTATATTTTCTCAACAGCAACAATTTTTTCATCGGTCTATTAGCTAGATTGCGGACTAGACACCTAGCGTATGATTTACGATATTTAGACGATTTTTTGTGCACACCATCGGAGAGGGTTAGCAGAGCAATATCTCTGAGTATTTGTGATAAATATATCAGCTAATAAACGCTAAGGAGATATAAATCTTTTTAGCGCGGAACGATTTGTAGTGTAGGGCTGCGCAGAAGTTCGGTTTTGTGCAAAAGTTACCTACGCACTTAAAATTGTACCTGACTATTGGAAAGAAAAACCTCACGCAATATGCAAACACGTGGAAATTGTTGGTGTATGAGCAAAATAATAATAATTGTTTAAAAACTTCCATGCACAAAAATACGTAGGTACAACTTATCAATTCAGTGTTTCTACTATCCGGTCGGTAATAAGTACCTACGAATTTAACCTGATTCTAAACAACTGGTCCATAAAGAACACTTTTCCAGAGTTCTATTACATCAATTTAATTCTAAATAGATCACCAAAAAAGACATCACATTTGACTTCACACAAAATTGGTAAAAAAAACTTCGTTATCTTCGACTAGCCTACTGATCGTATGTTACATTTATTGATATATTATTTTACACTGTGGCGTTTGCGAGAGGCGTGTAAAAATACATATATTGTGTGCCGCGGGCATACATTTATTATTGTAAAATATAGCGCTGCTCTGTGGCGTTCGGTTAATTCGCCAAACTCTTTGTATGGACCGGATAACATCGTATGTAATGTATTAGCGGATAACATATTCATGGCAATATGTTTTTATACGTGAAAATGTGTAACAAGGAAACGAACATATCAGATATTATGTGAAATTCCTTGGAACCGGCGGCGAAACGATAATTTTTGTTAGTGTCATTTTGCCACAGTTTTGGAAAAACGTTACTTACTTAATTGTGTTAAACTTATTTTGTACGATGTCGCAAATCTAAGTAATAAGAAAATTTCTGAACAATAATGTGTTTAATGCATTTACTACAGACAAACGACTTTGAAGATTTAGAAAAAAAAAACTATTTGAATGGCTTTTTGTAAAGTTTAGTAAATAAGCTATAGCTAGCGAAATATACTCAAATACCTAATATTTGTTTTAATTCATTGTTCAAATTTTAAAAAGGTGCTCATCATACTTAATTGGTGCTGGGTGAAGCAACAAAAATAAAAATAATTGGCCTTTTACGGACTTATAGAGTTTGGTAAAGTTAGTAATGTGTGAAATTTTTATTTTTTTATAATTAAGTTATCTTTCAATTTAAAGATGTTATTTTATACACATAATTTATTATTACAAAATATGATTTTAATATAGCTTGTATGGACCATTCTAGGTTTGTTAACAATTTAACTTTTATCGATGGCGTTGAGTTTTCTATAACTACGTGTAAATGTCACCTATTGTCACACCGACAACTATTTTTGGTTGATAGCAGTCTCTTGACAAAAAATCTAAATATTCAACCAAAAATTCTAGTTAAATAAAAAATATAACACCGACTTTGTAAAGGCTCGTCTAAAGTCAATAAATCCTGCATTATGATATATGTTTATACTACATATTTACATAATAAGCATCCATAGTAGTCATAACTCAATGGCGCTAGGAACACAGCGCGTAATATCTAAAAAATGTTGGCGCCAGGAAACAAACTGCATCACGAATAAACTCTAATAAAACAACAGAATTGATTACAAGAAACCGGGAAGTAGGAATTTACTGAAAGTACGTTACATGTCGAAATATAAACAAATAAATATGGATATTTACTTGATGGGAGGCGGGAAGTATTTGTTTAGCTTTTCTTGTTTGGTTTTGGCGTTCTTCTATAATTTTAATCATGATTATAATTTGATATGATTATGGCTATAGGAATGTGAATGTGGTTCAAGGAAGCCAGATCTTACACGTGCCAATAAATTATCTCAGACTCTGTTTTTAATTAAAATCTTTCTGTAATGACAGAAAGGTGTGATGATCATTCATGATAATATTGGTAGGCTAAGAGGCTTTTGCCTTGCAATGGAATAGTTGAAGATTAGCGTATAATTAACAAAGCTTCCACAATTTTATTACATCTGAGCTGTAAACGTATCACCGCCGTTGATGAAAAACTGTTAACTGTAATCAAAAATGTATTCAGTTCACTTTAAATCTGAAAATATTCATCACATTATAAAATTCAGCAATACTCGGATGAATATCCGTCTTGATACGAGACTTAACTTTTATTTTCTTAATATTGTCGGTACTCATATCCCGGTATATTTATTTTTACTTCACCACAATGAGATCACACATCTATACTTCTGTTATGAGATCATAGACGAGCTGGTTTGCTGTTGATAAAGCCAGTTCACACGAGCGATGACGGCCTAATGCGTCTCGCTGACACACAGTGTGAACGCACCCTGTTTACCTTGGTCGCAGAGTAGTGTGCAGTTCAGATTTTTCATGATAATGGCGTAGTTTTCAGCTTGTAGCTGTAGCACGTCCAATACTAGATAAAAGTAGATTAGTGATGTTTTCATTGTTATTAGATTAGGTTAATGGATAGTAGTAGTAGCGTTTTAATCATATTATTAAATATAAATAGCGGTTAGTCGCTCAAATATTTGTATCGTACCAATCATATAGTTAAAAAAAACGTTTACAATAAAAACCCGTAGCATTGCGCAGTACAAATAAATATAGTAACCTCTCCAGTACAATAAATGCTACAATAAACAGCTAATCTCTCTGAACGGTACACTAATCTACACCCACGCTGAAAAAAAGCTAGTGTTTACAAGATCGTCGAACTTATCGATACGTCTGTCGGGCGCACGAAGCGATTTTTGAGTGATCCTCTACTCGTTTGATTAATGCCCGTAAGCCCTGGCTTCCAGCCAATACTCTGTTGCTTTGACCCATCCTACCCACTTTTAATAACTGACGTTACGAAAACAATCGAAAGTGAAATTATTTGATGTGTTTCTGGGACGCGGAATTGGGCAGTTTTATGAGGAACTTTAGCAGAATGGAGCGCTCTTTTAACATTGTTTTAGGTAATTATGAATTGAACTAGTTTTTTCTTTTGATGCCGAGCAAACTGTTTGGTCGAGATAATAGCTGACGGGACGTAGTGGACACAAAAAAGGCGGACACTAATGTCACTCAACGTAAAATATTGAATTTGAAGACTAAATAAACACACAGCATGATATATGTATTTTTATTAGACCGCCACAAAACTATAAATTATGTGTGTCAGAAGGTTAATGTCGCGAGATTTATGTATTCTCAGGTATTCGGTGGTACGCCTACGAGCTTCCTACGAGTAAAATCGTTGGATTTGGTGGAAAAAGCCGCGACATTTCCAGTTTGGCGCGACAATGACGAATGTTGCGCTCGACCGCGACACGGCGCCTGCGCCTGTGAGTTGCAGGGTTGCCAGTTGACAGACAAGTTCATGATATCATTAAGAAAGTGCGATTCAATAGCAATTTACAGCTTATTTTAATACATGAAGATATTAAAAAACTTGACGCTGCCGACGTTTTACATTTTTATCAAATTTATAGGTTTTTTTTTCTTTTGTAGCTGCAAAACCCAAAAATAAAATTATCGATTTTTTTAAATATCTATCACTTTACTTTGTACATTATAATTAACCTGTATTAAAAAATATATAGTCAGAAACCGTATTTATCGCTAAGAAACGATTCTCACCAGCTATTTCAAAACTATGCTATTCAAATCTCCAACTCGTGAAATTCTAATTCGCTCCCGGCAGCCCTACCACCGCGACACCTGTCGCGTCCGCCATCGAAATAGTCGTGTTATCCGAAAATAAAGGTTGAACGCATTTTTGTGGACAAACGTATTTGGATTAGCTCTGCAGTGTCTGCACCGGGGTGGAGTCTTTATGTTCGGTCAATATTTTCATAAGAAGGAATCTGTGTGCATCTGAAATAAACTCTTGTAGGTGCTCAAGGTGTGTTTGGTTAACAGTGGAAGCAACTAATTCCATTAATGAGCTATAAATATCTAGTAATATCACGCAAATTAAATATCATCGGGTAAAAAATATTTTTCCCCTAAGGTCTTAGAATTTTGAAACCAGAAAACAGCAACTGTAGCACTGTTTACAGTTGCTGTTTTCTGGTTTCAAAATTCTTGAAGATTGGTTGTGTCTCCGCTCGTTTTCCAAATAAATTAATATTGTAATTAGGTACTAATCTGGGGGCACGGTAGTGCCGCCGCCAAGTTGAGCAAAAAAGCGTTATCTTAAGACCTAACTAGTTGCCTAGGCCTACTTTGCAAAAAATATCATACCAAATTCAGAAGAAGTTTCAGCAGACCTAGAATGGGAATTGATTCTTAAGGTACTTTTTACTAATTAGAATGCTACAGATACCAAGAAACATAGTATTAGATGGTGCTCATACAAAAAGTTTGAAAACGCCACAAATTTCAGCAGTTACGTTTCAATAGCTCAAAGAAAAAACAAAACAAGATACCTAATCACTACCTAATACGCAATGAAACAGTCAGTGATTGTGTCTGTCAGTACATAGTTCGCGGGCAATTAATCAAGAGTCGCGGCGTGCGATGACAACCGGCTAATGACGTTAACGGGCGGAGTCGCCTGAGAAAACATAGCTAGACACCGTCTGTTTTTGTACGTGAGTAATGTGGAGTTTGATGGCTGATGAGTTTGACAAGCGATCGACTTGAGAAGGTCACGATTTGGATACATATGGAACTGTCTTGAAGATGACCTTGGATCGTGAGGTAATTGCTAAACTTGTGTATCACTGGTTAATAAGCTATTGGTACTATTTGTTCGACTATCTATGATTGGGCCTTTTAGAAATGTTCGCATTGGGCCTTTTTTGACGTCTTGAACATTCATCGAGCTTATACATTTTAACTTTAATGGAATTGAAAGTTATTACAATATTAACTCGAATAGAATGTTACTTAAGAACGCATTTAAAGCTCATTAAGTAAAGTACTATCTAATAAAGGTTGTTTTGATTTGGATCAGTGTTTGCCAGCAATATTTTCTTTTGTTTAAATCTGGCAGGATAACATATTTTCTGTTTATTTACTTATTAAATGGCTTTCTTTAGCAAAGTGTCTCATATCCCGCACCGACCTAATTATCCGCCCGTGATTTACAAGTCGTACCTCGAACAACCAAAATTTCGCTCGAAGCATGTCATTTCACCACATTAATTATAAAATTCATAACAAAACACGATCTGAATGTGCCAAAACAAACGTTTGTTCTGAGAACTCGTATAAATATGTTACAAGAACCGCTCCAGGTGTTCCCAGCGTTTATACCATAAACGTGTCCACGCTTTACTTGTGTTCATTTAACGCTTACTCACTTACATATAGGCAAACCGCACCCAAAACCCAACCTTTTGCACCTCCACATAAAGTTCATAATACCTGTGAAATTTGGTCGACGTGGGAAGAGTAGAGGCGCCACATGTGGACCGCCTGCAAAATTGAAATAAAAATATAATTTAAAAAAAAACGCGATACCCGCCGCCCCGAGGTGAACGTACGTGCGATGATGTACGTGGTCTTGGCGATTGATACGACTTAATGCTGTGTAGTGCGGCGAACCTGTCAAGAGCGATAAAGAATGGCTGAATATAAAATCTAATGGAGTTCAAAGTAAATACAGGTTCCTAGGTTTCTATAAAATGTAAATAGAATTTTCTTTATTTTTCCTCTTGTATTTTTAACAACAGTCTGTCTTACATTAATATATTGAAATAGATTTTAGCCATCATAAAATTACCCTATTTTTGTTAGTTTTGTATTAACATCGATATCAGCCTTAATTTTCAATAAATACTTTTAAAACAAGGAACTTTAGTACACCTCTACGTTAGAAAGAAATCAAAACATCATCTACATAGTTCAAAACTACTAACGCGCGCAACACTCGTTCCGATACACTCTGCAACCAACACATACGTAAATAGATTTAACACCGTGGGAGACACATTACATTTTACATCGCCTTCCACCTCACACCTTATCGCCCACACATAAGGTTCGAAATCGCACAAAATCCTCAATCATATGATTTCCCTATGTCACATCGAGGTTTTGTTTTTAACGATACAGAGTGACTGACGTGAGAACTGTATGGTGGTGCTTTCACAGGCCGGTGGGACTTTTAATTCGGTAATTAAATGGGGAGATCTGAAAATAAGTTGTTAAGTAGTTTAGAATGGCCGGTAATGGGAGGGTGAGATTATGAGGAGGCCACTTACATGAGAAACTGAAGACGTGAGATACATTAGCAGGAGCTCAGCTGAAGGGTTATTGTTTTGTTTGGAATTCTCAAAAGAAAAATACTAATACAGGTTTTCAGAATATGATTCCCTCTAACAAAACTGTAAAGTAGATTAACTAATTTAGGTGTTGCTTAAATTCTATAGAAAAGTAAATAAACCGTTTGTTTCAAAAAGAGCTGAAAGATTTTGAAATAAGGAATGATGATTTAGTTGAATAAGTTGTAGCACATTATAAAGACTGATGCGATATATTGCAAACCTATAAGTAAACAATCACATTATTCGGCAAACGTTACCAGGTGACAGTAGATTATGTTACCAGGATTTTATAGCAGATTTAACAACCATTTCAACTAACACTGGAACTTAGAGCCCAATGCCATTAAAGAACGTATGAAAAACGTTAAGCAAATGATTTTGAGACCCTATCGCCTTTATATTTATTAGTTTAATCAAATACCTTTTAGGGTTTTTTCTAACTCTATCCCTATTTTGATCACCAAAAAACGTTTCATCCGAAACAAAATTCCATTTCAATAAAACTTTACAGCGGAGCGTATAGCCAAAAACAATTTCATTAGACGATCCCCGAACTTACCGCAGTATAAACCGCTTTATAAACTCCTTAGCCTTCGCAATATTGTTTAAAAATGTCTCCGAGCCCGGTATGAAAATCGTGCGGGACCCTAAACGTATGCAAATTTTATTTTTTAAAAATGCAAGTGGCCAGCCACATGTCGCCCCGGACGGTCATCGCGGCGTCCGTCTGCTTTTTATTACTTTTATTTTTGTTGTCCAAACTTACCCACCTTCCTCTCGTCTGATTTGATTGCGTATTTATTCCAAGTTGTGTTTTGCTACGTCGTGATATAATAAAATTGGAGATTTTTAGAATAACATACATGTATGGCAACACTATTTTCTCGAATGCTCAGAGCTTTTCGTGTTGTTTCTTTTTTAAATAGAGGATTACACGTTGTATGGCTCTCATTTCTACTTTGCGTTGAGCAAAGCCAGCAATACCCATGCGTAGTAAATTGGAACCACTTCTCAGTAATTGGTAAGATTCTCAATCAGTAGATTGTCTCTCAATCTATCAGCTCTTAACCAATTTTCTATCGATTCACAACTTTGACCGAAGAACAATGAACTCTGATATCCCTTTTCTCATTAAAATTGATCTATTTTGATTCGCTTTATGCCTAAGGCTGTTTGGTGCGCAACTAGGCCTTTACTTTAATGTTACTAAGCAATTGCTCAGTGGCATTAATATTATTCAGGCATATATTTTTTATTTTTTTGCTCAGTTTTCTTCATACTTATATAAATATATAATACAGTTAACACCCTCCGTCCTGGACCGTTCAGATATCGCGTCAGATGATTTTTACGATCAATGTCCACGTGACGTCTTTATTAAGGCGATATCAAGGTGGGTTCCGTGAGATTAGGGGTCCGTCGTAAATGGGCACCCGCTGTATTGGACGACTCTTCGTTATTATAACGAGATAATTCCGATATTATTGTCCAGCACTTTGGAAAACGTGAGGATATTTGAAGTGTAAGTTTTGGACTAGCTTGCCTTCTGGCAAGAAGGTAAGCGTGTCTTCAATATAATGTTTCCTCAAGATTTTCTTTCAAAAATTCGTTGTTAATATTATTTTAAGCGTGTAATATCCAAAATCCAAAAATTACAAACCTAAATAAGGCCATATAAAGCAATACTCGCATGAGATATCTTGTAAAGCCCGGACCAGTAACAAGTCTTGTAATAAATGCGGGCGGGGCGCTCGGTGTGCCGAAACATAAAATATATAAAGTTTGACCGCCGGCGGACAGTGACGCGACCACCTACGGGTCGCAGAGGGCTTACATGGTGCTATAATAAAATTTGAAAAGTAACACACAGCATTTTATTAGACGTTCTGTAACATCTGACGGCTAGAAAATCATTATGAATGGGGTTAACTGGCGTAAAAATGTCTCAAGCATCTAGAATTTGGTACCTCAAAAGAATAATTTAAATGGTAACGTAAATAAGAGGTTATTTAAACATCGAATTATAGCAATACAAAAAGGTAAGATCACTTTGCTAATCTTTATTTCTAAGATAACGAATAGTACCCTTTAGGATCCCGAAGCCTACTCGTATCAATCATCATAACAGCCTTTCTCTCTATCTAGACCTAGGATTTTTAGGTGAAGTGCCAAAACCAGGTTAATCATTCAGGTTTATAATGACTGAATGGGATCTCATTCATAATCAACAAGATTAATATTAGAACAACATTTTTGAATCAATTTCAAAGATACATAAATAATAATTATTACTGATTGCAATATTGCTTTGGCAAGGCACCTGACACGCTCGAGGCATTTGTGCGCCATTCATTAGTATTAGTGCAGTCATTTAAATAGTTTCATAAATTAAAACGATTGAGTTCAAATAGCTTTAGATTATTATTGCTTCGAAGGTTCTCGTCAATTTTTTTATCTATTTCAGCAATAACTTTGTCTTTTATCCCCATTCTGTGGCATATTTATTGAACGTACGCTAAGACAGAATCTTAAAATGCATAATACCAGGTTACAGGTGATTGACTTAAATTCACGCGGTTGGGATTAAGGGCCAGGTTCATAAGCAACTGGATATAAAGCTTGGCATGAAACTCAGATAATAAAAGCTAAGAAAATGAAAAAGATAAGGTTTCGCAAAAAAAAAAAAAATACGTCCATGTAAACCGACGTGATCTTCAGCAATATTGTATCAAGTAGAAGTGTCCACGTAGAGACGTGTTTGTATGAAAAATATTCCAATATTCCCCCGTCCGGCGGGTGATCGAGCCGAAATATAAGGTGATCGCGACAACATGGCCGCTTATTTGAAGGGCTTAAGGTCGGGCTTTTGTCAAATTATATGTGTTTTGCTTTCGCGATATTCAGAGGCTGGGTTAGGATATCTTATTTTGTCAAATGTTATGTCGTTTTTTGAAATAAATTGAGGCATTTTTGGAAAACGTACCATAGTTTTGAGTTTCACTTCTGTAGGTAGGTCCTACATGTAGTGAAGCATTTTTTTTGGTTTATGGCGTTATCGTATTTCTACATACTTCTGTGTCTTATCGTACAAGTCTGTTTGCGTATGATTGTGGGAATACGTTAAATAAATAATTATCCATCATACTTTTCGGACTACGCATAACAAAGTCATAAACGGTGGCAAAATATTAAAAAATCGAAAGAAAAACTGATTTATATTCTGCTGCATATTCCGGAAACTCGTTAATTAAAAAAAAGTGAAAAAAGTGTAAAATGTATTCAGATAGGTTCTATACCTTGTTGTATGTAAACTAACATTCCCTTTTCCCAATTTCCCAAAAATATATGATCCCAGCATCACCCCGGGATAAGAGTGAGCATAATCGTAAGGAGATCTGTGATGCGATGTGACCGGAAATTAAGACACGGGGGCGGCCCGCCCGGCGCCCTTCCGTTTCCGTTCGGACATCACCTTGTGCCGTGGGCGAAGGTTGCTCAGATGAATAATCATTATCATAAATCTTGTGATAAAGTCGTGACCAAGCGGGTTTGTTTGGGGATGGTGTTTTTTTCGGTGAAATATTTTGGAGTTTCGTGAAAGTGTGTGATTTATTACGGGAAGTCGAAAATAAATAAGGACTAGACAATGGGTTAACAGTTATTCGGAAATGTTCTACGAGGCTGAATTTTTGTTATATCGGCATTTGGCAGTCTGTAAATCATCATAGGTTTTGTGATAGATCAATACACATTTTAGTCTTATAGGAAAATTTGACAAACTTCCATTCGGTTTCGTTTTGTTCCTATCAAAAATATAATCCTTAAAGCTGTGGTTTCATAACAAACAACCTTCTTTTGGTCTGAATATCTAATGCATAGCTTCGAGCCTCACCTATACTAAGCTGACGTAAATTTAGGTACTTCAGAAGAGAATCGCACTAATATTATGAAGGCGAAAGTTTGTGAGTGTGTTTGTATGTTTGTTACCTCTTCACACTCAAACGGCTGGACCGATTTTGCAAAAATTTGGTGTGGAGGTAACTGACATCCTGGATTAACACAGGCTACTTTTTATCCCAAAAAAAAAAGTAGCGGTGCTACCGCGGGGCGCAACTAGTGAAGAAATAAGGTCACACAATCCTCTGACTAATTGCCTGCACTTTATATCTATAGATATGGTTAGTTCTTTATGCGTTCACACGGAACCCACAGCTGTCTTAAGACAAAGTAAAAAAACAACATCATATACCTTTTTTAATGTCCCCAGTTTTGTTATAGCTGGATCATTAGCCATTAGTCTTTCAACAGTAGTTCTTTTGATACTAATTGTAACTAATATATCATTAGAAGAATGTCTCTTTAATCCTTATAATATATCACAGAAATCGCCCTTTAGTTTTATTAATACTGTACAATATTAGATATTTTAGTTCACCAAAAGATTCCTTTAATATTTTATATTGATCGTGATTATATCCCTTACGATCTTTGAAGCGGTGGAGACACGAACAAATATTATGAAATGAAGCATTTTGTTTCAGTTTCGTTCATTGAGAATGAGATGTAATGATAAAACCCGTTGTTGTGTCAGTTACCTTAGGTTAACTTAATGCTTGGGAACTAGGTATTTATTCAAAATAGACTTTAAGAAGTACTTTTTGAACGTCAAATTACATCAAGATAGCACAGTGCTATGGCTGGGATAATCCTCTATGGTCTAGATGAAAAGCTAGTTCCCAAGCACCTTAAAAATAAAATCAAAATAATACTAATATTAATACAAAATAATAATACCTAGCGTTGAGGTGGTATTAATGGATATTTTTGTTCATCAGAAGTTCGTAAAATGTTTTTGACTAACGAGTAGAACAACAACGCAATCCACATGAAGGATTCACAATTGGATATTTAATCTAGCCTAAAACAATTACTTTCCCACCAACAGTATCGTTTACAGATAAAGAGCTGGCGTAAGTGGAACTTAGATAATTGGTACTTTCTTCTCCTCCTAAGTACTTTAGTCACCTAAAACTTTGCTCCTAACTAGCCAACGAAATTTCATAGTAACTCTTATAATATACGTAAATTCTTCCTTAACGGTAATGTGGTCACTTGTGGTCGTATATCAAACGTGAACATTAGTGGGCCTATGAAAAACTAACTTTGACTATTACCGGACCTCTACCTATGTACCCTTAAGTCTCTAAAAGCGGCTGTATTTGTATTTTACGTTTCGTTGCAGCGTCTGTCTCTTATAGGATTATTCAATATCTTCACCGAGCAGCCATGAATGGTGATATGAAAAGTCTTTCCACTATTTTCGGTCTCGCTTGGTTGTTAGATAAAAGTTTGTGTATTACGATAGAGTGGTCAAGTGTTTGAGTTATTTCGCTGTTTGTAATGAAAATGGGTTGATTTTTTGCAGTTGTAATCGTGTTTTTGATTTGATTTTTTTTTACTAGGTGATTTCATTGTGGTTTACGGTTTAACTATAGTTTATTTATCAGAACATACATCTTCCACTGCATACCATTCATAACAGAAGGTGATAGAAAACCGTTGTTTATCTAGCTTATTTTCCATAAAAATAATATGTACCAGAAATAATAAGTCAGTGTCAAATCGAATTTGCATTACAAAAACTCTTTTTCTCTTTTCCGTATAAAAAACTACGTCTTTGCTGATCTTCTGTTTAATCATAATATGAAACATATTATGTTTCTCTGTAGGTGCATAACTAAGTACCTAGGTAGTTAATTAGTAGGAAGCTAAAATTAAAATAAAAAACTAGAATTCCTTCACTTAAAACTATGAACATTCATCACAGTCCATCAGTAAACTCCAACACAAAACAAAGGTACATAACCACACAAATTCTCTAGATTAGACGTTACCTCCACTGCTTATTCCAAAACCTGCCTTAACTGTTCACAATAAGGTTGTTATTCGCAGGATAGTACTTGAAGCCCTTCTGTCGTTCAGACCAATTGTCCCGGATGGCAACCGGACACCGCGGTATGAAAGCGACAATAAAAGGTGGTAGACTTGACTCATTGATCAGTACACTCGTGAACACAAAGCTTTCTACGTAATTTTTTTATGATTGTCTAAGACTAGACTCAGCAGGACAGTTGACTTTGTGGCAGCGAGACGCCGCATGACACTGCACGTAGCGGCATCTCGCTTACACATCCTAAACTGTCCTGTTTTAAGAGTTCATGGTAAGAGGGCTGATGTCTGTAGAACATGGATTCAAGTCTTATACACTGGGGTTGATTCTAAAGGCTACAGGAACAGGTGATCCTGTGGCCTTTAGAATCAACCCCAGTGTATAGAACAGCCTTTTTGCTCCTGCAAGCCGTTCTGCTAAGTGTAACTTACTACTAGGAACAAGGGATAAAGATATCTTAACTCATTATTTGTCAAAATACCTACAAAAAAAAGTATTTTCATTTTTGAGAAAATTCTTCGTTGAAGTTTAAAATAAAAATCTGCACAAATTTTCTTACTTTGCCTTATAGATTAGGTACGTTTTCGTGACTTTTTGAAAAGGTTAGAAGGCCTTGCCCCTGCGACCGCAAGGATTGCTATCGTTCATCAACCTTGTTTTTATTGAAAAGTTTATTTATTAACCAACTTATACTAACACATATGTACCCATATAAGTTATAGGTTAAGGCATGTTTATACACTTACAAAACAACTATGAATGTTTTTGCATATTCTGCATAATAAATTGGCAATTTGGCATAGACATCAGCTTCAGTATTTAATTTGTAAAATTTCTGTTAAAAGTAAACATACAAATAATTCCTTCCTATCTATATATCGTTTAACTATTATATAAATAGTTTTACATTTACCTTTCCTACCAGCATAATATTTTCCTTGAAAAATCGTTGTCTAGTAAGTTGTGGATATACTTTAATCATCTTAGAACCTTAGACGTCTTGTTGTTTTGTCTTTTTAAAAACTTCGATTACTAAGCCTCTAAAACAAAAACTGCCCCGTTGGTTTCGTTCTGGTCGCTAAGCGCGACTGCTAAGTATGAGGTCCGTGGGTCGAACCCTAGGTCGAGTACAGTTTTACTGGGTTTCGACATTACGTAATTCTTAGCAGCAGCACTGAGTCTGGATTTGTGCCCGGTTGATGGCAATAGGCTGGTCTCGTATTATATAGGGACCTATAAAATAACTGGCGAAATGTGGGTGTACTATAGATATGTGCACCTCCGCCTACCCCTTCGGGGAACACAGGCGTGATGTTATGTTATGTAAAACAAAAAATCCCTATTCACAACCTATTCTGAACGGAGATAGAACATCATCTGTTAACACCAACTCCCGGTCTATGCTCTCTCCCTGCCTACCATAGGAGTGAAGGTACCACCGAAGTTCAAGGCGGGTTCACGAGGCAAACGCACCTTTATTGAGCCGCAATTGGGTTTGTCCGGTGAGGCCATCGACCCCCGCCGGCGCATATAAAGGTGTCTGTCGAGGTCGGCTACTGTGCTATGTATATAGTGAGAGTACGACATACTCACACTCGATACATTGTAATAGATTGTTTTTTTTTTCACAATTAAGTGTGAGAATATGACACGTGTTTTCTTTAAATGGTAAGCGCTGATACAGTGATTCTCATGCATTCTCTATAGCATAAGTAGGTAGCTGGTAGCTGCTTACGTTGCAGTTAAGGATTCAAGGACTGCTAGTTTCCTAGATATCATACTAGATGTAAGTAGGTATATTGTATTACCTTCTATCCAAATTAAGAATATTGTCTAATTGCTTTGTCTGGTAGCACGTTTGGAATCCCAGTCATAGCTACACAAAGATGGTATTTTCCGAATCTAGGTTGGTACTTTTGAATGATTTATAATTTTCTGTAAACGTGTTCGAGATGAAAAAAAAATGCCAGTTGTATTTTTTTAAATATTGGTGCAAAACTGTATTTTCTTACGGCTGCATTCATTCGACTGCTGAGCGTGAGGTGCTGGGGTCAAATCTCGGGTCAGGCTCAGGCAATGTGTTGGAATTTTCCATTAGATAATTCTCAATAGCAGCTTGAAATCTGGATTTGTGCCCGGTTGATGGCAATAGGCTCGCCCCCTATTACATTGGGACCTATAACATAACTGGATAAATGTGGGTGTACTATAGGTACACCTCTGCCTGGCATCAGAAAATACAGGCATGATGTTATGTTATTTTCATTACTTTAACGTACCTGGATAATAATCCTTGTAAGTTTATAAATTAATCATGTGTCGCAGATACACACATTTACCCAGTGTGTCGTAAAACATCGACATAGCTCTATTACAAACATAAACAGTTAGCTATACTAGTAGCTGTTTAAAGGTATGGTATGATCCTGGGATAGGCTAATAGTTTCATGAAAGTTCAGTAAAAAAGTTCTAAAAACAATTTGACTATTGCTTCCAAAATCAAGTCTTCTCACCAAAATTCTGTAAGAAATTTTGAAGTACATTGTTTCTGCTCAAAAAACAAAAGAAACCATATCGTCATGATTTTGACAGTCATATAGATCTATAATATCGAAATCGTTATCGATCCATTCTTAAACATTAACTTATAGAAGTAAGATCCTTTTAAAGTAAGATTGCAACAAACATCACCGCACAACACAGCGTTATCTACATTCAATAAGGCAGGTCATGGTGCGAAGCGTTACCTCTCGCGTGCGCCTGCGTTTATTGGTTGCAATTGAAGCAATCAGCGCAATTGGCGCGCGCCCCCTGCCCACCTCCGTCGCACCCCGCTCTCGTCCTAATATACTTTCACTTCTCACCGGTACTGGTACGCACAAAATTGTTTTGAACAATATTTTCAAAAAAGTTTTTTGGAAAAGAAGGATTGAAAAAAACGTCGTAGCAAGTGTAAATTAATGTGAAGAAGAGCCGTAACTTGCATGTGTTTTACGACAGAATACCTTTTAGATATTAGGTACCTCATAATCGTCATCATCAGCTGGAAGACGTCCACTGTCGAACAACGGCCTCCACCTTAATGGTTCCATAATCTCCACGTTTGGCAAGCGGCTTGGGGATCGCAGTATTGGGTATGGAGTTACATAAGACGCTGCTGCTACACTAACAGGACGAAATGAGGAGGTGCTATTCTGGCCCGGCACTGGATGTAGGTAGGTACCTATTTTATTTATTTTTATACATAAGTAATATTATTGCCATGCCATGCCACCTAAACCCTAATTATTTTAAGACTCGTGAGTTGTATGGCCATAAATCTTAAAAGAGCAATGAAGCTTGATTTTCCTCACTGCCATAATCTATCATCTACAATTAACCTCGATCTGAATTCCGCTATTCTTCCTTACTTCTCCACATTAATAATTCCTTAATCCGATTCTTCAATAAAGTACATCCGCAGATTAAAATACCGTTAAAATATTTGCGAATTCAAACCAAACATCCAAAATGATTTGGTTTACTTACACACGTGTGCCGAATAAAAAAATGTTAAACTAACAAATACGGCGCCCGCGCAGATCTGTTTGTTGATGTAGCTTCGAATTATGTGAGCTGTGATTATGGTGTCTGATATATAAATGGTTCAGGGTTCTGTACAGTAAGTAATATTACTTATTTGATAAAATTTAGTTGTTTCTAAACCAGTTATGTTTATACTGAGGTAGGTATGTGTCTCCTTCTGCAAAAACCTGATGGCAGTTACTCATTGTGAAATCTACTTCATTTGGCATCTCCTTAAATAAAACTTTATTTAATAAAAGAATAACATGCAGACTAAAACTTTTTTTTTTTAATAGAGAAGTTACGAGCATTGATTACCTTGCCAGCTTACTGCTAGGTGATGATTCTCTCTCAAAGAAAAAGAGACATCGCTTTTCCTCATATTCATATTCATATTCTTTATTGCAATCCATAATGTACATTATTGGTGGAAAATAAAATATAAAAGTCACAATTATGGACCCTGATGGGCACAGCAAGTAGAAGAGAGGAAGGCGTTATATATAGGTAGATATAGGTAGTACTTAGTTAATGCAAAAGTAGATAGCGTAGGTGCACGATATTTATTGAGTATTATATAGTTATTAGGTATGTATGTATCGTTTATATGTATTTTATTCATAATTAATATTAATATTCAAACTTTATTTTTATTTTTTTTAATTATTATTTTTACTGACAGATTATTTGTTTATTTTCAAATAGTTATTAAGTATAGATTTAATTTATTATATTTTGACTTATATTTCTTATAGTTATTTGACTAACATAATTATATTCATGTTATAATTTGTAATTTTATATGTCATGTTTAAGTAGGACTATATTTTATATTGTTTAGGCCTTCTTGTAGATATTAATCTACTATAATATTAGTGTGTGGTGATTAAGCTTTCAATAATTATCCAATTTTTATCCTTTAAACTTTTTGGATTCCTAAACAGAACCCTGAAACCAGCACCTTGTCAATAAATCAAATGAACGCCGCAATAAAAATATTGATGTTAAAATATCACATCGTACCTTATTATTTATTAGTTGTTAAGTCGATATCCTACGTTACACACCTATACAAACAAGTAGTTCCTTGGGTTTATAGTATTGGTGTAAAACATACGTATAACAAACAAACATACAATAGCATTGGAAAAAGTGATAATTTCTAAGTTAGGTATATGAAGGAATACAATAGTGGACGTTGATGACAAATTTTTTCGTAATCACTTCTTTCTTTACAAAGATATAATTCATTAGATTTCTGGAACCAAATAAGATACTGAGTTATATTTGCTTTGATAATAACGCAAAGAAACTGAGCAACACCAAATACATCACAAAATCTATGTTACTCAAAATCAGACCTTATTACCAAGACGAGACAATCCGAAATAGTTTCGTCCATTAATTTAAGAATAACATTTAGCACAACAATAGGGCGGAGGGCCAAATCGTCGTATTAAACCGTTCGTATTGTATCTCTGAAGGTATTCTACCACCTTTCAACCATGCCCGTCTAAACATTGAAGATAGACGATTTTAGATACTCGGCTTTGGAGAACAGAATTGTGCCTACGGTTATGAGTCTTCCTAGAGGCTTCTTAGTCGGATAGATTTTATAACTTATTGAGAATAGGTTAGGCTATCACACTAAAGCTGTGCCTATACTACATTAAGCTAAATGCAAATTGGATTTAGAGAGTTCTGTGCTGTTACCTAATCTTAACAACCTCAACAACAAATCTAAGGGATTCTAAAGAAAACCATTAGTTTTGGTAAGCACGTATTTATCTGAAAGAAGTGTCCACTTCTAGGCCTAAAAATCTACTCGTATTCAGAAATCACACGTCTACAGCTATTAGTCTATGATATACCTGTCTAAACCTTAAAGCTTCTTAACCTTACACTATTTTAGTTACTAGCTTCGATTTCATATAAATGGAATATTGAAGCTAGCTAATAAAACTTTCATATTTTTAATATAAATCAATTAATAGAATTTTCCGCCACATCTGCCTCCTACTCTATGTAACTCGCCACAAAGAGTCCGGTTGTTTCGCCCACCGGCGCATTGTCCTCGTCCATTGTTATTCTGACAATCTGCGTCATATAGCGGCTGCTGGGGTAGGCAGACACCCTGCCTGAGTCAGGGGAGCGTGAATACCTTCTGAGGTGTTCAAGCTGAATGGAAACATACAGTGTTCGGATTTTGGTGTTTACGTGAATAGTTTCATGTTTAGGCTATTGTTTTTGGTCCTGGCGTTTAGCTCAGTACAAATTTTGTATACTATTGGATTTTAATAGATTATTTTAGAAGTTGTTCAGTAGATAACAACAATGGTACACCAATTAGGCCAAAATAATATATTCTTAATCAATGTTTTGGCTGCCAGGCATCGTCATGTCATCGAAATAAAACAGCAGTGGACTAAGATGGGCTGTCGATGATGATGCTGATAAAGTTCAGCTTTTATAAAATGTTTGTCAACCAATATTAAGTTACGCCAGTTATCCAGAGAAGTGAAAGAAGAAGAAAGAGAGATTACAGACAACGAAACTAGTTACAATGTCTAAAAAAATACACATCAATGTATTAGACAACCACAGTTTAATAAGTTTTCACCCATGTGCGTAAATTTTGTATTTATCAAAACCCAAGTTTAGTCTCACACATTTCTTTTGTCAAAACAAGCCGGTCCCTCAAAGACAACTCCACACTTCAAACATAATCCATTCACGAGCACTCAGATCCAAGATACAATTTACACCAGAAAGATTTACAGGCGGTAACATGGCGACCAGGTGTAGGACATTCCTAGAAACTGTGGAACTGAGCGATCTGTCATCGTGGTAAGTCTTGTTTAAGGCGGCAGGTGACTGAGATATTTACTTCACGAGGTTTACAGATACGTGGAGTAGGAAGCGTGGATGAGGCCACGAGGGAACTGAACGGTTTAAAGACAATGAAAATGTAATTTTTGCGGCCATAGTGCAGGGCATAGAAATTAAGAGATCCAATTTAATTTGTTTGTGACGTGTTGAACTTGTTTTTTAATACATGAAGTTGAATTTAGTTTATTTCGTTTTTAAAAGGTTTGTTAAAAACAAGTGCCAACTACCTGGTAGTTCAAATTATCATAATATATTGAGCGTGAAACTAATTGCAGTTTTCTGAATGCGTTGTGATGCTTGATGGTATCATAACTTAAATATGGAAAGCTACAGTATGTAAGAACAAGCGTATAACTAAAACTATAATTTATTTTTCCAACAGTTCTTTTCAGCGGACCAAATAATATACAATTTCCAATCGCACCTCATTTTAACTCCATTGCTCCATCAACGCAACAAAGTATACAAAATAAACAATCATACGAGCAATGAACACTCGTCCTTTGATGTTGTTCGCTGAATGATGGTCGCTGCAGCGCTTTTCTACGTCATAACTCCACTATTTCATATAGACTTGAAAGCAGACATCAGTTTACGAGCGCTGTAAATTATAAAGCGCTTAAAGCATTTAGCAGAAAAGTATTGTCGGTCAGCTGATGGTGAGGGAGTAGTTTATGAGATGTTACACACGATTTGAGGTTGAGTGACAGGGATTAAAAGTGATGGGATACATAGGTACGATGTCTGCGTCATCATGTCACTTCATGGTTAGTAAATGTATTGTAGGTAACATCTACTGCATTAGGTATATGTGTGAATCTGATACATTGTATTAAGAAGAACCGCTTTACTATGGTACCATGTTTAGCAAGTCTTATGTGTAAGAATAGGAATTATTTAGTTAATGAGTGAGTAAACATTACACAAAACAGTAACCTCTTCTTCGTCATATCGACATGAGCTCATTGTCAAATTGGAACAGGTTGGACTCGTGGAGGCTCTCAACTTGCACTCGAAATACAAGGAATAGTTATTAAAATATTCTAAAAAGTATAATTATAGCTTCCTGAAATTCAACTAGACGCTACAAATCAGCTGCATCTGAACACATTAATATTTAAAGAGGTGACACGTGTACCAAATACCCATGACATCAATGTATACCTCAACAAAATCGAACGAACCAAATCGTTTAAATATAGAAGCACTAATGTTTTTACTATAGCATTCGTAAATCAAACGCTTTGTCGACGTGACGTGACATCGAGACAAAGTTGCGCGTGAGCATTAACCACCTAACAACGAAGTACAGAAGCTTCAACCTCTTTCATAAGGAACTTAATTGACCTTGGTGCTGGAGAGTCATTTCTGAAGGCGGTTAAAATGACTAGTAAACGAACTTTTTTTTTCTTATCCATAAGTCACCCTAGTCACAAAACTTGCATGTATCTTCGGAAATTCTCTCCCTTTGCTCCAATGCTTGTCATTCCGCCTTGCAAGCCACTTTACCATGGTTTTAATCGTAGTAAGCTGACTACGACACACTTTTGTATCATCCAAGCTTTAATACATAAAACAATATAGGTACGTGGATCCGTCTCACCAAATGACTTCGATAACATATAGAATTTTGGTAGATCAGAAATTTTTAATGGTATGTCATTTTAACATGTGCCAATTATTTCCTTTTCGTAGTTGACCCTCTGAACCTCCACTCCGTATTTCAAACAGCACGAACGAACACGAATGATTTACACAGCGCGCGCAGGTTAATTGACGTGCCGTGAAATAAATTTAGTACAGTGCACTGTGTATTTAGCCGTAACGTCAAACGGCGTTTAGAAAATAATTAGTCTTGCTTACGCACGCAGTGAGAAACTGGCTAATAGGTGAATGTGGGGATTGAGTGATTATAGTGCTGTTGCCGGCGTTGCGCGCTGTGACACGCGACTTTCATTAAGATGCTCATAATATTGATAAATCTAGTTTCCTTACGCTACATCGTCGTAGAAATAAGTTGCCGGAAAATTTGGATGAGTAGTTTCATGTTTTTCGTCGCCTCATTATTTTCAGCTGGACTAGTTACCGACTGGGGCTGTGTCAGTGTAGTGACTGTCAACTCCAGGTCTATTTGGGTTAGTTGTTAGCACCTGCACAAAGTAACTGAAAATGCAGCTGAAAACTAATCATAACTTAGGGAAATATGCTCATGAAAACTAGGATTGAAATTAAGCGTGATAACGCATATGCTATGGCATTCAAGTTCTTCATTTAAAAGTAGTTCCTCAAAGCAGTAACCACCATACCACAGAACTTATTCCCAAACGAAAGAAATGTACCAATTCAGAAACACGCCTTGAAATCTCAACAATCTTTTAAAACATCACTACATATAAAAGTAACAAATTGTTACAACAAATGTTATTTCTGATGACAATCGTGTTACCATCTCTCCTGTCGGCCGCGCGGCCAATGGCGGTATTTGTATCGCGGCATGATCGATGCCACTATTTATTACATCGCGCTTTTGTTTCAAAAAGAGAACATCAACTCCTTTGTTTTGCAGTAATGGAAAGCGAACATTTCGATCGCGTTACTCGATTGGAAATTATTTAGTTTGTTTTGTTTGAAAATGAAATGCGAAGGTAATCGTGGCTGTCAAAACTAAAAATTAAAATATCATTTATTGTGTTTGTTTGCTAAGGTGACCTGAAAGATATTGTACACATACGTAGGTTAAACATTTACCTAATCATTTTGGATGCAAATTCAAATGCTATACTGCACAGGTGCATAATGCAACGCAGCAAAAAGCAAACAAGAAATAGACAGTTTTTCAGGACTAATAATTGCGTGTGATAGCTAACGAATAGTATGTAAATTTAAACATAGATAGGCTTCATTGAAATTTGGCTTCATTCACTAAAAGTTTTTGATCATCTGAGACCTATAAACTTTACTAATTAACCCCAAATCCAATCCTAATAAACTTTATAATTTCCTAAACCAAAATCCCAGTTTTAGCCAAATTAATCTTGCCCACGTCACCTAGCGGACGTCAATCCAAAAATGACAAGTATGACCAATTTCCACGTACTTTATATATAGCCCCGCGTTTAATCAAGGTGTCCGGGGGGGTGGGGTGCGGTCGGGGGGGACGGAGGATGCCTGTAATTAAAGTACAGGTTGACAGATGACAAATTGTCTGTGGCCGGTGTTCCGGTAGATATTGTATTTTGATCTTGTAGCGTAAGATTGCTTTCGAAGTTGTTGGTTGGTGAGATTCTAAACTGGTCTCAATGTTACCTTCGTGTTCTCAAAGTAAACCGTGTCGGATGGCTAGCTTTTGTAGAATACTGAATTATAGGATAGTTTTTTGGGTAGGCCGTCTCTTGTAATTTGAGCGCTAGTTGTCAACCATAACAAACCGGTAAGGTTACGTAGAATGGTTCTTAAATTTTTGTTCTTCCAGAAATACAGTCTTATTTATTCGTAATACATAATTAAATCCTGCAATGATGTTGGTGACACTTATTTAAGGAGTAATTTATTAGCAGTTACGTCGTTTGCGACTGTTCATTGTATAGCATTTAACAAATACATAACTGCTAAGCTTAGTTGATGTATAAGTCTGGTGGCTAACTCTTAATTATTAAGTGATTTGCAAGGTAAGAAGGATTATTCAGAGTGTGTTTTCATAATTACAAAGCCCTGTTGATTTCAGTGTTATCTTAAGCACCTGAGATGCCGATTAATGAAAAACTGCGGTACGCACTACTCCTTAGACGAGTGTTCGTTATAGGTATCTAGTATCAGTCTCACACACCATAGGCATTGCTATTTTTGCTGCCCAAAAAAGGAGTGTAATGTTTTCAGGGTTCATGTATGTATGTATGTGAGGTTCTTTATTCCACCATAACTTCTGAATGCCTGAACCGATTTTGATGTAAGGAGTGTCGTTAGAATCCTTACACTATCGCTAAAACATAGGCTTTAAAAAATATACTTAAAAAAATTAAAAAACACGACTGCCATGACTAAAAACCAACTAAAAAGTGAAAAACAAGTTCCACCGCAGTCGGTGGACCGCTCTGTGGAACACTGTCTTATCTAAGGGTTACCCGACTAAAGAAAAACGGACCAAATTCCTTCAATAAAATAACTTATCGGTAAGCAAAAAACGCAAACAAATGGAAAAAATCATGCCGAATCACACAATGATTTAATAGCACAGAGCAGGCGTTAGTCAGTAAATCAACTGCCCCTGGTCACCGTATACGCTATGACATCTAGGAAGTAGTTTGTCAAAGTGACAAATAGGTTGACACGCTCCACGTTGCGTTGCGCAGTATTTTTATAAACAAATGCTATCAACGCTGTTAATAGTTCGAGTGTTTGAGTTTTTGAGGTAATATATGCTTACTACTGTAGTGATTAAGGATCTTTTCGAGCGCTAATGGGCGTGGAAATAGGTGAGATTGATTGCATTTTTGTTTTTTAAGACGCTGTCCCGCACTAGGAATTTCTCCTGAGTTGTTGTAGTTGTTTGGACTTGAGATATCACATGCACGAACCGCTTAGTCTTGCGACAAATATCTAGACTAAACTTACAAACGTTTGTCTTGTGGTCAATATCTAGATATTGATGTTTCTGCAGTGATAACACTCTGATTTAATTCATTATTTGCACGTATACCACACGCCTGTGTAGTGGGTGTGAGTCTCCCACTTCTATTAGTGATAATCAAAATTGTCTTAGAGTGTCTTAGAATCTGCAACCTACTACTTTTTTGTTAAAAATTCTGTTTTTATGGAATGTAATTCTTGATAGGTATGCTAAGTGCTACGGAACAGCCACGACATGTCACACGTACTTATAACTCTAAAAGGCACTAACGGGTAGAAGTTCTGTTTTATGTAATATTGACAATATATATTGACAAAAAGAACAGCGTTTCAAATGGTTTTTCTAACCATTTCCACATACTCTAGAATTATAACAAAAATAATCAACTAGGCTTCTTCGTTGTCTGACGTAGCAAGTCACGCTCAGTAAATCAGTTCTCACTCGATATAGACAAGCATTCAGTCACATTGCCCACGTCCGTCGCGTCGATCTCGCTCGGCGGAATTCGAAGCATCTAAATGAATCCACACATTACACTTACTATAAAATATTTATAATGGGTCACCTTGTGAGAACAGACGGATACACTATAAAACAGATGTCATAATCGGCCCTTTGATGTCTCTAAGTATCCACCCACTACTTTAAATCTGCGATCACTGTAACGTTTATTTTAAAAACCGTAAGGTTACATTTAGGATGGTCTATCCGAAGATATAAGATGGTAATTCAAGAGTGCGTCGTATGATTTACAATATGATAAACCTACTTGGCTGAGTGATAGATGTCTTTCTGAGTTATGGTAACCCTTTAGTGGGAACAGGATTATGGAATAAAGAGATTGGTGTTTTTTATTATTTTTGGATCTAGGTGTAATAAACGAGGATCATACCGGCATTCACTAAACCCCATATTAAGTCTATTGACATCTCTATTATTTGATATGCAAACGACAGTGACAGGTATAATTTAATCCTTGGTTTAAAATTGTAACATTTTATGATTATTCATAAAATGTTACAATTCACACAGTTAGGAAAATAAACATGTGAAGTTACCTAAAGATTATGAGGGTCTATTAAGAAAAGAAAGATAAATGGAAATTGTTCAAATTATAAGAACTTCCAAAGTATTTCACAATGTGTGGTAATATAATTTAATACAAAGCCTATAAAAACGATTTATTAGCTATAATGTTTTCTCTGCAACCTACATACCTACTATAAGTATCTAAAGGTAAATTATATCAGATACTAACGCAGCGTAGTATCGTAGTCCATAATCCAGTATTTCCCCACTGACCCGCAACAGTAATCCACCACATAATTATACCTTAAACCAATCTATTTCCAGATTAACTGAATTTAAAGTATAATCAATTTTTATAGTTCTCGTATTTAAAAGTAATAAAGCAAAGGATTAGAACACGCTAACATCATCGTCTTGTTTACAAAGAGAGCGTGCTCGATGGCCCAGGTTCGCTTCCCGGGTCGTAACTTTTGGTTAAAGTGGCAGTTTGCTTTGCGAGTATCTTGTAACCCACATTTTTATAGAGTGGTATTATGTTGTAGTAAATTTAGTTTCATAAATCTTGTATTTTTAATTTTATGAATTTCAGGCATCGATTGGTTTCAAGAAGTTGTTGTTACCTAAATTAGCGATATGTTATGTTACACATACAACTATGAAGTTTCTAGCTGGTTCTTCTCCATAGAAACAATACTTTTGAACCAAGCAACTTGATTTGACGTTTTATAAGTGCCGTTTTGTAGCCTATATGATATAAAAACCCTATGATTAGGACTACAACAGTATCACCCAGATTAGACACGTATCGCCCGCTATCGGCTTATTCGGAGAAATTGGAATACATGGGAAAAATCTTCAAAACTCAGATAGTAGATTTATAGGCCAAGCAATATGCTACAGGTTTAATTCTCAGTAGTAACCATGTGATACCGACTGCCTAATTAATTGCAATAGCGCCAACCAATCTTAGCTCTGTGCTACTTACATTTAGGATAACGTATTAGCAAAACTTTGTTATTCTGCGACAGTCTATTAATTCCCTGAGCTGCATAGTAACACCTCGAAGAATTTACAGAATGACCGGTCAAAAATGTTCAAAAATAAAATGAAAACAAAACATTTTTTTCCACTCACCAGTAAATATAAATTTAATCTGAGATGTAGTGCGCGCTGCCACGAGTGCACGGTGGCCGGTGGGCTGTCAAATAACGTCGTTTACAACGTTATATTACCTACGATTTAGATCAAGACGTTGAATTGTATATAGGTACGAACTAAAGCTGTGATGTGGAGTTAGGAATTTATGTGGTTTGCTAATACGCGACCTTGTATATTTATTGAATACCTGTTGGCAGGTGTTATTAGTTAATCTGTTGGTAAAAGTAAACACATAGGGTGTTTGCTTTAATTAAGAAGAAAAATCACACTAAGAATGTGATAAAAAACTCCAATACCAAATTAATTTTATTTAAAATGGTTTGAAAACGAAGTACCATAGTAGAAAAACGTTGTGATGTTTATTTTTTTAATTATTTTGTCAATAGTCAAAGTAAGTAGTATTGACAAGAAAATTAAAGATTTACCTTGGTTTCAAATCTTTTTTATCAATTATAGTATAAATCCATCATACTTTCCATTCATCATTATCCACGTAGTGTGTTAGGTTAGAAGCAGAAGATGAGCAGCATCGTCTTCTGTAACTTCACCCTAGCCGCTTGCCAAGCGTGGGGACTATGACACACCCCATGTTCTAATATTTTTTTAAAGTAGTTTGAACATTGAAAAGCTTTGTTCTGCCACTTTTAATTACAACATCGTATATAACGCTTGCTATGTAGTGGGCGCTGACAGACACGCAAGGCCATAAGTAAATCTGTTGCACGCGGCGACTCCAACGCGTCCAGCTCTTACGCTGCACAACTGTGTATCTGCCTCACAAAAATACATACATTTTGTAATATTCAATCATCAGAATGGAATAAACAACGCTTTTCACACGCGAATAGCATACTGCCCCCTTACCATGTACTTTCAATGTCTGAAATTTTCCGATGTGGAAGCAAGACGCCGCTACGTGCAGTGTAATGCGGCGTCTCGCTTTCAGAACGTTAACTGTCCTGCTATAAGAGTTCATGGTAATGGGCTGTTGTATCGTTGTCGTCACTCGCACATTTCGCACTGCTACCGAACAATGCGACTCTTTACATTATTGTCAACGTTCTTCATTATTTTTACCGCCTACTTCTTGTGGTATAATGGAATTAACATTGCCGAAAGTTTAGTACGAAAATTTTAGAATAGAATAGAATGGCATTTATTTCTCAGTATATGGTACATTGGTGTCTTACATTAAATACAGTTTCACATACACTACCATAGCTGGTGCAGAAATATTTCACAATTTAAAATTATGCATGCAAATCGTTAATACATAATCAAATTATTTATATTACTGGCAATCACTCTAGATTTCGATTTAATTATTAACACATGACATTTCAACAAGAAGTGGGTTAAAAATTAAGTTTATTTTAGATTTAGGATCCAAATTATAAATATCCTTTTAAAGCAACTCTATTAAAGACTATCCAACTCAAAAAGATTTTTCTATTCGAACCAGTAGTTTCTGAGATTACAGGTTTACCTAAATATAATATTATCGCTTTATACAATCTTGTTATGACAGTTTTTCAGAGCCAAAGTCAATTAGTAACCCCTCTTCTTATTAAATTAATTATATTATTATTGAAAAGTAAAATAACTGCATTTTAATATACTTAATATAATATTATGTTATTAATAATCCGATATCATAACCATATAAAAAGACGCAGCAATTTTTTAGTCTATGATAGCATCTGTTAAACGGCAACGGAAACAAAATGGCGTCCACGCACTACATGAAAAGAAATGCCCATCGACAAAACAAATAGTGGTGTCGTGTAAACTTTAAAAGCGATAATTCACGAGAAAACAATGTCAAATAGTTTTGTAGGAAGCTGCGGAGACGGCCGACATCACCTGCGCTAAATCAGAGGCGACGACAAGGACGGAGCATGTTGCTGTTGCTATTTCAATCGGGTGTTTTGAAGAATTAAAAGATTGGTGAACTGAAATAGATTGTTTTGGATTCAGAATTGTATCAAGCATTAAATAAATTGATTATTTTGGTTGAGTTCTCTATAAATCTTTTCTATTTTTAAATTTGTCCACTCGCTACAAAACTAGCCCTCCTCTATCACTTGATACTCTCATGCTACATACTAACAATCAGAAAACTGTTGCACAATCAATTATCACTTCAAAACCTGTAAAAAGTCACGCCACCAAACAACAAAAATAAGAAACATAAATCGTAATTTCTAATGTCTTGGCGTTCCGCCTAACTGGTGGTAATTATCCCGTTTTTTGTACTAGTTACCGAGTGAAACAGTACAGGGCACCTGTAGAGAGAACTTTAGCAATTGCCGAACTAATCCTACACGTCAAAAAACCACCTGACGACTATATTGTTCGCTTTTTGATCTAGATAGGTTAGGTCAGCGGTTCTCAACCTCCTTTGTGTAATAGGTGTTTTTTCGTATCAACATAAGCTCCATGTTACATAGAATCAAGTCGTGGTGTGAATATTGGCTAGTGTACAAGGATAGTAGCCGCGATGATGGGACACAGGTTTTATCCTCGATCGGGTAAATTTATTTAAGCCTCTAACTATATATTACAAGTTAAAATATCAATTAGAATAGACAGTTACACATATTGTCAGTCAAGTGTTTCAATTGTTACAAGTATCCAGAACGGTACCACAATGCGATAAGCCCAGAAGTGATTTGGTTCATGGTTTGGGAACCGCTGGCCTAGGTAATTAATCTAGTCTAGATGTTAGTGGAATCTCAATGCGAGTTATTTCTCTCGAGCTGTAATGCGCCGGCGCGGCTTTAATTAATCTTGTCCGTTTAAACGGTATTTTTATGCAGTTTAAATCGTTTAGTATGAGTCTGAGATCA
The DNA here is from genome assembly GCA_905340225.1 of Abrostola tripartita. Taxonomy (NCBI): domain Eukaryota; kingdom Metazoa; phylum Arthropoda; class Insecta; order Lepidoptera; family Noctuidae; genus Abrostola; species Abrostola tripartita. The sequence goes on from HG996494.1 coordinate 432,251, forward strand.
ACGTTTTGATAATGGAAGGTCATTTATACTTACAAACCTCAAAAACTAGGCTAAACCAGCTACACGTTACAAAACCAAGACAGGTTCTGTTACTAACTGAAAATAGCAAGGTACCTATATGAGTATAATATTTTCTAAAAAATCTGTAGTTTATGTTGGATAGATGCAAATAGCAAGTTGTCGTTCATAGTGGCGTTCTAAGGGAGAGGCCTTTGTTCAACAGTGAACGTCTTCCGGCTGATTAGGGGTGATCTAGGTACCTACCAGCCTAAACCTTTCACTTTCTAAAGATTTAAAGTATTTAAACTTGAAAAAGATTAAAGTTGATAAATCACACCACACAGCAGTCAGCTTTATTTTCAATAAATCTTTTTAATCGACTTTTCCACGCAAACGACTTCATTACAATTCCATATTTTATATCAACACCCTCACTTGACAGATACAACGTAATATTTAACGTTATATTACAGGAATAATCCATACCTGACGTATAATAATGTTACAATTTATAATAGTAATAACTGTAGTTTTAACTTGCGCACGAGTTGCGCATGACCAAAACATCAGATCACTACGAAACGTTGCAGTAGGTTCGCTTATAAAATCGGTGTGGTGAATGCAAGTTCTGTCTATTGACACTTCATCATCAGCTGGAAAACGTCCGCTGTTGAACATACGCGGGGTGGGGGGTTGCAGTATCAATCAACAAACAAAAAACCTGTGGAATTTTCATCAGCTTCCTGATTCCAGAAGAGAGATGTCAAGTAACATCGTCGCTTTGATAACATACTCAGTTGACGCGATTATTTATGTAGAGGTGGAAAATGTTCAACCCTAGGGCTTTGCCAAACATCCTTGAATAGCCATAGATAGTAGTCAATGCTAACATAAATACATATAACAGAAGACATCACGCTGTAGCCGCACCAAGTTCCTACAACCAACTATCAACAACTCATTACTTTACACCTTCTGTGCTTACCTTCTCAGTGGAGCGGGTATGTAGGAGTAATCGCCGTCGTTCTATCTGACAAAATAATCGTTAATAATAAATATAGAGCTCACATTATGTAGCTGAAAAATTTGTGCGATCACCTTGATAAACGACTTGTGCCCACGTGTAATTTTTTATTGAATGTCTTTACAATATCGCCGTTGCAGTGCACTGACGTTGTCAGCTGTTAAACGATTATTAAAACCTATTTTTAAGTGGTTTATGTAGTCTAATAGTGTTAAAAATGTTTTCTGTCCACAGAGCTGGTTAACTATAAAATTATGATGATTAATGTGCGATTGCCAGTGACACTCCTGCAAGAGGCAGGTAAACCATGTAAAACCAAAGAAATATCTGTCTTTAATCTGCTCAAAAGACGTCCTAAGAAAGAACATAATTATTAACTTAAATACCTCAGGCGTTATAAACTAAGTTAAAGTATAACAATTTGGAATAGTTTCTGTTACTATACTTGAATTAGCGGAAAATGTCACAGCACAGGGTGGTTCTGCCTTAAATCAGACAACTTTACAATAAGTGAAATAAAGTATCTATCACTTTATCGCCGTGGGAATTATAAGGTGGTGTGTTGAGAATGTGGTATACAGCCTTAAATATCATTACCACTGGAATTTTTTCCAGTATTGCTTAATAAAGTGTAAGCAACTTAAGCTTAATATTACCTACAATTAGGAAAACTCACGCTAAGGGTGCAACTATTTATATAATAAGAGTTTATTACCATCATAAAAGTAATGTTTAATAATGGGAATAACATCTGTGTGTAAAAAAAGATAAACAATTAATTCGCGGCTGGAGGCGCTCGTTGAGTACAAGTGCCGGTATAAATCAACACAGAAATAGATACGGAGGTGTGGTGTGGACTCACTGGAGCGTAACGTGTTGGTGGTTGGGATCTAATGGTTGACGGTTGGACTCCGAGCATGCTACGATGTGAGGAGAACATGAAAATATGCAGCGAATAGTTAGATTTGTCAAAGAAAAGTATGTTGAGAATATAATTCACTATCGTGCTGTCAATGTATAACACAGTGCGAGCTATAAGTAATTTATTCCTAAAGTGTTCGGTAAAAGACATACTGATGCAATGGCAGATAAAATAAGGGAAGATGGATAAATACACTGATGCCACATTAGTGTAAAGTCATCATTTGAAAACGTGTTTTTATTGCTCCCTCTCCTAGCTAACATTAGATTAGTGAATACTGACTTAACAGTTGTACTCTTTGATACAATTACTTCAAAAACTTGAAATTTACAAAACATCAATATGATTAATCTCTAGGTATCTTCTTGATAGCCATAATTCGGAATATCACAAGACATATAAAGCACTATGAAATAAAACTATTTTTACGGATTTTATCGCGGTTTTAATTTTGCTTTTTGGTCCCGACGTTTCGAATCCAAAAAACAAAATAAAAACCGCGATGAAATCCGTAAAAACAGTTTTATTTCAATGACTAATATTCGCGTAAGTGATAGAATTCATTATATAAAGTACTTACTTTGTTGCGCCGCAGTGTATGGGAAGCTTTAAGTTGACCGTCATAGACGAACATATGCGTCTCGTCTAAAAATACGCGGGACAATGGCATAAGGAAGGCTAATTATAATCCATATCGCTGTAGGAAATAATTAGTCGGCGGCCATCGTTCTACATTAGTCTCAGGTGAGCTTTAAATGTATTTAATTGTGTAGGTAGGTACCTATTATTTATATTGTTCTGGGTTGTTGTACCTTAAATGCAAGAGAACAGGTGAATCGGAAATAAATAATGAAGGGATTCTGAAAGTGTAAGAGAGAAAACAATTGATAATTTATAATTATAAAACATGATGATAAGAGGCATAGCGAAAGTTAGGAAGACGACGACCAAAAAGCTTTAAGTAAAAAAGAAATAAGATACACTTGCAAAGAAGAAGAAACCTACTCTGAAAATTGACTTCATATAATATTGCTTACCAATCGAAGCAAACGCACAGAACAAAGCTGAGCATTTAAAGAAGCGTTAAAACCGAGAGTGAGTCCCCAGTGCAGTGGTTTAGCTGGGGTGTGGTGTGGTGGTCACACCAAGAACAGAAGGAGAATTAAAAAAAAACAAAGTGTTTTCTTTACGAACAAAGGAAAGATTGATCATCACGTTTTCTTACTGCGCTTAAGTCTGGGTGTTTGTGTATGCGATATTTTATGTTTGTGAAACGCACCCACGACACAAGAGAAATTCCAAGTGTGGGGCGACGAAAAAAAAAACAAATTAGCTTTGCATACATATCATATTTCCTTCTAACGTTTGATCCTTTCTAATTGGTAGAGATAATTAAATCTATTGGTATAGGGATTTAATGCTTGAAGAAAACAACGAAAAACATTCGCTCTATAACAATGTACCCACTATTTGATCATGTGCATAAATCCATTTATATCTGTCAACTACATTCTAACCAATTTGTTTAAACTCTTTGATTAGATTCAGCTTTTGTAACTAAAGATCGCCGACCTGTCTTTCTCAATTTCAAAACCAATTATTTTCTAAGAACCCAGTAGACGTTTTGATTAGCCGTATCAAATCATGCTTTAGGAGTATATGTTTCTTAAAAATACTATCGACCTGATTTCTTTAACAAAGAGTAAGCAGATTAATTAGCTGTCGTCGACTGGAAAAAATAGTGTTTGGCCTATTTCCTATGGCTAATGATATCTATGTTTATTTTGATAATAAGAACGATTTGGTTAATGTTTGTTTTGAAAGTAATGTTATATTTCGTAAATTAGAATTTACGACTAAATTATGTTGGGATAAAATAATAAATGTGTGATATTTTCACAAAATAGTCGACCTGATTAGAGCTGTTTAAAAATTTTGCAAAGAAGAAATAAAATTGTTGCCTTTATTATTTATTTATGTAAGTATATTTATAAAGAAAAACATACACAATCGACAGCACTTGATCTTCTTAAAATAATAATATGTCAAAATTATACAAAATAAACATTCCCAACATTACAAGATTAGACCAAAATACTGAAGTATTCAATTCAATACGCCTACAAAATAAAGCCTCCCAAACAGCTGAAAATAACAACACTTTTACAGGTGGAATATAAGTAAGACCCTCTCAAATAATAAAAAGAAACATGCACCTTACTCTTCTAACTTTTCAAAGGTTCACCAAACACCTTGAAACATATCTTGAAAAACAAACAGTCCCCTGGCCTCCACGTGCTGATTACCATATAAATTCGGTGGAATGGTGAATAAGATCTCAATTGGTTGGCTGTTAAGTGCGCCTCACCCCAAGACGGGGTGCGCCCCCCTGGGGTTTGATTGACACGTGTTCACCTTGTTGGGGTATAATCAAATTCCAGACGTTTTATAAGCAAATTAAATGTGCCTTTATATCGTATTTTTATGCCTGTAATTGCGGATTTATTGTGGATGGTGGAATGTTAGGTAGTCTTTACAATTTTCTAAAAGCATATTTTTTGATAGGCCAGCTTTTTTATAACAAACTGTTAGTGTTTTTTTTCTTTATTAGGTATCATGGTTACCTAGGTATATTTTACAATCATGAAAATTTGACATACACAAAATGCCTTCAAAACCTTAATATTTGTGTGGCGCAGGCATTAAACCCAACCTCTAGCTCAACAGTTCAATCACTTGACCACTGGGATATGGGTGCAGATCTTGATATAAGTATTTTGAAAGAATATCTTTGTTTTACAGCTTATCTTAACCATGACAAGTACCTACCTATACATTTCTTATCACACATGTTATCAGACAGAAATGTAAATATAAAACATCAACAATGCTACACAGTCCTTTCGTAAAATGCACTCTTTAATTTCGACACACATCTTCACAGCCCCTGTGGCCTAATGGATAAGGCATCGGCCTCCTAAGCCGGGGATTGTGGGTTCGAGTCCCACCAGGGGTACAAACAACCTTTTTTGTTATTTACCTTTTTTGCTTTTTTATTGTTAAGATTTATTATACTATCAGTTCTTTGTTTCATTTTGATTATTATTTTGAAGACTGGATAAAGACTTGTGTTTTATTAGGTCTTTGTAGCTATACTTATGTACGAAATTGTTAAATATTTCAACAACAATTTTAAATTCAAAACAAATAAAAGTCAACAAATAATTTATTCAGACACCGTCACACATCTTCACAGCCCCTGTGGCCTAATGGATAAGGCATCGGCCTCCTAAGCCGGGGATTGTGGGTTCGAGTCCCACCAGGGGTACAAACAACCTTTTTTGTTATTTACCTTTTTTGCTTTTTTATTGTTAAGATTTATTATACTATCAGTTCTTTGTTTCATTTTGATTATTATTTTGAAGACTGGATAAAGACTTGTGTTTTATTAGGTCTTTGTAGCTATACTTATGTACGAAATTGTTAAATATTTCAACAACAATTTTAAATTCAAAACAAATAAAAGTCAACAAATAATTTATTCAGACACCGTCACACATCTTCACAGCCCCTGTGGCCTAATGGATAAGGCATCGGCCTCCTAAGCCGGGGATTGTGGGTTCGAGTCCCACCAGGGGTACAAACAACCTTTTTTGTTATTTACCTTTTTTGCTTTTTTATTGTTAAGATTTATTATACTATCAGTTCTTTGTTTCATTTTGATTATTATTTTGAAGACTGGATAAAGACTTGTGTTTTATTAGGTCTTTGTAGCTATACTTATGTACGAAATTGTTAAATATTTCAACAACAATTTTAAATTCAAAACAAATAAAAGTCAACAAATAATTTATTCAGACACCGTCACACGACGTCAAAAAGGGTTAAAACCATTACAGACCGTATTACCTCTGTCTCTCCACATTAACCCTCCGCTGCTAGCACCGAGATAATGTCCCAACACGATCGCTATCAATAAACTATCACTTCAAAGGCTAACGTTACCGGCGAGTGTGCCGAGATCAGCCCCCTTACCATGAACTCTTATAGCAGGGCAGTTTACGATGTGAAAGCGGGACGCCGCATTACACTGCACGTAGCGGCGTCTCGCTTTCACATCGTAAACTGCCCTGCTATAAGAGTTCATGGTAAGGGGGCAGTACTGTTTTCGCACTGATGCACCTTGTGTCTTCCAACTATTTCGCACAAACAGCTCATATTAATGCCCAGTGAGAAATGCTTGTTTTGGTCTTTTAGTGTGCAAGAATATGTTGCATTTCTCAAATGATTTCGGAATAGACTGAGGGTTAAGTTTGTTGCATAAATTTTATATTTGTAGGGAAGCAATATTTGTGTAGATTTGTGTTGGACATTTTGTCGATTTGGGACATTAACCCCTTTACTTATAAAAATTGCCAGTGTTAAACAATTGATTAATTTTTACAATCACTGCAAAGTCCAGCACTGTCACACTTTCCACAAGTCCACTGTATCTAGCACTAACTATTATTAATAACATACTATTATTTGATGAATCAGCTGATTTATTTTCGAATACAGAACCGAGATTCCTAGACATAGCCCGTTGTTACCTAGAAAGTATTGCTACACCCAGCACTATAAAATATTTTTTAGAAAAAACATGATTGTATTTTATTTATATATAGATAGATACAGTATAGATTGGTAGTAAAATACTAATAACATATTATATAAGTATAATTACTAAATCTTACCCTATAACTTATATGGGTACATATGTGTTAGTATAAGTTGGTTAATAAATAAATAAATAAATAAAACCTGTCACTGTCGTTTGTATGACAAAAAATAGAGATGTCAATAGACTTAAGAAGTAGTTAACTTAAAACTAATGTAATCATCGTTTATAAGTAAGAGGGTAAATGTGCAAAAGTGATTTACTTGCAAGAACTTCAATACTTATCTAGTGATTATTAAGGATAGTACCAGCGTGTTACTCTTCTTAATAATCACTAGATAGATAAGTATTGAAGTACTTTAAAAACAATTTGATTTGATCATTGATTTAAGAAGAATACTTAAAAAAATTATGGGCAGACATAAGCTAGGTGCATAAAGATGCAGGTGAGCTTTTTTTTAAGTTAAAAATCAAGATCTTAAACCGATTCTTAATGAAATCTGTGCTTCCGTCCTCAATCATTGGGAATAAGAGTACATTTAAGTATTAATAAATTCGTATAAATACCAGCCACCTAGTTAATATGTGTTGGCCACAAGGGATATAGTTTAAATCGTCCATAACTTGAATAGTTTGTAGTAGTTATTATGCGTTTGAGTTATAACGTTATGAATATGAACTCAACTTTTTTTTCTTTTAGAGGACCTAAGTAAAAAAGTAGTGATAGCTTTACCGGATTTCACGTAACTACCTACTAAGATTTTCAAAGGGCGATTGGTGTAGGTAAATTTCATTCAATAATGCTTACGGGGATATCTTACTGAGGTATGAAGAAAATTAATACACATCTATTACATAAACTATCGTAATCTAGTTTTAAAACATACCTAAACGAGTTACAAGTGAACTCAAAAGCTTGGATGAGGAGCAGTGGTACAGTGGCACAGGTAAGCAATAAACATTTATAATCTTCTCCTTACAGCACGTCCAGGTAGAACCTCCTATTAATGTTACCTGTACAACCCTCACCTCTGATTGGTCGATACCCAAGTTACCTGTCTAGAGCCACCTCTCGACCAATCAACGTCGAGCGCACCTGTCCGATCGATGTTAAGGCGGAGCACACCTGAGGTGTAGGCGGCGATACGGATGGGACACCTTTTGGTAATGTTGTAGTTAAAGGTAAAGGTGTGTTATTGGTTAAGGTCTGTTTGTAGAATGTTATTGTGGGTGTTTACTGCGTTGATTTAGTGGCCACACAGAGTATAAATGTTTTCTTGTTTGGGTTCTTAGTTCTTACCGCAGCTCATAATTTTGCATTTCACTAAAATGTGCTTATGTTGAGTATTTTGCTGACAGATTACAGGTGCAGTGTTTTTCTTTACGTACGTAAGTTTAATTGGTAAGTGCCCTTAACCGTAAATCCTGTAAAGGAATCAAAACATTGGGCTATTAATATTCAACAAATCCACAATTAAACATGAAAAAATTGTTTCAAAATCTAGAAGTGTTTTCCTGTAATTTATTATTGAAGAGGCAGCAAAAGCGCCACAGGAAAAACCTAATTTAGCACCGTGAGAAAAACAGCTGACGTACTCAAATTTTTCCAAATATTATTTTAATATTTATTTTCTCATTAAAACTAAAGAAAAGTTGGCAAGTGTAGTGTGTTTCAGCGTATCTGCGCAGACATTACACGGTGTTGCAGAGATGTAGCGTGGCGGAAATCCGGTGTATAACGACGTGTAATGATGTGTGGACGGTTCACCTGGATGCTGCCCTGCTCATTAGGAGCTAGTGAGGAGGGTTGTCGATGTGTCGATGATTTTTTTGTGTGACATATTGATCAGCTAAATGTTACATGCAGTATTGAAGAACGGATTTAATACTTTAATTTAGGTATGTAAATTGCGCTACTTTAAAGTAGATGGATTGAATAAGAGAACAATTTTAGTTACATACCAAATGATAATTGCAGGCAGATTAATAAATTTTTTTTATGAATTTAGTGCTTAAGTGGGCAATTACTTGAAATTCCTAATATTAACTATAATTATGCCGCATAATATGTCATCATTGTATTTTCTACTTACACTTTTTGTCCTTACAGAAAATGACTAACTAAAACACCGACACAAAAACGACAAAAATGTCCCATCCCTATTCTGTTGGTAGGCGCCATTTGCCAAAACGACCAAACTAGAGACACGCTTATTGAAAGGTGTCTGTGACAGCCATGAATACCTTGGCGTGAAGATAACGCGCATTTTTAGACTTGGCACCTTTTGGACACATTGTTAAACAAACATAAGACACGCGGCAGCCGACGCGCGGCGGGTTAAGCTCATTAATTTTATCATAAATTTTTCGTGAATAGCTTATTTGAATATTTTTTAGAGATAACGGTCAATAATCCAGGTTGCGCAGGTATTATAGGGTTAAGACGTTTTTATTGTGGCCTGCGTCGTTGTCGCTCTATTATTTTGTTTGAAGTGCGTGCTGAGGGTTTGAATTAGGATAATTTACTGCGGATAAAATAATTTTCTTACAGTCTTGTAACATTTACGACTACCGAGATTATTTTTATATTGTTTTTAAACATTGTATTATTTTGATGGTTTTTGCTAGTCTTGGTAGAAATGGTATTTATATTATTGCATCTTTATAAATAGGTCAAGCCTATACCCAAACGATCAAACTTCCCAGCGTCAGACAAATAATGTTAATAACATTCCATGAACTCATAATAACTGTAGACAGTGTCTCCTCTTCCTGGTTAATAACCAACATACCAAGGAAAAAACGAAGATTTAAAGTACCTATTATTATAGGTAGTGATAAAGAAGTACAGCGTAGCCCACACCTGTATAAATGCTCCAGCTTGTCTCACGTCCCTGTCATCATCATCACATCAGCCTATTGCAGTCTACTGCAGGGCATATTAGACTAACGGCCTGTTTCACCATCTACAAGAAAAGTGTTGAATAGTTTCTTCTTGATTAACGCTAATCGGCAAGTAAATGTTACGAGTATCTCCTATCGTATTTTAGCTATAGGCAAGATTTCCCCTCATTAATGCTACTCAGATATAGTGAAATTCGTATGAGTAGTTACTGGTGACTTTAAGTGGCGGTTAGTCTTTGACACTTTACTTGTCGATGGTGAAACAGGCCCTAAGATTTGGGCCATAAACTCGTCTTTAAAGCTGACGCTAAGGTAAAGATACTTTTCTAGGTGAAACAAAAGTCTGATGATCAAACCTCTTGAAGACTACCAACGACTATACGAGGAAGGAGATTTTAAGACGCAGTGGCTAAGCGATTGGACTGCTGCTAGGAACTGCGCTTTTGATTCCAGTACCTGACAAAAAATGGGGATCCGCAGATGTTTATTTATTTATTTATTTAATACTTCAGAACAGATGTGTACAAGGCGGACTTAATGCCTTAGGCATTTTCTACCAGTCGAACCTGAGGTAGTGCAGAGATAAAAACAAGGTAGATGCACAAACAGTTGTGAAAGAGAGAAAATAAAATACATACATATATTATAATACTCTAAGAAATATAATACATACATAAATACATACATACAATATAATAATATCCATAGTGTAGTGGAGATATATTATGAATCCGTCGATGACATGTTTGTCCCGAGTCTGGGTGTTTGTGTACGTGGTATAGCATTTTTGTGAAACGCAAGTGTGTAGGTAGTCTAAATACACAGTTTTGGCTGGCATTTCTGTGGACAGGAGGTATATATGACATTATCTACTCGTCCATTAAAAAATAATTATTGAATAAAACGCGCCTTGAAATATCTACCTACTAGTAGGTACTTTACCTACCTACCTATGTCTGTTTTATGGTCCAAGCTCTCATAAAAACCTGTTTTTATTTAACGCCTGTTTCGATACCTACCCACGGCGTATGATAGGGCCAGATATAAATAGTCACAGATGTAGGGGTTTCCTAATTGCAGCGCGCGCCCTCGCAACCTGCCTATCGGATTGCAATTTACCGGCAAAATTGGAGCCGCCCGATAAAAAATATCGCGCTCAAGGGAGAGGGTACCAGCAGAGATGTAAGGCGATAACACATATTGCGCTTATTAAAAAAACGAAATACCTACGAGTATTTTTGGTGTTATTTCGTTTGGGCGAGGGTAGTATTTAATTGGTTGTAGGCAAAGATAGATATGATATTTCAAATGGCGTATTTTTTTTAATTACCTATGAAGTTCATAAATTAAATTAATCCAAAATACTGATAGATATTATAATAATAAAATGTCTAATTATGTTGCCTTGATCTCAAAGAATAAAATATAACCTTGTATTGTATTGTTTAAGGAAACCAATAAAAATACCACTCGATCCAGCGTGTGATATGTTCATTGGTCTCCCTAAACTAGACATATTTTAAGTTATCACGTTATCAGCACTATTTTCGTGACGCTGGCCATCACTTTCACTCTACCTGTACCCTTACCATGAACAGCAAACAAGCAGGACATTTTCGTTGATTTCGTCGAAGCGAGACGCCGCCGCTACGTGCAGTGTAGCACGCTGTCTCGCCTTCACAACGGAAAATGTCCTGCTTTAAGAGTTCATGGTAAGGGGACGACTGTAGATAAGAATAAGAACCTGCTTGTACCAGAGTAGCTACATAGTAATATCTATCGTATTCGCGTATAATTGGCGCCTTGGTCCGCTTATTATTTATTACATAGTGCTAATAATTACCTAGTGCCACATTTGGCATCGCGCCCTGTGTGCTAATTATCAAGATCTTTCGGAAGACGGGAAATGTCTGAAGACCTGCTTGTATAGCTGTTTTTAATTGATCAATGAATGAAGAACAAAAACATAATAACATTTAGATGTATGGAACTCCTTGGAAACTAAAAAAAATATCTTTTTTGTGCGAAGAATTGTGAGCAATATCGCTACCGTGCAATTACGTGACATTCCTACAAAATGACAAGTAACATTAATTACAAATTAAAGCTTTTAATTCCCCATATTTACTAACATTCGTATCTAAAAATAATAAAGACATTAACGGTAACACCCAATGACATACAAGCCATTCAAATAATCCCGGTGGCAATAACTATAGGTCGGTTGGTATTCTGCATACCTCGCATGTTAGGCAGGCCCACATTATTCCCCGCGCAACAGATGCAAAAAGTACAAAATTATCATAAATAAACGCGCTCTTTTATAGCAAACGTCGTAAACAAACCAAACAAATTGAATAAAACAACAACGTTTTAATACCAATTAAGAGGAATTATTATAATCGCACGCTTTTATTTGATAATTTAATACGGTAAAGTGTGTATCGTAGTAATATATTTTAAAGAACAGTGCACACTATTTCAGGGAATGTAGTGTAAACACCTTTTGTCGGTAGTGCCAGAAATTTTCTGGCACTGGTTAGAAATTTTCGTGTTTTTTTTTGTGAACATAAGCAATATTTCTCAGGTAATCTGTCGCGGGTACAACAGCTGTTTAACTTTACTGTATTGATATTTATTCGGCTTTCCCTCTATTTCGCAATTATTTGAAGAATGCCATTATAGTTAGCAGAATAAAACTAATGTATTATTTTTATAGGAGTCATTTGAGGTAATGGGCTCGGTAGAGTCATCATGAAATAAGTGTGCATCAATTACGCGCAAACTACGTGTGTGGAAATATACCTTGAATAAAGGGTAATATTAGATTGAAATAAAATAGATTATTTAATTAGACAGCTGTACATTTTTGTAAACTATTTATTTACTATGAATATCAAATTCTTCTAATCGTATGGTTTTATGAACAACCTGGTGTCAGAGTTAAACCGCCTGTTATTATATAGGTCTCTGACATGGCTTTACATACCGTTGAAACATCTCCCAGGTGTGCCGGTTCCCTCACGATGTTTTCCTTCGCCGTTTTTAGCAACTGATAACTAATTTACAGTACACACATGAAGTCGAAAAGACATTGGTGCGTGCCGGGGTTTGCACTTGCGACCTTTGACTTGGCAGTCCAACGGTCATACCACTCGGCTATCAGTGCTAAATATCAAATAATATAATAGGTATTAGATAATAATTATATTTTAATTGTGTCTTTAGATATAGGTACACTAGCATTTGATTCCGTCTGTCAGATCATTATGTTCTCTATTTAAACATCACACCTACCTAATCACGTAGGTACAACGTAAAAGGAAAAAAATAATCAGCCACATTCAAACAAAGAACCACAATTTCAAAATACGAACAACCAGAAAAAAGAATATCACACAAACCCCACCGTTACCGGAAAAGTGTGCAGTTAAAACAAAAGCGGAAGGTAACAATGGCGTCGCCTCAATCTGTCACCCGATGTCAGACTGTGTCAGCCACTGTGTACGAAGACGCAGAAGGCCCAGTTGGGGTGAAGCTGGTCAGATAACAGTAAATCTGTAATAATATTGTTGGACGACCAGATTAGCGCAGTGGCTAAACGATTGGTCTGCTGCGCTAGGGGTTGCGGGTTCGATTCCCGCACGAGGCAAAAATTGTGCGTTCCACATCGTGAGGAAACCAGCACACCTGAGAGATTTTTCAACGGTGAGTAAAGCCATGGTAGCCAAGCACCAGGCGGTTTAAACTCTGACACCAGGTTGTTCATCAACCATACGATAGGAAGAAGAAGAAGACCGTGAAATAGTAAGAGGGAAACTTTTATAGCAGTTATACCTACTTAGACACATCTTTAGCAAAATAGCGCGTTATCTGACATACACATTTCCACTCTATGAAGCTTCTGTTTCTACTCTGTGTGGCGTGGTACAGTGTCAGCTGTCAGACTGTCACGTGTCAGACGCCGCGGCTGATTGCGGCGACACCTCGGACCGCCCGCGGACACACCTGGGCTACAAATGAGGGCGTGCTGCGGCCGGGGGGTTGGGTTACCGAACAGGCATATGTATCGCTGAGAAATGGTATGCAAATCGCTGTGATTGTCAAAGGTGCGGTGCAACTGTGATTTGTCACATACATTTGACACTTTTTCAGTTTACCTAGAGTATGACAATCATATTATTATTATGTAGTCTAGTAAAGTAACCGGACTGACTTGATTGCCTTGTCGGTCTTGTGGTCGCTAAGCGCGACTGCTGAGCATGAAGTTTTGGGTTTGAATCCTCAGTCGGGCAAAGTTTTACTGGGTTTTTCTATTTGGTAATTCTCAGTAGTAGCACGGAGTCTGGATTTGTGCCCGGTTGTTGTCAATAGGCTCGCCCTCTTTTACTTTGGGACCTAACACATAACTGGCGAAATGGGGTTGTACTATATGTGCACCTCTGCCTATCCGTTCGGGGAATACCGATGTAATGTTATGTTTTAATATAACCTTAATATATAATCAATGTAATTAAACTTAGTCAGTATATTACAGGCACTTAAACCAACAACAAATAATATTATACTTCCGTCGTTACAGGTACATTTTGCGATAACATGAAATACTAAAGCTTCCATAAAATTGAAAACTGTTATTCCAGTATTCTAGATTTTTATGTCTGTGCCTTTGTCTATCCATTGTCCACGTTTTTAAATATACAGCATAACTCGATCCACACCATACCACTATGTTACCAATCAACTTATTTCAATAATGAGAAAATAATCTGTGCGGTATATTCAGTTTTGATTTGAAGGCAAAACTCCCTTACCTTGGCACCATAAAGACGACGTGCCACAAAATGGTTTTGTAAAAGCTTAATAATAATAAAGGCCAGCTAAAATTTCAACATGGTTGTCACGTAACAAAACCCTCAATCTGCAAGAGACGAGTCTATCATCACGCTATAACGCTGACAGAGTGAGCAGGCTTAGCGGTGGGCGCGCAATTAGTCCGCCAGACTTATTATAACAGCCCTTTATTTGGGGGTTGTTCATACTGTGACTACGTGGAATATTGGTTTTTATTTGTTTATTTTTTAACCATCCTGCGTTCCATGAGAGGTATATCGGACGTGGGCAGAAAAACTGCCAAGCTGAAGTGGAAGTGGGCTGGCCGTGTCCTACGCATGGGCGGTGAAAAGAATGGCCATAAAAGGTGGGCCAATATTACCACTAAATGGATACCCACCGCCGGCCGCCGACGACTAGGCAGACCGAGAAGGCGATGGCGAGATAATTTGGACATCTTTGCGGGAGAGACATGGCCCACAGTGGCATTGTACAGGGTTTTGTGGAAAAATAATGGGAAGGCCTTTGCCCAGCAGTGGGACACTGAAAAGGCTTCTTAAGAAAAAAATGTTTACTGCCTCTCGGTTTCATCTACATTTAATCATACCTGGATGTTCTCATTTCCCGTGAAGTGCCGGGCCAGAAAAGTACCCCGTTTCGTTTCGGGGTGTCGTAGGAGGCGACTAAGGGAAATTTCAGAAGATGGGCAGCAGCGTCTTGTGGAACTTCACCACTAATACGGCGAAGTAGTCTTTTGTTCTACAGTGGACGTCATTTCTTCTTCTTCTGTTCCTTATAGTCTACAATCGAACATAAGCATATCGCTGTACATAAGAATAATAACCAAAAAAATCTAAAGATGATTTTTTGCTGATAAATCAATCATACTAAGCAATCCATCCACTTCTCTAAATTTTATAATAACGCCTTTGCTGGACATCTGCCCTAAAAAAATATGAACAAAAACAAAATTGTAAACATTCAGTATCTTAATCAGTACGGTTAATGAGGTACATAGTTAATTAAAGCGATCGCTGTGAATTATTGTGGTTTCCAAGAGTGCGGACATCAGTCAGGTATTAGGCTTTTAATTATTTACCCTATTATTTGATACTCATATGATACATAATAATAAGTAATAACCGCTTCAAATCTCAATTTCATCTAAGTCCGTCTAGGAAATAACATCAGGCCTTAAAAATTACTCCTATCATGCAATAGCTCTAAAGTCATTTTAATTTTATGCATAACGTTATACAGTGGTCTATAAACTAAACTCTGAATAATAAACACTGTTACTATAAATACTTACGAGATAGTTCGTTAAATTGTTGTCGTTAGTAGAATCACTACTGACATGCCATCAAGATTGCTTGCTATCTGCTCCATCCACTGTCACTTCGTACAACAGTTACCTGCCAAATGTAGTGCCAAGCATTCGTTACCAACACCTAATTAAATGTCTCTGAGAAATATTAGGCCTACGTTGACTAAAGACATTGTTGGTGGGGGGATAATTAAAAAAATGGTCAATCAATAGATATTCCCTCGTAAAGCGGAGCTATCTGACATACAAATGTCAGATCAGTTTCATCACTCAGATATAAAGATCAATTTCTAAATTGATAAAGGAAATTTGAAAATTGATCGACACGAGCGGGACTCGTATCCGCGACCGTCGCCGATCCGTAGCGCAGATCTGCCAACTGAGCTATGATGTCGCGGCTCGCAACCATCATTTTTCATATTTTTACTAACCAGCCTAACAAATGATAGATGGCTTGCCGCTGAGTTCGAAAGGTCGGCGTAATGCGTATAGATTTCTGATAAAAGAGGATACCAATGACTACCCATTCGGGGATTACAGGCGTGATAATATGTTTCGTGGATATTATTACAGTGTCTTGTCCAGTGTCCACTAGAATGAACTGCAACTTTGAAGTATTTAGAGCTAAAAAACCTAGAAAGACAACTAACATTGTTTTCATATTTTGATTTCACATAGAATATTGTCTCTTATCTCTACGTTGTCTACCGACGATGAAGAATTACCTTCTCTTCAAAAGAAACCTTGACCCCTGAGTTAGTTTAAATACTTCGTTTCGTCTGAGAGGTAGACAGGAAATGGCGGCGCCACCTAGTTTTTAGGTGTCTTGTAAATGTGTCTGTAAAAACAAATTTTCAGAATATAAATCATTTATCTTGAGTGGCGTCTAAAACACTTCTTTTCATATAAAACATAGGAACCTACTGTAGTAAACTTGTCTAGATATTTTAATAAATGACTTTGCTAAAATGGCTTTACGCTATTTAAGAATAGTTTACGGGTAAATAGTACCCAGATATAATAATTACTCAGTATTTATGTAAAGAGACATTGTTGTTCTATGGTGTTTTGTGTCAGTTGTGTCAGTATACATATATCATTTTATATCTATCTAATTCTTGTTTAATACAAAAAAATGCTGATTTCTGATAAAGATACCACAGCTGCTACCATGAACTCATATTCCGTTCTAGAAACGAGACGCTGCTACGTGCAAAGCACTGCGGCATCTCGCTTCCTCAATAGAAAAACGTCTTGCTTTAAGAATTCATGGTAAGAGGGCAGCTTACATAAATAATTCTGTTTGTAGTGATCTCTGAAATCACGCAGTCATAACAAAATCCTTTATATCCGCCACCTCTAAACAGACGACAAAAGGTACGTCTCAGTGAAGTTATTAAACAATATCAAACAGAACAATAAACTGTTCAGATAATTGGCACTCTCCGTTCAAGGTTGACAACTGAACGTGTAACGATGTCGCGTGATGATTAACATGCAGACTGGACTTTAAGTTTTCTGCCTATCACTATTGAGAGCTTTTTTTAATAGATTCTTAAATGTATGTAGGCAAGTAGAGTTTACATCCAAAGGTTTCCACAGAGTAAAATAGAATATTTTACCTTATTATATTGTAAATGTACAACCATGTTTGTTTGTAACGATAAAAAAATAGAAAAACAAAATAAATAATAATCCTGGTAAATAAGCCGATTATATTTTACACTCAGGTAACCTTGAGTTTTGAAATTGAGTAGGTACCTATACCTAAATAGCGAATATTGTACTCGGTGGCTTAGTTGGTGAGAGCTGCGCCACGGGTTGGCCAAAGACACGGGTTCGGACCCCATTCGGGTCTATCATTTTTCAATTATTCAAATTTTTTATCTATTTCAGTACCTACCTAAGTATAGGTACCTAGTAAAATTTGGGATTTTATTACATAGACATATGCTGTTATTGGAATGTGAGTCTTCGGGGAATGTTTGTCACACAATAGTTTTTTTACAACCTTATAAAAAACGTCACCCAACTCTAGGTATTCCTCCTGTACCGTATACGCAAACATCCAGACTCGGGTCAAACATCTGCAGATCACACAAATTTTGGTTCCGTGCAGGAATCGAACCCTTTACCTATTTCAGGTAAAAAAGGAAGCTTTCTATAGTTTCTTATACTCTATGATCCACTAGGCGTAAAAGATCAAAGAGCTTGTCCAGTAACGTGCGCGGGCGCATCGCGCATGCGTCGTTAATGTATTAACGTGTCATAGTTGCCGCTAATAGTGGGGGCTACCAGTACTAAAACTGAATGACATAACGGTAAGTTATGTTCGGATCTACTCTGAAACGGTATGAAAGGGACAAGACTAGTACAGTCGGCATCATAAGTAATTAGCAATACCTAAGGGGGAAACTTTGTTCAATATTAATATTGTTTTTTAACATACCGTTAATTAAAAACCAACTTCATTTAAAGTTATAATAACAGCCTATAACTGTCCCACTGAAGGGCAAAGGTCTCTTCTCATATAGAGAAGAATTGAGCATTGATCACCACGCTAGCTCACTGGGGTTCGTATTATATAGTAAAATGCCTGAAATATTCTCAGATCATCATTTGGACGTTTCTATAATTTAAAACAATTATTAGAATTGATGTTTGTTTCTTTCAATTATTTGACAGGTTTGTTGACATGTTAAGCTAATTATGATGCTGACTGTACCTACAGCTATTTATGGACAACTACATAGTCTTGTTTTATTTTTATGTTTGTATAACAACACGATAGCGTTCGTAAAGTAAAATAATTAAAAACGAGTTATGATAATGACAAAAAACAAAATATATGAATTCGAGCCAAATAAATATTTTTTCTTCCTTTTAATCAAGTGACTACCGAAGGTATGGTTTTAATTACATGCATTACTGCCCTACAAAAGTTCAAGAGGCATCAAAGGCAAGTAATAAAGCAACACGTTTGGAAATACTAACTTTTTAACTATCGCGTTGCATGACAATTAAAACTACAACACGGGAATTAAAGCGAACACAATTTTTTCGAACCGAGTTCACAAGATGATCGCATCGGCCGTGGTCACAAGATGTCTGCTTGTGACCACGGCCGATGCAACTCGGTCGAAGCGTCAAGCTAAAATTAAAAAATTGTGTTCGCGTTAATTCCCGTGTTGTAGTTTTAAGTTTGCGAATGCTAGAACTGCTTGAAGACTCGAAAATCACAGAAAGTCAATCAGAACATTTTTCGTAAAAAATAAAAATATTATTTCAGTGAATTAAACCCGTTAACAGTAAAACGGCAGTAAAGCAGTTATTATGGCTGGATGGATTAAGCAGAAGTGTTTACTAATTCTCGCTAATTTGACCAAGCATATAAGTCCTTTATAAACGCATCTTTGCTATTTATCACCACCAGAAATCATAAGTCAGTGGTCAATTATTTATTTAATTTCGTGATGAGTCACCCAAACTATTACTCTACCACGTTTATGTTGATGATGATATTGTGATGATTTCTAGTTACACATTATGTACCAGTAAATACATTTCTGTAATCCCATCTATTGAGAACTATCAGAGAACTCTAAAGCCCCTAAAACACGGTAATCAGTTCAGGGAGGTGTGTAGTCGTCAGGACCGGAAATACGTTGCCCCTGGGCGTCCACTTCCGGCGGATAAGTGGGCGGCTCTGACCCAATTTCCGGTTTTCACATCACATAGATGCCGCGCATGATAATTTTTGTATTACGTCTAAAAGAACGTGCTGAGTTCTGTGCGAGTATGTCTTGGTATTATGAAAATCATGGACTTATTTTACAATAAAAAAAAGAACTCATTTGTTTAATAAAATGTGTAGGTAATTATTTAATTACTGGTATAGTACTGAGACTTGTATAATATGCGTAATGTGACCTGTGTTCGATTGTCCTTATTATTTGTTTTGTCTTTGGGTTATTGTGATTTCTACCACACATCCATTTGAAAAAAAAAATGCTGTCCAAACGCATACGTACCTACGTATAATGTCAATATTAAATAGCTGTTAAAATGTACGTACATACACTCTATTCTTTTAAATCTGTCGTTCTAAAAATCCCTAGAAAAGTGAAATCGGTATACAAATATATTCTAGTAATTAAAATAAAAGATTTACCGTCGCCTTTACTATAATGTAGCTACTACGGAATCTGAAAAACAACGTAAAAAGGATCATAAAATCACAAACGACTTTCGAGAATATCTATAACCGCTCGGTTGTCATCAAAACGAGCTACTTTCAATTAAATCACATAAATGCCAGTTATAAACTATGTATTCGTACATTTCTCCCATTGATTTAAAACGTCCCTACCTCATAAAGTGGCCAAGGCTACTCGACGCGCAGAACAGACGTTCCAATCATAAACGTAATAGCATGATATACGAGGGTTTCTAGGACGCATCTACGCGACAGATACGCACTTACTTTAAACTCTCCGAAACGGTTTTATCGGTTGGCTCATGTCCCTGTCACTTGTGCCAATAATTTTGTTAGAAGCTGGCTTATTTAACGCGTGTTATCTGAATACCGGTGAATAGGCAGTCAAGACGTGTACTAGTCGTAAGAGTTAACTCTATTGTTTCGTAGGATATAACATCAGATGATATTCATGTCCAACTCATAGGCAAAGTCACATAAACTGAAATCGAACTCCATCCATTTAGGATCACCTTGCTTGCGAACTGCGTATTTGGTTTTTATTTAAGTAGCCTGTTCAGTGTCCCACTGCTGGGCAAAGGCCTCCCCATTATTCTTCAACAAAACCCTGTCCAATACCATTTCGGTCCATGTTTTTCCCGCAAAGATGTCCACATTATCTCGCCATCGCCTTCTCGGTCTGCCTGGTCGTCGGCGTATTTGGAATTAAACATTATTAATTTGGAGGATTTTTTACGATGTTTTCCTTATAAGTTGACGATGACCTAATTCAACCAAAAAACCTTAAGAATCAAGAATAGTTTACGGCAAAGTAAGTTTCATTTAGGTATATTTAAAGCTATAACAAAATCCTAGCAGGAATTGCATATAATATTCATCGCCGTGTAATCTTACAAAACCACTAAACCTGTTGTCGAGTTTAATATTAATAGAGATGTAGGTAAGAATAGTAGCATCCTGGCTTTAATGCATTTAGTTTGGCAGCTTCAGCAAAGAATTTATAAACCTATCACAGATAACAATATACTTAACTTTACACAAGTAAAGTGTCTTACTTAAATATGTCGCAGTGGCCTAGTGGTTGACAAATCGGATTTGTTGCAGATTTAAACCATTCAATGTCTTCACACTTTTTTAATATTTGCTTGAAATTTCGACCGAGTTGCATCGGCCGTGGGCACAAGCAGACGACGTAAAGAACAACAAACAACAAACTTGAACGTTGAACAAACGTCAAGCAAAAATAAAAAAAATTGTATTCGCGTTCATTCCCGTGTTGTAGTTTTAATTCTCGTGCAACGCGATAGTTTTACGTAACTAGTAAGTTAGTACTTTTTTTATAAGTCTATGACTCCACAGACGTTTGTTCTGTATTCTGACCCACTGACACGGTGGCGAAAAACATCTGAAATTGCCGATGCACTACCCAATGAGCTAGCGTGAACCAGCCTTTGCCCTGCAGTGGGACAGTTATAGGCTGTTATTATATTTTATTATTATTATAAGGTCTAACATCACAATCAAATATTCTCCTTTGATACTAGCAGTAGTAAGTGGCAGAAGAAAGATGTGATTTAAACAATTTATTATTACATTTATTAAAGATCAAAGTAAGTATGTGTAGAAGTAGGTACAAGATATGCAAATTAATTATCGTTTGAAGTGACCGGATATTGCGACATCTATTTTAGTATCATCGGGTCGTTAAATTTCAGTCCATACTTGGTCTTGTTACGATCAAAATAAATAAACTATTTGGCTTTAGATCTAGTATATAACAATTATAATTATTTCAGTCTACTGCAGGTCAAAGACTGTATTTCATAAAGAGCTAATAGGACACGAGAAACGGTTTGCTATCGAAAAAATACATTTCTGTAAATGTACATGCGAGTTTCTTTGCGAAACACAAAATTATCTATACATCATATTTAAACTTATAATTAAATACCTGTAAATCAGTTTAAATTATAGGTGCCTCGTTGGTCTGGAGTCCTAGTTAGTCCTGGGTTCAGTTCTCAGGACGGACTGAATGATTGATATTTTTTATTGGGTATTTCCCTATCAGTCACGAAGTCCAGTTAGTGGTGATATGCTCGTCCCTATTACAGCGGACCTATAACATAACTAGAGAAATGTGCCGGATCTTAAGTAAAGTGCATCAGATAGGTATATACTTGTGTTTGAACGTAGCCATAAAAGCTACTACTAGCTTTTTCCCGCGGCTTCGCCCGCATTAACCCCTTTAAAGGGTTGAATAAAAAAAAAGTAGCCTATATTTTTCCTATAATTTTAAATTTTATCAAAATCCGTCCAGCGGTTTAGTCGTGAAGCTGTAACAGACAGATAGAGAGACAGACAGAGTTACTTTCACATGTATAATATTAGTATGGAAGATTAACATGCGTATTGCGAACCTTTACAGCCAGAAATTACCTAACACCTAAACTCCCTACCTTATTGCCTTACTGCTACCAACAGTTAGCCAAAGTAAGTATCAACGAACAGATTTACAATTAGGTTAACTAGCAGCGCATAAATCCTGTAATATTGCTTACCTCTCTTCCGGGAGCCGCCGCAATGTTTCACTTTACGTGAGTGCCGGTTGTAAAGCTGCCCACCCAAGTAAATTGATGGGTTGAAGGTACAACTAACTGTACCTGGAATAATGTTCCAACTTCTCCTATATATCCTTTTATGATTTATTTCGTTGCGGGGTCCAGAAAACTCTCAAATTTAATTTCAATTCCAATGCAAGGTCAATGCGTAATTAATATTGATTTAATGGAAACCAGATTCAGTTTTGTTGAGAATAGATGCTGTCAATCTTTTGATCTCAGTTAGTTCCTCCCAATGGATATATAACATTGAAACAATTTGGCGCCAATGTTAAGTTTAAGCATACGAACCTTTACAATTCCAATGCAATTTGTTCGGGATTAAATTCAAGAGTAAGTCTACAGGACAGACGAGTCATTTCTCTGGGACGCCTCGAGCTTCATAGCCTCGATGGTTCTTAACGATTATGTTGGTAGATCCTAGCTTACAGGAGAAGCAATGATGGGCACGAGTGGTGGGCTTGTCCTGTACCTAGTGTCTACTTACGTACCTATATAGTTGGTCAGTCACTTCCCCTCACGATCTGCTGCGACACCAGCTCACGGAATCTCCGATAGTCCACTCTGAGAGTTCAAAACTAGTAGGGCACTTGTATTACCACGTAAGCACAGCCAGAATAGTAAATAAGTAAGCCAAAAGACCGACCAAACCTCAAACGTAACAGGCTTACTCCGAGCAAATAAAAAGCTAATTTAAATGCCATTAAAAGTAGATGCGTCTCAAGATTTAAGAGCTGTGGAGCTCTCATTATTTTCCTTCCCTCCCAGAGGGCGCACGGTACGCGGGAATTTTAAGCAGACCTGATTTATACATCTTGTTGCTATTGACGGGTGTACAGATTAGTGGAATGTACTTGGAAAAATAATTGTGTGGTTTTCTTCGTATTTAGGGAAAAAACTAAGTAAGAATTATTTTCTTTACTTATCTTTCGCCATATGCGCTATAAGGTGTTTTTCTTCATCACAAACAATTAATTCATCAGTTACCATAAATTCAATTTTTTGCTGATGAGCTTGTTACCGGGTTTTCACAGGCTTCGTGGCCTTTCTGTCGCTGTTCTTATCCGTTATCCGTCTACCTCACAGATAAATTAGTTTATAATGATATCATATTTGTATTTAGGCAGCTTAAGCTTTTCAATAATACTTTCTTTCTAAAACGCAGGCACTAGGTCAAGGAAAAGAAGGATGCAAATTTTAAACAGGCCATACATAATAGGTAAGTACATGCAATAAACTCCGGCAATAACATTAATAAACAATAACCAAAATACCAATGATTGAAAGCAATAACAACACAAGCAATAAAACATTTAGTACCAATCATAACGCTGGAATTTCAATCTGAACTAATTCAATATTTTATGATATTAAAGATCATAACTTACCTGTTTTATAATGTCTGTCCACTCCTAAACGTCAAGGCGTGATGGTAAATGACAAGTGCGGTGAAGACCGGTGAATATCGGCATCGGTGTAAAATGTATAAAATATTGACGTACTGTACACGGCAGATATTTTTGGACAGTTGAACACAGATTAGTCAAAAGTAGATAGGATTGAGGATTCATCGATGTCGTATTATGCCTAGTCACATAGTTTTACATATTTCCTAGGGCCCTTTGTGTTTTTAAACGGGTTTCAGCAATCGTCAATAATTTTAATACTGTTGACAAACTTGCCACAGTGCGTACGCTAGTTCCTCACCAAGCTATTATTTGGAGAACCAGTTTTAAGGCTGAAATTTGCTATGACTACTATATTGAAAGTATTGTCATTGCCTAAATACATCAACAACGTAGAGGGATTTGGGAAGACATGAAGGAATACAAACCTTCATGATACTTAAAATAATGATATCTTTCTTTACCTTCTAAAACCAAATCTTCTCTGAATTCAACAACGCGTAGGCATAAACAAATGTCGATCACAAAGCACATCTATGTGTCCACCAGCCGATGTTACGAGCGGAAGTGTTGCATTTCAAAGGGGCATTCTTGTTACCTGTGCACTAAAAATAATTCGTGAAACAGCCGGATAGAGCTGAGAACGACCGGGATGTGATTAGCCACGCCCCGCCCGTCGCCTTTGATCTTGTGCGTACGCCAAATATTCTTTGTGCACGGAGGTTTGTACGCTCTGTTTATTTGAACGTATTTATGTGCTCTTTGCTACAGGTTTAGATGCAGCTGCTGAGGTGCTGCGATTACCTTACAGTTTCTACTGGTTTTAGAAGTTTTGTTGTTATAAATGATAATTATGCTGGAATGGAATTTGATGACAAATGGAAATGGAAAATAATTGGACACAAATTCAGCTAAAAATGCTATTGAAGTTAAGTTTATATTACAGATTGGACCTTCAAAAATGAAAAAATATCATTTAACATATTCCAAGTAAACCGCTGTTACTTATTGGTACCAAGGTTTCAAATCACGTTAAAAAAGCAGTTAAATTCGAGACATCAGCTGTCAGGATGTCAACCCAAAGTCCATTATCATCAATATATAATCGTTCTTACGCCTTCGTTTTACGACTTTCCCGAGAACATATCGAGTCTTCTCCAGTCAGTTATTTTTGACACAATGAATTACAATCTATTTTATTATATCGTTAATGCGTGTAATCTGGACCATAAAGTTATTATAAGTCGTAGACACTCGTATTTATATCAATTAATTTTGTTAATTAAGATTTATTTATGTTAATCGGTTCTGTGTATCGGTAGGAAGGAGCGATGTCTCTTTTACGCGCATTTCTGGTCGTCTTGAATCTATGAAAACTTTTAAGTATAAACAATAAGCTTTGTCAAAAGTCTTATTAAACTATTTCTTCATTGTTGTATTTCATAAATCATTTATTATGGATATTTAAAATATTTCTTAAAATTAATTGGACACACTTTTACATCCATAATCTCAAAATTATATAAAAATAATATGCAACAATACTATAACTCGAATAACCAGTAAGAAGAGCTAGTTAACCTAAAGAATGCAGTCTATACTGTAACTAAGGAGCCCGTAACTGCAAACGAGTTCCGGAAAGACAATCGTCGTCCTGTCACTACCGCTGACGGACAGACGTGCGAAAATTTATACTAATGCTATGTCGACATCTTACCTTAAAACTGAAACTACTACAAAACCATTAAAACATACACTGCTTGCTCCTGCAGCAAGGTAAAATTGTACGTCCAAAAATATGCAGAGATGGATTTGAAACGATTGCAATTATTTGTAGATTTGGCACGTTTCGTGGTGAGAGGGAAGTGTGTCTGGCGCATAAACTGACAGGTGGACATCTTGCTATTAGAGCTAAATCATGTTTCTATAATAACACGGAGTGATAAGAAAAAATCTTTTGTCTTCAAGTGCGTATTTATTTGCAGCAACAACAGTACATTTGCTTTAATTTCTTTGTAAAAAGCAGCGGTTGAGGAAATTGATGATTATACTCTCAGCATGTTTATAGAGGTACTTCAGACAGAGACAGAGTTTCTCAAAGATCAAAGAAAAGAATAACAATCCATCATCGGATTATTTGACTAGACCAGATTTGGAAAAGGTTTTCATTGACAGTTGGTAAGGTCGATAGGTACTTGTTTTGTGGATAGGCTCTGACTTGGTTGGAAACTCAGCTTTACTAGTGACGGTACACAAACGTACAGATTATATATTATTATTATTATCTTTATGTAATAACTTCGATGAAAGATGTAGTGTGTATATTTTGTTTGCTTGTTTAAAGTAATATAAACAGTATTAGATTATGTTTAGATGATACCACTGCAGCTGGTTGCAAACGAGTTTCTTCGAAGAGAACAAATTATAAATTAGGCCGATGCACGATGGTTGTTGTTTCTGAAACCTAATTATTAGTAAATAGGAATTCAAGATGAAATAATACCTCATTTGAGGTCCTGGAAGTTTTTGATGCAGTTTACCAATTCCGATTTATAAGTTTCGTAACGAGATTTTTCAACGGTGTGTAAAGCTGTGTCAGAGGCCTACAGGCGGTTTAAAGTTTGACACCAGGTTGATCATCAACCGTACGATAAGAAAAAGAAAAAGTTCCGTAAATCGTGCTTAAGAAATAACGAAATTACAGATCAAAACATTCGTAAAGACACAAAAACCTACATAATGACGATGAAATTACACCACGCATTCCCTAAACTTCTAATCCCCAACAAAGAAACGACGGCATTTCTCACCTAAGTCGGCGACTGTACCAAAATACACGATGACTCAGTAAGCGCTGTCACTGAGTGTACCTGCCATCCTGCCATCAGAAATAATCACAAAGGAGAACAAAGAAATAACTCAGCGTATCAACGTGTGATTCATTTAACGTGGTTTACAGCTAATGCTACTTTGCTATAAATGGATAGAAATTGTCTTTTAAGTCTAAAAACGTGGACACTCGTATTTGAACAACATCTAACTTTAAAACTCGAGCCGGTTCTTCCTAAATATTTGATGGTTTTGAAATGAATTTAAGGGGTTTGTTGTGTATGGCACCAAAAGGTAATTTTTTGAGATGCGACTGTTAGTTAATACTAATGATTAATTTACCTCAATTTTTTTTTTTTGTTTTTTTTTAAAAAAAACGTCGCCCCACACTAGGAATTTCTCTTGTATCGTGGGTGCGTTTTCACAAACATGAAATATTACATACACAAACACCCAGACTCGGGACAATCAAATGTGGATCGCACAAATTATTGCCCCGTGCGGGAATCGAACCCGCAACCCTCAGCGCAGCAGTCTAATCGCTTAGCCACTGCGCCAATCAGGTCGTCACAATCTTCAATTCCTTAAGAATCAATAATTTTTTCTCAATTTATTAAGAAAAAAAAAATATCTTTGGTGACGTGGATAGAACTATAGTTCTGTTCGAAAAAGTAATTTATTATAACGCTACTAGGACTTCTGCTAACACGGAATAGTGAAGACTTTCCATCAATTTAAAAATTAAAAACGCAACTAAAATGATAGGATAGTAGCAAAACATAGGAATCAGTCCAAGGTCATATGGATTTCCGGATGCAGTAACTGACATGAGCAATTGAGCATCCAGGAACTAAAGCGGATGGGCGTTCTTAGATAGTGCTGGGAAAGCGGGACTCATCCGCTGTAACGAGGACTGCGAGCTTTTAGTGCCACATGAGGACGAGGTTATGTCATTGGAGCTGACGGTTGAATTGCAAGAAATATTAATTATGTTTTCTCCAAAAATACGACGGTGGTTGAAGAAGCAGTCATTATATTTCCTTATAGTTTAAATAAGTGACTCAATGTATCTGTCAAAGTATTATTAACGTAGATGTGTTTATAACACTAAGACAAATATTTAGGTAGCTTAATTTTTAGATACCAAAAACTTTTGAGTCTGAAAATATAAGTGAGAAAAAAGGTGTTTAAAACTTTCAACCTTTAGCACATAATTACATTATTTTCAATTTTAGACAATATTATCTTCATAACATCCCACATAACACTATCCAAAGCACATCAATTCGTCTTATAATCACGTTTAACAGCCTTCCGCAGTTGATCTAATGGTTCCATGAAATCCTTAAAGTTCCATCGCGGCAGTTATTAGCACATAACATTGTAAACGTTACCCAATGCCCGCAGTGAATGGCGAACTATTTCCTCCTCCCGTATTTTCATAACGACCTACATTTCTGAATATATCATTATTAAGGACGGACACGGTTAAGTACGTTTTCTTTGGTAGTACACGGATGGACAACAAGTAGCTTCACTTTTACTATAGTTTCTAATATCTTCGTTGGAAATGGAAACCAGGTGTAATTTCTGTATGCGGATCTGCAGCCTGCATCCCTAATCGTCACATTATTTAAATTATGTAGGCGCCTAAGGACACCTAATTTCAGAAGAATACACACTGAAGAACCATTTTTATTTCATCGATACGCACTTTTTTACGTATTACATAATAATACTAACGAAATAGGCTGAATGGAAGATGGATTGATAAATGATATAGTTCCAAAAACTGCGATGCATTTCATCTTAACCTAAATAAAACAAAACACTATCCTTCCTCTTTACCCCACACCGAGTTATAAAAGCCGACAGATGTCCACACAAAGACTCTGTTTGTCCTGATCAGTAAACTGCATAGATCGTAACGTATCGAATCAAAGGCGCGTGCGCAACCGATCGCCGTCTAACATCATTAATGGCCTGTAAAATCGGACCACCCGCACTTGATGCCTACTTTATTGAATTATTTAAAACTGACAAACACTAAGTACTTTTTCATACTTAAATACTGGTTTTGGATATATGCGGAAGACACAGAGTTGTTTTACCATGCTAAGTAAGTAAAGTGCATGTAAGTTGATGTTACTGCTGCAGTTTTAAAGAAAACAAAAACTCAAAAATTGATATTTTTGGATATGATTTAGTCAACGAACCACGAATGATGCATTGCGTTAAAATCAACTGGAAGTCGATCAGGAAGAAGAAAACACTAGTCCCAATTCAGATATACGTCAAACCATTTTCGAAGTTTCCGGAAACTCTTTTCACATAAAACAATCAACCATAAAGCATATTCTACGGATGTAAAGAAACAATTCAATGAATTTCCGCATTCACCCAATACGATACATTGCCAAATTATTTTCGCTGAAGTAATTTTCACTCAGTTGCATAAGCAAGATTTTCTGGCGAAACTACATGGCGTGGACGATTTTGTTTTAGTCAACAAGGAAAAAAAATAGAGAGTTATTTAGTCATTAATAATAATAATGTCCTCCTGACCGAATTTCGGTCACGGCGGCCTATCTCAGCTTAGACTAGCTAACTACGCAGGAGATATTATAGTGCACAAGTATGCGCGCAAACACAAGTGCACTCCCTATTCGCTCACTCTTATAATCCACTGGGACGGTAGACCGACACGACCGGAGAGAGATCAGGCGCAGAACCAACGGCTTAACGTGCCTTCTGAAGCACGGTGGGGTCTCGACATGTGAAAATGGTCACCCATCACAAGACTGAACGCGGCGAGCACGGCCTAACCTCACAGATCGACTGATCTGCGGGGTAGCCACATAGCTACGAGCCCCACAGTCATTAATACATAGAGACTCAAAGGCCGAGACACTCATATTATACTCACTCACTGAATATTGAAATTTCATTTGAGCCTTGTTAAGAGTACTGGGTTTTTTCAAATTAGAAAAATAGAATTCCATACTTGGTACACAGATTGATAAATGATAAATGATTTTATTTCTGCAAATAGGTTTTTAAAAAACACTTTTACACGTCATTTTTTATATACTAATTTGAATGATGGTGTCGGCATTTCCTAACTGACTACCTCTGAGAAGAAATGCCGAAACAAACTCAGGGGTCAATGTCTCTTTTAAAGTCCAGACAAACGTAAGTTTGTGTGAGAACAATGTAGGTCGTCCGAGATGGTTTTTTTTTTAAGAAAAAAAATCCAATGCCGGCTTGAGTCGACCTGTCCTGACAGACGCCCCGTCTCGTACCATCTGCAGGACATTTGGGTAGGCCGTGTGAGATACTCAAACCGTCAGACATATAATATAGAGAAAAAGTTAAAAAAAAAAAAAAAAAAATCCTACATTATTCTCACACTTACAAGTAAAGTTACATTAAATATAATTACATGTCAATATGTACAATGTAGGTAGCCTGAGATGGTTTTTTGATGAAATAACCAAAGCCGGATTGAGTCGACCTGTCCTGACAGACGCCCCGTCTCGTACCATCTGTAGGACATTTGGGTAGGCCGTAAAAAAATGACTCAAACCGCCAGTCTACCTATACTGTACAGTATGCTCACATTGAAAATTATTCATGTCAGTTCGTAAAATAAATTAAAAAAAAAAAAAATAGATCTCTTGATTGATTTCCTGAAGCTGATAACTAGGATAATATGTCTTCGATGCCTAGGTACCTAAGATGACCATCAATCACTCAATAAATATGTATATAAAATAACTGCGTATAACCAGCTAAGGGGAAAAAATGTCGACGTAGTGCCATACCGAGTACTCATGTAATGAAAAAAAACAAAAGACTTTCTCTCTTCTAACGTCACCCTGACGTAAATACAAAAAGGGAACTTGAAATTCGATGGATGCGAGCAGCGACACGGTTGCTCAGTTGGTTAGATCAGCGCCACGGATCGGCAAAGGTCGCGGGTTCGAATCCCGCTCGTGTCCATCATTTTTCAAATTTCCTTTATCAATTTAGATTCAAGCTTAGCATGGGCA
Organism: Abrostola tripartita; assembly: GCA_905340225.1. NCBI lineage: Eukaryota > Metazoa > Arthropoda > Insecta > Lepidoptera > Noctuidae > Abrostola > Abrostola tripartita. The sequence continues at coordinate 463,042 of HG996494.1, forward strand.
ACATGCTAAAATGGCACCAAAAGTCATATAAAAGACTTTCTGTCACTAAAGGTGTTATTTTTTTTAAACGTCGCCCCGCACTAGGTATTTCTCCTGTAACGGGACAAGCCCACCACTCATGCCCATCATTGCAACTCCTGTAAACCAGGATCTACAATGATAACCATTAAGAAACATCGAGGCAATGAAGCTCGAGGCGTCCCAGAGAAATGACTCAACTGTCTTGGAACCCGCAACGAAATTAATTATTAAATTATTTTTAAACGAAATTAAATTAATTTTAAAAGAATGTATAGGAGGAGTAGGAATATTAATTTAGTTCCCACTTCCCTCCATAGCAAGCGGGAGACACAAAGACTCCTAGTCTTTCTCCTGCATCGTGGGTGCGTTTCACGAACATGAAATATCACCCAAACTCGAGACAAACATCTGCGGATCGCACAAATTTTTGTCCCGTGCGGGAATCGAACCCGCAACCCTTAGCGCAGCAGTCCAATCGCTTAGCCACTGCGCCAATCAGGCCGTGAGATTCATTTCCATTCCTGACTCAAATAAATACTTTTAATTCGAGAATAGGCATAACTATCGAAAGTTATAATTATTACAACCTTTTTCATTGAACTGGAAGTACAGAAATCTGATAGAAAAAGCCCAATGGGCTGTTCGCTATCGGTGCCAAAACCCAAACTCCAATACGTCCGCATGTTTGTGTCAGGCATCTCGTAAAATTGTATTGGCCGAGCACCGTATTACCAGTTACCTTGTTCTAAGTGTAAATATACGCGAATATCGCCGTAAATTCGGTTTATAGCACATTGCCGTGATATTCCTAGGTATCCTCGTTGGTTTTGATGCTGATGTAGCTTCAATTTTGTTGTTTAATGACCAGGAAATTATTTTGATGAGTTGCCTAAATTGCCAAAATAACGTAAGGTCTTGTATTGATTTATGAAGTGAAATGAGGGAATTCTCTAGAATATTTTAAATTACCATGTAATTAAAAGCTATGTGCTTTGAAAGAACAAGTAAAAATATCTATTTAATTAATAATTATTAAAATGTTCGCTGTTCAAAGCTTGCATCACAAAAAAAAAGTCTAAGCAAAATGAATTCCACTTGCAGTGCTGTTGTTTTTTTTTTCATTTCAATAAGCAAAGCAAAGGAAGCAGCAGTAGGAATATTTTCCAATAAGGCCCGTAAGTAAATGTTGCAGCTACACTTTAAAGATAGGATTCTTTCTAAAATACTAGGTGTTTATTGCATTAATATAGAGTAGAATGCTTAGTGGGCTTCACATACTTGTTATTATGTTTGTATTGATTAATCTAGTGTTGTAACTATTAGCGAAAAGAAAGTTTTATTTTCAGTTAAGAAACTTCCATGTGCCTCATCATCATCAGCCGGAAGACGTCCACTGTTGGACGAAGGACTCCCCCTTTTAAGAAGGAGGGGGGGGGGGCATAATCCCCACGCTTGGCAAGCGGCTTGCGGATCGCAGTGTTGGTCGTCAAGTTACAGAAAACGCTGCTGCCCATCTTCTGGATTTTCCCTTAGTCTCCTCTTATGACACCCAAGGGAAGAAAGGGGGTCGTCAATTCTAGGCCGGATACCATACGGTAATCCACGTACCTACTACATTTTAAATGCTCTGCCTTATGAATCTGCTCGTCTTGCCAGCACATTGAACACGATGTTGGACAATTATACAACATCCTGGATAAAAAGTTTGACTACAACGGATATGAGGACAGTCTGCTGTTGAGCATTATTAAAATATCTTCCACCGTGAAAATAGGACTTCCTTGGCGAACGTAAATTAATTTGCTTCTTGTTTTTATTAATACTTTAAATGAAGTAATAATACTGTGAAGCGTTGAGAAGTAAATTTAATTAGAAAAAAAAAACTAACTTGATAAGTATTTCGTATTCAATTTATTTTAAATAAAATATTATGTATATCAGTTATCAAGACACTTTTATCGTGATAATACCTGGATCTAGAATAGTACCTAAGATATTTCCTTGTCTGCAAGAGAAGAGGCATTGCCTGAAGCTAGACAGTTAAACATTGTCATTTTTCTTATAAGTTTAGTATTATAAATTGATAATTTTTTATACGTAGGTTTTGTGTGTAATTATGTCGAAACTAAATGAGACAGAACCTGAACTACCTCGAAACATAACCGTGCAGTACTAAAACATTTGAAACCCAATAAGAACATAGAACGGCATTATTCGAAACGAGCGCAATATACCCGATGGTGCGGGATGGTGTTATGCAACAATCACAACAGCATTACCTGTGAATTACAGCCTGCGGTCAAACTGTGCCGGTTGGCTTCTGTGCGGTGACCATGCTAGCAGCCCAACTGGGACTAGCAAGTTACACTGTATTTGTTTAGTTTGTGGTATTTGTGACGTGTGGTTTCTAGTCAATTAGGCTCATCACACTGGAGATCGAGGTTGATTAACACTGCTTTGGTTTAATGGACACCTTCTTTAGTTATGTTTTGTGGATTGTGGTTATAAGGATAAAAATTTACTTATTTAGTAGTTAGTGCATAGATAGTAGAAATAATGTCTAACAAGGAAAGCTATAAGTAGGTACTTATAGATATAAACATACCAGGTTTATCCGGATGTGTAGGAAACAATGAGCGCCTCTGCCTCATCAGAAATTAAGTGTGTTTAACATGATGGCAAAATTACCTGCATTAAAACGCAGCAATTGTTTAATATGTAGTGACTACATGTGACGTGTAACTAGGACACGAATAAAAGTAAACCACACGTACGTCTGTAGCAATACATTAGCCGTCGACGCTTTAAATTAACACTGTTTAATTAAGACAGCTCTAAAGCATGAATTAAATATCAAAAGGCTTTTAGTTGAATGTTCTGTAATGCACAAAATTGATCGATATCAAAACATATGACACATTAACGCGTAAATTATTCGCGCTACTATAATTGAGTTCATAAGTCTGTGCGACGTAGTGTTATTGCCAGCAGCGTTACAGCTAACCTGTTAATTAACTTTCCACCTAGCGCCGTGGTTACCATACAGTTTGGCACGTCGACTGGCGAGCTGCCAAGTTCACTGGCTATTTGCTTATAATTCGGAATCAATATGCTAGCACACGTGTGCCAGATTATTTCACTCATAAACGTTGTAATAGTTGCTGTAATTCACGCGCAATTACCCCCTATCCCGAGCATAGACACGACATCGAGGTAACGCACTTCGGCAAAATTCGGTGAAACCAACGTTTCCGAATGCCGTAAAAAGTGTTCGTTGGAACTGTAAACGGTATTCGGTAACTAGAACCAAACGATTGCATTTGCTAGCGCTCACAAAAATGAGCAAAGTGCGTATGATTGATTATCTTGGAAACCGTAAACAAATACTCGTACATAGTATATTTTTAGTTTGTGTGCGCTGATATAATCATGGTCACCCTAAGAAATATAAAAGGTATGCATAAATAAGGATCACTTCATTCTTCCATTCAAGCACCTGATATCACTATTTCTTGTAGTCTCTTAGCATAATATTTTATCCGCCTTTGTGGAGTACCTATGCTATCTGTTGGAACTACACAGCGAGTGCGCCTGAAAGCCCAGGAGCCAATCAGACGGTGTCATCCTAACAAAAATCAAACAATATGAACGTAGGTACCTTCTGCAAAATATATCAAACGGTTTTGTTTGTAAAAAATTCAACATAGAATAAAGCTTTTCTTTGTATTTCTATTTTTTCACTCTCTCGGTTAAAACCCGACGCGAGAAGATCGAAGTATCGTGTTTTTAACATCGCATTGTTAATCGTGTCGCGACAGGTGCCACGGTACGGTGGTACCGGAATAGATGCGTGTGCGCGTCTCGTCTCACCGATCTACAATCAAACTTTATATTTATTCTCTTTTTAAACATCGGGATTTGAGTGTTCGTGGGGATTAGTTGAAACAATGGATTGTATTAATCTTTCGTTGCTTAGCTTTTTTAATGTTGTAATCCAACCTGTTGTTCTGTTAGTTGTTAGTGTCAATTAATGACTTGTATCCTAGTTTAGAGAATATCTTAGAAACTTCATTTATTTTTAAAGGTTCAATTTGATACGTGAGGTACAATATAAGACGATGTTTGTACCTATCTATATTACGAATAGATCCACTTATTTATTATTCTTCTTTTGTTTCATCTATATCACTTTTGACAACGTCATCCACTAATTATGAACATTGCGGTTTCTATGATAAATTATTTTATTTCTGCAAATAGGTTTTAAAAAACACTTTTACGCGTAATTTTTTTTAAACTAGATAAATGGCGTCGGCCTTTCCTAACTGACTACCTTTGAGAAGAAATACCGAAACAAACTCACTTCGTCTCTGCATTTCCAGGTTTAACACCAGACTAAGAAGAAGACAGAAGACTTAAGAACTTTTGTAGGAGTACTTAAGTATGATTTTCTTATTGCGTACCTTCTTAACTATTCTTTTAATTAATGCTAAAAGGTAAGTAAGCCAATATATTAACGTAAACTCAAATTCGTTTCATTTAAGTGTGTTTTAGTAAGTTTAACGGATTTTATTTACCTTTGTTTTTAATTGTGATTATATCATTATTATTTTCGTCAATTTGCTATCGTATCATGTTTGCAACAGATGATTATTATTCAATTATATATTAGTAACAATTAATTGATTCGATGATAAAGAATGAACGCCTGACATAGCTAATGAGCTTGTCAATCACATTATTTATAGATTACTATTTATTTCAAACCAAGGTCTGGTTTGTGTGCGTAACATTAATCTTGTGCATTGACCTGGCATGCAACGAATGAAAGCGACTTCTTCTAAACGCAAGCTTCAGTTGCTTCACGTAACGTTGATGCCTAGCCTTCGTCAAACAGTTTAGATTTAAAATAATAGCTTTATCTACCACGTCAATGACTTCGAGGTTTCTAACGATGAGTGTGAGCTGGTACAAATTTTCTAGTCGCGCAGATTTATCAGATTCGAAAGGTAGCAAGGGTGAATGAAGTAGTAGTAGTATTAGAAAGTGAATTGAAGCGAAGCTCTTCAGAAGCACACCTCTGCCTACACCTTCAGAGAATTAAAAGAAGCTCAGGTATTAGAATCTTCATTGACATCTAGATAAAATCTTCAATTAGTAAGAGTCGGTAAATGTGCTAACATCAGGAAGAAGATTTGAATTTCCTGACGATATAAGTAAGACACCTTAACAATGCCAGGAAATCCAAATGTAAAAAGATACAAGAAAACTAATAGTCAACACAAACTCCCGCTGTCTCCCTCATAGATCACTGCTAATATACCTCTGTCACATATCTTTAATCCTCACACTAGATCAAGGCTCCATAAACAAACCGAACGCTAACTAGGAAATGATTTAGATACGATTAACGAAATATATATGACTCACGGGCCATAACTCAGAGGAATAGACTAAAGAACCATTCAAATCACTCTAATTCCATCACCTAATAAACTATAGAATATAGTTAATAATAAACAATAAGAAAACGTACAATAATCTATGAAAATTCTTTTAAACGTAAATACTGTTTAGACGTTGCGATTCGACGGGGATACGATAGATATTATTTTATCCACGTCATCATGAGCTGGAAGACCTAAAATAGTGGGGGGTTACCGTAATCCCCACGCTTGGCAAGCGGCTTGAGGACCGTAGTAATAGTAGTGAAGTTATAGAAGACACTGCTGCCCATCTTCTGGATTTTCCCTAAGTCACCTCCTACGACACTCAACGGGACGAGATGGGGAGTTCCTATTCTGGCCTGGCAAGCCACAGGACAGATATTTTTATTTCATGCCAAATTTAAACCATGAATAAACTCTAATATTATGCTTCTCAAATCATTTACACGTTAAAATCTTGTCCGAAACAAGATTATATAAATTATATCCTCCTTTTTAAGTTGACTAAAATTAAGATTAAATAGTATTTAATTTATGAAACAGAAAACAAGTGAGTGTATATGCACCTAACCTATCTACTAACCACCGTCGTGCCAACTCATGGTATTATGAACTTTAAAATAACTATAGGTCTACTTAATGTATTATAACAAATGATAGCCGAGAGAAGTCAGTAGCACTGATAGCCGAGTGGTATGACCGTTGGACTGCCAAGTCAAAGGTCGCAAGTTCAAACCCCGGCACGCACAAATGTATTATAAATTAGTTATCAGTTGCTTACAACGGTGAAGGAAAACATCGTGAGGAAACCGGCACACCTGAGAGATTTTTCAACGGTGTGTAAAGCCATGTCAGAGGCCTACAGGCGGTTTAAACTCTGACACCAGGTTGTTCATCAACCACACGATAAGAAGAGATAACAAATCTAGCGGCCCGCTCCGGCTTCGCACGGGTATAAAATATATATTATAAGTATTTCTCCACTATTTAATGGATGTTATATATGTACATATAAACCTTCCTCTTCAATCTTCACTCTATCTATTAAAAAAACCGCATCAAAATCCGTTGCGCAGTTTTAAAGATTTAAGCATACATAGGGACAGAGAAAGCGACTTTGTTTTATACTATGTAGTGATAAAGTATTTCTTGGCGTAAATAATAATTATCTCTTCAAAATTTCAATGAAAACGGTAACTACTATTACTACTAAATTAATTTAATCAATCATAACTATTAGCTACTGAATGACAATACTTGGGGAGCGCATGGATACCCAAGAATTTTGTAAAGATTCGTGGAAGGACATGAAAAACTTAGAATGAATAATAAACATTATCGCAACGATCTATGTTTCAGGTAACATAAATCCTGCAGACAATCGTACAATGTAAATACGTAGGTGTGATATAATTTGACGCTTTGCCAAAAGATTAGGGATGTAGTCGCGTGGGCGCTATGAATAGCCGCTAACTCGCTTAGGGCTTAAATAAAAATCTTCGCTGGAAAATAATAGCGAGTGTTGATGTTTCAATGTTTGCGATACATTCTTCACGTTTCATCATATTTATATTGTTTTTAACTGACTGTGTAGATGTGGTAATGGGCTTTAAGTATTTTATCACCTGTCAGTGAGGTGAATTATTATTAGGATGTGTTCTAATCGGAATTTTGGGGCTTTGTGTTTTTGTATATAGATTGCTTAACAGTACTGCTTATTTTTTGTTAGAATCATTTTTTTTTAATCATCGTTCGTTTGTTATCCATGAACCTGTTTACACTAATTGCCGATGTTTAAATCTGATTATTTATTATTAAAAAAAAAACCTCGCCCCACACTATGAATTTCTCCTATATCTTGGGTGCGATCCTCAAACATGAAATATAACACATACAAACACCCAGACTCGAGACAAAAATCTGCAAATCACACAATTTTTTGTCCCGTGCGGAAATCAAACCCGAAACCCTGAGCAAAGCAATCCAATGGCTTTGCCACTACACCAATCAGGTCGTCAATCTTTGATTGTTCAAAATGTATAACGAGTTAATGTTATATCTAATGAAATTAATGAACTTTCTAGCTATGTTAAGGTTTGTATTTAATTTACGTTTCTCTATTTAAGTCCCAGCATTACATTTATGTGTGGTAGTATCATTGTATACTAAAAAACTTGTTTAATTTAGGTCGATCGAAATTTGCCTGTAATGTGGCACAAGTGATTTTTTATCATTACTTGGCCGCAAATAAAGCTTCGTCGGTAAACCTTGAAAGAAATTATCTTTGTCATATTTCAGACAAAAGAAATAATTTACTACCAGTACCTACACCTCATAATACGACTGAAACAACAGCAATGTATTAAAATATCACACGTCACGTGCGCCGTCACTTTTAATTTAAAACACGTCCAAAATCATATTATTAATTGCTTTTCGAGCAATTTCGCGGACTGTCACACGAGGTAACACGTTATTATAGCCAGTGGGACGATACTTTCACTAAGGCAACCCTATTTATAAATTTGGCATCCATTGCGCGTTTTGTAACTCTAATTTTAATCATGCTGTTAAAAAAACGGTAATGTGTTGTCAACTAAAGAAAGTTTTAGTTCTCAATTTTAGTTATTTTCATACTCAGGTGTTTATGAAAGTTTTTTTCTTTATACCGTATTGAAACATCTTGTACAGTGTGTACCGGTCTATTCTCGTAGATGATTCTCTTCCGAGTACCGGAAACGGTGGGATAATGGAAATCTGGTTCAGAAAAGTATTATGATGTTGAGTTATAAATATTATTTTGTTTATATAACGGATTAAAAAAAAAATGGATTTATGTTATTTGGATGATGTGGTTTTAGTAGATTTCATTCATTTTACAGTTTTGTTGAAAATAAAAACTGAATATACTACGAGAGTTGGGTAAACAATATTTTATGCGTAAACAAGTAAAGCATTACAGCATCATATAAAAAAACTTTGTGCAAAGTCTAATTTGTCTTAAAACATAAAAAACGTAAAATCTAGACATCATTGAGAATATTTTGATCACATAACTCAAGCTACAACTTATCGGTGGTATAGCACTGATAGCCGAGTGGTATGACCGTAGGACTGCCAAGTCAAAGGTCGCAAGTACAAACCCCGGCGCACCAATGACTTTTCGAATTTATGTGTGTATTATAAATTAGTTATCAGTTGCTAACAACGGTGAAGGAAAACATCGTGAGGAAACCAGCACACCTAAGAGATTTTTCAACGATGTGTGACGCCATGTCAGAGGCCTACAGGCGGTTTAAACTCTGACACCAGGTTGTTCATCAACCATACGATGAGAAGAGAAGATCGGTGGTCCAGTGTACCTCTACTTTTCCGTTAGTTATTATAATCGTGGCGATACACACAGAAGGTAGATAGGTATACATATCTCTGCTAGTGAACCTAAAAAATGTTAGTTGACTTTACGTTTAAATTATTAAGATGCAGGTGTTAGCTACTTTATTTCTTTCTGCCACGGAAAAAAGCTTCAAGCTATTTATATTTATTGGGTAGCGCAACATTATCAATTCCACTGAAGAAATAAACATTGAAAAACAGTCAAGTGGACGTTATTTATTCAACGGTGATTCTAAATGTGATTTATGGTCAGTTAACGTGAAATATGGCGTGTAAAACACAATTACACCTTCGCAGCACCTGGTCAAAGATATAAAAATTTAACATTTTTGTGGGGACTCGTAAAGAGAGTTTTAATTGTGGCTGTGTAAATAATTACACGTTGTATTGCTGTGCTATGATGGCAACAGAAATGTTCATTGCATATTTGTGAAGCAATGTAAATACATCTAGTACCTGGCTGTTCTGAGGCTCTACTGAGGTACTATGAAGAATTGGCAGTAGTGAAATTAATGGAAACATCGGAAGGAAACCTTTAAAAAGAAAGTAAAAAATGTATGATTCCTACAATGTTCGCAGCGGAATGGCTCTTTCAAATAGTACAAGTATTGAACTGCAAAAAATAATTAAAAACAAAGTAATTCTGTTCCACCCTGATACAGCTGCTGATACACATCCACCTAAACTACCTCATTCACTCAGGTTGACAGACGAAGATCTCGTTTAGATGTCGCCATGGTTACGACAACTGGTGGATTGGCTCGCCCCGCCTCGTATTACTTCGTAGATTGAGTCTCCGACATGACGAACCGAACTGATGCGATGTGACTGTTTTTTTTTTTGAGAAATAGGTATTACTTTGCAGCAGGCATTAAATTTTCTAATTCAAACTTAATATTAAATAATCAAATCTAAATTCAGGCTTACTCAAATCGTTGAGGTATTTTCTGGTAAAGTAAAATGTCATTTATCTACACAATACTTGGGGGATTCTTATGTAATCCGTATTATTAATGAATTAAAAATTAATGTGGCTGACATTGTCATGATCCATGAAACTAAAAATGAAAACTATCCTGTAAATTTTTTTTTGCTTATCAACTACAAAATGGGCGTGGTCATCATTAACCGCCTCTTTTGGAATACATACATATTGTGTGCACGCAACACCTACAACAAAATCATTGTAATTGGTAACGAACACGCGAGTGATTTACAACACCGCACCCGATGAAACCTTTCAAACAAACTTCTGAAGAACATCTTTGCACATAATCACCAATCTTTCATACCCAAACAAATATTGAGTTGAAACCTTTTACCTTTCAACTAAATAAAACACTAAATCAGCGATTAATATACATTGCTGGTTTTGTAAACAAATCGCTAGATATATTGCGTTGTGGAACATCAAAGGGTCGCGAAATGTTCTCAGTCGTCGCCCGTCCGCGCCGCAAAGGGGCACAAGTGAGATTTCCGCACCTTCGCAGCGTGCGGCGCCACGCCTACGTACAGACATAACAATATCGTCAACGCTTAAAATAAAGCACTTAGAACGCAGTCTATCATGAGGATTTTCCTCGTAATTTTTGACTACGGTTTAATTTGCAGAATTATTTATTTTTATTTATTCATCAAAGTTAAGTCATTAACTTCTATAGTAACTCAGCATGGCATCATTATATATGTCTTGGCGTTTGAAGAGTATTTTGTCAAAGGGTACGGTTAATTTAATCCACGACAAAGGTCATAAAAAGAATTCTAGTAAAAAATATAGTCAAACCAAGAAAAACAAGAAATAAGTCAAGCCAGTTGGGACTTTTGAAAGGTCTAAAAAAAGTCTTGAGTACAAAGCCAGAATAGATCGAAAAACAAGTTAATGTAACATTAAAAAGTAATACAGAAACCAGAAAAATATCCATCCAAAATTACAAAACTGTGTAGAGTATGTAGTAGGTACCTACAAAGTGTATTTTTCGACAATGTTCGCCCAAAATCAACAAGATCATGAAAAAAGAAGAAAACAAACGCATGGCAGCGAAGTGCTACAGATAACATTGGGTCACCGCTACAAATAGCAGTCGTTTAGTCAACACGGAATATTTTCATATTTCGTTACATGAGCACTTTCTCCTAGGCAACACTTGTAGTATATTTAAAAAGTATGTTGTCAACGGTAACATTTTCTCCTGTGTTGTATATACCTGCATAATTCTTAAGTGCTAAATGCAATTCAGCTTACGTAAAGGAGCTTTTTGCCGAACAAGTGACAGCAGAAAGTCAGTCTTGCCTTCCTTTATCAATTCCTTCGCCAGTGCTTATTGTGTGACATTTGAATATACTCCTTGTTAAAGTTAGTTTTGCTTTATTTTCTGGATGTTCTTCAACATCACTCTCTCTTCACAATGTTGGCTCTCCGAAGATTTGGAAACATGACATTTGAGGCTTTTTGGTAATTTGGCTGTTTTAACTATCGGCCACTTAAAACAAATTCTAGCAATAATCAATTATCTTTTAACGTGTAATTTATACTTACAAAGGCCACCCAAAATACTGCTTACTAATCGAGAATTGAATTTATGAAATTGCACCCTAAAGTTGTAGTTCACAATCTCTTTATAGCATACCTTTGACCTCATCATCATCAGGAGGAGAGTCCTACAAACGCTGCGTCTTCCAGTTCGTGGTTATCAAAACCTTTGACCTTTTTCTTATCGTATGGTTGATGAACAACCTGGTGTCAGAGTTTAAGCCGCCTGTAGGCTTCTAAAATGGCTTTACACACCGTTGAAAAATCTCTCAGGTTTTCCGGTTTCCTTACAATGTTTTCCTTCAGCAGCAACTGATAACCAATTTATAGTACGCACATGAAATTCTGTAATCACTTACGTAGGACTGTTATTACTCATGACCTATTCACAGCCGAAGATTACGACATCCATTCAGAGTGTACGTCACTCACATACACGATGCTTCTAGTTAGCATACCGGTAGCGGCAAGGTAAACAGCGCCCGTCAATCATGTGTCCGAGTTTTTATAGGCGCCGGATGTGCGGGATCGAGACACAGCCATAATGAACACAGAATTTTGGGAAAAGTTTTAACCAATATTATTTTTTGTCATGAAATTCATGTTGGTGTTTTTTTTTTTTCTTCTTGTGGCAATTGAGTCGGGCTTCCAACTATTCTGCCAGATTCGAGTTAAGACTGCAACGTTTGCAGTTAGACATTTTTGTGGGTCTATTTTTATTTAATCGTTATTAAAACCTAAAGAGCTACAATTTAATATTATTTTGTCTGATAAACTTAGGGAGAGTTTATGCATATTCCGTAACACTAACATCATCTCAAAAGTCATCTCGCACGTCACCTTGCTATTATCATCATATTTGGTGGCGCTAGTGCCGATTAAGAAGACTGCCGCAGATTTAGAAGTGAGTTCGTAAGTGATGTCTTTAGAATAGCACGGCGGGCCCTAAAGAATCACGATGTAGACAATTCCTAGTTCCAAATGCGATCCTGATAAAACTACAGAACTAAAAATTGACGAGATGACCTTGCGATGTATCAAAAGTAAACGAAACTCATTTATAAATAAATGGGGTAAAATTTAAGCACCTTTTTAAAATATGCCACATTAAAATCACGCTTACAACAGTAACGACACAAATCATAATGTTCTTACATAAAGTAAGCATCTTTTCGCTAATAAAGTCACCGCACATCAAAGTGGAATGACACTTAACCACGTTTATATGAATGCATTCAGATATTACTAACAAGCACTGCTCATTTGATAAACTAGAATATGTAATTCATTTTTTATTGATGCCATCATACACTGAACGCCTGGTAATGATTCCGCTAAGACGGCGATGACAATAAATACAATGCAAAACGGTTATGACTTCGGTGAAATGTGAAATGTGACGAGAATGACTATAATTTGTCAGAAATATGACGGTTATGACGTAGCTCGTTAGTTTTTGTGCCAAAGTAGCAATAGACGTTGTTTTTTATATGTCCTATGATTCTAGCGGAAGTACACTCTGAATTAAATATTTTTTGAGCAATACCAATTATTTTTACTATTTTATTATGTAACAGTTCATTGACACTGTTATGTCGATATTTACCTTGAATACACAAACCTGAAATACATGTAATCATCTTTATTATTACTAGTATAGTATCGTATTATTAAGCGTGATCTAAATATCAAGTCTTCTTCTTCTTCTTATCGTATATGGTTGATGAACAACCTAGTGTCAGAGTTTAAACCGCCTGTAGGCGTCTGACATGGCATTACTCACCGTTGAAAAATAACAAGCACTTATAGAATTTTTGAAAGATCTGTAAAATTACCAAATTCTTGTCAAGTTCTGTCTACCTACTGCTGAAAAAGAGAGAGAGAGAGAGTTTGAGTATGAATTATCATTTACAGGCTTTCTACATTTAGTTACAAAAATCTCTGTAAAATATTCTACCATTATAGATCGCCCACGCACGTAATAGCACGTTAATATTTACTCAAAGATGATTCGCGGGTTTTAATTTACCTTACCAAATGCACCTTTCATATACTTGTTTATCGACGCCTACGCAGCCGTCTTCTTGAAACGTTTCCGGTGGTACATGAAATACATTTGATACTTGTTATGATTGACGAAGGAATTTTGGAGATTTTTTCACATTAATCATTTTTCATAACTGTGCGAGGCTTGTTCAATATTTTTTTGAAGAAATTGGTTTTTCTATATTCATTCTTTTATGGTAGATAGTTTTATTTATACTTGTTTAATTTCAATTTATTAAGTACTGGTAGAAACTGTATCATGCTTCACTCAGCATAGAGAACATTTAATGATTGCCTGCAGTGTACCTACTAAAGAAAGAGGGTTAAACATTTATAGCGGCACATAAATTATGGGGTGTTGATCCTTCACAGATCTACAATAATAAGAAGGGTACCGACTGTGATGGATACTTTATTCAGGACTTAGGTAGGTTGGTATATATTTAGGTTTTTCTTTAAGTTTAAGTTCTTAAACTAAAATATTATTTTCGTTGTTTTATAATATTCTACCTATTGATAATGTATAAATAAGTATAAATGTGTGTAGTAAAGGAATGCATGCTTCGTCACGAGACGGTTCATAGATGTACATTTTTTTATCTCATCTAAGCAAACTCTGTAATGTTCCTTTGAGAATAAAGATCTTTAAATCTTTATATTTGCACTATGAAATTTTTTCTTATAACAATATTGGTTAGTTTAAAAACTAACCTACATAGAAAAACATTGTTATCACAGATCCAGGGTAATGGTGTTAACAGTTCCCATGGTACTTTCTGTCTTCACTTATGAAACTATTGTTGTCTCGTATAAAAGTCCGTAACTTCTGTATCTTTAGCTTTAATATCATCATTAACCTAATTACCTTTGCGTAACCCGGCCAACTACATATTTCATTGTTTGAACTTTTTATTACACCTGCTTATCCTTCGTTTTTATTAACATTCCACGTGTATTTAAAAACTGGGTTAACGTACAATAACCTCAGATTTTTTGTTTTAAATACCAAGTTAAGCAAATCGGTATTTTCATTATTTTGTAGGTACCTATGTCAATTATACCAAAGTCGAAGGCACACAAAATGAAAAATTAAATTTCCAAAAACAAACGTTTGCAAAATAATTTGATGATATCAGACGGTCGGAAAGACACCGATGTGATTAATCTCCAAGGCTCCGTTCGCCGTTGCTACGGACCACTGAACCGTAGAATATGTCGCATGTACACGGGGAATATAAAAACGAACGAGGTTTTACGACTTAGGTGAAATAGTGCCAGAAACTCGTAGTAAGTAGATTAGTATGTTTAAATTTTATTGCTTAATATATGGCGTGTATTAGTTGCGCAATTTATAGCCCAGTGTTAAGCTAGGATCAAGATGCGGCCGCGAGAGATTGTCGCACGCGTTTAATATGCTAGGACATAAATAATAATGTATTCATAAAACATTTAAATAACATAATATCTTGTATCAAAACATTGACTGCCATATTACACATGTTTCTACCTACCATTTATCTATTCTGGAGAAGCGCAAGTTGACTAGCTTGTAAAACATATTTCTAAATATTATTTTCACTGAATGTGTTTGTCCTTGCCGTGCCGTGCCGTGTGGTATCCGGCCTAGAATTGACCACCCCCTTTCCTCCTGTGGGTGTCGTAAGAGGCGACTAAGGGAAAATACAGAAGATGGGCAGCAGCGTCTTCTGTAACTCCACCACCAACACTGCGATCCCCAAGCCGCTTGCCAAGTGTGGGGATTATGGCAAACCCCCCCGCTTTAACGGGGAGGCCTATGTTCAACAGTGGACGTCTTTTGGCTGATGATGATGATGTGTTTGTCCTTTATATAATTTAGAACTTGAAATACTGTTTAACACACATCTAAGAGGCAATACTTAAAGACAATAACAATCCCATAATGGAGGAAAACGCAGAACAAACTACCGACAAACTGCCTTCTCTTTCAAATTTCAAACCACCAAATAAAGAAACAAGAATACCAAACTAAAATGGAGAAAACCAACAGACGACAAAACAGCCGCAGATGTACCAACTCGAACCAAAAGATCGGTCAAACTTTTGGCTGTGTAACCCAAAATTTTATTAAATCCAACCTCAACACACTATACCTTAGCGTTTGCCGTTAATAAAATACTGAGGGAGGGCAGAAAGCCAAACCGTTCGCGTTTTACGACCCGCGCCCCCTGCGGTCAGAAATATGAAACCTATCAAAATAGAAAATACACAGATGTTTTATGAAATGACCGAACGTGTTTATGTACCAGACGGGTTTCTTGTTTCAGTTCAGGTTCTGGTGATTGGTGATGTTGCTTACTGGTGATTTGGGATTAGTTTCGTCATTTGGAATCCTGATTAGGTATGGTATTTGCAGGATTTTCTATAGCTACTTCATTGTGACTAAAGACCTAAAGATGGTAAGTAGAAATCGTTCCATATCTATATTTACAACAAGTATGCTGTTAACAGATCTAGAGCCAATATCTATTGTTCGCTTTGCAAACTGCATGATATTATGTAAAGTGCATGAACACAATACGCCTCCTTCCATATGATTTCGGCATACCTACCGCTTTTGCTAAATTTTTCTGCATGGACATGACAATTTCTCCAAACTAAATCCAATCGATTTAAGTAAA
Organism: Abrostola tripartita; assembly: GCA_905340225.1. NCBI lineage: Eukaryota > Metazoa > Arthropoda > Insecta > Lepidoptera > Noctuidae > Abrostola > Abrostola tripartita. The sequence goes on from HG996494.1 coordinate 479,142, forward strand.
ATACCTAACAAAACAGATCAATTTAAAGCACTTAAACTGAGAGCATTAACGCATTGTACCGGCGCAGACTCGAACCCTGGACCCCTGGGGTGCCGGTCCCCCGCAGCGGTCACCCGCGGCACTAATGACCCTACCTATTGTTCTGTAGGTGGACGGTAGGTATCCTGATTGGTCTAATGGGTAATTAGTCTTTAATTGTTCCCACAATGCTCCTATTTGGATTTTTGTTCAAAAGATTTATGGGGTGCGAGCCAATTTTAGATATGAATAAAAAATTATTATTGATTAGGAAGCCAAAGTTGGATGCGAAGGACCATTGTTAATTTAAATGTGTGGTTATTATTGTTGTGTTGTTCAAATGCATGTTAAATATAAGCGCGGACTTCAGTAATAGAAAAGGAGCAAATTTTGGGATGTAACAAGCTACAACACTACTTGGTAAAACGCTTCTCATAAGTCCACAAAATAATTCCAGAAGTACCATAATATCACAAGATCACCAAACAGAAGTCCCACTTAGCAGTACAGATAGCCGCGATTAGCTTTAAAGCACATAATTTAAGAAACGAGGTCGGCTCCCCAACTTCCAGTTAAGGCAAGAATTAAACTGGGCTTAAAGTGAGTTATTGGACACGGCGACCGCGAGATCCAAGAGTTAGCTCTTATCTTGTTCTTTTTACCCATTTAATAGGTCGATTTAACCGGCGTTAATATACGGTGCAACTTCAAGATTGAAAGTGTTTCAAATAGGTCAGATACAGCTATTTCCTATATATTCAGTTTCCTTAATATTATCTGGATGTAGAGTTATATGGCCGGTGGATTTGATGTGTCGTAATTATCTTGCATCAAAGAAAATTTTAATCTGAACGTAGGTATTGATGAAAAATTTCGCTTAATTGAGCATCTCTTTGTCGTAAAAAAGTTTATAAAACCTTTTTTATTTTTACTTGTCACTGAGGTGAAACGAGGTTAGCTTTGAAATAAGAAACGGAAAATTATATCAATAATATTAACGATAACAATCTTAAATTAAATTTACGAACACCTGTTTTCAAAAATGTTGGACTCAACCAACTGCATTAACCTACTCAAACATTCATATATCAGTCGCTTCATATATTCTAGTCACTTGGTAAATATCATAATGCCCCTCATATAGTAAGTCCTCTTAACACTTTGATGTAAGCCATCGCTATATTGCACCATTAGTACCAAAACATAGATCAAACAGAGCAGACATGTCACTAGTTACAATAATCATTTCCACGCAAAATTACATGGTGTCTCATAGAAAACCTTTTAAACGGCAACATCAAACTTTTCTACCTACAGCATTATTTTACTAGGTTGTCAAACTAAACATGTTTCGCATTTTTAAAAAGAGAATCGTAAAATATAAAAACACTCAGGTGACTTCGCTGTGACAAAATAATTTATTACTTTTGGCTGTCTCAATGAATACCAACATAAATGAGCTACCTATAAAATCCCAACTAAGCTTTTTCTGCATACAAATAAGGTTGATTTTTCATTAATATCACTCGCACCATACGTATAAAACTAAGTTGTTATTAATTTCAAACAGTCGCGATCTAGAAATGAGAGGAATAATCTTTGAAATTTAGTTAATGATCAATTTTAGAGTGAGCTCGCTAAGGTGGCGTCAGAAAAATCACGTAGGAAATACTAAATAAACGTAATGACGTTGATTTATATGTGATTTTAGTTTGTTTGTAAAGAACTTACAACCAAACAGTCTGGGAAAGCATTCCCCTCGGCTATTGCAAGATATTTGAACACCGGATTTATTCTGCTTGTTAGAAAATTCTTTTTGGCTAATGTTGGGATAAATCATGTTTTCTTTTTAAATCTGGGAATGAAAATAAATGTATAATATAGAATCAACTGGATGTCATTGCCCGTTTATAAAATCACCTGAGAGAAACGGGTTATTGGCATGATGAAAGCCACTCGCCACTATTTTTGTTCGAAATCGTCTTTCGTTTTCGGTTTTGTTTTTGCTATATTATTATTTATTTCATTTTTGTTTATTTGCTAAACACAATATTTCTGTTGTTACTGTGTTTATTTCAATTTCACTTGAAATGTAAACGTTATAAACATTTCTTGAGAAACCTTGAGAGATTTTAGTTAGAACTAATTTAAGGTGTCATCGTCTAGTTTTATAAAATTGCATTTAAAAGACCTATGGGCAGCATAACATTAAACTTATTCATCTCATCGCAATCTGTTTGAGAGCTGTAGACTTGAGATATCGAATCTTATAAAAATAATGGAAATCCTTTTACTTTTGATGCCTATTCGCTTCAATTGGCAATCTTTTTACCAGATTGCGACCAAAACCAATAGTTCTCAATTTCGTACTTATGATCAAAATTTTACTTAAAAGAACATTTTTGTGACCTATGTATAAATGGATTATACAGATAGCGTGTAATTGTGATATCTATAAAATTATAATAAAAACGGAGCAACCGTTTTTACTAAAATGCGGCATATCTCCCGTTTTATCTACAGTAATGACTTCTCTGCCTGCCCCATCACTAACTTCCAACAAATGTATATAAAACAAAACATAAACAAACAAAATCGAATTCATAATTAAATCAAGTTTAAATCAATCACTTCAGCGGACTATAATAAATCAAGAGGCCGGAATCCCGCGCGATCCCCAAAAATCCGGGACACGGAACGTTGATTAAGATCCCGGCGAAGTAAAATATTCATTAATTGATTCCGCGCCCCTTAGAAGATACCCCTCATTACTTGAGGGTTGATTAAGCGAAGCAACCTGGATGTACGTGGGAGAATGTCTTTTGGGCCTTTTAGATGTCCCGACGCGATTGTCGTGTCGGAGTCGTGAGGAAATGTAATTTCTCCTTTCAGAACTGAACTTAGCTGATCATAGTCCCTATAATAAAACAGTTTCTATTTAAAGAACCGTACGTAAAATATTTTACAGATTGCAGTGAAAGTTAAAGGCAATTCTATTTATACTTTAAACCATCCATTCCTTATTCACCAGCTGTTGCAGACTTACCTTCTTAACAGGTTTATAGTCCTACAGACCACATATGGGCTCACGATTGCTTGTGTCTACTTCGCGGACTGTAAACCGGTTAAAATATGCAATCATTAGAAACTTCATAATGATTTTTCACAGCCCAATGTGAAAATCTAAATTCTCCTGAAGCCTGGTCGTGGATTATAAATGGCAGCGCCCTAGACAAACGCGGTGTACACGGTAGGGCGGCGCTGACTGCGCGTACCGCTAATGGGTTGATGTCATTCTCTGCGTTTTGATGCGCAACACTACTGTGGAGACGCGCTTAAATTAACCTGCCTACAATTTTACTTCATAAAATAATTTTGAATGTGTCGTCACATACCTATAATAACACTTTTACACTGACTAACAATAAATGAACTTGGATTTAAAAAAAAAATACTTAAAAATTTGTTTACATTTTGTATCTTAACTTGTTGACCTTCCATTAGTCGAGTGCATAGCATACCCAAAGTTCACAAAGGCAGAGGTGTTCTACTTAGGGATTTACACATTCGCAATTCGCTTCTAATCACGTTATTGGTACCCATTTACCCTAATTTAGGACACCCTTATATGGTGACGGAAGAAAATCATATTTTGATCCATGCCTCGTTTATTAGGTTAAATTCATAATAAACATAAATAGTTCGGTGTGTTCAGTTTTTAGAGACAAGTCATTGATGTATAGATGTTTTTTTTTATGTTTTTTTAAAAAACGTCGCCCCATACTAGGAGTTTCTCCTGTATCGTGGGTGCGTTTTCACAAACATGAAATATCACATACACAAACACCCAGACTCGGGACAATCAAATGTGGATCGCACAAATTATTGCCTCGTGCGGGAATCGAACCCGCAACTCTTAGCGCAGCAGTCTAATCGCTTAGCCACTGCGCCAATCAGGTCGTCGATTGATGTAGAAAATATATGCAGAAATGTATCATCATCATCAGCTGGAAGACGTCTACTGTTGAACAAAGGCCACCCCCTTAAATGTATAAGCCGTAGGTATGCTTAATAAATACTTCACAGTCATACCACCTACTTAAAAAGCAGATCTCCTCCCATCGTATTGAGAACGCCACGCCTCGTGCTCCCACACTAAAACCAAACAATGAATCATTCTATACTGAAATATGAAAACCACAATTTTACATCGACTTGAGTAATCTTCAGAGAATGTGGGTAAGACGCGCCCACCTGTCACGGTGAGTAATATTATAATACTGACAGGTCGACGGAGACATGACTAGGAAAAACATTCCTTTTAACTGACTCCGACTCATACGGAACTGCAGATGGTCAGTCATGGATCTGCTCCATACACGAATACTGATTTAAAAGTTCGGCTTCTGGTATCAGCAAAAATAACCGTGTTAAGTTAAAAGCAGTGGTAGCTGAGTTGTATGACCGTCGGACTTCCAAAGATCACAACTCCTAACCCTGGTATGCACCAATGTCTTTTCGAATTCTGTTCGAATCTGTTGCTAAAAAACGGTGAAGGAAAACATCGTGAGAAAACCGGCACACGTGTCCCCTTACCATGAACTCTTAAAACAGGACAGGTGACGATGTGGAAGCGAGACGCAGCTACGTGCAGTGTTAATGCGGCGTCTCGCTTTCACAACGTAAACTGTCCTGTTTTAAGAGTTCATGGTAAGGGGATTGAGAGATTTTTCAACGGTGTGTAAAGCCATGTCAGAGGCCTACAGACGGTTTAAACTCTGACCCCAGGTTGTTCATCAACCATACTAACTTACTAAGCTAGAAGAAGCAGTCATTTACAATAAAAATGATAAGAAAATTGCATATGAGCGACTCCACAGCTCCACAATCTTACCTACGGCATATTAATTAGAGGTAAACAAGTTCCTTTGTAAGATTTTCACTTCGTTCGACGACGTTATTCGAGAGATAATAACATCCTAATACACAAGCTTCTGTATAAACAATTATAGATGTTATATATAGTTGTGTATAAAAGAAAAACATTGTATAGATGGGTTGTTTTGCACAGAATAGATAGTGAAGGGGAAAGGGTGAGTCAGTAATTTAAATCTTTAGAGTATTTGTTTCACTGTTTTTTTTTTGCTCTTACAATTTAATTCTTTACGCTACACATAGCTGTGTACTGTGATGCACAATACTAATGCCATTAAGGTAATTTATCATTAGGAATATTCCCAAGTGAGGAGATGCCAGTAGAAGCCTAACATCTCTATGGAACACTATTTTTAAGATTCCATCTTACTAATCAGAAGATTTTAGTGTTACTTTCATATACTCACTACATTGTATTTGGTGCAAAGTTTTTGTTTTTTTTTAGAACAAACTTAATTTCTCGTGGGTGCGCTTCACAAACATGAAATTACACAAATACCCAGACTCAGGACAAACAGCTGCGGAGCTTATAAATTTTTGTCCCGCGTGGGAAACGAGCCCGCAACCCCTAGCGCAGCAATCCAATCGCTTAGCCACTGCGCAAATCAAGTCATCAAAGTAAAAAAAATCAAGTAACAACCTTGAAGTCACCATTATTATTCAGAAATTCATCCTGATTCCTGACTCTACCTACAGCATAAACCGATCCCAAATATTAATCATGATCATAACAGCGAGGTGCGACTAATTGCCGCGACTGGCAGAATTAATTGATTATCTGTGTCGCGTCGCACCGTCGCGTCGTGAAAGCACCGCCGCTACTTATCTTCCGCTAAAAGGCGATGCAACGCATAATTTTGGCTGGCATCTGTCATCTATGTTTCATTTGAGGAGCATGAATCGAACTGCGTGCGGTAGGCCTTAGGATAAAGATGAGTAGTGAGTATTTACTGAGTAACTTGGTACTCTTGGTAGATTACAAGTTGGTCGAGGTATCGAGCTGTTTTTTATAAGAGCAAGAAAACGAGTAAAATTTTTGAAGGCGGTTTACCTGAGAAAAAGTTGCTTGGTTATTTTGGCGTTTCGCGTTACGTTATGCTAGTACGATTGCCAAATGCCACTAATATTCAGGTTTATTCTGCGTACAATATGTAACACAATTAGGTATTTACAATAACTACATTTTTTTCGACCAAACAATTATTTGGTCTTGTGGGTAATGCAAGGAAGTTGTCACTTTCCAGTTGGATTGCAAGAGAGTCACATCTTCAGAAACTAAACGATTTCCTGGTCACGTTCGCCAAAAAAATAAGCACCTAGGTAGACATTCTTAACACCACCAAAAACAGCATTGATTCATCTGAATTATAGAACCATTTAACTAAAATAGAATTACCCCAACACCCACACGTAATGAACCCAAATAAAATACCCAAAAGAAAACGAATCTAAAAATACATAAATTATATTGACAAGATTATTTTAGTGAAATACGTTTGACATACAGACATCAAAACACATTTAAGTAATCCTTTATGCTCATAACATGTTCGCAATAAACCGTCTATAAACGATCTTCTAGGAATCAAGACGAGTTTAACATCGACATACCTCTAGCGAATTGGCCAAAGAGCGTTCATTCATTGAACGGGCGCGTGGGCGGCGACGGTGGCGCCCCTAGCGGGGAGTAGCGGCGGCTTTATGGTTTGTATCGAGGTGGGCTTTGTCAATTAAGTTTGATGGTTTGAAACTGAAGCTATTTGCTATTTGTGTGATTATTCGTACATTCACATGTTGAAAATGTTGATTTATTTATGCAGTTTGGAGCCTTAATTAATAACAATACTATACAATTATAAAGCAAAAGGGGACTGCTTTACTGACACGATTGTATACGCCGAACGCCGATGTTTTTCATATAAGAACCAAAAAAAATAATCACGCACGATACAATCACATGCATGTTTATTAAAAAATCAGCCTCAACATAGTTTTGACTGATCATTTAGGTAAATAGTCAGTTAATCCAACGTCCAGACAAAATTTGCATTAACCCTTACAATAATCCATTGAAATCATAATACCCACCTTACAATGAACCGTTAACCCCACGATATTATAAAACACAATCAAAATTTTTATTACTGGCACACGTCCGAAATTTATTAACCCATCCCTACCTTTATTGCCTTGTAAGCCCCTGTGCAAATAAAATAATATGAAAAGAGAAAAAAGAAAAAAATGACCGTTACGCCGCGGGCGAGTTCTTAATTCAAAAAACATTTAAAATGGCCGCTTAAGTTGCTGCATACGAATGCGTTTTATTATGCACGGGACGGGGAATTTTTATTTTATGTGAAAGGGTTTTTTATATGTAGTATTTTCTGATATAGTAGTATGTATTATTTAAATTATAGTGAATGGAGAGTTTTATACAATATGGTGAACAATAAATACTTAATTTATTACAACATATATACGACAATAATTTTTTTTATTAGTTATCTCATTTATACTCAGAATAATTTCCACGTTAAAAAAAAATGTGTGATACGCAATGTTTTTAGACAACCAAATGTACTACAGCAAACGCCAATAATTAATAGTATTATATTATTTAGGTTAGCGATAAAAAAATATTATTTTATTATTATTTTATATAAATGAATCAACCAATCTAAACAGAACTCCATAGCTTTATATTTTTTCCATTTGATAACCTCCAACAAATTATTGCCAAGCTAAAGTTCCTACAAATTCAAAGGACAACAAGTTAAAATCAATTAGGTACTGAGCCGTTCAATGCAAAATATCAATTAACAAAATGTTCACCACATCGCCAAGCTCATCTCATCACGTACCCCACTCCCAAATACGTTTTAAAGGTGAAGCATTTAATGAAAAGATCGAACAATAGTGCTGCCCCAGTAGCCGCGGGGCGCAATAAGTGAGCGAATGGGGGCGATCTCAAGTGGGAGCGATCCGGGCTGAGGTGAGATCGATTGTGAATTGCAATTTGAGAGCCATCGTTTGGCCAGATGTGTAGTTTTGCTGAGTGTAATTGGATGTGTGCAGTTTCAAACAATGTTTTATCGACCGATATTTTGTGAAATTCTTCGTTACTTCGCTATTATACTTGTTATGCCTATGTGTTTGTCAAATATCTGAATAATTTGTTTGTTGTTGGCTTGTTGTTAAATATGGTTTAGTTTAAAGGTAACTGAATATAACAAAATATGTTCAAGCTTATAGTTAAAAAACTCACAAGTTACAAGACAAATGGAACCCAGAACCCAAAAAATGTAACATTATCGCATTATATATTCGTAAAAGCCACATCCACACGGCCAGCTCTAGCAATTCTCAGCGAGCGCATGCATCGATCACATCCACCCTAATCTCCATTATTGCTCTGATCAGCGTGTCCCCCGCGGCATAACTGCACAGCACGTAATCCCACCTGGACTCGGCTAAAGGGATTTGAGTGCACGCGTGTTTGATTCCCATCTGCACGGGGATATGCCTCCATGTTTTGTTACTCGTTTTTATTAACCGACCTAAAAAAGGAGGAGTTTCTCAATTCATTAGAATCTTTTTTTCAGCAAAACAATTTGGGTCTGGTAACTTACTCTCACTTGATAAGAATACAGTTTGTTTGTAAATATTTTTAACTTTATCATGTTGTAGTGTTTTGTTTTACCTAGATGTAAGCGTCCGTCAGCGAGAGGGATCAACGATATTAGATTGCGGGGCGCACCTGGATACGATTGGCACTGGACCGCGGCGGATGGCATTGTTTAAGGCAGGCATATACCTAGCAGTGGGATATTGAAGGCTGTGGATGATGATGATGATGAATCTCGGTGGAACCTGGATGAGGCTGGCACGGATGCGTGGAGACTGGCTCACAAAAAGAGAGGCCTATACCCAGCAGTTGGTGTAGACGGGTTTCCGATGATCATGAAGAATCACAGCTGTAAAGCAAGGGTTAACAAAGGTCTTCTCCTTTAGAAATATGCTCCTATAGTAAGGAGTATAATTATGGTGTATGCACACACATTTAGTGGCAGTCAGTTTATTGTCATGCCATCCCAAAACTAAGAAACTGAAGCAAAAGTTTTTATAAAGAGATAACAGTAATTGAGTTCCAATTACAAAGTAAAAAAAATATCCACAATCTATTTGAGTTTCCCTACAAATTACAACAAAAATAAACACACACTAGATCAAAGCAAACAGTCAATTATCTGCTAGAACAACAACGAGTACAACGGACTCAAGCTCACCGTAACAAATTACAACGAACGATCTTAACCTGAAACAAAAGAGTCCTCTAATTGACTCATCATACATTTCAGATGGCGATTTGATACCCTCAATAGACCACAGCGTCAATAAAACTCCACCTATAAATCCCTTTAGCTACAACTATGAAACAAATGGTGTAGTGTCGCTTGTTTGGTAGCTCATCAAAGTAGCACTCGATGACATTCGTCACCATTGGCGCGAAACGAACTCGATGAGCCCTAGTACAATTAATTAACTGAAACTGTATTGTAGTGAGTGTGAGAGCGATAGGTTTATTAGTGAAAGTTTTTGAATTCTTTTCTCTCTTAATTGTGGAGACGTGGAAAAATGATATTGTTCTTTAATAGTTGCATATGGCTAGTGAATAAAAAGAATTATTTTAGTGACTGAAAATTCATGGTTGATGATAATTATAAGTATAAACGCGTTTATGAATTATTTAAAAACTAGCTTCCACCTGCGACTTGGCCCGCATGGATCTAGCCTATAGCCTTCACAAATGGGCTATCTAACACTGAAAAAAATTTAAAATCGGACCAGTAGTTCCTGAGATTTCAAGCAAACAAATAAACAAACTCTTCGGCTTTATAATATTAAGTACAGATTGGAGTAAAATATAATACGATTACGAATGCCTGAAAAACTTTTTTTTATTTGATTAATAGGTACTTATAATTATAGAACAGATACTTCTTACTTAAATAAAGTGTTTCTTGAACACAACATCTAACTGAAGCAGTAAACATCCACTTGAAGATACCCTAATCCGAAAAAAATGAAGTGCACACAAATATGTTAAAGGTACGCGTCCACTATCCCTTTATCCGCTCCATAATAAACTGTCGGGCATTTGTCAGCGATACCTTAGGCCTGACTTCTGAAAAACAAAATTTTACGCAACACATATCATAGCAAACTGGGGTGCGGTGGCGACTCACTGGGTGGGATGGACGCTACTGTTTGTTGGAGCAAAATGAGTTATAATAAAAAACGAATTATTACTGAATTCACGTAAAAGTACCTAAAAGCAACTTTGAGTGTCTGTGTAGAATACATAGTGCCTTTAAGTTTTCATTTTCAGTTCGTTACCAAAATCGAAGATTGAAAATTCCATAATAGTAGATTGTCATTATAGTTATTCATAGTAAGGTATTTAAGAGACCCACAATATTATTATACCACTCATGTTGAACATCGTGAGGAAAAGCTTGTAATATAAAAAATGTTTCTATGAAAAAATGACTTGTAAAAAATTTAACAACATATTGCTTGGCGTTTTACTAGCGCAGTGCGTACGCAAGTAGGGCGGGCTCACTGGGGGCGATCCGTGGACACGGTCAGTGCGCGCGCTCTAAAGAAGTGAATAAATCTGCCGGACGAACGACAAGGTGAATATAAATATAAAGAATCCGCGGACAAACTTCCGGACCTAGCAGGGCTGCTGCGGGCAGGTTAGTCCATATAAGAAAGTCATATTTTGTTATTAGGTGATTTTTTGATAAGTTAAAGATTTAAGTTTAGGATTTTTAAATAAGTTATTACTTTTGGATATAAATTCAATATCGCTGTGATGTTTGATACTGGATACATATATTTGAAAGACAATGCAAAATACGTTGTAGTTAAATTATATCACAACATTTTTCTATAATCTTAATAAAAAAAACACAAACTATCTCTATACTACTTTCATGGAAAGTATATGGGAGGTCCTTGTAGACATATATCAAAATTATTTTGTGAAATTCATCAAATCGATACCTAAATAGAATAAGTATTTCTTTACTACTGAAAAAAAATAGAAGGAAAGTTGACAGACTTATTCAGTTTCTTTAAATTAAGGTGTGTAAATGATAATGATTAAGCACTCAGCATTTTTGCTTCTTACACAATCCCTTATACTTTTTCACTAAAAATCATTTTTTTAACCTGTATTTATGTGTGTTAGTTCCCGTCAACCCTGATGTTTGCGACGCGGCAGAGCGGTCACCGTGAAAGGCTAGGTGATCATAAAGCCCCGCGCATGTTCTTACATAATAATATTCTTGAAATATTCCCTCGGGGGATGGGACAACCTAGTCGCGACAAGGAGACCTGTGGAGACTATTGTGTTATTTTTTGTTCATGTGTTTGATGATTACCTTAACTATGAAATTATATAGAAATATTTAGCAGAAATATAAAAAAAAACCTTTGCATTTTGTACAAAATTGAATTTACTTCTGTTTAAGATGATATCTTACTTACAGAATTGCATTTACAAATTCCTATTTCATAAGATTTTTTTATAGAAAATCGATTGTTCATTATGTTGATTTTTCCCCTATTCTATACAACTTTGCGAAAAAAAAGGCAGTAGGTATCTAGTTAAAAAAATAAACAAAAGCGACTCCACAGCCGCGTAATACCACACGGGAGGGATGTGCAGGAAATGGTCATCGGAGACAAACTACTCGGGCCGCGCGGCCGCGACACGCGTCATAACGCGCGGCCTGTCGCGCACCGATCTAGTGTGCGGCGGCGCTTATTTCACGAGCATAACAACGCTGAGGCTATGACGTTACGGCATAGTTATTATTTATGAATATTATTATTGGGGATTACAAAAAAATACATCTAAACTTGTTTATTTTCTATAAGGGCCATGTTGTCGTAAAGGTCCAGTGATTTACAGATTTTCATCTGGTAAGGTTTATTTCTGTGTTTTAATGTTCTTAGATAAGCAACTAAAAGTCTAAGTAGAAACAGGCTGGCAGACTTGGTCTATATTAATTGGGACTTCAACTAGAATATGTCGAAATGTGCTTGTGCTCTCTATCAAATTGGCATCAACTTCTAGGAGTATTGCAGTAACGGTCTATAAAATAAGACGAAAAATGATTAGTGATCACAGCAGATACACTCGCTGATGTGGATTTAAATGATATACCTAGTTATTATATTTAGGTATAATATAATAAAATTAGTTACTGTCTACCACACAACTAAGGTGAAAACACACAGACATAACATAGTCGCAACTGATTATAATGACCCTTTTATCTTCGCTCGATTTGTTTGTAACTGTTTAAAAGTACCACTAAATCTTTTTAATAGCCGTAAAAAATTCAGACATTGGGCATTTTGTTCAAAACATTCGAGGTTGATACATAAAGGGTGCCCCACACATCGGGGTGACACCGCGCCGCGTCATTGCCGCCGCGTCTTGCCAATCGCGCGTTGTATTCCAAATTCAAATTACGCGAGCCGCTGACAACCGCCGTCGGACCGTTAAATGCTTTGATTGGACACATTTTATCGCCCGAAGACGACCACACGCAGTTTGTTTGGATTTAAATATAAAAAGAACGATGAGTGGTTTTGAATGACGTGGGATACGTATTGTTTTGTTCTTTTTAGGTAAAGGGCTTTTGTAAATAAACACTATCCGCGTTTTTCATTACGTCATCATCATTTTTAATCATCTTCGGCTTATTATCTCTCTAATATTTATTATCCGATAGGTTCAGTAGTTAAGTGGTTAGAGTGCTGTGGTAAGGGTTGCAAATATTTGTGTGATCCGCAGATGTTTGAGTCACATTTTATGAGAGTTTGGACTTGATTCCTGGTCTTAATACTACTAGTAAATATCAACCCTCTTACTTATAAAAGATGATAAAACCTCTCTTAACTAATAAACCACTTCTTGAGCCTATTGACATCTCAATTCATTGGTGTGCAAACGACAGTGACAGGTATAATTTAATCAAATCAATTAAATTTTGTTTAACGGTGTCAATTTTAATAAGTAAAGTGGCAAGTGACTATAACCTGACCTTGGTTAAATAATTACTTTTGATCAACTAATAATACAAAAAATGTATGAGACGATAGCGTGTGCGTCTGTCAAAAATAAGCTTCGATATGCCTATCCAGACTGACAACAAGCGCCTGACGCGCGATGACTATCGACCGCAGGTACGTACTGCGACAAACGCAAACGATCCCCTGCTTTCAGTGCCAACAAAAACACAAAGTAAATACCTACATACAACTCTACATACATACATCACAGCTGAACATGTTCCAAAACGCAATTTCCACCTTAATATCCGAATTGCTACCCATCAGGTATCGCACAAAAAGTCAGAAAACATTCTCAAAATGAACATTCCGTACCTACTAATGAAACGTTCGTTTTACTCCCATTCCTCCACGGACCGCAATCACACACTTATTCAAACATTTCTGTGTTTTAATACGTTTTTTATAAGCAAGGATGCACGTCGCATAATAACGTGGTCAAAGGATTGTGTATACAGGGTGTTACATGGTGGCTAATGAAAAACCACTAGCTTGTGTTTATAAGCGGCTGTACTGAATGTGTGTCTATGACATTATGCTCTTGTAGATTGCGAACAGTGCAGAATTAGATTTTGAATTCTGATTAACAATCATATTTGTGCGATATTTTGATGTAGGATTTTTTGTAATCGTCGCGGTATTAATTTTGTCTTGGTTTGTATTTGTATAGTTTGGGTCAGAAATTAGAATTACACTCCTTTTGCACTTACAGTTCCACTTATGTACCAAAGTGGAACTGTAAGTGCAAAAGGAGTGTTTGGTGAAGAATTGTATCTTAAAGCAGGCTCTTGAATTTTACTTTTTAAATAATCATGTGATTGTCATAGTAATAATGTAAGCTTTTGTTTAATTACTCTTAAACGAAGCTCCTATTAAGACTGAACAATCTACAAAGATTCTCTGTCGATTGTTCGTCAACCATTTTTATGGATAATTAACTTTAAACCATTTGCATACTCCCTTTAACTTCTTAATTACCTGTCGCATAATTATTTTACCAAACAGAGCTTCCTAGAAAACTCATTAGTACAAGCGACAATCTTCATTATTTACCTTGAGTTCTAATTAATTCCTTGTCATGGTTTTTGCTTCAGCTTTTGAGTTATATCTTTAGGACAGGTGAGAGAGATAGCGTGTCAATCTTTGCTTGCGATTGAGAGAGATGGGTATACGTCTCCAGTACCTGATTAACATCTTTTGGCAATTAGTAAAACACACAAAACTCCACCCCTGGCATGTTCTGATCCCCTGGTAGGTGATGCTTAAATATTCACTCGTAAATTACTTGAAAACTTACCGCGAAGGTGGTGCTGGAGCTCTGAATTTAAATGCATTTGGCCGTTGTTGCCCGTAGATAAGGCTCCAATGTTTTGGTAATTAATTAATTAATGATATATGGAAATATTTCGATGTCATTGTTACCATAAATGTTTGAAAACTTTTCCTGTTGGGTTTTTTTTATTGGAGAAATTATTGAAGAGATTTTTGGTTGCGTTTTGATTATTGTGCTAATGAAAATTGTCGTAGCGATTGCAAATGTAGCTAGGTACATAAGCCAATAACCAGTAACCGACTATGATAATTAGTCACATTAGTCCTGCAAATCTCAATGGACGGGTAACATACAAAATTCAAAAAATTTGCACATCTGGCAATTTCCTTCACAGGAATAAAGCTCACCGAAATAATAAAAAAAAAACCTATTAAAATATCCACACCCGAAATCGGTCAAACAAAAACCCAAAAAGCCGACTGACATGCTGTATTTAATTACATAAATTTTAAGCAATGACCTCTCTCTGTTTCCCGACATATTCGTCCGATCGCGTGGAAAATCAATTGATTATAAAAAGGTTTTTTCATGTAAAACATTTTGTGATGAACGTTATTATTGGCGACTGCGGTTTGATGCGATCACGGTCGGATTAATTGAAATTGTTGGTCTAACTCGAAATGTATCTATTGTACGAAGAATGGTGCTTGCTTGTATGTAGGTAATACATGACAGTTGAGAAATAGGTACTATCTAATGTTGTAAATAAGGGAGGTTTTTAAAAGTTCAAATAGGTATTTAGTACCTACAGGTAAAAATGTCTTATATTAGTAATTATCTTTTTGAAAAACCAAAGAAGAATACAATCGAATATATTTTCCAGTTATTTATCAATTTTGAATAAAACAAGGCTCCTAATTAGACACCCAGACCATTCACGAGCTTTTGTTGGTTAGTAGCCACAGTTATAATTAGGTCTATATTTCTAAACTTTTCCAGTTATCAAAGGGAAAGAATCACCTGTATTCCTAACAAGTGAAAGCAAAGGGATAGGTAGAACAGGAGTGTCAGAACCATAATAAGAATTATGACATAGGAACGCCAATCATTAAAATAAAAATGCCTTAATAAAAGTCTTAACTAAATTTGCCTCACAGATGTCTAGTTCCAACGCAACAGTGGCTTTATACAACTCCGAAAACAACGAGCGCACTGCAAACAGATTGAATGTCCAAAAAACTACCCGAGGACTTGATAATAAAAAATTGTATGAAGCTATTACAATAAACGGTATCGATCGGGCGCTGAGTGGTGCACCTCGCCACTTGAAACCCCCGTGCCAAACTAGGGGAAGTGCATCCAATATGATACGGTAAGGGAAGGAATGGATGCGGTATATTTTATTTTATAGGATTCATTCATATTTATAGGAGACATTCTAGCCATCAGAACCACGATGGATAACATTCATCCCTGGCCTATTCCCAGCAGTGGGATATTGCAAGATAATGATGATGATGACTTTGAATTCTTTGAAGAGCTTTTCATTATTTAAGCTTCCGAAACTTAGATTTCTTGTATTGAATACAAGGTTGGTATAGTTATTTTCATAGAATGAAAATATAATGATCGTAGGGAAACGCAATTTCAGACATTTGTCAGTTTACCAGCTGTTGTTTTGTTTAAACGTTTAAAGCATCTATAGTCTATACCATAGTAATAAAGCTGATTTTCCCTTATTTGTAATGACAATAGATGCCGCATCCAAATTGTACTGTTATATTAACTCTACCTATCACAACGGTTCTCTCGAGTGCCGCGGGCGCAGCTCTACTGACAGATGCGCTCCTGTGCCGCTTTATTTGTATACCTCATATTTGTATAGTGAAATTAAAAACTGAGCACAATATGTTGTTGGGTGTATATTTTGCTATGATTAAGTTAGTGACCTAGTCATGAAGTAAAGTTTAAATAAATATTTTGTCTTGTAAATCGTGACTTCTTCGTATTCAATCGTTAGCAATCTAAATTGTCAGCCCAGAACTCAGCTACGATCATTAAGTCGGTGTCCATTTATTTATAGTCGTAGATCTAACAGATAATGGAGGCATGAATCATAGAGAAAACAAATTCAGACGTCATGATAAAGCTGCATAAATATAAACAGTTAACAAAGGATGTCCAAAAATTTTAACACAAATTAGTCAAATTACCACACAACAAAATTGCGCACCTGAACCCCAATGATTAGGTGTTTAGGAGGTACAATATAGACAGACACGACAAACTTGATTACACCACCTCCATCAAAGTCCGGCTTGATTGATGAGCTTGCTGGCCAAATGAGACACTGCAACGATCTTAAACACACAAATTTCACCTCTATTACCTGAACTATAAGAGCGCACACAACCGCATTTCGTAACCTTGTTATAGATTCTTACTTTCTGCTAATCCGTCAATTCAGCAAAATATTTTTGTTAAATTAAATGAGCAATAATGGACTTTATTGCGATGGAGCTAGTGTGGTCTGAAGTGCAATAGTAAATTGGTACAGGTTTGTACCTACAGATAATCTGTCTTTGTGAAGTTACTTTTTTGGATCCAATACCTCGTGTAATAAATAGGTTAATGGTAGATTCTTAGTATTAGCATGGGAAAAGCAATCACAACTAGAGATCTATGCCTATCATTTTTTATACAGTTTGCAAATTCTTCTTCAAAATAACAAGAAAAATTTCATTATTTGAGGAAACATCTTAGCATTTTTTTTTAATTCTCATGACTACATCTTCATTTTCCACACAACGGTTTCTTCGATGCTTCTTTCAAAGTCATGGTTTGGGTTTTACAGAATATTTTCTAAAAGAAAAACCATCGAACAAACAGAATCCAAGACCTCCTACCACAAGTACACCAACGCTACTAAATAATTCTTGATTACACGACAAATATTATAAAAGCGAAAGTTTGTGAGAGTGTTTGTATGATTGTTACTTCTTCATGCTCAAACGGCTGGACCAATTTTAATAAAATTTGGTATGGAGCTAGTTGTCTGGATTAACACAGGCTACTTTTTATCCCGAAAAAATGTAGCGGGTAATACTGCGGGCCGCAGCTAGTTTTAACTAAATTTTGACAAGTTTTGATTTTTAAAACTAAAAATCGGATTGAACTTCCAATTGGCTCTACATAATATAGGTACTCTAATTTTAAGTAAGACTATTTTTTTTTATTTATTTACTATATAATATAACTATAAAAAAACACATTTCGTTCTCAAAAACCTATTCCGATCACACCCATTCCCTCCTATAAGGTCAGATTACTGTCTTCCCACTAGGGGTGGGGTAGGTTAGGGCCTACGGGCATAACGGTGCCCGATCTCTCAGGAAAATACTTTATCTTCATGTGAAGCTGAACATCTGATAAAGAATTAGATGCTGAGTACCTTAGTGTTACCATGGCAACGCTTGCTCAAAATATTGCTTACTTATTTATTGAAACTATAATATATGTAAACAGTACACACGACCAAAACACTTACATATAAAAACAAATAAAATTTTGCAATAAAAAACAATTGTTACACGTATCGTATTTAAACGACCCGATTGGCGCAGTGGCTAAGCAATTGGACTGCTGCGTTAAGGGTTGTGGGTTCGTTTCCTGCACGGGGTAAGAATTTGTGCGATCCACAGATATTTGTCCCGAGTCTGGGTGTTTGTGTATGTGTGTATGTGATATTACATGTTTGTGAAACGCACCCACGATACAGGAGAAATTATTAGTGTGGGGCGACGTTTTTAAAAATAAAAAAAACTACAGCAATAAACATCAACAAAATTTTAACTTAAACATTACTTAAGAATATATATGAGAAGCTATGAGATTTGCAAGACGCTGAGGTACGATTTAACTTAAACATTACTTAAGAATATATATGAGAAGCTATGAGATTTGCAAGACGCTGAGGTACGATTTAACTTAAACATTACTTAAGAATATATATGAGAAGCTATGAGATTTGCAAGACGCTGAGGTACGAAGAACTAGTAAGTAGTACCTACTTTTAAATCTATACTGGGAAGGTCCCTACCACACCACACCACAGGTACCATAACCACGATTTAAAGATTTATATCGTGGTAAATGGATCTCTGTCAGCGGACAAGCATCACTTTATGTATTACAAATTACAATAGTCGATTAAAACCACACAGCAACCAACCAATCTAATTCTAAGTTGTCGATTAAGTTCACCTCAGTACTATTTCGCTGCCGTGTCGTCTAGACGCATATAAATTAGGTTTTTATGTTCTGATTACACCTATAAGCATTAAAATGTTAATAGAACGGCCACGCACCGTCTCTAGGGGTATTAGACAATTACAAAAGGATACCAACAAACTTTTACTATTGAGAAACTTCATTTAATTCAACGGCCAAAGAATTTTCACCTTTACTGCGACCGAATAAAGGTGTGTTGATACTTTAGGGGGTGATAGAAGTAAGTGTGTCGGTGTGTCGTTGTAAAAACGATGCGTTTGGCGAAAACAGTTATTGCTGTCGATAAAATCTCGATATACATACAGTATTGGGAATGATTTATAATATTTGTTGTGAAGGGGAGATGTTTTTATCGATACTGAAGTATCAAATATTGTTAAGAGAAAAGTTTATGGACTGGACGCTATTGAGCACTATATTTTTTACCTTTTTAGTTTTCATGTAGGAAATAAATGTATTAAATTGGTAATAAATATATTGCTGTATTTTCCAGATAATACATTATGTCTATCTAAATGAGCTTAAATAAATAACAAATAATTTTATTAAAATGATAGTCATTTTTATAACGTAACAACACAAAAACATGTAACGGTAACGGAAAACATCGTAAGGAATCCAAGATTTTATTATCTGGAATCGCCAACATGCGAACTTGCCTACAACATAACTGGCGAAATGTGGGTGTCAGGTACACCTCTGCCTACCCCTTCGGGGAATACAGGCGTGATGTTAACCTATTTACTACTGGTTACTATTAACCGTTACCTCTGCTCCGACACCAGTGACCACTCAACTAAATCATGACCCAATAATACAAATCACGGCGCGCGCACATCAGCGGCAGACAGCGCTTGTCCCCGTAATTAGTGCGCGCATTAATCAAGACACAAGTGCAACGTTAATTAGCCCTTCTGGGAACACTGTAGCGGATGCAGCCAATGTGTTCGCCCTATATCTCGGGACTGAGTGACGTAGGCAAATATTGCAAGACTGACCTTATGTGTAGGTACTGCAAGATAAGAATCTTAATTGGAACAAAATAAACACATTGGGATGTAATTGTGTTCGATAATAACCGAATTTTAGTACCTATGTTAGTCTAATTCAAGAAGGCAGTTTATGCGATACTAACCTTCAAAGTATCGCGTTGCATGATGATATTTTAAATTACGACACGGGAATTAACGTCACCACAAAAGTTTTAATTTCTGGCTCGACTTTTCGACCGAGTTTTAGGGTGGTGGAAGAATTGAGGGTAGAAGAAAAATTATCTACTGTATAGATACGGGGACATGACACCGCAGCCTCAGTCTGCTTGTGACCACGGCCGGTGCGAATCGGTCGAAACGTGAAGCCAAAAATGAAAAAATTGTAACCAAGAATTCTGAAGACATGTAGATTGTAGAAAACTATAAAAATACCAGCTTGTAACTGTCCCATGACTGAACATAGCTCAAGTTGAAAACGAACGAGCAATCGCAGTTAGAAGCTGATAGGTATTTACTTATTAGACCGATGCAATTCATTTCAACACTAGCCAAAAAAGTAACCAACGCTGCGATAGAACAATAAACTAAACTCACAACCATCAATATCCATCTTCAGGCAGATGTAGCCGATGCATCACCACAACAGTCTTGCCCCGACAAGTCGCACAGGCGTCCAAAAAGACGCTTCACGGAATGTCGTCAAGACTAATCGTCGCCGCATATGAATTCCTCATGCTAATTGGAGTGACAAATTGTTTCTCGTCTTTAATAGGCACGGAGCTGAACAATGCTTAGGATCGCCTTCCCAGAATCACGATGGGAACTGCTCTCGTAGTTGATTTCTTCCTTGATGTTCGTGCAGATTAATAGAAGGTACGGTTTATGAGACATGTCCTTTTGATGTTTGGTCGGAATTAAATAGGATTCGTCTTTTTCTGTGTGTGTGGAAATAAAACTAAGTGCTTTGTCGCCTGTTCATATTTTACGCTACAAACAATACGCGTATTAGTCGCTATTTATATACTAAACTGTTTATAAAGTGCATTAATTGTGTGGATATAGATTCAACGAAGTCTCCACATCTATAAACGGTAGTTCTGGTTATCATTTACTTTGCCCGAGTTCTGAGAAAAGTAAATAGGTATTGTTGTAAAATCTAATTTAATGTTTAAGTAACTTTTTTTCTATATTTTTATGACACTCAGTAACTACTCGTACTTACTATAAACTTTCTAACTTACAATACCTACTTAAATATTATTGATAGGTTAATTGAACGCTTGTCAAAAAATCGAACTCCTCAAGAACGAAATTTTATTTTACCGCTATTATTTTAGGTAAACGCAAAAATCCAGGCTAATAAGAAAAATTGAAAAAAAAACTGGAATTTTCCTGCATTGATTTTCTAACTTTAGCTTTTTTATGATTAGGGGAAGTTTCCTTCACAGTATAATTATCTATCTATCTATTATTTTAACATCAAAAATAAAGTTAGAACACACAAGAGCCTCAATTTAAATGCAATTACGGATCCGTTAATCTGTCTGAAATGAATCGACGTCACATTTTCACGGTCACGGCGGCCACATCAAAGAGTTTCGGTAGAGGGGATGAAAGCACCCCTGCGCTGTACCACCCTCGATTCTGTGTACTCTCTGTTCGACCGGTTACTGTGCGTTGAATGAGTTAAGTTGGTAAATTCTAATTTTTAGCACATGTTGTTTATAATCTAAATTGCAAGAGCTGAGAGTGGGTGGTTTCTCAGTTATCCCAAAATTAAATATATAGTATAATTTTTATTTCAAATCAATTACGATAGTAACGCTTATACTAAAAATTTTGTTTAAATTAACCAATTTTAAGAACGAATTTGCTAAATATTGTCTGTTTGAAAACTAACAGATTTTTTTTGTCTCAAAGTACTAGCATGTGCCAAAGCATGTGTCCTGGCGATGATCGCCAATAGACTGGATTGCTATTATACCCGGCAATGCTGCAGCAGACATATTAAAACCTTATTGCTGTCTGTATCTTGTTGTTTATGAGTCTTGTTACTGAGATAAAACTTTTTGTAAAGCGTTTTCACTAAACTAAGATACGTTGTTTTCTGTTTCTTAAAAGTGTCAGTGATTTAAGTTTTACAACTGCCCTCACAATGTATGACAACACTTTGCTTCAATAAATTTTAGTTTGCAACAAAATAAAATAGTTGGAAAATGATTTTACCTAATAGTTGCACCGTAATCAGTCGTGTGGAGTACATGAGGGCCAGCGCACACGTCGGTCTGGCACAGTCGCGATTCGACACCTGAGTACACTGCACCCCTGCGTTTGTTGTGGGGGATGAAGATACGGCAGTGTGGAGACGGAACTATACTTAAATACAGTGTATTTAAAATTTATACATTTGCAGGTAAAATTATTATCAATAAAAATTGTAGATAATCATAAAAATATGTACCTATCATGAATAAATCAAGTTTTCTTGTTGTACTGTTTAAACTCAATCTGTGCGCAGATTCGTGAAAATATGTCATCTGTATACAATCAACAAGATATTTTTTCTATCTTTTGATTAAATTTACCAGATACTTACCTATAGTAATGACAAGATGAGGACACGTCCGCAGATAATTCAAAGGGTTTTATCTCATAATCAGCGCACATTCATTATATCACTGGCCTCTGCATCTGTAAATGAAACGTAGTAATAAAAGGAAGGCACTAGTATAATATAATTTACCTCAAAAGTCAAAACACAGTTCAAACTATGTATTCCGAATTATTCACTATACAATAGGGTAAAGACTTCTCATAGAAAGAAGTACTAGGATCTCTCCCTCTTCCAAGTTACATATCCCACAGAATATAACAATAATAATACCTTAACCAGCATCTCAAACAAAAGCCGTCTCCACACACCAACTCACCGTTTTAAACAGATTCGATCACACATTAGAGGGGTGGACTAAAAAAATTGTCACAGGAACAATTACACGGCATCTGCCGCGGGCCGGCCGGGTCCGAATTTATGCTGATTGCATTACACTCCACGGCGAGGGAATAAATTAAACATGTAGGGAATGACTCATAGTCGCATAGTTATTGATTTCCAAAACGGTGGTAATTTTCTGTTAGTGTTTTTGCATCTGACAAGAATTTAAGGACTGAGTTTGTACGGTGTCATCAGCGTACATATATTTTACTTATGCAGCAACCTACTTTCGGTCGCGCATTGGCATAGCGATAAATGTGTTATTTTACAATTAATTAATCAGTACGAAAAATACCTTATAACCGTGAGCACTTAGAGAAAGAATCGCCAATTAACGTTCTAACTTGTAATAATAACCTTTACTGTGAAATAAATTGGTAAACTTTAATATCAACTGTGCGTACTCATTTAACTTACTTAAACTTAACCTACTATTGTCTAGTGTACAAAGCTAACTGGCTTGTACAGAGTTTAATCATAATATACTTATTATTGCGCCTGTATTCCCGAAGGGGGAGGCAGAGGTGTGCCCATAGTTATATATAGTTAACCACATGTTACCAGTTATGTTATAGGTCCCAATGTAATATGGGCCGAGCCTGGTGCCATCAACCGGGCATTAATCCAGACTCCGAGCTGCTACTGAGAATTACCTGAAAGTAAAACCCAAAAATCCCGGGATTCGAACCCAAGACCTCATGCTCATCAGTCGCGCTTAACGACCAACGATGCAGTCAAACAATTATATTTTAAGTCGAAGTTGGTATATTTATTTTTTATATTTTCTTCATTTTTTTCGTATTTAATTTGAATTTTCTTATGGTATGGTAATTGTTTCATATAAACATAGAAACAGGTCATGCCGCGTTGTAAAGATGGTCATTCAACACGGTGCCACTTTACCAGGATGGCACGGAGTCACGGAGTTCAACTACCCATGGTGGCATGGGCGTAATACTAGTAGACGAAGTATTATCTTTGTTCAATAGTATAATAAAGTCATATAGTTACCAGAAAAATTAAGGTGTGTAAGAATCTTTCATGACCCTGAATGAAAATGACTTCAATTCCTAAGAACTCATTGTGGAGTAACCAATAAATTTTTCAAGCAAAATCATGTAGCAAACGTGCGTACACAATTATCACGTAAACAACGCAGGGTAAGCAGATCGATATTGAAACAATAGGCCGCACGCCGACCGTAAATACCTGCGTTTTATCGTGCCGATGTAGAGCGGCCGCGTTCACACTGGTGTGGTTAGGCGAGTTGGTTAGGAAAAATGGTTTGGCAAGTATGTGGTTGAGGGTTCAATGCACAGCCTGTCTAAAAAAGTACGGCCAAATAAGATGTCTACAGGCGTGCTATCAACATTAACAATTTCTGCACTGACATGAAATACAAGATACAAACACATGCATACTTAAAAGAAATGTTAGGGATCCAAATTCGCATACACTGCAGTATTACAATCTCTTATTAAAGAAAATAAAGATGTTTGGGATATTAAAATAATAATTATTGTTTCTCAAATTATAATTTCTTTTGGAGCGCCAAACGACTCTCTTTACAGATCAGTAGATAGCTACCAATTGTTTACCTTTTAACAAATTCATTGTGTTATCGTAGGTAATAATAAGAAGATGCCTACACAATATCTACACATGTAATCATCTTCAGCCTATCTCAGTCCACAGCTGGACATAGGCCTCTCCTTTGGCACGCCACTGAGTTCGATCTCCGGCCTTCCGCTTCCAACACTGACAATAGGCATCTACATGTACATATTCTTAAAAAAACCCTAATATAGAGTTTTGTCTGTTTAACTTTAACCGAATCTATACTTATATATTTTTTATCAATACATAATATCATAAAACTTCTTCTTCTTCTTATCGTATGATTGATGAACAACCTGGTGTCAGAGTTAAAACCGCCTGTAGGCGTCTGACATGGCTTTACACACCGTTGAAAAATCTCTCAGGTGTGCCGGTAGTGTGTTTTATGAAAAGTTTGTTTGTTTGCTTGCTTGAACGCGCTAATCTAAAGAACTACTGATTCGAACTGAAAAAAAATATTTTTGTGTGAGATAGTCCATTTGTCGTGGAAGGTTATAGACTATAAAACATTCGAAATTTACGCGGACGACGTGGCGGGCGGAAGCTAGTGCTAGTCAACTCATAAATTAGTAATTCCAGTTCACAATGAATACCAAACGCAGCACAGTGTTCCCAGTTACCTGCCGTCCAGCGCAGTCGTCGACTTGGCAGCTAGCCAGCCCCCACCGACGATAGCGTGATAGCGTGCAATGAGCCGCGGATATTTAGCATTATGGGTGATGACTATCTGCCTTAGATATGCATGCGAGTATCTACGTAATAATATTATTATGACTTAATTGATTTAATGTTTTACGATGTCGTGTGATTTTGGCGCTGAATCAGTGCAATACACGTTCAACCTTCTTTAAATAACGTTAGTACCTATTAGCTAGCAATAATATTGATATTGGTGGTTCACGATTGTATTTCATGCAGGCTACCCCAATGTCCTGCGGATGGTACGAAATGGGCATCTGTCAGAACAGGACGACTATATTTTGATGTGGTCTTTTCTTCAAAAGACCACCTACATTGTTCTCTCATAAATAATTGCACCTGTCTGAACTTTAAAAGAACCATAAGAGCTTTTTGACCCGTGAGTCAAATAAGCTCAGTGAATGAGCAATGCCGTGTAAAAAGGTTATATTTAAACCCATTTGCAGATTTTTTTTTTTATCTGTGTGAACATTGAACACGCTACCCCTACACATAAGTCCACATTAATGTGTCAATTGGGCTTATTTATAAGTTATTCGTTATGTATCTTAACATAAAGATTTATATGACTTTTGGTGCCATTTTAGCATGTTGCCCATGCTAAGCTAGAATCTGAATTGATAAAGGAAACTTGAAAAATGATGGACACGAGCGGGATCGAACCCGCGACCTTTGCCGATCCGTGGCGCTGCTCTAACCAACTGAGCCACCGTGTCGCTGCTCGCATCCATCGAATTTCAAGTTCCCTTTTAGTATTTACGTCTTAATTAAAGATTTAATTGAAATATTGCTTATTATTTTGAAACTTAATACTTGTTATTAGTTAAATTAATAATGTAGAGTTGAATTGACCCATAAACAGATACTTTAAAGCTTATAAATTAAATAGAAAATGCAACTACAAATCACGTCTATCACATCTGAATATCATTTCTCAGATTCCCAGTAAAACAGTAAACTAAAAGTACTCAAAACATACATTATAATATTCCAAAGTACATTTTAGGGTTAGAAAGAAAATCATCCACGTTCATAAATGTCCCAAGTAATTGATACTTCGCTCATAAAATGGATTCCTGGTTTCAGAAATCTGGATGTTATAAAGTCTATTAGCCGTAACGGTTTATGTAGCCAGTAAAGTCTGGAGTAGGCAGAGACACAGGCCATAAAACATAATTGATTTACTTGCATAATTTATTTGCGGTGATTAATATATCGTTTGTGAGGTGTTCCGGTGGGTGCCTGGAGGAATCTGCCCGTTTATTACGTACCTTAGTTCTGAAGATGTTTTAGGAAAAGTAATAGAAGGTTAATGATTTGAAACCCATTATGCAGGTAACCTTTGCTTTGTTTGTTTCTGTAAACTGTTATGTGTTTCCAACGATACGAGATCAGTAGTGTTGCAGATACTAGGAGATTAGTATTGATGTTATTTACAATATTGACTGAGCACCTTCTGTTTAGAAGATATGATGAGATAGAAATCTTATAACCCAGGAGTTGAACCTAAATCTCCTAACTGGGAGATTTTACCAGCGAACTTAAGACCTAGGAAGCCTTTTCATAATCTCGTTGAATTCCATTTTCGAACGATTATCATTTTTAAACTAAACCAAGCAATATAAGCCAGCAACATTAGCCCTGGCCTTCCAAACATAAAATAAATATCTTTAAATAACAACATTTGAAATTCAAATTAAGAAGAACGAAAATAGAATAAAAGAGCAGTAAAAATAAAAGCAATAGCCAATCGGACGTGCAAATAATAACATCTGTACATTCCAAGTTTGAAAGAAGTCGGCGACCAGGTTCCACGTAAAAGTACCGGAATAAATACACTGAAGGTATTTAGGATTGTCGATAGACACACTGAGAGGGGTTAATACCACGATTTTGGCCAAACCACATAATTATAAACGTGATGACAAAGTTCTGTAATGGATCTCATTGAGTTAGCGTTTACTGTTATATAGGTTTTGACGATTTACTTTTAAAATAATAAAATCTATACCAGCTCAAATACCTAAGTACACAATTTTATCCAAGAGGAAATTTTGGAACAGTTGTTTTCTGGAATGAAAATTTCCATGCAAATAGGTATAATTTTCTCCTCATTCACGGGCAAACGCCAAATTATCATTTGCCAATAATTCATTTTCTACCACTACCACTATTTACGAAAACAGCTCTAGAGCAATCTATCCAAGTACAGTCAAGCCCGAAAGTGGCACGTGCCGTCGGCGCCAGGTGCTCGAACCACACGCCTCTAAATTTAACGTCTTTATTTGTGTTTGTGACTGTACACCCAATGTTTTTACGCGCTCTGCGAAACCTCCCTAATTGGAAGGTGGCAATTTTAAAATAATAATATTCTTGGCAAAATAATATTTTAGTTACTATTAATTTCAAAACATTCACACAGTCTACAATGTTCATTGTCTATTACTCACTTAATGTTGTTTTAACATCGATTTGTGAGGTACATATGGGTACATAAATAGTGACGTGGTGATACTCAACTGATCGCACTTCGCACCCTTGACTGGCTGATCTTATTACCATTCAGAGATTGTTATTTGTTAGTTTTTGACATTATGTCTATGTCACGTCATCAGGTAGTTTTCTTTTAAGATGTATCTGGTAATTGAACTATGAGCTCTCACGCTATATAAATTGGTTCAGTATTTAAAATGTGAGATTCGTTTTCTTCTCAAGCCAGATACCACAAAAATTCTAGTGTAGGAAAACTTCACTAAAAATCTCATGACCATAGTTCACTAAAAGGTCAGTTCTCAACAATGTTACGCCCGCAGCTGAAGGTGTTATATAAATAGCCACATTTTTGTTCAGCGCCGTGTTCTCAGTACTTTATTTCGGTCATGCACCTGGGTGCACTTAAAATGCCTTTGGTTTTACCTTTGAGACTCGTACCAATATAGCGATCGTTCCCTTTGTTCCATTCAGCCAGCTTTGTTTAGGCCTGGGTGACTGGTCGAGACTTTTCTTTGACTCCCAGCTTATAAAATATGACCTCATGAGGTATTTTTGGAAATCTTGAGAGCTTTTAAACAAAGTATCCAGTGGTACTTATATTTTCCATAGGTATTGTTGTATCTATTTAACTTTACATCAGTCTTGTTAGTGGTGTCGTTGTAGCGGTTGACATACCGGATATGTATGCACAAGATTGCTGTTTCAAACTGAGGCAAGTATCAATGTGACTTTTTAAATGTCATAAATACTTTCTAAAATATTCAACTGACTAACGGTGATGGAAACTGTCGTGAGGAAACCTGGATTTAATTATTTGAAATCAATAACCCGCAGTGAGATTGCGTGGTGATCAATGCTGACGCCTTCTCTATAAGAGAAAAGGCCTATAGCTAGCATTGGGACAGTGATAGGCTGTAATTATAGTCGAGTGATCGCAAAACGCGACTATTTAGCGTGAGGTTCTTTCAAAGACAATATATTTTTACAAAAACTGAGCATTTACCTACCTCAATTTAAAATCCTGAATGTATCAGTAAAAGTAGAGAGGGTACTTTTACTTGGGTAATAATCTCACCGGCTTGATGTTTTGCTTCGTTCTTCTCAAACTCCAGATCAACAGATACCGAGCTAATTCCCAGTAAGTAAATTACAAACGTTACGATAGGACCCCCCTACCAGTAATTTCACGGACCGCTAGCGTCTTATCTGAGAAATACTTTTCCTTTTAACGCACCTAAGTTCACGTTTATCAGGTAAAACTTTAGCGGGCAAATTGAAAATTTTACGAGTTTTGAGACGCGGTTAGTGTGATAGCGTGGTAAGAGGACGTTTGGAGAGAGCGGATGTAGAATGAAGTGATTAAGTATACGTTTAACTTTTACATTTATTTATGATATTGTATGTGATCCATTATTATTTATACCAATTATTATTGTTTGTTACGTAATAGATTTTAAAATTACATCAAACTTTTTTAAATGTTATCCAGTGCTGTGTTTCACATCAAGGGAAGACACCGCAATTTAATAATAATAAACATTTAGATGCACTTTTTTACAAATTGGTAATAATACCTAAATTGGTGATTTACAAAACAATGATGTAATAATTAAATAATGTTGTGTTAATTAAAAAAAAATATAACTCACCGCTGATCGCCAGCACTGCCGCCGCTGTCGCCTCGAGCATCGAATTAATTGTGTTATCAAGTATTAATGTTCTATCTTGGTCGACTTTAATCACTGTGAACCAAGAATTTTGGTACATTTAGGTATGCGTATTGTAGACTCTGTTTAATTGAATTATTTTTCTTTATTTAAAAAAAATAACGTTATATTTTATAATCGTACAAACTTATACTCATCATCATCATCAGCCTGAAGACGTCCACTGTTGAAAAAAAACCCCTTGGGGGAGGGGGGTTGCCATAATCCCCACGCTTGGTGGTCAAGTTACAGAAGACGCTGCTGCCCATCTTCTGGATTTTTCCTTAATCGCCTCTTATGACACCCACGGGAGGAAAAGTGGTGGTCAATTCTGGGCCGGATACCACACGGAACATTTATACTCGGCGGATCTGAAAGTTTATAAGGTTCATGTATTGATTAAACGGATTTTGTTTTATTTTGCGGATAAATTCGTTAATAACTTACTCGACCATCGAACCCAAGTTGATACGTTTAAGAGCTGGGTTTTCTTTGAGGCACTGAACTTAAACATTTTCAATATACTTGTATATTTTTTTAATAAAAACGTTGCCCCCACTAGGAATTTCTCCTGTGTCGTGGGTGCGTTGCACAAACATGAAATATCACACAGACACACACCCAGACTCGGGACAAACATCTGCGCACACAAATTTTTACCCCGTGCGGGAATCGAACCCGGAACCCTTGGGGCGGCAGTCCAATCGCCTAGCCACTACGCCAATCAGGTCGTCATATTCTTACAGCTATTTTCGGTATGACCCAGGATTCAAACTCGCGGTCTTAGAACCAACAGTTGTATTAGCTTGCCACTACACCAACTAAGCAGATAGACCCGTCGATTAGACATTTATTTACTTAGATACGTTTAATACAGCGGTGTTTATTACAATACCACTATTAATTAAATCCGATATATTTATGTTAATACAGGCACACGTAAATGTATTCAAAACACGCTCAGCTAATATAAACGGAGAACCGCAAACGTGAGGAACGCAAAACAGTAAGTAAACAATATTATTTTAAAATAATGTCTCGCAGCTGTGCGAATTATTATAATGCGAATTTTGTGCGAAACTCGAAGGTGCGAATGCGAAATTCTATTGACGCCGCGTCCGAAGTGTTAAAAAAATAGTTGGATGTAATTCAATAATACGTTTATTGTTTGTGTATTTTTGTAAGGATATGTCAAAACATATTATTTTCGTTTTTTGGATGAATTGTTAAGTAAAACATCTTTGGATTTGTGTTTTTTTGGCCAAAGGCAACATCTTAGTGCACTTGTTTGACGTTTGACGATGATAAATGGGCTAGAAGCTAAATGCTCGGGGATTTGGCTATGACCTGTAGGTACTATTGTCATGATGTCCTTAACATATTGTTTTGCCAGATTTTTTCCATAGACATTTCTTTGAATAGACTTCTTTGAAGAGATAGTAGCTACCGAATGCGTATAATTAGTAAATATAAAAGGTAATCTAAACAAACTAAAAATTCCATGTAGGTACAGTGCCTATAGTCAAGTACGAATGACCTAATTCGTGAACAAATTAGCTCAATCACCAATATAAACAAGATCGGACACCCATCAGTCACACCTCCAGCTAGAATGGCAGGCGGGCGGGCCGGCCCGCGTGGCACGCCGCCGGCGCGCCGGCGACGTGACGCGCCGCGAGCGTGGCGGGCACGCCGCGGGCACGCAAC
This sequence comes from Abrostola tripartita, assembly GCA_905340225.1. Lineage (NCBI taxonomy): Eukaryota > Metazoa > Arthropoda > Insecta > Lepidoptera > Noctuidae > Abrostola > Abrostola tripartita. The sequence continues at coordinate 510,018 of HG996494.1, forward strand.
GAGCGCGCGCCGGACACGCGACGACAGCACGAGGTGTTAACGATTTATCGCTGCTAAATTGTTTTGGAAAGGTGAACACTAAATTAACAATACATGGATCTGGATCAAGTTGAAATACGACTAGTTCTGTTTCTATTATTGTGGTAATGCTGCTGGAATTGTGCTAAGTGGCGTAATCTGCACTGATATTTTGGATAGTTTTCGTAATGACTTCGTCTGGAATGCCACTGTTCAACTTGACAGCTTCTGTCTAAGTTCCGGGACGTAGTTTCAAGACGCAGAATCAGTAAGTTGAGAATGAGTGAGAGAAAAATTTAGTTGAGTTGAGAATTTTAAAGGGAAGAGGACACCAGGTAGCAAACTAAGCTTAATAAGAACTGTCATGAAAAGTCCCTAGAGTGTTAGGACTCATGGTCTATATGGATACTTAAATGATTTGATCTATTGAGTGCTTAGTGTTTTGCCACTGGTGGATGCTAAGAAAAATTAGAAAAAGCCTAGAATTATAAAACTTTTAGAGCGACCCGTTAAAGCTCAAAATAAAGACTAGCTGCTCGGACTCCATTAGATCACACACAACTATAGGACTGCGAATTTAATTAAATAGTTTTATTTTCGTTGTAAACGACTGACATTACTCGGAAACCGTTTAAAAATCAGGAAACGTAAAAACCTAAATAAATCATGGATCGAGAAAAAAACAAATCGATTTCACATGTTAATCCTAAAACTCTCGCCCACGGTAAAGCAGGTGGCGAACTTCGCCATTAAAAATCGGATGGTAGTAATAATAAAATCTAATCATCGTTAGGCGAGGAACGAAATAAATAGTATGAACAAAAATAAACATATAACGGTATCGGCGCGCGCAGCTGTAAATTACCTGTTGGTTCCACTGAAATGTTTGATGCGTTTGCGCTTGATCGACATGCGTAGTCGGAGTTAATAGTTTTGACACTTGATTATAAATAGTTTTTATTGCTGGCACGCTTCTATATTTACACGTACATACGTATGTGTAATTGTGTACTGATAGGTATTTAATGAGAGCTGTACTTTGAAGATAAAGTAATGAGATCCAGATTAATTGATTGAGCCTTTTGAAAATTGCCTTTGGTTACTATATTAGTAAGTGACCATTTAAATCCATGTCTAATTATTTTTTAAATAAGTCTTATCATATACTAATAAGGTATTTTCCTCCATGATTTGGTCATCATTACTTAGAAAATAATTTCTTGCATCATTGTTATCAATTTTGGGTCTACTCTAACAAATTGGTTATTAAACGGGACTGTATACTGGATTATTTACATAAACAGTAACAGTCAGAGGCAATATTTTTTGCTTTCATTTAAAAGATCTCAAATTATGTTTTATTTTGGAAAGCGTGTACACTTCAAAGCAAAGACCATTTAACCTATCTGGTAAAATTCTATTTAAAAAAACAAGTATCAAGATCACCCATTCGCAGTAGTTCACGTAAACGTTCGGGCCATGTGTTTCACGTCGGGTGCGCGCGCGCCGCAATTCGGTTGCAATCACCATTACCTGCGCGCACGTGTATTTTTATATGTGCTATTTTAGCGCTAAACCAACTGTTTAGTATTCGATGGATAAAGTTTTATTACACATATTTTATATAGGTCGATAATATACAGGATTTATTTTTATAATATGTTTTTGGAAACCAGTTTGTTATGATTAAATTATATGAATTCAGATATTTTCGGATTTGTGTATGTTTGGAAAAATAAAACAACACAAGTGTAAAAAATATTGGTTGATGGTTCAGTTACAGGTAAATACTGTAAGTAGGTACAGTCAGCATCATAAGTAGATTAACATTTTACGAAACCTTATGTCAAATAACGGAAAGAAACAAAAGCCAATTCAAGTTTTTGTTTCAAATTATAGGAGCGGCCAAACGACGATCTTAGAATATTTAAGACTTTTTAGCGTGTAATTAGCTGTTCTTCAATTAATGGTATGTTTATAAAATTAAATGTTCAGCTACTTATGATGCTGACTGTACAATGTATCATGATTGGAATAATAATAAAAGATTACTACTACTAATAAATACTAAATACATCGGACCTTTACAAAGACTTACTACTCCGTATCTCATGTCCTACATCATGCCAATCATCGTAGGTACCTTTACATTTACATTGGATTAGGTCTTCCACTACCTTTGACAAAATAATGATCATCATCAGCCGGAAGACGTCCACTGTTGACGACAAAATATTCGCATTTCTACCAAACACATCGAGCTCTATCAAGCACGATGTACAAAACAAACAATACTATTAACATTACAATTCTTTATCTCTCCCTCTGCGAGGTAATCAAGTAAACAAAGTAAGCCATTCTCAAGATTCCTTATCATCACACATTGTAACTTCACCTGGTGTATCTCGAACATAAAGGGGAACAAACTGGGTTCAAATGTGAGCCACTTAAAATTCGCAGTTAAACCCCTTATTATTAACCGTTGATGAGCTTGCTGTAGTGATGTGAGCCGTCGATGAGACATGTCGATAGATTTGGATATAGCTTTTATATTAAACACTGCGAACAGTGATGTAAACTGTTGAGTTTTAAAAGTTAAGCCGATTTAAAGTAAAGAACCTTTTCAAATAAAAGGAGTTAAAAAAGCCAACTTAAAATAAATACGGTTTCTATGTATTAATAATGCTGAATAAAATGTATTAGCTATATCTGTATCTATTAAAATCAAATAATAATATTTCACAAAAATAATTCACGTTTTAGCTAGTATGGCAATAGTTTGTATTTAATTAAGTATATTTACTACAGATTATTCTCCATTTCTAAGGCCAAAATGTAAGCATAGAATCGTCGTAATACGTTATCGATATCACACCACATCACTACAAACACATTAGGGATGTCGCAGAAATGAAATTATACAAAGATTCACCTACACATGCAATAACATACTGATTATTTTCTGCAAATTCTTGGTGCTGCTCTACCAAGCAATATTCACCCTTAACTATTACATAATACAGTCGTTACGGATTATAGAACGTAAGTTTGTATTCGTGAAGTTAAGACAACCTGTTTCACAAGTGCGCTAATCCGTTTTATCTTGAGGTGACATGCCGAGGTTTATTATTTCGCTTCAGATATTTTGTTAATACTCATAGATGTTGTACGAGCAAGAGTCGGATGTGTGGCTTCTCGTGACTTTGAGGAGTTAACCTAATATCCTTAGGGGCTAAATGTATGGTGAGTAAATGACGGAAACTTGACGAATTACAAGCTCTGTATGTGTAAAGTAAGAGTGTTTTTTGTGACGCAGTTTTCGGTAATGCGAAATATTATTTGGCTCTACTATTGATTTATACTCTAGATGTTAAACCAATCACTTTAAAAATCTGTTAATTACGCTGAAAGTACCTAACGCCAAGGATCTGAAAAAATATCAAATCACATTTATTAACTTTGGGATGAAAATTATTGTTATTTATTATGAAGATCTATCTGTGCTACCATAGTACTCTAATCTGTATATTCTTTAACAACACGCTCAATAGCTCAAAGACACTCGAAAGTCGAAACCCAAGAAAGTAGATCCTAAAATGGAAAATAAGTCTTACAACAAATTAAGATGTTCCTACAAATTGTATTTCATCTCCAAATCACGTGAAACTAGTGCGCACATAATTCTTAGCAATGCAACATTAAATGTTATTACCTAGTCCCGGCACATTACTCACAATGCTAATATTTCAAGCTATTAAAGATGATAATTAATAACCCCACGACTACAATGTATCACTGTGGTCACAACAGTATTAGAACAAATGTCAGGTACTGATCGTATATCACGATCAACTGTTCGATTTAGCGTTTAAGTGTGCGACAAATGTATCTAATACAAATATTTAATGTATTGTAGCCTATTGATGTATTGGTTTGTGGTTAGATTCAAGCTGACAACCTGATTGGTTTTGTGGCTAAGCAATTGGACTGTGCCGTGTGGTATCCGGCCTAGATTTGACCCCCCCCTCTCTGATTAACACCCTTTGCTCCCGTGGGTGTCGTAAGAGGCGACTAAAGGAAAATCCAGAAGATGGCCAGCAGCGTCTTCTGTAACTTGACCACCAACACTGCGATCCCCAAGCCGCGTAGGGATTATGGCAACCCCCTCCCCCTTCTAAAAGGGGCAGGCCTTTGTTCAGCAGTGGACGTCTTTCGGCTGATGACTGAAACGCACCTACAATGGAGATATTCCTAGTGTAGAGCGACGTTTTTTTAATCGTTCTGTCTGTATCTAATTGATCTGCAGTTAGGTTATAATGTCTTCCAGTAAATGTTTTGTTAGTAGGTACCTATCAGTAACTCTGTGAATCTTGTTGTAAACTCATAGCAGTCAACTCAGAATATGAGAGTATAATTATTTAAATGTAAGTAACATGTCTTCAATTAATATTGCGTAACCGTAACTTCATGAAGTGCATCCAGAATAGAAGTCAACATTACTTGCGGACGACATTGCAATAAATCATCAAACATTTTAATTCCTAAACATTTTCACGTCGAAGCTCTTGTCTCTCGACATGAACACGAAACACGTCCATTCTGTAGGTATCTAGTTATCTACTGCACCAAATTTAAATCCACTTACAAGTAGGTACATATCCTAATCCGTGCTAAGTTGCTAACCTGTTGATTTAATTGTCGATTAGTCTTCATTAGCGCGGCTCAAACAGGCTCAGCCCTAATAGTTACTAATAGTATGTCCCAGCACTACAACGCGTTGGCTTAGGGCTGTCACACATTTGTTATCGCTACTAATGTACGGCAGGTGGTGATTGGTTATTTTGAACGTGTGTCCTGTTCATTATTTGTTCTGTAGATCCTATTAAAATAACAATCTGTGTCCAGTAGATTATCTTGTAAGCTTTATTGTTCTTAGTGCCATGACTGTAAGATAAATTATGTCTGTGATTTGCACTTACACTGTTAAGGTATTTTTGTGTTTTTATGTGCTTTCCCAAAATCAAACCCGTTCTCTTGAGCGTATGAAATCAGTCCTTACCACGGGGTACATACCTACGTGTAAAAAATAGGTTTTAAATTTTGTTTTATTTAAGAAATGTCATAATACACTTGTACAGACTAGATCTATCGAATGATTTCACGATTCAAGATTTAACGAACCTATCTTGAGTACATCAAATTATCGTGAATCGGCCTCGCAAGTTGCCCAAACGCTGGTTTTTAATCTGTAGCAGAGTTACCTAGCTTCTTTCCTATAAAAAGAACTAACTATGGTATCTAAGGTTACTCTCTGTGAACTAATACACAACGGTGTAGTAGGTATGTCTATATACAAGTTCTGTGATGTACGGACAACTGAATGATATTAATGGATCTTTAACAAGATTTACAAATCCTATATGATAGCTCTACCTATTCGTTCTTTTGTTTTATGAAAATCAGGAATGTTGTTTCCTTTAATGCGAGTGCATTGACTGATTCACTCGTGCACACTAGTAAAAGAAACATGGAATAACAGAGTCTATTCTCTACGGATCCAATTTGATTCCACTTAGAATCTTGTTCCGAGTGTAGATACATAGAAATGGGACCCCCAGTCACTTATCCGAATACTTATTGCCTTTTGTTTCAAAGACAGTAATTTTCCTGATCAAAAGGCTATTTAGATAGGTAGGTACTACACTACCAAAATTGTCTCAGTGGAGTCTTAAAACATAACACGTAACGCAAAGGTAGGCAACAGGCGCACAATGCATGTACACTATACCTTCATTTTCGCCAGTTATACTATAGATCCCAATGTAATTGGGAGCGAGCCTATTGCCATCAACCGGACACACATCCAGATTCCGTACTGCTTCTGAGAACGACTTAATGGAAAATCCCAGTAACACTTTGCCCGACCCAGGATTCGAACCTAGAACCTCATGCAGCAGTTACGATCAGCGATCACTAGACCAATGTGCTCTTAAACTATAAAATATTTAACAGTCACATTATTACTTGCTTATGTTTGAACCCACAAATTGTCTTACACGAGTCCTATTCTTAAACCACAGGGCAAACGATATCAAAAGCCATTCTAAACAGTTCTCAGCACCTGCAATTATCATTAACGTAATAACGGGGCGACGTTCTGATGTGTTCAAATACAGAACCCGCCGGTATCGTCAGCGATCCCATTACCAGCAGCAGGGCGAAGTTACAGTCTATAAAAGTCAAGGTATTAGATATAATTAGATACAGGTATATTATAAAGGAGGGCTAAGAACATACTATACAAATTCTTGGAGATTTAGTACAGTTTTGTAGACCAAACAGCGACTACAACAAGAGTGCAGCATGCAAGTTATGATATTTAGATATAGGTACCTACCTATAATAATATAGTTTTACATACACAACGTCATCGGTATTAATTTTTTCGTAATATAAATATATAACAGCCATAGCACTAGGAAGCGGTAACGGGCGGGCGTTTTGGGGGCTGTCCTGATGTAATTTGACGTTCAAAAGTACTGTTTAAGTCTATTTCCTATAAATAATAATTTTTATCTTTACCTAAATCTTTATTGAACTTTAATTACCTTTTTTTATCAATATTTACTTTATAACCTTGACCTAGCGCCAGTGCCTAACGCAAAATTGCGTTAAGCTATTCGCATATCCACCTATCAGAAAAAAAAACCTCTTAGTTTTACTTAACTAGGTCCTCCATTCTCAAACGCTGGCTTCTATCCCTGCGTTCCATAGCTACGCAGCAGCTTATTCCACGGCATTAACCATACCATCAGGTGTTCGAAACATTCGGATGTGCTCGCAGACAGACACAATACCCTCACGTTTAATGTCAGCGCGGCCACATTACCGGCAACTGTTCGTAATAGCCGCGCTATTTATGACGTAAAGGTGTGCTGCGTTCACATCTAATGATAGCACTCGACCGAGTTAGGAGAGTTACTGGAACGGTCAATTATTTTATTGAAAAATAAATTTAAAAAAATGTTGTGTTGTATCCTACGTTTTTAAATCTGTCTTGCTTATTATTTTCAGTTAGAGCACAAAAAAGAACTAAATTAAGATATGCAAGGGGCTTTTAAAGGGATAAGATAAATGTGACTGGAAATTTACATTTTCATAAGGTTTTCAAATAAATACAGAATACATTCCCGATAAGTATAGTTTAATTTTTTTATCGCACAACGCGCTTGAAATTTAATTTTGCGATCAAAGTGTTGCTTATTTCGCCTTGGAACCTCGTCTCAGTCCCAAAAATGACTGCTGTAATACCTTTCTGCAGCGGCTATCTTTCGATTCCTAAACCTGTATGAATACACTATTGCCTCTGCTATACTCGCCAGTTCAAAGGCAGCACCAATAAACGGCAGGTATTTACGACATTGCCCGCGTGTGCCGCCATCATTGTTTTGTATTGCATTCAACTGTTTAACCGACAAATATTAGTTAAAGCATTATTGCGTGTAATTCGATTTGTGTTATGCTGATATTGGAATGAGGATTTAACCTCCTTAGTTTATCAGATGGTTGGTATATTTAGCTTGCTCTACAAAATATGGATAAGGATAATTATGTAAGTATTAATAGCTAAGAAATATATTTTTTTAATACTCTTATTTTTCAGCCAAGTATTCCAGCCCGCAGAAAAAAAATTAAAACGATGACTGAAAAAATAAATCAAAATCGTACCACATTAGAAAGAGAAATCGTTAAACCTACATAACAATACATATTGATGAACACAGAGCGTCCTCCTTTTTGAAGACTGTTGAAAACGAAATCTATTATTTCTCCAATCACATTTGGTAAACACGAGTTTTGTCACCTGTAGCTGGACATTGCGTAGTCTTAACAGCTTCACAACGGTACGACTCTAGCTACTACATCGAGAGGTGCTGTGGACTCACCAATAAATAAATAGGATACATCATGAAACAGTACACCCGCAAACACAAGTCGCTTCGCATCTGCGTGCATTTGCGAAGCGCGCGCTGTCAGTGGCTAGGAGCAATGTACACAATGCACACAATGCTACTTCCCTGTTACTGTTGGCGTGCGGAACGCAATCTGACTCCCGCGATACGCTACGTGAATGTCGCACCACTAGTGTGGAACAGGTTCCGATGTTTTATTAGGAGACATGGAAGAGTTACGTCAACTTTATTCGTATGTTAAGTACAACAATATCTGCAAAACTAATTGGCCTGTTACTTGTTTCAATACCGCGCACACACTGTACAGGGTACATTCCCTGTAAAGAAAAAACGTTCATGTAAAAAAGCGTAGCCTACTTCCTTACATGGAATAAATAATAATAATATCTTGGGACAACTCACACACGGTCATCTGATCCCAAACTAGGCAGAGCCTGTATTATGGAAACCTGACAACTGATAAACAAACTTATTTATTTTATTTTTAAATACATACATAATATAGAAAAACACCCAGACACGGAACAAATGATTATGCTCATCACACAAAGGTTTGTACTGAGTGGGAATCAAACCCGGTTTAGCAGTCAGGGTCACTAACCACTAGACCAACAGGCCAGTCAAAAGATTGAGAACGAGAGATAGCATTTTAATATGCGCGATGCAAATGATCACAATAGTATATAAAGCCTACGCCACACTATGCCGCCTGAACGCACGAGCTCGCGACAACGAAAAGCGATTATATTTAGCTCTCAACACCTAGGAAGTTCATTAAGAAGACGCTATGTTGCTAATGCGCCCCGACTCTAATTGAGCAGTTTGTCGCACTCGAATCGCAAGCGTTCAGTCGCTCGTGCGTTCACGGCTTTATGATTATGTGCACTTGATGCTTAACTGATGATAGACTAGTGTCTCTTAAGGTTTTGTAGATGAAGTTTGTACTTAGAGTTATTACATGTAACAAGTAAATGAAGGGTTGGGTTGAAAAGAGGACCGAAGAAGAGATTGAGAGAAGGATTATGTGTAAGAGAACAGTAATTAATTACTGTAATAATTAAAATGATCAACAATTAATTTCTACGCTTCTAACCATAAAGCACAAGCTTGCTGAAAAAATATGCTGTATGCTAAGTTTGTGTACATTTCTTGTATAATTAATGTTACTTCGGAACTATAAAACAAGCAGCTACTAGGTACTGGATACTAAGGCTATATAACCTGGCAAAAATCGATAATAATCTCTTTATCTTGAAAAACAAAAGACGGTATAACATATGAAGTCCGGCCGCCTTGCACTCGGCTACCAACGCCATATTTCTCTTAAATTCTGCAGCTCCAATCCAGAGGTGTATGAAACCACATAAATTAGACTAGCAAATGACTCCGGTTCACCCTGCGCCTATACATCACGCCTTGTAAAGGACTGCACTACATACACACATATTTTATAAGTAATATATAATTTATATGCATGTTTTATGACCTAGAAGATTTACGGCTTTTGCTGGAGATTGTAGAGTAAGGTTTAATATTAGCTATGTGTGTTTGTAGATATTGTTTTCTGATTAATCGAATGTTCTTCTTCTTATCGTATGGTTAATGAACCTGGTGTCAGAGTTTAAATCCCCTATAGGCCTCTGACATGGCTTTACACACCGTTGAAAAATCTCTCAGGTGTGCCGGTTTCCTCACGATGTTTTCCTTCACCGTTGTAGCAATTGATAACTAATTTATAATACGCTCATGAATTCAAAAATTGAAGGTAATAATAGAGAAACATGTATGGACGTACCAGAAAAAGCCTTGTAATTACCCTGAGTATTTCTTTCCTTTACTTAGTTAAACGAAATTAATTAAGTACCTAATGTACCCACTGCTGAAATTAAAAGTTTTATTTTATAAAAATCAGGATCATTTTTATTCCCACTTCAACCTTCTCATATGTATTATCTTCTAAGAAAAAGAATACAGTAATCTTAATAGTTTTTGACTCATAATGTCAATTTTTTTACTACTGAGAACTTATAAAAGCTTTACCTAAATTTACAAATAGGTAAATAAATAATAACTAAAAATGTAAGGTAGCTGATTATGATGAAAAGGATTCGAAACGTCGAGACCAAAAAACTAATTAAAACCGCGATAAAATTCGTAAACATAGTTTTATTTCTAGGTAAACCTACTTCCCATTTTAATAATCATAATATATAGTAGCACAAATACTCAAATTATAAACATAATAAAACTAAAACAATGAGCAAGCTCAGAACGTCCATCACATAACGAACTATAAAACCGAGTCTTGTCGGCAATAACGGTAGATTCACATAATTTACGGTTGAAGATTTTTCACGGCAATTATACGTTTATGTGCGCTTTCATCTCATGTAATTGGGGTAAGCAGAGCGGGCTGTTTAGTAGTTGACGGGAAAGAAGTAAATGATTTTAATAATGTGTTGAGTATTTAAATATAATCTGCCTGATAGTGTCAATCTGAACTTTTAATTTTGTAGAAAAGCAATAAAGAACTTCTTCTTATCGTATTGTTGATGAACAACCTGGTGTCAGAGTTTAAATCTCTCAGTTGTGTGTCGGTTCACTCAAGATATTTTCCTTCACCGTTTTTCTCGTGATACCTTGCGACCTTTGACTTGGCAGACCAGCGATCATACCACTCGGCTATCAGTGCATTTTAAATAACGAACTGACTAAGGCTCAACAGTAGGTGAAATATTCTCTTTTAACAGGAGTATTTTGTGCTCTTGATATAGAAAATCATTGTTCTTATTAGCTAGGTAGGTGAACACGCAGGTGGCCATAATTTGTAGATCATTTCAAGGCTAAGTTATGGTTAAGGAACCTATTGACCGAGCTATAGCTGTTCACCCACACATAAACACATAATTATATAGATCAGAATAACTCATATTCTCAAATCACACCGAGAGCGGCGAGCGGTTTCTGTGTCATATGATTTTAAACGTTATCTTAATTATTATAACACAGTATCGCTTGAAAAACTTGAAAAGATCGCGCAACAGGCCACAGCGCCGCGAGAACTCTAACACAGCGTTGGGAGTCAAGCGATACTATGTATTAGAGAAATGAAGATAACGTTTAAAGTCTGAAGACACCTGAAACTGCCCCATTACCATGAACTCTTAAAGCAGGACAGTTCATGGTGGGGAAGCGAGATGCCACTACGTACAGTGTAATGCGGCGTCTCGCTTCCACAATGTAAACTGTCCTGCTATAAGAGTTCGTGGTAAGGGGGCTGCTTGCCGCTTCGCTGCCATCTCGGTGTGATTTGTGCCTTAATACTTCCTACTTACAAAAGCATCTAACTATAAAACTACTAAACAGTCTCTCAATATCCAATTAACAAATGTACGAAGCTTAAATGTTTACAACTTCCTGCAAGATGTATCGAAACACATTTTTATGATGACTCTACGCGCCAAACATTTCGAATTTCATATTTTACTACTACCTACTAATGTAAAGAATATAAAACATGTTTTATAGATCTGAAAGAAAATAAAGGAAGCATAATACGGTGCTTCGGAGTTATATTGTTTTGTTGTAAAATAATTTGTTAATATTTGTATTTCTGCTGCGGTCTACAAAAAAACTAATGTTTATTCGAAATGAAGTAGGCAAAAGTGTGCTATTATAACACGCTTACGTATCGCTAGAAACCATTAGCCCTGTTTAACATGAATACGTCTTTTTATATCGTGTTGTACAGATGTTGTCAAAGGTACCAAGATATATCACTATCACTACATAGTATAAAACAAAGTCGCTTTTTCTGTCCCTATATCCCTATGTATGCTTAAATCTTTAAAACTACGCAACGGATTTTGATGCGGTTTTTTTAATAGATAGAGTGATCGAAGAGGAAGGTTTATATGTATAATAACATCCATTAAATAGTGAAGAAATACTTATAATATATATTTTATACCCGTGCGAAGCCGGAGCGGGCCGCTAGTGATATATGTATATAAGATACTAAGGCCAAATTAGCTGGATGGACAAGATGCGCTGGACTTACTTGAATCCTGGCCTTTCAGTCAAGCGTCCTCAAGTCATCAGAATCATGTAATATATCTACACGCCTGTATTCCCCGAAGGGGTAGGCAGAGGTGCACTTATACTACACTCACATTTCGCCAGTAGTGATAGGTCCCAATGTAATATGGGGCGAGCCTGTTGCCATCAACCAGGCACAAATCCAGACTCCGTGCTGCTACTGAGAATTGCCTAATGGAAAAATCCAGTGACAATTTTGCCCGACCCGGGATTCGAATCGCTTAGCGACCAATAGACTAACGAAGCACCCTAAAACAAATCATAACTACGCTCTCCTATATAAGTGCTTGCTTAGCATAATAAAATTAACAGGGCGTTAAGCTCAAAGGCCGTTAAATCCTCTTATGAGAGAGCGATACAATGTGCACTTTACGCAGAAGTTAGTAAAAAACTAAAAGTAGGGGTTTAGCGGCGCCCCGCCCGCCCCGCGCGCCCCTCCCGCCCGCCTAAGGTGGGTGTACACGTGAAACCACTCAGATCGCCATTAGCCGCATGCTGCGCGTGTGTGCTGCCCTTAACGTTCGATTGTACGGCTTAATACCCCTGTTTAGTTGTATAATGATATTTAACTTATATTTGAGATCAAATTATATAAATAAACGGGCTTCCGTCCGCGGCTTTGTCTGCTTATAATATTTTACAGCAATTTTTCTGAAATTACAATAACCTATAGCTTTTCTTAAGGTCTAAGCTACCTCTATATGAAATTTCGTGACGATTGGTTCAGTAATTCAGCGGTCATGAAGTATCAAACTGGCAGACAGTTACTATCACCGTGAAGATTACTAGCAATAAAGTAGGGTTCAAGTAGAGAGCTTCCACGAGTGACGATACTTAAGTACGTCCGGCGCACCCTGGCCGGTCAACCTCGCTACTATCCTTGTTGACTGACCAGTCTCTACACCACGGCATGAGCTATTCCATGTGGCTATTGGCTCATGCTGATACGAAGAAGAACACAAATAAAATCTTACCCTCACTTAAAATTTAAAAATAATGCACGATTCCAGAGCTGCTTTACCAATAAACATGTCGGGCCATAACGTAAGCGAAGTGAGAGCCGCGTTGTTGCGACAAATATCTTTAACGAGGATACGTAATGAAGCCAATTACGGCGCGGTGTCAACTGAGTGCCATTTTGTTTTGACAAAACGGTGAGGTTTCGATGAAGTTTCTTAAGGAGAGTGCATATTGGTGTATTCTGGAAGATCTTTAACTATTTATTAATGTACCTAAATGTATACTAACAAAGTGTGTAAATGATAAAAGAAAATAATCATTTATTCAAAATAGACTATAGTAGGTACTTTTTGAACGTCAAATTATAAAACGACAGCCCCCAAAACGCCCGCCCGTCACCGCTTCCTAGTGCTTATAGCTGGGTAGAAGAAACGGCGCAACAAACTACCCAGCAGCACAATCTGTCTGACAACTTTTTTTTTTAATGACTTGATTAAAAAAAAATGTTTTGATTTGGTCTTGTTGGTAAAAAAACCTCAGCTAAAAGGATATCAGATGCATTAACGCCAACACTCGAAATGTTTACGCTGATCATAAAAACGTCCTTTACAACTCTTTATAACTTAAATCTTAACCTAATTATCGTGAGTTTCAATCTTATAAGTACCAAGGACGAGAATACTCCTTTACATTGTAACGCATCCTTAAAGCGATTCCCGTAACTCAGGTACGTAAATACACTGTTAGGAGGTGACGCGTGAGCGACGCATGCGCATAACTCGCGGTTTTTATGGCCCCACCTACGCAACAACATAAACAATTACTCGTGTTACTCTTTTATGAGTTTGTCATCGCAATGTAATGATACCGATAATTGAGTAAAATTGCGATAAACATGTGCAGGAATTTTTTTGACACATTTTTAAGACATTGTAAATACCCAAACAAAAATTTGGCTTAGACAATTCTGACATGAACGAATATCTTCGAATAACGAATATTAAATTAAAGTACTTTTTTATAATAATTTGTTTTTTATTCGTCATCATCCTCAGCCGGAAGACGTCCATTGCTAAACAAAGGCTGTTCCTTAAGGGGGTGGGGGGTTGCCATAATCCCCACGCAAGGCAAGCGGCTTGGGGATCGCAGTATTGGTGGTGTGGTTATAGAAGACGTTCCTTCTGGATTTTCCCTTAGTCGCCACCTACGACACCCACGCGGTCACGGAACTAAATTGGGAGGAATTCAGGCCCGGCACTCCACGGGATTTATTCTTATAATTTACTATTTTAAATAAATTTAAACTCGCTTACGCTTAAAAACCTCATAGCTCCACAATCATATAATTAAACCATAATGACGTGTTAAATTAACCCTAAACTGCCACATCACATTCGAATTAAAAATAAATAACGTCACTCCATCCCTACACCTCAATAAACCCTAATAGCACAAATTACAGGCAAATAACATTTTTGATTGGCAATCAACGTTGCACTAAATAGAAACTGTTAACAGTGTTAACATACTATTGTGGCATATTATTAAGTGCGGCTCTCAATAACACCGCGATGAAGCTGATTGGACAACCAATCCCTAGTTAATTTCGATCTACCGTCAACGGTCGATATGAATTTTCGGAATTTGGCATACGAATTTTCGAATTAAGTAGCCGTTGTGATGAGAGGGTTAATTACGTGGGTGAGTTTTGTGATACTGGTAAGTGGTTGGAAGTTAGTTGCAAATAATGCAATGCTTTTGTTATGAATTTTGTTGCTTAGAGTGGAAATGACATGAAATACCTATACTAAAAAGGTTTACCAAAGTTATATTCTAGGGGTTTCTATCTTTAAAAAAAATAATAAATCGCAGCTCAGTGCTCACACGGATGATCCATATGTCAAACAGTATAATATTATTTGCGTCACATAAATAATTAAAACTAAATTCCAAAAAGCAAATATTTAAATCGTAATTTACTATCAAAGCAATGTACTAATGATACATAATAAACATACTGTAAAGTGTTTATATACATAACACACAATATCGGCAATAAACTAATGCGGCCAAACGTGTCACCAAATTACGAGGACACTGCAAATTAGTGCAACACACCAATATACACAAGCGCGCTATTTAAATTCCGACTGCACACCGCAAATATCCGCGTATCCGCGAGAATATCCGCGATATCCGCCACGGGCGAGTGCCCCCGTACAAATAAACGGTTGATTTGATCAGCCGCTTTGCCAGAACGATATTCGCTGTGAAGGACTATCGAAAAAAGGCGAATGAATCCGATGGATTGCGGATTAAACTGTAAAGGTTAATGAAATGTGTGCACCCCTGTTTGTTGGGCAAACTGACGTTTATGTACGTATTTATGTGCGCGTGAAAAAGATTTAAGGCCTTATTAGGAAACCAGCCCTACTAGACAAGTGGCAAAACGCTTGACGGGACGTATGGGGATGACACAATATTTCGATTATATAAAACCCATAAATTTTTCATTCTATTCGATTTCTATTCGTCAAATGTTTTGCCACTTAGCAGGGGGGCTGGCAGGTTTTTATCTTGGTATAAATAAAGAAAATTTAATATTCTCATTTATCGAGCTTCTACGAGTGACGATTTGCAATTGATCGACCAGCATACTCTGTGCAGTCTGGCAGGCCATTCACCTGTTTACTGGTTTATTTATGAAGAATGACGACTTTTTCCTGATTCAATCATTTTCTCGCCTCGACAAAAATTATGATAACTATCACCATTTTTGATTAATATTATTTATAACCTGTTAGTAGGTCAGTTTCCTATTAACATTCGCATCTACTATGAGTGTCTTAGTGAGGATTATGGCACCACCCACCCCTTCTAAAAGGGGCAGGCCTTTGTTCAACAGTGGACGTCTTCCGGCTGATGATGAAATGATGATGAGTGTTTTATGAGGTTGAATTCTAGATCTTATTAATTGATTATTGCTAACTTTGTATTTTTAATGAGGAATTGCAACTCATATTCCATTTCCATTTGGTATTTAGGCACTAGTAGTAAAGTTGGACAATTTCAAACAACTAGTAATAGGTTCTTATAGGAAACCAATTAAAATTGTATTCAAAAACATGTATTGATATATTTAAATAATAACAAAAACGAATCGAGTTAATACAAAACATTATTTTCTCGTAAACGCAAATGACAATGTACAAAAACATCAATTAACTAAATCCCAAAACTAACTTATACATGACATGGGTTTTAATTAGGTTATAGGCTTAGCTGTAGATTCATGTTTTTTTTAATTAAAGGCTTGTGCAGTGCATTGTCGTTAAACCCTCGTCCTGCTTTAGCCTGTGTATATGGTCATCCTGCAGTAGCAACTGTTATGATGGCAGATGGCTTTGTTCGTCTGGTTAGGGTAACAGTTAAAGAGGCAAGGAGCCCGACAGTCGTCATCGTTATCGCAAGCAGTCTTAGTAACTGAAAAATTAACAAAATTACATCACAATCTATTTTAAAACAACAACTATGACGTCACATCTTTATACGAAGGAGATGGTAAAGGTGTATCTGTAATCTGTATAGTACGTACACCCAAACGGTTCTTGTGAATGCAAGCCTATTGCCAGGGTATAAATCCAGACACCCTGCTGCAGAATGAGCGTATTGAGAATCATCTAATTAAAAAACCCAATAACATTTGCCCGACCCGGGATTCGAACCCAAGACCTCAAGCTCGGCAATTGCGGTGTACGACCAGCTTTACAATAGCAGAGCATTTTTTCGTAGTAGAAGCAAGACACTGGCGTCACTACGGTGCAATGAGGAGTGGCGTCTCGCTTCCACAACGGAAAATGAGGAGTTTATGGTAAGGAAGCAGTAGACGGACGAGGGAGTCTAATAAGAAAAGGTAGTAATAAAATCCTTACCCTGCCCCTCAGTGTGTGCCTTTCGGAGCCTCCAGCTGGACTCGGCCATGGCAAAGACCATCACAGTCACCAGTAACAAGAGAACAGCGATCTTCATCTTGTTAGCTCTCAACAGGTTTTGTCGGAACTGCAGCCGCTTGGGCCACTTATATATGGAAATGTTAAACTGTTGCTAATTCCTAATTGCTGGTTTATTACTATGTCATTTTTATTTGATTAGCTTATTAGGTCAAAATAAATATTAACTTAGTATTGTTAATACAAAATCGAAGAGTTTTTGTAGTAATATATATGAACGTTTTCGCATGCCTATTCATCACACTCTCATTTGCATGTTTAGCAATATCAGTACCGAGTTACTCTTGTTTTGCTTATATTATTTAATCTCGAGAAGTAACTTTAAAATCTTCTAAAATTCCTCGCGATTTCTGCAATCGCATGCTAGGGTATATGTTCGTATTATTTCTGTTTTTCCACCAAAAAAATTGTTTATCTTCCGTAGCTAGTTTTGGGTCTCGTAGTTACAAAATTTTATTTTAATTTTAATTCGTAACCTATCCTAAATTCTACAAAGCCAAAAAAAAACAGTGACAATTATCGTCTTTCTTTTACAGCGCGTCATAAGAGCTGGAGACGATAAAGTAAAACTGGTTATTTTGGAAAATTTTCAGAATAATAGTGTATATGTGTTGATATTATTTATTTAAATTAGGTTATTAACCGATTTCATTCGGTAACGTTGACAAGGGTTAAATTGGTGCGTGTAAATTGTATCAATAAATTAAATTTGTTTTGGTATTCATAAACGTATAGCCAGGTTTGTAATTGTTGTAACAAATTACAATTATTACGCACATTTAAAACGTAAAATTTGCAAGCTGCCTTTAAGTGTGTCATGTAAATTGATTTACTCTTTAGTTCTATTATTTTCAGCATAAGAATAAAATACGTCGCATTGTAATTAGTCCATAATACAAATTAGGAACACGTCATTAATATTTTCCATATATATGCGGCCCAAGCGGCTGCAGTTCCAACAAAATCTGTTGAGAGCTAACAAGATGAAGACCGCTGTTCTCTTGTTACTGGTGACTGTGGTGGCCTCAGCCATGGCTGAGTCCAGCTGGAGGCTGCGGAAGGCACACGCAGAGGGCGGCAATTATGACACGAGTAAGTACCTTCACCTGTGAATATAATAATACTATCATAAAATAATATGTCATCATCACGTCCTGATTGGCGCAGTGGCTAAGCGATTAGACTGCTGCGCTAAGGGTTGCGGGTTCGATTCCCGCACGGGGCAAAAATTTGTGCGATCCACATTTGATTGTCCCGAGTCTGGGTGTTTGTGTATGTGATATTTGATGTTTGTGAAACGCACCCACGATACAGGAGAAATTCCTAGTGTGGGGCGACGTTTTTTAAAAAAAACAAACAAAAAATCATTAGCTTTTAGGTGACCCACTGCTGAAGCTTTTGGATAAGCTTCCTCCCTTGCACGCCACTCTGTCCTGTTTTGGGTCATTTGCATCCAGGTCTGTACAGCAGCAATATCGTCAGTCCACTTGGCTGGAGGCATGCCAGGAATATGTGTTTTTCTCAAATTTCTAAGACTGACTTGTAGTTGGGATTCTGTTGCAATAAATACCACTTTCACAGCAGAAATAAATATAGCTCCACAGGTTTTAAGAATTCTATCATATTTATTAACTGTGACTCTAAGGGGTCAAGATGGGCAACCGAAGCTTGAGTCAAGCTCTGAGGATCGGTGGCAATATAAAAAGAATAGCAGGGTAAAACTGGATCAGATTAGCCCAAAACCGCGGAAAATTTACAGTTTTAGGGAAACCTTATATCCAGTAGGTACTAGGAAAAGCTGTAAATTAATTTATTTAGTATGTATGGATGTAATTATTGTTAGTGCAAGGTCCAATAAATATGTTTATTGACATGTACAAATTAGCTACCGCCACAACGTGATAAGTCTCCAGTTTCCAAAATTTATTCTACAATTATCTGGTGCTATTTTTCGTCAAATGATATAACTACACCATATTAACCTAGTCAAGACAAGTCTAGACAGAACAAATTATCTTCTGTCATATCCTGATTCATCATCATCATCAACAGACGATAGATGTCCACTATTGAACAAGGGCCTACCCCTTTAAGAAGGGGGAGGGGGGTTGCCATAATCCCCACGCTTGGCAAGCGGCTTGGGGATCGCAGTGTTGGTCATATCCTGATTGCAATATATTTTTTTTTTCAGCGAGAGACCTTCAGAAGATTTGCGAGAAGAACAGCCATTGCCTTCAGTTGTGTAACAAGATGTGTAGATACGACAGAAGGGCCGGCTCCTCAGAAGATCCTCTGTGCTACCGTGGCTCCTGCTACTGCATGATCTAGATGTTTAAGATCATTCAAGAATTACCACCTAAATGTCTAATCTGTTTCTTAATCACCTGCGGGGTTACTGTGAGATGGCACTGCAGGTCATATTCCGCTGTGGAAGCGAGACGCCACACTACTCTGCACGTAGCGGCATCTCGCTTCCACAACGAGAAATGTCCTGCAATGCAAGTTCATAGTAAGGCACTTGTTCTTATGTTAAGTTCGTGTGTTTTAATAATCACAACGATGTTTTTACTTTATTTCATTTTTAATTCTGTTATTTTCGACGTAAACATTATTTGATAATCCTTTTCACAATAAATATAATTCTATTTTAAACTTATTACTTTCCTTTATTTAATACACATAAGGAATATTATGTATTCAACTGAACTACCCTTTACCTTCATTCTTTAACTTGATTCAAAATAATCTGTTCAGCATTTATGAATTGAAAGAATTCCAAAAAATAAGGATGCTTTGGGACCCCCTCGACCAACATCCTTCTACCAACATCTAGCCTTCTTCTTCTTCTTTCTTTTTTTGTCGACGGTACTCTATAGTTCTTGTGCCCAGAGTGTTGCCACGTCGGCATTATAGACTTTGATCAGGTCCTCCAATGTACCGGTGAAGGGACATTTGGGACACTAGCCTAAAAAATCTTTATTCCGAAAACGAGAGCTTCGCGGTGAAGCTTATACACAGAGGCTTATTTTTGGAGGCTATTTATATAAAGGCACGATACAATAATTTAACAATGACGTATGTACAGAGGTGTACGTACAAAGTATTGTGAAAGGTCCCATGTGCATTAGAAGGCGAGCCTGCTGCTTTTAACTAAGCACATATCTAGATTCCAGGCCGGTATTCCGGAAAATCTTTATAATATTTTGCACGACCCGGGAATAGAACTAAGAGCCTCGCACTTAGAAAACGCGATTTCATCGTTCATGCATAAGAATGTTTATCCGTACTATTCACTGTTAAAAACTATATTATGTGGTAAGACAAGCCTATATTATGTTCTATCAAAGGGTTTCCTTACTGTGAAATACCTAAGTCTTATTTATAACTAAACCTGAAACTACAACTACTGACTTTGACTAGGCAATTAAGAAAGAAAACGTTACTAAATAACGTTATCCTAACAAGAACAACGAAATTTTGAGTAGCAATAGGTATTGTATACTAACACCTATGATAATACATACCTACATTGACGAATTTGAGACTTAAACCGTTACTCAAAATTTCGTTGTTTTTGACAAAAATGGCGAGGTTCGGAGTAGCGTTTCAGGTCCCTGGTTCTAATGACAATGCACAACTCTTGTTGTTGATGGAGAGAAAAAAAGAAGTAGTAGAAATTTTATTTTTGCTACGAAACACGGAAACTAGAATGATTTAAATATAATTAATTGATCAGTACAATTGCCATATAATAGCTCATCTGTAGGCCTTATAAAATGTGTTAGCTTATATAGTGAGAACCATCTTATAAAGCACCTGTGACTGACTTAAACTCAGCTGTATTCCCAAAACGGGTCGTTTTAGGTCTTCTACTTTATCAGACGATACACTAACATTTCACCGGTCTATTTTAACACTTAGGATCATAGGTCATGTTATTCGGGTCTTATCGACCAAATGGGATGCTATGGGATGAAATATAATGGACTCGAGCGGTTCTCGAACCCGCGACCTTCACCGATTCTTGTCGCTTCTCACACCCATCGAATTGCAAGTTCCTTTAGGATAGACCACCATTAAAAAATAGTAAGTGATATTCAAAAAGTTTTATTTCCCATTTATTTAATACATAAGTAACAGATATACGTTTCAGTTTTACACCATACAGTTGTTACGCCATACAGAAGCAAAGGCCTTCATAACACATCGCCATCTTGGGTTTGTAGCATTTTGAGGAACATATTTTCCGACAGTTTGCATCAAACATGCACTTCCTTCCACCAACTGTATAAAGAAAAGAATAATGCTACAAAATCCTACAGCAAATATTGGTAAAAAATAGTTACCCTAAGGCAATTTATAAATCTTTTTGTTGTGAAGATCGGATAAGTATTTAATGCACGGTATCTTTTAATATTTTTACTATCTTCTAATCACACCCAAATTGCAAAAATCAAGTTCCCAATACAAAAGGGTATAATTGTAAATTATGTCATTGCAGCTATCACGGGCAAATAAAACCTGAATGAAGCTAGCACAAAATCATGGAGACTGACACAAAAAGAGAGGTCTAACCCAACAGTAGATGAAGAATCGGTCGGGATAAATGATGATGAAATAAATAGCTGTGATGATGAGCTATATAATATTGATGAAAAATCACTTACGTTCACCATGGTGCTTAGCTACGGTGTGCACATGGGATTGCGGGTCTGCCTTGAATTGCTTCCTGTCCGCATCCCAGTCCATCGCCATAGCAGAAGCGACCAACAAGAGAACTAAAACCAACTTCATTGTAACTTATTTGGTTGCTTTCTTCAATTCTTATTTAGTTCTAACAAAAACCGTCTATTTATATAAAATTATATGTTTTATCTCGTTATTGATTGACCGGTAACTATTTATCGGTTAATACTTTATAGCCGTGTTTAACGACATTAATAAATCGATTATTTTATTGACCGTTAATTGAGCCAAACTTTTTTTTACTAAACGTTAATATGCTTTTGATACATAATTTTAAACACACAAATTGTTGATGACAGGTGTGAAAATTCACCATCAGGTCGAAAGAGGCTTTTTACACTCAGTATATTTTATATCTGTACTAGATCTATCAATGGAAATAAAAACATTATGTTAAATGTATACTACCCTTATTATAAAAACCACGTCTTGTTTAACGCTTTTATTAATTGATCTGACCCTAATGTTTATGGACCATGCGTGCTACTTACCTACTAATAAAATTATTACTTTATCGATAATTTCACACACACTTAACTTTTAAGGATATAAATACGTGTTTGAATGATTTTAAGTCTTCAGTGTAATGTAAGTTGATTAGCAATATGAAGTCCGTAATACTTTTCTGTTTGTTCGCCACTACCTTTGCTTTGAAAGAAGATTTTCTTCAGACGGAAGGTGAAACTTTAATCATAACAGGCAAAGGCCCTCATAATTTTGGTATGTAATAAGTTATTTATTATATTTAAACTTACACCCACTTTTAAAGTAAAGATTACTCTGTTCAAAGCTTACTGTCAGTCGCTTTACACCAGCCAACTTTGGTTCAAGTACACGAAGAGAGCTTATAACGAACACCCTTCGTGTACAATACAATAACGCATTTAGGGCCATGCTGAACTTGCCCTGGCGGTGTAGCGCGACTGACATGTTTGCTGAGAGCAGGGTAGCTGACTTCGTTACCATAATGACAAGGCTTAGGGACCCATTCTATAATAGAGTAAGTTCTACCTATAACACCTTGGTAGCGGCCGTGTATGAAACAGTTTATCTGTGTAGAAACACAAGCTTCCAAAATTAAAATGGTGAATATAAATAACCAATATTTGTTTCTAATTATTAAAAAATGTTTTAAAATTTTATAATTTTTTGTGCGTAATGTAAATTGTAAAGCTATGGGTGTATACCTGACTTAAACTGATATTTAATTTAATTTAAACAAGTATAACTTGTGTATTAACTTAAATCTGTCTTATGTCTTCTAACGATATCTCTATTCTCTGACACGCAAACGATATGTATGCCTAATTTAACCCATAGTTTAAAAATGTAATCTTTTATGAATAACGCAGTTGAATGACATAGTTTCATATTTAAAGTAATACATTTAAAATAAATACGGCGGTGGCCGTCATGGTGGATTGAAAAAGATACATGGTACCAGCTTTAGGTCACCTTTTCATAATATTAATTATGTTAAAAAGTACATTAGCTACTTTTACTTCTTCTTAAGATCCTTAACTTAGCTCTCAGCGAGCTAGCGTGGCATCGATGCTTGTCTTTTCTCTGTATGAGAAAATACCTTTTTCCAGCACTAAGTCGGTTTTTACAGACTGGTATTCACTTAATATAATATTATGACGCTTTCAGGATATACTGCAGACGTCGGAGACACGGCTTTGTCTGCTGAATGCGAGGAGTACTGTGGAGGTATGGGCACCATAGACTGGGCCCTCGTCGGGGATGAATGCTGGTGTCATCCACTTCGGATTAACGGACACCTTAATTAGAAGATCATAGAATGTTATAAATGTAATACGGTATTTTATAATGTGTTTTTACTTTCAACTTACAACAAAAATAATCTGAGAAAGTATAAAGCAAAGTGACGGGTAAATGATTTGCTAACACTTTTTGTTTAGGCGCGTACTCAAAAACCTAATTTGACAATACAACTTACATAGCTAACAGCTTAGTTTTTTTCAAGCTATTTTTTTTTCTTTTTCGATCCAACAGCCACATGGAATGGTCATGCCGTGGTGTAGAGATTGGTAAGTCAACAAGGATGGTAGCGAGGTTGACCGTCCAGGGTGCGCCGCCATACTTAAGTGTCGTCACTCGTAGCGGCCTTCTCTTTGCACCCCATTCCATGAATCTACCGTCATTGCATGACGAATATTTGTATTATATACAGAATCTGACTGGACAACAATTTGTCTGAAATCAGTTTTGTTCTACACGACTTTTTAAATCATTACCTATAGATACTTAAGTAGTAAAATGTAGCGTACTCTATAGCTTTGATAATACAGTCTATTGTCATTCTGATACTGGATGTGAGGGCTCGTTAAAAAGTTAGTCGACGGAGCACGCCTGCCAGCGCCTGCCACAAAGGCGCGAGGTAAGAGCCACCTATAGTGAGTACAGGGTGACGTGAAAAATAATAACGTTAAGAAGAAAAACATTAATTGAAGTTACTATACATGACGGGGTAGACTAGGTTTGCTAATCGACACCGTTTTAAGATTGAATCCAGGAAACTCCTTAAGGATTTCTTTATTTGATCGTCTTATTAATTCTGTACCTAAATTTGCTATAACTACAGACTGCTACTTAAATTTTTCACAAAAAACCCCTATAATAGCACTCCCCACTAAATATTAAAACTCGTTAAATATGAACTAAATCGTTTAATATGAACGCAGAATACAATTATGATAAAAATTATAAAAGGACAAATATTATGATTATTACTTTTTACCCATCTTTGACTGAAATCTTGGTTTATTTGAAGAAATTTCCTTTACTTTATTGACAGTAACAAAATACATTAAAACCTACAAACACCCTGTACCTTAAATAGGTAACATCGCAAGTAAGCATGTTTTGTCTTAGTTAAATCTTTGTGCTCCCGCAAGTGGCGCCCTCCCGTCAAGTGACATCAAACGCGTCAGGAAGTGACGTCATTGTTCAGCAGGCCAATTGTGGCGGATCGGGCCTCCTCTGTAAATTGTAAGTGGGTAACTTGCGTCTTTGTGTTGCTTAGCTCTACGGTGTGTTAAGGGCTTTATATTATAGGTATTTTTGGCTTTATATTATTGTGCCGTGTGGTATCCGGCCTAGAATTGACCACCCCCTTTCCTCCCGTGGGTGTCGTAAGAGGCGACTAAGGGAAAATTCAGAAGATGGGCAGCAGCGTCTTCTGTAACTCCACCACCAATACTGCGATCCCCAAGCCGCTTGCCAAGCGTGGGGATTATGGCAAACCCCCCCGCTTAAACGGGGAGGCCTATGTTCAACAGTGGACGTCTTTGGCTGATGATGATGATGATGATTATAGGTATGCATAATAATTAAGACGAAATCTAATTTTCTGTATACCGATACTAGTGATTCGAAATCAAAATCATTAAATTATTGGTACAGTTAAGTTAACAATGTTTATTTTGCGTTATCAGCTCATTAGTTTAAAACTATGTCGCAACTGTTAGCGCCCACCTTCTAGATGGGGACAAAAGTGTTTCAATTTACCTACTTACAAAATATTTTAATATTGTCACTAATATAGTTTAATTGTTTATGTATAGTATTTTATATTTTGTTATTTTTGTATAGTATTATTGTATTTTTTAATATGGGCCTTTGTTGCCTGAATCAAATAAATAAATAAATAAAAAAAAAATATTTCGGATAGTTAGAGTACAAATGGTTAATAAAATAAAGTCTAAATTAATATTCCTATACATATAAGGGCGAAAGAAGTCTGCCAAGATCGAAGCAAATAGAAATATCTGGCCTCTGCTTGTCAGGCCTGTTTCCTGCGTACCTTTATGAATGTGTAATGTAATTAATAAATATTTTATTATGTTTTTTGTGTCACAAAGTAGTATATACTACCTAAAAACTATCTTCCAATTTCATCTTAAAGTAACGCAAAAAGCTCGAAGCCACACCTATGATAAAGTGATCGTAAAATAAAAACCCATGTAATAAATCTGACGGCAACACATAAACTATCTCGCACCTACCTCATTCGTCATCTCTTTATCAGCAAAAAAGGCAATATCCACCTTAGGAAAAATGAGGAGTGCCCGCCCTACCGGCCCTTAAGACAACTATTTATCGGAAAATAAACCATAAATCAGGGAGCATTTTTTTATCTGACAATCTCAAAGGTGGGGTAAATAAATGATTGGTCAGGGGTAGAGTTTGATTTGATGGCTGATGCTGATGCCAGGCTGATGGCACTGATACATTGTAATTTTTTTTTTATTAAATTTCATAATTTTACGCACTGTGCACACTGAAGTCTTTGTAAACCAAATTTTTCATGGAAATGGTCGTACTGTTTTTTTGATTTAATTGTTTAGAAATCTAAAGATTTACTTGTTATTTACTCATAGAGTTTGCGACCAGACAAATTTCGTAGCAGTCCAAGGCAGAAATTTGACTGATATCGATCCCCTATAACAACACATAACATGACCTTGACAATCACAGTACTAGGGCCGTTTTTTACCTTATCGGGTAAAGTACCGTTTTATCTAACAGTTGGCCACGTGTTTCGATATTATACGTTTTATAGCAGTTTATTGTGAAGGGTGGCAAATGATAAAAAGAATTTGATTTGTTTTGGTGAGGGTTACAGAAATTGGTGTGAATAGTATCCAGGGCAAAGTATAGTCATAAATAGATGCGGATAACACTAGAATGGTATCACACTAATATTATAAAAGCGAAAGTTTGTGAGTGTGTTTGTATGTTTGTTACCTTTTCACGCTCAAACTACTGGACCGATTTTGCTAAAATTTGGTATGGAAGTAGCTGACATCCTTGATTAACACATAGGCTTTTTATCCCGAAATTAGCAAGTAACACCGCGTGGCGCAGCTAGTTTTAATATAAAACAAAATTTCAGTCATTGACTAGACTTAAAAATCCTCCAATAAACACGCGACTACAGGCGGCCAGTGGTAAATAATATGGAAAATACAAAAACTAGGCAATTCTATTCTCGGCAAACCTACCAGCAACTGCTAGATATTACGAGGATCGTATCAAAGCTTTTAATAATTACAATAACAGCCTATAACTGTCCCACTGCAGAGCAAAGGCCTCTTGTCGTATAGAGAAGGATTGAGCATTGATCACCACGCTAGGTCACTGCGCATTGGCGATTTCAGATTATTATATCCAGGTTTCCTCACGATGTTTTCCGTCACCGTTAATTTATGATGTCTTAGAGTATCTAAGAAAGTACTTGTGATATAAAAATGTCACAAAGACAAAATTAACTGTCTAAATATCACCTCTGTAGCCACCCCTATATAAGTTACAGCATGTCAAACATAATTGATACGAACACAGTATACCTCCAACCACAGGAGATGCGCAGTGGCGCCCCCTATCGCGGGACCTCGTTCATAAACAAAAGCCACTTGATGGTCGCAATTAAAATCTTAACATGTAGTATTAATAAACACCTCCTTGTAGGGATGGGAGGTGTCGATAATATTTGGGTACTATATATCGACAAATTTACATTGAGGGGTCGTAGCTACGTAGCTACCGTACTGACTGAAATTTGGATAGGAAAACATTATTATTACAATGAATTTAATTGAAGTTGCAGTGTTGGCATTGAATGCCAACAAATAATAAATCCACAAAAAATAAATAAATAATAAATAAATAATATATAATAAATAAATAATATCCGAAGACTACAGTCTTCGGATATTATTTGTCTAAATAAGAATGTTCACTGTCTTACCGTTAAACAGATATTTGTGTTGCACTAGATTTGGATTGAAATTATTCCTTGTCAGCTTATAAGACTTCCAAATAAACGGGTTATTAGAGCCTTAGAGGCAAGCTAGCTTATTCATTTTCACACATAACTTTAAATTTAATTTACACAATATTTTTTTGCATTATTACTACAACTTACTTCTCGTCTTACATAGATGATTAGTGCTTAATTTAAATGATAACCTCTGCAATTTATCGATAAAACTCAAACACATCACATAACAAACACAAAGGTAGAACGTCTTGAAATTAAATTACCTCAAGCCAGCCCGCTAACTCCAAACAATAATCTTAAACATTACCCCCTCCCCTACCTCACCCCGCGACCCCCACCTAAGCCTTTTATGACGATGTGTCGCTACGTCTTGCTGAAGACAGATAAGTTGTAACGAGTTATATCGACATTTAGGGTATGCACTACGTTCTGTATATATTTCTTCAGGTGTTTTGCTTATTAGAAAACCTTAATACTATCTAGGGAATTACGCTTAATGTAACCCATCCAACGATCTTAGGAAAGCAGAAGAAGAATGACTTAGATAGGTAAACTATTTTTACTACGCTTCGTAGGAAGCGGCAATGTTAACTTTAACACTTAGCCTAACCAGCTAACTAAGGCTGAGGACTATCTTGTCGTTTCAACATGATAATTATGGTACACAGTCATGGATAAGTTTATGATAAAAACTATTAAAAGCGAGAAGTAAGATTCTGTTTGCTTTGCGGCGATCATCAACCTTTAACATCCAGATAAGAGAAAGATAATCATGAGTGTCAATTACTGTCAATATCTCTTATTTTCATTAGAATAAACTCAGGTTTAAACGTAGCTCTCCAAGTTAATTTAACCCCTGTTAAATATCACAAAATAAAGGTGACCCGATATGTCCCTAACCCGTCCACAACAGTAGGTGTTATTGTTAAATTGGCCAAACAATCCCAAGGGTCTCAAAGACCGATCTTAATTATTAGCAAGGTGTTTAAGGGTTGAATTTACGATGTGTTAATACGACCCGATGTGCGTCGTCTGCAATTACGTTTAACCCTAAATTAAATTTACCTGGGGTCTTTCTGACCCGAGTAAGTAGTTAGTTACAAATTGCTTTAGTTTTGAGTGTATAATGTATTGTTAATGGTTTAATTATCCAATATACTAAATAACACTAACATTTAGGCAGATAACAGAAATCTTTTATACTATAAATATAATATATATATTTTTTTAAAACGTCACCCCACACTAGGAATTTCTCCTGTATCGTGGGTGCGTTTCACAAACATGTAATATCACATACACAAACACCCAGACTCGGGACAAATATTTGTGGATCGCACACATTTTTGTCCCGTGCGGGAATCGAACCTGCAACCCTTAGCGCAGCAGTCCAATCGCTTAGCCACTGCGCCAATTGGGTCGTCACGTCGGGTATAATATCCCTAATAAAAGAAATGAACACATAATAAAACTGTTTTATTATAATTCTGAGTACACATTTGACTAGAGCATGAATGTAATTTTGAAATATAAGCTTAACAACAATGAAAGATGTTATCCATATTATTTACTATATATCCCGGTTATACTCACGTGTGTATTCGGGAATGCCCGACTAGTTTCGAACTCGAACGGAGCCCTTATTCATGAGCTGCTTACGCGGCGGAGTCGCGAGCCGAACTGCGTGCGCAGCGCACCGCATACCGCTGCGCCCGCGACGATGGTGGTGGTGGCGACCGGTGTTGTCGTACGTCTTCGTCGCTGTTCGTGTCCGAATCGTTAGGCTGCGCGTTGGTTCGACTAGTTCGAAACTAGTCGGGCATTCCCGAATACACACGTGAGTATAACCGGGATATATAGTAAATAACAATGAAAGAGCTAAAATGCATTAACACACTTCACTTAGACGTATATGCGTAACAGAAAAGCCGAAGAGTGAGAAAGTAGACGATCTCCATGAAGCTGAGCACGCTGCAGCCGAGGAACAAGCCTGCCATACCGCCAACAGCAACTGGGAAGAACAAACACAGACACAAAATCAATGTCATCATTGAAGAAGTATCGCAGGTATGGTAACATGTGGCTCTAGTTCCCGGCTCTACTATTTCTGGTAACTGGTAGTAACTGGGTGGCGAAAACGGGAGAGTGGACCTTGTGGTGAACCATGGGGGAGGCCTACGTCCCGCAGTGGACTGCAATAGGCTGATGTGATGATGTGGCTCTAAATATCCATTTATTTACTTATTTCAATATTAATAATAATGTCCTCCTGACCGAATTTCGGTCACGGCGGCCTGTCTCAGCTGAGACTAGCCATCTGCGCAGGAGATATTATAGTGCACAAGTATGCGCGCAGACACAGGTGCACTCCCTATTCCCTCACTCTCATAATCCGATGGGACGGCAGACCGACACGACCAGAGAGAGATCAGGCGCAGGACCAACAGCTTTACGTGCCTTCCGAAGCACGGTGGGGTCTCGACATGTGAAAACGGTCACCCATCACAAGACTGACCGCGGCGAGCACGGCTTAACCTCGCGGATCGACTGATCTGCCGGGTAGCCGCATAGCTACGAGCCCCACAATTTCAATATTACCGAGGTCGTAATATGTCCGCTCATCACCTAATACAATATAGGTTGAGTTAATATTAAAATTTAACGTTTACTTAAGTAATGCCAAAAGTGGACGATGATGCAGGAATTATGATACCTAGTCATTTATAAAATACTAAGTTGGAATAATTTAAGTATCAGTCCTATTTTATATAAAACCCATGACAATCATAATCTTGTCAGCATAGAAAATGAAACAGAATTAGATCATACCCAACACGTCAGTGAAGCCGAAAATAACATCCCGCCGGTACCTCATTCGAGGGTACGTGACCATTCCCCATTGGAGATTCGTTCCAAGGAACCACTCTTGAAGAGCCTGGCGAAAAATAAGATTATTGTCCAAGATTTCTTTTGGTTACCCTACCTGTAAAGTACTAAAAAAAATAGGCTTCGGGCATGCTTTTCGTTTTAAAATAATAGTGTTTTTGTATCTTTCCTCCGATTATAATTACTAAGCATTAAGGTTAACACTCACGTTTGACTGTAACACGTAATTCACATCATCGCAGAGCGGATAGCAGCCACAGTTAATTCTCTTCCCGTCGCTGTCTTGCAATTTGTATAATACATCTGAAAAGACAATGTATAGATGAATGTATTATCCATTAATTTGTTATTCCGAGACGCAGTTTACAAATTTTTAATATCATTATTACCTTTGTGTTTAGATAAACAACGCAGGCCTTTGACGTCGCATAATTTTTCATCGCCTGGAAAAATAACTTGATTAAGGTAGGTAAAACTAAGACAGCTTAAAACGTGCAATGTTTCATGTGACAATATTTTCGCATAACCTTTGGCAGTGATACGGACATTTGGACAATAGGTAAGTTTTCTTACTTTGATTTAGTTATTGTCGAATCTGGTCTTACCAATAGTCCTGTAGAAGTGCGGCACACACCGGCAATACTTCAAACATAGTCTTATCCGGCACTCCATGCGACACATGGTGTACGTGTATATGGAATTGTGCTTTAGATTGTTCTCGTTTGGAAACCGACAGCGCCGTTGATTGATGCTTAACCTTAGGGGAATGGACATTGGTCATAATACTATAGTCTATAAAAGACTATCAGATTGTTGCGATTGTATTGTGAATTTTGGAGTCTTTAGTCCTTTTGTAATGTGCTTCTTTTCTGCTGGTCACTAATTCAACTAAATTCTTAATTTGAAAAATCAAAAAGCTTGAGCAAAATTGTTAAAGATCTTAAAACGAATGTTCAAACAAAAAATGTAGTACGAATCACATAGCAGAGTTGATTTTCAACAATACAAATAAAATCACAAAGACGGAACACTGAAATGTTACTTACTTAGCAGCTTCAGCAGAAGTGTATACAGTGACAGCAGTGACGTACAACTTCATGTAGAAACTCACGTCAGAGTATTGGAACTTGGTCGATATGTCCGGAACCTCTTGTGGACCATGAATGTATACCTAGACAAGTAAAAATCTAGGTTACAAAAGTGATAGAACAAAATAAATAATTTATATTAAGGTGTCTATAAGCTCATATGATTTATTTAGCCTTAAAAGCACCGCACAGATGTAACGAAAGTTATCTATCACGATTTAAAGTGATGATGTGGCTATAACTTAGAGAGTAGGAGTCGCTGTAACAATCAAGGACGTCAAGAATCATTTCAAAATGAATAATATATTTTTAAATCATACTTACATTATATGCAGATGACAAGTTCATGACTTGAGCGAACACCTCTCCATCTAGGGGATGAATGAACAACGACCTGTCTTCTTTTATTATGTCCCATCTGTTGGCATCTCTGTACCTGTTGAATATACATTCAAAAGTGAGTCATCGCGACTTTCCAACACAAAATATTCTAAATTAGTGCTATTCTTCTTATTGGAAATTGGTACCATAGAAATTACCTCAACTTCTAATACCACAGCTCGTGCACTAGTGATAGTCATCATCATCATCATCTTTAGCCGGAAGACGTCCACTGTTGAACAAAGGCCTCCTCCTTTTAGAAGGGGAGAGTTGCCATAATCCCCACGCTTGGCAAGCGGCTTGGGGATCGCAGTGTTGGAAGTCAAGTTACAGAAGACGCTGCTGCCCATCTTCTGGATTTTCCCTTAGTCGTCTCTTACGACACCCACGGGAGGAAAGAGAGTGGTCAATTCTAGGCCGGATACCACACGGCACAGTGACAGTAATATTAGTTAAACAGCAACTTCAAAAGTAAGATGATACTTACTCAGGAGAATTATATTCTGCGGTCTTGGAATTTACAGCATAACACAAGCCCATCTCCGTAATAGTTGGTACAAATGTGAGGACCACATTAGGCACTCCGATAGTCAGGGTCGGCTTGAAGGGTGCAGACAGATTCAGCAGCAGAGATATGTACTGCTCCGGAGGGATCTCATTGTAATCAGGAAGGCTCTCGAAGCTCTTATACGATGTGTTGGCGAGCATAATGATGAAGTTCTCCAGTATTGTTTTGTTTTCTTCTTTGGAATTACTGAAAGGATCGTAGTCAAGGTATTTTGAAATGTTTTTTCAAAGAACTCATGTTTCGAAATTTGTAAATTCATGTGCGTATCATAAATTAGTTATCAGTTGCTAAAAACGGTAAAGGAAAACATCGTAAAGAAACCGGCACACCTGACAGATTTTTCTACGGTGTGTTAAACCAAGTCAGAGGCCTACTTACAGGCGGTTTAAACTCTGACATAGATTGTTCATCAACCATACGATAAGAAGAAGAAGGAGTCTTAGTCAAGCTTTAGACCCGGTGGTTTAAAAAAAAAATGGTTCCAACCTTAAATAAACATCCAGCTTTTTCTTATCAATTATGTTGGTGGGGCACACGGTGACGCATGGGAAGGTGGTATTCCACGCGAACATGTCTCGGTCCATGGAGACGACTGTAGGGGAGGACTGGTAGCGACTCCAGGTCATCTGTGACAGGTAGAGTGACCCAAACGCAGACAGGAATATGATGGTGAGCCAGAGAAGACTGTAAGAGTAAAACAGAGTATTACAACATTTTGTGGTAACCATCGAGTGTGTATTAGAACATCACTTTCCTTAAACAAAATATATTGAAAAAAAGCGCAGAAGATCAGAAATTGCTACTGGCCTAGTCGTGAAATATTTAATTCCAAAATCCGTAACCAATGGTTATCAAAATGAAACTTCACTTACACCTCCAAAGGATGCCTCTTGGACGACACCAAATGATTCAGTCCATGTATGGACGAAGTTTCCAGAAACAATTTAAGGTAGCGCTTTGCCTTATCCGCAAAGACCTGATAAGGTTTCTTAGTAGGTGGGTGCCTAGCAAAATGGACCCTTGGAGTTCTTTGCAAATCCTCCTGGATTATTTGGGCTTGAAATGTGCGCTCAGAGAACATTTTGGATATTTACCTGAAAACAGGAGTATGTTATGGTCTTACATATAAATTAATTAGCATCTAAGTTCACAAGCCTTAATACAAAAATGGCAAAAATAGAAAAAAAAATCTAAACTCTTTCAAAAAAACTATTTTGCTGCTAATATTTCGCACTGCAATATTGAATATATTAAAAACCAATTAATTATAAGATAACATGAAACAAGAACCTATACCTTCAAGTCAAAGACCAAGCTCACGTCAGAGCCACTCTAGGGCCACCACAAGTATATCACGTACTCGACAATTTAAATGATATCTCTCGTGACACGGCTTCATTACTTCGTAACATTATAATCGTATCTGGTAATAAATCTGTTCGTGCGTTTAATGTGTCCACAGAGCACAGGTGTGAATGAGACAGTAAGCCAACTGGGTTCAGCTCGGGTGGCAATATTATGGAGAATTGCTCCAATTAGTTGAAGAAGACTAATAATGGTGATTCATCTAGTACTTCCTGTTAGTAAAGATTCTAGTATGGCTGAAAAAATAAAATTGTCATTATGTATTGTACCAAATTGTACTGTTTACCTTCTGAGTTTTCTCTATAATTATAATAACCGTGAATATTAACGAGTTTCCACTTGCGGGACTTCTGATAATAATCGCCGGTGATTTTATTAGAACAGTTTGTTTTAATCGATGTTCCAACAGCTTGTATTTTTGGCAGTTGATATTATGAGTCTACGACTATGATGGCTTTGTTTCAATCTATTAGAAGTTCATTTAGTTTTTTTGAATGGAATATGTATTAAGATTTCGGAAAAAGCAATAATATGACTATTAATACCTACACACCTTTTTGTTCTTATTTCTTCCTATATTAATAGTGTTAGGACAGGATCCATCAATTTCACTTTCAACGCATCAAAGTAATACCGATTTAAAACAAGCAAACAAACATAACAAAATACAATGAGGACTAAACCTTAACGGCTTTTATTTATGGTTTAATTTAGACTGACTCTTAATAACTAAGTAAAGATTTAGAAAAATCGCCTTGTGTCATCTGGGTGACGGTAAACCAACAATATTTTATGTTGGTAACACTTTTCAGTTGATTCTTGATGATTAATGGTAAGTGGACAACATTGCTGACAGAACTTTTAAAAAGTTTTACCAATTAAATTAATGATAGTGCAAGTATCTTGGTTGGAATAAACAAATATCGAACCGAAAGTAGCAAAATAGTATATTTTAGGAGAAGTATCACGTGATTGCGATTGGCGCGTGTAAATATTATAAAAATGCCAAAAAAAAGCATTTTTCACGAATATTAAATGTAAAAGACAAGGAAAACACGAAATATAAAAGATTTAATTCTACGCCAAAACATTTTTGAAAGCAATCAACGCCATCACAAATAAAAATATTAAAACCTCCGTCACGTCAGTAGGTAAACAAGTTGAAACCTTACCTACGGAAAGGAAAGCCCTCCTAAAGTCTAATAATTTCCGAAGTGTCATGTCGCCCAGAAATAAATGAAGTGAAGAAAATAAATTTCATTTAAAAATCACGGCACACCATTATTTTCCCGAGCTTCCCCTAATTAATTTCTTGTCACCGTCTGGATCGGCCGTTGTGGCTGTGACAGCAGCTTAGAGCGGGAGAGAATGATACAAATGTACTGTGCGTGACAAGGACAGGTGGAGAAAGGTGAGTGCGCTTCATTACCATCTTTTAGTAGTTAGCGGAAGCAGATACGAAGTTTGCTCCGGTCGAGTTCTGCTCGCCTGGTACTTCTTATTAATGACCGTGAATAATAAGTTGAGGAAAGTCGCTGTTTTGCTTATCGAAAATATTTTGGAGGATGTAGGGAAACGGTCGGAACTAATTAATCATGACTTATTTTTATGTAAAATTCCTTTAGTTATTTTAAGATCATTATCATTATCCACAAAGTATATCAGTTGCCAAGGTATGATCGTGTCAATCATGAGAATACGTTACAAGTTACACGCAAGTTAATATCAAGCTTTGTGTTGACGATTAAGATAGTTGTACCGAGATTTAAACTAACAAAAAGCAACAAGTCATTCTTAGGAAACTGTGTTCGGTTTTATAATAAAATTCCAAATTCTATAACTGACCTTACAGAAGGCAAGTTTAAATCCTATGTGAAACAAGTACTAATTAAGAAAGCCTACTATAGTATTAATAGTTATATTGACGATAGGGACGTGTGGCACTGATTTTTCCTGCATTTGTGGCTTCCCTGGCATACCGCCATTCAACCATAATTTTGATATTTAATATTGTTTACTGATTAGGTATATTGAACCATTTCACTGTCATGTATTTTACCCAAATTGTAAATGAGAGAATAACCGATCTATATTAATATTTTTTATTTGACTTTGATGCTACTCGTATTCTTATTTTAGGTATATTGTGTAGCTCATTATTCTCTCATACTTGAAATGATTGTTAAACCATATTTTTAAAAGAGTAACTATGGAGTTTCTTGCCGGTTCTTCTCCATAGAAACGACTTTTTGGAACCGTGCAACTAGTTTGACGTTTTGTAAGTGCTCTTTTGTAGCCTATATGAAATAAAAACATTATGACTATGACTATGACTATTATTACGACGATTTTTGAAATTGGCTGAACCTTTTTATTTGAAATTCAATCGTAGTCAATACCTTATTGTTTGCATATATGATCACGTCGGGGATGGTAATTGAGAAAAATAATATAACATCACGCCTGTATCCCTGAAGGGGTAGGCACAGGTGTACCTACAGTACGCCCACATTTCGCCAGTTAGGATCTATATATTATAGGATCCCAATGTAATAGGGGGCGAGCCTATTGCCATCAACCGGGTACAAATACAGAATCCGTGCTGCTACTGAGAATTAACTAATGAGAAAACCCAGTAACACTTTGCTAAGGGCATTATCTGCTTCATTGTCATCATTGAAAAAGAATTCAAGAACAACTCACATAGGAACCTATACTTGTACATCTTAGGGTGGGGGTACACAAGTTAGATAATTAAACAAGCTTAATTTTCTTGTACGAGTTATATTCGCAATGTTCCGAGCACTGTTTACAGAAAGTAACGGGTAAATATTGCCAACGGGAACGCTGAGGTGGAAATCTTGCGAGGCTGTCCACTATGGAGAAGCATTTAGTACTTATCTAAAAATAGGTACCTACTTACATTAGGTATTTATTATAAACGGATTTAACATTTCAGAATGTAGATAATAATGTACAGTCTACGGAGCTATTTACAATTTACACAAAAAGTAAAATTGAAACCTTCCATCCTGAATATTGTGAGTGCGTTATATGAACAGTCTTCTACAAATGCCGCGTCCTGTAAGTTGGAATAAAGATCTACATCAGACTTAAACTTACCATAGCGCAAATATGACGAGCAGTCCCAACTAAAAGATTTCCAACTTTCCAAGATTCAAATAATCATCATCATCTGCAGCTCGACTTCACCCACCCATGGGTATATGCCTCTCTCTTTGTGCGTCACTCTCCACGCCTCTGTCTTAGCTTCACCTAAGTTCCAACGAACTATGGCCACAATGTCCAAAATTACCTACGATGATTGGAAAAAATTGTGAAGCTACATCAACAGAAGCCATCTCCACAAAACATTACCATCGACACCGCTTAATTTGAATATCCAGCAGCGGAGTGTTTAATAAAACATCCAGTTTGATTTACATTCTAACAAATCTGTACCTTTTGCGCCGCTCGATGTAAACACGGCCTTACCGTGCCGTGTACACACGCCTTTACAATTACATTTCCTACTACGTCATTTAAATTTTCAGTTTAATTTGTTGGCTCATTTCGTTTCTGATGTAATGCTGCGGCTGTTCGGTTTGGTTTGAGGAGTCATTAGAAATTCAGAGGATATCGAAAGAATTTATTCAGACCATATTTTGTAAAATGTTTATTTAGTTTGATAACATTTACTAGTGGTATCCAGTATCAGGTAACAGTCTCATTGTAGGTGATTTTAAACTTTTCTTTAAGAATAAAATATTGATGCATACAATGTTCGAATAAAATCGAAATGAAGGAATAACTTTCTTAATGAATCAAGATGTCTAACTGATAAAGTCGACGACCTGATTGGCGTAGTGGCTAAGCGATTAGACTGCTGCGCTAAGGGTTGCGGGTTCAATTCCCGCACGGGGCAAAAATTTGTGCGATCCACATTTGATTGTCCCGAGTCTGGGTGTTTGTGTATGTGATATTTCATGTTTGTAAAACGCACCCACGACACAGGAGAAATTCCTAGTGTGGGGCGAAGTTTTTTTTTTTTTTTTAATGAAAAATAACAGTATATATGAATGTATTAAATAAAAGTAAACATTGTTCAATAGCATTTTTTTAGTTATATAATTTTCCTCTTATTATGACTGCCCCCTCCCCTACACACAAACAGCCACAAAATATCAACCATGATATCTAAACCAAAGCTCCTTCTAAAACAATAAACGGTCAACAAATAAACGATACAACAGCGAGATGAATCGGCGTGTCGACGGGATCAAACCGTTTCGTCCGAACGAGCTGGACCAATAAAGGTGGCCAAATGAGTGAGATGCAAAAACAAAACGGAACGCCAGACAGCGCACGACAATATATGGGTTTCAACGGGACGAGATAGAGGGGCGACGGTGACGTAGGTGTCGATAATGTTTATAAGCGGAGAGAAAATAAGAACGAAGGGATTGAAGAAGAAGTACAAAAACTAACCACAACTTGGACCGATGATAGTAAGAATTGTTGACGAGTTCAATTTTTAAGTTAATTTTATTGGAAAATTAGGGTAATATTTCCCGGAGCACTTACATAAGACAGATCCTAAACAAATTCTTATTCGTTCAAATAACAGGCATAAAAAATAATTAAAAAATAGGTTATATTTCAATTAGACGTTTTGGCGTAAGTAAAAAAAATATTATTATGAAAAGCATAAAATAAAAATAGTCAAAATATCGATATGTTAACAGCGCACCCCTATAATTACAAGGTGATGCTGAGCTTAAATTCTCTTATAAATTCGTTTCTGCTCGGTCCATTGGTGCCGCACCGTGATGTACGGCGTCATGTCAAGTGCCATTTGAACGCGCTCGTATTATCACACATTGTACACTTCCTCACTTCTATTCAATGTTAATTAAGAGGATCAAGCGGTTAATTATTTTATTTTCCATTGTCCAAATACATAGGTGCATACGTCATAAAATCACGGCTGTATCCATACAAAGCTGTATAGTCGGGACACTCATTTTGCCAGTTAAGGTATGTGTCCCACGTAATAAGAGGACGAGCCTATTGCCATTAACAGAGCTCAAATCCAAACTTCGTGGTGCAACTAAGAATAAGGTGCCTAATACAAATTCCACTAGGCCCACGCTCAGCTGTCTCGCTTTGTCACCTCTAGACCAACGAGGCTCTCTGAAGAATCACTTTGAATCTCGGTCTACTATATACTGATGCCTGATGAACGAGTCCAAACTTCACTCTTGATAGTTGAGTCGAAGAGATCAACACGTCCAAACAAGAGGATCCTTAGACACAAGACGATATAGGAATCTCCATACAAACAAAATTAAAATTCGCAATAAAGCGGGCCGGTAAGCGATGGTACAATAAAACTGTTTGGTCCCCCTAGGTAGGCTCCTAATAAAAATTCCAGCAAATCAATAGGTTCACGTTTAACGCTTTTTGTATTGTATTTTATTTTGTTATACGCCTCCGTTTCGTGTTAAAGGGACAATACTGGGATATAGTGGATTTGTACTGTGATCGCCTGGTTTTGATACTTTGGAACAAACTAAAGAACAATTGAACTTAATCATGTTGGATCAAAAAATTATACAAAATCCATATCCTATGTTAAATAACTAGTAATAGCGAATTCAAGCATTAATCTATTTTCATTAATTAATTAGTAACGCCTCTTTGATTTTTATTGTGATCAGCTCAATTTAGTTTTTTTAACTATAAGAATTTAATGCGTGTTTTGAATAGATCAAAATGATAATTATGTACAAACGATGATATACTGATCCTATCATAATTCATGTATTGGTAATATTTACTAAACGTAGCAGATTAGAAAGGTATTTGTTGTATTTTGCAATGAATGCAGAAGGCAAAATAGTTTCTGTCTTAATTATTTTCGTGTAGTTTTGTTTGCGCGTACTACCTTTGTATAATGATGCCTATTGATATAAAATATAATTTTGATACAAAATAGAACACAACAAAAACAACTCGAATTCCTGCCCACAAAAGTATCAAAACTGTTTATAGTACAACAAAAAGCAACAGTAAATAGAATACACGTTGGATTCCCTGTTCCATCTTTGCGATTTGCATGTTCAACGCATGTGTGCGCGCGTGTGTACATTTGCATATGAATGTGTGTGTACCGATTGACATAAAGAAGCTAAATGCCGTGGGGTGTGAACAGTTACAAGCGTTTAACGTATGTATTGGCACGTAGAGCTATTGGCAAAAATTCCAATAAAAGTCCCCGGTCGCTGGGAGGAATTCCGTTGAAGAATAATGTTTAATTTGCACGAGAGAAAACCAAGTGATTTATATAAGTAGCTTTGTTTAGATGAGGACTTAACGTGTTTTATGTATATTGGTCCTTTTGAATGTTTTGTTTTTGTAACAAGCAAGATAGACAAGTTTGTACACTGATAGTTTGTTCAACAATTATTTTAGGAGACTGAGGCCTCAAATAATAATTTAAAGTTGAAATTGAAATAACATCGTCCAAGAAATCATATTTTTTAAACAATAATATAGAATACCATTAAAAATAAATTGACTTAAAGCTATGTTGTCCTATTACAAAACCAGAATAATAATAATATAGTGATAGGCAAAACAACCTACAAAATTATGGTTTAATCAAAATATTGTATTTCTGTTCTGATTTAATAATGATAAATAACTTGTTTTACATCCTCATTTTCACATGCCGCCCAAAATGTGTGGAATCTATTTTTTGACTTTATGTACCATCTGTTTGTACCCATGTTTTAAGCGAAATAAAATTTGATTTGAAGAAATACTATTGAAACGCCAGATTATTATAATTGATCAAACAACAAGAACTATAACTAACTCTGTCCTCTACAGAGCAAATCGTGTTTACAATACTGCTGTTACCGACAGCGTCTGTTTTTTTTGTAACAAGCAAGATAGACAAGTGTTTTACTCTGTTAGTTTCTTCGACTAGTGGCAAATTGGCAAATTCTATAACATAGACCGTAAAAAGAACGCCCACTCCTAGGCCCAGTATGTTATCAATGGCAAAGAATAGAAAATTAAAATAAAGGTTAGGTTAGTGACAGGGCCATACCTATAAAAGTCCTTAACATATGACAGAAAAAATGTCATTCGGTATGTGTTTACATAGATGTGAATTTTGTGATGTTCTTGTTTTTGGTGATTTTTCGACAACTTTGGCTGCTTCACAGAATCTGACGAATCTTGCGCTTACGTACTTTAGCGTAAATGCGTAATTGCACCGGATAAGTTTTGCATAATATATATTATCTATTGTTAATATAACAATCTTTAAGATAAATGTCACCTTAGCTTCGAACCCATAATTATATCTTAATTCTGCCATTGTTAATCATACTAAAAGTAACCATCGTAAAGCTAATAGTGTTATTTATCTATTGACTCTAATTTGAAACTTGTAATGGTTCCTCAAGTTTTGTGGCTCACGGCGTATGGAAAATGGGCGGTGTCCTTTCGCTCTCATACGTCTGTTTTTCTGAATTATACAAATTAAAGGAATATCAATTTCGGAGCTTGATAGAACCATCGTCTATTTACATAGAGAGACAGAAACGCTTGCTCACTGAGGGTTGGTGATGTCAAATTAATCCTGGTTTTATCACAGTTTTCTTTTACCGTTACACTGTATCTTAGAATATCAAAAAAAGCAGTTATTGAAAGAATATTTTTATGCTTGCTTGGATTGGTGCATACGTAGCTTGCACCAGTCCAATAAATGTATTATTTTTCTCCAAAACTCCCTTAAATTTTTAGCCCGATACTATAACACTGTGTGTACTGATTTCGATTTGGCGGCAAATCGTCAAACTATTAACATACAAAACAGAACGCATGATAATCTGTGATTGCATTGTGTGACTACATCGCTAATGCAAAACCAATGTTAATTGTACACCGCTTGCAAGGGACTAGCTTATCAGTTGTCCTGTAAATATAACGAAATAAATTATCTATCAATTAGGAACATACACTTTCATTAAATCTAATCGATAATTATCGATATGTATGATCTTAACTCAGTCAATTAATTATATAGCAGTGGTTTTAAATTATGAATATTACACACTTCAAATAACGCATCTTTTTAAAGAAAAGTCTAGTAAAATCGGCAATATTAGCTATGATTTAATTTGATGTCTCATTCAACCAGGCAACTAATAACACTAGATATCAATAATTAACTTGCATAATAAGGCACCTACCATTAAGACATTAATTTGACAGTTAAGAGTAAGTAAGAACTGGTATTTCCCATATAAACTTTTTTAAATTAACATAACATAACATCACGCCTGTATTCCCCGAAGGAATAGGCAGATGTGCACATATAGTACACCCACATTTCGCCAGTTATGTTGTAAGTCCCAATGTAATAGAGAGCCTATTGCCATCAACCGGGCACAAATCCAGACTCCGTGCTGCTACTGAGAATTACCTAATGGAAAACTCAGTAACACTTTGCCCGACCCGGGATTTGAACCGAGGACCTCTTGCTCAGCAGTCGCGCTTAGCGACCACTAGAGGCAGTCAATTTTGAAGGAGTTGTCATAACATTTCGACAATCGCGTGTATGAGATCTTTGATACAAGGCTGAAAGAGAGAAGCTCCAAGAATTGATCCCTGAGGAATGACCATTTTGGAAAACCGATTAATGTGCAATTGGTTAGGTTAGATAACGAGAATTTAGAAATTACAAATAAAAATTAAATTCGAATTTCAGTTCAAAAATAACTGTATTCCTATTTAGTTAATTACCAAAGTCATAATAAAAAAATATCTACCATCTTATTATTGATGGAGTGATATGATTAGGTAAGGTTAGGTTGTAAAATTAAAATGTTGTTATCGATCCATCAACTCGGAATTGTTCACAACATATAAAACCAAGTACAACTCACTAATAAGTTCAGACCATACATTGGTACTGAACATAAACTAAATCCAGAATCCGTAAGAATGAAGGCCCTGTGTATGTTGGTGCTGGTTGCCATGTGCCAGGCTGGGCCACTAGAGACCAGCGTGGCCCGCCATCTGACTGCTCCACTTATAAATAAAGTGGTGGCACGAGATGTACCAACATTATTATTTGAATTTACCTGGACTGAAGTGGAGAGTAGTGACAGCCTGGACCCTGTAGTCGGTTATAAGGTTAGACTTTTTTAAATTTTGTTTCATTCGGTCCCTTCATTCCCGTTTCTTCCTTTCCATTCACTTCGAATTACGCTCGGGACAAAAAATTGTGCGATCCGCAGATGTTTGTCCCGAAACTGAGTGTTTGTGTATGTGATATTTCGTGTTTGTGAAACGCGCCCACAATACAGGAGAAATTCCTAGTGTGGGACTTTTTCTATAATAATCGTCAATTTTGTACAACAATTTATAATATTGTGGAATAATAATAACATTGGTACATTTTAGTTGAGAGTGTGGGAATCTAACCGTCCCTGGGGAGGACTAGTTGAGAATGGAGAAGAAGTGCAGGAGCTTGCGGAGCAGCCAGAGGTAAATTATTTATGACTAATGTGAAAATGAATGTAAAATTATTCATCCTTGGATAGTTGTTCAGTTCGCATATTTTTACTTCAAGC
Organism: Abrostola tripartita; assembly: GCA_905340225.1. Classification (NCBI taxonomy): domain Eukaryota; kingdom Metazoa; phylum Arthropoda; class Insecta; order Lepidoptera; family Noctuidae; genus Abrostola; species Abrostola tripartita. The sequence goes on from HG996494.1 coordinate 553,570, forward strand.
TTCATTCAAATCAGAAAATGAGAAATTATTATTAATATTATATTGCAGTTGGTCGTAATGAAAACAAAACAACCCGGTGAAGAAATTGCAGTTAATGGAGAAGAACTACAAGTCCAAATGGAACAGACACAGGTAAATGTTTAGTGAACTACAAGAATCACTAGATTTTTTTATTGAGGATAATATAAAGATAAAGAACTTGCGAAAGTTTCTAGTAATGTTATGTGATATCTCAAGAATCCGTGGCATTATTATTATTAAGTTCATACGGTCCGATTTTGATTCTAGCACCGTCTAGATAACTCGGACATTTTGTTGTAAAGGTGCTCTCAACCCTAAAGCATTCGCCTGTGACATTCCAGATTCGACTGTGTGCATTACATTACAATACTGCCTCCCTAGCTTAACAAGAATTCGCTCGCACGCATCGCGCACTGTAATGTTCGGTTCTCCTCTCTCACTGATGTAATGCTCGACTCTCTAACGTTACATTACAGGCGAATACTCCATGTTAGAGGGCACCTTAATGTTGCTTAACTCAATGTATTTACGATTTCAGTTGGTGGATTTAAACTGGACAGATGGTTTGCAAGCAGAGATCCTGACACCAGCCGGCGTCACAACAGGTACCTTCTACAATGTGAGGATAGGTGTCATCTATGACATCCGTGTGGCGGCCTATACGAGGACTACCGAGGGTCCCTGGTCCTCTGTGAGGAGAATCAGGATGGTGTCCGACTGAGTCATCGTGTAAAACGAAATTCGTGTAATGTAAAAAATAAATCAGACCTCGTCGATGCTGTTAAAATATTGTTATATTGATAAAATACATTGTTTTTATATTGCAGTTTGTTTCTTATTTTTTTATCAGATAAGCATGTTAAAAAAGCTTAGTATTATTATGCTTATTTCTCCGATATGATACTATTAGTACATCCGGTGCACCCTGGACGGTCAACCTCGCTACCATCCTTGTAGACTTACCAATCTCTACACCACGGCAAGACCTATTCCATGTGGCTATTGGCTTATGCCGATACGAAGAAGAAGAAGAAGACTTAAACCAAATTAACTAAACACTATTAATTGTACACGTAGCGACGTATCTACCTAGATGACCTATTAGTGATCCTCCGCACATTAGGTGATAGACTGTCCATCAATTAGTTAAACAAACACGCTCAACGTCGTCTGTTATCTGTATGAACGCTGTCGGTAACAGTGCAGTCATGTAAGCGCGATTCCACATGCTACAGTTTAGTTCTTGATATTGCTTTATAGCTCTACACAAAAACTAGTCATTGAAATAAAACTATGAACGTTTTTCAATAAAATCCGTTATAATATAAATTCTTCTATATAAAATCTAAGTCGTGATATTAAGTAAGTATAATTTTAATGAAAATTAAACTTACTTAAAAAGAAAAGAAAAGAAAATTACAATATCATTGGTACTTAGCTTGTAGTCTGTTTTGATATAATTTTAATACTTAGGTACTCAAGCACAGTAGACGTCACTTGAAAATAATTAATAACTTTAATAGACAAATATATTTTAGAACTCACTCGATACGAATTTCATCTCAATCATTCATTGTTCACCTTCATTTTTGACACGAAACACCTTTTGGACTATTTCATAATTAAAATGTCTATTTACATCTGAATAAATAAAACTAAAAAAATGATGAAGCCAATACAACCGACCAATCTGATCGCACCTTTACATATACAGCGTACTTATAACCATGCGAGCTATCTGTCAAGTTAAACCATTCATAGTCACTGAACGTAACGAACGCGAAAAAAAATACAATGAAGGTTCTATTTGTGTTGGCGCTGGTGGCCATGGGCCAGGGTCTGCCACTAGAGACTAGCATGGCCCAGCTCTCCGCTCCAACTTCGATAAAAGTGACAGTACTAGACGCTCCAGCGTTTGAAGTATCCTGGGAAAAGGTGGAAAGTGTCGATGAGAGAGATCCTGTGACTGGTTATAAGGTCAGTAAATAATATCAAATCATCTGATAATATCATCTGCCTCGTTGGTCTAGAGGTCCTGGGTTCAAATCCCGGGTCGGGCAAAGTGTTACTGAGTTTTCCATTAGGTATTTCTCAGTAGCAGCACGGAGTCTGGATTTGTGCCCAGTTGATGGCAATAGGCTCGCCCCCTATTACATTGGGACTTACAACATAACTGGCGAAATGTGGGTGTACTATATGTTCACCTCTGCCTACCCCTTCGGGGAATACAGGCGTGATGTTATGTTATGTTTATGTTATCAAATCTAATCAAATTTTATATTAAAATCTAGCTGCGCCCCGCAGTGTTACTCGCTACACTTTTTCGGGATATAAGTAGCCTATGTGATAATTCGGGGTATCACCTACCTCCATACCAAATTTGATCAAAATTGGTCTAGCCGTTTGAGTGTTAATAAGTAACAAACATACAAACACACACCCACAAACTTTCGCTTTTATAATGTTATTGTGATCCCTGTTGCCCTTGAACACGCCATAACTTGAGAACGGCTGGACCGATTTGGCTAATTTTGATTTTGATATATTTGTACAAAACCCAAAGAAAGGTTTAAATGCTAAGAAGGTCGTACGAAGTTCGCCGGGTCAGATAGTGCCTATAAACATTTTTTAGCATGGCAGCTAGGGATAAAAAATATAAAACACGAGCGGGACTCGGAAGCTGCGGTCGTCGCTGATCCTTAATACCATTTAGAAGGTCCACGTGTCAATCATTTATTCAATTGGCTTTATAAATTTAAATGGTGATTTGAGGATAGCGAATAATGAAACGGGAGAACTTTTTACACCTACCATTTTGTTTTAGGTAAAAATATGGGAAATAAAGAACATTAAAAGTACGAGATATATGATCGAAAATGGAGAGGTAAAAACAGTTGAAGAGGAAAATGAGCAGGTAAATAAATATTATTCTCATAATAAATAATAATGACTGCCTCGTTGGTCGAGTGGTCGCTAAGCGCGACTGCTGAGCACGAGGTCCTGGGTTCGAATCCCGGGTCGGGCAAAGTGTTACTGAGTTTTCCATTAGGTAATTCTCAGTAGCAGCACGGAGTCTGGATTAGTGCCCGGTTAATGGCAATAGGCTCGCCCCCTATTACATTGGGACTTATAACATAACTGGCGAAATGTGGGTGTACTATATGTACACCTCTGCCTACCCCTTCGGGGAATACAGGCGTGATGTTATGTTATGTTATGTTTAAATAATGAAGAAAATGGAGTCATTTGCCCTATTGTGAGACGACCATAAAATGAAATACTTTCCAACCTAATATAAATACTTTGTCTGGGTCGTGGGTCTAGTAATCCCAAGCGCAGCAACTGAGCCTTCGATTCCTGGGTCTAGTAAATTGTTAAAGTTCCTAGTTGGTTTATTTGCTTTGGTTATTGGTCGCAAGCACAGATGGCCGCCCCAAAATACAAGGACCTCCAACGAACTAATATGGGTGCACTCTCTGCTTACTCGTTCAGGGCTGCAAGCATCATGTTTAATATATTTTATCTAGTATTTAATTGGGTGCTAGTAGAGAGCCTCCACGAGTGACGATACTTAAGTACCTACGTCCGGCGCACACTGGACGGTCAACCTCGCTACCATCCCTGTTGAATGACCTATCTCTACACCACGGCATGACCAAATGATATTCCATGTGGCTATTGGATCATACGAAAAAGAAGACTATTTAATTAATAATTAAATTCTACCGCTTTCTAGCATTACTGTACCACACAACTATGCGTAATTTATTTGTTTTTGAGAGCAAATATTTAGTTTACCAGTAATTATCATAATCTTTTGTAATGGATATAGTTAAACATTAGGAAAATCCCACAAAAGTAGATAACAATCACAATTCCGACCATGACACAGTTGTAGGCCTCCACGCGTCGTCGGTAGCAGAGGACTGTACTAGATAATGATGGGAGGTCGAAGTAATGGGAGATACAACCTTGTCTAATATAGAGAATGTATCGGAACAGGTATTTTCAGTTCCGTGTAGGGAACAGTGGGCTTGCTCTCTAATTTAATTCTGACCAAATTGGATTGGAATTGTAAAGTTTCAGACTCTTAAATTTAACACTGGCGCCAAATTATTTCAATATTGTGTGTCGATTGAGAGGAACTAACTGAGATTGAGTAATGAGATTGACAGCGTTTCTGGTTTTCAATAAAACTCAGCATTTTTCTGTTAAATCAATATTACTTAATTTTGCATTTGCCTTGTATTCATATTGAAATTAAATTGTAGAGAAAGCCAACCACCAGGATACAACCATTTATTAAACTAAGAGTTTAAACACCCACATCAGATCATTAAAAGAAATTAACGCCAATTTAAGTTCTAGTTTATTTTAGTATAAAACTTTATAATGCTTCAAATTAAACCAACATTGATTTTGACTCAAGGATAATTTCAAATTGCAGCCAATGGACCTCATCTCTTATCCTGGCGGTATGCCAACAGAGCTCCTGACACCTGCAGACCAGACATCGGCCACCTACCGTAACGTGAAGCTAGATGTCACCTATGAAATCCGGGTGGCTGCCATCACGAAGACTCAAGAGGGTCCCTCGTCTGCACCGATCAGGATCAAACTGAACGAGTAACTGGCCTTCAGAACATAAAACATACACTGCTCATTGTTCATAAATATAGGGTGTATTGTACAGCCATAACAAAATCCAGAAATAGTAAGATATTGCAATTGGAATGACTATACAAGCTTGAAAATAAATTCTTTGATTCCTTCTTTCCATCCAGTTTCCATTCAGTCTTTACACCTAGTCCCGACATGTAATGTCTTTATAATTACCAAAAAAAAAATTGATGTAGTCGGACAACATACCGTGCTGCGGTGTGTATTTAATAAGTCTGTTACTTTTAATTATATTGTAATAAACTATCGTAGATTAATTTATTCGTGTGTTTTATAACCTTAGTACAATTAGCCAAATCACTTTTCCAGAGATGTTTAGAGGAAAAACAACAGGATAAACTAACCTAAAAAACTCGTCTCAACTAACAAGTATCTTAACTTACACCGGTCTCAGTACAATCACGGATGCGGATTAGTAACCTCTATCATTATTTATCACGATTTTTGTTTAAACAACGGAATTTCCAAAACGGTTTTCTTGTACTTCTTGTTTCTTGTACGGTCAGCATCATAAGTAGATTAACATATTACGAAACCTTATGTCAAATAATGGAAAGAAACAAAAGCCAATTCAAGTTTTTGTTTCAAATTATAGGAGCGTCCAATGGATGATCTTAAAATATTTAAGACTTTTTAGTGTGTAATTAGTTGTTCTTCAATTAATGGTATGTTTATAAAATTAAATGTTCAGCTACTTATGATGCTGACTGTACCATTCCATTGTGTCACAGTCTAACTATCGACGAATCAAAAGTGCCTTTACCCGCCCCCAATCTATGGAGATTTGAAACAATCGACGATCCCGTGTACAACAATTCCTCTGAGAAAATAACTTGGAATATAATATAATATTATCTTATCACGCGCCACTTCATCAGATATCCTACGAATATGATATATAAGGTGAAAGGGGTGACAAACAAGGCCCTGTCATCGGTTATAAGGTAAAGACTTTATCTCCACATACATTCATCATCATCTTCAATATCCCCTGCTGGGTATAGGTATCCCTGGACTGTTGATGATGATGATTGTTTAATACATTTGACTTTTATACTGATCAGATTTAAATGCACAATGCGGCAGGTGCATCCCTCGACTCCTAAGGTGATTTTTTTAATATTATGGGTTTTCTTAGTTTACGTTACTCCAATATTGATTACTTATAGTTTTAATGTAGATAGTAATTTTAATTAAATACAACATAAGTATCAAGAACATAAAATACTAACGCTTACCTGTTTATATATTATTGAAATATGCAAATTTGTCCGAAAACACCCAGAATACTATACCACCCGTGGAAACATCCAAACAAAATACACAAAAATACACTAAATCTACCAACATCTCGCCTAAAAATACACTCATCCAGCCCTCTGGGTATGTCTATAAAAATATACAATAAACTACCAGTAAATATAAAAGAAGAAAAGAAAACAAATTTATTTTTAAATAAACTAAACCGCTTTCTGGAAACTAAATGCTACTACACTATAAAGGAATATTTTGATGATAAACTAAAATAACAAAAATATACATATAAATATACATAAACACACACCAATTACGTTGACTGCAACCGGAGGTTCGAAAAAAAACCAAATTTACTTAAGACTAATTTAATTAAAATAAAGAAATTACAATTAAATTGAGTGAAACCTATTCGATGCTAGAATATGGAATGTCAAAAATACTTATTAAAATAACTAATTGCTAGTGTACAATTTTGCTGCGTCGGCGGCTCGTGACTGGAACGTGAGTCGACGATGCAGTTTCTATGCATCCGGCGTAAACTGATCAATTTGCAGGATCGACAATATCTATTAGGGACCGTACTTAACACCTCCCCCCGAAGATCAGCAACTATTTGATCATGTTAAGAGAAAATGTTGCTGGAGTTTCATCTCTTTTCCTGGTGTGTCTTGCCACCTCTTCATATGTTTGTATCTTGGGAGCTTGCTGATTTTCTTTGCTGTCTACTCTGAGATTCCAACATTTATATTTGCGGCTTATCGCTAGGATGATAAATGCGACTACGCATATGGCGAAGATGTAAAATGGTATGGTTGTATGGTATAAAACAACCGGCTGGGCCTTTTCTATCTGCAGGGGGCTTTCCATTATTACTCTTCTCCGGATGCCGTGAAGTTCTTTCAAGTTGACTGAATTGAAGTCGATGATGTGAGTAGGGACGTTGGTTTGATCCATCTCGTGGTATGGGATCTTTGATAGTTTGAGCGGCTGGCCTTTAATCTCGTTGCTGTCGTTGATGATGGTGATTTCCGGAGTTTTCAGGTAGCAGTCCATGGGAATGGTGACGAGATAACTGCCTTGTAGAGTGTTGTAATCTTTTCTTCCACATGCTAGTTGTACCTTGGTAGGTTGTGGTAATGATAATGCATAGTGCTGGTCATCAAATTTTTCCACTGCTTCTTTGGAAAGTGAAATCTTGGCGAAGCGGCAGGTGTCTTCTAGGTCTTGGTTGACGATGAGCTTCTGAATACAGTCTGGTTTCGTCCGGATTTGGTGACTCGTCTTTTTCTCACAGAGATGTATGTTACTATACTTCGGGCATTCAGCCTCTATGTACACGAATGATTTCTCGTTGGTTGCTATGTAGGGAGTAGGGGGTATAAGGGCAAGTTGTTTCTTATTAGGTACTATAGATAGTTTGTATAGGTCATAGGAATCTTTGGAAACGATAGGGAAACTGTAAACTATAACTATTCTTTTCTCAATAAAATATGAACCTGGTTTGATAAGATTGTAATATTCTCTCAACTCTAAATTTAAGATTTGGTCTTGATTGTATACTGACTTTAACTTATCTATCATAGTTTTCAACACTTCTATATCAATCATGGAATGATGAGTACTAGACGCGCGTATGAAAGCCATTATATTTTCTAATCTAACTATTTCTAACATTAAATCTTCTACATTATTAGTAATTATACCTAAAATTTGGGCAAACTTAATTAGACTATAATCTCTGTAAGCATTTTTCTCTAAGAGTGACTCTAGCGTTGTGTTAATTATTTCCTGATTTTTGGTTAACTGTTCCAAGATGTTACCATGCTGGGACATCCATTCTTTACTAAGACTAATGTGGTTATTAAATTCTGATACTATTTCGTTTTCGTTATTTTGTAAATTTTTGATAGCTTTGTCATATCTTAGGGCATCTAGGTAGTCTAAGTTGCCAGTAACGCTTTTTATTACTGACCCAAGGCTATCTACAAGACCTCGTTTGACTCTAGCAGGTTCTAGAGATCTGACTTGCTTTAGCGCTCTGTCAAGCTTGTTAGTAAGATAGTCGACCTGGTATTCGTAGAGCATGTAAGTTTCATTATTAAGTCTGGTCTTAAAGGTTTGAAGTTGCGTCTGTACGGAATTTATTTTGTCCTCTATGTCGGTTAATTGTATGTACTGCACAAATGAGTGGTAATGTGTGGTTAGTCTGGTCAGTCCTAGTTTATATGGCAGAAGTCCTGGTCCATCAGCAAGGGTCTCAAGTCTTATCTCTTGAGGGTGCGTTACGTGGATTGTCAGTAGTAGCAGAAACCTGTAACAATTGGTTACTTGTAGGTACACGTTTGATCCTTGCCTTGGCTACGGGGCCACGTTTTTTGGATGTGTATATGTGTATGGGTAAGTCAGCTAATACGGTATCTTGCGTGTACCGCGGTGCGGTTTTTTGACGATTGGCGAAAGGGTTTTTAACGAAAACCTGTTGCTCAGGGGCATATTCTACTTCTGGTTCACGAGCTTTATTTCTGCTTTCTATCAAGGCTGTTCGATTGGCAAGAGATGATTCGTTAATTATATTATAAACCTGTTTCATTTGTTGCTTATGATTTTGAGCGTATTGTTGTAGGATATGTTCCGTAAAGTCGATATCTACCGGGTCTCTAGGGTCAAAATGTCCAGTCAGTAAGTCATAAGGTCTGCATCTAGTAAAACTATGGATAGAGCTATTGTATGCTATGATGGCGTATGGCATGAGATTTACAACTGGTTCATCCTTATGTTGTAACTTAAGAATCCTAATATGCTCCAATAACGTAGAATGGAAGCGCTCGATGTTACCGTTGTCGTTTGGACTATGAGGTAAAACTTTATGATGAATTATCTTATGAAGTCGTGTAAATTCGGAGAACAGTTGGTTCGTGAATTCGGTGCCATTGTCAGTAATGATAGTCATAGGTAATCCATGATGGGTACAGTAACGTAATAGTGCTTGTATAATGCTTATAGCGGTTCCGTCTCGTAAATGGTAAGGCTGTCCGTACTTTGTGAAAACGTCAATGAAAGTCACGTACTTTTCATTCTGAACTGTAAATAGGTCCATGTGAATAATTTCAAGTGGTTTAGTGGCTGGAGGGACTATGTTGAATTGCGGTCTAACGGGATTTCGGTCGTATTTAGCTTGACCACAGATGGTACATTCATTGATAAACTTGGTGATTTGGTCCTTCATTTTTGGCCAATAGTATTTTCGTGATAGGGCCAACTGACATTCATTTATTCCGCGGTGGTTTGTCTTACCGTCGTGATAGTGTCGAATAATATCTTGTTGTCGCAGATATTCCTTGACATTTTCCAGTTCTACTTTAGTTAGTACTAAGTTGAGAGAGGAACTTTTGAATTTATCCTGTATGATGGGGATTATTGAATACATTTCTAATGGGGGATGTATCAGGATAGCTGTTTTAACCTTCGGGTTCACATACTCTTTAATAGCGTTGATAACATCGCTCTCTAAATTGCATTCTGAAAGTTGTATCGCAATTCGGGTATAATTCTCAAAAGGTTTAGTTACTGTCGGTCGTCGTTTTACGTCACTTACTACAGTAAAGTAAATCTGTCGATGGAACTTGTTAAGTGGCTCATCCGTGATGGGGACTTCTAGTATAGGGTGTTCGTTACTAGTATGTACTGTGTCAGTCGAGGAGTTTGTCTGCTGGCGTTGTGCTTCAGATGGATTGTTAATCATGGAGCTAAGATCTTTAATGCTTTCTATTAGAGAACTGATCTCATTGACTTCCTCATTATGAATTTCTACACGTGATAGAGCGTCAGCGTTGGTGTTGAACTTTCCCTTTTTATATACTACCGTGAAGTCATATTCGCTTAGTCTGAGTCGCCATCTAGTCAGTCGTGAGTTTGGTTCCTTCAAGCTCATCATCCACTGTAGTGGTTTGTGGTCAGTCAGTACTTTAAATTTTCTGCCAAATAAATAAGGTCGGAAATACTTTGTGGCCCAGACTATGGCAAGTAATTCTTTCTCTATGGTACTATAATTTAGCTCACTTTCATTAAGTGTGCGGGAAGCGTAACATACGGGTTTGTCAGACCCTATTGGTCCCTGAGATAACACTGCTCCAATAGCGAAATTCGAAGCGTCTGTTGTGAGGTTGAATTCTTTTTTAAAATCTGGGTATTGTAGTATGGGGTCATTGGTTAATAGGGTCTTGCAGCTTTCAAAAGCAAGAGTGTATTCGGGGCTAAGAGTTATTCTACTACCTTTCTTTAGGCATTGGGTTAGTGGTTTGGTTATCCGGGCAAAATCAGGAATGAATTTTCGGTAATAACCGAGAAGGCCTAAAAATTGTTTGATCTCCTTGGGGGTCTTTGGAATTGGGTACTTTTGGATAGCGGAGATTTTGTCGGGGTTTGGCTTAATGCCGTCTCTACTAATGATGTGTCCTAAGTAAGCGGTCTCTAACTTCAAAAATTCGGACTTGTCCATTTGAATTTTGAAGTTGGACTCTCTAAGTCTTTGGAAAACCTTCTCTAGGTTGTCCATGTGTTCCTGGAGAGAGGTACTATAGACAATTATATCATCTAGGTATACCAGGCAGATGTTATTTTGAAGGCCTCTTAGAACATTGTCCATAACTCGCTGGAATGTGAACGGTGAGTTCTTTAGTCCCATAGGCATTCGAAGGAACTCAAAATGGCCGTATTCCACATTAAATGCGGTTTTCGAAATATCCTGGGGGTCCATTTCAACCTGATAAAATCCACTTGCCAAATCTAAGGTCGTAAAGTATTGACATTTCCCTAACTTGTCAAGGACGTCATTGATGTTTGGTATGGGATACTTGTCGTCAATAGTCTTCTCATTCAACTTACGAAAGTCTACTACAATACGCCATTTCTGCTTTCCTGAAGCGTCTATCTTTTTAGGCACAACCCATATGGGTGAGCTCCAAGCTGAATCTGAGGGCCGAATAATACCCTGGTCTAACATTTTGGCTATTTGATTTCTAACTTCGTCGCGATGTACAAAAGGGTATCGATAGCTTTTAGTGTACGCGGGGACTTCGTCAGTGGTTCTTATACGATGCTTGATTTTGTTGGTGAACGTTAGTGGCTCCCCGTCAATATAGAATACGTCTGTATAACGAGAACATAGAGTCAAAAGATTAGCTTTCTCCTCCTCATTGAGATGATCTGTACGCAAGCGTGACAATACATCGTCTGCGCGATTTGATTGCTTGGCTGGTAAGCAATCGACGTTGAAAAGTTCTGCTTGAGCTGGTTGATCTAATGAAAAGATGACGTCGTTAGATGTTGGATTCTCTAACTCTACAAAACCACGGTTGTTAATTACTGTAGTTAGGCACTCGCGAATAATGCAATTGCAAGAGACCTGTTCGCTTATTAAAACGTCGCCGTCAGGGGCATTGATTGGTATTCGAACTAGCTTAGAATTATTTGCTGGAATAATATCCTCATACAGATTGACATTGCGTGAATTATATACTTTGATCTGATTTGTAGCAGTTCGCGTAATTAACTTGTAATCTTTTAAATCTATTTTCGCTTCCCACTGTGATAATAAGTCTAATCCTATAAGCCCGTCGAAATAATCGTGAAAGCGATAAATGAATAATTTAACTGCGTCGGACTCGTTGAACTCATTGAAACATGGTAACGTTACGGAATAATCATTTCTACTAACACCGTGTACGTTTGTGACTTCGAAAGGGTCATAGTTGAGGGGGAAATCTGAGAAAAACTTTTGTACAGCCTCGGGGCTAATAAATGACTGGTTAGCGCCAGTGTCTATCAGGAACTTTAAAGGAGGGCTAGCAATTTCAATATAGGGTAACTGTCTTTGGGTTTGCAAGTTGAGATCTATCCTTGCTCTTTTGATTGCTTGTCCGTCGGAAAATTCTGATTATGATTAGCGCTGCTAGGGCCTGGTTGTGGTTTTATCTCTTTTACAACCTGCTGGTCAGAACTCGCATTACTGTCAGTCATACTAGGGTTGCCGTAATAGTCACATAACACGTAATAGTCACCGTAGTCCATGTAATAGCCGAATTCCGGTTCGGGATAGTAGTCAACCGGGTAATAGGTATTTTCAGGTGCGATTTCGTTAAGATTTACCTCGCGTGTTTTGAAATAATTAGACGGTGGTGGGTTCCCGTTTCTATGCCAGTCGTTCCCTGGCATCATGGGTAAAGGTTTCGGAATGAAATGTTGCACTCCGCTCATGGGTTTTGCACTAAAATTTTGTGGCGAGTTATTTTTAGGTGGTAGCCTGAAAACGTTACTTTGCGGGTGATAATTTGGTGGTGGTGCACTAAACACTTGTTGTGTTCGAGTTGGCATGCGATTCTGATAATTATTAGGTGTATTGAATTTAAAAGGCTGGGGCTGAGGCTGGTGGCCACGCAGTCCCACAGGAGCAGGCCAGTTAGATATTGGGGGCCGCGGGATACCGTTAAATGGCATTGCATGCATGATAGGGGGCTTGTACGTTACGGGCGTATTAGGGGGTCTGTCTAACTTCGGAGCGGTTTGAGTTTTTGATACGTCATTACGCTGTTGCAAATACATGATATTTAACTCTTCCTGAACGAACTCCAGAGCTTTCTCGATGGTTTCTGGTCGCATACAGCGTATACGTGAACCTAACGGTTCCTTCAGCCCTCGTACAAAGGCTTGCATTGTAACCTTCTTATAAAGCGTTCGTTTAGCCTCGATAGTCGTCTGAATGGTTTCGTGTAAAGTCACGTAAGTCATTATCGTACTAAACAAGGTTTGACATTGATCGTAAAATTCCTGAGGGGTTTTAGTACCTTGTGTAGCCAATGAGAGGTCGTTGTACAAAGCCGTTTCGTCCCGCTGGTCTGAAAAGTTGTTAATAAGGGCAGATCTAATGCCTGTCCAAGTTTCAGGTATTCCGTTCGAGTTAATAGTGGATGCAGCAGGCCCGGTGATCTTATTTAAAATGCCGTTTAATAGACACACATTATTAAACTCGTTGCCTGGTTCAGTACTTGCATACTGAATAACTATTCTATCGCAAATGTTAATAAACCTAGTTAAAACGTTAGGGTTCCCGTCAAAATCGGGCACAAGGCGTAAGGCCTTAAAAATAGTGTCGGGATTGTGAGACATATTAGGTTCAAATAAGCTATTTAAATTAAAATCGAATTCACTATCTATATCTCTATTAATATCTACTATATTCCGGCGTGCCTGTCGTGATGCAGGTTCCCGGGGGTAAGATCTCTCGCGATGGAAAATCTTGGACATAAAAGTAACTTAGGAATAGAAGGAAGCAACACGAGAAAGATTCTAGTGCACTTACATATATTTCATCTCTGGTTCCTCTTCGTGAATCGATGTCTGGATTCGCCACCCGGCTCCGCAGCTCCAACGTAGATTCTGGATACTCGTGCTGTGACTTGATAGCCGCCCGGGCGACTCGCGATCGTGGAAATCGATATGAGAAGATTCTAACGCGCTTCGCGAACCGGCCCGCGAGTATCCTACCGACTGCGCCAATTACGTTGACTGCAACCGGAGGTTCGAAAAAAAACCAAATTTACTTAAGACTAATTTAATTAAAATAAAGAAATTACAATTAAATTGAGTGAAACCTATTCGATGCTAGAATATGGAATGACAAAAATACTTATTAAAATAACTAATTGCTAGTGTACAATTTTGCTGCGTCGGCGGCTCGTGACTGGAACGTGAGTCGACGATGCAGTTTCTATGCATCCGGCGTAAACTGATCAATTTGCAGGATCGACAATATCTATTAGGGATCCGTACTTAACACACCTATATTACAAGTTATACACACTAAATAAAAACAGTAAATAAACAAATAATATACATACATACATAAACGTGTACCTACCTTACATATAAGCGTGTAAAAATATGATATATTTATTTAATATAAATAAAAAAAACTCTTTTATTATGATGATTAAAAACGTACTTTATATAAATACAATATCTTAGATATTATTTATTAGAATAAGTTCCATAGATATAAGTTCATAATTCTTATGTTGTAAATAACTAGGTTAACCCTCTTCCTCTCTCCACTTTTGCTGTGCCCGACAGGGGCCATAATGATCTGTAATATTGTAAGTCCACCTATGTACTATTATGGAATGCAATAAAGTATTGAGTATTGAGTATCATAATCGGTTCGTAATTTGTTGTAATTAGGACAAATTGTATTTATTATTTTACCTATCTTAATTATTAGTAAACAAATAGATTGGGGCGTGATGAAATAATTTAATGAGCAAATCAATAATATTAATACTATGATCTATGAAAATAACCTATTAAGAGCCATTTTACATTTTTACGCAGTTTTCTAAGATTTCGGACGCCTAATTTACCACCTTAGGTAGTATTTAGGAATTGATATATAAATTTAAAATGTAGACCAATCTTTCGCATTGACACATAAGCTAATAGATTTACAAAAAATAACTTAATTGCTATATGGTGATCAATCTCCCGCAACACGTTTTCTGAAAAATCATCGCAGAGTCAATTTCGGGCTCCAAATTCTATCAATTACATTCACAAATGTAAACGATAAAAATACAGTAAGCATTAGGCATATATTTTTATTGAAACTTACGGTGCAACATTTTCGATTAATTACACTTTTAATTGATAAAAAAAATAAAACTGAAACCTATTTTTACGGTTTATACTGTAATTTTATCGCGACTATTTGGTTTGAATAAAGGTTTATTTTAATTTTAAAATCATGTCAGAATAAACTATGCTCTTTAAGAAATCTAATAATACAGTGATTTTCAAAATTCCTTTATTTAATTAGAAATCACATCATTTTCAATATCACTCCAAATCACAATAAATTACGATGCACAAACCTAGAATGATCAGTCGGGCCCGAGCGCCCAAAGAGGTAGGATCTGTGTCACTTTTTTCTAATTTCAAATTACGAAAATTCGTATTGCAAACGCATGTTTATACTACGACCACAACGTTTTCATTTTCTATGTATTATTTTCATTCGGTTTTGTTTATTATCAAGTAAAATATATTATTTTATTAGTTTATGATATTTTATTAAATTAATATTCAGCTACTTTAATCTTGACTGTACTATTTTTGTCCGCGACTTGGTCCACTTCGATTTTTTTTACGCATGAAAAGTAGCTTGTAGCCTTTAATATGTTAATTCAGGTTATAAACTATCTATGTGCAATTTTTTTTCTATGTCCTTTTAACCGTTTTTGCGTAATTGAGTAATAATCCTCCAAAAATACAATCGCTTTCATTTATTATTAAAATAAATTTTACAAAACATGATCTATTTATGATTGGGGAATAAATTATTATTGTAGAAATTATAATTTGTCTAAATAAATTACTAAAGAAATAAAAATATTTTCATTAAGCTCGAATAAGAAACATTGTCATAACGATCAAAATGTTTATGTCCGTCTCAAAACTCTCGCTACACTGTTTGCATTGTTTTTGTGTGGGTGCGCTACGCACACATGACAATTTTGACAGAATTCGAACGTCACAATTTTGTGAAATGGCTCTTAAGATTGTTTCTGCTAAGCGAATGGATTGTTGAGCTAAATGTGGAAGGTTTGATCTCCGCACTGAAGACATTTCTTTGGTTCTTTGTTTCTAATAATTTGTCGTTATCATTGTAGGTCAAAGTATGGGTGGTCAAGAAAATAAAAAAAAACTGTTACAAAAACCAAGGCAATGAAGTGGTCTCTGTTGAAAAAGAAGTTTATCCGGTAAGAACCCAATAATAATAATGTTCTCCAGACCGAATCTCGGTCACGGCGGCCTGTCCCAGCTGAGATACGGCAACTACGCAGGAGATATTATACTGCACAAGCATGCGCGCAAACACAGGTGCACTCCCTATTTTCAAACAATTTCATTCAAATATTAATTATACAACCAAGCAACGGTTACCAGTTACCAATTTCTAACCAGTGCAGTGGCTACATTTTACAGAGAATCACCCACAATATGATTTCGGAGGGTTTGCCAAAAGAAGTGATAATACCAGCCAACACAACGACGATGGTATACCCCGTGAAGGTCGACGTAGCCTATCAGTTCGCAGTACTCGCATACATGAAGACCAGGAAACGTCCACTGTCTTCACCTAAAAGAGTCAGGCTGCATCCAAAAGACGAGGAAATACAAGTTACTGGGTCTGTTTGCAATTATTGATTCGTGGTTTTATTGTAATACCATGACTACTTCTTAAAAGAGCAAAGTGCAACTGTTGAACGTGAGGTACCGGCTTCAATTTCTGGGCCGGGCAACATATTATTGGGTTTTTCCATCGGTATTTCCCTGTTAGAGCCAAACAGTTATAACGCGTAATTGATTAACAATTTAAAACTATTAACTCAACTTCTAGGTTATTTCACCAACGTTTTCAATCATAATCCATAATACTATGATTGGCGAAGTATCTTTAGATTCTATCATACGTAAATACAATATGTAAAATGATACGCTTTGATAAAACTATTCGCAGTTAGCAGAAAGGTTAAACAAAAACTATATCCCTCACATTGCCAGCCGGCCGGTGGATTAGCCGGTCGTGTGCCGGACACATGTCAACTAGCATTATCCGAACTACTGTTATGAGACCATTGATAAAGGTCTGATGGCCAGATAAACTGGCTTTGATGAAGGTATGCCTGGCCTTTTTCTTATGATCTCGTACGGATATGTGTATATCGTTATATTTCTGCAGTAGTTGCTAACTGAAACTAGTTATTTTCAGACAAAAATAGTGACTGATTAAAAAAGAGTATTTCCGCGGTTTTTTTTTTAATCTAATTTTATTTTGGGGTTTTTATCAGAGATATGACAACCCCATCTTACTCTTTTACAAGTAACTACTGTACTAACAATATTATTCTGCTTAATCAACTTATTATCTATTAAAAGCTAAGAAGGTGAATCACTCACTTGTAAATGATTTTGTGAGTTAGTGATAGATCATTATCCCACAAAACCTTCTAGTCAATTCCGAACATGGTGCAGATAAAATTGTTTGTATTAATCCCACATCCATCCCATTCAGACTCAGCTCCAACATGAGTGATTCCCGTTCACCCTTTTTTCGGACACAAACCAAGGAAATTTAGATAATTATTTATTTCTATGTACGTGTGTTTGGTGTCCATCGTTTGACATTAAAACCTGACATGGACTAATAAAACAAAAGAAACGAATGATAAAATATCCACCTGTTACATTTTCTCTGCATCGCTATCTCGTTGGTGAAGTAGTTACACTGAACGCTGAGCGTGAGTTCTTGTAGTTTATTACTTGATGTTTTTCATTTCGAAATTGTCAATAACAGCACGGAGTCTGTATTTGTGTCAGCTGAAGGGCAATTTAGGTTCACTTCCATACTTCCATTCTCAATTGGGACCTTTTTCATATCTAGTGCAACGTGGATGGACTAATAAATACACATTAAGTGCCTTCAGAAACTATAGGTTCTTTTTTAAATTTAATGCTTTATAACATATACCAGAAACAGTTGTTGAATCTCGTGCATCGGTGGACAGTAGACGGCTACGATCTGATTATCCTCTAGTGCCAGTAAAAAGCGGAGTGTACTCTGCTCACCTCAGCGAAATGCAATTACATTCGTCTCCGGAGACTGAGCGGCTACCTATTCAGATGTTCTAGTGCATGGCTGGATGTACAAGGTACAATCTCCTGTAAAACAATATTTATACACATAATATTTCTGATTTGTAATACTGAACAGACTATATGCGATGGTGATCACAGATACAGGATTTAATATTCACTTAAATATTATTAATCGATAAATATTTGGAGTACCTATAGGCTTTTGGGTTTCACTAAATGTTTATCCTCTTCGTCTCTTTTATAACATTAATATCTTGGAATACTGAGGATGATTAACGGATATCCTTGTATTGTATGTAGTGATAATATTAAAGCTGGAAGCAACCTATCTTGTCTTACTGTCGCGTCATTACTGCTTAAGGTTTTCGGTAACAGAGTTGCATACTCCTGTGAACCATTTAAATGTTGTTTATCAATCACTAGCCCATTCTTTAAAACTTTTCACCAAAAGCCCAAATATCAAGCCATGTTATTTGTATTCCACTCAATCTAATCCGAAATAAGCAGGAAATTGTCTTAACAATAAAATTTACAGTATAATCTTCAATGAGGAGATCTTACATGTCCCCTAATACAAAACAAGTCAGTCAGAATACTCCTCCCCGCGGCTCGCGTCTGATTTACATATAAATTGCAGCTAACTCACGTGGCATCTCTTACTTTTAAATGTTCTGTACCCCTGTTCCCTCCGAAACGACCGCTGCTACACTGGATACAAATATGGATACTATTTATATGTATTTAAGCGTTTTGCATTCCAATTACAGATTCTTGTGATTCTGGATCGTAATTGTTATGACCTTTTGGTTTAAAATTAGTTTTTCTCTCGACAATTTACTTGCTACATGAAACTTATCTTTTTCTGCTCCTTTTTCTTCATCAGCCGCAAGACATCCACTGTTTAACAAAAGCCTCCCCCTTCAGGAAGAGGGGGTTGCCAGAATCCACACGCTTTGCAAGCGGCTTGGGGATTGCAGTATTGGTGGTCAAGTTACAGAAGACGATGCTGCCCATCTTCCGGATTTTCCCTTAGTCACCTCCTACGACACCCACGGGAGGAAAAGGGGTGGTCAATTCTAGGCCGGATACTACACGGCATAATACGGCTTATTTTTTTAGCTAATCAAAAATAAGATTTGTATAATAATGTTTTATTTATCAGTCTTTTGGATCTTACGTTTATTATTTTCCCCTTATTGCAAAAAATTAACACTCTATATTAAAATATCTGTTCTAAAAGACGATATACGTCATCTCATACATACAATATCATACAGCTAAAAGCCATGGCCGATGAAATGTATCCCACAGTTGGTGGACACAGTAATTCAATTTGGCAAATTAGATTTTCCGTCAAGTTACCTGCGTCTTCGCCCTTCCACCGTGGTGTTGTGACATAAAAGTTATTATGGACAGCCAACCTTGGGACCAATGTTGGTAGGATGTATTTTAGCGTAACTGAATTCCGATGAGGTAAAAGACGCATTTGAAAGCGGTGCGATGCTATTTCTTCAGGCACATTTCCAAATTAGTTAGTGGTGTTAGCTTTAGTCAAAACGTTCATAAGATATTGAAAAGGAAAAAGGGTACTGAAGTACCTGCAGGTATTGTTAAAAGTCTGTGTGTAAGATATAGGTGTACGTAATATGCGATAAGTTACTGCCTGCAATCTTTATTTACACAATATGATGGAAGAACAACACATGCAACAAAACACTTGGCGCTCAAAGGCAAACATTGGTCCAACATTCTTTAAGAGGGACAAAATTAGATTGGTACAAGTGGGGTCAAGCGAAACGACGGACAATGACGGGAAAATATTATATGAAATGATATCTGCGAAATATCAGATAATATAAAGGGAAAATATAGGTAAACGTGAGATGCTCTTAGTAGAATTACATTTACGAAGCTCTTGGAAACGACAATGGTAAAGATACCCCAAGGTAAAAAAAATATCTTTAAAAGTAGGTACAGACTGATTGAATGAGTATTGACTAAATAGATTTTGAATTGCTTTAATTATATTCCGACTATTAGATTAGTCTTGTCATAATAATTGGGATTACCAATCTTCTTTAATTTGGTCCTTAATTTTTGATCAAGAAATAATGTGATGATGACAAATTTTATGTAAAAGCAATATCAGAAACGTAAGTGAAAAAAAGAAAGCTAGTTGACCTCTCTTGGTAATAGGATAATGTTTGAAAATAACAACTGTTTGATTTAAAATTATCAGTTTATTAATTCAAAGCAAAAATGGAATAAAAAAAAACAAACGACGACAGCAAATAATTTTGAGATAGCTAAATAAAAGTAACTAACATCGACAATAGCAAACAAGTCTAAAAACTTCGTTAACATCACACGATTTCTTAATAAACGTGACATTTTGTATTTCAGTACCTAGTCAATCATTCCAAATGGGCTATCTAATATGCTATTTAAATCTGCGTTAGTGGCATATAAGAACTTCTTGAAAAATATGACAATGTCATACAAAAAACTTAAAGTCGTAGTCGCAGCGGTTCCCATTGCTTATAGATAGGCATATTTTTCAAGGTCCTCTTAAAAAAATAAGTAGTCAAAGAAGTATACACAGTAGATAGATAAGTAGATTATACTACCTTGCAACTACGTATATTTCATCGTATCGTGTCGTAGTCGTGTCGCTAGACCTAAAGCTCCCGTTACTCCTGAAGCATTTCTAAATCAAAACACGGCCCGTTACCCACGAGAGTGACTTGCGGAAAATTGGAAAATGAAACAAGGTGAAAAATATTATTAAGTGGAGCACTCACCGAGTACGGCACTCCAGGGAACTGCTACTGTTTGTCTTCAATACTTTAACCTGGCCCAAGTTGGAGTTCATTGTTATTTACTTGCTCGTTTGGGAAATTAAATGAAATGTATTCGCACGTAGCTCTGGCTTTTGGCGTAGATAAATGTTTTTAAATAATTATGAGAGATGTATTTATCACCTGTTGTCGTTTTCTATTTAAAAACGATACAAGAGAATATGCTATATGCTTAAGTACCTAAAGAATTTGCATTTTGCGAATACGTAGAATCGGATTTGACGATTTTTTTAAAACATCCCATTTCCATTTGGCAATATAACCTATTCTTGTAGATATCCCCTTATGGTACGTTTAGGTACCGATATGGACCCCTCACAACATATTTAAAGAACATGCCGGTCATCCCATAGCATCCTATTACATTTATCCGCCACTAAATCTCGCAAATAAGGAAACAGAAAGTTTCTTAAACACAAACAGTTATTAAAGAGAAGTTTCCCATTCCTAGACAACGATTACTTACACGTGTCGTTGCTAGCAGTACAGTAGGTATAGTGAATGTGTAGCAATTTCCCGCCAGAGGTAACAAAGTCTAAGGGACTGACCGCTATTATATAGCCCAGATGCGGTAGCTTAACGTGGATACGATAAGGAGCTTCATAGAAGTCGAGTAGATAGGTATAGTCGATTATTCTGTGAAAGGCTTTACGAAGTCCATTCTAATTGCTGATAATATGGTGTCATCTGTATTACTAACATTTCTTTTTCTACGAGCAAGACTTAATTTAAAACCTTTATCAAAGAGCATAAATCACAATCGAGAATTCCAAAGATCCAATTATAAACATTATAATTTTGGGACGTATTAGAAATAATTCATATTTTATAAGTTTGATTACATATAAATTGATAAAGGAAATTAGAAAAATGATGGACATGAGCGGGAGTCCATTCCGCGACCTTCGCCGATCCATGGCGCCGCTTTGAGGTTAGAGGTCCGTCGTGTCCATCATTTTTCTAATTTCCTCTATCAATTAGGATTTAAGCTCAGCATTGACAATATGCTAAAATTACATAAAACATCATGACAGTTTGATTCAAACATGAATTCCTTAACCGAAATAGTTATCTGCAACATTTTTTTGAAGATATTTCGAAAGGCGTATCCTCTTTCATCTTTCGCGTAGTCCAGTAGTAATTGGCGCTATCAGAGTGCGGGCCACGCGGCCATAAAGAGGTGAAGCGAGGTGGGCACCGATCGACTGTGAACCACCGCCTGACACATTCATACCTACACTTAGTAAGAGAACTCTTACCGAAGTAAAGATCTTTTTTTTTATTTCAAGGCTTTTGGTACTTTATTGAAGCTCAGAAGCCTGGGACTGTTTAACTGAAGGTCTTCGCGTTGTTTTGTTGTCAAAGTGCCTCTTTTTTGGATGTGGATGTATATTTATAGTAAAGACGTTATAATGAATAGAACTGCTACACGAAGAATTAAAGTTCCAATCTTGAACATCAACATTATCATCAGTCGGAAGACGTCCACTGTTTTGAACATAACAAATTGTAAAAATAGTGTATATTATAAAATAGTAAATTGTAAATCTTGGTAGGAGTTTCTATTATGGCTTCGTAGACGTAAATAATCATCTGCCTATAGTTAAGTCTGATCGATTCTGTCACGTGCTGACTTGCGACCGGATTCATAATATCATACTGCCAATACGTGTTGAATAGTACACCTCTAATTTACTTACCAATTCACAAAATACAGACAATATATAACAATAAATACAGCCACCTTCGTCAGGCATAAAGTGAACATCGAACGAAATGAACGTGTGTGCCATTAGCTGGAAGAAAAACGGTTGTCCCTTCCTTAGGTAATACCCTACCTTTATAAGAGCGGTCGTGTGCCGGTTAACCGGACGATTTGTGGGCCCAATTGACTATCAATGAATAGTGGCCACTACTTACCCAGTGGCGTTTTATGGACTGCTATTAGAGGGTACACGGTCAGGCTTTCTGGATGAGCGATCAAGACGTTACGGTGACAGATTAATCTGTTAATTTTATGCGTTTTTTAAACATTGTGCAGGTACTGCGGGACTGCCTTGTGAGTCTAGTGGTTATAAAGGTCGACTGCTGAGCTTGAGGTCCTGGGTTCAAATCCAAAGTCAGGCAAAATGTTACTAGTTTTTTTCAGTTAGATTGTTCTCAGTACCAGGAGTCTGGATTTCTGCCCGATTGGCAATCGGCTTGCCACCTATTACATCGAGACTCAGAAAATAACTGTGGGTGGAAGGCGAAATGTGGGTGTACCTTGGTGTACCGTGGTGCACCTCTGCCAACGACAGCGGGACATAGAGACGTGATTTTCATGTGCAGGTAAACCTGCCAGACCATGGTACACTTGATACGTTCAGCATCGACGATCATTAAGGAACTGAATTCTTGATTGCTACTCTCTGGTATATTTTGCCGTTACACTTTCATTTTTTTCTGAAAACCCTAAGCTAATAGTTCGCTAATATAATAAAACTTACAACCCATCGCGACTGCGAACGTAAAGTTTATCATCAGGTTATAAGCTTTTCAGGATTATCAGTTCTTATTTATTCAAATTCTAAATATTCATGTCCAAAACATACAGAACTCTGAATTACTACAAAAAATTTACCATCATAATTTGAGAAGACGAGGAAGATTATTTGTTTTTCATGGAGGTAAACTTCACCGATTCTCTGCGTTATCCAAATGTTAGCATGGCAGAAAAACAAGAGCGCTTCAATCAACGTCGCCGCTGATTGATGGTGTTAATTAACTATATACTTATTAAGTTGTGTGTACCGTCTCATGACGCTACCTTTTGAGTTCTTTTCATATAAAAAAGCTATCATGGTTCAGTTACTTCCAGTAGTGATTAATGACTTCCTGACTATGAGTAACTATTGAAATAAAAGCACCTTGAAGTCCTGAGAAAATTACAATAGAAAATAAACCTTTTACAATAGACGACCGAATGATTGGCGCAGTGGCTAAGTGCGGGTTCAATTCCTGCACGGGATAAAAAATTTCGCGATCCACAGATGTTTATGAAAACGCACCCATGATAAAGAAGAAAATCATAGTGTGGGGCGACGTTAATTTTTTATATGTATTTAATTTAAATCTAGCCCAGGCTTTGAAACTTGTCTAATTTAATGGGTCTGTGTTACGTGAGACATACCCGAACAGCACTCTGCTTTTAATACGCCACTGCCCATTTCTTCAAAAAATGAGATGTTTCATTCTACATGGCAAAAGTTATGCTTTCTTAATTACAAATACTTATCACAGCCTTATAAAACAACTTGACAACCACTATGAAGATCGTTGATCAAAAATATTTTAAGAAAACCTACTATATTTCCATACAGAACATTCTGAAGCCATCTGCCGTCCATTTGCTATGGGCTCCTGGTATTGTCTCGGCGTTTAGTAACCCGAGCCTGGCCAGGGGGGAACCGGATACCACCTTTTACCGTTCGCAAACAGTTCAGGTGTTTGACTTGTTTCCAAGCTAATGTTACTGTTTGTGTTTATGGGATCCTGGTGTTTGCGACTAACTTGTATTCTGGTTAGAAATACATAAATATAAATATATCAGTGTGCGTCGACTCGATTCAGGATCAAAATACAATAATCTGATTGGGAATTGTATTTTTGAGCCGTTTGGGGTCGAAATATTTGGGCCATGGGGTCCGAGCGCCCGAGCCTTATTTAAAGATCTTTCAAAACGTTTAGCCTATGCTTCGCGTGATCAGAGGGCTGGTTTGTTTTTAGGTCAAAGAATCAGTACCATTCAACGTGGCAATGCTGCCAGTCTTCTGGGCACGTTTCCTTTTGACAACGATGAGGAAGAATACTTCGAGGCTTTTTAATTTTATATTTAAGTTGTAAATAGTTTTTAAAGGAGGTAGAATTTAAATGTGTATATGTATATAATATGATTACATCTGAAATTACTATTTTGAAAAAAAAAAAAAAGCTAGATCAAAAATAGCTTATAGAATAATATAGGTATGTTACTAGCTTCTGAAGTCGTCTTTAGTAAAACTAGCTGCGCCCCGCGGTGTTTTCCGCTATATTTTTTTAGGACCTATGTTTTAATCCAGGGTGTCAGCTACCTCCATACCAAATTTTAGCAAAATTGGTCTAGCCGTTTGAGCGTTAAGGGGTAACAAACACACTCACAAACTTTCGCCTTTATAATATTAGTGTGGTTGTACTGTGGCTTTTCCGGGATCTTCGTATGATGTAGCCTGTAAGATACATTTGCTCACCTCGTGGAACGAGTTTGGGAATCATCAATGTCTTTTGTATTTTTCACTGTAACCAATTTCTGTGTAATTTTATAACAAAACCTTCCGAAACATATAACCATATTTCAAACATCATAACACACTTAGTAAAGTAGTTTCTTATTACCTGTAATAATCCGCCATTACGAACACGTACGTGCCTTTTCCCCTGCACCTCTACTTAGCGGGAAATTGATGGGCTATTGGACAGAATTGCCGCCAAAATCGCTCGCCGCCATTTTCACTTCGATTGTTACGTTATTTTATACATTTTTGATAAGAATCAATTGTAAAGAATGATGAGAGTAAATAGAAATCCATGGTCTCTGCCTTCTCCTCTAAGAAAAATGATATAATTTAATAAAAACACATTGTTCATCTAAGTAATTATAATAATGTCCTCCTGAACGAATTTCGGTCACAGCGGCCTATCTCATCTAAGACTAGCCAACTACGCAGGAGATAATTATTATAGTACACAAGTATGAGCGCAAACACAGGTGCACTCCCTATTCCCTCGCTCTCGTAGTCCAATGGGACGGTAGACCGACACGACCGGAGAGAGATCAGGCGCAGGACCAACGGCTTAACGTGTATTCCGAAGCACAGAGGGGTCGTGACATGTGAAAACGATCACCCATCACAAGACTGACGCGGCGAGCACGGCCTAACGGCGCCATGTAGCTACGAGCCCTTAAATTGCTCTCACAGGCATTTGGCAAAAAAGAGTAAGAAACATTATTTTACAAAAGGTAAGAAATATCTTAAACAACTTCAAGAAAGCAAATTATGATATTGTGTAAAAGCAAACGGAGTCTAAACTTTAATTTTCCCTCCAATAATTGCTACACAATACAAAACATTATGACTTAAGTATTCTCTGCAAGTGACTGTTAATTTACCAACTTTACTCGTGCACTCCAGCCAAGGAAATTTGGATCCTATGACTTTGTGATAGGAGTGTTGGGGTAGCACAGGTGCGTTGTCCCTGGCTCCTTGTGGAAATATCTTGAAGGTTTGTGACGTTTAATCTTGCGTGCGACGCGGCCGCCGCGCGTATCACTCGCCGGTCGCTAATAAATGATGGGACACTATCGATATTACACCAAAGTTTAAGTTTTAATTAATGAATTACTTAGGTATTTAGACTTGACATAAACACACATTTGGAAAAGACTTATATTTTAAGAAAATCTTTGCGATCATATTCTTATAAAAATAACCATTAATTATCATATTATTTATAAAAATAACCATTCGTTATCACTATTTACAAATACATAGGTACAAGTTTATCTAGGGCTCTAAGAGAAGTCAAATCTGAGGTACTCCCTATGTCACGCTTATACCAATAAATATTTTGTGAACAATTAAAGAATAGCTTAAGTGTCCTATTTTTCAAAACCATTAATTAAAATGTATCGACATAATTCTATGTAACCCATCCCATCACTACCCCAAACGTCTGCAGAAATTCAATTAACATTACCTCCAGTCGCGTGCACCTTTATTTCCGTTCGGAGTCACTTAGCCCCCCCACTGGGGTGAGGGGGGGCGAGGGGTGGCCTAAGACGCCAGTAATGAGGTCCAGTGATCGTTTAGTTTGGAGGTAATGGTCTACGTGAGCGACTGATACAGTTCCGCGTCACAAGGACCCGCGGAATGACCCCAAGATATGGCTGAACATGTATTTATAAGTACTTTAGCCTGACAAGTGTGGATGAATACTGTTATGACTGCCCTGAAAGTGATTCTTTGTTGTTGATGTGCCTGTTTATCTATTAGAGATAAAGTCGAGTGCCCGTATAAAATAATTAAGCTAGCCATTTATTTTATCGGTTACGATAAATCTGTTTTGGTTGCATCAGTTTCATTGATAAGATTATTTTTGTTGCGTTGTTCGGTGTGAAAATTATATTGTTATTGATCACGGTAGGGTACCGTTTTTGCCTAGGTACCTTGACAGCTTTCTGGCTGGAGCTTCTATGTTAGTGGTCAAATAGTCATGTAAATGTTTTTCATTTCTGATTGTAGGTATGTTATGCAAAAACCTTACTGATTTCTTAATTGCGCCGAATCTCGGATATAAATCTGGAAAACGCAAAAAGTGGACTTAATTTTTAACTTTTAAGGTCATTTAAAATACATTTTCTAAACACATTACAGACACTTTATCTAAAAAAACTATTTTTATTTAATCTTAATCCATACATGCTTTATTATTGGCAAACTTCATCAAATCTCTTAGACTCATACTAGATCACAGGCTGATCCTAATTGTCAATAAATATCAGCAAACTATTTAATATATTTATTCTTACCAACCCATTCCTTAACCCAAGAATAAAACCCCAGCCGTCAGGTAAACACAAGTTTCCAATATATTACATTATTCAGTGGTATGAGTTCATTCAATACATTCTGCTACGAGCTAGTGATGTAATGTAAATAGCACAATAATTCATCGATATTCGCGAGACGCCAGACTGCATAAACGTATGCCTCACCGAATTGAGATGTCGATGGCTGTATCGATAAATTTATATTGTACTTACTGGCTGGCATTATTGTATTAATATTTTGTACTATGTAACAATTTAACTAGCATCAAATAATAATATTTCATGTTTAAAAATAAACGTTATTATCAAGATTTTTAAAACTAAGAAATCATCATGAAACGTAATCTCACACAAAATTATATGAATTAAATTAATATGAAATCGAATATATTATAAAAAAACTTGTTTGATATGGCTAAATTAGGCTAAAGATACAATGATGTTGCTTTACTCGAATTTAAAAAAATACAATTACCAGAATTATAAGACTCTGTTTAAGCACGTGTCTGAATAGGGTATCATACTAATTTACGCTTATTTGGAACTAAGTCCATAGTGCGATAACTGAAGACTTAAGTTCAAATCAATCATCAAGGAATCAATATTCGAATATCGATATTAATTTATCGACACGGCCCACCTCTAGCGACACCCCGTAACTAATGTTATAGACCGGTGGACCCGGTCGGGTTCACGATGTCTCTAAACACGCAATTTCATTCTTATTTCCAAAACTAATGTCGCGATGTGAGACTCATTTTTACTGCAAGCTTTTGGTGTAGTTGTGTTTTGTAAGGGATATATTTTGGTCTCTATAGATGTTTAATAAGGATAGTTGTACAGTATAACGACGGTATAAGTACACGGTACCAACGTGGCACTATTCAAAATAAATCAAAACTTAAAATTCCTTTATTGCGTATGTATAGTTTAAATACCAAACACTCCTAACTTGTTACTCAATTTCTGAGAGTACCTCAGATTATGGCTATGCGGCTGCAATTGTCAATGTAAATTGTGTTATAATGAACATATAAATAAATAAAAATAAAATTACGTAAAGTACGTGTTGTAGGTTACTGTCCCTGCCTGGTGGTTAAAAATGACCAAAATAGCTATAATTTTGTTCAAATGCGATTTAAAATTGAATTGGAGACTACCAGATATTAAAGAAAACCTCCTTTGAAATGGATCTAATTTTTAACTCGCGATGATAAATCAGTATAATGAAACACCTTAATCTCTCCAGAATCTCGTTGCAGAAAGACGAGATATTGCAATATTAATTACTGCTGCTAAGGCTACGCCAGACGAAACTGCATACACGCGCGACTTTTTCTGTTTAGCCGGCTTTCTCTTTTGCCAAAAAAAATGTTCAATGCATTATTGTACTATATAAAAATGCACTTAAAATATGATTACCTACTCAAATACAATACACTGATATAACTTTAAGGAAGGCTTTACATACACACGCTAGCTATTCCTCTATAGGTTTGAACTAAATCGCTCACCACGCACAATCATGCGTAGAAGCTTTACCAAAACAAAGATAAAACGCAACTACAACGTTCCCCTGTGTGGCGCTACCTCCGCCCCTCCCGCCTCAGTTTCGGTCGCGGCAGCAGATTTCTGAACGCAGTCAGACTGCTCTTAATTAATTGGCTTGCATTCGTTTGCATGAATTAGCCAGGTATTCGAAGGCACCCCTTTTAATAATTTTTTACCCCTTTTGGACCCTTCATAGGATTGTAGTTGTTGATAGAGGAATTTTCGAGAACGGAATGGCTTTAAAAATTAAGCCTGCATAAATACAAGAAAGCTTTCGTTTAAGTCTTGCCATTTACTGCCAACTCTGCTTGCAAGAAAAATGAAGCATAATATACCCTTATAAGTATTTTATATGGGTGCATGCATATCATCACTACATAGTATAAAGCAAAGTCGCTTTCTCTGTCCCTATATCCCTATGTATGCTTAAATCTTTAAAACTACGCAACGGATTTTGATGCGGTTTTTTTTAATAGATAGAGTGATTGAAGAGGAAGGTTTATATGTATAATAACATACATTAAATAGTGGATAAATACTTATAATATATATTTTATACTCGTGCGAAGCCGGAGCGGGCCGCTAGTTAATTATAAAGTATCTAACTGCTACACCAATTAAACAATAAATCGCCGTGAGTGAACGAACAAATTCATTTATCTTCCGCCATCCACCCTAGTCTTATTCAATAAACTCTCCTTCGAAAAAGTTTTAAGCCCTAACCAAATAGGTGGGAAACTTTTGCATTTTCACATGAAACTGAGGCGAAGTAACACACACAGCACAGCTAACTGAAGTGAAGACAGAAGGTTCATTCTGAACGCGGGGTTGCATTTTATACGAAATGACGATGACTTATTATACAAGTGTAAAAAAATCACTACATTTTATACCTATGGTCGTATCCGGACCAAAACTGGTCAACTTTAAGACAGTTTACCGCTAAAGAGAATCTTTTTTCTCCTAATAATTGTTTAGCTCAAAATGATAACACTAAATAATTGAAAATTTAGGAAGAACCTGGAAGCGAAGGGCCGGTATTCAAGCTCAGTGGCGTGCTATAGAGGCCTATGTCCAGCAGTAGACGGAGATAGGCTTATGATGATAATGATGATGAACTCTTAATAAACTCACTTTAGTCTCACCTTAGGACTGCCTCGTTGGTCTAGTGGTCGCTAAGTGCGACTGCTGAGCAAGAGGTCCTGGGTTCAAATCCCGGGTCGGGCAAAGTGTTACTAAGTTTTCCATTAGGTAATTCTCAGTAGCAGCACGGAGTCTGGATTTGTGCCTGGTTGATGGCAATAGGCTCGCCCCCTATTACATTGGGACTTACAACACTTAACTGGCGAAATGTGGGTGTACTATATGTTCACCTCTGCCTACCCCTTCGGGGAATACAGGCGTGATGTTATGTTATGTTAGTCTCACCTATGTTTAATTAATTCTGTGCTGATCGTAGTTGATCTTCTAACCTTTAGTCCATAGTGCATGAGCCGCCGCAAGTCGCCGCCGGATCGTACCGGATCAGGTGGACCGGATTATTCCGGTTCGGTGCGGTTCAAAGCGGATCAAACACGATTTTAGACTTACGGGGTAAGGTTCCGAGCTTATGCGAAGGTGTATAATAGGCGCCTGTTAAAATGTGATCCAGATGGAGAGTAATTATGTTTATATTATCTTGTAAGGGTGACGTCACTACTGGCTCCGTCCTGTGGCTATCTGTGTGTATATATCGTATCTTAAGGTTTAATTAGATCTATTAACGTAGGTACGTATATATGCCTAAATATTATATCAGCTGATAAATCTATCTTATCAGCGTCACCAATATGATTGCACCTATTCTTAATCTTCTGTATTGCATAAGGTTCTTCTGTTCCCTCTTTTTGTAAAACCCTATATTTTTAATTTGCTTTACTTTAATCATTATGAGCAATTAGCAACCTAGTAAGCTTTCCCATAGCCATTTTTCTTCTCCCCATTCTAACACTGCCTGAGTTTAACAGCTATACGTATACCTACATTATTGCTTCAACAAAAAAAAAACATTTGGGTTGGTATTATCGTTTCAGTGATTTATAGCTGTAAAGGTATAACACTGAGTTGGTAATCATAGATTCCAACAGATAATACCTGACGTCACCCTTAAGACGTAAATACTAAAAGGGAACTTGAAATTCGATGGATGCGAGCAGCGACACGGTGGCTCAGTTGGTTAGAGCAGCGCCACGGATCGGCGAAGGTCGCGGGTTCGAATCCCGCTCGTGTCCATCATTTTTCAAATTTCCTTTATCAATTTAGATTCAAGCTTAGCATGGGCAACATGCTAAAATGGCACCAAAAGTCACAAAAAAAATACAGTTTTACATAGCTAATTATACAGTTTGCATATTTGATGTTGTTTCACAGACTAATCTCTGTGACGTCCCCTGTAGTAGGTACACGAGTCACTACATAGCGTCCCCTAGTGGGGATCATTTGTCAACTGCGGGCGCCTGTCAAAAGTTGCCAAACTTCGACGTCGCCGGCCAAGTTTCGATTAACACCTGTACTGTGTGGGAATTTGTCCCTCATGTATTTTCTTCTTTATGTAACTTGTCGGCTATAAAAGAATCTTTCAAAATTTATATATTTTTTTGATGCTATTACAGTTTTCGCCATCACAGGATATCAATTTCAGTCAACAAATTAATTACCTCCGTACAGCAAGCACCAGATTTAAGTAGATGTATTGAAATCCAACTACAGAAGGCGTTAGAAATGTAAATTATCTAATAGTTTGTTACAAGGAGAGGACAATTGGCTGTGTGGCTAAGCAATTGGACTGCTGCGCTTAGGGTTGCGGGTTCGATTCCCGCACGGGACAATAATTTGTGCGATCCGCAGATGTTTCACCCGAATCTGGGTGTTTGTGTATGTGATATTTCATGTTTGTGAAACGCACCCACGATACAGGAGAAAATCCTAGTGTGGGCGACGTTTTAAAAAAAAAACCGAGTGCCCTAACCAGACAACGAGCTCTTGTTCCTTGTCTGTTAAAGAAGATGAAAGTAAATAAATTAAAGAAAAGTAAATAACATAAGTGACTTTAAGTATGAAATCAAGTTGTAGCTGATTTTAACTCTAAATATCGCTTTACATTCTAAGTTCTGTATCCTCGGAAGCCCAAAGTGTATTTACTGTAATTTATTTCCATGTATACTCACCGTCGTAGCAAGTTTCATCTGTCGGGGTGCGCCTGTCATAACTTACCGAACTTGGCACTAGTCGCCGACCAAGTTTCGATTAATACCTGTAGTCCTGTACCGCGTAGTTTCTCAATATTTGCACATTAACGTTGTATGCATACTAATATCTGTGTTATTCCCTATAGTGATTGTAAAAACGAAGCTTGGTCAAGGTTATGTATGACATCTTACATGCTT
Source organism: Abrostola tripartita (assembly GCA_905340225.1). NCBI lineage: Eukaryota > Metazoa > Arthropoda > Insecta > Lepidoptera > Noctuidae > Abrostola > Abrostola tripartita. The sequence continues at coordinate 585,699 of HG996494.1, forward strand.
ATCGTCAGTAACTTGCATTTAGTGCATCGATATGTAGTAATTTTTCCTTTCGTAATTTCTTCTCTTTTTTCAAAATTTCAAACAATATACCACAAGTTAGAGCATAAATTAAACATAAAAGCAAATGTTTTGAAGTGTCTCTTCCTCAAATATGCGAAGGTAATGATGTTAGCAAAGTTCCCCGGGGCCGGGACCCGGGACTTTACAAATTGAAATTATTTTTTCATTAAAATTCCCAACTTAAAAGTTTTCAGGTGGAAGTTTCTTGAGTGGCCAATTCACGGCGCACTTTCAGTTAAATGATTCTTTCCAACTTTAAATAGATGTCTAGGTGGATATTAGGTAAGTTTGGCCGAAGATCTGTTAAAGTTAATGGCTAGTATTTAAGTTCACGTGAAGATCGTACTGCCGTAGAATGAGAAAGACTAATGGAGGTAGGATTTTTAAATTACTCATCTACCATGCTGCGAAGGCTTAGTTATATAATTAAGCATGAACCTATAAAGTTTCCCGCAGCCGTTGACGCTTATTTCACCTGTTTTACTTACTACAATCATTATGCTAACGTCATTGCCAATAAACTAAACAAAAGTCAACAACAGATTGTCCACAAATATATCATCAAATCAAACGACAAGCGTATCGCATCGCGACTCGGGATCACGGGGCAGTCCCGCGGCTCGGGATCACCTTAATCCCGCAGGTGAGCCGGGATTACGGGATCACGGCGTAGTCCGCCCCTATCTATCTTGATGATGTATTATAGTGTAGAGTTCTATCGACAGATGTCGTTGTTAGTTTGGGATGTGTTTTAAGTGTCGGTATTAGTTTTGTGTGTCGATATTTTAGGTTATATTATGCTGTAACTGCCAACGTTTAGATACTTTAAATTTTAAGCTGTACATATCATAATTTAAGATAGGAGTAGGTATGTCGTTAGCCGACTTTATAATTTAATAAACAGCAAACACTTATGGTTGGAGCTACTTAGGTATTACTGGTTGCAATGACCGATGGAAAAAAAGTGTGGAACCCAATTTCTTCAGTCATTTCGTAATTGCAAAGAAATAACAACCAATTTGGCTGCAAACTCTACAAAAATTCATGCCTACACCAAAATTGTAACCAAAACAAATTATATATTTAATACCTAATAATTAACAGCGTACAACAAACCCAAACAATAAATAAAATACGTTAATTACCAGAAAACGTTTACAAAGAAAATTAGGGTTTACTTCTCCATTCTTGTTCCGCTGAAGAATTTCAAAGTTCTCTCGGCGGACAAACAAGCGGAGAATACCGGGACAAATAAAATTAATTACTTATTCCCAGCACTACCTGTGCTAACGAGGGGGTGTCTTGTTGCAGCTTTTGTTGCTTTTACCCGCTTCGATGACGTGACGACGGTTTTAAACGAAAATATAGGGATGGATTTGAATAAAGAAAACTTAAACTTTTACGTTTACGTTTTGGTGTACCTGGTTAGAATGTTTGGGAATTATAAATATATTTGAATTGGTTTCTATATTGTCAAACGATAGTCGGCCATGATCAGGGAAAAGAAGATACGGTTACACGTGTTCTAAACGAGTGGAGTTATTATAGGGTTAAATAAAAGTATATCTTAATAAAATAAAGACTTCTATCGCTCCAGAAATAGGAGCTTATTGTACATCTAGACTCGCAGAAAGAAATAACGTTTATGTACGTAACGTGGCGCATAACGGAAACACAAAAAAAAAAGAAAGATCGTGAAACGTCACATCTATGCCTAGCTTATACAATCATAATATTGTTGCGGAAATTATGAGTAAGATCAACCAAACAGGGTTTTTGCTAGTTTAGAAGTATAAAACCATAAGTTACGTGAATCCGATGTCTAAAACAAAGAAGTATCACACTCAATCGATAGCTACGACCGTGGCCCTTACAGGGTCTACCTTGGGTCCCACTGACCAATATCCGTACACATTTGTCCGTGTCCGACCCGGTTATAACTCTCCCGCTAATCCGGGACCACTATTAACCGTTTTCGAGGATACCCCAGAGTTGTAATGGGGTTTGTCGAAGAAAGTGAACATCTCTGTTAGGGGTACTGATGTATTATTATGGTATGGCGATATCGGGAATGTTATCAGTGGGAGATGTCCATATTTTTATTTCTTGGACTATGACTTTTTATTTGAAAATTTGGAATCTATCCAAATCCAAATTCTTTATGTCTTATGTTGTCTTTTTTTTCTATGGCTATGTAGTGAATCTACTATTTATGGTCCTGCAGCATTTTTTAAACTCGTAACTGTAAATCTCTCTTGATTACCTTAATTAAACCTTAGCCACAACTTAACTATTATTAAGATTTATCGATAAAATTTGTCGTAGCCATAAAGTTTTTATTTCATACAGACTACAAAAGGGCACTTATAAAACTTAAAATCAAGTTACTCGGTTCCAAAGTGTCGTGTCTATGGTGATGGTGGTAGCTATGATACGTACTAATTTCTTAAATTAAATCATCTGTATCGATATGCACTTCATCGTGTACAACCAACACTAGTAGTCCACCTTCCAACGTAACCAGTACGTTCTCTCTTCAACATAGGTAGGCAGAACAATATAAATAACATAAGCATGCCTTAATGCACTCACAATATTAATTTCACCCAAATCCGTCCCTTTGTGACAAAGAAAAATTGTAACGAATTGACTGGGACTCTAGAACAACCTGCGTGGAAAACCTTTTGGTCGGTCGTGCTGTAATAGATTATATCACTATTGTAATAGGGTTGGTTTTCATTTGAAATGTTTAAGAATACCTTGAGACTTAAGTAATGAGAGAATTCTTATAAAACTAGTTATTTGTACCGGTTGGTTATGGTAAATTTATATGTAAGTCATTAAATGCTTATGAATGAAAAAATTCAAGGTTAAAGTTATGTTTCTTTTAGGCATCAGTAAAAGCCCCAGTAAAAAGGCCGAAGATCGAGCTCAGTGGCGTGCCATAGGAGAGTGCCTATGACCTTCTGTGGACTAAGATAGGCTGACGATGATGAATGCGATTAAAAAAACAACATAATGCCTATTTTTAAATGTTAAAATATTGATACGATACGATGGAAATTAGAAGAGCTGTTTTCGAGGTATGTATTCGATGCCAAAACAAAAAAATACCCGCTACTCTCTTCACCCTTGTACCCTCAAAGGTACCAGCAAGGTAAGTCAGTCAAGATGCCTGTCATTAATACAAGCCTACAAGAGTAATGGCGCTGCCTGCCCCTAAACGTACAATAATGCGCTTGTTAGCTCCCAAAAGAGTCATTCATTTGTGTCGCTGACTGTACTATGACGGAATTAGGTTATTGTATGGAGTGATACTTAGGTTACTGCTGGTTATGTTACAGTAATAAATAATGTTATTTAAAGGTAATGGGAAGGTTAATAGCAATATGCTGGTCCCGTAATTTGGATGTAAGTGCTTCATCTTCGCTTATCAGTTGAGGGAATAAACTCGTAATTGACATATTCTGGAAACTAACTAAATTATGATCGTAATGAGTACATACATATTACACCCACCAAGAAAGACTACAGATATCCGTAAATGTCCGTAGTGAAGCTTGTTGTTTGACAAGAATCGAATTATTAAAAAAAATATTTTATATTATTATTTGTTTACAATTTTTAGTAGTTGTAACATACGTTAGTAAAATTTTTGCTAAAATCACAAATCATAACCTATTTAGAGCTTTTTCCGCGAATATGTGAAATTTAACACATTAGCCATAAAACACAGTTAACGTAGACAATGCGAATGCGGTGGTAACAATAATATCCGGGCAAAGTGTGGAACGACACATAAATATGTGACGCGCCTTCCTGCCGCTGTGTTGGCTACACTTTATGTCCAACTTGTTTAGAATCGGGCGGATTTATGTTAATGTGGACAATTCAACAATTTAGAGACATTTTAATATTAATAATAGCATATTGTGGTAGGTATATATTTATAACAAAAAGTTCCATAAGCAATACGAATTCGACGGCCTGATTGGCACAATGGCTAAGCAATTGGACTGCTAGGGGTTGCTTTTTCCTTTCCTGCACGGGACAAATAATTATGTGAACCGCAGATATTTGTCCCGAGTCTGGGTGTTTGTGTATGTGATATTACATGTTTGTGTGCACCCACGATACAGGAGAAGTTCCTATTGTGGGGCGACGTTTTAAAGAGTTGCATATGGAACTTCCTTCTTCCATCTTTAGTTAATTAATGTGGTTCAAATCCACGACTTTTGAATATTATTGCACGTCATTTAGATACTTTACTTCTCCAATTTTCTGCTACGAACTCGACGAGGGTTGTCTTTTTTTTCTATTTAAAAAAAATGTCGCCGCACACTAGGAATTTCTCCTGTATCGTAGGGTCGTTTCACAAACATGAAATATCACATACACAAACACCCAGACTCGGAACAATCAAATGTGGATCGCACAAATTTTTGCCCCGTGCGGGAATCGAACCCGCAACCCTTAGCGCAGCAGTCTAATCGATTAACCACTGCTCCAATCAGGTCGTCAAAGTTATTATACAAATCTTCATACTTCGGTTGTGTTCATGACAATTTTGACGCTTTTGTCATCAGTATTAACATTTATTCGAGTGTGGTGTTTTAAAAAATATCACTAAATTGAGTTTACAATGAAGTGCTATGAAGGCAGAACACTTACGCCCCGTACCTTTGTTTCATTTCCTGATACCGACGTAGATTTTTTACATTCTAAGTCGATAGCTCACTTAGTAGGAAAAGGCTTCGTGAAAAACAATCATTTTTCTAAAGTCCTCTAACGAGTTATGTTCTCTATAACTGGTTCAGCAACCGACGTTCTAAAACGATCGTTACCTTTGTAATTATCCAGAATAATAAACTTTCCTTACCTCTGTTTTAACCGACTTCAAAAAGGAGGAGGTCTATTGAAGATGTTCATCGACACTTCATCATCAGCCGGAAGGCGTCCACTGTTGAACGAAAAAAATTGTTAAAATCTTCACAGAATAAACGTAACTGAGAAAAAAAATCAAGTATCTTAGTAAATATTTCTTTTTATCATACTTATCGTACCTATCTCCAGTTTAATTAATAGCTAATATAGTAAAGCCTTTTCCATACCATCAGCCGATCACGTTATTAGGTATGAGCGTTCCGAAGCCGAACTGCGGATTTCAATAAAGCGCAACCTTTTGTTACGTGTGCTACCAATATTTGAACCAATATTTGAACCCGGCTCGCAGCTGCGATATTAAAAGATTCATTTCACAATGAGTTCCGAATCATCTTTTTGATGGCCACGCTAGGTCAGGTTGGAGAGGCTTCTTTGTGGTTTTCCATTCACTCCTTGTTTTATTGATGAGCTTAATTCAAGTCGCTGTTATAGGTTTAGTAGCACCTGACTTTAAACTCTTAATTTGTTATGGTTTGATTAGGGTCTATAAATGAAATCTTAGTCATAAATTCCTTTTTGTATTTTATTGATACTGACTGACCTCGCCGTCATTAAGTTCTAGACAGAAAAAACAATTCCTAAAGTTATTCACCCATTTTTAGCAAAACACGGTAAAGTCTAAGTAAGTATACTAATCGGTAGTGTACTAAAAATAATTATGAGACATAAGGTAGATAGATCGATAAAAATCTTTATTGCAAACCAAGAAACACAGAATACAAAAAAAGCCTTGAACCTAAAAAAGAAGCAAGTGGCGTTCTTATTGCTTAAAGCAATTTCTTCCAGACAACCACCGTCCAACTAACCAATAACCATGTAGTAATTATTTTAGACATCAAATCTGAAGGGATTCAATTACATATGATGAAAGGACATTATTATATTCATCGGAGAAGTCATCTCCGATGAATATAATAATGTCCTCCTGAACGAATTTCAGTCACGGCGGCCTATCTCAGCTGAGACTAGGTACAACTACGCAGAAGATATTATAGTGCAAAAGTATACGCGCAGACACAGGTGCACTCCCTATTCCCTCACTATCATAATCCGATGGGCCGGAGCCCAGCACGACCGGAGAGGGATCAGGCGCAGGACCAACGGCTTAACGTGCCTTCCGAAGCACGGTGGGGTCTCGACATGTGAAAACGGTCACCCATCACAAGACAGACCGCGGCGAGCACGGCAGATCGACTGATCTGTGGGGTAGCCACATAGCTATGATCCCCACTATTTACTCGATGAATATACTCAAGATAAGAAGCAAATAATGTTGTCTTCATATTAATATCTAGGTACCTCAGCTCCAAAGTGTAATCTGCCCCCAACCACCTGACCCTAACAAAGTTGTCTCGATTACAATGAATACTTTATTCATAGTAATCGGCCAACTTAGCCGGTTTCCATGATTTTTATATTGCGAACTTTCTAGAACATTACCTATGCATTGTCTCAGGCGACGGCGTTATACTTATTTAATTTAACGGCAGGGGCGCAGCATCTGTTTATAAAAGTTTCAGATTTCTTGTTTGGAGTTCAAATTTTAATGTAAAAGTATGGATGTACCTGAGGATTGTGGCTCCGTTCGTTGTTTATTATTTGTCTCTTGAGGGTGAATGACTGAAATTATTGTTGGGGAGATCATAATTACTGTTTTGTATTAATTTATAGGTAAATTCAGTATTTATTTCTAATTTTCTTAATAGTTACTTGTTACCTTATAGAAAAAACCAAAGTTTTTGAACCCTGACATAAATATTTTTTCAAAATAAGATAACTGATTTTTTTTAATAATTTTCTTTCCTTAAGCATATTCCTCCCTCAGCGTAATTTTCGTAAAAAGGCATTTAAGAATGTCAATCATCACATTAACTTAATGAAGCAATATACTAAACAACCATTGACAACTCATTGCTATTAACTTTGTCTAGGCGCTTATTGACACACTACTTGATCGACACCCACGTAAAATCCTACACTTATTTAAAAAAAAACTACTTAACAATAAATCTTCCCAATAAATCCCTCCACTCTAAAATAAAAATTGACCCGCTCGCGTTCTGAAATCGTAATGTCAATGAAATATTCAGCGGTTGACGTGCAGGTGGCTGAAGCGCCATTGCGGCCGATTTCTTTATGCATGAGAGCCTCTTGTGATTCGGAACGCACTCCTCGATATGTCGCCCAAGAGTAGCCAAGTGGTGAGGCTCGGAGATGGGTCAGGCGAAGTAAAAAATTACAAATTTAACCTACCTTTAGTTCATTGTACATACCAATCGGTTTTATGACATTACATTCGATTTGTTTTTCTTCTTTGACTGACCTTAAGTTTTAATGTTAAATTTGAGTTGTCCTTATTGCCTTTCAATAGAAGATTTTGGATATACAAACTACCTATTTTCCTTTTAATGGATACTTTGTTGGTGTACACGTTTAGTTTCCTCACAGAGGCAACCGCAGTACTCTACCTACGTGATTGTCTGCGCCACCTATCAGGTTGAGCGTACCTCAAGTACATTTACATTTATATTGGCCAGAGACGTCCAGCGCCCTCTCGAGCACTCCTCACTGGCGCAGTGAGAGGAATCAATTCCATTACAATACTTTCGGTGATCCTCTGAATAGCGGTCCGTTTGTTACCTTTGTTAGATTTGAGTAAAGCTTTTTTTAAGTAACTTATTAGGCTCATTTATACTGGATAGTTTATGTCGACGAAGTTGATACCGATATTATTAAAACACTACTAAAAGATAATTAACAAAACGCAGATAAAAAAAACTAATTGCTTCTGTTTAGTGTTTAAACAAGATTGGATTGTTGTGGTAGGGTTCTATGACTGCTACACTAAGGGCCTGTTTCACCATCGACAAGTAAAGCGTCAAGTAAAATAACCGCCACTTAAAGTCACCTGTAACTACTCATACTAATAGATAGGGGGATAAACTGGCCTGTAACTAAGATCCGATAGAAGATACTCGTAACTTTTCATTGCTGATTAGCGTTAATCAAAAAGCGATTATTCAACATTATTAAATGGTGAAACAGGCCCTAATACTTTTAATAAAAATGACAGAAAAAATCTTAATCCTAAAAAAATTCTAAAAAACCATTATCTTTCATTGTGTCCATAATCTCTAGGATAAAAATCTTTGACCGGTATTTTGTAAAAAATATATATTTATAGATAAGATGTAAGCACAATTTGTAAGACCCACCTGGTATGCGAGAATAACTGCCGACAAACTGTTTTGCAGTTTGGCAGATTGTATTTTTTTGTAATAATTTTAAGAAAACTGAATAAATGAATTAAAAAAAGAAGGCAGATTACCTAACTTACCTACTGTAATTTTCATTATTAGTTATAATTACGTGACATTTACTGACGCTACGGACGATTAAATACTTTAATTATTGAGAAATATTATTTATGGTTAATAGAACTTACCTTAAAGTGAAGTTTACCCGGAATAGATCATTTCTTATTTTAATCTTTGAACAGTGTGGCTATGCAGTACAACGGAAGACGGACTAACGGACTACATTGTATATTAAATCTCGAGGATGCAACATTGAAGTATAATTCATAAACCAGTTCGTTTTTAAAAACACATAATGAAACCAACTCTAGCCGTATCTAATGTAACCAAGCCGCCAACTGGTAGCTCTCCAATTAATTCCCGACTCGATTTGTATTCACAGAGCATTTACATCCAGACCAATTTTCTTAACATCTTTCCAAACTTAGGATCCTAGCACACGGCAGAGCCTGCAAGTGTACCTTCGATTGCTATTAAGAGGAATGAATTATTCATCAAGGGGACTTTTGTAGGAGTTTGCAAAACACTGTAGATACTAAGGTACTTGATAACATTGAAAAATTAACAGTGAATGTTGTTTGACTTTTGGTGCCATTTTAGCATGTTGCCCATGCTAAGCTTGAATCTAAATTGATAAAGGAAATTTGAAAAATGATGGACACGAGCGGGACTTGAACCCGCGACCTTTGCCGAACCGTGGCGCTGCTCTAACCAACTGAGCCACCGTGAGAGTCATATAAATTTGGGTTGGTATTATCGTTTCAGTGATTTATAGCTGTAAAGGTATAACACTGAGTTGGTAATCATAGATCCCAACAGATAATACCTGACGTCACCCTTAATACGTAAATACTAAAAGGGAACTTGAAATTCGATGGATGCGAGCAGCGACACGGTGGCTCAGTAGGTTAGGGCAGCGCCACGGTTCGGCGAAGGTCGCAGGTTCAAGTCCCGCTCGTGTCCATAATTTTTCAAATTTCCTTTATCAATTTAGAGTGAATGTTGTTGATTAAAGGTGTATGGTAGTGTTCTATAATGATTTGTTGGTTTAGTGATTAAACTTGATACATAAATATCGTAAAATATTTTTAAAACGTCGCCCACACTAGCAATTTTTCTTGTATCGTGGAATAAGTGGGAGCGTGTTACAAAACATGAAATATCACATATACAAACTCCCAGACAAATCGTACAAATATTTGTCCCGTTGCCTTAGCGCAGCTGTTCAATAGCCATTGCGCCAGTCGGGTCATTTGACAGTTACATAGGAACTATAATCAGACTTTTATTTGCTGTGTGTTCAGCAAATAAAAGTCACAAACACTGAAGATCTTGTTGTCTAAATCGTTAAATGATGACTTGTAAAATAGTGTTTATTTAATGTACTAGACCATTTTCAGGTCAATAATTAAATCGACTTAAAACGTCATATCTCAAAGACAACGATCAGTCGCATCAACTAGTCAAATTAAAAAACATTGCACATAATAGCTAGGCGCTTTACAGCTGCACAAAATAACCGTCATCATACTACCGGTTGGGGTTCCTACGCAGCGTAAAGAAACCCCCATTGATCATAAATTTAATCACACGTAACGATAGCACGCCCATAGGTATGGGATTATTAGGGCTTCAGAATGAGGGATCGAGGTGCGCGACATTGATTGATTCACCTTCATTCAAAGACGATTGTATCGACATACCTCACAATTTTAAATGCACACCATTAGACACACTTTGAACTTTAACTCAAAGGAATAAGAACCATGTAAAAAGCATGATGAATTTGCAAAAAGAAGAATAGCTCTTTGTATTTGACAGTGAAGCGGATTGATATCTACGAGGATTTATCATAAGCTTAGTTTCATAAACTAAGCACCTTGGTAAGAGGTTTGCATACGGTATAATCATTCAGGCTTATCTATAAAAATGGACAGTAATCTTAGTGAAAGCTATTCTGTTATGTGATAGGTATTTTAAGTACCTAAATTGTGAAAGACTGAAAGAACCTGTTCCACTGTCAGCGGATAGGTATGCTATTTTATTTTCGATGGTTTATTTATTACAAAAAGACATGGCAACCTAGAGACTGTGTAAACTACCTAATTAGTAAACGAAATAATAGTCTTCTCTTCTTCTTCGTCTTAGTCTTCTTCTTATCGTATGGTTGATGAACAACCTGGTGCCAGAGTTTAAACCGCCTGTAGGCCTCTGACATGGCTTTACACACCGTTGAAAAATCTCTCAGGTGTGCCGGTTTCCTCACGATGTTTTCCTTTACCGTTATAAGCAACTTATAACTAATTTATAATACGCACAGGAATTCGAAAAGACATTGGTGCGTGCCGGGGTTTGGACTTGACCTTTGACTTGTCAGTCCACCGGTAATACCACTCGGCTAGCAGTGCTAAATAATAGTTGACCTTCATCGTCATCAGCCCGTTGCATGCATTGCTGGACATAGGCCTCTCCCAAGGTACGCCACAGAGCTTTAGTTGATATTATTATTTACTCTATTACTCATTCCCACCACACTATTATTCAACTAATGTACATTTTAGGACGTATCGTACGAAATCGACGGTTTTCTATAAATTGTTTGTGTTATTTACCTACTTATAATCTAAATTTACCCCGAATTACACGAATTCTACTTACGCGGTTATCACTTACCCACCTATCGCGTAATTTAGGGGTACAACTGTAATAAAAACGATTAGTGATCCAAAAAAGCAGCATATTGTTACATAATAGGACAACAAAATCAATTCTAAAATTTTAGAATTGGTTGCAAAAGTCCTAAAGCAAACATACATACATGAACCCTAAAAAAATTACACTCTTTTTTTGGGCAGTCGTGTAAAAGCCTGTACCCAAATTGATTCCAACTTGTCCAAACCCTGTATGCCCTTCTCCCTTATACCTAAACAGGGTCCAGCGAGGATTATGTTGTAATCCCTTAAATTGGACACAGTTTCACCTGTCCAGCCCGCGGCTCGGCGGGGATTTGTTCCCGTGTAATGAACTAAAACAAAAAGCGTTAAAAGTTAATCTCTTATGTGTATATTGTGTATAGCGGGAGCTTGTTTATTTATGTTGGGTCGGGGCCCTTCATTATTCGGTGTCGGTATTTGTCTGTATTAGCTGATGGTTTTTGGGTTAGCAGTAGGTATAGACCTGAGGATAGGAGGCGACTAAAGTAAAGCTATACAAGGAGAAGAAAAGAGTTAGGTGTCTCGTTCGATACTTTCAGTAAATATTCCTATTTTTTATAGCCTTTTTTGTTCCCACTTCTGTGCAAAGGCCTCCCCTCTCTTCTTCCTATTCCAAATTAATATATACTTTTTTTTAATCTGGATGTTTATACTTATACAATCTACATAATATTTTCTATTGTGATCAAAAGAGATAGTAATAAATTTCAAAATATACATTTTAAATTCGCGTGTCATTCATAAATCATTAAATTAAATATTGTCTAAGACAAAGACGTAAACGATTACTTCCTACCCCTGACTAGCCGTAAAGAAAAACTTAGTAAGAAAACCTAAAGTGATGAAACTGAAAACAAAAGAACATTTATTTCGTTCGACCACTCAACTAATAATAATGCACTAATTGTCGGCGTGTGCGGCTGCGGCCACATTCGGAGTTTATTCTCACACAAATCCCTCTATACATTTTTATTGGCCTTGTCCACCTTCAGCCCTCGGATACGTGATCGGACTTTTTATTTCGGTTTCGTGTGGATTCTGCGGTTTGAACGCGCGTTTTTCTAGTCTGTGCGTTTTTTTATGATACGTTTTACTATTTCAATTATTATTATTACATTTGCACAACAAGTTTTATTATAAACGAGGAATGCTTATGTCCTAATTATTGTTTAATGACTATAGTATGATTATAACGTAATGTAATGAATGTAAAGTTTAAACCATCTCATTTAATTAGGCGGGAACTAAATAACGTTTTGTTTTAAAGTCAAAAATGACTTATGTAATAGGGAACATACATGTTACTTCTTTGTTGTCACTTTTAACTATTCAATTTATTGTTTTGATAACTATCAAAAAGCTACATTCAGACGTAAAAATATCATATCATAATTTGCTAAAGGTGTGGCTAGTGGTAAAACACTAGTACTAGTTCCTCACGATAAAAACGCAGCGTTTCACCCGCTGCCTGTGTACTGGGCGTTAAAGCTTGCCCTCTGAGCTGTGTGATTTGTTTCCGATTTCTACCACGCGCAGGTAAACATCCATGTTACACACTATTATTGCTTGTTTTCTAGTTTATTTCCTTTTGAAAAGAAGACAACCGTCGTACTACCAGTGAACTTTATTTGTTTTAGAGATGTTGGCAGAACTTTTAACTGTTGTTGCTTGTTACATAAGAGAAGGATAAAGCACTGATAGCGAGTGGTATGACCGTAGGACTGCCAAGTCAAAGATCGCAAGTTCAAACCCCGGCACGCTCCAATGTTTTTTTCGAATTCATGTGCGTATTATACATTAGTTATCAGTTGCTAAAAACGGTGAAGGAAAACATCGTGAGGAAACCGGCACACCTGAGAGATTTTTCAACGGTGTGTGAAGCTATGTCAGAGGCATACAGGCGGTTTAAACTCTGACACCAGGTTGTTCATCAACCATACGATATAAAGATTAGAGAAAGGTTTTTTTTTATTTTTTTTAGAAAATACTATAAATTTTGTATTAATCTCATGACAATTGAATTGAGAGTATAAAATTAAATAAACTAAGGCACTGCTAAAAGACAATTTTCTTTATGAAATAATGAGCGTGCATGTATTAAATTCAAATAGGTATTTTAATGTATATATTTAATTTAACAATTAGTGAACACTAGGCGAACAAAGTAAGTACCTACTTCAATAAACAAGAACTATTAACAAACCTGGTATTACTGCAACCATTTTAGCTTTAAAATAACCTACAGCCAACATCAGAACATTACAACTCAATAAAGGTGTTAGAATCAAACTAGCTATCGGCGAGTATTCTCAAAGGATGAAATTTTAATTAAACCCGCTCCAAGTTATTACTGCTGGCTCCTGCAACTTGGCGCTCACCTCCGCGGGATTAATATGTATGATTGGCCTTTTTAAATTTAGGGGTGAGCTGAGGTGAATATACTCGTATTGATATACTTTCCGCTCTTCTTTTTCAATATTTATGTATGAGGGGTATAGGATATAGCGTAACTGACTATTGGGCCTTCTGCCAGTTCGATTCCTGTACTAAGAATTATTGGAGTGAATTGATTATAATTATTTGTTGACGCGGAATAGGTACCTTACTATCATTAAATAAGTATTTTAAGTCATTTAAGAGTACCTACAGCAGACAATATAATACACTAGTCCAGTATTTCTGAGACCGATCTGATGCAGTATATTTCTGTATTATTTCTAAACTAGAACGAGTCGAAACCAATTTTCTTTAGCTAACTTCAAACCGAAACAAACTTCTCCAATAATAATAGTATCTTTGATTGATATTTCTGTCCGAGTCCATAACAAAACACCTAAGTTAGACGCAAACCCAAATCGAAATCTATTCAAAACTCAAACTGATAACTTAAAGTTTTACGTTTTCGTTCATCTGCGGAAAGTTTTGGGCGTTCTTGCCAACTCGGTGTTAGCTCAGGGAGTTTACTTAGTGTCTAAATAGTTTTTGGCTAAGTAATTGGTGAATTGGTGGTATTATGGCCGAGGTTTCTTGTCGATGCCACAATTTATGAGGTTTTACAGCTTCTTGTGCAGTTTTTACTGTTTCTTCGCTGACAATCAAACTTCATCGTGGGTATTACATTATCCATAGATATACCATTTTAAGGGAAAGTGACTGGTGCAGTGGTAAGATATTGGCCTTTTACGATAGGAGTTACCTAGCAGAGAACTGGGGGCCGTTTTATTAGCCTACTCTTCATTGGGGGTTTAGCCCATACTCACCACGCTGGGCAGGCGGGTTGATAACCGCAGTATGATGAACAATACCCACACAAGGGAACGCTGCTGCCCATCCCCCAGGAATATCCCTAAGTCACCTCTTACGACACCCACGGGAGGAAAGAGGGTGGTCTATTCTAGGCCGAAAACCACACAGTAAACCTTATTATCTTATTATAAAAACAGGTATCGTGATGTCCGCAGTAAAGTCGCGGCAGAACACTAAAACCAAAACAGAATACCGAATAATTACACTTACAGATAAAAACAAAACGGGTCACCATCCGAATACACATAGTGCCAAATAAAAATGGCCACACATTATTTTTTGTCCGGCTGTCGGCACGTGAGGTGAATCCAATCGTTTTTTCTTATTCCCCCGATTGATTGGACTGTGCTGTTATTTTTTTCCGTTTATCCCCTCGCAAACAATGCGGGTATTGGGCAGGTGAGCTAAACGCCTGAGGGTAACGAAACGTTTTCTGGGATTTAACGATTGTCGTTGCACATTTGTCATACTTGTTTTTATCGTTCTTTTAATGGGAAAAAAGCTTACGGATATTTTGTTTTTCCTTAACTTATTGTCTTATTGTGTGTAACCTATAACATTTAGAACTTTGTTATTAAGTCGATTCTTTTAAATAATTCAAACCGATACCAAACAAATTCCTTAGGTAGAGCATAATATTGAATCCTACATCTAGTAAATCTGAATAGCAAAAACAAAAATAAACAATCAATTTTATTTAAAAAAATAACATTCACTACATGAAGTTAGTACTTTTCCAGTTCCCTAATTCACATGCACACTTAATTTGGCCTGCAGTGTAATTATAATAAACAATGCGCCACTAACTCAGGTGTTCGTGCGCAGACTACGTGTGCATTTTATTTGCACTACAGTGCAATTTCTTAGCGCAAACGCATTACCTCCCCCAGGAGTCGCACGTCGGCCTCTTTATAACGGGAACTCGCTGAATTTTGATTATATTTATTGTTTTAGAAATTTGTAGATGCATTTCTTTTCGCATAAGTACTGCACTGAGGGAAAACTAATTTATACCTAGTCATAAATCCATATAATCACGCCTGTGCTCTTTGTAGTGTTGACCAGAGGTGTCGACACTTATCAGGCATTTGCTGCGATTTTTGATATCGATATTTCTACGAGAAAGGTAGAATGCTTATTACCGTTAAGGAACCTGCATTACTTACCTAACGCATAAGAAAATATTTGTTTGCTATTCGAATCATTAACTCAAGACACTAACAAACATTGACTAAGAGGAATGATAACATGGACTGCAGCTGATAATCAGCGTGTAGTGATTAATGCTAAGCTGTCAGTCCATTTAGTACATAATATTAATACTAAAAATTTATTAACCAATTTTGTATTTAATGTATGACTGTCTCGTTGGTCTAGTCGTCGCTAAGTGCGACTGCTGAGCAATAGGTCCTGGGTTCAAATCCCGGGTCGGGCAAAGTGATACTGAGTTTTCCATTAGGTAATTCTCAGTAGCAGCACGGAGTCTGAATTTGTGCCCGGTTGATGGCAATAGGCTCGCCCCCTATTACATTGGGACTTACAACATAACTGGCGAAATGTGGGTGTACTATATGTTCACCCCTGCCTAACCCTTCAGGGAATACAGGCGTGATGTTATGAATTTAATGTAACTGTATGAAACTGTATGTTTTATAAAAATATCGAAACAAAAATCGAATGCCCCACGCCAGCACGATTCTCACCAACTTCCCTTTCCACCATCACCTTGGGAGGAAGGCAGAAGTAACCTCATTGTGGGCACCGGTCCATGAAATGATCCGCGAACTTCCAATACCATCACAACAGAAGGGTTGCTCGTAAATTCGGGGCAGGTGCTCACTCCACTCTTATCAGATCGAGTTATTGAATCCTTAATCCTCTTTTATTACTTTTCCCGTGTAATAAAAAGCTCGCAGACGAGGATAATTGTGCGGAATTGTGGAGATTCGTCGTGAGTGATAATGGTTTGTGTGGAGCGGTTTTTAAATTTTGTAGGGTTAATTACGGATTAGGGAGTCGCGGTTTGATTTGTGTGCGGACTTACCTAGGTACTGTCAAATATACTTGTCTTATTAAATATACTTATTTAATTGAATGTATAAGACGTCCAAACGGATTTTTGTAGAAACACTGCTATTGGCGCCCAACTGGGGCATGAGGAGTGAGCCGTGTGTGAGGTAAATAGTTAATGTTTTTCTTGACTATATTTCCTAAAAAGTCATTTACTCCAGGCACTAACTTGATTTTTGGATAATATAATATTATTAGAACGCCAGGCTCCGGCACGTCATACCTAAAGGAACCGCAGGGATACCATACAAACAATATTTAGATACAATGAAGCACATCTACCTATTCGTCTCTATGTACACATTTCAAACTCCACCAAATCTACCTACAGAGCCTTCCACTAATTACTGTGGTACACATTTCTTGAGTTTTTCGCGCTAACATTAAACAGGATCCCGTCACGGCGCAGACAGGTTTTTAATTAACAAACCCCAAACACTTGGAGACTGGACGAAAAATGTTAAAGCCTTAACGAGTTTGCTCACGATGCCCGTTCGTTTGCGAGATTTTGTTTTTTTCTGCTTTGGAAAAGTTGCAGATACCGGCTACTTTCATGCTATGATTTACAGATAAAACAAGCAAAAACAGGAATAAAATTATGATAAGTTTTTAGCTTTATCAGAAATGTAGATACAATTTGACCACTCTTAAATACATTATTGATTCTTCATTTTTAAATAACTTCACCATAACTAAGTACGAATTTTGCTTATCCTTTATCACATGGATAAAGTGAATATTGCCGAAAATGCATGATTGAATCAACATCATTTTCAATAACTTAACGACAAAGTCAAAAAAACTCTATAAACATATATTTTGCAGGTCGATCGTCCAAAAGCTCTATAAACAAATATTTTGCATATTTGTCGATCAAACCTGCCCGGAAGCAATAAAATTAATAACATAAGTACGTAACTACAGTTAAAAGAACAAACAATATTTATTCAAATTAGACATTATTATTATTCGTACTTTTTACACGTAAAATTACATCAAGACAGCTCCCAAAACGCCCGCCCGTCACCGCTTCCTATAGCTGGGTAGAAGAAACGGCGCAACAAACTACTCAGAAGCAGATAATAGTTAATACAATAAATTAAACCTGTGAATCACGTGGAACATCACTAAAGCATGCACATAAACACTTCATACAGAAGTAACTTCATCTTCAAGATAATAGTTTAATCGGTGCGCCCCAAACTTTGGGATCACAAACTTCATATCTAAGTTGAGGGGGCGCACTCACCTGCTACCGAAGTTCCAATAGATTTATAGTCGCGAGTGCGCGGTGCATCTTAGTAAGTTTGCGTGCCAGTTCACTGGGCCGCAAGCCTGTTTACCTGCTTAAGATAACGCTAGAATCGCATTTAGAAACTTTGACAACGTTTCAGAGTTATTTTTAAATACACTTCGATACAATATACACGTGAGGGTACCTTTTTCATTTATATTTATTACTGCTCCTAATCCCTGATAGTGGTTCTATAAAGTCCTACTTTCTATCTAGATTGGTACATAAAGATCATAGATTTTTAAGTCCTATGATCAGCCAATATTCGTATACTTATCAGTGTCAGGCTATGATTACGACATACCCCTATCGAGTCATCCACTCTTAAACATGCTGCATGTATTTTTGTAAAATCATATACCAAAGGAAAATGAACTAGAATATAGAAGTTAATGACATTGTATGCAAATTAATTATAACAGTAGTCAGCAGACAACACTTTGCATAAACAAATACGTATCTTATATTTCTCAATACTTCCCGTGAGCGCTACGTTTCGCGAACGATCGCTCACCGAGCGAGCCGCGTCGACACCACCATTTGTCTTGGACCACCTTTAAAAGCTATTCACGACCATTTTTCTTTTTTAAAAACCTTCAGACACTTCCTTTTCGTTTTTCAATCGCCCCCGCCCCGGTTGGAGTTATCGCGATAAATGCTTTTGTTTGGTACAGTTTGGGTGTATACGCGAGCTGGTAATACCGCCAGGAAAATCTGCACTGTACATTTTTGGCTGAAAAATTATCTAACTTACTTCATAGGTGGAAGATTTTTTAAATAAATAAGGTATGGTAAGGACCATAACTTTCCAATATACACTTTAGTCAAAAATATTGAATTCAGCTATTTTGTTCGGAGAACTTGCATCCTGAACAACTTAGATCGGCAGATACTGAATGATGTTCAAAATTTGGTAGCATTTTGTTTCAAATATTCTGATTGAATTATTTTGGACTACTTGATTAAAACTGCTACATCATTATTATCATCATCATCAGCCGTAAGGCGTCCACTGTTGAACAAAGACCTCCCCCTTAGAACACCACAATAAATTACAGCTTGAATGACATTTGCATCTACCGGTTGCATCTGCTAAATAACAGGTTACAATACACTAAATTATAATTTGTGGCTTCTGTATAATTATCATCTCTGTATAAATTCTCGGTATTGGGCCAAAGCGTTGAGCCGCTTGGACAGGTGAATAGATGTCTCGACCCGTTCGCTGGTAATCAGTCACAAATAGCATTCCAGAGGCTCTTGTTGAGATACGAGCGGGAGGCGGTAGCGATGTTGCTGGTGATCACCACCTAGTACCAAACATGTGGTGACGCGAGGCATTAAAGATAGCTTTTGAGCCTTCTCAGTAAAATAGGTAATTAATTATTATTAGTACTTAGTTTAATTTCATGACATTTTCTTACTTAGGTGCAGCAGGAAAAAAAATGGTGAATTTTCACACACAAAGACGATGATGATACACACGAAGATGCACGTTCATAGTTTATACCATCATGGCTACACAATATCTTAATCATGCATCTGTTTCTCACTTCACCAGTAACCCCGCTCCCGCTACATCGCATCCTCTAGCATCGCCAACAATCACAAGCTGTCTGGCAGTAGTCCTGCGATTAATCTCCAGCTGATGCTTACCCCCTAATTGAATGCTCTCTTCGTCCAGCGTTTATTGTCATCATCAATATGGACTGGATGCTGACGTACTTCTTTTGTGACTTATTGTTTCGGGGTTTTTTCGTTTCGACGGAATTGTAAAGATTACGCTGCCAGAGGCTGTAAGGATACAAACACCTTTGTGTATTAGTGGTTCTACTATTAGCTCCTCGTCAGGATATATATTTGGCTTATTTTTTTATAAGCCCGTAATAAAAATGGTGAAAAAAATTAAAAGGTTTTAAAAATCTCGGTGTAAGTTATTCTTCAAAGTGGATCGTGTTTACGTGGTCCATTGTAAAAAAGGACTAAACTAGAACACGTCTAATAGCAACATGAACTCTAACCAAATAACGCCACATAGCAGAAGTATAACACGCCGCAAATTGCTATCTTTATTGTTGACTTAATCGTAATTGAAAGGCCTCAAAGCATGCTGATTTACTACTAACTTTTTAATTGATATCAAAGAATTATCAGTTTCAGAGTTATTGTAAAATTAGAAAAAAATACCTAAACCGCGCTAAAATTTCCTCCATTTCACAGTTGAAAAACGGCACACAAGCGTACAGGAATCAATCATCGGTCACTATAAAGGCGGCGCAATAAATTCGGGCCGGCTTTCGGCCCATTTTCCACTTGTTTTCACCTCAACGTCCATTTTCAGTTCAGCTGAAAGCGCTCATTCACCCCCAATTTTGAATTCGACGTATTTGTCATTTTCTGATGTATTTCGCTTTGGTGTTTGGCCGTATTGCGCTTTTGTTTGTAGTGATTAATCGTATTGATTTTGTCGAACGTTTTAAACTTGTGGTTTAATTGAGGGAGGATTTCTGTTTGATTTTCTGTGTGTAATTTTGAAGCTCTTTGTTTATTAATTTAGTTTTTTTATGTTGGTTATTGAACCCATCAAGTGCAGCGCTACTTTCATCAGCCCAATTTTTATCCTGTTTAAATTTTTGGGACGAAGAAAAGAGGTTGTAATCAACTCTCCCTTCAATTTTATTAACTACTTACACTTTAATTTAATAACAGACACGAACTAAAATAACGTCATCCAAATTTACGATCAGCTAAATCCATAATAATAAAAAATAGCTTATACCCCACCCTTTGACATCAAGCACAATTTCAAAACACGCCAAAAAAGTTATTTTAAGAAAATAGCTGAAAGATAACGTGTTTGCAGAGTGAGGTCATTTTTCACGGCGCACATTAAGCGACGGTTAACGCCGACGGGCTATAAAAAAGCGTGTAAACACGTCACCTGTCACGTGACGTCACCGACGTGACGTGACGGGGCTGTTCACGTGGAGGCGATGTGGGAAGAATGGAGGCGATACTTAGAAGTCGGAGATTGAAGCCTGAGAACCTTGCCATTGGATTGATGGATACATTGATCGTCGCGGTAGCAGTCTTTTTGTCTTCTCTTCGTTAAAAGTACCATAATTCTATAGCCACATGTAATGCATGAATACTAGGAATATAATTATCATTGATAATTTATGTTGTGTTAACAGATATAAGTAGGTGCCATATTCGGAATAATTAAACAACGTTTTTCTAATTTAATCCATTTTTTTAATTTTGAACCGTCTTCTATAATAACTTTTCCAAATTTATTAAATATTGCCGCATCCAGACGATGCTCCCTCCTTGCTTGGGCAGCGGTATGAAAAATTACACGATGTTCAACCATTGACACACCGCCAGTGTATTGAGGAGAATGGTTTACGATGATGCATGGCTTTGCAAACGCTACTGAACGGGACATTTTATCATGCATTATTCTTCTTCAGACTTTATTGACTTCACAATGTTTAGAGTGAAGCTGTGGAGTGAGGGTAAGGATGTGCACGTAAGTTTCTAGAAAAT
Organism: Abrostola tripartita; assembly: GCA_905340225.1. Classification (NCBI taxonomy): domain Eukaryota; kingdom Metazoa; phylum Arthropoda; class Insecta; order Lepidoptera; family Noctuidae; genus Abrostola; species Abrostola tripartita. The sequence goes on from HG996494.1 coordinate 606,953, forward strand.
ATTTTTTATCTTTCTTTCCTCAGAAAAATCTTATGGTGAGATAAGTTAATCAAAATCTTTCCTAGTTGTTTAATAGGTTCTTTTGGTGTCCTTGACGATAAAGGTTAATATATTTGACTGCTATTAAATTCTTAGTAGAACTGTAAACTAAAACCAGTGAGACCTGGCATTTTATATCGAGCCCGATTAATAAGAGGCTAATCTACTGAATGATGAGAGCTCTAATATAGATAAACCGTGGTCGTGTAACAGCTTTTCTTTGAACCCTTCAGGAATTCAAGCTAGGTGATGGTTTCAAACACACACAGAGTGCACTTGATTCATAGTTTTTTCAGGTAACATCTTTGGCACAATCTTAGTAAAACTAGTAGAAAAAATACATTTTCCAAGACAATTTAAGCTATGAATTTAGGACCACCTCCCTCACATACGTGAGAGTGGTCCACATAATCGGTTTAGTTTCTCGTTCACCTCTGATTCGATAATAAATCATGTGTAAGCCCGCACCTGACACGGTTATCGCGGAGCCCGGGCACCTAACAGGGAGGGAGCTATTGCTAGTCTATCGGTTTCTTTCCGATATTTATACGGTATTGGCATTTATTACGAATGTTCATTGTGAAAGGGTTGTGGTTGTTGTACCTTTTGATTTGATGCTGTAAATCTTAGAGATTTTTTACCTAATAAGCTATAGTGATTGTACTATGTTATACTTATTTTTGTTTTAGAGATTCAGTATGAAGACTTAGTGATTATTCACTTGGTGGTGTTGTTATCGTAGTTATCAGGTGTTGGATTTGATTCTTAGGTCTGAGATTTGGATTCCTTTTTCAGATTATTTTCAGTAGTAAACCCTTGAATGGTTTTCAATTGCGATCAGTGGAAACGGCTCGGCCAATCTGTGTACATAATTATAATGTCCGAGTTATTTGAATTATTGTCGAAGTTATTTTGCATAAGACCATAGATGCATTGTTTAGTTTTATTAGTACCTTTACCTACTCCTACCATCATGATCACTCCATAAGTATAGTCTACCTAACTCGTCCAGCAAATCACTACGTCATATCCGTAAGTAAGTCCCCGAGGCTTGTTTGGACCAGTTAGGACATTAGCAAACTTCTCTAATGCCTCCAACTAACTTAGTTACGACTATCGCGACACCTTTAATTAACGTTAACTTTAGCGTTTGCTGTAACTTGTGCGCTTGCTTCACTTGATTAGAGGAGTGATTAACCTGAACACTTGTCTTCTTATCGTATAGTTGATAAACAACCTAGTGTCAGAGTTTAAACCGCCTGTAGGCCTCTGATATGGCTTTTCTCACTGTTGAAATCTTATAAATTGTGAATTCAGTTGTGCTCACGAGAGATTATTTTGTCATTTGGCACACTAATTTTTGCCATATCCTAATGCAAAACCGTAGATTTTAGGTATATCAAACTTTCAAAAGAATAACACAATACATTAAGCGACAACGGGCTAAAGTATGAACGTGCAGGATGTTATTAATGAATAACACAAACTCAACTTACATTGCTACAGTTAACGATTAATCAAAATCAAGTCACTAAACACAGCAACAAAAATATAAATCCGACTAAACTCGTAGGGTAGAAGTACCAACAGTCGGCTATACGTCCCTTGGGCGCACTCGCATCGCCACGGAACCGCGGCCCGAGCGCCGACGGAATTGCACGACCGCTTTTATTGTTAGTTGCCGCCATAACTCCGGGCTAGTTAACCTGATACAAGGTGGGACTTGGAGTTCGTGAACACTTTATTGTGGAAGGTGAGGGAAGGGCGGTGAATTAGTTTTGGACGGACACCTCTAAGCAGATATGGGCTCCTATTATTGTGTTTGGTTGTTGTGGTTGGTTGGGCATATTTTTTAGAGTAGGTCACAAAGATTGCCATTATTTGTGTCGTAAATCCCCATTCCAGAAATAGTCATAAGCGAAAAAATCTACTTTGCCCAACACATTTTGAAATGAGAAACGATATTGCTGATTTTGTTAGTGAAAATAACTTTCATAGATCATAGCTTAAGCACAAACATTAACTTTTATATAAAGTAGTTAAGCCAAGAAACGATCTCCACGTTAAGTGGTCGATTGAACAAAGTTTTTCTGTCAGAACTTGAACATTTTATTTCAACCAATTCCCCAACTCAAAGATTTCATCCAACAAAGTAAAGTACAAACAAGTAAACCCAATAGGTGTAACAATATCTGTCCAGTCCACAGAGACCACTCACGCAAAAGGTGAAAGCAAATATTGTGAGTCTCGCAAACAGTGTTCGACAACGACTTTAAAAAGTGCAGTTTGAACAAACGCTATGTTGCGGATAAGTGGGGTGCCGGACAGTTATAGTAACATCCACCCTACTGTCTGCGAGGGAATTGAAGGTTCGATTTTAGTGCATAGTGATAATTTGATATCTACTGAAATTAAATAAGTTTAGGACTTACTTTTTGCATATTTTCACGTTATAATTATACATTTTGTTTGATTGGAAATGTAGCCTATAGTAAGTAGCCTAGCTATGAACTCTAAAAAACTAGTTATCTACGCAAGCTCAAGACACACATCTAGTCCTAGTTTCAAGAAATAATATCCTCAATAAACTGCATTGGCAGGGTTAATTGTTTGGGATTGAACTTTCTTTCCAAGTAGTTCCATGTTTGCTATCGTTCAGACAATGCTGCGACCTCATCACAAAGTTTGAGACCAGCCCAGGTTAAGTTGCACGCGTTTGGACTTCTGCCAACTTACGCCGGCTAGTCCCACGACTTTCTTATTTACGGTGTGAGCAGGAATCAGTTTTAGCGGGTCTTTTGCTGGAAGATTATAAAAGTTCGTAAAGTCAAAGATTCTGGCAATTTGTGGTACTCAGAGGGTCTAGTAACTGTGACATTCGATTCGATCGGCTACATCAAATTATGAATGCTGTACTACGTGTAGGTTGAAAACAATCTTTTTTAAATCAGCCTGCTTTAAGAGTTCAAGGTCAGGGGGCAGGTTTTCCTTCTTTCTTGATTGTGTTATGTGTACCTAACGTTAAATGTGAAGCTGAATTTAACACATAACATAACATCACGCCTGTATTCCCCGAAGGGGTAGACAGAGGTGAACATATAGTACACCCACATTTCGCCAGTTATGTTGTAAGTCCCAATGTAATAGGGGGCGGGCCTATTGCCATCAACCGGGCACAAATCCAGACTCCATGCTGCTACTGAGAATTACCTAATGGAAAACTCAGTAACACTTTGCCCGACCCGGGATTTGAACCCAGGACCTCTTGCTCAGCAGTCGCGCTTAGCGACCACTAGACCAACGAGGCAGTCATTTAACACATTAAGGTCAATTAAGTACACAACTTTCAATATCTCAAAACGGACAAAATACGAGAATGTCCAAATATCAACAAAGAAGATCGAAGCTAAACTTACAAACTCTCAATAAAATGAAACAATGTACTCAAAACTTTGCAACAATCCTCCAATCACAACAAACATAAGTCACCTTACGTAACCGATGCACAAAGTCAAACTACACCGAATCAATTTAGTAAATCTACCGCACGTCAGCACGAACTTCCACGTAGCTATCACGTAAATGGGTATCATAGCTCTCGACGGATGAGAATGTGTCTGGACCGTAGTGTAGGTGTGCTGAGAAAACATCATATTTCACGGCTTAACCCTTCACTAGAAGCTGTTTGCTTGATCAGGTTCTTAATGAAAATATCGGATTGTAGGTTGTAGGTAGTTTTGGATCGTGTTGGTTTTGACTCGGTTGAACGGGAGTTTTATAGTAATTTTAGATTGGCTGCTGATAGTGAATTTAATATTGTTTATAAGTTTGGTAAGTGGATGGTTAATTACAATTATAATTATTAAAAGTACGTAGGTAGATTAATAATAAAAATGATCATGTCCTACATGGTATCATTACACTGATAATTTTGATGCAAAAATCAATTTTAAGCTTATCCTCTCAGGAAAAACTGGTACAGCCTACTGATACTTTTCAGAGAACAGTTAAGTGAAGCTATTATTTATTTTAATATACTCATTATCACACCTTTACTAGTGTGAAAGAAGAATTCAGATTAAGGATTTATAATCTTAAACAGATTTCAAGCGCCAGTAGAAAAATCTGAAGCTAAAAAATCACATGAAATACAGAATCGATTATTTTAGATCCAAGTCAAGCAATTGATATACCGAAGCCTGCAGGATATGTCTTTCGAAAAACCTTTCGGAATTCCCACTTTACCCTGTAACCTCATCCTGCTTGCAATGCAGATGTATCCTGGAGGTCCTTCTACCTTGAGGGAAACTGATGACGCAAAGCATGTGTGACTTACGATCCATGTCTATGGACTATGCGAAGAACGGTGGGGCGACGATTTTTGGTTGAAGTTTGATTAATACAGGGTGAGATGAAAATTTCGTAATTAATATAAATATATTACAGAAGAAAATTCGAAGGTTAACAGTTTGGATTATGGTGAATAAAATACAGTAGATAGTAAGGTGATAGTAGTAATGAATATGAAAATACGACTATCTAAATAATTAACCTAAGTATTAAAGCATTCAATAAAGCTACACATTTCATCAGGATTTATATGATTGGAGAATTTATGGAGTAAAAAGTGTAGGTACCGATAATAAATAAATTAGCCATAACAATGTATAGTTAACCTACTATTACTATTCTCAAATACGACGAAATCAAAACACAAAAACCGCTTAATTATTGCAACACAATATCTTAAGCAAACAACATGTATATCAGACGTCCATGGTTACCCAACCAAAGGTGACAAACAGACAATTTTCTCTCCTGTCCAATGCAAATGAGACCATCTGGCATAACCTGCCTCGACCACCACTATTTACCAACAAACTAAACTTTAATACAATGGCATAAGGCTTCATTTCAAGTTGTATGACCGAAAATATATTTTTGTGGTATGTGCACTCTTGCAATTTTATAAAATTCGTTATTTGTGGACCTTATTACTATGGTTTTAAGGTATGTTATTGTTAAAAGTAGTGAAGAATTGTATGTTTGTAGAAGTCTGGCCTCACGTGGGATTCCAAAATAAAGTGATGACCCTAAAGCGTTGGCGTGTGAGTTATAGGGTTGTCGCTTGTATGAACTTTGGTGTTTCTGCGTAATATTACATTCATTTGCACAGTTTTTATGTAGTCTATGTTTTGATTGTAAAAAAATAAATAAAAGACGCATTTATTAACAATAATTATTGTAATTGAAATCTTGTATAGATAGTGCATCCAATTGAAGTGACCAATTGGATGCACTATCTATACGAGATTTCAATTACAATAATTATTGTTAATTATATATTCGAATTGACAAACTGTTTTGTGTTAATACCCACCTTTTTCCAAAGTCCTCCGCTATCGCGTTAACTGACGAGCCTGTTTCCCTTTTGCATATTCCAAACCCTGATCTGATCTGCTACAGGAAATTCCTAAGTCAAAACCATAACCATTTCATCCAATATGAACGAATGAATTTAACCCAAGACAATCGGTAATCCTACTTGTAACCACAAAGCGAATCGAGCTAATAAATTAATGGTTCAAAGGAAAATTTCGTCTAGTACCAATACTGACGAAATGGGTGATATAGTCAGTCAAACTGTAATAACTGCCTAAACCACTAAACCATCTGATAAAAAACAAATATTAACTCGAACCCATCGGTCTATATTAACCAATCTCCGAAACTAGAAACTCCAATAGATTTTATGGCAGGTACTATCGCATCACAACGTCGCCATACCCCATTGATTCTCCGAAGGTTTTATGGTCACCTTTACTTATAGAAGGAATTTATTACTATCTTTTCACAGATGACTTGGTAGGAGTGCCGTTACCTGTCACACAGGTATGATTTAGAGACGCTAGGCAGACTTGGACACTAAATTAAAACCTAGGTCTTCTGGAAGTAACGAATTGGATAAAGAAAATTGGTTTTGTCTGCAAAATAGTTTTGGGAAGTCAACGGGTGTGTGTTATAGATAAGATATATTATTTGCTTCTCTTATATTTGTGAGTTAGAGCCACGTATGAAAACGTATAAATATTAAAATTGTTTTAGAATACATCAAAGGTTGCGGGCAACCGGTGTGCGGTGGATACAAATGGCAAGTTGTCGTTCATTCCGGCGGTCCACAGTGGACGTGGACGATGAAGATGACATAAAACAACGTTAGAAATATTTTATGGCCTAAATTTTGTGATTGGGCATGGCGAAATATGGGTGTATAGTGCACTTACTTTCGCCGGTTATGTTTAAAGGTACCAATTTTATAAGGATCGAGCTTATTGCCATCAGCCCAGCACAACTCCAGGGTCCGTGCTGCTATTGTGAATTACCTAATGGAAAAACCCAATAACACTTTGTCCGACCGCCATTCTAACCAAAAATTTAAAAACTTTATATAAGTACCTTTTTAAGTATCTATAGGTAATAGTCAAACAGAATCATTCCCAGTACAACTTGAGCTTAATTACGCACTTACAAAACAATGAAGGAATCACCTAACAGTGGGGTAAACACAGCAGATAGTGGCTATTGGAAAAGTTGCGCTGAGTCAATAACCTGCTCCCGAACTTTTTCGATTAGTACCTGCCAGTAATGGGGAGGTTCACCCTACCAACTATTTACCCTTATTACGTCTTCGGCTCTGTTCGGTAATTATTTTAACCCTTTCTGAACGTTTCAGTGGTAATAGTGGGATTCGAACTAAAGGTTAGATTTGCTTCAAGTGAATGTTGTCTGGATTCAAATATTTGTATACTATCCAACCCTCGTTGATAGTCTCCGTATTATGTATTGTTTCATTTACCGATGTGTAGGAGAGACCCTATTACAATTTGATGAATATCTAATAACTACAGAGGTACTTATGCCAAGTTTTATCACTTATTATTATCTTTGACATCGCCTTAACGAAATTCTAGATGACCTGTCAATTTTGTTATTGCTAGAAAAAATAGGCGAAATAAACATCTTAAGTAACGTAAAAAAATCTACGAGTTTACCTTCTTATAACTGCGCTATTATCAACCGAATAGCAACGGAAGTTTTTACATTGATGTTATTCCTATTTAAATACGCGCTTACTTCCAAATAAAGCCTAGAATACCATTAATATGCAGTGTACGACGAGCGAGCACTAGTCTGGACTACTAAATAGGTGTGCACGTCGTTATTGCCACGAATTTCCCACAATGAGGTAAGCAGTGCTGTCATAATCATTAATCGTTTTATTTTCCACATATAAATTTTCTATAAGGCTAAGATGATATAGCAAGCCTTGACTATACGTTCAGACAACGTGTCCACCAGCTCGTAACTACTGCAGGAATCGACTTTATTCCCCTTTTTCATAAAAAATTACAATTTCAAACCTAGGATTCAATTATACCTGTCACTGTCGTTTGCATATCTAAGAATAGAGATGTCAATTGATTTAATACGGGGTTTTAGTTAATGCCGGTATGATCCTCGTTTATGAATAAGAGGGTATTTGTTTAGTACACAAAGGTTTACACATGTTCGATTTGACATAATTACTACCTTAAGTGAGAATAAAAAAAATATATCTCAAAATAAACTAGTGCGAAAAAAATAACCCTTAGTTATACAAAGCCTTAAAAGTAACCAATTTCATTTCTCTTTCTTTTTTTTAAATCGTCGCCCTACACTAGGAATTTCTCCTGTATCGTGGGTGCGTTTCACAAACATGAAATATTGCGTACACAAACACCTAGACTCGGGACAAACATCTGCGGATCGCACAAATTATTGTCCCTTGCGGGAATCGAACCCGGAACCCTTAGCGCAGCCGTCCAATCGCTTAGCCACTTCGCCAATCAGGTCGTCTATTTCAAATATAAATAGTAAGCACAATTTAAGCCTTGCTTTTTTTCTGTCGCAGCTAGACAACACGTGAAAATCCAACAATAAATAAACCTTGAATGTAAATGAAACAGTTCTGCTTAGTAGTCCCGACTAGGTCCGCGTAATGCCGCCGCTGCTCACAGCATAACTAATACCTGTCGTAGGTTTTATTTGAAGAAGGAAAATTAACAATATTGAAAACAAAAGAAGCGAGATCAATGTACTAGGAGCTTAGATATCTAAAGAGCGTATGTTTATACGCTCTGTGGTAAGTTGTAGACCGTAGATGATAAAACCTTGTAGGTATTATCATCTCTGTTCTTTGACATGCAAACGACAGTGACAGGTATAATTTAATGAATTACCAACTTGTTTATATAAGGGGTGTTCGTCAGTCATGAGTGTTCAAAGAGAATTTATGTCATACAAAGTTTTTTTAAACAAAAGCATTGCCACACTATATGAAATTATTTGCTGCTGTGGGTGCGTTTTGTTTTACCGTGCGTGTATCGTATATATCGTAAAACGTACTTATTAGGTAGGTACTGGAATGCATTGTGCAATAGAATGTAACCTAAGATTTTACGATTTGCCATCGCGTTTACTACCAGACCACACAAGGCAATCAAAAAAGCCGGAACCGAGTAATTGTACATGCTTCTTATTACAGGTACCTAATTTAATATCCGTAGGACGGATACGGAATACACATCTGACGCCTTCAAAACCTGTGTAGTAAGAGGAGACAAACCAAGCGTAGAGCCAATGTATCGCAATAGGTTCGCCTACCCGACATGGCACTTACGATGAGCATCAAAATCTAGGTGTACCATCATCATCTTCAGTGGCCTCTGGTCCAATATAGACACATATTGTGGCATCATCATGCCAACATAATCAGGTCATATCATCATCGTCATCAGCCGGAATATGTCCACTGTTGAACAAAGACCTCCCTTAGACGCCACAACGAACGATAACTTGCCATTTGCATTCACTGGTTGTAGTAATCTGATATAGAAAACAGACATAATATGTACCTCTACAGGACTTACAGGGATGATTTTAAGTAGAATAATATAATAATGAAGTTTTCAAATACTTTTTATACAACTAAATCGTCTCTAGTTCACAACAGTGTACCCCCACGCGCTGTCTCCTATCATTACCGCGGGGAGGCAGCCCGGAGTCAATAGTTCAATATTTATGAGAGAAGTCAACGGAGATTTATGCGTAAGGACAAGTGCTCCTCGGTCAGGTGGGCTGATTTATAGCGGCTTCTGGTCGCCTGGTACTATTGATAGTGGACGGTATACTGTGACTCTTGGAGATTCTGATTGCTTGAGGATTTTGGGAATTAATTTCGTGTGTCTTAGAGTATACACTAGCTGCAGCTCTGTTGAGTTTGACTGCCAGTTTCTTTGAAATTCTAAATATGATCTATTTCAAAATCAGCATAAACTCCAAAAAACTTAATGGCGGAAATAAGCAGCATACCTGTCCTACACCTTTTCGAAATACAGTTGTGACGATAAACTTGAATTCATAATATATATAAATAACCTTTCATAGTTTAAAAACTTTCATACACTCACCAATAACGGTCGTTATAATTTCGCTTCAAGACCTACATTGATCGCTATAATTATTATAATGATCAACCACAAAATAACACTACACTTCGTTAAGTCAGCACGAAAACACCTAATCAATAGTAACAAAAAGCCAACGACAGGCAGGAGCCGCCAATTCCGGGCCGCAAGAGGGCCCGGTAATGAGCTTCATCTAATTACGCGACTCCTACGTGAGACAGTTGCTAACACCTGTATTATGCAGCGTCTAACTACGGCATCTTGCCTAACGCTTACAGCTTTATTGAGAGTTAATATGAAGAGGTTAAAGTAACAGCTACGTGGAATATGTTAGGGATAACATAAAATAATGTACGTTTCTGCAACGGTTTACGGGTTGTCGAACTTACGGCGTGAATCTTTGTATATGTATATGGTTTCTAAGACACCACGGACTAACGGTAACGGAAAACATCGTGAGGAAACCGGGATTTAACTATCTGAATCGCCATCCCGCAGTGAGCTAGCGTGGTGATCAGTGCTCGATCCTTCTCTATAAGAGAAAAAGGCGTTTGCCCTGCAGTGGGACAGTTATAAGCTGTTATAATTTTATTATAGGGGTAAAAAGTAAAGCTTGCTTGAGTATTTGTTAAGAATGATAATGCCGGAATTACCTGACTTTACACAAGCTAATCTTACGCCATTACATGGTAAAGCCTGCGGATGACTACACAACCCACTCTTACAAAATTTCTCAACATAAAAGTAATCACAAAATCCAATGAACAGCTCAAACATTTACCTAAAAGCGTGTGAAACATTAGTCACGTTAAACGGTACCGACCCTCAGCAAAATGGTCTAAACGCAAAAATACAATTTATTAATTTGCAAAAAAACGGCGCCGACGAGCGTCACCTGTCACGCTGCGTGACGGGCCCCAAGAAACGCCGACGTGATGAATTGTTGAAAATAAAAATTACGACGTAACCGGATAAAAGGGAGGGGGTTGGAACACGTTTAATTTTAATCGACTCTTTCAAGGAAGAATTTTTAAAATCTTGTTATTTGAGTTGAAGTTAATGGAATCATAAGTTGATTGTTTTATTTAACTTGTTTTTACTTTCTTTTGGTGGTTAGTTACCCACTGGAAGTTAGGAATTTTTGATTGAAGGTTAAATAACAAATATTTAAAACGCAATTAACAGTCATTATCAGCAAAATATTAAAGCATGTGGCAATTAATTCTCTAAAACAGAAAAAAGCGTCTCGAAAGAAAATACCTACATTTGCAATTCTGGGCACATTTATCCAGTCTACAGTATAACAAAACAACTTTAAACCTGCCACAAAACATTGTTCTTGTACAAAACACGCAGCTGTCACGTCAGCCCACGTCACGTGACACCACGTGACGGGCGTACACGACAGGTAACAACGTTTGCCGCCAATTTTTAACACGCCAACATTTAAATTAAATTCCAGCGAGCACGTCCCGCCGCGCGCTTAATTTAACCAATTACGTGAAAATGCTTATCTCTTACTTATACCGCTGTGGTGCATGGATGTACAAGTTTATTGTATTTATGTTAGTAAGTGTGTGTGAATAAGAAATTTTTGTACGCATTTATGGGATTTTTCAAAAAAAAATTAAAGGAAATAATTATGAGAATAGATACATATGTTTTCATCATGAAAACATTCTTAGAAATACTTTTCTATGATAATTATGATTCAATATTTATAATAACAAGAATTGTCGAATTGATCTATGTTTTATTGCGGTTTAAACACTTTTCATGCTCTGATGAATCGTAAAAGATTGGATACCGAGAACATCTCAGTTTCTCAATGTTTCCATAAATACCTATAACAATCATGTAATTAGAATCCTCAAGCCATGGCATTTGAAAGTATTAACAATTAATGTCACTTGTAATCACCATAAACAAACCAAACTTAATGACTACGTTATCACAAGACTTATCGTAACTTTACCGAGAACTTAGCAGTACTATCGAAGTTTTTTTCTCATAGGTATAATGTTTACTATTATCCTTTTTAGGTAATTGGCGATAAATCCTCATCTGTACTTTGTTGTTTTGTCGCAGTCAGCTGTTTAGTTCGCGTGCCGAATCATTTGTTTTTACAAGGGTACTGTGAGAGTTTTGAACAACAAATATTTAGCAAGGTTTCTTTATCTTTATCGCAGAATTGGGAATGAATTCCATAAAAAATAATATTCCATCACGCCTTTTTTGTCTGTATGTAGGCAAAGGAACAATAACAATTTTATACGCAAAAAGATAGCTACAAATAGGAAGTAGAAAAAAACATAACATCACGCCTGTATTCCCCGAAGGGGTAGGCAGAGGTGTAAATATAGTACACCCACATTTCGCCAGTTATGTTGTAAGTCCCGATGTAATAGAGGGCGAGCCTATTGCCATCAACCGGGCACAGATCCAGACTCTGTGCTGCTACTGAGAATTACCTAATGGAAAACTCAGTAACACTTTGCCCGACTCGGGATTTGAACCCAGGACCTCTTGCTCAGCAGTCGCGCTTAGCGACCACTAGACCAACGAGGCAGTCCAAATAGGAAGTAGAACGAGTAGAATTCATTTTATTTTTATTTTGTTTGGGGATCGCAGTGTTGGTGGTCAAGCTTCAGAAGACGCTGCTGCCCATCTTCTAGATTTTCCCTTAGTCGCCTCTTACGACACCCACGGGAGTAAAGGACCCCCTTTACTCCCGGTATCCCGGTCAATTCTAGCCCGGATACCATACAGCTCATGAATTCACATAGTCAAATTTGTGACAACATCACCATTTTTTTCCAGCCTGCACTATCTCACTGCAAGGCAAAGTCTACATTACCTCCTTCCACTTGCTCCCATCTACCGCCATTTCACACCAGTTTTAATGCTTAATAAACTTTATGTTATTTAAACAATGATTGGTCTTCCCTGTATCTACTAGCTAGGTTCACTCGTAACGCACTGCATATCTAGCAGTGCAGTACGTTTGCAGAGCACTGTGCGCTGTGGCAGGTTACTTTGGCAATGTTCCCGTGCGTAAGATAGGTGTTCTGCTTAGACTATGGTCGGCTGGATATGTATTAAATTGAACGAATAAAAAGATACATTGAATATTTTTAATAATAAAAAGAGTAGAGCAACTTTTGAGGATATACGATTAGGGATTAAAAAGCTACGTGATGTGTCTTAAGTAACATAATAACAATAATTACTATCCTAAAAAGCATCCAAAACCTGAATTGCAGAACTAAGTAGCAAAACTCGTATACTGGTTTGTCTCTTTATATTAAAAAAATCCTGAGGAAACCGGCACACTCAAAAAATCTATTCATTTAAGAAGCTAGTACTAAATTGCCTTGTTTTTTTTAATGGCCAAGATTAAACAAAACCTTTGTGCAACAATATAATTAATACAATTCCTATCCTCCGTTTATTAATCTACGTGCAGTTGGTTTCAGCGCGGCCATCTCCCGTCTCGGGCAAAATAAAGAAATTTCACTTTGAAATTTATCTCAGCCAGGATTGTCTCGTAGCTTGGTGCAGACCTGTTCGCTGGTGACTCCAACGAATATTATTTTAACTGCTGTCCAAATATAGTTGTCATTTTCAGGACTATTGTAGTCGCGAAAAGGATTCTTGTTTTAAGATATTCAGAATTTTATGGTACAGTGTCATTTTATTGTTTCGTTTTTGAATTATGTATAATATTTGTAGAATATTTAATCTGCGTCAACATAATACTGAATAAGTTTCTCCCTATTACAGAATATGAGTGCCGAGTGGTATCCGGCTTAGAATAGACCACCCCCTTTACTCCCGTGGATGCGACTAACGGGAAAATCCCGAAGATGGGCAGCAGCGTCTTCTGTAACTTCACCACCAACACTGCGATCCCCAAGCCGCTTGCCAAGCGTGGGGATTATAGCAACCACCCCCATTAAGGGGAGGCCTTTGTTCAATAGTGGACGTCTGACGGCTGATGATGATGACAGAGTATGAAAAAACTTAATTGTATCGCGTTAGGTTTGTTCCTCGTATCGTTGAAGTTTGGAAACTACGAAACAAAAACTAATCTTTTTTACGACTATTTTAAAGGTAAATCGTCTCGAATATTTAATCCCTCTAGCGATCAGTCGACATAATGTATGAGTCTGCCTCTCCACACAGTATTTTGCTTGAACATACATCGGCTGGGAGCCAAATTCTTAGGAGATAAGGTAGCACCTTCGCGCTAAGTCACAATAAGCGAGCCATTACCATCACGTAAGACTGAGATACGACGCAGCATCCAATGGGAGCAAGGAATCTCTACACCGAAAAAGGTGACGTAAATGTATTTATGTTGTAAGGGTCTGGGTAAATGCGGTCTGGGAATAGATCTGGAAGTTAGATACCTAATATTACTGTTTTTCTATAAACAAATAAGGTTCGAAATATAAGGACCTGTATGTAAAGAATTCATTTTTAAGAGCTTTTTGCAGATACAAGACGCAAATACAACGTCACTCTAAGGGCTTTAGCTCTATTGGCAGTTATCAGGCTTAATTCCTAGGACGAAACCAGCGAGACTTCGCTAACAAAGAACATAATCCTATAACACAACAGAGTGCCCAATAAAATAACTTATAACAACTTCCCAAAACAATTCCTCCTCAATCTAAATCATAGCAAGCGAGCCGTACAGCGAGCGGCGATCATAAAACACCATTAAAATCGCAATACCTAACAAAATAAATATAACTGGGTACCTACGAACTCGTCCCCTCACATATTAACCTTTATGATCTAATTTGGCAATGGCCGAGGCCATTTGGCAGAGCAGCGGCCCTCTCATCCACAATATTACATTCAATGTCCCGTGCGCCATACAACAGGTACTGAGAAATAAAACCGACTATGGCCTGTGAACGCCGTTGGATGAGTTTTAAAGATGCTCAAATTTTGGATGGCCCACTTTAGTGCTTAAGTTCCGGGTTAACGGTTTGTTAAGGTTATTTTGGGACGATATAATATGTGGATAACAATTTGACCTGTTTAATATGGGTTACGTAAACATAAGTCAATTAGAAATTTTACAATAGACAATACCTAATTCGCTTGAGCCATATACATCACCGTGTGCCGTGTGGTATCCGGCCTAGAATTGACCACCCCCTTTCCTCCCGTGGGTGTCGTAAGAGGCGACTAAGGGAAAACCCAGAAGATGGGCAGCAGCGTCTTCTGTAACTTGACCACCAACACTGCGATCCCCAAGCCGCTTGCCAAGCGTGGGGATTATGGCAACACCCCCCCTTCTAAAAGGAGGAGGCCTACGTTCAACAGTGGACGCCTTACGGCTGATGATGATGATGATGATGATATACATCACCACCTATCTGGCATAAGATTTGCACCGAAATGTGGCCAAGACCCTAAAAGAGAACATATCTGTCGAAGCCTTCGCAGTTTTGAAATCATCTTTGCTTTTTATCTCAATGAGTAGAAGACACGTCGTATGATTGAAATCCTAATATTCTCTCTTGCAGTAAAAGTTCTGGTATTTAGGTAGTAAAACTAGCGCTGAAGAAAGCTAACACCTACTTTGTTAAAGTTTAACAAAACTAAAACAAAATCTAAAAAACTTTATTCCAACAAAAAATAACTTTACGGAGAGTGGGTACGTGGCAGTGTGGGTGACAGGTTACTTTGGCACGATTCCTGAAGCAATAGGTGGACGAAATGAATATGTTGGCGATAGAACTAACTTGGGTTCGTAGCCGCGGCTGCTTGTTTAGATTCTAGCCTCTATTATCTGCTTTTATGTTTGTTTTTGTACTTTAGTTTGTGAAAAAAGTATTGAAGTGCTTTAGTTCGCCTGACGGTGGAAATGTATCTCTTATTTTGTTTATTTACTGCTTAATTTTTCGGGAAAGGTACTAGACTTTTCTAGTTAGACAGGTTTTTAGACTTTGTTACAAATGAGCCAAGGCTTTGAAAGATCTTATGGAGGCAATAGACAGCAAACTAAGTAGTTAGATCGAGTTAGGATATCAGCCTATTTAAACAAGAGTAACAACAACCTAACCTTTAGCCGCTATTCAAAACGCTACAGTAAAAAAAAAATGTACTCGCTCTCCACATTGGAGTCCAGACAATTCAACGCTAGATTTTATACAGGGTGTAAGTAAGTGTTGCCACAAACGCGTTTTAATCTTAACTACAAATAATAAAATATCTATCAACCAACCAAACTATATAATCCTACCCTACTGTCTTTATAACCTATCAAAATTGATTACCAGACAATTGTCTCACCAGTATCCACGGAAGCCACTCAAATAAATAGCCGCCGTCATAAAAATAGAAAAACAAAATAAAGGTAAACAAGAAAACAGTTACCGGCCGAACGTAATTTCGGCAAAAAAAAAACACTGACCATTACCATCTTTATCTAGGGTAAGTCAATTTTCCCCACTACCCTGAAGGTGCAAATTTATTTCTCACACGAAACAAGCTATTTTGAACTTTATGGGTTCGGAATAGAGGTGTGGAGAGATGATTCATAAGGTTGGTATCGGTAACAATGTCCAACCTGTGTATGTAACGTTGACAAGGTGGAGGATGATCGTATAATCCCCATAAAATAAGGTAGCGAAAGAAATTGGGGACATACTGAGAGCAGATACGTTTTGCGTGAGCTAGATATGTAGAGCCGACATTCTTATATTTGCCGCATAGACATACCTATATAGGTTAGCAATAGCACGCATTTCTTATGTAATAAACTTACACATGCAGTATAGGCACGCGTCGTTTTTTAAATTATTATTTTTGTTTATACGCGAAGTTTATGCAAATTTGACTTATATAAACGGAAAAATGACTGATGTGTTTCTAATGATACGGGATACCTACCAACCTGCTCTTATCCATATGACGATATGCCTTACAAGACCTTTCTTTATACCAGTGTTTTCAATCTTCTTTGTTTTTATAATCAATCTGCATATATGCTATATTCATTTATGTCTCAAAGATAAATATATTATTTTATTTCAGCCGTGATCGTTCCACTGCCGGGCAAAGGCCTCCCTTTCCTTCCTCCATTCTTCTCGGTTGTGACCTGCAGTAGTCCATGTAGCATTATAGGAACCATATAAATAAAGCCATTCATTTATGACTGCACTACAAATCTAGTTGCCATGATTCCAGAGTGCCATACCTATGAAGAAGATACACCAAGACACATCTAACATCGTCGACTATATTCTTTCCCCTGATAACCCGGTGTGCCGGACCACTATAATCCGTCCGGCACCGTCTGGTATCTTCCGACCCGTCCGAGCGGTTCGTTTACGACTCACGTTAATAGCGATCGCACCTCGGACACGCAGACCTGATCGTTTTCCTATATCTTTGAGTCACATAAATTCTTGGTGCACCTCTATCTTCATTTTGGGAGAAATTCTCGCTGTATTTATTTTGCAGAATAGGTACTGTGCTGAACATGATCATGATTTACGTTCTTTAGAATAAAAATGTGTCCTCAAAACCGCCTGTTTAATACGTGTTTACGTACTGCTAAAACAGCTATTGAAATAAAACATAATTCAGTCAAATTCATAATGTTTTTATTTCATATAAACCAATTTAAGGCGATGCAAAGTCAAGATGTTGCACGGTTCTAAAAATTGCATGAATTAATCGGCAAAGAAATAAATATAAAACGAAAAGCATCCATTCGATGGTGGTGGGACAACACCTAAAAATGTATTTATTCTTGCATCATTATAGCTAACTATATTGACCTCACCATATTATCGTCATCGAGTGCGCCCTTAATAGCATCCTCATAGATGAAACAAGGCTATACATTCCCATCAAACATAACTTTAAAACTTACTCGGCCTTATTACAAAAAGCGGTTTATCTAAAAACCCAGGTTAAAACCTCTAAAAACCACGGTTTATAGGAAAGTGTTAATACAAAAAGTGGTTTTGCGATAAACCATAGTCCATTCAATGGTCTAACGCCAAACCTTGGCGGCCCCTAGTTTAAAGTGAAGAACTATGGTTTAAAATATGATATCTGTCAAATTTCATCTTTTAGGTTATCATTTATAGTTGTTGTTTTTACCTGAACATGGATATTATCATGTTCGATTTAATTGATATTGAGGATATTGAAGCCGATATAACAGATATTATTTGCTTTTGTTGGTCCATCGCACAAAAGATAATAGAATACGATTCACAAGAGACTCCCGGTATGACAATATATATTCGCATATATTTCACTACAAATTCCGTTCTAACACATTATTTATGTTTATCAATAAATAAACTAGCATAACATACTTACTTTTGGTTTTAACATACTAAATTACGTCAACAAACATCTCATAAACAAATGAGTTTAAATTACGTCACGTTTCGTTACACGTATGTACTTAGTTGTATTACTAGCTAATACAACAAGCTTCATTCTAAAGAAAACTACAGTAAAGGATATAATTGATATTAAAATCTAAGCAAAATAATAATAGTCTCAATATTTTTAACACTTCTATAGAATATTTAATCATTAGTCTATTATTAAACTTTTTTCTTTTCTGGGCAAATGGAACGTTTTTGTAGAATGATAACATTATGAACGAACGATGTTTTTATTAATCTGTGGTTGATATACAAACAATGGTTCAAATGACAGTGCTAAGAAAACCACGGTTTTTATAACTTTTGTAATAAGGACAAATTTAGACCATGGTTCTTCAGATAAGCCTGGACTTGAAAGGCCAGGTTTAAACCGATGTTTATTTAGTTTTTTGTAATAAGACTGACTAAGTCTGAAGAAGTCAATTGTTTTGCCTAGTAGTTCAATTCAAACCTCTCTAGTAAATTGACAGAAGATAAACAGTAGCTCTAAGATGAGTTTAAACTACTATTAGCGTAAGGTGAAGTCAATGAGATCCGTCGGTTGGTGGCGTATCTCTTTAGCCTCTAATAGCGTTGTCCGAACGCTGCTCCAAGAGATTCATTGGATGCGCGTGCCATTTGTGTCGACACAAACGACAAAAATTGACGGAAATATAATCATTTTTATAACCAACATTTTAAAGCAAAAAAATACTTTAATGAATCTATTATGTAAGGCAGAAGAGAAGAGACACTATAATAATATACTTATAGCTAGGAAATACTGGGTTAATGATAACTTCGTAAAACCCTTTCTACTAAAGAAATGTGATTGAAGTAAGTCTATTTTGCAAAAAAAATCTTTGATTTTTATAGTGAAGGTGAACACGGAGTACCTAGCATAGTATAATGTTTTAATTTGTCTAGTTTTTTGTTAGTATTATTATGTCCCATGTACCTCTTGGGTGTCCCATTGCCCTCTTCTCTTGAACGCCACTGTCTCCAGGGTACCTTGCTAATAGACAGAAATAAATAGACTTATTGAGCACTGATAGCCGAGTGGTGTGACCATTGGTCTGCCAAGTCAAAGGTCACAAGTTTAAACCACGGCACGCACCAATGTCTTTTCGAATTCATGTGCGTATTATAAAGTAATTATCAGTTGCTAAAAACGGTGAAGAAAAACATCGTGTGGAAGCCGGCACACCTGAGAGAATTTTCAACAGTGTGTAAAGCCATGTCAGAAGCCTACAGGCGCGGCGGTTTAAACTCTGACAACAGGTTGTTCATCAACACACGATAAGAAGAAGACAGAAATGTTTGGAGAATGTCGACACACATGGATAACAACACAGCATTAGTGTCTACCTCAGAGCTAATCCTAGTCGTTACACCTCATTGGGTGGCCACGAAGAATGAATTTTGGGTTCATATTATTACAAAACACTCTTCTAGGTAAGTTATAATTAATTCTTAACACATTTCTAAAGTTTTTCTAATTACTACATAATATTCAATTATGGCCCAGTTACACATTTTCTTTAATCCTCCTTCTATTTCTTGATGATTGCCTCTTTTGACTGCCTCGTTGGTCTAGTAGTCGTAAAACACGACTGCTGAGCATGAAGTCCTGGATTCGGATCTCAGGTCGGGCAAACTGTTATAGGGTTTCTCCATTAGTTAATTCTCAGTGAAAGCACGGAGTCTGGAGTTGCGCCCGGTCGATGGCAATAGGGTGGCCCAATATTATATTGGGACCTATAACATAACTGGAGAAATATGGGAGTAATATATGTACTTATAGCATCTTAAACCTCTGCCTATGGTATATGTATATCCGTCTATCGTGTTGCCCTTATGTATCATTGGATCTTGTAGAACATACTCGCATAATATAAACTTATATTACAATCTTTTTATACACATAATTAACCTTCATAATTATCATAATATTCTAGGCTTCTAAAGTATTTAGATCATTGGAAAATTATGTAAGAAACTCTTATCTCTAATGACGAGCCACTTCGCTGTATTAGTGGCCCCACGGAACCCATTTGCAACACTATCGTCTTAAGAGATTTCCTGTAGGGCCCGAACGTATTGTGTGCGAGATTTGTGGCTCAAAGTATTGCGTTAAGTGCCCACCTTGATGGGAGAACTGATTCACTAGTAAAACAGCGCTTCTTTGAAGTATTGGCTGTTGGAAGTTAAGAGGAGAACCAATGAGGAGGCAACATTTTTGTAAAATAGTTTGACAGTACTGAATGTTTGGTCAAACTAAATGCGCATGCGGTGTTACTCACTACACTTTTTCGGGATAAAAAGTAGTACATGTGTTAATACAGGGCTACCTCCATACCAAATTTTATCAAAACTGGTCAAACCGTTTGGGCGTGAAGAAATAACAAACACACACACAAACTTCAGCTTATATAGAGATTTGCAGGTTGGCAAAATTAACTTTTGGGTGATCCGCAGATATGTGTGTCATGTTCGGGTAATTAGTGCGTGTGTAGCCATATGCAATGATATTTCATCGCTGTAAAACGCTTCCACGATACAGGAAAATCCAAAAGAAAAGTTAAATTAACTAGAAATGAGAAGCTAATTCTCTCATGTTTAAAAAAAGCGATCTAGTCTGTTTAACAGACTAGATCGCTTTTTTTAACTAAACAGCTTTGATAAAATTTCGTGAATGCTGAAAGGAAAGCGCGCATTTAAGTTTCTCTCCATACATTAAAGTATAATCATAATAAATAACTAGGAAAAAAATCGCTGAATGTTTTCCCGGTACAATATGTTTCCACGGCGCGCAGGTGAACGTAAATCACTCGTCTAGACGAGTTTTATAGCTGCTGATACACGCACTATAATACACCCCAGTGGCTCTCAAAGTGCGTGGGGTCGGTGCCCAGCCGGAACATTTTGACAAATATTGCCCTCGAATTTCTGTATTTATTAGAAAAATAGATAATAATAAATGTATCATTAAAGAAGATAGGCAGAGGTATATTAACGATCTAAAAAATAAATGTTTATTATTATGCTGTCACAATTAAAAAAAGGCAAGGTGCCTAACCTGTAAATGTGAGTATGTGTAATGTTAATGTAAATAAGACAACTTGGAAAATATTTTTAGATTTTTTTCAACACAAATTCATTTTCTGATAATTATGTGATGCGAGTGTATGAAGGCAAAGAAGTTTTTCAGGATCGTAGCAAATTGAAATCCGTGGTCTCTGCCTTCCCCTCGTGGATATATGCGTGACTTTATGTATGTATGTTTATCATACTGCGTACAAATTAGACAACTATTTGAAAATCACTTATTTTTGCTCTTCAGGTCAAAGAAATAATACAATTATTAAAAACGTGCAATAACTGATTGATAACCACTAGGTGTGTAAAGGCATATAGTATTGGGATCTTGCCTCATTAGAAGTCGAATATTGGATTTCATCAAAACTTAGTTTTGGTATTATTAATTGTTTTTCGTTTTGCTATCTTTTATCAGGTTTTTATGTGTGTCGGACGTTGCTATTTCAGTGACAACTTGTTTCATATTTTTGCACTATAATAATTATGAACGAGCATTGATAATAACGTTTGGTCACTGCGTGTTTATGATTTAGCATTAACAGTACACAGTTAACAGTTTTGTCACAATATTTCCTACATCGTTTGTGTTTTTCAGAACAACTTATAAAGTACTGAAATATTATGAGGTATTAACAATGATACTTGCTAGGTTTGACCCTTTAACTTCATATATTATAATTCTATAAAACCTTTAGACCACCATGACGTCATTCGTTATTAAGAGGACAAAAAATTCAGTAATATTCATTGAACACAATCCTTTATGCTTTGATCCTTTGAATGATATAGCCTTTATTAGAAGGTGTTCAGGGTAGCTAGCAAAAGGTAGTTACCTATGAAATTGTAGGCAATAAGCCAATCTACAAATATCTTGGAACGTATAGTACCGATCTCTTCTGTACGTGTTAGTATCCCATAGTTCAAGGTTGTAATCAGATCTTTAGAATGGAAATCAATTTAATTTTCTTAATGGCATGCGTGATGGTATTCAATGCTTTAATGTTATGATATTTCGTGTATTATTTAATATTCATCTGCTGCTATAGTTTAATGTTTACGTGCAAAACCATCTGCATCTTGTGTTACTAGAAGCCAACATTATATAGGTGAGAAAAGACAGATGATGGAGCTTGAAACCACAAAATTAAATCCACATTCCTCCCAAAAATCTGACCGCAAGTCCCAAACAAAACACGTACGAAATCAAATCTATACGATTTCAATATAGAAAGGGGAGGATAGAAAAACTTTATATCAAAGGCGAGAGGTACCATACCTTCGGAGGAATCTGGCGGTGTGGTACGTGCCCGGAGTACCAACACGAACCCTTTAATAAATACCACTATTTTTTATGCGCACACCTTGCGACCGAGCTTCGCAGTTTATGGGGATAGTGCGCGCTGAATATGCGAATATGGGTTTTGTATTTGGGGTTCAGAAAGAAGAACTGTTAGTTTTATCTGTGTGCCTGTTGTTAGAAGGTAATGTTCCAGCGGCAGCTTGCACCGCTGTAGGCGTGGAAAGATGAGATTTTCCTACTAGATCTTTGATCAGTCAATGCATTCATCACAGCTTACTCTTTCAGATGTAATACATATTTATAAATAGCGGAATTCACATGACCAATTTAAATACAGCTAGGTAGAATTACGTCATTTTCAAAGTCTTTCATCGCTCTAACTTTCGCCATCAAGGCCGTATTCAGTCGAACAATAAAATCCCAAGAATCCCAAACAGCCAGTGTCCGGAAAAACAAAAGGAAACAAAGAAATTGATTCCGCCAATCGTATTCCACTATCTGTCAACAGCATTATCTTAACCCTGCGCTCGCTGTTTGGGTCAAAATGATCCCCATACCTGATGCGCCGTCACGTCGCTCGCTTTGAATGGCAAATCACGAGGTAGACCTTCGGGGCCTCTGAGACCGAGTATGAAAATAAAATGATTGCGAAGGGTCCGAGGGCACTGTATTAAAATATTCCCCGAGGTTAGCACACCTGATGTTTGTGGAATAGTTGTCTGCTTGTTTATTTGGATTTTTATCTATGATAAATTGTGTGTGAGGGACTTTTATGGCTTTAGCTTTCTGTAAAGAGAAATTTATGTTCCGAAATGAGATTTGGCTGTAGGAATTGTGGAGGTTAACGGTGTGATGGACTTAATATTCAGTCGCGAACGTCTTTAAAAGACTGTGTCTGGAACATAATATTCTTTATTCTTTTGGATTATAAGATTGATGTAATGTCATAAATCAAATTCATTTACTTACTATCATTCCAACAAGAAAACAACCTTCTTATGTTTAATATACCTTCTTGTTCTTCGATTCAAGTCATATTTTACTGTAGTACATTTGGCTGTTATGTCGATCATACATAACAGTCTACAGATAACCATACGGTGCACAGGATTACCTCGGCGACTGCCTGTCGCCGTGAAGGGTTGGCGTAATGAATCGACTTTGGCATTAGTTAGCATGAATTAAGTTTACTGCGCCAGATTAATGAAGATATCGCTGTACACTTGGACAAATAGTACAGGCTGATTCAGATTCAATTGTAAAATTATATTTATGAAAAATATACTTAAAATAAATTTAAAGACCTACCTAGAATATAAAACTATACCTGTCACTGTCGTTTGCATATCAAAGGATAGAGATGTCAATAAACTTACAAAGTAGTCAAGTTAAGAGAGGTCTTAGCATAGCTTATAAGTAACAGGGTCTACATTTATGAACTCACACAAAAACTTTAAGTAAAATAAAACAATGTGATGTGATGAATTCTCGTAATTCATAAGCTTTCTTATATTTTTGCAGTCGAAGCTAAATGTCGTCTGAAACCTTTAACCATATAATAAATAAGATTCAATAGGTGTTTTATATAAACTAGTAGTAACTTGTGTAAATATATTGTCATTCCTGGGTTCAAATCCCGGGTCGGGCAAAGTGTTACTGAGTTTTCTATTAAGTAGTAATTCTCAGTAGCAGCACGGAGTCTGGATTTGTGCCCGGTTGATGGCAATAGGCTCACCCCCTATTATATTGGGACTTACAACATAACTGGCGAAATGTGGGTGTACTACATGTACACCTCTGCCTACCCCTTCGGAGAATACAGGCGTGATGTTATGTTATTGCCATACTCCTTTAGTCCGGTTTATACCGCAATGACAAATTCATGATATCTCTTCCTTGTTTGACAATTTAACAACAATTCGAACTCTTCAACCAAATTCTACTTAACGGACGCAATTTTAGTTTCACCTTCACAAACATCAACTTTAAAATTCACTGTAGCTATTACAAATATGAATAACACAAAAACACCACCCCGTATACACTCACCTCGGCTAGGTACGTCCCCGGGTATTCGAATAAATTGCTCCGAATAATTCCACAATTAACATTTTTAATCTCAGACGAGATGCTAACCGAATAAATTGCGCGGCGCACACCGCTCGCAGATCGTAGACTGCGATAGTGACTTTGTTCTCTGGTCGCTTATCTTACCTGCTTGGCTGCTGAGGGTTCATCGTTATTCTAAGAACTTGTACTAAAGGAACCAGAGATCATCCCTCTAGGCTGAAGTTTTCTATTACTTTTAGATATGTTATACGTAGTTCGTACTGTAACATGGACTAACTCCAACAGGGATTTAGCACTTTAGCATACTACGTGCAAGAAACATTCGTAACATTACCATAGCATCATGCCTGTATTCCCCAAAGGGGGGTTAGGCAGAGGTGTACCTATAGTTCACCCACATTTCGCCAGGTACGTAGGTCCCAATGTAATAGGGGGCGAGCCTATTGCCATTAACCGGGCACACATCCAGACTATCCGTATAGTATCCGTACACAGAATTGTCCACCCCTTTTCCTCCCGTAGGTGTCGTAAGAGGCGACTAAGGGAAAATCCAGAAGATGGGAACACTGCGATCCCCACGCCGCTTGCCAAGGGCTTGGGTGTGTGTGTGGGGATTATGGCAACATCCCCCCCCCCGTTCTAAAAGGGAGAGGCCTTTGTTCAACAGTGGACGTCTTCCGGCTGATGATGATGACTATGATGACATCCAGACTCCGTGCTGTTACTGACGATTACCTAATAGAAAAACCCAGCAACAGTTTGCCCGACCCGGGATTCGGACCTAAGACCTCATGCTCAGCTGTCACGTTTAGCAACCACTAGACCAAGGAGGCAGTCAGTCAGACCTACTAGGCCTAATTGCCTATTGCTGTATGGTTATTGAAGCCACCAGCCCATTGTAGTTTCACAAATGTACGATTAAAGTACCAACCTAAATACAATGTACAAATGTACATACATACGTACGTCATACATAGGGGATACGTAATACTTCACAATAGGACACTTGCCACGATCCTATTCGAAGGCATGAATCGTTGACATCAGCTAACCTGAAGTTATTGTAACTCTTACTTCCAAAACCTTGTTGTACTGTCTTTAGTAAAGCTTGTTTGTAATGGACTTGTATTTAAAAGGGGTAACATCTCTGAACACAAATCATATAACATCATCATAACATAACATCACGCCTGTATTCCCCGAAGGGGTAGGCAGAGGTGAACATATTTCGCCAGTTATGTTGTAAGTCCCAATGTAATAGGGGGCGAGCCTATTGCCATCAACTGGGCACAAATACAGACTCCGTGCTGCTACTGAGAATTTCCTAATGGAAAACTCAGTAACACTTTGCCCGACCCGGGATTTGAACCCAGGACCTCTTGCTCAGCAGTCGCGCTTAGCGACCACTAGACCAACGAGGCCGAACACAAGTCATGTTGAACAAACTAGACTTTGTTTTAGTTTTGTCAGCCGTTCATCATTGGTATTAAGAGCTACAGTCTTCTTGTTCGTGTTCTTCATTACTGAAAAGGTCGTGTCCGTTTTGAAACGCTTCGACGGAGTCGCTAGCTGTTTCCATACGACTATGCCTTCCGCTTTCCTCAGTACAGTGATAATATGAAGTCCCGTTATAGCCTTGATCTAATCAGACCAGCAGTTACGTGATCGCCCGCGTAGCCTTTACCATCTATTTTTCCTACCACAAGTGCTTCAGTAAATAATAGTTAATACCATTCAGGGCTCGTTCATCTAACCCCGCTCTCAAAACTCAGGCCAGTATTCGGCGCAGTAAAACAGCGGGACAATAACACGGGCCATACATCACGCCCGCGCCCCACGGTGGCCGGCAGGTGACTGATTCACTGGACACAACGACCGCCTGAAATATGGTAATGGCGGACGTGGTCGCGCGACCTGACTAACAAATATACCTCTAATTTTCCTATTGTGTTTGTATTTTGGGCTTCTTTATTGATGCTATTATGAAAAGATAGGTATCCTGTAGTTCTGTTATTAATTAAAAAGACTCGAAAGAATCATTTTTGCGGCAAAAGCTAAGAATGCTAAGATGAATTATTTTGGCTACGCTCAGCCTTTTACAATTTTAGGTTTCAAATACTTCGGGGGTAGATAAAATACAGTTTTTTAAAAGAATACTATCCTTATTTACGGGTGGAAAATTTCTGCCATTGACTGCCTAATGATTGATGACTGATAAAGATAATTACAATCAAAACTCTGTGTCAATAATACACTCCTCTTCGTTAATCCTACAGGAGCAGTATAAGAAGGTTCCAAAGGGTAGCCCTTCACAAAACTAAGCACACTACAACTTAAACAATGAATAATTTATTTGAAATAAAATCTATTCCGTTCTAAACACGGGTAGCAGTAGTAACAAGGCTTTGTTCAAATAACGAAATCCACGTACGATTCGGACCGATGTGGCGTGTAAGCGCGAATTTGTATGCAAATTGACGACGGCGCCGCAGGTGGGCCCGGCGAGCGGCACGGATCCGGCACGACTCCGGCACGATCCGGCTCGGTGGGAAGCCTTCCGGACCGTAGCGAACTCAAATGGCACGGAGAAGGCACGGGTTGGCTGACGACAATCGTTTTCTATGAAACTGCTAGTACTGCATTTTTTCTGTTTTCTTTTAGAGAACTATCGCATTCGGTATGAAACAGTAGCTTCACACTTTTTCAATAAATTATTAACATGGGATACACATTATAAAAATCTGCCAAAGTCAGTTTCATAACACACACTAACAAACACTCTCAAAAACTGCTTCAAGCTAGTGTCAAATAGCAACGATCACAGATAGAAGGTTTGTAATTAACTTAATTTGATTATCAATTATAATTATAATATAGTTACTTAGAAAATGGTTCAGAGTTTACAGCAGTTTTTCTGTACATACACACTAAATAGGTATATTTTTAACAACGAATTATAGTGCTGCACAGCAATTATGTTGCTAAAGAATGTTAGTTAAACACGTCTTGCACTTAAATATCTTTAGAATCTCTCTCAAGATAAGACAATAGGACGAAACTCTTAAAATTCTTAACAAAAATAAAGGCAAATTGGTAAAACTACTGTCTTCGCGTTAAAGCGTGCGTCAGTAACTGCCAAAGTACTGAAACTGCTATCAAGGTGGACTATAGTAACGACGGTCGTGATAGTGAAGCGCCTGACGAAATGAAATTGGAATCGGTACCAATACCGAATCTTCAAGAACGCAATACGTTGTTAGAATGTTTATCAATGCCAAATTAATTCTATTCCTATTCAAATTAATATAATAGTTTTTGTTTTCTTTAAAAATCTAATTCATAATATTTTTAATTTGTTAGCTGTTAGGTACGTACTGCACTGCAGGACAAACTTCTTCCTTCACTGCGTAACATAACATTCAAAGTCACTCCACTTCACTTCAGATGTAAATAAAGTCCTGAGTTCCCATACTTATAAACTAGTTACTAGGTTCAAAACAGTCACGCTAACTTACATCATTGTGCATGTTAAATCAAATTATCGATATTGATTGGTATCCGTAGCTTGGGGGCGCATCCCTAGATATCAAAAGGGAAGCGAGAGTGAATTCCTTTCACCTGATAGAACGGTTATTAGCCAATTCGAAGCCCATTTCGATCCTAATAGAGGTGTAATAAAAGGGTCTTCTCTCTCTATTTTTTCTTTTATTTGTTCAAAAGGTAAAAATAAAAATTTTCTTATTCAATTTGCTCTGGCTCTGTCATTTCGATTTCGTTTTACCTTCGCGTTTACTTGGTAGGTTTATTTGGAGTTGTTGTAACATACTTAAGTTGGTTTGCACTTTTGTATTTATTGTTAAAATAACTGCTTATGTTTTTATCAATATCATTGTTAGCCTGTGACTGTATGTAGGACTGAATCAGAAGTTTTAATTTTTCCATTTTATATGTTTTACCTCTCTAACTATTCAATTACAGGTTAAAGGTACAATTGAATGGTTCCTGGAAAGCATAAGACGACTTTTAACAATCTTTATTTTTATTGACTGTTTATTTTTATACAAACTATATCACTCTAGATAACCCTTATAAAAGCTGTAAACATGACAATTCACATAACTAATGTTCTGAAAAAGTTTCTTCATAAGATTTTGTGTCTCAAAATCTTGTCAATGAACTATACATTAACCAACTGTTATTTTATTATAATTACTACCAATCCAACCATTTATAAACGATTTATACAAATATTCTCTTGAAACACTCATGTGATTCTAATTCAAAATCTGAATCTAAATGTCATGTTGCGAAACTTTGATGATGTTTTATTGTTTTATGAATATTTAGTTAATAACTGCAGTGTTAATTGTTGAAGATTAGCCATTAGAACGAATTGATATTACATATTATTATTTCGATTTTTTTCGCTAGTAATGTACTACATTTTACCTCAGATAACCTCTAAACTTATATCTCCAAGAATGCCGATAGCAATAGCTAAAGTTATAATGATTTTGCATATGGTCAGATCCCGCACCCATCACCATCAGTCTGGTAACATTTTCACTCTAAGTTGGGTTAGCCTACCAACAAACGCTGCTTGTACATTGAGCGACACAATTGAAAAGTATTTAAGGTTAACAAAATCTATAATATACAAAGTACTGGCAATCAGAAAAACCGCTTCAAAAACCGAGTTTTAAAAATTAAATTTAAATTCCTTGCTCTAATCATTCACCATACAAATAAGACACCGGAGCTGTATTTTATGGAATTCATTTTGGCAGCACATGCCACTCCTTATCCAAAACTCTTGAATCGTCATCTCCCCTCGAATCGAAACCTATTTTTGATTGTTCGTGCATCTCTCTCACACATTTTTTGCACCCACCGGTGTTAAGAGCCCTTTAATGACAGGAAAATTGAAACTTCGCCGTTTACCAAAAAAGTTGGGTAACAGTCGTAAAAAATGTGCTCGCCAGATAATGTGGAAATGATGTGTTTTGAGGTAGCTGGTAGAGGAACTTGGACATTCTGCGGCTGTTTTTATAGTCTACAGAGTTAACTGCATTACTATATTTTTAAGATAACAGTTATTAATTGTTCGTTGCTCGTACTTGATTATTTCGTTGGTTAGTAAGTGGTCCCTAAGCGCGAGTGCTGACCATGAGGTCCTGGCTTCGAATCCCGAGTCAGACAAAGTGTTACTCGATTTTTCCATTAGGTAATTCTCAGTAGGAACACAGAGTCTGGATTTATGCCTGATTGATGGCAATAGGCTCGCCTACTATTACAAACCAAAACTGTCAAAATGTGGGTGTAGTTTACTGTCACCTCTGCCTATCGCTTCGGGGAATACAGGCGTGAGATTACGCTAAGTTATGTAATAAATTTTATTAGTGCTATTAATTATAGTATGTTGGCATTTTATAAACTGTGCTTCTTAGCATCATAGTTGAGGAAAGCAAATTTCTTAAGCGGGTTAGGTTAGTTATTAACTTCAGTTTGCCAGCATAGAGAGATACAATTATACATAGGTATACTATAACTATTCCTTTACAGATGATGGTCGTGCTGATTGAGTAGCTATTACCGATTATACTATACTATACTATAACTAGGTATATAGATATACATACTATTTATATTTACTATAACTATACTATAACCGGCAGCGAGATGGATCGACGATATTACAAAGATCTCAGGGCGCACCTAGATAAGATTGGCACAGGACCGCGGCGGATGGCTTTGTTTAAGGGAGGCTTATACCCAACAGTGGGATATTGAAGGCTGTGGATGATGATGATGAACCGATTATAACACAGTAACAAAGTGTGAAGGAATCATAATTAAAGCATCCAGTTTAGTTTAAATGAATACTCAAAAAATGCAAGGTAAATCAATCAATCAAAGATCATTTATTCGACATCACATGTGACACAAACAAAAGGTAAAACAACAAGAAAATACTATCAGTAGTACCATCAAACATGCAATACCGAAAAGGTCCTTTCCTTCCGTGGGTGTCGTAGGAGGCGACTAAGGGAAAATCCAGAAGATGGGCAGCAGCGTCTTCTGTAACTTGACCACCAACACTGCGAACCCCAAGACGCTTTGTTCAATAGTTGACGGATGATGATGATGATGACATATCATAAAGCCTCATTGCAACCGATAAATCAGATTTGCACAGTTTTTCAACAGTAACCGAAGCTAGCAAGGCCTGTTGCCATGCACCAAACCTTTCAGGTCCGATAGGTGAAGTGTGAAGTTATTGAAATTCATAAATCACGCGTCCGTGGCCAATACCCCAGTACACAGGGAGAGCCGTTGTTTAACAAATATATCGCGTGCTCTCACACTTTGACTCCAAACACGTTGGAGGTGTGTGGTGCAAGCTACAAGATACTATGTTAAATTGAACAGCCCCTTTACCGTGAACGCATTTTCCAGACACACACACAACCAGGACATTTTCCGTTGTGAAAACGAGACGCCGTTACGTGCAGTGTAGTGTGGCAGAGATTAATTGCTAGTACAAGCTTCCACATGTAGATCTGGTCCATATGATGATGATGATATTAGCGACGTGCGAGATGAGTTTGAGATTATGTTAGTGTTTCAGAAAAGCTTAGCTGTTCGTATACAAGATGTCCCAGATTTAATGCAAGACCTCAGACACGCCAACTAGTTTATTAAATTATAAGATGAAAACATTATCTAGAATTCAATTTAGTTAAACGAACCTAGTTTTTCTGTTTAGGTAAGGATAACTAACGACCGAACTAAAAAGTCGGTTGTGCATTTAAGGTAGGCTTTTTTCTTTTTAGTAAAGGCTTAAATTTCCCTATACGAATGATAGTAGGTATTAATTTATTTTTAAATGACTTTTCTAATTCAAGTCAAGTGAAAAATTATTTCCCGAAAAATTAACATGAATATATTAAGACGGAATTTGATTCAGAAGCCTATTCTGAACCAACTACTATCAGGTATTGCGTTTATCCTGTTACGACTTGTATAATAATACTATTATGTACTTATAATAACATAACATAACATCACGCCTGTATTCCCTAAAGGGGTAGGCAGAGGTGCACATATAGTACACCCACATTTCGCCAATTATGTTTTTAGGTCCCAATGTAATAGGGGGCGAGCTTATTGCTATTAACCGGGCACAAATCCAAATTACCTAATGAAGAACCCAATAACACTTTGCCCGACCCAGGAGTCGAACCCAGCACCTCGTGCTCAGAAGTCGCGCTTAGCGACCACTAGACCAACGAGGCAATCTTACTCGTACTTATAATATTACTTATTAGTATGGATTTTCTTTCTCGCTCCCCGCTTACCTACAACACCAGCCGTCACGTAGCAGCAATAGATCAAGTCCACCTGTAATATTAACGCTTCACTATCACCCGCACATGGCGTCGCCTGCGACTAACAAAAAGTATTTGTCAAACACCCTGATGTTTCTTTGAGTACGGTGTGCGTGCCCTTATGTTTCGTGCAATACTTTATGTTGATTTTACTGAAGTATGAGATCTTAGAATAATAGTTACTATGAGCGCTGTACAATGTACATTATATATTGTATCTCATCTTACTCAGTTTTTTAGGGTTCCATACCCAAAGGGTAAAAACGGGACCCTATTTCTAAGACTTCGCTGTCTGTCCGTCCGTTTGTCTGTCACCAAGCTGTATCTCAAGAATCGCGATAGCTAGACAGTTGAAATTTTCACAAATTATGTATTGCTATTGCTATAACAAAAAATACTAAAAACAAAATAAAATTAATATTTATGGGGGGCTCCCATATAAAAACGCGATTTTTTTGCCATTTTTATAGAAAATGGTACGGAATCCTTCTTGCGCGATTCTGACTCGCACTATAACATATAACATTATAAATTAATTATCAGTTGCTAAAAATGGTGAAGGAAAACATCGTGAGGAAACCGGCACACCTGAGAGATTTTTCAACGGTGTGTAAAGCCATGTCAGAGGTTTAAACTCTGATACCAGGTTGTTCATCAACCATACGAAAAGAAGAAGAAGAAGACTCGCACTTGGCCGGTATTCACTATTGGTTTGCGTACTAATGTGACCTTCTCATCCTTCCAACATGTATTGATAACGAGGTCATCAAAAGTTATTTGTAACCAGCAGTGTTTTTTACAGTTGCTTGGTAAATTTTTATGTAATTACACAGTAATTGAACAGCCACACTGTCCTTCAAATTGCGTGGTACGTTATCACGGTTGTACGCTTAAAAGTTGTAATGTGGTATGCTACCCCTGTTAGCTACCACAATCGAGATTTTTTATAAGAGTTGGACGTCTCATCGAAATGATGACTCACGGCAAATTGGCTTGATAGTAATCAGTTTTACATTTGGTCCGTGGATCCCTGACTATACGTCAAATGCTAGCAAAATGAACGAGAAAAGTGTTTAAAACTCCGAACTGCACTAATCTGTCAAATCGGACAACAATTGTACTACCCAAGACTATAATTGTCCCCTTTTCGATTCTTCAAATGGAGCGCGCTTGTAACATATCTGTACTTTTTTTAAATATCATTGACGGTAGAACATAAATCTCCTTTCGCCAATAACATAGAGAACATTTGCAGTATCTTTAATCTGACAACATAGGTAAGACCGACTGTAATAAAGCCATGCATTAACACCTCGGAATCAAAGCGTCTTTGAAGCTGCGCGTAATCTCGCCTACACGTCTGCTTATCTTGGAATCGTGAGTAAGATGCTCTACTTGCGGTTCTCGGTACGTGATCTGTTTAGTTACGTTATTTGATTTTGTAATGAAAATGTATTGCGACAATGACTGTCTGATTGATGCATTATTTATAGGAATTGATAGAAGTTAATTTTATGAACGATGTCAGCTGCGATTGTTGTGTTTAAATTATTTAAATGTTTTTACCCAAATATCAAAGATACTTATTGTTACTCTCCTCAACAACTTCAAAACTTCAAAACTTAACTAGTGTTTGCATACTATTTCAAAAGTCTCCATAATTACGGCTTCCTACAAAAAAAAATGCATTTAAAAACAACTAAATTATACTATTAATATTTTGAAATCATGAACCTGCTATATATAGTAGCCTGATGGATCTAAAACCTATATGCGATACTTACTTTAAACAAAACTTTACTAAAACTAAGTTGAGCATATTCCTAGCACACTCGTGGCATAGAGCAGGACTATTTACCACAATGGAACTCCTTTTTCGGTCCTTTGTGGGGCTAGCTTTGATTAACTTTGATGTAGGTGAGTGCTCTGAAGGTAGGATGGTATCTGCTAATGGATTGTTACACACATGCGCCTTGTTCTACCGAACGATACCTGAAACCCTTTGGAATTCTTTTTCTTACAATGAACAGAATGTTGCAGTTTTTTTTTACTTTTCACTGATTGCGTCTGATGTTTTGCTTTCAATTAATTTGATAGTCGTAAAAAGGCACTAATTAAAAATGTAATCAGAGTAACTCGAAATAAGGTAAAAAATAAAGGTTAGGTCAATAACAACACAAAAATAAATCATAAACATTATATTTTAATACCTATTCACTATGCAAAGTCCGACAAAACAAGATGGTCAGTCTCAGTGAAACTTATGATCTAGTAAGGTCGGTCAGTTGCGACTAGATGTTGTGGTTAGCGGAGCTTAGACCTGGGGAGCAACGGGGAGGTGGGCAGCCTGGGGCTGGAAGCCGTTCTCGTTGGCGATGTAGTTGACGGTGTAGACGACGCCGTCGGGGCCAGGGTACGAGAACTGTCCGCGGACCTCGAGGGCCTCAGCCTCGGTACCAACGTTCTTCAGCTGACCTACCTCCTGGACGGACTTGCCGTCACTGGTATCCACACTGTTGGAGCAAATTAGGCTTTAATACATCTTCAAAAGCATTTATGACTGTATAAACTTTTGGTTTTAGGGATTCTGGCTTGCGGCAGTCGTGCTATCTTACGGTTCATAGAAATTTAAGACGCCTTTTTATAAACTTGTATGA
The DNA here is from genome assembly GCA_905340225.1 of Abrostola tripartita. Lineage (NCBI taxonomy): Eukaryota > Metazoa > Arthropoda > Insecta > Lepidoptera > Noctuidae > Abrostola > Abrostola tripartita. The sequence continues at coordinate 641,423 of HG996494.1, forward strand.
ACCGTTACAATTAAGATCACAATTTAGAAGAATTAAACTTTAACAAACTAGAATAGAATTTTTCATTTGAATAAAATTTATAAAACTCAGTACCGAATTAAGAAACGGCTGTAGAATATATTATAGGATATTTTAAATTAAATTAACTCATACCTGTAGTTGTATCCTTCAACTCCGATGTTGTCGTTGTCGTAGCGGAGGATGGTGGCGTCCTTAGGGTCCACGGGGACGGCGACGGCCACGGCGACGAAGAGAGCGAAAGCGATGAACTAAACATGAAATATTACGATATTAACAGCTTTTGTAGGTTAGAGATTGAGTTGGGAATAATATCATCAAAAAATCGACGACCCAATTGGTGCAGTGGCTAAGCGATTGGACTGCTGCGCTAAGGGTTGCTGATTTAATTCCCGCACGGGACAAAATTTTGTGCGATCCGCAGAAATTTGTCTCGAGTCTGGGTGTTTGTGGTTGTGAAACGCACCCACGATACAGGAGAAATTCCCAGTTTCCCACGTTTTTAAATAAAAGTATTATGACTTGAAATGACTTTTATATTTAAAAAAACCTACTTAAAATTTCTGTCACAATCAAAAACCTTTAACTGTGGTCAAGCAAGAAATCTGAACGTCTAAGTTTCATATGACGGCGCCAAAGAACCTTTAAGGGTTCAAATAAAATTAGACTACCTTATCATTCAGAAGACAATTAAAATGTAACTCTTTATATCAAATAAGAGGAATTTAAAAGAAAGAAAGCTGTTTTATTTGACACAATAAACAAAAACAAACAAGAAGGGAACAAAATATAATAGAAAATCTTAAAATAAAACCTTATTAGAGTTAGGTGGAATTTGGTAGCAAGGTTAATAAATCTAAACGTCTTGCCTTAAAATTTAAACATCGACAATGAGGAAATAGAGAACCAGCTGCCAAATGATCGCAATCTATATTCTAAATCGTTGATGACCTATCGAGTTTTATTAGTCATTTTGACATAAATAGCGACATAATTATTAGGAGCCTCAAATGTCAAGGTTGTGAAGCTACTTGTGATTCTAATAGCGCCGTAGTGAGATCGCCTAAACGTTTGAAGTTCGCAGTAGTTGACTGGCAATAAGAATTAAACTGTGATAGCATTGTACAATGAGTTATTACGTTACATCATACATAGCATCATGCAGCAATAAAAAAAAGAGCGATATAGTAGTGGCACATAAAGATGAGTCATAATCCTACATTACATTTAATTTGAATACGATACCATTATGATACGACAATGTAGTCCAATGTTTCTCGCAATGAACCCTTTACAAATTCATAAAGAAGCCATATGTAGGTCATAATTCGTGCACTATGGGCATTACGGAATACGATGGCAAAATATTTTAACGGTCACTTGCAATGACATTTAGCCTATTAGCCACGCCTACTTGCCCATCAATATTTGGAGACAGTGTTAATTACATTCACTTTGAAGCTAATAGAAATATGAAGGGAAGATCACTAGTTAAAAAGGTTACAGATAATAAAATATTTGGACACCTTTTATGGTATTTATGAGAAGCGTTATAGCGCTATAAATAATTATGATTGTTATTTTAGCAAAAAGTATGTAATACAAAAGATTGTAGATACATCTTAACAAGTTTTTAAAAACATAGTTAATGGTGTGAAATTGTATTAAGCTTTTTATGATACAAATATCGTTAAAAAAAACAAGTTAATAAAATTGAATTGAAAGATTAGCCCTCAAAATGTAGAACAATTGAAAGTTCGAAACCGAATCGAATGAAATCAAAAGTGAATTGTGATGATGGAAGGTTGATTAATTTCAAATAACACTTACGGATTTCATTTTTGGAGGTTGGTGGTGGGTTGGTCTGGGTGTTGAGAGAAGGATGTACCGGTGACTGTGCTTAGTCTCGAAATTTCGCACACTTATATACCTATACGTGGTTCGTCTACTTTGCATATATTTGAATGCTTGTTCGCTTGATTCTTTCAACTTTGGCTAATCGTCATCATTCAGGTGTTCTGCTTCTTAATGACATGTACCAAATATTATAATTAGATTCCTGGTTGATGAATATTGTCAAGTGAATCTGTATTTGGATTCTTGTGATGAATACTTAATACTAATGATAGTAGTAAGCTTATTTTAATTACTTGTTTTGTCTTTATTTGTAAATTTTTCATTTTGTATCCAACAATACTTACCGCAATAGTTAAAAAGCACATAATTTTATAAAAGCAATAATGGCTGAAGGATGGAGACCTGGTGACCTGAAATACAGGCCCTTAAAAGCCTAGCTTAGGCACCAGTCTCCCACAATATACCTGTTTTTTTAATGTGATGCTCTAATGTAATATAATGTGTTTTGTGGTGAGAAATAAACTATTATTTTTAAAGTATATTTTAAATCGCAACGAGCTATTGTTTTGTGAAGATTACTCTGTTCTGATGTTTCATTTAAATTTTCTTTGCCGTTTATAAGTAACTGATAGATTGATATTCCATTGGGGTTATGTTATTCTTGGCAGCACTTTTATATTACCATGTATGTATATTAAGCTTAGATAGATATAAATATATTGCCATACTTCACCATATGCAGTAGATAGTAGATTTCAAATATGTCAAACTATTTAGTAAAATTATGTCTCATTGTGAAAGAGCCTAGTCTTTTTATTTTATTTTAAGACATTATGTGTTAACGATGGATTGGTTTAATGTTATATTGCACACATAAAATGTTTATTTAATATGCCTTAAAAGGGGATATTATTTATTTAATTATAAAGGTACCATATAACCAATTACAGTAATTAACACATAAAACATACATACATATATTTTTTTTAAAACGTCGCCCCACTGGAAATTTCTCCTGTATCGTGGGTGCGATTCACAAACATGAAACATCACATACACAAACAGCCAGACTCGGGACAAACATCTGCTGATCACACAAAGTTTTGCCCTGTGCGGGAATTTCGTCAATATTAGAATCTAATTAACTTAAACAATATTAAAAACTTTACACAAACTAAACTGAATATTATTTTCACAAAATCTTAGGCATATTCAAAATAAAACACTCCATTGATATACCTTTATGTATTACGGATTGGATTTAATACCCTGTACATATGTAAGTAAGCCCTACTAAGACAAAAGCATAGTAGGTGTAGTTAGTTAGACTTGTAGTCTTTTACCTCGTGATGACCACCTGGTTGAATGAATAGGAAGATTTTAGATCGCTGAAACTGTAATCTAATAATTATAGTCCCTTAGCCATGGCCTTTGGGTTGAAATAAATGGTCGGGTCGGGGTCAAACCTAGTACGTGCGAGTACCACTCATTAAATACTGCATGACGTATTATGCTTATAATGATAGTATGATAACCTCCTGTCATTCTAAATTTCTTTAAACATGGCTTTCGTAATTAAGAAACTTATTTACTCCGTTTAACTGAATTTTACTTCAAGTATTTACATGAAAAATGACAGCAGCTGAAAAGATTTGTTATTTTAAAGATGATGCCAGTTATGTTATAGGTCCCAATGTAATAGGGGTCATTGGCCAGACTCCTTTCTGCTTTTGAGTTTTACTTATGGAAAACCCCAATAACATTGCCCAACCTAGGATTCAAACCCAGGGTGCGGTCCCAGCTCAGTCGTGCTAGGCGACCACAAGACCAACAAGGCAGCGAAATACAGTGCATACAATACCTTGTACATATTGTACATACCATACATACTAAAAAATAAACCTAACATAGGTACATACGTAAGTTTTCTGATCGATACTTACATACGTGTGATTTACAATAAAACGCCACATTTGTGGTGCCCGACCTTGACATTCAGTTTCCATGTCGTTCGCTTGAGAAAAAGATGGTATGGTATATTATTCATTAAATTATTTAACAACTACAAACCGGCTTCGAGTTCCACTTTTAGTAAAAGGAGGTTTAGAGCAGACGACACGTGAACGATACGAGTGATGGTTACTTCAAGACACGATATTTGAAGGAATGTTAGTAGAGACGTTGCATAAAATAAATTTAAAATAATGATATTGATATATGTAACATTCAGTTTTAGCATTTAAGTTTTACCATGTACGTGTTGATAATTGATATAAAACGATGTAATAATTGTTAGCAATCCTAGTATAAATAAATTAAAAATAACATGAATTCTTCGAATGAGTAGGTATGTGAACACACCCAGGTATGTTAACTTACAATGCACGGTGTTTATGTTTACTGTACCTATGTTGTACGTTTATGTATGTTAACCACATAATTATATGATAAAGGACGAGACTGTTAGTCAATTTTTTAATAACTCTAAAATCTACACAATTATGACTTTTGCACTAGCAAATATCAATCAGCCCGTAAACAGGATACCACGATATCTTGCACCGATTCGTTCTACAATCCGTCCTCAAAGGTCAGATAATAATCTTCATATCTATGTTGACTATATATACGTTGTATGTATGTATGTATATGAAAAGCCTAAGGATCAAACTGCCACCCTAAACCAAAATCAAGTGTATAACAGCATTGATCAAAACTTTTTATTATTTCCATTCCTAACTCAATGCGTTACAATATTACGTGTCGTTCTCGTCTCGTCGGCCCTAAAGTATCTCACGGTCATAGCTTCGCATAAATTGTCAACATTGTCTATTTCCTTAACCTTTACTAAAACGTATTATAATGAAATACATTGAAATATCTGTCATTTAAATAAATTGTGACATAATCCGACTAGTTTTGAGAATACGTTGTTTTATTAATTTTCATATCATCACATCGCGTGGTAGCGGTCCTAATGTTTCTTTTTTAAATCGATTAACGGTATTTCTAGTAGAAATTCCACTTTTTTTTACTGACTTTAATGACGACACATATTATAACAAGTATTGGCTATACTTGTTATAATAATTTTTAACGTCATTTTAATTCATAATGACTTGCTATTCTGTTTATAGATATTTTGATTATTATCTCGATTATTTGCATATTCGTTCGAATAACGGAACTTCATTAGTTATTAATTAATTATTAGTCTAAAGTGTGAACTTCATCAGCGATTAGAATTATTTTTTTTACGTCGCCACACACCAGCAATTTCTCCTGTATCATGGGTGCGTGTCACATACATAAATATCACTTACACAAATCCAGGCTCGGGACAATTTTCTGCGGAGCGCACAAATTTTATTCCCGTGCGGGAATCGGACCCGAAACACTTAGCGCACCAGTCCAATCGCTGAGCTACCGCTCCAGTCAGGTCGTCAAATTAAATAGTAAGGGCCAATAAGGGTCGGACTAAACAGTAAGTAAACGATTTGAGGCTTTATTTTGTAAAATATTCCTAAGTTTGATAGAGAGAGATAGAGAGGATTGGCAGAAAAAGGGAGGTCTATACCCAGCAGTGATACCGGGCTGAACTGATGACGATGATTCCTAAGTTTGTAATATGCCAAGAAATCTTCTTCTTCTTCTTATCGTATGGTTGATGAACAACCTGGTGTCAGAGTTTAAACCGCCTGTAGGCCTCTGACATGGCTTTACACACCGTTGAAAAATCTCTCAGGTGTGCCGGTTTTCCTCACGATGTTTTCCTTCCCCGTTTTTAGCAACTGATAACTAATTTATAATACGCAAATGAATTCGAAAAGACATTGGTGTGTGCTGGGGTTTGAACTTACGTCCTTTGACTAAGCAGTCCAACGGTCATACCACTCGGCTATCAGTGCTTTAAGGCAAAGAAATGAAAGTGCTTAGCTATACAACGATTTAAGTAGAGGTTTTCTTTGTGAAATATTTACTTAGTGTCAGGTTAAGTAATCATTAACGTCTCTGAGTGCGGCGGTAAATCTGTTATCTAGACATAAACTCCTTGTCAGTATCGAGCTCTCAGAAACGCCTCACCTTTACCCCATCAGGTCGGCCATTGTCTAAACTAGGATCCTTAACTTAACAAGATTAGTGAGACGTAAAGTTCAGACCTAATCGGTATCGGTAAATCCTGCAATAACAATCGGATACGATCAGCACCGTTATTATCCTCATCTTTAGTTAAAGGTATCTAAAAAATTGGAGTTCATATAATAACGTGGTGCCTTTTTATTGTGAGTAACCTTATATTTAAATGAGGTTAACGTTAAATATAGGTTAACGTATCCTAGTTTACAAGTCAACGAATAAAACTATGTTAGGTATATTTAAATACTCTTCAAAAAGTTGACCTTAGCACACGGGTATGTTAAAAATGTATAGGGATTTCAAGGCTTAAATAAAAGTCACTGACGTATCCTCGTTTAAAGCACGTAGGGTTGATGACATCAATAAATTCGCCAAGAACACCTGGACAAGAGACGGTCAAGAGAAAGAGGATTGGCAGAGAAAAAGGAAGGCCTAAATTCAGCCGTGGGTGATAGTGATGATGATGATGATGATGAACGTATCTCGGATACTTAACGGTCCATGAAGTAGACACATTAGTTCAACAATTGGGTAATTGACACCATTCACCAATAATTTCAAGACCCTTATTCCTTAGAAAAGTGCTTTATTTTAGCTTTAGCCCTGAAAACCCTATACATTTCTAATTAACTGTAAAATTCGATTTTATTGGCTTTAATATAATAAATAGTAAATCAATTGAGTTTTCGAACTCTTGACGTCACAGGTTCCTATTGCCATACAAAGTCTATGGACGAATGGCGTTTTGACAGCTCATAAAAAGTATGATTGTCAATTTATTGGTGGTGTCAACTACACGATTGGCGTGTATCGCAATGTGATATGGCTGGAGCAAAACTAACACCATCTACAAGAACACACTCACACTTTTTCCTCTGTCATATACATATCTGTCAAAAAGAATAGTATTTAAAAAATCTATATTTAAATTGAGATTAGCTTAACAACTGCATATAAACAGCCTCACGGATCGAATGATGATTTATAATAGACATTTAAGTCACAGGTCGACATACATTACACAAATGAAACTTGCGGTCAAATAACATTAATATTCCCTCGATTCAAGAATCGCTCGGATTTGACCATCATAGTGACTCTTGCACCAGCATTAAGTGATGATACGGAATTATAATCGATTACAGTATCGATTATTTATAATCGGTAAACGGTGTTTACGCTGAATTAAGTAGGTATTTAATAAATAAAAAATAAGTTTGATTGATATTTTGGTAGACTGTATCGAAAATTCAGTGTTTATATTTTCTGAACTTTAATCATAAACTTAATAGGAGTTTAAAACAAGCATGTAGTCGTCCTTGATCCAAATAAGTACAGTAAAACGATAAAAAAACCAAAAATTTTAAGTTAATCTCATCCATTTATCCAATTCATCTTAAAAAAGATTAATAAAATATAATGGTATCTACCTCACACCACATATAGTCATCGATTACCATTCGTTAACTATTTGGACATCACTAAGACCAACCAAAATATAATTAATTAAAACTTTATGATGGGTTAATTAATGACCATATGTGGCTAGTGATGTATGCGAGATTTTTATTAGACATTTGCAGCATATATAGAAGTAAATTGAAACTGCTTAATACCATAATTAGGTCCCGTCACGTGTCTTCAATATTGTGACGGGTTGTCTGCGAAATTTTGTCAGAGCTGCCTAAGGCAAGACTTTTCCGTTGAGGAAACGAGACGCCGCATACCACTACATGTAGCTGCGTCTCGCTTCCTCAATGGAAAATGTCCTGCTTTAAAAGTTGTTGGTAAGGTGTTTGGCGTCATTTTTCTACATGTAATAAGGGTATTTCTTTTAAAGTTAGTTCTTGGACTGATTTCGAGGATTACCTAGGAAAACCTAGTAAAATTCAAATATGACTAAAGAACCTGAAAATTGAGGCCACACGCGTACGTTTAGTCGGCAAATGTAACAACAACTAGTTCTCCTATGACTTTAACTGCGGAAAATCTTACCGTACCTAACTTATCCGGACTAAAAAGTACACTTTAACTTTGAGTTCTATTGTAGTTTAACCGCTACTGGGTGACACAATTATGACGTCCTAACGAATAGTGAAAAATACTCTAGGAAATATTGTAGTACTAGCTGCGCCCTGCGGTGTTACCCTTTACTTGTAGTACTAGCTGCGCCCTGCGGTGTTACCCTTTACTTTTTTTGGGATAAAAAGTAGCTTATATGTTAATCCAGTGTGTCAGCTACCTCCATGCCAAATTTTTACAAAATCTGTCCCGCCGTTTGAGCGTGAGAAGGTCACAAACATACAAACACACTCACAAATTTTCACCTTTATAATATTAGAGTGATTGTGCCATAATGCCTATTTTCTGACGGCTGGTCCTCATATCTCAAGGATGACCTTCACTATATTTATTAATCTGTGGTCTCAAACGCTCCGCCTAAGCACCTGATTTGTAAGAATGCTTCGTACTCCGTAATTATTGAGTTTTGAAGCTCCTAAGCAATATTTATTTGTAGTTTACAAACTTAGCTCACATTATACTCGCTGATGTAAGAATGCGTCTGATGTAAAACCCATGTCCCACTACAAGCGGGTGATGAGAACGGAGTAGCCAAAGTATTTGTGTGATTATAGGTTAACTCGATCATCTATTGGGGTCGGCTTTATCTAAGTTTTAAGTAATTAAACCTAAATATAAGTTTTTTTTATTAAGGTCTAGCCCCCAATTATTGATGGAAATCTTTATATTTTAAATAAAAACCCTAACCAATTAACGCTACAAGAGGTTTATCAGCGTTGTTGCGCTTCAAGCCTTTAAAATAAAACACACATTTACTTAAATGGGAGTTGAATAATAAAGTTAAAGATTACAAAGTTTTATACTTAAATCATTCAAACGTAAATATTAATAAGCCTGCTAGATCCCGCTAATTGTTGAAGGCGTCAGTACACGAAGCTTCTGTCTCGCCATGTGAAGTACTGGAACTATTCTTCGCATCGTTCCTAAAATAAAATTCATTGTTATTTGTAATCTAATTGTATTCTATATCTAATTGTATGTATCTTTACATCCTTTGAAAATTAAAATACACATACATATTTACGAAAAAAGGTATACACGAAAGACGACAAAGCGTTAAAAATGCATATTGATTTCGTCTCGCTACCCACTTGCGGTGTAGCCCGGGGCTTATGATGTAAGATTACCTCGCGGCCGGTCCGGTCAGGTGTTGGGTAACAAGGTGAAGTTCATTGGGTTACCACACTGCTTTTGTAAAAGGTTAAACCATTTGCGAAAACTGTTAGATGAATTATTGATTGGAATTAGCACTTTTGTTCGTAAAATAGACAGATTGTGCCGCTGTGTAGTTTGTTGCGCCGTTTTTTCTACCCTGACGGGAGGGCGTGCAAAAAGTACTTTTTTAAAGTGTATTTTGATTCAATGATTTATTATTATTATTATAGTTTAAGTTATATTGTTAACGCTATTTAAATTAATATACCGTAATCGTGATTTAAACAAATATATATATTATATTATATTTTTTATGGATGTAATAAAAATGGATAATACGCGTTGATGGAACTTGGATGTGACATGTAAGGTCTGATCCTAGTATGTAAGTCGGACATACGCAAACTTAGATATTTTGGGTGTCTCAGGCAGCGCAACACTTTTTTCACTTTTCAGAAGTTGTAACTTCGTAAAAGCCGACGCCGAAGGTCAACAAGAGTATCGTTTATATTTATCATTTTAGTAAGTTTTTTAAGAATGTTAAAGAGTCATCGACGGCATCAATACTTGACTCATATTTGACAAGCGACCCATCAACGTCACTTGCGTCCTCATTGCGGCTTTACCTGTACAAGCTACAGCCAGCATAGATCATGCAATAGCTTCGTAGAAATTAAACGTAAGCTCTCTGGATTACAAAATAATTGCGTCACCAACTCTGACTTTATACATATGAGGTGTACACAGAGAATTTAATGACGTCATCTCTGAAGAATAAGATTCACCTTTGATCGTCCGTTTGCCCTTTCTAACTGTAAGTTTCATAACAGCGTAGTATGTGTCTATCATTAGTACAGTCAGCATCATAAGTAGTTTAGCATGTTAAAAAAACTTATGTCAAATAATTGAAAGAAACTAACATCATTCCAAGTTAGTGTTTCAAATTATAGAAACGTCTAAATTATGATCTGAGAATATCTAAAACTTTTTATACAGTAAAGAGTATTAAATATTCTTTAATAAATGGTTTTTTCTTGAGTCTGGGTTTGGTTTGTGTATGTGATATTTCATATTTGTGAAGCGCACCCACGATACAGGAGAAATTCTTAGTGTGGGGCGATGGTTTATAAAAAAAAAATGGTATGTAAAAATCATACTCAGGAGAACTTAATAGCTAAAGTTTATTTGCTTCTCGGACGTACTATGGTGTCAATGATATCCATCAAGATGATGGCAGCTTAAATGAATATATTTATTTAAATATAGCGCGAAAACTCTCATTCTGGAATAATCCGGAACTAAACTATAACTGAATAGTTAAGAAGGTTAGGATATAAATTCAAACATTCGCAAATTACTGTTCAATTAGACATGGTTCAAAGTAAATCTAACAGTTAAATGACCATAACAGATCCGTTAAAGTGCCTATAATTTCTAAATGTAATGGTATAGTAGCAAATTTTTATGGCATTATTTGACTGGTCCTTCGGTCCAAGGTAAACTTACTTGAACTTTTAAGCTAAAATATTCGTAAAATGTATAATTATGTATGCATTATCAGATAGTCCACATTTACACGGTCTTTGTGACTCCAATTTTAGTGGTGTTGTAACAAATGAATTTTATATATAGTATTTCACATTAACAACAGAGGCTTTGGATCCACTCAATAAGGTGGACATCGGCGAAATCAAACGTTATGTAAAAAGTATAATTAATATCTTAGCAAGAAACTTTAATAAATAATATCGATATTGTTTCAGCCTACTTGTCACGATAAAGTATTAAAGGTAGCGATAAAATCTTAGACTTCGCGGTTCGATACGACAGTGGGCAGTTCCGTTAAAAATATATTGAGTCATAATTAAAGAAAATGACGTGATGTTCCAATGTGTTTTGTGCTAAATTATATTTCACACATTTCTTATGCTTGACATGTTTTAAATGTCGATAGGTCAAGGACCAGCTGGTCCATGCAGACGCAGTTTGGCGAATCATCAGAAAATTCTCACGCCTACAGGAATGAATGAATGAAATATATTTACAAATATTACATATTTATAAGTTAAAATTTCCAAATAGTTGTTATACATATTACCAATATCCTTATGTGTTAAAATCAGTAACGCTGTGGAGCATACCAAAGCGATTAGCCCGTGGCAGATAATCCGTGATTACATCGAGATGTCTGGCCGTATCCATTCTCAAAATAGCAATATCCATTGATAGACTTAAACTGTGTAAAACAGAATAAAAATCCTGTCGACTCCAAACAATTTACTTATCCATATTCTTACATCTAATGCTTACCTCTTGGGTAGATCAGCGCATTCGTATTTACCATATATGGCGGCCTGCGCATTATATGGAAGCGAATCGACAATTATACCATTATAAGACGATTTTAATGAGCATCTTCAATTCTATTCTAGTCATTTAGTTAAAAAGCGGTCAAGTTGAAATTATTGTGGTTAGACAAATAGTTACAACCGCAAATTAAATGAACATTGATGAAGAGACAGCCGCTGCGATTGCATAATCCAAAGACGTTGGGTATTCATAGGTAAAAAAATATATTTCTCACTAACAAACAATGTAATTTAATTGGTCTTGTATTTTCATTATAATAATCTACTGCTCAGTAATCAATAGAACTTAGTATTCTAGGAATAGAGAATCTAGAAATCTCTCAATAGAATTAAGTCGGGAGTGGACAGAAGCCGAGCTAATCGGATAAAATGGAGATTCCGCGGTGACAACAGGTGCACTGTGGTTCCCCCAAACCACCACCACCTGACCCTGCTGGTCTGCTATAGACAGTAAGTGCCACATCAGAAGACCTACTAGAAGCTAATCAAAGAGCTATCGAGCTATGTATTGGACTGATCATATCTAATGAAAACCATGGACACTTAAAGAAGAAGTATTCTAGGAGATAAACGCATGGTTGCATACAAAACACATGTAGACAAAGCCCAAATTACACATCTGGGTTACACATCTGTATTGGGTAAGCAATTTTAACTCTAAACAGCAAAAGGGAAAAGTGTAAGAAGCCCTGTATCCTGCTGTGGAATACTATAAACCCAAGTCTAACCCTAATAAAACCTTTTGAACTACATCTAGGCTACTGTTGCACAAAAAAAACTTGGCCACAAACATTATTAAACATTGATTAAAGTCGTCATAGTATTATAGATTCCATCATTAATTTTAATTTGTTTATTTCTACCTTCCACATTTACAATGATATTCGAGATTTCATAATTATTGATATAAACCTCACAGGTGCCGTCAGATTTAGGTATGCAACTATTTGTTTCACCACATAAACTGAACCCGTCATCATCACGTTTCGATAACAGACCTGTTTCTGTAACACTTTCACCATTCATTTAAAGTTTCAACATTACGGATGAGCTAAAACGCGTAGGCTTATCACATTTGACATAAATGTACGCCAATAAAACTTGTAAGGTTAACGCTGGTCACTCGTTTAATACCAATGAGACCTTATAAGAAATACTTTACTGCATCCATATACCCACTGATGTACCTTTTAATCTGAATGTAAAACAAAATTTAGATTCCAAGGATAATAACTTTAAAATTGTAATGAGGTAAACATTAAGAAAAGATGGGCTCGGCCGTAATCACGAGAGGTTGTGATGCTCATAAATTAACACATTTTATTGTTTCTATGTTTAGGTAGTGTATTATTGTATTTACGTGTTTGTGTTTCTCTTATTTAATTAAATATAAACGACGCAATTTGTTATTGATTGGTATTTACAGCAATATGGTTTTTTTTAAACCGAGCCGTCTATTTTTTAATCAGTTGACTAGTTCAATTGAACTTTTGGAATGTGTGTTGAATGCCAATGTTAATTACGTTAGAGTAAGACCTGCAGTAAATTGAACTGTTTTTTATTTAAAATCGTTTAAATGAATCGGCAACGACTTCTCAAAGTATTGCTTTTTTTTTACAATTGTGTAAATATCTGATTCATAAAATGTATGCTGAATCAAATACATTGATAAAGGACGTAGGTAAAGGAAAAGAAAAGTGTAATTTACTATAACATAATATGTTTATTAACAAAATCGTTCAGGATCATATCACAGATCGCTTAGAGTGGATAATTAACAAAGGATAAGGGTAAGGTTAGGGATGAGTATTTTTGGACTAGATGTTGTGATTAGTGGAACTTATTGAGGTGCAACGGGGAGATGGGCGCCCTGGGGCTGGAAGCCGTTTTCGTTGGCGATGTAGGTGACGGTGTATTGGACGCCGTCGGGGCCGGTGTACGCGAACTGTCCGCGGACCTCAAGGGCCTCAGCCTCGGTACCAGCGTTCTTCAGATCACCCTGCTCCTGCTGGCTGATGCCGTTGGAGGTCTCCACACTGTTGAGCATAGGATTGATTAGAATATTTTGACAATCAAATTCATTCAGATCTAGGTATGTAAAAAAATACTTTATTATAGAAAACGATTAAGGAGAAAACACTAATTGAAGGACACGGCACAAAAGAAGGCATTGGTAACTGCTAGTGACACTTACTTGTAGCTGTACTTTCCAAGACCGATGTTGTCGGAGTCAAAACGGAGGATCTGTGCATCGGATTCGGGGCCAGCGGGGGCGGCGACGGCGGCGGCGACGAAGAGGGCGAGTACGATGAACTGTTGGCAGAAAATATCTATGGTGAACCACGCTAAATGTTGATGATATTTGGCGTTGATCGGTGGGAATGTCCAAAGAATCCACCGTTTATGTAACACCGGAAATTTTTGAAAATCAAAACTACTTATTCGATAAACACTTTGTTTTCCAAATTATTAATTGAAACGTACCGATTTCATTTTTGATTGGTTTTTTTGGTTGTCCTGGGACTGTTTGTGACTGAAAGGCAATCGAGCGACTGATGCCTCTGTGTTGTCGGGCCCGCCATTTATACTGGTTGGCGCATCGTTGCACGGCAAGGACGCGCTTTGACATTTGAACTTAGAATCGTCTTCGGCCACCAATGTTTGTAGCGTAAAGGTTCTCTGTGACATGTCCGGCTTGTTTAGATGCCTCATTTTGATATTGTGTAGTGACCTACTTAGTTTTGATCGCATACTTTACTATTAAAGCTACGTTTTAACTATAGTTTGAAGAATGTTTGACAGATTTATATTTTTATTGTTAAGGTTCTTGTGATTCCACGCACCTTTTTAATTTCGCGTTTTTGATAATATGGATATTAGATAGATTAGAAATAAGAAAATATTTGTAATGTAAGTGTTATATATTCGTTTATAGATTCTACAGGAACCTCGTCACTGTTTTTAGCACATTCATGCATTTTGACACATTAAAAATCGGAATACAAATTGGAATCGTTTTTTTTTTTGTTTACTTGTTATTGTGTTTTCTCTGTTAATGTAATCTTTTGAGAGAGTATCACAAATATAGTACATAATATTTTTTTAAATAATGATCTGTAGACCTTTGAGTCACATTACTGTAATATATCACCATCCCAAGGCTCAGATGGGATGGTAGAGATAAAGGACCACTTTGCGGATCCCAGCACATTAATCGTGGGTATCGGTCAATCGCTCGTGCATGTCTATAAACATTTGATATCATTTTTCGCACCTCGTTGCTACAGTGCTTTTAAATATCAGAAGTATGAAAAAGAAAATTATTACGTACGTATTAAGATTGGTACGATAATTTTAAGTATAATGATATTCTCATTGTAGTCAGGACTGTACGAAATTATCTAATTTCAATGAATTTAAATCGTAAGAGCTGGTGCCTGAAGTAGGTATAAGGAAAGAAATATCTAGTCCCAAACAAAACTGCTCTGTTTCAGAAAAGCACATTTGCAATGGCTCCAAAGTTATACAATAAAGTACCAAAATGTATCAAATCAGCAGTTAATATTAATATTTTTAAAAAGAGGTTGTTTTCATTCCTTATAGACAAGGCATACCTATTACTCTGTTCAGGAATTCTTAAATGATAAAATATAATGTAATGGTTTGTTGTAGGATGCCAATATTATTTTCTGACTGACTGCAATGTATTGTGATTATACAATCTTATTTCTTTATCTTATGACATTAACCGATGACTCATTTTATTGTATTGTGTTAAATATTTGTACGCCATTAGTGGTAGAACATAGAGATCAAAATGTATTTGCCTGTAACACCAGTTGTAACCTTTGTTCACAAATAAATAAAATGAATTGAATTGAATTGAGACTTTAATCAAATTAATATTTTAAGAAATCGAGATTACTTCTTGATTTTCCCTCGAACAATCCTCATATCAAGAGTAGCATGAGGAAAATGTGGTATTTTTTAATGGAAAACCCGTAGATACTAGATGCGTCAGCTTTTTTGGTACAAGTTATTCGAGAAATACTACGTGTGGTATGGTTGGTGTTCAAGTAGGCTGGTATTGGTGGTTGCCGGTAGAATTCTACTGCGATCCCGCCTCCCCGCCATCATAAACGCAGCCCCATAGACAAGTGGCAAAACGCTTGACGAATAGATATTTATCATTCTATTCGATTTCTATTCGTCAAGCGTTTTGCCACTTGTCTAGGGGGGCAGAGCAGGCATTGTGAGATTTTTGGTGGGTAGACCCCTGTGGATCTTATTGGGTTCCTGGGGAAGGGTCCCATATACTCCCGTCGTCCCCCAAAGGCGGGGAATGTGGATCGAATTTTCCTCACGTTAAAAAAAAGCTGATATTGGTCACTTTAATATTGCGTTATGTTATGACGACATAATAGCGTCTTTAGCGCTGGCTTAAACTAACTTAACACCATCGACACGTGTGTTTATAGCTTATGGAATCTTCTATACTTCTTCATTTCATGATTCTTATTACCATCAATGATTGCCGCGATTTTTCTATCATTCTGAAGGATTTAGACCGATGATCTTTGAATTGGTCTTTCTTGTAGCCCTGGACTTAATGAGGACCAACAGGTCCAACGAAAAAAAAAATATCAACTGAAGAATTAACTAAATAGTAATTTTCCACCAGTAAACATAACACACACGTTCGACGACCTGATTGGCGTAGTGGCTAAGCGATTATACTGCTGCGCTAAGGGTTGCGGGTTCGATTCCCGCACGGGGCAAAAATTTGTGAGATCCACATTTGTTTGTCCCGAGTCTGGGTGTTTGTGTATGTGATATTTCATGTTTGTGAAACGCACCCACGATACAGGAGAAATTCCTAGTGTGGGGTGACGTATATAAAAAAAAAACATAAAAAATAAAATAATAATACAAACACGAAAGAAAACAAAATAAAAACAGCAATAAAACAAAAAAATAAATAGCAATATTAGATAAAGTGGGGGTCTACCCAATACTAAAAAATATGGAAGGTGGTCTACGAGACTATTGTTTGGGAACCTCTAATGACGGACCTACTTTGCAATCTTTGCAAATACAGTCACACATATTTCGCAAATAACGTTTTAACCAGCCCTATGAAAACTATAAGTGACAGTAGCTTGACTGCCTCGTTGGTCTAGTGGTCGCTAAGCGCGAGTGCTGAGCATGAGGTCCTGAGTTCGAGTACCGGGTTGGGCAAAGTGTTTCTGGGTTTTTCCGTTTGGTAATTGTCAGTAGCAGCACGGAGTCCGGATCTGTGCCGGGTTGGTGGGGACTTATAACATGACTGGCAAAGTGTGGGTGTATTATAATGCGCACCCCTGCCTACCCTATCGGGGAATACAGGCCTGATGCTCTGTTATGTTAGAGTAACGGTAGTTTTGGTGTTTTATGTTTGTGTTGACTTAAATCCATTAATTAGTAATAATAATAATAATAACAGCCTATAACTGTCCCACTGCAGGGCAAAGGCCTCTTCTCGTATAGAGAAGGATTGAGCACTGATCACCACGCTAGCTCACTGCGGGTTGGCGATTTCAGATAATTAAATCCAGGTTTCCTTACGATGTTTTCCGTCACCGTTAGTCAGTGGTGTCTTAGAATATCTAACAAAGTATTTATGACATTGAAAAAGTCACATTGATACTTGCCTGGGTTTGAACCTGCAACCTCGTGCATAGAAATCCGGTATGTAAACCACTAGGCCACCACGACTTACTTACGACCAATTAGTCGGTAATCGTTATTGATGCTACTGCCTTCGGCCATGAGCGACCTCGATTCAGATAGACGTCAAGAATGAGTCTACAAACGTATCCTCGCTTTGATTAATGTCAATTGATTTTATTTTTGTGAGAATTAAATTAAATCTGGAATTTTCTTGAATCCTATTATACGTGAATTAAGCAGCTTAAGATCTATCTTCTATGCTAATATTATGATGGATAAGACCTCGGCTATTGTGAGTGTGTGCATGTAAAGTTTAGAGAATCGAAATGCATAAAAAAGTCCCCGCTAACGCCGCCGGTACCCTATTGATCGTCCAGCATACTATGATCCTGCAAAAAACTTGCAGAACATCTAATTCTTCCACAATATTATGAAAATCACCGAATTAATTGAATCCATAAATCACACATACAAAATAATCATTTTTTTTTAATCCTCGCACCACACTATGAATTTCCCCTGTACCGTGGTTACTTTTTACAATCATGAAATATCATATACAAACACTCATACTCGGGACAGACATCTGTGGATCACACAATGTTTTTTGTCGTGCAGGAATCGAACCCGCAACCCCTAGCGCAGCAGTACAATCGCTTAGCCACTGCGCTAATCAGGTCATCACATTACCCTCATGAGCGTCGATAGCCGAGTGCTATAAGGTCGCATGTTCAAACCCCGGCACGCACCAATGTCTTTTCGGATTCATGTGCGTACTATAAATTAGTTATCAGTTGCTAAAAACGGTGAAGGAAAACATCGTAAAAAAAACCGGCACACCTGAGAGATTTTTCAACGGTGTGTAAAGCCATGTCAGAGGCCTACAGGCGGTTTAAACTCTGACACCAGGTTGTTCATCAACCATACGATAAGAAGATTACCCTCATCTGTGTAGCCTTCACCCAACAATGCTGAGACAGCTTTTAGTCCAACTTGATGCAGGTGGATACCATTATTCATGAGAGGCTGATTTTTCATTAAAACGACCTTCGAAGAATACAGGTTATATACAAAAGATATTCCACAAAAGAAAAAGACATCAAACAGGTTCAACTTCCTGGATGCCTTATTACAAAAAAATCTCACATTTTTACTTCAAGGTTAAAAAGACCTAGAATCGGAAACAATACAGATACTTTGCTTGCTCAACACAAATAGACATCTTCCATGATAAGCAATACCTAGTTACTAAAATGATGTATATATTCTTAAGTAATGTTAAAGTTAAAATACAAATTAATGTTTATTGTTATTGTTTTTTATGATAAGAGTAACAACTGTTTATGTTAAATGTTATTTGATTTTTAATAAGTGTTTTGGTTGCATGTAATGTATACTTACTTATATACTAATTGTAATAAATAAATAAATTTTATTATGTCCTAAAGTTCATTAAAGCTAACATACAGCCTGCCTTCCATCGAGCCACATGACGTCATTACCACAGATAAAACAAAAATATTGTAGGTAGGTATGTATATTTAAATCCATAGCCATCCAATAAATTTGTGTCAAATTATTGTCATATTAAAAGGCTATCATTGTATGTAAATTTTATTTTTATATCATTTATGTGCGTAATAATATAATGTAAAATGTCGGGGTGGTCCAGCTTCAAGACCATACAACCAACTGTTTTCAATGGCACTACTACTTCGAGTTATTTCTGACATCGTAAACCCTGGACTTCGTAGCGGGGCGATACTCATCTCTTCTCAACTACTAACATTCATAGAGGGAATTATTGTCATTAACCGGCACAATTTGGATTCCCAAGGCTGCAATTAAAATCATCATCATCAGCCGGAAGCCGTCCACTGTTGAACAAAGGCCTCCCCCTTAGAACGCCACGATGAACGACAACTTGCAATTTACATCCACCAGTTGCCCGCAACTCTGACGATATCGTCGGTCCACCTGATGGGAGGCCTGGCAACGCTGTGTCTGCTACTAAAATATCCTAACAAAATTATAAAAAGAAGAATATTATTAAGAGGGCAGTATCACTGTGTCCGACCTGGGTACCAAATCCAAAACCGCACGAGGCCTGCGCACGAGCGTTTTTGGATTTGGTTTCCAAAAGTGGATGCTGTGCGAGTCTGCTTGAGGCCTGATCTAGGAGCTGGTTTTATATAATATAATTAGTTAGATTACCACTTGTTCTTCAGCTTAACCATAAAGAGAAAGCAAACAGGATTACAAGCAGAGTACAAAAGAATGTCACATAGACGAACATGATATACTCCACAATAAATCATGATCGTGAGCAACGCCGCGGGCGACACCTATACTGTTACACTCATAACATTACGTCACGAGGTTACTGGGATGCGCGAGCGCATGCACCAAGAAGACCCACCTGGAATAAATAGTAGAAGTTACTTTGCTTTTATTTTGAAGGAAAAGAAAATAGGTAAAAATTGATATAATTTATTTCTCCTCTCTACATATCTCACAATCCAACATAGTCCCATATATTATTCTGATTGAATCAGGAGCTAGAGTCCAACATAAGTGTCAGCAGTTGACACCAGTAATACCGAACATCAAGTCATATCGGGGAGGAAGACGCAGGTCGGGACCTGTCGAGGGATGCGGTGCAGCGTACGCTGATCCCACGTCCCTCGACTTAGGTAGCTAGGAGGAGACCCTGGGGTTTTAGCCGGTAAGAGACAGGCATACTCCTCCGTACGCCCCAGGATACAGGAAGTCCATAAGGATATATTACTACCACATCGACCAAGCTCTTCTTTCCTACACGTCTTCCACCAGTCTCTCATTCTTCATCTCATTTTACCAAGCGCCTCTTAATTTCGATGTTGATATTAATTGGATCAAAAACACGTCAACCACTTAAAAGATACAATTTGTTCGTGATTAAAGATTTGTATTACAATAGTTTAGTAAACCTTCTATCCTCATCTGTTCTGTGGTCGACTAAACTATTACCAGTAACTTATTTATTTATTTAATATATGTACTTATAAGTTCCCTTTTGTTTCACTTGACGCTGATCATACTAGGACTGTTTATAAGGTTTGGATTATAGTGTCTGCTGAGTGAGGGACCAAGGTTCTATTCCAGAGTCGAGCAAAATGTTGTTGGGGTTTTTGAAACGGTAATTTCTTTGCAGCATAATGTCTAGAGGCCTTTGTCCAGCAGTGGACGTCTTCCGGCTGATGATGATGATGACTGTGTCTAGATTCTTACCCGGCGAATGACAATAGGTTCGCCTCCTAACATAATTAGCGAAACCTTAATACTAAATTTTTATTATTATTGACTAAAATACTATTGTTATGTAGTATTTTCTGCTTATATACTTGAACCTTTAACCCCGTAATCTTCTAAAGACCTCTAAAGTAAAATAATGGCAGATGTCTCGCCGACCTTGTTGTACGCATGCGTTAAATATCACAATTCATTTATTTCCACGTAAGATTCGACTGTAATTAATTATAATATATTAATATCCCAACGGCCCTGGTAAACAAAAACTAATTAAAATCATAAACATCAAGACATATTTATTATTAGTTGAAATATTGCAACTGGTTATACTGTATTATAAAACGGGTAGGGATTACAAACCTTTGGTACGCGTTTTATGCAAAACCAGAATATATTAACAATCATCATTATTTTAACTTATGACTCAGAGACAGCTTGACAATATCATAAATTAAGAAGAACTAGAATTGGCTCGCGACTCTTCTGCCTCAATAGCTCATGAATAAGGGCTCCGTTACAATCCGCAACTAGTCAGGCATCCCCCAAATAAACACGTGCGTAAAACCGGTGATAAATAATAATATCAAACTACTCAACAATAAGTATCTATACAACAATGTAAAAAAGGTTGCAAGCCTCTGCTATTAGCATAAACACAGGTGTCGGATGAGCCGCCAAAGAAAGTCGGAGTCATGTTGAGTTGCGACAACGCGAACGTGTTACTGACTCACCGACGTTCGCTTTCAACGAGTAATTGTCTTGAGCGAGTGTGAAATACCTTAACACGCACCAAGGTCGACGATCAGCTGGGAGTGACATATACACGTTTGGCGAAGACAAAGCTTTTCGCGAAAGGGAAACTTGATAGTTTCACTGATTCGCGAACAATGATTTGTTGTATGTTTTATACGGTGTTTGATATCAAATGGTATAAGTTACTGCATCTTGATTCAATTGGTGCACTGATTAGGCGATTGCACTGCCGCGCTCAGGATTGTTGGATAGATCTCCATTCTTATATAGATAATTCTTTTGATTTTAATTATTGAGTTTAGCCTATGTCCAGCAGTGGACTGAGATAGGCTTGATATATATATAGTTATAGATATATATGTACATAGTTGGTGATGATAGAGTTTCTTTCCGACTCATCCATCGGAATGACTCGAGCCGTTCGATTACAGTAGACTTCAACATTTTACAATCCTAGCTGATATAGGAAGGTTTTAGTTTGAGTTAAGGTCTGAAGTATCTAATTAGCGTATGTAATATTAATGTGTGTGCCGTGTGGTATCCGGCCTAGAATTGACCACCCCCTTTTCTCCCGTGCGTGTCGTAAGAGGCGATTAAGGGAAAATTCAGAAGATGGGCAGCAGCGTCTTCTGTAACTTCACCACCAATACTGCGATCCCCAAGCCGCTTGCCAAGCGGGGAAGTCTATGTTTAACAGTAGACGACTTTTGGCTGATGATGATGATGATTATTAATGTGTAAACTGTCCTCGAAATAAAAGTAAAATTCTTATTTTGAAGCTTTCGTGTAAGATATTCGTATACATAATAGTTAATGAGTTGCACCTCGCATACTTTAAGAATGTCATCAGACAGGCCCGCGACCTCGCCGCGTGAACAGATGATAACGAGCTCGTATCGAATACGACACGTTGGGCATTCCCGAAGTTCGTAACTAATTTCAATACTTCTTGAAAATACCGACAATATTTACTCAAAGCTGGCCTGTTGGTCTAGTGGTTAGTGACGTTGACTGCTAAACCGGAGGTCGTGGGTTCGATTCCCACCCAGGACAAATCTTTGTGTGATGAGCATAACGATTTGTTTTGTGTCTGGGTGTAAATTATCTATATGTATGTATTTAGAAATATTTAAGTATATTTATCAGTTGTCTGGTTGCCATAATACAGGCTCTGCCTAGTTTGGGATCAGATGACCGTGTGTGGGCTGTCCCAAGATATTAAAAAAAAAAAGTTACTAATTTGGATTTTAAGATCTCGTGATAATCCGGGATTATTTTGATCAATACATTCCTCATTCAAAACAAAGAAAAACGTTCCATAGTATTTTATTTATTTCATCACGTCATATTATTTACATTTTAGCCTCCAGATAATCCAATGTCACTAAAAAAACGATTCACAACTATTTGCCAAAATCACAGTAATATTGTTATACTGGCTAGCAGTTATTATGTTGTATAGACTTCCGAAACATTGATGCCTCGACCAACACTATTGCAAAATAAATAACATACCTACCTAAAGATATAATAACATAATAGAAAAACAAAACTCAACAGCAGGAACTGATCAATACAGCTGCAGTAAGTAATTGTATCGTTAGAGGAACTGTTAGCCTTTTGTGAGTAACGAATACATGCTCCTAATGAGACGCAGCATATTATTAAACGCTTTTTATAAAGATGGTTAACTTTGGAGCTTCCTAGATTATAATTCACTGACAGTTCAAGTTTAGGAACCATTAAAAGTAACTTTTTTGACTACTAGGAAGAAAAAGCTTGAAATGGCAATGTTCATTTATTTATTCAAACTTAATTAATAAATTAATAGGTGTCAGTTAATAATAACACCTAGGTAATGATTCTAAAAAGTACTTATGACGTATTGAAAACAAAATGTCCTGTGGGAGTCTAATGCTTACTAGTAATTTTTTTCTTGTAGTTTGTCCAAACCTGATTTCTTCCTGTCTCATGGCGGCTATTTTAAACCCCACCCATACTCTATAAAATCTGAGGACCTCAAAAATATTCTTCCCGTGTGGGTATCGAAGCTGGAACCCTTAGCGCAACATCAGACTGTTGTGCTTAGGGCCACTAATTGAATAGTATATACCGACTTCAAAAATAGATTTTATTACCCATCATCAAAAGGTTTCACTAAACCGTTGCTATGACTTGGCCGTGACGGTTATAAATGACAACCAACCGTACGTCGCTGATGCTGACGTCAATAATTTTATCATTAATTTCCTAATAAATTCATTAGGTGTGTATATATTCATTCATAAATAAATTAAGTAACATCTTCGGCCATCACTGGCTCACGTGATCAGCTCCATACCATGAACTCTTAAAGCAGGACAGTTTACGACGTGGAAGCGAGACACTGCTACGTGCAGAGTAATGCGGCATCTTGCTCCACATCTTAAACTATCCTGCTTTAAGAGATCATGGTAAGGAGGCTGGTACTTACACTGATCCGTATTCAATGTTATGACTGATATAAATATGTTCAGAGTTGACGAGCTGTTATAATGTTGATCATTTGATTTTAATATCGTAAATATGCTAAATTATTCCTATGTAGTAAAGAGATATTGCAAGATAGGTAATATTTTAGGTTTCTTGCATTTATAACAGTTTACAAATATATTTTGTATGGCTGATCATAGCAGTCTGAACTTGAACGTATAATTATTTTTAAGTAAATCGAAAACGTGTTTTGTGGCAATCATCAATCACATAAGTGTCACTTAAGTATCCAATTGATTTTTGACTGAATGAACTTTAAGCACTGTCATCGACATTCGTCATCATCTTCAGCTGGAAGACGTCCACTGTTGAACAAAGGCCCCCCCCCCTTAGAACGCCACAATGAACGACAACTTGCCATTTGCATCCACCGGTTGCAGCAACTCTGACGAAATCTTCGGTCCACCTGGCGTCTTCCGGTTCGTGGTCGCCTTGACAATACGTGGGTGTTAAGCTACACTTCTGCAAAACTCAGGGGAATACCTGCGTAACGGTAATCAATTCTGGTAATACGTACAAATGATCTATTGAGTCAAGAGTATTATAATCAATATAACATCGAGGGAATTACATTATTTTAATGTCACTATCAACGTGAATAACAGAAGGTTCGGTTAGATCTATTCTACTAACAACATAAACCGTATTAACCCTCTTACTTATAAAAGGCAATGTTGATTGATGGTTTTTTTTTTAAACATCGCCCTGCACCAGGAATTTTCCTGTATCGTGGGTGCGTTACACAAACATGAAATATCACATACACAAACACCCAGACTCGGGAAAAACATCTGCGGCTCACACAAATTTTTGTCCCATGCGGGAATCGAACCCCTAGCGCAGCAGTCCAATCGCTTAGCCACTGCGCCAATCAGGTCGTCGAATTATTATATATATTATCGAAAGTATTATACTTATCAATGACGTTTGCATTTAAAAAAATAAAGATTGAAGAAGAGAGACTTGGGAAGTGCTTCATTTATAGTACGCATACATTAGTTATCAGTTGCTAAAAATGGTGAAGGAAAACGTCGTAAAGAAACCGGCACAATTGAGAGATTTTTCAACGATGCGTAAAGCTATGTCAGAGGCACACAGGCGGTTTAAACTCTGACACCGGGTTGTTCATTAACCATACGATGAGAAGAAGACATCTTGTAAAACTTCTGTAATTTGCATGCATCGTGATGTGTTGGCGAACTTGTTTAGTGAACTTATTACCATATAGGTGCCGGACAACCTTGTGCATTGCGCAATAATAACATCACTTGGGTTTAGGTTCGATTTCGGTCATCTGTGGTGATGATATCATTTAAGTTTGGTCAGATTGCCGCAGTGTATAAGTGTTTGATCTTCTGTCTATCGTTGGCTGATTCAATTACTTCTCAAAACAATTATTATATATGTATAGCTTTTACCCATGATTTCGCCCGCGTTGACCCCTATTTAAACCTCCTAAGAGGGTTGAATTAAAAAAAAGTAGCCTATGTCATTTCTCGGGTCTTAAATTGTCTACATGCCAAATTTTATCGAAATCCGTCCAGCGGTTTAGACGTGATCACAGACAGACAGACAGAGTTACTTGCTCATTTATAACATTAGCTATAGAAGTATGGATGACAAATAAGAGGAGGTACACATACAGATATGAATTGTTAGACCAAATAAAAACAAGTGATTATCGACTCACAAAATTCAGCAGTTAACCAATATTTAGAACAGGATTCGAGCGCACGTATATTAGCACATCATGCTACGGGCTTACGCTACTGCGCCAATCAAAACATCAAGTCGTAATCTAAAATTCACTGTCACAGCATATTTTTTTTTGAAAAATCAACAAAATATAAGCTAACAACAGTGCCAGTGTGCAAGTAGAGAGCCTCCACGAGTGACGATACATAAGTATGTCCGGCGCAACCTGGACGGTCAACTTCGCTACCACATCTTGTTGACTGACCAATCTCTACACCACGGCATGGCCTATTCCATGTTATTGGCTCATGCCGATACGAAGAAGTGCCAGTATACAGGTATTTTCTCAGTGAGCTTTAGTGTACCAGCTAGGCATGTGAAATAAGCCAAGCCCACACAGAATAAATCTCCAGTTACCTTCATTGTGAAATGCGTTTCGCACCGTGAATGACCAGTCCGGAGTCTTCTGACCAAATATGGCAAAGAACAGACAGATAGTTTAGGTAACCTACCTACCCTGCTTCATAGTTGAAGTAGACACATTACACAATACTAGCCTAGCCTACTCCTAGGAAATTTAGTGTTTCAACGATTTTATGTAGAAGCGTTCTGTATTTTTCTTCTTATTGTATGGTTGATGAACAACTTGGTGTCAGAGTTTAAATCGCCTGTAGGCTACTGACATGGCTTTACACACAGTTGTAAAATCTCTCAGTGTGCCGGTAAAAAAATACATCTTGAGGAAACCCTCAAGATGTATCTTTTTTACCGTTTTTGCAACTTATTACTAATTTATAGCACGCAAATGAATTTGAGAAGTCATTGGTGCGTGCCGGGATTTGCACTTGCGATCTGTGATTTGGCAGTCCAACGGTCATACCACTCAGCTATCAATACTGTTGCGGTCTTGTAAATCTATAAAGTTTTCAACAAGTCTATTCGACTATTTCTTTCATAATGTGGGCGTAAGATTCTCAGAATCGCGTTTTATCAGTAGGTCACAGCTTACAAAACGTTACTTTTGATGACAAACATTCTCAGACGTCTGAGTATTAATAACCTCAAGGTCGCCAGGCATTGTCAGGGGAAAGCCATTCGTTGTCAACATGGTGTAAATATTACCTGAATTATGTAACCTGTTGAATCATACTTTATTGCCATTTGTAATGTAAGAATGTGGCCCTGGAGTATACCGGTTTATAAGCGTAGGGTTGCAAGTTCAAAACCTATAATAACTTTGTTCCAAGTGAGCTTTAAAGTTACAGAATATTATAAAAGTGCGCTTAGGTATAGTAAAAACACAGCTATGCAACTATTGCAAACAAAGAAACATCCTGATTAAACATAAACGTATTTATATTCTTTGTTTGCGTACAGTAGATGATAAACATGCTTGGAGCTAGACACGATCATGGACCACGTAGGGCACAGCAAAAGTACCTAAAATCAATTAATTTATAAGAACACTAATTTTGTAATTATATATTGTCAAACTCAAGCCATTATGCAGTGATATCATGAAAATCAATGTTCGTTCAATTAGCACTATATAAAAGTTAAAAGCTTAATCATATTCATTGTCACTTCACTTCGACTCTCAATGAAATACTTACACAAAATTATTCATTGATATTTCGAAAATATCAACTTTACTGCAGCATTAACAAAAATATTCTCACAAATCATTATTTAATGGCTTTTGTAAACATCAATAACATGATATCTTTATGAGTGTATTCACGCATGTAAGTAAAGCTGTATGGTATTTTGAGGTCTCGGGACAAGGTCTCACTTGTGACCTCGTGGCTAAAGACCTCTTAAGAGTGTAAAGCATCCTCAATTCCTCACTTGGTAAGAGATTGCAGGACCTCACGCTACGCCCACGGACCACGGTGAAGAAACGCTGCGTCAATACCTATTGCTTCACACCAATCCAGTAAGCTTAAGTTACTTTATCACCTGAATTAATGAAAATAAAAATAACTATACTAATTTTGTAGGTATTTAAATAGTCTCGATTAGATAAGATAGTGTGTTTTTTGTTTTATTCTTTTCCTCTTTGTAAAATAGAAACGTCGCCCTAGGCAAGGAGTTACTCCTACATCGTGGGTGCATTTCAACATGACATATCACAGACACGAACACCAAGACTCAGACCAGAAAATGATTAACCGCAGGATCACTGGCTTACCGTACTCTCAGGAGCACCACTTGCGTTCAGATTTACATAGGGTAATGACATTGACATGCATGCATGCATGCGCACAAAATTTACTTGCTTAAGTACAAGGATAAATTAAAATAATTATGAGAGCCGATGACACAGCTATAGTTTAACATGAATAAATAGTTACTTGCCTGCACGGCCCTTGTTTCCTCTATTCTTAAGATAGGTGACGATAAAAGTCTTTAACAAATGCTCAGGTGAAATAATAAAGACAAGAAAGTTTTGAAAAATGTTATTGAGAATCATGTACGTGTTAGTGGACAACCATACCTCTATCCCTTCGGGAATACAGACGTTAATACACTAAATATATAATCATAATTAGGAGCATCTAATTGGCAATCACTTAAGTAGTATCAATTTAAAAATAATTTAGTTAGTTCCGAATAAGGCAAAAAAATGCAATAATTTACAGTATCTAAAGTTGATGACATTTTCTGCATAGCTATAAATTATTGATTATTTAAACTTATGTTCATATTAGAATTCATCTAAACCAATTTAATTTTATCTTAAAATTTCATCTACCTAAATAAACGTATACCTGCATATAATTATATACATACATATATATGCAGTCTAGTATAGTCCTCCTTGTCGATTTCGACAACGGCGACCCCTGAAATTACCTACCTTCTTTGATGAGCCCTAATGTACCTGCATAACCCAGCTCTACACACAGCACATATATTATTATATACCTACATATTATGTAAGTTCTTTCCAAACCCTTTGCACTAAGGGCCACTTACTTAACAGATTAGCTAATTAAAGATTAAACATTTCCTTTCGCATTTTTTAAGGATATTCGCAAAGATCACTACTAACCTAAAAAAAAAAAAAAAATAGTTTTAATAATATAATATATAATAGGTCGTATAAAAAAATTCGTGTGTATATATAATGTAAATTGTTATTGTAAATAAATATTTCTGAGTTAAAAAAAAAGGTATATTTAATGTTTATTTTCCGTTTGTCGTGTGTTATCCGGCCTAGAATTTACCACCTCCTTTCCACCCGTGGGTGTCGTAAGAGGCGACTGAGGAAAAATCCAGAAGATGGGCAGCAGCGTCTACTGTAACTTGACCACCAATACTGCGATCCCCAAGCCGCTTGCCAAGCATGGGGATTATGGCAACCCCCCACCTCCTAAGGGCCTTTGTTCAACAGAGGACGTCTTCTGGCTGATGATGATGATTTAGTGTTTTGCTTGACACTCGACCTCCGAAATCCCAGAATCAGTGAACTTCATTCATTCATCAGCCAGCTCACGTTTGGCGTTTATTACTATTGTATCATCTATTTTATTACTTGACTTTTACAACCTGCGTATTTTAAACTTTTAAGACCTTACATTCAAGTTTTTCGTTACGGCCAGATTACCTTGGTTTCACACTAAAATTGTTTTATTACTCATATATGTAGTTATAACGTTTGATTCAGAGCTAACAGTCTACATTGGTATAGTGATGATTTTAATTAATTCAAATTCCTGGTTGAGTGACCTTTAATTTGTATGAAATATGAATTGGACTGAATCGAACCGATGTTGAATTTTAGACGATCCTGAAAAGAATCTGTGGCCAGGATTTGCGGCTTAATTAATACCAATACCAATAGTATTATCGGATATACCTACTGTTAAGAATAATCCACTAATCTCTGGAATCTTTGGAAAAAATCAGCGTAAATTATATATATATTAAAGTGATTACATTTTGCATTTACTGTCTTATTCCAGTCCACCACTAAGCGTTAGGTGACATCATAACATCGCCTACCATAAGATGTAACCCAATAGCCAGGGCTTAATCACAAAAAGAAGGGAACATGAAATGGTTGATTTCCAGGTAAATGCTTAGCAATACTAAAACATCAAGTGATTCTAATATTATACACAGTATTGCTTGGCTTAGTAACCGTAAACCGCATATAAAGAACTTATCGGCCACATCCTTTAAATATCTTGTCATCTGAATTATGCAGTAACTTGTGTTTGGCAAGGAGCTTAGACGAAAGGACGGGAAAGGATAAACGGTATGTCAGTGAAGTGATCAAGATCAACGATTAGAAACAACAAAACAACGATAGACGACGCTTACACCTAATAAATTAAAGTCATGAAGTATTTTATAGTGATTAAACCTGAATTATAGAACTGACCGCCAACCCGCATTTGGCAAGCGTGGTGGTGAATAGTTCCTTCTCGGTATTAAATGTTTTTCTGCCTGCAGTGTGACAGTTTTTTCTTATCGTATGGTCGATGAACAACTGGTGTCAGAATTTAAACCACCCATAGGCCTCTGACATGGTATTACACACCGGTGAAAAATCTCCCAGGTGTGCCGGTTTTCTCACGATGTATAGACGTTTTTAGCAACTGATAAGTAATTTATAGTACGCACATAAATTCGAAAAGACATTGGTGCGTGCCTAAGTTTGTACTTGCGACCTTTGCGTTGGCAGTCCAAAGATACCATACCATCATACCACTCGACTAACACCTCCTGTAATATTGGGACAGTTATAGGATAGTATCTTTTTGTTTTATTATGTTTCTAGTCATCATCAGCCGATAGATGTCCACTGTTGAACAAAGGCCTTCCCCTATTAGAAGGTGGGGGGGTGCCATAATCCCCACGCTTGGTAAGCGGCTTGGGGATCGCAGTATTGGTGGTCAAGTTACAGAAGACGCTGCTGCCCATCTTCTGGATTTTCCCTTAGTCGCCTCTTACGACACCCACGGGAGAAAAGGGGGTGGTCAATTCTGGGCCGGATACCACGGCATTTCTTGTAATATACTGTCAACATCAACATTGCCTATCCTGTTATTTTGTGCTAAAGAGGACGCGGTTTTAATACAAGAAGCTACGTTTAATTAATGTGCCTGTGATACAACATGGATAACAGTCGGAATAACCCACAATCTATATTGACTATTATAAATTCTGTTTGTGGTTTTTCTGCGTAGGCAACTAATAAGTTTTGATGCTTTTTGTGAATATGGCTCAATAAGCCTTTTAAGTATAAATTACCTATAAAATATAATGTGTAAGCTATAATTCATTTTTATTAGGTATCGGTGTAGTAATCGCAAGGTCGGCTGTCAATCGAAAGGTCCTGGAGTCGATGATAAGGTTATCCATGCAGCTTTGAGAATTTAACTTTTGGATTTATAACACCTATATTAGAGTATATAAAATTACGCCTGCGCTTAGGTGGAGTATACAGAGAAGTACCATACTAACCTTTCGCCCTATTTCCAAAATCTTTGGTCTTGAAAATTGTATCCAAAATCACACAAATAATGTCCTCCTGACCGAATTTCGGTCACGGCGGCCTGTCTCAGCTGAGACTAGCCATCTGCGCAGGAGATATTATAGTGCACAAGTATGCGCGCAGACACAGGTGCACTCCCTATTCCCTCATTCTCATAATCCGATGGGACGGTAGACCGACCCGCGCGGAGAGACACCAGGCGCAGGACCAACGGCTTAACGTGCCTTCCGAAGCGATCAGCTTCATGTGAAAACGGTCACCCATCACAAGACTGACCGCGGCGAGCACGGCTTAACCTCGCAGATCGACTGATCTCCTGGGTAGAGCCGCATAGCTACGAGCCCCACGAATATTATAAAGGTGAAAGTGTGTGTGTGTAAGTAAGTGTGTATCCAAAATCACACAAATATTATAAAGGTGAAAGTGTGTATGTGTTTGTTACCTATTCACGATCAAACGGCTTGACCAATTTTGATAAAATTTGGTATGGAGGTAGCTGACACTCTGGATTAACACATAGGCGCATTTATCCCGAAAAAATGTAACAGGTAACACCACGGGGCGCAGCTAGCTGTAGACAAATAAGAATAGTTTTTTTTTTTTAATCACGCATCTTGTCACTAATATTACGTTTGTTTTTGTAGTGACTAAATCTGCAAAAACCATGTTATGCTAATCATTTACCGCATGCCACACTTTAATCTTAATTAATCTAATTGGTACCCGTTCTTTTGATGATCATGTCTTAGGTTCTTTTGATGATCATGACTTGTGTATATGTTACTATTTTTTTTATTTTGGTAAACATTGAACAGTTTATTTTAAAACATACCTAATTGTTTACTGTGAGACTTTTAAAAGGTCCTCTATCCTCCAAGATATATTATATAGGTTGGTTGTGAGGTGTGATGTTAAAGTAAAAAGAAATCACAGTCCAAGATTTTATTTTTTCTTCACTCTAGAACTAAACTTAAATATATTTTCAAAATATTCTTATTTTGTTTTTACAAATTATATCTAATACGCTGTATTCTTTACATACTAATATGCTATTTTCTAACAGATATTTTTTCTAGAATTTACATATATGTCAATTAGATCTAGAGTTTTCTGTATCTTAAAGTATCAACATCTCTCGTATTTCTAAAATTTCTAAATACACGGATAGACAAGCGTTTGACCCCACACGTGAACCTAAGCCCTGTAAGTAGTGTCGAACTGCCGAGGTGTTGCATAGTGCCTCGCTCCACAGTCACCGTGGTCGTCACAGCGGACTCTCAACAGGTGTGGTGTTGCGTACCTGAGTGTTACAGGTGGTATGTTCTCTCTATTTCCTAACTGGGATATTCTACTGGATATCTCTGTTTCTGAAATTATGTTTTCTCTTTCTCTTAATATTTCCGGGGATATTAGAGCGGTCTGTGTGTTTGTAATAATAAGAAAGTTCTCCTTTTGTAGCCGTCCGGGAAATGCCGTCTAGGTTTTGTAGTTACATTGTTGTTATCAGGTCAGTTTCCATAATATTTCGGAATACAGGCGTAATGAAATGTAATGCTAGTTAATTTTGTACTAATAGTGTCTGTATCTTATTACTAAAAATTAACCTAACGGTAACATTTTATTTTACATGTAGGTAACATGTAAAATAAAATGTAAAATTCAAATACATGTAAAGTAGGCAAGTTATAATCATAACAATTTATTAGCGTTTAGTTGATGTAACTTCCTGTACGCATTCCAATGTAATAGTGCTACACTAAATGATACATTACTAAGATCACTTAACACACACTAAATCTACGCCAGTCAAACGTTTATTTTTATGGCGCTCGTGATTAAATCAATCTAGAACGCAAACACAACCTAAGAAAATTAAGAATTTGACCTTGTTCTGATAATATATATCATCATCCGCCGGAAGACGTCTACTGCTAAACTAAGGCCTCCCCCCTTAAGGGGAGGTGCCATAACCCTACGCTGGCAAGCGGCTTCGGGATCGCAGTACTGGTGGTCAAGTTACAGAAGACTCTGCGGCCCATCTTCTGAATTGTCCTTCTCTCGCCTCCTACGACACACGAGATGGAGAGGTGCTATTCTATAATATACATAATGCATAATACATATTATACCAGTTACATACAAACACGCTTATTTCTCGAAGGGGTAGGCAAGGACCACGGAATCCCACTTCTACGACCCTGACACCTGTTTCGTCCCATTCACTCTCATCATATTCTTCCTCAAAGTTCGTCGGTTTAGGATGAGCTCATATAAATTAGCTAATTCATTTTACGGCGTACAATAAAAATGTTGAGTCGTTAAAATATTGACACGACAATCAATCCTCAATGGCTTTATTTTAACTTCTTGTTTGAGAACCGTTGACTATGTGAAGGTTTAATTGTGGCTACACTAATTATAATATTATAAGGAATCGAATTTAATATCGAGGCGAGGCGTTTTTTTGCAATCAAATATTTTATAATATATATATTTTTTTATATTATCTTTAGTCATTTCTCTGGATTTTTTTGAAGAATATCGATTCCAGAGTCACAAAAAAATCTTAACGCTAGCGTAGGCGATTATTCTTCCGGGGATCAAAGTTCCAAATGGAGATAAAGTTAAAATTTTCGTGTCCAGGAACACAGGAAGAATACGATTTAAAGTGTATCGGTAACTATAATAATTTAATAATAGAGAAGAGAGACTTTTAGTGATCGGGAAAAGAATTTCTGAATGAAGATGCTTCCAGTAAGATTTTTACGAATTTTTAAGATTACTTTAAGTAAGATGTATATGATATATATGATGGTGCGTCGTGGTGGCCTAGTGGTTGACATACCGGATTTCTATGCACGAGGTTGCAGGTTCAAACCCAGGCAAGTATCAATGTGTCTTTTTCAATGTCATAAATACTTTCTTAGATATTCTATGACACCACTGACTGACGGTGACGGAAAACATCGTAAGGAAACCTGCATTTAATTATCTGAAATCGCCAACCCACAGTGAGCTAGCGTGGTGATCAGTGCTCAATCCTTCTCTATACGAGAAGAGGCCTTTGCCCTGCAGTGGGACTGTTATAGGCTGTTATTATTATTATTAAGATGTATAAGTTCATTGCTTTGTAAGTTTCTCACAAACGAATGATTAGCTTACACCAACTAACAAGGGTTACAACTAACAGAAACGTTAGCTCAGCCCGTCTCTTACACAAAACTTTCATAATTATACGTCAAGCCTGTCATGTCAATCAATATATTACCAAATATATGTGGCATCTATTTTAAACTCATCTCGCAGTCGCCCAGCAACTGGACGCAATCGCCGTGACATTAGGAGTTGCGCTACCGTTGCCGTTGCGATCAATCAACCGGTTGTGTTAGCACGTTGTATAATGTGCCTGTAATGTTATAATAGTTTTATCAATAAACAGATAAACGTAATAAGCAGAGGTAACGCATAATAATTACCACGTTAATTAGGTATGTACCTTGCTACATAGTTAATTGTCTATAAGAATAGTTCTGTCGTGTGGTATCCGGCCTAGAATCAACCACCACCTTCCTCCCGTGGGTGTCGTAAGAGGTGACTAAGGGAAAATCCAGAAGATGGGCAGCAGCGTCTTCTGTAACTTGACCACCAACACTGCGATCCCCAAGTCGCTTGCTAAGCGTGGGGATTTTGGCAACCTCCCCCCTTCTAAGAGGGGGAGGCCTTCGTTCAACAGTGGACGTCTTCCAGCTGATGATGATAATGATGAAGAATAGTTCTAGGTACTATCAGCCTGATAAAGCCCACAAGTAAAATATAAGAAAAATAATTATATGCTTTAATTACTGCCTCGTTGGTCTAGTGGTCGCTAAACGCGACTGCTGAGCAAGAGGTCCTGGGTTCAAATCCCGGGTCAGGCAAAGTGTTACTGAGTTTTCCATTAGGTAATTCTCAGTAGCAGCACGGAGTCTGGATCTGTGCCCGGTTGATGGCAATAGGCTCGCCCCCTATTACATTGGGACTTACAACATAACTGGCGAAATGTGGGTGTACTACATGTACACCTCTGCCTACCCCTTCGGGGAATACAGGCGTGATGTTATGTTTTTATGTTTTATGCTTTAATTATCTAGACATGTCTACATATTTATACACATGCTCAATTGCTCATACATTGACTCCATTACTTATAAAATTGTCACTGTTAACAATTGATTAAACTATATTTGACACTGTCGTTTGCATGTCAACAAAATAGAGTTTATAATACACTTGAGAAGTGTTGAACTTAAAATCCATTTTAGCATCGTTTACCATCATCGGTACTTTTTAAACAAGACGTTTAAATCTAAATTGATAAAGGAAATTTGAAAAATGATGGACACGAGCGGCTCAGTTGGTTAGAGCAGCGCCACGGATCGGCGAAGGTCGCGGGTTCTAATCCCGCTCGTGTCCATCATTTTTCAAATTTCCTTTATCAATTTAGATTCAAGCTTAGCATGGGCAACATGCTAAAATGGCACTAATAGTCATATAAGACGTTTAAATGTTTTATCTCTCCTAATATTTACGTATACGGTCTATTGAAGACATGAGAGCACTCGGGCGTCAGATAAATTCAAAAAGGCATTGACAGTGAGCCATTAACCGCACTAGCCTACACATCGCATATCTCAATATTTTAGCACTCTATTCTACAAATTGAAAATCGTTTCGAATGCAATGAATGTGAATATTGTGTAGTGTGTACTGGTGAATTCTTTCCTAACTCGTTATATGCGAATCATGTGCGATAATATTACGCAAATATGTTTTTTAAACGGAGATCTATGTGCGTGATAAGGGATACCCACATGCTTTATGCCTATTATCTAAACTCCATTCTTCACTACATAGTATAAAACAAAGTCGCTTTCTCTGTCCCTATATCCCTATGTATGCTTAAATCTTTAAAACTACGCAACGGATTTTAATGCGGTTTTTTTTATTAGATAGAGTGATTGAAGAGGAAGGTTTATATGTATAATAACATCCATTAAATAGTGGAGAAATACTTATAATATATATTTTATACCCGAGCGAAGCCGGAGCGGGCCGCTAGTATATTATAAATGCAAAAGTAACTCTTGTCTCTTTGTCTGTTACACCTTCATGACTAAACCACTGGACTGGCAAGTTTAAGACCCGAAAAAGGACACAGGCAATTTGTTTTTACCCCTCTAAGGTGTTTAAATAGGGGTAAAAGCGAGCGGAGCCGCGGGCAAAAGCTAGTTAACTATAATTTAGCGCCTGTAGGTAATATCATCTCCCTTTTCCATGTATTTGACGTTCGATGTCCAATCTAACAGGATGAACCATTTAGCACATGTACAAAATTGTACACAGTATTAAGAACTGTACAATGTTCAGAAAAAGACAATAAAATCTTAAACAATTCTCCCTTGCAAAACACATCCGATTGCCACTACGAACTATTAACAGTTCATAGTTTGCAAAATCCAATATGGATATACATTTATGTGTGTTTGTATATCAAAAATCATAAATTAGTCAAGCTCCTAATCAATTAGTAGTGGTATTTGAAGCTCAGACTAACGCAATGGAGTGTTATTTACACATCATTGATGAAACTCTAACTCATATTTGATTGGAAATATTTTACCTTTATGGTTCAGAGTTCAGTGATTCTTTCCTATTTTTACACGACTGCCCAAAAAAAGGAGTGTAATGTTTCCAGGGTTCATCTATGTATGTATAGTATGTATGTGAGTTTCTTTATTCCACCATAACTTCTAAATGCCTGAACTGATTTTGATGTATGGAGTGTCGTTAGAATTCTTACACCATCGCGAGTAACATAGCCTATAAAAAATGAAAGAAATAAAAAATAATAATTAAAAATAAATAAAAAACACGACTGCCATGACAAATAACGAACTTAAAAGTAATAAAAACCAAGTTCATTGGCAGTCGTGTTTTTTTATTTTTTTATGTCTAGTCAGTCAACTTTACAGTTCAGAAAATGAGGACCTCATGAACTCGAGCAGGACATTAATCGTTGTGGAAGCGAGACGCCGCACTACACTGCACGCACGTATCGCTTCCAAATCGAAAAAGGTACTGCTTTAAGACTTCATAGTAAAGGAGTTGAAAAGTAACCCATTTCTTGCGTTAGATTACATTTGCGTTAGATTAAAAACATGAAGACCAAATAAAAATAGATAAGCTTGTGTCTCACCATACTAGAAATAACTTTAGTAGTTTTTGGAAACATACAAATAGATTAAATGATAGGCCAGGTCTGCCTGTGTGCGTTGAAGGTGTCAGTGATCCTAAAGAAATAGCTGATTTATTTAGGAGTCATTTTGTTATCGACTCACCGTTAGGTCCATCTCAGTCGATGCTTAATGTTGAGCCGCGAAGAGACATGGGAACTAGAATTATTGCCAAGGATGTGGCAAACGTTATAAAACTCATGCCAAGAGGCAAGTCTCCCGGTCATGACGGGCTCAGCATTGAGCATCTCAGATATGCAGGGCCACATTTGCCGAGAGTGCTGGCAATGCTTTTTTCTTTTTGTTTGGGGCATGCCTACCTACCCCTTGATATGATGAGAACACTTGTAGTGCCGATCATCAAAAATAAAACAGCTGACATTGCGGACACGAATAATTATAGGCCAATCTCGCTGGCAACTATTATATCAAAGATTTTTGATGGTTTGCTTAACACACAGTTAAGCAATTACATAAAACCTCATGATAACCAGTTTGGTTTCAGAGCAGGACTATCGACTGAAAGCGCTATTTTGTCTGTTAAGCAGACTATCAAATACTATACGAATAGAGGCACGCCTGTATATGCTGGTTTCTTAGACCTGTCACGGGCTTTTGACCTGGTTTCATACGACATTTTGTGGAAAAAGTTGGAGGACATTGAACTGCCTAGTGAACTAATTAATATCCTTAAGTTCTGGTATAGAAACCAGGTCAATAACGTCAGATGGGCAGGCGTATTGTCCGACTCATACAGGTTGGAGTGCGGGGTGAGGCAGGGGGGGTTAACCTCGCCTACGCTCTTCAACCTGTATGTAGAGGGGCTGATAGGGGCGCTCAGTAGTACCAGACAAGGTTGTTACATTGATGGAGTCTGTGTAAATAACATCAGTTACGCGGACGACATGGTGCTGCTGAGTGCCTCACCCTGTGGCCTGAGAAAGCTGTTGGCTATTTGTGAGGATTATGCTCGGTCTCATGGATTAGTGTACAACACTCGCAAAAGTGAGATCATGGTCTTTGGGGCCGGTGGTAAGTCTCCGGACAGTGTTCCCGCTATAAAACTAAATGGAGTCCCGCTACAAAGAGTGGAAACCTTTAAGTATCTTGGCCACCTTCTTACTACCGACCTCAAGGATAGTGACGATATCGAGAGAGAGCGAAGGGCGTTGTCGGTAAGAGCGAACATGATAGCCCGCAGGTTTGCACGCTGTTCAAATAATGTCAAATATACACTGTTTCGAGCTTACTGCACTTCATTCTACACCTGCAGCCTGTGGGCTAATTATACGCAGAAAGCTTACAACGCCCTTCGTGTGCAATACAATCATGCATTCAGGGTGCTGTTGGGGCTGCCCCGATACTGCAGTGCATCGGGGATGTTCGCAGAAGCGCGTGTGGATTGTTTCCACGCAACTATGCGCAAGCGGTGCGGGTCCCTGGTGCGGCGAGTGCGGGCCAGCGCCAACAGTATTCTCTGTATGATTGCAAGTAGGCTAGACTGTGTCTATATGAACCACTGCTGCATGATGCATGTTGCTACATGAGTCGTGCAGTGAGGGGGCGTGAATTAATATTTAAGTTATATTATTTTAAATCTACTAACCTTAGGCTTAAGCTTTACTTACAATTTGAGTCTCTGTAACTTGAGAAATAAATGAATATATATATTACAATAAATGGTGGTCATAAGATCCTTGCATAAAAAATTTGATCATCTTTATCGCATGGCCTTTCAAGACATGGCCGTTTTGTATGGGGGGTTTCCTTAAAAGATTTTTTGCCTTCAGTAGTGGAGAACAGGAGACACGGCCCTCCTCTCAATATGCCCTGGTGGTCAGCACCCTTCGAGGTCCTATTATAAGAGAAAACACACTATGGTGTCTCCATTAAACCAAACTAAGAGAAGAAAACGCCATAAATATGATGATAAATTACTTCCAAAAAAGGATACAACTGGTACTATACAGTATGTTCTTAGTACGCAAAACATGATAAGAATCATGATCTTCAAAATAAACTGGCTTTTAACTTCAAACATAAGTGCGAATAAATCACTCTGATATTTCGTTTGACTTTTATTAGTCAGTCACGATATGATCGCACCAATTTTGACGAAGCCTCGCAAAAACTACAAAATTTTATTTAACTATACCTAGATATATTATTATGTATATGGACCTTGAAACAGTTTTTAACAAAGGAAGATCCTTAGACATTCCACGCATGGTGATGAGAATCAAAATCTATACTTCTCTGCACTATAATATTCTAAAGCTGAAGATTTTATTTGTTTGTTTGTTTGCTTGAACGCGATTATCTCAGGAACTAATGGTCCGATTTAAAAAATTATTTCAGTTTTAGATAGCCCATTTATCGAGGAAGGCTATAGGTTATAAAACATTCGATAACCACGCGGACAAAGTCGCTAGTGAAAGTTAAACAGCTATTCCACCTATACTTACTAACGGCGCAGAGATTAGAAATTGATGTCAGACGGGACGGGCCCCATTCACCATTTTCCGTCAATTATTGAATTTACTATACTTTTCCACTAACATGACTATGTTGACTACCTTGATAGGAATTCTTGTATGGTCGTCGGTTCATGGTTGTTCAAGCATTTATGATACAGGAGAAATTACAAGTAAGAGCCATGTTAACACGCTCTTCAATAAAACTATAAATCTTCACGCTATACCGAATTTAACGCTTTATTTGTCTACCACACCATTCATGCGGTTGCTTCAACAAATATACAGCTGTGGCTCTAAGCCAGCTTTTTAAATATATTATTATGTAAAAGTGATAACCCTTATGTAGTTATAATAAGCTGACTGAAGTGTCACTCGTCTAAAGTTTGCCAGCATTGCGTCATAGACCACTTTGTCAAATGGGTAAGGACGCTGAGGTCGATAACCCTAGGCGTGGTTATATAATTTGTAGGGCTTCTTACAAAAATATATACTTAGGTACGTATAGATGGAGCGAATAAATTAAATCAAGTGGTAGGTAAAGAACGCCTATACTCCCCGAAGCGGTTGGCAGAGGCGTTCCTACAGTACACACGTATTTCGCCAATTATGTTATAGGTTAGGTTAATCCCAATGTAGGGGGGGCGAGTCTATTGCCATCAACCGGACACTCATCCAGCCTCCGTGCTGCTACTGAGAGTTACCTTGAACCAATACCCAATAACACTTTGCCCGACCCGGGACTCGAACCCAATACCTTGCGCTTAGCATTCGCGCTTCGCGACCACTAGATATACAAGGCAGTATTGAAATAGTTTTGTAAAATAGTCGATGTTATCATGTTACTAATGCAATACTGTGCAATATAATTACTTAGTAGGTATGACCTACCAGCAATGTACAAATCTTCTGTAGGGCGCCATTAAAATACAATTAACAGACTTTATCCAAATGCCTGTGTTATAAACATGTTCGGACGCCTTCACGGCAATAATCTCTAACATTTGGGACATAATGCCTGATAATTGTGAAGGCAATCGCATTTTGTGATAAAGCAATAGCAATGGTAATGAGATTTTGATCAGCAGATCAAATGAGATGTTATCAAACGTACGTAAAAAACCTTGGTCAGAAGTACCACTTGGTAAAACTGTAGCAGCAGTGACAGCCGAGTGGTATGACCGTTGGACTGCCACGTCAAAGGTCGCAAGGTCAAACCCTGGCATGAACCAATGACTTTTCGAATTCATGTGCGTATTATAAATTAAATATCAGTTGCTAAAAACGGTGAAGGAAAACATCGTGAGGAAACCGGCACACCTGTGAGATTTTTCAACGGTGTGTTAAGCCATGTCAGAGGCCTACGGTTTAAACTCTAACACAAAGTTGTTCATCAACCATACGATAAGAAGAAGAACTTGGTAAAAGATACAATAATAATATGCAGCATATTCTCGAGAGTTGTATAAATGCCATGGTTATCAATGACTGCCCAGAAAAAAGATATAAGTATTTTATCTATATAAAAATAGATTGACGTTTCTTAGTCACGCTAAAACTCGAGGACGGCTGGACCGATTTGGATAATTGTAGTCTTGAAATATGCTTGGAAGTCCAGGGAAGGTTTAAACGATGAGACGGTGGTACGAAGTCGCCGGGTCAGCTAGTGTGTACCTATAAAATTACACTTACACCTGTAGATATATCAATTGATATGGTTCGAAAACTACAAGACGAAGGGGGCCGATGAGATGATTACTGATCCTTTCTTAGCCATAGTCATAATGTTTTTATTTCATACAGGCTACAAAAGAGCACTTACAAAACGTCAAAACTAGTTGTTCACTGTGTGCAGAGACTTTCGCATACGATAAAGAAAATAGTGGAACAACTATAATCTACAACTAATAGGTCTATGTAGTATACAAATTGCAAATAAAATCATATATATCATCATAAAATCAACATCAATAAATAACTCAAAGATGCATGTGTTTATTTACGATTTCGACGATCAGAAACACGCAGAGTGGGTTTTCTGACTTTCCGATCATGACTTTATATTAACGAAACCTAATCAAATGTTAATTATGAATGCAACGTCAATTTGTAAACGTATGTCATTCATTATTCATATTTAAATGTTAGGCTTAAAGCTGACGCAGAGATTGTTGTTTTTATTCAAACATTAAGATATTAATGAAAGTGAAGGATGAATTGGATATAAAACATAATATAATTAAGAATCACAAAATATTTTAAGGTATTCATAATACTCATATACTCAAATTATTTGACGATTTGATTTGTGCAGTGGCTAAGAAATTGGACTGCTGCGATAAGGGTTGCGGATTCAATTCCGACACGGGATAAAAGAAAATTGAGCCGCAGATGTTTGTCCCGAGTCTGGGTGTTTGTGTATGTGATATTTTATGTTTGTGAAACGCATCCACGATACAGAAGAAATTCCTAGTGAGGGGCGAAGTTTTTTTCTAAGAAACAAAACAAAACGCGTATTAAAATGTAATCATGAAATCTTTAGAGTGAGGTAACTATTAAAACTCATTTCACACGTAAACTGCCGTTAACTAAAGGTTGACTAATGCAATAGCGTTTGAAACATATAAGTATTGAAGATTACTGAACATAATTCATTCCAACATAATATTACACACACATACTTTGCTTGACCAGCGGTTTTGCCCGCATCTTGGATATCATATTTTTATCTACTTTGAATCCTAGCATCGGTCGTTATCATCATCAAATCTAATGGTGATCTTATGATGGTATAATCACCAGCCTAGTTCCACCATCATCTACAAATATTGATGACATGAACATATGTATACGCGAGGATTAACTAATCTCGTAGTAGCTAGATTTTACGTCCTAATCTTGTTCATCAAATTATCTTTATACCACATGACCTGATTCCCTGAGATATTACGTTCCTGCTACACATACCTACATAGAAATTAATTAATGTATTTC
Source organism: Abrostola tripartita (assembly GCA_905340225.1). NCBI lineage: Eukaryota > Metazoa > Arthropoda > Insecta > Lepidoptera > Noctuidae > Abrostola > Abrostola tripartita. Next base: position 684,267 of record HG996494.1, read on the forward strand.
TAAGATTCTTGGGGGCCGGAAGAAAATCTTTTGAAACAAGGAACAATTTAGAACCTAATAACTTACTTACCGAGATTAATTGTGAATTCCAACTACTAGAGATTCCTACACAGAAAAAAAACATCAAAATTGGTCCAGCGGTTTAGGAGGATTATAGTGACATACATACAAACAAAATAACAAATATATTAATATAATATGTAGCACCTATGATTAAGTTACCTATATCTTCATCTTCGCACTAGGCTGCACCTTCATTAGTACGTAAAGGAATATTAATTATTCTGTAGTAAGTAACAGATGCGCAAGATTGCACGAAATATGGCAACATTTCATATAGATATGAATTCTAATATTCTACACAAGTTAGGGCTTGTGCATACCGCAAAAAATAATAATAACAATTATTTTTATACTTAGATTAGTAAAAGAAGTTTGAAAAGTCATTGACACAAGCGGGATTCGAACCAGCGACCTTCGCCAATCCGTGGCGCAACTCTAACCACTAAGCTACCGTGACGCTACTCTGATATCTGCACACTGCACAGTAAACTAAACAATACCAGTAGGACAAAAACCTGTCAAATGGGAGTATTTTCAGGATGTTAAATATCAAGTTAGTGTACTGCAAAACGAATAATATCTTCAACTTGAGCCTCTAATAAATCTGATAAACAAAACATGTTGAATGCTGTAAAGGATTCTAAACGTCGGAACCAAAAAACAAAATTAAAACCGCGATAAAATCCGTAAAATAGTTTTATTTCAAAACATGTTATTTACGAAAAACAGATATTTATGAGTAAACAGATGTACACAGATGATCATGTAGGTATCTAAAGTAAATTATAAGCTATTCCGAAACACTAACATCATTTCCAAAGTCATCTCGCGCGTCACCTTCCTATGCCCTAGTGTCGAATCTCACCCCGATTTTAGTAGTGAGTTCGTAAGTGATGTCTTTAGAATAGACAAGCAGGTCTTTTTACCTATGTTGCAAATAACAGTGACCACCGATCATAAAACCACTAGTTGACCATTCAATTAAATGCAATTGATCTGTGAAGGTCAGATAACAGACAGAAGCATTCGGCCTCATCTCAGACTGAAAACACAACCCCACGCGTTGTGTAAATATTTACCACTACTTCTTCTTCTTCTTATCGTATGGTTGATGAACAACCTGGTGTCAGAGTTTAAACCGCCTGTAGGCCTCTGACATGGCTTTACACACCGTTGACAAATCTCTCAGGTGTGCCGGTTCCCTCAAGATGTTTTCCTTTACCGTTTTTAGCAACTGATAACTTTGTATTGATTTATAGTACGCGCATGAATTCCAGAAGTCATTGGTGCGCGCCGGGGTTTGAACTTGCAACCTTTGACTTAGCAGTCCAATGGTCATACCACTCGGCTATCACTGCTGCAACACTACTACTAATTAGTGTAGTAGTGACAAGGCAATTTACTTTATGTTGTTGTTGGATGAGGGAGCGGATGATGAATTATTAAAAGAACTTCGCATAGTATTTTTATATATATATTTTATACCATTTTCTATTAAACTTTTAAACATACCTAGCATTATTTGAAGAAGAACTTCTTACATAGTAACAAGTCTTAGATATTCTTTGTTCATCATTTGGCCGCTCCTATAATTTGAGTAACTTGAATTGATGTTTATTTCTTTTAATTATTTGACATAAGGTTTCATAACATGTTAAGCTACTTATGTTGCTGACTGTACCCCAAAGTTAAAGTCAAGGAGATTTTATAATAATTAGTTACAAATATAATGTTACAGAAAGCCTAATACTGTCGGTGTTACCTACTATTGATGTTATTAAACCATTGTCTTATAGGAACGTAATACATGATTATTATAGAACTTAAGGTCTAAATTAAAATAAAATTCAAATTATGAATAAATATTTGCATGCAATTTAATGAACAAATTCTTAGGTTAGCCTTAATAGGTAATGTTGGCAAAACAATCATACAACAGATGTCATTATGTAACGTTTGCACGGTAGACAGGTTATTAGCCTATTGCCTGGCACAAGTTCGCCGCGCATGACTCGTGCGCAATGCGCGATCACAATGCTTGTCACTCATCATTTCTATAGCAAATCAATATTAACCAACCAATGATATTATAAATAAAAAGAGGTTTCTTACTTCTGATCTTCGATAATGGCACGAGCCGTGTGGTATCCGGCCTAGAATTGACCACCCCCTTTCCTCCCGTGGGTGTCGTAAGAGGCGACTAAGGGAAAATTCTGAAGATGGGCAGCAGCGTCTTCTGTAACTTCACCACCAATACTGCGATCCCCAAGCCGCTTGCCAAGCGTGGGGATTATGTTCCTGGAGGCCTATGTTCAACAGTGGACGTCTTTGGCTGATGATGATGAATGGCACAAATACTCTATTCTACATTAGGTGACTTTTGGAAGTCGATTTCGTATTTATAGGGGGTGAAGAAAAGATGAGCTGAGTTAAGGTGGACTAATTAGCTCAGTTTTAACGTGTCACTTGCTGTTGCTCTACTACTTTTTATCAACCAACACACACACACTTTAAAATAAAATAATATATAAATTATTATAGTAATTTAAGGTTAAAATATAATATTAAATAATTATTAGTCATAGTAATATGAGTGGTTCCATAAAACAGGCCAACTTTCGACAGTTTTTTTGACCCAATCATTTTTTGGAAAAACTTCACCCCACACTAGGATTTTCTCCTGTGTCGTGGGTGCGTTTCAGAAACACCCAGACTCGAGACAAATATCAGCGGTTCGCACAAATTTTTGCCCCTTGCGGGAATCAAACCCTCTTAGCGCAGCAACCCAATCGCTTAGCCAGTGCGCCAATCAGGTTGTCAAATTATTGACTCAATCATTATTTTCATGCTAATTTCCTGTTACACCATTGTAACCAACTAATTGCGCTAATAAGATAAAATCTAACGAAACAAAAATAACTCAACTGCTGACACCCACTCCTGCGCATCAGATCTATAACATACAATATAGACTTGCGCTTAGGATCTCTCGTGAAAGCTTGACATTTGTACTTGACTGCACATCCCAAATGCCAAACCGTTTCGTCAGCAGGTGTCGCAAACAACTAACTAGTAATGACACGCGTTCTACATGGATTTAATATTATAGTACTGTTTAAGATTACAGCCCTCCCAACCAAGTGGGAAAGCTCTTGACGAATAGAAATCGAAGAGAATAAAAAACATCGTCATCGATAACATCGTCGAAACATTATGTCATCCCCACACATGTATCATTATATTCGATTCGATAATTATTTCTATTCGTTAAGCGTTTTGCAACTCGGCTACGGGAGCTGATCTGAGATTGGATTGGAATCAAGCGCAGACCGTACACTTCAAACTTCGATCGTTGCATTGTTCCTTTTTAATTGTCATCAGCCTCGTCAATGCTTTCTGAATGTAGACCTCTTTCCATACTTAGTGTACCTATCGTGTTTTTTTTCTCTGAAAAAGGAATAATCGGAAATTTATCTAATCATGGTAAATTTGTAAACGCTGTTGCTATTTATTTATTTATAGTTAATTAAAACGGCGTAACGCCAATTACATTAATTAACATAGAAACAATATAGTACATGATATCAACAATATTAAGAACTAACACGGAATAGTAGACACTCTTGCATACTTTCTCTCACAGAACATCAGACATACATGCATAATTCTGCTCCATTCATCTGCAAAACCATCACATTCAGGATAGGCAGTTAGGAGGCTATGTATAATGTGGCCTTGTGTTACTGTACCCAGTAAGCCTTTTTGGTAACAGATACCTAATCTAATTAAGTATCTAATATTAGTTTCGAATCTATTCATAATATTTTATTAATTTGTTTTTGTAGAACTAGCATACGTTCTGTTTATTAATTTTGTGTATAATTAAAATAATATTCGTCGAAAGTTTTGGTAATAAAGCTATAATTATGAAACTCATTATTAAGTTATAAAATAAATCTTTGATTACTATTTAGTTACCTTCTGACTGCCTCGTTGGTCTAGTGATCGCCAAGCGCGACTGCTGAGCAAGAGGTCCTGGGTTCAAATCCCGGGTCGGGCAAAGTGTTACTAAGTTTTCCATTAGGTAATTCTCAGTAGCAGCACGGAGTCTGGATTTGTGCCCGGTTGATGGCAATAGGCTCGCCCCCTATTACATTGGGACTTACAACATAACTGGCGAAATGTGGGTGTACTATATGTTCACCTGTGCCTACCCCTTCGGGGAATACAGGTGTGATGTTATGTTTTAGTTACCTTCTATGACTACAAATAGAAGTCACGTATGTATTTCTTCTCACGTTACTGATCATCTATCGAGTCTGATCGTGTTCTGTGGTTGTATAGCTCATTACAATAAATATTCTGTTAACAACAATGCTCATAGCAACGGATGAAAGATAACATTGCGATACCTAAGTGATAAATGTATGTTAATCTAGCTTTTAAAACATCGTAGGCGCAGGCTTGCGGTCGGTGAGCAATGGGTGGCTCGCCGTCCGACCGTCCGGTAACCATCCGGACCGAGCCCAAGTCGTCGACGGCGCGTACTGTTTCACGCGCGCCTCAAGGAGATGTCAGCAACTGTAGGGGCCCATCAGGGTCGAAGCCTACTGGGGCCAAGGGTCTGATTCTGAAAGGAAGACTCGGCCCTGGTACGAAAGGCAACGAAGGAACAGGAGTGGGTTTTTAGTCAGTAAAAGTCTGACACTATCTCACGCTCCGCCCAAGAGCGGGGGATGTCATAAGATGATTTTCCCACCGAAAAAAAAAAAAAAAGCTTAAGTATTATTCTTCCGATGTTTTAATTGTATTTCGTAAGCCTATCATCTCACTAAGGCTATGTGAATTCGTAGAAACTGATAATCATTATACCAGTGACTCTTCTTAAAGTGTTACGATAATAGATGCGGGTTTGACCCCAGCTCGTGTCGAGATGTATCGAGAGACTCAGCGTTTGCCTTCACTGGCTTATTCCATGGTATGAGTATGTTGCTTTATACATACTTAAACTTATTCACTGAAAATAAAAGGTCAATGACCGCCACTATGACGTCACAGTGCTGCATTTTGAGTTCTTGAAGGCACCACAACTACAGCGTATCCTACGTCAGCACCAGTCAGCTCTTAGACTAACTAAATCACTGTTAGTTGAATTTTTTCAAATAATTATACTAGATATTGAAAGCGAGGTGAGGAGAGGATGAGGTGCTTCTTTTACTTCTTTCACCAAGTTATAAAGGATAGTCAAAGAGGCTAACACTTTATTCATCACATCATCACCTTCACACAAAAAGCAGTTTGTATTCAATATTTCGTAACATATATAATATGTACATTAATATTATTTCTGTAAGGACGTCATTTCAATGTAAATAATTTAAAAGCAATTGCTAAAAGGTTAATTCTGAACATATTTTACATTTCCATAAATGTGTATTATGTATTTAGTGTTATTGGTCTGTTAGTACCACTGACCTGGTTGGCACAAGGTCCTAGGTTCGATCCGCGGATCAGTGTCCGTTTTGTAGATAATGTTGCTATTTATTATACTTAGTATCACTTTAACAAATTACTATTAGAAATATATACTAAGGTACCTAAAGGATTTACTATATACCTATCACGTATTTACATAGGCAGGCCTGTGAATTGACTATCTACTTCAATGTAAATTACATTCAGGCGATTTGTTTCTTCTTATCGTATGGTTAATTAACAACCTGGTGTCAGAGTTTAAACCGCCTGTAGGCCGCTGACATGGCTTTACACACCGTTGAAAAATCTCACAGGTGTGCCGGTTTCCTCACGATGTTTTCCTTCACCGTTTTTGGCAACTGATAACTAATATATAGTACGCACATGAATATGATAATACATTGGTGCGTGCCGGGGTTTGAACTTGCGACCTTTGACTTGGCAGTCCAACGGTCATACCACTCGGCTATCAATGCTTATATTTTTATTTATTCTTACCAAACAACAGAGTAAGACATAGGTACATTTTTTATACCGTGCGGAATTGAACCTACGACTTAACGAATAAGCTATTTACTGGACTTTTGTAAAATAGAGTCTAGACTTTTCAAATATTCTTTCCCTCTTATCCATAAAAAATTACAATTTTAAACCATCGATTAAATTATACCGGAGAATAGAGTTGTCAATAGACTTAATACGAGTTTAAGTTAATAGCGGTATTATCCTCGTTTATGAATAAGAGAGATTTTTTAAATAAAAAGCTGTCCTGTAAAAAAAATATTGTTTAATATTATACTTGACTACAGTGAGTATTGTTAAAAGAAGGAAAAAGGTTGTTCTTTTAAAAGATGTCAGTGTTAAGCAGTGTTAAATAACATACCAACATAACAACACACCTGTATTCCCTGAAGGGGTAGGCAGAGGTGTACATATAGTACACCCACATTTCGCCAGTCATGTTTTAAGTCCCAATGTAACAGGGGGCGAGCCTATTGCCATGAAGCACGCGCAAATCCAGACTCCGTGCTGCTACTGAGAATTACCTAATGCAAAAACCCAGTAACACTTTGCCCGACCCGGGATTCGAACCCCGGACCTCGTGTTCAATAGTCACGCTTAGCAAGACTACACCAACGAGGCAGTGCCGATGTGACCGTGAGGCAATATGGATGCTCTTGTCGAAATCCTTTATATCGAAAATATTTTGTAAGACATTCCTACAGCCTTACACAAGACTTAGATAATCCTTCACCCATCGAACCGATGATCTCATTTCTGTAGTTTATTGTGGATTCTGTTGAAATTTCCACAAACACAGCAATACATAGATTTTTCAATAAACTAGTTTAGGTAATAAACTTTATATTAAAGTAATAGTTGGTACGTAAATATAAATCGCTAGCTGCGCCTCCCGGTGTTACCCGCTACATTTTTTCGGGATAAAAAGTAGCTTATGTTTTAATCCTGGGTGTCAGCTACCTCCACACCAAATTTTAGCAAAATTGGTTCAGCGATTTGAGGGTGAAAAGGTATCACAAACAACATATCACAATATCACACAAACGCAATTAATAACTTTTGCCTTTGTGATAATAGCGTGATTTCCTGCTTTATGTGTGTTTGTATGTTTGTTACTTCATCACGCTCAAACGGCTGGACCAATTTTAATAAAATTTCGTGTGGAGTTAGCTGACATCCTGGATTAATACATAGGCTAGTTTTTATCTCGAAAAATTAAGCGGGTACCACCGCTGGGCGCACCTAGTTCAGGTAATAAACTTCATACTAAAGTCACACGTAAATGTAAATCATTTCCTGCTTTGATATCAACGTACAAATGTAGGCCTATTTTAAATAATCTATAATATATTTGACAGTTAATATTTGTTTTTATGATTATGTAGCCAACATAGGAAGCTAATATGTTAATATTTACCAATTATTTACAATTTTTTAAATATTTTTTAAATGACTTGTCATAATGACCAATTTAAAAATTATTTATAGGTATGGGCCACGTGTAAGTCCAATCGACATAGACACGTGCCTGTGTGTGTATTATAATACCTCTGTATATACTGTATAGTCATGAGTTTTACTCTCTTTATAAAACAATAATTTGTATAACCTTCAGACATTCGCTTCAGTAAGACACCTCTAAAATTTTGTTTCGTAATAAACCTCTTTACATGAAATATTCCAAAATAAAAGCATAAGTACCTATGTATATTAATTTCGAGGTACATTGATCCTAAGACCTACATAAGTCAGACAGACTGACACAGTCAAATAACTATATAATTACATGCAATTATAATTCTCTAATGACAAACCGGCCAATCACCGACACTATTACGAAACTATAATTTCATAGCCTGCATAACTTCAGTGAAATGCAACGTAAACTTAGCATTATTTCACATCTAGACAAAACGACACTTATCAAAATAATTGCACACTGACGCGGACGTAACACTTAGAGTTCTGTAATTGAAGTCAAATGCCAGTATTGCTCCTATCAAGTAAAAACATCAAGCTAGTGCACACACTGTAACCTAGCACTCAACTCCAGCGTAGAGAAATAGCATCGAAAATTTCTTACAACACGATATAAAGGCTAAGTCACACAGGAATGCCGCGATTTCACGACCCGACGCGGCACACGACGCGTTTACCTTGACACGGGCCTAATGTCGCGCGTCTTTGCATAATTATAGATAAAAATAAAAGTATAACTCGCTTAGATGCGCGTTTTGTTCACATCCATTCACTGGCCGCGTGATTAGCTGCTGTGCACGTTGTTGCATACGTCACAAGAATATTAAGCCGTCAAAGTAGAGTTTATAATAGGAGTTATAATGCTTTGAATGACTTAAACTGCATTTATCTTACAATTAATCTTCCATGAGTTTTTTTAAAATAACAGCGAGCTTTTTTAAATTGGGTTAACATTTTAAAGATTGTATTTAAAAAATAAATAAAATTATTTAATTAATTAACAAATTGTATTAAATTATTATTAAATCAAATCTAATTAGAACACACGCCTAATTTATTGTCTTTAATATACAGTTTACAAAACTCACATAGAAGATAATTTCTACCTCAATTACAAGAAACGTTACATCCAAAGACACGAGAGATGGTACAAACTTATCAAAAAGTAACAATGAATATAAAAAACCGTGAGACAATGGACCCGCGCCCTAAGAGTCGGTTGATCGGGTACATTGGCCGACCGTTACCGCCGCGCACACCTAATGCGTGGCATATGGCGTCGTTACCACACAGACCCACGTGTTTATTATGAGTTACATATAATTATAGGCTCATAATTACTACGCATTTTATTAGGCTATCAAGTCTATCAACAGCGGACTTGTGAAATACATGGGTAAATGCAGATTATGTAGGTATGTAATTTCATAAATTGTGGTGGCAAGAAATTTACCTACTTACATTCGCTCATCACATCACGCCTGTATTCTGAAGAGGTAGGTTCTGCAGGCAGGGGTGTATAGTAGGTACTCCAAATTTACGCCAGTTATGTCTTAATGTGTTGACTAGCCTGTTGGCCTAGTGGTTAGTGACCCTGACTGCTAAACCGAAGGGGTTCGATTCCGACCCAGAACAAATCTTTGTGTGATGAGCATAATCATTTGTTCTGTGTCTAGGTGTAATTTATCTATATTATGTATGTATTTAGAAATATATAAGTATGTTTATCAATTGTCTGGTTACCATAATACAGGCTCTGCCTAGTTTGGGATCAAATGACCGTGTGTGAGTTGTCCCAAGATATTATTATCATTATTAAATGTTATAGTGGGCAAGCTTATTGAATACAACCAGACACAAATAAAGACTAGGTTCTGCTACTGAGAATTACCAAAAGGAAAACCCTAATAACTCATTACCTGACCCTGGAACCGAACCCACATACTCAGCAGTTGCGCTGTTGCGATCACGAGACCAATTAGGCAATCTACGTCTAGTAAACTTTAGGATGTATTATATAATTGTTTAATTGTATATTGGTGGTATAATAACACTATTAGATCAAAGGCTAATTGCTCAGTAATCTGCGGTCACTAATGATCTAATTGCTAATTATTTAATAACTTGACAGCTTCATTGGCCTAGTGATCTCTAACACTACGAGGTACCTGGAATTTTAAGTAAATAAATTAATTGGGTCTTAATTAGTGTCCTATAAATGGCAACAAGGACCAACAGTACCTCTCTTACACAAAGCTTCTCCTTCTTCGTATCAGCATGAACCAATAGCTACATGAAATAGGTCGTGTAGAGATTGATAAGTATCAACAAGGATGGTAGCGAGGTTGACCGCCCAGGGTGCGCGTCGTCGTACGCCGTACGTACTTATGAGAGAGAGACTCTCTACTCAGACCCCAAAGTACACCTTTACTCAAAGCTAAAAAATATTTTTAAACGATACTATTTATATTACATAAGCTCCATATCGAAGACTATTGCTTTACTCTAGACGCTAATAAAAAACACGGCCTACCACTGAGTATTGTCAAATAGAATGAATCAATAACGCTGGCAGCTACCTTTCACCAATTAGGCAGTTTGTTTAAATAAATATAGTATTTAGGTGCGAGTTGCGCTTGCGCGGTCAGCGTTCTGCATGTTATGAGTATCTAGTTTATAAGAAGATAGTTTTTAAAGATGCCAATTTACTTCTAATAGTTTTTGAAATGTTTGCGACGACCTGATACAAAAAAAAATTGTACGGGAATAGAACCCGCAGCAGCAGTCCAACGCTGGGACAGCTGCTGCGGGTTCTATTCCCGTACAAATATTTGGTGTATTTGTCCCGAATCTGATGATATGAGATACTTACTTCATGTTCGAAAAACGCACTCACGATCCAGGGGTGACATTTTATTTTTTGGAAATACTCAAAAAGAAAACCTAGCTTTACTCAGCCAATTTTATAACATACATTGTTGCTATAATGCCTAAGAATAACAAGAACATGACCATTATCTGAGTTAAAATTAACCTTATTTTCAGGACGGCAGTTACTTTATTTAGTAACTGTTAACGCGGATATTGACACATTCACTTAATAATGATGGATAATTTTTGCTTCAAATACTTCGAAGACAGATGAACGAACACTCCTGATCATCTGGGAAGATTATGCCAACAAATTTTACAGTGACATAGTATTCTTTTTTGACCATACGGAACCCTACAGATCACCTCAGTGTAAAAGAAATACATACATCTTATGAAATGGATGTCTCCTTGTTGAGTGTGGGCCGATAATTTATTTAGCCCGATGGTATTCCGTTGAGAAATGAACAAACAATGGGAGGCGTTATGTCACATTGTTTATTGCATAAATACTTTTAAGGCTTATTTCTTTCGCCATTACTTGGACGATGGCATTATAACAGACGGAGCCTCGGGCGATACGTTTGAAATAAAAGGCTAGGTGTCATCTTGAGTTGTGTGTGGTTTTAATTGTGTAGGCTGTTAGCGGTCGATGATTGCGATAACATTGCCTATCATATTTATCCTATTAATAAGATAGTGTATCATCACGCCTGTCTCCAAGAGGGCAGACATAATTTTGCTGTGGCCACATTCGATCCTACTTAAGGCCATATCGAATGTATACACTATAGAGTCATAATTATTATAGTCTCATGAAAAACAATTGAAAAATTACTAAATATTTTCACTATTTATCGGACACAGTCCCAAATCCGAAAATCTATTCTAATCAATTACCTGTAAGATATATAGGAACTGCATTAAAACCACTCATTAAGTAGCTAAGCTAATAGCTGTTATTGACTCGAAGCAAAAAAATTAATCTACAAATAAAGCTTCGTTAATACCTATAAAAGGATCGTTCGTTTTACAATTGTGGCTTATTAAAATCAATCCATCACATTATAAAACAATAGCACGCAACAATGGCGTCAATTAGAACAGTCCAACGTATTATTCCAAGAACCGCTCGATCTTCGGAAGTGCAGGAATTAAATTCCGTAATACATCTAACGTTTGCCCTTTGAGCGAAGATGAGTATTTGAGTATGTCTCGGTAGGGTTGGAACATTCCTCAGAATCTTTAAGAATTTGTTTAAACAAAAGACTTTTGTCAAACTGTCAAATGTTTTTTTCCAATTGGTTTGTATGAAACAACCTGTCATGTCTCTACGTTAAGAAGATGACGGGTTAGAAAAAAACCCAAGCACATGGAGTAGTAAATGCGTATGTACACAAAACAATGCTTAGTTTGAGGTATGGAGACGTGATGTAATGGGAATAGAAGAAATAATTCAGAAGCTTGCTACACTGGCAGATGCAGTGGCTAAACGAATGCAAACAAAATACATAATTTTATTTTAGAGGTCACCTTTTTTTGTAAAGTACTCCTGATACCTATATAAGAACTGTCGCAAAGCTTTGCAAGGTTATTAAAAACTTTAAGGACTACTTGTATGAAATGAAGAATTTTAATTATAATTTAGTTTTAGGGCTATCTGCTAATCATAAAGTCCCATCATAGATCAAGTATTTTATCTTATTTCCAAACGTCAATGAAACTTTGATCAGCCCTAGGTGTATTACAGTCCAGTGGGCTGGGTTATATCCCACGACCTACTGGCTCTCACGACGCCATTATTTTATTTTGACGAGGCTCTGAATACCAGCCGTAATTGTTACATGTTGCACCTCCACGTATTTGTCTTGTCTAGGCTCTACACGACCTTTAAACATCATTATACATTTATGTGCTGTTAATTCTGGATAGGTAGATAGTGTAGAAAGGTCAAGACAATGAATCGACAGTAATATAGCGATTGAGTGGGGTGCAAGTAGCCTCCAGGAGTGACGACACCTAAGTACGTCCGTCACCCTGGCCGGTCAACCTCGCTACCACGGCATGATCTGTTTTCTTCTGAATAAAATTTGCCTCATGCATAAAGAAGAAAGCGATTAGTTTTGATCTGAATAACTAGGCAAGTAGCTTCTTATAAATTATCGTGACATATTGTCTGCTTGTTACCACGGCCGATGCAACTCGGTCGAAAGGTCAAACAATTTTTTTTTTAATTAATTGTGTTCGCGTTAATTCCCATGTTGTAGTTTTAATTATAGCACTAAGTTGTCGTATTTCGTCACTAAATAAAGATAACGGGTTAAATGAGATACATAGATAGCTTTTTAGAAGACCAGCCCTCTTACCATGAATTCTTAAAGCAGGACATTTTCCGTTGTTAAAGCGAGACACCGCTACGTGCAATGTAGTGAGGCGTCTCGTTTCCACAACGGAAAATGTCCTGCAATGTAGCTTCATAGTAACCTCACAGGTAGTCGAAATTGATAGGTCAGTTGCCCGACTTACAGGTCAGCTCAAATAAATTGATCAGCCCCCATACCATGAACTCTTAAAGCAGGACAGTTTACGTTGTAGAAGCGAGACGCAGCATTACACATCACGTAGCGGCGTCCTGCTTTTACGTCTTAAACTGCCTTGTTTTAAGAGATCATGGTAAGGGGGCAGGAAGAACAAATCGCTCGGGATAGTTATTTATGACTTTCTATTGCAGGTTTCATTCTTAGGCCAGTCGACCGATTACTCAGCAACAAAATATACCTTAGAAGTTCACTCCCGATACTCATCTTCAAGTTACTAGGTTAACGTATTTAAATCATCCCGTCCACACGATGTGACCTCACTACAGATGCCTGTAGACTATAGGTACCCTTGACCTACACATAAAGACATGCGCACGTTTTTATCCTTTGTTTAAAAGGACTGGCCTGATTATGTCAGCTGTCAGCTTGAAACGTCTGAGAAAAGGTTGAGTAAAAACTTTTAATGTTTTAAATAACTTTGAAAAAATATCGTTTAAGTTCAGAATACTTTACTTTAATGTAGGTAGGTACTACACAAGTACAATCTCTGCCTACCCCTTCGGAGAATATAGGCGTTATGTTATGTATATATGTTACTTTGCTATATTTTGTACGATCCAATATTTTTATTTTTACGGTGTTCTCTCCAGCTTTCTTTTATTGTGCATTCAGGATCATCATCATCAGGTGGAAGACGTTCACTGTTGAACAAAGGCCTCCCCCCTAGAACGCCACATTTAAGATATTTATGCTTATGTATCTTAGCAAAATCCGTAATAACCTAAGGTCTTTTTGTTTCGGAAATTACAGCGGGGTTATTTTCTGCTGGAAGCGAGACACCACACTACACTGCACGTAGCGGTGTCTCGCTTCCACAGCGGAAACTGACCTGCAATGCAAGCTCATGAGCTTTTGCAGGTCAGTTTCTGCTGTGGTTACCATGGTAACCCCGCAGGTGTGATTATATTGATGAACAACTGAAATGACACGTGAAACACACGAAATAACGAAATAGGATATTATTTTTTTCGGCTGTATCATTACTATAACTACACAAGTCGAACACCGAACCCCATGCATGTGTTCTCTTATCATATTCGCTAGTACAAAGGGTGCGCCCTCTTTGTGTGAGTCACGCTCTCTGTGATCAAAAGAACGCCGGCGATGTCAGTGTGACTGTTAGCAGTTGTAACGATGCCAATACGTGGGACTTATGCTATGGTGTTAGGAGATAGTGTTACGTGTCACGCCGTAAGATACAGTTGGTTAAGGGAGAAAGGGTGAAAGGATAATCGAGACGTGCGAAATAAACTTAACCCTTTCTCAGTCCAGTGTACTGTGTACTTTATATGGTACACAGCGATTGTTTAATGCTAAACATCTCATAATTAAAGACCGCGGGGTTTTCAATTTTGATTTTGTTAAGAATGTCCGAAAATGCCGTTTTTTATGGGCCCACACTTAAGACCCAATAATTGATTAGTAAAGTGGGCGCAATTTTTGCATCAGACAAATATTTGTCGCAAATGTATTTCATCTACGTCTTTAATTTACCACACTACATTTAAATAATTTTATGGCAATGAGAGTTTAACCTTCTACTAGATAAGTAGCATATTTATTGTGAAATAATTTGCTTTTAAATAAATGTGTGGTCCTAAGCATTTTACTAGTGCATTTAACCTCAAAGTTAGTAAGTTCACGAACACAACAAGTGCGTATTTGGTATTTATATAAACAACAACAATGGATTACATAGTAATTAGTTTAATTTTGTGTAATTTTACTGTCATAGCATAACTAGCTGAACTTTAGAAGGTAATGCGTCATAATTACCGTCGATGCATGTTGCTCGGACAATTTAATACTTAAGTAACACCTCGCTTATAAATAACGGGTAGGCAGAGGTGCTAATTCGCACAGGACGAAAGAAATGGCAGGTATACATGGAACAAAAGAATATAATTATTCGAAGTATAATCTAATCACAATTCAAATCGAAGTTATATAATGACATTGAATCACTTGCGTCCTTATTATTTGCAAGTATAACATAAATAGCCATATAAAAACCTGAATAAATAACCCCAAACTCTGTACATCCAAAGATGTACAATACACTCAATCACCGCAAATTGTGGGTACATTGTTACTTTAATTTTTGACATCGTAAGCCAAGTATAGGTTTCTGGTGAAAAAGACCACCTCTGCCTTCTCCTTCAAGAATAAAAGGCGTTTTATTTCATAACATCTCGCCTGCATTCCTCGATAGGGTAGTCAGAGGTGCACATAATTATAAGAACACCCACATTTCAACAGTTATATTACAGGTCCCAATGTAATAGGGGGCGAGCCTATTGCCATCAACCGGGCACAAATCCAGACTCCGTGCTAATACTGTAAATTACCTAATGGAAAATCCCAATAACACTTTGCCCGACCCGGGACCTCAAGCTTAGCAGTCACGCTTATCAACCACTAGAACAACAAGGTAGTCAAGGCGTTTTATATTTATGCATAAAATAATTTTCGAAAAACTACCACTAATTTATTCATGCCAGATTTCATTACATTATTTTTACATATACTACCTATTATATTATTAAAACTAAAAATATATACAAACAAAAAACATCAAAAAATTATGCATCAAAATATTAAAAAATAAAAATAATATCTTGGGCCAACTCACACACGGTCATCTAATCCCAAACTAGGCAGAGCCTGTATTATGGCCACCATAAACATACTGATAAACATACTCAAATATTTCTAAATACATACATAATATAGATAAATAACACCCAGACACAGAACAAATCATTATGCTCATCACACAAAGATTTTTCCTGGGTGGGAATCGAACCCAAACCTACTTGTAGCAGTCAGGACCACTAACCACTAGACCAACAGGCCAGTCGACCAACCCCCGGACCATAAACTCTTAACGTAGGACGTTTTCCGTAGTGGAAGCGAGACGCCGCTACGTGCAGTGTAGTGTGGCATCTCACTTCCACAACGGAAAATATCCTGCTTTAAGAGTTCGCGGTAAGGGCCCTGTTACCTTAAAACCCGAGCTTAACTTTTGACTCTGTTACCTAGAGACCTCAACTTTTCCCATAGGTGTGTAGTTTTACGGACGCGTGTCGGGACAGTTTTTAGTTTCCATGTGGCACGCTTATTAGATTCACAACTTTGTATTCGAGATGAAAACTACCGCCGACGGCCAACCAGGATCATCTTTACTGCCCCTAACCATGAACCCTTAAAGCAGGACAGTTTACGTTGTGGAATCATGACGAATTACACAGCACGTAGCGGCGTCTCAATTCCACATCATAAACTGTCCTGCTTTAAGAGTTCATGGTAACGGGGTTGAGACTAATATTGTTTGTACAGGCATATATATTATGTACTTAGATGTAAAGTAATCAGACGACTTATAGGTAAATAGGACTTACATAGAAGGTACAACTATATAGTAGCACGATAATACTCCACTTTCGTCTAGGTATAGGTACTGAAATGAATTGCTGTTCGTTAGTCTCGCTAAAACTCGAGAACGACTGGACCGATTTGGATAAAATCTTTGTCCAATAAAGCTTTGAAATGTTTGTAGAAGTCTAGGGAAGGTTTAAATGTAGAAAAGGCGGTACTAAGGTCACCGGGTTAGCTAGTTTATATTAAACGTTATCCCACACTGAATAGTACTGTTTTATTATAAATACATTCTACAGACATACCTAAATTATACCTATTATCTTAACGCACAATAATATTATAATCTACATCATCCTTGTATTTTCATATCAAAAACTGATTACTTACATGTAAAAAGTTACTTTCACAACATTCCTCCCACTTTGGTAAGAAACTTAAGTATTTCCTGTACCAAAAGACAACAACAATATATTTGTGATAAAGAATATCATTATAAAAAGCCTCGAATTTCTGAAAAAGCCTTCAATAAATTCGTCCTCCCACCTGTCCCCTCTGCACCATAAACACACCATAACAGCCCTAAGTCACGAGTGATGGAGGGTCCGACGGTGGCTATAAAACTATGAATTTATGGGAAAAAACACCATACCACTATTGTGTGCGGATGATGTGTGAAGTTTTGTGTTTTGATATATTGAGGTATTGGTCAGTTGATGTCAGTGGAATAACTTAATAAATAGAGCAAGATCTCTCTAACTTATTGTTATGAAAATACCTCATTGATTAAACAAGCTTGAAGCATGATCAACTGCCACAATCTTTTAAGAGTAATTTTAACTATTTATAACCATTATTGTCTATCCTCCCCTTGTAGGACAAATGTAAGAAACAAAAGAAATTAGTACTCACCACGCTCTCCATTCCTTGTTGATTGCAATCCACAACGAAAATAATTTAATGTGAGAAAACTTATATGGAATCTTGGTGTAGTTTTCAGCTAATTTAGGATATGGCAAGGCAATAGGTATGACAAGAAAACATTACTAGTTTAATAACATTTAATTTTCAGGTGTTTTTAATATTACAACATCATAATAAAGACCAGTTGTCGTTCCTTGTAGCGTTCTAAGGGGGAGGCCGTTGTCCAACAGTGGAGGTCTTCCGGCTGATGATAATGAATAAAGACAAACCTGTTCTGATGCACTAGTACGACAATCTATGACACATTTTCTTCAGGATAACCTACGACTTTTAACAAATATCTGGGCCAATAAAATCACGAATCCAGATATCTACAATTAGGGTCTTACTCGTTCCAAAGAGACCTAATAATAATCATAATGTCCTCTTGACCGAATTTCAGTCACGGCGGCCTGTCTCAACTGAGACTAGCCATCTGCGCAGGAGATATTATAGTGCACAAGTATGCGCGCAGACACAGGTGCACTCCCTATTCCCTCACTCTCATAATCCGATGGGACGGTAGACCGACACGACCGGAGAGAGATCAGGCGCAGGACCAACGGCTTAACGTGCCTTCCGAAGCACAGTGGGATCCGACATGTGAAAACGGTCATCCATCACAAGACTGACCGCGGCGAGCACGGCTTAACCTCGCAGATCGACTGATCTGCCGGGTAGCCACATAGCTACGAGCCCCACAAAGAGACCTAAAGAATAGCACCAACACTAAAAGTGGTCTACAGTCATTAATTCAAACTAGTCAAGAAGTCAGGCACTGGAGCACTTAGCATAAATCTAGGCAGAAGAAAATAAAACCGGCCGTGTGTAGCGTTCGTAATAAGTGTCAAAATACAACAGTTAATTCTTCGCGAGGTGGCTGACTAACGAGCCTCGCTGAAACATTGCTGAAGCCTGGTGCACCACCTGAAGCTAGGCTGTAAAAAAGCTATAAATAGAAATTTAGTAACAACTTGATCAATATTTTGGACGTGACAACAAACAACGGATTGCTCATAAAACAAGACAACAAAATACACGCAACTCATTCAAGCCATTTTTAAATTGACAGATATGTCGTCCATTTAATCAATTCTTGACCATCTGAACATCATTAGGAGCCATTATTGTCTGCGCAAACGCTGATGCACTATCATATCTTCTGCGTAGTTAGTCAGTCCCAATTATTGAAGTTAGCCGCCTTGATCTATTCGATCAGGGGATCATTATTAGAAGGTAGCCCATACATAATAGAACTATGACGACCTGATTGGCGCAGTGGCTGAGGGATTGGACTGTTGCGTTAAGGGTTGCGGGTTCGATTCCCGCACGGGACAAAAATTTGTGAGATGCGCAGATGTTTGTCCTGAGTCTGGGTGTTTGTGAATGTGATATTTCATGTTTGTGAAACGCACCCACGATACAGGAGAAATTCCTAGAGTGGGGCGACGTTTTTAAAACAAAAAAAAACTACCATAAAGCGGTAACCAAGCGATATATTTTTCACCGCACAGCATTGCATATCTGTCAGTGTAGCGTGACCCTAATTCCACGCTCACCGCTCACAAAGCAATAAATAAGCGAAGAGACAACACCTTGTTAACTGGAAATAATTAACGACGGAAAAATAACGCTACCAGTGGCCGGCGAGCTTTATTGTCTTATACGTTGAGCTTTACGTAGTATTCTAATAATTGTTTATTGTTGAAATTATGAAATTAGAGATGACTAGCTGCACCTCGCGTTGTTAACGCTACATTTTTTCAGGATATAGCCTGTATTAATCCCGGGTGTCAGCTATCTCCATACCAAATTTTATCAAAATCGGTCCAGCAGTTTAAGCGTGAAGAAGAAACAAACATACAAACACACTCACAAACTTTTGCCTTTATAATATTAGTGTGATAATTTATTTGAGTGAGGGTTATGATACAAACCTCGCCAGTTGATTAGGGGTAACTATCACATCGATGCAACAATTATACTTTCTCAGCGGATGATAATAAAGTAATCAATGGGTCCCGTAAATAACCTGTTGATTGGTGTTTACTACTGCATCAAACAATTTCGTCAAAACGAAAATATATATTGCATATCCAACATTCCAAAAGCCTTTTACTCACCCAGCCTATGCAAAAAACGGCGAACTATCTTTATGAAAAACTTTGAAAAGGCTACAATCTGTGTATAGACAACTACAAAATACGAGCAAGTTATCACGATATAAAAGTTTCACTGAACAATTCTCTTTGCTGCTTATAATTTGTTCAACTTACTATATTAGGCTACTTTCGATACCACCCGTAAGTATCAAAACATAACGTTTTTGAACCTGCTAACATACTCCCACAAATCTATTTCCATCCCACATTAGCTGACCACACATACAAACGCTAGCCTCCCTCCCCATATTTCTTTCAATCTCATCAAACAACAAAATAAGACACTATAATTATTATGCTACGAACTTTTCAACTTGCCTGTGAATAGCTACGTCGTAGCATTATAGCGCACCCCTGGCTACGGCGTAGCAGGTCGGGGTTGTTTACAAAAACAAGATGACTGGCTTAACGCGCCCTCCCGTGTCTTTATTGGCCCTTGTAGGCTTGTCTGTCGGTGGATGGCTTTATACCGGCATGTGACAGGGCTTAATTTAAAGGTAACTATTTAATTTAAGTAGGTAATTGGCTGGGTCTATGGTTTTAGATGTGATGGCCTGTTTTACGGAATAAATCATTGAATAATTCTTATGTTGTCTACAGATTTATTTAAATTTTGAAGGATAATATAAAAAGTAATATTATAGACTACGTAATATTATTATAGGAATTTCTCCAGTATCGTGGGTGCGTTTCACAAACTTAAATTATATCGCATTCACAAACACCCAGACTCAGGACAAA
This sequence comes from Abrostola tripartita, assembly GCA_905340225.1. NCBI lineage: Eukaryota > Metazoa > Arthropoda > Insecta > Lepidoptera > Noctuidae > Abrostola > Abrostola tripartita. The sequence goes on from HG996494.1 coordinate 704,521, forward strand.
CATCTGCGGATCGCACAATTTTTTGTCCCGTGCGGGAATCGAACCCGCAACTCTTAGCGCAGTAGTCCAATCGCTTAGCCACTGCGACAATCAGGTTGTAGTTAAATCATTCAATCATTTTGTAATATCAAAAAAATATGAAGAAAAAAGGAGAAATTCTTTACACAAAATAAATTCGATTAACAATATACATAATAACACTCTTTTTCATAGAGGTGTCAGCAGAGAACATACAACACTAAAAGCAGATACACTATAAAACATCGATAACATATTACGATTGCAAAAAACGTGCACACTGGCGATGTCTTTTAAAATTTGTGGTGCATTGAAAATAATAATATTAAAAAAATGATGATGTCTAAGAAAGTCCTTATTTTCTCCTCCTTTTGAGATTTAAAAAAAAACGAAAAACTTGTTGCAACGTCATCTAGATCTTCATTGAGGCACATACTAACACCTTTTACCACATCGCAACAACAAGCACAAATTGAATGGTAACACCCACATAACGCGGTCCTAGCGCACAATAGCGCAGTAAACGAGCGGGTAATGGCGCGGCGCCGGTTAACTTTAACTGTCAGGTGCTTGCTAACTGTAAACAGCTCCTCAGGTACGTACACTCACTAACTAACACTTGGCGTTAGTGTTAGCTTGTATGAACGGAATATAAAGCTCTTCTTCAATTGAACGACTTTTTTAAAAGATATCTGGAAGTAAGTTTTTATACGTGTTACTTAAATATACAAATTAATTATTTTAAAGAAATAACTATCAGAAACTTCTACGACCTGATTGGCGCAGTGGCTTAGTGATTAGAATGCAGCGCTTGGGTAATGGGTTCGATTTCCGTACGGGACAAAAATTTGTGTGATCCGCAGATTTTTGTCTCCTCGTTTGTGTATGTGTGGGTGGTTCATGTTTTTGAAAGGCACCCACGATACATCAGATACTCGTAGTGTCAGGCGACGTCTTAAAAAAAATGTAAGACGTGGAAATCCACAGATATTTGTTTGACAAATTGTCCCGTACCCGAATTACCGCGCGTAGGCCTTAGCGCTAAGCGCCAAGCATTTAGTCACTGAGTAAATTGTAACACGAAAACTCTCATGGACTGCAAACAACACCTCCTTGCAACTTAAACGTCGTCTAACACTAAGTCAAAAAAGTGTGTATTCTTCTAATCTACAGTCTAATCTAAGTGACTAGGGAGTTTACTACCCAGCAGATGAGCTGACCTCGGCGACCCAACCAAGGTGACTACTAGCTACGTTAAAAAAGTTCCACAGCACTATAAAAATTGGCAACAAAATAAACCTTTTCACCGTTGGCAATACCAACAAAAATCCGCAACATTATTTCTTCCACGGTGGTAGCGTAACGGAATGTACATGAAATTTTTCCACCTTTTTTGTGATTCATGTTTTAAAAATTATAGTGTCCTAAAATACAACATGGCGGGAGGTTTAAAAATCTTGCGCGCGCTATCTACTGGCGGCCGGCCAAACTACCTGCACAATAAATAATACAATCTGAGCTCGCACGCGGTGCTAGCAGACATGCGACTTTTTTGTCGTAGTACCTTGTTTATCGATTAGTCGCGTAGTTTGCTTACGAAAATAATTGCATTTAACATTGCAAATTGATAGATATATGACTGAAATCTTTATATAGGGGATATGCTGTGTTCAATCAGTAACTCTGAGATTTGGATAAGTGATTTGGAAAATGCATTCACGAGATAAACGAAATTCCTAATGTAAGACAACGTTACAAAAACGAAAAATAGACAATGTTGTGTTTTGCACGTAAATTTTACATTATATTGCAAATTATTTATTTATTATAACAGTTGTATTTCTCATTTTATTAATAACTGATTACTGTGATTATTTATTAAGCTAATGCGTAAAATATTTGTTTGCCAAAAAAAAAGTTGTGTAGAATATTTGTAAAACAAAATACAGCGCACTCATAATTGATAACCACACAAGACCAAAATGTGTAATCCTCCTTATGTAAATGATTTCTAATAAATTATGATTTGATCATAAAGTCCACATTAGCCGTCGACATTAGCAGAGAATAAAGTCGCAAGTGTACATCCCACACGCGTATCGCCGCGAGCAACGGGCGACGATAACTGCCATTGTAATAGGTGCGCGCATATTTTTAGGCGTAGTTATTACATACAGTAATGACTGCAAGTAGGTGGGCTGTGTATGAAATATTCGCTAGTTAATGGCCAGCGATTCGTATCTGCGCGATTACTTTAATGTAGCTCTTAAAAGCGTAGTGTCTTTGTACAACTAGGCGAGTTGTATCTAAGTATAGGAGTAGTACTGAACACTTGCATTTCTAAGTCATTGACTGATAGTGACAAGGCACTGATAGCCGAGTGTTAGACTGCCAAGTTAAAGGTCGCAAGTTCAAACCCCGGCACGCACCAATGTCTTTTCGAATTCTTGTGCGTATTATAAATTAGTTATCAGTTGCTATGAACGGTGAAGGAAAACGTCGTGAGGAAACCGGCATACCTGAGAGATTTTTTAACGGTGTGTCAGAAAGAAGCCCACTGGCGGTTTAAACTCTGACACCAGGTTGTTTATCAACCATACGATGTGAAGAAGAAGTGACAAGGCAGCCCGTGGAGTGCCGCGCCAGAATAGCACCTCGCCATCTCATCGCGTTAGGAGTCGTTGGACTAAGAAAACTCTAAGAAAAATCCAGAAGATGGGTATCAGCGACTTCTGTAAATCTTGCCAAGCGCAGGGATTATGCCCCCCCCCCCCCCCCTCTTCAAGGAGAGGCGTTTGTTCAACAGTTATTGCTACAAAAAGATAAAGAAGCACAACACTTCAAAACAAATACAAGTGTGATGATATTGTATATTAAATCTGACAACCTGTTCCAAATTCACCCCAAAAATCATAAAAAAATAACGACCCATCTTAAAGCATTTAAAAATTAATTGCACGCCTTTCAAACTGACGAAAAAATCTCTTACTGAAAAAGTTTTGGAGCACCTTGTTCTTTTAATTTTTAAGTGAACTTCGTTTGCGAGGGTTTAAGGTCTATGCTGTTTAGGAATGCCCCGTCCATCTGTCTATCACATGATTTGTAGTTAAGTATATTCGATGTATTAAAAGGTATTTTACACTCGACTGCCTCGTTGGTCCATTGGTCGCTTAGCGCTACAGCTAAACATAAGGTCCTGGGTTTGAATCCCGGGTCGGGCAGTGTTACTGGGTCTTTCCATTGGGTGATTCTCAGTAGTGTCATGGAGTCTAAATTCGGGCTCGGTTGGTGGCAATAGGCTCGCCCCTATTACATTGGGACTTGTAACATAACTGGCGTAATGTGCGTTAACTATAACATGTACCTCTGCCCACCCCTTCGGGGCATACAGGCGTGATTTTATGTTATGTGGTATTTTACACTTCGTAAGTACATCAAACCATACATGTATCAAAAATTAAAAAAACGAAACGTTTACAATTAATTAGCCTTATTTTATAAAACTCAAACGTCCTCAAAGTAAGAAACAATGTTTCCCTGCGAATGTTTGTAACAATAAATAGTGGTAGAACTAAGAAACAAAAGAGTATCGGAAGCGGCCAGCACATGTGCAAGTGAGCAATACATTGATTCACCCGGAGGTGAAGGTGAGTAAGGTGAATGGGTGACTGCTGATAGCCCGCCCTCCCGTTACGTATTGTCTACTCCAGCAGAGCAGTAACCTAATGGATGTGGCATATTTTTTAAACATCAAATGAAAACAACATCATTACCTTTAAGTACGTACATATATGCCACAGATACAAACATTGTATTGTCATACTGTATGATAATTTGCAGATAGTTTATCTTCTTCTTATCGTATGGTTGATGAACAACCTGGTGTCAGAGTTTAAACCGCCTGTAGGCCTCTGACATGGCTTTACACACTGTTGAAAAATCTCTCAGGTATGCCGGTTTCCTCACGATGTTTTCCTTCACCGTTTTTAGCGACTGATAACTAATTTTTAGTACGCACATGAATTCGAAAAGACATTGGTGCGTGCCGGGATTTGAACTTGCGACCTTTGACTTGGCAGTCCAACGGTCATACCACTCGGCTATCAGTGCTAATTAAATAGTGCAATAGTTTATTAGAGACTGTATTGATATTACAAAGCGCAAGGGCTCGTTTTCCAAACAGAAAAGTAAAATAAATCTAAGATGCAAATTCAAATATAAAAATTTAGGTATTTGCTATATATAAATATGTATATACATACATATTGTCCAGTCTAGTTATCTAAACACCCGATGAAAGTAAATTAGTCATATAGTATAGAATCGAACGTCTAAAGAAAACATCCAAAAATATAAATATAAGTTGCTAAAAAAAATCTGACTATATTCTTAAATAAAATAATCCATATAAAATATTAATAACATGCACTATTTTCGCACATCGGCGTGACATCTTAAAGGCATACAGGGGTGAAACTGGACCTAGCATGAGTCAGGTACTTTAGATTAAGCGTCTAGACAACCGTGTGTCGCGCGCCTTATTTATTGCTGAAATACACGTGAAAACAATTTAGATACACAAACGTTTTTTGGATGATACCAAATATATTGTTTTGCAGCGACAAAGATAGTTTAAGGTTTGCTGAAACTCGCAGACGGACACCCTACACAAATATTCTTAAAAAGGCAGGCCAAAAAATGGTTGTAAGTAACGTTACGAAAGATAACGAAAAGCTCAAAGAAAAATATTAAAATTTTAAACATTTTTCGTGTAAAATCTGTCCTTAAACTATGTTTAATAATACTTTAATCATCCCAATTTAATTATAAAGGATGACGTGTAGAAATAGACATTGGCAAAAACGATCGAGGTACCTACCTTAGCAACGCAAAGAAACAACTAAATAAGAGAAAAAAGTAAAAAGGTAACAGCAGCATTAATGTATATCAACTAGCTTTTAACCTTACTTATTAAATAAAACCTACACTAGCTAAACATTAGCACCCTATCCTCTCCTAATTGTAAGTAAGGGAAGTATTTTCACACCTGACCGCGTGATTCCATGCGATTAGACGCGCACCGATGCGAACGGGGAATGAAAACACCGTATACGTTTAGTACGGAGTTTGAAGAAGAATTCATTTAACGGTTCTCATTCGTAAAGGAAAATGTTTTAATAAGGAGTCTTTTTATATACCAGTGTAAGTATTGTCAGTGCCTTCTGCATGTCTTGTTATAACAAGAATAAGATATAGCTGTAGCACTGATAGCCGAGTGGTATGACCGTTGGACTGCCAAGTTAAAGCACGCACCGATGTCTTTTCGAATTCATGTGCGTATTATAAATTTGTTATCAGTTGCTAATAACGGTGAAGGAAAACAACGTGAGAAAACCGGCACACCTGAGAGATTTTAAATGGTGTGTAAAGCCATGGTTGTTTATCAACCATACGATAGGATGAAGAATAAGATCAGCCGTGCTATTCTAAAGACATCACTTACTAACTCACTACTAAATTCGCGGTGAGATTCGACACTAGGGCATAGCAAGGTGACATGCGAGATGACATTTGAGATGATTTTAGTGTTTCAGAATAGCATAGCAGGTCGCAGATAATATTTTGTCAAGTTGTGTTAAGTTTCATTGATACATTTTGCCAAAGGAAAACAACATTTGCCGGCTATTGAAAATTTTGCGGAATGCCCCAATGACACTTTGCCGTATCATAGAATCGAACCGTAGACCCCGCACTGAATACCTGCGTTTTTGGACTATGGAGCCTATGTAGCTGCAAACCCCAAGCCTGTTTATCTCACACATTAAAAAAAGCTTTTTCTTACACCGCCTATCGATCAGCACTGAATTCCTAACACCTCAATGTAAACGCTTCACACCCCACTCGTGCGCATTGGACTGCCCCGCAGACCGGAAACGCGCGCCATTTCCGCCCTCCACCTGTCGCCTCGCCGGCTTCCGGTTCGATCCTTGACCGCCTGAGAATGGACCTGAAAGGATTTATGTTTCGAACAAAATAAGTGTTCAGCGGCACTTTGACTTTACTTTGTGTTTGAAAAAGTCCCTTTAACTTCTGAAGCTTCTCAATAATGGGTCATTTTAAAACAGAATCTTACTCATAATAATAAAATGTCGTCACGCCAGTATTGTCAAAATAGTCACCTACAATCTACATAGGTATACTAAATATGATTGTACTTGTACTTTTGCTGAAGACAGTTGTAAGTTGTATAGAGCTAGAGTCTGGGTGTTTTTTTATGTGATATTTCATGTTTGTAGAATGCATACACGATACAGGTAAAAATCATAGTTATGAGCTACGTTTTAAAAAGTTGGCGATTGTTCAGTGATTCTCCGTAGAAAGTGTTATTTCCAAAATTTTGCTGTTTTACGGATTTCATTTATCACAGTAGCAACACGGAGTCAGAATTTGTTTTCGTTTTTTGGCAATACGCTCGGGCCTTTTACATTAAGACATATAACATAACTAGCGAAATATGCGTCTAACATAAACACACGTCTGTTTACCACTTCGGGGAATATAGCCATCATGGTATCTTATGTTATTCTCTTATAAAAATCACAAAACTTTACAGATATAGAAATTATGTGATGAGTAAGTAAAATATTTGTCCCACATCGCGACATAGCTACGGTTACCAATCACTTTAGTCACTACGCAACTTCTCTGACCAGACACTCAGATATCAATTAGTTAATTAAGTAATCATAGTAGTTTCAGTCACCAGTTATGTTAATCGCAGTTAGCTCGAGCCGCAGTTATTGTCGTGAGTGGCACACCTCACCGCCACTATCGGTACTAACTCATAGTGTAAGTGCGAATGACAGTCGACGCACGCGCGCCTCTGATTTATGGCACTGTTCTTTAACACCATAGACCATGAAATTAAATAGAGCATCTATGTAAAATGTAAAAAATGTATATTTTTTTCTGTAAGTACCATACACAGGCCTTTGCATTCTTATGTAATAAAATTACGTGCAAATTATTTTGGTGGACAATAACCATTTACGTTCTTGGAGCTCATTCTAATTACTCATCTAAATTCTAATCAAATCTGATTTAATAATTGCTTAAGCGACACCCAAAATACTCATCAAACTGTAAACACTACACATATTTCTCAAATATACCAAACACGTACAGGAAACGATAATATAATTATATTTTTTAGATGTTCTAATCAAATCATTGCAAGTAATTAATCTAAGTGTCAGATCAGCACCACATATAGACAAGTGATTTAATTTTTCTTTCAAGATCATTGAACAACCGGTCACCCAAAAACGTTTCCCACGTCTTAGATCAAAACAAACATTTAAATCTAATATTATGTCTGACCTAGACCCCATCCAGACATCGTTAGAACAGCTGTATAACTAGTTAATCACTTAAAATCAACAATCCTGGTCAAGAACGGGGGACACACACAAATGTATCAATCAAAACATAATTATATGACAGAGATGGCGCTACACGTGTTGTATAGCTCCATCTCTTTCCTACTAATGATAATTATAATTCACTAGTGGTCATGTTATAATCGAGTGTTTTTTTCTAAATGATTAATGTGTTCTTTGAGGCAGTTCATGTCTGTTTACATTTGAACTATAAAAACCTTGCTTACCTTTATTGCATTTGTGTCTACGATAATTACTCAATTAATATTACTGTAATGTTTTATCGTTATTATTATAATCGACAATTATATATTATAATTGAGACAGGAAATCAAGCTCACAGCCCTAAACGCAGCAGTGTGGCCAATTTTAACACCTTAACTTATTGCGTCAGTGCAATTTTGGAGGTTCGTTAAGTGAAAGTGATGGGTGTTTGTCTAATGAATACTGTATAATAAATAGGAACATACATGCACTCCACCTCGGATATCGGAATAATCGAGTTAAGTTTGTAAGTTTTGTAACACGCTACAATTTTTATTTTACGTAAATAGATAATTACTAAAGGGGTACTTTTACATACGTCAATTACTAAAATGTAACATAGCCGACACTTTTTGATGAGTTGTAAGTGTCGTATCTGCAAATCGATACCTATTTAGTCTGTGGTCCGGCCCTCAACAAATCAACGGCGTGCATATTGCGGCGGTCGCCGGTGACGCTGAATTTCATACATCAACACACGTTTTCCAGTGCTCTGTTCGCGAATTTATTGAAAAAATAATAGAAAACTCAGCTTAGACCATATTTATGGGCACATAACAGTTCTCTACGTACAGAGATTATTAAAACTTTAGAATTTGGAAACAGGGGACGTGGAACTAGAATAGGTATTAGTATACGTTAATTTAAGCTAGTAAATTAAAGTATAAGATGGAAAGAAGTTCAACTAGAAAATTAAAATCAAATCAAAACAAAATTGTATTATTACGTAGGTACCTGATGTAGGTACAAAGGTTCATGAAAATAGGTTTAATAGGTCGCTATGTTTTGCCAATAATTGACCTACAAAAATACCTTTAATTAATAACAAATACAACCTAAAAGCCTTACAAGGGTGATATTAAGTTCCTTTTCTACGTGGAGAGGTTTCGAAGGCAAAAGCTTTTTCGAAGGCAAAAAAATCTTCATGTCGTAGTTCTACATATTATATTAAAAGACAATTATGCACGACCTCTAAAACAATGTTATTAATATAACGTGATTATTTAATTAGGACTAAACTCAGTTGCTAAAAATTTTTGTAAACCACATACATACAAATTAAAAAACATGTCCCTACGAGTCATATTTAGATAACTTAGTAATACATTTTCCATTGCATCCACTAATAAACAAGTCAATTATATTAATTAATTATCCTTTAGTCGTTACCAAATAAAATAATCCTACAAATATCTCCACAGAATTCTTACCCCAAACAGCAAGCCTCCATATTAAAACATTTACCCATCACTAACCAACAAATCATCTAAACTGAACCGATCTCATAAAGCCATCTCCTATATCACCGCGGCACAATACAATAGATAACAGAAGGTTTACGTCATACAGCACTTGAGAAATCTTAAGCTTTCGATCATCGAGAGTGGATAACGTACTTATTTTTCACTTTTGCTTCTGAAATAACAAAATATTTACGACTGTCAATTGTTTTTAGCTTCAACTATTAAGCGATTCTTATTTTCGGACCAAATGTATCGTATTTAATGGCTAATAACAATGTTTATTAACATCTATCAGAATTGCTGGACGTTTACGTTTGCTAGTAGCAGCTAGATCAAATTATTATCTGAAGCATCAACAAATTCAATACATTGCTAAAACTCGATCTTCTGTTTCCGTCTACCTAGTGGCACCTCCGTCTAGACCGAGTTAATTTTCTGAATACCTGCGCACAATGCCCGCCCGCTCCATCGTGGAAAAAACATGGCATTTTTCTTGAACACAATGGAGGATCTTTTATGGGATCTTACGTGGCATTTAAGTTATTGGCCGAGGGCAGGTGGACGAAAGATATTAGGTAATGGGTTCATACGGGGAGAACTCTTAGGTGAATTGTTTGTCATGTAGGTATCCCTGTTTGGGGGTTTGTTTATTTTTTGGGAAACAATAAAATTAGAGACTCGAATATATTTCTTTCCCAATGAAAACAAATCACGTGTTCTGTCATTCATTCAAATACATGACAATAATACTTTTGGTTTTCCGATAAAATCAATAGCTTGAAGCTTCGCAGCTCGATTTAATTCAAGATCATCCATTTCATATCGAATAATTCATTATAAAAAAGTTTGTATTAGGTGTATAAGTGCGTCATTGACGTAAATATAATTATTCACGTCAGTGATGCACTTAAACACTTTTTCAGATAGAAATCCCTCTCAATATGAATATTAAAACAGCTTTTCTGGTAATAAACTTCAGTAGAAATATAATGGAGACCCAGTTAATACCGCCAGTGGCAAGTTCAGAGGGACGTCACCTCTGAGGTGAATTTAATTGTCTAACATCTTTAATGGCGTCTTAACTTGTGCCGTCTCTATCTCGGCCGGGTGTCCATTGTGCCCGACACAATGTCTATTAGGCTGAGCGATTCTAAATGTTATGTTTGGATAGGTTTATTTGGCAGATACTCTGTTATAGTATATTGTGGAGAACTAACTACTAAATTATATTTTTGGCATAACCGATAATGTTTTTTAAAAGAGGCCCAAGCGGGATGGTAGACATAAAACTATTTTTTTGTATTTTCAACTTAGTTTTCAAGTCAGTTTTTTTTTTTAAAAAAAAACGTCGCCCCACACTAGGATTTTCTCCTGTGCAGTGCAGATTGGTGCAGTGGCTTTATTCAATTAAATTGAATAAAGCCACTGCACCAATAAACCAGTAGAATTCCTAATATTGACTATCTTGTAGCAAAAACATTTTTGTAACCACTCTTTGTCTTGAATTCATCTACAGAAAATCAATCAGAGGAACAATTGAATGTAATGGAGAAGCGCATGGCTCACCGGCTGGCCTGTAAGTGGCGGGTCTAATGAAGTCGTCTCGTAGTGTCTGCGGCTAATCTTACCACCGACCCGCAAGTGTGCGCACCTTAAGGCGCGGCGGAACACACACGAGACTTGCGACTACTGAAAATAATATGAAAAGGCGATATGGTATTTGGTAATATTATCAAAGAAAATTAAGTACTTATAAATACGTAATACTGAGTAACCTCTATTACAGAGTTCATTTCTTAGATTGTCGAATTCTTTGTAAGACTGTCATCATAATTTCATGTATTCAGTAAGTGGCCCATAATCCAGCTTCACAGGGCGCAGGAAACCATTTTTTCGATTTATGTAGTACATGAACTACAATTACCTAAAGTTCCTTCATATATTAATCGCTAATAAGTATTTCAAGCGTAATCACGAATTACACCATTGTTTTAAAATAAAAAATTACACCAAAAAATCGTACACTGTTCAGAATAAGCAGAAACAGTTTAATTTAATTATTTCCATTCTCCTACCGTTCCAGACTTACACCACGGCTGGTCCGAGGATCAGCCAGACGAACGGTTTAAACTAATCTTATTATACTTGAAAGCGTTTATAGGATCATTGTGGCCGTGCGAGGGTAATGCCAGGATAATGCCAGGGTACGGCCAGGTGGCGTGCCACCGCGATTGTGGGACGTTAAAGGTAGTGGAACATTTATTTTATTAATACAAAATCGACGTTTTTGTTCCATTAATGGAGGACAAAATCTATAAATACGAATTGTAAAGTAAGTCTATGTGTTTGGAGGCATTTTTGCATCTTTGCATTTGTGTTACTTTAGTTAGATAAATAATGGACCCAGGATGCATGTGGGGAGCAAGAAGAAGAAAGCCTCTATGAGCGATGATATTAATTTTGATTTATTGTTCTAGTGTAGTACAATTTATTTAATTTAATTTCATGTTTGTGAAACGCACCCACGATACAGGAGAAATTCCTAGTGTGGGACGACGTTTTATAAAAAATATATATATATATAACCAAGAAACCCAAAAATGATAATATACAATAATCTCATATTCAAATCCGACAATCTATCACCCTCAGACAATCAAGAACTGATGAATAGCATCTGAGGACTACAGCCGGTGTATCATCAGTCAGGATTATGTCGCCTACCTATTGTGCACCTTGGTCTACGTACCATTAACGTTTTATTACTTCGAGGTGATATTTATACATATTTAGAACGTTAAGGAAGAGTTCCTTTAGTACGATAAAGGACTAGTGCCAACACGTGATTGTCAACGGCAACTCGTGATTTTAAATCATCAGTCTGATAGACATACAGCATACACCTCTGACTTCCCTCGGAATATAAAGGCGTGATTATACAAATATCTACATATCTATTTGTGTATGTTTCTCATTATTCAATGGGTACTGTTCTAAATATAAGTTCGACGTCATAGTGGGTACTTTTAAAAGTGTAAAAACGTCTTGGATAAAATTGTTTCACCATGAATATAACAATAATATATCTTTATTTACACGTAAGGGTATTTGTAGAACAGCGATATTATACAATATTGTTCCTTAACACTCAATTCATTGCAATATATTGCTAAAACTAAGAATTCTTTTAACACATGCCCCAACTCTCTATTACCTTGCTTCGTAAAATCTCGATAAATCTTGGCGATGCTTCCGAAGCAGTCATAACAGCATGGACGTCCATTTGCACAAAATATTTGTATGTAAAGCAGAAAAGCAATCCACTTACAGCGTCTCTTACCTGCACGACGCTCGTCTGTTACATTGTGCTACTCAGAAGAACCCAGAAGGGAGTGGAGAAGGTTTGTTTTTATTTTTTAAACCAAAAGTCATTCTGGTTAGCCCATAGTTAGTTTCTTATTTACCTCTAACAACAGTTGTAACAACAGTTTATTATGAAAAACATTTTGTTGCTTTATGGAAGAAGCAATAATCTCGCTCCCTATTGCAAAGAGCTAAAACTGACCAATAGTGTAAATCTGGACCATTTTAAATAATAATATTTGTCGCGTGAATAATTCATATATAGTCAATGCTTTTTTGTTTGGGTTTTTGTCTCAAACACCATAATTAATGAACCATTAGCAAACAGACTGAAGCCGTCGAAGTAGCTCCGATATTTTATTTTCAATGACTTTTAAGAAAACTACACAGGTCTCAGCTCCACGCACGTCGCATTGCACAATTTGCCAAGGACTTACCTCTTCATAAAGAGGGCTGGAATTTTTCTTTATTGTCGGGATTATTTGAGCGCCCTCTCGTGAGAGGTTTACGCGATCTCAAGATGACTGCGGACCTTTTACGACGTTATCAAACTGCTATTCACCTTTATACTTTATATTAAGTTATTGGAGACGATCAGGGGATCTGAGAGCGTGAGCTTTTTACTTAGACTTTATTGCCATGGTGAAGTTAGCTTTGGCGGAGAAAAGAGAAGTTAAAACCATGAACCTCATTCCGATGCCTTTAGAGAATGTTACCACTTTGTGGCGTAATTAATATTTGTATTCAAGCCAACTTACAACATTCTAGTAATATTTATAACATAACATAACATCACGCCTGTATTTCCCGAAGGGGTAGGCAGAGGTGAACATATAGTACACCCTCATTTCGCCAGTTATGTTGTAAGTCCCAATGTAATAGGGGGCGAGCCTATTGCCATCAACCGGGCAAATATCCAGACTCCGGTTTGAGAATTACCTAATGGAAAACTCAGTAACACCTTGCCCGACCCGGGATTTGAACCCAGGACCTCTTGCTCAGCAGTCGCGCTTAGCGACCACTAGACCAATTAGCGCAGCAGTTCAAGCGCTTAGCCACTGCGCCAATCTGGTCGTCGTTATAGAAAGCGTCTCTAAGCTAAGCCGTGGACAGACAGACGGCAAGACTCACAGGCATGGCGAAACTATATGAGTTTCAGTCAGGACTGCTACGAAGGTCAAACTCACTACGAGGGTCAGTATTGCTACGAAGGTCAAACTCACAAAGAGGGTCAATACTGCTACCAAGGTCAAACTTATTGCAAAGATCAGTATTGCTTTGAGGGTCAGTGATGCTACGAAGGTCAAACTTACTATGAGGGTCAGTATTGCTACGAAGGTCAAACCTACTACAATGTTCAGTATTGCTACGAGGTCCAGTATTGCTATGAAGGTCAAACTTACTACGAGGCTCAGTATTGCTACGAAGGCCAAACTTACTACAAGGGACAATATTGCTACCAAGGTCAACCTTATTACAAAGGTCAGTATTGCTACCAAGGTCAAATTTATTGCAGAGGTCGGTATTGTTACGATGGTAAATATTGCTACGAAGGTCAAACTTGCTACAAAGGTCAAACTTACTATGAGGGTTGGTATTGCTACGAAGGTCAAACTTACTGCGAGGCTAAGTATTGCTACAAAGGTCAATATTGCTTCGAAGTTCAAACTTACTACGAGGGTCAGATTTGCTACGAAAGTCAAACTCCTTACAAAGGTCAGTATTGCTACCAAGGTCAAATTTATTGCAAAGGTCGGTATTGTTACGAGGGTCAATATTGCTACGAAGGTCAAACTTACTACGAGGGTCAGTATTGCTACGAAGGTCAAACCTACTACAATGTTCAGTATTGCTACGAGGTTCAGTATTGCTATGAAGGTCAAACTTACTACGAGGCTCAGTATTGCTACGAAGGCCAAACTTACTACAAGGGACAATATTGCTACCAAGGTCAACCTTATTACAAAGGTCAGTATTGCTACCAAGGTCAAATTTATTGCAAAGGTCGGTATTGTTACGATGGTAAATATTGCTACGAAGGTCAAACTTGCTACAAAGGTCAAACTTACTATGAGGGTCAGTATTGCTACGAAGGTCAAACCTACTACAATGTTCAGTATTGCTACGAGGTTCAGTATTGCTATGAAGGTCAAACTTACTACGAGGCTCAGTATTGCTACGAAGGTCAAACTTACTACAAGGGTCAGATTTGCTACGAAAGTCAAACTAATTACAATGGTCAGTATTGCTACCAATGTCGAATTTATTGCAGAGGTCGGTATTGTTACGAGGGTCAATATTGCTACGGAGGTCAAACTTACTACGAGGGTCAGTATTGCTACGAAGGTCATACTAGCTGTGAGGGTCAGATTTGCTACAAAGGTCAAACTTACTACAAGGGTCAGATTTGCTACAAAAGTCAAACTTATAACAAAGGTCAGTATTGCTACCAAGGTTAAATTTTTTGCAGAGGTCGGTATTGTTACGAGGGTCAATATTGCTACGAAGGTCAAACTTACTACGAGGGTCAGTATTGCTACGAAGGTCATACTAGCTGCGATGGTCAGATTTGCTAAAAAGGTCAAACTTACTACGAAGGTCCGATTTGCTACAAAGGTCAAACTTACTACAAGGGTCAGATTTGCTACGAAAGTCAAGCTTATTACAATGGTCAGTATTGCTACCAAGGTCGAATTTATTGCAGAGGTCGGTATTGTTACGAGGGTCAATATTGCTACGGAAGTCAAACTTACTACGAGGGTCAGTATTGCTACGAAGGTCATACTAGCTGTGCGGGTCAGATTTGCTACAAAGGTCAAACTTACTACGAAGGTCCGATTTGCTACAAAGGTCAAACTTACTACAAGGGTCAGATTTGCTACAAAAGTCAAATATATTACGAAGGTCAGTATTGCTACCAATGTCAAATTTATTGCAGAGGTCGGTATTGTTACGAGGTTCAATATTGCTACGAAGGTCAAACTTACTACGAGGGTCAGTATTGCTACGAAGGTCATACTAGCTGCGAGGGTCAGATTTGCTTTAAAGATCAAACTTACTACGAAGGTCCGATTTGCTACAAAGGTCATACTTACTACAAGGGTCAGCATTGCTACGAAGGTCAAACTTACTGCGAGGCTAAGTATTGCTACAAAGGTCAATATTGCTTCAAAGTTGAAACTTACTACGAGGGTCAGATTTGCTACGAAAGTCAAACTTATTACAATGGTCAGTATTGCTACCAAGGTCGAATTTATTGCAGAGGTCGGTATTGTTACGAGGGTCAATATTGCTACGGAGGTCAAACTTACTACGAGGGTCAGTATTGCTACGAAGGTCATACTAGCTGCGAGGGTCAGATTTGCTACAAAGGTCAAACTTACTACGATGGTCCGATTTGCTACAAAGGTCAAACTTACTACAAGGGTCAGATTTGCTACGAAAGTCAAACTTATTACAATGGTCAGTATTGCTACCAAGGTCGAATTTATTGCAGAGGTCGGTATTGTTACGAGGGTCAATATTGCTACGGAGGTCAAATTTACTACGAGGGTCAGTATTGCTACGAAGGTCATACTAGCTGTGCGGGTCAGATTTGCTACAAAGGTCAAACTTACTACGAAGGTCCGATTTGCTACAAAGGTCAAACTTACTACAAGGGTCAGATTTGCTGCAAAAGTCAAACTTATTACGAAGGTCAGTATTGCTACCAATGTCAATTTTTTTGGAGAGGTCGGTATTGTTACGAGGTTCAATATTGCTACGAAGGTCAAACTTGTTACGAGGTTCAATATTGCTACGAAGGTCAAACTTACTACGAGGGTCAGTATTGCTACGAAGGTCAGACTAGCTGCGAGGGTCAGATTTGCTTTAAAGGTCAAACTTACTACGTAGGTCCGATTTGCTACAAAGGTCATACTTACTACAAGGGTCAGCATTACTACGAAGGTCAAACTTACTGCGAGGCTAAGTATTGCTACAAAGGTCAATATTGCTTCGAAGTTGAAACTTACTACGAGGGTCAGATTTGCTACGAAAGTCAAACTTCTTACAAAGGTCAGTATTGCTACCAAGGTCAAATTTATTGCAAAGGTCGGTATTGTTACGAGGGTCAATATTGCTACGAAGGTCAAACTTACTACGAGGGTCAGTATTGCTACGAAGGTCATACTAGCTGTGAGGGTCAGATTTGCTACAAAGGACAAACTTACTACGAAGGTCCGATTTGCTACAAAGGTCAAACTTACTACAAGGGTCAGATTTGCTACAAAAGTCAAACTTATTACAATGGTCAGTATTGCTACCAAGGTCGAATTTATTGCAGAGGTCGGTATTGTTACGAGGGTCAATATTGCTACGGAAGTCAAACTTACTACGAGGGTCAGTATTGCTACGAAGGTCATACTAGCTGTGCGGGTCAGATTTGCTACAAAGGTCAAACTTACTACGAAGGTCCGATCTGCTACAAAGGTCAAACTTACTACAAGGGTCAGATTTGCTACAAAAGTCAAACTTATTACAATGGTCAGTATTGCTACCAAGGTCGAATTTATTGCAGAGGTCGGTATTGTTACGAGGGTCAATATTGCTACGGAAGTCAAACTTACTACGAGGGTCAGTATTGCTACGAAGGTCATACTAGCTGTGCGGGTCCGATTTGCTACAAAGGTCAAACTTACTACAAGGGTCAGATTTGCTACGAAAGTCAAGCTTATTACAATGGTCAGTATTGCTACCAAGGTCGAATTTTTTGCAGAGGTCGGTATTGTTACGAGGTTCAATATTGCTACAAAGGTCAATATTGCTTCGAAGTTGAAACTTACTACGAGGGTCAGATTTGCTACGAAAGTCAAACTTCTTACAAAGGTCAGTATTGCTACCAAGGTCAAATTTATTGCAAAGGTCGGTATTGTTACGAGGGTCAATATTGCTACGAAGGTCAAACTTACTACGAGGGTCAGTATTGCTACGAAGGTCATACTAGCTGTGAGGGTCAGATTTGCTACAAAGGACAAACTTACTACGAAGGTCCGATTTGCTACAAAGGTCAAACTTACTACAAGGGTCAGATTTGCTACAAAAGTCAAACTTATTACAATGGTCAGTATTGCTACCAAGGTCGAATTTATTGCAGAGGTCGGTATTGTTACGAGGGTCAATATTGCTACGGAAGTCAAACTTACTACGAGGGTCAGTATTGCTACGAAGGTCATACTAGCTGTGCGGGTCAGATTTGCTACAAAGGTCAAACTTACTACGAAGGTCCGATCTGCTACAAAGGTCAAACTTACTACAAGGGTCAGATTTGCTACAAAAGTCAAACTTATTACAATGGTCAGTATTGCTACCAAGGTCGAATTTATTGCAGAGGTCGGTATTGTTACGAGGGTCAATATTGCTACGGAAGTCAAACTTACTACGAGGGTCAGTATTGCTACGAAGGTCATACTAGCTGTGCGGGTCCGATTTGCTACAAAGGTCAAACTTACTACAAGGGTCAGATTTGCTACGAAAGTCAAGCTTATTACAATGGTCAGTATTGCTACCAAGGTCGAATTTTTTGCAGAGGTCGGTATTGTTACGAGGTTCAATATTGCTACGAAGGTCAAACTTACTACGAGGGTCAGTATTGCTACGAAGGTCATACTAGCTGCGAGGGTCAGATTTGCTTTAAAGATCAAACTTACTACGAAGGTCCGATTTGCTACAAAGGTCATACTAACTACAAGGGTCAGCATTGCTACGAAGGTCAAACTTACTGCGAGGCTAAGTATTGCTTCAAAGGTCAATATTGCTTCAAAGTTGAAACTTACTACGAGGGTCAGATTTGCTACGAAAGTCAAACTTATTACAATGGTCAGTATTGCTACCAAGGTCGAATTTATTGCAGAGGTCGGTATTGTTACGAGGGTCAATATTGCTACGGAGGTCAAACTTACTACGAGAGTCAGTATTGCTACGAAGGTCATACTAGCTGCGAGGGTGAGATTTGCTACAAAGGTCAAACTTACTACGATGGTCCGATTTGCTACAAAGGTCAAACTTACTACAAGGGTCAGATTTGCTACGAAAGTCAAACTTATTACAATGGTCAGTATTGCTACAAAGGTCGAATTTATTGCAGAGGTCGGTATTGTTACGAGGGTCAATATTGCTACGGAGGACAAATTTACTACGAGGGTCAGTATTGCTACGAAGGTCATACTAGCTGTGCGGGTCAGATTTGCTACAAAAGTCAAACTTACTACGAAGGTCCGATTTGCTACAAAGGTCAAACTTACTACAAGGGTCAGATTTGCTACAAAAGTCAAACTTATTACAAAGGTCAGTATTGCTACCAAGGTTACATTTTTTGCAGAGGTCGGTATTGTTACGAGGGTCAATATTGCTACGAAGGTCAAACTTACTACGAGGGTCAGTATTGCTACGAAGGTCTTACTAGCTGTGCGGGTCAGATTTGCTACAAAGGTCAAACTTACTACGAAGGTCCGATTTGCTACAAAGGTCAAACTTACTACAAGGGTCAGATTTGCTGCAAAAGTCAAACTTATTACGAAGGTCAGTATTGCTACCAATGTCAATTTTTTTGGAGAGGTCGGTATTGTTACGAGGTTCAATATTGCTACGAAGGTCAAACTTGTTACGAGGTTCAATATTGCTACGAAGGTCAAACTTACTACGAGGGTCAGTATTGCTACGAAGGTCAGACTAGCTGCGAGGGTCAGATTTGCTTTAAAGGTCAAACTTACTACGTAGGTCCGATTTGCTACAAAGGTCATACTTACTACAAGGGTCAGCATTACTACGAAGGTCAAACTTACTGCGAGGCTAAGTATTGCTACAAAGGTCAATATTGCTTCGAAGTTGAAACTTACTACGAGGGTCAGATTTGCTACGAAAGTCAAACTTCTTACAAAGGTCAGTATTGCTACCAAGGTCAAATTTATTGCAAAGGTCGGTATTGTTACCAGGGTCAATATTGCTACGAAGGTCAAACTTACTACGAGGGTCAGTATTGCTACGAAGGTCATACTAGCTGTGAGGGTCAGATTTGCTACAAAGGACAAACTTACTACGAAGGTCCGATTTGCTACAAAGGTCAAACTTACTACGAAGGTCCGATTTGCTACAAAGGTCATACTTACTACAAGGGTCAGCATTACTACGAAGGTCAAACTTACTGCGAGGCTAAGTATTGCTACAAAGGTCAATATTGCTTCGAAGTTGAAACTTACTACTAGGGTCAGATTTGCTACGAAAGTCAAACTTCTTACAAAGGTCAGTATTGCTACCAAGGTCAAATTTATTGCAAAGGTCGGCATTGTTACGAGGGTCAATATTGCTACGAAGGTCAAACTTACTACGAGGGTCAGTATTGCTACGAAGGTCATACTAGCTGTGAGGGTCAGATTTGCTACAAAGGACAAACTTACTACGAAGGTCCGATCTGCTACAAAGGTCAAACTTACTACAAGGGTCAGATTTGCTACAAAAGTCAAACTTATTACAATGGTCAGTATTGCTACCAAGGTCGAATTTATTGCAGAGGTCGGTATTGTTACGAGGGTCAATATTGCTACGGAAGTCAAACTTACTACGAGGGTCAGTATTGCTACGAAGGTCATACTAGCTGTGCGGGTCAGATTTGCTACAAAGGTCAAACTTACTACGAAGGTCCGATCTGCTACAAAGGTCAAACTTACTACAAGGGTCAGATTTGCTACAAAAGTCAAACTTATTACAATGGTCAGTATTGCTACCAAGGTCGAATTTATTGCAGAGGTCGGTATTGTTACGAGGGTCAATATTGCTACGGAAGTCAAACTTACTACGAGGGTCAGTATTGCTACGAAGGTCATACTAGCTGTGCGGGTCCGATTTGCTACAAAGGTCAAACTTACTACAAGGGTCAGATTTGCTACGAAAGTCAAGCTTATTACAATGGTCAGTATTGCTACCAAGGTCGAATTTTTTGCAGAGGTCGGTATTGTTACGAGGTTCAATATTGCTACGAAGGTCAAACTTACTACGAGGGTCAGTATTGCTACGAAGGTCATACTAGCTGCGAGGATCAGATTTGCTTTAAAGATCAAACTTACTACGAAGGTCCGATTTGCTACAAAGGTCATACTTACTACAAGGGTCAGCATTGCTACGAAGGTCAAACTTACTGCGAGGCTAAATATTGCTACAAAGGTCAATATTGCTTCAAAGTTGAAACTTACTACGAGGGTCAGATTTGCTACGAAAGTCAAACTTATTACAATGGTCAGTATTGCTACCAAGGTCGAATTTATTGCAGAGGTCGGTATTGTTACGAGGGTCAATATTGCTACGGAGGTCAAACTTACTACGAGGGTCAGTATTGCTACGAAGGTCATACTAGCTGCGAGGGTGAGATTTGCTACAAAGGTCAAACTTACTACGATGGTCCGATTTGCTACAAAGGTCAAACTTACTACAAGGGTCAGATTTGCTACGAAAGTCAAACTTATTACAATGGTCAGTATTGCTACCAAGGTCGAATTTATTGCAGAGGTCGGTATTGTTACGAGGGTCAATATTGCTACGGAGGACAAATTTACTACGAGGGTCAGTATTGCTACGAAGGTCATACTAGCTGTGCGGGTCAGATTTGCTACAAAAGTCAAACTTACTACGAAGGTCCGATTTGCTACAAAGGTCAAACTTACTACAAGGGTCAGATTTGCTACAAAAGTCAAACTTATTACAAAGGTCAGTATTGCTACCAAGGTTAAATTTTTTGCAGAGGTCGGTATTGTTACGAGGGTCAATATTGCTACGAAGGTCAAACTTACTACGAGGGTCAGTATTGCTACGAAGGTCTTACTAGCTGTGCGGGTCAGATTTGCTACAAAGGTCAAACTTACTACGAAGGTCCGATTTGCTACAAAGGTCAAACTTACTACAAGGGTCAGATTTGCTGCAAAAGTCAAACTTATTACGAAGGTCAGTATTGCTACCAATGTCAATTTTTTTGGAGAGGTCGGTATTGTTACGAGGTTCAATATTGCTACGAAGGTCAAACTTGTTACGAGGTTCAATATTGCTACGAAGGTCAAACTTACTACGAGGGTCAGTATTGCTACGAAGGTCAGACTAGCTGCGAGGGTCAGATTTGCTTTAAAGGTCAAACTTACTACGTAGGTCCGATTTGCTACAAAGGTCATACTTACTACAAGGGTCAGCATTACTACGAAGGTCAAACTTACTGCGAGGCTAAGTATTGCTACAAAGGTCAATATTGCTTCGAAGTTGAAACTTACTACGAGGGTCAGATTTGCTACGAAAGTCAAACTTCTTACAAAGGTCAGTATTGCTACCAAGGTCAAATTTATTGCAAAGGTCGGTATTGTTACCAGGGTCAATATTGCTACGAAGGTCAAACTTACTACGAGGGTCAGTATTGCTACGAAGGTCATACTAGCTGTGAGGGTCAGATTTGCTACAAAGGACAAACTTACTACGAAGGTCCGATTTGCTACAAAGGTCAAACTTACTACGAAGGTCCGATTTGCTACAAAGGTCATACTTACTACAAGGGTCAGCATTACTACGAAGGTCAAACTTACTGCGAGGCTAAGTATTGCTACAAAGGTCAATATTGCTTCGAAGTTGAAACTTACTACTAGGGTCAGATTTGCTACGAAAGTCAAACTTCTTACAAAGGTCAGTATTGCTACCAAGGTCAAATTTATTGCAAAGGTCGGCATTGTTACGAGGGTCAATATTGCTACGAAGGTCAAACTTACTACGAGGGTCAGTATTGCTACGAAGGTCATACTAGCTGTGAGGGTCAGATTTGCTACAAAGGACAAACTTACTACGAAGGTCCGATTTGCTACAAAGGTCAAACTTACTACAAGGGTCAGAGTTACTACAAAAGTCAAACTTATTACAAAGGTCAGTATTGCTACCAAGGTCACATTTTTTGCAGAGGTCGGTATTGTTACGAGGGTCAATATTGCTATGAAGGTCAAACTTACTACGAGGGTCAGTATTGCTACGAAGGTCATACTAGCTGTGCGGGTCAGATTTGCTACAAAGGTCAAACTTACTACGAAGGTCCGATTTGCTACAAAGGTCAAAATTACTACAAGGGTCAGATTTGCTACAAAAGTCAAACTTATTACGAAGGTCAGTATTGCTACCAATGTTAATTTTTTTGCAGAGGTCGGTATTGTTACGAGGTTCAATATTGCTACGAAGGTCAAACTTACTACGAGGGTCAGTATTGCTACGAAGGTCATACTAGCTGCGAGGGTCAGATTTGCTTTAAAGGTCAAACTTACTACGAAGGTCCGATTTGCTACAAAGGTCACAGTTACTACAAGGGTCAGCATTGCTACGAAGTTCAAACTTACTGCGAGGCTAAGTATTGCTACAAAGGTCAATATTGCTTCGAAGTTGAAACTTACTACTAGGGTCAGATTTGCTACGAAAGTCAAACTTCTTACAAAGGTCAGTATTGCTACCAAGGTCAAATTTATTGCAAAAGTCGGTATTGTTACGAGTGTCAATATTACTACGAAGGTCAAACTTACTACGAGGGTCAGTATTGCTACGAAGGTCATACTAGCTGTGAGGGTCAGATTTGCTACAAAGGACAAACTTACTACGAAGGTCCGATTTGCTACAAAGGTCAAACTTACTACAAGGGTCAGATTTACAACAAAAGTCAAACTTATTACAAAGGTCACTATTACTACCAAGGTCAAATTTTTTGCAGAGGTCGGTATTGTTACGAGGGTCAATATTGCTACGGAAGTCAAACTTACTACGAGGGTCAGTATTGCTACGAAGGTCATACTAGCTGCGAGGGTCAGATTAGCTATAAAGGTCAAACTTACTACGAAGGTCCGATTTTCTACAAAGGTCAAACTTACTACAAGGGTCAGATTTGCTACGAAAGTCAAACTTATTACAATTTTCAGTATTGCTACCAAGGTCGAATTTATTGCAGAGGTCGGTATTGTTACGAGGGTCAATATTGCTACGGAGGTCAAACTTACTACGAGGGTCAGTATTGCTACAAAGGTCAAACTTACTACGAAGGTCCGATTTGCTACAAAGGTCAAACTTACTACAAGGGTCAGATTTGCTACAAAAGTCAAACTTATTACGAAGGTCAGTATTGCTACCAATGTCAAATTTTTTGCAGAGGTCGGTATTGTTACGAGGTTCAATATTGCTACGAAGGTCAAACTTACTACGAGGGTCAGTATTGCTACGAAGGTCATACTAGCTGCGAGGGTCAGATTTGCTTTAAAGGTCAAACTTACTACGAAGGTCCGATTTGCTACAAAGGTCATACTTACTACAAGGGTCAGATTTGCTACGAAAGTCAAACTTATTACAAAGGTCAGTATTGCTACCAAGGTCAAATTTATTGCAGAGGTCGGTATTGTTACGAGGGTCAATATTGCTACGAAGGTCAAACTTACTACGAGGGTCAGTATTGCTACGAAGGTCATACTAGCTGCGAGGGTCAGATTTGCTACAAAGGTCAAACTTACTACGAAGGTCCGATTTGCTACAAAGGTCAAACTTACTACAAGGGTGAGATTTGCTACGAAGATCGAACTTACTACGAGGGTCAGTATTGCTACAAGATCCAATCGGCTTTTTTAATTTTTGTTGATAGCTAGCTGCATTATATCATGTAGATACCAATCAACATGTTAACAAATAGTAGTCCTAATAAATAGCTTGCTATACGTACATTCCAAAGTTTTAGTTTCCGATGTGCAGCGGGATTCCTGCCCGAACGCAGCTCGCAGTAGACAATGCGAACAAATAAATTATCATTAGTGTATGTAGCTCACGGCAGATGCACTCCACGGCATCATAGAAGATGTGGATACGGTACTACTGCGTTTCTAAGTTAGGCAATCCTGATAAGAATACCTATCCATTTGTTATTGTTTTATACATTTGAGGGCTATTACTGGTCGCGCTGAGCATGATACCTGAGTACCTGGGCTTGATTTTTGTGTCGGTTTTTCCATCTACACAATCTAATATTATATGAGACGTATAACATAAATTTCTAAAAAAAGGTTGGAGCCCACAGGTGTGTTGATTTGTTTTTATTACGGTTTATTTTTTGGTCTAAAGGTGCATATACCTAGATTCGAAGCTAACTAACAATTTCCCCAAAAGTGTTACAGAGAATTTCAAGCAAAATATATCCAACTTACACATTTGACCGTACGTTATGATAAAACCTCCACTACAAAGGTTTCTCACATCGGAGGCCGGTGACACAGTGTGCACACATTCAGCCAGCACTTACGGTGAGACGGTACAAATTGAAAACCCGCTCAACGGTAAACGACAGTGATTTGTCGACCGCTCTCCTTTCCACTCACATTTTAACTAAGACTTTGTCTGGCTTCTATGAATTACTAGCTTTTATTGCTTAGCTACAATTCCAATTTGGCAATTTATTGTGTTTATCCCTTCATACAGATTCGTGCCTGTCTTAGGTCATTCACTGTAATGCCCTTTTATTTACACAGTATTGCCATTTTTACAAATTAACAGTCTGTTTTGTTTGAGAAGCTGACTTTATGTTTTATATTTATTGCAAAACTTCTCAATACGTTGCATTCCTATCATCATTAGCCTATCTCCACTGCTGGACATAGGCCTCTCCTATGGCACGCCACTGAGCTCGATCTTCGGCCTTCCGCTGCTAACCAGCATAAATTGGAAAAACCCTAGAAAGTAAATAGTAAAAAATAAGTCTAATAGCTTGAAGCAAAGCTTAATAACATCCTAATTTTTCCTTGCACTTTTATATTCTCGAAATAAGTCGATACATTACGATTTACTTAGCCTGTCAATTGCCATGGAGGCTCTGATAGCCGAGTGGTGTGACCATTGGACTGCGAAGTCCAAGGATGCAAGTTCAAACCCGGCTCGCAACAATGTCTTTTCGAATTCATGTGTGTATTATAAATTAGTTTCTTAAAACAGTGAAGGAAAACATCGTGAGGTAACCGGCACACTTGAGAGATTTTACATCAGTGTGTAAAGACATGTCAGACAACAGGCGGTTTAAACTCTGACACCAGGTTGTTCATCAACCATACGGTAAGAAGAAGAAGATTTTACCAATCCTTCACTCCCTCTTTTGTCTGAAAAAGAATAACACTGAAAGAATTTACGTCAAACTCATATAAGGAGCACTAAGTTCAGTTCTCATTTAACCCCACTCGGCTGGCCGTCGAACTAATAACAAAGACCCGTCAGTCCCCGAAGTTTCAGGTACGATTCTTTATCGCGCCGCGTCACAAGTAATCGACAGTCGAATTAATGTGGCGTCACTAACTCGGCCGACGCCGCGGATGTTTTAAAAATCTTTCTTTCTTAATTTTTACATCGTTGCAAGGTGTTACTTGTGTAGGGATGGGAAGTATTTGTTATAGATATCAATATATCGATAGGTAAGTCAAAATGTTGTGAATTTTTAAGATTATTATATGTATTATTACTGTCTCGTTGGTCTAGGGGGTTGCTTAGCGCGACTGCTGAACATCAGGTCCTGGGTTCGAATCCCGGGTTGGGCAAAGTGTTACTGAGTTTTCCCATCGGGTATTTCTCAGTAGCAGCACGGAATCTGGATTTGTGTCCGGTTGATGGCAATAGGCTTGCCCCCTATTACGATAGGACATAGAACATATATATCTTGCTAAATATGGTTGTACTGCACACCTCTGCCTATCCCGTCGGGCTATACAGGCGTGATGTTATGTTATGTTTTAAGTTTATGTTATAATAATGTGGGTTTATGATGACGTCGGTATTTAATATTTAGTTAAAAAAGACATAGATAAACGTCAACATTTTAACTTTATAAAATAATTGTCATTGATCCTTGAAGAAAATATTGCTACATAACTTTGGCTTAAAAATTACAATCTTAATAACTTATAATTCACCTGAACCGAAAATATAAAAAGGGTAAAAATTTAAAAAGTATCGATAGATTAAGAACGCTTATAATCCATTCCCTTCCCTTGTCTACGTAGAAACCTATTAATAATTTGCGGGTGGCAAAGTTTTTAAAAGTGTTTTCCCCGGTCGGCACCTTGTCGGCCAGGGGTTGGCAGAGAGAGAGCCCATTAATTACACCACCTCACTTGCTCATGATATTGTCGGGTTTTTTCTAACCACGGGGTGTTTATGAAAATTGTTATGTTGGCGCAAAACTCGTGTATACACCCCTGTATAACTTGTTTCGATTCAGAAAGTCGACAACAATACGTATAAAATATAAATTAAGGGGAAGTTGTATTGAATACTTTAAAGGTAGATAATTCACTTTGTATAATTTCTATCTTATGACTATTTAATAGAATTTGTGTTCCCACAATCAGTAGGCCAATAAGTTCATCAATTCTGACCTAACTGGTATAGAGTCCAAGTGCTCGTAGGTACAGTCATACGAAAATCAATCATCAAACTATAACTACACGAGATATTTTTAAAGAGCTCTAAATTAACCCATAAAAATGAATTTCACGAAAAACCAATATTAGGTACTTAAATCGCTGAAAGTGAATTAAATTCCAGCTTGGCCC
This sequence comes from Abrostola tripartita, assembly GCA_905340225.1. Lineage (NCBI taxonomy): Eukaryota > Metazoa > Arthropoda > Insecta > Lepidoptera > Noctuidae > Abrostola > Abrostola tripartita. The sequence goes on from HG996494.1 coordinate 731,458, forward strand.
AGCAAATTCACGCGGAATTTCTTACCTTATTTTTTGCCAGCATAATACAAGTTTCCCGTCGCGCAATTACATCACCTATTCATCTCGCTGGAAGGGAATAGGAAATTGCTTAAAAACTTTTATCTCAGCCGTCACTCGACGTGATGTGGCGGCCATTTTTCAAAACTCTCGCCAACTGAGGTGAGCTCGCTTCGGGCGGTAAAAACTTGTGTTTTACGAGTTACACTGTATTATAAGATGTATGGATATTTTTCATTTACGGTAAGCAGGAAATTGGGAAGACGTTGTGCGGAATGGTCTTGAAAATACTGAAACAGAGGTCGTATTATAGCCTTAGATTTCGAAGTAGATTTTTTTTTATGTTACAATTTGGCTTTTTTCATCCGTAAACTCGATATTAACAGCTATTAACTCCACTTTTTAGCAGCTTCGTGTTAAGCTTAAGTTAATGATAATTTAGTTTCACAGAAATATCAGAGCGATATCAGCAATTCAGCATAATCTGTCATTTAAAATACAATCGAAACTCCTGACGTCACCCTTATGACGTTAATGCTAAAAGGGAACATGGGATTCGATGGATGCGAGCAGCGACACGATGGCTAAATTGGTTAGAGCAGCGCCACGGTACGGCGAAGTCACAGGTTCAAGTCCTGCTTATGTCCATCATTATTCAAATTTCCTTTATCAATTGAAATACACTTGAAAATTAAGATTAACCACTTTTATTATAACTCGAAGATTAAATATTAATAAAAATTGGAAACCTGTGGGTATGCCTAATTATAAAAAAACACTTACCAACTTTTTAAGACTAAGAAGAAAACCTCCAGTTTTTACGTCCGTCAAAACAGGAAGTTGCCCAAAGCGCTTCCGGCCGATAACAACATCCGGTGCGAAGTTTCGTCGAACTTTCCGAAAACTTTCGTTAAGTTTCGAGCGAAGCAGGTGCTCTTTTCGGATAAAAAGTAGCACCTTTTGTTGGGGAATCTTTTTATATGGAACTGAGACAGGAGAAAAGATAGGATTTTACGACAAGATCATTGTGGACCCCTTCGAGTGTGCTAATCTGTTTTTAAGAGTTTGTGCAGATAATAGCGTGACGGGGATACTTGTTGAGAAACTTTGGATTATAACACCGAGATGTTCACTGATTGTGTAACGACAACTTGTAAAAAAATAATGTAGATAAGAACCGCTTTTAAGGGATTACAGACACAAAGTAATTTGACTCACCTCTCTCCACCTCTTCGGCGAATGGTATGGTATGGTGATAACATTTTTAAAGAGCAGAGCTTTTGCTTTTTTTTTTTCATAGAAATGTCAATTTACTGCTAGAGCCCTAACCATTTATAAATAAATGTAAAAACTTATAAAATCAGGATATAATCTCCCCTAAACTTACAGTAAATTAAATCCACCATAGCAATACGTCACATTACCTAAAGAAATGGGACCTTCAACCAAACCTCCACATTGCTGTAATATGCCTCCAAACGTCTTATAAACCCCTAAACTTGTCTTTCCTCAAATACCGTATGTAACCGAGTCCCAAACTGTTGGAGACGCACCCTTTCTGTCTCGGGGGCGTGATGGCGATAAAAACTGATTGCAACGTGTTTACGACACCTGACGTGACACCTGAACACAGCTCCCAAGGGGACTTTTAAAAGGAACGCTTGACGTTTTTAAGATGAGACTTTTGAATAGGGAAACAGTATGCAATTGAGATTTTATTCGATGCTTGTAGCTACATCACTGTTCCTCTGCTCGTTTGTTTTGTAAACTTGCTACAGTTATAATATTTAAAAAAATGCCAGCTTGAACACTTCCCACTGCAATTGTCTCTTCTCAGGAAAAGGAACAAGTAATGGTAATAACACTACGTTTCGTTACATGTTGGCGATTTTAAACTCAGCATTAAATCCAAATTTTATCGTTATTATTCCATTAGAGTTGTGTTCATTAGGTAAAAAGTATGAATGACACTGAAAAAGACACGTTGACATTTGTTTACAATTCAAATGTGAATCCGATCACAGAGCCCTCAAAGCTTTAACCACAGTTAGCACGACTATCTGTAGTCAATTAAATTAGGTAACTAGTAGGTAGATGCCCACTTTTCTCCTGAACCTGGTTAAAATCTTTGAATAGAACTGACTACACAGGATAATACAGTGATACTGGCAAATCACAAGGTGTATAGACACAATGTTGAATCAACGGTCCCCTGTAATCTGGGCGCCCTCTAATCTGCGGTGATTGCACGGCGCGGCGGCGTGGGAGGTACGCGCGTCTAATTATTATATACTGATACGTAATTATGGTGAATGTGTGTGGTGTGTCCACGAAATAGGTTTGGGCGTTTGAAGGTTAGATTAGAACAATTACTTGCTGACTTAATTAGAGAGTTGGTACTGTTGATAGGTATGGAAATCATCTCTGACGTATTGTCGACTTGTACTTACAGACTAGGATTAGTAAATGGGAAATAATCTACTAATACTCTGTACGCTGGTAGTACCTACCTGCAGTTTATATCCACGTCGCCGAAAGTATACTTATTTTTAAGTTTCTATTAGTCAACCCTATTAACTCCACTTACTTAACTCACATAGTAAAGTCCACTGCCGCTGTGCATACCTACAAGCTACAGGTAGGCACCAACACTCTGCTGTAATTAGCCTGAAAGTCCACAAACTCCACGCATCAAGCCCAACTTTCCTTCACTCCAATAACGCCAAAAATGGCCGAAGCCCGACAAACTCCCATCGATTCACATAATCGGCTCAGACAGGTGTACTTCGATGGTATTTTAATTTCCAACTAATTTCGGCGCTCCGTCGTAAAGCGGATTGCGAAGTTTATAATTAAGCGACAGCGTGGAGTTAGGGCTCGTGGCCTGGCGACTGCTAAATCTGTTTGGAGTTGCCGACTATTGGTAATTACGTTGCGACGTCGAAGCTCCAGTTAATAGGCTATGATTGAGCTACTTTACAATGCTGTGATTGGGGAGAAATGCGGAGATGAACATCAAGTAAGACCAGACATAGAAGGTGAGGCAAATTATTGCGTAATACGTTCTTGCTGGAGTTTTTAAGTACCTAAGTCCTGGATAGTCAATGGCCATTGGCCAGTAAATGAAAGACATGAAGAAGAGATGCCAAAGATATAATCTGGGGAAACAGTCATAATTGATCCAAAGTAGGAAATCTCTCAAAAAAGTGTTCTCAGAAAAAAAAAATATTTGCGATACCTAATTCAATAATGCCATTGAATTATTCAATTTAGAAGTGAGGTGTTTTTGGATTCGTATTATAATTCTTTATTGTACGTTCCTAATCCGAAACCTACTTGCCTGAATAAAACACAAATCTAAGCGGTCGCCGCATTGTGTTCCTAGTATAGGTACACATAAATACTCGCTAATAAAGCATTTCCTACGCTACAATCCCTATCGCTTCCAATACTCCCCAATCTTCCACATCAAACTCCACCAAACTGCGAAGAAAATCACTCCGTTTACTCTAGTGTTGTGTAAGTTATCGACGTGGGAAGGTGCTCCACGTTAAGACGTCGGCCGCTTGCCGCGGCACGCGCGCCTCTATCGACGAGCCGCACACGTAGGGAGGTGAAATATCGACGTATTATTGATATCTGTTTTACAGTTATAGTTCTACGATGAATATTGAGTGGCCGTAAACTGAGTATTGATGTTGTTTTGTTTTAGATGATTGTATTATGGTGTTAGACGTTTCAGCAGTGTTTTTGTTTTCTATTTGCTTGCTGATAGGTTAATAAGATCGACGAATCTTACAAGTACTTATGTAAAGACCTATAACTATGTATTGCTTAAAATATTTTATACCTACGTTTATAATTGCGTTGACTGTTTGCACTTAACACTATTATTTACAACTTTACATAACATAGAGATTGCCATAACCATAAAATACTGGCTGTACCTAGATATTATGGTGTTAATTAACCAGTTCCCAATTTAGTCAGCTAATTATTGTAATTTATAATATGTAGGTGGTGCTGTCTCGACATTGCCAAGTTATTGTGTAGATTTACATTATAAATAATTAATAAAAAAATAATTGTTAAACCTTTTTTCAAAGTGCAATAAGGTTATTTTATTGGGTACCTCTAAGTAGCTGCACGGAGTCTAGATTTGTGCCTGGTTTTTGGCAATAGGCTCGCTCCCTATTACATTGGGACCAATACCATAATTATGTTGGCAAAATGGTGTACTAAGTACAGGTACCTACACTTCGGGCTAGCTACCCCTTCGGGGAATACAGGCGTGATGTTATGTTACATCAAGTCTAAAGAAAAGGTTAAACATTTATCGACTCATTATAAACAAAGTCCACCGATCACACTTAATCCTCACCATCGACACGGGCCATCACTAAAGCTGACACCTTCGAATACATTACTCCGTGCCACTGAATCTAATCACGATCTGACGGATTAATATCTGACGGTGTTCCCTGCCTGCCTGGTGTCTGCCTGCTAAATCCACCGGCCATTTCGTGCCCCATTATTTAAACACGTTTTATAATACCACCTTATTTGAATTGTCATAAGGCCTAGAATCCGGTGTACTGAGGTCAAAGTACATTGGTAGTTTAAAATATTGAGTGGGTTACATCCAGGGGCAATTGCGAAGATTTATTATACCTGTGTATTGTTAGAATCGTTGTTTAATATTGGATTAGGCGCTCGATAGATTTAATGATGGCGTGATTGATTGCTATGGTAATACTGAGAAAGTAATCGGTTGGATGTATCTATTGATATTGTTTTAGATATGTTTTGTAAAAGTTTAGTTAACTGTGGAGTAGTGAAAACGGTTGAAGTTTCAAAGAGAATGAGTAATAAATCCTAAATCGCCAGAAATTTTGCTAAATCAATATAACCTTGTTCTGCTTTGAGATAGGTAGAAACCTACGTCTGAAGTCCCTGCAAATCATAACCTTATATTTTGCTCTATGGTGGGTGACATAAAGGCCGTTTTAGTAGTCCTTTAGGCTATAAGTAAACTACTGCCTCGTAGGTTCAGTGGTCGCAAAGCGTGACTGCTGAATGTGCTGTCCTGGGTTCGAATCGATACTGGGTTTTTTCTATTTGGTAATTATTCTCAGTAGCAGTGCGGTGACTGGGAATTGTGCCAGGTTATTGGCAATAGGTTTGCCCCCTATTACATGGGACCAAAATACAAGTGGAGAAATTTAGGTGTACTGTGCCTACCCCTTTGAGGAAAACAGGCGTGGAGTTATGTTTATTGTTCATAAAGAACCAAACTTTGACCAGCATTTGTTTGTTCTGCTTAACCCTTTCACTGCCTTGTTGAACTATTGTGTCTACTTAGCGGACAGGCAACGTATTTAAAGTCAAAAGAATTTCATAACAACAACCTAATGATTGAATCAATGTTCGCTACGTCAGAGCATGCATCAAAGGGAGGCCCATCTTGCCCTCCAACCTGTCCCAGTGACCCACTAAACGGCACTAGAACTAGATGCGCGCTAAAAGGTGTGGAGTGGAGGCGCGTGCTCGACAGCCGATGTATCGACGTTTCAGGTCGAACGACCTAAGAGAGCGGCTTGATGCAAGTGACTTAGGGACGGGAAACTATCGATATTTTTGGCCGATGATCTATGTAGAAGTAGAGATTGTATATTAGTGTTAGTGTCTGCCTACCCGCATGGGAAGAAAATATGTATATGTCAGGCTAAACCTCGTAAAACCACCTATTTGTCAAGCCAGTGAACTGGACTAGACTCTTTAAAACTAAGACAAGCTTATGGTAACTAATGTAATTTTATGTGCTGTTTTATTAGACGCATCTTCTTCATGACATCCTCCAGTTACAACTAAATCAAAAGCTTTTCCTTACGATAACATCGATAATCTAACAAAAAATGGTAACACCTCTGCCGCACGTAAGTGCTAGAGGGGCGGCACCGCGGCAGTCAGCGTTTTCCAAACGGGTTGAGTGTCCCAGGTGCTTGGCTGAGGGCGGCGCGTGGGCCGCTCGATGTGGGACAACGCGGTAATGGGCCACCTAGAGACGTAAGCGGCGCCCCAATTGGGTTACTGGGCTTCTTCAATACCGTGTTAAGAGTCCTTTTAAATTAATGAACAGATTGTTTGACACGGTAAGTAGGTTAGGCATTTTGTCATTATCAATGTAAATTGTATCAGCCAGAAACTTAGCTACGAATAATTACGATTCACGCAAAACCATCCTAGTCAAAGGTGTTAGGTGTGGTGCTACCACAGGTTATCCCTCGTTGATTTGGCAACAACACAGAATTATGTTTAATACTCGTACCAACAATGTGTATTTCTAGTTGACATAACTGCAGCTTTTCCGGGGTCAGTGCTGCTGTTACTGTTACTGCTGTCAGTCGTTGGATAGGTGACCGTTTCTCACACATCGAGAGTTCACCTCTTCGTTTCAGAGATCAAGTAAAACTAATAGCCCAGAGCTTAGGTACACCTGCTAGAAGCGGTTATTAGCTCTTTTAGCGGACATGTGTTAGACAAGAAAGGACATTTTTATATGATCAAATGAGACAAAATAATGTATTTGTGGAAAATTTATTCGTGATTCGAAGTAGTAAAATAAAAACTCTACTATCAACACGCTACAATCAGTGATTTAACTCTATGTGCCGCGGCTCTGTCACGGATAACTAAGGCACAAACACCTTATTATACACATACCCATGCAATGAATAACGATTGACCGTGTTTAGACAAGTATATTATAATATACAGGGTGACAAGGAAAATTTGTTTTAGTTGTCATCAAAATCAGCCTCATGACTCCTTAGGGTATTTTCGCTATTTTAAATAGTTTCTTTGCCTATCTACAGTCACTTGAAAAAGTCACCCTGTATAAAATTTGTTATGTAAAAGATACACCTTGTATACTGCATATGTCATAGAACTAATAGAGTATCTTTGAGTACATCATAATACGATCAAATGTTAATCATTCAAGACCACAGAGTAACTATACCAACTATACATTTAGTGGCCAGCATTATACAATTTAATAAATTAACGTCCTGCATCACACTGCATGTGAATATAATTTATTCTTTTTTAAAAAATTCGCCCCACACTGGGAATTTCTCCCGTATCGTGGGTGCGATTCCCAAACATGAAATATCACAAACACAAACACCCAGACTCGGGACAAATATCTGCGGATCGCACAAATATTTGTACCGTGCGGGAATCGAACCCGCAACCCTAAGCGCAGCAGTCCAATGGCTTAGCCACTACGCCTATCGGGTCGTCAGAATTCAATACTTTAGTAACGTTGTTCTTTAAGTAGATATTGACATGTAAATACAGCCTCTGTATAGTTGATATGACCAAGTCTTCGCCACCAATACATTTATGACGTAACCAGAGCGCACGCTACCTAAATTAACGTTACAATGTATGACGTCACTTGTTATAACATTCCTAACGATGATAAAGCAATGACACTAATTCATATTTATTTTATCTGGAACTTTGAGAGAAGCTTGCTGGTTTTGTATCAAAAAAACTTATAGTATACGTAAATAATACATAAATTAATTATAATAATTATACACACCATAATTTTACTAGTTACAAAAATAATTCATGAGACCCATTTACAATTTTGATTGTGAGAGATTTTATTATATTTGCAATAAATGTCACTGGAAAATAACTTATATAATTATATACTTTGGAATTATAATGATATACATACATAAATCGCTCATCTCACAAAACAAATATTTTTCAAATTAAAAAAAAAGATCACATCATTGTTAAGTAACGAAAATTATCATTTTGGACGGAAATAAAATGAGAAAAAAAAAAGCATCCGATTCCTAGACGTTTTGTCTTAAACTTATATTCTATACGCTTATGGATAAGCAGTCTAAGTAGAAATAAATTTCTATATCGATAATTAAATGTTATAAAATTATAAAGTACCTAATTTAATCTTATACTAATTTGTATTTTATTTTCTTGTCATTTTAAAGCGAATTCCGACTTTATTGCGAGAACTATAAATTCAATTTTAGCCTAATATCGTGTGGAAATATATACGAGCATCTTTTGTTTTAAATATATCATATACATGGTTCATGGAAGAATTCAATTGCCTCGAATTAGTCAAAGGCGTGAAATCCCTGCTTGTAAATGTTAATTTGTTCATCGTGTACAATTTCGTGAAAATGGAACTAAAATCATCTACTAACTAAGTAGTAAAGTAAATAGTACTAAGCATCCACAAGCCAAGATAACACGCCCAGTATTAAGGTACATTATAATATAGTATTCCTGAATCAGTAAGGAAAGCACAAAATTGAAAAGATATCTTTTTATCATATTATAGGAGGTATAAAATACATTTTATAGAGTATGTTATTGAAATAAATGAGATTTACAAGTTCGAGATTCATAATAGATAGCTTGAAGCGTTGACAGTGTTAGCAAGTAGCCAGATGGCACTTAGTGGGAGAGATATTTAGAATGTTTACTTAGCTAATTTTGATAATGAGATCTTCTAATGTTCAGTAATGAAAGAAACATTTCTTAGTTATGCCAATGTAGGCCTTAACGTCTTATCAGGCAATTTAGGCATAGAATGGTACTTTAAAATAATGATTATGGGAAATTCGTACTGTATTAAAATTGATTGAATGATTCTGACAAAATAGTACAAAAGATACAAGTTATAGAATGTTTTTTAGCTTAAAGCTCACCGTAAGCAATTATATAATATACATAAGAAAAATTGAAGAGGAAATTTGTTTAAACTTTATAATAAACTTGGGGTAATCAGACTTTGCATATATAATTTTAAACTGTACTGTATTTACGCAAAAATAACACACAAAAATAAATGCGTGACAACAACTCTGTCACCTACGACAGTATTTCATTGTAGTTTTAACTGTGATTATATGGTTATGTGCATGCGTTTGTATGCGCATTACGCGCGACCAAATGCTCGGAGATCTTCTTTCCTTAAACTGTGCCACGGCATCGAGTGGCGCAGTATGAGTGAGGAAGCAATGTGTTGAGGGTAGGTTGTATACTGCGGGCCGCTACACACTAGATGAAGAACTCCCTCCTCTTGGAGACGCGCGCGCCGGTGGCGGCGGCCAGCGCGGCGGCGTCCGGGTCGGCCGCGCCGTCCGCGCCGCGCTCCTCCTGCGCGGGGCGGCAACATGGTATTATGAAACCGTTTATATTCCATACTAAACTGGCTGGCTTATTATTATTATTTAATAGTAATGATAATAACCTTCTATAATCGAGTTTGAATCTACGTATGGCCAGCTAATACCAAAATTCGGGCGCCTCTTTATAACTCAACGAAGACAAAAATTAATCTATAAATTCATAAAATATAATTGGAGTGTTGTTTGTAAAATCAAAATAACAACTTTTTACTCTATGCATATGAGAGTATACACGATACATATTATAACAAAAATTCAATTAAAAAAATGTTTATCTGTCTGTCTATTTGTTTCGGCTAATCTCTGAAACGGCTGGACCGATTGGGACGGAACTTTCACTGGCAAATAGCTGATTTTATAAGGAGTAATTTTAATTTTGAAAACATATTTGGGATTCCGCGGGGAATAGAAGCCCATAAAATTGTAAACAAAAGATTTAAATAGGTAAATCTGATTACTGCTGCTACGTACAGGTAATTTTAATCGAAATCCACGGAGACGAAGTCCCGGGCATAAGCTAGTTAGATGAAATAAATGAGACGTAAGACTTTTGGACTGACCTGCGTAAGGTATTCTCCCTTATGCCGCGAGAGTGCGCGCACCAGCACTATAGCAACGATGATCAGCAGCAGGAATATGAACGCCAGTACCGCTGCAAATATATTACAACATAAACACTTATCTTTGTATCGCCTTGATAATTGTGCTATTATGTTATGTCTAAAAATACAGAAATTGTAACATAACAAGAATGTATAGTCATCCGCATTACGCCTGTAACGTTATATAATAGGGAGAAAGCCTATCGGCACTAACAGGCAAAAAACCAGACTCCATGTTGCTACTAAGGATTGCCTAAGAGAAAAACCAATAACAGTTTTCCCGACTTAGGACACTCACCCAATACCTTACGATTAGCAGTCCCATTTACAACCACTAGACTACCGAAGCCGTATTCCTGTCACTAATTGTACCGAAAACGAAAAAGGTAACTAATAAAAAGGTATTTCAAGTGTATTAAAAAGCATGAAGTAGACTCTTACTGCCAAGTATGGCCTCGTCGGTGTTGTGCATGTCCAGCTCGTGCTGCAGGTCCAGGTCGGGCGGCGGCCGCGTCTCCAGCCGCTCGGGCGGGTGCGTCACCGGCTCCACGCCGCAGAAGTCCTCGCTCAGGACCCCGCCTGGGTAGCGGAGGGGGGGTTTACTTTCATATTTCACGTAACTTGTACACAAAACATATCACGCAAGCAGAAAAAAATTATATTTAGCAATAGCAATTATTCTTTATACTTAGACTTTAATACAATTTGATGACCTAGTCAAAAATAATATAATTCCTAAAATATTAACGCTTCCTAAAATAATAGTAATCAATTTATTATAGATAGGTACTTTATATTTTCAACAAAAATTATAATTCTTTGTTTCAAAAACCAAACACTCACGAAAGCCACCACTAATAATTTACCTATTTTAGTACTAATTAAAGTTTCAATCGAAACTGCCGATACAGGCCTATACATCAATAATTTGCTGAGAAATATAAAAAACACCTTAAACAACTAATCAATCATAAAACAGTTGCCTCTCACCTCCTAAGCTCCTAACATTGGGCGGCGGGTCCTGCTGGAACAGCAGCTTTAGCGGGTATATGTCATCGAACTCCACGCGACTCACGCAGCCCACGAAGCCCTCGTTCATGCTCTCGTTGCGACCTATGTACATGTACTGTATGTTGTTGAACTGGGCGTCTGCTGACTCCTTCACGTTGAAGTTGTACTCTTGTGTCTCGTAGTTGTCCACCTGAGGAGGCAATACTAATATTGAAAGAGTAAAGAAACTACCAAACTGGATAAATAGAGTAGAAAATGTGTGAAAAAAAGTGAAACCTAAGTGATATATGATATGGACGGCAAAATGCTGTTATATTTTCAAGAAAGTGAGTACCTTTGTACTATATTACTTTTATTGTTCTTTCTTGTGTGTACATAAATTATAAATAAATAATGTCTAGTTTTTATGTTTTGCTTTTTTGTGTTGTGTTTTATGGTATAAATCGTTTTTCTTTTTTAATTCAATAGTTGGGGATAGTTAATAAAATTAGAGACTTATTAAAAATGTTAGAGATGAGATGAAAGTTTTTTCACGTTAATAATGAACAATACATTAATATAAAACTATTTTGCTGAAATTCTTAAAAGGTAACAAAACTATAAACTAATTTTTATACGTTTCTTTTTTCATCAACCTGTAATAATAAAGGCAGAGGAATGAAGACAGTGCCAACAAGTAAATATACAAACCTGTAACACCATAGTAGCTCCACTGTTCTTCCTAGAGAGGCGCACGTCGTGGTACTGTCCTAGAGCGAAGTGCTTGCCTTGGAATATTATTTCCTGCCGCTCGAAGCCGAAGTCGAAAACCACTCGAAGATGACCTGTGATTAACAAATTAATTAGCTATTAACATAACTTAGTCTGATTGTGAGTTTGTTTACTCAAAAGAAAGTCAATAAGATGCAGCCTGACCCAAGGTGGTTTGTCCAAAGCTTCCGTACACCTAGTTGGTGACTGTAAAATCAGCACAAGCCTTATACATATATTCATCGAATCGAAATCAATTTTGTATCGAAACGATCGATGAGTTTAGAGTCAAGACAGATTAAATTACAATCGATCAGATTTAAGTGGGAATCGAAATCCTCATTTTCAGCCGGAAGACGTCCACTGTTGAACAAAGGCCTCCCCATTTTAGAAGGAGGGGGGTTGCCATTATCCCCACGCTTGGCTAGCGGATTGGGGATCGTAGTTTTGGTGGTCAAGTTACAGAAGACGCTGCTGCCCATCTTCTAGATTTTCCCTTAGTCGCCTCTTACGACACCCACAGGAGGAAAGGGGGTGGTCAATTCTAGGCCGGATACCACACGACAGCCAATCGGAATCAAGTCTTATCAAATAGAGATTAAATCTAAGGTCATTTATGGTTAGTTATATTCTAAACTGCCTGTCAATAGTGACGTCATCATTTGTTATTACCATACAAAATCTTTGAAGATATAGCGTTTGACAGCTCATAAAAAGTTTGTCAATTGATTGGTGATATCATATACAAATTTAATACTTATTTTAATAATTAAGAAATCCTTACCAGAGTTGGACACCATGAGCGTGAGGTACTCCCCGGAGATGTTGGAGTAGAACCCGAGCAGAAAGCCCTTGGGGTTGGTGGTGGTAAAGCCCACGCGGATCTTCTCTGCGATGGTGGAGCGCCACGAGCCCAAGAAGTCGTACTTCACGATGGAGTTCGGGCGGAGGTTCACACCGATTTCTGCACAAAATAAATTACAGCTAAGTACCATCTCGATCACGTTAGTGCCCAGAGCCTCCAATAGGTACAAGACGGTCCTGGGTATATTTGAAAATATTTGATCGTTTATCCCCACTTTCTCCCCCATATCTTGTAAATGGCTAAACAAATTTAGATAAAACATGTCTAAGAACCACCGCTAGAAAACCTGCTTTCAAATAAAAAAACACCGCATCCAAATCGGTCCACCCGTTTAAGAGCTACGGTGCACCATAAAAACACACTGATACACTGTCAAACTAATAATACCTCTTTTTTATGGGGGCCTAGAGCGTTAATTACAATATCATTGGGCAATATCCTTACCATCAGCGCAGATAGGTCCCTTAAAGGCGGTCCAGCGACAATCGCAGGAGTACGAGTCGTACCCCTCCAGACAAGTTCCGTTGTTCAGACACGGCGAAGACGCGCACTTGCCCATGCAACCCTCCGATATACCGTATAAACCTGCAGGACGGGAAATGTTGGAGTAAGATGACGAAAAAAAAGCAAAATTCATAATTGGACAGTTAACAAATGATACATTTTATGGAAGAACATGTTCAGTAAGCAACATAACTACAAATGGCGAAGTTTCTTTTTTAAAGAAAAGGAAATAAATAATATCTTACTTTTTTTTAAGCTTGTTGTAAATTATATACCTCTGAACATACTCTTTTATGTTGACTTCTAAATCTATTAATTTTGTATGTAACGAAAACTGTCAAAAGAATGTCGAAAATTCGAATTATGTGTTGCATTTTACGAATGCAAATTGTAATAACGGGCTTGTAGGCGGTGCGGACCTCGTCCAGCACGACCTGCACTGACCTCTGCGGGCATACGAGCGCAGGTCCACTGGCCTCCCGTTGAGCAGCAGCGCGCGCATACAGCCAATGAAGCCGTCCTTGCGGTGCGGACCTCGTCCAGCACGACCTGCACTTACCTCTGCGGGCACACGAGCGCGGGTCCACCAGCCTCCCGTTGAGCAGCAGCGCGCGCATACTTCCGACGAAGCCGTCCTTGCGGTGCGGACCTCGTCCAGCTCGACCTGCACTGACCTCTGCGGGCATACGAGCGCAGGTCCACCGGCCTCCCGTTGAGCAGCAGCGCGCGCATACAGCCGACGAAGCCTGCCTTGCGGTGCGGACCTCGTCCAGCTCGACCTGCACTGACCTCTGCGGGCATACGAGCGCAGGTCCACCGGCCTCCCGTTGAGCAGCAGCGCGCGCAGACAGCCGACGAAGCCGTCCTTGCGGTGCGGACCTCGTCCAGCTCGACCTGCACTGACCTCTGCGGGCATACGAGCGCAGGTCCACCGGCCTCCCGTTGAGCAGCAGCGCGCGCATACAGCCGACGAAGCCGTCCTTGCGGTGCGGACCTCGTCCAGCTCGACCTGCACTGACCTCTGCGGGCATACGAGCGCAGGTCCACCGGCCTCCCGTTGAGCAGCAGCGCGCGCAGACAGCCGACGAAGCCGTCCTTGCGGTGCGGACCTCGTCCAGCTCGACCTGCACTGACCTCTGCGGGCATACGAGCGCAGGTCCACCGGCCTCCCGTTGAGCAGCAGCGCGCGCAGACAGCCGACGAAGCCGTCCTTGCGGTGCGGACCTCGTCCAGCTCGACCTGCACTGACCTCTGCGGGCATACGAGCGCAGGTCCACCGGCCTCCCGTTGAGCAGCAACGCGCGCAGACAGCCGACGAAGCCGTCCTTGCGGTGCGGACCTCGTCCAGCTCGACCTGCACTGACCTCTGCGGGCATACGAGCGCAGGTCCACCGGCCTCCCGTTGAGCAGCAACGCGCGCAGACAGCCGACGAAGCCGTCCTTGCGGTCGAGCGCCGCGCCCAGCGCCAGCCCGGTGCTGAGCTGCAGCGCGCGCACGGGCTCCTTGGCGGTGCGGATCTCGTTCTTCAGGGCCCCGTCCACTACCACGCGCGCCTCTTTCCTGCAGAGGCAGAGGATATGAGCCTTCACTTACATCCCGAAGACTATTGCTTTGGCATAATCATATTATTACGGTTTTACATAAAATAAAACCGATATTATGTGCCGAGAAGGAAAACATACAGCATTGTTTATGAAGAAGCTGTGTATACTTAGCCTTGTATGTGCGGTATATAGTGTGTAAAGTAATTCAACTGTGACACTAAATGGCGCCACTGTCACTTCCGGCTAGGGCGCGCGGTACGCGGTGCCATCTTCGAATGTCATAGTCTTCACCAGGAAGCCCTTCCTGCAATGCTGTATGTTTTCCTTCTCGGCACATAATATCGGTTTTATTTTATGTAAAACCGTAATATTATATGCCTCTGGAAAACATACAGCATTGTTTATGAAGACGTGTTTGTTATCTGCTGGTGAATTATAAGACAAGACACAACGCTATGATGACTGATAAAGAGAGGCAGAGACTGATAGACCGTCTGTAAATAATCATACTTAAGAAATATTAACTTCATAACACTTTAATAGGAAATATAACATATTATTACAATTAAAACAAAATTAAAGATATCTTTTTAGAAAAAACATTGTTACCATTTCGTATATTTGAATATGATTAGTAAATAATAAGATATTTATTTAATTAATGTTAAGCTAACTAACCGTTTATTTGTTGTACTATGTACTTAATTTAAGTGGCAGTGAACGTATTAAAAAATTTATTACGATTATCTCTAGGGAGCTCTATTTCGCGACAATAATGGTTATAGAATGTATTGGAGGATCTCCAATTACCCCTAGACAGAATGTTGTCTATCGGCTGATTGTCCAACCACCCCAGGGAAGCCACTGCCGACCTGCAACTACCTGGAGGAGCATGAATACCACAATCTTTAAGCACTGAACGTACCCAGTTTCCAATAACAGTGCGTGATGCAGCTTTCGTTCTATTATTTACTGTAATAAATAAACTGTTTAAATTATTAACTTCCGATCTTCTTAAGGCACTTTTTTCTATCAAAGACCTGACCAAAGTTACTGGGCAAATACTTTTATCGTGATGTTCGGAGAGTTTCCACGCGGATTGGCGATAACTATGAGTGTCTGTTTTAGAGCCGAAGGCCGGTATTAAGAAGATATTATTACCGTTGTCAAAGAAACTGTCGTTTGACATTTTAAGTAAAGTTAGGTCATGAACTCTACGCCCTGATGCTAATAATAGTACTGTGGCTGTTCTTCGGGCTAAGTCGAAAAGAGTGTCCCTGGGGGGATTAGACACAAGCCAATCCAGAACGATTCTTGGGTCCCATGTGAATAAAGGGTTAAGTGCTTTAGGTTTAGCTACGCCAATTGCCTTAAGGGCATGTTTTACGATGAAGTTTGAAACAGTTTGTTGTTCTAAAAGAGGTCCACAAAAAGTTAAAACCGCCGATTTATGTACGAGGATGGTGCTATAGGATAATTTTTCTTGTAAAAAGAGATGTATAAGGAATTTTGCAACGTCGGCAGGTTGTGGTAATTTAGGGTTAATTCTGAAGTTTGAACACCATGATATCCATCTTCTGATAGCTGGCAAGTAAGTTGTCAAGGTTGACTGTCGCCAGCTCTTCTTCAATAGTTCTTTCTCCTGTGTGGACCATTCTTTTATTTGGGCACCCCACCCCCAATTTTCCAAACTTTCAGGGTTAATGTCTGTATCTGTGGGGGAGGTTGAGCTGTTGTGACATCTATTAGATTGTCCGATAGGTTCTGCAATTCTTGTGGAGCCGCTAGGGCTCTGGATTTCAGGTCTTGTAACCAGAAGGCTCGAGGCCACTCCGGTGCTATTACCAGGTAAGTTCCCAAGGCGTTGTTCAGATGTGCTAGTACTCTGGGAAGGAGACTTGGAGGGGGAAACACCCACGCCAGTCGGTGGTTCCATGGCTTGCTGAAGGCATCTATATAGTTTGCTGATCGATCTTTGCAGTCTATCGACACGTAATTTCTTACTACAGCAGTTTCTTGCGTCGCGAACAAGTCTATTTCTGGTCGGCCCCATTTTTGAAAGACTTCCGTAGTCGCAGTCGGTAACAGGTGCCATTCCGCTGGCAGTTTTCCTCTGGATAATCTGTCCGCTATTATGTTGTATCTCCCTGGTAGATAATGAGCGGATAGTGTTATTTGGAATCTGTCTATCAGGTGTAGAAGATTGAAAGTCAGAGCTAGTAAACCCAATGATCGTGTTCCTCCTTCGTTTCGGATATACGCGATCAGCGTTCGATTGTCGGATTGGACCAATACGTGAGATTTCTGTAACGTTTTTGTATTTTGTTTGATTGCTGCTATTACAGCATACAGCTCTTTTTTGTTGCTGTGCCACTTTTTTTGTTTCATTGACCAGACACCTGCCATTGAAGTCCCGTCTAGCTGGGCACCCCAACCCAAATCCGAAGCGTCCGTCGCTAGGAAGTGGGTGGCCGGTTGTTTGTGTATTGGTGAACTGCAATAAGTGGCTCCGCGCCACCATCGCATTTCCTGATAAACTACTGGAGGAATCGGTTTTCTTTGTCGTAGTCGTTTCTTGTTGAAATGTCTCAGAAAAAGTTGGATATTGCGGCAATGCAATCTGCCCCGGGGTATAACGAAATTGGCAAAGTTTAGCTGTCCCAGTAGGCTCTGCAATCCGCGAAGGGTTATATGACTTTTTAGCAGGAGACGACTTAAGACCTCGTTTATATTGTTTGTCTTTTTTATTGGGAGTTTCATCGTATTTTTTGCAGTCTGCCAACGAATGCCAAGGTATTCCAAATCCTGTGTTGGTGTTAAAATTGACTTTTGGTAGTTGATTTGCCAGCCCAGGTGTTCCAAGTGCCTCACAGCTTCCGCAGCCTGAAGACATAACTTGGATCGGTCTTGGTTGACCAGTATATAATCGTCTATGTAAACGAGAACTCGACATCCTTTTGCACGCAGGGTCTCCGAGACCCAGCATGTTACAGCAGAGAAAAGGTGCGGCGCTGAGGCCAGGCCGAAAGGTAGGCATGTCATTTCGTATAACCGTTCCTGGTAACTGATTCTTAAGAAGGGTCGGTGAGATGCTGCTGCCGGTAAATGAAAATAGGCCTGGGAAATATCTATTTTGATCATCCAATCCTTGGGTTGTAGAAAATCGGGTATTGAGATATGAGAAATCAGGCGAAAATGTTTTGTTTTCACGAACTTGTTCCATTCTCGGAGGTCGAATATTGGTCTCATCGATCCGTCGCTTTTCTTGCGCAAGAACATTCTGGAGATGAAGCTGGGCGTTTTCCGGGCAACCGGTTTTAACACTTTTTGATCTAAAAGATCCAGAATTATTTGAGTCATCGCGGGAGATGGTTTGGTTGCATATTGTTGCATGATCCTTGTTGTTGGGTATATCAAAGGAGGTTTTTTGTACAGGGGTATTCGAAAGCCACAGATTGCTGCCATTATGAATTTGTTGGCACCAAGAGCTTGCCAACGGTGTTTGAATGAATTTAAGCAACCTCCCTTGAATTGTGTCGGGTAGTCACTTTTTTCTATCTTTGTTACGAAAAAAGGAGGTTTTAGTTGTTTTGTTGTCAGTTTTGTCCTTAAAGGTTTGATTTTTATTTTTGTAGGTATTTTGAAAATTATTTTTATTTTGTGTTTGAGACTTATGTTTAGAGGTGGATGGTACAGGTTCTTTGTATTTCCTTTTTAACTGTTCTCTAGGTTTAGGGGGTGATATCCAGAAATGAGTCCCTCCGAGGGATTGGATAAGGGACAACAGCTTTGTTTTGTCAAATAGATGTTCTTCACTGGGAGGTATGTTATTGAGGGCAGCTTGTATACTTTTATCCGAAATCTCTTGTATTAGTCGTTTACGCCTGGTTTCGATACATTCAGCCCTTTTGCCACATATTATTTGCAAGGTTTGTTCCGATAATTTATACGATAAAGATGAATTGCCGAATGCTTCTGACATTTTATTAAAAAGGTTGTCTGGATTTAGATCAGCGGGATTTTTATGAGCCCAGTCAACTATTTCTTGCAGGCCAGATTGTAATAATTCCCTTTGGTATAATAAAGCGTTAGTGGTAGCAGCCATAATTTCTTCAGTAGAGGCCAAAAAATCTTTTCCTTTATTTATACAACACATTTCATCGTTAATTTTTAGGTTACAAAAGCCAGGAAACGCGAGCATGTCTGCCATTGCCTTCTTATACCGAATATGCTGCCACGAAGGGGAATTAAAATGTTGAAGATCAATCAACTGGTTTAATCGTTTCTGATTTGCTGGTTTTAGGACTTTTTTCTCGTCAACATCCGTCTTTCCAACACCTAAATCCAGGAATTGTGGTGCTATTGACGATGGTTTTGTTAGAAAGTCACGACTATTGTTTTCACTCGGTAAAGTGAGGGTAGTCTCAGGTATACTCGTAGTAGGTACACATTGTTGATGCATTATAAGATTTGTAAGTAAACTGACCTGATTGTATAACGCGTCGATCCGAGGATCGACCGTTACCTGTGTGTCACGTTTTCGTAGCTTGCGGGTAGGTTGATCCAATTCTTCATCGCTGCTTGATGAGTTGCTGGAACCCGCATAGTCCTGTTGTTCCTTCTCGGATGTTGGTGAACTCGAGACGACAGATCGATTGGTCTCAGCTGACCTCTCGACGTCGTCTGTAGGCGCGGGATTCATTACGGTTCGGTTCCGAATATAATACCACGCGGTATAAAATATACACAATAATAATTGCACTATTTAATGATTTTAAACTGAATAATAATAACTACAATATTATCGAATTTACTTGGTAGTTTTAAACTACGACCGCACGCGGCGAAAGTACACAACGCTATGACATTCGAAGATGGCACCGCGTACCGCGCGCCCTAGCCGGAAGTGACAGTGGCGCCATTTAGTGTCACAGTTGAATTACTTTACACACTATATACCGCACATACAAGGCTAAGTATACACAGCTTCTTCATAAACAATGCTGTATGTTTTCCAGAGGCATATAATAGGATATTAGGATGATAATATGAATCATATCGACGGTTATAAGGATAATTAGTCTAAGCGTCATTTTTTTAAAGTTACAGGAGAGCGATTTAACGTTTCGTTTTTCGGAAAAAAAATCATAAAAAAAAACTGCGAGAAACATTATGGAAATCTTCACAATCATCGCCATGAAATGGGAAGATATAATTAAGTTCCACTTTGGTGTGACACTACGGGTCAGCATAGACCAAGAGGAAGAATCATCGCGCGGTCTCGGGCATGCTCGCGTATTCGAAAAAATATATATAGAAATAATAGTCCGCGGCCTCGAGGCTGCGCGAGAATTTTTTGTCCTGTTCAAACTTGGATGCACTTTATAGCAATAGTTTTAAAGTATATTTTCGAGTGTCTTAAAAGAAATCCTCTGTTCTGCGCTCCTTTTGGTCTGCGCTGACCCTAATAAGACAAAATAGTTTCGCTACGGAAAAACAACCATAATAATTTCAGCGTGTATAATATTAAAGTATCAAAGTTTTACCTGTTCCTCTCAATGCTGACAGAGTGCCAGTTGTTGTCTGCGAGCCTGCTGCTGGTCTCAACAGAGACACCCAGCGGCGTGTCACCCACTTGGAACTGGAACTGGAGCTGGTCCCCACCGATGATAGACAGCTTTATGTAGTCTTGAGGACCCTAGTGAAGGATTGGAATATCTAGGTTAACCTTTAATAGGTCTAAGATGTCAATAGACCTCGATAGATATCATGTCATGTTACAATAATGACTTTGCTTTTCTACAAGCATAATTGTCAGGGCATGTGCATTCACATTATGTTTTATTGTATCTCATACTTATAGGATAGAATCTTTTAAGTGATGATGCTCAATAATTAATTAGTCGTCAGACGTACCTTAGGCAGCTAATCACCCTACCAAGATTGATATGGTGATTAATTGCCTTCCATTTAGATTCTTTTACCATAGTAGTCGTTAAGCCATGGCATTTCATCATCATCAGCCCATTGCAGTCCACTGCTGGACATAGGCCTCTCCCAATGTACGCCACTAAGCCCGGTCTGCTGCTTTATCCATCCATGGCATTTACCAGGTTAAAAAGTGGCCTGTGTGTGGCTAAGTGATAAACAATCTGTGAGCTAAATCCGAGCCGTTTTCGAATGATTGAGAAAAACCTTCAAACTAAGAAACTGTCATTAGATTAAGTACGCACCTTAGAATGTAACAGCACAGCATTCTCCTTAGTAGTCTTAAACTCGAAGTAGATGTCGCCACTGTGGCCGAGGTCGAACATGGGCAGAGTAATTACCGCGTCCGAGATACGGAAGGTCACTGCGTTGCTGAATAAATCTAGCCAAGGAAAAATGAGGATTAATTGAAAAATCTCGTTAAAAGATTATCAAGCAATGTTGCGAACATTGAGCTTAATGTAAATAGCATTACGTCATATTTTGGATAAACTCTGTACATTGTGAACAGCTGTTAATAGATGTATATAGTTACACGTATTTAGTTGACAAAGCTATGAATAAGTTCATAACATACCGTCTCCTTCACACAGCAGTGGTCCGAGAGTGTACCGTCCCTCTTTCTCATCGAGATGCGAGCCGGTGTCGCCGAACCTTAGCTGCTTCACAGGTAGAAACTCCTTTTCTGTTATCTCGCCACCATCCACTTGGAATTCTAGATCACGAACATTTTTCTAAATAATTATAAATTCAGTAATCTTTATACACCTGTACTTCGTAGTTTAGTTGGCCGTGTGGTATCCGGCCTAGAATTGACCACCCCCTTTCCTCCCGTGGGTGTCGTAAGAGGCGACTAAGGGAAAATTCAGAAGATGGGCAGCAGCGTCTTCTGTAACTCCACCACCAATACTGCGATCCCCAAACCGCTTGCCAAGCGTGGGGATTATGGCAAACCCCCCCGCTTAAACGGGGAGGCCTATGTTCAACAGTGGACGTCTTTGGCTGATGATGATGATGATGACGTCGTAGTATGAGTCCATAGCGGACCGGTATGGAGTACGTAGCGGTCCATGAAAATAGTCGTTAGGGAATGTTTAAAGATTTTTAATTATTTTAATAATATTTATTAATAAAAAATGGGGCTTCTAAGTTTTTCTGAATATGCTTTAGTAACTTTCAGCTATATTTTGTTTTGTTGCCACGCTTACAAGTGGGAACGAAGTTTTAGAAAATGATTGGGTTATAAAAGCACTTCATATCCTTACCGCCGGGCTTGCCGTGCTCGGCGTCGCAGTTGCACCACTTGGTGGGGTCCGCGCAGCTCCCCAGCAGGCCGCACTGGCACATGCGCGAGCCGGGCGTGGCCCCCGCCCAGTAGTCCATGCGCTGCCCCGAGCGGGACACCCACCACGCGAACGGGTGGAACGACGACTCCTCGCCTGCGGGGTACGTGCTTACATCATCGTACTTATATCATAAAAACTATAACTTATATACATTTATTTAAGTATAAGTTAGTTCCGTATGCGGAACAACATGCAGAAGTGAGGTACATCGCGCGGGTAGCGAGAAGGGTATCGCTCGCGAGCCGATTCCAGGTAAATGTTTTCCGGCTTCCATGATTTGCCGGCCTGCGAGCGACAAACTTGAGGCAGTTCGTCGCCCAACCAAATAGACTCGAGGAGGCGGCGTGCGCTGGTGTTCCAAGCGCCGAGCGAGAAGGAACGTGCGGGACGTAGGCCATACGGAGTGCGGGACGTAAGCCATACGGAGTGCGGGACGTAGGCCATACGGAGTGCGGGACGTAGGCCATACGGAGTGCGCGGGACCCGCCGGGAAGAGGCGGCGAGGGACCTGTCGGAGGATGCGGTGCAGCGTACGCAGGCTCCGCGTCCCTCGACCTAAGGTACCTAGGAGGACACCCTGGGATTTTCGCCGATAAAAGTCAAGTAACCTCGTTAAAAAAAAGGAGGTGAATGTTGTGAACTCTTCAAAGATTAAGTAGTATACCCCTCGAGGTCTTATTCTTACCTAACCTAACCATACGATCTATGCACCTAACTCTTAAACATTCCCGCAGAGACAACGTGATTGGACTGTTGCTTAAGCTGTGGTGTTGTGGGTTCGATATCGGCGCGTGACAAACATTTGTGTAATTTGCAATTGTTTGTTCCGAGTCTGGGTGTTTGTAATATTTTATGGTTGTGACTTGCGTACCGACGGTTAAAAAATAAAAACCCATACATATTTTAACAAAATCAAATAGATAAATCTGCTAACTGCTACTACGTACAGGTTTTTAATCAATATCAAAATAATTCGTTCCAGTATCGTAATACAACGAAGGCAACACTGCAAAACTGTTAATGGCTCTCGGCTTGCTCTTTCTAGGTTGAATAACATACTTTTAGGCCTCGGCGCTATCGCGTTGGTCGAGTCATGAAGCGTGCCCTTAATGTTTTATTTTCTATTAATAAAAATTGCAATAACTAACGATAGATCGATTAATGAAGAAAAATTATTCGAGGCCCATGTTTTTGTAAACTTAGTAAGTTTGAGAACACTAAATAAACAGTACATAGAATAAGTTAAAAGCTATACATCTAACTCCCAGCGCTTTTTTATACATCAAGCAAAAACAACACTTAAAATCAATTAAAAATCCAAAATGAAACTCACTGGGCGAGTTGAGCAGCCGGGAATGCCTGCACATGTACTCCAGGTGCTGCAGACAGTTGTGTGAGCGGTTGAGCAGCGCCTCCAGCTGCTGGCGCGACGCGTCGTACGTGATGTCCTGCCGGAAGCTGCCCGGCTCCTGGTAGCCGTCCACCTGCGTGTCCTGCGACGACGAGTGCTGCACCGCCGTGATGATGCGCCCGTCCGCTGGGAGGTCGACGGTGATATTGGTGGGGAGATACGGGAGGGGGCATAGAGAATACTATTCCTTACCGTCGCCGCAAAAGCTAGTCATAATAGGCGACGAACTCGCTATGGGCCCGATGAATAGCAATCGTCCTTTTAAGGCCTATTTTTGGTGATGAACAAAATCAAATCATTTTCAAAATGTTGTGGTCCTTTTTACATACATACATACATAAAGTCACGCCTATTTCCACGAAGGGTAGGCAGTGACTACGGATTTCAATTTGCTACGATCCTGACATACTTCTTTCGCCTCATTCACTCGCATCACATTCCTCATACACGCTCGTCGGTTAAGGGTACACCTCTCTTGACCCTTTTGTAGAACATCTCCGATCTGGTACAAGTATGTTCGTCGAGGTCTTTCCCTTCCCGATATTCCACTAACATTTGCCTCATATATTAATATGTTTATATTCAACCTGTGATAATACGTATAGCTTGGTCACCTATATAAGGTGTAATTTCACTTAACCCTACTGTTACCGTTACCCTTTCTTTCCCTCTATGTATGGTACTCACCAGTGTGTGTTGCCAGTGATGACGTATGGCTCTGAGACGTGGTCGCTAACGGTTGGCCTTTTAGAGAGGCTCAGAGTCACTCAACGAGCTATGGAGAGAGCTATGCTCGGAGTTTCTTTGCGCGACAGGATCCGGAATACGGAAATTCGCCAAAGAACTAGGGTCACCGACATAGCTCAAAGCATATGCAAGTTGAAGTGGCAATGGGCAGGCCATATCGCTCGAAGAACTGATAACCGCTGGGGAAGAAAGGTTCTCGAGTGGCGACCACGAACCGGAAGACGCAGCGTTGGCAGGCCTCCCACCAGGTGGACCGACGATATCGTCAGAGTTGCGGGCAACCGGTGGATGCAAACGGCAAGTTGTCGTTCATTATGGCGTTCTAAGGGGGAGGCCTTTGTCCAGCAGTGGACGTCTTCCGGCTGATGATGATGATGATGATGATGATGGTACTCACAGTAGAACTCGCAGGTGACGGGGAAGGCGGGCAGCGGGCCGGAGCCGTCCACGTCGATGTGTATGTGCGCGGCGCGGGACACGGCCTGCACGTTCTTGTAGGCCTGGCACGACAGGGGGTGCACCGCTGCGGGGACACGCACACTATACAGTCCTCCTGGACGGATATCTACTAAAGGCTCCTACACACGATGCCGGCGGGCTTGCTGCCAACAACCCCGAGTACTGAAGCCGCCAGCTTGCCGCACTAACATGCCTCGGCGGCCAAGCCGGCGGGGAGCGCGGGGAGCCGGCGTCAGTTCGCTCCGGGCATTCGAGTGATAGTGTTACCCGGCGGTCACAACAGTAATGATGTCCTGCGGCCGCTAGCGGCAAGTGCCGGCGGCAAACCTGCGCCGCAAAAACTCGCCGACTGTGCCGCCAGCATAGTGTGTAGGAGCCTTAAAACTTAACTATGTCTTGACTTGAAACTAAGTTTTCTTTAGGTAAACTTCACATGCCAATGATTCTTCTATTATACTTTATAACCTCTTGACTGGCCAGTCAAGAGGTTATAAAGTATAAGTGCTCAAAAGTTTTATAAATATTTTTTTTCATAACATGTATACTACATACAAAATATAGCCTGCTTATTCGAGGATAAAGTCAAGAGAATGACACAATATTTTATTGCTATGATATGGGAGTTCGCGGAATGAGAGAGAAAATTGGGAAGAGAGATTAAGAAACGACAGTACAATTATAATTTTTTATGGTTTTCATGCTGTTATTATTATTAACTTTTTTAACCGTCTTTAGTAATTATAAGTATATTTCTCAGTCGTACTCACACGTGTGGCACACCGCGCCCGCGTAGCCGGTGCCCTGACAGTTGCAGGAGAACTCCTCCGCCGTCTGCGTGCACACACCGCTGTGCTCGCACGGGTTGGGGTTGCATCTGGACATCCATAGCAACGGTCACACTCCCATAAACACACGTGAGTTGCTTCATTATATTGTAAAGGGTTATAACATGGAGTTATATAGGATACGGTACTTTTTCTTATGGTAACGAAAAATATGGTAAGTTGTAAAGTATGGTGGTGGTGTACAATGTACATACGGTGTGATGTAACTGGTTAGCGCACCTGCTGCGCTAAATATAGGGGTCAGAGCCGTGCAATTGGGTATTTGACATCAATCAATTGACATACTTTTTATGACCTGTCAAAACGCTATTCCTTCATAGATTTTGTATGTAAATAGGTTTTAGTGACGTCTCTAAATTGCCAACTCAATTAACTTACTATTTATTGATTTTTTAGCAATTCAAAATCTAATTTTACGGTTAATTTTTTCTGTGATTTTTAGTGCAAATATAGCGCATTTTTTTAGAGAAGTGTGTCTTGTATAATTCCTTGATGGTGTCAACTACCCTATCGTGTGCTCTGTGGATACTTGTACCGAGTCATACATTACGTAAACATGTTCTTTAGACTGATTTTTAGCTCTAACCTTATCCATTTTCCATTTGTCACATGAAATATATTGAATAACTAGCGGCCCGCTCCGGCTTCGCACGGGTATAAAATATATATTATAAGTATTTCTCCACTATTTAATGGATGTTATTATACATATAAACCTTCCTATTCAATCACTCTATCTATTAAAAAAAACCGCATCAAAATCCGTTGCGTAGTTTTAAAGATTTAAGCATACATAGGGATATAGGGGCAGAGAAAGCGACTTTGTTTTATACTATGTAGTGAAGTGTAACACTCGGTCGTACCTATCGATCATCTGGCAGGCATCGAACACCACTTCGTTGGGACAGCAGTACTCTTCCTTCTTCCAGTCGGTGGGCAGCCTGTAGTTACCATCCACTGCTATCTTGCGCATGCAGCCGATGAAGCCCCTAGGAGGTGCCTTGCCACCTATACACATTTGCAAACTGTTAGTTCATATTCATATAGAATTTTCTATTACCTAACTTGATGTGCCCTACAGGGTCCATAATGATCTAATTACTATCAGTTTACCACCTAAGTACAAAATGTGGAATGCAATAAATTATTGAGTATTAAAATGGTCAAACGAAAACGTTGACTTCAGCCACTCTGTGGGTTTGCAGGGATGGGGAATTTCCTCAGAGTGCGTGGATGACCAAGTCCGATACTAAGGGAATAATAGGGCTGATTTTGATAAAAACTAAAACTGCTACTGAGAATTACCAAATGGAAAAACCCAGTAACTCTTTTCCCGACCCGGGATTCGAACCCAGAACCTCATGCCTAGCAGTCACTAGACCAACGAGCTAGTCTCATTAATAAGGGGGTATACATCTAGTTATCATACAACCTAACAATAATTTTACAACAACTATTTTACCAAGTATCGGTAAAACGGGGTGAATCGGAACTCAAGGGTAAATAGAAACAAAACTTTGGAACTGATTTTATAGTAAAAAGAGTACATATTGTTACCATTAAGGACCCTATACTTTAAATTGTATTATAGACAGCAATCTAGAGTAATTTTTGACAACTATCTGTAATAATTTATTGTTAAAATCAGTCCCAAAGTTGTGTTTCTATTCACCCTTAAGTTTTGATTCACCCCGTTTTACGTACGCTGTTTCCCTAGCTGCACTTGTAATAAATACTTACCGGCAATATAATACGTGCTGCCGGTCATGAAGCGCAGTTTCTTGGTGGTCTTCACGGGCCTGTAGTCCACGGCCAGGGTGAGGCTGTCTGTGGCCATGGTTAGCAGCAGAGAGTGCCAGCGACCGTCGTTGAAGTCTTCGGCATAGTTGTCCAGCTTCACTTTAGGAGAGCCCGGTGTTTCTAGCTCCACTTTAACTCGGCCTTCTTCGATGTATACCTTAAGATATCGATATGATTATAATATTCTATAGTATATGGATATTAACAATTACTTAATATAATTCGAATCCTCAGATATTTGAACTTTTTAAATAAATTTACGGCTAAGAATAACGTGAGAAGTATGACTCTATTGCACGGATTAAAAACGCTGTCGATAACTTAACAAAACGACTCCCTAGTGAAAGCCTATTTTAATTTAGTTATGTGTAACATAAAAACATTAAATTCCTCTACGGGCCTCTGCGTGTTTGACCTACGTAAACTTTTGAAAAGCCCAGGAAACTTCCGCACTGTTGATAACCCAAACAAACACCCATCACGCACAATGGCCCATTCAAGCGGCTAAGTGCGGAAAATGCCCAGCTAAACTAAACTAAACTAACTAACCCAAACAAACAAGCAAAATCCATGATAAATAAGACAATTTCTTACAAAGGCTACTCTCTCTAGCTCTACAATTAATAGATTTATCACCAACCCTCCACCTGCAGAACCTCCTACTGACAACTCCGACTCACCTTGACATGTCCTTCAGTGTTGAACTTGTGGTATATGAGCAGTCCATGCTGCTCGTAGGTCCTGAACTCCAGCGAGATGTTCATGGTGTTCCCCCCGGAGTAGCCGCGCAGCTTGGCGTACGAGCCCTCCTTCAGGAACGTGATGGGCACCACTGGTGGCTCCTGGTTCAGAAATAGAGAATTATGTATGTATATAATAGAGAGTTATATTACGCCAATCTTGCCTCCTTAGACAAGTGGCAAAACGTTTGACGAATAGAATGACATAATGTTTCGACTATGTAATCTATTACATATGTCAATCCCATACATTTCACATTATATTCAATTATATTCAAGCGTTTTGCCACTTGCCTAAGGAGGCTGATCTGATCTGATCTGAGAGGCTGATGAAGATGTCAGAAGTTTTCGTTGAAGTCTAAAAAAGGTTTTAGTTCCAATCAAGTTCTATAAATAATAAAATAATTTTGCTAAATAACAACAAAATAGTAAGAAAGGAGAAAAGAAATGCATTTTGTATTTGATGGCATATAGACTGGGTCTTACTTACAAACTATGATTAGACATCAATAATTTTAATAATAGTAACTATAGTTAAAAGATTGGTTGGAATCTAGTTACATTTGCGTATTTAAAAAAACCTTTAGCCTAACCTCCTTTTTTGTGACCAAAAACTCTAGAATAAAAAGTAACTTACAGGACAAGCATACAGCGTGTTGACTTTCTGGAACTTGAAAGGCTCGCCGGACTCGTAGCCTTGCTTCAAGTCCTGGATGATGTTGGTGGCGTTAAGGTACATGTTCTCTATGCACCCCGTGAAGTTCTGGTTCACTACCAAACCCTCCTGGAAGTTTGGCACACCTCCTATGTAAAACTGAAAAACGGAATGAGTTTGAGAGATCGATTTAGAGGAATAATCATGGATTCTTACTTTAATCAATTTCGTGCGTTTTATTTATATTATTTACTATATATGCCGGTTTTACTAACGTGTATATTCAGGAATTCCCGACTAGTTTCGAACTCGAACGGAGCCCTTATTCATAAGCTGGTTACGCGGCAGAGTCGCGAGACGAACTGCGCGCGCAGCGCATCGGTATGCGGTGGCATATATAGTCAATCATGGAATCTTTTGCCTTCTTTGTAAAAATTACAACCAAGCTAACAGCTAATGACCGAACTAATTCGATAGGCAGTGTCTTTGTAGCAATCATGTTTATTTTTTATCTAAGTATTCATGCTTATTAACCTACTTCAAAATAAGGAGGAGGTTCTGAATTCGTCGGAATCTTTTTTAATTATAGGAATCCGTAAGTGCGATTCCTATAAAATATGCAAAGCCACCTTCTATGTAGCTGCTGTATGTATCATCATCATCATTCTAGAACTATCTATAGTTCTTTAGAAACATAAGAAGGAAAATATTAGTTTCATTTGTTTTTTAACCGACTTAAAAAAGGAGGAGTTTCTGAATTCGGTTGTATGTTTTCATCTTTACACTCACAGCTCTATTCAGGTTGAGTCTCGAGAACTCTCCCTTAATGCGATCCTGCACGATGACTCTGTCCACTGAGAAGATGACCGAGCGCCGGTTTCGGGATATCACCACGTCGTGCCAGATGTTGTCGTCCAGGAGGCTGCCTACTGACATGGATGTGGACCTTCCCGAACCTGGTTGTGGTAAATAAATGTTAGACACTCAATCGAAATGTTAAACTTGAGTATCACCTCACAGTGCTCATTTTTGCAGCGCCCTAAAAACGACAACTCTACCAATTTTAAAACCGATTTATAAATGTTTTGAGTTTGCAAGACTTTTGTCATCTTTGGGTATTTAGCAATTATTTTTTGGTCAGTTCATATATAAAATACATACATACTTTTGTTTAAAATTACCAGAAGGATATGGTTAAAAGGGCACAAAAAACTTATTATTATAGCCGTAAAGAATATATAATTTGATAAAAAAATAAATTTAAAACAAAAGTTGGCCGTCAAGCAGATGTAAAACATCAAATATAATATAGTATAGGTAGAGAGCCACAAAGGAGCCAGTAGCGGCGGCGTAGCGGGAGCATCACGTCACGCCGTCACGGCATTCGAGTCGAGTTTACTGCCAAGACGCGGCAAAAATGTTTCACAACAAAACATACTTGAACAAATCACAATGAGAAGATGACTTACCCAAATCGATATTGAGCACGAGTCGGTTGTCCCTCAGCTGCAAGGCTAGGTAGTCTCCCTGCGTCCCCCTTGAGTACATGAGCGCCCCTGATGCTGTGCTGGTCTTGAACCTGAAGCGGATCACCTCGCGGGACGCCGAGACAGGGTCGCGGAGTAGGTCCATCTTCACGAGGGACGAGCCGTTGAAGTAGAGGGTGTCGGCCACTGTTGTACAAAGGAACATTGTTTAAAACTAAGCTCTGAGTCTCACTAAAACATAAAAAAAATATGGACGCTCACAATATCCTATAATTTATTATCTTGCATGTCTGATTAGTCAGTTTATGTAAACGCATGTTTGACAAATAAATTATCTTTTTTTCTTTCTTTCAATTATATTTATTACTGATCAATTTCCGAATTTTGAATAGGTAGTCTAGGCCGGGTGCAATTTTGATTGTACTATGATTTGAGTATATTATTGCCTCACTCCGCTTATCTGACAAAAAAGGCAATAGTTTTACTAATTAGGGCTAGTATATAGCGAAATTGCAATTGGCTAACCATCATAGTTAGATGCCATAAAATAAATAAAGAAAATAAAGTTACATTTTCAAATCTGAATACGTTCGTATCCGCATTGGTTTCTCAAAAATTGAGAATATTTTTAAACTTATACGTTTATACATACCATAATCGCATCCGTACACCTCGACTCTCATAGATATCTTGTCACGCCATCGCATCGGGTTTATCCGTATGAATTGCGCTATTATGGGCACTTCAAACTCATTCTTCATCACCGTGTTACCGTCTTGGTTGCCTTCGAACATCTGTACAAATATGAACTCTATTTATAACACGTTTAAGTCGAAGTTACATTTTTATACTTACAATACTTGTTTACGTGTTCTGAAACGATATTTTATGGGAATTCGAAAATAGCTTTATAGTAAATAAGCTTTTATATTGACATTTCACGTTAGAGTACAAGACATGACATGTTTATATACGCTCGATCTAATGTTTTCTTTGGCCCGAGTATTGCTTATGTAAAGTGGGTGCATTTGATTTAGGTCAAAAACAAATATACAGAGTTTAGTGAGTAATAACGCCTACAAGAGCGTAGTCACTTTTTAAATAATTGTTACTCATGCTGTAAGTTCAATTCTGCATAGTGTAGTCATTAGAGCACTACACTATAGCAGAGTTTGCTATGCGCCCTTCTAAAGCATAACAGGCAGTTGGCCAGTCTATTTATTTCAGTTTGTGAGCGTGATCATATTTCTGGTCGTCTATTACGATACTCAGTTACTCACTTTATACATACATAACATGATCACTGATCAGGTAACCGTCTATTGTCGGAAATGTGACCGTGTAATACAATGCAGATGACTCATTACTACAGGACTGGTGGTTGACACCGATTAAACAAGAGCTACACACCACAACAAGAGCTAAGCCACAGTAAACAACGGTTGTTTCCATAGTAGTGGAACGTTACATAATAGATATATAATTGATACTATACGTTACATTATACTAGATGTAGTGCGGACCTACCTTCGATTAAAATCAGTGATAGATATGTTTATATCTTATTTCAGGTGACTGTTACTGCGATTTTGTTGGGGTACAAAACCAACCTAAACCCTATGATATTTCAAAATAGTACAGATGAAGAGTTTTACTGGTACGCTCATTTTGAAGACTCAAAAATGTCCCTTGTGACAATTTTAGGCTTGCCTGTATGACGTTCGACATGCTCGAGCAAGTGTCAAACACATGTTTATTCTTTCACCCTTGTTATAATTACGCTATATCTTTTAGGTTTTGGTCAAGTTGTATATTTATGTATGTGTGCAGTTCGGAACACATTTCTCGTTAATTTTGTAAGCATATGACGTATCTATACTTTTTGAAATATCACCGCCTAAACCTCATCAAACCCACCTGTGTGAACCCATCCTCGCGCGTCACGGGGCGCCAGCTCTCCCCATCATCGGAGTACTGGAGCATATACTCGCTAACGTACTCGTCAGTGGCGTAGCGTCCCCTGGTGGCGATCCCGCGTAACTCCCGCCGCTTGTCCAGTTGGACCGTCAGGTGCTGGTAGTAAGAACTCTCGCGGGCCGTCCATGCCGTTGTCCCTTCACCGTTATTTGTTAGTTAGTGCTACTCGCAGGTCAGTATTAGGTGCGAATTTGATTGCGGATTGCATGTTTTGTTACAAATTGAACTCTGGGAAGCAAATAAGCTTCTTTTGATTACAGAAAAGCCACGGGATTATTTTTCACATCATAGTTGTATAAAACAGTAACAGCTTTTCACCGCGTTGTACCTAAGTGGCGAAGAACTTCTTGTGAATTTGAGATGAGCGACGTCATGTCGGTGTATAGACTCCTGATAATGGAGAACACGTCACTTTCAGGCATTATTTGTGATTGTATGTATGGTGCAAGTAAACTTATTTTTCACCTCTACCGACTGAGGTTTTTTTGCTCAAGAAGTTCTTAGTCGCAGTCTAGAAATTTGAATTTATGATCAAACGGCAGTCTCGGAATATGCAATCCACAATCAGATTTATACTCTTAGATATGAAGAACATGTTAGGATTAAATAAAGAAGAAAAGATCATTAAGTATTATTCGTGTAATATACAAATGTGAGTGTTGATGTCAAGAGAAGTAATCATTGAGTCTTGTTTGCTAAAAGAGGTAGAAAAATGTCAAATAAAATGCAGAATAAAGCAGCTGCTAAGCATATATGAAACCCTGTCGCTAAATAATAAGTCTGTTAACCAAAAATCGCCTGGAGGAGGCAGATTGTTTTCTTCATTGACCTACATTCCTTGTATTTATCTGATAAACCTTTAGGCCACCACGGTAAAATTTATCCCCTGTACATTAAGCACTCAATTCAAAATAAAAACTTGCAAAAATAATAGGGATTCCAAAAGTCACAATAATAACTACGTTACATATAATATTTGTTCATACTTTTTCAAAAAACCATACTCATAACATCGAAGTAATTTTTATTGTTCTCTAAATCAAAATATCTTTATTTTGTGTTATTGTTAACCGTCAGTATTTTGATCATCTTTGAGCTGTCATTGACGCTGAAGGCACGTAAGAGCACACGATCGCTTGTCCATTTAAGCCGACTGTGGCAGTTAAAAGGTTAAATTCAATACAAATACATAATATTATTCAGTCAATTTAACTTTGACCCTATTCAGTTATTCAATTTATAAAATTATTTGATTGATTAAATGTTAAATATGAGAAAAACTTGTAGTTACCAGAAAATTAATGTGAGAGAAGTTATTAAGTTCCAGCTACCCTCAACCCAATCTACAGAGCCAGTGTCAACCAACTAAAGATCTACACCCAAAGTCCAAACATAATCGTTTTGTTACAGCTAACTACCAAACAAAAAAAAAACAAAAGAAGCTATTCACATGCAAACCAACCTCTCAACCTGTTAGTCATGTCTTTGTAATAGTTTCATTATGATTGTTACCTTAACTTCGCCTCCAGCGGCCTTATATTGCACGTAATCAAGTCCATTGGAGCCATAGCTGATATGGTACTCCTGGACGAACTCCTGGGAGTGCGCGCGGCCCTGCGTGGCCACCCGCGTGATGTTCTTAACGCTACCCAGGTCTATAACCAGCTGCTGATCGAAGTCATTCTCGGACGCCGTCCATGCGTTCAAACCTTTTTTGATCGGGAAAATTGGACTTTACATTTTGCGTCGATGCTTCGTTAGTAGGTTACAATTGTTAGTTGGTTAAATGATAATGTTTTGGTATTATAAATAATTATTTATTTGCCTTTGCCATTTATTGAAATTCTAACATCTAAGTATTTAAGCCCTATTTAACAATTTAAAACCTATATAACATCTATATAATTCAAAAGCAACCCAAATATTCAAAATATAACACATCTATAATGGGATGTAGCTTAGCGAGTTTATAATGTATAATGTACTCATACAAAATAAGATTATTTTGATCAATATTCGTAAAATTTTTCCAACCCTCATAAATCTAGAAGTTTTTCATTTGTTTCTCTACGAAATCAGAACTAAAGTTAAAATCTGGTTCGTGCAATGGTTTAGCATCTTTTACTATTTCATCAAACGTCAGAAAAGTGTAAGGCGAGGGTTCGTAGTTTCCATTTTCTCCAACTTTCAATGAAACAGCCACAGCATGTCTATCATCCAACAGGGTTTCTTCAAACACCCAGCCTTCCTTGATAACATTTCTCACAAACAAAACGGTATCAGTGACTAGTCTCCCCACTTCCAACTTGCGTGTTTTTACGGAAAAACTGATTTCGTCCAAGGGTACTGTTATACCAAACCCTATATTTTTTACATAACTTTCTTTGAGGCACCAAATACGATAGAAACACGCGATCTGTTCTATTTCCGTGGGAAAACTACGTATGGTCGACCATTCGTGTCTCGAAAACTGGCGTGTCATTACACGAAAGAACTCTGGGATGTTCTTATTTGCTGGTGGTTCTATTTTCATGACATCTATACCAATATTTCTGTCTCTATTACCAGCAAATACTACAAAGTCGCCTTGATGGGACACATTGAATGTTATTGGTACATCTCCACCTTCCACCAAATAGGGCTTGCCCTTATCATCTCTGCTAAACTTTATGTTTTCATATGGTATAAATGTAGTGTCGTAAACAAACTTTCTTAACATCAGACGGCCAACAAGAGATGATTTAGCATCATTCTGAAATACAAATCTTGCTATTCTCTGCTTCTCCTCTTGTTGGATGTAACTTGAAGCAGCTGTGATCTCTTCCTTTGTAGGTGTCCATTCTGTAGCATTGAAGGCCCATCTGACATTTGAACTGGCCATTTTGGTATTAATGTCTCTACTTAGTTTTGTAACTGAGGTCCAACTATATAGTTTTTTATATTGATAACGGACCTGCAGACGAATGAACCCTGTTACTTTACATCTTCTTTCGATTTACTTGCATATTTGGCTTACAATTCACAGGTTAAGAAGCATAAACTATAATACTGGCAACTGAATCACTTACAAACACACACAAGCATGCAAAAATAATGTCATGACTTCATCCCCAAATTAAAAACAAAATCAAATTGTCAAAATGTTGCCGTCATAGTTGGCTCATATCCTACAGCATTCAATAGCATCATAATAATAAGTGTACTGATTCATCACCAATGCTTTTACTATATAATAGCTGAAATTGTCGTTAATAATGTATTGCCAATTTTTATATTCTTAATAACATTGCAAACTTGGATGTTATGAACCGGTACAGCTGCAGCAAAGGCAAATGGTGGAAAAATGATAATCTAAGAATAAGCATTCTACGATGAACTGGTAATAGACCAATGTTACTGTAATTAATAATTTTATTTAATAGGAACAAGATTGAAATTAAAAACCAGTGCATGATAATGTTTAAAACTATATCCGCTATACTACAACAAGACAGCAGATAAAGTTTTGTGTTTACATGTACTTAAATCCAACTACAAACACAACACAAATTCTGACCCATATCTCTAAATTAGTAGGTAATATTTTTGGTCAATAGAAAATGAAACAAATTTCTTTATGTGGGTTTCTCCATTTAGTTTTTGGCTCAAAGTTTGTGTTTTTATCATGTTTGCCACACTTACCATATAACTTAGCATTCTCCGGGCCTCTGTCTCTCAAGCTGGAAGTGGCAGTCAACTTTGAGCTAGCAACGAGAGGCTCATTACATTCGTAGTCGTAATAATATCTTACTGAGTCTGGAATCAATGAAAATATAGCAAATTATAATTGTTTATTTTTATTATCACGGACCGAAATTGGTCTCTGGCTCCATTCCTTTTTGGGGTTAAAATGTAAACTAAGTAAACAAGAACGTCAGGGTCATGAAACACTTTATTATGCGAAAAATATACTAGATCATATCGTCGCAAGTTTAGATTAATAAAGCAGAAAGTACATTTTAGTTCATATAAACCATAACTTCAGTAAATACGTTAGAAGATACTACTTTACGTTACAAAATAATCGTTAAACTAACCTGCATCAGTTTTTGTAATGCTATAGCAAAGCAACACAAAGAAATAATACACAAAACCACTCATCATAATTTCATAGCTATATTATAAAATCTACTAATAATAAGAACGTAATGTATCAGTCAGAAAATCATATAAAACTGTTTGATCATTACGTTAGCGTTGTTACAATCATCAAGCCGGACAACACCCAAATATGTTCTCAGTAATCAGTGAGAAAACCTTCGTGTCAGTTTTTGTACATTGGCTCATTCTTATTGGCTAGTATACACTAACGTAAAATATCCACCAATTACATGAATGACATTTGGACCTGTCTGGGGAGTTAAATTGAACCTGTTTGGTTTTCGTTCTGAAGCATGAACGAGGAAGAACATTAAGATCTACTTTTAAATCATAAATTCTCGAAGCTTTTATTTCCACATGTTGTTAATCGTATTTGAAAATTTAATGAATTTGGAATAGTTAATAAAACATTTAATCAAATTACATTAAATTTGTACCAAACTTACTACTGCACTGCACTTTAACTTTTCAATTTTACGGTTATAGTTTTTAAACTCCAGTTTTGAAGCAAAATTGCCACTTTAAATAATAATTTAATATTATT
This sequence comes from Abrostola tripartita, assembly GCA_905340225.1. Taxonomy (NCBI): domain Eukaryota; kingdom Metazoa; phylum Arthropoda; class Insecta; order Lepidoptera; family Noctuidae; genus Abrostola; species Abrostola tripartita. The sequence continues at coordinate 768,134 of HG996494.1, forward strand.
ATAAACAATTCTCCCTCTACCAGGTTTCAAGAAAAAACAACCATCACAATAGTTTTATCTTTTCAAAGTTGAACTTTTAATAATAAGGCCATAATAAGAATTCTCATAATCATTTTTTTACCTTTTACAGTCTCATTTTCAGAATAGTTGTTTCTAATATCGATTTTAGCAGGAGGAGATTATCTATTAAAGCAGTAGCAACCTAGCAACACCAAATTTTTCTGCTGATTTATGGGAATTGTGTTGATCGATACATTTTCGGTGTTTCTACAGAATTTTGCGTATATTGTGCAAAATTAGTGATAATAGAATTGGTAGAGCTGAGTTCTTCAATCAACACAACAAATAATTGTATAACTGAAAAACTAGTTCTTATTGTATGGAGTGAAATCCCGTTACACATATTTTATTTTTGCCACGTTTTGTCGGCATATTACATGACAAACTAGTGTAAAAATGTTTATTTTTGTTTGAAAATCTGATTGAATAACAGGTAAAGATATTGTTTACCAGTTTATACTTTTTACCGCACATTCACAATGAATCACCTGCACCCGTGACATGACATCAGACACCATGTCTTATTAGAACGAGTTTAACTAAAAAAAAATAAACATCGTATTTTGTGAGAAAGTAGGGGCTGATTATTTATTTATTGCCATCAATCGTGTGCTTTTTTAACACAAGGTACTGTAAATACTGTAAACTTGAAGATGATTTTTATCCATATAAGGCCTATAAGAATGACACACTTGTTAATTCACATCACAAACTGCAGGCCATTGAAATTGTAAATCATACACTGCAGTTGTAGTCTAACTAGTACAGTGTATGCTTGCATTATCAAACCGATCTCAACTGCCCAAAGCCATATAATTCTTTATTATTTTTACACTACTTTGTTATATATTTTGGACTGTAAAATTATTAATTTTATTTATACCCAGATAATAAAAATGTTTACTAAATAAACTTCCCTTCTTGTTCTATCATCTACTAATTTGGAATTTAAATAATTTTATCTGCCATCTAAGTATACTCTATTATTTTTTCATCTTATGAGTGTACAGCCCTTCTATCTTTGACCTTATCCTGCTCAATATTCTATGGACTGTAATTACTAGCATAATATATACTACACCATACTAGAGAACAAACCACTAAATTATGTTAATATTAAACTTGATCAACTCATTGCACACACTCAATTGGTCCAATCAATTTCCATTACTAGTTACCATCATGTCGAGCATGTCAGACCGGAAAGCGGAGCTAGAGCGCAAAAAGGCGAAGCTGCAAGCTCTTCGTGAGGAAAAGGACAGACGTCGCAGAGAAAAGGAACAAAAAGATGCTGAAGAAGCACTGGTGGGTATTGTTTCATTTATCATTCAAAGATTCAACATGTGTATTACACAATATTTGTTCAGTATTAGTGTCTTGAAGGTTCTGAGACCATCATACAGTATTTATTCTGTTAACCTAACTTATGTATATTTACAGCAACGTGCATCGGTGGCGTCCAGCATGGATAGCCGGCGCGACCTGGATGAGATGCTGTCATCCCTTGGAGTAGCACCTGTCAAGGATGTACTCTCCTCTCTCTCCTCAATGCAGTCACTGACTCCACCACAGACTGCATCACCTGATGCCAGTCTACCCCACACAGATAAATCTAGCTTACCTGCACATGGGTATGTTTTGTGAATACTCTATTATTATTACTATTGAGCAATTTATTATGATGTTCTACTACCAAAACATATTTTTGTAACCACTATAAATGGGAGACATGACTGCATAGATGGTACTAATCAGAAACTCATTAATACTAGTACAGTCAACACTAAAAATATACAATATTAATTCTATAATAATAATTGTATATTTCGCTATTTGGTTTCATTAAAAAAGTTAAAGAAATCACACTTTGGGGAAATAGTATGGAATTTTATTTGCTTTGTTAAAATTAATTTTAGTAAATATTTCAAATTTTAGAGAAATACAAACAAAAAATATTACCTATATGTAAAATTTTGACATTCACAATCAGTGGTCCGAAGAAACCGCCAGCCTTGCAAGTGGTGTCAGTTCAGTCCACAGACATTCCACCGAAGGAAAACGTGACGTACGCCAAGCAGACTCAGACCACAACGTCGGGCGTCAACGAGCTGCGCGATGGTAAGCTTGTCGTGCAGTCAACGTAGATAACATCTCACTAGTTATTTTTTAGTTTACTATTTTTGTTCCTATTTTATTTAAGGTACTAAAACATTGAAGAAATAGGTTTTATGCAAACATTTTGTATGTATGTTTGTTTGTTTACTGTGTACCACGAAATTTCGTGGAAGGAAAATTTTATAGCCATTTACTAGCCCATATAAGTTCCTAACATTGCCCAGTCAACAAACTTGGCAAGTGGCTTGGTGACCGCAGTGATGAAAAAGTTGATTAAGCCGTAGACATATTGGAGAATAATTTTCCAACACATAGAATTACACTTATTTATTATTAACTAAAACAAACATTAAAACAAATAAATAGTGGGTTTTGGATTGTTTTTGTGTGTACTGACATAAATTTATGTTTGTCCAATAACAATGAGAGTTTGCATACCCATTTTTATAATAATCTCTAATTTGTTTTTAACTTTGATGTCTGGGTGTCGGTTTAACTGTAATCTGTCATTTTCAAATACTAAATATTGATCCTATTACCCTACATATATTGAGATTAACCCACTAACTATTATGTACAAAATAAAGTAGAAAATTATTTCTAATTTATTTTGTAAGGGTTAAATAATAACTATATTAGTTTGTGAATATTTTTGGTCTGTATTTGCAAATGACAAGAGCCCCTTATAACCAATGACATCAGTAGTTTTTTTAAACAGTATTTACTTTTCACTCATCTATTTTAATTTGGCCTTTGATATGCTGTCTGACTTTATATTTGGTAGTTTAAAAAAATATAATCAAATTTTGTTTAATGGTAATGTAGTGAAGTCAATAGTTATGGGGATCAAAATAATAGTTTTTTTACAGATGAAATTTAACCATATAGCAAAGAAGGGTTGGTAGGACATGAACCGAGCCTACTAAACTTGAAACCACCTTAAAATAAGTTGAAAATGGTTTGACCTTCAAGTCATAGACTGTTCGATTATACCAAAGTATTTTGAAAATTTAAAGAAAATGGTACTGTTACTTGAATCATGTCATGTAACTACTTATTAGTAGCAGACTATCTGATATTCTAATCTAGAAAACTTGCTTTAGGTATCGCAGACGATGTAAACAAAATGAATTCAGGCAGCATTTAAGTTTATTTATTTTCTCAGCTTGACATTGTGCCGTCTATCACTACCGTTAATATAATATAATATAAAAAGTAAATACTGTATGAGAATTGTGGTGCAATGTTTGTGTTTGTGCTACCATAAAAAAAGGCTGCTCTTCCAATGCATCACCGCTTGCAGGATACATGGAGGACTGGTGGCGGCCGCGCAAAGGTAACTTATACCTTATTAACATTATTTTAAAGTTTAAATTTGTTTGTCCACGAATATGCACTGTGGTCGTTTTGATGTGTAGTTTGTCTATTTGGTAAAATAATAATTCATATTACAGTTCAAAGTAATTCTTTTCTCATTATAACTTATAAAGAAGTAGACTGCTTTAATCAGAATTCCAGTTAATTGCTAATAATCATTTAAATCACTATTTTTGTATTACTCTAGTTTTGTCGTAGCCAGAGTTGAAAATCAGCCACTGTACTAAGTAGAATTTGTGTAAAACAAAGTAATTTATTTAATGTATTTAATCTATTGATATTTCGCGTACTTAAAGTGAGCGCAGACTGTAATTGTCAAAAATGTTGTAATAATGTGTATAGATTTCTATTTTCTTCCATGGATAGTTTTAGTACGCTCGAAATTTTTCGGATTTTATCAGATTCTTAACACTTATGATTTTAATCTGATCAAGTAAGGAATTATCCGTTTGTAACTAAAGTACTAAACATATTTATGTAAGTAAAACCAAATTTTAATCAATGTTTTTTTTGTTTATTGTTAGACTTTTTTTTGCTTAATACTACGGCGGCCCTTGATTACCCCGAGTCTGTTCATTATTAGCAGAATAACAAGTCATTACGTTGCGATTACAACAATCCTAGATAATTCTTGGAGTTAATCTGTATGAGCAATAATAGAAATTGTCAAAACCTACACTTGAGAACGCAAGGTTCATTACTAAGCTTAAAAGATCACAATATTCGTATATATTTAACTCTATGTACTGCGGCTAATTCTGAATTATGACTGCGATATACAAGTACACAGACATATAATTGAAACAGATATATTATTTATTCCATACCTACATATATGTTGGTATAATTATACCAGTGTTATATTCGTGGACTTTGGTCGTATAACAACGCGGCGTATGTAAACAATGCATGCACAAAGGCTCGTATACATAATGGAACAAAACATATTACTTCAATTACCTCATGTATTTTATTTATAATCAATGGGAAAAAACGGTTTTGTTGGGTTTGTTTATTAAGCAGCAAGTGACTTAGGGTTGATAATCGAAAAAGGATTGTTTAAATATCATATTTGCTTTATTAATTAGACCTTGATTTTTCTGCAGTAAAGAAACCCTAAACATGTTGATCTAAAATCTGCAAATAGCTAAGAACAAGTATAGTGATAAATGATTGGTTATTTTCTCTACGCGAATATGCGTTTTCCCACCAGAGAAAAATTATAAAAATATATTGAAAATGATCCCCTTTATAGTCCAATATGTTTTGTTCTATTTTACTTGTAACTAATTTACACTCAAGCATCTTGAGTGTGGCGAGTTGAAGAACAGGGATACCAAAAAGAATTGTAAAAATCGTGAATTCTGGCTGTCCAATTTGTGTTTAAATGTGGGTTTGATCGAGTGTGTCCGAGCATGTATGTTTTTATGTATGCCGGCTTCAAACTAACGTCGCAGTGCCGAGCACCTACTAAACACTGACCGATGATGTGACTGACGCTAGTTTGAACATTTGAGCCATGGACTCGACAATAGGGGCCAGCAATCATGTCTGTAGTAATTCCAACTTTACTGCAAATTAATAAAGTTTAATTTTCAATGTAGCGTAGTGTTCCGTGTTCGTCTTGGCCATGGCTTCATAATTGCATGTGCTCATTACAAACTAAATGGACTAATATCAATTCATTGTGAATACCATTCATTACATGTTCTAGAACCATTTACATATTTATGTAAATATGATAATATATATCAAAACAAAAATATTCAACGGTTCTTTACTTAGATATTATTGTAAAGTTATGTATTTTATCTCTGAATTATAACTGACAGAATATTTTTATTTTTTGTCCTTTTCTAGCACACGCAACCGATTACTACGGTAAGTCATTATTCCGCCAGGACGCTTTCTGTCGTTTACCCCCTAACACTACCTCTCTCTTATCATGTCGGTTAACACGGTGTCGGTTGTATATTAGTCCTCATCTCGGTCTAGATTTGTATATATTTTAGTCTAGGTTATCCTTACTATCACGCTTCTAGATATTTCCTACTAACATATTAGGTGCGGTATTCAGATTACTTGATAAATAAACTCTGTTTAGCTGAACATGTAACCATTAATTCATCTCATTTTATCAAGGAATCTGTGTCGTCTAGTCTTAGAGGGGGGTTTGAGTGACACTACTCAACTAAAACATCATCATTTGATGCACGTTTAAGAGTTTACACGGAATTGTGGCCTTCCAGAGTTCTCCACCAGGTCTCCAACCGGAGATCTATATTAACGGCCGCAAAATAAACATAAAGAATATAATATGTGTATATCGATTATGGTGGTATTATGGGGTCGCCGTATCATTTCACGCTGTTTTACCCTTCGAGTCGACTAACATACACTGCACAGTCCTAACACACGGACGCGCACGCGCCGCACGCTGCCGCCACCCCGTCCCATCGCGACCCGCGGGCGGCGGCGTGCGGCCGCACTGCGATAAGGTCATGCTGTAAAATATATGAGCACTAGCTATGTCTATGTATAGTTTGAAATTTTTTATATATATATTATGGTCGAAAGATACTGACATTGTTTTTTTGTTTTTTTCCTCCCCTTTCAAGATGAGTACAATCTAAACCCGGGTTTAGAGTGGGAGGACGAATTCACAGGTAGGTTTCAATTCCGAATCATACAAACAATCATTTTTTAACTAAATATTGCCCTTCGTAGAGCCTGTGCCTATCACCTAGCATGGTTTGTTGTCTATCTATTCTATTTGTAACGCTATTTATGATAGAGCTAACAAAACATAACGTAGCATATATGTGTGTGTGTGGTTTTAATACAGGAGCCTTCATTTCTAATTTTGTTGACGGTCAGACAGTAATTTGTTAAATGTAGATTATTTCACATATCCAGTTCCATTAAATTATTATTATTAGTTTAACGCGACATCTTTGCATTTTTGTTTTATTTAAAATAGTGCTTTCGATCAGAGTATAATTCATGATACACGTTTACTGCTGACAGTCAGCCGTAAATAACCCACAAAATACTACCTGTATTGCATTACATACATTTGACTCAGTTATCATTTATAAATATTACATTTACATTATTAGTGCATGTGACAGAAATACATGTTGTGTATGAGTATGCATGACATAAAAGTCATCCATATGTTTTTATAAGACAAGTATTATTTTTATTTATTTTTTTATTTTGGAAACATGTACCTCTCTTGTGGAGAGCTCGGGAAGTTATATTTTGCATTGTTTTTTTAATATTCCAAAGCTTTCTGTCACCAAATGTTTAATGCTTTTAGGAATTTGTGTGTTTTAGTTGCGAATATATTAGGAACGAGTGAAGTAGTTCAAATGTACACAAACTTTGATATACTTGCTTGTATAATATGTGTAATGATATGAAATACTTTCAGTTTCTCTTGAAATAGAATGACTGAAATGTTATGGGAAAAGCGTGATAAAAATACTGCAATCAAAAATCTAGTTTTACTAAGTGGGATCTAACAGAGGTTGATAGATAATAACCGATGTGTTTATGGCATCATTACGGTTACTATGCCATAATCACACGAGGATTGGTGATCGCAGTATTGTAGCGAACACATCTAGTTTTCACAATAACAGTGTAGGATTTAATCTCATATCATTCTCATCGTCATCATTACTTTCCTTTACTGAGAAACTGAAAGCTTTTGAGATTATAGTTACAGTTATTTTTGTATGGATCTTTTATACATAAACAAATATCATATCAAACGTATGACATGTTGTATGAGACTTTCCCCTTAATTATGTGCATGAAATATACCTTAGTTATGGGGATAATATAAGTTATAACTGCATGATTTCTCTAGCATAAGAGGTTCTAGTCTTGTTCTAGCTTGTGCGGTTCTTTGACTGGTCTATTTTTTAGTATGCAGGTCATCACTGATCAGCTCAAGGGCTGGAACGCTCTTGACAATCGTAGGAAGCCTGAAGAGGTCAATTAGGCAACTGTCTCTCGAAATGCTGCAATTTTGGAAGTGATAGCAAATCAAATATAATTCTAAATATTGTTCGTACTTTTATTTAGGGAGCAAGTATCTCCCATTGACTAAAGACAATTGAAAAACGTTGTAACTTGTAATAGAGTTAATATTACTAATTAACTTTAGCTGTAACTGTAATCTCAGAAATCCATTGCTTTAGGGCAGTCACTATATAGTGTGAGTTTGTTAAATAGATTTCATAGACTTTATCAAACTATACTATATGGTCGTGTGATCATTTAACTTGTAGTGAAGACGCTTATAATAGCTAATATTCATACAAGACTCACTTACAATATTGTTTTGTTTAAGTAACAATACGCGTTGGAAATGATGAATGGAAATTACTATACTCAAAACCCAGTCTGCTTGCGACCACGGCCGGTGCAACCCGGTCGAAACGTCAAGCCAAAATTAGTAACGTGTGTTCGCATTAATTCCCGAGTTGTAATTTTATTATACCCTTTAGACTTTATCTAAATGAATTGATACTTAAATAAAAAAATGTTAAGTTTTTTTTAATGGAATATGGACCACCATTTGACGCTCGAGTTTCAAGTTGTACTGTTTAATTTTTATGAATGTTAAGAATTATCTACAAACTAAGAAATTGTTTAAGAAAACAACTTCCTTAAATTCCTGAAATTATTATCCTTAAATTCCTGAAATTATTATTAAGTGCAAACAATGTTTTAACGCGAATTGAATTGTTACCTTTTGTTATCAACCTACAATAAATATATTAATTATTATATGTGGTAGGTAAACATAGGACAGATAACTCTTAATTTCCATTCATCATTTGCTATCGTACTCACAAGTTTACAATGCCTCTGTGTAAGCAGCTTTTTAATAATTCAAGCAATCAACAAGTGTAATAACCTTTAATCTCGCAGACTGCTGTTTTATGCATCTCTTTTAAACGTTTATTAATCTTACAAACGAACTTTGGAAGAAACACATGAGATACAAGAAATAAATGGACTTTTTAATTCATCCCTTTTGGTTTTTTATTTGAGACTTGTTATTCAAAATGGCTGCTTACATATCAGTGTAAACTATTATAGGACATTCATAGACACACACAGTAGTTAGGATTAGCAACACCAGTAGTGCAGTAGTTAAATCTATCTTCATAACTCATCACATACATATTTCATGAAGTTATCACCAACATATAAATAGTACTAGTTTTGGATTTAAAGTAAGTTATCTTAAAAATCTTAATTTCTCAAATAACTTCATGAAATTGATTTTTGAATTGAACGTACGGCCGATTTATAATACAATACAATTTTCAATGCGTCATTAAATTCTGGCTGCTTTTGAGCACTGACATTCTTATACAGGGTGTCACAAATTATTACATTTTATTACTCTTGGTGTTAAGAGTTAACATACATAAATCTGCCGTACAAGCTCGTACACACACCCCCCCGGCAAGGGCCATTCTTATTCACCGTCCAGTGCTTACATTCGACGGCGACGGCGCTCGGCAAGGCGACGAAGAGGAGGCAGCGTTCCATGGCAAGCTCCCCCCGGGCATACTGCCGCACGGACTGCCCACCGTCAAGGAGGTGCAGCCCGCCGTCACCGTCGCGCCGCAGGAGAAGAAGGATGAGGAGAAAGAGAAGAAAGGTTAGTCCGATAAAATATCCATTTCATCATCATCATCAGCCGCAAGACGTCCGCTGCTGGACAAAGGCCTCCCCCTTAAGGGCCATAATCCCCACGCTTGGCAAGCGGCTTGGGGATCGCAGTATTAGTGGTCAAGTTACAGAAGTACAGAAGACGCTGCTGCCCATCTTCTGGTTTTTTTTCCCTTAGTCGCCTCTTACGACACCCACGGAAGGAAAGGGGGTGGTCAATTCTAGGCCGAATACCACACGGCACAATAATTTCGGAACGGAAATATTCATTTATTTAGGTCATATTAAGACAATTTTTATATATGTATAGCAGTAGATTCCCACAACAGCAAGTTTCATTTTCTATTTAATGATGAAAAAAATTTTTACATGTATGTGCGCCATTTTATATTAGGGTCCTCAATATTACGAATTTTGTATGGTTGTCAACGAATCGGTCTTCGTTTACGATAGTCGTTCTGTTACTCTGTGGTATCTTATTAATATGCAAGTCATTCTCACAGAAATACACTAGTCTACTACCTTAGTCTAAAAACAATATTCTGAAGTCTAATGACATTCCAGTTCGCGAGCTGAGTGCGGATGAGAAGCAGACCATCATGTTGTCGTCGGAGTTCCAGCGGTTCATGTCGCGCGCCGGCCGCGTCATTGAGCGCGCGCTCGCCGAGTCCGTCGACATCTACACCGACTACACCGGCGGGGGCGACAGCGAGAACGCACTGTGAGTCCTACATTTTGTCTATATCTTTTGGTGTACAATAAAGCATATTATTTTTATAACCATTACATTATACTTCAGGACTCAACCCTTTTGTTTTAACTTTTATACACGCGGTGCTAGGCGACTGGGCTTATCTCAGTTGCGGATCCCTTATTATGCTTTTAGCATATTATTCTCTGTGTTGCTTGCTATGGAGGGAAGTGCGATCTAAATGTATATTCGTTCTTCTCCTACATATTCTTTTGTGATTAATTTCGCTGCGGGTTCCAAGACAGTCGAGTCATTTCTCTGGGACGCCTCGATGGTTCTTATTGGTTATCATTGTAGATCCTGGCTTACAGGAGTTACAGTGATGGGCACGACTGGTGGGCTTGTATACTTCAGGACTGGCTCTTTGACCTTTACAAGTCAGATCTTTCAAAAAAAAGTACCCATAATTTTACCCTTGGAATATAATTGCCTCTAAGTAAATCGTTAAGTAAGGATCAAGTTCGCAGCATGTTCTACACAGCTTACTTAGATAGCACACGCAAGACAACGTATTCGATTTAAAGGAGAATGCCCAAGTGACTATGGCACTTAGTATCGCTATAAAATCTATTGTGTCTTAATCTTATATAGCTTAATTTATAGCTTGATTCTAGCATTTTCAAATACAGTTATTATTATTTTAATAACTCTCCGGAATCAACGGCAATTATGTGATGAATAACAAGAAATGACTAAATAATGCTGCGCGCGCAACTGTACCTAACGCTGCGCGCGCAGTTGTAAGTACCTAACGCTACGTCGCGCAATCACGCCAAATCAATTCGCACGCGCTTATGTGCCTACTCTCTAACTCACTTCTTTAAAACTAACGCGTAAAGTAGGTACCTATCTAAGAAATATCGCATCATTTCTAGGAAAAAACTGGAATCAACGTAACTTGACGTCTATCACTTCGCTAGAACTTCTATTCTTTTAAAACTTCAACTTAGTAGGTAGTATGAATCGAAATAAATCTTTCTACTAACTTGAAATATATAATATAGGAAATTGAAACAAAAACTGAGTGTAGCATACAATTTATTTAAATAAAATAATAAATGACATGACGGAGTATATATTTCTTTTAAATCATAGGACATAGCCTTATATATTTTCACAACCCGGAAATATACAATGTCTTGTTGTAGCAGTAGCACGCTTGTATCTACTAAGTGTAGGTAATAGTTGATTCTTGTTGCCTTCTTTGTGGTTGAAACAATGATTCCTGTGGAAGCAGTGGTAGCTCAGGAGCCTGTACATTCTCTGTTTCAGCACCAGAAGTTGCAAATGTTGTTGCACATTTTTTCTAGCTGCCATCCAACAGGCTTGACACACTCTTTCTAGATGTGGTACCTAAAAATAAGACATTTCTGTATCTTAGGGTCATGTGGGTTTTTATTGTATAATAACTAAATGTACCAACTATTAACTGCGAAAGATAAGATTTTTCACAGACAGACTAGCTATGTTCTGCAATTCAGCCAAATATAATGCAGCCCGCACTTGTGAGAATATAATTAGTCAAGTCAACTATGCCGCTAGCCTCCAGTCCATCTATGTCTTTCCCTCCACGGTGCGTTCCCAAGTATCTGGTGATAACACCACTCTACAACACATTTGCATTCAAGGAATGAAGCTTTAAGTAGGATCAATAAATTGGTAGGTGTATAGAATTTAGGTATTAGTGGAATAGTGATGCTCACACAAAGTGCAGGCTGTATTTGATTTGGCCAGAACGCAAAAATCCTTTGATAGAAATTATTTTACATAGGTACCTACCAAATGAGGAGATATCCATTGAATTATAATATTCCTTTCGTCACAATCTATAGGCACTCTTGATGTATGTGTACGCATTATAGATACTCCACATGCAAAACACACTAGTATGTCCAAACTCAGGAATTGTTGCAGGTCCAGTTAATAGCCTCTGGCAAAGCTACTGAACATTCAATGCAAATTACGCCCTCACGTGAAACCTGTAACGTCAAATAATTACATCTTCATGAATATTGGCAATAATATAGTTTGCATATTTCATTCTTAGAAGCAATCCATTCGACACTTGAGTTTTATTGAATGATGGTATGTTTTACAAAGGGTATGCCACGTTAACTGTCCTACGAATGAGGTAACAATCATCACGACTTACTGGTGTGGGTGCAATCCAAGATGCGTAAGTATTGTAGACAGAATCATTAACTTCACCCGGCGACTGCCAACGTATATGCCGTAGTCGAAGTGAACAATTAACACACCGTAGGTTTTCCATGTTTAACTTAACTAATAGAGTCTCTGTCTCACTATCACTTTTCCTTATTTTTGTTGATTGTAACTAATCACAAACACACAAATAAACATTCAAAACAACAAAGTGCAACGTGAATAAATAATCAAAGTAAATAATGACAGAAGCAGTCATCAGTGTTGCCAGACGTTTCGAGTGATTAATCCAAATGTAATCGATTCTTTCGAGCAATCGAATAAAAACCTAGTTTTCTTTGTTTTAGTATTTTATTATTGAAATAAATAATTTAAACACGCAGTCTTGCTCCCTTAATGGAAAACGACCTGATTCAATAGCTCATTGTGAGCAATACACAAATACAATAGCTATAGACAAAATAATCGAGTAAGGCAGTAAATACCTGGTCTGTGAGGTAAATCCCCTACTAGTCGCATGATTACTATCATGAAATACACTGTGAAACGTTCTTAACCTATAGTCAATCTGTTTTTTATCACCTAGTCTGTGGGCTATACCGGCTCCCGGTATGACCTGTCAAACCGCTGAATGTGCGCATACCGGGTCCCGGTATGGAACTACAGTGCAACGCAGTTCATGTATTTCGCTTATAATTCAATTTTTTTACTATACATCCCATTCTAACGCATTATTCATGCTTAATATGAAAGAATGAGCTAGCATACAATGCATAAATGCACAGTTATTGCTTGGTTACGTCGAGTTTTTCCGCATTACCTTCGTTTTACACATTAAACCTATTTTAGTTATTAAAAAACCACATGAATGTGTTATCCTTAAAATCAAAAGATATTTTTCTGGAATCGTTATGTTTTATCGATTATCAAGGTATTATCTCTTACTCAAATTAATTACCTAAGAAATGGCAACACTGCTTTCCTCTTTTCTAGAATTTAGACATATAATATGCTTTTTACTTTATCAGAATTTATCCGGAGAACTAGAGGGGTAATAACAAGTTAAAAAATTATTTTAAATAAAATCAGGAATTTTCAATATATTTAGCTAATGACACAATTCAAATTTTAGCGATACCATCCGTGGGCATTCCCCTTTAATCATTATTTTGATATCTGTAAGTTGAAATCAGCTAGGTGCCAAATTGAATAAATCATTATTTTTGTAGGTCCGACACTGGGTATGAAATGTATGGGTAACGTAAACTTGTGTAGTGAAATTAAAACTAAATATTTTTGATTAAACTAAACTCTAATAAATATCTTGGTAATTTATGTTTCTTCAGGACTATAAGGAATTTAGTACCTGCGGTAAACCAAAGAATATTTGTAACAATATTGAGTGTTTTTGTTTTTAATACTTTTGAATGATGTCTATGATGTTAAATTCTATACTTACACAAAGATAACTGAACTTACAAATACTTTAAAAAGTCTTATTCTATTCATAACCCAAATTCAAAACTTTGCTATTATCGCCTCTATTTAATTTCATTATCATCATAATCTGGGGGCACGGCAGTGCCCCCGCCAAGTCGAGCAAAAAAGCGGCACGGCCGTACCATCCTTTTCTCGAAGCACTTCAGGCCATTTTCGACCCCCTATAACTTCGTTGTGAATAAAACTAGAAGCCTGAATTTTCAGTAACCAATTAGGCATGTACTTGATCATATTGCTTTAATTCACTGTCATAAATGAATGTCGTGATTTTTGTATTCCTTTAAAAACTTATTCACTTCTCATCAAACTCCTCTATAATTGAGGGTTCGCTGTTTACAAATCTTCCTTTATCTTAGCTACACAAAACACGAGCCTTTTACTTCAACCCAGTTCTTAATGTTTCTTGTATCGTAGGGACGACAAATCCGACGCGCGCCTATCGCTCGTGCGTACATTCTACGACGAGCGCTGGTCACGTGGCCGCTGCGTCACGTGCCTCGACTGGTCGTCGGCGCACCCCGAGCTGATGCTGGCCTCCTACCACAACAGCGAGGACGCTCCGCACGACCCGGACGGCGTCTGCCTCGTGTGGAACACCAAGTTCAAGAAGTCCACGCCTGAGGATATCTTCCATTGTCAGTCGCCGGTTATGAGTGCTACTTTCGCCAGGTAAGACTACCCATGGAATATTCTAGAAGATTGAGTAGTTTTTTATAGTAAATAAAAAACTGTTTTTAATGATACCATGATAATTTCATTCATCATTTAATATGGTTATATATCGTCTGGCATAAGGCGAACTTTATGTTAGTTAAAGATTTTCTAGAAATACAAAAAAAAAATTTATATTCATGTCAAAAATGTATGAAGGCCTGTATCTTCCCCTACACAATCGACTCTATCTCGTATGTAATAAAGTCGATTAAATATTTTATAATACTTTTGTTCTCGCAGGTTCCACCCCAACCTAATTCTGGGTGGCACATACTCCGGTCAGATAGTGTTGTGGGACAACCGCGTACAGAAGCGGACGCCCATACAACGCACGCCGCTGTCCTCACTCGCACATACTGTAAGTACCTTGCAGTGGTGTTGAAAACGTTGGGTTGAACGAGCGTTCTTCAGTCTACTCAACCATAAAGCCAGATAGTACTCGTAATAATTTCAGATCGTATAAATTCGTGGTTGAGCTTCTGCCGCGACTTGACTGCATGGAAATAAATCGTGTCTTTTCCGATGTAAATGTAGCCTACTACGAGTATATCCACACTGAAGGTCCATCCCAAATATTTGAATATCCAGCATTTACCCTTACATACATAAAACAAATTTTATTATTTCTAATATTAGTATAAGTATTAATTATAGAAAATTTTCAGTAACAGTACTGAAACATCATCATGTGCTTAGACATAATGAAACACACGTGGTACTTATACAAGCCCCCATGATTGTGTCCGCAGCACCCAGTGTACTGCCTGTCGGTGGTGGGCAGTCAGAACGCGCACAACCTGATCTCGGTGTCCACGGACGGGCGCATGTGCTCGTGGTCGCTGGACATGCTGTCGCAGCCGCAGGAGACGCTGGACCTGCAGCACCGGCAGAGCAAGGCCGTGGCCGTCACCTCCATGGGCTTCCCGCACGGGGACGTCAACAACTTCGTGCTGGGCAGCGAGGACGGGAACATTTACACCGGTCAGTGTTGGGACCTCACTACTTTTATACTAGGACTTGCAGGGCTAAAATACTCACATTCAGCAATTTGTTTAATGGTGAATCATTACCTGAATTTACAGCAATTTTCCTAATGTTCATTGTAAGGTCGCCACAAATCTAATCTACTCCATACATTCCTTTATTGAATTTTTTTTTGGTGAAATGAATGGCGCAATGAAAACATGCAGGATTTTATTAGGGTTTTATCAAGCATGACTATAGCATGAGTTGTGACCATTTTGTTACTATGCAATATGCTTCATAATGTTACTTTAATAGGATTCAACTAAGGGCCAGCGCAGAACTAAGATACTCGGAAATAAACTTTAAAACTATTGCTTTAAAACATATAAAAAAATAATCTATCGTTATATATTATACCTAGTACGCGAGCCGTAAAGAAAATGCTCGAGACCGCGCGAGAATTATTCTTCTTGGTTTTCGCTGGCTCTAAAAGTCATTTTAACCCTCCTAAACTTTTGGAGCGCTCAGTTATAACGACATATTAGACTTGTAGTACACATAATTAGAGTGTACGTGCGTGTGTGTGTGTGTGTGTTGCAGGCTGCCTGTACGGGCAGCGCGCGGGCGTGTCGGAGTGCGTGGAGGCGCACGCGGGGCCCATCACGGGCGTGTCGTGCCACGCCGCGCCCGGCGCCGTGGACCTGGCGCATCTCTACCTCACCTGCTCCGTGGACTGGAGCGTCAAGCTGTGGAGCCTGAAGGTAGGCTAGACATCTAACTGACGCTGGTCATACAGACCAGGATCAATGATTTCACTTCACGGCACAGAGGTACCGCCAAAACTATAATGGCTTTTCAAAGAATAGATTACTGTTTAGCCAGATTTAACATACAAGCTAGCTTTGCACAAAACAATTTTTTTATGAGACCAATCAGAAAGCATATCCATTCAGATGAAAAAAGAATTTTTCAAATCAGTTCATAAATGTCGGAATTGTGAGGGTGGATGCAAAAAAAATATTAAATAAATTAAGAAACTTCCTTCCTTCTTTTTTGAAGTCGGTTAAAAATTTCTTTATAAATCCATAACTGTCATGTAAGTACCAGACTTAAGTTGTCAGTTTTATTTTTATTAAACTTTGACTAGTACCTAATGTTTTTAGAGTAGGTCATACTGTGGATTTGTAGTTAAGTTGTGTGATTCGTCCGCAGGAGAACAAGGCGCTGTACTCGTTCGAGGACAGCGGGGACTACGTGGTGGACGTGCGCTGGTCCCCCACTCACCCCGCACTGTTCGCGGCCGCCGACGCCGCCGGCAGGATCGACCTCTGGAACCTCAACAGGGACACGGAGGTACCTTCACTACTTTATTTTTTTTGAGCGTTAAGAAGTAACAAAAATACAAACACAACGCATAATTACATAATAAATACATACATATTATTTTACATATTATCAAAGTCAAAGTCTTATATTTGCATAAAACATGGTAGGTAACAAGATTTTCAATAAAAAATGTGTACAGCATGTTTTGCCGTGGCACACGGCGCGCAAAATAATATTAAGGGACATAAATTAATTGAATTAAAACATTATACCTTATAGTCGAATTAGTATTAGACAAATAAAGGTAAATTAAATATCAACTAAAAATTAAA
Organism: Abrostola tripartita; assembly: GCA_905340225.1. Classification (NCBI taxonomy): domain Eukaryota; kingdom Metazoa; phylum Arthropoda; class Insecta; order Lepidoptera; family Noctuidae; genus Abrostola; species Abrostola tripartita. The sequence goes on from HG996494.1 coordinate 785,138, forward strand.
TATTAATTATTCAACATATTATTATTCCTGCCAAGCGTGGGGATTATGGTACCCCCCCCCCCCCCCCCCTCTAAGGGAGCTCTAACGGATGACTGTTGAACAATCAACAGTAGACGTCTTCCGGCTGATAATTATTTTTTCTGTAGAGACGAAACAACTGTAATCACCTGTCTTGTATGGTGCAGGTGCCGGTGGCCTCCATCCAGGCGGAGGGCGGCGTGGCCTTCAACCGCGTGTCGTGGACCCCCTCGGGCACGCACATCACCGCCGGGGACGACGCCGGCAAGATCTGGGTGTACGAGCTGGCTGAGGTAGGTGTCCATTCATTACTAATTAAATTGAAAACTAAGAAAAGGCGTCTAAAAAATGCAAGTGAATTTAAATTTATGGAGTGGTCATTCTACCATCTCTCGCTAACCGCTGAATATACGGGGAAATGTGATTTGTACTATGCAAATACTGAAGTGTGACGTCATTTCTTAGTAGATGCTAACAATGTCAAAAAAATTGAAATGCTCACTACTTCATATTTTGCCGTATTCTTCATATCTTCATATTTTATTACTTTATTAAATATAACTTAGCATCACGCTTGTACTCTCGAAGGCCAGGCAGACGTCAAAATTTCGTCAGTCACGTCAGTCAGAATTTTGTAATGGAAAATCCCAGCAACACTTTGCCCGACCCGGGATTCGAACCCAAGACCTCATGTTCAGCAGTCGCGTCTAGCGACCAACGTGTAAATTTAACAAAATTTAAACAATAACTTTCCGTGCAGCACGTGTCACAACCTCGTCACGACGAGTGGGGCAAGTTCGTGTACACGCTGCAGGAGCTGCGCAACAACCAGGCGGACGAGGAGACCGACCGCCTGAGCCTGGCCGCCAGTGGGCCATCCTCCCTCACCAGCCTCACCAGCCTGGCCAGCAACCCGCTCAGGTAACTGGCGCGCCCCGACCGCCCCTTGTGAGTCTACGCCTTGGATATGGTACTGTGATGTTCATACAACAGCGAGCACGAGGTGACGAGGTGAGGCCGTGTCCTACCCGAGTGTCATAATAGGTAGGACAGAGAGAAAGATGTGTTTTGTATAAGATATGTTACAGGTATGGCGTGTCTAAAAGAGAGAATTTTGTATGAGTATCGAATGAATGAAGCTTCTAACTTATCTTATACAAATGAACAGAATGAGGTTTGTATTCAATATTACATTAACATATTCAAAGGTTCAGAACTGAATACATATTATGTTGTAATAGCAGAGATTTTGTATAGTTCTGTTTATATGCAATGTTAGGAGAATGTTTAGTTGCAATATACAAATATATACTATGTCTACAAGCACTGTCAATATTTTTAGATAGAAAACATGTGCGTTGTTACTCCTTAGAGCTGTGCTTACTCCATATGAGAAGAGAAATAGATTTAATTGAGAATTCATTCAATAAATGAGGCTATTAGCACGCAAATTTGTATATTATGTACCTATCAATACAGTTGATATTCTAGCAAACATTTATCCGATAATGCTTTATCGGATAAATGTTTTCCTAATGATTCCATAATATATTTGTCTGTATAATTGAACACTGGATTATATACCTAATAATAATTAAAAATATTGAATGTTGTAACTAAACACATTATTTTTAACATCTCTCTTATATAACTAGTTACAAGAACAAATAATATGAAAGGTATAATTTAAATGTTAGATTCGAATGATATGTATATAAGAACTTAAATAAAAGCAGCTTAATGACCATATTATTATATAAATATGTGAGATTGACACAAGATATAGGTGACTTTTGGTGTGGTGTGTGGTGGGAGGTGTTTCGAATGGATTAGCACGCGAAATATTGTGTTATAGAATTGCATAACGTACTTATATTAACCTGCAATTATCAATTAAAAGCAAGACAACCGCCTGCGAGTTTAAATCTTTATAATGATTTATTAAAATACATAAATAGATATATTGTTATCTCTAACGATTATGAACTAGATGATAAAGTACTTACAATTGAAATGAGAGAATTTATGTCGCCCTTATCTTGTGTCACATTGACTAAAGATTAGGAATATTTTCCATGGATACTTAGTAGAAGACAACTTGAGAATGTAACAGGTTAAGTTAGTTTAGTTTTGTGTTATATAACTGTTAGTTATCTATATTCATATCGCTATTTTAATATTTATTAAGTACAGGTACCTATTTATAGTATTACTCAGAACTAAACAGATATCGCTTTATTGTAAAAGTTAAATCAAATAAATAATTGCTTTTAAAAATGATAGTTTATTTATTTTTATCATCTGCCCTTTTTACGACATCTATTGTATTTGTTGACAGTTACTTAATACAGTTTTATTTGTGGCCTGTTTCATGACAATGAATGATTTCATATAAATGTGAACTGAAATGAGATTGTATATATACATTTATACAAATCATGTGTATAATAAATAAAACAGAATATTCATTCAATAAATATTTATTATGGGCTAAATGGTATAACAACTTTTCCTTTAGACAAGTTCACTTCCTCCCAGCAGGAGCATGTGAGTGTCTTCCTGTCCATGATGTCTGTATAGATTTTACCATCCAGGTGGTCCATCTCATGCTGGGCTATCCGTGCAGACCAGTCATTAAACACATTTGTAGTTGTCTCGCCATTTTCGTTTAAACCTGGAAGAGATGGAAAACATAACAAAATTACAAACAGGTGTGTATATAGTGGTTGAGGTAAGATATATTTCATAGGAGATAGTATGATCATGTTTCGAAAGACTAGGCATATATCTAGGAATAAAAATAAGGCTTTATTATACAAAGAAAGGTAAAATCCCAATAAAATTAAAAACAGAATTACTAGAAAAGACAACTGGCAGGAGGGAGGGACAGACTTGAATAAGAACACCACCAAGAAATCATAATCACACAAACAATAATGTAATTTGCTGTATCCAATTTAAAACACTAAATGTAGGTACCTGAAACTTCCACTGATTTATATCTTGGCACCTCTGCTGCATACCCTTGAACACTCTCACAGCCTTCAACACTGACTATCTTCTGATAATCAAGTACCTTTAGTTTTGGATTTATAAACACCTAAAAAAGACTGGAAAGTCAGTTGAGAAATAATTTAATCTAAAGCAATAAATAATACTCATGTTATTGTATGAGTGTTTACACAATAACATAACTTTATGAATGAAAAAGTAATGGAATATTTGTAAAAGATAACACAAAGTAACAGTTTAATTATTATGTTAACAAGTTGCCAGCCTCACATGCACCTACAGGTACCGGCTGTGCAATAATTATGAATTAATTGATGAATGTGCAATTTTGCTTATGACTATATAATATTGCTGACTTAAAAGTTAAGAAATAGTACTCACTCACAGTAAATGGTAGGACCTCCATCCCCCGCAGCCTTGCGATATCCCTCGGTACATTAGCAATTTGCTTAATAGTGTGTCTCATTGCAATTATTCTCAAGTTTACTCCAATCTGTGGGGCAGACATGCCAAGACTTCCGTACTTATTAATTACATACTCTAGTTTTTTAATTATTGTTTGGATTTCATTTGTTTTTATTTTATCAATAGGAACTGGCTCCGATACTTTACGTAACATAGGGTCACCTATTTGCACGACGTGTTCATAGGGTGGATTCGATTTTCCGCGACCAGGAGCTAGCCTAGCATACCAATTAAGTACTTTTCTTGTAACACCCATGCTTTTATAGGTTGTAATAGATAAAACTTAAATACAATCAATATAATTATTTAAGGTTATCAGTTATCACAAACTGTCAAATAATAAATGTTTATGTTGTTGAACGTTATTTTCCCTCACGTCATTTACAGCTGTTATTGACAGAGACGTTCAGTTATTCTTCATCGTAAGTAGGTTTCAGAGTCATCGTTCTAAAGTGATAATATAACACCAATATTATTTAAGCTCACCGATCTATTATAATACGCGTTAAAGCTTGTGTAAACAAAACAATAAGAGAGTGCGAATAACAAAAGATAATTCAAGAAATGCTCTCACCAGTTTTATTAATTAGTGGAACAGTGGAATAGGGTATTATATTTTGACAAAATATGTCAATTGTCAATAACGGGAAAATAACAAACACAAATTGCCTTTGTGCCGGACGGTCACGACCGGTTTTTGGGTAGATTTATTTATTTAAATATTATTACTTCATTTTCATTTCATTCAGAGTAGTGCATTATCCACGAGCTTGTATTTTACAAGTATTTTTATACTTATAAATACGTACTTTGTTATCATTAGATAAGAGTAGTGATTTTGGCAAGTTATTTTTACAGATAACGCTGGTTTTCGTAGGTCCAAAGTAAGTAATTATGCAATTTGTGTTATCTGTAACGTAATGTAACGTAATTACAATACATGTGTTGTCTAAATGTCTATATGTTCATTGACTGTTTATTGTTATTTTATGGTAAACTAAGTGTTATGAAACTTTGTTTTCAGCTTATGAGGTGACCTATGAATGTTAGTAACTTTTATACTTACCAGAATGGAACAATAACAATACAATATTATGTTACTGGACTCATCTTGTCCTACAGATACACAACATTAGACAATTGTTATAAGATTGATTCCTATTGGTCCATCAATTAAAGCAAATTGCTGGACAATCTTTCATTTTATATAAAAATATATGCTGAGCGGCAATGACCAGACACAGTTTATTGAGTTTATTCTATAATAATAGTTATCTGTATTTACCAATGATATTTTGAATCACTTTAAAAAAATCAAAACATAGGAACCAGCAAGTAAGATATTTAAAAAATATGGTATGGATGTACACATTGGTTATGGCCATTTTAAGTGTGGGATACCTTAATTATAAGAAATAAATAAATAATTAAATTGTTAAAAAAATTGTACCTAATGTGTATACAAGTTGTATCAGAAATGAGGTCTTATAAGGGGTTCACAGAAATTTAAACATTTTTTTTTGCATAGATGACTTTACTTTCCCAACTCTTTCTGTGTCTCTGAAAACATAACCAAATATCTATTGATACATACTGTATACCCAGATGATCTTGCATGTAATAAAATAAACAAATTATTTCCACAGATGTTTAAGCTAAGTGTAAAACTGACGCGCACAGCATCTAACTGTATAAAACGCACAATGTCTAGTCAAGAGCAGGATGTTCTATTTGAAACACTGAACAATGCTGGAATTATCACTCTAAACCGACCAAAAGCTCTAAATTCTCTCAACACATCCATGGTCTCGAAGTTATTGCCTCAGCTACAAGAATGGGAGAGTAAAAAGACACTGGTGATCATCAAAGGGGCTGGAGACAAAGCATTCTGTGCTGGTGGTGATGTGAAGGCAGCTATAGATACCGTTGAAGGGCCACGGTTCTTCCATACTGAGTACAACGTAAACTATCTCATAGGCAAATACAAGATTCCGTACATAGCTATCATCAATGGGATTACTATGGGAGGTGGGCTAGGAATGTCAGTTCACGGTCGGTACAGAATAGCCACAGAAAAAACATTGATTGCCATGCCTGAGACAAAGATTGGATTGTTCCCTGACGTTGGTGGTTCCTATTTCCTGCCAAGACTGCAAGTCAATTTAGGTTTATATTTGGGTCTGACTGGTGAGTTTCAAATGTCCACACCCCTTCATACTGGTCTCATAGTTGTAAACAGAAATAGTCTCATGAGATTAACTAATAATAATGTTCTCCTGACCTGACTGAATTTCGGTCACGGCGGCCTGTCTCATCTGAGACTAGCCATCTACGCAGGAGATATTATAGTGTACAAGTATGCACGCAAACACTGGTGCAGTCTCTATTCCCTCACTCTCTTAGTCCGATGGGACAGTAGACCAACATGATATCTAACTACTTTTTGGTTAAACATGGCTGAGCAACATCCGAACACCTTTTTTATAATGAGTAAACAAAATCAAAGAAGTCATTATATTTATATCTCTTTAGGTGACAGACTAAAAGGAAGAGATGTATTAAAGTCGGGAATAGCAACTCACTACATATCTAGCAAGAGGCTGTATGAGCTAGAGATGTTGCTGTCTCGATGCTCCAGTGACGTGGAGGTCGACAACCTACTGAACAAGTTCCACGAGTCTTCGGACGAGTTCACGCTAGCTGATAACATTAAACATATAAACTACTGCTTCGCCGCTTCTACTATTGAGGAAATCATTGAGAGGCTGGAGAAGGTTCAGAATGACTGGTCGGTGAAAACTTTAAAGGTGAGTGGTTTAAAAAAAACAATTGAATATCGAAATCACATTCTTTGATCCCATTCAGAATCAAAATAATAGATACAGTTACGTAGGAAGTTTGACCAAGTTTATAGAAATAAAAGCCAGATAAAGTAAGCCCGTATCTTTATTAGTAAAACACAGCAGCAGCTTAAATTTAAAATTTACTAAAGTGTCTAATTATATATCTGTGGAGATGTTGGTTGCATGTTTGTAAAACTTTTATATCCTATTCTTTTTATTATTTTAATTTCGTGATTGTGCGTTTTCCCAAATAAAACAGCTGTAAGAATAAAAAAAACTTCTGATTTGAAAATGTTTGTAAATGGAGCTTTGGAAAACGCATGTGCGTACTTTAAATTAATTTATTATTTACTCGCTCGTGACCGTATACGTAAGTCTAGCAAGCTACTCATCTTCAAAGCATGGTATCGTTTCCAGACGCTGCAGCAGATGTGTCCTGGCTCCCTGAAGATCACGCTGCGAGCGCTGCAGCGCGGCGCACAGCTGGACCTGGGCCAGTGCCTCAAGATGGAGTACCGCGTCGCCTGCCGCGCCACCGAGAACCATGACTTCCCTGAAGGTAGGTCTCAGATCATAACAAATGACATGCACATCTCTCTCTCTGACTTTACACGTTAAGCCGTTGGTCCTGCGCCTGATCTCTCTCCGGTCGTGTCTTACCGTCCCATCGGACTATGAGAGTGAGGGAATAGGGAGTGCTCCTGTGTTTGCGCGCATACTTGTGCACATTAATATCACCTGCGTAGTTAGCTAGTTTCATATAGAACAGGCCGCGGTGGCCAAAATTCGGTCGGGAGCATCGCACTTACTAAAAAGGCTTAGCTAATTAATACCTATTCACAATCTTCTTATTCGTAGGTGTCCGCGCCCTCCTGATAGACAAGGACAACAACCCGCAATGGAAGCCTAAAACTCTGGCCGAAGTGGACGACGACTACGTAGAGAGCTACTTCAAGAAGCTCCCGCAGGAGAAGGAACTGCAGTTCTTTGACTCAAAGCTGTAGAACTCACCATTCTGGGTGTGGGAATTTACTGTTAGCGTGAGTAGTAGCTGATACGTAATAATTAGGTAGATACATGAAAAGATTGAGATAATACGTTGGACCCCAGCCTTAAGACGTAAATACTAAAAGGGAACTTGAAATTTTATGGCTGCGAGTAGCGACACGATAGCTCAGTTAGCAGAGCTGCGCCACGGGTGGGCGAAGGTCGCGGGCGCGAGTCCAGCTAGTGTCCATCAGTTTTCAAATTTCCTTTATTAATTTAGATATGTGGAACTTGAGGATTAACTGTATAAGATGATAGTTAATGTGTGGCTTTGTGATTATGTGTGTATTACATTTATACTCTCTAAGTTCTCTGATACAGTGTTGATGTGTCAGTTGAGTTACGACCAAATTCAAAACTACAATAAATCGAACGATTTTCAAGGCCAATTTTGATAAAAAGCCAAATAGTGTACAATTTATTGAACCCATTGAATATGGAAGAAACAAAGTCACACTATCTAATAGTTTCGCTAATAAAGATCTCCTAAAAGGCATCTGGCATGTGATAATTTGCATCGTAAACATTTAAAATGGAAGGTGACATCTAAATAAACATACAGACCCTGTTTTTGCACAATACAACATAAAGTCCATTGTTACTTAAATAATTCAATACGTATGCAATGTACGTATTCATAAAATAATCAAGTTCATTTCGAAGTTCTTTTATATTCCAATGAGTAGCACAGATATGACGTCACCGTGTTTAGGTGACGTCATAATCGACCTTATCGGGATCGCGGCCTCTCAATTGATATCGATAAGAAATCATTTGTTTATAATAGACTTAGAAAAAAGTACTTACTTTATTTAAGTAATACATAAAGACGACCTGGTTGGCTGAAGGTTGTGGGTTCGATTTCCGCACGGGACTAAAATTTGTGCAATCCGCAGATGTTTGTCTTGAGTCTGGGTGTTTGTGTATGTCATATTTCATTTTTGTAAAGCGCACCCACGACACAAGAGAAATTTCTAGTGTAGGGCGACATTTATAATATCGATAACCTATACAATCGACAATCGTTTAAGGGCTACCGCATTGAATTTATGTAATTTCGATTTTAGATAGAAAGAAAGAAAGAAAGAAATCATTTATTTGTCAAACACAGGTAGAATTAAAAAATTTGGTCTTGTGTGGTTAACAAATGAGTGCGCTGTGTTTTGCCTTATAGGCATACAAATATCCACCAACAAAATTTTACATATTGAATAAATAAAAAATCGCAATAATTAATCGACAGAGAAATTCAATTGTTTTATAAAAGAAATAATTTGCAATGTCATAAAAAAAAAAAGTAAAAAGAGAAAGAAGAGAGATAAAATCCATATTTTTACACATGCAAGGCCCAGTAGTTAATTATCTCGATATTTAGGTTTAAATCATTTATATCGAAAATCATGACTTTTTTAATGCTAGCACTGTATTATATATGAATTAATTTTGAAAAATAATCAATTTGCATGTGCTTAAGTATTCGTGATTTTGGAATACATATTTAATTAATTTCTTCGACTCGTTACAAAATATTACGTATCAGTATCTACTGTTTCGACTGATTAAATTTGTGGTGCAAGGAATAATGCAATTGTAGCCATTTGGAGCTGCCAGGTTTGTTTTTAAGTCTTCCGAATTCTACGATCTACATAATATTGAAAAACTTTAAATACTTTAACTTTTTACTTTAAAAGTGGAATAATTCAGATGTCAGAAGATGTTTATTTATTCTATGTGTGTGGAATATCACACTTATTATTGCCTATAGATAATTACTTAAATTAGTAGTTATTTAAATGGTCAAAATATATCTATAGGTTGTCGGTATTTTAAAAATAACCATAGTTAGCTGGACGCGTATTGTTTACCTGTATAACCTCAATAACTAATGATCACTTTGATTATTCACGTTATCTCGATTTGATACTTGTATAAAGATAAAGGGATGTTAAAATATCCAGTTGTAATACGTTTTTTGGTCTGTGTGCAGAAGTAACATGGGGTGTAAATTTAACACCTTTAGAAATGTTACACATAATATTATAAATTGAAATAATCTGTCGAATAAAATATCAAAAATAAATATACTTGAATTGGTATTTGACACAAAAATAGCATATATCCAAGTTGTGTATTGAAATAAGATAACTTATCAATGACTTTACCCCCGTCAAAGTTTACATTGGCCAGCCTCTACACCACACGTCACTTCCGTGTATAAAAATGAGGCACCTACTAAAATGTGTAGTAATGTACAATATCAGCATGCGGTAATGGCGTAAGTACACAATAAATCAACGCTGTAAAACAACCCTTATTGTTATATTAATTAAGTGCAATTTGTAGATAAAGTAGCCTTGAATAGTGCCCAGTACTTTACATTTTTATACTTATTTACTAAGAGTATATTTTTATGGAACTTAGTAATGAATTTAGGCTATTTTTTATATTTAAAACGCAGGCAACTAGACTAGCTTTTATATCATATGTGCCTTTAAGCCGACATAAAATCATGTTATAGTTATATATTATGGTTGCTGTTATATGTAGGTATGTATGTTGCAAGAAATAATAAAACACTAACCTTAGGCTAAGGACAATACAATTGCATTTATTATGATTTGTTTATAAAATTATTATATACATTAAATTTATATCTATATACTGTGTTTTGGATGTATATTTGTTTAATAATAAAAGTGTTTGTTGTCTGTTAATCAATTAAAGAGCAAATTATATACTTTTAAGGCGTTTTTTATTCGTATAGCATAATAAAAATCAGGTTGTTTTTATTGAGTAGTTTAAATATTGCAAAGAATAGAAAAATACTGAAATTCTCTCCCTTAGTGAACGTTGTTCAATAAGAATTGATTCAAAAATGAATATGTGTCGTAGAATATGGTGCTTAAATGATTTCCGCCTTTTCTAATACACCACGGAGAATACTGAATAAGATGATTTAACTATCTGAAAACAAAGGAAATTAGAATTATTTATATTTTCAGCCAAGTCTAACTAAAAGAAATAAATATGTAGATGACTTTTAATAATATCAGGTTCTCACTAAATACTACCTTATTGGTCGTAAACTCGAAAATGTCATTTTTCTTTAGGTACATACGATCTTAGCATTTTCCAAGAGCTCCTAACTTGAAGATAATGACCTATTTGTGGGACAACTTTGGTGGAAACTATTTTGAAGACCATAACTGTTTGAACTTACCGAAACGTATGACTGATAACACAGCGGGATTATGCGAAGGCCAGTTAGGATCACCGGTTGCTGGAATCAAACGAGATACTTAGATAATGTTGTATTGTTAGCAGTTATTAGGTATAAGCATAGACTAACGAGAATTATTTTCTCTATGGTATAAGTTAAAAGTTATAGATAGATTTCTCATATATTTTAGTTATAGATAGATACAGTCTATGGATAATGTACAATGGGCGGTCTTATCGCACTAAGCAATCTCTAACAGACAACCTTAGGATGGACAGAGTTGTATTAACGAGAAGGCAAGGGTAGTGTGCGGTGTAGCAATTGTTAATATAATAAACCTAAATTAAATATATTCTATGCATATAAACATTACTTATATATTATATAGTGCATATATATTATATATATATACGTATATACATATGTATAGGTACCATAATCTATAAAGGAACATGTAGAGAAAATTTAAATGACAAAATAACAAAGTATTGTATGGATGAGTTATGTCCAGCAGTGGACTGCAACCTGCTGATGATGATGATAACTTAAAAATCCGTAAACATAATACCTTGCCAATTGTAAGATTGGCGCAGTGGTTAAGCGATTGGATTGCTGCGATTAGGGTTCCGGGCTTGATTCCCGCACGAGACAAAACTTAGGGCGATCCGCCTATGCATGTCTCGAATCAAGATGCTTGTAACCACACACACGAAACGAAAAAATCCGAATCTGCGGCAAAACTTTCTAAACAAACAAGAAGTAAATATAGAAACTTACCTGTGCCTGCATCATAGCGATGACGACGAGCTTCCTGACGCGCACTGAGGACTCGTGCCTGCAGTTCTCCCAGCCGGCGCTGAAGATGGCCGTGGTCAGGGTGTCTGCCTGAACCACGAAAATTATTTGCAACATAATCTAGTAGGTATAAGTAGTACTAGTAGGTAGGTACCTACTGTAGTTGTGGCCACGGCCACGGGTTGATTTCAATGTAATGATTTCAACGGTAATCAAATACGACTACTTTAAAACACACTTACTCATCACAATATTTTGGGGTTAGTCCCGCTATGGTATGGTCCCGGTATGGCACCCTCTTAAAATACCTATCAAAAAGTCCCGCTATGGTACCCATCTTTTAGATCTACGTTAGACAATAGAAGGTACAACTGAAAAGAAAAGTGTATCTATAAATAAATACTTTTAGGAGTGTATCAATAAAACGTCTGTTTGCGATATTAAATCAGTCTTTTATTAATTCAAAATATTTATAAAAAATATCAAACAGTAAAACGAAATATTAATTGCAATGTAATTTTTAAAATAATCAACAATATTAATTACCAATAATCAACAATAAAAAAAATATAAAAAATCCACATCTCAGAAAAGTATTACTGTAAATATTATAAACTACAAATAAAAACAACATCCAGACATAAATATTAGTTACAAATAATCAACATTGAGAAAAGGCAGTAATTGTAAATTTATATAAACTACAAAAATAATCAACAACCAACTAGACAAATATATTAATTACAAATAATCAACATGGAGAAAAAGGCGCAAATTGTAAACATAAACTACAAAAAATAATCAACATCGAGAAAAAGTATTAAACATTTTAATAGGCTAAAAACAAAATTAAAATAAACTATTTTTTTAAATGTTCTGATCGAAATGTTGACTTTGATATGTTAATCAGAAAATCACCAATGGAGATAGCTTTATTTTCGTAACTTTTTGTTAGCTTTTGAATCTGGCGGTCGATTTCTATACTTGTTCTTTTTCTTGAATTTATAGGTGATCTTTTTAGTCGAAAGCTATAACAAAAATCATCAGTTATTTAAGTTAAGCTATATTTTTTTCAGTAACCGTCTGTAATAGAAGGCGACAACCAATAATATCTACCAAAATAAATAAAATCAAATCCATTTTCAAATTCTTCTATGTACTCGTATTATGTAAAAAAATATATATCTGCTTTTAAAAATATTATATCTGCTTAATATATTGTCTAAAAAATACAACTTACTTGGCTTGTTTTATATCAAAGTGACATGTGTCGTTGCCAATTGTTTGCAGAAACAATAATAAACTGGGATTTTTTCCAATAATTTTGTTGAATCTGCCATTCCATGATTCCGCCAAGTTAGTTGTTCTATGGCGTTCATTATGGCAACACCAAATGAGGTCTGGATATTCAAGCCACTGAGTGACAAAATAGTCATTGAATTTGGTCATAGCTTCATCGTCGAAACTGAAAAAAATACTTATTAAACGTTCGTACTTGTAAAGCAATGAAATTAACAGGTCCTTACTGATATTGTTGTTCTTTACTTTTTTGCCATATAATTAGAGTTAAGTACTCAAACATCATTTTGGAAAGTAACCAAGATATTATACCTATTTTCCATTATATGCAGCCAGCCGTCTTCAATATCTTGTTTTGGCAAAAACGCCAAGCCTATGCATTGCTTAACATGGTTCGAGGACTCTTCGTGTTCCATGAGATTTAAAGATTTCGCTTTTTTGATAACGTTCTTTTGAAAATGTACGTTACATCCATTTATTTTGATATCAGGAAAAATCTTCGCTGCTGCATTTATTACTCCTATTTCATAATCGAAGGTAAATTTCGATGGACGCCATTCAGGCAAAGTTTGTTTAATCAATTCGAAAACTTTTTCATAAGTTTTCCCTTCTTTGTTTTTTAACAGAATATAAAATAATGGTGCTACATTCGTGGATAACTCAGTGCTTCCCATGTCTCCATGAATGACATAAACTTGTTCGAATGGGTTTGGGCAGCCGTCGAAAGTGCCATCACCAAAGTAATGCGTTACACATTTTATATATTCCTTTACTTCTGTCGAGGAAAATATAATTATTCGATTACAGTCTTCATTACAATAATCAGCCAATACATACTTATTAAATTCTTCTGGTATTATAATTTCTTCCACATTCTTAAATTGTGTTTTTGGTACGTTCAACGACTTATTTCGGTGTCTGTATAATACTGTTTTTAATTTTTTATAGTCAGGAACATTTCCTGTAAGGTGTAACCCTTTGTCTTTTAAGTTACCCATGTGTTTTTCGAAAATTTTCTGTACTGATCCGTAATTTGAATTTACTTCTTTTTTGCACTCACTTATAGCCATTTGAACTTCATTGTCTTCAAAATGTGGCACGCACTGATCACTGTGTTTATAATCTTTAATTATTGTATTATTGGTATTCTCAATAGTTATATATCCACTACATTTAATACTATTTCTCCTATTTACACAATGCCAAGTACTTGAATTTTTATTTTCTCTGCGTTTAATATATTTATGTCCGGCACGTAATAAAGTTTTCCCACCGCGTCGACTGTCAATAATTATTAAATTTACACCACGTGAACTACTTGACCCAGACATTGCAATAGATAAACTAACAAGCTATCCTAATTACTCATATCGCAAAAGTACAGCTGCAAATAGCAAACTAAACCCGGAATAATACTGTCTCTCTCTATTTTCATAAAAACAAAAGGGAAGAGCTAGATACGAATTCGAGGAAGGGCTCGTCTCTATTGTTTTACGAAAAAACCGGTTGGTCAGGTAACTACCTGAAGTGAAACGACAATTACCGAGCGTGATTTGTTTAAAAAATACTATTAATAAATATTATCTTGCTTAACTATAATAGTTAAGAAAAGATATTTTTTATTAATACTATTTTTTTCTTAACGCATTGTATAACTTTTCTTTACAACAGTACCAAAAACTGAAGGGTACCATAGCGGGACTTTTTGATAGGTATTTTAAGAGGGTGCCATACCGGGACCATACCATAGCGGGACTAACCCATATTTTGTAACCCAACGGATAATCAGTAATCATTTATTTGCACAGAATGTGGGTGTTTACAATTGGTGTTACTGATATATAAAGAATCCTTGTACATTCTGCCTATTTGGGTATGCAAACATTTACGAGCGACATTTGCTCACCATAATCTTAAAACTAATACTATCTAAATTGATAAAGGAAATTTGAGAAATGATGGACACGAGCGGGATTCGAACCCGCGACCTTCGCCGATCCGTGGCGCTGCTCTAACCAACTGAGCCACCGTGTCGCAGCTCGCATTCATCGAATTTCAGGTTCCCTTTTTAGTATTTACGTCTTAAGGGTGACGTCAATGTGTCGATTTCCTTTATCAATTTAGATTCAAGCTTAGCATGGGCAACATGCTAAAATGGCACCAAAAGTCATATAACTAATACTATGTTCATGACAATACAGTTTACTTAATGGAAGGATCATTTAAGAATTCTTGAACAGAGTAATAACAATTATTTAACAATAACGCCGTGAGTCTGAGATAAAGAAAGTCCTTAGATTTAATTAGGAGTAAAGAATAGTATAACCTTAATAGAGCATTTTGTCCAGGTATCTTGTCGTTGAGAGTTAAAAATTAGGTTACTTATATAGCTACCAAAAAAGTCCCTACAACCTCCATGCTAACTACCGAGATGAGATACCTAGAGTTCCAATCGAGAGCAACTTACCTCGACGGTGATATCACCAGCATTCCACATAAAGAATCCAGTGCTGAGCAAGATCGAAAGCGCCGTCGCTACTATCTTCATAACGTTCATCAGATTGCGCGGAGAATTCTGGAATTTACAGTTGGTAATGTTTGTTACCCAGTGGATGCAGTCCAGTCCAGTGCAGATTTGTCCAGCAGTGGACGTCTTCCGGCTGATGATGAATGTTTGTTAAAAGGTGATTATCCGAACAACTTTGTGCTAGGCCTTAATAATTCCTTAGAATTCGATAGGTCCGAAGACCGAGTCTTGAATGATTTCTTTTTTTTCTAAAAGGAAATCCAAATTTAAAAAAAAATTAAATAAAAAATTTTACCTCCTTCAAAGAACTCAAAAGTGAAAAATAATATTTTATCACATCACTTTACATAAGTGAAGTGGAAGTCAGCGCCAAATCCTATGCGTTCGCTTAGTTAATAGTTTTAGCTTTGAAACTATGAACTAAGCACTTATGACAGCATTCTCATAAGTACTTTTTTTCTGAATCGCTACACGTTGGCTGCGGGCGAACAAAGTACGCGTGCGCCCCCGGTACGGGAAGAAACACAGAGTATGTGTGCCGCCGCACGGGTGGCACGTACGGTCCGAACTTGCCGACAGTGCGGCTGCACACACCTGTTGTGTCTTTATTTTCTTGACTACAATGCAGATTTACGCACTTTAAGTTTCAAGATTTAGATTTATTAGTTTATTTGCGATATTATATCGGTAATTAACAAAGAAATAATTGTTTAATGCACACTAAGTCACTGAATTTAGTACCTACTGCTTCTTTCTAACTTCCAAACCCCAAAAGGCGGCTATATAAAAGGATAAAAATTAGTTAACGTCAATTGTTATAATATTAGCATTTACTTACAACTTTTGGTAATGCATTGTAATAAAATACCTTTCAAATATAAATAAAACAAAATCTTTAAAATAGACGCCTTAGCGATAAATATGCAATAAAATAAGCTAAAACAAAGGCGGTGATATTTAATTTTGTAATGTTTATTTCGAAGTAACAATACCTACATAATAATAATAATATTAACACTTAATATGGTAAGCGCCTGACTAAATGATTTTCAAAATGTTACGCCATGGGAATAATAAGTCGTGCTATTATATAACAAGCAGGCACTTTTTTGAAATTTACACTTTTAGTCTCTAAAACGTATTTTTTACCAATATTTTAAGCTCTTTATTTGTAACCAGACACATAAATTAATTTTGTTACTTAATTATATTGTCAATGAGCGCAAAAACCTTAAATTAGAGAAAAACACGCATAGCGTGTTATCCGTACTGGTGGCACGCCGGCCTCACACAGCATGTGTGTTTTGCCGCACCGCTGGCTCGAAAATATAAGATCACAACAGGTGTGTGCGCGCCGCATCGGTGGCACTTTTACCATAACACTGCGTATGTGTTTTGCCGCAGTCAACGAGTTAAGGATGTTGGGATTTGGCACCGACTTCCACTTTGCTCCGTCCGTCATAAATACATGTGGTGAATTTTGATGTTTGCAGTTTGTGCCTACTGAGGTCAAGTTCTAGACCTCAGAAGAACTTTTTTAACTTCGTAATTATTAGGTTTTTAGAAGGAAGTCTTATAGTACTAAGCGAATGATATATACCACCAACTGGATCAACGACAAGATTAGCAGAGTGAGACTGAATATGATCTGACCGCTGAACACGTCCGCGCATGTCGCTTGTATCTGACTCGTGCACCTGGAAGCATGAAGCCTTGTAAGGCCACTAGTTACCTACTTGTAGACAGGGAAATAAATAAATCTGTTGACTTTTAAAATTGTGTGCTATTTAACCAATCACACTAATACATTGATAGAGGCGAAAGTTTGTGAGTGTGTTTGTTACCCATTCACGTGCAAACTGCTGGACCGATTTTGCTAAAATTTGGTATGGAGGTAGCTTACACCCTAGATTAACACTTGGGCTACTTTTATCCTGAAAAAATTAACGGTTTACACCGCGGGCCGCTGCTAGTGAGATAGTAACGGGGAGTGAATTTACTAGTCATTTTATTATCTATTATAACTTTTCGTTCAAAAGCCATTAGGTAAATTATACTTATACGCCTTGAAATATCTATACTTACTGAATTGTTTTCGAATGCAGTTTTATCCCAAGCTTGAGACCATCCTCGAATTCCTGCTCCTTCTCCCTCTGTGTCAAGTTCTCGTCAGCAAAAATATTATTCAGGTTATAGAAGTAGCTTTTAACATTCATGAACTGATGACTGGCGCCAATGGTCAGGCATATCACGAGGGTGTACACAGAGAAGACCCGGGTCAAATAGATCAACCAGGCTATGAAGAACAGTGCTCTGAAGATGTTTGCCAACACAGACTGGTCTTCAACGAAGGGCCAAGCTGTGATTATTGTGGTAAATGTTACTCCTGAAATATATCCGTAAACAATAAAATGAAGTTGGAGTTTTAAAAACAAGATAAAATTGCTATATTGATGGCTATATGGTGGCTGGTGGATGGCTATATGTAAATGGCTATATTGACAGAAGTTTAGGAGTCGACTATTGTTGAAAATTGGCAATTATTGATAGGCACTGAAATCACCTACTTTACCGTCCTTTTTTTCAAAGGAACTGAATCGTAAGATTTTTGCCAATATGTCGAGGCTAGACGAAGTTACTTATAAGGAAAATGTTGTTCTCCGTTGAAAGATCAACTCGTGGGAGGTTGAGGAAAACAACGTAGACTTACCCTCTCGGACAGCCTTTAGGATGGCATCTAAGGCATATGACATCACGGACAGTGAACAGTTGATTATTAGAGCAATTGAAAAGAATTTCGACCGGTTTATCATTCGCTCTTCCACTTCCCTGTCATTATACTTATCCTTCAATCCTATCCCTAGCTTGTACATGACATCGCTTATTTCTTCCCTTTGACAATCAATACGGACCCGAAACCCAATTATTATAGTGTGGGAAATAGTAAATAAGAGCAAATCAAAATATTGTTGTTCCGACAGATTTTTCTGTGTGAAAAATGACATGTATTCCGATAATAACAGGACGAAAACGACCATGTTTCCAAATTTACTGACTCTTTTTATGAGCCTCGTTGAGTTCCATGGAAATTCTACATCTTGCACCCAGAAGTTGGGCAAACCGAATATATAGCCGAACTTGCTGAGGTTCAACAGAAATTCGGTAGTTTTTGTTTCTGTGAAGGGACCGTGAAAGTTCTCCATTTTTTAAGCTTATTTTAACAATAATGTTCGTTTAGCCGATCAGAACAAAATATGTGTTATGAATTAGCAGGTAATTTTCAACGAGGTTTAAGCATTAAACGAATGATTGCACGCCGTAGTTTTACAGAGATGTATTTAGGACTTTTAAAAAGACCGGGTATGTTGCATATGGTTGATAGCCCGACAAGAAAAATAATACTTATATAGAAGTTTGTAATTCTTGAAGGTTCTTCGAAGGTTGAATGCAATAAAGTATCGAGTATTGAATAAAATCAGCCTATAAATATCCCACTGCAGTGCAAAGGCCTCTTCACGTAGAGATATAGAAGGATTAAGCATTGATTCACCACGCTAAATCACTGCGGGTTGGCATAAGGGCATTTAGGAGTTACCCACTTGCAATTAAATAATCATAAATTAGGATTAGATACTTTTAACCCGTATTATAAAAATGGGTTAGCGGGTTGGTAGCAGGGCCGACTGCCTAGAATGCGTCTTCCCATAGCTATAGTTTTTTTTTAAAGGTACCTACGGTAATACGATGAAAATACCTCTCTGCATTTTACCAGTATGTCGATATTTGTAATAACGCATAATCAATTACCTTAATTGTCTTGATCGTCGACTAATTAGAGCACCGTAATGCTTCAGAATTGCCTACATGTAATAATTGTTGGTAATTTCACCATACATTATATATGTGAAAAGGGTTCTTTAATTGACAATGATGTATTTGATTACCTTTGATTGCTTATAATTTATTTCTTACAACAGGATAAGTTTATTCTAACGTAGGGTAATTAAAATACATTGCTGTGGGTTTACCTTTATTAGTCGATTTAATGATCATACATTTATATTCATTTGTAGTTTTGACTACTGTAGCATTTGTATCATCGTCATAATTATCAGGTAGTAAACTTTTAAGAACAAAGTGCGTGAACCACGTTTAGATAAGAGTGCGAATGAATTGTGGTAGTAATTTAAATAGTGTTCTGTTTTTTGTCTATTTATAGTGTAGTTAGTTCTCTTTTAATACAGCACTGAAAACACGGAGTACGAGGACTTCACGATCTGAAATTAAGCAAATAAATTACATAGATACCTTCTACATAATATTATGGTAAATTATGAAGAGATTACAATATTATTTTTAAATAAAATTGTAAGTAAACATATGTATGGAAGATGGGCAGCAGCGTCTTCTGTAACTTGACCACCAGAACTGCGATCCCCAAGCAAGCGGCTTGGGGATCGCAGTTCTGGTGCCAAGCGCGGGGATTGGGCAAGCCCCCCCTCTCCCTTATAAGGGGGAGGCCTTTGATTACCGGTAGACTGTTTCCGGTTGATGATGATGAACTTATTAATTAGATTTCTTCGACTTATAAATTTAAGAATCCCTAAGCTACCTACCTTTAGGAAATCTAAAAAGTAGGTACCTGCTTAATATAACATATTTGGCAAGGTTGAAAATAGAAGATGATATTTTGTTGTAGGTACTTACCGTAATGTAAGATTCATATGACAGATCGATGTAGCCGAGGCCTTTCAACACAACAGGTCTCTGTGAAGTAAATTAACAAATTAGTTTTCATAACTGAAGAACGCAATATTAATAGTGACTCAATCGCAGGACGTAAATCAAATTTTAAACCTTAGGCTGATGGTACTACCAAGACTTCTCCCAGTGGACTTAACCACACTTTAGTTTATCGGAAAATTAAGACATTGTCACAGTGTAATGTGACGCATCTTCTCCGTGATCTATTACTGCAATATATAATAGTCTATCTAAACTTTTTATCTTATTACAACAATACCAATGATGTTTCACTAGTTACTTAGGCCTACTTATAGAGTAGGCCTAAGAGTGGATGCAATTGTTTAGGGTCTCTTTATTTAAAAGAAACGAAAGGTGGACTGTATGATAAGATATATTAGATTAGTAAAACAGTATAATGTTGGGGACTTTAATGCGCGCGCGTCGAGAGCCGATCGGTCGTGGAGTCGTGAAGTGTCTGCCGGCGGCCGGCGCACCGCCGATGCTGGCCATACCGCGCCCTCCGCGCGCCCCACCGCGAGGGGCACGAATCATGCGCTGTGCGCGTGAACACAATAGGCCCAAGACAGGACACAGTGCTGTACAAGGAAGGAAGCTTATGCCCAGTAGGGCGTCATCTAAAAACTGATGATGACTATGATGACGAGTATAGATAAATTGTTTAATTAACTGTATGATATCATGCCGACCTGAGCGTGAGCAATGGTGATGACAACGAGGCTCCTCACGCGTCGTGAAGACAACCCCTGGCAGTGGTGCCAGCCAGAGAAATATATCGCCGTGCCCAGATGAGAAGCCTGACACATAACATCAAATACATCGCATTTCACATAGATTATAAATACCAAGTACACACAGGAATTTCCCATACACAAACAGTTCAGACTCGGGACTAACATCTGCGGATCACACATTTTTTTTTTCAATGCAGAAATTGACACCGCTACCCCTAGCTGTAGTGTCTAATTTGGCATATATGTAGGTCTGTAGACTACAGTTACAGAAACATTAACATGTACTTCTAGCCACTGTTCTTCTTACCTCAACGGTGACGTCTCCAGCGTTCCACATGAAGAAGCCAGTACTGATGAGCACAGCGGAGGCAGTGAAACCCGTGGAACATAGGTTTACTAGAGCACGCTCCGAATTCTACGGCAAAACGAAACTATTTGACAACTACATATTAGACAAGTGGCAAAACGCTTGACGAATAGAAATAGAATAGAATGGAAAATGTATGGGTTTGACATAATATGTCATCGATAACATAGTCGAAAGATTATGTGATCCCCATACATTTATCATTCTATTCGTCAAGCGTTTTGCCACTTGTCTAGGGGGTCAGGTGATAAAAGACGGCGAGTAAAAAAAAATAACTTAACCTAATCTAACTTTAATATTTGTACATCCAGGATTTAAATGCACTTACCTACTGCCATGTTTTCAAATAAAGGGGTTTAGTAAATGGTGTTTATACCTACCACCATTTGGGCCATGAGCACTACAAGGAGCGACATGTTGAAAATTATTTGTCCACTGTATACTCCTCGGCAGACTGTTTGAGTTAGTTCCGTACATCTGGAAATATTATTTATTTAATTACAACGGTTGGATATAAACAATTACAGTAATTAGCCCTTAAAACATATTAGAAGCTAAATTAACTTAAACAATAATTAAAACTTTACTAAACTAACAAACAAAACTAAATATTATTATCACAAAATCTTAGACATATTGAAAATAAAACGCTCCATTGATCGTGAAACACAGTTGGGTATAGCATTGATTGCTCATTGAACGTCATCGCAAACAGTCGGTGCCGTTAGGTTGTCCTAAGGTGCAAGTACTTGTCGGGCACATAGATCAATATAGATCCTACATTGTATATTATGACGTTCAGGCGCGTCTATTACGCCTCGAAGGATTTTGAAGGCTACGTCTAGTTGATTGCGAGCCCTACAAACTGCCAGTGAATTATAATTTAGTGTACCAAGCAGGAGCTGTATGGGGTATAAAAATGGATAATACTCGTATGTTTTTTTGTACAAGTAAGGTAAGAAAGTCTTTTGCACTTTTTCTATGACTAGGATATAAGTAGACTCAGGACTCCAAACGCACGCCGCAGATTCCAACTTCCTTCTTACTAGGGTGTTAAATAGTAATTTAATGACATCTGAATAATTTTGGAATTGCGTAAAACGAATCCATGGCGCTTATAACAATCAACATCTAGGGCAGATATATGTGCGTGAAATGACAGGTTACAGTCGAATGTCACACGAAGATCTTTGACGTCAGTCACTCGGGTTAATGTGGTCTCTCCTGGAATGTATGTTGCATGCAAGGGTTTTGATTTACGACTAAATGTCACGATAATATAACAATGAGCCAAATAGGTACGCGAATGAAGAGTTGCAGATAGGATGCAAGTAACTCCATATCTCATCATGCGATATACAACGCGATCTAATCAACGTTATTACTTTGAGAATACACAGCCATAAAAACATATAGACAACATGGAACCTCCTCCTTTTCCATAGTGAGGGAAAAAGGGGTAACCATTAGTCAAAGTCGAAACTCAGAAACAATAATTACCGTAACGTATCGATATGCATTTTAATACCGACTATTAACCCCTTTTTATACTTCTCCTCTTTTTCCGTTTGACTCAAATCTTCTTGTTCAAAAATATCACTCAGCCTTAGAAAGTAACTGTGCAGGTTTTTATACTGGTAGCCGAGAGAGGTGGACAGGGGTATGACCAGGATGTACACTCCAATGATTCTGGTGAAGAATATCCACCATACGAAGTTGCAGAATACCCTCAAGACGTTGGCCAGAGAAGACCTGTCCTCTACATCTGGGTACGCCATCACGAGCGTCGTGAAGGTAGAGTCTGAAAATATACCACCGATATTATACCCATGTTTAGGTTAATTAGGAACTTATTCTCATTACAAAATTTTCGGAACATCAAGACACCTGTGTGCTGTCTATTCTTACGTGTGTGTATTATAGATTTACCTACATTATTACATTTCAAGTAAACACAACTTTATTATTTATTATGTGAGCCGGTTTTACACACGTGTAAGTACATTCGGGAATGACTGACTAGTTTCCAACTAAAATGGAGCCCTATTCATGAGCAGGTGACGCGGCGGAGTCGCTTTCCGAATATATACATGAGTAGAACCGACATTAAAAGTACTTACTTGATCGTACCATCTCCAATGCTGCATCAAACGAGTACATGATCATAGACAAAAAGCAGCTAGAACTTAGAGCGGCCAAGTACATAACAGCACTGCGTATCATTTGCTTTTCAACTTCAGGGTCATTATGGACCTTCTTCAAGGTCACTATGAGAGTGTAGAGTAACGTCTTTACGTTCTTCGCTTGAGTAGACATGATAACTCGGAAGGCGTACAGCATCGGATGAGAAATGCAGAAGATCATAAAGTTGGAGTGCTGCTTCTCCGTCAAATTTTGCTGAGTGAGGAACGTTCCCATTTCCATACCAATGAGAGTTATTATCAGAGCATCGTGGACCTTGGTGAAGCGGTTATATATTCGGACGAACCTCTTCGAGAGATTAAAGTCCTCGAACCAACAGTTAGGCAAACCGAAGATGTACACAGCAAAATAGATTTTGTAAAAGAAATCAGTTGTCTTACTTTGTGCATACGAAAGAATGGTGGTCTCCATGATCAGTTCGTCTTCAGCGCTAGAGACGAGTTCGCTGTGTGATTGTAACTATATTTGTAATTGATGTATTTATTGTCTTTTTGTAGCTACTTTCGCGAATTCAACTGGGTTTTATTATTAAGCTAGGGTTGTCAAACAAAATGATTCTTTATTTCTTTCACAAAGGGGTACATGATTAAAAACTATCAAGTGTTTTTTAATCAAGAATATTTTTAACCCCCGACGGAAAAAGAGGGATGTTATAAGTTTGACCGCTATGTGTGTCTGTCTGTATGTCTGTGGCACCGTAGCTCTTAACGGTTAAACCGATTTGGATGCGGTTACGCAGCAGGGACCGCTAAGTTTAGAGCAATAACTAAATAGTTAAAATATGGAGATTGCTTAATCATAACACTCACAGACTTAACAATTCAACACCCAGATTTGCAACAAAAATGTGATCTTATCGAAGCTATTGCTGGTAACTTAATAGATAGTATTCAAACACAATCAAATGAAGGGTTTGACTTACAGCAGTACCCCGCCACAACATTGTCTTATATAGGTGTTGCTTTATCGGATTTGATGGCTCAATGATAGGTATTATTTTTGACTTTTTAAATGACCGCTTTTGCGTTGGGTTTTTTTTTTAATTTTCCATAAGATGCACAGCCCTTTCTAACAATTAACTTACTGTTAGTTAGTAGATATTACGGAGCAGTAATTTCTCCAATTTAGTTATTATTAGCATCTAGGTAATCAAGAAAATGACTCTATTATATAGCTATAATAGAGTCATTTTCTTGATTACCAACGACATTTTGATATTAATGTGAGACTTGTTGTATGGGTATGTATCATCAAGCCTACTTGCCACTAGAAGGCAGGCAGGAGAGCTCTACATCTTTGAGTGTCACATTTGAATAAAAAATTACATTATTCTTTATTTTTATTTACACATAAAGAAAGCCTCGATGGTTGGGTGGATTCCTGATCAATCAACGTGTTATTGTCTACGCAATAAGCTTGTACCCATTCTTGGGAAAACATGATAAAGATGAAAGTGTGAAGGAGAGAATGTCCCTACATCAGTGAATCCTTGTCTAGTCAGCTGTTTTATTTATTACTGTGTGATTTAATTTTGATAGCAATTAAATACTGCTCTGTCTTTCGTCTATTTATTGAATTGAATTGAAATGTATAGTGTAGTTACTTCTTTTTTAATACAGCACTGAAAACACGGAGTACGAGGACTTCGCGATCTGAAATTTAGCAAATAAATTACATAGATACCTACAACATATTATGTACATTATAGAGATAGAATAGAATAGAAGAATAGAAAGAAAATACTTTATTGCACACCAAGAAACGAATAACACAGTATAACCTTAAAACTAGAATAACAGTGCAAGTGGATACCTTCATATCTACCTTATACACTTATTAGTTCGTGTTTGGCTTGAGGGGCAAACAGCGACCCACTTATAAAGTTAAATATCCTTCTAAACTACCTCCAGAAAAGACAAGAAGACTTATGACATATTTGTCTAGGTTATAAAAGAGAAGGAGATGATTTCTTGTAGGTACTTACCTTAATGTAAGACTCATATGACAGATCGATGTAGCCGAGGCCTTTCAACACAACAGGCCTCTGTGAAGTAAATTAACAAATTAGTTTTCTTAACTGAAGAACGCCATATTTCTAGCGACTTAATCGCAGAACGTAAATAAATTTTTAAACCTTAGGCTGATGGTACTACCAACACTTTTCCCAGTGGACTTAACCACACTATAGTTGACCGGAAAATCAAGACCTAAACTACGACAAAAATACTTAATATTGATCATAGTGTAGTATGTGATGCATCTTCTCCATGATACAATTGTACCTAATTCTGTCACATAACTGAGTTTATCTAAACTTATAGGTACACGTCTTTAATGGCGCACCTCCCAACCAACCTCGTTCATTGCAACAGTACCAAAGATGTTTTCAGTATCCTAGATAGTTAGTAATACTTGTTACTTAGGGTACTCATCATCATCATCATCACCAGGCGGAAGACGTCCTCTGCTGGACAAAGGCCTCCCCCTTAGAACGCCACAATGAATGACAACTTGCCATTTGCATCCACCAGCTGCCCGCAACTCTGACGATATCGTTGATCCACCTGGTGCGAGGCCTGCCAACGCAGCGTCTTCCGGTTTGTGTTCGCCACTCGAGAACCTTTCTTACCTAGCGGTTATCGGTTCTTCGAGCGATATGGCCTGCCTATTGCCACTTCAACTTGCATATGCTTTGAGCTATGTCGATGACCCTAGTTCTTTGGCGAATTTCCGTATTCCGGATGCTGTCGCGCAAAGAAACTCCGAGCATAGCTCTCTCCATAGCTCGTTGAGTGACTCTGAGCCCCTCCAAAGGCTCCGATATAGAGTGGATGCGATAGGCCCAAAATAGGAAACAGTGGCGTGTAAGGAAGGATGCTTATGCCCAGCAGGAGTCATCTAAAACCTGATGATGATGACGAGTATAGATAAATTGTTTAAACAATAACTGTATGATATCATGCTGACCTGAGCGTGAGCAATGGTGGTGACAACGAGGCTCCTGACGCGACGTGAAGACAGCCCCTGGCAGTGGTGCCAGCCAGAAAAATATATCGCAGTGTCCAGGTGGGAAGCCTGACACATAACATCAAATACATCGCATTTCACATGGACCATAAATACCAAATAGTTCACTGAGGTACTTTACATACACAAACACCCAGACTCGGGACAAATATCTGCGTATCACACAAATGTTTGTCTAATGTAGTAGTGTATAATTTGGCATATGTAGGTCTGTAGATTTAAGCAGATTTACTGTCATACAATATTTTGCTCTGATTACTAAATACTCATGTTAAATAGGGCTTAGTTTACTTTGCATGGCTGACTGCAGACACTAAAACGGCAATCCTACTTGCCAAAACTATTTATCATCACAAAACCAACTACAGTTACAGAAACCTTAACATGTACTTCTAGCAACTTTTCTTCTTACCTCGACGGTGACGTCTCCAGCGTTCCACATGAAGAAGCCAGTACTGATGAGCACAGAACAGGCAGTGACACCTGTGGTACACAGGTTTACCAGGGAACGCTCCAGACTCTACGGCACAATGAAACTATTTGACAACAGATTGCAACATAAACATCCCCCTCTTATTTTTAACGAGAATTATGCCCGCATTAACTAAGCCCCGTATTAAGTCTATTGACATCTCTATTATTACATATGCAAACGATAGTGTTAGGTATAATTTATACTTTATTATTATTATTAATTTAAGTAAGCTTTGGTTTTAAATTGTTTTTTTTTTTTCAAATAAAGGGTGTGAGATTAAGACTGACCAGCTAAAAAATAACTTAACCCTAACATTATTTATGTTTTATAAAAGGGGTTTAAATGGTGTTTATACCTACCACCATTTGGGCCATGAGCACTACAAGAACCGACATGTTGAAAATTATTTGTCCACTGTATACTCCTCGGCAGACTGTTTGAGTTAGTTCCGTACATCTGGAAATATAACAATGATCCTAATAGGTACGAGAATGAAGAGTTGCAGACAGGATGGATGTAAACGTAGGGGGGGTCGCCCTCTGGCCAGATGGCGGGATCACTTACATAAGAGGGCAGGCAACGACTGGATGCATAAAGCAGCAGACCGGGCTTTGTGGCGTACATTGGGAGAGGCTTATGTCCAGCAGTGGACTGCAACGGGCTGATGATAAGACAGGATGCAAGTAACTCAAAATCTAATACCGATGATAGGTATCATTTTCAAAGTTATAATTTTAGGAATTTGAAGCCATAAAAAACATACAGACAACATGGAACTTTCTCCTTTTCCAAAGACAGATACGAAAAAAAAAGAAAAGCAAAAAAAAGGTTACCATTATGATGATGATGATGATGACCCAATTGGCGCAGTGGCTAAGCGTTTGGACTGCTGCGGTAAGGGTTGCGGGTTCGATTCCCGCACGGGACAAAAATTTGTGCGATCCGCAGATGGTTGTCCCGAGTCTGGGTGTTTGTGTATGTGATATCCCATGTTTGTGAAACGCACCCACGATACAGGAGAAATTACTAGTGTGGGGCGACGTTTATTTGAAAAAAAAAAAAAAAGATACGAAAAAAAAAAGAAAAGCAAAAAAAAAGGTTACCATTAGCCAAGGACAAAACTCAAAAACAATCATTACCGTAACGTATCGATATGCATTTTAATACCGACTATTAACCCCTTTTCATACTTCTTCTCTTTTTTCGTTTGACTCAAATCGTCTTGTTCAAAAATGTCACTTAGTTTTTGAAAGTAACTGTGGAGGTTTTTATACTGGTAGCTGAGAGAGGTTGACAGGGGTATGACCAGGATGTACACTCCAATCATTCTGGAGAAGAATATCCACCATACGATGTTGCTCAATACTCTCAAGACGTTGGCCAGAGAAGACCTGTCCTCTACATCTGGGTACGCCATCACAAGCGTCGTGAAGGTTGAGTCTGAAAATATACCGCCGATATTATGAGATATGTCTTACCTTTGCAATTTTTATTGTTGTAATTTTGTTGATCAAATTATTTCATGTTTTTTCTTAAGGCCAAACTAGTTGGCTTGCACTTTTAGTTATCAGTGGCAAAATCAGATGTGTTTAGTATTAAACCCATGTTTATGTTTATTAGGAACTCATTCTCATTCACTAAGGTTTAGGAACATCAAAACACCAGTGTGCTGTCTATTTTTACATGGCATCAACTATGTTATAACCTCGAAGGTTATTTGTTATAGTTTTACATTTTAAGTAAACACAACTTTATTATTATTTATATGACCCGGTTTTACTCACGTGTAAATTGGGGAATGCCCGACTAGTTTCGGTCTTTAATGGAGCCCAATTCATGAACAGGTGACGCGGCAGAGTCGCCAGTTAAACGGTTCGGCTTCCCGAAAATACACATGAGTAAAATGACATACATATAGTCAATAATAAGGATAAAATGTACAAAAGTACTAATAGTAAAACAAAACTTTACTTCAAAGATAAAAGTACTTACTTGATCGTACCATCTCCGATCCTGCATCAAACAAATACATGATCATAGTCAAAGTGCAGCTGAAACATAAAGCGACCAAGTACTTGACAGCACAACGTATCATTTGCCTTTCAACTTCAGGATCATTATGGACCTTCTTCAAGGTCACTATGAGAGTGTAAAGCAAAGTCTTTACGTTTTCCGCTTGAGTAGACATGATAACACGAAAGGCGTACAGCATCGGATGAGAAATGCAGAAGAGCATAAAGTTGGAGTGCTGCTTCTCCGTCAAATTTTGCTGAGTGAAGAACGTTCCCATTTCCATACCAATGAGAGTAATTATCAAAGCATCGTTGACCACGGTGAAGCGGTTATACATTCGGACGAATCTCTTGGAGAGATTAAGGTCCTCGAACCAACAGTTTGGCAAACCGAAGATGTACACAGCATAATAGATTTTGTAAAAGAAATCAGTTGTCTTGCTTTGTGCATACGAAAGAACGGTGGTCTCCATGATCAGTTCGTCTTTAGCACTAGACATGAATTCGCTGTGTGATTTTCAACTATATTTGTAATTGATGTATTTATTGTCTTTTTGTGGCTAGTTTCGCGAATTCAACGGGGTTTTATTAAAGGATAGGGCTGTCAAACACAAAAAATATAATAATGAAATAATGATTCTTTATTTCTCTCACGATGGGATACATGATTAAAAACTAATTCTTGATCATTATTAGATCACATTGCGCGAGCTAGTGCCTTTTGTAGGTTATCATGAAAACCTGTATTACAGGCCACACAAGTGGGTCCTCACTTAAGACATCTAGGCCTCTCATGATTGTGCCGATTAAAGATTTTTAAAACTAAAAATTGTCTTTGTAGGTAGGTTTTTTCTTCTACCGGTCCCAAAAATAGAGAATTTATCTGGTATCGTGAGCAATACACAATAATTCTAGGCTCAAAAAAGCCAGTCAATCGCTAACCTTTTAAAGAGGATTCAGCAGCACTCAGTGTAAGATACTATGACGGGACTACTGTAATCAGCCTTGGATAAAGATTTTTAAATCAATTCTTATGCAAAGTGTTCCGTACATTGCGAGTACAAAAATACGTATTATCAAGAGTAGTCTGCCGCTTTGGCCAAGTGGACACTAAGCGCGACTGCTAGTATGAGGTCCTGCCCCCTTACCATGAACTCTTAAAGCAGGACAGTTTACCACGTGAAAGCGAGACGCCGCTACACGCTGCGTAATGCAGCGTCTCGCTTCCACATGGTAAACTGTCCTGCTTTAAGAGTTCATGGTAAGGGGGCTGGATGCGAATCCCAGGTCGGGCAAAATGTTGTTGAGTTGTTCCATTAGGTGACTCTCACTAGCAGCACGAAGACTGGATTTGTGCCCGCTTGACGGCTATAGGCTCGCCCCCTATTACATTGGGTAGCAGGCGAAATGTGGGTGTACTACGCCTTCGGGGAATATAGGCGTGATGTTATGTTTCATCAAGAATATTTTTAATCCCCGACGGTAAAAGAGGGGTGTTATAAGTTTGACCGCTATGTGTGTCTGTCTGTTTGTCTGTGGCACCGTAGCTCTTAAGCGGTTAAACCGATTTGGATGCGGTTATGCGGCGGGGTACTAAGTTTAGAGCAATAACTAAATAGTTAAAATATGGAGATTGCTTAATCATAACACTCACAGACTTAACAATTCAACACCCAGATTTGCAACAAAAATGTGATCTTATCGAAGCAATTGCTAGTAACTTAATATTAGTACTCAAACTCAATCAAAAAAAGGGTCTGACTTACAGCGGTACCCCGCCGCGACATTGTCTTGAATAGGTAGTAGTCGACCGGATTTGATGGCTCAATGATAGGTAATATTTTAGACTTTCTAAATGATCGCTTTTCTTTTTGTGTTGGGGTTGTTTAAATTTTCTTTAACCGCCGATCTCAGAGATATTTAATGATTACATAAGCTATCACTAAGTAAAGGATTTGTTTGTAAAATCTTTACTTAGTGTCAGTTTGGTATCCGGCCTAGAATTGACCACCCCCTTTCCTCCCGTGGGTGTCGTAAGAGGCGACTAAAGGAAAATCCAGAAGATGGGCAGCAGCGTCTTCTGTAACTTGACCACCAACACTGCGATCCCCAAGCCGCTTGCCAAGCGTGGGGATTATGGCAACCTCCCCCCTTCTACAAGGAGGAGGCCTTTGTCCAACAGTGGACGTCTTCCGGCTGATGATGATGATGAGTGTCAGTTTAAGTTTTCATTAACGTCTCTGAGTGCGGCGGTAAGATACACAACCCTTTCTAACAATTAACGTATTGTTAGTTAGTAGATATTACGGACCAGTAATTTGTCCAATTTAGTTATTATGCTATGTAATAGACTCATTTTCTTGATTACAAACGACATTTTGATATTTATGTGAGAATAGTTGTATTGGTATGTATCATCACGCCACAAGTGCCACAAGAAGGAATGTAGGAGAGCTCTAAATGTTTGACTGACAAATTTGATAAAAAGATGCATTGTTCTTTTTTAAGAAAGCCTCGATGGTTAGGTGGATTCCTGATCAATCAACGTGTTATTGTGTGTCCATTACGCACGCACCAATAAGCTTGCACCTATTCTTGGGACCTCCACCTAATACTTGGTTTCTTTAAAGAAGAGAGTGTGTCCCTGCCTAAGTAAATCCTTATCTAGAAAGCAGTTTTATTTAGAATGTAGCTTTGTTCGTTTTACTGTGTGATTTAATTTTGATAGCAATTAAATAATGTTCTGTCTTTTCCTCTATTTATTGAATTGAATTGAAATGTATAGTGTAGTTACTTCTTTTTTAATACAGCACTGAAAACACGGAGTACGAGGACTTCACGATCTGAAATTAAGCAAATAAATTACTTATATACCTACTACATATTATGTACATTATAGAGATACCTACATATCTACCTTATACACTTATCAGTTCGTGTTTGGCTTGAGGGGCAAACACACAAACAGTTTTCTCCTACTTATTAAATTAAATATCCTTATAAACTACCTCCAGAAAAGCTAAGAAGTAGGTAGGTACACATAGTAGGTACATAGTTGTCGAGGTTGTAAAAGAGAAGGAGATGATTTGTTGTAGGTACTTACCGTAATGTAAGACTCATATGACAGATCGATGTAGCCGAGGCCTTTCAACAAAACAGGTCTCTGTGAAGTAAAATAACAAATTTGTTTTCTTAACTGAAGAACGCCATATTTCTAGCGACTCAATCGCAGGACGTAAATAAATTTTTAAACCTTAGGCTGATGGTACTACCAACACTTTTCCCAGTGGACTTAACCACACTATAGTTGACCGGAAAATCAAGACCTAAACTACGACAAAAACACTTAATATTGATCATAGTGTAGTATGTGATGCATCTTTTCATGATACAAATGTACCTAATTCTGACACATTACTGAGTTTATCTAAACTTATACACGTCTTTAATGGCGCACCTCCCAACCCAACCTCCTTCATTGCAACAGTACCAAAGATGTTTTCAATATCCTAGATTGTTCGTAATACTAGTTACTTAGGGTACTCATCATCATCATCATCATCACCAGCTGGAAGACGTCCTCTGCTGGACAAAGGCCTCCCCCTTAGAACGCCACAATGAACAACAACTTGCCATTTGCTTACACCAGTTGCCCGCAACTCTGACGATATCGTCGGTCCACCTGGTGGGTGGCCTGCTAACGCTGCGTCTTCCGGTTCATGGTCGCCACTCGAGAATCTTTCTCACCCAGCGGTTATCGGTTCTTCGAGCGATATGGCCTGCCCATTTCCACTTCAACTTGCATATGCTTTGAACAATGTCGGTGACTCTAGTTCTTTGACGAATTTCCGTATTCCGGATCCTATCGCGCAAAGAAACTCCGAGCATAGCTCTCTCCATAGCTCGTTGAGTCACTCTGAGCCTCTCCAAAGGGTACTATATAGAGTGGATGCGATAGGCCCAAAATTGGAAACAGTGGCGTTTAAGGAAGGATGCTTATGCCCAGCAGGGGTCATCTAAAAACTGATGATGATGATGATGACGACGTACATATATATAAATTGTTCAAACAATAACTGGATGATATCATGCTGACCTGAGCGTGAGCAATGGTTGTGACAACGAGGCTCCTGACGCGTCGTGAAGACAGCCCCTGGCAGTGGTGCCAGCCAGAGAAATATATCGCCGTGCCCAGATGGGAAGCCTGACACAAAACATTAAATACATCGCATTTCACATAGATTATAAATACGAGTAGTTCATAGAGGTACTTAAAATACACAAACACCCAGACTCAGGACAAACATCTACGGATCACACATTTTTTTGTCTAATGCGGGTATTGACCCTGCTACCCCTACCTGTAGTGTCTAAGTAATTTGGCATATATGTATAGGTCTGTAGATTAAGGCAGATTGAATACTAAGAACAACTTTCGTTGTAGCGTAAAAAGACGAAGAGTTTTAGTCATGTGACCGGTTGAGTTAAATATGTTTGAGTAGATAGTAGTAGCAAGGAACTGTCGCACAACACCGAGTATTTTTTTACACGATCCTTTAGTTTCTGATCGAATAGTGTTGTTTTGCCAATGAATTTGACAGTCGTAAGCAACCTATCAATATTTGGCTCTGTTTACTAAATACTCATGTTAAATAGGGCTTAGTTTACGTTGACAAACGCTGCATGGCAGGCTGTAGTCATTAAAACGGTAATCCTACTTTAATTAACTTCTATATTGCTCCAACTACCTACTCATCATCACAAAACCAACTACAGCTACAGGAACCTTAACATGTACGATTGTACGTCTAGCAACTGTTCTTCTTACCTCGACGGTGACGTCTCCAGCGTTCCACATGTAGAAGCCAGTAGTGATGAGCACAGCGCAGGCAGTGAAACCCGTGGAACATAGGTTTACCAGGCCACGCTCCGAATTCTACGGCACAATGAAACTATTTGACAACAGATTGTAACATTAAATATCACCCTCTTATTTATAAATGAGGATCATACCGGCATTAACTAAACCCCGTTTTAAATCTATTGACATCTCTATTATTTGATATGCAAACGATAATGACAGGTATAATTTTTACTTTATTAGAGAGATTAAGACAGAGTGAGTATTAAAAATAACTCAACCCTACAATTATTTATGTTTTATAAAAGGGGTTTAAATGGTGTTTATACCTACCACCATTTGGGCCATGAGCACTACAAGAAGCGACATGTTGTAAATTATTTGTCCACTGTATACTCCTCGGCAGACTGTTTGAGTTAGTTCCGTACATCTGGAAATATAACAATGATACAAATAGGTACGAGAATGAAGAGCTGCAGACAGGATGAATGTAAACGTCCTCTGGCCAGATGGCGGGATCACTTACATAAGAGGGCAGGCAACGACTGGATGCATAAAGCAGCAGACCGGGCTTTGAGGCGTAGATTGGGAGAGGCCTACATATGTCCAACAATGGACTGCAACGGGCTGATGATAAGACAGGATGCAAGTAACTCAAAATCTAATACCGATGATAGGTATCATTTTCAAAGTTATAATTTTAGGAATTTGAAGCCATAAAAAAAATACAGACAACATGGAACTTTCTCCTTTTCCAAAGACAGATACGAAAAAAAAAAGAAAAGCAAAAAAAAGGTTACCATTAGCCAAGGACAAAACTCAAAAACAATAATTACCGTAACGTATCGATATGCATTTTAATACCGACTATTAACCCCTTTTCATACTTCTCCTCTTTTTTCGTTTGACTCAAATCGGCTTTTTCAAAAATATCACTTAGTTTTTGAAAGTAACTGTGCAGGTTTTTATACTGGTAGCTGAGAGAGGTGGACAGGGGTATGACCAGGATGTACACTCCAATGATTCTGGTGAAGAATATCCACCATACGATGTTGCTCATTACCCTCAAGACGTTGGCCAGAGAAGACCTGTCCTCTACATCTGGGTAGGCCATCACAAGCGTCGTGAAGGTTGAGTCTGAAAAAATACCGCGGATATTCTGAGATATGTCCTACCTTTGCAATTTTTACTGTTGTAGTTTTGTTGATCAAATTATTTCATGTTTTTTATTGAGGCCAAACTAGTTGGCTTGGACTTTAACTTGTCAGTAGCAAAATCAGATGTGTTTAGTATTACACCCATGTTTGGGTTTATTAGGAACTCATTCTTATTTACTAAGGTTTAGGAACATCAAGACACCTTTGTGCTGTCTATTCTTACGTGGCATCAACTATGTTATAACCTCGAAGCATATTTATTATAGTTTTACATTTTAAGTAAACACAACTTTATTATTTTTTATATGAGCCGGTTTTACTCACGTGTAAATTGGGGAATGCCCGACTAGTTTCGGACTTTAACGGAGCCCAATTCATGAGCAGGTGACGCGGCGGAGTCGCAAGCCAAACGGTTCGGTTTCCCGAATATACACATGAGTAAAACCGGCATACATATAGTCAATAATAAGGATAACAGTTACAAAAGTATAATAGTAAAACACAACTTTACTCCAAAGATAAAAGTACTTACTTGATCGTACCATCTCCGATCCTGCATCAAACAAATACATGATCATAGACAAAGTGCAGCTGAAACATATAGCGACCAAGTACTTGACAGCACAACGTATCATTTGCTTTTCAACTTCAGGATCATTATGGACCTTCTTCAAGGTCACTATGAGAGTGTAGAGTAAAGTCTTTACGTTCTTCGCTTGAGTAGACACGATAACACGGAAGGCGTACAGCATCGGATGAGAAATGCCGAAGACCATAGAGTTGAAGTGCTGCTTTTGCGTCAAATTTTGCTGAGTTAAGAACGTTCCCATTTCCATACCAATGAGAGTAATTATCAAAGCATCGTTGAGCACGGTGAAGCGGTTATACATTCGGACGAATCTCTTGGAGAGCTTCAGGTCCTCAATCCAACAGTTGGGCAAACCGAATATGTACACAGCATAATAGATTTTGTAAAAGAAATCAGTTGTCTTACTTTTTGCATACGAATGAACGGCGGTCTCCATGATCAGTTCGTCTTCAGCACTAAAGACGAGTTCGTTGTGTGATTTTCAACTAAGATAGTTAAAACGTAATTGATGTAATTAATGTCTTTTCGGAGGTACTTTCGTGAAATCAACGGGGTTTTATTAATATGATAGGGCTGTCAAACACAAATAATATTATAGTAATATAATTCTTTATTTCTCCCACAATGGGGTACCTGATATAAAGCTAATTCTAGATCATGATTGATCACATTGCGAGAGCTGGTGCCAATTGTAGGTTGTTATGAAAACCTGTATTACAGGCCACCAGGGTCCAGGATCCACTTAAAAAATATAGTCACATACAAATAATAAACCAAACGAATAAAACGTACCCGCCAACCTTTTGCATAGAGGATTCAGCAGCACTCTGTGAGCAGGGACTTAAATACCGGTAAAATCCAGTAACGTTATCTGCGAAAGTGCGAGATAACGTTATGTTTGAAAGTATTGATACATGAAAACGATATTATGCGAAGCTTTGTATGTGTATAACGTTATAGTTACGTTACGTTACATTTATCAGTTACCGGAACTAAATCGAAATTAAAACTGAACAATAACGTTATTTTTTTTGTTCTATGCTATCTCTTTTACTCAATACTGTTGTCTCTTTATTTTCGTATGTTATATCGAACGTCCTCTAAAGCTATAGCGCGTTTTGTGGTCGTCAGCGCAGCAATTTAGTTATTAACTGAGACAGTCAGATTTCACATAGGTTCATTAGAAGAACATACAACAGGCTTCTAGGCTCCACCACTCGGCCGTACCTACAGCGATAAATGCCTACAATTCGCGTAGTGCCGGCTCTACTCCGCCAGTCGGTTACCACCGCTCGCGCGTATATATAAGAAATAATAAGTTTCAAATAGTGATCAACAAGAATGGCTGGTTTAAACTATTGCTCATTTGGCAGACGTTTGATACAATAGTTTTTAAAGCAATTCTTACCCGTTTCATATGTACATGTTGGATAATTACGAGAGCAACTTGAAAATGTGATTTTTTGTTTGTTGAAATATCTTAACAATTTTGGTGTCAAATGAAAGGTCTAGGTCTAAAAACATTTTATCCGTTTGGATCATGTAAATAGGTCCACGCGTTTAGGAGATAATTAAGAATTAGTATGATGAAAATGTAAACTACCAGAATTTTGTTGTTTTAGTTAAACGAACTTTTTATAGCAAAATGTGAAAATATGATTTATGTAAGTTTATGAGAAATGTTAAACAAAGAGGTAGCCTAAAGATTAAAGGTTTGTTTTCATTTGTTAATTACAAATGACGGACTTTGTATTCATTGTCTATCTACCTAATTGACCGTGTACCTACGCATCAAACACAAGATAGATTCCGTCACGGTAATATTATAATACAGTACTCCAACTTCATACAAACGGACGAAACGCGGGCTATACCTACGCGCCTCGATCTCGGGGTGCGCTCGGGGCGCAGACAGTTACGGCTGTACCACAGTGTCGAACGGACGGTGTGTTGTTTTTTTAACAATAACCGCGCGATTTTTTCTCTAAAAATCAGTTAACATGACGAGTAGGAAATATTGTGCTGTTTTTGGTTGTATGAATTCGTTTGTTTTTTTGTTTTGTTTCCCAAAACAATTTTTAATTAAGCTTTATATAAGAATGCGGATTATACTTTAAAATTTAACAATAAAGCATTTCGTACGACTCAGTCTAGGCGCAAATATTTTTCGGTCGCAAATTTATAACCCCGATTTGTTTTTCAAACAAAAACATGTTTTTTTTATTAAATCTACCAATCAAAAAACAACACGAGTTTTTATTGAACACTTCCTATTCAATACACAAAGTATTCCATTTATTTATATAAAAAGGATATTTACAATCACAAAACTAAATAGAAACAGAAAGTAGGCAAATGTAATTAAAATGCTAGAGACGGGCAGCCCTAACGCATGTTTACGTACCGCGCGGCTGTAGGCATTTATTTCTATCATGCGGCCGAGTTACACTACTGTATTATAATATTACCGTGATTCCGTGCTCAAGTAGGGAGATAGACGATGAATGTTATAGTAGCAGCGGCAAGCCGTCAACCCTAAAATTTAAATTATTTATAAAGTTTTACACTCAGGTATTTTTATTTAAAAGTCAAAATTACTGAACCGATTTTAGTGAATCTAAACCTAGGTACCAGCAGCGCGTGGCGTGCGAAGTTGCCGCTACGTGCGAACGCGAGCGGTGGCACTTAGTAGGTACCTACTGAATATGCTCGGCGTAAAAGAAGTAAATAGGAACCTACTTTTTATAACCCTATCAAGAAAAAAAATACCTATTTAAAATCGATTCACACTTATAGTCGGATTAAGAGCCACCTCGTTTTGAAGTCGGTACCCATTCGATGTACCCAAGTACCACCGCTCGCTTTCGCATGTAGTGGCAATTTCTGCCTCCCCCTTAGAATGCCACAATGGACGACAACTTGCTATTTGCATCCACCGGTTGCCCGCAACTCTGACAATATCGTTTGTCCACCTGGCGGTTGACGGTTCTTCAAGCGATATGGCCCGCCTATTACCACTTCAACTTGCATATTCTTTAAGCTATGTCGGTGACTTTAGTTGTTTGGCGAATTTCCGTATTCCGGATCCTGTCGCGCTAAGAAACTCCGAGCATAGCTCACTCCATAGCTCGTTAACTAACTCTGAGCCTCTCCAAAACGCAAACCGTAAGCAACCACGTCTCAGAGCCATACGTCATCACTGGCAACGCACACTGGTTAAAAACCTTTGTTGTCAGACAAATTTCCTAAACGCTGCCCATCCGAGTTGGATTCTTCGGGCGACCCCTTTGTCAAAGTTAGACCTGCCTAACTGAACAATTTGTCAAAGGTAGACGTAGTGGTCAACTACCTCGAGAGTACCGTTCCCAACGATACCCGGTACGGGTGCGACATGGACATTAGACATGATCTTCGTCTTGTCCATGCTTAATTTTAGACCCACCTGCTGGGAAACGATACTGAGGTTGCTGAGCATGGTATTGAGCTCCCCCAGCGACCCGACTCCGCCATAATAACTATATCATCGGCCAAACAAAGATGATTGATGTATTCGCCATAGATGTTGATGCCAGACCCGTTGCAGTCCAAGAGCTTGAAAACGTCCTCCAACGCATTTGTGAACAGTTTCAAAGAAATAACGTCTCACACCACGCTGCAGTTGGATTGGTTTCGTGCTCTCGTCCTGTAACCGGATCGACATGGTGGCGTTACTGTACAAACACTTCAACACCTAGATGTACCTATTGTCAATCTGACATCGCTGAAGGGACTGCAATACAGCCCAAGTATCGATTGAATCGAAGACTTTTTCATCGTCCACAAACGTTAAACACAGTGGCCGATTATACTCCTCGGTCTTCTGTATAATACGGAGGGTGTGGATGTGGTCAATGGTGCTAAAGCCTTTTCGAAAGCCGGCTTGTTCGGGAGGCTGAAAGTCATCAAGCCTGCGTTCGAGACGGTTCGTAATGACTCTCGAGAACAGCTTGCACATATGGCTCAGGAACGAGATGGGTCTATAATTCTTCAGCAAGGTGTTGTCACCTCTTTTGTAAAAGAGCACCACCTTACTCTTGTGCCATGCTTCTGGCGTAGTACCCTCGAGTATAACGAAATCGAATAGCTTCTGGAGGACTTAAAGTACCAGTTTTCCACCCGCTCTCAGAAGGTCCGTTGTGATTCCGTCTTCATCGGGCGCCTTGTTGTTCTTAAACAGTTTCAGCGCCACTCTAATCTCGTACAGCCTGATGTCTGGGATATCCTCAGAGTAGTGTCGGATCCGTTTAGCTCTGGAGTCCCCACAACGACAACAGGTTCCCCTGTCGAGGTGTACAGCTGTCCGTAAAACCTCTCGAACTCTCTCAATATTTTCGGTTTCGATGAGATGATACTGCCATCGTCGATCTCCTGCTTCGTCATTTGGCTTTTCCCAACAGAGGAATTCCTTGCGAACACTTTGGAGCTCTGGTTCCGCTCATTTGCGTCCTTAATACGAGCAGTATTAAAGGAGCGCAAATCGTGACGCGCGGTGTTAGAAATTTGCCTATTAAGTTGGTCGTATTCCGACATGTCAGCTGAAGATTGCGGTCTCATTTCATTCCGGACTTCCATTAACTTAATGGTTTTATTGGAGAGTTTCTAAGGCTTTTTTCGGCGTGGGGTTCTAAAGAACTGGGACCCCAATGCTTAGACAGCTTCCACCAACCCGTTGTTTATCTCGGAAAGCTTTCGGGGTTCTGGAATTGATCAGGACCAGAACGGAGCGTGGACTTCATCAGAGGAGACCGTTCAAGCTTAACATCATTCAGTATGCCTCTGGCAATACGAAAATCGCTACCGGTTTTCACCTTCCCGATCACAGAGATATCACTGAATATACGCTTCTTGGTCGTCATGATGAAGTCAATCTCATATAGATAGGCGCCATTGATATAAACACCTTCAATATTTTATACTTACATAAATGGGGCTAAGTATTAATGAGGCAATGTTTACGTTTTGGTGTCAAACGCTTCCTATTACTATGGTCATTTGGCGAGTATTAAGAAAGTTGATATTTCTAAGTAGAAATAGGTTAGATTTTTCGTTGCAGTCACATGTAGGTAGCAGGTAGCATATTCTTAATCGTACAAGAATGAATTTGAAAATATTCATATACAATTAGTAGTATAAAATCGTTGTTTCAATCAACGCAACGCCGCCACATTCATAATTCCATTGAAAACGGTGACCCAGCCAAAGTCTTGGAAGTTTCTAAAATCGATGGCAGTAGGAAAACCTCGTCAAGACTCAATTCCTAAAGATTTAAATATTGAACTTCTCAATCAACATTTCTCCAATTCGCCTAGTTTCAACCGATCTATTAAAGCCAATACACTAAATTATCTTTCTTCTCTTCCAACTCCTGATTTTTCACCATTTGTCTTTAATCAATTCTCCGTATGTGATGTTAAGAAGAGTATATTATCCATCACGTCCAACGCAGTTGTGTCAGCCGTAAGATGATACTCCCTGTTCTGGATGAAATTCTTCCTGTAATTTGCCATATCCTCAATCACTCCGTATCTTGTAGCGCCTTTCCATCTTTATGGAGAGAAGCTCAAGTCACCCCGCTTCCGAAAAAGAGTAATCCTGCTTCCTTCACGGAGTTTCGCCCAATATCCGTATTACCATTTCTTTCCAAAGTCCTAGAACGTCTTATCCATAACCAGCTCAGTGCTTTCCTTTGTAAAAACTCTCTCCTCAATCCTTTCCAATCCGGGTTTCGTCCAAGGCACAGCACTGCTTCAGCCATAGTTAACATTACGGATGACATACGACTGGGTATGGAGAATGGAAATCTGACGGTTCTGTCCTTATTAGACTTTAGTAATGCGTTTAGCACCGTCGATTTCGATGTTCTACTCGGCATTCTTGGCTCTCTTAACATATCCCCATCGGTGATTGATTGGTTTCGTAGTTACCTGTGTGGCCGTCGGCAACGGATTTGCATCGAAGGTTCTTTCTCTTCATGGTGTGATATCAGTGCCGGCGTACCACAGGGGGTTCTCTCACCCCTTCTGTTTGTAAACCCTTCTGTTTCTATTTATAAACTCTATCTCCAATGAACTTCTCTCATCCTACCACCTTTATGCTGATGATCTGCAAATATATTCCCAAGCACCTCTAGGAGAGTTGTCTGAGGCTGTCAAAATGATGAATAAAGATTTGGCTCAGATTTCCGATTGGAGCAAAGCATTTGGGTTAACTGTTAACCCGACTAAGACCCAGGTCATCATTGTCGGTAGCTCTAAGTTGCGCTCAAGAATAAACTGGTTGCAGATCCCCAAGATTATCTTTAATGACATTCCATTCCTAACAGCAATACCGTAAAAAACTTAGGCATTTTAATTGATGGAGACCTTTCTTGGGGTCCGCAAGTGCAAGAAGTAAGCCGCAAACTATTTGCGTCAGCGGGGTCTTTAAGAAGATTGCGCAATTTCTTGCCTACTGCCACCAAAACTGCGCTCACCCAGTCCTTTCTCCTTCCAATCCTTAATTATGCCCATGTAAGTTACCCTGACCTTACTGAAGAGCAGTTAGATAAGCTTGAGCGACTCCAAAACTTTTGCATCCGTTTCATATATGGTTTACGCAAGTATGATCATGTTTCAGATTTTCGAAATAAGCTCAGGTGGCTGCCAATTCGCCTTCGCCGGGATGCTCATATATTATCATTTCTTTATAATATCTTGTTCAATCCTGCTGTCCCCTCTTATCTCAAAGAACGTTTTAAGTTCCTTCATGACACACATATTAGACAATTGCGATATTCGGAGAATTTGGCGATGGAGATGCCTTCGCACTCCACAAAGTTTCTGGATAAATCCTTTGTAGTACTGGCTGTACGTTTGTGGAATGCGTTGTCTTTAGCTATAAGACAAGCACAAACGATAGCTTCTTTTAGGACATTAGTTAAGATTCATTTCTTATCTAATTAAACGAATTAACGGTTACTGTATTTTTATGTAGTTCTATCAAAAGCGTATTTATTGATATTTATTGTATATGTATAAATATATGTATATAAATTATTATATGTATGTTT
Source organism: Abrostola tripartita (assembly GCA_905340225.1). Taxonomy (NCBI): domain Eukaryota; kingdom Metazoa; phylum Arthropoda; class Insecta; order Lepidoptera; family Noctuidae; genus Abrostola; species Abrostola tripartita. The sequence goes on from HG996494.1 coordinate 827,639, forward strand.
TATATATATGTATCTTGTTTAGACTCTCATCGTTATTATTTCGTATCTATTTTATTGTAATCTACGTACTGCTGTACACGACTGACTATTCTTACAATTTCTTACATTTTTTCCTTCCAAAGGTTGCCTGGTAGATATTGCTTTAAGCGATAAGGCCGCCATTGTACCCACTGCATTAACGATAATGTATTTTTTTTTTTTAATAAAAAACGTCGCCCCACACTAGGAATTTCTCCTGTATCGTGGGTGCGTTTCACAAACATGAAATATCACATATACAAACACCCAGACTCGGGACAAACATCTGTGGATCACACAAATTTTTGTCCCGTGCGGGAATCGAACCCACAACTCCTAGCGCAGCCCAAATTAAGTTTATGACATGTATTTTATGGTGTACAATAAAGCATATTCTATCTACACACACTAATGCAAAACCAAAATGCTTACTGACACACGCACACCGATCTACAAAGATTTTCTCGTATACGGCCGGTATGTACCTACTTTTGCCGAGAGGAACGTCAGCGTATGGCATCTTCCGTTGTCAATGGTCTAAGATTTAGATATGAGATTAAACTTACATAAGGTTCTGTATGTGTAAGAACCTGATTGGCGCAGTGGCTAAGCGATTAGACTGCTGCGCTAAGGGTTGCGGGTTCGATTCCCGCACGGGGTAAAAATTTGTGCGATCCACATTTGATTGTCCCGAGTCTGGGTGTTTGTGTATGTGATATTTTATGTTTGTCAAACGCACCCACGATACAGGAGAAATTTTTAGTGTGAGGCGACGTTTAAAAAAAAAAACATTAATTATGAATTAACAAACGTCTCTGCATCTAATTAGTTTTAGATATGAAGCGAAGCATTTCTGTTGATATAATGGACCCAGAACCAATTAATCGTCCAAAATCCTCATCACTGTTAGACTGTTACGACATACATGGTCCAATATATGAATAAAACACGTTTAAGGGTTCAAATATCGAAGCCTGAATGTTGTGCTACTTATATCAACGACGATAGAAGAAATGAATATTTTACCTAGTTACTAACTGAAGAGATAAAATATATTAACCCATGTATGAGAACAAGATGTTACATCAAAATACTTAACTTTTTGAACGAAGTGAAAAGTACCACACAAATGAAATAGACGTAAGGGACACGGAGAGAATGTAAGCAGGCTATAATGTTAAAAGGAGATAAGGGATACTTAGCATTATAAATTTATATAAACTGATTAACCAATACAGGGAATTATTTTGTTCATAAAAATTAAAATGTCTATAAACTTTATTAATTTTTTTACGACCCATCTCCGAATTCAATAGTCGCAACTAAGAACGTAGATACGTACCTATATTTAAAATTTGGTACTACCTAATTAAGAAATTTCAAGAAGAATAAGAAAAGAAAAGAAAAAGTGTTCTCGTCTTCTCGTCGCGGGTGATTGGTGTTTGCTAATGACCAAAATGACAATCGTAGATCGTACAACGTTGCCAGCTCGCTTCTGGAGCGCGAGCGGTGCGGCCAGTGCCAGGAACTCGCGCGCTTTTTCTCACGAATAAGTTTGGCAACGTTGCGTATTTATATCGTTATAATAACGTTAACTTACTCTCAGAAATTTCGTTCTGTTACTCAAGAACGTTATTCAAAAATATCGAAAACAATATGTTTCCTTAAGTACCGATACCCTTATAACGTTATTATATCGATAAAAATTCTGTTCTTAATAACGTTTTAAGTCCCTGTCTGTGAGATACTATGACGGGACTACTGTAATCAGCCTTGGGTTAAGATTTTTAAATCAATTCATACTATGTGAAGACCTGTAGACCGGGCATTGTGGCGTATATTGGCAGAGGCCTATGTCCAGCAGTGAACTGCAACGGGCTGATAATGATATATATTTTTTTGTTTTTAAACATTTTCGCCCGGCACTAGGAATTTCTCCTGTGTCGTGGGTGCGCTTCACAAACATGAAATATCACGTTCACAAACACCCAGACTTGGGACAAACATCTGCGGATCGCATACATTTTGGTCCAATGCAGGAATCGAACCCGCAACCCTTAGCGCAGCAGTCCAATCGCTTAGCCACTGCGCCAATCAGGTTGTCAAAGATAATATTTGAAGTGTTCCGTAAATTTCGTGTACACAAAAAATACGTAGCTATAGACTGCTTCGTTGGTCCAGTGCTCGCTAAGCGCTGACACCTGACTTGCTGAGCATGAGGTCCTTGGTTCGAATCCCGGGTCAGGCAAAATGTTGAGTTTTTCCATTAGGTGATTCTCACTAGCAGCACGAACTCTAGTTTTGTGCCCGGTTGATGGCAATAGGCTCGCCACCATCACATTGGGACCTATAACATAGCAGTCCGAGTGTGGGTAAACTTTAACCTTCAGAATTAATCAAGAATACTTTGATTATGATGCACAACCCTTTCTAACATAACAAACAGTCAGTAGATGTAACAATGAAGTAATTTCTACAATTTGGTTATTATGCTACGTAATAGAGTAATTTTCTTGATTACCAACATTTTGATATTCATGGGAGGTCTGTTGTATGAGTATGTATGTATCATCACGCCTACTTGCCACAAGTAGGCAGGCAGAAGAGCTCAAACCGCCAAACTCAGAGACATTTAATGATTACTTGAACTGTAACTAAGTCAATATTTTCTTTGTGAAATGTGTCAGTTGAAGATAACGTCTCTGAATGCGGCGGTAGATCTCTAATTGAAACATTTATATAAAATAATGATTGTTTAAAGAAAAATAAAGCTGTCGTTCATTGTGGCGTTCTAAGGGGGAGGCCTTTGTCCAGCAGTGGACGTCTTCCAGCTGATGATGATGATGGAAAAATATAGTGACTGTAAACTACCAATCTTGATTGTTTCATGATTTGGATTGGTTTATTTTTATTTAATCGTTATCACAGACAGCCTTTTTGGTTGGGTGGGTTCCTGATCAATCAACTACTGTTGGGATGTCAATACAAAGCAATAGGCTCGCTCCTATTGGACTTAATCTTCATTTGAAAAGAGTGAGAGTATATCAGTGGATCCTTGTCTAGCCTGTTACACGGGAATGAACATTGCCAACAATTATCAAGAGTAGTTTTGTTCGTATTTCTTTTGTGAGATAAAAAGATCTTTTCCAATGGTTTAAGGGATCTTTTGACGTCGTTATTGGCGCAGTGGGTAAGCGATTCGACTGCTGCGCTATCTGCGGGTCCGATCCCGCACGGGACAAAAATTTGTAGGATCCGCAGATGTTTGACCCGAGTCTGGGATAATTCATGTTTGTTAAACGTACCCACGATACAGTAGAAATCTAGTATGGGGTAACGTTATTATAAAAAAATGTGATTTCACTTTTATTTTTCTAGAAGATACGTAATTATTATTTATGTTCTTTTGCAAAGATTCTTTATTATTAGGTATCTATTCTCCCACTATATATTCTAAACAGTAGAATATAGGTATTTTTCAACTAGATTATTCTCAGTCACAGTACGGAGACTGGATTTGGATTTGTGCCCGGTTGGCATTAAGCTCGCCCCTATCACACGAGGACCTATGACATAACCAGCGAAATTTTTCCGGGAATACAGGCCCGATGTTACGTTTTTTTTACGTACGTAACAATACCATCTTCTATTTCATTAATAATTCACATCTAATTAAATCGAATACTAAGTAGTTGTTTTATTATTTGCACAACCACTTGCATCAGAAGGTATAGTCTACAAGAACCAAGACAATAACTGAGAGATCTTATCTAACATTAATAAACAATGCCGTGATTTAAACAAAAATCTATACCCCCGACACGATCCTCGTTGTATCAAGAGACAGAGACTACACAACTATTGGAGTTGTACAACCGATTTTGGTTCATCACATGCAGTCCAGACTTCTGGATCAAGAAGATGAACTTCTCCGACACCTTCGTGAAGCAGTACCGGCCGTCGATGATCTTGAATCATGTGATGATGGTCGTATTCTGCACCTCTTGCACCCTAGCGCTGTGGGCCCAGCAGGAGCCGAGCCAGAAGTCTGACCGGCTAGCGTACGGAGTGTCGAGCCCCATTATAACCATCTTCTACCATTTCGTGATGCTGTTCTACAAGGATGATGTAAGGGGGGGTCGTGTACCAGCTGGCGATTGTCCTCAAAGACGGCCACAATGATAAGGAAGCTGAGCGAGAGATGATCAGCCTGTCCAAGATGTATAACAAGATATTCTTCTTGTCTTGTGAGTGCAGCATCTTGTTAGTCGGCGCGTTCAATTTCTATAAAGTTCTTACTTCAGGTTTGTAGTTTTTTACTTGAATAAAATTAGATTTTGTAGCCCCTTTTAATTTAAATGGTAAATAATTGTAATACATGATCAAATTATGACCATAACTTCCTCGTTGGTCTATTGGACGCTAAGGGCGACTGCTGAGCATGAGCTCCTGAGTTCGAATCCCGGGTCGGGCAGTGTTATTGGGTTTTATCTTCCTCCCTTATGTCTTATCCCTTAGGTATTTCTCAGTAGTAGCACGGAATCTGCACTAGTGTCCAGTTGATGGCAATAGGCTCGCCTCCTATTAAATTAGGACCTATAACAGAACTGGCGTAATGTGGGTGTACTATATGTGCACCTCTGCCTACCCCTTCAGGTAATACAGACGTAATCTTATGTTATGTTTCTATCAGTGTAATAATATGGAGTCAAACTGAATGTTGCTTAATTTAGACTGAAAGCTAATGAACTATAGTTCGATTTGAATATGAATAAATTGCTAGGCTATATCTATACATTATTTTGTCTGTTTTGTTATTACTAAATCCTAAATTCATAACTAGCTGTGCCACGCGGTGTTATCGCTACATTTTTTTGAGATAAAAGCCTAGTTAATCCAGCGTGACAGCTACCTCCATACCAAATTTGAGCAAAATTGGTCCAGTCGTTTGACCGTGAAGAGGTAACAAACATACAAACACACTCATAAATTTACGCCTTTATAAACTGAGTATCAAAATCATCTGTGGAGGTTGCATTTTCGCGTTTTGCTCCTACTTAACAATTTAGTTACGTATTTACATATAGTTACCAAAACTGAAATCAGTTTTTGTCTGGATTTATTTCATATTTGTATAATGCGTAATAGACAGTATCAGTATGCTACAATCTCGTAGCAATCCTAGCGTAGCAATGTTCGTTGTAGTCAGTGAAAACGTCTACGCTGTAGCAAGTGCTACAGCGTAGCACGTTATTTCTAAGTAGAAATGGTCGTAGCAAATCCGAAAACGGCTACGAAACGCTGCAAAATATTTGTCTGATGTTAATACATACATAATTATGTATATACATGTATGAATACGTCCACTGTTGAACAAAGGCCTCCCCCTTAGGAGAGGGGGGGGGTTACCATAATCCCCACGCTTAGTAAGCGGCTTGGGGATCGCAGTATTGGTGGTCAAGTTACAAAAGACGCTGTTGCACATCTTCCGAAATTTCCCTTAGTCGCCTATTTCGACAGCCACGGGAGGAAAGGGGGTGGTCAATTCTAGGCCGGATACCACACGGCAAGACGACTTAGATATGTATATTGAACTCAATGACAATGAGTACAGGCACGGAGATCACAATCGTAATACCTAAGTTCGCTTACGTCGCCCCACACTAGGATCTCCTGTATCGTGGGTGCGTTCCACAATCATGAAATATCACATAAACAAACACCCAGACTCGGGTCAAACATCTGCGGATAGCACAAATGTTTATCCGGTGCGGGAATCGAACCCGGAACCCTTAGCAAACCACTGGCCGCTGCGCCAAAGGTCGTTTTTGATATTTAACATTCTGATCTGCAGTTCATCTATTGTTTGGATAGTAAGTACAATACAATTGCTTATAAGTAGTACCTAAACAAGTGTTGATAACAAACTATTCCCTGGAGAATATTTTCTTGTAATTAATAGGTCGTGGTGGCCTAGTGGTTGACATACCGGATTTCTATGCACGAGGTTGCAGGTTCAAACCCAGGCAAGTATCAATGTGACTTTTTCAATGTCATAAATACTTTCTTAGATATTCTAAGACACCACTGACTGACGGTGACGGAAAACATCGTAAGGAAACCTGGATTTAATTATCTGAAATCGCCAACCCGCAGTGAGCTAGCGTGGTGATCAATGCTCAATCCTTCTCTATACGAGCCCTGCAGTGTGACAGTTATCATCATCATCAGCCAAAAGACGTCCACTATTGAACATAGGCCTCCCCGTTTGAGCAGGGGGGTTTGCCATAATCCCCACGCTTGGCAAGCGGCTTGGGAATCGCAGTATTGCTGGTGGAGGTCCAGAAGACGCTGCTGCCCATCTTCTGAATTTTCCCTTAGTCGCCTCTTACGACACCCACGGGAGGAAAGGGGGTGGTCAATTCTAGGCCGGATACCACACGTGACAGTTATAGGCTGATATTATTTATTATTAATAAGTAGGTAGCTTCGCTCCATTTGCGTAATAAGGGCTAAGACTGCAAGTTTTTAATGTTATTAGTACTTACGTATACAGGACCTATTTACAATATAGGCACCAAGAAATAAAACAAACATAAATTTAATTTTGATAGTAATTAAATATTCTACTGTTTTTTTCGTGTATTTATTGAATTGAATTGAAAATAGTGTAGTAACTTCTTTTTTAATACAGCACTGAAAACACGGAGTACGAGGACTTCACGATCTGAAATTAAGCAAATGAATTACATAGATACGATCTACCTATTATGTGTGCATTATGAAGATACCTACATGTTTGCACTTATCAGTTCGTGTTTGGCTTGAGGGGCAAACACACAAACAGTTTTCTCCTACTTATTAAATTAAATATCCTTCTAAACGACCTCCAGAAAAGCTGAGAAGTAGGAAGGTACAGGTAAAAGAAAAGGAGATTATTAATTTGTTGTAGGTACTTACCGTAATGTAAGACTCATATGACAGATCAATGTAACCGAGGCCTTTCAACAAAACAGGTCTCTGTAAAGTAAAATATCATTATTATCTGCCCATATTTCTAGCGACTCAATCGCAGCACGTAAATACAATTTTAAATAAAAATCTTACGTTTAACCAAAAAAGGTGCATGTGGTGCTAGCCTGTAAGTACGTAATTGTTGCACTTACAAATGTACAAATACCATTTTACTGAAGATGTATTGTGTAAACAATTGTAGGCTAACCTTAATAAATAAATAAACCTGCTAGTACCTTCTACCAAGACTTTTTCCAGTGGACTTAACTGGTTGAACGGAAAATCAAGATTTGTATCTTCACACTAAGTTTAGTGTGTGACGCATCTTCTCCATGATACATTCATTGTACTTTATAAAACAATCAAGTTACTTGTATTATAGTAAATTTAAGTACTAATCTAATCAGTGCTGTACAAGGAAGGATGTTCATGCCCAGCAGGGGGTGGGATGACGAGTTTACATTTAATAAATTGTTTAAATAATAACTGTATGATATCATGCTGACCTGAGCGTGAGCAATGGTAGTGACAACGAGGCTCCTGACGCGTCGTGAAGACAGCCCCTGGCAGTGGTGCCAGCCAGAGAAATATATCGCGGTATCCAGATGGGAAGCCTGGCATAAAACATCAAACACATCACATTTCACATACCCAGACTCGGGACAAACATCTGCGGATCACACAAGTTTTCGTCCAATGCGGGAATGGAACCCGTTTCTCCTACCCGTAGTGTCTAATTTGGCATATTATGGAAGTCTGTAGATTTATGCAGATTTAATTCTATTAAGAAAGCTGTCGTTGTAGACGAACAGTTTGAGTCATGTAAGTGACTGGTTGAGTTGAATCTGTTTGAGTAGATAGGAGTAGCTATGATTGATCAGATGATCACACAGCATTATTTGTTTACACAGTTCTTCTGTTTATAATATAAAATGAGTTGTTTTGTAAATGAATTCGATGGCTAAGTCGTAAGTACAAGGTACCTATCATACAATATATCATACAAATAGCTCTGTTTACTAAATACTGACGTTATACCTAGAGAGCTTGGTTTATGTTGTCAAAGGTTGCAGACTGTAGTTACTAAAACGGCAATCCTACTGTAATCGACTCCTATTTTTTTTAATAATTTATATAAAAACCGCCTTAACAACACTTCACTTCGGCGCCAAATCCAAAAATTAATTACTGATCATTTACTGTCGGTTAAATAATTGAAAAACATCAAGAATTTTACCTTCCCCCATACCTCGCATTTATAGATTTTTCTAAAGCTTTCGACAGCCATAACCATTCTTCAATATTTCAAGCAAACTTATAGCCTCTTACTTAAACATATGTATATACCACAATAGCATAGCTTCTATAAAACTATACACAACCGGATCCATTTTTAACATCCTAAAAGGAGTCAAAGAAGGCGACCCGCTATCTCCTAAACTCTACACAGCTACCCTAAAATAAGTTTTTGCATCACTAACGGCTTCCTGGAAGCAGAAGGGCATTATCGTCGGCGGAAAAAGAATAACAAGCCTTCGATTTGCAGACGGCATATTCCTTTTTGCTTCCACGGCCCAAGAACTAGGCACAATGGTCCAACAACTTAACAAAGCAAGCCACGAGGTTGGACTTAGTATGAACATGGCAAAGACCAAGCTAATGACTAACAGCATCAAACGTAGGCTTGAGATAGAGGGGATCGAGATTGCATATGTCCAAGAATACCTTTACCTTAGCCAAATACTTTTTTACCAGGCGTGACAAGACATAGAAGTTGCTAGACGCACCGAAAGCTCCTGGAAAAGCCTTGGTCAATGAGATGCCTCATGAAAGGTGAGCTACCTCTCACACTTAAGAAAAAGCTTATGGACCTATGCATTCTCCCCATCCTCACCTACGATACGCAGAACTAGTCTTTGACCGTTCAGCAAAAGTCCAAACTCGGGGTATGCCAACGAGCCATGGAGCGCAGCATTCTGGGGTTCAGACTAGCTGACCGCATACGGAACAACACTCTGCGCGCCAAAACACGAATCGACGATGTTTGACATAAAGCCGCTAGTTTCAAGTGGAACTGGGCGGGTCACATTTGCAGCATGTCCGATGATATGTCGGCAAAAACCTCTATACTATAGTTACAGAAACCTTACCAAACATGTACTTCTAGCAACTGTTGTTGCGGTGTTACAGAAATCTTACCTCGACGGTGACGTCTCCAGCGTTCCACATGTAGAAGCCAGTAGTGATGAGCACAGCGCAGGCAGTGAAACCCGTGGAACATAGGTTTACCAGGCCACGCTCCGAATTCTACGGCACAGTGAAACTATGTGACAACAGATTGTACACAACAAGACATAATATGTGAGTACCAATACAAACCTACATTTTAAAAATTAATTTAAATAATTAATGGTACAATTAGGTATATTTGCAGTGTTTAAAAAAGATAAATACACAAGTCTAAAAAAATAATAGCCTAGCCTAACCCAACTTTAACATTAATTAATGCCCAGGATTTAAATGATACCTACCACCATTTGGGCCATGAGCATTACAAGAAGTGACATGTTGAAAATTATTTGTCCACTGTATACTCCTTGGCAAACTGTTTGAGTTAGCTCCGTACATCTGGAAATATAACAATAAGCCAAATAGGTACGAGAATGAAGAGTTGCAGATAGGATGCAAGTAACTCCATATGTAATCATGATGATACTGACAATTAGGTATCATTCTCAACATTATAATTTTCAGAATATACAGCTATAAAAACATATAGAGGAACATAGAACCTCCTCCTTTCCTGAAGTTAAAATGAGAAAAATGTGGTCACCATTAATCAAGGACTAAACTCAAAAACAATAATTACCGTAACGTATCGATATGCATTTTAATACCGACTATTAACCCCTTTTCATACTTCTCCTCTTTTTCCGTTTGACTCAAATTGTCTTGTTCAAAAATATCACTTAGTTTTAGAAAGAAAGTGTACAGGTTTTTATACTGGTAGCCGAGAGAGGTGGACAGGGGTATGACCAGGATGTACACTCCAATGATTCTGGTGAAGAATATCCACCATACTATGTTGCTCAATACCCTCAAGACGGTAGCCAGAGAAGACCTGTCCTCTACATCTGGGTACGCCATCACGATCGTCGTGAAGGTAGAGTCTGAAAATATACCGCCGATATTATGAAATAAGTCCTACCTTTGCAATTTTTATTGTTGTAGTTTTGTTGATTACGTTATTTCATGTTTTTTCTTAAGGCCAAACTAGTTGGCTTGGACTTTTAGTAGTCAGTGGCAAAATCAGAGGTGTTTTGAATAAGACTCATGTTTAGTTAGGGTAATTAGGAACTCATTCTGATTTACTAAGGTTAAGGAACATCAAGACAAGTATCTTATATCTTCAAAGCTTAATTATCATAGTTTTACATTTTAAGTACACACAACTTTATTATTTATTATATATTTCGGTTTTACTGACACGTTTATTCGGGAATGCCCCACTAGTTTCGGACTCAAACGGGGGCTCTGTTTGAGTCCGAAACTAGTGGGGCCTTCATTCTATTCATGAGCAGGACGCGGCGGAGTCGCGAGCCGAATGGTTCGGCTTCCCGAATATACACGAGAGTAAACCCAGCATATACTTATAGTTAATAATAATATGGGTAACACTCACGAAACTTAAAGTAGTTTAACACAACTTTACCGCAAAAATAAAAGTACTTACTGAATCGTATCATCTCCAATCCTGCATCAAACGAATACATGATCATAGCCAAAGTGCAGCTAGAACTTAGAGCGGTCAAGTACATAATAGCACTGCGTATCATTTGCTTTTCAACTTCAGGGTCATTATGGACTTTCTTCAAGGTCACTATGAGAGTGTAGATCAAAGTCCTAACGTTCTTCGCTTGAATGGTCATGCTCACACAGAAGCCGTACATCATCGGATGAGAAATGAAAAAGATCATAAAGTTGGAGTGCTGCTTTACCGTCAAATTTTGCTGAGTGAAGAACGTTCCCATTTCCATACCAATGAGAATAATTATCAGAGCATCGTTGAACCTGGTGTAGCGGTTGTAAATACGGACGAACCTCTTGGAGAGCTTCAGGTCCTCGAACCAACAGTTTGGCAAGCCGATGATGTACACAGCAAAATAGATTTTGTAAAAGAAATCAGTTGTCTTACTTCGTGCATACGAAAGAACGGTGGTCTCCATGATTAGTTCGTCTTCAGCACTAGAGACGAGTTCGTTGTGTGAATTCCAACTATATTCGTAAGTGATGTATCATGTAATTATTGTCAGCTTGTGAGTACTTTCGTAAAATCAACGGGTTTTAATACGATAGGGCTGTCAAACACAAAAATATAATAGATCTAACTACCTACATTAGTAGGTAGGTTTTAACCTTTTTTGTGTTTTTAAGGCAGTTTTAGGATTTTTAGTGGTGCCTAGGATTCATCATTGTTACGACAGTTCTGCTATGATCTTATGAGGAGTTCCTTTCTATATCTCCGAAGTACAATAACAGATGACAATATTTATATGGGTAGTACCATTTCGGGATAATGAATTCGATTTCAAACAAATAATATTTCCAAATTGATAAAGGAAACCAACTAAGCCATCGTGTCACTACGGTGACACGATGGCTTAGTTGGTTAGAGCAGTGCCACGGTACGGCCATGATCACAGGCTCACGGCCTGCTCGTGTCCATCATTTTTCAAATTTCCTTTATCAATTTAGATTTAAGCTTAGCATGGGCAACATGCAAAAATGACACAAAATGTCATATAAAAAAATATTTCTCTACATCGATCGAACATAGACCCTCCTCCTTTTTGAAGTCGGTAAAAAAACAAATCAAACAAGATTTAGCAGCACTCAGTGTGAGATACTATGACGGGACTTCTGCAATCAGCCTTGGGTTATCAATTCGTGTTCTATGAAGTTTTTCGTAATTTGCGTGTATAAAGAAACGTGTAATTATTAAAAATATTCTATATATACTGTCACGTAGGTTGCTAAGCGCAACTGCTAGCATGAGGTCCTGGGTGTGAATCCCTGGTCGGGCAAAATGTTGTTGAGTTGTTCCATTACATACTACTATTTGTATTATGTTATAAACAGGAAACTTAAGTAATATATGTATAGAAATAATAGATTAAGAATAGTATTTTAAGTTTAAAGTATTATTTAAATTTCTGAACTGTCGCATTCGGGCTTCCCCTGTAAAGATAGTTTAAGTGGATAATAAATAAATAAAAATTAGGTGATTCTCACTAGCAGCATGAAGTCTGGATTTGTGCCCGTTTGACGGTTATAGACTCGCCCCCTATTACATTGGGGCATATATCATAGCAGGCGAAATGTGGGTGTACTATGTATGTTTAATGAAAAATATTTTTAATAAGATGCACAACCCTTGGTAACAATTAATTAACTTATTAGTTAGAAGACATAATGATAAAGTAATTTCTCCAATTTAGTTATTAAGCTACACTAGCTGTTGCCCGCGACTTCATCCGCGTGAATTTCGGTTACGAACAATGAGTTAATTCAAATTTTCAGAGAGTCAGGACTCGTAAGTCGTAACTTGGAAGCAAGCGTCGTACAGTTGAGTAAGACTCAGAACCAATTTCGAATTCACGTGCTTACTATGAAGTAGTTATCAGTTGCAAAAAACGGTAAAGAAATACATCGTGAGAGATTTTTCAACGGTGTGTAAAGCCATGTCAAAGGCTTACTGGTAGTTTAAACTCTGATACCAGGTTGTTCATCAACCATACGATAATAAGAAGAAGATCATAGACTTCACATTCGATTTTCATTTTCCAAACCATACCAACATTTCAAACATTTGACCACTGCGTGTGATAGTGATAGTTCATACGCCAAAATGCGGTAAGCACTTATATTGATTGGAGTCAATTGTAGTAGACATTTATTCCGGCCTGTGGCCCGATAGGCCGACCAGATAAGCCCGAAAAGGAGGCACAATTTGGCGTTTCGCGCGCACCGCACGTTACGTTACGAATCCGATTAGTGTGCTTTGCAATTGGGAGTTTCATACTAAGAATACTGCACGGCTAGAGTTGATACGGTTACGTACCCTTTCCGGGTTTTTTTAATGTGCTACGACTCTTATACGTATCTCCGAATTTTCGCAGTTCTTGTAGAGACAATGAGTAGAATTATAATGAACTGAAAGACAATGGGCACGGAGGTCACGTGGTAAGTTAGATTGTATTCACCCTACACTAGGCTTTCTCCTGGATCGTAGGTGCGTTTCACAAACATGAAATATCACATATACAAACGCCCAGACTCGGGACAATCATCTGCGGATCGCACAAATGTTTGTCTTGTGCAGGAGTCGAACCCGCAACACTTAGCGCAGCAGGCCAATCTCTTAGCCACTGCGCCAATCAGGTCGCTTTTGATGTTAAACATTTTGTTAAACGGTTTCTGGCTATGGTATTTATCTACCACAACCAAGATGATCTGAAGTTGATCTATTGTTTGCATATTGAGTAAGATAAATGACAATACAATAAAATATCATTTTTTTCCAATATAATTTTATATGGTAGTAAGCAAGTGTTTGAAAACAAACATTTCCCTGGAGAATGTTTTCTTGTAATGAATAAGTAGGTAGGTTCCCTCGATTAGCGTAATGACCAAGACGAAGTTTAATGTTATTGAAATCGTAAATTATACGATGTTAATAAAACAAACAATCATACATTTGCATTAGGTTGTACTTTTTTTTTCTCAGCCTGTGTTGTCCCACTGCAGGGCAAAGGCCTCCCTTTCACTCTTCCACTTTACTCGGTCGTGTGCTAAAGTGGACCAGTCTCTCAGGTTTTACTTAATTCAAATAATATTAGATAAGTATACAAAATCAATAAGGAGTAAAACTTTCAATCTTGAAAGTTTATGTAAAAGAATATAATTGCAAAGGCTTCGAGAACATATAAGCTTACGTACGAGATAAAATATGTCACTCTTACAAGTATATATAAAATTAGCGAAGTTAACATTATATGTAATCAGGGTTATCGTCCTCGATTGACCTTTGAAATGACCGCAGCTTCGATAACACTTTATATTCATCATCATCATCATCATCATCAGCCCGTTGCAGTCCACTGATGGACATAGGCCTATCCCAATGTACGCCACAAAGCCCGGTCTTCTGCTTTGTATTCTCTTAAGGCAAATTCTCAGTTATCCAAGTTAAGTGAGTAACTGAGGTGACGCTTAAGAAAATTGCAACATTTAGAGTATATAGGTATATAAGGGCGTACATTGTATGATCTAAAGAGGCACAGGGCTGTAAGAGTTATCCCAAATGGTTCTGCTTTGGTAGGTTTCGTCTATTTATTCAAACGTATTTTAGACGATGGAACTGTAATTCGGTTATTAGTAAAAAAGTTATCCAGGTATGTAAGGCTGCTTTTGTCACGTTTAGCCGTTGGTCCGGCGCCTCTGTCAGGTCGTGTAGGTCTACCGTCCCAGCGGACAATGAATAAAATATCTACTGCGTAGTTGACTAGCCTTAGTTGGGATAGGCTGCCGTGACCGAAATTTGGTCAGGAGAAAATTGTTATATATGTACCGCCGCTTTCAGGTGTCGTATACCTGCTACTTTTTTTTATAAAAAGCCTATCTGTTAATTCAGCGTGTCAGCTACCTACATAACAACCTATTCTAGCAAAATTGGTCCAGCCGTTTGAGCGTGAAGAGGTAACATACATACAAACACACAAACTTTCGCCTTTATTGATTGGGGATGTTATTAAGAACGTCGAGGTGTCACTTTTACCACCCCGTAATTCATAGATTTAAAGTACCAAGTAGTTGAGCTGTAATTACATGCTTTCAACTCTTTGAGATATGACACAATTATATTTTTAAACGCTCGCTAATGACTAGTTCGTACCTACCATTTGGAAATTCAGGACTAATTTCAAAGA
Source organism: Abrostola tripartita (assembly GCA_905340225.1). NCBI lineage: Eukaryota > Metazoa > Arthropoda > Insecta > Lepidoptera > Noctuidae > Abrostola > Abrostola tripartita. The sequence continues at coordinate 842,659 of HG996494.1, forward strand.
AACAGTTTTTTAAACTATGCTATATTAATATTAAAACAATGTACCTAACTATTATGATTCAGTCTAGACTCCTGTATAGTTGGATAGTCTCAGCTAAGAAAGGCCGGCGTGACCGAAATTGGGTCAGGAAGACATAAAATGTATTTTAAGTTTAAAAGAGTCTAGATATTACATTTCTTTGTCTTCTTGCCTCAAACTTTTTTTCATAGAATATGTCGACAAAACCATAGAAGTATCTTTGTAGGTGCTTAAACTGGTAGTATAATAGTACGAACATGGCAAATGCCCATTGCCACTTCAACTTGCATATGCTTTGAGTTATGTCGGTGACCCTAGTTCTTTGACGAATTTCCGTATTCTGGATCCTGTCGCGCAAAGGAACTCCGAGCATAGCTCGTTGAGTGACTCTGAGCCCGTCCAAAAGGCCAACCGTTAGCGACCACGTCTCAGAGCCATACGTCATCACTGACAACACACACTGGTTAAAAACATTCGTCTTCAGACACTGCGGAATTTTGGACGAGAAGATGTCCCGTAGTTTCCCGAACGCTGCCCATCCGAGTTGGATTCTTCGGGCGACCTCTTTGTCGAAGTTGGACCTGCCTAACTGAACAGTTTATCCAAGGTAGACGTAGTGGTCAATAACCTTGAGAGTATCGTTCCCAACGATAACCGGTACGGGTGCGACATGGACATTAGACATGATCTTCGTCTTGAACATGTTCATTTTAAGACCCCGCTGTTGCGGAATGTGACTGAGGTTGCTGAGCAAAGTATTGAGCTCCTGCAGCAACTCCGCCATGATAGCTACTCGTATATCATCGGCAAAACGAAGGTGAGTGATGTATTCGCTATTGATGTTGATGCCGGACCCGTTCCAGTACAAGAGCATTTGTGAACAGTTTCGGAGAAATCCCGTCTCCCTGTCGCACACCACTCGATATACATGTAGTCAATATGACATCGCTGAAGGGATAGCAATACAGCCCACGTTTCGATTAAATCGAAGGCTTTTTCATAGTCCACAAACGCTAGACACAGTGGCCGATTATACTCCTTGGTCTTCTGTATAATTTAGCGGAGCGTGTGGCTGTGGTCTATGGTACTAAAGCCTTTTCGGAAGCTAGCTTGTCCGGGAGGCAGGAAGTCATCAAGCCTGCATTCGAGACGGCTCATAATGACTCTCGAAAACAGCTTATACACATGGCTCAGGAGCGAGATGGGTCTATAATTCTTCAAAAAGGTGTTGTCGCCTTTTTTGAAGAAGTGCACCACCACACTACTGTTCCATTTTTTTTTCTTCTTGTGGCAATTGAGTCGGGCTTCTAACTATTCTGCCAGATTCGCACTCCTGTGCATCTCCTGTGCCATATACTGACAATCAATGACATTGCAATGTCAAACTAATTAATTGTTAATTTTGACATTGACAAGTGGCGTCGTCGCTGATTGCGATTTTGCGATAAAAAAATGAATAATTGGAAATAACGCGTTAATGTTAGTTATTATTCAACTGTAACAAATGAAACGACGAAGATGAGATACTTCTTGAGCAAGTATATAGGAAACAGGAATTGTTTATAAAAAAAATTACGTGCGTTTCTGTTAAAATTAAGTACGAATTCTTCAACAAGCATTATATTGTTCAGACTACATACAGGTTATATTATTGTTATAAACTTAACATATTGCTCATCTGACTATAAAGTAATAATTATAAACCTGAAGTTTTTACACTACTTGAATAAGTAAACAACTAAATTTAACCTATCGGAGTCTAAATAAGTATCTGGTTCCATTAAACTTAGTTCCAATCTTCGACGACTTGATTTGTTGAAGAAATGATGAAAACATATTCACGCAAGCGGCCGAACAACGAGCTCATAGAGGACGTCCACGAGCTATGCAGGCTATGTCTGAATAAAGCTATGGAGGCGATGCCAATATTCTCAGAAGACACCGACAACATCTGTGCTACTCTTGCACTCAGAATCATGATTTGTGTTGGACTGGAGGTGAGATGAAAATATTCAAAAGTCTTGATACAGTCCTCCTAGACATAATACACTGCTGTTGTGTTCTCTTATCCACATTGTGCACTACTAATATAAATTTTTTAATGACTCAATCAATTACTGCATACCTACTAATACAATATTAATAAAATCGTTTAGGTACTCTGTGTGTTAAATTGTGTTTTGATGGTATACCTCATGGAATATTACTGACAAAGCTTTTCCTATTTGTAGGTCACAAGAGAAGACTGTTTACCAAACATAATATGTACAGAATGCTACAACGAACTAAACAAATATTATTCATTTAGAAAGAAATGTGAAGTGACATATCAAAAACTTAAATCTCATGTTCTAGCTGTTAAAGACAAACAGTACAAAATGAAGCTTGAACATGAAGAAAATGAAAGAAAGATCAATTCAGAGAAAGATGATGAAAAGTTGAAGTTAGTGGTGACGTTTGATAAGGAACAATATACTGAAGGGAACGTCTTGAATCTCAATGGGGTAGCACAAGTGAACAACTTTGTAGAAGTAAGTGTGTATTTCTAAATGTAATGATTTTGTAAGGGTAGTGATTAAATTAGAATTCATCATCAGCCAAAGACGTCCACTGTTGAACATAGGCCTCCCCGTTTAAGCGGGGGTTTGCCATAATCCCCACGCTTGGCAAGCGGCTTGGGGATCGCAGTATTGGTGGTGGAGGTACAGAAGACGCTGCTGCCCATCTTCTGAATTTTCCCTTAGTCGCCTCTTACGACACCCACGGGAGGAAAGGGGGTGGTCAATTCTAGGCCGGATACCACACGGCAAATTAGATTTACCTGAAGCTAAAAGAAATACTAATATTTTTTCTCATCCAACATATTCTCTTATAGTGTAGGATGTAGTAGTTATGAATGTCTGACATGCAAACACCAAGATTTTAAATACATTTCTGTATGTAAATAAAAAAAATATCTTATTGAACTTTTTAACTCATAAGGCTGAATATGTTGGCTAAACCTTATTCATAAAAAAATACAATTTTAAACCAAGGATTAAATTATAACTGTCACTGTTGTTTGCATAACAAAGAATAGACATGTCAATAGACTTAATACAGGGTTTAGTTAATGCTGGTATGATCCTTGTTTATGAATAAGAGGGTATGAGGTAAAACAGTTTGCTGCTGTTGTCCCTATTCATAGTTCAAAGAAAGAAATAATTTATTTGTCAGAATATAGTACAATTTAGGTGTATATAATTTGTATAGTATCATATATACTACCATTTCTGGTGTACAAATATTTAAATCTAATAGTTACTCTTATAAATTCTTACCCTAAGGTAATCATCTTGTTTAATAGGAAGTCAAATAATAATCTATGTTTAAACATGTGTGCATTTAGAGTTACTACTGTTTACAGAAATTGCCCGACCTCACAAGAGTAGACAGTTCAGAAATTGAAATGCCTGATACCATCATAGTGCAAGTATGTGTTTATTGACTATTGTATGTGCTTAGTTGTTAGATGCCTAATATAAATTATTTTCACGGTTTTTTAGCAATTACAAGACAGTGCCACCTCTGAACTAGATATAACAACATTCCTGTCTACCATGCTGATAGAACTAGGTATCCTGACGCAGCAGGAAGATGGGCTGGTGCTCTCCAACCAGAACATTAAGACCTTGGAGTTAGAGGCGGGGGACGGGAGTCAGGTCACACTGGAACTCATGGAGGAAGATGATGAACAGGTGATGTGACATGCTTTATACCTTTCATTGCGTTACTTTCAATACTTTCTTGGTTTTCAGCCGTGTATATGCCAATATCATGAGGTGTCAATTTTTAAGTCCATTACTAATTAATCAATGTGACTGTGACAATATCATAGATTATGTATTTCCTTATTCTATGTTGTCTGATATATGGCAGCGTAAAGTTCCTAGCACATAATTCAACCCGGGAAGGGATCGTCAACGTATCGACTCGAGCCATGCAGTATTCTTTGTATGAAACTCAACAGCAAAGCACACTAATTGGAATCGTAACGTAATCGCGCCGTATAAGCTCTAAACGGCTAACCGTAAACGCAGCGTCGCGCGTCGCCTAGCTGTAACCGAGTCGAGCGTCGGAGCAGCTGATCCGCTATGGTGTGCTTACGTCAGGTTGACGCCTGTTTGACGGCGAGGCGAAAGGCGATACGGTGACGATCCCTCCAATTTAATATGTGTGCTATGACCCTAATACGTAAGGCTACACTTACTAATTTTAATAGTTTTCTGGTAATTTGATAGGCCATAATGTTATGAAGTTATATTCCAGGTAGACGAACAAGTGACCAATTGTACTGAGAACGCATTAGAAGTGGAGAGTGCGTCGGAAGAGAATGATATCGTGATAAAATATGTTGAGTCAACCGCTGGTCTTGCGAGGGCTGCGAATGCGGCTGATAGGAAAGGGTAAGTGCTCTTTATTGTACTGATTGATGTACTACTTCGTTGACTGTGATCGTCGTGTCGGTCTACCGTCCCATCGGACTATGAGAGACATTTTTTTATAATTTAATCGATTTATACATGTGTATTTGAATTATTCAATTGGGTCGTAGTTTGAAAAAAAATGTTTTTGTTGAGCATGTAAACAAAAAAGTTTTTTTACAGATCATTACGAATTCATTATTGATCTCAGTTTCGCCTAAAACCCTTTGTTTTGTGTAAGTAAAATGAACAGCTTGTATATGATTTATAGACACTCTTGGTCTTTAGCCATATTTATTTTGAAAAAATAATAGATTCGCATACATAATTCCGTGGTCTCCGCTAGCGGGTTCACTAGTAAAATGTATAGCGGCACAGCATATCAACTGATGAAAAATGTGAAGGAGGTGAATGTGTGAATTCCAGTGATTCAGCACGTCATCTCTTTCACTCTGCCAGTAGCGGCGCGTGGTGCGAGGAGTGCGGCAAGCGGCTGGCGTCCCGCAGCGCGCTGTCCCGCCACATGCGCACGCACTCCGGGGAGAAGCCCTACCCGTGCGCAGAGTGCGGCCGGAGCTTCGCGCAGCGGGAGGTCATGCTCAGGCACACGCTCGTGCACGAAGGTGGGCTACGACTTACTACTAACTAACAACACTTCGAGAAAATTTAACAAGGTTTCGGTACGGTATAGAAGTAGCGGGTTAGTCCACAAATACCCATTGACTTTTCGATTCAATGGGGATTTGTGAACTTTTTGTCCATAAATCCCCATCAGTTTTAAATATTAGTTCATGAATAAATAAATAAATAGTCTGAGTGCGCCCTGAGGAATGCCTCGTAATAAAAACTGCTGTGATACTACTACTATTATTTTATTTATTTAATTATGAATCTGACAAATAAATTTATGATGGGGTTAGTGAACTTTCCTTTCACAAATCCCCATTACATCTCAGTGAGAGTAGCCTATATCTTTAATATAACTTTCAATTCTGCGGATCACAAAATTTTTTATACCGTCGGAAATCGAACCCGCAACCCTGCATAACTGCAGCGCTAACACAGCAGTTATTTGCTTAGCCCCTGCGCGAATCAAGTCATGATGCACAATAGATGCTTTAATCTGTCGTATGTCAGCAGAGCAACGCCCCCACAAGTGCGGCTCGTGCGACAAGAGCTTCACGCAGCGAGGAGCGCTCGCGGCCCACGTGCGTGCGCATGCGCCGGCCAACGCGCGCCCGCTGGAGCTGCACCGCTGCGACCGCTGCCCCAAGGTCTTCCTCTACGCCTCCGGTATGCCTTTACAATAACTAAGCAGTTACATAACACTGCTTATTTCCTGTAGTTATATATGACAAGGTATCTTTGCTTATATGCCAGTTTGAAGTATATAGGTATTGTTAGTAGTCGTTCATTGTGGCGTTCTAAGGGGGAGGCCTTTGTCCAGCAGTGGACGTCTTCCGGGTGATGATGATGATTGTTCTTTTGACAGGAGCGAGAGCAGGATTAATAATTTTTCAATCGATTCGAAATAAATATTTGAGTGGTGGGAATCGAACCCTCTCCAGTGCAATATTAACTTCATTAAAGTAAAGCACAGACTTACAGATACCCAAATGTTTCATACAAGTTATTTTCATTCAAACTATTAATTTATTGCAAACACATTTGATTACATACATTTAGTTACACATTAATTTATTCGAACAAAATAGCATTACGCCTGCATTATTTTATGTCGTCTATTCACGTCAAATTAAACTCACGACACCCCCGACGGCATGGCACGTCAAGAATACGACTTTTCTACAGTTCAAATAAACATACATTTTATTTTATTTATTTTCTAGGTATGAAAGAAAGAATTTGTCCCTTGGCATGGAAAACACAGATTTTCGTTACTTACGTGGCGAACAAAGACATGCTGGTTGTAAATACAGTTAACTAATTTAAATCTGCTATCCCCAGGTTTGAGTCGGCACATGATGATGCACAACGGGCGCGTGTACATGTGCGGCGCGTGCGAGCGACAGTTCAAAGACAAGAGCTCTCTCCTGCGGCACCTCAAGAACGCCAACCACGCGCCCAGAGACAACTCGCCCACGTGATAATACCATAGACACGGCCGGGATAGAGCGCCGCGGTGGCCCAGCATTTTGAGACAGTTCCAGTTTCCATGTAGTTTTTATGTGGTTACGAGTTATAAAGAGCTTGATACCATAGAGTACGTGAATGATCTGTTTTGACCGCTAGTTTAGCGTATTTATTTATGTTGATGAAAGCAGCATTTGTCTAGTTTTCTGGAAATTTAGTGTCTTAACTTAATAATAGCAACTGTAAATAAAGCTATTTATTTATATTTATTCCAAGTAAGGAATTATTGTAGAATGAATTTATTAACAGTTTTCCATACTAATGGATGACCACATAAAGACTGGCGGTAAATATTTAGAAATGAAAGTCGACTGTAGGCGCGACTTGCCTTAGCCAATAAATATTGTGTCAAAATAGCACTTAAAAATTTCAGAAACCTGTGTGATAGTTGCGCAAATATGTACCATAGTCTATGCAAACACAGGAGACGTCGCGCCATCAATCCAGTCGGACACTGAAATAATCAGATCCTTTTTTGCTGCCTAACAATATATATAGATCTTATTGAAATGATAAAACTATGTGATCCAAGTATTAGTAATACAGTTATTGTATTAACATGTAAATTATTGTAAATCAAATAATTTATGTCGAATAATATATTATAATTAAAGATGAATTGTAGCAATTAGATACGATCAGACATGAATATTTTTAGAAATAAAACTCTAATTCATTTACTTAAATATTTTATTGGAAAAAAATTTATATTAAATCCAAGGCAACGTGGTATTGTAAAATTTTAAGAAAATAATGACAAGAAAACATCGGAATACTGGTGTTCGACCGCGCGACGCTCGGCCGCTGCGGACAGTGGACATGGACATGCGACGGATGGCACTTACATTCAACAAAACACGAACAAGTATATTTTCATAACATTTTAATTTTCATAAAAACCAAGTCGACGCCACCGCATTGTAACTTATGGAATGCCTTCTATTTACTTAATAATTATATACTCCCTACAAGCATACATTGTAGTATCTATTTCAAATTTTGTTCAAGAAACAAGTGGGAACAGTTCCGTAGGCCGATACATTTGCGTGTGTCTCTACATGCGCCACTGGCAACTCGACGTTACCGACTATAATATAAGATACATATTGGTCTCGTATATAAACATAATATCAGTATAACAGACCGACGTAATAACCGTTGAAACTGAACTGAAAATAATAATTACACTTGCAGCTCTAACTCCTACATCTAGATTATAAATGATTATAAAAATAAATAAGGGGCGTCGCCCCCTCCCTTTCACCGCTACTCGATCGGACAAGACACTTCGGACATTGTTATTGTTTTGAGCAAAACTCGTGACGTTTTAAGTATGAACAACGTAACAGGTGTTTATCTCAGCTCCGAGCCTAGCCTAGCCTGGCCGAGCCTAGCCTAGCCTAGCCTAGCGCAGCCCGGCGCTGGAGGTCCCGAGTGGTGAGCGGCGAGCCACGCTCGTCTGTCCACACCTTCACACACACATCCGCCAAACACTAAAATAATCAACAGACAAATTATAATAACCGAATCAACTACCACAAATAAAATATACGTTACACACACAGCAACGTCCTGACTCGTACGGCCGCACTACTAACTAGATCCGCCTCGTACGACACGATACAATACATTTTGATATATTCAATCCAAATTATTTCAAAAATGATTATATTATAATTAATAAAACAATCGTGTGTGCTTTGATTTGCTGATTTATCTGGCTATTGTAAAACATATGTCGCTGTAGCAAGTGATTCCTAGAATGTTCACATTATTAGGTTATAGCACAACGGTCTAAAATAAAATTACTAATAAGTAATAATAATCAATATTTACAGTTAGTTTCGACTACGACGCCCGACAAGTGCGAGTGTTCGTACACACATTATGTAAGCACCGCTAAATAACTTGACCCCTTTATAAGTTGACAATCTCTTGACGACGGCAAAAGGTACATATTGCCTGGACGGTGTATAAAATTATATAAAAATATCGTTCGATCATCAACGTACTATCACTGCCGTCGCTCGCACGCGGCCCGACGACGAGCTGCGTCACTCTGTCACTAATTAATCTCAATTTTATACAATGAGCAATTCAATATCGCAAAATAAAACGGAATGTTTGAAAATATATTTTTGGCACTTATATGAACTGGTCGGTCCGCGTGCAGAGCGCGGCTCAATTATAAACTTTACGCGGTCGGAGTAAAGACTATAATTGCTACACTTATCCGCTTACATCTCATTAGACAGCCGCTGGCGACCTGCGGTGACTCGAGAGCTGATATATTAAATGCAATCGGTGAACAGAAACGATTTAGGAAACGTCTTATTATACAACTAGATATCTTCCGGAAGGGATCGAACAGTGAAACACGAAGGACAGCAAGGAGGAACAGTATAGGACGAAGGGGGTGAAGGCGATCAGCTCTCTCGTGCGGGCGCGCGCGCGTGCGCCGCCTACATGTTCTCGAACTGGTCCACGCGCCGCTTGGTGTTGCCCTTGCGGATCTCGCGCAGGGTCTTGTACTTGTCGCGGCCCTGGCGCACGTTCTCGCGGTGGATCTTGTCCATGGCCGTCTCCTTGGTCTCGTCGCGGGACTGGGCCAGGTCCTGCTTCAGCGCCTGCGGGAGGAGAGCGGGTCAGCGGGCGCATATATGTGTGTGTGTGTGCGTGTGTGTGTGTGTGCGTGTGTGTGTGTGTGTGCGTGTGTGTGTGTGTGTGTGTGCGTGTGTGTGTGTGCGTGTGTGTGTGTGTGTGTGTGTGTGTGTGCAGGCGGTGCTCGCCTGCAGTACGTACCTTGAGCTGGTTGTGCAGGCGCTCGTTGCGCTCGGCCAGCGTGCGGCGCTCCTCCACGGGGTCCACCAGGTCGTCGGGCGCGCGTGTGTGTGTGTGTGTGTGTGTGCGGGCGGTGCTCGCCTGCAGTACGTACCTTGAGCTGGTTGTGCAGGCGCTCGTTGCGCTCGGCCAGCGTGCGGCGCTCCTCCACGGGGTCCACCAGGTCGTCGGGCGCGCGTGTGTGTGTGTGTGTGTGTGTGCGGGCGGTGCTCGCCTGCAGTACGTACCTTGAGCTGGTTGTGCAGGCGCTCGTTGCGCTCGGCCAGCGTGCGGCGCTCCTCCACGGGGTCCACCAGGTCGTCGGGCGCGCGCGCCAGCTCCCCGCCGCCCGCGTCGCTGCCCGCGTCGGACGCGGCGTCGGCGTCCCCGCCCACGTCGGGCGCGCGCTCCATGACGTGGTGGTGCTGCGGGGTCGTGGCCGCCGCCAGCGCCGCCGCCGCCTCGTCCTGAGGACCGAGGGTGTTGCTTATTAACTGTTCAACCGACCGAAGGCTTTCGGCCAGAAAATCTAGATTCGACCAGTTATAGTTTTGGCTATAAATCGGTCGAAACTTCGGCAACGTCATAATTCAACTCAAAAACGACACAGCGCGTCCATGCCAAAAAAAAATACGACTAATATTCAACCCAATCAGTCTTATTACAAAAAACTAAATAAACATTGGTTTAAACCTAGCCTTTCAAGTCCAGGCTTATCTGAAGAACCATGCTCTAAATTTGTCCTTATTACAAAAGTTATAAAAACCGTGGTCTTCTTAGCACCGTCATTTGAACCATTGTTTGTATATCAACCACAGGTTAATACAAACATCGTTCGTTAATCATGTTATCATTCTACAAAAACGTTCCATTTGTCCAGAAAAGAAAAAGATTTAATAATACACTAAAATTAAATAATGTTTAAAAGTGTTAATAATATTGAGACTATTATTATTTTGCTTAGATTTTAATATCAATTATATCGATAACTGTAGTTTTGTTTAGAATGAAGCTTGTTGTATTAGCTAGTACATACGTGTAACGAAACGTGACATAATTAGAACTCATTTGTTTATGAGATGTTTGTCGTAATTTAGTATGTTAAGACCAAAAGTATGTATTTTATGCTAGTGTATTTATTGATAAACATAAATAATGCGTTAAAACGGCATTTGTAGTGAAATATATGCGAATATATTGTCATACCGGGAGCCGGTATGGCTCACAGACGAGAGGATCTAATAATTCCTCTTGAGAATCGTATTCTATTATATTTTGTGTGATGGACCAACAAAAGAAAATAATATCTGTTATATCGGCTTCAACATCCTCAATATCAATTAAATCGACCATGATAATATTCATGTTCAGGACTTCAGGTAAAAACAACAACAATAAATGATAACCTAAAAGATGAAAGGAGATGTTTCATTTTCGGCCATCTCTTGTACATTTATCGAAAAATACCACGAATTGAGAAAAAAATATTCTTTCGTGAATTTAGGCTTGACTTTTTGTGCAGAAAAAGTAATAGCTTTTCAATTATTGGCATATTCTTAGATTATCTAGATGGAGTCTCGCGCTATTATGAAATAAAAATCAACGTGCCAACCGTTTTGACATATGTGCGTGACAGCTACGTCTTACAAAATGGCGAATTTTATTTATTTATTTGCAATAATTCTTTATGCAAGAACTAATGATAATTTATTTAACATACGGGTGATAGGATACATATTTATTAATATTCAATCGGCCTCTGTAATTATTAGGTAATTTATGATAGAAAAACAAGCGTTTCCATTGGCGCCAAAAAGCTGTAGGGCGTCATAGTTGGCTTGGCCAACTACAGCTTTTTGGCGCTAATACATGTTGTCAATGGAGACGCTTGTTTTTCAATCATAAAATAACGTAATAAAAATAGTTTTTATAGTGAATAAACCGTGGTTTTTAGAGGTTTTAAACCTGGGCTTTTAGATGAACCGCTTTTTGTTATAAGGCCGAAAGGGCCTATACGAAAGTGTTATTACAAAAAGTGGATGGATGGTGGATGCAAACGGCAAGTTGTCGTTCATTATGGCGTTCTAAGTCCTTTGTCCAGCAGTGGACGTCTTCCGGCTGATGATGATACCATAGTCCATTCTATGGTCTAACGCCAAACCTTGGCGGCCCTAGTTTAAAGTGAAGAACTATGGTTTAGAATATCATATCTGACAAATTTCATCTTTTAGGTTATCATTTATTGTTGTTGTTTTTACCTGAACATGAATATTATTATGTCGTTATATTATGGTCGATTTAATGAATGTTGAGGATATTAAAGCCGATATAACAGATATTTGCTTTTGTTGGTCCATCACACAAAATATAATAGAATACGATTCACAAGAGGAATTATTAGATCCTCTCGTCTGCTAGTTGTATTACTAGTTAATACAACTAGCTTCATTCTAAACAAAACTACGATATGATTGATATTAAAATATAAGCAAAATAATAAGTCTCAATATTTTTAACACTTTTGTACAATATTTAATCATTAGTGTATTATTAAAAAAAAAACTGGGCAAATGGAACGTTTTGTAGAATGATAACCTGATGAACGAACGATGTTTGTATTAATCTGTGGTTGATATACAAACAATGGTTCAAATGACGGTGCTAAGAAGACCAAGGTTTTTATTTATAACTTTTGTAATAAGGACAAATTTAGAGCATGGTTCTTCAGATAAGCTTGGAATTGAAAGGCCAGGTTTAAACCGATTTTTATTTAGTTTTTTGTAATAAGACTGACTCAGATTCAAATAAGTAAATCAGGTATTTTCATTGATATAAGCGGGGACGAAGTCCAGAGCAGAAGCTAGTCGATAATAGTACCCGTATATGACAGATTATGGAAATCAACGCCATGCAAAGGTCGCAAGTTTTAGCCCCGACACGCACCAATGTCTTTTCGAATTCATGTGCGTACTATAAATTAGTTATCTTATCAGTTGCTAAAAACGGTGAAGGAAAACATCGTGAGGGAACCGGCACACCTGCTGCTGTTTCATGGACTCACTCATCACTCGCCTTCGACATGTGACGAAAATTTATGAAAAATGAATCCTATATTTATTGGCAGGATTACGTTACTTTGCAGTTTAAATATCTAGAAAAGGAGACTGAAATTGCAATATGTAATAAGTTACCCTAGTTGTATAGGCTAGGCACTGATAGTATACAGAATTTAAAGCTTGTATGTCTGCTAGAAGTACCTTAGAAATTCACTGAACGACAAGTGAGAAAAAATTATGAAAGTTGGACTTGCAATAGTTCATAAACTACAGGTTCAAATTGAAAGTAATTTGGCAATATAACTAACTATGTTGTCACTGAAAATTCAGGCCTCCATCCTAACCCACAGCGAAGCTACAGGGATGCTGACGTAAATCTTCTTCAAATAGCCCAAGTTGCTAGCTAGACATTCTCACCTGCTTGCGGCGCGCCTCCTCGACCTCCTCCTGCAGGCGGCGCGTCTCCGTGTCCTTGATCTCCACCTCCTGCTGGATGCGCGACACTTCCTCTTGCTTTTCGCGGATCTCGTCTTCCAATTTCTGGCGCTCTGCTGCTTCCATGTTCTGTTTAATAAATTTTATAGTTTATTTCGATGAATTGTAAAATTGTTCCTACATTATAGATTTACAGCAGTAACAAATAATAACAGCTGTAATTTTATTCGTAGCTATTGTAAAGAATATAACATTTTATATAATGCGAATCGTTATAAAAATGCTATAAATATCGCTTTCGCTTCAGCTTACTTGACCACCAAACTCTTTATTATAGATAAAATTTATATATACTTAATTTTTTTTGCATATTCTAAACCCTTAAACAGCCTCATGTGCTGAAGCTGACCTTACAGTTTGAACTTATCAAGCCTACATTTTGATCTTGGGTATGTTACAATAATCACGGAGATAAAGTAAAGTAAAAAGGAACAATAATAAAGAAGACGGGTTCGAGTGTCCGCATACCTTTGTCTCCTCGAGGCGCTGCATCATGGCTTGCAGCTCGTTCTGGCGCTGTTCCAGCTCCTCCTTGGCGGCCTGCAGCTGCCGCAGCTGCTCCTCGAGCCTCCGGATCATGTCCTGCGCCTCCAGCAGGTTCGCCTGCGAGCGTTCCATCTCCTCCTGCATCTGTCGAAGTCGGTCCTCGTATTCTTGCTGTTTCTTTTCCGCGCGCTCGCGTGCTGCGATCTCCAGTTGGAGTTTCTCTCTGTAATAAAAGAATAAACGTTACGAATGATAAAAATATGATGACTCCTCATTGATATTAGCTTCTTACCCTTAGCCAAAAACGTTCGATTATATCAATTGCTTGAAAAAACGCTGTATATATTTTTTTTCTACGAAAACATGACCTATGAAGTTTCGGTTTCGGCCGAAACTAAGGCTGATGCCGAAATTTGGTTTTGCTTTCGGCCGTAAAAACTAGTTTCGGTCGGACACTATATTAAAGTGTTGCAATGTTGCGAAAAGGGAAGCATCGGCAGTGGATGATACTGCGCTACGTAACATAATCGTAACGAATATCTAAAACACTGTCATTAAACCTGATACAAGTATAAAAGTGAATGGATGGTAGGTGGTAACCTCTGCGCCTGCTTGGCGAGCTTCTCCTCGCGCGCCTGCGCCTTCATCTGCTGCACGTCGATGGTGTCGGGCTTGCGGCGCCGCATGTACAGCTCGTGGTTGCCCATGCACAGCGCGAGGATGCGCTTGTTGACGCGCACGCGCGGCGCGAAGAACACGAAGTCCGGCGCCTTCTTGTCGATCGGTTTGATTATGAATTTGCGGTCGTTGAACGATATGTTGCGGATCTCTGACCATGGGAAACCGATTTTTGGGGTCAGTCTGGAATGAAAAGGTGAAGTTTAGTCAATTTATTGATTTATAACAAGATTTTTTAAGTTTCATTTGTGTCTATTTGGTTGAATCTTATTCTTATTCTTATTCTTATTCTTTATTGCACATTATGAAGTACACAAATACAATATTTGAAAAAAAAACGTTGTATGCACAAAGGCGAGCTTAACTCAGTATTGAGTTTTCTACCAGCAAACCTTTGAGTGATAGAGGACAGGAAACAGAGGGCAAAATATAAACGAGTGCGAAAAGAGAAAACTAACACGTATTATAACTACTTACTTACTACCTTATTACTAATACCATACGTATATACAATATAGCTATATATATACATATACTTTACATATACATAATACTCACTATAGGTTACATAATTCAGAGTACACTAAACATTTATTTTGATAAGAAATGCATCTTCACCTTTTTCTTAAAGACGTCCAGCGACCGGCTGTCCCGTACATTGTGAGGAAGTGAATTCCAAAGTCGCACTGCACGTATACTAAAGGAACCATCATAACAACTTGAAGTGTGACGAGGAGTACGTAGAAGAAGAGACGATGATGAGCGACAAGGCTTACCTCTAGGAATAAGATACTCAAAGCGTTCACGCAAATAAAGAGGAGAATTAGGATTATGAAGAACAGAGAAAAGAAGAGAAAGAATGTGAGTGTCGCGTCGCTGCCGAATCGGTAGCCACCTCAATCGGGCTCGAAAGTCTGACACATGGTCATACTTTCGGAGGACAAAAATAAAGCGTATACACAGATTCTGCAGTCGTTCCAACTTGTTTAGATGTTCCTCTTTAGCATCAAGGTAACAGACATCAGCGTAGTCTAAGATAGGAAGAAGAAGAGATTGCGCAAGAATAACCTTAGTTTGAAATGGCAGGAATTTCTGAAGACGTTTAAGAGATTGGAACGAGTAGAACAACCTCCTGCTTACATCCGCAATGTGAACATCCCAGGAAAGATTTGAGTCTAAGTGAACTCCTAGGTTTTTTGCGCTTTTTGATAAGGGTATTGTGACCTGGTCGTATACAATTGGTGGTAGTGCTTGGAAGTCAAGAAGGCTTAACATATATCTGCCACCAATAATGAGTGCTTGAGACTTTGAGGGATTGACTACTAGACCAAAGGATTGAGCCCACTTACTGATATTATTAAGATCATCATTGATGGCATCTATAGTCTCTAGAATATTATTCTGTTTACAATGTCGGTAAAGCTGCAGGTCGTCAGCATAGAGATGGAATTGAGAAGAGAGTACATTTGTGATAGCGTTAATAAAAACGGAGAAAAGAAGAGGAGAAAGTACGCCACCTTGGGGAACGCCCGCAGTAAGGTCACACCACTTTGAGGAAGCCTCATCAGAGCGCACCGATTGCGAGCGACCCCGAAGGTAAGAATTAAACCAGGCAATTACAGAAGAAGTAACATTTAAAGAGGATAGTATGCCCAAGAGGATGTCAAAATCAACTGAGTTAAACGCACTGCTAAAGTCCAGTAGAACCATGGTTGTCAGCAATTTATTCTCCATGGCCAGTCGAATGTCATCAGAAATTTTGACAAGAGCCGTCACAGTGCTGTGGCCAGGGCGAAAACCAGATTGAAAAGGACTAAGCAGGCTATTAGAAGAAAGAAAAGAGGACAGTTGATTATGAACAACACTCTCAAGAACTTTAGACAGGACGGGAAGAATGGATATAGGTCGAAATTCAGATACAGTGGAAGGATCAGGAACTTTGGGAAGAGGCAAGACATGCGCTTTTTTCCAGATCGAAGGGAAAGTGCTTACCTCCAGGGAATGGTTGATGATATGGTTGATGATAGGGACAAGTATATTCAAAATTGGTTGGAGCATTTGTAGTTGGAGGCCATCATCTCCGACCGCCTTTGAGGATATGCCAAGAATTAATTTCCTAATGTCTTCATCTGTAGTTGGGTGAAAAGAGAAGGAGCTACCTGCTGAAATGGAGATGTTAGAGAGATAATTAAGAGTACTAGATTTGACACGCTCGTCGAGAGTAACTGGGGACTTAGAAAAGTGAACATTAAGCGCATCAAGATCTATACTCTGAAGGGCACTGTCATTCGAAGGTTTGCCTATGCCGAGGGACTTGAGGAAAGACCAGACCTGTGCTGAGTTAATATTTTGAATGGAGCGATGTATGTGGCGTCTTTTAGCATCTCTACACATACGACTGCAGCGATTACGCAACATCTTATATAACGACCAGTTCTCGTCAGTAGGACACTTTCTGTGTTTTTTTTTGGCCTTATCTCGTCTAGCCATCATTTTTTTTATATCTTCAGATAACCAGGGCGCGGGACTGTGCTTAATTTTAATTTTCTTTAAAGGAGCATGTGAGTCATATAGTCCCAACATGATTTTGTTAAAGGCAGATACTTTGGTGTCCATGTCAGTGCAGTTATAAACAGGCGACCAGTTGATTCTCTCTGCGTCCACCCTTAAACGCTCAGTGTCAATGTTTTTAAAACTACGAAGCGTAAGAAATTTTATCTTGCGTTTAGGAGGACGTATTTTATAGGATAAGTATATGAGGTCATGATAAGAAAAAGAGGCTGGTAGCTGTCCATGCGTTGCTACTTTGTTAGGGTCAGAAACAAGAATGATGTCTAAGAGCGAAGGAATACAGTTGGGGGCCCGGTGAGTAGCATTTAATGGAAGAATGTGCATGTTGACAGAAGAGACAAGGGATTGGAGTTTACGGCAGCGCGAATCATCCTTGAGCAGACAAGTATTGAAGTCTCCGAGGATTATTGTGTCTTTATAAATTGAAGACAGATCTTCTAATTTAGTCTCAAATGAAGAGAAATAGTCAATATGACACGAGGGACTATAGTACACACCCAGAAGAAATTTTAAGTGTTGAAAGTTTATTTCAATAAAGAGGTGTTCTGCAAATTTTGAATAGACACTCGGAGACTGGTCAATGACTTTATATGTAATGTCGCCTCGGAGGTAGATAGCAACCCCTCCTCCTCCCTTGCCTGTTCTGTCATTGCGAACAAGCTTGTAGCCAGGCAAGGAATACTGCGTAGAAGGAAGAGCAGGTTTAAGAAAAGTTTCGGAAACAAGGACAGCGTGAATAAGATCAGAATCAAAAGTGGAAAGCATATCAGAATAGTGAGCGTGAATACTTTGAGCATTGATGTGAACGACGTTAAAAAGTTTGTGGAAAGAGCTAAATTGTGTAAATATTATATCACGTAACTGTGTGGAATTATCATCGCTGAATGCACTAATGTAGCTGGCATCGGATGCACAAGATGAAGAACAGGATGCAAAACTGTCGTCTGAATCACTAAACATAGCGAATAATATAAATATAAATAAACTATACCTAATGTAATACTAAAACTAACAAAAATATGCAATAATTAAAGCTATTCTAATTATAACCCAAAAATAAGTACACTTCTATATCCTCGATGCACTCGCCAGCTGCATGCGTAACCAAAATATAAACAATTTCTCAAAACCCAGTAGGCCAAATACACTACAGTGTTTCCGAACGAGTGTTTTACGGCTGTCAGTTGCCACTCAATGTCAAAACTGTCAAAATCAGGTAATATATACTGTGACCGTCAGTGAATGTATTGAAAATTAAATTAACAAAAATTAATGATCTACCAATGTGGGTACTGCTACTTGGCTGGTTTGCGCTGCCTCTTCTCCGGGGCTAAACTTGCCACTTTGCCATCCTGCTGCCCAACTACCACATTGGTAGTTGACGATTCTGCTACCGGGAACTGGACTATGATCTTGCGTAGCTCAGCTGCAGATTCAATCTTACGACGTGACTTGTCGGGGAGCTGGATTACCACCTTACCTTCAGATGTCCAACACTGATGCACGCCGTAGTACTTCCTGGCGTCCATAAAAACTTCATGACGAGGCTTGGTCAGAAATTCCGACAGAGTCAAACCTGTTCCCTTCAGTAGCGATTTTTGCCGCCACATGTCGCTTCGCAACATATAGTTTTGAAGGCGTAATAAAACTGGGCGAGGCTTACTTTTATTGACTCCGAGGCGATGACAGGCGATTATATCAGCCGAAGAAAAGTTAGTCATCTTCATCTGAGTGCTAAGAGATGTCACTACGCCGGCGATGAGATCGGTGTCATTATCTTCAGCAAGGCCATGGAGGAGGAGAACCTTCCGACGCGAAGCCATCTCGTGCCTATCCAATCCAACTATCAATAGGTCCATCTGTGTTTTAATTGCACTCATTGTCTTCCATATGAGGCACTTGAAGTCGGTGAAATCTTTCGACAGGCTGGCAACAGTCTTGTGCACAGTATCTACTCCACTGGCAGTCTTCAGGTCCTCTTCATATTGAGCCATACGTGCATGAAAGGTTGAAGAAAGCTCCTCCATGTTGCTTGAAAGTGTGGTATAAAGGTCCATTTTGTGTGAGTTTTTTTAAAGAGAGAAGTGATTAGCTATCCGAGTGCACCTGAGGTATATGTGTCTTTTCACAAATAATTTAGCATTTACTACTATTGTAAGTATTTTTATTTAATTAAATAGATATGAGCTCTTAACTTAGGTGTTATTATTTGGACTACCCTCAAGAAAAAAAAGAAGATCTTAGAATGAAACCTCGTATATAAATATTTAGTTTTGGACAATACAATATTTAGATATCATGGAGCAGATTTGATGGGGCCAAGTGGTATTTAGCGGAAACCCTTCGAAATTGGGCTTATACGATTCGTTTTGACGAGACTTGGTGCTGAGTGTCTGAATGTTACAGCCAATCATAATAATTGTGATTAATTTTGTAAATCTGAAAAAAGTTTGATTATAATTTAAGTTTCTATTGTCTTACTTATCGTCCTTCTCGTAGATGTTGAGTCCGAGCGCGTCAACGCCGAGCCACAGTTCCGTGTTCTTCTTGTTGCGGATCTCGAAGTAGTTGACGCCGTACATCTCGAGGTCCTGCGCGATCTTCAGGTACTCCATCATGGCGTCCTCGCGCAGCATGCCGCGGTGCTCCTGCCACCAGTTCGTGATGCTCTGCTCCCACTCCTCGCGGGACATCTGGAGACCAACAGTATTGTACACCAAGCTAACCCAACTTAAGTACTCCTAAGTATAATGCAGACGTTCTTTACAAGAACTTTGAAAATACTGAAACACACAGCATTTCTGTGTGAATTTAATACAGAATAAACATCCTCATATTCCTTATCGAATGTTATCTAACTAAGTTAATATTTTGTTTGCATAAAATAATACATTACTATTATAAACTCAAAACAGCGACTTATTCTCTGTTACAAAATAAGATTATTTATGAGCTAGCAAGACTGTAAGACATAATTAAAAAGCTAGCCTTGTCAAAGATTATGTACACATGTCAACGGAGATAGGTTTGCAGGGCACACCAACATAGATGTTGCTGGCCGTGTGTACGAAGAAAACATCAGTCTGTCATTCTTTTTAACATTCTTCTGTCCTAAAGCCAGTTAACCCACCTTATGTTGGTCGGTGACGCGCTGCGGCAGGAGGCGGTCGTTGGCGAGGAAGGTCTGTCCGTGCACGGCCGGGTTGTGGTCCCCGTGCCGCGCCTGCACCGCGTACGACGCCAGCAGCACCGACGTCTCCGGTGGGCAGTAGATCTCGTCGGATAGTATCGCATTCTTCACCTAAGGGACGGTGACGCATGTTAATATCATCATTACACTTTGCGACGACTGTTTATGTAGTGTAAATCAAGGGGTAGGCACTGGCTGGAGGCTCAAGCAGTCTCGCCTTTGTCCGGTTACGGCCAATAAGACCCTACTTGGGCTCCTAACTTCTTGGCTCCTGTCGGTGAATCAATCATGAGGAACACTGAGAAAAACGTTTAGCGCAGTTGGCCCAAAAAGATCAAGTTAGCTTCATATGAAACGTTACGTATACTCAAAGCGAGTTTGCATGCAGACAAGTACCTAAATGTATTGTGACTCTTTCAATGTCATCAATCATGATGTAATAGGTTATTCATTGGAAATAATCTTTCTGGAGATTGACCCAAAGTATGCTAAAATGGTTGACAAATACTGACCTACGTTGTGGAGAAAATATATATTAAAGTTACATGACATAAGTGAACAAACTACGTAGCGAAGATATCATTGAATCAATTGTCCCTTTAAAGCCTTGGGCGGGCTCAAACAGTACTCTCCATACATCAGTGAGCACGGGTAGTCCGGGTACAAGCAGTCAATTACAGTAAATAGTGAAGCACTTATGCAAAGACCTTTGTTCAACAATAGGACAGTGCGGACTAAACATAACAATCGCCGTAATAGCAGGTTACAAGCCCTGACCCTTCAAGCAGTATTAAGTGTAATTTATTTGTTGTAGGCATAAGTGTATTTTGTCACAGCATAAAATAATAATATGTTTCACTAAAGTTGCTCAGCTTCCTATACCATAGAAGGTTATACTTGCATAGTAAACAGGAAACAAAGTGCAGTTAGCTACGAGATTTAGAATCAAAGTAGTTACGTCGGTTGTCTTCAATAAATGCTTATGCATCCTATAACCCTTCACTGGTGAAGAAGAGCTTCTTATTAACAAAACATTATCCATTGATACTGAAAGATTGCCATTTTGAGCAGTCCACGAATAGGTTATAACCATATTAAGCCAACCTTACTAACCTACTTTTAGATAACCTATCCATTGCTGACAAGACAATTGTCCATCTTCGTTAATTTATGGCAATATTACCTGAAGGTAGAACAGTTTGAGTGTGATCTCCTGGATGAGCTCGTCGGCCACATCCTCCGGGTAGAATTTGGCGCGGAACTTGAACTGAAGTGGGTTTTCTTTCTTTACGTCTTGTTGCATCACCTGTAATGTACACATAACGTTAGAAGATAAGATAATTATATATAACATGACTTGCGGACGAGATTAGACAGCAGACTTCAATATTGTTTTAATGACGTTAAACAGCTACATACGATTGGTATACATTTTATGTGTCATTGAAAGTATCTAGCAATAGCATCTTACTGCAAAACACGTACACAACAACACATTCTTTTACTATCAATTATCAGCCTTATCACTAAATTGGTTGCGTCACTTTTCATTGTTACTGTGAACCGGTGAGGTTGGAAGTTGTAGTCGACTGTAGTTCTTACATAAACAGGGTCAAAGTTAATTAGTAATTAACGTGACATCTGGCTTGTTATTAAATTAAGTCGAGGTAGATTATAAGTTTGGATTAATTATATCTAATGTTCTAAGTAATTAAGCAAGTACATTTTTGCGCCTTTGACTGTTGTAAATTAACCGTAACAGTTTCTGTATAATATGTAGGTATATTATGCTTGGTGTATTTCAGTACTTGTGATATAATCGTACCTTTTAACATACACTGTAAGTTTCAAAAATAATGCAGGGTAATAAAATACATGTTTAAACATTTTTGTTTCGTTGCCAAAGTAAAAAATACGATGCTGCCTTGCCAATTAAAAATATTTCTTTCATATATAATTTCCGCTTTTAATAATGACGATAAACACAGACTATACTACATATATAAGCATACTAACAATGTGTATAGACAAACAGAAAGCAAATCATCAACTTTATTGCCAACATTAACCACACACACACAAAAGAATAAAATATAGGTAGGTAATCAATATCCATGATGTTGATAAATCTTACCCATCTCGAGAACGGTAGCGACCCTGACTTCGATGTGTGCCACGTAATCCAGGGGTAGCGTTAAAAAGGCAACAGTTAATTACAATTCATCGCCATTTTCTGGCTCACTTCATTTGGGAATACATTTAGGTAAGTAAAAAAATTGAAAATTATATAAGATTTATTTCTAGCACATAATACTTATAGACTTCATATTATAATAACTAGCAAACAAAATATTATATAAAAAACGGATATTAAAGACTACCTAATATACTTTTGAGTATTTACGCATGATACTAAATAAGTACGATGGTATATTACAAATGTTAGCAGTACCTATGACTCATGTTAGCGAGACAATATTTGACGGAAGTAAGAACGTAATCTCCAATAATCGTATGAAGCTAATTCTGGCACGCTCAATCAAACCGTTATCAAGACAACCAAATTTTTCGCATATCAATTAAATTAAAACCTTAAACATGTCAGTACTATTAAATAGTACTTAATACAAATAGGTACTTTATCGAATAGTAACATAAATGTTCCCCTTAACAGCCATCAGCGACTTGCCATGATCACAAGCCACCATAATGACATATTACGTTACAGTTTCAATGACCATCAAAGGGTTATAGTCAGAAACTGACAAGCGTGATACATCATCGTATTAAGGCGGCCATCTGTACAACTCGTATAATTGCTCCTAAACCGTTTAAATAATGTATAACGAATTGTAAATGGGGGACTCATTTTACACCCAGTTATGTCTAACTGGGTTAATAGAACTTCGTCGTTTAAGATATCTGGTAATAAAAGGTCGGTGACCGTTAGGGGCTCGGTTCTTGGCCGCAAGCCAGTAAACCAGTGACACAGTCAATTGTTGATAACCCTTTAAAGTAAGCGCGTTTCTCGCAAGAATTTTTTTTCTTCTTAGACTACTATAAAATGACAAACACATTGCGAGTTTTACTTAATTTTTTTTAGAACTATTACTTCATAATTTTTCTTCCTTTATTTAGAGATGAAGTCTAAGAAAGAAAAATCTTTTTTATTAACACTAAACATAGCAAGAATAGAAATTAAATAGACTAAGGTATTGGACTTTGGTCTCTGATACACTATTATGCTGATCACGGTACGATTATACAAAGGTAAATTAATTTCGCTATAAGTCCAACTCGCACGCCAATAAAGTTCTCGGATCATCCTTAACCTAGGAAAATAAAAACGTTACGTTAAAACAATTCAAGAAAATTTTCCTCTTGGAAATACTATATACGTAATAGAATTCCGGCATAGCATAATAAGTGAGATCAGTCGATAAGATATACCGTGGCAAGATATGAAACACGGGCCAAATGGTGTGTTAATCGCTTGGTAAGTCAATATTTTATATTTAGCGTACGATAATACCTAATAGGAATGTTGGGAAAACAGTTTAACATAACACAAGGTTAGAACGATAAGCTGTGGCAGTTCGGTTAAATCCGGACTCGGGTACTTTTATAAAGTTCAGAATTAAGTAGTTGTTAACTTGAATAAAGGTTGAAATAAAGAATTTTTAAGGGTTTTGTCTATGTTTATTTGATAATATATGTTAGTCTTAACTAAAAACAAGCTTTGAGAAGGCTTCAATACATTATTTTTTAAGGAAAACATGTTTTTTTTGTATCGTCTTTGATTAGGCAGTATACGATAAGATGCTTCACATTTTCACCTACACTTAAGTATTGTTTTTACAGACGTGATCTTCGCCACAACACCGTAAAGTTTATAAAATAAATACCAGCTTCCATTGTCTAAACATATTTAAAAATTCAAAACAAAAGATTTGCACGTTTACGTAAAACATATCATTGAAGCAAGTACTCTAGTCTACGACAATAACATTCCTATTTGTTGATACTTAACCTTCAAAGTATCTTAGTAACGTTAAGTGGTTATGTACTGTTATGTGGCTCTGATCAAGACCTAGATATAGCAACAAAATGTTTAAGTTGTAAAGAACCAGTTAATTCATCTATAAAATTTTATTACTTTTAAAGATGTTTACAACGTCAGCATGATACGAATATTTACATATAATTTAGCATGGTGAGGAGAACTAGTAACTACATAGTACCGATTATAAATTTTCGTTGGTCGTCCTAATTTAAGGCAAGAATATGTCTAACATTATCATGTCCTAAATATGATTAGACTAAAGTTCCTAATCGTATACGACTGATTTTCCGATAGGCCGAACAGAATCGCTTAACTAAACGTAACTAATCAACTCCGTGAATTGGTACTATTGAATTATGATCAAACGTGAATGATACTGATTACATTACAAGTAATTTAATACACTGTGTTGTGGAATAGAATAGCCACTACAACTATAACAATATATTACACTGTGACGGTCTTAAATCAACAAGAAGTAATGAGGTTTAAGCAGTAACATCAAACTTTGAAGACGTCGATGAATCCGCAGTAAGAAGACTATAAAAAGATACATCGATTGAAATAATATTGACATTTCTTTGACGTCATAATCACTGATGTGATAATTCAACTCCTACGCAACATTTAATAGATAGATATAAAGATAGTCACTTCAAGTTTCAACATAATTAATTATATGATTGTAGTAGCATAACTCGCTTATCGAATGATCTAGCAGTAAGGCCTCGTTGATAAGGCTCTCTACGGTTCTAGCGTCGCGACCATTTCTGGCCTTACCATATCTTCTGCTCTGTCATAAGCAGCTTCTTCATCTTCGTCCTCAGGAGTCATCAGTTTCTTCACAGCTGTCGTCAGAACTTTGGAAGTTTTCTCCACAATCGATTCAGGCTTGCAACCACATAAATCATCAATAATACGCAATGTATTTTGTTGTAATATGTATTCTACAAGAATTTATTTTTCTACTGATTCTGATGTTTGTCAGATAAAATATTCATAAATATTGCAATACTTTTATTTGAACATTAAAATATATGTAAAAACAGTCATTTCAGCTTGCAATTTGGAAACATGACAAAAAGAAGATGTCGCAAAAATACTCTTCAATGTCAAAGATAGGCGAAGATACAAAATGGACACTAACCAACTCTACCAATGGCATTATAGTAAACGGTGTCGAGGCGCTAAAATGTCCATGTACGAATATGAATGCGTTGTGAGATTTGCGACTCAGCGTCGTCTTAGACGCTCGTACGTTGAGCAACGAGCGTCGTGGAAGCGGCGAAAGTACGGTCGTCGACCCCGTCAATGATCGGCGCACAATCAGCTGTTCTTGTGCGCGAATACCAATGATAAAGATTGCATTTGTGTCAATCAATTTTAATGGAATGTATGGATTGTCGCGCATACATTTTCAGGTCAGTAAAACACAGTTCTATCAAGCTTGTGTTGTCGGTCGTCCACACATACATTCAATGTATTGTCATAGAACAGCTTGCTTTCAATTACTTTTACTACATTTGCTTAGAGCCGAATCAAAATAAACATTCGACTACATTTATAAGAAATACCTACAACATCTAAAGCCTCAGAAGTTTTAATAAACCAAGATGCTAAAATAGAATAAATCGAATTCCTCGAAATGCCTACGTGATTACATCAACGATAGATTGAATAAGAAAGCGGCAGAAATTTAGATACTTCACAAACGACATTGCTATAGAGTATAGTTACTAACTCTTGATAAGGAAAATGTGAAAATGACAAGCGTCAACATTGATGAAGTCATGTCCACGTTGAAATGTTTATCATGTAATAATAGAAACAGTGTATTGATCACGATTATAATTTGTGATTGTGATACCTCGAGAGAACCTAGTGATGCGGTTATACTACAAGGAAAAGTCAGAAAATACCGTGTAAAAAATGCTAGGTATTTTACCAATAAGGTTTATCGCTAATGCATTCGCACACGCATCTTTGTCGTCCAATAGCCGTGGTGTTAGACAGAGATGATCGTGTGGTTGTCTCTGTCTAACATAACCTAGTTCGCGGACGACGCCATGGCCCGCCACCTTGCTCGACCCTTCTCTCAAGTGTTGCATTGGCACAATTGCGTTCATTAAGAGGAAAATTCTTAACGCTATGTCTCGATGGAATTCGGCATGGGTGCAGTAATGAATAAGAGTCTTATACTTGATTATGAGAAAGTTGGCAAACAGTTTCAAAATAAGATAAGGCATGGTTCATGGCCTAGAGGGCTAGAGCTCAAAATAACAAGTACCGCTTATTGAAAATAAATAATATTATTCTTAATCAAAACTAAACTGTTTCCCATGACAAAATAAATATGAAATCTAGTCTTTGTAATGAAGTTCTAAACTTGTTCCAAGTACAACTGCAAATCGGGTTCTCCATCCACCGCGTATGACACCGGATCCGTATTGTTATGCATTAAGAAGACAAGCAAGGTCGGCTTCAGATGCCGTCATGGCACTTTCACCTGTCTCGGTACCCGCCACTCTACGGAACCTTCAACCTAGTAAATCAAGACAGTAAAATGCCTGTATCTATTTACATTTCGGAAATTGCATAATTGATTTATTGAAACAAGATGCCTGGCAGCTATAAGACTGACCATCAATATTTCAAGACGGTAATTGTGTATTAACATAATGAGCACCTGTTTAACGTTGTCAAGGCCATGGTATTGTATGGTGTTCGGGTCGTGATGATCGCACCTGGTGGTGATGGCATTTGGCGTGGGAACGAGGTCACGCGGGCGCACTGTTGCGCATCGCTGACCGCGCTTCATGTGCTTTGAACCTGTCTGCTACCTGACAGATTCGCGATAATAACAAACAAACTACATATAAAGTAGATGCGCTGGTACCTACTTATGTACCTACCAACTACACCAAAAATTCTCGACAATCGAAATTCCGTCGACAAGTGCAAAGAAAGTGGTTGAGAAATGTCGCCGGTTTCACCGTACTGACGAAACGAAACGGAACTTCGCGAGTACGTAGCCGGCTGACCTAGCAACGTGTCAGCGTTTTTGTATGATAAGAAATACAACGAGTTATAAACACTACACTTAAAGGTACTCAAGAGCTGCTAAGAAGTGCAGCCACTCAATTGCAATATCGAAAGATGATAGAAGAAAACTGAACGAAACTGACATCACACACCGGATTACGAAAAAATTCTTATGAATTTGCAATAATATGTATACTTCAAGGACAGCTTGATAGGAAGGCAAATGATTGAGTAATCGTTGAATTCTAGGCACTCGGCTATATCTATGATAACATTCCGGCGTCGTATCGTGTCGTGACGCAACTTCAGCGTCACCGCACTACCGCAGGGGTGACACCTGCAAACGCATTGAGGTTTGATTTACGCTCCATAAAATAACGAAACACTCAATATGAACATAATGGACAACCTTGAGGAGGAGGAGTTCAGAAAGACCAAATAAAGGTCACGCATATGAACTAAAATATAAAAACATTATATCTATAATGTTTTTAGCACGAATTGAGTGTGGAGCAAACCTAGAATCCAGTGCCATACCGTCCAGACAGCCCTAAAGATATCGGGGCCATGTCTCATACGCGACGATAATCATAATGATCGGGTGCGACAAAAACCAGCATTCCTCGCACGTCGAGAATGAGATCGCGTGCCATGGACGAGGTAAGTCATGCTACTGATCGAGATAAAGTCTTTACTACTAACTCATATTTTAAATATTAGCTGGAGTATAGACAGGAGATATTCAAAAGCCGGTCCCGAAAATACTAAACTCGAATGATGAAGCGTACCTTATTTGTCATATACAACGAAAGCATCGGTCACGTGACTGTCTAGGGAAATAGGTAATATTTGTTTAAAATCTGTGTTACTACGTGAGTCGTGACACACCTAAGATAATTGTAAAAACTAACAATGAACAATTTATTTTAATGACGCGTAATCGTGTATTCGACCACACTCCAGTGCCTCTTCACAAGCTTCGTTTGGTCCCACAACGACTGCTTAATGACGAAATGATATCAGAATGAGGGTTTAATTATGATAATTCTACGATTTTTATGGCTCTTAGAAAGCGAATTGCAAATAACCAACTGTATATAGCTGATGAATTCTTAGTCAGAGATACAGATGAATCTTATTTGCATACATGTAGAATTTGGAACAATGTGTAAGTAGACTTGTTTTTTGTGAGAATGATCTCACTTCCATGTGGGCTAGACTAGACATCGGATTTGTGAAACAAATAAACCATATTGGATGACTTACAACAAATATGCAGGCGACAGAATGATTCATTATGGCTCATATGAAGTAATTTAGACTATACCTACACATAGGTATTGTAACTCATACAAATATTGAAAACTAAACAGCATTTCAGTGTGTTACAGTACGATAACGAGGGATGCGATAAACTCATAGTTACAAACGGAGCTAAGAATAAGTAGGTACATTACACTTATTGTTTGAGTATATAACAATGACTTGGCAACTAAGTACACACTACACATGCGTCTCATATTAAAAAGTGAACACAATTAAGTTTCCTGCACGTTGCTTGAATAACATCGTGTTACCTCGAATACGAGGGTTCCATAAAGTTTGAGAGACCAGTGCAAAGCCCTTCTCAAACTAGTTCTTAGCATTTCTATAGCTTTAAAGGTTCTAACTACAAAAGCACAGCTGAAGGTACGATTGGCAGGCATTCGACCGTGGCATTTTCCCTATGAGAACCGGAATCTGACAGATGAATGACTATTGCAAACACGAGACAGATGGGTGATATAACTTGAAGATACCGATGACTACACAGACATGTAGGAGGCTTTGTATACTACATCCTGCGTCCTTGCTGTGTAGATATGTTATAATGATGTTACATAACATCCACCACACCTATAAAGTAAGTGGAATACCAATCGACTATATCATAGTCGTATCATTTCCTTAGATAAACCTAAGTAATTAAAACTATCAGATCTGGGCTTCAATGTCAGTAATACGTTAGTCCTGTAACTCAAAATTTAGGAGAGCTAAATATTTCTGATAATATTTAGTTGAAAGTAAAGTGACTGCCAATTCCTACTGCATACAGGTATTAAGCCTAGTTGACAACAAATGTATCGATATCAATACATGCCTCCTATAAATAAGAATTCTCAGTAGGCAATCAGCTACAGGTACTTACTTACCAAAGAAGTGACTAATAATTTCGGAATTTGTTTAATTAATACGGTTCTGAGTATTTAACTTATCAACCACAGTTTAGTCACACCGGAAACTACCAGATGAAACAACACTATAAATACGCTATTATTATGTGTATTGTTTGATATGGTAAATAACATTTTTATGGCAGGCAGGCAGATTGGAAGCGGAGGGCCGAAGATCAAGCTCAGTACCGTGCCATAGGAGAGGCGTATGTCCAACAGTGGACGGAGTAGGCTGATGATGATGAAAGTAACATAATAAGTAAGTTACATTCCAGGCACTGAATCTGATCCAGGTTCTTAAGTGAATGCACAAAAGGTTAACATGTGTACCAAAAATTGCAATAGATAATGTATAAGGTCTTCTTAAGAAAAATCTAACTTGTACCAAAAAACTGTAAACACACTACCAATGTGCGTGTAAACAAGTAAAGAAGAACATTGTGAGCCTTTTAATAAGATGTTCTTGTTGCAGAAACAATGCTCATCTTACAGGAAAACTTGGGAAAATACACTTGGCTAGTATTTGTACTAAAAACTTAATTTTAATACACTCTGTACATGTTACATTGGTCGGTGACATCACTGTGAGTGTCATCATAATAAACATCTTGAGTCATTTATTGAGCCGTGCGTTTTATGGAAGTGTGTAGATGAAAATTAACAAGACGATAAGATATCAGATTATATTTATAGTCTCACTAACGATGTGTGTGAAGCACGCAGAATCTCATACGAGCGTTATGAAACTGACGAAATTGAGACCGAGAAAGTATCGTAACGTACTCGATGATGTACGTAAATAAAAACTTCTCAATAAGCAGACTGTATTAAGTACACCACCAATATAAAACCAAGGGAAAACTCAGAAGGGTGGGGACATAAATATGTCAAGTAGAAAAGCGATTGCCACACAATGATTATCACATGTCGCGCGAGGCCACAGGTACCGGTTACGTAAGTGCGATACACGACATGTATTTATAATATAGCATGTAAGTCCACTGCGTAACAGCGGAAACCCTTAAACAGTGACATGAACGAGGGAATCTAGGTTGGGACTAGTGCGGGACAAAACTTTACGATAAACTTTTAGATTTTCATTACACAAAAGCAATGTTAATCTAGAAGTTTCTAAAATGTTTTACAATTAAATGAAGCTGTAAGTTCTCTGTTTCCTGTTTCTGGTAATAGAGTTTTTCTTGATTTTGATTTAACATTTTATGCAGAAATGATCTTACATTATGTAAGCGACGCAAATAGTTTCCAAAATCGTCGCGCATGTATCAGAACTATTAACATTCATATCAACCGATCGATAGAAAGGCAATCTGTGACATAATACACATTCAACTTTATTCTTATCCGTGTTAATTGAGAAAGAGAAAAAGCTTCCTTTCCCGCGCATAGAAAAGAATTGGATTACACAGCACTTGTAGGTAAGATATTAAGTTGTCACTTCTTGTAAGCTATTGCAGTCTTTAAATCTAGCACATTGTTATATCTACATGTGGTTTTGAAACAATACAATAGATAAATTATAACGTTTATTATGCTTAGCATTGTTAAGAATAAGTGGTCTGGCAATTTAGGCGATATCGAAGAAGTAAAACATTTTCATAAATGTTTCAGATGTCCAAAAACACAATTCCTTAATATATTTATCATTACTTTCTTACGGAGAAATAAAAAACTCATTATTGAAGCTATCGTCGACCAAGGTTGTTCCCATAGCCCTATAAATATAAATATACTGGAAATTATTTGGCTTTTATTTGATTAACTAGTTTTGACTTATGTATATTAACCATTTATATACCATTTTACATGAATAAATATTTCAATATTGGTTAAAAAGATCCAAACCTAATCGAAGCAACAAAAAAAAAGAATTCTTCAGCTTCTATCCTAATGATATATTAGATTTTTTTAATCAGACATAGCTGTTAATTTGTAAAAAATAGTGATACTATGCCGTGTTAGTATTGAGTTAAGTTGGAGAAATGCAAATTAGTGAGAGCCAGTTTTTAAACTAAAACTGTTCTGTCTCATAACATAATCGTTACAAGGTTATATTTGAAATACGGTATGCAAAACAGTATTACAGAATTAAGTAGTTAATTAACACTCGATGCCAGCCAATCCGGAGCCAACACGATATGAAGAACTGAACTTAGGCAATTATTGAAATGTTTAAATGTCGCATAATTGCTAAATAGGTTATTAAATCATTATAGGGTTAAATATGTTGGTTGTGTTATAATCCTGGTTGATTTCATTGACATTGTACTTGAAAAGGTCCGTTGATTGGCTGCCTGTGTTGCCACATTGTCAATTATAAGCAGGATTCGATAACCGCGTGATTGCGGGCTTCCGACTGTGAGTCATGCTCGCTATACATAGCCAGTCCTTGTGGGAACATCCAACCGTTTTGATCAACAATGCTATATAAATTACATCATACTTTTTAACTGATGTTTATGGATTTAAAAGATTTAAGCCGAGTTAGTCCAGGGCTTATCACTGAACTTTTTGGACAGATTTGGGGGCTGTTAATTTAAAAAGAAAGTAAATTTAAAAGCAAGGCTATGACCTAAATGTTTAGACAGGTCCATACTAGTTTAAGTTCTATTAAATAGAATACCATATTATGTTATTGCTGTAATAATTATTTTAAAAAAAATGCGTTAATTTTACTTTACTTCGAATACATATTCAATATCGAATCTTTTTATCTATTAGGGGTTTAAACAAACCATTAGCGGATATTTCATAGAATTTAGTCCACGAGTTTGTTGTGGATAAAAACATTATGAATAAGTAACACTGTACAACCACACCATTATCTGTTTATTGAGTCTGGATGAGTTCACTCCAGTACGAATAATTACTTAATAACAGAATTGAACTTTTTTAACTCAGTGCAGATTGAAGAACATGCAAGAATGTTGTCTTAGACATGACTGCTCTCCAGGGCCCTCAAAAATTAAATGGTAATTTCTTTGTAATAAATGGTAATAAGCATACAGCTAGAACTACATTAACTATACTCTTGTCGTGGCTCAGCTCGTGAAAGACCAATGCCAAGTGGGTGTCGGTTGGATAAAAACTGGTAATGTGACAGATCGTAGGCTAAAAAAGTTCGTAGGTGGGGTTCAATGGCAATCCAACATATTTACTTATCCTTCACTATTATGATTGGAGATCTTGATTTTTTATTGCAGTATATTAGTATGTTATATTAAAAATGTATAAGTGTATATTATTATACTAATTATATTTTTAAGAAACCAAATGTGTAAATGCACTCAAAAACAGCTGATGAGAATATATTCTACTGATTTTCCGTGCCAAGACATAATTAGATAACAATTACCTTTTTGCAGCAATTGCTAAATGGAAGAAAGTGTATTTACTCTAATTATTATTAACTTTATATTTATCTTCATAACAGTTTTTGCAGCTGCAAAACAGTGACTTGCTAATTTGCAAATTTTTGTTAGGATCCGACACTGAGGTGGTCGAT
Organism: Abrostola tripartita; assembly: GCA_905340225.1. Lineage (NCBI taxonomy): Eukaryota > Metazoa > Arthropoda > Insecta > Lepidoptera > Noctuidae > Abrostola > Abrostola tripartita. Next base: position 875,431 of record HG996494.1, read on the forward strand.
AGTTATAAATAAACCTAGAAATTTAAACATACTACGCAGATCTAAATGCTCTTACGAAACAAACCTATAACAAATACCATAATATTGGCGTCAAGCAACAAGCACGACCAATATTTCATTATATACAATTGTCAGAGATTTCTATTGCCATACCAAGTATTTACTGCAATTACATAGTTTTAGTCAAGTTTTCTTTCTGCTAACAGTGAAACCCGCTAATGTTAAGCTAAACGGCCACTCCCCGACTATACCACACATGTCATCTTGACCGTATGCCAGAGAGGGATAGAGAGACATACATCTGTTTACATTGCTGACCGTGTGCATAGGAGAAATTAGCGACACGCAGCCGTTGAAGCGAAAGGTTTGTAAATGTGATTGAGGTGAATAAGGCCGGTTGTCCATTGAGACGTATCGTCAACTGTTCCTGAGTTCAATGAGAGCGCGCATTTGCATTATGAGTCATAAACTTGGGGAGTTATATAGTATAGTGTATAATAAAGCCTACTTCATATGGTTCCTCCACACGGACTATCATAACTTGCCGTATTTAGTGCCAAAGTTCACAATGCCAAGCTTTTACTGCGTTGTGACACGTGCAAACAATGCGAATAGCAATGCAAATTCCGTGCCGCCCTTGTAACGAAGGGCACTTGCTTCGATACATAAATTACTAATGGAGGATAAGAATTTTGCATACCCTCCAAAAAGGTCCTATATCTCTAAGAAACTCAGGAATATAAAGTTCTCAATGCATCTTTGTTTGTTCGAGAATGATCTGCACGTGTGGTACCAATCTGTTTTGACTCAGACGAAACAAAGCCGGATAGAACTGCAGCTGCTTATGAACAGTAGATGCTATTGATTTCAAATATTATATCAATTTGATAACACAGAACCTAACCTTTGACCCTCACAGCTGTAAGAATATGACAGTGCAGTGGACGGCTTGCCTTAACCCATTATTTATCAAACACGCCAACTGGGCGGTGGTTCGCAGGCCGGGTTTATCAAACATTGTGGCTCAATGAGTTTGTTTACATACAGGCACGTGGGCAGACGGATAACGGCGAGGGCAGGACGCACCAAGATTTTGTATGACTAATGACGCGCGGTCCGGTGTCATGGAAAATATACTGAATTGAGATGACGCTGATGTTGTCCAACCAACAGTGAATGCGTAGCTACAACGATGAAAACTTCATGAGGAACTAAGAAATGATACTTCCTGAATCCAGATCCCATGTAGATAAATCTCGAAGTTTCTATTGCTTTAGGACTAAAGCAAACCCAAAACAGTTATCTTCTAAATATGAGTGAAAGGCTTGAATAGATTGATGATAAAAATTTCATAATTTTAATAATGTTAAGCAATTTATTTTACACTTAGTAGGAACATTAAAAATAATTCGATAAAAACTGATAGTCGTATCACAATAATCCACTATTTTAAGAAAATATTAATAGAACAATATCGTCGATAATGACTGAAAGAATTCAAAGATTAGCATTATTACGCTAAAAAGCAATAACTGGACAGTCGGTTTCCCATTGTTTGTGTAATCTTATCTGAAAACATGTAATGTTAAATAGTCCACTGTTCTGTACAGTGATAAAGGGCACTCCTGATTTCAAATACACTGCAAACAAACCTTTAACATGGTATAAAAAATAAACAATTTAAGTGGGAATAGACAAGTCTCTACAATAAAGACTGATACATTCTCTGGAGCTAACAACGTGAATAAACTTATAGTTTTTAGAGCAACCCATGGCAAAAAGCGAAGTTCTTTGTGCGAAGCAAAAGGACAAACGGTGTATTCAACTTCAGCAAATGACCTGATAAATATTCGAACATGTCGTTCGAATACCTCAGTTTAGAAAGAAAAGAAAGTAATGTGACCTTTTTAAATATTCATGATTTACACTTGTTCATTTTAATCCAACTGGTTGGCCTTACTGATAAAAAAAGTAGGCTCCAGTGTAATCATATTCGGTAATGTTGTTACCATGTTGACATTGCAATACGGGGTCAGTGTCGCGCAGAGGATAAAAGCAAAGGAAAACAATTTCACAGAAATGTTTGTTAGTGGCCCAGCAAACATGACGGAAACGTGACTCGAATGAATGGGAATTGAACGCCGCCAACGCAGTAGGCGTAAGGAAATTGACGTTTAAGAGTCGTGCATTTACAAAGACTATTTGGAGAACCCAATTCGATGTGATAGAAATAATGTTGTAAGCATCCGCAATTCAACAAGGCGATAGTTTATCACACAGAGATCGCAGAATTACAAATGAGAAACAAAACAAACTTGAACTTGTTAGGCGCACTGGTTGTGCTAAAAATAATCGTTGCACAGCGTTTGGTTCGAGCCGGGCAATAGCCGCCCCCTCACGACTTGCAGTAAACATACACGATTTATACGCTAATGCAGTATCCAATAACATTAGTGATGCTTTTGCAACGCAAACAGACGCACATACATGTGTAATACATGTATACGGAGCGGTACTCATGAACGATGCTAGATTTCTTTACCGCGTTATTGATATATGCAAATTAAGATTTACGAACGTCGCATTTTATGCCTTTTCAAAATAAAATACGACTATTTGCGTAAGACAAATGTCCATTCTATTTATTGTTTATGGTAGGTACCATCACCATGTTTAATTGGCAAGTTATGTGAGACTACGTCAATAAACGATGCTTTCATAATCACAAACATAAATAGTTATTAATATTGAAGCAAACAAAAGTATACTTTCAATTTTGTTTCGTAAAACACAGCTAGAACTAGGTACCTTTCTCCGTTCATACAGATTTAACTCCACAACAAGAACAAGAGACTAACCTTTTTGTAGAGTTTGATCCAGGTGAGGTCGCCCTTAGAGTCGGTGTACTGAAGGCCGAAGAACCACACCTCCCGCAAGCCGATGGTCTTGACGACCTGGTCAAACAGCTGTTTGCCGGTCGTCGTCTGCTGGATCGCGAACTCCAGCTCCGCGTCCATCGTCGTCACACGGACGTTCATCTGGAATTACAGACAATATCAATATACATTCTTTTAGACATTGAAATAAGGGGACAGGGTCGAGGATTTTCAAAAACTTAAAGGTATCAGGAAGTTAAATGAAGGCAATAGACAGGTAAAAGAAAGAGAAAAACTTAAAAAAGAATGGTGATGAAGATATGTTCATATTCTCAGTTTCTTGGCTATTCTATAATATTTATGAACAAAATTTACTTTCTATTAACAAATTAACAACGTCGAATTATGATGCTACAATCATATTTTATACAAACACTACAATACCAACTATAGCATCGTTACTCGATTCTTCAATGATTACTATAACGCAACTGATGAAGTGATTTCAGACAAACGGTGATGCTCGACTTATCTTGTAATGAAGAAGAACTTGAGTGATTTACATTTAATAATTACTCACTACAGGTGCATCAATATTAATTTACACGTGAATCGCACATGTTCGGCATATTTTCGCAACATTGGAGCGAATAAACATTGCTTTCGAGAAATCTTGAATATGGTGGTGGATTTCTATCAGCATTTATATACCTAGTAGGTAAGTCCATATAATTTATGATTGGCTATTCTTGTCCACACAATTTATAATGTGCGCCCTTGTTCCAACGTAAACGACCTTATATGTCAGATCGAATATGGCAAAGAAAACAGCGTAAAGGATGCAAACGGCATTGTGTACCCCAGATGTGTGCCAACTGGCTCCATTACATCAAGATATTGTGTACGTAATGCAATAAATGTGATTCAAACCTACTTACATCAAATAAATATAAGTGCATTGTAAACATTTAGATATGCTATTATGATTATTGTATCTGTTCTTGGATAAACTTCATTTAAAATATCATATCAAATGGCTAAATAAGACTCGTTATGTCACGAGGCGAAAAAGTCCGTGGAACACTTATTCTACAAGTTCGCCTTCAAATATTAATTTAATCGGCGTAATTTAATGACCTTTCCAGTAATTGTAGCTGTACTTAAATACGTACTTAAATACGATCTATATTGAAGTCACACCGTAATTTCGATGATTAGGTTCTTATGCAACCTGAGCTGTTTAACAGTTCAAGGTTTCAAAATATTGTGTAGACAAATGCTGTCAATCTAGATAAAGTGAGGATACTGTCGATAAAAACAAACTAACGCTAACCTAAATAAACTCAGCCATAACAGCCCAACAAAAAGAATATAAACAAAACGAGTAGCCTACAAAATAAACACCAGAATATCAAACTATATAAAATCTTCATTATTCTTCATTCAAAGAAACTGAATAAAGAAAAACACAACAGAAATAGAAATGATAGTAAACGATGAATCTAAAAATACTGTAGTTGGTTCTACGCCAAGCGGATGCGATCTTCCGGGGCCGATTATGTCATAGTTAGTGTACGACCGAAGCTCCGGCCTCGGCTGTTGGATAAGGCCAAAACATGACCATATCGGAAACATACTCTGGCTATTTCAGGTGAATTCTTACTTATGATAGCACTTTTATACTAAGTACTAGATATCATAAGTAAGAATATCTTATGATACTCATACAGGAGGCAGATGTGCTAGCTTAGTTCTAGCAGCAAGTTAAAAGGAGAATATTTTAGTACCTAAGTAAGTACGTGTCGTACCCGCATCTAAAGCACTTACATATATTCATATGATTTGTTAATTGCCGGAAAATTCAAAAGATATAAAATAGTAAAGTAACAAGTTTCGTTGTATTTATCTGTTTCATAAATTACATAAACATTTCCGAATGCTGTTCTGGCGAACTAGATGGAAACGTTAACTTTGGCATTTTCTGAGAATATTCAATGTTGTGCTTCAAGCCAAGGTTTTTGGTTTCTAGTAAATCTGTATTTTCCTAAAGCGGATAAGCGAGCAAAACAATAGATGCGATTGACGTGGCCCTGAAGCGTATCGGGAGCTAAGGTTTGTCTGAGATCTAAATCCACCTATTCTTTGGACATTCAACTGTCATACAAAACCTGTGTTTAGTATGTTGACTCGCACTAAACATTTAGGAATATTACGACCCTGTTTGCGAAGGTCAAGTTAATAGAGGACGAAAACTCTATGAGAATAACTGAGTTTGTTCTTCGACTAGGTGAATATTAATATGAGGATGGCGTTGTTTTCTGTATCATTAAGAAAATATATTACACGATTATCTAATTTAATTATACTAACGAAGCGCTGACTCGTAAATTCAACCTATTGTACTCATTAGACACGACCATTTCTAAGAGATTCTTGTTCCAAAGCACTTTTAGCGGCCAGAATAAGATAATGCCGCAGGATCGTTGCCTCTAGAAGCACGTTCGTAAAATATGTTTCCATTAAATTCACTTTAGATTAAATCGTCCACAGAAACAGATATAGCTACATATAAACTTAATACAAAAATAAGAGTAACATTGGTCTGGTATTCGCAGTGGCCGGTGAATCTACATCGGATTCTAGTAATGAAAACATGATAACACTAACAATGCTTGCTACGGACGGGGTTATTATCTGCAAAGTGGTAACAATGGATGTACACAACGTTCATTCATGTATATCTACGTACGATAGTAATGGGAACAAACAAGATTTTAATGATATCGATAATAATTAGATGCATTTATGGATTGTCGACGCATTACATATTGATACCAAACAATGTATAACCGGATTTTAATAAATAATGGTGCCGCTGGTATATCCTGGGCCTTATCAAGCTTTGTTATATCAAGGGGTTTCCGATAGCATATTATTAACATTTTAACAGATTGCAACTAAATTCCCCTTGCGTATTATGACTGAAATATAAAGTTGCCGTGCATGCTATAATTTGAAAATTAATAAGATTTATTTTTATAAAATCAAATCGCTACATCAATTCTTGTTACCAGCTACCGACAATAATGTCTGAATGATAAGAAATCATATCAACGATTTATCAAATTTTAATAACAAGATTACACGAAATTATTTTGTTGTTAAGGTCAAAGTTCAAGAAGCATAACACCGGAATATAATGGGAAAGCGCAGCTTGGAGTCTTGCCAGGACAACCGTCAGCACTAAATAAAAAGCAACCAGCCAGAATGTTAATGTGTTCATGTCAACTGGATTTTATGTCTTTTTAAACATTAAAACGCCTTGTAACTTATTTTAGAATATGAGATTTTAGGTCGTCATTAAGTTTTCTATATCTAAGCAGAAGTATACGTTGACAATCCTATTTTAATATTCAACCTCGCTTGTTTTCTTCCCCTATAATTTGTAGCTTATCAACTAGCCCGCATGGCTTGTAGCAAACGATACCAAGTGATACTAACCTCCGTTAATAAGGCTAAGGAAAGGACATAGCGTTCATAAAAATAACTCGTTCGGAATTCTCAATGTAGTTAATTTGACGCGAACTAGTTTCTATTGTTTTATGTATGGTAACTACGATTGGTATAGTTACAGACTTTACTATACGGACTGCATATTTTACACGGTTGAGAAGATTTTGAGACAATTCGTTACCATCTTTTTCTAGTGGAATTTATTGTTTACTTAGAGTACATATTCTGAGGGCCAAATTTTCATAAATCTCTCATTTATATTTCTGTACCCGGAAATACGAAAGTACAGATAGATCGGTATCGTACTCACTTTTAAATAATGATGTAACTAAAAGGTTTACGTAAATACAATATTATGTCAGAAGGTCATCTGTCAGAAATTGTTTCCTCTACATAATTCTACGTTATTAAACCTGTACACAACAAATATGATCGGTACACAGATACACGAGCATGGTAATATGTTCATAAATACGTAACTTTGTACTTGAGTGCACAGCGGTAGGCGGCTATTAACAAAATACATATAATATTTATACTACTTTTTTTTATTTCTGACTGTCTGAGGTGAAGGTTCCACTAGCTAACGGAAACCGCCGAGACAGAATAGAATGATTTCCGATTGGTCTAACAGAATTATGGACTTTCCGTTCAAATGAATAGATTAATTGTTTTTCGATATTCCGTACATATCGGAAACCGAAAGTATAGAAATCGATAAAGAAAATTCATTACCAACGGAATAAGAGCCTTCATAAGGAAGGTATAAAAAATTTATGGGCATTCCAAGCTCAAGGACGGTGATAATAAAGTAGCTAATATTAGGGCTGAGTCATCGAGGCGAGATTGAGAAACTAATGCGAGATAAGAGTGCGGTGTACCGACTGGGGCGTTATCGCCGTGTAAACGACGGATGTTTGTATAAGCTACGACCAATTGCTCGCTTTGCTATGCAAGCCAAACTTGCCTTCATGTAAGTGAGCAGGTAATTTCTCATAACTATTAGAATAGAGAACATACATGTTTATATTTTGTCTATCAGAAGAAAGTTGTAAAGTAATAATAACACACTGATGGAGTAATTAAAACTAAATAGGTTTCATCGATAAATAAATAATGAAATGAATATGTTCGTGAAGAAACCAGTCTCGAACTCGCGTGATCGTTACCCGTAATGGCGCGAAGCTATAACCGCTATAAGATGCGCCATTAGTTTGCTTAATGTACGGCTATTACTTGATTAGAAAATCGTGAATAATGCTGATCACAATTCACCAATAAGTAGAAGCATTTATTCAGTATTAACAAAACCACGGTCACTGTAAAGTGTACGTGTCTGTGTCACGCGGCTTGCGACAGGAAAACGATGTTAATTGTTAACAAGAAACCATCGACAGACAACAATTTGTTGGAATAATATGAGGACACATGGTTTTATAATAAGATTGCTCATAACCATGTTTATATTTGGATTATGAATCATATATTACATGTAGGTACAGGGTCTAGATCTTGCTGGTGACGTCCACAGAAGAACAAACTTCTTTATATGTTACATACAGTTAATTTACGTTTATGTGAGGTCAACTATTATTCCAAGCCACTCTGTATCACACGTTTCTATTTTCCTTGCGTGATACTAATACGCGAATCAATACTTTTAAGGCCGTGTGAAGTAATCATGTATTGAGTTTTAATCCGGCGATGCGAAGGGAATTCCTTGAATACCGGCCAGGAACTATTGATCCTACGTCATATTAGTTTAGTTAAGGTCATAGATTTGAAGGAGAGAGTTCAAATTCAAAATTGAAGAAAATCTGTTTTGGATTCAAGAGACCTGATTAATTTCGTTCTAATGTCGAATTCGACGAGACTAGTCCTAAAAATGAGCTACTTCATAATAAATGTTGTAAAGGACGACTGAGAGATTCAGACCCAGCATAATTATATTTGTATTCCTTTGAATAATCTTCGGAATACTAAAATTAAGTCTAACATGGCATAAGACTTATATGCAACAGTGAACGTTAAAGGGTTTTACGACTGTAAATCAATACCCTTCCATGTTATCCTTTGCCATAAGAGCCGCTCTTATAAATGATCGCAACCTTTTTCTCGAAGGCGTTTGACCGCAGCTCAGTAAACTGGGAAGACATGACATCATCGTAAATACACAAGCAATGAAGCTTAGATAGTGGTGTGATATTATGTGAATCGCGTATGGCGACCGTATGCGCCGCGGATTCTATTTATAGAACCCTACGAAGGATTGTATAATAGCTATAAGTATAAATCCAAGATGGAAGCTTTCGGTAGGGACGAAATATGGGTCCATTATAGATACTTCTTTATTACTTCTTTTCTATTTTGGTTATATTTTAGGCGCTACTAAGGTTTCAGTACATTTTGGTCCGAATATATGTATGTCTAGTTTGCCTCAAATGTCCTGCAGATGGTACGAGACGGGGCGTCTGTCAGGACAGGTCGACTCAAGCCAACTTACAACTTATGTTTGTCTGGACTTTAAAAGAGACATTGTCCTGAGTTTGTTTCGGCATTTCTTCTCAGAGGTAGTCAGTAGTAGTAATCATTCTAACTAGTTTATAAAAAAATGACGTGTCAAAGTGTTTTTTAAAACCTGCACAAATAAAATCATTTGTCATTTATATTACAATTTTACAATCAACGTTTCTGATAAGGAGGAGACTTGTGAGTGATATTCCAATTTGGACTCCTTAGGAAGTCAGATAAATTAAAAATTAGAAGCGAAATATTTAAAGCTCTATAGTATTTCATTCAGCTTCAATAATCATACCTTTCAATTGATTTTTTTATTTAAGAATTAGCTTGATAGCACTTGAAGCAGGTATTTTCTATAACTTATACTTTTTTATATTCTTACATTTTACTTTATATACTTATTGGCATACCCATGGGTGGCCGGTCCACCACCCGCATGGATAGACTCCAGACATTATTATTAGTATCTAGTTGAACACCATCTGTTCTTACATCAAAACAATGTCGGCATCAACGTCTTCCGACACAAGTAGATTCAGTTTCCATCTCATTAATACCATGAAAATTTACATTAAAGACTATTTATACACTTGCCAAACACGTTAATATTATAACAATAAGATATTTACAAAAGCCCATTGTATTGTTTCACGGAAAAATATTCAAGAATCAAAAATATGGCAGTCGTGTCCTTGTTTTATCTAAGATAAGTAGGAAGTACTGTAAGGTGACCAAGGTGAACTAATGATAATTACGTAGATACATTAAATATACTTGTTGTAAGTACATTTGACGACATAATTATTAACTTTGAACCGCAGGTCGGGAGGTCGACGAGACGAACAGGTAAAAAAGTTGTACTAACTGGTATTTCGTGACTTGTAATAAATGTGAATATATTAATATTAATTATGAAACCTTTACAAAGTAAAAAGTTGTTATTACATATTATCTGAACGAATACTATTGATATATTTTTTAGCACAGCTTATCTTAAGGTGACATTCTGAGAAACCTGTAGTTTGAAAAAACAAAGCCTTAGAATTATTAAGAAGAGGGGACTCAAAGTTAAACACGTAAAGCTCACGCAGATAAACCGTTCAGTCAACAAAAAACGCCTGTATAAACCCTCTTTTATAAGCAAACATGTGATTATAACACATGGGATATTTAGATAATCTTGATAGGTGATTGTGAACTTTAATTCAATGTACGGAAGTTCAAAATTGGGTGAACAATAGGGCTTACAAAAACCCCATTGTTGGCCAGGAAGGTGGCAAAGGGATGGAGGGTTGTGTGACAGGTGCACAGACAGATGCGAGGAACACGTGGCTAGCGGCCACGGTGTAAGTATCCGATCAATTTTAAAGCACCTTGCGGAGGATCCACATTAATATTGTTTTAAAGATTTACGACAGATGCTACAATACAATGCTTACACAACACAAGCCGTGTATAAAACTAATGAGATCTAGTGACGTCAATTGCAGTTTGTACAGTTTATTCGGCGTTATTTGCTTGGCAAATATCTATTCCTATGCAAGTTTAATACACAGACTTAGTCATAACAAGTTAATATTGTGCGTGTCCAGGATACTTCAGGGAGACACACTTTAAGATCACTATCAATTAAATCACAAACATCGTCCGTTCTAACAAAGTTTCTTTAAGAGCAAGACTCGAAAATTCGAGGTGATAGAAAAAGAAATTCCACTGTGCTTTAGAAATCGCAATAGTATGTGAGTAGGTGAAACGGAGTGAAACGGCACTACATGGTCACAGAGCATATCGACCGTCAAATTAAATTCAAGTACAGGCTTTAATGAATGACGGGCAAGTCAAATGACAACCAGCAGATCGAGGGTGCGATAAAGAAGAAATATTGTATATTAGGTATACATCGTTGCAGAGTCGCGAACGACACTGTTCTTTAGATACGGGCACTATTAATTCTGGTACTAGAAACTGTAACACAATACCTGAACTTGAAAGACTACAAGTCTAAGAGTTTGTTGACGATACTTTCATGTAAAATGCTTAATTTCCAGAAATTAACCATAATTTAATTTCGACAGAGAAGGACCGTATGAATGAATGTCGTCGCGGCGTCGACGCATCACGTGCAGCCGTTGTAATGACATGATGTTGCAATAATATTAATTGTAGTTTTACGTTGCATCTCTATGCAGACAGGTACAGCTCTATCCTATTGTATGTTCATTAAGAATAACATGAGGTGCTGACCTTTCTATTGAACATTTTATTGTTCTCGATTGTTGATCGTTGTCAGCAATGATTTCTGAGTTATTGCAATCTTTAAACTTTGAAATTCTGTTATATTCATAAGACGCTTGCTTCACCATAGGCTTGGTATCCGATTTGGCACGTTAAATAATATTTCCATTTACAAACAGGATATGTTTTAAATGACCATTAGTAAGTTTAATTAAGGCCTTTACATTTTATGATAAATTAAATTTATTTTTATAGAAAACGTGACTAGAGTTTCAGTGTGTGGTAGAACGGAAACTGAAAGTGTAATTTAAATTACCAAGGCTTCAACAACACGGCAAGTGGAAAATATATTATATCTATTTTTTATTTAAAAGAGCAAAATTAAATCATTATAATAATCCATATAAAGGTAGGTACATATTATTATACAATCTGTTAAAACCAGTCTCGCAAAACCACAATATTTTGGTCCTAATTAATGACAATTAGAAAAATATTCTAACACGACAGACTAGAAGACTTACCGTGAATTAAAAGAAACGACTCTCAACACGTCGTAATTAGATAAAACTGAGCAATTTATTTAATTTCGAAGCCAGCTAGAGCTCACAAAAACTATTTTAATAAGGCAGAAAATGGTAAAACAAGAATTGATGTAAAGTTTTTTTCAATCCCTAATAATCTTACAGATGAGGAAAACCTTGAGCATCTTCATACATGAGTGGTACCGTGGTACGTGATTTAAATGACGCTGATAGAGCAAGATTTGTAATCAACTAGTGTTACAATACGTTCAACGCTATAATAAGCCATTTTAATGATAAGTCAGCAACTACATCGCGTGACGAGAAATATACTACAGTCGTATTTACGTGAGCTTTGGTAGCATGATAAATACATATATCAAGTGACGACTATGCAATTTCCGGCAATGAATGGGCCGCTCTCGTCGCCTTTCTGCTCCATCGTAAAATTTTAATCGTGTAAAGGTAAAATCGTTTGGATGAGTGAGTCTTTTGATTAGCGACTGTGGTTCTTTGAAGAATATGAACTGAAACACATTTCAGGAGCCCCGTGATGGACGTGAAAACTATGAAGACAGGCTGATAAGATTGAATATTTTCAATTAGTTACATAAATAGGTAACCAAGACGTACATCATTAGACGCGATAAGATATAATCCATTACAACTCATTGTGTTAATTTAGATAAAAGTAATCGTGAATTCACACGTTTATATTGTACTACATTCGTGTCGGTGATAAACATATTGAAATTCTTTATAAATGTACGTAGTCACCGATAAGACTGAAAACAACGTTAGATTTTTTAACACAAACGTTGGTTTATGGCAAAAGTTTCAAATGAAAGCGAGAGCACCAGACCCTTGGCGAAACAGGAAAGTGATTCTATCTCACTCCGGCGCGCAGGACAGACAGGGATGGGGAACAAAAAGACGGTTACGACCGTTTGCATGATGCAAAAGAAATAATACAGCCATGACCGACTCCATCTTGGAGTTTGCTGGTTTACGCTGCGATGACATCACCGTAACTTATGATTTCAGTCAATATGATTCTCGCCGATCTGTACACTAATGTAATTTATTCGATTGACGAAACGCTTGGCCATGGTGGCATCTTTGGTACCTGCTTGTTGCTATGCTGACTACACAGTTTTTTGCAACGACGATGAACTATGGATGACGCATATATACACTATTTTATACGAATATTATGCAGATTGGTAATACAGGATTGCGAAATACAAAAGTATACTTGGAGTAGGAGATCGTGATCAAAGTCTAAGGTGCTAAGTAACATTATCCGGAAAACACTAGATGTTTCTGTCTGCGGTTAAGTGCAAAAAGTACATAGGTAGGTCGTCATCATTCAAGGAGACAAACATTTGACCTTAGGTTGTGTTACTAACCTGTTTACCTCCGGCAACCATGGTGGCTAATTTTTGGGTCACACGCACTGGTAAATGTCACAGGCACAAACACAAGGTTGTTTATATTATCCTGTGAATGAGGCACGTAAGCCGCGTCTGCCGGACGCGGCGGTAGAGTTTGAACTGAACGGTCGCGGTCGCCGCGGGGATGCGCGCGCGCCCCGAGCTCAAGGCCGGCGCGCGCGCTCACCTCACACACCTCGCTCATGCCGCCTACAGTCTTGCTACTTTTTTTCCTTTAAGCATCTAAATTGAATAGTGATCCAATCGATGAGTCTACATTACAACATTACGTGTTTCAGTGCAAACCATTACGTGCTCATCAATGTAAGTTGCATGTAAGTAAAGAGCTTATTTTAATACTTAATTGCCCTGCAACAGAGATAAGCGTAGATTTTTAATTATTATGAGCACGACTGTTCGAAAATATTGTTATATGTACCTATAAGTTAGTTCTGTATTCTAAGACCTAACGTAGTATACCTAGTACCTATTCTAGTGTTTAAGTTCAACAGCGCGAAGGTACTATTGGCCCAGGCTACCGTATATTCTAATATTATACATTTATACGTTATTTTCATAACACGACCATTTTCGTGCAATAATAGAACTTAATAATTAATATTTTATTATATAGGGCCAGTAGAGTGTAATGCAACTTGATCTTATCAGTAAAAAATATCGTTTTAGATTATTACTCGACTTTTTAATCTATTTTTTACGTAATAATCTACACATGCGAATATCCGCTATTTATAAAATTTACATATTGATAAAGGTTTTTATTCACAATTAGGTTTTTTATTCATCGTTAGCATAGTTTTTCGTCAACTTATTTACAAATCTTATTGATTTCAGTGCTTATACAGGGTGATAAAAATCAACACATCTAAATATTTTCAGCTAAGATAACGAACAGAAAAAGCTAGATATCAATTTAGACAATCATTATTTAATTAAATTTCGATTCGATGATAAGAAGAAATAATCAAGCAAGGAAAATTATATCGTTGTGTCTCGGACCTACTACAGTAGTTACTATCGACACGAAATAGTATTGATTAAATAGACATTCATTAAATAAGTAGTCTATTCTATTTTATATTCAATTTCTATCAACTTTACTGTAATATGTCACCGTCCTATGAACGCTTGTAGACACGCGAAGAATAATGTGATTACCATAGGCAAGCAATCCGTGACTTTTTGCTATTAGGTGTGTCAACTCCATATTTTTTATACAATTTATTGGCATTTAATTTAAATGCTATATTATATTAGTTTATTTTTAGATAATATAGTTTCTTAGTTAATGGGAATAGCGACTGACGAGCGTAAGAACTTCAGTTTGGAAATTCCAAGTGACAAACTGTAATTGAAATATTTCCTGAACTATACAATAGGTTCGCCTATCAGGATAATCATTATCTATACGTGATACATATACGACATTATATATGTGAGTACGTGCATCAAGTTGAGGACATTTCTGTCTACCCATACTCACATATTATTGATTTATACCAAGCAAGGCGATCAGCATAGAATTTACAATAAAGCGAAAAGTGAGCTATTGAACGACTCGGTACACACGCGCACCTACATCGACCGCAGACATAAACCATCACAGTATTACTATAGGAACGACTGACTTGCGGGAGAGTTATTATCTGTTAAAATGAATTATGGTTTCTATAACATACATTGTATGTCTCTCTGGCCATCCAAAGATCGTCTGAAAGATATCGATTTTAACAGAAACAACCATTGAGCCCTTAAAATTAATATTGCTCATATCAGATCTTCTAATCATATCTGATTACTGATACAACTCGGGTATTTACCCGAAGAGGTAAGCGTTGTTTTAGTTTTTCAGGAGTCTATACTTAAACACATTTCACTCATCATAGGTCACATGTGATGGTGATTTGGTGAACCGGTTGCCGTTAATCGAGATCGACTAAATCCAATGATTAGTTGATGTGAAAGACTTGTATAACAATATAATGGTGAAAACTACATTCTATATATCCATTTCCATTGCAAGTGGATGGTCTCTGTATGGCACTTGTCGCGTCGCGGGTGCACCGTCCGCGCCCGTCCGCTAACCAGATAACGCACGCCCCACTTTCCCGCTTCCTTCCTATGACACACTTGAGCCCGGCAGGCTTCTCCACTGCCTCATATCATATGTTATTAGATTTACTGCAACTAGTACATTTTAAACCCTTCGCTAGTTATACTAACTTGAGGAATTAACGCTACAAATAAAAGCAAAATATTACTTAGAAGTAAAAGTGAAAACAAACGTCGATTTAGCAGATTTTCTGATGAATTAATAAAGGGCAATAAAAGTTAAAAAAGGCGATAAACCACAGCTAAAAGAATAAAGTCACGAAGGGTATGAAATGTCTTTAAGAATGAGTCTGAAATATTCTTGTCATTTAAATTAATATTCAAATTGAAGCGAATAGTTATTGAATTATGTTTTATAGTTAAATTCTAGCATTTTCAAATACTTCAGCTTTTGAAACGCCATATTGAAGTCGCCAAAGTTAGCTGATTTTAAATTTCTGTTTAAAATACTTCTTGAAGGTGAAACCAGCCTTAGACACAGACGTTATTAGTTCTTCAGGTTCTTGATATAGTTACTTAGATGTATGAAAACAAATAAATACCTAATAAAATAAAGTTCGCATTCGTGGTGAGTAAGTGAAACCTAAATCAACATGCAACACCGAAATAAAACAATTGACTTCATTACAAAAAGTTGGCACATATCTATGACACGGCGGTACTGGTGTTGAACATTGATAAACTATAAAATTAACATGGACATCACACAACTCACATTCAAACTAAAGACAGACACATTTAGTAATAGCTACGTCACGTGCATAATTGCATGATTAATTTATCACGTGCATAATTGCATGATTAATTTATTAGTTCATGTCTGCAGCAATTGCAGAGATGTCTCACTGACATCACATTTTATACTTTTTCTTTGTAGAAAAAGCGAATATTGTTGATTGCATGTTATTGATATTATTCTAACGCCTTAGTTTACATGCATACACACTACACCACAAGTTAGTGAATGTAATTTAAATATTTGTTCAGCGAAAATCAGGATCGCGCCTCGTAGAGTAAAGGGATGAGTGAGTCTCGTGCTGAGTCATGTTCCTTTGGGTTTAACACACACAAACAAACTTGATAAAAATAACGAGGCTTCGACCTAACTAAGTTCTCAAGACAGTTCACTTCACACACACTACAAAACCAAGGAGAGTGAAATATTGAATGCAATCATGCTAATGGAATTTACTTCATACTTCACAACACAAAATATGTAGACTGGAATCCAGTATTCCTATATTTTGTGAAGTGGTTCTATCTAGCAGCTAGACAGTAGATTGTGTAGTATGTATAATGTATAAAGGGTTTTGTATAGTATATTTTGTATTGTGGGTTGGTAAATTGGCAGGGTGGCATTTATGTAAAGCCTCATTTCACCAGTTTGAAACATGCATCTATAAGATCCTCTTTAAGAGTAACCTCTTTGTTATTTGGTATTGTGAAGTAAAAAAGTGATTTAACATTTAACCTAATGCTAATATCTAGAGTTGGGTAATAAATAAATGTTTCATTCGTTTTCTATGAACTAGCCAAACCATTACATAATATTTCAAATCTCCAATTCTAAAAAGTCAACCACTGCCTTACTATTTATCAAAAAAACAACTAACAATAAAATGGGGTTGCATCTAGCATATAAAACAAAAAAACAAACCATTACCTATATGGTTATTACAAAAAAAACTGGGAAAACCAAACACAAACATTTGAACTAACCAAGGTGGCATCATTCCCGCCTAAATCAAGGGCATTGCTAAAATAGCCCAGTATCTGGAAACATAAATATATGAACAAAGAGGATTAATATATGTTAATAAATATATGCTCTGTTAATTAAAAGGATATTACTGGCAGCAAAATCACTATCAGTGCTAGTATCCTACATTTTTATGTATTATGAGCAATCGGTAACATTTTTACTATTGTTTCCCTCTTTTTACAGGGTGGAAACGCCTGAGCAGGATTGTAAGAAAACATGCCTAATATTGTTTTCAATTTCATATATCAAACCACAGTGTAGTTCCAAACTTAACTTTAATATTAATTTGTATCAGTTTGTGGTTAATTTTAGTATGTTTTCCCCCATTGATAATGGCCACAATAAGCCTAGAAAGGAAAAGTATTATCAGTGTCCAGGATGTGATGATAATGTCAATGTCATAGCATAATCATTAAAATGCTTTGAATGAATCATGTTTAGCTGTCATCTTATTATTTTTGAATTACTTTGTATGGAACAAATTTTATATATAACATGAGTCACCGATAGATTTAGGAACACCATAAAATAGCCTGGTAATAATAATACAAGTAGGTTGGTTTTTGTTACTGTGTACACATGTGGTAAAGTTCTTAGTTTAAATAGTAGCCAGTATGTATAAGTATTTAACACATGAGTAACAAGACCACATCAAATAGAGAACTGGTTTGCCCTTAATGGGATAATACTAGCTTAAGTATACTTGTGTAAACTTCAATGAAGAATTGTTAAGACCTCCAAATGGCTAGAAAACAGGTACAAATTGACACACTTTCTTTTATCAATATATTCATACAGCTCAAGGTCATTATGATATCATCTCACACATTCCTGATTAATTGCTCTCTTGTGTTTCTAATAAATTCACTTTCTGATAACTTTTTGAAGGCTTTTCATAAAATTTTGACTCAAAACAAATACACATTAATAATCATACAATGTTCAGATTTAAATCTAACTTCAACACAACAAATAACTTGTAAACTATGTGTCATAATCTCCTTCAGTGATATTGTACAAAATATAATTTTGTACAACACTCAAGACACAAAATATGTACTTGTTCTTATCACATTTTAAAAGAAGATAATATTACTCCTACATATTACAAAATACTCTTATCACTTACACTAAACAGGTACCTACTTTTACTTTCCAATTGAGATATATCATAAATATTTATGCTGTCACCTCAATACCAGGGCTTACAGATATTTAGACTACTATAATTGCTGAATCCTTAAATGATTTCCCTAGAGAAGTTATTCAACATTTTAACACTCCTTATCAATGTAGAAAGCCAGTTTCGTATGTAAAATGTCTCCTCGAAGCTTATACAGCGTCATACATGTGTCGTCTGATCACATTGCGATGGTGAAATCAGTAAAATCATTTATCCACGACAGAAATATGAGTGGCTACCTCAGCTAACCAGTAACCTAAGTTTATTATAAACAAATAGACGTAAACATGAGTACTCACCGATTTCGGCATGGTGGCGGTTTAGGATCACAATCTGCAACGAGACAGAATACATGTAATGATAATTTTGATCGCGTAAATTTCCACCGCGGCTGACGGGTCCTCTGCCGCGTGACATTACAAATGAAATTGTGACTGAACGCGCACTGGGATATACACATAACGTTCATTTGACGCTCTTTTCTGTGCCATTCTACACATTTTCACACAAAATAATCGTATCCGAACGATGACAATAAAATTGTAGTCACCGGACAGTCGGCTGAACACAGAAAAACGTTAGATAAAAATTCCAAATGTTACGGCAGAATATGAAAGTGATGTTTTAGGGGGGTTTGAAAAATATGTTTAGGCAGTAACTTACCCGGTAAAAACAAGAATATCACCTAATTATCCACATAAGTAGAACAACACACATAAAGAATGCACACACCCTTGAGTCACAAAAATATCGCGATGTGACAACTGCCTGCGTGACGTGGTAGCAGATGTTGTTATATAAAAATTACAATTTTCTTCTATATTTATAAGAGAGTATATAAACACTTTTTCCTGGCATATTATGACATGTATAATTAAAAATAATGTCATGTTTTGTTATTACTTAAATTGTTTCAAATATTTAATAATTTTTAAACAATTTTAAAATAAACGGTAATGAAATCTACTCTTTTTTTTCGCGTTCTATCATGTGGCAACAAAATAAAAATCCAATTTACGCATTAAGGTAATGTATTTACTTTTTCTCCAGGAATATAATTATGTATACTGGTACTCATACTCTTTCATCTATGCCGGTACCTATAATATATCTCGAACACCTTACGATATTTACACCAAAATTTTGCATTTTAAACTCTTGTTTAAATAATGTATTGTTAAAAGTCAGTCATTTCACAAAATACGTTATTATTGAACTTTCATGTAATGAAACGTAAGTTGATCGTTTAAGAACCGGACTGTTATCAAAAAGTTAATGATTATACAATATAACATATTAAATAATTATAGTTATTCAATTATCACGCATAATAAAAGTTTAATTCTATTTGTGTTCATGTAACATAATCTTAACTATGATCGATCATAATTTGTTTTTTCTTGATAACATTTTTCTACAAACTAGTTTTTATTTTTTAAACGAAATGATAAACATCGTTAGGCAAAATGTCAAAACGCTAACAAAGCTCAAGTATCGGTAATGGTAAATAATTAATATACTCAATTTATTATATTAATAACACAATGTTCCCGTATCTACAATGTTAATTTGATGACTGTTTTGCATTTTTTATACTTTTGGTAGGTGTAAGTGATTGGTAACCTCAACACAATGTCTTCGCCCTTTCGTAGATTGTGCCATTGGGGTCCGTTATCGGTTTTAGGTGAGTTCCCTCGTATATTATCATCACGATTAACTGTTATACTATTCTAGAAGTATGCCGTTCTATTTATAATAGACAGGAATATTAATTAGTTCAGTTAATATACATTTATCTCGTTTACTCACGCCGGGAGCTGATAATTATGTTCGTACCATAACATTAAAGGTATTAGATCAGTTGTCAGTGTTCTGTATGTTCATATGTATACCTATGGGTTTTAATCAATTTTAATAGTCTATCATCATAGTCATGTCAATTGTTATTACTTTGGATATAAATGTGAGCCTATAATGCAATGTCTGTCAATCATTGTTTGAATGCAAAGAAGAATGAAGATGACTCGGGATTTTTATAATTAATACTTAATAAACTTCATGTGATTAATCATAATTATATTTATAGCTAAGCTGTCGACAGAAAATAAACATAATCATCATCAGCTGGAAGACCTCCACTGTTAAACAAAGACCTTAAAACGCTACAATGAATGACAACTTGCCAAAAACATAAAAATATGAATTAGTTATTAATAATTATACATTTAATAATTTAATTAAAGTGATGACTACAATGTCTAGGGTCCAGGGTTAGGAAATAATGGATGTTAATTAGTATAATAATCTTTTCCAACAATCTTATAAATTCAATTTGATAAATGATGGACACGTCACATGACCAAGCTGTACTTGTAAGTGTTACAAAAACTGTTGTTATAAGTTCAGTGTTTAGTAAACATAACTCATAAACACAGTCAAACCTGATTTCCTGTGGCACCACAGGTCTTCAATCGTTACTCTTGCATACCATTTAGTCTTGACAACTTAACATAACCATTATTACAGATGATGTGGTGAAAGAAAAAAAACACCTTTCACAATATCATCTGTAAGTTGGTTAGTGTAGCAACGTAGTTACCATTATTTTTAAGCAGTGCTCACCGCAGTCAGTCTTGTGATGGGTGACTGTTGTCACATATCAAGACCACTCCATGCTTCGGAAGACACATTAAGCCATTGGTCCTGCGCCTGATCTTTCTCCAGTTATGTCAGCCTGCCATCCCATTGGACTATAACAGTCAAGGAATAGACAGTGCACTTGTATTTGTGCGCATACTTGTTCACTATAATATCTCCTGCGCAGTTGGCTAGTCTTAGATGAGATAGGCTGCTGTGACCGAAATTTGGTCAGGAGAACACCATTATAGTAAATATGGACATCAGATGGCATAAATAATTCGATGTTTATTTGCAGGAATAATAAAACTGATAACATGGGCTATGGTACACCTGTTGGGTATGTGGTGGCCGCCTCACGGTTCACTAGCAGGGTTTCTTCACGCGGCGTTGTTCCTGGCGCTTGCTGGTGCTACACTATACTACTTCCTACAGTCATTACTTGAAGGGCCTGGCTTTCTTCCCCTTGGGTGGAAACCGGTAAGTAAAGGATTAAACTTTGTTCATATTAGATAGGTTCTTTTAGGATAGGTTCATATTGGAACAGTTATACTTAGCCTCAGTTAAATTTTGCTCTAGATTAGATTAGTAAAGTGATTTTTACAATTGCTTAACTAATTGCCTTGCTACCAGAAAGATGTGAGTGTGTGTAGAAAAGTTTACTTTTATTTTTTGAATTCATTAAGTATTCTGAAACAGTTGTTAAGAATTCAAATATCAGTTGTTTATGATGCACTCCTTGTTTTGAGAATAGTATAAAATGTTTCTGTACCACACTATTCATATTAATAAGTAATACCACTGAGTCACAGTCATCAAAAACAATTTGAACAATATTATTGTCTTGTTCCAGGAACATGAAGAGGACACACAATACCTACAGTTTTGTACAATCTGTAACGGCTACAAAGCGCCTAGGTCGCATCACTGTAGAAAATGTAATTCTATGCAACTATTATTATAGTTCTGTAATTATTATTTGCTAATAATATTATGCCAGTATTACTCACGTCCATATTCGGGAATGCCCGACTAAATTCGGACTCAAACGCAGCCCCTATTCATTAACAGGTGACGAGCAAAACCAGTCGGGCATTTCCGAATATTGACGTAATAAAATCGGCTTCAGTAAATAATATCGATAACACTTACGAAAGTTATTATAGTAAATCTGTAATTATTGTTGACAATTTAGCAGAGAGGCTAAGCACCATGTAATGATTAAAACGACATTTCTTACTTATGCAAATAATTTCTTCTTTCAAAAAAATCTCCCTGGTCTCTGCTGCAGAAACTTGAAAAAGAAAAGCAGATTTTTTAGTACCTTCTAGATAATGCTATACAAATAAGTGTTGTTTTTAATGGTTCAATAACCATCATCTTCTGCAGGTGGGTACTGCGTGAAGAAGATGGACCACCACTGTCCGTGGATCAATTGTTGTGTGGGTCACAACAACCATGGATACTTCACCCTGTTCCTGATATCAGCTGTACTGGGGTGTCTGCATGCTGCCGTAGTGAGTCTTATAGTTCGAAATAGATCTTTATTTACGTACTAAGCATTCGCGGCCTGAGGCGACAGTTAATGCCTCACCTGGATTTACATAATGGCAACTTTAACATCATACTCTCAAAGACGATTTCGCCTGAGTTTGGACAAATTTTGGAGCTATTTGTGGCATGTTTAAGTGTAAGAAGGGTGAGGTAAGAATCCCTAGCTGTTCAATACGAGTGCATCTTTCCATGGGGCTGGCATAGTCACTTAAAGTGGCTGAAGTTTTTATCTTGGCATACCAAACCAGAAAGTTGCCACAGTCTAAGTTGGGAGAATGCCAAATGTATTTTAATACCATCGATGTTTTTAGTAGGCGTATTGCGACGATTCATTTTACACACATAATATACTCATGAGCTATAAGCAAACATATTTCCCAGAGGAAGACGGAGAGATATAGTTGTAAATTTTCAGTTACACAAAAAATGCCAATATTATTACAGAATTCCTTCATACCCCCTACTCCTATCATCACATTGTTCATAAATCGTCCTTGAAACTTTTTTTCCAGTAGCTTGTTAGTGTCTCACTGTTGGGCAAACCCTTCTCTTTCTTCCAAATCACTCTATCCATCTCCAGTTCTTCTTTGAATGTAGTATGTATACCAGGTGCTGTCAATATGCATGTACCACGCCATCAACCGCATCTGGTACATCCACAACGGCACGGGCCGCGAGCCCATGATCTACCTGACCCTCACCACTCTCCTGCTGACGCTCCTGGCTATCGGCATGGCGGTCGGCGTGGTGCTGGCGGTGGGCGCGCTTCTGTATCTACAGGTCAGTGGTATTTATGGAATAGGGATAAGAAAAGTAACTCAGTCACTGTAGGCACAGATGTGTAGGACACCCACATTTCGCCAGTTATGTTATAGGTCCCAATAATGGGGGCCAGTCTTCTTCTATCAACTGGGAAAAATAACGGGAATTCTGAATGAAATTATGTAAGACAAACTGAACTGACAAAACACTGTATATCCTCGATTTTTTATTTATTTTCATACCTAATTTCATTTATTGTCATAAATTTTAAACTTTCCTTTGCATGTGTTTTAAATCAAATCAAATAATTTATTTTGTTATGCATAGGTACATAAAAGATCTTAAAATTTTGCCTGGAGGCACAAGAGGCGTAAAAAAATCTCATTTTATGAGATAAATTCTATATTTATTTGATATTTAACCCCTATTTTGCATTTAAAAAGCTTCTTAGAGCTCTTCATATCCTCAGATGAGAGGCATCCTCCGCAACCAGACCACGATAGAAGACTGGATAGTGGAGAAGGCGGTCGGCCGGCGCGAGGAACAGGAGCTGCCCGAGTTTGTGTTCCCCTACAACGTGGGCTGGAGGGATAACCTGAGACTGATCGTGTATGGAGCGCGGTACGACGGGATCAAGTGGCCTTTGAGGGAAGGATGCGATGAATATGACCTCACGGTGAGTCGGAATTAAGATCCTGATATGACTTTTGGGAAGGAATTTTATCTGTTTTTCTTGTCTAATAATAATGTACAATGTTAATTCTAATAGCTATTCCTACACAGAAGTCTCTTGCAATATTTTTTCATCTATCTTTCAAGTTCTTGTTGTTTTGTATACTATGTGTAATGATAATGTCTGTATGTGCAGCGCGAGCAACAGGCACAGAAGGCGGACAAGCGCGTGCGCTCGCGTCTATTCCGCGCGCACGCGCAGTACTCGGGTCGTTGGGTGCCAATACTATCCCGGCCGCGCGCGGCGCTGGGCGCGCCCTGCACGGACGAGCCGCGCCTGCCGCTGGAGCCGGGCGACCTGCTGCGGGCCACCAGGCACAGGAGGTATGTTCCGCGCGCATGCGCAGTACTCGGGTCGTTGGGTGCCAATACTATCCCGGCCGCGCGCGGCGCTGGGCGCGCCCTGCACGGACGAGCCGCGCCTGCCGCTGGAGCCGGGCGACCTGCTGCGGGCCACCAGGCACAGGAGGTATGTTCCGCGCGCATGCGCAGTACTCGGGTCGTTGGGTGCCAATACTATCCCGGCCGCGCGCGGCGCTGGGCGCGCCCTGCACGGACGAGCCGCGCCTGCCGCTGGAGCCGGGCGACCTGCTGCGGGCCACCAGGCACAGGAGGTATGTTCCGCGCGCATGCGCAGTACTCGGGTCGTTGGGTGCCAATACTATCCCGGCCGCGCGCGGCGCTGGGCGCGCCCTGCACGGACGAGCCGCGCCTGCCGCTGGAGCCGGGCGACCTGCTGCGGGCCACCAGGCACAGGAGGTATGTTCCGCGCGCATGCGCAGTACTCGGGTCGTTGGGTGCCAATACTATCCCGGCCGCGCGCGGCGCTGGGCGCGCCCTGCACGGACGAGCCGCGCCTGCCGCTGGAGCCGGGCGACCTGCTGCGGGCCACCAGGCACAGGAGGTATGTTCCGCGCGCATGCGCAGTACTCGGGTCGTTGGGTGCCAATACTATCCCGGCCGCGCGCGGCGCTGGGCGCGCCCTGCACGGACGAGCCGCGCCTGCCGCTGGAGCCGGGCGACCTGCTGCGGGCCACCAGGCACAGGAGGTATGTTCCGCGCGCATGCGCAGTACTCGGGTCGTTGGGTGCCAATACTATCCCGGCCGCGCGCGGCGCTGGGCGCGCCCTGCACGGACGAGCCGCGCCTGCCGCTGGAGCCGGGCGACCTGCTGCGGGCCACCAGGCACAGGAGGTATGTTCCGCGCGCATGCGCAGTACTCGGGTCGTTGGGTGCCAATACTATCCCGGCCGCGCGCGGCGCTGGGCGCGCCCTGCACGGACGAGCCGCGCCTGCCGCTGGAGCCGGGCGACCTGCTGCGGGCCACCAGGCACAGGAGGTATGTTCCGCGCGCATGCGCAGTACTCGGGTCGTTGGGTGCCAATACTATCCCGGCCGCGCGCGGCGCTGGGCGCGCCCTGCACGGACGAGCCGCGCCTGCCGCTGGAGCCGGGCGACCTGCTGCGGGCCACCAGGCACAGGAGGTATGTTCCGCGCGCATGCGCAGTACTCGGGTCGTTGGGTGCCAATACTATCCCGGCCGCGCGCGGCGCTGGGCGCGCCCTGCACGGACGAGCCGCGCCTGCCGCTGGAGCCGGGCGACCTGCTGCGGGCCACCAGGCACAGGAGGTATGTTCCGCGCGCATGCGCAGTACTCGGGTCGTTGGGTGCCAATACTATCCCGGCCGCGCGCGGCGCTGGGCGCGCCCTGCACGGACGAGCCGCGCCTGCCGCTGGAGCCGGGCGACCTGCTGCGGGCCACCAGGCACAGGAGGTATGTTCCGCGCGCATGCGCAGTACTCGGGTCGTTGGGTGCCAATACTATCCCGGCCGCGCGCGGCGCTGGGCGCGCCCTGCACGGACGAGCCGCGCCTGCCGCTGGAGCCGGGCGACCTGCTGCGGGCCACCAGGCACAGGAGGTATGTTCCGCGCGCATGCGCAGTACTCGGGTCGTTGGGTGCCAATACTATCCCGGCCGCGCGCGGCGCTGGGCGCGCCCTGCACGGACGAGCCGCGCCTGCCGCTGGAGCCGGGCGACCTGCTGCGGGCCACCAGGCACAGGAGGTATGTTCCGCGCGCATGCGCAGTACTCGGGTCGTTGGGTGCCAATACTATCCCGGCCGCGCGCGGCGCTGGGCGCGCCCTGCACGGACGAGCCGCGCCTGCCGCTGGAGCCGGGCGACCTGCTGCGGGCCACCAGGCACAGGAGGTATGTGGGCCAGCAGGACATATTATTCTGATGCTTGAAAAAAGGAGGTTGTAAACACCCTCCTTTTCCATTTACAGATGAAACGGATATTCGTAACTATCCGACGTCTGGCCTATTCGGCTCATATTTAAAATTCCGCCGAATACCGGATAATAAACGAGTATCTGGCCGGATACCGGATTTCAAACGTAGATAAAGTCGATCTTCTCTCTATCGAAAACATTTTTCTTCTGTAATTAAATCTCTAGAGTAAAGATTTATCTCAACTCTCACAAACTCAAATAACAACACCACATTTTCTTGTAACCTCAAATGATCGTGTTTTTAATTAATTCAATAAGACAATGAAACGCTAGTTTCCGTCATAAACTGAAGGCAACGAACTCACCCGAGTCCACCCGATCGTTCGTGCGGTTCGCTCGTGTAACGAGTGAGTTCGACTATCCGGCTTCAAGGTGGCCGGATATTCGGTATTCCTTCATTCATCCCTATTTAATTGCTCAGGCTGGTTTTGGCCGCCTTTTATGTGGGCATAATACAGTAGGCAGTGGGATATATAGGACAAAACGCAGGTCAATTTCGACGCGATCGACTTTAACGATGACAAAGTTAGACCTGCCAGAGAATCACTACATAGTATAAAACAAAGTCGCTTTCTCTGTCCCTATATCCCTATGTATGCTTAAATCTTTAAAACTACGCAACGGATTTTGATGCGGTTTTTTTAATAGATAGAGTGATTAAAGAGGAAGGTTTATATGTATAATAACATCCATTAAATAGTGGAGAAATTCTTTTTTATTATACCCGTTTAATTATACCTGTGCGAAGCCGGAACGGGCCGCTAGTAATATATATAATCGCATGCTGAAACACCTGGAATGATTTTTCAGTCAATCCGGTCATCGAGGCATGTGTCCGTTACTGTCATTTATAGTATAATCTAGTACACAGTATTCGTAATACATAGATGATTAAAGAAACAAATGAACGACCCAAATAATGCGAGCCTTCAACTTCTCAGGACTAAAACAATCATTGCATGTAATAAGTTTATCCTGACTGAATTTCAGTCACGGCGGCTTGTCTTATTTAAGACTAGCTAACTAAGGAGATATTATAGTGCACAAGTATGCGCGCAAACACAGTGTCACTCCCTATTCCCTCATTCTTATAGTCCGATGGGACGGTAGACCGTTACGCCCGGAGAGAGATCAGACCATCGGTTTAACGTGCCTTTCGTTCAACTTAACTTTAACGTCATTAACCTATTCATTTCATTCATTCATTTCCCCAGACACTGGCTATTCGGTGAGAAGCTGCTAGACTCAGGCGCCGACTCCCGCGGTCCGCGCGGCTGGTTCCCGCGGGACAGCGTGACTCCCGCCGACCACGTGGCCAAGGCCAAGCCCGACTAGCTGCAGCTGTGCTACATGCAGCAAGACAGGCTTGTATGAGAATGCGCCACGGAATATGAGGTAAATGGAGTGCTCACTGTTTTACCCTACCCGATAGTTTATTTGTTGGTTCCATTACTTTAACTTCATTGCTTGCTGTACCATTGCAATTGTCTAAACGATAAAGCATCGGACTGATGATGATAATACATGCCAGCATTGGACTAATAAGTATGTAAGCTTGAACCCTTTTCAATCTATTAATAATATTAACTTGTATATGCGTAAGGCGAGTCGATTATTTTTAATAAAAAAAAATGCAGACTATAACTATATTAATGTTAGGTAATAATCATTATACTTTACTTATTACTTTTTATCAGACTGCATCCCTTTATTGCTGCATCTGAGTACTCCATTGTTTCGTATTCTGTGGTTGAATGTATGTTTGTGTGTTGTATATATGAATCATGTTATACATGGATAGCATTAAGTAATTGTTAAATCAAAGAGGTTCTCTATGCCCGTATGTGTTAATATATTTTTTTTGTCTATAGAAAGGTTCTACAACTTCGTGGTTTTAACTTTTAATCTGGACTTAATATAATCTTACTTTTTCATAAAATGAATTTTGACATTGATCAGATTGAAATTATATGTATTATTTTTATGTAAATTGAGTTAATTAACCGAATATTTATACGGCTTTTTAAACACAAAAACAGATATTTTGCTATGCTAATTAATTCTGCATGTTACAATCTTCTGACCAATTTTTTTACAGCTTTTTAAACGTAAATAAAATTTTGACAAATACATCGAAAACATAGTACTTACTACCAGTACTTCGATATTATTGTATTTACCTTTGATTTTATTAACTATATCATAAAAAACAAACAAAACTAAACATAAACAAACATGTACATATAACTCAAACGTACTTCATAAATTAATGTTCCTAAAGTATTTTCCGTTCCATCATAATTAACAACCGCTAACGATCTCAAATAACTTAACTATTATGTAGGGCCGATTTCCAAATCGTCAAATAAATTATATTTGATAGATAACATTATCAATTTGACAGTTAATGTAAGAAAAATATTTCAAAACGTCATATTCTAGCAATAAAAATAATCTGGCGACTGAAAAATAGGCCCTAAATACACTTAATTATAAATTGTTTTTATTCATAATTATGTTTTTTTTTGGCATCAAACAGTCGTATACAATCAACATAAGTTTTAAGACAATTGGTTCCATACAATAGATCTATAGTATAGTATGTATGTTAATGTTATGAAAAGTTTTCTAACGTGGTCATCGAATTCTATTCATTTATTTAATTCTAACCTCAGCTAGAATATATATTTTATTGTATGCATATTCTATACTGATGAGCTAAGCTAATAGGTTAATATGAAGAAAGGCTTGAGATTGTATAAATATTGACTATTATTTATAGAAACATACTTAACAATGTATATAGATGGCGCCACAGGACACGGGTGCTTACGACATGGCTCTAGGTCAATTCTCATAACTTAAGAAGTTATCGAGCGGTGCAAAAGCGATCTATTTTCGATAAAAACAAACGATGTTTGTATTGAAGTTCGTTGGTTTTTATCAAAAGCAGCTATTGCACTGTTCGATTCTTCTTCTTATCGTATAGTTGATGAACAACCTGGTGTCAGAGTTTAAACCGCTTGTAGGCTTCTGACATGGATTTAGACACCGTTGAAATCTCTCAGGTGTGCCGGTTTCCTCACGATGTTATTCTTTACCTAGTTTTTAGCAACTGATAACTAATTTATAATACGCACATGAATTCGAAAAAAAATTGGCGCTCCGGGGTTTCTACTTGCGACCTTTGACTTAGCAGTCCGACGGTATCAGTGCTTTTTAAGTTTTGAGAATTAACCTACTCATCACGCCATGTAAGCTCGAATTAATAATTTTGATGGCATTTAACAATGATAGTGGAAGCTATCTTTTTATATGAATTTATCTCAGTCATAGATTAGACCAAGTCTTAGGCAACTGACTCTATCTGTTAGTGACTTTATACGGTTGTTTGTTATTTTGAGCAATTTTATATGTAGTTATATTATTGTGACTTAATAGTTGTGATCGTAAGGATAATTTGTTTTGTATAATAAACTATTGTATTATCATAAATTGGGATTTTATTGATGTCCTGCGTCCTTTTGGCCTATTTTTATATAATACCAGCGGACTCAGCAGACGTCGTTCTGCTCGGAAAAGCAGCACCACCCACCGGGCTGAATTGTGTTTTCAAACCATCCAGGAACCCATTGAAATGTACACACAAAATCATCCAAACTGGTTCAGCCATTTAAGAGGAGTTAGGTGACAAACACACGTATAGAAGAATTATATATATTAAGATTGGGCCGAATAAAACAATAGAATATGTGTAAAAAATCTTTATTGTGCATTAAAAATAAATGATTCTCAAACACACAAATCACTTCTCCGATACATAAAATTAGATCTCAATAAGTTAGCTTACATTAATATATAAACTATACATCTAACTCCCAAGAACGTTAGACTATCACGAATTTGTTTTTAAAATTAATAAATGCATTTTTTTTTCTCATTCACAGACGTCCAAACTAAACTTTCCATGTATGGAAGTTCCTTTTCTCAGTTTGTACTGTTATCGCATTCACATTACATCATTCCTTACGTTAATATTATTATAGAACTTATTATTTTACTGACAGCATTAGTTAAAATATATTTTTAAGGATTATTAAACCGCGATGTTGTGCACGATTGAGTACAAACAGTAATCGACTAATATTAGTTTTTATTGTTTAGTCGACTCATTCTAAGGTTTTGATAGAAATATTATAAGGCATGACTCTACATAGTTTTGCTAGGTACTATAGTCGGGCCGATGCATAATGTAGTTTGTAGGACCTAGAGCAATATATTACAAACTCGACTATCCACAAAATTGACTAATCAATGATGACAAGACGAATACACTTCTAAAACGACGTATTTCCAGCCTATGTTTGTATTCAATCGTCCTCGACCCCCCTCTAGTATTCGTTCTCCTCGTCGAGTTCTCCCTCGGTGGAGTCCACTCCGACCTCTTCGTAGTCCTTCTCCAGTGCTGCCAGGTCCTCGCGAGCCTCGGAGAATTCTCCCTCTTCCATACCCTCACCCACGTACCAGTGGACGAAGGCGCGCTTTGCGTACATCAAGTCGAACTTGTGGTCCAGCCTGCAAGATTTATATTATTCGAATATTTACTGTATTCATAGTTCAATGTGGTATAAAAAAAATCTAGAGGAACATTAAACCGGCTCCTCTTAGCCTGTTAGAAAGCTTTTGACCTCCAAAACCCAGTTAGTTAAACGTAATATACGCCTTAATTAATAATAATAAGAATTCTTTATTTCTTTCACAATGGGGTAAATGATTAAAAACTAATTCTGGATCTCAATTAGATCACATTACGAGATCTGGTCCCTATTGAAGGTTTATTAATTAGGCTGGGTGTTGAGACTTTTCTTGAGTTTTCAGTTATAAGTCCTTCGCGGATCAAAATACATGATAAAGTAGGTCCTAGTGTTACCTGGCCCAGGCCTCGGCGATGGCGGTGGTGTTGGAGAGCATGCAGACGGCGCGCTGCACCTTGGCCAGGTCCCCGCCCGGCACCACCGTGGGCGGCTGGTAGTTGATGCCCACCTGACGACAAATTACGTCACATTTAGTATATTTAACGACAAGGTACAAAATCAAGTTAAAATTCGATCAAGATTGGTAAGCTTGCGAAAAAGTTGACTACGTTCTTTTGCCGAACAGTTCCGTTGTAAATTAGCTAAATTATAGTATAAATTACCTTGAAACCAGTGGGGCACCAGTCCACAAACTGAATGGTCCTCTTGGTCTTTATGGTTGCAATGGCCGCATTCACGTCCTTAGGAACGACATCACCTCTGGAAACAAACATGGTAGATCGTTGTATCTTAGCCATAGGTGTATATTTAGTCATCAAAATTGTATTTGTTTATCGAATAATAAATAACAATTACCTGTACAACATGCAACAAGCCATGTATTTGCCGTGACGGGGGTCGCACTTCACCATCTGGAACACGTAATCAAGGTTTATAATGAAGTTCAGCATTGGTTACCTACTAGTTTTTATAACAATAAGTAGACGTTAGGTTTCTGTACCTTCGAGCACTTCATCATCATCCACAGCCTTCAATATCACACTGCTAAGTATAATCCTCCCATTAACAGTGCCGTCGGCCGCGGTCCTGTGCCAATCTTACCCCGGTGTATATAAAGCTCGTTTTTTAAATTTAGTTTTTCCTTAAATTTCGCTAATGAAGAGTATCTAAATACTTTAAGAAGTGCGTAGGTACCTGGTTGGCTGGCTCGAAGCAAGCGTTGGTGATCTCGGCGACGGTGAGTTGTTCATGGTAGGCCTTCTCCGCGGAGATGACGGGCGCGTACGTGGCGAGAGGGAAGTGGATGCGGGGGTAGGGCACCAAGTTGGTCTGGAACTCTGTCAGGTCCACGTTGAGCGCGCCGTCGAAACGGAGCGAGGCTGTGATTGAGGACACGATCTGGAAATATAAGAAGATATAGTTATTATTTGCAAATTTGTCGAAGAAAGAATTGTTGGTTTTTCTAATCGGCAGCTAGGCCTCCCAAATGATAGTTTTGAAGGCCTTTGGGTTTTAAAGTGGAATGAGCATCTCGCAAATTGATTTCTAGGACATCTTTACTAAGATACTTAACGTCTAAACTGGCTAAAAACTGGATCATCACTATAATAAACTTCATTAACAAGCAATTTGTCAAGTTTGGACTAAATGTAGCAGTATCTAATATTCCAGCCAAACATTATTGTCAGTCTGATGATTTGTTGGTTTACATACCTGTCCAATAAGCCTGTTGAGGTTAGTGTAGGTGGGCCTCTCGATGTCGAGGTTCCTCCTGCAGATGTCGTAGATGGCCTCGTTGTCGACCATGAAGGCGCAGTCCGAGTGCTCCAGGGTTGTGTGCGTCGTCAGGATGGAGTTGTAGGGCTCCACGACCGCTGTGGACACCTGGGGAGGGTTCAAATGATGTGAGTTCTGACTATCTAAACTTATTTATATTTATTTATTGCACTATGTAGTTTCACAGAAAACAATTACATGTTATCACAACAGACATACTTAGGCTACTACTCTTTTTCGTGCTCATTTTAGAAAAGTTATTCAGAAAACAGCGTCTAACTATCATTTACAACTTCTGGTAATAACTAAAACGTCCTAGATCTTTTGTAATTCAACCAACGGACGTATACTTTATTCGTATGATTTGTTTATTATATTCTGAATACAAGGATTTGGAATTAGTATTACAGCTGACAAAGCATCAGTTTTGTCATCATCATTTGCCAGAAGTTGCTTAGACGCAAAAAATGAGTTTTCCGTACATTTCAAATCCGGATCCAAAGTACGAGTAATAGAGGTTAGAGGTACATATATATATATGTATATACCTGAGGTGCTGGGTAGATGGAGAACTCAAGCTTGGACTTCTTGCCGTAGTCGACAGAGAGGCGCTCCATCAGCAACGACGTGAAGCCGGAGCCGGTGCCGCCTCCGAACGAGTGGAACACCAGGAAGCCCTAGACCACATCCATGTTCAGTGTATTATCAACTATACTATGAATTACTTTGTCGATCCATGTCACAAACTGAAGTGCAGGTAAAGTGACATATAAGTAATCTGCAATAGATTACCTATTTTAAAAGAATAGCTTAATAAATAGAGTTAAAAAAGGCTCCGTCGTACAAGAGGGCTCTTTGTCTCTTTGCCTTGCAGCGAGATATTCTCTAGCTAGTTAAATTGTAGTCCAAGAATTTCCGTTGCTCCTTAAAGCTCCTAACCTGGAGTCCAGTGCATTGGTCGGCGAGTTTCCTGATCCTGTCGAGGACGACGTCGACGATCTCCTTGCCGATGGTGTAGTGGCCCCTGGCGTAGTTGTTGGCCGCGTCCTCCTTGCCAGTGATAAGTTGTTCCGGATGAAACAACTGGCGGTACGTGCCGGTGCGCACCTCATCTGTAATAACGGTAGATAGTGATATGACAAATGTAATTGAAATGTAGGCGGGTGCAAACATAGCGCCTTGAGGGATTGTTTACAATTAAAGTATCTTAAACTAGCGGCCCGCTCCGCTTCTCCACTATTTAATGGATGTTATTATACATATAAACCTTCCTCGTCAATCACTCTATCTATTAAAAAAAACCGCATCAAAATCCGTTGCGTAGTTTTAAGCATACATAGGGATATAGGGATAGAGAAAGCGACTTTGTTTTATATTATGTAGTGATGATGATAGTGATAAATAAATCTTTTGAATCACGTAGGTACTTAAGTAGAAAAATCGATATAGCGACGAAAAATTCCAGGCAAAAGATTTGAGACAACATTCTGTCATTTTAAAAGATATTAAGCATTCTATCAACTGATAGGGTTTTCTAATATCCGACTTTGACTCATTGGAGTCTCCAATAACAAATAAAATGAAACGGAGAACAAGTAGGTATAGCCCTCTACGAAGTCAATCGAGCCGAATGCAGTCCCACTTGAGAGCTAATTGCTTTCATCCGAGCGCTGGCACGGCTGCCGACTGTGCATAGAGATACACTTAAGAGCTTCTTAAGGGTCTCAAGTTCTTTATGAACTTACAACTTCCTGTCTTCGGTAAGTTATCATAGCTGTTACTATTAATATAGAAGGATGCTTAAAGGAGAACACGATTATCACGCAGAGCTTTGACACACAGCTTTGAGTGTTAGCCATGATTGTTGCCTCACATCCCTACAGTTTATAGTCGTTAGCTATTGTTCATAGGCTTGAAAAAAGCGTAAAAAGCGCACAAAATTTGCAGTGAACGTGGTATGAACGTGTAATGTATACTTTTATCTATAATTGTGTTCTTCTTTTATAACTTAGCTAGGAGCTAGCTAATAGGAGTAGGGAGTATCGAGTGGTGGTCGTGACAGCGCTCATCACGCGATCTAATTTCATTAGATGAGAGACTCCCTTAACTACATAATTGAATTAGTATGTACAATGTAAAGTTGACTGTATTGTCAGTACATCGATACCACAAACACTATGACCAATGATATTTCAAAAAAATATAGATACGTATGTTAATAGCGCGCTCATTCTGAAGACTAGAAAATGGGACAATTGTAGTCTTGGGTAGGACAATATTGTTGTTCGACTTGACATAAGACTAGTGCAGTTCGGAACACTTTTCTCGTTATGTTAGCATATTAAGACGAATCTATACTTTTTCACATATCATTGACTACGACGAATAACCAATACCTCTGTGCAATAGGCATTAGAATGCTGAACCACCATTTATCAAGTCAATAAGAAAAGAGAAACATCATTAATTATATTTTTTCGCCAGCACTTCTTACACACAATGTTATGGTAATCTTACAAAAAGTGTTATAAGGTGCCAAGTGATTTGAATAGCGACCGTATGTGAGGTGTGACTAGCTGGGAGCCGACGCAGGCGGCGCCGGTGATGTGAGACCAACCGTGAAGTCTTGGGTTTCTAGCTACCTCATTGAGTTTCTGGGGAAAAGTTGTCAATGACTTGTACCTGAGTTGCTAAGTATGCTTAGACATGGTTCCTACCTACCTAGCTAGCCGTTGCTGCTTTAAAATGAAGCTACTTTTTAACCGACTTCAAAAAAAGGAGGAGGTTCTCAATTCGTCGGGATCTTTTTTTATAATTAGACATCAATATTAAAAATATGAAAACGAAAACTTTATCCCATGAGTTCATACGACTGGTAGAAATTTCTATGGAATAGTTTGACAAAAGCTAAGGTTCTAATCATGTACAGCTGTTGACAGTAAACCTAATGTATATCTACATAAGTCACGCGTTTTTCCCAAAGGTGTGGGCTACCACGAATTTCTTTTAAGTTTATTTCTGGGTTTCCTCTTTCGCCTTATCTAATTCCATGGGGTGCAAGAGAGCCTCCACGAGTGGCGATACATAAGTACGTCCGGCGCACCCTGGGCGGTCAACCTCGCTACCATCCTTGTCGACTGACCAATCTCTACACCACGGTATGACCTATTACCATGTGGCTATTGGCTCATGTCGATACAAAGAAGAAGAAGATCTAATACCATCTCCTTATTCTGGTATTGTTTAAAGATAAGAAATGGTTGTATGAACTATCGACAAACGAGTTCACAGCTATGTTATTAATGAGCTTCTAATAAAATATGTGACAAATACCTACTTCTAAAGATAGCACCTTTTAACCATAAGACAACGTCCTAGGTCATCTAGTCTATTTTCCTAATTACTCGTTTAGCGAAGGTCGTTGGTCCACTTGTTAGGTTTAATTCCATGTCATTATTCTGACGACGTGAGGGTTCAATGTTTCAGCTGACGTAAAACTATAATTTATCATTCTCATTTAACTGGAGTTGGAATACGAGAATACAATTTGCATATAACACTATCACATCATTCCTGTGATCCCCTGAAGGCTTTACAGAGACTTTAAATGTCGTCAGACTGTATTTCGGAATGACCGTAACGTTTATCGGTTTCCAAACATAATACCTTATTATGAAAATACATTCCTTTCACGTTTTTTTGGCACAGTAGCGTAATTATAGTCAGATAGACAATGTATTATCATCGGGAGCCAGGTTCAATACCCGACGACTATTATCACGACGCAAAGCCTTCAATTTGGAGCCTCTGAGATTCACATATAATGCGTTTTTTGTATAGGTATTATTTTGAGTTTAGGATAGGTAAGATGACGTCATAAGAAGGCTTTTTACTGAAATTATTGACCGTTGTATTCGAATATGAACTTTATATGGCTAAACAATAAAACTGAAATTAAAAGTTTGTCTCTTAAAGTTACACAGAGTTTCGAATTATACCATGTGAATGAGAAATAGATAAAAGATCCAACAGCGAAAATTAGACGTATTATGATACGCGTAAACAAGCACCAGTAGTACCGTGTTCTTATAGCACTGTATTGGAAAACATTTAGCTGCTAATTTATCACAAGGACATAAAATAATGACAATGATATAGTATACATAAGTATGTGAAGCTTAAGGATAGATGAAGGCAAATCAAACAGGAGCAGTTTTTTCGCCAATAAAAAAATGTGTTCTGTGCTTCCCTAAGTTTTCAATCTTCTTTCGATCTATTTATCTACAAACAAATTTCCCTACCTCTTCGATAGTAATATGTAGTAGTAGTAGTATGTTAATTAGGTATTCTTTAAACTGCCACTTACCAACTACAGTAGGCTCCAGATCCACGAACACAGCCCGGGGCACGTGCTTGCCGGCGCCGGTCTCACTGAAGAAGGTGTTAAAGGAGTCGTCTCCGCCGCCCAGGGTCTTGTCCGAGGGCATCTGGCCATCAGGCTGGATGCCATGCTCCAGGCAGTACAGCTCCCAGCACGCGTTGCCGATCTGCACGCCAGCCTGACCGATGTGGACTGAGATGCACTCCCTCTGTGGAGGTAAGCTTCTGTTAATGATAGAACTTTTTGGAGACGCCTTGATTTGTCTGTGTATTACGTTCAACAAATATTGTTTTTGTTACTATCCACATAATTAAACTACGTCAATTTCAGCATAATGATGTTAGCCTTAGAATTTATCATTAGGTATCTAATAATATACATATAATGAAATTGATATTGACCAAGAAGAAGAAATCAACTTTTTGGAAGCAGTTTTAATTTAAACTCAGGTTGAAATTATCATGAATCGACCGCGCCGCATACACTACGCGTGACTTTTTCAGTATTACTATAAATTAGGCTACGAGGTAATCCCATCAGAGCATGAAGGGTGCTTTAACCTCATTAAGTCTAGTTTCCCCATTGCTGTAAACTTTCAGAACTTTGATCGCTACACGAACATCGTGTTGACAACATAATGATACAATTTTCATAGGAATATTAATGAACAGAACAAAAAACTATGGTTTACTTCGTAAAGGTAAAAGAACTCGGTTAACTTTTGTGTTTTATGATAACCTCGTTATGGTAAATTAACAGCTAACTGATGAATTCAGTAACCCATATTAAAATGATTCCTTTCATTCCTAATCGTTTTATTTAAGGTAGGTATGTGGTGTGGTGAGTTATATTTTAAGTATAAAAAGGTGGCAGAAATTTCGATGAAATACAATATGAATGTATTTAATCGATTAATCGACATTTCAGCCACAATTACTGACATAAGTGTTATCAAGAATACATAATTATTGGTTTTCATCTAGATAGTCTTAAGCTTAACAAAAATGTATTTTAACATATACCTATAAGCTCAGCCTATAAGTTATTAGTCTAACCAATAACGAGTTAGTCTCCCGCACTATTATTGTTTCAATCTCTACTACACTAATAACTGGTACCTACCTACAAGCAGCCTTCTACTACGCAAGCTTCAGAATGACAAATGTTTATCCGTTCGTCACGCACGAGCGTCAGACACGCGCCAACCATTTGAATCGACGCCCTATTTGTGTTTAATAATCTGGGGCTTGTATCCGAACGTCATGCCGTATTAGACCTAATGTGATGGAGTTCCTAATTCAATTTGTAATGAACGTAGTATCTATTAGAGTTGTCTATGGCCTTTTTAAAAGCTTAGAGCTCTGCTTGGATATGAATATTAATTTTCTTCATTGTTTCATTAATAATGAAATTTACGTGCCTACCTCCCTGTTTTTTTTCTGTAAATACTACTAATTATAGGTCGTGCATCGTGACTTATAGGTGTAACAGTGGTTGGAGTACCTGAGTGGCGTAGTTGGCCTAAAATAGTAAGTAGCTTTCAGTTTCTTCTGCTGTCATAGTATGTCCTCCTTTTTTATGAGCCCGGTTGTAAAATATTTAAAACACACGCATAGTCGTAGTTATATCCATCCAGACGTCTCCCCTGATCATAAAACTGGGATTATCCTGTCTGGAGAGGTTTTACGTCACGAACACACGAAACTCACATATCGACTTCATGTTGCTGAAGCACCATAGTCATTTCGAACTTTAAATATTCTTTTAAATGTTTTTATATCTGAGGATTTGTTAGTTATCTACTGTCGAGTTCAATGGAATTGAGACTAAGATTAAGTATGTCATAAAAAAGCCTTCTGAATGCAGGCCAAAATAAACTTTTAATTTAAAACCATCCTCTACAAACTCTAGGCTGAATAGTAGCACAATGTTTCGTGAGGGGTTTAAAGAGAACGCACGGAATGGTACGAAGCTCGCTATAATGGACCATCAATCACAACACTGGTACAGCCTTCAGCTAATGTCTGTGTATCGATATGTGGGTACAGGGGGCATGGTACTAATGGTACAACGTGATACGTGATATGAAAAGGTGTTCAATGCTCATAATATTGTGATCTGCACTCGGTAACTATGTAATAATATCGTTTTTCAAGGAATGGTCAGATTTTATACACCATAGACAATTTGATCATAGTTCTGTTAGAGCATGTAGTACACGTACCATAGATCAGCTTTCGTGCATGTTCTTGACCTTAGAAAATACAAAATTGGAAATTGATCTTTAAAAGGTTTTTTAGGACATCAAACATGAAAATAAACTCAAGTTATTGATTGACTTGAGTTTATTTTTAAGTCAAACGAAAAACAATTTGCGACAAAATAGATACTAAACGGTGGGTATTTTGTACGGGAAAATGGCGGATAAATGCTGCCTGTAATGATAATCTAAGCCTGTAATAATAAACATATGGCGGGTAATATTTTATGCAGTGCAGTGTCATTACCGAGGCAATTGCTGTCAATCAACGTATCGCTGTACCGCAGTACCGCTATCACGTGACAGTGACGGCTTTCCAACTAACTGCGGATCGCGCTCTGTCACGATTTGAACGAGCAATGTATTTATAATGACGACTGACCATGCCTAACTTTCCCAAAAATGTATATGTAATGTGTAAATACCTGTCTGCAAATAGCGTTCAAGGACCAGCCCACTTACCATGAACTCTTAAAGCAGGACAGTTTAAGAGTTCATGGTAAGGGAACAGGTAGAAGATTTTTTGGAAATGGAGAGAGAGAGAAGAGGAGGCTGGCATTACAAAGAGACCTATACCCTGCAGTGAGTGAAGTCGGGTTGCTGATGGTGATTATAACTAGTTTTCTGCATGACCCAAGTAATGTACTTCAGTGATAGTGCCGAATTTTAATGTATTCTATAGTAATCTATCATAGCGATGCGATGGATTGAACCAGGAGATTGAAACAAGCCGTATAAGGTAGGTATGTATTTAGTTATTTTATTAATAGTTCATTAAAATAGAATAGCTTTAAGGCTATAAGAATTGTATAAAACGAAACTTGACATCTAAAAGTAACCATTATTTCGTAATAGCGGTAATAAAATCACCATTTTAAATAACATCCCAGACTATAATCCCACGACTATTGTAAACGAATTGTACGCTTGTAATCCAATTACGATTTAATTCAATGCGGTTTGTTTAAATGAGAACGTATTATTGGAATCGAATTGGTACAATAAATATACTGTAAAAGGATGTTGTAGGCGGTTAATTATACGGCCATATTAAGAACACCCACTGGTAACATAAACGAGACGATATTTATGACACCTACATACAATTATTCGGTAGTTCCGATAATTTACCGAAATTGGTAAACTGCTCTACAGTTGCTCGATAAATTGATTCCCAGAATTGCTTTGTTCCTTAAAATCAATTTATTGTGTACACAATATGGTAAGTTCACCAATTAATCCTTTTTGGAGCATAAAAGCTCCGATAACGGTGTGTTTTGCAATTCCTAAGTCGAATTTAGGTAGCAGCGGTGTTTAATTTTTCTCTTTGAAAGTTGTGATTTGTAAATTGCCGTATTTATATTTCCTTACACCAAAAGCATAGTTATTTAAAATAGTAACTGTTTTCGTATACTTTTCTATACAATATAAATAATTTCCTCATGGCTTATATTGAACTATATTTTCGACAGAACAGATATATATATATATCTACAAAACCTTTCATTTAGAAATGTTATCACAGATCTTGACCTCGATCAGCACTAGTGTCGTCTGACTCAATCAAAAGTTTACCGGTCATGCTCCAACTGCCATAAACAATAGTCTTAATGATCCATACATCCTTGAAGATCGATGAAGCGTCGTAATATTTGCGTCCGCTGTCATCTGGATATATTGATTGTATTGGACCAAATATACATTATAACACACCCGTTCGTCTGTCACAATATATCTTCTAAATTAGCCCATATACATCTAGCTATCTCTTGACGAATACCGTTCTTAATCTTTCTTCAAAGAGTAATAAAGCAAGGCCACAATGCAAAGTGATGGTATAGAAATTTGGGAAAGTAAATGGTGATATAGGAATAAATGAATGAAGAAGTTCGTTCAATACCCAGTAGCAATCAGATTAAACGTTACTTTCAACAAGATCGCTCTTCTGTTTACTAATTTTGGGAAACAGCCCAAGTTTACGTTGTGGGGGCGAGACGCCGCATTACACTGCACGTTGTTGCGTCTCGCTTCTACATCGTAAACTGTCCTGCTTTAAGGGTTCATGGTAAGAGGGCAGGTCAAAGGAAAATATACCTCATTACTTACTTTAGGCCTTCCCCTTCCTTTCAATCTATTAGAATTTTAATTGATTTAAGAAATTGTACAGAGATAAATGATTTTATTTCTCTAAATACTTTTAAAAAAAACACTTTTAGACTTGATAGAAGATAGATCCGGCTGCCATTTATTGTTATTAGAGAAATAAAGCAGTAGTAAAATTATGATTAAAGGAAATGAAAATACAGCTCTCATTACGAATATCCGTAGATACTTTATGACAGTTCTTCTAAAATGCCGGTATGCCTGCCTAAGTATATGTTTGACGGCATTTTATTTACATTTGTGAAAAAAGACAAACATCAATCTTTCTAGTACCTATTGCTTTGCTCAGTATACATTTATGTATTCAATTCAATCATTTACCGATTCAAATTAATTTGCAGGTATTACTGCAACTCTACGCTATCCTACGAATTTTTTGGAACCCGCACAAGCATGTGTCCGTGAACTTAGCAGATCATTTCCCAGCAGATCAAAATTTTACGAAAGTTCTATTGGCATGCAGTATAGTTCTATAGTTCCTGATACTTTAAAAAAATAGTTCTAGCGTTTTAACGACAAAAAACGGTATTGAAATAATGCTCTGCTAACTTCCCGTAGCAGATCATTTTTCAAAAAACCTATTTTTAACATGAGTTCTTTATACATGCAGCTTAGTTCTATAGTTCCTGATACTTTTTGAGAATAGTTCTGGCGTTTTTACAAAAATATTGTCGATTGAAGTACAATGATCTGCTAACTTCCTGCAAGAGATAATTATAAGGCCGACCTACATAAAAGGTGATTAGCTACGCATTTGGTGCCAAAATTCATTAAATTCTGATAGTTAATATACTAAGCTATGCTATAAACCACAAAATATTCTTAGAACTCTGCCTATATCCCAGCACATCATGGGGTGAACCTTCGTAGTTAAACGAAAAATAAGTCACATTTTTATGTGATTGTCACGGCCTAGTAAATGACATGCATTTTTTCTGAGCACCTAGAACTCTTTAAATTCTGACGACTCATGTACTTAGCTACACATAAAAGTATATAACAAGCCTAGAACTCTGCGTATGTCCCAGCACATCGTGGGGTGAAACTTGTAATTCAAAGAAAAATAAGTCACAATTTTCATGTGAATGAGACGGCCTAGTAAATGACATTTATTTATTCTGAGAACATAGAACTCTTGGAATTCTTACGATTCATGTACTAAGCTACACATAAAAGTATATAACAAGCCTAGAACTCTGCCTATATCCCAGCATATCATGGGGTGAACCTTCGTAGTCTAACGAAAAATCACTCACATTTTGATGTGATTGTGACGGCCTAGTAAATGACATGCCTTTATTCTGAGAACCTAGAACTCTTGGAATTCTTACGATTCATATACTAAGCTACACAAAAAAGTATATAACAAGCCTAGAACTCTGCGTATATCCCAGCACATCATGGGGTGAACCTTCGTAGTCTAACGAAAAATCACTCACATTTTCATGTGATTGTGACGGCCTAGTAAATGACATGCCTTTATTCTGAGAACATAGAACTCTCCAAATTCTGACGATTCATGTACTAAGCTACACATAAAAGTATATAACAAGCCTAGAACTCTGCCTATATCCCAGCACATCATGGGGTGAACCTTCGTAGTCAAACGAAAAATCAGTCACATTTTCATGTGATTGTGACAGCCTAGTTCATGACATTTCTTTATTCAGAGAGGCTAGAACTCTTAAAATTCTAAAATTTTATATACTGATCTATGCTATAAAGTATATAACAGGCCTAGAACTCTACCTATATCCCAGCACATCATGGGGTGAACCTTCATAGTCTAACGAAAAATCACTCACATTTTTATGTGATTGTGACGGCCTAGTAAATGACTTTTCTTTATTTTGAGAACATAAAACTCTCAAAATTCTGACGATTCATGTACTAAGCTACACATAAAAGTATATAACAAGCCTAGAACTCTGCCTATATCCCAGCATATCATGGGGTGAACCTTCGTAGTCTAACGAAAAATCACTCACATTTTGATGTGATTGTGACGGCCTAGTAAATGACATGCCTTTATTCTCAGAACCTAGAACTCTTGGAATTCTTACGATTCATATACTAAGCTACACAAAAAAGTATATAACAAGCCTAGAACTCTGCGTATATCCCAGCACATCATGGGGTGAACCTGCGTAGTCAAACGAAAAATAAGTCACATTTTCATGTGATTGTCACGGCCTAGTAAATGACATGCATTTTTTTTGAGAACCTAGAACTCTTTAAATTCTGACGACTCATGTACTTAGCTACACATAAAAGTATATAACAAGCCTAGAACTCTGCGTATGTCCCAGCACATCGTGGGGTGAAACTTGTAATTCAACGAAAAATAAGTCACAATTTTCATGTGAATGAGACGGCCTAGTAAATGACATGCCTTTATTCTGAGAACCTAGAACTCTTGGAATTCTTACGATTCATATACTAAGCTACACAAAAAAGTATATAACAAGCCTAGAACTCTGCGTATATCCCAGCACATCATGGGGTGAACCTTCGTAGTCTAACGAAAAATCACTCACATTTTGATGTGATTGTGACGGCCTAGTAAATGACTTTTCTTTATTTTGAGAACATAAAACTCTCAAAATTCTGACGATTCATGTACTAAGCTACACATAAAAGTATATAACAAGCCTAGAACTCTGCCTATATCCCAGCATATCATGGGGTGAACCTTCGTAGTCTAACGAAAAATCACTCACATTTTGATGTGATTGTGACGGCCTAGTAAATGACATGCCTTTATTCTCAGAACCTAGAACTCTTGGAATTCTTACGATTCATATACTAAGCTACACAAAAAAGTATATAACAAGCCTAGAACTCTGCGTATATCCCAGCACATCATGGGGTGAACCTGCGTAGTCAAACGAAAAATAAGTCACATTTTCATGTGATTGTCACGGCCTAGTAAATGACATGCATTTTTTTTGAGAACCTAGAACTCTTTAAATTCTGACGACTCATGTACTTAGCTACACATAAAAGTATATAACAAGCCTAGAACTCTGCGTATGTCCCAGCACATCGTGGGGTGAAACTTGTAATTCAACGAAAAATAAGTCACAATTTTCATGTGAATGAGACGGCCTAGTAAATGACATGCCTTTATTCTGAGAACCTAGAACTCTTGGAATTCTTACGATTCATATACTAAGCTACACAAAAAAGTATATAACAAGCCTAGAACTCTGCGTATATCCCAGCACATCATGGGGTGAACCTTCGTAGTCTAACGAAAAATCACTCACATTTTGATGTGATTGTGACGGCCTAGTAAATGACTTTTCTTTATTTTGAGAACATAAAACTCTCAAAATTCTGACGATTCATGTACTAAGCTACACATAAAAGTATATAACAAGCCTAGAACTCTGCCTATAT
Source organism: Abrostola tripartita (assembly GCA_905340225.1). Lineage (NCBI taxonomy): Eukaryota > Metazoa > Arthropoda > Insecta > Lepidoptera > Noctuidae > Abrostola > Abrostola tripartita. The sequence continues at coordinate 920,104 of HG996494.1, forward strand.
CCCAGCATATCATGGGGTGAACCTTCGTAGTCTAACGAAAAATCACTCACATTTTGATGTGATTGTGACGGCCTAGTAAATGACATGCCTTTATTCTGAGAACATAGAACTCTCCAAATTCTTACGATTTATGTACTTAGCTACACAAAAAAGTATATAACAAGCCTAGAACTCTGCCTATATCCCAGCACATCATGGGGTGAACCTTCGTAGTCTAACGAAAATCACTCACATTTTTATGTGATTGTGACGGCTAAGTACATAAATCGTAAGAATTTGGAGAGTTCTATGTTCTCAGAATAAAGGCATGTCATTTACTAGGCCGTCACAATCACATCAAAATGTGAGTGATTTTTCGTTAGACTACGAAGGTTCACCCCATGATGTGCTGGGATATAGGCAGAGTTCTAGGCTTGTTATATACTTTTATGTGTAGCTAAGTACATAAATCTTCAGGATTCCAAGAGTTCTAGGTTCTCAGAATAAAGGCATGTCATTTACTAGGCCGTCACAATCACATCAAAATGTGAGTGATTTTTCGTTAGACTACGAAGGTTCACCCCATGATGTGCTGGGATATATGCAGAGTTCTAGGCTTGTTATATACTTTTTTGTGTAGCTAAGTACATAAATCGTAAGAATTTGGAGAGTTCTATATTCTCAGAATAAAGGCATGTCATTTACTAGGCCGTCACAATCACATGAAAATGTGAGTGATTTTTCGTTAGACTATGAAGGTTCACCCCATGATGTGCTGGGATATACGCAGAGTTCTAGGCTTGTTATATACTTTATAGCATAGATCAGTATATAAAATTTTAGAATTTTAAGAGTTCTAGCCTCTCTGAATAAAGAAATGTCATGAACTAGGCTGTCACAATCACATGAAAATGTGACTGATTTTTCGTTTGACTACGAAGGTTCACCCCATGATGTGCTGAGATATACGCAGAGTTCTAGGCTTGTTATATACTTTTTTGTGTAGCTTAGTATATGAATCGTAAGAATTCCAAGAGTTCTATGTTCTCAGAATAAAGGCATGTCATTTACTAGGCCGTCACAATCACATCAAAATGTGAGTGATTTTTCGTTAGACTACGAAGGTTCACCCCATGATGTGCTGGGATATACGCAGAGTTCTAGGCTTGTTATATACTTTTTTGTGTAGCTAAGTACATAAATCGTAAGAATTTGGAGAGTTCTATGTTCTCAGAATAAAGGCATGTCATTTACTAGGCCGTCACAATCACATGAAAATGTGAGTGATTTTTCGTTAGACTACGAAGGTTCACCCCATGATGTGCTGGGATATACGCAGAGTTCTAGGCTTGTTATATACTTTTTTGTGTAGTTAAGTACATAAATCGTAAGAATTTGGAGAGTTCTATGTTCTCAGAATAAAGGCATGTCATTTACTAGGCCGTCACAATCACATCAAAATGTGAGTGTTTTTTCGTTAGACTATGAAGGTTCACCCCATGATGTGCTGGGATATACGCAGAGTTCTAGGCTTGTTATATACTTTTTTGTGTAGCTAAGTACATAAATCGTAAGAATTTGGAGAGTTCTATGTTCTCAGAATAAAGGCATGTCATTTACTAGGCCGTCACAATCACATCAAAATGTGAGTGATTTTTCGTTAGACTACGAAGGTTCACCCCATGATGTGCTGGGATATACGCAGAGTTCTAGGCTTGTTATATACTTTTTTGTGTAGCTTAGTATATGAATCGTAAGAATTCCAAGAGTTCTAGGTTCTCAGAATAAAGGCATGTCATTTACTAGGCCGTCACAATCACATCAAAATGTGAGTGATTTTTCGTTAGACTACGAAGGTTCACCCCATGATGTGCTGGGATATACGCAGAGTTCTAGGCTTGTTATATACTTTTATGTGTAGCTTAGTACATGAATCGTAAGAATTCCAAGAGTTCTATGTTCTCAGAATAAAGAAATGTCATTTACTAGGCCGTCTCATTCACATGAAAATTGAGACTTATTTTTCGTTGAATTACAAGTTTCACCCCACGATGTGCTGGGACATACGCAGAGTTCTAGGCTTGTTATATACTTTTATGTGTAGCTAAGTACATGAGTCGTCAGAATTTAAAGAGTTCTAGGTTCTAAAAAAAAATGCATGTCATTTACTAGGCCGTGACAATCACATGAAAATGTGACTTATTTTTCGTTTGACTACGCAGGTTCACCCCATGATGTGCTGGGATATAGGCAGAGTTCTAGGCTTGTTATATACTTTTTTGTGTAGCTTAGTATATGAATCGTAAGAATTCAAAGAGTTCTAGGTTCTCAGAATAAAGGCATGTCATTTACTAGGCCATCACAATCACATGAAAATGTGAGTGATTTTTCGTTTGACTACGAAGGTTCACCCCATGATGTGCTGGGATATAGGCAGAGTTCTAAGAATATTTTGTGCTTTATAGCATAGCTTAGTATATTAACTATCAGAATTTAATGAATTTTGGCACCAAATGCGTAGCTAATCACCTTTTATGTAGGTCGGCCTTATAATTATCTCTTGCAGGAAGTTAGCAGATCATTGTACTTCAATCGACAATATTTTTGTAAAAACGCCAGAACTATTCTCAAAAAGTATCAGGAACTATAGAACTAAGCTGCATGTATAAAGAACTCATGTTAAAAATAGGTTTTTTGAAAAATGATCTGCTACGGGAAGTTAGCAGAGCATTATTTCAATACCGTTTTTTGTCGTTAAAACGCTAGAACTATTTTTTTAAAGTATCAGGAACTATAGAACTATACTGCATGCCAATAGAACTTTCGTAAAATTTTGATCTGCTGGGAAATGATCTGCTAAGTTCACGGACACCACAAGCATCGAGTCCTAAATGTGCGCAAAGTTTAAGTAAGTAGGTAATCCAAATTGAAACCTTAGACTAGTGACAATTTATTCATTTTGATTCATGTATTTAATTACTGTTTAAACGAACATATAAACAATATATATAGTTGCATTGTTTAGAATTATTAAGACTTACGACGTAAATCTACACTAATCTACAGTGCAGAAAAAGCACAAAAAGCTGCACTATCATTCATCACACACTTGCGGTATTTAAACCATTATTATATATACTTACCACAAGAGAATTATAGTCCCTAGGTATTAAATTAAAAAGCTTACGTGACAACAACAATGGGCCGTCAACCCTATACTTGCAGATATCAGTATCGACTCGGAAACGAGCTTTTAGGGCCTCGGAGCCGGAAACTAACCCTAAATTACAACTTTAGTTAGTTTAGACCTGTTATTAGCTTACCTACTGTCATTGTGTGTAGGGTTGATAAAGGCAACCTGTGTTTATCTACCCCTTCGTTGTGCAGTGTAGAGTAGACGTGTTATTAGATAGAGGCATTGTGAGGGTAATACTAGAAAAAAATCATGCTATCTAGGGAGAGTTTTGACTGATTAACCGGACTTTTTGTCAGACCTAACTAATGGTGAGGACAAGGTAGGTATCTACATGTATATGACAATGTTATTTCTAAGTTACTCATAAGTTTCGAGAAACGGTGTATAAAATAGTCTGAAAACTCAGTTAACATACTAAAACAGAACCCTACGCTATAAAAACAATAATTGAAACCTCGTAGACCCCCTTGTAATGGGTTGACGTAGCTATCAAACTTAATTGGAAACCATTGATACAAAACGCATGTCAACAAATACCGGTATCAGCAGACGATCAGCCACAAGGCTACAGACGATTGCAGCAGGCACGCTAGGCGGCGGGTCAACGAACCTCACTAATTTCCTCCGCCATTTTGATTGTATACAAAAAAGAAAATAACCATTTATGTGTTCCGTGTGGTTCTGTACAACAACAATTTTGTTTATTGTTTTGTTTGTTTGTAAACAAACGCGGCGATTTGTTGTTGGTGCGGTAATTGGTAACGGTGGAAATTACACCACAGTGATTTATGATTTAGATTGTAATAATATGAGTAATATGATTCTTATAGTATTATCAAAACTATAAGAATCATATTACTTACAACCAAAGGTAAGGTTAAAAAAGCGTCGGAAAGCTTTCAATCAAAATTGCAAAGTGAAAAAAAAGGAAAAAAAAGTTCTATTTATAAATAAAGAAAATGTTCAGCTGGATCGAAATCACTGTTTGGTCTTTGTTTGACATTATATTCTTTGTTCTAAAGTGTAATTTTGTGAAGTCACGGAACTCCAAGCTTCCGAAAAAAGGCAAAGGCATAGCGCATGCTGCCGACATTGTGCGCTAAGTCACGGCCAGGCGTGCTTAGCTATGAACTGACGAATTGCGCAATGGAGGCCTGACTCATCTCACTACTGTTGCTTTTTTATAAGCAAAAATGTAATCAAACCTTTTTACCGTTATATGAAATAACAGTAGGAATATTACTTTACCAGCCTGTTGTATCTTGCTAGCTTTAAAGGGTGTTCCAGTCTAATAAGGTTGACATAACAGAATTTGAGCCAAAAAAAGTTCCGTAAGAACTAGGAATTTAAAAAACAAATATCAAAGAATGATTACTCGATTAGAATGGAATCTAATTACCGTCCCGTTTCCCTCTAATGCTCAATTCTACAATTCTATAAATTACATAATTTATCCTACTTTAAATATAACTGATCAATACGTACATACTTTTACATCAAATATTACTAAAATAAAACGTGGGACTTGATATTTAAATAGAAATAGAGGATAATTTTTGTTTTTTCATAAAAATTATAATCAGCCTATGTAATTAGATCACGAAACTTGACCATTTGTGACGTCACGATTCCTAGTGCTTATTTAACTTGTCTCGTGTTACTGGAGACGTGTCGACAGGGAGCGACTGGTGACGTCATCGTCACGCCCCTTGATGACTCATCAGCTAAAAGCTCGCACTCGAGTGTTATGTTACACACTTCGATTACAATCAGAGTATTAGACAAGATCAGAAAAATACGTGAAAGAAATTCCCGACTAGATTAGTTGTGAATTTTAGAATGACATCGTCTAGGAAAACATTGTGTTAATTAAGAAAATATTTTACTGTTTTGAAGAACTGTATCTAGCTAAACTCCACCATACAATTTTAATGTAATTGCCGTTGTATTAAATAAGGATAGTTTTAAACTCCCATTTTTCAAATTATATATTTTTCACAGACAAATAGAATTTTTTATACATAATCTGAAAACGAATCGATGGTTTTGTCTATTTTCATGGACATTAGTTACAAGAGATACCTACTTTCCATATTTTCACTGTATCCAACAATGCAAAAGTTGTTTCAACTTCGTGATACCAGTACTAAGTAGTTCAAGTAACGTAAGGTAAGTTGTAAGAGAATAATCGATTGATTGTTATCTGTGAAAATATCGTCAGTCCGTCCAAACAGGAAAAACAATCATATCTGCTTAGATAAATTCTTTTCAGATTTTCGTTCCAAAACACATGTAAAAACCTCATCTACTTTGCTTACAATTATGTAATTACCATTACGCTTCACAGTAAGTGACTTAAGTTATAATTTGGTGCTAGTACGGAGCGTATCGTACCGTGAAGGCGTTGTATTTAACACATAAAATAATAAAGATGCCGAACTAATAATAACATGGGATTTACAAAAAATCTCAATTAAGTATGTACTATTAAATGCAAGGCAAATGCTATTTTAGCCCTACGGGAACGGAGTGCTAAAGCGGGCTAAAGGAACTAGAACATCAAGGTTTCTTTATCAAATCAACAAATCAATCAATCAGTACAAATCACAAATTTGTTAAATACGATTATTTGAAAAAAACTTCTAACAATATATATCAATGGCAAATGTAACACGAACCCACAATGTAACCATAATTAGTTTAAAAGCTTATAATTACCTACTACTGTAACAGAAGCCGATCTGTTTCTCTGAATTGGTCACTGACAGCCGCTTTTTATGTCATGCATCACTTTAGCCAGAAATGTAACAACAGCTGTGTATGAAAAAGATTGCTTTAAATGCAAACATTTGGACGATTCCTGATAAATCACGCTCGGACCAAGTCTGGATTAAGATGCATACGGTCAACCTTTTAACGACATACAAAGAGTGCCTTACTGATGATACGAGACGTATGCACATTCAGATTGGACCCGAAACTTATTGTAAAAGACTGTCTTCTTTTTATAATAATAATAATAATAATAATAATATCATTTATTCGACAAGAATATGGTACAAAAGATGTTACATAATACAAAAAAACCCGACATATCCGCCTTTAACAGGCATGCGAATATTAGTTACTTGTTTTACATACAATCTAAAACATTGGTATCTATACTTAAACAATCTATGACAACAAATTTCAAGATGGTTAACATTTTAACTTATGAGATCAGAAATAATTATAAGCATCTAAATTGATAAAGGAAATTTGAAAAATGATGGACACGAGCGGGATTCGAACCCGCGACCTTCGCCGATCCGTGGCGCTGCTCTAACCAACTGAGCCACCGTGTCGCTGCTCGCATCCATCGAATTTCAAGTTCCCTTTTAGTATTTACGTCTTAAGGGTGACGTCAGGTATTATCTGTTGGAATCTATGATTACCAACTCAGTGTTATACCTTTACAGCTATAAATCACTGAAACGATAATACCAACCCAAATCTATATGACTTTTGGTGCCATTTTAGCATGTTGCCCATGCCAAGCCTGAATCCAAATTAAATAAAGGAAATTTGAAAAATGATGGACACGAGAACGTTTAGCGTGTTGATGGCAATTTTTTTGGCCCCAAGAGACTTTGTTTACTAAAGCGTTCATAGATAAAATGTAATTTAAAATAATAGTTTAAATAGTGAGAATCATCGGAGTCCTCAGACAAACTGTTTATTACAGTTTTGTGGACATAGCATACAATAAGTTTACTTGTAATGTTTTACTAATAATAAATGAATATTCTCTTAATTTACTTCTTTGGCTGGTTCAAGCTAATCTAACGGTAGATTTTCAGATTTATTTTGATTATAAAGTAGGGCTTAATTTATTATGGAAGATTTCTTGCTGTTTCATGTTTGAAAATGTGCCACAACTTGGCATGCAAATTTCAAAACAAAGATTAAGCTTCAGCGAACCATTATAAAAAAACTGCAACAAAAGTTTTGTTTTGATTGATATAGCAATTGGTTTCTAACAAAGAACAGCTTTGCAAATAATGCCTATATTTTCTATTTCATGCTATCATGAACTGGCCCATTTCCAAATACACTAAAAACTTTTATAACTTACTTATATTCAAAACTGTATTCACGAAAAGCCGTAAAGATAACCTATTTCAAATTCAATGTCAAAGAAGACAGTTTCCAGCCATATGTTTGTTTCACGAATACATTACGGTGTGTTCAAATTAATTGCCACACCTAATTAGAGTTTCTGTATCGCGTGTAGCCGAACCCATGTGGTTCAAACACCTTCAAATTACATACATACATATTTTTAGTCGGACACAAGGGCGCCGATCACGCATTAGGCGCGCCATACGCCATACGCCATTATGATCGATTATAATTATTACTTTTTAAATGTATTATAATGCTCCTAATCGTGGAAAGAATATTTCTAAGTAATATGTCGGAAAAATATACCGCCCTTTGCATATTATATTATTCTTTTATACAATGTATTATTATGTTATACAATGGATAAGTACTTAATTATTATCCAACTTCATTTTATAGACATGTTCACACAGGCTCACAGGCTTTCTATTGAAACTATGAAGTAGGTAGGTATATTGATTTTCACAAGTCTACATAATGTTAATAAAGTTCCGAACAAAAAGTCTATAGCAAAATATTCGTGGAAGTAATAACTAAGTATTAACTTCTTCAGATGATAGAACAAAAAGTAATCTTAGATAATCTCCAAAACTTGTTCCATAAACTAAAAAATAATTAGGAACTATACAAGGAAGGCCGTAGTTATGAACAAAGTTTTGCTAAGAAACTAAACGTTACAATAATTACCGAACCAGTTGAGTATTTTAATCTATTAAATTGAAAGGAACATTGTGATTTGTAGCTATAGCGGTAAGTACAACAGAATCGTAGTTATTGAAAAATCACAGAACATCGTGCGTAGAGCTGAATGATCAATTGAACACTAAGTACATAAAATAAAAATCGTAGTTTTATCAGATTTTACTGGTTAAGCCCATTACAGCTGAAAAATTCATCAAAAAATTTCGAGCACTACCTAAGTATAATCGGAATTGTCTATTGAGAAATAAGAAATATTTCTAACACTTAAAATTGTAATTCTATGGCAAAACCTCCCTCATAAAGCTAATATTTTATGACACTACTCTACCCCTTCGAAGTATATCAGCCTAATTATATACACACTTACACAGTCTCGGCGAAGAATAGCTCAAAGGTAAACTAATAACAGATCCTCCAAAGAATAAGGCATAGGGTGAATCATGTAATTGGATAATGGCTGTTCAAGTCTGCCTGCGTCGCCCACGCATCTATTGTAATCAGCACTAATGTTATTATGTTCACTACCTTTGATCTGCAATGTTGTTTTTAACCTTAATTGTAACTAAAGCCCAGACTTCATTCTTCTTCTTAATTGTAACTACTAATTAACGGAATTGTTGTTTGAATTCAATGGTTTCAAAATATAAGCGAGTAGAACAATTCTTACTTAACACGCCAGAGATGGACAATTAGGGGTTGGATTAGAATTAATGTTGTCCTGATAGTTTTTGTTTAAACGTTTTACATTTACATATTTTTACATTTCATTATCTATACCTTTTCATTGTTTTGAGCAATTCAACGTCTGTTTTCTCTTAAAAGTCTGAAACGAATTGAATGATTCACGAACAGCGACACGCGTTTCAATATGAAGAGAAATTACTTATGAAAGTTTAAATATTGTACGTGTATGGTTTTATGACGTATGCAGTTCGAAATAATATGAAGAAAAGAAGTTTTACATCCAGGTTATTCAAAATGCCGATTTTCTAGACTGTTTGTGAACTACGGGGAAAACAATTTGGTCAATATTACTCACATTTCTATATCACCTAACATTTCTCGCAAGCATAAAACGGTATATATAAGTAGAGCCTAGCCTTGTTTTTAATAATAATTAGTAATTAGGTACCTCTGAAACAACTTCGGTAGGCACTTTCTGCTACCGAGGTTCAAATTGGCTGCAATTACAGTCCCGTTATATTTAAAACCACTAGTTCCGCCTATCTATTGAAATCAAGATCGAGCAAACACTGTTTGCCGGATCTATTTCGTTATATCGTAGTCTCTCTTAGCAATCAATTTCTTTATTTATTATTAACTAGCGGCCCGCTCCGGCTTCGCACGGGTATAAAATATATATTGTAAGAATTACTCCACTATTTAATGGATGTTATTATACATATAAACCTTCCTTTTCAATCACTCTATCTATTAAAAAAAACCGCATCAGAATCCGTTGCGTAGTTTTAAAGATTTAAGCATACATAGGGATATAGGGACAGCGAAAACGACTTTGTTTTATACTATGTAGTGATTCTAAAGATTCTTAATTTTTATTTTATGACTGGGCGGGCTAGAATCCCATCTTTAGATTCGTCTTGCTGATTCGTTAACAAAGTAAGAATAAAGTACCAAGAATATGCGATGTTTGTCTTTGCTATTTACGGATGTATGATTAAGAAATGTTAAAGGGAATTTTTAATCGACAGAACTGTTTTTATTTGCGATGACTCTATTGTCTCTAGTTCTTTATCTAGTTCTATGATACTCGTATAAGTACTGTAAGAAAAGTAGTTATTGTTTGTTTCTTTCTGAATAAAACGCTGCCTGTCTGAAAAAGTATTATTATTAATTACGCCTACAATATCTTAGAACATTTATAATAATACATAATTTCAAAGCTTCGAGATAGAATCCGAAAACGCTCTAGTTTAGCACACCCTACATTGACACACGCTGAAATAATTACTACTCTCCAGTGCACCGTAACTATGAACACAATAATACTATCAACACCGTTGATAAGAAACTCATTTTGAAATGCGCTGTCAAGTCCCCTCACTGCAGTACTATGACATGTCGATAAACGTGGAGTGGACTTCTGATTTATCTGTGATTAGTTGCTTTATTACTTATTAGTATCGTTATAATAAACTATGTAAATAACAGCTGTTCACTAAACAGTCACAACACTCGTAGATATTGCGGTATCTAAGAAGGCATCGGACAATTTTTTTATTTACCTAAATAAAATTGGATCATTAAAGTAAGCTAATCAGAATATGAGTTAAGATGAAACTTTTAAGGCTGCTTGTAGAGTTTCATTTAGAATCGTATAAAGGTTTCCAAGTAGAAGCAATACGGCAACTTATGTATTTGTGACTTATGTCGTGTTTCAGAAAGTTTGGAATCGAGACGTTAAGATATTCTATCTTTTACCTTTCAGTTTTAATCATAAAATGTCCACGAGTTTCTCTAGAGTTGACTAAATGAAACGAAGGCACTAAATACTACACAATAGGTAGTTAGGTACCTCTTATACGAACAAAAGCCTTCACCTGCCAGCCAGCCCCACAATTATTATTGATTCGCCAGCTTCAATCAATAACCAGGACACATTGGTTAGTGTCTGCATCCATGCACTATGCACGTGATCGTTTTAATTTAACATTATTTAACAAATGCACTTTAACTAATTACTTAGTTACCTTTTTCTGTAGTTTGACCTGTACTTTAGTTTTGTGAACCTAGTGCGTTTAAAATGCAATTCTAAGGTTTTAGTTTATGTATTTATATTTAAGCTTACATTGGAAGCCTTTATGCGTTGTTCATGGAGGCCTTAAAATATTACCATTTGTTTTGTAGAAATGGTTTCAAACCTACATAGGATCACTTTGAATTAATTCAAGACGTGATCAACCGTTTTCACTTTTACTGATCGATAAAAAGCGACAGAGACACGCAAGCGAGGTAGCAATTTTTTATCCATCTCTAATTTGTTTATGCAAAAAAATACAAAATGAAGATTAGCATTCCTCCGTCATACCCGTGATTACCGTCGTGGGAGAGCTTATTAACCAGCCACCATGACACGACAGTCATGAATCATTCAACTCAAACATACGTGACAATTGTTAAACTATATGTTTTATAAATAATTAATAGGCTCTAAGCTTTCCCATGCTATGATAACTATGCGCCTTTGCATGTTGGCACGACAATGTGTCATTCGTAAAAATGTACATATTGAAATACTCCTGTTGGTATTTAGATTTTATCACTAGTCACAAATTCTGTCTAAGATATTAAATGGGATGAGCTATTGTCACATAAGTAAGATAATCCTGTTATATCTTATATCTATAATCCTGTTAATTTTACGATTTGGTTCAATTCTGGCACAATTTTAAAATTGTCACGAAAAGTAGACTTCATTTTGTCGCAAACTTAGTCATATTACAAAGTCAGCTGAGCTTGTGTAGTTCAGTTTAAAATAATTAATAAGGTAGATAGGAATGTTAGGTAAGGGCTTAGTTATCATGTACACCTAGGTCACCCAGAGTTGGGTAAACACTAGTTAGTGCTACTCTAAGACTAGGAGCGAGGCAATGGTCGCGGATCGAAGACTTTGCGGTCAGCCGGCCAGCCGTGACCGATCGGCTCAGATTTACGTTACATGAAAATTGAGCTCCGATACAGCCTTATAACCCAGAGAGAGCATCTTGGACATGGTTCAGCGGAGATGATTGGAATAACGTTTAGATAGTTGATTTAAGATAGTTTGTTTAAGTGGTTAATCAGCAGCCAAGCTTGAACTTTTGTTTTCGTAACTTTTTATGCATTTTGAGCTTGGAACATAGAATTGATAATGTTTTTCTATGACATATTTTATCTTATTAAGGAAAACACTTCTCATTTGTGAATTTATGAGCAAATGGCACTACTAGAGACGTATATAGTGCGTTTATATTATACCAAATCTAGGTCTTTAACTTTGATGATAATCTAAGGTCTTTAATTAAAAAGGTTATCATATAAACTAAAAAGCCTTAGATTTAATTTTTTGAATAAGTTTTACTTAATACAATTATCGTAAATTGTACTGATTCGACTTTTATTGTTTTAAATTAGTTCAATTTATATCAAACCGCTTCTTTAGCAATAGGTACTTTGATAAGTAATCTAAGGAAAATAAAGTTACTAGAATTATTTGAAAAGCTATGAACAAATATTTTCACACCAGATCGCTATTTACAGTGTAACAATGTATGTGTCTATAAATGTAGTTTTCCTGGAATTGTTTGTGCGATTATGTTCGGATTTCCATTAAGTTGAAACCGCAACGGATAAAAATATACCCTATTATATTACCTACAAGGATTTCTTTTTTACCTGTTTCGTATAAACAATGTAAATATTTACTTTTGAAAATACATCTTAATTCCCTTCAGTCACAGTTTTATCTATAAACCTATGTGTGTGGTCTTCTTCTTATCGTATGGTTGATGAACAACCTGGTGTCAGAGTTTAAACCGCCTGTAGGCCTCTGACATGGCTTTACACACCGTTGAAAAATATCTCAGGTGAGCCGGTTTCCTCACGATGTTTTCCTTGACCGTTTTTAGCAACTGTTAACTAATTTATAGTACGCACAAGAATTCGAAAAGACATTGGTGCGTGCCGGGTTTTAACTTGCGACCTTTGACTTGGCAGTCCAACGGTCATACCACTCGGCTATCAATGCTCATATGTGTGTGGTGAATATTAGGTACATGACCATGTAAAAATCTCGGAATATTAGGTACATGGACAATATTAAACGCAATATATGAATTTGAGTGTATGTGTTACCGAGCACAAACTCTCTCAAATTTTTTTCTGCATCACGAAAATACGAATATAGTCTGAAATAAGTTTTTCAGAATGTTACTTGATTTAGGGGTGACGTGACAGTGAATCATAAAACAATTTGCCAAACTTTTTGTAACATCTCTAATCGAGTTTCGTTTCGTAAACCAGAATTAATATGAATTAGAATAGCGATTACATTTAAAGATGTTAGTGTTTTTGTTTTACACCTACTTCCTGCACGCACGCCGATTTTACCTACTTGTAATTAATTGCTTATTAGTTATCTAACTTATAAAGTTATATCTGTACTAAACAAAAGCTGGAACAACAAATAAAACACACCGGCTAATGTCACAACAACTGTGAAAATCGGAAAAGTTCCTCATCTAGCAACGACCGTCTTAACAAAGACAAGTTTTTCGTAACAAAACCAAATATTTTTACGAATGAAAATATCAGAAGACTTACCATTGTTGCGGTTGAAGTAAATGATATAAAACGTGGAAATACGAGCGGTTGGCGTAGCGGGTTGGTTAGGCAACGCACCGAGCCGGACTGTGTCGATAGCGGCAGAAGTCTCGGCTTATATACCGACGGTACGCACACGCCTATTCTGGATGCACCATTAAACTATCCTATGGAACACAGATCTTGGGACACTCCTTGAGGAACACATTTTTATCTAGTGACTTCATAAATGGTCTAGACTTTAGCTCAGTCAGATGCACGCAGTCATTAAATATTGGCCTTCTACAAGATGCGCGAGCTTTTCCGTGTAAAGCCGTAAGCTTAACCGAGACGCCACTAGGGTATTACAATGAGACTTTGTCAATCACATTTAATATATTTACTTCCATTACATTATGAAGTAGATACATTCTTTGTGAGTCTAATAATTATGTATATATTTTCTTCGGTATTCTGAAGCCAATAAATTATATTATTGGTGCCCGATAAATCCATGGTAAACGCATGCTTTTATACGAAACTTAACTGCAAAGGTCTACCGCTACAGCTTCGGTCACCATGAGTGATAATAATGCACAAGTCAGTATAGGAACTGCAAATTCAGTACATAAGTAGATATATACCTCTACAAAAAAAGTGACTATTAAAGTACATATTTCGACATTTTCTTTTCAGTATCTCACCATTTTCAGAATAGATCGTCTGATTCATACCGAGACTCTATAATCCAGACGTTAGCCGAATTTTTCAGTCTCAATCTGAAACAGCAGTAGTCTGTGACTAAAGCATCGTGACTAATGACTTATACAAATAAGTTATTTAAATGCCAAACTTGTGATTTGGAACTTTGAACTTTGCGGTCTAGAGGAAGGATATTAATAATCTTCTCTATATACAATTTACAAAAAGTGTTTTGTTTATTTACTCAAGGGGTCACTTATTTAAAAGCCTGATTTCTTACTGAAAGTCTGCAACTGGAGTAAAAGTACGGCATTATATATATTTCTTTTTCAGCTGTATTATAATTTTATTATAAACAGTATTTTATCTCATTTAATGAGATAAAATACTGTATATAGAATTATAGATGCAGTTTTATTGCTTGTTACTATTTTTAGTAGCCCTTCAGGAGACGTGGCTTCTCCCTCAGAAAACGGCATCAATAATAACTAGGATTCGGGCGAGTAACAACAACATCCTAAAAACAGTGGCGGAGAATCTGTACTCTCCTATTTTTAGACATTTTGTAAAGTCGGTAGTGTGTAGGTCAAATTGTGTGTACTAACAATAATTATAAGATTGTGTTTTACTAACAAAATGGACTGTAATATTGTCTGAAAAATAAAGATTATTATTATTATTATTAATGACATTACAGAAGTGTCTAGGTATTTACTGATTAGTCTATTTACTAAAACAGCTAACACAATTGTTGTTGAAAAAAAATGGTTTTATATGTAGATAATTTAATGTTCCTACTTTTATGATGTCCTTTAAAGTATCCTCTAATTATCCAGACAAAACAACAATAAAAATATGGAAATTGGGATTTATATGATGAAGAGATAACAAGACTATTGTAGATACGTTTTTAAAGCTTACAATAAAAAACTAAAATATGTCACGCTACAACTGAAGGGGAACGAGCAATAAATATTTTTTCATATTCCTGAAGCCACGCAATATTTGTAGGAAAACTTGTGTTATCTATAACAATGTTTTCCTGAATACTTATAGATGGAAACATAAATAATATACACAGTGCTACAATATAAACAATGCTAACATATCTCTTAACATAAACACTCCCTAAGTTTATTGAAATCTCCATTCTTTGACATGCTAACGACAAAGTATAATTAAACATACATACATACATGCATATACATATTAAATATATTTTTTTTATAAGTTAGGTATATTTATATATATATAAGGTGTATATAAGCTATATTTCGATGCTTCTTTTACAACATATCTTTATAATTTGCTTTTAAAGTAAGGGCATTAATCCTCTCTTTGATACAATTGAAAACTTATAGGATTTTAAAGTTAAATAAATAAATCATTTATAACTACATAAAATCAAGACATGTACAAAAGAACAATTAGACAGTAGCAAAAGTAAGTGGGCTCAGCGAATGCTGCACCGGGACGAGCATGACCCGGTACAGCGCTGATTTTCAATCACTCCTACTCCTTAAGTTGTTTAAGTTCTGTTAAAGACAATGACGCTTTAAAAGTGTTATTGCAAATGTTATTTTAATTTTTTAATTAGGTACTTTTAAATGGATGATGATGATAATTTTTAATGCCTTTTAAATGAATTAATAACAAAATCCCTGTTTATCCCTTTTTTATTTACGTTAGTGACTTAATATAAAATAACTAGCCTAATAATATTCCTGTACGAATTAAGAAACAATTCTAAATAACAATGTGTGCATGCTATATCTCAATTAGCTGAACATGATTGTTCTATAATGTGCCGCCGGCGCCGATTCTTTGCCATGTTTAGGCAATTAAAAATATATTTATAATGTAGGCACACAGTACATAATATAAATATTATAGGTCCGTTTAGAACTTTGGACTTAAATCAACAACTTGTAGGTATATCAACAATATACTATCATACTGCCTAAACTTTGTAACATAATAAGACTCACAATCTCATAATTGCAAAATAGTTTTATAGATGTATATTATCTACAATATGTATTCTTGAAACATTTTTGACTGCCTCGTTGGTCTAGTGGTCGCTAAGCGCGACTGCTGACCAAGAGGTCCTGGGTTCAAATCCCGGGTCGGGCAAAGTGTTACTGAGTTTTCCATTAGGTAATTCTCAGCAGCAGCACGGAGTCTGGATTTGTGCCCGGTTGATGGCAATAGGCTCGCCCCCTATTACATTGGGACTTACAACATAACTGGCGAAATGTGGGGGTACTATATGTACACCTCTGCCTACCCCTTCGGGGAATACAGGCGTGATGTTATGTGTTTTATTTACCCGACTGCGCGACGCTAACAACTTAACTAGGGTAATAATGTAAAGGTGTTTATTATGTACTTATTCATTAATAAGTTGTAATGAAATTCGAAGAGTAACTTTTCTTCGTTTACTG
This sequence comes from Abrostola tripartita, assembly GCA_905340225.1. NCBI lineage: Eukaryota > Metazoa > Arthropoda > Insecta > Lepidoptera > Noctuidae > Abrostola > Abrostola tripartita. Next base: position 936,592 of record HG996494.1, read on the forward strand.
AAAATTCTTTAATAGAAAAGGACTTGACTCCACTTAAGATAATTAATAAAAGGATCTACATTTTAATTCCTGAAAGGACCATTTATTTAATTCAAAGACGAGTTTAAACCTTATATCAAGAAGATAAATAAGTGTTCAGGTTGTGACACAACATATTGAAATAGATCTGCTACAAGTGACCAATAAAGAGCATTATTGATTGTTTGTGGTCAGACGCAGACCGCCGTGTGAGGATCGATTGAGTTCGTTTAACGATATGGTACAAGTTACAAGCGAAATAGTTAAGTACAATGTATCAATAATGATTCGTTTGGACGCTCTACGCCATGCATTTCAGTTGGATATGAAGTAACATTTGCACAAACCCAAGATGTATGGATCACACGGATGTATTTTGACGAATTGAATGACGAATATTTGAAACGAAAGATGCGCTGAACACTTTCGTTGGAAACTTGTAAAACCTACAAGTTTGGTCGTAGGTAGATTTATTTAGAATTTAAATAACTTGTTAATAACACGGTTTTGTGGTGGTAATATAGATTTCTTAGTTTGTCCCTATTACTATAATATTATAAGTATATGAGTAGTAAATTATAAGTTTAACTAATATATTAATATTTGGTTATTATAAATTAGATTATGTGTAAGATGTAAAATTAAATGTTCTTATTTCCTGACTGAATTTGTATGTACCTATTATTTCTATAGCCATTATTACCGCTTACGCTTCTAGCTTACAGCTGTAATATTTCAGTGCTACGAGCAATTGCATCGATATCTCGTCTCAAAATGTCCGTCTGTAGGTTGTACTAATTGAACGCCTACTACGACATATTGTGTGCTGGTTTCTACCATATTTGGGTGTATTAATTTAATTGTCGCGTTCCAAGTTTTATACTAAAAATAGTTGTTTCTCTAACGTCGCTACGACGCGAATGAACAGTCTTACATTGATATTATTACGACATAAAATAGTCCTGTTGGATGGATGTTATAAATGTTTCATTCAACTGAAAGTAATAAGTATACAAAGGCTAACTATGTTGAATTTACGGTAGGTATGCCATTGTCTCAATATACAAGGTATTTCTAGGAAACTTATAATATTTTGGTATATTTTATAAACTGACCTAGTACATTTTAACCCTGTCATGTTTATCGTTAGCTAGGTGTTGTAGTTCTGAAGTTGCTGGGCTGGATTTTTAAGCACATGGTTTTGGGCCTAATCCCTACACTAGAAAAGTCTCACTTTTCCAATGATAGGCATTTGTAAGAACTGTATTTTAAGACCCACCGACTGATATAATAGTCCCCGATAATTGGCTAAAGATACGCTCGCCCAGCATCACACTATCACTAATATTATAAAGGCGTAAGCTTGTGAGTGTGTTTGTATGTTTGTTATGTGCTTCACGCTCAAACGGCTGGACCGATTTTGCTGAAATTTGGTATGGAGGTAGTCAGACACTCTGGATTAACTTAAAGGCTAGACTTTTAATCCCGAATAAATGTAGCGGGCAAAACCACGGGGCGCAGCTAGTATATAATGTGGCGGAATGTAAATCTGCAATACCACCCATACAGGGTGAACAGGCGTGATGATGACACAATTAACGAATACCGTAACCTCCAGACAAATGTCTTCGTGTGTCGCGCTCTGTATACCCCTAACTCAAAACTATAAACATTAATGCACAATAATACTAACCCCCATAAAAATATGACATGAATAAATTCTCCATAAATCTTGCCTACCTATCTAGCATCATTTTAATAAATGTGAAATAAGACGGTAATAGAGCTTCAGTAGGTAAAGCTTTGTCATAAGGTCATAGTTCTATATTGTGGGAAGGGGAAAAATGCTGAAAATCGAACATGAATATATTATAGATACTTTTCTTAACAATATCGTAGCTAGTCCTGTCACAATTTCGTTCAACTAACCGATTTCAGAGATCACCAACCTTAGGTTAAGAGTTTAAGCAGCTGGGTTACAACAGTTTTGTAAAACTTTTAGAAAGTCAACAGACCGGTATTATTAGTTTAGGACGTTTTGAGTAAAAGCCTAGTACCTAATAACATAAATATAAACTCTTCTCCTATTTATTATGTCTATTTATGTGTCTTTGATGAAGTTTACATTTTATAATATTGCTGAGGTTCTTATACTCGTGTACAGGGCTGACTTTAGGGTTAAATATAAGTATTTAATTTGTAAAAATCGTATGTTTCAGGTTTAAAGCTATCATACCACTAAGCACCATGGATTTGGATACTCACCGTAGAGCGGGAGCTGTCTACAGTTAAAACAAGTTTTAATTATTTATTGTACACCATACGGTATTATGATTACATATTAACAATATGAAATTAGATGTACAGAGGCGAGAATTTCTTTAGTAAACAAAAGGTTGCGAGCCCCTGGATATCTGTAAACAGACTAGTAATCGTGTCGTTTCATGGGCGATGCCCAGCGGTGGGCTCGGCGGTACCCGGCCGTGAAATCACTGACTGTGTACTGTCGTGGGTAAGTAGGCAGGTAGGTATCTGTTGCATTCGGCATGCTAACGATCTTGGATTATATTGTTTGCTATGATTGGATGGTTATATTAGTAGGTAATACATCAATGCATTTATGTTGACGATCTTTAAACAAAGCCTTGACGTAATTCTGAGTTTGGAATTTTAACTTTGTAATTATTATTTTTGCGGAATAATCTTAATATGAGTAGGTATCCGTGCCGTGTGGTATTCGGCATAGAATTGATCACCCCCTGTCCTCCCGTGGGTGTCGTAAGAGGCGACTAAGGGCGAAGATGGGCAGCAGCGTCTTCTGTAACTTGACCACCAATACTGCGATCCCCAAGCCGCTTGCCAAACATGAGGATTATGGCAACCACCCCCTTCTAAAAGGGGGAGGCCTTTGTTCAACAGTGGACGTCTTCCGGCTGATGATGATGATGAGTCGGTATCTTCTTCCGGACTTGATCTTTCAGCGACATCCCGAGCATAGACCTTTCCATGGCTCTCTGAGTGTCATTCTCGGTGTCGGTAGGCTAGCTTCACCGTCAGTTCAGGACGCCTTCAGGCCAGATGGACCGATGACTTAAGGACGGTAGCTGGTAGTAGTGACTGGATGGCGAAAACAGGACAGCGGGCCTTGTGGCGTACCCTGGAAGATGCCTACGTCCAGCTGTGGACCAATATGCGGATGTGATGTGTGTGAAGAAGTTTTTTAACTATATTCAGACCGGTCCTCACCTTTCTTTGTCTATATCATCAATTGACAGTTGACTCGGTGGTACAGGACAATATAACTTAACAATGGTTAAGTTCAATGCGCCTGATATAAAGTAAACGCTGTCTAGCACGTGTATGAGATTGTCGTAACAGAAAAAACGCAGGCGCTAAATGGCGTCCCGCCTGTAAGTTCTAAGTTTTTAGATCAATTAGAAATATTAACATCTTATAGTGATTGTGTCAAATAGAAGCAATTCTCATCAAATATATCACAGTAAACCTGGAATAGGGAAAATCAGAAAAACTACAAAAAATACAAAAATAAAACACAATTTCATTTATTAAAATCTACATTGGAGCCATGTATTGAAGATATTATATTAGGTAACTTTCACTTACAATAACATTTGGTTCAAAACGTAACGTCAATGGCACTATTCAAGTGATATTAAAGTTACAAATTAAGCTAACTCTGTACTTCACACTCACTTAAGTTACTAGATCACAACATTGAGCTATTGTTAACTTTACTTAACATTATGTAGGTACAAATTAATTAAGGAAAGAAAAATTATGGACACTAGCGGGACTCGAACCCGCGGACTTCTCTGATCTGTAGCGCAGTTTTTACCAACTTAGGTACCTTCCGGGGCTACCGGCTGATAATGAGCTACCTACCGGGAGTGGTTTTGTGGTGCGTTATACAAACACGTACACTAATAACACCCAGACTTGCAACAATCAAAAGGTAGCTCATTATCACTCACATTTTTGTCCCGTGCGGGAATCAAACCCAATCGCTTAGCCACTGCCAATTAGGTCGTCTAATAGGTATTGTTAGGACAATGAAGATTTAGTCCAAGAAATCTTTTAGCTTTGACAATACTTTTCTTTACACCGATAGTCCATTTTAGAGATAAGAAACGTCACATACACAATCCCCAACTTACGATAAATCTGTAAATCACTAATATTGATTAAACCAGGGATGTGACTTCGTTCTTGTGCTAGGAACAGCTTAGTAATTAATAACAAACTATTAAGCTAATCGGTTAATCTGGGAACATTAAGGTCCACACTTGTAACATTTATCCGTAATATTTTGCAGTAACACCGTTTCTTCGGGAGGTTGGTATGGACCAGACACGCCACTTTGTTGGGCCCAGACCACACAACGGTTAATCCGCAAGGGTTTTTAACCGCGTGACAAGGAATACTCATACAATTGGCCGCGCGGAAAAAAACCGCAAGTGCGGCCGCTCGTATTTATTTCCTTGTGTCACAAAATCATGCGGTTAAAAACCGCGGCGGGTTCGCCGTAGTGCGGCCTGAGCCTTGCGATTACGGTAATGTCCGTTGAAATGTTACAATTGTGGATGCAGCTTAACAGTGCCATATGAAATGACAGTCTCTCAGATTGTAAGGATAGAATTTAGGACACAATATCGACAATGATCACACTTCGATCATGAAGCGCTTAAAATATAGTAATACCTACCTTAGATGACTATGAGGTCTTCATATACAACGTAATAGGCCATCAAAACATGACACAATTACATCTACCTACTATATCTATATACACTATTTCTATATACATATCTAGTCTACTTACATAAATAATTGACAAGTATTTTTGTTCGAAGTTGTTATTAGTTCCCTAGTTCATCCTTGTCATTGAACAGGTAAAAATGGGTAGTGACACCATTATTCAATTGACACACTTTTTTGAGCTGTCAAAACGATAATCCTCCATATATTTTGTATGGCAATAGGAACCTGTGACGTCACTAGTTTGCCAACTCAATTGACTTACTATTTAATTTCAATGCTAATAAAAATCGAATTTTCCAGTTAAATTAAAATGTACAGGGTTTTTAAGGCTAAAATAAAGCAATTTTTTGCAGAAGTTGTGTCTTGAAATTATTGGTTTTTGGTATCAACTACCCAATTTCAATTTTTTTGCTAAACATAAATATTACCTAATGTGCGACCCAACATCTTGATGATGAAGTCTGCGTACAAGCAGCACTTGTCGTACGAACGTTCGCGACGAAGATTTTTATTAATTTTCATAGAAGCCCCTTCAGCTTTATCTTCCAGAACTTCTATTTTAGACATTTTTTAAAGTCCTTAGCTGCTGTCGCATTTTGTTTCACTTTGGCATTCAAATATGGGACTTAGCATCTTGGCTTATGATTCCTTTTGGAATTGACAAGATATCTTAGTAGACTAACATTGGAATTCGTAGTCACAATCATGGTATAACAACCATGTTTTTATTTTTACAACCATATATTAAGTACATGTTCTATAGGACATAATCTTCAAACATTATTCATTCTTCACATTATATAGTTTTAGTTATCGTAAACTGAGACCTGATGAAGGCTTTTAGGTGAGTAGTAGCTTAATGTTTAATTTTAACTTCTAGCTCACCATCGAAAATTCCAGATAAAAGGGCAACTCATACAGTCCCACCCATTCACAAATGAAGGTCACTGATGAGTTATCCAAATTCTTGGATAAACCCTTGAATACACCTCAAACGTACTTCAGCCCCCGAACCATGAACTCTTAAAGCAGGATATTTTCAGGTCTTCTTCTTCTTCTTATCGTATGGTTGATGAACAACCTGGTGTTGGTGGTGGAGAGTTTAAGCCGCCTGTAGGCCTCTGACATGGCTTTACACACCGTTGAAAAATCTCTTAGGTGTACCGGTTTCCTCACGGTGTTTTCCTTCACCGTTTTTAGCAACTGATAACTAATTTATAATACGCACATGAATTCGAAAAGACATTGATGCGTGCCGGGGTTTGAACTTGCGACCTTTGACTTGGCAGTCCTACGGTCATACCACTCGGCTATCGGTGCTTTTCAGGTGTGGAAGCGAGACGTCATACTTCACTGCACGTAGAGGCGTCTTGCTTCCGGAAAATGTCCTGCTTTAAGAGTACATGGTTAGAGAGCGAACTGTATTCTTTTTCCCAATCTACTTAACATGTCAGTAATAACTTATCCAGATCCCATAGCCTGAAAATGCTTCTAACATACTTAAAGCCCGAATTCTATTCTTCTACGTATCTACATTCTACGTCTATCTACGATAACATTTCCAAACGCTCACATTTCCCCACCAGTCCCGTGTCAGGGCGTGACGTCATCGGCGCCGTCCTGCCTGCCCGTGCGCAGGAAGTGTCGCGAGTTCCTGGCCGTGAAGAGGAAGGGCGCCGCGCGCGACGGGCAGCGGAACGAGCGCAGCAACACCGGAGGCACGTTGTCCGACTTGTTGCCCACGGGCTCCAGCAGGTTGTTCCACAGTAAGTTCGCGGCTGGAAACGTACATTCATAACATAACCTCCAAAATGACAGCCACTTATTTTAACCAAAAGCTAGAAATTCCAACCTCCAAGGCCAGGAAGGATATGCTCAATAACATGATTCTTCATCAGCATTCGGCATACATTTTAGCCTCTATGTAACTATATTTGAAATATTTTGGACTTAAAACTAGCAAGAATGTCTCTCTATCCATCTTTACCAACTCAATTAAGGACAATTGTCAAGAGGGTTATTCTTTATGAGCTTAAAAAAAATAGGAGATTCCTCATTATTCTGTACTAGCGGCCCGCTCCGGCTTCGCACGGGTATAAAATATTTCTCCACTATTTAATGGGTGTTATATACATATAAACCTTCCTCTTCAATCACTCTATCTATTAAAAAAACCGCATCAAAATCCGTTGTGTAGTTTTAAAGATTTAAGCATACATAGGGATATAGGGACAGAGAAAGCGACTTTGTTTTATACTATGTAGTGATTAAATTTCTTAGTATAAAGAGTGAGTGTTACTAGTTACCCAGAGCGTGGCCTTTCTGCGAGAAGTGGAAGCAGTCGTGCGTGATGTATGACTGGTGGATGACGAGCGGCAGCGGCCCGGTGGGCGGCATGGGCGCGTTGAACAGCCGCATGAAGGGCTGCACCAGCACCGTGAAGTCCTCGCGCTGCTCGTAGCGGCCGCTGTCGATCTGCGGGGGTTCCATATGCTTCAAATCTTTGTGATCATTGCATATCTATGTGCAATAAAACAAACTGGTTTTCTGCTTCGATATATAAGACTCCATCATTGCCGATTTTGCTTTTGATAATGGAGTTTAGAAAAATAGAGTTTCATACGAACGAAACACGTGCAAGATTCGAATGTAGGTGATAAGTACATGGACGTTAAAAATTGAGCAAACATATACTTAACTTATAATATGGTATTTGTGAAAAAAATATCTTGCTGGAGAATTTTTTAAACGTCGAAAATAATTAAAAGCCGAATGATACGAATGTAAGTCGCAATCAAAAGATTCTTGCTTGTACATCCCATATAGATTGTTCAAGTAAGGTTACATTGGACAACTAAGAAATATTATCTACTAATTGATAAAAAAAAAATCAATTAGTCGTTTTTAAATCGAGTGGACTTACGAGAGCCACTTCAGCTTTCTGGTAGAGTCTTGCCATCCGCACGAGGTCGTACAGCTCGTTGCCTCCCTGGTGGTGGAAGCACGTGCAGAACAGGGAGTGCATCAGGCGGCACATCATGGGCCGCAGCACGCGGATCGACACCGACACGTCTGGAACATAGCAGGCAATGTATGGAGACTAATAATCCTACAACATGATGATATAATTTAGTTCGTATTACTAAGAACTGCTGTCACTTAGCACAAATTTAGAAAATGGCCATCGTATGTATTCCGTAGATAAGCTTTTCGTTTACCTATTATAGCTTGTAAAAGATCACGACTAGTTGCTTGCCGAGTGTATAAGGGGGATGCAGTTAGGAAACAGCCCAACTAGTCGCATTATTTAAATTCTATTTAAAGAGCCTGATCTAGCTGACCAGCCGAAAAAGGAAACATTAAATTTGACAGACACGCAGTTCCTTGCATCAAGTAAATTTTGTCTACTTACCAAGTACCGGCACTAAATTAACTATAGTCCTTGGAAGATGTTTCTGGAGGTAGTCCAGAGCCTTTGCGAGCTTCTTGGCGTGAGCCGCGGGAGACCAGGAGACGGGGTTAAGACAGGAAGCTGAGCACAGGTCGTTGGCCCCGATGAACACTGTGATCATTTTCCAGTCGTTCTCAATGTCGATGTCGGGGGAGGACCGCATGCGAGCCACTATGATCTAAAATAAATACAAAGAAAAAAAATAGATTAAGAGTACAAATGATGGGGTTTATGAAAATTGTAGACGCCTTTAGAGATATTATGGATTTATTTTAGGAAATAGACTCCGCTAGCGCTAGTTAATTTATCGCAGTTTACATAGCAAATACATATAACACCCAAAATTCTACTTTTCCAGTGCAATTATTGCATCAAAACTGTCTAAACATCAATATAATATTAACACATCATTACTTGATTTAGAAATACAAGTAACATACTAACCACCAGAAACTCACACTCAAATTTATAGCCTCTAACTACTTACAGTGGTTAGCAATTGTCACATATTTGTTAATTCTAACGGCATAACAAAGCAGAAGGTTGCGGTAACCCCAAAAGTTTACAAAAGGTAAAGTCATCCGGGTCAGAGTTGTCGAAGACATAGGAGTAGTGCCTTTGTTAACAGTAATGCGGTTTTGCAATCTAAAGGGTTCTATTGAACAGCTGATGTTGCCACGGTAAACTGATGAAAGAACGAAGGTTTCCTAAAAAACTTAAATGCACACATTTGCAGGTATTGACGTAGACTACATGGTAAAGTACTATACTCATAGATAAAACTATCATACATTTTTTCGTCCTCAAGTATAACTTAATCTTATTACAAGAACTCTTTATGGCTTGTTTAGCTCACGTTAGCAGGCATATAAGTATATGAAAAGAAGAAACAGCGAAGCCGGTATTGTACGGTGTATAGTAATGTCCTCCTGACCGAATTACGGACACGGCGGCCTGTCTCAGCTGAGACTAGCCATCTGCGCAGGAGATATTATAGTGCACAAGTATGCGCGCAGACAGGTGCACTCCCTATTCCCTCATTCTCATAATCCGATGGGACGGTAAACCGACACGACCGGAGAGAGATCAGGCGCAGGACCAACAGCTTAACGTGCCTTCCAAAGCACGGTGGGATCTCGACATTTGAATACGGCCACCCATCACAAAACTGACCGCGGCGAGCACGGCTTAACTTCGCAGATCGACTGATCTGCCGGGTAGCCGCATAGCTACAAGCCCCACGTCCCCAGTCCCAAATGTCACGTTTTCTTAAGTAGATCTATGAATGAAGTTGGCTTGAAAAGAAGAAGAACTCCGGTAGTCGCAATATATTTAAAGCACCGCTGCCTACTAGGTCAGTGATCTAACCAGCCTAACTAACACACATAATCAATTAGTAGGCACACACGTGAAGTAATGTTGATGTTTGAGTCACGCTCCATAAGTTGAACAAAAAACATATTGCTTCCACACATTTGTAATCGTGCAAATTACCAAATAAGTACACACTCGAATGTGTACTTAGATACAATAATAATATTGGTGTTTGAAGACCAGACAAAGTAATGTTTACTTAGGTTACGCACATAATATATAACTTAAGTTCTTTAAAATTCAAGTTGTGTTGGGTAATGTCAAGTGCTTCTTCATCCAATTTAGAATTGAAGCGGCGAAGCGTGGATGAGCCGGGCGTGAAATGAAATTACGCTTAGGTACCCTTTCACACCGTAAGATGTCGGACGAAGTAGACTCTTGACGTAGAGAGTGCGGGTCTTCAATGGCCGGTGCGAGATTTGTATATCTGTGTTCAAAGGTAATACTTCAATTTTCGCGTAGCACATCCTCTAGCATTTACAACAAAAATGGGCAAAGCGTGCATACAATTTGTGCCATACAAATTTCAATTCAAGTCTGGCCCATCCACGCCTCGCATCGCCGGTGTAAGAACAACTTTAATACTGAGGTCTTATGTAACTAAGTACGTTAGGATATACAGCTGAGAACTTACCCTGGCTTGTTTCAAGGCATCCTCATCGGAAGCCACTGGGAAGGCGACGTTGAACTTGGCATTCCTGGTGAGCCACTCGCCGGTGCCGGTGGAGTAGCCGCGCAGGTTGGGGTTGAACTCCTTCAGGATGTTCGGTAAAGTTAAATACTCCCGCCATGTTGCGTCACCGCCTGGAAATTGAAAAACGTATCTACATTTAAAAAAAGTCTTAAGTTAGAAAAGGACCAAATAAACGAGGAATTTTGAACTTAAAAGAGATATGATTGCTAAACCGAAGTTTTGACGAGAACTTATACAAGCCTTCAGCCACTCACAAGATTAAATAAGATTCGTGTTTCATAAACCATCAATGTGTCATTGAGAAGTAGTGACAGAATGCAGGTACATAACTCCAACTTTGGAAATTCACTCATCTCTTCAGAAATAAAGAGGTTTTCCCTAGTAGTAGGATGCAGATATTTAGTGTTTATGACATCGTTTGACGGTAAAAGGTTTGATCGCAGTCAGGAAGCCACTGTGGTCGGGATTGACGCTAACCGCAGGCGGCAACCGATAGAACGTTATGGTACGCCATCGATCTGCGTTACGTGTTCATCGACATCTTGGTATAGAGCACATAAATAGGTATTACATGACCTAGCTTGATACTGTTTATTGTACCTATAGAATATCTGGAATAGGTAGAGCTGATGGATATAATAGCTGTACATCGATCTGAAATTCAAACTTAGACGAGCTGGACACGATAACTGCCACGTACTTGTACTAGTTGTAGAAATGAAAATCCATATTAGTGTCATTATTTACAAAAAAAAACTCTTTCACACATTTCGTCTGACGATATAATACATGTACATAAGTTAGCAGAAGTAAAACCACTTACCAGCGCACCACGAAACTCCTCGGTACTCGACGAACGCTCCAAGTGCAAACTCCTCAAGCGCGCCACTGCCCGCGACCAAGGAGTCTCCGATCGCGGCCACCACGTCAATGTCCCCCGGCCTCAGCTTGTGGACGGACGTGGGCCGCTCGGGGCTGCGGCCCCAGGAGACCTCAGCCTGGCAGGGGAACGGCACGGACGCTGGGATGGCGCGCTGACGACGCACGTGGGACTTCCGAGACGGGTAACGGAATTGCAACTGAGGAAGAAAAAATTTACATCGATATGAAACCTGACCCAGAAATCCCCACACATTATTATTTAACTTTAGAAATACCCTATGCATATTATGCTATTCATACTAGGCAGTTTTAATGCTAATAAGATTGCAAATGCGTACTTTTGACAAAACCTTTGAACTCGTGTAACTCGTTTATTGTGTAGGTTCTCGTAATTTGAATGCCTCAGAATCATTTCTAAGACGGTAATTTATTTCTTAGAAGTGGGTTTCAATAATGCCATAGGTGGCGTTTAAACTTAAGACCTTTCTATTTTCCCGATAGCATCAATAGAACGATGATTTAAAATGCCGATTAGCCAAAGTTCAAATCTTTAATTTATGCTTCGGTATTGACCTCTCAAATAGCCTGGCGTTTGCCCCTGTCAAGTTCGCTTGGATTATTGTATAGTATGGTATTATACAATAGTAAACGTCAAATAACTATTGACACATCATTATGCTCCACACATGACACGAATACTACAAGGAAATAAATATAATAACTCCAACTGTGGGTCTTCGATATGATTCAATGCTTGCAGTCAACAACAGCTATCCAAACTCTTTCCATATTACACAATGTTCCCAGGTTAATGGACCTGATATAATTTTACACTACATAACAAATAGACTAAAACACTACTTCATTACCGGCGATTTATATTACACTAGCGAGCACGCACAAGGTCGGTCATTTCATTGCCGCGTCCTCAAAGCGCGCAGTTTTCCCGGCCTCAAGTGTAAAGTTACGGTAACAGCATTGCGTTGCAGACTCATGCGCATATTCGATGCTCATCGTGAATTTAAAGTGGTTGCGTCATTTGGAGTCGGTCATTGTATATCCTACGAGATTTTCATGTTGAAGGATTTATGTACGAGTGGATTACGGTTTTTCAAAATACAATGTATTTAGTGCGAATCCACTGTATGAATTCTTAATTCGTTATGTGTTACACATCGCGGGCAGAGTGCTCGAAATTTTTTGAATTTATTCTTTTAGTTATTTTTGTAGGCTTAAGTATTTTAAATTAGTAACTATTACGTATTACTTAATTAGTTTTAAATTAGAATTTCAAAATGAACTCGCTCAAAGCAGTATTTTTATTTTATAGGCTTCCACCCCCTTACCATGAACTCATAAAGCAGGACAGTTTAAGAAGTGGAAGCGAGACACCGGTACGTGCAGTGTAATGCGGCATCTCGCTACCACAACGTAAACTGTCCTGCTGTAAGAGTTCATGGTAAGGGGGCAGTAGCAGTAGTAGTTAGTTCATCACCTCCAAAAATAACAATATTTTTGCTTTACAGCATGTTGTTATACTCATGCGTATGACCATGTTACTTTCATGAGGATATAGGAATTTAAACGTTAGACAATTCAATTTGTCATATACGACCAATAAACATTTAGAGTCGCTATAAATTAAATTGAAAATGACTCGCCCAGTATTTTGACTCAAGAGGAATCAATGAAGCTATGATACTGACACTTCTTCTTAGAGACTATCGTTTACATAATAAGGTAGAGTTAAAAAAAAAAATTATTCATGACAACCTCCGTTTATAATAAAATATTCAGAGAAACATCTAAAGAATAAGAACTTTAAAAGTGAAACAGTAAAAGCCTTTAACTAATCTGTTGCCTAGGCACACAAAAAATTCCTCCTGTATGAAATAAGCACTCCAATAACTTAGATACTACACCAATTGAGTCATCGAAAGTCCCAGATAACTCTTTGGGGAAATCTTTAGTACCTATGTATGATGAAATCTTCATCAGCATCAGCTTTTAACTAAACCACTGCTGAGTATAAGCCTCCTATGAATGATGAAATACCTTCAGTATGATTCTCTCCATAAATACGCATATCTGGGCAATAAAAATACAAATGTTTGCAAACAATAAGTATGCCACAGATGTACGTGAGATGTAACACAACTCGCGTGTTTACGAACGATCTTTTTACGTCGTGTAGGCTCCAATCTATTTGCCAATTCTGTTTATTACGCTATAAGGAAGTGTGCCACACTTATTGAAGGTAACCCATACCCTTTGTCAACTGTTGGTTTGTTTTGAACGTTTATTGAGTCGTTGGTCTCGTGTTAATAACTACGAAGCCCTATATGGAAAGGGAGAAGATGTGGGATAAGTTTTACGTAGTTCTTCCGTTCTTCTACTGTCCGTAAGCTAGAATTCGGGTTTAAAAACACTTTTTGCACATCTTAACGTCTCTATCCGTTTAAATATTGCCCGTAGCATACAACTCCTTCACCAGTGCATCTTCTATCTTAACAGTTTACTTCAGTCTATAAATTTGGTAGTTTTAAGCAGATAGAGTTTCCTTCGCGAATATAATATCAATAGGTAGTATACGCATAAAGCCCGACCTCTTGCCCAGTAAAAGTCTTTGTCTCTTTGTCTTCAAAAATTGCAAGTAACGTATTAGTCACAAAACAAGCTCAATTATCTATGTGTATTTATCTCATAAGTCGTGGTGGCCTAGTGGTTGACATACCGGATTTCTATGCACGAGGTTGCAGGTTCAAACCCAGGCAAGTATCAATGTGACTTTTTCAATTTGAGAAATACTTTCTTAGATATTCTAAGACACCACTGACTGACGTTGACGGAAAACATCGTAAGGAAACCTGGATTTAATTATCTGAAATCGCCAACCCGCAGTGAGCTAGCGTGGTGATCAGTGCTCAATCCTTCTCTATACAAGAAGAGGCCTTTGCCCTGCAGTGGGACTATTATTATTATATATATATTATAGGCTGTTATTATTATTATTATTTATCTAATATGTTAGATTTATTAATTGACACGAAACGATCGGTTTGTCGAGTCAGCCTTCCACGCAACGATTCGCAGTTTTGACTCCTGCACGAGACAAACAAAAAAGTACATGCAGAGATTGCGTTATATATCATCATATCAGTCTGTAACACGCACCTACAATACATTAGCGCACACGGTTTTTATCACAAGGCAACAAAGGTGCCATAACATACACCTACGTACTACTTAAATCTCATCAAAATAATCTTGATACTTTACCTGACTCGACTTCAAAGCGTATTTCATTCAACAAACGATTACTCGCGCCTTTTTAGGCGCAATCTAATTCCAGACCACATAACATTCAGTTAATTGTCACTTACCAGTTCGTGTGTTGAAACTCGTGGCCAAACTGATTGAGATTCATTTGGCGCGTAATGAGAAAGCGTGCGGCTATCAAGCGACGCTTTTAGATGCGTGCACGCAACGGGTGGACGCGAGCAGACCGACAATTTTGTTTGTAAAATGGCGTATGGCGTATTGTTTTAATTAATTACATGCGTTACCAATAAATAATTGTTATATAATCTCTTTGATGATATAAATAATGGATCTTGGTGGCTCGTGGTGGCATGCTTGTCATGCCAACTACTAACAAACAAAACAAATAGTGTGTCCATCTCCCAGAAGATAAGGAGCACCTAACTGAGACAATCATAAGTGGAGTAGCCTTCGGCTAATTAGACGATCCAATTGGTGCAGTGGCTAAGCGATTGGACTGCTGCGCTAAGGGTTGCGGGTTTGATTCCCGCAAGGGACAAAAATTTGTGCGATCCGCAGATATTTGTCCCGTGTCTGGGTGTTTGTGTATGTGATATTACATGTTTGTGAAACGCACCCACGGTTGAGGAGATATTCCTAATGAGGGGCGATGGTTTTTTAAAACAGAAAAAAATTATAATATTTTACTTATATGACATCAAGAAGTTATATTCCATTTTTTAGTTACCAACCCAAGGATTAAGTAAAATAAAATTCAACATAAAAATGAGATAAATGTAAAAAAAGTAATAAACAAGTTATTCAAAATATCTAATGTGTTGGTCGGATCGCAACCTTTCCAATATTATGAGTTATGACAGTTAGTCCTTTGACCGAGTTCTGATTATTTACTTTGATTACATAACCATCGTGCTGAGGCTTTAAGCTAACATCCTGATTATCAAATATATTTAACAGTCACACATTGAGAACGCCTGAGTCATAGAGCCTTCGAAACATCATCGTATCTATAATACCATAAAAGTGTGATATCTCTACCATTAGTGGTTATTTTATGCATCAATTGTGGGACTCGTAGCTATGCGGCTACCCGGCAGATCAGCCGATCTGCGAGGTTAAGCCGTGCTCGCCGCGGTCAGTCTTGTGATGGGTGACCGTTTTCACATGTCGAGACCCCACCGTGCTTCGGAAGGCACGTTAAGCCGTTGGTCCTTCGCCTGATCTGTCTCCGGTCGTGTCGGTCTACCGTCCCATCGGATTATGAGAGTGAGGGAATAGGGAGTGCCTGTGTCTGCGCGCATACTTGTGCACTGTAATATCTCCTGCGCAGATGGCTAGTCTCAGCTGAGACAGGCCGCCGTGACCGAAATTCGGTCAGCAGGACGTTATTTTATGCATCATAAAATAAAATAGCAAGCTCCTCCTTTTTTAAATTGGTTAAAAAGTGACGGGAGATAATTATAGATATAAATCGAAATACGTATTTCAGGGAACTGTGTCAGTTAAAACACTCAAAAGCTGTAATGATAGTAAATTTGGATTCTGTCTTATGTAATGTTGACGTAAAAAAATAACTGCCTAATGATCTAATTTAAATAAATGATCTTTATCATCGTCTTGATGATCTCTTCTGAGTTCTGACCTTTATTATCCATTCTAAGTTCGTGTCTCAATCCAAAAGTAATCTTCATTATTAGCCAAGCTTAACAAATCGCAAGTCTGTGTGTTTTTATTTCACGATAATTGATCTCTGTGTGTAATGGAACATCAATCTCAATCAGAGAACAATGTAATGTGAGAACCTTTCAGTAATTGCGGTTTCAAAATAAAACGCTGCGTTTAGAACGCCCGCGTGTATATATGCAATCATTCATCGGTCGTATTTTATGGGTCAATAGACCTGACATGTGGGTGAATCGTTTGGTCGCTGGGAGACAACTCAGGTGCCGTAGGGCTGCCCCTGAACTCCTTAGAACATTTTATCGAAAATGTTACTCTTACAAACTTATTCTTTAGTGCTATTTCAGTATTTATTTACTTAAACAACGTTCAAAGTATCTTCTTTTATAATATTACTAGCGGCCCGCTCCGGCTTCGCACGGGTATAAAATATATATTATAAGCATTTCTCCACTATTTAATGGATGTTATTATACATATAAACCTTCCTCTTCAATCACTCTATCTATTAAAAAAAACCGCATCAAAATCCGTTGCGTAGTTGTAAAGATTTAAGCATACATAGGGATATAGGGACAGAAAAAGCGACTTTGTTTTATACTATGTAGTGATAGTAATTTACAAGTGGTAAAAATGGATGGGAATCAGCATTAGCTTATCGCTAAACCGTCATCTAGTCCGGTATATTGATTAGTGTCAGACTCAGACCAATCAACAATGCGAACCACTTTCTCATGCAGCTGGTAGGCTGGTAGCCCTACCAAAAGTCAACGAATACATTTATTAAACGCGTACCTGCATAGATAATATTTCAATTACGTATTATAATCGGCGTTGCGCAAGCGGTACTACAAAGAAATGGTATGATGTACTATTGACCTTCTTGCGTGTTGACTAACTTGAGAGGCTACTTTACACTCGATATGGAGAATAGTGATAAGACGATCGCGTAATAGTGAAAGCTTAGATGAATCTTAACGGAAAACTGTGGGGCATTTCTCATTGGAACTGTGACCCGGATTTGACACAATTTTAACCGGGAAAACACTGTCAACCCTGAGACCATGAACTCCCCGACTACTCTACGTCTTCCAAAAAGACAGGTATCAAAAGAAGCTGACTCGTTTTGTGGTCTTTTTAGGGGGTCTAACAGACGCGCGACGCTACATTTTAGTTACCTACTTAATAAAATTATTCTCACTAAGGCTAGACGAAGGAACAAACTATTTCAAAACTACTTCAAAATAGGTTGAAATTTCAGACATGCCGTCTACATAAAGGACCGCTCCGCTCTGAAAATATTAACTGTGTTACCAAAAGAAACACACTGAATCGAGATAGTAATCTGAAAACTGCTTTACCAAATAAATCCAATTTTGAATTCGCACCATATTATTGAATATAATTAATAATTATACTAGAATTGTGTTATTTAGCCCAACTGGCCAACCGACCCACTTAGGTCATAAAATTCTTAAAAGTCGTTGCAGTCTAATTAGTGTTGCCAGCAATATCAATTTGTCAAGTTTCAGACACTGTACAGCGTAAAAAGATAAAATGCAACCTTCATAATTTTATGTGGGGCTAATAATATTATTCTAATTATGTAAGATATGACCGTTTCGGCCTAAATCTTCAGAATTTACGCGCTCTCATTGCAGGCGTATTGTAACTCTATCTATTAGTTACGAGGTAGCAGGTGATTAATAGGTACATTATTCATTGCTTGCCGGTTAATCAATATTAATATTAATTGAACGTCAGTGTAGAAGGTAATCTTGACACTTGATTACCGCGTTGCGCTAGCGTTTATCCCTAAAGTTAAAATAAATGATAATATGTTACCGGTTACAATTGATTACATATCAAACTTCTTGGAGCTCGGTTTAGTCTAACTGTTGTCAACAGCATTGAGACAGGCGCTGTTCGCAGATACCACAGTCCCTATGTTTTCTTTGATGGTATCAAGTTGTCAACCGCCCTCGTCGGTAGGACAAAACTAGATACAGAACACCTTTTCCTTTCTTCCAATTCTTGAAGATTTTCTATAGAAAAAATGGTTCTGGCAAACAAAAGTTCAAGCTTTTCGCTTACTCTTCCAACCAGTTAGTAAAAGTTACCTGTATTATCTAGTACATTGTACGAACAATTTGTATAGTTTTTGGCACGTCCGCTCGGCCTAGGCGAAACAGGTTCTACCTGTATTCGGGTTTGTCCGGTAACGTATGTAACACTGAGATATTTGCACTTATATTGGTCGTGTTACTTATAACATAGTTGGAGTGGAGACAGGCAGTCTAGACTCAACGATAAGAGAACGGAGTATCGTGATGATATTCAACGATAACGGAATGTCACGGAAATTATGTCATATTTATAGAAGCCTTGGAAAGATGAATAATTTGCACATTACTCAATTAGATTGTGTTAAATTTTGGATGTGTGCAAAGTTTTGTCGTGTACTGAGTAATAACAATTACATAAATAAATGGTTTGACGAGTTGAATGATAAATACTTGAATTACCTTCTTTTTCTCGTTAATATTTTGTACATTTCCTTGATGGTGCGATATGACGTCAAGACGTTTTTCATAGTAATTACTTATTACACTGACACCATTAAAAACTTCGATGAATGACTCGGGACAAAACAACGAGTGAATCAACCGTGTGTTGATCAATTGATCGAAGAAGCCTTTGTTATGTTGTATTCACACGTGCTGACACCAATACCTCGCTAAAGTAGCGCCGCGGAAGTCAATAGCTCAGCCATTGTGCTTATCGGCTTGTCCAATCAAGCCTCCGAATACAATATAATTAAGAAACTATACGTAGTCAACGACAATAATGTAATCCTGTCACGCCGGCCAGTATCAATTAAGACTGTGATGATTAATGTAGGTGATGTAGTGTGCAAATACACAGGTACACTCTGTACTTCTCCATACTCATAGACAGACCGATGGTAAACGATCACATGCACGACGAAAAGCTTAACAAACATTCGTAGGAACGGAAAACTCAATGTGTATAGAACGGTGACCCATCCCCTTGGATTCACTCCTTAGTAATAGCAACAACCGATTCTAACCTCACGTATCTATTAATCTGTACGATAGCTATGTAGCCCGAGCCTCTCGGAAACAATACGCTAGCCAATACAAACGAATTTCTGAATCAGTCTCACCGGAATATCTCACGTGTATTAAAACCGCTGTTAGTTTTAAAACAATCGTTGTCATTTACCAATACACTAGTTTCACACGTTGCACAACCCAATAGATAATATAATCCGTGAGAAATGTGATTGAGAAAATCGTATAACATTTAATAATTTCACGTTGGATTGCAATAGTTTTAGTTTAATTGAATTGTATTTCGTCAGCGGAAAGATTTACATCAATCAATCTAATCTTCACACACTATTTGTAGGCACGAGTCACGACTCACGACCAAAGTGAATTATGTTTCTCGATCAGTGGCTAGTAGGATAAATAGCCTATAGATACATGCATAGGATCTAAACACTTACATTTAATATAGTAACTAATTAGTTTAGTATAGACTATAGAGGAATTAGAGCATATTGTTAATTATAAAGCATACCGAAAGAAAATATAAAGGTATCCGCCTGGTACCTACCTCTCTTAATAAGCGTGATGGTTTGATAATTTCGCCTATAAATAATTATACTTACCATAATAATTTGCCTGTAAACCTTTTTTATCCACAAATAATTGGTTTCGGGCGAAAACTTGGTTTAAGGAATTTTTGAAACCATCGCCAACTTGGCAGAATATTATCATCGCTCTATGAATGTCACATAATACGGTACCTAACTAATATTAACTACTGTACATCTGCGTCCATTATATAAAACTAGAACAGGTAGAACAAAGCTCAAATATTTCACGACATAACTCTTTTGTGGGTCAGTGTCCCCGTGGGATCAACTGCGACCATTAAGATACCACAAAAAAAAAAACGAAATCTACATTGGTGTGTGTTGGCAAATGTTTTATGTAACCAAACAAATATTTGCACAAACGTTTGAAGAACAGAATAACTGTGTCGAAGCCATCATTCATGATACTTTAAAATTTTAAATGCGTTAGACATACTGGTATTCAATTTGTGTATTGAAATACTACAGGTGTTAACTTGATACATCGATTTTAAAATCATACCTATTTGCAATATGATTTTTAGCAACCTTTTTTGCTTAATAGTTTAGTGTGCATGCAATTGTTTGCTCTTATATATCATCGGGACTGAAATCTCAGAGGGTTACGCAGACGCAGGTGCGGTTTCAAATTCACATCTCCGCAATGATTGCATATGGGATTGCGGTGATATTTATCGCGAGCTGCTACTAAAAAGTACAGATCATTTATATATTTTGTCTGACCTAGTTAAAACCTCATGCTTAGCAGCTGAAACCGCAAAACCAAAAATGAGGCGTGATACATTTAATTTATAATTTGAGGCAAAAAATTGCGTGTATTTATAATTTAAGGAAAGTAGGTACATGGCGTGGTCAATTTCTCACAAGAGAATAACATTCCTCATTACTGTAAAGTGCTTTATACAATCGCAATCATCCCGACGCCAAGCATTTTGAGTCTTCAAACAATGCCGGCGGCCCATTGTCGTGTTTTATGCACCTGAGAAAACTACATCAGAGCGAAACGATTTTAAGTTAAGCTTGAGCCTCAATTCTTAGATAATTGCACGATTCATTTGTACAAACATCTGCAGCATTCAGAAAGACGGTATACCAAGACAATGGAGCTCTCTAAACTGACCATTTTTCACTTAAAAATAACAGTATTTGTTATACCTATTCATAATTAAGTAGCACTTAGTTTTAGTGCTCGGGCTGAGAACTGACAAATAAACAATATAAAACGTTAGTTAATATAAATCGACTAATGAAGACGTGATGACGTTAGCTAATAAGTCACCGGTAGGCTAACCACGTCTATAATCCATCGCTAAGGAGGTCAGCAGGATAAAGATCGTATATTTGACCTAACTTTAGTGAAAATGGCGAAAGCCAAGAAACTTTATAGCTTGCTCTTACTTTTGCATTAGGTACTATATCTGTCTTTTTGCTTTAGTGTATTCGTTACATTCGTCATAGGTATTAATTTAGAGAGTATTAAACATAATCTTCCTCTGGAGAGGGAGACCATTTTAAGGTACCTATTTGAGTTAATGATCTTCCCAGAATGTGATAAAAAAGCTTCTTTTATTTTCTTTTCTGATTTATTGTGTACCAGTTTTCTGGGCAGTCGGTACAATTTATTTTCCGGGATACGGAGAGTTTGCTAGAGCTTTTTGGGGTGTTATCCTATTGTGAATCATGGCTTTCAAAAGTTGTAGTAAAATTTGGAACTAGTAGACTCGTCTTAGGAACCAGGACGCTATCCCATTTTTCAAATCATGGCATGATGGAGACTAACAACGTATCGTAAATGCGGCGCAAAACCTAGTCAAGAACTGACTCGACGAGTGTGTAATTGGTTGGCACAGTCACGTATCATTCCGCAATAAACAAAGACGTGTTTTCATCCGTTTATTGTCAAAAATGTAATCTTAAAACTGGCACACAGCGACCGTTGTTCTATAAACATTCGGTTGCATCCTAGAAACCGCAGCATATTCTCGCAACAGCTAGGAAAGTGACTAAAGCTCCGTAAACATAATTAATAATGTTAGGTAAAATGCGGAAGTTTCTGTTTGTCTGAACTGAGACACACACATGAATTTGGCGTTGATTTGATCACGTGTCTAATACCAATGGAAACTAATCAGTTCAATCAGTTTTAAATTAACATACTAATCTGTTTGAGATGCATAATGATGTTATTGAACAAGCCGGTAAGCCCGGCTATAAAATCATTATATCATATTTTAAATAAGTGTAATGTATTCGCTATAGGAACTAGAAATTCGCGCAGTTTTTTCGGAAATATTCCTAATTGTTTGATAAATTATTTTGTGAGAACCTACATTCATATGAGTTTCATAATTATTTAAATATTATATACTAGTTAAACTAAATCTTGTAATAGTGCTTCAGTACTACAAACACATCTCATTATCATCACACACTAATTTAACACTCGTTACAGTTGTAAATGTTAGTAGACACAATCCTTCCTTTCTAGTAATAATATTGGACTCAATCTTATAATAATGACTTACATGTCTGACATCGGTGTTTAGCTTATTGACCTGCTTTTAATGTAATCCATTTGCATACCTAATAAAGTTATTTCAAATGCATCCATAAGTGTGTTCATAGATTGAATACGGTAATATTATGTTATGTATTACAATATGACTAAATGTAGGTTAGTGTGTATCATCAGACTTGTTGCCCCTGAAAAGGAAAGCAGAGGTATGCTGTTGAACGACCTCTTTCGCTACATAATATTAATTCATTTTCCGTGCTTCGGAAGGCACGTTAAGCAGTTGGTCCTGCGCTTGATCTCCTGTCGTGTCGGTTTATCGTCCCATCGGACTATGAGAGTGAGGGAATAGATAATGCACCTGTGTTTGCGCGCATAATCTCCAGCGTAGCTGGCTAGTCTCAGTGACCGAAATTTGGTTAGAACTTTATTATTATTTGTTTATTTGCCAGTTTATTGGGCACAATTCTAATCACGGTTCTCAAGATCACCGCTTCGATAAAGGACGTGTAGTAGACCGATGGTCCATAGTCAATTATTGTTATTACTAAACTAAAGGAGGGTGACATTCATCTTTATCATCACATCGTCACTCTACATTCATACTTACTTGAAGAAACTAGGTTAAAAAGGAGAATAAGTGATAGTGAGATACAGAATCATGATCTTCTCATCATTCTCTAGGCAAATGTAGGCAATATTAAAAGTATTCACCCGAAAAATTCATTCCAAGATACAAGCAACCATACTTCAGCCGCGTAACTTAAACACTTAACTAATATAATGTTAAATATATAACCAGTTATAGACGGCTATAAATAGAATAACTTATTTAACATTCAATACCTTAATTCTGTGTATTTCACCACTGCCCCTAATTAACGTCTGGTCAGCGATGCATGCAAGTCGCTAGACACACAGTCGCCGACCAAAGTATACTCGTAATATGCTAATGAAGAAGCCAATGAGATGACGAAATTAAGGCAAATCAACGACCTTGGAAGGTGATAGGCAGAGAAAGGTTAGCTGTGAACTATTTCCTCATGTTTGTTTTTATTTTAGTGCCTCTAATGCACTTGGTTTCATAATTTACAGGCTTTTTACATGCGCTTTGTATAGCCCGACCACAAAACGACAATTTATCTACGAATTGTCTCAAATTCTCACGGAAACGTGTGAAATATTTATTATATTTTGCAGTCACCTTTTTGATCTAGTGAATGCAAAAGTAACTTTACCTAGATAACGAGATTTAATTCTCGAGTCGGTAAGTGACTTTTTTGGATTTTCTGTTAGGCAATACTCTGTGGTTTCTCAGTGTTTGACATTAACGGTAAATTTAATTTGCGATAGGCCTTTATTATCTACACCCAATTAACACCCACGTTTTGCTATACGTACTACTTAAATAAATTCCTCAAAAGAAATACCCAATTCTGTTTAGTTAAATATTGGAACATAACAATATACAGTGCAGTATGCATTGGCAGTGTAGGTATAATATTATATTTTATGGCATAGGGGAATGTATTTATAGAAAGTTGTATATTTGGCTAGCCTTATTATTTGAAGGTCAGGTTGCTAGCAATATGTAATCGTACCACACAGTTTTAATTCGAGAACTTACAAGTCGGTTAGCACAAAAAAAATAATTACATAGATGGTAATTAGATTAGCTTATCTATATCTATATCTATACTTATAATAAAACTGTAGAGAGGTCAATTCTGTACATTGAATATATATTCAAAATTATTATTGGAGGATGACTGGTGATCGATACTGATGCCAAAAATGCAATCAGTAAATTTTTTGTCTGTCTGTCTGTCTGTCCGTCTGTCTGTCTGTCTGTCTGTCTGTCTGTATGTGCACGCATGGGTCAAAAACTACTGAAGGGATTTTAACCAAACTTGGTACGATTTTAGTCCATACTCCTGGGCAGGTTATAGGCTATATAACATAACGCTAAAACACATAGGAGCTGAGCAGTAATGATAAATTTGAAGCAAGTCGGATGAAAATGCGCTTTCAAGCTCTTATCCTCGCATTCGTTGATCATACACGAAAAGTATGTATTACAAAGATGATGGTCTCCAAAAGATCTACAAAAAAGTCCTTAATAGTATATATCTATCTTTTATAAATTAGCCACAATATCGTGTTTGATCGTTAGGCATTTCTTTAAAGTGTCTCAACACACGACAACCCGGAGCGTGCATGGAGGGTAGTTTGACAAGATTTCTATAAGCAGCATTGGTTGCACCCGCTATATGTAATATTATAGTAAGCACATGACTTCGAAAAGACATTAGTGTGTGCCGGGATTTGAACTTGCGACATCTGACTTAACAGTCTAACGGTCATACCAATCGGCTATCAGTGCACTAAGTTCCTTGGAATAAGCGCACGTTAGATTTTAAAAATACAGATACGTAGTTTTTAGATATAAGTTTAAAGTAGGTATTATTAAATAATAATAATAATTAGTTTGTTTAGTTTTTTTTGGACAAACATCTACGGATCACACGTTTTTTTGCGGGAATGGAACCCACAAACAATCGCTCGCGCTCAAAAAAAATGCCAAGGATAAAAGACAACCGTGACGACCTGATTGGCGCAGTGTAGCCACTGCGCCAATCAGGTCGTCACGGTTGTCTTTTATCCTTGGCATTTTTTTTTCTAATACTTATAATAAAACTGTAGAGAGGTCAATTCTGTACATTGAATATATATTCAAAATTATTATTGGAGGATGACTGGTGATCGATACTGATGCCAAAAATGCAATCAGTAAATTTTTTGTCTGTCTGTCTGTCTGTCCGTCTGTCTGTCTGTCTGTCTGTATGTGCACGCATGGGTCAAAAACTACTGAAGGGATTTTAACCAAACTTGGTACGATTTTAGTCCATACTCCTGGGCAGGTTATAGGCTATATAACATAACGCTAAAACACATAGGAGCTGAGCAGTAATGATAAATTTGAAGCAAGTCGGATGAAAATGCGCTTTCAAGCTCTTATCCTCGCATTCGTTGATCATACACGAAAAGTATGTATTACAAAGATGATGGTCTCCAAAAGATCTACAAAAAAGTCCTTAATAGTATATATCTATCTTTTATAAATTAGCCACAATAACGTGTTTGATCGTTAGGCATTTCTTCAAAGTGTCTCAACACACGACAACCCGGAGCGTGCATGGAGGGTAGTTTGACAAGATTTCTATAAGCAGCATTGGTTGCACCCGCTATATGTAATATTATAGTAAGCACATGACTTCGAAAAGACATTAGTGTGTGCCGGGATTTGAACTTGCGACATCTGACTTAACAGTGTAACGGTCATACCAATCGGCTATCAGTGCACTAAGTTCCTTGGAATAAGCGCACGTTAGATTTTAAAAATACAGATACGTAGTTTTTAGATATAAGTTTAAAGTAGGTATTATTAAATAATAATAATAATTAGTTTGTTTAGTTTTTTTTGGACAAACATCTACGGATCACACGTTTTTTTGCGGGAATGGAACCCACAAACAATCGCTCGCGCTCAAAAAAAATGCCAAGGATAAAAGACAACCGTGACGACCTGATTGGCGCAGTGGCTACACTGCGCCAATCAGGTCGTCACGGTTGTCTTTTATCCTTGGCATTTTTTTTTCTACAGTAGTTTCAATGTACAGGAACTCAGAAACGCACAAAACGGATTTATTTATGTTCTCTTCTTCAGTTATATATTATTTTCAATAGACTTTCTGTAACTTCCGTAATTACCGTTCAATTTTTGCGGTTTTTTTTAAATACCGGAAAGTATTCTTAGTTAAATTAGTGGTTTAAAGATTTTTAACCTACTTAAAAACGCCTGCCTGGTAGGTATTTTTTTCTGTTAAAAGTTCAATTTACTACTGGTCTTTTATCCGAAATACACGCGGACGAAGTCGCGGGCAACAGCTATACATGTAATAAAATATTACGGCATGGCGTAAAAACTACTAAATCGAATTCGCTCAAACTTAGCTAATATATTGAAAACAATTTAAAAATACTTTTGCTGTTTCCGAATTTCCACGCGGACGGAGTCGCGGGCACATCTAGTCCATACTAAAAATATTATTACGAAACGAACTTTTTCTGCACATTACGTTTCATGAGTATGCTGGTAAACTACCTGTTTCAATTCCGATTGTCAATCAGGAACAACGGTGGTGATGTTACTGATAAATTCAGAGAACCAATGTTTCTTTGCTTAATTTGCTTATATTAGTACTAAGAACTAAGTAAGGACCTCCTTATAATTCGTCTTCGCAGCGCTGATGTGACCACTAAACCAATAAGGACATACAATACAATTGGAAGCTGTAGAAGAGAGTTTTAATCACGTCTCTCGAGACGTGATTAAAACGGGTCGTGGGGCTCTTGGGACCGGGACCGCGGTCCCGGATTCCACCTATGAATTAAATATTTATTTTTTAGTAGTATTTTGGGACCGCAAAAAAAAGAAGTTAAAGTACAGTTCACAAAACAATTCTTTAATAAAGTTACAAAATAAATATGTACTTTCATAATTATTTAATAGGACAGAAAAAGACAAGTGTGCATAAGAATATTTGCAGGCAGGTAGTGCTATCTCTCTCCCACACATCTAGTCTATCTCGCTTCATAGTAAAGCATCACGGGTTGCTATTTGACCAATCACACCCCTTTGTCAAGGTTAACGAGTTCTAATAACGGGAATGCATAACTAAATGACCAGTCTTCGCGATGCATCTTTAAGTGTGAAGTGTGACAAACAAGTACATAGTGTAAGTGCTCGCAGTGTTTTAATAAAAAAAGGTAAGTGTATGTCATTTCTTTATAATTTAGAAATAAATAAGGGGGTGTGCATTAAGTGACCTCTAAATATAAATAAGTATATACATATTACATATATATTTATCAATTTGTAAAAGTCAGGTATATCTATTTATTACTAGAGCTCAGTCAGTGCACTGTATCTGTTGAAAATGTATTGAATTCGTTACGTAAACAATTAAACATATTGAGATTTTACCACTGTAACAGTGTTTAATATATTTATTATCTTTTAAATAATTTTAAATGCGAACATAAAAATATAATGTAGCAAAAAGTATATTATGATTAATATTTTGATTTTGGTTTATTGACATGTCAAATGTCTCTGACTCGATAAGAAGAAGAAGACATGTCAAAGTAATAACTATACTAAAACGTAGTGATTATATTCTCTTTGAACTATACTTGCATAGGTTAAAATATAATAATATCTTTACAATTATTATTGTATTATAGATTATTAATATGTTTTTGTATATTTTAGTTATCCACCTTCAATATGGATGAAAATCAGCCATCGACATCTAAAGATTATTATCACACAAACGTCTCTTTCAAAATCAAAGATCAAATTTTGTTTAGAAATGATTATGAATATTTACATAAGAGAACTAACAAAGATGGATTAGATTTATGGAGGTGTCGAAAAAAGAATATTTGCAACGCCACTATAAAAATATTAAACCAATCAATTGTCCACGAAAGTGACAACCACACTCACCCTCCAAAAAATATATCAGAGCTTACAATAGAATCTGAGATGAAGCTATGTTTAAAAAATATACAGCAGAATGTTACAACACCAGTGTCAACTATTTTTGAAGAGACTATGGACAGAATAAAAGACGCTGGATTGGATCTCGTCACACCAATTCCATTATTTGAAAATCGCAAGAAAACATTATATAAGAAAAGAAATACGGCATTGGGAGTCAAAAAGATAGAGTTTCAAAAGGCAGTGGATATCGATATTCCTAAAAGATATGAAAATTTATTATTTGCGGATTATAAACACAAAAATAAAAGAATTTTGATTTTTTGCTATGAAGAGATGTTGAAGTACCTATCCGAATCTAGCCACTTTTTCATTGATGGCACTTTTAAGCTGTGTCAGAAAAATTTTTATCAGCTGTACACAATGCATGCAGATATTGGAAGTAACAATTCTTTTGTCAATGTAGTTCCAATACTATACATACTTTTACCGGACAAAACCCGTGCAACTTACGAGATTCTTTTTTCATTGATCAAGGCTCGTGTACCTCAGTGGAACCCATCGAAAATAAGTATGGATTTTGAAGTATCCGCTATATTAGCACTGCGAAGCATTATCCCAGGTGTGAAGATACTAGGTTGTCTTTTCCATTTCACACGATGTTTATGGCGAAAAGCGAAGCAGTTGGGTGTAACCAAATCTAAACTTGGAAAAGTACATGTAAAGTTGTGTTCAGCACTTGCACATCTCCCGCAACATTTAACCAGTGAAGGATGGCTTTACATCATGGAAGATTGTCCGAGAACCAGTGAAATAACATCATTTAATGACTATTTCGTCAACACGTGGCTAGAAAACGATATTTTTTCAACTTTATGTACACCATAAAGTTGAAAAAAAGTTATGGCGAAGATCACCTAACTAATAATATTGTCGAAGCTTGGAATAACCACGTAAAAATTTTTTTAAAACCAAAACCAAATATTGTGCAATTTTTGGAGGGTATTAGAAAAGACAGTATCTTTTACTGGAAAAAACTTCAAACTTCTACAAATATTTCCAAAAGATCTCCGGAAAGTAAAACGATTAAAGAAAAGATCATACTGACATTACAGGAATTGTTTAATCACCAGATAAGTGTTGGTCATTGTCTTGAAAAATTAAGATTTTAAAGCTAATAAGTAACACAATTCTCAATACTTATGAGACTGATGCAAAGTTATTTTATACTATCGAAATGTTTATTATTAAGTTCGAGGCTGTTGATTATATTCAAATAATTATTAGCATGTATGCGAGACTGATTTTATACATATTAATAGGTAGCGGTTTTATGTTGTTGTTTATTATGCTGTTGATTATTTTTAAGTTAAGACAATTGTCATGTATTTTATGAGAGCAAAGATTTAAAAGACTGATTCCGTGTGCTAACTAAGGCTGTAATTTGATTATTATTTTGAACGTTAAATTTAGGTAAGAGGTTGTTACGTGCAATTGCGTGGATAAAAACATAAATGTTTTTTAATTAAATTGATGTATTTAATTTTAAAACATATTATGTTTCTATAGTTATATAATTACAGTTCTTAATGAGTACCTACATATTTTTTTATTCGAATAGAAAGCTGTGATTTTAGAAATAAAAGACAATTTATCATTTAATAAAAATAGTTTTATTTATACTTATTCAAAATTATTTGGTTGACCGTAGTTTCGTAAGACTTACTTTACTTTTTTTTATTTGTGGCCCCAAGATACTACTCTAAAATAATTATTGTATCTATAGGTGGAATATGGGACCGCGGTCCCGGTCCCTAGAGCCCCACGACCCATTAAAACATGACTCTGATACAATTTGAGTGCTATGAGCGCAAATATTTATCATAAGCCTCGATATTTCCGACATTATTGCATTGATGGTAGTCTATATAAATGTAAAATCTTTACGCAAAATGCCACAGTCTATGCATTAAGGAAGAACAAAAAATCTTTCAAAGGGAAAAAAGAGTCGACGGCCTCATAACTCAGTTTAATTATCCCGATTAAGAACATTATTCAACTATTTATTCGTAATCGTACCGCGTCTTGTATCAAACAAAACAGGTTGGCTTACACATAGAACACGTTTGTAAGCTATATTTAATATAATTTAGATAGAAAATGTGATTGCTAAGTATTTGTTATTACTGAGCAAACAAGGACTTACCTCAATGTGTTTTATGTAATGTCCTTCTGACCAAATCTCGGCATACAAATTGCAAGATAAGCAAGATAAAACAGAAGATGTTATAGTAAAGAAGAATGGCCTATAGGCTATGTTTACAAGAGCATTGGCAGTATTTGATTAAAAACTTTCGTAATTAAAAAATTTACATTTGACTGGACGTCACATATAACATAATAAACTTAAGTTTGATGATAATTCAACGCTTCGTAGTTAATAAAACAATGCTTGGGTGCTAAAAAGGTACCCGATAAAAAGGGAACAAAAAGCTCACATCCATTAAAATGATTACCAAAACCATTGCGTAACAAATAGGAGGTATTTTAGACGTCCAAAATTAAAATTATAGGCACTATCATAGTTGAATTTCATTTACATAATATGACAGTACGTTTATTTGTTCACAGACGTAACACCGAAGAATACGCAGATGTAAATCTTACAATGTAACTTGACACCCATAAGCTTAAAAAACACTTAAAATGTAAAGAAACTTGTAAATCACTTAATACTTGTAAGCCAGTCATAAGAAGTAACCAGATTACATGGGATTTCCGACATCACAACCACAATCTTAACAAATACGATACACCTGTACATTGACAAGCTAATATATCGGATTCCATGGTTACGTAATAGACACCATGCTTGCCGATGATAGGCATTCGAAAGGTTCATCATCGATGGCCGTTTGTTTGTTCCTACTTAATACAAATTATAAGGCAAATGTCAATGAAGTCAATCACTGTTTACGCGTTTGAATAGGGCATTCGCTAGTAAAAGCTATCATTAATCGTGAGAATAAGATGTTTTATTATACACCCAGATGTTATTTCGACGCGGACCGGATTAGCATAAGATACTAGTTTAGATAAGAGATAGTGTGTGGCTGTCGGCGCCGCGGCTCTGCTTGCTTGATTTGTCTTTAGGTTGTGGTACTTTAATGTCTAATAAATCTAACGTTAGATTAATTTTAAGTTCGCGAAATTACGTATCGTTTTTCTACAATACTTGATACATTCTAAAGACCTTTATCGTTTGTTTTATTCAGTTTATACCTACGTACTACTAAAGAAAACAAAAGATAGTGAGATTTACTATAATAAAACACTACCTACTCTACTGAGGGTTTTATCAAGTTCATTTTAAATACAGAAAGGTTTTCTCTAACTTTTTTGGTTTCCTCATCGAGTTTAACAATGTACGAGCCTACCATGTCACGCGGAATAGTGTTACGTTAATGTTTACATTACATCAATGGTAATTGTTAAATAAATTCCGTTCCACTGCACTAAGAATATAAATAGGAATCACTCAACGTATTAAGTGGTCGCATACGAGAACAGATCTTGCACTTACGAGACAAGCATCTTATGCATCTCAAGTGTGCTTCACTGAGCTTTTATTTGCCATAAAGAGTGGTGAGGCAACAGGAAATTGAATAAGCAACAACGATATTGCACACCTTCAGGTGAAGCATCATTTTGACTAACATGTCAATCATATTATTTAAACTGTAGTAATAGCTTGCTTGAAGTCCCTGAGTCAGGTTGCTAAAGATTCAGCCAACCTTGTGTTAGATCTTATTTGATGTGGGCGAATAGAGTATTCAGATTCTGAAAGAACTGCATTAAGATTCCGTGCTGAATCGCGTATTATATAAATAATAAATAACAGGCACTATAAATGTTTCAGAGTTGACATAATATGAAATAAAAATAATAATATAAAATAAAAAAACGCCGTTTTTCCTTCCGCTTTACACAACGATGACTAAGATGAAAAAGTTGTTTGTAATGACCAACGTAACGTTTTCAGAGTTTCTACAAATTTCTTCAAGAGACTATCAAATCCCAGGGTTGTAAATTATGACCAGTTGAAAACTAGTTTCAGGCGGTAGTGATCTGCAATTTAGCTAAACTGGACTTAGCGTGACTGTGGCACAGGATTTATGCTGAAAAATATGTAAAGCTTTTTCTGGTTTTAATAAATTTTCTTTATTATTCCCTCCATTGGAACGTCAAGAAACACACAACAAGACAAACAGACAACTTCTCAGCGTGTATCTTACATTCTTTCTCCGTAACATGTACTGCGGTACTTACGCAAGCCCTCGGCATTTTTATTGATACGCGCTTAAAATTACGAAAAAGCTGGTTTGTTGGTCTTATTAACGTTGATCTATTATGGGTATCTATTTTGAGACTTCCCGTTGTACCGGTCTCGTACTCGAACATATTGAAGATGGACCATATTTCATTAGGTCAGCAATAAAATTATAATGAGCTATACATAAAATTACGTTACACAAGTGGAGGGATGTTAACGGTGTTAAGTGCTTGAACTGCTGAGAAGGCAATATACACATTTAAGAGACAAATGTATTCCTATGACTTTCCTTTGTAATTCAATATATTTATTCACGGGGCTCGAAGGTAAGTGTCACTATCTTTCACATTGAGGAAGCGATTAGCAAAATAGAGACAGCAATGCCCTAACACATGTCATGATCAGCCGTCATCCATCATGTTTACCTTCAGTAGATCTCGTAGACTATCAAGTGCAAGGCTCCACTTAGCATTGGTATTCTGACATTTATAGGCGAGTCAGTATTTATGCTTCTATAAAAATTATTATTAATATTACGAGCGCGGCTCATAAAACTGTTATCGTTATTTTATAATTCAATGGTACAATTGACTTTATGAGTACGTTTCCAGAACTCAGTTCATCGGTATACCATTAAAAATAGTTATTTCGCACTTTATTAAATTAAATTAGTGAATGAGGCGAAAGAATTATGCCAGGTTCGTGGCAAATGGAAATCCGTGGTTTCTGCTTACCTCTCTGGGAAACAGGCGTGACTTTATGTATGTATGTACTTTTAAAGGAAATTTAACACGGAGACAAATGGTTTGGCAGGTTTTTCTGTGACCTACTTGGATGCCGATTCTATTATTTATAAAGCCCACTAGACCTGTTTCTAAGTAGAGCTTAATAAAGTTGCCCGTAGCTCGCCTAGCAAGCGTATTGAAACTCGCATCAACAATCCTCTCGCAACACTAACACCCGTAATAAGCTTAAGCGCAACATACAACTTGTAAACAAAGTATAGGAACCTATTGCAACGCTCGTAAAGCTTTAATGATAAGTCTTTGCAATATAAAGAATGACCTATTACACGCGTAAAATCCACCGGCTTTATAACGTAACTTAGACCAGTTTACATTAGATAAAACATCCAATACGGACGTGGGAATGTAGGTTGAGCAGCCGGCCTAACCCGCATGGCGCTATAAGACCTGCAGCCGCTACTACTATGTTGCGATACCGATTAACTGTAACAGCCCTATTACTTTCTTTATTAAACTACTAACTACCGACTAGACCTGCCCTCGCCTCACTAGCGGGTTTAGAAGCTCGATTAGAAGCATAAATATTACTTGATGTTAACATTGTCATTGATGTCGTCTATCTTAGTATTTATACTTAAAATAGTTTAGTCTCCATTATTATCAGTAGTCGCAGCATCATCAGCCGGAAGACGTCCACTGTTTTATAAAGGAGAATGCCGCAATGAACGACAATTTGCCATTTGAATCCCTCAAATTCTGCACAAAAATTTGGAATATTTCAGTTAATCTGGGTGACTTATTTTCCGTGTGGAAAACTGGTGTTAAATACGAGGTATTTAAAACCATTCTTAGTATTCCAGAAACCGACTGTATACTACAGTTTAGCAAGACTTGGCATGGAACTTACGAAGATGCTGTAATACTGCAAGACGCATCACAATAGATATTTACATGTCGCAACATGTGGCCAAGGGGCATCCATGGATATCTTTCACTCACACAATACGTAAGTATTCAAATGTATGTTTTCAAGCAGTCATAGTGGAGCTTGAATTACAATACTGGCGATGTCTGTCTAAACTATAGTTGTATCATAGCGACCATGACTGATGGGCTATTAACCACAGACCATCTATCTAAACTCTACTATATGCCTCGAGTAACATTCTAATCTCGGGTAAGTGACCAGGATTCAAGGATATTATGAACTTTCTCTTTTGTTCAGATTTTCGCACTAAATTTTGTGATGCGTGAGATACAAACGGACTGGTCAGTTGCGAACTATTTCTGTAGTAACAAATCGTGGATTTATCTAGCAGCCCTGCACAATCCCTACTATAGTGTCGTAAGCTCTTCCATAGACGTAGGACAGTAAAAGTTACGTTGTCTATTGTCGGCGTGGCTATAAAATTTAAATTTATTATCTCCACCCGTATAATTATTTGCTAAACTACACTTTTACCAGGTTGCTACATAGTGGTTGATCAATATACATAATTTAATACGTAGGTAAGTATAGCGTGGATTGCGAAATTAATATTTTAGGAGCTGGTTTTCGCCTCTCTAATCTAATAGTGTTTCAGCCTAATTGTGACATCAAGATGTGGTTAATTAAAAAAAAAGATTTTGGTAATGTCGAGGTTATGGCTGATGCAAGTTCAAATGGTGAATGTTCGTTGATAACGACTTGCTTGCTAATTTGTTCGGTAAACCTAACGCGGCGTTTTAACAACTTTTTTACGCCTACACATTTGTTGAACCGTAGGTACTCACGTTTCTAACAATTAGTATGAGGTACCGGTTATATCATGGATAGTGAATGATTGAGCAATGGACATCTGTAGTTTTACGACGATGTACAAAGATACTTTTAAAGGACACGGACACATATTTGACCCACTTATAAAAATTCAACTGTGACTAACTACCAATAAATCATTGATGTTATCGATTCAATGCATTGTGTACGCTACTGACAATACAATTCTCGTAGCAAATTTCTGGGCCGGCAGAATTTAATTTCCATCGACTCGATAAAAAGAAGAATGCACTGTAGGTACCTACCTAGTAAACGGATCATAGCTTTTCACGTATATATATAATGAAATCACACTGCTATTTACGAATTGAAGCTAAAGGTAGGCGATAAAATAATAAAACCATCAAAATATTTTGTTTTGAAATATCGACTGTTATATTGAAATTTATTGACTTTTAATGCAGCTACGCCACACAGGAGAAATCCCAGCGTCAGCCAGTTTTGTTTAATAAATGACATGCCAAGACAAATGGTAAATTATCGTAGACAAGTTTAATTAAAACAGTTGCCTCACGCCACTTCTATGTCATGGATGCGGTAACACGGACTGACGCGGACAGTCCTTACATGCAAAACGTGCAAACTTAATCATTTTATTATATGATTTATAAAACCGGGTCTGATTATAATAATAACAGATTTTTTTCTTTAAATAGCATGCAGATCAATCTAACATTAACAATGAATAGTGACTTGTTCATATAGTATATTTCCACATTGGTTCCTATTCATAATAAGACAAGGCTGTATTGACCTTAGTTAATAACGCTAACATTTCGCAAATTAAGTTCTACTTATGTAATGAATTTGCAAAAATGTCAAGAATTTTCGAGAAACCTAATCAGCCGTGCATAATTATATTATGATACAAAACAATATAGTATAGATTCACAGATTCTTTCCTTTGAAGACGATAAGTTTTATCCCAGGCAGGCTTGAACCTTGAAAATTCTGAAGAACTGCCCTGGTATAATAAGATAGATGTAAAACTCACCGGGTGCTTGATGACAAGATACTTAGTACTCATAATTTTTATAGCACAATATAACAGGAGCTACAGAACTTATGACAGTTACTTTGTAAATTCCTGTATTCTCGGCAATTTAAGCTTTAAAGTTTGTAAAACTTTGCATCACTATTGTTTTAGATCTACACTACTGATAACACCCACAAGAGCTTTTGACTTTTTTATGTTCTATCTCATTATTCTTGTTGCGGCTCTAGATGCTATAAATTGATATTAATAGTCTATGTAGTCAGCGCCTATCATTTACCACCACCATTATAAAATTAAATTGAGTAAAATAGCGCTTAAGTGTACAGATGCGTCATTTGATAGTGTTGCTTATTCGTCATAATTGCAGGGATCAGCTCGTTAATATTTTGTATTCGTAAAGAGCTATCGTAAAGCTACACTTAGATATTCAAATTCTGCCAATAATGTAAGAAAGCGTAGTCATAATTTGACTTACCACATCACTGAAGGGTGAATTAATAACGTTGCTTATGTTTAACGCGAAGGCTTCGGTCACAAGCAACAGATGAACCACAGCCAACCACATCGTGGTAACATCACGTACCACTAACCACCACACAACACAACCACCACAATATTTTTTCTAAACTTATGTTAATTTTGTTTTGTAACCGATATTTAATTAATTTATAATGAATAAATTATTAACTTAAAATTATTCTCAAATAATAAATCTGTAATCTTCTATAATTCCATTATTTTATGTTTAAAAAAACTATGATATAATTAATTTTGTTTTTGGTACGCGTCTGGACGCGTGCGGAGTTTGGCGGGAAAATGTGGGCGCATGCGCGGCGGCGCACCGCGCGCCTCATATTGCACAAGATCTAGCGTGCGGCCCGACCTTAGAACTTGTCCCCTAGAAGGCCTAGCGGAGGATATCGCAAGGATTGACCAACACGAGCGTGGGTGACGGGGTGGCGAACCAACCTGTTACTGCACCAGCACTTTGCTTAGACAATATTCCAATCTAAGCGCAATGACATTTGGCAGCTGCCAACATTTTTGAATTTAGAGTTAGTATGTTTAGCGGATTATGATTCTAGTGCTACAGTTACATAATATTTTAATGCTGCAATATACTAATGCTCGCACGGTGGTTTGTTCTGGCCAAATTGTGGGTTCATTTCCAAGGACCGGTGATTTATAGCTTATATTTGTATTAATCTATTAATCAATCATTCTTAGTAGCCGTCTGTAACTTAATTATATATAAGATAGATAGGTGTTCAACCTACTTCAGTTCTTCCTCATTCATGAAAAAAGCTTATCTACATTAAAAACAAATTGTAACTCTTCAAATTAATTGCGTGTTTGCGTGCTGTCTTCCATTAATTTTAATTTTAGGAATGGCAAAAATAATAAAAAATATCAGAGTAAATAATATACAATACAATACTAGAAATTGTAATAAAATCACTAAAACAAATTATTGATAAGTAATAACATCTCGAAGTAAGTTAGAGAATAACAGTGCAGTGCCTAAAAGCTCACCTCGTTAGCAGATGGTAGCAGGGATAACTACCTAGGGTTGGCTCTTAAATCAATTGATCACTGTCACTCTTGGAGGCTGTTTTGATGCACCCACTAAAACAATTGAAGCAACACACACTACAGGAGATAAAAGGACATCAAATGAATTCGCTCCATTAATCTCGTACTTAATCGCTCGTTACGTACAAAAGGCTACTCGTTCCGTATTGAGTCACTTTCCCAGTTTTGACAAAGGGGTTCCTATTTTGGACCCTACCCAGCTGTTATACTGTTAAGTTTAAATTGTTACCCGATAAATGGCAAGAGTCAACCCACTTGAGACTTTGAGACTACAAATCTGTCGAAAGATTGCCGTAAAACAAAAAAAGATTTCTCAAAATCAGTCCACCATAGACGGAAAAATTGGTGAACATACATTAAAATAAAACAGCGGAATATAAAACCTCCTTCGTTTTAAAGCCGATTAAAAATAGAACACAACAATTTAAAATACAACGCGTAATTTACAACAGCATCGAATTGGTATTTGGTACGTTACAGCAAAATGTTGCCGCATCCATGAAGTAGGCTAACTAATACGCAAGCAGATTGTACTTACCTCAATTAATTACACTAAGTAAACTTACAAAGTAATAGAATTGTATATTATTATATAACAACGGATAGGCTCACCGGTCACACGGCATTAAAAATGGCTGTCAATTAAATTCGCTAGCACTGAGAATAGAGAGCGGAAATTAAAATGTAACTAAAATTATGTGAATAATATGCCTAATTACTTTTTACTGTCAATGAATGCCTTTTATTTTATGACATGTAAAACAACTGAATGAACACTTTAATTAACCATAGGTAGTAATTTCTTCTGTGTACGTGTTCTGTGTAGTAATATTAATTAAAAACTCCTTTTGTTTCTAGTTTGTAGAACTCGTAAAATAATTTATTTTCGCGTCAATTTTTAATTTATTTTTTGCACTCATTGTTTGTCCGTCTCACCTCATAATTAGGTAACAAGTGTAACCTCAAGACCTACACTCATTATTTTCGGAGAAACATTGCCCTTTTATATTTTTCGTCGGCACCTATTAACATTCTTAAAAAATACAATGCCCGAAAGAATGTAGAAGGTACCATGTAGAACACTGTCTTAGTGTGAAAATCCCATCATATACCAATTACAAAAATATGTTATGTTCTTATACATAATATAAAAATAGATAATATGCATACTCTTTAATGAGACAGGTCTAAATAAATTAATAAAATCAGCCTCGATGTGTAACGGCAACACTATATGGTTTAAAAAAGTCGTTTGCAGTCCTGAAATGATGAAAATTGTTAACAAAATGATACATAGCATTAGAATTCATAGTTCAGTATTATTAGGTGTGAACTAGTAAGTTAGTACTGGCCGCAAGAACCAGTTCGAAATTCAAACATAATCATAGATTACCGCGAATTACATTAGAGCCCTAAGCTAAGCGCGTCAAAGAAAAGTCTGTAATTCTATACTGACTTAGCTTTTGCCTATGGTTTCTGATTAGGGCTTCCGGAAAAGATGGTTTCCGTATTTGCTGAAGGTGTTAACGAGATAAGTACCTACCTTCAACCTAGGTAGACAGGCAGACTGTACTTAAGTAGGCCTACTTAATGGTTGTACTCTTGTTTGGACATAAGATAGGGACAACGAATAATGCAAACATCATGACAATATGCAAAGTAAGCTTTGCGAAACTTACTAAATCATTCCAAAATCTTAAGTATCAGATAAAAAATTATTTAGCCATAGACACAAAAATATAACATTCATAATATTTTTTTAAATATAATTGAATAGATTAAATACCTACATAATTCTTAAAAAATCATTCTTCGCGCTAAATCTTCTCATTATTTTATGAGTGGCCAGTAGGTATTTCAATTAACTTTAATCACAATCATAAAGATCCATCCAAAGTCTGCGGAGGTAAAAGTGTTATAAAACCTATTTAAATGAAGGCTAAGTGGAGTGATAGTACGTAATAAACAGATCCTATTCGAGGGAGAGCCACAAGGTCGAAACATACATAAAATTTCACAGTAATTCTTTGAGCCACACACGTTTCGTTATAAATGAACGGTTTAATCGTTTTATTTCAAAACTTGCAATCAAAGTGGAAGTTTATCCGTTTTTTTCTACATTACTCTGCAACCTTTCTCGGTAAATCGGCCAAGACTAAGTGCATCTACAACTGTAGAGTGAGTGAATCATTGTGACAAATCTTAGACGTTGCGAAGTTTTTTCAAGGAGGTACCAAAACGAGGACAATATTAGGAAAAAATATTAGATGAATTCTTGTTCATTTTATGATGACATCCAAATTAATGACATCAATAAACGAATGTAACTCATCGCAGCGAGGTGATAAGCAAAGGCGAACTTGAGGTAACTCCATATTAAGGTACAACCCTATCTATTTTCATACAAAAAGCTGTTTCCTTACAGAAATTGTTGGCTTACACCAGTCATCGAAGCCAGGTCTTATCGTAAGAGTGTCAGCAACACCAATGGCGATGTTGCGGCTGAAGTGTCGTTTAAATCGTTCGTGAGTGACATAAATGTGAGTGTATTTTACTCACGTGCATATTTCGGCGCGCGGCCTCGCTTCACCTCGCATGTCGCCAGAAGAATAAACAACTTACCGAAAAAGGATAAATCTGTCACCGCACTTGTAATCTTCTAAAGGAAGTAAATAATGATAGGTACTTAGGTAGTGTTTTGTGCGACCTACATTTTGTTATAGACCATTTTTACTGAACTAACTTTTTGGAATGCCCTGAAATTAAACAAACTCTTTTTAGTTAGAAGCATATATTACCATACTAGACTATTGCTTGCTGTAATTCTTAAAAGTGCAAGCAAAAGTGTTTGTCAGACACACATTTCGTCAGACAGATAAGCTCCATTTAATAGGGCCTATAAATTGCTGTTTAAGTATAATTGTTTGACATGGATATAAACCAAGGACCTCATGCTCCGGAACCGCGTCTCAAAACTTAACAAACAAGGTCTAAATAAATATAACCGTATTCCGTAAAATAATATATTAGAAAGTTCCTTTAACTTTGCTCAGTTAATTTCGTCCATCGTCTAGGATTATTGACACGGCGTTCATGACGAAATCATGAGTTTTTTAGGTTTTTAGCAAACGTTAACGCGCATGGTAATTATTTCCGCCACGTTAGATAAAATATTGTTGCTCAATACCAAACGGACTCTGTAAACATTCACTGATTTAATGAGAAAGTTACTCTTTGACATTGTTTGTCTTAAATAAACAACTGTGAATCTATCAACGTAACGTTACGTGTGAAGTATGGCCAAGAAGTTTAAGGGCCCGAATTTTCAGGGTGATACTCAAGGTTTGCTGATTCAAACCCCAGGTCCCAGCACACCACCATGATACTCAAGGTTGGCGGATTCAAAATCCCCCAGCACACCATAATCATCAGCCTATTTCAGTCCACTGCTGAACATGGTCTTATTCATTACCTACTGAGAAAATATTTAAGAAAGATAAGGATAATTAGAAATTTGTTCGTACAACAAGTAGGTAAAGGAATTGCTGGAGCTGTCGCATATATCAAGGCGTTTAAGTTAAGGCAGAAGATAGATAAGAACGGCGATCGGCCCACCGACACGAGCTGGGATCTTGAATTACGAAAGAAGACCACTTAGTATTAATTTGGTATTTTTCCTTAAAATAACCGACTCATATTGTTAATATGTATTAGCACATCCTTACCTATTCCTTCAAAAGTACAGGCGTGATGATTGTTTTTTGTTGCGTTAATAGTAGCACGACGATTTGGTATTGCTTGTAGGCAGACAAGTTCTACACCTGTGTTACCAAAGACAGAATGGTAATATGGATCGAACGTTATAGAGGCAATTCGACCTTTACTCATTTATTTACAAATAATGCTATTATAGAGAATCCGGATAGCTTTGCTGGACCATAAATAAATTTAGTGAAAAATCACAGCAAACACGACAACGAAAACTGGTAAGCTAGTAAGCTTCCTGGGACTTTTATCCTAACTAAAATGAAACAGTTTGGAATGGGCACTGCGCAGCTATAGTGGCTGCAGCCGTACCGGCTAACAACATGCATAAATTATTTTTGTGTTAACCATTTAAAATAATATAGAGTCATTCGCATGAATAAATTATAGGATGCTATAGTTGATTTATGCAAAAGTTTTGGTTAACCGACAAAGCTTGAGTTACGTGAAGTTAATCAAGCTTAGCATTAATCCGTGATTAGACTTGTCCATGCAAATCGGCCTAATGCCTATGTGTTACGCGTGTGACCTAATCCTAATTTAGTCTGTTCTAAATTCTACAAAATGGTGTGTCTGTATTGCAAAGATCTTCATACAAAATCAAACGTCTACATATCATAATGCGTTGCGTACGTGGGACCAGTTTGTTTCTACCTTATTACTATTTCTGCTATTAAGGACGAAGCATGCTCAATGCGTCGCTTGCGTAATTATTTTACTAAAACAATTAAATTGAATGTTTAGGCATAATTTACGTAATGTATGTGTGCTTTATAAATAAGATATATTTTTGGCGTCCAAGATGGTACGCTCAGACTTACATAATTGTAAGAGCAAGACAGTATTCGCAATATTTATAAAATTAGCAGCCTCCTAGATACAGAGGTACAAACGCTTGACAAAAAGACATAGAATAGATTAAAAAATATATAAGATTGTCTATATATTTATCATTCTATTCTAATTTTCGATTCGAATTCCAGTCGCCAAGCTTATTTTCACTTGTAGAGCTTGGCTCATCATAAACACCAGAAGAATCTCTACCATTAGCTCACGAGCAAAAATATGCATAAACTTAATAAAATTAAAATTGATTTCAATAAATCTTCGTAAAATAATTAAATATTGTGTACAAGCATCAAACATAACCGAATACAGTTTGCGAAATATTTTATTTCAATTTGCTTTTATGTTATTAAGTTAAAGTCACTAGGTACTTACTTCTACATGCAAGTAGTTATTTATATTATGATCTTTATGAGGGCTTCATTAATGATGAGCTCGCCAAGTCGCCACCCTCCTGGGACTTGATGAGCAGGGCTGACTTTAACACTAGAGGCTCTAGGCACATTAGGATCATGGGGCCACTATGAGCTTTTTACTTTACGTGGGACTCAACTATTAATTTGATAAATATCGGTTATTGGTTGGTGATCTGGGAATTAGGTCCCTGTCGATCGTGGGGCCCTGGGAATTGCCAGTGCCCAGTGAATAAGAGGGGCTTTTTGATAAGCAGCAATATGTAGTGTATGTATAGACTCCTGAGGGTTCTTCAAAAGCTACAGGTGTTAGGACGGAAAAAATAAAATCGCTCAGTATCTTAGTTCACAGTTCAATCTCTTTAACTCCAAACTCGCCTAAACATGCTACTTCAAAATAATTAATATTCAAATTATTTATTCATGAATCATCATGCTGTGAATATTATGCGTGCTCGTAATACAAAACCAATAAAGGGAATGTAAAAGTTACTAATGTTGTTACTCTTGGCCCTTAACAATTAGCATTCTTCAAGGACTAACTTGATATAGCATGGCCAACAGAAAGACCCGTCGGCGGACCTGAATCGATTGCGAAATATTGTATCGATTTTTCATAAGACCGAGTGACTAGGTGGAAAAGCACCTAGGTATAACAATAGTCTTCACACACTAGCTCATCGTATTATAGGGTATTATTATAATTTTATTGTAAACTAACTACGGATCCAAGTGGGGCGCTGCAGAGTGAACCTGCCGTGTGTATTCTAAAGACATAACTTACGAACACACTTCTAAATCCGCGGTGAGATTCAACTCTAACGCCACCAAACGATAAGTAGC
The DNA here is from genome assembly GCA_905340225.1 of Abrostola tripartita. Taxonomy (NCBI): domain Eukaryota; kingdom Metazoa; phylum Arthropoda; class Insecta; order Lepidoptera; family Noctuidae; genus Abrostola; species Abrostola tripartita. The sequence continues at coordinate 979,870 of HG996494.1, forward strand.
GAGGTGACTGGCGAGATTATGTTTGTGTTTCAAAATAGCAAAGCTGAGTGAGTAGGGCATTACCTATCGACATACCCAATGTGGGTGTGGGGCTCCGTCGCAGGACATGGCGAATCTTCTGTACTGCACGTCCTGGACTACCACCTGAACCCTCCAGGACATGATCGAGGCCAACGACGGTTTTGGTCGGAAGGTGTCTAGATCAATGACATGACAAGAAGAAGAATTATGATTGCAAGTTGCAAGTTGTCGTTCATTGTCATGACGTCCTGGGGAGGCCTTTGTTAAACATTAACAGTGAACGTCTTCCGGCTGATGATGATGATGATGATGATGAACATAAATTTAGGTACACAGGTTAAAAATCTGTGGATTACAAGTCTGTTTGATTACCGTTCATAAGATATCAGATGACCGACTCATGTTTTATGACTCGACGCAAAAAGCCAAATGTGGGTCAATTCTGAGTTGTGACCTTCTTAAAAAAGATTTTAACTATGGTTTGCGAATACCTCAATCTAGCTCGATTGCTTAATTACAGTGATATAAGTACCTAGTTAGGAACTTATTCTAATTTAAATAAATTAACGTTTTAATTACCCATATGTAAGCAAAAATTTAGACGAATGAATACAACTAGAGAATCTTTATTTTTAATTTAAATACATTTTTGAATGACCTAGATGTAGGTAGTTCCAAATCAAAGCAAGGACCTACATAGATGCAATAACTTGATAGGAAGTTTCTAAATAAATTCTTCTTTGAAGTTTTTTTTATTACAGACAAGTTTTACACTTTTCGCCAAAGACAGCAAGGACTTATGGATCCAACGTTATAGAGGGGAATTAGACCTTTTCTCATTTATTTACAAAAAGTGTTGTTACGTCGCCCGAAACTATGAATTTCTCCTGTATCGTAGGTGCGTTTCACAAACATGAAATATCACATAAACAGCCAGGCTCGGGACAAACATCTGCGGATCACACCAAATTTTGTGCCGTGCGTAAATTGAAAACGGAACCTTAGCGCAGCAGCCCAATCGCTTAGCCACTGCGCCAAACAGATCGACAAAGTAGTGCAGTACAAGTACCCTTTAACTAGAAGTTGAAAAAAGGGCATTAAATCATAAACAACGGTGTTGGCAGTAATTAATACATGACATAAGTGTTCCATCGATCAGTTTCGCAATACATTACGCCATTAGAAAGCAGCGTCGAAGCTGGACGGGGTTCCTACTGGCATACCTTAAAAGACCTAAAGAGTTTGCACAGAGACGGATTCAAATTATTCAATAAGAAAAATGCAAGCCGCAAATAAAATAAAAAATATTTCCCGAATACATTCTTTAAAGTAGGCTACATGATAAGCGCCACGAAAAAAAAAGTAGCTTTCTCCTTTTTATGTCTGTTCTGTTTTTGAACATTATTCAAGGTGCGATACATGACCTCTGTTTACTCCTTCGGGTACAAGGGACAGGTCTGATGATGCGTTATATCATAATTTAAATACCAATTATAAGTATTTATCAACTTTAACTCAGTACTATAAGATCAAATCCGTTTCTAAAAGCTTGGACATATTAATTAGATATTTGTGACGAGATTTATAAGTTAGTGCTAACTTGCTTAAGACCACTAATCAGGCGAAGATGAACACTATAATTAAATTATATTTTACAACGAACAGTTCAAAAGATTTCATAAGTCACGAAATTACAGTCATACTTTGTAATGCATTATCATAAGCTATGGGTATCTATGTTAGTCGAAAGAGCAAGCATCCAATTATATAATTGACGAATCGATCTCGAAATCGTAATTGGTGTTTGTTAATCAAACTTACTGAAATAAAGTGTGCATAATAATGAACATCGACATACTTAATATGGTACCTAGTAATAATTCCCTACCCACATTATTATTTGAAAAGCAAGCTCTTCAAAGCGGAACTTTGAAGAGCTACTTTGGAAGACTTTACAGTTTATTAGACCTACCAATCCACTTACCCTCTCAATAATTCATGCAGTGCCTTATAGCTTGAATTGAATAATGTGATGAGACTGAACTACACAGAAACAGGCCCCTTACCGTGAACTCTTAAAGCAGGACAGTTGAAGTTGTGGAAGCGAGTCGCCGCATTACACTGCACGCAGCGGCGCGGCGCGGCGTCTCGCTATCCTGTTTTAAGAGTTCATGGTAAGGGGGCAGTAAGCCAGTAACGAAGCAAACTCAAAATCCGTTTCCTTAGGCTCAAAAATAACAATGTAAATATGTACTCAAACCTCATATACTCACCTATCGCTATAGCTCATAATAGAGCAACCATCTGATAAGTAGGTACCTACCTAACCATATATTTTAATGGCGCCTAATTATTCGAATCCCTAAAGCCGTCCCTGGCGCGTCAGTTAACATTCGCGCCGCGGCCTTGCGTGTGAAGAATCCGTGCATTCATTTTGTTTTAAAACCACATGACATATCTAGGTTGCACGTGGACAGCGTACACTGGTTTATAGATTTCAGCCTGAACTTTTATTACTAGATTATTAATCAGGGATATAGTAATGAACTGAAGATGTCTTCAAAGGTAGTTGATGTTTCCTTGTACGGCCAAGATATTAGTTTTATTGGAGATTTTGGAGCGTAATCTCGAATGGTAGCTGGTAGCTGGTAGAAGTCCGACCGATAACAAAGAAGGAAAAAACCTATTAGCTTTTTTTAATTTCTATATAGAAACAGAATATGAATGCACAGACTCCTAAATAACCATGGAGAACACCTGTGTGTGACCACTCCTTCGGATATTACAGTCGTGTATATTTTCAAAAGTTGATTAGGTAGGACTAGGTGAAATAGCAGTAAGTAATGGATTTAGTTACGATAGTCTAAAATCGTTAAAAATAATATTGTTGCAGTCTGAATCCGAAAGTGATTCGTTCAATTTCGCAGGCTTTAAGCTAACCTTGTTAATTAACACTAATTAATAACCATTACACATCCAACGGAAGCATTTCAGCTCATACAAAACTGTTGTTTGTTTTCATCGTGGTTTTCATCATTGCAACTATACCTACCTATAGGCAGTTCCGTAATTAGCCTTTTATGCGCCCGGTGCGAGCGTCTTTGACGGCGCCCTTTTTATTGTTTGTGGTCCTGGTTTGAATTGATACAAGAAATTAGAAAAATGATGGATAGGTGGACACGAGCAGAACTTGGACCTGCGACCTTCGCGTACCGTGGCGCTGCTCTAACCAACTGAGCCATCAAGTCACTGCTCGCACCCATCAGATTTCAAGTTCCCCTTTAGTATTTACGTCTTAAAGGTGACGTCGATGGATGCGAGCAGCGGCACGATGACTCAGTTGGTTAGAGCACCGCCACGGTACGGCGAAGTCGCAGATTCACGTCCTACTCGTGTCCATCATTTTCCTTATTTCCTTTATCAATTTAGATTCCAGTTTAGCATGGGCAACATGCTAAAATGACACCTGGTTCTGGTCTAGTCAATTAGTCATCTCTGGGCCCTCTAGGGCCTGCGCCCTGTGCCTGGGCACCGCTGACCCTGCTCTAGTTAAGGCACTGCCTTTAAGTACACTATTTTTTCTGTATTCTGAGCCTATACATTTTTCTAAATTGATAAAGGATTTACAAGTTTTGTTTGTTTGACATTTTTGTTATTTTTTATTCACATTTCGCGAAGGGAAAGAGATTGTATAAGTTGGACACTTTACATTAATCAGTAAGTCCTATGTGATAAGTGTGGCTCAATACAGGTCAGAGAAAAAATAACTGCTTCGTTGGTCTAATTTTCGCGAAGCGTGATTGCTGAGCATGAGGTTCTGGGTTCAAATCCAAAACCGAGCAAACTGATACTGAGATTTTCCATTCTGTAATTCTCAGTAGCAGCACGGAGTCTGGATTTCGTCCGGTTAATGGCAATATGCTCGCCCCCTATTACATTGGGACCTGTAACATAACTGGCGAAATATGGGTGTACTATATTATGTGCACCACTGCCTACTCCTTTGGGGAATTCCAGCGTGATGTAATGTAAATGTTTATGTCATGAAAAAGTTACTAACGGATCTAGAACTAGAAGTACATTCCTTAAAAACTAATGATGATCAACCTTGATGATTTCGTGCGAACACCAACTCCGTCCGATTAGAGATGTATAAATTATGTTTATTCATAATTTTAATAACTTAAAAGTCAACAAAGAGAACTAAAGAATCTGCTCTAAAGCAATTACCTTACCAAAACGGATATTTCACTTTTACCAACAACAAGTTCTTTGAATGCGTTTTAAAGTTGAAACGCCCGTTGTTGATGTTCTGCACACCGAAAGAAATGCTGAATTTGTAAAAAAAAAAGGTTTAAATAGCACCGTTCTCAATTTGAAACTAAATGTTCATAACAACACTCGTCAAAAAAGAACTACTTATATAAAGCCATTACATTAAAATAAATACATATTTTGCAATATAAAATATCACAAACACTAACTTCCTATTTTTTACTTATTATTTTAGACTTTAGAGCGTAAAATAAAAATGAAAGAAAACGAATATTTTGCAGGTTCTTGTTCCTGAACTGGTAGGAATGACATCATCAAGCTGTCAAGTGTCAACTGTCATTGCCAATTTGTCATAAAACGCTAGTGTCATTCGAGTCTTATTTGTATTTGCATACCTTTTACTGTATTTCGAAGTTAAATACTTGCAAAATATGGCTTATTTAACCCAGCCAGACTATGTGAAATATATTTGTTCATGTGGACAATCAAAACCCATCACCAGTCTTTATTTTTGCCGGCATTGCTTGAAAATAAGATGCGGTTTCTGCATTTGTCATGAGGTAACCCACTTTTGTCGAGTTTACTGCATAAATATGTAATAAAATTGCAAATTTTTGTTTTAAAATATGTTTACAGTTATCTAGGTTATCATTAGTGAGCATGACATAAGTATTATACTGTGAGAATTCTCATTAAAATTTCTTTGAAGATTCAACTTGACACACCTATTCTTTTTTTAGTAGAGCAGTAATTTTTTGCCATTTTGTAATTATACTTAGCGAGAAAGGAATTCGTGCCTATGATTTTATTTAATGAAGACATCTTTGCTGTTCTTAAAACAATGAATGTCTTATGTTACGATATTTCTTAATTCTTGATATTCAGGGATGGAGTTTATAATTTTTTATTATGTTAATTCTAGGTTTAACCGTAACTGTTCTGTATTATTATTCAAATAGGCAACACAGCAAACCACCTTCAATAAGTTCTTATCTTCGATTTCTTAAACAACAAACTCTGATTCAAACCAAGTTACAGTTTTCAAGATACCTGCTAGTTCTTGTAAAGAGATTTGTTCCTTAGTAAATTGATATAAAAACTATGATCCAAATTCAATTTAATCATGTCCCAATATTTACTACAACCACCCTTAATGATATAAATAGGTGGATTCCCACTATTGTGCCAACTGCCTGGAAAACATGCCGTCATCAGAAGCTCGGCTTAAAAAGAACCGGTGCAGCAGCTGCTTTGACTGCCCCAGCTGTTTCCACACCCTGTCCACGCGGGCCACCATGGCCCAGCCGCGGCAGGTGCTGCAGGACCCTGCAGCGGGAGGGGATGCCAAGGTGGAGAGCAAGCAGCCAAAGAAGATGTACTACTTGTCCTGTTTCAACTGTAGATGGACCTCAAGGGATGTTGGTATTCCAGACCAGCCTGTTGGTTAGTAATTACCTTTTGAAAGATAATTATATGATTTTCTATGTCATGAATGTCTTGTATATTCAAAATCTGATGACCCAATTGGCGCAGTGGCTAAGCAATTGGACTGCTGCGCTAGGGGTTGTGGGTTTGATTCCCGCACGGGACAAAAATTTGTGTGATCCACAGATGTTAGTCCCGAGTCTGGCTGTTTGTGTATGTGATATTTCATGTTTGTGAAACGCACCCACGATACAGGAGAAATTCCTAGTGTGTGTGGGGCGACGTTTAAAAAAAAAAAAACAGTGCTGTTACTAGGGCTGTGCCAGCGGTGCCCAGGCACAGGGCGCAGACCCTAGAAGGGCGTAGAAATGTTAAAGAATCTCTGGGTACATTAAGCTTAGTTACGGTACTGTTCGAAATTATTGTTTTCAAATGACATATATATATTGTGTAAAGCACTTAATTAATTACCTGTATTACATTAATTAGCATCAGGAGGGTGGCCGGAGAGAACAAATCCATATGCTGCAAGAGTCAACCAGCTCATAGACTACTACAAAGCTATTGCACAGCAGGAGAAACAAGAGAAGATTGAGAGGGAGAGGAAGAAGTTTAATATTAGAGGGAAATACATAACTCTTACTGTGAGTATTAGTATTTAGTACACATTTGTCTGATGTGAGATGTTTTATGCCATGTGGTAGTCGGCCTAGAATTGACCACCCCCTCTCCTCCCGTGGGTGTCGTAAGAGGCGACTAAGGGAAAATCCAGAAGATGGGCAGTCTTCTGTAACTTGACCACCAACATTGTGATTCCCAAGCCGCTTGCAATGGGTGGGGATTATGGCAACCCCCCTACTAAGGGGGAGGCCTTTGTTCAACAGTGGACTTCTTCCGGCTGATGATGATAAAATGTTTTAACATAACAGATCCAGAAGCAATTGACTCACTTCGTTTCTTTTAAATGAAGAAATATCATACAAATATATTTTTTGTAAACCAGAGATCAATAAACTACATGACACAAAAACTATGTGACCCACTGCTATTTATAAGCCTCCTTCTTTAAACTGCTACTGTTTTGGGCCTTTAACATCCAGGTCCTCTCCCTGTACAGCAAAAAGATTGGATTTACTTATTAAAAAGGGGTTACTTTACCTATCTCCATTATAAGTTACCTTACCTTTCAACCCCCTGATAACATCAATCTATTACACTATTTACATGATAGGATAAGACGGGTCTCACCGGTGCCATGGCACGCAACATCGCGGGGTTACCGTCGAGCGAGAGCTCATCGTCCGCGATCGCCAGCTTCGTTCCCAGTCAGGCTAGCGCGGAGGTCGACGAACTGCCTGAAGACATCTTCACCAAGGAGGTCAATTTGAATCAGAGTTAGTATTGCGTTTTGTTTGTAAAATCGAAGCAGATACCAACCTTTTCCATGTCCATTAGACGACGTAGGATTTAGCTGTTGAATATAGATTTAATATCTAATCTCTTTATCTTTATGTTGTGTCTACAGAACCCTAAATCACTAATCTGCCCATAGATCCGTACATTTAGATGACAACTTCGCTTATTTCTTCCTTTATTTTCAAATTTTGCTAAGCCAATTATACGCAATTTAAAAGAACAATCGTCGTGAAAGTACTGTGGTCCACTAGACACTATTCATTCATTTATTTATTAATTGCAATTGCACTATTGCCTGTATCGCGTTTTGAACTAGATACTGTAATCAAACCCATAACACTAATGTCATTTATCTGTATCCTTTTTTTTTTCCTTGATCCTTCTATACAACAATGATTTAAAAAATCCTTATAACATGTGTTCTGGTTGTCACAGTAACGAGCATGCCGCAGCGGCTAGCCTCCCCGGACTGGCAGCCGGTGTCGGTGTCCCGGCTGCACCCGCTGGCCAAGCTGCTCAGCGTCAAGCGCAGTCAGCGCTGCCGTGCCTGCGACCACAACCTCACCAAGCCCGAATACAACCCCGGCTCCATCAAGTTCAAGATTGAATTGCTTGCATAGTAAGTTTTTATTTTTCAAGAGTAGTATAGGTAAATAAGATTCAACACTCTCTTTAAAGCTTTTATTGTGATCTGTATGTGGTGGATTGGGAGGTATGATTGGAGTTCTGTATGATGAACATATGTGTAACTGTTTAAATAAGTATAATATAGGTTTATGTTTAACTACTGTTGAATCGGGACATTTACTTTTCGAAAACGACGAAACGTCTACTGTCGCAGTTTTGAAAATAATGCTTTAAAATTGTTATAAACTTCTAGCTACCATGTCCCTGAAGTGAAGATAATCTCCCATGAGCCGATAAAACCTGGAGAGAAGACAGCTCTTCTCTTAAAACTGACGAACCCGACTGGTCATGAGATGCAGCTGCGACTACTGCAGCCAGAAGACATCCCGCCCCCAGAAGAGAAGGAAGAACCTAAGAGTATCGAGAAGTCTTTGGAAAGGTCACTGAACTTGGAGAAGGTGAGAGTAAAAATAGTATGCAAATTGATTTTTATGCTACAGTAAATAAACTATTCAATAAACTTAATAAATAATAAAAAACTAAATAATAAAATAAATTATTCTGAACTTCAAATGTAGCCTTCACATGTTCATTTGATACCTGATAGGGCCTAATATTGACCCTTGTAGAACTCCAGAGCTAACGTGTAAGAATCACAACAGCTTCTTTAAGTTTTTCAGTCTAGAACAATAAAGACATTCACTTAGATTGTTATATTATTTGAAATGTATTGACACAAAAAGGCTACATACCTTTTTTCCTAGTTTGATGGTTTAAAGTTCATTGAAACAGTGTCGAAAGCCTAAGATAGGTTTAGTTAGTGGCTATTGTTTTAAAAATCTATACCATAATGATTTTAGGACACGTCTTCCTTCAAAGCCATAGAGCGACAACCGAACTACAAGGTGACAAGTCGCGTGACGTCACCCGACGTAACGCTGACGCTAGCGCAGCGTGATGACGCCGCCGAGTACGACGATGATGCCCAACACGATACCAATGAGTTAGTTTGCATATCTATTATAGAAAAATAAGATAATTCGCAGCTATTAATCAGAAATGAACTTAATAAAATGAATGTGATGATTTGGTAATCACAAAAATATGTTCTAGCGTTATCCTATGGCGCAAATCCAACAAATTGGGTGTCCGGCTGGAGGTACAGACAAATGCAGAGGCTGTCGGTGGCACGAGCGCGACCGCACTGTTAGCGCTGCAGTACTCGTACCGCAACACCGTGCCGCCCGCCCCCAGCGCCGCGCAGCTCCGCGACCACACCCTGTACACCTCCGTGCTGCTGGACCTGGGCACGGTCAGCTCCAACTAGTCCTACCGGCGCAACACCCAACCGCACGCTATCTCTTTCTTATACTTAAAAACTCATTCCCGGAGAAAGAGAAAAATGTGTAGCTATCATTTGTATAGATTAACCGAGCGCGGTGCTCTTCATGAATTACAGCAATAAAGCATAATATTATAGGTTTACATTTTAATACCGAACCGTTTAATGAGATTATTGTTGGTTGTGTTGAGAAAAGTACTATAACTTTTTATGAAAGATGAAATAATCAACCGTAAGAAAGGAGGTTACGTTACTCGCTTCAATTCAGACCTGTTCATAACTAAAAAAAAATGAAACGACCGATATTATATCATCATAAATGCAAAAATAACAAAAGATACAAATATATTTTAATTAAACAATTATTATGATCTAAAATTAGCCAAGAAGGCCTAAATCTTGTGCTTATAAATGATTGGTCACTGTGCAAGGCAACTATGATCATGCCTGTGCATTCTTTTTATATTGGCTAAAATCATAATTATATGGGCTTTGTTCAGAACACTGACAGTTTTTAATAATACTGTAATATATACTAAATGTAATATTTATCAGCACTGAGATAGCTAGAACTTTATACATCAAATACTTACCAACTAAAACACTTATCAGTATGTTATTATATCGAATAATTAGGTATGTACATGCAATGCAAGAGTCAACACAAATATAATGATGTGCCTACTGCCTAACGTTAGCTTGTTGTAATATGCTATTCCAAGTTGTGTGGGAGATTTAGCTGTATAAGTATTTATTTTTTTATAGTCTATAAATTAACGTTAAATAAGACCTTATTTTAGGTTAAGCTCTCACTACTCAATTTTGTGTATATCTGTTGGCTTGTGTAAGTTTTGCACATTTTATACATTACTGCTGCAAGTACTGTAACTTTGTTGCATATGTATAGCTTAAATAAAATATTTTGAACAAGTAACAAGTTTTTTTACTGTACAATTTTATCTATATTTAAGACTGACAATAGCCATGCCCTCTTAGTGGGTCATTACACTGGGAAAGGGTTAAGCTAAAACATATAAACAATAATAATAAAATAAAATCAAACCAAAAGACTAAATTAAAACGTTTATTGACAAAAATATACAAAATAAATGCTCAATATAATGAAACTTGCACAACCCATTAAATCTACCAATTCATTCCCACAGATGCAGGTTTTTTATACACATTCTTTTGTTACACAGGGACTCTCCTCCACTTGTGTCTTAGCTGAATAAATAACATCATTAATGCCTACACCATCGTAACTGCAGCCAACCAAAGATATTGGCAAGTTATGTGCCTGGATGTACTCTCGTATCTTATCAACCCTCTCATAATGGCCTATCACATACTGCGGTATACATTGTTTCAGAATGTTAACATTTGAAGCTGCCGGTTGGTCTTTTATGTTCAATATTTTAACAATTTCTTTTAAAGCTATTCCCAACAACATTTTTTCTGTTGGATGTTGTCCAAACTTTTCTTCAAACCATTTTCCTCCAAGCATTACAGTGAGCACTGTCCCATTTTGGTCAGGAATGCAGCAAGAATCAAACACAACTCCTAGGATTGGAGAGTTTTCAATTGGAGGAACTAGAAAACCAAATGCAGGTTCAATAAGAACTTCTGTAGTATCAAAATATAAATTGACTATCCCTACTGTCACAAATGGGATGTTGTTTAAACTACTTGCTAACACAGGATGTTGCTTTTGAACCAACTTTGCAAGAGCATATGCTGGTATTGAAGAGTAAACATGATTAGCAGTTAGAGTAACTCCATTAGCGTTTTTCAATGCCACTGAGCTTGAGTCTACAAACTGTATTTCTTCCACTTTGGTGTTTAGGTTGACAGTCACATTATTTTCAACTAAATAGTTGTGAAGTGTATCAGGAAAGGTTTCCAGGCCACCCTTTATGGTGTAAACATTCCATTTCTCTTCTTGTGATCTTTTTGCTAGTTCACTCAGCTCCAAATTGCCTGCATTTTTAGATTTAAACATTGATTTCATCAATCCTTTCACAACTCCACCATGGTTTTGTTCCCATTCAAATAGTGTTTTCATAAGAAACTTAACAGATATTTCCTTAGCATCCCCAGCACAAATCCCGCAAATCATTGGGGATATAGCATAGTCAGCTAGTTCTTTGCCAAATCTTCTTTCAACAAAATTATAAATTGAATCATCTTCCATTTCCTTGTAAGGTGACTTTATATCATTAAATAATGCGTAAATAAGAGGCTTAGAGAATGGTTGATTCTTCTGAAAGACACTTATTAGACTGGAAGGTAAAATATGTAGGTTATTACGTACGTAAATCATTCTGTTCTTGGCTGCAGGATGATCTGGTCTAATGGGCGCTACATGCTCACTTAGACCCAGGTCTTCGATCATATTAAGGGTATTTAGTCCTGTGGTCCCTTTAGGTCTAATTGTTCTCGGGCCTTGCTCGAACACATAGTCTTTCGTACGGATAGATTTGATCCACCCGCCGCAATAGTTAGTCGCTTCTAACAGGAATAGTTTTAAATTGCTGTTATTGTTTATATTATTTTTAAGTAAATAATATCCCGTAGAAAGGCCTCCCAGCCCACCGCCTAGTATAGCGGTCATGGTACCACAAGTTTTTTATTTTGTTTTAAAAGATAATTGTTTTTTCAACCCTGTTTGTTTTGACATTTGTCTGTTTGTCAAAATGTGACGTGACGCTGACAAAACAGCTGAGAACCCGGAACCGGAAAATACAATGCATGTTTGCCAACTAAAAAAATACTAGCTGCTATTAACAACTTTATTTGATTTCTTTTTCAGCGAAATAAAACTCCTTAATGAGTTCAGAGTTAAGTTATATAAGTTAATGTAATGATAAAACTCTTCACACTGGAAAAATCGAAGATTGGGCAAAATCTCTTGATATGGTCATATGCCATACAATATAGTAAACATGACTCAGTCTCGCTGGTTTAAATAGACAGTTTATTTTATTCTAACATAATTACTTTCAATTCTTACAATTGAAATACCTGGAATCCCTTATTAAGTACTAATTTACTATGATTATACCGACGTCTCTATATTTTGTAAATACAAAAACTAACGTTTATCGGATTATAGACTTATTGTTTGCCTTTGGGAACTAAATCTGATTAATAAGTAATAAATAACACTACTTCTCCCGAGAATAAATCATGCGTAAATTTAACAAAATGATTAAATTACTATCGTGGCAGCGCAAGCGTGAACCGTGTAACGAGGACACAGCTGCTGCGCCGCGACAGATAATGAATTTCAATTTCATACTCATTGCACCCACGACGCATTATTTATACCAGGACATAAGGATACTTCTAGCGTTGATACAACGAAAAAGTAAAAAAATCTAACTTTTAAAATAAGTGCATAAAGCACTTAGAATGTTATAAAATCCTACGACTGGAGAAAGAACTTTCCAGAATCAACTTTTTAGACCTAAGTATCTAACTATCACTACTTTCTTTATTCTGCCACGAAGGCGCCAACTCGTCCTAGAATAAATACTTGCTCTGCCGACCCTGAGGTCCCCGAATAAGCCCGGATTAAGGTACTTAGTTACCCAAATCGTGGTCAATGAGATAAGCCTGAGGTTATCCAATTGAGCCTTGTTTTGTCTACAAAATCAAATGGTAGATTCTTCTAATGTGTTTTCCTTAAAACCTTCAATACAATAAACTACCACAACGCAAAGTACTCTAGATAAATCTGGACATACCAACATTATTCGAGCTGTAAATAATTTCGACCCTATAAAATCCTTTGAGGGAAGACGCACCCCTTTCATTCGGCCCCGGTCTTTGCAACAGGTCGCAATGAATCAGTCTAGCCGCTCTAAACCTTGCGCCAAAAACTACAAAACTGCTGAACTGAAAGTATTAAAAATCCTCAATAAAATTGATAGTATAAAAATAAGTAATTCGTACATTTGCCGTCTTGACGTACCGAAAAGGAGTGATCATAATATTTTGGGGGGGAAATCAACATGCTACGTGATAATGACGGCAGTTCTCGTTTTTGTTTTTTTAATCAGTGCCCGATGGATACATAGCGAGCTTCTAGGAAACAGGGTAAGTAACTAGCTACTAATTTAGATACCTATGACCATTCTGGGTGCTCTACTAAGTAGTTTACTATTACAGAATTGCATTCTGGAACTGCCATCGTTCACGAAGTCTGTCTTCCGTCCGCCAGAAGACTGTTCTATGTGCGTGGGAGTTACTGACGTGGTGCGCCTTGAGAACACTACTGCGGAGGAATTCGAGGATAAATATGCGTACAGTACTACCCCGGTCATTGTTACCGATGCCACGGAGGGATGGAAGGCTTTGAGGGTACGTTCGATGTATATTATACATCAAATAAAATATCACTTTGACTAAGTGCTTACTACTGCTACCGTATGTAGGCATTCCTGCATTGCAGCCCTTTGCCAGGCAAGGCATACTGCGGGGATACCATGAGCTTGCTTTGCAGGACATTTTCCGTCGTGGAAGTGAGACGCCGCTACGTGCAGTGTACAACTGTGTGTCTCGCTTCAACAACGGAAAATGTCCTGTTTTACGAGTAAGGGGGCTGTTCCCTTATTACACCTGCCACATCTACCATATATATATATGAATATCTACCATTTACATCAGCCATTCTAGAGTCGAAGATCCTAATTCATTAACAAAACTTCACATTCCAGCAATTCGACTTCAATTTCTTTGCGAACTTCTATCGCGACGGCAAAAATATGGGGAAGCAGATCAACGACTGTTTCTACTTCGCCTACAAGTCTGGTCTGAACTCTCTTCAAGAAGTCTTTAACATGGATGAAGCCAGGGCCAACCTGTCGGGGCCGCCGTGGTACGTCGGGTGGAGCACCTGTTACGATGAGGAGACAAGGAAACTGAGGACTTTCTATAACAGACCCTACTTCTTGCCCAAGACGGCGGAAAGCGATATGGTCGACTGGATTTTTATGGGTGGACCCGGCCAGGGTGCTCATATGCACGTAAGCGGAACCAAAATAACTTGTATAAAACTGCTTCCATATTTTACCAGACGTTCATACAATGTGGTCCATATTTCTGTTCAATGCTCATGAACTATTATTACATAACTGCACCTGTTTTACATGAAAACTCGTGCGCCTTTTCTCATACGGAGTCTAAACCACCAACGACAACACCAACTTAAAACATGTCGTGTCTTCAGGTGGACTCAGTGAAGCACATGTCGTGGCAGGCACAGGTGCGCGGCCACAAGCAGTGGCAGCTGGCGCCGCCGCCCGAGTGTCTCTACCAGTGCCGATGGATCACATTCACTGTGGCTCCCTCTGAGATCTGTGAGTATTACCTGTTAGCTTTCCCAAATGAAGAAGAAAATTAACGTCACTAAAATATGTATTAATTACGGTTAATTGTGATATGACATTTTGAACACAATATACACGACTACAACACCGTCCGTAACGTAACTTTAGTTCTGCCTGGTGAATATTCGCGTACTGTAGGTATTATTTGACTACCCGAATAAGGCTGTAAATATAATGCCTTGAGTTTGAGTATGTACAGCATTGTCGATCTTATAAGTATTCTGTGGTCTCCGTGGGGGAGACCTCGCTAGTTCGCTACCCCTTTGTAAAACAGGCATGACTTTATGAACCTATGTATACCTATCTATACATATCTGTTTTTTTTGCAGTGGTGGTGGACACCAATCGCTGGTATCACAAGACGAACGTGCTGCCCGGTGATATAAGCATCACCATTGGCGCAGAGTACGACTAGTTCTGGACAATGATTGAAACTAATTTGCCATAATATTTAATGTATTAATTATGTAAAAATAAAATTGTTAACACATTTAGATAAAACGTAGATACTTGCGTAAAGAAGTATGTGGTAAAGCTTATTTCGTTCAGTTATCCTTGTACTTACGTGAAAAAACTGTTGGAAATCGTCTACTGCCGTAGTATGTAGCTGCCGATGTCAGTGAGGTTATTCATGGGTCTTAACTTCAATATTGCTGTCGGGGACTCGAAATTAAACAAATAATGTAATGCTACTAAAACCTTTAATCATCACCGTAAATCTATATGCTACGTGACACTCAGCGAGGTTCTAAGTTGAAAACATTGACTGGAATGACAATCAGTAACAATACAGAGAGCTCTGACACATTAACAATTATTATAACATTTTGGAACTATGCGAAGGAGATAGAAAAACTGCCGCAGGATGTAACAAGATTACAAGACATTACGATTGAACAATTACTTTATTTATAGTTTAGTATTAAGTTATTAACAATTCATTACTAAATTGGTTACTAAAATTGCGGTTTATAATCGATCGACTAAAAATTCGTCGTTAAACTCTGAATACAGTTAGACATAATAGTGTATTAAGTACAACAATTGGATCCTATACTGACACTGTAACACGAAGAGTGGCCGTACACACTTTTATAACTTACAAAACTTGGGATTAAATAAAAAATATTTATTATCTATGAAAATACAAAAGGAAAATGATTTATTTGTAATCTGTACCCACGATGCTGTAGTAATTAAATTTTTGTAACTGACATTTTTTTATCTACATAATGAATTATTTTATTAACAAGCAAGGTTACATTGTACACTACAGGAAACACGTATATTATTGAAACTTTGATACTCACTCTTATATTCATATCATGGAATGACTCAACATTCATAATACTAGACCAGTAACAATGGTCATATAATTAAGCTGCATGGCCACATATAATAGTGACTTTAACATGGACTACAAACATTAAGCTGGGTACATAATTACTTAGAATTCACAAATATACTGTTTCATTACTTTTAGATATTACAATCACTGGCTGGAAGTATAAAAAGCAAGGAGAAAAGCGAACACCATAGACAAGAGATGTAGTCGTAATCAAAAAAGATCGGTAGTTATTTTTTTGTCTAATATTCTGTTCTATATTTTAAATAACGAACATTTTTTGTATAATGACAAGTATCAATTAAGTTGTTTTAGTTTTATTGATAACTTGCCAGTAAGTATTAATTGTGTTTACAAGTATACAATATTATGTATACAAGTGTCTTCGCCTCATATCCTTGCTGAAGCAATGAAGCAGTATACAGTGTGTTTGTGATTAGTGTTGTTTATTCCTCGGTCTGTCCTGCCGAGTCGAGGATGACCTCGAAAGAGAAGGGCTGGAACAGGTAGCCCTCGCCTGCGTAAAACTTGCTCTGGAACTCGACCCTAGGGTACAAAAACATGATTGTTATACTGAAGTAAGTATAAAAGTGTGTAGATTTTGAGATGATGCTGAAGACAATGTATGAACATCATCGCACATCGCATCTGTTTAATTAAAAAATAATTAATAACTCTTGAGAATTTTATATTTATCAATTAAATTTAACATTTATCTTTTAATTTAACTATGAACCACCTGCTGGTCTACCCTAGATGCTCAGCGAGAGCCTTATCAGAAGACTTACTTAGGTACTTATAAAGAGCAATCTTTACAATTACAATATTTCAACACATTGTAATAACAAGCCTCCACATTTAAACGTACACTTATCCAATCGAAATAAATTGTAGCAATCAAATTATTGAATGGATCCCGTCCGCCAGTCTGCGTAGGCCATATGCACAATAATTAGGGATGTATAGGTATACTGACCAGTGCAGACGCAGCGTGTGCAGGAAGGCGGAGAGCCCCTCCATCAGCACCAGGATGGAGACGGAGATGGCCGCCCAGCCCGCGAACACAATGTACAGGAAGATGCCGCCTTGGAAGTCCGTCGACATCAAACCTGCGGGAGGGGCCGCGATAACATTAATAATATTAATGAAATATTTTTACGACAAAAGGAAATAATAATGTAGGGGCGAACCATTCGTCCGATATGGTTGTTCTACAAATTTCGGAAGGCTAAAAGGTAATGGCATCAAGCGTGAGTAGGCGCGTGCGCAAAATATATATAAATATACAACACAACTGAGATGGTGGACGGGAAAACATCAACTGGGAAATCAATTCCCAGTTAATTTTTAAATTGGGTAAAATCCCCTCATTAAACACAACTAACTTATAATTATAATAATATTATAATAATGGAAAACAGCATCTAAAGTAGATTTTAGGATAATAATATTGAAAAATAGATATAGGAAAGAAAAACTTTAGGTTGAATCTTATTTTTATCTAAAATACTTCACTGTAGGTACACCATAAAATACTACAAATAAATAGTAATCAATCTGCCACATAGATCTTGGAATATTTAGTAAAGAATCAAGTTTAAAGAAATGTAGTATTAAGACTTGGCAAAAGATAACAACATCCATATTATATCATCATAAAGTCTTACCCTTCCGGAGCAACATGTTCCAGGCTACCTCGGCGAGCTGCGCGTGCGCAAGTGACAGCGCCCACAGACGCAGGTATGAAGCTGTGTGCGACACACTACCAAGTACATACTCAATGGTGTGGATGCCCTAAAATAACAAATTTAATTAGTAAATTGTAAAAAAAAAACTAAAGGAGACGACATTACAAAGCTGTTTTAATATTTTTAAGACGATAAATGTCAAAAGTGTTTTTAAACTTCAAAATATGCAATTTAAAATACAAGAGATTTAAAATTCAGACGTCTTTGTGTCATTTGAGGCAAAATACTTGCTGTAACTATATTATATTAGTCATGACGGATTCTTGGTAGCCTAACCCTCTCTGTGTAGTGTACCACACATGGTACATATCGATTGTTCTACTAAGCGGACAGTCAACGTGTTAAAGGTACATAGGTTATATCGATACAGTAGTGCAGACGCGGTGGCGTACGTGGTGTACGTGGCGTACGTGGTGTAGGTGGCGTACCTGGTGTATGAAGACCTCGGTGATGTCCTCGTCGTGGTGCGGCGGCGGCGGCGCGGCGCCCCCGGCCGAGCCGTTCTCCGCCGCGCCCTCCGCCGGCTGCTGGCCCTGGCGCTGCGGGGAATCAGTATTATACATCGCCCGGAACTATACCCCCATACCGGTGGTGGTGATGGTTATACAGTATACAACGTACAAGATTCAACTAAATATCCTGGAATCTAAGTCTAATATTGATCAGTGTGATTTTTTTTTACGAAAACCTAATTACGTACATTTTAATTGCCTTATATTAAAATTAATTATGTAGAATACTTACAGCAATCTGTCCATAAGGCAGCATTAAAGCAATTACCCATTAGTAACTCATTTCTTTATAAGGTTTTAGTAGAAGTTTTATTAAGATCATCTTACAATTTTCTCAATTTTAAATTCAATCATTTATTTTCTTAGGTGTCACGTCAATAAAAATTTTTTTTAGGTAATACTTACAGCCCTCTGCTTCTGCTCCTTCATGATGAAGTAGGGTTTGCCGAACAGCATGACGGGCACGCACATCAGGGCTAGGATCACGAAGAACTGCAAGGAAATAGAAACATGTTAATTATATAATATAAAACATACTTATTTATATCTATAATAATTGAATATTAGACAAACATTAGATTTGTCTTGCAAAATAGGCCTGTAGCCCGGTGAGTTATATCTCAAGCATATTTATACATACAGATCTTTTTACACTCTGTGACTTTACATAGAAAGTTTACTTATTAAAATCGTTATTACACAATAAGGGGCGATTTTTCAATCGCCAGATAATTTTTATCAGTAGTATTAATTTAACGTTTTGACATTTTCCATACATAGACTGCCAAAATGACAACAGCCCTCGAATATAATTTTTAAGACATATGAAAAATCGACTCTTAATGGGATAATTGTTTATAATTGAAAATGTCAGTAACACTTCCTTTGACCTAAGAATCGAGGCCATCACCTTACAAAGAGCAAGATCACGAATGTAATGTACTGTAGGAATCTATTTTATTATTTAATAGTACTAAATACACAGGCCTTTAAAATGTTGCATAGTTAGCATACAGTAAATTACTGGTCAGTTTTATATTCCAAAGATGTCAATGCATTGTATGCCTACACAAAGGAGGTAGAAAGACATTTTCTACTTCGGCATGTGTAGCGGTATTTATTATAAAGTGTGTATGTATGTTTATACCTTCTGTATGCCCATTTGTCCGGCGTACATGACGTCATCGCAGACGGGGCGCGTGTTGGCGTCGTGTTTGAACAGCATCATGTTGATAAACGTGATCAGGATTGAGGGCGCGCAGTAGGCACTTGTCTTCACGATTTCTGTGAAGTTCGTTTTAATTTATTATTAAATTCTATCTCAATAAATTCTAATGCATGTCGTTACACATGCATATGATGCGTGCAAAAAGGTAATAAGTCAGTATAGTACACAATCTATTTTGTAAAATTCAATTGTTTTTCAGGATATTTTTTCTTATTTTCAGGGCCGTGAAATAATTAATACGACTAATTTACCATTCCTTAGTTATCATTGAAATATATCAGTAGAATAACAGTGGATATTTAATTTGAATCAGACTCATTAGTGAAAGGTCAATGTTCTGATATTATTTCGAACAAGTATGTCATTTGTAAGATAAAAATCAAGTCATTGTTAATTAGATCGTAACCGTGTTTGAAACAACAAGAATACCCTAACCGTACTGAATATGACAATCATCGATCAAACATTTTCGACAAAAAGTGACAATCTCATTATTATCATAACTGTGCGACCGGCGCGCGGCGCGGCGTGATCAGTGCCGAGTGCCGAGTGCCGACACTAGACTGTCTGGTCGCTCGATAGATGGCGTTGGCGTCGAGTTGACTCGCGCTAGCGTTACATTCCCGCCGCCAGTATATAGTGTTTCTGTGGGTTTACAAACGTCGATCTTTCCAAAGGTTAACGGAGGATGATGATCGGATTGGACTTGCGTCTGCATGATGTCCGCCGCCGAATGTTACGCATAAGGTGGGCTAAAATCCTTCTGACTCCTAATTTTTGAAAGATCCAATCATTAAATTACTAATATAATTTATAATTATACTTATGATTTCTTGACATACGAAATTCGGTCGGTGAGAGTTTATAAACGTCGAAATAAGACTTATTAATATGTACGTAAATGGCTACTTTAACACATAATTAGTAACATGTGATTAGAAATATGTCAAACTGATAAAGAATATACGTAGAAAATCGGAATCTGACATACTGACTATGAGTAATGCTAGCGAAATTAATCTTAGTTTTTAATGGATATGATATTTACTGAATGAATAAATGCTTGTATTAAATTGCACATCATAGGGTATAGAAGGATTACTTTACATTGCCTGCATGTACGGCAATATACACACGTTTTATTTAAGCACACCTTAACCAAGTTGCAATAAAACTGCTGCGCTAAGGGTTGCAGGTTCGATAATTCGATTCCCGCACGGGGCAAAAAGTCTGGGTGCTTGTGTATGTGCTATTTCATGTTTGTGAAACGCACCCACGACACAGGAGAAATTCCTACTGTAGGGCGCCGTTATTTAAGAAAAACAAACTATATACGAATTGTAGATTAGTTACAAACGTACCAGGGGCATCGCTTCCGAACGCTCCGGGCGTGGGTCCGTACGAGGTCCATTTGATGAACATGAGCAGCACCATGTAGAAGAACAGCAGCGTCAGGAACATGATCTGAGGGATGAACTCCACGTAGATGCTGATGCGACGCTTGAAGTAACTGGAATATTAGAAGATATTTACCGAAATGTTTATAATTATATTTAATTTTATAAAAATAATCTTGTTAAGACTTATAACCTGTCTCGTTTCTCTTTTCTTCTATTTATTTATAACATACTAAGTACGAAGGAAGAAAGCTTAAACAGCTGTTTTATAAACGACCTTAAAAAAGTATTTCCAATACTATCATTTGTTTAAATTACTATTTTTATCATCGTATTTACTTTTCTTTAATTATAATAAAACCCTTGCGTTACATAGGTTACGTCGTAAGGTTCATAACTAGCTAATATGAGACTTCACTAACTGCCCGTATCTCATCTAAGCATGAAAACAACGGTGTGGCACTCACATGTGGTTCCAAAGCGACAGGCAGACACCGAACAGCATGTGGAACACGCCGATGATGATGGAGATCTTCATCTTGTACGCGTTCATGAAGATGATCTTGTTGGCTTCAGCGAGCTGGTAGTTGGGACGTAGTCAGTATTAGCACGTCGTATAAAAGAGTAGCATATTTGAGTAATTATCAGTAAAAGTATACGTTTAACAGCTGATTACACATAACAGCTGAATGACATGACATGACAGTGGTAGAAAAATCAAACTGATATTCAAAGTTTCCCCTTTGCACAGATATTAATATTTTCTATTACACTTAATGACCATAATTTATAATACAACAAGTACTTGGAATCCAATAAATGAATAAAGTATTTCGCTTTAAAAGACCACATTACCATAGTACCGTCAAAAAAACGAATGTGTCCCTCACTTAAGATCCGTAGTACCGTCAGATAAGTCAATAATGAATTCGTACCTGCCAAACAGGATCGATACCGAAGGGGTACGGAGTCTGCGTGTAGTCGAAGGAGTCAGGGTTGAGCTGCAGCAGCTTGTTCGACTGCAGCGTGGACTCGTTGTAGTTGTTCCGCCACGAGGAGCCGAAGATGTTCAGACTCTTGGAGAAGATGTCGTTGTAGATGATGCCCGTGTACATCGAGAACAGCCCCATGAGCAGGATGATGTAGCGACCGCCGAAGAAGATGTTCCAGATCTGTGCGAGAGAGACATTATAGTTAACATAAATTGTATAACTTATTTGCGAACAACACGTAAGTTAAACTGGAAAGAATAGCTTTTGCATACGGCTTGTTAGATTATTACACGAGTACCGTGTTTTATAAGGATTTGGATTTTTATAAATTCAGTTTCAGACTTACTCTGTAAGACAATTAAAGTTATAGGATATAGCATATTATATAAGGAGTTTAATTATAAGTCAGACACAGTAAGTAAAAAGTGAATACGAGATCTGTTTTATATTTAAACTTATAGACAAAATTTGGCTTTTCATCACTGATCCCAGTACTCAGCGTTGGCAGGCCTCCCACCAGTGGGACCGACGATATCGTCAGAGTTGCGGGCAACCGGTGGATGCTAATGGCAAGTGGCTATGTGGCGTTCTAAGGGGGAGGCCTCTGTTCAATAGTGGACGTCTTCCGGGTGATGATATCCTATACAAGTGGTCACTCACCTCGCTGTCAATCTTCTTGGCCTGCAGCGGTTTCTCCTTGTAGCACATCCAGAAGCCGAAGGCCGCCATGAGCGCGCCGTGGCCCAGGTCACCGAACATCACCGCGAACAGGAACGGGAACGTGATGATGGTGTATGGTGCTGGGGATGACGTCATTATGTTATTATTTTATTGCAAAAAATCTTTTACTGGGTCGGAAAACTTAACTTCCAAACGTAAGGTCCTGGCTTCGATTTTCGGGTCAGGCAAAGTGCTTATCGGTTTATCGATCAGGTAATTCTCAGTATCACGGAGTCTGGATTTGAGGTCGGTTTATATTAACCCGCTCGCACCCTATTACATTGGGATCTATAACTTAACTAGCTCAATGTGGTTGAACAATACATTTCTGCCTATCGCTTTGGGAAGTACAGAAACCCAGACTCGTGGCAATTACCTGCGGATCACACAACAATTTATCCCGTGCGCACCCGCAACCCTTGCCGCAGCATGTCAGATCCAATCATGTCAGATCAGCTTGTATTATTATTATTTATTTTACATGAACATTGAACATACCAGGGTTGACTTCTCTGTAGGTGGCCACGCCGTACGCGTAGATGAGGTTCTGGAAGGCAGACGTGAACTTGTTGTTGCGGTTGTACGTAGGCGGGTCTTCCATCGTCTCCATGCGGTTCAGGATCGGAGGAACCGAGCTGCCGCTGCGCTCCTGGAGATTACAGACGGGTAGGTTGGTTAGTATTATATCTCTGGCAAAATGCTACGGGCCCCCTGCCATAAGGGGGCCTACTAGAGATAAGGGGGCCCCAGCCAGAGAAAGCCAGTCACACGCCATTTACACCAAGTAAAAAAGGGGTCTATCCTATAAATTTGCCATGGGCTTCAAACTGTATAGTAACGCCACTATTAAACTTACTCTTTATCAATCTGAAGAAGAGATCTGATCGTTTGATAGGATTGCGTATTATAATTAAATAGTCTTCTTTAAAAGTTACTTCTATTTTGATATTGAGCAAGCTTTTAAACTAATTAAAGTATAGTATTAAACTATCATACATTTTCCGCCGTAATCAAACTGTTTTCAAAAGTTGATTTTGAATAATAGTAATATTGGTTAAAAGCCAAACTCTCCATCAATATTATTAAGTGATTTTTGTCATAAAACAAGAACATTATAGTATAAAAAACTAACCGTTCCTCTCCTGAGAGCCAGCTGTATAGTCTCCAGGTCGAGCGCGGGCACCCAGCACTCCGCGATGAGACACTTCTGCGTCACATCCAAGTTGAACAGGTTCAGCGTGTGGTAGATGGCCTTGATCTTGCGGACCTTCACGAACCAGTTCTTGATGTTCTTCGCGGCGGCCACCAGGACGCGGTGACGGTGGTCCTGGGTCTGGCCTAACACCTGGGGAGGGGGACAGAATTAGAGGGGACATCGTGGAAAGTTGACCGGGGGAAAGGGGAGAGAAAGATGAAGAAAGAAAGAAGTATCAAAGATGATATTGAGTATGGTGGAATAAATAATACAGAATTTTTGAGACGTTTTATAAAATTGAATTGAGTACATTATATGGATAAGGGAGTTCACAATAGAGACGAATGCGCTGTCATTGAATATGTATAGATGATAACAATATTTCATAGTTTCAGACAAAACATTAGATATTTGTAAGAATAGTTGAACAACTTGAGTTGTCTATATTTATAATGATATCACCCTTAATCATCAATTACTTCATTGTTGTTACAACCTAACCGATGACCTGTTTCAACTGACTAATACGCAATATTATTTCTACATTCAATAAAAAAATAACTAGTTTTAGGTAGTACACGTAGGCTCATTACTTTCGTAAGGCAATTGAACCCGCATAGCGCATAACACTAAGCGCTAAGCAACCGCGGCAATCAGACCAACACTACCACAGAACAAATAGTGGGAGATAACTCTTCGTAGATTAAGATGCTGGCGGTAATGAATTCAACAAGCAATGGTAATCCTTTTACTGCACAGAATTAATGTTGAAGGACAGGTGTTTCGGAATGAAGTAATCATTTAATTATCTATTAGACTGAGTCAATCTCTTGTGATCTAAGAAGCTAAGTTAGATGGCTTCGTACAAGTTAACTCAAGTACCTACATGGTGAAAGACATGTACACAATTGGACATATAGTACACCCACATTTCGCCAGTTATGTTGTAGGTCCCAATGTAATAGGGGGCGAGTCTATCCCGACACCATCATATTAACTAGTTAATAAAAAATGACGTATTTACAGAAATAAAATCATTTATCATTTATTGCCATCAACCGGGCACAAATCCAGACTCCGTGCTGCTACTGAGAATTAGCAAATGGAAAATCCCAGTTACACTTTGCCCGACCCGGGATTCAAATCCAGGATC
This sequence comes from Abrostola tripartita, assembly GCA_905340225.1. Lineage (NCBI taxonomy): Eukaryota > Metazoa > Arthropoda > Insecta > Lepidoptera > Noctuidae > Abrostola > Abrostola tripartita. The sequence continues at coordinate 1,004,659 of HG996494.1, forward strand.
ACTAGATCAACGAGACAGTACATAATACAAATATTTAAATTCCCATTAGGTAAGCAGATTGGTAGTCGCATATAAATAATATTAAAAGCCCTACATTTTATCAATATTTTTAATACACCATGCTTACACCTACACCATGCTTCAAAATATTTTATCGATATTTTGAAGGGCGTATGGCACCATGCTTTGAAACACAATTAAAGTTTTATCACCTCCGATATCAAGACTCCACGATCGGAATTTTCCCAATCATATTGAATGTCATAGATAGGTACTCCCATTTATTGGTATACCTATTGGTACATATCGGTATACCTTTATCTATATGGAACACTATGGGTGAGGAGTGTGACGTCACCCTGCCCATAAATGGCCACGATAGCCGCATAACAATGGCGAAGGCTAGTGTCACATGACATGCGGATTTGTAGTCTTTAGTGGATTTTATAACTGAGTCTTGTCAAAGCGAGACTTGGTTTTAATTAAATATTTACATGACTGAACTAGTGGGTACCTACTTGTAATATAGTTATATAGGGGTCGCTTCAGCTTCACTTGACGCACACGTAAATGTTAAAAATGACACTACCAATCATGTTTTCTTCTAGCAGCCTTAATAACGTTGATAACCGGGTTTTTATGCCATGAAACAACGCTTTATGTTTTACGTAGGTACCTAAGTTACGTAATTATTTAAGAAAACTAAAACATGTTGGTTGATTATGAATAATTAGTTATAAAAAGTAAACACAATCATATGAAAAAAAATTATTTTAAATCGGTTCATAAATGACTGAGTTATGAGGGAACATACATAAAAAAAAAGATCCCAGAGAATTGAGAACCTCCTCCTTTTTTTGAAGTCGGTTAAATAGACTCCCTTTGACTCTGACACTAGTCAGGCATTCCCGAATATTCACGAGTGTAAAACCGGTATCGGTACCGATAATAGTAAATAATATGGATAACACACACGATAGTTATTATGGTAAAACATTCAGCTTTATTTTTGTAAGTTTAGAGAGAGGGAATGAGGGATGTCTTTTCATCTTACCTTTAGTGAAGCAATACCGGATAAATAAATTAAGAAGTTTAAGTATAGTTTTTTGCCTCGTTGGTCTAGTGGTCGCTAAGCGCGACTGCTGAGAAAGAGGTCCTCGGTTCAAATCCCGGGTCGGGCAAAGTGTTACTGAGTTTTCGATTAGGTCAATCTCAGTAGCAGCACGGAGTCTGGATTTGTGCCCGGTTGATGGCAATAGGCTTGCCCCCTATTACATTGGGACTTACAACATAACTGGCGAAATGTGGGTGTACTATATGTTCACCTCTGCCTACCCCTTCGGGGAATACAGGCGTGATGTTATATTATGTTAGGTATAGTTTAAAGTTTAATTTGGTATACCTTTATACTTGTGCTCACACAGAAGATTGCCAACTATATTTAATGAAAATGTATGGAACAATCAATTAAAAATAAAGTTACTAAAGTACACTGTACACTCATCTCGCTTAGCCATTATCATGATCATCATTAAGTCGATTGCTGGTCATTACAACAATTATACGGCAATCTTTAAGCCTATTACCGGCGTATAAATAACTCCATCAGTCGCGTCCCGCACGCGTCGCCAGACCCCACCGTATAGATCGAGGAAATATTAAACGGAGATATACGGAACGACCTTTTTCTAAGAATAGAATGCGCTCTTTACATCTGTGTATTTATGATACGTCGTAAAGGTACTTGCAACGGGATCTAATTAGTTACATAACATTCTAAGGATTAATAACATAATACTGCCTCGTTGGTCTAGTTGTTGCTAAGCGCGACTGCTGAGCATGAAGTCCTGGGTTTGAATCCCGGGCAAAGTTTTACTGCGTTTTCCATTAGGTAATTCTAAGTAGCGGCACGGAGTTTGGATTTGTGTGCAATAGGCTCGCCTTCTATTACATTGGGACCTTTAACATAACTGGCGAAATGAGGGTGTACTATATACCTATGCAGTGTGCACCCTGCCTACCACTTCGGGGAATTCAGGCGTTATGTTATGTTGTAATAACAAAATACTTTACCCCACATAAACATACTTCTAAAATATTATTTTGCTCTACCCACCAATCTATATTGCACAGTGATTTAAATGGTGATACACCTATAACGTTATAGGTTATCTTGTTTATTGTTGGTACGTATACAAAAACGCCCACAATACAAAACGAATACAGTGTTACTAGAAACTAAGCCATACAAAAAACTTTATAAAGCAGCCTACGTCTAAACAAATTGTTATCTAAGCGATTGACCGTCAGCGCTTAGCAACACAAGTTGGAACAAAAAAAGGATTAAACGTTAACAATTAAGTTTAAAAAACCAATTCTATTGAGGAATTGTGGGATTAAAAATGCAATTTCCTTCCATTACGGAAAAGCGTGTCGTAGGAAAGCACAGTAAGATAAACTGGTAAATGACAATACTCTTTATAATGGGTCAAATACCTCTATGCAATCATCCTGGGCAGAACACCTCTTTACCATGCTTCAATTACATCAATATTTTCAATGGAATAACTTGTAACGTATCAATTAACAAAATTCGAAATAAAATATGTTTCATTTCCGGGATTAATGTAGTCCAGTTATATCCAATCCACCCTGATGGTCTATACTAAATATTGGAGAAAGAATTTCGAAAATTGGATGAATAGTTTCGATAACTACCTTTTTCATTCGAACATATACAATAAGTTAATTACTGAATAAGCTAGTTACCGTGTTCAAGTCTTCGATCCTGGTCATGACTCCCATGGCCATCTCTCTCCTGTCGGCCGGCGCTTCGGGGCACGGGTAGAGCGTGGCGCGGAAACCTTCGCAGATCTTCTTGACGCGGGTCTTCAGCTGGTCTCCTTGGAAGAAGATGATGAACACCGACTTGTACACCTGGTCAGACTGGAAAAACACATTTAACTGTTAACTTACGTTTCGATTGGATACTATAGATACCATTTTCTTTCCGTGCATCAATTGGCGTACTAATTTATCCAACACTCCAGAAACAGATGTAGGAGAGAAGATTCTTAACGTAGGTAGAAATTCTAATGGATCACCCTAATTCATTAAAATCATGCCAGATCCAAGGGAACGGGAAATCCCTTGCATTTCAACGCATTACCATTATCTTCTAAGTGCTGATGTAATCACGCGGCCTACCCTTCAAACTCCTCATTAAACCGATCATTTTAGCCGTGACAAATAAATTGCTTAAGTGCCTCACTAATTGAGGAAACATACTTCTTACTGCGATCGATAAGAGCCTACGTACCATTGTAAATCAATTTCGTTAATTAATTGTTATGGTATACAAGTTCGAGGACGGTATATACTCAGACAATTGAGTCTGTTTGTGTTTACTTAGAGACAGCTCAACATATGACGGAATGATCTTTGTGATGTCTAAACATTGCAGGTAACGGAACTCCGTGAAAAGGAACTAATCAACACAGTGTTTCGACTGGGTTGCAAGAAGGTATTGCCTCCTTGAGCAGATAGAACCTATGTACGCCTGAAGCACGCATTTTAAGTGGAGCTATAAAATGTGACGCACGACCTTCAAAATTAATGATTTAGGAGAACAACTATAGCTACCTATACAGTCATCGGCAATAAACTATTTAAATTAATAAAAGACGTCATAATTTAAAAAGCTATTAAAATTAGATATACTTACGGAAGAGGGATCTTCCAAAGGTGTGTCGATCTCAGCCTGTCGGAGGAACACATTTCCTCTGCAAGCACGCCACAACATGCGTTCGAAAGCGGGGATTCGCTCTCGGAGAATCACTCCAGCCACGAAACTATACAAAAAACGGAATTAGCAATAGTCCATGACCGTTGCAGCGAAAAGCGCTTTACACGTTATTTTGCAAAAACCGAAAGCACTCATTCCGCCGCAGGGTCATAACTACCGGATGCAGGATGAAATAATGAACCTTCAGCACATAATATACAGTTCATATTTCGCAAGCAACTATCGGCCTCTGATTATGTATAAGGGTATCTCAAATGGGTGACGGGAGAACTTCTTTTGCCATTAAAACGTTCCCACATGCATAATGGATAAATTAAACAAATAACTGATAGGTAATATTAGAAAGGAAAATTTTCAAACTAAACCACTTGATATTCTTTTACTAGAAATTACTACCTATAACAATATTTTTCGAATTTTGATGCAAAAGTTAATGTTAGGTATCGTAGAGAAAATTCTGTAATTGACAATTATTATTAATGAAGAATTTGACGTTAATTGAACCTGATTTGATCATTATCACAGCAATAATGTTCAACGCGTAACACTTAAAGTTCTCCCACCATCGGACCATGAATCAAATGGCAATGAATATAGGAAAATTATGCCCAAATATACAATAGACCACGATGTAGTGGAATTTTGATGAATTTTGAAAGACTAATCTAATATTCTAAAAAAAATAAAAATAAAACGCAGTCTGTAAATAACATTGGTAAAATTAGTGACAATATTGGAATTAAAACGCAAACAAAACTAACGGAGACACTGTTATCCGCGCGTCAGACAAACGACCTCTTCGGGGTTTCAGAGCTGGCGAGAACAGATTAACAAACATGAGAAATCTTCCCAAATACTACACTAACAAAGTGTGGGAACATTTGTGTGCCGCGCGAGTAACGTGAAACATTTCTTTTGTGACATTTATTTACAAACTGCAATAATGCAGGAGACGTTGAAATAAACCAGTGTTGAACAAACGACGGTCGTATTAAAGATATCACGAGATGCATATTGAAATGGGTCGCACGTGTCTTGTGTTACTGACCGGCCAGATCCCGAATCGTAATGAATTCGTTCGATTGAATTCTGTTCTGCCCCTCTAAACAAATGGCTAAACGCTTATCGAACAGAATGATATATGTATGGGTTTGACATAATATTTCTCCATAAAAAAGTCGAAACATAATGTAATTCCCATTATGCTGTAACATTTTTCGCAACGCTTTTTGAGACATCGGGTGTATCTTAAGAGATTCCCAATAGAATACTCCACTAAGATCTTACGTAATAAGTCTAGGGCACACTGTATTATTATCAACCCATCGTCTACTTTTACAGCTATTTTTAAACAGACGCTCATGCCTACGCATAGCTGATGATTTTTAAATACAACTCATACAGCTCGTAAAAAGAACATCAACAGACGTTCTTTACTACTAAATATAACAATTAATATCCTTTTAATGTTAGCATCCCTTTGTTCTATTATTATAACCCTCGTAACAGATGTGATAAAGAATAATCAATGCAATAAAACCGCACTACATTGAGCATTTAAATGCGCCATTAAACCTTAACTTTACAACATGCTTCTGCATTTGTTTAAGGAGACCAACACATGTACCTAATTGATGTAATAACATACTTCATTTTTGAAGAAAATTTAACTGTGCTCAAATTGGCAAAATCCAATAATTGAATAACAATCATTACACAACCAAGATTTGTTCAAATTGCAAATAACAAATACAATGTCATTTGTGTATTAAAAATCACACCAAACCAGCTTCCTTGACGTCAAAGAGCATGACAGATCATGCAGCGCTGTTGTGCTAATGGCCACAATTCGAACTGATAAGATTGAAATCTCAACTGTCATCATTTTTCCATTGCTAATATAAGCGATAATAGAACATTCGTAATGGGTATTGTATCTTCAAACAAAAGATCTGATAAAAGTATTTTATTATATAAGTTTTTGCTAATGTACACTTATTACAACTACGTGGTGGACGGAGCGCCGTTGCAAAGAGTAGAGACGGTGCGAGATCTTGGCGTGAGTGTAGATGCCCAATTGACATTCCGAGAGCACGTACACAAAGTTTGTAAAAAAGCATACAAAAGTCTGGGGTTTGTACTTCGGACAGCACAGGGCTTCACAAACATCAGAGCCATTGCTACATTGTACAATGCTCTAATACGGAGTCAATTGGAGTGTAATGCTTCAATATGGGCTCCACATGAAGCTAAGTACAAGCTTATGCTGGAGCGTATACAAAATAAGTACACAAGGTTTCTGTATCTCAGACTCTATGGGGTATATCCCTTCTATCCACTGATGTATCCAACCCTGTTTGTTCTAGGCATGGTTGGATACAACAAGTTGGAAACCAGGAGGGATGTGTCACTGGCAGAATATGTGCTTAGAGTATTTCATGGTAACATTTGCAACCCGGGGGTATTGCAATGCATAAACTTATGTGTGCCGGATTTATGCGTACATCGGCGGCGGCGGCAGCGCCTGTTTGCGGTACCCCGGGGCAGGACTAAACTATTAGACACAACGCCATTAATAAGAACTTTACACACGCTAAATCTTGTTGCCGAAAAAGTAGACATTTTTATTTGTTCACGAAGTGACTTTATTAAAGTAACTTTAAGTACATTATGTTATTAGAATAAGTTTAGTAAATTAATGATTATAAATAAGTTCCTAGTAGTGTTAATTGTTCAATTTAGTAAGTTAAGGTAATATAGTAAGTGTCTACACTATCGTATTGGGATGGGATTCCTGTAAAGGTAGTTGTAAGTGATTTAAATAAATAAATAAAATAAATTGTGTTGTTAAAAATGCAAAACGCTGCCGAAGTGAGCTAATTTATCACGGACGGGGATAGTAATTTTTATGTTTTCTTTTCATAAACTCATCGTTTTTATCTGGCTAATTTAGACCATCTAATCTTCCGTATAAACATAATAACATATGTTTATTATCCTAATCGTTAGCATCAGACAGAGTTGTGATACTCTTTACGGTTTGAGACGGGATCAGTTCATCTACTGTTGGTATCATTAAATTTCAGTAATTCTACGCTAAATTCAGTCGTGTACGTGACAAATCCAAATTCATTGTTATACTGCGTGTAAATATACAGAAAGATTAGTATCATATTCGTTGTTCGTGATTGAAGCATGGCCGTTCCGTATAACGTTATGGTTGGACTGAGAGCCATGCATCACTGTATGAGTTTTATTGCTTCTTAACAATGAAATATGAGGAAAACTACAGAGAAACCGTTTGCTGTGTTTGTATTTATGATTCGAAATAAAACTGAACATCACTTGGCAACTATGTTACTTTGAATACGGTTGGATTCTAGACGTATAAATGGATGTCCAGGACCAGACATGGTCTATGTAGGACGTAGGTACTGCAAATATTAGGTTAATTTTTAACCTCTATCGTGATCATGAGACATAAGTTATACAGGAAACACTAAGCTCTTACTAATTTAGTATCTTTCTGACGTCAAAGATAAACTATGTCTATGATAATAGATCCTTAAGCAGTTAAGCCTCTTCGAATAATTCTAATCTTCCTTAATTAATTGTTACGACATGTCCCTCGCAAACAAATATTAGACACAATTCATAGACCTCTAATTGTCCATTGTCATACATCAATTACCAGTATTTCGCACATTCATTATCGGGCGTACAGTGGGCCAAAGTGGTCGTGTGAATAAACATTCAAAAGCGACAATTAGTACATTTCTGTAACGAGATGTGAGTTTTTTATTTGGTCTTATGGTCAACTTAGTATTTAGCACTATCGAAAACTGCATTGAAGCTGTATTTAGATTCTTATTCGCAACTCAAACATCCAAAACAGTTTTGTACATGGTCCGACTAGATTGTTAGTCATATTGACTTTGCCTTTTTCTTTTGAATGTAAGATAATAATTAATGTATTTGTATCATGCCTCTCATTGGATTTGGGGATGAATTTAATGGTCCTACACGGAAATCAGACCACGCGTTGACACGTCATTCTCTTGGACAAAAAACCCATATATGGAGGATAATTGTATAATGATATATAATTAGTGTACCGGGAAGCTACTTATGACATTACATTTATATGCCGAACTTGTTTACGTTGAGGATCTTTTACGAAAATAAAAACAAATACAAAGGATACACCTTGAGCATGCGCGATGCATACGTCAAATAGAAAGTGTGTGTTCAAGGAAAACGTTTATCATCAACAATCTTGGTTACGTTTATAATTAGTACAATTATTTACTATCACGTGAAATGAATGACTAACGTCTGCAAATACAGACTTGGAAACTGTGATCGCGTAATCCAAACGGTTAATATTTCACAATATTTTAAATTGGACTTAATGTCATTGAGATTCGAGCCATTTTTGCTTAGGAAGGCTTATGCCTCGTCAAAATAAAAGTTGTTGTTATAGAATAGATTTAAGAGGTTTCGAAGGCGACCAAAATATTGAAGTCAATTGTATTGTTAAGGAGTCAAGGTGCAATTTTATTTGTCAAGTGTTTTCACCTACAGATGATGTAAGAGATAGTGGCGCCCGTCACCTTGGCGGAATACCAAGACGTCTGTCTGTCTGTATACGTAAACGATGTAAATTATAGTTCTGGAGTCTGTCTGCGAAGTCAAATGTACAAATATACCTGGTAGTTGAAACAGTTGAAGTATTTTTCAACGAGACCGTCTGGTTACGCATCATAAAAAACGAATCCACTCATAATAGCTTTGTCGTTTGGCAAATACATGAGCGAAGAGGAAAATCTTGCATAGTATTTATTATAAATAATCGCTCTTTAAGTCTGCAAAAACTTGGTGCAACCAAGAAGAAACCTGTTACCGAAAATACCAACAAAACGAAACGTATGCAATTTTAAACACTGCAACATATTTCAAATGCATCTCGAAATTCATAGTTAAAGTAATTCTTACAGCTAAAAATACGTCTTTTTTATATGAATTCTAAAAAATATCCGCTGCAGATCTTAAATCAATGTCTCCATACTGACACTGAAATAGGGGTACATATAAAACTCGTGCTATTCAAATGACACCATAAAACAAATTGTCAACAAAGTTTATTACAAGACATGAACCTGACTGTACCATTGTGATTTAATGTTATTTACATACACTATACCGTAATTGAGGTTTGTATTCAATCTTAGCCAGGTGTGTAATAGCCAGTCAAGGTCCCTAATGAATAGGCTAGTCTGATGGCGTCCTTACACAATATGGCTGGGCCGTATGTAGGTAAATAGTTATTGAACGTGATCGACACATAATCATTACATACATAATAGATTGTACACATGCTGGCATGCCCTAGAACACAAGCTCTTAAAATTTCTCATCGCCATGATAATATATTAAAGTATACGGAAATTACTCGACTTTACCCTTGATTTGTATGACGTTTCCACCACGTTACATCGTAATATAATAATATATATATACCACGATCAACATGCGGTATGATAAATGATTTTTAATGATTGGTTGTAAATAATAACTAATTAGGACTAGCGAGCCGGTAATCCCAAAGACTATTGGTTTTTGAAGACATATCAATATCTGGAGATCACTCTCAAATTCAAACATGACTTTGTCTAAAAACCTTATTAGCACTTACAAACGTATACAATTAATAACTCATTACTATTGTAATAGATGTTCTAAATGACTACGAACCGACAAGGATGACACTGAGGCCACAACAAGAAACGTCAACACAACGGAATTACAAAATTTGCTCTTTGATAAGTAGCATAATATAAACTTCTATAATACAATTTATTACGGTATTGTTATATAATCGTTCACATTGTCAACGAATCGAGGTTATCAGGTACGCACTCGTATTTACACAGCGATAAAAATATTATAAAGGAAGTTTGTTAAAAATCTTAACAGATTTCGCAATTCTCAAAACTCAACGACGCTGGGAACTCCGTGCTCTGTGCTGAGATTGTTGACCCAGTTCTACCAATCGAAAATGTAATGAAATACACACGATAAGCTAGAGGTAACCTAGTTTTCTTTTAATTTCCTTTAGTTAATGTAGTTGTTTGACTTGAAAACAATCGTGGTTATTAAGGAGATACAATTAAAGTGCTTGCAGCCTAGCACTTCGTGCATAATTATGAACTGCAAAGTATTGAGAACATCTGGCCGCAAGCTACACACCGGAAAGTATAGCACAAGGAAATATGCCTTCACTTAGCCTCTACCCTACCCTCTGCAGTGAGGAACACTATAGTATACTTAAATTTATTACTCAGTTACATATCCAAACAGAAATATTACACATTGGAAGTGATAAATAAAACGTGTCAGCTTCTCATCGGATAAGATGTGGGTTGTGGGCTTAAAGAACAACCGGAACGAAACAGTTCTATTCAACATCATGACACATTTCAAGAGAATTAACATCTGAAATTGAAGAACTGAAGCCTGGGCAAATCACGCCTGTATTCCCTGAACGGGTAGGCAGATGTACACCAGTTATGTTTTAGATCCCAATGTTATAGGAGGTGATTCTATAGCCATCAGTAAAGACTAAGATGGGACATTGCGAACCGAAAGACCTAAACACAGCAGTGGGACTATTTTTGTAGCATAAACACTAATTGATATTCGCAACGTCACAATAAAATCCAAGGCCAACCAACCGGATAAGACATCTAAACTGGTCGGATAGCTTTCTAAGCAGAAATAAATTCAAGTCGCCTTAAGATACTCTTCGCCGTGAACTTGCTACAGATTGTGTCAGCCAGTTGATACTTTTTACATCACCGGTAATATGTCAGTCACGAACGTTGTAGGTCGACGATCGAATAACGGTACATCTACATATAAATATTATTCTTACATGTTTACGAGTGCGAGAAAGCTGATAAACAAGTACTTACAGTTAACTGGCTTTAATTCAAAATAGTTACTAACGAGAATTGTCCTTAACTACGTTTAAGAAGTTGTTAATTCATGGAATTGTAAGTAATTAATGTAGTACAACAAACTTTGAATTTAAATAAATTTAATTGTAACATTTGCATAAGGGATCATTCCGCTTGGGTCGATTTTATACCTAATTCTATCAAACAATGCCTGAGTTTGCATAGAATGATCTCACCTTAAGTGAAAGGAATTCAAAATTAATTGGTCTTGTTGTTTCCCTCACTCTCTCTTTTAAATCTTTTTGCAAGAAGCAAGTAATAGTTTAAAACGTATTGTTGTATGTGGAATAACATACATTTTAACTTATTTAAGTTATGTGATTAATCCAATAAAATATATAAACAATAAACGCTAGACGAAGGCGTTCAAAAGAAGTGAAAGAAATATCCACTGCGATCATTCATATTTATTGTAGAAAATACTTAGGTTTTGGAAACCTAATGAAATACGAAAAATCTATCGTAATTTGAATACCACTTAGATCTTTTAAAATATCAACGAACACCCAATTAGCCTTACAAACGATGCCAGAAGACCCCGTATTCAGTTACAATAACTTTGTTTACACGTTAAACCCGTACCACCGACATACACTGCACTATCAACATTTTCTACATTCGTCAGCGATAGACTTAGCATAAACAGGTCAAACTATCCGTGAAACACAAACTAAACAATGTGTACAGCCGGTGAGGCAGTGACTAATTTAGGGATACAAACAATGACAGTTTATAAACATGGTTGCCTATAATGCGACTCTGACGACTGATGCTAGAGCAATAATAATCATTTATTTAGAAAATGCGTCGTATGGTATGGAAATCTTTTGTGACGAATAGGAAAACCCGAATACAATTGCACTGATGATTCTGTGGAAGCAAACTGTTCAAAAATCGAGTGCAACTGGCTATCGAAAACCGTAGGTGCTACCAAAATCACCCGTTAGCGGTGGTTGTACGACTAAATATTTATCTTACTAAGAATTTTATGTATGTACCAAATTCAACTCTGCTAATGCCATGATAGGTCGAAATTGATAAAATAGCCACGCTGAGGAAACGTGTTTGATGTTGTCAGCGTAGGACGCTATTATTCCATCCATTTAAACATAATCTTTTGATCTTATTTTTGACACTTTTTGGAAGCGTAGAAAAGGCCTTGGACACTAACACAGCACAGATAAGACCTTTGAGGTTAAGACAATAAGTGTAACAAATCGTTTGTGGTTTTCAACTACCTGCTAGCCTTACAAATTAGTTATTTTATTTATCTGCATTTACAATGCAAGCCAAATATTTAGAATTTTTCCGTATCACCAGTCATGGCAACAATTCTTGAATTGTTTAGAACTGGTATTAACACAACTGAAATCTCAACAAAAAATTATCTTAAGCCTAGTACTCAAAGCCTAAATTTTTCATTTCAATTTTCAAATCCATTGCAGAGCTTTACTACGACACAAGATCTAGATCCGATCTTGATTATTATAACTGCTGAGATAGCAACACAATCTCCAGACAAAAATTCTCTTATCAGTCATCTTAATAACATTCGATAAGTTGAAGTATTGTTTTTGTTTGAAACAGTTATCTCCGGGAAAGCTAGAGAATTTAATAACATAAACATGCCAGATATGCAAGTCATATAAAACAACCAAATGTCTATAGATAAATATTTATTGTAGGAAATAAGAAAATCCCGAATGTATACAGCCTTATTGCTCTTTGGGAACGTTGTTTTAAAAACAGTGTGTGGGAACCGAGTCGCTAGCGCTTAATATAATGTGACAAGGAACTGTGACATGTTTGGAAGGATATTGTGATGTAAAACATGCGTTTAATAAACACTGTGTTCCAAAACACCAAAATGAATTGCTTCCATTGATGTTTGTTTTGGGATGTGACATATTAACAGGGTGAAAGAACCAAACATTAAAATCTATGCATTTTCCAATTATGAACCCAAGTATGTACCTATGTATTTTACTATATTTATTATCATTTCTAATACCTAACTCAAGGTGCTGATTTTATTATTCGTTCTAAAACCGAACTAAGGTCGCCATTCAATATTTGCTAGTAAACTGTCGCGTTACACTTTGCAGCTATAAAGTCAATTAGAAACAACCTCAATGACGTAACTGATACCTAACAAGCCCATATAGTGTTAGAGAGCCAGCATTGTGTTACACAATGTATCTACTTCGAAAAGGCTAAGCAAACTTATCACAGCTATGCACGATGTATTCAAGGTTGATACGGGGATACCGTCCTTGTTAATAATAAATTATGATCGCTCCAAATATACCGTAAGAACTAAGATTGAATATAAACATATTTTAATTAAGTATTGGCACATGATAAGCGACAGTTGGCTCAAGACCAACTGCAGGATTTCTTAAATATTAGTTTGACGAATACATCACATTCTAGCCAGACACGATTTTAAAATTAATCACATTTTTAAAGTTAATAAAGCTTTTGTCCAAAATTGGACATCAGTAAGCCGTTACTAACCCTAAAGCAGGTTTAAATGAATAACACGAGTTTGCAATTTAACTAAAATATTACACAAAACATAAATTATTATCTAAGACACTCGTACCAAGACGCTGTTAAGATTGTCTATGTTGAAAAATAGTTTCGATCTCAAAACTTTTCCTATTGCATTCAAATCTGATATAATTCTAGAATGGTGATTCTCTAGGAGCATATCTTAGGACCATGTTTGGATGAAGAGTGAATATACAAATGCATTCAAGATATTATATCATTTTAAGGCGATGATTGGGAATAATTTACTATGATCGAATCACTTAATAGGATTGTGTAAGAAATAGGAAAAGTTTGATCACGAATTGCCGTTTAAATTCCAGCATTTACATTTTTCGCACCTAATTCCATTATCTATTCTTGAAGTCCAAGTTACCTTGACAACGCACATGAAATTTAACGTTCTTTTACAAACAATACTGTGATATTGACGTGAATGTTAGGAAGCAAGTGAAGGGTGTTAGTATAGAACTAAATGTTCATTTGTTCCCAGTTGGTGACGACAACGTTGAAATGAGTCAAGTTGATTTCAATATTGTCTGTGACGCAACATTACTGTTCAGTCTGCAAGCATACAATTATAACATACACCCGAACCTTAACTACCGCTATACCCATCTACAATATAAAATACAATATACACTACTAACCAAGGCAGGAATTCCAGGGATTCTTGTTTATCCCGCAAACTAGGGAATAAATCAAGCACAAATGTTTAGCCATACTGTACAGTTAGGACTACAAGTTAATATAATAGTCTATTCATTACAGTAACGTGTTGGTTAATTATAATTACATCAACAGTTTTGTAATATTCATTATGGAACTTTTTAAGAATAATTTTGAAAAGGATCACATGCAATTACAAAAGGGAGCTCTTTTATTCTATAAACTTTTATCTAGCAAATAGGTAAGTATTTTTGGATCGCTGAATGCTGTCTCTATTATAGATTTTGTCGTCTTATCGAAATTTATATTAATTTTAAGGGAGATATTTTCGAAGACGTCGTGTGCACATATTAGCTCCTTAAAAATGTCCACATAAACAAAACTAAAGACTCGTTATAACCATAAATACAACTACTTTGTCTATACTGTAAATATTTACACAATTTGGTCAAATAATGAGTGTCAAGTTTATGTGAACAATGTGATTGATTACATCGTCTTTGGTGTAGTACGTTGCTTTTGCTAGGTATTGAGGACAGCAGTTGAGTTAGTCGTAGGTGAAGTCTGTGGCTTCTGTGGTGGTAATGTATTCATTTGAGACAGGACATACACTCTCGTCACGATAGACTTAGAAGACGAGCAACCAAAAGAACCAGTACAGAATAGAATGGCAGCTGAGCTGTTAGCGCATGGCACAGGCCAGCTGCCTCAAGTATCGGGTGGTGGTCAGTGTCACTCCAGTGCGTATGTACACACGCATACATACCCTAGTTGGACGTGGCCGATATGTCTGTTCGGGTCGTCGGATATGAGGGCGCGCGTCATCGACTCAGTGGTATTGGCACCACCCTCGTGCTACACGGAGGACAAACATAAACATGTAGACAAACATCGCCCATATGACGTCACAATGCACGCGACAGATACGACAGTTACACCACACGACGCACACTGAACCCTTGCCTGTTGTAGTAAAAAAGTAGCGCCATCGAGTCACTGCAAACACCTCATACTAGGCGGTGGTGTGCTGATAATAACCTAGCTACGAACAAATTATATAAAAGCTTCATATGCATTGTTAGTTTGTGTCTACTTCGTATTGTGTACAAATTACAGTGTCGTTTATAATAAACTAAAAAATATATAGGTACTCTAATAGTCTGTCTTGTCGTGATCTACATATGACATGAACATATAAAAATCATAATGGCATGCATAAAAATGACAAGTACAGAAAGCGTGGATGACTTCATGATAACAGAAATAATCGATTGTATATAAACCTTTTCGACTCCAATGGCTGAAAAGTTCGCAGATGGACTTCAAAAATAAATCATGTCGGAAACACTGTTAGTTCAAAATTAAAATCTCACTCAGGCAGCAATTGATTAGCACGCTCGGTAAGGGACTCAGGACTGTTTGACTAAGCTTTATTAGACTGACACGGTCGGGACCGGGCTGGTTGCAGTGCTACGACTAAGCTGTCATTCCATCACACAAAGAAGTCAAAGAGAGGTGTTATGTTGATGATATACTATAAACCGGCCGACTCCAATGCTTGCCTGAGTGGTGATCGGTAGACTCCAGAATCAGCGTCACAGTACAAGCGCTGTAAAAATAATAACGCTCATGTGTGTGCTTTGATTTCCATTGATCGAAATGGAAATCAAAACGGTCCAACGAGCGCGTCGTAATCAATCTGACCATACCCCAGCTTGAGAGCTTGCCCGCCCGCCATGAGCCCCTCCTCCCCAAGTAGGGTCACTTGTTCCTCCTCGCGCGACGGGTCCGCCATCTTGTGCACACACACGCCAACATGGCGTCAAGGTCAGAGTTGCGTCAATGTCAATGTCACATTTGGTACGACTTACGAGCGTGAAGGATTTGATTTGTGGGCATGAAATCATCTCGGTGATAGTGCCACGTATAAATTGGATTTTACTGAGATTAGAAGTCATTCTGTGTTCCACCACGAGAACAATCATAGCAGACAGTAATTTATGCGTGCGATCAATCAAGTGACGACAATAGGCGAACAAAAATGTGACATTGACAGCACGACGACGATTATTTTAAACAATATAACCGAATCGAAACGTTTCAATTTGTAAACTCGTCGTTTTTGAAGCCCACTTCGTCGTATACATATATTATAAAATATTTTAACAAAAAATAAATAACTTAAGACCCACGACCTTCTTTTAAGGAAAATGTTATTGTTTAAAGGTTGAAAGTGTTGAACATAAATTAGTATTTAAGACTGTTGTTATTGTGCTTAAAGTTATTGCAATAAAATAATAATATTTAATGAGACACTGATCCAACATAAGGGAAAATCCATAAATAAAAACGTGGATTAAAAATAAATGAAGACGATTAAACATTGATCGTGGAGCTAGTTTTTTTCTACAACAGCGGTTTTTGTTTAAGCTTTCCCTTTGCTATTGTTTGTATCAAGCTAGACTGATTGGTTAAAACGTAAACTTAAGTCGACATTCCCATCGTATTCTACGTTCACGCGATACAAACATTTTATATTACAATCCATGCTGTAGAATAGGTGTAATATAATTTGACGTCGTTAAACAAACACTGTAGTATAAGTTGATAATATTAATTGCTTTAACAAATTTTACGTAGAATATCACGAGGATCTGCAGTAATCTATCTTATCGTTGGATAATTTACGTAGGTATATAAGACGCGGCAGCTGATTACGTCGTTGCTTCGAAAAGATTTAGTAGTTTTGTGGTCTGGTATGAAGGCAGAAATAAATCTTGGACGGTGATAACTCGTGAGTTCTAATGACGGAACTGTAGTGACAACTTACCTCATCAAAGAAAACTTGTGTTTTCCTAAGGATATGTTTAAGCTCTGTTAGCTCAAGGTAGTTTCTCTTCAAAGCTTCGGCGTTTTGGTTCACTTCACGAAGCTCATTTTCCAGCTTTTCGAAGGTAGCCTACGACACAATAAGGACATTTAAAAACTTTGTAAACATTTAGTCAGAATTCTATGGATGAAAAAAATAATCTTAAATAGACATTAGCCATCAGCCTTTTTTAGAAAACTTGCATCTATTATATAGCATTAAATTTCAAAAATTCGTCAGAATTCATAAATTATTACGAATGCACATCATCAGGCATCCACAACTTGACTTAACGCACCTCTTCGTTTGCACAGATTTCGACTCTGTCGGCATTCGAGTTCTACCCCGGACGGAAAGAATATCGTCCAAGTCTTATTGCTATAGTTAGACTAGATAGGTGGACGAAATTCTTTCTTTCCATTTTAGTTCAAACATGGTAAAGAAAAGAAAGGATTTTTTGTAATCCTTGTACTCACCTCAAGGTCTATCATCTCCCTGGGTTGTGGCGCTTCAGGGCATTCCCCAGGGATCTCGAGCATCGGGATCTCGTCACGACGGATCTCCTTCTCCAGGTACCTGAGCTTACGCTCCATCTCGTCACACCGGCGGACCTCATTGACGAACTTGCGTTGGAACGCGTTCACGTCTGGGTTAAGCTGGTGAAGGAAAATGAGCAATAGAATCGTGATCGATACAGGTGGATTTTGGAGAATTATGTGGACTTAGATCTATGGCCTGTCTTCTATATTTCAACAAGTATAGTACTAGTAACAACTAGTATTATAATTTAAAATGGTGTTTTTAGAATAGGTTATGATGTATAGAACACTACACAATTTAAAATCCTAAACGGAGCTTGCAAAATGCTACCTATAACAACTTTAATGAGTCACATAACACTTATGTATATAAAGCGTTTACCGTTATTACTCACGCACGTTCGGTTATGTCCCGAAAGACACGGGTATAAACTATAAAGGATACCTAATATAGTACTTGGTGCTTTTTGCAATGAAGGTGAAATACCCGAAGTCCTACATTAGTATAAGGTGAATTTATTTATTTATTGATAATTTATGTACACACAAGAAAGAAACATACAAAAAGAAAAAACATTAAAAGTAATTATAATATAAAATATAGTACAAAGGTACTGCTTATTTCATTAAGAAATCTCTTCCAGCAGACCCGAAAAAAGTTCTTAAATAAAATGTTTGACAAGGTTTATTTCTTCATCATATTCCATTTTATCTATAGGAAGAGGAACTATAAATTCTTCAAGAGAAAACCTAATCAAGTAATATAACATCTAGGTACGTACTGTTATTTATACAGTAGGTTAAACAAATTATTATTTACGATTATTGATCTATGATGATTGCCGATTCCTATTTTATGGCCTGAAATAAACTTGGTGCAACATGTTAATCGAAAAAGCGATATTCAGGGTGTTTTTAATATCGTACGGGTTTCATCACGCATGCGGGATTGCCCCGCCTGCGTAAACCCGCAAATGTCCTTTTCATACAAGTATTTATTGTAATGCGTGGAATATGCACAATAAATTTTCTGGATGCGGGACAATCCCGCATGCGTGATGAAACCCGTACGATATTAAAAACACCCTCAGAAGGGGAAAAACTAAATACGCTGGTGGCTACGTATAAATAATTATGAACGGATTATTTCCAATACTAAGTAATAATGAAACAATATTGATAGATGTATACGAGTAGGTATAAATACGTATAGTTCCAATTTATAGTTAGGCCGATGCCTATCGTTATTATTTATCTAATTCCCTGCGGTAACGTCTCGCATACCGTTATCGTCATACGGGCGAATTGACAGGCCATTGAATATTGTATTTTAATATAGAGTGTGCCTTGATCTAGCTTCTATTACGATATCTTGGTGTTCATGTGTATATGACACGTATTGTGGCTTATGTAAGCAAGAACTGAAAGTAATTCTCGTTATTTCTTTATCCCGGTATAACTATACACTTTACAGCGCATATCGCATTTGTATCCTTTTTATGTACGTGTAGAATATATCCACCATGATGGTATTCGCTTGTTGATTAGAAGAGGTGTGCTAGGACTACCTAAGTATTCGTAATATTTTCGGTTGCCAATATTAATCGCATAAAAAGGGGAGAGCAATATTACTTTTCTTAATGAATAACTAGCTGCGCCCCGCGGTGTTTCCCACTACATTTTTCGTCAGCTACCTCCAACTCAAATTTTAGCAAAATCGGTCCAGCCATTTGAGCGTGCAGAGGTAACAAACATACAAACACACTCACAAACTTTTGCCTTTATAATATTAGTGTGATGTTTTTTTTGTTATTAATACCTACATAATATTTTAGTTATAGTTACAATTAACATAAATTATACACACACAACAATTGTTATCGGTCAAATGTACAAGTACAATGAGACAATTTGAGTTAGGCAGCGTCAGCTGCGATAAAACATTCGAAATCCACGCGGGCGAAGTCGCGGGCGGAAGCTAGTAATATTGTAAAGCCGAAGAGTTTGTTTGGTTGAACGCACTAATCTCAGGAACTTCTGGGTCGAATTGAAAAAATCTTTTTGTGTTGGATAGTCCATTTATCGAGGAAGGCTATAATTATGTTACAAAACATTAGAAATCCACGCGTACGAAGTCGCGGGCGGAAGCTAGTGTCACATAAGACTGAAATGTAACATCATTGCCAATTTTATTATGCATGCATTTACGACAATTCAACTAGAATATAATAGTTTCATTGTATTTAGATGAACGCATGTGGTTGTTCTAAAGGCCGCCTAAGAAAACTATTGTCATACGACGAGAGATGATTAAATTATATTGTTCTGAAACACTGAAGACGTCGAAGAAATATCAGAAGGCTGTGACGGAATATATTATGACTCTTCAAAAGATTTATTTATTTATTAACAATTTATGTATACAGAAGAGAAGAAATAAGATACAACAAGAGTAGCATAAAATACAAAGATCTGTTACAAAAATTAATTATGCACGTATGATGAGACCCGGTAGAGTGTAGACAATAGTATGCCCCGCATAGCGATACGAGTGTAAATCAAATAAATAATTAGACGACGGTCAGGTGATGTACATTGTGAATGCATTTCACTGAAAACGTAAAGAACAAAGGAACCAAATGAATGGTTTTGTTTCTGTTTGCATATCTTCCTGTGTTTGGAGGTCAGGCAGTCATGTTGAGATGTTATTGTTTCTTTATTTTGAAGATAAATGAACTGTTTACTTTTCTAAAGCGAAATGTAGATTAGTGTTCAATGTATGGAATGTGGAAACAATTGGGCGATACAAAATGGACGTTTGTTACCTAATTTGTTTATTTATTGTTAGTTTATGTTCAATTATAGAGCAGACAGAACACGTGAGGACGTTATCTGCCAAAACTTTTCTCACAACAATGTCGTCAGCATAGAGGTGATCAAACGACGTTATGGCAAATGCACACCAATTAATTGGGTTTTGTTAGAAAAATATAACATACGCCTGTATTCCAGTGTTTACATAAAACTTTGTACAACCCGGGTATCGAATCCAGAACCTCGCACTTAGCAGCTATGTAGCCACTAGACCAACAAGGCTAGATTTTGTAAGAAATCCGTATAATATATTAAAATATTATTTTTAAGTAAATCAATACAAATGTTTTCGTTGATTTCCACTGAATTAATTGTTTTACAACCATACGATTTTTTTTTCCATTGCCTCATTGTTATTTTTATTTTCTCTAGGCATCTAGTTAGTGGGAATCCCCTACGCCTACCAATCGGGGAAATCCATAAACCTACCGACATATTTCCAAAATATTAGAAATCTATCGTTTAAAATAATACATTATTGAAATATATGTTGGCGTTGTCTGGCCAATATGCAAGTCTAGAATTGGGTTACGATGCGCCGCATCGCGCGAAATATTGATGCGTTAAAAGGACGCACAGCGCACGCGCCTTACTGCATGCATAATGTCCGAGTTGTTTCCTAATAGTAGGCTGCTGTCTACCCTCATAACCTAATGATATGGGAGAACGAACACTTTTTACGTTTCTATGCTTAAATTAAATACTTCGAGTCGTGTTCGGAATTTACAGAAAGAAACTTTAATAGGTACTCTCTTCTCTCACGCTCTTTTAGGCTGAGCCCACGTACCCTTAATTTAAAAAAAAAATTGAACAATTGATAAAATTGTACCTGTCACCGTCGCATGTCAAAAAAAAAAGATTTTATTAGACCTATGAAGTAGGTTAGGAGAAGTTTCAGCATCGTTTATAAGTCAGACGAATATTATCTAATTCTGTTTCATATTTTCGTTACATTCTGAAGGAATTTAAAAACATATTTATCGGGTAAATTACTGATGTATCGGTACCCGGTACATTGCATCGGCATTGTCGATATTGATGCTGATAATAATAATAATAAACTTATTTATTTTCTCATCATCACACAGTTCAATCTTAAATTGGTTGTCAATTAATGGAGACTGGTGTCTGAAGTAGATAGAACCAGTGTAACATACTTGCATACTTCATTCTAAAGCTTTGTAGTTGGGGTGCGACTGCATAGCAACATAATTTCAAGGTTATTCTGCCATAGATAATAGTGAAACTTTGACATTTAGATCAGATTTCTGAATATGACATTGGAGTGGAGTATCAGTAAACAGAAAAAAAAAGTACGCACACATTTATTATTCTGACTGTTTATAGCAGTTTTTGTTATAAGTATTAAATAAGTATATGTGTCTAAAGAAGTGTTTTGATCATGTTTTTTTTTCATACCTAACTAGTTAAGTTTCCCAAGATCAGGAAACTACCTCACAGAGCTTATATTACTACTAGTTTATGTATTAACCTTGGGTTTAATCTATTATAGGTACAATCCAAAATCTAAGATGGGTAAACTTGTAAAACATCAGCTTCATAATTCTTTAATTTATTACTAAAAATATTAGCTGCCTACCCCTCTGTGATACAGGTGTTACCTTATGAATATATAGTGTACTAAAGAGGTGACTCTTAGTATAAAATATAAGGAGCATTTACTAATCACTAGTTCTGGACTTCTGGCCAACTAGCAATTCAAAGTAACAATTTTATATAGCTATAGGAAAACATTACATTTCATAACTGATAAGATTTGGTACTATTAGGTTCAGTTAATGTAAGTCTTACATTATCTTACAATAAAATACTTTATCTGAGATTAAAGTAATTAACTTCATCAATCATAACTAATACCAATCACATTTTTTTAATCAATCACATGACTCTTCAACTGTTTCTGAACTGCACATGATAAAAAAGAACTTTATGGCATGATTGATTTATAAAAAAAAACATAATACATAACATAACATCAAACCTGTATTAACTAAAAGAGTGGGCAGAGGTGCACATTATTGGTAGTACAACCACATTTCACCAGTTATCCAAAAAATTTAACTTTAAAAATGGAATAATTATCTTTATTAAAGTAATACCCTGCCAAGTTAAGCTACTGTAAAGCTAGGCTAGCTTGCAGATTGCCCTGTGGTCTATATAATGTTTATGTTCTTCAGCTAGTATATTACAAGCAGTTACTAACCACAATGAGGGCTCCTCCTATATTATATTATAGAGAAACCAGCTTAAATATAGAGTTCTATAATACTCTGTCTAAGGCATGTGATTGTTATCAATTGCTATTAATTCCTTTCCAGTATCAGTTTCCAAATAGACTATTGATTAAGTTGCATAATAAACAGCATAAAAAAGAACTATTGTTTTAATATTACAATTTCAATGATTTGTAAATAGAATTACAGATCTTTGTGACTACCACAATTATTAGTTAATGAATTATTATCATATTTCTATGAAATAATAGGCATGATGTGTTGTATTGATAAAACATTATCATAATAAAATATTTCAATGTATGAACCAACTTATTACTGGATACCTAGAATAGAAGACACATAGTAACTAAATGTAAGTAATTTGTTTTACATAAGTACTTAATTTATAATTCATTATAAAAACTGCTACAATGTCTTCAAGTTATCTGTTAATTCCTTGGCATATCATGAAATCAGGGCATGAAACTCAATCATAAGCAAAACGAGGTCACAGATTTCCTATTATAATCCTTTATTGAAATGACTCTTAGACATGCTACCAGGCAGGACTAGATCTTACAAAAGGTTGAATAAAAGGGGCGTTTAGTATTATCCACATGGTTGTAGGTATTTATTACTCACATCGCGGAACTGCACAAGCCCCAACTCTCCGAGCTCAGACACGCACGCATACGCGGCTTCGCTCTGAAGGAAGAGTTGACATAATGTCATTTCTTCACTCCTAAACAACGACCCCATCTTTCACGCTTTTAACAACACAACACTAAATAAAAATATTATTTAACTACAGAAAAAGGGTCCGTCGCAGTCTGCGAGCAGACTTTAGCAGCGACGAAACCAAATAACTTGTCTTTGCGACAAATCAATCGATATGAACTTTCAAGTGAACATTAGTCATCAGTGCGCAACGCGGACGTCGCGGACTTATGTCAGTGTTACCATACAATAAAATAGTTCTCCCCATATTTGATTCCCCCAGAACAAAGATTTGTGCTTTATTTAGGAAAATAATTATTTACATTTTCAAGATTCTTTATTTCAAGCCAAAAATAAAAAATGTATCTTATTTACCATTTTTAAGTATTGTATTTCTAGATAATGGTATTTCTATTCTTCTTCTTCTTGTTCCTCTCCAAGTCTCCAACCGTTGGAGATCGGACATCAGATCTATTGGTATATATATATTTCTACAGTAAATTGTATAATTTGTATGTAGTAATGTAAGTTAGCCAATACATTGTGATATTCCATTAGTTTGGTTTTGTGAAAGTGTTTTTTATCTTGAAAATAAGACAATATAACATAATATAATAAAACAATATCAGATACCTCCCCAACTCCATTATAGGGCTGGTAAAATGTTAGTATTATAGTAATTGTAAGTTTGCGGATTCTGTTAGCCCTGATACTCCTGATCGATGCCTGGTAGCTTGCTATTATTGATGGTTACCGCATTCTATATCAACAAGATTTTAGAGACACAATTTTAAAATCTGCCTGATAAGCAGAACGATTACACATCTTCAAAATGAAATTTAAACTGTTTGGTTAAACTTTTAACCAGAATCTAGGTAATTTTAATCACTGGGCAATACTTTTTTCCCTTTCCTCATCTAACAATACGGCTATCTCTTTCATACAATTGATTAAACATGGTACATTTGTGGAGCATGTTAGTTGTTATAACAATACCGTTATTAATCAACAATACTTATTTTATACATAAAACTTAATATAATAATTTATGTATATTTAATAAAATTAATTCATACTTTAGGACGAAGCTTTAGCGGAACGGAATTAATTTAATCTGACTTTATAAACGCATATTAATATGCGCCCAGGAAAAAAGTACACTTTTTGACAGCTTTATCTAGCCAATTATATCTCTCTTTTTCTCACACTACTAAATCGTATGAGCTATTTCGTTCTTGGCCTAATTTTAAATTCACCGAGTTACAACTTACAAATGAGTGGGTTTAAAAAATTGAGGTTATAAATTTAGCTTGAAACTAAAATAATTTATTAATTTTAGACTATGTTTAGACTTAAATGTGAATGAAAATCCTGTCGAAATGGTTTGTAAAGCTGACATAATAATCCTAAAATAGTCGCCGTATTTAGTTATCCGTGTCATTGCCTTTTATTTATATTGCAGGCTCTGCTTGGCGCTCAGTTAGTTATAACACTGATTATGGTATCAGTGATACAGAAGTTGGGAAGTTATTCGTTCGCAAGATGGTTATTATGTTCCCAAGGGTTGTATAGCTACTTATATCCTACTAACAGTGAGCTTAAGGCTTTGGCGGGAGTGCCAAAAGAAACTACGAAGGGTAAGAAAGGAGGTAAAAATGACTCAAATGGGAAGCCAGAGACTTTCCTTGTGCCTCGAAGTCTGGACATACAGTTGAAGAAAGCGCCTGTTACGACATTAGATGTAGTTGACCTAAGGTTTTACTCTGAGTATGTGTGGATTGTGGACTTCTCACTTTACACTGCTATAGTGTACATTATGTCAGAGGTAGGCATTTTTACAAGTTACCATTATCCTTTATTGGTTATTGACTAACATATATACACATTAATAATTAACTTATTATTTTATAATTGCAGATCTACACTTCAATATTCCCGCTGAAAGATGAGTTCAACCTAAGCATGGTGTGGTGCCTTCTAGTAGTATTGTTCTCATTGTATCCTTTACAAATTAAATTTTTTCCTCACAGGGTAACAAAAGTCTACACAAATCTTAGGTACAGTAAATCTACTAAATACTTTACAAACTTATCAATGAATAGGGATTTAAGTGACTATTGATTGAGTTGTAGTTAAAAAAGTAAAAATTATTAATCATTCGATCTACTGAAACTACATAATAACATTAGAAAAAAAGAAAAGATTTTGATTGTCTACATGGGAAAATATTTTATATTTTTTAAGATTACAACATCAAATAAAATTCATAAGACACAATATAGCTCTGGTTTTCTATGGCACATTTGAGACTTGAATTTAAATACTTAATTCCACAAATACATTTAATAAAAAGATTTCCAGAACTATACAAATATAATAGTTTTTTAATAATAAAACAATTAAAGTTTAATAGTACAATTAGAATAATTTGTTAGCATTTCCTAACTGATTACATATCTCTTCACAATAATTTCTTAACTCTATACCAGCAAAATCTTACTAAGCCTGACAAAGCAGTACTTTACAAGTGAAAAGTCGATGGGGGAGCGGTCCACCTGCATCGTCGCCTTCTGTGTATTCCTGCTAATAGCCATGATGGTGCTGATAGTCAGTGAGTCCAACCTGGAGGTCGGAGTGGACCCAGCTTATGACAGCTTCTATGAAAACGCTTCCAAATTCCTGGAGAATCAGGGACTGTCTTCCGTGTGAGTTAGAGTCTTCTAGTAAATCAACAGTAATCTGAATTGTACTATAACTTTTTGAACGCCATGTTGGAAAAAGCCGAGAAATGAAACGGTGCCCAACGCGCCAACGTCGGCTAATTTCATCTTTTTCGACCGACATTTAATTTGTAGCTTGGCGAGAAAGGCGCGCCGATGCGTTTAGACTCTGGGATTTAAAAGGCTAAGGGTCAACAGCTAATAGACTTATGTGGGATCTACCTACCCTTCTGCATAACAGGCATGAATGTATATGATGTATGTCTATAAGCAACATCTATTGTTGAGTATAACATGTGTAGCTACTTCACACATGGTAACTAACACACATTTGGCATTGATCCAGGCCACAATTAAAATTATTCCTCCATGTGGAAATACAACATTTTTCCCTTGTAATCTATTGCTGCTTCTATTTAGGAATATTACAGATACTTATTATTTTTATCCCAAATCTAGTTCAATCAATTATCAATTTAATAACGAATGTTTATTATATTTTCAGAGGTCCAGCTTCAAAATTAATATTGAAGTTCTTTTTTGCTGTATGGGCTGCCATTATTGGAACTCTGTTCACCTTCCCAGGAATAAGGGTCGCAAGGATGCACTGGGACTCACTTAGGTTGGTATTCATTATAGAATTTAAAAGCTCCACAAAGTGTGACATATAATATTATGTCACACGAGAAGTTACTTTATTTTATTTATTTATACGCATTTTACAATTATTTACAATTTAAAACTAACATAAATTAAAAATACCTATACACAAAAATATAAATATAATATTGATCGCTGTCTATGTCACCTGGTAACATGCCCAAAAGACGGGCAGCAGAAGTTACTTGCCTGAATTTACAACTGTTATGGCACCCCCCCTCTAAAAGGGGTAGGCCTTTGTTCAACAGTGGACATCTATCGGCTGTTGATGAAGATGTAAACCTTTATGATCTATGTCACTTCACAACCTTATATGTGTCTACTCCTGAGTTAAGACCTCTTCTCTACCAGCAGCATTTGTCACCACACTTGCACACCTCAAGTTAATGATTTAAAACTTTACTAATCACATTTTGTATTATATTGTATTTTGAAGGTCATTCTTTATTGTGGTATTTACACCTGCGTTTTGGCCCCCTAAACTAAGTAATCTAGTCAATCATAGAGCCCATACCGGGTTTATCACCACACACCCATACTTTTCCGAAAACAGAAGTATTCTAAAGTCCAGCCCCCTTACCGTGAACTCTTAAAACAGGACAGTTTACGTTGTGAAAGCGAGACGCCGCATTACACTGCAAGTAGCGGCGTCTTCCACAACGTAAACTGCCTGTTTTAAGAGTTCATGGTAAGGCGGCTGGTCCACCTACATAATAATATTAAAATAACTGTTAATTGTTTTACTGTTCCAGGACGTTTGAAGACAACAGGGTGAAGGGTATGTTGCTGAACTTTAACTTCGCGATGCCGTTTGTGTTGGTATTGCTGTGGGTGCGGCCCATCACGAGGCACTACCTCACTGTCCGCGTGTTCAGCGGCATGGAGAAGCCACTGTGAGTACATTATGAATTTAAAACCCAGTGATATGTTAAAAAGTGTAGGCATATATATATACGTCATACGCTAACAAAATGAACGAGTAAACTGTTTCGAATTATAACACATACATAATTATACAACTTGTCAAAGACGAAAGAGAGATGAGCATGAGGGTTCAAATCCCGGGTCAGGCAGAGTAATTAGGTTTTTCTAATTAGGTTATTCAGCACACACAGCAGCAGCCAGTGGTGACCACGAACAAAATAATGTTCTCTAAATAAATCTAGAATCAAATTGTAAAAGTATATTGTGTTATTAGAAAATATGCATTCTTGAAATTAGCACTTTGCAATCGTTTACTGCACATGAAAGTGGTCAAGTGTTAACACAGATAATTCTAAGTATGTTATTTTCCCCTCATGATTTATATATTCTGTAAACACGAGACCCACAGACATTTTAATACATAGTTTGCAGAAAATAAAGTTATTTTATTCAAATGGATAACGGAAATTTGAAAAATTATGGACACATGCAGACTTCGAACCCGCGATCTACGCCGATCCGTGGCGCAGCTGTCAACTAAGCTATCGTTCATCATTTTTCAAACTTTCACCAATTATCTATATTGTGTACTCAATTCGAAAAAAAGATCAACGTTATAATAATGTCATCTTCCTTGCAGAATGTCATCCCAAGCTTACGACACCCTTCGCCTGGTCCTGATCGTGAGCACGGTGCTCATCCGCCTGGCGCTGATGCCGCGCCAGCTGCAGAGCTACCTGGACATGGCGCAGCTACGTATCGACGTGCAGAAGAAGGAGGCAGGCAGGATCTCCAACATCGACCTTCAAACTAAGGTTCGCGCGACTTTCCGCAGTCAAAACCTAGGGGAATTGATACTGCTTCTCCAAGCAAACCAGACTGACAACAGTAGCCACGTGATTACTGCAAGTTTTTAATTAATAATATTCTTTATATTATTAGATTACCCAATGTTAAAGTAAAAACAAATGAGAATAGTACAGGCATTTTAGCAATTCTTTCATTGATAAAATTATAAGTACCTATCATGTATGATAATGTTTTGGAATGCTACACTCTTTTTCACATAAGCTCTGCTATTATTTCTACTGTCTTTCATTTACGAAATTCGGATATTGTGCTTTATGATGGTAAGTACCTAAAATCACCTCAAAAAGTTTTATTAAATCAAGTGTACCGTTGCAGATTGCCTCAATATACTACTACCTGTGTGTGGTGGCCCTCCAATACATCTGTCCCATCATAATGTGTCTGTACATGGCGCTGATGTACAAAACCCTCGGAGGCTACACGTGGACAGGCCTGTTTTATGAGACGGATGAGGTGTTTGCAGTAGAAGACAAAGTCGTAGAGCAGATCAGTGGGGAGGGAGATCACATTGAACAGTTCCAGCTAGCATGGGAGAATTTAAAAATGGTAAGTAGTTAAGGGCTATACCAGGATTATAGGAAAATCTATGGTCTTTGCCCTTCTCTTAGACTTTATGTATATTTGTATATGGCTATTTGAACCTATGACTTAGGCCAATAATTAAAATATATGGAGTTTTAAAGTCGACATTAAATAATTAAAGCTTTTTTCATCATACATCGAATCGTTGTATCATTATAAATAAAGTGCCTAAAAAACTTACATACATAATATTATTATCAGTCCAATCACCAGTCGTCCACAGAATAAGTCAAACAGGATTTGTTTTACCCCGCAGGTGTTCACAGCAGACGTGTACCGCGGCGTGTTCGGCTTCGCGACTTGGTGGTGCTGCTTTGCCTGGTTCCTCACGACCTCGCTCGGTCTGGGATACCAGACATATTTCAGAATCTCGTGAAACTAACACATTACTCTTAGAGTTCTAGTCACATAATACCAGTTTGAACGGAACAATATTATTATTCTGATTATATTTTTAATGAGGTCGGTTTTTTGCTGGATTCGTGTTTCACCCACTATAAGAAGTAAACATTTAGCGAATTGTGGAAATTCTTGTCAGTATTATTTATGTTGTGAGATATCAATGTGCAATATTTGTAAACATTTTATACTGTAAGTTATGGTTTGTATTGTACCACAATTTAATGAAATCTGGTGTAGATTGCATTTGAATTTTGCTGAATGTACACTTACACTAAGAACAAATGTTTACAGGCAACAATGTTAGGGCGACTATTAAATATTTCGAACAATTTCAAATTCACCAGATTAATAAATTAGTAAAAACATGTTTAAATACAAGTTTCGCTGATGAAGCTCATGCTTTTTCGCCATAGAAACGTACATGGACATGATGATTACCTCCTACACTATTTATAATATTATAAAGAAATACATTTTGTACTCATTTGAATAAATACAATAAGTAATGCCTCGAGTCTCATGCGAATTGGCAGCCGGCGTTGGTTGTGTAACATCAGAAAATAAAAATATTACAATAAAGCTGTCCGTGACCCAGTTAGCTTTACCTACATTATGGTAAGGAGCTATTGTTCTTTGTTTTGATAACCTTATAAAATAATATATACTTATTTATGTCTAACTGCCGCACTCAGAGACGTTAATGATTACTTAAACTGACACTAAGTAAAGATTTGACAAAGGAAACCTTTACTTAGTGACAGTTTAAGTTACCATTAAATGTTTCTGAGTTCGGCAGTAAAAGTAATATTTTTCTGTTCAAATGTTAGAATGGTCATGAATGACACCAGTGACTGTTTCGTAGAAATAAGTGGAGTGGGATATGTTTTTAATACGCGTGTTTCCTACAGTTTTATAAAGTAAGAATAAAGTTAATGTCGCCATACAGTAGCACAAAATATGCACTGCCTTTTTATAGTGAATAAATAACTAAATTCCATAAAAATGATGCAATATATTGAAATACGGTAAGATTTGCTTAGTCATGTTCATGATAAGCTAAAAATTATTCATAGGTTTCACTACCGTTTCCTTCGCCGTTTCTTTTTTATGAAAACACCTTTTTGTGTTTATACCATTGCAAGGACCGGTATTAGTTCAACTATGTAATTCGTATCTGTAAAAATATGAATGATGCACCTGCATAAATCTACAAAACTCCAAAAAAGCTTACAGCCTCCTTACCATGAACTCTTAACACAGTACAGTTTACGGTGTCGAAGCGAGACGCCGCTATGTGTAGTGTAATGCGGCGTCTCGCTTACACAACGTCAACTTCCCTGTTTTAAGACTTCATGGTAAGGGGGCTGTAAAGAAAAATACGCATGTTAAATTTAGAGTGTTTGTTCTATTTATTTATTTGTATTGGACTGTTTAAAATATATTTAAAGTTTTACAAGTGTTTTATTTATTTGTATTTTTTCCCTTTCATTGGTCACTTTAGTGATGTGGTGTTTTTGATGTCTGTTACAAACGGTAATTTAATTTATGACTGTAGCAGATTAGATTCGAATTAGATTGTAGACTGGTGCGGTGTACTTGTAACGGGTAAGTAAGTAATAATAGAATCTCTAGAATTCAATTTCTTGTCATGACTGATTACGACCTCAATTATGGCTTATTAAATTGATTCATATCTACTCTAAAGGCTCAGTCTAAAGGACTCTAAATTAAAATACCATATGAATACTATGGTCCATAAACTCATAACATAAATTCTTTTAACATGATTAGACCCCTTACCGTGAACTCTTAAAGCAGGACGGTTTACGTTGTGGAAGCGAGACGCCGCTACGTGCAGTGTAATGCGCCATCTCGCCTTCACAACGTAAACTGTCCTCCTTAATGGTAAGCGGTTACCTGAATACATGTTGTTGGAGGGATTAGACTTCGTCTAACTTTTTTGTGTTATAAATATCAGTTTCTTTACTGAAATGGTTAGAAGAAGAATCATGAAAAAATCTCAAATTAAATAAATAATTATGTATGATAAATTTTTAATATTTGTAACTTGTAACACTGTATAGTGACCTAACTTTACCCCACATTTGTGTAGTGATGTAATTGCTTTGAAATTTTAAAAGTCGATATCGATGCACAAGAATGTTTATTAATTAACTGATACTTAAAGCCTAATGTAAAACTTAATTCGAGATAAGTAATTTTTCTCATGCAAGTGAATTTAATTCTTTTTGCGAAATAAATTCACTTGCATGAGAAAAATAACTAAGAATTAAGTTCTTAAAGCTTAAAAGAAGTTAGTTGTTTATTTTTTTTTTCGCACGTTTTATAAGTACATAAACTAAAATTATTAGTAAGTTCTATAAAAGCAAAATCACAGTACCCCTATGATATTCGGTTTTATTCTAGCATATAGATGCTTGAAGTAAAACAATATTCTGGTCATCATGAACTATATATTATTAATTTATTATGCCTTCTTCGAAGAGGTAGGTTATGGTGAATTGCAATCAGACTTGTACATGATGTGAATTGTAAGAAAAAAAAATGAAGTAAGCTTTAAGTAATGGCTCGTAATTGAAGACGGACCCTGTGATACCTACATCCAAATTTGGAAAATCCTAATTTTATCACACAGTCATAAAGTAACCAATAATAATATGCCAATAATAATTATTATGTGTAATGTTATGTGTTTACCGTGTGTGGCGAAATAAATGGTTTAAATGGTTTTAACCATAACACTAATTAGCTTATGTCTTACAAGTGTAAAAACGTGGTTAAAACTCCAATTAAGCTACATGTGAAATGTGTTTTCTAATAAGAGAAGGTAACTTTGAATCACGTGCACTAAATAGAAATAAAAGCATACTTTTTTATATAATAAAAATAGTGTCCGAGGCAGGTTAGAAAGCAATCATATTATTGTAATACTTAACCACTTATTTAAGTCTGAGTAACAAAAATCGTACAATAATGTTGATTTAATTTTGTTCGGCTAATAGTTAATCACCATATGAACAAATTACATAGTGGAATAAATTTGTGGGTAATATGATGTGTGTATTTTCATACACACAAAACCTGTATTTGTGTAATCTTATGCTTAGTAACGATTGTTATGTTTCACTCACATCCATATTTATTTTTGATATAATTTGGAGGAAGTAACAATGGAAAGCTACAACCTTTGCAAAATATCGATAATTTGAAACCACGCCCTCAAGGTACATCACTACAAAAATTATACTTTAGTAAAAAAACGCTGCAGATGTCAACGATCAACCAATGGGAGTGTAGCACGCTAGGAGAGAGCGAATCCCATTGGTTGATAACGAGGAATATTCCAGAAAATACGAGTGACGCCGCATGACGCATCCCCGCGCATATAAACTCCTTCGTACTATTCACTCCAAATTCCCGACGCCATATTATTTCGTTTCGTGCCTTGGTGGAAAGAAGCCGTCAACAATCGCGCACCATTGCTGAGTATTAAGAGTTAAGTCAACGACTGAGATAGTTTACACATAAAATCTAAAAGTAAGTTCTTAATTTTATTTTACTGTGTGTCGTTACTCGTTATTTATTTGCCTATTTTAGTTTTTATTAATTATGATGACTAATACTTTTATTGGGCGGGAATTCCTATGTCCGTTTAGTACCTCCGGTCTTCAGTAAAATATATAGGTAATTATTACCTATATATTTCTCTTTGTAAATCTGCGCTATTATTGTTACCTAATTTATAACCGTATTCCGTTCGTGTGTGAAGTACCCTTTGTTCAAGAATTAGTCACACGTGGTGCTCCCAGCAAGTGTTAGATTCCAGGGTGTGTTACGTGTGCATTAGTCATTTAAATAACGTGGTATTGTTTCCTCGTGCTTGGTTTTTCAGTAAAATTTCCACCATTTAGTTCGAGAAGGTTCCGCCGCACCGTATCGATTTATGTGTAATGGCCGCCGCGTTATTTTCTACCTTATATCATAAGTACTTATTCATCTATTACTGGTATTGTAATTTGTAAGAGTGATCAACTTTTTATCTACCTACTGTATTATATCACCACGTGGTAATTAATTCCGGCACCTTATCAGTTTTTACGGTTCATCAAAATGGCGGAATCTAACCTCTAAGTGGTGCTTTACATTGTGCCTAAATATTGTTGAAACTAAGCTGTTATAACAAATTATGCTTATCTCTACGTTTTAATTGTTTCAGATGGCAGCAACAAAAGCACCCGCAGTAGGTATTGATTTGGGGACCACTTACTCGTGCGTGGGAGTATTCCAGCACGGTAAGGTGGAGATTATCGCCAATGACCAGGGCAACAGGACCACGCCCTCATATGTCGCCTTCACCGACACTGAACGTCTCATCGGCGATGCCGCCAAAAACCAGGTGGCGATGAACCCCAACAACACAATTTTCGGTAAGTTTCCCGGTCGTTTCTGTTTCCAGGTACCCATTTATTTAGGTACATAGCTTTTACGCTTTGTGGTAGGTATTTATGTCGTTAAAATATTAAATTGTGTAATATTTCAGTCTGGAAATGCTGATTAGTTATCATTTTAGCACTGACCAGTCTTACTTTAACTACGCGCCACTATCAGGAACAGATAACATTATCACTACCAATATTTTTTTATTTAATTACACGTGAGTCATGAGTGACTAAGCAGTTGCGCTTCGCCGGTGTGGGGGTTACCTATCGGACAGATAGCGTCCTGTCTAAAATAGGTGACGCGATCAATAACTGCATACAGGACTGGATCCAAACATTTGACGTCACTGTAGTTTATATGATGTCGTTACTATGGCAATTTGATCTACGCTACAAAAATGCTAAATAATCTTTAAATCTATTCAGTCTTTGTCTATGATGTCATACTTACAGTTATAGGTGTAGACAGTTAAAGCCTAACTTGGTAATAGTACACTAAAATCATTAGAGCTATGTATTGATTAATACTTAAAATGTTCCTACATTTCGCTTCTTTTACCAACCTAATAAATCTTGCGGCATAAACGAAACTTATATGAAATGGTGAATTATACGTACTCACTTCATTAATTTCGATAGCTATGAAATTTATTCTGCTTTCATGATGATACCTAATATACTAGACTAGAGTCTCTGAACATATTGAATGATAAAAGTATTCTGAGAAAACAATTTAGTTTATGTAAAATTTTAGTTCATATGGAACGATACTTAACAATTGCAAATCCTTGTTACAGATGCCAAACGACTCATTGGCCGCAAATTCGAAGATGCCACCGTACAAGCAGACATGAAGCACTGGCCCTTCGAAGTGGTCAGTGATGGTGGCAAACCTAAGATCAAGGTTGCATACAAGGGTGAAGACAAAACCTTCTTCCCTGAAGAAGTTAGCTCAATGGTGCTCACAAAAATGAAGGAAACAGCCGAGGCCTATCTCGGTAAAACGGTGCAGAATGCAGTTATCACGGTTCCAGCGTACTTTAATGACTCACAGAGGCAAGCCACGAAAGATGCAGGTACCATCTCTGGCTTGAATGTTCTCCGTATAATCAATGAACCTACTGCTGCAGCGATTGCTTACGGCCTTGACAAGAAGGGGAGTGGAGAACGAAACGTTCTGATTTTCGATCTCGGCGGCGGTACCTTCGATGTGTCCATTCTGACCATCGAGGATGGTATCTTCGAAGTAAAGTCCACCGCCGGTGATACGCACTTGGGAGGAGAGGACTTTGATAACCGCATGGTGAACCACTTTGTCCAGGAGTTTAAGAGGAAATACAAGAAGGACCTCGCCACCAACAAGAGGGCTCTTCGACGACTCCGCACTGCCTGCGAAAGGGCGAAGAGAACTCTCTCATCGTCCACCCAGGCCAGCATTGAAATCGATTCTCTGTTCGAGGGAATTGATTTCTATACATCCATCACAAGGGCTCGTTTCGAGGAGCTGAACGCAGACTTGTTCAGATCCACCATGGAACCTGTAGAAAAGTCTCTTCGTGACGCGAAAATGGACAAGTCCCAGATCCACGACATCGTACTTGTAGGTGGTTCTACTCGTATTCCCAAAGTGCAGAAGCTCCTTCAAGACTTCTTCAATGGCAAGGAGCTGAACAAATCCATCAACCCCGACGAGGCCGTAGCTTATGGTGCTGCCGTCCAGGCCGCCATCTTGCACGGTGACAAGTCTGAGGAAGTTCAGGATCTACTGCTGCTTGACGTGACCCCGTTGTCTCTCGGTATCGAGACTGCCGGCGGTGTCATGACCACTCTGATCAAGCGTAACACCACTATCCCCACCAAGCAAACTCAGACCTTCACCACTTACTCCGACAACCAACCCGGAGTACTCATCCAGGTGTTCGAAGGAGAGCGCGCCATGACCAAGGACAACAACTTGCTCGGAAAGTTCGAGCTGACCGGCATTCCTCCCGCGCCGCGTGGCGTACCTCAGATTGAGGTCACCTTCGACATCGATGCCAACGGTATTCTTAACGTATCGGCCATCGAAAAGACCACCAACAAGGAGAACAAAATCACCATCACCAATGACAAGGGCCGTCTCTCAAAGGAGGAGATCGAGCGCATGGTCAATGAGGCCGAGAAGTACAGGACCGAGGATGAGAAGCAAAAGGAAACCATTCAGTCCAAGAATGCTTTGGAATCGTACTGCTTTAACATGAAGTCCACAATGGAGGATGAGAAGCTCAAGGACAAGATCTCAGACTCTGACAAGCAGACAATTCTCGACAAGTGCAATGACACTATTAAGTGGTTGGACTCCAACCAGCTGGCTGATAAGGAGGAGTATGAGCACAAGCAAAAGGAACTGGAAGGCATTTGCAACCCCATCATCACTAAAATGTACCAGGGCGCTGGTGGTATGCCCGGTGGAATGCCCGGTGGCATGCCCGGCTTCCCCGGCGGCGCGCCCGGTGCAGGCGGCGCGGCCCCCGGTGGCGGTGCCGGACCTACCATCGAGGAGGTCGACTAAACATTCCAACTAATCTATCTACATACAAGCTTTACTGATATTGCAGTATTCAACTACAGTAACAGTGTCTCCAATAAATGATTGAAACTCATGTCCGCATTTTATTATTTTCTATCATCAGTTAAATAAACCCCCATTGCATTAGAGGTGCTCACTGAAAGGATAGGTGGACAACTACAGTGTGATAAGTCCAAAGGCTAATAGGGCCTGATAAGATGACTATAGATAATTAGAATCAAACCAGTCTCACACATGCATGTCAAAGGTGCGCCCGCTTGTAGGTGTTCTGTTTACTCACGATTTCACGAATCTACTCATCGCTGTATGTACGGTAAACTACCATTAGGTACGACTAGGTACCTACCTAGGCTTGTTCAGAATTAGATATTACAAAGTAACTATGTATGTATGTACCTACTTTAACGATCAGTTTTCGCGAAATCGCACTGAAAATTGAATTAACCTTATCCAGTACATATCTAACAGACTTTGCAATAATCTCATTACAGATGTAATGGCAACATTTTTATCAAGATCTGTCTACCTAACCTAACTATGAAGAGTAATTTGTTGGGGTTATAGATCCTAAAATTACTTATTTAGTGACAGATTGCGAGTACATACTGTAATAACTTATATATTTTGGATCCGAATTAGCCATGTAAAATTAGGAAGAATCATATAGGTAACTTGACGTGAAGGTTTCGTAACGAAACTAATTTCAGTGTGTGCGTTACCCAGGCCAGATGTTGTCGAAAATGGTCATTTGAATCTTATAGATAATTAGTTTTGCGGCTTCTGTAATTGTTGCGCACATTTTTAAATTTGTTGCGCTTATAGTTTTTTAATTATTTCACAAAAACATTTCCTGCTGGGGTAACGTTACCCCAGCCAGACCTTTTTCTTTCTAATGGGAATATTTAAATAATTACTAGCTATAAAATTAGTTGTCTAGATGAAGTAAATGTTGTGCCTTATTTTGTATTTGTTCTTTCATCGGTTGCGAAGTTATTCGAGATTTTGCTGGGGTAACGTTTTTGGTTTTGCTAGATCTTTGAAATGGTTAAGTGGATTCTTATCATATTTTGTACATGGCTTCTTGGGAATTAGTTTAAATTTGTTCTGCAATAAAAAAACCAAAATAATACATAGCTTAAAGGTTATTTCATTAAATAAAAAAACACTTCAATTGGTCCCAGCACTCTCAATAAGAGCTCTAAAGACTTACTTTAAACGTTATTTTAAAGCTTGTAACTGCCTTCAAATGTACGTGAAGTTTCATTAGTATCCTGTAAGTATTTAACAAGTTATGATGATATTGAGTTCTTCACGAGCACGGTCTTGATGCGCGCGGTGTTATTTGGCCACTGGATTGGATATATGAACTGAATGTTATGTCAATTATTAGTTTTTTAGTTCAGTTGTATATCAGTAAAATTTCAGCTCAGTACATTGGATAATTAATGAGATAATACGATTAAAGTCATCAGGAAGTGAATGACTGTGGTAACCCGACCAAGTTTAGGTGGTTACGAAAAAGCGAAAACGGAAAACATTGTGGTACCTTCTAAAATATGTAGGATAGTGTTACAAATTTAGTACAGACATGTACACAAGTTTTTTAAAAAAATACGTGATTATTAAATAATTTTTATTGACAGGTAATATAATCATTTCAATTGAACTTTTAATATCAACGCGAGTGTCGCAACAAGGTAATTATGGATTTCTTGAAGTCTACGTGTCCAAGGAGTTTGTGGAAATAAATAAATACCTACCTGTTGCGGTAGTCCCGACTCCCGACATTGATAACGATAAAAATCGGTCGCTAAGTCATGAATTTCATTAATCAAGTTTCAAGTCATATTTTGACAATATACCTATACACAAAAACCTTCCACTTGAATCAATCTATCTATTAAAAAAAACTGCTTCAGAATCCGTTGCGTAGTTTTAAAGATCTAAGCAAACAGGGACAGACAAACGGGAAGCGACTTTGTTTTATAGGTACTACTATGTAGCGAAGGATACATATGTCGTTATCATTGTTGAGAATTCCAGTCTAGGTAATAATTAAGTAAGAAAGAAAAGAAAATAATAAGTTCCTAAATTTAAATATTTAAGCCTTAAAAAATACAGTTTTAGATAAGTACCTAACAACATGTACATATTAATAATAATTTTGCTACTATTTCTGTAGTTACATTATACAAGCTTACCTTGTTCGTGAATTCATCAAGCAGCCTGCACCATAACTATGATCATCAATAGAAGCACTCCACATTAGCAGTAATTCGCCACACTTATTATTTTACATTAGCTCTCACGCACTATATAAATATTTGCAAAAACAGGAAACGGAACTGCCGAAACGCATGCGCACTCTACAAGATGAATTATGTGATTACGGAGCATGTTTAGTGCGATATGCAAACAATGCGCCCCTTCACCCCACCCCTTCCGCGTCCCACCGTACGACATGTTATATCAGTGATTTTTGATGAGTTTGTGCAACTGGAAGATAATAATAATGTTTTCATAGTACAGATATTATTATATTATTAATGTATTTAACAGTGTACGCGTCTGTACCGAAATTGTAAGGTGTATTATACTAAACATTTCAAAAGATAGTATAATGTTCTGCGTTTTCGCTTTTTCGTAACCACCTAAACTTGGTCGGGTTACCACGGTCATTCACTTCCTGATGACTTTAATCGTATTATCTCATTAATTATCCAATGTACTGAGCTGAAATTTTACTGATATACAACTGAACTAAAAAACTAATAATTGACATAACATTCAGTTCATATATCCAATCCAGTGGCAAAATAACACCGCGCGCATCAAGACCGTGCTCGTGAAGAACTCAATATCATCATAACTTGTTAAATACTTACAGGATACTAATGAAACTTCACGTACATTTGAAGGCAGTTACAAGCTTTAAAATAACGTTTAAAGTAAGTCTTTAGAGCTCTTATTGAGAGTGCTGGGACCAATTGAAGTGTTTTTTTATTTAATTAAATAACCTTTAAGCTATGTATTATTTTGGTTTTTTTATTGCAGAACAAATTTAAACTAATTCCCAAGAAGCCATGTACAAAATATGATAAGAATCCACTTAACCATTTCAAAGATCTAGCAAAACCAAAAACGTTACCCCAGCAAAATCTCAAATAACTTCGCAACCGATGAAAGAACAAATACAAAATAAGGCACAACATTTACTTCATCTAGACAACTAATTTTATAGCTAGTAATTATTTAAATATTCCCATTAGAAAGAAAAAGGTCTGGCTGGGGTAACGTTACCCCAGCAGGAAATGTTTTTGTGAAATAATTAAAAAACTATATGCGCAACAAATTTAAAAATGTGCGCAACAATTACAGAAGCCGCAAAACTAATTATCTATAAGATTCAAATGACCATTTTCGACAACATCTGGCCTGGGTAACGGACACAATTTCAGTCAATTTCAGTCTGGCCCTTTTTTACACGACTGCCCAAAAACAGGAGCGTAATGTTTTCAGGGTTCATGTATGTCAGTTTATTTTGTTTTCAGGGTTTATGTATGTTTATGAGTTTCTTTATTCCACCATAACTTCTGAATGAATGAACCGATTTTGATGTATGGAGTGTCGGTAGAATCCTTACACTATCGCGAGTAACATATTCTATAAAAAAAGAAACTAAAAAATATAGTTA
The DNA here is from genome assembly GCA_905340225.1 of Abrostola tripartita. Lineage (NCBI taxonomy): Eukaryota > Metazoa > Arthropoda > Insecta > Lepidoptera > Noctuidae > Abrostola > Abrostola tripartita. The sequence goes on from HG996494.1 coordinate 1,044,822, forward strand.
AAAAACTATCTAAGAGGTACCCAGACTGCAATGGAACTGGTTTTTTACTTTTTAGTTCGTTTTTTTGCTATGGCAGTCGTGTTTTTTAATTTTTTTTATTATATTTTTGTTAAATAAAATATCAATTAGTCTGGCCCAATGTCATTGCGAAATTGTGACTACGCTCATACCGCACAGTATATACTAGTATCTATCTACACAATAGGCAAGGTAACTGGTAGGTTAGAATGGCTGATCAGTCACATTAGATATTAGTTTACAAACTGTAGAACTACTGTAAAACTAAACAATACTCAGGTACCGAACATGTTACCTTTCAAACAAATTCTTCAGTTATTTATAATAAGTTACTAGCAAATAGAGTTGTGATGCCAACAGTACATAAATTATTTTCTCTGACGATATAATTCGACCGAAATAGCCACTCCAGAATTAGGTATCGGGACAGAGTTAAAGCGTTAGCACTTGAGTATCGTATGACGATCGTTACTGCATATTAAGTGCATACTAGATACCTACGTAGTTAGATAAGCACCAACCGATATCACTGATAGGTACTGTGTCAAGCCGAGCTATATGATAAGAATACTCTCTGACGCTACGTGAATTTATCCTTAAAAATATCTAGTAGGTTAACTAACTTATAATTAATCAAATCTGGCCAATATAGTACTAAATTCTAAGTGCTTATCTAACAAGAATCTGATAGTACCTAGTAAAATATGCAAGTGTTAAAGTAAGTAATTCTGCTAGTCGGGTATCTACTTATATCATGCTTACCGACAATCGGATAATTAATTAATATAAGTTACAATTTGTAATCGATACGAGACCAATGTCAAGACTATTACGGTCTAGTTGTCACTGACATTGAATGATACAAACCATTATATTAAATAACCATTTCATTGTAATCTCCGACTGTCGAGGCTGATTGTGGGTTCGACTTGTTTTTCGAAAATTTTCATTACCTGTTTTATTTTAGACTTCCCTTTGGTTTGTTTGAGCTGTCTCAGAATACAGAACAAACAGATTCGTGTCCCATTGTTTGCCTAATTATGATGTAAATTAGAATAGGTACAGTACTCGGAATCTGGATTTATGCCACGCCCCCTATTCAAGGGATTAGTATTCATTTAACTATTGTTGGATTATTGACCAGTAGGTTCTACGCGACGTAACGAGGTAGTATGAAACAATATAATAACTATTAGACTACAACTAATTTATTAATTTTTATTTGTGACTCTTGCTGCTTATTCAGCTGTACCTACAAAGACAATCTCTACGATCATTTGGCATATGTAAATTCTTAAAAGATACCATTGGGTATAAAATGAACATCAAGAAAACATCTAAAATTTTCTGGAATCTTTAATATTAATAATAGATAATAACAGAGAAAACAGCTGGATCATTTTATTTTAAGCATTTCTCAGAACTGTTAGCTCCAAGCCGCCTATAAATATAGTTTTATCAAGCGTTTAAACTATGTTCAACAGATATTTATGAACCAGAGCTCGGTCTTGCATTTTGTACAATGATTAATGATCATTCTTAATCAAGCACGTTTTCGGAACTGTTAAAAAGCTTCTGGCTCATCAAGTAACTTTGTATCACCGGAGATTCCGGAGACTGGATCTGACGAGGATCTGGATTGAATTGAAAAAGTCTGTAATGAAAGAAGAAAGAAAGAAAAAGATCATTTATTCGCGGTAATGACGCATCGATACATCCACAAACAATAGTTAGTTAAATATCACGTTTTACTTATTTTTATTTTGAATTTTCTCGCTCAGCATATGCAGCGACCCTATGCGAGACAGTGATTTTCAGCGATGACCGACACTAATGTTGACGTCAATCGGTGTTTAAGCTAAACTAAATAAATAAGATATTTAATTATGTTATATATATATTATTTATAAAGAGAATATACTACTATAAAAACTACTATAATGAATATTTAAAATATTTTGTCAGAAATTACAATACACCCAGCAAAGGGCAAAATATCTCTGAAATGTATAGTTCGTTGAGCTCGTATTATTGTAGTTAGTGTACGTTTCTCCTTTAATAAAGTTCAACAATACTCGTTACGGCTGTGCATGTGCACTCAACTAACAATGTGTTGGTCGGGTCACGCGTTCGTGTCGTTAAACCATCACAATCTGTTGCGGAAGCCTACATCCCGTCTGGCTGGTCAACTTCACGGCGGATAACTTTAATAGAAAAGCGTTAACATTAAGCAGGTCAAAGGGACAGGTTGTATCTGAGTAGTGTTCCAGTTTGAAGCCATGACCAATACCTTGACGACATTTGTAGACTACCTGCACTAAAATATTGTTGTAAGCAGAAATCGGACTCGCAATTTTTCAGTACTAGAAGTCAGGTATAGAAAAAGGGAGCCACTACTTGATTATGTATGTATATCATTCGATATTTGAAGGATTACATACTTACGATATGTTATTATGACACAGAACTTGTTTTTATTTTCCGTGTGCAAAACCCGCATTAGTTACATAAGATACACGTGTCAATACTACGACCTTCTTAGTTGACTATAAATTCCGGATATTGGATATAAGCCAAGGTTGCCAGTAAAGCCCTCACAAGGGCAGGCCCTCGTTATTCAATGACGTTGACTCTAGACGGACTGCGCTGAAGCCCTTCACGATCTCCATTTTATGTCCCATAACTAATAAGCTTAGTATTCCTTCATCGTTACATATGCACTGTGTAATAAATTGTATTTTGATAAGAACAGTATATGCTCTGTTGCGATATATTTTATATTTGAATGCAGATTGGTACAGCTGTTTTGACATGCTTGAGCGACCAACATTCAAGACACGTTGAGCCTTAAGGTTGCGGCTGTATAGCTACTTAAAATACTTATACTTCTAAAAACGGTGAAAGAAAACATCGTGAGGAAACCGACACACCTGAGAGATTTTTTAACGGTGTGTCAGAGGCCTACAGGCGGTTTAAACTCTCAACCATACGATAAGAAGAAGAAGCTAAGTACTTATTATGTTATCGTGTATTGGGGCTTTAATAAAAATACAAAAAGTTTCAGTTGACATTTTATTTTGGCAATGCAAACAGCGATAACACAACATATCCGACGTCAAATCCATATTATTTTGTTTGAACCGCGTTTCAATTTGTGCTATTACAAAACAACGGGATATTTCTCGTTAAACTACAATTTATTATCACGATTACATAATTTGATCGAATTATAATTGATGTTAGCTTACACTGTCTGCTTTTTATGGAAAGCTTCGACAATATTGAATGAGAAGGCCAGAAATAGGATAGCAAGAAATGTATTCACTTTTTTTGCTCAATTACTGAAAGCAGTTTATAGAAATATTAACAAATGAAGAAATACGTAAAGAGGCTTTTGAAATGTGTGCCAATAAGAATGGCTTAAAGGCTATAGTATTTTTACTAGGCAGAAGAATAGAAAAGCAGAGAAAAGAGGACAGGAAAGAAGTACAAAGAGTAATAAATATATTAAGGCCACAAATAACTCCTGCCCTCTTACCATGAACTCTTAAAGCAGGACAGTTTACGACGTGAAAGTGAGATGCTGCATGACACTACACGTAGCGGCGTCTCGCTTCCACATCTTAAACTGTCCTGCTTTAAGAGTTCATGGTAAGGGGGCAGTTATCTATTAATGATAGTCTGGAAGAGGTTGCTTTTAGCAATAATACCGCCACTTGAACTGTTGTTTAAGTTTTAAGGTTATTCTGTATTATTTGTGTCTTAGTGTTAAATAAAATATATTCTATTCTAAATGTACCTGCTGCGAATGGAACTTGTTTCTATGATCTTTAATTAAGGCATATTATGCCAATGCGACTTATATGTAGAGGTGACTTTTACTATAGTTTGGGAGAAAGGGGATACAGGATCGAAATTCGGTGTCGGGATATAAAAAAATAGCACCACCCCAAATTGTTACAAATCTTGGAGAATTAAGTGAGCATATCAGTCATATTGTGTCACATCTGTTTTAAAAGGAGATGACGTCACGAGCACAGCTATTTATTGCATTTTATAATGTTATATGTTGTTCATTTTACACATTCTTTAAATAATTATACCTATTTACCACTGTGTTCGTGACCTCTGATTGCTTAGGGGGATAATAGCTGCACGATCAACAAAGTATGAGTGTCGAACTTCACCAGAATAAACAGACAGTGCAAGAACCATTTCCAGCAAGCGAACACCAAATTAACTATTTTCCGAACTATTATTTACATTACGAGTACAAAATGTTTTGTTACTATGCGTAATCAAACAGCACACACTTCCGTTATCCAGTTTCCTGAACTATAAGGCCTGGCCGGAGCCACATCGCAACCACTCCATATCTAACTATAATTACCTTAAATGTACATGTTTAACTATGCAGATAATACAGTTAATTACTCAACTATGTAACCAGGAAGCTCGCAGTGAATTTAGGGGCTTCGCAAGCGTACACTTTTTGTTACCGATACGGCACACCATCTCAGGAAACCGTAGTCGCTGTGTCCTGAAGCGACGAATTACGTCTGCGCAGGGAGTTACTGATTTCATACTAATTATATAGAAATCAAATATTCATTGGTAGCTTGTACACAATAGTATCCATGGTTACGCAGTTTTATTACAGGTTCACAATATATTGGCGATTTATAGAGTTAACTGCATTACCCACTTCATCCATGACATTTATTAAGCCTAATTCATGCTAATATTTAATAAAACAAATTGAGTTTACTTATAAATCAAACCAACAATCAGGTACATTAGTAATAAAAAAATATAAATATTATAAAAATCATTACGGCCGTTGTGTACAGTCAGTATTGTATTAAACGATAATTACGTTACTAACATAATAAGAACATTCTGTCATACTTAGATATTAAATCAAATAACGCTTTTCACACGTCTTTAACAAATGAATATATTATTTCGTTTTAACATCAACTTATTGCGTAGATTTATCTATTTATTTATTCCACATTTAAACAATTAAAATAAATAATATTAAGTATTAAATGCGCTTATAACAACGTTTTGTTAATTATGTTAATATCTTTACAACGCTATATTGTTATCTAGTCATAATATACTTTATTCTCAGAGAATTACCTAATCCCGACGTACGTTACGATTAAATAATAACAGCCTATAACTGTTCCACTGCAAGGCAAAGGCTTCTTCTCGTATAGAGAGGGGTTGAGCAGTGGTCACCAGCACCACGCTAGCTCACTGCTTTTTATAAATAGCTATTTTGATCGTTGGATAAATCCGGATATAAATAGTATTCAAATACTTGTCTCGAGGTCTCTTACTAAATCATCTGTTTTATTTGTTTCTTTCTTCTTATAAATTGCTGATCCAGTTGGATTCATTCAATTTCGAGGTTATATTTTGGAAACATCTGAGTAATATTTTTCATAAGTCGAAACCAACCCCTGGCGCGTAGTAGTGAAGTAATGGATATCTGATGTATGATATCCATGACTTGAATATGACTTGATTACACCTTTCGGTTTTATGTATTAGTAGTAGGTACAGTACATGAATGCTATATTGTATAATTTCCATAGCACCGAACATTGAATTTAAAATGTTCCGTACGTTATTCTAATGCATCGATATAATTTGTCCTCATATATATTCCCATGTTACAGGTCCCAATGTAATGGGAGGCAAGCTTATTGCCATCAACCGGGCACAAATGCAGACTTCGTGCTGCTACTGAGAATTTCCAAATGGAAAAACCTATCAACACTTTGTCCCACCCAGGATTAGAAACCTCGTGGCAGCAGTCGCATTTAGCTACCACCAGATCCATGAGGCTGTCAACACCTATACCACTCCTCCAAATGCGAGATGAACGTTGCGTCATTACTCCCATAATTTCACGAGACCAGTGACTAGTAACATGCGGCCGGGACAGGATTCTCCGAGAGATCTAAACATAAGCAATAAGCGTTTACTTACAATATCAACAACTGGGATTTCATCGAGTCTTACGAGTACTGACACGGTGTTCTTATGGGGTCATTAAATAGTTCATTACTAACGCTCGAAACGTCTTTATTTACATACGACTTTTTCGATGGTCATACACTACACATGGGTACTAATGATAGTTCAGTCACTCCGTCAGCACCGACGGGCTACATCCAGGCGATGGCCGGGGAGCCGTCGGACGACAAGGAGTCCAGAGACCTCCTGGTCGGTTTGGAGGGAGCCGGGTGTCAGTAAAGCGAGGAACTGGAACACGGGCCGTCGACTCCTTGCAACTGTTGTTCCGGGTTCGTAATTAACTGGAATAGAACATTTTGACGAACAGCTTCGTTATTTTCTTCATAAAAATACATCAGCCATAAAGATCCTGGGTGGATTGCTATTAAATTAATTTCTTAGGGCATAAGGACCAGAAAATTTTGGTCCTTCTTTACAAGGAAGAAACATTTATAATATAAGTCAATGTCAATATAAATTTAGTTTGCCTTCACATTGGCTCGTTTCTTTGTGTTGTGTAATGTGGCTATGAGCTGATACTTTAATAGGATTTGAGAAATTCTTTCTGCTTATTTCAAATAGTTGAAGATAGGTACTGGTATTTGCTCAAACGCTTATAGAAGTAGTAGACACTTCGATACTATCAATAGGTCGGATTGGACCTGTAGGTAAGGCCTCTAATATTTTTCTAATAGTATATATCATTTATGAGGTTTAGTTGTAGGTTCAGTTATAGGAACAACATCATAAAACGGGTAATATCAAGTGCCTACATAGACATACAATAAGGTAATTATGGTCAAATGTAGGTCAACTGCTAAACATGGAAGGCCTGCTATGATTCAAGCCCTAATATGGATCAAATATGCAGTCTGTGTAAGATTAACGATCTACCAAAAAAGGGAGTGTGGTATATATTAGTGTACATACATAAACAACAAATATCGTCTCAGTACACGAAGTTTACTTAATTCAAGCTTTAATCAAAATGCAGTGACAGGTATGAGGTAAGACGTTGACCGAATTGTAGATGCAAGTTGTTGGTCTTATTAAAATGAACCGGTTAGTATGAAAACTTCGTGTAGTCAGACATGGAACCTTACTGCGACGTCTCCACTACTAAAGACAAGAGGAATGATCATACTTCTCTAATCTCACATACAGACGGTAGCAGTCCATCTGTGGAGTTGTTAGGCGAGCGCGGTGAGGGCGTCGGCGCGTGCTTCGGCATCTCTCGGCCTGCCGCCATCTTGTCGTGCAGCTGAGCGAGACGCATGCTCATCTGTCTCCGTTCCTTCTGCTCCCTCTCTCTCTCCCACCGCCGGGCACTGTAGCTCCTAATAGATGATGAACTGCTCTGCACAGAACTTAGACTTGGACGTCTCGAACCTGCGGGAGTAAACAACATAGTTAGGATCACTGGAGTGGTACAGGGTAAGGTGATGCGTGTGCATTTTAATGTTTATTACTTTCTTTTGGTGTCCAGTGAAAAGCGAATTTGCCTGTTCTTTTTATATTATATAATACATTTGAAAATGTACAGCTGTGTTGAGTTATGGTAGCTTATGTTTTAAAAACTTAAGTATTCAGATCTTATTTAATTTCAAAGACTATTTAGAAAGTGATTGATTTAAAACCTTACAATTAACCAAACATGGAAGTACAAACAAATATAGCAAAGCGGCTCAGCAATGAACAAACATACAACAAGAACACTCTCCTACAATATTTTACTTAAATGTGGTGATTATAAAAACTCTTTAAGGTCCCAATAAAATGATTTGTTTTATTTTATTACTCTAAAATACAAAATACAATTAAAATCTGAGATACGAGTTATGGCGTTGAACTAATTACTTTTAAAGAGAAGATCAAAATAATATTGGAATGCTAACTACGATATGTACACAATGGTGTTGGTAAGTTATCCTTAGGTACAAAATACTTTTATGTTTAAAGAGGCTCTGTGGAACTCGTTATTATAGAGATACACGAATGTAAGTTAAAGGTACTACAGATGGGAAGATAGAACGTGGCTCTGATTAAATGTGCAATTCATTTTTTGTACTTTAAGGAATGTAATTATTAATATTATGTACATTGGTAAAAAAAAAACTGTGTTTATAATTTTCACATAATTCCTTGTAAGAAGTTGTTTATCGTAACCCCCAGGATTAATTAGTGGGTACTTGAGTTGATCTCCATATTACAGTAATCAGTGACTGGAAGCAACGCTCACATGCACAGCCAGTGAGGTGGTAACAGATACAAGCGTAGAAGCGGTGCTGCCTCCTATACAATGTCATTTCATACAGTCCTTAACGCTAACAGAAGCTTCAAAAGTGTAAAGAATATTGAAACCTATTTAGTGTATTCTTAGTATTTAGAGCTTGGAGCATCTGATCATTTTGAGCTTGGAGCATCTGATCATTTGGGTTATTAAGCATTCTGAGCATGGGGCATCTGATCACTTTGAGCTATTGAGCATTTTGAGCTTTTCCATGAACGTCAACGGGGAAAGAGAAATGGACGCTGTATAGAAGGATTAGGCCCATGAAACTGAAGCTATCGCCCACCTCCGATTGTGTGAACAGTACATGTAATCACCATAGTGAGTACATGGCCTTGGACAGTACTACATGTATGTCAATCGCAGAATCATTGACACTTTGGGTATATTGCAATTTTAAGCGTGTGAATTGTTTGCGTAACTTTGCATGATCATGTTGATATTGGGTTTCGCTGATATTTTGCTAATCGATAAAACTTTAAAGCTCGGTGTTGAGTGTATCTTGCTTTCAAGATTGAATAGTTTCAATTCCGACCTAAGGCAGAATGTTTGTTGAATAAAATATAAACTTTGTCGGAACGATTAACTTCCATGCAGCACTGTGTAAAGTGTATTGAAAAGCTAATTTAAAATACATACATCCAACTTTTGTGGCAACCAGTGCCTTCTTCGAACCCATGTTTAGTATCTTCAGTTTCGTTAGCTCATACAAATAAGGCGTGTGGGAAAGAGATAGACAGAAAGGACCATGGCCATCTTGCTCGCGCCTCCAAAACACTTCATCCTGCGACTGTCGCGCCAGTTTCCATCAAGCCCAGCCAATCACGAGTAAAGCTTCACACATCAAGCTGTACTTACGTCACAAATAACAAACATCAAATATGCTGAGAAACAGGACTGGAGTTACTATGGGGGAGAAGAACGAAGTGACCACATCACACTGTTGGACGGCAGAGTACAATATGTTGAGGATTTTAAGATCCTGAAGGTATGGAGGAGAAAAGACCAAAGAAAAGGGTCATGCAAGAAGATTTGCGTAGGTGTTTTATTCATATTAGAATATAACACAATACTTACTGACTGTAGGTTTACTACAATATAGTAACAAAACAGGAAAGCTATCATAATAATGACCAAATTTATTACATACCTGTTTATACTAAGTAGGTATGTTGTCTAGGTATTAGTTAATTTTACCTAATATTGTTTATTAAAATCTCAGGAAACTTTATTTTTCGTTTTAGTATGACATTTCCCTATCCAGTGACTCATAATAGTGATATTTGATACACGGTTTATCCGACCACGGCAGAGGCAAGAGGAAGGTAAGTAACTATTGAGCCTGTTACAGGTCGTGGCCAGATTGGGTGGAATAAATTTTCTCAAAAGTATGGATAAGTAGCTGAGGGTATCCTCCCAGAAGTAAGTACTTTATAAAATTCAGAATTGTTAAATAGGTGGATAGAAGAAAAAGCAGGGGAGAATTCTGAAAATTTCAGCATATCTGGTGGTCTTGTGGTGGATCAGTCGCAGACTGGAGTCAGTCCTGGTCGCTAACACCGAGACGCAACATCTAACGGACACGGCCGGCGGCTGCCCCTCATGCGTCCCGCCCCCCTCCCGAATGGTCTGCCCACCTCGCTCGCGACACAACTACGGAATTTTGATAGGAAATACTTTCAAGATAGAGAACGAGCGTGTTACATTTCTAAGAGTAGGTGGGCTTAGAATTACTGTTTTATTCAGAGCAGTCTAGGTAGGCTTGGTCAGTGTTAACTGCCTCATCTAGAAGGAGACATTTGTTTCGTAGTCGCAAATAGGCGACGTCAAGTGAGAAGTTTACGTGTGGTCTTGGTTTTAATTTGTCAGTTAGATAAAAAGTGTTCCCGGTAACATACCGGCAGAACCAATGCAAACGGGTTTTGGACGAGCTAAATAAACAGCAATGGGCTCACCCCTGATAAATGGGACGGGCAGAATGTGGGTGCACACACACCTTTTTCTAGACTTTGGAAAGTACAAGCTCCATATATAGATAGATACATAAAGAGAAGTAGAAAAGTGAGAATTAGAACTCTTCTGTAACAGGCAAACCTTAGAAATGTTCAAAAATGGCATCTCTATCTTTTAATTAAATTCCAATTTCACAATCAGTCAATCCAACCGGTGAGGTCTCCGCTCGAGGCGGGCGCACCACTCAGGCGGGCGGAAGCCGCCGCCGGCCGGACACCGAGACGTGCAGATGATGGGACCGCGCCGCATACATTATCCAGATCACCTTTGGCGGCGCACTTAGGCGGGTGCGCGCCGCCGTCCCGCCTTACGGCCTTGAGGTGGCGCGAGATTAGCAAGATGGCCGCGGTGCGCGCCGCACCTGCGCGCGACGCCGACACCGCCACGCCGCCGCGACGGGACGCGCGCCGCGAGCCGCCCGAGCTGTCCGGCTCCAGCGTGCCGCTCGTGCAGCCGCTGCGGGACGAAGCGCGGGACGACGCGCGCGTCGCGCTCAGCGTGCCACCTGCGCAGACACAGACGCTACCACCGCAGCCATGCGCCCACGACACACATCCGAAACACAAACATTTTACAGGCTGTTGGTGCAAAATGTGATGATTTAAACGATAGCATTACTTCAGAGCTTAGGTGTGAGAGCACACAACATTTAGCTTCGAAACATTTAGCTTACCTGAACATGCTGCACTTTGTCATTGTTATATAAGGCTCTAAGGACCCCTAAGTCTAAGGGCATCCGTAATCATTATTACCAGACGTATCTTCGCTACGTCTCATCTTTAGGGAAGTCTAGGTAAGACATCCAGTAGTATATGTGCCTAGTAGATAGATGAGTCAATAATGTTGGTGTTTGTACTAAATCTGACCTGTGTCATTAAGCGAGTAAAGACAAGGCGGCGTGAGCCTCGCGTCGGCCAGGTGTGTGGGGTGGTAGCGGGCCTTGGTATACAAGTGCAACACCATGCACAGCAGGCCGCCTAGCACGAAGATGCCCGACGCCACGCCCAGCAGCGTCGGCATGTCGGCCGTCAGCAGCACCAGATCTGGAAGGTGGTGATCCCGGTTATTTAAGGGTTAGAAACGAGAACAAAAAATAGCAGTCGATAACCGGTACTGCTCGTGGGGTGACGGGCAAAAATAGCACCTTCCCATTTCGTCCCGTTAGGTTTTGTAGAAGGCTGCTAAGTGAAAATCCAGAAAATGGGCAGCAGTGTCTTCTGTAACTTCACAACCAATCTGCGATTCCCAAGCTGCTTGCCAAGCGTAGGGATCATGCCCCCTTAAAGTGGAGGCCTTGTTCAGCAGTGGACGTCTTCCAGTATGAGTTTAAGAATTCAATTTACTCTTATAGGTAGGTAAAGAGGCAGTTAATATTGTTGCTTCCATTTTGATTAGGCTGGTGAGGTTATTGTAAGCAAGATCCTTGCATCAATACTGTGTTGCATGTACCTTCAGTGCAGAAGATCCTCGACGTGGGCCTCGTGTGGCTTGTCTGGTGGTACCCGGAGTCACACTGGCAGTACGCGTTGTGGTTGACCTGAACGCACGACGCATGTGCGTCGAACGCCCTGCATGTTTGACGATAGAAGCACTGCTCGCCCAGTTTCTTCGCTGTAACATTATAAAGAGAGAATTGTATTTATGCAGTTCTTGAACACGGCATGAGTCGGTTGCCTAAAAAGTAATAATTCTTAGTTAAGTAGGTACATTCATCTGAAAGTGAGTCAAGATCCTACCTATATTTCCTTACATATCAGTTTCATGAATATGGTTACCAATCTATGTAATTTCATCTATTTATATTCTTATCCTAAACGACCGTCGTATGAAATGAACATTTTGGCGATCATTTTGAGTTACATCGAAGGTAGTATGAATTATTATTGTAAAAAGAAAGTACTTGAGGAGCTAGGATACACAAGGTAAATTCATCCAGCACTTATTACGTATCAAATACCTAGCTACGAAACCCTAGTGGTATCACAAACTGAAACAAAGAACCAATATTTTGTGGCGACATAATATTCAATTGTGTAGCGGAATCCAACAAACATAATATACTTGAATAACTTACTCCATCACTTGTTTTCAAAGTTTCGAACAGCGTAACTTGGACTGAAAGGGATAAAAGGGGGCCTTGAAAGCTTTCGACTTGAGAGCGAACAAATAATAAAAGCGATTGAACAATTTTGTTCCAGCCTTGTATAATTTTAAGGCTTCTCCTTAAGAATTACACGTGACACGACCCCGTGCTGTGTAATTGTTTAATTTGGGACACTTCTTTGGGCCGATATTTGGCGTTCTTGTTTGATTTTCGTTTACAGTAAAATTGCTGATTATAATACTCACATTAATAACGGTAAACTTAATGTTTAATTATTTTTTTAATAATATATGCAAATGTAATAAAAGTTAATTTTACAAGCGAGGCATTTAACTTAAAACAAGCAAAGAATAATAAAGAAAGGATATTTTGGAGAACGTTTGAATACGAATGAAATGAGCTGTCTTTTTAGTCGAAGACACCAGCTCACACCACACACCACAGGGTCATAGTCCTGAATTAAATTGAGATAATTTCAATGACGATGTAATTTACTTTGGCCAAACCCTCGTCAATTGAAAGGACCCGGTCCTTCGAGTCACAGTCGTGTTCGACATATTATTATATACACATGCTTGTTCTTTTTATTCAGATCGCAATTTTACTTTTTAACCTATGTAGATAGGACCTTAGCTTTTGAAAACCGGTGTTCTCTTGTACCATTTCTTTCTGTTTTAAGAGCTTTGTAAAGTGTTAGTCACCAATAAACTAGTAAGAATGTCTGCTATTTACCTTTAGCGCATCCCTGGGCAACTCCGACCGCGACGGGGTGCTTGGGATCGCACTGACACGACGCAGTGGTAGGGTCGCAGAACACGTGCATGAGCTTCGAGTTGCAGGTGAACTCGCAGGGCGAGCCCAGGTACATGCCCTTCTCTGGAAGAGAAAATATTTGGTTAGATAGAAAGATGATATTGAATACAGGAAAGACAGAAGTGATAGAAGATAAGGTTCTCTCGTGGTAAAGTTTTCTTTGCATTTATCTATTCAAAGGGCTGTAAATAGATTAATTAATGCTAGAGAAACTTTAAGAACAAGGAACGTCACAGCCTGTAATAGAAAAACCTACATAAAATGGAGTCATTCTCACTGGACTATCATGTTCCATCAATACGAATAGGAAGTATAATTATGATAAATCCTTCATATTATTCCTATGCTATCGTATTAACCTTTAAAAATTAGGTACTTAAGCACATAAAGCCTTGAATTAAGGTGTTTAAATACAGGCATAACTGACAGTATCAAGGTGCAAAGTTTCCTTGTTATAGACACAAGCAATTCGATAGTGTTGACGAACATTAAACGGGAGATAGCTCGTCGCGTTCGCAAAAGTAATTCTGAATTTATATAATTATGTTTAACGACATTAAAGATATTAGAAAAGTTTTTAATAAGGCCAAGGTAAAGGATATTGTGTTTCTGAGTTTTCTTTGAGTATTTTTTGCGAGATTTTCCTCAGAACGTTGAGTCGACATTTTGTAGATAGGACGTACAAGTTAACAACACAGACTCTTGGTATACATTGAGATGTTTATATCTTGTGTGGGTAGATTTTTTCTTTATTTTAATTTCTTGGCGAACACCGCATACGTCATGCATAATTTAATTATAAAAGGGAAGTTAGAAATATGAAATGAATGTTGTTCATAACGGAAAGCTCGCATTTCATCGCTTCGCATTTATACAATTGATAAAAGTAGTCTAGTTAGGTAGTTATAACGAATTGAAAGCTTAGCTCATCTCCGGCTGGTACCAGACTTAAATATGCCGTAGAGCTTGCAGAATAAAATTAATCTAGGCCAAGAGGCTAGTAAAAGAGGTAATTAACTTAATCTAGACACTAACGGTGTAACTATACTACGGCTGTTGTACCCGGATGAATCTCCGGACACTTCAAAGACTATGTATAACTAGCTCTTAGCTTTTTCGGGACAAACTACAGGAGCTACAGTAATGGGCAGGAGTCCACCGCTCGTGCCCATCATTGTAACTCCTGTAAGCCAGGATCTACAATGATAACTATTAAGAACCATCCAGGCGATGAAGTTTGAGGCATATGTCATATGTATTATACGATCAAACCTGTATTCCCCGAAAGGGGCGAGCCTATTGCTATCAACCGGGCACAAATCCAGACTTCGTGCTGCTACTGAGAATTACCTAATGTAAAAACCCAATAACACTGCCCGTCCCGGAAATCGAACCCAGGAAGGATCGAGCTCAGCAGTCGTGCTTAGCGACTAGCGACCAACGAGGCAGTCGGTATAAATATGTATTATATCTGAAAATAAGTAGGAAAAGTTATTTTTAATCTAGAGCTAATGTCGGGTTATCCTGCCCCCCGTTGCCCTTAACTAGGGCTTTTCCAAAATTGGCCTGCTCAGTCCAAATCTTCAGTGAAATCACTCAAGTGTAGTTTTCTTTCCGTTTGTTGCTATGAAGTAGGCTTAAGTACCTAGGCTCCTACACACGTGTCCAAGTGCCAGTAGAAAGCCAGAAAGCCTCCTCGTGCATAACTATCTAATGGTATTCGGCGCATCTTGGGCAGGCAGCTTCGCAACGGTTTATTGACTGGCTCATCTCTACAACATTGCATAAGCTATTCCATATAACAAAGCTAATAGCAACAAGTTAAGAAGAACAATTATTACGCAGTAAGAAATTAAATTGCGGTCGCTGTACCGATTTTGTACGCACATTAAAAAGAGCGTTAAAATAACTCAATTTTCAACTCCCAGTTGGACTTATAACAACAAAATAAACCTAAGTGGGCCATCCAATAAACACAACAATAACATTTTCTTGTAAGTACTTATAATTTGTTTTGAATAAACAGTTTTCTCACCACCGTACTCTTTATTACTCACAATTTCCAACTTAATTCAACATAGCTTATGTTATACAAGTTAGGCGGAAGTGGTGTGGGGGAACGGAAGTAGGCTCCACCGGTAGCGAACTCGACGTTCGATTGAGGACGCAGCCGCCTCGCCTTGGAACTTCTCCGATTGTTCTTTTTTCCATTGGTTTCGAGTTTAGTAACAAATAGGTCGACTGACACTACTAAATGTCTTGGATTGAACTTTTATTGTATGTTACCACTAGACAATGAAGTTTAAAAGATAGACGGGTAATATAAATGGTTGGAAATAATGTAAATAGGTATCTTAGAGGGTGGTAATCCAGGTTTATAATAGTCCACCTATATTTTCGTAGACAATACATTTTTATTTTCCAATTTAATATATTGGAATCGCCATAATAAAAGATGATAAGCCTAAAATATCGTGATTACTAAAGTTTGTGTAGCTTATTAAATAAACTCATCTTAACAAAAATGTCTAAACTCATAAATCAAAGGATCGAACAATAATAAAACGAATGAATGAAATTTAATTCAATTGAATAATAATTTTATGTTGTTTCTGCCTAATTTGGTAGCCTTCGACAAGAACAACACCCAAAAGGACCAATTATTTTATAAAGGACCAATTTTATTTCTAGTTAATACTTAGTTAATATTGAAAATTATGGTATAATGTCCATGAGACGAAAATTTGTGATGATATTTAATATTTTGATACTTACTGCCAATGGAACTCGTAACCAAGTTCGAGTTATTTTAGTATTTTTAATCAAGAAATTTTGCCTTTTGTTATCTTATTAAATAAAACAACTAACGGATTCAAATAAACTAAATAACTTTTGAACTTTTGAACGTAGGTGGATTTGTGAACAAAGAATTTAAACTCTCTCAGTGTAGGTGTTATACATTTTCTGATGATAATGTGTGGGCAGCAATGCCTGAAAACTGGCTCTATTTTCAAGAATACTGAAAAGCAAGAAAGTTAGCTATATAGAACTACCTACATAATAATTATTTAAATTGAATTCAGGATGAGTAATTTGTGTTTATATTTGAGGGTACTCACTGACTTTCTGAGCAAGAAAATATTCACATTAAAATAAAGATTTTTGGGTAGGTACCAATTGATAGTATGATAAACCTGACTAGGGTTTGACATAGGTTTCCTCTAGGAAATCTTATATAAACAAACAAACAAACTACCTGTTTATAATTAAGTACTTAAAGATTACATTAATTAATTGCGGAAGTATGGCAACAATTTAGTGTAGTGTGTAGGACCATGTACGTATAAGGACCAGATTACCGCACCGTATCAGTGTGCACAAGGTTCTATTACCGCAAGGCGAGCTGTGTAGTCTAGGCCATTGTCTACATGCTGTACATATTGTAGGTAAATATGTAGGTACATATGATATGTCTCTCTATACGAATATTATAGAGCTGAAGAGTTTGTTTGTTTGAACACGCTAATCTCAGGAACTACTGGTTCGAATTTAAAAAATATTTTTGTGTTGGATAGGCCATTTATCGAGGAAGCCTAGGCTATAAAACATTCGAAATCCACGCGGGCGAAGTTGCGGGTGGAAGGTACCTAGTCTATTTGTCACTAAATTCTAAAAGAACAGGGATTTATATTCCGAACTACAATGTACGACGACGAAGACACGGTAAAATATTCTTCTTCGCTACGAAGTGGTGGGAGGCTGACAGACAATTAAATGTTTGTAAGTCTAATATTTCCTGTAACTCCAGTCTTGTGTAACCTTCACATTTCACATATAAGTAGGTACCTACTACCTACATAAGCCATGAATATAAAGCTCATTCACGACTAATTTCATTCTAATTAACCCAGCACGCGACGTGTTAATGTGATCCTTCTCTCACGCATGTGTCATGTCTGCAAGAAAGATGTAAGTAGGTACTTGGATCATACTTGGCTAAAATATTGAATCGAACTGTTAAATTTATTGAGATTATTTGATGGTTTTGATTTTTTAGCATGTAAAACATAATGATAAATAAAAAATAATAATTTTAATAAGTCAATAATTACATTCTAAGGCATTCGAATACATCTGTGACTGTTATAGAATTGTCATTAGGATCGCTTCTCATTCCATTAGGTAATTCTCAGTAGCAGTACCTACGGAGTCTGGATTTGTGCCCATTATCATCATCATCAGCCGGAAGACGTCCACTGTTAAACAAAGGCTTTTAGAAGGGGGGGGGGGGGGTTGCCATCCCCACCATAATCCCCACTCTTGGCAAGCTGCTTGGGCATTGCAGTGTTAATGGTCAAGTAACAGAAGACGCTGCTGCCCATCTTCTGGATTTTCCCTTAGTCGCCTCTTACGACACCCACGGGAGGAAAGGGGGTGGTCAATTCTAGGCCGGATACAACACGGCTCTGATTGATGATTTGTGCCCGGTTAATGGCAATAGGCTCGCCCCCTGGCGCCCGCTAACTAGTGAAATGTGGGTGCACTATAATTTGCACCTCTGCCTACCCCTTCTGGGAATACAGGCGTGATATAATGTATCTACATTGTACAATACAATTAGAAGGACGTTTAATAATTTCATACACCCACAAGGCCACTATAAACTTGCTACAGGCGCAATCTACTTCTAGTGTCGACACCTAATCTACAATTCGATTCGCTCGCCATAATGGCTGGCTAACTATAGCGCCAGCTGCGCGGCAAGGCCGGCAGACCGCGAGGTCGGCTGTCACAGCCGGCGCCCGCTGCGGAACTACTGAGGTTATGGTAATTTACCTGATTCATATCAAGCACACGAAGCTTTTACGGCTATAATTTAATTTATGACATGTGACCGCCTGTAGGTTGCTTGTTAATATTTTGTTAAGAGATATTGTTATTGTTTTGTATTATTTTAATTGTCTTTTATGATTTTTTTGTATTAATACACAGATGTATGATCACGTTGGACGATGTATACTTATCTTCCTATATAAATAAATCAAAAATCTTACTTTCCTTCTAGGAACTGAGTCCTTTTATTTAAGAAATTAACAATCTGGACTGTTTGTGTTTGATAATACTATAAACAAAAATAAAACGTATCCAATAAAGTACTAACACTAACAGAACTCCAATCGTATAAATGTAAAAGGCTGTCTCTACACCTTCTACTCCACTTACTAGCAAAAGTAATGTAAGTTATGTAAGTGATAACAAAAGCATCAAAATCGTGCTGCTAGAACATAAAATTAGAGACTTACAACAAGAATTGGAACACGCACAGAAGCAGCTCATAACTTTCAGGAAGCAAATAGATGCACTCGAACACAATAACAGCAACAACCATCAACAATCAAACATTGAGCATTCACCAATCGAACGAGGACGACTACGCGCAGACAACGATACATCGGCTCTAGAGCACGCCATGGGATCGACGACTCAACAGAAACCAATATTGAAAGAGACATGTTTGAGTAAAGTATGTATAATTAGTGCTAATAATGTCAATAATATATTAGGAATAGCCGAAAACTATTTCCGGAACGCCAAAATCTGTCACTACTGTATGCCTAATGCGGGTACAGCGGAGCTTCTTGCATCCTTGGACAAGAAATTAGTAGATTATACTCTATATGACTTTTGTATAGTCCTCCTAGGTGAAAAAGACTTTTTAGAATCCAATAACTATGAAAAATTGGTTGATCACATAAAAAGCAAAATCGAAAAGGTAGCGCATACTAATGTTATTCTGTGTTCTCCAAATTTTAAACTAAATTGGAATGTTAACTTATTTAATACTAGAATAGAAGCTTTTAATAGACTTTTGTACCAAAGTAATAAGATTTTTGAATATGCATACTTGTTCGATTCCAACAAACACCTAGAGTATAATCATAAAATGTTTTGTAAATATACAGGCAAAGTCAACAATAGAGCTATTGTAAATGTTTTTCAGAACCTGCATCGTTACATACAGCTATTATTTAACTCTGAATATGAAAATAACTGTATAAGTATGGCTGATAAGCACGAAACCATTAAAATACAACAGTTAAAAC
This sequence comes from Abrostola tripartita, assembly GCA_905340225.1. Lineage (NCBI taxonomy): Eukaryota > Metazoa > Arthropoda > Insecta > Lepidoptera > Noctuidae > Abrostola > Abrostola tripartita. The sequence continues at coordinate 1,064,194 of HG996494.1, forward strand.
CTGGTACCATTCCTTATTACTTTAAAAAAAAGATAATGTCGGAGAGAGATACATTTTTTCGTGAATAAACATGTAAAAACTATAATAAATCTGAACGAACCGGCAAATAGTTCGCTGTGTAATTGTTTAAACATCTTTCATCAAAATATGTGTGGCCTAAATAATAAGAAAGATGAGTTAGAAATCTATTTAGATAGTTTGAGTAACCTTTCGAATTACTTGTGTATTAGCGAGCATTTTCTTAACGAAGAACTAGTTCACTTGCTAAATCTTTCAAAGTACAATGTTGCGTCATATAATACCAGACTAAATAAACTGAGAGGTGGTACTATTATCCTAGCAGAGTCAGATAGGGAATACGAAGAGCTACAAATTGGCAAAAAAATGTATAAAATGGATAGTTTTGAAATATGCTGTGTCAAAGATATTTCAACAGGCTTGTCCGTATGTTGCTGTTATCGTACGCCTTATGATAAAAACTTAGACAATTTTATGGTCAGGTTTGAGAAACTATTAGAACATTTCTTTAACAAGAACTGTGTTATCTGCGGTGATTTTAATATTGACTTGTCAACTGAAAATAAAAAGAAAAATGACTTATTAAATCTATTGACATGTTACAACTTCAGACCTCTAATTGATTCGACTACGTTTATTCGAAATAACTCACGATCTTGTATTGACAATGTCTTTACCAATTTATCAGATGAATGTGTGATAAGTTGTGATGTCGACCATAACGGCTTGGCAGATGGACATGCAGCACTGCTTTGCAATACAGCTTTCAGAAGTAAGGAACTATGTAGGAATAAAAAAACCAGTAGTGTTCAGATTACCAAACGGATTTTCAATGCAAATACAAGAAGAAACTTTAGAAATTTACTATTAAATCACGAATGGAGTGATTTCGGAATAAACTCATTCTTAAAACAATTCGAAGAAATGTTCACATGCTGTTTTAGGAAAAAAAAAATGCTAGTGCACTTAACGTGTAATGCACAGTTGCGCTGGGTCACTAAGGGTATCAGGGTTTCTAGCAAAATGAAACGATTTCTATATGCTGGCAAAGGAAATAGACAAAATGATACTATGATGGGCTATAGCCAAAAATACATAGCTCTGTACAGAAAAGTAATAAATATGGCCAAGAAGTTATCAGTTCAATCTAAATTAGCAAAGTCAACAAACATTTCAAAAGATGTTTGGAAAATAATAAATAAACATAGGAATAAGAGTGTAAAGAACAATAAAAAACTAATTTTAAAATCAAACAATAAGATTGTGTCAGAACCATCAGATATTGTAAATATCTTGTCCCAGCAGTTCCAACTTAATTCGTCAACTACCGCAAGCATAGGGCCTGCCATGGATATTCTGCGTAAAAGTCCAAAAAGAGTAACTGTTGACCTGGTCTTAGACCCTGTCACTCCCCTTGAAATACTCAAAATAGTGAAAAACATGGACGACAAAAAGTCTTGTGGCTATGATGACATAAACATATCAGTAATAAAGGATAATATAGATATACTAGCGGAACCTTTAAGCATTTTTTTCAACAAATGTTTTGATGAAGGAATTTTTCCAGATCAACTGAAGATAGCCAAAATAATACCTGTACACAAAAAAGGTTCTAAAACAGACCCAAAGATGTACAGACCAATCTCATTACTACCTATTAACTCAAAAATTCTTGAAAAGCTAATTAAAACTAGATTACTCAGACATTTCAACCAAAATGAGGTGTTAAGTAGTAAACAATTTGGTTATCAGAAAAACGTCGGGACGCAAGACGCAATATCGACTTTGATTAAGGACGTAGTAAGCAGATTGGATGACAAACAGAAAGTAGCTGGGCTTTTCTTAGATTTAAGTTCAGCATTTGATACGGTGGATCATAAACTACTACTTGAAAAACTTGAGCACTATGGGGTCAGGGGCAAAGTATTGGCACTTCTCTCATCATATTTAAAGAACAGGAAGATGTTCGTGGAGATAAAAACAGTAATGACACGGACATATTCCTCAGGCAAAAACTGTCCAACTGAAGAAACATACAGGTCCAAATTGCTTCCCGTGCACTCTGGTGTACCACAAGGCTCCATTCTAGGTCCGATATTCTTTATCGCGTTTGTAAATGACCTTATACAACATATTATGGAAAAAGCTGCGGGATCTATCCAGCTTGTGGTGTTTGCCGATGATACAAACGCCGTTGTTTCAGCTGACAATATACACGCTCTTAATTCCATTGTTAATCAAGCCTTAGATATCTTCCACAGTTGGTTTGCTGTTAACGGTCTTAAAGTTAATGCCAGTAAAACTAACGTTATGCTTTTTCGATCCACTTCCAGAAATAAGGATAATATTAACTGTGCCATAAATGGAGAAAAAGTAAACGTGGTCCAGGTGGTTAAGTTTCTGGGAGTTTATATCGATAGCCAGTTGAAGTGGAAAGAGGAGCTAACGTACCTAGAGAAAGCTATTAGCTCTGCCTGTTACGTACTTAGAAGTCTTAGAAACGAAGTTACCATAAAACATTTGAAAATGGTCTATTACGCATTAGTTGAGTCAAAACTGAGGTACAGCATACTTTTCTGGGGAGGAAGTTATGACTACAATACCCAGAAAGCTTTTGTGATTCAGAAAAGAGCAGTCAGGACCATAGTTAGAATACAACAGCAAGAATCATGTAAGCCTCATTTTATTGACTTAAACATATTGACAGTCCCAAGTCTGTACATTTTGGTCCTACTTACTCATTTATCTAAGTACATCTCGGAATATGAGACTGAAGATGAAAGACGAAAAAGGGAGAGTACAAGAAGGAAAGATCTCCAGGTGAAACAAATGACTCATCTGAACATTGCAAAGCATAGTTCCTACCACAAGTCATTGAAACTGTTCAATAAACTTCCGACAGAAATTAAAGGTCTTGTATATAAAAGTGAGTTTCAGAGTAAGCTCAAACGGTTCTTGTTAAATAAGTGTCTATATTCCATTGATGAATTATAAATTAATAGCAATGGTTTTTTTTTTTTTTTTTTTGATCGTTTAAATATGGATTGACATTTTAATTGGATAATTATGATGACTTAAATATGGATTGACACTTAATTTAGATAATATTGTGATGATTTAAAAATAGATCGCATGTATGATTTTTAGGATATATTTAGTTGTAGAAATTCAGACACAATGTAAAAATTGTTATTGAATAAATGAATTGAATTGAAAAGTAAATTCGACAATCTTAAACGCAATGGTCCGCTTAACAGCAATATATTGCTATAAAATTTTATGTAGGCGTTTCGGTTGACTGCAAAAGGTATTGTGTATTCTAAAAACTGTACAGGTTGTAGGTTGTGCTCAGTAACATTGAATATTATGGTAAATAACAATTGTTTAAGGGTTCTGGTTAAGTGTTTGTTCTTGCTCACTTTCGTTGCATAACGTCACAGTCATTAAAAGTTTCTAATTCATGTTTTGTATTCTGGAAATAATTCCCGACAAGTTAATTACAGCGGTTTATGAGGTGGCCTACTTCCAGGCTGTAGTCGCCTATAAACTTGCGTAGGTAATATAATTATTATTATCAGAAATTACTCATAAAACGGGCTAACATTGACATAAGTGAGGTCAAATACTAAACAGATTTTTCCCTGACTATAGATGTCGCAGACGAGGTAGCCTGAAGTAGATACCGTTGCTACGTAGCCCAAAACAAAGAGCGTTGTAAACACGAGAAAATGAAACACCCAAGACATTGTAGGTAGGTACTCTATTATACTTCGACGAAGGCACGTATACAAATGTCCAAACACAGCTCTGTTTTCTTCATCAAGCCTTTTCCAGTTTCATAAAACAAAGGCTACGCCGTCTCACGTAGCACCCTTTCAAATGAGTCTACTTGAACTCACGTCATACGAAGTAAAACATACCTAACCCTGCAGATATAAAGTTCATATTCTTTTAACCATAAGCAAGGAGATGTCTGCGACTGTCAGTTAATTTACGTTGAAGACGAGAAATTCGCAATATAACAGAGTAGCATGTTCCACTTCGCAGGGAATTCAAGATATATTTAAAAGAAAACGCGTGTGACGATTAAAAAAATTTGACGTTCTTATTATAAATTCTTCTTTGGAGTTTGAGCGGGGAAGTTTTAGGCCCCGCCGGGTAATCATCTGAAATTCTGAACAATGTTGGTATTAAAACCTATGTCGTATACGTTGGTAGCACTGTTTCTGGAAACTTGCGTTGGCACGCTGAAGTTGTGCTTGTCGCGTTGTTAAGATGCATGTAGGTACCAGTGTTTATTTAAATTACGAACTTTCAGAATGCCACAGATAACACGTTCAAAGATGACGTTTTAATATAATTAAAAAAGATTTGAATAACAACGGATACAGGGTTGTATTATATACTGAAATAATTAGAATCAATCTTATCCTTTGAAATAGCAACTTTTATTCATATATCAATAGATTCAAATGTAGTTTACAGCTAGAAAAAAAAACATGAATAACTACAATAATATTTAGTTCATTTGATAAACGACTTTAGAAAGAATAATATAAATATTAATTGTGTTTACGAGTAGTTTTAATTTGTATCAAAGATTAGTACGATTTCTATCATTACGAGTGTTTTCCTAAAAAGTTCTGCCGAGAAGATTTCTCCTTCTTGTAAATAGTGGGCGTGTCTTTAAATATGTCTTTTGTCGGGCATAGACCCAAATTACACGGTGCTGCTGCTTGCTCTGTCTGCTATATCTCAGATGTAACTTATTAATTAAATAGTTCAAGCAAATAAATAACCAGTCAAATCAGACCTTTCACAGGAAAGAATTTATAACGACAATCTAATTTATTTAACTAAGGGCCTGTTTCTCCGTCGACAAGTAAAGTGTCAAGTAGACTAACCGCCACTTAAAGTCACCCGTAACTACTCATACGAATTTTACAATATCTGAGTAGTATTAATCAGGGGATAAACTGGCTTGTAACTAAGATACGATAGAAGATACTCGTAACTTTTACTTGCCGATTAGCGTCAACCAAGAAGTACCTAACTATTCAACACTTTACTTGAAGATGGTTAAAGAGGCCCTTAAACACTTATAATAAACTTAATGCCCGGCTACCCTCATTCTAGAAGCCAGACATTTTGTGAATTTAGATCGAAGTAAATTACCTGTTTAGTCACAAACAAACTTATGAAAACGTGGAAATCTTTGAACGTGTCGCGAAACATGAAACGAATGAAAGTCAAATGCTTTTCCTTAAAATTTGTATGATCAGTCGTTAACGTCAGTGAGGATTGTAACATGAAAGTAGTAACCTATAAATTTAAACAAAAACGGGATCTCGTTATCTTCCATTTGTTCCATTCCTGACAGATTTTCTCTTCATTCTTTTTCAGTAACTGATGGTAGTATTATATAGTACATTTTTTGTGCTAGTATTTATGAGAATCGACCCAAGTATGTACCCTAGTCTTCTTCTTCGTATCGCCATGAGCCACATGGAATAGGTCATGCCGTGGTGTAGAGATTGGTCAGTCAACAAGGATGGTAGCGAGGTTGACCGTCAAGGGTGCGCCGGGTATTGCAGTCGTGGAGGCTCTCTATTTGCACCCTCTCTACAGCATCTAGTTGTACCTACAGTAGCTCGCCATCACCACACCATGACGGCACTTTATATAAATTTGAATGACCTTCAGTCGATCTTACTACTTAGAATCTTATTTTGATAAGTATGTTTGTTTGTATATCCTGTATTTGAAAACGATTAACTTTAAGGGTGCAGAAGGAAAGTATTCAAAAGCTGCTTATTTCCAAAGAAACCTTCCTTACTATGACCTGCAATGCAAGCTCACAGCAACCCCGTTGAAACGAATAATACACCTAGAAACGAGTATATCTATAAAAAAATATTAACAAAACAAAAATATAGGTTATAGAATAAAGATTGAGAACTAAGAATCGAATCGCGACAATATAATGGTGCGAACCGATCGATGTCCTAGATTTGGATCATTATCGCTACACAATAGACTTCAGGTATTAGGAACTGTGTCGTATCCTAGTTCTGAACCATTACGTTTATATTTATAGACAAGACAGCCGGTGGTTCTATTGTATTACATTTTTGCTAAATGTCTAGTATAACACTCTCTCACAACTTTTGGCTTTCGTGCGCTCTCTAATGCGTTCCAAATATAAGCCTATTGCCGATTATAAGGCACAATCCTTAAATCTTAAATAGTTACGTTTATTATCTTAATGGCGTTTGTACCTCTCTACTTTTTTCAGCAGGTCTCCCCAGTCGAACAAAATTTCACTCCAGTTTTCTAGATAAAATGACCTAATAACTAGGTGAAACATATTATAGCAAAATATAAACTCTACTTTTGGCTGTGTTGCAGCTAAGATAATCGTATAAAATATAGGCTGTAATAATGGCTGAAAAATTGCCAAAAAATACGGCGCAACAAAATTTAAACGTTCGAAATATGGCAGTGACATCTGGCACGGTTGGCGGGATGCCAGACGACATCCTTGGCACGATCGGACTCGCCAAATGTACCCCATAACGATAAAGGGGACAGTTTTATTAATAATTAATTTAATGTTAAACCTACATAATATATGAAGCCTTATTCGTATGGCACCTTTTTAGTAGGTAGCAAAGTGAGCATTGTGGTTTTTTGTGGGCTGTTTTTTTAATGCTTCTGCTTTTAACGTGATGGCTTAAAATTTTCAGCTGGATACTATTCTACGTAAAGCGACTGCCTATCAGACCTCCACAACTCATTGACTGAGTGTCAAGATACCCTTTTGTAAGCTCGTTGTCTCGTTGCTATCAATGATCTACGGACAGTTGAGGCGGATGCGATGGTGTAGCGTGCCTTCCGAGACACGGAGGGTTTGGAATGAAAATGGATGGTCAGGGGTCACCCATCCACGGACCGCGGCCAAGGCTGAGCTTGTAGCTGAAGTCTGAACCTTGATCGATCGACACGTGCGGCAGTTACCTAGCCTCGCGCTCCTCCTCTTTAGGTATATACGAGTAGGTATTTTGGAATATTTGAGCTCTAGTAGCTACTTTAATTCTTCTTCTTCTTTTCGTATGGTTGATGAACAACCTGGTGTCAGTGTTTAAACCGCCTGTAGGCCTCTGACATGGCTTTACACACCGTTGAAAAATCTCTCAGGTCTGCCGGTTTCCTCACGATGTTTTCCTTCACCGTTTTTAGCAACTGATAACTAATTTATACTACGCACATGAATTCGAAAAGACATTGGTGCGTGCCGGGATTTGAACTTGCGACCTTTGACTTGGCAGTCCAACGGTCATACCACTCGGCTATCAGTGCTGTACTTTAATTGTAATCAGTGTATTTGATTAACGGCTAAAGAAACAGAGGTAGACGTCAGAAAAGGTAGGAAGACGACACAAGACAGGTCGTTGGAACAACTTGGAGCTGAGTAGTCAGAGAGAGACAGGAATGGTTGAAGAAGGCCTTTACCAACAGGCAAACGAACTTACAGAATACTCGCAAACATCAAAGACGAGATTGATACTACACTATAATAATATTAATAATATGTTTGAAGCGAATAAATACATAATTGTGTTTGATCAACAGTGGTAAAGAGTGAGTTTTATAGGTAGAGAAAATTGAAACAAATGTTCTGAAATTAAATAAGGAAATAGATATTGTTCAAATGACAAGCCAGTAGGAATCGTGTTATAAGGACTCATACCCACTGTATTATCAACTACTTTTTTGTAGGTCTGTATGTTTATATCAGTACGGTTTAAACGCAGGGATTAGAGAATTAACTTAATGCTTGCCTTGGTCGAAGATTGTTGCTGAAGACTTAATCTTGTTGTGAACGCCGACCTGAAAGCCAGCCTTAATTAGGTTTGGACGGCAAAGTGGAAGCTTGTTCGCAATTCACACAAGAAACAAGACAAAGAAATGAAAAGCTATAGGTGTGTAAATCCGAATTGTATGAAACTATTTCGACAGTATCCAAAGGAGCAAGCAGAGGAAAAGAGATACTCGCTGCAATATTTTTTTTTCATTAATTTGAACGTTATTTTAAGCACTTTTCCATATCCATGAGCGAGTGAACTATCAGTTGTCATCAGGCACATTTCTGAATGTTGGAATGTTACTAAAAACCCCATAATACTACGTTCCTTAAGCGAACGAACGAACTCAAAACATCGACAGATGCATTTCAGCAGAATACACTCCCACCTTTTTAACGAATTTTTCAAAATAATTACATTTTATTTTACTTGGGGTTTTTTCAAGGCTCGCTAAAACGGACTGAGTTTGCCACTTGGAAATTAAAGCGAAAAACAAAAAGGTAACGAGTATAGGTTTGTTTTAACCGGCGTGGGTGGAACCCGGCTCGTTTGTGCCCCGTTGGCAGTTTGCTCGGAGTCATTTTAAAAGAGCTGAGTCGTGACCTCTTGCCTACATATGTGTTACGAATATAGAAAGTTAAAACACGGATGGACACACAAATTTAATAAAAATATCTGTCTATAATGATATAAGTATAGATTTTTTCTTTTATAAAATTTGTCTTCGACTGACGCCTTACCGCCGCACTCGATTTCTTCTTCTTCTTATCGCATGGTTGATGAACAACCTAGTGTCAGAGTTTAAACCGCCTGTAGGCCTCTGATATGGCTTTACATACCGTAGAAAAATCTCTCAGGTGTGCCGGTTTCCATTAGTGACATTTAATACTTAAACTATCACTAGATAAGTAAAGGTTTTGTTCGTGAATAATTTGCTTAGTGTCTAAGTAATCTGTACCGTCTCTGATATGAGTACGGCGGTAATATAGTTACGCTGTGACTGTGTAGTATGCGGGCAACAGGACAGATTTGTAAATAAATCAATTTTTTTTTTTTTTCAAAATTTAAGCTACCATCTATGTTTAAAATTAAAACTAAAACAATTCCTTTATTTTTCGAAAAGGGGAACCGGTTTACCATCGTTTAAAATTAAACCAATTCCTTTATTTTTCGAAAACGGGGTCCGGTTTTTTGATAACATGTTTAACATACCTGGCAACTTTGTTCAAAAGTGCGTACCACAGCTTTATATAGTAACAAACATGAAAACTCAGTACAAATAACCGTCGGTCGCACAAATATTTGTTCAGAGCGCACGAAGTTTTTTACCGGAAAGCGTCTAGCACTCGGATGCTGCGTCAACCGGGTCGTCGTATCACGGTATTACCTAAACAAATATGACTTGACATACGACAGGCTTCCTTTACAGCCAGACAGAGTAATAATACATTACGATGGATGTGTAGGAAACCACTTCTGGCTTGTTATTAGCCTTTTGGAGTGGTTCTCGATAGCATATTGAAGAAAATTCACAGACACAGTCATATTTCAAGCATAGATTATACTCTTAAATTGATTTGTATTTTCGACCGCCGATTCGGCCTTTTGCAGATTTCATGAGTAATCTCTTTTCAAGACGTTATTATCTACGTTTCTTAATCTTACGCTTCTAAAATGTAATGGTAAGGATAAAAAAGCATTATTTAAGCAACTTGTCAAAAATACTCTCGTCTTCGTGGTAGGTATTAGATTTATTTAACAGTCAGACAGAAATCGAAATTAAGTAAAAACAGATGGTACTCTTGAAAACTAATTTTGAACTTCCATTTTAGGATTTCAGTAATAATATTACTGACTTGAACTGAGTATACCACCGATCTCATCTCTTATTCACATAGTAACAAGAATACACACACAAATTTTGGACAAAGATCTTATTTTATATATCTAGGTATATAGAGGTAGATACTATTGGTAAGTACAATTATTAAAATTATAATTATTTATAGGTACCCAAAAGTTATAAGTATAAAACATAAACATAACATCACGCCTGTATTCCCCGAAGGGGTAGGCAGAGGTGTACATGTAGTACACCCACATTTCGCCAGTTATGTTGTAAGTCCCAATGTAATAGGGGGCGAGCCTATTGCCACTCCGTGCTGCTACTGAGAATTACCTAATGGAAAACTCAGTAACACTTTGTCCGACCCGGGATTTGAACCCAGGACCTCTTGCTCAGCAGTCGCGCTTAGCGGCCACTAGACCAACGAGGCAGTCCGTCAGTCATGAGTATCTACGTTAAATTTAGACTACGTACTACCTAACAGTATTATATTTGTGTAAAATTTCCTTATTCCTCAGCAATAAAAAATAATCAAATAGCAAGCCTTCACAATAGGAAAATACAATTTGTACCCACGTAGGAATCAGAACACGAAACCTGAGGTGAATTAATTAGTGTCAAATAACAACCTACATCAGGCTGTTATTTGACACTTCATTTCTTTTCTGTTCGGCGTCGAAATAACCTTCGCTTGCTATTTCTGTTCCAGCGATGTTTAAGGTTATGTTCTACCAATTAAGGGACAATTCGCAGGTGACTAAGGTGAACTAAGGAATGTGTCATTTATAGCAGGTACTTAGTCACTTGGTTCCTATGTATTTTCGTTGAATTTACACTACGTTCAACGAAAATATTGTTTGACTTTTGGTGCCATTTTAGCATGTTGCCCATGCTAAGCTTGAATCTAAATTGATAAAGGAAATTTGAAAAATGATGGACACGAGCGGGATTCGAACCCGCGACCTTCGCCGATCCGTGGCGCTGCTCTAACCAACTGAGCCATCGTGTCGCTGCTCGCATCCATCGAATTTCAAGTTCCCTTTTAGTATTTACGTCTTAAGGGTGACGTCAGGTATTATCTGTTGGAATCTATGATTACCAACTCAGTGTTATACCTTTACAGCTATAAATCACTGAAACGATAATACCAACCCAAATTTATATGACTTTTGGTGCCATTTTAGCATGTTGCCCATGCTAAGCTTGAATCTAAATTGATAAAGGAAATTTGAAAAATGATGGACACGAGCGGGATTCGAACCCGCGACCTTCGCCGATCCGTGGCGCTGCTCTAACCAACTGAGCCACCGTTTCAGTGATTTATAGCTGTAAAGGTATAACACTGAGTTGGTAATCATAGATTCCAACAGATAATACCTGACGTCACCCTTAAGACGTAAATACTAAAAGGGAACTTGAAATTCGATGGATGCGAGCAGCGACACGGTGGCTCAGTTGGTTAGAGCAGCGCCACGGATCGGCGAAGGTCGCGGGTTCGAATCCCGCTCGTGTCCATCATTTTTCAAATTTCCTTTATCAATTTAGATTCAAGCTTAGCATGGGCAACATGCTAAAATGGCACCAAAAGTCATATAAATTTGGGTTGGTATTATCGTTTCAGTGATTTATAGCTGTAAAGGTATAACACTGAGTTGGTAATCATAGATTCCAACAGATAATACCTGACGTCACCCTTAAGACGTAAATACTAAAAGGGAACTTGAAATTCGATGGATGCGAGCAGCGACACGGTGGCTCAGTTGGTTAGAGCAGCGCCACGGATCGGCGAAGGTCGCGGGTTCGAATCCCGCTCGTGTCCATCATTTTTCAAATTTCCTTTATCAATTTAGAAAATATTGTTTTTGACATGCGGAATAACGCGTTGAACATGTTTCAATGAGACTTAGTTATCGTTTCAAAAACGTCCAAGGGTTTAACTTACTTGAGGGAAGTGCCCAAAAAACTTATAGGCATGGGCTGTTGTACCAAGTGACTGGTTCCAGTCAAAATCAATACGAATCAATCAGAATTACACGAAGTATTGAAGAAAGATAAGCAAAGCGTAGACCCCAGATAATTAAGAACAGCCACCTTACCATGACGTCTTAAAGCATGAGCAGAGTTCATGGCAAGGGGGCAGGACAGAAAGTCGAAAGGATGCCGATTACTGGGAAAATAATGATTTATCACAGCTTATCCTATAACAAACAACACTAGAAATAAATCGATAATCTAACAAAATTAATGCCTATGACACAAATCGTTAAGATGTCATCAGAATACTAATCCACATCTTTAACAATTAACTACCTCCTAATTAGCCACTAAACGTTCGCGATTCACACCTTTGTTAGCGAATAATTAAAAAGTCTAGCGTTCGCCTTTCTCACTTCATATTAATTGCTTCGAGAGTTGAGTCTGGTCTTACATAATCCACTTTAGTCTAAGAAAGATTTCTTAGAGATATGTTGGGCTTGGGTCCTCGGCTGAGAACATACTTCCCTTTTTGAGGGTGTGATAAGAGTCATCTAAACTTAAACATACCATGGCTTGAGTATCAGCTAGCAAGCGTTGTGAATTACAACTTCTTAGTGTCATATATACTTTTACTATACAATAAAGCTGCAGTGTTTGTTTGTTTGAACGCGCTAATCTCAGGAACTACTGGTTCGAATAGAAAAAAATATTTGTGTGTTGGATAATGCATCGTCGAGGAAGGCATAAAACATTCGAACTCCACGGGAAGTCGCGGGCGGTAGCTACTAATAGATACAGGACAGTTTTGTTTAATAAATAATGAGGATAATAATGGGAGCATACCATTATTATCCTCATTATCAATTTAAATTTAATTCATGACAACGGCGAACCTATCATTTATGAGATAATTTCCAATGTGACCGCTAGAATATACTTAATTGAGAGATAAACAGATACCGTATATGTTTTTTTCACCAATGAGCGTCCCTTCGTGCTTCAGAAAGCATGGTAAGCTGGTCATCCGAAACTTGGTTCGAAATAAGCAGTCATAAGTATGAAGTGCCATAGGAGAGGCTTATGTCCAGCAGTGGACTAAGGTAGGCTGATGATGATGATGTATTGAGCTTGGGCATCTTCAATATTTAGCGATGTTACTGTCATGTACTTTAGGAAACAGCACTCAATGTTGATTTTAACTCCGACAAATAAAACGAATTGTGGACGCTCATGAATAATTTCCAACACGTACAACAGAATGTCCTTATAAAATATTGGGTGGAATCGAGTTTTCAAACATCATTTTTCAAGCTTCTTTTCTCATGAAAATACTGCGTAACATTATGTGTATGACAGGGGTGTGGCTTTCACTTCATTTCAAAATACAGTTTCTCTTGGGGTCTCGTGTGTTCAGAGCTTAATGACACTTTTAAACATTATTAAAAGTGATTTGAGTAGAACAAGAGATTCAGCCATTTGATAGCCATGATTCAACTCTTCTTAAAGCACTGATATCCGAGTGGTATGACCGTTGGACTGCCAAGTCAAAGGTCGCAAGTTCAAACCCCGGCAAGCACCAATGTCTTTTCGAAGTCATGTGCGTATTATAAATTAGTTATTGGTTGTATGACTTTTGGTGCCATTTTAGCATGTTGCTAAAAGTCATATAAATTTGGGTTGGTATTATCGTTTCAGTGATTTATAGCTGTTAAGGTATAACACTGAGTTGGTATTCATAGATTCCAACAGATAATACCTGACGTCACCCTTAAGACGTAAATACTAAAAGGGAACTTGAAATTCGATGGATGCGAGCAGCGACACGGTGGCTCAGTTGGTTAGAGCAGCGCCACGGATCGGCGAAGGTCGCGGGTTCGAATCCCACTCGTGTCCATCATTTTTCAAATTTCCTTTATCAATTTAGTTATTGGTTGCTAAAAACGATAATAGAAAACATCGCATGAAAACTGTCACACTTAAGAGATTTTTCAACGGTGTGTAAAGCCATGTCAGAGCCCTACAGGCGGTTTAAACTCTGACACCAGGTTGTTCATCAATCATGCGATAAGAAGAAGAATGATATGATTTGACCGTGTGAGAGATATTCAAACTTTTGATAGGCAAAATTAAGCCCTCAGATACCCAGTCAAACACAGTCGCACAGTCCCTCGCGGGCTACAACTTAGGGTATTGGTCGGTCATGTTTGATGTTACACGCTTCCAGCGTCATGGCTCCGATATGCTAGACAAGCCCTGCGGCGGAATTGGTTATCGAATGTCACAGAGCCAAGGGTTGTTGTAGCCAATTATTTTGCAGAGATCACGAATAGCACAATATCTTTATAATGATGTTAGCTCTGTAACTTTTATGTTTCTTATAATAATAATAATAATAATAATAATAAACGTTTATTTCAGGCAAGTTTACCCATATTACAGACATGCATAATTATAAATATATCTTATAATGAACAAAATAACATAACAAAATGACAAACACATATAAATCTACAATGAAAAAACAATATTATAAACAATTTGTATTTTACATAACCATTCTTATTAAATGAGATCATTAATAATTATTATTTTTATTTGTTAAGGCTTCTCGACATGAATACTGAGACGAATATGGCAGATATCACTGGGTTGGTACATGTACACAGCCGCATCAATAAAGATGCTTTTAGTCTTCGCATAAGCCCGAAGAAATCAGATACTCTGTTCTCGGCGAACATACCAGACGCACTACACCGCCAGGGCAGATTTAAGATGGCCCTAAATGCATTATTATATTGTACACGAAGAGTGTTATAAGCACTCTTCGTGTATCTATACCAAAGTTGGCTGGTGTAGAACGACTGGCAGTAAGCCTTGAACAGAGTAATTTTAACCTGGTTAGAGCAATGGTAGAAGCGTCTAGCCAGCATATTACTTCGACATGCTATACCTCGCCTCTGTCGTTCCAGGTCATCATCATCCAACAGATTATCTTTAATTATATGACCAAGATATTTAAACTTATTTACAATGTTAAGGGCGGTACCACATAAGTTAATTGGTAAAATATGCTCGGGACCTTTACCAGATTTAAATATCATAAGCTCAGATTTTTTAACATTGTACATTAAATGGTGTTCAGTTGCATATTTCTCACAGATCGTAACGAGTTTCCTCAGACCATTGGCTTATAATATGCTCGCAACTTGGAATGTTTGTTTTTTATGATTTATCCTCAGGCTGTTTAAAAAAAGTAATATGTTAAGAAAGGAAAAGATTCGGACCGCCTAATTTTAACTTTTTGGCTAATGATAGTCAGTCCATGTTTTAAGACAGCTTTGGACACGATTTTAATGACGATAAACGAATAAGAACACATTCTTGTGTGGTTGAAAGTAGTGAGCTCGATCGAAATCCCGTCAAAAATTATTTTATCGTTATTACAAATATATCACATCAAATGTACAACAGTACTGCATTATCCTAAATTGTGGTGTAGCAGGCGTGATCTACGTCATACATATTATAACCAGGCATACGGGAACTTATACGGTATAATTATAGATATACAAAAAGTTATCCTTTGCAATACTGAAGTTAAATAAAATTTGACAGCACCATACCTGTTTTCAGCCCTAAGTATTTACATTAAACATGAAAGTACCTTCATCTCTGATCTCTGCAATCATGTTTAACAGGATGAGCAATTACTTTTCAGCTTATTTGCCTCATAACATTAGCCGGCGAGAATTGAAATACGATTTTTGCTACAAATCCACGCCGGATTTAACAAATAGGTTTCTGTAACACGATCAGGGTGACATTCCTTTTTTAAATCCACGGACAGAAATACAGATAAAAAAAGTAGTGTAATTAATTGATTATTTAATAAATGTTTCGCTGTGCTCAAAATTGAAGTATATTCTGTGAATGAAATAGTTTTAATTGGGCCGACGGGATTTAGTTGTGGATTGTGTAAACACTCAGATGTAGGTTTAGGCAAACTGACGCCATATTGCCCAAGTGGGGTTGGACCTCTCACTCCCTCTTATCATCGAGGAGATGGTAGGGTGTGAGAGGTCATGGAGCGCCATCGCAGACTTCTGCGAAGAAGTGATGGCGCTCAAAGAGGCTGCGGAAAGAGAGCGGGAGCTTAACTCCGCTCTCCCAATCCGCGCCCGGCGACCCCGGCGGCGGCGGAGGGCAGATAGCGCCCTCTACCAGCCGCCATAAGACTCGGCCTCAGGGCGGCAGACAGGCTGAAATGCCGCCCGCTCAACAGAGGCTGAGTCGCGTGTGCGCACATAGTGCTAGTGCGCACACCAAAGGTGACGCAAGGGGCACACTACCGCCCCTTGCCACAGGAGGCCTGCGGAGTCCTGGGTTGGGAGACCCACCTCCGCACCGAATAGGCCTCCGCTGAAGTCCTGCGGCCCCCTCTCCAACAAGGGGGCACCGATGTCGATTCCGCCCCTCTTTACAGGGCGGATAGCGCCGGCGGGGTTGGCGGTAGAATGCTGCAGCGATCCCGCCTCCCCGCCATCAAAAGCGCAGAGCAGGCATGTGAGGTTTTAGTGGGTAGGCCCCTGGATCTTATTGGGTTCGGGGGAGAGTCCCACATACCCTCGTCGTCTCCCAACGGCGGGGGATGCGTAATGCATTCCCTCACGTGAAAAAAAAAAAAAATCTGACGTCATGTTGACGACTGTGTGGACGTTTATTTAAAAAAATCTTACTAAAAATATGCTGGTTTAACTGGATATTTTTTATCTATTCCAGTATGACGAGTTTCATCAAAAATAATACGACTCGGAATCACATTCATCTCTTATAAATAGAACGATTTAAATAAAATGAAATTAAAAAGTGCTACATGTGAACATATAAGCCTTTGGCTCTTGACGACGAAAGAGTGCCAGACTCATTATATACATACCTACATTTAATATGTTTAATGTTTTTAGGTAGCTTGCATAGAGGCGCGCCTGAAAATACAAGCCGGCTGGCGCAGTGCGGTTGCAGCGAGACTGACACTCAATCGACTAATTATTGTGCCTATAATAAGGCAGATTAGTTTAGTTGTTGTGCTAGTGCTATTATGTAAGTATCTACGACCTGATTGGCGCAGTGGCTAAGCGATTAGACTGCTGCGCAGTGTTTAGACTCCACTACTAGATTTTCAAGTTCAAATCCATCTCGATTCTCGGAGTTAGCTCCGAAATATTAGTGTCGTCTGCAAAATGCTACAATCTTGAAAAAGTTCATCGCCTGAAACGGCGGTTTTAAAGAAAAAAGACTATGTCGTTATTTCCAGTGTATTTTAAGCTCCAATAGTTTACATTGTGTTCAATGAAACTATTTTTATAGAGGTCTGGATTAAAGCGGTTGTCTTCAGTGTCGTCCAATGTTAGCTTTTACTTATATTTATGGAATGAAGCGATGGAATCTTATATCAGCGAAGATAAAATTACTGAAGAGATCAAAACTAGACGGTAAACATAATTATGTATTTTGGCAATTAGATCATAATACTAAAGTTAAGGGTCTTGTTGTTTCCATTTTGGATGTTGTATAACCTACTTGTTAACGATGGAACTGTTAAATGGATTTGAATGAAATATTTTGGGTAAACAAAAGTCAGCGGACCACAGAAATATTTGTCTCGAGCGGAAATCGTATTTCATCTAACAGATGAGGCAGTGACCGCCAATGAAGCAATTGTGTCTTCTGCTACAGTCATCACCATTATCTTATTGATGTAAATAGTATATTAGTGACGAAGATATACCTAGACATTTCACTAATACCTATATTGGGATTAGCTTCCAATCTTAACGAATGCAGCTGCATCCAGCTTGATACCAGTATACATGGGGCGACTGCCCTCTGACTTTCACCACGCAGATACTACGATAGGTAATATGACCTGCATGATCGTACACGATACTCCGTAGTCTTCTTCTTATCGTATGGCTGATGAACAACCTGGTGTCAGAGTTTAAACCGGCTGTACAGTAGGCCTCTGACATGGCTTTACACACCGTTAAAAAATGTCCCCGGTGTGCCAGTTTCCTATCGATGATTTCCTTCACCGTTTTTAGCAATTGATAACTAATATGAAGTACGCACATGATTTCTGAGATATTAGTGCGTGCGGGTTAGAACTTACGACCATTGACTTGGCAGTCCGACGGTCATACCACTCGGATATCAGTGTACTCGGTAGTAAGATCGCCAGCTTCTCTACATTCCACAATATATTTGCATCATGGTGTCCGTATTCCCAGGGGAAGCGGCGACCCAGAATGTTTTACGGCCAATAGCGAGCTGATAAGATATCAATGCGACCCGAATAATACACGTTCTATTTAACAAAAAATCTTCGTGTATTTGCGCCAACAAAATACAGAGGAATCCTCCGATCCGTGATCTGTACAGTTATTGGATGCTGGTATCTCATTTCGCTAACCTTGTTAAATTCTCTGGAATATACTTTGTTATCATAAGTGTAACTGTAAAGGGTTTCTTTCCTATTTGAATGCACCACCCGTTGGTTCACTCATGTGCCACGTACCGTGCGTTTGTAGTTATACAATTCCAAAGTCTAGACTCGTCTACCTTAAAAGGTTATGTAAACATTGTCACGGTAATATTATAATACAGTACTCCAACTTCATACAAACGGACGAAACGCGAGCTATACCTACGCGCCTCGATCACGGGGTGCGCTCGGGGCGCAGACAGTCACGGCTGTACCGCAGTGTCGAACGGACGGTGTGTTGTTTTTTTAACAAATGTTTTTTCAGTTCGGTCGCATTGCGTATCGGATACGGACGTGCCTCATAACGGTGCACTGTACGGATTTTTTAAATTCGCGAACAGCGCGGCTACATGCCGCTGCCCGCTACTGCCACTATGAGCTCACAACTCATAGTCAACGAATTGTTGGCGTTTATACAAAACGCCATCGATACTATGGACGAGGTTAGTATCTTACAAATCTGTAAGACTAACTTCAAGGAAGACGACGTGAGCAGTGGCAAGAGACTGCTGTACCAGAGTCTGGATCGACTCGACCAGATGCCGTCTCGACGGAGGGACGGGACTGAGAAGAGCATCCAGGACATCATCACCCTGTTAAAGGTGACCGACCCGGACGACGTGCCTACTTTCGTGGCGAAGGAGCTGCACAAGCTGCCTCCCGTCACATTCGACCACGTCGACGTCACCAGGCTCCTGAAGGACATCATCTCCCTAAAGACGAGCCTGACCGAAGTGCAGTCCAGATTGGAGGTCTCAGATGGGACCATTAAAGAACTGCGTGCTGAAGTAGAGTTATTACGTAACTCTATTTCCGTAACTAGGTCACCTGAGGCCTCTAAGGTTAACACACGTCGTGGGGCGCAGAATGCGTCCGTATGCAGTTTTGCGTCGGCGGATTCCGATGCGTCACCGGCTGTCGTCAAGTGCGATGCCCCGGCGGCGATTGCGGCACGTGTAAATGCATCGACACCTCGACGTGTTTACGCTGACGCGGCCGCCAGCCGGCCCGCCGCTTGCATACCTAGCGGCGCCGCAGCTAGCCAGCGCGCAACTCGCACACCTAGCTGCGCCGCACCGGTCCCCGCGCCCGTCCGCGTGGCTCCGCCGCGCGCCACCCGTACTCCGTGCCCAGTCCCACTGCCCGTGCCTGCTGCGCAGGCGCCACGTCGGGATGAAGATGGTTTTGAGATGGTGCAGCGGAGAAAGCACCGTCAAAGGACCGTCCAGAACCGCTGCGGCAAAGCCCCATTGGAGCCGAAAATGCTCGTTCGGGCTGCCGCGCCGAACACTCCGGTGTACATCTCGCGCCTGCGTTACACCACTAAGGCGGAGAGCATCGTAGAGTACGTGCGTCAGAAGATTCAGTACGCGCCGAGGGTGCAGGAGCTTGAGTCGCGCCGCAACGTCAACTTCAAGGCGTTCGTGGTGCGAGTACCTAACTGTTACCTGCCCCTCGTCTTGCAGGAAGACTTCTGGCCGCAAGATGTGGTGTTCCGTCGCTTCCGCGGACAAGTGCCACCGGAACGCACTAATACGAAGTGCTAGGAAGTGTTTTTACTAACATAATATTAAGTCTATATTATACTAACAAAACATGTTACTATATTTATATATGTTAGTTTGTAAGGTATTTATCTATGGGCCATAGTTGCCTGAAAATAAAGGTTTTATTATTATATTATTATTATTATTTAACAATAACCGCGCGATTTTTTCTCTAAAAATCAGTTAATATGACGAGTAGGAAATATTGTGCTGTTTTTGGTTGTATTTATATAGGAATGCGGATTTATTATACTTTAAAATGTAACAATAAAGCATTTCGTACGACTCAGTCGAGGCGCAAATATTTTTCGGTCGCAAATTTATATGCCCGATTTGTTTTTCAAACAAAAACATGTTTAATTTTAATTAAATTAATTTCGTAAATTTAATTAAATCTACCAATCAAAAAACAACACGAGTTTTTATTGAACACTTCCTATTCAATATACAAAGTATTTAATTTATTTATATAAAAAGGATATTTACAATCACAAAACTAAATAGAAACAGAAAGTAAGTATGTACAAAGTTAACACGATTCAAATACAATATTAAAGGTACCTTATCGAGCCGATACATGACATTGTTATTTGCATATACGTAGCAATATTGACGATTGTTATAATGGGTACCTACTCATATGTTCCACAATAGATACTTGTATGTTCGGTTACAACCACTCGGTGAAACGTTTTGCGTGGTCTTGACTTCGAGTGGGGAAAGGGTTGATCATAATCAATATTAGAATGTGTATCATCAACCTAAAAACCCTTTTATGACGGTAAAAAAAACCATATCCTATAGGGACTCTTCCGGGCCGTTCCGTGAGGGGTAATGTGACCTTTAAGTAAGCCTAGCTCCTAATAACTATGCTAATTGGTTTTGAAAATAGCGGATAAAGTAATAATGTTCTCCTGACCGAATTTCGGTCACGGCAGCCTGTCTCAGCTGAGACTAGGCAGACTAGCCAAGTACACAGGAGATATTATAGTCCACAAGTAAACGCGCGGAAACAGGTGCACTCCCTATTCCCTATGCTCTCATAGTCCGATTGGACGGTAGATTAGATCGAGATCGAGAACGGCTTTTCAAAGCACGGAGGGGTCTCGACATATGAGCACGGTTTAACTTCGCAGATCGACTGATCTACGCGGTGGCCACTTAGCTGCGAGAGTATAAAGTACATTGTAGACTGAACTGCTACATAACAGAAAATGAATAAATAAGAGATGAAAAAACTGAAATCTGAGTAACTCAGAACTTTCCAGGCGGCTCTACATTACAGAATATTTAAAATGCAATTTCCTTTAAGAAACATGGACCGGCTGAACTTCAAAAACAATCGATCTAAATATACCGGCGGGCGGGGTCGCATCAATTCAGCAATTTCATTATACATTATTGGAAGGCTGTTTGTTCGTTGCTGGCACGCCGCCAACTCGATTGCATAATGTCTCAAACACCACTGCAGCCACTAAATAAGAATGTACGAAGGACAAGTCCGGTCGGTGCTCGATAACTAGCTCACGTACGTAGACGAGGAGTGAAACGGAATGTTATTAGCCCGGGTTATTTGTGCTCAGAATATTGTATTGTATTCAAACCTTATATAAAAGTACTAAATTTGTTTGAAAATAAATTCTTGATCGTCTTTTGTTTTACGCTTTTGGACTGCGCACTTGTCTGCGCTGTTTATATCCATTATAGGTTATCGATACCTAAAGTAACCATATGGAACCACAATCGGTATTGGGCTTCTGACTATTACAGCCATCATATGTTAGCCGAGACCAACAGCTTAACGAGCTTAACTTAGTTAGAGTACCTTTGGCTATGACAAGTAATAGAGCTTGTCCCTAACACTCGATTGACCCAGTTCATGCAATACTGAGTGTACGACGTACCTAAATGCAACAACTATATCAACCTCTAATGTGACTTCAAGCTACTAAAAGTAATACGTCAGGGCATATTCTTGTAGTGATGAATTCCTTTGCATATTGCTAACTTTTTAAAACAAGATCATCTTCAACCTTTTTTTATGTTGTGTACTAGATAATTTAGCTTATAGTTTGTATGTACAAAAGTATTAAAGAATCAACCTACAGTGCATACAGAAAGATATACACAAATCGTGTTATACTCAATCGCATATTGGTGGTTCTCGATTGGGTCTTCAAGAGCTTTCCCTGTCATTGAACACAGCAAGCAAAGTAAATTACTATGTTAAGCCTTCTGTACATTGTTCTACCAGGTTGCCCGCGTCACTGCAGCCATACCCATCCTGCTGGCATTGTGGAGTCTGAATGTTTGCCCGACTTTCTAGTTAGTTTTTTCATTTATGCAAAGTGTGGTGTAGCACGTTTTATTTCTGTTTTATCGAGTTTCGTGTCATATGAATACGAATTTGAGATTGCATTTGGCATGTCAGTGTCGCCGTACATAATAATAATTAATACTTCTGTTCTGTCGTCTCGTATATAATAAAGGATAAATCTTATTTTATTATTAGTAGCATTGTTTACTAAGTAAAAAAAAAAAAACAGCAGTTCCTAAGGAACTGCAAATTGCCAGGTTTAAGAAAAGGCCTACTTAATAGCGTGAGGTAGCTTACAACTAGTTTCCGCTTGTTTTAAACTGCACTTGTACAGTTGAGCTTTTACTGAAAATATACTATTCCAGCAAGCAAAGCCTAAATAAACCTAGATAAATAGTGTAATTTGTGTTAATTAAAACAATATTTATATCTACTTCTCTATATAAATTAAACCTATAGAAATACTTCTCCAAGAAAGATGTGCGGTATTTATTTATACTGTTGAGAAGATTAAGCAAATCAAGTAAAAAAATCTGTCGATAGTACTCTCAAAAGATGGGTGTGCCTCTGACACCATACATGAAAACTCTAGGCTCGGCTGCAGAGGTCTGCAGCTCGAGTATGTTTTTGTAACGCTATTCATTATTTGTGCAATATCAAGTTAATGATTATTTCCAAATAGAGAATATGATATTGTTACTGTTGATAAGATTAAGCAAATCAAGCATTAATATCAGTCGAAAGAGAACTCTACGCTCGGCTGCAGAGGTCTGTGGCGTGAGTGAGTTTTAGTTTCGCTATTTATTATTTGTGCATTATTCCCAAATAGAAAATATGATATTCCATTCAACTATTTCCGGCGTACTCCTCGAGTCGCTATTACTTATTGTTTTAAGCTGGTTCCACTAAATAGATTAACTCCACATTCTGCATTCAGTTGCCAAGTTTGTCTAGTGAGGAGCAAGTTTGGATGGACACACTTACAACTTTACTCGTCTTTACGGTTGTCATGTTTATGTTACACTTGGAGTTATAATGTATCCTGCCCCCTTACCATGAACTCTTATATCAGGACAGTTTACGTTGTGGAAGCGAGACGCCGCTACGTGCAGTGTAATGCGGCGTCTCGCTTCCCCAGCGTAAACTGTCCTGATATAAGAGTTCACGGTAAGGGGGCTGATGATGAGCGTTGATATTGTGTTAACAAAATACATCTGCCAAGTAAGACATTACATAAAACATACTGTCTTTGGACAATAGCCTAAAAATGAAAGCTTAGGTCCGGCTGTGAGTCAATTCCGGCTGATGATGACGGCGATGACACCATTTTTGACGACCTGTGGGTGTGTAAGTTAACCCAAATAGCCTTTCACACATACCTACTGTTTATACGACAGTTATTTAAGGCTTCTAATCCGAGGTTAGGTAAGAGTTTATTGGGCTATTACAACTTAAATCTATTTAATATCCACGTGTTCGATTGATCATACACGTGGATACTTATAAACTGTATCTTAGAAGGCTTTGTGACACAAAAGTTAATTATTTTTTTATGAACCACCTTCACCGTTACGTAGCTCAGCTCTTTGAACTGAGCTACCGTGTCGCTGCTCGCGACCATTAGTTTTCTAGTTTTTTTTTGTTTTTCTGTCAAGGAGACATCTGGTATTACATACATTCATACATAACATCACGCCTGTATTCCCGAAAGGGTAGGCAGAGGTGTATACTGTATAGTACACCCAAACGCCAGATATGTTATGTTAATATTTTTGTGTAAAATAATTATTTTTAATTTATGTTAGTTTTAAAATGTAAATAATTGTAAAATGCGTATAAATAAATATAATTTATTATGAGGTCACAATGTAGGTAATAGGGGGCAGGCCTATTGCCATCAACCGGGCACAATTCGAGACTCCGTGCGGCTACTGAAAATTACCTAATGGAGAAACCCAATAACACTTTGCAAGACCCGGGATTCGAACTCACCACACCAATGAGGTATTACCTGTTGGCAATTATTTTTTACTAACCTGATATATTGATCCGCTCCTCATCGTAATAGTCGAGCTTGTGGGACAGTTCCTCGTCATCATCAGGCAGCACGGGCTCGTCGGGCAGGTCGTCGGGGCGGCGCGCGCGCGTCACGTTGGGCGCGGCGCTGATCAGCACGCACACCACCGCCAGCGGCAGCACAGCCTCCATGACGACATCACCGCGCACCGCTCACGCTGCTGGGAGAGACCAGAGCACATCAGTTTAGCATACACGCTGCTGGAAATCCATATATCATCAAGAATAATATCATACACGCTGCTGGAAGAGACCAGAGCCCATCAGTATAGCTCACACTGGTTGCTGGAAGTACATATAACATTGGTATAGCTTACACACGCTGCTGGGGGAGAAAATATATTTTCAGGGTAGCTCACGCATGTGTAAGCCGGTGTGTCCATGGATTAATGATACAATTCCTTCGATAGTCGGAAAGCCGTGATGTGAGCTCGATAGAGGGCAATAGGCTTAATAGGTACCACCTTTATTACATAGATTATGAAGAGCGGTGATAAGGTGCCTCTGTTTATTTTTCTGGTCATGGTTTATAATGACCTCTTAATTGATAATTCGGCATACTGTATCATCAGGTCACATACAGCCAGAAACACAGATTTCGGTTGCATACTCATGAGGTCGATAAAGATCACTCTTGGCTCTGTAGCATAACACAACATTACCATAATATCTAATCTACATAAGGAGCAAGCAGGGATGTTGAACGTCCACACTCCGCCATTGACCTAGAGGCAGCGCCTATCAACAATTAAATCGATACTGCCCATACTTTTCACCCCCACTTAGTTGACCTCAAAAACGAGTAAAAAGCGAAACCTATTAGCTGTGGCCTATTTACATTTTACATATTTATTTTAGTCATTGTTCTTATTTATTATTATTTTCAAAGGGACCTTTACAATGGTTTTTTAAATAAAAGGACAAAGGCCCGGAAATGCCAAGTAATTTAAAATGTTAGTGAATTTGATTTGATTGAATAATTATCGCTTTATGAAACGTCAAAATTCTACATTCAGATCCAAACAACTGTATCCCGGTAATACGGTTACGAACGACAAAAGCGAGAATCAATGAATAATTCATATAAAAGTCTTTACGCGGAAAATGGTAATACAATCGCATCTCAGGAGTAAACACTAGTCTATTCTTCATGACTGACTGTTGACACTAATACAGTCGGGCTAAAGAAGAATAGTCGTATAAAAAATACGTGATGAAAAAGCTCATTTTGCTTTAAGATCTTCCGAAGTTCTGGTTACTACGATGTATATATTATTATATGCACAAGAAAAGTTTTAATTGCTTTACATAAATTGCAGGATTGAACCGCGGTAA
Source organism: Abrostola tripartita (assembly GCA_905340225.1). NCBI lineage: Eukaryota > Metazoa > Arthropoda > Insecta > Lepidoptera > Noctuidae > Abrostola > Abrostola tripartita. The sequence goes on from HG996494.1 coordinate 1,089,716, forward strand.
GTGGCAATGTGGCCTCCTGACACGACTTAGGTATTTATTTGTATCCCCCCCCTAACTCGTAAAACCATTTGAGAAAAATGATGTTCAAAAGATTTCCCTTTCTGAGACAAAGCGCGTATTACATACATAACAACACAACGTTTTTCGTTCGTCAAATGATTGTTTGTGCCGTGTTCGGGACGGGACAGATTAAAGTGTGATGTTCGTGGCAGGAGGGAGCTGGGTACTGACACCTGTCTGTTAGACACCGCGCCAGCGAGCCTGCCCGGAGCATACTTTATTAGACTAATAAGCGGCCAATTTGTTTATCATACGTAAATGCTGGACGTTGGGATGTTTGAAGGGTTAGTAGTACCTTTTTTCATTAATATATTATGACATGTTAGATACTGTTTTAATTGCAAAGTGATAACCCTCACTTGACGGGAATACATACTTTATAATTAAAGATACCCGAAAGATATAATCCCCTTTTGAATTTTGTGAAAATACATGTTAGTTCACATTCTGACCAAATTTAAAGAGAGGTTTGGGGGTTGGTCCAAGGCTAGATTCCCTTTATCAAAACGAGAAATTATGAAGAAGGTGATGAAATAAAAACCGAAATAAACGCATATCTGGGAAATAGGTGTAGCACGAAAATAAATGGCAGTACCTTTACGCATTGTGAATTCGCTTCTACTTTTGATAGCATGTTCAGTTTCCCATTTTAGTCGACACAGCAAGCGTGATTAAGTTTGCTTGGCTCATAAAATTAACAGTAACATGTGTAAAACTGATTAAATATGAAGGTGTTTAGGGAAACAACCGAACTACAACCAATTATAATTATTCGGTCGTGTTAATGTAACGTGTTCGTGCTGATCACGCATAGTTCGGGACATTTGTGTCACCAACATATTTATTTGAACTGTTGTAACGCAGCATTCAACAGGTTAGCTGTAGCAGCTAACTGCTGGTTTCCTAGAAATCGATGTGAAACACTAACAAATCATTTTGATGTATTAAGGAGTCTCCAGTATTCAGTACTTAAAACACTTTTTCCTTATTTATAAATAATAACAATGTTAAACCATAAATTAAATTATACTGTCGTTTGCAAACCAAAGAATAGAGATGTCAATAGAGTTAAGACGAGCTTAGGTTAATACAGGTATTATCCTTGTTTTGGAATAGTAATAATATATCGATTGATAACATTTGCGTACGTTACTTGTGTGTACTTCTTATTATACCTATCAAATATCTTATTAAGAAGTTCGGTAGAACCCTAACACTGTAATAGACAATTTAAAGCACGTTTAAAATGGAATAAAGTGAAGTTTTACCAAAAGAAATGCCTCGAATACGTCCTTTTTTTACCCAACTACGACAGAAGTGTTTCGAGTGTATTTTAAAGTTGGTAACAAAATAAAAGACAATTTAATATCATGATCTAAATATCCATATAACAAAAATATAAACAAGCAATGTAAACAAGCGTTATCCTTCCACGTAGATTAAAAGAGAAAGGAATTATACATCTATAGGAGGTACCTTTAAATTTCTGTAAGGCTCCGGACACGCTACATTGTTGCTTGACAACGGAAGTCCTTCGGCCCCAATAGCTTTGCTTCGGTCTCAATTGTACCGACTCCGAAAAAAGGAACAATTTCAACGTGATATCTTTACCGACCTTGTTCCATATTTGATAATACTTTTCCGTCTCGGGGAAATATTTATTGTAATTTTTATTTTTAAGTACAGAGGTTATTTTGGGTTAAAATTAAAATGTGTCCAGTATTTCGGTACTTGTAAAGTACAAATATTTTACTTAATAAAAACTTATAAATTGTAATTTTCTGTATAAAAAATCTTCAGTCATTGACCATTGACCAAACTTATACAATTATTTTGTTATTCATCATCATCAGCCCGTTGCAGTCCACTGCTGGACATAGGCCTCTCCCAATGTACGCCACAAAGCCCGGTCTACTGATGTATGCATCCAGTCGTTGCCTGCCCTCTTATGTAAGTCATCCCGCCATCTGGCCAGAGGGATTGGTTATTAACCTTATGTAATTATTTCTTAGTTACCTGTAAAGACTAATACATCTATGACGTGTCCTTCGGAATAATTCATAGTAAAATAAAGCTATACCGTAGAAATGTCTTCAGTTTCTTACAAAATAGTACCTTTCCAACGTGGTAACAATATTGGTCTGTGCTCGAATTTCACGCATCACCGCACTCCAGTATATATTACTGGAGTGCTGGTACTGGTTACATTAGCTACCGTTCACATACGTTGAGGTTGAATGGATTCTATAATAGACATTTACTTACGAAAATCAGAATATATTGTGTTAGGCTCCTTATTTCGGGGAAGCGTCGAGCGATGAATGCTTGTGTTTAATTAGTTTGATACTTGGTAATGACCATGGATGGAATCGTATTGATTTCTTAAGACTTCATGAATAGAAAATTGACGAAAATCCTATATAATAAAGAAAGATTGAGTCAAAGTATTATTTATTTAGTGCTGCTTTTTCAATCGTCAGATAATTATTATCAGTAGAATAAATTAACGTTTTCACATCGACGACCTGGTTGGCGCAGTGGCTAAGCGATTGGACTGCTGCGCTGAGGGTTGCGGGTTCGATTCCTGCACGGGACAAAAATCCCGAGTCCCGAGTCTAGGTGTTTGTGTATGTGATATTTCATGTTAGTGAAACGCACCCACGATACAGGGGAAATTCCTAGTGTGGGGCGACGTTTTTTTAAAAAAAAAAACATATTTTCTACACATTAACTGTCAAAATGACAATTTTATACTTCTTAAATAGTTTATCTGATCATTGAAAAATCGGCCCTTAATCGTACAAGTACTTAACTAGCTTTAAGTACCCAACGACGCTGTCAGAAACTCTAGTACATTAACCAAGAACCCGTTTATAAAATAAAGGAAAAACATATCGTATATTTTCATTTTTCTCCATAAATAACACATCCGTCACGTTTGTATTCTCTGCAGAATACCCGGGGTGGCAGGCAAGGGTTAATCGTACCCCACTGGCCCTTACACGGGTCTCACGTCCCGATTCGATACCTGAGAGGCGTGCCTATCGCCTTAATCGGACATCTCCAATCTCGGCTCATAAATATTTATGTATATCTGTGAACAGAAACTAACAAAGAAACCAGCCCAGCGCTGAATCTAGTCCTATTTAATTATTTCATTTATACAAGTTATTTTTAGTTAGCAAAACGAAAGTTCAGAAGTAGCAGTTTGTTATTTAGCCCAAGCCTGTCATCACCATCAGCATCTTAACGTCAAATGTAAATACTTAAGCGTCACTTTGTCAATTATGTAACTTGGCTGAAAGGACCTCGTCGCGTCAAGTTACGAGCTATATTTAAACTGACGTTTGCTGTTATTATTGCGCGACGAATTTAGATATCAGGAAATATCGTTTGGTAATGTACTCGAAATTATAGAAGAGTACGCCCTGCACAAGTTTTCGTTCATTGTGGCGTTCTAAGGGGGAGGCCTTTGACCAGCAGTGGACGTCTTCCGGCTGATGATGATGATGATTCCCTGTACTGAAACCTGGATGAGACTGGCACAGAGGCGTGGAGACTGGCACACAAAAAGAGAGGCCTATACCCAGCAGCGTGGGAAGACGGGCTGCGGATGATGATGATAATTCCTTGCACTTTAAAAACCGAGTAGCATAAGCTGACGTTGGGAATATAATTCCTCTTGTTTTTTTACCTTTAAACACCCCAATATTTACAAGCATTACTTAAGTATATGTTACAGGTGGTGAAGCAATAAAGAAAGATAGTGGTGTATCGTGCGGCGATCCGCAACGACCCCTGACAATACCCCATGACCACGACCGTGTTATCGAAGGGGCAATAGCGCAGAAACACGCTATTAGGTCATAGACCAACTATCTATCAAGTAGTAATGCTGTACTGGATAATCTAGCCGAAAATAATGGGTCTAGTCCCAAGAAACTGCAAAATTTCCATAAATATCATTTGAGACTATAGTTTATAAATGTGTAGTGATCATTATGGAATTGACTAGTTTAATGATTCCGTTTCATTCATGATTGACTAGTTTACAAGCTCCTAGAATGATTGCAAGGACAGTGCTGAAGTATCTTAGTCGATCGTTAGGAAGCGAAACTATATTTCTACCACCGCCAAATTCTAAATCTGTTCATCAGAAAACATTAGGTATATCCGCTAATCAATTTCAATCGATTTCTAATTAATAATTTCTAAGGCACGTGTAACAAAACCCACTTAAGTCAAGTGTTTGATTCAACACTTCCCCTAAGCATCATTAATATTAAAAATCCTTTCGAGCACCGACCGTCTTGGCAGTGTCACATTCTGTAATCGTTGACGTGTTTAACGACATTTTTTTAAACGTTTTTGGATCACGTGGCATTTTATTGACTCTCAGTCATTCTTGGACCAATACTAACTTTGACCTATGACTTTTGGTATCATTTTTGCATGTTTCCCATGCTGCTCGCATCTAAATTGATAAAGGAAATTTGAAAAATGATGGACACGAGCAGGTCTTACACCTGCAACCTTCGCCGTACCGTGGCACTGGTCTAACCAACTGAGCCATCGTGTCGCTGGTCGCACCCATCGAATTTCAAGTTCCCTTTCAGTATTGTGACCGACGTCAACCTTAAGACGTATTATTACACTAATATTGACCTATCATTTCAGTGTCACTGTCTTCTAGTAACTGCAACACTCTCTTTACATAGAAAGACCTCTTGCCATATGTAGAGAGAAGGAGTTCCTTGGCCGTGTTAGTGATTTAAGATAATTAAGTTCAGGTTTCCTTACGCAGATTGTCAGTAGTGTTTAAGATAAACTTGGTTGCTTGACTTGATATAATACGCACGCTAGCCAGAAGCACATCAATAAAGTAATTAACTTTAATTGATGGATGTGGTAGATGTAACTCTACCAACAGATGTTTTGTTTGGAAGTCGTGGACAACGTCGTTTTTGAACAATGTCGTAGTATGATTAATTTGGCCGTCCATCAGTATTATTTATTTTATTTATTTATTTATTCTTAGGAAAGCTTACAGACTAATCATAATTTGAATAACATAAGGTATTTCTTAATTTGCTAATAACAAGCTTCCGCCGATAAATGACTACATAATGCGGAAGTTACATAAAAGGTAAACATTGCTGTATACATTGCTCCAATGAGACAGACCATACACAACAACAATATCACAAAAACAAAAAAAGACAAAAAGTAAACATCGGCAATTTTGTGGAATAAATAAGTATGTAGATATATTTATATAGTGACATACAGATTTTTTTTTTTTTTTTATAAAAGTTCGACATTCATATACGGGAGTCATCTATAAAGAACTTATTTGCTAGTAAGCGTTTTACTGTGATAGCTTTTGTACAAAAAAGATCTACATCTAAGTCTATTGGCATATTATTGAATGCATATGCTGCACGCAAGAGAAAGGTATTTTTTCTGTAATTCGTTGAAACAGAAGCAATCTGCATAATATTGGTAAGCCTTGTCAGTACATAGTAAGTTTACGGTTGTATTTACTTGTCACAGAGGTAGCCAGGTGTCGGTGTGTACAATATATTTGCGATAACGATGCATGTAATGAAATTCAGTTAACTAATTGTGTAATAAGTGAAGGTATTTCTGATGTAAAAACTTGTAGACCACAGACTTGTTTTTAATTTGTATATGGTTGCAGTTTGAGGCCCACTATTTGGTTTATTCCTTTTTCCAAAGAATCTTTGTCTTTATCTGAAAACAGGGGTTTAGTGTCAATTGTTCAAATCTTACAGATCGATAACTTTACCGATGGGGTTCATCCATCTTGTCCATCCAACTTTTTCATGCCGTTTCCAATTCTACCTAAATATCATGTCATCAAGTGATGTAAGGGTATCGATATCTTTTATTTCGGACATTTTTCTGATAGTACCTATAGTAGCCTAATATGGCGCGCTCTATACTTAGTTTGTACCTAATTTGTCTCTTATTTTGCTACCTGTTTGAAACTTCAGAACGAGGCTAAATGCATTCTTTTAATATTTATGGAAACTCTTTCTTAGATTATATTAGATCAGAATTAAATTAAGCGTTTAAATCCTAGTCACATAAGTTCGGTACATAAAGAAAGCTTCGTGCCTGTTCACGCTTACATCTGCGCGAATTTCAGCTCTAACACTATCAGATTATGGGCGCGGCAAATTGGTGGTGACGTCATGAGGTCCCAGGCGACGCGTGTTCGGCGAAGCGTCGACGGCCGGTCGATGGCTAACAGGCACCGGTGCTGTGACGGTGGCCGGCGCCGCACACTAGTCGGGCGAGAGGGGCTGGACTTAACGTTGTTTGTTACGGGATTAATATTGTTACTAGCAATTAAGCGTATATTATAGCAATGCTGGTTAGAACAAACAAATTTTGAGTTCTATGGTATATTTTACCCCAAAAAGTTGTGCAAAATGTATGTGGTAAATAAACCAGCATAAATCATGGTGTTAAAAAAGGTTAGTGTAGTTTTTTCGACAGTTGTCTGATTTTGCCTTTCCCATAGAGATTGGCACGGTGACCAAAAAATTCTGTCTAGAGAACTTATCAACAGAAGTTTTTTCTTTACACGCATGTGTACATCTAATATCTGGTAGGCTATACCGAAGGTGACAGTGTTGTTAGACAGCCTTTCTCCGGAAATTGCACGCCTCAGGCTGAATGCGTTTTCTCGTAGTTCCTCGATGAGTGTGGCACGTGTAGCGTGCATAATAACTAATTGTATTCACTGTGGGGACAGCAATCATTGTTTCAGTGTTGAATGGCACAGCAAGGTTCAGCAGTTATAGTAGCTAGTAGTATATGGATAGTTCGATCGTTGTCTACTGAAAGTGATTGTTATATTATAATTGTCTTAATCTGTGGTAGTAGAAAAATTGTAATTTAAAAAACACGACTGCCATGTCAAAAATCCGACTTAAAAAGTAAAAAACAAGTTCCATCGCAGTCGGGGGTATCTCTAAGATAAGGCAGCGTTCCACAGAACGGCCCCCAAAAAAAAGCGGTAAAATACCAAGTAAGGTTTTCCTCCGTATTTTTTGTGATGTTACAGGAATGCGAGATGCTTTGAACAGATGAAACATCGACACACAAACTAATTAGCTTTATGACAATAGGGCATACCTTACCCAAGCTAACAGTGAAAAATACTGAATATATACGAGTTTGTATAAGTTTAAAGTTTTACAGTTATAACTATTGTGAGTATTGTGGCGTTCTAAGGGGGAGGCCTTTGTTCAACAGTGGACGTCTTTCGGCTGATGTTGATGAGTATTATCTATAGTTATCACACTAATAATATAAAGGGTGAGTGTATTTGTTGGTGTGTTTGTATCTTGTTACTTCTTCAAGCTCAAACGGCTAGACCAATCTGGTATGGAGGTAGCTGACTCTCTGGATTAACATATAGGCATAGGCTTTATATCCTGAAAAAATGTAGCAGGTGACGCGCCGGCGTGCTGCTAGTTTACTATAAAATAAAATAGTTTCGATTCAGGAGATGGCAGACTCCAGCAGCGTAACCAGATCATTAATAAGGGCTCTGTTCAAGTCCGAAACTAGTCGGGCATTCCCGAATATACACGTGAGTAAAACTAGCATTATAGTAAATAATTGTAATAGTTGTTGATAAAATGCTAACAATTACCAATCTTGCACGATCAGCGTCGGCCGCAGGCAGGGCTACGCTACGTTCGTGTTAACTACATGTGTTTCTGACGCACAATCATTTACTGAAACGATATTTTCAACAACTACTGATAAACCTACCTAATTGTGAGTTAATATTTCTGTGACTGGCCTGTCTTACGAGGAAACTGAACAACTAATAAATGTAGTAAACTAATTTACATAAAATATACCTACTTGCATTAACACCCTCCTTTTATAAACCTATTTTTTCTAGTTTTTATACTACGAACTATCTCAGACAACAAATTCACTCTCACAAACGCACATTACACACTCACAGACTCACTCACACACACACACACACACAAACACACACACCCACACACCATGTGCTCCTTACTTTTGTACTATTTACCTTTCTATGATTTAAAATTATATAACTTTTTCAAAATGGCTAGTCAAATTAAAGTTGAATATTAATATAGGGATTAGCTGCAATCCGAGACACAGGTTTCTGCCTAGTTCGGATGTAGATGTCCTCAATTATTATGTTAAAGTACCTGCCTTACCTTCAGCTGTTATAATGCTACAAATTTGTAACTGTACTTTGAAACTTATAGTAAATAAAAATTTATTATTATTATTATTATTGAATGCCAACCCGCAGCGAGCACTGAGCTAGCGTCGTGATCAATGCTCAGTCCTTCTCTATATGAGAAGAGGCCTTTGTTCTGCAGTGGGAGACTATAAGCTGTAATTATTATGGCAAGTTATGTTCAGTACTGTTGAATGATTATCAAGCTTTGTGTAAGGCGTCGTCACTGTTAGTGTATTATATTTACCATAGGTATTATTACGGACTGAAAAAAGGTAAAGAATCGGCTCTCTATTGAATACAATATTACTATGTCCTGCACACGATATACGTCAACAACAACATGGTTGTAGTGCGTCAAGCTATTGTTGAGCGAAACAGACGCAAACTATTGTGTGACACGAACGAAAATGTTTTTATCGCTCCAAAGTCAGTTAGTAAAATTTTGATGCACCTCAAGCAAACGCAGATTTAACCTTTTGTAGTAGATGCCACACTATCCAAGAATGACTATCATATCGCACACTTAAATCTGAACGGGTATTAACTAAAAAAACTTTTTCCAGAAAAGGCGAAACACTGATGAATGTCCCTGTGCACTGCAAGAGATTTACATGCATCTAGAAGAATGATATTGTAGGAATTTTATTGGTAACTCATTTTATTTCTAATTAGATCTAGGCCTGCGATGTGTATTGGGATTTTGTCCATCGACACATCCGTAGTTCTAAGTTTAAACGAAAAGTAACGTTGGTGCTCCGATCTTCTATTGTTTTTCTCTTATTTTGATAAAGTCTTCTCACAGTCTCGTAATAATCGTCTTCCTATTTCTTTACGTAACTTCTATTGAGTCACGAGTCTCTATTGTTCCTTATAATTACTATCCATGATGATTTACCTTTTAAAATAATTTCTCTATGCGTCCCCGTTGGAGCATGTATATATATTTTTTCCTTTCTTTAGGGAACAAATGCCTACATCGAACAAAAAGATAACAGTGGACAGAATTACGACCAATCGTTTCGCGCTCTACCGCTGGTATCACCCCCGCGTTTGTTACAGTTCGGGGTACCGTTTGTCGCACCGATCGATATTCGTCTTGGAGGTCCCCTGTAGAACTCGATTAAAAAAAACATTTTTTGATATTGATATTATATGGTCATCAATGTTCGTTTTCGCGTCCACATCTCTATGGTAAGTCTATTGTCGTTCATCAAACTCTAGCCGTTTTTTTCTGTACGTTACTTGGTGACTCGCTGTACCCAATATATTAATAGTAACTAATACATACCAATACAGCTCCTGAAACAGCCAGTGATGTGCACCTCATGTTGGTAGTTCAGTGCATCAAGGCTGACCTCCACACAACGCCTTCAACAGCATTTTATATTCTCGAGCGACGTGGGTGAAAGGGAGCGTTTTCTTAAAGATTCTCTCCAATTAGCGCGCGGCTCACAACTCTTTAGTACCAAGTTTTAATAGCTCGGGATTGGATTAGGCATTGCTAGGGCTATTTTAAGCTAGGAGACTCGTTAGTAAACTTAGTTTATTAATTATATCCTTTCTTAATTTGAAATGTTTTATGAGTTTTGACTTGACATGTTGACGTTATGACTTGCCGTGTTTGTCTAAATACGTACATTCTGAAACACGCGTAGGTATATCATTTGTTTCATCTTCAAACTTAACACTCATAAAATTGATCAAATATAATGTGTACACTAAGTTTTTGCATGTTATGTTCTATCTCAGCAAGACATGTTTGTTCCTCTCTGATGTATTTATCACCTTGTATACCATGATAGATGAAATGATTTTTACAATTATTATAATACATTTAAGAACTTGAGGGCCAGAGGCAGAGGCAGAGGCCAGCAAGGCTACAAGGCTTGACACAAGGGCACACAACACATAATGAAATAGGCTGATGGAGTGGAATCCTCAAGTTTCAGTAAATGATAAATGATTTTTATTTTGTAAACAGGTTTACAGGAAACACTTTAAAACGTCATACTTTTTTTTAAGCAAAATGGCGTTGAGTTTCATGTCGGTGTCGTCGTCGATTCGAGTGAGTGTTGTGATCAATGCTCGTTTCTCCTCTGTATGAGAAGTAGCCGTTATTGTGAAACGGATATAGGCTAATATTAGTGTTATTCATAGATTAAACTTATAACCTCTTATACCCGACTTAAGTCTATTGACAACTCTATTCTCTGACATACAAATGACAGTGACAGGTATAATTTAATCCATGGTTTTAAATTGACATTAATTTTTATGAATAAGGAGGTAGATACATTCAATTTAAAATTCACGAACGTTACGATACCTAACCTCAATATTGTTCGAGCTTGCCCCAAATGGCTGCCAGTTGTTAAGTTATAACTTTTATTATGGTAACAGTGATTATCATTACCGTTTCATATTAAGTTCATGTTATACTAACCCTAGTTTTCTGTTTTAAAACATGAATGTTTATACACCTAGTGCTTACTTTACGTAAAAGTTAACCCTAAACTTGCAGACTTGTCGAACAAAAAGAATAATATAATAGTTACAACGTTTAACACCGACAAGATAACTATTATGTAAACTAATTTAACAACAATGACTGCCTCGTTGGTCTAGTGGTCGCTAAGCGCGACTGCTGAGCAAGAGGTCCTGGGTTCAAATCCCGGGTCGGGCAAAGTGTTACTGAGTTTTCCATTAGGTAATTCTCAGTAGCAGCACGGAGTCTGGATTTGTGCCCGGTTGATGGCAATAGGCTCGCCCCCTATTAAATTGGGACTTACAACATAACTGGCGAAATGTTGGTGTACTATATGTTCACCTCTGCCTACCCCTTCGGGGAATACAGGCGTGATGTTATGTTATGTAATTTAACAAATAAACGTTTGCTTTTCATTTTCAGATTTCAGAATTTTGTTATTCTTATATTACAAACTAAGTAAGTAATATTAATTGTTATATGAACATTTAGAACACGAAAAACTCATAGCATCTTACACCGTGGCATTTATTCAACCCCTACCATGAACTCTTAAAGCAGGTCCGTCAATAAGTGGCACCTCAAAATGCCGCAGTCAAAGTATATAGGTTACTTGTAAGTACAGTTAGCTTAGCGCAGGCTGTAGCCACCTAGCCACCTAGCTGTAGGTGTGTCAGTAATTTCGCGTGGTAGCGTGGCTAAAGAAACCTATGGGCTTTTTTATCGCCAGCCAATGATTAATGTTCATGGGAACTGTTTGAGCGGCTTAACGCGGCTTGTATTTACGACGCTCGGCAGCGGGTTGTAAATTTTTATGATACACAATAGCTAATGCTACCCGATTTTGTTGTATTGATATTGATTCCTTATGTTTTATAATCTCAGTCGGTATTTATTTGTTGGGAGTGAAAGTTAATGGCAGTTAAGGTTAGTTTTCATTCAAATGGAAATCATTTAGTCCCGGTAGTAGCAGTTTCGGTAGTTACAACATACAACTATGTGGTCCTCACAATACAATAATTGTAACTTTATAATTGCTTCAGTAACTGTAACACGGACCGATGTAATAGTTGAAATGTATAATGTAACACCGTCATTCAAGTGGCACTGACTGTTAAAATGGTGGCCACAGTAAAGCTTCGTAGCATTTTTATTCTTATCCTGCCATAGCCAGTCAATTTCTGAGTGCAAAGTAACATTAATGACATTTCCAATTATATTGAAAGCGATTACAATAATCATATTGTGTTTAAGATTAACTTAAAAAATAAAACCTAGACGTTTTATTTGTTTAAAAAAAAACTGTTTTGTTGATGTTATCGCGGTTTTAATGTTTATAATAAAACCCATACTAAATACCAGGTTCTTTATATCTCGTAGTCGTTTTGAACCAATTTCATTCAATGGGGGCCCGTGACCTTCGGGTCGTGTGACCTTGGAGTTGAGGGTCACCCAACAACCCTCAGTAGATGTCGTTCCAACCTATCTCACCCAACGATCCACGTGTTGTCGTCTTATCTTGTTCTCAACGATTCTATTTACTTCAGTTTACGAACGAATTAATTACACTTTTATAGGTAATTAGAGACTCAATTGTTTTGTAAAATGGTTGTATTTTCTTTACTTGGTTTTAACATTAATTGAGTTAGTCCTTGTTATCATTTGGTAGGTTGTTTCAAACTTAAACAATGGGTTCTGGGTAATTTATTGTTGCTATTTTCATGGGAAGTTGAACTTTCTTAATTCACGGAACCTACTTATACAGTTCCTGCCAAATTCTATATAAATGTAGATTTGGTCAGTGATCGTTTACAATAACAAAGATCGTTTTCTGAATTCTGAAGTTGATTGTCAGTGTTACTGAGACTCTTTTTACATTAACAAGGAAGTATTTTGATGAACTGAATATAAACAAACATGAAATAACAATCGTAGAATGTTAAGGCTATACAATAGTATGCATAAGATGCCTTGGTTTGGCGCTCTCACACGTTGATGAAAAATTATACTTGGTGCCAAATTTTTAATTTGTCATTAAGTATTTTCTAGTGCCAATAAATCGTCACCCAGATCATTAAGTTATTTTATTTAACACAGCAATAACATATTTATTGCACCAATAGTATTGACCACTTCTCATTAAAATATTAACCACCAGCGAATTTTAATAGCCACACTGAATTTCGTTGTAACGAGTATATTTTCAATTTGGCACGAAAAACACTTAATCATTCTACGGGTCAAATATAGGTGGCGTAGCCAGATGTAACAGGCATGACCACAATAGTTTGAGCTGTCATATTGTGCTGTGACGGTCGTAAGACCAGGAATGTTCGTAATAACACCAGACTTTGATTAATGTGAGGATTTTATGTCGTGACGAACGATTTATGGAAAACTATTTGTGTAGCAAGATCCAGTCGGAATGTTTGTGGAGTATGGGTATTATGAGAGAAGGTTATTTGTTAGTGCTCAGGAGCAACCTATTTATAGGTTATGACCGAGTTACAGGGTGATGAATATAATTATACAGTGACGTTACACGCAGTGAGCACTTGTAGTGTTCAGCGTTGGTATGCCCATTTTCTATACCAGGCACTGTTCTACAACGATACCTATTCGTGAATCACATGTTTTCTTCTACAATTTTGAATAGTCTATTTTATTTTTTTGAGTTTTCGCCCTGTAAACAATACCAAAAAAACATCTTATTAAAAAGATTATATTATAAAAAGATTTTATTTTGATAATACCACAGTGAGAAATCTCATGCCTTTGTTTGGCATGAGATTTTACGGTCAGCTCGTAAAACTAACAACTTTGTTGCTTGTTGTCTCCTAGATATTTGATTAAACTAGTTTAGTAAGCAATTTTACGACAAAGCTTTTGATTATCATTAGAACATAATTAATTATATTGTGTATCAGACAGCTGTGATCTACATTATTGTCACTTCAGCTATATGTTCACTGCCTAGATATGTAATTCGAACCAAGCGTGACTTGAAGTCGAGATCATAATATCTAAAAAAATAGAATTTATGTAGTTTTCCTAAAGGCCCGTAAATTTAGTATAAATTGCACAGTTTTGCTGCACTGCGGTGTGGTAATGGCGCAGCGTATCTGCAGTCAAATGGCGGGAATTTTCTGAATTTTCCCTTTCTATAAGCGCTTACTCGCATTTAAGGGCGAAATGTGAGAAATGTTCGCGTTTAATGGCGAGTTTTGACTCGTTGCTCTCACAAACACGTTTGGAATGAATGGAACAGAGGCTGCTTGAACTTTTGTTTTGATTTTTTATTGTAGCCACAATCGTCCATTTGACCCTTCTGTCCTGAGTGGAGGAGATAATGTTTTTTAACATTTTGGCTCCCATTTCATTCGGCAGGTAGGTACTTACATTCAAGACCCGGCACGCGTAGGTATACAGTAATGTTGGAGGGAAATGGATCAAGGTAATGCGAGCCTTGCGACTGAGGACGCGCCCGCCTTCAGTACCGTTTATTTGCCTTGTTGAAGCTAAATTGCACAGTGCAATGTTAACGCTATATCGTCGTGTAAAGCTAGGTACGTTTTGATTTCTTAGACGGAAAATTACTATACTGTTTAATTTGATGATCCTAAAGTACGCAGTTTTGCTATTTCCTTCCAATTTAATTTCTCATGCATATACCAATGCATGAGAAATTAAATTGGAAGGAAATAGCAAAACTAAAGATGCGACATCAACTGACATAAACAAAACTAAATAATATCTTTTCCATCGAAATATGCAATAATCTACGGCAAACGAGTTGCTTTAAATAAATGAGACCTTACCAAGGTAGCAAAAATTCTGTGCTGTAATAGTATATTTTTGAAATGATATCTCGTATTATTACAAGACACTCATGTCATAAGTTCATTGAGGCAGTATGTATAATAATTACATACAATTAACGCTTCCCTTCCCAGCTTAGTATTTCGATCCTCCGAATGAATATTAAACACGTCTCGTTGACTGTTAACCCAGATAGACACGGGACCCTATCACGTTCCCTTCGCTTAGCGTCTCCACTGAAAGGGGAAGAAAGAAGGCCTAACGCGATTAGGACGGCTGAGACAGTCGCTGGAGGTAAATGGAACTTAATAGACTCAAGTTTCGCTGAGTGTGGGATCTACATTGAGCAATTTTGGTCCTACTTGAGTATTTGTATCAGTAATTAGTGACTGGAATCACTACTTAATTTGAACTGGTATATTAGGTAAATATGGTAGTTGGATGTTGGATAGCTCTTTTTCCCCAAAAGCCAGTCGCATTTTGATCGGTTTTCCTCAGAAAACATAGTAAACGCGACAGCGGAATAAAATTACATTAATCCTTACAATTCATCCTTTAAAATGTTATAAAGCAGAAAAATGTAAAAAGTGTCAACTCTTTGTTGAGTTGCTTAGATCCCAAGCGTCATTCCTTACCATGGAGAGACCCGGATCTAACAATATAACTACTCCTTTATAACGCGGGATGACGTTTATAAAAACCATTTACTACAAGAGTAAATCCTGGAAGGCCCTCCCAGAAAACTAAAAACGTCACGAATGTTGGACTTCTTTTAAAAACCTAATTTTCAGCCTTAGTCTAAATATTAACACCATACTAGGACTGATTTATATGCTTGTAAACAGCTGTTCATATCTATAAGGATATGAGTTTTTTTATTTCAAAAAGTTATCCTGCTATCCTACGTCACTCATTAGGTACTGCTTAACGGATTTTCCAGGACATTGATAATAAAAACAGAAGCGCGGTCGGTTTGAGCGAGTTCGGATCGGATTAAGATAGGTATATGGGACAGGACAACCGACTACCTAGAATAACTTAGGATACAACGGGAAATGTTTAGTTTAGACTGTACATTGTTTTTATGCTATTAATAAATGTGTTGACTTATAAAGACGACATATTGTTTTTTCAGGAGTAAAACGATACGACGATCGTCTCGAAGATAAAAACGAAACAGCAGAAAGAAGACATAACATTTATTGATACGAAAAGGAAGAATGAATTGAACGTAAAGCTTAAGAAAAAAGGAAGTTTATGACCCGAGTTATGGTTTGCATAAGAATTCCTTAGCCTTAAACCATGAAATTTTCTATATTTTGTTATACGGTACGATTGGTTTCCTTTTACATCATTTGTCTTGGTTCACTTCAGCTACGATCTTTCAATTCACAGTGTTTCTGGGTACCAGATGTGTTAGTAGCCATGTTAAATGTGCTGCTGATATTTGCCCTTTGGTTTATCAGTTTGCTTGTTCTAATATTATGGACAGCTGACTCAATGAGTCGGTTTATCCTTGATGACATTTTAGCAAACAATTCCATTAATTTTGCATGTTTTTCTAATTGCATATCTTATATAACGCTAAAGGTTTTCAGTTTTATTATAGAAATGTCTTCTTATCTTGTATTCTTTAATTTAAAAACGCTTCTGCAAACGACCTGTGTTAAAAACTTTTGTTCGCCGCAGTGTTGGAGCTTGCTGGGTCCAATCGATATATTACATGTATTCCAGTTTGTCGTGCGCGTTTTACCGCGGCCTGTATCATTACCATAGGAATCACATATCGAATGGGAAATCAGTCTTGACTATTTGTAAGCGCATATATATGTTTTTATGAATATTTCTGACGTGGTCTTAGGTTTCTTCTGTAGTTCCCTGCCAAGTGTTGGCGTTCCGTAAGCTTTGCTTCGACTCTCTTTTGTCCCTTTGGATCATTGCACCAGTTATGCTATTCTGAAACATTAGCATCATCTCGAAAGTCATCACGCTCGTCATCTTGCTAAACGCTAGTGTCGAACCTCACCGCGGATTTAGAAGTAAGTTCGTAAGTGATGTCTTTAGAATGGCACGGCTGACTCGTGTCGTGTGAAGTACCGATAAATAAAATAAAGCTATTACCAAATTTGGTTCTAGATTCCAATGGCCAATGATAACGCACGTGACACGTTATATGATCAATTAAAATCTCAGTAGGAAAGACACATTTTTAAGTCATTGAAAGTTCGTTAGATTGAATGACAGGTCGAGAGGGAAAAGACGTGAAAATATCAAAGTTCCTGAATGTCAGAAGCAGATCGAGGTACGGATTTGTATTTGTTACATCGTAATATGCCTTACCCTCACGAGAAATGCATAGTCATTAGCAAATTGTAGGAAATACAGCGGCTAACTTTATCATATTTTTTAGGGGATACGATATTGATATAATAAGTAGGATTGACTTAAATGTTCACTCGTAGGTATTGGATAAGAACGCGGCTAAAGGAAGTGCAATTTTAGCAAGTGGCAGAGAGCAAGTAACATTATACGATTGTATGGACAAAGGCGATCGAGCCCGCTTTGAACGCAAACTACTTTTACTTATCCTTTCATGAAATTCGATGCGCCTAACCCCTTTTACTAAAACGGTGGGATAAAAGTTGTTGAGATAAAATTTAGCATATATAATGGACATATCACGCATCTCTTTCCTCTAGAAAATTTTTAGATAAACCAAAAATCCGGGAGCAGCCATCGATGAAGGAAATGGCTGAGATGAACACATTGGTTTAAATTCAGTCGATTATACGGGCATTAAGATTTTGTTGAAAAAGAGCATCTGATGCATTGAGTATTTTAAAGTGCCAAACTAAATGATATTACAATGTTACCAGCTTCATTATGACTGAGATTCGCCAATGAGTCATCTAGATGTTCAACAAAATGTTTGTTTTGACACAGAGCATTCCATTTAGATTTTTGAGTACCGTCAGTTCAGCTGCAGACATTCATTTTACATGAAAGCAAACAAATATTTGTTCTGTACGAGCATTGAACCCGTGACCTGCTGAAAGTCAAGTTTTAGCTATGCGTCATTGGATTGTGTCAATACGTCTGTATTCTCCGTAAAGTTTTACAGTTTCAATATTCACAGATTTCCCAGATTTATTGCTATTCATCAGACATGTTTCTGAAGTAGTTTTGTAATTGGTACATGTGTTTTGAATAAGTTGAGGCCTGGTTTGATACCTGAACCTTTGGCAAGTGTAAGCCCCTAGGCCACTAAGTTTAAGTTATACGTAATAGGTACATAGAAGGAACTTAACCACAAAGAAACTACTTTAGGTAATCGGGCTTATGTAACGCTATTCCATATAGTTTATTGAAAAGCAATAACTATAGCTTTGGATAGTACGCAAGGGCGAAATAAATTACCTTTTATGCTTAACTTACGGCACACACATAATGTTATATAATATGGTAAATTTGACCCGGATTGAACATATATAGCCACCTCAGTAAATAAGCCTTATATTTGAGTAAATATGTGTTTAGCCGAGGTTTTTAGTTTATAATTTGAGATATGTCATGTTCATAAAACGCATTTATGGTACAGCAGAAAGAAGAGTTTTGTAAAATAGGTGAAAGAAGAATGATAAAAAAAATATGGAATCCTGTACTACAGGAAGAAAAAAGAGAACGATGTTTACTGGATAAAGTTTAAAACCCTTATGCCTAAGTCCATCGCATTAATGCATGTATGGTGTAAATAGAGAACCTACGCGAGTGACGATACCTAAGTACGTCCGGCGCACCCTGGACTATCTCTATACCACGGAATAACCTGTGTGCATGTGACATTTAGCTCATGCCGATACAAAGACGAAGAACTTGCATATACCTATTACCTTCAATTGTTAGCCATTGAACTGTTGATGGTATTTTACTCCAGTGCTTTGGAGAGCTCGTTATGTTGTTGATCCTCCGCCTGATCTCTTGTCAGTGGAGTCGGTTTGTCCTTACACCGGATCCCAGACCCATCAGTGTGAGGGACTCTAGTCTCTCACACTGATGGGCGTGGGCGTGTACTAGTGTTTGAGCCAACTCTTCTGTATATTTTATATTCTGCGCCAGGCTCTGTTTAGTTAGAATTAGGTATTTATGTGGTTGTTATAATGCTCCAAAATGTTCAGAGATCAACATTACTATCATGTGACCGGACCTATGCAGATATGTTTTTGGGAGGTTTTAATTTCGGTCAATCTTTTAATTTATCCTCAATTCACAAGCTTACCTATTTATTTTCGTAGCTGTATAGTAGGTATCCGCTAGTTTACTCATCTTTTATGAAAAGGAGGACCTTATTGTTTAGTTTAAGATAGACGCGTGTGTTACTATTTGCATTTTGTACTGTACGATGAGAATGTTTATAAAATAATAAGCTAGTACCATTAATACCATTTATGTTACAGTTGTGTAGGTAATACTAATACGTAAATCCAAAAGCTATATAATACGCGAGGAAAGAAAATAATAAAACCCAGTTAATTATTTCAGCAGTAACTTGCATAAAAATAATATTGTTCTGTTTTAGTACCCGCAGTTAAGGTAAGGCATACTTTGGGGCGTATTAAAAGCTTCTACGAGCTTCCATACTTTAGTAATTGATTGTTTTGCACACCCTAGGGGTCCTTCCAACCAGCTCACTTCATAAACCAGCATCATTTTTACCACTGCATGAGCTATCCTTAACCTTCAACTTATTTCGATACGTTGCAGAAGACGTAATATATCGCTTAACACGTTGACTGTCCGGTTAATAGACACAATAGTTAAATAAATAATCGCTGTGTACCATATGTACACTGGGCAGTGAAAGGGTTAATAATATGTAACTTTACAGGTACACAGCCATTTCATAAAACTTTTTCTTTTTAATTAATATTTTATCATATGGGTCATACGAAGTGAGATTGGACTTTGATGCTTAACGTGTTATACCATGATGTCTCCCCCGGTGTATGTAAAAGCCATTATTAAGCCTCGCAAGCCTTTCATTACAGCCTACCTTTATGGTAATTGGAAAAGGTTTACTATATCGCACGTATGGAAACTTCGTAGAGTAATAACTTATTTGATTTTTCCGTATTAAATAGTAGTATCTGATTAGAAATTAGTTCCAAAGATAAAGAGACGTTGCTGAGTTTAGTCATTTGTTATCGTAATTAGAGTGACGATGAAGCAGAAGGTAGCTGATACGTTTTTGTAGAGGTCAAAAAGTGAAATAAAAACCCAGCCTTTATATTGATTGTCAATCAGACCCTACGAATTGACCTGTTACGATTGACTGATTGATGATAGAGACAGAAAGAGATACTCACCTACGCCGGGATTGTTACGCAAGAAGGTTGTCACATCACAAATATATTTTTATGCGTCCAATATTATCTTTGAATAAACTGTTCGTATAATAAACTATAGAGCAGTATTTTAACACTGATTTAAAAATATAATTCTATTTCCAAACTTCACACTACACTAGCAGTCATTGTGTCACAGGCTCACAAAAATATAAACTCATAAAATAAATCCTATATTTGAAAAGGCGTTCCTTATTTAATGTAAAAATTTGCGCGGGCTTTTGTGATGAGGTTTCTATATTTTGTCGTTTTCAGTTGATTTTTTTTGTGTGAATGTTGAATTTTCAGCGTTGTATACGGAGCGCGTGCATTCGGCCGCTCGGGCTGGGGCGGCGGTGTGGCGGCGCCGATCGACGGGGCGCGCCGGCGCGGACGTTGCACCCCTACGCGCAGGGAGGCACTCGAACACCGAAGTTATTCGTTACTCGGTGACATATTTCTAGAAACGACAACGTTACATAGCGTCGCCGGCAGAACAAATAAACTGGGTATATGAATTGGTTAATAGGGTATGGTATTATAATGGCGTGTTTCTCAAGTAGTATATCCAGTACTAGAATGCACAAATTTTCACGCATGACAACAACACTACTACTAAAATGCCATGATGAAAAAGAACTGTGTGAAGAGAACGAGTGAATGAGGAGTAGTGACAAGATTTATTAAACAACAATTATTAAAGATCAAATTGTTTAAGTGGTTAAATGAATGTACCTAATATTTATAGTTTAAAAGAGTTTACTGCCTCGTTGGTCTAGTGGTCGCTAAGCGCGACTGCTGAGCAAGAGGTCCTGGGTTCAAATCCCGAGTCGGGCAAAGTGTTACTGAGTTTTCCATTAGGTAATTCTCAGTAGCAGCACGGAGTCTGGATTTGTGCCCGGTTGGTGGCAATAGGCTCGCCCCCTATTATATTGGGACTTACAACATAACTGGCGAAATGTGGGTGTACTATATGTACACCTCTGCCTACCCCATCGGGGAATACAGGCGTGATGTTATGTTATGTATGTTAAAAGAGTTTATGGATAAAAAATGTTAATGCCTGCAATAAATTGTATATAGATAATTATTATTTCCTAAACCCAAACTAAATTTTTGCATGCTATGTTTTATCTAAGCTTAACATGTTTGTTCCTCTTTAATTGTATTTAACACCTTATATACCATGTTTTGTGCAAATAAATGATTTATTATTATTATTATTGGTAAAGGTCTGCTCAGACTTAAGGTTTCCATCTGCTGCATTGTATCCGCGTACAGAAAGACGTTTGCAATGTTGATCGTATAGTAGCAGATGATGTAATAAACGATTAGACCAACTTACATAGCCTTTACCTAACTGTGTCCGGGTAGACTGTAAGCTATTACAGTCTACCTGGATGCAGCTGACCACAAGTAGGCATTGTGCTCGAAGTGACGGGCTATCTGGGGCCTTACCATGAACCCTTATAGCAGGACTGTTTTCGACGAAAAATGAACTGTTCTGTTATTTTGCACCATGACCACTTAAAATAACAGGCGAGCCAGCGGTCACGTGATCTAAGCCGGCGAGTGATCACGTGACAGTAGCTGGGCTGCAAATATCCGTACCATGAAGTAATTTTTGACATAAAAACATCGAGAATTGAACTACTTTGCTGTCAGATTAAACAGGTGTGAAAAACTAACTTTTATTGACCTATTTCGGTAAATTTTAAATAAAATACATGTTTTTTCACGTATAAGTACTACTAGCATATTATACAAAAGTGTAACGATGAAATTACATAATATTACGTTTATTTTGAAGATCTTCATGTTAATAAAACCTCCTTTATCTAAGAATGAAACATAAGTTCATACTTCATAGTTATAATTACTGTAAAACGGAATGAGAAAATAATGTCAGTTTGAAACTGACAATAGTTGTGGATTTATAAATAATATTTAATGTATTTTGCTTAAAGTTATTAGCAAGTACTCGACTAAGCCATGGTGTCCATCGTGCTGTAAGATTTCTACGAAATTTGTACATGACATGCCTACGGTCGAATCAGCTACCGATCTGAACCAAATAAATTAAACGAGTTGAAAACAACCTATCGTCATTTTCTTGGACGATAGCAGTGCTCTAACTAGATCGTTTATTGTGACTATTACTGTAGAGGATCGGCAGAAGAACTATCGGCTGGTGTATGGGTAGTGATGGCTGTAGTGTGGTTTATAATGTTGGGCTCGGTATCAAGAAAACATATATCTTGAGGCATTAAATTAAACTTTAGTATTTGTTATATTAAGATGTTGATTACGAAAATAAATCTAGTGACATTATGCTACGTGTTTATTTTTACCCCACACGACCAGAATATTATCTATTAAATGGTATACTTCTATCCGCTATATTATTGAATAGTGTACGTACTATTCAGGTTTTATACCCTTAATAGCCATAATATGATAATCGCTATAAACGAGATGACGGATTGGTGATTTTTATTGCTATCTTATGATTCTAACAAACAAATCGACATAATGTTTCTTATTTAAACACCACAATTTGTGGTAGTTCCATTTCTTAAAAAATACCAAATGACGTACTTGTCATCGTTCGAAAATAGTAATCGTTTTATCAAGTGTCTACATTATCTGTTTTAAGTGTTGAAAAGGTTTCTAGCATCTTAATCATGCCTAATGCGATGTTTAGTAATAAAACATATTGTTTTAATTATTATCATCGTAATAAAAAAAAATATTCAAATACTTTAATACAATTTTTTTAAACCGTAAAACCGGTAACGTTGCGGATAAGTATTTCCGAACGTTTGTTTATATTATGAAGATATTAGACTTTGCTGATCAGAGACAATACAGCAGATGTGAAATCGATGCATTGCAGCTCTGATAGAAATGATCATGGTACAAATATAAAACCTGTCAGGCTATCCTTCAAAGTTAAACTGCCCGGAACTTGGCAATTATTTTGAAAGTTCATGGTAAGCCCCCTGACTTCTACAGCTTATTTCTGAGTAAGAGTACTCTTTGACTGATTGTCAGACTTCTGACTACCGTAATCAATGTCAGAAATGTATCACATGGAAGCTGAGGAAGACGGCTTAACGAGCTCACTAAAGGAACAGAGGAGACTGTAAGTGGATGGTCACGAATCCACAGACAGACCGCGGTAAGCGTGATTGAACTTTGATAGATAGAGTCGCGGCTTTGACCTTCCTACGAGCCTAATAACGAGACTGATTGGATGACCAATCAACAATGTGATAAACCTCTGTAGTATTGTTTACATCATTTGAGGAAGGTAATTGTTATCACTCCATGTCCACTTCCCTCACTAGGTAATTATAACAATCGGAGTTTCAATCACATAATATTCACTTTTTTATTAGCCTATTTGGTTGCCTACTGCAAGGCAAATATCCACTTGACTGAAGAAATTATTTGACGACCTGATTGGCTCTGTGGCTGGCTAAAGGATTAGACTACTGCGCTAAGGATTAAGGGTTCGATTCCCGCACGGGATCAAAGTTTGTGTGATCCGTAGAAGTTGGTCCCAAATCTGTTGGTGTATGGGATATTTGATGTTTTTGTTTATGAAACGCACTCACGATATAGGATAAATTCCCAGGGTGCATGTGGGGTGGCGTAAACAAAAAATAAGGCTACCGCTTTCAGGGGTTGGGGTCAAAGAATAATACAATAGACCTGTCAATTTATCAGCAATGACAAGGCAAATAGGTTTCTGAAATTACTGAAAGGACGATTGGAGGAAAATTTTATGCAATCCATGATAGACTTCGACGTATGATTGTAAGTCTAAATATAACATATATAACTATAATATAACAACTAAATATAGCTCTGTCAATTGAGAAAAAATCAAAGTAGCTAACAATGCTTTTATCATTTTAACGATTCAACTGACAGGCGATTTCAAAGGTTTATTTTTTATTTTGTTCGTTGATCAGCTTTTTAAATACCGAATCACATCCTTGTTTAGAGAATCAATTACCCAGGTATTTACTTAAATTATAATTTTCATGCGCTTTATTGGTATATATTCTAACGTATTTATACATTATTAAAATTATTATCCTTCATAAGTTAGCACTAATTGGCGCTTGATTGGCTTTAGCTTATTTTAATTATTTCCGTGTTTCTTATTTTCCTTAAAAAAGAAGATTAAAACACTAACTAGCATTACTAGTAGATAAGCTGAGTCAATAGCATGTTGCGCAGGTTTTTTTGTAACTAAAACGGGCAACACACAACCCTCATAGGCTTAGATTTCAAATGATTAAAAGTTATCGTTGGACGTAACTACCTACTTATAGAAACCTTCAGTAATATTTCGTACGATTTATAAGACGATTCTTTCAAATATCGTTCACTTCGATCATCATCATAACCTCAAAATATGTTCAAGTTACATCCTTATGTAATCAAATATAATCTAATCTAATTACACCTAAGTACGTCCCTTGCCGTCTGAAAACCTACGGAGGTCCTATTCTCAGCGGAAACACACGAGCGTTGCCGAGGTTTGCCGAAGGCGTACAGTCTGAAGTTGTTACGATATCCAGTATAAGCTAAACTCCACCCCCGCCTTTGAAATTTCTTTTACAAGGTGCAAAGAACGTAATAATGTTTGACAGAGGAGTTCCTTTAGCCGTGGTTGGGTTTAACGGAGCATGCGCGGTGTACTTGCACATCGATGGATCGAGTGAAGCCAGGTGTTCGGAGTAAACTAGTTAGTCGTTTATTGTGATATAATGTTTGGATTAGGTCCAATTTTAGATAAACATCTATTCGAAACCTGCACCTAGGTTATTATGTGAAGAGGATCGTGCTTGGTATAGGTAGCTACATGTTAATAATGATGTGTATGCTTATTCATTAATTTAAGAATAACAAAGTATATTTTTGTTAGCAACTATTGGTGAGTGTTGCTGCCAACATTTTAAATTATAGTTCAGAAACTATTTTATGATATAAATTAAAAACATGTATCACGTATTGTTTTAATGAAGAATAATTGGCTATATGTTCATTGGAGGCACATTATACCACTAATTAACTATCGGATGATAAGCTACAATTTCATAAAGCCTAGTAAAACATGTACCAGAATTTTAACAGCTAGTGTTACTGTAAATAAGACTCAATATTAGGTTCTAAACATCCCAACAGCCCCCTTAGACAAGTGACAAAACGCTTGACGAATAGAAATGGAATAGAATGATAAATGTATGGGGATGACATCATGTTTCGACTATGTTATCGATGACGTGTCATCCCTATACATTTATCTTTCTATTCGTCAAGCGTTTTGCAAATGTCTAAGGGTTCTGATATAATTTACAATTATGCGTCCGTTCGGTAAGGTTAGATTAGAATTTATAGCGTACTGTTGAAAGCTCGATCCATGTAAAATTGTTATTTACGTGTAGGGTTAGATTTCAGAAGAAAAAAATGGCTATCATTTGCCAACGCTGGTTGTTATTTGGGTTACTAGATGTTGCCAAATTATAATTGCAGTAAATCGAAGGATTTTTTTTCTAATGTTAACCGTCAGAATAACTGTCAGGTTACAAGTTCTTAGGTACATATAATTATAATGATTGTCAAGACAAATTATTATGTAAATTGTAGGTATGTACATTGTATATTTTTTGACTTCGGTAGGTTAAGATGTTGATAAACAGTAATTAATATTATTTAAATAGTTCAAAATGGAGTGTCTTCCTCATCTGGAGGCTCTCTTGTCGCAGCCGGAGCTGAAACAATACCACATTTTATTAAATATTTAGATCTTACTGTAGAACACTGAACACATGTAACAATTATGCAATACTAGCCGCTCCCCGCGGTGTTATCCGCTACATTTTTTCGGGATAAAAAGCTTATGTGTTTATCCAGAGTCTCAGCTACCTCCATACCAAATTTTATCAAAATTGGTCAAGCCGTTTGAGCGTGAAGATGTAACAAACGCACACACCCACAAATTTTCGCATTTATAATATAAGTGTAGTGGACTCTGACCTAAACTTCAGAATAATAAGTTGTTTAACTAACGAACTACTTCTACGCATTTATTGTATGAATGCGTGTTGAAAATGAATCGTAAACTTGAGAGATTATCAGCTATACAATAGGTTTTTTGGACTGAACTTTTCTATCACTAGGCATACTTAAAAATATCAAAATTAAGCTGCTTGTTGCGGCAATCTTGACCTTAGTTTGCGTCAAGATGTTATCCTAATTATAATTGGATAGTTGACACCATTAATCAATTGACATTCTCATGAGCTGTCGAAATGCTGTAGCGACTCTAAACGAAGGAGGAATGACGTTGTAATATCTGCATTGCGTTAGTGAAGTAATCACAGTACAATGACTATATATACAACCGCCCCGAGATGAGTAGTGAGGCGCCGTAGCCCGCCAGGCCCAGCACCGACTGGTTGGAAGATCTTCCCTTTTCGTTGGAGGTACTCCACAACGCTCAGCGCATCCATTAATTTTGTATGGCAATAGGAACCTGTGACGTCACTACTAGATCGCAAACTCAATACACATACTATTTATTGATTTCAAAGCAAATAATAATCGAATTTTACAAGGATTGAATGTATGGGGTTTATAAGGCTAGAACAAAGCATTTTTTTAGAGTAGTGTTTTGAAATTATTGGTTAAATGGTGTCAACAACCCAATTCTAAAATATTTTTAAGATCGATCACTTACTGTATTCTCCTACATAAGCAATTTTTTTTATTGCCCACACCAACACCATGCTGAATGAAGCAATAGACGCAATCACTATGAGGATTATCCTTTCTGAATCGTGACTTTTAATAACCAGGCCTTCCTTGTCGGCACCTGTTGAATCGTTGTCCGTTTCATTTATGGAAGATGCATTGTTACATCTATTAAATTCAGTTGTGTTGCAATTTTTACTCACACATACATCAATTTTTGTTGCGTTTGAAGAACAGTTATATTTCTTGGTTTTAAACTCGATAGTTTGGTTTCCTTTTTTTTCTTTTGCATTAATTTGCATTTTTTTTGTGGAATCTACGTTTGTATCGTTATAATCACTCAAATCCATTGCATCACATTTAAATGCTTTTTTAGCTTTGTTTGTATCAGAATTAATATCACATTGTAAAATGATGACGGTGCTGTCCTTTACTACATCAGGATCTTCATTGATTTGTTTTGAGTGGCTTCCGTTGTTTAGTAAAATGATCAGTTTTGTTTGTTGCTCGTAAGTCTTGTTCTCATTTGTATTGTTTTCGGGATAAGACGTGGAGTTTATACAGCTTAGTAGTTTTAACTCCACACTCCCATATGTTGAGACCTCCTTTTCAATATTATTTGTTCGGAAGTCGATAACCTTTCCTTCAGTAACATAATTTAGTGGATACTGACTACAGTTATTGAGGCTATCAGTAGTTATGTGCAGTTTAAGAATAAGTTCTTTTGTAGCGGTTATATTTTCTTTGTCTATTATAGAAGATGAAGATTTTTCTATTGTCGATGTTGTAGTTACAACATCATTCTTTTTAGTAGTACTGTCAATATAATCCTTTTTATTTTCTAATATTAAGGTAATGTTACGTTTATGATGCTCAGTTATACCGCTGTTATTTAAACTGCTATGGCAACTGTTAAAATATATTATGTTAAAGCCAATTTGTGCATTTCCTTTTTGTAATTTTAATTTGTTAGTTTCGTTTAATTTCCTGCTAAGGCAATATACATTCACTGACTCATTCGGTTTTGATGTTGTTGTTATGTAGTCGGTATCTTGAGTATATAAAACTAGTGGATGATCAGTAGTAAAATTATTCGCTTCACATTGTATCTTAAATAAGTCACCTATATCATCAGAGTTTTTTTTACATCCAGTATATTTAATTTTTGTATTGTTTTCAATATATTCACTGTACATATACACATTGATGCTATTATTAGGTTCATCTAGAATTTCTTTTATGGCTGATTTTCCCTTGTTTTCGTGAATTGCCGAATTAATTTCGCAACGATGGTTTTCTTTAAACTTACATTTGTAAGTAGCTTCTAAATGCTCGTACTTTGTGTCAGCGCTAACATTCGGAGATACGAATCCCATGAATATTTGCGGTAGAGTGCTGTTTTGATCTCGTTTTAGTGTAAGCTCGAGCTCTTTTAAAGTTCCTTTATAGCTAGTCCTGTGAAAATTGTCTTTGGCGTTATTTGTACTTGAACTTAGGACTTTATTTTTCTTTACACATTCTGTTTCAGCATAATCACAGTACGGAACTATTTTGGTTTGACTTTTGCTGAGCTTTACTTTGTCTTTATTTAGATATATTATATTGACATCGAAAATTGGCTTATCTTCAATCTTGATTTCGTCAGTATCATTTTTATTTATAATTGGTCCCTCTGTGTCTTTTTTCCTTTTGGTACATTCTGATGACTGATTCTCGCAATCTAGCTCTAAGACGCAGCCTTTATAACCATATATTTCATGGTACATGCCAGTTGAATTATATGGATAAGTCAGTTCGTTCCATTTTATGTCAAACCTAGAAAAATGCACATATACCTATGATTAATTAACAAATTAGTTTTTTTTTACCTAAATTAAAGGCGCCATACACGGGGCGATGTATTGCAGTGCAACAAAATCCTTTGCAATCTTGGAAATCGTGTATCTTTTGTTCTGTCCCAAACGACAATATGATAGATGGATTGCTCCGAATATAGCGCCCTTTATAAGTAATACACTTATTGAATAAATATCAAAATTATCAACTTACAATTTCGTTGTGTTTAACGAATGTGTTCCAGCACAAGACACTTCCTTCAGGACTATTATGTACTCATCGCATTTGCAGTCACCAGAATCCAAGGTGAATACGATCTGTGGATAAAAACGTTTATTATTTAGCTAAATATAAAAAAAATGTACCTACAACATAATATTCATATTTTACATCCATGGTCAATTTTAGCAATGAATTTAGGAGAAAATCGTATTTGGTCAAGTTTATCTAAGTCAATCTAGGGTTAAGGGTCATGATAGAAAACTAAAATGCTATTAAAGTATGTATACTTTTTGACCGAGACACGTATTTAAACTTTTGAGCGCCACGACTTGTATGTAAGACAAACGTTTCCGAGCTCTCCTCGCCATAACTTTATTATTAGATTTAGTCTCTATTATAAATATTTATTTATTATAGGTTAAGTATCTATTATAAATAAACAATGAAGTGATCCCACGTGTTGTTTTTTTAATATCTTGTTTATATAAAATGTAATTGAACCTCGCAGGGGAATCAGTGGAGTATACATTTATACACGAGATTCGATTCAGTCTGACTAATGTGCAGAGTTTAGAGCTGAATCTACTAGCTGACCCGACAGATGTTGTCCTACCAGTTATGTCAAACGCCATAAGGTTACCTTAGAAAAAAATATATAGTCGTTAAGTTTTCCTAATTTTTTTAATGTTCCGCGCAATTTCCTAATTTTTTTTTCTTATGATCCTTCTCTTTCTATAACAAAAACATTGTGGGAATCGTAGCTATGTAGCTACCCCGCAGATCAGTCGATCTGCGACAATTGACAATTTACAACTGATTTTAAATTCTATTTTGTAGGCATTAAAATAGAATTAAATGTGCAAACCCAGCTTTCTGAGCTGTCATTTGTTATGTCACTAATGCAACATAAATCATAATAAAAAACGGACGGTTCCTAAATAAAGGCTTCCTAATGAAGAGTGTACTTACAGTCAAATATAAAAATCCATATAACTTCATAATTAACTAATGTCACTTCATTGAACTACAGGAAACATTTCTTAATAGTTTTAATATTAATTAACCGTGTTATGTCAACGTTGAGTAATGATTACGATTTGCGAACACTGAACTGTCAGCGGTCGGTCGATCGTAATGTTAAAGTTAGGCATAAATGTTATTCATGTTTATTAATAAATATAATATTGAATGGTTATCCTTATGGGTAGACTAGACACATTTACGTCTTTTATGTATAATTTCATAGGGTAAGACCTGAATACAAAATTCCCAGAACAGGAAAGAGTGGCGATTGTGGAACGTAGCTTATGTCTAGAAGTGGGATCATCATAAGGTAAGGATGATGATAAAGTTGACTTTAAGAATTAGATCACTATAAGCGGATAAAGGTCAGCCGCCTTACCATGAACTCTTAAAGCAGGACAGTTTACCATGTGGAAGCGAGACGCCGCTACGTGGTGTGTAATGCAGCGTCTCGCTTGCACATGGTAAACTGTCCTGCTTTAAGAGCTCATGGTAAGGGGGCAGTACGTTACTATAGAATAAATGAAATAAAATTCCCCGAATACATTTGAAGTCGGATAAAAAGAAGAAGAAGAAGCTCAGAATTGTCTGCTGTCGGGCTGCGAAAGGTAATGATGATGTTACAAGAACTTTAAAAAATCACCTGCGTCAACCTATCAACCTACCAGGATCGAGCATGCAGATGCAGATAAATCCTTTAAACTAGGGGCCGATATATCAATCGCTAGATATTTTTAACAGTAGAACACATTTGACGTTTTGACATAACTTCCATACATTAACTGTCAAAATGATAATTTTATCCCACGAATCTTGGACCATCACTTGGTATTTAAAATCTATGCGTCGAATATAATTTACGACGACTGAAAATTCGCCCTTAAGTCTGGTAATGAAACCGACACTTAGCTTGACCGACAATGTATTTGTGGAAACGGATTTCTCAAATTAGCATTTCAGATAAGCACGGAAATGTAAGGATAAACAGATTGATAACATATATCACGGTAGGTACTTCTCAGGAATATGGTGTACACGCGCGTTATCACCAGCATCCGTCACATTTCACTCAGCGTGTCATTGATCTCGCAAAACGATTTCTGTGAACTATGGACACATAATAGGTTCAATTGTTCATTTGTATGATATCTAGTATCAGTTTATTTAATGGGGGTAGATCCTGGAACCACTAAAACAACAATATGGTCATAATGTATTCCCTGTAAAAATAAATTATTTTGTAAAAGCGTTTTTTTGTATTAGTCAATGCATTTCTCAAATCCTGGTACCTACTTAATTATGTATAGAGATAGGGTTTAAAAGTATGTAAATCTATATAATAACAATATTATGAATGCTTATAAAATTATAAATTATATAATAAGTATCTAAACCAATGAAGTCGAAGATGTATTCGTAAAAAAAAGTGAATTGGCACACATATTTTTTTTCTACTTTATAATTTGCTAAATTAGGTACACTAGTAAAAACACTAAATTGTTTTCCATTTGTCCCTATTCATTTAAACTCGGTATTATACCATGTTAAACTAATGTAAACCTAGCGTTTTACCTTCCTGAATGGCGATGACTTAATTCGGATGAAATTGAATTAGGTACTCTATGTATCTGGAGGGTCATTGCCCAGCTGAGGGATATTTCTATAGGCTATTGAAATACCTGTCCCACTTAGGGGCAAGGACCTCTCCTATTATTATTTAGGCCGCGCTTAGATTCCGAAATCTCCAGATAAGTAGACACCATTGTCGTATTTATAAGCTAAGAAGCGAAAAACAAATGCTTATTATAATATTGCCGTCAAAGCCTGGCCTGACACCTTGGTTTCTTTAAATGTGAGTTATAAATAGTTAAGAATAAAAGGATAAAGGTGTGCATGCAAATACACAGGATACACACTCATTGTCTTAGAAGAGGGACACTTGAGCTTTATGATCCAGTGATAGGGCATATATTAGTGCAACACAATATATGTCATTAATAAATTAAAATCATTTGAGGACACGTCTCAGCGTAAGCGGATTTTTTAAACAAATAATGTTTCGATGTGGGGCAGTTATAGGCGTGTATCTAAAGTGTGTGTGTAAGTTTGGTATACAGAAATGTACACAGTAAATTATACAAAACTAGATTTGTTCGCGGTTTCGCTCGCGTTAATTTAGATTGTTGGTTAGTATTATATATAGCTTTTGCCAGTGGCTTCGCCCGCGTTAACTCCTATTTAAAACACATTTGAGGGTTGAACTAAAAAAAAGTAGCCTACGTCCTTTCTCGGGTCTTAAACTTTCTACATGCCAAATTTCATCAAAATCCGTCCAGCGGTTTAGTCGTGAAGGTGTATAGACAGACAGACAGACAGAGCTACTTAGAAAAAAGTATACTTCGAGGAATACAAGTGTAATGACAGTGAATAAACGTATTTAGTGCAATTAGAGCTATTCGCCTTTTTGTTGGTATTACCGAAGCAATTATCTAATTACTGTAGTTTTATGAAGTGTTTATTGCTGCAGGTGAGCATTAGTGATAGCACGACTTCCACTAAGTGATCAATGTAATTTCGACAAAAACAAAAGTATGGAAAATTTTACTCGAATTTTATCGTCATGGAAAGCTGTATTTAATTTTTTTGTAACTTTTACCCACGTAGGGGTAGATTAACATAACATAACATAACATCACGCCTGTATTCCCCGAAGGGATAGGCAGGGTTGAACATATAGTACACATTTCGCCAGTTATGTTGTAAGTCCCAATGTAATAGGGGGCGAGACTATTGCCATCAACCGGGCACAAATCCAGACTCCGTGCTGCTACTGAGAATTACCTAATGGAAAACTCAGTAATACTTTGCCCGACCCGGGATTTGAACCCAGGACCTCTTGCTCAGCAGTCGCGCTTAGCGACCACTAGACCAACGAGGCAGTCCAGAGGTAGATTAATTACCACCTATTCAAGATAATCTGGGAAATAACCATCACAAGCTATGTACACATTAAAAACATAGAACCCCAATATTAGTGCCATCAAATTAAATATTAAAGTCAGGACAACTAATTACAAACGGTAACAGTTAATTACCGGTAGCGAAGTCTTAATTAATAACTTGACATGAAGTTATTTAAAATCGCTCGCAGTGGGGTCTGTGCCCCTTTCCAGTATTGTTAATAGTTTAGGAGATAGCGTTCAACATCGTAGTTGACTGACTGGCACAGTGCTGGTGTGACACACAATTAGACATCAAAAGTGCACCTACCAAAAATATTAGAAAAAAATAATATTTGCGTTTGGAAATTCGGAATAAATAAATTAAATATGTGTTTGAAAACGATAGTGTTTTGTTCGTTAGTGTTGTTGCTGCTTGACTTGGTGTTAGTTGAAGGGTTAAATGAGAGTGGTGAGGGAGTGTGTGTGGTGAGACTCAGGTAAATATATTTTAATGAACGATATAGGTACTACTGATACAGGCACAGTACTACACTGTACAGTACACTGTATCGAGTCCTTATAACGAAAGTGAAAGCAGGAACGATTCCTACTGAGTAATAAACAGCAACTTTTGCTTTTACTACGATAAAAAAGCACAACTTTTCATAAAGTACTTTTGAAAAGGATTGCCAAATACATACGGAAATGTTCATACAAAATTAAAAAAAAAACAAATTTTCTTTGTTTTTATACTAATTGAAAAGTCGATCTCAACTTTAATTAACTTTGTTTACTTCGGTAAATTTTAATTATTATTAATAATTTTCAAATCTGAAGAATTAATTGAGAAACGTAATATTATACCTACCTACTTTTTAAATCAAACATAAATTCCATGCGGGGATCAAACTGCAAACTTGCGTTATGGAAGAAACTCCTAGCTACTGCGCTTAGCTGGTACGCAATCTATTTTTATATAGGTATCTATATAGTAGGTATGTATGATGTATATTCTTCTTTGAGGGGCCCGTAGTCGATCAGTCGATTTGCGAGGTTAAGCTGTGCTCCCCGCGGTCATTCTTGTGATGGGTGACCGTTTTAACATGTCGAGACCTCTCCGTGCTTCGACAGGCGCGTTAAGCCGTTGGTCCGGCCTGATCTCTCTTCGGTCGTGTCGGTCTTCCATCCCATCGGACTATGAGAGTGAGGGAATAGAGAGTGCACTTCTGTTTGCGCGCATACTTGTGCACTATAATATCTCCTCCGTAGTTGGCTAGTCTCAGATGAGATCGGCCGCCGTGACCGAAATTCGGTCAGGAGAACATTATTCTTCTCGACCTCCTTTCTAAGTGTTAGTGCATATTCCTATTCTTCTTGTTTACTTAATTATTTTCTACGTACTCATTATTTGGCAGTTCGCGTCTTCGAAGGAAAAAACCTTACAATGTTGCCATCAACAAATGGTGTGGACGGAAGAAATGTGTCGTCAAGAAATATAAGTTTGAGGTAATTAAGTTAATTAGTAATTAACCCTTTGACCGCCATGGGCTTATAAAGAAAATAGACGTTGACGTGCCCTCACCGCTAAAATTTTATTAGAAGACAATATCTAATCGTAACATTTGTGTAATGTAATAACAATCATTATCTAATCGTAATAAATGTTACGATTAGATGTAGTCTGATATATAAGACCGTGGCGGTCAAAGGGCTAATATCTCAAAATAAGTTTTACTAATATTTAGATTTTTTAAATAATAAGCGTACCCGGCTGACGTCGTCCTGTCCTGAAAACACCTACAGGGTCTAATTGTGTTTTTAAACCATCCAGGAACCCATTGAAATATACTCACAAAATTTCATCAAAATCGGACCAGCTGTGTAGGAGGAGTTAGATGATAAACACACGTACAGAAGAATTATATATTATGATATATCGTAGTAACTTTATATTGACCTCTAAATGTGAAGATTATGAATTTGTGAACGGATTTAATTTTTTTTTGCAAAAGAACATTGCCTGGTTAAGGACAGATACTTATTATCACGGGTACGTGTGAAACCGGGGGTTTCATTTAATTATTTTCAAGAAATCTATTTGTTTGATCAATTGTAGGTAATATTAGATGTTTTCCTAATGCATGAATAGAATTTATCAATTTAAACACATAGCGCATTACATTCACTACCAACCTTACTTGCTTAGATAGATGTCATAATACTTCGAATGAGTAATGCAATATTTCGGTTTTAGAAAAAAATAGTAAAATTTAGTAAATTAAAATGGAGCAAGAGGCAAAGAACCAAAGAACGGGATAATTATAATAACTTTACAGCAACAATTAAAATTTATATTAAATTCAAGTTTTTACTACCAATGCTACAATAAGACTTTGTAATGAGTCACATCATCCTTCCTATCTTATTCCAGACGTACCTAACATGGACGAACCACACCGTCTGCTGCAACGGCTGGCAACACAACAGCGAGCTGGACCGCTGCTCCCCCATCTGCAGTACCGGCTGCATCGGGGGACGCTGCGTGTCGCCCGACCGCTGCCAGTGCCTCGCGCCCGCGTACCTCGACCCCGACCGGCCCAACACGTGCGTCACGCCCGTCTGCCACCCACCTTGCCACAACGCCGTCTGCCATGCCAACAACACCTGCGTCTGCAACCAAAACTTCACAGCATACAACTCCACACACTGCTTTCAATGTAACGCCGGCTATACCGCAGACGAGAACCTAAACTGTGCTCCTGTTTGCGACCAACCGTGTGTCAATGCCAACTGCACCGGCCCGAACACTTGCTCCTGTTTGGACGGCTACCAACACAAGAACAGTTCGATCTGTGAGCCGGTTTGTGACTGTGTGAACTCCAAATGTGTTGCTCCTAACTCTTGCTCCTGTTTCAAGGGTTACGAGCGCGTGAATAAGACTGCATGTGCTCCGAAGTGTACCAACTGTTCGAACGGAGACTGTGTCGCTCCAAACAACTGTTCTTGCCACCGTGGATACGTTAAAACCAACGGCGTCTGTGAACCTAAGTGTTCTGAAGCTTGTGTCAACGGATTCTGTTCTGGTCCTGATGTGTGCTCGTGTAATACGGGGTATGTGAAGAGCAATAGCAGTGTTAACGTCTGTATCAAACCTTGTGATGCCGAATGCAAGGGTTGTTGCAAAAATGGTGAATGTGTCCAGAAGAACTGCACCACGAAACAAATACGGTGAGTTATATTTTATTAATCAAATTCCTATGACTCAATGTATCAACTGTATAAGTAGTTGGTTAAAGGACAAGTCAAATTCTAGTATGAGTCCTCATCATGCATGTATAACCTGAAGGTGTAGGCAGAGATATGCGTGAAATTTATTTTGTTAGTAATTCTGCGAATCCAACTTGTTGCCAGCAGTATTTTGAAAAGAAAACCCAACTTGAATCTCACGAAACTACAAAGATTTTTCATTCATAGACCCCAATAACTCCATAGGTAGGTAGTATTGACTCTGCTTGGCATTGAAACCTAGGACTTTCAATCCCGCTCGTAAAATAAAGTCTTACGACAATCAAAATTATTTATGAATGGCAGACGACAGTGGCTCCACGTTAAACTACAACCTTGTCATACCGAGATAACCTACGCATGCATACTTCAAGATAAGCGTCAATATAAATCAGTCCAATCACAGAAACAAATCAAACACGAGTGCTTCACATTAGGCAGAGGCATTCGACAGGTTCATTCATCAGTGTGTCGTTGATTGTGGGCAGGACGTCGTGATATCGTATGCGCGGGCACGTATGACGCGAGTCCGGTGTGACAGTAGCTGTGTAGTGATGTCGTGTACGCGGCGCCTGCATGTTTAATGACAGTCAAAGATAGATTCACGAACGGATTTGAATTAATGCGCTTTTCTTTCGCGTGATGCCGCCTTTTTGCACTAAGTTTGTCAGCTTTGGACAACGAGAAGGAGGGTATCTATGGATTGCTTAAGAAAATATTTTTCTTGTACATAGTGCATATCCTTGGGTTACTCAGTTTTGGAGAAAATAATATTATTATACTTACGTATTTTTATACCCGATTGGATAAAGAGCGCCTTATCCATAAAAGTGACGTTTGACACTTTTATACTCAATGGCAAACTTAACGTATATGGGACTGTCGAATGAATGATTTTTTTTAATGAATTTTATTTATTCTTCTGTCTTTCGCTGTCTAGCTATAGGAAACTAAGAATGGTTCTTCCCCTACTCTTGAATTAACCCAACCCTCTTAACCCAAGGTAAAATAAGTAGTATTATTTACGCTATCAGTAGGCGTGAAGGCATGTTGAAAACAAGAAATAAAAATGATTAAAAACATAAAGTTTTAATAAAAACCTTCAGTGGAATCCATCGGCACTATCAGATTTTGTTTTCAATCAATCAATAAGCCGTTTATTCTGAACATACATTTACATCGAGTTGCACATTGTTTATAAAATATCTCTGAGTTCAGTATGCCTGTTGGCATAGGCCTCCTCTAACATCATCCATTGCCTTCTGTCTCTTGCAACCCTTCTCCAGTTTGGGCCAGCAGGATATCTCGTCATCTTTTCCCATCTTTCTTTCTTTTCCCAGCTCACCTTCCCATCTTTTACATTGTTTTCCTCTTTTCCTTTTACCATCTCTAGGGTACCAGTCTGTTACAATTAGGCTCCATTTTTCTTTCAAACTTCGTAGTAAATGGCCCGTCCATCTCCACTTGGTCTATCTTTAGAAGCACGTCGGTTAGATTTTGTACTAGTGTTCAGTAAATGGTAAAATTTCCGAATTATTATTTTACTCTTTTAGTAAAAGACTAGTACTAAAGCCATCTACCGGGAATCGAATATACTGGAATATATTTCTATCAAAGCATAAAGTGGCGCCTTTGTGATAATTCCTGTTGCTTTAACAAACTCGCCACTGCACAGCTAGAGGGCGTTAGTATTCGCATAGTTAATACAGTTACCAACATTATTGATGTTACTCCTTGCTGTTATTTTTATAAACAAACCTATTTAACGGGGACGTGCGGTCATATCAGTGTACAACCAGTTAATATCTGTGATTTCCGACAGAGTTCCAATTATTTTTATATACAGTACTATCCAACTTATTTTTAAATTTACTTGTGGTATCGTGTTAATGTACCCGCTGGAAATAATACACTACCGGCTACGTATATAGAGCAAGATCGGAACAAGAGGTCCTGTTATCTTTTGTTTAAAGTTCACCTTAAAATAGTATTCTAACTATTCTTTAACCGTTTTTGCTTTTGGTATTGCTTGACAACGAAAAAGTTTTGAATGAACCTAAACTCAATACTCAAAGCACAAGATTGCGGTAGGTGAACAATTAAGATTATAACGACTCCAAGTAGGTCACTCGGTCTAAGACGAAGACTTCTTCAATCTTCAGCTAAATTGTAATTGTTAGACTTCGCAGACATTAAGCAGCTTCAGCGTATTTTTAACTCCGTTCTCTACGAAGGAAGAACTCCAAAAGCGTGGAGCAGGAGCATGGTAGTTTTGTTCTTCAAGAAGGGGGACAAGACCCTTCTCAAGAACTACCGCCCTATATCGCTCCTGAGCCACGTCTACAAATTGTTTTCGAGGGTTGTCACAAATAGGCTGACGCGACGGTTGGACGACTTCCAGCCACCGGAGCAGGCCGGGTTTCGAGGAGGATTTGGCACCATAGACCACATACACACTGTGAGGCAGATTATACAGAAGACCCATGAATATAATCAGCCCCTGTGTCTCGCTTTCGTGGACTATGAGAAGGCCTTTGACTCCGTCGAGACCTGGTCTGTTCTGGACTCCCTGCAGCGGTGCCAAGTTGATTTTCGATACATCGAGGTGCTGAGAAGCCTGTATGACGCTGCAACTATGTCCGTCCAAGTACAGAACAGTCAAACAAAACCGATTCTATTGCATCGAGGAGTAAGACAGGGGGATGTGATATCCCCGAAACTGTTTACAAATGCACTAGAAGACGTTTTCAAGACTCTAAACTGGAACGGGCGGGGCATCAATATAAACGGCGAATACATCTCGCACTTAAGGTTTGCCGATGATATCGTAGTCATGGCAGAATCGCTGCAGGAAGTTCAAGAGATGCTGCATAGCCTTAATGAAGCCTCCCAACGGATTGGTCTCCGGATGAACCTGGACAAGACGAAGGTTATGTTTAATGATCTCGTCGCTCCGGAACCAGTAATCGTCGATGGCACGCCTCTCGAAGTTGTCAAGGAGTATGTCTATCTCGGGCAACTAATGCAGTTGGGTAGATACAACTTCGAAAAGGAAGCCGATAGGAGGATTCAGTTGGGCTGGGCAGCGTTCAGGAAGTTGCACCACATATTTTCGTCGGATATACCACAGAGCCTGAAGACAAAAGTCTTCAACCAATGCGTCCTCCCTGTAATGACGTATGGTGCCGAGACGTGGACACTGACTGTGGGGCTAATCCATAAGCTCAAAGTCGCTCAACGTGCTATGGAAAGAGCTATGCTCGGAGTCTCTCTGAAGGACAAAATTCGGAACGAAGTGATCCGTCAGAGAACTAAAGTGACCGACATAGCTCTGAAAGTTAGTAGGTTGAAGTGGCAATGGGCTGGCCACATATGTCGCAGAACCGATAACCGCTGGAGTAAGCGTGTTCTGGAGTGGAGACCGCGTCTTGGTAAACGTAGCGTGGGTCGTCCGCTGGCCAGATGGCGGGATGACTTACATAAGAGGGCAGGCAATGACTGGATGCATAAAGCAGCAGACCGGGCTCTGTGGCGTACATTGGGAGAGGCCTATGTCCAGCAGTGGACTGCAAAGGGCTGATGATGATGAGACTTCGCAGGACACTTTACAAAGTCAAAACATAAAGAGCTACACTTATATTGTATCACACCCACAGCTGTAACTTGTAAAACAAATGACATGTAGCTGTGGTTTGTCTTCCAAAAGTATTTGCTCAATCGGTTGCGTTAATTGGTGACGCTATCGAACTTGGTATAAGTACGTCATTAACGAGTCAAGCCAACGAGCCAATAATTCATTGTGTTCATGCCCGTATTTCTCTAAGTTGCCAAAGACGAAACCCACTGCCCACTTATTAAGGAGGATCAATCGGACATAACTCCAATCTCGGCCTGCTAAACTGGAAAATCACCCTAATATTATTAAGGCGAAAGTTTGTGAGTGTGTTTGTATGTTTCTGTGCTCTTCACGCTCAAACGGCTGGACCGCTTTAGCTAAAATTTGGTATGGAAATAGCCGACACTCTGGATTAACATATAGGCTATTTATACCAAAAAAATGTAGGGGCTAAAACCCAAACATATTAGAAGTATTACTTGGTTATTTGTCGCCTCACGCTCAGCTGCTCAGTTATCACTTGATCTTATGAGCCAGTGTCTCAATCAACAAGGGAAACCCAAACGAAAAGATAAACTGGGAACTTAATCCAAAGTTGCATATATAATACGTATATTAATAATAGTGACTTTATAAATAGTTTTCCTGGTTTCGATAACTTGCGTGGGTTTTGTTCGTTATCGCAACAACACACTAGTAGGTGACACTCGTAGTTACTAGTGTTTTATTTCAAACAGTTTTTAAAATAATTCCGATTTCCGATGAACATTTTAACATAATAGAGAGTGAATATTAATTATTCGGCATTGCTTGTGGTGCCCCCAGCAGGGTGGCTATAAGAAAATTTGCAAAAAAAAATAGTTTCGCTTATAATCTATAATAAAAATATGATGCAGGACCTTCGTCCCCATAAACATAAAAAATGACAATTCTAAACCACTGTTGTTTGCATGACAAAGAATAGAGTCAATAGACTTAAGATGGATTAATACAAATAATAACCTCATTAATTAGTAAGAGGAATATTATGTAAGACTAAAGTTAATTTCCGACGGAAAAAATCTCTTTGTTGGCATCCTTTAGGAACAGAGATAGTATAATAGAGGACATGAATAGTAATAGTGTCGTGAGGCCGACATTTGTCTCATCATCAGCCAAAAGACGTCCACTGTTGAACATAGCCCTCCTCGTTTAAGCGCAGGGGGGGGGGAGGTTTGCAATAATCCCCACGCTTGGCAAGCGGCTTGGGGATCGCAGTGTTGGTGGTGAAGTTACAGAAGACGCTGCTGCCCATCTTCTGAATTTACCCTTAGTCGCCTCTTGCGACACCCACAGGAGGAAAGGGGGTGGTCAATTCTAGGCCGGATACCACACGGCACATTTCATCATTGACATTTGTCTACAAGTAACCATTCGTACTTGGCTTAACTTATCGCTCATAGCAAACAGGGTGCAACTTCCTATTGGGAAGGCAATAAAACCGGTCTAAGTAATAAACCTCAGCTATTCTAGGACGAGTCTTCCTGTCACGTCCTGTGTACAGTACATTCTCTAGCACTACACGAAGAAAGTGCGATGCCTAGATTTAGATGCCCGAAAAACGGACGTGACGGACATCGGGGCAGTTAGATTTTGACACGGTTTTGGCAATGGAAATACTTGATTCCGGATGCCATTGCCTCAATAGCCTTAAGTTTCTAATTATTTTTACATTAATGGCGTTCAGAGGCTCAAAGCGGTTCTAGATAGTTAGGTTAGTTTTAGGCGCGTGGCGTCGCTATGATGGATATAGCGTGCTATTGCCGCGCCGTGTAGCTTCCATGAAGATTTCCCGCGGTGAAAGAAGGTTAGCTTTACGTGCGCCCCTCACAAAAGTTGCAGGGGGTTGAAAACCTTCTTTCACCACGGCCATCCGAGACGGATCTCTCTCCTAGACTGGCCTTGTAGGGTATACCGGGACTACAGGACATAGTGGCGACAGAAACATCCTGGTAGGTTCTACTGCGTCTATTTACAAATGCTTAGAACTATCTTCGTAGAAGGTCTTTACAAGTCGAGCCATTGGCCCTCGACTTGTAATGCATTAATTAGAAGTCCATACTTAAATCTGGTAGATAAACATGGTCATTCTTTTCATTTCTCGATATTCCAACGCATTGAATTTGGAATAAACACATCTATTGTTTATTTACTATATATCCCGGTTATACACGGGTTATATATATGTCTATTCGGGAATGCCCGACTAGTCGCTCCGCCGCGTAACCAGCTCATGAACAAGGCCGTTCGAGTTCGAAACTAGTCGGGCATTCCCGAATACACACGTGAGTATAACCGGGATATATAGTAAATAATATGGATAAAACTCACGGAAGTTATTATAGTAAAACATCTATTGTTTATTTATACTTCGCGAGTGACTTGAGGCATGTCACTTGCCTATTGTAGGTATGTTTTGTCTGTACGTTAGTGCGGATCTCTGAGCGGTCGGGATTACGCTATCTTAACGAACCTTAGCTAATTATTCAAAATAGTTACTATAATAATAGGTTTAAATAGTTATTTTCCATAGCTGCGGTTGCAGTCTGCTAGTTTATCGGGCGTTCGTAGCTAAACACGTGACAGGATGCATCGAACATTACCGTTTACGCAGTAACATTAATATATTTGTTGTTTTCCTTGCAAATTCCGGACCCCGGGACTTGTTTTTGTTTGTTTATGGAGTTCATTATTTTCTTCGGCCTCAGTTCTTCCAGAAATTCCAGAGAGACTAGCCAACAATGAAGAAAATGTAAAATACACACTTGTGCACGCACAGAGATCATTGCACATCTCTCTCTGATAGCGTCAGTTTGCCGTGTTATCGAACACTTGCGTAGTTGGCTAGTCTCTGCTACTACACCCTACTTAATCGGAGTATGATATCTGTACTAAAATAAACTTATGTACTTTAGTAACATATTTTTCATTACAATGGAGGTCAGTGCCTATCTCACTGCATCAGTAGGCCATGAGGAAAAGTAAAATTACAGAATTATCAAAACACCTAATTAGAATATATGAACGTACCTACTTTTCAATATGATTAGCCATGGGTCTGTCTTATCAAGTTTAAAAGAACTTTATTAATTTCTGTATGCCTATAGATACTTTTTGGTGACGTATCACGTTTCCTTGTTTCTTTAGAACGAATATAAATGCTACGTTTACAAACTTGGTGTCTGTCGATCGTAGACGTTATGTCAGAGATTGTTTGAATGAAATATAGGTACTAATATGAGTCCAATATGAATACTATTTACCGCTTATTATTGCCCGCTAACGAACGATAAACCTCCTTAATATTTTTTTATTTAACATTATCCTTTTAACCTTGGATATCGAAGTGGGTTTTGTGAGGTTTACACTCAGTGTAGCATGGAACATCGAATATAAAGGATTTCCGAAATTAATACCTAATAATATTTTTTTAAATTATTACACGGATTAGGTAAAACGTCAGTGAAAAGAGTTTATAAAAATAGTTGCGTAAATTCTTAGATCCCTGTGAATATTTTGCTCGTGTTAAGTAATTATAACCATAAATAAAGTGAACTCCATGACTGCTCGGATATTACGGCAACATAACAATGAATGTACGAATGTGAACATGAAGTGTATAATTGACGACCCGTTTGGCGATTGGACTGCTGCGCTAAGGGTTGCGGGTTCGATTCCTGCACAAAAAATTGTGCGATCCACAGATGTTTGTCCCAAGTCTGGGTGTTTGTGTATGTGATATTTCATGTTTGTGGAACGCAGCCACGATACAGGAGAAATAACTAGTGTGGGGCGACGTTTGTTGAAATTTTTTTTTATAGTATTTAAAAAATAACCGCTCACCGTCTCCGTTCCATCGTGGGTAAAAATGCTCATCAGGGAATATTGCCATCACGTCGAAGACAGTCACGAGGTCTGGTGATCTCCATAAGACCATTTGATCATGTGACGTGAAGACATGCGCAATAAGTCATCAATTAGTACCTTAAATGACGTCGACAAACCCTCGATAGTCTCTCATTAAACCGAAATTATAATGTTAGTTAACTGTTACGAGGAAATCGTTTATTAATTTAAACCGATACTAGACACTGAGGTACAGGTTGCTCTGTTTGGCGTGTTTTTTATAGCATCCGGGGATAAATCATATTTTATGAAGGTTTAATAAATTAACCTTTATATAAATTTGGATATATAATATATATAGCGATCTCGGACTGCTACAGCACTGATAGCCGAGTGGTATGACCGTTGGACTGCCAAGTCAAAGGTCGCAAGTTCAAATCCCGGCACGCACCAATGTCTTTTCGAATTCATGTGTGTACTAAAAATTAGTTATCAGTTGCTAAAAACGGTGAAGGAAAACATCGTGAGGAAACCGGCATACCTGAGAGATTTTTTTAACGGTGTGTAAAGCCATGTCAGAGGCCTACAGGCGGTTTAAACTCTGACCCCTGGTTGTTCATCAACCATACGATAAGAAGAAGAAGCGATCTCGGAGTTATTTAGCAACGATCCTGACGTACTGCTTTTCCCTTACTTACTTTCATCTCTCTGTTGCAAGTGCACGTTAGTTTTTTTCATAGCATACTTCATATTGTCAGAATACTACTACAGTAGTTTACCTATGTCTAGTCCAGATATCTTATTACCCACGTACCTATTCCATTAATACTTGTCATCCAATTTTACATTACATAAAACCTTACAATACTCGTCAGCCCCCTTACCATGAACTCTTAAAGCAGGACAGTTTACATTGTGGAAGCGAGATGCCGTATTAC
Source organism: Abrostola tripartita (assembly GCA_905340225.1). Taxonomy (NCBI): domain Eukaryota; kingdom Metazoa; phylum Arthropoda; class Insecta; order Lepidoptera; family Noctuidae; genus Abrostola; species Abrostola tripartita. Next base: position 1,134,251 of record HG996494.1, read on the forward strand.
ACTGCACGTAGCGGTGTCTCGCTTCCATATCTTAAACTGTCCTGCTTTAAGAGTTAATAGGGAGCAGTTCACCCGACCGCGCAACCAATTTACTTTACTTTGCCAAACTTTTTGATAACATTTTAGTTCTTGACGTAAATAGGTCATAAGGTCACAATGAGTTAGTTAGTAACCTTAATCTTACTCTCTACTAGATACCAATTAAAGGAGATATTTCTTTTGGAGGTGTATTATCATCTACTACATTAATATCCTCAGGTATATCGCACTAACAAACCACTGTCAATATAAATGATACTGCAGGGTGCCAGGATGTTGCGTAATCATTAGTTCGCTTCATCATATATTATATCTATCAAGGTCACACATAAGTGTCGTAATGGATGTTAATGATAACTTCAGTTAGCCTTTTATACAAAGTATTTTACGTTATTATTTTAAATGTTAGGGGTCTTGTTGGGGTTCACCGGACTAAACTCGTAGCTGATGAAAATCTGTTAAAGAAACTTCTGCTTCACCTTTTGTCAAAAAGGCGTCACTTAGTGTGTCTTCCCGATCGTGTCAGATTGCTCTCCCATAGAACTACTAGTGTGAGAGTCTTATTGAGAGAGTACAATTGTATTGTTAGTACCTACACTTGTGTACTTACAATATTTTGGCTAGTCTGCTTTGCAATTGGCAAGTCAACATTGTACAACTTTTTATCAATTTAATGTTCCTATATATCTACCATAATATATTCACAATTCGTAACGTTCAACGTATGGATTTATAAACACTAACCAATGAAAGAGAATTGCTAAATATAAAATAAATAACGTTTATTTGCGTGAAATACATTGGAGTAACATTTTAAATTAAACTAAATAATGAATGATTGTATAACAATCAAAACAATTAAAACCTAGTGTGCGTATAGAATATCTAATTATATACATCGGTGGTAGCAAACGTAACAAGTAGGTACTTAGGTATATATATAGCCGAAGCACTGATATGAATATAAATACAATTGGTCGGTTTAAATCACAGTTCCACTTGTCGTAGCCGCGACCAAACGTGATTTAAAGTTTAACCTCACACAACAGTTCTCAGTGCGTTTCATTGTACTAATACCGCGTCGTAATTCAAAATTACGTATTCCCATCCCGATTCGACGTCACGACTAAAATTTATTACAAAGCGCCGGACGTCTATAAAACTGTCCAACGTTATGCAAAATCGCATTGTTTGCTATTTTGCTTGCTATCCTTACCCACGGTGCGTTAAGATGTCGAACTAATCGACATCAAGTGTATACCGCGATACTATCGTGAGCTTTAGTTCACACAACCGATACAGCGCGGCAAGCTGCGTCGCGCCATAAAACATCCGCCTGTATATAAGATGTAACGTTTTAATTAAGTGTTTGTTTTTATGTTTTTCATTTGACAATAATTGTGTTTAGTACGTGTTGGAAAATTAAATGCCATAACCACGCTATAGGAAATTTATAACATTACAGGGACAGTGGGAACAGAACTCGGGAAGTGTTTGTTTGTTATCGCGCATTACTCATCGTTCGTAACAGTGTGGAACTTTATGTGTTATAAAACAAGGGAAATAGAAGAAGAACGTACATTAATGTGCGAGGCATAGATGAAAATATTACCCATGTGAGCAAAATGTTGGTGCTGCGGGTCGCGCGCGTACTTCTAGTGATTGTTATCTTGTCGGAGTTTTGTGAATCTCTCGCACCTAACACCGCCGGGACTCGGAGTGTAGCCCTGTAAGATCTTGTTTTATTATTATTGTTAAGTAGATACTCGTAACTGAGGGGCTCGTGGCTACGTGGCTACCGCGCAGATCAGTCGATCTGCGGGTTTAAGTCGTGCTCGCCGCGGTCAGTCTTGTAATGGGTGACCGTATACACATGTCAAGACCCCTCCGTGCTTTGGAAAGCACGATAAGCTACTTGTTAAGATATGTTGGTCCAGCAACTGATCTCCCTCCCGTCGTGTCGGCCTGGCGTCCCATCGGACTATGAGAGTGAGGAAAATTGGAGTGCACCCGTGTTTGCGCCCATACTTGAGCACTATAATATCTCCTGCGTAGTTGGCTAGTCTCAGATGAGATAGGCCGCCGTGACCGAAAATTCGGTCAGGAGAACATTAAAGTAGGTACCTCCTTACCGTAAGATACTTCTCAGAGCTCAGTTTCAGGATAAAACTGTATAATATTCTTAACAGGTCGTACTTTGAGTTTGCCTCGATAACTTGTAATAATTTAACGGTAACGTGTATTGGCGGTTAAATTTCATAATACTACAAAAACTTTTAATTAAGTATTGTAAGATATGTTGACAACAAGAAATGTTTTAACTTGATTGTTCTGAGGGAGAGTATTGTTTTTATTTTCATTATAATCTACCACAACAGAAAACATCGGCGGTATTCAAAAGTACCTTTTAAACTTAGTTATCTGTGTATGTAATTGTTATTAATATGTAACATCATCATCACCGTCAACCGTATCCGTAACATTGGTTTAAATACAGATAACCTCACAAAAAATTCTCAACAGTTTAATTTATTTTGCACATCTGTTTATGTGAGATAAGCTGGTAAGTATAAAGGCACATTATGTTCCCTCAGCTTACCCGGGGTAACAAACTAAACATTTACGAATGAACAAGGGACGTGATTGTCTTGTGGCATCATACAATGCAGCCACGATGGATACACCAAAGTTTGATTAATGACTCATGATCATATATATATATATTACTTCCTGAGTGAACTATATTAAATTAACATCGCATTATTTGTGCTGAATTCAGTACAGTAATGGACAATGTTTGTCTAGCATTCTCTTGTTCGGGTCAAGCCGGCAAGATCAACGGTAACGGACAGTACTAAGGCCAGTCAGCCCAATTGAGGATAGGAGTAATAATGAAAAAACTACCAACGTAAAGACTAACTCTAATTGTGCTCTAAGGCTGCGTCATTATAGTTCTCTCTGAGTCTCTCAAAATGAGCTCAGCCAGAGTACAACCACTATAGCCTATAACCAATGATACTGGTTATGGATCGCTGAAGCCTACTTGTTCTTATGATCCACGGTAGTGCCATGGAAAATAACAGCTTAATATTGTGTAATATATTTAATGTTTGGTTATCGTAATGCCACTCCGCTACCGTTGATAACAATTATCATTATATCAGCGCTTATGTCCAATACGTAGAGTAGAGCCAGGATAGAGTACAATAAAGAACAATTTATGACACCTCTTTTCCGTCTCAAAAGGCCCCCCCTTCCACATTGATACAAAATAACTCGTCATGGCCTTTCTCCGTCATAGGGTGGACGGAGGGGCATGCCGGACTTTTACCGGCACATCTGAGAAGTTTTTTAACGGTTAGTCAGGCCATGTGAGAGGCCTACAGGCGGTTTAAACTCTGACACCAGGTTGTTCATCAACCATACGATTAGGTCGAACTTGTACATAAAAAATGTCGACACGGAAGCAATCAATGAAGATTTATAAATGTATGGCTGGTAATATGCACAACGTTTTCTCTCTACGCTTATGTCAATGTCTATTTTTCTATTAGAACCCACTTTATAATTACTTAATGTTAATTTTAAAGTTATTAACTATTACTAATTCAGTTTGTTTTTATTTTTCAGGCCTAACGGACAATATCAGGTACGTTTTGCCAATGTACGTTATGGTACGTAGGGATCGAGATTTTTCTCTTAGTTTCGTAGTATCAAACAATAAGAATAAGTAACGCTCTTTCAATAAGCTAATTTTTACCAGCTTATTTTTTTATATTAACTACGACGAAGCCAAAACTTAAAGCAGACGGGACCTATTCTACGTCTATAGATATTCTGTGAAAAATATGTATTTTAATAACCGGGGTCTGGTTCTTATGATAATAATAATAATCATTTATTTGCTTAGAAAGTAGGTACATAAAAAAGTGGTATACATAAAATAATGGTTCTACTACAATCTACCTTAAATTAGGCATGCAAATATTATTTCGTATGGCATAACTATTGCACAAAATAAAATACATTTTTTATATAATTTTAATTTAGGGTTTGAACTAAAACGAGGGGTCATTTAGGAAATCATCAATCGAATAATAACAATTTTCGTGCAATAGGGCTAATAATTTCTTTTTAAAAGTTTGGATTGGGGCATCTTTTATGACTATAGCTATTTTATTGTATATATTTGTGGCCATCCCAAAGACACTTTTTTTAAGTAAAGTTGCATTGTATCGGTCCTTTTGTAACAGATTTTGATATTGAGTTCTAACAGGTCTGGTTCTATTTTCTGATATCGTTTTATACATATTAATATTCATTTTATGTGATTGAATTCCGAAGTAGATTCTATTAACGAACTTTCAACAAAAAACTTAACACTAATCAAGTTTCATACTATACGGATTTCAGGAAATCTGCGACCCTGATCTTTTCGTGTATGATTTTGCATCGGGTACATGCCTGCCGGAACTCGACTTAGAAACACCGTCGTGCAGTTCTTGTGAAAATGGGAGATGTGTTGGATATGATGAATGCGAATGCAATGACGGGTTCAAACATTCGAAAGAAGGGTGCTTGCCAGTGTGTTCCAAACCATGCATTAACGGATTCTGCTCGGCGCCAAATAATTGCACCTGCAACGAGAACTATGAGATGACTAAAGATGGGTGCAAGCCGATTTGTTCCAAGCCTTGCGTTAATGGATTCTGCTCGGCGCCAAATAATTGCACGTGCAACGAGGAATATGAGATGAGTATAGATGGGTGCAAGCCGATTTGTTCTAAGCCTTGCGTTAATGGATTCTGCTCGGCGCCAAATAATTGCACCTGCAACGAGGAATATGAGATGAGTATAGATGGGTGCAAGCCGATTTGTTCTAAGCCTTGCGTTAATGGATTCTGCTCGGCGCCAAATAATTGCACCTGCAACGAGAACTATGAGATGACTAAAGATGGGTGCAAGCCGATTTGTTCTAAACCATGCATTAACGGTTACTGCTCGGCGCCAAATAATTGCACCTGCAACGAGGAATATGAGATGACTATAGATGGGTGCAAGCCAATTTGTTCTAAACCATGCATTAACGGATTTTGCTCGGCACCAAATTATTGCACCTGCAACGAGAAATATGAGGTGACTAAAGATGGGTGCAAGCCAATTTGTTCTAAGCCTTGCGTTAATGGGTTCTGCTCGGCACCAGATAATTGCACCTGCAACGATAATTATCAGATGACAGAAGACGGTTGCAAGCCGGTGTGTGCTATACCTTGCATAAATGGATTTTGCTCATCACCAAATAAGTGCACATGTGACGAAGGCTACCGAAAGAACGAATTAAACCATAATCTTTGTTACAAGCCTTGTAAAATACCATGTGTTAATGGTACTTGTGACTTACATGGAAATTGTACCTGTCCTCCAGACTACACTCTCAATGAGGAGACTATGTCATGCTCACCTATAAAGCTGTAAGTATCCTTCATAAAAGATGAAATAATAAAATAATTATCACAGAAAACTGATATTATAATTTGTTCATATAAAATCAAGAAATATATTTAGGTTCTAAAAAACATTTTAACAATTAATGTAACTTGCATTTATTCAAATGAATTCTAACGAAAATAATTATTGATAGAAGTCAATGTTAAATAAATGTTATGTTATGATGTGAACTTTTTTTTTGTTTTCACAGTATAAGCTGCTTAGAGTGCAATGGCAATTGTACGGATGATAATCAACAGTGCCAGTGCGCAGATGGGAGCCGTTGCCGTATGGAAACCCCCTCTTACCCCCCGGAGGAAGCTTTACCAACCAAGTAAGTTCCACTACACAGCTTTTTACAATGTAATGTTTTCAGGGTTCATGTGTGTATGTTCTTTATTCTACCATAACGTCTGAATGCCTGAACCGATTTTGATGTATGAAGTTGTGAGTACCATAGGCTATAAAAACAAATGAAAAAAGATAATTTAAAATATTAGGAAACACGACTGCCATGTCAAAAGACGAACTAAAAAGTAAAAAAACAAGTTCCATCGCAGTCGGGAAACTGTCTTATCTAAGAGGTACTCCGCTGCTGTGTCGTGTTTTTTTTATTTTTTACTGGGCTAATCCTTAAGTCCTTATGAACTTCCTTCGGCCTGTGGTGGACAAAGGGGTATGAACTTTTACAGGCTAAAACCCTAGGATGTTCTCCTAGCTACCTTAGGTCGAGGGACGTGGGATTTGCGGATAGCACAATTATCACAATTGTTTGTCCCATGCAGGAATCGACCCCGCAACCTCTAGTACAGCAGTCCAATCGCTTAGCCACTGTACAAATTAGGTCGTCAGACCTGTATAAGCAAGTTTAACGTTAAAAGTAGCTTGTGTAGTACCTATGTATTATATTCATCTGTATTATCTGTAATTAAGATTTATGTTTGTTTTTGCAGGATGGCTAGTCTGGATCTGACATTGATTTCTATAGGCGGAACCTGCTTACTCCTTCTCATCCTTGTGGTCGTGGTGATGCAGCGAATCTGGCACAAAAGACACAAGTTCGGCACCAAACCTGCTCTTGACCGTAAGAATCACATAACATTCTATAATTATATTAATTGTCTGTCCCAAACATCCTTGTAATAGTGCAAGGTAAATAATTGCTCCGACTCTAATTATTTTTAAACGTAAGGAGTTTAATATTATAATGACAGCCTATTCAACTGTTCCACTGCAGGGCAAAGGCCCCTTCTCTTATAGAGAAGGATGATCATTGCTCACCACGCTAGCTCACTGCGGGTTTACGATTTCAGATAATTAAATCCAGGTTTCATGGTCATCACGTGGTGTATTAGAATAGCTAAGTATTTATGTCATTAAAAAAGGCACATTGATACTTTTCTGGGTTTTAACCTGCGACTTTGTGCATACAAATCCGGTATGTCATCCAACTTGGCCACCACGATATAATTTTTTACTATTAAATAATGATTTCATTTTTTATTTATTTTTAAAAACACTTCGCCGCACTCTAGCAATTTCTCCTGTATCGTGGGTGCGTACACAAACATAAAATATCACATACTCAAACACCCAGACTCGGGACAAATATCTCCGGATCGCACAAATTTTTGTCCCGTGCGGGAATCGAATCTGCAACCCTTAGCGCAGCAGTACAATCGCTTAGCCACTGCGCCAACCAGGTCGTCATCTATTACGTCTCATTTATTACTACATCAATAAATATGATTGTGACTGCTTAATAACACCATGTAATATCTATATAATAAGATCTTACACCGGATTCATGATGTCGCGATAGACCAACGTGCAGTGCATACATAATATTATGTACTGTCTTAGTTATTCTGAGACGCTCCTGTCAATAGGCCCGAGCCGCATATTATATTTATACATATTTAGTCTGGCCTAGTGGTTGACATACCGGATTTCTATGCACGAGGTTGCAGGTTCAAACCCAGGCAAGTATCAATGTGACTTTTTCAATGTCATAAATACTTTCTTAGATATTCTAAGACACCACTGACTGACGGTGACTGAAAACATCGTAAGGAAACCTGGATTTAATTATCTGAAATCTCCAACCCGCAGTGAGCTAGCGTGGTGATCAGTGCTCAATCCTTCTCTATACGAGAAGAGGCCTTTGCCCTGCAGTGGGACAGTTATAGGCTGTTATTATTATTTAGTCTGGCAACGCAAAGTACGTACAGAATGATGTAGAAATAATCTGTGCTGGCAATTGAATTTAGAAGATTTCAATATTGGAAAAATATAATGTAGGTACATTGTCGTCGATTGCTCAAGTGTTCATTTGTCAGAGACTTGCCAAAATTTGCTCCTTTAGTTTGCTCACCTACCTTCGATCATCAAGGGGAATGTATAGAACCACTTTGCTAGCTTTAAAATACTCAACATATTTCACCGCCGTCAACCAAGCAATCGCCCCTGGGGTGCCGGGCCACAACAGCATCTCCCCAACTCGTCCCGTTCGATGTCATAGGAGGCGACTAAGGGAAATTCCAGAAGACGGGCACCAGCGTCTTCAGCGGCATCAGCGTCTAGGGGAAGGCCTTTGTTCAACAGTGGACGACTTTCGGCTGATGACGATGATGAACCAAGCAACGAGAAAACGACAAAATATGAACATACGTCTATTTCGCTGTACTATAGCAAATCTTTACTAATTTTCAGAACCTGGTTTCGGAAGCGTGATATACACAGTCCCACACACTCTAATTCATCCAAGGGTCGATGATATTGAAGAAAACGAGGGACCCGGCGAAGAAGACAACACAACCAATACCCTGCTACAAACAGAAACAGAACTGCCTTAGTCCCTAGTGATCGATATATAAGTTATACAATTACATTTAATGTGATAAACTTAATTTAATCAGCGAATCTTCTCTAATTTATTTAGACAAACTATGTTTGAATTTTTGTATGTTAAGACATCTTTTCGATTTGGTTTTCTATTTGAACGTGTCCTAGTAGACACTATTAAGTATTAAAAATCTCAGTGCACTATAAGATGTGGTAGGAAATTATTCATTGAATGGATTACATATCAGATGAATGAACCTCAAAGAGATTACATTCCGGATAGTGATTAATGTGAGCGGAGCAGTCACACTTAATAATTATCATTAAATATGTCTTGATTATTTAGTATTCGTAGCATAGTTATTTTTAATTAAGACAATGGCCTTGTTTAAATTTACTGGTTAAAAATAAGACAAGGAAGAATATACTCAGTTCTCTTAAAAAGGACTGCTTCCCATTATTTCCCAAATGATGAGGATTCAGTGATTATGAATGCAATTCTATTCCATTGCTGCATTTAAGGAAAAGTCAGAGACCATACCACCAGACCGTAAGAGACCACGTAGAGAATATAGTATCGTAAAATGGCCAAAGACCATATAAGACCCATGATGAGCGGTAAAAAGCAAAAAGGTATAAAGACTACTATCGCCAACTTGTTAGTACAGGCTATATTGTATGCAAAATTAGGAAATGGCTTAATTTGACAGTTCTGAATATTTTGGTTCCTTTTTTATTGTATAATGGATTTGATGGTGGCATATTACGGACCAGCCCCCTCACAGTTTACGTTGTGGAAGCGAGACGCCGCGCGCCGCATTACACTACACGTAGCGGCGTCTCGTTTCATCGTAAACTGTCCTGCTTTAAGAGTTCATGGTAAGGAGCAGTACGATGAACGAGCCTACGCCACCTATGTTACCATGCACTGAGAAGCCTCCATAATGTGATTGTGTTATTAAAAAGGGTTTGATGAATATTCACTTCCTAACTATACGATGTCGTCCGTTTGTTGCGTTTATCGTGTTTTATACATTACTATTTTATTGGACCTAAATTGTCCAATAAAAGTGTCGCTAATTTTGACAGCCGAATCCAACTTTGTAGCCTATTTTTACTCGCTGAGAAAATCTTTTACTAAAATAATTTTTAAATTATACGACATTGTACAACTATTTACGACTTAAAACCTACTCGAGCAATATAATATTATTTAATTAAATATTTAGAAAACAGTATAATATTCATCCGTCGATGTCAACTGGTAATGTGCCCAAAACACTTGCAGCATTGCGCGTTGAATGTCTATGCTGACTTTGGCCAAAAAATAAACCGGCTTTTTCGTACAGTCGCCCAAAAAATGGTCTATCAGTTTTGACAAAAGTTTCTGTAATATCTAAGTATCATTAAGGTTAACTAATAAAATGACGTAGAGCAATGGTTACTGTCATACATACACACTGTCATACATACTGTCTGTTTAATGACGTTTAAATAAACCTCAACCGTAGGGTGGTACACCATATTTTTGGTCGACTGTACATACAAGTGATATTATATTTTAAAACGTGTTTGGCTCCAGTGATTTTTGATATACTTAAAGTATATGTGACAGTGACAACTTGTTAAAATAAAACAATATTTCATTGTTTTTGTTTCATTTTGTAAACCTCTTCTATAGCCTTTCGGACTATTAAGAGCAATCAGTATTAAGTACAATGTCTAAAATTATAGCCGTGATAGAATAAGATTAAAATCATGGTGGTATTTAAACTAGAATATTAAAAATAATGCTGTAAACCATATACCTAGAGCAGCGATCAAAACGCTCAACATTTAATGTTTTCGAGAGCTGTAGCTAGAGTAGAGAAAAGAAGTGGTGTTTACTAAGGCACAAAAGAGGGGGCTCGTATTAAAATTAACACTTAAAGAAGGACTGAAATCGGGTAACTGGATAGCACCTAGGTACAATAAAAAAAAACAACTAACTCTTGTATGTTTAGTGTATACGAATGACTTTGTTGACATGCAGTGGACGTCTTCCGGCTGATGATGATGATGATAAGTGAACCTGGATGAGGCTAGCACAGAAGTGTGCTTGTACAAAATGCAGATGTTTGTCCGAGTCTGGGTGTTTGTGTATGTGATTCATGTTTGTGAAACGCACCCATGATACAAGAGAAATTCCTAGTGTGGGGCGAAGGTCTTATAAAAAAAGAAAAAAGAAGATTTTGGGTATTTTTATCAATTCTTAAACTGACAACATAAAGTTAGTAGAAAATTGAATGTCGTAACTTTCCTGTCGGTCCGAACCAGTTCAAATCCGTGCTAATTCTACTAATGCTATTGTGAATTCTAATAGTTTTTCGTTTATGGTGACGGGGTAAAAACAGGATGAATAGGGACGCAGGGGTAAATATAAAGAAAACGGGATGATAAATTATTTTATTTTTGCAAATAGGTTTTACAAAAACACTTTTCCTCTTTATTTTTTAAATCTAGGTGACTACTTCTGAGTGAGCCGAAACCAACTCAAGGGTCAAGGTTTCTTTTAAGGACCAGACGCTTGCTTGCCGTAATTTATGTGAGAACGGTCGTCTGAGATCCAAAGCGAGTTTTTGATAGGATTCGAATAAGACAGACAAACTAGAGGATTTTTTTTCTGTTTATTATAAGTACCTTCTTGCTTACGGAATAGTTAATAGTGTCAAGTTCCTAGGTGTGCATATTGGTGCATTGTTGAACTGGAAGGAAAATATAGAGCTTGTACACACAGTTAATTTTCGAACCGAAATTATCTATCAGTTGTTAAACATAGCCCAAGGTATTTCTTCAATCTGTATTTTTAACCGACTTCAAAAAAAAGGAGGAGGTTCTCAATTCGTCGGGATCTTTTTTTTTCTTTTTATGTATGTGCCCTCATAACTCAGTCATTTATGAACCGATTTGAATATTTTTTTTCATATTTATACAATAAGTTGCTTAAGAATTCAAAAAAAAATTAAACTTATTAAAAAGAAGTTGAGGACCTGTTTATTGAGGAAATCAGGTATCAATGAGTTCCTGGATGACAAATGATATTGTATCTTATAATTGAAAATGCGTGATTGATTTTATTATTTGTATAAATATTTTATTTGTCTTTGCCCAGCAGTGGGACACTGAACAAGCCACTTAAAAGATAAAAGAATTACCTTGACATCAATTATATTAATTATAGTACATATGAATTCTGTTTTTATTGACTTTTCTAAATATATTATAATGAAATTGCAAAGTATAACGTTATTTTTTTAATTTATTTCTCAACACCATGTTAATTGTTAAGAAATAAATAACTTATGACTAACAATCTAGAGTGCTTGTAAACTAGATCAATTTATTCTTATTCTCTTTATAATTTTGTCACTACTTACCCCTGCGTTTCTACTCACCCCGCTTGTTGGTACTAAGTTATCCTAAGTACCAAAGTTATTTACTGCAAAATTCACCTCCTATTAGCATCGTCTGGTCAAAACGTATGCAATAGCTTACATTTGGCGACATTTTAGTTTACTGGAGTAAACATTTATAAAACTCTCCCTTGGGGCTCTGAAGTATCGATTCGCGGACGATGATAGCATCCATTTCCTTGTGTGGCTGTTGGGCGTGGCGGTAGCTTATACGAGCTTGCACAAGCGGCATCGATTAGTTAATTAATGTTATTTATCATAGCAGAACTAATCAGGGTATCGATAACCCGGTTTGTATCGTTATTATTATTTAAATCATAGAGATTTGACTGCTGTAACACAGGTTATAAACCTAGCACAGGGGTCAGGGTTTTACATATTATAATTGTACCTACATATTTTTTGTGTCAATATTTTTTTTATTATTATTAAAGATTTCCTGCTGCTAAGTATTTACGCAATTTTTATACGTAACATAACTTTCAGTATCTATGAGATAAGTATTATGCCTACCAGCTTTTTCTTTAAGGAAAAATGTAATGCTGTAGGTAGTGCAGGTTTACTGAGCAGGTCAACTGAATAATCTCTGGATAATTCAGTTGACCTGCTCAGTGAACCTCGTAAAACACAGGAAGAAACATCTAAAATATAATTGTTAGTTAGTTATTATATCGTCAGCATAATTTCTTTACTGACATGGAAAATAATATATATATATAATAATAAACGTTACGCTTTGTTTCTTAATTTTGCGTCACGTTTGTATTCAAGTTATTTTTTTTAGCTTACCTTGAACGTGGACATTAATTACTTCTATGAAACGGAACCTAGGCAAAGTCTGGTTTAATTCTTTCATGAATTCTTTAACGGTTTCACTTGCTTATTTGTTTGTTTTATTAAGCTCAAATAAGTGTTTAATCTATTTGTTTATAAAATTCTAGACAATTGTATTAGATTATAAAAATATTAGGTTAGATATTAAGAAAGCAGTGAATATAACCAATTTTAATAGGGTTTTTGACAGTGAAAATTCGCCACATTTAAAAATATTGGTTAACTTGCCACAGTGACAAAATAATTCACAACAGGTATAGTAAACTCGTCACAGGTACGTCAAACTTGTTTTGAATGTACCGACAGAAAAACGATATTCGTTCTACATTAGTGTTTAGTAAAAGTAATGTAGTTTCAGAATAAAGAAAAAGAAGAAACGATGACCCAGCCATATTTGTGTTTTGATCCAGAATCATTGGGTAAGTATATTCGGTTCTAAAGGGTTTTCTATCTAGCGTACCACTCAAAAATATTTTCGCTATTTGATTTCGATATTTCAGCCGGATAGGCAAAATGGTTAAGAAAATAAAACCATAATCTTTTGATATTAATATTTTACTTTGCCTGTTTTGTGTGGAACAACTTAACAAAAAAAACCTCGCCCCACACAAGTAATTTCTCCTGTATCATGGGTGCGTTTCACAAACATGAAATATCACATACACCACCACCCAGACTCGGGACAAACATCTGCGGATCACACAGATGTTTGTTCCGTGCGGTCCTATAGGTCCCAATGCCAGAGGTAGCTAGCCTATTGTCATTAAGTCACAAATCCAGACTCCGTGCTGATGCTGAGATACCCTATGGGAAGAACCAATAACTTTGCCCAGCCCGAGATTAATCGGGGACCTTATGCTTGGCATTGGTGTATCTGGGGGCACGGCAGTGCCCCCGCCAAGTCGAGCAAAAATGCGGCACAACCGTACCATTGATAATTAACTGCTTCAATTATGTTTCTTCTTAGACAAACATCGTATCTGCTGACTCTTTATGCTGTAATGATGGTCATAACACTTTAATTTATCTCTACAGTTTTCTTATTTTTAAGAGCTTTGCTCTTGTCGGTGGAGCAGTCGCCACTATTCTCTATCAGCAGCGGTCCAGTTTAGGCACATTTAACCCTTAAATTAAGCGCTTGCGTCAATGGTTTGCTATGCTCAACACGTGCTTTGGTTTTCCTCAAACTTTATATCTACTAGGAAAATGATCCAATAGTTATTTAAACGAGCGTTCTATATATAATAGTGAATAATATTAACCTTGTTATAATTTACGGAATAACCTTGGTCATTTTTATAAATAACGGTGACCTTATACCGTATAAAACCTTTTACTTTTGGCGTGACAGTTAAGTGGAAGGATCGGGAATTAGGATCAACGTGATATTCTTGATGCATGTACCTAATGAACACTTTCACTAAAGAGCCACACACCTAAAGTTGGTCATATACTTACGTATCCTACACCATAAGCTCGCGAGAAACAGTTTCTTCTTGTCTTGCGGTGTGTACACGTGCATTATCGAGTAGGATATTGCTGACAGAAGCTTCATGGGTTACAAAAGTCGTCAAGGTATTTTTCTGCATTTAAATTGCCTAGTATCAAAACGTGTACAAGTACGTGAATTCCAACTTACACCATGATTATTTCGCCATAGTGCGCATGAGCTTCTGAGGTATTCTGTACTAAACTCTAGCTATCAGGAAATTGCCACACATGCATTCTTTCCTGATAGCTAGAGTTTAGGGGCTTAAAGGAAATTTAACACGAGCCCACAACGAGTTGGTCTAGCAACATTTGCGTTAGCTCTAAGCAGACTGCGAGCGTGAAGATTGACTTCATGTAGTCTTCTGCTGACAGTTTGGTTGGCAAGCTGTAATTTGTGACTGAGTTTATGCAGCATTTTGCAGAAAACTCAATTTTTTTCCTGTTACATATTCTCCTCGATAACGATTGGCTTCATGTTCCTGTAGTCCTAAAGTATGGTCATAATCCACTAATGAGGTTTGGTTCTGTGTTAACAGCGATTGCACAAACGCGTTAATTGGGTCTAGCTTCCAGCATACACACAGCCTTTTTCCGCATTGATAACGCGACATGGTAAGTTACTGGAAAGCTACAATAATCTCCCAATTCTATACTTTGCGTAAAAGCCTACCCACCGACCGAGTGTTCCCTTTTAATTAAAAAAAAAACTTTTACTATCCAGATTTAGTTTTATTTATTGCACTTAAAATCTACATTAAAACAAATTGCAGCCAGTACCTTTTCTTAACAATTTTAATAACTTGGTAGATATAGTAAACTTGTTCCCAAGACTTTGTTGAACAGTATATTTCAACACAACTTTTTAAAATTATTTATCAACAAATGCAAAGGCCTTATTTCTCGAGAAAAGCGTCGGCGAGAAAAACTCGTGATTGCCGCACTCTTTGAAAAGGTCTTAGATTTTTTATTATAATCAGTCAAATTGTTGGTCACCTATTATTCGTAGTCAGCAGCCAACAAACATGACTCACTTATAAATCAATTTGTAAGCAACTACACGACTGACAACTTTAATTTTAACTTTTCTACGAGTATAAAACAACAAATACTCAACTCAAATTCCAAGGAAAGTTGAACCGTTGCAAGTAAAATAGTTTCGGTATAGAAATTGTCCGCTAATTGTAAATAATAAACAATACTCGCAATTTAATATAGGGCTCATGACTATGTAACTGCAGGGGTCGGTTAATTGCAGGTTAAGCTGCGTTTACCGCGGTATGAACTTGGATAGTTGACCATCAAATTTTCATACCGAGATCCCGTCGTGTCCTCAGACTTCTTAAACAGGCACTACGGTTCGCTACACATATCTAACAAGCTCAAAAGTATGACATCCAAAGTTAATATGGGGTAATATCGTATTACTTAGTAAGTGGTTAATCGGCCCGTGTTGAATACTGATATACAGTTGTGTCTGGTTGACTGGAAGTCTATACAACATAGAAACGTTGGTAGGTTGAGTATGACTCAACCCAACACATTGTCGAATTAGATTAATTATAATCAAATCGGATGTGTAGTACTCATGTACCTACTTACACTATTTTAAACTGACCGGATATGCACCCGCACGTTATTTTGTTTCCTACCTACCACAGACAATTCTTATTTTTACTGTCAAGGTTCCATACTAAATTGGAAAAAAACGATTGAAAACGAACTCCGATTGATGAACTCAACGAGTAGATACGCGCAGTTGACAAGGGGCTGACTTTCGCGTATGGGGTTGGATTTTCGCACGAGGCCATTATTTGAGTACTCGGAAGTACCTATTCGAAATTTATATTCGGATATTTTTATCTGACTGCGCGACGAAAAGACAGATAATATATTATGTTTGTTTATCAGCCTACGTTTGTATGTATGAACCATTGTGGCACTTTATAGACCAAACGGGTAGGCCGACTTTGATGATTCATAAGACAATAGATTCTCATTTTGAAAATTGTCATAATGACAGTTAATGTATGGAAATTATTAATATGGCCGGTGACCAGACGCCAAATGATATGAAATCATTTTTTATGAATATTATAGCGGTTTTGTTTTCCATTTACCTAATACCGGACGTTTCGCATCACTTAGAATTCCGAAGGCACACTGGCATCCTGGTACCCTGTCATCGATCGATCCTACTCTACCCATTGACTTATTTCAATGTTTAGGTAATTTATGCAAGTATTTGTTATCAGATACCTTATATTAATAACTTCTAATATTATTAGATGTACACAAGTAAATAGATGAATACTAGCTATTCCTAACTTATAATTATAATATAGGTAGGACCTACATGCTATTTCCTATTTAAACGTCGCCCCACACTAGGAATTTCTCTTCTTTACACACCGTTGAAAAATCTCTCAGGTGTGCCGGTTTCCACACGATGTTTTCCTTCACCGTTTTTAGCAACTGATAACTAATTTATAGTACGCACATGAATTCGAAAAGACATTGGTGCGTGCCGGGGTTAGAACTTGCGACGTCACCAATTGAGTTAGTTGATAGGTTTAGTAAATTTTATATATCTACCATATAATATAAATTTAACCCCGCGGTCTTATCAAAACTTACTAACATAGTAATAAGTACTTAAACGAGTACATTAATAATGTGCACCACAACTAGGGATAATACATTTTTCCTCTTTCATTATACTAGTGTTTCCATTGGGTTTGGTTTTATAATATTATATTGACTTATTAACGATTAAATTTTAAAATACACTTAATAGGAGACTGGCTAGTTTTTAGCCAAAATATATTTCTGATACGAAAAGAACTACAAGACTTAAAGATAGTGAAATAATACTTACCAAGTTCCTTTAGCGTAAATGACTGTCGGTAATTATCATAATTTATCGTACATTTCAATCTGCCGTGGTTCCTGCACAACGTTAGAAAGTTGGGTACTAAATAGCAAATAATCGCTTTGCAATCTGAAAAAACTGTTTTATTTTAATCACTTTTATGATCATTTATATTAGCGATGGCGATGGGCCGACTCCTCCTCCTCTTCGCCTTGTATTGCTGCTAATTGCTTGATAAGTATTGCTAAGGATCGTGATCCCCTAAAATGGGGTGATCTTATTCTTGATTATGTTACGCCACCTATTCCTGTTTTTGGCACCGTGGAGCCCATCATGAAGCTTGGTGTTCAGCGTAAGACGGATTTAGTCCAACCAGTCTAAGTGGACTGTGAGCTCTCGGGCGACTTTGCCAGTAACCAATAGTTGTTCGAGGTTATACTCGTCTTTCCTGGCTATGTGACCCAAAAACTCTAGTACTCGGCGCAAGCAGACGATGGAAAGCATTGTTTTGACTTTAAGTAGAATGGACTAGTTAGTGCGAAATGCTGTCCAATCTGGCTGTTCAAGCTGGTGAATCTGAATCTATTCTCCCAGCACCATGTTCATCTATGCAGCTGATCAGCTTTCTTCAAGGTCCATGATTTGAGATCCGTAGCTGATTAAGGAGAGAACCAAGGAGTTCATCAATGTTACTTTAGTTTTACGCGTGATGTTGCGGTCTTTGCATATTTTATGCAGCTTGGTCATTGCATTTTTGGCCATCCCTATACGTCTTCTCACTTATTTTAACAGGATTCTGTGTTGCAGATATTTCAGCCCAGGTAAATAAAGTCCTCGACCGTTTCGGGAGGTAAGATGCCTGTTAACTGCAGTTGGTTGTTACGGTCTATTACCATTACTTTGGGCTTGGAGCGGTTAATTTTGTATTTTAGTAATTGAAACTTATATATCCCGAATTAATATTTTAATTTCAATTATGGTTTACCGAACCACCTAATCAAACAGGGAAAACATGGGGTTTTTTTTGTTACATATAATCTAATATTATTAACGAACACACATACAAACTTGGCACTGCATTAGGGCACAGAGCTTACATTCGAACGAATTAGTTTCATTTAGTTAAGCCTCACGGAGTCAGCAGGACGGTGGGAGTTTCGTGTTCCTTCAACATGAATATGTTTTGTGTGTTATTGTTATCTGTTGTGGTGAGCGAATTTATTTGTTAATGTTTTTCGTATGGCATTGTGGCCTATCGGTGGATCATTGTTACTTCTAGGATTGGACTAGGATTTAGACGAGACTTCAAATAGTGGTAGCTAAATTATAGTCTGACTGCGATTTTTTTATTTCGATTTTTGGAATGTGTGATACAACGCAATTAGCAATTTCTAATTCTGCATAAGTACGTAGGTATATAATTATGTACTATGCCTACAGTAGTGTCAACCCTATTTCGGACTGGGCTGAAACTGACAATCAAGCTTAATGGATCTTATTATACACCTGGGTAGTTATTTCTCTGAATAAATTATTAATTATAATTCGGTATTAAAATTCAGAAATGAAACCGAAATTGCTATTATTTAGGTACTTACTTATTTTTATTGAATGCAGGATTATTTTAAACTTAGGTTTACATTAGCCCTTTTTCCTAGACTGTACTATCTATCGTCTGACCGTTTAAATAGGGTATACAGTGTTTGTCTTGTACAAATTTTAAGTATATTATAGTTAATAATTCATTAATATGTAAAGCACTGATAGCTGAGTGGTATGACCGTAAGACTGCCAAGTCAAAGGTCGTAAGTTCAAACCCCGGCACGCACCAATGTCTTTTCGAATTCATGTGCGTACTCTAAATTAGTTATCAGTTACTAAAAACGGTGAACGAAAACATCGTGAGGAAACCGGCACACTTGAGAGATTTTTCAACGGTGTGTAAAGCCATGTCAGAGGCCTACAGGCGGTTTAAACTCTGACACCCGGTTGTTCATCAACCATACGATAAAAAGAATTAATATGTAAAGCCTATGTAGTTACTCTACACGATCACAAACAAAATATTGACACGTGAAGACACCGGCATTACTTAAACTTATTGTTTCATCATATTTCAGATACCTTCTACTTTTGCAGTAGACAATTATAAAATCGAAGTAGCTGATTGGAAGGCACTGTAAGTTCTTGTTTATATCGTACCGACTGCTCACAAGCGCAAATTCCGTGATCAATGTATTACCAGCACTAATATTGGTAACACTGTATCATAGCTGCGGCCTGTGTTGCGGGCAACCGGTGGATGCAAATGGCAAGTTGTCGTACATTGTGGCGTTCTAAGGGGGAGGCCTTTGTTCAACAGTGGACATCTTCCGGCTGATGATGATGATAATAGAAGAACATTGTTGAGATAAAAAGAAATGCCATTTAAATGGTTCATCATTTTAATATCAGTTTGACAACCTTGAAAAGTATTCTAACACTGATTAATACCAAAACCTAAGTGCTATTGTGTCCTCACAGAGTCCTCCTGGTCGAATTTCGGTCTAGACGGCCAAAACTGAACATAGACTAGCTAACCATGCAGAAGAAATAATCATGCACAAATATAAAAATGTATGCGTAACGTATCGCGTGCAGTGTAGTGCGGCGCACGGCGTCTTGCTTGCACAACGAAAAATGCCCTGCGCAAGTACTTAGTAACTCCGGTAGCACACTATATTTGCCTCTAGACTCATAGTCTTGAAGGCAAGCTGACCGAAGATAGATCAGATGCAGTGTTTGAGTTATATAATACTTAGTATCTACAGGTATCAACACTATAATTAAGTGAATAGTTTTAAAATATAATCTTTTTTTTGCAGTTTAGCAACAGCAAATAGGCTTTGCGAGTGTTCCCAGTAAGTCAAACTTTAATCATAATTATTCTTAATTACAATAAGAAAATAATTCACATTCGTAGTGTATGTTAGATTCATAAGTTCGTTTGATCTTTTATTTTCAAACGGACATGAATAATTTGGATTGTGGATTGGCGGTTAGAGTTTTATTTTACGGCCTACCCAAATGTCCTGCAGATGGTAAACACTTGGCTTGGTTTATTTCTTCAAGAGACCATCTCGGGCAAACTACATTTTTCACACAAAAGTTTACGTCTGCCTGGGGCCTTACCATGAACCCTGTTTTAGACGAAAAATGAACTGTTCTGTTATTTTGCATTCTAAAGAGACATTGAACCCTTAGTTTATTTCGGCATTTCTTCTCAGTGGTAGTCTGTTAGAAAATGCCGACGCCGCGCGCCGTCTAGTTTCTTGTTTTTATTGAATTGAATTCGACGTGTAAAATCGATTTTGTTAAAAACCTATTTACAGAAATAAATCATTTATTTATTTATTCATTAAAGGGAGTTTAGTCCTTTTCAATCTAAATCCCATTCAGTACTCTCATTTTACATTAACAGTATGTTTATGATTTATTTTCAGCAAACCTATTGAAGTCGATCCGAAGGTAAGTGTTCCTGCGGTTCTGAAACAATACATTAATTAAGTAATTTGTATATCTTTATTAATAGCTGGAAACGTAGTTTAAAACATCGGAAACTTATCTGAAGCTAGAAGGGTGTTATAGGACAGAAAAAGTGTGTCCGCGCCATATTTGGCGTGAAATGGTTAGATTTATAAGGCAAGAATTTAAGACTGAAAATATTTTAATAGTTGAAATTGCAAAGTTTAATGATTTCTATCACTTACGCGAATATAAGACATTGAAATAAAACTATTTTTACGGATTTTATGATTTTTACAATGTAAGGTAGTTGATAGTAATTGTTCAAATTAGACGCTTAACACCTCAGTTTGCCCGTCACCATGAATGCTGTAAAGGATTCGAAACGTCGGGACCAAAAAACCAAATTAAAACCGCGATAAAATCCGTAAAAATAGTTTTATTTTAATTGCAAAGATTGTTAAATTAAATTCTGTACCTATACACACCTAGTATAGTAGACACAGTACAAAGCAACATTACCTACATTACATTTCTCAGCCTGCGTCACGGTACACTAAGCAGGGTTAATTTTTTCAGAGCTTGCCAGACTGTACAGCGGAATCGACGACCGCGTTTAAACCACACCTCTCGGCACAACAGTACGTATATCTTTTTGATATATCTTGAAGGATCAACTTAACTGATTAGTCGTTTTATGTCAGAAAATAATTCCTTAAATACATTACGTATTTAGCCGTACTAAGGTAACCTGCCACCTTACCATGAACTCTTAAAGCAGGACAGTTTAAGACGTGGAAGCGAGACGCCGCATTACACTTCACGTAGCGGCGTCTCGCTTCCACATGGTAAACTGTCCTGTTTTAAGAGTTCATGGTAAGGGGGCTGAGCTTCCAAATGCAGCGCATTCAGACATGTAACCCTTCAGGGTAATTGACAATGGACCTTGGTGACCGCGTACAATATGTTTTCTAAATAGTCGAAGTGGCTGTGTTTATAAGTACGTAAAATGGCCATAAACATAGTCAGTACCCGTGCCAAAACTATTTTCTGCATTTGAAACCAATAAGCGTCGTTGTTCTAGTGCCCTCTTAGCGCGACTGCTGAGCATGAGGTCCTGGGTCCGAATCCCGGGTCGGGCAAAGTGGTTACATGCCCTATGTACGAGAGGGCGAGCCTATTGGGATTAACTGGGCATTTTATTGTTATTTTACGTGCCATGTCAAATGTGATCCTTGTTTTTTTGTCGTTCTTTTCCTACCTTTAAATATAATGTGGCATTTCATTGTGAGAATGTTTTTTAATATGGATTTAAAATTTCAGGGAAGGAATAATTGATAACGTCTGCACATCAGTAAAGTAAGTATACTTTTTAATCATTTGTGTCATTTCAAAAGTGTTGTGCTTGTCAGAGTAACTTTCCAAAGTTGTTCACGAGTACGTTTACCTTGGACAAATATTACAAGTGGGTTAAAAAAACTTCAAGAAAGAAGCCCGAAGAAGAATACAGCTAGGTTGGCAGCATTTAGGAAACTTCGTTGAGTCTTTACGTCGCCCATACCACAATGTCTTCGACGAGTGCGTCCTACCCGTTATGACGTACTACCGCCTTCTTTACCCATAAAACTAATAAGCTTTACGTCATCAGCTGAAAGACGGCGTCCTTACGTTTTTCATCAGGGCTCAATCATTTAGAAAATTTGTGTTTCCCTTATACAACCCATTACTGAAACATTTATCCCCTTTGTTATATTTCTCTAGTATACGTATTTTATATTAATTTATAATGTAATGTTTTTTACAGGAACATCAATGATAAGTTAAAGAATGATATAGATCCTACGATTAAACCAGGTTCTGCGACAGCTACTTCGGAAGCACCGCAGCCGCCAACTAATCCGACTACAAAAAAACCAGGTTCTGCGACAGCTACTTCAGAAGCACCGCAGCCGCCAACTAATCCGACTACAAAAAAACCAGGTTCTGCGACAGCTACTTCGGAAGCACCGCAGCCGCCAACTAATCCGACTACAAAAAAAACAGGTTCTGCGACAGCTACTTCGGAAGCACCGCAGCCGCCAACTAATCCGACTACAAAAAAACCAGGTTCTGCGACAGCTACTTCGGAAGCACCGCAGCCGCCAACTAAACCGACTACGAAAAAACCAGGTTCTGTGACAGATACTTCGGAAGCACCGCAGCCGCCAACTAAACCGACTACTAAAAAACCAGGTTCTGCGACAGCTACTTCGGAAGCACCGCAGCCGCCAACTAATCCGACTACAAAAAAAACAGGTTCTGCGACAGCTACTTCGGAAGCACCGCAGCCGCCAACTAATCCGACTACAAAAAAAACAGGTTCTGCGACAGCTACTTCGGAAGCACCGCAGCCGCCAACTAATCCGACTACAAAAAAACCAGGTTCTGCGACAGCTACTTCGGAAGCACCGCAGCCGCCAACAAGAAGCGACTCTACTCCAGGACCGATAAAGCCGAATGATGGAACTAAAGGGTTAGTTAAACAATGTAATTCAGATTCAGTTTATGATAATCATCATTTTTAACTAATGTCATCTTAACAAAAATCCAACAGGCGCAAAGGATCGTTGTGTGATTATACTTCACGAATAAAAACTGATTTCACGTTTGTTTATGCCTTATAGCTATCGTCAGCTACATAAATCACATCCATGTAGGTAATTCCAATATCTAAGATCAATGAAGAAACTCTTATTTTTGTATCCGCTGCGAAAATTCCTGGATAAAATTGTTTACAATTGGAAAACATTTTTAACAAGGAGTAATTTAAGTGGGTACATTTTTAACTTTAACTGTGAGTTAATATTATAGAGTTCTTATACCAAGCTTGCAAAATTATACCATTATTATCCTTATGCTGGAAGATTAGAACTAATTCATCTCATTGGTTACAAGTATCTATAATATTTGCCTAATATCTATGTTACAGCACTGCTGACAGTCTAAACCAAAATGAGGACCAGAAAAAATACCCGCTGACAACACTGCTACTGACTCTGTTCGGCTCATTTGGTGCAGGCGTACTGATCGCCATAGTCAGCAAGGTGGTGTACTCGCGATACTGGAAACGATCCTATGGTACGTAAAGAAGTACCTAGTTACTTTCATGCCGGAGGGTAGGGGGGTGTTTCTTACGGTCTATGGTTTCAACGTGAGCGTGAGTAGCTATAATATAGAATCCGTCCGGATCAGTCGGGGCAAAATAACGGCCGGTTATTGTTGTTGGTTCTTCTATATCTACGAGGCTAGATTAGACGTTAGTCGGGAAAATATAGGAGATGAAACACTCAAGTATCGTAGATAAGTCTGTAATTTTGGTAAATTCGAAATCCCTCTTCTCATCGCGCCAAAGTATTGATGACATTACATAGATAAAGCAAATTTGGTCTACTACATCTACGGTCTACCTATTAATCCTCATCATCCAGTTATCATCCAGTGCCACCATTATGCTAGAATTGGTTCTCGACATATAATTATTCAAATAGGTGCATTGACATAATTTGTAGAAACAAGTGGTTCCCAGTAACGGTCGTTCTGATATAAACAGATAACATGGAGATCAGACGGCGCTAGTCTGAAAGAATGGTGGCAATCCTAATGTTAGCGAATCTAAAGTTTGGGGCATCACAAAAGGTAGTGAAGTGGTCAATGGTTGTGATACGTTTTTTAATTAACAAACTCCCATTTAGTTTATAAAGGGATTGTAGATCAGCCCTCTTGCAAATGTATGGGGATGACACATGTCATCGATACCATAGTCGAAACATGATGTCATCCCCATACATATATCATTCTATTCTATTTCTATTCGTCAAGCGTTTTGCCACTTGACTAAGGTCAGTAATCAAAATTTAGGTTGCATGAGAGTTTGTCGTTATCAAAAATAGTAAGACTTACTCAAATTATGAGGGCTGTATGATAAACGCACCAGTGTTTAAATAATAGCCGATAATAATATAAATAGGTTCTTTTACCACTAACTTTCGACAGAGAGTTTTAAATTCCGGATTACGTTAAAATGTCCGTTAAATTTTTATGTGTATGTATAAATGTTTTATTAATCCCCGACGGAAAAAGAGGGGTGTTATAAGTTTGACCGCTGTGTGTGTCTGTCTGTCTGTCTATCTGTCTGTCTGTGTGTCTGTCGGTGCTCTGTGCTGTGTGTGTACGTAGCGGTACCCCGCCGCGACATTGTTATAAATAGGTGTTACTCGGATTGGATTTGATAGCTCAATGCTAGGTGTTATTTTTGACTTTTTAAATGACCGCTTTTCTTTTTTGCGTTGGGGGTTTTTTAAATTTTAAATTTAATTTTTATTCTTTGCATGAGATTCATTTAAATTATGTATTTACTAAAACTGCTCACGGCGTTGTTACTGGCTACATTTTTTCGAGATTAAAAGCCTAGTCTATGTGTTAATCCAAGGTGTCAGCTACCTCCATACCAAATCTTACCAAAATTGGTCCAGCCGTATGAGCGTGTAAATGTAACAAACATACGAACACACAAACTCATATACTTTAGTCTTTATAATATGTGTGTGATAAAATAAAATACAAGTGTTATTTTTTGTTTCAGTTTTACCGCCCGAGCAGGATATTCAAATATGAAGTAGATATTATGAAAACATTATAGATCATCAAGTAGTGTCAAAATACAAACGGATCCATTAAACATTGTTTTAAAATCATAAAGACGTGATGACATTTAGTTGCCATAATAAAGAATCCGGTATATATTTAAGTTTTAGAGGTTAATTGTTAAGAATAACCAATAATTTATAATATCGAGTCGTTTATTTTTATTGTAACAATATTTTGTAACTCTAGGAATTCTTTCATATTTTACCAATCGGTCTCAATCTATTTCGAAAGTAATGTACTACTTACCTAGTAGGTAGGCTGCTAATGATAAAATGTAATAGATATCTAAAAATGGTTCAATTTCTTGTATAAAACACGATTAAAATGGTCATTACATATTTCTAACGGATTTGTAATGCATTAGATTACAAATAATTATTTGGAAGTGTGACGAAATTATTAAAAGATGAGCTTTTTAAATAGTTTTTAAAAGATTAGCTTGGTACCTTACAGTATACTTTTGAATTAATTATATAAGGAAAAAATATTTTTAGTGATTATTTAATTATATTTTACTTGGCTTCATTACAAATGCTTGGCAAAATGTTATCCTATTTATCCTGGAAAAAACAACAGCATATTTAAATTTACAATTAAGTAGGTACTTACTTAGTAAAATTAAATTAGCATATTGATAACATGCACCATACATATTTTTCCTCTTTAATTATACTATGTGTTTGTGTGTGTGTGACTGTGTGTTCATTGTCCATCCAATGTGTCTCCATTAGGTTTGGTATTCTTTAATAATAATTAATATTGATGATTATTTGTTTATAAAGCAATGATATTATGTACGTGACGTTTTGTTTTCGTGTTTTATTTGTTAAATGTGCAATGTAAAAAAATATATACTTATGTAAGTGATAAATAGTTGTGGAATCCGTTATTTTATTTATAATTATGTGTTGAAACAATATACCTATCATCATTCCGACACTGATATAATAATAATATCTTGGGACAACTCACACACGGTCATCTGATCCCAAACCAAGCGGATCCTGTATTATGGTAACCAGACAACTGATAAAGATACTTATATATTTCTAAATAATATTGTCCTCATGACCGAATTTTCGGTCACGGCGGCCTGCCTCAGCTGAGACTAGCCATCTGCGCAGGAGATAGTATGCGCGCAGACACAGGTGCACTCCCTATTCCCTCACTCTCATAATCCGATGGGACGGTAGACCGACACGACCGGAAAGAGATCAGGCGCAGGACCAACGGCTTAACGTGCCTTTCGAAGCACGGTGGGGTCTCGACATGTGAAAACGGTAGCCCATCACAAGACTGACCGCGGCTAGCACGGCTTAACCTCGCAGATCGACTGATCTGCCGGGTAGCCGCATAGCTACGAGCCCCACATTTCTAAATACATACATAATATAGATAAATTACACTCAGACAAAGAACAAATCAATAATGATTGATGATGCTCATCACACAAAGATTTGTCCTGGTGGGAATCGAACCCACAACCGCAAAGGTTTAGCAGTCAGGGTCACTAATCAAAAAGGCGGCAGACCGGTGGCTTTGAATTTTTAATATAATATTGCCATTCTAGAAATTCATCCTGTATATTGTTTGTGCATTTGACAGACATGAAATATTATCACACTAACACACACCCAGAGACGGGGTAAATATCTCCGAATTATTGTAATTTTTTTCCTGCGCAGGAATCAAATTTAGAATG
The DNA here is from genome assembly GCA_905340225.1 of Abrostola tripartita. NCBI lineage: Eukaryota > Metazoa > Arthropoda > Insecta > Lepidoptera > Noctuidae > Abrostola > Abrostola tripartita. Next base: position 1,161,159 of record HG996494.1, read on the forward strand.
TGAATAATCATAGTAACAATATTGTTAACCATTGTCATCTTTTATAATAAATTCAAGGAACTAGCCAAGCTCCCATCATGCACCTCAATTATCGTCAAGCGCTGTTGGTAAGGACTCGTAGACACAGAAACATAGGCAGGAACTATGTTGCGTAGCGCCTTCGTAGGCGATGCTGCTACGACCGTTTAGAATTAACTTGTTTGTATAAATGTACGTTTTACACACAAACTTAACATCTTAAATAATATGACTTTTGGTGCCATTTTAGCCCATGCTAAGCTTGAATCTAAATTGATAAAGGAAATTTGAAAAATGATGGACACGAGCGGGATTCGAACCCGCGACCTTCGCCGATCCGTGGCGCTGCTCTAACCAAGGCGAAGGTCGCGGGTTCGAATCCCGCTCGTGTCCATCATTTTTCAAATTTCCTTTATCAATTTAGATTCAAGCTTAGCATGGGCAACATGCTAAAATGGCACCAAAAGTCATATAAATTTGGGTTGGTATTATCGTTTCAGTGATTTATAGCTGTAAAGGTATAACACTGAGTTGGTAATCATAGATTCCAACAGATAATACCTGACGTCACCCTTAAGACGTAAATACTAAAAGGGAACTTGAAATTCGATGGATGCGAGCAGCGACACGGTGGCTCAGTTGGTTAGAGCAGCGTCACGGATCGGCGAAGGTCGCGGGTTCGAATCCCGCTCGTGTCCATCATTTTTCAAATTTCCTTTATCAATTTAGATCTTAAATAATATTATATTTACGTAACATAACATAACATAACATCACGCCTGTATCACGCATCCCCGAAGGGGTAGGCAGAGGTGAACATATAGTACACCCACGTTTCGCCAGTTATGTTGTAAGTCCCAATGTAATAGGGGCCGAGCCTATTGCCATCAACCGGGCACAAATCCAGACTCCGTGCTGCTACTGAGAATTACCTAATGGAAAACTCAGTAACACTTTGCCCGACCCGGGATTTGAACCCAGGACCTCTTGCTCATCAGTCGCGCTTAGCTACCACTAGACCAACGAGGCAGTCAATATTATATTTAAGTTTATACTTACTCTTTATGAATATACTAGCTGCACCCCGCGGTGTTATAAAAGGCTTAAGTATTAATCCAGGGTGTCACCTCCATACCAAATTACAGCAGAAGAGGTAACAAACATGCACACTCACAAACTTCCGCCTTCCTTCGTCTTTATAATATCAGTGTGATTAGTTTACATAGTATAAAATTAGAGATAAAATGAACACAAGACGACCAGAAGCGATTAGACTACTGCGCTAAGGGTTGCGGGTTCGATTCCCGCACGGGGCAAAAAATTGTGCGATCCACATTTGATTGTCCCGACTCTGGGTATTTGTGTATGTGATATTTTAGTGTTTGTGAAACGCACCCACGACACAGGAGAAATTAATAGTACGGGGCGTTGTGTTAATTTAAAAAAAAAGACATAATGCGCAAATATTTTAACTGTAAATTAAGTTTTCTTATGATCTGACAATTCAATGTCTTCTAATGAGTAGATTTCATTGTCACCATAGTCGTCAGGGAGGTCCTCTGAAAATCGAAATACTTTTTAATGAGTGCACACTATTGGCCTTTTAGGGCAAACAACTTATACACAGAGATTTTAACTTAGGTCGATACATGGTGTACCCAAAAGCAATGAACCTTTGCAGAAATCTCAATTTACGATCACCCCTACTATACCAGAGCAGGTATCTGTCGTAATACGAATCCACTAACCGTAGGCTTTCTTCTTTATGCATTGCAAGCATACATAAAGTTCGAAAAATAATTTTGTTCCTTTTTTATAACCTATGTTACCCGAAATGTTGCAAGGATTCTAACGACACTCCATATTTTAAAATCGGGACAGGCATTCAGAAGTTATGGTGGAATAAAGAAACTCACATACATACATGAACCCTGAAAATATTACACTCCTTTTTTGGGCAGTCGTGTAAAAAAATTCCTTTATTGTAGAACTTTTTAGCTTAAAATACAGTCGGATAATAAAGAAGAAAAACCTACTTGTGACAGCATAACTCTTCCCTATAAAGTACGCAAGAGCAGGCTTACATCGGCTTATCAGTAACGTTGAAACGATAGCAGTTAGTATAATACCCATTATTGATGCGAGAATAGACACATGGTGTTGCTTAATCCTGAAAATAAAAAGAATATGATTAGTTCCTCTCGTCCCTACGCTGGTATGGATGACGAAAAAAACTTAACATCACGCCTGTATTCCCCGAAGGGGTAGAAAGAGATGTACATATAGTACACCCACATTTCGCCAGTTATGTTGTAGGTCCGTTGTTGTAGGTTGTAGGGCGAGTCTATTGTCATCAACCGGGCACAAATCCAAACTCCGTGCTGCTACTGAGAATTACCTAATAGAAAAACTCAATAACATTTTGCCGGACCCGGGATCTTGCTCAGCAGTCGCGCTTAGCGACCACTAGACCAACGAGGCAGTCCCTGATGACTTATATCTAATACAAGTCCGCCACTTCATCTGTGTGTAAACATTTTTCGTATCTTTTCTGGTACTAACGTACGCATCTGTCCACGGTGAAGGTCCATTATAAATAATGCTGTAATAATTTTGGAAATCGGATATAGGGTTTTAGAGACTAATTTTTTTACTCTCTTATAATGTAGTCCATGCATCTACATAGGACGGTTCCTTACTCAGGACTTCTCAGGATCCCCTTACCTATATTGCTAAACTTAATGCCTTTTGATTGACTAGTAACTGTTCCCCTTATAGAGACATGGTGTGTGCTGCGTATCTAAATAGGTATTAAGTATAATGTGCAACAGTTGTCGTACTATACATACTATACTGAAAATAGGACCTTACGATTTTCAATATTGGAAAAAGCTTGGCAACTAACGAAGCTAATAGGAATATAGTAATAAAACCGGTTTCCCAGAGGGCTCACGAATTTAATTCTTTGCGATCCTGGCATACACATCATCATACGTCACAAAAATACGGACGTACTACTCTGAACAATAAACAAAATACAATAGTACTTACCACAAGCTCGGCGTCCCATCTGTAGTATTACCCGCATCACCAACGGCTCCTATTGGACCGTGGCTACTCACAACGCGAGTATCATTATCATACGATGTAGTTTCATTACCTAATCCGTCCAGATCGTCATAGATAATACTAGAAGTACTATCGGCCTCTGTACCACAGTCCAAGCATGAATCTTCACGGCTGGTCGTTAAAACTGCCTCTGTAATACATTTGTTGGGAGCTACACAGATTCCTTTGCAAATAGTACAGACAGGGGTACACAGTGGAGCATCGATGTTGCCCGTCAATAACTTATCGATATCGATACGGTATCCAGGAAAACAGATGCATTGGTTTGGGGATACACAGGTCCCGTTGCCGCACGAGTATTTACATTGCGCAACGCACTTGCCAGCCTTCCATAGCCATCCAGTTCGACAGACTGGCTCACAAACGCCAATTCCCGTCTTTCTATATCCGATGTCGCAGTGACATTCATTAGGTGCGATGCAAGTACCATGAGTACAGGGTGTATCACACACGGGCAGACAGCTGGGGGTACCGGTGGGTTTTGATTCATATCCGGGGTTGCATGCACACTTTTCTGGAGACTGACAGTACCCATTTCTGCATTCTGGCATACAAATGATGTCGCTAAAAGACGATAAAACATACATCGTATTATTAATTACTTTCTAAAACGCAATTAAGGCTATTCTACATGTACTTATTATGAGGAACAATCACATCCTTATTTTTGGAATTTAATTTTATAGTAATAAAGAGATTCTTAAAGCACCACCATCACACATTGAAGATTTTTTTTTTCGCCGAAGACATTTTGTGTAGTGCAAATATTTTGTATTCATTACTTTAAGTTTTCTTGCGATAGTATAAAATCAAACAAATTCTATTAAACGGTCATCAGCTAAGCAAATATCATACCACCCGTATAACCTAAAAATCCAAAAATAGTCTCGACTCCCATACAATATTATCGGAACACAACCAAAGTATAATATTAAGACATGTTGGTTTAAACTGAGTTTTGATTGATATACAAATTAAAATTAAAAAAACTTACTCGTACGTTATATTAGTATTCGCAATCTGAGATTTCCCATCGACTACGATAACAACCATGACAATCCATTGTATAACTATGTACTTTATGAACATATCCACTTGGTAACACTAACCGGGAACGACGGTTTAATTATTACTGAGCAGTGTGACATGACAACCGGGATGTATGTAGGTATAATGAATGAATGCGCCAACAGATTTGTGTAAAAATATTATTATGAAAGCTTCCCACTGAAATAAATGTTCATGTCGCAAAAAAGATAAGGGAAATCGTTAAGTACCTGAGACTAAGATTATCCTGAAATCTAAAAAAAGGGAAAATGTCCAGAGAGTCTAACAAAATATTGTGTCTTATAAACAAAAAAAATATTGTAACGTGCATGAATGAATACGTGCCGCGTTAGGGGCCGGACAGTGCCATAAATCAGCCCCCTTTCCTGCTTTCGTCTTCTACACATATTACCAGCTGCCTATTTTTGTTTACTTTGTCTACTTATTTTATACACTAGGGGTGTTTATTTACCTAGGCAAAGTTAAAAACTTTTTGTCGGTGACATTCAGATCACTGGTTCATATTCGATTTACTGACACTCAACCCGCCAAGCAGCAAACCTAAGTATGGTCGAGATGTTAACGATCGTAAAACTTTCGTGAGTGTTATTCATATTATTTAGATACTAATTTCCAATTTTAACTCGCGTGTTTATTCGTGAACGCCCCTATTTTCGGACTCAAACGGAGTCCTTATTCTCATGAGTAAGGGCCCGATTTGAGACCGTTCTGTATCGAGTCGCGTCGTTAGTTCAATATTTGTGACCTCAGCCCACTGACAGAAACAATACATTACCTATTATACGACCGTCTTCGTACTCTACGGTAAATAACATTTCTACAAGCCGTCTGATAAAATTATTTTCTCTCATGTAAATTATAACTGCACCCAATTATAAAATAAAAGTAAGAAAAGTTATACAGGGAAAGACCTGGGTGCAAAAGGCCCAAAACAGGACAGAGTGGCGTTTAAGGGAGAAGCTTATGCCCAAAATTGGGTCACCTAAAAGTTGACGGTGATGATGAAGAAAAGTTTTCAAATTCTGCAATTTTTAACAATGTGTATTTAGTTGCATTTATTTTCCACGAAATTTCAAACATTAGTTATCCACAAGACATGTGTTTTGTGATTATGACGCACTGACTGATCTCATTATTGTATAACGTGTGGATAATATTGTTTTATGTGCAAGTTCCGAGGAATCTGCATAAGTATGTAGAGATAAACCTTATCAAGGTTAAAGTGCGTGGGTATTTGTGCTATCAAATAACATCCTATAACTCGTGTTTTGACCAATGTAGGTTACATATGGTTTTTTATAAAGTAAAATCACGACTGTTGTAGGTCCCAATGGAAGCGATAGTACACCCATATTTTGCCAGTTAAGATAAAGGTCCCAATGGGTTTAAGCCGACTGCCATTAACCGGGCACAGATCGAGAATCATCCGATCCGGTAAACGAACTCAGGACCTCACTCTCAGTAGTCGCGCTTTGCGATCACAAGAACAACGAGATGGTCAGTTTTTTTGTAATGACAATATTACTATTTTATGACATTTTTTTTCTATTCAAGTTTCTGCAATAGTTTAGATCTACCTTGGATCTATACACAGTACACACTGATACCGAGCTAGCGTCTTAAAAATATTGTTTGAATACTTTTTTTATAAGAGTAGATACATAATACAATTGTTTTGAACAGTTTTAACTCATACAAATATTACAAAACATTTTCATTATCTTGTTTCCGACGTGTCAATATATTTGCGGAATTGGCGGTCTGCGGACAGATATTAAAACTTCTGAGTAAAATAATGATGTACGAAATAAATGATTTCTGATTCTGAAATACTTTATTTAAATAACATTTTTAATTTTCTTGTATATACAAGGGATACCATATATGTCTACCACATAGGAACATATAATATTACCTATATTTTAATTTATTAGTACATTAATTCAAAAAAAATTATAGACGTAGGTCACTTAGATTTCGGCAGTTATTTTATAGGTCCAATGTAATAGGTGGCGAGCCTATTGCCATTAACCGAGCACAAATCTCCGGCAGAGGCAGACTCCGTGCTGCTACTAAAAATTACCTAACGGAAAAACTCAATAACACTTTTCAATTGCAATCTAGACCGGGAATTACCTTCGCAAAGAGTACAGAAAATGGAATATGGACTAGTATGACCGAATTGTGGTAGATAGTACTGCTGATGTACAGAACACACTGCAAGGACGGTAGCAAGGTTGACTGCCCAGTGTACGCCAGGCGAAGTACCTAGGTGTCATTAGTAGGAGTGATTACTATAATCCCGTTTATACAGGTAGGTTTAGAAATATACAGCTACCAACTTATACATAAAAAAATCACTGATAGCCGAGTGGTATGACCGTTACGTTGGACTGCCAAGTCAAAGGTCGCAAGTTCAAACCCCGGCACGCACCATTGTCTTTTCGAAGTCATATGCGTATTAAGAATTAGTTATCAGTTGGCTAAAAACGGTGAAGGAAAAAATTACGAGGAAAACGGCACACCTGAGAAATTATTCAATGGTGTTTAAAGCCATGTCGGAGGCCTACAGCGGTTTAAACTCTGACACTAGGTTGTTTAACAACCATACGATAAGAAGAAGAAGATAAAAAAATTCAATTTTAAACTATGGATTAAGTTATACCGGTCTCTGTCGTTTGCATGTCAAATAATAGAGGTGTGAATAGACCTTAGACAGGTTTAAGTTTAACAGGTATTACCCTCGTTTATGAATAGAGGGCTAATGTCCTCGAAAGTAACCTTTAAATAGGCAAACCAAACAAGGGACTAAAGTCCCACACAGACATACATATTGCATATTATCTACTGAACCCAGTCAATTGAATAGTAACGAGTTAATTCATAATATAACTATTAATTATGTTATTCGAGTAATAATGTGTGTGCTAATTATATTTGATAGTGGCAGTGTGACTCCAGATATAGTGTGAGAAGCAAGCACGATACGTCGGTAAGTAAAGTTCAAATATTATGTCATGTAATGATCTTGACATGTTTTATCTTACGAATAAGGTTATAGGCACTTAACGAACTCATTCGATGAATACCAATATCAACGAATGACACTTTTTTACCACGGTGAGTTCGCAAAAGCGTTAAAATTTTTACACGTAAGATTTTTATTTTCTGGTTGAACCACATAATTATTAGGTCAATAAATTTCATTGTTTTTATTTTCTGCATAATGTGGTCACAGGCCATATCGCAGGAGTAATCATAAAGGTTCCTAATTTTTATGTTTCATCTGCTCGCTGCGCTGCGCGCTGTACGTAACTTGCTCTTGACTCATATCGGATTATATAGAAGACTATTTGAAGGTATTCTAAGGCCATTTCTATGTGCACTAAGACGGGGTTGCTTCAGCTTCACTTGACGTACATGTAAACGTTTAAAATGGCGACACCAATTTTGTTTTTTTCTAGCAGCGTTAATAACAAAAATGTTTTGTTTTCCACTTGCAGCCCTAATAACGTTGATAAACAGGTTATTTATGCCATGAAACAACGCTTCATATTTTACATGCGTTATACATCTTCTGCAATCGTTATTTTTTGACGTATTTACTTGTACGTAACGTTAACAGACTGTTTGAAGCAACCCGCCCTTATGCACTAAACACTTACCGCCGAACTCAGAAACATTTAATGACTACTTAAACTATCTCTTTACTTAGTGTCCGTTTAAGTAATCATTAACGTCTCTGAGTGCGGCGGTTAGACATAGCCGTTAAAATAGTAGGTGAGTCAATTAGCTTATTACAAAAAAGCCCAATTAGCATATTTATCCGATATTACATAATAAATTAGATATTTATATGATACATTTCCTACAACAGGTCCCTACCGAGAATTTCGTAACAAAAAAACAAACAATCTGCTTTGAAGGCGTTCAATATGTACATATTTTTTCCTTAAGATTTTTTGTTCACAATTTGTTTTAAGACATGAATCACACATGAACATCATTTCTATTTGAAGTCATTCAAGTATATATCATCATTTGTAACGCTTAGTGCCTCGAGTACAGTCGTCGACGGTAAATAAAATAAATTATAGGTATACATAGGCGAGTGAAATATTTTTTTTCCGACTGACCATTGTAAACATTTAGGGCCTGTTTCACCATCGACAGTTAAAATGTCAAGTAGACTAACTGCCACTTAAAGTCACCCGTAAGTACTCATTCGAATTTCACAATAACTGAGTAGCATTAATCAGGGGATAAACTGGTCTGTAACTAAGATACGATAGGAGATACTCGTAACTACTACTTGCCGATTAGCGTTAATCAAGAAGTAACTATTCAACACTTTACTTGTAGATAGTGGAACAGGCCCTTAACGTGTTAGTGTTAATTCTTTTGTTTTTACATTTTTATAAAATATATACCGCTCTGTTACAGAACAATGCGTCTATTTATATCAGCGCTACTATTGGTATGCGCTAACGCAACGCCCCAGTTCGTGAAAACTGCAGGGGTGAATGGCGGATTCGGTGGTCGAGGATACCAGTATCATGGCGGAGAGAATCTAGTAAGGTTAGTACGGGGAAGGTTTATTTGATGGCAACGTGACGTAAAGGTGGTCTACCATGGCAACCGGCAGCGCTATTGATAAGCGATCGCCACAAATCCTGTTTGACACAATACCTCATGTTCTTGTAGAGTATCATAATATCTATGACTATATCTAGCAGTGGGATGACAAATGCTGATGTGAATATGAATTGCCAACTTTGCTTTTGCCAAAACAAACAAAATTTATGAAATAATTTGTCATACATCGAGTATTGTCAATCGTACGATATGTGGTGCTAATTCTTATAACTATGTTAATATATATTTATATATTTAGTTGAATTTATTGTATCTGCATTTACATATCTCAGAATTTTGGAGTTTATATTTGGCACAACGACCGAGTAAATTATTGTGTGGTAGTCTGCCACTAGAAGGATGCATTGCCATTGTAGAAATATGCAAAGATATTCACGCCATGGTAACGACCTAGCTCCCAGAAAAAATTACAAAAGATTAGAAGCCTGATTACGTCAAGTTCTTTTTTTTTTAAATCGGTTCTCTTTCTTAACTTTGTTGAAGGTCAAAGGTCAATAATGTTCCTAATTTGATTGTTTATTTTTAATCCTATTGTCCCTGTCCAGTCATAACAACACGCAGAACGGATACGGCGGGTATGGAGGACCACGGTACAACCAACCAGGGACAATCAATTTTGAAAAAGGAGTTTGCTATATTGAAGTGCCGTAAGTACTATAATATTATTTATAATTTTATAAGAAATAGTGAAATCGCATTATAGTGCATCAGAATAATTTAATATCTTACGTACGATGGACGGTTTAAAGAATTACCTGTTGCTCTGTAACTTTAACTACTGTGGAAAGTATCGCTTACAACTAATTTAAATAAATAAATAACAGAACAGCCAGCCTCGTGCGTGACCCTACCCATGTTCCAGCCGGCAATGGGGTGAGTAGATGTGTATTTTTATAATTTCTGATCAAGCAGTTTTATTTTGAAGACTGAGAATACTAATTTATTCAATAAATAATATAACTTTTCGATACAAACACAAACAAATAGGATTAATTTGTTTGCCTCGTCACGGCTCGAGTGATTGCTGAATCCTTTGATTTTTTAGAAGTGGACCTTGCCCTTAGCTTTGTTCAATTCCTAAGGAAGCACGGTCACCGGCAAAAATAATTAAAATATAAAGCTGATAATTACTAGTTCATCATCATCATCAGCTGGAAGACGTCCACTGTTGGACAAAGGATGTGTGGGGTCTCCTCCTTTAGAATGCCACAATTACTAGATAAGTTACATACATTACATATATTATAACTAAAGGAATGAAGCGTTGCAAAATTAAAATATGCACATAAAGTAATTATTCTAGAAGAATACCCTGTTTGTGGAACGGTTTACTTGCGAAGACAAATGAACAAATTATCGTATACGAAATTTTAAATACTTCTGTTTCGGTGTGGCATTCTAAAAAAATACGTTTCAGTACGACTGCAGTAATGTATTAAATAAAACTTTAAAAAAAATTATATTGCTTCAAAGACAATGAGGTTATAAACCAAGCTTCTATATATGCTATTAATGTAATTCGTTACTAGAACAGATATCTTCTCCTATATTACATCACACACACATCATCATCACACTACATCAAACTGATACGAAACCTTTTCTGACCGTGAACTTTAATTGAATATTTTCCAGTCCCGCCCTGACTTGAGCCGCGTCAGGTCTTGCTGTGCGGGCTACACTCGGAACGTTTACAACTACCTCATCTGCGACCCCGTGTGCACCAATCAGTGCATCAACGGCCTGTGCATTGCGCCAGACACTTGCACATGCTTTCCTGATCATGTGAAGAACTTGGCTGGTGTGTGTATTCCCACCTGCCCTATTGGATGCCAGAATGGGCAGTGCTCAGGTGGCGAATGCATTTGCAACGCCGGCTACAGGCTGGATTCCGAAAGCAAGTTCTGTATACCAATCTGTCAAGAACAATGTGGTGGACCTGGTCGCGGTAAGTGTTTACAAATTAATTATACTCGCTCCGTTTTCAGTTATAGGTAGTAAAGTCCAATCATCCATCCAAACATATTAAATAAGTAATATTCTAAAAAAAGTTATGTTATCTACGCGTCTGAAACAAAGACCCTGAATTTCTGCGACTATGTGGAGCTCTAGACCAAATAGACTAATCTGAAAAATAATGTCAGTCTATTAAAATTCTAATAGTTCTTCCGAAACTTCCAGGGAACTGCACAGCCCCGAACACATGCCAGTGCCGCAGTGGGTTCACATCTACTCCCGAGGGCGCGTGTAGGCCGGCCTGTGATAGGTGCACTAACGGCGAGTGTGTTAACAATAACGAGTGCCGCTGCTGGCCCGGGTACGAGAAGAAACCGAACGGAAACTGTGAGCCAGTCTGTGCAAAGTAAGGCTCATAAACCTATCATTTAAACGCACCTCTAGACAAAGGTCATATTTTTAAATATGGGGGTATATGTCAAATATGTGTAATATACTTTTAACTGTCTTAAATGGGACTAACCATTGCAATGCAAAAATTAAGTGGTAAAAAAAGAAATGCCTTTCAAACAGGGGCCTTACTATCAGTTTGCATTGCAGGACATTTTCCATTCAGAACGCGAGACGCCGGCCGCTACGTCCAATGTAGTGCGGCGTCTCACTCCCACAACGGAAAATGACCTGTATGTAATTGCAAGCTCATAGTAACCCCGCAGAAGTCGTGTTAGTATCCCGGGCGCCGTTATTGATATTAAAAAACACACCAGTAAGCAGATATCCTGGCGTTAAGCTGACCCCTGGTATGCGTGGCATCGCAATTAGAGATTTGAGCGACCATCCCAATTTACATTGTCACATGATGTATCAAGATGTAAATTAACTATCGACTGTGTTTTGTTTCAGTCCTTGCAGGCCACCCAGCACCTGCGTGGCCCCTAATGAGTGCTCCAACTCTCTTACCACTACAACATTGTCCCCCTACGGCCAGCATCCTACTCATAATCCTAATACCATAACAACATGGAACCCTCATAACCCACAATCCCAATATCCTAATTACCCTGGTCAACAACCCAGTTACCCTGGCGGCAATCCACAATCCACTTATCCTGGCAATCAACAAACCAATTACACTGGCCATCAGCAACCCAGTTACCCTGGCGGCAATCCACAATCCAGTTATCCTGGCAATCAACAAACCAATTACACTGGCCATCAGCAACCCAGTTACCCTGGCAATCAACATTACCCTGGTAATCAGCAATCTAACTACCCTGGCAATCAACCGCCAAACTACCCTGGCCAACAACCTCAATATCCTGGCTATCAACAACCAAACTACCCTGGCCAACAACCTCAATATCCTGGCTATCAACAACAAAACTACCCTGGCCAACAACCCCAATATCCTGGCTATCGCCCATCTAACTACCCTGGCAACCAAAATCCTAACGTCACTGATACTCAACACAATAACCGGCCAGGTACTCAACCATCTAACTACCCTAATGAACCTTACAATCCTGGTTATAGGCCTTCAAATGGTCCCGATTACCAACCTATTTACACTAACATCCCAAATAACCAGCAACCTCTCTACCCAGAGAGTCAACACGGTAATCCCGATCAGCGTCCTAATTCCGTAAATCAGACCTCTGGCTCTCCTAATGGAACATCTCACTATCCCAACAGTGAATACTACCCTGGTGGTCAATACCCACACCACCAACGTCCCAACTATCCTAATGCTAACCAACCTTCAAACGCAGAACCTTACTATCCTAATAGTCAATACTATCCGAGTGTCAACAACCCTCACCAGCCTCACTATCCCGGTTCCAATCCGTCATACCCCCAAGGCTCGGACTATCAGCATCGCTACCCGGACAGCCAGGCGCCTGCCACCGAACAGATATGCTCACGACCTTGCATCAATGGAACTTGTGTTGGAAGGGATATGTGTCTTTGTAACACAGGATACCTAGCTATAGGTTCAGACACATCAAGGTAAATATTATGATCTATTGTAATCTCGACTTTGCCCGAAGTTAAGTTTTAAACGCATTAGTATCCATCTTGTAAAGTCTCCACGCTGTTGCGTATTAGGAAGTCGGGACCTATCACCTGTGTAAGCATATCCCTGATATCCTAACGGTAATTCCTAAACGGATGGCTATGATTTGTAATTTCAAACACATTTCGATTGTCAGCATAACAGATGATTAAAAACCATGAAGGTAATATGAAATTTGGAAACACTTTTAGATATGAACCTGCAACCCGTGCGAAATCTAGACCGTAAACCATCACGAATACTTGTCGCGAATTCTTGTTCTTGCTGTCATGGTAATCTGTCATGGCTTTACAAAAAATTACGCCTATTCCTTACGTCAGGACCCCATATATACAGATTTCTGTCTTCTTCCCAGGTGTGAACCCTACTGCCCAAGCTGTACAAACGGTACTTGTGTGTCGCCCTATGTATGTGTGTGCAACACTGGCTACTTTAAAGACTTCAGTGTGAAGGGCAGGTCTTCGTGCGTGCGTCGTATCAGGCGGTCCGTGGACGTCACGCCTGCGCCCATCAATATCGCTGAACTGCTCGTTTTTGAAATACCGGACTATTGAATTTAAATAAATTCATTTTTCTTTGCTTCATTTTTTTACTGGATAGATCATAAATTCTGTTTCATCGATTATAAAAGGTAAAGTAACTCCGTAACATAAATAAAATATCATCTACAATTTATTATGTTAACAGACTGGCCATTTATTTTAGTGTTCACTACTGATGATTATGAGATTTTCTTGCATTAAGCTGACACCTACTGCTTGGTTTCAAATCGACAAAATAATGCTACACATACCTAATAGTAGGTAAGCAAAGGTCTGTAGTACACCCCCATTTCGCCAGTTATGTTTCGATCCCATATAATAGGGGGTGAGCCTATCCAGAGTCCGTGCTGCTACTGTTGCTCTGCGTCCTACTGGAGAAACCCAATATTATCACTTTTCCTGACTTAGGAATCGGACCCAAGACCTCACGCTCAGCCTTAGCAGTCGCGCTTGCCGACCATTAGACCAACCAGGCCAATCCAATGTAACCTACATAGTTGGCACTGGTAACTATAAAAATCTATATTATTGTAAGGGTTGAGGTGGATGTATTTCAATAGTAGACCTATACTAAGTGCGAGTGGTTGACGTATAAAATTGTCAATTTACAGTAGTATAAGTTTATCATGTTAGCGCCATCTGTTGTAATAATAGAAAACTATTATATATGTCGGTCATCTGGCTATATATATCGACGTGGTATTGTGTCCGCCATGTTTTATTCAAGTTCCCACCTTGATCACTAGATGACAGTAGTAGTCGTCGCAGTTCAGATGCGAGTGTTGCTATGATAAACTAAATGCATTTACATTTATTAAAGGAAAGAAACCAGGTAATGACTTAATAAGAATCAGCAATAACACCTTTAAGGTGTTTAAATTTATATCACCAAGGGGTAAAGGTTCATTTGTAATCAAACATTAGTTTGAAAATTTAAATAGCTAACGTAAAAAACTATTAAACATAAATGAATTAACTTTTTATTTTACATATTGTTTATATTTTGAATGTTTTTCATGTTAACCAACTTCATAGAAGGATAACGTAATATTAATTTAAATATAAGTTAACAAAATGGTTAAAAAGAAAACTCAGTATGGCAGCACCAAACCACAGAACGTTCAAGTTTTTCAACTGCATTCGGTCGGCGGCAGCAGGTGCGGACTGTCGTGTATCGCGTGGCTTCTGTTATGGCGGGATTTCGTCAATATGAAGTTTTATCAAACTTTTTAAAATTGAATTCATGAACTAAAACTTATTTAGATTAAGTAGAGCATAGCAAAAACTGCAAAGCACTGCCGAAAACCGCTAATAAGTGAAAGTTCACTGGTCAGGATGTCGGTTAATTCAAAGTGGCGGTTACCTGACGTTTTTTGTGTTGGTGTGTTGAATGGATGTCGGAATTACGTTTAATTCGTGGCGCGGGGATGGGTGAGTAAGTGATTCAAGGTGTTTTGAGACTACAATCGAGATGCCTTTCGTGCAGCGTGTTGTGGAACCGAAGTGTTTGTCGCGGACGAGCTTGCGGGACAGCGATGGGAAGCCGAAGGTGGCAGACGAGGAGCTACAGGCAGTCACCAACTGCACCCTGAGCAATGCGCTGAGACAGCTCGCCTCTCTAGTACTGTTGGCGGAAGATATCTTCAGCGAGTTGACCGCTCAGCTTCAAGATATCACCGAGCGATCTAAAGTAGCGCAGACTAAGATCAACAATATTAACGAACTAGTGGAACAATATGATCCGAAGAAAGTACCAGTCCGTAAGTAAAACATTTAGTTATTATTATGACCAGCTATTATAATCGGTACCTACTTAAGTTAGTGTAATAAAAATGAGATCTGTAGGTAAGTACCTGTAATCCAAACCTTGTTTTAATCTAATTAGCACTGGTCTTATTTCGGTATTACAACCTACTATAAACTCCTCAATTTAAGTCAGTAACTATGTCCCTATTGTATATGAGTGTGCCTGCCTAAGTGCCCATGAATTGCGTAAACTAAAAATAAGTAGAAAAAAAACCTTTTTAATTCGAAGTAATTTACTAGGCTTAAAGTAATAAGGTCTATAAATTATTATACCTACAGCTTATTTATGTAATTATATTAAGTAGCTTAGCTCAAAAAGCATCTACCTAGGCCTATGAATACCTACTTATTAACTAGGTAGGTAACAATATTACTTTACATGATAACCTTTCACAAGTCACGTCGTAGGACATAATATTGAATGAAACTGGCCTAATTAAATAATCAATTTACGAATTCCGAAACAATTAAACTTAATCAAAATATTTGCGGTGCATAAAATAAAACGTAAAATAGGTACCTATGTATTAGTTTTCTACGTACCTATAACTAACCCATAAACAACATTAAGTCGATCTACCTACATGGTCAAGAAACCAACCTATAGGCAGAATCTACGTACTTATTTGTATTGCCTATTAACTGCGAGGGCCTTAAAGATAACGAGTCAATTAAAAACATGCAGGTACCGAGTTATTAGATTGTACCCAGCGGAAAGAAAATTGTAAGGAGTTGTATTTTACATATTTGGTGCCGATACTTAGCTGGCTGGTGTTTTATATTGTCGACCGGCTCTGGAGCGTATCGTATCAATCGTATGACTATAACCTGAATTGCCTCTCAAAGTTACAGACGGCACCTCCAGGCAATTGAGTGGTGTACATTGTACGTGAGCTACTTACGTCCATCACGTTGATAGTAAAAAACGTTAAAACGTCGTGGCAAGCATTTGTGAAATAAGCTCATTGAAAGGACCGTTCCGAAACCTCATTACCTTGTCCTCCTTGAATATGCCGCCTTTACAAAAACGTACCACGTTGATGCATTACTCTGAACGCTATCTAAAAACCTGTTTGAGCGTTCGAACGGACCCGCGATGGGAAAAAAACCTTCCAGATTCCAATGCGAACCATAAAAACGTCTCAAGATAATTTCCACGACCCATCCAATGTTTGAGCGCGCCGCTTGATAATTCTGACCGCTCGACCATTTAACGCTTCAGCGATGGAATTCCGTGTTATTTTGTTTATTAAAACAAGACCTATGAAGGTACATGATGTATTATTCGATCGACGGTGAAGATATGACGTATCTATAATTACTAACGGTATTGGAAGGACGGCACCGAAAATAGAATGCCCTTATCGTGATTTCTGTTACAACTGATTAATTGTCCCTGACTCCACAGTTCCCTACAGCGGAGATTATTAAAAGTAAATGTTAACATTTATAAGCCGTCATACAAGGTAATGTAATCATAAAAAAGTTATCTGTCAATAAGAAAAGTAAATAAGTAGGTACCCAATACGAAAAGAAGACAAATACGGTTGACTTAGTTGTTTTTGTGAAGACTGTAAACACTGCAATTCATTGGACAACCTTTCACCTGGACGATAAGCGCTAAGTGTTGTTTTAGTGTCATCTCGTGAAGTCCTGGCCTTTTACGGTCCCTTTTATTTGTACTGCAAAGCATTCCTCACCTTTAAGTGTCTTAAAACAGTCGCGGCGATTGTATTAGTCTTGTTGTTTCATGTAAAAGATAATTTTACACGGGCCAACTCAATACTATAGTGTCTAGGTGCTAATTAATGGTTACTAGCCAGTTTCTAGACATGAATAGCATTATCGGCTATTGGTAAAATAATATTTTTCCTCATTTCACTTAGAACGGTTTCAGGTTTTGTAAAATGAAAATAGATTCCCGGGGTAATGTGGTCGGTATTTTAAGTTTTTGTATGAAATAGAAGTTCTTGTAAGTGATTTTGGGTTGGACCTTGCACAAATAGTTCCGGAATAAGGTACTATTATTTTCAACTTCGAATATTTTTTTCATGCGCGAAAGTTTTCGTAAATTAGTCTGAATTAATAAATGATTTAAAGGCTATAGTTTCGGGAAAGTACTAGAAATACAGCGGAATCTATGTAGCTACTAATACATAGTACACACCGTGAGTTGTAACACGTACAGTTTCATAATTTACTGGTCGCACAACCTGGCCGGTTGCACAGATGCTATCTGTACATGTAAAGTGAAGGGTATAATCACAATTACAAGATAAACTTTCCGTTTCGGAGACGAGATACAAAGACTAATTACTGCAGTCTACCCGGGTTAGGAAAGGCAGTGTTTCTAATGTATCAAGTCTTTTAACTACCTACTGTTCTCATTATTCTTTATGCCACTTTACAAATTATGATTGCCGTAAGTAAGGATATCCTGGCTTTGGACATAATTATATACAATATACAGTGTCTTAAAAATCCGGGTAAAGATGCGGGTGTAGCTAGTATGTTGATTATATTAAACCTACCTATTATGTTATATTATGTAATCGTTCAGGTATACAATAGTCACTGTAACTTCGCAACGTTTGTGCAATTGTTTGGGTTCGTTGACCGATAAAGTTCTTATCAGTTTTCTTTGTAACTAGGAAACGGAGTCGTGTCGCAAGAATTAATTAGCAGTGGATTACCTACTTACGAATTGTGTAACATGGAACAAAGTTCTTAATTGCTGTTTTCTTGGTTCGCCTCGCTTATCTTTTTCAGCGTAAATGGTAGATGATATCTAATAGAAATAGACTTAAAACATTTTAATTAAACATAACTCACCTTTAGCCGATAAAGCTATATTCACTAGAACAATGAGGCATTAACATTATTATAATTATTTATATTATAATAAGTAGAAGTCTGCACTTCAGATTTTTGGCTGCAATCGATATTTTTATATAATTATGCAATATGTATCCCACAATAAGATTGTGCGAAATACCTCACACAGATGTTGTTAGAAATGCGGCGCGAGCAAGGATCATCATGATACGCCTTCGACATTCAGCTATACAAAGTCTATTTTGCATTTGTAAGCGATCAAATGTCATGGTGTCTAGAAAACAATGAGATCCGTGGCAGTACGGCGTTGGTTTTCCCCCATACTTGATTTATCTGCAGCGTGAGCAACGTCCATTCAACCGTTTGGATGCCGATGCGATTGAAACGACCCCCGGTTACGCAATACACAACCTTATTTCATACACCAGAAACTAGTTTCAACGGAAACGTATAAGAGTCGTGAGAAACCAAATTGATTTGTTTTACTTCGAACTATTTCAAGGTGGCCTCGGATCATTTTTAAGTCGATCGTTCTTATTAAGGATTGTATTCGATGGTTATCAAATCACACTTTATTACGTCACGCGCCACGGATTGGGTTACTTAATTCTTCTTTGATTCTTAATAGTGAATTATGATTGGCGGTCAAAGTGTCAACATAAATCATTGGCCTCTTATATTAAATAGGAGGAAATTATAGTATGTTTCCGTTGCCCGCATCTCAGATCTGGAGATATTTCTCTAGTTAACCGATCGGATGGACTTACTTATACAATCCAGGATGCTGCATCTGATCATGTAGAGTACTTATCTGGAGGTTGGATACATTTTATTATTGGTGAGACTGTTCTTTAACCATTACACTACTAGTTTATAATCGTGTTCCACAGTTGTAGTAGCTTGAATACAATAACAAGAAAGTATGTATCCGAACCTTAATTTTAGATATTTACAACAATTCCTTATTAGGAGCCATTGATTGATCCTCTCCACTCACCTAGATCGGTTACATAATTCCAAATTATGAATAATAAATTTGCAATTTAGACTACTGGCTAGTAGTGTCTAAGTGTAGACGATTTATCATGTTTAATAACCAAAATAAATAAGAAAGCAATAAAATAAATAAACAAATTAATCGTAATGTACTTATAGTATGCCGCAGTATTTATCTAGCCGTAGCTTTCTATACCGGACACGATCTAATCTCTAAATAACCATAGTCGATAACCTGCCTAGCTATTAAGCGGCTGTACCTACTGAGTGCTCACCACACAAACGGTGCTAATATGAATTCCTGGCGATATCTCTAGTCTAGAGCAATGACTTGCCAAATGTACCGACGTCGAGGTTAGGCAAATTGGTTTTCTTTCGTCTAATGCTACAGCGTATGTCTGGACAATGAAAGTTTGATCAGTTTCCAAAGATCCTTTCATGTTTATTTAAATAATTCATGCAGATAATATAATACACTACTGATAGATAATGTCTATTCAATTTTTTCTATGGCAGTAATCAGATCGAATAACAAAACACAGTTGACCTAATCGGCGTTTAAATAATCGGGATCATATTACCACAAATGTTAATGCTCAAACCAATTTAGATCGCATCAAATACCGAAGTGAAATGGATCCTGAATATCACGGGATAACCTCCTTTAACCTCGGAAAATTAAACCTATCCCCAGGAAAACGATGAGATATTCATCTACTATGTTAATATGAACAAACATTCAACCGCTTCCGAGTACTGTTTGGCCAAACTACGGCTGAACTGTCTATCATAATATACCACATACGGGTCCTGCGTGCTCAACAAGAGATCATAAACGGGCAGACTAAACAGAGATGCGTACTTCATAAGAGTACCTATCGTCTCAATAGCTATGACTATGACATCATGCTACAGTACTCTTTGTAACGAATACCTTGTAGCGAACATTTTATCCTGCTAATATTATAATTAGGAAAGTCCTGATCATTAGTGGTTGGATCTTAGATGATTGGACGTTCGAAATAGGTTTTTCATCTTCATATCTCACACTATCGCGGTCCACAAAAGGTTATTGATTAACCGAAATTTCAAAAAAGTTTAGAATCTAGAGCTGTTTTAAACACTTTAACAAGCATACACTCGCGTGACAAGTTTGTACTAGCAAAAACCTTGAACCAAAGATAAATCTACCAAAATTAAGGTAAAGATAAAAAGCTTGCATTTTTTAGGACTATTAAGCTTCTAGTAAGATAGCTCTAGCTTGGGAACGCGAGCAGCATTGTACAGTGTACTCAAGGCACTGATTAATATTTCCACGCAATACCTAGTCACCTATAGATCTAATACCACAGGCTTCGGTGTCACCTTTCGTCCCCGATAGTGCCTTTCCTCGGTGTTGTTTTGCAGGCTATTGAATGTCTGTAGTCGGTCCGTATTAAGCAAGTCTTCGTCGCGTAATCTGAGCCTCGGCTTAAATCTAACGGCTTTGTGCCTAATGCTTTATGCCTGAATAAATTACGAAAAATAATATCTTTTTGAAGGATCGATCGGCTTTAGTGTAGTCATTGACTCGGACATATATACCGATGAAGGTATTCGTCAACGTAGTACAACTACTGAATTTATTTGGTCCTACGAATCGACTCATTTTAAAGTCGATTCCATTCATAAAATATCACGCTCGAGTAATCTTAGCTCCGGTATGAAAATAGCTAGCTTAATATTTAATTGTAATACATTTTATAATTTACTAGCGGCCCGCTCCGGCTTCGCACGGGTATAAAATATATATTATAAGTATTTCTCCACTATTTAATGTATGTTATTATACATATAAACCTTCCTCTTTAATCACTCTATCTATTAAAAAAAACCGCATTAAAATCCGTTGCGTAGTTTTAAAGATTTAAGCATACATAGGGATATAGGGACAGAAAAAGCGACTTTATTTTATACTATGTAGTGAAGTGTAAGTATAATCAAAGATAAGCCACGGCTTCGCCCGTATTTAAAATTTCATTTATGCTAATCACGGTAGATAAACCTATATTTAAATTCGTGATGCCGTTACCGCGTGATTAAGAGACACAAACATTCAAATATCTAAACATTAAAACATCAAAATGTCTAAACATTGTGACTAACGCCTTTATAAAATTATAATGTTAGAAATTAGTGAGGTGAAATAGTAACAACACTCCGAATTAAATATCCTTCACGACGACGAGGTTTCTGAGACGTCAGACTGGCCTATTTTTTTCATTGTACAAATCGCATAAAATGAAGAACCCTTGAAATAATAATAACTACTCTAGAAAATTCGGGAACATGACTCCTATTTTTTGTGGTTCAAAGTTAGTTACTCTACAGTTTTATTATCGCACTCAGCAAATGGTTTCAGATACAAAAACCACACTTGAGATAGTCACCCCTCTCGTAAGTCATTGTGGGAACTTTGGAACGAACAAGGAAGCTGAATTTTTTGTCGCGTGTTTCTGAGAATACGTCCCAGGTAGCTGGGTACTAATGCGAGCCTTTTGTATTCATAACTTGCGCGAAGATTTTGCGAATGACCGGCCAGCTTGTTTTACAAATGAGGTTTTTGTTCAAAGAGGTTTGAACTAATCTATCATAAACCCAAACAAAACATCCATTTACTAAACAATACTGAAAAAGTTTACGTAACGTGATTAATTTTGTAAACAACAATATTATTATAATAGTTTTTCACTCTTAAAGTAGAATGACTTCAGTACGTGTTGAGACCTTAATTTAAAAAAATGGATTCTTCCATTACCGCGCACACTTCAGCAAACTATAATAATATGCAATTATTTTTTACTGTACTGTATAAACTGCACTGCAAATACTCTATCTATGAATAAATCTGGTCTATTATCATAAATAACATCTATACCATTCCATAATATATAGTAATAATTAAAAAGGACCTAATCCTTTAATGGGCGCCTTCACACAATCCCCTAAATACCTACACATAACGCAGCGATAAGCAAAGCAAAGGATTAACGAATTAATTCTGTCGTATTCTTGCAGTATAATTATGTTAAGTCTATTTTAAATCTGATTCCTGAATGCAGTGAGGCTGTGACAATGACCTTTAGAAGCCCACGCTAATTATACACACATCGACAACCGGTGCCAGACTAGTTCATGGCGTGGCACGTTTCAACATAGCTACGCAACATAATAAAGTGCCTAATTTAACTGCGCTAACACTTGACGACTTGATCGACGGTTCAATGTGCATCTCAGCCAATCCAACGGAACTGATATTTTATGTGCGCATATAAACGAATGGAAAATTGGAAACTCATTATTATAGTACGTACCTAGTTGTCAAGTGTGTAGCTTTAAGTTCAGGGCTTGTCTAGTCAGATCTCACTGTTAACGAACTCACCGAAGATGCCTTACCATTTACCAATACCTAACCTTAGTACAAAACCTTGTTTCATCCCAAATTGCTTAAATAACATGATTGCACCCCAACCTAGTCGTCCAATCACTGCAATTGTGATATTAAAAACAATACATTCAATTAACTTCCCGCCAATGTACAGATTCAATTAAATTAATTAGGGAGTCGTTTGCAACAGTTTTATTGGACGTATAAAAAGACGTAAAAAATTGTGAAGGCGGATTGAGTTAACGCGCATTGATGCTTATGATGCAATAAGCGGACCCATTCAACGGCCATATATTTTATGCGCCCCTCCTGTTACCAGCATATGGTGCAATCGCTAATTTACTAACTTACTTGTTCTTAGCGATTATTGTTATGGTAGCGGAACCTTCGTAAGAAGTTTTAGGGGATTATGTATTGTAACGTTCCATTGGAATTCGTAATAGGTACATACAATTCGCAGACTAAATGCCTGTCTTGTCCATAATTACCTTAAATATTTTTCTTTTTCAACTTATTTCTTATAACTCTTTTGTTACCTAAACCAGATGATAAGCTGTTTTGATGTTCAGCTTCCTAACAATAGTGATGCATGTACCGAGGTGGCTATAAACTGATTGTTACAACTTGAAACGTTTCCTGTTTAACTCTGGTTCCTTCAACAACACCTTCCTGTGCGGCAGCTGAAGTTTATCACACGGTTACATCAATAGACCCGATAAAAGGGAATATGGAAGGGTTGGGAATATGACCATTACCTAATATATAAACGTTGACTTTCCTTTATTTTAACGAGGCACACTAGGCGTTTAACTGATTTGACCTACACGCTGGGTTAACAGAAAATCTGGGTTCCTGTTACCTCTGCTGTTAAATTCTAAGAGACTGATACTGACGAAAGAATAAACATACCTACTACTCCTGTTTCGAATATTTGCGTTTGATCAGTTTGAGATTCATATCAAAAACAGAACCCACAAGCAACGAATAGAGAGTAAAAACAAAGGAGGAAATATTTCGTTTTTTTGGCTGGAGCTGAAGTTAGTTATTTTAATTCGATACGCGGTATTAAGTTTGTAACCACAACAACAAAACGTGAATCCCTGTGCCCTCCCCTCAGCTCTGACATTGTTACTATTGACGAGGGTCCGAGGTATTCGCGAGGTTTAGGTGCAATTTGTTTCAAGTTAATACGATGCCTATCAACATTTAATCGGATCTTCTTTTACTATAGCTTAATGTATTGATTTAGGATCGAAAACTAAATCAAATCAAACCCGCAGAACAGTTAATTGAACGCGGTTAGATTATATTTTACCATTCCAAAAAGACAGTTAAAACCATATGGTAGAAAGGTTGAAACCTCAAATTGAAATGACTTTGCTTTTCTATATACTTTTTTGGGAGGAAAAATGCAATGCCATAAAAAATAAGTGAAATGGATGAACACATTCTTAGTAAATTTTAAACAAGACAATCCTCGTATTTTTTACTTATCTCTTGGCGTGACTTCGACAAAATAAGCACCTAGTTAATATTAGATGAAGCCCGTGGAACGTGGGGCGTCGCGCCAGCTGATCGGAAGTCCTGCCCTTTGTTCAACTTTCAACCACACTTTTTGTAGTTCAAGGAAGGAAGTCGACAATGTTATTATATTGATCTGAACATTAACTTACAAAATATATTTTTAACGCCCTGCATAATCACAGGAGAGATAACAGTTTTCCGTGCGTTTTATTTCTGTTTGCTTACCAACTTTTTGTTCCGCTCCATTGTCCCTTACGAAATATCCGCATTTTTTATTCAGACAAAGAGGGAAAGCTTCCATTATTCAGGATATTTTAGGGTACAATGGCGGACCGCGCACGGCGCACGCGCAGCGTGTGATCCATTGCCGACAAGATCGATTGTTCGCGATATACAGGGAGGCGGTTATTTAAAATTGCTGGCTTTGTCAGACACAATGCGAATATAAATGAACTCCACACCTAGACTATTTATACCTTTTACAAGCTACTTCCTGCCCTTCCCAGTTGAGTTCCGTTCATTAAATATTTTTTGTCTAATGATTTATTACACTATCCTCTGTTTTCAAATCCTGCATTCAATGTCTGAAAGCGACGAATCTACAAAACATATCTCAGTGTGTATAAGGAGTTTTAAAAGATGGCTTGCTTTGTTAAATTAGTCAAGGTCTTCAATGCCGGACTTTTAAATGTGTATCAACCACAAATTTAATTTACCTGTGCCGCTTACATAACAAGATTATTTTATAATAAACTCATGGGTAAAAAGTATGCTAAAGTTTACATGTAAAGGTTAACTAACTAAGCATGCGTCATGCGCACACCTTGCAGCCCGCAGACAAGGCAGTATAATATACGTTGGTTGCTGAGTACATTGACATTTTATCATAGACACACACCTTCTAGTCACGTGTCTGCAGAAGCTAATTACAGTTTAACCTCGTGGCCGTGGCGTGGAAGTGGCTCGAGACGTCGCCGGCGACCCAGCCACACCAACTCGCCACTTTTGTGGCTTCTGCAAATAGCGTTTATTACTCTCCACTAACTTGGTTAAACGGAAATATCAAAGTGGTTTCTCGGAATCAATCTGGCGATCGTTAATCAGAAGTATTTATTAAAGCACCTGGGAAACCGAGACCTTGGGTTATTTCCTTTTGTTATATATTTGCAAATGATTAACTTGGTAGGATTGCTTAACAGGTTTCTTTGATGCCGATTTTAGGTAGGAAGCGGACTCAAATCCACCTCAATCTTATATATCAAACACTACGAAAAACCTGTTTGATGATTAATAGAACTCGAAATTATTTAATCGATGTTATCCTTAATTCTTGTACGTGGAAATAATGATATAAAAATACATACAGACGAACATATACACTCCTTCTTTTTAAAGTCGGCTAAAAAGAGGTAGCCACAAAAATTACTTCTACAAAAGTATGATTTCTTTCTCCCACGGGATTAAATACTGGGAACGATTTATCCTATGCTAGGAAAACAAATAACAATAAATTAAACTTGTGTAACGAACACATGGACAAATTCTGATTTCGTTGGCAAGTAACCTCTGTTTCTGTTAATGGTCCATTGAAGTGAACACATGATGTAACACTACGTGGGAATATGATGCAATCGAACAAGGAAACGGGATATTATTAACATAATGGTTCTTGCAATATCCTGTAGGTGGAGACGCTGGCTTATTGACAGCTTTTAATGTGTTCTCGGATGAAATGAGAGAAGAGAGCTAAGAAAGTTGGGACACAAATAGGGGAGAATGTTTCGAAAGCGAAAATGTTGCGCGTTCGTCTGTTTGAAGGATCTTTACGAATCACTCGATACTTTATGTTTCTATCTTTGCATTAATGCCTATTAAAGCTTGAACGAATCTCATTAATACCAGCAATGCAATGGGAACCTAACCTTTATAATCGTGATCATCCACTATGATTATTATTAGAATAATTTAGCGAAACAATTTTGTTTCTGATACTCCATTATTAACGAATCAGCGTATAATTTTCGTTTTAGTGCAGTTGATTGACGCTCACCAACCAAGCTTATTCCCACGATACATTTTCGTGAAATCATACTTAGCGTAATTTTCATTGTGAGCGCAGCATTTGTATCCTTTAATTAACGTGTGTAGTAAAGCCAAAACGCGTTGATAGCATTAATCCCATCTAAATGGTGCAAATACTGTAACACCCATTTCATTGCGTCGTAAATCGTGGATAATTATCACATAGCTCGACGCGATTCCAATTGGTAGACAAAATTTTTAATTATAGGGTACAGAAACCTATATAACACGTAATTATATAGGAACCTACTTAATACTTAAATTTGTTTACATTTTGCAATATATTTCTCCGGTTTATTGGTTAAGCTAGCTCAGCGTAGCTTCCTTATCCTTCACTGAGTAAAATATTTTAATTGCTTTATGTTTGAATTACATCAATAAGTCATAATCATTATCATAACACTTAATAATATAGCGTAACCACTATGGATAGATTTAATTGAGCAATAAATACATTTAGTTAATAGGTAGTATGTATCTATATAATAACCGAGCTCATTAATATAAATCACGCTTTCTCTCAATCTTTTCATAGCTCTTGTTAAAAATTAAAAACCTTTTAAATTTTTTCTTCTAAATTTGAATAACCTCGCATTTAATTGTCACTGTGTGATAAATGGGGGAACAAATAACACCCATATTATGAAAGTATTTAAACCAGATGTAAGTGCTAATTAGGTGCTGTAGTTGTTGAAAGGGCATGAGTGAGCGGTGTGCAAACATTGCAGTGCAGTGTCCGTAAACAAGGGTGTTTTGAGAGCAACTCTCAAATCAATCATGGCAACCTTATCGACACGGTTCCGTTGCGAGCTCATTAGCGATGCCGCCGTCCGCGCATCACGTACCACATACTGACGGGCCACGGGTACAGCCAATATGGGCAAAACAAGCCAGCTCTCATCCATATTGCAGGCTTGTTCGATCAGTTCATTTATATTGCAAGCGGATGTTCTTTGCAACTTTCCTGAACTGCACCATTACGACAATCTGATTTTTGGACGAGGAATGTTGTTCGTTGAGTAAAAGTTTTCCTGAAATTAAGACAGATTGCGTGATAACTAGATAGACTTCATCCCGAAGACCTAAATACTATAATGCGTTTTAAAGTGTGCACGTCAAAGTATTGTTAATTTCGATTGAAACACGTATACCTATTATATACACGACGTCTTGCATGGCCTCATGTACTCGTACTCTCGATGCAATCAAGTCAACGTAGCCCATGGAACACGTACTCTTGTACCTTAAATCGCTGAACAAATTGAATTGATTTGGAATGGTTCACGCGTCGAGTACCCGCCTTTATTATACGGCATGACTTGACTATTGTCCGGAGAACCTCGCTTGTCGTGTTCCGATTGTGGTACATGGTATTCGAAACCCATGGTGAGATATAATTAAATAACTTTATAGATACCGATCGAACCTAATACATAACAATTAGAAGAACAATATGATATTGTCGACCATAAAATGTTTAATCAATTCTATATTACAATATCACCGATAGTAAAACCATTACAAAATAAAGCGATTGCATGTGCATGACATAAATCTGTTTGTAATACACTTAATTGCATTCGGTTTGCGGCACAATTGCTTGACGTGAATCATACAGATAAACGCAGTGTTTCAGTCGGGTGACAGCATAAAAATAATGGTGAAAATAACTGATCGCCGGCGTATTATTAAGATAAGGAACGAACGAACGCGATAATGGCCGCTTATGAAGGCGTGCTGTGATGCACCGACATGAAACTATTTCCATTACGATGAAAAATATTTTACACTTTCAGCGCTGTCATTTTTCAAACGGATCGCGTGTGAGATCGTTTTATTTTCGCCGTTCCTTATGTATGATAGCACCAGCCATTAAATGGTCGTTTATATCAATAAGAATTTAATTTAATGTTAAACGTAATATCAAGAACTATGTGGAGTTATCAGTTACACTGTAACAGCATGCGCCCAGTATAGTATATCAAGAAAGTGATTACAGTCATCGTAAGTAGTCTCGTAATTGCATCTAGAGCGGTAATTACAGTTTTGAATGCAGTCAAACGAATATATTGTAATAAGTTAGCACGGAGCGTGCAAATTGCGACTGATTTGTGATGTTTGCCATAGGTACGCTTCATTAATTTGTTGCGTCACTGGGTCTCGCAGATCATGTAACAGATGATTTATTTCGCGGCGGCTGTGGAAGCTAGCCGGCTGCGGTGAACGAACCCTGTCACCGCGCTACGTTGCATTACTGGTTTCGGCACTTCGGCAGAAGATTTTGTAGTCGACGCGCATATTGACCGTTTATGGACATGAAACTTCATAGCACGTTCATTCATTACAAACCGGCTAAGATTAAATGGCTGCATACCTCATATACATAAGGCTCTCTTGAATGGGATTCGAGGAATGGGTTGCGCAAGCTGTGATATATTCAACCACAATTCGAGGTATCATGAATTCACACTTTGAACGCATGAACTGTTGTAAATGACGATTAAACTAATATTTATGGAGTGTTTTTATGTTAAAATTTCGTTCTTTATAAGTTTACTAGCGGCCCGCTCCGGCTTCGCACGGGTATAAAATATATATTATAAGTATTTATCCACTATTTAATGTATGTTATTATACATATAAAACTTCCTCTTCAATCACTCTATCTATTAAAAAAAACCGCATCAAAATCCGTTGCGTAGTTTTAAAGATTTAAGCATACATAGGGATATAGGGACAGAGAAAGCGACTTTGCTTTATACTATGTAGTGATAATACGAATTGCTGGCTTATTGATTTACAATCCTTTTTTATCATCGATGCTATACTCTAATCTTTATTTAATATTGCGGGTTCGTTTCCAAACGAAGAGTGTTTGTAGGCCATACCAATATTGTACTTGAGATACATATTATTGTACTTCCTCGTGAACGTTATCTACTTTCGGCTCTTCTCTTTTGAGTAGTATAGCTTGTAAATATAAGATACACATGCGTTGTAATCTTATCGTTCCACACTTACCTTGGTAACAAAAAAACGTTATTTATACGTTAATCCATGTAACAACGAGCAGCTGCTAGCACAACAATCAGTGCTGGCTTATACACCAAAATTATTAAAAGCCATAAAACGAGTCTTATAGAAGGGTGAGCCACCCTATTGTCGATTTACGTGACGAGTTTGGAACTCGCATGAACGTTTTATTATATTGAGACAGGCGAGGTATTAAATCGATTTTTTTTTATAATGTGCATAGCATGCACCCGCTTTTAGCATGATAAAAATAATGTTCTTTAACGCTTGTTGCATGTATAATTTTTTGATCGCATCAAATACAACCTTTCTTAGCCCATATTACTCGTAAATGCTTACATCCGTGTTACCATCTAATTAATAAATTTACAGTATTTGCTTATTTAGTACCTTGATAAAAATACGACTAAATAATTACGCTTTATAAAACCGTTGACCATAAACCGTATCCGGCTGCGCAAATTGTTCGACATACCTTTTATTTTACGAAGGTATCCGCATTTCGCACCTCGGGGACGAGGCGCAAAATGAAGCCAAGGCTCATAATATCGATACAATCGCGATATTCCATGAACACTAATCAGGGCAAACCTCTTTAGCAGTTCAATTTATATCGTTTTATTGGAGCAACCCTTCAAAAGTTACATCATTGACCGTTAAAGGCAGGTTGGCGCGCAAATGTCCGCGACTACTCGCTTGCTACCTCGGGCCGCGGCGTGTACTTTGTCGCTTGCAACCGGTTGCATTGTGTGGCGAGCGACCGACCGTTAGTCGCCCACCTGCGGGAACGTTGCCCACTGAACCGAGAGCGACGTGTGTCGTGTGTGTCCAACACGTGGAGCTAAACTATAGCACACGTCTGCATAATAACTGCTTGCTACCGTCGTAATGACCGCTAGTGCTAGGTGGCTACTGCGCCGATTCTGCAATCTGTTAGGGTCGACTGCGTTTGCTCTGGTTAGTTCTAAAAAATGCACTGCCCAATTTAGTTCTGCTATAATAAACAGCATGTGAGGGATAAAGGTTTTGACGAAAGGTAGGTATGCCACCTAGGAATGAGAATGTGGAAAAAAGAAAGATAAAGATAAATATCATTTAATCAAAATGGACTTACAAAATAAATACTTTTTGCACGTCAAATTACATCAAGACAGCCCTCAAAACGCCCGCCTGTCACCGCTTCCTAGTGCTGAGTAGAAAAAACAGCGCAACAAACTACCCAGCAGATACGATAAAAACCTTCGACTGAAAAATAATTTGAAGATGGGCTGATGAGAACTAACATTGGCTAGAATTGTATGCTAGTTCATAATCCTACCGCTAATGATACTCAAGTTAAATGTTACGACATCTCAGGCTGCCTTAACACTGTTGTTAATTTCATAATTGTGTCCATTCAAGTGCAGATGTCGGCTTTATTTGTGCAATTATGTAGTTCTTTACTCGCATTTAGCAGCTGCGTTAGTAAAAGTCAAATGTTTGTTCACGCACAATTTGTTTCGTAAGTTAAGATTACGTAATGTCACTTTTAGTAAATATTTATAGAACGCGCCAATGCATCGCGGTGCATCCGCTGTTTATCGTAAGTCAACCAACATGTGAGATAAGCGATATCGATTGGTGACCGATCGCATTACGACACAGTCACTCGATACTTTGACACCTAGCCACCGGCTACGACTGTTTGTACAACGATTATTATCTTTTATGCTCTGTCTCGGTTTGACCCAGTTCTTAGTACTTAGTGATGGTTAGATGATCGATTATAAGATACATTATCGATACATTTTTGAAATTAGTCGTACTAATTACGAACATGCTTTATAGTATTTTCCGAGACATCGCCTAGTAACCTAATTTTAAATGAATACAAGTTAGTATTTGAAGTATAGATTAAGATAGGTATGAGATAACAAATTAACATAATTGCTTTAGCATCCTATTTGAAATAATTATAAAAGCTACTTTGCAATTCATATTTGGTAAGATGATTAATAGACACTATTACGGTCATCCGTTCCAGATAGCACCTTAGCATTTAATTCAAAGAAAGAATAATTGTAAGTAGGTACAACAAGTTGGAACGTAACTTATTTCAGTATCAGTATCTCAGTATTTTCCAGAACATTAAATAATGTTTTCCTCTCACAGCCTGTCCCCTTATCTCGTTCTTAATGTAAAGCATCGATTCGGGCCCAGTTTTTGTTTACGAATGTTTCAAAGGCAAAGTTGGAGGAACAATGACTCGGAAATATTATTCCTGCTTTAAGATGGATTGCACTCTAATATCGTAAAAGTATGTACCTACATAAAAAGAAAGCTTTAGTAACTGAGATTTAAAAAGCGAGTTTTTTTACCGACAACTTGATTGTAACGACCGCGAGAACCGTCAGGTTCCTATCGAAACTTTACTGCACTGTAATAACGTGATTATTATCAATTTAAATATCGGAATACAAATTGCGGGAACATTTTATTGCAAACCAAACAATCGTCTGTGGAATCGAATTTCGATTTGCGATGTTTCCTTGTAACATTCTTATTTTAGCTGAATACACATTTCGTAATGTGCATAACTGTAGGAACGTTACGCAAACAAAATCACAGATATAATTATGGTGATTTCACGATTATCTCCAAAACGTAGTAAAAGTAAGTTATTGCTATGTATTTTTATGTGGTTTTCCTGCTTCAGTTTCGTTGATTGCGTACGAACGAACTTACTGTAATATTGACATTAAACTCCATCTGTAACGTTTGTTCTCAGTTTGTTATTTGCCTGAAGATATTCGAGCAAGCCAATGCAAATAATTGCTTTAAGATAGAATCATTAATGAAGTAACATATAAAATGAGTCGTTGTTGTGATTTAATTTCCTTTGAGAAGTGTATCGATA
Organism: Abrostola tripartita; assembly: GCA_905340225.1. Lineage (NCBI taxonomy): Eukaryota > Metazoa > Arthropoda > Insecta > Lepidoptera > Noctuidae > Abrostola > Abrostola tripartita. The sequence goes on from HG996494.1 coordinate 1,193,201, forward strand.
GTCAAACACTGAATGCACATTCTCCATAGATGACACGGCGTTAAGCCGAAGCCTTATTGTGATGTAAATAAGTCGTGATCGTTATTGTACAATGGGACGTGGGAGTGAGGGTGTGGGCAGACCGGCCCTTAGCTCAAATATAAACAGAATTTACCACACGGAGGGTGTTGCGTTCTGTCTTCCACCGTCTTGGACTACCAAGCTCATGTTTAGCTAATTTGACCGGCGATATTTGTCTTTTATTATATGTACAACTAAGGGGGAGGGCTTTGTACAACGTTTAAAAAAGAAGTCTTCCGGCTGATGATGATGTATGTACATACATTGTACAACACATGGCTATTATGGATTGTGGAGTCGCGCAGTAGATCATAAAATACTATAAGTGTCTTCTCATTTTATAGGTGTTACCTATAGCTAGCTGTATTTATACACCTATAAATACAAATGCAAACTATGGACGTTCTCCTTAAAATCCTAGTGGTATGATAAGCAGTACAAGTGCGTTATATTTATCACTCTAATCCACCGGTATGTGGGTAATGGTACCTTAGGTGGTCGGTGTAATGTTACGGGCGTGCACATGTATTCAGCTAGTGAAAGCAAACATTCAGTCAGCGTTCCACATAATGCATCTGTGGGGAGCGACACTTGACACCTTGGCCTTCATTACAGAACTTGAACGACTCGTACAACTAAAATACCTATAGCAAATATAAAAATGTTATAACATCATGCTTTGTTTCCATGCAGGCAATGAACGCTACGTGATATTAGATTACATTTTTAAAACTACACCGACCTATCATATACCTATGCATGTTAAAAAGAGATTAGACAGCTAGGGTACCAACTGCTAAGTAACTTTCTTGTGTTTTATGTTGGTACAATTTGTTTAAAATTGTTTTTTCTTTGCTTTATAATAAAAAACTTCGCCCATGTATCGTGGGTGCGTTTCATGAACATAAAATACCACATACACAAACACCCAGACTTGGGAAAACGATCTGTGGATCACACTATTCACTTAGCCACTGCGCTAATCAGGTCCTCAATGTTTGTGTTCCGAACCCTAGCACAATGTAGAATATACGATAGTTTTATTGTCATATAACGACTGTAACCCATGCAAGAACCAAACTTGTTCTTAAAGTAGAAAAGTAAAACGCTTGCCCACTGGTCCGATCGTCATTCTTTATTAACTACACAATAGATCAGTAAAAAAGTTGACCGGTTCATTCAAGTCGTATAATAATTTGATGATATTGGTATGAGTGTGGCTGTGTGGGTGCATCGTCTTCAATTTGTATTCGCCTTTCAAAGTAACCAATCTTGTCCTCGAATGCAATACGTGAATAATAAATCAATGGAAATTGAGTCGGTAAGAAAGATGGTCAAGTTCAGTGACCTTCCCATCGTCGTCATGACGGACAAATTGACCCCACGTATGCAGACTTTATTGTGATGGGTCGCTGGATTCAGGGCTACTGCGCATATTCATATACTTGCAAGGCTAAGCGTCGTTCACAATTGTGTCTTAGCTGGATGAACCATGTGATGGATCTATTTGGTTTATTCTTAGTAAGTCTGAAGGCAAGCCTGAGGGCATTTGATAGTAATCATTTTCTGTAACCTTGTTTACTTATAGTTATCACCTCAAGAGAATAAACTGCAGCAAGTCTTGTCAGTCGGTAACTGTATGCCTTTATCACCAATCTGTCTGCCAAGTGTGGTGATGTTACAATTTTCCATTAACCATAATAATTGTACATAGCGGTCCTTTAAAGTACTATGTTCATGTAAATTTGACTGTATATGGTAGGTACGTGTTTAAAGAAAATGTAGGTGAAAGATTAGTACGACTATCTTATCACGAAAATTCGTTTACACAAGTACGTTTATGATTAGATAAGTTTCTAAAGAAGTATTTATCACTTAATGTGTTTTTCTTTGTTTTTGTAGGCACCGTTTTACAAACCAGTTCATATTGCAATTCATTTTACTTAGCCTACATTTAACACATAGAAATCGACTAGAGGTTAGGAATACACGTCACGGATAAAGGAATAACAAAATTGGTTGGAATTTAATTAGATCGTCAAATAATATACCACTTGAACTTTTTTCATTTGGTAATCTTCAGAGATTTGCCATCAGTACTTTCCTCCTTGAGGATTTAAAAAATGCTTTTACGTCATTAAGCTTTATTATACGCTCGAAATCGTCGCGTCGTTTCAGATCTTGTCATACAAGTCTTCAGCTCCTCATTTAGAGTCATCATTATTTTTAAATAGCTACTTATCATTACCTTAAGTACTAAAACGGATGGTTGTATGGTTTTAATGACAGATTACCCCGGTTCGTTACTGTCCTGTAAATGGATACGACTTATGAATAATGTAGGCTTGTCGAATGACTTGATTCTGAATTAATGTTTGGATAACGGCTTGCTGATATATTGCACAATGGGTAGGCTGAGCTAGATGTTGCTACGACATATTAGTCTAAAATATTGTAAGTATATCTACTTTCGAAAAGCTGGCCTAGGAATCAAGCGCAGAAAGTCTTGGCAGACATATTTTTAAACACTCCGCCATTATTGCGAAATTGATGTGTAATGGTTGTAACTGAGCTTGAGTGGTGTATAAAACACTTGTAGGTATTGAATTACATAGATATTTTTAGTTTAAGTATGTGTGGCGTTTGCGCAGTTATGTGCGTGGGCTGAGGCACTGTGAGTTCAGACGCATGTCGATGACGGCCCTCTCCCTGTACTCCTACGCATGCGTGTACAGCCTCTTTAATGAACCCTTTCAATTTTATTGAATTGGTAGATGTACCTATCAACAGAATATACTATGCACTTAGAGTGTTATTTGTGTTTTGCGTCTAAAAGAAGATTGTTTGTATGTAGAATTTTAAAGGGCGTTCACACAAAAGTTCGACAAAAATTAGACAGTTTCGAAGCACAAGTAAAAACAAAATAAACGCACCCGTAATAAAGTTTCAAATCCGTCATCAGTCACGTCTAAACATCCAATTTGACTAATACCTTGAACTGAACATATTGTACATAAAAACCATTTCACCAGTTTTATTTTCGTCTCGTCAACATAATGAAAATTGTAATTTCTTGGTAAAAGTACAAATTTCGTTGGTGTATGTGTGTGGCAAGCGGCACCCTAATTTAAACAAAAATAACTGAACACGCTCCTTAAGGTAATCAAACTTCACGACACACGAATACACGTGTAAGGTGTGAACAGAAGTAAAGCATAGTTTCACGCCCTTCATTGAGAGTTGGTGCTTTTATTTTTGGACTAAAAACTATAATAATAACAATAAATACGTCTTTACTTTCTAATGAGAGTGTTACAGATATTTACTTCGTGTTACGGATTTCTGTACAATATTATTTCATTATGGTGCACTCAGGTCTGTTCGCGCTAAACCTCTTGCGTTTAGGACTGCACGATGGTTTTTCAGAAGCTGGTGATTGGTTTGTATTTAAATACAAATGTTCTAAATTAAGAAATTACACTAATATTATAAGGCGTTATGCTTTTGTGTGTTTGTATGTTTGTTACTTCCTCACGCTAAAACGGCTGGACCAATTTTGAGAAAATTGAGTATGGATGTAGCTGACACCCTGGTTTAACACATAGGCTACTTTTTATCCCGAAAAAATGTAGCGGGTAACACTGTGCGGCGCAGATAGTATCAAATATTTCAGAGAATGATTCTTAAAAAAATTGGGGACATCAAATATCTTCAAATACTTATAATAAACGGGCAAGTGTAATTAATAACCGTCTGCATTATAAATATCCGTAGCCTTGTCCTAGAGACGTTGGAAACGCGTTTCATAAATCATCTTCGATAAGACAAAAATACTTTAGGGCGTGAGCGGCTACGGGCTTCAACAATCTAGGGTACACAGTACATACGCCTACACCGCCCAAACCGGTATGGCATTCCTACTTTCTGTCGAATTTTTGTACCACGTTGCCTCTTGAACCGCTCCGATATAGAAACCAGATACAAGGCGGTGCTATTGAGGAGTGATCGTTGGATTAGTTTATCTGGAAGGGACGAGCATGATTCGAATTTTAATGTCTAGTGCGTGTGCCTCAACTTTTTAATTGTTATGTGCGGCTATTTATATATAGGAAGTGTTGTACGATGCCTTATGCAGGAGGATAATATTTATATCGTCGTTTGACTATTTAACTTATTGTTATCAAGTTGGATGTTGCATATATTATGGTTTAATGGCGGACATTTTATTATTCATTTTGGTTACACTGACCTACAATAGATATAGCTAATTTAAAATTCTGCACTGAAGATTAGTCTACAAATAGATAATTAGGTATAATATTTTTCGACTGTGTTATACTTATGCAGATTTAGGCAGTTGAATATAATGGCCGTATAATTCCTTTTATGCGCCTCGGTCGGCGATGAATAAGGCCTATGCGTCGTCGGATCAACATGGGAAACCATGATAAAATAATCCAAAACGATTATTATTTTACATTTTGTCCATGGCCTTGGTTTTTTAAGACCGTCATGATCTTTTTATGAGTAAAGATTAGATGTAAATCATAATATTTTTAAGATGGCCGGTATCTATAAAAACTTTTATAAAGTAATGTTAAGTTCCTTTAGCCTCCTGTGTTTAAAAACAAAACCCCGGCTTAGCATTCAGTAAAGCTATTCCATTGGCTATAATGGTGCCTCTAGAAGCATATAAGCGGCCGGCGCCCGGGGCTCCACGTCACAACAAAACAAACACCCACCGCGATCCTATCGCTCAAACGAACTTGAACCCAATGGTAACCATTTAAGGCTAGACGCCGCATTCACATTGCTTTATATTATCCTGTCACGTACAATCTAACCGGCTATAAAACTTTTGTTTTCACGCACACTTTTACTTTTTATTTTTAGACCAAATTGTGTCTTCCAAGGAGTTCCGATATGTGATACACCTTCAAACAGACAGTTCATTTTATATGAGCTACCTAAAAAGCTATACCATTTGCTTTACGCTTTTAGATAACCGCTTGACGCGCCTAAAATACTTGAGAAAAGTAATTAATCATTTTTGTACTTTATTAATATTTTAAGAGCAGTAATCTTTTAACTATAGTTTCTCTTAAAGGAGGAAGCTTAATACGGCGTTGTGCTCAAGCATAATTCCGTGCCGGAACTATAAAACAGAACATTAAAGAGCTAAACAATGGCGTCTAGATTTACGTTTCGTGTTTTAAATAACTTGTGTGCTTTTATTATATTCAATGCCACGGTTTGTTTGTCTTGCGTCAAATATATGTAACCGCAAATGTACCTGTAAGTTGTAAGCTTACGAACGTTACGGCGACTGACGGTGAGACACATTAGTCTGCGTTACTTGAACACGAAGACAAAGTGCTCGGTAACTCGCGACTCGTGCTCTGAGTGAATAACGTGAACTCAGCTTTCGCTGCCCTACGCGGCAACGCTACGCTCCACGGAAACTATATTATAACATCAGCCGACTTTACAACTCTTCCGCCTTGCTTTTGTTTTCTAACATAGCCATAACAGTGAATTATTAAAGCTGAGAACTTGAGATAAATTGTTCTTCAAGTGCCTATTTAACTTAATTTATTTGTTTTCCCTTGCAAAGTGATGCGTTTTATGCGTTCTTCGCCACGTTTAATGGCACAGTAAAACTCAATCGACGGAACGCCGGGGGCAAACCTATTATTGGTGTCTTAACTAAATTTCTTAATTCTGCTCTACTAGGTTTGCCAACGACTTGATAGCTTTAACAGTTTTCATGCATGCGAGGTAATAAGTACCTTTGTATATCGTGACTTCAATCTACATACTTTATTATTAGCACAGCTGCTTCTCAGTGAAACTGAAAAACATAACAAGCAGAGCTGCTATTTAGCATGTACAAAAGTATAAATAGTACGCATAATCGAAATTTGTAAAGCTAATTATCCTGAGGAAGAGTAATAGTCGTCATTTGTCAGAACCACCCTCGGCCTACGTTCGTCAATATAAAACTCTATATTATAAATTCTGTAAACACCTTTAATGCTTCCTAATATAAATGACAGAAGTAACAAGCCGGAAAATAAACACGCTTCTTTTAAGATTCGAGGGACGAACCGCATTCGGGATCCGTATACCAGGAAATTTGGAGCCAGAGGCAGTCGGGATCTACTATATTGAATTCAAGTTATGATGAGGAAAGTTTCTGCCCCGTTTCTTCGGTAAATAAGTACATCAGGTTAACAGCTCGGTGTCGTGACGTCATCTACCGTTATTTGGAAACTTTACCGTAGTCACATTAGTAGAACTCAATTGATATTTCCTGTTCAATTTAAGTTTAGGTTTCATTATTTTTGTGTTTCTGAAATAGTTATTTTTAGTCGAACAAGTTTAGCTGAATTGTGGATAAAAAGCAAGAGCATTTAAACGGCTCGATAAGGGATTCTATCAATTTTATTTTTGAAATGTATTTGGCGCCGGGTTTTTTTTTTGGTTACATTAACAAAGAAACACCGAAACAAGCTCAAAGGTCAAGGCTTTGTTAAAAGCTTCACATACATACATAATGATGCAACATTATGTGAGAACAATGTAAAAGACGTCTAGACAGCCTTTTATGGAGAGCCGAAACAGCCGTAGCATACTTTTATCGAGCTGTCTTGTCTCACGCATGAGTTCAGTTCAACCAATATACCTAATAGTTAAACTAAATTAATTCCTTTGTTAAAATGTTGTTTAAATGAATTATTGAAGTATTCATTTCAATTACCATAAACATGACAGATGGGTAGTATGTTGAAGAATGAAACGTAACGGTTTTTTTTTTACTGTTATAAAAAGATCACTCAAACACATGTCAGTTTCATTCATAGATACAATGCGTACCCATTTGATTGTAATTCATAGATATTGTTATACGTCCCCCGTAAAAATAGACGATCATAGATGGCATCCATTTTATCAGAATTGTAAGTGGAATAGATGGCTTACGAAGGATTTTTATCAAATTGTTCTTTGACAAAGAATGTTCCAATTGCATAAATATCTAGAGCTTTGAACTCGTTTCTCCATCAATAAACTTGATTCCAATATAACAGTTATTTAATTAGATTATCCATATCCGTAACTAACATGAATGATTATATTGAGTTAAAATTAATTTATCTGCATTTACAGTATGGTCAGACCCCGACGGATCACGTCATGCTCTTTATTAAATTATTTGATCGACAATTCTCACGAAAATTACTGACCAATAATAACACAATACACGTGTAGCTACTTAAAAATATGTCGCTTTGTATTAAGGGCTAGGGTACGTTGTAGAGGACAATTGCGTGTATAGGACCATGTGTTCCTCCCAAATTTCAAAATCATACTTTACCGACAGACGATAAAGTGCGAATAATACATAGATTATCTGACACAATGGCGTTTTCCTTGTAGCTTTTTATGACAACAGCTGGCAGTAACACGTGCTATGATTTTAGGAGTATGCGACTACTCGGATGTTGTGGATGAATCACTATCTGATCTCGCTTGTGTTATAGAAAGGTGCTGTTTGGAAATCAATATGTTTAAATCTGTTGCTGATCATTGATAAAGCTTTAAAGGTGCACGGGAAAGAAAAAAATTAGCATGTAAACAAAATAGGCCTTCCGAAAATGGGAAAAAATCACTAATACATTTTACATAGGTACGAACATCACTAAAAATAATAATATAGTCTAAAAATTTAATAAATAGGTACCTATTTATATTATTTTGTCAGTAGTTCTTATTTATTATACCGAGAATATTAATTTCTTCAAACATTACAATGTAAAAAGCTCAAGCAAAGACGAAAACCAACCCCTAATAAATTAATGCCATCACAATGTTTTCACCAAATTAAACAGCCCATTCCGAACATTTGGAGCTAATTACATAAACACTCGAAAACGAGTAATGCTATTAGTGTTGTTTAAAAACGAATGAATGCGTAGCTTTTTAAATTAAATTAAATTTAGTCGTGATGTGCGGGCTTTCCTTACTCACGCCCATTGGTTTCGGTCAGTTGGGCACGGTAGAAACTGCCGGTGACGTCACTGGCACTTAACATCCACGTTCTACCTCACACTGCACCGAGCTCGTAAGGAGATCGTATCGTCAGTGAATGGTTGTTTTTTCGTTATCTGCCCATAAAAGTCTTTCTTATGAAAGTTATCGCGTCATTTTCGCAACCAAATACAAAATGCATGTGGTAGCAATTAACATTCTTTTATTTCGACGACAATATGCCTCGTACACGTGCCGTCGAGGACGCAGAAATAAAGCTTTGAGGATGTAATAATGGTCGTTCCAACAATAATCCCCCTCGATTTGCGTACAATTGTAATCACGACATAATGAGTGTAATGTAATTGTAATTTAACGCGCGGGGCGGTGCATTAGCGGTTGGCTGTAATGTTATCATGCTTATCATTTTAAAATAGCTTTTTGATATACGCCAGATGTCTTTTCACCTCCCCCATGCAACACTGGCGTCACTACAACAACAAAAGCGTACGTCGTGAATAACTTTCAAATGCGTTATTTTTATAGGGTATGTATGTAGGTACTCGACTTTTTTGTGTGCACGAAAGTACCTTATTTTTAGCTGCATCTGCATTCTGCAGACTGTTTTACTTTTTAATATGTTGTACGAGATAGATGTTCTATTCGCCCAAGCACTAAGGGATCGACACTGATCATCATTTGTTAAAATTCTTCAATGTGGCGCCTGATAAATGTTTATCTTTCGTGACCCCATAAAATCATCATCATCAATCAGCTGTAGATGCACTCACAAAATACACACTTCGTGCACACCCCTTCAGATACTATAGGCATGACGTCATGCAAAAATTAAGAGGCAGGTGCACTATAAAGGCAAATCAGTATCAATGTCCAAATCTGTCACAGTTCGCAAGCATCTGCATCCAATGTGTGAGCGAACATCTGTTGAACAAAAGCGCGATCGCATCGCGGGCCCTTTCCGTGACCTACAGTGCAGCGGCCATTATTATCTGTCCACGGCCCTTGTTTAATTAGGCCCTATTCACTTATCGTTGCATTCCAATTCCGATCGGTTTACATTTTCACGCTCGACTGCGCGGGCGCCACAATGCGCCATTGATAGATAGATGATTAGAGTTAAATGTAATTGTATGCTGGTCCAGCATTTCGTTTGTAGTTACATTTTATTTGTGTAAAACATTCTAATTTATTAGATTTGATATACTAGGTGTACTTAAACATAACGCCCGCAGTTGTTAGTTCACTAAGTGCTTTCGATATAAGGTATAATGTGTTTATCTAGGTACCATTTAGCTGTATACGGCAGTTTAGCTACTCTATGTGTGAGTGATTCATACGTGCCATCTGTTGTGTCAGGTCGGCTCGAATCCTTTGCTCTTACCTCATAAGGCCCATGCAAATAGTCTACATTGCTCTTACATAATCTTTAATCTTGAGAAATCGTTGAACTTTAAAATGATAGTAACCTTGACATTTATATCTGTTTCGGCCTTCCGTTTAAAAAAGCCGATGCGATCCACCTTCGGTAGAATTTAAAATGGATATTGTGTTCCAGTTATTTTACATTAAAACTATAAATAACAGAGAATCGACACTATTTTCGCTGAATCTGTTTTCGGTAAGCTGTGTTACTTTCGTATATATAATGTCGAACTGAAATACAACTAAGCCCACATAGCCAATAAGATTCTGATAAAGCAACAAGCCCATTCGAGTATTACATCGAAATACCAACTTAACCAACAGTCTACAACGGCTCAACTCTCTTTAAACCTTCGAAAGTAAACCCCGATCGTTAACTTTTACATCGTTTACTTTGATAAAAAGAAAAGGTTTATTTAACTCCCAAAGACTATAAGAATAACCTACCGCGTTATTTCAACCTCACCCAATCGTAAATCATGAGAAATATTCTCGCATGGCTTAACAATCGAATTTGTAAGCGTTTTTCAATTATCCGTTATTGACCACAGCGGCCGATCTTATGGGCCTTTTCGCTGTCGTAAACAATTTGTACCTGAATCTAACATGTTTGTCAAGCGAAATTATGCCTAATGCTAAAGGAATAAGTAGCGTAGGGTAATTCGGAGTTAATATTGAAAGCGATCCCGCAGCCCTTTGCTTGTAAAGGTCAACCTACTTGAACATGTCGATTGTTGCCGCCTGCATATTGAAACAATTTGTGCAACCGCTCAAACAATAAAAATCCCACAGTTAGTAAAAAAATATTCTTTATTTTGTGCCACTGACGTCACTGAAACGTGAAATTAAAAAAGTTAATATTAGTTAAGCGCTTAGTTCTCTTCGCAACGTGTGCTGGTTCTATTTACTCACTAGGCCAATATTTGACTCATATCATTTCTTAATAAATTGACGCAAAGAAGTCTATTCTTCCAAATATTAAACGACGTGTCTAGACAATTTTCTGTATGTATATGTGATTCAACTAAAATACATGTACTAATTACAATATTTTTATTTTCAGGTAAGTACAATTGCTGATATTTACATGTTTATCTATCTACCATAACGAGGTAACATGAGGAGAACAGGTATGAATACGAATACTATATTTAGGAAGTCGAACGCACTTTATTTATGAACTTACCTTAGATATCATCACAACAACTTTTTCCTACCTTTTCGTTTGGTTCACATCCCTATTCACCATGCGTCATATAGAAATATCTCCTCATAATGCATTCAGAACGAGTCCGTACTAAGTAAGTACTTCACGTGACTTCATGAATCTAAGTACGACTCGAAGAAAACTAATAAGAAACAGCCAAAGTTCGTAGCTTTTTACTCCATGGTTCCGCACAAGTTTGTGATATTTTCTTTATAGGAACGAGCTGAGAGGATTACGTATTCCGTAAGTTTAATTAAGGCCTGGCCATCCAGTGACCTTTCATTCGTGCAGATGGGGCAAGACGACTTTATTGCAAAACAAATTGTTCCTTGTTGGTCCTCGTCGGCTGTTTAGTACGAGTGTTTTCCCCAATGATTATTTATCCCCCTGAACGGTATTCAATGTCTTTTACTTGGTAGTACTAGAGCGACCCCCAACAAGTATAGCTCGGCAGAGGTCTACAAGTGCGTAGACGACTGTTTGCTATATTGAAATGAATACAAATTGTTGATGAATAATACAGTATCAGTTCTTAGCATGGTTATAATACATGCCAACACCCACAGATTCATAAAAATATAGTAACTAATATAAAATAGAAAGAATATAATAATAACCAATTTATTGGTAAATGTTAAAATCCATTTCTGAAACAAAACAAGAAATCTCAGCGTAAAATGTAACGATCTCAGCTTTATCCCATCGTATCGTGTACCAAACGGACTAAAGAATAAATAAACCGTGTAAGTAATGTTGTAGGCCTATCTTAAGACCGCATCAACGTAAGCCACGTGTCACGACCGGCGTGTCTGAAGGAGTACGGCCAAAGCCTGGCTTATGTTACCGAGGTACAATGTAAACAGGACTATTACTGGTCAATTACTTTCAAATGACACCTATGTTGAAGTAATGAAGTGACAACGCTTTATTGACAGTTAAACAATTTACTATACTAATCTAAGCAATTTAAACTAAGTGACTTGCTATTTTGGCCTATGCAAGCTATTCCTGTCCGACATTTTCTCGTAAGCTTTGTCTCCATATCTAGGAGTTAAGACTGTGTAAGTATCACATTCAATAAGTCCACCTTTATCCATCTTAAACTTACTTAATTAACACATATTCAGTTATATGGGTTTGGGTAGAAAATACATCAAACGAGCGAGTCACGTTGAAAGGCAACTCACATGTACGGTCAGTGATTATTTCCATCCCAAAATTCTGCCCCTGGCAGTCTAAACAGTAATTGACAACCTACAAAAGTACACAAGATCTGTCGTACATTATAAAAAAACTCAAACGGCAGCCATTTTTAATTAAAAAACAATTGTTCATTCTTTGACCCGGGCTCAGTTTATGAATTCTCTTGTGAGCTGTTTTGGCCGTGCCCGTCGGCCCTCGGTGATCAAATTCGTCAAATTTAATTAAGATCCATTGCTAAACGCGGAACACTTTAATAATGTAATATTACTTCCTTGTGTAACTGTAAATATTTAAAAAGCAAACGGATTTTTATTTGAATTATGAAAAGGAGTTTTTATTCGACTGAATTTTCTCACTTTCAAGCTTTTAGTACGTAGGAGAAATGTTATGTAACTACAGAGTCCTAAATAATATTTGCAATGACCTTATGGAGTCGTCCCAAAATATAGAATGGAACTCAAATCGCGGGTGATATGCCGTCACCCACAGCAAATCACCCGCGATTACTTTAATAGTTCTTTTTCACTTATTGGTGTTCAATATCGGTACACAATTTTTGCTGTATTTATACCTACATCAAGAAAGTTTTTTGGTGTATTTGAGTAAGTTTTTTATGTTCCTTGTATTTAAGTCATCATCTCAAGTTCGACAGCCTCCCAAACAAGCTGCTTAATCGAATTGTAATGATCCGGCACGACCTCTGCTAGGCATAATCAATATTATTACCTATAATCATTGAGATTATGTGATGTCTACAATCCGATTATATTTAAATCTGATTCATGTATCGTGTCGCATTTATTTTGCTAATTGGTCTATCGAACACGAACACGCAGGAAGTTTTTCTTACGACTCTTAAATCGATCAAACTCTAGTTGAGGTAACTTGATCTCTACCATCTGATATCGCCCAAAAGCAGCTTTAAACCACTAGAGGTGGACTAATGAGGTAACTTCAACAACCAAAAACAATATTGTAGTCTGTAGAGTGTAGGTTCTATAGCCAGTCACTAAACTATTATGAAGAGAAACAAGAAATATTAAGTAAACTGTGCATGTCTAAAATTCGCAATAAACTCAATGATTGCCATCAACATTTAAGCAGTCATAACTTACAGCTATAATTTTTATGCGAACTGTCACTTTAATACGGCCTTAATTAATAGCTTTATTATGTCGTTCACACTTGCACAGTCATCGGGGCTTAATTAAAAATCGGCTTTTAAAAAGCTCCGGTTCCAGTTTTGGTTCATATAATTTTAATTTTATTTGATGCTTAGTTGTGCTATTAAATTAATATTTTTCTATCAGGATATTTATTTGGACTGTTCTATTTCTGAGTGTATGGCCAGCGAAGTATCGGATCCTATTTCAAAGTCATGTTCTAGATTCTAGCTTTACTGTTAGGAAATTCTTAGCAGCTTTCTAGCTATATTCAAAGAGTAGGACTGTGTTTGCATTTCCAATAATATTAGTTTATAATTATGTACTTAATTATATTATGAAACTTACTTTTTGTCCAAAAAATGTAGGCCTATAGTATACCTCTACCGAACACTTCGGAGAAGTCTATCGTGATGTCATATAATTTCCTAACACCAACAGGGTGACGTAAGTTTGATTGTTCAACGTCCTGTACACGTTGTGGGGCCTCCGAAGCGCGAAGTGCCCTCTACCCCAGGATGTCGCCGAATAAAGTTGAATCACCAGTCACACGTCACATCCTGCCACAACAACACATAATGAGATTGTTTACAGCCTTGTTCAGATTAAGTTGAAAATTTTCGCACGTTGTGTAAAGACTAAAGAGCTTTTTGCCTCTTCGCACTTAGTGATAGACTACGTGCTTATTTGTTGCATCATTAGTTCATTGCTATTTGATTGACTCTTTTTACAGTATTATAGCGGCTTATTATAAACACCGATATAGAACGCTCTAAAAAATTGATAATTACTTTTTAAACAAGCTTACTTTCAGCTTTAAGCTGTAATATAAAATCGATGGAGTGCCCAAACTCCGGTAGATATTAAAACAACGTCTTTAATTCCTATTTAACGGGGCCTGTCCACTCCTCGCTTATACAAAAACTCTGAATGGCCTCATTTTGCTAGCGATTGTCGACGGTCGAGGGTCCAATTATGCACATTAGTCGACAACGGCTCTCGTTGAAAAGGATTTTCCAATTAGGGGCTCTCGTTGAATTAATGGGTAGCAAAATAACACTGATAGAACATTTCCTTTTCCCGCGCATGTCTTTAAATTTATACAAATTCTTGTTTTAAGAAAGGTATAATAACGAAGCCTTTTCTTTTATCTGATGCGTAAAAAAGGGTCTCGTGACCATGTCATGAGACGTTCATTTGATATCCAATGAAAATATATGAATCATTGTTCTCAATTTCTTTAACTGCCATTGAGTAGCGGCTACGAATAAAATTTTCGCTACTACATATTGGCTATATGTTATTTTAATCCCCTTGTCCTAAAACACTTAATGTACGTATAGGAACTGATTAAAGAAAATTTTGTATTATAAAAGGAAACCAGTAGTTCCATTCACTTAAATAAACGTTTTCTGGATTAGACATGATCATATTTTACTGCAACATTATTCGGCAATATAAAGCAAACTCGTAACAGGCAGTGTGTCCCAAACACAATTTATTATACATAGGTATGCACGGTAGGTGTGCAGTGGAGCGAACTTGTAAACCGTGAACACATAAATCACGCCATTGTTTTGGCGTATCCATATGACAAAGGGTAACGAACAGAGCGAGGCTTCTCAAATATTTCCAACGTATTGCCGAGAAATTCGCAAGCGTTTTGCATGCAAATGCGATTAAAATGGAATATAAAGATAAATCGGGTTCTTCGTAATGGTGCGTTAGGACCTAAATTCTATTTTCGCAAATGCCAGTGTTTTCATAGCTGTCAGTAAAGGCATTGTGGAAGCTGTCCAGAAATACCATCAACACTCGTAATTTGCCGACTGTTGCACACTTGTACAGCCATCGCATAGTTAGAAGTTTCAATTATAGAACAGTCCTTAACAAGCTACTAACGACTGACGACATATTTCAATTTAATATCATAATAATAAATTACAAAACACCTATCCCCTTCGACATACCTAGCAATGGTACAAACACATAATAACATCAATTGAATCCTGTCAGATATATCAAAACTATATTAAAGGCAGTCATTAACTGTAACCGCAGTCAAGGTGATTTGCTACGGGTTAGTACCCACCAAGGAGTTTGTACAAGACAGACGCGCGCCAAGACGGTACTCGGCATTTAGAACAATAGAACCATAACTTAGGTAAGTGAAAAGCTAGTGTTGACAAGGGTAATGTCCTGAAGCTATTTGTGTTCCGCATGTATCCGCTGGAGCACCGAGCGGATTCAAATGAAATCACGGTTTTTATTGTACTTCAACGACTGTTGCTAGTAACGGTTTGTGATTGTTTATGATAACTTCCAATTGTTGTTCAGAAATTACGAATTTGGGTTTCTAAATAAAACTGAATTGTGGCAGAAATGTTAGAACAATGTAAACAAATACTTTAGAAATTAACTTAGCTTTAGCTAGCAAGATTTATTTTTAGAGCAGGTGAAACATTTTACACCATTTACTCACAACACACCCGCAGAGGCACAGAGCTTGTTTAATATTCTATTCTATTAAACGAATACCTAATACTGCCTGTAATACATATCTTAGTACCATAGAGAAGGTAGAGTAACGTTTACAAAAACTAATAAGGGGTCTCGGAACGCAACACATCACACAAAAGATGAAAGATACCACAAAAGATTACAAACGTGACTGGAAGACGTGCAAGAATTTGTGTGTTAGGTCTATCAATTGGGCAGTTAAGGTCAGGGACCATCTAATTTGATTTCGAGACCAAAATGTAATTGATCGTGTTTACGATGGATGAGCTTGCATGTCTTCTTATGATGATTAAAACTCAGTGTCCATCCGATAAGCCAATATATATAAATCCTCAAATTAATGGTAGTTATCCTAAATAAGTAAAAAATAGCGATGTTCAAGGTTATTAACGTCGTGAAAAGAACTAACAAACACGTTGTATTCTACTTCTTTCATAGTAGGATGTAATTGATAAGAAAAATATAGACGAGCACGCATTGTGTATCAATTACAAAATGTGCTTACTGGCAGTGTCGCCCATTGGAAATCCATTACAAAATGAAGCAATTGCATGTGCATGACAAAAATCGGTTCGAAATACACCTAATGGTATTCGCTTTGCAACACAATGACTGATACGCTAAAGGTAACTATAGTCTATCACATCATACTAATATTATAAAGGGGAAAGTTTGTGAGTGTGTTTTTATGTTTTTTACCTTTTCAAGCCTAAACTGCTGGACCAATTTTGATAAAATTTGATATGGAGATAGCTGACACCCTGGAGTAACGCATAGGTTACTTTTATCCCAAAAAATGTAGCGGGTACACCGCGGGGCGCAGCAAGTATAAATATAATTATTATGTAGACATAGTTAAAACAAACGAGCTCTGTCGTTAGTTCGGGTGTAAGTTAATTTTTCTTATGTTATTCAAGCTGAGAAACGTGCCTAGAAAGGCCACCTGCTGAAATTACAATACAAACACAGTTTGTTTACTAAATCTGGGAGTCACGTTCTAGCACACAAACACGGGGATTGTTTATTCTGTTTATATAAATAATGCCATATAAAATTTCGAGGCTAATTTTAAACTGAATTATACGTTTGTTTTAGATTTGTGAATGGTGTCTACTTGTGGCAGATTAGCCAGATTTATTGTAGAACGGTCTTGAACTGAGGTTGTTTACTTTTGTACTCGTGAATTCGGTTTAAAACGCTCAGGTGCTTTATAATACTGTGCTATCACAACTAAGCACTATTTAGTTTTTGAGTTGTATTTCCTCTTTCCAATTTCTTTCTTCGCAGCCACTCGAACCTGCAGAGCATAATTTTTTAAACCCTACAAGGCGACTTAAAAATTATAGGTCTTCTAGCTTTCTTCGTTTAATCTCAAACCCTTGACTATCTCCATTATCAAATCCGCACGAAATTACAATGTAATAGTAAAAAAGTAAAGCGTGTCTACTAGCAGTCTTCCTCGTTTGTTAGTAAAGCTTGTGTTTCACGGCGGTCCGTGCATTCTACGTTAACATTCCTCCGGCCGCGGTTTTGCATTCAGCCGGCTTTGTCAAGGAGTATGCTTATATTTTTTAAATGAGTTCACATGGCAAAGACTTTAAAAATTTCAACCCGTCCCTTGATACAAGGAAATATGGAACATTATATTCTTACCTCAAGTATGTTTTCCTTATATTTTTTAAACGGTTGTGCTAAAGTTATATTTAGCTTGTTGGACTTACAGATTTTCTACTATCTTATCGATATAACATATGACAGTCGTGACAGATGCTAGAGCAGCTGCGTCCTGGTTTGCTAGGAACGCTCATCCATCAACGACATTACCGCGGCAAGCACGGCTTATCCTTGCAGATCAATCGATCCAAGAAACCAATTAGCTACGGACCCTCCAGGAGGCACTGGATTTCTTAAGCAATTAATTAACTTACCGCATAAATAGATTGGAAAAGGCGTTTGCTGTTTAAGGTGTCAATGCATATTGAGTGCTGCAAGAAGCATACACCTACCCTAACAGTAGAACAGCCCCCTTACCATGAACTCTTAAAACAGGACAGTTTACCATGTGGAAGTGAGACGTTGCATTACACAGCACGTAGCGGCGTCTCGCTTCCACATGGTAAACTGTCCTGCTTTAAGAGTTCATGGTAAGGGGGCTGTCCTCAAAACAGACCGTTGGTAAATGAAACTCCTTCTTGCACAAAGGAGTCGTCATTTTTGTTTTGTTTTATAGTGCTTCTTTTCTATCCTACCTTTAGAACTCACTCGTATTCATATCCTACTTACTTAACACAATTCGTCCATCTGCTTAATCTCACCACGATATTAATCCATAACGATTACATAAAATAGATAATATCTAGTTAAATCAAAACCAAATAATTTAACTATCGCTTAAACTGCACAAATATATTAGAGAACTGCAAAATACGGTTCGCCATTTCCTTGTGCGTGACATGATATAGTGCGGCTTTGAATTACAGACTATTCCTGGAAGTATGCAAATCTTAGAACGGTGAGATAGTTGACAGAAAGTAATATGCGGTGCGGTGACACAGCGGCAAGGCGGCGACAATTGCATGTGTACTGCGTTCGGTCCACCGGACCACCATTGTTTTAACATACGAGAGGACAAAAGCGTTTAAATAATATTTCGTTTTGCTGTGGACGGTTTGGTACAGATGCGAATAATGCTTCACTTTGGACCTCCACTAAAATAGTATAGTAGGTACCTTACACAAAGTACGGTACTTATTACATTACACAAGCAAATCTTAGGTGTTGCATTCACTCCTATATTTTTGATTATTAAACTTTCGATATTAGAGAAATGTTTCAGAGATGTGGGTAAATACAATATACTATTACCTACATTTTACAATTAAATCTTAGGTGTCACAGTTGCATTCACTTCACTCCTATATTATTTATTATTTCACTTTCGATATTCGAGAAATCTTCAAAAATGTCTTATTTACCTAAGTATCTAATTGTATGAATTAACTCCAATTCGTTTTATACGAATTTTCATGTTAAAAATAAGGAAAATCACCACCCCTAATACTGTTTTTGATGTTATCATGTTTAGTCAATTTTCAAAAGAAAAAAGGGTCAGCCATTATGCAAATTGTGCTAACTTACGCAAGGATCTTACGCGGTTATGACGTAAGTTTCCCTTTTCAATTTTATGGGAGGAGATCGGTTAAGCTTACTTGGTGCTTTTCTAAATTTAACCCTATGTTACGCTTCGTGTATTGAAGTTTATTACTTCCTTAGCGCGCACTTGTTATTAATTAGTCTTGATTTTTGTTTGTGTTATATAATTAACGAACCACGTCCGTGATTTTAGTATTGATAGTTTCTTCGGTTGAGTATCTTGCATGCTATAAGTACGCCGCTAGTACTGGAATGTTTCCTCCATCTATGTTAGGTACTCAATCGCATAAAATTGTGTAAAAACACTGGGTTCTTGAAGTACATCTTCGGAAATACCGATATTATTTCACACAATAAAACCTTCGACCATTTATTTCATATTTTATAGTTGCTACTTCATAAGAAGGCTTGCAAAACGTTGAACAGTGATATGTAGAAAAAAACGTACAGTTTTTAGCCAAACCGGTTGTACGAATGTAAATACATAAAATAATAATTGGCGTAGTAGCAACAGAACTATTAAATAATTACAAGGTCGAATTTTAAAGCCTGTTTTAATTCGATTAACCAACCGCATCCAAAACCGCTAACGAGATTATTTAAACGTAAAAGTTTGATCTCACCAACCATTATAGATAACTCAGGAAGACTAACCATAGACTATGAAAGAGACTGCAATAATAAAAACAAATCAAATTTGTTGAATGAAAAATATGAGGTATGGCTGTGTAATTTTGACTAGTCCGTCTTAACATAGTCAATCTTAACATCATTATTATCATTAACGAATGCAAGTATACTTATGGAAGTAGGTACCAACAGTTGGCGCTGGCCTTGGCACCGCTTAGCCAAATGTTGGCCGAATGACCTCGCATGGATCAAACCACGATGGCATTTAGTCACGCTAATCGTGACAGGACAAAATACTAATGCTAACAGAGTAAGGAAGTCAACCTAACAATCATTTGTTATGGTACTCACCTTATTGTTATAGTTATTTTGTTTTCTGCGAGTCTTATTGTTTAGCTTTAGTTACTAATTTCATGCGTAACATTTTTGTAATTTGTAAAACATGTTAAAGTTACGATATAATAGTTATGTATATATATAACTTTGAATTATATTATGATTTATGTTATGTAGGTACCTACATTTAATAAGACAGCAATCGTAGAATATACATACCTGTATTATTAGTTGTAAGTGCTGATTATATAAATAAATAAATTTAATCGTCGCTAAACAAACGAATAATGCAGTAGTCAATTCCTCGATCACCAATTCTACGAAAAACACGTTGTGAACATAAGGTCTTAAAAAATAAAGCCAGAAAAAAAAATACTAAGATTATTGAGGCGAGATCATTATTGAAGAAAACAGGATTCTGAGGAAGTTTTTAATAATGAAATAAATAAATAAATATAGTAAGCATGTTCACTTTCAATAAATACTACGTTTGCAGCAGTCATGAACGGTGAGGAAAGTTGACCAAAGACCATGTATGGATTATTAACTTTAAAAACTACCGATGAGAATTTTAAATGGTCTCGAATTCTGACATACCAACTTAACTTGCGTACCCACTGAAAATAAATTACTTCACAAATCGTTTTCTTTATCTTAATTGACAGGTACGACTACCTACGATTTCAAAAACTTATCGCCACCGTAAATAATATTTAACTTAATACCTGTACGAAGGTAGGTACTTACCTATTGGTAATAGGAAATGGAATGGAAAAACCACCTAATGGGAAAAAGGCGACAATTCTGATGGGACCATGAAAAGTAAATTTTCCCGCCACCACCCACCACATGAGCTTTATTATGAGCTAAATATCTGCTAGAGAAAAGCTTTGCCTTCTGTGTCATACGAAATGAGCTAGCGTGGTGATCAATGCTCAATTCTTCTTTATAAGAAACTAGCGGCCCGCTCCGGCTTTGCACGGGTATTAAATATAAATATTTCTTCACTATTTAATGGATGTTATTATACATATAAACCTTCCTCTTCAATCACTCTATCTATTAAAAAAAACCGCATCAAAATCCGTTGCGTAGTTTTAAAGATTTAAGCATACATAGGGATATAGGGACAGAGAAAGCGACTTTGTTTTATACTATGTAGTGAAGAGGTATTTGCCCTGCAGTGGGACAAATATAGTTATTATTATACAGTGTTGAGCGTGAAACGAAAACTAAAAACGTATTGTTAAAAAGAAGATGACGTAGCCTGCGTGAACATAAAGATTTTACTTAACGAAATGTTTCGAATACATTTGGGACAAACGCTGCGTTCCAAGTTATCTGCAAGCCCACGCCCCTGGATGAAGCCGTAAACAAAAAACACTCGACAGATAAGCGTAAGCCACGCGATACTAAAATCCCACCGAATTGATTGGTAAATGTACTTGTAGATACATAAATCAGTATAGGAATTATTTTAAGGCTTGGCTTTATGGATTTCTTGTGGAAATTTGCAAATCTTAAAATTGCTGTTAAACAGAAAAAAAAACAGCGTTTTGTTTGTATTGATATACAAATATATGTATATATAAGTAACTTTAGTGTCAGAATGTAATGGAAGTATCCAGTAATAAATTGTGGCCATGTTTTTACCATAGTAATCGGCTTGCATGTAACCGCTCTATTACCGCTCCGCTCGCGTGTGACCAACATGTCAGTCGTCACAGCACTAAAAGTTTGAACTGTCAAATTCATAAATTGTCAATGTATGTCTCTTGTCACGTTGCCAATTAACAATTTCACAGCAGCGTCTACTGATCATCAAAAACGTTACCTTTACGGAAAACGCCAAGCTTTTTTCCTGTGGTGACTTTTTATCACCGACTAAAACAAATTAAAGTTTATATTCAGTTATGTTGTTAGTTGGTTAAAATGAACACTGAATGCATAAAGCACATGAAAAAATACCTCATTGCTAAAGTTATAAATATTTATATCAATAATACAAATATAAAATCAGGTATTATAGCAAATCTTTTATACTTAACTAGCGGCCCGTTCCGGCTTCGCACGGGTATACAATATATATTATAAGTATTTCTCCACTATTTAATGGATGTTATTATACATATAAACCTTCCTCTTCAATCACTCTATCTATTAAAAAAACCGCATCAAAATCCGTTGCGTGGTTTTAAAGATTTAAGCATATATAGGGACAGAGAAAGCGACTTTGTTTTATACTATGTAGTGAAGATGAATACAACATGTAGGTTATGATAATACTCATAATGTCTATGAATTCATGGTGAAGATAATATAAACACATCATATTTGATATAATTATGATCTAACAACAGCTCGTAAATGTAAATGATTTGAACACAGTCGAGTTATAATTTAGACTTACAATAATATTGAATTGAAAACAAATCATCACTTTGAACTTAGCTAGATTTGGACATACGCTCTGATCCTATACAATAATGTTTATTTCTGTAGCTAAGAAAATAACAGACACGGATATATTCTTTACAACATTTGTTAAATGAGATGTTATAACATAGTAAGTCGTGGTGGCCTAGTGGTTGACATACCGGATTTCTATGCACGAGGTTACAGGTTCAAACCCAGGCAAGTATCAATATGACTTTTTCAATGTCATAAATACTTTCTTAGATATTCTAAGACACCACTGACTGACGGTGACGGAAAACATCGTAAGGAAACCTGGATTTAATTATCTGAAATCGCCAACCCGCAGTGAGCTAGCGTGGTGATCAGTGCTCAATCCTTCTCTATACGAGAAGAGGCCTTTGCCCTGCAGTGGGACAGTTATAGGCTGTTATTATTATTATAACATTGCCTATATCGGATTTATTCGTATTAATTACAGACACTTAAAACACGTTTTTTTTTGCAAGAATCATATTATAATTTTTATTGTTGCACGATCCTAGGTCCATCTTCGTGCTTATTCTCAAACACCTCTGCCCACTCCTTAGGGGAATATAGGCAAGTTGTTATAATAATATGTTATAATAATAATATAGTATTTATCAACAAATAGCGTAAACTATATTCGTATGTTACGTTTTTATTTCTTGCTTGACTGAATTTCCTGAAGATAAGTATCGCGGTTATAGTCCGTGAAGTTTGTTTCATTAAACTCGCTCTAAAAACATTAATCAAATCTTTATCATTAGTCCGTCCATTTTCGCTCATAAAACGCTAAATCTAGCATGAAATAGCTACTTCAATACCGTCACCGCGATTCAAAATTAGGTTAAGGACCACTTCCCACAGTACACTTAGTTTATCACAGATTTTATTACATGGTCATTCTCCGGTGCGAAACCTTGGATCATGATCACTTGAACTGGTAATACTAATGCTGTACCAGTTGATCCCACGCGTATGACTCACGCACTTAGACAGTTCACAGACAAACAAACAAGAACACAGTTTGTATATATGAATATACACATATAAAGAAATAACTGTGGGAATCATTGAAAACAATATTATCTAATCTGGTAATCAACGAGCAGAATCCTCATCGTCATCTAAACCAAAACTTGTTTTAACATTTGTGTGTTTTATACGAATTCGTGAATAACTTCAGGGAGGTTAGGTATCAAATATAAAGTGTGCATGTCAAGTGGAAAGCCCGTAAAATCGTGAGATGTACAAGATTAAAGTGAGCGTTACTGCCTGTAATAAGAACGAGTTTGCTCAAGATTGCCATCAACCGCGCCCGCAGAGGATTGTCCTACATCACTAAATGCCTTTAATTTCCTGCAGAAACAATTATCTCTTTGACATTTGACCGCTTTCTTTATTAGTACAAAGCGTAATTAAGTAACTTCCTGTTTATTTCCTGGATATTATCATGCATGGTATCGGTATTTGTAGACCTTCTAGAACATGGACAATGTAATTCTTACTTAAGTGATGGCAATAAACACACGCAGCATGTTTCCACTCAAATAGTTACGATGTGCGTCTAAAAAGGTTACATGTGAGCACTGTTCTTGGCCGTCATGATTAACACACCTGAACCGTCAAGTGTAGTGTCCTAGAGCCGTCACTCCTCGTTAGACAAGCGTTCAGCCGTCTGGAACCACTCGCCAGACGAACTAACATTGTGCTTTAGCAACAGGCTGAATTAATCCCAAACAGTTCGTTTTAAAGTCCACTCTTTGTGGGCATTACAACTAGAATAGCGCCTGTCCAGCCACAACTTTGGCAAATGCGTAATATTCTCGGACACATGCAATGTAGCCAGCAACCTCAAGGCGTGAACCCTGGCGAGAAATAAATCGTACAACACCGCGTCTCTACGACTTACAGATTATCAAGTTGACAGGCAAAAAGAATCTGCGCAGCCGCAGTCGCCGACCGACGCTGGCAAACCAGATTAATTTCTCATTTCAGTACAATTCCGAAGCAATACAGCTGCGAATTAATATTTCGCTATTCCGTTTCTGTTTTGGTTTCATTTGCATCGGTACACAATGGCGATACGTCACAGTGAATGAATTTTCAATTTTGAGCTAGATTACCACTTTCCACCTACCTTGCTTGTGAATCCACGGTTGACTAATTCCCGGCATTCATAAAGTCGTAGGCTTGTAAAGTTGAGAAATGCTTTCGTTATTATAGCCGACAGTATAGGAGTATACGATGATTGTGTCTAACAGCTTTCGAAATGAGCTCTGCCAGGCGGTCGGCTTCGTTAATTCAATCACGACTACAAATTAACTGCATGCCCCAGCCGACCTACCTATTGAACCTGAATACATACGTAAGTTAATTATGTGTGTATTGTGTGTACACAGCACTGGCACTCTGATATTTCAGTGTTGGTGAACACGTTATATTATACACCGTAAGTTCATTAGGAATGTATGATGGGAAGTCAAATATGCTCGTATGCTTAAGAACTACAGAACAATCTCAATAGTTGAGGTCCTTACGACTAATCTATTCATGAATAATCTCGTAAATTATAAATCTGGCTATGTAATATGGCCTCTAGATATTTACGCACTACTTATTTGTCATTGTATCTACATGAATTGTTATGTAATACATTAATGGTTATCATTCTCTATATCCAAATCAATACAAACGAGCAGTCTTAAACACAATAAACACTGTATAATATAAAACAAATATAGGTTGCCACGTAAGCTGCAACCAAACAATAGAAGCTTTGAATACGATAGTCCAATAATAGCCGATTGTAAGAAAACTAGCTGCTTTTCATCCTGTTACCTCCATGGAGAATAGAAAAAACCTCGGACTGAAAAGAATGTTACAATAGGGAAAATATTTCTCCATTTAAGAAAACTCCAAGGGATGAAAGTGACAGGCCACCTCTTGTTTTCTTTTATTGCATTTTCTCTAGATTTGAGGTGGTAACTTACTTACATTTTTTCGTTCAGCGTTGTTAGATAACTCCATTCTTTTTTCTAGATCAAAGTTATTGTTATCAAATATATAGTGTTAATTGGCGTGGGTGTAAATACCTATGTAGTGTTAAATGTATGTAATGTGTGCAAAAATCGTTACCTACTATCGCAAAAGAAAATTGCGTACTTGAATACCGTTTGATTTATCAATGAAGGAAAGCCGCCGCTATAGGATAGAAAGGATTTTTCTATTCCGTACCGTAAAAACATCTTGTGGGAAGTCGCATTTATTGGCGATTATTATCGTTCTCTGGGTCAGGAGCAGGTGTTTTCGATGCGAGTATCACGCTCGGAAAGGGATCAACATTGTTACAGTGCTTTCCAGCTTATTATCGTCCCATAGCTCTTATTAAGGGATTAATGTATGTAGTAAACAATTTAGTAGTTACAAGAACGGCTAGGGACGCAAATTTATGTGCTCGATACCTAAATACAGCAAAGAATTATTCGATTTTTCAATCAGGAAGTCCTCATTTGTAGCCTGAGGCTTACAATTTCCAACAAAGCTCGTACCCCTATTACGCTGGATTTATTACTGTCATCGGTGAAATGTGGGTGTTCAATAGTAGACTTCTACCTATCCCTAGAAGAATTACAGATATTAATAGCATGTGTAAATTTAAGTAGTTAGGCATTTAAAAGATGAGCTTTTTGCAAAAATAGATCGATTTTGGCTTTTTTTATAGCTTCAACGGAATTATTTGATCAAGAATATCCCAACTGTGGCTAAAAAGGCAAACTTTACAAAAGTTCCGTAACATTTATGGTTTATTCCTCGCTGGTGTCAAAGCTTAAAACAGCGAACGCAGCATTCGTTTGCGAAGTTCCCGTCCATAAGTGTCGTACTAGGAACAAAGGGCTATACGACCGACAGCACTTGACATGGAAAGGCTTTTTTGCTATTCGCGATAAGGAACAGTTACCGAGAGCCCGATATCGCCGAAGATTGAATGCTCCAACACTTTGTTCCTTAAAAGCATTCTCGACTGACGCCTATTATTAACATAGTTTATCCTTTATTCTGCGAATGCAGTGGGTTATAAAATGCGCAAGTTATTTTTGTGTTTACAAGCTTTCTCGATATAGGTATTAGAAAGTTGGATTGCTTGGTTTACGAGACCCTTTATAGCTATTGTCGAGTTTTGTTTTATATGTGTGAGCAAGATTAAATCGCATTCCAACTTTAAAGTGGCTCTATTTTGTTTAATATTTTATCATTTGACTCTTACTTGACGCAGCGTACTTTACACGCAGATGTTAATATTCTTTACCAAACTGCAAGCTCTACATGCGCGAAGTGTCGGCCTTATATCTGTCCCTTCTAAACGACAGACGAACACTCGAACCCAACTTAAGTGTTTCGACCCCAAATGGCTTAAAATATTAGTAACGATTAAATTATCATATTCTGCCCGTTCGAAGCCTGCCTATGTAAATTGTGGCATCCGTCTACCTACAGAGTGTAGTGATCTGCCGATATTTCCCCATCCAATCATTATGGTACATTAGGCATTGTAAAAGGAATGACTGTTTTTAAATTATTGCTCTTCACTTAAAGGGCTGTAATATGTACAGAGTGTACAATTGTACCTATATAAACATAACATAACATAACATCACGCCTGTATTCCCCGAAGGGGTAGGCAGAGGTGAATATATAGTACACCCACATTTCGCCAGTTATGTTGTAAGTCCCAATGTAATAGGGGGCGAGCCTATTGCCATCAACCGGGCACAAATCCAGACTCCGTGTTGCTACTGAGAATTAACTAATGAAAAACTCAATATCACTGCCCGACCCGGGATTTGAACCCAGGACCTCTTGCTCAGCGGTCGCGCTTAGCGACCGCTAGACCAACGAGGCAGTCGAAAGTGTACCTATATATTGTGTATTTACCTGGAGTACCGACTTTGGCAAGTTCAAATCTGTGATCTCAACTTGCGACTTTAGAAGATTGTTAGGACTTTATGTAGGTATAGGTACATTATATAGATACATCAATCTAAAGATGATCTTTAATAAAAAAAAAGTCTGTTAGAAGTATCAATTTACAGGGGCTGTGTATTTGTGGTAGCCCGAGGCGTTAAACAAATTGCGCCTCCCGGGGTGTACAGGACGTACGAGAGGAAATCCCATTTGCCAAAGTAGCATCGGATTGGGTGGCGTACCGTGATTCCTGGCCCACAATACGTTACAACGTAGTTCGTACGTAGCGAACGAGATGATATATCAAGGAATTGGCAACAGCTGTTAGTTTATTGAATACTAGAATCGGCCGACTTTGCCTGCGTGGAAAAGACAGTACCTATACCTGGCTATAGAGTTTGGATGGAAGGAACTTGAATAAAGTTGGATTCCAGAAACTAACTTGCAATAAACAATAAAATGTTTCCCATGATAAATTGTTCTTTTTAATCTGACGTATACTATCGAATCCTAAAGGTTACATAAGGTTTTTTTTCCGCCATTGTTCTATTAGTTATGTATTAGTATTTTACATATTTATGATCAGGAACATGTAACCGAAAAAAGTCACTAACTCCATCAATCCGTATAAAAATATCGAACAGCATCCTAACTGGTTAAACAACAGTAATAACTATACATTATTGTTCTTTATCAACCGGCGATATCAATACAACAGTGTACTTATCATATATCTAACCTCGGCCTCTTCTGTTCTACATACGATTTAATGTAACCCTCAGCTAAGCTACATAATTAAGTATTAACTTGCACAAACGCGGCGGCGGACCACACAGGTGATCCCCGGTGCCCGAAGCTAGTCGTGAACTATAAGTCTCTGCGCCTGCGCCACTATACACTTTCCACTACCAATCTGACTATGAAGCTATAAACCGATTTTATTTGTTTCTTCAATCGCTTATACTCAATTCTTGTGGGACTATTTTGTTGTTTAGGTCTTTTATTTAGGCAGTTCAGTGCTTGGAAAATAATATGAAGGTATTCTTCTAATGTTTTCATGACATCACGGTTGTTTCCCCTTAAAACAGTAGGCTAATGTAATGAAAGAAAATACTATCGTTCTTACACTAGTACCTTCTGAATAGTTCGGTGCTTAAATTTGATAAAAAAATTCGCGACAATTTACTTTCTTCTTATACGTAGATACGTTCTAAGGGGGAGGCCTTTGTCCAGCAGTGGACGTCTTCCGGCTGATGATGATGATACGTAGATATTTTATTCAATTTATTGTGGCATCAAAACAGGGCCAAACACTACACAAGTGCACACGTGGTCACTTACCACCATACAATTTAAAGTAGGTACAACTAAGTATACCACCAAGACGGATGCAATATACAAATTATACAATGCAACCATCAAAGTTCACGAGTGACGCTTTCTGGAAACCTTTACTTGCTATACAACCTGACCGCTAGTTGCCGGAAGCGTTGCACCTTGTGGTGTCTTGTCGTGGACTCGTGGTCACGAGATTGACAGCCTTTGCCGAAAGCGGACTCGGCGAATGCCCGACCGCAACCCAAGACCAAGACCCGAGTGTCACTTCCTTGTGAAATACCACACATCACTAACGTGTCGTCGCGTTGTCTGTTTGCACGTGTGTTTAGCTGCTTTACCTATGCGTACAACACGAGTCATCAATGTGTGGACTTACAAATGGTGGATACAAATTTTCTACAATTTATATTGTTTAAAGTCGACCTGTATTGTATGTCTCACTACAACAACTACTGTTTTTATTGTGATTCTACCTCATGGATCTATATGTACCTATCTATTTCTTAAAATATCAAGTTCATAATTTATTAATTTCAGTGTCAATCTCAATCATCAATTAATTACATCAGGTATTCTATGAATAATATAGATTGTTTGTAAACGCAAACTATTTATGCTGCACAAACATAACATAGATCAAGTCAGTGTCTAGCCTCGCTAATGTTTACCCGTGTGAAGTCGACCCTTAGAAAGAAACCAAAGAAACCATTCCTTCGTATAATGCAAAATCAAATACTAGGTATACGAAAAGTCCAAATACTGATAACATAGCACCTCGCTGCAAATACACATTCTGGAAGCCACTCAATCTTATCACTGCGATGCTGGTGTAAAATTTTAATGAGCCAGACCCTAGTGGAGTCAGTCCCGCTAATCGAGCCAAAGCTTACAGTTACCTGGGATAGTGTGGACATAAAATGCAATCTAAATACATATTCAATGTCTTTCCACAGTAGAAAGGTCTGGCGTAACGGGAGAACAAGTAAGCTTTATCCTATTCTTACGACTTTGAAGATTTTATTGCTGTTCGATACATTCGATAGTGGTACGGCCAATTTTGCACAGGCTAGTTATTTTCCTACTGAGAATTATATCCGCTATTTGACGGGTATTCTCGCATTTATTTATTAGAAAAACGGTTTTATAACCTTCTGACCACTATCAAATTTTAATCTAAGCTAGATGACTGAACATTACTATTCCACACGGAGCTGCCATCAGGCTTCTGCAACCCAATTACCAACAGAATACCGATACCCTAAAGTTATAGCAGTTATCAGACTTTCGGGTTCCTGGCTGGCCGTAACGACAGTAATAAATATTCATAAGACAACCGGGACCGATAGCAGCCGTGCTTCGAGGCACGAGCTGGTTCGATATGTAAAGAATGTATACCTTTTCAGGGCAGACCAATTATATGAGGAAAGCGGGCTACTGTTTGCCTTAGTTATCTCTCTGGTAAAGAACCCTTCTTGTATGTAAAACTGTAACTGCTCACCACGTACGTTCCTTTCTATAACTAAAGAACAGCCTGTAGCATGCCGCTGTCATATCTGAGTGTTAACGCTTCCACTTCGTGTCACTTACTATAGTTACCATTAAATTGCACACAAATCTAATACTAAATGCGGCACTTCACCGACTCAGTTGAGCAAGTCCATTTCCTAACTGTAGTCAACTAACTACCGCTAGGCTGTACCTAGATGTTAAACCTCTTTTTGTTTTGTGCAATTTCCATCTACGCGTGTCCCATAAACACGTTAGATTGTACCGTCACCCTACAAAAGTGATAATGACTCGATATCCATCAACAGGCGACCAATGAGCGACGTTCTATCGACGGCATAAGAAACGCATAATATTCATATAAACATAACATTTCAGAATAGTTGGAAGTCCGACTCAATTGCCACAAGAAGAAAACAAAAAAAAAACATAACATTGCTATTATAATTTAGAATCCGTGGCTGCCTCATAATTTTATTGCTTTATTAATCTTTTTACTATTTCTCACATAAATTATAAGTGCGTTTTCAGTGAGTGCTTTAAAAGTGTCATAAATAATTTATGTGGTTTTGTAGCTCCACGTATGCTTTGTAGTTAACGTTTAGGATCGCCCGTTATCGATGGCTATTAAATGGGAATAAGGTGACTTCTGTTTAACTGCTGAGCTCCTATGTACCAGCAATGAGTTCAGTATAGTGTAAACATACGAGTGCCTTCAGGGTCTACTGGCTGCGGTAGCCGGGCGTGGGATTCTGAGATCGAAGCTTAGGCACGCAGCTTTAGTTGCGTTGAGCTTTGCAAAATTTCATTCAAGTTGAATCAAATGAATTCAACATAGTTTTAGATCATATAATGCAGTTACAGACGCCAAGGGGCTAGATCCACAGTTCCAAAACGTCATTACCATGAAGAAAAACCGACACGAAACTCCGTACTCATTTAAATAAAATATGGTACAAAATTGTAATATGTAGTTCAGTTTTTCTTACACAACTTATTTATGCTTTATAATCCAATGGTTGTTATACACCCAAACATTGGCACAATACCTATGATTACTAATCAGTTCCCTTAAATTGTGCAAGTTAACCTGAAGCAAACAAACATAATCTAAACTAACCTGGCCTTTCAATAATATTCAATTTATATTCAGCATTCATTTAATTACAGTGCACGGGCTTCAACATTCTAAGTAGTGGTGTAAATAGTTTAATGCCACAAGACATTACTATCTACATAATATAAATATTTTATCAATTAACTTCGTAGCCTACTTAACTTTAAAAATAGAAAGTAGTACCATTTATGGGCAACTCGTACAAACAATTTGTTTAAACAATAAATTATTTCTGCACCACATACGAATAGACGAAACCAACATAAAAAAGTATGTTTTCTAATTCTGTTTGTGAGTTTTCTACATAGATACACTGGCTTGTTATAGTAAGTAAAATATGTTGTAATAAAGTATTGTACTAAACCTTTTTTGTAACTAATCACGGCTCGGCTGGTGTAATTAGGTCGAACCAGAAGAAAAAATAGAAAGGTTTGAAAAAGGAAGTTACCAGTAAAATCTTAGCCTTTTCTTCATACCAGTTTCCTAATTCGGCAGACTACTGTTGCCTTCTTGAACAGAACTACGGGTTGTATGGTAGCAAGCACCGTTGCTCTTAGCCCGCTTGTC
This sequence comes from Abrostola tripartita, assembly GCA_905340225.1. Classification (NCBI taxonomy): domain Eukaryota; kingdom Metazoa; phylum Arthropoda; class Insecta; order Lepidoptera; family Noctuidae; genus Abrostola; species Abrostola tripartita. Next base: position 1,224,876 of record HG996494.1, read on the forward strand.
CTCAATGTATTCCAAATAAAACGCAAACAAGCAACAAGCCTTTTGTAAATGAATGAATGTTTTCGTAAACGAGCTGAGGTTATTGTTATGAATAGATGCTTTCTTATTGTATAAGAGTCTTGTTCTCGTTATACTTACGTTTAACCCAATTTTGCGGCGACTAGATCTGCGCGGATATACTCGTGCCTATTTCAATAGATTATTTAAATTCTAAAGAGTTTTACTTATCATCATCAGCCTAAGTCCACTGCTGGATATAAGCTTCTCCTATGGCATGCCACTGAGTTCGATCTTCGGCCTTCCGCAGCTTCTGCTTCCAACAGCTGCCAGCCTTCTGCGTATACCGTCGCCCCATCTAGCTGGAGGACGTCCCACACTGCGTTTACCGAGTCGTGGTCTCCACGCCAGAACAAGAGTTTTTCTAAAGGTACGGGGTGTATTATCTGTTGTATTAAATACCCGACTATACTGTATATAGTGTAGGTACGTTACAATATTCTAGCGTCTTGTTAGTGGTGTTGTGGTTGAAAAGTTAAATTTTCTAGAGAGGATGAATTTAGTCGTTAGACTTTTAAAGGAAATACTGATACTGTTCTTTGAAAGCCTTTGTGTTACCAAATATTCATAATAAGTAGCACAGCGATAATATAAAAATTTCGTCATGTAGGAGCTCACGCCTTATCTTGAGTGACGCAGAATATATTAAAATTCAAAGGCTTATGCTTAAATCCGTGTACTTAATTAATTTCCCAGTTAGTCATTTACTAATGAAATTACTTTTGATCTCTATTCACCCAGCCAGTCCAACATTTACATATTTACTTCCCCCTTTTAATTATTTGTATGGATGAGTTTGAATGTACCTCAAAAGTTTGAACCGTCTATCTCTTGTTGTTGTATTGAGTTTAGAATTATTAATTATTTTGGATATACTTATACAGTTATTTATAGCCCTTAAGGTAAGCGATGGTAAGTGAAGCGATTACCAAATAAATTAAATCGGCAATTTTACATTACAAATAATATTAACCATACGTAAAATGAAATTAAGGAAATATATGTTAAGTAATGAAGGTAATATAGCCTGTTTATCAAAAAGCTTCGATACAGTTGGTGGGTTTTCTTTTTGCGCAGAAAAATATGTTTCAGTCAGGTCGCTCACGTAACGCCCATAAGTTTATAAACACATCCTCGACACAAGGATATTCTTTAGTAAAGTCCAACAAGCCACAGTATCGACTTATAGTTTGTGTATGCTGCCAGCTACAAACCACTGGACTTGAATCTATCTTAGAGTCTTTAAATCTAAAAATAGTATCACAAAACATGAACCCTCAACCCAGTCCTGACGGTAAATACAATAGTTATACATATGTATGTATGTGATTCACTGGACAGGGAAAGGGTTAAACAGCATACATTTCCAACTCATCGCTACATTCAAATGGTTACATAATAACCATCAAACGGCTATTGTGAATGAACACCAGCAAAACGTAACGAATACGAGGAAGCCACATAGAATCTGTATCAGACCGTAACGCAAATAGGTTAACAACCTTGATTTGTGTACTTGTTGAATGACTGAACGGGTTGCACAAACGTGCTGGACTGCGGCTTGTGAAATATTCCTTGTGCCCATCGTAGATCACGTTACGTCATTATAAAGGTTTATTTACCTGTTAATATCGACTCGTCGTGATTTTTAAGCCGGTAAGCAAAGGACTCAAAAAGCACAGTGGCTGAACGAACTCCTGCGTTAGGGCGTAGGTATAATACCTTATAGTGTGTAGGTACAGTTTCGGTTTGTTTTGAACCCTATCGAAGCTTATGTGATTCACACAGGAGCTCTGGACATATGTTTAATGTATTTTTTTAAATAAATGAGCCTCGTAGACACCAAAGTGAACATAGGTATCTAGTCAAAATATAAGTTGTTTTTAGAATATTTTCATAAACGTTTGTTATGTTAATTTCTCAGAACATGAAATTATATCAAATACGATATCGCTTATTATTTTTTATATGACATAGAAAATGTACGAAACGTACTCACAATCGTACCGGAATGGCTTATTACCTTTTGAAATCGTATAAATATAGGATACGCAACATTATTTTGATTGTAAAAACGATTCTGTCAGCAATTCCGCTGTATCGTTACGTTTTTATTATCATCCTGCAATCTACATAAACGTTCCTAGACGTTTCTTCATTCACAGTTGAGTAATACTATTACAAGATAAGCACATTGACGTTGGCCATACAGCTCAGCGTAATATTTATGATAAACAACTTGTTCTAAAACTTTTTAATTAGTCCACAGTGTAAACTCTCTGACGTGATTAGGTCAATCGATTGATCAAACATTTTTCATGCGGTTTATAAAGAGAGTTCCTGTGTTCCTTTGATGTGTGCAACTCGTTCGTGCGTCTGGTTTTGATAAACGTTGCGATCGGTGTAACCTTATTGGAATAATATATAAAATTTGGATGATATAATCAGTTTGTAAATTGATAAAGAAAATTTGTAAAATGATGGTTTCGAGCAGGACTTGAACCTCCAAGCTTCGCCGTACCGTGGCACTACTCTAACCAATTGAGCCAACGTGTCTGATGGTGTAAAATTTTCTTTATCAATTTAGATTCAAGCTTAGCATGTACAACATAAAAAAATGACACCAAAATGTCATATAATCAGTTTGTTTAAAAATGGTGGCGTGGATGGCCTAAATGACTTAAATGAAAATCTAAACGCACTGTATAAACATTTCAAATATTTCACAAGTAATATATTATTGTAATAGTGAATGGGCTAATTTATCAATATTAGCTCAGCTTATTAGAATGTTTCTATGACACTTTGTTGTTTCCTTTCTTTGAGTTTCAGTTACGTAACCAAAATATCAAATAGATTAATATCTGATATCTGAGCCGTGGGTATCTATGGCTCTTTTTTCACGACGAAATACATTATTGCCTCAAGCGGGGTATCCTGCAAGGGTCATGTGTTTTCTTACTGTAAATAAGCCTCCCATAATATTTAACTAACCACTCGAAAAAAGTGTATATTCTACAATCCAAACAGCCACAATGTGAAACTTTCCCTTCGGAACGGTAAATACACAACAATTTCTCAATTTGTTTTGAAACCTAAACAGCGCCAGAACCAGACACCGGCGAAGATGTTAAAAAGCGGAGGTGTTGAGTACATGGAGGTTCATTGTTTGGCCCTGTTTCAAACAACGCCTGCCATCGGCACTTCAAAGCGCGCAGTGTTTAGACGTGTTTAAACAGTGGATACCGCTAATGCAGTTCGCGGTTCTGTGTCCAGTGGGAAATTTACTGCTCGTATAGCTGACTCCGTGAATTAGTAGCACGCACTTCATTCTCCACGATGTGCAGTTGCCTTTGTTATCGGCGAAACGAACACTTTTACTGTCGTTGTATGGCCACGCGACAGTACAACGATAGCATCGTTTTCCAGACGTATTCCCTTAACGGGATATTTTTCTTTGCTTAGTTCCTCGAGAGTTTCGGTCGCACTAAAGTACCAACTAATAATCGTAAAAGCAGTGAACAAACAGCTTTACGGTTCGTTTATGCCGCGGTTATCTGCACGAGGCTGTCTCCTTAAATGCCTCGGATATCTGGCCCTCGGTGTTTACCACAACCTACGACCCCATTCTAATAACTTTATACAATCTCATTCTTAGATTTTTCCACGAGTTTCATAATTTAAAATTATGTAGTGTAGTGTGTTAAACGGTTTATTTACTGTTATTTTATGGTGTGTTGAAGCAACAATTATCAGCTTAACGCCTTGTTAAATATCAACATTGGGAACGTGCTTTGATTTATTAAATTACTTTTCGTGTTCATGGCCCACTTGTGTTAAATTTAGTCCTCAGTTCTTGCTTAATTCACTTCATTAATTTATTCTTCTTTCTAACTCGCAACCTAATCAGCGGCCTAGTACTTGCCATTTTACACTAATTACCCGTTATTAATCGCGCAACAATTAATACTTGTACGACAGTAATTAATTTTGAATTTTATTGTTCGTGCGGGTATGTACCTACTGTACCAATAACAGCCACAACCCGGAAAAATGGAAAAATTATGCAAATATAGATAATGCTTGATATAACCACAACACCACATTCACGGCCCATTTAGTTAGTGTAAGATTAAACTTGTAACAAATACCCGTGATTTATGTGGGTACTTCACAACTTTATTGGTTGGATGAAAGTTTGCAGTAAACCCTTGGGGCAGACGTCGATGTTCATATCATACGCGTCGCACTCAATGTTTTATCGCCGCCATCAATATGACGAATACATTTGTCGTGAACTGTTTTACATTATCATAGCTCTTAAAATTTTAAATGTTCGTGTATCTACTGCGTACAGGAATCTTGACGAAACATATTCAGAGGTCTTAAAAACAGCTTCTTTTTGACTGAAGTTAAAGATTAGCTAAGACGTTTATTACGCAATTATAGACCTACACTCGTCTTATAGTTAAAGTGCTTATTTATTATTATTTTATTGCTTAGAATTCCAGCTTGATTCACCATTGAAAGCCATCCTAACAACAAAAAATACCACATCTATATAAACAAAGAGAAAATCAATACAAACAATTTCAGACAATAATTCTATCTAAAAACTATAAACAACAAGTAATACTAAGTTAGACAGCGTTGCAACTATTAACGGCTCTCCGAGATGAAGTGAGCTATTAATTTGAGGTACAGACTTCCTGGAGTACGAAAGGTCATCGACTCGGCACACCTCGTGGGATGCCGGCACTCGGCAGTATTGGCCGCGCCACACCGCATCATAGTGCCCTGGCCGTGGAGATACGAAACAAACGGGCACGATAAATAAACGACAACACTAGTTGTCGGCCAGTGGTCAATTAATGCACCTCTATCATATAATCATAATCGTTCTCCTTGGTAAAGCTCTCCATAAAGGTTAACATTCTTTTCATTTCGTGTCATTGGCTCAGCTTTTTTGGACCGATATGCGGCCAGTGCGCAAAGATATGAAATTAATCAGAAGTTTTTTTATATGCCTTTTGTAGCTTTTAAATAGTTTGTTTTTAATATCAGGACAAATGAAATTGCTATCAATATATTTAATTGTTATTTCCTTTAAAAGTGCCTTGTTGTATTGGCATTTAGGTTATACGTAGTTCTCGAAGAGATGTAACGTAAAAAAAGCATATTATAATAACCACAAACCACAGTTAACAATGCAGACATTATCTCAAACTATGATTATACGCAAACTGTGTCACTGCCATTAAACAATGAGAAAGAATGAAAACCATTTGGTAACACTGTGATGTAATGTAATGGTAACACTTTATTACCAAATGTGCCTATCTGTGGTATAATCATGAGCTGCAATATGTCATCATCATCAACCACGGCAATTCTACTGCTGGGAATTTGCCCCTCTTTTATTCTTTTTCGTCAGTTCGCAACCAATCGTATTCAAGAATACGCAAAAAATAATAACTGGTCGAAAATGTCCAAAGTTTCTTTTACTTACCGAAGAGTTTCAGATTAAAGTTTCCTAGTATTTGAGTGGTGAGAGTCAGATAGCAGTCCCTCTGTGTAAAATACTAATATTCAGCCATATCGAGCAACTGGAAGTCAATCCTAAATGTCCCAACAGGCAATGTAGCTCACCGCCGCACTCAGAGAAGTTGATGATTACATAAAGTGACACTAAGTATAGATTTCACAAAGGAAACCTTTACTTAGTCATAGTTTAAGTAATCATTAAATATATCTGAGTTCGGCGGTAAGTGCTTGATCTTCAATTCTTTTGTATGTTTCCTGCATCGTATAAGAATTATAAAACCTGACAGTGAGTGTCTGTCCATAAACCAATGTGAAGTATGCAATCTACTCCTATATTTGTGGAAGGAATATTAAAATTCGTGTTAATTACTTTCTTTAGTACGATTTGTTCCGGGCAAGTAGCCGTTCATTTAGTTGATCCCATTTTCCCGTCTATTTCTGACACCGCCTAAATGGTAATGATTACGAAAGTGTTATTTTGCTGGCTCTAAATAAGCTGTCGCACTTGATAACTAATACTGAGAACCATCTTGTATAAAATTATGTAAACATAAATGTTATGTAAGTTAATAGCATGTATCACAGAGCCCGCGGCTTGGTACGATTGTGATGTCTTTGTTTTGGATAAATTAATAGGCAACCTCTTAAGCCGGGTACTCACTTGCGAGCTGTAAACTGTAACCGAACTGATACAGTTCGAGACTCAAGTGTGTACGCGTATAACGACATTCGCTCGTCACGTCCACCGAGCATACTCACTAGCGAGCTGTAACTGATACAGTAACGAGGTTTTAGTTGGTCTAGATTTCGCGAACCACGTACTTACTATGTCTCTTGGTTACAGTAACGTGCAGCGCCAGCGGTTACAGTTACACTGGCTCGCTGCAAGCACAGCGCGATCTGCTCGCGAGCCACGTACTCACTATGATTTTTGGTAACAGTAACGTGCAGCGGTAACAGTTCGCAAGTGAATACCCGGCTTTATTGTACAGTCGCCTTCAGAATGTGTCAGCATTTAAAAACTTCAAAAGGAAATTACTTTTTACTACTTTGGTAACATGTTGCCGTATCTTTCTTACATGAACAGCTAGATCCTTGTCGGTGAAGCAACATCCTTCAGTCTGTTTGCACAGGCTGGTGACGGTCATAATATATTTATCACCAACATTCGTCGTAGGTATTGTTGGTAAGTGGTGTTATCGTCCGGTGATCTCCTACATACAATCTGAGGATGAACACAATTATCCGCGTTGTAACAACGTGTGTACAATTTACCTGTATTCCCCGCAGTTGTAGACAGCTGTGTGTTAGCCACCCACATTTAGCCTCACAGCACATATTAGTACCTACTCATCTTCTATTATATATAAATGAATTGTCGTTCGTTAGTCTCGCTAAAAGTCGAGAACGGCTGGATCGAGGCTTTGCTTTTGAAATATTTGTGGAAGTCCAGTGAAGGTTTAAGCGGTGAGACGGCGGTACGAAGTTTACCGGGTGAGCTAGTCTTATCTAAAATACATTCTGCCTTTGTAAGTATCCATCTACTTCAACCTTTGCGACGTTTTCAAATTGTGCCAGCATTACAACAGCCTTATTTGAATGCTAGTTGTAAAATTAATTAATTCTTAATTTTGACTCAGTAGTGTTGAGACTTTCTTTTGTAGAGTAGTGCCTGATAAATTACCCTTCTCTAAATCTTGTCTGCCCTATCTTAAATGAGACTACAATATGAAATTAAAGATGTGCATCATCGTCAGCCTACCTCAGTCCACTGCTAGACATAGGCCTCCCCTATGGCACGCCACTGAGCTCGATCATCGGCCTCCGCTGCACTTAAATTTGTGCGATCTGTGAATGGGCATCATTACAGCTTATCTCTACTTGCCTCTTCAGGAATACGGGCGTAGCTATACCGTAAATCTTGTTACTTAATAATATTTCTTTAGTCTTCTATTGTTCTTCAGACATCAAGTAACATTTAAGTTTTGTTTCAACACACCTTAATGCCAAACTACAGAGAACTTCGTAACTCTGTGCAGTCAGGTCCCTTTGTGAGGAGGATCTCAGTGCAAACGGCTTTATGTTTGCTTATCTCAAAGAACTGCAACTTTTCAACTAAGACGAACAAATTATGCATCTACAAAGGTTTAATTTAAAAAGGTTCTAGAAATTTATCAGTTGTGTTTACTGAAATAAAATTCAATTGTTTTGGATGTTAAAACTAAAGTCATATTTTTTAGCTGACTTTTTTTTTTAAATGACGTCGCCCCACACTAGGAATTTCTCCTGTTTCGTGGGTGCGTTTCACAAACATGAAATATCACATACACAAACACCCAGACTCGGGACAAACATCTGTGGATCACACAAATTTTTGTCCCGTGCGGGAATCGAACCCACAACCCCTAGCGCAGCAGTCCAATCGCTTAGCCACTGCGCCAATCAGGTCGTCGAACCGACAGAACCTCAAAAAAATCAAAATAATACCAAGAAGAACGTCTATAAGAAGTCACTGATACTGGTACGGAGTAAGCAGAACCATATTGCCAACAGAATGATATTTATGCCTCTCGTGACCGTTTGATAGGTTCGGTCCGCCAGGCCTGCAGGCAACTCCTCAATCGCAATTCAATCATACTGTGCATCACGATTTATTTACATACACGAAACGCATTACATCTCGTTACCAAGTTTAATTATAAATTTTATTAGATGGGAACTCTGAACTTACAGTCTATAGAGGTCTTTTCTTTTTTTATAAAACGTCGCCCCACACTAGGATTTTCTCCTATATCGTGGGTGCGTTTCACAAACATGAAACATCACATACAAAAATACCCAGACTCGGGACAAGCATCTGCGGATCACACAAAGTTTTGCCCCGTGCGGGAATCGAACCCGCAACACTTGGCACAGCAGTCTAATCGCTTAGCCACTGCGCCAATCAGGTCGCTCACACATAACTGGCAGCCAGTACAAATACAAACAAAAAAACTATCAAATGTCAATTGAATTTAATAATCGAACATTTCTCCCGCCTCTAAAGACACATTGGGAGGATCGTTTACCTAACGAGCACAGATAAGCTCCATACCACACTGAAACCACGCAACGGTACCATATATCTACTCTATACATTTCCTATTCATTTCAATCTATTCTCCGATGAATGCGGCACACTGAAATAAGGACACGTCATTCAATACCATACCACAGAGCAATGTTGTGTGAAACAGCCTGCAAAACTGTAGTTCCTCTATTCTCAGCTTTATTCTAAGGACAATAAGAACTAAGAAAACTGCAAGCTAAGTTTGTAGCTACTGCGATCGTGATTGCTATTATGCAAACCCATATTCTTTAGGGAAGCCGGACACTTACTGCTGGAAATTTAAACCTGTTTAGCTGTACGCGGTCATGCTACTGGTTAACATGTGTGGTTTTATTTGTAAAGTTTTGTATTAAAACAAAAAGAAAATCAATATCAGATGTATTGCTTCACTGTTTTTGGTCATATGAGTCTAACATTGGAACGTATTACGTAATAATTTTAAGTAAATCATTTTCATATTTTATTTATTTATTGCACTATGTAGTTTCACAGCAAACAATTACATGTTATCACGACAAACATAGACCCTGTAAGGGTGTAGCAACACTTATTTTAGTATAAATAAGAAAATACATTAGGTATCTAACTTAACAGCTAGATTTAATATTATAATTATTAAGAGTTTACTTACATACTTAATAAATGTATAATATGTGATAATTCTAATGTAACAAAAAATTTCAAACAATTATTATAATAAAATTGTGTAAGTATTTACTTACCTATTAACGTAATTTAATATTTATATAGGTAACTACTAGCTATACATAAACACTTAATATTACATTCTTAAAATATACAAACATGTATGTATTTTAAGTATCAAATGTCATACACAGCTAAACTATTGATAAATTTCACCCGGAGACAAGTTTTGATACATACCACAGCCGAGCACCTGATATATAAACAGATTTTATCTCACTGCGTCTCATGTATGTATGGTCTGTTTATACTGTGTTACCGCTGATTGCGATACAACCTGTAGATATAATTTTACATAAATAGAGTGATAGATGTGACGGTGGACATACGAGCTGAGAACTGCCGAAGTTGAATGGATGGGTTATGTTTAATAATATTATGAATCTGATGAAAGAATTCTGAGATGACGAATAAAAGAATCATAGTCGTCGCGTCGCGCGCATACCCTGAGTAACATAGAGCAGGGAACAGGGCGAATAAAATCGACATTCAGGTGTCTAGGTAAATAAACGTTTAATCATTTTGCCGCATTTACCCGAGTTGAAACTTAATAAAGATATGGATTGTCTATCTTTCCAGAATAAGTTATTCAACTTAAAATATGACACAACCATGCAATACAACTGGCCGTAAACCTTTATTACGTTATGAAAGGATCTCTCCATTGCTGAAAGAGGCACGCATGCAAGAAAACGTTACGAGTGAGGCCACGCCCTCCATTGTTGAGAACTCTCTTAAATGTATAAGTTAAACGTTAACGAGCTGTCGATATTATCGCACTGCAGGCTTCTGGCCATTTAAACTCAAATAATCCTCTCAACCAGCCGACAAGCTTCTGTTGCAATTCTATAGAAAATTTTAATAGCTTCACTGAGTTTGAATAGCTATAAATATTGTGGCATAGAATATCTTGATATGCTTGTACTTAAATAAATGCGAAAGTTGTATTTTTAGATTCTTTATTAGGTAGCTAAGTTAAATAAATGTAATAATAATAATAGCAGCCTATATATAACCATAATAATACTGTATTCTAAATAAAACTGAAAATAATATCTTCACTTACTTAAATAACGTTTCTGCGTCACCGAAGTAATATTAAATTAGGCAACAAAAATAAAGAAAAAACAGCGCCAAGGCAACATTAGTCTCCCCTAATTCGGCGATGTAAAACTCGGCGATCCCCATAATACCTGTTTACACATTTCTTCGTAATTTGTGTTTGGCTAATGTTGTACCATAGTCATTAGACGCCCCTCGCGCATAATTATAATTCATCGCCATATTACCTTACCGTTCCGTTTAACGTAGCTGGTGAAATTTAATTTATTGGTGCCGTATCACCGGTGAAGTGACGGCTGTTCATGTTCTCATGATCAGATTGAATTACCAATAGGTTTCTACTTGCTCTCATGTTATGGCGTAATAGGCTTTTGCAGTAGACTTCATGCCTTGAACGTTATTATGGGATATTACCTTTTGAACCTAAAGCAGTAGCTTATTAGCTCTACCGCCTATATATCCCTGAATTGATTCTGAAGCTTTATTGAGTAAGCAAGCACTAACACAATCTCTAGGGTAATGTAGGTAAATAATGTGTTCGTATAACATGTTTATCAACTACGCTTTGGAATAATGCGAATTATTTTAGGTCTCCAGAATTATTTGGGTCGCAAAGCCTTCAGCCCAAGGACCTCGGGAGTTCCACAAACGACTGACAACATTGACAACCGCACCCGCTTGTGTGTGACACATACAACCTCTATGGGTTGCGTACGGTTGTGTAGTTCACAACACACATAGTTACGCGAATAAATCAATTTTATACACGCTGGCGGATACCGCAGCGAATCACATTACGTGCGGTCACTGACATCTTCCTGTGTTGCATAAATATAATGACGAAAACAGACGACTACTAACAAAATGTTGGGCACAAATTCACTGAAAAAGTAAATGGTGTGATTTATCTGTGTATTACGGAAAACGGGGAGGAACTCGGTATGTTCTCACGTTCCCCTTTACTGAGCTAACCAAAATCACGTACATTATGTTTATAGGTCGTACATCGGCCGTGAATATAGTATCGCTTGGGATGTTACGAAATAAAGATATTACCTATAATATTACGTTCGTCCGGACTTTGACCGTGTTGATGATGCAATTTGTTGAGAGTCGTGTGTCGCTCGTATAAAAACCGCAAACTGCCAGAATATATTGCTCCAAATATTTCTTCTCTTGTTGCCTACATTTCATAACCATAAAAACGTCCTTCCTTCGAGTGCTGCACAATAAAATGTATCCTTCAGCAATGCTTAGCAATCGCTTTTTTTATAGTTCTTGTAAAATGTACTTAGCTGTGCGCATCGCTATGCCAAGTTTAAAAGGGCTAGAGTAGCGGCATTAAAAACAACACCATATTTGTCGAGTGGTGGTTTATCCGAGGCTTGGGAGCGTCCAGCTAACTGTATCGATCAGTTTTTGTAAAGCGTTCCTATCCCGCGATGTCTTCTGGAACCGGTCGCCGCGCTTCCTGCTATGATCCTTAAATGGTGCCATTCGTCATTGAACGCGTGTAATTTTTGCCGCACATTTTTTTCGCTAATGCTTCGAATTATTTCTGTATAGTACGGCTGATCTTAATCACCAGCCATCGGTCAGTGAACTTGAATAATGTTAGGACCATTTAATGCTTAGATAACATTGTCTCTAGTTTATATTTTACTGAATTTATGAACGTATCTTAAATCTAAACGAGGCCTTTACCGTGTTTCAAGCACCATCTGCTTAAGCCAGCATATAACCATAGTACTTCTATTTTACAATGTTCATTTACGTGCATATTGTAGTATATTGCCATGCCTCTCTAGAAACACGTATGACTTAACATACTTGTGTATACAACCATTACATTTTGGCACTCTTTCAAATTTTATGATATTCTTCTTGCAATACTGAATATTAAAAAATTAATATCAATTCAAACCGAAATAACAAAGTAGACTCGTACATTCAAAAAATTTAAGTTTTCATATTTGTGAAATAAAAGAACGAAATAAAAAATCTAATAAGCAGTAAGGAAGTAAAGTATAAAAACTTTATAAAGTGCAGGCGGCTGTATGAGAATCCTAATTTAAAGTAACTCCGGACTAGCTCATTCAGAATTCAGGAATGGGGCGTCAGCTGGCTCTGTGATTTATACTTGGGACGCACTGGAAATCTATTCCCCGTGGCGTCCTGTGCACACCGTAAAAATTCCCAACCATTATGTAGGTTCGGGTAGGTAGTAGGCACTGGTTGATTGGATTTTGCACTTGAAAAATGGACACTTCTGTAAAAATACTCGCCTGTGATAGGCATCTATAGACGAGAAATAAATGGTTGAAGTAAAAAATGAATGTTCGTGTTCCGAATCAATTAAAACCGCGAAGCGTAATGAAGCTGCAAGATTTAACATTATAAGGTGTTGTCCATTTAACGCAATTTAAGCCTAGTTTTTATTGCTGAGATCTACTTCACGATAATTATTGTGTTACTGATGAACTGGTCTTTGAACGTATGAAAAATCTTATGGCAAGATGTAATCTTACATCACAGCCTAAGCGTGATTCACACAATCGTGAATTACGTGAGTGGTCCGAGTAACTGGAAAACGATTGTCTACACTCAGCGGAACTTTTATTACAATCTTACTCAGTATCTTTGAAGTCGATGTGACTTTATATGTATTTGCTTTTCATTTAGCGAGCCTTTTTCTAAGTGAACGATTCCTCTCGTGTATTTCTTCCCGTATTGTCGGAACGTGGGAGCTTCTACAAACATAAATCTCAGTGGCTACCAGACTTAAAACAAATGCCTGCGAACGTGCAGCGTCGGGCGCTACTGGGCTGCTCACGGTAGCATTGGTAGACTTCAATACTATTTCTATCATATTGTGTTTTCAGATAAAATAATTTACTCTGTATTTGCATTGATTTTTACCCGCGATGGAACGGAGAAAGGTCGGAAGTTGTATGCGTTTAGGGTGAGAGGTTGTCTGTTTGTGTGTGCTCAGTTTGTTGCCCATTTTATCCTATGGCTCTTGGCTTGACCGACATTATTTAGTATGAATAAATAAATATTGAATGCGAGAATCCATTTTGCACACTTCATAAATAAGATGTCTTCTGTAAGACTAGACGCTTGCATCAGTGTGACAATTATTTGTTGATAACGGTATTTAAATGTGACTTCGCTCTACGATTTTTTATTAGTAAAAACTTCATGACCTCTTCAATATTCTAGTTATCGGACAACGCACCCTTTGTATTCATCTTCTTGCTAATCTGAAATCTAAGACATACGGTTCTAGTATAACACATGATCGAAGACCTACTAAGTTCTGTGTTTAGTCGTACGTGAACAAAACCCGCAACTCTTACCGACGCACTGAGAGACGTTAATAATTACTTAAATTGACACTAAGTAAAGATTTCACAAAGAAAACCTTTATTGATAGTTTAAGTAATGATTAAATGTCTCTGAGTTCGGCGGTTAGCAATTACCAAATGTCAAGTCGGTTAATTGAAAACACGTAGCGGTGTAACGCCGGTGAACACCACATTAACGATGGCTTGGTACTGATAAACTGTAAATGCATATTAGGTGAGCGATATTTACATAAACATTCTCTCGTGTTTTATAAGCACGGGCTCGTTCACAATCCTACTATTGGTGCTACAACTGCTACACCTTGGTCTCCAGATGAAGTCAGTTGATATTCTTAATTTCTTAGTACTTTAGTAGTATTTGCAACGCAAGTTTGACGGCAGAGGCGATGAAGCTAGTATATTTAATAAACTTGTAAAGCTGATCACATATATAAAAATAAATGAGTTTTGGTGTTTTGCCGATAATACTATACCTACTTAAAATTCTCTCCCAACCTATTAATCTACTCTTTTTTTATTTATAAACGTCGCCCCACACTGGGAGTTTCTCCTGTATCGTAGGTGCGTTTATATATCTATACTAGAAACCGCTATACTAGAAAGTATATATATAGCCGGTATATTTTCTTGTATAGCGGCTATTTAAGCCCCCCCCCCCCCCAGTGCGTAGCTTAGCGTGGTTAGTCTAGCGCGTACTCTTAAAGGATTTATTGTGCAGTAGTGCTAGTGCTTCGGTGCGGCCTTCAATTGGCACATTACCCCGAGCCGGCTTCAGACACATTTCATTTTCCGATCCTCGGAAGAGAATAAAAGCCTCATATTGTAAATTCACAAAATATCGCAATTGAAAAAAAGAACTGCGTACGTTTGTATCACAATAAGCATTTAATTCACCAAATAAGGTATAAGGTTCTGTAAAGAATTGAATTGAGTATAATTCAGCTTATAAATGTAACCATTTTATGAATTACCACCTATAGGAATTGCTGAATATGACCATTTTAAATTGATAAAGGAAATTTGAAAAATGATGGACACGAGCGGGATTCGAACCCGCGACCTTCGCCGATCCGTGGCGCTGCTCTAACCAACTGAGCCACCGTGTCGCGCTGCTCGCATCCATCGAATTTCAAGTTCCCTTTTAGTATTTACGTCTTAAGGGTGACGTCAGGTATTATCTGTTGGAATCTATGATTACCAACTCAGTGTTATACCTTTACAGCTATAAATCACTGAAACGATAATACCAACCCAAATTTATATGACTTTTGGTGCCATTTTAGCATGTTGCCCATGCTAAGCTTGAATCTAAATTGATAAAGGAAATTTGAATAGCCTTGCAGTACGGAATATTTATTGCACTCACACTTATGTTATAATTAAAACATATTTTAACGTGGTTGCCGCAGGGTAAACGGAGGCGCACAGTAACCTCTCTTGTAAGACCACTGTTTACTGGGATTTATTTCCTAGTGCTTTTATAAGTTGTACTTACATTGTTCGGATTTTACATTATAGATATTAATGGTAAATATGTTTTGGCTGTGTTCCATAAGAGTGTGTGTGTATCCACAAACATAGTATCATTTATAATTCTATGAAGTTAACTAGGAAGCTACTGAGAACCGCGAACCATTTCTGGTAAACTTTGTAGTTTTCTCCCAAACTATCATGATCAACCTGGGACCCAAGACCTAACTTTGAGCCCATAACTATGTATATCTACATTGAAACAGAACAATCATATGAAACAACTGAAAATTTTGTTCGTATCAAAACAATTTTCCATTGACCGGATACAAGGCTTAGCCGGTATTGTGGGAATCGGGTTTTCATTCCAATTATTTTTTAATTTCAGCACTCATCAGGGTACTACAATATAAACTAATTATAGTTCAATCATTGTTGATGACCACTAAAGACTTTTATCGTTGATTTAAGAGTTATTAGTGTATCGCCAATCACCAATATTGGGTGATTGCTGATCGGTAATCGAATGAGGAAAGAGAAAAGAGCTATTAAAGCCCATCATTACAATGAAATGATTCCTCGCGTTATACTTGCCGTGTGGTATCCGGCCTAGAATTGACCACCCCCTTTCCTCCCGTGGGTGTCGTAAGAGGCGACTAAGGGAAAATTCTGAATGGGCAGCAGCGTCTTCTGTAACTTCACCACCAATACTGCGATCCCCAAGCCGCTTGCCAAGCGTGGGGATTATGGCAAACCCCCCCGCTTAAACGGGAAGGCCTATGTTCAACAGTGGACGTCTTTGGCTGATGATGATGTTATACTTAGATAGAGGGAGATAACATCATCTTTGTCACACTGCCTACCTTCGCCACTATTGTCCGTAGCAAACATTTATTTTTCGTGGGAATGTTCGCAAGGATCCATGAAGAATTCATTCCGTAACTATTCTTCCTTCTCACCTATAACGAAGATTCGATCTTGAATGTTCGCACCTCTTTTAAGAAAACCCTTGGTAATCAGCCTTTAACCGTGAGGTTACTGCATTATTCATGTAAGGACGAAGATAATATCACATTAATAGAAAAGGTACGTTTTTTTAGGTTTAGCAAAATCTACATGTTCATCGAAGCACGAATACTTAAAATCTCAAATTTTATTCACAATTTTATACGCAAGCCAAGCCACGCCAATCGTAGTTTTTTTATAAATCAACCCACACGTCAATCAAAGACAACGCAGATTGTTCGCTCCGACAATATTGCGTATAAAAAAAGTAATCTTAAAATTTTCAAAGCCATTAACCCCGTGGCGTCTACGGATGATACGAAAAAAATGTCTGGGGTCCGTGCGACCGTGCCCGGAACAAATGCAAGCACGGGGTGAACCCTACAACCCACAGATACGTGCTGCGTTTACAAACATACTTTTATCACTCCACCTATTGAGGGACCATGTGTGATGTGGGCTATGACCGAAACTGGCTGAAAATATAAATCACCTGCTTAATCTTTAGCAGTCATTACGTTTCTATTTGATTGTAAGTACTCATCAAGTACAGGGTTATTCCAAGCGATACCAGAAGTAATTTGATTGTTATTACCTACAAACAAGATAGTTAAATGTAATTAGGCTAAACAGTACACCCGGCAGACCGTCGTATTTTGTAACGAGCCGGACGACTATAAAACTTTAGCATGGCTTAGGTATCATATTCATCATCATCATCAGCCTATCTTAGTCCACTACTGGACATAGGCCTCTCCTGGGTATTGTTTGTTAGTTATTCTGGAAGGAAATACATACTAAGGTTATAGCCCCGGATTCGAACTCATATCTCATAAACACCTACATATACCATCGCTCGCTATTATTACTGTTACAATATGTTGCACACTGGCATTGAATACGTCCATGATCTTATGCAGATCGTTAAAATCTTTTTAGCTAGTTTCCTTTGACATAAAAGGCTTGAGGTTTCATTTAGACCTCAATTCTGTACGCGAGTTTTATACGACTTTCAGTTGAAAAATCCAAGATTCCAACAAAAGGTGTAAAATGTCTGTCCGCTTAAAAATACTACCTTCAAGACACAATTGTGATTCCGCAAACCACCATTACAATTCAAAGCTATCCATTCGATTCAGAATAAATTACGAATCGAACTGTCGATCACGAGAAACAGTTGGGATCAGATTTAATGTTCTCGAACGTGCCGATAGCATCCAAAGTCCCGTAGTAAATCGTGGCGGCGGTAAAAATGTCGCATTTATTGCTTGCTAGTAATTTGTACTTTTTTCACAAACAATACTAAAACATTTTTCACGTATTGCAACTGTAAAACATCGACCGTTGCATCGTTAAGTTTTATAAAAAAGTTGTTTACACGTTTTGTTCTAATTTAGAAGTTTAAGATCGGCAGTGGACTCCTGCAGGGTTTTTGCATCGATTGCTGTGATATCGATTTCATATTATCCTCTGCTAAAAAGGAGTCTGCAAAATCATGCTTGTTTATCTCTTTAGTGAACACGTGTATATTATATAAGTTTGTTGTTATTGAATATATTACTAGGTATGAATTGAGGTTGTGTTTACAGACACAAATAACACGCGAAACAAGTATCTGTAGACGAAGCGATTTCACGCCATTAAGTCCAAGTTCTCTCACGATATTTTCCTTTACTGTCGGTGAGTGTTGTCTTAGATTAACTTCGTAAGTACACATAACATTGAATAAGTTACTTTGGTGTTTGGTTTGATATATTTTAGATATATTATAACTGTGATCTTTTCAATACCTTGTATATTTTCTTTTATCTAAAGGCGAAGAAACTTGAAATTAACAGCCTGTAGTAAGCAAGTGTAGTAACCAATGCTTGTCTCATCTCTACTAACCATTTACGTGTATGAGTCTTGTGCTTCCAATGAACATTTCTTACTCTATTCTGTAAATGAGAAAAGCTCTTTGTCCTACAGCGGGACAGTTGTAAGCTGGTATTTTTACTGTTGGCAAAACTGATGATATTTTGCCAATGTTTAAATAGTATTTGCAGCTGATAAATTCAACCTTTAAAACTGCAGACTAGATTTTAGGTAGTAATTAACGCAGGAAAAGTATCGATGTCAAACTTTAGCTACAAGGGTTTATAACTCTCGCATGTGGCAAGTAATGGTGTAAAACCCAAGCGAGAGGGTCGGCTTTTATCCATAATCATAACGTGTAATACACGGTAACTTTAGGATCGTTTATATACTAAGGAAGTGTTTACTTCACATAGAGAGACACTCTTTGTTTACTTCACGAACTTTCGTTTTATATGCTTTTACCGCGTCGTTGTTCATGTGATCGAAAAGTATTATTATTAGAACTTCCATCAGAATATTCTAAGTAGCGGCTTGGAGTTTGGAACAGTGCCCGATAAATAACAAGAAACTCGTACTGCCTTTATATGAGGGTGTGCATAAGCACGCCACGGAATACAGGCGTAATGGTGATCATCTTCATATCATCAGCGTTTTGGCGTTGTCGTTGCTACTTCCACAGGCGACAAAAACTTATGATATTTTTGGGTCTGAGTGCTTTTGCAAGAGAAGTTAATAAAACAAATGGCTATGAAGACGGCATCTCAGGTCGCGTGGTCTCAAGCACACACCCACGTCTTAGCAGTCCTCGTTCATTTATTCAAGAAGCCTGCCCTGCCCCCAACGTCATGACTAGATATAAAAATTTTTTCTTAAGCAACGCTAGATAGGCGGCTTATAAATTTATGCAACGTCCTTATTTGCAAAGGAAGCCCCATAGAATACAGTCGACATCAGCAATTCATGAAGCTCTCCCTTCTTCGATAAAGAACTGAATATTTGTTTATTTGGAGCGTGATATTATTTATCGCCGTCGACTTGTATCAAAAACAAAGTTGCTATGATAATATGAGTGCCTGTGGTAGCGGTATCCTTTCAATGTTTTTATCAATGGATTCGGAATATTGTGAATTATTTAACAGTCAGCTGGTAAAACTGAAATACCCTGAAAGTCGTGCAGAACTTTCCGCTTTGCAATTTTTGCCATCAGAATTTCTAATCTACTTACTACAAATACAACTCTTTTTATAAGCAAACAGATATTCAACATGGAAATACTAGAAATGGTAACAGACCGGTTGACTTACGGTTGACCTACACGAGTTCAATCATCTTTCTTCTTCCAAGGCCTCGAATTTGCCTTTGCTCATAATAAAAAAAAAGAAAGACTACCAAAAATTACATCAATGTCGACAAAACACGCTACCAATTCGGCTACATTATCGACTAAAAGATTTATAATGTTACTAATGAGTTCAGACCACTTGAGACGAAGACGATATGCATTTGTTGTGATTCCCAGACGATCCCGAAATAGGTATACATCACTCAGGATGAGTCATGCGTTATGTTCAGATGGGAAATGCTAGAGCGACGCTTCGGATAATTGAAATTCTGTAGAATGTAGACACGTCTGATGTTTACTGCAAATATGAGACGACTGAATGAAATCTAGATTTATTCACGCGCGGTGCAGATCAATTTGGCGAGAGATGTAGATTTACAAAAGTATAGACGTTACTCTCGTACACGGTACACGCCAATCGCGTTGAGCGGTTGTGGTGTTTGCGTTATTTTAAGGTTAGGTTGTTTTTCAACTGGTTTGTTAAGATTAAACATATTAAGCAGTATTTAAGCATAGATATGTTAGGTTACTGCCTCGTTGGTCTAGTGGTTGCTAAGCGCGACTGCTGAGCAAGAGGTCCTGGGTTCAAATCCCGAGTCGGGCAAAGTGTTACTGAGTTTTCCATTAGGTAATTCTCAGTAGCAGCAAGGAGTCTGGATCTGTGCCCGGTTGATGGCAGTAGGCTCGCCCTCTATTACATTGGGACTTACAACATGACTGGCGAAATGTGGGTGTACCTACTACATGTACACCTCTGCCTACCCCTTCGGGGAATACAGGCGTGATGCTATGTTATGTTATGTTTATGTTAGGTGCTACCGATGCCAAACGAAGGATCCATGAGAATAAATAAAAAACTACCTATTTAGATTAAAAACTAGGCGGAATAACTATGAAATCCTTAGCTCTCGTGTAATAAAAAATAAACGGCGTACTTAACCGTGTTACATACGAAATGCACACTGCACGGGTGTGCCAAGACTGGTAATTGGATACCTCACATACCTACAAGCCAGAAGGTTCAATTTATATGAAAAACTTGCAATACCTTGCCCATGAAAACTTAATGCTTCCAAAGAAGCCTTGTCAGATTATGGCTATTTAATCCCACTTCTTAGCTGACCGTGGTTTTAAAATTAAAGCCGTAGAAAATTTTATGTGAAGTAAGGCAAGGTTCACATGTCTTGCTGATAACTTATAAATAGTCAATTATTGTCTGGGCATATACATGTTCAGTTCATAAATACACCAGACAATATACTATACTTAATTATTTATACTCCAACCGACAATTGACGACCCGATTGGCGCAGTGGCTAAGCGATTGTACTTCTGCGCTAAGGGTTGCGGGTTCGATTCCCGCACGGGACAAATATTTGTGCGATCCGCAGATATTTGTCCCGAGTCTGGGTTTTTGTTTATGTGATATTACATGTTTGTGAAACGCACCCACGATAAAGGAGAAATTCCCAGTGTGGGGCGACGTTATCATATAAAAAAAACACTGAAACTAATGGAGCCTGATAACAAAAGTAGAGGAGGTTCTTAATATTTTGAGAAGATTCAGTGCATTCCTAGGATGTAAAACAAAGTCAAAATGATGCTCACTTACTTGTAAAAAGCATTACTGAAGCAGCATGTCTACCGCCAGCCGAATCTTTTCGCTAGTTAACAACCGATTAACTGAGGCAGACGATCGCGTGCGCATATCTTTTTAAAACGATACCAAAGATCCGACCAGTTACCATATTCACTGAGTTCATTGACACCATATCTCTCTTGACCTTGATAGACTATTTGACAAAAAATCATTACAGAATCGTCTTTGTTTAATGAACAATGGACATCTCAATTGAGTTCAAACTTCCAACTGATCTATATAACCATCTTATAACTGGCCCGTTACTTTTTTCCGTCTAGTTGTCTGGGTGAAATGGTTGTCTGCTTTTAGCAATAAGATCGCCACTTGCACCGTTGTTTTAGTTTTAAGGTCTTCTTCTTATCGTATGGTTGGTGTACTTCCTGTTTAAACCGCCTGTAGGCCTCTGACATGGCTTTACCTACCATTGAAAAATCTCTCAGGTGTGCCGGTTTCCTCACGATGTTTTCCTACACCGTTTTTAGCAACTGATAAGTAATCATTTTTAAGGTTATTCTGTATTATTTGTTTCTTGATGTGCCATATAGTATATTCGATCTATCTAAACTGGTGTGTTGTGTGTACTTCCTCTTCAAACTACACATTCCACAGCCATCATATTCCATTTAACTAAACCAGTTTTACACACAACAGGTTGCTTCTATACCCTGATAAAGCGCCCTTGCAAGACCTTCTCAAAGTCGTGACCTCATAGGACCTTGCCTTCAGCGCAGTGTATACGTAACGAAGAGTACTACGTATGATGCGCCCACTGAAGGTATAGCAATGTTTGCTTAGGTATTTAGATATGTACGGTATGTACCTATGTTATAGTGCTAACTTATCTTTGTTGTTGTACTAAATTATCTTATAAATTCCCGCGACAGCTACCAACATATAATTATGTATTAATTTACTTCGTGCAGTTAATATAGAGCTAGATTGTCTATTGAGTGTCTGCGTTTCGTTCCTTTAATGATAGCTATTCATTTAAATAATCCACGTATCGAAATGTAATCAATAAAGATTATACATTACGATCTCGATCTGACACTGGAATTCCGATAACATAAAAGTATGATTCGTAAAATTATGAACTATCACATTAAAGGATAAGGTTACATTTCTTTTACTGTGAATCGTAAATATGTGAGCACATACCCCCGCCACCCACGACGTCCCTGCGCGCGCGCACTCGTCCGTCCCGCGGGGAGCCAAGGCCGACTCACAATGGGCCCCACTTTTGCAGCACTTATTGCGATCCAATACTATTCAATCTCACTATCTATTTTATATGGAACTAGTTTCCTGAGGCCATTTCCCTCTTACACTTTGCTGCTCACAAGGGAATTGGATTTGCAATAGGATCGCGACTTTCACTTGGAAATACGAATATTTTTTACGTGTAATATCATGTGATTGAAATATTAAGGACATTCAATGAGTAATATCAATGTTTCCATTAGTGAAGTAGAGTTGGCGAAAATGTTGATACAAGGCGATAAAAAGTGTGTTAAGTACTGAATAAACTAAAGGAACGTCGTAACAAATGATGAAGTGTGCTCGCACTGCGAATGGTTTATTACTTAAACATAATTCCAGTAGACATTCACTAAGTAGATAAAAACGACTTCAATTTCGTATTCGGCATACATTAGCAGACTACAATGACCAATGCTTTATGTCAGCCTATATACGAACGACTGAACATATATCTAAGGATGCACTACAGTTGAAATTTATACGCTATAGGAGTGCCGCGGAATCTGCGCCATGTCGACTGACCGTACCCACATAAGGTATTTACTATAGCGAACAATTTTTACCAAAAATACGAGCTCAAATCATATGAATTTTGCATTTCGAGTTGGTGTAGCGTATTTTAATTAACAATCGACGTTCGCAGTTGATTAAAAACAAATAAGTGTCGATGTAAACGAAACAGATTACTTTTTTATTTGACCGTTTAACGGTTATTCGATTCCACTTCAAATAATGTGCTTCTCCAAACCAATGTAATAAATCTGTTGTATTTTCTTTAAAGGTTGGCATATACACGTTAGATTTATTGTGTTCTTAGACTTTTGTGTCAAAGTTCACTATGCTGGCAGGTTCGTAATGTTGAAATACAATAAAGCTTAACTATATAAACTGAATAAATCTTACTGTGTGTGAATACACTGATGGTAACTTACATAATCTAGATCTGTCTAGCTACTACCTACCTATCTACATGTCTGTTACTCATAAACTTTCTCCCAAAGAAACTCGAAATAAGTACGTAAAATTCTGTTTTATTTTGATCCACATAATAACATTCAAATGAACTTATTTGGAACAAGCTACTTTACAATAATAAATATTATAATATATTCACGTAATAAATACTATTGGGACATACGGCTTTTACAAATTACAATCACGCGCGTTTTCTTCGATTGCATTCTATATGTTGATTAGTTCATTTATTCCCATTGAATTGCATTGTATTTAAACAATTTATTGTAACACTGATTGATAATCCTTCATTTATAATATTACGTAACAAATTAGAATGTTACGATACGACGGAATTCAGAAATATTAGAGATTTACTGCCTTTATACTTAGTTCTAAGTTTGTCTCGTGGCAATTGTAACAAGAGATAATTCCTCTATAGTATCATTAGATCTTAAATTGTATACAGTGTACAACTATAGAATAAAAGTAACTTTACATCAAATAATCTGGATTATCAACAACACCTGGCTGACTTTACTGTTTAGGTATTTCCAAAAACAAAGACCACACGGGCGGCCCTGCAAACAAAGCTAGCATCATATTTTCTCCTAACGATAATTAGAAAATGCAATAGGTATGGTCATGTCACGATCTTCGAACACGAGTCTATGCAAGGGCAATAACTCACTTGTCTGCCGGTACCCGCTTTATAAAGCTTCCTCCTTCTGTAATAAACTTCTTTAATCTAGCATCTGTATCGCAGTTAATCAGCATTCTTCAGTAACAAAATAACTATACAAAACCGAAGTATGTCTCCATTATTAATTTAGTCTAAAATATATTTGCTGTGACTGACATTGACCGATAAAATCGAATAGCCAGCCCACTTACCATAAACTCTTAAAGCAGGACAGTTTACGTTGTGGAAGCCAGACGCCGCATTACCCTGCACGTAGCGCCGTCTTGCTTCCACAACGTAAACTGTCCTGCTTTAAGAGTTCATGGTAACTGGGCAGTTGTCTGGAATTGTCGATCGGAATGTCGTGGATTTCAGTCGTGGACGTCGGGGATTAAACCCTATCATGATAGGTTCTCTACTGAAATAGCTCTCATCATAAAGAAATACTAATACAAAAAGAGGAGCTGAATTGCAAACGTTTTTAAATAAAATTTAATTATAGATATCATATCATAAATATCAGACGTGACCCGGAGGTTTACAGGTTAAAGACCACCTAAGTTGCGAGTCAAACTGAGCAAGCGCCAATTATTTGTGTGTTTTTACTGCCTCCTATTTTGTAAATTTATCATAGACACCAGTGATTTAAGATGAAGGATGGCATCGTGTAAATATAGACCGAATGATTGTAATTATCACAATAACAGACATTAATTACGGATAGGAAAGTTGCAGGCAAAGGCACCAGGGAGAAATGTGTGGATGTGATTTACATGGATAGTTTCTGAGCTAAAGAAAGCTATAGGCCACTTTTTATACCAAAAAAATTATAGTTTATGAGACAGACTACGCCAACGAAGCCGCGGACCAAAGTCTTGCTTTTAAATACATAATTTAATAGTTTTTCTTATAAATACACCGAGGCAATATTTCTAATGTACTGATAAAGATACAAATGTGAGTAAGGTGTGGGGTAATCAAGCAAAGGTGAAATGAAGTATCGTGAGGACCGGTAACATTAATCCCGATAACCTGGGGGGCGGACTCTTGAGTAATGGCGGATTATTTGTCTGTTCCGAAGAATGTTGGGACTTGCAGCGGCCATTTATCTGTTTGTTAGCAAACGGCGTTTTAATGATTTGTTATGTGATGCAGCCAGTTCTTTAATATGTGTTCAGGTTTGGTGATTAAACCTTTTTATTACTCTTGGACTTATCTTTCGCTCATTCTCTTATTTTAAACATAAGCTCAAGTATTTTTAACTGTGTTCAAATCGAAAATTAGGTACTAAATATTGTTTTTGGGCATTAATTACAATATCACAGTTAAAACATCTTCTGTATTATCACCTAATATAGCAAATCTCTATAACCATAAGTCTAGTGTAATCAAAATTATATTTGTACACAATTTCAATACAAACATTTTCTTAGCATCTGTCGTAATAATTTTAAGAGCTTACTAAAATAATTATGATCTTAGGATATTAGTTGGCCTTACAAGCGGGATTATTACCTTGGCTTTGGAGAAGATTTATGCGTTTGACTGTAACTGCCGATGCAAGGAGAATGTTGTGGTCATCTCTTACGTATTTTATTATCTAATAACGACACGATAGTATCACTTAATTTTTAAAGTTATGATTAGGTACCTATATAATAAACAAAACTAGGGTTAGAAAACGCATTTTTTTTTAAACGTCGCCCCACCCTGATAATTTCTCCTGTATCGTGGATGCGTTTCACAAACATGTAATTTCACATACCCAAACACCCAGACTCGGGATAAATATCTACACAAATTTTTGTCCCGTGCGGGAATCGAACCCTTAGCGCAGCAGTCTAATCGCTTAGCCACTGCGCCGGATCGTCAAAATATATAATATAAACCATATATTAATATAGGGTATGATGATTGATTGTATTTATTAACCTTAGTATTATACCTTTTGGCTTTACTTGCAGCTAATCTCACGGTATTGTTTTTGCGGCCTATCTTCACAGAGAATAAAGCCTTGTGTGTAAACTGTCAATTGTTACTGTTACGTACATTACTATATTCACAGTACAACACAATCTTATCACACTCATTAACGTAATACTTTTCCGATTTCTGCGCTTCAGGTATACCTAATCGTATAGGGTACATTTTTCATTTCAATATTCTATACAATTGCTAGGTAATTAGGCAAGAGAAACGATAATTTTCAATATAAACAGCAATTTTATACTCGTATTAATTACAAGGTGCGGAAGAGAGCTTTATATTTTTACGCCCTATAAAAATGCAAGTAAGAATCTCGTAAAAGAATACTAATAACGATTTCTCTTTTGTTACAGCGGAGGGTAGCCTGTCAGACTTTGCAGCCCGCAAAGTTCACTTCACGGCTAGTCAACCCCTCAAAAAGGGTCTGTTTACACCAGACACAAGGTAAACCAAGACTTAATTTAAAATCACATAAGTATATTGACTTAAAACTTATTTAAAGGTGTTTTGCACTTGGAAGCTAGAGAAATATACGTGTTTTATCGTTCATGTAGGTATATCATACGTTCGTGGCATTCGAGCTTAGATTTCATTCTAAGCGCACGAAACCGTCAGATTTAAGAGCTTTTGGAAAGACTGCATCCAGTATGCTCACCACGTATTTGGATTGCGGTAGTTGGGTAGTACATTGCCCATTGTAACACATATTTACTCACATTTCTATATTGTTAGGAACAGACTATGTTGATTATAACGAATGAACGAATACTTGAAACAATTATTGCTGATGATAACAGTGCTAAAGCAGTTACCAAATTGTACCTTGTGAATACCATGACCTCTTTACGAAACAATTGATTAGGAAGAGTTCATACTTTAGTTCTAATTAGTGTCGGCATTGGCTTACGCAATAACAGAACAGGTTGCTACATAGCTTTAATTATTGCTATGCTTACCTATATTCCCTAAGGGGATACACCGTGACTGGCAAATGAGGTTTTAGGTCACCAATATAAGAGGCAGGGACAAGCGTACCTTCTTCTGCCTAGAGTGTTAAAATATAATTATAATATTCATAATAAATTCTCTTTGGTTATTTCGACCTCATAACGAAACAAACGAAACCGTGATAGATTTTAAAATCCTCGTACCCAAAAATTTCCTTTATAAAGAAGGTGTCAACGTTAAAAATCCTTTGTACTTTACAGACCGTCAAATGTACGCAAGCTATATGAAAAGGCGACGACAGACCGGCTATCCGCATCGATCCTCGACCAGCTGCGCAAAGATTCCCAGCACTCGCCATACTTACTGTGCACCCCTGTCCTTAGCACCAAACGAAGACG
Organism: Abrostola tripartita; assembly: GCA_905340225.1. Classification (NCBI taxonomy): domain Eukaryota; kingdom Metazoa; phylum Arthropoda; class Insecta; order Lepidoptera; family Noctuidae; genus Abrostola; species Abrostola tripartita. The sequence continues at coordinate 1,252,265 of HG996494.1, forward strand.
AATCTACCAGAAAGTCGACGTGGAAATCGAAACCCGCATTGTAAGTCACTCTTCATTATTCATTAGTCGGAACTTTGGATTTAGTGTCGTAAGTACTCGGAGAATGTCTAATTAACTTTCTTTTCTAAGTAAGGATAGAAATGAAAGTTTGTTTAAGTGGTTCAAAGACTTAAATGTTCTGAATGAGTAGGGTTATTCGGAGTATTGCATATTTCGGTAATTGCCGACTTGTGGTGGACTATTTAAGATGTATGACAACCAGTTATTACGAAAAGGTGTACTAACTACTAACGTATTTACTGCGTACAAAACGCTGCAACAGTATGGCACGCGTTCCATGATTGCAAAGAACATTTTTTTTCATAGATAGTTAGCTACTAGGTATATACTTGAGAAATATCTAGTGTTATATTGTGGCGTACCCTGGGGGAGGCCTATGTCCAGCAGTGGACTGCATGATATAGATGATAGGTTGATGTGATGTAATGTGTTCATTTATGTACTATGTACTCACACACCATAAATGTTACGCCAACACAAAACAACATTTCCAGCCATCAGTCGTCGAGCAGCTTCGCAAATGGACGTCGAAGGAGGCAGTTGGCGACGTCACAGTCCTGCCGGACGCCTCCTTGAGAATCGCGAGCTGCGTGACCCTGACGCCGGACGAGCTCTCAGAATGTGGCTCAGGAGACGACGAGCCCATCGACCACCGGCTGCCCAGCCCTGACGAACAACTCCGGATCATCGCCTCCAAGTAAAACTTTGTTTTCTCCTCCGAACTAATCAGGACCCACCGAATTGTATTGGCTTTGTGGCTTTTGTTTACATAGAGGTTTAAGAGTGCAGACACTTAAAAAACTGAGCATAAGCACTATAGGCAGACAAGGCAGTTAACCTCTAAGTTGTATAAACGGATGCCTCAGATTTATTATCTGATGTTCTGCTATAATGCATGTTGGGTATGTGAACGTAGGATTAAGTAAAACGGCCCATAGTTAGTAGCATACTCTCATTCGACTAGTAACTGTCAGCTATACAAACAACAATTTAAACCATAGTGACTATAGAATAATAATAATTTAAAAGAAACCGTGAAAATGTGCAGTTTTGCCTACAAATTTTCGGTTTTAAGAGTCGAATGTGAGATTCATGTCTGCATCCGGAGTAAAAAATATGTTGCAGCATTTAATTAAAAAGAAGCATTGCAATTCGCCAACCGGTACTAAAACCAAAGATTATGATAAAATCATTAAACTTTCAGTTAACTTCCCGGTTCACTGCCCAAATAAGTGGGTCGTTTATCCATTTTAATTGTTTATATATTATTAAATACAGCTGCAACATAAAATATGTTATCACGGATATAAAAGTTTTATGCAAAGTTATAATGTAGCGAAATGACATTTTTATAAAGGAACTTTTACTATCAATAAAATTAATTTCAAAACAATTAATATAAACAGACGTATGACTAATAAATAAGGTCACTAATTAGTTATATAGCAGATGATAACACGGGTATCTACTACATGTAGATACAATAATGATACATGTTATGCCTGTCAAGAAATAATGTATTGCAAATCAGATTGCATTAAATCATGATTGGATTGTCGAAATCAATTTTATGATGTAAATAGGTATTGAGGTTATCGGGATTCTGTGCGAGTTCGATTCCTGTAAAGAACTAATACTTGTATAACCAATCACCACTATACAAAATGTTTTAATACCTAAGTAATGAAATCTTATAACTCAGGGTATCCTAGTGTGAGGTCTAGGACTTCAAACAACTATTTGTTGAAACAACAATTTAATTCAAATTAATTTTTAGTATATATTTTTAATTCCTTTTGTTCGATGTCTTTTAATATGTCATGTAAAAATGTCTAATGTAAAAATTTGTTATGGTTCAGATTTTCCCCGGAGGTGGTAGCTATCGACACGTCAGGCAAGTTCTTCGACAGGATGTGCAGCTCGCGCAAGTCCCTGCACATAGAGGGCGCGGCCGGTGAGACGGACACGGTCAAACGAAGGACCCGCACAAGAAAACCACGCGGTAAAAGACGAAACACCATTTCGGGCACTGATCAAAAAGAGCTTAGAGAGGCTATAGCTGGGTAAGCTTCTAGACTGCACCGTACTACACTCACCACAGATTACATTATCTATCACAGTAACACTACATGTTTTATGTTCTTTTTTTTTGTTTGTAGATAATGTAATCTCAAAGCGTCTCGATTAACGACAGTAACCGTTGAGCACAATACGTGTGGACAGCTTTGAAGACATACAATAAAATCTTGAGCACACATTTTAACCATTTTTGATAATACTATCTCGTGCTTCTGTGAATACATTATGTTTAACATTGGATGTCATTGTTTGGCTCCACGCTGTTATAACTCGGAAACAAAGACACCCAATCATTTGTGCACTCGAACACTAATAGTGCCATCTGTTCATTAGCTTCATGATTAATTACATCTTTGAGGAGTCCCGCTGTAACGAGACGAAGCGGTATTTTTTAAAGATTTTTCAACCTTAGGTTTGCATTTAGCGTGTGACTAATGCTTTGCTTGGTTTGTTCTATCGTAGCGATACATCAAACGCTGTGGCTTCTGAAGAAATCGAAGATAGCACTACTGTCATCAGGTCGAAGTCTAGCGATATACTTAAGAAAAGTCCTATCGATCCGGTGACCAAAAAGGGACACTTCAACTCACTCAAACAATGGGGCAAAAACAGACTAAGATTGATCGGTAGATCTCCTAGCGCCAGTAGGGACACCTTTAACTTTAAAGATACCTCCAAATCGGAAAAAGGTCAAAGTTCTAAATCACCTCCTAGACAAGTAGAATTAGTCCAAGAAACTGTCACAATGCGCAAAAAGCGCTCAGGAGAGGAAGATAGGCGAACACATCAAAGATGTGCATCGTATTCTTCTTCCGAGAAGAGTATTGGAGTCCCGACTAGTGTCCAACCAAATACCGCAACAATTAACACCGGAGTAAAACTACGAGGAACATCTATACAAAGAAGACTGAGACGTTCAGGGACTGGCAAAGATGAGCCTCATTCGTCAAGTGGCAACTGGTCAGCAAGTTCCGAGTCAGGTCGCACAAGCATAGGCTCCGAAATAACAACGACCACTGTGCCTCCAAAAAGTACAACCTCAGCCGCCACGTCTAACAATTCTTTGAATGCCCACCACGGACCACCGAGCTCTATAATAAGTCGACGAAGGTTCCTCAACACTTCTGGCTCTGGCAGCGTGACGAGTGAAGGCACCCTTACACCTGACATCATACATGACTTGCACGAAGATTTAGAAACGAGCTCAGAATTCTCGTGCGATACAGAAGGCTACTACACGTCGTTCCATATGGACTCTGGCCTTAAGACGTTGAAAGAAGAGGAAGTTACTCCGAGCACACCCATGCACACCAGTAATGCTCTCTCAAACTCATCTAACAGTCAAACAATGACTGCTGAGAACGAATACGAATTATTTGGTAAGGGTTCCACTAGCACCACAACTAGTTCTGCTGGAACCGTCTGTACCACGCTGATGGCGGCTGGCAGTGATAGATCACTAGTCATCGGACCCACCGTCCCAGAACGAAAGAGCTCTCTTGCCAAAATCGGCCGAAACAGAAGCAGTGCACACAGCGCTAATGCTAGTCTAGACAGAAGTATCACTTCTACGTTCTCAAAAGCAGCGTTCGGCAGCCTCAGGTATAATCCGGTTCGATCATACACAGAAAAACAAGGCTATAACCATTCTTCGCCAGAAATAAGGGAGGGCAACACTCCTACTATTACGATAACCAGAAATGTTGGTAATCACCAAGAGATCACAGCTGTGGCCGAGGTTCACACAGAAACCGAGCTTGAAAGTGTAAAGAAGAGTACCGGAACCAGCTCGCCGGACTCGGGCCACAACACATCTAGTTCACCTATCGAAGACTCGGTATCCAGTGCACATGGGAAGAACAGTCTATCAGAACAAGACTACTCCGAGTCTTCAGATCTCGAAGGCACCGAAAGAATAGAAAGAATTAGATACAAGACAACAATTAACAGTTCTAGAATCCCTTCGATGTGTGTGATTACTCCCTCTAATTCTGATGACGAAAGTGAAACAAGCAATAAAGATGCAGATAATGTTTTAAGAACTGATGTTGAATTAAAGAAAGTCGCCAGCAGGCCTAAACTAGATCTGCCTGTAGATGAGAAACCTAAAGAAGTCAAAACTTCTATTGAGGTAACAAAATCTAATAAGCCTCACATCAAATCTTCACTTCAACCATTTAATAGTTTAATGTGTAAACTAAAAGGCGTACTGCCACATAAACTATCAAGTAAAAAATCACCAGTATCAAAGGAACCCGAGTTAACTGAAAATTTCTACGACACTGGTGACTACGTTACTATAGCTGATGTTAAAAATAACAATCAAAAAGTTAGTCTGAACAGAGGCATTTATGGAAACAGTGATGTTGTTAGGAAAAACTTGCAAACTGTGCTATCGGGGAAACTACCTGAAACAGAATATGTTTCACTGAATGAATTGCCTAACTGCCTCAGTGGAAGTAAAGATTATTTAGAACATAGCTTAGATGACAAGCCATCACCTGCCCTTGATGAAATACAAAGAAGAGGCGCGAAAGTCACTCTGGACTCTCAAGGGCAAGTTATTTACTCCTCCGACACCTTAAAACGTAGAAAAGGAGCGCACACAACGTTCGAACCGGGACCGTTTGTTCAAGAAATCAAACCTACAACCATGGTCATCGAACGAGAAACAGCTGATGTTGTTAGAGTTATTGATGAAACTGACTTCCCCTATGAACCACCTCCACCATCAAGTAAGCCAACGTCTCCACAACTAGGGAAAATGATCATAAAGGCACCTACTGAACGCGACGGACCCATGACTACAGAATTTATTACATTACCGCCACCTAAACCTAATACTATTATAAATGCTACACCTATCACCGAGACACCTGTACTTAACAACCAACAACACTCGAAAACAGCTAAAAATCCACAAGACATACCGCGAGTAGTCGAAGCCATCACTAGGACCGGGGCTTATGTAAATATACACGATGCGGAGGGCGTCAGCTTATCTCCGACGAAAGATTTAGCAGGTAAGAACGTTTGCACAGAATCTATCCCAAGAAAACTTTTCGAAGCCAAATTGCAACTCGTAGATATCGATGATCCACCTCATCAAATGAATGAACACATAACCCCATTCGTTCCAAATTTCCAAACACCCATTATGTTACAAAACAAATTCGATAAACAAGAATTTAACAAATCGGGTAGTAAAGTAGCCGAAGTTTTGAGAATGTTTACAAATAGAAATAATCCTAATAGTAATGGAGACATCTATAGTCCTCATAATGCTAATGACGAAGTTTTCGATAAATCTAACCTTAATAAAATAAAACGGAGCGATAGCTATAAACTAGCCAACTCTCCGTTGATGCCCATCAAAAAGCTACTGAAACTAGAAAGTTTTGGGACGCACGCCAAAAAAGTAAACTCGTTAGAAATGATTCAGGCCGAAATAACGGCAGATTTATTACGCGATCAGATTAACTATCCTCCAACTGTGTCCCCTAAACTCAATCATCGAAGCGTCATAAACGAACTGGAAAAGTGTGAATGTATGAACAATAACTCTTCGTATATTGACGACACGTTTGAAACAAAATTGTCTGCTTTGACCTTAAGTCCATTTACCACTCCGATGCCGAAAAGGCATACGGTCGCCAGTATCCCTGATAATAGAGATAAGTCTCTGGATATATTATCCGCCATATTAGATTCAGACCCAGACAATGTCTGTGTTCTTCACTCGCCGCCCGCGTGTCCTCTTACTCCTAGTAAAGTGACTGTGCCGGGTGACAGCTCTATGCACCGTGCCAGGTTTCTATCAATTTCCGAATCTGACTATGGCACCGAAATATGGTGAATTCAAGCACTGTATTATTGTTCTATGCAATCTATGCTTTCCTCCAATACACGTTTGCACACATTTTCTGTTACCGACAAAATGTACCTAATACTTATACGCTTAGTTCTTCTCACAAATGGCTTCATTTAGGATTAGGATTTAGAATATTTTATCGAAATACTATTGGTAACTAATCCGTCCAATGTACAATTAGCACCAAAATCGGTCTTCCCTGTATTTTATTTGTGAATTCTGTGATAGTTTTTATTTAATGTAGGCAAATATGAATTATAATAGTAATGAAATTGAATTTTAAATTCTGTATCTACATTGATGTATCAGTATTTTATTTTACTTAATATAATGTTTTAGTGTAATTGTTAAATTATGCATGGTGGCTTTTTTCACCGCAGAGTGCACAGCTTACGAGTGGTTCATATTCTTCGTCTGTAAGTGCATGGTGTGTTATTCTGTGTCCTTGTGTGTTGTTGTAAATAATATTATTATAGAATTATTGTGAATTAACGCACTTATTTCATTTTATGTCACACCTTCAGTTGTCACCCTCACCTTACTCATTATTTGCACTGAACTATGAAGATAATCGAGTTCTGTTTAAGTCATGCGCACTGTGGGTGCAATGACGCAAATTTGGGCGAATAAGTTTATTTAAATATCAGTCAGATGCCTCTTTTAATACTAATAATAAATTAAATAATCCATCAGACTGTTATTTTTATAATACTGACTTGTCCGTTACTTGATCATCATTACCAGAACTTGCAGATAAACATACAATATTGAATGTTGTACATAATAACTTCTGCTGTGTCCACTTTTCACTTCACCTTTGGGCAATAACCATTGAACAAACTAAATCTGAGCACATAACATGACTAATATGTGGATAATGAACGAAACTTGCAAACTTTTGCAATATTTAACAATGTTCGAAGATAAAAATTAGGTGGTACAGTACTTTGCACTCATCTTACACCGCTTTGCCCAGTGAAGGAGATCGCTTCCAATGTTCCGTCTATAACGACACCTCCTTGAAAGGTAAAGTTTTGTGTTGCTTATTTGGCATGATGCATGCGGGCTCCGAGTTACTAACAAACTAAATAAATAATACTAAAGCACTTAGTAACACGATTAACAAACGTTAACACTATACTAAAACTAACTGGTTTACATTATAATGATGATTTAGTAAGAATAAAATACCATGCACTTTATTACATAGTTTACATACTCAAGTAATGGATTTCTATACTATTCATTTATGTGAAGTTATATATTATCATGTAGGTAGTCGATTATTTGTTTTTTAGTTTTATTTAATAAACCTTAGTTGCTTTTGGGGTTGGTGCACCATTTTTAAATGTTATTTTATTTATATTTTATTACTTGTAGCCATGTAAGTATTTGTTTTGTGAACAAAGGCTTTTATTTATTATCAGCATGTTTAAAAGTATGTAAGCTTATAATTTTGATTCCTTTACCCTTTTATCTTTTTATCTATGAAGAAAGTACCTAAGTAGGCACTTGAGAGTCCTTGAAAGAGGGCATTGTGTAATATCTGCCTCAGATTGTAAAGATATAACGTGGCTATCTGGCATTTTGTGTCCTTGACCTTGATGGCCGTCAAGCATCTCTTAGCAATTTCCTAAAAATATCATTAAGTAGAGTATACTATACTACTAAAAACATGGGTACGTAAAGTCATTTATTTATCAGATCTGTCTCATATATATTATATATACGGTACCGAATTGACCTCCATTTTTCGCATTAAAATGCTATTACTTTCAAAAGGATGTTACTTATAGCTCCATCTAGCGGCCGCTCCGTCCTTCATTCAAACCATAGTTCAACCGCTCTTATGTCCTTCGTTATCATAATAATAAGGTAATAACGTTTTTGTTTCTCTTTTACTTTGGTAGACAGTTAGACACCTGTGATTTGCAGTAAAAATAATTTTCGAAGAGCTCCATAAATAGGTAGGTAGGTACTACAAGAGTTTCTATCTAAATAGGTAGGTACTAAGTACTATGTCTTTGTTCTATCTTTCTTGAATGTGTTTCTCGTTACCTTAAACGGTATCCCATACTCTCTTCTCTACCGTATATTGTTTATTAAATAGTTACAGATTTTTCTAGCATTTCCAAATCAGAGTTTTGAGTCAGATATTACGCAGCTTATAATATAGGTAACATTTATTTAGTTTCTTGTATAATATTGTTAGTATAGATATTATTTAATTCAAAAATAGATAAAATTATGTTGTATTAGGTCATGGCGGCTTAAAACCTGTAAAGACACGTTGCAAAACATAAATCAATGTAGTCCTTAAGTCGTACATTACCTTCGAATCATATATAATAATAATAAGGTCTTTATTTAACTCGTTGTGTTTATGTTTTCAGACTATCGACATTCCAGTGCTGACAAACCCTACTTGAACATACCGCCAAGCCTAGTCCAGGACAGGGGACCAACAGTAGACCTAAATGCGATCAATCCCACCTTACACAGATACCATACGGCACACCTCCGAGGTAAACACGGCATCGTCAACTACGAGACCTCTGCGAACACAGCTCAAAAAGAACAACCTAAATTCTGGACGCTTCCTAAGAGAAACAACTTAGAATTTAACGTTCCTCAAAGACCTGCTTATGGTAAGAAGATCTCAGCTGGCGATCTTCCTGCCTATGACCCAAGAGCGAAAGGTCATTCTAACACAAACGAAGATTCTATCCGAATATCACCAATAGATCCTAGAACATCTGGTCCTTTCAAATCTTCAACTCCGTCAAACAAAGAAAACGTTGTTGATCTCAGTACCAAACTGTTATCTCCAGTCAAATCAACCATGACAAACGAAGAACTGTACGCTGTCATACATAAAAGTAAAAAGAAACTCAACATTAAAGATACCACCGAGAGGTCAGAATCGCCTGCACTGTCTACTATTAGTTTATCTCCAGTTAGTTCAGAAACATCTTTATATAGTAAAGGTACACAACGTTATCCTGAAACTGGCTATTTAGGAGACCCCAGGAACAGAATGAGCTGGTCGCCCTCAGAAAAGCAGAATTTACTACCTTCTCCCGGGCACATGTATGGACCTCAGAAGCAAGAGACTACCTGCGCAGACAGGCATGGACCGATGTCTCAAACGTCGAGGCTGGATTTCAAAAAGCTTTTGTTACAGCATAGCGTCAAACTAAACACACTACACCCTCAGACCAAAACCAATAAATTATCAGCAGTTGAACAATTAAAACTATCTAAAGAAAAACCACAAACTCTGCCTGCACAAGTTGCTAACAGATCACAAATAAATATTCTTGATTTAAGTGGCTCTCCGAAAACCTACACAAACAGGAAAGTTATCAAACTTAATACTCAGCCTTCATCACCCGGCAGAACGGGGGCTCTTATAAAGGAACACAAGAATACTCCCAAGATTTTACTGTCACCCAAGTCACAGTGGCGATTTGCTAGCCCGAGATCCGATGTTTTGTCTACACCTATACCCGAAGCCTATAATGAAGATGAAAATTCCAACAGCTCTGGCGAAAAACATGAAACCTCACTGGAAAACCTTCCTGCTAAGACGGTTCCAATAGTCACAAACCAGCATTTCGGAGCGCGACGAAATTTAATACCAGTAAATGAAAATACTATAAGAATAGAAAGAAACTTCCCACAATCGGCCGATCAAGGTGTATTTCCCCTAAATACTGACTTGACAAAGTCACAAGGTATGTCAAGAACAGAAATAATGCAAGCGAAGAGAGCAGAATTTTTCAATACTTGTCCTGATTTGTCACCTCCTAAGTTAACCTCGTTTAAAAGCCCTACGATGGCTGGCCCGTCAATTAATTCTCGAATCAAAACGTCCCCAGAACGAGGCAAGGATTCGCCTTCTACATTGGAGACTGCATTATGATAAAGCTGATATTGAAACGTCAACGCGGTGCTTATGAAATTCCAATCTCAAAGTTTATAAATAAGGCAATGAAATTCATAGAAGCTTTAATCTAGTCTTTTCTAGCTTACGGTGCCATTTTTGCAGGCACTTTTATTTTCCAGAACCAGTGTTTGACTACTTAAATCGAGCTCAAAATATTTTTTTTATTTTAATGCTCTTTGGGGCCAATTTTTGTTTGTGTAACTGGTATTTTCTACCCTACAATAGCTGGTTATAAAACTTAGTATGTAAGTATTTATTGAGTACATAATTAGGTACTATGTTAGTAGTGTTTTGAACTTTTTCAAAGTTTTTAAGTTATTCGGAATACATTTTTAAATAAAACGTGTTGAATTATATTTGTGTATATTTTAAATTAATACCCTATGATAAATTACCTCCGTATGAATGATGATTATAAAAAAAAATATGCACATTGTACATGTGGAAAGATAATTTTAAAAAAATGACTGGTCCCAATTACATCTCATTGGTCTCATTCCATTGCTTTAGTTGTGTAAAGGCATGGATGAGAGAGTACTAGCTTTGCTTACCTGTAGTCCCATGAATGGTGGAGGTAGATGCAGTGGCGGATTTGCCCTAAGGCCCAGTAGGCCCGGGCCTAGGGCGGCCAATCGTGACAAAAAATGAAACTTACTACATGGCCTGGACCAAGGCCTAGGGCGGTTAAGACTGCAAATCCGCTACTGGGTAGATAACTGCTCATTAAAAAACCGAATAAGTAAGAAGTTCCTAGAATAGACCTTAGCTTTAAAAAGATCGGTCTAACCAACAAGCACAGTTGATGTGCTCCAATCCAATAGTACCCGTATAAACACTTACCACTACATACTCTATGGAGATTGTTTATTTTTGATAACTGACACCTACTTGACACATGCGATGCAAACAAAACCTAAAAAATTATAGAGCCTACATAAACTAATAATAAATAACATGTGTAAACGAAAACCGTATTGTTAAACAAAAGATAGATAGACAGGTACCTACAACTAGAAAAAATAAAAATGTGTTACTCAGACGTCAGTGGGGTATCAACAATGATCACCGAGACGTGCTCCCCGAAGATAAGATTCATAGCCCTTATTGTAAATAGTGGTAATCTTGTTAATGAGAGGACTACGGTTATGATTAGCAATTACCATGCCTTGGTAGCGCCCTCTGCAATTTTGACTACTTATGTAATCATTGGCATTTTCTTAGTAGGCGGTGTGTTCAAATATAAAATATCCAAATTCCTCAAAATATATGGACTAGTAACATGCTCCATTTTGCAAGGAGTCTTAACTGTATCTGTATTTAGGGAAATTGGAAGATTTTCGTATGTTAATGTTACTTATGTATTGAAAGGAATATTGCCACTTTTAGCAATAATGCTGTTGCTTGCGGATCTTGTTATTGTATTGGTGATGAATCGTGAATTAATGTTAACCATACGACCTCCACTATCAACGGAAAGCTCGCATACTACAATAAAAATTTTGTAACTGCTATTACTTCAAGCTTACTAATATTGACTACAGCTATTTTAGAAAAAATATCTATCAATAAATAATATTGTAATATAATAATACATATATATATCTATATCACCATTGTTCTTTTTACTCAAGAGATTTGATTTGACTGTAAAATTCTCTGAGCTAACTACTCTATTCATTCGTTTTCTGGCAAGTCTCAACAATTTTAGTAAAATGAACATTACTCCTACATATCCGCAATGCAACAACTACACTATGGCTCTCAATCTCAAGGAAAAATTAAAATAAATGTGATTGTTGTAGTGTTTGACAACTGTATGTATTAATGCCAAAGGCTCAGGCCAAAGGTTTAATTCTCATTGAAAACAAGAAGTATAGAATTCTAGCCCACTCATGAAAATATGGTTTGATTATTATTTACATACTAAGCATGATTTTATTCATATAAATGTTCTATATTCACTCTTTAAGTTAACCTAGTTGGTGCAGTGAATAAGTGATTGGAACACAACACAGGACAAAATATTTGTGTGGCACGGATATTTGTTTCAGCCTATGTTTATGCATACTGTGCAACATACAAGTGTCTCATAGTAGGGGGCAAAAAACTAAATTAATGGTTGGAAAATGGACATTCCCAACATCATGACTTATAAAATAAATTTAACCAAATAAAAAATTAAAACTTTCTATTTCTTAAAAATATTTATTTTACTAACTTACAATAATCTACCACTAAACCATTTACTGTCAAAATGTATAAAAATGCTCCTTAGCATAGATTCAAGCTTTATGCTGTTTATGCTCTTAAATATATATTTCAGGTTTGGAAATCAAACACTTATTACACACTCTGTAACAACATTACACTGTTAACTGAAACTTACAATAAATTAAGCTAAATTTGTGTTTAATTGAGGATAGAAAACATGACTATTTTTGATGTTTTGGAATGGTCCAAACCCAATTCTTAAAAAAGTTATAAGTAATTAAATATATGTTTACATAGAGTATTGATTATGTTTACAATACGTAAAGACTGATCACATTTTACATGGTATTAAAGATCAATTTGCAAACCTGACAAGAACAGTATACACAAATAATGTTGCAAAAGGTAAACAACTTCATAACCTCAAAACACTATCATGGTTTGTGGCAACTATGTGTAATATGGGTCGGTATCCCAGTCCAAGGCCTTTTTAAGTTCACGCTATTTATTCATAGGTGGCCCATTCATTAGTGGTGGTCGCATCTGACCCATAGGTCCCATAGGACCCATCGGTCCCATTATAGGCCCCATCATAGGTGGTCTCATTCCCATCATAGGCGGCATAGGTCCGTGAGGTCCCATCATCATTGGTGGAGCCATAGGACCTCCAGGACCCATTGAAGGTGGAGGCAACATGCCAGGTGGTCCTCCAGGGGCAGGAACAGGTGGTCTCGGTCCACCCGGGCCCATAACACTAGGGTCCCATGGCGGAGGAATAGCTGCGCCTTTGTTGAATGGATTCTGAGCTATTTTACCAGCTTTAAATGCCGCTGTGGTAGCATCGATGAGATGTTGCGCTTGTTCTTCCATCCATTTTTGATAGTAAAATTTGACGTTATCTTTATGTTTTCTTCCAGTACAATGTGTTTTTCTGACACTCGGTGAGTCGTGAGTTAGATATGTGTCACAATAATCACAATAATATTTAGGCATTATTTCGGGAAGTTTCTAAAAAATCTTCGCAACTCGCTCGTTTCTCTGACACAAATACAAATGCCATGACATAGACAACATCGATCACAGAGTAAATATAGAAAGCGATTTGCACAGATCAGAAAATGCTTAAATAGCCTACATAACGCACTGATATGATAATACCATAAGATCCTCAAAAAGTTTCGGTAAAGGTCTATCCACACATATTAGAGCCGTGTCCGGGACGCAGACGAACCGTGCTCCGTCATGTGCTCAACAAAATATCGTTGTTACTTGTTACATTTTATCTATGATTTTATATAAACTCGTTTATACACGTCCGTGTCCGGGCCGTCGACGGAGCTTCAGTTTATTATTCATAAAATAAAAATTACAGGATTAGTTTGTCGGCGGACCCCAAACTAGACAGTGCCTGTATCTTGGGGACCATAGTTGCGGTACCATGAATTGATGTGCCAGGGCCAACGCCGCGCCAGCCGCGCCGTGACGTGTGCCAACATTTTGCCTGCACGTTTGCTTTTTTTTCTTGTACGATTGATGTCACCCAAAGTGATATTCGGATATCAGTGATACTCTGATACGAAAACAAAATGACAGCACACAATAACAGCCACGCCCTGTCACGTTTCGGGCACTGCCCTGAATTGTGTGGATAGACCGATAGACATTTACAAGAAAAAAAAACCCCAGTGTTGACCTAAAAATGGGTAAATAACGTAAAATAAAAATCTGAATTATATAGTACATCGGCCAAATATAATAATCTTCATGATAATTAGTGGTTTTTTTTACTGCTAGTAGAGTGTTACAATTATTACGCAATAAATTATCAAGTTTTTAGTGAAGATTTAAAAATATGGGGTTATTTACATTTACATACAATTATTTACAACTTAAATCACAAATATAAAAATTTAAAAAGCTGTTAAAAAGCATCACTATCAGATCACAATGTTGTTCCCCATCGATATCAACTGATAACTACAATTATATTTTAGTTGACGATCACAATCTCAATAGAGCAAGAGAGCTATATAGTCTGTGCATAACGTAGTGAATAAATACTCTTTGGTCTGTGCTTTAAATGCAAATGGCGCGCAGCGTTTGCTCTCTGAACACGTGTGATTGACGTTTCAGAATAATTCATTGGATCGTTTAAAAATAATAAAAAAATACTGTATGTACTAAGAGTAATTAAATACGAGATAAAAAGCATTAAATATCAAAATGCCGGATATGAAATATATTTTGGTTACCGGTGGAGTTATAAGTGGCGTTGGGAAAGGTGTGATTGCTAGTTCATTTGGCACAATTTTGAAAAGTTGTGGCATCGATGTGACTTCAATTAAAATTGATCCGTACATAAATATCGACGCTGGTACTTTCTCTCCTTACGAGCATGGTAAGTGGATCGGCAGCTTCGTATTACCATTAATTGAAATCGGGTTTTCGTCCGCGTGTCGCAAATCTGCATACGTCTATTTTTATTTTCTAGGTGAAGTTTACGTTCTTGATGACGGAGGAGAAGTTGACCTTGATCTTGGCAACTATGAGCGTTTCTTGGACATAACACTGCATAGAGACAATAATATAACGACTGGCAAGATATATCAGCAGGTGATCGAGCGCGAGAGACGAGGCGATTATCTGGGGAAGACTGTTCAGGGTTAGTGCCTTACTACTTCACTTCCAGGTCTTTATTTGTATTAAATTCAGTAGCATTACTATTCACATGGTGTTGTGATTACTAAGTCATGTTCGGTTAAATAAATTGGTACTTAAGTAATTGAATATTTTAAAATATCATTTGTCCGATTCTTAAAATAAAATTTAAATTGTTTGTAATGTTTATGAAGGAATAATGAATAGTGTTTTTATTGTATTTGACCGCAATAATATAACAGGTCCTTTATTAAAAGATTTCTGTAAAAAATAAAAGCAATGAAATATAAATATTTCAGTTCATGCATAGATGGATGGTTGACTACTGTTAACGAATTGCCACATAGCAGACACAATTAAATAACTATTATTCATAGCAGTGGCGTTCAAAGTGTTAAAAAATGTATTTTTTTTCATAACATGGAATCAATAATACTAAAAAGTCTCATTTCAAATTTATGTTATAAGTACCTTAAGTCACAAAAATAAATATAATTATATTTGTAGTGATCCCACATATAACTGATGCTGTTCAAGAATGGGTTCAAAGAGTAGCCCACATACCCGTCACGCCTGACATGGCTCCTCCAAGAGTGTGCATTATAGAGCTTGGTGGGACTATAGGTGACATTGAAGGGATGTCCTTTGTTGAGGCCTTCAGACAGTTCCAGTTCAGGGTGAAAAAGGAGAACTTTTGCTGTGCTCATGTTTCACTTATTCCTATGGTAAGCTATTTTATACATTTTTCTCATTGTTATTGTAAGTGTGATTAATTGAAAATTATTGATAATTTTCCATCATGATTAATAATTACCTCATGATTTATACTGGTATACTATAGAGCAGAAAAAGACCTCTAAGTACTGGGAGGAAAGTTTTAATAACAAATGATAGTATTTGTAGTATGTATGTTATGAAAAAGTCTGTGAGAAATGTGGCATGACCTTTAAAAACGATACTTTATTAAGTTTAATTCCCCTTTAGTTATATTCAACAACTAAGACAAGTTAAAAACAATTTCATTAAATCAATCAAAATTATTTATTTGCATAAATAAGGTACAGAAGGTTCCTAAAGAGAAATACCTTCTTGTCATCAGTCATATATGTTCAAAGTTCTCTTATTCTGGCTGCAATTTTAGCGTGCAAATTTTACATTATGTTTTAAATGTATACTTGGTAGTATAGCAATATGTTCACTGTTTTTACTTTTGAATCATTTGAGATTAAATTCCTACATACAATAATGTATACTATTCAATCATAAATTGCATTATATGGTTGTATTATTTCACAATGGAATAAATACAATGTATTGTAGCTAGTATGTGGAAACAAGGATTATTTTTTACTACCTATTAGCAGTGTTAGGCAAAATGTAAATAGCTACAAATTAACAATAACTATTACAAAAGTAATTATTATTATAAGTGTATAGTCGGAAGGCCTTTGCCCAGCTGTGGGACACTCCAGGCTAATAATAATAATAATTAGTGTATAATCACAAAAACTAGTCAACTAGCTCACTAGAGGGTAAAATCTACAGGGCTTACAATACAATATAATATCCATTATTTTAGCCAAAGTCTACAGGAGAACCAAAAACAAAACCTACACAGTCATCCGTCAGAGAGCTGCGTGGCCTTGGCTTGTCACCGGACTTGATATTATGCCGATCAGAGAATCCAATCAATCAGTCTGTGAAAAATAAGCTGTCTAACTTCTGCCATGTCAGCCCAGAACAGGTAAGGATTTGTAATTATCAACTAACTGCTCCATGGTTTAATCTGCATTAAATTTTCAAACCATAGCATATATAGCTAGCATAGCTAGCATCATTATAAATTATAGCCTGTGTGTTATTCTGATGTATAGGCTATATTACTCTAAAGTTCCATCAATAGCTGTCTTGTAGTTGTAGTTTTTGTCAAAGTCAAAGGATTTATTTGCAATTGAATACAGTTACATAAAAGGTGTTACAAAAGGTCAATAGGTTCGGTATTCAGTCATAAGATAATGACATGCAAATGTTACATTTCGAGTAGCTTATATACTATACATAATAAGATTATTTCGGAAACTTATACTGTAAAAATTATTTTATAGAGTAGAAAGGATTATCTATTAGCCATCCACGTAGTGCCCTCTTGAACCGAGTAAATGGTGTGTTGTGTGAGGAAGTAATAAACATCTATCCATCCTTACTAACTTTCGAGTTTATAATATTAATAAGTAGGATAGGATATTATTGCTAATACATAAATTCATTATAAAAATACTGTGGGATACATTTTATTTTTTTGCGAGATTATAAATACAACTATACTGCCAAATTGGATTATATTTGGTTTAATTAAATACTTGTAAACTATTAAAAATATCACACTGAGGAACTCGCGCGCTTGAGCTTATTTGATTACATTTGTCGATACTTCTATACACATATTATAAAGAGGTAGAATTTGTATTTTTGTACGTAGGGCTTAACCTCCGAAACTATCCATCTGACTTCCAAAATTCTTTCACCAATATTTAGAATGGACCTTTAGGGTAGACCTGACTACTTTAATCCCGGAAAAGACATGATTTTTTTTTCCACGCTGACGAAGTTGCGGGTGGAAACTTGTTATTTAAACACACTGACGGCCTTATTGGTCTAGCGATAACTCTGCGCGACAGCTGTGCACGCCGTCTTGGGTTGATTCCCGGAGTCAACAAAGTGTTATTGGGGTTTTCTGTTAAGTAATTCTTAGTAGCAGCACAGAGTCTGGATTTGTGCTTAGTTGACGGCAATAGGCTCGCCCCCTATTACATTGGGACCTATAACATAACTGGCGAAATATGTGTGTACTCATACCCACAGATTTATAGTGACATTAAGTTTATGCTTATACCTAATATGCAACTTATTTAATATATTCCTCCTATAATTAACTATATCATGAATTATAAACATTTAAATAAGTAGATATTATAATTAAAACAGTAACTATTGTTCTATTCATAAACTTACATTGTAATTCTTATCATATAGGTATATTTTATAAAAAAAACTATTGTTATGACTTTTTGTTGCTAAGACAAAACAATTATGTTTTTATAGAATAATTTTCTTCCTCAGGTCACTTGCTCTGTGATACTATCATGAAGTGACACATTAAACTTATTTCTTATCAGTTAAATTTAGCTTAACGACTTATGTATACTATGTATAGCCTCTACAGTTTTTTTGTTGCTATGATCGTGAAATACCACATTCACTTCCCTCAACCCATTTTTCTTACATCTTTACATTCATAAAGCTCTTAGGATTTTCTATTAAGGGTCCACCTGACCAAACCATATTTTTGTGGACCTCATTGCGTACTAGCTTCGTTCTGCGACTTCGCACGCTTGGAAAATACGAATGCAGCCTATCTGGCTAAAAAGTAGCCTAGGTTCTTACTTAGAGTTTATTTTACTTAATACCAAATTTCACCAAAATCGGTTCAGTGGTTTAGGTCTGAAAGCGTAACAGACAGACAGAGTGACTTAGCATTGATTATAGGCATTTTTGTGTATCCATCATAAAACATCGGTGCGTAATAATGGCGTTTGATTCACACGCAGTGATGTTTTTCTTATCTTATATTTAAATGTTGTTAAAAACTTGACCCAATTGGTGTTTCCTTATGATTGATACTGTTATTTTATTACTTACATCAAACATCTTTGTCTTCGTAATTGGACGATGGGTATCAATTGGATATGTTCATTGAGTAGTTTTAATTCAAGTGTACTTGAAAATCACGATAACAATCAGTAACTGGGTAATACATCTTTATGGTAGGGAAAATATTTTACAATTGTCTGGTTCACTTACTGAACTGTGCTTTGTTTAAATATGTGTATTTATGGCAAGGATTGTACTTGCAACGTTAGTCACTAACGGTTTTTGATATATATGGCTTTACACTATGGCTTTATTTATTTTTTTATACTACGCCCCAATAGCAATTTCTCCCGTATCGTGGGTGCGTTTCGCGAACGTAGACTCGGGACAAAAATCTGCGAATCACACAAATTATTGTCCCGTGCCTAAATCGAACACGCAACCCTTAGTGCAGCTGCTGCACCAATCAGGTCACAAAGAATGGACTATAGATATGTTGATTGCCCAAGAACATCCAAGACTTGATCGACCACGAGATGAGGTGACCTTATCTCACTCGGAAACAAAGCGAACAACTTGTAAACCATATTGTGTTTATTTACAAACAACTATGAACTACTTTGTGAACGACTCTCACAAACAATGCTTTGAATTAATCACCACATCGACATTTCGAAAACTGTAAACACGTCGTATTTAGACATCGAAGTTCAAATTTAACACGTTTTGCAATCATGGCAACATGGCACGCATGTAATTTTTTTTTATTGTTATCCTTCTTGATTCGTATTCCTCATTGCTTTGGGTTGTTATCCCTTGAACGGAGATAGAATATTAATCACCATGTCTCAATGTACATCTATTAAGTTCTGTATCTTAATTACTACAGCCCTTAGTCAAGACATTTGAGTCTCGTCCAATCTAAATCTCACTAATATTATAAAGGCATAAGTTTGTTACTTCTTCACGCTCAAACGGCTGGACCAATTTTGATAAAATTTGGTAAGTATGCAGATAGCTGACACCCTGGATTAACACCTTTTATCCCGAAAAAAATGTAGAGGGTAAAAGTAAACGGTGAGCTATACATACTTTTTTCTGATTTAACATGATTCCTACGTTTGCAGGTAATATGCATACACGACTTGACTTCAGTATACCATGTCCCACTGCTGATGGAAGCGCAGGGCGTCGTACAGTACTTAAATGAGAGGCTACAGTTGAACATGTCCATGCCACGTCCAGGAAAGTGAGTAAACAACCCTTTTTAACCTTCGTGTAACATTAAAATGTTATCTTCCACTATTACTACTATTTATTATCTATGATTTTAATTCGTCTACGACGGTAAGTATATTAGAAATAAGCATAACATGACCTACAGAGGCCACAGATGAGTGTTTACGTTAAAAATACTTTTACCCTTAGCGCGCACCACGATTTATTTCTCGCGACACAATTGTAAAATCGCGCTGTAAAATATCGCATAATATTTGTTGCGCGCACTGCGTTAAAGCAAGTGATAGATTTGGTCACATCACGAGTATATTTGCTGTGACTAACATGGAATTTGTAAAAGTTGCTTCCCTTGTTTGGTTACTATGGAAGAGAAACAAAAAATGAATTCATCAATACTAGATTCATGCTTTCATAGCTGAAGGAGAAAGATGAAGGAGAGTTTCTTTTAAATATGAAATATTTTTATATAAAGTACAATCACTGTAAGATTTGGCGTGTTTATCCCACAAAGGTGCTCAGCGTGAATTTCTTTAATCAAATGCTTCACGTCAATTCCCTCGTTTGGCGAGTCCGCCGAAAAAACCAGTGCCGATGTCGGTGTCGCTTTGAGATCGAAATGACAACTGAGCGCTGTCGAACGCGCATTTAAAATCGCTGTGTGCGCGTTACCATACAACTTTCTAAGCTGCAATTTAGTTTTGCGATAATCGCGACAAAACGCGATCGTGGCAACTTGTAAGAAATCACAATTTTAAAATCGCCGCGATATTTTGAACGCATGTGCGCGCACTTGGATGATATTTAAACCCATACATTGCATTTCTGCGATAAAATTACCGCTCGATAAATATTCATAGTGCGCGCTAAGGCTTGTCGCATGATGCTGTAAACAGTTTCGTAAGTGACGAGAAATCGGCCTGTACTCACATATTATTTATAATAATTATGGCAGAGCGGCTTTAATTTTTACCCTACTTCAAAAAAGTAGGTTCTGTATTCGCTTTCCGAGTGCTTAATTGCGCACACTGCTCTTAAGATTACTTAAAGTTGTCAATAAATTACTTGACAGAATGAGAATGGGAAGAATAGCTAAAACAAAGGGAGGTCTAAACCTAGCGATTACTGCAGTCAGGTCATTCACGGCTGATGATGATATTACTTGGCAACATCAAACATTTATCTAATTCTTTCGTATTTATTAATGCCGTGCACGTCCTACCAATGTTATTGCCGTGTGCAATGATTTTATCATAATCGGAATCCAATAACGGAAAGCCAGAACGCTATGCCCTCTTATTCATTATTATTAGCCTGAAGTGTCCCACTGCTGGGCAAAGTCCTGCGCACTCTTTTTTCTCATAAACGAGGATAATATAGTAATACCTGTATTAACTTAAGTATCTTGACATCTCTATTCTCTGACATGCAAACGAAAGTGACAGATATGGTTTAAAATTGTCATTTTTAATAAATAAAAAAATAGTGTGCGAATAAATGGCAATAGGCTCGCCTAACTTATTTATTATTTGCATTTAGTCTATCTACCCCTTACAGGAATACAGGCGTGATACAAAGTCATACAATTTAGGTAGGTTTGTTTGAATTGAAGTGACTAAACACACTTTATGGTTATATATCGATAGCGCCATTTTAATCTTTTGTTGTCATAATAAATTATTCATCATCATCAGCCGTAAGGCGTCCACTGTTGAACGAAGGCCTCCTCCTTTTAGAAGGGGGGTGTTGCCATAATCCCCACGCTTGGCAAGCGCCTTGGGGATCGCAGTGTTGGTGGTCAAGTTACAGAAGACGCTGCTGCCCATCTTCTGGGTTTTCCCTTAGTCGCCTCTTACGACACCCACGGGAGGAAAGGGGGTGGTCAATTCTAGGCCGGATACCACACGGCATAAATTATTATAACCTAATTATTAAAAAATCCTTATCATAATTGTCTTTATGATTTATTTTATGACTTATGAGCTATTACTTACGTTACGTTAATGTAAAGATTTTTTATATATTGTTTCGTTATTGCAAACTAATTAGGTATATATATTAATTATGCCACATTTATGTATACATTTAAAACTATGTTGTAACTACGGACTGCCCAGTCGGTCGAGAGTATGCTAAGCATGAGGTCCTGGATTCTAAACGCGGGTCATACAAAGTGTTACTGAATTTTCTATTAGGTAATTCTCAGTGGCGTGCTATAGGAGAGACCTATGCCCAGCATTGGACTGAGATAGGCTGATGATGGATGAATTCTCAGTAGCAGCACGGAGCCTGGATTTGTGCCCGAATCAAAGCAGTAGGCTTACCCTCTATTAGAAGTATAGCTAACTGCCGAACTCAGAGACATTTAATAATTACTTAAACTATCACTAAGTAAAGGTTTCATTTGTGAAATCTATACTTAGTGTTAGTTTAAGTAACCATTAACGTCTCTGAGTGCGGTGGTAAGCTAGCTAAGCTAAGTAGTGCTATAGGTATACCCCTGCTTAACCCTTCGAAGAATACAGGCGTAATGTTATGATGTTTTTGTAAATACATGCCATTTTAGATAGTCATGTATTTGATTATAAGTATAAGATCGAGGACTGTTGCCGATATCACTAATACTAAGTGTTGAGTACAGTATTTGATTCATATTATAGATATTAAATAAATGAATAATTGAGAGATTTGTTATGAATCATAACTCAAGATATTTAAATTACCTATTGCAGCGACCTGCATTAACTTTTACTAAATGAATAAGCCGGGTAGGAGACCCCCCACTAGGTATTTCTCTTGTATCGTGGGTGCGTTTCACAAACATGAAATATCACAAACACCCAGACTCCGGACAAACATCTGCGGATCACACAAATTTTTGTCCCGGGCAGGAATCAAAACCGCAACGCTTGGCGCAGCAGGCCAATCTCTTAGCCATTGCACCAATCAGATCGTGGTTCCTTATTCAATTGCCTAGAATTTTTTGTACCAATGTGTTTGACTTCATTTAGTTTAAGTAATATCGGTCGTACACTAAGAACACGGTGACCATCTAAAGATCAGTATAGTATGCGCGCGCAATGAATAGACGAACTTCTTTGCGTATACGGTACTCAACGATAATCTGCAGGTACATAGAAAGCTCCACCGGTATAATCTAGATTATTGTTATTCCTATTTAAACAGGTTATCGACTATCACTATAGACGGATCGGCGCACTGACTTACTTCTTGACTTCATTTCATTCGTTCACTGCTTATGCAAAGAATGAACTACTGCTGTTATCGGCAACTTAGGTCTTTGACCGGCAAATGACACAAAAAAGCTAGAACAGCTTTATGAGTAAAGCTGCTAGTTTAATTCAAAATCTGCTAAAACATTTAATGCGGGTTAATTAGGTAAAACTGATACGGACATCGGAACCAGATTAATAGGCCAAATTGATTCCTAATTAAAATACACTAATTACAATACATTG
The DNA here is from genome assembly GCA_905340225.1 of Abrostola tripartita. Lineage (NCBI taxonomy): Eukaryota > Metazoa > Arthropoda > Insecta > Lepidoptera > Noctuidae > Abrostola > Abrostola tripartita. The sequence goes on from HG996494.1 coordinate 1,275,459, forward strand.
TCAGAGACTTGGAAACTGAGTAGAGAGGCCCTTGCCCTGCAGTGGGACAGTATAGGTTCATAATAATAATCAGGAGGTTCCTCTTTGGAGTCCTAACCGCCCGGTAGCTAGGATACCGTTTCCGATGCTGGTTGGCGACTAATTTTTTTTATTTTTATTTAGATTTTGCTGCGTTTTGTACAAAGTAATATATAATTATCAAAAAATGTAATTGTTAAGTTAATATTTTAAATAAACTTAATAATAATAACATTACAGATTCATGCGAAAGTGGCACAACTTGGCTAAGCAAGTGGACAATCTGCGCAAAGAGGTGAACATAGCTTTGGTAGGTAAATACACGAAGTTGGAGGACAGTTATGCCAGCGTGACGAAGGCCCTGCAGCACGCGTGCATCGCCACCGGCTCCAAGCTCAACCTCACATACATCGAAGCCGTGAACCTGGAGCGGCAGACCAAGATTGACGACCCTGTCAGCTACCACAAGGCGTGGCAGAATCTCTGCAAGAGCGAGTAAGTAATGCTTACTTACTTTGGATAAAGTTTGAAAAATAAAAACAATTTAACATACTTCTTGCACTATTGTGGTGATTAAAACGTTCTCACGTGTATTATACCTGTTTATCTTGACTTTTGATACCTGTACCTTTTATGGGCATGACACGAGTTTTGTGCATAGTGGAATCTGAACGAGATGCTTCAACGTTTTGTTCCCTTCTTGTAAATAGTAGGTTTATGATTTAATAATATTTTTTCTGGACTTTTACTTTTGTTATGGAATTACATATAACTTACTACTTATGCCGGTTTTACTCACATCAAAATTCGGGAATGCCCAACTATGTAGTTTCGGACTCAAACTAGGGGCTCCCCCTATTCATGCAGGTGACGCGCCGGGGTCGCGAGCCGAACTGGAATTACAAAATAAAATATATTTTCGACGACCCGATTGGCGCAGTGGCTAAGCACTTGGATTGCTACGAAGTGCTGCGCCGGTTCGATTCCCGCACGGGACAAAAATTTGTGCGATCCGCAGATGTTTGTCCCAAATCTGGGTGTTTGTGTATGTGATATTTCATGTTTGTGAAACGCACCCACGATACAGGACAAATTTCTAGTGTGGGGCAGTGGCGTGCATCCCATATAGGCAATTAGGCAGTGCCTACCTCATATAAATTCAACAATTCAATACATTATATTTACTAAATAAATAAAATAATTCGTCATACTAATTAATATAAAACAATAATTATACTTCAAAATATACTGCACAAATAAAATACTTTTAGTATCCATCACAAAAATATACCACGGTCGTCCATTCATAGCATGACGCAATAGTAGGCAGTCTTTCGAGCAGCCTACTAAATCCACGCACACTATAAAATATTTTGCGTATTCGTATACACACACACACTTCTTTAGAATAATACGACCGAAATAGAAATCCACTTTTTCCATACGTATTACACTGACATTTGACATTCGCAAATTAGACGACCAAAGTAGGCAAGCCTACTTTGATCAATATTGGCTGCATTCATGCTGCAATCTAATGCATTACACTTCCGAGTCTCTTATTGGCTGTTATAGACTCATAGTTCTTAAGCAAATCAGAAAGAGAGCAAGCATTCTTTATACTTTCTTCTCCGTCGAATGTTGGGCAATGTTGCCAAATTCATAAAAATCTCCCTGTTTATATGTTACTTAGACAACATTAGACACAAATTTTTATTAAAAAATATATTTCTTCGTTAGATTTCGTACCATATTTTAGCCTATTCCTATTTTTTTTTTAAGTAAAGTAAACTTTTATGTGTTATATTATAGTTCTTATGACAAAACGATTTTTATACAAAGTAAAATACGGATTTAAACCGTTTTAGTACGGGTAAAAGGTTTTAAAAGTCTGGTAACCCTGCACAGTCGGCTATATGTCATTTACGCGCGCGATTTTTATTTTAGTGCAAACAATGTAAACAATTTCTTTCATTACGAGTGATATTTTAGGAAGTGTTACATAAATAATGGCTTTTTCCTGAATTTAGATAAATTACAGTGTTTTGTTTGTGGTGAAATTGCAGCATGTATTGATAAATTACATGCAAACAACTTTAGTAAGTTTTCGTTTGTTGACAAAATAATTAGATGTTTGTGGAGGTAAATAAAAGTCCAAGTGCCGATAAATTTGCCTAAAAATGTTAAGAGGAGATTCGTGGAGTTACAATTATGTGAGTAAATAATTGATTTAAACGTTTTTCGACGAATAGGTAGGTGCCTTAGTTTTGTTTACGTAAACAACGTCTTCACGAGCCTACGAACGTACTTATATCAAAATTATCAATTACGATAAGCCTATTTCCTTTTAAAACACTGTCTTTTATTCATTGTGTCGTAATCGAAATCTCAAAATCACTTTTTAAATACTGAATGTGTAAGTAGGTATAAGCTTTAAGCCCATTGAGGTATTCACGATCGCGGTACAGTAATTACTTAGTATAAAATCAAATCTATTGTGTTACATAAATACAATTACCATCATGTATATTTCAAGATAGTGTAAGCACAACTGCGAGCTATATTAACTGACCCATAGGCCAATTGCCACTAGCCGGACACTCATACATTCTCTATTTACACGTTACCTTCACAGTGATAAAACAACTTATTTGTAAAGTTATTTAACTAACGTGGAGGTCAGAACATGCTGAACGTAGGTATAAAAAAACAATAATATAGTAAGGTACCTATAAAATCGATATTTTGGTTATTGAAGAGGGTATACCTATATATCTTTTTATGGATTCGGGAAGATAATTATGTGCCAATTCCGCAGTGTATGGTAAATAATCGCGTTTTACGTAAAAAAAAACTCCCATTTGTGTAATGCCTACCTAGTCCGAAAACCAATGCACGCCACTGGTGTGGGGCGACGTTTAAAAAAAAAATTGTATAGAGCTCTAGCTAGGGGCTACATCCAAATGTTATAATATGTATTCACAACGTGTTGTTTGTTACAGTGGAGTCATAGTACCAGGAGGTTTCGGTCAAAGAGGATTGGAAGGCAAGATCGAGGCTTGTCAGTGGTGCCGAGAGACACAGAAACCCATGCTGGGCATCTGTCTCGGCTTACAAGCCTCCGTCATAGAGTTCGCACGCAACGTCCTCGGACTGAAAGGAGCTAACAGCACTGAAGTGAACCCCGACTGCGAGGACAAGCTGGTGATAGACATGCCTGAACATCACCCCGGGAATCTCGGCGGCACCATGCGGCTGGGCAAGAGGAAGACTTACTTGGAACCCAGTTTAATAAGTAAATATGCTAATTTATCATGACTTAGAATTGTGTTCTAGAAAGTAACTAGCTTTGCCCGCAGCTTCGTTCGCGTTAACCCTTATTTAAACCCCTTAGGGGACTGAATTTAAAAAAAGTAGCCTACTTCGTTTCTCGGGTCTTATACTTTCTGCATGCCAAATTTCATCATAATCGTTTAGTCGTGAAGGTGTAACGGACAGTTACTTTCTCATTTATAATATTATAGTATAGTATGGATAGTCTTGCACCATAGACTTCTTTTTAATATACACCAAATATTAACACATAAATACAATGTAAGGATACTAAATTGTAATGACATTGGTTTGTTTCTTCAGAAGTACAGTTTGGTACTTGCTAAAAAGTGTCCATATAAATACAAGGAAACCTCTTAAAAACTACTTAGAATAAGAAGTTACTTATAATACTAAATACCTAATACTTATGATAACGATGTAAAGTGACCAATCAGCCGGTCGCTAGCGGGCTCCAATTGCTGACAGCCTTGGAGACGTGCCATTTTTTATTTATTTATTTCAAAACATAATTACAGTGGTTTTACATGCTAGGTATCCTCGTCAAACTTTGCCGTTTGATGGAGACACGCTCTTTTTGTAGACACTTAACCACATTGCACATAGGCAATCACAGGCACAATAAATTACTTAAGTAAATCTGTATATATTTTATCTGTTATGATCTTATGAGCTCAGCTCTATACTGATCGCTGTGTGTGTGGCAGCGCAACTGTACAAGAAGGACGTGATCGAGGAGCGGCACCGGCACCGCTACGAGGTGAACCCGGAGTACATCGCGCGCCTGCAGGCGGGCGGCCTGCGCTTCGTGGGCCGGGACGACAGCGGCGCGCGCATGGAGGTGGCGCTGGTGGACGCGCACCCCTACTACGTCACCGTGCAGTTCCATCCCGAGTACCTGTCGCGCCCGCTGTCGCCCAGCCCCGTCTTCCTAGGGTCAGTGACAGTTCTACACTAGGCCTCCAATCTCATCCCTGTTTTTTTTTTTTGTAAAAATCTAAAAGTAGTAGGTAGGAGTCTACGACGGACCTTAGCCATTTAAGCAACCCTGGTGTTTTCGTCAACGCTTCGGAGTGATTCCCTTACGATAACATCACACCACCCCATTAGTAGAATAGTAATAATAAGAATTATGACGGATTCACGTTTACTTACCTGCCGTTTTGGATTACTTAGATTTTTGATAAGGAAAGATATTCTGGATGCTCAGTTGTTTAAAAAAATGTATGGTGTTACCGAAATTAGAAGAAAAGAATATTTTCTATTTGGTGAGTTCCAAAACTAGTTACATAGTACACAGTTCACTTATTTCAGTTATTTCTTATTATTATTTGCTGAAGAAAAATTTATAACATAGTTTTTTAAATTGTACTTTCATTTCATTTTATGTGAATGTCATCAATAGCACCTCCCTACCTAGCACTTTAGGGAATGTATAATAAGACAGACTTAAATATTATACACAGAGAAAATGTTGAATAAAACGACTGACAATCCTATAAGCGCAGCGACTGAGCGTTGTGCATTCCGGGCTGGTTGTTGTTTTGTTATATTATACATGTATGTGTGAGATATACTAGGCATTACACACATACCGACCTAATGACGTATATTTTTATTTATCCATGGAAAACTTATACCTTATCTTTTCATAAATATGCACTTAGGATACTACGTCGCATTGAAATAAGACTGTACAATGTTTTACATATATATTTATTTGATATTACAGATTAATATTGGCGTCACTTGGAAAACTAAAGAGCTACTTGTCAAAAGGCTGTAGATTAAGTCCGAGAAACCAGTCGGATGTCAGTTCAGGTTAGTAGTTGTGGTAGTGTGTCTGATTTTAATGCAACTAATGGAGATAATTTAATAAATATTGACAAATAAAATGACATTTATCAAGCGCGATAAAGAATTTGAGTATTGTCGTGAGTATCGCTCCAAACTAAATTATATTAATTTTAAGTATAAGAATAACTCATCAACATTCGAAAAATGTCCACTGTTCAACAAAGGCCTCCCCTTAGAACGCCACAATGAATGAATATGTAGGTGAAAACTTTCTGCATCTAATTGTCGTCTAGACGAAAAATCGATATGTATTCTTTATGTCTTTATAATAATGTACAATAGTAATTACCTATTTATCTTACCAAAAAATAATAATCCTTATACACGTTTTCTTTCAGATGAAGACGAGATATCCGTGTCCTCTTTAAGTATAACAGAAGAAAAGACAGTTATTGAAAACGGTATTGCCGTGAACGGCTCAAGCAATCAAAAACTGTAGACGGTCTATTAGGTCATATATATAAGCCAATATTATTATTTATAAGTGATACTATTATAAAAGTATATAATCAAATTATATGCCATGTCGAAAAGCGAGTAAATTGAACAGAAATATTTTTATATCAAGAATATGACATTGTATATGATAATCTTGTGACATATGTTATGAGTGTGTCGATGCACTCATGCGCATGTTTCGGATACTTTTTGATTTGGCAGTCTTACATTAGACGAAGGTATCCGAATTATCCGCTCGTACACTACGCTTGTGAGCATATAAAACCGCCGGTGAAATACATTTGTTATACGTTACATATTTCATTGAATACTTGAAGTATATTATTTTTATTTGAAACCAGTGACATTTATGTACCGACCCACCCGATTTCTAAAATACAGTATTTCTCACCTACCTAAAAAAAAATGAGGATCATACCTAGAATCGCAATTTACGAATTTTAGCACAGATTGGTATTATTTTGATCAAGAAAACATTAACGTTACGTAAATACAGTTCTTTCCTCGTAAAAAGAAACGGTATTAGTGATGACGTAAGCACTGCAGTAGTAGCAAGCAATCGGGTTGGCCGATAACATATAATATATTTTACATTTTCACTAGTCTGTAAGAGATAAAGCATAATACGTTGCTTCAGGAGCAAAGACAGAAAACGCTGCAAAATTAAAATGCCTCGTAACTCTGTTGTCATAAAGTTTATATTTAAAGAATATAAAATATAATTTATATACAGAAAAAATTGACTCTACTTGAAATATACCTGAGATTTTTCAGAAGTCTACTGAAAGATGATATTAAAAACAGCTAAAGTATGTTAATACTTAATAATCTTATTTTATTGGTAACTGCCTATTCTTCTAGGTAATAACCGTATTTAATATAAATTATAGAAACTGATGGGTGATATTGAAACGAGGGCAAATAAGTGGAACATCCCCAGAGGTATCTAGATGATCGATCCCTAGAGGTAGGTAGATGTTTTGCATGCAAATGCAGGGTCCACATCGACACTCGGTATTTATTATTGACCGATGAATTTATAAGAATTCTGTTTCTTAGAAAATATTTTAGCGTTGAAGAACAAAACCACGACTCCAAAAGTCGTGGTTTTGTTCTGAATTACTTTTATCGCAATGCATTACAGATTTGTGTCAAACTATTATTTTAATTTGCGTTTTCAGTCTGGGCCTAACATATCCATTTAATATGATATCAGTTTTTGTAACCAATTTTTAAAAGTATATTTGATAACATACAAGTTATTGCAGTATTTTAATTTCCATAGCAACATTACTGGGTCTATTTGGCACTGATGCAGCCTTTTTAGATTAAGTCTAATTAATGTAAGGATTATTTGTTTGATACAAGATAAGTGTAATTGTTTATAGACTTTTGTATTGAATGTAATAACTTGTATGTTTATATTCTCGAATAACCTGGAACTCAGGATAACACTAATAAGTATAATTAAATACCGCCGGACTCAGAGACATTTAATGATGACGTCTCTAAGTGCGGCGGATAGTAAACCTACTAGTTTACTATCCGCCTCACTCAGAGACGTTAATGATTACTTAAACTGACACTAAGTATTTCACAAAGAAAACCTTTACTTAGTGATTGTTTAAGTAATCATTGAATGTTTCTGAGTTCGGCGGTATGCCGGTTAAAGTTGAATGCATTGGTATTACATGCTAGTATTATAACTTGCATGTTTCTCCTATTAGTAGAATCGTCTCTAGCTAACTACAAGAAACACATACATATTTTACTTTATTCTGCAGTATTCAATATAACAGTTACAAAGTAACTATAAACGAAATAAAACGAATTCTCGTTATAGATTAAATTTACATTCAAATACATCATTATGTATGCTTGTCTGGATAATTAACATGTCATGATTGCTAATTAGTAACGTCCCCTTATAACGATATTATTGATAAATTCAATGATTTTCGACCACATTTAAGCAGCTATCCGCCAAACTCAGAGACATTTAATGATAACTTAAACTGTTACTAAGTTTTTCAAGTTAAAAAGGTTTTCTTTGTGAAATCTTTACTTAGTGTCAGTTAAAGTAACCATTAACGTCTCTGAGTGCGGCGGTATGTCAATAATATTAAATGAAATGAAAGCTCAAACAGAGATAAGTGTTTGTAGCTACAGCGAACTGTCGCTGAGGCCGAATCGGTCTCCTATAGGTGTACCATACGCCCCTGTCTACCCATTCAGGGAATACAGGAGTAATGTTATGGTAGTATGAATATTGAATGAATGAAATTCCATGTTTTAGACGGCCGTACTGGAGGTCTACGCCTGAAATTGAAATACGTAGTCCGAATTTAGGATCCTTAGTAACAAAAAAATACCGAAGTTCTATATTTTGTTTTTGGGCGTGGGCCTTGTCTTATCACAAACGCGTATGATGTGAGAGTTATGTATAGTTTAATTACCCGACTGCACCAGGAGGGTTATATTTTTTAGCATTACAATTTCCAGTAGCATATTGATGTTAAAAATTGTGCCAATTAAGTTTTGTGACTATCACCTGTAATGCGACTCCATCATGACTAGCGTGATAAAATATCTTACTGCTACCTATCCCCCTTGTTAAAAAAGTGTCCAAAAACGTCAGAATGAAAATGATAGATGTAACCAATTTTGAAATATTTTTTGGTTGTTTTGAAAGACAAATTGATGTCCTTATAAATATATCTGTGTTTGTAAACATTTATTTACTTCAGATATTTTATTCCACGAAGGACTGTGTTGTGACTTTTATGACAGTGGTATAAGGTTCAAATTGACTATACTCACCCGCCTTCGTGAGATAAAGTGATACAGAAATAAGTTTCCACTAAACATTTCTGTCATGTTTTAAAAATCGGGTTACATTAAACATGTATGCCTATGATGGTTGATTTTGAAGAATTGTGATATTTAAATATTGTATCCGTTGTTAGCCCCAAATATTATTATAAAAAACTATTGTGATTCAGAGGTGATGTCATGGCTGTTATCGTAACACGTAATTAATACTTTTAATAGCTAAATGCAGATATATTGTCGTTTTACAATTAATTAATCGTGATAACCACTCATTGTTAATCAATAACTTGCCCTTGAACCGTTAGAATCGTTTCTAGTTTCAGCTTATAAACATATGCAGGCATTAAGATTATAAATTTCATTCCAAGCATTCCATTTGTGCTTTCACTTTCTCTTCTCTAGTATTGTTATGACTAAAGCCAATAAAGTTTTCAAGTCTGGAATTTTACTTTTATTTTTACCTACCTATTAATATTAATAATAGATATACCTAAATATAAAAAAAGCTTCACTTCCCATGCTAAGTAACTTGTGGACATGTTATGTATGAATAAGACAACAATTGTTCAATGTACACGTTTATTCTAAATAAATTAAATCATACTATCACGACTGCCTCGTTGGTCTAGTGGTCGCTAGCACTTTCGGTGCTAAGCACCCAGCATATGGGTCCAAAAATAATTCATCTATGTGTCCACAACTCACCTCCCGAGTCGTCATTATACGTAGCTATATATGACTCGAGGTCATGCCTAGGACCCGACTAGGGAGTCAAATCTAAGTACGCATTAAGCGCGACTGCAGAGCGTGAGGTCCTGGGTTAGAATCCTGGGTCGGGAAATGGTAATGGGATTTTCCAATAGATCTCAATGATGGCAGTACCTGTTCAGGATTTGTGCCCGTGTATTATAAAGTATTAAAATGAATTGAATTACATTGGACTTGTTCCTGGCGAAATTTTAGTGTAATCCTAAACCAAAAGAAATGTTTTGTCTATGGTGTAATACACATAGAGATCTGAGGGATAGGCAGAGGCCTTTGTAGTGGTTATATTATTCTCTTCGCCTACCCCTTCAGAAAATGCAGGCGTAATGGTGTGTAAAATCATCACGCCGACTTCTTTAAGTGTATATATTTAATTTACCTGAGTATTTTCAAAAGCCCGTTAATATCGAATAGAGAAGGAAGAACTGATACAACAAAGATTATAGGCGACAATTTATTTAATACACGAACTGTTGCAACTTGTAAGTCAGGAAATTTCTAGCATTACCATAACACTGGATTTAACTAAAGTAAGTATTGTATACATATTCAAAATAGGTATTGGGTATATTATAAATGTATTGTACTGTACAATCATTACTACACCTGATCATTTGTCAATAATAATATACACGGATGAACAGTCAATAATAATATTTAAATTGGACTAATATCCGAACATACTAGAGACCAAGAGGTATTTTGACACTATTGACAACTAGCTTTAAATGTTGCCATACGAATAGATTTTACCAAGCTTGCAGGTGAAGAAATTTTCAACTCGAGGAAGTTTAAAAACATTTTGTTCACATCAGATAGATCATTTATTTATTATTTAATAGATTAGATAAGCTGTGAACATATAGTTATTATGAAATAAGCCGGGAAGATCGGTAGAAGACAATAGATACTAACCGAAAAAAATGAAACCTTTCAGGGCAACAAGATATAAATCCGCTTTCAAATTCTACATACAGATATCAAATATTCTAATTGAAATTAATCTAATCAAGCTCTAATTATTAGTGCAGTAATAATATGACGTATAGTTCAGAGTGGTGTAACTCTGAAGTGTTTATTTGTTAGTGGTAAATGCGGAATGACAATGTGGTAAAAATAAGTTTAAACTTGCAACACAAATATTTTGCGCTGCGGTCTGCGTTGAACTCAGAAAAAACTTTTTTAATTTTTCGAATCAGTCTAGCACGCGTAATGGTATCGAAATTTTCTTTTAATTAAACATTTTCTTAAACTAGAAAACACTGCAGTGTATTGGTTAAAATTACAGCATAATGTGTTACTGTCGGACCCTGACATGAGTGATGAAAAATCAAATTCTCTGTAGTAAATAAGAAATTATAGTTCGCGATGGTGTTCGAATCGATTGTGGTGGACGTCCTGAACAGATTCCTAGGGAGCTACGTGGAGAACTTGAACAGGTCTCAGTTAAAACTAGGAATATGGGGCGGTGAGTTTTTACACCCGGGTGATGTCATAGTTGCCGCACTTCTTGATTGCGGTTATTTATGTCTCCGAAAAATATTTTGCAGGCGACGTCGTGCTGGAAAATCTTATACTAAAACAGAATGCCTTGGAAGAACTCAATATACCTGTGCAGACAGTATATGGACATCTGGGTGAGCCTTGTTTATAGCTTTTTTATTGCTCATAAAAAACAATCACTATTAGTGAAACTGATTCGGAATGCCATCAAAGAGTACCTATTAAAAATTGCCTGCAAAAGCTTTGTCAAGTACTTAAAACACCCACTTTTTTGTGTGTACAATTTTTAGCAATGTTGTTACAAGTTTTAAGTCATAACAAGTTTATGTGTTTCATGTTAATGAGGTTGTGTGTGACACTAACATTATACTTTATTCACAAAATGTATTGATAATGTACTCTAATTAGATAAAAATAAAATTATAAACCATGTTACAACTCAAATTTTTAACTTTTTAAGTTATTCTGTATCGTTTATATAAATATTTTTTTCACTTTCAATTATTATAGTATGCTAGGAATTAAATTTCTAAATGAAAATAAATTGTAAAGCCATTGACTGCCATACAAGACTTAATAACACCCTATTGTTTGGGATCACCTGTTGACTGTGTTGGCGTTCATAGTACACCTCCGGTAATCATTTTAATGATAGTCAATAGTATGTAGAAAAACCGATTTTAGTTATTTACTTGCACTGTTGGGAATTTGTTACTAAATAGAGCTAGAAATACAGCAGTTTCTGACAATACTTATTAATAAAATAAAGACCTATGACCTTGAGAGAGACTTAGCGATCAAGAAAATGAATTATTTGGTAACTTTTATTATTAAACCTAAGCAAATAATAATTAAAGACTGCAGCAAACAACATAATACGTAGATTTAGGGAGGCCTATAGCTATTATTTTAATATTATTAGTGCAATATTAAAAGCTGTAGATGATGATGATGATTCAATGATAATAATTAAAACAAGTATTCTATGATTACTGAATATAACCCAATGGTTTCACATACAAATACACAATTTATGAAAATAATAATGTAATCATAACAGAAGGATTTTATTTATTTATCAACAACCATTGTAGCTGAAATTTCCTGTTACCGACATGTTTTATTAATTAGCCTGATAATGCTTAATACGGTTTTTTATCTCGCACTTGCGCCCCACCCCTGGTCTGGCTCCCTCCCTGTCGATACGCGTCGCGTGTGGTGGTAATTGTTCTGATCCGCCGCGAGTTTTTCTTTATCATACCATATCGTCATTATCTTATAATATTACTGAAATATCACTGGCCAATGTTATCTGCTTAGAATGACCTAATTTAACTTCATTCATTCTTATACTAAATTGTCTTGTCTACAAGACAATTTAGGTATATTGTAGTGGTTTATTGTAGGTACAATTTTTAGATAAGTTAGGCAGGGCTATTGTGGGTTTTCTAGTTTTATTAATAAATATATCCTATCCTAATAATATACCCTATATTGATTAATTTAGGTGTTTTATGATGTTATAATTAAATTCTCTTAAGTTAAAAATATTACATTTAAAATATTAGTAAAGTTACAGTTACATAACCAAAACATGCCGTGCCGTGTGGTATCCGGCCTAGAATTGACCACCCCCTTTCCTCCCGTGGGTGTCGTAAGAGGCGACTAAGGGAAAATTCAGAAGATGGGCAGCAGCGTCTTCTGTAACTTTACCACCAATACTGCGATCCCCAAGCCGCTTGCCAAGCGTGGGGATTATGGCAAACCCCCCCCCGCTTAAACGGGGAGGCCTATGTTCAACAGTGGACGTCTTTGGCTGAGGATGAATGATGATGAACCAAAACATTATGCTATGTAGCAGCTAGTATTAATACTGCTGACTCACCTTATCAAATTATTTATTAAACATTAAACTTAGAGGGAACCCAGTTTATAATTATCACACTATCAACCTCTGTCTGGATGACCTCATCTCAACCAATCGTTTGTTATTGCATTTGTGAATCACATCTAGTTAGGAGGCCGTCAAATGACCTTCAATTGTTTTTTGCGCCAAATTTTCCATAGGAAAACATATCGTTATATATTATGTTATGATATAATAAATTATATTGTGTTTTCCTAATTTGCTTCAGGCTTCTTATTCGTTAGGTACAAGTATGAGGCCTACAATAAATATAATATTCTCTTGTACCGTGGCTTGTGGCGGTGCGTTCTGCAGAATATACACGGGTTTCAAATCCAAAAACGTACAAATACTTTTGTCGATGCGGAAAACTGTCAAAACAATTTTATCACAGAACATAATAAGTGCACGCTTATCAAATTGTGTCGCACTTCTGTTTCCTATTACCTAAACAAAACACCTTTCAATATAACTTGTTATATACTTATATATATATATATTATCGCGTGTTCTTTAAATAAGTAGAGAGATTAGGAATTCATCAAGTATTTTTATCTTTATTTTAATAACAACGGTTCCTAGTTTTTTCTATTTACTAAATAGGCATACACCTATGTCTACTAAATAGAAACGGCAATTATGTCCTAACCTTAATACCGAACTTAACCCTTTCCCAGTCCCATGATCCATACATGGTACATGTCGATTGTTCACCTATTGTGTCTGCTATGCGAACAGTCAAAGTGTTGACTAATTAGTAATTAGTATGCAAGTCTAGCCTTCTAGCATCATCACTATTCACAAAGATTTTGTTACAGAAAGTCGGAATCATATTAAGTCCCTACCCTAGTAGTAGTAGACTGTAAGTCAGATAAGCCCCCTTACCATGAACTCTTAAAACAGGACAGTTTACGATGAGGAAGCGAGACGCCACATTAGACTGCTCGTAGCGGCGCGGCGTCTCGCTTCCTCATCGTAAACTGTCCTGCTTTAAGAGTTCATGGTAAGGGGGCAGATAGGAGCTACATTTGTCTTGCCATTTGATCTCGTGATTAGCCATCGTAATTTATTGGTTGATAGGGTGGTTTTCATGTAAATTTGCTTTGGCTAAAATATTGCGAGGAACGAGGCTAACGGTCAGGGTGCGCCATACTTTAATAATGGTTACATGTGGAAGTAATTTGTATAAGAGAGAAGTCTCCTATTTTTTAATTAAGGAAGGAAATATCGTATTAAAATTATGCTACAATATGGACAGCTATTTTTACCAGTCAGTCTATAGCACGCAAAGAAAGTAAAAGAAAGCGTTTTGACACTGCGCCAATCAATATTACAAGAGGGTACACATAACACAAAATAAGATGGTTAAGGAATGTTCCATATTGAAATGACTCGCCATACAAGCATACATACATTTTATGAGTCGTCTGTCGTTACGTGTTGTATCACATAGGTACTAAACCAATTTCATCGCAGAAAATCACAAGCACTCGCGTTTCAATCCATGTCACAGTGTATCAGTTTTCTATTACGTATGTAAAACACCCTATAATAGGTTTTTGTTCGATCTTATCTTTATTACTTTTAAATTGGCTTTAAAGGCAAACAATTGTTTTGATACTTTATCTATATTAGGTATATTATCACACGATCCTTGGTAGGCTTATCGAAGTATATAAATTAAACTAAAGTGAGGTAAGGTAGTTATAAAATGTCCTGAACTGACACCTGTTTGTTAAGGTCAAAGCTAGAGGTAGTTAATTTAATGTAGACAGACTCCAAATATTTGCTGAACTCCACTGTGTTAGCGAAATTATGTTGAGCCACATACATAAAATTTTACGTTATTAACACAGGCAGATGCTGTTTACATGGTTAAGAACTACCCTAATATTATATGGTTGTAATTATTAACTCACACATACAGGGTAGTCGATTTTCTGGTTGTAAAGCCTGCGGCCCGCTAATCAGTTTATACTGCACTATTATAATAGCTGTACTAACACGGTGTGCAGTTGGATTTTCTGTGAGGCCAAAAGTTCAGAAATAGATTCTTCATCACTTAATCATTGTTGATTTTTTAAGGTACCTATCTTGCTGATGTTCTTGATCTTGATTCAGGATTGTGTAAACAAACCCAGCAACCCACCGACACTGGTGAAAGTCCTAGAACAGAAAAACTAAAGGACCATTTTTAAACCTTTTTGCTTATTATAATCGTTCAATTAGACGCGGAACAAAATATCATGTAGACTACACGAATAATTTGAACCGCGCCCATAATTCCAAATGTCACAAATTGCGTCATCCTAAATGGGTCATACATTTCTTTATTTGCTATTACAAGAAATTGTTATTTTGTGTCGACACAAACAGATCTGAAAAGTACATGTTATACTGGCCTCAAACGTAGCAATTAGCACATTAGCACAAAGCTGTACTGTCTGAAAAACAAGTAGAACGAACCACGCTCTTCTATATCAAAACAGTAGGTACCTTTGTAACATTTTCATCTGCACATAGGTGTAAATGGTCTACTGATACGTACGCAAGTTTAAAGTTAGATCCCAGAAATTGAATACGACACGAGTTGTTTAAAGCCCTAGCTTTGATAATGATGCATTTGTCTTTTAACTACGCCTAATTTAATGAAAGTTATGAAAGTCTATGATAAAACTACAAAGCTAGCGTCTTGGCCTTGGCCATACTTCGTAGGTGGGTTCGTAGCCGCAGGCCGGACTAGCCCATACTGACTTATTTGATGCTATGAAAACCATTGAATAATAAGTGACAGCAATGTAAATAATTTTCAAAGTAGAATAAGCAAACACGAAAGGTCGGGCACAAATTCGCCACCGGCGCTTACGGTTGAAAAGATGAATAAACTATAAAAAGTAATGTCGTAGCATTCTGTACTTTTATACATACGTCATCGTCATCAGCCTGTTGCAGTCTACTATGAGACATAGGCCTCTCCCAAGATACGCCACAGAGCCCGGTCTGCTGCTTTAAGCATCCGGTCGCTGTGTATAATATTTTATACTTAAAAGCAAAAAATGTTTATTAGGCTAGTGATAGTCAAAACCTAAAAATAAACATTAGATAACATGAATAGCGATCATCTTTATTTGTACACAATCATACCTGAACTCGATACAGGTTTTTTTGACTGTTGCCAAGGTTGTTCACTTTTTAAGCCACTGGTATGCGTTTTGATATAGCATAACTATTGCTCGCGGCTACGTTTGCGTAACCTATAGCCTCCCGTCTCAAACTACTTTGCATGTTTCTCAGTTAGTATGTATTGAATCAGAAGAAGTAATATTTTAAGTATAGCTATAGTATGTTATGCATTTTTTTTTACTTGCCCCTCACTAGAAATTTCTCGTGTGTCATAGGTGCGTTTCCAAAACATGAAATAACACATACACAAACAGCCCTGACTCGGGACAAATATCAGCGGAATACAAACATTTTAGTCTTGAGCGGGAATTGAAACCGCAACCCTTAGCGTGGTCAATCGCTTAGCCACTGCTCCAATCCGGGCGTCGATTTATGTAAAAACCCTACGTAGGTGCAAGGACTCTAATAGCTCTAATATTAGTTCGAAACGTAGGATAATAAGACTTTGTCGAAACCAGATCAGCCATCAGCAGAAATCGGTATTACTGTATCAATTTTCACAACTTCATTTACGCCTGTATACTGTTATTAATTAACACTTACTACGCAGGGAAACTAGTGTTAAAGATACCCTGGAAGAATCTCTATGGTGCCTCGGTAGAAGCTACAGTGGAACGCCTGTTCTTGATCGTGAACCCAACTGCTGAAGTCAAATATGATCCTGAGAAGGAGGAGAAGATGGCCTTGGCCGCTAAACAGGCAGAGCTCATCAGGGTCGAAGAGGCCAAGAAAAATGAGGCGCTTAAAGGTAACTATATAATTACCTTTTCGACGTATGTCTGGTTTCACAGCTGTCCGGGATATCCGTACAGGTAGCGTCCTCAGTGGTCAGAAACGAGGGTTTAGTACGATAGGGTTGCTAGGACGCGGGTAGCGTTGTGCGAGCTCTACCGGAGCAGGTTGCGTACGAACCAATCCGCGTCGCTGTAAAACAATGTGCTAGCGCCTCACGTGTGTCTCCGTTCCGGGAGCCCATACAGGTCTCTCGGATAGTTGTGAAACCAGCCTGAAACTTTGTATTTGTCCTAAGGATTCTCTTTCAGGTTTGTTAGATGATTGAAAACAAAGATACTTATAAAATGTAATAAGTATGTAGGTACTAAGTTTATATGAATTGTATTTTACATTATCATAAAATTGATCGAGTGATCACTAGCAGCTGATAGCTTAGTTGAATCCATATAATAATGCACCTCATACTACTTTATTAATAGAGATTATATCGAATGGTAAAAATATATTACATATGTTCATAAACATGAAATGCCTGATGAACCTTGAATATATATTTCGTTACTAGCGGATTATTGATGAACTTTAAGATAGCTAATTAATTGTCTGACTTTTAAGTTTAGAGCTACATTGATTATAATATTTAGGTACCAATATTGATTTCTATAAGCATTCAGGTGAAGGATAGATGGATGGGTGCTCGAGTGATGAGAGTTGCATATTAATAATGTTTATGCTGACTATAGCTAACTATAATGATGTTAGCTGCTCAAATATGAATGATTACATAATATTATTTTATGGTGGCCTTAGAATGTTATTAGTTTGTTCTGTTGGTTGTAATATGTATATAAACGTCCATTTGTTATTAGCCAGAGATACGGTGCTGCACTTAACGAATGCGCATTTAATAAAAGTACTTTCTACGCTGTACTTGTGATAAGTACTCTCTTAGTTATCTAACACACTGCTGACTAATATTGTGTCTGTTATATGACAATAGGTTTACGAATACTGGTATATGTGAGAAATATTAAATATTTCCCTCTTGTCTTCAAATTCTTTTAAATTGGTTTGGTGAACTTTGCAAACAAACGACAGAAACAGTTTTGTATTACATAATATACTCGTAGGAATAGTAGGGTTCAAACATTTAGGCTGGTTTTACAGTCACGCGTTTCGGCAGCGCCGTCGGAGCGCGCGCGCTCGGATATGTTTGGGGTATTAGTAGCGTTTCAAATTCGCGCGCTTGAGCAGCGCCGTTCGTTGAACGCGTCCTATTCGCGCGGCGCGGTCGAAGCGCGCGCCGCTCGTGCGCTTCTACGGCCATTGTGCGTTTTAGTCTCACGCCGTTGAGACGTGCCGTTAGGTACTGTTGTGTACAAAATGAATCACATCGATACGGGTCGAGTAATTGACGAAGTGCGAATTAGAAGATGTTTATGGGACCCGGCCGATGATTTTTATAAGAATAAGGACGCAAAAAATAAAGCCTGGGAAGAAATTGGAAAGGAATTGTGTGGTGAAAATTTCAATACAGACACCTACTGTTCTTCGACGTTTTTGTTGCCTTTTTTTCCATAAAAAGTAAATAGCCAGTACTCTAACCGCATTGCCGTTCATTTTGTATCTGTTTGTACACGACTGTCTCACAGCAGCGAAACGCGCCGTACTAATGTCGTTTTATGGTGCACCGCTGTTCAAACGCGCGCTGTCCAACAGCGCGCTGTCCAACGGCGCGTCTAGCGGCGTGACTGTAAAACCAGCCTTATAATTAGTTCTGACTTCTTGGACTTATTTTCGTCCGAAGACCAGCAACCTATTGTTCTATTATAAATCTGTACAATTCTCAAAAAGTACAAGGTATTTTATTTACCAACACGAATTGTAATTATCATTATACCTACATGTTAGTTTGTAATATCTATGGGCCATTGATGTTGCTTGATTTCAAAGAATTATGATTATTTAGACCAAAACAAGCTCGATGAGACTTTCGTCGAGAAGTTGGTGACGCAAATAATAAAGAACGTGCAGCTGAAGATTACGGATATCCACATACGATACGAGGACAGCGTGACGAACCCCAAGGCCCCCTTCTCCTTGGGCGTCACCCTGCACAACCTATCCGTCCACACCACCGACGAGAACTGGAAACAGGCGGTCATACAAGAGGCTGTCACTAAGATCTTCAAGGTAATAATGAAATTTAGAAAAACAAAATCTGATACTATACTTTTTATACGTAACTTACAGAAGTCTTATACTTTAGTGAATTTCATATCTACCTACACAAACTTATTCCGCTTTATTCATAAACAAGGATGATACCTGGACTAACTTAAACTCTTCATAAGTCAATTGACATCTCTATTTTTTGACATGCAAACGGCAGTGACAGGTATAATTTAATCCACGGTTTAAAATTTTCATTTTTATGAATATGTTTTCGAAATATAGGAAACCCGTCTTCAAAATTATATATGTTATGTTTATCGTTTTAAAAGATATATATTATATTGTACGCAGTTCCGAATAGTTTTTTTTTTATCTCAATCGGAATTTCGAAACTGCTTTTTCTGTAAAGATGTACGATTAAACCCACTTGTATAATAAAAGTTGTTTATTATATTATGTAGCACGTAGGTACATGATATAATAACCCTTATCAATAAAACATCAAGAGCTTGCATGAGTGCGTCACTGCACGATATCAATGCACTTTAAAAATGTTGCTCACATAATGTAGGACATTTGTATGTATTTTTATTGAGTTCAAGGTTTACCTTTTATAAAGGTTGAAGTGATTATAGGTTTTAAACTCGAAAGGTTTACAGAGAATTTGGTGTAGGTAAAAGCATGCGGTAGAAGAAAGTTATGAAGTATACACAGATTACTAGATATCTCATAATCAATGTTTAAAATTTTCCTCGCCCCTATGTTTCGTCACCAAACTAACTAATTAAACAGAAATAATAATTTATATACAAAGTTCTTTTTGATATTGTGCCTCGTTGTTCTAGTGGTCACTAAGCGCGACTGCTGAGCATGAGGTCCCGGGTTCGAATCCCGGTTTGGGCAAAGTGTTACTGGGTTTTTCCAATAGATAATTCTCAGTAGCACGGAGTCTGGATTTGTGCCCGGTTTATCGCCTCGCCCCCTATGACATTGAGCCCCAGAACATGACTGGCGAAATGTGGGTATACTCTACAGTCACCTGTGCCTATACCTTTGGGAAATACAAGCGTGATGTTATGTTTATGTAGAATACCGTGGGTGTGCTTTACAGAATGAATTACTTATCTCTTGCCCATACACCCAGACTCGAGACAAATATCTGCGCATCACATAAGTGCTCCCCGCTTATCGGGTTTCTCATAATTATTTAAGCTTGCACCGCAGGTGATCAATGCAGCTATATTATGTTTTTAATTTCATTAGCTATTGGCGCGTTACATGCACGTTATTCTACCATCTATATAAAAAACTTATTTAATTTCTTGCATACTTTTTCTAGGTATCTGTTTATAAAATCTCGATTCAAAAGCGTTGTAAATAATTATATATACAACTTTTGTGTCTATAAATGATATATTTTACAGATTTTAGATTTGGAAGGTTTAGCAATTTATTGGAATCCTGGAACTGAATTGTATTCAAGATCGGGTCCAAATGAGATCAAAGAACGGTTACTAAGGGAGATAGCAACAAAATCTTCTAAACCAGAATTTTATAAGTACGGTAAGTGGTTTTCTAATCAATAATAGTTGAGGTAATGGCTCTTATACAGTGCCTAATTGTTATCGCTTAAGAATTGTTTGCCAATTGGTTAATTGCTCTCCGATCTGAGCAGAGTAGTGAGAATGTATCCTTAACGAAAGGTGTTTTTCTAAATCCGAGATACATGATAAAACTTTAGCGTACGGCAAATCTCATGGATGTTCGTTCCTTTGCAAATTGCAGGGCGATGTAGCAACTTATATTAGAATGTCATGCTTTCACAGCCTTGAATACTTGTGCATGCTCACAAGTGTATTTACAACCGTACGGCAAATTTCATTGATGTCCATTCCTGCGCAAATCGCAGGGCGATGTAGAAACCTAAATAAGAATTCATGCTTTCTTATTTAGGTATACTTGAATACTTGTGTATGCTTCAACTGTATCTACTTAACACTTCAACAGCAACACCCCCCGGCTGAAGGATCATGTTTTTACCTCCATAATAAACTCTTATCACTCCTTAATAGACTCACACTATCACCCCCACTCAGTCTACCAGAGCACTCTATAATAAAGATTCCTACTTATGATCATAAGTTCCTACTCATCTGTGCCACTTATTTACCACCTAACACAGTGGAAGGTATTTATCAAAACTTCACCCATTCGCTGTCAAGATTAGCTGATGACCCCTGTATGGAGCAGATTATTCTTACCGGAGACTTTAACTTGCCAGAGCTCAGTTGGGTAAATGCAACTTCATATATGATATGTTCTCCGAATAGCAACTATTCAAATACTAGTCGACTTCTGCTTAACTTCTGCTCACAACTAAATATGCAACAATTCAACAATTTAACAAACTGTAACGGGCGCAGCTTAGACCTATTTTTTTGCAATACTTATGCAGTATCTCACAGTACTAGTACAAACCTTGTACCTATTGACACTCACCATCCACCTTTTTACGTCCTTGTACCATTTAAAAAACCCTCACAAATACCAAAACTTAAAAATGTAAATACTTTAAGTTATTACAAATCGAATTATACTGCAATAAATATTGAAATCGGATCTGTCGATTGGAACAACCTACTAAAAGACTTATCCCCTGAGCAGGCAGTTTCTATATTTTATGAAAAAATCTATGAAATTATTAAATTATATACCCCTACACACAAACCCAAAAACTGCAAATTCCCCTCCTGGTTCACAAAATCTCTTGTGCATATATTTAAAAATAAATCACGCGCCTGGACTAAGTGGAAAAAATACGGTAATACTAGTGACTATGAACTCTTCTCTATCTACAGAGCAAATTTCAAAAAACAGGCCGATTTATGTTTTAAAAAATATATCAATACAGTGGAAGACAGTGTGTCAACCAATGTAAAAGCATTTTGGTCGTACGTCTCTAGTCGTACGTCTAGCAATAGTGTCCCCGCCACAGTTTTCTATCGCCAGCAAACATCCTACGACCCATATACAACATGTAACCTGTTTTCCCAATTCTTTCACTCGGTGTACGAGTCTTCTTCTTTTGACCTTAATTCTTGGGTCCCACCACCCGCTAGTCCCAATAATGATATTAATCTCTCGAGTTTGCACTTTTCACAGCATAAAATACAGTCTGGACTGAAATTACTGGATGCCTCTAAAGGACCTGGACCGGATGGTATCCCCCCAATCTTTTTAAAAAATACATGTAAGACATTGAGCCTTCCTCTATACATAATTTATAACAATTGCCTTTCCCATGGTGTATTTCCTGACGTTTGGAAACGTGCGAACATTGTCCCGATACATAAATCTGGTCCTAAGAGTGATGTTACTACATACCGCCCTATTTCATTGTTGTCCACGCTATCAAAATTATTTGAAAAACTAGTACATAATGAGGTATACCCTGTTCTGCGCCGTGTTATATTAAATGAACAGCATGGGTTTGTCAGAAATAGGTCTTGTGTGAGTAATCTCCTTATTTTCACTTCACATCTCTTTGAAAGCATCGATAGTGGACAGCAAATCGATGTAGTCTATACTGACTTCCAAAAGGCATTCGACAAAGTAGATCACAAGTTGCTACTTAATAAAATAGCGTTTAACGGCATTAGAGGAGACTTGCTTCGTTGGTTCGTATCTTATATTACCAATAGGACGCAAAAAGTTGTTATCAATGGTTATGAATCCAACGCGATTAATGTTACTTCTGGCGTTCCACAAGGCTCAATTTTGGGTCCTCTGCTGTTTATTTTATTTATCAATGACGTTAAACACTGTTTTAAACATTCAAAATTTCTTCTTTACGCCGATGATTTAAAAATCTACAAAAATATTAACAACCACACGGACTGTACAGAATTTCAGAGTGACCTGGATCGCTTCTTAGATTACTGCTCCTCTAACAAACTTTACCTTAGTTACTCTAAATGTCACAGCATCACATTTACCAAAAAGAAACTTGTGACGAAATTCAATTATTCTCTTGGGAGTACTGCCCTGAGCAAAGTCACATCACTCCGCGACTTAGGCGTACAGTTGGACTCTAAGCTTCATCTGGATGTTCACGTAGACAACATAGTCAACAAGGCATACCAAATGTTTGGCTTTGTGATGAGAGCATCCAGAGAATTTCGCCGTCCCTCTACCTACTTACATTTATACAAATCTATAATTCGGCCGCAATTAGAATACGCAGTTCCCATCTGGAACCCTTACTACAAAAAATACTCTGAAATGATAGAGGTCGTCCAACGCAAATATCTGCGTGCTGTTCACTATAGATGCTTTCATAAAAAGTCATCCTCCAAGGTTTTATCTAAAAAGTACGATCTATTATCGCTACACTCCAGACGCATCCTTCTTGAAATGATGACTCTATTCGGTATTTGCCGCGACAAATTCGATTGTACTGACCTAGTGAACAGTTTGTGCTACCTGGTCCCTCGAACGGTGCATGGAAGACAAGTGCGTTCCAGACGCCTATTTGCCACCTCATCTTGCCGAACAAATGCAGGTGTCCGATCACCGCTACATAGATTGGTGGAAACTTATAATAAACAGTTTTGTTCATCCGACATTATGTTTCTCAGCAAAACCATGTTTAAAAAAGAGATCACTACAACATTAAAAAGCCTGAACCCCGATAATTAAATTTAATAGTTAAGCACTTTTAAGATATTTCTTTAACAGCTAGTTCTTCTGTATTGTAATCTGTGGATAACGTTGTGAGTAGTGTATTTGTTAATTTTACTGATAAGCCGCTAACTATGTTACAAGATTTACTATACTACTGTTTGTTATCCCTATGTAAATAAATAAATAAATTATCTCGTCGCCATTATTATTATTAGATTAGATAAGCCTGACGGCTTCTAGAGTCCGTTTATTTATGTACTTGACTATATGGTAAACAAACAAGAGACGAAGTTGTCACCATTGAAATTTAAACCTGTGTCATGGAGTACAAAAAGTAGTATGCAAACCGCGACATTTGTTGCTGTATTGGGATAAACTGTCGATGGTCAAAGGCCTGAGTACGATTCTCAGCCCAACTAGAGCAAAACGCTTGACGAATAGATTGTTACAAGTATGGGCATAATGTTTCGACTATGGTCAGATAAGACTATCCTGGGTTTTTTGTCAGTATAATCTCAGGATCTGTGTTTAGTTTATTACCCGTCTTTACAAAGTAGTATTCCTTAAACACTCTTTAGTTAGACCACGGTTGTGCAACGGAACACCTTGTCTTACCATTGTAGGAATAACTTAAACATTGCATTTTAATAAATCACTGGCTTTTAGTATTAAGCTTTATTTCTTTTAAATACAGCCCTGGGTCCAATAAACGCAACGGCGAAATTAAAACTGAATCCAAAACCGGAAGGTGACACCCCTAAGTTTGGCATACCCAAAGTCATTCTTAGTTTGCACATGGAGAAACTATCTGTGAATCTGACGAAGACACAGTACCAAGACATGATGCTGCTAGCTGACTCTATGGATAGAATGAACAAGCAGGCGCCGTACAGGTATCGTAATTGATGTTAATTGTACATCTGATGAATCATTGTATGAATTGGCCTTTATTTTTGAAGTAGGTCGGATTTATTGGGTAATTTAGGCGGTATATTTAAGCAAAAATTAGACTGATAATGGTTTTGACTTTTGGTGCCATTTTAGCATGTTGCCCATGCTAAGCTTGAATCTAAATTGATAAAGAAAATTTGAAAAATGATGGACAAGAGCGGGATTTGAACCCGCGACCTTCGCCGATCCGTGGCGATGCTCTAACCAACTGAGCCACCGTGTCGCTGCTCGCATCCATCGAATTTCAAGTTCCCTTTTTAGTATTTATTATTATTATTATCGGCAGGGGTTCAATTGTTAATCGACTTACAATTCGTCCGCAGAAAATATCGTCCAGATCTAAATTCATACAAACGGCATTACAAAGAATGGTGGCGTTTTGCTTACAAGTGCATTCTAGAGGAAGAAGTGCTGAGGCGTCGCAGAAACTGGGATTGGTCGCACATGCTCGACCACAGAAAGCTGTGCAAGGACTATGCAGAAGCATACCAGTGTAAATTAGGTAGTAAGGGCAAAGTCAGCGGTGAGCTGCAATGTGTTCTGGACAACGCTGAGAAGTCACTGGACTTGTTCAATCTTGTCGTCATTAGGCAAAGAATCGAGATGGAGGTTAGTGATCTAATTATTTTATTTTTACACTTTGACTTGACTTCGACAGTAGAACAATATATGGCCCCAATTATCACTTGTATGATGATCGCAATACGTCTGTAAATGTGACTTAAAATACACTACTTTATGTATTGTAAATTTTTTGAGTAGGAGTATGTTTTTAATATGGCGAGAAAAATATGTTTAAAAATAATAGTCATGAATTGCTGTAGACGATGCAAGTGTAGGTCAGCGGTTACAGTTTTTAATGGCTACAGTAGGACGCGTAATTAAATATCCTTTTGAGACTTGTCGCTCGAGGTTTGGGTTTTTTAAGCCACCAGAAGAGTGCCTACTCTTATATGATGCTGCAGAAACGCATCGATTGCAGCGATGGAACGCACGTGTATGACAAAATCGCAAGCAATTTAATTCGTCGCAAGCGATATCGCAGATTGCAGCAAAATCCTATCCGATCATGAAAGCACATCTCCTTTGTCCCGTTCCAAAAAATAATACGTCATATCGCAGCGACCGATCCCTGACGTTTGACCGGCAATTTTGAAGCGATCTATCGACATACTTGTCTTGAGAGAGATATTCGTAACCCGTGTCACGTGACTTTTGTAGGTGGACAGGCTAGATAGAATGGAAGAGGCCGCTAAAAAGACTCGCGGATGGTTCAGTGGCTGGTGGGCGGGCAGCTCTTCTAAAGACGACGAGTCTTCTGAAGGCACGGCTATAAGTAAGTATTAGATTACTATTTTCAATTGCATATAGTACGCGTATTTTAGCAGCGCAGATTGCGAGGTTACCATGAACTTGCATTGCAGGTTGTGGAAGTGAGACGCCGCACTACACTGCTCTTAGCAACGTCTCGCTTCCACTTCCACAGCGGAAAATTACCTGTATTGCAATCTCATAGTAAGGCAACTGAAGTTATTTACAAGCGGCACTGCAGACGTAGCTATAGTGTTTTATCATTTTTGGTAATATTTCTCAATATCGCCAATTAAGTATGTTTTATTAGCCTATTTTTTTCCCACTGCTGGGCAAAGGCCAGATATAAAAATACAAAAAAAAAATACAAATTATAGTAAAGCTGATTATCCGATTAGTCTTTGTTAACCACTGACGACGATTCGTGAAGCCAACTTCAGTCTGGTCTACTGAAAATGCGCGTACTGTATTTAGTTTCCAGAAATTATTTAACAATCCTTTTTAAGAGACCTTTTTTAATATAGATGGCGCTGGCATGTCCTATCTATCTACCTTTGGCGAGAATCGACGTAGCAGTCTTATTGGTCAAGGTTTCTTTCAAAGTCTAGAGACATAATATAGCACAGCAAAAGAGAATATATTACGGCCGAAGTTCTAGATATACCTTTTTAGGAAAGAGAACAAATTTAGCTTGTCCAGTCCACACTGACCGCATAAAGAAAAACCTAACAATTTAAAAAGCTATTTAAACCTTTTATAGATTTTGATTAATAGAAAAATAATAAGCGAGGTATTAAAGAAACAATAACTATAAAGTCATTTAAATTCTTATTAAAGTTATTGATAAAATTGGATTATTTGATTTTGAATTGAATGTACACATGACGATGTTTATGGATTTTAACCCCTTTTTACTCCAAAAATCTTATATTTTTAGACTAGTTATAAAAAGGGCGAATGTCTTTTGTATTCATAACTTTATTCTTAATATAATCAAGTTCTTAATTCAAAACTCACCATTTTAGTACTGGACTAAGATGCCAGTTTTTTATTTAACCTTTTTTCAAACTGTTTTTTGATCACAAAATGATATTTATTGCAAAAAATAATTATAGACTTAAACGACTTTATTGTTACTTTAATACCTAGCTCATTTTTGTATAAAAATCAAAATCTATATATGAATTACACCGAAATCGACAAAAAAAATCCAACTACGATGAAAAAAACTATTTTTGTTTCTTTTTATTGAATATTTTGTTTCTTTTTTTTAGTAAAACAATTCGAAAAGGCAATGACATCTGAGGAGAAAGACAAATTGTTCCGCGCAATCGATTACCAAGAAAACTCGGCTCCCCTACACTTGCCTACCGAGTACGTGGCCGTAGAGAGCTACTTCCAGCTGGACAGGCTCCAGCTGTCCGTGATAGACGAGGTGGAAGTTCTGAGGGCGTGCGTCGACCATGTTGAGGTCGATATGAAGCAAAGACCCAGTGCCAATGCGTTACGGTGAGTGTGTATGACTAGAGTATTTGTTATAGATTATAGCAACTGCCGTGCCGTGTGGTATCCGGCCTAGAGTTGACCACCCCCTTTCCTCCCTTGAGTGTCGTAAGAGGCGACTAAGGGAAAATCCAGAAGATGGGCAGCAGCGTCCTGTCACTTGACCACCAACACTGCGATCCCCAAGTCGAGCAGTGGACGTCTTCCGGCTGATGATGATGATGATCGCAACTTCATTTACTGTATGAATATATGAGATAGTGATTCTGCAAACTACACTATATGTCACTACAGGGGTGCCAGTAGTGCTGACAGCTTAATGCTTAGGTTGGGTAATGGTAATGTTAAGGTAGTAAACTTTGCAGCAGAAATTATCTATTGTTATGTTTTGTTAGTATTATTAAGTTTAAACTTTTGAACGCCGGAGCGTAGACGCATCGGCGCCTTTTCACGCCACGTCACAAATTAATGGTCGTCTTTTGTAGGCTTTAGCCCACGGTGGCTTTTTGCTTTTACATTTGTCGGCTATATCCGACCAAGGTGTTCAAAAAGTTAACACCTCATTCTAACCGTAACCATAAATCCTGAAGGATTCGAAATATCAAGTTAGAAATAATAAACCATAATACATAGTTATACGATGACTAAGTTGTGTTTAATTTTTCAGAGTGGATGTTCAAATGAAAGCCTTCAGTGTCACTGGTGTGCGTCAAGGCGATTACGAACCACAACTGGTTACCTCCAAAGAGGTCACACAGGATGTGAATCTATTGAACGTTATCTTTGAGACGAATCCATTGGGTAAGAATTTTTATTCCTTTTATTGTAAACCACATCGCCCCCACACTATATAATTCTTCTGTATTATGGGTGCGTTTGAAACTTAAAATATATAAACATCTAGACGCGGGACAATCATGCGCATCACTCAAATATATTGCTGAATGCATTTTCTTGAAAAAAAAAAGGCTCATCATTAACCCTCCTTCTGGCGCAGTCGGGTAAAAATGTCCGGTGTGGGAATCCACCAATCAGGTCGTCGAAATAATATTAAGTAACTATTTAACAACCAATAACATTTCTATTATTAATATGTTATATTTATCTGATGTTTGATTGGTTTACAGACGGCACGTGCAACCAAAGAATAAAAGTGTTAGCTCGTCCTTTACAAATAATATACGACGCACAAACAGTTATAGAAATAGTTAGCGTATTTAGACCGCCCACCGAATCTACAGCTTTATCTACGTAAGTAATCGATTTATGATTGTTATGTTGTAATAAAATTGATGTTTTATTACAAAATGTTTTATAAACGTTGAACATAAATCTATCAAATTCCTTGGCACGAAACTAACTGGTGAGTCATGACTTACTTAAATTGTCTCGTACCTAATCATTTTAACGTCTAAGTTAACTATACTATTTTCAATTGTATTGATTATATTTTAATCTGCAGTTAATCGATGAGACCTATCAGTTTCAGTGTTTATGTTTAGTCTAAAATTGCATAGTCCCTTCTTCCTTCCTGGGACGCCTCGAGCTTCATTGCCTCGATGGTTCTTGGTTATCATTATAGATCCTGGCTTAAAGGAGTTGCAATGGGGTTATCGCGATTAAAAAAAAAGCCTTTAAATAAAAAAAAAACGTTGCCCCACACTAGGAATTTCTCCTGTGTCGTGGGTGCGTTTCACAAACATGAAATATCACATACACAAACGCAATCAAATGTGGATCGCACAAATTTTTGCCCCGTGCGGAAATCGAACCCGCAACCCTTAGCGCAGCAGCCTAATCGCTTTGTTCCTTGTATCTGCAGTAGGATCATATTATTACCCTGTTTCTAGCCTGCAAGCAGTGGCGGAGAACAAGCTGTCGGACCTCAAAGAGAAGTCTGCGTTGGGCATGCAGTATGCAGTCCACCACCACACGTTCATAGACCTGGACATTGATATGGCTGCTTCTTACATTATAGTGCCGAAGACTGGCATCTACAGCGAGTGAGTATTCTCTATATTATATATAATACGTGAAGCGAAAACTTCGGATCGCTTTTTAAGAATATTGCGCGAAGGGAGTAGTGTGAAAGGAGAATGCCCAAGTGACTATGACACTTAGTATCGCTATAAAATCTTTTGTGTCTTAATCTAATGTAGCTTAATTTATAGCTTGATTCCAGCACTTTCAAATACAGTTATTATTGTTTTGATAACTCTCCGGAATCAACGGCAATTTTGTGATGAATAACACGAAATGACTAAATAATGCTGCGCGCGCAATTGTACCTAACGCTGCGCGCGCAGTTGTAAGTAGGTACCTAACGCTACGTCGCGCAATCACGCCAAATCAATTCGCACTTACTCTCTAAACTCACTTCTTTAAAACTAACGCGTAAAGTATGATCTAAGGAATACCGCTGCGTTATTCATTTCTAGGAAAAAACTGGAATCGACGTAACGTAACGTCTATCACTTCGCCAGAAATTCTATTCTTTAGAAAACCACTATTTAATAGAATGAATCGAAATATACCTTTCTACTAACCTAAAATCTTACCTAAAATATATAATATAGGAAATTGAAGTAAAAACTGAGTGTAGCATATAATTTATTTAAATAAAATAATAAATGACATGAAAGAGTATAATTTATTTTAAAATCATAGGAACTATTAAGCATATTACATTTTCACAACCTGGAAATATAAAATGTCTTGTTTTAGCAGTAGCACGCTTGTATCTACTAAGTGTAGGTAATAGTTGGTTCTTTCTGCCTTCTTTGTGGTTGAAACAATGATTCCTGTGGAAGCGGTGGTAGCTCAGGAGCCTGTACATTCTCTATTTCAGCACCAGAAGTATCTCTATTTTCATCCTGTTGCAAATGTTGTTGCACATTTCTTCTAGCTGCCATCCAACAGGCTTGACACACTCTTTCTAGATGTGGAACCTAAAAATAAGACATTTCTGTATCTTAGGGTCATGTGGGTTTTGTTACATAATTAAATGTACTAACTATTAACTGGGAAAGAAAAGATTTATCACAGACAGACTAGCTATGTTCTGCAGTTCAGTCAAATAGAATGCAGCCGGCACTATGTGAGAATATAAGTCAACTATGCCGCTAGCCTCCAGTCCATCTATGACTTTTCCTCCACGGTGCGTTCCCTAGTATCTGGTGAGAACACCACTCCACAACACATTTGCATTAAAGGAATGAAGCTTTATGTAGCATCAATAAATTAGTAGGTGTATAGAATGTAGGTTGTATTAGTGGAATAGTGCGAATGATGTTCACACAAAGTGCAGGCTGCATTTGATTTGGCCAGGACGCAAAAATCCTTTGATAGACATTATTTTACATAGGTACCTACCAAATGAGAAGATATCCATTGAATTATAATATTCCTTTCGTCACAATATTATAGGCACTCTTGATGTATGTGTATGCATTATAGATACTCCACATGCAAAACATACACTAGTATGTCCAAACTCAGGAATTGTTGCAGGTTCAGTTTATAGCCTCTGGCAAAGCTACTGAACATTCAATGCAAATCACGCCCTCACGTGAAACCTGTAACGTCAAATAATTACATCTTTTTAATATTGGCGATAAAATAGTTTGCATGTTTCATTTTTAGAAGCAATCCATTCGATACTTGATTTTTATTGAATGATGGTATGCCACGTTAACTGTCCTACGAATAAGGTAACAATCATCACGACTTACTGGTGTGGGTGCAATCCAAGATGCTAAAGTATTGTAGACAGAATCATTAACTTCGCCCAACGACTGCCAAAGTATAATATGACGTTGTCGAAGTGAACAATTAACAGACCGTGGGTTTGTTTGACCGTGGGTGAGACCATGTTAACTAATACAGTCTCTGTCTCACTATCACTTTTCCTTATTTTTGTTGATTGTAACTAATCACAACCACACAAATAAACATTCAAAACAACAAAAGTGCAACGTGAATAAATAATCAAAGTAAATAATGACAGAAGCAGTCATCAGTGTTGCCAGGCGTTTTGATTGATTAATCCAAATGTAATCGATACTTTCGAGCATTCGAAAAGAAACCTAGTTTTCTTAGTTTTAGTATTTTATTATTGAAATAAATAATTTAAACACGCAGTCTTGCTCCCTTAATGGAAAACGATTCAATAGCTCATTGTGAGCTATAACAATAGCTAAAGACAAAATAATCGAGTAAGGCAGTAAATACCTGGTCTGTGAGGTAAATCCCCTACTAGTCGCATGATTACTATCATGAAATACCTACACTGTGAAACGTTCTTAACCTATGGTCAATCTGTTTTTTATCACCTAGTCTGTGGGCTATACCGGCTCCCGGTATGACCTGTCAAACCGCTGACTGTGCGCATACCGGGTCCCGGTATGGAACCGCAGTACAACGCAGTTCACGTATTTCGCTTATAATTCAATTTTTTACTAAACATACCAACATTATTTATGCTTAATATGAAAGAATGGGCTAGCATACACACAGTTATTGCTTGGTTACGTCGAGTTTTTTACTCGTCGTGCTTGGTTACGGCGCATTACCTTCATATTACACATTAAACCTATTTTAATTATTAAAATACCACATGAGTGTGTTTTCCTTAAAAACAAAAGATATTTTCCTGGAATCGTTATGTTTTATCGATTATCAAGGAATTATCTCTTATTCAAATTAATTACTTAAGAAATGGCAACACTGCTTTCCTCTTTTCTAGGATTCAGTCATATAATATGCTTTTTACTTTATCAGAATTTATCCGGAGAAGTAGAAGGGTAATAACAAGTTAAAAAATTATTATAAATAAAAACAGGAATTTTCAATATATTTAGCTAATGACACAATTCAAATTTTAGCGATACCATCCGTGGGCATTCCCCTTTCGCATACTTAAAGAAGTGCATAAAACTGCGAAACTGCTAAAATGCTAAATCAGCATAACCAGCTTATTTGTATTTAAAACTGTGTTTGATTGAGTTTTCTTGATACCCACGTCGTCCTGTTTATAAACGATGATAATACCTGTATTAACTTAACCCCTTCTAAAGTCTATTGGCATCACTATTCTTTGACAAGCAAAAGACATTGACAGGTATAATAGTCTAATCCATGGTTTAAAATTGTAATTTAAAGGGGTTCAAGTTTTGTTTGTTTAAATTAGTTTCCTGAAGTTAGCTGAAAAGATCGATTGAGTATTCAAACTAAAAAAACCGGATTCTTCAATACATCTTTATAATTTCATATCTAGTCAAAGAATAATGTTTTTTCAGAGGTGAAGCATGTGTGGTAGTAAAACTCGGTGCCATAAACGTGAAGTCCGAGCCGCGGTCCAAGGCCCTCGACGTCCACAAGTTGTATAAAGAGGGACTCGCCGATGAGGACATCCTAAGGGAGATCACGCACCACAGCTACGATAAGATGGCTCTCGAGCTGGCCGAGATGCAGGTAAGACTAGGCTAAGTACATTTGGTCGAGAGACAGAGAGAGAGCACATTTTAGCTTGGTCCGAACTGAAGATTAGCATTATGCTGAGTTGGGGACGATCGAAGATCGAGCTCAGTGGCGTGCCATAGGAGAGGCCATGCCAGCAGTTGACCGAAATAAGCTGATGATGATGATGAGTTGGGGGCCTTTTTCTTGGCCTCTGCACATTTTTTTTGTTATTGTTTTACTGTGTTTTGAGTTTTCAAAGTAGTAGTAGCAAAAACACCAAGACACGTGAAAATGACTGAATACACTAGACTTTTGAAATTTATCTGGATAAGGTGTTAATGGTTAAACGGAAGACATAACTATATCGTATCGTAATAAGCTTCCCCAATTGAAAGAAAAATTTCCTAAGATATTTTTGATACTTCTATTTTCTATTATTGTTTATGCGATTTAATTAACAATGAACAGATTGTAATCGCCCATCCCAATGAAGACTGGCAATCAGCGATATCGTCGAACGAAGAAGCGACGCCGCTACACTTGTTGCAGCCCACCAACCTAGCGATACAGATACACAAGTGTTTGATCACCGACGACCCGCGCATGCCCAAGATCAAGATAAGAGGTGAACTGCAGAAGATTGCCATCAGCGCGTCAGAAGACAGGTCAGTGGAAAATATCATTGTTATGATGGACCTGCATATAATCCATTCTAATATTATAAATGTAAAGTAAGTGTGTAAGTGAAAGTAACTCAGTCTGTCTGTCTGTTACACCTTCAAGAATAAACCGCGTGGATTTCAATGAAATTTGGCATGTAGAAAGTTTAAGACCCAAAAAAGGTCATAGACTACTTTTTTTTTAATTCAACCCTCTAAGGGATTTAAATAGGGGTTAACGCGAAGTCGCAGGCAAAAACTAAATATATAATACTAACCAACAATCTAAATTAACGCGAGTGAAGCCGCAGGCAAAAGCTAGTATATAATTTATGGACTATATGCAGATCCACAATATACATAATATTAACTATGAATATTAAATTGAATCATCATATTTGAGTCTGCTTCCCTCCAAAGACTTGATGAACTTGTCTCTGATTGGTGGTGAATCTTTTTGCTTTTCCCAAACTATAGTTATTCTGCTGATAGGGTTAAATGTCTTACCAAGTATTGTTTTACAGGTTGCTAACATTATGCGAAATATTAGTGAGCATGCCTCTACCAAAGTCTGACGAGACGACACAACTTAAGGTACATACAAAAACTTACTATACCTCACAGATTCTTTAATTTTCTCCTTCCATATTAATTTTTTGTATTACTTTTCAATTTAAAGATATTTTGCTACAAATTCGCATACACTATGACCGGCCATGTGCTAGAGACAAGTTACACTGTCGTTAACCAATCACAGAATTTGTCACAGCTGGTGGTAAACCTCTTTTAACTGATCGTAGACGTGAATAATTATCACCTTGTGTAATTAGATGCATTACCGTTGTCAACTGTTGTTGTAACTGTTGTCAAATATTTAATTAGTCGACTAATGTGATAAATTGTTTATTATGTATAGTATGGTACTGTACCAATTGTTAAAATACTAAATACTCTTAATAGTAAATTAGTAACATTTCATTTTAGTTCATAATTATGTAAGTGATGTTTAGTCGATTATCAGAAACATATTTAGTCGAGTTTCTATTTAGGTTTATATTTCATATTAAAAAAGTTTTTTTTGTAGCCTAGTGAATCGAAAGGTTCTAGTTTGTCGTTACTGAAATATTTGGACCCAATGGAGAAACAAAAGCGTGAGTCGGCTCGCGCTAAAGAGAGAAAGAAAGATGAACACACTGTGCAACTGACGGAAGTTGAAGCCTTCTTCATTATGAAAGGTATGTAGAAATATTATATACCATTTGCTAGTACTAGTCACGTGTTTATTCGAGAATTCCCGTCTAGTTTCGGATCTCTCATAAATAATTGACAAAATATTTACTCCCTTACTTATATAAATTTCAATAAACCATGGATAAAATTATACCTGTCACTGTCGTTTGCATGTCAGAGAATAGAGTTGTCAATTGACTTGATGTTATGATAAGTTACTATGTATTAGTATTTAGTAATTTGTAACTCGTTTAATACTTATCTTAAACTAGGATTTTATCTGTATGCGAGTGCATGTTACATATTATATAAAATCTTCTTCTTTTTCTCATCGTATGGTTGATGAACAACCTGGTGTCAGAGTTTCAACCACCTGTAGGCCTCTGACATGGCTTTACATGCCGTTGATAAATTTCTCAGGTGTACCGGTTTCCTCATGAGGTTTTCCTTTGCCGTTTTAGCAACTGATAACTAATTTAAAATACGCACATGAATTCGAAAGGACATTAGTGCGTGCTGGGGTTTGAACTCGCGACCTTTGACTTGGCAGTCCAACGGACATACCACTCGGCTATCAGTGCAGTATATATAAAATATTACATAGCAAATGCCTTGAATCAAGACAAATGTCTTCGAAGCAAGCATATTACCCCTAGCGGAAATCGTATTCGCAGCTTGCTCAGCAGTTCAATCACTCGCCAATCAATTCAAAATAACTTATTGTTATTTTCTTTTATTATAAGGTTGAATTGTCACCAGCCCCCTTAGCCAAGTGACAAAATACTTGACGAATAGAAATCGAATACAATGAAAAACATATGGGTTTGACAAATGCCATCGAAAACACAGTCGAAACCTTATGTCATCTCCATACATTTATCATTCTATTCGTCAAGCGCTGTGCCACTTTGTTTACCAGGATTGTAGCAATAGGAACGAGCGTGACTTTATTTAAGTATGTCATTATTTAGTTATTTATTTGTCCCACAGAACTCGTCCTCAGCGTCAACCGTAAAACGGTCAACACATCGCGGGGCTACGACAAATTCCTGGTGTTCTCCTTAACCCTGCTCGAACTGACGGCGGTCCAAAAAACGTTTACTGTCGAGGCCACAGTGCGGCTGGGGGCCGTGCTGCTACAGCACCATAGAGTCGGACACAGTGTCATGGACATGATAGAGACCATGGATATCGCACTTAACATGGACAATACGGAAGCTTATAGTGATCATATGATTCCTATGTCGACATTAGGCTTATCTCAGTCGAAAACACTGTCTATGAATTCAGATGTTAGCATGCATTCTCACTCACGCTGCCATCAGTATCTGTTTACTGTTACGTATAAGAATGTAAGTATAATTCCTAATATGGTAATCATAAAATACTAAATTAAATTGAAAGAAAAAAGTATGTGAGGATCGTATCAAATGGTCTCTGCCTACCCATTCGGGAAATAGGCGTGACTTTATGTATGTATGTAAATTGTAGCTACAAAGCGAGTGGAATATTTTGTAAGTTAATATTTTCCGAATACTATCTACTTTATTATTTACGCACTTATGGAGAATTTAGGTATGAGAATAAACAAACGCGTTTCTGCTTTTAGCCGACTTCAAAAAAGGAGGTTATGTATTTGGGCGTTTTTTCTATTGTTTTTTTATGTAACGTGTTCTTTTTAGGTTGATAAGAAATGCCCAGAGTTCAGAAGTCACTATGGATCGGTCGAACAGATGATTGAATTGGACTTCACTAATTTGAGAGTACTGCTGCATTTGGAAGCCTTGAAAGAGATACTTGTCATTGTCAATGAATATCAGGTAAATAAGACTGTGCCTTCCTGCAAATAGTACGAATATTTTGTCAGCTACACTTTATTTATAAAAAAAACTAGCTTCCGCCCACGACTTCGCCCGCGTGGATTTCGAATGTTTTATAGCCTTCCTCGATAAATGGGCTATCTAACACTGCAAGAATTTTTCAAATCGGATAAGTAGTTCCTGAGATTAGTGCGTTCAAGCAAACAAACTCTTCAGCTTTATAATATTAATATTAAGTATAGATTGGTAACCCTGCAGGTTACCTATTTTTTTTTATAAAATACGTCGCTCCACGGGACAAACATCTGCGGATCAGACAAATTGTTCACCCGTGCGGGAATCGATTCTTCGAATCGATCCAATCATTTTGCCACTGCGCCAATCAGGTCGTCAAGTAATCAAGCCTTAAAACACTAACAACGTGTTAGGGGGTGAAAGTATCCTTAATAAACAACTTTTCAAAACTACATTACAGCTGTTTTACACAGTGTGTTACGAAACCCTGTCCGATCAAAGAGGAGGTTGTTCAGTATTCGACACCACAAAATGTATGGAACAGCTGATTTTTTTTGATCTGATCAGACTGGGTTTTTGTAACACACTGTACAAATAATTATTATTTTCGTCGGTCAATAATTTGTATGAAACAGTGCAGTGCTTATTTTTAAATTTCAATTTTGGTCTTTTAGTAAAACTTCTCCAAAATCTTGAATACTTTCACCCCCTGAAAGGTTATTAAATAAGACAGTATAACTGTTTTGATGTCCGCAGACTCGAATGGTAGCTATCCAAAGTACAGTCGACCGGACGGCGTATGCAGGTCCATTAGAGACCATACAGGAAGACGAAGAGTTTAATACTGCGAAATCTAAAGGTATGTGAATACACGATACATATTTTTCATTATATTTGTTGTAATTCCCAGCAGCTCGACTGGATTTGTGCCCGGTTCATGGCATTAGGCTTGTCCCGGACTCTGAGACTAATATAGTCCTAAATCATGAAGTGGTTCACTAATGACCTCTAACTCGTTCGGTCACGCAAAAACTACTGACCGTATTTTCATGAAACGTAACAGTAATGTAGCTCATAAATCAAAATAACATAGGCTAAAGTTTATAGATAAAATTTACATTAAATAGTTCCTGTAAGATGCGATTGAAATAGCTAGTATAAAAAATTACCGAGTTATGAGGGAACATACAAAAACATAAAGATTCCGACGAATTGTGAACCGCCTCCATTTTTTGAAGTCGGTTAAAAATATGTGAACACTGCAGTGAGCGTATCGAAGCCGGCGCGTCAGAAGCAGGTGGAGAGCATTCAGATGAAGGTGAACGTGAAGATCGGCACGGTGGAGATAATGTTCGCGACGGACCGGCGGCCGCTGTCCACGCTGCAGCTGCAGGGGGCCACGGCCGGCCTCGTGCTCAAGGCCTCCTACACGCAGCTCGACTGCAACATCGCCTCCATCAAGGTCGAGGACCTCAACCCTGCCACCATACACAGAGAGGTTTGTGTATTTTACGCTTGCTAGTTTTGGTTACAATACACCAAAATGTGGGTATACCTTTAACGGTTATAAAGGTCTTCAGGATATCGAATCGGAGTCGTAGAAGGAAGAGGCTTCTTCCTTCTACGACTTCTTAATTGTTTTTTGTTTGTTTCTTAATTGTTTGAACTTTAAGAGGGGAAAGCCGGCTGGCTTTCCCCTCTTAAAGTTCAAACAATTGTTATATTTTGTAATTAACAATTGTAATATTATTATTAAAGTTTATACTGACTGGATATTGTAGTAATTAGACTGACACTTGATTAGACGACCTGATTGGCGCAGTGGCTAAGCGATTGGACTGCTGCGCTAGGGGTTGTGGGTTCGATTCCCGCACGGGACAAAAATTTGTGTGATCCACAGATGTTTGTCCCGAGTCTGGGTGTTTGTGTATGTGATATTTCATGTTTGTGAAACACACCCACGATACAGGAGAAATTCCTAGTGTGGGGCGACGTTTTTTTTTTTAAAAGAAAAAAAAATTGTTGACAAAAGTCATCTTTACAATTTCCGATTTCGAACAGTATTCCAGTCTTTTAAGAAGATATCTATCCCTTTCCCCAAGGTTTAGTAATTGTCTTATTAATTCTTATAATTTAACATTAACAATAAACATTATTTTGCTCTAGATTCTCAAAGTGTTGGGCGGCGACGTGATGAACGTACAAATAGTGATGTACAACGTGGATCAGTTCCCGTCGTTGAGCGACATCAATATGTCGATAGACTGTCAGATCAACTGTCTGCGTATCATATTCCTCAACTGGTTCGTCACTTCCATGCTGGTGAGTTCTTGCGGTATTTATTAGGTTTAAATCTTTTACACAAAGTGCTAAATCATATTTCTAGGAAATAGTAATTGTAGTTTTTAATTTCATAAATCATATAAGAAAAGAAATAATAATTAAATTATTGAAAAAAGATTATACATAGCACCTTGTCTTAAAGTAATCGTACAGCTCCACAAACATAGTTCAGAGTAAACACTTACGTCTAAACTAGGCCTAGCCTGTATTTTAGACATGAGATACATAGTTCATTTACCTACTGTTTAGAAGAGGGCCTGAAGAAGAATTAAAGTAAATATATATTGTTTTATGTCAATAAATATCTATGTATTATATTCACAGATTATGATCAAACTTAGATTTTGATACAACCAAAATTTTTATTTTCGTATGAATATATTTAGCTGTCCACTAAATATTTATTCGCCTTAAAAAACAGTTACATAGTCATAATGTTTTTTAGGTATCGGTGTAACTCTTGAAAGTTATAGTTGAGTACTGTCTCTTCTGATAGCATACGTTTATTTTCACTTACACTGCGTTGCCATTCAAACTGTGTCCCTACAATTTCATATATGCTATAAAAGAGCACTTACTCTACGTCAAATCTAGGTGCGCATTTCAAAATGTCGTTTGGAGAAGAGCCGCCAAGAAACTCCAGTGATAAAGCAGAAGTAACACCGGTACTCCTTGCAGGAGTTCCTGAACAACTTCCAGACGGCCCAGCAGGCCATCATCGACGCGTCCTCGCAGGCGGCGGACGCGGCGCGGGCCAACGTGCAGAGCGCCTACCAGACGTCCTCCAAGCTGCAGCTCAAAGTGCGCCTCGCCGCGCCCATCATCATCATACCCGAGAACTCCAAGAGTCTCAACGCCATGCTCATCGACCTCGGGCGTATGACCATGAGCAACAACTTCGTCGACCTCCCTGTTTCCGTAAGTACCTATTGTCCTCCAAGCTGCTGCTGTCGGCTGCTGCTGCTCCGGTCATTTCGCTCTACCGTCCTATCGGAATAAGGAGTGCACCTGTGTTTGCCCGCATACTTGTGCACTATAATATCCTCCTGCGTAGTTGGCTAGTTTCAGCCG
This sequence comes from Abrostola tripartita, assembly GCA_905340225.1. Taxonomy (NCBI): domain Eukaryota; kingdom Metazoa; phylum Arthropoda; class Insecta; order Lepidoptera; family Noctuidae; genus Abrostola; species Abrostola tripartita. The sequence goes on from HG996494.1 coordinate 1,315,271, forward strand.
CGACAGGCCTCCGTGACCGAAATTCGGCCAGGCGAACATTATATAACAAAGATTTGTAATACAGGGTGTTAGCAACAAGGTGATGGTAGACGAGATCACGCTAGAGCTGGAAGACATGAAGGTGTCGTGCGTGCGGCTGGAGCAGGACTACCAGGAGGCCGTGCAGGAGCGCAAGCTGCTGCGCCCCACCAGCTTCAAGCTGCTCGTCAAGCGCAGCCTCTCGCTGTGGTACCCCAGCCTCCCCGACCTAGACATATCTGGCAGGATGAAAACTATTGCAGTAAGTTAATATTTATCTTTTATTCCAACAAATAGTTCATTCCGGCAAATCATTCTCTGACTTTCCTTGATTGAATAGTAAGGTTGGGAGTAAATGTAAAATGTTGACGCGTAGTCAGATTTGTGTTCAGGAACGCCATTATAATAAGGGCGTACACTTTTGTGGAAAAACAACCCTAAATAACATATTATAATTGATAGATGATCTATCTTTTGCCATCGCCTTCAACCACATCGCTCAAAACGTATATTATAATTCCAGATTACAATAGGTCACAGTGACTACAAGAGTATCATGAAAATCCTCAATCAAAACCTGCAAGAAGGCCAAAAGAATCTGGATGACAAGCAAGCTGCGAACGTCGCCAAGACGATTTCAAAGTCAACGGTGAAGAGTCAGATCAGTAAGAGTCAGAGCAAGTCAGCGGCCGCCGTGGTGTCGTCTAAGGACTCCAGGAAACCTCGGACTACTATTAAATTCTCCTTCACAATGGATAGTTTCGTCATTGATCTTCTCAATACTACTAATACATCGGTAAGTAGAAAATTATTTATTATTATTTTTTACTATAAAAATAAATATGATGATATCTATCAGTATTCAATACTACATGATCCGACAACCGCTCTTATTTTGTGGATAACGGTGCTGGTTACGTGATTACCTATGTGTTTCAAATCAATGTTATAGTATTAAGCTCTATTATGTCAGGATAAAAAGACAATGGAGTATCAGTTTCTCCCGCCGCAGATCAAATCAAATCATTTATTTGTGATACATGGGTTCCATACAGTTGTTCATTACATAATATTTAAGGTTTATTTCATGATCAACCATTTGTCAAAATTCTAATAATTTAAATATAATTCCTTTAAAAATCATATGTATAAACTATAACGAGTGCAGATGTCGGAGGACACGATGTTCGTGAAGGACGTGGAGCTGGCCCGCTTCTGCCTGGCGCTGCTGTCGGTGAAGGGTCGCCTGCTGTCGGACGACTCCATGCAGACCTCCGTGCTGCTGGTGGACTGCACGCTGGACGACACCAGGCCCGGCCGGGGCGCCAAGATCACGAGGCTAGTCACGGGAACACTTCTCTTCATCATCATTATCATCATCATCATCAGCCGGAAGACCTCCACTGTTGAACAAAGGCCTCCCCCTTAGAACCTCCGCATAACATCGGGTATCTCCCAGTAAAAGTCTCGTTAAAATCGATCCAGCCGTTTTGGAGATTAGTCAGAACAAACAGACAGACAAGAAAAAAATGTGTTTTTATTGTATTTATTCACTATTTTATTATAAACAGACACTCCAATTTTATTTATGTAAAGATAATGGAACTTTATTTATTCTTCGCACGACGCGTGTACGCTTGTATAATGAGCTAGAGCTAGTGAACGAGGCGAAGCAGTCGCTCACTCATCAAGATCCGCCTTCCTGCCCCGCGCCCCCGTACACCCCCCTCCGTCGTCTTTGAGCCTCTAAAAGGGAAGGCAAGAGTAGTAGGATCATTTATTATTACGTTTAATTTATCTGTAATCAAAATACGCACTTATGACACTAAACATAAGATACTTTTTATTTGGCAACGAAAAGTAGATTTCATATACAAGTAAATAAACAGTATTATAGTGGAACCATAAGACGATGTGACGTGTATTTGTAGGTACCTGGAGAGACGTCGCGGCAGCAAAGAGCTCACCCACATGGAGTCAGACGCACACGAACGGATACGAAGCATGATCGACATCACATATACCGTTAAGAACTTCGATTCATTCAGTAAGTTGCGCTACATTAAGACCAATTGGATCGATATTTTGACAATAACTGCATGAAAATATAATTTATTTAGTATTAGCGAGGCTAATACCACATTTTGCATATTTTTACAAGACTACATGCTACTCGAATACGAAATTAAGCCGCACGTGTATAGATCTCAAAATAACACGGATCTTGTTATATTACACCCCCCATACCATGAACTCTCAAAACGGGGCGTTTTCCGTTGTGGAAGCGACACGCCGCTACGTGCGGTGTATCGCATGTGTGGCATCTCGCTTACTCAACGGAAAACGTCCTGTCTTAAGAGTTCATAGGGGTAGGGGTAGGGGGGCTAGACCTTGCAATTGTCTTTCGTGGGTCTCAAATAGTTCTTCTTTAATTAGCTCGGAGAGCTTAGGTCTTTTCGATGGAGCAATTGCCACTGTTCTTTATCTTTGAGTGGTTAATTTTATTTAAGACATACTTATGAAATTTTAATATAATTAATTATTATCCTAACGTAATCGTGATGCTTGCAGTCGATATGAGAATATTTAGCTTCGATCTCATACTGGCGATGGATTTCCTGAACAAGATTGCCGAATTCATGACCACGGGCTTGGCGGAAGAAGTAGTGCATGAAGAGGCGAAAGCTGTGAAATCTATGCAAGACAAGTCGGTTGACAATTTGGCGGTAAGCAAAAAGTTTATCTATGTTTTATTACATGAAAATCATCATTCATCATCATTATCACCCAAAGACGTCCACTGTTGAACATAGGCCTACCCGTTTAAGCGGGGGGTTTGCCATAATCCCCACGCTTGGCAAGCGGCTTGGGGATCGCAGTATTAGTGGTGGAGTTACAGAAGACGCTGCTGCCCATCTTCGGAATTTTCCCTTAGTCGCCTCGTACGACACCCACGGGAGGAAAGGGGGTGGTCAATTCTAGGCCGGATACCACACGGCACATGAAAATAAAGTACTGGTATTATCATTATTATCATCAGCCCGTTGCATTCCACTGTTTGACATATGCTTCTCCTAATATACGCCACAAAGCCCGGTCTGCTGCTTTATGCATCCAGTCGTTGCCTATTCTCTTATGCAAGTACGCCATCTGGCCAGAGGGCGTCTTACGGTGCTGGCATATAGCTTGTATACACGTAGCTCTCTTCGTGCCGGGGATCAATTTGCAATAATAAAAAATGTATAACTGAATATCTTCCTTTTATTTTCAATTTTGGCGTGATACACAGCGTTTACTAGTTATGTCGTTTATTCGTCGTCTCTCTAATTGTCTCATTCGCTTATTTGTTCACACCTCCCTCTTATTCAATCACGTTCCATTCTATTCAGCTTTAATTCCCACATATATATAGCTCAAGCAATAAAGTGACTGCGCAATAACAATCGATACGACGATGCGTGTGAATGAACTGTCTACTTAGGCAAGTGTGTATGAATGCGTCCGCGCCGTATCGATTGCTCTTGAGCTATTTGCTGTTGTATTAGTGTAATATTCACCTCTGCCTAGCTGGCATTAGACAGGGAATACAGGCGTGATGTTATGTTTTTAGAAAAGGTCAGCGTTTTCGACGGTGACATTAGAAGTTCCGAAATCATCCATGATGACTGTGAACATCAAAATCGAGCAGCCCGACATCATTCTGGTGGAGTCCCTGGAACATAGGGAATGTGACGCTTTAGTGCTGAACGTGAGTTTTATCTTATGTATCGTAATAAAAATAGACTTCCGAAGCTCGCGGCTGATCGCAGCTGTACGATCGATCGCACGCGACTAACGTGTGTATTCGATGTGAAAGTAGTCGCGTGACACTTAATGTTAAAATGTATGGCGCGCGCCAACACGCGTTAGTTGTATTGACTATCATAAACGATCGATCCCATGCGGCTACTATCGGCTGCGAGCATTTGAAGTCTTCTTCTTCTTTTAAACTTTGAACGTCGCCCGAACATATCGGCCCGAGTAGGCGGCGCGCTCAACTATTGAAGGGATGTTCGACACGTAAGCTGTACGTGGCGAGGGGGACTCGCCGGGAGAGGTGGGAGGGACCTGGAGGGTCCAGGTATTTGGAAGGTTACCTGGCCAGTTTAGCCGGTATGATTCTGACACACCCTTTCGTCTGCCCAGGTTGGAGGAAGACCATAGGGATTTCCCTAGTAAAAGAAGGCTGTCTGTAGCTTACGTGTTCGTATACGTGTAGATGGAGGCCCGCTTCAAGCTGCGGCGCAGTGCGGAGCGTATGGTGGCGGACGGCGGCATCTCGGGGCTGCAGATGGTGGTGCGCACGCTGAGCGCGGGGGGCGGGGCGGGCGCGGGGGGCGGGGCGGGGGGCGGGGCGGGCGCGGGGGGCGCGGAGGGCGCGGCGACGCGCTACCTGCTGGCCCCCACGCACATGTCGCTGGCGCTGTCCCAGCCGCCCGACTGCGGCATGCACGTGGACCTGGCCATCACCGACGTCAAGATCATCGTGTCGCCCGGTCAGTGCATCAATCATTTATTTGTTAGCGAATACTGGTACTATAAATAGTTGTTACAAAATTATTATAGAAGTGTTCTTTGCCCATATCCTATCATAAGGTATGCAAAACTAAAATTCTTCTCATCGTGTCGATTGTTTTCTTTACTAAGTTGGATCAGCCCAACATATAGCCAGATTTATTGCTGTTTGATTAGCCTGTAGTAGGTCTTCCGGTGTGGCGCTCACTGGGCATCTAGGGCAGACCGGCAGGTGGTTCATAGTTTGGGGGACACCGCAGTCGCACCTATCGGCATCGTCGTCTGTCGTCTGATTATAGCTGAATATAATATAAATACACCCTACACATACACCCTACCGCACTCGAAATATATGCAGTCAGCCTTTGGCCTCTTGGCTCTTCCAAATCAAATCAAACGAGTGTCAATCATTAACAACAACATTTAAATTTAAATAAACAGAAATCATAGCTCTACTGAACCGCGTGATGGCGACAATGACCAGCCGCGAGGAAGACCAGGAGGAGGTGGAACAGAAGGCGATATTCTACGACAGGCTGTGGGACATACAGCCGTTCAAACCCAACTCCTATTGGTTCTTGAAAACCGGTATGTTGAACACTTTACTTTGAAAGAAACTATAGAAAGTAAGAAAAAAGAGATTCTATTTTATTTAGAAACTCTCGAGTAAGAAACTCATTAGTCACAAACTTACGAGACTATGAGAACTAGTAAGAACGAAAGTTTTGGAGTTCACGATAATACAGACCATTTCTACAAAAAATAAGATATGGAAACTTAAAGCCGAACTTTTTCCTCTCAGCCTTTTTAAAAATTTAATAAGTTAAATAAATCAAACAATACAACAATTTGGGCTATAAACTAATCGACAAGATTGATTACATGTATGTAAAGATTGACGTATCTTTTTTGTTTGTCAACCGATTTAAATGAAACTTAATGTTATGGGAAGCTTGCCACAATACATCGGAGAAAACCGCATTCAAATCGGTTCAGTCGTTTTTGAGATTAGTGTGTTGAAACGCACAGACAAAAAATTTAAAAACTATATTTTTGGCTTCGGTACCATAAATACAGAGTGTATTAATTGTTTTTCTTTTTTAATATTGAATTTACAGACAAAGGTCGTTTACGATTTTCTTATATGTATAGAAGATAGATAGATATCGATACGGGAGTTTCATTGAAGACCACTGAAGCCCCAACACGCTTTCATTATTTCTTATGTGGAACTACCTATCACATAATTGTTCTCAGACGTGGCAGAAGAAGCGATATCCTTAGAACAGCCATCGGATGAGATGTTGAGCACGCCGCCGATCGGAGAGATCTGTCTTCTGTCGTGCCCCTCTATCATCATGTCGCTGGAGATGGAGATCGGTAACGAGACCATCCCGGTGCTGGTCATGCAGGCCTCGCTCTCCGGACAGCTGCGCGACTGGAGCTCGGACGTGAGTAGAGGAAAGAGATAGAGAAAGAAATATATTTATTTTGGTCTTGAAAGGAAATCCGTGGTCTCTGCCTACCCCTCATGGAAATAGGCGTGACTTTATGTATGTATTGCGAAGAAATTGCTCTTTTCCAATGAAATGAAATTTCCAAGAAATTCCATTTCATTTGTATATGTAGATTTTTTTGCTTTTATCATGATGTATTAAAGGGTTTTGACTAATCTTGTTATTAAAAATATAATTAATAATGGTTACTATAAATACCATTCAGAAAATAAAGTACATACGTTTATTAGGACCTATTACATAACTGGCGAAATGTTGGTGTACCTACACATCTGCCTACTCCTTCAGGGAATTCAATTGTGATCTTAGGTTGTAACCCTTTGAACGCCACGTGGCTTAAGGTGACCCGGGAACAATGAACTTTCATGATGCATACATACACTACATAGCAGTGTTGTTTGTTGTCAGTTCTACTTGGAGTCGACGTGGGCCATGCAGGTGTCGTACTACAACATCGAGCGCGCCGTGTGGGAGCCGCTCATCGAGCCCGTGGAGGTGCTCAAGGACTACCAGTACAAGCACGTGCCCTGGGAGATCAAGATGGAGGTTGGTTGTTGAAGACGTCTTTATTGTAGTCCAACACATCTCCATGAACATAGAGAAATGTGGAGCTAATATTAACCCATAGAAGATATCCAATGATATGTCAAAAAGTGTAGATACGTGATATGCTAACAAAATAAATGAGGAAACTGTTCCGGACTCTGAGTCCGAACTGCACTAGTCGTATGACAATAATTCGCGGTATAAGAACCTGATGAACGTATCTAAAAAAAACAAAAAACGATTTTTTTAACAAGATGTTTTTTTGATTTTTTTTGTAGATACGTTCATCTGGTTCTTATACCGCAAATTGTACCACCAAAGACTACAATTGTCCCCTTTTCGATTCTTCAAAATGAGCGTGCTAGTAACATTCTGTACTTTTTCGAAATATCATTGAAGATGTAAATATTTTATCAATCCTCTATCCACATGGCGTTTAGGACAAGACTACAACAAATCTTTATATGGGTATTTGACACCACCAAACAATTGATATACTTTTTAAGTAAGATATTGATCCCTTTATAGCAAGTGTTTCCTCCGTCAGAAGATACTTAAGTTCTACGTTTTTCAAGTAGTTAGTCGTTTCACGGGGCGTTTTTGTTTTGTGTCTTAATTATTATTTTATTTTTTGTAGTCACTCATGTATTTGTCTACCTAGTTCACGGATATAGATCTATACTGATTATTATACGTGGAGACTTGTAATTGGCTGTCTGTTAACTATTTAGATAATTACTCTGTTTGCTTTAGCTGTTAGTCTTCCAAAGTTGTAAGTAAATAAATTAAGAGCTGTTAAAACTGCTGGCTTTTTACCATAGATATTGTATGGAAATAAGAGTCTATGGCGTCACTAATTAGCCAACTCATTTGACTTACTATTAATTGATTTTTAAAGCATATAAAAATCGATTTTGACAGATAAAATTAAACATTTATATGGTTTTTAAGGCTGGAATTATGGGTTGGTGGTGTCAACGCGGAACGCTAAATATTTTAAAAATTAAATGTAGTCTTATTTAATCCGTATGCCATCAGCTATTTGCCAGTGAAAGTCCCATCAAAATCTATCTAGCAGATGCGGAGTAGCTGTAACCCGCGAATTTTCCGTGTTTTTCTAACTTCCCCGCGGTACCCTAAATATTGTTTGAAATTCAAAGTAGCTTTTATTAGACCTTATGACATCAGCTATCTGCCGCTGAAAGTCCTGTCAAAATCTGTCAAGCCGTCAGGGAGAAGATATACCTGCGAATTTCCCGCGTATTACTTATTTTACCGCGGAACCCTAAACATTTTCAAAATTCAAAGTAGCCTATAATAGACTTGGAACCATCTGCTGCACAGCTTTTTACTAAGTGCACATGAAAGTATATGCGATACATATAACAAAAAATGCAATTTAATTTTCTGTTCATCTGTCTGTTTGTTCCGGCTAATCTCAGAAACGGATGGACCGATTTCGACGAGACTTTTAGTGGGAGATAATTGAAATCATAAGGTCTAATATAGGCTACTTTGAATTTCGAAAACATTTAGGAATCTGCGGAAAAAAATGAAAAACGTAAAAATGTCGCTTGTTACAGCTTCTGCGCAACGTATGGACCGATTGTGACGGGACTTTCACTGGCACTGGCTGTTGTTATAAGGAGTAACCTTGGCTACTTATATATATATTAGACCTTATAACGTCAGCTATCTGCCTGTAATGATTTAGTTTGATATGAGTCTGTGTACTGTGCGCTTGGCCGCAGGTGGTTATGCGCGCGCCTGAGCCGCCGTTATCCATCGACACGTCAGACGAGGCGACCAACATCCAGTCGGTGGCGCAGCGACAGCCCAACAAGACCATCGCGCTCTCCAGCAGCGAGCCGCTCGAGATCACCATCACTCGCACCGGCATGGAGGTATCGTACTACCCTCTCATGTAACACGTCATCCACACGTCGGACGAGGCGACCAACATCCAGTCGGTGGCGCAGCGGACTCATCTATTACCAATACCCTTGTGATTTAAATTCGTCGTCATGACCACGATTTTATAAATAATAAATCTAATACAACCTCGAACAGAATTTATAACGTTATTATTTCAGGTGCTGACTCAGCTGGGAAACTCGTTCTCAGCGGCCGTTGCATACGACGCTACCGTTATTACCAAATCCAGAGTTGATGTAAGATTATGTTATAGTTATATTTAAACCTTTCAATTTTATTTGCGCTTTACTTTTCACACAGGCTGTTTTTTTATAGTCAGATAAAGTTAAGCGAATCTGTTGTCTTGTCAGATTGTCTAAGCAACTTTCAATTAAATGCAATTTTATATATCTGATTTTACATACTTTTAAGTAGCGACAAGTAAATAGATGGAAAAGAAAAGAAGAAAAAGGCAGGCCCTGCAGTGGGATGATACCTAATCTATTATATAAAATCCTACATTGCGATTGAAAAATTAGCCCTAAAACAAAATAAAGTATAGTACATATTAAGACTTATAAAAATCTTCCAGCCATTCACAAAGAAACATTTCGGCGCTCCGTATGTCCTGCACAACTGTACAGGGCTCACTGCCAAGTTAATGTTGGCCGATAACCACGACTTCTCCGTCTGTCTCACCGCCGAATATGTCTCTTCTGACTACAGGTAAAAATGTACTTTAGTGTTTTGACATTACGGTTCAAATTATACATTTAATTACAAACTACAACACTAATTACATTGGGATGGGATCTGCAATGGGACAATATATAACTGGCGAAATGTGGGTGTACTACACCCACACCTCTGCCTAACCCTTCAGAGAATACAGGGCAATTTTTAAACCACAATTCATTGTGGATAAAATGTTAAGTGATTCTTGAATTATTATCTCTGTCATAATGTAATAACATAAGGCCCAGGCCGCACTACGGTTAAACCGCCGCGGTTTTTAACCGCGTCTCAACGAAACTAATACTAACCGCCGCGCGGGAAAACACCGCATGTGCGGCTGTTTGTATTAGTATCGCGGCTAACTAACTGCGGCTAAATCAATCTACGGCCAAATCTGTATCTTCTTAGATATGGCTTTTAATCATGTAATTCTTTTTGTGGTGACAAATATACTTTTTATTTATAAAAAAGAAATATTTATAAAACGATAAGTATTTTTATTACTTCTATGTATGTAGCGAAGTGCTGTTAGAGCCGGGTGCGTGCGTTCCCTTGCAACTAAAGCATGGCGGACTCAACTTGATGAAACTGAACGAACCGCCGCCGCCGCTCAAGCTTAATGTCAAGGTAATCTAGCTATTAGAATTTACGTGTAGGTAAAAATTAGTGGTGTGTAATGATAGTGAAAGTATAGTTCCCGTCACGTACGAAGATCGCTGAGTACTGTCAGCGATTGTGTTTGTACCCGGATATAGTCGCTTCCTATGGTCCTAGGCTATGGTTTATAATTATGTGTAATTGTTATATTGTAAAATCATTATAGTTATTTTACTAGTTACGTAAAATTTTGGAATAGACTGGAGTCAAAAGATTAGGTTCAAACCCCGGCACGCACCAATGTCTTTTCGAATTCATGTGCATAATATAAATTAGTTATCAGTTCCTAAAAACGGTGAAGGAAAACATCGTGAGGAAACCGGCACACCTGAGAAATTTTTCAACGGTGTGTAAAGCCATTGTGTAAAGCCAAAACCAGAGGCTTACAAGTTAGCGTTTTTTCATGTGACGGGAACTATAACAATATATACTCTTGCGTGGGTCAGATCGTGGAGATGGACGAGGACGTGCAAATCCCGGTGGAGCGCGCGGACAAGCGCTACTTCATGCTGTGCCGCAAGCCCGGGGGCCCGCCGGCCGACAAGAACGTGCCGCACGTGGCCGCCGTCGAGCCGCGCGGCCTCATCTCCGACGTCGTCATGCAGGACGCCGCGCTGCACATCTACCTGCGCAGCGTCGTGCAGGTACGACTACACACTACTTCATGCTGTGCCGCAAGCCCGGGGGCCCGCCGGCCGACAAGAACGTGCCGCACGTGGCCGCCGTCGAGCCGCGCGGCCTCATCTCCGACGTCGTCATGCAGGACGCCGCGCTGCACATCTACCTGCGCAGCGTCGTGCAGGTACGACTACACACTACTTCATGCTGTGCCGCAAGCCCGGGGGCCCGCCGGCCGACAAGAACGTGCCGCACGTGGCCGCCGTCGAGCCGCGCGGCCTCATCTCCGACGTCGTCATGCAGGACGCCGCGCTGCACATCTACCTGCGCAGCGTCGTGCAGGTACGACTACACACTACTTCATGCTGTGCCGCAAGCCCGGGGGCCCGCCGGCCGACAAGAACGTGCCGCACGTGGCCGCCGTCGAGCCGCGCGGCCTCATCTCCGACGTCGTCATGCAGGACGCCGCGCTGCACATCTACCTGCGCAGCGTCGTGCAGGTACGACTACACACTACTTCATGCTGTGCCGCAAGCCCGGGGGCCCGCCGGCCGACAAGAACGTGCCGCACGTGGCCGCCGTCGAGCCGCGCGGCCTCATCTCCGACGTCGTCATGCAGGACGCCGCGCTGCACATCTACCTGCGCAGCGTCGTGCAGGTACGACTACACACTACTTCATGCTGTGCCGCAAGCCCGGGGGCCCGCCGGCCGACAAGAACGTGCCGCACGTGGCCGCCGTCGAGCCGCGCGGCCTCATCTCCGACGTCGTCATGCAGGACGCCGCGCTGCACATCTACCTGCGCAGCGTCGTGCAGGTACGACTACACACTACTTCATGCTGTGCCGCAAGCCCGGGGGCCCGCCGGCCGACAAGAACGTGCCGCACGTGGCCGCCGTCGAGCCGCGCGGCCTCATCTCCGACGTCGTCATGCAGGACGCCGCGCTGCACATCTACCTGCGCAGCGTCGTGCAGGTACGACTACACACTACTTCATGCTGTGCCGCAAGCCCGGGGGCCCGCCGGCCGACAAGAACGTGCCGCACGTGGCCGCCGTCGAGCCGCGCGGCCTCATCTCCGACGTCGTCATGCAGGACGCCGCGCTGCACATCTACCTGCGCAGCGTCGTGCAGGTACGACTACACACTACTTCATGCTGTGCCGCAAGCCCGGGGGCCCGCCGGCCGACAAGAACGTGCCGCACGTGGCCGCCGTCGAGCCGCGCGGCCTCATCTCCGACGTCGTCATGCAGGACGCCGCGCTGCACATCTACCTGCGCAGCGTCGTGCAGGTACGACTACACACTACTTCATGCTGTGCCGCAAGCCCGGGGGCCCGCCGGCCTAATGAAATCTCTAACCGAAGAGGTCATGTATTCGGTTCATATCTTTTTTATTTATGTATGTATGTACCCCGATTTCACCGATATTTCTGGGCCAATTTTTTGTACAATTCAAGTGTTTGTGTGTGTGCAGGTGATCAATTCGCTGGCAGAAAACGTGTCGGTATACTATATGACGCTGAGCGGCAACGAGGTGCGCCTGCTGGGCGACGTCCGGCCCGGGGACGTGCTGCGCCTGCCGCTGCAGGCCGTGCACACGCCCACCGCTGAGATATTCTTCTCCGTCGAAGGTAACCGGCGGAGAACGTGGCGGTGTACTATATGATGCGCAGCCAGGAACAATTTACTTTTCTAAAAACAAATGATTCATTATTATATTCACCGTGAACTTAGTAATCTTTATATTTAACTGAAAGACATTTGTTCTCCAAAAATGGTCACTAGATCTAAACATTTTGAACATTATATTTAGCGCATTATATTTCATGTGATTATTACAGGTTTCACAGTATCGGTATCACCGTACATATGGCGCGAGCTTCAACAAGAACCGAAGATAACGAAGCTACTGCAATGCGATTCTAAAGATAAACATAGTGGAGAGAAATTCTACCTCAAGGTAAGAAAATACTTACAGTACAGTATACAGTATTTCTTATTGAGTTATTCCGTCCGTCCTAAATAATAACGAATCAATGTATTTGACAATAATACACGCAGTTGTGCTGTCTATCTTCAAGTAATCTGTATAAGTAACCTGCAGAATGTTTTTTGAATAAACTTATTTAGTATCAATATTATTTCTGACTGTTGATGTTACAAGTCAATTTTTTTTCCGTAAAAATATTGATTGTATTGATTTTTTACTCTTTACTTTACTCTTGAAAAGTCCAAGCATTTAAATCATAATGCATTTACTCACCGAATTTTCAAGATTTTATTTCTAAACTCCAATTTTAGGCCGTAGGTTCAATGGAGCAAGTATTCTTTGAGCACTCGAACCGACACACGTTCGCGTCGTCCTGCTACGACATAGTGCTGAAGCCGGCTGTCAAGCTGCAGAACTGCCTGCCCGTGGATATCGTGGTCTCGCAGCTCGGCCTGAAGAGGACGCAGGTGTTCCAGCCCGGGGAGATGTTCCATCTGTCTCATCTGGCGCCTAATAGAGCCTCAATTGTTATTATGGTAATTTAAAAGTATCATAAAAATATTTTACGTTAAGTATAATTGGCACGTATAAAAAATTGGTAACATCATTATTTGATTAGATTTTTTTTTAAATATTGTGTTTTTGCAATCCAAACTCTTTTAATAATTTATTAGACCCTTTTTAGGGTACACAAATGAATAACTAACTTAATTACATACATTGCACTGAAGCCAAAAAAAAAATATATACCGCATTTCGCGTTATCAATACCAAATACATGTGTCATTTTAGATACAAAATTACCTGGACAAGTGTTGGGTATGCACTAAGAACTTGCCTGACGTTGAGACCGAGCTGTCGGTGTGGTCGTTCGAGTCGCACGACAGTCCGTCCTACATGACGCTGGACCTCGGCATGCACAGCGTGGACATGGACGGCACGCAAGTCCTGTCCCTCTACTGCCCCTTCTGGATGCTCAATAAGACTGGCTTCACTCTCTGCTACAGGGTAAGTCCAACTAACTTTGAACTTTTTTTTTTATTTCTTTGTGTTCTTTAAAGTGGTTCGTGCGATGATATTGGCTGCATTTGTAACTTTTCTTCAATTGTTTTAATTAACGCAAGTAAGAACTATTTTTGTTTTAAACTAGTTTGATGATACGTACAATAATAATTTCAATTAATACAAAAATAATAGATTTTTTTTTCTACAATTTTACATATTTTTACTCACCTCTGATTAAATAATTAAAAATATTGTTTACCTATTATCAAATTGGTTTGATGCAGGGGCTATGTTTAATATTTCAAAACGTCGCAGAACACGGTATTTTGTGAGTTGTGAATTGATTATTATTCGAAATAAAGACAACGTGCACATTTCTGAAACTTATTTAATATTCTAGCCAAATGTTTAATGTACCAATAGTATTTGATATTTAAAAGCCATGTAGATGCCACCTAAGTATTTAAGTAACTTCTACAGTATTTAACTAAGCTATCGAGTATTTAATAAATCAAGTAGTCACTCTTATAGACTATACTAACCATGTGTGTCATCAATACAATTTGTATCACTGGCTTTCTTCGTAAAGTTACTTCATTCGAACTGAACTACTCGGGTTATTCGTTATCAAATCAGATATGGCCATAAATACATTCCGTGGTTACAGAAATCAAAGAAACCAGAAAAAGACTCCAGCACTCCCAATAAGGTATCTTTGAGATGATTCACTGTGAATTCTTTAATACTAGATGTTTTATTATTTAATCCTCGTTTCAGCCAGTTAACGCTTCCTAAGTCTAACCAGCTGCAGCTCAAAGCGTTTTAGGATTTTTTGGTTTCAATATTTTACGATCATTGCCTTGTCTTGTTCAGCATGCGTTTCTCAGTAGGGTCATAGCCTAATCCAAGTTTTAAGTATGTTTCTCCCTTTATGTGTTTCGAAACTAATATTTAGTGATATACTACATTAATATGCATATTATAATAAATTGTATGGGATCTGTTTTATATAAATTACAGATTAAACATTCACCTTGCAGTAAATTCATTAGACGCCATACTTCATGTTTGCCGGTAAGTGCAAACATTGATTACGCACATAGATCTATGAATTACTTACATATTATTATGTTGCTATTCCACTCAGCACGATAAGATGATGGTAATTTAAATGTCCCATGTTATATGTGGTTGGGTTTTAAACATAGCTGTATTTATATTTAAATACAGGTCGACGTTCGACGCTGTGAAGTTGGGTTTCGTATGTAACTTTCTGGTATTTATTGTGGATGTTGAGACATGCACACATTGTTGCTTTATATATCTTGTGAATGACCATGACCCTACTGTATTTATTTGCCTATAGTGTATGTAAGTATTACTAGTGTATCCGTATCGTGGCCGTGGTTACATCTGCATGCTTGTCCGCATGATTATAATAAAGTTTCACCCCATCACTTAATATACTTATTTTTTTTTATTTAGCTTCGCGGTTGCGGTAAACACTTTTTTTATTCTCAAGAAAATGCAAAATTGCAATTTATAGAGCACTGACAACTAATGGTCAGACAATTCGATGGGTTGTTTAATTTATTTCTTATATTTCAGAATATTGACGAAACCGGCAATGTGATATTCCACCCGAGAGATTACAAGGAACCGATATTGTTCTCGTTCCGAGCAAAGAACTTCTTTGGTAAGAAGAAGGCGGCTATCCGTGTGGAGTTCGGTGAATGGTCGGATAAGTTCTCACTCGACGTGCCCGGGAGCTCCGGGGTCATACTGTGCAAGCATGAAGGCAGGACTTACCAGGTAATTTAATGTTAATTTTAAATACTATCTGCGCCCCGCGGTGTAGCCCGCTACAGATTTTCGGGATAAAAATAGATGTGTTAATCCAGGGTGTCAGCTACCTCGATACTAAATTTTATCAAAATTGGTCCATCCGTTTGAGCGTGACGAAGTAACATACATACAAATACACACACAAACCTCCTCAATTTATTTGTATACTTTAAAAGTTATTAGTCGTTTTCAGCTTTATTATTTCTATTTAGCAACAGTAAAATATTTTTTTATGTCAAAGCAATTGCCAAGTGCTGTGTGGTATCCGGTCTAGAATTGACCTCTCCCTTTCCTCCCGTGGGTTTCGTAAGAGGCGACTAAGGGAAAATCCAGTAGATGGGCACCAGCGTCTTCTGTAACTTGATCACCAACAGTGCGATCCTAGGCCTTCGTTCAACAGTCGACGTCTTCCGGCTGATGATGATGAATTGCCACGTTCGCGAAATATATTTTTCTACATATTGATGGCTTTTTATTGTAGGTGGCAGTAACGAATCAGCTGGCGTTCAACAGTTTGACAAAGATGGTGATATTCACGCCGTTCTTCCTGATCATCAACGAGGCGCCGTTCGATATCCAGTATCAGGAGCTGCACAGATCTGGTGACCCTTGGCAAACGGTAATTTCTAATAGTATTAAAATTCAGACTTAGTTCATGTAGACTTTAAAAGGCATGTTTAGAAAGATAAGTCTTGAAGTCATCAATGATTTGTGATTTGGTTTGTGGTCGCAAGTTGATCACAGCAGGTGCAACCCGGTCGAAACGTCAAGCCAAAATTAAAAACGTGTGTTCGTGTTAATTCCCGTGTCGTAATTTAATTTTATTTTAATGCAACGCAATAGTTTCAAAGCTAGTAAGAAAAGAGTTACTCGATGACATATCAACACTGCCTACAAAAATGTGTTTGTTGCCAAGAAAGTGTCGGTGATATTATTATAAAAAGCTTGAATTATTATTTACTAGCTTTTGCCCGCGGCTTATCTCGCGTTAATTTAGATTGTTGGTTACGCGTTAACTCATATTTATACACTTTAGAGGGTTTGGGTTTGGGACTGCCTCGTTGGTCTAGTGGTCGCTAAGCGCGACTGCTGAGCAAGAGGTCCTGGGTTCAAATCCCGGGTCGGGCAAAGTGTTACTGATTTTGCCATTAGGGTAATTCTCAGTAGCAGCACGGAGTCTGGATTTGTGCCCGGTTGATGGCAATAGGCTCGCCCCCTATTACATTGGGACATATAACATAACTGGCGAAATGTGGGTGTACTATATGTACACCTCTGCCTAGCCCTTCGGGGAATACAGGCGTGATTTTATATTATGTTATGTGTTATGTTAGAGGGTTTAAGTTAAAAAAAAGTAGCCTATGTCCTTTCTTGGGTCTTAAACTTTCTACATCCCACATTTTATCAAAACCCGTTCAGCGGTTTAGATGTCAACACGTAACAGACAGACAGACAGAGTTAGTGTCACAGTTATAATATTAGCATGGATTTGTCTATCAGGTGGAACACAACTCCAGCGCGCCGCTGTGGCCGATCATAGAGAAGGACGACAAGTTACTTCTGATGCGCGTCGCTTGCTCGCCCGTGTACGCCGCGCCCTTCCTCTACACAGAACAACACTCTGTGTGCCTGAAGCTTAACAATGAGGTAATATTGACGGCCTGATTAGCTTAGTGGCTAAGCGTTTGGACTGCTGCGCTAAAGGTGACGGGTTCGATTCCCGCACGGGACAAAAATTTGTGACATCCGCAGATGTTTGTCCCGAGTCTAGTTGTTGGTGTATGTGATATTTTATTTTTGTGGAACGCACCAACGATGCAGGAGAAATTGCTAGGGTGGGGTGAGAATAATAAAAAATATTATTTCAGCTTGTCTTCATGGTAAAACTTGTTTAGTATTACGAATAGTTTCCCCCTAAGGGCGTCAGTGTTAACTAACCGTGTGCGCGCGCAGTACGGCGGGCTGCACGTGGAGGTGCAGCTGAGCGAGGGCGGCACGTACATCACGGTGCGCCAGTACCGCGACGGACACGCGCCCGCGCTGCTCGTCAACTTCTCGCCACACGCCGTCACCATCTACGAGAAGGAGAACGTTAACGTCAGGTGTGTATATAGTCATGAAACAAACACTTACATAGATCTTTAATTTCATCATCATCAGCCGGAAGACGTCCTCTGCTGGACAAAGGTCTCCCCCTTAGAACGCCACAATGAACGACAACTTGTCATTTGCATCCACCGGATCGAGCATCAATATAGCTAAATTTAAGATAATTATGAGATACTATCAATTAAAACACGTGTGTTAGGCTTCCTAGTTGTCGCTTATTCAGTCATTGCTTTCCAAGAATTTTGTTTACCTGCGATGAGCAAAACCCTAAAAATAAAATGGATTCCGCGCCTATCGACGTCGCATCCTCCTTTATTAGGTAAAAGAAGAATTTATTAGAAGAAGTATGCAGGATCGTAGCAAATAAAAATGTGATCTTTGCATACCCCTCTGGGAAACAGGTGTCTTTATGGATGTTATTAATGTTATTGGTCTTTGTACTGCTTTAATTTATAAAAAATGTGGACCTGTCCAAAGAAACTACAAAAACAAGTAACTTTTTAATAACTTTCACACGTTGCACTATTCTGCTTTCTTCTGCTTACCGCAGCACCCGAGTGTGCGGTGCTTCGACGGGTTTTATTTAAGACATGTTTTTTCAACTAGTTCTCGCGTTGTGTTTAAGTCTAATTACATACCCTGCTTTGAGTAACAGTATAGGGCTCTCATTTTCATCTGCTATATTATTCTTTTCTTCTGAAGGCTTTTTGTCCAAGTTTTACTAGACCGATGATATCATCAGCCTAACACGCTTTTGGTCGTTTCTGACTAACCAAACTTCAATCACTATTCGTAGCGTTCTTCATTTTGGTCGAATACGTCGGAGCAATTATAAAACAAAATCGGAAATGTTTTGGACCAAAGATATTAACCAGCCATATACCTTATATTTTCCGTTTTTTTCGTATTCAGTTTTTACATTTTTATTCTATGTCCAAATGTCCAGGGTCTTACCATCAATGAATAAGATGCTGTATACGTGGGAAAACCCGGCCGGTCCGCGTGTCATTATATTCGAAGGTCATAAGAAGAAGGAGATTGAAAACGACCTGAGACAAGATGGCATCGGAGAATTTTTGTAAGTGACAATATTTTGTAGTCACTATAGAGCTGAATAACTAAATTTATAGTGAAATAATCTTTCTTGTAGTAATGAATGCTTTTCAGTTAATTTGTCAACTGGTTGAAGTTAATTGGACTGGAAGACCTGATTGGCGCAGTGGCTAAGCGATTGGACTGCTGCGCTAAGGGTTGCGGGTTCGATTTCCGCACGGGGCAAAAATTTGTGGGAACCGCAGATGTTTCTCCCGAGTCTGGGTGTTTGAGTATGTGATGTTTCATGTTTGTGAAACGCACCCACGATACAGGGGAAATTTCTAGTGTGGGGCAACGTTTTATTTAAAAAAAAAAGGTATATACATTTCTGAGCAAGCCGTGACCCGTTCGGCGTGCCCTGTGACCTGCACGCCTGAGGAGGTTATGTTGACTGATGACAATGTCTTCCGCGCAGCTGAGTTTTGGGCCTCTGAAATTTAAATTTGCCATTGTCTCGCTAAGAAGAAGAATATACATTTCTTGGATTACCAGAATAAAAGTTTACACTTAGGTATATCATGAAGCACGGTAACTGCAGTGTGAATCAATTTTAATAATACTAAATTTTCCCCTTTTTTTAACACCAAAATATAGATCTTATATTTAGTATGTCATAGTCATATATAAAGCTTATTCCCAGTGTGAACGAGACGACGCGCATCTCGTGGGTGTCGTTCCTGGACGGGCTGCAGCGCGTGGTCCTGTTCACGGACGACCCCATCCTGGCCAGCGGCGCGCACACCATCGGCGAGGCGGAGGCCGTGGACACGGAGTTCATCCTGTCCATGCAGGGGCTCGGCCTGTCGCTCGTTAACGACCCCGAGCTGCTGGAGATCGTCTACATCAGCATATCCAAGTATGTGGATTGTGGACCTAGTCTTATTTACTTTCTGGTTTTAATCGGGGTTTGCGTATGTGATAATACATCATTGTGAAACGCACCACCGATACGAGATAAATTCTTAGTGCAGGACAAAATATTTTTAAAAAGAAAAAAGTACATGTTTTTTTCGACTGCCTCTTGGTCTAAGCATGAAGTCTTGATTTCTAATCCCGGGTCGGGGAAACTTTACTCAATTTTTCCATAAATCTTAATAGCAGCACGGAGTCTGGATTTACGTCCCGTTGATGGCAATAGGCTCGCCTCCTATTACATTGGGACCTAGTAACATAACTGGCAAAATCTGGGCAGACTATATGTGCACCTCTGCCTAACCCTTCAGAGAATACAGTCGTTATGTTATTTTATGCTAGACAAGTTCTGGTCTTATATGGATCAAGTATTTATGAACAGGTGACGCGGCGAACTGTTATATGATTTATCTAAGTAATCTATCAGGAATCTATGCATCAACATTTCGCCGATCTTCGTATCCTAGCCTAATACCATTAATCGATCGTCCACACGTCATCTTCTAAAACTCGCTTATTCGCCGTCGAAAGCGAACTGTATTCTCAACTCTTACGTACTTGTTGTTACTTGTAATGTATAATTGTTTTAGTTCCGGTATCATTTGGGAGCAGTGCAAGTTAGGTGCGCGTCGATACAAGAAGATTGAAGGACAGAAACTGATACAATTCGAGGAAGCGTACCAGCGATACTTGGCTGAGAAAATGGTCAGCGAAGAGACAGTGCCGTCTAGAGTCCAGATCGATGACAAAATTGAGGTATGAGTTAATGTTCCCTTAAATCGAATCTTTATTGTTTATTGCTTTAGTCCACTTCAGTACGCGTACTTGTACTTGTACGCGACAGACGCATGCTTTGACGCCGCTTTCGAGATGCCACAAACGCGTGCGGCCGACGACGGCGCGTAACGCGTGCGTCGATTCACGTGACTATTTTCGCCTTCAGTCGCGAGCAACAGCGTTTTCAGGTGCGATAGGCCGCGAACAGCGTTTTCAGGTGCAATAGGCCGCGACCCTCGAAAGGGTTATAACTCATCTAGCAGCCAACCTGCACCACCTCGTTTTGTGCGGTGATAAGTTGACTACGTTGCGTCCACCGTGGGCTACGTGGTTTCAATAGTTGACTACACAATGTCTACCGTGGGCTACGTGGCGTCCACTGTGGTCAACGCGGCGTCCACTGTGGGCTACGCGACGCACACTGTGGGCTACGCGGCGTCCACTGTGGGCTACGCTACGCCCACTGTGGGCTACGCTACGCCCACTGTGGGCTACGCGGCGTCCACTGTGGGCCACGCGGTGTCTAACGTTGAGTGGCTCGGCACTTGTGCAGGTGGACTTCGCGGAGATGCGCGTGCTGAAGCCGGCGGGGCGCCTGCTGCGGCGCACGCAGCAGCCGGGGCTGTGGGCGTCCCTGGGGCTGACGGCCCACTCGCGGCGCCTGCACGCGCGCCTGCACCGCCTGCAGGTGGACCAGCAGCTGCCGCTGCCCACCTTCCCCGTGGTGCTGGCGCCCGTGCCGCCGCCGCGCTCCATCGCCAACGAGGATCCTAGCGGTGACTACATACAACTGCCTAAATAATAACCCGGCCACTGCAGCAAAAAATACTTCTAAAAATCTCAATCAAATCTAAAAATATTTTCGACTCGCTAAGAAGAAGAAGATCTTAAAATATCGTAAAATTAACTTACATTATCCTTCAGGCATGAAGCCGTTCATCGAGGTGTCGATAGTGGAGCGTATAATGGAGCACAGCAAGGTCCGCCAGTACAAGTACTACAAGGTGTTGATCCAAGAGTTCCACGTTAAGGTCGACATGGGACTCATCAACGCACTCATGGGGATGTTCCCACAACGCTTGCTCAATGAAGAAGAAGCGGTAAGCAACGCTTGAAATTTTAAACTCATTTTTGATATAGTGGTGAATGATGTGATGCGACTAAATGATTTCGTATGTGTGGATAAAATTATCGTGTCTTTTCCAAGATAAGGCATCCTACACCCACCTTGAAGGTCCATTTCAAATATTAGAGAAAGTATTTTAGATATCAGATTGAAAGTTCCGGAGATTACCCTATATTTGTTGAAAAAATTGATCCTATATTTGTTTCTTTGTTAAGTAGGTTAACAAAGAAACAAATATAGGATCAATTTTTTCCTCTTTATTATATTAGTATATATTTAGGTACTCGTTGTTCTAAGTTCACGCTTTGTATTACAGCTGGCCGCGTTCCAAGTAGATCTAGAGAAGGCTGCGCAGCCGCTTGAAGCGCTAGCAGCTATAGGGGTGGCGTCAGATCTCAAGAACTTCTACGACAACTTGCATTTATCACCACTCAAGGTAACTTAATTCTCTCCAAAGGAAAACAGACATGTCTTTAATTAGGATTTATCTATATTTCGCCGTTCATCATAATATACCTTTTTACGCGACTACGTCAAAAAGCCGGAGAAGGGTTATTATAAATGACCCATTGGCATTAATTGAGATTAATTCTACCACCGACGGATCAAGAACACAATTATTTTATGAATTATCTAAAAAGTATTTAATACATATTGTTATTGTAATTTGAACCTTACCTTGTTGTACTTTAGGCTCACGTTTCGTTCTCCCTCGGCGGCGCGACTCAGCTGCCGTCGTTCGTCGGCACCATTCTACAAAGCATCGGTGTGACGCTGACCGACATGAACGACGTTGTGTTCAAGTAATGTGTTTGATTGTTTATCTTCTCCATTACAATTACTAATATTATATGAAATCATAGATATAAAAATGTACATAAACAGGTTCTTATTTATTAATATATACTTTATTACTCTCCACTTAAATGTTATCTATTGTCCGCGCACGAGCTCCGAGGAATCTCAAGGAATGTTGAAGTATTGAGTTAGAGTTGTGTCTTAGTCGATATTACGTTATCAATAGTAATGCATCTTGGGCCTTCGCGCGCGAACATTAAATTAATTATGGAATAATAATTTTATGAGGAACTCGAAGCTCATGCGCGGGCATCACCTTAAATTTTGGTGATACTCTTCTAGACACTCTCTCTTTTTTTCTTTATATTATATCCTTCCTCATTAAAATACAATTATTGTGTGCCAAAATGCCATTATGCATCATAATATAATACGTTTGTCCTCAGACTGTCCTACTATGAAAGGAACTACGAGTTCTTATCGCAGAAGGAACTGGTCAGTCAAGTGCAGAGCCACTACACGGGGCAGGCGCTGAAGCAGCTGTACGTGTTGGTGTTAGGTCTGGACGTCATAGGGAACCCCTACGGGCTGGTCATAGGGCTCAAGAAGGGCGTTGAGGACTTGTTCTATGAACCGTTCCAAGTAAGTTGATACTAGGTGTATGTTGTACTGAAATGGTACAAAAATGATTAATCATCGATTTAGGCTATAATTCGAAGCCTGTTGTACTATGCATACAATTTTGCTATTTAGTTAAAAGATTAGCTGAATATAATATCTGTGTGTATTTCTATTTTGGTAATATATTTTGAAGTTTAGGTTTTGGATGCTTAAAAAAAGGATTTAGGTTCATATACGACTATAAAATAAATTGCTTTATTATATCTTTACGATGTTGGCTGCCTTCCAAAACAACTGGCCTGAGCTGGCCGAGAATAGGGGGTATTGGAAGCTCATAATTATCTTGGCCCAGCGGAGGGACACTAATATGGTTAATGGTTATTTAAAAATATATTTATTTTACGTACTGTCACGACTACTACTGTCCCTTGAAGTGGGTTCCAGGATAGTACCTCCCCATTTCGTCCCGTGGGTGTCGAAGGAGGCGACTAAGTGAAAATCCAGAAGATAAGCAGCAGCGGCTTCTGTTACTTCACCACCAATACTGCGATCCCCAAATCACTTGCCAAGCGTGGGGATTATGGCAACCCCTCCCCCCCCCCCTCCTAAGTGAGAATCCTTTGTTCAACGTCGGATGTCTGCCGGCTGATAATGATGACGTACTGTTAGATTTTCCCCGGGGTGTAATTACACACGTGCGTGTGATCCGTAGGGCGCGATCCAGGGCCCGGGCGAGTTCGCGGAGGGCCTGTTCCTGGGCGTGCGCTCGCTGGTGGGGCACACCGTGGGCGGCGCGGCCGGCGCCGTGTCGCGCATCACGGGCGCCATGGGGCACGGGCTGGCCGCGCTGTCGCTCGACAAGGTACATCATACTCTGGAACTAAGCGAAAACGATTATATCGTCGTTGAAATTCTAAAACTTCGTAAGTCAGAATACGCAACTATTTCAGAAGAGCAGAAAAACTGTTGTCATACTGCGCAACACTGACACAGTGTTTTTTTTTTCTATAAATAACGCCTCGCCATTGGTTCAAACTTTCATGCTTGATTCGTCAAATGATGCGTTGTCTTACTTATCGAATGACATACGAAACGTATTCCGTAAAAACAATGTTACGTGGTATTCTTCAACGACGATATTATGACGGTTTCATGGATGTAGAATACGCTATGTTTCTACCGAAGCATAATTAAACTACCACAGCGAAAAAAAGCGACATTATCAGCCCGCCACTGACTAAATGTCGGTGGCGGACTGGTAATGTCGCTTTTTTTTCGAGTGTTCACTGCATTTTTAAGTTGCGCTGAAAATATCTAAAATGTGATATCAGTTAACTTATGTCGAATTAGGATAATATTGCGGTCACACGGCTGTAGAATACATTGTTTCTTCCGATACATAATTTAACTACATAACAATTTTTCTACCATTTAGTCGGTGGCGGGCTGGCAACGTCGATTTTTGTTCGACTGTTAACTACATTTGCAAGTTGCGCTAAAAATATCTATAATGTGAAATTAACTAACTTATATCACTTGAATTCTATTCGATAAAATAATGTTTTTAAATCTTTATTGGTTTATGTTTTTTGATTATCCTGCTCCCAGGAATACCAACGTCGTCGTCGCGACAATATAAACAAGCCGCCGGCGAATCTGCAGGAAGGTCTCGCGAGGAGTGGAAAGGGACTTGTTATGGTACGTACAATTGATCATTAATCACCACATCATGTGAGAATGTTCTTATTAAAAATTCATATCACTCTGAACAAGTGCTCTAGTAATAATTGTCGTGATTTTTATGTCTTAGGTAAATAAACGAAAAATAAATTTAACGGGATCTGACTTTTTGGAGTCAATCTTCCACCGAGCAATTTAACTTAGTGTAAAAAAAACTGGTAGAAAAGTACATTTTTTAATAATAATAACTTCCATTTTTTTAAGTCTGTAAAAATATGGTTAAACATAATTGCATTAAGTTTCCGAGCGTGAAAAAGAATGGAGAAGAGCAGCGTGTGAGGGTCTCGTACTGAATGAGTGTGACACAGGGCGTGGTGGACGGCGTGACGGGCGTGTTCACGAAGCCGTTCGAGGGTGCGCGCGCGCAGGGCGTGGAGGGCTTCTTCAAGGGGCTCGGGCGCGGCGCTGTGGGGCTCGTGGCGCGCCCCACGGCCGGCGTCGTGGACTTCGCCTCCGGCTCGCTCGACGCCGTCAAGAGGTGATGGTCTACCAGACCCGGAATGTGCTCGCTGGGACTAAAAGACCCTTTGTATTTACCTGTTGGGACTTACAGACCTTTCGTATTTGCTTGCTGTATCTGCTAGACCCTTTATGCTTGCCTGCTATTTTCTCTCTCTTCGATGCTGTCTCTAGCAGGTAGTTCCGAAGGAGCTCTGCCTTAACCGGTCTACTGGCGAGACCTGATAGACTCCAGCTAGGTGTTTGCCTCCTGGGACTACTAAACGCTTTCCGTCTTACTTATAAAGATGATAAACGTCTCATAACTTAACCACCTCTTAAGTCTATTGACATCTCTATTCTTTGACATACAAATGACAGTGACAGGTATAATCAATGGTTAAATATTGTCAATTTTTATAAGCAAGGGGGTTTTTATTTCAATGCTGGGACTATAACAGCCTTTTGTACATGCTTGCTTGTGATTGTTCAATATGCTTTGTTATAACAGCTTTTTATTTACCTCTATTAACTTGTATTATCCTTGCATGTATGAGCTTTGGTGTTTAGGTGTCGTGAGATGCTGAATTAGATAAAAATATGTGTTTGTATTGGTTCCTATTTTAACGATCTGTTGCATGTATTAATTGTTTCAATGTATCGAGCATGTTCGCTGTTTATCGGTTGCCGTAAGGCGATAATGAAATGTTATGTTCAACTACAAACTCGCAAAACTTAGCATTAAAATATGTCTTCATTAATTGCGCTAACTATATAATAATATTAAAATCATTAAAGCGATAGGCGTAAAACACAAGTACTGAAAAACTTACCCATGTTTTTCTGTGCCAGTACTTTTAAACACTCTGTTATCAAAATATAAATACAACAAAATATTTAATCTATGGTACCTTGCAGGTCCATCGGAGTCAGTCAGTGTTAAATACAATTAATTATAATATAATCAACTTATAACACCTGTCATCTCCGAAGGGCTTTAATTCTAATAGGGCACTTTCACCGCCTTTTATAATTTTTGGCGAAACGTGTGCTGGAGTGAAGAGCACAGCTCGGCAAACATAGTGTAGGGCTAGGTGGGCGACGATATACGCAAAATGGCTGGCAGCTGTTTCAAGCGGAAGGCCGAAGAAGATCGACCGTGCCGGGGTTTGCATTTGCGACTTTGACTTGTCAGTACAACGGTCATACCACTCGGCTATCACTGCTAGGTCCCTATGATGATGATGTTAATATAAGTATAGATTAGTGTGATCCATAGTCCACGCATGTCACCCACAAAGGCCGTCCACTTTGTACCTTAACTCAACATCAGGGCGTAGTGGACGGAGTGCGAGGCGTCCTGATCCGGCCGATCCAGGGCGCGCACGAGGGGGGCGCGGGGGGCTTCGTCAAGGGGCTCGGCCGCGGCGCCGTCGGCCTCGTCGTGCGCCCCGTCGGAGGCGTCGTCGACTTCACCTCAGGGTTACTCACTTCTGTTAAGAGGTGGCGAGGTTACCGGCGTTCATATAGATGTTTGATCGTAGCTGTAGTTAGGACACGATGACCTGTGTAACGAGGTTACAGTACATTGTAGGTATATATATATAGTCATCGATCGAATGTAAATATTTGTTCATAACATATAGATCGCCGTTCTGAAAATATTATTAGTATAGGTTAGAAGCATTTTAATTAATATGTAGTATTTCATTTTAAACTAACCTTTATATTGCATTATCGTCTATCATTATTAGCATTGTGTTGGCATGTGTAAAATGTAGGTAACCTTGTATATGGGTGAAGCATTAATTTGTAGTCTGTACTTGCCTACTACTAGTTTGTATCTATGGTACTCGGTGTCGTATGTTAATTATGTCTTTGAATGTTATGAAAATAATTTTTATTCTATCATCTATCTTGTATTTGCCACAAGCTTTAATTATTCCTAATCAATATTATTATGTAATGATAACAAAAAAGGCATATTGTAATTATTAATTTATTGTTCTTAAAATTATTTCTACTGGTATATTCAAACGTTAACTTATTTGCAAGTTGTAATGAGATATTTGTACTTATCGTTACAATAACAGTCATATTGGACTTATCTGAAAAGTTTTTGCCAGCAATACTCCGAGGTATATTTTATACCTAATGTACATTTGACCAGATGTGTGTACATTGTTATAATATGTGTGTATGTACGTAGAGCCGCGGATATGTCTGAGGAGGTGACGAAACGTCGTCCGGCGCGGTACATGCCGCCCGACAGCGGAGTGCGCCCGTACTCACGGCTGCACGCCGAGGGCTACAAGATGCTGTTCGAACTGGAAAAGGTTTGTGACACGAGAAATTGGTACTTTTATCTTGCCTTGAAATATGGAAGAATAAATAGCGTTCCTGACCGAAAGGGTTACTAACAATGATATATCAGAAAGTGTAGATACGTTATATGCTAACATAAGTAACGAGAAAAGTGTTCTGAACTGCACACATACATTGATAAATAACTTGATAAAGACGTGAAAAAGATAGCATTATTTTAACAATAACAAAAAAAAGAATAAGCATGTGTTTGACACTTGCGTGCACATGTCAAACGTCACAAATCGTCTTTGAAATGAGCACGCTAGTGACATCTCTACCTCATTTAATAAAATTATACCTAATATCATTTGTAAATAAATACTAATTCGCGGGAAACATTGTGTGAGTACGTTGTAAAAGACATCTCTCAATCTAGTTGCTTGCAGTACTTGTGAAACAACTGTCTTAATGAAAAAAGAAGGATAGAAATGTCTGAATATTCTACATTACGAGTTTTGGTCTATGGTGGTTTTGGACATTGAGAAGACATTTTCGGTGCAGCAAAAAGTGTTCAGAAGTTTTGTTAACTGTATGGGACTTTAAACCTTATGTTAGTTATTCTAAAGTATATTTTCCCTCGCAGGGCAAATACGTGAGCACGGACATGTACGAGGCACACGTGTGGGTGATCTCCGGCAAGGAGGTAGTCATGTGCACCGACAAGCGGATACTCTACATCGAGAAGAACAACGTGTTCGGCGGGTGGCAGGTTCGTGGCGCTGTTATTAGTTATACTTGTTGTAAATGTGTACTGGTTGTTACGTAACAACCTGGATTAAATGTATCCTATACCAAATCCCGGCCTTTATCTAACCGTGTGTCGATTTGATTCTGTACTTTTTGTCAATCTATAGCTAAAATGGCCTATGCTGGCTTAAACATTGAAAACAGCTATTACAATTATTAACAAACTAGCTGCGCCCTGCGGTATCACCCACTAAATTTTTTGAGATAAAAAGCCTATGTCTATTCAAGGTGCCAGCTACCGCCATAACAAATTTTATCAAAATCGGTCCAGCCGTTTGATAGAGGTAACAAACATACTAACACACTCACTCACAACAAAATTTTGTCTTTATAATATTAGATGTGATATAAATATAAATGTCTAATTTTGCATCGATTATTACTTTGACCCCTACAATTTTCAAAGGCACACCATACGTAAAATGCATGATATTTTTTAACAATCAGTTATGAACGATTGATATATGTATGCAGATCGTGTGGTCATACCTGTGGTCGGAGCTGCCCGAGGTGCCGACGGCGGTGAACAAGGGCGTGTACATCCCCACCGCCAAGAAGAAGGTGCTGGGCATGTTCCCCAGCTCGGGCTCGGGCAAGGTGATCTTCCTGTACGACGAGCAGCAGAAGAAGTACCTGCTGGCGCAGTGCGCGCGCCTCATGCAGTCCCGTTGACATGAGGACGTAGAAAGAATTTCGCCCGTCCAGTGGCTGGCGCAGTTCTTTCTACTTGTATTCGATTGTCGCACCGCCTTGCTCGCTCTCGCCTATCACATTAACCTGCACCACCTCAGCCCGAAAGGCTTTCGCTAAACTCTTGTACTATAATATATTGTATACCTTGTGAGTGCTTCGAGTGGAACCGTATTCAGTTTTAGTGTATCGACGTTGACCATTCGTGAGACACGTGTGCTTGTTTTTATAATACGTTTTTTACGTGACGTCATCATGCAACATACCATGTCCAGTACAATTATGGAATTGATTACGTTAGTCGTTACATTTTGTGTATGTACACGGTTTAGATTTGTTTTACAAGTTTTTAACGCTTAATAATTTAATATATGAAACCCTCTTTGTGGAAAGTGTCATTGTAAATTACCTTAACCTAACGCGACACAAGGATGTTTATGACGATTGCTAGTTCTTGGCAAACATGTTAGAGATCTTCTAGCCTATATGACTATAGCTGGGTAGATGAACATAGCTTTATCAGAGTACAAATGTATATGAGTTGCAAAATAATACCAAATATGTGTATATTATAAATGAACGCTCGACCAGACATTGCCAATCATGTTCTGCGTAAGTTCGCGAGTCTGAAACCGCGTGCAGCACTTGCTCATTCACACAGGGCGCTGCGACACAGTCGCATGGTTCGTAATGTATGGCCGCGCCCTTATATCCCACTTCTTACTTCACAGTCAATTTAAATATCTACGTTATTTATCAAGTGTATTTAAATATATCGCTATGCATTTACCTATTTAAGATTAATATTTTGTAAGCTGTTACAATATTTCAGTCTTCCGTTACGTACTTATTTAACATTTAACGAGTTATACGGCCGAGCTTATAGCATCGTTGAAAGATAAATATTATTGAAATGGTTATATGGAAATCAATTGTAAATGTTATCAAGTCTGAATATATTTTCTCAAATGTCTAGTTCGTTAGTCGATTGGTAATTTACTTCAAATACTCGAATATTGACCTGTTATGTTATTTGTAGATTATGTAACGTTGATCGAAATATTTTTTGTTGTAAGATTAATGTTGCGTTACAAAATCAGTGAAGTAAGGAATTATTAATAATCTGTAATGTTTCCTATGAAGCCTGCTAGTACGAACTGTGTTACTTTCTTGAAGATATGAATTTGTTTATACATTGCGTTGTTAGTAGCGTGTTAGCCAAGCCGGGATGGCTTCCATTGCTGGGGCGTTCCACACCAGTGCCTTATATGATCAATGTTTAGAAACGTTATTTTTTTGCTTGATATTAAAGGTTGTTTTAAGTTTTGATTTACACTGGATGTAGTGTTTATTCGAAAACTAAGTAAGTTATGTTAGGTTGAGGGCACAATAAAAGATATATATGAGCTTCGCCGCTGTGCGCTAGCCTTACCAGTGGCTTCGAGATGTAAAATTTTCTTATTTTTTATTATTATTTTATTGTAAGCCTGTGGTGTCCCACTGCAGGGTCAAGGTCTCTTTTCTCTTTACACCTTACTAGGTCTACGGTAATCAGGGGCTAGCCCTCCGAGGTCCAAGGACCCAGAGGTCAATGAAGTTCATTGCACAATCTTTTTAAACGACGTGCTGCGACGTCTTTTCCCCTATAGATCCATTTTGTGGTTGTTTAGGCCACATTTCCTCCGGCATGCGAGCCCAGTTCATTACAACTTGGGAGCTACGTGTCTGTCTAGCATGCAGTTGCTATGTGTGCGCTGACACCTCAATGGCGAACCATTGCCGCCGAGTCACTGACCACGTTAATTATATTTTATATCGTTTTTATTTGTTGAAGCGTTTTTGCATGAATACGTTTAATTAGATCTAAAGTTAACTTTGTTATTCTGCCTGTTGCACAATATATTTATTTAGAGTCCGTTTTGTCTTGTTCAGGCTTGTGTGAGAACATTTTCAATATAAAATATATACAGTGTAAGTGTTTTATTTTTTACCTTTTTAATATAGACAACAACCAATATTCATTTGTTCCTAACAAGAAGACCGTCATGATAGACTGAAGATAACGTAAAAAAAAGAGTAAAAAAAGAAGGTTTTACCATTACGCCTGTATAGTACACCGACTTCTCGCCAGTTATGTTATGTATAGGTCTTAATGTAATAGGGGCCACTCGGGGCAAGCCTATTGACATCAACCGGTCACAAATCCAGACTCCGTACTGCTACTGGGAATCACCACTACACCTGAGGATTACCTAATGGCAATATCCAGCAACATTCGCCCGACCCCGTTTCGAACCTAGGACCTCATGTTCAGCAGTCACACTTAGCGACCTATAGACTAACGAGGCACAGGTTTTAAATTCTTAAATTATGACAGTACTTGGCTGGCACTACTAAATTGCAATGTTCAGTGGTGGGGCAAGAGCTAAATTTGATGTGGGCAAACTGTACTTCGCGAGGCCCTTTAGTGTAATTTTGCGGTTCCACACTATATGTAATTTTTACAGATAGTTCATGTATGTAGGTCTCTAAATAGGCCTCCGCAAATTGTTCATAACTTGAAAAAATGAGACACATGGCAAAATACTTTTTTTTTATTCT
Organism: Abrostola tripartita; assembly: GCA_905340225.1. Taxonomy (NCBI): domain Eukaryota; kingdom Metazoa; phylum Arthropoda; class Insecta; order Lepidoptera; family Noctuidae; genus Abrostola; species Abrostola tripartita. The sequence continues at coordinate 1,346,691 of HG996494.1, forward strand.
TCAAGGCGCGAGGCCGTGGGCAAGGGCCCACGTCTTACGCCGCCTCTGGCAGTGTTTGAAACGGAAGCCGGCAGGTACCGTGACATATTTTATGAGCCTTTTGCCCCCTGACGTCTGCAGTAAGTATAACTTAAGGCTAGCTTTGGGTTAGCAATATTTGGGCGGCCAAACAGCACGACCAGAGGTGCAGGCCAGACATGGTAACAATTAGTTCCTAAGTAATATGTATTGAATTAGTAGCGTAAGTATAATAATCGTTGAAAGCCTGTGGCAAATAAAAAAGATACCTAGCAATACAATTTGGCGCACGGTCCGGCCAAAAGTTGTCAAATCTATCAAACTCCGAAATGATATTACGAATTTGCGGACGATTTACGTTCGCTATGAATCATGACACGACAGCAAATCGTTAGGCCTCGAATAACAATTCCTCATATCACATTCAGTTTTTAACCCCCGACGGAAAAAGAGGGGTGTTATAAGTTTGACCTCTATGTGTCTGGCTGTGTGTCCGTCTGTGGCACCGTAGCTCTAAAACGGGCGAACCGATTTGGATGCGGTTTTTTTTAGAATCATTTAACCATCCCAATTTTGACAGGCCGATTGTGCTGCTGCGTAGTTTGTTGCGCCGTTTCTTCTACCCAGCTATAGCACTAGGAAGCGGGGACGGGCGGGCGTTTTGGGGACTGTCTTGATGTAATTTGATGTTCAAAAAATTTGTAGTACTTTAAAAAAAAGTAGATATATAATGAATAAATAATTTTTATCTTTTTATAAAATAATTTTACTATTGTAGGTACATGCTACGGTAGTAGGGACACGGGATAGGCACATATAGTGCACCCACTTTAAGCCAGCTATGTTATAGGTCCCAACGTAATAGGCGAGCCTATTGCCATCAACCGGGCATAAGTCTAAACTCCCGAGCTGCTACTGAGAATTACCTAATGGAAAACCCCAATAACACTGCCCGATCCAGGAATCGAACCCAGGCCCTTTTGTCAGCAGTCGCGCTTAGTGACCACTAGACCAACAAGGCAGGTAGGATTATTATATAATATGGATTATAATTAATTAAGTACACTATAAATATCTAGGTACTATGTCGAACTGATAAGCATGACATATTTTCACGATTCTGTTTTCAAACACAAAGGCATCACTACACACTTAAGTACATAGATACACGAGCCTTTACGATTTATGAACCCATTCAAAACATTTATATCTATGATTTATATGTAAAATTTGATCATAAACCCGAGCCAAACGTGTTACAATCAAACGGGATAATAACAAACGTCTTTATAGCCAAACAATAAAACGGATGTTCTAAACGATGCTTCTTACATCTGGGTAATGACATCGTCACTTTAAGACGTTAAAATTTAGGATACTTAAGGTAATATTACTGTTTGATCGATCGTTTGGAAGTCGGATGTTGAGTAAGTGGATCTAAACCTTTTATTGGATGACGTAATGGGTGACTACCATGTCGAGTTGAGTTCTATATATATATATATAACATCACGCCTGTATTCCCCGAAGGGGTAGGCAGAGGTGAACATATAGTACACCCACATTTCGCCAGTTATGTTGTAAGTCCCAATGTAATAGGGGGCGAGCCTATTGCCATCAACCGGGCACAATTCCAGACTCCGTGCTGCTACTGAGAATTACCTAATGGAAAACTCAGTAACACTTTGCCCGACCCGGGATTTGAACCCAGGACCTCTTGACTAGACCATCGAGGCAGTCGAGTTGAGTTCTGTTTATGGTAAAGTGATGTATGTTTGCCAGTGTTGTAACCGGCCTAGAATTGACCACCCTCTTTTCTCCCGTGGGTGACGTAAGAGGGGACTAAGGGAAAATCCAGAAGATGGGCAGCAGCGTCTTCTGTAACTTTACCACCAATACTGCAATCTCAAAGCTGCTTGCCAAGCGCGGGGATTATGCCCCCCCCCTTCTGAATAAGGGGGAGGCCTTCATTCAACAGTAGACGTCTTCCGGCTAATGATGAAAGTGATGTATGTTACTGTTGAACTGCATTAATATTTTGTAAGCAGTAGGTGAGATTGAAGAGAGAATCGATGAGACGTTCGCTGATAGTAGTAAAAATAAATATGCTGCCTATCTATAAAAATGCAGACTACGCTGCTACATGCATGTTGGTACGCGACTGACTACGAGCCTACGCATTTTGCTACGCGAATGTTCTACGACGCCTACTACTACCTCGATTCGCTTGATGATAATACATGACACTCGGAACTCGTACCCAGCACGGAATGTGGCCCGAAATAGCTTTGATGTTTTATAATCAAACTTATAAATATATTAACACATATTTTTTCTATATCTGGTGTTCGCTGGTATCGCATACTTCAGTGATTAATTTAATACAAAACGTGAATAATAGAAAAATAAAATGACGCGTTTTCTCGATTGCCAAAGAAAATTAATATGAAATTTGGGTCACATTCCGTGCCGAATAAGATGATTACGTAACAGATATGAAACTATGAAATAAATTGACTTGACCGACGGAGGATTCAGAGTATACGCTCACCAAAAGGTTTCGTAGGATTGATACACCTAACAAAACAAATTGTAACGCGCATAAATTTTGTTAAATCGCATTAATAGTCCTAGAGATTATCTTCAGCAAAGTTTCAAAAACAACAAAATATATTTATAGATCATTACAGTCTCGATACAGGCACTAGTGCCGCCTCTTTATGTAGGCGACGCCTGTCAATGGAAGGTGAAGTGTATCGTTAACGATGCAATCGGAACACCTGCAGCTATGCTATCTAAATAAATTATTTGTATTGATTGTAGACACCATTATGAAGTCATTATTAGTGCAGCGATGTTGAGTAGAAATATGAAATATTTATTTGGAATAATATATTAAAATATCTCCAGATAATATGTACATTTATGTATCTATCGGCATGTTAAGCCGTTGGTTCTGCGCCTGATCTCTCTCCGGTCGTGTCGGTCTACCGTCCCATCGGACTATGAGAGTGAGGGAATAGGGAGTGCACCTGTGTTTGCGCGCATACTTGTGCACTATAATATCTCCTGCGTTGTTGGCTAGTCTTAGCTGAGACAGGCCGCCGTGACCGAAATACGGTCAGGAGGACATTATGTATCTCCTAGAAAGAGATGGTGGGACGAGGTTAACCCCCTATGAAGATATTGGACACCTTAACCGGGAGAATGGAGGAAGGAAAGGGAGGTTTTTGCCCTGCAGTGGGACTATCATGGTTAAAACAATAATATATTATTATGACATATTAATTTTACTGGCTACGGAAAAGGTGTAACGGTTACGGTTTCGTGATTCCATCTTACCGAAACTGTACAGCTTTTGTTCTCATGTGGTGCAAAAAATATTGTAATTATATTTTAATCGACTATTAGATTGACACAAACTGATACCCGGAAAAATAACTTGCAGATCACACGAATAGAATATTTGTATCGTGCAGAGTTCGAACTCGCTACCCTAAATCAAACTAATCATAAAAAATAAAGCCACGGTATCAACTTATTCACCTACATACAAAATAAACTAGAATTCAAATCTTAAGTTAGGTAATAGTAGCCAACTGTATGCTAAGTGCATTTAAATATAAACAAGTCAAGTGCATATTCCTTAACTTCCAATACATGAACAGCAAGAAAATATGCAAATACTTCGTTAACTTTGGTTTGCGTAATGCTAAAAATCCATTTGTGTTTATCATAGAACCGTAAGAATCGAACTAAATGTGTTCAAACCTAGTTAAGTAATGCAAAACAAAACATTTCCATTAGAATACATAATATATACAGAACCAATGCGAATGTTAGCCCGGAGTAGAGACTTGGGAATGGCTGTTAACAGCTGGTAGGTATTGGAACTATACCCATGCATTCTTGTGTACAATATCATTGCATATAAGTACATAGGAACACTCTAATCTAGTGCTGGATTAACCTAAGCATAGTAGGCATGTGCCAAGGTGCGCGCGCGGTAGGTTTTAGTTGAAATTTTAGAACTACGCACCTATCAAGTCCACCATCATCCGGAAGACATTCACAGCTGGACAAAATCCTACTTACTTACGCAAAATAAAATTACTTTCCATAGTCTCTTTTCTAAAGTGCGCCCCTCTACTGTTTGTCTATCATGTTGTTTTTAATAGTTAATTTCATTTAAATAAAAGAAAAGTGGATGGTGGATGGAGACGACCTGATTGGCGCAGTGGCTAAGCGATTGGACCGCTGCGCTAAGGGTTGCGGGTTCGATTCCCGCACGGGGTAAAAATTTGTGCGATCCGCAGATGTTTGTCCCGAGTCTGGGTGTTTGTGTATGTGATATTTCATGTATGTGAAACGCACCCACGACACAGGAGTTCGTAGTGTGGGGCGACGTTTAAAAAAAAAAAAAAATTAAGGTAAACCGCGCACAAAGCAAGCACCAGTGCAAGGGTATCCACATCTGCTCTAATCTAGGGTAACATGATCGTCCGTGGATCAGTAGTACACAGTGGATCATATACAAACTTGCACTATTTATTTATATATAAATGTACCTTTAGACATATATATGTAAAGACAGCCTCCTATACATAACTCTTCAGTAATAGAGTTAGTACTAAGTTGTCAGTTAGTTTTAATTGATGTTGGAATGCTGTGATTGCGATAGTTTTACGTCTATTAATTTGTGACGCTGAACTTTAATCATTTTACTTTGACGTTAATTAGGATCTGACAAGATTGTCGTATCTAATTATGTTAATTGAAGTATTAAAGATGATTCGGAGCGTACGGTGCGTGATATGAATTAAGTTTAAGTACCTACCTATGATTGTTTGATGAAATTTTGAGAAAGATTATTTCTCTCTTACGTTAAGGACAGTAGTATATGAGCTTCCGTGCTTCATAAGGCACGTTAAACCGTTGGTCCTGCGCCTGATCTCTCACCGGTCGTGTCGGTCTGCCGTCCCATCGGACTATAAGAGTGGGGGAATAGGGAGTACACCTGTGTTTGCGCGCATTCTTGTGCACAATTTCCTGCGTAGTTGGCTAGTCTCAGCTAAGTTAGGTTGCCATGACCGAAATTTGGTCAGGAGGTCATTATATGAATGATTGGTTAGCCACACATGCACAGGGCAGAACACATGGAGAAATAAACCTATTTAAACAATCGAAAATCGTTGTAATGCTGCAAAACCTTTCAATAGTCCTGCGGCATTCTAGACGGAGAGCATCCACCGTACTCTTCAGGTCGTCTCATTATGATAACTGCGGTTTATCAACGTTCAATAACCATTAAACATTGCAAAAGGCCTAGAAATGTCTGATGCCTATTACGAAACAGGGATTATGTTAATATCCACAAAGCCTACTAAAAGATAACGGCGTCCTAGCACGGCGGAAATATTTGCGAAGTAAGGCTTCAAACTACGCTCTGTAAGTCGCCTGTTCAATAATGTTGATGGTCAATCACCAGGCTATTTAGGATGGTAAGTATATTTTGCAGTTGAATGGTATCTTGTTAGTAAGTCGCAATGTTAATAGGTAGTTTTAAGACAGCTTATAGTTAATTCAAGCTAGAGTTAACATTTACCAAGAGTTAAATATAGTTATGGAATTATGAATTTATGGAATTGAGACTAGTCTACGGGAAATATCTTTTAAAACTGGGAACTTTCGGGGTGGCGTTCGCCGGCAGCGCGCGTGGACAAGTGCACGTCTGCTGACTACTACACTATACCCAGAGAACCGGCGTTGAACACAATGATAATGTAGAACAGTGTACTTTCTTGTAGCCGAGAAAAATACCTTAGGAATTGTATTGACATGATGAAGAGGTAGGTACTTTTTTTTAAACGTCTAGGACACAATAGCAAACAAACTAGGAATTCCCCCTGTATAGTGGGTTCGTTTTACAAACATTCACATCTATACAAACACCCAGACTCGAGACAAACATCTTCGGATCGCAGAAATTTTCGTCCCGTGCGGGAATTGAAACCGCGACCCTTAGCGCAGCAGTGCAATCGCTTAGCCACTGCGGGAATCAGGGCGTCACAAGTGAATTGTGTCATAACTTAAAAAATACTAAGTGCCTAGTGCCTAGTATTGACGTAGAATCAAAACACTATTGGTTTCAAATTCATTACATAAATTGAACACATTGCTATGGGCTATGTAGAGAACTGTTCCATTCGCTAGATCACGACCAATGTGAAGCTATAATTATTGTATGGTACTGTCAGACTCATCCCGAGGCTCCGCTGACTAACAAAAGGTACGGTAAAAGGTGGTAAAGGATAACATCGGACTCGAAATTAATAATCTTAACGGATTATGCGATCTTTTCAGACTTCCATCTTACTGGTTAGTGTTATGATTGTCGTTTGTAAATAGTAAACTAATTCAGTCTTATATACCTATAATGGAGCAAAGATATGTATCGTTATAAAATACGCGTTCTTATTGTCGCGTACGAACGTTTCAGTGCGCGCTAAAATACAAAAACTTTTACAATATATCTTCACCTTTAGTTCTCACGATCACTTATCTGTTTGCCGTGAAAGATATATGGTAATGAGTCCTCGGGATTGCTTATTTAAGTGTTTGTGAGAAGACTAATTACTTTAAAGGTATTATAGAATTGTTCCCTCTTTATAGAGGGAACAATTCCTTCCTTCCTTTCCGTCCTTTCAGCTCTTATGAGCTGAAAGGACATTGTTGCAGCTAAAAATGATAAAATCCGTAAGAATTATCAAATTTTATACATCATTGTTATAACGTACCTATTGTAATAAAGTCACGCCAGTTAGCCAGGGGGGTAGGCAGAGACCAAGGATTTCGATTTGCTACGATTCTGGCATACTTCTTACTAGAATATAATGATGTAAAATGTAAATGTATTTTTAGGAACCTATGTAGGTGAAAACTTCTACCATTCTAAGACATGTGTTACTTGTACCTATTTAAACCTTATTACTTTTTTTGTGAACTAATTGCGGTCTATATATTAATTAATTATGGCTTACAAAGCTTATTGGTGAGGCCATATAAATATAGTTAGCAGACAACACAATTAAGCAACACAATACTCAGGTTCATTCCAAATATCATATTCTCTTTTCGATTAGTTTTCGAAACAAATATTTGCTTTCGATTTGTTTGCTTCTTTGAATCGTTTTTGGAAACAGTAACATAAATTATGAATATTGCCGTGGGCTTGATATCAATTTACAAATTGTGTTTCAGACATTGTATTTATATCGGAGCTTAGAGAACAACAGGAGTCCGTTGAACTGATAAATAAGTCTCGTGTTACTACAATTTTAATAATGGAAGATATTATATTTGAAAAGAAAGAAACCGAATTGTTTTTCCTTACAATGATCACGGAGTATAATATCAAAAGTATAAAAAGATACTTTGAAAACGATTCTCATTGTATAAAATTAAAATCAGACAAACACGATTTTATTCAATGTTTTAACAGTAGCTAAAGTAACCGTGTTATTTTCCTAACCCTGTGAGAAACGGCGTGTATGTATGCAGGTAATTGAATAATTTATAAGCTGAAAGCAACTGTTGCAACGATATAATAAAAATCAATATACTCTGAACTCGACTCGTACTTCGTAATTGATAAGAAATACGTTAACTGTAAATAAAAAAATTTAATTGCTGTTCCATAGTCTCGCTAAAACTCGAGAACGGCTGAACCCATTTGGCTAATTTTAGTTTTGAAATATTTGTAGCAGGGAAGATTTTAATGGTAAAAAGGCGGTACGAAGTTCGCCGGGTGAGCTAGTGAGGGATATAAGTGAGACTGCATAACTACAGGTAAACGTACACACTCGACATGCACATAACAAATCTAATTTTCACAGTACACATCACCCGCGGGCACATAATATTATATACCAACTTATCTGAACTCTTCTATTCCAAGCGTTAATTTATTCCACTGTTAAAGAAGAACTCCTTAATCCAAGAGGTTTGTGTGCAATGAAATTAACTTTTATCTAATTAATCTCATTGTTTAATTTGAAATTCAGACGACGGCAGCAGTGTGGATTAATAGAAATGAATTATTTTAATCTTCGGTCTGTTTAACACCTTTTGATTGTGCCGGTTCTCGGTCAATATTGGCTTTGGGCTGTAAAAATTTGATCAGAATGTCGGTGTATATTGAATATTGCCTGTCTTTCAAGAATTAGGGACATCGCGTCAGGTGTTATCGTCTAGTACCTAGTTTATACGGAATTACAGTAGTGCAATAAGTTAATATAATTATGTATAGAAGCATGCCAGGATCGTAGCAAATCCGTGGTCTCTGTCTACCCCTCTGGTAAATAGGCGTGATTTTATATATGTATGTATAGAAAAACTTATAAACATTTTATTAATTTATTGTACCTATAACTATTGCTGTTAATGTGCTGGCCGACCAAAAGCATTTTCCTTTTCTAAATCTAAAACGAGGTCTGATTTGCATTTTATTCTTTTTACAAAACTCTTTCGTACATTCTTACAACAGTTGTTACAGATTATAGTTTATAACACACACATGGAGAACCATAATTTTAAGATGTCAGCGAAATTTAAAAAAAAAATATCAAGGATAAGATTGAAGTGAGCGCAAATTACGTATATCATAAAGTCATTTAAGAATACGACCGTCGAGTTTAACACGTTCTTATATTAGGAACGAATGAATTTCTGACACCGCTTTGGTAATGTGCGGGAAACATACGTAATATAGACGACGACGCTAATATCACAGCGGGCACGTGGTAACTATCTGTTTTCATATGTTTTACAAATCTCTACCACGAGTCTGTGAACGAAATTTTTATACTTTTGTACATGGATATGGCCATAGGAAACGGATTTTCTTACAGGCCTGGAATACGCGCTGTAATAATCGAAGAAAATATAGCGGCAACAGAAATACATAATTTGTGAAAACTTCAACTGTCTAGCTATCGCGGTTCTTGAGATACAGCCTGGTGACTGACAGACGGACGGACAGACAGCGAAGTCTTAGTAATAGGGTCCCGTTTTTAACCTTTGGGTACGGAACCCTAAGAAAGAACACCTATCTCCCTACGCTTTCGGGGATAACAGAGGTGATTGTATTATGTTTGGTCACGACGGCCTGTCTCATTTGAGACTAGCCAACTACGCAGGAGATATTATAGTGCACAAGTATGTACTTAAACTCAGGTGCACTCCCTATTCCCACACTCTCATAGTCCTATGGGACGGTAGATCGACACGACCGGAGAGAGATCAGGCGCAGGACCAACGGCTTAACGTGCCTTCCGAAGCCCGGAGAAGTCTCGACATGTGAAATCGGTTACCCATCATAAGTCTGACCGGCGGCTAGCACGGCTTAACCGGGCAGATCGAATGATCTGTGTGGTAGCCACAGAGCTACAAGCCCTTCTTAGTATATTATGTAAGTATACCATAGGACATATAAGAGATTTTTTAGATAATATTTAGTCACTCAATTTATCTTAAGAGCAATATCATCGTACGCGTATGGTACAATAATATTTCTTGGAAAATATTTTTAACATTGAAGATAAAATTAAATATTTTATTACTTCAGATTTAATCTAAACCATTTCATTTTTATACATCTTCTAAATGAATGTCGCTCTGTAACTATACATATGTGCTGTATATTTTGTGACAATGTTCTGTATACATTTTTTTAGTAATGTCGTTAGAATAATTTCGAGTGGAATATGAAAGTGAAGGGATTGTATACTTCAATAAGGCACCAGTTTCTATTCGATTGGTAACTTAGTAGTTGGTAGCTTTTAACTGTAAGATGATGATGAGAAATTAGAAAATAAATTTAAGTTTTAGCCTTTCATATGCCTTTCAACACTAATAGACGCTAGCAAGTATTTATAATGGCAATTAAGGCTATTGTTTTCATTTACAGTATCAGTAGTAGTACCTATTGGCTCGCCCCCTGTTACTGTGGGACCTATAACATCATCACCCGGAAGACGTCCACTGTTGAACAAAGGCCCTTAGAACGCCACAACGAACGATAACTTGCCATTTGCATCCACCGGTTGCAGAAACTCTGACGATATTGTCGATCCACCTGGTGGGAGGTCTGCCAACGCTGCGACTTCTAGTTCGTGGTCGCCACTCGAGAACCTTTCTTCCCCAGTGATTATCGGTTCTTCGAGCGATATGGACCTATAACATAACTGGCAAAATGACGGTATGCTCTACAACTCTACCTACCCCTTCGGGGAATACAGGTGTCATGTTATTTTAAATGAAATCTAGTAGCATATTACCCTTTCCCTGTCCAGTGAATCACAGATACACGGCGATTGTATAACTATTGTGTCTGTATAGGAAAATAAGAAGAAGGAGTAGAACGATGGAAAGCATATAATAGCGAAAAACAAGAAAATATTTTTACATCACAATGTCATTTTAACTTCTTTCTCTTTGAACTGAAAACGAAATCCTAAATCCTACAAAAGGTTGTATAATTGTATATGCCAATTGACATTTAAAATATAGAATAAACCACCGATACATGTCTACCGTCTGGTCCTACCTGTTAAATAGTGAGTTCCGCGTGAGTTTCCATGGTGATGGCTAGTGCAGCCATGCCCAGCGGATGATAGCGGCAACATTTGGCGCGCCTCGTATTTTACCCTACACACGTAATAAGCCGTTTATTCACGGTATGTGATAACGTTCCGAGTGCTTTGGTTTGAAGCGCGGCTGCCGACCGCTGAGGCCGGAGTTCGTTGAACTTGGCAGGGCTATAAGTGTTTTGTTGTTTAAAAAGGCTGCAGTTTAAAGTGTGCTTTGTAACAGGTTGCATATTCAAAACTTTGCCGCCAATTTGTAAGGCAAAGGCCTCCCTTTCCTTTCTCCATTCCTCCCGGTTGTGACCTGCTGTAGTCCAAGTGGCCTTATAGGAGTCAAGCTCGTCTCGCCACCTTCTTCTGGGCCTGCCGCGACGCCTTTTGATATTGTGTGGCATCCACTCCGTGGTGGTTTTTGCCCACATATCATCGGACATGCGGCAGATATGACCCGCCTAGTTTCATTTCAAACTAGCGGCTTTATGTCCAACATCAACGATACATTGTCTTAGTTAATTTGAAACTATACCTGAAGAATGCTGAAAGAAGACTAATAGAAACCAATTTAAGTTTTATATTCTACGTAAAATAATTGTTTGAAATTTAATATTACGTAACAAGATACAATAAATTAACTAGTCTTTAATTAAAATAATGCTAACTACTTGATTTAAACAAAAGTTATGATATACCTATAATTAGATACGGCCTTGTTGGTGTAGTGGTCACTAAGCGCGACTGCTGAGCGTGATGTCCTGGGTTCGAATCTCGGGTCGGGCATCATGTTACTGGATTTTTTCATTACGTTCCTAATTCTCAGTAGCAGCACGGAGTCTAGATTTGTGCCTGGTAATGTGTGATGGCAATAGGCTCGCCCCCTTTTTACATTGGGACCTATAACATAACTGGCGAAATGTGGGCGTACTATAGTTATGTGCACGTCTGCCTACCCCTTCAGGTAATACATAGCATACCATCACTCCTGTATTTCCCAAAGGGGTAGGCAGCAGTGTACCTATAGTATACTGGGGAATACACTGCCCAGTGATAAAATGTTCAAACTTACAGTTTTTATATTATTAATTTAGCTATTTAAAGGCGCTTTAGTTTTTTTAAGTTTACAAGCTAATACCTAATCGCGTTGTATCCGAGGCAAAGGCAAGCAGAGTGCTATCGACAGATCGATGCAGGAAACACCGGTCTGATGCACCGCCGTTAGGGTCACCATCGTCATATAAATAATTATTAAATCTAGTTGTGCCCTGTGGTTCAACCAGTTAAAAAAACTAGGTAATATCCGCATTAATGCAGGTGAAACCATGAAGCATGTAACCTGCGTGCATTGGGGGAGGCCTATGTCCAGCAGTGGACTGCAACGGGCTGAAATGATGATGTTGATGTGTTATTCAGACGTAAAATCTATATTACTATACACATACATACATAAAGTCACGCCTATTTCCACGAGGGGTAGGAGGAGACCACGGATTTCCATTTGCTACGATCCTGACATGCTTCTTTTGCCTCATTCACTCATTATTTTACTAAACAGTTTCATCAAAATCCGTCGAGTAGTTTTGCGGAAAGGAGTAACAGACATCCATCCTCACAAACTTAAGTTTTTATAATATTAAGGTTAAGATACATAACATAACATCACTCCTGTATTCCCTGAAGGGGTAGGCAGTGGAGCATAAATAGTAGTACACCCACATTTCGCCAGTTATGTTATAGGTCCCAATGTAATAAGGGGTAAGCCTATTGCCACTAACCGGGCTCAAATCCAGACTCCGTGCTGCTACTAAGAATATCCTAATTGAAAAACTCAATAACAAATGATAAATGATGAATGATTTTATATCTGCAAATAGGTTTTAAAAAAACACTTTTACACGTCATTTTTAATATACTAGTTTGAATGATGGTGTCGGAACACTTTTCCCGACTCGGGATTTGAATTAGGACCTGTCTCAGCAGTTGCGCTTAGCGACCACTAGACCAACGGGCAATCCTAGGCCAAGAAATCCTCTAATAAGTCTGATAATTAATATATTTTTTCCACATAACGTTTTTTTCGTTTTCGTTATTTTCGGATAACGTTATTTACAACATGGAACGTTACTAAATAACATTACCCGAGCAAAAATAACGAAATTTTGAGTTACGTTTCAAGTCCCTGGATATGACGGGCGGCGAAATGAGGGTGAACAGCAGTGTAGGTTCTGCTGAAGATGAACCCCTCTATATGTGCTTAACTCTTTATTAATTAATTATAATTATAATAAACATGATTGTGAATGTTAAATCCTATTTGTTATTATGTCTGTATTTATTATTTAAGGTCAGTTTGTTCAGTAAATTAAATTAAAGTTGAGACATTCTAATTAAATTAAGGCTTCATTTGTTTTAGTTATTTAAATTTCGATTACTTTATTCCGTAGTGAGAATTACTAGAAATAATATTATCGGCTAATAACTGTTAATTGCCTTTCGTAGTTTTGGAGTTCATCCTTGTAACGCAATGAAGGTGAACAGTAGCCGAAATATTAGCTTAATAATTAAGGTCATTTTCCGCTGTTGAAGCGAGATGCTGCTACGTGCAGAGTAATGAAACCTGGTGTCAGAGTTTTAACCGCCTGTAGACCTCTGACATGGCTTTACACACCGTTGAAAAATCTCTCGGGTGTGCCAGTTTCCTCACGATCATATCCTTCACCGTTTTAAGCAACTGATAACTATTTTTTAATACTCACATGATTTTTAATCTTCTTATCGTATGGTTGATGAACAACCTGGTGTCAGAGTTTAAACCGCCTGTAGGCCTCTGACATGGCTTTACATACCGTTGAAAAATCTCTCAGGTATGCCGGTTTCCTCACGATGTTTTCCTTCACCGCTTTTAGCAACTGATAACTTATTTTTAGTACGCACGAAATTCGAAAAGACATTGGTGCGTGCCGGGATTTGAACTTGCGACCTTTGACTTGGCAGTCCAACGGTCATACCACTCGGCTATCAGTGCCAATAGTAATTGCTAATAATAGCATAGTAACCTCTAAACTTACGCTTTTTAGCATAGAGGTACACCAGCTTACCCCAGCATCTGTGAGGTAAATATAGCCGGTCGTCAGACCACACTTAATTTACCGTATTATCCGGATTTTTTGGTTTTTGACCTGCACCCCTAACTGTGTCTATTATTAGAGGACCTTTTGTCAACTTGTTATTTTACATCGACCCTGTCTGCTTGCTGGATTTTTTATAACTGAATAGTTTGGGAACAGCTTGACTTTAAGGTTGCAAAAACATATTTTTACCCGACTGCGGCATCTATATTTTCAAACACTTTTGGATGACTGGTCGCAGGATAAAAAATGTAATATAATAAACTTAAACATTATAATATTAATCTATGCATAATAAAGTGTATAGAAGCTTTTTTTGAAGAATGTTTGCTTGCCTGTAATTGGCTTGTGCGTAAGCCTTTAGATACTTAAGAAAGTTTAAATATAGAAAATTGTATATAAGCTGTAGGAAGACCTTATTAAATAAATAAATAAATTTAGGTATTATTAAGTAAGTATGCTAGCTTTTAGACAAATGATAGTCTAAAGTACTTCTAAAAACAGTTTACTGTACAGAGAAGCTTTATTAACTGGCGTCTGTTAATTAAGTTAGGACATCATCTACATTTATTTAGGCACATTAGTAAAGACCAAATATTTGTCCTAATGTACATTTATAACCCGCCTACAGACAGAACATTAACCTCCATGCGCGGTATTAATGACTTCAAATGTATTTGGCGCTAAAATGTTACCCCAGTGACTCACAATCCATTACAGCATCGATGTACTCCGAATCCATTGACTGTTTCACATTAGACACATTTGTAACGTGTGTCGCTAAAAGGGTAATGGATTGATCTTATAATTTCGGTACATCAAAATCGGTAAGGTATAATTTTAATAGACTCCCGTTTATGGACTTTATGGCTTAGGGAAAGTGCTCATAAAAGGCCTTGTTTTATGACATCGGTATGATTTGTAAGTAAGTAGTTGGCATGGATATAGCCTACATACAAGGGTACTTATGAGGACAAAAATTATATGCCCATATAATTATTTTGATGATTATTATTTTAAATAAAGGATGTATAGGAACTAATAATAAATTGAGTACCTAAACTGAATTTCCAGTAGTTATTTGTGAAAAGAAACTAATCAGTTTTCTGGATGATTCCAAGAGCTGACTTTGCATTTCGACGGTGCGTAAAAATAAAATATTTAATTTTAATTTAGATTTCTAATAATTATTCAGATTAGCCAAAATTTAACAGAACACGTCAATATTTTCACGGACTAAGAACGTGACTTGACGTTTGACGGAAAACGTGACGTTTTTACAAAATGCACGGCACAATATCAAAACACTTTACTCACGTTTAGCGGAACGACGAAATTCTATAAAATTCAATGCGAGTTGTCCTTAAATTACCATTATTATTCCAACAAACTGGCCTACGCAACCTACGCAATTTACTTAGGAATTATTTGATAAGGGCTCTTCAGGGATCAAAGTAAGACTTACACTACAATTACCGGTATTCGTAAGTGCGGCCGGTATCTCAAATATACCTGTCATAATCATATGCTCAGCTCTTTCTTTATTAACTTATATGTGACAAAGGATAATGGAATTTCGCGGTATCAAGCCATTGAAGTTTAGATGGTATCCGATTGTTCTTGTTCCAGAAATAAATTGATTGTTCGATTGTGAAAAATATGTAGGACTGTTATCACGCCTGTTAAGGAATTCAGGCGTCATTGAATACATACATGAATGGAGTAGGTAGACTGAGTTATCTTTTATCAGGAGTCGCTCGTCATAATCTCCTGTAGGTAGTTATTTACCATCTATAGGCTCCTAATGATCATCACCTACGCTTCAGTGGCAAAAAAAATGAAAGGATTACCATCCTACATTAAGTACGTTGTAAACAATAACAACTTAAAGTATTTTCTAGAAGGTAAAGTAAAAATGTCTAGTACTTTGACTCCAATTTGCACTTAAACTTCATTTCTCGGGAGAATGCAAGTACAGCAATATTTACTTATAGTGTAATAGTAACACCTATATGGTAAAGCTGCATGTCATATTACTGGTGATTTTAGAATAGTTTTCTTTAGAATATTTTAGAATCTATAGCTTGAATGGGCCTCTGAGTGTTGGACCATCCATTATAGCCTTACACAAGACTGGGTTTTCTATTTTCTGGAAGTTCCTAAGACTTGAATTATTAGGTGTTAGTTCTTTAATTCACCATTTAAATAGAAAGTACTTGTTTGTTTTCAAATTTATATAGAAATCTCTTGGTACTATACACAGGGTAAAACATAAGCTGCAATCTGGAGAAAGATAACGTTCTCCTGACCGAATTGCAGGCGGTCAAACTCAACTGAATCGAGTCTTTGCTAAAGATATTATAGTACGTATATAACGCTAAGGGGGCAGATGACCGTCTGTGAGTTGTCCCAAGATATTATTATTTCTTTATTTATTACATAACATCACGCCTGTATTCCCCGAAGGGGTAGGCAGAGGTGAACGTATAGTGCACCCACATTTCGCCAGTTATGTTGTAAGTCCCAATGTAATAGGGGGCGAGCCTATTGACATCAACCGGGCACAATTCCAGACTCCGTGCTGCTACTGAGAATTACCTAATGGAAAACTCAGTAACACTTTGCCCGACCCGGGATTTGAACCCAGGACCTCTTGCTCAGCAGCCGTGACCACTAGACCAACGAGACAGTCTCATTTATTATCTTACTTTTATTGTTCCCCATTGGTCTTATTGCTAAATAAATTTACTTAAATAAGGATTCAATGAAAACTGAGAATGAGCTTATAAGATTTTATAAAGTACACTTCCACGTCTACAATTAAAATACAGAAAAACATCGAACCGAGGACAATTTAAAATGAAACCAGCTCTAAGATTTTATAATGTGGAAAACATCGATGGAAAACAATATCGTGAATGTATTTTGCTTCACGATAGTACTTTACTTGAAGCACCCACTGAGAATGGGGGCAATTTTACATATTCTTCTACTGCGTAAACGCTCATTCATCTGTTAACAAAGATAAACTACACAAGATAGATGGTCGTTTGAAAATGGGCTTTATCTTGGGAGGGATAAAGCTTAAATTGTGGAATGCGTTATGCAACTAACTTTAGTAAAGTATGAAGGAAAAAGTCCCAGCCCGTCCGTATAAGCTCAGTTTTGTTTTCATTGGTAATTTTATTCGTGAGTACAGTCAGCTGCAAATACGTAGACTTTACCGGTACATAACTTGTGCAATTCGGGCAACTTTCTCAAGACAACTATACTGTTTCAATAACTAATGTTTAAAATTAAATCTGTATTTGAATTGTAATAAACGAGGTTTTATTTTGGATCCAATATGTTATCATGCTGCTAAACCGAGAGAAGTAGGATTTTTATTTTCATCACTGGGTATTATGACGTTTTGGCTTTAAGGCGTTTGTCGTTTGAAGATCGAAGCAATCTCTTATGTCCAGAATATTTGTTATATTTTCGTAGCAAAGATCAAATTGATCGCTTTATAGCTCATGAAATAATTATTTATGTTGTTTGTCGTTTAAATTCTGCTGCCACATGAGACAATATTTTAAAAATTTATTCAATTTATTTTTTTCTTTAACTAACTCAAAACAATACAAGGAAACTTTTCTGCTTAACCAAGGAAGGAAATCTTTGTAGAGCAACATTTGTAGAAATAGAACTTAATAGATAAGCAAACTTCATCGTTTTGAAGTAACTCTGAGATAAATCATTACTCTTCTTTGTCAGTCTGGTTAAACGTCAACACAAAACCAACCATTAAAAAAAACATTTTTATACAGTAAAGATGGCCACACTAAATAGGACATTCGATTATTGAATTTGAAATCGGAGCTTAACGAACAGAAAAATGGTTTTAATTGCTTATTGTGTAAACATTAAACAATATTGTGTTCAAGTGGCCAGTGATGGATGATGTTCTAGGGATGTGACGCGTAGCTCGAATAAACGATTGTCAATAGACTTTGTCATTATGTGGGATGTTTGTTTACTGGCGCAGTGGTTAGGCAAAGTCATAGGTTTGATTACTGAGAGTTTTTATGAACCACAAGTCTTGTTCTGGACCATTGCGATGATTTTTAAACAATTTTTTTTTTAAATGATGTTAACTATCATGAAATTAGTTCTACACTCACGTTTTCTATTGGGTATTATTATCTTATTTAATTTTACTTACTTAAACCATATTCATGTAAGAACCTAAAAAGTGTGGATAAACCGACGCGAACAGAGATCATGCGCAGGACTAACATCCCTTACGGGGCGCGTATGTCGTATAATGTGCAATAAATAAATATACATATATCAGGAGGATACTGAACAAACAATAGGTACATAGAATAATGTTTCATACTTGTAGATAATAGAGGACTTTAGATTTCGTAGAAAATCTCTGAGCGAGCTGTTTTCTATTACAATTGCGAACGGGTAAGGCGCGGCGGCCACGTTGGGGAATTGATGTTTTTATTGAAAAGGAAACTCCATTAGTTTTGGTATTTTTTCCCTCAACATTTTTAGTATACGCCTTAATCAAAATGTTACCAAATATTTATCAAAGGTTGTATTGATCATAAAGTTTGTTTTAATTGATATATTTGACGTTTACATGCTGTAGGGTAGTACCTGAAGGGGGAGGCCTTTGTAAGGGGGAGGCCTTTGTCCAGCAGTGGACGTCTTCCGGCTGATGATGAAATGCTGTAATGTTCTTTTTACTGTGAAAGAAATTGGCTACCCACTAAATTAATCTAGCGAGATACTTTATAATTTAAGATTTATTTTTATTGTTTTTTGTCGTAACGTGTTTAACGTTACGTAGACTGTAATCCCTGCTTCGTTAGTCCAACTAATATTTTTCTCGTGAAAATAATCTATACCAAATCGCAAAATTCTTTTACTAAACCATTTAAGATAGGATTGACCCATGACTTTTAACAGATATGTCCATGTTTCTTACGTACGATATATTTCTTTGCGATGATGCGATCAATGTCTTATTCAATGACCTCCATGAGTTGTCGAATTCAAATGACATGTTGAAATCAGTATAAAGCAAAAGATATTTTTAAGATAGCAATTCAATCAGGCCACCTAATGTGTTTATGAAATAATGATTTCCTGTGTACACGACTATGTTAGAATAAAATTAGAATTTAATAGAATATCATTTATTACCATTATATGGTATAAAAAGTTCTTAAAAATAACAAATTACGCAGATGTCATCAAATCGAGGTTAAACTAGCCTCGACCATTTTAAATATTTGTATAGACAATTAAAATATAAAATTGAACTATTATTTCGAAGATAATGTTTTAAGAAATGTTTCGAGGTCATTTATAACCTTCCACAAACTCAAGCCCATTGAAGGCTTAACCATTCAGCCTTTGTTAATTTCCACGGAACCCTTTCATTCATAATTTTGAGTTGTTTATAACTTACAAACTTAATGTTAACTTTAACAAAAGTTATGGTTTCGCGGAGTTTGCCGCTCTCAGGCTGTAGCGCGCGCCGCGACCCGCCCGGGGGCGGGCGGTGGGCGGAGCGGCCATCTATATAAGGTTCTGCATGCTCGAAAAGTTTGTTATTGCATGTGCGCTATCATATCGGAAACGTGATACGGAGACCACGGGTGACGCTTCTGCTCCCGACTCAACTTATTCAGGTAAGTGCTGGCACTCGCTTCGGCGCGCAGACAAAATATTCATGGAATATTGATGGATTTCATACAGTTTTTGAATTCATATCGAACGTTCGGACAATGTTGGTTATTAATTTCGTAAAAATCAGTGTTAAAAATGTTTTGTAAGTAAAGTAAAAAAAATGGAAATTCTGAAGTTATAGGGTAACACGCACAGGATTTCTCGAAAATATTAAATTTCTATACAATAATCTATGGTCATTTTCATACATAATTTGAAATTAATTATAATATGAGATTTGAAAAGCAGTTTCAGCACTCATAATTTAACTTATCTTCACAAAACAACTTGTAAAGTTATGAAAAACTCCTTCAACTCAACAAAATCCTCACAAGTAATAATTAATAATCAACTCAATCTATAAAAGCTGATAGCAAATTGTTGTGATAACTTTAAAAAACAAAATATTCATATTTAAAATCATATTCATATCTAAAATAAAGTTTATAATATTTACGTCGGTACCTAGCTTACAAGTAATGTGTTCTCTGTATCTCCTAGTATTTAAAGTACAATGAAGCCAGAATATTTTACAGCCTTTAGCATTTTATTATTATTTAGATACCGTTACAAAAAACCCTTTTCTTCCACTGGGATTTATTCGTGACAGTAATACGTCCCCAGACTTAACTAGTTTATGCCGAAATAAATTACACACGAATACCTATATTATTTCTAGGAAATCTTTTGGCTGTTTAGGACTTTAGTTTGTGAGCACGGCAATTAGGTGTTCCAAGAAGTACGAACTATACTAACATTGTTAACATTAACGCGTTTGAAATAATATTAATACCAATTATCTGAGTACCTGTGTCCCGATGCAGGACAACGGCCTCTTCTCGTATTAAGAAGAAATTAAATTCAAATTAAAAATTATTTACTTATTCGTTTTACAATAAATATCCTTAAAGATAGTTTGTGGAGGCTTCTTTTAAGCATTTATATGTTAGGAGGCTCCGCTCCGAGACGCTACCGAGTAGAAAATCAAATATAATGGAAAGTAATAAATAATACCAAGAAACACTGAATTCAAACAGTAATATTTGACATTATTTCATATAACAATTATGGTCGTTACAGACCTGATTTTATTGATGGAGGATATAAGATTGAGATGGATAAAGAATAAACGTGCATTGACCACTACGCTAGCTCACTGTGGTTGGCGACATCAGAAACACTGTGGTATTCTTATTAAATAGTTGTCAATTTTAAATTTCAACAATGAAAGTAGTGATTATCTAATGAGTAATCAACATGTGCCCTTTCACCTGCACACTGGATGACTTATACAAAGCATCAAATGCCGCTGTAGATGTGGCCAATTACTGGGCGCAAAACCAAAATTAACCGTTCTTCTTATCGTATGGTGGATGAACAACCTGGTGTCAGAGTTTAAACCGCCTGTAGGCCTCTGACATGGCTTTACACACCGTTGAAAAACCTCTCAGGTGTGCCGGTTTCATCACGATGTTTTCCTTCACCGTTTTTAGCAACTGATAACTAATTTATAATACGCACATGAATTCGAAAAGAGATTGGTGCGTGTCGGGGTTTGACTTACGACCTTTGACTTAGCAGTCCAACGGTCATACGACTCGGCTATCAGTGCTTTAAACCGTTTATATAACGATACGAAAAAAAGAAGAATACTACGTCATCACAATCATTCGATGACAATTTAATTTACCCACTATGTCAGTACTGGCGTTTTGTTCGGACCCGTGCAACAAAAGCCTCTCTTACACTTTTTACCTTACTGAGCCATAAATAAATCCTCATTATTTTTGACTGCTGGCACTAAATTAAAATTATTGCACAAAGGGTGGTCTTAACCCGGACGGGCGAGTACTTAGACAGCCTTTTGGTGGACAGGAAAAAATAAATTCTGAGGGACTACAGAGTGTCTATGTAGTTGAACGGTTTTGAATTATATGTTCTTTTTTATTCGCCTGTATTTAGGCATGTGGCAAATAAAACCTACCTATGTTTATACAATAATAAACAATAAAATAATTTTAAAATATATATTATATAAATGCAGAATAAAATATTTTAAAATATAATTATATTTTTAATTATTTCGCATATTTTTAAACTTGATAATTTTAGGTATGTTAAACGATAATTGAATAAACAATTATTATTAACTAAAATATTAAGAAACCTGTTGATAGACACATATATTATTAGTCTATTAAAATAAAGCTAAATAAAGACTCTTCGTGTAAGAACAAGCAAGAGTACGACCTTAAAACGAACGTTCGAACTTATAACGATTAAAAAAAACTCAATTTCAAACAATGGATTAAATTATACCTGTCGCGCCTGTCGCTATCGTTTGTATGTCAGAGTATAGATAATTATGTTAATAGACAGGGTTTAAGTTAATACAGGTATTATCTTCGTTTATGAATAAGAGAGTCAGAGTTGGAAGTTTTAAGTCAGACCTAGGCTAGGTTTTATCATAGTGAATCCTATAACGCAAGTAGTCAGTGTAACCTACCTCAGTAAGACTTAGAGAGTGCTGATGACATTAAAAACTCCTGCTACTTAGTTTGGTCACCTTGTACTAAGTACACTGATGTGAAATATTGTAGACAATTCCGGTTTTTTTTTTCTTATCTTCATTTCATCTAAGTTTATCATTTCCAAAAGATACAGATACTAGAACAATACCATTTGTAAGGCCTCTTTTGATTTGAAGCCTATTGTAGGAGAAAACTCATGAGAAATTCGTTATCATTTTATATAACAGCCACGCAAAGTATCTGTTACAATGGAGGCCATACATTAAATACATTCTCTTAAAAACAGTCTGAAAAATACCAGAAACAATAAAGAGCGTCATAACGAATAAGGAAAAGATTTTACTAAACACGCAAAGGTTATTGTGTGGAGTCAATTGTTTGAATGTTTTATGTAATTGTATGTCATCAAGCCTGTATCCCCGAAGGGGTAGGCAAGTCCATTGTGTACCGATTCTTCTAAATTTTATTTTATAATTTTGTCAACTTAAATGTCCTTGCACTCGTTGACTGTGGTGTAGACAAGTATAGGTTACTTCAGTAATGAATGCTATATATGAGTGATATATTTACATTAATATGATATAAAAAATCACACAGAAGATGGATTGAACGTCCTCCGTTTTTATGTCGGTTAAAACACAGGTACTTTTCTATATTGAGACACAAAGAAAACGGTATGTGATTTTAGATGTGTTAGCTTCAGTACAATACTCGTAATAATTGTTTATACGTGATTATTTACCGTGTTAGGCAAAGAAAAACATTCGTATTTACAGTTACCATTAACGGTCCATTTATATTTGCCCGGAATTATCGGAAGTTATTTCAACAATTAAACATACTACAAATAAGGAATAACAACACAACAAATAACACATGTAGGTACAGACAATAACGGTAGGCGCCGTCGTAATTATCGAAGGAAGACGTCAATAGCCAGTAGCTCTATATACTTCGATAGGAATCGTCGGATGAATGTAGCTACGAGTATTTCTTGAAATTTTCTTAACCTATCTCTTCCCAGGAACGTTTACGTACTCTAAATCATGATGAGCTTTGTTAATTACAGATAATTTGTAAATTAAAAACGTAAATATATAAATAGTTTAGGAAAAAGAAATGAGAATGAGTTTTCAATATATTGTGTGGAACAAGATCGAACTTGGACCCAAGCCGTGCTACGAGCGCTGAAAAGTAGATAAACATTACATTTTGACATAAATCATCTGTCAAAATTATGACGCACTATAAATTGAAACGGTTGTAATTTTCGTCCTGTCAGTGCATTCAAATTCAGAATTCGCCTAATGTCATGTCAGGGAGATATTGACGCGGAAAACGAATTTATCCGACATTTTGCCGCGCCCGTAACTATAGGCCCAGAAATGTGACTGCGTTTTACGTTTAATCCTGCTTCAGGGATTAAATTTAACAGAATTTAAGGCCTAACAGTTCCTCAGCGGGATAAAGACTTCTATTTACAGAGAAGAAACACGCATTAATCACTATGCTTGATACATGTTGACGATTCAAAATCGTTAAGTCAAAGTTCTGTTGTTTGCTGTTAAGTACCACTTCATTTGTTTACGTGCTTCCAGATTCGTTTCAAATCATGCCACCTACTTAGAGACTTGCCTAAAAGTTCCTCGTTAGAATAGTAGTTGCAAGCGCAACTGTTGAGCGTTTGATTCTCGGGTCAAGCAGAGTGCAGTTGGGTTTTTCCGTTAGGTGATTGTCAGTAGGGGAGGCCTTTGTCCAGCATTGGACGTCTTCCGGCTGATGATGATGATGATTGTCAGTAGCAGCATGGAGTCTGCCTGGTTGATGGCAATACGGTACCCATAGGATCTCTAGTTAATCGTAGGTGTACTATATCTAGATCTTTGCCTATCCCTTCGGTGAATGAATTTTGACCCAATAAGCGCAGTGACCAAGCAATTGAACAGCTGCGCTAAGGGTTGCGGATCCGATTCCCGCCCGGGACAAAAATTTCTACGATCCGCTAATGTTTGTCTCCAGTCTAGGTGCTAGTGTGATATTTAATGTTAGTGGAGGGTAACGATACAGGAGAAATTTCTAGTGTGGGGCGACGTTTAAAAAAATAATAGAAGTTATATTATAACTAAAATACGGAAGTTTACGTTGATTAGGCAGTCAAATAGCCATAGAGTAAAAAGTAGGCCGAATTTAGAAGGTTATAATACTTATAATAATGTAACTTATATTTCTAACTCACAGAATACAGGTGTGTACAAGCTTTAAAGCTAATATAGCTTTAAAGCTTGTATTCTGAATGTAAATTTGACAGACGAAAATCATGTTTAACGTATCCGCTTATTTCTGAACGAGCGTGTGCTTATTCGAGTGCGAAACGTATTTATGAAAATTAAAGCTCACAAATACAGCTTCCGAATAAAATCGACATTACGGAATCGTTATAATCGAGTAGGTATTACGTTATAAGAGGGTATATTAGGGTATCTTTCTCTAATATTCCAGTGAGATAATAACAGTTAAATGTGATCACCTAATCCGGCGGCTGATTTTGGTTTTAATTAAGAGTAGCTGCGCCCTGCGGTCTTACCCGCTACAGTTTTTCGGGATGAAAAGTAGCCTATATGTAATCCAGGGTGTCAGCTAGCTCCATACCAAATTTTTGCAAAATCGGTCCAGCCGTTTGAGCGTGAAGAGGTGACAAACATACAAACGTACAAACACACTCACAAACTTTATATAAAGTTGTTTTACAGTTGGAGTTAATTTTTAAAATCATACAAGTTTATTTACTTTGTGTCATGTGATGTTTATAACTTTTCTAGCTACAGGCTGTTTATTATTTTTATTGTCAGCGACAGATACATATAAAAAGTGGAGCAAAAAAAATTGTCCGAACCGTAATTTACAATGCCACTAATGTCATAATGTGACAACTTAAGCACGAATTTGAAATTATGGGTCAACAGTTTAAAACTACGATTGTATAATGACGGGTCGTACTGTAAGGACCTACGATAAGTCCAGTCGTCCAGTAGTCCATCAAGTCACTTTACACGACTCTTGAGGTTAATTAACCAAACAATTATTTTTATCTGTATCGCGAAACATAAACACGATATTTATTATAATGATAGCATTGTAATTAAGATCGTGTTTTATCGGACGGAAATAGAAAGTCAAAACTCCTTGACGTAACTGTGAGACTTTGTCCCTAACAGTAACTTTAATAATTAAAACTAAGTCAAAGTCCGTAAGGTATACATTTCGTAAAACCAATACAGGCATGTTTTTAAAGTCGATTTTAAAGCCGAAAGCACATGACAATTTTTTTATGTAAAATATATAATTTTGGAAAGCTATATTTCTCGATTTTTGCTAATATTAATTACGTCTCTCTTTGTCTAAAAACTTAAGATGCCTACAGAGTTCTCTTAGCCAAAACTAGAACATAAGCCTACCAACAATATCTACAAAACCTGCCCAAATATATGATCGTGTCCGAACACAGCAAAAAGCTCACCCTAACATCCATGTAGTCATCCTGGGTGTAGGTACCACCCATCCCTAAGTAGAATACAAGTGTCAATATACATAGCCATCCTTAGATGAGTACCGTCTGTTTTGAAGGTCAGAGGGTCTTAAGGGGGTCCGAATAACGCAACGTTAATTGTGACCGTTGCAAGACTGGTATCTTGGTACAGTTAGCAGCATAAGAAGCTTAACATGTAAAGAAATCTTATGTCAAATAATGAAAAGAAATAAACATCAATTCAAGTTATTGTTTCAAATTATAGGAGCGTTCAAATGATGAACTGAAAATATTCAAGACCTTTTACTTTATAAGAAGTAAAGTAAGACCATTCAGTCGTTGAAGGCCACGCGGGTCTTATTTGACCCGCGAATAATCCAATAACAAAAAATCTAAAAAAAAAATTCAAAAATCGGAAACAACAAAAAGCAATTGTGTTTGCGGGACGGCAGTGAAAGTGCTAGTGGTATCTTTAATAATGTAAATGTTCAGCTACATATTTTGCTGACTGTACCTACACTTCTTGTAACTGTTATGATACCAGTTATGGATTACCCTAATTAAGGGTACAAGGGTAAGATACCTGATGCTGCCAATTTTCCCTTAAGTAAATTAGGTACAAATATTTTTCTCTCCACTGCATTTGTATTCTGAAGGGCGGGTGAATATTAATGAGAGTGCGGAGTTTTAAAACACCTCGTTGATAGATATCGTGCTGCGTATTTTAATAATAGCAATACACATAATGTTGTTTATAATAATGTAATATTCTACACTACCGTGCTGGGAAGGTTTTTGCTTTACGGAATCCCTTGAGACTGATGAAATGATTGTCATTTCGTTTAATGACGTTTAAAATATCCTGTTAATCGTTTGATCCTTTTACGAAAAAAAAATTACTAGATCTTATTTATAACGCAAATAATTTTATTAACATTGTAATTTTGCAAAATGTTTCTCGGACTTTCAACAACATGGGCTATCAAAAAAAATACATACAGACTAACATAGAACCTCCTTTTTGAAGTCGGTTAAAAATAGTATTTTTTTTATTTGAATGTCCCTAACAAAATTAATGTCTAATAAACGATGTCGTTCTTGCTATAAGTAGTTTAGTTCCAAACAATATCACTTTAAACATCGTTACGAAATGAGAATAAAACTACTCCAATTTGTAATATTTGCTAATAGAAAAACTTAGAACTATCATTGTTACTGTAATGGGGTAAGTTTATCGACAAACCGAATATCGTTTCTATGGTAACAAGTTTACTTCCAAATGAATTAAAACCTAATCACGTACAATAGCAGCCAGTATGCCTCTTCCCGAATAAAGGTTTTAACGCGAAATTACCTTCATCATTACGGCTCCTTCAAATTTGCCTACAAAAGTCGTGCGGCTGTCGTACGTTTCATACAAATTGCTAAACGGACGTCTAATATTTGTATAAACCGTACGACAACCGCACGACTATCGCAGCCAACTTTGAAAGAGCCCTTAGCCAATGACATTAGAAAAACTGCAAAAAGACTTATATTATATCACTGTGAATTAAAGATTACACTGAAATTAAAAATATATAATTATGTGTATAGAAAATACTTTTTATGCTAATTTAAGATTTTACCCATTCATATACAACCTTTTCATTGCAGCAAACTTTTGTGCAATTGCAAATTGACTTTACGGATTGTTTGTCTTTAAAATCTTTAATTGTTTGTAAAGCAATGATTGGCTTTCTATGTATTTAAACATCTAACACTATTGTAACTCGTTTGATGCAAATACATGTTCTTTATTTCATTGTATTAAAGCTATGTAGTAAAATTAAAATGTATAAATTGTTGGGAACACACAACAGTAAGTTGTTTAACATTCCAGACATATTTTTGTTTTCATTACCGAATAGCAGGAGTTATTATTGAGGTCTGTGGTCCCTTTGACAGAGCGTGAACATATAGAGCGATGTTCGCGGTCAGTTGGTACCTCCGGCCGAAAACCGCAGGCTTTGGCCGATGTGTTCAACTCAGAATTGAAATCTCCTGCGTTTGTCGGAACTCTTAGAGTGCTTCACATTTACTTGTTGTATGGTTGTGGTGGTATCAGGGAAAATATATGATTGCTGTTGTCTGTAGGATAGTTGTATAGATAATATTCTTTATTGCACTCTAAGAAACGCGGAACACAGAAGCTTAAAACTAAAACCAGTGCAAGTGTTTAGTAAGTAAGTCTATTGAATAATTTAAATCAAACATGAAATTAAGATTGAGGTTTCTTCTATACTGGTATAAATATTCTTGGATCGCAAAAAGTTATGGTAGTAAATCTTATGTCTCTTTTTTACAATAGCCTGAAAGATATGCGATTAGCGTTAGATACTATATAAAATAATATTTTAAGACCGCAATTTTATTTAATTTCAAAGTTAGTTTAAGAATTCATACACCGTACAAAGAGACATCATCTACATATGAAAATATAATTTAAATGCTACCGAGCCTTGGTTGCAAGTTAAACTTGAGTAAACTTTATGTGAATGAATAGAAATTCAGAAATAACTTAACTTTCAGATTATTAGCTACTTTCTATAACGTTTGGCTTTAGCGTGTCTTGAATATTTCAGATAATCGAAGTTCTTGTTAAGGTAATCGTTTTACTTTTTATTTATATAGAACTTTGTTGACTTATCATTTTAATTTACTTCTCACGAGAATTATATTGTGGATACTTCTTACTTTTAAATCACATTTTTTTTAGAATATTATATATTAATAATAATGTCCTCCTGACCGAATTTCGGTCAAGGCGGCCTGTCTCAGCTGAGACTAGCCATCTGCGCAGGAGATATTATAGTGCACAAGTATGCGCGCAAACACAGGTGCACTCCCTATTCCCTCACTCTCATAATCCGATGGGACGGTAGACCGACACGATCGGAGAGAAATCAGGCGCAGGACCAACGGCTTAACGTGCCTTCCGAAGCTCGGTGGGGTCTCGACATGTGAAAATGGTCACCCATCACAAGACTGACCGCGGCGAGCACGGCTTAACCTCGCAGATCGACTGATCTGCCGGGTAGCGGCGTAGCTACGAGCCCCACAATTGCGTTAAATTATAAGCGCGCTAAACTTCCTATCACTTTTTAAGCCCTAAATGGAATTCGATTTTATTTTGTTGATTACAGTGCGTTTGTTGATTAGAACCTTGAATGATGAATTAATATCTCATACTAGCTGACCCGGCGAACTTCGTACCACCTTCTCAGCGTTTAAACCTTTTCTGGACTTCCACAAATATTTCAAAACCATTGAACCATACCGGCCAACCAGAATTGGCCAAATCGGTACAGCCGTCCTCAAGTTATAGCGTGACCAAGGGAAACAGGGATTTCTTTTTATATAAATAGAAGATAGATAAGTCGTAAGGTAATAATAATTTAACACCTCAATGATTCTGAGCGCGTCGACGGACAGGACCTTAATAATTATATACTATAGGTACGTATATACCAGTATCATAATTACCACGTTCTTACGCATCGATTGGTTATCTCATTATATCTGTTCCACTAAAGTCCTCTCAATCTAGTTAATTATAATTACAGATTATCAAATACCCGAAATACAAGTTACTTAACTTGATCTTACACTCAATTTTCCGCCCTTCAGTTTTAAGTTACATAGATTAAAATGTGGTGCTCATTACTTTACTTAAGTCACTGACATCAGCTTAATGTTAAGACGACATTACGGCTCGCTTACATGCTGCCGACTACGTCTCAAGTTTGGAATTGTTGGATTATTTTTCCAATTCCAGTGGATTATGGCTCGCACGCAGCACAAATCTCTTCTCCATCTGAACGGAAAAGGAATATTTATTTCCTTACCCACATGTCTGTCGTAAATGTATCAGAGTGAAATACAGGTTCGTCTGGATCCGAGTCAATATTATGTTCTTGTTACGAAATTATCTACTTATCCGCCTGAGGTTGATGTCGCGAGATGTTTTACCTCACATTAGTAACGGGTCGCTAGTTTCATCGGTCTTATTAGACCTTACGAGAATATGCTAGTGTGCGTACACACTGGAAGTAATTTAGGTCGGACGTAGACGTTCATTTGTTTAAAGTTATGGATACGCTCTAATTTGTTTTATAAGATAACTCCTAGAGTTAATCAGTTGTTTTTTGTTCCGAGGACGTTTTTAGAAGAAAGTGACACGTATTTATGCTGTACAGCAGCACTTAATAGGATATGTTAATTCGTTTGAATAATAACATAGGCATCCACAATAGATATTAACTATTTGCGAACTTGTATTAATATATTAATAAAAGAAATATCATTTTAGTTAAAAATACATTCTTTTCGGGTCTGCTGCCTCGTTGGTCTAGTGGTCGCTAAGCGCGACTGCTAAGCAAGAGGTCCTGGGTTCAAATCCCGGGTCGGGCAAAGTGTTACTGAGTTTTCCATTAGGTAATTCTCAGTAGCAGCACGGAGTCTGGAATTGTGCCCGGTTGATGGCAATAGGCTCGCCCCCTATTACATTGGGACTTATAACATAACTGGCGAAATGTGGGTGCACTATATGTTCACCTCTGCTTACCCCTTCGGGGAATACAGGCGTGATGTTATGTTATGTTTTCGGGTACAAATTAAGTTCAAATTAGTAGCTATAGGATTGAGACACAACTGTAGAATTTAATCTAATATATATCGTCATAATATTACTCATTCATATCCGTGATCTCTGCCGACCATTCTGGAAAATAGGCGTGTCTTTATGTATGTATGTATACATATATATCGTTATAAGAAAGCAGATTAATCCCAACATAGTTAAACTAGAAAGTACGAGAACCTTTTAAACTATAGAGTGTCGCGGCGGCGCATAACTTGTTGCGAAATCAGACACCGTTTAGTAGGTGCTCCGACAAGAGCGGAGCTAGTTGTGTGCGCAGTATCAGATTCACTCGCACTCAGGATACATATTGTGACGATTTTAGCTTTTTTGCTATTACTATGCCATTTTCGATGGTGTAAATATTTTTACTATAGATATAAGGACCTACTATATCTAGTACCTAGTATGGAGTTTAATAGGTATTTTCTGTAGCTACTATATCCATTATATCTAGAACCTATGAAATATACTAAATTTCATGAGTGCTTTTGAACACATGGAAAAAAATACTGCTGTTATTCTTGGATTGATTGTGGTCTATGTCTTAACCCGGCTTGCAAGCTAAACTATTTTGTCTAAATCGCAATTGTGATCGAGCCGGGTTTACGTAACAAAGAAGCATGCAGAGATGCTTTCGCATTTACAATAATGAAATATAGCGGATAGTACAAATAAAAAACACGACAATATTTATATAAATATGTAGTTTTACGTAAAACAAATATATGCTATCATTAACAAATATAGACCCTGAAGGTTGTCGCAACACTTATTTTAAGTAAAAATAAGGAAATGCAGTAGGTTTCCAACTTAGCTCCTAACTTCAACATAATAATTTTATTGATAAGAGTAATCTAGTTAGAAATTTATATAGTTTCCACGCAGAGAAACAGCAGTAATTACTATGATACTGATATGTTGTGGGACACTGATTGTGAGTTGCAACGATGTTACCATTCTATGCTTGTGGTTTGTTATTGATTTTGGCTTTATCTAATAATGACAAGTTACTCTAAATCACTTTTTACTAAGACTAACTATATTACCTATAGATATATATATTAATTAACATGGTGTAAAAATTGATTAGATTATATTCTTACAACCTACATCCTGGCACGGTCAACCCGGATAGATTGATTGAATCAATTCAATAGTTTAAGGAGGTACCACTGCGAAGGTCGGCCGATTATCCGGGTCAGTTTCCTCAAGTGATTCAATTGCGTACTCTCAATAGTTTTTGTATGTGACGCTAGTATTGTCAGGAACAGATAGATACAGCTGTGAGCCTCTAGGCTTACAGCTGTATCTATTTTCTTAAATCCAGTGGTTTTTGTATACTTTTTTTTTAGACCCCACACTAGGAAATTCTCCTGCATCGTTGGAGTGTATCACAAACATGAAATATCACATACTCAAACGCCCTGACTCGGAACAAACATCTACGGATCACACAAATTTTTGT
Source organism: Abrostola tripartita (assembly GCA_905340225.1). Lineage (NCBI taxonomy): Eukaryota > Metazoa > Arthropoda > Insecta > Lepidoptera > Noctuidae > Abrostola > Abrostola tripartita. Next base: position 1,378,410 of record HG996494.1, read on the forward strand.
CCTGGCGGAAATCGAAACTCTCAACTCCTAGCGCAGCAGTTCAATCGCTTAGCCACTGCGCCAATCAGCTCGTCAAACCAACAATAAGTAAAGGCGAATCGTGAAATCTTTACTTGGTGTTAGTTTGAGTAATCATTTACGTATCTGAGGTTGGCGGTAGGAGAAGTAACCATGCATACAATGCACGTTGATCCTATTTGTAACAAACTACATCCGCAAGTTCCATTCATATTGAATAGCTTTGCATAATAATGTAAGCGATAAAGAGCCGACAAAGATATCGTTAAGTGCTTGTAGATAAGATTCATAACATACATGAAGTGATTAAACCTTGTACAGTTAAGAGCTGGATTAAGTTCCCGGCAAGAAGGAGATGCCTCCTTTTGCTGTTCAGTAACTCTTTGTTGAAATTTGTTTTACGGCATTTATTTAGCAGTAGTTTTCACCCGCGATTTTCTTTCGTGTACGGGATAAATTTCACCGCCTCTTTTCCGGGAAAAACAATTAGCATGTGTTAATTCAGATTATAAACGTTTTTGGCAAATTTATCTACTTAAATCTGATTGGTACATTGACTAACCTATTGGACTTTTGCGCTAGGGGTGCGGGTTTGATTTCTACACGGGACAAAAATTCGTGTGAAGCGCAGTTGTTTGTCCTGAGTCTGGATGTTTGTGTATGTGGTATTTTATATTCGTGAAACGAACTCGGACACGTGAGAAATTTCTGGATGACGTTTCTATTAAAAAAAACTCAATAACTATTACGTGATCGAGTAACAACTTAACTAGACAACCACTTAGAAACAGTTTATTCTATCATTATATCATGGGTATAGGATAAACAATAACCTCGATGATCCCGCTATATATAATGACTAAACAGTTGAAAATCTTATAAAATTGTATTTTATACCAAATTAAGTAAGTTTGCCAAGCAGAAGGGCAATATAGGCTAATAATAAAAAACAAAAACCAAATTTTATATTCTTATTTCGCAGTATATTTATAAATCTAAGAATAATCGGCTGTAGGTACATATAATTTTAATTTAAAATTAATCGACGTCAGGAAAATCGCAATCCTCAAAATCATATATCAATTAAAATATTGTTTGTTAACATGTTCATTGAAGCGTACGTCACGGGAAATAATTAGGTTTCCTTGAATCAATCAAATTATATAAGATCCATTATGAAGTGGCGGCGTGATAATTGATTGTATTAGACAGGCTTAGAGACTTGGCTGTTGTAGATCAAAATATAAACACAATTTATTGTGATAGATCTTTTTAAAACCCATGTAATAGGTAGGTAGTTAAAAATAAAATCAAGTTAGACCAATTAAAAAAATATAAAACATAACATCACGCCTGTATTCCCAGGAGAGGTAGGCAGAGGTGCGTAGTACACCCACATTTCGAATATTAGGTCATAGGTCCTCATGTAATAGGCCAGCCTACTGCCATCAAGCGAAAAACCCTGCAAAACAAGCCTATTGCCATCAACTGGGCACAAATCAAGACCCCGTGCGCTAATGAAAATTATCTAATGGAAATCTTATATATTCTTATGTACAAAATCTTTTTAACTTAGATTAACCAAAAACATTTACTTTGCCCATAATTTTTGACATATCTTTAGTTTTTATTTTCATTTAAATAATACCTTATTTTATATTTATTAATATATATTTAATTGACACAAATACCCGAATTTTCTTCCATTGCCTTTATCGAAATTGGTATCAAAAAATTTAAAACGTAGTTTGACTATTAATATTTGGGAATCGAAGTAAAAATAAATGTTGAACATATGAATAGGTAAATGTTGATATAACAATGAACAACAAAAAGTAATCAACGTCCAGAGAGATGGGTATTCCATATAAATTGTTACGTAAACCGTCACGAGGTCATCACAAAGCTGGCCAATTAATTATCTAAAACAAATGAATACATAAATCGAGAATGTTGTTCAAACAACAATCAATTTGACGTCCTTTAAAAGATTTATTGTTTAAAAAATCATAACATCATGCCTGTACTCCCCTATGGGGTAGGCAGATGGGTGTATTACATCCAGGTCCTAATGTAATAGGGAGCGAGCCTATTGCCATCAACTGGGCACAAATCCAGACTCCGGGCTGCTACTGAGAATTACCTAATGGAAAATCCTAATAAACTCTGCCCGACCAAGGATTCGAACCCAGCACCTCGTGACTAGACCAAAGAGGCAGTGCCGGTCCAGGCAATTTATAGGAAAACAGTTGTTTAACAGTTTTGCGGCTTTCCAGCAGTATTGTGCTGAGTTAGGGATCTTTTTGAGGGTCTCGTACGTAAAATTTATTTTTTATTTATATCTTAATTTATTATCGAAACGTACTAGTTAAGTTTAATCAACAAATTAATATTAAAGTATCTGTTATTTCACGATATAACAAAGGTAGAGTGTGAAATTGGGTATGTAACACCATCAAAAAAAATTCCAACACTCCTTCTGCAAAAAATTGCTTCATTTTAGTCCTGAAAACCCGATTGATTTCCAGTTAACTGTCAAATTAGATTTTCAATTGCTTAGAAATGGGTCAATACTTACCGCCGAACTCGGAGACGTTAATGATCATTCATCACATAAAAAACCTTTACTTGGTGACAGTTTAAGTAATCTATAAATGTGTCTGAGTTCGGCGGTTAGTGCATTAAGTTGGTAAAATAGTGACGTCACAACTTGCTATCACCATACAAAATCTATTGAGGAATAGCGTTTTTGATAGCTCTTAAAGGCACGTCAATTGATTGGTGGTATCAAAAACCCAATAACGCAACTCTGCCTACCTCTATAAAGCATGCAGGCGTGATGATATACGAACAGAATGATAGCTTTGCGAATGATTTGTGAGTGGAATGTAATGAAAATCTCTCAAAATCCGCTGCGGAAGCTGCGGTTGCATCTTAATTACGCGCGAGTTCATTATCACTGGATGCTGTGGCGATTCATCCGCGGATCGTAGTCGTTGATGATAATGTAATTAGTGAATAACGCGTATTATTTCAATTAACCTATAACTTACATATATATGTGTTAGTATAATTCGAGGGTCTTGTAGCTACTTGACTGCCGCACAGATCAGTCGATTTGCGAGGTGAAGCCGTGTTCGCCGCGGTCAGTCGTGTGATGGGTTTATCTCTAAAAGTATTTACCCCCTTGAAAGTAGTATTTAACAGTTCCCGACAATCTTAGGTAAACCCCTCTCTATCTCTGCCAACATTCTTTGCTTTAAGCTCTCATATAATGCGAACGCTATGTTTGTAGACGGCTACTAAGTCCACTGCCCATACCCAACCACTCGATCTACGGTCATGTCTACGAGACTACGCCGTAGCGAGTTCGTAGCAATTTATTTCACCTTTCACGAAACTGTGCTACGTAAGTTATTTAGATCAGGCAATTAGTGTGTTGTTGCGTGAAATGTAATGCGAACATTTTTGTATGAATTTACACATTACATCACGCCTGTATTCCCCGAAGAGGTAGGCAGAGGTGAACATATAGTACACCCACATTTCGCCAGTTACGTTGAAAGTCCCAATGTAATAGGGGGCGAGCCTATTGCCATCAACCGGGCACAAATTTAGATTCCGTGCTGCTACTGAGAATTACCTAATGGAAAACTCAGCATCACTTTGCCCGACCCGGGATTTGAACCCAGGACGTCTTGCTCAGCAGTCGCGCTTAGCGACCACTAGACCAACGAGGCAGTGTATGAATTTATTTTTAGTTTTTTAATTGTTGTCTAGAAATTGGGTGTTGTTAGTTTGTTGCCTTTGGAGGTATGTGTGAATTCATGTTATCATGTCGTGAGTACACCTGCGTGAGACTAATAAACGTCAGTACGTGTTAACACAGGCAGGTTATTAACCTATTGCTTGAATATTATCATAATATTTAAAAGACACGGTTTGACTCATACAAAATGACATTTTAGCATGCTGTTATAAGTTAAAAATTCTTAAGATTTGTAGCGTTTTGTTCAAAACAATTTCATGTCGTATCTAGTACAAACTATAAGATTATCTATTCGTTAAACCTTCAAAGAATCCTATCCAATCTTCAGATAAAAATTCTTTAAAAAACACTTTTATCACGTCCCTCGAAAGTATTTAAGATTAATTTACGGTTCCAAGTCTGCAAATATTTCAAAATTCTCCAAGTTAGGGGCGCAGATGAAATTCCTCGAGTAAATTTAATTCAAGGTGAAACACGTTACCGTGACCAAGACGTGAATCAAATAAAGCCTATTTAACATCCCAGGTATCGGCTTTTTGCTATGTTAATTCTTGAGTAGCGCATGCGTATAAATATTGTTTGTGTGGTTATTTACCTGATAACGTAAAATAAAATAAAAATTACAGTACCTACTTACAAATAAAGGCGACTGCTGGTTCCCTGGTCAGGCAATGTTTTTTTTGGGTTTTTCCATTAAGTAATTCTCAATTGCAGCCTGAGTTTGTGTCAAAAACTCACTCCCTATAACTTAACTGGCGGAATGTGGATATATTAAACACCCCTGCCTACATTAAAACAGGCGTGTTTTTGGTACAAATAAAGATTATCATCATCATAAGATACCCACTGCTGGACAAAGGCCTCCCCCTTGAACGCCACAATGAACGACAACTTGCCATTTACATCCACCGGTTGCCCGCAACTCTGACGATATCGTCGGTCCACCTGGTGGGAGGCCTGCCAACGCTGCGTCTTTCGGTTCGTGGTCGCCACTCGAGAACCTTTCTTCCCCAGCGGTTATCGGTTCGTTGAGGGATATGGCCTGCCCATTGCCACTTCAACCTGCCTAACTGAACAGTTTGTCCAAGGTAGACGTAGTGGTCAACACTCAACAACCTCGAGAGTATTGTCAAATCAAGTTAGCTCGATGAAATAATGGCAATGGTTTCACCAGTTACCATAATTCATACGATTGATTTCAATCAAGCCCACCAATCGTGCCCATCATTTTCCTGTAAGCCAGGATCTACAATGATAACTATAAAGAACCATCGAGGCAATGAAGCTAAAGGCGTCCCAGAGAAATGACTCGACAGTCTTGGAACCAGCAACGAAATTAATCATAAAAGAACATATAGGAGGAGTAGGAATATAAATGCTGATTTCAAACAGTAGACTGTTACAAAAACATATAATTAATAATTATATCAAATACAAAAATCATATACGAAAATTCATACATAATAATTCATAATCCCTAGTTAGAAAGGGATACCGCAGTTCTTTTTGTTGAGCACAATCAAACGGAAATTGCCCATGTCGTAGTGAAAAAATTGGTCATTCAACAGGTTTGAAACGGCGCGGCGCCGGCTGCCCCGGTGAGGAAGGTTTATGTAGGTATAATATATAGAAGTGTACTATACGTGCACCTCTGCCTACAACAATACGGGTGTGATATAATTTTATAATAGCACTGATAGCCGAATGGTATGACCGTTGGACTGCCAAGTCAAAGGTCGCAAGTTCAAAACCCGGGACGCACCATGTCTTTTCGAATTCATGTGCGTACTATAAATTAGTTATCAGTTGCTAAAGACGGTGAAGAAAAACATCATGAGAAAAACGGCACACCTGAGAGATTTTTCAACGGTGTGTAAAGCCATGCCAGAGGCCTAGACGCGGTTTAAACTCTGACACCAGGTGGTTCATCAACCATACGATAAGGAGAAGATTTAATAATATTTTTCTTAAAATGCTGATGATGATTCCTAAATTACGCAACAACCAGAAAAACCTTTTATCTTATACGTAGACACCATGAGCGAAAATCCATACGAAATTTTATCGAAGTTGGTTTAGCCGTTTGAACGTGAAGAAGTAACAAACATACAAAATCACAAACTTTCGCTTTTATAATATTAGTGTGATTCTTATATAAACCTAGAATTTATACCTGCTTTAGTATTTAAAACTATACCATAACAATGGCTGGATAGTGAATGAATATACTGTCATGTATAATAATAATAACAGCCTATAGCTGTCCCACTGCAGGGCAAAGGCCTCTTCTCGTATAGAGAAGGATTGAGCACTGATCACCACGCTAGCTCACTGCGGGTTGGGTTATTTTTCTATACTTACACTGGGTTGAATATTTTACCCAAATTGTAAATGAGAGAATAACCGATCTATATTAATATTTTTTATTTGACTTTGATGCAACTCGTATTCTCATTTTAGGTATATTGTGTAGCTCATTATTCTCTCATACTTGAAATGATTGTTAAACTTTCCTACAACATAATTTTAAAAGAGTAACTATGGAGTTTCTTGCCGGTTCTTCTCCATACAAATGACTTTTTGGAACCGTGCAACTAGTTTGACGTTTTGTAAGTGTTCTTTTGTAGCCTATATGAAATAAAAACATTATGACTATGACTATAAAACAAGACGATGAATGTTGTATAATTTATAGTTATTAATTATTCATCAGATAATTGAACAGTTGTAGTGTACAGTTGAACACTTTAGCAGTCAGCGACAGCTGTCATACGAACATCGTTTCACATATGTGGGAAACCGCGCGACACCGCACGACCGCGGCGCGTCGGCAATCGCTGCGATTAATCGCCGCTAGACCGCAACGTTCATTACCCGGTACTTCCTCTGTGAGCTCTGCCCATATTATACATTATAAATTATAGTCCCAGCACAACTTTATACCATCACTATATTCAGCCCGCGACTTCGTTTGTGGATTTCGTGTCTTTTTCGGGCTTAAGTAGCCTTTGTCCACCTTAAAGCTCCATTGTAAACATTTGTGAAATAATTTTGAAAATCGGATATATCTTTTCGAAGCTTATCCTACAGTGGCTGCGCCCCGCGGTTTTACCCGCTACATTTTTTTGGGATAAAAAGTAGCTTATGTGTTAATCGTCCATACCAAATTTTATCAAAATTAGTCCAGCCGTTTGAGCTTGAAGAGGTAACAAACCTACAGACATACTTTCGCCGTTATAATATTCGTGTGATCTGAAATTCCAAATATACAAATACCACTTCATAATATTGCTATAGATGTATAACGATGGCGACATAAAAATATGAATTCTACTCGTCTGCAGACATTACGTCCGCAGTTTAGTAAACTGTAAAGAGTTGCCTTGTTGCTGATAATAAAACCCAGTTTTATGGTCGAATTATGCGTTCCTGCCCCCAGCCAGCCTCACCGGCTGCACTCTAGCTATTTTATTGTTTCATTGACGCTCAGACATTACAGATGCCAGTAGTATGCATCCTGATATGCACTTAAAAAGCTTTTACACGAATCACGCTATTCCAAGATCATAAAAATCTAATATACTCCGGTAATGCTGATTCGATTTGTTAATGGATTTTTTGCTGCCCGGTATACGAAAAATGTGTTTTAGATGGTATATGTAGGTTGTCGAGTTAGGCCATGCCTGTGCTAGAGAAATTGCTCTTAAAATTAAAGTAAAATTTTGTAAAACATTAATTTCAAATGTAGAGTACGTGACTTTTCGTGCCGCTTTGGCATTAGACTGTAGTACGGTATTTATTTACTTACAAAAATGCGGTTTTATTACATTTTTATGTAGAATATAAAATCACATGTAAAATAGGGACCATCTCTATCACGGTGTTACTGTGAAATCATTATTTTCTAAGATAAGTTGTAATGTTATCTGGATATGTTTCATTTCGTGAAAATTCTCGTGCTGTTTTCGAAATACCGCTGTATATATTGTATTAGGATAAATTACCTAGGGATCACCGCATGTAACAAACGTCGGGGACTTTTTTGTGAAACTCAAATAATATTATTTCGTAGCAGAAAAAAAGAAAGTCGCATAATTGTGACACAAACAAGGAAGAACACACATTAGAGAAAATTTAATAAACAATACACATTCTTTTTTCTTAATCAATGTATGAAACAGATTAAAAAGTCACTTTCTTGCCAGTTTACGTCTGTGGACGGCGCGGCGGCAAAATTATTACCGCGAAGTTTCCAAAACAGAATTAAGCAACTCCACGTTTTTGTTATTCTTAGTCTTGTTTTCTAACTTGTTACTTGAAATTTATTATGATCATTTAAGACGTTGGGTCTCTAAATAAAAAATAAAATAGAACACGGAGTTAATTAGAACTATCAAATTAAAGTTACTTTATTTAAAAGAGTCTGCTGTCTAGAGAGGGGAAGATGAATTGTAGCGCTCTGTCTCTTTCTTTAGGTGACGTAGAAGGCGTCTAATGGAAAATTATCTTAATGACATCTGGGAACCGTGCTTCATAATGGCGACCAGCTTCGCTCCCGCCATTTAATCACAATCAGCGAGTATCGAGCGTCTGGGAGATGTTTGTCCGATTCCCGGTTCAGACAGATTAACTGTCAAGCATTTTGGTAGCAACTCGTATGCTAGGATTACGACTACGTTATTAAAGTCTTCTCTTACCTCCTTATTTCTAAAAAAATACAATTTTAAACCAAGGATTAAACTATACCTGTCACTGTCGTTTGCATATCAAAGAATAGAGAGGTCAATAGACGTAATACAGGGTTTAGTTAGTGCCGGTATGATCCTAGTTAATGAATAAGAGGGTTTAGGTTTAAATCTTAATCATCGAATTATCGGTCAGTAAAACGAACCCTGCGCCTACCTTTCATCATGTTATCTTCTCGCAAATAAAGTTCTATTCTATGAAAATGTACATAAACGTACAGACGACGTCTAACGTCACTACAATGAGTAGCCATATACCTATAAGGATCGTATCTATGTCACTATAACGACTGCCATTGTTCGAAGCTACAGTTCCTGTCCGATCTATAGACTTTAAGAGGTCTTATGAGGGCCTCGACAAAAGAGGTCCCACACTCGAGGTCTCTGGGAGGATAACGAGAGCTCGTGTTCAGCAAACATCTGTGTAGTTTGTGGGAGAGAAACTGATGCCGGCGGCTGTTAGCCACTTATACAAACACTGATATAATGTTTATGAGTAGAACTATCAGCGCGGTATAGTTGTGTTGACGGTGTCGACGATCTTGTTGAGAATTGGGTTAGTTTGCCACCGAAAATGTGCCTATCACATGACATTGTAACGTCTGTGATGCAAAGGCCGATGATAAAAGGTACAAGTTAAACTTTTTTTCTCTACTTCCGTTTGTGAATGATGAATTGACGAAATTACTTATTATATAATTATGTGTTACATACATAAAGTCACGTTTTCCAGAGGGGTAGGCAGGGCTGCTACGATCCTGGCATACTTCTTTCGCCTCATTCACTCGCAACACATTCGTCATACTTAATTATCTTATTAACATAAAATACAGTGCAGAGTTAATCAATGAACAATATAAAAGAGACTGCTGCCTGAAGCAGGTAGCAACAGCAACAGCATATAACACAACAGGATAGTCCTCCGTGAAGCAGTATACTAAATAAAATCGAAATAACATGTTAACATTAATTTAAAGGACTTTTTACAAACCTTATGCCTCATGTTAAGAGTCTAGTCTAGTTAAATATTTGATTATTTAACGCCTAACCCCTAACTTATAAGAATTGACTGAGTTGAACAATTTGAATAAACTATAACTGTCACTGTCGTTTACATGACAAAGAAAAGGTCCTACGACAAATTGACTTTATAATTAATATGTTTTAGTTAATAGACGAACGATGTTTAAGTTAAGTTTAGCACCGTTTATAAGTTAAAGGGGTCCAAGTACTTATCTGCACAGTGCGTTACAAAAATAACCCTAAATGCCAACTGCCATACACTTCGCCATTCAGATAAACGGTGTCACGTGATCTCCAAGACGCGAATCCGAAGGGAACCGAAAATAAACATATATTTCGCAGTCGTCTTGCAAACCGGGAAATCACTTACAATTGTGATCTAAAAATACTTTGTATCCAATATTTATAAGACAACAAGAGTGGGTCGAATCATATACCTACGTAGCAATATGTTAATAAGTATGACAGGTTTTCTTGTAAGGCATAAGGCTGATCGTCAGTTCTTTAAATACTATCCGATGCGCTATTCGTATTCTGCTAACCATTAAATATAATTAAAACTATTATGACCGTTGAACTGCAAGTCAACGGTCGCAAGTTCAAAACCTGGCACGCACCAATGTCTTTTCGAATTTTTGTGCGTACAATAAATTAGTTATCAGTTGCTAAAAACGGTGAAGGAAAACATTGTGAGGAAACCGGCACACCTGAGAGATTTTTCAACGGTGTGTAAAGCCATGTCAGAGGCCTACAGGCGGTTTAAACTCTGTCACCAGGTTGTTCATCAACCATACGATAAGAAGAATTAAAATTTTTAGGTTTTTGATTTTGTGTAAATTGCATTGTAATAAGTTTGTTAATTAAGTAGCTACTCAGATTACACTGTGATTTTAATTTAAAAAACATTAATCTTACTTTTTAATGTCCCACTGCGGGACTAAGGCCTCGTTTCCCTCATTCTACTTATCCTTATCTTCCGCTGTTCTCAATTATGTATGATTTTATATTACCTCTCACAGAATACAATGTACCCAGAAGAGTTGCTTTATTTTTCTATTAGTATGATGTCACTCCGTACCGGTGCACGTCCCAAGAGCACCAACCGACTCGATATAGATCTTTCCTCCGGTGATCAAGGCAGCACGTGTCATACTGAGGTGCTTCGCTCCTAGAAAGTTTTAGCTTAGATTAGTACCAAACAGAAATACTAGAAATGTGTAGGTTACCGTAATTATGCCATCTAATAATGGATTCTTAGAAAATATTCAAATGATTGACGACCCGATTGGCGCAGTGGCTAAGCGATTGGACTGCTGCGCTAAGGGTCGCGGGTTCGATTTCCGCAAGGGGCAAAAAATTGTCTGATCCGCAGATGTTTGTCCCGTGTCTGGGTGTTTGTGTATGTGATTTTTCATGGTTGTAAAACGCACCCACGATACAGGAGAAATTCCTAGTGTCGGGCGAAGTTTAAAAAAAAACCATCAAATGACATTAAGAAGATTTAGTGTCAATGACTCTTTTGCTACTGTACCTACGCGATATATGTTGAATGTTCTATGTTCACCCCTTTGAAATGAGACTTATCTGGCGATATGTGGGTGTGCACACAATTGCCTATCCATTCAGAATAAATGTGCCTACTCCATGCTCCTGTAAACGTCGACAAAACAATTTATTGAAATTATCTTTCAACAAAATTTCAATGCTTTTAAGTATTTTAAATGATGGAAATAAACTTTAGTAGTAAATATTTAGTGAGTATCCGGTTTTATTACGATTTTATTTTATCAAATACACGGTTCATGTGACACATAAAAATATTTATTGGATGCGGTATGCATGCGATACTCAAATGTTTTACGATTTTTCTACACTTCTATATAAGATTGTAAAGTATTTGCAACGAGTTAACAAAATAAGATTACTTATCATTTCGTTAGTAGGAACCTAAATAGTAACAATTTGTAATAAACATTTACATGTTTAATATTATAATTATGTTTTAGGTATGTTGATACAAGAGAATATCTATTATTTCTATGTTTGCAACGATCACAAATACTAAAAGAACTGGTATTCCATTTCCAAAAATGGTATGCTTAATGTCATCCAAAAAAAGAAAACAAAACGTTTTCTCTATTCAAAAAGTTGTGTTCCCCAAATCTAGGTATATACAGGTTGTGTTTTTTCACCACGTTTATTTCAAGTACCTATATTATTATTGCAGCAAATACAAGGTAACAATCAGAAACTTTTTGCTATCGTGCATGCAGCTCCACGTTAACAGTCAACAGTACGCGGCCGCTGCACGCCGATACGTCGTTGTTTGCGACAGTCATTGTGTGACATGTCACTGATCGATTTGCGCCGAGGCTCGCCACCGCTGTCACATGTCCGACGCACGACAGCCTATACAACGACATTTGTGTTTTTATAGAATTGTTCAACTAAGTATTTTTAAGACTAGACTGTAGACAGATTTTGCTAAGCCCTCGCCCTGTAGTTGGATGATAAGAGGTTTATATTTATTTTGTTGGATTGCAATTTACATATTTAGTAAGATTTGCCTTTTTATTAGACTATAAATAGCAGCGTAACTTTAACTTTGTCTGTCACTGGAATGGATAGATTTTAATATAGGATAGTTTATTAAACTCTGGAACAGGACATAGCCTATTCTTAAAAGGTAGACAAAATCGCAGGCAGACTTTTTCCCCTCCTCTTAACCTAAATTTCTAATTTACTCAAAGGTTTGCTGTAAGAGGGATCAATTATGCTCGCCTGTGTACACCTAGATTCATATTGTTAAAATGTCATCATACTTGTTATGTGTATAATAAGGAATTAAAAATAAAAGAGAGATAATTTATTAGAGCTAAAATCTGACTCAAACATTAAAAAACACTGGTTTATTATGAAGCTGAAATAAATTAGAATTGTCCGTTCGCTCATCCGTGACTATAGTTACATCTTTTGTTAGCTATATCTATATCTCATCTATACTCCACAATACCACGTGCCGCCCACTCTTCGTCTGCCGCTGGGTTTGACGTGCGCACGCTACATCTATTCACAATAAAACATTTTTGTAAATAAGAAGCTAAAATAATAACATGCCAATACATTTAATACATTGGAGGAAAGTGGGTAGGTCAGCAAATTTAGAGCCATTGAACCGAGAGTTGAAAAACGATCGCCTTATTACTGGTTTATCATATAAATACCCACACAAAGTTATAAGTGATCGAATGACACTTTAATGTAAAATCTTTATTCAGAAGGTTGTAATGTATTTGAACTATGTACCTACGTAAAAATTAAAAGTACTATTTTCGAAATGAACAAACGTAATTAGACAAGTGTCCTTCAAGCTAGCATTGCAATGCAAATTGCGGACATAAAACACAGAGAGATGATTAACAACACGTCGTATTCGATAGACTTTGTCTTAATGCAGGACAGTTTAAGATGTGGAAGCGAGACGCTACGTGCCGTGTAATGCTGCGTCTCGCTTCCACAATCTAAACTGTCCTGCTTAAGAGTTCATGGTAAGGGGGCTGATTGACGCAGTGGTGGCGCAATCTGAAAGTTTGGATGAACTCATATTCGCGTACCTTACAGATTTTTTTTACGTAACAAAATCCTATATAGTAAGATTTAATCTTTAGACTAGCGAGGCTAAAACAAGCGACGTATTTTGCCAAACATTACATAATAAAAGTATTTTTCCCAAAATTCATTTCGTCTCCATGTTTAAACTGGTCCTATTAAAACAACACCATTTGTTTGAACATTTTATTAGGGCTCCGTGACGTGACAACGCGACAATTTATCGGCCTACTGGCAATCGGTAAGATTTGCATTATTCTATCAACACACAAAATTGTTTCTAGTTATTAACAATTAATCCTTACTCATACCATTCGACCTTCCGTTATTGATTTGACATTTTGAAGTTTCGAACGCAATTAATAATTAAAATATACACGTGCCTTGTGTACGCTTGTAGAATTTTAAATGAGATGTTGAAATGTTCGTGTTTTGTTTATTCTCAATAGCCACTTGACAGGCAAAGGTTGTTTATAATAAAATCGATAATGATTACAAATTGTAGCGTAGAATTGTAGATCTGTAGCACTGTGAACCATATGACTCTTCTCATGTTCCCATACAAAGGAGGAACGATCATTGATCGACACAAGTGTGTCAGTTACCTAAAACAAGCAAACTTGTGGTCGTATAGCAGGTTTGTATCGATGTCATTTTTTGGACATCTTCAAGAACATTGCAAACAAGCAAATTAATTACTTTAAAAATGCTAAACAGGCAAAAAATTTCTTCTTTTCACCGTCTTACATCACTTTAAAGATTTGTTATGTTTTATTCAGAATAGACACGACAATTTCAGTACTTACTTGGATAGAAAGGAGAGCTGACAATGTAACGGAGATGAGTCATTAGTGCTTATGAATAATTTTCATTTTTCCTCGTCAAGATAACACGTTCATACGCAGAAGCAAGATATAAAAAAATAAACAAGGAAACGAGAAAAAAGAAATTTATTCTCAGTTTCTACACATTTCTGGAATCTTCTAGAGAGTTCGTTCTCATGTATATATATTTTTTTCTTTTTATCTATTGTTTTTACTTTGTTGATTATTTTGAATGAGTGTTCGAAGTTCAAAAGCTTTATTTTGAAAAATCCGATTACGCGGGCGTCTTTTTGTGACATACGAGTTGGATGAAAGTGCTGTTGCTTTGTTCGATTGAATATTGAGTACTCTTTAGATACTAATATCTAAATAAGAAGTATGCGGCTACGGAGTAAACTTTTTTTTAACCCATAGGGAAATGAGGACATGTAATACCTAATATTTCCTACATATCGTTTTAGTTAACAAAAAAAGGTTCGGTAGGTTTTCTATATTTTAGATTTTAGGATTTTCGTTCATAGGATTTTTGTAAAAGAATCTAAAAGCTTAACTAAAATAGCGCAATCTATATTTTAAACGGTTTACTTTGTTACGATAAATAGTTAAAAAACATGATAGCGGAGGCTTCTCATTAAGCTAACGTGTTCAGATCTTAGCTTCTTTTTTTTACAGGAAGCGGAAACTTAATAACCTCGTCAATGTTATTTTTAACTTAGCCGGCATTTTGTTACTTAAATTTTAGTAGCTTTATATACATATACAATTATACATACATGTGACACATTTATTATGATTTTAATTCAGTAAAATTACGATATGATTTTTTTAAGTTCTTTAATAAGAGCCTAAAATAAGTAAATCAATTTTTTACCAGATGTACTCTTCGCCCCTTTTGGATAGATATACCCTTTCCGTAACACCCTGTAAATAGTATTTATTCTCAAAGACACATTTATCCTAACCTGCCTAAAGCGGTCAAACGTGCGACTACTAAAATTTGTTAGCTATAATGTTAATGGCATTGTTACATTTTAGTACTGGCCACTTATAATTTAAAAATAATACAGATTTCAAAAACCAAGCCTTTAAAAAAAAGGTTCGCATCAACTTTAAAAAGTAAAATAAATTTACCCTGATCAACAGCCATGTTGGCTTATTGTCAGCTGGTATCCGGCACGACCGCTCGTTACGAGAAGGGAAATTTAATTTTATCGCTGCAATTCAATTTTTACCTTTTTACCTTTGAAATATTTGGGAGATTATGATAGGTACACTGATTTTAAAAACAAATGCCAGTGTTAATGAGTAGAATAAGAAAACTGGTTGCAAATCACACTAATCTTATGAAGGCAAAAGGTTTGTGAGTGTGTTTGTGCGTTTGTGTGTTTGTTACCTCTTCACGCTCAAACGGCTGGTCCAATTTTGTTAAAATTTGGTATGGAGATACCTGACACCCTGGATTAACATATAGGCTACTTTTATCCCGAAGAAATGTAGCGGGTAAAATCGCGGGGCGCAGCTCGTATAATAGATAGGTACCTACCTAAAGTTAGGACAAGAGTAACATCGCAGCTTCACCGAATTAAATACTGATAACTGGTTTAGAACGTGCCACACGTTTAGATTATGATATATGATAGCCGAGTGGTGGTGACCGTTGGACTGCTAAGTCAAAGGCCGTAAGTTCAAACTAACACGCACCGATGTCATTTCGAATTTATGTGCGTATTATAAACTAGTTATCAGCTGCTAAAAACGGTGAAGGAAAACATCGTGAGGAAACCGGCACACCTGAGAGATTTTTCATCGGTGTGAAAAGCCATTTCAGAGGCCTTCAGGCGCGGGCGGTTTAAACTCTGACACCAGGTTGTTCATCATCCATAAGATAAGAAGACAGATTATTATCTATTTATAGCAATACTAAATGTACCATTATCACACTCGAAGTACCTACTTTTAAGAAAATGTAATATCAATAATTCAATTTAACTAATGCCAAGTAAAAAACAAAAAAGAATTGTTCAAATCGGTTGGTAAACGACGGAGATATGCGCGAACAAACATTAAAAAAAAATACAAACATCCGAATTGAGAACCTCCTCCTTTTTTTAGAAGTCGGTTAAAAATTCGTAAAGTATTTGAATACTGAAATCCAAAATAAAAGAAACGCAATAAAAACTAAATAATTCGGTTACGAGCATCGTTACGACGCAATAAATAAGTGGCAAAGCAGGACCAGTTGGAATGCTAACAAAGTTGTGAGCTGAAATCACTTCGTTAAAACTTTGTGAACAGTTTTCCGGCAATCATCTGGTTTTATTTATTGCTTAAGCCTTTGGTACATTTTTAATTTATGCTGCGACTGTAGCCAACGAAATCTGTAGCTAACTTTACTGAAAAGTCTGAGAAGAAAAAAGATCAGTATTTTTTTCTTACAAAAAAAAACATAACCCGTTGTGGGTGCGTTTCACAAACATGAAATATCACGTACAAAAACACCCAGAATCGGGACGAACATCTGTGGATCGAACAAATTTTTGTCCCGTGCGGGAATCCGCAACGCTAAGCGCAGCAGTCCAATCGCTTAGCCATTGCGCCAATCGGGTCGTCAAGTTCGCCAATGTTTGCTACCATATTTCAAATTCTGAAGGAGTCTCGAACATTCGATATAAGTAAATATATTTATCATTGAATGTAAACAACCTATATTCTCGCATAGCGGTCGGGTGGGAACAATAAATATTGAGGTCATAGTCTCACGGAAACAGTAAGACAATTAACTGAACAAATATTATTATGACTTTATGGAATTAAGCCTTTGGTTTCGATAACGCTAATTCATCTACGTAAAGTTATAACATAACATCACGCCTGTGTTCCCCGAAGGGGTAGGCAAAGGTGCACATATAGTACACCCACATTACAATCTAATACGGAGCGAGCCTAACCTAATCGAGCTCAAATCCAGACTCCGTGCTGCTACTGAGAATTATCTAATGGAAAAACCCAATAACACTGTTCCCGACTACCACTAGACCAAGGCAGTTATATTAATTTTCTTCTAATTCTCCGTAACTTATATTGCAACAAATAATACATATATATCTATAAACACCTCCCTATTGATTGATCCCTACAAATAAGCGACTGACCCGCGTACTTATGAATATTCAAGTTGTAGATTTGATTCGAAGCGAGCGCTTTCAATAGGTCTCATTTAATATGGCGCATCTTAACTTTGATTGACTTATTTTAAATTCATTAAGAGTTTACTGTTTGCTTAACAAACATAAAAACACGTACAATAATAAATCTGTCGCAGAACCGACAAACGTTGAGGAAAATGTGTTCTGGAATGGAGAATATGACTCGGTAAACGTAGTGTAGGACGTCCTCCAGCTAGGTGGGGCGAATATACGCAAAATGGCTGGCAGCCGTTGGAAGCGGAAGGCCGAAGATCGAGCTCGGTCCCGTGCCATAGGAGAGGCCTATTTCAATAGCGGACCTGAAATAGGCTGATGATGATGATAATAAATCCTAATTAAAATAATAAAAGCGTTGTCATACAAGAGAGAATATACTTTTTATTTGTTTGTAATGAATATTTTAGTGTAGTCTGAGTATAGAACCAGATTACACGTAAAACATTTAGTGACGCTGAAAGGTATGACGAATTTAAATTACATTTTAATCCTTGGACACTCAATCCGCGCGGCAGATTAGAGTTCCGTAAAACCCTAAAAATCTTCGGTTGATACGTGTTTATACTACTAAAACATAATCCTAAAGTATGCATATTATAATTGTTATTGTAAATTATAAAATCACTACATAGTATAAAACAAAGTCGCTTTCTCTGTCCCTATATCCCTATGTATGCTTAAATCTTTAAAACTACGCAACGGATTTTGTTTCGGTTTTAATAGATAGAGTGATTGAAGAGGAAGGTTTATATGTATAATAACATCCATTAAATAGTGGAGAAATATTTATAATATATATTTTATACCCGTGCGAAGCCGGAGCGGGCCGCTAGTTAATCTATAAAATATTCAGCTTAAGAATACGTAGAAGAAAGATTCGCTTTATTTTTAAAGTTTTTGTTATTTCATTTTGCTGTGCCCAAACAGGGTCCTTATTGCGTACTTACTTCATTTTAACCACTTTTACACATCAACATTATGGAATTGCAATGAGGAATAATAATAAACATATATTATGTATCTACCTATACCTAAGTCAGTATGTTATCCTAATGTAAATCACAACTTAGAATTACTTTGATACGGACTTGAATTTAGACCGGAGATTTACTCGACACCGCAAAGTGCAAAAATTTCATATATTCATTACACTTTCACGCACGAAATTGGTTGTTTCAAGCGAAAGTTAACTAGATGTTATACTCAGAGATCATTCTGAACAAACTTAGGCAATGAAGGAAGTACTTTGACGCAAATTGTTTGATACTTACTGCTATTTACGCACCAGTTACAGATTTTTTGTTACCTGCTACATTTTTCCGGAATAAAAATGTTAGTCCAGGGTGTCAGCTACCTCCATGCCAAATTTCAGCAAAATCGGTCCAGCCGTTTTTGCGTGAAGAGGTAAAAAACATACAAACGCACAAACACACTTACAAACTTTCTTTTTTAATATTAGTGTAATAACCGTGGAGTTTCATGCCACTTTATGAATAGACATTTCTGCATTAACAATTAGCAAAAATAAATTTCAAGGGTTCGAATCTTAAAACATTTTGAGTAGACACTAACATCAACGGACGGATTGTGCTGCTGGAGAATTAGTTGCGCCGTTTTTTCTCCCCAGCTAACACTAGGAAACGGTGGAAGAGTTTTGAGGTTTGTCTTGTGTTTGATGTTCAGAAAGAACTATTAATTTCATATTATACTTTGTTTTTTTTATCTTATCATCGACTTAGGTATTACTGGCAATAATCCTTATGCTTGTCACTTAAAAGGAATATGATAATAAGACAATTAGGTGTACATCAGGTTATAGATGGATTTCTTAATTCTCAGACGTTTATAATACCTTGAAAATGATATTAGGTCCCCAAGGGAAGAGATTTTCATATCTTTTAAGAGTAACTTGCTCAGTGCTCGTTCCGATCGGATCACGTTGAGTGTAGTGAATGCGAGGATTTGTAACTGCCTGGCAGGTGGAGACAAATCCGGACGAGCCAACCTCCGCGCTTGATTAAGATTGAAAGATCCGCGTCGCCGTAAACGGCTCTGTAATGGCATGGTGAGAAATTGTATTCAGTTAAAATTAACGCAAACCGCAGTGAGATCGTTACTGATGTTACATCACGCTTGTAATATTTGTACACGATTGTATGTTGTCAGTCATATGATTAGTTATTGGCATCAACCTGCCACAATTTTGTATCTATAATTTTTAATTCTATAAGTGAGTTGAAATTTTAAAGTAAACTTACAATTATTGTGGGTAGTATAAGATGGCAAGTTGTCTAATATATTTTGCAAAAGTTTTTATGATTATACTACTTTGTCCGCTAAAGTAGTAAAAGTTTGTCTTGGAACTAAGTTCGGTGGACTATGAAAAAATAATTTGACTACCTTATGTTAAAAAAATAGTTTTTCCGCAAGATTTTGATATTATACAGCATCTTGCCCATGCTAGGCTTAGACTCCAATTAACAAACCGAAACAATGAATGGTTCCCGCTCCTGCCCATCAATTCTCAAATTTCCTTAATTCACTGAATACTACTTTTGAAATTTTTTATAGAGAAAATTTCAAAGTTTTTTTTCTCCTCCATTATAATACAGTTTAATGCCCCCAGCAAGCGTCTGTCAATATTAGCTAGTCTTCAGAGCGCAGTAACAGTACTTCACAAGTAAACAAGCCGTCGACCAACGTAGTTAGTTGACGGTCTATTTAAATTGTAACTTGCATTTTGTAAACAAAACAAGTTCAGTGTTCTAAAGCGCACGATTTTAGAATTATCTTTTTACAATTAAAAAACAGCTAGATTATGCCTAAAAGGAGGATGGTTAGAGCAGCGCCACTGTACGGCGAAGGTCGCAGGTCCTAGTCCTGCTCGTGTCCATCATTTTTCATATTTCCTTAATCAATTTAGCTAAAAGGAGGATGTTGTTTTATATTCTTTAGACAATCAGACTGTGCATTGACTCCCGAACAATACTTTTGTCTCACAGATTTCTAAGCGAAGACTGAGAGCCTGTATGATCTGAAATTGCATGTGACCTGTGAAACGCACGAAATACAGGAGACATTCCTAGTCAAGCAACGGTATTTTCAAAAGTAAAAAAAAAGTTAATACTAGGTAATAATTACCTTAAAATTCAAACATATGAACTTCCCCAAGGCCGTGTGAGACATGTTCATGTATACGGGGCAAGACGACGCACTCATTAAACGGATTATACTCCTATAACTTTGCATATTTCCAATTATAAGTCAGCGCCCATTATACCTACTGTTTGTATTAATGATTTGCTCAAGCCTACACTCCAAAATAATAAAATTACATTATTATTCGCATTATATGTAAAAGTACTTTTAAAATAGCCTTGGTAGGAACATTTCTGAGTTTCCTTAGATTAATCAAGTTGATTTTACAATTCTGGTCGGAGAGCCAACTTTAAAATTCGGAATTACCGGTAAGATCCGTTTCAAGAGATAATGCTATGTCTTAACGTTCAAGATCCACTTGTAAAATATTTAATGGAAAGTTAAACCCATTATTAGAATGAAACCGTCACACTAATTAAATTTGCGTAATTACGTTGAAAGCGTGTGGATTTTCTGAAAGGGTATTTTTGTATTTGAATTGTTTGAGTAATTGTAAAGTTATCCTTACTTCCTTAGAACTATAAATGCAAAAGTAAATTTATCTATGTACATATGTTTGTTTTTAACTTTTTACGGCTTATCATACCACTGAACCGATTATCATAAAATGATGCTATTACGTTGCCAGGACAGTAGAGGCCATATTTTATTTTATTTTATTCAATTTTATTATGTAATTAGATTTAGATTTATGTTTTGTAACTAAATATGGAGTTTCTCCGAAATAAACGATTATTATTATTATTATAGGGTACCTTTCATAAAGAAAGTATTATTCCCGAGAGAAAAAACGGTATTATTCGGCGGTCACATTTTTTGGCCGGCAGATGGCGCGACATGTCTATCGAATTTCAAATTAAACGCGGTAGAATCTGCGGGTTGCCATTACTATTTAAATAAAATGTAATAATATTAGAAATTACGGTACCAATCCTATCCCCATATTTTCAACAAATATTTGCCGATAATTTTAATTTTTTCCGTACAGCCCCTTTAGACAAGTGGCAAAACGCTTGACGAATAGAAAGATAAATGTATGGGAATGACACAATGATTGGACTATGTTATCGATGACATGTGTCATTCCCATACATTTTTCATTCTATTCCATTTCTATTCGTCAAGCGTTTGCCACTTGTCTAAGGGGTCAGGAATCGAATCTGGAATCCGTAGCGCAGAAATCGAATCTTTTATTCAGTGTGCGTATCGGTGTGTTAGAATCGTTGTATTTGGATTTCCCAGTCCCCGCCCTCTTGGGAACTGGCATAAATTGATTTATGTTTGGACAACTTTAATTACATTTTAACTATTTATAACAAAACCAAGAAAATGTTCATCTATGATTGTATTAGGAAGAAATTAAAGTATACATATTTAATTTTAATAAAAGTTTCACATTCCACTTTGAGGATTAATATAGGCTAAAACTAACACAAAAAAGTTGCTGATTTACTGTTTTTGATATCAGTACTATATCAAAAACCGTAAAATCTATTTGGAGGGATTTTTCTAACAAGTGTTTGGTAACTAACATAACATAAGAAAACACTTTGAATTTTTATGAATTTTCCATCTCACCTACAGCATTCGCGTGTAATGTAACGTTAAAAGTCGAACATTACGTTCGTGAGGGAGGAGAACCAAATATTACAGTGCGCAACCTGTAATGTTACAGATTCGAGCATTACATTGGTGAGGGAAGAGAACCGAGCACTACAGTGCGCAACTTGATACAATGTGAAATATTTTGATACAAAGTCGAATCTGAAATGTTACAACCTGTCGTCAAGTCAGGGAGGCAGTATTCTAATACAGCTTCCAATCGAATCTGAAATGTTACATTACAGGCGAATGCTCGTCAAGTCAGGGAGGCAGTATTCTAATACAGCTTCCAATCGAATCTGAAATGTTACATTCCACGCAAATGCTCTAGGTGATGAAGCACCTTTAAATAAACATACATTCTATACCCATAATATATACAAAGACGAAAATAATTCTAAACGTATACAAGTAAAAAAGAACAACCTTGCAAAACAAAAGCACAACGTCGTTATAATAGCACTATCGTTCTCAACATATATCTGTGAATAGGTATAATCTACATACACACGACCTATTCTGAAAGTATTCTCCATATTCCAACCATATAAAATAACCGTCCATTAGCAGCTACTAACACAACACTACAAGCTAATGCAGGCTATGTAAAGTTTACACAGGATTTTGCGTACCCGGTACCAAGGTGTTAGCCACGATCCATAATTAGTTTCCCATTACCGGCTGGCGGCTGATTTTATTACGGCTAAATATCGTTAAAGATGAGGGTAAGCTGGCACCACATCGTCACGAGGTTATGCACTGGCTCGATAAGCTTTGTGATAATCCTATTAGTTGCAAAAGTATATTGTAGTGGAATATTTTCTTCTTGCAAGCTAATTTTTAATTTATAGGGTTATTGCGTCATCTTATAAGTAATTATTGAACTACTTTCACGATTGGATAGTTGAAACTACTTGGTATTCAAAATCTATGGGGTAGTCAACACCACCAATCAATTGACATGCGTTTTATAGCTGTCAAAACGCTATCGTCTATAGATTTTGTATGGCAATAGGAACCTGTGACGTCACTTCGCAAGCTCAATTGACTTTCTATTTATTGATTTCAAAGGAAATAAAAATCGAATTTTACAGTTAGTTAAAAATGTATCTATTTTATAGGGGTTTTAGGGCTTAATTAAAGCATTTTTTCAGAGAAGTAGTGTCTTGGAGTTATTGGATAATGGTGTCAACTACCTAATTAGATGGAAAGGTCGTTCTTATTTTTAGATCGAATTGTTTTATCATTTTTTACAAAAACAAACATCAAATAATTATCGAAATATCCCAAGTTTCTCATTACTGAGGAATGGGATCACTGGGACGGATATTTATAGATCAAGTATAACGTTCTACTTATTTAATCGGCAGTAATGTTTCCTATAACATCGAATATCGCAAATTTTATACAAAACTAGCTATTGCCCGCGGCTTTGCCAGCGTTGGCTCCTATTTAAAACCCCTTAGAGGGCTGAATTTTAAAAAGAGTGGCCTCTATGTCCTCGGGTCTTATACTTTCTACATGCCAAATTTTATCAAAATCTGTCCAGCGGTTAAGTCGTGAAGGTGTAACAGACAGACAGAGATACTTTCACATTTATAATATTAATAAGTATGGATATGGATTATAGCAGCTACCATCTTTAATAACGTCGCAAGTTCTAAACACGTCGTAAGTCAAAATACGCAACTTTTCAGAAGAGCAGAAATACTGCTGTGTCTTTCTGTGCAACACTGACACACGCGGTGTATTCCTTTTTTTAAATAACACCCACCATTTGATTTTACTTTCGTGTTTGATTCGTCAAATGCGTCTTGTGATTACTTATCGAATGGCATACGAAATATATTTTGTAAAAAAAATTACTTGTCAGAACATTATTGTAACATTAGCACTATTGTTTTTTAAACGTTTTCCTAAACTGACAATTACTCGTGTATAACATTATCAAGAGGCATGAAAATATCACATGAATAAACAATCTACCTTTTAACAACCTGATTAGAGCAGTGTCTATGCGATTGGACTGCTGCGCTAGGGGTTGCGGGTTCAATTCTCGCACGGGACAAAAATGTGTGATCCGCCGATGTTTGTCTCGAGTCTGGGTGTTTGTGTACATGATATTACATGTTTGTGAGACGCACCCATGATACAGGAGAAACTCCTAGTGTCCGCGACATTTTAAAATAAATCTTCTTCTTAGGCACGAGACAAACATCTGTGGATCTGTCAAAAGTCTCGAGCGGAGATTTAATATGACCCATAGTACAGCAGTCCAAGCATACTGTCGATTAATATGCTCCAATTTTATAGATCGTTAACATTTTACTAATTGGCAATATTTCTTGTTACAGATTACATCCACTAGCAGCGATAATACATAGGTAAGTGTCATTAGTGTAATCAAAATTAATGTATATGGGTAGGGACGTACAATATAGACAGGACAGACGACCTGATTGGCGCTGTGGCTAAGCGATTAGACTGCTGGGCTAAGGGTTGTGGGTTCGATTCCCGCACGGGGCAAAAATTTGTGCGATCCACATTTGATTGTCCCGAGTCTGGGTGTTTGTGTATGTGATATTTCATGTTTGTGAAACGCACCTATGATACAGGAGAAATTCCTAGTGTGGGGCGACGTTTTTTAAGAGAAAACAAAAAAAAAAAAAAAAAACGTGTTAGTTAGGCAATCACTTATATTGAAATAGGAATGGAATTCGTTATCCACCTTTTTTAAATTCCCATTCGTTATCTCAACTTATGTGAAACTAGCTAATAATGGTTATAACATTTCCGAATTTGCCATTAACAAAGAGAATAAAACTAAAATAGTTGTTTATTATTCACTAGCTTCCGCCTGCGACTACGTCCGCGTGTAATTCGAATGTTTTATAGCCTTATATTTTTATATCCTTTCTCGATAAACAGACTAACCAAAACAAAATATTTTTCAATGTCAATCCGAACTAGTAGTTGCTTATATTAGCGCGTTCAACCAAACAAATAAACTCTTTACCTTTACAATATTAAAATACGTATATCTCTATGTATAAATTACTGAACCCTGTACAACTGCTAAAATAATTTACATACATAAAGTAACGCCTATTTCCCAGAGGGGTAGGCAGAGACCACGAATTTCCATTTGCTACGATCCTGACATACTTCTTTCGCCTCATTTACTCGCATCACATTCCTCATACACGCTCGTCGGTTAAGGGTACTCCTCACTTTTTTAAAAATAAATTATTGGATCTAAATGGGAGTATTCAAGTCATTGTCTCGGATCCGTAAGAATATCGGATCATAATTCTACGACCAAGGTTCATTTTTAAGTGAAATGTAATAAGTTTTTGGTAACATCCCTACTTATAAAGCATTTCATGTTAGAATCACATCTGTTAAACGATGTTTATGCGTGCTGACCCCCTATTAGAGGCTAAGGCCACGCATTTGTGTACAGCACTCACTTTTACAACTAATACGAATATAGAACATTGGCCGTACGTAACAAACTGTATCACCATTAACAGTGATTTTAAAATTTAGTCACTTTAGATTTATCGTTGGAGTAGCAGCTTCTAAAGTTATTAGACTGTGGTTTTTCCAAATAAAAAATACCGCAGACTTTACATAACCCTCAGTCTTCTGTCATTATTAAGCAGTTTAAATAATAGTTTCTAAGAGCTGTTTATAGTCAAGTTACGTTTATAGCGAGGCGTTTAAATTGTGGCAGCTTACGGTGAGTCAAAAGTCCCGACTGCTGCGCCAAGGGTTGCGGGTTTGATGCCCGCACGGGACAAAAATTTGTGCCATCCGCAGATATTTGTCCCAAGCCTGGGTGTTTGTGTTTGTTATATTTCACGTATGTGAACCACGATACAGAAAAAAATCCTAGTGTGGGGGAGCGGCGTATTTTTTTTTTAAACCTGTTATATGTAATTGTATAGCCATCTCTGAAATATTACAGATCCCTCTCTATCTCTTCGCTGAATAACGGGCCTGAAGTTATGTTTTTAAATAATGATAATAACCAGATGACATATTCACAACATTTTGTCCTTTTATCTTTTACAAAAGCAGTGCAGTTACCGTTATAATGCATTAAAGGTTGCAGAAATGTCATTTAAATCACTGCTGGCAGTTCATAAATGTCTTCTAAATAACAATACAGTTAGCTTGAGCCACATGAAAAGCCTTTTGTGTCCGAGACTGGACAGTAGGCACTGTACTGTTTGCAAATAAAGACATGGCTTGAATACCGTTGTTATCTGAAAAATCTGGCCAGGTGAATCTGAAACGAATATAGTCTAAAACAACGTATGATAGGATATAATGAAAGTGATGAAACTATTTGACTATTTATTCATAACCATATATTTGGATATTTTTTTTAACTGTCCCCTTATCGTATACGTAGGTATATTTGCGTGTTGGTATTTTCTACTATTGTATCCAGATTTCAAAGTAATTTCCTTTACTTAAAGAATAACTTCGAAATTACATCATCATAAAATTAAGACACTAAAAAGTGCTACAAGAATAAAAAAGCCTAACCTATATTGTTCCACTGTGAAAACTTAAGGCCTCTTCTCATACATTGAAAAAGGCGCAATGGCGCTATTAAATTCTTGGCTCCACTATCTTAAATATCTGCGGCAAATAAATAAAAAAACCCAGTGTCAAAATTGCTCACCCATCCATGAATCGCTGCTCTATCTTTCAACTTGATAGAGCAGCTTCAGCTTCGTTCGCGCCCAAGTACTTGGAGCTTCCAAAATACTTATTTTCTGTGTAAGTCGAGTACGCTTATCAATGCTCTATTAATATGTGTCCTCAACGAAATGGAAGTCAGTCGCTATCACTCGTATCTGGCCGATGTTTGTCGGTCCCAGCTTATGCAAACGGTCTTAATAGCCTACTTCAGTTTTCTTTTTTCCGCTACAGTGCTCCCCTATGTTCAATTACGTTTATCTTTGTGAGATCAAGGCGGTATACGCGTATTGTATAGATTGATAGAGTCAAGCGTTGCGAGTATAATTTTATTTTATCTGAACTCGTTGACGCACTCGTATTTGTTAAACTTATTTCTGCGAGCTTAAAATCGTGAATTGTGAACTCTACAAAGGGTATTTTAATATTAGGTACAGGTAGGATACAAATGGCAAGTTGTCGTTCATTGTGGCGTTCTAAGGGGGAATCCTTTGTCCAGCAGTGGACGTTTTCCGGCTGATGATGATGATACTTAAATCTGGTTGTTTATTCTGGTGATCAATAAGGAGTTGTTCATGTATGTATTAGCAGATGTCAATGGTGCAACGCACTTCATTCTCAACATCATACATGTGATCTTTATAAGGTCCCCCGCCAATAAAAAATATTATATTAAACTATGAACATGTTCTTTTCTCTTAGAATTTTACGTTACTAATATTAGAACAGAATTCCTTCATACAATACTTACTATTATAGATGATATATTAATTAGAAAATTCTTCTAATTTCTCCTAATAATATCACTTGTAGCCTCGGGGCAAAAATGTTCCTAGCAATATTAGGCTGGCCCGTAATTATTTATCATTCGCAGAACGATACAGCTATAGCCGAAATATCTGCGAATCACTACCGGGAATTTACCGTGACTCACACTATTTAACTGATACTCACAGTAGTTAACAGCTGTAGTACAAACATACGAAACTGTTTTCAGTCCTTTGGGATCTAATTAATCGTATTGTATTTGATTATCGAGTGAGGTTCTATAGAACTAAATCTAATTGAAGATGAAAATGCTTAGTTAAATGTTGAACATAATTAGTTTACCGCTGTAAATGGGTGAGTTTAAATTAACTTATCTTCGTTGGTCTAATCAACGAATTTTTCTTTTATACCCATTCTAAGGCTTACCATTAAAATAAGTAGCCTATGTCTAAATCCATAGAAATCCTGTGTTCATTTACATATAGCTCTAAATGTTGTGTAAATTATGACTTAAGATAATTCTTGAATCAAATTGGCGAAAGAAACTCTGTGAGACTGTTTGTTATGTCATTACGAAAGAACTACTAAACCGATCGTAATAAAATTCGATAATAAGATAAGTAGGTAAGCTAGCTTAGAATGCGGCAATCATCAAAGGAACGTCAAACAAACACATCACATCAAGACCGTATATATAACGGCCCATGTTTAAATTTAATTTTGTTAGAGCAACAAAATTGGCTTCCATTTTTCACTTTGAGTTGAATGTCAACATGTCTGGATGGAATTTGTCCAGCAAACAGAGTTGCAGCGTCTTTTATGTGACCGTATCTCGGTGCTTAACTATCTTGGATGTTTGCCAAATAAAATGCCTATTATGTACGGCACGACATTTTCTGAGAGAACTTGAGACAGGCTATTGTATTTAAAATTCCTGAATCGAAAATTGAATTGCACATTTGGAGCTCAAATGTTTACACACATACCTAAGCTGTTTTAAGTTATAAAATTCAATACACTTTTTAAATATTATGCAAAGAAAAACATTTTTATAATAAGTAATTCTTGGACTAAGTATATCGTTAAAAGTTTCCTTTGATTAGTGAAAAGAATTAAGTTTGTTATGTTAGGAATATCCAAAGTTTGGAATTCATATGAAATTAAACGTCACAGTTATCCTTATTTTAAAAGTAATAACAACATTTTTATAATTATATTCCTCTCATAATATGTTTCTTAATTGTTATACCTATAGGCTCGCCCTCACCGTCGATCTTCTATGTAGCGTCTGTAGCAAAAAGTAAATGAGCAAATATTCCTAACACTTTGGTTGTGTATAATATATCTACAATGTAGCAAAAAATACATCAGCAAAATTTAAAAAAACCATAGATTAACTCAGTATTTATAGTCAGTCGTTCCACGAAGCAAAATAATATATCCTATACAATGTAAAAGATATATTTTTTATATAAACTATAGTGTACGTAATAAAGTAGGTCTCACATACAATAAAGCTTCAAGCTGTTAATAAACACTTAATCGCACAAGCGGAGCCGAGTGCTAAACCTACTATCCAATACTGTATAAATGTTCCGATGATATACAGCTCTGTATAACACATGTGTATAATTCCGCCATTCTCATTAGCACGTTCGAATTCCGAAGTCGTTCAATTAGTTAGACGCGACGCTCACTTGATGGTCCATGAACAGTATTGCGTGTTGTAGACGCCGCGTTTTACGGCCCCTGCGTTATATTGTCGCCGATATTATTTTTATTTGTGTCTCCACTTGCAGGGTTAAGTAGTCAATGGTATAAAATGCCGCTTTGATGTCAATGATGTATATAAATAGAATGTATAAATGCAGGGTTGTTTTCTCTGAATTGTGTTTTTATGTTTCATCTTTTTTATTATTCAGTTGCTTTTAACTTGTGGTGGTAGAAGTATGTATGTATAACATATGGTTTTATGTAAATTATCGGTTATTGTTTTTGAAAAGAGTGTAAGTTTTGAAAGCGGTATGCGAGGATTATAAATCTTAAGCTGAAGAAATCAGTGATTTTTGAATGGATAAAGGCTAAAGGTTGTACGTATCTAGGTACCTATGTTCATTTCTTTTTCTCGCTGATATTATAATGGAAACAGAAAGTAATTCGACTTAGATGCTCCAGATCTCTTTTAGGTGTTAAATAAACTTTAATAATGGTGTCCAGTCGATAACAGTCTAAGAAAGGTAAAACAACCAGTCCGTAGGCTACAGACATCACAAAAAGAAAAAAGAAACCATTAATTAAAAGAGTGCCTATTTCCCCTTTATCTGTTATTTAAGGAACGTAAAAAGAGCAATATTTAATAGGTAAACAAGATAGCGGACGTAAAAGATTAAAAGGAAGTTTCACCAACTCTTTGATACTAAATTCCTTGTTATAGCCCACTTTTCTTTTTTCTATGAAATAAAATTAACTACAGTCTTGCCTTTTAACATTGTTTAAATTAATTACTACTCCTTTTTTCATCGAATTACTTCACGAAATTAGATGTTTAAAGGTTCTTCAAATAATATCTTAATAAAATACTGGCCTTTCTTCAAAATTTTTCTTTCAAAGCCACCTCTGCTATAGGTTATTAACTATTTACTGGAAATATGAAAGAACGAAGCGACAAATGTGGGTGTCCTCTCAGTAATAGCCTATTCGAGACCGGCCTCCTTGCTTTCAAGTTTATATTGAAAGCTCTTTGGACCTAGTGTATGATTTTGCTTGTTTGCTTTACAATAAAGTTTAGAACTTTGAATAAAAACTCTTTTAAGGTAAGTACCTACTCTTGTCATGTACTTAACCAATGCTTAAAGAATATTTCTCTAGCAGATAGTAAATAAAGTATTATTTCTGAACACTAGATAAAGAAAAAAGTTTTACATTAATGTTCCAATATTGTCCAGTCTTCGGTCTAGAATTTTTTTACCTACGTCTGACATACACAATCTGACATGCAGAGTATGACTTTGGCCGAGACACAAGCGCCACTGCATAATCCTGACAATGCTAAAAATGAAAAGCTACGTGGCTACCACGCAGATCACTCGATCTGCAAGGTTAAACCCTGCTTGCTGTGGTCAGTCTAGACACCTCCGTGCTTTGGAAGACACGTTAAGCCGTTGATTCTGTGCCTGATTTCTCCCTGGACGTGTCGGTCTACCGTCCTATCGGACTATGAGAGTGAAGGAATAGGGAGTGCACCTGTGTTTGCGCGCATTCTTGTGCACTATAATATCTCCTGCAGAGTTGGCTAGTGATAGCTGGGACAGGTCGCCGTGACTGAATTCCGTCAGCAGACGATCATCATTCTGCAATAATCACAAAGTTTACTCCATCCCTATCTAACAGTGCTTAAATTGTAAGTACTGACGCCAGAAGTATTTGATGTCAAGGTCCATAATACATAACGAATGTAATGCTATCGTTAACTTAGATCGTAAGTCAAAATTAGAGCAGCGTCTCTGTGGTGACGTCAACATGCAAATTGAAGTTACGAGGCCGAATCATTTGTAACAGTAGGTATACCGGGTCACCTTGTTACCGTAACATATTATAAAATAGTTTAGGAAGCTGATGAAACTTTAATTAAGTTTATTAGATTGCATTAATCATCATCAAATTACTAGGTAATGCTGATAATTTGATTTCAGTGTCAAAATATCAACTTTACTGCGGGGTTACAGTGAGCTTGCATAGCAGGTCTTTTTCCGCTGTGAAAGCGAGACGCTGCTACGTGCAATGTAGTGCGGCATCTCGCTTCCACAGCGGAAAATGAACTATTTAATAATCAAAGGCATTTTTGATCCTCATTAAGATGTAAAACCTCTTTTTATGCAGAGGATTAAAAAAATCACTCCTACAGGATTTAATGGTGCTATAACAAAATTATAGGAATATAATTTTAATCCCAGGTGATCCATGGCAACGCGATGCGACTTTAGGTACACAAAGGAAGTATTTCTAGAATAAAGTAATCTTTCTGGGTTAATTGGAACCTTTACAGAATTACTTATATCATTATCAGTTGAGCTATGCCAAGTTTAAATCACTTTGATTACTAACAATCTTTGACAGTGTAGTTAATCAACAAGGCCTATGTTCAGCAGTGGACTGCATAGGGCTGATGATGATGATGAAAATGAGATCAACAAGACTAATAAATTTAATTTAATTTAAATAATTAATTGAATGTGTTATAAGTAGTATTTTATTTGAATGTGATGATAATTGAAATTGTGTGCCTAATAATTAATCTTATGAGTCTTTGTTACTTGTTTATCAATAAATAATAAATAAAAAAAATACACACTAGTTACAATAACTGCGTAATCTGTTTACCCGACTACGGCAAATAAGCCGGAGAAGTGTTGTGTTTAACAGTCTATGTATGTTAATAAAACTAACTTTATTTCACTCACTTTTCAATTTAAATTGTAATATAATCATTTGTTACTGGCACCTATGCTTGATAACCCTAGTATGATTGCTACGCACACACACATAACATCGTCGTCGGCCGCAAAACTGTGGCTTCTTGAAACAGACTGGCTGGCACAGTTACACTGGCTTCTACAGATTTTAAACAATCACTTCTATTTATAACAACCTTCTATGTATCTCAATCCCCTCAAGAGGGTTGATCCAGATTCCAGAGGAGAGGCTGTGATCTTTTTGTAACAAAATAAGGATATTAGAACAATTTCAAATCACATCACACTAATATTATAAATGCAAAAGTTTGTGAGCGTATGTTTGTTACCTCTTCACTCTTAAACGGCTGGACCGATTTTGATAAAATTTGGAAAGGAGGTAGCTTGTACCCTGGATTAACACATCGGCTACTTTAAATCCCATCCCAAAAATGTAGCGGGTAACACAGTGGGGCGCAGCCAGTAATAAATAATGTGTCAATTTTGCCAATTATTGCCAAAACATAGTTACCTACTGAACCTATCTTTAAAAATATGTAACCTATGTTCAACAAATATTTTTTTACATATTTTTATTTTAGTTCAACAAAATAAAACTGTGATTTCATTTGAACAAATTTGTTGAAGCTATGAATAAAATCTGAGATTCCACAAAAGATTTGCGACAAGAGAAATTTATCTAGCCTGAAAATTGAATCTTAAATCTCACGCAAGCTTGGCCCAACGAAGCGTACTTCACCCATATCATTAACCTTCTACAATAAGGCCTGATATGTATACTATCTCAAGGACTACACGTAAAAAGGGTTTACAAAGATACATTATATAATCAAGAAAATTGCTTACTAATGTTTTCGAAATCGAGGATAAAAACCAACTAGGAATATCAAAGAATGTTATAGACCGTAAGTATTCTTTATTATAATAATGTTTATCGTTTGAAGTTTTTTCTGAACCTTTAAAGGTTTTTGTACACAAAGGAATACTGGCCTGTAGAGAGACCCTAGCTGGATTACACCCTATTTTAATGGACCTCCTCTAGTTGAATACAATATTTCACTATGATGAGACGCGACTGCAATAATTGATAGTAGTCATAGATTATATATATACAATATATATAGTTCTCCTTGTCGAATTTCGACAACAGTGACCCCTGAAATTACCTTCTTTTGCCTTGAGCCCTAATGTGGCTCGCTAGACCGATCATAGTTTTGAATATACGGTCGCATGTACTGCAAGATAGATAATACTTAGTAAGTAACTTACTGATGACATTTAAAAATATTTTGAAATACCTGTCTCGTTGGTCTATTGGTCGCTAAGTGCGACTGCTGAGCATGAGGTCCTAGGTTCGTATTCCGGGTCGGGCAAAGTGTTTTTTCTTTGGCTTTTTCCATTAGGTAATTCTCAGTAGCAGCACAGAGTCTGGATTTGTGCTCGGCTGATAGCAATAGGCCCGCCCGCTATCACATTAGGACCTATAACATAACTAGCGAAATGTAGGTTTACTAAGCGCATCTCTGCTTAGCAGTTCGGGGAATAAAGGCATGACGTTATTATGGTTTTTCAAATATTTACACAGGGTATCAAAAGTATCAAAAAAATCAAAGTATCTAAGAAAATAATGTAATCGTCTTCACGCCTGTATTTCTTAAAGTCGTACGCGGAGGACAGCAGGTGAGATTTTATACAATCATCGATTTCATTTCTAAACAGTCAATTTGAAATAGTCTAGACCTATAAAATTATTCGACTACGACTATATTTATAGACAAATCAGTTGTAAATTACTATGACACATTGTTTATTGTAATGCTCAATATCTTGGAATATAATACACGGTCCTATACTAGTACTGTGTCTGAGGACACCAGGGATTTATGGACCTACTGTGACCTTTCATTCACCTGTAGATGGATGCAAACCATTGAATCCCAAGAACAATTGATTGCAGTTCATACCTGTTTATAGCTGCAATCTCATTTATAATACAGTTTTTGTTCTCTTTGGACTGTGTAGGCACTGACATTAAAACAATTGCCTATGATAATGGAACGCGTCTTTAAAGTGTGTTTTTTCTTTAGTCTTTCGCTGACACTACGTCAATCAGGAATATTGGTTATTGTGTTTTTTACTTGTGTAAACTCCTCGAGAAGTATCTATTAGAACTAGAAATTTGTAAAAAAAAACATCACAAGCAGGTTCATTACAGTCTCAGATAAAACCGCAAAGGAACTGCACTAGTAATCCAATATTTATCTGTTCTAACATCTCTTTGAATAGAAGAATCTTGCGATAGTTTCACTAACTCTGCAGACACTTGATTGCTAAATGATTTTGCCGTAAAAGTAGTACCTATATTCAAGCATTTGTTAGTACTCTTTCCGGTAAGATACTAAGCCACGGAGAAAATTGAATCGTCTAGATGTGGTTTGCTGTTACATAACTGCAGTATGCCAAATTTAATAAAGTGTGCTATCAAATGTGGTGAGGAAATACTATATAGCGTACAAACTGTTTACTACTTTCTTCGCTTATATTAAGTATGGGATTTTCTGAACCATTTCAAGCAGCGCGAAGTCTAGATCTTGTCCAGTTAATAGCAACAGGCTTGCTTGTGATTAGCGAGGGAGTATATAATTCTTCTCTTACCCCATCAGGAATATCCCTCATCATATTAAATATGTATGAAAAATAGGTATACAGAGGGAATTGCCAGAAAATTTAATTCTTATTCCCTAGGACGACCAACCTATCACTCCAACTCATCAAAGACCTAATCCATTTGCAATTGAGACCTTTATAAACCAAGTGCAAACCCGAACTTGTGTCGCGGAAGTCATTAAAGCGAGGGGATGCTGTTCTAATCTCCTGTAACGTTTCAGAGTATCGGTGCAGCAGGTTATTTGAACTTTTTATATTTTCCGGAATGAGATTGGAACGACACTCGATAGTATGGAAGCTGATGTTGGAACTACATTACTTTGATATTTGGAAGCTGATAGATAGGCGATGATAAAAGTCAGTATTTTGACCGTGGCAATATACATGGTGATTCAGTATTGGGTGCAAACTCACTGCTCGACCTTGTTAGGCGTAAAATAGGTACGTTGCAGTGCTAATTACCATACACTATACAATCTAACAAGCAATAACAGCAGACCATTATAATAATAATAATAACCGATAGTCGTTTCGGCCAATGGTCTCATGGCCAAGAGTCTCGACCAACACCTGAAGAGACTCACGTTAGGCGGTTGGGTCAAGGGCTTGAAGCAGAAAGCGGTCCTCCTCGACACGGCACGCATTGTGTGGAGATTCCTCTCTCTGGAGCCCTAACCACCGGTAGCTTGGACACTGTTTCCGCTGCTGGTTGGCCTCTATTTTTTATATTTTTAAATATTGTATTTTTATATAGATATTTAAAAATGTAATTTATAAGATAAATGTTTAAAATAAAGGAAATAATAATAAATTTAATTATACACGTGATATTGAAAATAATAATAAATGAATAGCTTTTAACCTGAAGTAAGACAAAATCTGTATGGCCAGTGATTTGTGTGTCGTAATGTTGCATATTTATTTTTGTAATCCTAGAACATAGATTTGTAAAATATGTTAAGTTTATATTTATATATAAATGTTCCATTAAAAACCATTGCAGTTTCAACGTTTCTGATTTATTTATAATTAGAACAAGTATGTATTTTAATATGAAATGTAAATCAAAATGTGTTTAAGATACTGAAACGATTTAAACTATTGAAAACATTTAAAATGACGAGCCTTTTAAGATTTATCAGCGGCACAGTTTCCTAACTTCGTCAGTCATTGGCTGGCACTTTAGAATATTATACCTTTAATTTTCTTTATAATTGGATTAGCTAATCACCTTTTTAGGTTTGTCGTTAATGGACATCCAACTTCTTAAGTATTAAAGAGGGATGCTTAGACAAACGAAATGAAATTTATTTGTTATCAAGTAAAATGGGAGAAAGATTTTGCTTTTAATATAACATGGTTAGGTACTATTAATTTAATCTATTACAAGACTTTCAGAGGGAATAATTTTTTTACTTACACGGCTGAAATCACTCGCCTTTACGGTGCAGCGGTCACGTCATCCGACGACAAATAACTAGTATGCTGATGTGAGATCTTATTTCTGGGGAAACAATTGCATTGTACAATACGTATCTCCTTCAGTTATGGGATCTTGTTAAGGCTTAAAAGCAGGCAATGGTTACCTACTAGATTTTTGTATCTCGTTAATTTTTTTTCTAGGGGTAGACAAAGGTGATTCGTACGATGAAGAGTCTATGACAATGGATTAGGCAGGCGCTTTCGTGGCAACGGAAGGTAACGGTTTTATCTGTCCCTCCAGGGATTAATTTAATTGGTTATTCGAAATAACAAACTCCGTCCGCAGCTTCGTCGGCGTGAATTCCGAATGTTATAACCTACCCTTCTTCGATAAATGGACTATCCAACACAAAAATATTTTTTCAATTCGAACCAGTAGATCCTGAGATTAGCGCGTTCAACCCAACAAACTCTTCAGCTTTATAATATTAAAATGAAGTATAAATAATATAGGTAATAAGTTTAGGTATGCTCATTATAGTTGGCTACTTCACTTATTTTTACCAGGCCATCGTATGAGCTATAACGTCATTATCAATGTAGATCCTACTTTACACCTGCAGATTTGGGGACATCTGTCAACGCTAGTGAGAGGCCGTCTGTGCCAGTCGCTGGGGAACCAATTTAACTAAGTCAGTTAATCCAAATTCCGTCCACAATGCGCTTTCAACCTCCTTCCTGGTTCCACTTCCTTAGAACAATCGAATGCAATAGATCTACTATGAAGAAGTATTTGAGATGCTTATCTATTTAAATCTAATTACTATTGGGTTAAACATAATATGATTGAATCAATTAGAAATAAGACAGATGCTGTGGCCATGACAGTTGTGAGAATAAAATGTTTTTTCTTCTTTTACAAGTAAGAAAAAAAATTTAAACAGTTTTCCAAACACATACAGCTCTAAAAAATATATTAAAGCAAGTTATAAAAGTCACAGCCTTCTGTCGCAATTTTTTTAATTTCATTCAATTCCTACAGACAAACATTTTAATTTGACCCCACATTTTCTTCACCCATACCTAATGTATAACCTGTTTACAAAATAACACAACGTATCTGATACGTGTTGTCATTGTATATCTAGATAATCCCTCAAAATGAATCATACAAAAACTTAATAAAGAAATAATGAAACAATTTAAAACTGATTACAACTTTCTCTCTTGATTGAACTAATAACAAAGTTTATCGTTCGATACCCGACGAAGTGTCATAGAAAGATAAACGATTATCCGCAGGTGTTTTCAAGTATTTTAATCAGTAGATGGTGTTGATCCCACGGAGCTTTAAGTCTGAATCGAAATCGCTTACTCACGTATACGTTTAAATTTTCATGAGAAATGTAAGCTTGCATTGTGCCAAAAACGGCACATTGTCAAAAGGCTGTACTGAATGTGCCAGTTTCGGATCGCAGGAAATGTAAATTCACGTTGCATTTTTGTACAGTAAGCTTTGCATTTGATATTTAACTGAGCTGACAGCGTAGAGCATGACAAAGAATTCAAAATCCCTGAAATTCTTAGTGACATTTTTTAGAAATATTACGAATTTTTATAAAACGTGTGTCCGAAAGTATAATATTGTTTGAAGAATTTTCGCCGCTGGACGGGTGTAAGCGCTTATAGTGTTCGGTTAGTTCACACCTGTAGCTTCGAGTTGAGTTCCAATTTACCGGCCGAGCGATCAAAGACATGTATCGCTAATACCGTGCGCGTACACCGCTCGTTAATAGAGTGAATACAGTATGACGTGTTACATGAGTGTACAATATACCTATTACATTATTCAATGCAATGTTTAGGAACTTTGTAAATTGCTTGGAAATTCTGTTAATTATTTTTTGAATAACTACAATGTATTGGTATGTAGATAACTGGAAAAAGTCATTACAGTTAACATACAAAAATATTTAAATTTTAAAATAATTATCTCGCCCACGTTTTCTATTGGTTATTAGGCTTTTGTCATATGTGTTATTATTACTAAATCATTATTTCACACCCACATTGAAATGTTTAATTTCTAAATGGAAAAGTATAAGAATTTAAAGAAACCATTATTTTATGTATATTCAATTATTTTCTGAACATTATGAAACTAAATATATCCTACAACGTAAATGCTTGTCGCTCTAAGCAGGCCTAAATGAAATTCAGTAGGCTACAGTCCCGTGAATCACGTGTCCAAGCGGCCTTTTACCCGGTAACTCGGCCGCAAAATTTCTCGCTTCTGTTTGTAACGAATTATATGCAAGAGGCAACCAGGCGAATCAAAATGAACCACAATGGAATCCATGAGATTTGCACCCCGGCTTGGAAGCTACAAATTATTTGAACCATCGTTCCTAATAGTTGTGGTTTGTATGAATAGATTTGCTTCCCTTATTGCTGAGAACTAATTGTTCAGCGAGTAGATTATAATTATTAATTAGATTGTGAATCTAGCGTCTTGAAATTTCGTCTTTATTAGATTATTACCTATATAGTTATACTTATCGCGCCAATCTAGATGTATAATAATCAATATCTATTTATTGCACACCAAATAAACAAAAAAAAATTGTACAATCGGCGGTCTTATATCGATTGTGTGATAGCTACGTTTTACACACGAGGAATAAATACATCCAGAAATCGAAATACTTGTCGAAGTTTTGTTTGATTTTTTGAGCTCATGTGTTGAAACATGAACATTTCAAATACCTCCCCTTTGGTCAAACAGGTATTTTCATTACTCGTGCCACAAACATTGATGAAAAAAGTTTCGTCCATATTATTTAAGTGGATCCACTTTGCATTGGTGTCCCGCTACCAAGTCCTCTAAACTTTTACTAGTAATATCTAACTAGTAACGATCCAATCAATCAAGTAGTACCATTTTGTTTTAAAGTTTGTAACAAGACGTCGCTCGACGACAGTTTTATGGTACTTCTTAGTGTATAATGTTTATTACGGCGCCGCCTGATTCCATTCATAATCTACTGAAGTACCTACTTTAAGACAAACGGGTGTCTTATTTCTTTCTGACCTAACTTAAAAAAGAGGTTTTGAATTATACTGTGTACGAATAGTATGCCGTTTTGATTGTTTTAAGTAGTTAAACAGGTAGGTAAACAATGAAATAATATTGAAGTCCATTGTTACTTCTTTTTTATAGGGTGTTAATAATAAATAGGGCCAAGAGCTGGATTAAATCTTCAGT
The DNA here is from genome assembly GCA_905340225.1 of Abrostola tripartita. Taxonomy (NCBI): domain Eukaryota; kingdom Metazoa; phylum Arthropoda; class Insecta; order Lepidoptera; family Noctuidae; genus Abrostola; species Abrostola tripartita. Next base: position 1,417,669 of record HG996494.1, read on the forward strand.
CAGTAATAAGCGGCACGTTATCGGAAAATGCGAACCTATATTTCTTCTGTATCGTGGGTGGCTGAGATGAATTTTACTTGCTCAGACACGGAACTAGCCTGTAGGTGGTATAGGTGTATAACTCTGAGACATTTGATATCTAGTCGATTTTGTGACATTACGTGAAGAAGCAATAAATCTGATGGAAAAAGAAGACGTTAAGGTTTTGAAAAGGCAAACATAGACACACAATCGTGCCTATAATCTCTGAACAGGTAAGCAGAGACGTTATTCTTGGTGTTTATTCAATTCTACCTTTGAAAAATTAGCCATCAGGCATGAAAATTACCAACGTAAACAAAAAAGGACAAAAACAAGTTGATAGTTTTTCATCAGCAAAAAACTCTACGACACTTAAGTGTCTTATAAAAAGATGCCTGGCATATGATTGATGATGTGACATTATCTTACGCAAACTCTACATGGTGATATAACACATTTCAGAATAGAGGGGTGACCACAGAACGCTTTACAAAAGAACCTCTGCAAAAAGGACACTTTGGCTTATAGGATTTGAGGCCTTTTAGCAGAATCGCTTATTTTATTGTATCTCTGCCCTTCTTTATCTATTATTAAACTTATAATGACATAGTGGGCAGAATGTTGCGTTCTCATCGCAATAAATATAAGTTTAGTCATTTGGAGTTTAAGATATTTCGTTTCCTACATTTATTTTGGGCTTGTGATAAAGTGTGTAGCTTTATAGATTATGATCTGTCCTAGAATTTGGGTTAGGAAATGTTATATCATAAAGAGTGTCCATAAAGATTTTACAATCTTTGTTAGCTGTTCGGTCTTAATTTCTTTTATTTTACATACATCAACAGATATACACCCAATATAACAATGTAGCCACAGACAAAAAATAAAGACAGTTAAATTATGATACAGACAAAACATCCAGTGTTACTCTCTCGAAATCCGACAACATGTATATATATCTATCTTATGTAAAACTCTGTTAATAATCGTAACATGAAGTTAGTACCTACGTCAAGTGTTTGTATCGAACTGAAAGTCAGTGAAAGATGATCACAAACAAATAATGATAATTGCACAAGGAAACACAATGACTTATAGTTTTTATCACCTGACCTAAACATTTTTTTACAAGAGTGAAACTATTTTGTACGGAGTTCTAATTCACGGAAATTGTCGCTCTTAAGAACATCTTACAAACTTGGTAAAGCAAACTTTGTTTTGTCAACTGCATTCAAATAGACATAAAACGAGACCAGCCCCCTACCATGAACTCTTAAAGCAGGGCAGTTTAAGGTGTGAAAGCAGGACACCGCTACGTGCAGTGTAATTCTGCGTCTCGCTTCAACAACGTAAACTGTCCTGCTTTAAGAGTTCATGGTATGGGGGCAGCCCCCTTACTATGAACTCTTAAAGCAGGGCAGTTTACGATGTGTAAGCGAGACGCCGCATCACTGCACGTAGCAGCGTCTCGCTTCAACTTCGTAAACTGTCCTGCTTTAAAAGTTCATGGTAAGGAGGTAGCAATAGTAAATAATAAACTTAGTTCATAAATGTTCAAGTTTCCACGGTATTTGGCGCCAGACTTGGTAGTTAAGTTGCAGATTAGCCCACTCCGTTCTTATATCCAATTTTCTATACACACACATGAAGTGGCAGACTCTGGTAACATCTAAACAGATTTAGCTGAAACTTCCTTCTATTAAACGTATTCTACAAAGATTAGGTAAGACTGCCTCGTTGGTGTAGGGTTGCTAAGCGCGACTGCTGAGCGTGAGGTCCTGGGTGCGAATCCCGGGTCGAGCAAAGTGTTATCTAATGAGTTTTTTCATTAGGTTATTCTCAGTAGCAGCACAGACAATAAAGAGAATTAAATAAGTTTTTGCTTCTAATTTATTCTTACGCCTACGGAATAATAATCGGAGTCAGAATCGGTAGATAAATCTGCAAATAAAGTTCAAAATTTTTAATGTTCTGTGTGTAGAGTTTAGTTCGTTTTCATTTCAAAGCAATTACAAAGATTGAGTGCACAGTATGTTATTGTAGAACATCACGCTAGTAATTCGTAAGTAGGGAAATATTATAGTATAGGTAATGACTAAATTATGCACACACATATACATTATTAAATGTAATTTGATGATGATAGTAATTTTATATTATTCATGTAGGTTATAACAATTAATTAATAATATGGTTAACCTCTAAAGAGCAACGTCGGGTATCGTGTCAATCTCCAGTCGCCGATGGATCCAAATGTCAAGCCCTAAACACGCTGACACGGTATCGAGGGTCACGTGACCTGTCAATGTCACCCACACACAATAACGCCGATTCCATACATTTATGTCAATCTAACATTTTGTAACTGACGTTTAATATCTTTTAAACGATACGCATTTGATATTCGATTAATATCGATACGATGTTCGTATTAATATCGATTTGATTCGATATTATCTTCGCTACGGGGCGGGGGCGGCAAGGAATGTAATAATTCACTATTAATGAATCGTTATCGCTTATGCCATTCAGGAAAAAATTAATAACGGTTTTCCGTATGACTTGATTTTTATCTTATTAAATGCATTTTCCAAGCCTGCCTCGTTCGATTCTCATGTTTATTTCAATAAGGTTCAATAAATACCTCCCTACCTAAGACTCATAGCGTCAGCTCACAACCTGTCGTGGTCTCGTGTTCATATTGTAAACATACTTGCGTCATCGATCGTACTTTGACCTACCTTGCGTTATCATTCATCATTTAGACATAAACATTACCTTTAAGATGTTTCAAATCACACGTAATGTGTATTTTTTAAAGAAACCACAACGTATCGTAGCTGGTTTTTACATAATGAGAGGTTGCATATTTGAGCCGAACGTAAAAAAAAATGCTCTTGCCCTACTCTAAGAATTACATCGGTTTGTCTATCAGCCTGTCTTGTCTGTCACACCCACACAAGTCTGAAAGTACCCGCGCCTACTCGACAAAAAATTTATGTAACCTATGGAAGACTGGAGGTCTGTCTAATACTTGTCCCGTAGGGGAATAGAACTAAACCTCTGAAGTCTGACGTAACACATTGTAATGTTATAAGCACGAACAAGACATTGTGTATGTTTCTTAGACCTTAATTCACGCTATCAGGCACTACAGTTACCTATACACAATCATGGATTTTTAAAGAAGATTAAGGCCTTATAGCTCAAAGTACCAACCCACTCCTGTACCTAAACACCAGGCAATTTGTCAGGCCCCAACTGAAAACCATTATGGTGAGTTGGGGAATTTTTTTTCGCCAGCACTGTGTTACTTTTTTATTGTTATATTTTACTTATGTTGTCGAGACAAAAATAAACAGTCTGCCCGTGACCATGAATGTTGTAAAGGATTCGAAACGTCGGGACCAAAACACAAAATTAAAACCGCGATAAAATCCGTAAAAATAGTTTTATTTTAACAATTTTCTGTCAATTGTTATAACGCCAAACTGCCAATTAACTTCCTAGATGCCATTTCTATATTATAAAGTGTTTTAAATGTAATGCGGACATCAAAAGTAGTAAAGTAATAAGGTAATAGCACTAATTGCGTCTAGCTAACTATAGTTCAGACAGCATCTCGATTCCAGCCCACTGTAATTGCATTTCCATCAAAAGTTGTGTAATACTTACAAATTGCATTTTCCGCTCTGCCTAATTGGATGACCACAGCTTCATAAGCTGGTTTCTTTAAATATTTATAGACTTATTTCGTAAGTTTAGTTGGTATCGTGTTCAAGAGCGCGGCTGCTCGGTTTAGAGTCTCGTGTTTGATTCTTCAAAAAAACGTCATCAAAAAAATCGTAAAGCGCTATTTTTTTAAATTCTGTAACAAAGAATAATAATAGCTGAAGTCTGGATGTTAATCGTTCTATTCTTGACTTGATTCATTTACACTTTATCAATAAAACAAGCCGTGGGAGTTTATTTAATGTTGTATTGAATGAAAAAATAAAATGTTTCCATACATACATCTGTAATTTTACTATAATAACTTCCGTGAGTGCTATCCATATTTTTTACTATATATCCCGGTTATACTCACGTGTGTATTCGGGAATGCCCGACTAGTTTCGAACTCGAACGGAGCCCGTATTCATGAGCTGGTTACGCGGCAGAGTCGCGAGCCGAGTTCGGCCAAATACACACGTGAGTATAACAGGGATATATAGTAAATAATATCTGTAATGCTTTATATAATTATACCAAATAAGAGATAAGTAAATTCAATAAGCCTCATTTGAACACTAAGTTACCAACCTTTTGCGACTATTTGAAATACGGGTTACGCAATCCAAAGACTTATATTTAAGTATATAAGTTACTTAATATAATTTACTTATAAATTCAAATTGATTTTATTTCATATAAACCAATTACAGCCGCTTATGAAACGTTAAGATGCTAGTTGCACGGTTCCAAAAATGTCATTCCTATGGAGAATAACCGGCAAGAAACTCCAAAGGTCACTCTTTTAAATAATATGAGGTACAACATAGTGAATTTACAAGGAATTACATTATGTGACAACAAAGCAAACGAATGTGAGAAAAAATTAAAATAAAATACAATGAACAAATTACATTATATCAACTTAAACAACACTAAACTATAAATTAAATACGAAGTGCTAACATTCTGTTTACTAACGGATGAGCAAATACAGTGATTACGGATTCCAGCTTGATAAACATGAAGTCTTACTTAGATTAATGTTATCAACTAAACTAGTAATGTTACCTTAATAATAATAATAACAGCCTATAACTGTCCCACTGCAGGGCAAAGGCCTCTTCTCGTATAGAGAAGGATTGAGCATTGATCACCACGCTAGCTCACTGCCGGTTGGCGATTTCAGATAATTAAATCCAGGTTTCCTTACGATGTTTTCCGTCACCGTTAGTCAGTGGTGTCTTAGAATATCTAAGACAGTATTTATGACATTGAAAAAGTCACATTGATACTTGCCTGGGTTTGAACCTGCAACCTACATTACCTTACCTACATTTTGTTTATACGATAAACTAAAGAAAAGTCTCATTTATATCCAGAGTAGTCATCATCATCAGCCAAAACGTCCACTGTTGAACATAGGCCTCCCCGTTTAAGCAGGGGGGGGGGGGGTTGCCATAATCCCCACGCTTGGCAAGCGGCTTGGGGATCGCAGATGGTCAAGTTACAGAAGACGCTGCTGCCCATCTTCTGGGTTTTCCCTTAGTCGCCTCTTACGACACCCACTTGAGGAAAGGGGGTGGTCAATTCTAGGCCGGATACCACACGGCCGATATCCAGAGTAGTAAACACTAATTAATCCGCGTAGAAACAGTTACTGCCTCTTACCATGTACCCATAAGCAGGGCTGTTCGTGGTATGGGAGCAGGTACTTATTATCGGTACAAATCGGTACCCATATAGTTATTAGGTAGATACTACTTTTTTCTCTAAGGAGTTCCCCACGGACTTCCTCCGTCCTGGGGCGGGCAGGCGGAGGGGTATGCCGACTCCTACCGGGATGTCCTCATATCTACCTTAGGTCGAAGGACGCGGGGTCTGCGTACGCTGCGCATCCCTTGACAAGAGAAGGTACTAGGTGTTTTAAATCTATGGTACATATGCAGAAAACGTGTCGTGTTATGACAGTTTTACTTGTAGGTGTACCTACATTTAATGTCCTGTGTTTTTTTAAACGTTACGTCATTAATTTACTTTTGTAACTCATAATATACATAGGTACACCTACAGGAAGCTTTCGCATATAAAACTTAGCCTCAGTTTTTCCTTAGTAATTGTACGACGTACGTATCTATGTAAGTACCTAATTGTCTTTATTTAGTAGGTACCTAGGTATACTTGTATGCTGTATCGAATAATCATCATCATCAGACGTCCACTGTTGAACAAAGGCCTCCCCCTTAGAACGGCACAATGAACGACAAATTGCCGTATCGAATAATAAAATAATATCATGTTAAACCTAAATGTTCGGTATTTAGTAATTTCAAAGCTTTTACCTTTATACCACATTAATTAGCAGATACAAAGTACTACTTTACTCTAAAATATTTGATTAAAGTCATTATTTTTTAACACAATTTACGAAGTTGTTAAAAATTAACCAAAAACTCTCACTAACAAGTTGTTAAAAATAAAACTTTTTACGAACCTATTAAACAGTCTTATTAATTATTTAAACTTTATAATTGTTTATGGATCGTAGGCACTAATAAATACAACCAAGTGTATTACATTTTTAGGAGTTAAGAACTTAACACTAAAATGTTACAAATAATTTTTATTTTACTGTAGACTACTTTAATTTTGATACTAAAACTCTATACTACTGCCTAATTGAAATATAAAACAATTTTTTTATTATTCGGTACCCGAAGTGGGAATTAATAGGAAAATCTAGATTAATGCCTACCTATGTCATATTTTTGCATATGATAGCATGATAGGTGATGTGGTGATAGTAGGTATAGGCAATTACATATTATGTGTTTTTATTTAAATCTAAATGGCTCTCCCTACCTTCAGGGGATCCAATCACACAAAACATTCAGCTTTGCGTGCTAATATCAGTTAGCGTGTGTAGCGCCGTACGAGCAGCGAGCAGTGATAACCGTGATTGATGACGTCACGACATTTGTCCGGGGGTGGGACGGTGACACGCGCATTACCCTACTTGTTGAGCTTCCCCATCATTCTGTAACGACGGCTTGAGGGCCGTATATCTAAATCCATGGCGTCAGCCTTATTGACTGACAGCTCATATATTCACGTACAAATTCACACGCCAAGGATATTCGTCTGTCATTTGTAATGTGTTAATGTCAGGATGGCAACGCATTTTAGCTTTAATGTAACGTGGAATAAAAATGCTGCTGATTAGGAAAGAAAATTGGGGTAATGATAGTATGACAGAAAAGTGGATGAAATCAGTCCACCATCTGCAGTTAAAGGGTTGAAAAACGAAAAAAAATATTTTGTTACACGATTTATAAAATGTATTATTTATTTATTTTAATTTATAGTTATAAGTGGTTTACTACAATAAAAAATTCCTGATTTACATTAAAAACCTAAGGCGTGCATTACAATTTTATTTTTATATTGGAGTTGCAAAATTCATGTCATGTCCGTCATGACAGTACCTATGACAGAATTGGATAGAATCAGCCCACCATCTGCAGCTTAAGGGTTAATGTAGTTATGAAGGGCTTTATAACGATCACTTTTCTTGATGATGACATAAAATTCTCCGGAGGAAATGTAGATGGAATTCTCAAGTACATAACTTTCTCCCTGCATTTCATTGTAAGGAACATTTACTGCCTTTTATTTATTTCATACGCTTTCTGTAATTAACTAGGTACTTAGTCTACGGGAATAACTTAAAATGTTTATAGTTAAAAGATTTGCTTTTTGAAACTTAAAATGTTTAAGGTCATTAATGTTCTCCTGACTGAAGTCCGGTCACGGCGGCCTGTCTCATCTGAGACTAGCCAACTACACAGGAGATATTATAGTGCACAAGTATGCGTGCAAACTCAGGTGCACTCCCTATTACCTCACTCTCATAGTCCGATGGGACGGTAGATCCACACGAACGGAGAGAGATCAGGCGCGGGACCAACTTAACGTGGCTTAACGTGCCTTTCGAAGCACGGAGAGGTCTCGTAATATGAAAACGATCACCCATCATGAGACTGACCGCGGCGAGCACGGCTTAACCTTGCAAATCATCTGAGATCTGCGTGTTAGCCACGTAGCTAAGAGCCCCTTAACGCCATTCAGGTCATTACTTCTATATTGACGCAAGGGCCATAAACAGTTACCATAATCTTAAACGTTGTTTACGTTGTACGAATATCTAAATGGTCCTTTCCAGATTGTGTACGTTTAACGTCCTAGCAATCGATAACATAAATCGCTAGATTACTATGATAAATGTAAAGCGCACCCCACGTACAGCGGTCTTCTAAATCTTAGTGTGAAGGTTCTATTATTCTCAATAAACACCACAAAAGACATACACAGACACAAATCATTATTTAGTCGTTAGTACCTAAATTAACATGTGCCATGATTATATCTTACTCGAACAAGTTCTTTGTAGATATTTTATGTACTTAACCTATTATATAGATATAGTTATGTTATATTTTATAGAAATTCTTCTATCATCGAAAAGCGATAAAAAAATATAGTGACTTTAACGGGCGTACCATCTGCTGTTCACCAACGCGTTCAGACGTCAGACATACATACGGATAATTTAGACTAATGAATGCTAGCGGAATGAAAAGGCAAAAAATATAGAAATGATAAATGTGTCGTCCGAACACCAGTTCGCGAGGGCAGACGGTAAAATTAAATCCTTTTATGACAGATGTCTCTGGAAGTCGGGCTCTTCTGCAACGAGGAAGAATTTAAGGCATCTTACTGCAAACTTTTTAGAACGTTTATTGGGTCTAATTGCTGTTTTAATTAGGGCCAATTTCTGGTAAAGTTTTACGTACTAGACTAGGATAAAGGATAATTTTGGGCTGTTTTAAATCTGGCCGGATTTAATACTGTATCAATTACAATTGGTAATAGAAAAGTATTTCGAAGAGTACCTTTTTCTGAATGAGACCTGCCCCGTCGCTTGCACGTCGCAGAGAAAAGGAGATGCCGATGCCAGTTGGCTATTCAAGGCTGATTATGTCGATGACAATGAAACGTTCCAAGGAGAAAAAATGAAATAAAACAATAGGGCCATTTAAACAACTTGAGAGTACGTAGTACTATCAACTATTTCACTTGATCAACGTTACTTATTAATAATAAAAAAAATCAAATCGGTTCATAAATGACTGAGTTATGAGGGCACATACATAAAAAAATAAAGATCCCGACGAATTGAGAACATCCTCCTTTTTTTTAGGTCGGTTAAAAATAAATTACTGAAGTATGAGTAGCAGTGTAGCACTCGTTCATTCTCTTTAAGAGAAAAGGCCTTTGCTCTTTTATGGGACAGTTATAAACTGGTATTATTATTACATTACAGCATAAATACTAGGCATTTTCTAAGAAAAGTAAATGGTAATAGCAATACGTATAGCATGATAAAACAATTTCAAATTATTGGACTTAGAATTATCATCTACATTAGTAGTAAACGTCGGTCGGAGAGCAAGCTCAAAGTAACCAAAAGAATCCGCTAAAAGCACTCAGCAGAATTGTGATGCGACTGGGAGACCCTGTTCGTTTGACATGAGGGAATGTTGCAGGAATACCACATAAGGAAATGCGGAGTGGGTAATTCGGCTTAACATTATAAACATAATTGAAATTAGTACTAGGTTAACACCTGACGTTCTTGCTTTACAAGATTATGTTCAAAAAACTTCTGATTTGATTTCCAATCAGCCTCAGTATCACGCAAGGAATCTTGCAGTCCCTGAGTTTGACACATGGAATTAGTTTTATTTAACAAAATAGGTGACGTTGATTAAAAATCTTTTGATTTCTCTTTTTTTTTTCTCTATCCAAACTGACACAATTTATTGTAATCACTTTTTACTGACATTTTTTATCACATAAATAAATAGGTACCTTTGTAGTCGGTCTGTCAAACGTCTATGTGACCTCTAAAGCGATATATTTTCCTTCCCCTCACAATTCCACTTACCTAAGGTCACAGAATGTACCTCTATTTGTTCAAGCAACCGTTTTATAATGAGTGTTTGTTTCTATTTCTATTGATAGAATGTCATATTTTTCTTCGTATGAAGTATTTGTTGGAAAATAGTTCCTTAGCTTCGAGAAAAATTTATTGATACAGACCGAGTAAACAATAATGGAGCTATAAATAATAATGACTAGACGTTCCTAACTGACTTTATTGATTTACTGGTCCCTAAGCGCAACTGCTAAGCACGAGGTTCTGCGTTTAAATCCTGAACAGGCAAAAGTGTTACTGCAAAAAGGTTCTGCCATTAGGAGATTCTCGGTAGCAGCAGTTTGGATTTGTGCCCGGTTTATGGCAATAGGCGCGCTTACATTGGGAGCTATAGCATAGCTGGTGAAGTGTGGGCATTCAGGGAATACAGGCGTAATGTTATGTTATACCTACCATATAACTAATGTAATACTTTGTATTGTTGCAGCCATGTCTCCGAGTTTCGTGTTTGCGCTAGCGCTCTGCGGTTTTGCGGCGATCTGCACTTTGCCCGTCGCCAATGCGCAGGCGCTCTCGCCATATGAATGTAAGTTTACAATCTAATATTTTTACCATATCTACAGGGGTTGTATATTTTAAAAGTCAAGTAAAAAAGCTTTTGTGTCTTTGATATTTCCAAAATTTAAATTCTACCTATTGAGACAAGTAAACAATTTTCATACAACAAATTATAAGGGTCTATGAGGTATCATATATGAGGAAATATACAAGTAAATTACTGAGTTATTCATTTCCATATAAATAATCCAATTCAAGGAAATGCATGAAGACTTTTTAGGCAAAAGGTCGAGCGACCCTCCCCCCTCTCACGCCTCTACAAACAGCTTCGCGTAAATAAAATATGGGCTTATTACACGGTTACACCCTGCGTTTACCGAGAGCACGTATCCGTGTTTCATACACTCGTTATATGAGATGTTTATTAATATCCGTTATTAGAATTCCATTGCTTTTCGAATCCAGTCGCAGGTGCTTCGAAATGGCCACGTCAGGCATGAGCCTCATGAGTCCTCAAAATTGATTGAATTATGAAATTCCAAATAAATTTTGAGGACATTTACCTAAACATAACGTAACATCGCTCTTACCAAACGTTGATCACGTTTGGTAAGAGCGATGTTACGAGATGTAGGTATTTTAATCAAGGATGGTGGTCACACACTGGGCACAAAAAATATATGCGTACCGTCGGCGTCGAGACGAAAAGAAGAAGAAGGTACTGATATTGGAACTGACTTTTTTATTTTAAAGATTCTAAACATGTGACTTTTTGGTGCCATTTTAGCATGTTGCCCATGCTAAGCTTGAATCTAAATTGATAAAGGAAATTTGAAAAATGATGGACACGAGCGGGATTTGAAACCGCGACCTTCGCCGATCCGTGGTGCTGCTCTAACCAACTGAGCCACCGTGTCGCTGCTTGCATCCATCGAATTTCAAGTTCCCTTTTAGTATTTACGTCTTAAGGGTAACGTCGTTTCAGTGATTTATAGCTGTAAAGGTATAACACTGAGTTGGTAATCATAGATTCCAACAGACAGTCTACTAAACCGCCAAATTGTAGCCACTAAGTAGCTTCCCAATCCACTAATTCACGGGCGTATTAACAAGGCCCGCGGTGCATTAACGAACATGTTTATTCCACCTCATTAATTCATCAGTTCAGCCATTTGCCGACTACAGTGCCACAAACTTATGTATGCGGGCGACTGTGTCGCTAGCATAGCTGTCATCGCATCCAAAACTGTCATTCCAGCATTTGTTTTGTTTTCTAAAACGTTAGTTCCAAATTTCGCCACCGGTAAAGATATGTTTGTTATTGGGCTTCGACTCTTTCCAGGTGAGTAAAAATCTCTACTAGACGCGTAGTACATCAGTTTTCTAACCTCGGCTACACAAATGACGATAACAACAAATCTAACTATAACAAGGAGCTTTTTGCTACGTCCTAGCACACTTATTTTCTGCACTTTTGGAATTGTTGACCTGAGTGGCGCGGTGGCTAAGCGATTAGACTGCAGCGCGAAGGGATGCGGATTCGATTCCCGAACGAAACAAAAATTTGTGTGATCCGTCGATGTTTGTCCCGAGTCTGGCTGTTTGTGTAAGTCATGTCCCATGATTGTGGAACGCACCCACGGTACAGGAGAAAATCTTAGAGTAGAGCGACGATTTTATTACAAATATCCTAAATCCAGTATGGCCGATAAAGTATGATGTGTACCGATTGATAAACAAATCCACTTATGTGAACATTATAAAAAGCGTATATGCTACGATTGGACGCATATTCGATGTTTTATGTCATAATCATTATATTATGTCAGCCGAAACCGACAATGGCTTAGCGTGTCTTTCGAGGGGTTCTGAAATATCCGATGACAGATCCGGACATCCATTCAACTAACTCGTTATTATTTCTTTGTGAGTTGAGACACTGTTATTGTTTAGCCGTTTAGCTAAGTATAAAAGCCATGGCTAATCACACCAATATTAGATAGGCGAAAGTTTGTGAGTGTGTTTGTATGTTTGTTACCTCTTCCTGCTCAAACGGCTGGACCGATTATGATAAAAGTTGGTATGAAGGTAGCTGATACCCTGGATTAATACCAAAGCTACTTTTTATCCCGATATAATGTAGCTGGTGACGCCGCAGGGGGCAGCTAGTCACTTAGATACCTCATTCAGATATGGTTAACATGTGAATTCCTGTCTTGAAAAGTTGTAATTTCCGACTACATTTTTCTTGAGAATAGTTTATCGAAGAAAGAACATAGCCACTAAGAGTCATAACAACACCATACGCAGCTTGATTTTAAAAATTGTACATTGGAATTTGATAACTTTCAACATGGTTACAAATAGACTGGACAACGAAAGCCTATCTAATATTATAAAATATTTAATAACAATTTTACTAAACGAACTCCAAAGTGTACATTCTCCTTTATAAATTACGTTTTATTTGGATGCAGGAGTTCAAAGAGTTCTTCATGGATACTCATTATATCGAAGTATTTAAAACAAACGAAACGAAGTTTACTTGAAAATGTTTGTAGGGGCACCGGTAAAAGTTGAAGAGTTCGGAACAATTGACTTCATATGCCTACCACTTATTTGTTGGATCTTTGTAAATCGCAGACGATATTTTGTTTCTTTTTTCCTTCCTTAATATTACCTCTAGACTTGTAGTAATATTTTACACGTGTCACAAGGTTAAAAATGAATCTTCCTTGCAAGACATTTTCTTTTGGGAATCGAACTAAGGAGTGTATCGTAACGCTTTTTTTAAATTTATTTCAATATAACACGAATGTCAAATGCACATGTTAAGTTAAGGAATGGACCCACGGGCCCTTACAATAAAATCTTAACGCAACGATAAGGATCGTCATTTTTCAAATGCCCTTCAATTTAGATTTAAGCTTAGCATGGGCAACATGCTAAAATGACACCAAAAGTCATATAACCCATAGGGTTATTAATCATAATTATATTCAGTAGGCTTACGCGTATACGCCATACAGTACGACATCAAAACCTACAACGACCATCCAGCTACAACTTCGAAATCAATTGTGAATTCCATACAAATTGATCGTAGACCAAAGTGCGATATGTCAAGCATTTAATAGCATTATATTATACACACGAGTAACAAGGGCAAACACATCGTGTGGAGCCGCGGCGCGGGTAAATCTTAAATGTGCGTCGACATCACGAACCCTATTAACAGTCGCGGCACTAGTGCTGGCATTGCCACAGACTAGTGCTGGAAGTCAGAAGTGACTATATAGGCACTTGATTTAAATGACACTTTTTTGGCATTCTGAATGAAGTGACACTAACTACAAGGGTACTTTTTTGGCATTCTGACTGAACTGACACTAACTACATGGGAACTTAATTTCAATGGAACTTTTTAAACATTATGATTTTTTGAGCGTATAATGTAGGTGTCTATCTAATATTTGCCACAGAAAATATAACGGATTTTTAAAGGCAGTTTTTCAGATATTGTGACACTGTTCAGAAAAATAGGTGGTCAAATAAATTTTAAATATTTTAATAAAAAGTGTGTCTAACAGCTGCCTAATATCACAATATTTTTAAATCGCATTGTTTAACTGGCTAAAGCAAAAACATTGTGCAAGCATTGAGATATTAAAAAACCACAATTTATGTAGCGATAATAATATGGACAAACAAAAGAAGTTGTAACAACATAACTACACCTTTAAGAAATACGAGTATTAAGACTTATCTGAAGACTAACGTCGCACATCCTTACCTTCATCACACACAATACAAAATACCGAACACCACTACAATAGTGCAGAGTGAGATTCAATCTCACGACACCTCTCGATGATCGTGAGATTATTGTGTAATATGATTCTCGAATAATTTTATTATAGGCATTGAAAGTAAGCATGACAAGTAAAATTTCACGTTTTTCTACAAATTCGGATTATACAAGCAGAAAGTTAGACACTTTGCTTACAACAATTTGGTTATTTTGGAGTCAGATTGGTTTACCAGTACCTCTACTATGTTCTTTTAGTCTTAGATGCTCCGAGTAATAAAATCAAAAGAAACATACTCTTGGCAAAATGGCGATAAATTAAGTCATAAGTTTATCCACAAAATATTCAACTAAAAAATAAATCTAATCACAAAGGAAATCTATAAAAAAATACGTGTCAAACGTAAAACCGAAATACGTGTTCGCTGCGCCAACTAATCGTCTTGAGAGGGAGCTAGTATCAGCGTGCGACGTCTTTTATAACCTTCCTGGATGACAACAAGGAGGATTACAACTTGAAAAAGGCTGTAGTCTCCAACAATAAGTTTATTGTAATCGTAACATACGGAGCTAGTTATGAACCTGTGTTACAGCAGTCACTGTAGAGTCTGTAGAGATAGTAATTGTCAGTCCGTGTCAAGTCATCCAGCTATCTATATATAATGATTTGAATCTCATCATCATCATCAGCCTATCTTAGTCCACTGCCGGACATAGGCCTCTCCTATGGCACGCCACAGAGCCCGATCTTCGGCCTTTGAATCTATGTAAATTATTTTATTGGCATCATTTCACAGCAGTCCATATAAACTACTTAATTTCGGTTCACAAGGTGAAAAGTTACGAAGAAGAATTATGCTACGGCGCGTACCGCCCACGGGCAGGCCTTGTTCCTGCTCCCAAATAAACATGAACTCCAGTGCTAGCCTTCAAGGGTAATAATAACATAAACGATTTTATTTCAAAATAATAATGTAACATTAATTCAGTGAAGTTAACTCACAATATTAATCAAATCGTCTGTAGCGATAACAGAGAGATTTGCATAATTCTCCTCCTTTTGTTTATAAAACAATTAACTAGCTAAACAAGAAAACATTTCATTTTGTTAATGTAATCATTTGGGTTTTGGAAACAATCGTGTCGCGTGTACTGGCGATTGGGTAGCTAGTTGAAATTCAACTAAAAATTTACGTAAACTCCAAGGAGTACTTAATTAAAACTTAAAACGAATAAGTTTGTATCGTTGTGTTTTGCCTCGCCCAGTTCTGTCGCGAATCTCATAGATTACAGGCACTTAAATAGGTTTTAATTGCTAAACAAATATCAAAATATCTTCTATCTCATAATTACAATATGAATACGAAATGAGAATACAAATCATACAGTACGTTTCATAATTAAAACGACAGTCGATTGTTATTTGTTGAGACGGCTTAGAAACGATGTCAAATAAAATAAAATGTATGAAACGAATAACAGCTCAGTGGCTACGAGTATATTACATGTTTATTTCCATTTTTCGTATCTAAGTCTCTTATTGAGATCTTATCCTATTGTGTGTTGTTCAATGGGTCGCTTGTTCAACAATCCCTAGGGAGGATCTGGCCTTCTCGTAGCTAATAAAAACGCGAGGTGAGCGAAGAAGTATTTATTGAAATTGTCTTTTTGTGTTTAAAATTAGTTCGTTATTAATTTCCTGGATTCAATACCGTATTAAGTTTGTTCGGGATTCTGTGGATAATTGGTAGTTCGACTTTTAAATCGACTTCTTAATTGCAAGTTTGTTAAAATTTGCAAACGCTAACAATAAGTAGGATTTTTTACTCACGACGCGCGACGCAACGGAGAAAGTATATGCGTTTAGGGTGAGAGGATGTTTGTTTTTGTTTATTGGCAATACTGACACACGGTAATAGAAATTGATTGATTTACACGCTTTGGTAGTGAGCAAGCGTGTTGATCATTGCTATTTTCTTGAGTAACTTACCTATATAGTCTAAGCAAAGTTTTTATTGTAACTTGGTAGTTTTATTTTCGTTTATTTTTACCGTTTCGTAAAGTTTATTCTTGTAATAATTTGTGTAGCTAATGGCATGACAGTATATCTCATTTGAAGAATACAGACCTATTTTACCTAAAACAGAAATATGATGTAATATATAAGCTTTTTACTACATAATTCTAGAACAATTTTTTTATTTTACGTCATTCAATGTCTGTAAAAATAAAATACTATGAACTAACCTACTTTTATTGTAGCAGCTTAAATCAAATTACCCCGTGCCTGTCCAATGAACGACTACTAGAAGTTAGTGAGACAATGGATGGGACACGACTAGTCCCAATGGTAGTCTTGTCTGTGCTCCTAACGAAACATTTTTCTTTATTTCGTGGTTCACTTATAATTTTAGTGATTTTTGCATTAGTTTGTATTAGTTATCAAACAGAAACTATATTTATTTTGGACACGCATTTATATCATTACGCGTATTATTTTGTACCTTAACTTTTAGTGATACGACTCTTACCCTTTTATTCATATACGTTGACAAACCTGTCATAACTTAAAACCTTCTTAAAACTATTGGCATCTCTATTTATTGACATGCAAACGAATTCCATGGTTCAAATCTATATTTTTTTCAGTGTCAGTGTAATTTTGCATGTTATGATTGTAAAATTTAAAGAAAATTAAAATAAATTATCACCTGTATTCGTTAGATGTTGTCAAACTATTTGATTCGCCAATAAGAATTATAAACTTGTGTTCAGGACTGAGTTCCCATAAGTGGTGCAGAGATTTACTTTTGCAATCCAACATATTAGAGGTGAAGTCGTTAATTAGTTCCATGTAACAGTAGCCAAGAATTTCACAGTTAGCTGTATGATATCGTCTTTCGGTCAAGATACTATTTGTTAGTCAAATTATCGCGATTTGCATTGCGTGGTTAGAAACTAACTGCGTCAAATCACGAACTCCTAAGTTATCTCAGCGGAGCTAGTGGCAAGGTGGATGCACAAATTATTGGAACAGCAATGTTTGTAATTAATAGGAACGAACTTGTGCTGAAGTTGAGCTGAGAGACCTGTTGGCACATTCCCGGGGTGTCTGAATAAACTTGTTAGGTATCAACCCTTATTAGCAACATATCGGACTTCTCCTTTGATGATTAGCGATATGTTGCTCTTGGGAACTGTGTTTGATATCAGTTATTCAAATTACTTTTGAAACAAATAAATTTACAATTAAGTAATCTATACTTAATATTATAAATGTGAAAGTAACTCTGTCTGTCTGTCTGTTACACCTTCACGACACAACCGCTAGACGGATTTTGATGAAATTTGGCATGTAGATATTTTAAGACCCGAGAAAGGACATAGGGTACTTTTTTTTAACTCAACCCATTAAATAGGGGTTAACGCGGGCGAGGCTGCGGGCAAAAGCTTTACATAGATATATATAATACTAACCAACAATCTAAATTGACGCGAGCGAAGCCGCGGGCGTAAGCTTATTATATCATACAAGTCAAATCTTCGTGGTAGAAACGCATGGGCTAAAATCTGAGCCTACATTGTAAATGATGATAGGTTTACATGAAGTTTCCGAATTTAAATTTGTAGAATGGATGACTTTATTGTAGAGAAGAGTAGATGAAATAATTTTCTGCTAAAAAAGTGTCAGCTACAAAGTTTTTCTGTTAGGTAACTGTAGGTACCTGGGCTAACACTTGCCCCCTTACCATGAACTCTTAAAGCAGGACAGTTTAAGATGTGCTAGCGAAATACCGCTACGTGCAGTGTCATGCTTTAAGGGTTGATGGTAAGGGGTCAGGTTTCCTATAGCCCACGTGCTCACTCACTAGCCATTGTTATAGACCATAAACTTTAATGACCAACCGTTATGATCATTGGTGACTATGTAAAAGGGTTTTCGTAGTAACAAAGTACAGCACAAGGACTTATAAAATGACACAAGAATGAACGTGAACTATCATTCTTCTTACGTTCGGGTGCAGTTTCATGAATAATCGTTTCAGTATGTACTACGACGTGTACGCTAGGTAACTCATTGGACATCCTCACACGGGTGACGTAGGTAATGTGCTAGAAGATATCGTCCGACAACCTACCATATGTCTTTGTAAAGAAACTTGTTCAACGTGTCCTCCGTAAAGAACAATTATCAGAAGTATGCTTCTGAACCGGCTTTAAAAAAGAAGTTTCGAGCCGTATTTTTATACACTATAATAGTATAAGTATACTTAATATGATAGAACTAAATCTTCGTATGTATTGTATAGGGAGTCTGAGGGATAACACCCAAACTACATCAGACAGTGCTAAGCTTGAATCTAAAAAGATAAAGAAAATTTGAAAAATGATACACGAGCAGGACTTGAACCTGCGACCTTCGCCGTACCGTACCCTTTAGACGGAAATACTAAAAAAGAAAAGGGGAACTTGAAATTCGATGTGTGAAGAAATGTGTGGTGCGAGAAGTGACACGATGGCTCAGATGGTAAGAGCAGTGCCACGGTACGGCGAAGGTCGCAGATGCAAGTCCCGTTCGTGTCGATCATTTTTCTAATTTCCTTTATCAATTTACATCAGACAGTTTCGGTTTCATAAAATGGGGGCGAACCTATTCCTATGGGACACAATTTTCAGAAAAACATAATGAGAGAACCGGAGAACCAATCTTACATAGGTATTAGGTACCCATCTCTTATTCTCCTCCAAGTCTTTAAGATTCAAGCCTCTATGAAAAAGCTTTGCGGTTTTTCGTGTTTGTACCCACCGTCTACAAAATCGCTTTCCACATAAGTAGCTATTTAAAAGATAAATCAATGTTATCGTTTATAAAAAGAAAAATATATTGAAAATAACTCCTGTCTCATCTATCATGTCCTTTGAAGAATATTGACGAAGAAAATTAAGGGTCCGGCCCTCGGTGACAAACAGACCACGTATAGTTACCCTAATACCTCACATATATCTACCTAAAACATACAAAAACATAATATCACGCCTGTATTCCACGAAGGGGTAGGCAGAGGTGAACATATAGTACATCCACATTTCGCCAGTTATGTTGTAAGTCCCAATGTAATAGGGAGCGAGTCTATTGCCATCAACCGGGCACAGATCCAGACTCCGTGCTGCTACTGAGAATTACCTAATGGAAAACTCAGTATCTCTTTCCCCGACCTGGGATTTGAACCCAGGACCTCTTGCTCAGCAGTCGCGCTTAGCGACCACTAGACCAACGAGGTAGTCTATCTATATACCTACCTACCTATGAATTACCTGCCTTATAAAGTGACAACTAATTAAATTGTATTACCGATCGTTCAAAGTAATTACTGAGTTACAATAGTACACTTCTACAGTCGAAATTTGATAGGAATTGGGAATTGCTACATATATATACAGGTAAAATCAGAAATATACTACATACATAATGTAGTCTTATAGATTTTTAATTTTTAATTTAATATTTTTTTAATATCGCTGGACATTACACACAACGCCATCTAGTGCCACACTAAGCAACGAGGCTTGTGTCGTGGACACCAGATAGTTGATATACTACATAGATACTTTTTTTTTGTTTGTAAATACATACTTATTATACATATAAACATCCATGACTCGGAAACAAATGTACATGCTCATCACACAAACACTTGCTCCTACCGGGATTCGAACCCGGAACCCTATGAACGTAAGGCAGCCTCACTACCGCTGCGCCATTCGGGTCGCCATCCGAGATTAGTAGATATAAACCACTTTGAAATTCACAAATCGACTAATTTACCTATCCTTTAAACTTTATGAATCATGCTTGAACCTCCGAAGCGGTTGACAGACGAGTGGATTTGAACACCCAGGTTTTTTGATAGAGGATAATAGCTTCTATGTTATGGGAAAAGTATTTATGTTTTATAGCTCTAAGTTGCAAGTAAGTATTTAAAGTACCGTTTTAGTCTGACCTCGCAATCAAATCTAAAACGACAAGCAAAACGAACAAGGCATTTGAAAGAGAGACACCTTCAAGTATCGACTTAAAAGTTTTAAAGCTCTGTGTTGTTATTTTGCTTATATAAAGGCATCACGCGATATCTTTTATATTATAATACGGCTGAAGACATGTCTGTGTAAATGTCACATCGACGTCGGGGACATTGGCATGCCTCACTGCCCTCCGACCCTCAGACCGGGAGGGTCTCTCACTCCCTTAATCTTGCGCGGAAAACCTAATTTTATAATACATTAACCTTGTGTTTACCGGAACCCCAATACAGAATCTTCGTATGAATGAATATTGGGTACGTCTTAATAATATTGTTTGTAAGAAATTTTAACGAATTAGAAAATCAGCCAGAAATCCTTAATTTCTGTTTTTCTCTTTCAAATTAAATTCTATAAATATACCATTTATTTTGGTTGACTGGCTGTAAATGCCCAAGGTATTAAGTCCGCCTTTGTACATAATTTATACTTAAAAGTGTATACCTAAATAAATTTCTCTTATTACCTACAATCGTGTTTACGGTCAACAGTATGCTTGTCAATAAGATACAAGTACCTACTATAAATCCGCGAAAAGGTAGTCAAAGTTCATTTTCTGTATAAGAATTCTGCCAATATTTCTTAGATCGTCCAATACTAAGGGAAAACCTGTTGCGTATTCATTGGAATAACTTTCCGGCAATGTGACAAAAGGGATTTTTTTTACTTAAATGGTGGGAAGGCGGTACGAAGATCGCCGGGACAGCTGTTAAACCTTCCATGGGCTTCTACAAATATTTTAAAAATTTGGCAAATTGGTTCAGTCTTTCACGCGTGATGTCGTGACCAACGGAAATAGGGATTCATTTTCATATAATATATTTATCCCCACGGATAATTTATGGCATTGTTACGTTATTAATTAATAATATGCACACTCTCCGTAGTTTAATAGTGCTTTGGTATCGAAGTGTGTGTGAGTATTTTTTTAACAATTTTCCTTATATATTAATGTTCGCAGTTCGTGGCGAACTTTTATTGTTTCCCAATAGGTAAGTTCCAATAAAACTAACAATATAAGTTACTTGATTAATAAGAATTCGAAACTTTTTGGTAAGGATATTTGTTGAGGAAAATATTTACGTAACTATATTTTTTCTATAATTATAGTTATGCTTGTATTTAGACTGTAGCAGAATTGATATGCAAGGAGACAATAATATATGCCCGTTAGGTGCCGGGCCAGAATAGCACCTTCCCACCTCGTGCCGTTAGGTGTCGTAAGAGGCGACTAAGAGAAAATCCAGAAGATGGGCAGCAGCGTCTTCTGTAACTTCACCACTACTTAATACTGCGACCATCAAGCCGCTCGCCAAGCGTGGAGATTATAGCAACACCCCCCCCTCATAAGGGGTGGCGCCTTTTCAGACGACATCTTCCGGCTGATAATGTTAGGCTATGAAGCTTTTATAATGTCAATTGTTGTATTTCTAAGTTATATAACAAACGGCATGCTCCTTTGCCATTACGTAGACCATTTAATGTCTGGCAAAATTTGGGTATGCAGTTCTTTGTTTATTCCCTTGGGCTATTTATAATGATGTAGGTACAATCAATAATAACAAAAGAAAGACGTACATATTACTTTTAAAATTACCATGGATTTTTTGTTTATATTATAACCAACTGTTGCCCGCGGCTTCACACGCATTAATTTAGATTGTTAGTTAGTATTTATTGGCCGGTTGGTCTAGTGGTTATTGGCCCTGACTGCTGAACCAGAGGTCATGGGTTCGATTTCCACCCAGGACAAATCTTTGTGTGATGAGTATAATGATTTATTCTGTGTCGGGGTGTTATGTATCTATAAGTATGTATTTAGTATGAAAGTATGGATTATTATGTGTAATGAAGTCCATAAACTATTATTCAGTACCTACCCGCTTTAATCTTAAACGCCTTCTAACGCACGTCCTACTTAATTCCCTAGTAATTGTGAAAAGAGTTTTTAATTGAACAACTTGTTTACAAGTTCAACAAAATACAGTCTTAACTATATTGTTTTCTTTTTACAATTTCTGCATACTTTTTCCTTTTTTCAAACGACTACAAAGTTTTAATGATTCAGTATTTATTTTTATAAAATCTCTTTTTTCTCTATTATTACAGCTATGATAAAGAAGTTTCAGAGTTATACATTTTTATCGTCGTAATTAAAATCAATGAAAACTGGCTCTAATATAACGAAGTGTTGACTTTTTGGGAGCTATTTGTAATTTTGACGTTGAAAAGAACAAAATTATATACTGTTTAGGATAAGTAGGTAAATGACTTGTAACTTTACGCGTTTGTAATATTTTAATTTAATCGGGTTATATTTTCGGGATATATAATATTCCTAGCTTACAACAGCCCCCTTAGAGAAGTGGCAAAACGCTTGACGAATAGAAATCGAACAGAATGAAAAATGTATGGCATTGTCATATGTCATCGATTACATAGTCGAAACATTATGTCATCATGGGGATATAATGTTTCGACTTTTATCATTCTGTTCGATTTCTATCCGTCAAGCGTTTTGCCACTTGTCTAAGGGGGCTGATTTAGAATAGGAATTAGTTATTTCCTCTCTAGGCTAGGCTAGGTACTATACACCTCTGCCTATCAATTCAGGGAATACAGGCGTGTCACGTTATGTTTTATATGTATATACGTTTATCTATTGCTTAACAACCTGTTTAATCAAATAACACGAAAAAAATGTACATCTGTATTCGTTTAACCAAGTTAAATACCTACAAACAAATAACACTGCTGCTGTAGTGAGGTCCTGGGTTCGATTCCCGGGTCGGGCTAAGCGTTATTGGGTTTTTCCATCAGGTAAATCTCAGTAGCAGCACGGAGTCTGGATTTGTGTCCGGCTGATAGCAATAGGCTCGCCCCCTATTACATTGGGACCTATAACATAACTGGTGAAACGTGGGTGTACTATATGTGCACCTCTGCCTACCCCTTCAGGGAATACAGGTGTGATGTTATGATGTTTTAAATTCGATATTATTCTGTGCAGCATCAGCAGTGTCGGACGGGCAGGGCGGGTGGGGCGCGCTCGGCGGGCTCTATGCCTTGCTGGCACAGCACGACGCGCTGGGCGGGCACGCTCTCGCGCGCAAGTCCGTGCGCTCGCCGTCCCGCCGCCTGCGCTTCGGACGCCGCTCAGACCCCGACATGCCACCCCAGGCTCCCGTGAGTATCTTCTTTCAATTTTCAGCTCGACTGGTAGATGGTTCTTTTTAACCTTATAATATGACGACTGTAGCTTTCTTCTCTGGCTGTTGTATGAAATTACAACAAGGTAGACGTCAGCGAGGCAGAGCCAGACGGAGATGGCGGGATGAACTGGACTCCTTTGTGAAGGACTTGACATTGACAGCCCTTGATAGAGACTTATGGGAAGAGAGTAGGGAGACCTTTACCCTGCAGTGGGACATTATAGGTTCCTATTAATTGGTATATTGCTAGTTTTGTAGAATTTACGTTATATGTGCGTAAATACGTAAACATGAAATTCATTTGACTGGCAGGACACGTGTAACAAGCGGTATACACGCTCGGTGATTGGCTATCGTCAGTCTGCGGTTTTCAATTCCTCGACAATAAACTAAGAGATGGATTAATTTCCTTTGACGCAGGTTTTGTTTGTATTTCACAGTGTTATTGTAGCTGTAGAATATACTCAATTAGATGGAAGTGCCGATTTAAGGTTTCCTAGGTCTAAATTTAAGAGCTCACGTTTATAAAGTGAATTTATAAAATTGATTTAATTCTAGTCTTTTTAATAGAACTAAATTCCCAACCTCTATACAGTGAAATTTAAGTGTCTGGCCACGAGACCAACGTTACTATAAGTATTTACACTCATGAATTAAGCAACGTAGACTTAATGTTAGATACTGATTTTCTGAATATTTTTGCACATATATATAATCTACAATAAAATCTTGTAGTTTTACCGCTCATCTTGCAATTGATTAAACAATAGTTATAGGTTTGTTAGATGTAGGTTAAGTCGTAATATAGTCAGCAATAAATATCTAAGACGTTCAGTTGCCCCTATGAAATCACAGTCATCCTATCCACGAACTACCCATCAAGAATAACAGAGCGTATTTGAGCCCAAAACAAATATAAATAACACAAACGTCACGTCTTATGCAAATAGCGAAACTACGAGAATTACACTAATAATAATTCATAACTTAATTTCAATGTGTAGAGTTAGCAAGTTATGGAGTTGGCAATCGTAATTGAATCATAAATATTTGGGATTGACAATTATTGTTTGAGGTTTAAGTTCTTAGTAATTCTATGTATCTTCTATTTTCACAAGCTGGGGGTAACAGTGACATGAACATTCTTCGTTTTTCAACGAGTTTAAAGCACTGATAGCCAAGTGGTATGACCGTTGGACTGCCAAGTCAAAGGTCGTAAGATCAAACCACCATGCACAAATGTATTTTCGAATTCATGTGCGTATTAAATAGTTAAATTATATTAAACTTAAATTAGTTATCAGTTGCTAAAAACGGCGAGGAAAACATTGTGAGGAAACCGGCACACCTGAGAGATTTATCAACGGTGTGTAAAGCCATGTCAGAGGCCTACAGACGGTTTAAACTCTGACACCAGGTTGTTCATCAACCATACGATAAGAATAATGGAGTTTAGAAAATTATAAGAAGTTTTATTGAAATAATGTGCCAATTACTATTGCACTATTAAAATGATGACAGTCACTTTAGTGTCTTGTAAAAAAGAGTTTGAAACCTCTTGGTAACAGCCCGATTGCTAAATGATCATGTAAATCCAAAACATAGTCTGTAGTTTCCATAAAGAATAGTCTAATTCGAACAAAATATCAACACAAGACAATACAAATTACCTTCATGAATTCTTGCCCTGTATATTAGGAACGCCTACAACCAAATTTTAATTCAATATTCATATCCCAACCCTAGGATTTGTTAATAAAATTCGGCAATCAACAACCCTTGTGAATCCTTATCAACTAAGGGCTGAAACACATGAAACTAGCGTAGCGGTTTGAGACCTTTCAACCGACTCGATACAAAAACTTGATTTGACATCCTTCTGCGTTCAAATCTCGTATTTTTGCGGGCCAGCTGGCAAAGAGGTAAAACTCTACGACCTGCCTCCATACCATACTCTTAAAACAGGACAGTTTACGTTGAGGAAGCGAGACGCCGCATTACACTGCATGTAGCGGCGTCTCGCTTTTACAACGTAAACTGCCCTGCTTCAAGAGTTCATGGTAAGGAGGCAGTTGCTGAAAATAACAAGTAATTTTTTAGTGTCGTTTAAAGTAGAGAAAGTTAACTAAATCGTTAATCTGTCTATACGTAAATTATTGTGTGATTACATCATTAGCCACAATCCGTCTTCACCTACTTAATTTTATTATTTGAACTATGTGCATCAACGAGTTTACCCGGGCGTACTTAAACCATAGGGATTTCTCTATTAGTCAACCGTTGAATGTTAACCTTTTTTGTGTCATAACACAGTGCTGTGGTTTGGCCCTAAGAGTTTGTAATAATCAAAATACGCCGCTTAACCCGCCTTGTGTCGAGTACACGACGGCAATCCAATAAGTGATGTGGGTACTTATGGACCAAGTCTACTTCTTTGAGTCCCCAGATTATCATATTTATTATTATTTGATTGTTCAATCATTTACAGTTTTATTTGAGATGGATAATTTTGATATTTCTGATATGATGTCTGTTCGTAATAGAACATAGTTAGTCGTACACCCGAATGTGCAGTGCCAGCAAACATAGTGATCATTTTTCTTAGCTTTGTGAGACTCGTTTGTCGTATAATAATAGCCTATAACTGTTCCACTGTAGGGCAAAGGGCTCTTCTCTTATACAATAAGGATTAAGCAATTATCACCACGCTAGCGCACTGCGGGTTGGTTTGTCGTATACGACGGATATTATTTCAATAATCTCTACCATCTCTATTTTATTTCCGAGACTGCACCAATCATGAACCTGCTTTACAAAATGCATGTAACAACCAACCTCTAACAGCCACTTTAAGCAAACAAAGAACAAAAGTAATGTGATATATTTACCAGTGTACATCTCTCAGGCAGGCTCGCCGCTAAACCGCAGCTCTATGATGGAAGCTCTCGGGATTTCTCGAGAGGACAATGCATTAAAATGTTCACGGACGACCAGATAATGTTACAGCGTTACATTTACACGGTTATCTAAAAGCAATCCTGCTTTCTCTTACAAGCTTCGTTTATAGAGGTTTTTAGGTCGACCGCAGTTCACAGGCTGTGATTTGACAGTGCAAGAAATGTTGTTGAAAGTAAATTGAAGTCTAGAATCACAAGATGAGCAGGAATTCAAAAATAACATTATTTAACGACACGGTAACTTAATCGGTAAAAGCTGCGCCACGTATAGGCGAACGTCGCGGGATCAAAACCCGCTCGAATTCATCATTTTTCTCCCATAACAATTTAAAAGTTGAAATTGTTAGTACCTACACGGAATTTGAATTAATAAAAGAAACAGTTCTTAAGGATTTAGAATAACTATTAACTACCGAGGACTACTTAGGACATAAATGGAAATTTAAAAAACAGGAACAAAGATAGCCTTAGAAAAGCTAGATTATTTTCTACTTCAAAGATCTAAAATCTTCCACACGGATAAACCCGTAGGCCGCAGCAAATTTAATTCCTCAATCTTTTCTAATCTTTTGTGATAGCTCAGACCTATTAAGGGCTCTATGTTATCTTTATTAAACACACAGATCTTAATTGTTACGATGTCCTTAACATACATTCGGAGATCTTTCATCTTTTTGGAAAATAATATCTTAATTTCATAACCCACTGAATGTGCACGGTGATTCGATTTATCATGACCGACTTGTTTCATATGAGTGTATGTATATACATATATATATGGAACTCGTTATGTATTACATAATAGACTTATATCCAGTGATGGTTGATTACGTTTGAGTTTATTGAATTTAAATGGATTTGATAATGTAAGCGGAGAGCATCACCCCTTAAAATTTTGGAGACACTACAAAGGAGTCTTCGAGACTATTATTATTTTACTTTAAAAAGTTCAGATTTCAGTTAAGTTTAGATAGGTTTGTAAACACAGTCGTTGGATCAGTTTCTTATATAAAAGTTTGCGGATTCATTTTCAGGAAAGTAATAGTGTTACTTTAACGTGATAAACAAGACATCGTTATAGTCTTCGTTTGAAATTAAATAATCTTTTGTTTTGTCAAGAAGGGAGGGTGGGGCGAATTCTTTAAAAAAAAATCGTTATGTACCATATGGTACACTGGACAGTGAAAGGTTCACGTTGACTGTCCGATAAGTTGACACAATGTGGTACACCGGACGGTGGACAGTGAAAGGGTTTATAAACGGATAAAATATAGGTATTTAAAGTTTTTCTGACAGTATCTTAAAAATAAATAACACGTAATTTACCCACCCTACTTTCTTAACATTAAGAATCTGCAGAACCCTCCGAAATAAAGTCTGATGCTACTAATCTTGAAAGTTTCTTAAGGTACGCCGCATTTTGAGTTTTTAAGGAAAACGCCTAATTCCTTAACACGCAGCTGAGGGGCTTTTAGCATAAAACATACCTACATATTTAATACTTACGCGCCAACAACCCACCGTCCAACAACTTACAGTTAGTTGGACGGTAACTACATAATGGCTGACGATTACTATTTAATATTTATTTGTTGTTTTGCAGTTAATTACCAGATAGACTAATAACATTTGTACTACCAAGCTCACTAGTTTAGTGTATGTTGGTATGTCCAATTGTACACTCGGCACGGAATGTGGCTTAAACTTATATGTCTATACTGATAGTTTATAACTTCACTGATAGCCGAGTGGTATGCCAAGTCAAAGGTCGAAAGATAACCCCGGCACGCACGAATGTCTTTTCGAATTCATGTGCGTACTATAACTGAGTTATCAGTTGCTAAAAACGGTGAAGGAAAACATCGTGAAGAAACCAGCACACCTGAGAGATTTTTCAACGGTGTGTAAAGCCATGTCAGAAGCCTACAGGCAGTCATATCACTTGGTTATCACTGCTATACCAACAATAATCAGGTGATTTGTACTTGACCTGTAATTTCTATTTTTGTTCCAAAATAGATTAATGCAACAATCACAGTCTCACGTTTATTAAATCTCTTTAATCTTCCAAAAGCTTTTGCGATGATCGTTAATCTTGTCATGTTTTTTAAAACCACATAAATTAAAGTAAAAGCATAAACATGAAGACCACAAATTATTGTCAATGTGTTAGATTTCAATCCACTCTCAGTTATTGTATTACACAAGACGCTACGTACTAATCAGTTGACTGGTCTAGACAAGAAAACTACTTAACTTTAGGCTGTTGTATTACATATTACCTGTGAATTTTACGTCGATAAGAAGACTTCTATTCTGGAATAAAATAAGTGTTAATCAGTATGTCTCTTTGTCTGACTATCGTCTAGTGTCCATGTTTCAGAACCATCTGTCCGAAGTACTACATTTGTGATTTTTATTTATGACCAAGATATGTTCTAGTTATAGATTAACCTTTTGAGCGCCACGGCCATAGATAGAAAACTAAGTTTTCTTGCTCTCCACGCTAAGATTTTATTAAAAGACAATACCTAATCGTAACATTTATTACGATTATTGTTTGTTATTACATTACACAAGACTGATTGATAAGATATTGACTAATAAAAGAGTTATGGCGTGGAGAGCACGGAAACGTTCATCTTCTATACAAGTCGTGGCGCTGAAGGGCATTTTCCGCACTTAGCCACATAATTAGGCCCCTGTACGTGATTAGTTATTTCATTTTTTACTCCACCCATCCCAGCTCATCCCAAAATGTGAGCAGCCTTTTCAGGTTGCTACAGCCTTCTAGCTAACTAGTAATTGGCGCAGTTGTTAAGCGATTGGACTGCTGCGCTAAGGGTTGCGGGTTCGATCCCCGCACAGGACAAAAATTTGAGCGATCCGCAGACATTTGTCCCGGGTCTGGGTGTTTATGTATGTGATATTACATGTTTGTGAATCGCACCCACGATACAAGAGAAATTAATACAGAGGGGCGACGTAAAAAAATGGAATAATATAGAGGTAGTGTTATCACCTTTCTAATCCATGTATCATTGCAGCTGGACGAGATGAACGAGCTTCTGTCACTGCGCGAGGTGCGCAGCCCAGTGCGCCTGCGCTTTGGCCGCCGCTCCGAGGAACGCGCTGTACCCCACATCTTCCCCCAGGAGGTAATGGACTAGAGAACTCTTGTATCAGCGTTTTAACGTCCACGGCTAAATACAGAAGAATCTGAATTCAATTGGCCTCCTATACTAAAATACTATGTATTTTCTATTCGACGTCTATTCTTTTGCTGTAGTAGTCTTCCGCAAAATAACAGACGTCGATATTTATACTTTGTTAATAACATGAGAAGATCTGTTTAGTTCTGACCTAAAGATATATGTACCTAAGGGACTAGATAATGGAGTTAAAAAAAACATAAGTAGATACCTACATTATGACTGTACTGACTGCAGAGGATAGTACAAATTTATCCGTAACTAGCACGCAAGGCACTTATACTTCCATTATATATCTTTAAACGGAGCCGTTAGCATTATTTGAGGAAGTTACGTAGACGTTAGACAATGTATGTGGCTGGCCTAAAAATTTCTTCCAAGCCAAACATCTACCATAAAGACGTTGTTGTCGTACAAAGTCGCACTCATTAGAGGTGTCTAAAGTATCCCATATAAAACAACACAAAACCTGAGAGAATACACGTGTCCGTACTAAGATCGTATTGATTCAAACATCGTAAAACCTTCGATGCGGTGTAAACCCAAGTAATAAAGTTATTTCCCCTAACAAGCCACTATTCGATCTTTTACGACAATTGACCAGTTTTATGTCCGACCTTTTTTGTAAAACAATCAGACAGTTCTTTTGAAAAGCAAATTGTATCATGGCAGTTGAAATGATCGGGTTCAAAGTGGTATTGGACCGGAGGTTTCGTCCGGAATTCCAAAATGTTCTAATGTAAGGACAGTGGGTCATTCTTGCATCTGGCATTTGATTCGTTTTTGTTTCTTACAGGTAATAATAATAATTTTATTAAATAAATACCTTACAATTTGCTTACTCGTGTTACACAATTTGTGAAAGGCATACAAGTTTTAAACTCCGCCTCCTAAACTAGGATACCCTGTATCTTAAAAGTCAGTGTTCTACTACAGTGTTCTAGATGATAAATAATCACACTTATGGTTAAGCTATAGATTTATGAGCACTGTGTAGAATATTATAGGGTGAAATACAATATAATTAGCAGATGGCTATACTACAGACACAAAATGTCTCTGCCACGAACCAAAGTGTTTGTTATAATACTGTTGATCTAGACCAAAATACTTATGTTGACCCATCTAATTTAAAACAGCAATGTGCTTAACCACTGCACCACTCGCATTAACTTTAACCGACAAGTCTTAAGAAACCAATCAAAGTTAAACTTACTAAATGCTCTCTTTACCACACAGCTAAGAAAGGGGTTTCTGGTGCAATTAAACCCAGATATCTTAAGTTCTAAGAAACAGTCAGTTTGTATCTTTGACTTATACTATAAGAAGTTAAAAGAGACAGCTTTAGTAAACTGGGGAATTCTTATTCTTATCGATGGCAAAAAATATTAATTCATCACATCATCATCAGCCGAAAGACGTCCACTGCTGGACGAAGGCCTCCCTCTAAGAACGCCACAATGAACGACAACTTGCCATTTGCATTCACCAAAAAATATGAATTAATTAATACATAATGTTTTGAGGAGTTTAGAAAACAACCTCATTATTATAAGTAGTTTCTTGTATTATACCTCAAAATCTTTGTACCCTCAGGAACAAGACCGCTCCGTGCGTGCCCCCTCAATGCGTCTCCGCTTCGGTCGCCGGTCGGACAACAACATGTTCTTACTGCCCTACGAGGTAAGGATAGGTTCTAGACATGAGCTTCAAACATGTGTTCAATGTCAAACTATATAGTCAAAGCCATTCAAACGCAGACGCCGTTGAGAAATGCACATGAATTCGAAAAGACATTGGTGCGTGCCGGTGTTTGAACTTGCGACCTCTGACTTGGCAGTCCTACGGTCATACCACTCAGCTATCAGTGCTTTTATAATTGCATACATAATTAATAGAAGTATATACAGGTAGATATTGATGGGCGCGAGCAGCGACATGATAGCTCATTTGGCAGGGCTGTGCCACGGATCGGCAAAGTTCGCGGGTTCGAGAGAAGCTCGTGTCCATCGTTTTTAAATTTCCTTTACTTTTGAAAACTTAATCGATTAGTTATCTATAGTTACCTCCTATACCTGGCGTAGGTTGTAAATGTGATATAATAAATGTGTTTTTTATTCCAGTCTGCTGTGCCCCAGGAAGTGAAAGCCAGCGGCTCCGTGGAAGACGACAGACAACAAGAATAAATGAACAGCATATCCGCGTAAACCTACATAGACACATTCCCGCTCCGTCAATACTTTTATTAACAACTCTTGATAAGCCAAACTTAACCATAACTACATAGATATATGATTCATATTTAAATAAAATAAAAACTGATCTTTTGATGTTGTTCAAATTAATTGTAAGCTATGTGTACATAATTAATCAGTTAGTACATTGAATGTTGTTAACCGAAATGTTATTAGAGGAAATAATATATTGGCATATCTTTTATTCTTTTCCACTATTATATCAATAAATTGTAGACTATCGAATGGCTTTTTTCCAAATGTCTCCATACGATGTAAACGATGTGTATAACGATGATATTCTAGTCAATACTGTAATAAGACTGTATTTTACGTTATTCTCTATTTCCAATGAATATAATGTCGAATGTATTAACTTATGCGAAGAGTTATACATTTTTAGAGCTGGGCAAATGTAAAACTTCTTCGCTTCTTGTAAGTAATTATTTTGATCTATTTATATGCAATGCGGTATTTAAAAGTCGTAGTTCAAACTAGATCATTACACAAACACATTATTTATTAAGTGTAGTGAAACTATGTTTAGTTTTGTATGGATATTATAGAGCAATTGATGAGTTGAAAAATAAAAACCATTTCCAACGGATATATTGTTGTTTTATTTAGTTTGCTTCGGCTTCGAGAAAACTGTTTGTCTTCATTTCGGGTAATTATGTCCTAAATAAAGATATCTCATCTGAATTTGTTCAGATGTTATAACGTGATTGCGTTGAAAACGTCTAAATATAAATAATCGTAACACACTGTTGACAGGGGCCCTAATATATGAGCTACAAGATTCATATCCTTATAAAATATTTTTGAATTTCAAAATGCCTTTGTTTCACGGTAGAAACAGACTGACATGCATAACATGACGCCTGGTATTTCGCGAAGGGGTAGGCAGAGGTGTATAGTACACCCACATTTCGCCAGTTATGTTATGGGTCCCAATGTAACAGGGGGCGAGTCTATTGCCATCAACCGGCCACAAATCCAGACTCCGTGCTGTTACTGAGAATTACCTAATGGAAAGACCCAGTAACACTGTGCCCGACACGGGATTCGAACCCAGGTCCTCATGATCAGCAGTGGCACTCGGCGACCACCAGACCAACGAGGCAGTCAGAGCAGTGGTTTTAGACACACCACATTTCAGCAAAGACTGTTGACTATTCTCAGTATCATGATATTAAATTAAGACCGCAATTTATTTGTCTCGCGGAAAATGTCAAGTCAGTGATGAAAGCATATTAAGTCTTTCTTTGTATATAAAACTTCGAACACTTGCCACCATCTACCAACACGTCTGACCTTGAGCGGGGGTCGGCCAAAGCTGATTTTCCACGGCTTCTGATATCTTGTTTTTTTTTTTTTTTAATTATGTAGCCTTTTCAAATGTTTGTAGCCAAAATAAATTCTTTGAAAATGTTTTGATAAAATAAATTATGGAGCAACCGAAGCGAAAGTAATTCATTAATTTATCTGAAAGCTCTTTCAAGATCAAAGCGATGTACATTATTTTTACGGAAATATAATAAGATACAATAATTGTCTTCTCCGAATTTTGTGTTTGGTTCGAAAATAACAATATTCAATTAATGATAAATCAGGCTAATCAGATTTAGTTGAACCCTTTGGACTCGTCAATAAAATAATTATATGAAATTAGCGTATAGGTACTGTAGCTTACTGTGGATTCCCAAAAAATATTTGCTGCTTCGTTCATCAATGTTATGGATTCAAAAATCGACTGGAATTTAAGAAGTATTCCGAGATAATACACCCTAATATTTTATCATCATCAGCCGGGAGAAGCCAATTGTTAAACAAAGGCTAATATAATATAATGTCCTCCTGACCGAATTTCGGTCACGGCGGCCTGTCTCAGCTGAGACTAGCCATCTGCGCAGGAGATATTATTGTGCACAAATATGGGCGCAGACACAGGTGCACTCCCTATTCCCTCACTCTCATAATCCGATGGTAGACCGACACGACCAGAGTGAGATCAGGCGCAGGACCAACAGCTTTACGTGCCTTCCGAGGCACGGTGGGGTCTCGACATGTGAAAACGGTCACCCATCACAAGACTGACCGCGGCGAGCACGGCTTAACCTCGCAGATCGACTGATCTGCCGGGTAGCCGGATAGCTACGAGCCCCACTAATATAATATACTTAGTTATTTAACCCTTTTAGCGTTGATAACCACAATCGTATTGGCTACAGCCCCCTTACCATAAACTCTTAATGCAGGACAGTTTAAGATGTGGAAGCGAGACACCGCTACGTGCAGTGTAATATGGTATCTCGCTTACGCTACGTAAACTGTCCAACTTTAAGAGTTCATGGTAGGGGGCCGGTATCTAGAAACTTATAAAGCAGTTATTACATACAATAAGTTGAAGCATGGAAAATAAGTCTCTTTTAAATCCTACAAAAGAAAAATAACTACTACTATTAAAAATATAATTTAAAATGCCTTAATGGTTTTGAATACTTCGACTTTATTAACCCTACATAATGACTAAGGAACATTAAAACACATAATTGTATTAGATATTTTTACTCCGAGTTGCAGGAAGACGTCTATCAGCGAAGGCCGGGTCTCCAGAGTAGATACTTTGAATCCTCGCCATGCCTTTTAACCGCTTCACAGTTTGTTGACAAATAATATTATTATTTATCTTTAAGACTGAATGTAGAAAAAGCAATTATATGAAACGAGTGTTAAAAGGATTAAATGGAGAAGGAAGTCTTTGGCGAAAATATACTGAAATCAGTGATGTATTTTTTTTTTTAAAAACGTCGCCCCGCTCTAGGATTTTCTCCTGTATCGTGGGTGCGTTTCACAAACATGAAATATCACATACACAAACACCCAGACTCGGGACAAACATCTGCGGATCGCACAAATTTTTGCCCCGTGCGGGGATCGAGCCCGCATCCCTTGACGCAGCAGTCCAATCGCTTAGCCACTGCGCCAATCAGGCCGTCATGTTTAGGAGTATAATAAGGTAAAGACTACCTGAAACAGATGATCAATGATCATATTTGAAGAATGTGATGAGAGTGCATGAATGAGTAGAAGAAGGTGGGTATAAGTGGTTTCGTATTAAATATTCTTGGTATTTCTGGTCATGGATGGAAATTGCTGTTCTTATGCACTGTTGCAAAATGTTATTTAGTTGGAACATAATCTGCAAGATACTTAAGTAAACAATATTACAGGATATCTGTTTCTTAATTAAGCAGAAACCGATTAGAACGAAATTGGATACAGACAGTTTGAGTTCTATCGGACGACACAGAATACTTAATTTTTAACCTTGTAATCATCATCATCATCATCAGCCAAAGACGTCCACTGTTGAACATAGGCCTCCCCGTTTAAGCGGGGTGGTTTGCCATAATCCCCACGCTTGGCAAGCGGCTTGGGGATCGCAGTATTGGTGGTGGAGTTACAGAATACGCTGCTGCCCATCTTCTGAATTTTCCCTTAGTCGCCTCTTACGACACCCACGGGAGGAAAGGGGGTGGTCAATTCTAGGTCGGATACCACACGGCACCTTGTAAACACCATTGAATTATCCACGATTTTGAAAATTGTTGGTAAAAGCTACTTTCATATAACACACATTTAAATCCTTTGACATGCCGATCAGCCCCTTTACCATGATCTCTTAGAGCAGGGCAGTTTACGATGTAAAAGCGAGACACCGCTACGTGCTGTGTAATGCGGCGTCTCGCTTTCACAACGTAAACTGCCCTGCTCTAAGAGATCATGGTAAGGGGGCAGGCTTCTGTGATAAGCAAACTGTTAGTAACACAGAACGTATTAGTATACATTTAATTTACAAAAATTAAATTACAAATTTACTCCTCGCATTTAATTTATTTATGTTTATGTATGTCTATATAATACTATTTATAATCTATTAGTAATTTATCTATGTACATATATTGTAAGTAGTTTATGTATAGGTACACTATATTGTTGTAAGCATCAATATATTATGTAGTTTACCTTCTTTCCCCCCCCCCCCATTCCATACTCAGTGCATCTACCACTGTTAATCTCTGCATCACCCTAAGGTTGACTGGAAGAAAATGCCCAATGGCATTAGATCCACCATTGTGCTATAATGTGCATTAAGTATAAATAAATAAATAAATACACATCACATTCAAATCCCTTCGTCGGATACACAAATATGTGCTTAAGTAACACTACCACAAACCCGCCTCTCACTGTTAATCAAATCATCTAAACTACGTTCCTACACAGTTGCCGTTGAATAATGAGGTAAGCAAGCAAGTTGTGTGTGACTACCATCGCTTTCAGATGAAGGAATATTTTAAACGAATTACGATATGTATTAAAATGTGTTTATTAAAAAGTTATTGTCTCCGATAAATTGTATTAGACTGCATCGTTGGTAGAGGTCGCTAAGCGTGATTGATGAGGTTCTGAGTTCGTATCCTGAGTCAGGCAAGTGTTACTGGGTTTTCCATTAGGTAGTTCACCTCTGCCTACCCCTTCGGGGAATACAGGCGTGATGTTATGTTATGTTAATTCTCAGTATCAGCATAGCGTCTGGATTAGTGCATGGTAGATACTGGCGCGCCTCCTGTTACATTGAAACCTATAAACATTACTGGCAATAATATGTATATGGGTGACATGGGCGTACATCTCTGCCTGTCCTTTTTTCTTGTTCCTCGAAAAACAGGCGTGATGTTATGTTTTACACGCAAAGACCAGAGATTAAATGCATATTTTATAATAGTATCTAGTACTATAAAATATACATACCTTTATCAAAAATCTGCTTGCCTTAGGATAAACTTTGAAAGTATTCATGAAATATAAGTGGTAAGTCGGTAACCTAAAATTAATAGTCTGGGTTTTAAATTAATAAATAAAACTAAATAGAATATAGAAAAATACCCTTCGAGGGTGACGTTCAAATTTTTATCGGCAAGGGTAGGCAAACCAACACTTTACTTCAATCAGCTTGTAATAAATCAAAACCCGTTATCGCTAAGAAAAACGCTTTACAGGCAAAGTAGGCGTCACGCGAGCTTCAGTAAGCATCGTACAGAAACTGGTTTAACCAATAATTTATCCGATATTATTTTAATTACCACTAAACTGTACACATTTTTACTTCATTAGATAACCAAAATTTAGATAGGAAATAAGGTTTGGTAATTATTACAACGATATATGGATCGAAGATATAACAAAGATCGCAGGGAGCACCTGGATAAGATTGGCACAGGACCGCAGCGGATGGCATTGTTTAAGGGAGGCATGTACCCAGCAGTGGGATGTTGAAGGCTGTGGATGATGAGGATGAATTCTTTTCTTTTTTTTTTTTTTTAAACGTCGCCCCACACTAGGAATTTCTCCTGTATCGTGGGTGCGTTTCACAAACATGTAATATCATACACAAACACCCAGACTCGGGACAAATATCTGTGGATCGCACAAATTTTGTCCCGTGCGGGAATCGAACCCGCAACCCTTAGCGCAGCAGTCCAATGCCTTAGCCACTGCGCCAATCGGGTCGTCAAATTAATACAACATCACACATATAAATAAGTGGGTTGATGTCCCAGGTTATATACATTTATGATACCTACTTACCTCATGCCCTAAGTATATCTCTCATGTTTTGATAATATCTGTCTATTTCTTTTAATAAGAACGCGAGTAGCCTGATTTTGGCCGTAATAATTATAAATTAACCGATGTCGTAAAAAAAACCTTACAAATTACACCGTTAGGTTTTGTTGTTAGGTTAGCCAGCAGAATTTGAATCTGAAACCTGAAAGTAAAAAATATGACGGCTGGACATAAATTTTACCTTGCCTATCGGGTATCGGCCATCGTCTTGTGGGCAGGGTGGGTAGGTGTCGGTAAAAACACTTAAATATAGTAATCGGTTGTAATCCCGAATGATTACGACTTCTACGACTCTCCTACTCGGCAGATGTGACTAGACTGCGTCCGGCGGTGTCGCCCGCTCGCTCGTAGACTCTGTCAAGCGCCAACACAAAGGCGCTTGCGTTTCATGTTATCAATAAACTGTCCGTACTCATGACCGGATGTCGACAAATATATAATACTAGCCTCCGCCCGCAACTTTGTCTGCGAGATAAAAAAAATCGTGTCTTATCCGGGAATAAAATAGCCTATGTACACCTTTAAAATTTAATTCTAAATATTAGTGAAAGTATTTTGAATATCGGATAAATAGTTCTGGAGATTACCCCCTACATACAAACAAACAATATTTACCTTTAGGTAGGTAATAAAGTAATATTTATAGTATAGATACCTGCTATTCATAATACCGTAACCCGATATAAACAAACCAATAAAAGGGTACAAATAATAGATCCCGGGATTATCGTGTAGCATCAACATCTTAGGTTTATCCCTTATCGGGCATTCGGAAACGGACAATAATTCCACTCACTCCTTGGCACAAATGTTTGTAGCCACATATACATTTGTTACCAATGACTGATTGTCAATTGTTTAAAGGCTTTCGGCTGTGAAGCAGCCTTTATCCTAAGCAATCAACAGTAGGTATTGGTGACATAGGACTGTATACTACAATAAAGGCCGTATCCAGAACAGAAAATATATCCCCCTTAATAAAAAAATTAATTAGTCAATAAATATTATAACATCATATAATTATACTAACATGGTTATAAGATTATTTATAACTGACCCACTATGGATGCAACTATTCCGAAATAAAGTTTTTTTCTTAAACACCGCCCCACACTAGGAAATTCTCCTGTGGGTGCGTTTCACAAACATGAAATATCACATACACAAACACCCAGACTCGGGACAATCAAATGTGGATCGCACAAATTTTTGCCCTGTGCGGGAATCGAACCCGCAACCCTTAGCGCAGCAGTTTAATCGTTTATTTATTTATTTTATTAAAAAAATTACACCTATAAACTGTGGATTAAATATATACCAGTCACTGTCGTTTGCATGTCAGCGAATACAGATGTCAATACGGGATTCGAACCCAGGACCCTGGGAACCCAGTCACGCTGAGCAACCACTAGATGACTAAACCAACGAAGCAGTCCAGTCAGATAATTTCAATGTAGTTTTCAAGGTTGCATTAGCAACATGACAAAACACAGAGAAGTATCCTTTTAAAATACGTAGAGATACCACGAAGGTTACCACTAACGGGCCTCAAGAGACCGATACGGTTTACTTAAACGACGTACGTTTAGGCAGCGCTCAACTTAACTATGTCGTATCCCTGTACCCTTGACCATAAACCGGATTTAGAAAATTCTAAGTTTAAGCCTACAAGTACATATGTATATACGAAACTCTACCGCTACTAACTCATCTTGTGACAACAATATAATATTGTAAGATTACACAACATAGCCACATTGATATGACTACCTGATTGGCGCAGTGGCTAAGCGATTAGACTGCTGCGCTATGGGTAGCGGGTTCGATTCCCACACGGGGCAAAAATTTGATTGTCCCGAGTCTGGGTGTTTGTATATGTGATATTTCATGTTTGTGTAACGCACCTACAATACAGGAGAACATCCTAGTGTGGAGCGACGTTTAAAAAAAAAACAAACAAGATACATGGCTAAGATTGAACCTGTAACCATGTGCACACGAATCCGGTCCGTTAACCATTGAACTATTACGACACTCGACACGAGAACTTACATAAACTCGTAGTTATTTTCATAAACTGAAAATGCTGTCTATGGAAAATAACAGAAGCATTACTTGCGTAATATTCAGACGTACAGTCGCGTCCTAAAATATATCAACACTGAGAGATATTTAAATATTAAATTAAAAGCATTAGTCTGTGTGGCGATGGATTTGAAGAAAATTCCCTTCCGTTCCGTTGGTGGTAATATACTTATCTCTTATATGGGACTAACGATGAGTGACGAAATTTGAATGCATAAGCTCCTATTAACAGAAAAGGCGACACGCTTATAAGTATAAATTATGAATAAATAATGAATAAATGGTGTCCAATTTCATATATTTTTTAAGTATTACTTACTGCTTCGTTTGTCTAGTGGTCGCTAAGCGCGACTCTTGAGTAAGAGGTCCTGGATTCGAATGGGTCGAACCAAGTGTTACTGGGTTTCCCATTAGGGAATTCTCAGTAGCAGCACGAAATCTGGGTGTTTTCCCGGTTGACGGCATTGGGCTCGCCCCCTGTTACATTGGGCCTACCTATACATAACTGGCGAAATATGGACGTACTATAAGTACAGCTCTGTCTACCCCTTCTTGGAATACAGGCGTGATGTTATGTTTGCAGTATTAATCTTTTACACCGGTACTGTTTAATGGTTACAGTCATTTATTATTTTGCGACAATTTAAGTAGTTACCTAAAAACGACTTCTGAATATTAAATGCAAACATATGTTTGTGTGTGACTGTACATTGTACAAGTGT
Source organism: Abrostola tripartita (assembly GCA_905340225.1). NCBI lineage: Eukaryota > Metazoa > Arthropoda > Insecta > Lepidoptera > Noctuidae > Abrostola > Abrostola tripartita. The sequence continues at coordinate 1,457,962 of HG996494.1, forward strand.
AGGTATTGGAGGCATCTCGAGTTTGCAAGCAATCGCAGCAGGACTGCAGACTATATCTTGGAAGGAAGTGCACTTGTCAATGTGTCAGTACCACAGCTGTCGTCTCCAACAGATACTGAATAGTATTTGTCTCAGTTTTGAAATACTAATTGCTGTGTTCTCTGGATTTAGCAGGTTGTTAGCTTACTGCTAATTATATTATATAGGTACAGTTTAATTAAGGTTTCTAAAACATTGACTGGACATGAGCGTATTTAATTAATACGGTGGTAAACAATAAGCAGTATTATATATATTTATTGTATTTCGCTAAAAACCGGTCAGTCTTAGTACTAATATTTAAATATAAAATTGCCATACTTACCTGTAAGTGTATGTAGATATAGATTGTATTGGCATTTTTTTTTTTTAATAATAACTATTGTTGAACTATTTTACGCAATATAACCTTTTATTATGACATCTTTCCTTACCTTCAATCATTCCCTTCACGACATCTCTTCAGAACTGTCAGAAAAACCTGTTACTTCTGCGTGCCCTGGGAATCAACCTGAGACTTCACACTCACCAGTCGCGATTGGAACCAAGTAGGCGTGGAATTACCTTAGTTCACTCAGGGCCGATTTTTTGTCATTTTGACAGTTGATATATGGAAAATATGTCAAACCGTAAAATTTATTCTACTGATAAACTGATTTTAAAAAACAGCTCTAAGGCTTTTAAGAATAAAATAAGAATAGTCAATCTAAAGAAAACAAGGTATAAATAATGTTTGCATCACAAACAAAGTTGATTCATATGACGGCTCGCAATGCATCACACATCGACCTTGGGACGAATTCCTCGCGCAACACCGATGACCGACCTGTTACGTATTATGCCATCGCACCTGTCCGCCTATCTGTACCTGTTCAAAAATAGAACACTAACTTTTCATTAACGAACGAAAAGTTTTAAAGGATTCACAAACTTTTTTTTAGTAAGTAGTTAAACCTTATTCTATTTTTTTCATCAATAGTTTTCATTCAGTATTTTTCATTCATACTTCAGTCATTTAATAAATTCAGATGACTAAGAATTCTGGATTTAGAATGGTTTATTAAATACTTAATTGAATACTATGAAACTAATACCTAATAAACAAAACGAATAGAAACACACTTGTCCGATGCACCATTGTAGGTATATGACAAGTGTATCTCGATTGCATAGAGTTTCAATCAAAACGTGTATCCAGATATCGTAATGCGTTGCGTACGTTGCGTGCGAGGGACCAGTGTCTCTCAACCATAAGTATAGTTCTCATGTCGCAATAAAAAGTTCTGCAAAACACAAGGAATTGGTGAAGTGTGGGCTGCCGTTGTGTTTTATTAGCCTGTTTCGATTAATATACCTTCATTACATTATCCACATACGAATAGCACAGTTGCTTCGCCATAACCTATAGAGATAAGAGCTCGGATTGTTTACCGCGTAGGACAAAATAATGGGCCCTTTTTTCAACTACATAGGTTAAATTTCAGAACATAATGAGAACTAAACAAATAAAACCGTTTTTATTACATAGTCGAAAAAAAACTACAATGAAGCTAATTGTCCCCAACTTGCGAGCATAAGAACTGTGTTGTTGAATGGTTTAATTTATTTTTTATTAAATTACTGACACTGCGTCTCTAACTATTACATTACTAAATTATCTCACACTAGCTTTTGCCCGCGGCTTCGCCCGCCCCATACCATACCATACCCCATAGAGCAGTGGTTCCCAACCAGTGGTCCGCGGACCACCAGTGGTCCTTCCCAGAATATAGTAAATATTATTTGTCTTTCTACTAAAACGCGCATGTTGTATTTTACTATTATTTTTTCTTGCTATGCAGGATACTATTGAGTTTTTGATTAAAGTTCATTTTTGGATTAATTCAGTTTTTCTAAATCGTGGGCCCTGCTAACAAAAAGAAACTAAGTGGTCCCTGGTCAATAAAAGGTTGGGAACCACTGCCATAGAGGGTTGAATTTAAAAAAAGTAGCCTTTGTCTTTTTTTGGATCTTAAACTCTCTACATGCCAAATTTTATCAATATCCGTCCAGCTGTTTATACGTGAAGACGTAACAGACAGAGTTACTTTCACATTTAATATATTAGTATGGATATCATCATCATCATCACTACATAGTATAAAACAAAGTCGCTTTCTCTGTCCCTATATCCCTATGTATGCTTAAATCTTTAAAACTACGCAACGAATTTTGATGCGGTTTTTTTAATAGATAGAGTGATTGAAGAGGAATGTTTATATGTATAATAACATCCATTAAATAGTGGAGAAATACTGTTATTTTTGAATGACATAGGCTATATATTTTATACCCGTACCGTATTTTAAAACGTAAGATTAATATCAAAATATGTCAAAGTAAACGTGTCATTGACACTCCCAGCATCAGTTTTACATATCACAGTGTCCGTGACTCCGCGTATATTTAAACATGCCACAAGGTGAAGTTTGCACGGCTGGAAACAATTACTGTAACACAAATAAGCTGTGTAGCTACTTCTATGTTGACCAATCTAAATCTGGATAAGTCTGAGAACTTAATATTGTCATGGGAAGACACTCACACGTTATTAATTTAATAATTGAGGATTATTTGTATTATTTTAGATCTACTCTAAGAAGTTTTTTTGTATATGTTAACAGTTAACTATTTACAGGTTACACTCTTACTCAAGACTGAGTTTAGACTAAGCAATTTCATAGGAATGAAGCATCTTTGTTATGAAGAATCTTGTAGATGCATATTGCAAATATCATTCTGATAGACAAGAACAGGCAATCTGCTTAAGCTTAAGGATTGATGAGTTGTATGAGAAAAGTCTTTGTATAAAGGCAAAACTGCCTCGTTGGTCTAGTGGTCGCTAAGCGCGACTGCTGAGCAAGAGGTCCTGGGTTCAAATGCCGGGTCGGGCAAAGTGTTACTGAGTTTTCCATTAGGTAAATCTCAGTAGCAGCACGGAGTCTGGATTTGTGTCCGGTTGATGGCAATAGGCTCGCCCCCTATTACATTGGGACTTACAACATAACTGGCGAAATGTGGGTGTACTATATGTACACCTCTGCCTACCCCTTCGGGGAATACAGGCGTGATGTTATGTTTATGTTATAAAGGCAAAATGGGACAGTTAGGTATTATCATCATCAGTCTTTCTCCGTCCTTAGCTAGAAATAGGCCTCTCCTATGGCACCGTGGCAAGCCACTGAGCTCGATAGTCGGCCTTCCGCTTCCAACCACTTTAGGGAACTGGACTGGAGACCACGGCTCGGCAAACGTAGAGTAGGACGCCCTCCGGCTAGGTGGGGAGACGATATACCCAAAATGGCTGGCAGTTAGGTATGAGGTATACAAAATATATGAGTGCATTACTTTTTAAATAAATATAGTTAGATACTTAAGCTTATTTCAGAATACCAAGTACCTATCTACTTTGCAAAAGGTCTTAAAATACAATGTGTTTTAAGACATAATGCTTGGATTATTTTATTTTATTGTCACTTCATGGCGTCAATCGTATCACAGTTTACGATTACAATGACGTACAAACGTCGTTAGAATGTGTTGAGTTTGTTGCAGATATATTCAATACTAGCTAAGCCTCGCGATGTTACCCGCTATATTTTTTCGGGATAAAAAGTAGCATATATGTTAATCCAGCGTGTCAGCTACCACAATACCGAATTTTATCAAAATCGGTCCAGCCGTTTGAGCGTATAGAGTTAATAAACATACAAACTTTCACCTTTATGATATTAGTGTGATGACTGCCACGTTGGTTTAGTGATCATTGTGTGTGAGTTTGTGAGTTCGATTCCCTGGTCGTGCAAAGTGATATTGGTATTCTTAGTGGCAGCATGGAGGCTGGAATGATGCCCGATTGGCAATAGGCTCTCCCTCTTATTATATGGGGACCATAATTGAGGAAATGTAGGTTTACCTATGCTTACCCCTGTAAACAATAGAGGTGTGATATTATGTAGGTATATTCAATTAACCGACTTCAAAAAGGAGGAGGTTCTTTGTTCGTCAGTGTATTTGTGTTTGTTCCTGCTAAATTACAAAAAATTATCAGTCTTTTATCCTGGTCTTTTATCTGGTCCTGGTGTCCTGAAACACAGGCCCCGAGCCTAGCTTAGGCACCAGTCTCCTACAATATAATTACCAGAATTATGTATACTCATGAAACTATGTATTGTTACCTATATTGTAGTGAGAAAATAAATACGATTATTATTATTATTATTTTATATTCGGTACGCATAAAATCTGTCTAGGATTTAAAGTGACGTATCAAATAACATCCATCTCGATGAATGGACGCAGAAAATATTTGTATGAGTTCCAGTACGTATAAACTAATCATTTTGGTGATTTGTCATAAAGTTATAATAAATTAAACTTGTTGAAATATTAAATGCGATTTGTGTAGATCTAAATGTAGTAGATCTTTACAGAGATCTACGAACAATGTATTAATCTAATCTATGTTCGTGGGTAAGGGTGCGGATTAAAAATACAAGAATCTTGGAAAAGTGAGGCGTAAGAGGCAATGTTCTGTAAGAGCCCGATAGGCAATAGGCTGGCCGATTATTCTAATATGAATTTATATGAACGGCGAAACGCATGTGTATTAAGATACTGAGTGGGTGGGCAATAGGCTAGACATCTATTTCATGAGAATTTTGCGATAAAAGAAAGAAAAAAGGATACATAGGTGTGTAGATTTATTAGATTCATCATCATCATCATCAGCCATAAGACGTCCACTGTTGGACAAAGGCCTCCACCTTAAATAGGGGGGGTTGCCATAATCCCCACACTTGGCAAGCGGCTTGGAGATCGCAGTGTTGGTGGTCAAGATACAGAAGACGCTGCTGCCCATCTTCTGGTTTTTTCCCTTAGTCGCCTCTTACGACACCCACGGGAGGAAAGGGGGGTTGTCAACATTTATTAGATTACTTACTTGAAAAAAAATATATTCAAAATAGACTTAATTATTAGTAAATACTCTTTTACCGGAAAATGTTGGTCAAATTACATCACGACAGCCTCCGAAACGCCCGTCCGTTACCGCTTCCTAGTGATGAGCTGGGTAGAAGAAACGGCGCAACAAACTACCCAGCAGTAGGTACAATCTATCTGACAACATTTGGAAAATATTATTGAAGAAGTTACTTAAACCGAAAACCGAAAATAAAAAAGAACATCTCAGTCAACCTGTTGGCGGTTACAGGCAATATTATGTATGTATCCCGTCTAGTTAGTAACTAGATTTGAGATAAAGAGAGCGTAATTTAAAATACTTCGTTAAATTCGGCATGGGAGTTCAATAGCATGTATTGAGATAATCACCTCTTCGGAGTATCTCGAATAGATTGGAGGAGTCGGGGAATTATTATTTATCCGTTAACTTATATGAGGCCGGCTATAAATAGTCGATGTAAACTAAATAAAATTCTCTAGTATACTGCGTGGTAGGGGCTTCATTCGCGGGCTGGAACTCGCAGCTGTCAGTGTTCGGTGCTCGGCTGTCGTTTGTGATAAGTTTAAGTTCAAGGACTCGTGCAGACCCTTGTTTATTTGCTTTAGGTGAGACAGTGATGAAAATTAAAAAAAATACCTTTTTATGATAGAGTGTGATGGGTATTTCTGGATATTGATAGAAAGGTTATTTCAAAAAGTGTTACTTGTAAAGTTTAACCTTAAAAATTTCGCGTTAGGACTAGACAGATTTTTCTATTAGTCATCGCACACATACACGTGTGCCTTTTATTTACGTTACCGCTACAGACGTATTGATCCATAAATCAAAAGTGGCGACGTATGAATCACTCGATAACCAATTGGCCGAACCGCGCACACGTCGATACGATCAAACAATATTATAAGCGTGATTACTGAAACATTGCAGGTGAGGGCGTCCATTTCCCAGACTCGTGCGCAGGCAGTGGGCGGGCGCCGTCCGCGAACTCAGTTAGAGACAGGCATCGCCGCCGCTCGCACGAATCTGAACGCCGCACAAGGTATAAACTAAACGCAACGCTTCTCACTGCTTCATATAACATTTGCACTAATAAAAGCTTACGAATGTATGTATGTGTATTTTTTTTTTCTCGACACTAATCACCTGCCGACCTCGACATCCATGACTAACTTCACGAACAAGGTGTTCAGTTACAAAAATAATTTGCCGTGACTTCATGAGACTGAAATAACGCGCGCCGTTCAGGCCGCTGTTATGGTTTGGTTGCTATGAAAATATTTGCACATCACTTCATTGATAACGTACTCATATGCTTTCTCATTGTTAAATAGTGATGTAGTTATCACACATTTGATTTCGGCACTCGTGTAATTCAGTTATTCAGTGTAATTAAATTCGATATTGAAATAGCCGCGGTTTATTCTTGTACATCAACACAGACTGAATTGTACCGGTGGATTATTTTCATTTCAACCTTGATGACGGTATTATTAACCTCGTTTTAGCTGTAAACATGTCTTCTGACCTTCCCACTATACGAATATTTTTAATGTTTACCGTCTTTATCGAGGACATTAAACTATATCCGTGGATTAACGGGACTTCGTCAATGACTAAATTTATCGATCTTAATATCGATTTTACACTTAAGCGTCATTTGTTTTTAAGTGTCAATGATCTTTGAAAGTAAAAATCTTTTGCGTACGTCTTAAAAACATCTTCAGTTATCTTGAATTTATAATTCCAAAAATAAATGCGCAAATATTTATTACGCATGCGGGCAAGGAGTCCAGAACGAAAATAGACCACACCTCTCGCTGTCTACATTAAATATCGCATCTTGAACAACGCAGAGATAACGAGCTATTTTTCCTACACCTACACACATTCTCATACAGATTCACAGGCTAAAATATTGTTTGAAATGCATCCTGAACTGTTTCAAATTAGACGTTTAACACCTAGTCTGCCCGTGACCATGAATGCTGTAAAGGATTCGAAACGTCGGGACCAAAAAACCAAATTAAAACCGCGATAAACTCCGTAAAAATAGTTTTATTTCAATGTCTAATATTCGCGTAAGTGATAGAAATCATTATGCATCCTGAAATTTAAAATGTGAATTTTACGCAATATTTTTTAATGGAACAGTCTTTGCAACGATGCTAGTAGTTTTACGAGACTACTAGCGACACCGGTGGCACTTTTAAGACACAATAAAAGAGCTACTTCTAGTTTACTTTCTTTATAAAACTGTTTAATAAAATGTCAACGTTGTACTGTACTGTTAAATGAATATGATAATGAATCGCTGTAAAATGCTAGCTGAAAGCATGGATGTAGGACAAATAACAATGGAATGCAAGACGAATTGTTTATTCTACTTGGAATCAATCAAATAGAATGGATGCTGTTTTTTGTCTTTGCAGAAAGAGATGGGACTATTTAATTGGATTAACTAGAGACACTGACGTACTTTATACGCAAAATATTTCAAATGAATACGGACATAATAAATAATTAGAATATATAGTAAGTGAGTATATATACTTACCTTCTATTGTCAATTTGGCAAAGCGATTAGCGTATAGGCATAATGTTGTCTGCACTATAGTTCGCAAATTAATTTCGAGCTAACTGTATGATCTACGATACGATAACTAACTATTCATTTACGACGAGGGGGAATACTGCGGTGCATAATTTTAGTATTTTTTTCTTGTATATAATATATATAATGCAGTAAACACCACCAAGGATTCCCATTTGCTGCACTCTTGGCTACGACACTTTTTGTTAATTTATAAAACTACCAATGACAGATACTGCACTGTGAGAGTTTTAATCGAGTGAAGTATCGATACTCGATAGTTTCGGTTGGATATCGATGCATAAATTAGTCGATATTAAACATGCATTAGTAACAACAAACGCACATCATCTTTGATCCCCACTTAAGTGACTCGCACTCAGTGTTTATCTACAAACAGTAACGTATACTATTCATCAGAATCCTGTTTGATTTGAGGAATAATATCTACTCTCATGATCACATGGCTCTAAAACTGAATTTCTATTGGCTACGGATTTGTCTCTTTCTGTTATCATGACTATTTTTAAACAAAGAAGATAATGCGTTTGCAACGTTTGTTAGTAAGGACGTTACTATAGTTAGGTATCTGATGCGGAAAACATACTTAGATTAGGATCCTAGGAACTCAGTCATTAATTTATTTAACCTTGGAAGTATTTGCCTGTTATAAAAAATCGGCTTAGAAAACTACTGAAATATGTACTAGCTTCTTCTTCTTATCGTACGGTTGATGAACAACCTGGTGTCAGAGTTTAAACCGCCTCCTATAGGCCTCTGTCTTAGCTTTACACACCGTTAAAAAATCTCTCAGGTGTGCCGGTTTCCTCACGATGTTTTCATGTACTAGCTATAACTTGAATAACATCCATTATCTAAAATATCTTTAATTCTAATCGAAAAGTCGAGTGTATCAAATATTTATTGTAAACACAGATGTTTGTCTGGATATTAAAATCATGAAAATGTCAAAAGATTTAAAATTTAATACGTACCTACTTACTTCTAAATGCTATGCAGATGACAGTCAACAAAATAAATGTAGTTTTCCACAATGTTATTACTGAAGTATCTTTGCTCTTTTATTATTTATAAAATTGTCAGTAAATTGAATTCAGTCCATATTTATGAAGCTTAATAATACGATTTCAATTTAAAATACGATCAAGATTATTTTCAATATTGGTACAGCTACAATTTATTTGTATGAAGAATAATAAATTCGAAAGAAAGTTGATAAAATATTTTGTTTTTCGCGCGCGGAAAATATGAAACAGACTAATTTTAAAGCGGCGTGTGTGACGGAGTTAAGAAAAGCCGCCTTCCGCGTACATTTCGCAACGTTTTGTACACAAATACATTTCTAGAGAAACAGTCCCGATGAGCTGTGGTTTGTTTGACGCGTACTGTTCGATAATTCAAACGTTAATGTCACGTTAATTATGTCCTACGAGATCATTAAACAATTAAATGTTCCTAAAATCCTAACCATTATGCCAAGCAAGGTAACCTGAAAAAGATTTATTTTATCTTTTTGGGACTACAAACAGCATTATATTAAAATTTCTAGCAATTTAGTTCCAGAACTAAATTGCTAGAATAACAAATATACTACTTACGAAACTATCCGCAGATTACAATACTGATTAGCTATAAATAATGACGCATAATGCTTCACGTGTAAATCGTTACTCTGAACTTACAAATAATTTTGAAAGTAATAGATACAAATTCTTATTATTATTCCTTATTGCAAATAACATGAATGACACATAATACAGTTACAATAAATGCTTGTATGGACAAAGGCGAGCTTAACTCAGTATTGAGTTTCTACCAGCAAACCTTTGAGTGATAGAGGACAGGAAACAGAGGGCAAAATATAAAGTGTACGATAAAAGAAAACTAACACTTATTATAATTACTTACTATGCTACCTATTACTATACACATATTATACAAATCATACATTTTGGGATGAGAATATGATATATAATTGTGGTAAATATTACAAAAAAATAAAATATTTCATATCAATATTTAAGGAAAATCTTATCTTAAATAGAATGACAGAGTATGCTGTGTATAGCCAATTATATGTAATAAGGATATGATTTTAAGATCTGCTCCCCTACCATTAACTCTTAAAGCTGGACATTTTCCGATGTGCAAGCGAGACGCTACTACGTGCAGTGTAAAGCGGTGTCTCCCTTTCACAACATAAATTGCCGTGCTTTAAGAGTTCGGTTGTTCTTGTATCATGTATTTTATTCATACAAATAAAGATAACTGGTTACTGATAAGAAATATTATCTTCCTATCTCATTATATATTGATCCCACGACTAGATTTACAAAATACAACTCTCGATCAGGACGCAATATTGAATACTTCTTCGGACATAGCTGTCAGCACATTATTCGGAAAAAATATGACGGCATCGTCGGCGGTGGCTCAGCTAATAAAAACGCAATAACACAAGGTGCCCGACAGTAGCCCGCGGCGTGAATCTTCCTACAACGTAATAAAATTATCTTTTGAGAAGGATAAAATTTGTCCTCCTAATCTCTGCGTGAAATATTTGTGGGAAATAGTCTACGGGAAATGTAAACTGCTAAGTTCAAAAGTGTTTTGACTAGGGAATTTGCGTAATACCTAACACACTTATGTTATAAAGGCGAAATTTTGTGTTTGTATATTTGTTACTTCTTCACGCTCAAATGGCTGGACCAATTTTGATAAAATTTGGTATACAGGTAGCCCGTAGCTGACACCCTGAATTAACACCTACGAAAGGATGTAGCGGGTAACACCGCCGGGTGCAGCTAGTATCTACATAATACAAATTTGATTTATAGATTTACTAGCGGCCCGCTCCGGCTTCGCACGGGTATAAAATATATATTATAAGTATTTCTCCACTATTTAATGGATGTTATATATAAACCTTTCTCTTCAATCACTCTATCTATTAAAAAAAACCGCATGAAAATCCGTTGCGTAGTTGTAAAGATTTAAGCATACATAGGGACAGAGAAAGCGACTATGTAGTGATAATCTATAGGTATATCTGTTGTTTATACTACATAATACAAATCTCATTTATAGATCTATTATTTATCTATAGGTAATAGGTATATCTCATATCTGTTGTTATTCGTAAAATGGGATTACTTCTTTCATATAATTTTCGTTTCTGATTAATTTTGTAGCCAGTTCCAAAACAGTCTAATCATTTCTCTGGGACACCGTCATCTTCATTACTTCAGTGATTAAAGTACGTATATACCTATAATTTATCAAAAACGAAGCTAAACGGGTGCAGCGTCAAGTCAATAACTGCATAAATACTAACAGATATGTACAGCCACTTTAGAAGAAAGATCGAAACGTCACGATATACATCTCTACTAAATAACATAAAACTGAAAATGTAAACATAGCGGTTGGAAGCATTGTCCTTAGAGACACGATTTGTGATGTTTAACGTATCGAAGCGATTCAGAAGTAATTAATTGAGTAATTAATACTAGAGTAGTCGGAGGAGAATGTCTGAGTAATTACGTGTTTTGGTAACACTACCTATGTTACCTGATAGGGGTAAACGATTTGTTTCAATTGTTAAAACTGATGTTAAATTCCTTGGATGGGTTACCGTTTAAAAATCATGATATTTCATACATAAAAGATTTCGATCTTAGTCGAAATTTTTCTACGCCATTAAAATTGTCGATTACTTTATTTGCGCAGTGGCTAAGCTAGGGGTTGCGGGTTTGATTCCCTCACGGGACAAATACTTGTTTGATCAATAGATGCCCCGAGTCTGGGTGTATAGGATATATCATGTTTGTGAAAGGCACCCACGAATCACGATACAGGAGAAATTCCTGGTGTGGGGCGACATTATTTTTTGCAGATGAAACTGCTTAATTATATGTATAATATTTGCCTTTTAGAGGCATACTTAACCCAGAATATTTTTAATAGCTACATGAATCGTAAAGTTTACAGTGCTTTCAGCAGTGCTCTTAAAACTTCCTTACCTGCGCTATTCCATATTTCATTTTTCAACGCATTTAAAATACTTTATGTATTCTTATAAAATGTTACATGATGGTAGCATTATATGTTATATGTAATAAAACACTCATTAAAAAATGATCTAGTGCAGAGGACACATACAAAATCATATAGGTTATTTGCCCCAAGCTATGAATAATTCTTATCCATAAATTTCATAAACATTGATATTAATATCCAAAAAAAATCTCCATAGCTTGGCAAATAACCTATATTTATAATAACAACAAATACAAAAAAATATTGCAACGTTAGGCGAAATAAAAATAAACTTGCAACAAGATTGCCATTTTTTATCTGATAAAAATGCCTCAACACACACGTGTACGATATACTTGGGATACTCAACTAATGACAGATTTTGCAACGTTCCAGCGTTGAACGAACGACAAAATGGCCACCGGCCCGAAGATAGTACACAAGCAGTTCAACTCGCCCATCGGGCTGTACTCGCAGCAGAACATCAAGGAGACGCTGGGCAAGCACATGCAGAACCTGGGCAATGGCACCGTCGGGTACGTAAATAAATAATAGACTTTATTTTCTCTTCACGTCTAGTTGGTGCTCCTCATCATACAATTTAACATTTGCAAACATAGTGATTTTACAGTCAGTATATGAGAAGTTGGTGGATATTATAGGTTTACAGCTGCATTACAGATCACAAGCACATAATTGTATGCCAGACCTGCCCCTTACCGTGAACTCTTAAAGCAGGACAGTTTACGTTGTAGAAACGAGACGCCGGATTACAATGCAAGTAGCAGGTCTCGTCCACAACGTAAACTTCCATAAGAGTTCATGATAAGGCGGCAGGGCTGGCATACCAAGAAATTAAGTAGGATTATGGAGGGATATGTGGTTTACATGGTTTAGTCTCATTGCCCATAGGCATACACCTACAAGCTACAGTACGGTCAGCATCATAAGTAGATTAACATATTACGAAACCTTACGTCAAATAATGGAAAGAAACAAAAACCAATTCAAGTTTTTGTTTCGAATTATAGGAGCGTCCAATGGATGATCTTAAAATATTTAAGACTTTTTACTGTGTAATTAGTTGTTCTTCAATTAATGGTATGTTTATAAAATTAAATGTTCAGCTACTTATGATGCTGACTGTACCTCAACCATGTGTTTTCCCACGTAAATTCTCTAGCGACCACGACACCTCGTATAACCATACTATACACCAAATACCATATTAAAAGACCCGATTGGTGCAGAAACTAAATGATTGGCCAGTTTTTGTGTGATCCGCAGATATTTTTATCATGACAAAAGTACCTTACGCAACACTTTCACTAGTTAATTTGAACCTTTCTGTTACCTCACCTCTGTACCTGTAGTATATTATACTTGGGTATATTTTAAGCCATGGAATCTTCACCCTTAACACGACACCCACGATTTTTCATAACTCAATGCTATTAATAAACGCTCACTTATAGAATAACCTTGTCCTTTACAAATGAAAGGACAAACTAGAACTTATGACGTTTATAAATACAATGAAGAATCAATAAATTTTATTTGTGCAAACATGAGTATACACATAAAGCATGCAAGATGGTCAATAAACAAAAAAATATCGTCATGTTCGGCCTTTTAGGCGTACAAATATACAGTCTGTGCGATATACAGTCATATTATATAGGACATACACAAAATAATAATAATCAACAAAGTCCAAGTAAACCAAAACACAGAAAGCTAAAATTATACACAATTGGTAGTCATTTTCAACATTACACACAATATAACAATCACTATTATTGGCTATTAAATTTATCATTTAGAAATTCCTGTATCTAAATGTCTAAATGTCGTTTAAGCTTATTTTTAAACGTGGACATTTAGCTCCTTCCAAACTTTCGGAAGCTTATTATATATTATGGGAGCCATACAAAAGATGCTCTTTCTCAGTAATGCAGTTTTTGACTGATGTAGACAGAGAACAGTATCATCGCGTCTGCTACGACTGGTAACCTCCGATAGTCGTGGAAATAGCTTTTGGTTATATTTCACAAATAAGGCTACTTCTAATATATAAAGTGAAGGTACAGTCAATATTTTGTTAAGTATGGCTTGCAGGTTTCGGTTGCCTCTAATTTAAAAATCGTCCTAATACACTGTTTTTGGGCCTTGAAGACTATTGTCTTATCAGTTGAATTGCCCCAGAAAATTATTACATACTTAAGGTGCGATGAAATTAAACCGTGGTACGCTGTGAAATAAGTCATATAACTTTGTTTTCCTGACCGATTTCGGTCACGGTGGTTATCTCATCTGAGACTAGCCAACTATGCAGGAGATATTGTAGTGTACAAGTATGCGCGCAAATAGGTGCAGTCCCTATTACCTCAGTCTCATAGTCCGATGGGACGGTAGACTGACACGACCGGAGAGAGATCAGGCGCAGGACCAACGGCTTAACGTACCTTCCGAAGCACACTTCTCGACATATGGTAACAGTCGCCCATCACAAGACTGACCGCAGCGAGCAAGCCGCAGATCAACTTATCTGCGCGGTAGTCACGTAGCTATGAACCTATTACTATATACAATAAAAGCATGTATACACATATTATATGTATACAATTGTGCTCATAATTATGTGATATATTGTATTATTAAGAAATGTATTCTCCATTACCAGCGTGTTAATTTCGGAGTAAGTGATACGTAAATGTGAGAGCGTAAGTATTAAGATAAAACCATTGCTCACAGATGTAATTACTTGTGATAGTATTGAATGGATCCAGTTAAGGCGAAGTATATCGTCTCTACATGACACAATACACTGATAATAATAAAATAAAACCTTATGTAATTAAATACTTTGAATACCGTAGCTAAAGCTTAACAACAATAATACTTAAGCATATTTTAGTAGCTCATTGTTTGAATTAGACTTTAATATAAAAACAATCTAAAGATGTTTGGTATCTTGCACATTAAAAATTAACCCTAAAATAAATCACACCTAATAGAATATTAAACTCCTTGCATTTATCCAAGAATTAAATATTTAAGCGTAATAAAAACCAAAAGCGTCCTTACAATGATACCTAAGAGCGAACATAGCTATTAAATAATTTTTTTTTTTTTTTAAAAAAAAAAAACGTCGCCCCACACTAGGAATTTCTCCTGTATCGTGGGTGCGTTTCACAAACATGAAATATCACATACACAAACACCCAGACTCGGGACAAACAAATGTGGATCGCACAAATTTTTGCCCCGTGCGGGAATCGAACCCGCAACCCTTGGCGCAGCAGTCTAATCGCTTAGCCACTACGCCAATCAGGTCGTCCGTATATAAATATTAATATAATATATTTATTAATTATAGATCAATCACACGCAGCATAAAGAAAAACCATCCCCTTAAGCTTGGCGTATTACATCCTTTTGACGTAGATGTACAGTGAGTGAAAAGGTCAATAAGCCGATTTATACACCTGTCAATAATTATAGATATTGTGATGAAATGGACAGCATTCGCTGGAAATATACCTTTATAGAACTCACTTACTAACCAAAAAAATACTATTGTTGGTTACTTTTAAATTATCATTACGCCTATATTCCCCGAAGGGGTAGGCAGAGGTGTGTAGTACTTAGACACGTTTCGCCAGTTATGTTGTAGGTCCCAATGTAATAGAGGGCGAGCCTATTGCCCTCAACGGGCACAAATCCAGACAACGTGCTGCTACTAAGGATCAAGTAATGGAAAAACCCAGTAACAAATTGCCTGACCCGGGATTCGATTCCAGGACCTCAGGCTCAGCAGTCGCGCAGCAAATTGTTAGAAATATTTATCTTTTCACGTTGAGCGCTTGAACTAATTGATTGGTTATAGAAAAAAAAATTAAGCAGCCTAGTAAGTGTCCCACAGCTGCACTGCCAGGCAATGAGGCAAAGCTTCTTCGAAAAGAATATTCTTACTGCTTGTAAATTTGCATCCAAATACTTACCATGTACGAATGTCTGCAAGTGTGACGTAAAATTATGCAATTTAGTTTCAGTCTTAACGTTGGTCATGGTAACAATTTCCTTACGATTGTAGTTGGAAAGCACAGACTAATCTGGAATACGTCAGACGCGAATTCAGGTCTAAAAACGCTTCAAGCATTTATCCACGGTCGTCTGCTTCACAAACACAAACGCCATTTAGATTGAAAGCGCTTCATGCTTTTATTTATAACTTTAAATGTATTTCAAGCATAGGTTCTATATATAAAAGCTGTTACAAACAAACAGAAAAAAATAAAACAACCTATTTTTAGACTGGGCGTTCCAGTATCATAAATTCTTACAAATGTATAGCCTATTTGAATTTGCATAATCAGGACCAAACCGTGATTGTGACCATTCCACTTATCCTATGCCGAAACAAAACCGTTCCGCTTCTGACAAACTGTTGAAAAATAAAGGAGAATGACCCTTAAAAGGTCCAGAAATTACTCTCGAGGATACGGTCATATTAACATAAATAAAAGGAAAGAAGTATAAAAAAATTGGGTCCAATGTCTCCTCACATATTTATTTTTCCCAGAGATACCGGTGACAAATAAGACAGCAGTTAACGGGTTAGATATATGTTATTGTTTATTTAAAAAATAAGGGTGTCGTTAAAGTAAAGGCATTACCTGCCAGTCGTGATAAAATAGTTTTATTAAAAAAGGTATCGTCGCAGTTTATTGGCATCTTGTTTGCTTTGTTCTCTTGCGAATAGAACTTTAAAGTAAAAACGTTTTGTACTCACAATACTTATATTTTTGTTCTGAAACGGTAGTATTCACGGAAAATATTTTTTAATAAAATAGTATCTAATCATCGTACTTCGTAATAATAAGTATTTAATATAATTACTTTAATTGGATAAAAATGGCTACCTACTATACATAAACAGCATTCATATTATTAAAAAACTATTGAGTTAACAGTAATAGTTAACTGAAGGCTTTAATGCAAACTGAGTGACAAACACCGATCCTTCTTCTCTTAAAGTATTAATTAATTTTTAATTTAGGAACTTATCTTAGCACTTGAAATACCTGAAAACCGCAAGATATTATCATCCACTTACATTAAAAAAAGAACGTTAAATATAAATCAAATCTCGAACAAAACAAATGAGCACTGGAATTCTCTGGGCAGCTTAAACATGATGCATTCGGCTACAGCATCATCCGCGTGGCCTACTGACGCACATTTACCGACGTCAACAAGAAAGACTAAATTGGTAGCGTTACGTGGTTGGAGATAGGATTTAAGAGCGCATTCTCCATGTTCCCCGCAAATGCATTTGGGAGATATATTAGCATGTTAGTTATTATTAGCCGTGTTTTACCCCTCGTTCTCTATAATATGTAGATGCCTATATTATCGTTTATAGGCATTAGGCATTTTAAGGTAAGATTTTCGTCCTAAAAAGAGGCGCTATTTTCTTGGAAATTCTGCTGTCATGGGTGCTTTAACAGGCATGAATACACTCGGAACTAGTAACTTTTGGTAGACATAAATGTTTGTACTATTAGTAAAAGATAAATATTCGGATCCAAAGCCATGCAGACTGTACCACGAGACGTCAATTTATAACCGTATTTCTTAGCCATAGTCCTAACCGGTGATTTTTTTAATCTTATGTCCGTGGAACGCATTCATTACACTGAAAAAAAAACTGTAAGGGAACGAAACGGTAGCCAATAAACAAAGAGCTCCATTACTCAAATCGTTTATTTTGACAGTTCGAAGTACGCAGTTCCAATTTTAAATTCAAATTATTGTCAGTTTAGCGTATGATCTCATTCGCGCCAGTAATTAGCGAGATTGTAAATTAACACAAGATTAGAACAATACTAATGTCACTGTCAAAGGTTTTACGACAAAATATTGAGACACGTGGCTTTGACTGTTTGCCAGGGTGATGACGTCTTATTGAAACAATTGTGGGGTAATTAGTCAATGGGTATTAACAATAGAACGACTAGTGTTTACACTACGCATGCGTATATTTCTGTACTTTTGTCGGAATTTCTGTCAACACTAGCTTGTACTTGTGGCATTTATCACGTGAATTAAGAAGGTACATACATACATACATACATAAAGTCACGCCTATTTCCACGAGGGGTAGGCAGAGACCACGGATTTCCATTTGCTACGATCCTGACATACTTCTTTCGCCTCATTCACTCGCATCACATTCCTCATACACGCTCGTCGGTTAAGGGTACTCCTCACTTGACCCTTTTGTAGAACATCTCCGATCTGGTCCAAGTGTGTTCGCCGAGGTCTTCCCCTTCCCGATAATAAGAAGGTACATACCTCCTTTTTTACAGTAAACTGGTAAGTTTCAGAGCGTTATTGCATATCTCTACGTTACTTAATTCTTAGTTTTGGGTGTTCAGTTTAGCTCGTCAAAAATCCCTTGTCATTTCGGACCAGAACCTTTCAATACAACAGCAATAATATTTAATAACATTTGCTACTAGTTATCTGCCCCCTTACCGTGAACTCTTAAAGCAGGACAGTTTACGATGTGGAAGCGAGACACCGCTACGTGCAGTGTAATGCGGCATCTCGCTTCCACAACGTGAACTGCCCTGCTTTAAGAGATCATGGTAAGGGGGCTGTTAGAAAAACTTTTCCCGTTCGTCTAAGGTCAGTAACTTTTTAACGTATTTGTAAGAATATGAATTATACTTTGTGCTAAATGGCTCTACAGTTCTTCGGCTCCCTGAAGTAAAAATTTCATTTCTCAGATAATATATTCCAATGATATAACTCGACACAAATCTCTTCAGCTGTGATCATTTTATAATATTAATACTGAAATATATGGGACATGATTACTATTCCAAGTTTCTAGATTATCAATTAGTATGTAAATTAATTTCGCGTTACATTAATTTATAGCTAATCTAATTAACGTTAAACAATACAGTCAATTACGTTAATTCCTATATTAGTGTTATATATACTTACGTGTAATAAGAAGTGTATAATAAGAATTAGGTACATTATCTACGACTTGAATAAGTTTTTTTTTTTTTTCTTTTAAAAAAAACGTCGCTCCACACTAGGAATTTCTCCTGTATCGTAGGTGCGTTTCACAAACATGAAATATCACATACACAAACACCCAGACTCGGGACAATCAAATGTGGATCGCACAAATTATTGCCCCGTGCGGGAATCGAACCCGCAACCCTTAGCGCAGCAGTCTAATCGCTTAGCCACTGCGCCAATCAGGTCGTCAAATTAATATAGATTTATAGTCGCGAGTACGACTGCTGAGCGTTAAATCTTCAGTTCGATACCATACTGTAATACATGTAAAAAAAATCTATGTGTGTAGGATCAGCGTTCAGTACTTTCTCCTTCAGGAAATTAATGAGATTAACCTCAAGAAATATGAGTACCTGTACAACTTCACTCCCTTGTTAAAGAACAACAGGCATCATATTACCCTATCTCTCATACTATCTACACATTTCATTTCCCACCGAGTCAATTTAATTACCTACCTGTAATATATCTAAATTGAAAAAGGAAATTTGAAAAATGATGGACACGAGCAGGACTTGAACCTGCGACCTTCGCCGTACCGTGGCGCTGCTCTAACCAACTGAGCCATCGTGTCATGGTTCAAGTCCTGCTCGTGTCCATCATTTTTCAATTTTCCTTTATCAATTTAGATTTAAGCTTAGCATGGGCAACATGCAATAATGACACAAAATGTCATATACCTGTAATATAGTTTAAAAAAAATTGTATAAGTCTGCGGGTTAGAACTTTCTCCTTCAACGCATTAATGAGAAGAGGAAGGAGGAGGAAGTTCAAAAAGGAAAAACAGGCGTAACATTATCCCAGCTCTTATGCTATCTACACATTACTTTTCCTACTGACTCCCGTAAATCACACCCAGATTCTCTCACCGAATAAATTTCCGAAACAGAAATACTTCGCATTATCTCGTCTATGCGGAATGCAGACTGAACGGCGTTAAAAATAACCGAGGATGTTCCTGAAATAGACACACACACACACACACACAGACAACAACAAAACAATATTGATCGATGTAACAGTAAGCAGGAGATGAGTCATTGTCTTGCGAATCAATAAGATTTAGCCCTTTTATTTTAACACAGTATTTCACACATTTTACAGAGAGTCTCTCTGTCTGTCCCTTTAACTTAGGAACGCGTGAAGTCTTAACGATGATATTTGTGGCAAAGTTCTTAAATGGTATCACAGAATTGTATAGTAGGCATGCCTAACGCACTGTGATCGTAATCGTAACTATCACAGATTATTCATCATCTACATTCCAGCTTTGTATCTGCCATCCATCCACTGCTGGGTATAGGCCTCCCTTTTTCTCTACCATACTTCACTGCTTCGAACATCCCTCATCCAGGTGTTCTTCGCAGTTTTATAAATGTCATCTACCGTTTGTGAGTTTATTATTTTTCGCCTAACTAGCATTGAATTCACTGTAAAGAAGCAGACGCTCACCTAAAATATGAAAACCTATTTCATTGTTGACAGCATCATATAAACGCTAACAACAATAAAAAAATAATTAAAATACCATAGCGACCAGCGACATTATGAATCATGAAATAAAAGTTTACCAGCCAGTAATTATCAGTCAACTTTGTAGTTTGAGCAGAACATACATTATATTGATTTACCGATCGACGAGGCAGTCTACAAACCCCAACTATGTATTCTTACGGGCGACAAGCCAAATTGAAAGAGCAAGAACAATCCAAAAACAAAACAAAAATTATATTACGTGTATAGATGACGCCACTGTCTCTGTCCAATAGAAAAACAGGGTGCTTGAATATGGAACATATTCTTCTTCATAAGAAGAGTTCGTCTCTTGTCGGTGGACAAATCACCACTGTTCCTGTTTTAAATAAGTCCTTATAGGGACAGTGTAAAAATAAAGAGTTTAATTAAAAGAGTTTTTAATTATGTTTCCATTGTGTTAACCATCCATTCTAAAAATTATTCAATTATTCTAATTGGAAAGACTGGGCATTAAACTCCACCGTTAGATACTCTGTTTGAATCAGTTTTACTCATTGCGACTACCGTTTTGAGTTTCCAAGATGACCTTTACCCATAACGACAGACTTAATTTAATCATCATCATCAGCCGGAAGACGTCCACTGCTGGACAAAGGCCTCCCCCTTAGAACACCACAATGAACGACAACTTGCCGTTTGCATCCACCGAGATTTAATTTAAAGGAAAGTTATTAATTAATTCTCTTCGCTGAAAAACGAATCGAATCGCAACAGATACTTCGTTATTTACCGTAAAAATCTAAAACAAATTATTATCAATTAATTTAAATATCATTTAATATTGAAATAATAATGCCATCCACCGAGATTTAATTTAAAGGAAAGTTATTAATTAATTCTCTTTGCTGAAAAACGAATCGAATCGCAACAGATACTTCGTTATTAGCGGTAAAATTCTAAAACAAATTATTATCAATTAATTTAAATATTGAAATAATAATGCCTATTGAAAGTATCTTTAAGCTATAAAACAATTTAGCATGTCATTTACTTACAACAAAATATATTTCGTAAATAAGTTATACAACAAAACATCCCGTGCTGTTATTTTGTTGTTGTTGACAACGAGTGGCTGAACGCTTGACATTTGGGTCACCTAAATCTTGAAGGTCACTTCCCAAGGCATGGTCAGCATCAATTACTGACCACGATCATGTGGGGAGTAAATGATTTTGATGCATATATTAAGGCGAAGAGTTGCGTCGCTTTTCTGTAGACATTTGCGATGTTTTTCATAGTACAGTGTTGTATGCGGCGCTAACATTAAATTATTAAACGACTTTCATTTACTAGAATGTACAAAGCAAGCAGTAGGTAGAATGTATAATATAGAATCGTATTTTTTAACCGAATGTCATACCCTTATTATAACCAATCTATTGTATATTGTTCGGGCTCAGTGGTGTGCCATAGGAGAAGCCTATGTCCAGCAGTGGACTAAGATAGGCTGATGATGATGATAATGGTTGTATAATATGCCAGACTTATGACGAAGGAAAAACCTTGTACATTGAGCGGAGTTCAAAACCCTATAAGGAAAATGTTTGTATAGATTATTTGTAATATGTGTAATTAATCATAAAAAAAATAATGGTCGTCTTAACACGAGCATCTACATAGTGAAGCCTAGCGAAAACCAGATGCTGACTTATTGATAAATCTCGATCAAGGAAGCAACACTCTTACAGAATACATGGCCTTTACTGAACTAACATCATATATTATGTGCCTTCGTTTAGCGTTACGTGTTACTTCTGATTGACGAGCCGGTAGCCTGAAACCACTCCTCCGATATAAAATACAGGCTGGTTCGTATACCGTAGAGAATAATAAAAAAATATAATTTTTTAAATTATATTTTTTTATTTGTTAATTTTACTCGCTAAAGTTACTCGCTATGGTGGTAGGATTCTAACGACACTCCATAAAATAAAATCGGTTCAGGCATTCAGAGGTTATGACGGCATAAAGAAACGCACATACATACATACATACATCATCATCATCATCATCATCAGCCAAATACGTCCACTGTTGAACATAGGCCTCCCCGTTTAAGCGGGGGGGTTTGCCATAATCCCCACGCTTGGCAAGCGGCTTGGGGATCGCAGTATTGGTGGTGAAGTTACAGAAGACGCTGCTGCCCATCTTCTGAATTTTCCCTTAATCGCCTCTTACGACACCCACGGGAGGAAAGGGGGTGGTCAATTCTAGGCCGGATACCACACGGCACATACATACATGAACCCTGAAAACATTACACTCCTTTTTTGGGCAGTCGTGTAAAAAAGACTAGCCAAATACTTTTTTTTGCTGCCAATATAATATGATAGTAATCATTTACCATTTAATAAAACGCTTGATAAAACGTTTTGTTGCCTGTTGAGACATTTGGGAAAAAATCATGCCCTTGCTGGGAAATACTTTCAAGTTTTTCTTTTTAGACTTTTCTTCAACCAGGATCTTTGCATTCCGATACGACGGATACAGACGCAAGTAAATTCTAATAAATATCTTAACAATATAAAGTACGTATTATCGTATCTAAGAGACTTCCCCTTAAATGGTAAACCCATTGATTAATTACTTATTCAACTTGATTGTAAACTTATTACTTGCATGGGTTTAGTTTGTGTTAGTTCCGAAATATCGAGGGACAGCCGAAGTTGTTTATACGTAGAAAGTTACAATGTAAACAATTGCATAGCGCTATAAACTATTGTTGTAACTAATTTACTAAAACTCAATCTTAATGTTTATACAGTTTGAAGAATCAACAATGACACATGTAAAGCACAGAGCTTTGTAAACTTTGTTTTTTTCTCTTTTTTTAAACAAAACCTCGCCCCACACTAGGAATTTCTCCTGTGTTGTGGGTGCGTTTCACAAACATAAAATATCACATACACAAACACCCAGACTCGGGACAAACATCTGCGGATCGCACAAATTTTTGGCCCGTGCGGGAAACGAACCCGCAACCCCAAGCGCAGCAGTCCAATTGCTTAGCCACTGCGCCAAACAGGTCGTCATTAAAATAGTAATTACACTCAACAATATAATACTGATTTGTTATTTAAGACACTCAAAATGATGACTTTTATTAAAAGAAGGTATAATGTAGGTAAATAAAAACGGGTCCCATTAAATTCAAAATCAGAACTTTCCGTTTTCTGCGATCACGACTGTAAAAAGCCAGCATCAAATCGTAAAAAAAAATCTTAAGAAGTTCTCAGTTTGAAATAATCTGAACGTTAAACAATAAACATGTCCGCAAATTGAATTGAACACCAACCTGTTTATAAAGCACCTTCATTGAAGAGCGTCCAAAGATAAACGCTGGGCCGATTTGAATGCCGGTGACCGATCAATTATGGAGTGCGCCGCCACAGAGGGGGCACTGACATTTACGCAGATGAAATTTAACATCGCGCCAACATAGTACGCATTCCGCACCGTGCGGATCAAAGTAATGCTAAAATAAATTAGTGTAATACATGATGTAGGTGCTCACCGCTTTGCCTGCAGCATCTCAATATTTCCAGATGAAAACCACTATCTGTTTATCTGCCGGTTTGAGTACTCAAATGTCCTGTTGGGAGTGTGCGCCGACCGTTGAACTTCCTGGAAATTGTTGAGCAACTGATCAATCACGTTGTCCATCTGTTTGACAGACAAGTCAATTTTGTATTGGGTTCTCTTTAATGCCCAAATCAGATGAGACTTACTTTCATTTTAATTATCCTTACATAATGTTTCATGAGTAATATCTTACATAAAAAACTACTTGTCTTGTCAGTTGAGAAATGATGCCATTTTGTTTTAAAAATGACATAAAAGTGTTACGTTTAAAAGCAATTTACTAAAAAGAAGCATTACATATTTTAAATCTGTGTTTAGAACTGTTGGTTCTTTTATTCTAATTATGAAATAACGCAATAGTGATTGAATTAGGAACATATACAGTATACACGTTTAGAATATTATCAGGATTTGAGTGTTGTTGGTACGGTTAGCAAATTTCTGTGTAATGTAGTAGTGATGGATGCACTCAGTGTTTATTTTGCTATCGCTATTTCGCTCTTAGGCCGCGAGCAAACGCTTCGTGATCTTGTTCCGCATACTGCGTTTAGAAGTTTAAACTATAGGTAATAACTGTGTGTTTATCTAATTTGTAGGATCTCTATAGCAACAAACTTTTTTGGTGTGCATATAACATTTTGCTTGATCGTAGGAAAATAAAGAAAACAAAAATCATAATACCTATAACGAAAATAATTTAAAACACATTTTTGAATATAACTTACTTGGCTCATTCGCTGTCATTTTTTTGGGTAGCGTGAGGATTCGAAAGGACTTGTGTACTACGATTTTATTCCACAAATGTCTATTATTATTATTATTGCTTCATTTAAAAAATTAAGCAGCAATTTACCAATATCTAAAACCATTTGGAACACTATTTTTGTCTCGATGCACCTGTTTCACGTGTTCGTATTGCAATCTTTGTTAAGTACATACATACACTGATTATGATCAATGTTATTTAGCTCAAATCACTGCAAATGATGGTTCGTGCGAATAATTGCTACCTGACGCCACAGTTTATCTTCCAACATATTATTAATGGCAAAATCGACAAAAAATGTAAATAAAAAGGCAAATGTGGAAGATGGCGCACGCGCCAGCACAGTCGCGACGCGGCCGTAATCGCGCACAACACTGCGCATGCGCGAACCAAGAAATTCCATATTCATAATTCAAAATCGGGATTATAAATACCATTTAAATATATATATTTTTTTAATATTATCCATTATGCTAGATGACGACACTTTGTTTTATAAATATTAACAATCCAATTTGTTTTAATTGATCAATATCAAACATTTTATAATAAATTCTAAAAATAAACTTAAAATTAATAATCCTAAAATTTCGCTGAATCACTATCATTGTCTGTGCGAAAACTTCGTGAAATCATATTTTCAAAAATAGAACTTGGTAAGAAACAAAGCAGACTCACCGTCGAGTCAGGATTTGGCATAAAATCGTGCGTACACTCATCACTTAGGTATAAATAAATAAAAGTGAATTTATACCAAGTCCAGTGTTCTACATTTGTCGATAAGTGAATCGCGTAATCATGGCTACGGTTATAGAAACAAATGGGTAAGGAATAATGTCATTAGCTAATTTGCTTGCTTTCGCGTTAATTTATTCGAGGATGTAAAGTCGGAAGTCCAATTAACTAGTGATGTCTATTCCCGCATAATTATGTTAATTTTCGTATACAATTATACCGAAAACCTTTTAGTAGTTGGACAGTTTATGTGGGTAGCAAACTTTTCCTTTTTTTTGTTTTAAAAAACATCGCCCCACACTAAGAATTCCTCCTGTATCGTGGGTGCGTTCCACAAACATGTAATATCACAAATACCCAGACTCGGGACATAAATCTGCGGATCGCACAAATTTTTTGTCCCATGCGGGAATCGAACCCGCAACCCTTAGCGCAGCAGTCCAATTGCTTAGCTACTGCGGCAAACGGGTCGTCAATCTGATTGAATACGATGGTAGTAAATTTTTTGTTATAATTTTATCAGTAGGTAGCAGGTAGGTATGTACAGAGCAAGGTATGCATAGCTTTCTACTTTAGGAAACACGGGTACATTTCCTGCAGCGCTCAAATATTTGTACCTAATTTTCGCAAATATATTTTAAAGTATATGATAGGTACTTCTATTCAGCTGAAATTTGTGACAGTATAACTGAAAAAAAACAAAGCCAGTCGCGTTTTGTTGATACGGAGCTTTTAAAGCTAGATCTAGATCCAAGAAGGCTTACAAGTAAGCTTACCATTTATTCTAAAGGACATAATCAAATGTGTAACATCGACATAAATAACTGAAACGATATATATATTATACCATAGAGATACCTCATAATTCCAGCCTAGTATCACCCACTGCTGGTTATAGGCCTCTCTTTCACTCTGCCATAATTCTCTATTTTGGGCCTAATTAGATTAACTAAAACAATACCCATTAAGATTGAATTATGCCAACAAATATACAGTCTACGTCTCCCAATAAATAGAAGATAAATATCATTTATTTAAAATAGACTTAATAAAAGTACTTTTTAAACATAAAATTACATAAAGACAGCCCTCAAAACGACCGCCCGTCGTCGCTTCCTATTGATATAGCCGGATAGAAGAAACGGCACAACAAACTACACAATATTGAATAACCATTTTATATATACCCAATGTATAAACTCGTGCTGACTTGATACCTATGTACATCTGACATTGACATGTGATCGTGTTGCCAATAAAGGTGCAGTGAGGTGAATGGAAACTCGATTTCTTTATATGGCATGTATGTTACTGGAGGCGGAGGCACGGTCAAACGTCGCCGACAAGAATTATCTCACGGGCGTCGGATCAGTAGGATAACAAGATATTTTTTTACTGTAGGTGCTGTATTTTACATGCTTAATATAGCTATATGATGAATTTCAAATATAAATCTATAGAGAAATGTATCTATCTATCTATAAAATATCTAGTTTCAAGAAAGGTACGGTCAGCATCATAAGTAGATTAACATATTACGAAACCTTATGTCAAATAATGGAAAGAAACAAAAACCAATTCAAGTTTTTGTTTCGCATTATAGGAGCGTCCAATGGATGATCTTAAAATATTTAAGACTTTTTAGTGTGTAATTAGTTGTTCTTCAATTAATGGTATGTTTATAAAATTAAATGTTCAGCTACTTATGATGCTGACTGTACCATTTACATGATCGTTTACAGGTACTTCTTTTTCATTTCAAGTTTTTAAAGTGTCACAGGTAATGATTTAAATAATATATTAAGATAAATAAGTAAAAAAACTGTGAACTTAGCATTCATTAGATTTAGCTAGATAGGTTATATTTTAGAAAAACAAGTTAAGGGTTGAAGTAAGCGTTTTTAGATTAACCTAGATGAGCAAAAGGTTGCGTCAAACTTGCTGATTTTAGAAGATCTTTTAACCCACCTGTGAGCAACTACAGCAGGCAAAATAATATCTTGGAGTTATTTATAAAGAGCACAAACGCTTCTTCATTACATTCAGCTAGATAAGTTAGAGTTTAGACTTTAGAGAAACAAGAAAAAAGCTTTGAAATTAGCGTTCTTTCGAATCACCTAGATGAGCAAATGCCTCAAACTTGCTGATTTTAGAAGATCTTTTAACCCACCTGTGAGCAACTACAGCAGGCAAAATAATATCTTGGAGTTATTTATAAAGAGCACAAACGCTTCTTCATTACATTCAGCTAGATAAGTTAGAGTTTAGACTTTAGAGAAACAAGAAAAAAGCTTTGAAATTAGCGTTCTTTCGAATCACCTAGATGAGCAAATGCCTCAAACTTGCTGATTTTAGAAGATCTTTTAACCCACCTGTGAGCAACTACAGCAGGCAAAATAATATCTTGGAGTTATTTATAAAGAGCACAAACGCTTCTTCATTACATTCAGCTAGATAAGTTAGAGTTTAGACTTTAGAGAAACAAGAAAAAAGCTTTGAAATTAGCGTTCTTTCGAATCACCTAGATGAGCAAATGCCTCAAACTTGCTGATTTTAGAAGATCTTTTAACCCACCTGTGAGCAACTACAGCAGGCAAAATAATATCTTGGAGTTATTTATAAAGAGCACAAACGCTTCTTCATTACATTCAGCTAGATAAGTTAGAGTTTAGACTTTAGAGAAACAAGAAAAAAGCTTTGAAATTAGCGTTCTTTCGAATCACCTAGATGAGCAAATGCCTCAAACTTGCTGATTTTAGAAGATCTTTTAACCCACCTGTGAGCAACTACAGCAGGCAAAATAATATCTTGGAGTTATTTATAAAGAGCACAAACGCTTCTTCATTACATTCAGCTAGATAAGTTAGAGTTTAGACTTTAGAGAAACAAGAAAAAAGCTTTGAAATTAGCGTTCTTTCGAATCACCTAGATGAGCAAATGCCTCAAACTTGCTGATTTTAGAAGATCTTTTAACCCACCTGTGAGCAACTACAGCAGGCAAAATAATATCTTGGAGTTATTTATAAAGAGCACAAACGCTTCTTCATTACATTCAGCTAGATAAGTTAGAGTTTAGACTTTAGAGAAACAAGAAAAAAGCTTTGAAATTAGCGTTCTTTCGAATCACCTAGATGAGCAAATGCCTCAAACTTGCTGATTTTAGAAGATCTTTTAACCCACCTGTGAGCAACTACAGCAGGCAAAATAATATCTTGGAGTTATTTATAAAGAGCACAAACGCTTCTTCATTACATTCAGCTAGATAAGTTAGAGTTTAGACTTTAGAGAAACAAGAAAAAAGCTTTGAAATTAGCGTTCTTTCGAATCACCTAGATGAGCAAATGCCTCAAACTTGCTGATTTTAGAAGATCTTTTAACCCACCTGTGAGCAACTACAGCAGGCAAAATAATATCTTGGAGTTATTTATAAAGAGCACAAACGCTTCTTCATTACATTCAGCTAGATAAGTTAGAGTTTAGACTTTAGAGAAACAAGAAAAAAGCTTTGAAATTAGCGTTCTTTCGAATCACCTAGATGAGCAAATGCCTCAAACTTGCTGATTTTAGAAGATCTTTTAACCCACCTGTGAGCAACTACAGCAGGCAAAATAATATCTTGGAGTTATTTATAAAGAGCACAAACGCTTCTTCATTACATTCAGCTAGATAAGTTAGAGTTTAGACTTTAGAGAAACAAGAAAAAAGCTTTGAAATTAGCGTTCTTTCGAATCACCTAGATGAGCAAATGCCTCAAACTTGCTGATTTTAGAAGATCTTTTAACCCACCTGTGAGCAACTACAGCAGGCAAAATAATATCTTGGAGTTATTTATAAAGAGCACAAACGCTTATTCATTACATTCAGCTAGATAAGTTAGAGTTTAGACTTTAGAGAAACAAGAAAAAAGCTTTGAAATTAGCGTTCTTTCGAATCACCTAGATGAGCAAATGCCTCAAACTTGCTGATTTTAGAAGATCTTTTAACCCACCTGTGAGCAACTACAGCAGGCAAAATAATATCTTGGAGTTATTTAAGAAGAGCCCGAACGCTTCTGTAACAAGTGGCAGGGATTATTAACAACTACCTGTTGGAAACTTGTACTGAAACATGAACGTTTCTCAGACTCATAACCTCAGAATTAAAACGTCTTGCTTAATGGTTTAAGAACTGAGGAAGACGATACCTTTGAAGATTTTAATATTATTTTGCATGTTGCCCATACTTGAATTATATTCAAATTGCATATTGTTTCTTACTTTATTAATTTGTACATATTATAGAGAGCTTTAAAACCAGTCCATGACAGTTATTAGGATAACTTATCTTTGGCTTATCTTAATAAAAACTATTAAGAACAGTAATTAATTACCGTTTCAATTGCTGCTGACCAAAAATATACATTGAGTGATGAGTACCTGCAAAAACACTATAATTACAATGCTAGACCATTATTTTTATTTATTCAATTATAATAATAGCCTATTATTATGTCCTATTAATAATATCTAGTAGAAACAGCCGTCCATCCCGCCTAACAGGTACTACCTACTTGTAAATAGCTGCTCACATTTTACGAAACAATTATCTAAACTGGATACAGTCAGGCGCATAAATCCACCTTAGCAAATTGTTTTATCGTAATTATCTGCAGGTGACTTTGCTTATAATAGTTATATTGCTTAGAGATGAGATGCGAAAAATATATTGCCTTTTTCACGCCTTTGATATCGCTCGTCCTCACACTTAGGCTGAGATCTTTAAGGTTCAAATCATAAATAATATTGATATTCCTCTGAAGTTGTATTGCACAATTGCGACAGTCTACAAATCGACAACTTACGAAAAACTTAACGATAAGCAACCAAGTAAATTACATGAATTTTGAATTTTTCAACTTAGGTCGAGATCTATCAAGCGCAATTAGACCTATTTTAGAGGTCTGATTGCGCCTCATAGATCGCGACCTCACAGTAAACTGTTAGATATTTTTAAACAATAGACAACCCTTACATTCCCGCTGACTGTACGTACACCCGACAAAATAAGCTTAAAGTGTGTTCAGCCTACTTTCTATGCATGAAGTGAAACATTTTTGCGACATCACCCCGCGCCTGTCCTGGCCATATTAAAAGCACCGTCCGTGAAATCTCGTGAATGTCAGAAACTACACAGATTAACGGGGGTTACAACTTAATAGGATTTTTAGCACCCCTGTCTATGGCTCATGACAGAGCGTATTCTATTTTGTTGTCGAGATATTTTAAAACAATGTTGTCATTGAGACGTTTGTTAGGTTTTAAATGTTACGGAGAGTACGGGAATAGTTGGAAATAAAGTTGACAAAATTTCATTAAAGTGCATTTTGGCAGGGCAATGACTTTAATGCTTGAAGGCTAAGAATCTAGCTTTACACGTGGCTCTTATGATAACAGCTGAAACAAAATACTGATAAAAAATTACGGCTCTAACCATCCTTTTGAAGATTACAGGCATGTTTGTACCACCACCATTTCCTCATCTAAATTCCAATTTGTGATCCATTTGCTATGATGAGAACTCTGTAATTAACGAAACATTTTGCTCATCGTAAAATATTTCAATACACATGCCGAACGAATACTTACAAAATACTAACCAAAACATATAAATGTCCTTAAATTAAAAGCTTCCTGCTAGCTACATTATAATTAACGCTATTTAGGGGATCAGCTAAACGTGTAATTACTTTCCACATGCAATCGAAATAGCATTTGATTTTCATTTCTAACGACATCAATGGCTGGTGACCTAATTTTAAAGACCAATGGAGTTACTAATTTCTTTACTTGTAGAGGTTGCAAAGCATATGATTTTTAATACGAAAAGGTAGTCAAAGACTACCTTTTCGTTTAGTATGTTAATATAGAAAGAAAAACGAAATGTCTTACAAGTAAGTGGCTGTCAAAAGTCTACCGATCCTCATGCCTCGCAGAGATATAGATGCATCACCTTTTCCTTTGACAAAACTATAGTTTTACTAATAGAAATTACATTTTTTACATTATCATTACAATCCAAACAGAGAAAGAACAAGCATATCTATTATAAAATTATTATTATTTCAGCCATGAACGTTCCTGCAGCTGCAGAATAAAATACGAATGTAAATTATGAACTTCGCCATATTCTGCCAGAAAGACAATACAAATCTGATAAAGCCATTCACTATGTAAGAAAATATTTTGAAACGAATCAATTATAAAACATCTGAGACACCATTAATATCACTAAAATTATCTGCTTAAAACCGTAATTAAGTACCTATTACATAACATCCATTTGACGCCGTAACTGTTACCATTATAATAAAACAAAAATGCATTTATAACAAGTTTGTCACTGCATTTATGTTTATACCATCACCGTTAAAATAACCGGTCGCGACTGCTTTTAAGCGCAGTCACGTATTAATTGTTACCTAATTAAAAGGAGCTTTAATGGCTCAATTTACAATTTACATGTACAATGTAATAATAAATAATCATAAAGGCAGTACTTTCCAACTATAATGTTTTAATGAATGGTTGGTAGAAATCATAATAGTATGCGCAAATACGATACAGGAACCCTTAAATAATTTTGGTGTATTGTACTCTATATTTATTTAAGGACTTTTATACAAATAAAAGTACATGCCGGGCCTATCATACATTACAGATAAAGAGTAGCCTATGTGGTAATCCAGGGTGTCAGCTACCTACCTCCAAACAAAATTTTATCATAAATGGACCAGCCATATGAGCATGAAGAGGTAAGAAACATACAAACGAACTCTCAAACTTTCGCCTTAATAATATTAGTGTGATACGCAGCCTCTGAGTTAGGAGTCGAAAGTTCAATCTTAAAATTTGTTCATGTAGGTACCTATACCAATATATTTTACACGTGTGTACAAACAAGAGAAATCGCACGATTAGCACATGTTATTTTTGGTCACGAACTTTAAATTGCATGGCTTGTATTTGTGTGGATGTAATGAATACGAGTGAAAGTGTATTAAGACTTTCGATTGCCCGCCAGCGACCAGATAAACAATAAGGTGCCGTGCAACAAACACATGCGATGCATTGTATGTTTGCATTCAATTGCTTCTTCGTACTGTCTTTGTTCTCTATTTTTACGACGTAAAGCTCATTTATAAAAAGATGATATTGGCACAGCGTCCAACATTTTTTATTTAAGCTGTCATCTGTACCAAATGGTGCATCTAAATGTTAGTATAAAACTTATAGGTAGTGTAATTTCCCGAAGACCGCTACATTTCTCCTCGTATCTGTTTTTTAATGTAATTTCAGTACGGAAATAGATGTTTTTAAAGCGATTTGTTTCAAGCATCAAGTGTTACATTCATTTGTTTTGATGAGTTCAATCAGAAATTAAAACGCAATGGTATGGTCTCAATTGTCTTCTGCGTAAAATGCAGCAGATTCGATACCCGTTGTTTTTGTAAAGGAACGAAAAACAAAAGAGGGACCTCAAGTGTGATAGAGTGATATTTTTTTAATAAAAGAAAGGCAAGAACCTTCCCTGAAACCATAAGAGAATAAGTGTTTTAATTTACATGCGTGATTCCTCTCTCAACTTTTCAGAAAAATGTCTTTTAACAAAAAATATAGGTACCTACAGTGCTAAAGTTCGATTCAGCAGTATCTGAGGTTCAGCGTCATTCTTAAAGTCTACTGATGAATCATTAAGATATAGTAGATAGATACAGATCAGAATATAAGCTAAGCAGGTTCTATCAGCCGAAAAATTCTAGCAACCACAATCCACATAAAAAATAACATTTACTTCATTCAATAATTTGATAGAGAATTTTTCGATCACAATGCGTAAACACAATTTATTTTAGGTATAATAGATTCCGTTACATAATATCGTTAATCTGTGAGGGTGTCTTTGTTATTCTTTGTTTTGAGAGCTAACAAAACCCAACACACCCCGTATCAACATGTATGAATATAATTATATTATATTTATATTGTTCTACTTTTTGGAGGCAACACCGACGCAATGTTTTGGCTACCTGTATAATTTTGATTACTCTTTTTGCGATATCTTTTAATAGACAGGGTGCTGAAGGAACTCAAGTACGCAAAATGTGAGGACCGCAGTCTGTTAATGTTTTGACTTCATAAAAGCTTGCAATTTAAGATCCTGCAATTTTTGTCACTTGTCCTGTATCTTAGTAGATAGTGACACCTTTTCTTTTCTTTTTTTGTTACATTAAAACACTAAATAAGTCCCTTTAATTTAAAATAATTCCGATTTGAATGTATTTTTTTTATTGAGAAATCATTTATTTTAACTAATCACAAAGCATTATCCAGGCACACAGCAAAAACTAGTGACTCCAATAGGCACTGTTCTCGATACTCGGAATGTTCGGCTCAACTCTATTAAATCAAGGTAGAGCTAATAAAACGCGATGTCACGACTTCTTGTGTCTATTTCCCACGTAGTTTCCTGTGTTTGTGCTACGGTTAATGTTTTTACATGACTTTCCGAATGATAATTATAATCGATTTAGTTTGAAAGCGAGTGAAAGTTGTGTAACGCTAACCGATTTTCGATTAAGGAGGAAATTAACGTCATTTATTTTCGTCCAATGTCAATGATAAATAGAGGAGCGTCGCCTGAAATTACCGAAAACCATTTGGCAAATGTTTACAATGGATTGCTAGTTACTTTCTCACCTATAAGTTAAATTAAAAAAAAAATACTAAATTATATTTGAGTAAAATGTTGGCAAAAATTATTGTTCGCACATTACAAAAATAAATATAGACAGATATGTTTGAATGGTTTGGTTGATTCGATTAATGCCAGGGTGTGTTTTACTTATTACATAACATTCTTACTAGCATATATAATAATAATTATTAATAATTAAAACATTTATTGAATTTAACACGTTACACAAAATAAATAAACCCACTAAACTGTGTGACAGTTTGTCGGCAGGAATAGCGCTCGATAAACATTTGGTATTCATTATTTGGAATTAAGTTATTAAGAGTGATAAATAAGTACATCTAATTCTTAATATTTTCAATAAACTATGCGTTATATCGAAGTATGGAACTGACTTGGACAATAAATAACAACAAATATTGTGGCAAAATATAAATGTGGATTATTAGCACCTGCCTCTACGGGGATTATTCCTGTTACAACAAAATTAAATAATCGCGGCCTTGACTATACCTATTTTATTATTATACCACAACAAATTGGAAGACATGTTATTCTCATAACATATGTACGTAAGCATATCAAATAAAATATATTTCGAGACATCAATATAAAACAAGACACTATTTCCACCAACAGACAAATAAAATATGCTAGTCCTCTAAAATGTGATATACGATGTCATAATATTATTTTAGGACGGAAAAACATATCAATATCTTCTCATGAAAAATTAAAAACCTAAGATCACAAAACAAAAAGCGACATTTTGATTTGTGTAAAAACGGTGAAGGAAAACGTCGTGACACCTGATACCTGAGAGATTTTAAAGCCATGTCAGAGTCAGGTTGTTCATCAACCATACGATAAGAAGAAGAAGATTCGTGCTCAGTACAATGTCTTCTATTTAATTAATACCAGCATGTGTTAACTCTAGTGTAGGGTACTTTACGGTTAGTCGGTCTTGGGGACGATTTAGAATAACTTCGATGTTGATTTAAACATTCAACCACGTCTGTAATCCTTAACAGCCAACCAGTTGTGTTTTCTTTTATCAAGAATCTAAACACACACATTTTGCTGCCCAAATCATCATAACATTAACCTGGTTATAGGCTTTCTTTTTTCTCTGCTATTCTTCTCTATTTTGAGCGTCTATTGTCCTAGTGCCTTACTAAAAGTTATAAGCTTGCGTTACAGGTCATTTTCCGTTGTAAAAGCGAGATGCCGCTACGTGCAATGTAGTGCGGCGTCTCGCTTCCACGGCGAAAATTGACCTGCAATGCAAACTCACAGTAGCAGGTGAGCTTCACGTAGATTCCGTGATGTTAATAACAGTGGTGCAGTGATTAGTGATTACCAACGCATTACTGTAAGATATAAGTGAATGCGACGCGTCTGGCAATAGACGGTAATTAGTATACGATCTTGAACTATACTTATAGCTTATTAGATTTATCATTATGACATGATATGGTATGGTAGCGTGGTGACAAATTAATGGTTCTTATTTAGAAAACACAATGTTGCCGAAGATTGGCGAAATGCCTGCGGATTATTGCGTGGAAAATTAGAAAGAAAATCTTGCATTGCCCTTTAGTAGTTTAACTAACAAAATAATCGTGTTTTGTTAAGAACAAATTATGCTTAAAAATTATGACAATTAATACTCTTACAATGCATTTATTACTTACTAGGTATCTATCTAATTAAATATTTACTTAGTGATATTACTGGCAATATTTTTTTGGTTGTAACGGTCCTAGCATAGTCACAGACTCAGGTTGAATATGACTGGATCGCGCAAATATTACTCGCATGCGGAAATTTTAACCATTGCACCAATCACCACGTAATAAACAGCTGCCGTATCATGTACTTAAAGTGTAACTTTCTATTGTTCAGGATTGACTTCAGCAACCCAACCACGGACAAGCCAGCAAACCTGGCCAACTCTGCCGTTCTGCGCATGCTCGAAGAAGAAGAACGCAACCGCAGAGGATTACCTAGTGAGTATCTGGCTACAATTTATTGAGTTTTCAAACTAATTCAACCTGTTTTTTTTTTTCTAAAATGTGGGAAACTGTATGTTACCTTTTGGATAACCTAGGCACAGACCTAGGCAACACTTTTAGCAACCTTTCTAACTGTTGAAAATAATAATTTACTGAAATTGTGTTACTCTCGCCTTGCAACTGCAAAAAAATACGATGTTGATCAATTAGGATCGTGGTACAATCAGCCACATAAGTAGCCAAACATTAAATTTTTTGAATATAACATTAATTGAAGAACACGTTATAACATAGTCAAAAGTCGTCAATATTCTCAGATCATCATTTGGACGTTTTAATAATTTGAAACAAAAACTTGAATTAATGTTTCTTTCAATTGTTTGACCCTGGCTTTTACCCGCGGCCCCGCCCGCGTTGACTCATATTTGAACCCCTTAGAGGGTTGAATTAAAAAAAAGCCCGTCCAGCGGTTAAGTCGTGAAGGTGTAACAGACAGGCAGACAGATAGACAGACAGACAGAGTTACCTTCACATTTATAATATTAGTATGGATAGGGTTCCTTAATATGTTAATTTTTTTATGTTACTGACTGAACACAACTGCTCGAAAGGTAAACGAATAAGGGTCCCTACTTCCTACCTACATAATATCATAAGTATGTCTAAACGAGATACGCAGTACATTAAAAGATCTCTTTTCCTAGCCAGCTCGTGTACAACCTACTTAATTCTACAGCCGCACCTGAACCAAATACACTGCTTGTGTAACACGCAAAGTGCTTTACATGAACTTAAGTAAGCGAGGCTAATACATTTAATTAAAGCTTTTTGTATAGAAAACGGGAAAAATAATAATAAGAGCAACCAATCGATTCTCCTTATCATCTTTGATCATCGTAAACGAAAGTGTACCATCAAGGTTAATCCTTAAAGGGGAGCAAAGAGTCGTGGTGGTCGAGTGGTTGACATACCGGATTAGTACGCACAAGGTTGCTGGTTCAAACCAAGGCAAGTTACTGTGACTCACTGTAACGTTTTTAAGGTCATAAATGTTTTCTTATATATCCTAAAACACCACTGACTAATGGTGACGGAAAACAACGTGAGGAAACCGGAATTCAATTATCTGAAATCGCCAACCCACAGTAAGCTAGCGTGGTGATCTATGCTCAATCCTTCTCATTAAGAGAAGAGGCCTTTGTCCTGCAGTGGGACAGTTATAGGCTGTTATTATATGTACAGTGACTTAGGTACTGTTTAGTCCAAAATTAAGGTAATGTTTACTTACAAACACCCTGTATATTATCTCTTCTTCCCCTCTCCACCAACCAAGAATACCCGCCAGCTTATTAACGACACTAATACTTTCGCACTGCTTCATCAGAACTAGACCCAAGTCAAGTCCAAGCGATACTGGAGAACATGGAGTACATGCGGCACCCCTTTGACCGTTGCTGGCCTCCGGAAAGTTCCAGAAAACCAGCTCGCAAGTGGAATGGCCAACTGAATGCCAACGGACAGGTGCATTCCGATTTTATGAAGGCTACCAAAGGTACCAGGAAGTTGGTAGAATAGAGGCTTTGAGTACTCTTGTACATTTATCATGATTGCAGCTACTTTCATTAGATCGTGACCAGAACTGCGTAGATCCATTTCAAGGCTGTTTACAAAAGATTCAACAGTGATTACCTATACGTTGTGTGTCTCATAGTTAAGTATTTATAACACATAAAAAGCTTTTGTGATTTAAACCATTTTATGTCGTTATCCATTTAAAATATATGCTGCATTTACACTAGTATGCACCTACTTACTGCAGGAATAAAAAGTCATTACTTCTATTATAAAACAAATTAGTGTTGGTTCTTTATAATAAGTCTTCGAAAAACAATCGAAAAATCCCAACCAAAGTCGCGGTCGGAAGCTAGTAAATAATTTATCTGGGTATCTTATCTATGCAGCGCTTCAGGGCCACTGTCTGCAAAATTTTGCAGTAACATAGTCCCGCCTCTAGATTAGTCTAGATCATCCAAGTTATCAGCCTGGCTTTCGAAGCTTTCAGACAAAAGTCACACGCGGTCTGATTAGTATCATAAAGTAAGTTCAAGAAACCTGGTAAAAAGCAGTTATACTTTGCATTCGGTTGGCGCAGATCAGCCCGCTAAGAATGCGAATTGCAACCGCATTACCGTGTAAAAGTAGTCTACATACCGAGCGATCACGCCAGCACCCTACTAACATTCATTTTGCCATTTAAGCAGCATCTGCTAGATCTCCACTCTTCCGGGCTTCAATTCAGACTATTTCTTTCTTAACGAGGATAGAAAAGAACGCTGCAACGAGCTGGTCCAAAAACTTAAAGTTATACAGTGGCAAGTGGTTGAAAGACGAAGAAAAAAGAAAGAAGGTCGCTAATTCCAACTCAGGCAGCATTAGTGTGACATTTTCAATGTTATAATAGACCACTGACTAAATGTGAAAGAAACCGTCGTGGATGTTATTATCTAAAATCACTAATGCGCAGTGTAAAAGCGTTAATCAATGCTCGTTCTCTGCATTAGAAAAGGCCTTTGCCCTGTAATGAGACAGTAATAGCTTGGTATCATACATTTTAAAATGTAGTACAACAGGAAACTCATC
This sequence comes from Abrostola tripartita, assembly GCA_905340225.1. NCBI lineage: Eukaryota > Metazoa > Arthropoda > Insecta > Lepidoptera > Noctuidae > Abrostola > Abrostola tripartita. The sequence continues at coordinate 1,496,763 of HG996494.1, forward strand.
TCAAATAGACGATACACAAAGCTTCGCGACATTTCAATGATTCATCAACCCAATAGAATGAATGAGATATTTCGGGCAGGGTGTAACGTCCTATCACTCGATTCTATAGCCGTCGTTTCGCTCGTCATTGTATTGACAAAAAACGGTGGACTAATGACAAAAAACGTTCATTAGTGGAAGTTATTTGGCAAAGCGAGGAAGCTCGTAGGATGTGTTTTTACCTGTTGTTCCTCGTAGTAGTGAATAGTCGGCAACGCAGGGATACCAGTCGACGAGATGTCTGAGACACTGTTTTTCGGTATAGTGATGTTTGATTTGAAAATTATGAAGTGTTTTAATTGAAATATTTCGTAAATCCCGATAAAGTCAATGAAGGAAAAGTTCTCGTGGTTCCTTTTGTGCGATTGATCTCTTTTCACGCACTAATTTTAATCATAAACAAAACATTATCAATTGAAATAGTGTTTAAAAACCTTAGAATGATTTAAAAAGCTTTTATGTAAACTTTAAAGTGTGTGTTGCTTCCATCCATGATATTAAAAAAATACAGCACTAAACTCAATGCGTTCCAAGTCCAATAATTACATAAGTTCTAAATAATTGTATTTGACTTAATTAATTGTGAATTGTGACGTTGTACAAATTCGATAAGCTTTTAGATATCTATCAGGTATTTGCCAAACTTCTTGACAGTATATGGTTAGGCGTAAATGAGACAAAGTTGTAGTATAGTCTGGTTATAATTATCCAAAGGTGCATCTTATATACTAACGACTACGTGTTGATCACGGATAGTAGAAACATTTAGTAGATATTGAACGTGCGATAAAGATCGTAAGATTGCGATGTAGATTGTAGATACAGCACAAAGATATTGTACTGTAACAGTACACCCTCCTTTAAAAAAAAAAATATTATTATGGTAATAGTGTTTACAATATAAATTTGACCTAGACCTTACTAGTTATTTGCTGATGTATATAAATAATAATGCTATTGTACGCGGTGGAATTTGATGACGCCTGTTGTGGTGTGATTTGCTGACGTATGTAATTTTGACTTAGCTGTTGCACGAGTGTTTATTATTTTTTTCCGTTAAACTCTTCATTCTTCTGTCCAGTGTTTTCATTATGCCGTAAAGTAGGATCACGCCGATTGTTAAAATAATCTGTCCCATTGCAACATTTCTTGTCCACCGTAAGTCCTCCTGGATCAGGTTACGGAGTTTGTCCGCTTCGTTTTGATTGAGGCAACTGTCCGTATTGTATGTTATCTGGTCCTTAGAACTTTGATTTCCCATTTTAGATGTCTTGTTGTTACGAGTAGTTGTGAATTAATGGTATATGTTAAGATCTATGTTAATATATATACGAATGGCTTGCTTATATCAGCGATTTTCTATAGACGCACTACTGGCTTTACTTTACGTCCCGATCGTGTAGTGTACGTGTGTGAATGTCTGTATAAATCCTTTGAATCTGGCACGTAGTTTGATTCGTCATTGATCATGAATGCTGGTTTCAATCTATCAATTGATATCACTGTCTCTTTATCCCTAATTCTAATGCAAAATGTTTTATCTGTTTTACTAATTACTGGGTAGGGTCCTTCATACGGCGGTGTCAGGGCTTTCTTAATTCTATCACACCGAACAAATACGTGTGAGCATTCTTTGAGTTCGGGATGCACAAATATAGCTTGGTGGTGGTTTTTTCTTTTCGGAATTGATGTCATTTGTGTGATGTCCTTTTGAATTTGTTTTACAAACTCTTCGTACGTTGATAACTGTGCTGCTGATGACTCAAAAAATCCTCCAGGGAGTCGTATTGGCGTTCCATATGTCATCTCTGCTGAACTATAACCTGTGTCTTCTCGCAAGCTACTCCGCAACCCGAGTAAAACTGTTGGAATTTCTTTTAACCAATTTTCGTTGGATTCTCTTGTCATTAACGCCACCTTTAAAGTTCTATGAAATCTCTCTATCATTCCATTGGATTGCGGATGATAAGGTGTTGTCCTAATTTTATGTATTCCCAAAAATTGTGAGAGTGACTCAAATATTCTTGATTCAAACTGTCGGCCTTGATCCGTAGTAATGCGCAATGGACATCCAAAACGAGTAATCCATCCTTCGAAAAGTGTCTTGGCTACTGTTTCTGCCGTTATATCTTCTACCGGAAATATTTCGGGCCATGACGTACAACGATCTATGATTGTGATTAAATATCTCTTCCCTTGTGAAATCGGAAGTGGTCCGACGATGTCAATATGTAAATGTTCAAAACGTTGCGCTGTCATAAATGTACCAGGAGGTGATATCGTATGTCGTTGTATTTTTGATTTTTGGCAGGCTATACATGATCTACACCAATTATTGATATCTTTGTTCATATACGGCCATAAATACCTTTGGGTTATCATTTTTCTCGTAGTTCTTTTTCCTGGATGGCTCATACCATGAATGGTATCGAAAATTTGTTTGCGAAATTGCTTTGGTAAGTAGGGGCGGCTTTTTCCAGTAGACGTGTCGCAGGTGATGTTTATTGTGGAACCCGGAAGCGTAATGTTTCTGAATTTTAATCTTTTATTGTCACGTAATTTACTTAGTTCATTATCTGTTGATTGACATTTTTCCAATTCAGCGTAATCGATAGGTGATGGCACGTATATTTCCTCTATTCGAGATAAGGCATCGGCGGTAATATTGTCACGTCCGCTTATGTGTTGAATGTTGGTACTGTATTGTGAAATGAAATCTAACTGCCGGACCCGTCGCGGTGTATCGTTTGATGATGGTTTTTGGGAGAATGCGTATGTCAAAGGTCGGTGATCCGTAAATATTGTAAATTCTCTTCCCTCGATTAATCTGTGAAAGTGTTTGACGGCCATGTATATTCCTAACAGCTCTCTGTCAAACGTAGAATATTTTTGTTGAGTTTCGCTCAATTTTTGTGAAAAAAAACCTAATGGTTCCCAATTGCGTCCGGATTTTTGTTGTAAAACTCCACCAACGCAAGTAGCACTAGCGTCGGTCATGAGCGCTAGTGATGCGTTGCGGGAAGGATGCGCTGTTAACACTGCGTTTTTCATGCTTTCCTTGCATTTTTCGTAAGCTTTGTCTGCTTCCGTTGTCCAAGGAACAGGTGAATTATCGTTCTTTTTTGAACCATGTAGATATTCGTTTAAAATTCCTTGATTTTCCGCTGCGCGTGGAATATTACTTCTGTAGAAATTGACCATGCCCAAAAATCGTCTTAATTCTTGAATTGTTTTCGGTTTGGGAAATTCCATGATTGCTTTGTAATTTTCTTCGGTAGGTTGTATTCCTTGGCTCGTTATATGATAACCTAAGAAATCTATTTCCCTTCTGAGAAATTCGCATTTTTCGAGATTAATGGTTATTCCATTCTCGTGTAAACGTTTGAAAACCGTTTCTAAATGCTGATAGTGCAAATCTTCGTTGTCCGATGCGATGAGACAGTCGTCTACAAATATAAATACGAAGTTTAAATCTCTAAATAAGGAATCCATGAATCGTTGAAATGTTTGTGCCGCATTGCGTAATCCGAAAGGCATTCTTAAGTACTCAAAAAGTCCGAAAGGTGTGATGATGGCTGTTTTTTCTATATCTTTAACAGGAATACAGTGGTATGCTTTGCGTATATCTATCTTGCTTAGTATCTTCTTATTTTCTAATATGTATGTAAAGTCAGTTAATCTTGGTAGTGGGTATTTGTCCGGTACTGTCGTGCTATTGAGCATTCGATAGTCTCCGCACGGTCTCCATTCGCCATTTTTCTTTTTTACCATATGTAATGGGCTTGCCCATGGGCTATCTGACGGTCGGCAAATTCCGAGCTCTATCATATTTTGAAATTCCTTTTTGGCTATGTCGTATTTTTCTGGAGGTAATGGTCTTGCCCGAGCTGCGACGGGTGGCCCTGTAGTGATAATGTGGTGTTCAATCTTATGTTTGGGCGCATTGCGTAGAGAGGACTCTTTCGTGATGTCTTCGTATTTGTTTAAAAGTTGCGTAATACGTGAATTCGTTCCCACTGCGATAGTACGAATTGTTTGTTGTGTCGCTTTTTCTGAAGTTACATGCGTTGTCAGCTCTGTAACTTTGTCGATAAGTTTGCGACCTGCTATGTCGACTAATAGTTTATAGTGCTCTAGAAAATCTGCTCCAATTATTGGTTGTGTAACATCGGCGATTATAAAATTCCATTTATAACATCGTTGTAGTCCTAAATTCAAGGTAAGCGTCTTCTCGCCGTAAGTCCTAATTTTAGTCCCATTTGCAGCGTATAGTGTGTATTGTTCATTTTGTAAAATTGAATATCTCTGTTGCTTGCTAATGACTGAAATATTTGCGCCCGTGTCAATTAAAAACTTCATACCACTTTTTCGGTCGGTAATGGTGAGGCGATTGGATGGGTGGATTGCACAGAGTTTCGCCGTTGTCTGTGCTCTTATTCGTTTCCCTGGTTCCGTACGTAAGCCATTGGTTTCCAACCGCATGGTTTAATGCAGTTCCTTGCATGTTTTCCGAATCTTTCGTGGTAGTAACAAAATCGATTTGCTCCTCTATAGTTTGTTCTCGGCCTCATAATCGGGAATTGTTGACGTTTCTTGAAATGATTGTGCGTGCTGGGTCGATAGCCATATTGACCTTGCTGAATTGCGTCAATATCTATCTGTAATTTTGCTAGCTGGGCTAAAATGCATGCTGTATTGTTGTCGTTTGAAGTGTCGTTGCTAACAGCTGATATTTCGGTTACTTTTGAATTCATTATTATTTTGTCTGCAATTTGGCTCAGTTTGTCAATTTCCATGTCTTCCGTAACTGCTAGAACCGTAGTAACTGATGTTGGTAAAAGCCTGAACCATAGTAGTTTAATTGTTTCGTCACTGATTTTTCCTCTCCCGAGGACTCGCATTTGACGTAATAACTGCGAAGGTTTTTGATCACCGAGTTCTGTCTCTGATATTAATTTTTGAAACTGTCGCTGTTCTGTTTCTTCGTAACAATCAATTAAACGTTCCTTGATGTTTTTATATTTATCTGTAGTCGGTGGTGAAGTGATTAGGTCACTAACTTGTAGTATTTCTTCCTTGGATAATTTTGCTATTACTGTACAGTATTTGTATTCGTCTCCTTGCTTCTGTGGTGCTAATATGGCTTCTAGTTGCGTGAACCATAATCTTGGTTGGTCTTTCCAAAATTCCGGAATGCGAGATAAAACCGAGGTGCCAGCGGCTACTTCAAGTGTTCCTTGCTGATTTATGTTCGCCTTGCATGGTGATTGTGCCATGTTTCTTGCTGCGTATTCGTTCGTCGGGGTCACCAATTTGCCAAACTTCTTGACAGTATATGGTTAGGCGTAAATGAGACAAAGTTGTAGTATAGTCTGGTTATAATTATCCAAAGGTGCATCTTATATACTAACGACTACGTGTTGATCACGGATAGTAGAAACATTTAGTAGATATTGAACGTGCGATAAAGATCGTAAGATTGCGATGTAGATTGTAGATACAGCACAAAGATATTGTACTGTAACAAGGTACATAAGATCGGTCTAAAGTGAATATTGTTCACTCAAATGCACGATATCTGTGCATATTTATCTACTACTATTTACGTTTGATTCGAATAAATAATAGGTAACTAACAAATGAAAAAGTTAGACACAAACAAAATAAAATTAATATAAAATCGCAGACTTCCTACAAAAACTGTTTGACTACCAAGAAGTCAGGAGTCTGTGTCAACAAAATTCTAATTTAAATATAACCTTGAATTGTTAGTACTGACGGAAACAATTAAATTCTATATATCTTATATTCAAAGAATTAATACTAAAACATCAAACTAAATGTTATACCTCTTAAAAGACCCGACCACAATAACACAGAAAAACATTTATTCTTTGTATTTACAGCCAACCTTGATTCCAAGCTTGAGTCTATAAAAGTTTCGTTTTACGTCACTGGGATAATTCTATGAGTCTCAGAAGGCTCAGTGATTCACTATCTATAATTAAAGCTGGTGCCGAACAGCGACACCTATGTCTTCAGTTGTTACGTTTTCTCCAGGTGTGAACTATTCTCAGAGCAGTTTTTCACTCTATATCATTACTCACACTCAACATGTTTGACATCGTAGCTTTCGACATCGAAATCATGATACAACAGTTTGAAGATTCTTTGTTGATAGGTAATATTCGATTGCCAATAGTCGTGTTTATAAGTTGGTATACAAAGCGTCTGAAATTCTGAATATTGAAATGCAGTCTTATCGTGTCTATAACAAAACTATTTACAAATAACGTTAAGATAAGAAAAATGCAGTCTTAATTTCTTGTTATATAGGATTCAATCTTAATCATTACCATCTTACCCACGACGAATAGTAGTGGTAGGTAAGACGTTACCGTGCAACTAATAGCTTATTGAGTACGCATCAGTAGCCGCCGGCAACGATTGGTTATGCGTTTAATATTCATGTGTGTCACATGCCTCAATGACTGAGGTAATTGCAAACTCCCATAATCCCAAACGGATCAGATTGCTGCACTAATTGCCTTAACACTAATTACCCGCGTACACCTTCCAGGAATATCTCCATGTTATTAAAATATGAAGCTCCTACATCATCGTGGCGCATACAAGTTTTGCAACAGGTGAAATAAATTCTCCGTCGCAGTATTTCGTTAGAATTTACGATCGCATTGTAGTGGGCTCGTAGCTAATGGAAAAGGTCTTATGCTTCTATTTCAGCGGCTATAAATTATTATTAGGCTAGGTAGGATGCGGGCTGGGTGCCCCAAGTCTAGGTCGTAATTTTTTGTGGGAGTGACCATTGTGACCACTTTCCGGGGGTGTCGCACGGGCGTATGGGTGTCTGTCGGTGTGTTGGCGAATGAGTGTCCTAAAAATGTTCGTTCTCAAAATATAATATGCGGTAGATATTCGCGCACCTGCTTGCGAGCGAGCTAGTCAAGCGCAGTGCACACCGGCCACCAGTCGGAGCGTCTCTCTCTTGCCAAATTGATCAATTTAATTGTGAGTTCCTGCATCATTAAACACTACTTTTTATTAGGGCGGTGCGTTGCTTTTTATACACATTCGTTGTACTAATATTGTCTTCTATTGTTTGTACTATGATTTGCGCGTTTAGCGAATTGCACATCGAATAATTTAGTCAAGGGTGATTTTAATTTTTGAGGTTGTATAAATATATATCTAATATAATACCAGTGTAACTAACAACCAACCTGGTAAATAGTGAATAATAAATATCAAAACGTGATTTGAATACCTACACTAAAGGTTTGATTCCTGCATCCAGCCTATCTGTATGTAAACCCACAAGATAGACGTGTGCGCATGTGAGTTATGTACCTACACATTGTGAGTACCTAATGCAATTAAAATTGCCTTTACCTGTGATTGCACAAAGAATAAAGAAATAGTTTCCAACTTAAGTTTCTTACACCATTTCTATAAACACAGACAATTATTTGTTTTTAACCTTCCTCTCATTGTCTTACGAGAAACAATAAATTACTTCAATACAATTACAATTCATTAATAGAACTATTTACGTGTTCACTCGCAGAAGTTGATAGACATCAAATTACACAACACGACACCTCTAATGAAAAAAGACTTTTTAGACATCAAATTACACAACGCGACACCTAAAATTACCCACCCCTCACAGCTTCCTTACTTCCTAGTGCTAATTACTGGGAAGACGAAACGGTGCATGAAACACTAACAAGACACTGCCTCGAGATCGAGCTTATTAAAATAACATATGAAACACACATAAATGAATGAATGAATATCGTTACAATGTATGTATGATGTTCTACTCCTACCTAGATTCCGTTCCCGACTTCTTAATCTTCGTATAGGTAGGTACCTACCTACTTGAATTTACTACGGCGTTCTCGCTTAATAATCTCCATACCAAATATTATGAAACATTGTGTTTACTTAGTGCTTTACGCGAAAAATCTAACTAACACTTTGACATGTATCGTAACCTTGTCAATTGTTCTCTTAATAAAAATAATATCTAAATGAAGTGACTAAATGGTAGAGTGATGTTAAGGCTTGCATGGATGCCACCCCTGCATAAAACAAAAACTATGATTGTCATCCGCTGTTTTTGTATCTACAAGTTGGGCGTTTATTTATGTACTAATGTATTATATATAGCAAAACCCCAAAAAATATGAGCGACAACCCTAGCTTAGAGCAAAGAAAAGAGATTTCAGCTTAATGCATATTCCCCTGTAGGAGAGGAAAGATGATAATGACAAGTATTATTCATGCATACGTTTTGGAACACAAGCCCGTTACGAACACAACAGCAGATAAATAATCAGAGAAGCATATAATTAGGTTAGTCTAGATGACGCTGCAGCTACCATGACCTACTAAAAGACCATTCAAATCTGTATCACCTCTCTCAGGAATGTAAACACGTATAACATTCGCTGCAATATAATGAACACTATTAATGTAGCTGATGCACTACAAGTTCGCCACAAAATTCTCAACAAGGTCGAACTCAGTGAACAACACCAACGTCTTACTCTATTCACACTAAACTACCATATTTTCCATTACTACATAGTTCAGTTTTAAAAAATTCGCAAAGTATCAATTACGAAATAAAAAACACATTACTTTTCGACTATAAAAATCTTCAGGTAAAGCAAATACCAGAAACTCCAAGAATATTCACGTAAACTAATAAATCTTCGCACACTCCACGCTATGTTGTAAAACGAACTTATATCTTAGAAATCAGTTTTTTCGATGGTCTGGCGGCCGTCCAACTGCTTGGCGGGTCGCGCTTATTTCAAGAGTGATGTGTCATACTAAGTGTTGCATAGTGTTCATATACAGCGACTCTCCGGATCATATCATTCGGCGACGATTGAGATTTTACGCCCTCATTATACACCAGCTCTTTGAAACATGTATTTTTAAGCATGTCACCCAACCCAATGAGTGACACCAAACTTTATATTTTTAACACGATGTTCCATGATAAAATGCATTGTTGCAGGCCAGAAGAAAGTAGTGTGGCCACCGGTGCCTGAAACGAACGGATACCACCAAACACCACAGGTAATGAGACTCACTTACCCAACTTACAATTTCATGGACCTACTCTGATTTGTACATAGAGGTTGATTTAGATGCAAATTACATCACTGCTGCACATACATAGCAAACGCTTTACGGTGACGGAGAACAATAATTGCATGCAACACAAAGCTGTTATATTCCGATATGTATTATACGCTGCATTATAAATCCCTACAGCAACAGAGTCCTGCGTACTACAACAACGCGCAGCAGTCCCCGGCGTCCCCCCAGCCCGCGTACCACTCCCAGCCCGCGTACCAGTCGCAGCCCCAGTTCCACCCACAGCCCGCGTCCCCCCAGCCCCAGTACCAGGCCCCCGAGTCGGACCCCTCTTACTGCGAGGGTCGGCGACAGGAGCCCACTGGGCTGAGTAAGCTGATCCCCGTCGGTCCCGGTATTTCCGCTCCCTACCGCCAAGGCCCGCCGTCGCCCGGCATCGCGCAGCCCTACCGCCCGCAGCAAAGCCGCTGGGCACCAGTACCAGCCCCTCTTTCCCCTCAGGTATCAGGATCATATGAAGTTGGAACGTCATCGACGCCGAATAGTGTTTAGTTTCATATTGACATTGCATGTTTTACATTTACTAACTCTTCAGGTAAGTCATGGTGTATGCGCTGAAAATCGCTAGATACTACGTAACAAAACAAAAGCTATGCTATTTTAAGGAATTTTTCTCTTACTGTATGAACAACACATCCATTAATGAAATCATGATTTCAGGACCTTTTTGAGATTGCAAAATGGGTTTGCAGACTAACATTATAATAACACACTTGCATAACACAGAAACTAGTTGTGATAATCTACTCTGTATCTAAAGAATACACAAGTACCTTAGTGCCCATATGTGACCAGTATCGTCGTGTTTAGATCCAAGGCTCGCAGCCAAGCTACACGCAGCAGCAGCTGTCCCCGGCGCAGTACTCGCCGCAGCCGCAGTACTCCCCGGCGTACTCGGAGCCCTCGTACCAGCCGCCTCAGAAGCAGTACGAGCCTCCTCCGTCGACGATCACTCTTCGTCAGCAGCAGCCCGTTCACCAGAAACCTCCCCCGGTTTTCGCTAGTCAACCCGCCACAGCTTCATTTCAAGGTAAATTGAAATTATCCATTTAAATTTACAAAGCACGGTGAGAAAAAATTTCGGTCCCCAATGAAAGTTGTGATAGACTGGGTATTTCTGTTCTCCCTGCCTTTGCCTTAACGTCTTTAGTTTTCCCGGAAATATTTTTAATTTACCTTTTCGGCGCGAAAGAGCCATAACAACCAAACTTCAGTATTTATAATGCTAGGAGGATGTTAACGGTCCCCATAACTCAAAAGAAATAGAAGTGTGGTCTATTTTCATGACGTTAGTGAAATTTATTTTACACGAGGAATAACACAAGAATCCTACATTTTTTTAATTTAATTTCCACATTAAATAAGGACTTTTTCGCAATATTTTCCAACAAGAACCTGTAATTGAAATAGAACCAACCTAATTTTAAAGTTAAAATTCTCTCAAATACCGAGGAACAGCATATTTTCAGCTAACCTTATGATTGGCAACGTTTCACATAGATGGTGATGATTGTGCGATACGCAGATATTTGTCTCGAATCTGGGTGTTTATGTATGTGATATTTCATGTTTGTGAAGCGCACCCACGATACAAGAGAAATTCCTAGTGTGGGGCGATGTGGAATAAAAAAAAAAATACATATATATGTATATATGGTACAAGCGTCCGCCCGCAACTTCGTCTGCGTAGAAACATGTTTCGTGTCTTTTCTGGGATTAAAGTAGTCTGCCCACCCTGAAGGTCCGTTCTAAATATAGGGAAATTAATTTTAGTAATCAGATGGATAGTTGCCGAGATTATCCCCTACCAAAATTTTACCTGTTTAAAAATATTAAAGTAAAGATAATACAATTGAGACAATGACAACAGAAACCATTCTAGGTATAATATGTCTCAATAGCAATATCCCCCGCGCATAAAGTACTACACAGGTACTTTGAAGACGTCTGCAAACTTAACACCCAGGTTCACGTGTATTGTTTTTAAAACAGCTTTTTATGACTCGTCGCTGTGAAAGTGACATACGATTACAGTATTCGAATGGTTCATATTCTTCTTTGTATCTAAAGGTGTCGTTACACTTGTGTTAATGGTAGCTGTTACGTGACAAATGAGAAATGTATAATATTGGTTATTCTGAAGTTTTATATAGGGAAAGACTTCTATGAACGTTATAAGATCTGCGTAATTTTAAAACGGACGAATTTCATGACAGAATCGTTATTTATTTTGAGGTGAAAGTAGATACGTAATTCTGTATAAGTAGGTACAGCTTATTTCATGGTTTCCATGCTAAGTTTGACTCTAGAGATTGCTTCGTGCTATAAGACATTATACATTATCCATGTACCTAGATTGTATTAAGGAATTATAATTATCCATCTGCGTTCTACTTTCTAGAAGTTAGGTTAAACATTACTACTAGTCTAGGTAATAGGTATACTGCATGAAAACTTCTCTAATTAGGCTGAATATGCTAGTGTTATCGACCATCAATGGCTTACTTAGGTCGTAACGCTATTACCTATATTGTACAATGTTACTCGATTTAAGATAATAATAGCACTTTAGCAGGGAGGACTTCTTCCATTCATATTATAAGCCAAAGCTAGCAAACTTGTTAATAAAACAGTCCATTAGAACTAGAAGTTCTAGTGTGTAAGTTCTGAGAAAGCTCTATGTGCTTACATCTAAATGCAGAATCCATTTGTATGCTTAGTTTACTAGTGACCACCGTGGAGGAACAAATAGGTTTCGAATTCCGATTAATTTAGCTAATGAACCCGTACGGTCTCGAATTACAGGTGATTGAACTGATGACATTTTGCCCGCGTCGTTCCTACGCAAGTATGGGTAGTAGGTAGGTACTACCTAATAATACCATAATAGAATGAAAGGTAGTTACATGTTTTACGTAGGTTTTTTTGTTAGGAACTTCTCGATTCCTTTCCAGTCGAAATAGTACCTCATAAATAATATAGTATCAACCAATAACGTGCAAAACAAGGAATTAAAAAAGTGCGAATATGAAAGTTGTTACCGACTGAAATGAAAAGAATTCCGAATTTTATTACATATAGGTAGGTACATAACAGAGAGCTAAATGAAGGTACCTATATATATTAGATACCTCACTGTTCTTATCCTAAATCTTGATAAATACAGAGAAGAGCAACGGTCTTTATTAAAACAAATAAAAGTATGCAAACATTCATATGTCAGCCAAACAAACACGGACTTTTGAGAGTTTTTCATCAGTTAGGGCTTACACGAGGGTGTTCACGCTGTGAACATAATTTATGTATGGATGAGAGAGCCAAGGAAACACCCAAAAAAATAATGAAGACGTTGACACTTCAAGTGATTTTTTAAAGAGTTTTGCATTGGCTTTCAAGATGAAACTTCGTCCTTCTGCCTATGCGGTGTTAGACTTACTAATGTCTCATGTTTTCTAAATATCTTATCCCTTATTCGACTTTCCACTCAATAGATTTGAGCCCAACTAAATATAACAGATTCCTTAACATCTGTAAAAATATTAAAAATCTGCTACTACTAGGTACTTGTTTTATTTCAAAATGCATCAGTATCTACATTGGAAGCTAATAGGCACGAGTTGTTTTGTCAATGATAAATTATTGAACTTAAATCACACTTAGTCTAAACTTAACTGACTTTAGAACTGTAGTTAACAAACGTTCACACTAACTTTGATCGATTAAACAATCGTTACTTTAGTTAAGCTTCAATTAAATACGGAAACTACTGTTAGAATGATTTAGCACCTAATTATATTCGAAATAAATATTAAAGTGCCAGTTGCGTATTTATGTTATGAAAACAAACATGCTGATTTCATCCATGCGATCCGGGCAACATGTAACCAGCGTTCGTGGGCAAAAAATTAGTTCTATTGTCTGGTGTAGGTAGCGCAAATGGTAACTAAGGATCATATCAAGAGAATTACTCGTTAAGCACTATTTTTAGTAACCGAGAATGATATTTTCTGAGCAAAAATATGCCCTGCAAAAAGTGTAGGTATCTAGTAGGCATTTATTGAGTTTTAACTGATAAACTATTATACTTCTAGATTCACATACTTACTACAATTTGTTAGTCGATCTCTTTATACGTCAAGGTAGAATTTTAATTATAATATTAAATGATATCTTTTACACAGGAGGCATCAACATGCGTGGAGACCAGAAGTGGCCACCGCAGTCGGTGAAGGAGGCTGTAGCTGCTGAGAACGATGCCAGGAGACAGCTCGCCAGGGGCCCTGCTTGCAGACCGCGCAAGGTACGATACTAACTATACGGTACTGATAGTCCTATGTATACGTACTGTATTATACCAAAGTGGAGCTAACAAAGAAGTAAGTAGTTGATGTTCTGGGTAAATGGTTAAAAAAAGCTCGTAGTATTTTACTAAGAGCTTTTTAGATGTTGCTAGAATACAAAACGAAATTATTTTACAAAATTATCTACAATTGAGGATGCTTTAGTCAATAAATACAATAAAAGTACCTACTCGTGTAAATAATTACGATTCGAAGTTCTTATTAAGCTCCATTTATATTTTTTCTATTTATTTATTTTTGCATCAGATTTCAGGAAGCAAACATAATTATGAAGTTTATAGTGGTGTGAGCAGCCCTAAAAAATATTACTAAATTATGAAAAGCTAAACATTAACAAGTGCGCATGCTGTAAATATTGCACCTTCGCCTTACATACACTGACATTAATTTGAACTAGAAAAAATATTTCATTAATTGACAATAATTATCTCTCTTTGACTGTCACATTTTGCAGTGAATTAAGACACTTGAAAGCTTACAATGCCTTTACAAAAAATCTAATTATTAGTATCTGTAACATCTAGTTTAAAAATAAAATAATCTAAAGACACAAGATAAATTCCTATAATTATATAAGGCGCACATACTGTAACTAATTGAAATATAATTTTCCAAACAACCTCACATTAAATTCACCTAGAGGTTAATTCTCTAATGTTACCTTGTAGAAAACAAGCCAAATTCAAAATTTGTTAATAGAGGTGTTACGCAAATGTTTCTTGCAACATAACTTAGAGAATTGATGGACTGAAATATGAAGTGTTGAACGCATCGTTGTCTGTTTTAGCTGCGCCAATATACGCTTGCTGAATTAGTCGTGATGAACGACGTGTAGGCGTTGGTTCTCAGTCCGTACATAGCCGGGCTTTAATACGTCGGGTGTAAGTGTCGCCGTTTGGGTCATAGTGCTATTATATGTTTGGACAACTTTCCATTAACAGATCTTGGCACTTGGTGAAGGGCAACCCTAGTACTTAGTTGCGAGCACCTAACTCGCGTTAGTAGGCTTTGCTGGAACTATTGTGTTCGTATACAATTCTAAGCTTAATCTAAATGGATTTTATTCAGTGAGTCAGCATTTTTATCAGCTCGTACTAAGCTAATAATAAAAAATAATATCAGATATTGGCAACACTCAAATGTCATTTAAATTAAACGGTTTGATTTTGAAATGATACCTTACGTACCCTTAAACTTTGTGAATATCACCTCGAACTTAGGTTTATTGAGTACCTAAGTATTACATGCAAACTACTAATAACTCAATTCTCTTAGTTCGAGCGTACTTAAGCGCGATCTTCAAACAAGTTGCAAGTTCTCACTCAAGCTCATTCAATGCAACACACTAATATAAATCTCGCATCTGTAACGTTTGCAATACACGAAAAAATAAATCTTAAGTAACTTATGAATAATGTGATGAATTCGAGCATAGAATTGTATACCCACGTCATTATAAACACATGTAATAGACTAAAATATCACGTTTTACTATGGCATTCATACCTCCTTCTATTTCTGACGCTTTGCGAATTAGAAGATAGCCAACGATGCATGGAAAAGCTGAGTATTCACAGGTAATCGGTAAATGCCTTATCTACAAAACTAGTACCCTTACCACTATTTAGTATCGACCTAGGTAGGTACCTACCTTTTTCTAAAATGCCATGTTCTCTGGTTATGCATGTTGTCTAGTGAATACACGGTTTTTAGGTCGTAGATAAACTGTAACATTAGGGCCAACATCACATGGAAAATCAAGGCCAGATTCTTCTTTTCATTCTAAAACTCAAAATGTCGTATCTACTTAATACCTATATCTACTTATTTACTATCAAATTTCACAGTTCAAGCTGTATTGTGTTAATAATGTTCATGGCAACCCAATGTTGTAAAGGGCTCAATTTAATTTGACCTTTGTCTTGCATCTAGCACTATATTTTGTTTCTTGCATTAAAATCCCAGAAATATCCCATTTTTATAGGTCTCTGGAAATCTTAAGTTTTTCAAAATTATACCTAAAAATACATTTGAAAGCACAATACAGGGCAATATATGCTCTAATTCCAGGTAAAAAAGGACTACTCCACGTTCTTCGCGCAGCACGCCCTGTCTCACAACTACCCCGGGTACCGCGCGCCGCCCGGCACGCAGCACTACGATGACAACTCGGGCCGATCTTCATACTAAATTAGATCTTAGTATTAACTAACATGCCTTTCATACAAATGAATATATACGTAACGTCAGAAGCCACGTCTTCTCACGCCAGTCAATATTCTCAGATGATCTAATTCGATTTAATTATTATTGTTGACGACTCTGATGTAGAAGTGTCTACGCATCAATAAAAGGGGGCGGATCATTTTGTAGCGTCAACAAGAATACTATCATCTCATCAAAGTAGTTAAACATCAATCAATTTAATTGGTTCGCACAAAGCGCGGACACTTAAAGTACTTGTATAGACTTTAAGTGTTAAAGTCTTGAGGCATGTACGGATCGGTACTTAACGTAGGATTAATCTATTTATAACCATTAATTAGAATGTAAGTAAATATAAACGTGAAAAATACAAAAAAATACACATTGTACGTTCAAATTCATGAATCGCTCTAAAACTAAACCATTGTTCTCGTAATCTCATTGTTTTCTGTGTAAATGTGCGGCTTTATATATTGCGAACTCATTCGAAAGTTGCTTAAAATGTAACTGTAAATAATGCTCAACTACCGATGTCATAAACAGTTTTTAGCGCATTGAGCATACATTATACTATTATGTACATAACAAAACACCGACGAATGTCTTTTACAAGTTTTCATGTAGAAAATGTTTATGAAATTGGCTATTATATAAATTCAATGCTTCTGCCAACATATAGATATGTATAACATTAACAAATTGGCTAAGCTTATTGTACCTACTAGTCATGAAGAGATTAAACGATTATTTTTGTATATAAAATGTTAAATGGCCTTATGATTTGGTATTTCACTATATAATTATATTTTAAATTAAATAAATTATGTAAAATGCCACGGTTTTGTTTGTTTTCTCCCTCATTCCTGTGTATGCAAACCCCATAAAACTCCATTAGCTATAATATAGGTACACAAAGACAAATTTACAGTAAATAATTTCTTGAAGTCTTGACTCTTGCACGTTTTTTTATAAAAATATACAATTCATAAAACTTACATAATATTATACTCCAGCTTTCATAAAATGTCGTGTAGTGGTGAGAAACATTAGACTAAAATCGTTATAGTTATTTTAGAACAAAAACGGAAATTTCAGTTGAAAGCTAACACAAAAGTGGATTTTATCAGGTTTATAAAATATGAGGATATAATAAAACGTCATTTGTGTATGAAAATATTATATTATCATACATTACATACATCGTGTACAAACCACGCCGAGTACCTAGTAAGGTGCACTCATAAATGCTTCAAAACAATAACAGCAATCTAGCCAAGCTACGTACAATACAAATATGTACAACATGTACAATGTATAACAAATGAGAGTAACAATTACAAAAAGCTGTAGTATTGTCGCCGAATGTAATGAATGGTAATATGTTAATATCACATAGGAAGCCATTTTATGTACAACCGTTACGGCTACCTGTTCTTGCCATGTGGCATAACAACAATGGTAAAATAACATCATTTAAATTGAACTATGCGTTTAATTAAAAGGCTAACAATGTGTGTCTGTCACATAACTACAGCAACCTAGGGAAGGATGCAATTTCTTATTCTAGACACCTTTGTTGTCACAGGTGCCGGGATTTGTAAACGCAAGGCAGTGGGGACTTGAAGGTATTAATTTACTATGTTACTCATAACTAAATAATGTATGCCCAATGCCTATACCTTCTCCTTATGAGTAGGGCATTAGCTTTGCGGCCTATTGGGCAAGTTACAGGCTAGTATTATGATATATATAGGTAGGTACTCTGCTATCATAATGACTTGAACATAACAGGGTCTCAATTATGGTAACTTTCAAAAAATCAATATGGTAACCCTATGATATTTAAAAAGACAACCGATGTCATGTCCCGATACTATCGGTCGCGACGTACCTTCGTCGCATTATCATACGATTCTAATTGAGCCCATCCGGCACCCTGACATGTAACATTTTCAACCATCATAATATTATTATTATTTCTTTAAAATATATTAGTTACATTATCACATATTATGCTTTAAAATTGTGAACATAAATGCAAAACATTGTCATATTTATGGATTCGATAAATAAAACATTATATTATATAAAAACGTTCATAAAGTAAATGATTTATTACACTAGAATAATATGTAAATAACAGGTTTATTGATCGTTTGGAAGGCACCAAGAGAGTATACTATAACCCATCACTAAATCAATTTATCTGACCAACATTAAGGTGTTTCAAACTATCTAGATGATAAATAACTAATGCAAAGGAATATTTTAGTAGATAATTAATTAAAATTATTATAAAATTACGCTAACGGACTTCGGCTAAAAAAGAAGGCATCGATTCTGCGTGTACTTAGAATTTATCGTTAAAAGCAATGTAAATAGAAACTTTCTCACTATCAGACTGGAATCTCGACGGAAAACATGTGACAAAGCTTAGCTTGCCAGATTATTACTAGTCCACACTAAAATATTTTATATATTAAATAATTTTCGTGACTCTGAATAGTTCGCACTACAGATTAACAAATGCCATCACACTCCGCTGGGGCGTTTACTTTGTTCCTGGGCATATTTAAAACTGGTAAAATAAACTTCCTTTCACCGTTACGTTCTAGGCCCCAGCTGGTGCATGCTCGACGCACACTGGCCACCAAACTGTGTATTCAGCGGGCAGTGTGTGTGGAGCTGACGTCATGGTAATTTCAACAGACAACATGCGTAGTAATCATACGAGTGAGAATCCTTGCGTTTGTTGTATAGCTTGGACCAGATGGTACTTGAGCCGCTCTTTAGTCTGGTACCGCGGGAGATCGAGGAGGTTGAAACAAGTGTGGGCTACCGGGAAGTACCTGTCGTCTGCCACAGCTTGAATTCTTATCTAAATCAATACAAAAATGGCGGATTTTATAAATATGCATATTGAAAAGGTACCTTAGTTAAACCACAGTCCTCATAGATGAAAACTTACTAATATAAACTAGAGGTATATGTTGTAGTATAACATTATAAATACTCACTTTAATATCCCTCATTCCCTGTATCGGCACACGATCACTGCCAGTCAAGAACAAAAGGAATTTCTTTTTGTCTTCAAGCGGAAGCTCATGGAACGTTTCCCAGAACCACCTGAAAATATATTTTTCATTAGAACACTACAATAGTAGTAAAATAAAATAAATCGAAAAAGTTTATTTAAAATAGGGTATTACGTATTTTAAAATAGGGCAGAAGAACTAAAAACTGGTGTGAACAACCGCATCATCATTGGAGTCAGGGAAATAAAAATGTGAAATAAAAATATAATAGTTCAACCTGATTGGTTAGATTCCTACACAGAACAAAAATTTGTGCGATCCGCAGATGTTTGTCCCGAGTCTGGGTGTTTGTGTAAGTAATATTTCAAGTTTGTGAAACGCACCCATGATACAGGAGAAATTACAAGGGTGGACGATTATAAAAAAAATAGTACCTGATTTGTGGATCGCTAGAAGTATATCCATTTTTATATTCACAATTGCTCTCAAACACATCCCAGTCGTACTCTTCGTTTCCCATCACGACTGACATCATTTCGTGCGATCTAAATAATTTTATTATTCTGCCACCACAAACCTACGACGAAAAAAGTATATTAAAATCAATTATTATATCATAACAACATTTATGACAACATTGCTTGATCCATTGCAGGGTTAAGTTCTCTTCTCATAAAAATAAAGTTATGATTACCAAATCACTATGCTTGCTTACATGTATTAGCAATTTCAGATCAGGATAAAACATTTATCGCGATCTTCAATTACAGAAAATATAAAACTTAATGCATATAGTAGCCGGGCTATCTTATTCTAAATGATTGTGACTTTTCAAACGTAGCATATAGGGTTGCTTTTGCGTTGACAACCGTTTGTTACTTATCTAAAGTATACCTGAAAATAGCCGAGTGAATGTCTTCTCATCTAATAAAAAGCAAGCTATATCGCATAATTTTAATTAGTTTCAAGTAATTAAGTGACTTTTACACACGCATATTTTCACAAACGTTTTTTTGTATTGAAAAAGTCATCAGTGAAAATTGTTCACAAGTATCAAAATCCTTATAAAATGACACATGTCATATGGTTACCAGCACGTGATGTAAGCAGCGCAGCAAACCGTACGCAGGCAAGCGGCCAATCAACGCGATTCGACCGGCCCGGTGTTGAATACGTCGTATATATTCGTGGTACATATCGTTTCTTGTATTAAAACGTACTTTCAACCCACGTGTGTCTACTTTCAACCCCCGCGATAACACTTTCAACCCGTTATTAGCGTCGAATATGTAGAAACTTTTAATGATCTTACCTTTTGAAACCCTTGATTGAAAGCTTTGAATTGATTCTCCACGGACTTGTTGAGCAAGAAGTCCACGTACAGCTCGACATATTCCTGTTTGTTCTCATGCGTCACCGGCACGTTCTCACCGTTCTCCTTCAGTGGGTGCACGTGAATCTGACCAAACACTTCTGTATTTACTGCGAAACATAAGCTGAATACCTGTTAACAAATAAATAGGTTTTAGTTAGATTTTTTTGTTCAAACAAAACTCTTTAAACAAAGCATAACTTTGAATAACATTTATTTGAAACGAAAAAATATTATGGTAATTGTTATAGATCACAATTTAAAGTTGTAGTAAATTACTCAAATGATGAATAATATTAAGTTATACGTTTATTTATATTTTTTTTTTTTTAAAAAAAACGTCGCCCCACACTAGGAATTTCTCCTGTATCGTGGGTGCGTTTCACAAACATGAAATATCACATACACAAACACTCAGACTTAGGACAAACATATGCGGATCGCACAAATTCGATCGTCCAATCGCTTAGCCACGGCGCCAATGAGCTCATTATGGTATGTATACAAACCGCGGAAATCTAATAACTTATACGTACCTCTTCGACATCATCATCAGGGTAGTCCAGTAAACTCTTGAGGCTATTAGCGAGGGTCGGATACAAGTCGGACAGGTCGTCCAACATGACCACTTCCTCCAACAACTTCTTGTATAAAACCAAAGGAAACGGAACGTAGATTATGATTGAATTGTATATAGCTAGACCATAAATGGCACCTGTAAACACACTTACTTTGATTAGCTTTTATTTTTTTTTATTCTGGAATAAGCCCGCGACGAGGCCTATGTCCAGCAGTGGACTGAGATAGGTTGATAATGATGATGATGATAAAGGCCGCGAGTTCTATTCCCAATTAAAAAGTAGCCTATGTGGAAGGAAGTAGCCATAGCTCCAGTCCTAAAAACGCCCAAGCCTTAAGCTTCTACATAACAAAAAGATTAAAAAAGCTTAAAATCACGCCTGTATTTCCCTAAAGAGTAGACAGAGGTGTACCTATAGTACACGCACAATTCGCTAGTTATGTTATTGGTCCCAATGTAAAACGGGGCGGGCCAATTGCCATCAACCGGGCACAAATCCAGACTCCGTGCTACTGCTGAAAACTACCTGCTAGAAAAACTCAGTAATACTTTGCCCGTTCCGGGATTCAAACCCAGGATCTCGAGCTCAGCAGTCGCGCTTAGCGACCATTTGACCAGAGCTATTAAAAATATTAAAATTGAATCATTAGTATTCAGAGTACAACAAATTATGGCTCTATGATCGAGCCTGTTTACCAGAATAAGGCTGTAAATGTCTTTTGTCCCCTTAGGACTAATCGCGCGTCTAGTACACTAGTAACTTTTACATGAATAATGTTGTATGATTTATTACAACCATTTTGTATTTTATGATCTCAAAGAACAACTTACCAATCAAGTAATACATGACGTCATCTTCGAAAGGGTTATTGGAGAACCATATCATGTTAGTTTCTTCCGACTGCTTGAACATGCCGTACACGGGGTCGAAGATTTCCTTCAACAGCAACAGAAAGAACTCTTTCTTCACTCCGCCGGCATCTTCGGCTTCCTCACCAACGAATTCTACCTGAGTATGGTTAAAATTATGTATTTTTAATCAGCAAGTTCTTTGCCTGTCGAAATATTGTGAACAGATTGCCTTAGGCAAAAAGACCGCCTGTTTTACATTTTCTTGTATACATTTTTATGGTTTGCAATTAAATAAGTTTGCTAACGCTACCATAACATCGTTTTATCTTTGCACAGATAGAAGCAATGAGTCATACTTGTGTCATGTCGCGCGATAAGGACAAAGCCCTAATGTATTATTAATAACAAATAATAAAATGAACAAATTCCCCGTGGCGTGCCGGGCCATAATAGCACCTCGTTATTTCATCCCGTGGGTGTAGTAGGAAGCTACTAAGGGAAAATCCCTAGACAGCAGCGTATTCTGTAACTTCACCACCAATACTGCGTTCCGAAGCCGATAGCCAAGCGTGCGGATTATGGCAAACCTAAAGTCCACTGTTGAACAAAGGTCTCCTTCCCACGATGCCGTTGTTCAACAGTGGAATTTGGGGTTGCCATAATCCGCACGCTTGGCAAGCGGCTTGGACTTCCGGCTGATGATGATGATGAATAAACAAATATACTTACTCTAAGAGGTTTCTTAAGCTGCGATGTCTCATGATTACTGATCTGCGTCATCGTGTCTCTCACTATATGGTTCCTCGACACGGTTAAATTTAGGAACTGATCTCTCTGGTACTCATAAGTGGGATCCATGAACAGCCTCGTGAATATCTGAGTGGCCGCCCTGCTTATAGCTATCTGCATTTGTAGCTGCTGATCTATTTTCAATAACAATGATTTGCATTGCACGTCGAATAGGAAGGCGTAGTTGCACATGTGAGGGTGGGCCGACTGTGAATGGTAAAAATATAATATTTTTATTATAAGTTTAAATACAAAAACTTTTCGCGCACGATGGCATTTAATTATTAGTGCTAATGGTAGCGTATAGACTGCAAAGATAGAATTTCCTATTGACCGACGACCGAAGACAAACTGATTAGTGTTAAAAGCGACTGGACTGCTGCGCTAAGGGCTGCGGATTCGATTTCTACACGGGACAAAAATTGTGTGATTCGCAGACGTTTGTCCCGAGTCTAGTTTATGTGGTGGGTATGTTTCTAAAACGCACCCACGATACAAAAGTAATGATTAGCGTGGAGCGAGGTCTTGTAAAAAAAAATGACGGATACTTCTAAATAGTGCAGGAGACGATATTCAGTTATGTGACGCAGAAAAAGACATATTGAATGTGTCTTCATTAAGGGTGTTTTTAATATCGTACGGGTTTCATCACGCATGCGGGATTGTCCCGCATCCAGAAAATTTATTGTGCATATTCCACGCATTACAATAAATACTTGTATGAAAAGGACATTTGCGGGGTTACGCAGGCGGGGCAATCCCGCATGCGTGATGAAACCCGTACGATATTAAAAACACCCTAATACATTTATTTTGTTTTTGTTTTTTTTTTTTTAAAAACGTCGCCCCGCACTAGGAATTTCTCCTGTATCGAAGGTGCGTTTCACAAACATGAAATATTACACACACAAACACCCAGACTCGGGACAATCAAATGTGGATCGCACAAATTGTTGCCCCGTGCGGGAATCGAACCCTTAGCGCAGCAGTCTAATCGCTTAGCCACTGCGCCAATCAGGTTGTCAAAGTCAATCATCAATATTGAATGAATATTAAAATGGGTACTTAAAACGATAGGTATATTACAGCATACGATATTTAATTTATATCCTAAACTCTATAATATTGATGATAGAATAATTTGGGCACGAATTCATGAAGAACAATAGTACAAGAATAAAATCTTTGTAAACTTACCGCATGATCTGAAAGCCAATTGATGTAGTCAGTGGCTATGTCAACGTAGTCACACAAATCTTCTATATAAAAACATTCAGCCGGAATTTTAGGATTTTTTGGGTTCGTAAAGTTTATTTTGTTCAATGTCGACAACGTATTTAGTATTTGAATTATGCTATGCGTAAAATAAATTTTCTGCAAATAAAACCATATTTTAATGTTAATTTATATACTTTAGCAATAATTTCTGTATTTGCTATCTATATTGATATAAATGAATTATCCGACACAAAAAAAAATTCAATTCGAACCAGTATTTCCTGAGATTAGCGCGTTCAACCAAACAAACAAACTCTTCAGCTTCATTTTATTAAATATATAAGTAAGATATATTTCTGTGTACATTACGTTACGTTTTATTTACTTCTTAAGTTTTAATCCGTTTTAATGTAATTAAATGTAACATTTACCTTATTAGCGCGAACTGTGGGCTGCATCAGTTCATACACGATAACACTTTTAAATATGTCGACGAGCATTTCGAAGTACTCTGTAGTTTGAGCTTCCCACCATAAGTTCACTATCCTCTGCGGATGTGTCGACAGGTTGTTGAATGCTTCCGCAAAAGGACCCTGGTAGACAAGTAGAACAAACTTTACATTATTCACTTGATAAAACATATTAAATATTAACATACCTTCGCTAAATACAAGAATACTACAACAGTGAGCAATGAAAGCTATCGCTTATAAATTCGCCACTAGAGGCGCTAGTGTAGCGACCTCCACAACTCAGTCACTGACTGCCGCACTCAGAGACGTTAATGATTAAATAAACTGACACTAAGTAAAGATTTGACAAAGGAAACCTTTACTTAGTGACAGTTTAAGTTACCATTAAATGTCTCTGAGTTCGGCGGTTAGTTATACAATAACTCTTATTAAGGCTGGCTGTTACACTTTCGGGCTTCTGATTACCCGTAACGCCAATCAAAATCTACGTACGACAGCCGGGGCCGGCAGTTTATCAAGCACGAAGAGATCTCATTATGAAAACGGACATGTTACTTAGCTATACTATAAATATATACATGTATATATAAATGAATGCCTGTTACCCTTGGTCACGCCATAACTTAAGAATTAAATATTTGTTTTGTTACACCTATTGTGGTAGTTCAGGGAAAGTTTAAATAGTGAGAAGGTAGTACGAAGTTCGCCGAGTCATCTAGTATATTATATTTGAAACATATGATTACCTGTAATTCAGCATGGCGACGAGGATTCCGCATCTCATGATACAAGGGCAAGATAAGGAACATTCTGAGAGCCTCCGCGTCCGGCGGCGACACTTTCATCTTCATTATTACGTTTTCTGTTAGGTGGTTAAATATCTGGAAGGAAATGCGAAAAGGAAATTAATAGTAAATAAATATCCCGTGGCGTACCGGGGCAGAATAGCACCTCTCGATTTCGTCCCATTAAGTGTCGTAGGTGGCGATTAAAGAATCCTCTTAAGGGGGAGGCCTTTGTTCAACGATGGAGGTCTTTCGGCTGATGATGATAATGATGAAAGACATTTCCCGTTATTCATAAAAATAGCCAATTCCTGACTACTGGTTAAATTATACAAGTCCCTGTTGTTTGCATATGAAACAATAGAGATATCAATAGACTTAAGAACCCAAACTGGGCTCGTCACCTTTTAAGGACTCGCATTCCGGTACGGAAGGGAATAAAATTATAATCCATCGCCACACAGTTTAAAATAATCAGACATAAATAAACTCACAAGTTCTTTAATGGTAGTGTTTTCAAATCTGCTAACTAACGTGAAGGCGTCCTGTGCTTTCTTTAGGTCCACACCGGGCACCTTGGTGTTACAACCGAAGTGAGCATTGTTGGTTGCTAAGAACGAACTGTTTAGGCACGCCAGGGAACCGAACACCGTCTCTAAATACGCCAAAAGATCCTGAAAAAAGAGGTTATTTTAAGATTTTTGGTCCGAAACAGCTTACTTAGGATTGATCAGTACCATATTGAATTATCGTCCTCCTGATCATAATATTCATAAAGCAAAATTCGACTATTATTATCACCCATAATGTATAGCAATCCACATAAATCCCAGAACGTGTTATAGTTGTTTTATCTCACGAAGTCCGTTTGGCTTTCGCTGTAGTTGTAACGTTTACTGATAAGCGCGCTTGTGTGTCGCAACATCGCAATTGTGACCGAGCGCTCCGCAAGGAACACACACTAAAACAATGCGCATGTGCTGACAACATTTATAGTCAATCGAAATTCGTGAGATAGAACAACTACCTACAATTACCGTAATTACATAAAATGCCCAGCTAATAAGAATAAAATAGATTTAATATATTCAACTCACCTGATTAACAACATCACTGTCTTTAAACACTTCGCAAGCGGCCAACTTGGGTACAGTCAACGTCAGTATTTGTTTCCTATGATCCGGAGTGCGGAAGTCGATTTGCCCGGATTTATCATGGTCGATTATAAGGAAACTGTGGTCACCGCCCGCAAACACCTTAATAGGACCCTTGAAGATTTCTTGTGAAAACTGCAAGGGGATATTTGGTTGCTATTATATATAAATGATACAGCAAGATATATATTTGAATCAATTAAACATAATTATTATACTGGACTTGATTCAAACATACATCTTGATTACCTTAATTATAATCGGTAGCGTTTACGTACGTACTGAAATAATTAACATATTTTAGTCATTGTATTTCAATATCGCATAATTAACAAATGTATTCTAGAAGGACCAACGTCAATAAAGTGTAGATTACTCAGAAGACGAAAACAATTGTTTAAAGTAAAAAGAAAAGAAATTAATTACCTTTAGGCCGAGACCGCACTACAGTTAAACCGTCGCGGTTTTTAACCGCGATTTTGTGACTCAAGGAAACTAATACGAACGGCCGCCGCACTTGCGGTTTTTGCCGCGCGGCCTTTTGTATTACATTCCTTGACACGCGGTTAAAAACCGCGGCGGTTTAACCGTAGTGCGGTCTCAGCCTTACATCCTAAACATGCAGTGGCAGCTTCTTATGCCAAACAACCAGGAAAGTATGTACAACTAATTATCATATCTAAAACCCACGCCGTTGGTGATTTTAAGAGTCGTCTTCTGATTAACCTCACATAAATAACATTTCTTGGTCTCTTAACAAAGTTATTCATGCAAAATCAACACTAAATGTATTCAACATTACTATTTACTGCAACTAGAATATATACTCATAATAAATTATGAATAAATAATCAAGATAGAAGTAAATGAATGATATGTCTGGTACTTTGTGAATCTTAGCATCCTCTGTTTTACTGCTACAATATTTTAGTCTTTGTAACTATACTAAGAACAATTAAAAATGTTAGTAAATCAAAATAACACTTTAAACAAGGTTCAATAAAAAACGTGTAAGGCCAAAATGTTTCTTAAGAATTCTGCCCTTTTTTCTAGAACACAGCTTAAGGTTTCGATATGTGTAGGTACCTCGTGTTATTTTGACCAGTTTATGGTCCGTAAATAGATAATTTTACAATATTGGAGGCACAGTACTTCTCCTGTAATAATAGTAATAATAATAATATACCTCTACAACGTTAGGTATATTATTCAAGGGTCTATTTATTCAAATTTCACTTCAATCAAAATAGGATTTAACAGCGACTACTAATAAAATTTTATGTGTTTTAATCTGTGTGGCCTCCAAGCTTATTTTAGCTTCCACATCATTTTATATCACCTTGTGTGTGTGTGTACCAAAGACGATGCTACAAGGATGACTACAGATTTACAAAAGTACTATAATACTAAAACATTTTTAAATATACAGATGACTCAACATTTAGTTTGGAACCGCCCGCGCTGCTATTGCGAGGGATTGACATCGCGCCATCGACTTTCGGTTTCTTCTTAAGCTAAAGAACAATATTCAACGTTAATAACCCATATGAGGCTATTGCAATATACACAAAAACATTTATACTATTCCTAAACGGATTGGCGGAAAATAAAAATGCGCAGATAGTTAGACAAGGCTGATTTAAAAGGGGAATACTTTTTTCTGCTTTTTCTCGAGATTTTTTTAAATAGAAGGTTTCAGAGACATTTCGCTATAGAACAAATACACTGCTTCAAAAAAATAACTGTTCATGCATGTAACCTTTTCATCAGTAAAGCTATAGGAAAAGTTTGCTAGTAGGCACGCAGTTGACATGTTAATGTGACTTCAAATTGGAATCCAATTCAGGCATTGATCAACTCCCAATTACGTATTTTATCACGAAAATAAAATAGGAGTGCTTTCAGTTAAGGCGAAGTTTTAGCGACAGAAGCAGGAGAAAAGCACTACCGTCCATTAGTCATAGAAGGGACTATAAACGAATCCACATTATATGCACATTTCCTCGTGAACTATGTACAGTATTCGAATTTTTATACATAATAAATATATATTTTGTACGTAGCAGCGTGTTATCAAAAAGAAAGTAGTAATTAGAAAAATATTAATGGTATATTATTATTTTAAACGTCGCAATATCACATACACGAACACCCAGACTCGGGACAATCAAATGTGGATCGCACATTTTTTTGCCCCGTGCGGGAATCGAACCCGCAACCTTTAGCGCAGCAGTCTAATCGCTTAGCCACTGCGCCAATCAGGTCGTCATTATAGTTATATGTATATTAGAAAAATATAATTGTATTCGTGTGTTTGTTGGAGTATTACTTTCACGATGCTACAGGTAAAGTCTTTCTTCCAAAGGGTATACAACAATTGACGCAAAAATTGAGCAAGCATTCCATGCCACTATAGCGCGTTACCCACGCTCTGTAATCGTTCTACATTCGCCAAAATTGTAGCTCCTTAAAAGACCCGATTTCGGCGTTACAGACCTGAGGATTGAACTTATGATCTCGTCCCCATACAGCCAGAGGCTAAAAACCCCATTTTAAGCCTCTAAGGGCGGGTTGCTTCGGCTTCACTTGACGCACACGTAATGTTAAAAATAAGAATACCAATTTTGTTTTCTTCTAACAGCCCTAATAATGAAAATGTTTTATCTTCTACTAGCAGCCCTAATAACGTTCATAACCGGGTGTTATATGCAATCAAACAATGCTTCATGTTTTACGTACGTTTATACATCTTCTGTAATCGTTAATTCTTGGCGTTCGTATGTAACCTTAACAGACTGTTTGAAGCGACCCACCCTAAAACTATTTAAAAAGCATGGCCTTTTCTATAGGGTAAGTACCGTCAATACTGTTGAGTCATGGAAATAATTTAGACAAAAAGAGACAACAATAATAGAAATAACCTATGTACGATACAAGTAATATGCTAACAGTACCTTATAAGAAGACGTGCAGAAGAAACTAACTACCTAATACGGATACAAAAAAAAACGGGGTGAGTTGAAACTCAGGGGTAAATTGATACAAAAACTTTGGAAGAGACATAAATTATGTATAATTTAGTGACTAAATACTACATATATTAACTTTATTATTGTAAGCAATGTAGAGTCCACTGGGAAAACTAAGACTTGGGCATTTCCTGTAATTTTAACAGAGCCAGTGTCATTTTCCTGTGCCCGAAAACTGTGACTATTTGAGATTTCTTCCATCCATTTAATGTCTTATCTTAAAATCATGCGAGAAATTTCCCTACTTCTGTTGCTCAAAATAATCCCTTCCATAGTTCTCTCTTTATCCACTCGAGTTTCAATTAACCCCATTTTAAGTGGTATAATGGCAAATAAGCAATATTTACCTTACTCTGGCCAGCGATTTCAGTCTGTATTAAAAATAACAGAAGGTTATGATAGGAAATGACATGACACTACTAAACGAGGATCCTTGAAGGCGTTAAAAAGAAAACGTGTTCTTCAAAAGGTACATTTTGTAAAGCTTAGCCAAAATCCAAGACCTAAAAATATTGCTGGATAGTCAAAACAAAGGAGATCGCTGATGGCGCCTACCGCTTTCAAGCATTTGCTCTAAACGTATCGCTTGTATTTTAAGCCTTCACGCAATGCATTTACGGCTGATAATTCAATAACACGTATCTTTTTTAAGTTATTTAAAACGTAGCCACTCAACCTATAAGAGTACTATGGAGCACAAGCATCTTGAAGCCTACAAAAAAAAATGCGACGTGTCGGATGCCGATGAAAATTATTAAGGATCTGGCGTCCAAAACAGCTTATTGTACGCAGTAGTTTAAAAGCATCTTGTACGCAATGCAGCAATACAACTTAACCGGTATGATAGTCACATGCGGCAAAACAACTTAGCCATGATGACAGTACACTATGAGATATTGGAGTGACAGAGCTGGGACTCACCGGCGTGTCGTCGTTGGGCGTGAAGGGCACGGGCGTGGGCACGAGCGCGAAGGCCATGTGCGGGCAGCCCAGCTGGCCGCGCGCGCCGTACCCGCACGCCAGGATGCGCTCGCCCACGCGGCACAGCACGTGCCGCCGCCCGCACGCCACCTGCGTCACCGTGCTACCCATTAACTCCATTATCTGCGAACAGAAGGCACTTCAGCTGGCCGCCGGCCTGCGCGGACTCCACACGGCTGTACTACCTAGTAGAATGACTAAATCACACTAATATTATGAAGGTGAAAGTTTGTGAGTGTGGTTGTATGTTACTTCTTCACGCTCAAAGGGCTGGACTAATTTTAATATATTTGGTATTACTTCTAACGTGATTAAAATAAGCTGGACAACTTTATCGTCAGTAACAGGTAGGTACAAAAATATTTCAAATATTCGAATAGTAGTCTTGTGTAGTTCGCGAACGATGAACGAATAGGAACCGTATCTTCGCACTGAACTAGAAGAAACGTTCCCGAACGCTTTTTTGTAATCGGTCTAATAGGTCAAATAGTTCTTTTCGATCTCGTACATTGTAAACCGCGCGATCATATTGTGCGAACGAGAACGAGACATGAAATAATAATATCTCTAAGTAGTCTTTGTTACAAAACGTTTTTTTATAAACGATCGACCAGAATGACAGTCCTAAGCATGTTTAAATATGAAGGAAAATCAAATATATACCTATGTAAAATTAATACAATAGTAACTATCTCGGTTATTTTATACATAATATTATAGATGTCTAGTTCCTAAACGTAGTGATAAATTACAATGTCTTTGTTAGTACTTAGTTGAGAGCGTATTTGACTATTTGCTCTGTGGTTCGCGCTCGTTCGCGTTCTTTGAAAATGCTGACCGAGAGCGAAGACCCATTAGAGCTATTAGAACTAATAGAATGAACTAGTTCACTGTCCGAAATGAACTAGTTCGGAGCGATCTTAAAAATGACCGAGCAGGCACAAGACTAACGAAAATTTCATTGTCATTCGATCATTACCATTCTTTTTCTTCGTATTGTATGGTTGATCAACAACCTGGTGTAAGAGTTTAAACCACCTGTAGACCTATGACATGGCTTTACACACCGTAGAAAAATCACTCAGGTGTGCCGGTTTCCACACGATGTTTTCCTTCACCGCTTTCAGCAACTGATAACTAATTTAAAGTGCGCACCATGAATTCTAAACGATAGTGAGACGTGCCAGGGTTTGTATGTGCGATTGCGACCATTGACTTGGCAGTCCAACGGTCATACCACTCGGCTATCACAGCTGTTAGCAGTGAAGTAGGTGGGAATAGAAATACAGTATAAATAAGATAGTTACCTTTCTAGGAACAAGTTCATCCTTCGTGGTCCCGTGTCCAGTCTGGCCGTATTCACTCGTCCCGCACGAGAACACGCCGCCGTCTAGCGTGAGGAACACCGTGAAGTCCTCGCCGCACGCTATATGACACACCTAACACAATGTGCACATGTTTATTATGAGCATATGTATGCTGATAGACAGCAGTTAGTTTAGAAGTATATACTTAGCGACAAACGAGTTACCCTTTTCTATCCTGAAAGTCAGAATATGAATAAGGCAAGTCATTGTTGAGCAAGGATTCGATCTAAGTATGGGATTAATATTTAATTCGCATATCTTCAGATATGGAGGACAACCTTCAGACAAGTACTGCCTCGACTGCTGAGCATGAGGTCCTGGTTTCGAATCCTGGGTAAAGTGTTACTCAGTTTTCCCATTAGGTAATTCTCAGTAGCAGCACGGACTCTGGATTTGTGCCCGGATTAAGCCAATAGGCTCGCCCCCTATTACATTGGGACCTAGAACATAACTGGCGAAATGTAGGTGTACTATAATTTTGTTCACCTCTGCCTACCCCTTCGGAAAAAACAGACGTGACAACATGTTATGTTTTACTTCAGATATTTGAACCTTGTTTGCATGGCTGTGCTTCTGATATATCCCATCGTACAGCAGTAAGTTAATATTTAATTATGTACCAGTAATTTGACATTTATGGTGTCAGTGACCATACCTTAACATTCCTCAACACTTTCAAATGGGATGGGTAACACTTATTTTCTCTGTCTTGAAGTCCTAGCTGGCCGTGTGAGTTTTTACCCCAACCAAATACGGCACCAGATCTGCAAGAGTTAATTACGTTTTATAAAGCTTTTGGTTTAAGGCCGGTATAGCTGTCCGGGAGAACCGTACGGCCGTCCGTACACTGGAGACCCGTATAGGTAGCGCCCGCAGTGCTCTGAAACGAGGTTTCAGTACGATACGGCTGCTAAGACGCGGGAAGCATTGTACGGGCTCTTCCCGGAGCGGGTCGCGTACGGACCAAGTTAATTACGTTTGAATACAGCTTTTGGTTTAAGGCTGGTTTCACAGCTGTCCGGGAGAACCGTACGGCCGTCCGTACAACTGGAGACCCGTGAAACTATGTGATAGCACCTCACATGTGTCCCCGTTCCAGGAGCCCGTACGGAATCCCGTACGGGCTCCTGGAACGGGGACACATGTATAGCTGTACATAGCTCGGATAGCTGTACAACCAGCCTAAATAAAATAGGAGTAGACATTACGTGTACAAAAGATTATATTTGGGAGGACTCCAATTTCCCTCTGAATAGTGCCTATCGCTGCTTACAACATGCTAATGTCGGAGTGCCGTAATCACACCATTAGTCAAGTTACATAAAAAAGATAATAGTGTAACCTGTACATTTTTTTACCTATTTCTAGTTAAGGTAAATACGCAACCAATTAAAAAGAACTGATTGCATTTAACATTTAGATTAAATAAATACATTTAAGTCATTAAAATTAAGATTCGATAAAAAACAACGGTCCTTATTACGTTTTTTAGTAATCGCTATTTAATAGTTAATTTAAAAAATATTTTTTTATAACTTAACAACCTTCTAAATTGATACAGGAAATTTGAAAAATGATGGGACACGAGCAGGCCTTGAACCTGCGACCTTCGCCGTACCGTGGCACTGCTCTAATCAACTGTGCCATCGTGTCGCTGCCCGCTCCCATCGAATGGGATCGAATCGAATCATCAATAAATAAAATCATCGAATAACATGGGCAACATGGTAAATTGGCTCCAAAAATCTTATTAACAACCTTTTCCGAAAACATGAAGCATCAAAAGCATGCGGATAAAACTACAAGCAATGAAAAGTTCGAAACTCACTTAGATAAAGCAAACGTGTGATTACTGCCGCACGCAATCAGCGCAATAGGAACTCCGAGTAGCGAAGTGATGGGTTGCGGGATCATTTCTTTGTTCGACATAGTGCCCAGGCCACACTGGCCGTAGCTGTTCGCGCCCCAAGAGTAAAGGTCACCGTCTAAAAAGTAACGACGCAGTGTTATATAAACCAATTCATACTAATAAACATGGTGTAGATGTGTTTACTCCTCTTGTTAATTAATTATATATCATTTTGATTGCTCAGCAATTTTATATCTCAATACTTCAAATAATATCAATACTCTTTCAACAATACTTGAAATTTACTTCTGGATTTATTCTGGGCTTATAGGAGTATACTTAGGTAAATTAATTAAATTAAATATGCAAAGGTGTATAGTATGCTTGCCTATTGCAACTTTTCCTGCCCTCTTACCATAAACTCTTAAAGCAGGACAGTTTACGATGTGAAAGCGAGACGCTGCTAATGTAATGCGGCGTTTCGTTTGCACAACGTAAGCTTTGTAAGTAAGGGGGCTGTAAAATTCCAAAATACGTAAAATCAAGAACTTTTTCAGGACGGATGTGGCCGTTTTCCGGCAGTCGCGTAGAGTAAATCTATAAATTGAATACAGTAGAGCGTCGATTATCCGAACTAATTGGGGGATATGGGTGGTCGGAAAACCGTTTTTTTTCTGGTAATCCACCTGTATTGATTTAGCCATACAAATGTATGTACAGGTTAATAAAAATCATATTTGCCTACATTTTTTTGCCTTTAATGACAAATAGCAAATAAACAAAATAGTGTAGGCAGTATTGTAATAAAATAATTTAAAAATGTTACATTTAACGCTTGCAAAAATCTCGAAACAAGTGCTTTAATAAATAACAGTTACTACGGAGCGGAGGTAGGCACGCGTAGTAGTTCGGATTGGCGGTCGTTCGGATAATCGACGCTCCACTGTTGTTTATAAACTACTTACTATTTGTCAATGCTATGGAATGGTACGCGCCACACGCTACTTGTATAACGTTTTTAGTCGCTAGACCTTTCACAAACTTCGGCTTGTCCTGCGCATGTGTCCCAAGGTTGCTGCCCAACTGACCCATACTGTCCGAGCCCCAACTGAAAAGCTGGCCCCACTCATCCAGAGCAACGGAATGCTGCATACCACAATCAACTGATGATATCGTACAGTCTTTGAATGTCTCAACTAGTGCTGAAATAAACTTTGTAAAGTTACAACTTATCTATGTATATAAAAATGAATAGATGTTCGTTAGTCTCCCTAAAACTTGAGAAAGGCTGGACTGATTTGGCTAATTTTGGTCTTAAAATATTCCTGGAAGCCCATTAGCCCAGAGAAGGTTTAAATGGTGGGAAGGCGGTACAAAGTTCACTGGGTCAGTTAGTTTTATATAAATATGAATGAACAAAGGAATAGTATTGTTTTCGATTTTGCAACAATTGTACATTTATAAAGTCAGGAATGTTTATAATTAAATGAAGACTGGCTAAGCTCGTTGGTAGGCGCAGTCAGCAGATGGTGTACTTTTTGCTTAAAGACCGTTTTTAATTTGTTTATATAGATCCTTTCTGGATGGATACAATAAATCTAATAGCTAAATTTATTAGTTTGCTCGATATCTGAATTTTTCGAATACAATACAAATACAAATAAACATCTAGTTAAATATAATAATGTCTTTTGTTTTGTCCTTTAACCAGCTTGGGATAGTTAGGTTCTTTCATTTATGACGGTTTTTTTTAATAGATAGAGTGATTAAAGAGGATGGTTTATATGTATAATAACATCCATTAAATAGTGGAGAAATACTTATAATATATATATTTTATACCCGTGCGAGCGGAGCCGGAGCGGGCCGCTAGTTGATCCTATAAAACATTCTGATGTGATAGAATGGTACAAGGACAATGATAATAAACCGCAATTCGTGATTGAGTTTACCACAAAAAGATATTGAGGAATTCAAGCTAATGTTGATTTGACATGTATTCAAGTATTTAATGAACAAACTGAATGCACAGAATGTGTGATGGAATGTTTCCTTAACCTTTGACATTCTCTACCTAACAATAGGGTGATGCAGATACAAACATTAGGTTTCACAAACAGTAGGGTGTTCTAAAAGCAAGCAGTATGTATTATCATCACACATAT
The DNA here is from genome assembly GCA_905340225.1 of Abrostola tripartita. Taxonomy (NCBI): domain Eukaryota; kingdom Metazoa; phylum Arthropoda; class Insecta; order Lepidoptera; family Noctuidae; genus Abrostola; species Abrostola tripartita. Next base: position 1,532,212 of record HG996494.1, read on the forward strand.
GTTGGTAATAAGGTTTTTATTTTATATAGGCTAAAAAGGGCACTTATAAAACATCAAATCAAGTTGCTTGGTTCAAAAGTGTTGTTTCTACTCTTACTCTACTCTTTTAAATCTTGTTAAACATAGGGGTAAGCAGAGGTGTGCACACCCAAATAGAATGACAGAATTACTCCATTGAATAGAGGGTAAATTAGTAAGCCTACATTTTTTGAACAAGATACAATAACATCTAACATCACAACCTGTTTTGTGGGAATATGACTTAAAAAAATGTACGTAATAAATAAATAAATCATTAATAATACAGCTAATTATAAAATTCATCATTATATGTAAATAAGTGCCCATATCTTGTTTCAATTTAGTTTTCTATGGGAAATTTCAGCCTGTATTGCATCATATATTTAGAATGGCTATTTTGTAGGTCAGATCATTTCTCACAACTACAGCCAGTTCCAACAATAGTTTTATTAACATAATGCACATAATAGGTGCTATAGAAACCTAGACTGCCTGTCAGCACATTAGTATTTTATAGTTATTGTTACCCCACCCATACTTATGACTACCTTAGACAGAGAAAGATATACTGGCATTAATTTAAATTACTTTGATTAAAAAGTAATTTTAAAAATATACCATCTAAATTATGTGAATCTATGATATATAAAAAATATAGATAAAAGAAGAGTTATTTATACTTATTTGGGCCAATTATGCAATACAATCAAATCTTACATCACTTTAATATGTCATTAAAATGTTACTCGTCTTGTTTACTATTCTTACTCATACAGTTACATATCTACATCTGACTACATATTTGTACAGCTGTCTCTGCCAATCAACAGATTATAGGTAAAAGATGACGAAGGGGGTTCAGCCACCACTTTAGTCTAGTCATTCTATACACTAAACAGAAGCTCCTCAATGTAATGTTACCTGGAGATTTTCCTTCTTTGTGGTCCGTGTGGCGTCCCAATTGTCCAACATCATTGTTTCCACAAGAATACAGATGTCCGCTACTCGTAAGGTACAGTGTGTGGAACTCTCCAGCAGCAGCTGATTTTAAATGATTGCTCTCGCGCCATTTTGAAAGTGTAGGTTTTATTACCTGAAAAAATATGTTTATATTGATAAATAAAAATAAAATCTTACGATCACTCGTAACGTTGACTAGTTAAGTTAAACAATGCTTTCGTTCTGTAGATAATTGCTTACAGCACCTGATAATTTACAAATAAACATTGCATTTTAATAAACATTTATTTTGAAATTTAATTTGGTCAAAGAACTTTTAACAATTCGGAGCACATTAACTTTTTATAACTTAATAAAGCCTTACACACGCAATTATGCATTTAGGATAAATTAATACATAGTCAGTTGATATGTATATGGCTTACCAACTAAACATAATTACAATTAACGAACTGCATAATTATGAAACCATTTAGCCAGTACGTAGACTTACCAAATCAAGTGAGTCCGGTCCTTCTATGCATAATTCGTGATGAGTCGCATTACCCCAACAAAACATTTTTAGAGCTATTATTTTTCAATGACTTTTAAATTTTACGGCTTATATATAACCTCTACATCCGATCCAGATCAGTCTGATTGAGAGGTAGTTGGGAATATTATTATCCTAAGCCAGCGACTTTACACAAGTAATTTTATTTGCAGCATAGTGGATGAAAATAGTACAAAAACATTTTCAAAAAGTCGAGAACAATCTTCAACTTCGGCCTGTCGGTCGTGCTGTCAAAAAGTTTAAATGCGTTCAGTAAAATAAATATTAAGCACTTTAGTACCTTTTAGGCGATTAGTCACTTTAACAATAGCTTACTTTTATATTATTATACCACTGTTCTTGCAACACGGAGCTATTTGTTTCATAATTTATTGAATTTACACGCTAGTGTGATTTTGAAGAAACTTATCAATTATTTCTTCATTTTTTCTATTCGTTTAGTTTCTTCATAGGTTTCTTTTACAAATCTACCCATATTCAAATATACTTAGTTAGATAATTTAATTCATAGCAATTTCATAGCATAACTGAAGTCATTAAAGTATCGAATTATCGATTCTTTAAATATATACTCCGATAAACCAATCTCAAGTATTAGGAGAGTTATTTGTATTTTTTATTTAAAGACCCAGCCTTTACATATATTATCCTAGACTTGGGTGAAAGAGCCCTAAATCTCAAAAGTTTGACCGCCCATCATAAACCATAGTCCATGATGGCCAAACTTTTGAGATTTAGGGTGGGTTTCGATTTAGGGTGGTAGGGTATAACTGTCACTAATGATAATTATTTTGTATTAGATTTATAAACAAATTTTATAATTTATTATGTGTAGTTAACTTAAAATATAACATGTATATTAATTCAATGATCATTCACAAACTTATATTTAAATGAAAACTTAACGTTAACTCTATTGGTTAAAATAATTTAACCACTGTCAATGTACTTAAAATAAGAAATTAACAAGATTTTTTCCGTATTTCTACCAAATAAAACTGATTAACTACTTCTAAGTATATATATTAATGACTTTAGCTAAGCATTTCAATAAAGACATTCATATTTTTCCTATTTATTAAAATTGATAAGTTAACTCAAATAATCGACAAATTAGTTTATGCCACTGCCCACTATGAGTAGGTTCTATAGATCCGCTATGTGTAGCAGGTTATGTAGGTGTAGTACCTACAGATAGGTACGAATGTACTATACATAGTAAAGAGTAGGTACTTATATATAGACGGGACGTTGTTCGGCCATATTTGTTATTGTGCTGATGGGAATTTATATATATCGTTTGATTTCAAACTAGAAAGTTTTACATTCTGTGATGTATTTTGTTTCATTGTATTCTCCTTTTGAAAATTTTTACCTAGTGACATAAAATCATTAAAACACAGAAGAGTTATGTTAACTCAGTGACCGTGGATACCCCTTGTGGTAATTCGCTGAAGTGTTCCAGCGAAATTTATTGAGATATTATTTCAATAAATCTTGCTAAAGTGGCGGGGGCATCAAATAATAATGGAAAAGGGGGAAGACAAGCTGCCCCAGTCGACGTGGGGTCTCCCCTACTCGACTGGGAGGAGGCTGACCATTTTAGTTTTGAGGATTCAGAACGGTTCGAAGAAGATTCCTTGTGTAGCTGGAGTTCAGAACCCGAGAGTCTGTGCAACAATTGGCGGGGTTGGAGGCGCCCAAATCTCCAGAATACATTCGGCACCCGTTCGACAAAAAAGACAATTCAAGGTAACTTCACAAGTACACAGCTGATCCTTTGTTTCGAACTATCGAAATGATGACAGTGTAAAACATTTCATTGCGAATCATGTTCAAAATAGGAAATTGTGTTAATTTTATGTCATGATTCGTTACTATTTTGGTATACAGGTAATATTTTCATTGAAAGTTTTGATGTCATGGGCTATAGATATAAGCATTGTGTTGAGTGATACAAAGAACAGGTACTAGAAGTCATTTACCTTTGAGTGAACTGTGTGGTTAATGATACCTTTCGTTACTATTTCCTTTTTTATGTGGGTTTGGGATCCTTTTTTATTGATACCTATATCAAAGCAAGAGAAAGTTCATACATTACATGTCAACTTTCTAACTTTCACTGGAATTTTGTTATCATAATATGATATTAATGTATCTAAACTGCAATAAAAAACTATTTAATTTTTATTAAATATTGAAAGAAAAACCTGTGACTAGTACTAGTCATTGACCTTTTCACTTTTTTCTATTGAATTGACTTTAAACGGATTCTTAGAAGTTGTTGTTTAAAAACTAGCATCACAATATTTGTATGACTATTTATTTTAACATAACATAACTGAGCATCACACCAGTATTCCTCAAATGGGTAGGCAGAGAGGTGCTCATTATAAAACGCCCATATTTCAGCAGTTATGTCATAACTCCCAATGTAATAGGGGAGGAGCCTATTGTCATCAATTATGCCCAATTCTGCTGCTCCAGGTTGCTACTGAAAATGATTGAATGGAAAAACTCAGTAACACATTGCCCATCCTGGGATTCGAACTGACGACCTCATGCTCAGCAATCATAATTGGCGAGCACTAGACCAACAAAGCATTTATTATGAAGTATCCAAATACCATGTTTTGTACTTGGATACTTATGCTTGGATACTACTTTGTTGAATTTAGTAACATTTACCTTATTTAGATATCTGTTCGAACCAATATTGAATTATATAATCTTCATGACCTAAAACAAGCATAATAATATCTTTTAATATTTACAGAAAAGACAGTATCAACACTTAGTGAACTAGCAGCCAGATGCGTAGCATCACACATACCATTTGAATTAGTTGAACATGTCTATCCACCTGTTCCGGAGCAACTACAACTCCAGATTGCGTTCTGGAGTTTCCCTGACAGTGAAGATGACATCCGACTGTACTCCTGCCTTGCAAATGGTTCCGCTGATGAGTTTCAGAAAGGAGAACATTTGTTCAGAGACCGGGCTGTCAAAGATGTCTTACAAATTGGTCAGTTTACATTTAACACAATTTTAGACTATGATTTGCTATTGTGTGGCTAGAGAAGTTGGCTTTGTGACAAAAGTATACTTATAAAGATTGTCTTCGTACATATTTATATTTACATGTTCTTCACACACTTTCTGTATTTACATGTAACAAAAAATGTTTGTAAGCAAACTTTGGTTTATAAAAAAAATGTTTGTGTGATTGTTATAGGTTTCCACTTATCAGCAACAGTGGTTGTACTTAGTATGAGTAGAAGTCAATTCAATGTGGCAGTAACATTTGACAGACAGCGAATATCATCATGCAACTGTACCTGCTCCTCTACGGCACATTGGTGTTCACACATCGTTGCTGTTTGCCTTTACAGGATACATCTCGTAAGTTGAAATATTCTAATGTACTATAATGTGTTAAAAAAATGTTAAAATATATGTAAGAACAAGCCTGGAGTTATTTTTACGTATCTAAAACTTAAGGAAACAAGAAGTTTTTTTTGTTTGCACTATTTCATCTCTGGTTCATGGTACAAGTTTGCTGTTCATAGATGATTAAAAAATGTATGTTACCCAGCAATTTGAACTTCACTAGGTATGCAAGCACATTTGAATTCATGGGAAGTCAACAATATAATCACTTAATTTCCTTTAGCCTACACAAGTGTGCCTCAGAGCCCCAGTATCAGAATCACTACAAAGGCTACGAAGGGATCAGCTGCAGAAGTTCGCACAGTACCTAATATCAGAGCTGCCGCGGCAAGTTCTGCCGACAGCTCAGCGTATACTGGACGAGTTGCTGTCAGCACAGCCGAACCCGATAAACACGACCTTCGGTGCGCCAGACCCGACTGCCGGCGCATCGGCCTATGAGTACACATCTTGGTTCCTTGATGAGAAGACCCTGCATAACAATATCAACAAAATCTTGGTGAAGTTCTGTGTTCCAACTCCCATAGTTTTCAGGTATATTTCACTCACGTATTTTAGAATAGTATGTAATTAAGAATAATATAGCCCACTGATTTTATAATATTAATTCTAATAGTACTTACTTTTATTTATTTAATTGATGTTTTAGTTGGTACTGAAATGTTTGTATTGTTGATATTATGCTTGTTATAAATAAATAAGAAACACTGCTTCTTGTCTAAAATTCCTTATAATTAAATTCACCTGTAATGTTGTGATCTCACTAAAATAATCTTCTTATGAACAGTGACGTAAACTATCTAAGTACAAGCGCACCCCCCGCTGCTGCGGAGTGGTCGTCACTGCTGCGTCCGCTGCGAGGGAGGGAACCCGAGGGCATGTGGAACTTACTCTCTATTGTCAGAGAGATGTTCAAGAGGAACGACAGAAATGCTATACCCCTGTTAGAAATCATCACCGAAGAGGTCATGGCATGTGAACAGGTAAGCTGTGTTATCAGACTTAAGTTCATCTTATTTATTACTATATACTTACGTCAAGATACAGGCTAGGCCTACTTTTGGAATTAAGTGTTTACTCTGAACTATGTTTGTGGAACCGTACGATTACTTTAAGACAATATGTATAATCTTTTTTCAATAAAAAATAATCATTTTATTATCATTTAATACCTTATGCACTAAGGTTAAAATTTTAACCTTAACCATTAATAAGTTAAAGTTTCTGTATGAAGGCGGACTTAATTCTAAAGGCATTTTTATCTATGTATGTGTTTCCTTATACTCATCTTGAACTTTTTAATTTTGTATAAATTTAAACTGTAAGTCTCTGATTGTGACAAAAGTCGAAGCCCATTTTGCACAAATCATCGAATCATCAGCTTTTACGTGACCCACTGCTAGGCATAAACCTCCTCCCTTGAACGCCACTCTTGTCTGTTTTGGGCTTTATGCACAATTAGTAATGTTTGATTAGTGCAGCTAAATATATTTTTATTTAGCCATATTCTTTGTACTTAAACTTGGTGTCCTACCCAATTTACTCATACTATGCCTCCACAGATTATAGTAAGTTTATGATCTTTCAATGTCTTGTTTGTTTGAAACAGATAATAGTATGGTGGTACACGACAAAAGCGGCGCTGGTAGCGTGGGGCGGCGGGGGCGGCGGTAAGCACGGTGGGAGCGGCGGGAACTCTGCCGCGCAGCATGCCTGCTCCTCACTCTGCGACGAGGTAACACATCGTTGGCTAAGAAATCCTGGGAATTATGTTGAACCCATTTATATTGTGTAAGGACTATTTTCAGAGTAGGTTAAGTTCTTGGGGTGCAAGTAGAGTGCCTCCACGTGTGATAGTATCTAAGCACGTCCAGCGTACCTAGGGCAGTCATCCTCGCTACCATCTTTGTTGATTGACCAATCTCTACGCTACGGTATGAGCATGACCTTTCTCCTTTGACATAGAACAAAAAAGAAGAACGTAATTTCTAGTTTTCATAAAGACCTTTTCATGGATGTAAAAACAAACAAGGCACTGAATCAATGGCAAAATTGTTGTTCTATTATTAAATAGGGCATTTATTCCTATTTTAATAAAATTATATTTAATAAAATTGTATTTTGCTTGAAACAGGTTGTAGTGTTATGGCGTCTAGCAGCTCTAAACCCGGCCTTGGCACCGCACGAACGTGACACGTTGCACGAACAATTTGCACAATGGCACATGAAAGTACTTGATAAGGTGAGATCTTGAGTCTTAGCAGTTGTTGCACCAAAAGTGTCTTTTTTTGAACTTATTTAAATGCTTTTCCCAAAAGAAGTATGAGCAATTGAAGAGGAACATGGTCCATAATGCTATGCTATATAATAAGGGTAATAGCGAGGAGAATGGCAAAGGCATCTAAGACGCATTTAGGTGGGGCTCAGTATTTAGGTTGACTATGATATGGGATATTTAATATCCAGAGACATAAGTGAATTTCGTAGGATGCAAATTAAAACCGCGGACAACGGCTATTACAATCAATCCATTTGCAAAGCCGTGATTATAGCAATATTGCTTACTGATCTATGAAACTTGATTCGTGAAAAATTAAGTACACAGAAACGTTATACGTAACTAATTTATAGGTACAATTTTTTATTTATTATTTTTTATCGAACAGTTCGCGAAGAACCGCAACAATCACATAAGCACTTCTACGTCACACACTCGGCACACGTCGCGCATCCACTCCCATTCGCCATACATCAACGGCATCAGCGAGAACGAGGTGTTCCCCGGCTTCCATCCTGCTATGGAGGCTTGCTTCCTGGAGTGGGACGACTACCAGATACCCGGTGTCACGTACACTAAGGACCTGAACCCGTTGTACCACAGCCCCTTCACTATATTCAGACATGCTGACAAACAGAATGATAGTGTTCATCAGGTATGTTTTCTTTTGCTACAAATAGCTATAGTAAACTAAAGTAGATTATTTCTAGAACAAATCACTTTAAGTGTCTATTGTCGTTGTAGTTTATAACATAACATAACATCACGCCTGTATTCCCTGAAGGGGTAGACAGAGGTGAACATATAGTGCACCCACATTTCGCCAGTTATGTTGTAAGTCCCAATGTAATAGGGGGCGAGCCTATTGCCATCAACCGGGTACAATTCCAGACTCCGTGCTGCTACTGAGAATTACCTAATGGAAGACTCAGTAACACTTTGCCCGACCCGGGATTTGAACCCAGGACCTCTTGCTCAGCAGTCGCGCTTAGCGACCACTAGACCAACGAGGCAGAATTACACAAATATTTATATAATGGACCAAACCAGGTCTCCTGGGTTACAAAAATTAATTTTGAAGCTACTGTATAATATATGCCGGGAAAATGAGAGCATGGCTTCCTTATAGTGATTATGTACAAATAAGGTACATAGCTATGTATGTACAGTGCAGGGTGCAGGCAATCTCATCGCACACTTAAGGGGATTACATCGCCCAAATATAGCTTTCCATTTCCACCAACAAAGAGTCTAGTTGTTGATTTTCACTGCAAAAGGAAAATGACTGAACGAGTTTATTACAACTCTGTCTGCTCGCCCAGTCCTTTCCGCCCGACTATTTATTGGTGGAAATAGTATGCATTTTACTCTTGCAGGTTAAACGGAGTTCTTAATGGGTCCGTTCCGCTCGCGGTGGAAACTAGGCTTTACGCTAACACAACGTCATTTAAGACCGTTCTTAACCTTAACGTCTCTTTTCGTAGTTAACCTTTAGGACATTATGACTATGGTACTATATTTTGGTAAACTGTATTTCAATAATTTTTATTTACAAGTAGGTATTTCGACCTTCTACCCTATTTTTGCTAATAACGATGACTTTTCAGGTGAATTCGTCTAAAGCAGTGCTGAACAATGAGATGTCGTTGAGTTACCGGCTGACAAACCCTGACCCCTCGAAGCAGAGGCATCGAACCGCCGTTCTCAGAAATCACATAACCGTTGACTTAGCTATTCCCGGACCATCGAGTCAGGTATGGGTACACCACACATCTGTATTACGATCGCTCTGAACATAGTAACGAGTGAGCTTTCCATCATGTGCGCTTCTATTGCGCTGTCATACGCCTCGTTTTCTGAGATGTAAAACCTTGCTTTGATATAAACAGTGTTAATGGTGGTTGTTTGTTTAGCCTTGCGGGTCTGAAGGGCCGAGTGAAGTTCCTCGTGATTCGGGACCGAGTGACGGGAACCATTCTAGTGTATCCTCTGAAGGTAATATTTATGTCCTTTTAAACTGCAGACTTCCTGTATTGGAATTTATAGATTTAGTAATTAAGATATTTTTATTAAATAAAAATTAATGATTTTCCGAGGGATGAACTTTAGTCAATTGAGTGCTTGTTTATTATTGCTTGCCTTTATTTTTCGCCAAGTAGTAATGGTGAAATCAGAACTGCATTGGGTGACTCAAGAGAATAATAACTATAAGCTTGTCTAGCTATTATTTAGTAGCGGTCTTTACTGGAAGACGGTTACATCTCTCCAGGCACATCTAACACATCTCCTTACAGTCGGTGAAATTGAAAAAAGTAGTAATGCTAATGTGGAATGGGGTATGCGTCTGGCACTTTATCATATTTTTTTTGCATAATCTGTGTTACACAAATAATTAAACTTATGAAGGTTTCTGCGAGAACGAGGAAGAAATTCTCCAGCAGAGTGGTGGCGAGACAGATTCTCAGGAGTCCAGCTCTCCCCCGATATCCTCGGACGACGCTCAGCGGCGCGTCTCTAATGACGAGTCAGTGTCGGATGATGACTGTAACCTGTACTTCTATGATACTGCTGCCGCGAGGCGAGCGGTCGCTGGTGAAGGAACTAGCTCTGGAAGTAACGTTGTAAGTGGCCATTATCGTAATATTGTCGTTGATTGCTTTAAAGGTATGTTAGGTATCTGTTGGTCTCCGGTCGCCATGAGTTGCGGGCAACGGACATGGGGCAGTTCGTCGCGTAACCATATAGGCCCAAATAGGCGGTGTGCGCTGGTGTATCGCGCGCACCTTTTGAAGGGACGTTCGGCATGTAAGCCGTACGTGGTGAACGGGAGCCGCCGGGGAGAGGCGGTGCAGCGGACGTAGATCCCGCGCCCCTCGACCTAAGGTAGGTAGGAAGAAACTGGGGTCTTGGCTGGTAAGACCAAAGACAGAGCAAGTCGATAAGGAATTTCCCAGAAATAAAGGTATCTTGTTGGAAAAGAAATAAGTTTGACAGTTGACTTTCTTAGCTTTAAGGTGGAGTGATATTAAGATTTGTAATTTATGCTATTATTACTAATACTAATATTAATACCAGCATGGTAGCACTGATAACTGACTGCCAAGTCAAAGGTCGCAAGATCAAATCCCGGCACGCACCAATGTCTTTTCGAATTCATGTGCGTACTACTTATAAATTAGTTATCAGTTGCTAAAAACGGTAAAGGAAAACATTGTGAGGAAACCGGCACACCTGAGAGATTTTTCAACGGTGGGTAAGCCATGTCAGAGGCCTACAGGCGGATTAAACTCTGACACCAGGTTGTTCATCAATCGTACGATAAGAAGACTAATATAAAAAAATATTAAATTCGTTTGTATGTACGGGGTATTCTCCGGAACTATTCATCCGATTTTCAATATTCTTACCCCAATATTACAATAGAGCTTTAGGGTGGACATATGTAGGTTAATTAGTAGAGTAATTTAATCCCGGAGAATACACGACACATTATTACACGCGGACGAAGACACGGGCGGAAGCTAGTGATTCATAAATTAATTTATCCATGTTTCATTGATTGATTTCTTGGTTCGCTATTTTTTATATTTCAATGTGCACATTACATGTACATTAATCGTAATTAATCATTTTATATATTCACTAGTACATAGTTTATTCATGTTTAAACTTCTTTTGACCGGGAAAATCCTCATCGACTTCCTCCGCCAGATCTTTATCCTGGGGCGGACAGAGGGGGGTGCTGGTTTCTTACCGGCATAAGCCCAGGGTGTCTTCCTAACTACCAAAGATCGAGAGATGCGAGATTTGGGTACGCTGCACCTCCACCGTTGACAGGTCCCAAGGGGCCGAAGGGTGGGCTGGCCCCAGACCTTAGTCTGTGGCCAGCCCAGGCGCCGCGCCGCTTCTACACTGCACTCACATTCGGCTTACGTGCCGTACGCCCCTACTCGAGAAGCGCGCTCGGAATAACAGATTGATACTACAGTTGTGGACCAAATGGTCCGATGCTGTTTCTTCGCGCCCCTCCAGGGCAAAGGACTCTACCCTTGAGTCGTAAGAGTTGTTTGGGGTAACAATAATCATGAGTGTGCGTTGTTGTGCAGGCTTTAGCCTCGGGCAGCGGCTGCGCACTGGGCTGGGCGTGTGGCTGGGAGGGCTCGTTCGCGCGTGCCGAGGGTCTGCAAGCACATGGGCATGCGCGCGAGGCCTGCGCACTAGGCGCCCGCCTGGCGCGTGAGTTGCTAGCGCGGCCGCCCGCGCTGGGCAGCGCGCCCTCCATGCTGCTCGACCCGCGCCGCCCGCGCCGCCGCCACGTGGTCGCGCCGCGCCTGTGCGCCGCCTCGCACCGCCTGTCCTGCCTCGCCTCCGCCACGCTCGCCAAGTGCGCCTTCCTCTGCACGGTCAGTACACACAGCACACACAGCACACACGGTCCCCGCCCCGCCCGCGCTGGGCTGACTAGCAACATAATTGGTTCATCATCATCAGCCTCAAAACGTCCACTGTTTAACGAGGGCCTTCCCCTTAGAACGTCTTAATAAACGGCAGCTTGCCATTTACATCCACCGGTTGCCTGGAACTCTGACGATATCATCGGTCCACCTGGTGGGAGGCCTGCCAATGCTGCGTCTTCCGGTTCGTGGTCGACACTCGAGAACCTTTCTTCCCCACTGTTTATCGATTCTTCGAGCCATGTGGCCTGCCCATTGCCACTTTAACTTTCATATGCTTCGAGCTATATCGGTTACTCTAAGTCTTTAGTTCTAGGTTCTAGTTATTCAACCATAATACTATGCACTAAATCAAAGGTTTCAACAGTATTGTTTCTGTAACTATCTTTTACATTTAATCACCAAAGTCTTCTATAGACCGTTTTTTCTTACTATAGGTATTAGCTGAATTTAGTGAACACCACGAGCTGGCGTTCCGAGTCGGCCTATTCGCGCTGGAGATGGCTCGTCCACCGGCCAGTACTAAGGCTTTGGAGGTGAAACTCAACAACCAGGAGACTGAGCTGGTCGCTCTATTGAAGAAGCTGCCGACTGGGGCCGAACAGTTGGCTTTAGCCCGGGAGAAGGCAGAGCACCTGCGTGATGGCATGCTCAGGTTAGCAACCCGTTAAACAAGTTAAAGTAATATGGTAAAAAAAAAAATTCAAGTGTGCGCTAATTGGTGTAGAAACGCAACTAGTATTGCCAGTACCTGGCATATCTGACAGAAGATGCGTCGCATTGCCAAAACAAAAAAATATATAATAATAGCACAATTAAACTTACATTTTAGGGCGTTTCGACGACAGGCCGACGCATCTTTTATCATTTGCCAGTGCCCTAAATGTTTACTTAATACCCACATAAAATGTTGACGTTCCTATTCAAGGATTTTTTTAAAGTCATTCTGTGTTACAATTTTAAAAGAGAGCCATTTGTTTCACTACTTCAAACTAGACAAGTTTGTATACCTCGATTGGTTTGTGATGCTTAATGAGATATGACTTGGTTATATCTAAGAACATTATTACAGGAACCGTGGCCCGGCGTTATTACCTATTGCACTCGCGAGCTTCCTCTTCGATGTTCTCGTTTTATCTGCTACAGATAAAGAGAATAAACATCCCGTAAGTATTATTAGTCATTTTTTTATCTTAGAATAATTGAGATTTTTTTTCCGAGTATCTAATACCGTCTTCTTTGAACGAGAGTTCGTGATGAGTTGATGACATTTCAAAATGTTCAAATGCCTTATTTGTTACTAGTATTAGTACCTATAGTAGCAGATGCCTACTGACTAAATACACTTATTTAGCTCATTCGCAACTTTAATCCGTAAAAAACAGATGAATTTTATTATATTATAGATGATTCAGCTTCCAAAAGTTAAAACTGGTGTTTTCTACAAGCAGACGCTGAACAGAGCTGAATAAATGGGGTTAATCCCTTTTACTTTTTAAAAACTGCATTTGTTTCTTTAGGCAAGGTCGCCGAACGATGAGACGCTAGGTTTTGAAGCCGCAGTAGCAGCGTTAGGACTGAAAGCGAATGTATCTGAAGCAGAACACCCGCTACTGTGCGAGGGCACGAGACGACAGCGCGGGGAACTATCGCTGACCTTATTGTCCTTTTACAAGGACGATCCCGTAAAACTGGCTAGAATTATGAACAAAGTGAGTTGCTGAATACGTGTTGATTATAAATATCGTTGTTGGATAGAGTAATTTGTTACAACTTTTGTTATTTTTACTAAATAAATTAGAAGTTTGTCAGATGCATGCTAAAGAAAACGATGTTGAACGTTAAAATGGCATAATAATCTGTATTGTTACTTTTCAAAACATTTTCAGGTTGTTCGCAGTGTTTTATTTTTACCGTTTAGGAAGATCATCGATACAATTTTGAATACGGGTTAAGTGTATGCAATTGTTGAAGATACCCAGTGTTAATGGGTATAATTTCCGTAGCTCCTGGACCGCGAGATCCACCAGCTGACGAAGAGCCCTATGGTCAGCCTGTTCTACATGAACAACCCGCGCCTGGCCGCGTACCGCGCCGACGTGCCGCCTGCGTACGCGCACCAGCAGCCACACCCCCACCCCCACCCCCACCCGCACCAGCAGCACCACGCGCACGCCAGCAACAACATGCCGCCGCAGGTTACAACTTATACTAATAATATAATATGTATTACCCTAAATATATATAATATAATTTATTACGTTACTTATATATTATATATGTACATCTACCTTACGTACATTGGTCAGAATCAGAATCGTTTATTTGTGAAACATAGGTATTTACATAAAGATCTTAGGTGTGTTTAGTGCGCTGTGTTTTGCCGTGAAGGTAATGTAGAGCAAGATTTGTCAAACCTAGTTACCAGTGTGAAAATGTGACCAATCTTGAGATAGCCCACTATTTCAGAATGTCCACCCCATACAAATTGATGTTATCGTGTGTCTTTGACTATAGTAATTTGATAGTTTTACAAAATGCCTAATGGCATTGGATCCTACAATACAAATGTGTGGATGAAGTATACATAAATAAATATTTAATCTATTTTGCTTAATATACCTACTAGATGAATTCGTAAATTAACATTATTGTAGATAAGTCAATACATTAATTATATCCCCTATATACATGGTCGCATATTATACATATACATTTAAATGTGTTAAATTGACACTTAAGTTTATTGAAAGTATTTACGAGTAACTAAATTTGGGGCGCGAATTGCCCATAATACTTTAAAACGCACTTCTGTCTATGTTGTGATGTTTTTAAAGCTTATATTAGATTAGATAGTAGAAAATTAGATTTTTTATAATTCCGGAGTACTTGATTAGGCTAATTAATAAGCTTTAGGCCAAGCACATGCAACAGTTTCGTGTCAGCGACAGGTGATTCTACGACCGCATCGCCTTATAACTTAGTTTGGAAGCCTGGCACATAGGAACCGTGAGTAGTAATGTGTGTTATAGTTTAGCTTGCTACAAGTAGCTATGCGTCAGCGTATTAGTCGTAAATCGCTACTGGTAAATAATTCATTGTGGGCGAGTGGAGATACATGTTATACGAATAGTAAATAATAATACCTTACAAGGTTAAGTATGGGAGAAAATTCGGTTTGGGACAGGAATATTTTTAAATAAATTTGAAATCGACAGAACAGATAGTTGTAATAGTTTACTAGGTGTGCAAATGTTACCATAAATACATTTCTGCATCTTCTCACTGTGCCGCACATCGTGAATTATGTCAACAAGTGTAGCGATTTCTGGTATGAGCTGATAAGTCGCGACATAGCTCGTGAGGTCAGTACAGCACGCACTACTACGGTGTCGATGCGTGTGCAGGCGGCGGTGTGCCTCAGCGGCGACATGGAGCGGCTGGCGGTGACGGACGGCGGCGCGTCCCCGCCCGCGCATGCGCCGCACGCTCCGCACGCGCCGCACGCGCACGCGCCGCAGCACGCGCCGCACGCTTCCTCCTCGCACCCGCCCATGGCTCGCCCAAAGGACTCCAGGTTAACCAAGCCCCGACTCGTGCAAGTTACACCTTCAGTTTAAACGATTTAAATGCGCAGCTTGCACTGAATTATCTTGATTTGGGTGTATCCTACGAAAATACATTTTTCTACAAATTAACTAAGTTAGGTCAAATGTAAGGTATTACTAACTTAGTTCATTAGTAGTCTTGTCTTAAAACAATATCTAAATGCTTTTGTTTTTTAACCGATTCGTAGATTAACTCATTTCAACTTGTCAACTAATATCTGCACAGCTTTGTCCGTCTGTCCGTGTGTAAACTGCTCTATCTGCGCAATTAAATCGTTATCCATAAACTGAATGTGTGGTGCGCGTAACAATACATATCTTACCAGGAGTAGTGAGCAAGCGGAGTGTTAATATCCCCAACATCTGCAGAAACGCTGAGGTCATCCGACCGCCAGTCGGATCGCTCCAGCCGCCCGCCGTATGTCGCACCGGAGCTCGTCCTACGACTGACATATCGTCCTTCCCGCGCACCTCACATTTTGGGCGAGTTTGATTATAGGGAGCAATATGCGTACCAGCACTATATATGTTACGTCCGTGGTGTTCAATCACGCTTGCAACTATACGTACTTGCTAATTGTGTGAAATGTCCATGCTTTAACTTATATGTTTAAATGTGATTTAAATGTTTATAATAATATATATGTGTTTAATCGTGGTATTAAATATGTTGTCAGTTTGGTGTAAAATTAAGTCCGATTGACTGAATCAATGCACATTGCCTTTAATATTGGATATTTGTCAGAAATTCACTTGCTACGTATTTATATGTTAAATTAAAACAAGGATTGTGTTACAGGTATAAGGGTAAACGCATATATCCCTCGGTTCCCAACCAACCGTCGGAGGCGTCAGCACATTTTATGTTCGAGCTTGCTAAGTCTGTGCTATTCAAGGCGGGCGGCTCATCAAGCACCAGTATGTTCACACAGCCATCATGTGCGCGGGAGCATCATGGACCTCATAGGTAAACTAATAAATACCAAACACGATCATTTTTCTTAAAATTTAGTCAAATTATAGGTAGAATTTTGTTGCTATTACCAACATTGCCGCTCAAATTACTCATTTTTTTTAAACTCATCAAGTTTTAATTTAATAATTTTTAAAGGCCTTTTTGTCCCTAAAGCTGTAAGCCTGAGTTTGTTTCGCCATATCTTTCTTTCTTAAGGTAGTCCTAATTGACTACCTTTGAGATTCGACCCTTGATGCCGACGACATCTAGTTTCTTGTTTGTATAAAATTGACGTGTAAAAGTGTTTGTAAAAATCAATTTACAAAAAAAAAGCTTATTAATTTGATAATTCTAAGGAGTCGCTTTATTAACGTTTATAAAAAGCCAAAATCGTAGAAGTAAACCAAACCATTTTGTAAGTTATTTGCAACTCTTTCCAGAGGGCTACACATGGCGGCTTTTCAGCTGGGTCTCTACGCTCTAGGCTTACACAACTGTGTGAGCGCGAACTGGCTCAGTCGTACTTATTCGTCGCACGTCAGTTGGATAACAGGCAAGTGTTTTTTCTAGTAAATGGTTTATTTTAAAATTTCCCCAATCAACAATAAATATTATAATAATGATTTCTATCACTTACGCTTACTCATTGAAATAAAACTATTTTTACGGATTTTATCGCGGTTTTAATTTTGTTTTTTGGTCCCGATGTTTCGAATCCTTTACAGCATTCATGGTCACGGGCAGACTGAGGTGTTAAACGTCTAATTTTTTTACGTAAAACTGCAAGACCGAATGACACAGTGAGCTCATTTTGCGTGAATCGGATTGTAAATAATAACTAAAAATGTAAGGTAGTTGATAGTAATCGTCAAATTAGACGTTTAACACCTCAGTCTGCCCGTAATAGCCAGTATAGTTTTATTTCAAATATTATAATGTTTCTTAAAATATTACACGAAAATTGTACAGTAAGTTTTTTTAGTTTAATTATATTTTCAATAATTTTGTTTCATGTAGGTCAAGCTATGGACATCGGTGCGCCTGCTATATTATTTCTAATCGACGCTTGGGAAGGTCATTTGACACCGCCAGAGGCCGCTAGTATTGCGGATAAGGTAAGATTAATTTAATAAAGAAAATGTTTATTATCTTTGTACTTAACTGGTGTGGACTCAACTTGCAGCTTAGTATTTGATGGATTCTCAAGTTTTTTTTTTAAATTGAATTTCAAAAGTGCTTAGAATCTACAAGAGTTTACAGATGGTCCGGGAGGTAACGTTGCCAAATAAAAAGTCATAACAAGCCGGCTGATATTGTCATCGGTGTTTGATCTTATATGACCGATAAGTGAACCGACCGTAAGTTGCTCAAGTAGCGGTGGGCCACACCTACCGCTACTTGAGCCGCTGACGGTAGCCGGAGGGTTCTGTTATGGGCTCGAAAAGCTCCAGAATCTATCTCGAAATATGTGTATAAAGGACACAGCGTAGTAGGAATGCTCAAATATTTTTAATCTTTAGTGCCTCAGCTTACGGTCTTTCCACCGCTACCCACGCAGCTGATTGTTGTTTTCGAACTTTTGATAATTTAAACAATCATCTTGTTAAATTTCATCCGGCGTACTATAACTTTATATTACGTTATTTTTTACTTTATTATTTTTAATTTTATATTACGTTATAGTTTATGCTAGCGGCTTACGCAAAGTTCCCCCTCTACCATGCAGCTGACGATTATTTTTAAGCTCAGTGTGATACAAACTATTTATAAAAAAAGTTTCAGCCGGAAAACTAAGACTTAATTTTTTTTTCTTTACCACTTTCGTAACCTACCATTCCTAAACCCACCGCGGGTGTGACAGGTGACGCTTGGTTCACTTATCAGTCATTCGAGATCTGTTGAAAAACACACTACCTAAAATGCAACGGCACCTCCCGGACTAGAAGATTTAATGATTTTCAAGACTTTACAATTAGCATAGTTTACAAATTTTGATAATTTCTCAAGCTTTTATTTGAATGAAATGTGAAGTTAGCGGAGTTATATGGATGTGTGCTTGCAGGCGTCGTCAGGCCGCGACGTGCCGACGGTGCGCGCGGCGGCCGAGCTGGCGCTGTCCGTGCTGCCGCACGCGCATGCGCTCAACTACAACGAGATCCAGCGCGCCGTGCTGCAGTGCAAGGAGCAGAGCGACGCCATGCTCGAGCGGGCCTGCCTCACCGTGGAGGCCGCCGCTAAAGGTACTCACTACCAACTCTATTTGATGCTGACATATATTTTTATAAAAACCTCTTAGGAATGAGCATAATTATGTAACGACGCGCGTCGTTAAAGTAGCAGTGGCGGTGTTTAAAAAAT
The DNA here is from genome assembly GCA_905340225.1 of Abrostola tripartita. Classification (NCBI taxonomy): domain Eukaryota; kingdom Metazoa; phylum Arthropoda; class Insecta; order Lepidoptera; family Noctuidae; genus Abrostola; species Abrostola tripartita. The sequence continues at coordinate 1,550,849 of HG996494.1, forward strand.
CGAAGTACATAAATTGTTTTAGATTTTATTGTGCAATGTAGTTAATTTAGGTAATATATAAGTTACTGCTGAAATATGGACATGAAATCATAATTATACACACACTGGCATAACACAATACGTACACATATAAAAAGAATATAAAGAATCGAAGAGCATTTCTCTTCGATTCTTGTCATGAAAAGTGTGGTAACCAGTAGTCGCCCGCAGGAGGCGGCGTGTACCCGGAGGTGCTGTACACGGTGGCGCGCTACTGGCACGAGCTGTACCTGCGGCAGGCCAGCGAGGAGTCCGAGCCGCTGCTGGACGAGCCTCACTACCGCGCGCAGCCGCCGCCGCTCGCGCTGTCCGTGCCCTACCCCATCCCCTACTCCTTCACCTACCACCCCTACCCGCCCACCATATACCAGCTGCCGGTAAGTCTTCTTATCGTATGGTTGATGAACAACCTGGTGTCAGTTTAAGCCACCTGTAGGCCTCCTACATGGCTTTACACACCGTTGAGAAATCTGTCAAGTGTGCCGGTTTCCTTACGATGTTTTCCTTCACCGTTTTTAGCAACTGATAACTAATTTATATTACGCACATGAATTCAAAAAGACATTGGTGCGTGCCGTTACTTGAACTTGCGACCTTTGACTTGGCAGTCCCACGGTTATACCACTCGGTTATCAATGCTGTTTGCTGGTAAGTGAGCTATAACGACAAACTCTTAATTTCTTTATGTGGTTGTAAAATTTGGTAATAAGTCGACTTGAATGCCGTGACGGCGTGACGTGATGCCCCCACTACGCCGCCGCTCTCGACTCCATTGTGTGTGCGCGCGTATACTGTACACTTTGATATTTCACAAATGCTTAGCGTCCCGTGACGCCCAATTTTTTATATAGTTGGGTATTTGAGACCTAATCAAATGAGATATTTTTTATGAGCTATCAAAACTTAGCATTTTCCCTTAGAATATCCCGCACTTAAAACCTTGAGTCTGATTTAATATACACGAAACTTACCCTGTTTTGTGGGTGATATTATGAAGAGTACGTCGACGATGTGCATTAAAATACTTATACTGCGTTAAGAATGGTAATTGAGTGCGGTGGTCTCACAGTACACAGGCACGAGCGGCGCTCACCCGGCGCCGCAGTACGCGCTGCCGCCGTACTTCGTGCGCGGCCTGGTGGGCCCGGCTGGAGCGCCGCCCCACCCGTCGCACCCGCCGCACCCGCCTCACGCGACGCATCCGCCGCACGCGACGCATCCACCGCACGCGACGCATCCGCCGCACCCGCAGCACGCGCAGCACCAGTCGCACGCGCCGCTGCCGCCGCACGCGCCGCACCAGGCCATGCCCCCGCTGCAGCAGCACGCGCAGCTGGCGCCGCATCCCGCGCTGGCCCCGCACCAGCAGCACCAGCAGCACCCACAGCACCCGCAGCACGTGACGCACGCGCCGCCCATACAGGTCAACGCCACCGTGCATCAAGTTGTGAGTATTAGGGTACGTACACATCTGCCAGCGCGAGCGAGCGGCTAGCGCACACTGCGCACACTGACGACTACTCAGCAGTGCGGTGCGCAAGCGGCTCGCGTACTTCTTACTAACCTTCGCGACTGCAGATGTGTATGACACATTACTAATATATCTTTAGAAACCAAATCTCAAGAATAATGCTTTAGTAATTCTGAGAGTTTGCCATGTTCATGTAATGTGCTAATTTCAACTTTCAACATTTTATGGCGAAGTTTTGACTTTTTTTATATAAAAGTAAACTTAACTTGTTTTGCTGTTATTAAATTCTTGCCAAACATTAATGAATCTGAAGTTAAATAGCTTTTACTACAGAAATAGCATGAACTCGTATTCATTTAGATATATAGGTACTTAGTGCTTCTAAACTAACCCTAGCCACGTTTATGCTATAGCACCCAGCGCCGATTCCTCCGCCCCTGCCAGCACCGCACGGCGGCGTAGCGGGCGTGCCTAGCCTACCCAGCATGTCTAGTATGCCCAGCATGTCTAGCATGCCGAGTATGCCAAACATGTCGAGTATGCCGAGCATGCCCAATATGCCAAGCATGCCCAACATGCCAAACATGCCGAGTATGCCCAACATGCCGAACATGCCGAGTATGCCGAACATGCCCAATCTCCCGAGCTTGCCAGGCGTTCCCAATGTCAACACTGTAGCCAATGTTAACAACGGAATGAATTTTGAAATGCCTAATGGAATGAATTTCGAAATGCCTAATGGAATGGGTAACGGAATGGGTAATGGAATGGGCAACGGAATGGGTAATGGAATTGGCAATGGAATGGGCAACGGAATGGGAAATGGGATGGGCAACGGAATGGGAAATGGGATGGGCAACGGAATGGGAAATGGGATGGGCAACGGAATGGGAAATGGGATGGGCAACGGAATGGGAAATGGGATGGGCAACGGTATGGGAAACGGAATGGGCAATGGAATGGGAAACGCGATGGGCAACGGTGTGGGAAACGGAGTACAAGCCAATGCGGGTCCGCCCAATGTGAACCAGACGCAGCTGCGGAGGTTGCTGGCCGCCTACCGCGTGGGCATGCTGGCGCTCGAGACGCAGGCGCGCCGGGTGCACGACGACCGCCCGCAGAATAAGTTCGGCAGGTATGGACGACTTCTTACTTCTCCCAAATTGTCACCTCTTTAAATTAATTCTGAACAAAACATGACTTTATATGCATCAATTATTAGAACCCCGCGTAATCATGTAGGCCTGTATTACAGTGCTAGTATTAGTGAGCGTGAAACGTAGCCACATTTACACGTATAGATACACGCTCGTAACTCTCTCATTATTATTATACATGGGTTCACTTCATACATAGTCTCTTTACACTTAAATATCACCACTTTATTTTCAACATTCCATTTCTATACTAGCTGGCTTCATAGTCGTTTATGACACTATGCACAACATATAGCCAACAAGCGTTCGCGCATATGCTTGGAAGCTTGCATAGCATGATCAAATGAAGTCATAGTTTAAATTCAATAAAATATTTTAATTTGATAGTGTCTTTAACTTTGTTTGTCAGGGACTTAGTGGAGTAACGTAACGTGGGTTGCAGATGAATATCATTAACTGCTATGGAGCGCAGAACTTGCACCAGTTCTGCGCGTGCGCACAAACAATAGTGTCATCGTTCGTGCTGCACGAGTTGGGTGTGGACTCATCATCACCTTGTAACATCATATTTTTGCTATACCACTTAATGTTGTAGAAATATGCGACTCCATTTTAGCTAATTGTATTGTGGGTGCTTTTATACTCTGATCACTGTCTCGCTAGCACCCAGGTTTTGAACATACAGGTCTTTCTTGTGGCATCTGGCTGAAGCGTAGGGAGCGAGTTGCTTAGTGGTTGCGTTACCTACAAATCAGCTTACACATCGTGTTCCAAAATCGTAGTTGGTGTTATATAGTTTTCTGGAAAGCTTACCCCATGAAGTGTGTCAGCCTGCAAGCCTAGCTGTGTCCCGTAGGAACCCGCCGTACGGCGAGCACGTGAAGTGGCTGCTGCGCATCTCGAAGCGCCTGGGCGCGCAGTACCTGCACCAGTTCTGCGTGTGCGCGGTGAACTCGGTGGTGTCGCCCTTCGTGCTGTACGAGCTGTGCGTGGAGTCCGCGCACTGGCTGGCGCGCGGCGGCCCGCACCACCTCGTCATGCAGCACCTGCGCGGCACGCTCGCGCCGCTTGTGCAGAAGTGCCAGCAGATGTACGTACCGACACTTATTATTATTCTTTTAGCCGTGATCGCCCCACTGCAGGTTGAAGACCTCGCTTTCCTAGCTCCATTCCTTCTGGTTGAGAGCTGCAGTTGTCGATGTTAGGGGTTCATCGGTGGGTCACGTGGCGTCCAACGTGTTAAGACAATTCGCATCGACACTTACTTGCTTCAACTTAAACTTTTTAATAAATTAAGCGTGTCTGAACCGATGAACATGTATGAAGAATATGATGAGAGTGAATGAAGTAAAAGGCGGCTTTATATTATGTATGTTACAATTTTCTGTGTCACAGATGAATTTAATAAATTATTGACTGGGTGTAGAGACGCCTGGTAAAGCGAGCCACTGCTAAATAGCGACCACGGCCACTCTGACAAGAGCGATATACGAAGAAGTATAGTTAAACGCCATGGAACTAAACTAAATGCCGCTTTTCTTAAAACCATTAATCGAACAACTTATGTACTAAAATGTTAGTTTTATTATTAGGTTATTAACCTAGCACAGGTGTCAGGGTTTTACATATTATAATATTGTACTTACATGTTGTTATGTCAATATTTTTATTTTATTTTTTCATTATTATTTTCTTTATTTAAATCATTTTTCTTATAATTAACCACAGGTACATCCAATGCATCCATCAAAAGTTATACCACCTCACGACGGTGGAGTATGAAGAGTTCGTAAGCATCGTGCTGTCAGCGCGAACCGCTTTCCAACTCACGCCCGAAGGCAACACGCAGTTCAAGGAGTGGCTGGCCTCACTGCGCAGGTCTGTATCTTACACAATACAACCTTTTCGCATTTACAGGTGAAACAAACTGCTATTGGAACCGATAGAGCTGTTACTAGTATCGATAACAATGTTTCATTCTCATTATTTAACTGGGTTATTTAAAGTTTTTCATTAATTTTAGTATACCGCAAAATAAACCTATCACTTTACTACGTGATATTTTTGCAACCATTACTATACCATTCGTTGCATAATGAGTATATGATTTCAATAATACATTTAGAATTTTCTTTTATTCAGTACAGCGACCAAAATACCGAGAAATAGCACTGAGGAATATGCAATATTCCACTTTGTCTTGACCAGCCCTAAACATGATCATAATAATCTTATGATATCATGACAGTTGGTACCGATCTACATTACGATGTGTGTTCAGTGCAATGAGATTTCTATGATCTATAATATTTACAGAAAAATAGGGATGTTTTGGTCCAACAGCAGTTTTGTATTAACCTGTATGCTTCGCTTTTCTAACAAAATACAGCTGTATATACAAATAGTGAAACTTAGTTTTTTAAGATGCCTGGATCTGAACAGCAGTATTTGAATAAGTATTAATAATGTCATTATAATAATAGTTTTAATAAGGGATGAAGACTAACTAACTAACTAAAAAGGTAAAGGGTTTGATCTTTGATCGCATGTAAAAAGATTAAGAGATTTGGGTAAAATGTGTGTGACTAATAATGGTGCTGTTTTCTATATAACTATAAACACAGATGATAAAACAGTTCGTATCTGTAACAATGCTATTATGATGATATTTACATTACATATTTCATCAATGTTCTTGCTGTTAGCATTGTATCGATGTTCAATTTGTTATCTCGGGACGACTCGTAACGAAATAAAGGTTGTAGTGAATATTTACAGATCAAAATCATGCAAAAAGGATCTGTGGACGCAGCTGAATGCGGCGCTGCAAACGAATGGCAAATGACGTCGGCAGCCGATAGTTTGTAGAGTGCGGTGTACCGCGCGCAAACTGTCACAACACAGGCGATGGCCGCGATATCGGCCCGTACACCATCTACATAATCTTTAACTAATATATAAATTATGTTATTTGTAATTTAAGTACTCGTCCAACAATGACTCGGTGACAATCAACCGAGATCCATACAGTACTGAATGACTAACTAAATAACAAGATTGTTCTGCTTTCAAATATAATATTAGGCTAGCTATACTTGGAGTTGATATTTTTGAGTTATATAATACGAATTTTAATAAAGTGGGAATGTAATAAATTGTACATTCTCACAAAAAAAAAACAAAGAACTTAAAAGTTATTTGCAAGGTGCGTATTGAAACTTAAATTACAAATAATATAATCTTACTTGAGAGGATGTACCTCTGTTAGTAATAATTATATCGACTATGAGGGGATCGGTCTCAGTATGAAATCGAACGAAATGTATTGATGATCACAGAAAAATGTTGCTAACTCCTGTAATAAGTTTAACATTATACTAATAACACTGTCCCTGTACGGATCTATGTTTTCAATGCGTTTTTATCCCTGAGAATGTAAGGAATTCTGTTTCTGTGTGAGTAATACCAGAGGTTGAACACTTGTTAGTCCTCATGATTGTTGTTTGAATTCACGTTACTAACATGGGAGGTCATTTCCAGCTCATTTGAAGGTTGTGCTTTAAATAGTCTGAAGATTCGGTTGTTATCGGAGTTTTATTGTAAGAAGAATTAATATTTTTGAATCATTACTGCTTTATTGTCTGAGGAGGTTAGCAACATTTAATTTTGTTTTTCTTTTCTTTTCTTGTGTGCAATGTGCCGTGGAGTTATCTATTTCATGTTAAAAACTTATATTTCGAAACAATGTATAAGATATTGCACAAAACATTTAAACAACTTCATTACTTCCGTGAATTTTGAAATATTCTTGACACACTTAAACTAGTCAGTGGTTTTGAGGATCCGTATTTGGTAAATCCGTGGAACTTCATTACTGTAGCTCATTTAGTTTTCTTTTCTTTGAATAGGGTTATTTTAGAAAATTTGATTTTAATATCTTTTGCTGCGTGGGGGTAAGCGTCGCTTTCACCATTCAAGCAATAGATGTTAATTTGATCTGAAGAGAAATGTTAATGAATAACGGAAACTTACCCAGATTTTATTTTACTTCGAGTCAGAATGTTTCAGTTATTGTTAACATTTTTTTGCCTTTAGTTATTTCTAAATGCTAGGTGGGCATCTGATTACATTAGAGAATTAACTTTTTTTAGAATAACAGTAATAATGCGTTACAAGTCTTCATGTTAACTCTGAAACTAAGCCGTTCCTTAGTGCATGTGTAGCTTCTAAATAATATTAAAACATGTCAGGTCTGGAAGTCCATATAATCGCTGTGCGACTATTATAGGTACTTGTCGTGTGGACTCGTTTCTATACGGCTTCCGAACAAGATCTTAAATTAGGGCGTTTATTACTTAAATACAAATCAGTGTCCACTTAGCGGATTGTCGTGAAGATCTCTATCATTTTGTAAGCTTTTAGAAAATAATACGTCACTCATTTATTGTACGCGTTTCGTCGCTTGTTTAGTGTAATATGGATAGTTTCTGTATCTGATGCGAACGATTTCGGATTGCGGTTGATGTTTGATCATTTGTTTAAGTATTAATTGATCTATAATGAACTTTTCTCTGGTTTATCGTGAGGAGTGTATTGTTACGTACTGTTGTATATTGTAAAACGACTACAGTACTTTCACTGTCTGTTTACTAAAATATAGGCACGATATTCTTAAGACGGTCTCATTAGTGTAGTCGATTTATAAACACTAATGTTTTTGGAATATAACTCTAAATTTATCAGTTGTGCAATGGAGTTTCAAAATTAATAACAATAGTCCATGTTGTAATGTGAATTGGCTAAGATGTTTCAAGTGACCTAAATAGCGTCATTGGACTACAGAATATTAGACAGAATGTAGGCGATGACCGTGGATACACTATTTTTGATATTCTCTTGTCGGAATTTGCAGTTTCATGAATGTTTTAGTATAACGTCTTGCGGAGATAAATGTAGACGTGCGTTCGTAACTATAGTAACTTTATTTACACGTTTATATTATTATATACTTATATTATAATGCATAGTAGCATGAGTGGGGAGCCCTCGAAATATATTGTGTATGACGCATGCGCTGGCAACAAATGAAATACGGGACATAAATACATGCTACTTCGTCGTATGATATTTATTGCTAAGTATTTCTATAAACTTAGCGTCACGTGAAGTACTAGAATTAGTTACTGTTTTAAGAGCTACGCTAGTCTAGATCGTGCGTAATCGATGTTTACGACTTAAGTTTGATGTCGGATTGTTCAACACCCGACCAAGTTGCACATATTTATGACATAAGAACTTATCATTCCACAGTCAGATAATTAAATGTTAAAACTGCAGTGTTTATAACGATGAAGCAAGTGATGTGCGCTATGAAGGATAAGACACATCCTAATGTGATTATATACATATTTTATATCTAATGTGAAGACGATAATATCTTTCAACTTTGAAGCAATACTGAAATATCATTTATAAATTATATGAAATTTAGAGATTTTATAATGTGTGTAATTGGCCAGAGTAAGTAATTGATGTGGTTCATAAGTATAAATAAATGAAAGACATTTTATTGTGAAACTGTTAGGCCGTTACTATCGCGTGTATGATTAATGTAATGTACGCTAGTAAAAATTGCTCAATCATTGAAATGGTATTGCATGGAGTTTCAAGCAGAGGAAAAGATGTAATGGTACAGATTGTTATAGCCTGTGACATAGTACATTTGTTACTAAGATATAGTCTTGGGAACAAATACACAACGTTTGGTAACGCTTTTAAATTTCAAGTCACGCTGTCTGCGGTCTGACTTGACATTTTTCAGCTTTATTCAGGGTTAATTTAAAGTTTTTCGAAAGTTTCCAAACCTATATTTATTACAAAAACCTATCAAAATTAATTTAATCTTTTCTATTGACTTGTCTAAGCTAATAGAGTTATGATTAAAATAAAATCAGCATAAAAACACGTCCAGCTTTCGGGTATTTTTTGATTAACTCTGTTTAATGTTTCATGCAAGAATATGTTGTTACGGTGATACGCGAGGTTGAAAGAACGATAAAATGGTCTGTCTAAGTAAACGGAAGATTTTGAAATCTGACATTGGAATGGAATTTGTTGCCAGCCTTAGCATCGAGTAGGTTTAGTTCAATATCTTTATAAAATTAGATGTTTATGTGCATTGATTAAAGGTGTGGATGTTTCAGCATTCAGTAGATAGTAAATTTTTAGAATGCTAGTTAGGATAAATTGAAGTTCGTAACAATTGGATCAAAGCAACGGTTTTAGATTTTACCGATTTCATAATGTATGGTCATTTCAGAACGAATCAGATGAATGGTTGTATAGTATTTCCTAAATAGATCGTTGTCAAGTTCGGTATTTCTATAAAGAATTATCTTCAGCACAAAAGTTTAGCTTGTTACCAACTCGTTAATAATGCACTTTGAGTTTCAGTCATTTAGTGTGATTGTTAGGGAAGAGTTTCGTACTGTCATATTTATTTAGATATAATTAGATTCAAGGAGAATATGCTGCGAAGATACGCCAACATGTTTGTACGGAAGCTGTTGCGTTTATTTACAGTAATTGCGTTGTTTACACAACATATTAGTCATTGTGAGTTGCATACGCAAACTATATTGCAACTGCGTATCTTCGCAGTGTCTCTGCACGTCGCGTCCAATTTTATCTACTCAAACTCACATTATTTTTATAAATTTAATTTATTTTGACTACCTCGTCCAGACTTAAAAATTAGACTATATGTAACGTCATTAGTTAATTCACCTTGGATGGTATCTTCCGCTGAATGCGACTTTATTGTAATACCTTAAATTATAATTATACTGTATTATTATATTACGTTGAGTTGATTTGTCGAATCGAATATCTTTATAGAATCGCACCGCACTCTTATAATAAGGCACTTGACTTCGTTTATCGCAAAATACATTGTTTCAACGCATTAATAATGAAATTAACACACACACACACACATATATTTGGAAAGACATGATTTTGTCTTAGAGACTTTGCCGTCCATAAATTAATTTGCAATTCTTTAAAACTACAGTCGTTTCTTTTATGACATCTTCCTACTAAGAATTAAAATACATACTACGCAAATATTATATTTCAATAAATAAAAGAATATTATAATCAAATATTGCTCTTCGGGCATTATTAACATTTTCTGGTATAGTTTAGTCGAAAAGCATATTTCTTCTGCATTGGTATTAAGGAGTGCTTTGACATTTTAGTCTCAAAGAACTATTTTTACACTTTAAAGCGTATTTAAATTGAAAAAAAAAAGGATTAAATATATCGTTAGTTTGGTAAATATAGAGTGTTAGAACCGAGCATATTTTAATTAGTCGTTTAATGCATGTTCATAGTTTTAATTCGCCCAGTGTCAGGAAAGTCGCGAGGTGTTACATAGGAGTTTTGGTACCCGATTGATTTGCAGTATCACATATCAGTTCAGTCGTACTCCGCTTTATAACACGTTGATATCAGTATAATGCAACGATATCCAATATGTAAACGAGCATAATTTAATTAAATCACAATTAAATTACTGTATTGTAGCATTGGACATATAACGTTCTAAGTCATAGGCGCAATGTGGATTGGACATACATCAGATAGATTGTGGAGAGGAACCGTTGCTAGACGTGACTATTTGCAGTCGAGCCGCAAACGACGGCGAAATAGCCACCAGTGCCTCACTTATAGCCCAGACTAAAGTAAGCGAGATGATTTAGACAGAACCTCGGTATGTCTTGTCCACAGTTGGTCTTCAACGGTAGTGGTAGGGCACAATTATAAGAACATATAGATAGTTCAGGATCGTGGGCAATGGGTCGTTAGCTGCACTTGTAGAGTTTTGTTCTTTAATACTCATGACAATGTATGCGTCGAACTAACTACTTCACATCACAAGTCAGTTAGAAGTATAGAGGGTATACAGTCTAGCAAGTTTGTTTAGTTCTATGTCGAAGATGCATAATTATTTTATACATCTGGATTTGTAGTTTAATTAATGCACTTTGTAAGTGTGGTGTCTCCGCCTATTAAAATATTTAACCATTTACAGAGTTCGAATGGCTACTTATTAGTGTACGTAATAAATTTATATAATGATATTTTTATTGTTCATATCGCATATTTACTTATTTGAAAAATGTAGTTTCAAAACAAAGAATGTCATTGATAGTATTTATTTCGTCAGCGGGTTCAGAGTACTTATACATAATTTCAGATAACGTAAGCGTACAAGTGATGTCTCTTTGGTTATTGCACATTTATCATTGGTGGCTGCAATCAACAAGAATGTGACATCTTCATACTTGCGAGTCTCCAATGACATTCTATGTAACGTTGCTATAAGTTTCAATGCAACAACACGGACGAACAGTGAAAAGGAAAGTATCCTTGTATAATATTGTTCAGCTCGTATACATATAAAGAATTCTTTGCGAAAAATTTCAAGCGAACTGTTTAATTTTTGTGCCACGATCGATTCCAAAACTGTCCGCCATGTTTACTTGCAGGACGTAAGACTGACAAGAACATTGTAATAGTCGAAAATGGAGTCTTAAATGTAAAACCAGGATGTCTGGAAATGATACTTTTGCCGTATGTTTTGCTCCTATGTTTTGTCTGGTTGGAATTTTGCTTAGGTATTCATTTTATGATGTTATTAAAAAGTATTGTTTCATGACATCCTGCATAATATAGAAAGTGCCCATACATATAGTATTTATTAAATATATAGCACTAGACATTTTGCTCCGTTGTCGCAAATGGTTGTAATTATAAAAAGTATAGTTAATATTAATTAGTAAAATGATAGACTGTTTTGCACGATTTCTGGTTTTACCGTGTCAAGTGTTGTTCACGTTATCACTATCATGACAACAGACATCATTTCAAAGAACACTTTGTGATGACAAGTTTCAAGTTTGGAGTTTGCTGGTTGCATGTCATACCACAATGTTTCCACATTCAGTACATCACCCAACTTGCAATTTATCCCTCTATAGTAAAATGTATGTTTCTAATACGACTGGAAATATTTTGACCTCTAGAACGTGTTACTTTTACGATTACCTACACTATAAGTCTTTTTTGGCGACATATTTGAAATAATATTATTTAATTATTCAATATACTTATCTATATTAAGACTTCAGTGTTTTATTTCAAAACTAATAACGACTTTTCATGTTTACATTATTTTCATAATATAATGATGAATGTTATACCTTGTACAAATACACGCGCTTGTGAACGGGTTTCGAATTTTCGATGTAGTATCATTACAGTGTAGTAGGGAGTAGGTATCGTGTGTAGGATAGGTGCGTCCAAAATTTCAAGCCTCATTCGTATCCAAGAATAAACCTTCATCCTTAATATCTCATAGACGTTATTAAGACAGAGGGCAACCATTTACAGTTCCCTGACCATGAACTCTTAAAACAGGACAGTTTACGTTGTGAAAGCGAGACGCCGCATTACACTGCACCGCTGCACGTAGCGGTGTCTCGCTTTCACATCGTATACTGTCCTTTTTTATGAGTTCATGGTAAGGGGGCTGAGCTGAAGATGAAGCATATTACTGTTAAGATACAAGAAAGTACAAACTATTGTTTAGTATATCGTACATACATAAGTGGGCGCGAACTTCTGTACCCTACTGTTCCTGTTATCAGAACTAGTCGACCTCTCGCTCCACTTCGCGTTTCCTATTTGTGGGACCTTGAATGTGCAATATTATGCATTAATAGGTAACTGATAATACAGAAATAAACGGAAGTCTTTGTATTTGTTTATATATTATTATAATTCCTTATGTTAGTTACTAGTGCGTAGATAAAGGCTTTGGTATGCAAAACAAGTATCTAGGTATCCAAATAGGTGAATGGAAAGGTACACTATAATTGTTACAGAACTATCGTACCTATCTACAGATAAATAAATATTAATTTGATTATTTTAGCAGATAATTATATCTATATTACTTTTGGTGCCATTTTAGCGAGCAGCGACACGGTGGCTCAGTTGGTTAGAGCAGCGTCACGGTACGACGAAGGTCGCGGGTTCAAGTCCCGCTCGTGTCCATCATTTTTCAAATTTCCTTTATCAATTTAGTTTCAAGATATATCTATGTTTGGAATCTGGACATAGAATAAAGTAATGCCATCTACTTATCAGTTTCAAGGGATTTTAACCCTTTCACTGTCCAATGCACTTCCATTTGGTACTCGATTGTTTTACCTACTATTGTGTGTACCTAGCGGACAGTCAACGTGTTAGATATTTATTCATTATCCTAATATGGTATTATGTTGGCCTTAAAAAGGGTACAAAAAAAAGGCATTTTGTAGGTATCCTGAACGTTAGAAGACGTTTAAATCAGTCCCACCGATAGGTCAACTTAGTGAGCTTTTGGATACAAACCAATACTGCGTTAGTGGCGAAAGTTCAGTGTTTTCATTAACCATTCATCCATTTTTCATATCTCAATATGTAATATTTGTTATATGTGAGAATCGAACCCGCACCTGATAACCACTTAATCATTGCTCCAATCGGCACGTGTACAATATCTGAAGATGAGCTATCATTCTGAAATATTTGATAAAGGTAGTGATTGATGTCCGTATTTAAGAGACTGACGCATTTTCTCCAGATAAATCGGTGTACGTAACGACGCCTTAGGATTATTATCAGTCACGTTAACTTATCTTCTTATTGAAATGCCCTTGCGCGTCAATGGATTACCAGGTTCTTGTATGATTATGGGGCGATATCTTTGAGCCATCGGCATCGGATCAATTTGATCTTAGTAGGGCAAGTTGAATCTTTGTAGTAACGATCAAACACTTGTGGAAATTAAACATGTGGTTGCTGGTGTAGGATGCCCGCTATACTGTCAGTAAAGATGAGATAATTGGTTTCTTTGGACCTTTCCAGTCGACTTAGATACTTGGAACGCTGTTTCGTTGTTTCACCAACACTTGAACCCTGCACCCCTGCCTAGGTGCTCTTCAGAGAACGCAGGCAGGATGATACATCTAGTATTTAACATCTCATCTATATATTTAACATCTTTGTATGACCTATGTTTAACAAATAAATGATTTTATGATATATGAAATATAGGTATTTTACATACGACTCAAATGAGCGTGCAATTGTTCGAGAAATTGTATTTAGATACAGGTACGTATATAAGTAGGTACCTACCTACTTTCAAAAGGGCTTCAAATTTTTTGCGTATATTATATTATCACTATACAATCAGTTATGTAATTTAAATAAGAGCAAATAGTAACGCGTTGAAGACGTCATTACGTAAATAAAGCCAGTGGTGGTAAGTTTTACGCAAAATCGGCTTATTGTTTTATAGTTAGCAAATCAAACGCACAGGTCATTCAACTAAAGAAAGGTAAACTATAATTTTAAATAAAACTACTACATTGCGCGCCTTAGAATTTAGGTATCATTGGTAAGTAGATAGGTACTACTTGCGTCCATAAACAAATGAGACCGAATAAAATGCCTCTTCAAAATAAAGCTTTCTTGCTAAAAGCACTTGAGAAGGCAAGGGTCACGACCTTTGGTGCAGACTTGCTTACGACCTTTTTTGTGACCTAAAATTATTTTATGTTGAACCACAATGTATTTTAGACGTTCATAGATTAGGGGATCATTTTAAAAGAGTATGCTATTTTGTTTATCTTGTAAGATTTAGGTAGGTACTAATATCACATACACAAACACCCAGGCTTGGGACAAATATCTGCGCATCGAACAAATTTTTGTCTCGTGCGGGAATCGAACCCGCAACACTTAGCGCAGTAGCTCGCTTAGCCACTGCACCAATCGGGTAAACCTTTGAGAAAGACGTTGCAAGAAGACTGGAGCTGATATTATATTGTGTAAAATGCCTTCCTTATAAGGTACCTACTACTTACTACCAATCTATGACCAATCTGAATATTGACAAGGGCCAATTAATAATATCAGTATTTTAAACTATCTAACTAATATATAGAGAAAGTTAGATATGTATTAGGTACCTATCTTAATAAAAAGGACCTTAATCACTACCACGGTAATATTATAATATTACCGTGTCACTACAAAGTACAAAACAAAGTCGCTTTCTCTGTCCCTATGTATGCTTAAATCTTTAAAACTACGCAACGGATTTTGATGCGGTTTTTTTAAATAGATAGAGTGATTGAAGAGGAAGGTTTATATGTATAAACACATCCATTAAATAGGTTAGAAATACTTATATATTTTATACCCGTGCGAAGCCGGAGCGTGCCGCTATCAGGAATAAAAACAAAAGCCTAGGCATAGGTACCTATAAATTAATCAAAACATGCTTATTTTTAAACATAATCTAATAATAGACCATAAAACGATTACAGAATAATAATTATAGGTATCAGAAATACGGGTCAAATGTCCTATCGCTTAATTACCTACCAATATTTATCAGAACAGTCTGAGTTATATTATTTAATGACAAATCACATTACGAAATATACATTATCTTTGATCAAAAATATTTCTTAAACTTATGTAAGTATCTCGGACTGCATTAATGCAACATCGACCTAATCTAACCGCTAGATGAGGAAATTAATTGGCTTACAATTTCACAGGTAGATAAAAGATGCCACGGTTTCCTCAATTACAAATCACCATCACGATTAAGATGAATTGAACAAGAATCCTTTGTTTAACAGACGACCATGACTGACATAGTTAAAATAAAAAAGTAAAGACTGCTTTACTGTATCGCGTCTTAACTTAATACTCTGATAAAGACGATGTCGGCTGCGTGCCGGCCGCTTGGCCGCATGGTATCCACGGCGGCCGGCGTGATTCACGCGTGCGCAGACACCGTCAGAAAAACAAACAGCTACTTTTTATCTCTTATAAACATCGATCGCTTGAATGCAATGTTGACATGTTTGCTGAAATCGAGCGCATTGACTTGTCAAATACAACCGTCGTAAAGGTGAGTGAGCATTATATTTTGGTTGATTTTGGAGATGTCAGAAACAAACTGCATTTATTTTGCATGTCAAGTAAGTGTTGCTACACCCTTACAAGGTCAATGTTTGTTAAGAATAGCATACCTATATTTGAGTTCTGTAAAAGTACATAGCGAAATACATAAATAAAATGTCACTCGAATAAAAGGTACCTACCTAGTAAACTATTAACGTGTCGATTACTACATAAGACACTGTTTCTGTTTTATATCAATATTTTGTTAATAGTACCTAAATCAATATTTTCGTTATCGTTCCGCCACCTACTTCACGAGACTTGCACGGAATTACTTAAACATTAGTATAATAATCTTTACATACAATCATCATCATCATCATCAGCCCGTTGCAGTCCACTGCTGGACATATGCCTCTCCCAATGTACGCCACAAAGCCCGGTCTGCTGCTTTATGCATCCAATACAAGTGGACAATTATTGGTGGTAGTTAAGTAAAGGTACGTGCAACTAACTACCTACCTACTTATTTTATTATTACATAATATATGTAATTTACACAGCGATCGGCGATGCGATGCAAGTAAATAATGTCTATTAGACAAAGATTACAATGTCATTCTAATATCAATTTCACGCTTCTTGATAAGCACATCACATAGTAGTATTATTAAATGGCAGGTGCGAAGTGATATTAACAAATTATTCAACGTCTTATCGCGTGTTCCGCATGTAAATATGGGACGAATTCTATGATGAGTTCATGATCCAATATTATGGAAATAGTGCCTAAGTAAAAAGGTAGTTAAATAAGCAGCGTGCAGCGGTCACAAAGGTTTTATTAAGTAAGCACCTTATACTATAACCATATTTAATAGTCTAACATTATGATAACACCTATATAAAATATGTGAAAAAAGAAAAACAACCTCCTTTGAAGCGTTGGTTTTAACAGAACGCAAGCCAAGCTAATTTCAAAAAGGGGCAGGCACAAATATCGAATTTTAATTATCATTTATGTACTAACGTGTTAACTAAGAACATAGGTGCTAGGTACTTATATAATTAATAAAGCACCTCATTACAGCCTTATTAGAATAGGCTCGGCACTTCGGCAGATTGTAGTGCATAGGACTCTGATTCTCAGTGACCGGGTCAAACGTGTGTCGTACAGTCGGCGAAAAGACGTTAGAGAGCGGTATCGTGACAAGTGCACAGTGCAGGCAAGCGGCTAAGGTAAACTATACTATAATTTTAATCTTTACATTACATTGTTGACAACCTTATGTTAATAAAATAATTCATTTCGCCAATTATATTACCTATTATTAAAAAACTACAACTACCAATTATGGCCATTAGTTAATAACATAAAAATTCTCTTGAAGCAGAAAACAAAGCCAAGCCTCTGTATAATAGGTTATATTTACATTACATCAGTAGGTAAGTAGGTACGTACGTTAGTGTCGTATTGTTTACATAGTGTAATATATAAGCAGTAAACATAGTTTACAATAATAAGCTATATTTAATTACTGTTCGCATTTATAAATAAACTGGGATTAAAATTATTTAAGGCGATTTGCTTAATATTTGACCATTTTACATAGGTTTGATTCTATAAAAGACATTTAAGCATCTGTATGATATACTTTAATAACTTTCTTGAGTGTTATCCATAATATTGACTATATATACCGGTTTTTACTCACGTCAATTTAAAAAGGGCATTCCCGAATATTGACGTGAGTAAAAACCGGTATATATAGTAAGTAATCCGTATGATAATTATGCAGAAAAGAGGAAGCGTTCACGTTTGTATCTTTTTGAGTCAGTGTTTGTGTAGATATTGGATATTTCATGAGAAATTCTTAATCTGGGGTGAAGTTATAACAGAAAAAGATAAATAAAAATATTGTTAGGAGCCTTTTAGCGTGTATCTATACATAAGTAGGTACTAGACTAGCTGTTTACATACTAAACAATGTGCTAACATCTTATTCTGATTGCTGCCAATTGGTACAACTACAAACAATCGACTCGATTGCGCACTCAATGACACTTGTTATTATTTGTGTGATATGGGTAGGTATATAGGTACTAAACATAGTACATAATACACCTTTCCTTATGTTTTATGGTCTAATTAAATGTTAATTACAAATGATTAAAAGAATGAGTTGTTTCTGTACTTAGCTTATTACAGGTCGTGTTTAAGTAGCACGTAAATTCTCGGAATTTAAATATACTAAGATTTAACTCTAACACGATTTTCTGCAACTAAAATTGTTTATAAATTATTAATTTATTACTGGTATCTATTACGTCGTACGTCTACTACTAATCTAGACATTAACGTGGGATTACGTCTAATTTAAAATAAAAAATGTGATAACATGCAATGCAAATCGAGCCCAAGGAGCAGTTAGTAGCCAACCTCATAATAAACAGCTGATATTTAATTGAATACACAACATAAATCAAGTGAACTCGACAAACCAAAAAAATAAATTAAGTATACAAACGAAAATGTTTTCGCGCGTTAAAAATCCATTTCACCTTCTCATTTCCGCGAACACCACCAAAAAGGATGTTAAATGTTAATCAAATGTGTTACTTAGTGCGTATTTTGAAAACACTCTGTGTAAGTCAACGAATAAATGGAAAATACCGTCGAAGGTAACTTTTCCATACGAATAAGCGTGTTTACTTAGGTAATGTTAAACACTACACTATTACTTAACAGTATCGTCGGTACACCGCACTATCAAGTCTTGATCTATTTTTAATACAGATGCGTAAGGTTGGAAAAACAATCTCATCGTACTATCATTATCAATTTATTTCATCACGCTGGAAATACTGAACGGATTCAGTACATAGTTACCAGTAAGATATTTTTCATGTGCTTGGAAATATACAGGTCAGTTTTTGCCGTGTATATGTGTGCCGTGTGTATGCAAAGCTGGGTCTTTCAGTCTTCTACAACTAGCGGCTATCACCATATAGTTTAATACGCAAAATCACGCGTGGACATAGATGTAGTACCTATATTAATATACAACAATAATGTGCGTGGCCATCTCCGAAAATGTATCTGTTTTACTTAAAAATTCCCAGGCGTTCTATAATGAGTACCTTCCTATCTGCAATCAAATTGAGGGCGCTACTATTGGTAACATAGCAACCAGATATAAGTGCTGCGACCCAAACTGATTACATGTTTATAAATTAATATATCTGCTTAATTTACCTTAAACAAGAAAATGTTTTTTTGAATAATTTAGACCAGTAAGTAGGTACACTGTATCTACAATTGATTTGAATTTTAACTCATTGAAAACTGCTGGCTTAAGACATTTCATAAGCGCTTATCTGAACAGACTGCAGGAGTGCAGGACCTAAGGTAGACCCTCAATATCCATAAAAAGTCCTCTTTCACTCCTATGCGACCAAACAAAAAGGTCCTAAAGTCTCAATGGTGTTGTAGCCTCTCTCTAGCCTGGATTTCGTGACTTCTCCCGGTCGAGGCAGTATTTTCTTCAGGGTTCAGTTTTGCTCAAAACTAGTCAGGCCAGCTCCTAAGAAAGAGCACTGCAGTTTATTTCAACACAGCTGGAGTATCCAGTGATTGATTGCCAGTTTGACTTTGAAATATCTTCATCTCAAACGTCAATACGGATCGAATTATTATCTGATATTCAGCTTGAATTTGCAGCAATTTTCCTTTGTTCCTTATCAATGCAGTATTTTTAGGCAAAGTTTGTTAAACGTTTACCTACTTAGTATTTAAAAAACGTGCGTCCAAAAAAAGATAGGGTGCTATGTTATTATTCAGATATACCTAATATTTACATAACATTGTCCATTAGCACTGATAGTAGGTACCTACCTATTATATAGCTAAGTTTAATTATTCTATCTTAAAAAGAATACTTATTTTTCGTTTTTGAGCGCAAAAATTCTTCTATGTTTTTCAGCTGTGAAAAACTAAGGTGATAAAATTGAATAACAAGGAAAATAATAATTAATATATATATTTAGTTAAATTAATTACCAAACCGTCGAGTCGTCCTACTTACTGCTAATTAATATTTACACGTTCTTGATGATAATAATGTTCGGTAAATTGTATACGGAATACTAATTATTTAATTATATATTTTCACATAATGATATTAAGTAGGTGAATTTATCAAAGAAGTGTCTGTTATAAGGATATTGAACTCTTAGATATAAGTTACCTTATATTTTGTTTTATACAAAATGAAAAATTATATTTATAATAAAATACTGATAAGTTATTGATGGTTTATTCGTCGTATCGTCGATCGTTTAGTAGTTTATTAAACTATGATCATACATTATCGGTCTAAACATTTGTGGAATAAAAAAATATGTTTATAAAAACATATTTTTAAGAAATAGTTCAACGTCTTCGCCTTAAGTGCTCATGCGCTCGTCCTATGGCAGCGTGACGCCGGCCGCGTGGTCTGTGACTTTTGTCATCGTGTACCCTTATCTCGACGTTACTACATTGATAATACGAGCGGTTTTATTTTCATTGGCTGCGCGGAGGGCGTGCGCGCCTCCGCCTGCCTCTATAAATTCGACAAACATCAAAATAGTTCTAACATAGCTGCGCCAGCGCCGCGCGTGACGCGTCACATTCATATCATCACGTTACAATAACATACACAAACAATAGTTTAATTTTTATAGTTTTTTTAAGGTAAGTTAAATATTTAACTATTCAATTCATTGATTGTTTTTATGAATTTAATAGTTAGATGCTATGCGTTAGAGCGTACTATCGAAGTGATATTATTGACGTGGCTTATATATTTTCTTAAATTGGGAGAATCGTTGTGTCAGTACAAGAAGTTTTAAGTAATAGCAAAAAAATATAACAATCCTTATAGCAGGGCATGATTGGCAACGAAACTATAGCAACTAACAAGCACCTACAGAAAGACACGAACTTTAATATAATTGGACATAACTTTATGACATCGCTGAAATTTTCCTATGCCCAATGGAAAATATGGACTGTACTACTAGTCACAGATATAATGCCAGAGTCAGTCTAGATAAAAATAGGCCACGCGCGTGCGCTCTTCACCTTGCTAATTAGTAGCCGTAGACTGATACGCGAATTGAAATTAGCAACAACATAATTCAATTCACATGCAATTCACAAGTCCGCGATCTACCAAGATTGGTAATCTTTGACAGAGGCTCTCCCAATTCCACCGAGTCACTACATAAAATGAATTCCATTCTAATATCATAAAAGTTTAACGTTTCATTTTATTTCAGACACTACAAACTTTACAGACCTAATAAAATGGCTTTCCTACAGTCTATGCCTAAATCTGAAACTATCAGGATCCGAGAAAAACATGTTGGGTGAGTTTTGAAAACTGTATTTTTTAACATAAGTAAATTAACATCGTTTGGGGACTACTGGGATTAATGAAGCGATGGGCGATGAACATGGACCTCAGTGTGGACCTGATGAATGAATAGGCTCGCATCTTATTTACATTGGATATATATAATGAACGGCGAGATGTGCGCCTGTGTGTGAAGCCTGAAATATGATTATAGGCGTGATTGTATGAATGTTTTATCTTAACCCGTATGTAATAAGGCCGTCAATTCGTTACTTTAAATACTGATCATAACATTATCTCGTAACTTCAGACTACGAATTTAATACGTGTTCATTTTTCAGAGCTGCGTGCCAGCTGTTCTTCCGTTCATCTCCCTTAAAGATAGTACGAGGTATAGCTCAATACATGTACGATGAGACCGGCGAGAGATACCTAGATTGCATCAACAATGTTGCACACGGTAAGTCTTAGGTTATCCGTAATATACGCTCACGTTACGATAAATTAGTATGAACGGGATTTAAGTCGAAGAGGTTAAAGTGCTGCAGATAACATGCACCCTGTCTTATCTGTTTTAAAATTATAAATGTTTATGATACCAAAATAAATGTTGAAATGTGTTTGTGCAACAAACTTAGGTACACATAATCAACAAAATACAACGGCAATTGTTTGGTTATCAAATAATTTGGCAAATATAAACATTATGTAAAAATATTATCTTATCAAAGACTAAACAAGCCAATAAAAAAATCTTAGATATGCAAAATTTGTCTTGTGGTTTAGTTAATAAGAAGACATTCATAGACAAAAACTGTACCAATCAATACGGATATAGATTATAAGGTGGCTTCACTGACCTTCCACATTTTACAACGCTCAACGATAAACAGTAAACACCTTTCCAGGAGTGACGGAACGGTACCAATATACTGTCAAGAGCTACTTACACACACAAGTATTA
Source organism: Abrostola tripartita (assembly GCA_905340225.1). Taxonomy (NCBI): domain Eukaryota; kingdom Metazoa; phylum Arthropoda; class Insecta; order Lepidoptera; family Noctuidae; genus Abrostola; species Abrostola tripartita. The sequence continues at coordinate 1,572,911 of HG996494.1, forward strand.
TATTATAATATTTTTATTAAGTTCCACTGGCTCAGCTTTCATGGTAAACATTTTAAATTTTTCAGTTGGCCATTGTCATCCCCACGTGGTCGAAGCTGGACGGAACCAAATGTCGTTAATATCAACTAACAACCGCTACCTCCACGATGAACTAGTGATTCTCGCAGAGAGGCTCGTGAAGACCCTACCAGAACCACTGTCCGTCTGCTTCTTCGTCAACTCTGGTTCAGAAGCGAACGATCTCGCCCTAAGACTCGCCAGAGTCCACACCAAGAATAAGGACGTTATTACCTTAGACCAGTAAGTATCTTTTCTACTAGTCCATTATCTTACGGAATACCGATTATTACGGTCTCTCAGGAATAAAATATGAAATAGAAATTATTGGCTACTTTCACGGGTCTTAACTTCGTTCATATAATATTCATTGATTCAGGAGAAGGGTCACTCTGTACGGAGTAAAATTATCTATTTACAGTATAAAACTGTTATCGGTACACGATGCTCACAATATACAAACGCTAGAGATAATATGACGCACACCGATGTTTCGAAGTAAGCACAACTTTCGGAGTGGACCGACCCTAAACTAAATCTAGTGTTGCCTAAACTTGTGGTTGGATCAATGAATCACAAATTGCGAAGTAGCCCTAAAATGACATAGTATACGTTTCGTGGCCAAACCTGTGTCGTAGATGTTCCCCTCGTTTTGTTCTCGTTACTTCGAGCTCGTCGAAGTGTTATTAGGGTGCTACTAGCGCCTGTTTGTTACAGCGCGTATCATGGCCATCTAACGTCTATGATTGATGTGTCTCCCTACAAATTTAACCTACCCGGAGGTCCAGAGAAGCCAGAATGGGTTCACGTGGTAAGTTGTACATATTGACTGGGTAGCACACGTTCGTTTAGTTGCATTAGTTTATTGGCACGCATTATCTGTTTCTTATCGTCAAACGATATTTGGAAGCTCCTAAACTGATATCTATGTACTTGAGACGATAACGATGATCTCTGTCAATTTATTACGTAATTATTGGACGATTTATATCAGTAATTTTATTATGATAGAGACATCTTTAATACATTTGCTTAATCGTCTCGTTTAAACATGTTTATGTACATATATTAGTAAAATTGAGTACTTAACTTTTACTAGTAAATTCATAAAATAATTATTCTTTTGTAATAAGGAAGTTTTATGTAGCATCAATAAAAACTTTGGATTGTTAAATTAGCAATAAAGACTATCGAGGAACTTTTTTATAATCTCTTCGGGTAGAGAAAATAATACTCTATTAGCTAATCATTTAAAATGAATTTTGAATAAAACACACTTTCAAACATTGAGCAAAATCCTTAACCTTCAATTGTTTCTTCAGGCACCAGTACCAGATGTATACCGAGGAAAATATGTATACCCCAACGACTCGCACAGTGAAGAAGAATTAGGGACACTGTACGCTAATGAAGTTGGCAAAATTTGTAAAGAGAGTAAGAGCAAAAACGGCGGCGTTTGTGCGTTCATCGCAGAGAGCCTACAAAGTTGTGGCGGCCAAATCATTCCGCCTGAAGGCTACTTGAAAGAAGTTTACCAGTAAGTACTTATATGTAGTTTCATAACCAGATATTTTGTTACTTAGAATTTTCCGAGACCACTTTTCTAACAATACCGAACAACTGTGTGCTCTTGAAATATATATCCCTTTTTGGCTTTCATTTGTGTTTAGTTAAATAAGGAAATGGAAGGAAAATGGCTATAGCAAGCAGGATCTATATCTAATCAAATAATTTATTTTACAGTGTTTTCTGCAAAATAAATGATTTGATTTGAATCATAAACAAATAAGTAGAATTTTACTATTTTCCTTCATGATCTAACTCATTGTTTAAGTATCTATTAAAATGGTATCTTGGGAGTAATTTAAGAATTCTCAATTGAATCTAACTTAGAGTATCATAGCAAAAGTAAGTAGGAACGTAATTACCAGCCGTATCTATCTACCATTAAATTCTAAATATTGTTTCTCAATTGGCCTTGTACGCTATTTACTAGTCGTTACGCTCGAGTTTATAGATATAAACGTTTACACAATTGCACTATGATAATATTATTCCATCGTGCATATTTAATGTAGATACCTACCTAGTTTTATTTAAGGGTAAGGTATTTTCTACTTCTTCCAAAAAGCTTTTATTAAAAAAATATTTTGCAAGTGATCAACCATTTTTTTAATAATTTACAATTAAACCTTCACTAACCTCAATTCATAACCTTTTTTTTAATTATGAGTACATTAATTTCAGGCACGTTCGCGACGCCGACGGTGTCTGCATAGCCGATGAAGTCCAAGTTGGATTCGGTCGTGTGGGCACTCACATGTGGGCGTTTGAGACCCAAGACGTTGTGCCCGACATCGTCACTATGGGCAAGCCCATGGGAAATGGGCACCCAGTAGCCGCCGTGATTACTACTCCTGAGATTGCGAAGAGCTTTGCTGATACCGGAGTGGAATATTTTAATACGGTAAGGATATATTTCGATATACCGTATTAAACCGGTCATAATCGGACTTGCGCTAGATAGCTACTAGCTAGGTATTTGCATTAGTGAAAAAAAAACCCTATTAATGCCCACACGCAAAACGAAATCCCAAAATAATAACACACATTGATAGAATATACCTAAACATTAACGTCATTCCGTGATTTTTTCATAGTCAAACAAACGAAAATTGAACATTTGCTGGTTGATCATGTGATGCCCATGACCAATGAGACAATCATCTATCTACCTATAAATATTAATAAATTATAATTATTTGACCTTCCAGTACGGTGGTAACCCAGTCTCCTGCGCGATCGCTAACGCTGTCCTTGACGTGATTGAAGAGGAGCGTCTCATGGAGCGGGCGAACCGCGTCGGAAGCCATCTGCTGAGCCGCTGCGAGCAGCTGAAGCACAAGCACAGCCTGGTGGGAGACGTGCGGGGGAGGGGACTGTTCGTGGGCGTTGAGCTGGTCACCGACAGGGAAACCAGGACTCCTGCGACAGCGGAGGCGAAGCATGTTGTTAATAGGTAAGGTAACATATATCTACACTTTCATTCACAGTTAACATTTCGTCTAGGACACTGGGAGTGCTGATAGGTAGAGAGATACCTATGGCTATCAAATTCGTTACTTTTTGAAAATTAGTACCGAATCCACTTTCAAATTCATGATCGACAGATGGACTTAGCCACTGCTATGCATCAGCCTCTCTTTTTCTGTGCCAGTTTCCACTGTTTACTATTTTACATAAGTAGATACACTCAATAAGTCTAAACTACACAAATTAAAAAAGAAACGCAGGTATTTTACTTATTACCGAAATATACTCTTGTAACAAAAAACAACCCCACATTTTATCAAAATTAGTACAGCCGTTTGAACGTGAAGAAGTAACAAACATACAAACACACTAACAAACTGTTGCCTTTATAATATTAGATAAAATATCTACATACCCACTTAGATATTCCATGCTACTTTTCACAGCAGGAATATTTGAATAATATTTACCTTATGTTTACAGAATGAGGGAAGAAAAGATCTTGATAAGCCGCGACGGGCCTGACAGCAACGTGTTGAAATTCAAACCACCCATGGTGTTCTCGACACAAGACGCTGACAGACTCGTCGACACCTTAGACAGAGTTCTAGAAGAGCTTGATGGCACAAGAACATCCATCAAGTTACAGGTAATTATCAATTAAGTTTGGAAATAGGTAGGTATTACAATTATAAACATTAGATGACTAAAATAATTACGTATTTTTATAGAAAATTAAGCTATCGAAAAAATAATTAAGTATGACGGACCTATGGTGTCCTCTAGTTTCTTAATTTGATGCATAATAATTTTAATTTAAAAAAGAAAAAAATATAGTTCTTTATTCAAACTTGGGAGGTTGGTATTTTATTAGTAGCAAAAATTAGAGAGCATGTTTCAAAAAAAAAAAAAAGCGTTTGCTCGTTCAATTGATAACTATAGTTAAATATATAGTAATATTCTAAATGTATTATTTATTTACAGGTTCTAGTCACTCCACTGGAGGATGCGAAGAGTGAATCAAGTTTAAATACGACTGTTCAACAAAGCATCAAAAGCTCGTGACCGAAATAGTATAGGACATTATATTATAAGTATTAATCGAATATTAAGGCTGTAAATATACTTAGATGTAAGCTAACCAATACTTAAACCAAATAAATAAGAAACAATGCAATAATTATTTTATAAGGAAATAAGTAATACAAACTTTTTGTGCACAAATGTCACTTTTATTTATTTTGAATCTAGTAACACTTATATTAATACAACACTTCAGTAGCCATTAAATGACATCTACCTACAAGTTACTTGAAGGTATGATAATAAGATGCTTACAAATACAAAAAAACTCAAATATTATGAGTGTATTCAAACTTAATCAATAGCACTATTTAGTAATTTCAGGTAATTACTGAATTTAAGAAAACAAAAAATCACATCATTTTCTCATCTCTTAATCATATACATAAACAAAAGAAAAAAGGAAAATACATAATTTAAAAAGTAACTTAAAACTTTAATTTTTATATGGAGATTGAAGACATGTTGTCATAGTCAACATTCTTGTACAGAGCTTGGATATTCTCCACAGTAACAAGCTGAAGTGGTTTGAAAATATTCTTTTTTTTCTTTAACGCCTGCATCTGCTTATAAAGTTCTGATCCGGGGGCAAAGATACAATCCCTGTAACTAGCTGTATGCTCTGCATTACAGTTAGCACACTTTGGTGGCTCCTTGTCAGGGTTCCTCTCACATTTTTTATACAAATGATCGCCAGCACATTTTACACATTTCACCTGACCATGGCAATAGCGCTGTGTGTGACCCCATTTTTGGCAGCGGTAACACTGCTTGGGTTTTGATATTGGAGGTTCTAACTTCACATCATGGCCCAATACTTGTGTAAGTTTTAGGATATTTTTCCCTTCTTCATCATAAGGCACCACAGCAAGCACTAGCATAGTATTGTCTTTTCGTACCTCTTTAGTGTGCATTTTATGTACTCTAATAATAGGGATGGCCACAGATTTTAATTCCTCTTTAATTATATCCAAATTTGTATCTATTGGAATTCCTCTTATAACCACTTTCATTTTCCTTTTTGATGGGTTTCCAAAAGTGTGGTATGGTAGCTTCTTCTTATTCAAATATTGGGTTAAATATTTATGGTCATTAAGAGACAAGCAAGTTATTCTGGTATAATTACAACCAAGATGTGGTTGATAAAATTTTATTCCCATATTTAAAATCTTTCTGACATGTTGTTCAAAGTCAGCCGGTTTATGTAAGAAAACAGGTGGTGTTTTCATGTTAAAATTTGGCCAATTTGCTAAAAGTAATGGATCAGTATTAACATTCAAAATGGTTTTACCTGATGGATGGTACACCTTCTTTGATTCGCACTTTTTTATATCATTGGCTGGTTTCCCAACTTTTGCTTTCTGTTTTTGTTTTTTCGTCATTATTGGGTCCTGTAAAATATAAGTAAGATAAATAGTTTTAAACAGTTTATCCAATAGTTTTTGCAGAGCAAACGTTGAATTGACACACAAAAAGTTTTTATACCTATTCAGATTACTAGAATGTAGGTAGATAAATAAATAAGTCGGTAAAACTTAGTTAAAATAACTCTAAACTTACTTGATATCAAGGTAATAGCATAGTTAACTAAATCGTAATACCTATGTGTCAAGTTACTTTCGGGTAAAGTAGCTATGGTAGTAGTAATATAGGATACTGACTTATTTTAATACTTACTAATGTAGATTGCTTTCCTGAGAGTATTTATTAGTTAGTTACAAAAATAGGACACGCGCCAACATTCAAAATAAAATCACAACTCTCAGTTCGACCAAAGAGTCAAAGACCATACATAGTCAAACCATAGACTGATTGTTTTCAAAATATTTTTTTATTCCGCGTGCTATCTGATATTCTCTGCTGTTGTTATCGATATTTTCATAACGTCATCTCGAAATTGAATCTTTAATTTTCTGATATAATTGATCGATTTTGAGATACGAAATATAATATACACAGTGACATTATGTCATATCGAAACATACAACTTATATTTCTATTGTATATTTCTTAAAAATGATGTTTGGAGTTTTAAACTTGAAAGTTTGAACCTTGGTTGCATAAAAAATTGTCTTTAAAATGGGCCTAACTTAAATAACTTGTAATAATAATCATGCCATAGATATCATATTTTATTAGATATTATTATATTTTATAAAGGCATATAATGTTTTTATATTTTGCAGTTTGTCAATGTAAACTCGCTGTTCGTGTTCGACCGACACTTGGACAGATAAATCTACGCACGGTGCGCTTTAGCGTTTATATGCTCTATGTAATGTCAGTGGTCAATATCTCATATGACATGGGCCGCTGATTGGTGCGCTCCCTAACTAATGGATAGTGCGCTAAAATTAGCTCGTAGATTCTTAAATTTTACAGAATTAATTTATCATACATTGTTATCGAGCATTTATTTCCCGAAAGGGTATGCAGAGGATTTCTCCATATACACTTATGTAGGACTTGCTGAGTAAAACTCCGGATTGTGTATACCGTAAACTTTATTCTTAAAATGACTTAAATATATGTGTGAGCTTTCTCGTAGGTGCGGTGCAGCTACACTTACAATAGATAAGTAACTATACGCCCACATTTTTGCTGTGATCACAAGTTGCATGTATTGTTAAAGGCGACAAGCCTCATGTATTGCCATTAATCGGGTATCGGGCCCATATCGCCCATAACAATATTTTTACAGCTCGAAGAAACCTGGGAAGAAATCTATAATTTATAATAAGTACCTACCTATATGCGTACCTGCGAATCGGTTTACCTTTCCGCGGCGTTTATTATTCATAGTATTTTAGATTGAAATATAATGACATAATGTATTCAATCTGATAAAGGACCAGGAACTCGCAACCTGGGGCTCTAAGGTCGATCAACATTATTTAATAAATGTTTATTCTTTGTTTAAGCTTCACCAGGTTTTTTTTTACTGTTGATTTAGGTATCGTGAGTTATTTAAATAAAATAAATATGAACGTATGATTTAAAGTAGTTACTTCTCAAGTCTACCGATTTTTTTTATCCGCAAAGAAGTCTTTTTTAATTTTTAGCATACTAATTTACTTAATCAAATATCTCAAAGATAATTACCTCACATAAACGAGAAAACTAAATCGTAATAAGATGAAAAACGAAAAACATTTCCTCGCGCTTTTATGCCAAAAGATTACTTCCGACCATAGATTTAGCGTTTGCCAATACGGCTGTACGTTCTAAGGCATATTTATTTTATAAGCGAACAAAAACATAAATCACAAAATCTTCCGCTCCAAATACTGTCGATGCTGTGTGTCTTTCCGACAAAGGAATCAGACCTTTCCAACTGTCTTTATCATTGAACCTATCTATTGAGCAAACCAACTTTACTGGCTACATAAAAAATACAATAACATTCGGTGTATTACAATGCCGAGCATATTTTTCGCCTACAACAGTAACACGCGTTTTGATTTTTATGAACATGTACCCAGCATTATAGTTTTAAAAGCATTTTAGTGGTACTACCTATACTCCAGATAAATCGGTATTTTATTTACGTTTTATATGAAAATTTTATTTAAGGACGAATAGTTTTTTCATACTGACATGGTAGGTGGGTAAATATAAATAACGCAACATCAGTTTCAAGTTTAATCTCTTTAAGTAATTTGTTATGATACAAGCTATACAAATTATATTATTACTTCATTTTAGTTCCTAATATCGATTATGCGGTATAACCTTTTATAACCTTCATCAAATCTAATCGAATGAAATAGTACTCACCACACCATAAAATACTGTCCCTACCTATTTATAACCGTCAATACCGTCACAGGGACAGTGCTAATCCTCAAACCCTTCTCTACGGCTCCACCTTATTTTTTATGTTATTACCAAGAATAAAAGTAAATAGTCTTATCAGTTTCCATGTTATAAAAAGCCGTTACCGTATTCTTTATGTTTGGTCCAATATTTTTTGTGTAAGACGCGACGCAGCCGGCCGAAGCACGTGCGCAAACTTGCCACCGACCGACCGTTACATCAATCTTGTCTACCTTTGAATGTTTTGTGCGCGCTTTTCTTGCGCGGATCCTTTAAAATTCCATTCTTAAAGTCCCTTGGTTTAAATAAAAAATGTTTGCACCCTCTGGCGCAGTTACGACAGTACGTAACTGGTAGGTTGGCGAGCCCTGTAGCTGTAGACAATGAAGGCATTCAACGCATGGACAATGCGAGAGGTTCCCGAGTTGCAGCGATTAGCTGGATTTATTTAACGGTTGTGATCTTAAGGATGACCTCGTAGATACCGGAGCGTAAGGAGACTCTACAGACGAAAGTTGGGGTGATTATTGCAACGGGCTTTTATGTTTGTGAGACCGTTTTTTGTTAACGGACTGAGTTTTTCAGTTTCACTTTTATGTTTTGGTGTTGTGATTTTTTCTATGAGTAGGTAAACTGTGATTCGGTTTTGACAGGGTTTATATTCGATAGTTGAGATTTATTTCGCAGTATTGGTCCTATGGACCAATACTACGGGGTCCATAGTTAGTCGTATTTTATTTTTAATTTGTACAGGCACGAGCTACGTGTTACATTGAACCAGGTTGTAGTATGTTCATCGTGCACCCCAGAATTGAAGCTTAACAAGCGAAGATAATTTACCTGACAATCAAACCTTTGTAACTTACACTTGGTAGTCGTATTCACGACAACTAGACAAATGAGGATGAATTACTACCACTCCAAAAGTATCTTTCTTGGTACGTGCTTATAAGTTTGGGCCAGAAGTGTAGCAAAATGAAGTACACAATAAAGTTAAGAACATCTAACAAGGAGCTCATTTAGTAATCATGGCCTTGCGGAATATATCTTATTGTATTGTTACGACAGTTTTTATATAAGAGGTGTTGGTCACAAAGAAAGTTTATGGTCTCAAAAGAAGACATGACAGAAATACATTAAGTCTGTACGCTTATCTGTACGTATGTGTATTATGTGTTACCAAAAATTCTGGTCAGTGTGTCTCACAGCTGCAGCAAATACTCAAATAATTATGTAGGTCCAGTTCTGCTTAGCACAATATTACAGACTTAGTCAGTTGTGGCGAAAGAACACTTTATACCTACCTATTGTTGTAAGATGACTGATGATTTCTGGTTATGAAAGTCCTTTGTAATTTGTATTTTGCTCTTAAATACTGAATTATTCTTGCCTGCATTGGGTTACAAACCCAGACTTTTCCTAAGCTTCCTACGCTTAGTTACTAAGATATTTTAACTTTCTAACTAACACATTTTACTGCATCTGAATGTTCTTGTTACGTAATTACTAATCAAATAAGCTTTAATTCAAGACGCACACGTTGATCGACACGCGTAAGTTACGCAAACATTGGTATATTATAGAAACATAGAGTGATAGGGGAGCAATTATGTTTGGGAACGATTAACGTAAGTGGTTTGGCACGCGCGCCGCCCGCATGTGACATGCGACGGCTCATGTCGGGTTGTGACGTCATCCTATCTCGCGACCGAACTACACATTCTAAAATCAAAGCTGTGTATCACGATGTTACATGAAACCTAACTTGTTAGGCGGATGGTGCTACACATGTACCTACCTAGATCCGAGTCTGTTGCAAAGAGAATATAATCACTACGTTTCCGTTTTTGGTCTGTCGTTGTGACGAGAAAGCATTCCATAGATATTCATTATTTTTGAAAAAAAAATATTTTGAATAATGAACGTTTTAAAAAGAAATGGGATTTTATTTTTAATGCATTTTCAAACAATTTCTTTTTTTTATAGCCTCAGATGAAATAAAAAAGGTAAATAAAGCATTATTCTTGTACTTATTTATTATATTCATTATTTAGGTAATAATTTGTTTGAATCTCAGAATAAACAAACTTGCAAATCAAATAATAGAAACATACAGTATAAAAATATGCATCTGATTTTAATCATCAAATCACATCATTTTATTGTATTCATCCCACGATTTATAGAAAAAAACGTGTGAATCGGCCGGCATCACTTTGATGTTAGTGTCAACAAAATGTGGGTATGCGGGCGGCACTGGGCGGCACGCGTCGACACGACACGACACCACTTCGCATTGACATTTTTCTGTCTTCTATGAATGGACCTGCAAAAAACTATATTGAAATTATTTAGAATGTACAATAATAAGTCACGGACCGACCGATAGATCTACAACGAATATAAAGAAAACACGGCGGAAGGACTCAATGTCTCATAAAAAAATCCAATATTATCACAAATCTGCGGAAGCTGTGAGTTGCAAGTAACGACACTATCAGTATCTAATTCAAGTAGCCGGGCATCCGTCACACTTTCTGCAAGGGATCGCCGTGACGTGGATATCAGGAGGATTGTCAATCATCCTGCAGAATAACCGGAAAGTTGCAGCGAAGGGCCCAATGACACGGGCCATCTCGACCGTCCCAACTGACATATTGCTCTAAACGTCCGCTGGGTCCCGTACAATTTATATTCCAACCCCGAACTCCCGATCGCAGATAATGCTTTTACAATAACGATCCCAAGATGACGACGAATTCGATTTCAATACTGAACGTCGACCTACAGACATCTATTTATTATGATAATTCAAGTTGAAATTCCTTCGTTAGAATATAAAATAGTTTTCAAAAAGTCTCGTTTGCTTTGAATACAATGGGGTATTAATTATGTAACGTTTGAACTGGTGATCTGTTTATCGATGAGAAATGCTAAACAGTTTTATTTTTATGCACAAAAGAAATATAATTATAGCGGAGATATTATTAGCTAGGAAAACAGAACTTCACCCACCGGATTGTGATTAACATGGTACAAACTCATATGTATAACTTTGTGTATGCCTCATGTACTACAATCTCCTTTTTTTATGAAATAAAATTATTATTATTAAATCTACATCTACATTAACATAATGCAACCAAGAAAGGAAACGCAAAATTAAGGAGGTCGAATAACATTGTTAGCCCATTAAGGTTTTGTCAATAGTATCGTACCGTTACAGAAGATAGCTGCATTCTTACAAAATTAAATCATACCATTGTAAGCATAGGTACGAGTACCTAACACTACAGAAAAAAAAGAACCCGACTGTATCTTACTTTCACAAGACCAAAGAGAACCGTATTTACTTAAAGTGCAGCGGCAAAATCGTGCAATTTTATTCGAATCGTTGCCAGCTGGTTGAATAAAAAGCAAATTTTAGATACACCTTGCGCCTGTGCGCACTTTCCCACGATATCAGTGCAAGCTCCTTCGTTAGGGGCCGAGAGAAACCAGCTGTACAGCTGATTCAAAACTACGAGAGATACTAATGAAAACATTTAGGTAGCTAGCTGCACTTCGGCTTTGTCGCTGCAGATTTATGCTTTAATTGTCCCGTGAGGAATGAAACTGAAATAAGAATAAATTTTATTATTATAATTGCAAGAGCTTTGTGCGAGTAAAATTTAATTTCTGTTTCAGAATAAATGGCAAGTTTACATTGCAAATAACGATATGATTTGTAGAGTAGGTGAGTTGCGTTTGCTTTTTATTATTTGATGTTATTTTATTTTATAGCAACATTTAGGCGAAAGCTTACTGAAAGTGCGACTCAGCTTTCGAATAAGAAATAAGTATTTCTGTTTTTAATTTTTAAACATTGAGGATTATTTAAATAATATCATCATATATGAAAATAGTTAATTTAAAATAGTTAGTTGTCAATAATGCATACACTAGTCTTTTAAGCAAATATTACTTGTGTAACCAGCAATAAACGGAAGATTTTTGAGCAGAATTTCTAGGAAACACCTAATTTAAGTTTTCGTTTCTTAGCATCATTCGACAATGATGCTATGAAATGAAAACTTTGTCTTTCTTTCGCTTTGTCTCAAAAGGCTTATATAAAAACAGGACACTGCTAATTAAAATATGAGAGGAAAATGTAAAGAAGAATAATTACACTGATAATTTAATAAAAAACTCTTCAAAGTCAAAGAGAAAGTGCCATTTTAAAAATACAGGAAACATTGTCTTAATTTAACTAAACATGAAACTAAGACACTGGATGACAAAGTAAATACAGTACAACGGGTGCTAAAGTACATATTTCTATAACGACAGTTCTCCTAAAATATATTCCGCACTTATTCTTTGGAGATAATGGATAGCACGTCCGTAATTCTGCGTCAAATAGTTGAACGGCGAGCGACCTCTATATAACACGGAGAATATGGAGATATATCAGAAGAATAATACGTCTCAATATGCAATAAAGTCGGAAAACGTATGCGACCTTAGATCCGCGAGGATTTCTCGAGAGCACACCTGAACTAGATTACTGTATCCGCGCTATAAAAAACCTTCGTTCAACCGGGTCCAGGGAGGGTGAATTTGAAAAGGGCCCCACGGCTATTCCTCGCAGTGGTATATCAAATATAGGACGAGTTTTTTGATTCACATAAACAGCTTCACGTGCGAGATGTTTGATAAAAGAAACACGTTTATTGAGTGGAATTGAAGTAACAATGACTTCCTTGAATGTACGGTTTTATGTAGAGCAAGACCAACGTTCTGGTTCGATTGGTACGCTTCTGCGGATTTAAGCGTTTGCATCGATTTTTTGTAACACTATCGTGTGATTGTGACGCAAAGATAATGTAGACGTAACAATTTCTGTAACAATTCGTTTTGTGAAGCATATGTTATTTTGAATTATTCTCTTTGATGTTTTCCCATAAAGACTGTGATAGTGGTTAAGCAATTGCGATTTCATGAATAGAGATTAATGTTTGGCTAACAGTTTCGGGCTTGTAATAATTAGCCAAAGAGGTTCTAGGTCTAATGAGCAGTTATAATACAGATCTTAAAACCGCAGATTACAAAACAATGCAAAAAGGACGAACGTACTGAAACACAACTGTCAACAACATTTAAACTCGCCTCTTCCCATGAAGTTGTTGACGGAATAAAACAAATATATTACGCTTCAACTTTTATTCCTAACATTTCAGGAACATAAAATAAAAACACCTCGTAATAGAACGAAGTTGCTGTAATAATGCTATGCCTGTATTTAGTCATTTGCATGACGGCATCGCGTAATAAAGTTGGCCCGGGCTCGTTCTAGGCGCTTAATATTAAAAGCTTAAAGCTCACCTCACATACCTATCTATACTATACACGCTATACCTATAGGTATGTCCTTTGCAATCTTTCCGTTGTTGCCATGACCTGAATCCTCTTTTGTCCCCGTGAAAAGAACGGGGGCCAGAAAGCGAGTGTGTGCTTTAATAATTCAGGAGAGACGCTCCCTACGTAAGATGTACTTATTAACAATAGTCATTGGAAGTGCGTCGTAACTTGTAACTGCGCAAGTCGGGTCAAGTTCACCTAATGTTATGTGTTTGATGTGAACTCGGTTTGTTATGAATTATTCCAGTTTTCCTAATCTTGATTACTGACTTAAAATTATGTAAGGTTCAGAAATGTCTGTTTCCTGTCTCGTTTATGTAGTTTCGAGTTAGTATCAATGGTTTGGTAATATATTAGTTTGGTGAGGCAAAAATTACAAAATTGACCGAAACTGTAGTAAAATATTACGTAAATTGCCTTTCTAGAGACTCAACATATATGTGACTGGAAAATTGATAGATTACTTATACATTTTAAGGCAATATAATTTTGGCATGAAGCATCTGGATCCACTGAAATGTGGAAATACTATAGAGCAAAATAACTGTAGAGCAAAATACCCGGATAACTTTTTGCCAAGGTTTTGTCATGAAGCGGGTTATAATAATCGGCTATCTTGCCCTAGTAAGCGTATCCCTGTCTCAGATAAATCCTACCAATCTCTTACATAAAACTTTGTGAGATTTACGATCATGGAATGTATGGATATTATCTTTTAACACGAGTGAGTAGTTTCCAAAATGTTTTATTGCCTGTGCCACTAAGACGTTATGCTAGAACTTAGAACTAATTTTAGGTTGGTATTGTTGGTAGTGGATTTACACCTATGATTTTATCATAGGGTTGTGCTGGTATTGCTTTTGTAAGAAGTTAGGAAGAAATCATAATTTGTAAAGTTTAAGCAAGGTTTTTATCAGACGTATCCTTCGCAGCCTAAGACGGAAAATACAGTTGTTAAAGATAAAAATTGCGTTGTCATCATCATCATCAGCCGGAAGAAGTCCGCTGCTGAACCAAGGCCTCCCCCTTAGTAAGGGGGATGGTTGCCATAATCCCTGCACTTGGCAAGCGGCTTGGGGATCGCAGTGTTGGTGGTCAAGTTACAGGAGACGCTGCTGCCCATCTTCTGGATTTTCCCTTAGTCGCCTCTTACGACACCCACGAGAGGAGAGGGGGTGGTCAATTCTAGGCCGCTATGTCTTCTTTTAGTGCCCAGCCGGATAGCCAAGCTTTATATTTCTTACAACTTCAAACGTATAGTGGCGTAGCAGGGCTGCATCTGTATTCATATTCCTTTTCTTATTCTTGCGGTCACGGCATTAGCTCGCAGCCCACGTCTCTTGTAAAGTCGTCTGAGAGTTTAAAGAGTGGTTTATGTCGCGAAAGTAATGGCCACAGCACACGTGCCAGTTATGTGCCAGGACGTCAATTTGAACTCGATCAAAGTTTTATTTTTACGACTCACCGCAAACCTCGGACATTCTTCTTTTGTTTATGGTGCAATATCTGTTTATTCTGTCTTTAAAAAAAAAAAAGATCCCAACGAATTGAGAACCTCCTCCTTTTTTTGAAGTCGGTTAAAAAAGCGTTAGTTTAGGCCTAGCTTGAACAAGATGAAGAAATGAAAAAATAATACGTTAACTTTTTTCAATAATTTTTATGTAAGCTTTGTCATAGATGTACTTAAAAACACATATTTTCCGGAGAGGTAGGAATTTATCACGGGTTTCTGTTAAGTACGATCCTTCCCGCCTCATAGAGCTTCTTCTCTTCTCTTCTCTTCTCTTCTACTAAGAGCATTTTTACTGTTTGTTTCGACATAAATACTTAATTCCCACTAAAAGTATAGACCTATTTCCTAACATGTTGTAATCTCGAATTGTGAAGGAGCAACAGAAGGTATACCTCTGCTCCCTTACCATGAACTCATAAAGCAGGACAGTTTAAGATGTGGAAGCAAGACACCGCTATGTGCAGTGTAATGCGGCGTCTCGTTTCCACAACGTCAACTGTCCTGCTTTAAGAGTTCATGGTAAGGGGGCTGATAACCTTTACTTAGAATACAGGCGTTATTTTGCATAACCTTAATTATTTATAATAGTAATACGCATCTGCTGTTATAACAGTTTCTTTTAGTATGTTTTCCTAGCAGCATGCTACTCGACGAAATTTTAAAATAATGCTTCCGTAAAATACGTCAGGCCATAAAATATATGTGACTTATATATTTTATTGTATCACAGCTTAGCTCAGCATTGGGGTGTTCTATTGTTTTATTAATATTTGTGCGCATATGTAACTGTATAATCCCGATAGGGTTTTCTGTTTCTGTAGACTTTTCTACCACACTTTGCCACTATTTGGTGGAGAGCCCATTCTTTCAACGGGTGCACAACAAGTTCATCGCCTTAACACTTTGACTGCCCGCTTTACTTTGACTGGTAAAGCAGACAAAATAGTTAAACAATCGACATGTACTATATCTGGCTCAGCGGACTGGGAAAAGGTTTAATCCTTGCGTTCCCGGTGGTGGAAGACTTTAAACTGTAACTATTTTTAATCTGACCCCAGTGGGTGGTGTTCTATTATCATATTTATATTGTCATGCTTAAAGTCAGTACTTGTAGTTAAAGTGAACCGTTCTTTCTAGACACACTTCTCAATTAGTAAAACGCCTGACGTTGGCAAACTTCATTAGGTAACTTCCTCATGATAAAAAGACTGGAAGTATTAAAATACTAGCGGCCCGCTCCGGCTTCGCACGGGTATAAAATATATAATAAGTATTTCTCCACTATTTAATGGAAGTTATTATACATATAAACCTTCCTCTTCAATGACCCTATCTATTAAAAAAAAACCGCATCAAAATCCGTTGCGTAGTTTTAAAGCTTTAAGCATACATAGGGATATAGGGACAGAGAAAGCGACTTTGTTTTATACTATGTAGTGATGTACAATAACATCTCACTTTTCCCATGAGAAGTACACTTCACAACCTAACTCACTCCTAAATTTACAGCTCTACTTTCCAATTCACGTATGAATGTACAAATTTTTAGAAGCGACATCATATTTAATGTATTTGTAGGACCCCAATTACGGTGTTGCTGGAATAGTTAGAGCTGTCCGGCGTTCCTCAGGGAATGTCCACAACAAAAAGGAAAAGGATGAGAGCTCCTGTAAATAGGTGACTCCCGCAGAGGGATGACGTGAAATATAAACTATGTTAGGAAATAGAGACCGAGGTAACTTCTCACTTGGATATGTGTATACTAGGTTGAAAGTTTGTGTCTGTGTGATGCAAACTAGCCCGTCACGTCATAGTCATAAGGTTATTATTTAATAAAAGCTAAATATTACAGTTATTACACAGACCGTGAGTGTCGCGGTTCCAAAGTGTTTTGCACCTGAAACTGATTTATGTAGAAGGTGTGCAGGCAGTGTCATATTCAATGTGATTTTCTAAGACGGCTACAGGCTCGCCCGATAATAATGTGACTGGAGGGCGAGCCTGTAGCTAAGACATATCTCCTTTTTGACTATAGTATGGTTAATGAACAACCTGGTGTCATAGTTTAAACCACCTGTAGGCCTCTGACATGGCTTAACACACCGTTGGAAAATCTTTCAGGTTTGCCGGTTTCCTCACGATGTTTTCCTTCACTGTTTTTAGCAACTGATAACTAATTTATAGTACGCACATGAATTCGAAAAGACATTGGTGCGTGCCGGGGTTTGAACTTGCGGCCTTAGAGTTGGCAGTCCAACGGTCATACCACTAGACTATCACTGCTATGACATATATTAGGCGACGTTAGCACATTGGGGAGATTGGAGAAATACAGAGGCATGATCAAAGAGGATGTTTTATTTTATAATTCACGTATAAATGCTCAATTCCGTGAATCGTTTATTTTATTATTAATCACTTTCCAGTCGTCAGTTCTAATAACTTTGCAGTGTATATGAGAGTAACAATGGATCTATTACCATATATTAATTGGAGGATAATTGAGTAGAACAATAATTATATCTATTAATGTTAGATGTACTTGTGTTTTAGGATATGTAATTATGATTAATAGTAATAAGTTTTGGCGTAACCGTATGTTAATTATTGAAATATTAATAACGTGGTTAATGATTGAATGATGTTGAATGTGTTGGAGGTAGTAATTTCCCTAATTAATGTTTAATTAAGAATGATTTAAGACTGAAAATAATCTTCTTCATATCGTATGGTTGATGAACAACTTGGTGTTAGAGTTTAAAACGCCTGCAGGCCTCTGACATGGCCTTACACACGTTGAAAAATCTCTAAGGTGTGCCGGTTTCCTCACGATGTTTTCCTTCACCATTTTTAGCACCTGATAACTAATTCATAGTACGCACATGAATTCGAAAAGGTATTGGTGCGTGCCGGGATTTGAACTTGCGACCTTTGAGTTGGCAGTCTAACGGTCATACCACTCGGCTATCAGTGCAATATAAAAAAAAATTCAAAATAATAATTCATTCTAAAGAGATACTACTATATAGCAATATGCAAACTTATGGCTTTTAGTAACTGCTTTGCTTGAATTCGGATTTTCAGTCTGAACGACACGCGGGTATATTTCACCCGCGAACAATAAAAATCAATTGTGTCTACGGCATGGCAGTGAAAGTGTTGGTATAACTTCAAGGTACATTACAAAGATCCAATGTAACCTTCTCAATGTCTAACTAACGGGGAACTGGCGATAAAAATGCGTCAAATAAATTGCCACGATATAACGTTAAAAAACTTTTAAAAAACCCATTTGGGTCGCCAATTTTTTTCTTTAACGATGACAAAAGGGTAACGGAAGTATCTTTGAATGACTAGCACAAATAATATTATAAACCTTCTACCAACATTTTATGCGAATATTTTAACCTTTACTGTAGAAATAATACTTCCGTCTTAAAGCGCGACTACTGAGCGTAAGGTCTTGGGTGCGATTCACGTGTCTGTCAAAGTGACATTAAGATTTTTCGTTATGTAATTTTCAGTAGCAGCATGGAGTTAGTATTGGGTCCAGTTAGTAGGCTCGCCACCAATAAATTGGGACCTGTAACATACCTGGCGAAACGTAGGAATACTACCTATACCCCTCTGCCTCTCCTCTGCCGGGGAATACAGGCGTTATGTTAGGTATCATGTATGAATGAACCTAACGAAATTAAAGAAATCAGCTCACTCAAAGTAAGTTGAAAAAATATATAACAAGTAACGACAATTTCCTTCTATAGATTTCGAGTATGATTTATTTGGTTTTGTATAAAATATTATAAAGAAGGGTAAAATACCGTCTACTGGTAAAATTGTATAAAAATGTATGAAGCAAGTATTAGGTATAATTTTTCTTTGTATTAAGCAACACACATTTGATAATAGGTATTAAGTTTTTTATCACCGTTGTATTTCATGCAGTGAACTATGTTCTTTTGTGAAATAAAACATCTTTAAACCGAATTACAAATCAAAATGTTCAGTCAACAGAGTTGATATAACAACAGGTACAGGAACAAAAGACAAACAGCAATAATAAATGCAAAGGTATTACATATTGAGCCTGAGTCGAAACTCATTGTCTTTGAAGCGCACGTGCATTTCCCCGGGGCAGGCCCGAATCCTGGCTTCATGTAGTTGACCATGTGCACTTATTGCTTAAACATATGCAGCCGGACAGGGGAACTCCCTTTGTTATGAGTTCTATGATAGAGAAAATGTTCTATAGAGGTAAATACATTGACGTTTGTAAAGAAAAGGAGTATTTAATGTCCTTGATTGAGAGTTTCAGTTCTTATGTCTTATGAATCATATAAATGAGCATATTCTAAGCATTGAATAATTTTAAAAGTATAAAATAAATAAAAGAAGTAATTTTTGATCTTTAACAATACCTCCATGCCTATTTCCAAGTTGCTCTGTACCCTATTTTCTGTTAGCCGTCTGTTAGCTTTTAGTGTTAGTTGTGGGCTGAAATATAATACTATAATACAATTATGTACCTAATTTGGTTTGGTAATCTTAAATATTTATGCTTCGGTCACTTTACACGCAAGGGCTAAACATTTGACACGAGTCTGGCCGTTAATGCAGGTGATATTCCATGATAGAAAAGCGCTCCTACAACACGGAAGCCATTTTTAGATTGGATCCAACCTTTTTCGAACAACAGCAAGTTTTACAGCATGTTTCTTAACAGGTATTTCAAAGGTATAATTTCGCGTAATACACAAATTACCTTTGAAGTTATTTACCTTCCTTGTTCTGCTAAAAAATACTTAAATTATCTAAAATTGCTCTCCAGATAGCCATAAGAAGCTTCGCCTTCGTGTTTTTAAACAATGGAAGTACGGGTGTTTTACTAGACTTTATATTTATGTACTCGTATATAGCACCCATCACAACGATGTTTCTGCAGAGGTTGATAAAGTTTTATTATGGCTGTGCTGTTGCGCGGGATTTTGCATTTTCTTTAAAACGTCGCCCCACTAGGAATTTCTCCTGTATCGTGGAGGCGTTTGATGAAATATCACATACACAAACACCCAGACTCGGGACATTCTGCTGCGGATCGCACAAATGTTTGTCCTGTGCGGGAATCGAACCCGCAACCCTTAGTGCAGCAGTCCAATCACTTAGCCACTATGCCAATCGGTCATCAATATAATACTGTAAGTATTAAGTTCACGTATAGATGAGCCTATTACTAAACAATTAGCATAGTATCCCAATAAATATGGAATGCTATTAAGAATTTAACTACACACCAAGAAATCGAAAATTGACCAAGAAAATTTTACCGTTTGCAAGATTCGAACTCCGATCATAAGCAACGAACAAGTAAATTTATTTTACCACTGTACGTACTAACCAGGTCATCAACAAGGTTTTTCGAATAATAAGCATCCTAACGTCCTATAATTAAACAATTAACTAATTATTCAGACGGTCTTTAATTATGTAGCTGTAACTTAATCATGTCATCATTAAGATATTAACAAATCCATAATTAGTTAATTAGCTATATCAGTAACGTTTTAATCACAATAAAATGTGTCATTACTAATTGTCTTGAACTATTAATTACGTTGAATATTTCGTAGCACGACTAAAATTGTTACCTAGTATTGGCGTAGCAACTATGTCATTTAACATTTTGTAAGTGCTCTTTCGTAGCCTTCATGAAATAAAAACCTGATGACTATGACACAAAACAGACACACGTAGTGTAGAATTAATTATATTATTAACATCGACTAAAACGGATATCTTAAGTAATATATATTATTATACGTTCCTAAATTAGTCTTTGCTGAAAAGTTTGCAAAATAACACTTAAGTTGTAACTTTTTTATTGCTTAGTATCTGCCTAATAACTTAGGTAAATGGCACAACCACATAATAGACCTTTATTAAACACATATTGCCCTAATAGTGTAGGCTATTTAAGGAGAGCTATTTCATCGATACACTTCCTCCAAGTAAAACTTAAACCGCAGAATAACAAGATGGTTTAATAGATTTGTAAACCACAAATACTGTATACAGTGTAAAAACTTAAGCTTACAAATCAATATAATACTTGCCAAAATACATAGAATTGTAGACCACAGTTATCGAATAGTGTACTCTAGTTATGCGTCGGCATCCAGTGGGTTTCGACAAGGGAAACACTCCGAAAATAATTCCCTGTGGAAGCACTGCAAATAGAGTACACGGAACATAAACTCAATGCATAGCTCGGGGAGAGGGTCGCCCTCTCCGCAGATCTATGAAGGAAAACTATTGAGAATACTGAGAAATTAGGTATATGACATCTATGTATAATGCATATGGTATGTCTAGGTGTATAGTACACCCACATTTCGCCAGCTGTTATGTTACAGGTCTCATCTAATAAAGCCGTAGTGGCCTTGTGGTTAACATGCCCGGATTTGTATACACAAGGTTGTACCCAGGCAAGTCAATTTGACTTTTCCAATGTCATAAATACTTTCTTAGATATTCTAAGACACTTCTGACTAACGAAGACGGAAAACATCGTAAGGAAACCCGGATTTAATTATCTGAAATCGCCTCCCCACAGTGAGCTAGCGAGGTGATCAATGCTCAATCCTTCTCTACACGAGAAGAGGCCTTTGCCCTGCAGTAGGACCGTTATAGATTGTTATTATTAACAGAGCGCCAGCCAATTTAACTAGGCACATATCAATAGAATGTATGAAACTAATACACGATCATGAGGCATATCATGGCTACACGAATTACACAAACAAAAAAACATAACATCACGCCTGTATTCCCCGAAGGGGTAGGCAGAGGTGAACATATAGTGCACCCACATTTCGCCAGTTATGTTGTAAGTCCCAATGTAATAGGGGGCGAGCCTATTGCCATCAACTGGGCACAATTCCAGACTCCGTGTTGCTACTGAGAATTACCTAATGGAAAACTCAGTAACACTTTGCCCGACCCGGGATTTGAACCCAGGACCTCTTGCTCAGCAATCGCGCTTAGCGACCACTAGACCAACGAGGCAGAATTACACAAATATTTATATAATGGACCACACCAGGTCTCCTGGGTTACAAAAATTAATTTTGAAGCTACTGTATAATATATGCCGGGAAAATGAGAGCATGGCTTCCTTATAGTGATTATGTACAAATAAGGTACATAGCTATGTATGTACAGTGCAGGGTGCAGGCAATCTCATCGCTCACGATTGCAGTGACGCCTTCACTTAATTGATTTTTGCGCCTGCGAGGGTTGATATGACTTAATACACTATTCGTTTTTATTTTATCACTTAGTATTACGGAAAAAAGCAATTTTTTTAAAAGAACATAATAGTTGCAGCTTTTCTCATTTTCATAGAATATTATTGGTATGGACAGTATGGATTGTATGCCTATTATTGTACGAAGGACATGTAATTTGAGGAGCTATTCGTTGCACAAGACTCTTTGTTACTAATAAAATGATGGAATAAAAAATTGTAGAGTATCCAAATATTTCCTGCTTCTTTCAGCAAACGTAGCGGTCAATCATACCTTAAATTAGGTAGAAGGAAGTGTGTTCATGTCAAATACATGGCAATACGGACTTCTATGTGACCTAAAACGGAGGTCATAGCAAAGAGGACATGAAAATACTACATTTACTTACATCTTTGGGGACTAGAGGCGTACATACCAACTGATATGCAAATATTAGTCTTGTGTGGGATTCAGACTTAATACAAAAAGCTGTTGCTAGTTGGGTGTTACACTTGTTATCAGGCGGGGTTTTTGTACCTTTCCTTGTAACTGATTCTATGGTAACATAATTAATAGACAGGAGGTGGCGCTACAACGGTATCGCTTATAATTATAATGAAAAAAAAAACATCAATACGCTTGCTATCATTATATGAACGTATATTTACGAGATTTTTAATAAAAAATAAAAGGCAGACCGTGATTCTTTTGCCAATTACAAGCAATTGATAATCAGCAGACTACCGGAATTTCAGTAAATACAGAAAATAGGCAACCCCATGGATCCCCTCACACCTGTTTCAGATTACGGTATGTAATTATAACATGAAATTAGTGTTATATAGGATTGAGTCATGTTACACTAGTGCTCTTGCATGTTACGTTGCAGCAAGCGTGAGAATTACGGCGGCAGTCGGAACCCACCAGGTGTGATTGTATAGATATCGGGACGTCTTACAAGATATGCCACCCCTTTATATTATTGGAGTATGTGGGGTGCAAGTAGTCTGCCCAAACGACAGTTATTAGCTAGTACACTCCGTCGCGCTCTGAATAGTGAGCTCTACAATATGTCTTAAACGGCTTGGCTAATTTCTAAGAAAACGGCTACTTATATATGTAACTTTTTCCGACACAAAATGAAGAAGAATGCAAGTGTTACACATTCGCAGTCGGAGTGCCTTTTAGATAAGACAGTGTTTCACAGAACGTTCCAACGTCACCACATACATCAAAATCGGTTCAGGCATTCAGAAGTTATGGTGGAATAAAGACACTCACATACACACATACATGAACCTTAAAAACATTACACTCCTTTTTTTGGGCAGTCGTGTAAAAAATAAAGATTTATTAACTATTTAGTAATAGTTAATAGAATAATAAATAATAACACACTCTTTTATACTTTGTTTAATAAAGATATTGTTTCATAAACACGTTCATTTTTCACTGTTCCACACAGATGAAGAGTCGGTTGTGTAAAGCCTATTTTTTCTAAGTCTGGGCTCGAGTTAGCCTGATTAATGGTCTAGATAATACTGCCACTAAAACGTTATACATTAGAAACAAAACGAAATGTATGAACTTTGCCATTTCTTGAAACTGTTACAAGTCCCTTTGGTTTAGTTTTAAAAATAAATACTGCTTTGGTTTATATTTTACAGCCTTGTTTTATATACGACAGAGTTGTAAGTTTTAGATTTGTGTGTCATAGGAATCCATGAACATAATCCAAAACCAAATGAAAAAAATATTTTTTATAGGATGTTAAATAATGCCAGCTATTCCGCAGCGCAGTAGTGAATTGCACTTATATCAAACGCAAAAGCCAGCCATTCAGAGTTGGCTTGGACAAGCTTTAAAGTCAAAGAACCATTCCATTAACCGCCCTCTTTTTACCTTAATAAAATAAAGGCCTCATTATAATAAGCAATGCACGTTCTCGGGTATCGCTGAAAAGATCTTTTGTTGGCAGCAAAACTCTTGGGGTGAGTCAATCGAGGCCCGTTAAGCTTTTTGAGGCTGCAAATTAATGACTACCAAGGACCATAGGTACCCTGCGCGCGCAGGATGAAGTTTCCCTGTTATTTACACCCTATTAGATTTTTAGGTTCCGACTCATTTCGTACGTAATTATTTTGCAATTGGTACGATGTAGGCGGCTGTGCCAGTAATTAATATGGTAAAACTTTCCTCACTAGCGCTGAAACATTTTAAGTGGCGGTGAAACTGCACTATATCTGGCGAACTGTTTACGGAATTAGCCTGAACATTGGGATAAATAGTAAGTTACAGGCGTACAACGTTGGTACATAGTGTAGGTGGTATTTTTTTGAGCATAGCATGTTATTGGTTTTTGGGATTTGTGTCTTTGTTAATTTTAAGATAACCTAATGTGTATAAACTTTTTTATACTATTTTTCCTGTGGTTATAGCACTAATGTGTTGTAAGACAATTTGCTTGCGTATTTATTGAATTAGTTATTTTAACTCAAGGTTCATATAATCTTAGTTTTAGGTCGATCACATATTTGGTTACATGACTGCTTTACAAAATGATTTATTACCTGAATTACTTAATGAATATGTACAATTGTACATACAGTGAGTTTTTCATAAGTAATATATTTTAACTTATACAGAACAAAAAGCTTGTAAAAACATTTTTTTTTTTTCTCAGCCTGTATTGTCCCACTGCAGGGCAAAGGCCTCCCTTTCACTCTTCCACTTTACTCGGTCGTGTGCTAAAGTGGACCAGTCTCTCCTGTAGGCAAGCAGCTTGTCATGCCACCGTCGTCTGGGTCTGCCGCGATGACGTCTTATATTTTGTGGGACCCAGTCGGTGCAAATTTTTGCCCATAAGTTGTTGGTCATGCGGCAGACGTGTCCGGCCCAGTCCCATTTAAGCTTGGCAGCTTTTTGGGTGACATCGGCGATTCGTGTTTTGGAGCGCAGCTTTGTATTCCGGATTCGGTCCGTAAGTCGGACTCCTAGGATGCTGCGTTCCATTGCTCGCTGGCAAACCTCGAGCTTGGACCTCTGCTGAGCAGTCAAAGACCAAGTCTGTGCACCATATGTAAGAATAGGGAGGATGCATATGTCCATTAATTTCCGTTTGTGGCATATTGGAAGGTTTCCCTTCATCAGTTCTTTCATCGACCAAAAGCTCTTCCAGGCGTTTTCTGTACGTCTAGTAACTTCTTTTTCCTGTCTCGCTAACAAAAAAAAAACAAAACGTTCTCTGTAAAAACAATAACCCACAAAAAACGTTCCTAATATTTAAAATACTTTTGTAACAATATAATGTTAAACGTATAAGAAAAAATCACTTTCTACGCCTAACTTCAGGTTGACGTCCTAAGCAGTATTTCGAAATTTTCGTAGAATCAGTGAAGCGGTGATAGTACACACTAGCTTAGAACATTATTATGTAGAGACCTGAACTTTGTCGATTAGCTCCGAATATTGCAAGTGCGCTGCCTGCATCAACAGGGTGGCATTATATGTATGGTAATTACTGTTACCTTAATTAGTACGAGGTAGTACATAGTAACGGCGAATTCTGATGCTGCGAACGTTATACTAGAAATATTTTGCATAACAATGGCCGGTACCGTGTGAAAGTACGGACCAACCCTCTTATAATACACATGATTATCGTCTACAATAATTCAATTTCAGTTACGATTGCGTATGTTCCCACCGGGCGAGATTTCTCCCCTAACTCACAGGTAACAGATAGAAGGTAAGACGTTCGAGGGGACGAAATCAATGCGCACAAAGAACAGGGAGCCATTGTGTGCGCTTACGCAACGAGTCCACGTGCGCGTACGCTCCCACGGTCAAAGGGAGAGGGAATTCGGGAATCATATATAAGCCCGCGATTTTTCCAAATGCGTCACTTCCAAACTGCAAGCGCTACAGAACACTACCCCGGGGGACCGCGGCAGCGCGCCCCCGGCGGTGCCCGAATAACTTTTCGGTTCAAGTTAACAGTTTGTCAATTAAAAGTTAAAACAAGTTGTGTTATTTACCGTTCAAGTAACTGGAAAACAGTGAACGCTGAGAGCCGCCTTTCACAACAAATTATCAGACCAGTTTCACGGATATCCTAGGTAAGTTACACCTATTGCAACTCAAGTGCTTTTGTCTTAACCATTTTCATAGTTTTATCGTCCGTGATAGTCTTAATCGACCACTTTTCTTTTGACATTGAGACTCCTACTTGTCGTTTTTCGCTCCTGAATTTTTCTTTTTTCGTTTGTTACAGATATGAATAAGAATGAATTGTGGGAGAGGAGATACTTTATTCGCTGTTGTTCAGCGTTCCAAAAATTCAATCATGATTTGAGTATCAACTGCAAATCAACAACAAAAAGTTACCATCGACTGGAAAGTCAACACGTACACCAAAGGAGTACCAAAGGATACGAAAGGAGGTGAATGTAAATTATCTTTTCTAGACTCCCCAAAGATAGAGTAGGACTTACTTTAATTAGAACTTAGGGCTTTTGTGTGGCTTAGGTAATTAAGTGCATACTTAGAATGTACACTAAACGTTCGGTTTAAACTCCTTAGTTTTCTATGTAGGTTAGAATAGTTAGATAAGTAATTGCTCTCAGCAAAATTTTAAGAGCATAAAGATTCAAAAATCCATTATGCCTTAATGATCGGTGTTGTTTGTTAAATACTTGTTACGTTCATGTTTTTGTTTTCATCTGTTTCAAAATGTTCATGTTCACTAAATTGAAACATCAATTTGATTCCATTAAAATATAATTTTCTGTTTCGGAAATACAAATTCATATTGGGAGTTTGAAATTATTGCGTAAGCTACATTTACTTTTCCTTGTATACGAAGTAATAATTGTGTGAACATCGAATAACTAGTAAGTTATTTTGTGTTTGTGTCGCCGTTTGTAAATTTTATGAAGTTCTTAAGTTTTTTTTAAATTTGTCTGTCTCTATGTTACTCCAGAATCGGACGACTTGTGTTCATGTTTGTTGTTTAAATTGTTGAATTTTTGTTTTAACACTAACCAGCTGGCCTGGTTGCAGTTTTGTTAATGTTTCTTCTTTGTTACTAGTATTAAGTATTTTTGTTTCATTATCGTTGATTTTTTGTTTTGTTTTTCAATTCAAAGAGGACCAAAACGTTGAATACTATATTAATATCTAACATCATCATTAAGTTTCACATCTGAACTGTTGACTTTTTGTTTTGTTTTTAAATTAAGGTTAATCTGTTTTTGTTATAATTCAGGACGTAGTTGAAGTTATTTGTTAAATTTGTTGATTTTTTGTTTCCATCTTTGCCAAAATTGTTGAATTGTCTGTTCTTTACAAATTAAGTTTTTGTTTTGTTCTTAACTGCCATTACATCGTTCACAAAACCATCTACTTGAAACCAAAACATCTCACGAAGACTCTTAATTATAAGTTACGTTATTTGTTAATTTTTTGTTTGTCAAATCGTTATGTTTTTGTTTGACCATAGTTACTTGGGTTTTTTAAATTTTCAATTCAGTTGATCTAATTTGCTTCTAACTGCCATTTCATCGTTCACATTTACTATAAACCAAAACATCTCACGTAGACTCTTAATTATAAGTTACGTTATTTGTTAATGTTTTGTTTGTCAAATCGTTATGTTTTTGTTTGACTATAGTTACTTGGGTTCTCTAAATCTCCAATTCAGTTGATCTAATTTGTTCTTAACTGCCATTTTATCAATCACATCTACTGAAAACCAAATCATCTCACGTCGACAATTAGACATAAGTAACTTCATTTGTTAATTTTTTGTTTGCCAAATCGTTATGTTTTTGTTTGACCATAGTAACTTGGGTTCTCCAAATCTACTCCAATCTCCAAATCTAGCTTAGTTCATCTACTTTGTTCTTTACTGCCATTTTATCGTTCACATCTATTTGAAACCAAAACATCTCAGGTAAAATCTTAAGACATATAATGACTTCATTTGTTAATTTTTTGTTTGCCAAATCGTTATGTTTAGTTTGACCATAGTTACTTCGGTTCTCTAAATCAGTTGATTTAATTGTTGATTCAGTTGAGTTTTTGTTTTGTTTTTTACCATCATTCATCTATTATTTATTCCATCAAACTATCTATTACTATATTCATTCTCTAGCTCTTTTCATTCATTATTACTCAGTATTTTTGTTATTCTTTTTTCCGGAAACAATCACATTGTGCCTTAAAACCTAATGTGCCTGATATTGTTTCATTTTGTTTTTGTGTGTTTGCCTCCACATAGGGTTTTGACTAAAGTCAGAACCTTATGTAGATGCCTTTTGTTGTATCATGATTTGTAACTGTCACCTAGAAATATCAGATTACGCTCGCAGTTTTCGTATTATTACATTAATGATACGCCTACTTTCCGCGTTCGAACCAACATAACTAAATTTATATAATCTGGCCGCATTTCTTTGAGTTACAAGCATGAAATATTTGTGTATATGTATTGTTAAAAGCCTAGTGATAATTTTGTTCCCTTAATCCGTTAGTAGCTAAGCCATTAAGGGTAGTCAGAACTTCTGACATCCTTTCTGACTTCAGAGTATAGTGTTGCCCATATTTGCTAATACTCAGTTACTATAAAATGAGGAGCGTCCTGTAATTATTTTAAACAATATTTCCCACACACGTTTCGTTCATTCTTTTGTCTAGACCAGTACACTGTACCACAGTTAATTGCATTGTTAATCATATAATCAAATTTATTTCAATAGTTACCAAATTGATTGTCAACACAGGGCGGGGACAAAATGATCATTACGCGTCTATTGTTTTTACCATGTGGTATAAATTGTTGATAACCAACATTGTTAATGTTACCTAGTTATAAGTGTTGAGTTACCGTTAAGTTTCTATTGTGATATTATTGTTACTTGATCATGGCTGTGTTTGCTAATTTTATGTTAAGTTTTCGTTTTAACCATACGTTGTTCATTGTTCTTTGCCGACATTAAGGCCACTGTCTGACACCAAAGTGACCGCAACACATTGTAATATATTCTTGTAGTTAAGATTAATGTTAGTATCTACTGTTTGTATAAACTGGTAGTTAAAACTGAAGCTTTGTATAAAATTAACAAATAGGTTAGTTAGGTTAACTATTTATTAGAGATGACATGATACAATATGATAATAGTCCGTGTGTTTGTGTGAAATAAATGCAAAAACTTAATATTGGTTTTATTTACTTTGTTTTGTGGGTGTATAATTTTAAAACGGTTAAGGAAGTCGTTGGATGGGCGCCAACTGTGTTGCCATGCACAACCAAATCTAGTTCGCGTAACGGGCAATGTGTACCGTGAATGTGGTCACAAAACAATGTTTCTGTGCGATTTAGATAGCAGATACACGATCCAGCGTAATGAAGATAGTTTTCAGTGGCAAACAAGAAGTTCGCCTGACGCAGCTCGTTGTAGCTTCTTCTTAATTGTTTTAGTTCAGCCCGCACTTCTTTCTGGTGTCGTGTTGCTCTGCACATACTATAGGAACCAGTCGCTGAAGTCCGCCTCCGGACATGGTCTTGTTGCCTGTAACATATAAATATGACTTGTTATGTCTGTTGCGCAAGCCAAGTACCGATGGGATTTAGTTGATAACATTTGTAGTTTTTTAGGAATTTAAGTTAACGCCTTCGAGTTATACATGCGCGACGGCGAGATATTAATGAATAAGTGATTTATTTCTGTAAATAGGTTTTTACATGTCTGATTTCAATAAACAAGAAACTACTATGGCGTCGGCATTTTCTAACTGACTACCTCTGAGAAGAAATGCCGAAACAAACTCAGTTTGTGTGCGAACAATGAAGGTAGTCCGAGATGGTTTTTTTTAAGAAAAAAATCCAAAGCAGGCTCGAGTCGACCTGTCCTGACAGATGCAGGTCTCGTACCATCTGCAGAACATTTGGGCAATCTCCATCATCTGATTAGCAAAGTGGTAATTGTTTGGAATTCCGAATCAGGGGTTTGCAGTGCTATACCTGTACGGAAAAAAAGCTTGTAGTGTTATAGCCAGTATATTACAATGGTGGAAAAACGATTGTAACACAACTGAAGCAAAATATGATGCGGTTCGACCAGTGAGCGATGTAAATGACCTGAAAGCAATGCTCAAAGTTGCAGGTTCAAATCCTGCACAGGCTAAATTTGACCTAAATCCTTACAATCCTTAGCTTTGATACCAGTATCTGCGTCTTGATAACATCTCAATAGGTACAACCGAAACTAGCGACCAATAAAGGACGATAAAGGACTTCCTCTTTCCTACTTGTTATTAGAGTTTTTCTTCCAATACTTCGTTTTCTGTGAATGCAGGAAGAGCGAATTCCCTCAGTATCTCTTCCAAGTGTGTCTAATCTGTTTTTGGGGTTATTTGATTTTATTTTATGACTATACTTAGACAAATCTCCCCATTATTTTGAGGGTTTTCTGGTTTGTTCGGAATCCTTTTACGATCTTATTAGTATCTAGCATATTGGTGGATAAATGGGTAAATGTAATAGAAATAATGTAATTTTTTCTAAATTTATGTGTTGACTTTTCGCAGTCCGTTAGATCTTTACTAATATTATAAAGAGGTAAACATTTAATATGGTTGTTAGTGTATAAAATCGGAGGGCAATAAAAGGTCTTTTCACGCAAACGAACTCGCGGGCGAAAACTTGCAATTTTGATAAGTAATAATTTAAAAGTTCACCAATAGTCATAGTAACTACAAAATCTTTTTTTCTACATCACTTTGTTAGAATATGGCTTCATAAAGTTAGAAAAAAACTAGCCAAGTATATATTACGTGGTTAAAACTTGCTTACAAACCATGAACTAACATATTTTGAAACTTTTATAAACTAAGTTGTGTCCGTAGTTGCTCCTACATAAAATACCTTAGTTTCTAAGATTAAAGTGGTGTATAAGTTTAAATGCCGTTTAAGGCCGTGTGGTATCCGGCCTAGAATTGACCACCCCCTTTCCTCCCGTGGGTGTCGTAAGAGGCGACTAAGGGAAAATCCAGAAGATGGGCAGCAGCGTCTTCTGTAACTTCACCACCAACACTGCGATTCCCAAGCCGCTTGCCAAGCGTGGGGATTATGGCAACCTTATGGAGGTTGCCATGCCTTGGGAGGACTTCGTTCAACAATAGACATCTTCCATCTCATGATTTGATGATAAGTTTAAATAAGTTCCACGATATTATGTATTAAACTGTATATGTGCAAAAATATCCAACACTCGTGAACGCCTTCCTCGTTGGTCTAGTGGTCACAAACCTCTACTGACTGAGCTGACTACTACTGAGCATACGGTCCTGATTTTCGATTAATGCATGGTGTTATTCTGGAGAGTCTGGATTTGACCCTATATACTTATTATACCCTCCTCCCCTAATTCATGAGATCTATAAAATAACAGCGAAATGTGGGAGCCTATCTCCTACATAATTGTAATATCTAGGTTTTCTATATCTAAAATCTATTGCCGTCATTATACAGATGTATCTTCAAAAATCTGCATTGTTAAAAGTTATTCCTACAGTTGGAGTTTTATTCTAGATTGGCAATTAGGAGTTAGACATTCTATTATAATTTTTTTTGTTATGTTTCGAAGTTTGTTTCAAATTATATCCTTACCAGTGCCTGCATACTACTAACGAGTTTTACTCACAATAGCAAACTGAACTGCTTTACTTTTGTTATTCTTACTACTGCTATAAAATAAAAATACTAAACGAGGTGATGTTTTATTAAAACTCTGGAAGACGAAAAATTAGACCCGTAAGACAATAGTACAGTATAGACTATTCTACATAATAAAGAATATCTCGTTGTATTTTTGTATATTGCTATCCACAATAAATGAACAAAATAATAGTAAAACTTATAAATGCTTATACTTTACTTCAACACCATGTGACAAGTAAACTCAGTGTATTGTATGACGCAAACATCCTATTCTAGCTACAATCATGTTCAGAAAGTATTGGAATGAGTCAACTCGGAGGTACAAGTATTTCAACAACAAGAAACTTTAAATAAGTTTGTTGGAAGTCAAGGAAACATAGATAAAACTCTTTAGGTACTTATTTTGTTCTCACTCGCGTAACTTTATTGTGCAGACGTTGGAAACGAGAAATTCACAAATTCGAATTTGATAAAATAGAGTACTCAAGTGTTCAGTAGTTTGTAGGTATTATACAACTTTAACGTCGTTTTATTGTCGTGAAATATTAGATTTAGAATTGAGTTAGAAGTCTTTAAAATATCAAGTATTTTTATATCTTAACAATACTTGCTAATATTATGTCTAACGGTCTAAAGATAATAACTATGCTTCTCCGAGCTACGTTTTCTGTCCGACGTAGTGCAAAGGATAAAATATAAAAGGTATTCGCTTTAGCAAACAGTGACTCGCCTTCGATTCAAATATCTGGTGGAAAAGCTAAAAATATAACGGGACTACAAGCAACAGAAAATTTTCCGTCGGACTTGGAAAATGGGTTTGTATTTGTCGATAAAGGTTTGGATGCGACGGAACTATTTACGCTAGAGATGAATGATGATTTCACTTACATTCCATGCATTCCGACACTGAGGCCTCGTTTCTGTATAGTACATTGTTAGCGCATTTAATTTCTTCGGATCGTCTACCGAGAGTGCCCCTCGTATACCAGTCACTACTCGCTTGCACTCATCGCTCCTTTTCATCTGTTTCTCCGTCCTCTCCTGAGTTGACATCAACCTTCTCTGATCGAACTGCACATGTCTCACTTTTTTCCGTACCAAGTTTATATAGTAATCTATTTGATGCTGGAAATTATCAAGGGACCAATAGAATTTTAGGTCAGCAACAACAATCAGCAAAAATCCAATGTAGAGGGCTAAAAGGGTAATGCCAAAATAGTATAGGTTAGGATCTACGGCTGAGAAGAACGGGCAATCGTCTTTTAAAGTGAGACAGCTCCAGAAGTATGAATGTGTTGGCCGAGGTGATTCTTGGGTGGGATTCATGCTGACAGTTAATTATTACTTAAATTTTTTAAACTAATTTAAACGCTGTCATGTCAGACAGCGATTGGATGTCATAATACCCATAGACAATGACCGAACAACCATAAAGCAGCAGTTTATAGAGGTAATATCAACATACTCATATATAAATACCTTATTGACAAAATGTCTCATAGTGTGACAAAGCTTCTTCTTCTTTAAAAGCTTGTAAACAGACCGAACCAACTTGAAAAATTATTCTCATACCGTAAAATTGCGCCAGAACCTCTCAGCTTATATCGCCTCAAAATAGAAAAATCATAGTGAGTTACAATATCAGAATTTCAATCCTTTTCACGTCTAAGTGTTTTCTAAAGAAAGAAAACGATACCGCAATCATCCGAGCACGACGAAGTGGTATCGCTCACACTGACAATAGCGAATAAATGTGCACAATGCTGCTAGAACGCTTCACTTGAGGCAATATCGAATTCCCTTGGACCGTTCACAAGACAGCGCCCGTCTCAAGATCCAACAAAACATCGCGACCAAGACTGCCGGCCCCACAAATATTCGGGCTTTTAAAACCGAGCATGACACAGCTTGATAGCTAGATAGATTGATAGAATAGCTATATAGCGTTTGTAATATTCTTTAGGTGAGATATACACGATATTGCCGTTTTATACATACGTTTCTGGGATCCAGGTTTAGTGGACAGGCACTCTTTGCAGACATATAATTCCCATCAATGTTGTTTGGGGAAGTTTGAATGTGAAGGAGTTATTTGTTTTTAACCGACTTCAAAAAAAGGAGGAGGTTATCAATTCGACTGTTTTTTTTTTTTTTTTTTTTTATGTTTGTTACCTCATAACTTGCGACTGGGTGAACCGATTTTCATGATTCTTTTTTTATTTGAAAGCTGGTGCTTCCCGTGTGGTCCCATTGTCACCATTTCAATACCTGATGATGGGATCTTGTAGAAATCGGGGGAACTCTTCAATAAATGACAGCAGATTAACCGCGATTGTTGCTATAGCATATCTAAGCATTGTTTACGCCATCACACAACATAATATCACGCCTGTACTCACTACAAAGGTTATAAAAACAATTCCGAAAAAAAAGGTTCAAGGTCACTTACAACGTTTTACAAAAAAAAACGCAATACTTAAAAATAATTAGATGTTTGTTCTGATGAGATATTCGGTTATATGAACAAAACTCTTCAAATTTCATGCGTCCTAATTACGTAAGCTGATCCGTGATCGCGGTACTGTCCCTGGGTAACCGTGACCCTGGAACGTAAAGGGCTATTGAAGGAACACTGTGGATGAGTATGACAGTAGTATGACTGTCAGTACAAGTCTGACAGTCCCTCCACCCAGGGTGGGAGGACTCATTGGATGATTTTGCCTCGTAAATAAAAGGTATATTATGACTTACTTATGTACTACTGACTTACTTATCTACCTTCATTATCGGAAGACAGATTTCGTAGTCTTGTCATTTCCTGCAACGATCTATCGTCGTGTGGTTTATTATATTTCACTAAATACCCATTCCACAAAACTAAATTTAAATCGCTAAAATGGTCATACAAATAGCAAAACCACATTAGCAGAATCTAAAGCTAAAAAATCGTGAAATAAAACTCATCTCATTCCCCCAAAACTCAAAAATCCCAACATTCCCCAAAAATCCCAACATCCATTAAGCGATTCAGAAAAAAGTACTTATGAGAATGCTGCCATACGTGCGTGGTTCATAGTTTAAAAGCTAACACTATAAACTAAGCGAACGCATAGGATTTGGCGCCGACTTCCACTTCGCTTATGTAAAGTGAAGTGATAAAATATTATTTTTCACTTTTGAGTTTTTTGAAGGAGGTTATAATTTTTTATTTAAATTTTTTTATAATTCCTATTATTGTTTTATAGATTATTTATTTTCAGCAAGAAAAAAATCTTAATTTAATTAATTGTGCTTTATTGTTCAAAATATAGGCGCTATGGGTACTGGTATGTATATGATGAAATGGTATGGGTATGATCAAAATCAGTGCCTCATGCTCTCTAGACACTGCTTGACATGGATCCCAATAAAACGATTAAAATAATATTGTCGAATTATCAAACAGCAGTTGAACATATTTCATCGAATAAAGAAGTATCTGGTAAAGTTTCGCTTTAAACTTAGTGTTCGCAAAGTCGTCTATATTTGATATTTTCAATACAAGCTCTTTTTGAATGCTATTTGCAAAACTTCTGCTGATATTTCATTGCCAAAGTTTTGAAGCAAAAGATAAGATTCTGAGCCAACGTCAATGTGATTTATTATATTTATACAATATATTTTCAAATTTTTGTTTGTTATTTTCTTGGCTTCAAAACAAGTTGGTATTTATAGAATATCGAAATAAATCCTTATATATGATAATTTAGGATTAAGTTCGTGTCCTTTATTGCAAAGAAAATCATGTATTTAACAAATTATCTGATTGTTGTGGTGCAGGAATTATAAATACAGACCCTTTTTACAGCTTTAAATGGTTTAACTTTAAATAGGTCTCACTGTGTCACACGCAAACAATTTAATCCACTTACACTCTTGATTGTTCAGTAATAGGATTAATAAGCCTAGTGACCTAGCATATACCTACACCTTAGTTTTATAGGTTTAAAATAAAACACTGTGTACTCACTCAAAGCACTTTATTTAATTCCAACTAAGCTCTCTGAAACCTCCCAAAGTTTCTGTGTCGTCTTTTTGTCTTGGGTCAGATTAGAAACGTTGCCTTTCCGACAATCAGCGTAATGCTTCCCACTCACATCGTCCACTTCAGGGGAGACAGCTAAGAATATAGATGTCTGTGCTCCTTCCCACGGTGTCTTGAAAAAGAACTTCAGTACTGGTATCAAATATCTCATCCATGATTCTTGTAATATTCCCAACACGTCTGCTGCAATTACTCCAGGATTTGAGATGTTCGCAGTCACTCCTGTACTCTCTAATTTTCTAGCCAACTCCACAGTCATTAGAACATTGCAAAGTTTTGCATTTCTATATACTTGTTTATAATTGTATGTTTCTGTAGTTTCTTTCTCCATGTTAAGGTTGTCGAAGTCAATAACTCCAGTTCGATGAGCTATCGACGACACGTTAATAATTCGACTAGGAGCGGATGATTTTAGTAGCGGTAGCAGCAAGGAAGTCAAAAGGAATGGGCCGAAGTAATTGATCTGCATGCCGCGTAATAAACCATCTTCAGTTTTGCTGTAATCAGTATCGTACACGCTTGCATTGTTGATGAGTATGTCGAGGCGTTTCTCGTCCCTAATTACGCCATCAGCGAAGGCTCTTACGGAAGCTAAAGAGGCGAGATCGAGTTGTCGATAATGAACGTCGCGATTACCAGTCGATGCTATGATTTCGTCTCGAGCTGTTGCACCCTGTTCCTCATTACTGCATGCTACGATGACGCGAGCTCCTCTTTCTGCTAAATTCTTTGCAGTTTCGTACCCTATTCCAGCATAGCCGTCTGTTACAACTACCACTTTTCCAACTAGATGTTTATTAAACGTACATATTCCAGTTGTCAGTTTACAAAACACTTTAAATAAAAAAGCACAAAATATATTCGTTACTATAAGAGATATGATAAACATAGTGCTCACTCAGCGATACCGACTACATTAATTTTAATCGACTGGCATGGAGTAATTATTATCAGTTAAGATAACATAGTACATGTAATTCTTATTGTGTAACAAAAATTGTGGGACGATAAAAACCTACCCAAATATACTAAGTAAATCTTAAGTTTAATATACAAGAATATGAAATGACAACAGAAAAATACATACATAACTACCTAGTCGATATCTGTAAAAGATGGTAAACTAAGCTTACCTTAGGCGTAATGCTATTAAAATATTGACAGGCGTCCTTGCCCCACATTGCTTGTTTACCATCACGTCTGTTACTTATTTATTTTATAGCAAGTTAAATAAAATTGAGACCTGGACAAGAGACGCTCAACATAGAGAGGATTGGCGGAGAAAAAGGGAGGCCTCTACCCAGCAGTAGGTGATACCGGGCTGAAATGATGATGATGAAATAAAATTAGGAATACAACAAAAGCGTGTATAATTTGTTCTTATATTTTCTTAGGTAACGTGTGATAAAAGAACGTAGGATATTTAATTGATTTAAGAATATCGCTTTATTTCTATAATAATCAACGAAAGATATCATACTAACATAACTGCGACCAAAGTATATTATTCTTTAACGCCTTTAGTTAAATGTAACTTTTTTATTTGTGAGGTGTCAGAAATTGCTATGCAACTCTTGCAGGCGTTTTATAAATTAAGATAACTTCGCAATCTTTTTTTATTGAGCTAATACATATGGTTAGCTGTGTATTTAGCTTAGATATTGTTTTATTAAAATCAGTAAGTAGCAGTAACTATCATTGAGCTCGGTGCCTACATGAGATAAATATTATTGCCAACGCTGATGCAATAAGGAAGCGATAGATGGTACAGTTAATAAAATATATTTTCTTATCACTCACTTTAAATAGCTGCCTGTCATTGAAACCCTTACAAAATAATCCCTTACTTCATGAAGCTTGGACATTAATTTATATTATAATCCAAGAGGCTACAAAATATTTTACAACATCATCAAACAGCAGATTTGTATTATAGTGTGCAACTACTAGGGTGCATTGTAAAATCGCTTTTATACGAACAGTAATTGCCGTCAGGGAATTATGAGCCTAAAAGTTCAACAGTAAGACTTTTACAGGCCCGTAAAACAGGCCCCTTGAGCTTAGTACAGCGGCTACTTGGTACGGTTTTGTTTGATAGCTAATTTAAGTAGATCCTAATTACCCAATATGGTAGCTAATTACCCAAGTAGATCCTAATTAATTTATTACAAGATTTTAAACTTTACCAAGCGATTTATCAGTGCTCGCCTTTTTATTGTTATTGAACGATACAGAGTAAAATTTAACGGTGCGACAAAACTGTTTTGTATTATTGTGTTCTGTTTTTGTTAGACTATGTTATCTTTTTTACCTTATCACTCTTCAGATAACAAACGATATAACGTATATTGACCTGTTTAGTGTCTATTTAAGTTATATTATTTTTGGGAATTTAAAAAAGTTGGCCTTAAGTTTATTCTAATTAATAGGTACAGGCATAACTATCTAATGAATGCGTTTTTGAGCAAGCATATAAAGTTATGTTTATTTCACTAAAACTTATATAAAAAGTCAATCAAACTAATCCCATACATAAAATATTTCTTAAATCCGTGTTCTTAAGTTGGTGTAAGTAAAGCGAACTTAAAGCATTTTTTGTGTTATGCTATTTCTGCTCAAATCGTTACGGGAGGTATTCTCATTTCTGTAGACGTAAGAAATCTGTAATTGCCTTTCATCTTCGTTAAAATCTTAATTCAATTCTAGATTTTCGGCGGTAAATTTCGAGACTATGCCTAGTCTATAACGGTGTTTGCGAACGGATGAGCCAACATCAAACGTAGACATTTGAAGAGTTGTTATCTTAATACCAGGTACCTTATCATAACTCCTGCCCTAATATGGGTCTTGATTTCTTAATAACAGATAACATTAGACTTACTTGTACTTTTTATATTTATAAAAGGTTGGCAAGTTATAAGAAAACCGCTTCAGTTTGTCGGTAATTACGAAGTATAATCTGTTTCAAGTACACTAAACAATTGTTTAATTATTTATAAGCTTTTTGCTCGAACAAAATGGTGCTGTTTGAATTATTTTTTATACAAATTTTCCTTTTCGTAAGTACGATTAAATCAAGCCAAAAAATCGAAATTGTCAAATAATTAATGACAAAATAATAAACTATTAAAACTTATGTGATTGCAATCTTTTGGTAAATAATTTTAAGGTAAGATAAGTTAAAAAGTAAAAAATCTAGTAACTAAAAGTCAATGCAATTTTGCGCCTTGGTTAATTCTTGGTGGTTCTAGCTGAGCACTTGTTTTGTTTACTGCAGAATTTTTTATGTTAACTGTTTCATTTCTACACTTTAGATATATAATGGATACTATATAGGTATATTTACCTTAAGTATAACTTTAATAATGTAGTTTCTGCTTGAAGTTACACGGTATTTAATGAGCTCCCAACTTACAAACTATGGCTTGTCATGCAAGGTAGCAAGATAGCTCCGTACACAGGCACCCTCAGTAATGAGCCCTTTTGAAGTGTCTTGACGCGATAAATTGCTCAGCAATCGCACATACGACAACTTTGACACTTTGGTAAGATGGCAAGTGCCTCATTCTAGTAGCGAACTGCCACTTCTATCTAGAACTCATCATTATATCGTCTGGGGAATTAAACACACAACAGTAGTTAAATCCAAAGCATTTTGAGCTGAGGGAGTCGGCTAGATTTCTGCCTTCTGTAGATGAATCTGTCGTCCGGGTTAATACACCGGTCTGCACGCCTATTGTATTATTTATTTATCAAATAAAGCTACAATGACTAATTATTAATATTTTAACATATTGTGACTCTGGCTAAGCTGTTGTGTAAGTAATTAATTAAAGTGTTGTCAGCATGTGTTAAAAAATTGAGAATTAGCACTTGATGAGCGGTGGTCATCGGTTTTTTAACTTGGGACCTGTAGCAGTTCAAGCTAATTGCTTTGCTTCAGCAGTTATAGAACAATTCAGACTACTTACAAAACATCTGAAAATAAAACTCGGATTCAGTCGCAAATAAATCAGTTATAAATTAGACGCGTACAGAAACCAGAGCCACCAGTACCTCCGAGTACAATTCCAATAACAATCAGCTCTCATTAGACTAGAAGCCTAAATTTAATTCGTTTGTAGAACGGACAACTCAAGGTTATTTACGTAAACATATCTTATGTCAGATTAGCAGACAGGCATTTTGTGTTATGGAGCGGATATCATTATGTTTAGTGGTTCCAGTTATTATGATCTAACGTTATAGCGACAACACAACTATATGGAAGGCTTTTGGAGGATCCGTATAATTGTTTACCTATTCGGTTGTAACTAGACGAAGAATATAAGAGATAATTCTTTTCCATTTCATTCATTGGAAAAATTATTGTAAATGAGTTTTCAAATTAAGTGTTAATTCCATCCATATTTTTATATATATATGCAGCTCTCGATGTCATCACCTATCGAAGAGGATATAATATAGCTTAGCTAAGTTCAGCAGGATTGTAAAATTATTGCAGTCCAAGTAAAGAAGTAAAAATTATGGATTTTCCAATATCAGAAAAGCATTGGTGCTTTAATTTTCCTCGATTGCCACTGCAATATATGTTGCAAGATACTTATTTTTTGCTCTAATGTATAATAGTATAGTATAATGGAGAAGCTTGTAGTATTGTGTTCGTCATAATTTAAAACATTAAGTTGCACTTGCAGTCTCATCTAAGATCTTTCTTAGTCTTACATTTGCGATCGCCTAAAATTAATCATCAGTTTAAGTTGCGGTCGCTAGCTGTTACAATGATATTCAGGAATTTACAACCTCGTATTTGGAAAGAACTAATAAGGAAAACACTATTTTGGGAATATATTAGTATCTCTAGATTAGATACACTTTTTTATAAGTATTTTGTATGTGCCTAAATATTATACGTATACATGCATTTAGGTATATGATGGTTTATAATCGTCATAAATAATATGTATTCTTAAGGATCAGAAGCCGATTTAATTTTTTAAAAAGAAAATAGAAAAATGAACAATTAGCCATTTAATTAATAATGCAAAATCACATCTGAACAATTCGAATTCATTCCTTTTTAAAAGTGTTCCATAGACAAATCGTGCGATGTTCCGCCTCCATCGCTGACCTATCTTCTAAGAGTATATAATTAAGAATGATGTTTATGTCAAAACATACAGAACTGTCTCAAGTATATTTTATGTGAACGAAACTTAATTGTTTGCTCGTAAACAATTTTCTTTGTGGGTTTGAGTGCTCTATATAAAGAACATTATTGAAGTCTGCTCGCGACAGCAATCAAGTGAGTTTTGCTGTTACATTTGCATAATTAAAACAATTGTCCTACATTTTGTTTACGCGGTCGGCGAAGTGGATAAGTGATTGGACTTTGGCGATGGTGGTTGCAGGTTCGATTCCGACTCAGGATGTCATATATAGTTAGGTCTTTTTTCTAGGTATAGTGCAGGAGGAATCCTAATGACGGACAAAGATTTTATTCAGCACGCTGATATAAATCAGAATTTTTAATACCCATGTCCTTAGTTACATGTATCAAGTAAAACTAATCACAGATTAATACCCAATAATCTATTTATTGATATAGACACGTGACGGCATTAAAATATTTTGAAGGAATTACAATTTACAAATGAGTTTGCTTTTTTATAAATCCAAGGTGATATCGGTTTAGAACGAACACACTATATTCAATGACATAGTTATGTAACGTCGCGCGCCCGCGACGGTACTGCGCGTACGCACGTTTGGCAACTAGTGTTGTTAGGAATACGGCCATGAGTGGAGTGTGACTAGTCAACGCGTATAATATGAAATCATGTGCGGACACTGTCCACGATAAACCTCGTTCTCGCGTCGCTTAGAGGTCACCCAAAGGTTCAAGTCCGTATCATAACAATTAGTTCAACGCGTGCTCCAGACGTCAAACTAAATAGTTTATTTGAAAAATGATTCTGTGGTCGATAATCGGCGTCAGCATACTGATTGTGTTCGTGGTGAAAGTTTATCAAAAACTAACGGTTGGAATATGCAAGACGAGTGCTCACATGGTCGGCAAAGTGGTGATTATAACGGGAGGTAACAGCGGGCTCGGCTTGGAGACCGCTAAGGACTTGGCGTGTCGCGGCGCGAGAGTGATACTAGCGTGCCGGAGTGTCCGCCGGGCGACGGCGGCTAGACTGGAAATAATTAAGGCGACTGGCAACACCGACGTTCACTTCCGCCAACTAGATTTAGCTTCACTGCGCTCTGTCAAGGAGTTCAGCGATCAGATATACAAAACCGAGAAGCGTGTCGATGTCCTCATCAACAACGCAGGTGCGGGCGGGCTCGGCAACGAGAAGACCGCGGACGGCCTGCACATAGGAATGCAAGTGAACTTCTTCGCGCCTTTCCTCCTCACTTGCCTGTTAGTTCCTTTAATGAAGTCTTCCGCTCCGAGCCGCATCATCAATGTATCGTCCATGATACACAAGTACGGAGAGTTAGACTTCGAGAATTTGAACATGGAAAATTACTGGAGCGACTATTTGGTTTACGCAAATAGTAAACTGTTCCTCAATTTGATGACCCTAGAGTTAAGTACAAGACTGAAAGGTACGGGTGTTACAGTGAACGCTCTGCATCCAGGCGTCGCTGCGACGAACATATTCAGGAACATTCCTAGCGATTTAATTAGAAATATAGTTGAAAAGTGTATAGGATTTACGTTCCAAACTCCGTGGGAAGCTGCTCAAACTTCTATTTACTTGTCCGTATCTCCAGAAGTTAGAGAGGTGACTGGTAAATACTTTAGCGACTGTCGGGAGAAGCTGCCTTCCAAGTTGTCACAGGACGCTGTGCTGGCTAAGAGACTGTGGCAAGAGTCGGAGAAATTGGTGAAGAATACGTTACCCGAATGAGGATTAGTACTTAATAGTTTAATACATGTATTACCTATAGAACAGATAAAATATGTACTAAAGGTTTACATAAATGTTATTTTTATATGGATGTTGGTGTATTTTTGTTCACCAAACAAGTGTGTTGCCTGGTTTAGTAACCAACTGTGATAGAAACGAGTTAAGGTTATTCCGTTGTTTTTCATTTATAGTGATGTTGGATAATAAATGTTCATATATAAAAATAATAATGGTTATTTATTCTTATCATTCTCAGTCTTTGTAGATTATTATTGTTAGATCCGGGATGGGAGATATTTATAAATACATTTATATGTCAATAGCGGTAACAACCTCCTTACCACGGACTCTTAAAGCAGGGCAATTTACGTTGT
Source organism: Abrostola tripartita (assembly GCA_905340225.1). Classification (NCBI taxonomy): domain Eukaryota; kingdom Metazoa; phylum Arthropoda; class Insecta; order Lepidoptera; family Noctuidae; genus Abrostola; species Abrostola tripartita. The sequence continues at coordinate 1,616,198 of HG996494.1, forward strand.
AGAAGCGAGACGCTGGTACGAGCAGTGTAATGCGACATCTCGCTTCCACAACGGACCAGTAACCTATTTTTAAATGTTTAGTTTAAAATAAACGTAAGAGGAATAACAATAGAGGTGAAGTCTACGTCAATGTATTTTTATCGTTTGATAACTGTTACAGTGACGTGTCGCCGTAATGTGTTATTAGTGAGATATAAATAGACTATTTAAAAAAAAATACATGGTCCGACTGAACGGGCATTTAAATTTGACAGCGATTAATAAAAAGAAACTTCTCTATTTAAAAACCTGTAAAATTCTACAAAATGTGTAGACAGTAAGCAGGTTGGTAGCGGCCGGGGTTGATTGCCCCTAGAGCGCTGTATCTTCCTTCTATTATTTGTCGAGGCTTTTGTAATGCTTTATAAGAAAAAGGATAATGATAATTTTGTATTTTACTCAAGACAATTGAAATTTTATAAGGTGAAATTAAATTATAATGAACAATTTTTTTTAATACAGTTTATCTTCAGTAAGTAGGTACTTAGGGTTATGATTTCTTTGCCATTATCAATATAATCTATTTGGCAGTACATATCGCCTTCAATATTAGGTACTAAAGATTATGATTAGTTTGCCATTATCAATATAATTTGACATTTCGCAGTATTGCTTCACTACAAAATTCATGTATTAGGATATGGATTCCAAATACATTTCTTCCGCGTCGCTGAAGAAGCATGTAGTAAGACGTAACGAGCTCGATACAGGCTCGATACCATGGCAATAGGCTCGTCAACTAACATGTTATCAAATGGAACTATGGTCTATGAGTATGTGGAGAATATGATTAGCGATGAGCAATATCCAAAACTATTCTTTTTTTTTTATGAAAACGTCGCCCCACACTAGTAATTTCTCCTGTATCGTGGGTGCGCTTGACAAACATGAAATATCACATAAAGAAACACCCAGACTCGGGACAATCAAATATGGATCGCACAAATTTTTGCCCCGTGTGGGAATCGAACCCGCAACCCATAGCGCAGCAGTCCAATCGCTTAGCCACTGCGCGAATCAGGTCGTCGATTCATTCATTTGTTAAATTTATATTTATCATTAAATATATTTATTATTATTAGATGAAACATAACATAACATAACGCCTGTATTCCCCGAAGGGGTAGGCAGAGGTGAACATATAGTACACCCACATTTCGCCAGTTATGTTGTGTGTCCCAATGTAATAGGGGGCGAGCCTATCGCCATCAACCTGGCACAAATCCAGACTCCGTGCTGCTACTGAGAATTACTTAATAGAAAACTCAGTAACACTTTGCACGACCCGGGATTTGAACCCAGGACCTCTTGCTCAGCTTAATTATTAGATTATGGTGCAATTAAATTACCCTACAACCACTGAACAACTATACTGATTACAATACAACATTAATTTAAAAGTACCTAATACTAAGTTTAAAAAAGAACATTGGTAATGTCCTACCTACAACTTGCTTATCACATCGAGCAAGTCGTTAAAATAATAATAATTATTGAATAATTAGTCAGAGAATTATGCATTTTAAATTGTTATTGCAATTTTACAAGCTAGGTATTTAACACAGCAAATTACTTTGATACGAGTTCGTGTTTTATGTAGATACTACACATATATATCAGACTGCCTCGTTGGTCTAGTGGTCGCTAAGCGCGACTGCTGAGCAAGAGGTCCTGAGTTCAAATCCCGGGTTGGGCAAAGTGTAACTGAGATTTCCAGTAGGTAATTCTCAGTAGCAGCACGGAGTCTGGATTTGTGCCCGGTTGATGGCAATAGGCCCGCCCCCTATTACATTGGGACTTACAACATAACTGGCGAAATGTGGGTGTACTATATGTTCACCTCTGCCTACCCCTTCGGGGAATACAGGCGTGATGTTATGTTATGTTATGGTTTGTTTATATCATGTATGGTGAAGTATTTCAAAACTTTATAAGAACCTTGAAGAGTGAGGATACCAAGGTAAGTTTGGCGCTTCCTGCCCTAGACGAGTGGCAAAACGCTTGTCGAATAGAAATCGAATAGAATGATAAATGTATGGGGATGACAGAATGTTTCGACTATGTTATCGATAACATATGACAAACCCATATACTTTTCATTCTATTGGATTTATATTTGTTAAGCGTTTTAGCGTGGGTCGTCCGCTGGCCAGATGGCGGGATGACTTACATAAGAGGGCAGGCAATGACTGGATGCATAAAGCAGCAGACCGGGCTCTGTGGCGTACATTGGGAGAAGCCTATGTCCAGCAGTGGACTGCAACGGGCTAATGATGATGATGATGAAGCGTTTTTCGTGCCGTGTGGTATCCGGCTTAGAATTGACCACCCTCTTTCCTGCCGTGGGTGTCGTAAGAGGCGACTAAGGGAAAATCCAGAAGATTGCCAGCAGCGTCTCCTGTAACATACTTTTTATTTGAGCTGAGTAAATGCATTTTTTTTATAGATTACGTATGGCTATAGCAACCTGTGACGTCAGTAATTAACCAACTATTTATGTATTTCAAAGCAACTAAAATTTTAATTTTACGGTTAATTCTCAGAGTCTGATTTTCAGGGCTAACAAAGCATTTTTTAGAGATGTAGTTTATTGGACTCGGGACAATCAAATGTGGATTGCACAATTTTTTGCCCCGTGCGGAAATCGAACCCGTAACCCTTAGCGCAGCAGTCTAATAGTTTAGCCACTACGCCAACCAGGTCGTCAATTTCATTCTATTCAAGGGATATTCATCAACCGTTTTGCCACTCGTCTAGGATCCAGTTAAACTAATTGAAGTCACCAGTTTATGTGCTCGTGGTAATTGAGCACCACACAGCAACAGTTGGTTATAATTAGCGGTGACGAGTCTGTTACCTTCTTGATCTTTGATCCGCTGACATAATCTTTGGTCACATAATTAAGATTATAATAAAGACAGACGTCTTACCCTTTTCTGGAAACAATGTAAGTAATAATGACGTTATTATTATTATACAGTATAATCTTTGTAAGCAGCAATCAGTGTAAGCTTTTAAGGCCCGTATCTGTTGGTACATAGGTACAAGTCTATCAAACATTATTTAGCCATGTTTTACCGCGTACCTTGATTAACCCGATAGACAAGTGACAAAACGCTTCTTATCGTATGGTTGATGAACAACCTGGTGTCAGAGTTCAAACCGCCTGTAGGCCTCTTACGTGGCTTTACACACCGTTGAAAAATCTCGAACGGTCATACCATTCGGCTATCAGTACTAGCAAACGCACAAATAGAATGTCAAACTCATATATTTTTCATTCTATTTGATTTCTTTTCGTCAAGCGGTTTGCACTTGTCTAGGGATGCAGCTTGATATTCGTTGCTTTATGCATCTACCCTGTCTTGTAGAGCACTTTGTGGTCCTGCATCAGTAAGTTGATTATCGTAACTTAAGACGTCCTCAAGCAGTGCAATAGTGGTGTGTCTTCGCTAAATTGCTGGTTTTTGGTACATTGCACTGGTACGACTGCTTATTCCTTCTGTTTTATACAAGCGAGTTTACAACCATACCGTATTCTTACCTCTATTTCCAAAAGTGCGCAATTATCGAAATGTCTACCTACCTAATACAGTTTAGTTTAAGGTTGACTAACGTCAGTAATGGAAATCCCACAGGTGCAAACAATCTGATAGTAAACGTCAACCGATAACTATCAGGTGATAAGTACAAGGAAAGGATTGAAGGCGTATCAATGAATATCGGTTAAGATTATCGCAGCTTATGGATATTACATACTTAATTAATAACGATCTTATAATAAAATTACTCTAAGCAACACTTCTTTTTCCGGGAAGAAATAATCTCAGGAACTACTTGGTATTTTAAAATCAGAATAATAGAAGGCCTCTTTTTTAATTATCTAATGTGGTTGAGTCAATGGCCATTGCAACCAGACTGTTTTAACTCAGTACGGGCGAGTTAAACCTTGAAAAAAAAATGAATCAAAACATTGGCAGTAAAGGAAAAGAAAGCTTCCAAAATAAGAATCACTATGATCGATGCCAATTATAAAAAAAAATGTTTCAAGTTATAAAATCCTAAGGAATCCAAAGAAGGGACATTTATCACCTGTTTTTGGTATTACTCTGTTGCATTTTCGCTTGATTAAACAAAAGATATCTTTAAGGATTACCAACCATATTTTAATTGATATAATGATGGTACGGTAATTATCTGCGTGTGTACCTCATCAATATGTTATCTTACGTACCTACATTGTATATTAATACAATATTGTGTCTACGTATGATAAAGTTTCTTATCTTGTATCCAAATAATGTTGGTTGTTTTTTATGTGACTGCAGTGTCGTTTTTTTCCTATGTTGTAGAATTGTTTGGAAATATCAATGCTTGCTGTACGAATTTGATCTATTGGTAGAATAATGTTATAAATCGATATTTTAGAAGGTTTTAATATTTATATTTTATCACATGGACTGCCGTGCGGTAGACACAATTGAAGAATCATGGTTTGGGTGAAGAGTAACCACGCTGGCGCTCAAAGGGTTAAGGAAATTTTGAAAAATGATAGACCCGCGTGGGATTCGTTCGACGATCCCTGGCGCAACGCAACTAAACTACCGTATCGATATTAATTTACTTTAGTTTTCTGTAACTTTTATTATTACTTCATTCACCAATAAATAAAAACAAACGTCTGACAGTCTTTTTGAAACAAATGATTCGATTACATCACTTTATTGCATGCTTCACATAACAAGGTCACACACTAGCCGGACCATACAGTCGTCCGTCCGCGTGTATTGCACGATTGGCGGGTCAGATATGATTTAATACCTCTGTTTGATGATACAGGAGTTATATTATAACAACATGTTTCTTTTCAATGCCCTCTGAGGATCATAAATTATTTCGCCTCCAAGAATACAGAAAGATTTTAAATTAAATGATTTTTTTAAATTATACTGACTTACAAAAACATTAATCCGAATGAATAACAAGAATCGGATGTAAAAAAAATATATTTGGATTTGTTCTGAGTATGTTGCTTGTGTATGTCATATTTCATCCCTGTAAATTGCACCCATGATACGGAAGTCATTAATAAAGTTTGAAATGAACCCAATAACAACTTTTAATGATAACAAAGGGCGCCCTATAGGCCTTTAGAATAATGTTAAAAAAGATACGAATCAAATAGGTACCTCCTTCTTTTTTGAAGTCGGTTATATACGTTTGTATCCACACTAATGGTCTGCTATAACTGCAGCCGGCAATATTCTGTAAATGACTTCTAATCATAATTTCTCAAATAAAGCAAGAAGGAAAACGCTACGCTTTGTTTATCAAAAATAGACATTTCTCCTGTGTTACCGTGTTTCCTATAAGTCGAACTTCGATTACCATTATTATAATTTATGACCTCCATATTTATGTACCCGTTACACAAACTTTTACGTCACTTAACGACCAAAACAACAATTATATACCTTCTTTTCATATTCAAGCTAACACAAAGTGCTCTCGACAACAAAATAACTGCTCATAAAATATGTACGAGCAATAACTACGCAGGTATGTAGTACGATGAACGGTGTTACAGTAAGGAGTGCAATCAATAACAGGCTTTACATAATCACGAGTATGTTCTTTTTGTTGTTATTGTATCGTATTTGTAGTTTTCAGGAGATACGCAGGGGCTGAAAGTCCGGTGTCTTTGGTAGCGTGTCTACTGCCATTTATCAGCAACGATTCCAAAACCTATTGGTGGTTTGGAGTATTCTGAGTAGTTGGAGTATCTGAATTGGAGATTAAACCTATCGAACGAGACCTTCTGATCTGCATTCACATAACCGCGAGAACGGAGAAGGAACGATAAAATACTACATAGAGTTAACAAATTTCAAATGTGGTACCATTTTATCAACGATGGAACATCTTAAAAATCAAACTTTGGTAATAGATCGTGTCTCTACGCTGAAAGACGTAGTGGTGAGTGGCTGCTACTGCCAATGTATAGCTCTTAAGTAAATCTTAAGCTGACACAAATAAATTACACTTTATTGATATCGATTCGCCAAGAAAGGGAAAAATTGCAATAGAAGTTCTATAAAAAAAGAAGTATTATTTGTTTCTATCAAGAATTAAATGAAACGGACTACCCAACTGAATTAAATGTAATATTTATAAGTCATTTAATTTGTATCACGCTTCCTATGATGGCATGTCTCTGTGCACGAGCATGACGCAGGCATCAGCATCGTTCTCATTATCACTTGTGATAATTATGCGAGCATGGTTTATTTAAATGCTAATTTTGCAGTACATATCACACATATAATGAGGCTTAATTAAAATTAGACGAGATAGAAGACAGAGTAACAAGAAGATTTCAAATATAATATCCTTATAGAAAATACTGCTTAGCACGATTTAGGAAACGAAAAGAAGATCTTACGAGGCAGTGCGCTAGTCTGAGACATATTTGGCGTACAGTAGTAAAATACAGGGCTGAAACCTGGCGTACACTAGGGCCTTTTTTTTTTTTTTCAAGTGAGGAAATGCATTATGCATCCCCCGCCGTTGGGAGACGACGAGGGTATGTGGGACTCTCCCCCGAACCCAATAAGATCCAGGGGCATACCCACTAAAACCTCACATGCCTGCTCTGCGCTTTTGATGGCGGGGAGGCGGGATTGCTGCAGCATTCTACTGCCAACCCCGCCGGCGCTATCCGCCCTGTAAAGAGGGGCGGAATCTACGTCGGTGCCCCCTTGTTGATGAGGGGGCTGCAGGACTTCAGCGGAGGCCTATTCGGTGCGGAGGTGGGTCTCCCAACCCAGTACTAGGGCCTAACTTAACCTAACTTAGGGGTGAAACCTAGACGTAATGGTCTTACCTGAATAAGACTTCTGCCCTAAAGGGGGCCTAATTTGAAAAATAAAATGTCACTCGGAGTCCATAAGCATCTTTCACACACGCTGTAAAGTTTGCAAATTACAGAGCTGACATTATAACGTGTAATTTGATCGCATTTGTGAATAGTCCATTGGCTGTAGTAAGTAATTTTCAATTATTACGAGTTAATTAGTGGACACTAACGAGAGTACCAATAGTTTGTATTGTGTACACTTAACATTAATTTATCGGGCGTAGTTGGCGTTAAATTGAAATTATTCCATGCGATGGCCGGGCTTCGCTGCGGTCTTTTTATTTGGGCATAAATCTCTCGCGCGGTACATCTGATTTACAGTACTGCTCTTTGTGCCCGCTCACCTCACTGTTTGCGGGGCTTTGTGGCGATATACTCACACAATTTTGGTTTATACAACTTAAATTTATTAGTATCCGATTAAAATAGAGATTTTAATTCGGTGTGCTGCCTGAGATTAAGGAGATTCCGATCGTGTTAGTGTTTTCTCTATTGTTTCAGGTTCGAATACCAGTCATATCGGATTTTGCAAACTAATTGTGTTACAATTTTTTTTAGTATCTAGTGCTCAGATGTTTTTGTTGTTCATAAACCTAATTTAGTGACAATTTCTACCTTTACAAACTTTTGCTACTTAATAGATGAAAATGAGACAAGCTGGAAATTAATGAGACAATTTAATTTAAATGAAGCAATGAACTTCTTAACGCCTAACGCCTAACTTAACGTGACATTTAAGTGTTAGCATTGAATCAAATTGGAAGTCAGAGATCCAGGATGCACGAGTTCCTACTACGGCATAAGAAACTTTGCCTCATAACTGAAGGCGCTGGGAGCATTATCCTTGAGATGTGAGGTTTGATTCCCGCATGGTTCGTTTAGAAAAGTTTCTTTATGGACATAATAATAAATAGCAGTACTGAATAAAGTGTGCCTTTTCACTTAAAAAACATAAAATGAACGGGAAAAAAGCAAACATTTCTTGCGTGCGCAGCCGTTGATTCGGTGAGGGCAAATTTAGAGGCTTGAAAATAGGCGGTAAGCCGACGGAAGTGCGGACGATATTAATGTGTTCCATAAGTCAGGAATAGCCCCGTATTTTTCTCCCACAGAGGGACAGAGGCGCCACTAATTAACAGTATTACCATATTCCCTTAAAACGCCTAAAAATATCTACGTATATGTGCCGGCTTTTGGAATGTTGACTAATTCCCGTGTCAAAAAGCGGGTGCAAATGATCCTATTTGCATGAAAATTAATGTTAATTATAATTTAGCATTTTAGGATAATTGCTTGTTTTTGGTGTGGGTTTTAGATATTATTTGTATTATATTTTAACTAGCATTATACGGCACCACTATTTTTATGTTTGTGGATTTTATTGTACCAGATCCTGGTCAAAAACGACCATGCCATGTACATATGTCCAGCAGTCATAGACATTGCACTAATAGGGTTTGACTATCACAGCAATTGGCCATTTCTTTACGTTCAAAGTGATACAAATTTACATACTAACGTAATAAATACGAATCATTGAATACGAGTAGAAACAAAAATCTACAAACCACAAGAAATAGAAGCGAATTTAAGACGAGATTCTCACAAGTCTAGAATAGTGATAAATGCTGTAAAAATATTATGAAAACGCACTTAGAGAATGCTTAAATCAGAGTTCTAACTTAAAAATCGTTTGTGTTCATACCAAGTTAATGTCAGAGCTCAGAGAGCGCAGTTAAATCACCGCGAACATCTCTGCCAAATACCAGTTAAATACACTTATCTGCGGGTGTATTTAGCTGGTATTCATTATTGCAGCGAGCGTGTAAGCCATATCAAACGATCGGCTATTCGGAATTGAAATATAATAAATAACTTACTTTTATATCAAAAATCAATATCATTTATTGGAACAGTATTGTGTACTATATTAATTGTGCGTTAACAGCTACTTTAGTTTGTGTCGAAACTGTTAGCGCCCACTTCCAAGATGGGGACAGCAGTGTTCCAACATTAAATACAATGAAGAAAATTAACAAGGAAGTAAAATTATTAAGAAATAATAATGAGATCTTTTATATTAAAATATTAAAATTATGACGGGCGATGTAAGATAAATTCTTGACAAACAAAGAGAAATTGGTAACTATACATGCTCTTGAGATGAAAATTTTAAATAGCTAACTATACAAATACCTACTTATACAGTTTTTTGTTCATCATCATCATCAGTTGGAAGACATCCACTGTTGAACAAAGGCTCCCCTTTTAGAAGGGGGCGGGGGGTGTCATAATCCCCACGCTTGGCAAGTGGCTTGGGGATCGCAGTGTTGGTGGTCAAGTCACAGAAGACGCTGCTGCCCATCTCCTGGGAGGACACCCACAGGAGGAAAGGTGGTGGTCAATTCTAGGCCGGATACCACACGGCACAGTGTCACGTTTTCACGGCGCAGTTTTTTGTTACTACTTTTTAAATACTATACTTCTTCTTATATTAATTTAGTTTTAATTTAGAAACAGGTCATACTGTAACTAAATTGGCCACTCAACAAGCATGGCAGCGAGATTGACCGCCCACCCGTCCAGTGTGCCGGACGTACTTGCTCTCAACTTGAACCCCTATTTACATTGGAGAATTAGCGGCAATGGCATCGAACTGATTGGCGCACTGATTGGACTGAGTTTTCGGTTTCGAACTATGCGGGGTCACAAATATTTATTGTGAAATCCGCAGATTATTTATTTATTTACACTTCATACACAGAAATATGTACAGAGGCGGACATCCTTAGGCATTTTCTACCATTCAACCTTGGGATGGTGCAGAAACATTTAATAGATATTTATTATTTTAAGCTTAAGTTTTTGCGTATTTAGGCACTAAGGAAAAATATTATTTCATAGAACGTTTATACAAATCAGCCAGAACTATAGACTATTAAGTCAGAAACAGTAATAACCTATTAGCTTTGACAGTGGTAATGATTCAGTACCCATAGGCAGTTGCCGTTTTAGCCAGAGTCCCATAAATTGGGGTCACTGTCTTACTCTCGTAAATTCGCGGATCCAAAGCGAGGGACGAATGTGTGTGGAACTAATCAAGTTATTAGAACTGTTAGGTAAAATCTATTTTCAAATTTGACAATAGGCTCGCCCCCTATTTAATTGAGACCTATATAAAACTGGCGAAATGTGGTTCTTGACATTCACCTCTGCTTACGCCTTCGAGGAATACAGGTTAAATGTAATGAAAAACAGGATATAAAGTTTTTGAATCTTACATTTCATCACACACAAGTATCTAAATGTAAACTATACTACTAAGGTAGCAACTCTATTTTAAAATGTCAGTGGTCGTGCTGCACTAATGAGGCAGGGGACACGTGTGGTGTTAATGATCTGCCACCATTATCACTTCACGCCGAATGTATAGGGTTAAACTCCGTATTATGTTATATCTTCAACGGGGCTGCCTTTTCATGGAGCAGGTTTATAATAGTTATAATAATAGGTATATAATAGTTCTAAAGTGAACAGAAGCGTTTGAATACCTGCATTTAAAATATATCTTCGTGAATTTGAAAATATACTGTACAGATGGAATATTTGTTTTATTAAAAAGAGACACCATTTTTCGCCATGTATTTTATTAAGAACATAACATTACGCTTGTATTCTTAGAAAGCGTAGGCAAAAGTGTGTAGTACACCCACATTTTGCCAGTTATGTTTTTATATATTTCAATGGGGGTAAACCTATTGTCTATTGCATGACTGTCCTGTATTGTAGGTGATGCTAAACTGAAAATGACAATGGGGTTCTGAGCTCGATTTCTGGCTCAGGTAGAGTTTTTCCATTAGGCAATTCTAAGCACCAATGTCTGGATATTTTGTGCCCGGGTAATGGCAATATGCTTGCCCCCTGTAACATGGGAACTAATTAGCGAAACGTGTGTATACCATACACTCTGTCTCCTCCTTCGGAGATGCAGTCATGATGATATTCACACTAAATATGAATAATATAGCTTACAGCGAGTAGAAGCAAGTTAAATATTTTCAGAAAGTTTTAAATTAAATTTGCGGCAGTCTCAGTCATTTTATAAGTTATCCAACGCGGCGGAAGCTGGCCTGCAGTTAATGTGCTTATAAAATGGGTTTACGATAAGATTCTTATGTTCACAGTCCATGATAGACCGAGTACGAGGTGATTTTATTTCTAGTACAATTATGACGTGAGAAGTGCTGGTTAGTTTTGCTATCGATTGAAGTAGTTATCATTTTGTATGTGTAACTTACTAGAGCTAACAATAATTGGCATCAGTGTAGCCATAAAATTACTGTAGGTACCTACTAATGAATATGTATAAAAATACAGTCGTTAGTTAAAAACTATTCGGATGTCACTAAACATTGTCTGTTGATATGCTTCTAAATCCATTATATTATACCTATCACGTATTTTAATGTAATGCCTTTATAATAACATAATTATATTCAAGGTCGCACAAACGGAGAGCAAACCAAAATATAAATGATGTATTTATTTTATGCATACTTAATGTATTGGAAGCGAGACGCCGCTACGTGCAGTGTAGAGTAGCGACTCGCTTCCACAAGGGATAATTTGTCGTCCTTAATGAGTTCATGGTAAGAGGGCTGGTCTGCTCCTTTGCTATTAATACCATTCGAAGTTAATAAAAAACAACATCACGCCTGTATTCCCTGAAGTGGAAGGCAGAGGTGTACCTCTATAATACACCCACATTTCGCCAGATAAGTTGTAGGTCCCAATGTAATAGGTGACAGGTCTATTGCCATCAATCGGATACAAATCCAGACCGTGCTGCTACTGAGAATTACCGAATGGAAAAACTCGGTATCACGTCCTGGACACCGGAACCTAGGACCGTATGCTCACTATCGCGCTTAGCGACCACTAGACCAACGAGGTAGTTTTGATGTTAAGCTCAAAGTTATTGCTAAAGCCTCGCCTTCTCGGGCACAAAGGCTTACCTTTAACGGTTTTACGAGCCCGTCCGAATAGTCGGAAGTGCTGGCGTAGCGGGAAATGATAGGGTATCATGTGAAAATTGTTACGTAAACTTGTATGCATGACATACACTTTACAAGAAGATGTTGAATTAGAAAGTGTTAAAATAGTTTTTGAATTAGTTTACCGACTGCAAAAAAGGAGGTTCTTAATTAGGTTGTATATTCTTGCCCCCTTATTCATAAAAAAATAAAAAACCAAGGATTAAATTATACCTCTGTCACTGTCGTTTGCATGTCAAAGAATACAGATATCAATAGACTTAATACGGGGTTTAGTTAATGCCGGTATGATCGTCGTTTATGAATAAGTCGGTTTGTGTTTAAACTTACGGTGGAAAAATGGTACGTCTGCCTAGAGCATTTTTGTTTGTTTGATGATAACTGTGAATTACACTAAGGAGTATATGCCACAATGTTATATTTTTAAAACATGCCTAACGCTTGAATTTTTTTATTGTGGGTGGGCTTGGCACACAAATATTTGTTTCAGTCGGGGTTCAAACTTGCAACCACTTAAGTCAGCACTGCGTTACTTAATGCGTTAATAGGGTCGTCAAAAATTAATGTGTCAGATTTACTCTTCCCAGTGTAAATATTAGTACATTGACATTTAAAAAATTCATATTTAGTAATACTATTTTCTAATCAAGACACGTGCCGTATGGTATCCGGCCTAGAATTGACCACACCCTTTCCTCCCGTGGGTGTCGTAAGAGGCGACTAAAGGAAAATCCAGAAGATGGGTAGCAGCGTCTTCTGTAACTTGACCATCAACACTGCGATCTCCAAGCCGCTTGCCAAGCGTGGGGATTATGGCAACCCCCTCCTTCTTAAAGTGGGAGGCCTTTGTTCAACAGTAAACGTTTTCCGGCTGATGATGATGAATCAAGACACATTGCAAAATGTTGAGAGCTAATCAATATTTATATTATAATTAATCGAATGAAAATAATTAGTTGCATACATTATTCTACATCAATAACCTTTGCGATGAACTTGAGATAGTTAAATAGCAATAACACACACGCACACAGAGTTATTGATATTTGTTACGTCAATGTCAATGTTTCCATTAAAATTGCATAATATTAACGACCGAGCCTGAAGGTCTATAAATGCTAATTTCACTACCTTGTACGCCAATGAGATGGATGTTAAAAACACCTGGTATAGTGTATTTTCTAAAACTATTTGCAAGTTGAAGTTTCCGTACCACGAGTCCCTTGGACCTACATACATACATACGTGGGTTGCCTCACAATTTTTCTGTCGCTGCCATTAATGAAAATGTTAGAGGATCATTGAAGATCCTCTAACATTTTCTTGTTCTGTCAAGTCATGTGGCTCCAAAGAAAGAAAACACATTTATTTGGGCGGAGGGAAAAATTACACAATATAATACAAAACGCAATTTTTTTTAAATAAAAAATAATTAAAAAAACCCCCAACGCAAAATAATTCATCATTGAAAAAGTCAAAAATAATACCTATCATTGCCATCAATTCCGATCGAGTAACACCTATTTAAGACGATGTCGCGGCGGGGTACCGCTAAGTTTAGAGCAATAACTAAATATCATAATACTTAAAATAGGGACTTACTAAAGCTTTTTTCAGAGCTACGGTGCCACAGACAGACACACATAGCGGTCAAACTTATAACACCTCTCTTTTTCCATCGGGGGTTAAAAAATACATTTATGGTGGGACAATATGCGTCACTTCCGCGCAAAACGGCTATCGCTCAGCATAATGCTGTGCTTATGCACGAAGGAACATGAACCCAGCGCTGATTTTCAGCGAAAGTCGAATCTGTACGCTAAAAAGCTACGGTCCATATAGAGCCTCCAAGGGTGATGATACCTAAGTTTATCCAGCCCACCCTGGGCGGTCAACTATCTATGACTTGTTTCTACGAGCAAATTAGCTTCATAAGTAGCCGTCTTCCATCATGTCTTATATAAAAGTTAATCTTCTAAATCGGACTCGACAGTTGCAATTGCAACTACAAAATCAAAATGTTGGCTTGCGTATTCAAAACCTTTAAATGACCAATGTTAATTCAGCAGACTGTAACCCTCATAGTTAGAGATCGTAGTTGCAGATAAAATATATCTAATATGAAATCTGTGTGTAAGCTGTCTGACTAGACACAAGTAGGTACGAGTATATGTGAGGCGGAACCCATTGTAGTATGAGTGGAGCGTAATCCCCAGGAAAACGGTTTTGTCGGTGAATTCCGGCATCCCTTTGTTCAAAGGATTCTGTTCGGTAAAGCGATTCTTATTCATTGTTTTTTTCTTCATCCAATACTAGATTAAGTAGATTTCAGTAGGTGAAATTCGTGTCGAAGTGTTTTGTTTTTATACATTCCTTTGTTTAAGGACTATGCAATACAGGCTGAGTTGGGGACCTATTTTTCCTCGTACTTTAATTGATTCACTAAATTGTTATCATTATTATTTCTGTTCGATGCAAAAATAAAGGTATTTCTTTCGTTCCTTCAGATGTGCTTTTTGAAGTTGCTTAAAGTCAGTTGGTCTTATTTATTAATCGTCTGGACATAAAACGATCTAATAACGATATTTTCTATAGAAAACAGTTAAAAATATCAACCTTATTCTTTAAATATAAGAAATCTTGGTGACTAATAAATCGACGCTAAGAAATCTGTGTTATAGATTAAACATTTTCATACCCTCAGAAGCCCAATTTCGATGAAGTATTATACTCACGAAGCCTTCTTGATGTATTATGATGTATTAGTTGCCCAATTTTGTATCGTTTTAGTATATTTTAGTTTCTTGATGAACGATGTAACTTAAGTTAGCTCTAGTAAGCGGGCTAAGAGGATTCATATTCATATTTGCCTTAGGATTTAGGTCTAAGACTTTAAGTCGATACAGACGTTGCTGCTAACGGGACGTAACTGTTGATAAGATAAAGATAAAGACGAATTACGATAAGTTTCAGGCTAATTCTTTTTTTTTAAGACGTCACCCCACACTAGGAATTTTACCTGTATCGTAGAGGCGTTTTGAACATGAAGTATCAATACTCAAACACCCAGACTCGGGACAAACATCTGCGGACCACACAATTTTTTGCCTCCTATGCCTTTTTTACCCCCTATCGCAGCTGTCTTATCGCTTAGCCACTGCGCCTATCAGGTCGTCAAAATGTTATGTATAACGTAACTGCTTTTGCATTTTCAGGACTTTTTTTTGTGGAATAATTTCTGACTGAGATAGATAGATAGATAGAATATGCTTTATTGTACACCATATTAACAAATAACTTATTTACACAATCATTAAAATAGTGGGTACAATGGCGGCCTTATCGCTTAGAGCGATATCTACCAGGCAACCTTTGGAAGGACGAAATGGTAAGAAGTGGTAGGGATAGTCCATGGTGTACTACACAAGATACATAAATAAGATTATAACAATTATAAAAAGATACATATATCAGAAATGTGAATTAATTATGGTCATAACAATTAAAATTTAATGTAAGTAATGGAAATCTTTTGAAAGATTATAATAGAGTTGTAGAATCATCTTCACATTATGCGTATGTATATTATATTCATTAGCAGTATTGAACTGTTATAAAGTAAATACAATATAACGAAATTCTGTCTATTAAAAACACCCCAAAAAATATATAAAATATGAAAACGCAGGCTTCTAGGTAAAACATACAACGAACATAAGCCGAATGGAAAATCAAAACCGCAGCTGTAATAATTGTTTAATCCCTAGTTTAAATAACACATTTATTAATTTGCACAAACGTGTAGCCGAATAAACAAAAAAGCTAAACACGACTTTAAATCTGCGTTTTGCAATCTGCGCACCAGGGCTCGCTGTCATATGCATATTAAAGGCTATATTACGTAGAATTAGTTCGAGTCCAATTAGGGACAGTTGGCACCTAACAATCGCGGCAATACAAAAGGAGTCTGTACAGCGTTTGTGTTTTTGTTCATACAGCCGGCCAGCGAGTGTGGTAAGCCGCTGAATCGCTGGTTTCATGGCGTCGATGGTCAGCGTAAATGTGTAGCTAGTCCTTTATAGTATTGGCAAAGCTGGTACAGCGACTGTTATGTGTGTTGTATGCGTGAATGAAATGAATGTTCGAGAATTTTCTGGTAGAGCGCCGTCAGCGAGGTTGTATTTTAATTTAAACCTAAATTAAAAGTGGAGTTCCAACAAAAATGTAATGGTGGAGTGAGTTGCCTTTTATGGGAAAATGCCAAACCTTACATTAGATATTTAAAAAAAATACATCTTTTACTAACTGCGCGTCGCGGTGTTCCCCACTACATTTCGGGATATAAAGTAGCCTATGTGTTAATCCAGGGTGTCAGCTATCTGCATACCAAATTTTAGCAAAATTGGTCTAGCCGTTTGAGAGGTCACAAACATACAAACACACTCACAAACTTACGCCTTTAATATTGGTAATTATATAGTGTAATACTTATTTGTAGTCTATGCAGTTTATGACGTGTTAAAGGTATTAATGCACTCTATAACGGTAATTTTACATGTACCCATAAAGCGTAGACGTTCGGTTATGAAGAATAAATATAAAACATACCTGAAACCAAATCTATGGCCACAAGACCATTAGAAAAATTCGTAGACCGAATCCACTATGAGGTATAAAAAAAAAACCAACCTACAGTTTCCCAAAATAAGGTGTAAATTCGAATTGTACGCATATTATTGCCATATACAACACCGGCGCTTACGACGTTCTTCACTTGCAAGCTCACGTCGACAGCGGTAAATTATTTAACATCTGTTACCTGTATTTATTACTGGTATTTAATTTCGGACAGACTTCAAACGATACAATATAATTTATCGTTCTGAAGTAATAAGGGTGAGTACTGTCAAATTTTTATAAAAAATGTTGACCACATATGATTTTTCTCCTGTATCATTCCAGTTGCAAAGACCTAACATGTATGGTAAATGTAATTTATGATTTGGCTATCATGGACCCTGACGGTCCAGGAGATGAAATTTAAAGAAAACAGAAATGTATCCTTCTAACTTTTAAACTATCGCGTCGCATGATGGTAATTTAACTACAACACGGGAATTAACGCGTACACAAGTTTTTAATTTTGGCTTGACGTTTCGACTGAGTTGCATAGGCCGTGGTCAAAAGCGATCTCGGTTGAAACATCAAGCCAAAATTATAAACTTGTGTTTCGCGTTAATTCCCCTGTTATAGTTTAATTATCATCAATTTGATGACTCCTTAATTTCTGTTCTATGCAAAATACTCACATGATACCCCCAGACTTACAGGATTGTTAAATACCTATTTTTACCTTTTTTTAAATTATCTATATTTATTTATTCTACATTTATGTTGTTACAATGACAAGGTATTTTTATACCACAATTTGTAAAGTGACTTTTTTGTTGTTGGAAGAATATAGATGCTAGTAAAACTTCTTAGTTTTAATAATAGAAGTATAGTATAGAAGGTAGTATAAAAACAATCGTGTGTGTATATAATGTAAATTGTTCTTTTACTAAATAAAAACCTTACAGAACTTCTTTACATAAATATTGTTCAACGTGTTTGCTTGATGGATCTATAAACATAATCTGTCTATCTCGTTTCCAATGCAGAAAAGCGCTGACACACCCAAACTACATTTACAATGCGACGCTATACCGTTTGCGATGCTAAAATATTCCGCGATACATAATCATGAGAAATATATAAATATTTAAATATATATTTCGTGATAACTGTCGTGAAAATTTTCGAAATAAATCTTCGGTATCAGAGCATGGTATTGACACACGGCTATTAGCATACCATCTTAGTATAGTGAGAGCGGAAAATTATAAGCGTTACCAACGCTCCACGAAATATTTATGAATTACGATCGGAGATGCTGAGATTTTCCACATTTTTCATTCAATTATACGATGGAAGAATGTTTGCTTGTAATTAAATTTCAACAAATAATGTTACTAATGTAATTTAATAATAAGAGATAATAAAGAGAGAAGATACAGACATACATACTTAAAGTCACGTTTGTTTCCCAGAGGGGTGGGTAGAGACCACGGATTTTCATTTGCTACGATCCTGGCATACTTCTTTACAGAGAAGATTATAAGTACTGGAACTCTTAAATAAACAATCCAGTATATTAAGTTCGGAGATGTTCTAGTCTTCTGGTGTAAGGTAAATAAGGGATCCTGCAAGCTTGAGCATATGAAACTAGTCTGTCGACCACCATTAGCCAACAACCTCGTATAATAAATTGTGAAATTTATTCAAAGAAATGTTTTCTTATTAAAATGATTTCTAGGTAAAAAGTATCTCAGAAATGTATTTAAGATAGATGTTTCGCTCCACTGCTACTATTATGAGAAATGCTATCTTAAATAATTTATTTTCTGTGAATGGGAGTGTTTAAAGCACTTTTACGTTCTTTTTGAGTACCAACCGGGTGTTTACAGTTTGCCCTTTTCTAAGAAAAATTGAGTCAAAGTCTATTTTTGTATTTTATTTTTTCAGACGAATGTCACTGTCTTTCTTTTTCTGTTCATAAATAAACAAGAGTACTATCCAGGGTTTGCTATTGTTACTTTTCTTAAACAATGTTGAGAGTAAACTATCCCGGGCAATGCCTTGAGTGATCTCTATGATAAGTCTCTTATCGAGATATTTATTATATTATTTTCACGACCGATTACAGTACCATCAAAACAAAAAAAATATTTATCACAACACATTAATTACAGTTGGTAAAAGCCTATACCAACCTTAAAACACAAATATTCAAAGTTAGAACAGACTTAACTTACTAAAAACATGATACTGGCTGGCAAGAACCTGTTTAAATTAATTTAAATTTCGAACCGTTGACAATAGATAAATTATTGGCATACCCTATATAGGGTAACTAATGGCCGTCGATTTAGGAGACATGCTGAGTAGATAATACAAAATATACCGACATATTTCTAAATCGATTTTACAAGGATACGCTGTCTCAATAAGAATTACACTAAAAGAAAGCTTAGGTAATAGGGTATACGTTATATAAAGAAAATAAATAAATCCACTTACCTACTGTAAAATAAAACCTTGAACATCAATAAAATCCACTTAGATTATCTAGATGGAGCCTGGCGCTACATTGAAATAAAAATCAACGTGCCAATTGTTTTTTTTTTTGCATGAGTGCGTGACAGCTACGTCTTACACAAGTATATAATGCGTGCATAATGATACCAGTTAATAAACATTACAACTAAAATGGGGTAAATTGCCCAACGTGGTACAGTCTATCTTTTAACTCGAAATAAACATTATTTTTATTCATATTATACATAATTATTGTGTTTGGTACTAATGATATATTATGAAGACAATGTTTTTTTTATTACAAGCAATTGGCTATGGCACTTTCATTTTCTTACGGAGCTAAAAATGTTCACGGTGGTTCCGTTCCATTTTCATGATAAGCGTGACCGCATTGTAACCCAGAGTTGGCTCCAGACGAGGGAACTCCTCAACGGTTAACAGTACAGACTCAACATTTTGTACACACATTTAAACATGATAGCTCGTCCTAAAATTCACCATAATCAGAGCACCACCCTCCCGTTTGCTTCCAGACGAGGAAACTCCTCAACGGTCAACAGTAGTGACTCAATATTATATATACACATTTAACTATTTTACACATTTTTTAACAAAAAAAGACTATAACCGCTCGTTCTAAAGTTCATCATGATCTGAACACTATCCCCATGGTTAACTTCAGACGAAGGAACTCCTCAAATTTCCTCGACGCAGGCACGTAATTAAGTATACACATGCTGGCGCTCATGTCGAATTTTGCAAGAATCAATAGGCATCTTGAAATTTAAAATGGGTGACATATTCGACATCGGCATCACCATAATCCCCGAAAAGGACACCCATGTCGAATTTTGCAAGAAACAATACGACCGCCATCTGAAAATAATGAATCTAAAATTAATAATCAAGCTTATTTCAATGTACTGCAATACACTTCGATTCGTAGAAAACTGAAGATCCATTATCCACCATAACATTAATAATATCGCCCTACCAGCATACCGAAATCATGTGTAAATGTGGGAAATTTGGATTTCACAAACTTGCCACACTTGCAAAATGGCGAATTTTATTAATAATTATATAAATATTTATTTAATAATAATTTATTTGCAATAATTCATTATTCCAGAACTAATGATAATTTATTTAACATACGGGTGATAGGATACATATTTATTAATATTTAATCGGCCTCTGTAATTTCTACACACCTTAATAGCCCATTTCGCCATTTTTATTACGTTATATAATAATAATAATAATATCCTTTATTTGCTCAGAAAGTAGGTACATACATAAAGATGTTAACTAAGAATATAATTGATCCTTGTACAATCTGCCTTAAGTATGGCATGCAAATATTATTTGAATTTAAATGTTTTATAAATGTCAAGTTAGATCAAACTAAGTATATAAATCAATGTTGTTGGTAAACATGTCAATTAAAAGTTGAGTGAATTTATATAATGTCAAATTAATTAATTATTAAATAAGTTATCAAATGTAATTATAATCAGATTAAAGTGTCGTGTCATTTAAAAATTCGACTATTGAATAATAACATTTATCAAGTAAGAGAGCGGTTAATTGTTTTTTGAAAATTTGTATTGGCGCAACCTTTATGACATCTGGTATTTTATTATATATAACAGGGCCCATGTTAAAAACACTTTTCTTAAGTAATGCAGTTTTGTAGCTACCAGTATGCAATAGGTTTTTGTACTGGCTTCTAACATGTCTCCTACTAGTTTCTACAACTGAAGGAAAGTATTGCTTGTTTAGTCTCACAAACATGGCCATTTCATATATATATAACGCTGGAAATGTTAATATTTTCAGGGACTTAAACATAGGGACGCAACTATCCGTCTTTTTTAGGCAGCAAATTGCCCTTATACAGCGTTTTTGGGCCTTAAAAACTTGTTCCCTCAAACTACAATTACCCCAAAATATAATCCCGAATCTTAGAATCGATGCTACCAATCCGTGATACGCCACTAATGTTGTATTAACATTCACTTTTTTTGTTAAATTGAATAGAATGTAAGCTGAAACGCTCAATTTCTTACACACCTCTTCTGCTTGAGGTTTCCATGTCAATTGGCTGTCTATCAATATTCCCAGAAATTTCGCCACATTTACGTTATTTTATTTATGATAGAAAAACGAGCGTCTACTGACACACAATTGACACTATTGGCTTTTAGCGCCAATTCCTCACAATTGGCGCTAAAAAATACCGACGCTGTCAGGGTCTTGACACTCCATCTAGACATACGAGTATAATATATAATCAAAGAAAATCTACATCAACATTATGTTACGATTTAATGAATCAGTTTTTATAACTTTTTTTTGGATAAAAGGACTAACAATATTGTTTGCTTATTTATCAAAGTAAATTGAAACTGAATACATACAAAAAAAAACAAACAGTTAAATTAAAAACCTCCTTTTTTGAAGTCGGTTAAAAATACATACCTACTACCTAAACATTTTCTGCGTTGTTGGTTTTTATTACAACAATCGTAGGGCGTTTCTTGACAAAATTAGACTTACTCCATTACGCAAAGGAGAATATTTTATACATTATAAGGGAGGGTCCATCTAAAGACTGACGTTACCCTTCTTATACCGTGTACCTTTCTTAATTATTACGCAGCCAGCCTGGGAGACACATCTTATATGCAAAATGTTGGGAAACATTATAATAAATGAACGATATTACGGAAAAACAGCTATATAAAAAGATGTGTCTAAAAGAAAGCTAAAGAAGAACTCACTGATAATGTTTTGTATCACATAATCGAAAACTGTACAAAAAAAATTGCTATGAATAATTTCAACTGAATTTGCAATAAACCTGGCATTTATTTATTAACTAGCTTATATTAACACGTATAAGTTAAGTTTTTATGTAGTCGTCGATGAGGAAATGTTTACCAACTGAGCTATAAATACATACAGAATTTGAACTATAGTTTAGGCTCTCCTAAACCACATTTCTCGCAGATCTTAGGGAGTTAAATACTCGTTGTCGACAATAAATTGGATTTGGCGGAAAAAGATGTAAATTCACCTCGGAGAAAGACATAATTTTTCTAGTATTGGCACTGGGCTCACAAATTGCCAACATTAAGTTACAATTTATATCGTTTCGTACATTTTCTTCTGTAACATTATTATGTGCCATTTTTCATATTCTGTCTCCTTTCACCGTTTTTAGCAACTGATAACTAATTTATATACGCACATGAATTCGGAAATACATTGGTGCGTGCCGGGGTATAAACTTGCGACCTTTGACTTCGCAGTCCAATGGTCTTACCACTTGGCTATCAGTGCTGTCAAACGATTCAATTCCTGTATAAAGAGTTTATAGAAATATGTATTTACGCACCTGTACTGGGAATTGCATCTTTTTTTGATCATGCAGCTTACATTAGCTCACGCTTACCTCACTACAAGCGCCGTATTTTATGCGAAATAAAAATCCCTCAACATCCAAGGTGTTTTATAAAGCAAATTAATATAATTAAGTATTGTAATGTGAGTAAACAGTTATAATGAAGTCCCTAACTTATCCCCACTTTTTGTTTTGTAGAGCCCTGAGATTTACAACATTGTTGACGTGAAATTGTATAAATTCTCCAAAAGCAATCGTAACAGACTCACATTAATATCAATTTAACTTTAATTGCACGAGAGGGTTGTACAATAGCTGTTTGAGTGTTTGGGACAATATTGTCTGAGTGGGACAATGCTTAGTACCTACCAAGTACAAATACCTTGGTAACATGGCGCTTGACTAATAATGTGATTAGTGTTAAGCACTCACATACCAACCGTAGCACATAGAATATGAGGTTACCTGCCCTTTAAGTCTGTCTTACTTTTTTTGGATACATTTGTAACTGAACAGAATTCAGTAACGGATATTCTATGATAGAGCTTAGCTCGTAATTTTTTAGGAGAATTATCATCACGGGATTTTTAAAAAGGAATACGAAAAATCGAACTGTCTGAAGTATCTTCAACTTTGTAGAGTCTAGTTTTAATAAACAAAATATAAATGCAGCATTAAAATCTGGTAGCAAATTGCATCCATCAAGTTGAGGAGGTATGCAGAGACCAATTATTCTTAAACATCCCCCACACAGGTGCGTTATTGCGATAATGAAATGCGTCCGGATTATTTGCACACAACTGCGATTCTAGAATTACCAGACGATAAAAACGCTGTTCTGTGTGAGGAATCGGGACACATTATCGCACCTGTGTGGGGTAACCTTTAATTGCTACTATTTTTCTTTCACTTTACTGACTCTAATCGTATTTTTCATTCAGTTTGATTTACATTCTGATGAGTGGTCGGAGATGTGAAGTTCCGCCCTATGCTAAAATAAGAAAGAACAAATCATTTATTTGGACACAAACTTAGTATGCTATACAAATTTTGTTAAAAATACATATTACAAAGGTATAAAGTTAAAAAAGAAAGAAATAATGAGCATCATAAAATGTGTGTGTAAAAGCTGTGTCCAAAAAGGAGTCAGATAATCACAATACCGGTACACCAAAGATGATGTCTGACGCTGGTTGTATCGCACGCATATAATATCTAACTAAAACAATAAGCGAAACTTGCAATACAATCACTTACATTTCTTCCTTGTATTTATACCACATCTTCATTATCCAAGCCTTCCATTGGGCGAAAGGCGCAGCAATTACTGAAGCAATGTGTCCAGAATATTGATTGTAGCCAGTTACCTTAATTCGAAGCAACTATTATTTAGGTCAGAGTTCGCATTCGATCGGATTAAGCTCTCCGGTATAAAACATGGTGTTTTGGTGTACTTACAACCCTTAACAATCGTCAAGTAGTAGTTAAGATACAACAACAATACCTACATGAAAATATATGATTATAGACTCTAACAGATAATACCTGACGTCACCCTAATTATGGGAACTTGAAATTCGATGTGTGCGAGGGTGCATCCGCAGATGTTTGCCCCCAGTTTGTGAAATTCACACACGATACAGAAGAAATTCCTACTGTGGGGCGATGTCTTTTGATTTGTATGACCAAGGAATTTTACTACATTCATGAAATCAAGCCTGTAATTCCTGAAGGGGTAGGCAGTCATTGACTTGTTATTTGAACTCTACAAACAAGTTCAGGTGTTATACCTATTGATAGTGAGCATATTCCCATTTATAGCACAACATCAGGTTCCTCTCCTCTTACGATTTGAAGACGTCTCTTAATCCTTCTATGGAGGATTTATAGGTATATATGACAAGCGGTAGCAGGGATTCTAGGTAAACCCACATACTATAGGTATATATTATATAGTACACGTAGGTATGTATCTTACATTTTCGATAACAACAACGTAGGTTGCTAAGTACCGCAAATCCACTGACAGATTACAGTCGGTCCATGCTGTCATACCGCTTGTTTGCAAGACTTAAACATATAGATCTCTGTCTTGTTTCCCTTGTGATATACGGGACCTAGAATTTATATGTCTTAGAGATTTTAGCCTAGATTCAGAACGGGCAAAGACTATGTAGCCTGGTCTTAATCCAACAATGTATTGCTTACTACAAGACTCCTGCGGTCTCTGTATTTGTGAGGTTTGCTCCCATGTTCACATTAATTGTATTTAAGGAAGTCTTTGTTTAATATTGAGTTGTAAGAGGTCCTAAGGTAGGAATTATAATTATTATGATAGCCGACTGTATTTAATTCAGATAATTGCTTATGTGAATTTATCAATGTGTTTGAATACTACAGTTTACGTATACATAATTATATTATACAAGTTTTCTTTCGTCACATTAAAATCATGAAACAACTTCATAACAAAAAGTATTTATTCTACCCCTAACGAGGCAATTTTAAAACCACCAAAAGCTTTTAAAAATTAAAAGCCAAAAAACTTCTTTTAATAAAATTCAAAATTTCGAATTTTCTTTTTTCACTTATTCTTTATGCCTGTTCCTTCAGGCGTTATCACTAACGTCTAGAAAGCTCCAAAGAACTAAACGAGTAAGAACAAAAGCCGATTATAAACCTGTTTTGTATACCTAAAGTCAATGAGTGTGGCTCGCTTGAACTGTTGTGGTTGCCATCCAATTTACCTTTGAGCTTTACGTGCAAAGCTGAATCTATGAAACGGGCATTGTAGTTGGTATCAACTTTGTAGCATGTTGAAGTTTGCTGGAAATTCTGAAATAATTACTCTGCTGTTGCCATGGTTACGCGAAATATGGCACGGCTTCAGTAATAGTTTACAGTCATCTAAATAACCACGGGTGGCTTCGTTTGGTCTTAGTTTTAGTTTTGTGAATTCCTTGTGTATTTTGTGATTTTACTTTTTAGACAGGGATATGATATTTGTTCTAACATGTTTATATTTTAGGCTTTTCCTTTTGGCAGCCACGTCTTATATAGAAGACAAACATTTCCGTGCTCTTCACGCTATAACGCATCATTACCTAATCGTAACATTTTTGTTGACTGCCTCGTTGGTCTAGTGGTCGCTAAGCGCGACTGCTGAGCAAGAGGTCCTGGGTTCAAATCCCGGGTCGGGCAAAGTGTTACTGAGTTTTCCATTAGGTAATCAGTAGCAGCACGGCGTCTGGATTTGTGCCCGATTGATGGCAATAGACTCGCCCCCTATTACATTGGGACTTACAACATCACGGGCAAAATGTGGGTGTACTATATCCTCACCTCTGCCTACCCTCCGGCGTGACGTTATGTTATGTTATACTAACATTTTTGTAAAGTAATAACAAACAATAATCGTAATAAATGTACGATTAGATATAGTCTTCTAATAAAATTGTGGAGTAGAGGGCACGGAAACGTTTGTCTTCTATACATGACGTGGCTGTCAAAAGGAACAGCCTAAAATATAAACATGTTGGTACAAATATCATATCTCTTTTTTATTATCTCGTTTTCTATATAAGTCCGTGGCGGTCAAAAAGTTGAATGCCTTTCGTTCTTTTCAGCTTTATCATTGCGTTTTCACAAAAAATCTCCTGTATAGTGGATGCGATTTACTCACATTAAATATTTACAGATTATGCTCAAACCGGTAATGCCGAACGCAGCAGTCCTATCCAGCCAATGAACCATCGAGTTTGCGACATGAGATTCAAATGCAAAAAAAGCTGTCTGAAATTCCTTCTTGCAATTACTGCCTCAATGTGAGTAACTTTTCCTTCTTTTTTTATTAATATTGTTAGCGTGTTTATTTTTCCTTAATTAATTACTTCATACTCTTAACGCGATCTCTTACCCTAGATTAAGCCTTAAGGGATTATTGTTTTATTCACAATCTCTTGCTTCGTATTTAAATCCTGAGTAAGTAATCTTAAATAAATTAAGGTATTGGTTAATTTTAATTACAAAAAATTACTCAGTATATTAAATTAAATATTAATGTTTCCATGGAATCATCAAAGACTTTTTTGTTTAAGTTCTTTTGATTTGGACGAGATCACTAAATTAAGAGACTTAAATCAAAGGATAAACACTCAGTAATCATTGTTTCTAATAATACTTTTCATAGTAAATTAGGTTTAATAGCATTTGTTTTTAATTGAAGACCTTTAATTAGAATAAAATCTATCAATAGATGTTCAATTTTTAAAATATATGTAAAGCCATTTGACACTTTATAATAAATATTTAAACAAGGAACAAACATCAAAACTCTTTAAAACCGTCACCGTTAAACAGCTATTACTTTTTTCTGGTTTAGGTCGAATGAATATTTGATTCAGCCTAGTTTTTCAGCCAGTGTTCGTGCGACCCAAAACGTGTGGCACGCAACAGTGGCAACGTTAACACACGGTATCGGAATTTTTGTCGCCCACCGTACGTATACGACTCTTTCAGAAGCAGGGCAGATAGGATTGCGCCGTTGAAATAATTGTGGGCCACTTTTATAGCGGTGCGTGGGCAACACCTATCCGTTTTTATTAACGTTACGGCATACCGTCGAATCGGCACAAAGGATTTCCAGATGGTAGGGTCTGGCGTGAAATTGTATAGTTTTTGGTAAAGGTCTCGTGTGATAGAACAATATTTGTGACGGGCTGTGTGAGTTCTTAGTTATCGTATATCATATATAGGATGTATTTTTTTTCGTTTGAAAAACAATGTCTCTCACAGGGTATTATTTCATGCGTGAGTCCAGAAACATGCTGTTTACAAGTCCTCAAAATTGCGTGTTTAAAAGCACATATTTATAAATCATACAGAAATATCCGATCTGCAACTCTATTGAGTATTATTAGATTGCTTTAACGTAACCTGCCACGCGAACCAAACAAAATGTTTCATAGCGTGACTATATATAATTAGGCGCAATTAGAATTATTATTATATTTGTGTGTATACCATGCAGTTATGTTCAAGTTAGGTAGGTCATGTGGCAATATATCAGATAACTTTGTTTGAATGATACAACGATATTAAATCACTTAATCAGATAGCTAATGGCGTGGCTATGAGTAAGGCTGTATACACGATGATGGCACGATTTATGACTGATATTATGTTATAAATTTATAATATAATTTGTCTATTATAACTTTTTAATGTTTTATATATTATTGATTACCATCTCCTTGTTCTCGAGTGTTTATTCGTAAATGTCTGACTAGTGCAGGACTCAAACGGAGACTAGGGTCTCCGAAAACGAAGAAAAAAAAGAGAAAGAAAAGAGTCAAAGAGTCAAAACTAATATGGGTATTCCCAAATCAACACCTAAGAGCAACCCGAGAAGAGTAAGTAATAGAAGGACTTTTAATTTCTGCCTCTTTCCTCACTCACATCTTTTTACATCAGCCTACCTCGTTTTATGTATACATTAAATGTAGCACTCAAACCACCAGGCATTATAAACTCGGTGTCAAAAATAAGCCTACATTAAGCTCACATCTGTTTTGCTGTCTCCCCAAAATGCCAGAGTTGACATGATTTACATTGTTGTCTTTTTCGCCAAACATGAGTAGGTACATTAGTTGAAAATCGCGGGTCAAGGGCACTTTTACAGTTATATTTTATTTTGTTACTATGATTTTCTTTGAGTTTAGAACTCCGTGAACTTGGCTCTCACCAAAGTTTGATTAAGTACTCAATAAATATTCATTTAAATTAATCTTCTAAACAATATGTTTGCTGAACAACGATATTGTAGGTATTATGAGAATTTTCTCAAGTCAGATATGTACCTATAGTTGGTACAAAGACACGAAGCCAAATATATCCGGTCTTTAATAACTGACTCAACTCAAAAGCATAAAATTAGTTCAATCTAATACATAACAATAAAAATACATAGTCACATGAAACCAAAGCGCCCATCGAACTCGTTAAAAACTAGTGACCCTTTCGGGACGGCATAGAAAATTCAATTTACATATAACCAGCGACGGCTGACTGGACACCTCATTATCCCATATAATGTTCGTCGCTGGGTTGCACTCCCACAAGACTTAATTACCCCTAATCTGGCATTCCGTGAATCTAACAGAAACCTCGCCCGCGTAATTACGGTCCACTGTGCTACAGCTAATGGTCCCGTTTATTTATCTGCTAATTGCACGTTATCCGCGAATCAAGATCTAGATATCTTTGTGGGTGCTCTGCATTATAATCATATGAATATTGTTGACGAAAGCTGGTAATTTTGGTCCTCGTCGTCCGTGGAGGGACGGGAAAACGAGTCGTTAGAAGCGACGAACCTGGTACGGGCTCGATTAAATTAAATAGGGTTGCCTCCTATTTAATTGGACTCCTATTAAAAGGTTTAGTGGTCGCTGAGCGAGACTGCTGAGCATGCGGGCCTGGGTTCAAATCCTGAATCGGCAAAGTGAAACTGAGTTTTTGCATTAGGTAAATCTCAGTAGCAGTACGGAATCTGGATTTGTGCCCGGTTAATGGCAGTAGGCTCGCCCCCTAAAACCTATAATATAACTGGCGAGATGTGGGTGTTCTGTGGGTGTTATGTTACATTTTGATCAACAAATGACCCCATTGATCAGGCGCAAAATTAATTCTATAAAATAAATAATCTGTCTTCTTCTGTTGTCTTCTTTCCTTTCCTTATCTATTTATTGACTTAATGAGGTCAAAAGGATATTTATTAATAAAAAACATACTTACGAATTCAGATAAACGAATATCTAGAATTGGCAAATATTAAATCAGATATACTTAGTAAAAATGAAACTAGGCTTGCGTGCACATATTATATTGTTTTTTTTTAGAAATCATAACCATAAAAGTTTGACGTTTTTTGTCCCAAAAATATACGCGGCTTCATAGACTCAAGATAAAAGACGCTAAGTGACGGCGCTTCGTGAAATAGTTTACAAGTAACTTCCGAAAAGTTTGGGACTGTAAGGAAGTAACCGTGTCAAGAGAAAACTCAAATGTATTTTTGCGAAAGTTTTTTTTGTTGTGCGATAAAGTTAGTTCTGATATGCTTAATTGTAAACTTTGTAGGAAAAATTACTTATTTTTATGTTTCTTTTTTGGGGTAAAAGTCATCCACTGTTGTGCTGGTTTTTAAATCTAATTATTATAGCTGTAAGTGAGGCTCAGGCAGCAATTTAATTTTCAAAACGCCTTTAAGACCAACTGACTTAGCTATACAAACAGATGGATTGCAAAAGGTGGTGGAATAAAATGTCAGATGATCTATTATGGTATTGAACGCCACGCGGGTCATATTTGAGCCACGAACAATAAGAAATCAATTGTGTCTGCGGCATGGCAGTGAAAGTGTTAAATTCCCATCAAAATCAATTGAACAGTTTATTTACGATTATAGCACACACATTAAGCAAATAATGTTTAATGATCGCTAATTTATCGATTTAAATAGTTTATTTTTAACAATTTTCATGTAAATGACGTACTTTTTAATGAAAGGTAAGTCTAAGATTTTCACAGCTTACCTAGTGCATCGAAGCAAAATGAATAGCGTGCGTTCCAGAAGGCAAAGCTTCATAACCCTACGGCAGTCTCGTTTAAAAGTCGTGTGTAACCGTTATGATATCGCTCCCGACCTGCTTACGTACACTCGTCGCACTTTACCTGCCCCTTAATTGGAGAGGTTGGCATATTTCAACACGCGACTATGTACACATGCAAACAAAAATAGACTTTCGTGCAGTATACACTTCATACTAATATCCGCGAGTTTTGTAAACATCGACGCGAGTTGAGGTTAGCGATTTTACACTAAAATTGTTCGTAAAAACTACTTTGGCCGTATTAATGTGCGCTTTATACAACGCTGTAAACGCTAATTCAGTAACTATTAAGTCTACGAGGACTAAAGTAAACTATAACTGTTTTATAACTACGGTAGCTCTAGTATGTTTTTTCAAGCCTTGTTAATGAGCTGCTACAGAAAACTTTTTGTATATACCAGGCCTTTTATTGGGTCTTGATAAGTCTCTTGATTCAGGTATCGGTATTTTCATATTAGTGTGAGCTGAATGGCGCATTTGAGCTTGGTTGGAAATATTCTCAAGCGTCAAAAAGTTTTTACACTGGAAGGGCCAATCCATCACGGCATGACCTGTTTCCAAGCGACAATCACCTTATGCCGATATAAAGAAGATACTTTTGAAACAAACTAAATTAAATCTAGTTGACCTAGTCTGTAGCCTAATTTGTTTTAATTAGTAGACTAGCTGACGCCTTCATTTGGCTTTTAGGTCATGGATTCGAATCAAACATCAAATTCTGTGACTTCAAATAATTCAGTAACTTTGGAAGATTTTTCTTATTTTGCCAGTTTTCTTAAAAGATATTCACATGCAGAAATCCTATCTGCAGAATTTACTATTCATTATAAGCACACCCTTGGTACATGTATGCTGGCGAAAAATGAAATTAAAAAATTGATCTTGGCCTAAGTAACTTCTTGTATGCTTGTCTACTTTCCAGAAATGAACTTAAGTTCGTTAAACCTTCCGCATTTCCCTTCAAAATACGTAGCTCTAAAAATAGAAACATGAAGTTCATTTTATATTAATATTTCAGATATTTAACCTGAAATTAGAATAGGTGGTGCTACCTAACGCGAGAAAAGGGTTCCGGTACTTCGAGGGGCTCGCGCGATGCACTTTGAAAATTTAATGTAAATTTTGCATAGTAAACGGCAGTTTTTGCCCCAACTTGGGTCAAAGAGTGTAGCTTTGACCCAAGTTGGGGCAAAAACTGCTCGCCCCATCTTTTTGGTAGCTGTGCGAATGCTAATACAACAATCTTTTGTATTCCACTAATTTTGTTACTTTGTTTAAGTTTCGAATAGGGCATTTGTGCTAAGAATTAGGTCCCACATGGTATAATGATTTGTTCTGAGTTAGTGTGTGTTGGATAACTGCATTTTGACAAAGATGTATTGGCTATCAATCCTGGTTAGGGCAGTATTCTGAAATTTGCTAAAGAAATACTGGAATCGGCTCCAAATCGCAATAATCGTAAAAGAATTATATGTCCCTTAGCCACGCCTACTTTTTCCCTAAAACAAATGTATCATTGACTATTTTAAAACTGAATGAGGCGAAAGGGTATGCCAGAATTAAAGATAAGAAATCCTTGGTTTTTGCACAGCTCGTTGAAAACAGTTAAATAATGTTTCTCCAAAATTATTCTTGTACGAATTAAACCATATTTTTTGCTTATTGTCCACTTGGTCAGTTCTCGGTAATCCAATATTTGTAGCAAATTCTAGTGTACGACTCCATATGTAACTTAATTATTATATGACACTATACTTTAAAGACAGTTTCGCTTGTGACGTGGGAGCATTTTACAAAGGGTTTGCCATTTCAGGAAAAGCCGATAAGAGTTCGCAGAAAACTGCTAACGAGTTTATAATTTTTAACGGTTTCGTGCAGTTCAATATATAAGGATATACATATGTATCATATCGATGACTAGTTTCCTAGTTAATCTAGTTGGTAGAGGTTTATATCTCTTTTCCATATCCATTATACTCCTCGTTTTAATACCCTGTTTAACGTCATTTAGATCTTTCAGTTATCCTAAGACACCACTGACTTCATTTGGATTGAGTCCGAAGTTGTCCGCTAGCCTTAACTTACATGGCGCTTTCTGTTTCGCGAATTAAATTATTTATTTGTGGCTAATACCAAAGATTAACTTTTCTATAACTGGTTTTATTCTCGATAAAAAGCTTCCGTGATTCAATAACTCGAGGGCATAATAAGCTATTAAAGTATAAAGAGAGTTTCTTTAATTCAAATGATTGAAATTTCTTTTATTTTGCTCCGTTGCATTGAGAAAGAGCATAAAGTAAATATCAATTTCTTTAAAGACAAACCAGTAAATCAAACATCGTCATTATCCACCATCTTTTATTAAAACGTCGATAACGAACTGAGCGTCAAGCTCTTGGCTGGCATCTTTTCCCTTTTCTTTTTTTGTATTGTCGCCTAATCGCCACTTTGTTATTCAATTTGGATTGTTGCCAGCGACCCGCCTATTAAATAATACCCAGCTGAATCGGAAGATTCGCCGGAGCCGTTAGATATAATAGTTTGCTTCCTAATGAAATTTTTTGTGCGATATTTTAAGTTTAGTAACTAGGTAGCAACGTAAATTTAAATTATGTTACTGGCAACTTACAGTTTAATATATTTTCTGTAACGAGGTTTTACTTTGGACGTGAATAGTTTTAAGCCACCTCGTTAAGTTTGGTTCTAGTCTACTTGCGTAGTTTACGTTGCTCATCTTAACAATAATATGGTTGCATTTTAACGTGTTAGCAAAAAGTTGGACTTTGAAACTTATTGTTGAAAATTATCTTACCTTCTTTTTCTTTAATTTCAATGTGTTAGAGGTCACGTTTAGTAAAGTAGGATCCTTAAGATTTTCTTTAGAATTATAAGGAGAATTACGCTGTCATCAGCATCTATCAATGAACCTTCGTCTCGGCTGACTTATAGGTCAGTTAAATTGGAATGTGATGAATGGAAATTCCGAAGGCGATTACCGCTTTATTAAATTAATAGGCTACCGACCTAAGACGTATTGCAACCCTTTGTGGAGTAAATTAACACTACAACGTAGATTGGTCTATCTTGATAAAATAAGCCGTTTACTTGCTATTTCCCGGAGTTGTAAATAACATTATTCCAATTACTATTGCTGATGAATGACTTGCCGCAGATCACAAATATTTAGACCGATTTTTTCTACCTATAGTCTTGCCTGTTAATTGGCAATAGGATAGCCACATGGGACTTATAATAAGCTATGAAATTTGTAATTCCTTCTAACTCCTGATGAAGTTAAACATCTCTTTCCCTTCGGGGACTAGAGGTGTGACACGTATGTAGGTGACCTACATGTCCAAGTATTTAATTTGCGTAGAGTACTTAATATAACATGTGTATTGTAAAATACTCGGAATATTGCGGTAGTTATGTCGAATAGTTACGGGTACAATAGAAGTTACTCTATATTGCGTGTCGTTGGCGACCGTGTTCACACGACATGTTGTTTTGTTGGTTGCGTAGCTAATACCGGAACTGTACCGGAATGCGTTTAGTTTAGAAAAGTTCGGATTTGAGGAGTTCATTATGTGCTCAGGTCGAGGCCACCAGTCGGGTATAAAGGCAAGAAATTGTAGTGTCTTATGACAAAAGGTCCTTATTTTAGCTGGTTACATGTAACAAAGTTTTTCACTTTTATAGAATTCAACATCCTTAGTTTTTAAGGTCTGATCTGGAGAATAACTAGGCATTATTTTTTATTTTTTTATCGATTTTTACATTTTACTTTTATTGAGTTTAAGCTGTAGTATAATGATTGATTTTATTTTCAAGCACTATACTAAGGCGTATGGCAGGCTTGCCCAAATGTGCTTCCGAATATTTTTTGTACTAGCTGAGTTTATACCTATGTATCTGCTAACGAACTTCCGTACTTCGGTACATTTCATAATTACCACTTATTGACATGCTACATTCAAATTAAATTTCCATAATAACAAATATATTACGTTCCTATCTACTTACATTGCACCGTTCGTGTTCTATGGCAGGTGGTGTTGGCAACACGACGACGGCCACTGCGATCACTATTTATTATTTACACGTGAAACGGTTCCTCTGACGTCATCGTTCATGTTTCAAATAATACTCCATGCCCTGTAACTGGTCTTTCGTCCATTATTAAATAAGTACTGCAAATACCCGGCGATTGGTGAATTAATGTTGTGTGCACATAGACTCGCAGTTCCTTTGAGAAAACAAACCAAACATTGAAAATTAATATTTTTAATAGCTTCATAAGCTCTTTTTTTACCAATACTAAAAAGCTAAGTTATGTAGGTACCTTAATGCACCCATTTAAGGCACATTTCGACTCGTCAACCATCAATCTAGCATCACTACTTAGCGCAAAAACATGACTGCGGTGTGACGTCACAAACGCCAGAACATGCGACGCGTCTGACATCGCTTTCCAAATTGTCCACCGCTGCGTGGTTAAGCGGTTGGGCGACCATTTATTCCGGGTTCGTGGTTCCCACGATCCGTGTCGGCGACGGGAAACCGTCTTGGATGACATTACTTACAAATAAAAGAAAAGAGTTTAAATTAATGAGTTTTATACTTATTTAATCGTGGTGTTTTAACCGGTGGTGGTTATTTAACCGCTTCAAACCCAGGCAAGTATATTTAAATATTCTTAGATATTCTAAGAGACCACTGACTAACGGTGATCGAAAACATCTTGAGCAATCCTGGATTTAATAATCTGAAAATCGCCAACTCGCACTGAGCTAGCGTGGTGATCAATGCTCAATCCTTCTCTATAAGAGAAGAGACCTTTGCCTGCAGTAGGACTGTTATAGGCTGTTATTAATATTATACTTATTCTTAAACAGAAATTTTTATTTATTGTTTTCTACGTCATCTCTGCTACTTAATCAAAAATAATTAAGTAAAAAATCATCCTTGTAAAAAAGCTTATTTACAATATAAAACACGCGCAGAAAAGTCAGCTACTTATCTCTTTACCTTCAGATAAAACAGCATGACGTAATATTCTGATACTGTTAGTTGTCTCGTGACCGAGGCGGCTCCATAATGCAAGTACGCGCGAAACCAAACGCTTCGACAGCCGCCATTATGGTCCGCAGGCTTCAGAATTGGCACCGTCTCGCTCCACTGCGATTCAGCCCTTAGGCAGTCTAGTAGAGTGGTATATTCGTGATCTTTTTGCCGCTTACATATTTTATTACTTTAGCTATTTCTTTCTTTTAAGTTCGTATTCGTGTAGACTTTACTTGAAATGTACTACATAAA
Source organism: Abrostola tripartita (assembly GCA_905340225.1). Taxonomy (NCBI): domain Eukaryota; kingdom Metazoa; phylum Arthropoda; class Insecta; order Lepidoptera; family Noctuidae; genus Abrostola; species Abrostola tripartita. The sequence goes on from HG996494.1 coordinate 1,651,736, forward strand.
TATTGTACGGATTTTGTTAAAATGATTTTTCTAAATTATGTATTGAAAAACGTTACCCTACACTAGGAATTTCTCCTGTATGGTGCGATTCACAAACATGAGATATATAAAGAAACACCCAGACTCATCAGATCATACTTTTTATTTACTAAGTAGAACTGTTTCCTTGTAACGTTAGATGCAATACGATTACAATTTTTAAGGGACCAATCGGAATGTAAACCCAATCATATGACAAAAAAATAATTCAAATCGGTTCATAAATGACTGAGCTATGAGGGCACATACACAAAAAAAAATAAAAAAGATCCCGACGAATTGAGAACCTCCTCCTTTTTTTTTAAGTCGGTTAAAAAGGCTTGACGTTAGTGCTAGCTAAGTTGTTTATTCAGAAATTTTTGGACTATTATATTTAGATTAGTTGTATATTAGATTCAAATAATATTTGTACGCCACGACATGGCAAACATGACAAGAACTTTATATTATTTTACCATCTTGCATGCACTTATTTTTAATGTATGTCAATAACTCATGTTTAAACAAATAAAGTTATCTTATCTTGTCTATTTTTGAATCTAAATCACCAAAATGATTAAAATATATAAGGGAAATTTGAAAAATGATGGACACGATCGGAATTTAAGCCCACCTTCGCCAAAATTATTGTTTTGCATTCGTCGTTCTTACCTCCTAAATAAAAGAACAATCCAAGCTGAATTGCAATATACCATCTAGCCATATTATCTACCATACTAAATCTGATGTTTTTGAATAGCTGAAGGCTAAAGTTGTACGAAATTAAAACTTTTTAGATTGAACGTTGAACCATTGAAGTATGAAGGCCCGATGTCGTTCGCTCGAGGCCTGTTCAGCCTGTTCAATTAGATAAACGTAATTTGATTTAAGAGTCGAGTCAACAGGCGTCCATTAATTTGATACCAGCATCTAATCGCGAGTTTGTTTGCCAAAACACCCGTAAGAAATTTAATCTAACATAGGTTCAACTATTTAGTATAAAAAACATACCCACAAAATATATAGGTACTTAATATTCTAATAACAAACTGAAGAGTTTGTTCGAATTAGAGTTACTGATTTAAATAAAAAATTTTTTTTTGTGTTGCATAGTCCATTTATCGAGGAAGGCTAAGCATAGGCAAATAAATAAAGCATTTGAAATCCACGCGGACGGTGTCGCGAGCGGAATCTAATAGACAAATAATCCTGAAAGTAACAATTAGTTTAGGTTAGATGTCTAGATGAATGCCTCGTTAGCCTAGTGGTCATAAAGCGTTACAGCTGAGCATGAGGTACCGGGTGCGAATCCCGGGTCGGGTAAAGCATTTCAAGGTTTTTCGATTAGGTACTTCTCAGTATCGTCACGAAGTCTCAGTTACATGCCTGTTAAGGTAAAATACAGTGGACTATTTTGCTTTATTTAACATTATTTCTAACCTGTATTTAGCAAATAAACGATTTGAATTTTGAAGTCTGGATTTGTTGTTGGAGTTGTTATTACATTGGGACCTATAACATAATTAGCGAAATGAGGGTGTACTTTACAATCTGCTCTGCTTATCCCTTCGAGGAATAGATTCGTGATGTTATGTTAGATTATTATCTAGATAAGCTATTTAATAATAAAATCTGGAATTCATACACGCATGGAATGCTCACATCACTAGTGTGTCTTGAATGTGTACCATTTCCTTTCGTGTAGATACAGAGCCGCATCTAAATTTTACCAGACATCGTTGTTCTTCCTAAGTTCTACAAAAAGCTTAATATAAGCCATAGGCTTTACTGTAAGCTGAGAAACTTTTTCCTCCTAACATCTGGCTTTGGAAGTTTTAGCTGCTTAGGCGACCTAAATATGTATGTATTATTTTACCAAGATTACATAAACATTGTTTAAGATGTCAAAGTTTCTCTAACAGATTTGAACCTGAAAGGTCTTTGTAGAACAACAAATACTAATTTATTTACCTACCGTCCAGTGTCTAATAGAAAATGTACACTGACTTTAATATTAATAGAAGTTAACTTAAGATTAAGGGCGGGTTACTTCAGCTTCATTTGACGCACATGTAAATAGTAAAAATGGCATCACTAATTTTGTTTTCGACTAGCTGCCCTAATAACGTTGACAATTGCTATTTTTCGCCATGAAACAACGCTACATGTTTGACGTACGTTAAAAATCTTTGTAATAGTTATTTTTTGACTTAATTCAATATATGTAACGTTCACAGACTGTTTAAAACCACCCGCCCTTAGAGGTGGAAGAAAATGGTTTAAAGGCATGGTAAAAGACCCACCATTTTGACCACTATTATTTTCGACATCCAAACTCGAAGTAGAAACACTAAGCAAAATAAGCTTTAAGCATACCAACGTGGTTTCAGTTCACGATAAATAATAAACAATCCAGATGGAGTAAGCCAGTAGGCTGTTAAAAGGTTTTTTCTACAATACGAAGTATCAGTTTTGTCCCCTTACCAAGAACTTTTAAAGCTAGACATTTTCCGTTGTGTCGCTACGTGCAGCGTAATGCGGCGTCTCGCTTCCAAAATGAATAATATCCAGCTTTACGAGTTCATGGTAAGAGGGCAGGTTTGTTTGTTTATTGACAACCCCTCCTCTGGACATAAGCCTCCAGGATAATCAATGGGCCCAGTGACATCGGAGCAGAATGTTTATTTTTGATTAAAAACCAAATCTTGATTTCGTTTCCAGTTTGATTTTGATCAAAATAATTGGAATTGCGTGTCAGTCAATAAAAACTTGGAAGGGCGCCGCCCGGGGACCAATTAAATAAAACAAGTTTAGGAAATCAATTAGTTGCAATGTTGGCTTTACACAAGTTGTTATTGAGTTTCCGAACTCGTAATATGTCCTAAATTAGGCTTTATGTTACCTTTTAAATTAAATTTAACTTTCGAATTCCTACTGGATGCGAAGTGAGGTTACTGTGAAATAGTTCGTGATGCCTTTAGTTTTGTACTTATTAAGCTCGTTCAGCCAGTGACTGTAGTTTTATTTTAAATGGAACCTAATTGCTTTTTATTTGTTTTTATACGAATTGTTTTGCATTTTGTTTAGGATTACTGTTATAAGAGTGTATCATCATCAGCTGGAAGACGTTCACTGTTGAACAAAGGCCTCTTTCTTAGAGAAGGGGGGTTAGCATAATCCCTACGCTTGGCAAGCGGCTTGGGGATCGCAGTATTAGTAGTGAAGTTACAGAAGACGCTGCTGCCCATCTTCTGGATTTTCCTTTAGTCGCGTCCTACGACACCCACGGGATGAAATGGTGAGATGCTATTTTGGCCCGGCCTTCCATGGAAGTGTTACGGAATGGAACAGTTACCGTAATGTTCATGAAAGATATTGCTCGTCGTCTATGCAGTCTTTAAAGGATCCGCTACCAGCCTAATATTTAATTTTACTAACTTGCGATGTAAATATGAGAACAATAACAATCAGCCTTCCAAGAAATGACTGCGGTCAGCCCGTCTCCACCTCGTTCATTAAAATACTTGTAGCCACTTTGCAAAAACCCTCATTATTAAAAGTATCTTATAACATAATTAATTTGACCCGTGGCTTTTAACTTTACTGGTAATCTTTTTGTTTCAAAGTTAAGTAGGTACTCAATATTTTTTCAGTTGATTAAACTGTAGGATAAGGAAAAATTCCTACTTATTATATATTTTAAAAGATTACATTACACTTGCTGTTATCCTTTACATTAATTTGCAGAAGATCAAATGATAATACTCTTTTGATGATTAATTCCATATTGTATTAGAATGAACAATATTTTTTAAAGCTATAATAATATTGTAATTATAAAAAAATATTCACATCATTTATTCTGGGTGAAGGCGTTTATGCCATAAGTTTAATGTCCTGAAAATGTATCTAGGAACCAGCAGAAATATAATGTGAGACAGTAGATAGTGATACAATAAGAAATTGTTATCACAAACCAAACTATATTTTAGTATAATCATCATCATCATCATCATCATCAGCCAAAGACGTCCACTGTTGAACATAGGCCTCCCCGTTTGAGCGGGGGGTTTGCCATAATCCCCACGCTTGGCAAGCGGCTTGGGGATCGCAGTATTGGTGGTGGAGTTACAGAAGACGCTGCTGCCCATCTTCTGAATTTTCCCTTAGTCGCCTCTTACGACACCCACGGGAGGAAAGGGGGTGGTCAATTCTAGGCCGGATACCACACGGCACAGGTTTAGTATAATATGTATTGTATATCATTGCAACGATTCTCCCTGGCAGTATGCAGTAATAGGCAGCAGGTATGTACCTAATATTGCACGTGCCAGCCTACTGCATGGGTGATTGAGACCTATACGAGTAATTATACCTCTAAATATGTTTCCAATGATATTGTCATAGAATATAAATATATTATTTACATTAAACATCAATTGAGTATTTGCCATAATTTTCCTTGAAATCAGGTTCTAAAACCTGGCATACGAACTACACAGTAACATCTAGATTATAAACAAGGCTTTAATACAATCAAATCGTATGCGATATCTAGAACGTGTTTCGTGTTCCACCGAGGCGAGGCAGCCCAGTCCTACAGAATCGCGGTTCCATCCTAATTTGCATGAGAAAGAGCGTCAAATGTTCCCACTTTTGTACCAAAGCGGATGAGTAGACAGGCTACGGTAATAAATTGTATACATTTCCAACGCCTTCATTGGATACGGGACAAAGATCTAAAATGTAGTGAACTTCTTGTATATTTTCAGATGTTGTAACAGGTTACTCAGGACTTAACTATTAGTGTTAAGTATCGCAAGATTCAACCACCGATCGCGTCATCGCCGGCCAATGCGAGTACAGTAAAATGACGCGACATGCGCGCTGATTGGTTTACAAGATTGTTCCCACACCCCTCTATCCATGACCGCTGTATTAAGAAAAGGACATTACACTCGCTTTTGAACTCTCAACAGAACATTGCATTTTTATTTAAATTCTAAAAACCCTGCGTAGTCTCAGAAAAGTAGCACAGTACCAATACTCATATGTAGTTATAACACGCCGCCACATAGTTTGGTCCTTCGAGCCGGATTTATCGAGAATTTGAAGAATCGCAGCAGATTCATCGAGGAACGCGACCTTTGGACTGGCTACACTGCATCTACAACGGGGTGCCAAGAGATCACATTCCGCACAAGGGAGTAATACTGGAGTACGGACTGGGAACAAGATTGAGTTGGAACACAGACGAGAGACAGCTAACGGTGCGTTCATCAAGTTCCATTCTTCTTCAAGCCTGCCGTTTTCATAAGTGTAATATACCGTGTGTGATCTAATTCCAGTGAGTTTGTGAGGGTTGCCTACTGCGCTGAGCGACACTACGGCTGAGCGACATTGCAAACGCCAGCCGATCTATATACGCAGTCACCACGTGCACGTAAGTACTCCTCTTTGTACAAGCCACTAGAATGCCGTTAACGTCCACAGATGAAGCGAGTAGTAGAACCCGCAGTAAATCACCTTATAAAGCTATCGATGAAAAAACTGAGCTTACCATTCGCGATCTGGTTAGGAAACGGGGTATAGTTAAAGGTAGATTAACTAAATTTTCTAATTATGTTAGTACTATAGACGTTACGACCATAACTAGTCAGTTAAGAATAGACTTAAAATTACGTATACAGGGCGCAAGTATTTTGTTTTCTGAATTTAACGAAATTCAATCCAAAATAGAAGAGGTCGTTCCAGACAGTGACATAGATGAACAGTTAGATCAACGCCAACAGTTTGAGGACACTTACTATAGCACTCTTGCTCGAGCTGAATCTCTTCTTAGCGATAGTAAAGAGGTCACTTTTAGTTCCACAGCGTGTCACCATTCTAAAATACATTCCTCTATAAAATTGCCTACAATAACATTGCCTACTTTCGATGGCTTGTATGAGCACTGGCTAGAATACAGAGACACGTATTTGTCATTAGTACACCATTCTACCGAAATAACCGACATACAAAAATATCACTACCTAAAATCATCGCTTAAAGGTAGTGCAGAGTTGGTTATAAACGCGATTGAAATCTCTTCCGATAACTACTCTGTTGCATGGGAACTACTACTAAATAGGTATGATAATACTAGGTTGTTAGTGCATAGTCATGTAAAGGCATTGTTTTCAATACAGAACCTACCTAAGGAGTCATCTTTACTAATTAGGAAACTTATCGACACAATAATAAATAATTTGCGTGCTTTAAAAACCCTCGGTGAGCCGACAGACACGTGGGATACACTTGTGATTTACATTGTTGCTTCTAAGTTAGATAAAACGACCGAACGAGAGTGGGAAGAACACAAGGGTACATTGTTGTCGAATAACACTAATTCCAAAATGTCATTGAAGGTTGACGACTTAGTCAGGTTTCTTAAGAACAGGGCTGATTTATTGGAAACATTAGCACTGTCACACACTAAAGATCAAAACAATTCCGAAGTAAAAAAATGTAATCCGTCTACAAAAGGTCACATTTCACATTGCAATGTTTCCACCGATAAGCCGAATCGCCACTCACATAGATGTTGTGTCGTATGCAAAGGTAAACATCCACTTTACACATGCATAAAATTTATTAATATGGATTTGCAAGCAAAACAGAAAACTATTCAAGATAATAATCTTTGTGGTAATTGTTTGCGTTCGGGACACACTATAGATAACTGCCTATTTGGACCTTGTAAGCACTGTAACAAAAAACATAATTCACTAATTCATCCTAATGACATAAATCATACTACTAGCTGTACCGCGTCGGCGGTCATTGGGGAAGCATCGTGCAATCCCCACTCACCGCCGCCGCCGGCGCCGCTTGCGGAGTTGCTTCATAATAACAACGAACAATACAATGAAATTAGCAATGTTCACACTAATACGCGCACAGATACACAATGCATAAATGCGGAACCAGTTTTGTTATCTACTGCCTTGGTCGAGATCCCGGATAGATATAATAAGTATCATACGGTATGCGCTTTACTCGACAGTGGCAGTCAAAACTGTTTTATTACACAATCGTTATGCAAATCATTAGACATACCACTATTACAGTCCACTCGCGAAATACGAGGAGTAGGTAATTTAGTATCACATTCGACGCAATCATGTGATATTGAAGTTAAATAACGCGTTAATACTTACTCGATGCGCATTAAGTGTTTCGTACTGAAGGAAATAACTTCCACATTGCCAGCTGTGCAAGTACAACACGCACAGTTCAGGATTCCTGACCACATACAGTTGGCAAACACGCAATTTTTAAAATCACAAAGGATCGATATTTTAATAGGCGCGGATCGATTCTGGGACTTGCTCGTCGAAGGCAAGATGCGTTTACCTAACGGTCCGTTCTTGCAGAATACAAAGTTGGGTTGGGTAATTTCGGGTCCGGTCCATCATACAACGCGCCAGAATGGACATATCCAATGTAACTTCACTCAATCTATTGACATGCAGTTACGTCAGTTCTGGGAGTTGGAGGAATTGTCTAAGCCTCGGGATACGCGAACCGATGAAGAAAAGGCTTGTGAACACTCTTTTACCACAACAACTACACGCGCCACAGATGGTAGGTTTTGTGTTCATATTCCCTTAAAGGAATCACCCGATGCATTAGCTGAGTCATTTCCTCAGGCCGAGCGTCGTTTTCTATGTTTAGAAAAGAAGTTATCGCGCGCACCTCCGGACTACAAAAAATTGTATACTGATTTTATACATGAGTACATCCAATTAGGGCACATGACTCGGGTTGACAGTTACGCTAAGTCCCATTACTTTATGCCGCATCACGGTGTTTTCAGAGAGCACAGCACGACCACCAAGCTTCGCGTGGTGTTCGACGCCAGTGCTGCTACAAGTAACGGAAAGTCATTCAATGATATTCAGCTGGTTGGCCCTCCCATTCAAGGAGACCTGTTAGCTATACTGTTACGGTTTCGTCAGTTTAGGTACACGGCTGTTGCAGACTGCGAAAAAATGTACAGGCAGGTGGCTGTAGACGCTTCTCAACGCGATTTACAACTGATCATCTGGCGCGATGATCCTTCAAAGCCGCTCAATATTTATAGGCTAAACACCGTTACATACGGAACGGCATCAGCGCCTTTCCTTAGCGTGAGATGTTTAAAACAATTAGCGGCAGAATGTACGATTCCCGAGGTTCGAAGGGTTGTAAATGAGGACTTCTACGTCGATGATCTTTTGACTTCGTGTGACGACAAAGATCAATTAATAAATATTTGTAAGAATACCGTACATGCATTAAAACTTGGTTGTTTTCCGCTACGAAAATGGATTTTCAACTTTCAACTAGACAGTGACATTTCATTTAGCACGAATATTAACTCGTCTCGTGACTTAAACCTAGGCGAACATAGTCAATGTCGAACATTAGGTTTAGGTTGGTGCAAAATTGTTGATGAATTTAATTTCAATACACAGATTCAAACTGACAACAGTTCTATCACGAAGCGCACAATTCTGTCAACAGTCTCTCAGATATTCGATCCATTAGGATTGTTAAGCCCGTCTGTTATTATAGGTAAAGTATTGTTGCAAAAATTATGGCTATTAAAATTACAATGGGACGACCCGCTTCCTAATGACGTCGAGCGAACATGGAACCGGTTTGTTAACAGTTTGGTTTATCTACGCACAATAAAGGTGCCTCGATACGTCTTTGAATGCAATTCTACGCGAGCTGAGTTGCATATATTTACAGACGCATCACAAACAGCATATGGCGCGTGCGCATACGTACGTACTATACGTAATAACCAGGTGTCAGTCAGACTGTTAATTTCAAAGGGTAAGGTAGCTCCGTTGAAACCAGTAAGCATACCTAGATTAGAATTGTGTGGCGCGCTGTTAGGTTCGAAGCTTTACGATAAAATTCACGAATCGTTAACTCGTACCTTCGATGATGTCATGTTCTGGACCGATTCGACTATTGTTTCAGGTTGGTTGCGTATGGCTCCCAATTTACTTAAGACCTTCGTTCAGAACAGAGTCGCTGAAATACACGAATTGACTAGTAAGTTTACCTGGCGACATGTAAGTGGCAAGGATAACCCTGCTGACCTAATTTCGCGAGGTGTGAGCCTCGAAGACTTGTCTTCATCGAGCTTATGGTGGAAGGGCCCTTCGTTCTTGCATGAAGTAGATTTAAGTACAAATTTAACTCAACAATCGAATATAAATAGTATTACACTTCAAGTACCCGAACTTAAATCAAAGGTTATAAACTCGTTAGTAACAAAATGTGAAGAGCGTACGTTTGTGTCGTCATTCCCATTTCATAGATATTCTCAATTTGGTTTCTTAAATCGCGTCGCTGCCTATGTATATCGATTTATTTATAATACGCGCATTCGAGACAAGTCAAGTTGGCTAAAGGGCACGATCAGTGTTACTGAATTGAGACTAACTAGACTTCGGCTCGCAAGATTATCACAAATGGAATCGTTTACACACTACTATAATTTATTGATAAATGGTAAATCCATTAAGGCGAAGGATAGTCTCGCGTGTTTGAGTCCATTTTTAGACGATGAAAAAATTATTCGTGTTGGTGGCAGACTCAATGCTTCACCTGATTTCAATTATAACAAAAAACATCCTATTCTCTTATCAAGTAAGCATATATTTACAATTCTGTTATTTCAATATGAACACATACAGTCATTGCACGCTGGCCCGCAAGCGTTGTTATATCGACTGCGCGAAGATTGGTGGCCGCTGGCAGGTAGAAACTTAGCACGGAAGGTGACTCATGATTGTATTGTTTGTAAACGCATTAGAGGCAAAACTTTGACTCCACTCATGGGTGACTTACCTAAGGAAAGAGTTACTGCTAGTTTTCCTTTCTTTCGTGCAGGTGTAGATTATGCAGGTCCAGTGTTTATACTTAATCGAAAGGGCAGAGGTTCACGATTAATTAAGTCATATATTTGCTTGTTCATTTGTTTTACTACGCGCGCAATTCACTTGGAACTGGTTAGTGATCTCTCTTCTGACGCATACTTATTAGCCCTTAAACGCTTTATTTCGCGGCGCGGGAAGCCGTCCGAAATATTCTCAGATAATGGTCGTAATTTTGTAGGTGTAAAAAATGACTTTGCTCAGTTTTTATCATCATGTAGTAAAAATATAGCTGATTTCGCTACTAGCCAAAATATAAAATTCTCTTTTATACCTCCCTATTCTCCTCATTTTGGTGGCTTGTGGGAAGCTGGGGTCAAATCGTGCAAGTACCATCTACGCCGCGCAGTTGGCAATGCTCATCTCACTTTTGAGGAATTCACTACGGTGTTGACACAAGTAGAAGCTGTACTGAATTCAAGGCCATTGATCCCACTGTCTTCGGATCCTCATGATTATCTTCCCCTCAGCCCTGGACACTTCTTAATAGGTCGTTCTCTCACCGCACCTGTCTGTGACGATGACCTACGAGACCTTCCTGCACATCGATTGACACGCTATAAGAGGGTGGAACAGCTTCGACAGCAGTTTTGGTCCCGATGGTCCAATGAATATATCACTGAGCTCCAAACCCGGACCAAATGGAAGGACAACACGGCCGATTTGAAACCAAACACACTGGTCATCCTTAAAGACATTAATCTTCCACCACTAAAATGGCAGTTAGGTCGAATTGTCAGGACGATACCCGGCAACGACGGTGTTTCAAGAGTAGCAGACATCCAGACGGCAGCAGGCATCGTGAGACGCGCATACACTAAGATTTGCCCTCTTGTGGAAACCGAATGAAAATTGTTGTAAGCTAGTGCTTTCAAGGCCGCGGGTATGTTAAGTATCGCAAGATTCAACCACCGATCGCGTCATCGCCGGCCAATGCGAGTACAGTAAAATGACGCGACATGCGCGCTGATTGGTTTACAAGATTGTTCCCACACCCCTCTATCCATGACCGCTGTATTAAGAAAAGGACATTACACTCGCTTTTGAACTCTCAACAGAACATTGCATTTTTATTTAAATTCTAAAAACCCTGCGTAGTCTCAGAAAAGTAGCACAGTACCAATACTCATATGTAGTTATAACACGCCGCCACAATTAGTGTATTGTCTAGACTACTATAATTTTATTTCATTTATTCTTAGGAAGACTTACAGACTAATTACAATATTGAATATAAAATAAATGTATAATACTGTTGCTAATAACAGAAAACTTTAACTTTAAAGAAATTTCTTCTGATTTTGGCATTTGGGTTGCAGATTGTAGTCATGATGTTATGAGTTTAATTTTCAAGTAAGAAGATTCATAATTTAGATGTCCGATATAAAAATGGGTGTTGCCTACAGCTAGTTGTGTAAGCAACTTTATATAATTTTAATTTTGCCTGTATCTATATTTGTAAGAAGAAAGAAAATTGGGTTCCAAACAATGATATATCGTAAAGTATAGATACGTCATAAGCTAACAAAATAAACGCGAGAAATGTTCTGAACCTGAGTCCAAACGTCTTACGTGAAATCGGACAAAATTGTACTACCCATGACTACAATTGTCACCTTTTCGAGTCAAAATGAGCATGCTAGTAACATATCAGTAAATTTTTGAAATATCATTGCTTCCAACCCCCAAACACGTACCAATAAAATAAAACTAGATCCTTGTACAAAAAAAACTGGAAAAGTCGAGGCAGTGAACGTGTTAATTTAAAATTATTCACCCGATTCAACTTGTTAAAGATAGTAATCGGGCTGGAATTGATTCGAGATAAAAAGCAATCTCCAGATAAAAAGAAATAAAACAAGAATCTTAAATCTTGCCTACTTTCTTAAGCCAATTGTAGACTGCAGCCGGAACTAATCTGGCTAGGCAAGGAAAAAACATTTAAGTTGTCGAAGTCGAAAGACGAGAACTCGTGTACTTTTTGAGGATTTCCAAAGTAAAAATAGCCAGAACGGTTCACAAACGCAATTTTTTTAGATCGATTGTTTTTTACCTGTACTTGTACCCACATTTCGCTGTTATGTTATAGGTACCATGTTATGGGCGACTGCCATTGCGACCCCTGCTAAGTCTGAGAATCTCTTGCTTACTCTTCTGGAATTACTTAGCAGTTAGACCACACCACCTAGAGGTTAGTTTTAGATGCTATCGAGTCTGCCTTATTGGTCTTGTGGTGCTTGGAGCATGGCTTTGTGCCCCATAATGTGCCCGAAATAGCTAGAACCTTGTTTGTAAATCCGCAATATTGAAAAGCAATGGCAGTAGCTCATTACTTTACCAATACCTGATTGAAAGCATTCGACCTAAATTCAGTCGGTATGTCATTTGGCGCATTAGCATTATATTTGGAACCGTTGTAAATAAACGGCTTTATGTGTATCGCTTCGATTTGTTAATATTACTATATAGAATAGGTTAAGTCACACTTGTTGCAGTCAAACTTTAGATGGGTGTTAGTGTGTGTTCTTTAAATTATGAATAGTTTAAGCACGAGGAGCTTAAACTCTGTACGTTTTTCTAGACCTTATCAAAATAGCGGTGTCTCAGTACAACTATGCTGAATTCTGAAAATAGAATGGATAATTAAGCGAAAACAGTTAAGTTAAGCGAAAACAGTTAAGTTAAGCGAAAACAGTTAATGTTTTAGGGCCTGCAATCACAAAATATCCAATTAACTCACCTTCAAAATAATACCGGGATATTACAAATTACCGATTTCCTATGCTTGTGTAGTTTTTAAGTAATTTAGGTAACGTATCGCCACGATAACCGGGAGAGCAGCTATAAAAGTATGCAAAATCTTTGGAATAATTATGTAAATGGAACATTCAGCGACCGCAATTCACATTCAAGCAGGTGCTTAGGTGGCCGGCGTATTGCAGAGATTAAGGTATGTAGGCACACGAACTCCAAATTAAATGGTGAATTTGATACGCATTACTGGGTTTCCTTGTTTCATAGAGATAGTTCTTTGGCTGCTATATGTATTAAGAATATAATGGAACTAAATGTGGCTATAGAAATATGTCAATAAGATACGTCCTGCCACCTTATTATAAATTCTTAAGGCAGACATTTCCGTCGTGGAAGCGAGACGCCGCTACGTGCAGTGTATTGTGGCATCTCGCTTTCACAACGATAAAAATCCTGCTTTAAGAGTTCACTGTAAAGTCCCTGAAGCCTTAACCGCCTCCTGCTCGATAGTTAAAAAAGTAGTGGAAGTTAGAAAGAAAAAGTAATTTAAATTTTATAATTAAACTCTCGGCTTTTTTATGGAATCTTTATTTTCCCCAAAAATATCAGCTATTTCGAAACCCTCCAACAAAATTCGTCAGTTCTGAATTTCACAAACCATTTCATTTGACATCGGTGAATGTGAGCGGTCTATATTCAAACAAATGCCAATCGCTAAAATGAATATCTCGCTTCAAATAATTCGTGGAAAATATTAAACCTAGTCGATATTTCCTGATCTTGTTTCCCACCCATAAAATGTTCGACTAAAACAGGATTGAACCTTAAAATTTCCCTTCCAAACATACTTTTTACCCGATGATCATGACAAACAGTATTTTCCCAACAATCGTATTCACGTTATTACTTCCTTCCTTCATTCAGAATTTTACATTCATTAATTCCGTTCGTTCATTCATCATGCGGAATTTCGGGTGAATTGCATCTCAAGAATATGAAAAGCATTTAAGGAACGGTTTTCTTTAGTAGTAGGCTTACATACATAACATTTTATCATTTGTAAATGCATCAAAATTGGAGATTTATTCGAATCTTCGATCATATTTTTGTACATAATTTGAAAAAGCACCGAAAAATTAAATACTGTATTTAACAAAATAAGAAATAATTCATGAGAATAAATTAATTTATAAGAATGGGGATATTGATTTTTCCTCTGAATAAGCTCGTTGGCTTTGTAAAAATTTGACTTTTAATTCTCTATTGTCGGATGGGCGAGGCCATTATAGAATCAAGGGGTCGGGTCACGTCTTGGACCCTCAAACGGCTGACGGTGGAAGATAAACTTTACCTTCATTGTCAATTTCCTTGAGTCTTGAGGGCACTCGGCACGGCCGGAAACAATGAAAGAAAAGTACTTTAAACGAGTTTCTGTTGACTTTTTAAATGGTGCGTTAGCCTAACCCGGTACTTCAGGCCATATCAATTGCGGTAACGGCCTACGATTTGCTCTTTTGCTGAGAATGTACGGGTTACGTGCTAGAACTTTTATTTTTATAGAAATACAGATAGGAAAAATACCTTTGTTTTAAAGCTATATCAGTATTTTTTATATTGTAGATTATAGCAGTCTATAACTGTCACGCTTATTCAAGGCAAGCATTAATCATCATGATCGCTTTCTGTGTGTTTGTTTTTATTTTTATTTACAAAACCAACAGCGATGCGTATAATATATAACAGACAGTGTTTTACAATGTTGTATGGCTAATAATAGGTTGCCCTGTTTAACATAAATTAATTTAGGACATTTCATATAGTATAACATAAAATACTCTATTTTTAGTTCACCATTACGCGTGTACAAGTTAGACTATCGCTGCGGTCGCGTGATGATCGATTGTGGACCTCAACTAAATAATGAATACTTACAAATTAATTAATATAATTCACAACACACCACTACGCTTGCCATGGACACCTGCATTAAATTTAATGATACACTGAAACTAATCCAAAGCCGATTAAAAGGGATATACTTAATTATGTACCATGTTAATTTAGATTTGAAATTAGCACGAAGTGTCGTAAACTTTCGTATTATTGCACGCTAATAATAACCTAATTAATGAGGGTTTAACGCCGGACTAGCAGATAATAGTTCCATAAAAGTTTGTGTAATATACACAACTATTTTCAGAGGACCGTGTGAAAGGGGCAAATGAATTGCAATTTAGGCTGGGTTAGCCTACAATATTTTAACGGTTTTATTATTAAATGAAGTGTTAATTTGTATTTGTACCTAGGTTTCACAATTGATTGGTTTGACGAGCTGGATTAGTGTTGAATAAGTAAACTGTCTTTTTATTAGATGGAATGGTAATGCAAATGTGGGTTTTTTAAATTGACGGTAATAATATGACTGGAAAGAAAAGGAGTTAGGATTAGGGAATATAATTATAAACTGGGTGATCAAATATAATAGTCAGTTTCTTAGTTCAACCCCCTACTTTAACTGTCACATTCAGAATCACATTCACGTAAAAAATATATGCTTATTCATTGTTACAATCAAGTCAAGAACAGTCTACGTACACACTGTCCCGTCCAATAAAAACAGATGTTTATAAGGATTGAAATCTCAGATTGGACGTAAAGGTATAAAATAGGGTAGATAACTTTTTAGATACGTTTTTGCGACCGATAAGGAGCGTAGGCATAAAACCAATAGCAAGTCGCTATGTGAGGAGAATGGATCTTTTGTGTTAGACGAAATTCGAATTTGAATACCGAAGCCAACGCTTCGCTTTATAAAGAAAATGAAAGTCGGCTAATGTTATATTATTCTGATTGTAATCTCAGTAAAAGCAATTGAAATTAATCACTTCACTTCTTATAAATTGGTTTTAGCTTATTGTTAAAAAAGCCAGAATTTGACGCTGCATATTTCGCGTAAACTCATTTTAGGTATAAATACGACGGTTCCAAGAACTAACGAGGATTCGGTAAGTAGCATAAGCGATTTAAAAACAAGGAACAATATGCACATCCTTAAATCTCTCCCCCGCCGCTTCCAAAGTGTTTCGGACATAAAAATATCAGTTCCATCGCTGCTTCTAGCTGAATCGTAAACAGGCTCGGGTGTCAACCGATACATCACTCAGCAATCGTGTAACTTACATATTAGGCCCATATGTTAGCGCCGCACTGACAAAAACCAAACCCACGTCCCGTTATGTTAAACTAAGAATTGATTTACTAAAGGTTTCTTTGAGATAGCTCTGTTTTTTGACGCCAGTTTCGCAAACACGTGCGTCGGGGCGACATTATTGCTTTTTTCATTCGTTTTCTGTGTCGTGTATTCGCTTTGGTAGACACCGATATTGGGCTTTTTTCGTGCTATGACAAATGCCTTTCGATTTTTTATGAACGCGAGAAATAAAGGTGGTGCGGTCGGGGAAAGTTTCTGTGTTGCGCTTCGTTGGTTTTGTGATTGCTCCACGACACATCGGTGCTGAAAGTACGGCGCGGCTTTTAGTAATTGGCTTGAAAACAATATATCGGGAAATAGATCAGTAGCATTCATTGTATTATCCATGTAATGTTAAGAGGAGTAGGCAGGAATGTTCTAATTTATTGGGGAGATTAAGAGTCTCAACTTCCAAATTTTGCCGCTCATGATAGTAGCATAGCAGTTAAATGCTACCGTAAATGAAAGATGTCTCGTCTTGAATATACACTAAAAGTTTACTTCAGTCATAACGAAAATTTACCGAAACAACTATAAATTTAAATGACAGACCCAACACAAAACTTGTAATCTCAATCTGAAGTTAGCTGGATTACTGAAAGAGCGATAACTCATTCAACGCTGAGCCTTATTGACAGGGAGCGTAACATTTAGGAGAACTGTTGAAATCAATTTCCTTACTGAGCTTAAACGAAAATCTGATATGGCGAGTATTCGGCTCTTGACGTCGCCACCGACTCGTTTCTCGTCGTTGGCTGCGCTGGAATCACTGCACCATGCTAGCTCGGCCGTCGGACAACCTGAAAATTAGATTTTATCTGCAGCTGACACATGTTTCGTCCTCCACTCTTTGAGAATGAGTTTTTTCGTTTCCTACATCCAATTTCCTGTAACTTTATAAACACAAGTCGAAAGGATTTACGTTCTGTTGCATTTTCATTTGCACTGAGCGGTGTTATTGAAGAATGTAATAAACTTCAAATAAATGTTGTCTGTTATCTTGTACAATCTGTAATACTTTTCTGATAAAAAGCGAGAGCTAATACGTTTCGTGTGAAAGCAGAGTTTCGGCAGGTTCAGTGTTTTCAGGTGTAGGTCGAAGGATCAAAATTGTAGTATGCTTGCAAAAGTCCACCTATATTTAGATTAAAGTCCTTTCGGCGTCAACGAATGTAGAGTATTGCCGAAAAAACATTAGGCACTACCATTACGTGTCTTTTAAGCATAAAAATAATCTATAAAAATAACCTAATTGACTTATATTTACGGCGTGACAAAGTAGGTATTAGTGAACACTTGCAGTCGAAAGTGTTTGGGGAATGTCACGGCGCGGCGTCACCGGCTTAGCGGCGTGTTAAGTGTCGCCCATAAACAAGGGTCCCTCAACACGTCACTTACTACAAATGGACTCTTGTCCCTGTCAAATAGACATTTACCCGATTTCTTTCTCCAAACCGAGATGAAATTGGAATTAGACGTCTTTATATTTAATTTAGTTCTGTATTCTCTGTATGTTTAATGGCCGTTAAACAATGGAAAAATTCAAAAAATATTTGTTGTGTGATTAATGAATTGAATTGTTCTTTGTTCATACTTTTAATGACAAATGTGTAACTAAATCTGTTTCGTTTTACAGCTTAACCGCAAGACTAAATTGGATGGAAATGGAATATGCATTTAAATTTATTATGCATTTATTATTTATTATGCTTAAACTTAAGCCCTTAGGTTTTAAAATACACAAAACCTGACATTCTTCGTGTAGAAAAGAAGAATGCGCATAAAAGAAAAGTTTCCTCTTTTTCTACATCTGAACACTTTATTATCTAAGCAGCAAAACATTATCTGTTTGGGTTCAAAAATAGAATAAAATCGTTACAATGCACTTAATCTCAGCAATAAATATTCTAAAAACATTAAAAAACTGTTAAATGTGCACATTTATCTATCGTGAAATTACATCGCATAAAATGGAACGCAGAACATACAATGAAAAGATTTTTTTAAAGTTCAGTGCACATGGCAAATCCAACAGCACGATTTGTTTTTGTCGGGCCTGATAGTTTTTGATATATGGACTGGATAAAAAATGCATAATAGACAAATGTTTGTACATTCTCGGTAGAGCGGAGTCGCGCCGAGTGCATGGTAAAAATTTGTGGCAGTTTGTTTGGAGTTTTGGCGCTTGGTGCGACGTGTCAAGGAGTGCTGACAGCGCGCTCATGCTGCGGTGTTCCCGGGCTGTGCTACACATGTTTTTTTCTTCCCTCAGCACACAGTGGTTTGCAATTCAACGCTCGTTTTTCGTTTACTTCCCTTCAACGTTCCCATTGTTTGTAATCGGACAGACGCTGCTTTGTAACGTATGTGTGTTCCGTGAGCGGACTTTTTTGCCGATTTGTTTAATGCTTGGCTGTATTCGGTTTCACAGCTATCGTCTACACAGGCCCCTCAACCACAGCTGATGTAAAAGGAACGTAATTGAGGCAATTCATAAAAGAAATTAATGAATAAGTGGTGGAGCTCAAGCCATCATTCAAAATAAGTGAGCTCCATAAAACTCGTTTTAATACTTTATATCAGCTTAAACTTCCGTAGCTTTTAAATTATTTGTCCGTGGAGGCTGGAGCCATTCCAAATTAAATTATACGCAGAAAATGTTCGGTCATATTGCAAAATTCATTATGATTTCTGTCCTGGGCGATACGTTTAACTGAGTCGTTTTTACTTAATCCCTTGCCAAGTTGTCCGGTTTACAGCAAGTGGAGCATTTAAATTGAATTTAGGGTGACAACTTGAATTCTTGTAATAACAGTTTGGTTGTCTGGAACAATTGTGCTAATCCAACAATAATTGGCGACAAGAAATTTTGTTTCCTTCATTTCTGTGTTAACAAAACATGGACGTGTCAGCACTGCTAAACTGAAGCCTTTGAACACGGAAAACATTCCTTGTTCCTTGGTGGAGCCGTTTTGCTAAACAAGCAACGATTCAAACATAATGTTTGTGTAATAAAACATTGCGCCGTATGGTTTTGGTAAAGAATGGAAATAATGAAAGAAAGCGTGTTTACTCTGTGTAAAGAAACGCGGGTTACGGAGAAATACAGTCGTTATTTTACTTTGCTGTTGTGTTTAAAAGGCAGAGAATCTGTTGGCAAGTTTTTATGAATGTAGTCAAACCATTAGGCATCACAAAAAATGGTATATTATTTAAAATTATGCTATTTTGTGATCTTAACTGAATGTATCCTATTTATATTATACAATACAAACCAAAATTTCAGCCAAATATCTACTGTGTTTGAAAATGAAAAATGAAAATGTGTTTATTATTATTCTATCTATTCTATTATTCTGTCCGGTACCTACTATGTACCATATTCGATCAAATTCCACTCATCCAATCAAGGCTGGTTGATTGACAAAAATGTAAATATTACATTTACAGCTTATAGCCAGCAATGAGATCGCTACGCAAAACACCCTGAAACAATGATTTTAACAAAACATGTTCTTGACGGAATTTTTAGGATTATTTCAAGCCCAGCTAATAAAAAATATTATCAGAATATGTATAAAGATCTAAAAATATTATTTTTCTAAGAAAAGCCTATCAAATTAGGGACTTGCTATGTAGCGTAACGTTGGGATGGTTTGACACCCCGCCTGTCCGTTTAGTGTTTATAGGCAGGAAACTTTTTAGTTTTCAGCAGACTTAGGAAAAAGCAATAATTGTCAAAAATGGTCATAACAGTAATAAACATTACTGTTATAAGTTGCTCCTTTACGATCTGAATTCAGGGTTGCACGACCCACGTGTTCGTTCGAATTAATCAATACACGACGGCACGGACGCAATCATGTTCCGGTGTTTTGCTTCCAACATTGCAAAGGATCTATCAGCATTTGTATGCTAACACGTAATGGTGTATTAAATGCTCACACAACCTCGTTAGTTCTAATTATTCAATTGAACATCGATTGGTGTGGTTTGTTGTTGTTGTGATACTGGAGTATTATTGGATTTTAAGTGGATTTGTTGACGAGAGAGAAATTAAATATGACAAAAGGAGAAACAGGTGCTGGCTAAAAAAAAAAGTAAGAAATGGGTGTTTTGTCTTATTTTGGGAAGCTATATAATGATCAACTAAGATTAGGTCAACGGAATGCTGATAGAGGTGGAAAATGAGGCGGTAGACGACAGGAAATCGTTAGAGAGAGTGAGGAAAGTAAAGAGAGGTAGATACTTCTCTTTGCTTTTCAAGGCTTTTTGCGCCCTGCAGTAGACTATTAGCACTGGCAACAGAAGGAAGCGCTTGCAAGAGATCAAACAGAGTGTAAGAAAAGGGATACAAATATTCAGCAGATGACGACTAAAGAGTCGTACTGAAAATGGGTCGATGCGACTTGCACTAGAAAATAGAGATTGAAATAATTATAGAGCTAGCTATCACGTAATTATTAGATACAAATTGTTCAAGCTTGAGTTTGGCAATGATTGTGGCATCGAGACTAATGAAGCTAGAAGTTAGAAATATAGTAAAACTATTACAACATAAGCTAACATTTACTTTGAGAAACTTAGATTCAGTTATATAAAGAGTTTATGGATAGATAAGAATCCCAGGAGGATAACCACTGCTGTGCAAGATATTTTCTAACAAGATTAAAATGGAATGTGGATGTTAAATAGTTGTGATGTGGAAATGTAAGCGCATTAATATTAGGTATATTTTTATAATGATTATGTTATTGTATCACACCAGCCGTGTGCCGTGTGGTATCCGGCCTAGAATTGACCATCCCCTTTCCTCCCGTGGGGGTCGTAAAAGGCGACTAAGGGAAAATTCAGAAGATGGGCAGCAGCGTCTTTTGTAACTTGACCACCAACACTGCGATCCCCAAGCCGCTTGCCAAGCGTGGGGATTATGGGATTATGCCCCCCCCCCTATTAAGGGAGAGTCATTTGTCCAACAGTGGACGTTCTCCGACTGATGATGATGATCACACCAGCCAGAGGTTTTAAGGTCAATGTATAAAATCATTTTTATATGTGAAACTTTATTGCTGGAGTAAACCTGTTTAGTTTTGCAAAGTCTGGTCATTGGCTAGGGCCATTGGTTTGTTTGAATTAAATGTGTTAAACGTCCTATTTTTTTTAACACGTGTCCACCGATGAGCCGCGAACGATAGTTTTTCTATTGAGTCTACTGCGTGGCAGTCAACGACTTAAATACCTACCAAATCCGTAATTTGGAATCGGTGTATCGCAGTTTGTAAAGACACTCTGTTAGTAATAAATAGAATCTGATTCACAAACACGCCTTGTTTTTGTAACAAAACAAGTATTTTGTATTTATAAATACACCCAATAGGTACAGCACTGATAGCCGAGTGGTATGACCATTGGACTGACAAGTCAAAGGTCGCAAGTTCAAACCCAGGCACGCACCAATGTCTTTTCGAATTCATGTGCGTATTATAAATTAATTATCAGTTGCTAAAAACGGTGAAGGAAAACATCGTGAGGAAACCGGCACACCTGAGAGATTTTTCAACGGTGTGTAAAGCTATGTCAGAGGCCTACAGGCGGTTTAAATTCTGACACCAGGTTGTTCATCAACTATACGATTAGAAGTAGACCCAATAGATGGGCATCGTGGGACGATAAGTTTGTTTAGGAAAATCTGATCCTCTGTGGTTATCAACTATGTTTATACCCAAAACCCACATGGACCCTCTTTGCGTCGGTTTCCTCATTACTGAGGGTCGTGGTCAAAGTCTGGGTGCAATTTAATGTGAGTGATGCGACGCCAGTTATGTCCTTCTGTCGCCGAGTGTAAAGCATCGTGGGTGGTCGTTCCAAGTGCGGTGCGGATCTGGTCAGTCCAGTGGGTTGGGCTTCTTCCTCGTGGTCGCTTTCCTTCGATATAGCAGAAAACTATAAATAAACGCCTCACTCACGCACTTAGAATAAGCCAAGTTTATAATAAATACCTCTTTCATTCTTCCTTCACCGAAAATAAATATTTCCCCCAATCATCTAAGTTCCCTGTCGGTTCAGTTTAGTAAGATTGATTTGGATTCTAGGCTCGGTTCCGGTAAAGAATTCTATGACTACCGAATAAACCTAATTGTAGATTTGCGGGGTTACCCACTTAAGATAATCTTATCTTAAGTGGGTAACCAGTAATAAATTAATGGAAGCGCATCTGCGCTTCCATTAATTTACAGTTACGAGACATCTAAAAAGCCTAAATGTAGAGAGAAAATGTAGGGCCGTAGTACACACACGTACCTAAAGAAAGAATTACCTATGCCAGGATGGTAGCAAATGGAAATCCGCGGTCTCTACCTATTCTTCTGGGAAACAGTGTAACTTTATGTTTGTACAAGTACCTAAATTGTACACCAACCACTTCAGTGTATACCACTCTGTGGTCTAAACAGCATAGGGTTTTAAGGATTTTGTTTGCCTGCCAAGCGAATATAAATATGAACATCCCTATTACGAGTATCTCTATATCGCCAATGCCCACTCACACCGCACAACAGCAATCGAAATTTTGATTAATACCAACGATGTTTAAAAATGGTTTTTTATTTTCGAATCAACTCAGCACACATTGACATGTTCGTGAGATGAAAATCCAGTCGATTCACCGCAAACAAGAACCACAGGCAAACCGTTTGCAGCTGCGGCCGTTGATTGTTTCGGAGCAGATAAATTTCATCATGCTGAACAATAATCTACTGCGATGTTAATGAATTGTTGATCGGGACGTCACGGGCATGTTGTAATCATTGTGGTTTGTTTAAAATTGCTGTTGTTTTTGCGTTTTCTCTTGGTTCAAAGAGAGCGGTTTTATCATTATGTGATTTTTACACTTATTGTTGTGATTGACATTAGCAACCATTACTGCCTCGATCGCTAAAAAAGCGGTTTTATCGTCAAGTAATATACTAGAAAATAATGTTTTGATTTGTATATTTCTGCTTTGCACTTTACGTATGGCAGCTGTAGTTACAAGCACAAAGTTCACAAACTGAAACATTTGACATAGTAGGCTGATTAATATTTCAACCTAAATATCGATTACAGGTCTTGTTAAGTAATTCCATCCTTTTTTATACCCAGAAGCAGATAAAGAATACATAACTAACTAGACAAAGCAAGCGTGAAAGGCTGAATAACAATATATTTGCCTTAGTCAATACAGATTCAATGTAATTAAAAAACATTGCAGCTGGAATTAAGAAAACATGCAAAGTTAATTAGATTAAGGAAAGAACACAATGTTTACAAACTCCATCGTTGTCAAAGAAATAGGGACTGCGTTCTTCCGTTTTTTCAGCAAAACAGCGGAAAACAATTTAAGTCAACAAGTAAAAGTATTAATCACGACGAGGAAGAAGATATCGGAAACAAAACTGGGTGCTCTTTCAAAGAAAATCACGTAGCACTTACATAAAAAGCGGTTTCGAACGGGGAACGTAACCGCTTAACTTTTAAACCTAATACGTGATTCAATTTAGAAGTTGTATTTCTCGGAGCTGCGAGCCCGAAAACTGTCGCTGGATTCCATTCAACTTTTCCTTCATATTTTGAAAAGAATCAAATCTGCTCCCTGCTCGCATGTATTTGCAAACTGATATCGAACTATTCCATCGATTCTTTTGAAAACATATTTGGATGTTGAAGTTTTGACTCATAAGTCACAAAGGGCTTAAAATGAGAATTAGCTGGCCTTGACTAAAATGTGTAGAATATCAGTAAAATGTTTCTAAGCCGATTCTTTGTCAAGGTACACTTTCTAAAAGCCTTTCAGTGCCTAAATTCCTTTAAATTTTGTGGCGTTTTTTCCCTTCCAGCCTCACCTGATTTAATTTTCTACATAAAACGCCAGAATAATTTTAAGGGGAACTTCTTTTATATTTCACCCAAATATTGTCTGATTTTCTATTTATAGATTATTATAATAGATATCGCAATGGCATAATTAGAGAAATGCTTCTCTACGGAGAAGATTTAATCGATATCATAGCGCCTCATTCAATGAATAATGGAAATGACTGGCCGCAATTCCTATTCTTATAATCGTTGAAGATTGTTGGATCGGTATTCTGCTTTATGAATACGGATTTCACAATCTATAATTTAAAATCTTTCAGACAACGAGACAAATTGTCAGTTTAATTAAAATAATACCAAAGTTCGCTATCATTTATGAATTGTTGTAAATAAAATATTCAGCGAATGTATTGGGATGAATTGATTAATTACTATAACGAAGTGTCAACGAAGGAACCACTAGTTCAATTTGTCACTACTAAAGACAAATGAGATAAAATCCGGCGTTATTTTCCGGCTAATAATTCCAACACGTGTCGTCGCGAAGGGGAAATACTGAAGCACCAAACATTAACAATGATACACGCTTCCGGAATTAGAACTGTGCTCGATTAATGGCGATAGGGTCGCCCCTATCACATAACGTGGTGTAATATCGTCTAACTGTTGGGCACACCTCTAGTCTACGGCAGTATCTTTTTGTGGGGTCCTAATAAATACCGTCGATACAGTGGACAATAAAATAACATATGTCACTCGGATTGTTTCTGTATTTTGGATAGTGGTATGTCTATACATTTGAAAAAGTGTGTAATTTACGATAATTATTGTGCGTGGTGACATCAATAGTTATTTTGTTCCTTTTTTCTTTTACGTGTGTTTTCTGCGTAATCTTCATAAGATTGACATAATAGTCTTATACTAAATCACTATGGAATGACTCACTATCAAAAACTAACCAACCAGATTTAAGTCAAAATGTAAATATGTAGCGCACGACCACTCACTCTATAAATTTCATTAGGTGTACTTATAATATATAATAACGTAAAGTAAAACATTAAAAAACTTCCAGTTCAAATCACCATTCATACCTACGAATCGATGAATGTCACATGTTTCACCGGTGGCCCTTTCAAGGGAAATTGTTTTGTACCAACGCAACGGCCGGTGAGCACCAAAGTAATGCTCCCGTCCAATGAGTACGCCCTGCGCACCGTTATGAATCTATTGACTGGGCAATATGAGCTGCAGTGGACACAAAGTCAAAGAGAAAAGGATTTTGAGCATTTATAGGCGCCTACAAGTGAAATAACAAGCTTCAAGCCGGGTTTTAGTCATGGCACACAATTTCACGTCTTCTGTAACTTGACCACCAATACTGCGATCCCCAAGCCGCTTGCCAAGCGTGGGGATTTAGGCAACCCCCCCTCCTTAAGGGGGAGGCCTTTGTCCAGCAGTGGACGTCTTCCGGCTGATGATGATGATGACCCAATTTCATTAAGACTAGGAATCGGGTAGTTGACACCACCAATCAATTGACATATGTTTGATGAGCTTTCAAAACGATATTCGTTCAATGATTTGTATGACATTAGGAACCTGTGTCGTCACTAGATCGCAAACTCAATCAACTTACTATTTGTTGACTTCAAAGCGAATAAAAATCGAACTTTACTGTGAATTAAAAATGTTTAGGGTTTTTAGAGCTAAAATAAAGCATTTTTTTTTAGAAATAGTGTCTTGGAGTTATTGGTGTCAATTACACAATTGAGAAAGTATTAAAGGATATAAGGGTGTGCGCAATCACAAGTGTGACGGTTTCTTATTATGATACTCTGATGGAAAGATTAGGTTCAGGGTTCAACTTAGGGTGAATTGTAACAGTCTTGATCTGCCAGCTCTAAATGAGTTTAAAATAGAATAATCAAGTAAGTCCTTATTTAATAGACATTCCAACATACTTGCTACTAGTTTGATCCCCAACTTACTAATTACGAATAGAGTAAATATATAGGAATAGCGTTGTCATCTTCTGGGATTTGAGCTAATGCGTTATAATTTGCTACGGCCCTCCCGGGTCCCGCTGTAAGCCGGTGTATACAAGAGCTGTGAATTCATAAACTAATTTAATAAGCCATTAAAGCTATCTGGACCAGGAGTAGCCATGTTGATTTATAGCAATATGAGAACATTAAAAACGCATTACGAAAACATGACTTTAGGCGGGAAATTTAACGCGCCATATATAACGGTGAACGGATGTTGCGTATTTGGGGGGAAAAATTTAAAATATCGTAATTAATGGCCGACGCAGTTTTTTGGAACTACGCCTGTTGGTGTTTTACAAGTGAATTTTATTTCAGTTTTTTAAAACCCTTTTTTTATAGTCGCGACGTAAATTTATCAAAAATTCCAGACGCCTAAAAAAGATAATCGTAATTCTGGCTTTAAAATTATGTCGGTATAACTAATACAGGAAAAACAAAATGATAAAAAGAAATTGGAGACAAAATCACAAAGCTTAAAATAATCTTAAAAAAAAAAAATATTCTCCTTTTTCAGATTTTTTTATTTATCTTTTTGGTTCCCAAGATTCTTCACACACACAACCCCGCCCATGTTCCAAACTTACCCAATCAAACTACACAAACTGTAAACTCCTCATTTAGTCTTCAAAAACACGTGTAGAAGGTAGTTATCAAGTCACTGTCCACAATTCCATAGTTGACACCATACTCAAATAGGTAACCGATCCCTAACAAGTTTAATTAATAATGTTCTCGAACTGAAACCAGGGACACAACTTGTTAAAATATTACGTGAGTTAATTCGGAAGTTTGTTAGGGCTTTATAATGTATTTACCTGATGTTCACATCGGTGATAAACAAGGGCTTAGGCAACTGGAAGCGACGCTCTGTTGGTTCAGGTTTTCACTAACTTTGGTCGCTCGTAATCTGTCTCTATTTTGGAACGAAGTATTGTAATTAATTTAATTTTCTCTACTAAAAACAAAATGGTTACTGGAAAAAAGAAATCTTCTTTGTGTTAGCTTAGGATAGATTTCCCCTATGTATCTTTCATCGGTCCCGCATGTACTTTTTCAACGGTTTAAACTTATACTTTCTCTTCTACTGATACCGCTGGTCGATAGTCTAAAGTTTTTGTAACTCTGAGGGCCTCAAACCGGACTCATTTCACGTGTCTTCAAACCCAACTAAGTAGGTACCTACTTTTTGGACAAATGTCGATATTCTAACTATTGTGATCAAAATCAATGTGATACACAATTTCTCCTGTATCGTGGGTGCGTTTCACAAACATGAAATATCATAAACACAAATACCTAGACCCGGGGCAAACATCTGCGGATCGCACGAATTTTTATCACATGCCGCAATCGAACCCTCAACCCTTAGCGCTGCAGTCCAATCGCTTAGCTTCTTAGCCAATTAGGTCGTTTTCGAATTTGCATACATAAAGGTCCTTTCGTTCGTCCTTAAAATCATTACACTATCATACTAAGGCCGTGTACATACTAAACGTATAGTCAGCCGCCGACCGTGAGCGAACGTTACGCAGTTTATTTTATTTTCATAACTTAATCACTTTTTCGTTCACAACTAACCGACAATACGTTATTATGCTAAGCGTAGACGCTGACGTTTGGCGGCCGATTAATAAGCGCGTCATTAGGTCATTGGCGCTGCGGACGCTGATTGGCTACGTACGTCGCACACAGTACGTAGCTACAGCGTATTTTCAGCATACAGTGAACGAAAAATACCGTCTAGTTTCACATTTACACTAGGGCTCACACTGAGCTTTCTCACATTCGGCGGCTGATTAAACGTTTAATTTGAACACGGCCTTACGGTGTGTGTTTGTGTAAAAGCTTCTCCATACATGCAATACTAGTGTGAGGCTGAATGTTTAGCGTTATTATTATCGTTTTCTATTAACATACTACTGTGGAACAATATACTGCGGGTAATCTCTATGGTTTCGCTCTAAGCACTTATATTGCTACATGAATCTTAATACTGTTGGAGCTTAAGCTATGTTAAGGGCAAAGTGCTTTGTCGATGTAATTTTTGTTAGCAGTGGGGTTGAGACAAACGTTAAATGTAGCTGTAAGGTAAATATGGTAGATAACATTAATGTCTTCCAGACCGAATTTCGGTCACGGCGGCTTGTCTCAGCTGAGACTAGTCAACTACGCAGGAGATATTATAATGCACAAGTATGCGCAGACACAGGTGCACTCCCTATTTCCTCACTCTCATTATCCAATGGGACGGAAGACCGACACGACCGGAGAGAGATCAGGCGCAGGACCAACGGCTTAACGTGCCTTCCGAAGCACGGTGGGGTCTCGATATGTGAAAACGGTCACCCATCACAAGACTCACCGCGGCGAGCACGGCTTAACCTCGCAGATCGACTGATCTGCGGGGTACCCACATAGCTACGAGCCCCGATGAGAGCTACGAGGCTACCTCGAGACGAGAGAGCTAACGACGAGATAACATTAGTGCTACACTGATTTAATTGGTAGGCTTTATTTCTGTTTTGAGTGTGACTGCAACGACAAATTACCTTTGATTTCAGAACCCCGTTTCCTATAATCGATCACAACCTTTTTTAAGGAATATAGATACCTACAAGTCCGTCTATAAACCCTCGAAAGAATTGACAGAAGTGTTCTCGTTTTCAAGAGTTTTTACTCCAACATTTTGTCGTCCATTGGCGATCCTACTGCCATACATATGACCTACATTGTCAAAGACCTAAACTTTTAAAGGTTAACATTCAACATTCAAAACAAAAGAAAACCCCACAGTACGGCAAAAAAAGGAATTTCTCAAATACAACACACAGCGACTGGTAACGAAAATTTGTCGTGACCTCCTTTGACATGTATGAGAACGTACTTGACCGTCATTAGAATTGGCCCGAGCCTGGCAATTGAGCTGGCCATACATTCTGGAAAGGGATTGGCAATTAATGGCAAATTACTTCAATTATATAAGATGGCGTGTCATGTATAGTATGAGTGATTTGGTAGAAGGCGTTAAATTGCTCGGACTTTTGTTCGGTTCGGTTCGACTTCGGTTTAACTCAAAGTCAATATTCGATTTATAAACGTAGGTGTTATATTTTTGAAAGGGTTTAATAATACCCCAGGGATTACTGTATTTTTTTAGATGAGTGCGATCCTTTTTGGATTCTTCCCTTAGTCAGTCGGATTTAGATTTTGTAGATTCTAGACTTACTGCCGCACTCAGAGACGTTAATGATTACTTAAACAGACGCTAAGTAAATATATCACAAAAAAACCTTTACTTAGTGACAGTTTAAGTAATCATGAAATGTCTGTGAGTTCGATAGTAAGGGACGATTTTTCAACTGACAGATTGAATTATATTCGAAGGATTAATAATGTCATTAATATTGTCGTTTTGACAGTGTGATGACAATATATTATGACAAAAATCGGTCCTATGTGTGTAAAAGCTATAATCGCTTCTATTTTAGAAATAAACATCTATTTCTGAAAAGTATTCGATTAGGGTTTTTATATTTAAAAAAAGAACGTTCAAAATTATTTCTAACCATAGACAAATATCTCCAAAGGGATCTAAAGACATAAAAAATGGATTCCATTTTCAATCTTATTAGATATTTCATGCCGAAGTCATGAATAACTTTTACTATTGGACGTCGTTTGTTTGTCTAAGTGTCAGAGAGCTATTTTCGTCGGTAACTTTCAAGTATCCACTTGAGAACTGGCATTTTTATATAAGCCACCTTCTTGGACGATTTTAGTGATGATTTTAAAGTTGAAATTCGATTAGAATGAAAGTTTTTACGATCAAACCTGGTTGGTTTTGAGCTATCAATGAAATTATATGACTGAATTTAGGGGTTAGGTGTTTCGTATTTTAATGAGTTTTCCAGTAGAAAATATTGTAAAATAGGTATATTCAATATGCTAGCTCTTATTTTTTTTTTTTATAAAAACGTCGCCCCACACTAGGAATTTCTCCTGTATCGTGGGTGCGTTTCACAAACATGAAATATCACAAACACAAACACCCAGACTCGGGACAAACATCTGCGGATCGCACAAATTTTTGTCCCGTGCGGGAATCGAACCCGCAACCCTTAGCGCAGCAGTCCAATCGCTTTGCGACTGCGCCAATTGGGTCGACATTTATTTATTTAACAATAAGCACACCAACTGCACACAAAGCCTTAGATACTATTATAATAATTAAGAATGTATATCATTAAAGTAATAACACAAATCACAGGTATGCATAACATCAAAATAATGTACCTTTTATTGGGACTGTATACTGTGTGAGTAGAATAATAACAGTATTTTATTGAAAAAATGGCAAATTAATGACTAATTGTAACAAACATTTTATTTTTAAATACCTACTTTAATTTTTACTGCCTCGTTGGTCTAGTGGTCGCTAAGCGCGACTGCTGAGCAAGAGGTCCTGGGTTTAAATCCCGGGTCGGGCAAAGTGTTACTGAGTTTTCCATTAGGGAATTCTCAGTAGCAGCAAGGAGTCTGGATCTGTGCCCGGTTGATGGCAATAGGCTCGCCCCCTATTACATTGGGACTTACAACATAACTGGCGAAATGTGGGTGTACTACATGTACACCTCTGCCTACCCCTTCGGGGAATACAGGCGTGATGCTATGTTATGTTATGTTAATTTTTACTTTCAACTAAGTGACATTAAGTATACATCAATTGTTAAAATTGATTGAAATAATGATTAAAATTCCATTGTAACTGAACTATTCAAGTTATCTATCAAGAAGTGCCTATATGTTGCAAATTTCATAGAAAAAAGGCTTATAATAGCTTTAAAATCTTACTGAAAGTTTATGGTACTATCGATTTACGGTACTTGCTTAAACATCACATACTAATGGTTGTGTCCGATATATAGCAATAGGCTCACCACCTATTACGAAGGAATGAATCCTTTCTGTCTCTTGTTACTTTGCCTATTTAGTAAAATGTTGGTCTCTTTCGGAGAATGAAGGCAAGATAGTAGATAGTCTTTTATTATTTGTATACTGAGGCATTGCGGTTGACAAGTTCATTACAAGAGCATCGGAGTTTGTACGGGGATTGGTTCCCTTGAGATCCTTGAGACATTTATTAGGTAAACCACGATCGATCAAAGTCTTTCTGCTTCATTAATCTTACTCATCAACCAACAAACAGTATATTTTCTACAAGATATTCACATTTTCCTTATTTTGTTAATGTAATATTTTGTTTGTAATTCCTACCGGCGCGGCTCATGGTGTAGCGGTTAGACTGGCAGTTGCAGAATCAGTTCCCTTACAGCTGCGTGGGAGTATTAGGGTGATCTGGATTTTTTTTTCAGTGACATGGGAATTCAGACATGTAGAATTGTGCATGTGTTATTTCATGTCTGTAAAACTTGACTAAACAGAGAAGAATTGCCCAATGTAAAGTAACTTAAATTAACAAGCTCGTAGCAGAGTTGACAACGTGGTACTCTGCTAAAGAAAGAGTTATAGAAAAAATAATTCAATTGTTTGTTTTTTCTCCTGTATCGTGAGTGCGTGTCACAAACATCGAATATACAAACATTCAGACTCGGGACAAACATCTGCGAATTGCACAAATTTTTGTCTCGTGTGGGAATCGAACCCGCAACCCTAAGCGCAGCAGTCCAATTGCTTAGCCACTGCGCCATTTGGGTCGCCTATATTACAATTGTAATATAAACAAATACAAATCGCCGATGTCACCCAAAAAGCTAAGCTTAAATGAGACTGGGACGGAAATGTCTGCCACATGTCCAATCACTTATGGGCTAAAATTTGCACCCACTGGGTCCCACAAAATACGACGTCATCGCGGCTGACCCAGACGACGTATGTTTGTATGTTTGTTACGTCTTCATTTGGTGACTCGTTTGGTGCAGTAGCTAAGCGATTAGACTGCTGCGCTAAGGGTTGCGGGTTCGATTCCCGCACGGGGCAAAAACTTGTGAGATCCGCAGATTTTGTCCCGAGTTTGGGTGCTTGTGTATGTGATATTACATGTTTGGGAAACCCACGATACAGGAGAAATACCTAGCGTGGAGCGATGTTTTTTTTTTTAAAGAAATGGATAAGATTTTACTAATCTTTAGGTATTTGACAGCTTAATAATCTTTCAGCATATTTTACACACATAGGTAATCATCAGCATCGTCATCCAGAGCTCGACTTCACCCACTGCTGGGTACCTATAGGCCTCTCTTTTTGTGTGCCAACACACACACTTGAAGGTCTATTTTCTGACAGAAAAATCAAATAATCCTAAACGGTACTTGGTTAAAGTTAAGTAGGTACATATACATACAAGTAGCGGTTACAACCAAACCTAGTTGTATTATTTATTTTAACATCTACATTTATTTCTTATCACGAACATCGGTTTTATAAAAACACAAATATTTAAACAATACATCGGCTACTTTAGTCGCGGCAAGATACGACATTGTTATATTGGGACCTTATAACATAACTGGCAAACGTCGGTGTAATGTCCTCCTGACCGAATTTCGGTCACGGCAGCCTGTCTCAGCTGAGACTAGCCATCTGCGCAGAAGATATTATTATTTATTATTATTATATATTATTATTTATATTATTATTTATTTATTATTAAGTAGTATGCGCGCAGACCCAGGTGCACTTCCTATTCCCTCACTCTCATAATCCGATGGGACGGTAGACCGACACGACCGGAGAGAGACCAGGCGCAGGACCAACGGCTTAACGTACCTTCCGAAGCACGGTGGGGTCTCGACATGTGAAAACGGTCACCCATCACAAGACTGACCGCGGCGAGCACGGCTTAACCTCGCAGATCGACTGATCTGCCGGGTAGCCGCATAGCTACAAGCCCCACTACTACTGCTACTAAACGTCGGTGTACTACACACCTCAGCCTACCACTTCTGGGAAGTGTATACACACCTCAGCCTACCACTTCTGGGAATACACGCGTGTTGTTATATTATGTAAGGACATGACAACATTTTCCACGCACACGAACTCGCGGGCTGAATCTAGTAACAAACAAAATTGTACATGATAAACATCAATCATCTTCAAGTACGCCCCGAGTATAAGATCCTCACTGCCGTAATCCTCGGTCCACTAATCGCAACAACAAAAACCTCTCCACAAAATTTTCCTTATCTAAAAACGAAACAACATTATCAATCCAATTTACCCGACGCAATCTCGGTTATTTTTTAATAAAGAAAATTATGACACCTACTGTCTCCT
Source organism: Abrostola tripartita (assembly GCA_905340225.1). Classification (NCBI taxonomy): domain Eukaryota; kingdom Metazoa; phylum Arthropoda; class Insecta; order Lepidoptera; family Noctuidae; genus Abrostola; species Abrostola tripartita. The sequence goes on from HG996494.1 coordinate 1,684,936, forward strand.
CAGGCATTTAAGAAAAAAATACCCGCACGTAATAAGGGGCTGGAACCCTCACAGGTCATTTTACTCCGATATGATGGCTTGAGGATTTCAATATGCCGCGTATTTCAAATAACTTGGGGCCACTGCGTTCCTGGGAGGAACGTCTATGAGAAAACCACGGTAATCAATTAAATTGCTGGAATAAAATATTAAATTAAATTCCGTGCTTTGTTGTTGTATTACGGAGACATTTTTTCAGACGATGAATCTTAATTTCGTAACATTAATGGGGTGTCTTCTTCGATCATTTTTTTAATTTGTTTTACAAGCATGTACAGAATTTGAGGAAAATATATTAGGCGTATATTATGATTATACTTTTCACATGTAGAGGTATTTCAAATTAACTTTTGCATTGTTAACGATTTTGATGTTTAGTTGTACTGAAACACCACAAATACTGTTTAGCAAAATAAGGGCGTGCAGAAACACCTTTGCCAACCCTTTTGGTATAATAACAACCTTTTTTCAAAACAAACATAAAGCAACTAATTTAAACCTAAACCGTCCGGTATAAGCCTTAAATTTACGAAATTACTAAAACCGTTGGTACTACGCCTCGCATCTGTTTTTTCTAATTGGATTTCAGGTCGCCTAAAGAGAAAAATCCTTTTGGTCCCGCTTAGAAAGCTAATGGAGACAAGCTTCATAACTCGAGGGACGTTTTTTAATTAAGTTTTCTGCACCCGGCACGCATTAGTTAACTTAAACATCGGCTGAGTCAAAGTTTCCTTTTGAGGCTACGGCTACATAATGCTTAGAACGTGATTATTAGTTTTAACTTTAGGAGGGGGAGAAGAAAATATGCCGTGGGAAACGTGACGTCCAGATTGGCTGCCATTTGTTTAGAGTTCGGCATTCTAGTAAAACCGTAAAACGCACTAACGATACAAGAGTAATTCCAGAATATATAACGTTTTCATAAAAATTAAAATAGATTGCCCTACCCTTTCCTCCCGTGGGTGTCGTATGAGACGACTAAGGGAGAAAAAACCAGATGGGCAGCAGCGTCTTCTGTAACTTGACCACCAATACTGAGATCCCCAAGCCGCTTGCCAAGTGTGGGGATTATGCAACCCCCCCCCATTAAGGGGAGGCCTTTATCCAGCAGTGAACGTATTCCGGCTGATGATGATGATGAATCGCTACGGCAAATGTTTGCTCAATCTAGTGAATTAGAATCTTTTTAGAAGGCTCAAATAGAGAGTGACGTCGGCTTTTTGCTAATAAGGTACTTCTGTAGTCTGCTCATGTGACCTAAAAATAGGTGAAATAAAAACAATAGTTCTTATACATTTTATTGATTTCCTAATAGATATCGGTACTGGTATCTTGGGTTTCGTCTTGCCGGCGCAGGCGGAGGCGGTGGCAGAGGCGGTGCATCTATATTCGTAGGAATCTTGAAATGTTTGTTAATCACAGCTAAAACCTCTTCCCCACAAAAACATTGCCCGATAATGCCCTGCTCGTTCAGGTGTGCACATGCGCACATTTTTTTTTCTTTCGGGGTCCGTACACTGATCGTTATAGGAGCAGTATTTTAAAGCTAGAAGTAAATATGGTGCACAGGTTAGTCATTGCACACATCAACTCGGATGAAGATGGTCACCGTATCGCCTTTCGCCTCGTCAAACAGGCGTTAACGTAACTTAAGCATGTAACCAAAGCGGATCAGCTGCTCTGATACGACGACGTGGCTACGGCTAGGTGACGCCGCGCTTACGGCTCGCTGGTTCGAGCTTGTCCCGAAACGAGGCGATTACGTAACGATTCCGATTAATGTGCATTGCAGTAGGGAGTTTCATACAAAGAATACTGCACGGCTCAAGTTGATACGACGACGATCCCTTTTTACGAAGATTAATGGTCTTTTTGAATTTAAACTGCCTCGTTGGTCTAGTGGTCGCTAAGCGCGACTGCTGAGCAAGAGGTCCTGGGTTCAAATCCCGGGTTGGGCAAAGTGATACTGAGTTTTCCATCAGGTAATTTTCAGTAGCAGCACGGAGTCTGGATTTGTGCCCGGTTGATGGCAATAGGCCCGCCCCCTACTACATTGGGACTTACAACATAACTAAATTTTTTAAATTGTTCTAGATGAAATACTGACATGATTTATATTTAGATACTATACATAGACTGCCTCGTTGGTCTAGTGATCGCTAAGCGTGTCTGCTGAGCATGGGGTCCTGGGTTCAAATCTAGGGTATTCTCAGTAGCACGGAGTCTGAATTTGTGCCCAGTCGACGACAATAAGCCCACCCCCTATTACATTGGGACCTTCAACATAACTGGCTTAATGTGGATAAATACATATGTGGACCTGCCTATCCCTTCGTGGAATACAAGCATTATGTTATGTTATATTTAACAATTGGAAATTGCCTTAGGATATAATTAGCCTTAATTAGTAAGACACGGTCCATAACGCTCTAAAATATGTAAATAGTTTCTGAAGAATGAACTTAGAGAATTCCATGATATCGTTCCAGGCATTTTGTATATGGCACAACGTGAACTGCGTTCAATAAATTACATTTCGTCACACAAGTTGTTTAAAACAGAAATTAATTGATTACTAAATATATGTGAACGTTTGTAATAACGGCTGGTATGCAGTGTTAAAGCGTGACCGCGAAGGTTACAAAATGCAATTTATTTTGTGTATTTTTTAACCGACTTCAAAAAAAAGGAGGAGGTCTATTCGTCGGGATCTTTTTTTTTAATGTATGTTCCCTCATAACTCCGCCGACTTCCACTTCGCTTATGTAAAGTGATGTGATAAAATATTATTTTTCGCTTTTGATTTTTTTGAAGGAGGTTTTAATTTTTTGTTGAATTTTTTTTATATGTACTTTACTTAGAATTTTACAATAATTTGAGATTGACACAAGCAGAATGTGGATGTATTCTGACATTGAGTCGTTACAAATAACTGAATATCTTTTTGGAGAAAACAGGGATGACTAAACGTAACATTATATTTTATCCATCATTTACCAATTTCCGACACCAAATAATCGTTGATGTTATCTCATTAGATTATTGTCGAACGTCAGAAATCCGCTCTAAGCAAGCTAGAGGATCAATGCACTTACTTCTTTATGTGGGATAACTTTAAATGACGCCCTAATAACAGACTTTATCTGTCCCACTGCAGGGCAAAGGCTTCTTCTCGTATAGAGAAGGATTTAGCATTGATCACCACGCTAGCTTAGTGCGGGTTGGGGCCTTAGCGCCTGCAAAAGACGCCCTGGGCCTACACAATTACTGAATAGTTTTATCCACATATCTAATCTAATAAGCAGAGTAGGTGTAATTAAAAAATAATCATAGTCTTCAAATTTTAATGCTAGTTAAACAAAAATAAAGCTCCGATTATCTGCTCAAAACCTCACGTGGAGAGGACGACGCATTCGAACTATGGGTTTGTGGGCCACTTCTTCGAAGTTTGAACATTTACAAATACCAAGTATGCTGTCGTCTCTCTCATATGTACAGTCACACGGAGGGCCATCGTTACGAATGCACTGCCAAGGGCCCGAGCAGAATCGAGCTGTAACAAACATTCATAATATGAGCCGCTGTGTGTCATTGTACATCATCATCTTTCAGCCTATCGCGGTCCACAGCTGGACAAGTGGACATAAGCCTCTCCCAAGTTGCGCCACAACACCCGGTACATACAAATACACAAATATAAAACATAACATCACGCCTGTATTCCCTGACGGGGTAGATAAAGGTATACCTGTCGGTAGTACACCCACATATCGCCTGTTATGTATGTATGTCCCAATGTAATAGGGGGCGAGCCTATTGCCATCAACTGGGCACAAATCCAGACTCCGTGCTGCTACTGAGAATTACCTAACGGAAAAACCCAATAACACTTTGCCTGGGATTTGTAATCAGGAGCCTCCTGCTCAGCAGTTGTGCTTAGCGAATATATACAGCATTTTTTGTGTTCTCTCATTAGTGTCATCAAGCCAACGACTGCTGTTTAAGTATTTTGTTAAGAAGGCCAGTCTGATGTTAATAATTAGTTAGACACCGACGTCACCCTTAAGACGTAAATACTAAAAGGGAACTTGAAATTCGATGGGTGCGAGCAGTGACACGATGGCTCAGTTGGTTAGAGCAGCGCCAGGGTACGGTGAAGTTCGCAGGATCAAGAATTGCTCGTGTCCATGATTTTTCAAACTTCCTTAGAATATAGTTAGACACATTTTACAGGCAGGCACATATTTGGAGAGGAGGCTGATGAAAATTATGAAGATTAAAATTAAATGACACTCAGCCCTGAAAACTAGCTTAGCGGTCGCTTTTGCAATTACAAATCTCACTGGATGATAAAACGTTTTTTAGAAAGAATATTACGGTACAAAAAGTACATTTCGAATCGACAAAAAATGTAAATGTGAAATTTTTATTTTATACCATGAAGTGGATCTTCATATATTTATTTATTTATTTAAGAAATACACCAAGAGACATTTCGTTTAACAAAATATTTAGTACAAGTTCTTATATATGTACATACATACAATTTAAAGGTGTACATGACATTCGGTTGAGAATAGTATTATATGTTAATAATTACACATTAGTATACACATTTGAATTTTATATGATAAGTGTAGAATATACGATTTTCTTTTCTCATAAACTTATATGACACAAGTAGAAACGCGCGTAATAGTTCGAATAAATGTGTAAACTTAGACTGAAACTCAAGACAATGCATATCGCATGCATTCCTTAAGAAGTTAGTCAAAGCCAAGATAACGCTGGGTTCGCAATTCAGGCTAATAGCGAGCTAGAAGACACCTGCGTAGCTTACTTGTAATGCATGTAGCTGTTAGCGCTACTCTAGTTTCTACCACAATATAAAATCGACCTTATGAGTCTTTAGGTAAAGCAATTCGTAGAAGATAACCATAACTACGAGTAACTATACGATTTCCAGATTTTTTTTATAATAATTTATTAGTTAAACGAGTTAAAACGTTTGTTATAAATACGATTAAAAACATCTTTCTATGATTTATAATCCTAAACCTATTCCTAATTAAATGAACTGTATATCTTTTGTCAACATTTTTATTTATCAGTTGCCTGGTTACCATAATACAGGCTCTGCTTAGTTTGGGATCAGGTGACCGTGTGTGAGTTGTCCCAAGATATTATTATTTACAAAAACCAGTAAAACATTGATAATATTATAAGTAAAGAGGTGTATGTACCATTAACGTTCTCCACTATCAGCAATGCGGTGACCAGTAACACTATAGTCGACCTCATGATCACACTTCACATCACATTATGTTCGTCGTGTCGTCTATCTACCATGTTATATAGTATACTAATTCACCGCATCAATTGATTGTAACGCTTCCACAAACTATTTGTAATCAATTTATAATAACAACTAATAAAACTACGGTGTTACTGCTGGTAGCACGGGTATTCTGCCCTCTTACCATGAACTCTTAAAGCAGGGCAGTTTACGATGTGAAAGCGAGACGCTGCTACGTGCAGTGTAATGCGGCGTCTCGCTTTCACATCGTAAGGGGGCTGTTCTAATTAAAAGTGTAAAATTATAGAATCTTTCTGTTTTTTTTTTATAAACCTGAATAATATTTCGTAGATGTCAGTAAATAATACCATTAATAATTATTAATTACGTCAACCATGATTGTCCTCTTGCAGGGCGATAGTCTCCTTTTCCTGTCTTCGTTCCTCCTGATTGACTTGTAAAGATTAAGTATACAACCTTATTTTTAATTTGTTGTAACTGAATCAATTGCAATGATTTTCACACCATATTATATTTTGCCTAAATTGCCGCAGGCACCGTGATCGTATTTCTTCGCAAACAACGAGGCAACACAACAAACCTGTAACTTAGTGAGTTTTTATGATACAGTATATAAATTTTGTGTTTTTTATTTTTATTTCATAAAAATATTTGACACGTCTCGGTTTTCGTATATATTAAAAATAAGGTTGTATACATTTATTACAGGTTTAGGGGTGGGTAGGTTAAAAAATTAGTTGACATTCAGTATTTACTGTTGGCAACATTATCTTCAACAATGTCATCGGACGGATGTTGGATTGGTTGAATTGGTTGTCTAACTTAGGTGATCCACAAGCAGATGGTCTCTCTACACAGTCTGATTCTTCGGAATAGGAAACACCTCTTAAACGACGGTTATTGTATTTGTGAATTGTATATTAATTAATAAGTCTTAACTAAACTAGTATGTGATTTCTTAGATAAGGTATACAATTAGCTAGGGTGTTTTCTAACATAAGACGCATAGTTATCCTTGTGGTTATACGTAACATATACATATATTAAGTTTTAATTGATTGTAATGTATGTAGTTAATGAAAAGTATGTAGGTAAGACATCGGTTATGTGATTTTTGCTTATCACATTAAATGCCTTTTACAGTGAAGAGGTAAGAATAATGATTTTAATGTAATGATGCCGTTTTTTTTTACTAACTAAAAAGCGTTATTTATCTGTGGGTACATTAAGTATGTTCTTTTGTCTATTCTCCGGTCGTGACCGTGCCATCGGACTTTGTCTGTGACACAATAAAAAGTTCACCTGTTTGTTACTTTTAAGATCAACACTTACGTGATTTTTATAAATCCTTGAAGTAGTGTATTATGACGTCATAAATCATCGACACCCTAAGAGCTCCTTTTAGGCTGCTGGATCAAGGGCTTGATACAGTAAGCGGTGCTACTCGACACGCGACGCATATTAAAAACGTTTTGCCATCCGAAACCTTTCCCAGTATTTTGCAAAATAATGCTGATACTGGCTGGTTATAATATATAAATATAATAAATTAATGTAATAACCCTCCTTCTGGCGCATTCGGGTAAAAATAAACCATGTTTTTTGGTTATCTTTTTAGAATCTTTTTCAGATTTCGTCTTGAATGTGATGCTTGTTTTGATTGACTCCGATTTTTAGTAAAAATTCCGAAAATTGGGCTACAAAAAGATTACATTTTTCCATTTTTTGTAATTTCGGAATTTGTTGTCTTGCTTGAATCGCATACAAGTATACATAATACAATCGTAAAGAGTCAAGATCTAACCAGTTTAATTAGATGAAAGTTTCTATCAATCCAGTCGACATTGTTCGTAAATGTAGATTTAACTTGCAGCATAACAATATTAATCTATTGACCGACCTCATTCGAAAATAGAATAGCCGAACTTAATTAATTTAAATTAATAGTGCTTGTTCTAAATTCTATTTTCAAAAACAGCCCCCAGTTATGTCAATCAACTTTCTACTGACGGCTAACATACAAAATGGATATTGTTTAAATGGAGTATTATCGAACTATTTAAAAATAGAACACAAACGCTGGCCAGTTGTTTTAGAATTGAACTATTAATTGTAGCTTTGACAATCACGCCTATTATACCCAAAGCTTATGCATAGGCGTTCTATCATGGTACCTATATTAGGAGTAAATAAGTAAGAGTAATAGGTCGCTAGCCTATTGTCATTAATTGGGCCCATACTGCTTAAAAAGCTGAAACAATACATTATTAATTTATTTGTTAAAGAGAAATGTGGGTGTGTAATACACTACTGAAGAATGACACCTAAAGGTATAATTATTCTTTGAATAGAACCCAAAATGATATCAAATAAAAATGAAATTCATAGTAGGAATCCGTGGTCTCATCCGGTTATGGTCTTTGCCTACCTCTGGGAAAGGATACGCCTTTAAGGTAACCAATTAATATGTAATTATTTTTGTTCATTAATTAAATAACAGCCGATAGCGTATTTTACTTTATTTCGAACATTCTACCTCGATCCCGTCTAGTTACGTGAACGTAAGTAAAGTTTTTTCTAAAAATATAAAAATTCCTGCGAATCTACGTGACTGTTTGACTAATTTCCCCGATCCTTTTAATTGAACGAGAAAAACTTCGAGTATTCCCGTTTGAATTTCGACAATATTGGCTGGGTAATTAATTAAAAATTCTGCACAAACTAAAAAAGGAATAATATACGTACGAAGTAACTTTGGCATGGCGCATTGGCACAGCAAGAAAAACTTATCTCATGGTAATGAGCTGGAAATGTAACGCACAGCTAATTATATCTGTATTTATTAAATAAAGGAGCCTATGCCGCAGATCTTAGCAACTAAGCCATAGCTAATTTTATGCATCGCTGTTACTGCTTTCTAAAGTGTTAAAGTACCTATTTGATCAAATTAAAACCTACAAGCATGTGGCTCAAATTACTTACAATTACGATACGTATCATTGTTTTTTGTAGGCCAAATTAGAAGTTTTTTTTTTCAAAATCTTGTTAGTCTATGATACGCTTATCATCATCAACCGGAATACGTCCACTCTTGAACAGAGGCGTCCCCCTTAGAACGCCACAACGAACGACGAGATAGGCTTTTACACATCTTCAACCCAAGATATACAATATATGTACCTATGTATTTAATTCGTGTTATATATACATTATACAACAACAGTGTGTGTTGCCAGTGATGACGTATGGCTCTGAGACGTGGTCGCTAACGGTTGGCCTTTTAGAGAGGCTCAGAGTCACTCAACGAGCTATGGAGAGAGCGCGACAGGATCCGGAATACGGAAATTCGCCAAAGAACTAGGGTCACCGACATAGCTCAAGGCATATGCAAGTTGAAGTGGCAATGGGCAGGCCATATCGCTCGAAGAACTGACAACCGCTGGGGAAGAAAGGTTCTCGAGTGGCGACCACGAACCGGAAGACGCAGCGTTGGCAGGCCTCCCACCAGGTGGACCGACGATCTCGTCAGAGTTGCGGGCAACCGGTGGATGCAAACGGCAAGTTGTCGTTCATTATGGCGTTCTAAGGGGGAGGCCTTTGTCCAGCAGTGGACGTCTTCCGGCTGATGATGATGATGATGATGATACATTATACATAGTGGGTGCTTAAATGTGCTTATATAGAGTGTTGATCAGCAAAGCAACAAACTTCGAGAGGCTAATTTCTATATAAAGTATATAAATTAGGGCGAGTAACGCGACAAGTTGAATAAGTATCCCGACTGTGTACAGTACGGGCGCTTCCAAGTGGCTACGTGTGGCACTAGTTAGTTCCAGTAAACAAACACACAAGTCGCTGCAATCGTTATGTGACCATCGCCCAGATGCTGTAGTCTGGCCGGGGAGGTAGGGACGCTAGATGTGACCGTAGAAGCGGTCTACTAAAACCATTTAGGGACCCTGGACTACACTAGATAGCCAAGACAAACTTGATTGTAATATTGTAAACAGACTGTCTTTCCGTGACCATGAATGCTGTAAAGGATTCGAAACGTCGAAACCAAAAAACAAAATTAAAACCGCGATAAAATCCGTAAAAATAGTTTTATTTAAATGTCTAATATTCGCGTAAGTGATAGAAATGATTGTAATATGTTTTTCAATCAATTAATTAAACGTTTTATTTTTTATCTAATAATATTATATCTCGCCACCCTTACATAACTAATGAATCAACGACAAAATTACATAATATGATTTTTGTTTATAATTACATAATTATAATTATTGATAAAGTATCTATCTAAGTATCACCTTTCCATATAAAGGACAAGCAGAATAGGTCTAAAAAACAAATTGGTATCTACCGCTATGTAAATCTTCGTTATATCTAATTCGTATTCTTCTATCCTAATGGCCAGTCTTACAGCGATTATGTTTGCAGTAATAAGGGGACCAAAAATGGCGAATATTTTTAACGAAGCGGTGTCGTATTGTATTTTCCTGTTGGGGATGAAAACCATAAATAAGTATGTCTTCCAATTCCGCCCACGCTTAACGCGCGCATTATATTTTTTGATAACTTGAATACAGCTTAATTATTTTGTGTTTCGGGCATTGCCAGGCCTAATTTTGCGTAGAGAAAGATAATGGTAATGTACTGTACATTAAATTTTCAGTAAGCAATCGCAGTCACTTCGGATCAATATATTTTAAGCCAAACTAAGTATGTGACTCTATACATTTAAATATTATAAGATTACGGATCAAATGCATGGTAAGTATGTCAAATAGTCTCCTATTTCTATATTCTAAGAGACTGTGTCCCTTCGTATTTTAAGACTTCATTGATAGATAATTGTGTCCAATATCCCTAAACACCTGGTGATGGATGGATGGATGCAAGGTTGTAATGATAATTATAATCGGGGCCAAAATTAATATTATCTTGTAAGTAAAGAGTAAAAAAGTGTAGTATTCATACAACTTCACCTCAAAGATCAAATTTAATACCCAACAATAAAAAAATAATATAGCTGTACAGTAACTGAGCCGTCTGAAATTAGGCCTGTATTCAAAACCGCGCAGGTCTGTCGAACCTCTCTATGTCTTTTTTCACAAATTGGTACTGCGCAACTTCCCGTGGACCGCAACCAATTATTTAAGAAGCTCCTCTGTCATGGCTCATCCATTCTCCGTACACCCACGACACCACTGCACTGTAACTGTATCTTGCACAATAAAATACCGTTTACATTTCTGCTTTGTTGTTCACTTGTTTGCGGGCTTGGACCGTCCGACCCACGAGGATACCCACGTTATTTATACAAGAAATTTCGTATTTGCATACCTATTTAGATATGTTGTATAATTTAGCCAACGTTATATGAATAGTAAAAAGGGTTAGGCTATTCTGTATTTTTGCGTCCGTCATTTTAGGGTTTCTTACATTGTACTGAGTTTTGCGAGATAAATTTGAAGATTAATTCGGTAGGATGCTTAGACGATGTGAGGGAAGAGGAAATCTCTGTCTCTTGGGACTATCGTGACAGACAACTGAGTGTTACTTAAAACTACAATTGTAACATTTGTTTTGATTACTTAAAAAGCGTCGTACTTAAGTGGATATATTTGGATACTCAGCACTATTCAACCTCACCCAATTATTCAGCCTGATGGCCTGTGTACTATGTTGTCAGATATATTCAAAACGTCAGCAGAGCAGTGTCCTATTATTTGCGTCAAACGTAATCATCCTCCCATCAGTGATATACCAAAGGTGATTAACCGCCGCACTCAGAGACGTTAATGATTACTTAAACTGACACTAAGGAAAGATTTCACGAACAAACCCTTTACTTAGTAATTGTTTAAATATCATTAAATGTCTCTGAGTGCGGGGGTAAGGTGATTACCGAAGATTCACAAGGTAACTCGTCACCTATCCAATTTTGGGAGATCCTCATATTCAACACTAAATGCTAATTAGTTGTTTATCGTTCACTAATCTTTCTAACTAAATAAATGTATCAATACATGAATGCACAATTTGAAAACACGGGTCATATTACATGCAAACCAGAGGTCAGTTAAAACATTATAATAACGAACAATTACGAATTAATTACAGCGAATAGAGCTTATTACACGAACCGCTTAACAAGTAAAGTTGGCTCCAACTATTCCATTCGACGTATAATGTTTGTTGGGAACTTCCGAGGCAAATTCTTGGGTACGCCAACGGACTGTAGCATTCAATACGATGAACAAATAATGAGTTTGGTCCATCAACTATTTTGTGCTAAATATTTTTGGTTGTGCGGTATTCCTGTCGTGTTTTAAGGAAGTTAAACGTAAAGTTATGGGCTCAAACAACAACAACTTATAACCACCATCATAATTAAGACTAATGTAGTAAAATATAAAGAAATACTACTAATGATAACATAACATAACATCACGCCTGTATTCCCCGAAGGGGTAGGCAGAGGTGAACATATAGTACCACATTTCGCACTGTTATGTTGTAAGTCCCAATGTAGTAGGGGGCGAGCCTATTTCCATCTACCGGGCACAAATCCAGAATCCGTGCTGCTACTGGGAATTACCTAATGGAAAACTCAGTAACACTTTGCCCGACCCGGGATTTGAACCCAGGAACTCTTGCTCAGCAGTCGCGCTTAGCGACCACTACACCAACGAGACTACTAATGATCACTAAAGAAATTATCCAGATGCAACATGAACAAGCATTGTGATCAATGCTAGCTCTTTCTTTAAATGCGGAAAACCACAAAAGTAAACCCCAATTTCTCTCATGATTCTTTACCCTGAAGTAAGACAATTCAAAATTACAGGCTGATAAATTTATTATTTGATGACATCCGGGAATTCCTGGACTGAGTGAAGTGGATAACAAGAATTAGGGAAGCTGATTCATCCACCATAATTATAGACCTTATAACTGGAAGAAGAGAGAGACGCTGATATATTATAATTCGTTAATTTTTCGTATTCCTTAACGTTGGCGGTGTTGGTAATAACCGGTTTGCTTACGACCAATGTTTGCCAAACTTATGGCGGTTTAACGTTAATTGAATTACACTTGAAACAGTTTACGTAAATGGATACTATTATAACATCTGGCTAAGCTGTGCCGTAAGTTTTTGATTTGATCCTGTTAGGGTTTAGAACTAATTAAGGTAATGTTTTAACGCTTAGCGCTTTAACTAGCACACTGGGTTGTTTTCTATAAGCCCTACTAATATCGTTCTCATATTTTGAAATATGATCTTGTTGTAATAGGAAATCAATGTTTCTTAGTGATCCTAAAGACGTCTCAAGGTGTGAAGGACATACTGGTCAAAAATTAATAACAATCAATTAAACTAAGAACACCATTATTATTATGTGTTCTGTAGTTATTTAAAACCTTAATTTCAGTATATTATGCTATCTGCTATTTACACAAAGTAGCGAACACTTAACGCCTACAGACATCACAGACGTTGTTCTATAGATCATTCAAAAGTCTCACGTTACTAGCTTGATTATAATAGTCCGACGTTTAGTTCAAAAACAGTCCAAACAAACCTCTAAACGAGCAAAGACCAGCGTTACTACGTTTAACGCTACTGCAAAATTCGACGGCAATTCTGCTGACGATGCCATTCCAATGACGGTAACAGACGGGTTTGTGTAAATATCGGTTGAGTTCCACCTCAGTTCATGCACAGTTGAAATAAAAATCTGTGTTAGTGACGTCCTCAATCAACACGTTTTGGTATAGAATTCCACAAACGACGAAGGCCTGTTTAGTCAACAATTTGCGGCTGGATCGGCACATCAAAGCGTTTTTGAATTTCAAAGTCGGTTCACGCTTCGGCGTTAGGTCGCCACGTTCGGCGCTGTGTTTCAGCTAGTTTTTGTTTTATAGCTGTTTGGCGAGGACTTGTAATGGCGGCTTTTGCTTAAGACTTGGGAATGAAGAGACTTTGTAAATCAGTACGCGATTTATAAAGTGACGTCTTGTTGGCTTGCTGCTTCATGTTGCGTTAAGCATGGTTTTTATTAAATAGGTAATATTTCTCCATAGTTTCAACTTTCATCATATATAATTTTAAAATGTCATTATGGGTTATATTTAAAAAAAAATTAAAGTTTTTTTCCTAATAGAATTGAAATAAAACATAGGAATGGTAACATGGTACCTACCTAGTAATAGTACTAACAGCCTAGCGGTTAAAGTATTTTTACTGTTCTGGGTCAGCTTGATCGGTAGATCTTACCCTAAAAGCCCAGTTCAGACGTCACCCCATTGTCCATACATCACATTGTTTGTTTGAACTTTCAAAGAATCTTTGAACTCTAGGGTAGAATCAGTGTTTGTGCAGGGGAGTAAAGAAATGCCAGCCTTGAAAATACAGTAAAAAAGCGATAGAGTGGAAGAAAGAATTAATTCCATTCATACTTTAATTATTCCTCAGCAGCGAGACACTGAACAGGCTATTAAAAAAACACAACATATTAAAAGTCTGGTCTCTAACACATTGTACTTTAATTTATAACTTCTACCTACAAACATGGACAGCACAAATAATAGTTTTTCTTATTAACTGGAATCCCAACTGACGTAGTATTTCTTTGGCCCCATTTTACGGTATGTAGTTTGCTCAGTGCAAACGCTATTCCTATCTCCAGATAGGTACTATAAAATTTAACGGATCTTCTATTGTGGATAAAGTATTTAAGTACAGACACGCTCGATCAAATTGGGTTTAACGAAAATCTCTCGTGAACGCAAACAGTACGGCTGGCCAAATCTGCCTTCAAATAGCAGTGCAAGCAGATTTAACAATGACCAGGAAACAAAGCGAATGCCTCCGTTTTGCAACGTGTTGATATGGCAGATTTTATTAATCTTTTGCAAGCAAAACATCAGTACTTAGCAGGGATTGCAAAAAAATAAAAGCTGCTTGCGTTTGCGTACAAAATGGAATTCAGCTAGCGAAACAGAAAGTAATATTACCTGACTTTCCAAATCTCTTTGTATAAGTGTTGCTCTGAAGACTATTCAATCTATTTTGATGAATAAATTGATGTTGGAATTCTCTGAATAAAAATGTAATGTATTGGCCGCTAACTGCTGCTGACTTAATTGGTTTCCAGTGGCTTCTACTGTACGAAATGAGGTTCAAAAATTGACAGATGATATTTTGTTTGCCTGTCTCCTAAATAGTATTATGCGATTAACGTCACAGGAGAAATACCTAAAATAAATTCTGAATAAAACACATGCAAACATAATAGTCACGATGAATATTTTAAACCTACAATAATTGAAAAAATAGCAGTTATTATTCATGGAGGTGCGCTCAGTTTTTGGCAATAACTGAAAATGTAAATTTCGCAGGTGCCGAGCAGGACGATCTTTCAATTATTCAAGTGCAACACAACCCCAGCCTGACGCTGCGAACAGACTGTAGGTACGGATTTATTCTCCAAATTGCTGTGAGCTTCTATACTGAAACGTGATTTACGTTCTAAGATTTAGCACTTCCACTTGTATCGAAACGTTAAAACATTTGTTACTAACTCGAAATCTACAGCCGTACTGTTTGAGAAAACGTCTGCTTGTGAAGATTTCTTACTCTCACGTCGCTAGCAAATATGTCGGGCAGGGAATGAGAATGTTTTCCAGTTTTAATTAAGTCTTATTTTTGTTGAGGCCCGCCCTCTTGATCTTGGGATTCGTGACCGACGCACAAATTAGGTGTCGTTTGGACGCTGCTCCTTAGTGAGCCTGCTGTTGCATAAAAAGGAAGGTAATTTTGCCACAGTTTTAAATTAGGTTTTTGTACAATTGTGACTAGATACTCGGTATATATTAATGACATCAATCAAATTTATTTATTTAATTTTCATTTCGTATATATTTACTATGACGATTTTAATAATAATTATAGATCTTGAGGTCATCGCGCCGTTTGGTTATATGAAAAAAAACACTTAGCCATAATTCGAATCTAGTCGTCAAATTATCATTTTTGAGTTACTATGTTTTATAACTATTGTCGTATCGAAATATGCGTGTATTTGGTACACGTATTCATATTGTGTTTAAATTAATTATTTTTAATTCTTGGTTTCATCATATCTTTAAGCCACATCATTGTTTTCAATATTTAATGTAGTAGGTACCAAGTAGGTAGTGGTAGGCAAAGAAGCTTAGCGTTTTTAATATACCCATGTTATACGTTATACCCATGTTAATAATGCGGTTTTAAGTACAGATTAGTATATTTTACACATTATAGCTATTACACGTGTAAAAGCGTGTGGTGCCTTGCACACTTAACATGTGTAAGGGGCTTTTTTGCACCTACAGTGTGTGTGGTCTAGGTGGATCAGCGAGCGCTAGTACTTTTTTATCAAAAACTAAATACCTACCTTAATTTTTTGTTAAAATTTAATTTTATCCGCCCGAAAAATGTCTCAACCTTGTTAAAAATTAGTGTAATTTTATATTTAAGATAATTGTTATTTTGAATGTTTATTGGTTGACTAAGAACTCTATTATCACTTTTTAAATCTTCATTGGGAAGATTTTAGCTAATAAACTGTGTTATTTTTGCTTGCTTTATTTAAAAGTATACAGGAGCTGCAAAAATGGATCATTTTTTTTTACTATATAAAAGCACACACCTGTAAAAATGATAAAATAAAAATATATACAAACCATTTTTAAACTTAGGTACTTTAGTTACTTCCGTGTGACTCCGCCGCATCACCTGCCTATGAATTCCGTTAGAGTCCGAAACTAGTGGGGCATTCCCGAATATTCAAATGTTTAAACTGTTTTACTTTCGAAGTGGGACAAATATGCAAGTTGGAATTAATGCACAGATATTTTAAATAGTCTTTATTCTACTATACACCAACGTGAGGTCTATCAGGAGACTTATCGAGTAAGGAATTCTTTATATAACTAACTCCATTGTTTTTCGTAAAGTGTGTTAAAGTAAATTAGTTAAATTGTTATTATTCTTATAGACTAAGTTGTTAATATGTGAAGCTTTGTAATTAGCAAAATGTTTAACCAATTTGTAATATCTATGAAATTATATTATTAGTCTGTAAGCTTTCCTAAGAATAAATAAATAAAAATAAATAAATACTACGTTTTAGAGGAAACTTTATAAAATCAAAATTTTTGAAGATAAACGCATATTCTTACTACTACAAGTGTATACAATACACTTAAAATTGGCACAACTTCAACACAAATATCGGCAATTTTTACAGTTTTATTTTTCAGATGCTGGTCAGCACTAAAAGTGCGATTCTCGGTAAAGACTGCATAGTTTGCACACCCATCCACTACAGAAGATTAAGTGAATAATAAAATGTATTCTATAAACTAAATGTAGCAGCTATTTTTGACGTGTGACAAAACAAATGACAAAGCTGCAGTGAGAGAAGTGCTGGTACATGTTTAATTTAATGTTAAACACGTCAGTAAGAAATGTCATTGTACGTCAAATTGTCAGAGCATACTTCAATTGTTTTAGGACCGTAATTTAATCCATGAAGGATGTAATTCCCATACGAGTAAGCAGGATATCTCCTTCTTCACGAGCCTATACGTTTCGCCGGTTATTTTAGTCGCATGTGAGTGTGAGTAGCTTGCATTTTGCCATTCAGTCAAAGTGCTCATCATCACCTCTTAGGATTCTGGCTGGTTACAGAAGGGAATTGTCTTATTAATCTATACCTAAGTTTAAATCAAAAGAAACCAGTAAGCCAATTGTTGCAATACCGATGTGCTTTCCATAAAAACCAACCTTCTTCTTCTTATCATATGGTTGATGAACAACCTGGTGTCAGAGTTTAAACCGCCTGCAGGCCTCTGACATGGCTTTACACACCGTTGAAAAATGTCTTAGGTGTGCCGGTTTCTTCACGATGTTTTCCTTTACCGTTTTAAGCAACTGATAACTAATTATTAATACGCACATGAATTCGAAAACACATTGGTGCGTGCCGAGGTTCAAACTTACGACCTTTGATTTGGCAGTCCAACGGTCATACTACTCGGCTATCACTGCTTCACATAAAACCAACGATTTTCGTATTTAAATTAGTTGGTTTTTACCGAAAGCACATCGCAATCGCTCTTCTCGATGACGTGTTAAATTACAAGAATAGATCTACGGGTATAAATAAGAAACAAAAATATTCCCATATCTACGGCACAAAGTATCCACATTAAATTATATTATTGTTTTCTTTTTATGACTTATAACGAACATTTACGACGTAAATCCTGCTTGTTCTACAGTTTTCAGCTACTCTTGCCGATTGACATGCCTGTACGAGACAGAATGAGGTTACAACAATCTGGGATACCTAATGCTAGAGGCTGAATATACTATAAAGTTCTTAATACAAATTAATCGTACGTGACGTTATGTATTAAGTGACGTATGCAGGTTTTACATCGTAATTAAATGGTTTAAATTTAATTAGAACAAACACAATTTTATACCTACATACACGTTTGTATCGAATAAACTGAAAATAGTAATAAAAACTAGGTTGGGGTAAATGAATAAAATAAATTAAATTTGAAATAAAAAACACTTAAATAAAATAAGTAGAGTCACTATAACTATTTAATGTACACAATTTTGACGTTTTCCATCTTTTTATTTCGTCATTTGACAATCCAGAGCTTAATTATTATTCAAGGAATCGCTACTTAATGGAGACATAAACAATGACGTCTTCATTCCCGCTAGCCTATTTCAGTTAGTATTTAACTCAAGCACTAGAAACCACAATGTCACTAATGCTTATTTTTATAATGAAACCAGATACATGTCACCAATTATCAGGCCAACAGTAAAACAAGGTAAAATCTTTTTGCGCAATCACAATTTAACATCCAGTAACTGCTGACGAAGTCCTCGCCGCAGCCAGTTGCATATTACGTGGTTTTACTCGTTCCAACAACATTCATTAAGGGTTCACACAATAAATAACAAACAACTACGAATTATAGTAGTTCTTTCTACGAATAGGAATATTTTTTGTATAATTTTGAGAATCGGCATGAGCCAATAACCACATGGAGTAGGTCATGCCGTGTCGATGATTGTGATTGTGAGAACCGAAAATCGTATATTTAAGTACCTACATCTAATGAAAGTAACGAGCAACAATTAAAATAAATTATTTTACATAAAGCTTCCTAAAGTTCCCACTACTGCAATAGATAGCGACACACGACAGCCTATTCCTTAATAAAACAGCTGTGATAAACGGTAAGTAATCAAACTACCTACAATGCAAACTTATATAAATACAAGCAAAATATGTTTATTTCTTCCAAGAAGTAACGCATAAACGGCATAATAAATAAGTTACAAAATCACAAAAAACCTCCAAAACTTAATACTTAATATTTTTTCGTACAAAATTCCTTACCAAACCTTGTATGATTGTAAAATGTTAAGTAGACTCACTTTTACGTGAGTCAGCTATTCTATTATTTAAAGGACACGCCGGCAGCAAATTCGGAATCTGGCGAGATTCCAAATTGAATTAAACGTGAGAGCGTGGCCGGCCTACGAGCGAACTTTGATCGTACAGCAATGTGTCGCCCGGCTCTTGCACTGGCCACCCCTTTAACGAGCTAAGGAAACTTCACAACAATTGCAATACATATTGCAGGCCGATTGCTCTTTACGGCCCATACTTAGATTAACATTACCGCCTTGCATTGCGTTCCTCGTGTTGCCGACTTGACGACAAGTGTTTAAAGTAAGTTAAGGGTCTTTAAAAATACATAGCTATGCTAGAAGATAATTTTTATTTTAAAAGAAAACAATTTATTTATAATATACAATACCGTGGGTGTCGTAAGAGGCGACTAAGGGAAAATCCAGAAGATGGGCAGCAGCGTCTTCTGTAACTTCACCACAAATACTGCGATCCCCAAGCCGCCTGCCAAGCGTGGGGATTATGGCAACCCCCCCGCTTAAACGGGGAGGCCTATGTTTAATAGTGGACGTCTTTTGGCTGATGATGATGATGATGATACAATTGTAAAGGGCTAAGATTTAGTTAATGAGACATGTAGGTCAATGGGTAAAACATATTATAACTATAAATAAGTATTTACAGTTGATTCCATGCAACTGTAAATTCTGCACAAGAATAAACAATTAAACATCTTCTTAATCATTAAAAATGACGTTAAAATGATTTTAAATTGATAAAGGAAATTTGAAAAATGATGGACCCGAGCGGGATTCGAACCCGCGACCTTCGCCGATCCGTGGCGCTGCTCTAACCAACTGAGCCACCGTGTCGCTGCTCGCATCCATCGAATTTCAAGTTCCCTTTTAGTATTTACGTCTTAAGGGTGACGTCAGGTATTATCTGTTGGAATCTATGATTACCAACTCAGTGTTATACCTTTACAGCTATAAATCACTGAAACGATAATACCAACCCATATTTATATGACTTTTGGTGCCATTTTAGCATGTTGCCCATGCTAAGCTTGAATCTAAATTGATAAAGGAAATTTGAAAAATGATGGACCCGAGCGGGATTCGAACCCGCGACCTTCGCCGTAACACTGAGTTGGTAATCATAGATTCCAACAGATAATACCTGACGTCACCCTTAAGACGTAAATACTAAAAGGGAACTTGAAATTCGATGGATGCGAGCAGCGACACGGTGGCTCAGTTGGTTAGAGCAGCGCCACGGATCGGCGAAGGTCGCGGGTTCGAATCCCGCTCGGGTCCATCATTTTTCAAATTTCCTTTATCAATTTAGATTCAAGCTTAGCATGGGCAACATGCTAAAATGGCACCAAAAGTCAGTTAAAATGATTGTCATTTTTTTGTGCAGATTCTCCAATCTAATATAGATAGGGGACACAAAAGGGACACGACTTCTCAAGAAATCGACCGTTCCACGATGCTTGCTGTTCCTTCCTATAGTTCGATTGATATACCGTAACATATCTACATAAACTACTCAATCAAAATTAAACCATTAATCATAGAGACTAGATAACATCCATTACGTATAATTTACTAGCCTATTACCCACGTCTCAGATGATTTATTTAGTTTTAAACTGTACTTGTAAGTAAACTGTAGTACACAACGCTACGGGAGGGAATATTGAGCCAATAACTTTATACACAGCAGGGTACAAAAAGCTGGGTAGAATTAACCCGATCTTCGTTGTATAACAAAGGCTTTACAGAAAAAAATAATTACGTCCTCTTCAACGAATTTCAGTCAATGACAGGAGGTATAAGCCACAAGTGTGTGCGCAACACAGGTGTAGTTAATTTTCCCTCACACTCATCGTCCAAAGAAACAATGAACCGTCGAGATGCAATAGAGATCAGGCTTAGAACCAACGGCTTAATGCCTGTCAAGCAAAAGAGGGATCCTGATGTCTGAAGAACGGTCACGCATTTATGGATTTATTTAAGAGCCTCCATAAAAAAGTATCTTGTAAACTATCGCGTTGCATGATGATTAAAAATTACAACACGGAAATTAACGCAAACATAGGTTTTTAATTTTAGCTTGACGTTTCGACCGAGTTGCATCGGCCGTGGTCACAAGCAGACTGAGGTGCAGTGTCATGTCTAGTGTTGTAAAAAACTCAAGTCTTTTAGTCTTAATTTCGAGACTTGAGTCGGTTTTCAAGACTAGGACTCGTTAGTCACATGAGTCCGAGTCCTTTGAGTTCTTTGAGTCTTTTGAGTCCTTTCGAGTCTTTTAAGTTATTTGATCTAGACTGAGTCATGAACTTGAGTTATTGTATTTAATACACCTAACCTAACCTAATCAATTGTATCCACCTGAAGACTGACGATTTGAGTTCTAACCAAACAACGAAACCGATTGGGGAATAAAACCATAAGGGCTTCAATGTGCCTGTCTTCATGGCTTAATATACTAAAATAATATATATTTTAGTGTATTATTAGTTACGTACCTAATAAATCCATAATTAGTTAATTGCTATTTTATTTACTCCAACCAAACTATAGCTATGGATTTAGAGGACTCAGTCATTAGTCTTTTAAAAAGACTCAGTCTTTGAGCTCTTTTTGGACGCAAGTCTTTTTACAAAAGACTCCAAATTCTGAAGGACTTGAGCTCTAAGTATTATTTATAAGACTCGAGTCTTCAAAAATAGCTCTAGCTTTATTAAATAAGACTCCAAGACTTGAGTCTTTAACAACGCTAGTCATGTCCCCGTATTGGTACTGTAGATGATTTTTCATCTACCCTCAAATTCTTCCACCACCCTACACACTACGCTGACTGTGTCCGAACTCTGAAACTATCTAGTAAAAACTTGTGTTCGCTTTAATTCCCGTGTTGTAATTTAATTAAAAAGTATCTTACTGCCAAGACTTCTTTGTAATGTAATCAACTTCGTTAATATAATTGATACTGGAAATAAAGTTCCAAAATGAAAAACAGTGGAAGATGATTATATAAAACAAGGGGCATTCGTTCCCATTTTCATCAATAAAACAAAACCTCGGCTGGAGGCAAATGGATGTTAATTTAATAAATAGTCCTTTCGGAAAAATAAATTGCTGTAATTGTGAAACACTGAGAACAAAATGCCAAGAGAGTTAGGCGTGACTCGTAAGCAAAAACCTCTGTATACCAATTATATTATGCTTGGGCATATAATTAAATATATAACTATCGTATATACTATTTTGGTATATTTGTATTAAAAAGTAAATATGAAATAATAAATCTCGTCACGACATCACGGCTGTATTTCCCAAAAAACATCAGAGGAACCATACTTACATTTTGACAGTTAGGTTTCAGGTTACATGTAATAGGGGGTGAGCCTAGCCCCAGGTAAATTTATTTATAAATGTATTGAATAAATCATCAAAAAAGTTTTCCTTTTTTGTCACTGCATTTAATTCCTAATTCCTACCGTTAAAGTGATTCATGAAAGATCCGTCGTATCCTCAGTACTAACACAGGTACTAATAGCTTCCTTTGGACGGTTCAACTAGAAAGAGCAAAGGTGATTACGTCAATATCCTCTCAGCGGTCTGGCTGAGGAAGTCCGTGTTGGCGACGTTGCCGCTCTTCTGTTTTTATTTATGGAACTGTTATTACTGGTAGAATAGTATTTTTCTTTATTTGCATAAATGGTGTCTTGATAAGAACTCTTTGTTAGATAAGTCGTTTTAGTTCTGCATGATAGTATAATTTTGCGGTACAAAAAGGTCTGTAAATACTAATTACATTAAGTATAAAGGGAATGAAACACTATTCTTAAAATATGGTTTTACTGATAAAATCTTAAAGGGTGATGACAAAACTTCACAAATTGTTTACAACAATCTTGGCGAATACATCCAACTTTCCAATATACAACATAAGTATAAAAATATACATTAGGTAATTGCAGCGGTTCGCGTTCATCGTTTTGATAAAGATGAAAAATTGTTTTCTTCGGTTTAGAGGGTTCCTTCCGACGATTAATCTTTCCTGAAACCTTTTGTTGGAGTCAGTGGGAGGAACTTTTGTGTCCGAACTCCAGTCGGGATCCGGGCAGCACTGGTACAGACCACTATGATTTTTGGAAAGCTCCGATACAACTAAGTCGAATTCGAAGGGTTAAAGAATCTTCTTTTAGCAAACAATTGGACACGAAATGATGCAGGTCAACTTTGATAAAATGTTTTGAATATGACTGTAGAGATTTTGGTTCTTATATTAAGGTAGGTCCGTATTTCCCTAAGAGATAGTCACAGTCTATATAAAGGTATAATACATCCACACTTCGCTATTTATGTTAACGTGTCTCAGAAAATAGGGAACGAGCCCATTGCTATTAACAGGGTTGACACCGAAGTGTTGAAACCAGGATCTCATGTTTAACAGTCGCTTACAAGTTACAACCGCCAGACCAACGGGGCAATCCATCTTTGATACGCTCAGGTATTCGCAAAATCTCGACATTTGTCTGGTATTTTGTCATAATATGACATTACGTTTATGACGCAAATGTGCCTCAAAAGGTAAGCCCTACAAACAATAGGTGACATTTCAGTCGACTGACCGATGCTGGCGCAAGTTAATGTCAAATTGAACTTTTGGACATTAAAATATTTGAAGGATAAAGTTGTCAATTTGACAGTTAATGTATAGAAAATATGTATATCAAAACGTCAAATTTATTGTACTGGTAAAAATTATCCGGCAATTGAAAAATCGGCCCTAGAGATTGTAATATAAAACAACTGCTGGAGTCGATCACCTTTGTTTCTCTGTACTACCTAATGTGACTTCTGTTTGCCCATGTGTCGTCTGTTGGCCATCTTATATTCTCAAAAAATTGTGCCCTTCAAAATTTATCAGCTCTAAACTACTACCCCTATTTAGAACCTAAAATGTTATCACAATTTTTGCCCAAAAATTTACCTCTGACCTCCGTATAACTCACTCTAAAGTTCAAGTGTCTATATTTATGGTCTATTACTTACTTTACAAAAAACCACACAGTAAAGTATTTTCTTGATCATCATCAGCCAAAGACGTCCACTGTTGAACATAGGCCTCCCCGTTAAGGCGGGGGGGTTTGCCATAATCCCCACGCTTGGCAAGCGGCTTGGGGATCGCAGTATTGGTGGTGGAGTTACAGAAGACGCTGCTGCCCATCTTCTGAATTTTCCCTTAGTCGCCTCTTACGACACCCACGGGAGGAAAGGGGGTGGTCAATTCTAGGCCGGATACCACACGACACTCACAAAGTATTTTCTTAGCTAGACATTAATATTACTTATTCATCTAATTCCCTGCTCATGCATAAGATAAAGCTAATTGATCTTGACATAGTGTGCTGAAACACGCATCTTGAAATCACGTTTGGCATTAATTGAGTGGGTTAACCCGAACGCACCTAACCCTTGCGTGATTTATCCTTAGCTGGAGATTTGTTGCTTTTTAATGATGAAGTCTGGATCTTTTATCCCTAATTAATACTTATTAATGTTCTGCTTTTCGGTCATTTTCGAATACGTTTGCAGGGGTTTGAGATTTGAAACAGTTTTATAAAATCGCCTTTCGTCGTCGGCCTAGTATTGAAATATATTGTATAGACAATGGGATATCGGGCACAAACGTTACTACCAGTATAAGAGTATAATAATTTGGAAAAGTCCAAAAATGGACACTAAGAAAAATATTTTAGTTATTTACTCGTAGAATTTCGCAATAAAATAAATCCCCGGTGTAATATTACCTATTATATTCCATAAAAACGTTGAAAATAATATTTTTAGGATTACCACTTACCTACTTAATCTACGATACTTTCAAAAATGGCAAAGTATTTATGGTACCATATTTATTTAAATAGTAGTAGCATACCTACACTATAATCTATTTAATGATCTTAATTAGCCTTCTAGTTCACTTTTTCAGACACTACCTCAGTCAGAGAAAAAATGGTGAAATCCAAAACAAAATCCGTTTAACTACAAAACGGATTTAGTTCTGGTTACGGGTTTAGCTCGAACAGACAGACAGTAGAATAGAGACGCGACAAAGGACTTTTTGTAATTGGAATACTAGCTATGCTGTCTATGGAACTAGTCGCGTACAAAAAATCATTAGTTTTCCGGGATCTAGGTATTATCGTCCTAGCGGGTCTTTTATTCAGAACGCATTTTTAAGTCTTCGTCAAATTTTGTTTTATTCCTATACACGGCCAGTTTTGCATTTAGGTACCGTAAAAAAAAAATCTCACAATAAACCATAAACTTCCTCCTAAATAATCGAGATAATGCTCGTTTTTTGACAATATAAAAATACGCTTTTGCACCAATGGGGAAGTTATAAGCTCGTATTATCGGTTCTTTATCCATAGACTAATAAAATCTAAGTACGAAAACCATAAAATCGACTACGATACAGAAATAAAGCTGAATACACTAACAGTGCGAGATTGAACAGAAACGTATCGATGAATTGAATGTGAATAGGACTTCAACATTACCTCGACACGAGTATCATCAAGAGCGGCCGAGTAATTCACAAATACGCACGTCAATTTATAAATTAACCCGTATAGCTGTATGAAGAGTATTTTAATGTGTCGGACATGATGCACAATATTAGTAAAATGAAACGAGTTCATTAGCCATTGCAGCTGGTCGCAATATTTCACTACTCCACAATTTTCGCCCTGACATTTTTGCAGCATGAGAAATTTAAAAAACTTTCAACATTTATTTTTATTTTCTGCATATGGATTTCAAATTGCGGCCATTTTGACACGACTAATTTGATTACTCGAAAATGGATGTATAGAGTCAAAGCTTTGATAAATTGTATTAAAATAATATATAATTTATTGATAATACAGTTTTACCTACCTATAACATATAATTTTGTATATTATGCAACAAATATAATTATTAACATTGGATTCTTGTTCAACCGTTTCTTATTAGGAGATATTAATATTATGTTATATTATCGGATATAAATAGAAAGGATAATAACTACATACATTTTATAAAATAGTGTATGTAATATTGTAATTAGTAGCTTTTGTATTATTGTTCACTCACATGAAAAAGTTAACAATTTTCGGACCAAAGATACGCGCTAATTTAAAGTAAATGAAGCCCACACACAATATAATGCTAACATCTAGGCAGCCGAACCCCAACATCCACAGATCGGAATGGCTGGCCGTGCCTATTTACCATAAGCGAGATTTCCCATTCACGAGTAACCTTCGACCTTTGAATAAAAGAGAACATTGTGATAGAATTTTAAAATATCCGCGGTACGGCGCAATTGTACAAATGAAGGTAAGATTAATGTTTCGCGACCCCTATATATTTGTGTAGGGACATTTTAGCGGGCCACGCACGTTGAAATTTATTTATAGGTTCATATAAATGACACACGTTTACCTGTTTCATTGCTCGTGTAATTTATGTGCGTTGAAAATGACGTATTGCTGTGAAAAAATTTCAATACGCAATCACGTCGGCACTACCTATATATTACTCAATTTCATGATATCTTTACATTTTGCTAGGTTTACAAAAAATGGTGTCTTACCAACACAAAACTTTTTTTTCAATTTGATCCAGTACCTATGTAGTTCCTTAGGTAGGTAAATGGGTTTACAAAAATTGGGTGAGATTTTTGTTCGATAAAATATTTTTTAATAAGACGACTAAACCAAACTACTCATAACTCAGAGTACCCACGTATAGATAGTACATAAATTCATTTTAACTTCATACCAAACGTTTTAGTCAAAAATTATAACGATAAAATCTTCAACATTATTTAGCTCAAATTATAACGAGAAAAAGCGGAATAATGAAATACAAATTAAATGAAATAAAGAAGTAAAATTTTGTGTGATGGATACCATAACTGCAATATCTTTTTTGTAAGGAGTGAGTGAGCATCACTATTCTACCTAATTCTTCAGGAAACACAGGCGTGAAACACAGACAGTTTTTTCTTTAAAGTGCGGTTTTATAACATTCCATAATTAAATGTCATAACTTTAGCACCACACGGAATATAACTTT
The DNA here is from genome assembly GCA_905340225.1 of Abrostola tripartita. NCBI lineage: Eukaryota > Metazoa > Arthropoda > Insecta > Lepidoptera > Noctuidae > Abrostola > Abrostola tripartita. The sequence continues at coordinate 1,711,940 of HG996494.1, forward strand.
AAACTGTTAAATATAAAAGAGTTGTTATATAATGTAGAAAAGCTGCCCAGTTTTCGCATTACAGCCTCCTTTGTGTTCGATTATTAATTATTATTCCCAAGTGGCCTTTGTTCTAACGAGGTCTTTTATCCAGTCCTTGACTGAGTTCGCAAGTAACTACTTTCTGTAAAAGTTACTGCTCGCGTATCGAGCGACATTTTATATCGAACCCTTGACTACTCCAGTATAAATGGTATTATAAATCATTATTATTATTCTATCTATCTATCTATCTATCTATTATATTTATAGCTGGGCATAAAATGGTGCGCCCTTATCGTTTAAGTTGAAAAATTTCATACTGCTGAAAAGGAAATCAGTTGAAGGAGGTCATCTATCATGTTGGTGGGCTATCCGCGGACGAAGGAAGTTATATGTGCGAGATACAGGGTGGACCGCCATCATCTGAAGTACGTATAGGGTGCTGTTATATTTTTGCAGAGTCAGGAATACTTTGTGTGAATGGGTTTTATTATTTTAAGGGTATTATTAAAAGGTTAGTATGATAGATTTTTATATTGTTACAATAACTAATAAAAATAACATTGTGATAAGAGGAGGTTATAATTCAGGTTTCTTAAAAAATAGTGTCGTATAATTGACAAAAATGCTATATGGGTATTAGTTGCAGCTACGTTTAGATTTTTTTAATGTTGGTAATATTGAGTGCGAGTTTAGTGTGCATTGTTTTACTTTAATAAGTAATATTTCATGGTGTTCTTAAAAAATATTTATTTGTACGAACCTTTAGGTAATATTAGTAAGATTCGTCGATTAATCTTGCAAAAATTAATTAACTAACGGCCAGCGAGTGACGCGTGCTCGCAAAGGACGATGTAAAAACAATTCATAATAAAATGTTCGTAATATTGTTAAAAACACACACTACTTTAAAATAAAACAATCCAAACGCAATGTAATATACGGTGTACATTAAATACCTACTTGAAAGAATATGTATAAAATCAAAGAGGTTCCAAAAACAATTAGAAAATCTGAGATGATGATTTTTACCCAACTGACTAGGAAGGGTAATGTTTTTGTTAGTTTTATTATACACTTAGCATTGTAGAGAATTCTAATTATTATCAAATACGATTAATTAACTATAAAAATATGGGTTCATTGGTAAAACTAAAATATAGAAGGAATCAGGTCAAAATATTCTTGAACATTTAAATACTTTTTGTAATTAAACCTAATAGCATAACTTTTTCTGTGGTTATACATTTTATAAAACGAAGTATAAAGTTTAAATTTATTATAAAATTAAAAATTCTATACAAAATTGTTACTTCTAAAAGTGTTACAAAGGACAAGTATTTTCATTCGTGAGTATCGGTCTCACCCCTTCCTTCCTTCATTCCCTCGGAGCTCTGAAACGTCTTTCATGTAAAAAACTAATAGGGTTTCACTGCTGTTGAACCACTTTAGAGAAGCAAGAAAGAAAGGTTTATTAATGGAGTACTTACATACTTAAACGAATAGTATGCTCTTTATATTTTATATTGACTTGAAAGTATCGTACTTCTTAATATCGTATGGTTGATGAACAAACTGGTGTCAGAGTTTAAACCGCCTGTAGGCCTCTGACATGGCTTTACACACCGTTGAAAAATCTCTCAGGTGTGCCGGTTTCCTCACAATTTTTTTCCTCACCGTTTTTAGCAACTGTTAACTAATTTATAATACGCACATGAATTTGGAAAGGCATTGCAGCGTGCCGGAGTTTGAACTTGCGACCTTTGACTTGGCAGTCCTACGGTCATACCATTCGGCTATCAGTGCTTAGTATCGTAGCTACAGTACCAATAAGTTTATCAATATAAAAGTATTAAAGTTCGTTCCATTTCTGTTTGTAAAGAGTATTTAACCCAGTACTAGGATATTTAATGACTGGTTGTATTATTTCCTTATATGGGCTCTGTTCACGATTATTGATTATATGTTATAAATTAAAAAAAAAACCAATAAAGTAAGTCCATAAAATTAATGTAGACATATCATATAAGAAAATAACAGCCTAATACTAACAATGAATAAACAGTAACTTATTCTTAACGGATGTGATGAATATGTAATGCAGTATGACAGTTTTAGATGCCAGAAAACTGTGTCACGGACTTCATATACGGCTGTGACATGTCCGGCGGCTAAAGTATGACGGCTTAACGATTACTGGGTCGACACAGACCGCACGGTTGCTAGCTAGTACGAGCAGTAATGCAGGGTTAGAACAATCGTAGTCAAACACCGAAATATGTTTCAATGATAAAAGTTAGTTCAAAACATATAGGTAATATATATAAGCGGACCCGGCAGACGTCGTCCTGCCCGGTAAAGCTGCGCCACCTACCGGGTTCAATTTGTACCATCCAGGAACCCCTTGAAATATACACACAAAATTACATCCAAATCGGTCCAGCTGTTGAGGAGGAGTTAGGTGACAAACACATATACATAAATATTAATGCGTGAAGCGGAAACACCGGATGCCTTTTTAAGAATATTGTGGAGGCGTGCGAGATTTGGCATAGTAAAGTATATATAGAGAAGAAGTGCAAAAAGCTAAAATTTACAGCATAATTGGAGTCAAATTTAGAACTTGGCGACCTCTGGTAATATTAAAATCACCCAAAATAACTTAAGTAGGTACTTACCTAGTTGCTGACATAGGAATCTAACCTGATACCTCAAGGCACATTCCTACCACAAAACATCATCAGCCGGAAGACGTCCACTGCTGGACAAAGGCCTCCCTCTTAGAACGCCTCAATGAACGACAACTTGCCATTTGCATCTTACCAGAAAACGTTGAATGGTAATTGAGCTTCATATCCCTCCAATTTGAATTAACATTAAGCCACAAGCACTCATCATCATCATCATCATCAGCCCGTTGCAGTCCACTGCTGGACATAGGCCTCTCCCAATGTACGCCACAGAGCCCGGTCTGTCAAGCACTCAAAAGACATAAATCACTTAAGCGGATCATAATCTGTTTTAATAATCTTGTAACGTGTCGTTATTTAAAATTAAAATTTTAACGTTCGAACTCCTCATTTCAGGAGCCATTACTCAAACGTGTAGGTTCACTCACAAATGAGATTTCATAATTAACGTAAGCCAGGTCGGGCCGTCAAGTGCATGTGAAAATTTAACGAGAAGAGCCGGCTCGGTACTTCAGACCTATCTCAACCGTCATGCCCGCTGGTAGTTGGTGGCTTTGACGTGAAAAACACTCGTTATAAAGGAGTGTTTTTTACATTAATTAATGTAATTGATTTAATTCCTTCGATGGGATCCTAGATTGATGTTAGGAGTCATACGCAAAGCGTTGGAGGGTAAAGATTGTGTCGTTGATATTGGTGCTTTCACAGTAATTTGTAAATTGTTGTTGAGTTTTTATTTGCACATTAAACCTCTTATTCATGAACGACTAAAATACCACTTTTAACCAATCTTAAGTCTAAAAACTAATAACAAACTGTCTATTAATTGACATGCTAACAACAGAAACAGGAACAGGTATAATTTAATCCACGGTTTAAAATTGAATTTTTTTCTGAATAAGAAGGTTAAAGTATTCCTTAAAATAATATACCTAATGGTTATACTGTGGTCCATAATAAGCCAAATTGTAAAGTATTCCTTGAAATATTAGCTAGATAAGTTAGTTGTAAACGGTCTGTAATTAAGAAAAGAGTTTGTTATTAAGCTTTCAAAAGTGTCAAAGAAAGTGCCTTTATCATTTAAGATTTACTAAACTATCTTTATAACTACTTTTACTCTACTGAATTGTGACAAAACACATGAAAGATTTATTTTTATTATATTTATTTTTGACACAAAATAATACGAGTAGCGTATTATTTTGTTTTATTTTACCACTTAATAATTTATTCAGTCTCTTTGGTAAACATCAATCGTACGTTTACAAACGCCCAAAATCAAATATTAAGGTATACAATAAAGACACTATAATTACTTAGAATGGGAATCTTTCATGTGTTTTGTCACTCCTTTTGACTACTGTAATAAAGTCCAGACTAGTACAAAAAAAACGAAATCAATAAAAAAAGTTAATGTTAATAAATATTATTATTATATTTCAATGTCAAATAAGCGAAGGTCGCAGGATCGAGTCCTGCTCCTGTCCATCATTTATCAAATTGCCCTTAAGCTTAACACGGGCAACTAACTATATATGCTAGATGATAATATATTTAAATATTGCTGTAAGCGATCAATGATAATGACATCTTAGATACTCCATCGACTATCCACAATTGTTTTTGCATTAAAAACGGCAATTGTATCTTAAAATCTTCCCATCATAACAGAGCTACTACTAAACGAAACTTACAAAGCAAAAGATAAACGTAGGGTTTCATTAAAACTCAAAACTTCTCCCAATCAGGATAAAGACTCACCCGACCGTTTCTAATACGTACACAACGACTTCATTTAGAGAAACGCTAAGACAAATAAGTGAATTAGTTTTGTAACTAGGCTAAAGAAATACTCGTATTTCACTAATTATATTGTACTCATAGTTAGAAGCTTAGCTGAACTAAGTATTTTTCTTAGTCTCGTATTACAGGCTAGATTTTCTTTATTAAAAATATCGCTTAAAACTTGACTTGTACAATAAGCAGGTTACGTAAACAATTTTGTGGTATTATATATATTTGTTTCGTAGGTAGAGACCACAGATACTCCAACTTATATTTAAAATAGCCAGTAACTGATCTACTGCATAGCAAAGAGCTCTCTTCAGAAAAATCATGATCTAGAACAATGAAAAAATGATATCTAGGTTTCAACGCGTGATTTTTTTTCTTTATGTGTAAGTTGTAAGTACATAAAAATGTAATTAAAAATCTTTCCTGGAACCTACAACAGCTGCATAAAACTCCCACAATAAACTACTGCTTGCTAAAAAAGATTTTTAACCCTTCGTTTTCCAGCGAACCCCAAAAACTGTAGCCCAACTGAAACAATACTTTTTAGGTAATTCCATGTTTAAGATAAATTAAGGAAATGAAGGCACGTTTTTTTCTAGTTAAATATAAACGAAGCTCATAACTCCGCCGCAATTACTAACGTTTCTCAGCAGATGCGACGCTGGCGCCGCTAATTAACTGGCTTCACCTACATTTTGGGAAATAAAATATTTTAAATTTCAAATCTCGAATTGTATGTTCGCTGAATTTTGTTTTGGTAAATTATTTTTAATTTACCGCTTAATAGAGGTTGGGACTTGAAAATTAGACAAGAGCATTTATGTTTGTTGTCGGTCAGCGTCACCGTGCTTCGGAATGCCTATAGGGTTTGTAGTATTCTATAGGATAATAACACTTAATTGCTTACGGTTACCTAGATTTTTATGGGGTATTGTACTTCTTGTTAGTCGGTAACAGGCCTCTTGTCTTTAATAGCAGCTATTGGCATCCACTTTGGTGATCTGGGATTTTCAGTAGGTTTCAATAAGACTGCAATTTTTATCCGTTAATTAAATTAGTTCAAACTAGCAGAAATAGAGTTAAGCGTCTATGGGACAAACAATTTTTTTTTTTAGAAAATCACAACGTATTTGCACCAAATTAATTTAGTCATGAACAGATGCACGAAATTGTAATAACACACTTTATTAGTTCTTTTCATATCAAAAATAAAAGACCATTACGCATAATAAACCCATTAAAAATCTATACAACAATAGAGAACATCCCAGTATTAATATTCCGCATATTAAATTGAAAACGATTTTTATTACAAATGTCTCGGCGGCCATAAAGCGGCGATATTACGAGGAAACATTTCCCTTGACAAATTGGGGGATCTTAACAATTAGTGCCATCTTCGCGTCTTTCAAAGAAGTGTCGTATTCAACTAGACTAATGAATGTCATAAATTTAAAGAAGCTCCTCAAACAATTTGGATAACTTATCACGATGGGTCCATTCAACGTGATGATAATGAAATATAGCCTATTATATCTTTATCAATTTTATTTTAAGATTAAATTTGTTAATACCTTTTACATTGGCTGCCTCTTTGGGATCCAGGCTGGGAAGTAATTGTCGTTTTCCATTAGGGGCTTTTTTGTTGTGGCAGTACCAGATTTTTGTATCGAGAAGTGTGGCAGAAAGAGAAGGAGGTGGTAGAAGATACCAGGCTGTATACTTGTTTATGCTCCTGTTATGTTTTATCAACCTCTTCTTGCGAGATAGATAAATAATTATAATATAATTAATCTTTTCATAGGTCCAAAACCTAGACACCACAATTTTGTTCAGTGAGGAGACGGAATAAGTCAGAAAGTAAGTTGTAAGAGATGATAAACCCGGCGTGGGCCCAATATTCTCGCCTCTTAAAACTTATGATGAGCAGAAATGTTGGTGAATAGAATTCGGGGATTAAAGACTAGATTACAGACTAGATTGCTGTTATATGTACCAATGTATAGCGTACCAGCAATGTTGTGTTTAATTTATTCAAATCTTTCAGACGAGACGGCACCGATCGTATTTAACCCTCAACCGCTATCGTGGGATCATTTGAACAACGTTGAAATAGTTTCTTTTCAAATTACTCAATTTGTATCGATCTGCTTTTGTCGGAGTTGTGTAATTATACCATATCACGAGAGGGTTGAGAGCCAGAAAACGGGTTTCTATACTTTGATTGGTAGATGGTTTGGTTCAGATCGAAATAAAATTGTATTTGATGCTAGTAAAGTGGAATAAGTTATTTTTGGCTCGTTGGCTTTGTTCCGAATGCGTCTGTCCGCGACTTTTAATTTTATCGTAACCCATACTGGGTACTGGCGGCGGACGACCATCGCAGAGACGAAAAACATGGGGATGACTTGGAGTGAAATGAAGAGTGAAGCTCAAGACCGAATAGGTTAGCGGCGCATTGTGGACACCCTCTGCCCCATCTAGGGGTCACAGGAAAATAAGTAAGTTTGTAAGTACTTACAACCAAATTACACAGCTCACATATAACAAGAAATTCTCGCGCCACCCAATAAATTGGCCTCCAATGAAATATGTAAGCCGTGCATCGTAACTACGCTGTATCAGAGCTGCAATCTGCTTAATACGTACACCAGTGTTAAGGTACACAAATTAATATTCAGCTTCTATGTCACCGTACACCTGCCGTGTTGATTCAGTACACGTTATCGCGCAATGTTCCTGGATGCATTAGTGCATTACTTGGCTAAATACTAAGTGTGCGGCCGGCCACGTACGGCAGATTATTACCTACATGTATATGCACCTACGTATGCATGTGTAAGACGATACAGGTGTTGCAAATGTTTGTTTCGGTAATACGTTATTAACTGTGTCCTACTTGAGTATTGTGAATGGCTAAATGGCTGGGGTATTAGACAGGGATTGTGAACATTGGAACTTAATGAAACAACAATTTAAACTCCAACCACAAAACAAACTATAATTGCAACCATCCATTATTATTTAAAATCATATTAAATGAAAACAATCCACAGTAACGTTTGTACTGAGCTTTGAGTACAAGATTTGAGTCGGCTAGTACAAATGAATTAATCATTTTCTAGCTCAAGCTAATTTTACTGTGTTCAACTGCCCAATCCTCAACGCTTCTGTGGGCACACAACTTGTGCAAGCATAAATCATTCTGGGAATAAAGAAGAATACAATAAGTAGCTGGAGAATAAATACCATATAGTTTCTCGCCGGTTCTTCTTCATTGAATGATGTTTTGTAACCGTGCAAGTTGCTGCAGAACTAGAGGGTTAAATTCTTAGGCGTCATTAGGTACTAAGTTTCGAGTTTACGATTCAGGATCATCATTGCTTGTCCTTTGTGGCAACTCTCTCTTATTGCATTAAAGTTATGTTTAAATTTTTCGTGTCCAAAAAATCTGAACTTATACTAAGCAAGCGGTTCGCAGTCTAGCGAAATATATTTTCAGTTTATTTAATGTTGGCAATATTGATGTTAAACATAAGACATAATTTTTCGGGATATAAATGTTGGTACGCCTGGCACAATTTGAAAGACACTCCAGAAATATTGTCTTTGTACGTTTTGTTTTGTTCTAATTTGCGGGGAGCGAGTGGTTGCTTTATTTGCCTCTAGCGATAAGGAATTCAACAATACAAGGTGTTTACTTGACGCACTTTCCTCGCAAATGTTTTGTGAGACGTTTTATGAGGTGCCATTAAAGAGAATTATTGCTATTGTTTGAGATAAATATAGCGGTACAACTTCATTTTATACAAATTCTACAGCCTTCATGAAGTTTGGTTTGTCTCGTTGGTCTAGTTAGCGAACTGATATTTAACAGTAACTAAAATAAAATATACAGAAATAATAAATGATTAAACAGCATTGTTAAAATGCACATATGCAGATGCAGATATCACTTTGGTAAATTGGCAACCGTTGAGCTTATTATGTATTCTGAAGAAGGCAGAAATACCAAACTATGTGAATAATATACTTCTTGACTACAAATAACGTATTTCTCGACTACAATATTCGGTATTATCTTAAAGCAAGTAAACTTTAAATAAAATTTAACGTTTTCAAAAAAGAAGAAAGCTTACATCGTATTCAATTTAGCCTATCATCAATAAAGTTGGTCTTCGCATTAAACAATAATGACAATTCCGTTTTGTAGCACCAATAAAGTTTGGATTAGGTACATAAATAGTGTCATTACACTTCACACTATCACACTATTATTATAAAGGCAAAAGTTTGTGAGTGTGTTTGTATGTTTGTTACTTCTTCACGCTCAAACGGCTGGACCGATTTTGATAAAATTTGGTATTGAGGTAGCTGATATCCTAGATTAATACATACATAGCGGGTAATACCACGGGGCGTTAACCACCTAGTTTGTTAATAAAAGTAAATATAGTTTTCATATGTTTCATGTAGTCTTAAGTTATCGCCACGCGGGACGATGGATTCTATATACATTTGGACTCGTGTTATAAGGGTTAGGTCCCACCGAAAACGCTACGAGGAAGATTGACGTCACACTACGGGATACAGTGGGAAATGCTGCACCATGTTATTCAAATAAATGTATTTTCGAGTCTACTTTTTCTTTGTATCGGCGTGAGCTTATTACACATGGAATGAGGTAAAATGATGGCCTGTGGTGCAGAGATTTTGTCCTTTCAACGAGGATGGTTGTGAGTTTGACTGCACCACGTTCTTATATATCACGCATGAAACACGCCGTGCCGGTCGTTTTTAGGTATCATCACGAATGAAGGCTCCATCTCCAATTCTTCATTTTCAAGTATTCACCACACAAGATGCTGGAATCTACAGTACATTATTTGAAATTCTACTGTAATTAAGTCGTACTGAAAACGCTGCAAGCGCGACAGACGTCATGCTAAAGCTATGTACTCATTAGCGAGCTGTAACTGTGACCGCTGCTCTTTACTGTTACATAAAGTCATAGCGTGTACGTTATTCACGAGCGGAACAGGTACTCTAACTAGAACCTTGAACTCCATCGGTTAAAATTCGCTAGTGAGTATCTGGCTTAAAATGTAGCGAATGCAGGCGAAGCGTGGACATTGTCTCGCGGAGCGCGTGTCCGGTCCACTGGATCAACTGACTTCCAATTGTTGTAGAAAATATTCAACTGTGCTTTCAGACAATGAAGAAGTTTGAAAAAATGGGAACATTTTTTAACATGCGCCGACGCCCAGCGAGAAAATATAAATTTCAAAAACTCAATTGCAACATGTAGTAAAAATTCTACAACAATCAACAGCCGATAGATGTCCACCTATGAACAAAGGCCTCCCTCTTTTAGAAGAGGGGGTTGCCATAATCCCAACGCTTGGCAAGCGGCTTGGGGATCGCAGTTTTGGTGGTCAAGTTACAGAATACGCTGCTGCCCATTGTCTGGATGTTCCCTTAGTCGCCTCTTACGGCACCCACGGGAGGAAAGGGGGTGATCAATTCTAGGCCGGATACCACACGGCGATCAAAATATATACAACATGAATATCTACCGACTTACGAAGCCGCGACGTAGGTCATTGCCACTGAACCTAACCCGCTTTCTGTATGACAAAACCCTTAACATTTAGCTTTAATATTGCTGCACGTGTCATGTACCGAACTTGTAATCTGTTTGCTAGCAAGTATGCGATGCGACGTACACATAGTGCCATAGCTCCGTTTTGACACTCCCGAGTCTCGAATATTCTATCTAGATTCACTGAGTAACATTGTTTAGGGTGGCGATGCGATACCCTATATATTTGGACGATTCACAGCTTGTGGTTTTTCGTCGCAGAGTTTAGACTGCGGCCTGTTAGCAATGTTTGGCTTCCTCCATGTCATTTCTGGAGACTGAATGTATTAAAAAATGGATAGTTGAATTAAATTTTCATTTGGTAAAAAAAACAGATAATATATTGCATCAAAGCACCAATAAGAGGAAAAATACTTAGCTTCTCTGTAAATAAAACGGTGAAAAATCTTTGAAAGCTGTCACGTCTCAAGATAACATTCAAATGGAGTCTACAAACTCAAAATTTAAGGTAAAAAAAAAATGGTCTCATAATAATTTTATTATTTTTGATAAACTAAATTTACTTACTCTAGAGGACTAATCTTTTTACTTTGGAACTTTTTTAGCCGCTGGAATCGTATTTTTTCTCTTCTTGGTTTTGAAAGAACTATCATGCCATTTAAAGGACGGCCGCGGAAGCCGGGAGACGTAACCTCAGGCACAGATTAAAAAACCTCGAGCTCTTATAATATTTAGTCATGGCTTTATGAAATATAGCATTGTACCCAACCTACTTTATTCTACAGTGAAAAAAATCACACCGAGTATAAGACCATAATCATAATCACGTTATAACATACTATTATTATGTAACGTTTTGATTAACGTTAGAACATACTATTGTATTGTAACGTTATGATTAACGTTATCGCTTCCCAAATCATCGATAGCTTTCAATCGGCTAATCTATAGATGACCAAAGATATGGCCTGTAACCAAGAAACACATTTTAGATTCACCAGTGTTTTACGTTCAAGTTATTAAACCAAATATAAACGACATTTTAGCTGATCATAAATAGTTATAAGTTAGTCTTCTTTATATAATTTTGATTTTCAATTGAAAATAATTGACTGCCTCGTTGGTCTAGTGGTCGCTAAGCGCGACTGCTGAGCAAGAGGTCCTGGGTTCAAATCCCGGGTCGGGCAAAGTGTTACTGAGTTTTCCATTAGGTAATTCTCAGTAGCAGCACGGAGTCTGGATTTGTGCCCGGTTGATGGCAATAGGCTCGCCCTCTATTACATTGGGACTTACAACATAACGGGCGAAATGTGGGTGTACTATATGTACACCTCTGCCTACCCCTTCAGGGATTACAGGCGTGATGTTATGTTATGTAATAAATTGCAAAAATTACAAAGCTATCCGTAATAGTTTAATCTCGACGCGCGGAACAAAACAAATAAAACACACATTGTTAGTTCCAACGAAATTAAAGTGTACGTGAAACTCATGCTTAATAATGCAAGACAAAGGACGTAGTTTCATTACAAAGCGTTTCGCAGAACAAGTCAATTCTGGTGTAATTGTTGAGCTCATATAGCCAGTAGCTCGTTTGAATATAACAATAGTGTCTATGCCGATATTGAAGGCATGATATTTTCCGTCAGTCGCCTCCGGTTGTTAAACGTTCGGGTTTTGGCTCGACGCCATTTTTTTGGCCTTGTTCCTTCCGAAACGTTACCCCTTTCGCTGTCATACAATACTGCTAGAATTAATCTGTTTAATGCGTATTACAATTGCAAAGTTCGTGTTTATTCTATTTATGTGGCGCTCGTGAATCTTCATCTTCTCTCACTTATGCTGCTTTGGTTTCTGTTTTCGTGTTTGGTATGGTAAACAGCTGTCGGATAGCCGAATTATTTTATCTAATTATTTGTATGGTCATGCAATTTTGTCTAGATTGAAAGCAAAGCAAGGCATTCCAATGCATGTGTGTTAAAATACAATAAAACCACCTAAAAATTATGTCCTAAATTAATTTCTCTCCTTTTCCTCCTAATTAATACCTAACTCTTTATCCATTTCTATTTAAATGAGACGTGAAATACATCTTTCCTTTTTTATCCTTTTAAATGCATCATCGGCGTAGGAAGCTATTTTTCGTCGTATTTAGTATGAACTTAAACTTAGTATCTTATTTCAAAACTTTGCAGCTATGTACAATGTTATGTATGTTTACAATGAAAATACGAAGCACATTTTAGTATTATGGTAAGAGCTGCATTTCAGAATGAGGACTTAGGACTCTTCTCTAGACACGGCTATTAGCCATAACTCAGCTTCATTGGGGACGCTATTCAATCTAAACAAACAAAGCTGTGTACTAAGGTAAGTCTGGTTTAACACTTGTCACCGGTATTCGTATGTCAACTAACACCGACGGCTTAAAGTGCTCTCCGAGGTACGGAGGGGTCTAATGAGGCAGCTTAGACAGCAAGCTACGTGTATCGTACATCTAGTGCTGTCCAAGTATAGAAGGACTCGCGCTAATACTGTATCTTACTGCTATAGTGTTGTGGTTACTTGATTGTGATGTAGGGACTAGAATGTTTAAGAAGAAAGATAGGAAAGGTTGGGCGTACGGAATTAATGAAATAGATGACTGCGTACTTTTAGATTAGCACAAGCATGGGACAACGGGCTCGAAGATGTTATGGAAAAATCTAAAATAAAATTTATTTACATAACATAACATCACATTTCAACAGTTATGTTATGGGTCCCAATGTAATAGGGGGCGAGCCTATTGCCATTGACCGGGCACAAATCCAGACTCCGTGCTGCTGCTGAGAAATACCATTAGGTAATTCGAGGGAAATACCTAATAATACTTTACCCGACCTGGGATTTGAATTTTGAACCTCATGCTCAGCAGTCGCGCTTAGCGACCACTAGACGAGTGAGACAGTCCGTACTTTTTACATTAAGTATTTTTCTATGTAGGTACTGTATTCTACTGGATAAAGTTACAAAAATCGTTTTGAACATAAGCTCTCTCAAATTATAAAATATTGTAGGTAGATACTTCGACTATCCAGTTCAGTTAATGTTAGATAAATGACCGCGCGCTTATTGGCTGGGAGGATAAACTCTGAAAGTTTGCCAGATATTCCAGTTGCTAATCGATTAGTGCTTGAACTTCCCTGACTACCCTTTAGTGTTTTCATGGCAATATCAAAACTTTCCGTAGATTCTAGAGCGCCGGCTTTTGAATGTGATGTCGGTTGTCTTCGTTCAATTTCTGTATTTTTGGAGTGTTGATCAGTCTTTTAAGTTCTCATTTTAAGGTATTTAAGACACTGACTCCTGTAACACAGGTTTGAAACCTAGCACAGGTGTCAGGGTTTCACATATTATAATTGTACCTACATATTTTTGTGTCAATAGTTTTTTAATATTATTATTTATACACATCTCAAATGTACTCTAAAAATGTAGTTAATCTTTTTAATGACACAGTCATTGATTTGTAGGCATTTATGTATATTGAAATAGCTTTTTGTCATTGAAAGACAATTTCCTGGAAACAGCGGAGCGGCTGGAAAAGTGAAGACAAAGAAGGAAATGCTAAGACCCCATCATTAAGGGATATAGAAGAAGTGCTAGAGAGAGAGATATTCGAGATGCGTGACCGATTTTCAAGAAATTATTTGCAACAAGTCATTCTTAGCCGCCAATCCGACGTATTAAATACAATACCAATGCACAAGTCCTATTAGACGAAGCACTTATTCCCCAGTTTTGCTCAAAAGTTAAGTGAACGAGGTCGAACGCCTAGTGCCAAGACTGCACGTCGCGACTCAACGCATAGTCCCGGCAATTAGTCGTCGGCGTCAGTTGGTAAATATTAACACTGGTAATTGTACGTTGAACGTCAGCTCTCCCGATGTTCGTTACAGGGTCCACTTGCACCCTGAATACAAATGAGTCCATTACGAGAGTACGAGATAACACCGACACCAATATCACGTAACGTCATGTGTGCTTAAGCGCTAAGTTTTTGTAAACATGTCTAGATTTTATTGATTACGCTGTCTATATATCGTAGCGTATTTCAGTTAGTCGACTCTTTGGATAGGATAAGCTGCAACATTGTTCAATCAATTCTGCTATCTTGCAACGTAGAGTTTAGGAAGACTTGAGTAAGAACTACGAGTAACTATTGTATTAGTTTGGTGAATTTTCTCATGTCAAAATCCTTTACATTTGTCCGGGAACTTAATACTTTTTTATTAAAAATATCCTTACCAATATACCTAGTTGTTATAAAAATATTTGCTAAAGCGGTAAAAACAACTATGCCGATTCATCTATGCTACATTTTATCGGCCATCGCCGCCTATACAGGGTGTAACAGGGTTTGGAATCGTCAAAAATTCCTACGTGTATATGAACTTCGGTAACGACATTTCAGCCTATTTGTATTCAGTTTGAATCGTCCGATTTTTCATGCAATTCATCACAAAGCGGTGGCAATAGTAAGAGAGATGTAACGTCCTATCTAAAGGATCTGTTTTATATGCAAACGTTTTATGTAAGGCTTAAATTAAATAACAAACAATAACTGCCTGAAAACCAAGATGTAGACTTTTTTTGTGTTTTTTTTCGCTTAGTGTTTATTTTTTTAACCGACATTATTATTTATCTATACGTATAAGTGTATGAATATCATCAGGCTAAATTTCTGAAGAAAATGTTGGTGTCGATATAATATGGATGAAAAGATTCCAAAACTGGGTGCTATGAAGAATTTTACAACTCATGTTGGTTTTGAGATTACGTGCGAAGATAGCTTCTTTCTAGCGCGTTGCATTTTAGGGCATGTTTTAAACCGTGATGAACCTTCGGTTCAGAGAAGTGATTTATTTGCCGCTGAATACCTAAAATACAAGTTACACTGTTGCCATCTTAAAAGCGGCCTGTCTTAGGCGTTCGATAAAATTCAATGCAAAATTATCAGTGCTGCAAGGTGCGCTTGCTCGGAGTGCACCGAAAGCAACTGCTTTCTACAATAATAGCTCTACAAAGTGATGTCGACGCTACTTCTGAACTTTTAAGTGTTTGATTTCAAGCCAATTAGGAACACAGAACACCTGCAAATCATGTTTGAGTTGTCGAACTTACTTTCAATTGTTGTACGCTCTAAATTGATAAAGGAAATTTGAAAAATGATGGACACGAGCAGGACTTGAACCTGCGACCTTCGCCGTACCGTAGCGCTGCTCTAACCAACTGAGTCATCGTGTCACTGCTCGTATCCATCGAATTTCAAGTTCCCTTTTAGTATTTACGTCTTAAGGGTGACGTCAGGTATTGTTGTACACTCGTTCGATTGTACATAAAAAAAATCACATTGCACACACTATTTATTACATTGACTGCCTCGTTGGTCTAGTGGTGGCTAACCGCGACTGCTGAGCAAGAGGTCCTGGGTTCAAATCCCGGGTCGTGCAAAGTGTTACTGAGTTTTCCATTAGGTAATTCTCAGTAGCAGCACGGAGTCTGGATTTGTGCCCGGTTGATGGCAATAGGCTCGCCCCCTATTACATTAGGACTTACAACATAACTGGCGAAATGTGGGTGTACTATACGTTCACCTTTGCCTACCCCTTCGGGGAATACAGGCGTGATGTTATGTTATGTTTTTGTTATGCACACACTATTTTCAAGTGTACCAGAAATATGTTAAAAAACAATTTCATATGACATATAATAAATTTTCATGGCCATATTTTTTTAAATTGGTTTGCAAGTCTATAATAGTGTTATTAATAATTATGTAGAGCCATAACTATTAAAACAGGTTTTGATCTAACAATAATTCGTAAAAGCCAGTGTGCACACGTCCATACGAAATAATGTACACCTGCAGCCGCCATCATGTAACCAACGAACTATAAAACAGTTTAGAATCACTTCAACATTGTAACATTTTCCATGACAACGTTACACAAGATCCTGCCGGGTATCCATCCGGTGCGGGAGTGAATATCGATTTTACTGAATGTCTGACAACACTGATTCGTATCGCTATTGCCTTTATACATTCTGCTAAAGCCTGTGTAACAACCACTGCATAGATCTCGAAGTCGAAAGTGCGATGTCTGAGCGGCAATGAACCTAAGTTACTTAACCCTTTCACTGTCCAGTGTACTACATGTGAACACATCGATTGTTTTACTTAGCAGACAGTCAACATGGTAATTATGAAGTTTATTTCATTATTATTATTATTCTGTGTAGTATAGTCTTTTTCTTCTATTAAAATTAGTATTAGCGAAATGATGGTGTTTTGTACAGGTACACCGCTGTTTACTCCTTCCGGGAACACAGACGTGATGTTATGTGATGTGAAAAATTGCTTTATTGTGATTTCGAGTTCTTGGATTACATCAATGTCTACTTCTTGTGGAAATATTTTTCAGTATACCTACCTTGCAACAGCAAAAATGAATAAATATACCAATTAATATATTCTTAATTTTTTCAGGATATGGCTCTCCTTTCGGACATCTTCTAGCGAAAAAATAGTAAAATTCTTCTGTCATCTTTATTATCAGATCGACAATATAAAACACTCATCATGTTCTTTACATTTCCCCTGGAGACCTAGATATTTTATTATTTCTCACAGCTGCCAGTAAAATTAATATTTTTATTACTTGTGCAGTTTGTGCAATAACGGCTATATGGTCAACAATAACTTTTGAATCAAATGAAAGTTATTTTAACGTTTTGTGTAAATCACTGTATTTTCATATTTTACGAAATATATTACCCCGCAGTAAGATTATGTCAATTAGAATCACACTTATATTATAAATGCGAAAGTTTGTGAGTGCGTTTGTGTGACCGATTTTCCGAAAATGTAGTATGGAGGTAGCTGACAGGAGGCTACTTTTTATCCCGAAAAAATGTAGCGGGTAACACAGCGGGGCGAGCTAGTACTATATAATATAAATTTTTATTTTACTAGCTGCGGCCGCGGTTACTATTATGTCTGTACCTATGTGTTAATCCACGGTGTCAGCTACCTCCATGCCAAAATTTATCCAAATTGGTACGACCGTTTGAGCGTGAAGAGGTAACAAACATAGAAACACACTCACAAACTTTCGCCTGTAGACTATGAGTGTGAAAATTAATTCTTATTATTGTCAATCTCTTTTCTATTCACATACATTAGTAGTACAAGCTGTGTAAACAAAATAATGTTTTTAAATCCAATAGTATTATTAACTGCATACTTCACGTCCAATCACAACGCTGACTCAAATGCAATTGACGCGTCCGCGACGACAAATAGACTTAAAGGCGGAAAGGAAATCGATTTCTATTGGTCAATAGCCACATTGGAAGCTTCGAAGGTTGTTACTTTATTTAAATCTATTGTTGGTTTATTTAAATAATTAGATTTCATGTTTATTTCTATGAATATTTTAGATGTATGCCTGTATGTAGGTACAAAATAAGAATAGTATTCCACATTTTACATAATTTGTGTTAACTCCACCTTATGTCAGTTGATAGATCTGTAGCATTCTTTACATTCTAGATGTGCTTCTAAGATTTAAGTGGTCCTAGACATGTTTAATTGTTTATGTCTTTTTTTTAACTAAGCAATATAATTACTTAAAAAAAAGGCGTCAACATTATTCAGCATACATCTCTGTTTATAAAACGACATAATACATTATTTATAATCCAAAAACAATAGGAATTCCAAACCTATTTGTATTGTCATTATTTAGGGCCAATAACCCGAACAGTGACCCAATTAAATTTGTATATACCGACACCGTTCCGAATAATCATGATGCCACTACACATTACCTATATCACAATAGATCCCTTCCGTATAAAACACTATATATACCTACACATGTAAGGTAGTTATTTATTTTGAGAGCTGGATTTATTTGCGGAAACGGGTCTGACCCACATTACTCAAGGGAGATTCTGCTGAATAGGATTGTAAAGTATGCTATTTGAATCGAGATAATTTATAGTATTTTGAATAGTGTTTGTTCCTGGTGTTTACGTTTTTTGGTCGATGTTTTTTGATTAAATTGGATGGCTTTCACAAATTAATGGAATTAGAGTTACTGTTTTTAATAAGCGTATGTAGAACGACTAATAGTTTTAGTAGCAACGTATCAACGTTTTTTGGTTGATGGTTTCCGAATTAATTGTATCAAACTAACCAATTACTTTAATCGAATTAGTTTGCGGTGCTATCTGTTTTGTCATTAGTAGACGCGGAGGAATTATTAATTTAACTTTCAGTACCTACTAGATATAGGGGAAATAATAACCTACTAATGTTCTCCTGACCGAATTTCGGTCATGGCGGCCGATCTCATCTGAGACTAGCCAACTACGCAAGAGATATTATAGTGCACAAGTATGCGCGTAAACACAGGTGCACTCCCTATTCCCTCACTCTCATAGTCCGATGGGACGGAAGACCGACACGACCGGAGAGAGATCAGGCGCAGGACCAACGGCTTAACGTGCCTTCCGAAGCACGGAGGGGTCTCGACATGTGAAAACGGTCACCCATCATAAGACTGACCGCGGCGAGCACGGCTTAACCTCGCAAATCGACTTATCTGCGCGGTAACCACGTTGCTACGAGCCCCTCAATCTGAATAACTTACTAACGCTTTAGCAACTGCGTTACCTTTTTTGGTTTCCGGGACTTCGACTAATCGTATAAACGAAACTCGGTTTTAACAAAAAACTAAAATAATTAAATGATTTTCAGATTTCTGTTTTTGTAACTCGTAGATTTGTAAAAAAACTAAAGTATCAACATCAGCGCCTTCTTTAAATACAAACCTGTAATCTTTAAAGGGCTAAGCAGAGATGATTTCCCTTTACCGTCCATCATAGGTCCCATGTAGTGGGTGGCCAGGTTCTTGTTACATCGGTCCTGCACCAGGCTCGTAGCAATAGATGTTGACAATAAAATGCAGTCAAAATCGCTGTTCTTATCTACTCTTTAGGCTTAAATCACACCACACAGATACTATGTTTTATTGTAATGAAGATAAGGTTTAAAGTCATATGACACTGAACTGCTCGCCGCTTCGCTGCCGGCCGCTTCCATCTCGGTGTGATTTGAACCTAATCCCAATTTATCCCCAGCAACAGATAATAATATACATTATTCTATTTATTTATTTCAGTATCTTTCAGGCAAGTCCTATATTAATACATTGGTGTAGTCCCGTATATACACTAAACAAATTTTATTCCCTGATTTCCCTTTTTATTGTGAGAAAAATATTTTCTGGCCACGCGCCAGGGTCTTCATTATTTGCCTCATCTTAAGGAAACTGCCAGCGTTGGATTATAATTTGTTTATACCGCATTTCAGGTTGGCAATACTCTTACTTACCTTATAGGATTTTTGCTTTCATACATATAGGTATAAAAAAAATTATTTTATGGTTCTGGAACGTCAATACTCACACAATACCAATTTTTTTAAAGTTGTTATAGGATACTTTTGATCTATCTTGAACAAACGAATACAATCAAGCCTGAAATATGCTGAAACACATTTCGTCGCGTATCATATTGATAACTTCTATGTTTTCATCTTTTAAGTACGAGCAATAGTCTTTTCGTTAAGGACTAACCCAGTAGCATCACCATTGGTGAAAGCGCTTAGTAGGCTGGTGATTCACCAGCCTACTAAGACCTCTTCAATATATCGAGCTTACACTGAGCTTGCCCTAAAATCCTTTTCCACATGGACTTAACTAAACTGGCCATAACATCTGTACAAAATACTTCGTTATAAACACTATAAATCAAAGCAATTTTAAGTTAAAATAAACATTAAAGTTCACCTCGCATTATAATTAGACATCCGAACAGCTTAGCTCACCTCGAGAGGTTACAGAAACGGGTCAAGTATAGTTTTCATAACGCACTAATAACACGCGACGATCGCTGTACTCGTTTTAAATGGTATAAAATGGAATTATTTTGTTTCAAGCGTTTGTGTTGCTGGGTACCTTTGTGGCTGCATTAATTGCTTTTGCTTACCTTAAAAATTATGACGTATTTACTTTATAATTGTGGAACCACGTTAGGAATGACTGGGTCCTGCAACACAGGGTATCGCGCAGGATTTAGTGTTTCAATGTGAACATGTTACCTTTTCGATAATGTAAAAAGTTTTCTTTATAAGAGGAGCTTAGGGTATGTTCTTGACTTCTTGCCTACCCACAGTGCAAGTTCCATGAAAATAAACACTAAAATTAAGACCTTTCCTAAACTGTTATTGAATCCATAACACACTCCTCATACACTTTAACCTCGTACCCAGAAGAACATTAATTCAAACAAATGAATGGAAATATTAAGAAATCTGTAAGATTAAAAAATGTCCATTGATTTAATTGAAAGTCCATTGTATTAATTCATTCAGGAACCAGTCTCCAAGGACGTTAAGATAACAAAAAGTATTTAAATTGTAAGGACTGAAAGACTCATTTTTCAATACACTTACGGACGACCTTTTGATCGGAGCCGCCTTTGTCTGATATCTAAGGCTTGATCGTGATTGAGGTTTGAATACTTCATCACCTAAAGAAATACGTACACGC
Source organism: Abrostola tripartita (assembly GCA_905340225.1). Taxonomy (NCBI): domain Eukaryota; kingdom Metazoa; phylum Arthropoda; class Insecta; order Lepidoptera; family Noctuidae; genus Abrostola; species Abrostola tripartita. The sequence continues at coordinate 1,732,711 of HG996494.1, forward strand.
AATCACCTCTTTATTTCTTGACGGTGTAGGCTAGTGTACTCTTGTACCAAGAGTCTGTTCACTAAATCTTCACATAATTTTGCTGGTGTTGTAAAGTCCCATGTCATTAATGGCGAGCCTAATTGCCTTACATAGATGGAACCATATGGGTTCATTGCCCTTAAAGATTTGCTGTTCTGCCAATTCTTTTTCTTCTTATCTTATGGCTGACGAACAACCTGCCAATGAAAGGGTATTCTGACTTCCTTATGAATAAATATTTTATGACGGAAATATTCATTATTATCAAGGCAATATAATAAATACTATCTTCTTTTAGAATATTTATATGAAACAAAATTCGTCATTATCTGCTTACCTTTTCCGTATGTTTCATAATATTTTAAGTAGGTATCTGTAGCCATATACTAGCTTATTGATGTTTAGTTTATTCTGTAGAATAAAAGCCACCTTCATACGAAAGTATTGTAGTGTAAGTAAGTGTATCCCATACTTAAGGTATGAGACCTTAAGCTTGGGATACACTTACTGCTCGGTAAATTTTTACTACCATATCTATTATATACTTACGAATACAAGAATTATATTTTCGATGATACTGAATGTGTACGTTTCCTTTTTCCCACTGACGGTAACAAATCCCACGACGATGATCTCATCTTCATTTTTCAATAACAATTAAAACCTGCTCTAGACAATTTCCGTCCAGTAAAGTCTGAAAATCCTAAACAAGCTGAGAATCGAACTTAAAACCACAGGTTGTCAGTCGCGTTAGTAACCACATACAGAACGAATAAGGCCTCGAAAACAACTACTTACCACAACCAAATTCAAACCTTATTTCCTAGGTAATACCAATTAGATTGCCGCTCCTTGATTTGGCAAATGTTAATGGCTTTAGTTTGTACAAAGCCATTATAACTTAATAATACAATAATACCTACGTGATGTAGAGATCTGTCAAGTAATCTCGGTGGGTTTCATTTTAGTAAGCGAATTAAATCCTTATGAATATTTCATGTAGGACTTTGTGACTCTACGGAGTGAATAAATAGACTTATATTTTGTCGTTGTATGGCATCGCTTTAATTTATTTTAACAACATTACTTTTAATTTTACAGGCTAAGAATGTCAGTTGCGACACTATACATGATGTAAAGCTATACATCTAATTTCAAGTTCTTATAAAGGTTGAATAATTTGACAGCTGTAATAGGTATGTTGATTATGTTTTCCGTTCTTAAAAAAACTACACGTGTTGTGCTAACAACGTATAGGGTGCTATCGCATACTACATCTGACAGTGTTGTTAGTATAGGTTTCATAATAATATGTTATTAGGGGCGAGCCTATTGTCATAAATCATAATAAACATAACATCACGCCTGTATTCCCCGAAGGGGTAGGCAGAGGTGAACATATACCTAGTATACCCACATTTCGCCAGTTATGTTGTAAGTCCCAATGTAATAGGGGCCGAGCCTATTGCCATCAACCGGGCACAAATCCAGACTCCGTGCTGCTACTGAGAATTACCTAATGGAAAAGTCAGTGTCACTTTGCCCGACCCGGGATTTGAACCCAGGACCTCTTGCTCAGCAGTCGCGCTTAGCGACCACTAGACCAACGAGGCATCATAATAAATTGTCATAAATTACGAAAGTACCTACTTATTGTTGACACTGAAAAAGTCTCACACCAGGACTTACCCGCAACCGCACTGCATTTCGACCGCTAACCTCGAAGCCTCCGCGACATGCTACTGCGACCGCCGAAAGTAATAAACTATAATATAAGTACCCAGACTGCTCATTAAATGTTTGTGGGTTATATAAGGAACATTTCACGCATTATACAGCTTTAACATTTTATCAAGATTACAATAGCAGCACGCAAATCCTGTTTCATTTACTTTTCTTTCTAATTTTCTGTGCCATATTCATAATTTAGACCTTCGCATAAAGAGGTTTAGGGGAATATACCGGATTATTCTTATATTTTTTCATTTATGTTACAGAAATAGGCTGTTGGTAATTTCATTTTACTCTAATATAGTGACACTCTGATATTGAAACGTGATCAAGCCTTTGTACTTACATTAACGGTAAAAAGCCAATAAATTGAAAAAAGCTTTCATCAGGCTTCATCAAAGCTTATGCCTATAGAATTTGTTTGTAAATTAATATGTTTGTCAAGGCTTCTACGGAGCCTGTAAGTATTATAATTATCAACTTAAATTTTAATTAATTATACGCTCTTATTTGACGTTAAAAAACGTATAGAAGAGTGTTTAAAATTTGCGCATTTTTAACTAAAACACACGAAATCTAGAAGTAAAAAAATAATAACTGCTGGTAACTGTTATATAGAAATTACTTAAATCTGTAATTTAGATACTTAAAAAATATATATTTAGGTCCTTTTCTCGCACATTTTTTTACCAGAACAGACGAAATCTAAAAGACGTAATTGAAGTTTTTAAAATCTGTAAATTAAATACAAGAAATAAAATTCGGCCTGCTTTTTGACATCATTTTAATCACCACATTTGTAGGGGTACTTTTGGATCCGTATTTGTATAAAGCCTGTATTAATATGACTGGAATAAAGAGGCCGAAAAAGACTGGAGTGCTCTCAGCCCACTAGCAAGAAACACCACAAGACAGTGAAGAGTGTTTTAGAAGAGTCTTTAGTGTCAAAGGCAAGTCGTTAGGGCTTTGAGCAAGGTCAGGAAGTAAAGAAAAAAAAAAGATGTGTAGATAACTTTATTTTTAAATATTCATAGTTATTTCGGCTTCTGATTTATATTGTTTTAGCTAACTAGTAAATACTAGTAAGCTTTTGTCTACTGTTTAATATTATCATCATTATCAGCCTATCTCCGTCATAGCTCGGCGTAGGCCTCTCCTGTTTAATATGCTAAGTGTCAATAATTAAAATTAGATGAATTTGAAAAAGAAAATCTCGTCCAATTATGTTAAAAAAATTACCCTCAGATATACAATAGATTTACGTGATTCTATTCACCTGCCGGTAGTAATATTTTGATCATAGTTTGATCAACCAGGCCAAATTTTAATCTATGAACAAAACAATACTCGAAACAGAAGATAAACATGATCCTCTCTTAAAAATGACATCACTAGGAATGGCCTATTTTGAAAGGCTAATTGATTAAATTACCTAATCAAGTAACAAATTTACAGACACGGGTTGGGTTGATTGTTAGTTGATTAGTTTACACCCGTTTGAATTCGTCGAACTGCTGTCAAGTAAATTTGTGTTCTAACCAATAAGATTTGAATTCACGACCTTGCAGTTGATTGGATGAACTAGAACAAGACGTTGTAGTATCTACGTCTTTTGTTTGAGCTACTAACAGATTTTTTTTTGTAGCAGCAACGGGTTAGGTCTCGAAAATTGTTTTTATAAGCTCCCTTTACATCGTTGCCTTAAAACTCTCTTTGACATCATGTTTTGAAGAACTCATTTAAAATCATATTACGGCTAGTCTGAAACAGACTTTCATTCCAGGAAAGTGAACAAGATTATATTTGAATTTAAGTTTCAAACGAGATTAAATTCTAAGTAACTTATTTTCAATTCCAAACTAATATTGAATTGCAACATCATTTGTCAAAGGCTTTTAATGCACGTGAACAAGTTTGTAAAATTCAAAAAACAAAATAAAAACATATATTTCAATTAGATTAATGATTAGTACTTTTCGAACGTCAAATTACATAAAGGCAGCTCCCCAAAACGCCCACCCATCAAAACTTCCTAGGGCTATAGCTGGGTGGAAGAAACGGCGCAACCAACTATCCACACATACCCACTTCGATATTTTGGTAAGGTATAGGAGTAACACACGTAAGAATTATATAATAGTACCTATTGTGGAGTATATTAACTTTCTAAATGTGTCCCGTTAATATCAGTTTGCCAAGTTATTACGTCAAATGGAATGGGATGTCCCAAGGCACTATACTAGGACATACATTAAAAGTTTGCCCCACTTAAAATATGTGTTAATGACAGCCCAAATGTAAGTAAACTATATCAAAGCATGCTTTCCTAGAGCAGTAAACTGATGTGTAATTAGAGTACGTAATTATCGAACTATTCCCAAGGTATGTCCAACTATGAGCGTCAATATTGTACGCGAACATTAGCTCATTTCTCTCGGGCCAATCACTTACGCTACAATTAGGATAACAATCTGTCTAAGTGACGTGTACAGTTCTGTATCAGTAATAAATTGACGTTTCTGATTACAGTTTGTTATAGGATGAATTGATACTTAAACAAGCTCTTATTTTCTATTATAATAATTTTCGTTAACGTGTGTATTCGAAACTAGTCGGGCATTTACGAATACACACGTGAGCAAAACCGGTATATTAAAGTAAATAAGCTTTTCTTTGGGCTACAAATCTTAAAGCGCTAACGGAATGAATATTATATGTAATTAAATTATGAACCTGCCTTTACTACGTCAAATTAGGATTCTTCTTCTGTTTTAATGAAAGTGTTAATTGTATGGAGCAATAACTGCTTTTTCACATCTTTTGCCGTAAATAATTTTGTACTGACACTGTATTTATTATAGCCATCGAATTGAGATAAAATATGGGATATAAATAAAATTAAATAATACAGCCACTTTACTAATAAGCCACCTTTTAATATCATACCAGCTATTCTTTATTTAATTCGAAGTATATTCCTTTCACTTACTGCCAATTTTGATGAAATCCACATGATAATGCTTTTAGCACAGACAAGGGCACACTCGACTCTACGTACCCGTCGGCTCTTACTCTCTTTACTGAAAATAAGAGCATTTTTTGCGGTGTATATTTATGTCAAGTAGAGTCGAGTAAAATACCAACAGCTAATATTATAATTGTAGGTATATTTACATATTTCATGCAGGAGCAGGTTTATCCTGCTTAATGTTTACAAATTGATTTTTAAGTTGTTCAAATTGCCATAGAGTTTTAAAATCAAAATTACTATATAATTCCGTCATTACGGTCAAGACATAATTAAGCTAGTGATGATTGATTCAATTAAATCGTGGAGGTAATTACACGATTTGTTTTTAATAATATTAGAATTTGTGTGCTCGTTAAATAATGCCCAAAAAATCCATCGTCTTATGTGGAGGATCCATCGTGGAGGATTTACTGATTTTGTTAAAATGCTGTATTTTTAAATTTCAACAAAGCTCACATAAATGAATAAATTAACTTTTATGCAGGCAGCTTTCTTAAATATGCTTTAAAAGTAGACTTGTTTTCCTCAACGGCTCTTGATAATCGAAACACTGTTCAAATAAAAAGAGAAAGTTCTTTAAATACACAACAAATGCTTTTTTTAAACTTTTATTAACTCGTTTTCCACTTCCTAATGAGAGACCTCGAGACCGGGAAATGTTAACTTTTATATTAGTATTTGAAATTTTTATGAAATTCTACATGCTAATTTTATTTTTCTTTCAATTTAGGGCTCATTTATAATTAAAGTCGCGTAATTTGTAACTAAAATAAAACTTCAAGGTAACTGGTAACCATGCCAACAGTTTTATTTCATACTTATGTTGTTCTATAACTAAGTATTCTATCTATCTAAATAGTTACAATTTTCCTACCATGTAGGCACTACAATCTACCTCTAAGTATCTAACTATCGTAAGCGAACAGTCGTAAATTTAGGCATCTATTAACAATATAAATATTTTACTAATTAATCCGAATTTAGAATTTTATTGTTCACTTCAAAAATATACTACTCACCTAACTCTAAAATATAAGATTACATTAAATGATCTAATGAAAGTTTACGATTTTTTGTCATACCCAACAGAATGTTGTCAGTCGAAGCTGTTGTAGAACTTTGTAAAATATCATCTTTACTTGCCATTGAATGGTAATCGTTCATTTCCGACCACGCTGGATCAGACTTCGCAATTCGTTTCCTTTCCTTAATTTTCGTGTACAATAGAACTGACACCATAATGAAAAATACTACAAAACCTAATGAGCATCCAACTATTAGGCCCATTCGGCGGTTTAGAATTGTAGAAATATCGAATTTTTTAGCGGCCCTAGATTTTACTGTTACTGGTTTTCTGAATGTATTGAATGAAACACATTCACTTGAAGGAGATCGCATAAGTATTGCAGCCGCAACGTCTTGCGTTATTCTTGCAGTAGAATTTGAATTGTCATCAATTGTTTTGTTTACTTCAGCAACAATTATTTCATCTTCGTAGTCCAATGGTTCTTCAGAATGAGTGATGACGCACACCACATAATTAATGTTTGGTTCCAAATCTTTTATATGAACCGACATCTCACTCTTTTCTAGATATTTCGATCGCACCTGTAAGAAATATAGAATTTTAAACCTTAGTACGTATGTTTTATTTTTTTTCCTAATGTTGAGTATCGTAATTGAATGTCTTACTCACGTCCGTATTTCCATCTTCACCATAGTATAGAATCTGCAAAGCCTTAATAGCCGTACGGTTCCTTATAAACCATGATACAGACACAGAATTATCTTTATGCCTGTCTACCGACAGTTGGGATATAACTGGAATATCGCATTTCTCTTTCGGATACTCCTCGTTGTAGCATGTTACTGCATTTGATTTTATGATTCTAGGATGATCCTGAATCCATACCCAAGCATTGTCCTTTTGGCAGCTGCATATAATAACATTATCTGAAAATAAATATCGATTACTTAAATCCTGAATTGTAAAAACTTGATTTAAATACGTAGATAAAATACAAACCTTTTATTGAAATATCTTGAATGTGATTTTCGACTGACGTCAGTAAGTCTATTGGTATGGTCTGAAGTTTATTATGATCTAAATCAATCTGGATAATCTTGTTCAAATTCTTGAATGCCGTTACTGAGATATATTTAATATTGTTATAGCTCAAGTGCAATACCGTTAACTCTTTCAAGTTTATTAGATCTTCATTAAGAATGTTTTGTAACTTGTTGTAAGAAAGATCCAAAAGTTTCAAATTACTTAACTCTTCGGCGAAGGATTCTATTGATTCGATGTTATTATTTGTTAAACATAATGTTCTTAACTTAGTTAGCCCACGGAAATTACTGGTTTTGAGTTGAGAAATTCTGTTATGACTTAAGTCCAAATTCTCTAGAAAAGATAACTTTGAAAATGGACTGACAGACAAGCGACGTATTTTATTAAATATGAGATACAGATGTTGTAAATTAGTGAACATTTCGAAAGTATTATCGTCTATATTTGTCATGTTAGTGGCACATATGTGTAATTCGTACAGATTTGCTATAAGTGTATTATTATCCAATCTGTTAGATGGAGACCATATAACAGCCGGATTTTTACTGAGGTCAATGTTGAGTATAGAAATGCCTTTGCTTTTATAAGACAGTAGGAAATCAAAACGAACTATGTCATTATTTGAGATATTAATATTACGTATATTAGGAAATATTTCGAATATAATTAGTGGTAAGTTGTCTAACTTATTATAACTAATATCAAATAGTATTAAATATGGAAACTCAATTTTTTTACTTGCTGTTATATTTTTTATTTCATTTTTTCTCAATATTAAATATTTTAATTTGGTTAATTTTTCAAAACCACATAGTTCTACTCTTGGTATGAGGTTATCTGCAAGATCTAAACTCTCAATGTCTGTAAAATTGTGAAATGTGTTGTATGGCACGTAATCCAAAAAGTTATTACTCAAGTTAAACTCAGATATAGAGTTGTGCAGGTCAAACAATGTAGTAGGAATGGTACTGATTATATTCTGTGCTAAATTCAGTCTCAATATTTTTCTATTATGTCTGAATGTGCCCTCGAAAATCGTATCAATGTTACAGTGCTCCATATAAACAACTTCTAAAAGTGGAAGTTGGGTAAACGTCTCTATAGGGAGATAGTCAAGAACGTTGAAAGACAAAGTCAAATATTTTAATCCTGAAATACTAATAGATAACAAGTCTCTAGCTTTTAAGGAATTATTTTTAAGAGAAAGTGACTTTAAATTGTTCAATCCTAAAAATGTGCCATTTTCTATGAACTGTATTTCGCAATTATCCAAAAACAGTGAGCTCAGTGGTAAACCCTGCTGAAAAACATTTTTGTGAAGTATTTTCAAAGGGTTAAAAGAAAGATTTAAGCTTCTTAGTTTTTTCAGGGTGTCAAACGCCATATCAAAAATAAACGTTATTGTGTTGTACGAAATATCTAAGTCTTCTATTTCACTTAATCCGTAAAATGTATAATTTGTTATATTACTTAGTAAATTGTATTGTAAATCTAGTGAACGTGCAGAATATAAGTGCTGTAATGAGAAGTCTTCTATGACAGAAATGTCGTTGCTGTTTAATTCGAGTCGCGTTACAAGGCTTAAATTGCGAAAGGTGTTTTTTGTTAAAAACTTCAGGCGGTTGTTTCTCAAGCTCAAATAATTTAAATTTGCTTGTGACTGCAGCATAAAGTTACCTATTAAAGACAACGAATTGAATTCTAAATGAAGCGTCACTAACTTCGAATTAATCTTTGGCAAAACATCATTTAATGCTACGATGTAATTATAATGTAAACTGAGATATTTTAAATCAGTCATGTCTATAAAAGTACCAGGTTCTATAAAGGTAATCTCGTTGTGGTCCAAGTAAACTTCTTTCAGTTTCATAGAATTTACAAAATAATCTTTTGTTATTACTTTAAGCTTGTTGTTATTCAACCTTATCTCACTTACATTTACTAAGGGTCCTAACGTGTCATTATTAAATTCTGAAAAATTGTTATTGTCTAATCTTATGTTCAATATATTCTTATTATTTATAAAAATATTATGTGGCACTTGATTCAAATAATTAAATTCTAGACTAAGCTTATTAAGGTTCACTAAGTTACTAAAGCTCTCACTATGAATGTTGTTTATACAATTCTTATCTAAATGTATTGCACTAATCCTCTTTGAATTAAGAAAAGAGTCTATTGGCACATCCAAAATATTATTATAACTTAGGGTTACTTCTGTGAGTGATGGTAAATTACAAAACAAACCGTGAATGTGGTGCAGATGATTGTGACTTAGATCAATAACTTCTAAATATTTGTTATTTTGAAAAATATTGGGGTTTAATACTTTAATTCTATTATGACTTAAATCAAGTGATTTTAAATTGACTAATGAGTAAAATGCTCTATAATGTATGTTGTTGATAAAATTAAAATGAAACGACAATGTGATCAGGGACGGACAAAATTTAAGGCAGTCTTCCGAAATGAATTCAAAATTATTTGAACTTAAATCTAAATACTCTAGAGATATTAATTCAGAGTTCTCAACTACGGGAAAAGAAGACATTTCATTCCAAGCTAATCGTAATGATCGAAGATGCCTTAATTTTGCAAAAGCCTCTATGGGTAATGTTGTAAGATTATTTTCGCTCAAATCAATTTCGGATAGTGTTAACTCTAGGCTTGAAAAAGCAGATTCCGATACGTCACGTATAACATTCGCTTTTATGTTTAGTTTCATGAGAGGAAGACCGTAAAAACTGTAGCTTGGTATATCCTCTATATAATTAGACGTCAAGTCGATCGATATCAGTTTAAGCATGCCGGATAAAGCTTTCTGGGGAATAATTTTGATTTTGCTCGATACGATGCTTAACGTCTCAAGGCACTTTCTCAGCGGCATAAACGTATCATCGCCAATGTCTTTTATGCTTGTTCTTGACATATGAATATGCTTTATACAAACGCCTTGAGGTATAAAATGGGGTCCCAGTGCGTCTTCGTTGTCGTCGAGGTCGTAAACGGAGAGTGAATGTATGTCAGACACACTTTTAAGTGCATTTTTTATATCTTTCGAAGCAGTATCTTGGCAATCAAGAAACAAGCCTGAAAATAAATCCGGGATTAATGTATCGTACGCATAACAAAACACTTACAACAAGAGAGCGATCTTACCGTCTTCAAATGTGTAACAAGAACATTTGTTAGTTTTTATTAAGTCGGGACACCCCAAGGTATTTTGAGCTCGCAAAACGGAGGGTAGAACCAGCAGTAACGAAACAATTTGCAAAACGTCACAGTCATTTTTCCTTGTCTTGAAGAATAAAACTTTTTTCATAGTTACATTATAATGATTTTATTTTTTACATTTTATGTCTGCTTGTGTACTACCTGTAACAAATAGAAAAAGGATTGTCATGTCTTTGTCAATAACGATGACTCAGGGATGAACAACAGTTCCTTGTCTATTTTCGAAATATAAACAAACATCAAAGAACAAGTAAAATACGAACGCTACCGACATGCGTAGACATCGATTGTACACTGTACGGTAATATGACTTATGTACACGGTTGCCTATATGTTAAACAATTCATATCATGTCGAATGTAAGGAGGAATGCAGACAGGCCTTTGACGTAGTGAACATTCAGATGTTATTGCGAATATACACAGACAAGTTTCTTTAAAGATCTGGAAAGTCCGATAAAAGTAGTAAACAAAATTATTGGACTACTGAACTAGCGGATGCGGGTTTAATCCCCGTACAAGATAGAATTTTATTTGTGTAATTCTCAATCCGATATTTGTCCTTAATCCAGACATTTCTACATGTGCCTTATGGTAGCATCTCACGGCGCTTTATAACACGGATTGCACTGTGCAGAGACTGGATGAATGAGCCAACAAGTACCACGAGCGTGCCTGAGCCACCCCTTCACCCAGCGCGTTCCTCGGCTCCGTGCGGCGCGGCTCATGTAATAACGTGCCGTGAAAAGCCACCTTAATATTTCTGGTCAGTGAACACACATTGGAGAAATTCGAAACGTGCGACAACGCCTACCTTTATTCTTTTATCTCAGCATCTGTAGCTGAAGTCTCGTTAAAGATTCACTTCACTTGCTTTATTCTCCGACTAAAACGTGAGACTTATAGTCGGTCGCCTGCATTCTACCTACTTATATTCACTACAACAACTGTTGTGGGTAAGCACGAATGGGAAATCCTTGTACCTTTACAATTGTACACCGACATGCGCACTGCATGTACCTAGGTTGGGTGGATTAAATAGACGTAATTACTTCAGACCACAGTTTCGAATTCAATGTGGATATTGTTCAATTCTATAATGGAGTATTCTGTATTTGTAACTAAGCTCCAGTTACCAACGTGAAACGGGTGTATTGATAAATAAACTTTTGTAGTCATATCATTTGTTTACATTCAGATTAATTAGTTATACCTACTTGTTCTTGTCATGATTAACAATAGATATAATTAATGTTAATTTATATGCTATGGCCTAGTAGAAGTCGTGGTGGCCTAGTGGTTGACATACCGGATTTCTATGCACGAGGTTGCAGGTTCAAACCCAGGCAAGTATTAATGTGACTTTTTCAATGTCATAAATACTTTCTTAGATATTCTAAGACACCACTGACTGACGGTGACGGAAAACATCGTAAGGAACCTGATTTAATTATCTGAAATCGCCAACCCGCAGTGAGCTAGCGTGGTGATCAGTGCTCAATCCTTCTCTATACGAGAAGAGGCCTTTGCCTTGCAGTGGGACAGTTATAGGCTCTTATTATTTATTTATATGCTTCTATACAGGACATCTATCGAAACCAAAATGCGATATAGAACGCCTAGCTTTCTGAGATAAACTCCAACTTCCTCTAGAGATCCATGGTTCCTATAGACCACCTACACTGTTCTCACATAAATTATTGAACTTGTCTGGACTTTAAAAGAGACCTTGACCCCTGAATTCGTTTCGGTATTTCTTCATTATTTCAATATCATCATTAAAAAAATATGACGTGGTTTTTTAAAACCTATTTGCAGAGATAAAATCATTAAAGATCTTCATCAGGTCTTCAACAGATATATTACCACACAGTATGTCCACTAGTGGCAAAAGTATCGCTGAACATAGACATGAGCCCTCTCCCTATTTTATGTTGGTTGAAAGGTCTTCTTATCGTATGGTTGATGAACAACCTGGTGTCAGAGTTTAAACCGCCTGTAGGCCTCTGACATGGCTTTACACACCGTTGAAAAATCTCTCAGGTTGAAAGGTAAGAAAGACTTTTACTTTGTAGATAGATTTATTATATGTAGAGATATAAATTAATCAGGCATGAAAACGCGTTAATTCCCGTTATACTATACATAATTTACCGTGGCCTAGTTACATAGGATCCGTCGCTGACGTCGCGTGCATCAAAAATTCTCCGTCTTACTCTTCACGTTCGTACTTCACAGTTATGCAGTTGGCAGCCATCTTTTATTTTTCTTTGTTAAGTTTCAGTACATTCCATATGCTTGTGTCTATCTAGGGCGATGCCTCAAAGTCTAGCAAGACTGATATGGCAATGCATAAACTCAAATTTTGATATGTGATGAATAAACTTTGACTCCCGTATTGTTTTGTTTGTACACTAGAGTTGATTACATTACTGAAGTGACTACTTAAATTAATGTTGAACTGAAGTTTAACGTATTGTGTACGTTTTTGATTGGGTGATCAACAGTGAGGTGTCGAAAGTATCTTCACGCAAAGTACGCGGTGAATCAAGATCACAATTTTTTTTTATGAATTATACATTGTTGTTTCATAATTTATAATTTTAATGATTGAATCAACTACCCAATAGGTACCGTACCTGTACTAGTGAAAAAAAACCTAATAGGTAAATTTTTAATAATAATTTTGGTATCAAAACACTGCAGCTTGTGCATTTTACAAAATATTCCATGCACGTCTAATACTTGAGATATACATACATGTTTAGATCACAAATATTAATTGTCTCATTTGAGGATCAAAGGGGCATTCCACAGTTACATTTCAAAGGAGAAGTCAAAATTATTTATTTAATTATTATTTCCTTTATTTAAATTATTTTTCTTATAAATTACATTTTTAAATATCTATATAAAAATACAATATTTAAAAATATAAAAAATAGTTCCCAACCAACAGCGGGAACAGGGTCCAAGCTACCGGTGGTTAGGGCTCCAGAGAGAGGAACTTCCTCACAATGCGTGCCGTGTCAAGGAGTACCGCTTTCTGCATCAAGCCCTTGACCCAACCGCCTAACGTGAGCCTCTTCAGGTGTTGGTCGAGACTCTTGGCCATGAGACTATTGGCCGAAACGACTATCGGTACAATGATTGCTGAGTCCACCTCCCACATGTTGACAACCTCGTGCGCCAGATCAAGATTATTATTATTATAATTATTTAATATTATTTTTTTCTTTAGGATGTCCTCATGTCAAACCATGTACGTATCTCATTCGCCTAGACTCAAAGCATGCTGTAAAGTAGGTCATGCAAGTATTTGACCCGCACCCCTTAGCGCAGAGACTGAAGTGCCTAGCTGGCTGCCCAATGCACCAAACTAAGTATCTAGTTGTGACATATACGGTTACTATTCTTTCGATTTATGTTCTGTGTTTGCTCGACAGATGATGGATAGCAGTTCTTCTTAGTTTAAGTCAGCAATAAAGAATAAATAGATATATGTACCTATTTAAATGTCCTAACTTAATTATTATTATTATGAGTGCATAATGTCCCACTGCAGGGCAAAAGGCCTCCCTACTCTTCCATATGTCTCTGTCAAGGGCTGTCAAAACAAAAGTTATTGACATCACTCACAAATGTGCTACGTTGAAAGACTGGGCTGGTCAAGTGGTCACGTCTACCGCATGGTAGATGATCAGTGAGCCAAATGTACATCGTACATCCAAATGACCCCTCAACAAGGTATGTAAGTAGGTAAGTTTGGCGAGATGAACTGGACTCCTTATGAAGGACTGGACATTGACAGCCCTAACTTAATTATTTATTATAAAATGTGAATGGGTAAACTACTGAAACAATGTATGGTATAAGATTGCCCCCTTTATATGCGAACCTAGTAACACTATCGTTGAATATCTATTACCTTACTTAGATATCAGTAACTAAGTGCGAAAACAAAGAAGATTAATCAACATAGCTCCATTATATAAGTTAACCCTGTCCAGAATAGCACAGGCTACAGATATGAACTTTTCCAGGAAGAAAAACATTGAGGAATCACACATGAACGAACCACCGATTGCCGGATATACTTGAATCGATGTGTCAATGGATTCCTACACAAAATACATATTCGAATAGCTTCATTCATTTGTTTTTGATTATAGTATATTTATTAATTCTCTTAAATAGAATTGTATTTTTGTTTACTTTTGATTGGCGCAGTGACTAAGCACTTGCTTTTCTGTATTCATCTTTATTATGACGCTCGGATGTCGGTAAGACTACACCTGTAATCTCAGACGTGGTTAGACAGAGAAGACACTCAAGTCCTATTTCAATAAGAAAAAAAAGGTCGCATGTAATAGAAAAATCAGTCCACAGCGAATCTGTAGATGACTCAAAAATCTGGATAGCTGCCAAGGATTTTTCGGACAGAAAACCTAAACAACACAGCGAGCTGGAAGCCGAATTCAAGCCCTCACGTTTACTAGTCGTCAATGCCGCCACGAAACTAGGACGCGCTAGGAATTTCTACCTAATCAGGAAATATTTGCATGACCTGCAGTTCCGAGGGCTAGAAATATACTTTTGTCTATAAACGTACCAACGCTGAATTAAACCCGACTTTAAAGCAAAATTCAAAATAACAACGATCAATGAAGCCTGAATAATTTAGTTATTTGACTAAAGCGGCCCAGATCTCGCTAAAACCCGTTCATGTTACGTAATTAGAATAATTAAATAACAAATGGTGTACCACTTAAATTCAACTTAATTTAACTAAGGCTAAAGTCTACTTTCTAACGACTTCAGGCAGTTACTTACTTGATAAACTAAATAATTTACTGTAGTTATTTTCAAGCTTTAAAAACAATAATAAACCACGGTTAAAAAACTTGATATTAATCTAGTACAAGCTTACTGAAAAATACTTTTTTCTAAAGCTAAAAAATTAATAACAAAAGTAAGCTTAGGTTAAACTTAACAGTGGTTAATAATAACAAGCAGTTCCATCACGTTTTAAATTATACAAACAGAAATTATAACCTAAAATAAATCCATGAAAAATACGTCAAATACCAAAACATTAATGTAAGAAACACATATTGCCAAAAAATAAATTTATAAGTAAATATAAAATAATTTTCAGGATTCTGAAGCAAAATAGGGTTTGTTTAAATAATAATAATAGAGCAGGGAAAGGGTTATGTTTTAAAGTGGGTAATAATTAACATTAATGAGGTGGCTATGGTGACCTACATTGTTAAATTAGGTACCAAGTTATATAAAAGTTATAATAAAATATTTAAACACTCACCGAGCAGGTTTCCCTTTGCGCTGACACTCACAACTCCGCTAATTACAAACCGGTGTTATCCTGGAGGACATAGAGTCCATTTTCGCGTCGTGTTCTCGGCCGAGGGGCGAGGGCCGAAGTGCGCCTGTGTTCGTCGTTCTACGCGCACAACGCGTGATACAAGCTGAATTTCAATCCGGTTTAAGTTTTTATCCGTTCTATTGGGCTTAAGTGTGCCTTAACGCGCAACACAGAACGCTTGGGGTCATTAGAAAGCTCGACAGAAGACTGCCGCGGCGGCGCGCGCTGGGTAGGTCACCGCCGTTGTTGCGGCACCCCCGACCCACTATTATTATACTTTTATGACGAATCGGATTTTGCTACCGAACAACCGGCTTTTGTGACGTGATCGTGTAAGTGTTTATCGTTTCATGACGTCTACACTTTCATGTTGCGTTGTCACGTTTTGTAAATAAATATGTTGGAAAATTTCGTACAAGGACACGTTCCTGCTTTTGTGAGGTGGATTTTCGACACAATATACTAGTGAATATGTAAGCTTGTAACTTTGATTAATTTAAATACCCTCGCATTATTGAATACTGAGCGAATCGTTGCAAGAACTAGTCAGTACAATTAACCATTTTTGCCAAAAAATAAAACTACGAACGAAATTATTATTAAATTTTACAGGGTAAAGGAATTTGTGGCTGGGGTATAATAAAATGTGGAAATTTCGATCGCAGCCTTGAGGTTTGACGTTGCATTGTCGAATGGGTTGCCACCGGTAAATTTTCCGACATACTTTGCCAATTTTACACAAATCTAGGTCACGAAATAGCTTATAAATATTCGAAAAACATGATAAATGTATTAGGCCTTAACCCATATTATAAAGAAAGGGAGAGAGCATTCGAATAGGAAATACAATCTTCCTGAATTATTTTGCTTTTGTACATTTTGGAAATATGTCTGCATTCGAAATTATCGTTTATGTCGAGGTATTAAGGTGTATTTTTGAATGTTTAGGATGTGTTCTTTGCTTTCAGGCGGTCGACTCTTGGCCATGCATGAGTACGTACTCGTCGAAACCAAAGGTGGTACTTATTCTATTATTTATTTGAATTGCTTTTTATTTTGTCGTCTTAGGTACCTCTTTATTTTTCCTTTGCGAGTTTACATAGCATTACAAGTGCCCGTTGTTAAAAATATGTTAATAAACATACATACTGTACTTTGTTGTACGATTTCCTTGAAAAAAAATAATAATTTAAAACTCAATTTTAACATCTAACATTAGAGCTATTAAAAATGAAATAAGTTGAAATAACACCATGCACAAATCCAATCCTTTATAGAGTCAAGCAATTATTTTTGCTGGACACATGAGCTTTCTTCTGTATTAAGAGTTCACATTCTATGACCTTCTTTGCAGCTATAAAATATCACAAGAATCCGGTTGGAAGTAAACCTCTTATTTCATCACATTAGTCTACTCACTTGGCCACTGTGCAAATCGTTTTTTTATCATGTTTGTCGGAAGGCTTATCCTCTTGATTTAGACCTCTGCGAAAGCGGTCTTAAAGAGACGCAAACAAACTACGACACCAATTGGAACACAAAGTACATATGTATATAATTCACAGTAAAATTAAATAACTTCAATTGGCATGAAAAACATGCTAGCAAGATAAAGATACATTTTGTTAAAGACAATAAATTCATCTGCATTTAAATTTCATCTACATATTGTGTTTTTTTAATAAAGAGTTCTTGGAACTCCGGGCACTTCAACCATTTCATAATATGCAGAAAATAGAGCAGAAAGTTGTCGTCGTCTCTAACTTTAATTTTAATTAAATAAAACCTTTTTTCTTTATCTTTTGGTACCCTGTATGGGAGTGAATGGAAATTGGCTCGTCCCTGATTACATAAGCTCTCCTTTGCTCGAATTGCTCTGGTGTATGCTAATCACCAGGTCCTTTCCACGATATTCTTTTGTACTCAACCCATCTGGCAAAGTGCTTGTTATAATGGATCGTTTGTTTCCGTAATAATTATTCATAAGCCTAAAAATACTTAATTAAGTATATTTACTTGACTTCGTTTGCAACAAAAATATGACCATAATTATGGAGCTTTGCGAATATTATTTTAGGTTTTCTAGCTCCTAACCCAAAACATCAACGTAACATTACCCTACTTTGGGTAAAAACGAAATCTGAGCGCTAAATAAACACATAATATCATAATATTGACGTAATGTAAAAAATTTATTATATCCCAGATTTTTGATACAAAAATTATCGTCTTTTCATACGTATCCATTCATCCATATTTTCCATGATCAGCAGCATTAATCCATGTACTACGGACAGTAAAAGAATTAGAGCTGATTAACAGTCTAGTATGCTGTTCCGTTCACACCAGCACGGAGGAAATCTATGAAATAATTTTCAGCAAAAAGTATTTATGTGACTTTCTTAATTTTTGCCTGATAAAAATAGCAGTAGAGACTTTGCCTAACGCAATTTTGACATCTAATAAAATACACTTGCCTTGCCTCTTTAAAAAAATAGGGTAAAATCTTCATTACAATAACGCAGAAACATTTTAAAAGCACTTAATATTATACGAAGGTACGTTAAAATAATATCTAAAGTTATAAACCTACAGTTTTATTTACAGAACCGAAGTAACTTGTGTGAGCAGAGTAAATTAACTCTTTATTTGTTTAGGAACTCCGTAGCAGATATACGCGCGAGCATGATACATACACACTTGTAAGCTTCGCCTAACATATTATTTACGGAGTGTGATGTTTTATTTTTACTTAATATTAAAACGTAACGTTAAGGGTTTCAGTTTGTTTGTCCACTAACGTACAGCCCCCTTACCGTGAACTATTAAAGCAGGACAGCTGAAGATGTGGAAGCGAGACGCCGTAATGGAGTGCAGTGTAATGCGGCGTCTCGCTTTCACAAGGTATACTGCCTTATGCCTTAGGATTTTTAGTTACTTTATCGATTGACTTCGGTACCTGAAAAATGTTTCTAACATACCTTTAATTAAAACTGAAGGATGCAATTTTTGATGTTATAGTGGGAATATTATTTTTTTTTTTTGTGTAGCTTTATTATGTTGTATGAGAGTATGTTGGCACTGATAGCCGTGTGCTATGACAGTTGGACTGCCAAGTCAAAGGTCGCAACTTCCAGCCCCGGCACGCACCAATGTCTTTTTGAATTCATGTGCGTAATACAAATTAGTTATCAGTTGCTAAAAACATCGTCACAAAACCGGCACACCTGAGAGATTTTGCAACGGTGTAAAGCCATGTATCAGGCCTACAGGCAGTTTAAACTCTAACACCAGGTTGTTCAAGAAGAAGAAGATTATATTGGAGCTCAGCTTTTTAAGAATACACATGCCACCACAGTATAATATAATAGCTTGTCCGATACCGACCTTTTATTGCCATTCCTAGAATATGAATCAAACTTCCGTAGCCATAAAGCTAGGGTGAAATTTCTTTACTTCGTTCCCTTGAATCGAATATCTAAGCGATAACGTAAAATGTGGTAATGACTTTCTTCAACGACTTAATCAAACAAACATACATTTACGTATGTAGGTTATTATTTAGGTAACTGTGTAGGTGTAAAAATAATTTACTTTTTAAGTTTACTTTATTTTTATCAGATAGATTCATTAAAATATTATTAACATTTTTAAGAATTCACATACTTTTTACAAGCTTAGGTATATTTAGTTTCACCTGTACCCTTGTCTGTGTGTCTGTATATAATAAGACCTACTTCCCATTATTCGTTAAAAATTCAAGTTTTTTTTTTAAATTAAAGTTGACACGCATTAAACACTACACAACTTTTTGGTTAAAAATATTAAGGAATTATCTACTTTTAACATCTTAGTGTTATTTAGCCGACGTTACTGAAATACGTAGGTACCTTACTATTCGATTTGAAACATAGATACCTACCTATAATTTTATTTTTAAAACTTTACTTCAAGAATATTTTTTCAATATCCGATTTAGTCACGCTTATCGACAAGAGTCTGACCCAAAAAACGTAGATGATCCAAATTTAGCTGTTTATATAACAGTAAACTACAACAGGGTGAAATTCCTACTATAGAACCGGGCATCCAAGTGGCCCAAACTTGCAAACTGGGCGATAGTCTGACACTTCGGCGAAGCTTCTCGTAAATTTAGCTCGTGGCTCTAACCCGAGCCAGCATTCGGGTCAACATAATATGTTTAGGGCTGCCAGCGGTCTAAAATGCGCTGAGACACACGGTTTCTTTGTCTTGAATGAGGTACGTACATTTTTGTCCTGAATAATTTGCAGCGGTTGAGATTTAGGGGCCGGGATCATATGCACGAGTGCCAACCCTGACAAGTACCAATGTGAGATTTTTATTAATGTCACAATTATATTTTAAAATACCTAATTTATTACTTATTTTAAAACACTGCTGACTCATAAATTGCGTGATCTTAGTAATAAATCGTCCTCCGACTTCAAGGGACTTATTTTGGCTGGTGAAATGTAGGCAAAGTAACATCACACCTCACACCAAACCTTTGAAGCGTACAGCCCACTTACCATGAACACTTAAAGCAGGACAGTTTACGTTGTGAAAGCGAGACGCCGCGCGCCACTACGTTCAGTGTAAAGCGGCGTCTCACTTCCACATCGTAAACTGTCCAGCTTTAAGAGTTCATGGTAAGGGGGCTGGTGTAATGGTTATGGATACATATCTACATGTTTAGATGTTACCTGTCGATGATCAGACTCTTGAAGTGGCTTATCATCATTTTTTTATTCTGCAATCAGTGATTAAGGTTGAAAATGTCGTACAGGGCCATAGATACCTACCTGCTGTCAGTTATTACTTGTAGATAATTGCATTTATTGATTCTCAACCGATCTACGATTTTACAATTTATTAACAGCAAGCCACTTTACAGCAAGTTAAAACACAGTGTGAAAAGACACAATATATTAAAAGAATAGTAACATTAAATAAACTTAACGGAGAAAATAGGTCTTAGGACAGCTTAGTAGCTCTCACAGTAAACCAGTTCACTGCAGCGTGGGTGTCGTACCTCACACATCACCCATGTGTGGGTGTCATACCACACATTAGCTCTATGTATGTGTCGTAGCATACACAGATCATCCCTGTGTGCGTGTCTATCAGCAGACGGGACAAATATTTGTTCCGAGCGCCGATCTTAGATGCTGCGCCAATTTGGTCATCGGCTCTCAACGTTCAAAATATATTTTCATATTAACCTTTAACCTTTAGGTTATTGAGAGGCTTTAATTGCTGGAGTGGACTTATTGAAGAAATAGTTATATGGTAATAGGTGTTTAAAACCTTATTTAATTATTTAACAGTTTTATACAATTTGAGAGGGAGTAGTATTGGCGGGGTCCGATTGTTCTTAAACAATCGGTGAACCCAATGTGCTTGAGGAACGGCCAATATGCCAGACAGTGTCCACCTAGTATTAGATGAAAGTCATGAATTAGTGGCAAAAATGTGGCTATAGGGATAGACGTGATTATGGTATTAAGTACATACATATGTAGTCTGTATTGATCTAGTGTCTAGTGTAGTCTTCCGTGTGGTATCCGGCCTAGAATTGACCACCCCCTTTCCTCCCCTGGGTGTCGTAAAAGGCGACTTAGGGAAAATCCAGTAGATGTGCAGCAGCGTCTTCTGCAACTTGACCACCAATACTGCGATCCCCAAGCCGCTTGCCAAGCGTGGGGATTATGGCAACCCCCCCCCCTCCTAAGGGGAAGGCATTTGTTCAACAGTGGACGTCTTCCGGCTGATGATGTACTCTTTTATGTCGAGCTTCTTTTATAAAAATATATATTTCGGCTTTGAAGGTTATTGTTTGACCTAATAAAACAGGTTTCTTATGGAATTCGCCACCATCAACAGTAGGTACAACACTGAACATTGTACTTATTACAAGCAAACAAAACTTTGGCAGAAATCCAACGAAACAAGAACTACTAAGAATCAGGTATAAATATTGTAAGCGTGTATTTATGCGCCTTTATCATTGAAATAAATTCTTTATCGAGTTTTCAAACAACAATTGTTTTATATAAAAGAGCTTACGCTTCTTCTTCTTATCGTATGGTTGATGAAACAACCTGGTGTCAGAGTTTAAACCGCCTGTAGGCCTCTGACATGGCTTTACACACCGTTGAAAAATCTCTCAGGTGTGCTGGTTTCCTCACGATGTTTTCCTTCACCGTTTTTAGCAACTGATAACTAATTTAAAGAGCTTACGCTGAAAATAACAGTTTATCAACTAAACAACTCTTAATTATAAACGATGCACATGTGTTGTAAGATAACCACTTCTTAAGTCTATCGGCATCTCTATTTTTGACATGCAAACGACAGTGACAGGTATAATTTAACCGATTGTTCAACAATGACGATTTTTATAAGTAAGGGTGTCCTTACTTACTAATATTATAAATGTGAAAGTCTCTCTGTCTGTCTATCTGTTACACCTTCACGACTTAACCGTTGGACGGATTTTGATGAAATTTGGCATAGAAATTTAAGGACATAGGCTACGTTTTGTTTTAATTCAACCCTCTAAGGAGTTTAAATAGGAGTTAACGCGGGAAGCCGCGGGCAAAAGCTAGTATGAAATAAAACATCTAACAGTTCTATAATGTTTGTACGTATGTTTGTATTCCGAGAAAATCAAATCCATTTATATTATAATATATAAATATTATTTTCACATTAAATAAATCCATATATAAAAAATGGAACATATCAAAAGAAATAATATTGAATACTAGATAATTATATAAGAAAACGGTTCCGAGAAGAAATAGATATCGTAAAGTACCAACTTCTACTCACGCTTTGAAATAAGCTCTGAAAGCGAGAGATTCATAAGTTTTCTAAGAAAAGGAACTAATAAATAAATACCTTGTAGTACGAATACCCAGTGATATGTAATAAAAATCTTGTTAAAAGGAAGCTATGTAGAAATGCTTTTTCTCTCTTCCGACATCTGACGTCACAAAGACATTGCCTTACATATTGCTATCTCCATAAAAACTAGGGTACCGTCAGTGCATATTTAGAATTGCTAATTGCAGTGCAAGTTTTCCACTTTTCCTGACACGCGATTGAAATATTAACTGCGAGGAATTCTTTTTATGGTTTAATGTATGCTGAGTAAATGTTAGTTTAGTTTTAAATGTTTTGACAATAATAACGTTTTTTTTCTGTCCTTATTTATGGTTTGTCGTTTAGGTTTGAGATATCTTTATTTCTCATAAGCATTTACAATATTTCACTTACATGAGAAAGTTTAACATAGAAAGAAATAATAATCTTATTCTAGGCGTACACTCATATATCTAATCATTACACTCAAACATAATTATTCAGTTGCAAATATATAATATAATTATATACATATTATTTTAAATTAATGACAAAATACAATAGGTATACAGGGTACTTGTGAAAAAAAATCTTACATAAACATCGTCAGGAGCAAACAATGCATGGACGCGCACGTTACATAGAGCGAGCGTAGCTAGAAGCGACATGTAAAATAGTGACACTAAGGTGCGCTCAGATTAGATATTATATAGCATTTTAAATGCTTTTTAAAAGTTTGCATTGATTTTGCCTCATTGATATTTTTTGGTAGCTTGTTTAAACACAAGTGTCAAAAGAAAATATAATGATTTTGATGTTTCGTGAGCATGGCGATAATATTGTGATAATTACAATAATCTATAGGTACTGTTTTTGTTGTATGTGAAAGTGGTAGTTATAACAATCTACCGACATGTCAGATCAGCTTATTTTCGGGACAAAGGACTACCTAAGTATGTTATGAACGTTGTTTTGCTATTATCTGTAACCCAGTTTATACGTCATAAACAAAAAAAACTGAAACGAAAAAGGCAGGACAACAAAACAGAAGATTCAATACCTCGCTAGGTCTGTTTTGTGTCATAGTTTTTATTTTCGTTCCGGGACATTTCTGTAGGGGTCAGATTTTTATGTTTTCCTTGTTTGCCCCGTTCTTTAGGTCGCAAAGACCATTCTTGTGAGGCGTTGGCGTTGCTGATACGCAGCCATTTGTTCTTATTTACTGTTTCAGATTGCCAAGCTCTACCTTCTATAGGTGCCCTTGCGTACGGCCCTTTGCGAAATAAAAAAGTTTGCGGCAACAAAATGAATTTCCCGCGTAATATTAGACGTGGGAAATTGGGCGCCATGCTTGTTTTATTTTTTTCGAATATGGTTTTAAATGTGATTTACTTTTATTTCCGTACCCAAAATATTATTTTGTTGTTATACTCTCATTTCAACAAATCTATTTAATTTTATTTAGTTATTCACTGATAGATATTATTTTTGATAAGTATTTAAATTTATATATCGGGATGAATGGAATTCATTTTTATTTTTATTGAATTGTCAATAATATTCAATTTTGTATGTAATAAATTTTGAGTGCTTGTGTAAAAATTAAAGAACCAAAAAATATTGCTTTCTCTTTTTATCAACAACTAACCGCCGAATTCAGAGACATTTTTTGAAAGATAAAACATCGCCCCACACTAGGAATTTCTCCAGTATCGTAGGTGCGTTTCACAAACATGAAATATCACATACACAAACACCCAGACTCGGGAGAATCAAATGTGGATCGCACAAATTTTTGCCCCGTGCGGGAATCGAACCCACTTAGCGAGACCCATCGAACCACTGCGTCAATCAGATCATTATAATTAAAAATTACTTAAACTATCACTAAGTAAAGTTTCCTTTGAGAAATCTTTACTTGGTGTCAGTTTAAGTAATCATTAACGTAATGCGGCGGTGAGACGTTTTTTTTTCTGAATACAACATCAACATGGCTTGCTTGCTTTTTAGCTTAGATGCAAACATATTTTCATTACTGTTTTCATTGTCAAACAGCACTGATAGCCGTGTGGTATGACCATTGGACTGCCAAGTCAAAGGTCGCAAGTTCAAACCCCGGCGCGCACCAATGTCTTTTTGTATTCACGTGCGTACTATAAATTAGTTATCAGATACTAAAAACGGTGAAGGAAAACATCGTGAGGTGAGGAAACTGGCACACCTGAGATTATTCAACGGTGTGTAAAGCCATGTCAGAGACCTACAGGCGGTTTAAGCTCTGACGCCAGGTTGTTCATCAACCATACGATAAGAAGCAGAAGATAGTCAAACTCAAAAGCTGAAACCCACCCATTGCTTAAAAAAAATCAAAAGGCCGTTATAAATTTAGCTTATTGAGAGCAGTCTAGACAAAATGGGTCAAACGTCGATTGCAAGCGGAAACCTATTAAAAATTTAGTCTTTATTTCAGTTTCAACTCAATTTCGTATAAATAATGGTAACTTATAAACGCAAACTTTTTGCATACAAAATTTTAATTTTTTTTATTTTTATTTATTTATTTAGGTCTACCAACAATTGTTCACACTTAATACATCGACATTATTCATTTTTTAAATAATTCTACAGCGTAACAATTACTTAAAGGTAAACACCACATGCACAAAACAATAAATTAGATAACTAAGCTAACTTAGTAACTACCAAGCGCCAACATTCAAATAAAATTGATTGGTAAATTATTAAATTAGTGATAAATTATTAAACATAAAAGAAAACATGATTTTTGAATTTGTACAATGAAACAATAGATTAATATTAGGGGTTACATGGTACACGATGAAGAGTGGCTTTTTGTTTAGCAAGAGAGTCGAAGTGGAGATCGATAACATCACTGTAGCCATTTACTACCTTACACATTCGTGCAACAGGAGAATTAGCTCCCAAGACTGTTCTCCTAAATGGCGCACAAAGAGGTGTGATGGCACTACGTGGGATTCTGGGGGGTGCACGAAAACTGAAAAGGGCAAGTAAGCTGGGACTGTCTATCTTATGATTAAAAATTTTGTAGGCAAACAGTGCATCTATGAAGTGTCTACGCTTATCTAGTGAGATCATGTTAAAATGCTTTAGTCTTTTATTGTAAGAATAAATTCTTTTGGCGATACCATTGGAAAATGCGTGGTGCCAAGCGAAGCGTTTCTGGACACGTTCAAGCCGCAATGAATGTGTAGCATAGTGAGGACGCCAAATTACACTGTTATATTCCAGGATGCTACGAATGAGACTGTTATACAGCAGGATTTTTGTTCTGTTGTGACGAAAGGTTTTACAATTTCTAAGGACGAACCCTAACATTTTCGAAGCTCTTTTTATTATATTATCGAGGTGTGGTGTGAAAGTTAACTTCTTGTCAAACAGTACACCGAGGTCCCTTATTGTGTCAACTTCCTTAATTTCAACTCCGGATATGTGGTAACTACTGCTTTGTGGGTTGTTTCTTCTCGTGAACTTAATATGGTAACATTTTTTGGGATTCAGTTCCATTTTGTTACGGTTGCACCATTGAACGAGACGATTGAGGTCACTTTGAAGTTCTAGTGGATCAACTTCAGACTTAATAATTCTTAAAAACTTTAAATCGTCAGCGTACATAAAAAAATCTGAGTGCAGAAAACAGCGAGGAACATCATTAATAAAATAAATAAATAAAATTGGCCCTAAATGCGAGCCCTGGGGAACACCGGAAGAAACACATTGCAGTGTTGACTGATAACCGTTAACGACAACAAAGAAAAATCTATCCCTTAAATACGAACCCAGCCAATCCAAAAAGGATCCAGAGATGCCGTAGGCGCGCAACTTAGATATTAAGATTTTGTGGGAGACTTTGTCAAACGCTTTGCTGAAATCCGTATAAATAACGTCAGCTTGATAGCCTGCATCAATAGCTTTGATAAGAAGTTCTGTAAAAGGGACTAGATTCGTACCAGTAGAACGGGTTCTAACAAATCCGTGCTGATGGTCGCTTAAAAACATCTTTAAATGATCCTGAATATAGGGGCATATCAGTGACTCGAATACTTTGGCAAACGAAGACAATATAGAGATAGGCCTGTAATTGGTCACAAGGTCTTTGTCATCCGATTTGTGAACCGGAACCACTTTTGCGATTTTCCACTTTGAAGGAAATATACCCGACTTCAATGATTTGTTATAAATCAACATAAGCGGGTAAACCAGCTCTGATGAACATGCAATAATGAATAGCGGGGGTATTCCATCTGGTCCAGCCCCTTTTTTTGGATCTAGGCTTTTTAGTTTTTTGTGGAGAGATTCACAAGAAATTACGGGGGTAGTAAGACCCAAACTATTATTTTCTAAAAATTGCATAAATTCGGAATTGTAATCAACTTCACTACTATCATCTGGTCTATAAACGGACGAAAAATAATCTGCAAATAGGTCACATACTTTTGACCCGTCAGAAGTAATGGTAGTTCCATCGGTCATGGTCAAAGGGTAAGCACTTGAACCTCCTCGTTTAGCTTTTAGATAAGTCCATAATAACTTAGGGTTAGATGTCAATTCGTCTTCTAGATGTTTTATGTAATCCTTGTAACAGGAAGACGCCAGATTTTCACAACGTTTACTTAGCAGTTTGAACTCTATTGCATCCAATGGATTCTTATACTTCTTAAAACGCATTCGAATCTTATTCTTTTCATTTAATATTTTAATCAGTTTACGACTAAACCATGACGGGTATTTTCGGCTTTTAGGTTTACGTAATGGCAAATGTTTTTGTATTGCAGCACCAATAGCATCGTAGAATACCTCCAGCATCTCATTAACACCCATTTGCTCACCGAATAGTGAATTCCAGTCCATCTCTTTTAAGAAATTACGAACTGTATGATAATCCGCCCTATGAAAGTCAGGAGTTGCTTTTCCTATGTTGTAGGGGAGACTCGCCACCCTGTCAAATGAAATAACAATGTCTAGAGGGGGGTGCTGTTGATCCACATTACTTAAAGGGCACATGCTTTCATCTACAGAACACAGTGATATTGTTGAAAGCACAAGATCCAATACACGACCAGCGGCATTCGTAACAAAGTTAGTTTGTTTCAACATGTTAACACAAGTAAAATCTATTAAAAGTTCATTGATGCTGTTTTGTCCAACGCTATTCCCGGTGTCACCCACGTATTTCCAATCGATGCCACTCAAGTTAAAATCACCCACCAGACAAACGTCATAGCCAGTTATTTGTTCAAAGACCGCACTACAAGAATCTACAAAATGCTCCAAAGTACTACGACGCACTGGCGGAGGTAAATATACTGCACAGAGAGCTATTCGACTAACTGTTCGTGTCCAAGGCAGTTCCACAGAAACCCAGAGATCTTCGCAATTACTTTCCCAGTCTTTTACGCGTTTTGACTTGATGCTCTTCTTAATAGCAATCAGAACTCCTCCGCCCTCTTTTTTCCCGCCATCTAAAGTACTTTCCCGGTCCCTCCTATAGACTACGTACCTGTCGTCGAACAGCTCGCTGCTCAGAACAGAACTATTAAGCCAAGTCTCTGACAATATAATCACATCATAGTCGTTACAACATAAATTCTGATAGAAAACATGGGTCTTTGTACGCAGACCACGACTATTTTGATAATATATTTTTAAGCCTTTGAATTTTGTTCTATGTTATTATATAATGCATGCTTATGCTTAGATCGATATGGAAAAAGTTCAACAACAACCACAACATTACACAATCTTACTTACAGTATCCATATTCTTAATTAGAATATGTCCCTCGCCATCATCCTTTCTCACAAAAATCCTACCGTTTCTCACCCAGACATACTTATACCCCTTTTCTTTTGCCTTCAACCTTGCCGCAGCATGAAGAGATTTATTAGCGGATGATAAATGTTCCACAACATAAACCGGCGACTTGTTACCCCCAAGACCTAAGTCTGTACTATTAAGCTTGCTGTTTTTATTGGATTTATTGTAATCTATGACGGCAACAAGTAATTGATCACGTATTCTTGGCGAGGCGAGTTGAACCACAACAGACCGAGGACGAGAACTATCAGTTTGGAGTTTAGCTGTACGGGTGCAGTGTAGAACATCGCTATCCTTCAATTCACATTTGACTACAGATCCCAGCTGCTTCACAACAGTGTAAAGATTTTCCTGTTTGTTTTCAGGAAAGCACTGTATCTCGAGATTGTTGGACCGCGCCTGTTGCTCCAAGTAATTAAGGCGCTGGCACAATTCTGAGTTAGACCCTTTCAGTTGGGTATTTTCTTCCTTCAACTCCTTCACAGTATTTTTTAAAGCAACATGCTCAGATTGGAAGTCCTCAAATTGCTTAGTATGGAAATTTAGTGAAACGCTTAATTCTCTCACCTCTCTCCCTATCGGTTCCAACTCCTTGTTGATAATGCTAACAATTGAGTTATTTAGCTGTTGTAACATAGCAGCAAGCTCTCGTTTTATAACGTCTTGTACTATTTCCCGCACATCGTCGCTAGTCACTGAATTATTCTCGGGGGAAGTCATAGCAGGTCTTTTATTACCCCTAGTGGAGGACACATTGCGAGCAGGCGTGCAATCATTATTTGAAGGGTTAGAAACCAGATTAGTGCAACTCGAGCACCTCCATTTACAATATTCATCGGAGACGGCAGGAATATTCGGTAAAGATATGCAACCACAGTGATAATTCAAGTTACATCTCATGCAAGTAATAGACTGGTCGTCTTTTTTGTTGACACTGGTGCAGCATCCCCATGACGCAGACGAAGCCATGACGATAAATTCACAACCCGAAGAGTAGCAATTTTAAGTACGGAGTTTGTTTACTTTTTGTACGTCGAAGTATTAAAACTTAACCATTCCAACCTTTTGTCGCCGCTACGCGCTGGAGCGAGCGAGCATAGGTAAGCTCGCGAGAAGAAGGTCGTAAGTTCGCCGTATACGGCGTCGCTTACGCGTTTTTTCAAACACTCTCGGTAAACAGTTAATGACGGTAATTTGTTGTAGAAAATTACCAATCATTGATCAATTATTCAACGATCACTCGATGTATCAACTAGATCACTGCACTGTTTGATACTAGGAACTCATTGGATCGATATTGTCCGTAATTCTGATTCCGGTACACATTTTAAACAAACTTTACGAATAATTTTACGAAGAGCACTTTTACTTAGTTGTTTACTGTACGGTAGCTTAGCGACTTATTAATAACTATGAAATGTCGTATTTCTCCAGCATATTCTTCTCTTTTATTGAACGCGTCACGAAAACGGCTAAAGGCTTGACTCAGCCTCAGACTAATTAACTTGATAGGCCATATACAAAGACCGCGAGAAAACTAAATACGGCGGTCAATCTCAACAGAAACTAGCCATTGAGCAGTATGTATAGGTATAGTATAGTGCCCAATACGTGCGCATGCGCACACATGACAAGAACATAACGTGAACTCCTTACTCCTAGTTCATGGTTTGGCCGACACAACCGGAGGGAAATAAACACTACAATTAGGTACAATGGCTATAGGCAAAAGGGCCCATGTCACGTGGATTTTTGCTGTTCCACTTAAAACAATTACAACCATAAATTAAATTAATAAAGAAAATTTGAAAAATTATGGACACGAGCTGACTTTAACCTGCGACCTTCGCCGTACCGTGGTGATGCTCTAACCAACTGAGCCATCGTGTCACTGCTCGCACCCGTCGAATTTCAAGTTCCCTTTTTAGTATTTACGTCTTAAGGGTGACGTCAAGACGTTCAAGTCCTGCTCGTGTCCATCATTTTTCAAATTTCCTTTATCAAAAGTCATATAACCATAAATTAAGTTGAAAAATCCATGCTCCACACTAAGTGTAAAAATGTTTACATACAACAAAGCCCCAATCAATCTACATAAAGTAGTTACGAAGCATCGAAATAACACGCAGGGCTCATCGATTGTTGATACAAACGACTTGTCGAGTTCATTTTGAGTGAAAGGAGGTTGATATGTACGCGTTGTCACGGCCGCGGCATTAAAGAGATATTGCGCGGCATAAATTTCCCAGTCGGATCTCCGAATTAAGTGGCGTTTTATTTGTTGCGTCACGTGCCGCGCTGAGGCCCCCAGATCCGCCTGTTTAGGCCTCCATAAACTTTCAGGTTTCCGTTCTCGTTAAAGGGTCTAATAACTAATAACAAACCGGTCCGTCTGAACTTCGGAACAGATTGTAGGGGGTTCAGTTTACGAATTTTCAGTGTTTGTATGGCCTGTTTAGGGAGATCTTTACAGACACCTTTTGATCAAGGAAAATTAGTATTAAGAGCCGACTATTACTGGCTAACTTCATCATCAGCCGGAAGACGTCAACTGTTTAACAAAGGCCTCCCCCTATAAAGGAGGATTATCATATCGCTTGGCAAGCAGCTTGGGGATCGCATTATTGGTGGTGAAGTTACAGAAGATGCTGCTGCCTATTTTCTGGATTTATCCTACGACACCCTACGACACCCACGGGACGAAATGAGGAGGTGCTACTAACCTGGAACTCCACGGGAAATTGGCTAATTTAGTCATTTGTTACTCCCTTTCATCTATGGTATATGGTATGTGGTATGCAAACGTGATTGCGGCACAGGTGTAATAACATGGACAACACAGCATGTAGCTACCGCTCCGCAAATTGTATCTGCTGCCAGATATTAAAAACTGCGATTCAATGTGTTGATGTTAGCGCAGTCACGTAGTTACAGTAAACTAACAAATAAAGGATGCTAGCGAGAATTAAAAAATGCAGCTTTAGGAATCATGCAAATGTGATCCACATTTTTTTATACCTAACAAAAAAATAAAAATAAACTAAATGCGGACAAGCCACGGCGAAATCTTGTTATAAGTATTATAAATAAAATACACTTCAATTTATCCGGTCTTGCAGTTTTTCTGCTAACCTGCGGCCCTTTTAATTTTCTAGGAGCCGCAAGGTAAAGGGTTAACACGTTCCGTGCTGCGGTTGCAATTTCCTTTTGTGGCAGTCATTCGTTAAATTTTCATCGGCAGGGTCAAGTGCGTACATAGCCGGCTTGAATGCTCCATAATTTAATCCTAGCTGGACATTTCGCATTTATAAATAACAGAAACCAAACTAAATTGGCGTTATATCTATAATTCAACGGAGCGAGCGGTTCATACTTAATTTTATAAAATAATACAAGCAGTGTTTTGTTTTCATCATAAATGTTTACTGTTGTATTCAAATATTAGAGCGGCCATTTTAATAAATCATGCTGGCATGAAAGTGATAGACAGGAAATAAATCGTTTCTAAAGCTGGAAGTTGTGTTTTTGTAATATGTAGGTACGAGTAAGTATGTTATAAATCACAGAAATGTCCTCCTCTGCGTAATGTAGAGTTATGTAGGATTAGTATATACTTTTTAGATTATTTTTATTATTTGATTTAGTGCTTTGGTATATAAAAAATTTTCAATGGTAAAATTAAAACATGTTATAAATTATTGTTTATATACCTAGTATTTTTATTTGTTAATGTCACACTTTTTTAAATGAATTAATTCAAATCATTTATGTGTAAAGACAAACTTATTTTTCTGGTACCTAAAATATTAAAAAGCTTTAAAACCAAACAAATAAGTGGCAATAAACAGAACACTAATGGATTCTTTATTAAAAAAAAACTAAATTCGATATCTTGTACTTCTCCGTGAATAATATCCTCCTAACTAGAGACAATCCTCCTTCGTTAGACAATGCTAGTTGTATGATAGTGAACGACTAAATTCACTTCTAAGATATTTTTCTAAAGTACCTAGGATAAAAGGTTTCGATTAAAAAAGCAGTGATTTTTAATAGATTTAACATGCACATGAACATGTTGCAAAACAATACATAATTAAAAATGCCAAAATTATCATTTTGTCCAACTTTACCATTCCTTTTAACATTTGCTTCCTTATTTTTTCTTTATGCTGTACAATTGATTTGATTATGCCGGTCACTGTCGTTTACATGTTAGGGAATAGAGATGTCAAAAGAATTAAGAAGTAGTTAACTTAAACCACATTTTAGCATCTTTTATAAGTAAGAGGGTTAATGTTGATCAATAGTATCAACCTACCTATTTATTTATTAGTCATAGTCATAGTCATAATGTTTTTATTTCATATAGGCTACAAAAGAGCACTTACAAAACGTCAAACTAGTTGCACGGTTCCAAAAAGTCGTTTCTATGGAGAAGAACCGGCAAGAAACTCCATAGTTACTCTTTTAAAAATATGGTTTAACAATCATTTCAAGTATGAGAGAATAATGAGCTACACAATATACCTAAAATAAGAATACGAGTAGCATCAAAGTCAAATAAAAAATATTAATATAGGTCGGTTATTCTCTCATTTTTATTGTTATTAGTGGTTTATTGTTATTGGTTATTGTGTTGTGAACTAACAAGCACGTCATACAGCAGCTCAAATTGTTTAAATTTAAAATTCACTACGCAGCATACTCAAGCGATAACGAATCACTCATTCGAGGTTCATTTCATTGACGGTTAAACAAATTTCACAATGCTTTATTTTAACCCTGTTCAACCGCTCCGAAATAAAAACGAACGCGTGTGCACACACGAAACTTATTGTGGACAAAGGTACCCAACAAGTTTCATGCGCACCCGAATTAACCCTTGTTCATCCGCTGGTACTAAAGGATTAAAATGAAATTACAGTATTTGAAAGCAGGGTACGGTACTCCGTTGATTGCTTCTCCCGTTTCCAGTCGGGTCACGTTAGAGGAGTAATTTTGCAAAAAGGGTGATTGTAAAGTCATAGAGACTTTTGTCCGTCTAGGCTGCTGAGATCGCGGCTCGCGGACGCGCAAGAGCTACTAAACGAGTTAACTTTTCCCATTTATACTCACATTATTCCTATTAACTTCGTCGCCATTCCGGGTATGTACTTCGGAGTGGTGCTGCTAATTACAGGTGCTCCAATTAACGAGTTATATCGTTCGGCTGTAATCTAATTAGACTTTAACTTGTTGAGCGATCTTTATAATTGAACGTGCATTGTAACTTTAGGGAGACGGTGTTCAGTTGCCTTCTTATAAAAGATGTTTGAGATATTGTTATCATGTTCCGTCGTAGATAATAAAGGAAGACTGTGTTATCCCTAAAGGGCCACAGAGGTGTTCTATTTTATTTATGAGTGTCTATACACATACATACCTATTTATTTCCATGTAATGGTGTTGTGTCTATTACCGTTAATTGGCTCACACTGTGTTCAGGTATAACTTGTTATACCTACGCAAAATGGCTGGCAGTGGTTGAAAGCGAAAGGCTGAAGATCGAGCTTAGCGGCATACCATAGTAGAGGCCTATGTCCAGCAGTTAACAGAGATAGGCTGGTGGTGATGATAATGATAGGTAATTCGTTATCCCGACGATTCAAGACAATTGTATTCTTCATCAGCCACCTACGATACTTGACTGGTAGAACGCCACAGTCTCGAAGTCCGCCTATCTGCACTTAATTAATCTCTAAAGTTTAAATAAATGAATAGAAAAGTCCTTAATAAATATTTGTTGCGATACGGACCGCTCATAAAGGCACGAAAACATCAAATGAATATTATTAAAAAGAGTAAAATATGGAAAATTTTAAGCTTAATTGTCATGTTGCGTGCTGTTTGGTATTATATGATAACTACACCCTGATTTGTGCTAATAAAATGTCCACCAATTACATCATAAGGTTTTTTCAGGCTTATTATAGTGATCGACTTGACAGTGATATTATAGACTAGGCTAGCTATTTCTAGTTAATTAAGTTAAATTTAATTACCCAATTTAAAGTTTTAATAACAATACAATTTTATTGAGCACAAACTTATGTCTGACTTAAATTGTAAACAATTATTATGTATACTGAGTTATGAGTTGACGACCTACTAGGAAATTAAGGCGAAGATGTTTCCATACGTGTTTTTGATTTGTTTTAAAAACAAATACATATGGTTTGTCGACGGAAATTTGGTCATGTGTTGGTAATGAAAGTTTGTATAAGAGATTGAAAGGTTATCATATACCAAAATCACTTACTTTTTTCATTTATGTAAGTTTGTTATTAATAAGTCAGTTTTTAATCATGAAGTTTATCTGTTCATTTTTTATCAGGTTTCGCG
Source organism: Abrostola tripartita (assembly GCA_905340225.1). Taxonomy (NCBI): domain Eukaryota; kingdom Metazoa; phylum Arthropoda; class Insecta; order Lepidoptera; family Noctuidae; genus Abrostola; species Abrostola tripartita. Next base: position 1,767,309 of record HG996494.1, read on the forward strand.
TTATCCAGCACTAGTTCAATAATAATAATTATAGTAAATAATATATAAATAGGTACATAAAATACTCATTTTAAAAGTGCTTCTGTTACTTAAATGTATTTATTCACCCTTTTAGACCAACAAAGCATCTATCTTTTCGTAATAACGCTTTTAAAACCACAAAACAGAATACAACAAAGCATAAAACTCAGGCCTCTAAAATTAATTTCCTGACCTGTCCGTCTAGGGTACCGTTCACTGAATTATTAACCTCACTCGCATTCCAAAAGCATCTAGGCACACCGCAAAGTGCCCCGTCGAGTGGTTTTATGAAATATTTAAAGAAAGATCGAAGGAAAACGTGCCACCAGATGTCAGTTGAAACTACGTGAACACAGAGAACTACACTGACAGAGAAAGGTAGGTTCGATTTAAACAGACTGCAATAAGGATCTGAAAAGAAGTTCTTAATTTTGGCCTATTTTGAGAGAAATGTAAATTTGAATATTTTGGCTTTATTTTGTATGCGTTTCGTGCTTAAGCCGTAGTTTGAGAACGGATTTTTAGAGACACAAGTCACGTGTATGTGTAATTTGTATATTCTTAGTAGAGAACATAGATTTCCATTTGCTACGATCTTGACAAACCATTTTCACCACATTAAAAGTTCTGATGGAAGTTTTATTTACATTAATTTTGTGTACAAATTTTATTCGAAAGTAAAAATGTATTGTGTGATACCACATTGGTCCAATATATTTCAACGAGATTTAATATGGATTGTGAATACGTAAAACTAATCTTATAAATTAATAATATACTAAGAATGGACGAGGAAGTCTTTAGAGTTTTACAAGTGCAAGATTACACAGTATTTTTTTTTAAGTACAAAAATAAGTTATTTGTTCAATAAAGTATTTTATAAGGCCTTATTCACCGACGCTAAATAGGCGCTGAACTCATAAAATCTTTTCCAAGTCGGAAGAACTATTTTATTCTTATTGTGTCTTTATCAGTACCGTAATATTTCTTTGAAGCTTATTAAACTGTTGGAAGTGAATCCTTCAGAACTTTTGTACTTTCTCCACTGTTCGTAGCTAACAGACTTTCTTTTGATTACAGTTTTCTTAGTGTAAGGCTGTTTTATTAGGACTAGGGTACACGGTATTAATTGTGTTTTGTTTTTTGTTGAAGGGATATTGTTTAGGCGTGTGTTTGGAGATGTGGACTGTGGAGTTACTTGTTGAGTGTTTTGTGTCATTAATTAGGGAAAATCTGTGGTCAACATAATTAAGACCATGAGGTTCCGGGAAATGTCTCGGGTATGTGGATACTCCATCGATAAACCAAGGAATTTGTATTTAGAAAGTGACAAGAGTGAACGAGAAGAAGCTATGACTGAATATTTTTCTAATGAAAATGACTATTTTTTAATCTGTAACTGACTGTCAAAAACATTCAGTTATTTAATTTTAGAAAAACTCATCTGCTACCATAAATCTATTGAAAACACTAAAACGGAAAAATATTTTGATCAAGAAGGTATTAAAGCTTGATAATATATCCACTTTCGAATTAACCAATGTTTATATTATTATAGTATTTTCCATTTTCTCCCATGTAAGGAAACTGTCGAAACAAGTCAGATATACTCGAACATGGTCGCATAATTTATAAAATAAAACCGATAGACATGTCAAAAAATGATTGTTCTTATTTGAGAGTCCAGCCCCTCGTGGCTGGAGGCTAGCCAAGCTATAAGTCGAGTTACAATACGAAGCCGGTTTTAAAATTGAACGTAGGTGCTTCGTTTTTATGCACCTTTACTCATACTTTTATATTGTATGGGGATTATTTTGTACTAGCTAAACCCCGCGGTGTAACCCGTTACATTTTTATCGAGATAAAACGCCTATGTGTTAATTCAGGGTGTCAGCTAACTTCATACAAAATTTTATCAAAAATTGGTTCAGTAAAGAAGTAACAATCAAACAAACTTTCGTCTTCATAATATTAGTGTGATGATCATATAGTGTAAAGTGTGATGAGATTTATAAGTTACTAGCATCCACTTGCGACTTCATCCGGGTTTGAAAATTTCGACGCGCCTTTTCCGGGTAAAAATTAGCCTATGTCCTTTCCGAAATCTCAAGCCTTCTCTGTATTAAATTTCTTTAGAATCGGTTGAGTGGCTTAGCTGTGAAAGACTTAGAGACATGCTTTCATCATTTATAACATTAGTTTGTATAAATACAGAGGTGTGGGTGCCATGTAGAAGTAGGGACAGACGTGGACAAAAACAAAGGTCATTTACCTTTAACATTTTCATCACGGTAAAGAAACAAGTCACAATATTATGCTTTGAAACATTTAAAATTATAAACTCAGACTCATTCTGGGGTCAAAGTCTGTTTAAACGTCTAGACGTTTTTATGATTAACGATTATGCGCAAACAATAAAGGTCGATGTCTTCAATTAATGGTCTATAAAGGTAAACAGAATTACAGCTCATCGGTTTTATGGGAGGTAAGATATAGAAAATTTAAGCAAACAAAAAGACAGGTACTTGGGTATAAGATCAAACGCAAGATACGATCTGATCTCTCGTCGTGTCGGATCATTGGCCCATCAGTGTGACTGTGAGAGTTGAGAGATTAGTTGCCATAACCGAAATTGGGTCAAGAAAACATTATTATTTTTACGCTTTTAAACCGCATTCTTACATGTACTCATTTTTATTTAGAATAGACAGAAAGAAATAATCATACTGGCCATCAATCAAAAATACGGCTTGATTTAATTTCCGAAAAAAAAAACATGTGCACACATGCACATGGGCCACAAATGAAATTTTACATTTTACTTTAAATAAAAACTACTTTTGAAATCCTTTCACAATCATTCCCTCATTGAACGTAAGCTCTACTAAAGACCGCTACAGTTATTGGTCTGTAGGGAAATTGCGTATTCATCGTGTTTGAGGAATTGATTGGTGGTCTCATTCGTTTGTTTAATGCATTCCTGTGCTGATGCAGTGACTCTTAATCACCTTTCACGACACACTCGGGAAGAGGGCTTATTCTAGAAACAACATCATTATTTTTATTGGTCGGTAAATTACTATATCAGGATAAATTAATCAGTTCGAATTTACTGCATCAGTTTGTACGACTTATGAATAATTAATTATATTATTAATGCTAAATGATGAAGGTGCATTGATGTGGTCCATTTATTGCAATTTTGGCAGGTAGATTCGAGATTTAAAAAAATTCCCCCGGTATCCACCATAGGATAAAAACATTATAAACGCCCTGTTCTCTCCTTCATTGACGATGATTTCTTTATTATACACATAACAATTTGCATTTATGTTTTTTCAGCCAGTGTGTGTCGCTACCCTGCTCTATAATAGTTTAGTCATAATGTGACCCAACAAAATTATCGTCATCATCATCAGTCGGAAGACGTCCACTGTTAAAAAAGGCCTCCCCCTTAGAACCCAACAAAATAAACGTACAAAAAAAATGTGTAATCCTTAATAATGAAAACTGCCAACAAATGTATTATTTAATTCAGAGCAGGTAATAAATTGAGTACCAACCTGAACGATATTATATCTCTCTTTATAAAACAATTTTCAATTTTAAAGCTTCGTATAGATATTTTAAAATTCCCATCTGAAATCCAGTCTGCTTTAGGTCCATATGTCTCATGAATAATTCAGTCTGAGCCGCGGCTTGCCCCACCCGGTGACATATATGTAGTTATATATACACCTATGTAGGAATTATCGATGTACATATTAATATCGACCTGATTTGTGTAGTGGTCAAGAGCTTAATGTGCTAAGGATATTGGATGCGATACCCGCAGGGAATTAATAATTATTAGGTATAAAATCTAGCCTGTACTTTTCGAAGATAGAGAGGTGTTGTTACTTTATCACTTTCGTATATTCTGAGATAGTGTGAGTCACGAAGCCTGGAAAGCTAAAAAGAGAGTAAAATTAAAAAAAAAGAAATACACAAAGACAGTGATACTATTTTACGGTATAACCTTCGCGAGCAATATGCTAAATGGATCATGTTATCATCATTATTGTTACCAAACTCTTTTATGGATTCCCTACAGAGCAGAAGCCTCCCTTCTCTCCTCTTCACGTGTCTTTATCTACCACCAATTGACGCCGGTCTCTTAGGCATGCGTCCAAATTATCACGGCATTAATTTGAAGAAGGCAGGCAGATTATACATATATTTTGAATGTTACTGGTTAATCATCAGTTAAAATAAAAAATACTAAACTCTCTCATCCCATCAAGAATATCATTTGCAAGCTGAGGGTACATAAGCTAGTACCTTTAACCCCAACAGGGAATATAGGCGTGACGTCACAAGAACAAGAATGCACACCGTCTATTATTCATCCACTTATCAGCCTATCATGGCTAAATGGACGTGTTCAGATTGCCCAGGGGAGGAACCGAGACTAAACTTGAATTCCGTTTTCACCATCTGTATTTTAAAAGGTAAAGTCGATTCTGTTCCAGATAGATTGGAGAACATAGCGACGAATGTCCCCGTCTGTTTGCATAAATAGATTCTATTTATTATTCTCAATGTTCCTTGTAGGATACAGTGCTCGATCGTTTTTGGATGAATGATATCTACGTTATTCAGAGGTGGAGAATTCGTTTAAATATTTATTGTGTCTGTTTGCAGTTGTTTTGTTTTTGGAGTTCGTGAAATAGCATGGTTGTGTGTGTTGTATACAGGGTGTTGTATGTATCTTTCCAAAAAGGCCCCTTTTGGATTGATTTATGCTTTCCGTTACACCCTCTAGATATTTTTCTTAGTGCGGTAAGACCATTTTGTATACAATATTATTTTAAAAAATCAAGATAATCCTATCTGCCTATAAAGTATTTTTTCCGTGGCATACGTTGCGACTTGAAAAATACATAGTGCAAGAAGACGTCTATCGACAGAGTTAAAAAAAACATGTAGTTTAATTGAGTACCTCCTCTTTTTTTGAAATCGGTTATAAATCTGTTTGTGTATTGAATACGACCTATTAAAACAGCATGACTTAGCTTGTCAGGACGTAACATGCGTACAGTACTTATCATACTATTTCCCTTTATTTTTCTGTAACAATAAATCAGGGTCTGCTGTCCTCTTAACCGGAAAGAAAGAAATGGCCAAGTAAAGCATACTTGACTTGTTAGTGGATGGATGGCCGGAAATATTGCTACTACTGGAACGGAAACATGATTGTGTGATTTTGTTTTAATGTTCATGCGTTTATATTAGAAGAGTGATGGCAGACGATATTATTATTATGATTGTAGCTGCCATTTTAATATAACACACTGATGTTATAAAGACGAAAGTTTGTGAGTGCGTTTGTTACCTCTTCACGCTCAAATGGCTGGACCGATTTTGCTAAAATTTGGTATGGAGGTAGCTGATACACTGGATTAACACATAGGCTTTATATTTCGAAAATATGTACCAGGTACACCGCGGGGCGCAGTTTGTCTTTGAATGAAAACTATGCATACTGTATAGTATAGCTGATTATATCAATTTAAATGGGCTGAGGACATGTATTATTTTAATTTGACACTCACATATCCTATGGATCTGTTCAATCAATCGGAGTGGAAAAAAATATTTTCTTTACATAATTGCTTATGCACAAACATAAAATATCACATACACAAACACCCAGACTCGGGACAAACATCTGCGGATTACATGAATTCTTGTCTCGTGCGAGCAGGCTAATCGCTTAGCCACTGCGCTAATCAGGTCGTCGATATTTAACACTAAGTCTATTTTAAAGCATCAAATAATGTAAATTCTGAATAAAGTTCGTAAGGTTTGTTGAATGTTCTTATAACACAATGATAAAAATACATGAACGGAAACATAATCGGTTTAAATCACAAACACGCAACAAGCGTTGCATTAAGACCTGTACAAGTTTATGTGACTTATTTATAAAATATACTTGTTCAAATGGTCTTAGGTAGGTACTATATATAGAATTCTGAGGTAGTCTTCATCGATCGGTTACAAAAATAAATAATATCCAAGCGATGACTCGCCTTTGATAAGATGGGTCGAGCATGGTAAAAGGTTCCCATTAGGGTAAAGTAATTATCATTGTATTTTCCTTTTTTTTTTAACGTGAGGGAAATGCGTTACGCATCCCCCGCCGCATGGGAGGCGGAGGGGGTATGTGGGACTCTCCCCCGTGAACCTAATAAGATCCACAAGGGCCTACCCACTAAAAACCTCACTAGTTGCCTGCATCGGCGCATAAGTGGCGGGGAGGTGGGATCGCTATAGCATTCTACCGCCAACCCCACCAGCGTTTACCTAGTTTAATGATTATTATGTATGGTAATATTTGATTTTAAATAATAGTATTGTAATTAGGTCCCTACTAATTAGATACTAATAATAATAATAATATCTTGGGACAACTCACACACGGTCATCTGATCCCAAACTAGGCAGAGCCTGTATTATGGTGACCGGACAACTGATAAACATACTTATATATTTTTAAATACATACATAATATAGATAAATTACACCCAGACACAGAACAAATGATTATGCTCATCACACAACGATTTGTCCTGGGTGGGAATCGAACCCACGACCTCCGGTTTAGCAGTCAGGGCCACTAACCACTAAACCAACACTATTAACTAAATACTATTTAAAACTTTAATTCATTGGTATAAATAAAATACTGCACCCTTACCATGGACTCTTAAAGCGGGACAGTTAGAGATTTGGAAGCGAGACACCGCTACGTGCAGTGTAATGCGGCGTCTCGCTTCCTCAACGTAAACTGTCCTGCTTTAAGAGTTCATGGTAAGGGGGCTGATTCTTTTAATAAACTAATTGTCATTCAGTGTAAATATTAGACAACTTTGATATACCTTAATTATCGCAATATTGAAAGGTGGTTTAAGCTTTGACACCTAGCTGTTCACCAACCATACGATAAGGAGAAGATCTCAATATTTTTATATCAGTGGACTTAAACATTAATACTTTACCAATTGGACGACCCGATTGGCTCAGTGGCTAAGCAATTGGACTGCTGCGCTTAGGGTTGCGGGTTCGATTCCCGCACGGGACAATAATTTGTGCGATACGCAGATGTTTTTCCCGAGTCTGGGTGTTTGTGTATGTGATATTTCATGTTTGTGAATCGCACCCGCGATACAGGAGAAATTCCTAGTGTGGGGCGACGTTTTTAAAAAAAAAATGATTAAAAATCTCAGCATACCTATAAAAGAGCGTTTTAATTATTGAAAACTAAGAATAACCTTTTACTCGGTAAAATATTGTGTATCACAGACAGAAGTTTATTTTTTTATCAACTATCTTTTAACAATCCTACAACCGTGAAGGTAGTGGCATGTATGATATTTACAGTATTATATTTTGTCTGAAATACTCAATAAGTTCAGGTTCAGGGTTTTATAGTTAATTCAATTTACGTGATACGTCTACTACATCTAGCGGTTGAGGTAAAGGACCGTAGCGTCTAGCCAGATGATGTTGGGAACATGAACACAGGACTTCAATTTCCAATCTCACCGAGCAATAGGTATTGTATTCTGATAAGATTAATCTATATAAACAACGTTTTATGTACCGTAAGATATTGTGTTTTAAAATGATCCATGAATATTTTTTAAGATTCTCGCATCGCAAATGTTCATGACATGTTTGTGAAATAAGTTTACAATATTGGAATTAAATCTGAAGCAGGGCAGCGTATTTCTATAAAACTAAAGTGAAAAGTTAGCTAAGTGAAGTTAACTGACGCTGTATAGAGATTTACTTTTGCTGTGCCCTACAGGTCCATAATTTTATCTAGCTCTTACCGCCGCACTCAGAGACGTGAATGATTACTTAAACTGACACTAAGTAAAGATGTCACACCTTTACTTGGTGACAGTTTAAGTAATCATTCAATGTCTCTGGTTTCGGCGGTTAGCCTATTATATTTAAAACCTACTGTACATTGTGGAATGCAAATAAATAATATGAATAGGAGATACAAAATGATTATAAGCTCCGGCTAGTATAAAAAAACCTATTATCTGTAAAAGACCAATAGAATAACGTTGCCTGTCAATGCCATTGGAAACTAACGATTTCGGACAATACAAATACTAAAAGTAAAAACAAAAGACAAACTCTTTACAACCTTCACGCATTGTGCTACTCTACTATTCGCATTGGATCCGCGTACCGTGACGTCATCTGACAGTGTCGGAGAGAATCAAATGGCGCAGCTCTAGTCTACAAAAAAGCTTTTTGTAATACACGAAAGCGGCAAAGGAGCCGATTGGACGCGTTGCATTTCCCTGTCAATTGGTTTATAGTACGGACGTGTACGGATGTAGCTGACAGTGGGACATCCGTATCGGATGCCGACTTGCTTAATGGGAGAATTTGTATAATTACAATTGCGTTTTCCATGAATAATATTGATGTGTGAAGTATACTGATTTACGCTTTGGTCAGTTTTATGGATTAGTTCTTTTTTAATAGGTCCCTGCGAAATTATAGTTTGGTTTTTAATACCATAACTAATTATGTACAATTCTACACATATCTCAAAATGTTTACCATGATTTTTATGCGTATAAAAATGTATTGCAAAGTACATTCAGAAATTAAAAACATAAAATTATATTATTATTATATCGCTTTCTATGTAGTTATAAACTGTTGCTATGTAGTTATAAATATTATTATGTAATGTTACTAATATAGTGATATAAGTATCATAATCATAAGTACTGTCTGTACTACTAACAAAAAAATGTACATAAGGAATCTTGTCTGAAAATAAAAATTGGTATAGCACCCAAAGTAGAGAACCTTAGAGAAATCAGTTATCTTGAAAGTCTATATTAAAATAAACTTCTTTCAGACCTTCGATATTAAATGTTGATTCACCTACAATAATGCAGGACATTTTTTTTAATACTTCAGGTAGGTGTCACCTATGCTACTTAAAACAATACAGCGATAACTACCATGTCTTAAGATAACGCTTTGTTGTTAATTTAAACGTTAACTTAAGACATAAAAATAATAATAATGTTCTCCTGACCGAAGTGATACGCAGGAGATATTATAGTGCACAAGTATGCGCGCACACACAGATGCACTCCCTACTCCCTCACTCTCATAGTCCGATGGGACGGTAGACTGACACGACCGGAGAGAGATCTCCTGATCAAGCGCAGGCCACCGGCTTTACGTGCCTTCCGAAGCACGGAGGGGTCTCGACATGTGAAAACGGTCACCCATCACAAGACTGACCGCGATGTGCACGGTTTAACCTCGCAGATCAACTGATCTGCGCGGTAGCATGTAGCTACGATTCATAAGACTTATCAATAACCCTAAACACGCCACCGGGCTACCGGGTTGAAGACGTGTCGTCATTCTTTATGGCCAAACACTGAGTCAGTGCGGTGTGAATCGCCATGTGGGTACATCTGTACACGTAAATAATGTACAGTCAGCCACAACAGCTAAACTTTCAGTATTTATTCCGTCCGTTAAAAGTTAGATGTCTTGTACAATTCACAATATTTTACGCTCTATTATTAGACTCTTTCTTATAAATTTAACAATTGTTATAGGTATTTTTTTGGTATATAAAATAGAGATTTCAATAGACTTAAGAAGTGGTTAACTTAAGACACATTTTAGCATCGTTCATAAGTAAGAAGGAAATTTTCTCAATTCGTTCAGTTACTTTTTTAACTCTTCAACTATTAATTTTGAAATTATGATCAATAAAATATTTTTTTTGCTATTTGGTACAATTTTACTAAATAGTAACAAAAAAACATAATAAAAAATTGGGCTGTAAGTCATAAGTAGGTACACTATATACCTACCTTAAAAGTCTTACTGTAAAGTCAACACAAGTACCTTTATTTAATATTAAGTTATCATATGTTGGCTGTAAAGTGTACATGTGTAGTACGTAAATAATATACTATCAGGACCGCAGCGATGCATAAAGTCGACATTTTACAACTTTTTTACTATGCGGCGACACTGACGGGTTATTTTTGAAGGAAACTCGCTTATTATGAACCAATTTCGGAGATAGTAAAGTCTAAACGGATTATAAAAAGCAGATGTTTTATATTTTATAGAGAATATACTGGTGACATTGTCTGCATATTGCAATGTAATATTGTACTAGCTGTTGTTCGCAGTTTTACTCATTCATAAGAATTAATACAAATAATATATGGTATGTCAGTTTACAAAATGCATAGTAGGTACGCATTTATAACAAAAAACACTGCTCCTCACTAGGAATTTCTCCTGTGCTGTGGGTGAGTTTCCCAAACACAAACGCCCAGAATCGGGACTAACATTTTTGAATCACACAAAATTTTGTCTCGTGCGGGAATCGAACCTGCAGCCCTTACCACACTAGTGCTATCGCTTAGCCACTTGGCCAATCAGGTCATCGATATGCGGTTTAGTCTAAAATTGTGCATAGTACCTTGATAGTAACCGTCAATAATAATTTAGTATGTTTACAACTCTACTATTTACCCCTTAAAACCGTACAAGAGTGATGTTAATTAACATATTTAAGAGCCCTAATAGGATCTTATAAATGTGAATTTCACTTTCAAGCGTTGAAATATACGATTCGCTACAATCATTAATTTAACGGTAAAATAAATATTCTTATTATCGACAGAACTCATTACGGAGCGCAAATAACATGAGTTTATTTTCACAATATTCGAAGAAATGTTATGACTTCTGTTTATTTTGAACAATGGATTTTAACACTTTGACAAAGCAGACACAATAGTTAAATAATCGACATGTACCACTTGGCTCACCGGACTGGGAAAAGGTTAATAAATATATTATTCCATTGAAATTGTTGACACTGTTTGACGTGATTCAAAAGCTGTGTTACGATATGTTTTGGCTATATGATACTCTGTTCTGTTGTGAATTTTATTATAATAAAATAAATATCAGCTGTTTTTTAAATTTTAGTTGTACTTGTGTTGTACAGCAAGCAGCAAGCTGTACTAGTGTTGGCAGCTGAAAATCAGCGTTGGAAGAGCAGTCTTACTGTCATCCAGCATTATGCTGAGCTACAGACCCTTTTGGCATAAAGTGCTGTTTTGTTTTATGTATTGCTTTTTGTGTTGTGTTGTATGCCAATAAACGTTTTTTTTTCTTTCTTTGTATGGGCCTTCTTGGCTACATAATCTATGTACCACACACCCTCACAAAACTATCCAAAACTTAATAGCATTCAAAATTCGTTTTTCAATTTGTTTCCACAACTTTCGACTTAAAAAAACAAACGTTATGGTTTTAAAAGGTAAGGATCCAAATAAACTTGTTTTAAAATTTAATATGTACAAAGTATTCAAAATTTCCGTTGCGGCAGCACCATGTCGTTATGAGATTGGAGAGCTTTCGGCGTCATTTTTTGACGGCTAACGGCCAATCGCCAGATGATCCGTGGTCAGCCCCGAATTGTGTTGTATTAAACGCCTTTATTATAATTATACAAAAAAAACTACATCGCCAAAACGTTTGTGTAGGTACACTGTATTTTTAATGTTAAGTTATTTATTTATTTATTTAGGTTAACCAACAATTGTTTACACAATATACATTTCTGCTTTAATGACTAAAGTAAAATTTGCAAGTGCAACAATTAATTACAGGTTAACACAACATGCACAGAGAAACGGCTTTACATAACATATTTATAATTAATTAACAGAAAATATTAAAGAAAATATTATCATCATACCATTCACACAATTTTTCAAATTCAATATATATTTTTTTTTGATTATAATAATAATAAAAACCCCACTAATTAAGTTATATATTTCTTTACTCAACCGATACAGCATGATTCAATTCTACACATACATGAAGTACTCAAATTCATTTCCATCTCTAAAATCCAATTTATGGCTACACAGGCTACACTTAAACATAATCCTGGATGATATACAATCCGACATCATGTGAACAATATAATGAAGACTGTACTGCTTAACAAGTTTCGGCAGTTATTGATTAATGGTATATAGACACGCAACAATTTAGGCAGGTGCCGTGGTGTCGGTAAATTGATAATTTAGCGTGGCAGGGCCGCCTTCAAGCGTATGAGTTTGAATCGCATTGCAGCCCAAAGATATATAGGGGGATAAACCGTGGTTCCATGTTAGGAGATTACCGCTTGGACATATGGAAGCGTTTCGAATGCTCAGTACCGACTGCGATTGAAAATGATGGACTTTGTTGCCGTCCGATAAAATAGATAATTTGGTCCGTTCCCGCACTTTAATGGATTGGTTTGGTTTGATTTGTGACAAACGTTGGAAGACAAACGTTTGTAGGATTCAAATTGAATTGAGGATTGTAATTTTAGTTTATTCCTAACAGATAAAATTGAAAGCTAATCCCACTATAAAAATATAATGTATGGTAGATTCAAAGGCTAATTAGATAATTATTTTATTGAAATGTGTTAGTAGAGTAGATATAATATAATAATTATGTTAAGTTCAATTTAATAATAAAAGTGTATAGTAAGTATAATTTATTATTATTAATTATTAATCTTTAATATAGTACTAAAATAATAATATTGTACCTATAGTAATAAAATAAGTATATTGTATATTTTAAGGTTTTAATAATTGCAAAAAAATAATAATTTAATTATTATATTTGTACGCCTCAGCGGCTAAAACAAGTATGTTTCCTCTTAATATATATTTAACAACTTGCATGTCATTGTGTATACTCATGTTTTAACAAATAAAAATATCTTTATCTTTGCGTCTTAATTTATTTATTGATTTTAAAGTCAAACAAGATACTACATTATACAAATACAAATTATTATTCAAAAGACCGATAGTGTACGTATATGTATAGAAATGTTTTTAAAATAAAATTAGTTAATGTTACTTTTTCTTCTTATAACATTTAAAAAGTGGTAAACCTTTACGTCTTTGCACAGCGATAATGAATATATTTTCTGTTTACTTATTTCTAAAAACTATAAATTTATGTCTAACGATAAAATATAAACACAAAAATCTATTTATTCTTTCTAGCACTCAAATACCCTTAGGCTAAGTATTCATTCTCAACTAACAAACAAATAAAATAAATACTATTCCTAACACGATGAACGTTAAAAACAGCTCTACTCAAGCATTTTTATACAAGAAATAAAACCGAGCTAATGAAATTCCCCTGAGAATAAAAGTATATTTACAGATGCAGCACATGCTATTGATTTTACACGTTCCCAAGATAGAATCACGGAATACTGAATGATAACTCACACAGGATACTCGGGGGACTTCCCCGGCTTACATAAAAGACGAAAGAATCCACATGCATAAAATGTAAAACGATTTCTGCCGCAACTTTAAGAAAATGTCAAATAAAAAGTAAAACTCATTTTAGAGCAGTGCCTAGCCCGCGGCCACAAATCTGGCCCGAACCAGGTCATTACTCTTCGGTTCAAAGAGGTCGATACAAAAAGCCTCTTAGAAACCTTTTCATTTCGTGGCTCTATTATTAAGTTTGGAAATTCAAAAGTATCAAGAAACTTTTAATGACATACGAGACAATAAGTGTTGGTTTTATAAAGTATTAATTTCTGGGTCTTGAATAATTTCTGACCGTACAGAATGTGATTAAAAATTTAGCTTACGTTACAATGGTATTTCAATTGTAATTTAGAAAGAAAAATAACTATATACTTATTTTAGTACCTAGAAACCGTTTTAGTGTAATTTTGTTAATCTAATGGTCGACTGCCTCGTTGGTCTAGTGGTCGCTAAGCGCGACTGCTGAGCAAGAGGTCCTGGGTTCAAATCCCGGGTCGGGCAAAGTGTTACTGAGTTTTCCATTAGGTAATTCTCAGTAGCAGCACGGAGTCTGGATTTGTGCCCGGTTGATGGCAATAGGCTCGCCCCCTATTACATAGGGACTTACAACATAACTGGCGAAATGTGGGTGTACTATATGTTTACCTCTGCCTACCCCTTCGGGGAATACAGGCGTGATGTTATGTTATGTTTGTTAATCTAATGTTGTTTGCACTACGAGCATATAGCATACTATGAACCTACGCATAATAAGCGGACCCATAAGAATGACTAATTACTATGAAGAAAAACGTAATCAGAATTAGACATAATTTTACAAATAATCTAAAATAAAGTCTTTTTGCTTAGCCTCCCTAAAAATCGAGGAAACTAAACAATAAACTAATCTTGACACACATAGAAAGATCCTACATTCCAGTAACCAACATATTCTTGACAAAGCAAAGGCAAAAGTGTTACGACTATCATACGATAATTTCAATTTTTTAACAGCCCATATTCTTGAATGGAACTCTCAAACAAGTGACAATGCGGCATTCCTGTTCACCGCGACTGCCTCCGATATGAGACACAAGAACTTTGAAAGTAATTCATGGTTTGTGGTTTCAAAGAATAGGTGCACCACAGAGCGGCTCCCTAATACATTGTGCGCAATCTATAGGCCCTGAGATGTTCGCAATGAAAAATGTGGTGCGAACGTCGTGTTTATTTAACAAGGTTGGGCGTAGGCCGTGTAATTTATTAGCGCAGATAAATTTTAGCTCTAAACGGCGCACAACGCAGTGGGCACAAACGTATTGCCTCTATTGACGATAACGAAGCAAGCTTTTATGTATTGAAGCGGTTTTATCAAATCTGTTTAAGTTGTTCCTAAACTCTCGTTTAAACAAAGTTTACTTCGGTGTTAGGAGCTATTAGGGGTGCGATTGTACGGACTTTGGTGTTTGGCAAATATCGTTTCCTCAAGTTACCATAGACATTACGTAATTATGTATAGCCCGGTCGATTGCTGGTTGGGGGAAATTTAATTAAAGTTCGCTACGTTACTACTGAAACTAAAAATTGATTGCCGCATTAAAATTTAATCTTTTCGAAGTATAATAGACGTTCTTTTAAGACAAATAATAAAGTTAACTTTTAATATCGGTTATAATATCTAGTCGGGTTGTTTCATTTAAAATGTAGTGTGTCTTTGAAATGTTACGTTATCAAACTGATCCTCCCAATTAGATTGTCAGTCAGCTCCTCTTCTGACCTGCGAACCGTCATCTTTATAGCACACCATAACCCATTCTTATCGTTAATGTATTCTTGAAACGAAAAAAGTTGATTGTCGATATATTATGTGTGTTGAATTCACTATCAATAAATTCAAAAATGTATCTTATCAAAAAATATATGGGTCAGTGAACTTATTTTCACGTCTCATGTATCTCTCGAGACAAAATTAGTCTTGGCAAAAACATCTCAGTAATCCAACAAATTCACACGTGTTACAATGTTGACGTCAACTTTCCGTGTACACGCCACTCAGTGCCTTACGAGGGAAATTACTTGAACGCTTCAACATTTTAAGGTATTTTAAAGCTCCCTTGGAACATTATGTAGCCGTTCGGAATGACAGCATCACTTTAACTTTATAATATTGCCGTTCCCACATAGGTGCGTACTTAATTTCGACCTCTTTTATTGCCTACTTGTTCACAAAGTATCTGTTGTTCTGTTGAAGGTTATTGCTTCCCTAAAGAGGTGCGTCGACGTATTTCAAACGCTTACAGCGAGATCAAGCGACTTTATTACATGTGGGACACACAGCTTGATTCTAATCTGAGGTTACGTACCATGTAATACTTCAAACGTGAATCGCTGCGATTAACTAAACAATTAACGATAATGAATGCAAATTTGCTCTATTGTAATTCCTGTTATTCTAGTGGATTTGGATTAGTGTAAATAAATTGAGCGAACTATTAGCAGAATAGATTGTTTAACAAATGTTTTAAATTAGAAAGTTTTGATGTTTAGGGAATCGGATGTTTGTAACTCAATCACGATTATAATGAATGGAGTTAGTTTAAAATTTGGTTACACAATATAATGATTATTCTAGGTGTTATTGGCTCGAAGTAGACTCCTTGTTGTCGTGTCGTGAACAGTAGTTGACAGATTACTTTGAGAAGACTGGCAGCATTGTTCTATTTACTAATAACGACAAACTTTAATCGTCAATCCGTCAACAAAAGCGTTGATTCAGGTTACAAGGTATGGAGAAAGCCCCTCAGAAGAATTATATTTCATTCAAACATACTGTTTTTTTTGTATTTCTCATAGACTAGTAAAAAGCACTTTAAGATTCAGATTGTTGATAGGGAACCCACCGCGTTTGAATGATAGGGAAACAAAAGAGAAGCAATGATAATATGAAGGTTAATTTAGTTATTAACAAAGACACACTCGGTGCACTGGAGGCTCAAAAAAAGAATCAAAATATAAGATCAATTGTATGACAAATTTCTGATACTGCTATCCAATTACTAATTACATTGTGGGCCAAAATTACAGTAACATCAAACGCGAGAAAAGCAGTATCTAATAGGTATCGTACAAAAGACCAGTCGCGGGTAGATCCAGTTCAAATTTAGAGTTTAGATTCCGTTGTCTGTTAAGTTGGCCGACAGTATACGGCGCAACGTGTTGTTCCAACTACATTCCACAATGATTGACATCTAATTAACTGGTGCGCTTCACCACCGTGGCAAGCTTTGATTACAGCGCTATAGATACGATATTATAGGCACGTCATACTTAGATAGTTGGAGAAGCAAGATGTCTCAAAACTTGTTTCATTTTCAAATTATAATACCAGTAGATAAATGTCCCAGTGTAGGGCAATGTCCCAGTGTAGGGTAATGTCCCAGTGTAGGGCAATGTCCCAGTGTTGGGTAATGTCCTAGTGTTGGGTAATGTCCTAGTGTAGGGTAATGTCCCAGTGTAGGGCAATGTCCTAGTGTTGGGTAATGTCCTAGTGTAGGGTAATGTCCCAGTATAGGGTAATGCCCCGGTGCAGGGTAATGTCCCAGCGTAAGGCAATGTCCCTGTGTAGGGTAATGTCCCAGTGTAGGACAATGTCCCAGTGTAGGACAATGTCCCAGTGTAGGACAATGTCCCAGTAAAGGGCAATGTCCCAGTGTTGAGCAATGTCCCAGTATAGAGTTATGTCCCAGTGTAGGGTAATGTCTCAGTATAGGACAATGTCTCAGTGTAGGGTAATGTCCCAGTATAGGGCAATGTCCCAGTGTAGAGTTATGTCCCATTGTAGGGTAATGTCTCAGTATAGGACAATGTCCCAGTGTAGGGTAATGTCCCAGTATAGGATAAAGGCTTCTTTTTATATAGAAAAGGAACAAAAATAATCGCAAGTTCATATTTAACTTGTTACTTATAAGCTCAATTATATTTTGATAGGTTATAATAATTAATTATTTTAATGTAGAAAATCGGTTTATATACCAATGAAGAGCCATTTTATTTTATAATTTTTCCTGACCCCCCAGATATAGTTTCACACTCCCTTCAAATTACAGCTCAAAATGTTTTCACAGCCATGGGCTCCTTTCGAAGTGGCTCAGCTGGTGGACTCGACGGCCTGACACCTCAACATCTAAAGGATTTGACGTGCCCAGGCGCCGGTGAAGCTGGTGAGGAACTTTTGAAGGAGCTTACAGCTTTGATAAATTTAATGCTTTCCGGCAATGTGAATGAGTCCATCGTCCACATTTTGTATGGGGCCAACTTATGTGCCCTACGCAAAAAGGACGGTGGCATTCGTCCCATTGCCGTAGGAAGCATTTATCGGCGTATGGCAGCCAAAATCTGTTGCAAATTTTATAATGAAGCCCTTTCGGACAAATTCCAGCCCCTTCAGCTAGGTTTTGGCTCAAGAGGGGGCTGTGAGGCTGCCGTACATTCACTTTCAACTTTTTTAAATTGTGGGAAAGGTGAGGTCATATTGAAGGTTGACATTAAAAATGCATTTAATTCTGTTAACAGGGACTCCTTGTTGGCAGAAGTTAAAAATGAAATCCCTAAAATTTATAGTTACCTTTGGCAATGTTATAGAAACCCATCAAAATTAGTATATAAAGACAACCTTTTGGAATCAGCAGTTGGCTGCCAACAAGGGGATCCTCTTGGGCCAGTTATTTTCAGCCTAGCTATCCATCCTATAATTAAACAGTTAAATTCAAAATTCAATGTATGGTATCTCGATGATGGAACTCTAGGAGGTGACGTAGAGACAGTTTTGAAAGACCTTCAGTTCCTAAAGGACAAATTAAATTCTATTGGTTTGGACCTCAATCTTTCAAAATGTGAAATTTTTATCTCGGACACTACCGACAGACAAGACACTTTAGCAAAATTTAATGAAATAGCTCCCAATATTAAAATTATAAATAGAAGTTCTCTACGTCTCCTAGGGTCTCCTATTTTGGAAGAATCCTATCCAGATTTTATAGAAGAAAAAATTCAAAATTTCAATATAATTTCGGACAGACTTTTCAAAATTACCATGCATTCGGCCATTACTTTGATTCGATATTGCTGTTTCTGCCCAAAATTTACTTACAATCTGCGATCAACCCCATTGTGGAAGCATACCCAGCTTTTGGAAAAAATTGATCAAATTATCCGGACCACCCTAACGTCGATTTTGAATATTTCCTTGGACGACCGAGCTTGGTCCCAAGCCACGCTTCCAGTCCGTTTGGGTGGTTTAGGAGTTCGTACAGTTTCAAGTTTAGGTTTACCGGCATTTCTCTCCTCAGTCCACAGTACTGAAAAATTAACCAGAAGAATTCTAGCTTCTTGCTTGGTTAATTTTGAGGTATCGTGCTTAACTGAGGCAGTGTCAGCTTGGAAAATGGCTTGCCCAAACACTGATCTCCCGAACCAGCTTTTCTCCCAAAGGCAGTGGGACGAGCCGCTCTGCAGATTGATACGGAATGAATTGATTAATACGTCAATCAATACTGCTGAGCGCGCTCGTCTGCTGGCTGTGGGTGAATGGGAGTCGGGCCTTTGGTTACAGGCACTTCCGTCGCCCAACATTGGAACAATGTTGGATGACAACACATTCCGCGTAGCTACTAGTTTGCGCTTAGGGGCTCCTAGTGTTGCTCCTCATCGATGTCACTGTGGTGAAGCAGTCGACAGCCTCGGACGGCATGGTCTGTCCTGCAGTAGGAGTGCTGGTCGCATACCAAGACACGCTACCTTGAATGACATCATCCGTCGTGCTCTTGTCACCGCCGGCGTACCAGCTGTATTAGAACCAAATGGCTTGGTACGTGACGATGGAAAGAGACCAGATGGTATGTCGTTGTTGCCATGGAAATTAGGAAGGCCTTTGGTGTGGGACGCAACGTGCGTCGATACCCTTGCACCTTCTCATGTTTCTGGATCAGCAGTTTGCGCTGGCACTGCTGCTGCTGCTGCGGAGACCCTTAAGCGGCGAAAATACAATAATCTGATTGGGAATTGTATTTTTGAGCCGTTTGGGGTCGAAACATTTGGGCCATGGGGTCCGAGCGCCCGAGCCTTATTTAAAGATCTTTCAAAACGTTTAGTCGATGCTTCGCGTGATCAGAGGGCTGGTTTGTTTTTAGGTCAAAGAATCAGTATTGCCATTCAACGTGGCAATGCTGCCAGTCTTCTGGGCACGTTTCCTTTTGACAACGATGAGGAAGAATACTTCGATGCTTTTTAATTTTAATTTTAAGTTGTAAATAGTTTTTAAAGGAGGTAGAATTTAAATGTGTATATGTATATAATTATTTCTATTATAAAAATTATGTGTTCAACAATTGATTAAATTTTAAGGCAAAGTAAATTACCTATCCAAATTCAAACAGTTGAAAAAGTCAAAAAGACAGATATGTGGCGCTAAAATAAATAAATGCAAACACAACATTATATTATACACAACCCTAGCACCGACTGCCCGCTCGTAAGGTATGCTAAAAACAAATACCTCATTTAAATGACTAAGGTATTAAAATGTGTGCAAAAATTCAGATGGAAACTCAGCTATGAATGAAATAGGATGAGCAAACTGTGTACAAAGAGACCCTTTTAAACGAAAGTGAAGCATGCGAAAATGTAATTAAGAACAGTGGGTTAATTCCCCTTTTACGTGCCTATACGAATTAGCGGAGTTACGGAACTGTATAAGGGATACACGGATACCACACCCGATGGCCAGTCGGCATCCATATCTCGTTAATATTGACGAAAATTAGATAATTATAACAAGAACATTTTCAGTAAACATTGATAGTAATACGAGCTACGAAACTGCTACGCCGTAGCTTAAGTTTTCGCTACGCTTGCTACGCAGACGTAGCCGAGTCCCGCTACGATGAATTGCGTAATTTATTTATAATCTTTCTCTTATCGTATGGTTGATGAACAACCTGGAGTCAGTATTTAAACCGCCTGTAGGCCTCTGTCATGGCTTAACACACCGTTGAAAAATCTCTCAGGTGTGCCGGTCCTCACGATGTTATCTTTCACCATTTTTAGCAACTGATAACTTATTTATAGTACGCACATGAATTCGAAAAGACATTGGTGCGGGCCAGGGTTTAGACTTGCGACCTTTGACTTGGTAGTCCAACGGTCATACCACTTGGCTATCACTGCTTATTCAATTTACTATTATGTTTAGATATTGTATGTCTAACAGTACTGGTGGACGTATGAAATAAATAATAATATCCTCTTGATCAAATTTTGGTCACGGCAGCTTGACTCAGCTAAGACTAGCCAACTACGCAGGAGATATTATAGTGCACAAGTATGCGCGCAAACACAGGTGCACTCCCTATTCCGTCGCTTCCATAATCCGATGGAACGGTAGACCGACACGACCGAAGAAATATCAGGCGCAGGACCAACGGCTAAACGTGCTTTCCGAAGCACGGTGGGGTCTTGACAAGTGAAAACGGTCACCCATCACAAGACTGACCGCGGCGAGCACGGTTTAGCGGCGGGGTGGCGGGGTCACCCCATAGCTATGAGTCCCACACGGGCGTATTAATGTTAGTTCATAAGTATGTTGTGTTCAAAGGTGATTAAATCCATGCCACCTTGTCACGCGAGGACACTCTGCTTATGATTGATGACCCCAATTAGGTTTTAAACTAGTCAGGCAGTCACACATGTGACGTCACATGCCATCAAATTGTTAACATGTGTCATATGTCTAGTAAAAGTTTTAGGTTTACCTTTAAAAAACCTTTAGGAAGGCGAATAGATACTATATTATAATATATGTATTTAAATATTATATATA
The DNA here is from genome assembly GCA_905340225.1 of Abrostola tripartita. Lineage (NCBI taxonomy): Eukaryota > Metazoa > Arthropoda > Insecta > Lepidoptera > Noctuidae > Abrostola > Abrostola tripartita. Next base: position 1,788,627 of record HG996494.1, read on the forward strand.
ATACGGTTATCCGAGTACTATGAAATGATTTTTTTTAAAGGCGCCCCACACTTAGATTTTCTCCTGTGCCGTGGGTGCGCTCCACAAACATGAAATATCACAAACACCCAGACTCGGGACAAACATCTGCGGTTTACATAAATGTTTGCCCCGTGCGGGAATCGAACCCGCAACCCTTAGCGCAGGAGTCCAATATAATATGTAAATATTGAAGGATTTGATATAGAAATATAATTGGTGATAATATATAATATGTATAGGTATATAGTGACAATCACCATTCAAATTGGGATCTACAGAATATGACTCGCAAATCCGAATATGCCGTTGAACAGTCTCATGTCCAAGTTAACTGACCGGTATACACAATTGCACATATGTATGGCTATATAGATTCGTTATACACTCCCCGATATGACGTCATCGAATTTGAAACGATATACCAGAGTGTGTGACCCTAACTGTTCTCATAAGTACTTGTTTTGTGTGCTAACAAATAGAAATCCTATAAAATGATAAATGCATGGGGATGACACAATATTTTGACTATGTAATCTTATTGTATCTATGTTATGTGTCAACTCTATATATTTTTCATTCTATTTATTTATAGTTGTGCCACTGGTTCATGGTAGCTGTGATTCCCCCCTGATTTTGATGCCATTAAGCACATTTATGTAGGTTGACTCGGATTACGAGTTCACTACACAAATGCTTACAGTAATTTTTAATTCGGCACATAACGAAATTTCCGCAAGACGCCTGTAGATATCCATCTACATTAAAAGAACAATTTAACATATTTGCTTCATCATCATCATCACCAGCCGGAAGACGTCCACTGTTGGACAAAGGCCTCCCCCTTAGAACGCCACAATGAACGACAACTTGTCATTTGCATCCACCGGTTGCCCGCAACTCTGACGATATCGTCGGTCCACCTGGTGGGAGGCCTGTCAACTATTTGCTTGCTATCATTATATATATGTACCTACAGTCCCACACAAAAAATACAACGCTTCACAAAATATACGGAAAGGGAACAAATTATTAAATAAAATCATCACTGAAATATGTTAGGTCATATTGCGAATGCCGCACGTGATGTGATAGCAAGCGGGCGCTACAATAATATTAGCATATTATTGACAAAAATCTGTTATTTGTGTGTATGCTATATTTATGTAGGCACATACATACATTTATGCCTGTTCCTTATAAGGGTCGGCAGATGTAATGGAATTCCATCGCTACACTGTGACGCTTCGTCATAGTGACGTAATGAAATGACATTCCCTTTTCTCTCAAATGTCTGCTTATACTGTTGTCCTCTGCTACGATATTTTTGGGACTCGAGTGTTTTTAAAAAAAACTTCTTTTTCAGCTAGCTATAACTGTATTTTTAAATAAGTAAGTCTTCTTCTTCTTACCGTATGAATGATAAACAACCTGGTGTCAGAGTTTAAACCGCCTGTAAGCCTCTGACATGTCTTTACACACCGTTGAAAAATCTCTCAGGTGTGCCGGTTTCCTCACGATGTTTTCATTCACCGTTTTAAGCAACGGATAACTAATTTATGATATTACATGAATTGAAAAGACATTGGTGCGTGCCGGGGTTTGAACTTGCGACATTTAATTTGGCAGTCTAACGGTCATACCATTTAGTATCTGTGCTATCAGTTAAGTAGTAGTTAGGATAGCAGTAGACAATGGACATTCGTGAGCTGATACTACGACGACGAAGCTACGATAAACGTATCCATCCAATATAAAAAAAATGTTACTTTCGTAAAAAATACGCTTACATAGTTACAAAATACACGTCAGCAAACAGCACAAAGTTACTAACTAGCTACTATTATTTGTAATGAGCTCAACATATAAATACCTAATAAGATTTTATTCTAACTTGCCGCCTCCATAATGCCTTCATAACCTTGTCATTAGCCATAAACTGTAACACTTAAAATAAAAAAGTAAACGACGTTATTAAAAAGAATAACATTGAAATCTGTTGCTCGAATTTCTCCTTCGTAATGGGGTACAAGGAAACAGCGGTGTTGGTGAGCATTTGGCTTTAATTGCTCTTAGCTAGAACAACCCAGAATCGATTTGACACGATTGGTGGAATGGTTTAATGCTTGCCTTGAACACTTGAACGGTGTTATTGAAACCCAAGTAAAAATACGTTTGTATTGTGTAGTTTTCTGTTTCAACAATTTTAACGTGTGATTATGATTCAAATGTACAAAAACACACCTAAAATATTGTTTTAAAGAGAAATTACGGACATTCACCTAATTATAATTTAGAGTCGCTTACGAATTGTTTTTTAGAAAAAATAGTAATATACCTATTTTAAAATAAGAATCAAATTATAGCGGTAAGTAGAATTGTCATTTAAACCTGCCAGTTGTTATTGGTAACAAATAATTTATGTGTTGTAAACTCGACACTGGCATAAATATCTGAAAGTGTTGAAATTCTCAGCTGGTTGCCATAATATAGAAAAAAAATGTGTTTAATTAAACTATTATTATTGTTTTATATAATTCTTCACCACCATCGTGTTGTCAGTTATCAAACTGTCCCTTATCTGTAGTGTTTTTTATCCAAATACTTTTACCAACCGTTATTCGACGTATACTAAAATAACCTCTGTATCCTATATTGATATATCAATAGGGGTGCAAGTACAGTGCGTCCACAATTAGTCACGATACCTAACTATGTTCGCACCCTGAACGGTCAACCTCGCTACCATCCTTGTTGACTGACCAATCTCTACCCCTCTGACTGACCTGTCTCCATAGAAAATTTGGTTCATGTCGATATTAAGAAGAGTGTCACAAGCGCATATTAAACATCACAACAGCACACTACGTAACAATACTTTTGCGTAAAACAGATTTTGCGAATTGATGAACGACAGGTGAATTGTTTATTTTCTAGTAGTTGTGTTTTTTATTTTTTGTATAACTTTGTTACTCTCTTTTTAAATATTGTTTATACTTGTACCTCTACTGTGCAACGATTTAGTGTAAACTGTTATGTTGTGCATGTAATTTGATAAATAAATACAACAGCGGTGCGCAGTGTAGCGAACCATTTAGCTTTAATTATTTGTAGCTACAACGTTCCACAATCTGGAGGGTTCTGAGATCGTAGCGAGGGAAACTTTCTTTGTCAACGAAATATCGCTTGTTTACTGCTGCCTTTGTGACTACGTGATCAGATTGGGAATCGGACAATTAGGGGCACGTGACTCCAAATGTTTACGAATACTCTCGGCTGTTGCGAGAGTTATTTCAATGTCACAGTCACATTCGCTGGAGCCCTGATATACGGTAGCTATGTTTGAGAAGATAGTATTTACTCAACGGAGTTTGTTATGTAGATAATCATGTCTGTAATCCTTGGAAGGGTAATTAAAGGTTCATCTTTCAAGAGACTATGATATTAATTTTAAACCTAAAGATAAATTAGATTCCTTTACGTAGAAGTAGTCCTTGTAAGCTATTGAAAGAAAACTGTACGAAGAGTAGGAAGGCCATTTCCCTGCAGAGGGCGATTTAAGGCTATTTATTTTTGATACCCGTAACATATCTAATCATCAAATCCATGTAGGTAATAATAATAATATAATAAAAATAAATCCATTTTCCTCTCCCACAGAAGTTTTTTAAACTAGAATAACAAAAATCACTCTAATATAATTAAGGTGAGAGTTTTTGAGTGTGTTTGTGTGTTTGTTGCCTCTTCACGCTAAAACAGCTGAACTGATTTTACTAAAATTTGGTATGGAGGTAGCTGACACCCTGGATTAAAATATAGGTTTTTTTTTACCGAAAAAACCTAGCGAGTAACACCGCAGGGCGCAGCTAGTGTCACAATAAACCAGGTAACATTTCTAGTAGGTAGGTATATGTTAATTTATAGTAGGCACGTGTAAGTTACAAAAGTCAAGTATACTTTATGAAATTATCTTTTAACAAAAGTATTATTGGTATTGTCAGTAAATGTATTCGCTAGAAATCTTTAAAAAACATTCGATATATATTAAACAAAACAAAAAGAAACCTTGTTCGAAGCGGGATCGTATAGAAATTGTTTTAAAGAATCTGTCATTGTTATCAAATCTACTTCATTGGGAGTACGTGATACAAGAATTCAATAACAACAATAGGATTCGTTCTTCTTTTCACTTCAATTTACGTTACTAAGAAGAGGATACGATGAAACATACGATTTAAAATACATGCTGTAGATTTTCTTTTGTTTTTAATTTAAATTATCCCGTAGGAGGTGCGTAAATACATATTACTATAAACTGTTTTACACAGGAATTGAACTTAAATAGTATTTTGAACATTATCAAAAAGCTTTGGTGAAAATTGTCAATTTCAAAAACATATTGGTTTTGAGTTAAAGCTACATAATATTATGTTCATACCTAAAATAAATCCGAGGGTTCTGACTACCCCTTTGTGCGTAAATTAAGGTACAATTACACACATTTAAATATAAATCAGTTACTTAATTACGAAGAAGCATTCCATTTTTATTCAAAGAGGTATTTATCCATTCATCACCATAATCATCATCCACAGGCTGTTCATAATCTGCTTGATAAAGCCAACCTTTTCTCTTTAACCTAGTACTACATCAAACTTCACAAATGAAAAGAAATTAAAGCACAAAAATTCACAGTATTTCTAGTGGCTCATGTATTGCAAATGACGTAATCGCGAATATTAAACGTCAGGAAAATAAATTTAAAGTTGAACAGAACAGTGATTCAGCTTCAAATGGCAGTGTGCGATACATTTTCCTTATAAAAATATTCTCGGCAAAGGCAGAGACTTTTTCTTTATTCACGGTACGCGCACCTGCCGTCTAGATGCAATGAAAATTTGTCGTCTTCTTGCCAAATTTGAACTTATTCTTCGCAAAAGCAAGGATGTTTTAGCTTCTTTCCTTATATTTTTGATGATGAATACTTGAGAAGTGTTTCATAAAGTTTCTTGTGACCGAAATGAAACTGCACAAGCAACGTTGAATGACAAAGCAGCTTATAAGGATGCGCTGTGTTCGGTAAGTATATCTACATAATCTTAAAATTAAAGTTTGCTCAAGTTGTGATGGCATCCATCCAGTTTTAAAGTTTTACTTGTATTTCGTTTTCCTAAATATACTACTGTGTCTTAATCTGTTGTAGTGCTGTTTTGTCTATATTATTTTACCGGTATTTTTGTACAGGTTAGTAAAATCGATTTAATTTTTAACTATCCAGCCCTGGGGCTTCTCTCGGTGAGTAGGCAAAGAATTAACACATTGAAATTTTGCAATTGGTGGCGAGGCCATTGCTATTACCCGGTAATAAATACAAACTCCGTGTTACTTGCTACTAAAAATTTACAAATAGGAATACCACTTATCACTTTGCTCAACCCGAAAATCAAACCTAGAACCTCAGGCTCAGCAGTTGCACTTGTGACGGAAGACAAGAGCAAGAGAAAGCTCTACAATCACAATAATATTGTTATGAGGGCGGAAATTTGTAAGTGTGTTTGTGTGTTTGTTTGCTACCGCTTCAAGCTCAAGCTGCTGGACCAATTTCGATAAAATTTTGGATCGATGCAGTTGACACCCTGAAATAACATAGGCTACCTTTTATCCTAAAATGTAGTGGGTAACACTGCGAACAAGAGCTAGTAATTAATAATTATTTAAAGGTTAATTTTCTCGGTTAACTTGTTATTGTTAGCTATGCACCAGGAATTGATCCGTTCGGCCGAGCTAACATGATAGTGGACACGGACAATACTAGGACTACAGTACTCCTTGGTCTGAATATGGTCCCTCTCTAATTGGATTGCGGATTCAGAAAGCCAACGTTTGTGTTAGAATACTGAAATACACACGCTCTAAATACCTATATATATATACTAGCTTCCGCCCGGGACTTCGCCCGCGTGGATTTCGAATGTTTTATTAAGCCTATAGCCTTCCTCGATAAATGGGCTACCTAACACTAAAAATTCTTTTTAAATCAGACCAGTAGTTCCTGAGATTAGCGCGTTCAAACAAACAAACACACAAACTCTTTATAATATTAGTATAGATGTATATAATATAAGGCTTTACGCCTGTATTTAAGAATATAATATAAGACCAGAACTGTGCATTAAGGTGCACTTACACGGGCAACTAAAATTAGGCAATTTTTGGCAATTCCTATTTTTTTTTATTGTCATGCTTTGCTAACTGTTGCGGGGACATCATATTTAACCAAAGTTGCCAATGATTGCGCAATGAATTGCCCGTGTAATTACACCTTAACAATTAACAGTAATTGCACGGGGGCCCTATTTATTGCCTTAGACAATTTTTTTACAATTGATGTCAGAAAATAAAACTTTGATTTCTTATTTTGTAGTCTAAAAGAAGTCTGGATGTGATTGCCTTTCGCGATGAGACCACCCATTGTCCTTAATGTTACTAGGTATAAAAATAAACTTTAATTTTAATAAACCACACTGACTGAAATTTCAGGCCAACAATCTCGAATTTTTAATTCCCATTTACTCTGCGGGTCACAATATTCTTTACAATCCCCTGTAGGCATGTAAAGATATTATTTATTAACATTAATGTTCACAAATCAAGAAACGTGTAAAAATAATTCCCGTTATTGAGATAGGAACACGGTAAAGGCGGCGACGTTCGTGCCTTATTCATGAGCTCCAACACACCTTGGCTTCGGAACTAGCCGGCCATTTCCACCACAAATTTTTCGAACACTTACCTAAAAAGTTTCACGAACTTTAATAGAATTGCGAACTCTTTAACATTCCGCATTTTTGTCATCAGCAATGTGCGAACTTTAGAATTTTTGATACCGTCAGTCAAGTGTAAGCATGATTTATTTTCAAAACCTATTATCACAGTAAGTTAATTTTGCGTAAATCGGATTTTCGATAATAACAAAATGTAACAATTAGATGTTTAATATCTCAGTCAGCGCGTCACCAAGAACGCTGTAAAAGTTTCGAAACGTAGGGTGTCAAAAATCATTTTAAAACCGCCACAAAATCCGTGAAAATAGTTTTATTTCAATTATTAATTTTGCCGTATCACGAATTGTTGTTTTCACTTTTCAGGAATCGATGATTGAACTTTTAGAATGTCATTTACGGCTTATTTACTGAGATTGGTTTTTCATGTAATGGCAAATCCAAAAACCATTAAGCGTGTCACAAGGGAGGTATATATTTAAACGTCCAGGCAGCACAGACCCTAGACTATAGCTTTACACTTACTTACACTTAGTTAGTTAGTTAGTTTAGCTGGGCATTTTCCGCACTTAGCCGCTTGAATGGGCCATTGTGCGTGATGGGTTTCTTTCTTCTTTCATCTACTCCAGCCATCCCAGCTCGTCCCAGAAAGCGAGCAGCCTTTTCAGGTTGCTGCAAGCTTCCGGTAGCGATGCTGGACACTGGAGGATGCGTGCCCGTTGATCGTCCACACTTCCGCACTCCATGAGTACGTGCTGTGGTGTTTGTTTAGAGGGCAGTGTCCGGTTATTGTACCTAGTACTATACGGATTTTGTCCCTGTTTAGTCTGGTGAGGTTGCGGGCAAACTTTTTCGAAAGTACCGGAATTGCATTCTTTGTCTGCCTGCAACCTACACCGTTCCTCCATTCTGTTTGGTGGTTTTGTTCTGTGTTCAGGCGCAACCAAGATTTGACTTGTGCCAGGGGTATCGGCAGTAGTGGTTCCGGTCCATATACCGTCGTCCTTGATCCCCTTTTGGCCAGCTCGTCGGCTGCGTCATTGCCTATTGAGTTGCTATGTCCTTTGATCCATTGCAGGGTCACGTTATTTGTGTTTGCGATGGACTGGAGTGCGTTGTGACATTCCAGTACTAGGACAGAGGTTATGGTGTTGTTTTGTAGCGCTTGAAGGACGGATGCACTGTTTGACACAATTATATGTCTGACTATTACTTACACTATACATTATTTAAATGAAACTATTATAAGTATTTACGAACAGTATTGACTCTTAAGAAAATTCGTTAATCAAAACGTTGGTTATCCGCATATGTGTATGCCATACATACGCGATTAATATGAAATTTCTTATGATTCGCTAATTTATATTTACTATAAATATACAACAATACGGTTTATTCATTTTTCTATGTCTAACAATGGTGTGTATCGAAATAATCGTTATAATTGCAATTTGATTATTACGCTTTCATTTACTAAGTTTTCAGGTATAAGTGTTTGCTTGTGTAATTGCAGCATAATAAATAATAATAATGGTCTCCTGACCGAATTTGGATCACAGAGGCCTAACCCGCAATCCTAGCCAACTACGCAAGGGATATTATAGTGCACAAGTATGCGCGCAAACACAGGTGCATTCCGTATTCCCTCACTCTCATATTCCGATAGGACGGTAGACCGACACGAGCGGAGAGAAATCCGGCGCAGGACCAACAGCTTAACGAACTTTCCGAAGCACGAGGGGATCTCCATAGGTAGATACGGTCACCCATCAGAAGACCAACCGCGGTGAGCACAACTTAACCTTAGAGATCGAGATCTGCGCTGTAGTCACGTCACTACGAGCCCCTCAACAACAAATAAAGAAAAGGTATACCTACTAATCCTATACTTGCTGAATCTGCTGATTAAATATTTTAAATTCCAGGTGAACTGTACAAAAACGCGCAGTAAGCCCTAAAGAATTGAAGCGGACTAAATCTTGATCACGTAACTCCGATATCAAAGTGTGCGCCAAGAATCTGGATCTTAATGAGAATCCAGCACTAATTGGAATGCTCGTTTCGTAGTGACTTGTGATAGGGGATTAAAACTTTATTATTTACTGAACGATGCTTACGTGATGCGCACACTGCTTTATTAAACTGATCATTTGCATAATACGATTTTTAATTCTTCGCATTTGTATGTAGGTACTACCTACTATCTACCTAAATGTTGTAAACCGGTCTTCTTCTTATCGTATGGTTGATGAGCAACCTGGTGTCAGAGTTTAAGCCGCCTGTAGGCCTCTGACATGGTTTTACACACTTGAAAAATCTCTCAGTTGTACTGGTTTCCTCACGATGTTTTCTTTCACCGTTTTTAGCGACTGATAACTAATGTATGCACATGAATTCGAAAAGACATTGGTGCATGCCGGGGTTTAAACTTGCGACCTTTGCAGTCCAACGGTCATACCACTCGGCTAGCTATAGTATAGCTATACCTATAGTTAAATAATGCTTTTCCTTTGAAAACGAACAAATTAACAAACTCCGGTTGTATTTAAAGTTACGCTTTGCCTGTTTTCAATATGCCAATAAAAATTGCCAACGTGGTTATGAATGTTATGATAAAAGCCCTATGTAAGCTAAAAAACAGTTATTGAACGATTTTATTATATAAAATATAATAATAACTACATAAAACTATAGGCAAATTCTTAATAGGTTCTTTGCCTTACAGTAGATGAGTAAATCTTGCTTTAAAAGATTGTTATCTTTCAATGGAGATTTACAATAGGCTAGAATAACAAAGGAAAATCACTTCTACAAAGGCAATTGGAGAACAATTGAATTGTTTACAGCTGATGTTAAAATCTCCGTAATATTTCAGCCTCAGTTGAGAATAATGGCAGGATATTGCACCAAGATTTACAATATGGGGGCAGTTCGGCGCCGACGCAGTTCCTGTAGACGATTTCTAATAAATTTTACTATGTACCTACTATTTTGTTACCTTATTAATGCTGGTCTGTAGTCACAGAAGCATCTATAATATATTGGGGGCTTAATATAATTTTATTAAAACAATATAAAGTTTTCTTTTGAATCTTTTTTAGCAACGACATCTTTATCGCGTCGTGGCGAAAATCGAGATTTCTCTTCAGTGCTTTTTTTCACACTCACCAAGACATAATATTTAAAGCCTATCTTAGGGGCAATAACGTAATTTTTTAAGGAAAGCGTTAATTAAGTATAAGGCAGTCAGGCAGACTCAGTTTAATTGCTGCCTGTTAACCAATTGCCTGTAAATCCAATCAAACATTCACATCCATTTACCGCAACGAAATTGCTTCAACGAAGTTTCTCTAAGCGGAAATCTTGAGTTAGTTTCCCTAAAAACTCTTCCCATTCTCTGAATTAGATAGTCTCGCGATCTGCCCTTATTTAATATATTCGTCGTGCAAAGAAACTTTAAATTGTATTTTTCTTGAGAGAGCATCCGGGTCTCTCATTGTGCCCGGACACCGAGCTAACGAAAAGCTTTTCTACTTCCGAACAAGAGAGCTTAATAAATTGTTTGCAACCATTTCATTTGAAATAGAAACGTACCTAGTTTAATAAACAAATCAATTGCTCGTTTACTCGTTCATTGGGTAACTTCTGATTGAATTAATTCGTTAATGGAATTCACAGTTTTCATTTTATATGAAATTATTTTTCAGGGTTTAAATAAAACAATATTGTATGATATGAATTGTGAATTGAAATAAAATAATGTCTGTATTGACATCTCCTCGTTGAACTGTCTGTAATTGGATTTACAGATAGACATGTTTCAATAACATTTATTCTGGGGATTTTACTGGAAATTATTTTATTTAGCCTACACTATAATTGAAAGTTAAATAAATTCAGATAACATCATTGTATACATATGCCATTTATCGTAATATAACAATTACTTAATACAATAAACATCCTACAATACACCGCGGTAGTCTTTTATGCTACACACTCTACAAAATGGCGCATCATAAGTGTTTAAAAATATTGGCTGACATGTCGGCGTAATAAAAAATAGCTTGCATAAGCCGCCAAGGATCGCCAGCAAAGCGGGATGTCGTCGGCTTCGGCATCAATCACTTGCGATGCCGGGGATTACTCAAAACGGAGCGTCATCCTCCAGCGTGGAGGCGACGCAAATTTACATAAATAAGCTCATCTGTATTCAACATGCAAGCCGAGAGGAGCCCATGCAACAACATGTGGCATTCAACTTGCAGACCTCTATTATTAATTGTGGACAACTGACGCGAGGGAACAGTTCCACGGACTCGTCTCAGCGACCACGACCTCGTTGTTTTAGTTTAATGGAAGTACTCGAGTGCTTTTAGTTTCGCCTTGTTTATTGATTCATATTAACCGCACATACATATTACCAGCTCACCTGAGGGGCTTGCGACTATGTAGTAGCCGCACGGGCAGATTGATCCGTATAAAGTTGCACTTTTTGTAAAATTTGGTCTGTGGACGGGCAACGATCTATTATCTCATCGACCTCTAAGTTTCGAGCAGCATGATAAGCCGTTGGCCCCATCTGTGTTTAGTAGATCTTAGAGTTGTTACAGTCAGAAGCCTAAAAGTCCGACTATCAGTCTCACTAAGGGTTATCTTATTAGGAAGTAATTGGGTTTTGGAGGTCAGATGAGTAATCGCTCTATGTAAAATACTGGTACACAGCTTAGACTAGAAGCACATCCCAACATATTTGGGAAACGGGCAGATGACAAAGTTGTACCAGCGTACCTAACATAGCCAAAATGCTTAAATTAATATTATGAAAGCGTAACCGTGACATTCATTAAAACAGTGTGCGACACAACAAACATAGAAGCTTTACAATCGTACTAAAGCCGGAAAAGTTTTCTTGTACCGACAATTAATAACTTTTAAACAGGGAACGCTGGAGTCCAAGTGTACGTGTAAGAGCGCTTCATAATAATACAGTTTAACAACAGAATTAACCCCGAAGGTTGCTATTAAACAAGTTGGTCGTAGATTTAAATTTTGAGCTCGTAAATTAACCCTTCATCCTTTTGAAATAGCAAAGGGATTGGGACCTAATGGTCTATTTGCGAAACGTAATGGGCCGGCCTGGCCGAGCGTATTAGACAATTTGGACATACTCTGACTTGACTCCATTCACGTACAGGCTTTATACTGGTTCTTTATATAAAGGGCGCGAGTATAAAAGATTAAAATAGCCATCAAAATAAACTTTCTATTTTGCTATTTATGTTTTCGTAATGTTTAGTATGTTAGACGAACATGTTGGCTGTGATTTACATTTAAATTTCGACATTTATCTACCTACAGGTGTTGTTGAGGTTTGTTTTTATAGATTACGTACACATGTTAACGTAGTCTGGCTTTAGGATGGACCTTTTGACTCAATCACGCCCATGAAATTTGGGAGGTTGTCCTAGATTTAGGCCCATGCCGCGGGCATCCCAAAGTAATTGGGAAATTTGAATAACGATTTTATTAAAATAAAGGTATCATAAAACTTATTGGCATTAAATAAGATATGTTATTAGTGAACGCGATTGAATCATAAATTTATTATATATGTATATATTTTTTTTATATCTATAAAATGAATACATCGAAAAATCTGATTGGTGGTTTGAGGTTTTGATTCGCGTTCAGTAACGCGAATCGGTATCTTATTTATAAGTTCCCTACACAGATACATGCCTAATGTTAGGTTTATTCCCAGAGGCATACGGAAAAGCGATGGTTTTCTGTTTTTCCGCTTACAATTCATTTATTCTCATCACATTATTCATACATGTTCGTCGGGTTAAGGGTTATGGTATCAATAAAAACTTTTTTTTATTGCTGAAATATTGATGTAATACGACTCCGCCTATCCTGGTTAAGTGAACGATTGAGATATTTTACCGGCAGACCTTTGTAAGGTTTTAAAAGGCCAAAGATTAAATAAAAACAATTTACATTATATATACACTCGATTTTTTTATACTTATTATTATTTATTATTATTATTTTACATTAAAACCTACATTAAAACTAATAAAATGTACAACCAAAAAACATCAAAAAATTATGCATCGAAATATTCCTCATCAATGTCGATAATTATATTAAAAATTAACATGATACCTACCTATATCAAAATATGCTTGTAATCATATGAAATCAGAATAATCGTATTAAGTAATTATAATATAATTTATTATCAACCTGCCGTGAGCTGAAGTGGCAATTAATGCTCGTTTCTTCCCTGTTATCCCTGTATAGGAAGATTTTACTAAGCAGAGGGATATTTCTAAGCTAGTATTTTTATAATTACGAATTCGTGGTCTGTGTGTACCTCTCTGGGAATTAGCCGTGACTTTAGGTATGTATATTTAAAACGTTCTTTACCCGATCTTAATACTATATCATTGACTAATATCACATCACGCTGTAACTCTCAAAAGGATGAGTAGTGCGATTCAACTTAACTAATTCACTTGCGGATGAACGAAACCAATTGTTTTGTTCGGCATTTCTTCACAGAGGTAGTCAATTGGGAAACCTGTCGACCCGATTGGTGCAGTGGCTAAGCAATTGGACTGCTGGGCTAAGGGTTGCGGATTAGATTCCCGCACGGGACAAAAATTTGTGGGATTCGCAGATATTTGTCCCGGGTTTGGGTGTTTGTGTATGTGATATCATGTTTGTGAAAAGCACCCAAGATGCAGTAGAAATACCTAGTGATGGGCGTAGTTTAAAAAATACCCTAAAATATCATTTCGCTAGATCTGGGATTCGATCTTAAAACCAAAAGCATCGAACGCGTTTGAAGATACTTTTATAATTAATTATTTTTCATATGCCAGTTCACTTCAACTACTCCAATGAACACAGATACGACTTATTAAAACTTATCACTATCTGTTTGTATAAGATTATATTCATGTTTGAATACATTTGTTAAATTTACATTTATAGTGTAGTTAAAGTATACAATTACCCCAAGTTGTAAGAGGGTAAAAATAACATTTACCCTTCAAAGGTAATTTTTAATGGAAAGATAACAAAAATAATTTTAATATTGTTTTATAATAACCTTTAGTATGTTATAAAGAAATGTAAAAGAAAGGTCTGAACAAAGACATTAGCCTTTTAGGGGAGAGTTCAGTGAACTTTGATATTATGACACATGTCATATCTGTATTCTCTGAAAGGGGTAAGTAGATATGAATCGTTGTACGCCCACATACGTTGGCATTGTTTATATCTGTAGTATGAACCTGTAGTATTTCGTAGAATATGGGATAAAATAAATGTCAAGATTGATATGTTCCTAAACCACTTTTGTGGGTCCGCAGTAATTTATTTAATGTTGTTAAAACATAACACATATTCATCGCGCCTGAATTCCCCGAAGACGTAGGCAAAGGTGCACATATAGAAAAACATTTCGCCAGTTAGTTATAGGTCCCAATGTAATAAGGGGCTGGCCTATTACCATCAAACGGGCACAAATCCATCCGTGCTGCTACTGAGAGTTACCTAATGGAAAAACCCAATAACACGTTGCCCGACACGGGATTCGAAGCAAGAATCTCATACTCAGCAATTGTCAGATGTCCTGTTCAAAATTATCCTGTTTACTTTTTTTATAACAGTCAAATATTTTGCTAAGACAACTGCTCTTTTAACTTAGTAGTTAGTACCTACTTTACTTAAATATCCTTAGATGGTCCTTCAATGTTCTATAATGTCTAGTACCTAATACCCGAAACCGGAACCCACGTATCAAAAGGTATCTATATCAATGTGTATGAAAGGACCATAAAATGCGGCGGTCTGGGTGTATGAAGCTGAATGACTGGCAAAAGTGGCGCCCACACAGGGGCCTCTCGTGGTAATAGAGAAATATAAGGCATCCCGCTGTTATCCCGCCATCGTTTAGTATCTTTTAAAGTGCTAAAATGTTATAACAGTGTAGTTGACGGAGTTATTCAAAAATGCTTGGCTTTCTACAATATTGTACATTTTATGGACACAAAGAATCTTTTTCATTACTTTTAGTTTTCTGTACTCTACGGAAATTTTGATTAGTGAAATATTCTTTGTCTGAATTTTACTGGCGTAGTTTGGCTTTAACAGATATTTTTAGGTTGGATATAAAACAAAACTTCATACAGATTTTAATATCAAAAACAACAAAAGTTATAACATCAAGATCGCTAATTAGCCAAATTAAACGCCTACAAAAAGAATAAAAATAAATGAGCATCATTCAACCCTAAAAAAGACCGCTTGTTTCAATATATTTACTGAAAATTAATTTATTTTGTTACCCAAAGGGTGTTCGCGGGTCCCTTCAAACACATTCTGTAACCTGATCCAAATACGGTAAATTAAGAACGCCAAACGCGATTAAATTTACCACCAGGTTTGGTAAAGCTTAATTATGGATTAAGTTACCCAAAAGGACACTCCCAAATTGTTTCTACGTTATATGTAAATCTGAAAAATATTCTCAGTACCAGCACGGAGTCAGGGTTTGTGCCCGGTTGATGTATTCCCCGGGGGATAGGCAATAGTGTATAAGTAGTACACCCACGTTACGCCAGATACGTATAGGTCCCAATAGAAAGGGCGAGCCTATTCCTATCAACCGGGCACTATAGCAGACTCCATGTTGCCACTGAGAATGAACTAATAGAAAACTCAATAACACTTCGCCCAACCCGGGACTCAAACCCAGGAACCCATGCAGTCGCGCTTAGCGACCACTAGATCAACAAGGCAGTCTTAAATCAGAAACTAATTAATCTCAATGACCCTCTTGCTTGGCTCTCTTACTGTCTACGGTAGTTGTCACTAGCAATGCAACCTAGGTATTTGTACGGTGTCAGAATTAGTGGGTGTGTTTTATTTGATTGTACACGTGAAATAATGTTATGACGCAAAGTCGTTTTAATTAGTGAAGCTTTCCTAAAGGCCAATCTGGTGTTGTTTTTATGTTTGGCATCGCACTGACTAGTTGATGTAGTGGTCACACGCGTGTCAGCTGAGCGAGATGTGGTTTAGTCAATGAAAATTGAAAATTACTGGGAATTGAAACCAAACACCAAAGCTGCACGGAGTCTAGACTTGTATCCGGTTAGTGGCTACAGGTAAGCTTATCTCTTACCACAAGAACTCACTTTTAACACAGGCAAGTTGTTATTTTGTTTATTTTTTTTTCTTTCTATAAAATATAGATTTAAAATTCAACATAAAATTACGCTGTACCGTACTGCTGCAGAGTACTAATATTATTTTAATTTCGCCTGGCTATAGGTAGGTCCCAATGTAATAGGAGGCATAACTGGGCATAAATCCAGACACTGCGCTGCTACTTAAAATAAGGGTATATTCTCAACGTTAATCAAAATACTAACAAAGCTACCAACAAAAGAAGCAACAAATCATTACGGCGTATTCACGTAAATAAAATCTGTTCAAGCATTGGACTCGCTTATGTAAATCTCGTGCGTGCAGATATTCGCGCCTCCTGATTTTTATCGCTGAGTATTTGATTCAGTGAGGTGTGTGATATATTTACATCTTACCTTCTCATATGATATAATTTGAATAAAAGGAAGCGGAATAGCGGAACGATTTGCCGATGGAGACATATTTGTGTTGGATTTGGATTTCTTGTTATTGTAATAACTGTTTTTTGTGCGATGATTTTGTTTGCAATGTTAATATGTTTCTTTACTTGCTTGTTATAGCTAGCTATAGTGTTGAGCTAGGAGTTAACATCTTTGATCCTTGCGCGAGGTGAACGTTTTTGCATCCGATATTTTTCTGCAAACAGAATATAGAAAAGGCTTTTTTGGGCTACAAATTTAGAAAATATTAAAGCGACAAAAAAGTCATTAGACGTACAATAGATAAAATACACAAACTTAATTTTAGAAAACTATAACACGAACCTCACAATTTCATTTAATTTCAATCGATGCTTTTCTAAATTGATTAACGAACACATTTTTCCATACACTTCTATCATGTAACTAAATATTCGATTCACCTGAATATACAACTCTTGACTCGTTCATGGATTTATGCACATGCATTGCGAGATGTGAATAAATAACGGTCCCAGCTAACGAAACGGAATGGGTTGATTTCATTCGAGCATAGCAGCGTACTTCACTTGCTTACTTTTAAAAATTCCGCTTCAGAATAATAATGACAACATATGATAAATTGCGTTTACGTATAATATGCGTAGTACGGCTGTTTTCCCCGAAATATAGAGGTTTTTTTTATCTTTACTTTTTTAGAGGTTTTTGGTTATTACAGTATCCAAGCCCGAGAGGTTTGCTTGATTCACATTTTTGTATAATTGTACAAAGAGTATCTACCAATATATTTAACAATAATCTTTATAAAGTATCGCGTCTTTTACCATTTATCTTAAAGACTATCAAAAAATAAAAATATTTTAAATATCACATGGTCACACTTTGGGTTTAAACCTAGAACCTTCGTATTTGATCAGGTGATCAGTAATCCATACATTCAATAAAGATAAGATAAGCTAAGATCAAATTTTAATTTAGCTTAGAATTATCGGCATGTGTTTAATATTATAACGAGCATTCATTTTAATATCAACTTATTTGATATTAAAATGAACTTATTTGATAATTAATTAATGAAATACCAAACGTTGCCTTATTATCCCAATATTAACACCGACGTTAAATATTAAAATATCAGATTACTGAATTTAATTAACAAAATAATATGCCATAATCAAGGTTTAAAATACCTTGCATAAATTAAGTAATTAAAACTGAAAACTACACACTACTTTATGCATAATTGATATATTTTAAGGGTACTTTTTGTAGCATGACTTTATAAAACAATTTTACTTTTGTGTGGGAATAAAAGAGAAAAGTTAAATGAATAAATAATTCAATTTTATTGGAAAAGTTTCAATCAAGGAAGGTAAATAATTGATAAAATTCCTTTTTCTTGTTTCGTGTCCAAAAATTTGATTAACTTGGACCTTTACTGTATTTAAGGAAGTGGAAAAATTGAATTGGAATTGTTTTCTTTTTCCAAATAATATTTGGAAGTATGGAGGTAACTTTGTTCCAGTTTATTTCAATCTTGTTACGTCAAATAGCTGGGGCAACACTATTTTTCCCATTAATCTAGATTCATTCATACACTGTGTATTGGTGTGGTTCACTAACAATATCTTACTTAGTATAAAAAAGATGCTAAAATGTGTTATGAGTGAACCATTTCTTAAGTTTATTTAAATCTCTATTCTTTGACATGCAAACGACAGTGACAGGTATAATTTAATCAATTGTTTAACATTGACTATTTTTATAAGCATATAAGGGGGTTGATCTCAGTTGCTTGATGACGACTTATCTGTCTATATGTTATATTATAATTCAAATTATAGCTACCGATATTCGTCAATACATCAAGAACATAAATCTTAAGGGCCTAAGATGAAGACGTGCCATTAGCAATACGTTTTAAATCATACCGCACCTTCTGTTCGTAATGATTCTGTCGCCATTAACAGATAGATATAAATATAGAGATCTATAAGGTTTGCATTTGAACATTTATTTATTTATTTGGATTGCCAATAGTTATTACATTACATATATTTAATACAGATTACATCCAAAATTATAGAAGCTAAATGCATAACCCGTTACAGGCAATTACCGCATGCTTATTGTAACAAACATTTTGATCAAATGTATCATAAGTAATTGTTATCAAATTGAAGCGGATTAGAATAATAGACTTACATAAGAGGGCAGGCAACGACTGGATGCATAAAGCAGCAGACCGGGCTTTGTGGTGTATGTCCAGCAGTGGACAGTATTAATGTATGAACAATTTTATTTTCAGATTTTTCAATATGAAATACTTTTACATATTACACTGCAAGACCAACCAATAATATTCTGAACTAAGTCGTTCATCGAAAGGAATAAATGTACTGGTACTAAAAAAAATATTTAAATTACAATCAACTTTGACACGTACCTAAGACTTTTGCTTTCTCAAGATATTTTTTTTTTTTATTTAAAAACGTCGCCCCACACTAGGAATTTCTCCTGTGTCGTTGGTGCGTTTCACAAACATGAAATATCACATACACAAACACCCAGACTCGGGACAAACATCTGCGGAACGCACAAATTTTTGCCCCGTGCGGGAATCGAACCCGCAACCCTTAGCGCAGCAGTCCAATCGCTTAGCCACTGCGCCAATCAGGTCGTCAATATATGTACATTTGTTCATTATAAGTAGAAATTTAAATTTGTTACAGAAGACTTAATTTTACAGTTATAATTCAAATACAACTTCTTATTGGCAGACAAAAGAAAATCGTGTTGCTACTTGGTAGCAATTTAACGCGCGGTAAAATTGTGTTGAATGAGTTTTCTACTCTACAAAGATTAAAGTTACAAGGTTCTTTCATTAACAAACTTGAATTGCGTAAGGGAAGAAATATGAGCCAACTTCGATCATTGAATCGAAAACGCCCGAACGCTTTCAAATAGAATTTATACTGAAAACCTGTCAAATACGAGAGTCGAGCCCAAGGTAAGTTCCGTAAGCTAATTTTATTCTGACGCTTTCGTCGACAAATATAAATTGTAAAGAAACCTGTAATTAGAAATTTGAGGGAATAAATTATGATTTAATTCACATATATGTACGTACTGTATACTTATAAAAATCGTGTGATTATAGATTACTTAACATGCCTTATTTAGTGGACATTTTGTTCCTTTTCACTACGCTTTTACGAATGATAACTGGCTGAAGATATTTCTTAGATCGCACGAATAAAAGAAAATAATAAGCGTGTTTTGTTTTTTTTACAGCGTAATAAGGATTGAAAAAAGAATATTGATGACCATTATAAATATAAAAACTACCTGACTCGGCAAATTTAAATTAAAATACCACCTTCTCGTTAAATTTAAACCTTCGCCATTTAAACCTTCCCTGGACTTCTATGGGTGTTTTAGTAACAAAATTAGTCAAATCAGTCCAGCCGTTATCGAGTTCATACGAGACAAACGAACAGCAATTCATTTTATATATATAATATAGATAGATGCAGAAATAATAAGATTATGACATTAAAGAGATTTAAAATCTATATCACAGAACCCCAAAGTTCCAATATTCAAGAGATACCCAGTGACTTACACTTTGCGTTTTAAGCATAATAATTTTGTTAAACGATATTACTTACACATGATTTAACTTTCCACGTGGTTTTGCGGCCATTAGGTGAATAGATCCAGACGGGTTTAAGGACATTTATCATAAAATACCATCTGGACAAATAACGTTGGTATAATATTTTATTCTGTGTCGAATGTCTCTTATAACACTGACGATCTGATTGGCGCAGTAGCTAAACGATTGGACTGCTGCGCTAAGGGTTGCGGTTTCCATTCCCACAAGGAACAAAAATTTGTGCGATCCGCAGATGTGTGTCCTGAGTCTGGGTATTCGTATATGTGATATTTTATATTTGTGAGGCACACAGACGATACAGAGAAACTCCTAAGATGCGGCGTCGTTTTGAAAAATAAAACCTATATATTTGTACGCCGGAAACGGCAGAATATTATGGATCAAAATTTTTGACACATCTTAACTGTACCATATTCTTACAAATAAATGTTATCTTATCTTAACTTATCTTAAACAATTGAGTAGCTTCTATTGAAATAAATGCTAGCAAAGTTTTCACTTCAAACGCACTCAAGATACAATATGAAATCTTAATCAAAAGCAGTATGTTTGTAAGGAATATAATGCAGACGTGTGCACTGTGCAGTTATGTCGTAAGGGTAAGCTTTTTACCATTTATAGGAAACTGTTCCGTCTCCGTGATATTATTAAAAATTTCTTAACAGAAACATTACATAACACAATCACTAATTCTAAATATTCCTGTTATTCTCAGGTGTGTATTCGGGAATGCCCGACTAGTTTCGAACTCGAACGCAGCCCTTTTTCATGAGCTGGTCGCAGCCGAACTGTTCGGCTCACGACTCTGCCGCGTAACCAGCTATATAATATATAGTATGAATAACACTCACAAAAGTTATTATAATAAAACAATAATTATGTTTGACCTAAGTCATGCAACCAGTAGTCTTATTATACAGCCACGAGACAGATACAAGACAGCCGATCGTAAAAAAATTCAGCATTATCTATTTTCTAGTCAACAAATCTACGGTACAGCTGGCATCAATAGCGATGAGCGTTTGCATAACCACAAAAGATAGACACTGCAAAAACACGTTACACAGTTAACGATAACTGTAAACGTCAGTCCACGGTACACTCGGTGCGTGCTGTTAAAAGTAAATCGTAAATCGCAAAGGTAAACACATGCGCAGTATTGGCACCGGCCACAGACTATAAATCACAGTAACATTGACAAACACGACTGCGCTGCAATCGCGGATGTCCCTGTCTACACTTCCGCGTCGCGATGAGTAATACCCCAGTCTGTGGCATAGGAAACGTGTGCACTTGGACAATGCGCTGTTGTAAGCGCTCACGTACTGAAAAATTGTTATGGCGAAGATATAGGGTAATGATTTATAGGTTAACATAGTATACAAATTAAGTGTGAGAATAGATAAATAAGGTTGATTCAACGTTAAAGTATTTATTTAATAAAACTATTACTCCTACCTACTTACCGTGTATTTTAACCGACTTCAAAAAAGAGGTAGTTTTTTTTTATGAAATTCTCGTATTATATCTGTACATCCACTTTTAAAGAAGAGAATTATAAAAAAAATATGTTTTCATTGCTAGCTAACTATTTGGCATTATTAATCATAATTCTAATACCTAATAATAACAGCCTATAACTGTCCCACTGCAGGGCAAAGGCCTCTTCTCGTATAGAGAAGGATTGAGCACTGATCACCACGCGAGCTCACTGCGGGTTGGCGATTTCAGATAATTAAATCCAGGTTTCCTTACGATGTTTTCCGTCACCGTTAGTCAGTGGTGTCTTAGTATATCTAAGAAAGTATTTATGACATTGAAAAAGTCACATTGATACTTGCCTGGTTTGAACCTGCAACCTCGTGCATAGAAATCCGGTATGTCAACCACTAGGCCACCACGACCTTCATCAATTCTAATACCTAAAAGCCCCCAAATTTAGCACTAGGACGATCGGCTATAGTTTATAAGAATTAAACATGAAAACTGATTCTTTTAATAAATGCTTCCAATTGAAATCACACGTACCTTCTACCTACAACTTACACCACCAACATGTATCGTAGTTTCAATCAATATTTGTTGGTAACATACCCGCGCCTATGGGAGCTGGAAATTGCATTTGTCTCACAAAGCCCTGCAGCTAATACTGTCCGAAGCCCGGCTGTACCGCTAAGCACACAGTCTAATTTTGTTGATATTTGCATTAGCGAGGTGCCGTGAGCGGATCAACGTGGTTGCTCGGCCAATTGCTTACAGGTTAATTAAACCCTACGTATACCGTTTTATGAGTTGGTATAAAATACCCAACCTCGGCAGTTTAAGGGTTTGTTAACTGCACCAAAAGTTGCGGTTGCAAACAAAATATTTTGTTAGAAAAAATACTTGAACGATTGGTAGTGGTGTGGTTAAGTCAATTTATGATAAAATTTGACAGTTTTATACTGTTATTTCCAGCTTTATCTCTCTCTCTATCGACAAGAAATCCTAAAATACTAGTAGGTAGGTACCTAGGTACGGGTAATTTTTAGAAGGCATGACATTGAACACTGCTTCATAAACCGTGTCTCTGTTAAATTCAACTACAACTAACATTATATACCACCTCGGCCATTCTCCTGATTTTTATTAAGCACAAAAGGTTTCTAAGCCGCCATTTTGGTTGGGTATCCCATTACGCATGCCAGGAAGTATGAGAGCACAAAAGGAATGAAGGAACGGTGTGGGATGGTCCTCATTTATTTATTCAGGGCCTCGCGTAGGAAAGTAATTCATGCGTGTTTATTAAAAACCTGAGTGGTTTTATCGAGCGAATGAATTAAAACACAACGTTATGTTTCGTTTGGTGTGTTTAAAATTCATTTTGACATCGCATTCGAAGGGTTAATGTCGGTTTCTGCTTCGTCGTGTTCGATTATTGCAAGAAAAATATTGTTCGAACGAGGGGCTCGTTTCTGCATACCTTACGCCTAGATCCGTTGATTTTTGAGGTTAAACAACGCTTGTTGCGGTCGGACCTTAGATGGGTGATCGTTATTATGTCTGTCTTAACACTAAACATTGGAATTACATATATTTGCAGTCATATTAATGGTCTAAGTTGCGGAGTACATCATATTTTTAACTGAGCTAGAAAGTTTTATAACAAAATATTCTGTGTATTTTTTGCAACTGTACGAGTGGAACGGATAATATAAAAAGTAGATTTATACGGTTATCCGATATTGCGACATAAGTACGACGTCGTTACACGGATATGGATAGCCATTTGTCATGATTTGCCACAGCACAGATACGCGGGAAAAAATATACTTAATAGCTTCTAATATACGGATAATTGATCGCGGTTTTGAAATGCTAATGCAATTTAACGGTTAAACGATATGTTATTACCGTACAATTATAATATTGATACAATCATTCGCTGTATCGTGGTGTGTGTTCACAAATGTGGCACATTCAAATTCAAGCAAGTATCAATGTGCAAATTTTTTTAAATTCTTCGTATGTTTTTTTTTTCTTGAATAAACGTCGCCCCACACTAGGAATTTCTCCTGTATCGTGGGTGCGTTTCACGAACATGAAATATCACATACACAAACACCCAGACTCGGGACAATCAAATGTAGATCGCACAAATTTTTGCCCCGTGCGAAAATCGAACCCGCAACCCTTAGCGCACAAGTCTAATCGCTAAGCCACTGCGTCAATCAGGTCGTAAATAGTCTGAATTGAGACCTCAAGTGATAAAAATTAAAGATATTTTATAGCGTGTCTAGAGTAATCAAAAGTCCTCGAGCTTGTTGGTAGCTTGCAATATCTTGTCTTCAAAAATACTCACAAAAGACTGATTTAAAACAGTCAGATACAAAATTCAGATTCAGATAAAAAAACACTGACACGCGAAACATTCTGTGCGTAAATTTTTTCTGTTTCACAGGTTTAATGTACTTATTTCACTCCTGGAAAATCCACGACAAATTCTGTCGGTTTTTTTAGCGTGCGAGTGCAAACGTGTTCGGTACGCTTACCTTTGCGACATAGAGATGGTTTCAAACACAGAAATCTTCATATCCGTACTCTTTCCATTTTATTTACTTGAAAAAAAATGCAAATATTTCCCTTTTTTGTTGACGGAAATATGTCTTTTTGTGTACTCCAAAAATTGAGCACGTATTTCGGAATACTTTTGTGTTTAATTCTATGTACGGCTGCTCTTATTATTTTTTCTTATGCTGTGAAAGCAGTATGTTGCTATAAAAAGGTAATTGTATATCTAACAACAAATATAATAAAAGAATCGTATGGGTTGTGTACGTTAGAAAATAAAACAAAGCGATCTTTGATGTGATCGATCTCTGTATGATATTATCATATCTGTAATTATTTAGATTTGCCACAACTTATGTAAACATAGTAACCAAATTACTAAAGACCTAGGTACCTACTAACATAACATAACATCACGCTTGTATTCCACGAAGGAGTAGGCAGAGTCGTAAACCCACATTTCAGCAGTTATGTTACAAGTCCCACTAAAATATGAGGCGAGTTTTCAACCGAGCATAAATCCAGACTCCGTGTTGCAACTGAGATGATCGTAATGGAAGACCCCAACAACACTTTGCCCGACCCAGGATCTCATACTCAGTAGTTGTAATAAGCAACCACTCGACCAATAAGGCAGTCACGAATAGTGAAACCTTATACCAAACCTAAGTAAAAAAAAAAAACAAAAGTAGTAGACTACACTATCTGCAAAACACAAAGTAACAATCTTACTACGCACGTAAGTTAATTAAACCTCAACTAGTAGCTCCCTCCCTTCAAGAAAAGCATTAAATATTTTATAGGGATTTTATAGCGTGTGTATGGGGTCCGGAAGGGACGCCCTTGAAGGATTTACCCTATTGGTGAGGTCGTTACGAGGGTCAGGTGCGTATTGTGAGTACATGCATGCATAAAACTTGAAGTAGGACCACGTTTATCTATTTGATTTACCAAATAAAAAGGTCAATTGTATAAATAAGTGCTGAAGTTATATTTACACATGAATAAAACCTGTCTGCACTGATAGGCGAGTGGTATGACCATTGGACTGTCAAGTCAAAGGTCGCAAGTTCAAACCCCGGCACGCGCCAATGTATTTTCGAATTCATGTGCGTATTATTAATTAATAAATTATCTGTTGCTAAAACGGTGAAGGAAAACATCGTGCGGAAACTAATAGACGATAGACGATACCTGAAAGATTTTTTAACGGTGTATAAAGCGATGTCAGAGTCCTACAGACGGTTTAAACTCTGACACCAGGTTGTTCATCAACCATACGATAAGAAGAAGAATAAAACCTGGTTCTTTTTACAATAGGGACCTATTAATATTTTTGGTGTCGTGTTCTTTTTCTATTTGAGAGAAGAAATGAATGACACAATTATACCTTACCAAAATATCTTTGCATTCATTACTTTCTTGAGTCTTTCCTTGTCCACATCCTCATGATCATCATCAGCCTATCTTAGTCCACTGCTAGACATAGGCCTCTCCTATAGCAAGCCACTGAGCACGATCATTGGCCCTCCGCTTGCAACCGCTGCCAGCCATTTTGCTTTTATATATGTATATCATCGTCCCACCTAGCTGGAGGACGTCCTACACTACATCCTCATGCTGTCGGCGCCGATACGACACCGAAGATTGCGGGGTTTGCGAGAAGCGCGGGGGTCCTTCCCTTTCTAATTTGGCGAACCACCGAGCGCCTTGTAACCCCACTCGCCGATAGCACACGAACCGATCGCAACCAACATTATTTAGTTTAAATAAACCGAATATACTATCGAGTGAGTCGCCTATTTTTATTTATGTTCATCGTGTAATTCTTTATGTTTTAGTCTCATTCAGTCCATACCTTATTTATAATGACATAGCGGATTCTTCGAAACCTCATCACTGGAATGCAATTGAATTTTTTAACGCAAAAATACTTTACTCTTCCGTATTTAATTAAGATTAAGAAACCCTTCATTGCTCATCCGAGACACACTTGCCAGCCTTTGAATATTTCGCATCTAAAGCCAAACAATTTTCTTTAAAAAAGGAATTTTTAATTAGTGGATGAAAATAAAATTAATTAGTAGGTATTTATCGATGAGCCTTTGATTAAACTCTGTTCGGCATCCGCACCGCTCCTTTAATTAATAGTAAAAATGTTTTTCAATAATGTAATTAACGCCATTATAATTCGATTTTGTCGAAATAATTGAACATGAACACGTTAATCAGTTAATGTTTAATTCAATTAATTGGATAAAAAACTTTTTAAAAATGGAAGCCAACCCAAGTTTCTGAATGTTGTGAACAACAGTTCTACAAAACACGACATTTCAACACAATTAAATTTAATACTGTGTAGTGCCGTGTGGTATCCGGCCCGTGCCGTGTGGTATCCGGCCTAGAATTGACCACCCCCTTTCCTCCCGTGGGTGTCGTAAGAGGCGACTAAGGGAAAACCCAGAAGATGGGCAGCAGCGTCTTCTGTAACTTGACCACCAACACTGCGATCCCCAAGCCGCTTGCCAAGCGTGGGGATTATGGCAACACCCCCCTTCTTAAAGGAGGAGGCCTTCGTTCAACAGTGGACGCCTTACGGCTGATGATGATGATGAAATTTAATACTTAGTTTAACCTATTTTAATCTTTCCCGTTTCAGTCGAGTTCTGTTAGTTAGGAGTAATTTCTTAAGTACAAATGTGGAACAGGAAAGCGGTGTTCATTTTATCTGAAGTGGCGCTAATCAAGATATTTTAAGTCTGTCAGATATTTCGGCTCGGCCTTCTGACCTACAAGTCATCCGAATATAGCCCGTGTATTATAACCAGCCAGTTATTAGCTAGGCCTCGCGTGAAAGCAAATTGTTGAACATTATTTCGTAATTTGTTGCCGTGTCTACTCGTCAAAGGCCTTCTCTCAACGTCCATTTTAAATTGGACCTTCCAGAAAGGGTGAAATATTGAAGGGAATATTTAAGAGAACCGTGGAGTTTATTGTGACTACCTCGTTGGTCTAGCGGTCGCTAAGCGCGACTGCTGAGCAAGAGGTCCTGGGTTTAAATCCCAAGTCGGGCAAAAGTGTTACTGAGTTTTCCATTAGGTAATTCTCAGTAGCAGCACGAAGTCTGGATTTGTGCCTGATGGCAATAGGCTCGCCCCCTATTACATTGGGACTTATAACATAACTGGCGAAATGTAGGTGTACTATATGTTCACCTCTGCCTACTCCTTCGGGGAATACAAGCGTGATGTTATGTGGAGTTTATTGTTCTTTCTTATTTTATAGTTATAATTTAAATGCTTTTACTAAAGTTACATACTTTATTTTAACCCAGTAAATCAACATTTGGGCGACTATTCCAAAATCAGGCTCGCACCAGATTTGTCTCCTCTTATAACATGTTTTTGCCGTGTGCTATCACAGGAAAATTCAGAAGATGGGTAGCAGCGTCTTCTGTAACTTCACCACTAATACCGCGATCCCTAAGCCGCTTGCCAAGCGCGGGGATTATGGCAACCCCCCCCCCCTGCTTAAACGGGGAGGTCTATGTTCAACAGTGGACGTCTTTTGGCTGATGATGATGATGCCATGCTTTCTGGCTAAAGAAAATCATATTCCAAATTCTTCCCCTACGGTCACAAAACAATTTACTCTCCAAAATTAGAATGACAAGGTGAATTCTAGATGAATAATAAAACAATATTAACATCATTACCGTCGTACGAATACCTCTTACCTATAAAAATTCCAGCAATATTAAATCTTCGTAACCGTATACTTTGCGTAATTGCTCTGAATAATTCTAGGCTTTTCTTTAAGAACTGTCGCTAGGCGAGAAGTATATGGGTAATAAATAATAATAATATAAGCATCCCCACTACAAGGCAAAGGACTCTTCGCATTCAGAAAAAACGAACGTCAATCATCACTGCGGGTTGATTAAGTTCGAGTGTTAACACGATATTTTCCTTCCTCTATGTATCCTTATGTACCGAGAGGGAAACCACGGCCAGTACTTAGATGGGTGACCGTTTTTCATTCAACAATTCAACTTTGTACTTTCTACAGCACATTCAGTTACCGTTGGTCCTGAAATGGTCATTTTCAAGCCGGAACCGAAATTCTTTTGGGAGGACAGTATTGTCTAAACACAAGACTGAAATTCTAATCACAGTCTCAATACAGTCATATTCGCGATACATAAGCTACTCAATATATAATACACCTCACAAATTTGTTTGATTCACACCCACGCGAGTTTTGCAAATAGATCGATGTTTGTTCCAGTTAGGGGTCTATTAAAGCTGTGAGGGTCGATGATGTGTTCGTTCAGAGTAATGCCTTTCGGAAGATTTATGTGTAACGTAATTTTGTCTGTTGGTAGTATATTAACTAGAAAAAGGGAACAGCACCTACTAGTAGTTTTATATGCGATCGTTATGACGCAGTAACATTGATGAAATCCGCCTGCTTTTTCTTGAAAGGCTAACCAGAAGTATAAATACGGTAAAACACTCAGATTTCGCCAATTACAGTATGAATAGCTCCCATGAAATCAGTGCACCTATGATGAGTGAATTGTTATGATTATTATCATTTATAAATCTTATTTTAATAATTATATTTCTTAAATACATTAAGTAATAGACACCCATTTGCCTTAAGTCAGAAATCAAAAAGTAAAGGCATGCTTATTCCTGAATTACTAGCAAAAAGTAAATTAAACAATTATGCTGAAAAATGACATGGCACAGTGTATTTGCAGATTTAATAAAAAATTATAAACGCACGAGTTAAAAAAGTAAATAAAACAAATCTATATTGCATAACCAATTTTGAGTTATGGTACCTTTTATTTTTCATTTTCCTCTTGTGACCAAGGCCAGTGCAATTCAGCCGAAACGGGAAATAAAAGGTAGGTACCGCACTTTATAATTTACGCTTTACTTCACAAGTTACAGCCCGTACAGTATACACTCGGGTAAAAATGTACTAGGTTAAATGAACATAAAATTCGGAAGTAAAATTTTTTGTGTTCATTTGGAATCGCATAAAAAGAATCTTAACTATTTTTAATGATTGTAAAATGCCAGTGTTAATAAATATATTCGATTTTTTTTAGAAAAACAATGATGCATTAGACCTCTATTAATTTCATCAGAACCTGATAGACAAGATATCGTTACTCCGGATTACAAAGACCGCAAATAGATTTACAAGAAGGTCACTGTTAGAACCTGTGGAAATAGGTTATATTTTTGTGTGCCTTAATGTTTAATTTTAAGCATAATTATATTCATCGTTCATCTTGGCACATTCTATTTATACGTTTGACCATTACGTGGCCACTTCAACGTTCTTTTATTATACGATTGTCACTTGCAAAACCTATTTTAACTTCAAATTCATCATCTAGATTGAGTTATTGCTATTATTTGTAATTATTGTTATATTTTTTAATGTTCAGATTTTTTATATTAATAAATGAGGACGGATATTAGTAGGAATGGATATACCTAAGAAATAAGTACCTACTTATACCTATAGGAAAAATCACGTTTGTATCCGTGTGGCTATTTGGCTAATTCCGATATTATTATCGTTTCAGGTTATTTACCTTCCTCCAACCCTTGTCGTGTGAAAGTGACGTGTGATTTAAGGATATGTTCTGAATAAAAACGTTATGCGAAAAATTCTCAACGAAAAGTGTTTACGTCAAAATTAAGGTAAATTTTGACACATTCTATATCACATTTGAATAATAGGTAAATATAAGCTCTTTTAAATTTAAGACGTTTTATCTCTTTAAGCTACAACGGTAAATTAGTATCAAGTCGTAAAATAAAAAGTAATAGCCATAAAGTCAGTTACTGCATTTAAAAACGGAAAAAGCTCTCAAATCAGGAGAAAGAGTACCTTGATAAACTATTTCCCATGTGTAAGTTTAATCAAATTCTTTTATTAGGTATCACTTTATATATTAATGTAAATGTAATTTATGTATTTAATATAGCATCTAACACCTACCTTTTATCACCATGAGAGTTCAATAAAAAACCCACTACCGCATGACAGCCACTACAAACGTTGAAACAGTTGAAAAGTCTCGCAATCGCTGGTCATCGCAACATACGAATCCGTTCAGTCACCATTCAACAAACATCGTAAAACAAATGATTTACTTTCACGTTTATACTTTGAAAACACGTCAAGAAATACAGGCATCCTCGTAACATTTTTACGGGAATAACACCGTCTTAGAGTTTCTGTTTCTATCTGAACATTCAACCGTTTGCATTAATAATCTTCAAAGAATCTTCTTTACATACCAGTGTTATATAATGGGACTATAGACCAACAAGCGGCATAAAGAATCCCACTGCTCTCTAAAATACAGACCGCTGACGGTTCCAAAATGCTGCCAAGCTTAAGTGGGCCTTGGCGTAGCGTCTGACGCCTGACGCTAGAAGTGCTGGAATACCCACTGAGGGTGCACAAAATTATAGGCGACATTGCAACAGACCCACGCAAGGATTGCTAAACGACCTTTGCACTTATTTGAAGCGATGCAACTGAAAAGGAACGCACAACTTATAATACGATGGAACAGTAGTCTAACAAGTGATATTCTGCCTAAGGGTTTGAGATTTGATGATGGATGAAAAAGATACTTCAATTTTTTTTGTTTTTTATCAGAATCTTAAATGGAATTGGTCTTTAAGAATATATGTATATGAATAAGTATACTTAAACATTCAAACCGTTTGTTTTCTTTTGCTCCACTTTTTAATTTTTCTGCATCGTGAGTGGGTATAAAATGCAAAAACTATCACATGCACGGTAGGCAAGAAAAGCTAGGAAACGTGCAATCGTAGTCTCAGCCAAAACGTACTCTCTGTGTAGCGATTAAATTTTCACAGACATAATTTTATAATACGTCGTCGTGACCAAGAGATTTATGGTCGGGATTTATATGCTTAAGCTATAAAACCTGGCTACCAACGGGTGTATTTTTGTTATAAATATCGTCTACGGTATTCTAAGACCTTGCTTTGTAACGGTGGAGGTAAACATCGTGATGGAACCTTGTATACTGAGCTGCTAAGAATTCAACAACCAATTGACGAGAGAGAAGATACGAGAAGAGTCACAGAACAGTTTTAGGAAGTATTATAACTTTATTACAGTGTGGTGACTGCAACCAGCATCAGGATTTTGCGTATGAACTATCAGAATTCGCACCGCCAAGTATTCCGTAAAGGGGAAGTTTTTTTACGTGCTATATCTCAATTTTCAGGTTTTCTTTTTCTTAAGAGACTCAACGACTTGCGAAAGCTTCAGCTTCACGGTTTTCTTGCGATCCTTCTTCTTCATATGAATGTTGTGCAAACAAAAACAGTGGGTCTATATTACTGGCGTATAGTCCACGCTATGCGATTTCTCTTTGGCTCGGCAAACCGAACTGTTACTACAGACGAAATATTGATTGCAAAGGTCAGACAGTTCATTTGTTATTCCAGTGGATTCTACTCTGATGTAAACGATCTGCCAGAGGCGAAATCGATGTGCAAGTTTGTTAAAATATTATCAAGTTGGTGATAAAGTGCTAGTTATTTGTCTTCAATTGTTTTATGGTATTTTTGAGTCAACCTCCATGAAATTGTTATTGTTAATTTATATTTGTGTGGGTATTGGATTGAATTATGATGTTTTGGACAGGTTTTCGGTGATACAGAGCAAAGGTGCTGCTATTTTTCGTTTGTTTTATTTATTTTTATTTATTTATTACAGATATCTTATTGCTAACAGACAGATCCTTACGCAGTAAGTGACTATGAAAATAATAATTTTTAACATAACAACATAACATAACATCACACCTGTATTCCTCGAAGGGGTAGGCAGAGGTGTACATATAGTACACCCACATTTCGCCCGTTATGTTGTAAGTCCAAATGTAATAGGGGGCGAGCCTATTGCCATCAACCGGACACAAATCCAGACTCCGTGCTGCTATTGAGAACTACCTAATGGAAAACTCAGTAACACTTTGCCCGCCCCGGGATTTGAACCCAGAACCTCTTGCTCAGCAGTCGCGCTTAGCGACCACTAGACCAACGAGGCAGTCGATATAATAATTTTTAAAAAGATAATTACGGTTGCTTATTATAAAGTGTATTTCTTGGTCTATTCTATACTACTAGCAATAGTCAACATCTCAATATTACGCCCTGCCACTTTGCGAAACACATTTTCGGTGCATGATAATAAGTCGATCGTTGAGTTTGGTCTGGTTTTGGTCTTCCGTGTAAAACTTTACAAGCACGACCACTATATTATTAAATTCTGTATCTGCCTCCTTACCATAAACTCTCGAAGCAAAACATTTTCCGTTGTGGAAGCGAGATGGCGGTACGAGCAGTGCAGTGTTGCGTTTCGCTTCTACAACAGAGAATGTCCTACTTTAAGAGTTCATGTTCATTGTAACTCATAATGTTTGTATGCCTATAATAGGCTGATCATAGCGCACTATTACCTTTTAAACCATGACCAACCACTGTACCTATGTTTCACAAATAAATATTTCTGATTTCATGGTTAGGGCCTTTTTCTTGCTTAACGGTCCTAAGAAGTGAACTTTAAAACTTTACATTAAGGTTACAGTAAGATACTTCTAAATAATCAGTGATTTGTTACTTATAAATTACTTATAAATTACTTTAATAAAATCACATAATTCTATGTCTGAATATAGAGGAGCCAGTCTGTAGACCTACCACTACCCAGCTTCCTGCGCATACCTATTTCTTTATATACATACTTTATACGAACGATTAATCAGCCTTCCATGTGTTAAATTTTAGTAGTACCGCCAATTGTCATGTGCCCCATAAATTGCTGGCACAACATGGTCGTGAACCGTGCCAAGCAATTACTAAGTAGGCACTTTGCTCATCTTGTGGGAGTTGATAATTTCTGTTGACTTATTGCTTATTATTGGGGTTATTTTTATTTTAAACATAGGTTATATTAAGGTTTATGTTTTAAGTGATTTAAGCATAACTTCTGGAGGGATTCCTATTGTCTTGATTCGAAATAAAATGTCAGATTTTTATCGGCTAAACCACAGATACTTTTCGATTCGTAATAAAAACATCACCAGTAGATTTCGAGCTATTAAGACGATTTAATAGCACCAAATCATCAATCACTACGTGTAATATAAAATATATGTAGCGAAGAAACTTACCGCATTAATCCAATTGCAACTCGAAGACACTTACAATTTCGATGCCATGGGTGTGGGACTGTGGGTGCAATTCAAGTTTAATTGCCGCAGGTCACAGCATAAGCAGTTCGACTTCAATAATACGACCTAGATAAAGCCGGTTCAGTGTAGCCGGCTAATGGAATCGTGTCGTCGGCGCAACACCATTCGAGATTAACTTTAATTAAGTGGATGTTATTTGAAACTTCAGCTCCGAGGAAATTTATCCTGTTACATAAACCTATACACGGAGTAGGAACACAACTGGATTTTGCGTTCACGTCCCTATTTGAGTACTTAAATGTCAAATTTAGCTACAGGATTAAATTAGAATTGTGATTGGGTTTGCTTTGTGTGGTGTTAAGAATAGGGGCCCCTTTTCTACCTGCAGTGCAGATTGGTTGCGTGATTGCTTTCCACAGATAGGTGCTTCTGGGAAACAGGAATTGGCCGATGTAACGGTATTTTGGGCTCACTTTTCATCTCTAGTTGCTTCTACGAAAAAGTCTGTTGCTGATAAAAAGTTACATCACAAAGCAGGTATTTTTAGCTTTCTATTAGTTAAATATTGCTAGTTCAATATAGACAAGAATGAAAATTAAAGAATGTCTTTGGCAGACCGTTTTGTCAGCAGATGATTATTTTGCGAATACGCCCTAGGTGAAAGGTGATTTCGGAGGTGTTCGGTTCGTCACGGTATGTTTACGACCAGGGCTAAGTGGGGAGGGCTTTGTGAGCTCCTCTTCTTATTGAAACCGTGGAATACCCTGTCAGGATGGTAACAATATCATTATATCAACAATATTATAACAACAATATCACGTTTTGCTGTGTACAGTGGGCTTAAGGGTCTTTTAACCTCATCTGTCAATTACAAAAATCTATTTCATTTTGTAAAATATTTCAACTGATTCTGCAGCGAACGTCATTTGTTTTTAAACTTCCATGTTTCATATTTTTATCATATTGTGCGTTATATAAGCATGAAATATTCACATGCACAAACGCGAAGATTTGGGACACAATTTTTTGTCACGCGCAGGCATCGAATCTTTAGCGTGGGAGTCCATTAACTCGCTACGGTGCCAGTAGGATCGTACAATTATTTTAAACATAGGTACATAGCTAACAATTTATTGTAAAATTGAAGAGTAAATTGTATAATATTGCGCAATTTTAATGGCAAAATAATTGGATACAATAATGAAACATTATATTATAAGTAAATGCTTATTTACGTTTAATAAAATATTAAAGCTATCTATATATATCTAAAAAATATTAGTCTATCGGTCGTATTAATTGGTGCGTTAATAATACTGATAATTAGCACGATTATTGGCTCAATTTACCTCGGATTAATGAAATAAATTTATGAGCATCGAAATACTAAACGGTATTGTAATTATATTTTAATAAATAACGATGCCGTGTGGTATCCGGCCTAGAATTGACCACCCCCTTTCCTCCCGTGGGTGTCGTAAGAGGCGACTAAGGGAAAACCCAGAAGATGGGCAGCAGCGTCTTCTGTAACTTGACCACCAACACTGCGATCCCCAAGCCGCTTGCCAAGCGTGGGGATTATGGCAACACCCCCCTTCTAAAAGGAGGAGGCCTT
Source organism: Abrostola tripartita (assembly GCA_905340225.1). Taxonomy (NCBI): domain Eukaryota; kingdom Metazoa; phylum Arthropoda; class Insecta; order Lepidoptera; family Noctuidae; genus Abrostola; species Abrostola tripartita. The sequence continues at coordinate 1,823,692 of HG996494.1, forward strand.
CGTTCAACAGTGGACGCCTTACGGCTGATGATGAAATAACGATGGGCATAAGAGTATACTATATAGTAATCATAGTTTCATTTATTTCAGTAAATATTTTGTTAGGTTTGATTCCCTGGTAAGATCAAAAGTGTTACTTGTCTCTAGGTAGTTTTATGTAAAGTCTGTAGGTATTTTAAAAACTTTTTAATAAATAGCTTAGGCCTTATAATAGTTAATTAAAGGATAAGTCCAGTTTAATGCCATAAAAGATTTGTTTGTATCAGTACACTTCTACCTACCTTATCAATCGGGGTGTCAAAGCTTCACTCTCTGATAGTTATATTATTGAATCAAAATTTACCACCACATAATAAAATTATTATAACATGTAGTTAAAAATTTGTATGTGTGAGTGTATTTATTTTGTGTATATTTTGTAACGTCTTAAATTACTGTAATTGGTTTATGCCGTTGTAATTTAATTAATTAAATAAATAAATTCTGAGTCTCAACCCAACCAAACCAAAAGATCTACAGTCGCGTTTGTCATCACAAAAAAATATACCTTATCACACTAATATTATACAGGCGAAAGTTTGCGAGTGTGTTTGTATGTTTGTTACCTCTTCAAGGTCAAACGGCTGGACCGATTTTGCTAAAATTTGGTATGGAGGTAGCTGACACCCTGGATTAACATATAGGCTTTTTATCCCGTGAAAATGTAGCGGGAAAACCGCTGAGCGCAGTTAGTACAAAAAAAAAACAATTTAAGACAATAGAGTACTGATAGGTTCTATCAACAAATAAAACATTTTATAGGTATTCGTTCTATTCCTGTTAGTATGTGAATAATGCAATACCAATACAAACGCAACTTAAAATGAAAATCTACACAATGATGAACTAAATACGTGAATAGCTAATTAAAAATTCCTTCAGGACCGGCATGCTGATTGTTCTAATTGTTCTATTTGGTATTGAAGTCTGTGCATTGTTGCGTTTCCAATAATGTAATGAACAAACGCTTTTGAATAATTAACTTCAGACTCTGCATGGAATTTCAGTTTCATTAAAGCATTGTAGAAGATTCTAAAATAATTCCTCTTGGATATCTTAGTACGTATTATTAAAATTTATTACTGTTGAAGTGATGTTATTAAAAGAGGTAAGTGTATGGAACTCGCAATTTAATAAAAGCGATTCCGTATATTTAAAACTATTGAGGCATTTTTATAACCAAGCGCGAGCAACTTGAAAGTAGAGGAAAAAAGCACCCACTTATTTCTGTAAACAACTTTAGAAAGACTTTCATTTCATCATTAAAATCATTGCGTCGTTTTATCGCTCACCGGAATGTGGGTCAAGATCTTTATAACGTGCTTTCAAGTGAAAATCATTACGAGTAAAATAAAAAATAACATTAAGCCGCTGTAAAATATCATTGGCAGATATCTCGATAGCAACACGACCATTAAAGAACTTATCTAAAACAATTATCAAAGTCCGATAAGCGATGAAATTAATTGCACAGCCGATGCGCAATTTTTGGAGGAAAGTTGTTACTCCTAAATTACGGTTGGCCACATTTGATGTAAATGACTAACACGTTCGAGTTATCTCGCCCTGCAAATTCACTTTGGGCAGGGCTATAAAAATGATACATGGCCGTACTTGGGTAGAGCTTGCCGCGGTTTAGGCGCTCAAGACGCGGCGCCGGAGTAGTCCGAGGCAACGCGTGTTCCATAAACATAATCGTTCTCATCAGCCTCAGCCTATCGATAGAGATCACGCATTTTTATGTCGTCCCGTTTACGAGCTAGCTAAGAATTTGTTTTCATATACTTTTATGAGCCGTTGATTGCTCTGCTATGAAGGATGTGTCGTACCAGAATGTTAGCCGTAAAATTAATCGAGTTATTTCGATTTTTACAGTTTATTGCTTGTGTCGTAAAGTTATATTTGCTTCTGTGTAATCGATCATTATTTTAACTCGATATGAAAAAACTATACATCGTATTTCTGTTGATCAAATTGGATCACTTAGTTTACTGGAATATTCGTTTATACGAAGCAAGAGTAAGGAGAGCGCGTAAGCGGGAAAATAGCTGAGGTAGCCTTTAGGCGGCAGCGCGAAGAAATTGCACAAACTTTTTTGACGTTCTAACATTCTTTGCTATCTATTTTTCTTAGACAGAAAAAATCACAGTAAACTCTCTCGGAAATTGAGCTTCTCGTACCTCCAACATATTATCCCTATAAATTTACCTGACATCCTCAATATTTCAGATGTTTTCACCGACCTGACCTCTTTTAATAAATCCTTATGTATATAAACGTGAATGGAATATCTGTAGGTATCCTCGTTTCGTATTGTGAGGACGATACAATTGGTATTATTATAGATCAATCCTTTATCCTTTTGCATATTTATTCGTGTTTAACGCAGGTTTATTTATTTCGAAATAGTCATTTCGGAGAAATAGGCGAAGCCCTGAATTGTATGTTTCTTAGAAAGGCACAAAAGCGAAATGTTTTTATGAAACTTTCAATTTTCTTTAGAGTTAAACTGAATGAAAATTATAATATTATGATTTCACTAAAATGTTTTAGTCGGTTCCTTATACTCTTTATTTATAATATTTATATATGTAAGTGATGCTTAGATACGTCCGCCGCAACCTGGACAGTCAACCTCGCTCCCATCCTTGTTGACTGACCAATCTCTACACCACGGCATGACCCATTTAATGTAGCTATTGGAGATTAGATTGAAGAAGAAAAAGTGGTGTCTTATATGATTTTTCCTTTCATAGTCTTGTACTAAATATTCAACGTAATTTACGCTTATATAAGGACATAACATAATTAGGTACCTCTTTGCCTAAGTTTATTAATTATGAATGTTGTAATTAATTCAGAAATGAATGAAACGTTTTATTTCCTTTCAGATTTACAATTTACATAGGCCAATATGAATTGTGATAATATAAAGGCCCAGTTTACAAAATCATGAGGTACTATAACATACTAGCTTCTGCCGCTCACTTCGCTCCCATGCCTCTGAAGAAGAAGAAAAGCATATTTTTTCAAGATTTTGGGTTTAAAGGTAATTTAGACCTACCAGCTTGTAAAAACTATACAAATTGATTAACCATAATAGATGCCCATACAAAAAGCCACGTCTGTCCGTTGCTTATTTGCGGCGTAAAATGAGGACAAATACACTATCGTAAGTATTCGCATAATATGAGTAAGTTACCTACATACCTACGTGTAGAACTGTATACATATTCAATGTTTAGTGTCAGCCTATTGGGAATGATAGACGTTGACAGGAATTAAATCAGCCGGTGTGCACAGTTATAAATGGCCCGTAATTATGGCTCTGTGGTCGGCTAAATACTCGCGTGTTATTGTTGCTATGCCTTCTATTTGGCCTTTTTGATTTTGGTGATACATTAACAGGCATAAGTAGCTACTAAAATACACACACGGTTATATGATTGGGCTAAAGAGTACAGTATAGCTGACGAATCTTGGCGGTCCTGAAGTTAGCCGATTAGCTGCGCAGTAGACAATTTCGTTCACTAAAGATCCATTGCGCAGCTAATCGACTAACTTCAGGACCGCCAAGATACGTCGGCTGTAGAATATTTTGGGACTCGTCAGATTGCCTGGAAACGCAAATGGAAACATTCTGAGGCTTTGTGTAGTAGACCTGTCATGAAAACCGTTATATGACTTCGTTTAAAAACCTAATACTCAATGAACACTGCACGAACGAAACCTTATCTTAAGAATAAACGCTTGCCTTAAACGTTGGAAAACCGTTAACACGTTAAAAGTTGGCCGTCAACGTTCAAGTTTTCTATACACGTATTAAAAGTCAACTTCAGTTCTAGCAGACTACATTGCATTGTTGTATAATTCTTCTGTCTTCTAATCATGTAGTATTTTTCGAAACTGCTTCTTAGAATTCTACTTATTAACGTCTAAACAAAGTTCCGTAGAAGTGCAATGTATCTATGTTACTTTCTTTAGACAACTCTCTCGGAACAAATTGTTTTCATTAATTAATTTGTAGCGAACAAAGAAACAAACGTCGTTCTCATAATATTCACGAAGTTGATTTCCAAGTTTGTGTTAAATAAATTAATTGTTATGCTTTCTGTTTCATGTGGAATGAATTTGTTTATTAAACAAACACGGTGACTGTTAACAAATCAATGTGAAAAACTTTGAAATTAAATATATTATTTTAAAAAGAGAAAGCGGAAAGAAAGTGATAGTGAAAATACGTTTATTCTGCTTACTAGGTTAAGACTCTTTGTATCATAATTAATGTGGAATTAGAATTAAAAATAAGATTGATAATTTTTGAAAAATCTTGTAATTCTGCTTATGAATTTTGATAAAGAAACATCAATGTGAAAATAAAACAGTTAAAAAAAGTAAAATTAATATTTAAAAATAAAATAACACAATTTCAAAGAGGTTTGCATTGGTTATAAAAATATAAAAACTGTTTCCTGATACTTAAACAACAACTTTTGTGTGTAATTACTTCATGGCTAGGAGTTAATTATATAGTTAGTTCAAGCCAAAATCTCAATAATCTCATCCATCATTGATTTAATATGCTGCACCTACTTGTGTACATATGCAAATGTTAATATAAAAGTTATGATACAAAAGATCGAATTGTCCCTCTCACAATATACTTACGTTTGTTACGAAACTCCAAAGACAGCACCCACGCTCTTCATAGACTTCGTACACCACTTTCCTTAAAGATCCAATTACGTTCTTAAAAAAGCAATTCGATAAAGTTAATACAAGTGACCTCCACGAGTCAATTTTAATAGATCACAGGAAGCAAAGGAACCGTTGCCAAAGGGCCTGAGTTCAAGTCGGTGATGGATTGAGTGTCCCTTGAGGATGAGCACGTCACTCAACGCCATCGAACTTTCGACGCCGATTTATTAACATTATAGTATTTCTCTGACGATACAAATAAAGAAGTATTATCAGTTTGGTTTACAATAAAGTGTTTAATAAATACTTACTTACAGATATATCAGACAGATTAATCACAGACTGCCTCGTTGTTCTAGTGGACGATAAGCGTGACTACTGAGCACGAGGTCCTTGGTTCGAATTTCGGGTCGAGGAGAGTGTTATTGGGTTTTTCCATTAGGTAATTCTCAGCATCAACACGGAGTCTGGATTTGTGCCCAGTTGATGGCAATAGGCTCACCCCCAATCCATTAGGACCTATATCAATACTGGCGAAATGTGGGTGTACTAGGTGAACCTCTGCCTACCCCTTTCGGGGATTCAGGCGTGATGTTAAGTTACGAAAAACAGTTCGGTTGTTCTTTGCGATATGGTTGCCTAGCAACCAACGATAGATTCTAAACGCGCTCAAGGCAGATCAACCTTCTAATTCCACGCTATTTTTTACGTAATATCTAACAAAACGACAGTTGTTTTGATCGATACACGGTCACTGACCTGTTTACTGGCTGATATTTGCAGACGAATGTTTGCCAGCACACATGCCAATTACGACGTGTGAACTCAACCATGTGTAATCTCAGTGGCGACAAAATGGAAATATTTATTTACAGTTTTACTTTTATTTTTATATGTGGTGTTTAGTTTGTCCGTCTGTGGGATTCTTCAATTACCAATTCGTTTATATTTCACCTTTTTGAAAATATTAATACTAAATTCAATAGTAATTCATTGTTTATCTCCAAGGATCATCAGGTTTTTAACCAAAACCACACTAGAGTGAACTTAAAAAAATAGGAAACCTTATTAAAATCGCTTCTTTATAAGCAAATATATCAATGAACACTCAATCAAACAAGAAAACAAAAGTCGAATGACAACCACCCTTTTTTAAATGCAGTTAAAATGGTTGATATAATTTATAAGAGACCATTTATTAATTATTGATCAAAACGACTTTAATGTCACTTAAGAAAAGTTCCCTGAGCAGGCAATACAGGCCAAAGACACTTAACATACAGGGAAGAAACAAGCATTAATCAGCTCGCTTGTTACGGACAGTAGGTACACCTAACCGCTGTAAGCTGAGATGTGCAATTGCAATCATATAGTTTGCTTCACTGAACAAAAAGGTAAAAGTTAATAAGGACCTACTTAGTTATGTCGTAGTCTTAATTTTTTCACGGGGAAAAAAATCTACTGAACTATCCTACCACCCATAGGGGAAAAGCGGTAGGAGTGTGTAGAACTGCCTGTTGTAAAGTAACAGACCCTACCCACTCAAATCAAGCACTAATAGCCGAGTGGTATGACCGTTGGACTGCCAAGTCAAAGGTCGCAAGTTCAAACCCCGGCACGCACCAATGACTTTTCGAATTCATGTGCGTACTATAAATTAGTTATCAGTTGCTAAAAACGGTGAAGGAAAACATCGTGAGGAAACCAGCACACCTGAGAGATTTTTAAACTCTGTCACCAGGTTGTTCAACAACCATACGATAAGAAGAAGACCCACTCAAATAACCCTGATGTATTCCTCATAGCTATAAGGGACAGCTTGAGATTTCCTTAGGATGACGCCACGCCGCCCCAGCCCATTGCAACATGCCTAATATTACATAACTAAATATAATCTTCTTCTTATCGTATGGTTGATAAACAACCTGGTGTCAGAGTTTAAACCGTCTGTAGGCCTCTGACATGGCTTTACACACCGTTGCAAAATCTCAATGTGCCGGTTTCCTCGCGATATTTTCCTTTACCGTTTTTAGCAACTGTTAACTAATTAAAAGTACGCACATGGATTCGAAAAGACATTGGTGCGTGCCGGGGTTTGAACCTGCGACCTTTGACTTGGCAGTCCAACGGTCATACCACTCGGCTATCAGTCCTGTAAATACAATATAAACAAGAAGCGAACTATACAATTATAATATGTCTGTAACTTTATACTATAAATGTGAAAGTAAATTCTCGTCTGTTACAACTTTACGCCCAAACCGCTGTACGGATTTTGATGAAATATGGCATATAGAAACTGTAAGACCCGAAAAAGGACATACCTAAGCTACTTTTTTTTAATTCAAGCATCTAATGGGTTGTAAACAGGTGTTAACGCGGGCAAGAGCTATATATAATACAAACCAACAATTTAAATTAACGCGAGCAAAGACGCTGGCAAAAGCTAGTGTAATATAAACAAAAAGCAGACTATACAATAATTAAAACTCGCCTAGAAACTTTGAATAATTACTGCATGACCAACGCGAATAAGCTTTGCTATAAAGTGGGGCGTTAAGTTATCGGCTTAAGCCAATCCCGCGTTGACATGTGACAAGTTGACAAGCTACCCTGGGTATTAACGTTAGACGTCACAAAGGAGTGTCTTATACTTGATGCCATAGAACTAAATATCTTGCAATCAAGTACTATTAAAGCTAGGTGCTTTAAGTATTATCCTGTGAGGTCTAGGGACTAAGGGATTGGCCTTTTTTTTCTTTCTTTTTTAAAGTCTCCCCACACTAGGAATTTCTCCTGTGCGGTTTACAAACATAAAATATCACATACACAAACACCCAGACTCAGGACAAACATCTGCGGAGCGAACAATTTTTGTCCCGCGTGGAAATTGAACCCGCAACCCTTAGACCAGCAGTCCAATCGCTTAACCACTGCGCCAATCATGTCGTTAAAATGTATCTTGTCTTTTTCAAGGTTATTTACCGTCCGCTGCACACGAACTCTCAATTCTTATATTATCGATATAAAGCCTATTGGAAATAAATAAATAGTACATACATCACATTATTCCATGTCTAGTGAACGAACCTTAGTATGTGTTCTAGTGTTAGGCTAGTTCAGACAGAACAGAGTGGGTCCATCAGTCGATCTTCTTCTTCATATAGTATGGTTGATGGACAACCTATGGTCAGAGTTTAAACTGCCTGTAGGTGGGCCGCTGATATGGCTATATATATTACACACCGTTTAAAAATCTCTCAGGTGTGCCGGTTTCCTCACAATGTTTTCCTTCACCGTTTTTAACAACTAATATCTAATTTATAGTACGCACAGTCGCACAATCGCACATTGGTGCGTGTCGGAGTTTGAATTTGCTACCTTTGACTTAGCAGTTCAACGGTCATACCACTGGGCTATCGCTGCCCATCGAGGGATCTAGTCGACGTCAATTCCTCCGTCATTAATCCTCAGATATTTAATACAATGCTTCATAAATATTTGCTGTGCCAGGGGAAATCGGCCTGTAAGTATTGAGTTTTGATAGATCATCCCTTAGTTTCTTCTTAATTTAATTACGTACTCCGTAGTACTCGTACGTCATTTGTTCTATTGGGAATTAATCATAAGATTATTTCTTCATTGGATCAAACTATTTACTGTTTGTTTTTTTAAAGTTGGCATTCAATTTGTAGTCATGGGGTCCTGATTATAGTGTTTACTTTTGAATATGTTTATATTTATATCCTATTTATAAGTTTTCAATTTTAGCGGTTTTCAAAATCAGATTTCTCACAAATCGCAAATTTTTACTTCTAGCTTTTATCAATACGTATTAATACACGACTATAGCTACTACTACTATTAAAGGAAACTGACAATTTTTATAGTTATCTTTGTATGATAATTTAAAATGGGGTTTTTATTAGTATTTTTTGAGCTTTATCTACGTACTTTTCAAAAGAGCACTCCTAATTGAAATAATCCTTTCTTCCTCATACACGGAACGCGACGAAAAATTACTTAAATTGTTCCATCCCACCTATCTACATACCTGGAAAGAGGTAGACAAATGCCCATCATTAGTTTAAGTATACCGTTAATACAACAAGTACGTGCATCAAGCGGTTCAGGTAAATACCAATTTGCTAAAACAAAACATCCCTACATACCTGCTTGGTGGTCCAATCACGGTGGCTGCTTGATGGTGTCATTATGTCTTGTGAAGATTCGCACGAAGATATTTTTGACGTACAGATATTTGTTCCATTCTTTATTCTGGTCTGGAGAAGAGTCTTTTCCGAGACAGAGTGAGACAGATGATAGTGTGTAAATGCCTACGTTTAATTAAACGAAACTACTCACCGAATGATTGACGACTTGATTGGTGCAGTGGCTTAGCGATAGGACTGCTGCGCTAAGGGATCAATTCCGGCACGATGAAAAAAAAATTGTGATCCGCAGATGTTTGTCCCGAGTCTGGGTGTGATGTGATATTACATGTTTGTGAAACACACCTAAGATACTGAAGAAATTTGTAGTGTCAGACAAAGTATTCTTAACAAATAAATGCCAGATATCCATGTATTAACCGTCAAGTAACTTCGCTTAATGAAATTTATTGTAGTTGATAAGACAGGCCCTTAGATCCAATGTATTATATTATAGGTCAGTAGTAGTACTCTAGATTATGTATGGGTATATTATGCCTATAAAATTTTCCACGCTAAAAAATGTAACCAGAGACATCACTTGCACGGGAAATCTGACTAAACCAAAGGCCACGATATTAGCTGGCTCAAAATAAACTAAGCAACAGCGCAGTTAAAGACACCCTATATTAGAGCTCTTGACTGTAGCATTTTCCATTTAATATCCTTGCTGTATAAAATGAGTTTAGATTGCTTCAACAATGCACAGAAGTTATAAATTCATCTATTTGCCTTATTAATATTTGTGCCTGTTTGTGATACATAATGCTGTGTAACAAAACAACGTAATACAATAAAAAGCTAGGTTTGTTTACGTAATGAAATCATGTAAGAGTTTGAGGGAGCATGTGATCTTCTGCGAAAATAAAACCTGTGTCTTTATAACGCTCCCCTTAAACTTCTTTATCGCTAGCCTTTCGCATCTATGTCAGAATCTGGTTCAAGTTATAGTGTGGCTTGATATTATTACTTTTATAACTGCCATATGGTAATCTCTATCTGAGCATGACGTGTAAATTAGCAGTGATAGCCGAGTGGTATAACTGTTGGACTGCCAAGTCAAAGGACACAAGGCTTTTCGAATTCATATGCCTACTATTAATTAGTTATCAGGTGAAGGAAAACAGTGTGAGGAAACCGGCACACATCAGAGATTTTTCAACGGTGTATAAAATCATGTCAGAGGCCTACAGGCGCCTTTAACTCTGACACTAGGTTGTTCATCAATCATACAATAAGAAGAAGAAGCATGACGTGCTTTCATGAAATAAAAAATACTGATACTAAAAGGTACTTTGTAACAGAAATATACTCGTATTATCATGTTGAATGCTTACCTTAAAATGAGTTTCGTTGCTTTCGATAACCACTACCAACTGGTGCTAAGCAGGTGAACTGCCGATCGCAGCTGCTTAATACATTGCGTGAGCTTTGTCCTAATTGGCTAGACTCACGCACAAGCCTCGCTTACTTGCAGAAACGTTTATGTTCAAACGGCTTATTATTTATAAAAAGAGAGTCCAATTATTTCAGGATATTAGCATTTTTGGATGAACTCGGCAAGGTTGCAAAAGCAATGGTCTTTTAATGGCAATAATTATAAATTACAAGATAGACAACGATTTCATGTGGTTTCTAGATTTTTGATCTATATTACGTCAGTACTTTTCAAAGAGGTAGGTAAGCATAGATGAGATTGTGCATTGTCTCATTTTGTCGTGGTATAAGACCTATATAATTAGAGGGCGAGCATATGAGACAGAATTTTGAATGACGTAAACGTTAAAGTTAAGTTACGTTAGTTACCTTTTTGATTTAGATCCCACAATGAATGCATAAAAAACCCTTTACAACTGTTTACCACGACTGTACTTATTTGACCGATAAACCGGTAAAGAAACAGTACGCCTATAAAATTGATCCTGCCTCAAATCATGTGAAAACGCTTGTGTTTCAAAGAAGATCGATTCGGATTACTCGTGTCGCTAAGCTTCTGCAATCCGAATGCTCTACTGAAATATTATGATTATTTCTTGAACTACTGTAGAACGATTTAAAAAGAATAATATTATATGTTTATTATACCTTTCTGGACGTCTTCCAGCTGATCATAATGATACCTATATTTGTATTAATATTATAGACGAATATTCAGAATATCTCCACCTATTGTCGTAGTTTCAACCTGCCGATCAATTAATAAACAGCCCATAATAAAGATAAAAAATCTTCAAATCCAGAGCTCCAATAATAGGTATACATTATTGGAGCTCTGGATTTGAAGATTTTTTATCTTTATTATGGGCTGTTTATTAATTGATCGGCAGGTTGAAACTACGACAATTGATGAATTGTATAATTATCAAAATTATTCTAACGTTATTTTTGGTTTCATGGGTTAGTGGCTAATTTGGGATAAAGCTCGATAAATGGCATAAGGCTAGCCCAGGCCATCTTTCTGATAAAAAACACTTGAAGCTGAAATACTTAGGTTAAGCCGAAATACTAAGGCTAAACCGAAATACCAAGGCCAAGCCGAAATTCGAAGGCAAAGCCGAAATACCAAGGCCAAGCCTAAATATATACTAACGCTTAGCCGTAGTACTAAAATATTAGATAATAGAAATAAATTGAAATTAAATATTAGAGTAATAGAAATAATGTTAGTTTTCGACAACTGTAAACGACTATTTATTTAAATCACCATCTAATATAGTTTCAGTATTCATAACACAGAGTGACGCGATAAAGAGCTTGTAAATGTGACTACAGTCTACCAGTACTTGAATCATAACATGTCCCAAAAAGTTGAAGCAATCTGTACGACCTGACCGTAACATGTACAAACGTTGCTAAATATTTAAACACTAGCTTTTGCCCCGGCTTAGCTCACGAGCCCTTTGGGATTGCGAAAAATGTTTACTTCGAGGATATTATATATTCTGTTAGGTTACAAGGATTTTAATATTACAACAGTGCAGCTAAACGAATAACTAATGTTTTTTTGTAGTGAAAAATAAAGAGAAAGTGTATTGCGCTCCGGCCTGGATTAGAAGCATTGTGTGCTTGACAATTAGATAAAAAACCCTCCTCTTAGTCGAATTAGCCCCCAGATAAGTGGAAAAACCCTTAACGAGTAGAAATCGAATAGAATGAAAAATATATATTCTATTCGTCAAGCGTTTGGCCACTTGTCTAGGAGGGCAGATTTCTCTCCATATAATCTCTGGTCGGTTATATGACTTTGCCATGTGTGTGGGTACACCCTTGTGCAATCATGATATCTAAGACTTATTTTGCATCGTCCTCGACGCTCCATCGGTATAGCTACCAATCGCGGACTGTCCTATTATTGGCCCCTATGTTTAAACGCCACTGTCCTACCAAACTGTTCTGTCAAACTGTTCTTCTTTCGTGTGACCAACATAATTGGGCGAACCCGAAGTATCTCTCAGCCTATCGCGGTCCACAGCTGGACAGAGGCCTTTCCCAAGTCCCGAAGTATACTATCAAGTAAAACCGTATACATAGGTACATTCAATCATCAATACAATTTTACAATAGCTTGGCATTGACATAGAAAAGGTACCCACAAAACGACTAAAATAATATTTCCAAGGTTTAAATCTTTGGCGGTACGAGGGCGGGCTTTCAGAAATACGTCTGAAACGTTCACGGGTCAGTAAATACTAAATTTTCTCATGAATATTCGGATCTAACGTGACATTAGCTTGTTCACATCTCGGAGTTGACCATAGAACAACGTACAACTTTCGACCGGAATATTTTAAGCTAGATATGCATAAGGTCGCCGTCAAATTTCCAGTCCGAAGGCTAGGATTTTATAAGTTTGAACCATACTTTTTTGAGAATATTGTAAAGAAAATGTAGTATATTTTGTTAAAAAATACTTAACCTGTATACCTCTGTATAAAAGACATCCAACCCCGATGGATACCCGGGAGTGTGGATTTCTAACTCACCAGAACCACCAAGGTGCGATGGTCACCATCACCCGGGTGTGTGTGTTATTTATCTACATTATCTACTGATATATTGATAGGAGTCCGTTCCTCCAACTTGAAACTTAGATACATGAATTGTCTTAGTGTATGGTTATGGTAGTTATTCTCAATATCCCATAAACGTATTTCAGAGGTATTAGCTTTTGCAAATTCATTTCATTGGTCTCGTAGCGTATACAGTAATTTCTGATGGTGATTTTCAGCTTCGTAGACTACCTTTGGACGTATCTGTTTGCTTGTGTAATGTGTTTGCTTGCATGGATATGCAAGGTGCATCGACGTTGGCCACAAAGGCTTCGCACTGAATCATTTTCGTCAACCATACGTGATTGAGGCAATCCAATGTGTATATTTGTATCTGTACACGTATAGGTTTCTCGATATGAAAATATTGAGCACTATAAAATCAAAACCATAAATACATTTTATGATATTTTATGTTAGCGTGTATTCAAATATGTTCAATCGGAAATAGTAGGTATTCAGTTTTCCATACAATTGCTTTGTTCTGGAAATTAATTTCTCAGGTTAAATAACACACTTCTTCTACGTATTCATGGTGAATTATAGCAAACGATTATGATTTATTTTCAGCTTGACAAGAACTTAATACCGTACCTACCACCGTACTTTCTTTAGTCAGACACATTTTCTTAGAGATTGGCCCCCTTACCATGAACTCTTAAAGCAGGACAGTTTAAGATGTGGTAGTGAGACACCGTTACGTGCAGTGTAATGCGGTGTCCCGCTTCCACAACGTAAACTGTCCTGCTTTAAGCGTTCATGGTAAGGGGGCTGACGTCCAATCTTTACTTAACAAACAAACATAATAGTTACACAATGCATAGTTAAACTTCTCCAAAAATATATTTTAAACTAAAGTAAGAATATGTCAAATAACGTTAAATCTACAGCAGTAAGAACCGAATATTAACAATTCTTTTTGTTTTATGAGACAAAGTTCCCACAAACGTTTGTACTAAGATAAATGTTTTATTAAGCGGGTGTTAAAATGACGCTCGAAGACAATGGTGCATGAGGAAACAAAGGCGAAAATCTGGAGTAGCGTAAGTGTACATAGGTCAATCCGTGCCGCCCGCTGAGCGAGCAATGATTAATCGTAGTGGGGCGTCCACAACGAGGAAATAACTATTTCTCATCTTTTCAAAAGGCTATCCGACTAAACTGCCACAGGCAGCAGCCTTGTCACGCAAAACGCTTACACATCGATCCCCGAATGCTGATTTTATTAGGTATATTGCGTTTTGACATGCACCCTTAACGCGTTTAAATAAAAACGTTTTGTTCTTTTCGTGGTTAAAGGAAAACGTTGACAGAGATTAATTTGATACCCCAAAGGTCTTTGAATTGTGCGTATTATTTTTTCTTCTTATTTCCTTGCTCAGAAATGACGCTATTATGTAGCTACGATTTCGTTTTATAAATCAGTCAAACGGATTTTGACATGTTTTTATATTCGCTCCTCGCGATCTAAAACGTTGCAAATACATTTTTGATGTTGGATCATCCTTGAATACCAAGAAAAAATGCTACGAAAGCAGTAAAGTTTTATCTCGTGAGCCATAAAACCGGGCAAGATTGCAGTGAATTGACATCGTATAATCGCATCTTCTCCCGTAAAAAAACGATCAATCGCTAAAATATGCAATAGAGATAACGATATATCATCGAGTATTGATTTTATATTCTGGCACAAAACATTTTAATATTTACTTTAAAAATGAGTAAAATGACGTCTTTAAAATTTTAATCTTAAAGTAAGGTCCTATGTATCCTCCCTTGTCCCCTCCCTATCTGCCAACCTACCTTTAAATTTTCAGGACAGAGTAGCAGAGCCTATATAAGTATCCTGTTAAAAAATATAACTTCCTATTATGGGATAAAAGTATAACTTCTGTCATAACCTATTTAACATTTGACACTGAGAAAGTTTTTATTAGATGGCAGACTTTTACGTCTGGTAATGTCTAAACTTTGTCTTGGAAGTCAGGATCTAATCAGTAAGACAAGGAACTTTGACTACAATTGGAACCTACAAGACATACAACCTTGGCTACAACCTACATGCTGCCTATACAATATGCCATGCCGTATACAATATACAGTGCGGCTCTAAGGTTTATGGCCCCGATGCCAAATGCAAAAGGGTATATAAGAAAAATAAAGGAAGATCAGAAGTGGATTAAGATAGGCTGATTATGATGATGATGCGATGCAAAGGTTCAAGTCTTGCTCGTGTCCAACATTTTTCAAATTTCCCTTATCAATTTAGAATGGTTATGATGTAATGAAGATCATACAAAAACGGACGTTAGTACTGTCATTCGATGTCTGTGTTTTATTAGTTGTTTTTTTATATATGAGCAAAATAAGTTGCTTGTAATACCTACTTGCTCCACATAACCGTTAGTTTTATCATCTGTAAAAATCTGAGTTTTTAAAAACCGCATTTATGCTTATATTTTTAGTAATACGGGTGTCGTACATGCTTTTGTCGTAGAATGCACATATTTAAAGGAGTAATATTTTTTATTTCACGTAAAAGAAGACATGAAGAAAAAAATTCATTAGACCTGAACATATCAAAATAATTTATTGGTTTGTGCGCGTTCTTGCCAATGATAATACGAGAAAAAAACATACAGACGAATATAGGACATTACAGGAGGAACATAGGACCTTCTACTTTTTGAAGTCGGTTAAAAAGCGTATGAGACGTTTAATAAATCTAACTTAACGAATCTTCAATTTTAATAAAAACGAAATGCAAGAACCCCTCTAAGAAGCATTTTTAATATTCTTTTCAAGTTCAAATAGTAAACGATTGTTAAAGCAGACACTAAAGCATTATTAAAGTAAGATTATATGGATAAGAAAAAAGACTCTAAATCAATTTGACATTATTAAAAATCGTATTACCACTTGTGAAAAGTCGATCCTTGAGCTAGGCTCCAAAATATCCTATGTAAATTACTACATAGGGACGAAGATTAACAAAAAATAAAGTAATACCCAAAAAAATATCAAATTGTTTTCAATAATATATCCATTTTTTTTAGATTTCGGTTACTTGCGATAACGTTACTTTTGGTAGTAATAATGAGACTCGTTCTTAACAAAGTTGTTTAAATAATTAATTGTAATCAAAATATGCAGTCTTCAGAAAACTAGAACTCATTAACCTCTAATCGTAACATTATGAGTTTTTACACTTTGAACAGTAGCGTGTACATCAAGAGGTGAAAATCATCCCAGATTTTCTCTTACTTCCGAAAGTTCCGTCTAAAGTTCCAGGATTATTGATGCAAAATGTTTTAATGGAATCGCCGGATAAATCGGCTTATTTCGAAGGAGTCCCAGCACCCGGTTGCCCGGCTACGAGGCTACAAGCAAATAATATGCAAGGCGAGGCGCAGCTGCGCGACTAATTCTGTTTAGACAAGCTCAATAAGATACGACAGATGTGATATTAATATCAATAATTTGCAATAGTTTCGACTTATCAGATGAAATTGTTTTAGTTAAGCTGTGAGTTTGATATTGAGATGCGAAGTTGAGATTAAGATTTTAGGCACGATTTGTATTATCCTTGCTTCTGTTTATTGTTTTGCAGTTTAGAAATATTGCACACCGTATTAGTGTTTAAAAAGGGTCGAGATATTGGACATTTATTGGGAAATCTGGCTAAAACTGATACTATACAATGCCTTACCAAAGAAACAGAAAATTTAGATAGGTACAGAAGAAATTTGATACTTTTATAGTTATAATGCATCTTATAAAGTTAGTCTCCAGGTAAGGGTTTGGATTTATTAAAGTAAACTACTTAGTGACATTTATTTCTTAAACTCAACTTAAACCCCCTTGTTAACCCTACTGAAACTTAACTCCCTTTACGCGTCCTCAAAAGGATTTGTCTATATTAAGATCATAGCACAATAAACAACTTTGTTACGTAAATAATAAATGTTAGCAGAATCTTGTATCTTCAGTATTGTAAGCAAATCCTACTGAAGACCTACTTTACAAGGACTAAGAAATAACAAACCTTGAATATTCATACTTTAACTCGCTTCTCCTATTTATTTTCCATACGTATTCTTCAAGAACCAATAAGAAAACAGCTCCACAATTATATTTTATGTACCGTTTTTCCTTTATCACTTTGTTTCATACTGGAATTTATTTCCGTATTGTAGGAAAATTATTATTTATTGCTACATTAAAATGGAACTGGGCTGGTCACGTCTACCGCATGACAGACGATCAATGGGCCAAGCGTACATCCCAATGGACCCCTACACAAGGTAGACGTCAGCGAGGCAGACCCAAACGGAGATGGCGAGATGACCTGGACTCCTTTATGGAGGACTGGGCACCGACAGCCCTTGACAGAGTCGTGTGGAGGGAGAGTGGGGAGGTCTTTGCCCTGCAGTGGGACATTACAGGCTTGTAATAATAATAATTGTAGGTAAAAAGATAATAATGATTTAAGATCGGTAATTGAAAGGTGATTTTCTGTGATCATTGTAATACCTACTGTTACTTTTATCTACTTATCATGACAATAGTAATAGTATGCATAATAATGTAACTAACCTCACTTGCGTAGAGACTGAATTATACTCAGAATTATGCAGATATCAGACATCCATACTAATATTATAAATGCGAAAGTAACTCCATCTGTCTGTCTGTTACGCCTTCACGACTAAACCGCTGGACGGATTTTGATGAATTTGGCATGGAGACAGTTTAAGTTTAGAACCCGAGAAAGGCCATAGGCTACTTTTTTTACAATTCAACCCCCTATGGGGTTTATATAGGGGTTAACGCAGGCGGGGCCGTGGGCAAAAGCTATATATAGGTATATATAATATAATACTAACCAACAATCTAAATTAACGCGAGCGAAGCCGCGGGCAAAAGCTCATATACTATATTTTCATCCTATTTTACCAATAACTACACAAAGTACGAAAAGCTAAATATACAATAAAATTCTCTACCATGTAGCTTGGCTGTGCAATTTTCTTAATACCTATTAAGTGACAAAAAAATTGGATTCGCTCCAAGCCACTCATGAAAATAAGTTACGCTGAAATAAATTTAACAATCAGAGCTATTTGCCGGTTTTTTGTGGATAAACGAACACAGTAAGCAACACATTTTAGGCTGTTTGCTAGACTTTTTTGACAGAATAACAGATGTCTTTGGATTTTCCCTAAAGGGGGAGGGAGAAACCTATGATTTTGTTTAGTCTCATAATTTCGAGGGTCGTAGGATCCTAACATACCGCTTTTTTATCTTGTCATCTTATCTCATTAGGGTCCATTTAAATTGAGCTTTCTCCGGTTCTTCTTTTAGTTGATCAGGATATGTTTGTGAATATCTTTTTTGTCCATCTGTCCGTCTGTTTATTTTGTAAATCTGTTTTCCTGCATGATCTTACGCGTTCCTCTCTCAATTTTGTCGTCATTATTTTCATTCACTCCACACAGCTTTCGATTCATTGTTATCTTCACTCTATCTTCATTATCTTTACCGATAGTATTGTTTATACTGTCTAAGGTGTGCAACTAATAAATTATAGGTACCTACACACATCTTGTACAAATTTTAAGTGCCCACGTATATTGTAATTAATTCTACTGCCTTATTAGTCTGTTACAATATGTTCTACAAAGAGCCAAGCTACTAGTAAATAATATCTGCTTACTGAAAGGAGATATTGTGTGATGTCTGGTGGCTACTCCGTAATGTTTGAGCTGACAGTAGATGTAATGGGAATAATAACTTGCTTCCAGCGTTGTCATGTTATACTAGTTTAAAACCAGATACTTTGAACAAAGCCTAATATATGAACCTTATTTATGTAACAAAATATGTTTTTCTTTTGGATTCAAATGTTAAAAAGCGCTACTAACTTTTAAACTATCGCGTTGTATGATAATTAAAACTACAACACGGGAATTAACGCGAACACAATTTATTATTTTTTGCTTGACGTTTCGACCGAGTTTCATCGGCCGTGGTCACAAGCAAACTGAGCAAGTCAAGCAAAAATTAAAAAAAATCGCATGAATTCCCGTGTTGTAGTTTTAATTAAAAAGCGCTAATTATAGACAACAATTGGAAAATCCGGGGAGAGGCCTTTGCCCAGCAGTGGGAAACAATATAGGCTATTTAAAAAAAAAAATATAGACAGTATAAAATAACGATGTTTGAAAATAAGGAAACATAGTTTGATGATCTTCATAGTTTGAAGGCGAAACATAAATTGACATTACAAAAAGAAATAGAAGGAAAATGAATCTATAAAGGTCGCGGTCCACAAATCAATTTAAGGGAGCAACAGAAAAAATCCAAATAGGTAAATAAAATGGCTTTGGGCTCAAATGCAGAATTTGCTACACTGATGCTGATAAATAAGTTAGACAAAGAATGTCCTCAATGTATTTTACAACATGCAGAAAACCCTTACCATCCATATTTATGAAGTAAGTAATGCAGACGCCGGGTGTAGTGTGAGTACAACTTTATCCAAATTCGTGTACATTGCTTAATGTTATACCGAAGCGGGCTGACATTAGCTAACTTATAATGGCATGAAACATTGTTTGACTTGTATATGAATAACAAATTCCTTGCGGTGACAATCTGATGTGTATTCATTCAATTGTACGCCACAATACGAAGTCATTAGAAAGTTTTGAACGCTCGGAGTGTTTGCAAACGATTCTACATGTGCGGAGTAAAATACGATTGTTACTGTATGAATATAGTATATTTAGATATAAATTGACAGCTAAAATACTGATAGGTAAACATTTTTGCGCCTATAAGTACTCTGTATATATAGGGATAGGTGTGAGACACCGACATTTCTAAAGACGGTCAGTAATAATGACTTTAATGTCACTTTAGCATGTTGCCCATGCTAAGCTAAAATTCAAATAGATAAGGGAAATTTGACAATTGATGGATCCGCTGATTTTCCCGCTCGTGTCCACCATTGTTTTCTTTTCTCAACCAATTTGTAATAATGCATACAAACATACATAAAGTCGCACCTATTTCCCAGAGGGGTAGGCAGAGATCACGGATTTCCATTTGCTACGATCCTGACATACTTCTTGCGCCGCATTCACTCGCATCACATTCCTCATATACGCTCGTCGATTAAGGGTACTCCTTACCTTTTGTAGAACATCTCCGATCTGGTCCAAGTATGTTCGCCGAGTTCTTCCCCTTCCCGATATTCCAGTAATAATAATGATCTAAAAGGACTAGCTTTGGATGTATCCTAGGTTATTTATTACACCTACAGTAGCATGGAAGTAACAGTAGAGTATATAGAACTAAGTTAGCTTAGTTAATAGTTACCCCAAGTAGTGTCGTCGTCTAGTTATGTCACTACGTTATTATTTCAAACAAATACAGTGCACAATTCTTCAAACTGAACAGTGTTAAAACGACCGCATTGTACTGGCTACGGAATGTGTCACTGTAAAGACCAGTATTACACGGATGTTCTGTAGTGGGCTTAATATATTTGGTGTAAAACTGCATTTATTTACAAAGCTTCGCCACTCTCCATTTGCTTACACTGTAAGCCGGATAAATCTGTGGCAAAAATAACGGTGCCAGCCTTGTGGCCGCACCACGTGCTCTCAGTGGTGGATGGAGAATTTTAATATATTACTACTTTTACCTATGGCTTCGTCTGCTTAAAAATAGGTTTAATAAAAAAAAACTTATACCAGAAGAGTTTTTTAAACTAGTTAATTCTTAGTTTAAAGAAACTGAGTGCAGTGGCCGTGCAGCGGTATCAATTCCAACCAGAACAGGACCCCATGAAGTGATTAATGATTCCTGAAGACTTTGGTACATTCAAGACACGTTGAAAAAACATTGAGGTATTATTTTATTGCCAACATCAGCTACTCTAGCCACACCTAGAATAAATTAATTTCACTTCATAAATCTCCAATAAAAAAAGTCCTTCTCGAGTCCCGTGGGTATGAAGTCGAAACTGGTAAAGACAGGCCTTCATTCCATCGATTAATATATCATCGAGATCAGTCAGTGAATTGCCTCAGTAAATTGATTTGTGTGTTAATGCTGGTAATCGACCATTAGCACGTAGAGCCGCTTCTCGGAGCACACCACAGGTTATACATAATGCAGTCGGTCATTATTCATCTATCAATGCTTTATTCATCGCTCGAGTTGTAAGATATTCGAGTTTACATTTGATTTTTATTCGATAGGTACCTTTGAGCGCTTTAGACTCGTTGTTGTGTTCAATTCTAAAAAAATAGTTCCAAAACGGGTGAAGACACTGACTCCTGTAACACAGGTCTCACCTAGCTCAGGAGTCAGGGTTTCAAATAGACGTGTACCGATCCTTTTATGTCAATATTTTTTTATTATTATTATTATTCGTAGTAAGACATGATATCGGTTTTTAATGTTTTGTTACAGTCATTCATCATTATCATCAGCCGGAAGACTTCCACTGTTGAACAAAGGCCTCCCTCTTTTAGAAGGGAGGGGGGGGTTGCCATTAGGTTGGGCATATTGAGATTACAAAGGGCTACCACGTACAACAAAAATTATATCTAATTGAGCAAGAATTGAAAACAGAATTTACCATAAAATTGAAACTTCAGTTTAATGTGTTGAAAATAATCAACACGGCTGCAACTTTAATGGGCATGTCACTCAATATCTTTTAAAGGAACATATTTATGTTACGAGCGAAAACCACAATTTAACGATCGTCAGTTTCAACGCCACACGTAATTATTCCCTCGAAAGTTATCATATAAAAATCAGTGTAAACTGGAATAACTCCGAACCTGTCGAGTTTTGAATAAAACATTACATTTCGAAGAGATATGTGTAGCTAGTAGTTACCTATATAAATATCAAATTACATTAATAGGTAAATAAATACTTACACAATTTTATTATAATAATTGTTTGAAATTTTATATTGTTACATTAGAATTATCACATAGTATACATTTACTAAGTCGTGGTGGCCTAGTGGTTGACATACCGGATTTCTATGCACGAGGTTGCAGGTTCAAACCCAGGCAAGTATCAATGTGACTTTTTCAATGTCATAAATACTTTCTTAGATATTCTAAGACACCACTGACTGACGGTGACGGAAAACATCGTAAGGAAACCTGGATTTAATTATGTGAAATCGCCAACCCGCAGTGAGCTAGCGTGGTGATCAGTGCTCAATCCTTCTCTATACGAGAAGAGGCCAGTGGGACAGTTATAGGCTGATATTATTATTATTATATACATTTACTAAGTAAGTAAACTCTTAATAATTATAATATTAAACTTAGCTGTTAAGTTAGATACCTACCTAATGTTTTTTCCTTTGATTATATATATGTCTAGATGGAGTGTCAAGACCCTGACAGCGTCGGTATTTTATAGCGCCAATTCCTCACAATTGGCGCCAAAAGCCAACAGTGTCAATTGTGTTGTCAATGGAGACGCTTGTTTTTCTATCATAAAATAACGTAATAAAAATGGCGATATGGGCTATTAAGGTGTGTAGAAATTACAGAGGCCGATTGAATATTAATAAATATGTATCCTATCACCCGTATGTTAAATAAATTATCATTAGTTTTTGAATAATGAATTATTGCAAAATATTGGAATATAAAAAAATAAAATTCGCCATTTTGCAAGTGTGGCAAGTTTGTGAAAACCAAATTTCCCACATTTACACATGAGACCGGTATGCTGGTAGGGCGATATTATTAATGTTATGGTGGATAATGGATCTTCAGTTTTCTACGAATCGAAGTGTATTGTAGTACATTGAAATAAGCTTGATTTTTTTTTCGAATATTCCACCCATTTTGAATTTGAAGATGGCGGGCCTATTGACTCTTGCAAAATTCGACATGAGCGCCAGCATGTGTATACTTAATTACGTGCCTGCGCCGAGGAAATTTGAGGAGTTCCTTCGTCTGAAGTTAACCATGGGGATAGTGTTTAAATCATGGTGAACTTTAGAACGGGATATTATAGTTAAATGTGCATATAAAATGTTGAGTCACTACTGTTGATCGTTGATGATTTCCCTCGTCTGGAGGCAACCGTGAGGGTGGTGTTAAGATCATGGTGAATTTTAGGAAGAGCTATCATGGTTAAATGTGTGTACAAAATGTTGAGTCTGAACTGTTAACCATTGAGGAGTTCTTTCGTCTGGAGCCAACCCTTGGTTACAATTCGGTCACGCTTATCATGAAAATGTATTGTCTTTGGAACTGAACCAACGTGAAAAATTTTAGCTCCGTAAGAAAAAGAAAGTGCCATAGCCAATTGCTTGTAATAAAAAAAAACATTGTCTTCATAATATATAAATAGTACCAAACACAATAATTATGTACCTATTATATAAAAATAATTTTTATTTCGAGTTAAAAGATAGACTGTACCACGTTGGGCAATTTACCCCATTTTAGTTGTAATGTTTATCAACTGGTATCATTACGCACGCATTCATGCAAAAAAAAAAAAAACAATTGGCACGTCGTTTTTTGTTTCAATGTAGCGCCAGACTCCATCTAGATAATCTAAGGTTTTTTCTTATTTATATTAAAATAAGTGTTGCTACACCCTTACAGGGTCTATGTTTGTTGTGATAACATGTAAATGTTTTCTATAAAACTACATAGTGCAATAAATAAATAAATATTATACATGTCTTTGTTTAAATGTGAGTAAGTGTATTGTATACACACTGCCTTTTTACCAAAGACAGTGTCGTGTTGATTGCCTTGTGGATTACGGACTATGTTTTTATGCTTAAGGTTGCCTGTACGAATCGAGGCCCGTCCTAATCCACCGACGTACCTTTTCTATAGTTATATTTAGATACATTTCCAGAACTTGACCAGCTAAAGTGGAGATGGACCACACGATGGGAGAAATGGTGTAAAATCGAAACAACAAGAACAAGAAACGAAGCAGAGGTTAACAAAAAAGGAGAGTGTAGGACGATTTTAAACTAACAGCGGGTCCAAACTGGAGAAAAGAGGCTCGTGATAGAAAACAGTGGGAATTGTGTACCAAAGGAGGGCTTCGTAAAGAGGCACTCTCAATTGAGGGACATTATTTAATAAAATGGCATTATTTTTATTAATATATCTTCAGTGCAAGGGTAATGTAATAAATCGTGCAACTCATTATGAAATAGTAGCGTAGTAGGTACTTGTAGGTACCTACCTACTTAACAAAAAACCTGTCTAGACATGAACTCATTAATGTTACCTAATTGTTTAAAAAATTAAAGAGAGCGAATTTTAGCATCAGATTACAAATTAAATGCACTCTAAAATATTCAAATTTACTCCTAGAAAATCATTTTTAGGGGTTGAATAAATTGATTTCGTGTAAATATTTTAGTAATTTTACAAAACTTAAATTTCCAAGGGAAATATTTATTTCATAATTATTATCGATTGTTTTATTTGATATGTGACTGGCATAAAACAAATGAATTTGTTTTACTTTTATGAGAATAGTCTCTGAATTTAAATAATAACCTTTAAAAAAATATAACTTTATTCCAGCCAGGAATTCCATCGTAATATTCTTCATTTGGTAAGCCGAAAATGTTAGCACAATTTATGTTTACGGTACCATCGATAAAGTAATGAAAGGTGATCCTAAATTGGTTATATTGATCTTGCCCCGATCCATTTTGTGGATAAAAATTAACTAAGAGCCTCTCAAAATTCTTCCCGACCCGAATATTTACATAAAAAATGCCTCTAATGAAGTTAACCTTCGAAAAACCACCTGATAATTCTCAAATTTTGGTATAAAATCTGGTCGTTTTTTGCTTTAATTAAAACAGTATACTTTGTCTTAAATAACGAACCCTTATAATTTGGCCAATCATAAGATTTTGTGAAATTACTTGTAATATTAAGATTAGTATTGAATATCGTGTGAAGCGTTCATCGAATGGATAGGCTGTACTGTAGTACTAGTATGTAGTAGAAAATATACTTACTACTACAATAAAAAAAAAATCTGAAGCTTTAAAAAAAATTAACTTACCATAACGCTGACAGTTTTTCCAAATGTCCGTAATAATGACATAAGCAAAGCACCACAATTGGTTACTTAAGCTCCGGAACCATATAACTCAGCATACCCTTAATCTTCATCTGATGTAAAAAATGTACCCTTATTTATAAGAATTATTATCATAATATGAAGACATTACCATTCTTTTTCCGAATATGTAATGCGAGCGCGATAAATTTGAATTTTGTCATAACGTTCACACATTTTATCGTTTTTATGTATTTGCAAGGAGAGATTAGACGTGTATACATCCTTATAGGACATTTACACACATTCCTGACTTTCAGGCAGGTACTAGATCATTATCTGTATGATATACTACGCTATTTAAAGGCATGAGAAATAAAACGTGAATAAAGCGAAAAACACGATTTATTTATACCAATTTACTATGATAGATCTTGCTTAGAACAAT
The DNA here is from genome assembly GCA_905340225.1 of Abrostola tripartita. Taxonomy (NCBI): domain Eukaryota; kingdom Metazoa; phylum Arthropoda; class Insecta; order Lepidoptera; family Noctuidae; genus Abrostola; species Abrostola tripartita. The sequence continues at coordinate 1,849,242 of HG996494.1, forward strand.
AATAAAAGCAAATTCAAAAAGGTTTTTGACCTATGAAGGCATGCAGAGTTCAAAAACCCAAGATTATAGGGCAAATAAAAACACTATTTGAATTCATGCTCATTGTCACTTGTATAATTTTTTTTATCATTATATCAATTACAACGACCATCGCGTTAAAATTAATGAACGTTGATTAAAATTAATTAATCATTAAGGTTTTAATAAGCCAATGTGCCAAATTTACCAAAACCGTTCAGCCGTTACGGCTGTTGACGCCATCTATCGTCGGGGGGCACAACTTCGTTGCGCTCTAGCGGCGCGTGGCGGAACTGCGACGATCGAGACGCCCCCTCACAGTGGATAGCGATACTTGAGATCGATTCGGTCAATATTATTGTGTTCATTCGTTCGTTCAGTTCGGTTTGTTCGTCTTCATTACGACCGTTGAAATGCGGCGCACGTTTATTGTAAACAATAACTTAAACCTACATTAAATTCATAAAAACCACATGGAGCGTTATTGAAGACACCACATCAACACCCCACCTGCCTCACGTTACTGTGCGTGGACATGAATGGTCCTTCGAGCCGGATTCACGAAGATTTCGTTGGCCCGGCCCCGGCGTTGATACCTGCGTTCATCAGGCGTCAAGAAAGACATCCACCAAGCAGAAGTGGCAGGTTGGCATATCCCGTCAGTTCCCCATCCCATCCTTTGGTCTGTGCTAATCGTTTGTGCTGTGATTCCAGCGTTTGGGTGGTGGTACCTGCCTACGCAACCGGTGACTCCGCTCGGCGGCGCAACGTTTTGCGCGGCTATCGGCAGCCATTATCGTGCGTTGCGAGGTTCTCGTTCTCGGGAAATACTGTAAGTACTCCTTATTTCCTATAACTTGTCCAAAATGAGTGAAGCTAAGTTTTCAGATTTTATTAAAAAACGTGGTACCATAAAGGGTAGGCTCACATTATTTGAAAATTATGTCAAAAAACTTTCGTTTCCTTTATCTGATGAGCACCAGGTAGAAATTAATTTAAGAATAGCCAGTAGTTCTGCGTTATTGAACAATTTCAACGATCTCCAGGAGAAAATCGAAGACGTAATTCAGGACGATCTCGAACTTTCACACCAGTTGGAAGAGAGAGATCGCTTTGAAGAACAGTTTTATAGAGTAGTAGCTTTGGCTAAGTCGTTGTTATTGAAGAGTAATGTACCGACTGGTGAGACGAACAGCGCGGTTAAGCCAATAACTTCCATTAAATTGCCTGAAATCAGGGTTCCCTCCTTTGACGGTTCCTATGACCGTTGGCTCGAATTTAAGCATTCGTATGTCAGTATAATTCATGAGCGCGAGGATCTGAATCCGGTACAGAAATTTCATTACCTTAAATCATCTTTAACCGGCAGCGCGCTGCAAGTAATCAGTGCATTGGACTTTTCGGCCACGAACTATATTCACGCATGGGAGCTTTTAAGTAATAGGTATAACAATACACGTTTATTAATTCACAACCATGTAAAAGCGTTATTTAAAATTCCGTCGTTACAAAGGGAGTCTGCTACTCAAATAAGAAGCTTATCTGATACGGTTTTAAGAAATTTACGTGCTCTCAAAACACTAGGAGAACCAACAGACTATTGGGACACTTTAATTATTTTTATGATCGTTTCTAAGTTAGATCAAGCCACGGAACGCAAATGGGAAGAGTACAAGGGAACATCTAGTACGTTAATAGGGTCAAGGTCAACCACAAACCTAGATGATTTACTTAAGTTTCTCAAAGATAGGGCCGACATGCTAGAAATGATCAAAGTAAATAACAAACCTGTAGATTACAAAAGTAGTGAACACACATACAAGAAACATTCATCACACACACATACATCCCATAGTCATCTTGTTACTCAACTTAGTAATAATAAAGTTAGTACACAACAAAATCGGGTATCGTGTGCAATGTGCACCGGTAACCATCGGCTTTATACATGTACACGTTTTCTTAATTCGGCTGTTCAGGATAGGATTAATTTAGTTAAAACACATAATATTTGTATTAATTGTTTACGCACGACTCACCCTATAACGGAATGCAAATTTAGATCTTGTAGGTTGTGCAATAAGAAACATAATAGTTTAATTCACGTTGATAGGCAAGTAGATAATACGTTGCAGGTGGGCGGGGAGAACGCGCAGTCGCAACCGGCCATCGCCTCATCTAATGTTTCTGCATCTTTACACGTTATGACTAATCATTCTAAATCGCAAAGTTGTGAATCGGATTATGCGTTATTACCTAACGTTTTGTTATCCACGGCGTTAGTGGATATTTTAGATGGTAATAACGAATATCACACTGTGCGCGTTCTTTTAGATAGTGGTAGTCAACATTGTTTCGTTAGAAAATCGTTATGCGATTCGTTAAATTCTTCGTTAATACAGTCCACTTATCACGTTGCCGGAGTGGGTGAAAAGATTTCGCAGTCTACCCACTTATGTAAAATACAATTACGGTCAAAGGTCAATAATTATATTGTAAATATTGATTGTTTGGTGTTACCGTGCATTACTAACCGCTTACCGTCGTGTTGTGTTAATATAAATAACGTACATATTCCGGACAATATCCAACTCGCTGATCCAACTTTTTTTTCACCATCGGATATTGATATTTTGATTGGTGCGGACAAGTTTTGGGAATTATTATCTGATGGAAAATTAAAACTAAATAATGGTCCATACTTACAAAATACGAAGTTGGGTTGGATAGTGTCTGGGCCGTTACAGAATAGTACACTCCGCGGTAATAAGATTCATTGTAATTTTACCCAAACAATCGATACACAATTAAAATTGTTTTGGGAATTAGAAGAAGTTAGTAGCGTTAAAAATGTTCTTAGTGCTGACGAACAGGCGTGTGAGAATATTTTTATTGAAACAACAAAGCGTATGGAAGACGGTAGGTTCGCCGTTCGTATTCCTTTAAAGGAATCGGCCGATGTTCTCGGTGAAAGTTATAAGGCGGCCGAAAAACGTTTGTTGTCAATAGAACGTAAATTTTCGCGTTCTTTACAATTTAAGGAAAAATATGTCGAATTTATGGATGAGTACGAAAGGCTCGGTCACATGAGTCGTGTAGAAAAATACGGGTCACCTCACTATTTCTTACCGCATCACGGTGTTATCAATGATAACAGTAGTACTACGAAATTACGCACGGTGTTCGATGCGAGTGCGGTTACGTCGTCTGGAAAATCATTGAATGATATTCAGCATATTGGGCCGCCATTGCAAAATGATATTTTCAGTATATTATTACGTTTTAGGCAATTTAAATTCGTAGCATGTGCAGATGTCGAAAAGATGTTTCGTAATTTTCTAATTCAACCGGATCAACGCGATTTACAATTAATATTATGGCGTAAAAATCCAGCGGACCCAATAGGTGTGTATCGCCTTAACACCGTGACGTATGGTACCGCGTCTGCGCCTTATCTGAGTATGCGGTGTTTACGACAACTCGCGTTGGAGTGTGGGAATGAGCTGATCGCGCGGGAGATTCGCGAAGATTTTTTTGTAGATGACGTTCTTTTAGGTGATGATGATTTACGTAACTTACTGGATACCTGTGAAAGGTTAAAGAATACATTAAGTTCGGCGTGTTTATCTTTACGAAAGTGGTTATTTAATGTCGATATTAGTAATCACGAAATATTTAAAAAGTTATCTTTAGGTGATCATTGTCACAGTAAAACGTTAGGATTAGGATGGTATAATAAAGGTGATGAACTCCATTTTTCTACACAAGTAGTTAAGAGCAATGACCCCTTATCCAAACGTACTATGTTATCAACAATAGCTCAGATATACGACCCGTTAGGTATCTTAGCGCCGGTTATTATAGTAGCAAAGATATTATTGCAACGTTTATGGTTGTGTAAAATTAATTGGGACGATCCCGTTCCCAGTGACGTCACGTTGTCCTGGGACAAATTTATTAACACACTTCCTTACTTAAGTAACTTACGAATTCCGCGTCACGTCATGAGTGCGTATACTCAATATATAGAATTACATATATTCACTGACGCGTCACAGAGCGCATATGGTGCTTGCGCCTATGTACGTACCTACTCTGATGGCTCGCCGGTGGGTATTAAATTGTTGTGTGCGAAAAGTAAAGTTGCACCGCTCAAGCCGGTTACTATACCAAGGCTCGAGTTATGTGGCGCTTTATTAGGTGCGCGCTTATATAGAAAAATAACTCGCTCGTTGCGTATTGTTTTCTATAAGAGGTACTTTTGGACAGATTCGACTATTGTTTTGGGGTGGCTTAGGATGTCACCACATTCGTTAAAACCATTTGTTCAAAATAGGGTTGTAGAAATAAATGATATAACAAGTAATGCGTTGTGGTTACATGTAGGTACGAAGGATAATCCCGCGGATTTGGTTTCGCGCGGTCTTAGTCTAGATGTACTTATTGAAAATTATTTATGGTGGAACGGCCCTACGTTTTTACAATCTCCCGAGTCAGACTGGCCATCACAATATAAAATAATAAATTCTGATTTAGATTCATTGAATTTACCTGAAGTTAAATCTCAAACTACTGCGTTGGTTTGTGACGTTAATAATAATAAATGTTTTACGTTTGAAAGGTTCCGTAGTTATATAAATATGATACGTGTTGGAGCTTACCTGTTACGATACTTACACAACTTACGCTCACCGAAGTCGGAACGCGTACTAGGTCCGTTAACAGCAGATGAGATGTTGGCGTCTTCGCATATGTTGGCACGTCACGCTCAGCGCGAATCATTTCATGATGAATATAAAAAATTAAAATGTAACTTACCTTTGAAGACTACTGCTTCCGTTGCTTGTTTAAATATATTTCTCGATGAAAATAATATTATTAGAGTTGGCGGGCGCCTTAGTAATTCACCTACTTTTACTTATGATAAAAAGCACCCTATACTTTTATCTAGTAAACATTATTTTACACAGTTGTTGTTTCAGCACCAACATAAAGAACTTCTTCATGCTGGCCCCCAATTGCTATTAGCTACCGTGCGTGAAAATTGGTGGCCATTAGGCGGTAGGAACCTAGCGCGAAAGATTGTTCATCAGTGTATCCGCTGCACTCGAATGAAAGGTAAAACTTTAACGCCAATTATGGGCAACCTTCCATCAGAACGGTTAGAAGCTGGTTTCCCGTTCATTCGATGTGGAGTGGACTATGCAGGACCTATATTGGTATTGAATCGTAAAGGGAGGGGAGCCAGGCTTGAAAAGGGTTATATTTGTATATTCGTTTGTTTTGTAACCCGTGCTGTTCATCTTGAACTGGTCAGTACGTTGGCCTCTCAAGAGTATATGTTAGCATTAAAACGTTTTATATCTCGAAGAGGTAAGCCAGCTCAGATTTTCTCCGATAATGGTAAGAATTTTATTGGAGCTATGAAAGAAATTAGAGAAATGTTCATAGAAAATTCAGATCATATAATTAACACGTTGTCTAATGATAGTATTGACTTTAAATTCATTCCCCCTTATGCTCCTCATTTTGGTGGGTTATGGGAGGCGGGAGTCAAATCATGTAAATTCCACCTGAAGCGTGTGGTTGGTACCGCTAACCTAACGTTTGAGGAGTTCAGTACTGCGTTGGCACAGATCGAGGCAGTCCTGAACTCCCGACCCATAACTCCTATGTCCTCAGATCCAAATGACCTTCAACCTCTTAGCCCAGCTCACTTCCTCGTCGGCCGGCCACTTACGTCACCAGTCTGCAAAGATCTCTCCGAAGCAAACACTCATTGTCTGACACGGTTTCATCGAGTAGAACAAATCAGACAGCACTTCTGGAACCGCTGGCACAAGGACTATATCGCAGAGCTTCAAATAAGGACAAAATGGAAGTCAAAGGATCAGGACCTAGCCAAAAACACACTCGTAGTTATCAAAGAGGATCATACTCCTCCACTGAGGTGGCGTATGGGGAGAATTATAAAAACCTTCCCTGGAAACGACGGTGTGTCCCGGGTAGCGACAATCCAGACATCTTCAGGACCAGTAAAGCGAGCGTTTTCAAAAATCTGCCCGCTACCGGTGGCTCTATTCAAGGACGATGGTGTGGATGCAGCCGGGAGCGTCTCCAGGAAGGCATAACTTTGGTTGAAAGCTGTGAGCTTTCAAGGCGGCCGGCATGTTGACGCCATCTATCGTCGGGGGGCACAACTTCGTTGCGCTCTAGCGGCGCGTGGCGGAACTGCGACGATCGAGACGCCCCCTCACAGTGGATAGCGATACTTGAGATCGATTCGGTCAATATTATTGTGTTCATTCGTTCGTTCAGTTCGGTTTGTTCGTCTTCATTACGACCGTTGAAATGCGGCGCACGTTTATTGTAAACAATAACTTAAACCTACATTAAATTCATAAAAACCACATGGAGCGTTATTGAAGACACCACATCAACACCCCACCTGCCTCACGTTACTGTGCGTGGACAACGGCATAACAGACTAACAAACACCCAAACTCACAACTCCATATTGAAAATATTAGTAAGATATACAGCATGATCTAAAACCCACTCAAAGCTACAATAACATAAGTCTAAATATAACAATTCATTAAAGGTATACCGTTATCGTTTACACATCGCGTACACTCGTGTTTTCCTGTATTGAGACGAACATCTTATGCGTCTAATTATTTTTGGAACGAGCTTACTATTGGTTCCTGACTTACGAAGATACGAACGACATCTTAAGGTGAAGTGTGTTGTCGTTTACACAAATGTGAATGCAATTTTATTTAGACAGTTTTTTATACAATGAATTGGGCACAATGATAGGTACTATATCTGAGTGAAAGAGGTGGAAAATGAAATGTTTCTTTAAAGCGCGAATGAAACCATGGACAACAGTTAGTTTTATCAAGTTGTAACGTAACCTGTTATTTATTTTCATTGTATTATTACACTTGATTCGAATGTATGGCTGTATTTGCTTAAGTTATTACTGTCGTTTTGATATACTGACTACCCACTTTATGTTTTTCCTTTTTCGTTTTTGTTCATCCGAAGGTTCAATTCGATTAGATCACTATAAGCGATAAGTCCGCCCATTGTGCTATTCCTTTTGGATTATTTGATTTACGAACTTGTATTTTTCAGAATGTACACTGAATACGAATAAATATTAACAGCGAAATATAGTAGACAGGTCATCATCATCATCATCATCAGCCGTATGGCGTCCACTGTTGAACAAAGGCCTCCTCCTTTTAGAAGGGGGGTGTTGCCATAATCCCCACGCTTGGCATGCGGCTTGGGGATCGCAGTGTTGGTGGTCAAGTTACAGAAGACGCTGCTGCCCATCTTCTGGGTTTTCCCTTAGTCGCCTCTTACGACACCCACGGGAGGAAAGGGGGTGGTCAATTCTAGGCCGGATACCACACGGCCAGGTGTGTACCATAGACAGGTGGTTCGTTAAAAAAAATATTTTAAAATTCGGAATCAAAAACAAGCTTCTCTTTAACAATTATTCGGAAATAGAACACGGTTGCACAAACTTTTGTGTTTTTCTTTTATGTGGTTAAGTAATACTTCGCTCGGTAGGCCGCCGGTGTCAGTGAGATTGCTGGCGAAAACTAACGTAAACAATTGGTAACACAGTTCATTGATCCCGGTCATATGGTAGTCATTTAACGTTCATTCCGCAAAGCGAATCCATGTGAGCGAACGCGGAAGATACTAATTGAAATAATAGATGTTGGTCTTAGATGTGAGGATTATCTAAATCGTGCCCTATATCTATTTTGTTCAACTTTGTGTTTAGTCTGCAAGTAGTCGTAGGCTATTTGAGTAACTATCCATAACTGCCCCGCTATTAGATGCCCTATTAAGAGTTTAAAAAGCAGGCAGAAGCTTGCTGTAGGTAACAGTAGCTCAAAAGCTCTTGATTAGAAAAAGAAGAACTATTTCAAAAAATCAGTCTAACTAAATGAAAACATTTTTATATACCTAAGTCAAAAAGTCTTTGTACTGACAATAATTAAAACTGTTAATAAATTCGTAAAATCCTCTAGAAACCCAACACTCGAAAAAATATCACTCAATTTTTTACTGAAAATTTATAACGCAAAATATAAAAGTCGAATTTTATTTCAGTTCATAAATGGTGGCCATTGCAGACTTAAATAGCTCATGAAACTCACCGTTATATTTCACAGCCGAATCTACTAAAGGCACTGCTCACTGCTCAGCAAACTCACAGATTCAAACATAATAGCTAATGCTATTCATATTATAATAAACAAGGAAATCCTGTTTCTTCGGAGCGTGAAGTATACTTGTCTAGGTAAGGCAGTGGTTCCCAACCAGTGGTCCGCGGACCACCAGTGGTCCTTCCCAGAATATGGTAAATATTATTTGTCTTTCTACTAAAACGTGCATGTTGTATTTTACTATTAACGATACTGTTGCGTTTTTGATTAAAGTTCATTTTTGTATTGATTCAGTTTTTTTTAAATCGTGGGCCCTGCTAACGAAAAGAAACTAAGTGGTCCCTGGTCAATAAAAGGTTGGGAACCACTGAGGTAAGGTTTCAAGGCACTAAATGGGAGAACGTCACGTCGCCAGCACTTGTTCTGAAGTTCGCAAGGCACTAGTTCCATCGTGTCTACAACTTTTCACATAAACTGCACAACTTCACACGGCGCCTCTTATAACAAATTGCCGTTTTCTATTCAACATATTGAAATTTTTGTAAAGTTCTCACACATGCATTCAACGTATCCTCTTATTACTTTTGTTCGGTGCCCGAAAGTGCGATCCGCCATTTTTGTCTGCAACTAACACTTCTGCCTACCAAACGTTATTAGTTTGCGTCAGCACACTTGGTTTTAATGCAAAAACGTCACAATTCTCATTTAGTTTTATTTACTTGGGGTATCACGAGATAGTGCGTTCGTGATTACACTAACAATGCAGCCTTTGACTAACCAGATGTATTTTCACAGTGAATAATTCGTATGTACAACGTGTTCATCATTAGCAGTGTGTTGTGTAACTCCATGCAGTTAAGATATGCTAATTTAAAACCTCAAATTGGGTTCAAGCCTCGTACAGAGGAGTGTTGTGGCTTTATACTGTGTTATGGCGGTGCGTTTGTAGTTGTGGGATGTTCGCAGCAGTGATCCGGTGCGTAACAAAGCGTTTGGTTCGCTCTACCCGTGTTTATTATGACAACGCGTTTCTGTTCACCTAGACTGTAGAAATAAAATGTTAGGTATTAAGTCAACCAATAAATTATTTCGAAATCTTTTATAAGATGTACCGGTTATTATCCTTTTCTTGTAAAGTATAAATAAAGAGCGAAATATAATAATAAAGATTGCTTTATTGTTTATACCTCGTGTAACATTTTATACAGTTTTACTACATTTGTTAAATAAATAGGTACCGACTTACATTTTGTAAAGTAAATACCCAGAGTAAGGCCTAATAAACTTTAATTTGTACATAAAGACACTTTTTATAATGTGAAAATGTAAATAAATTCATTTATGTTTAAAAAAGCTTAAACCCCACTCTGTAATATCCAACACATATTTTTAACAACCTGTAGTGAAGTGAAATTTTAACATCAACTAAAATCATAGATGAAGTACAGCGGAACAAAAGGTCAGTCTAAATTTGTTTATCCCTCGCGCTCAAATAAAATATGAACACGGATTTCATGTTTGTTTTCCCAGTATTTTATCTTCAGCGTCTACGATTTTTATGTTGGCGTTACTCGTTTACGGTTTTAGAATTAAATACATGTAATTTGGAAGATCTGACACTCAATTATACAAATTGTTTTTTTATTGCCTGTTTGTTTCAGAATGTTAATCAAGAGTTGGTATTCTTTCAAACATAATTTCAGGAGACGAACACCTTTTTTACTGGGGAAATCCTTATGGACTTCTTCCGTCCTGGGCGTCCAGGGTATCCTCCTAGCTACCTTAGGTCTAGGGACGCGGGATCTGCGTACGATGCACCGCATCTCTTAACAGGTCCCGACCCGCCGTGAAGAGGAGCTCACAGGAAACTAACTCCTAGATACTAATATTTGATTTGTAATGAGAATGTGACTCTTACCTTCTTACTTATAAACGAGGATATCACATATTTTAAGTTAAACAGCTCTCAAATCAATTAACATTTCTATTCTTTGGCAAGCAACAGTGAATGTAACAACAACGTATGATCAATGGTACAACATTGTCAATTGTTATAATTAAAGGGGGCTAAATTATATTTTTGTAGCAAAACAATTCTCTTCAGTCGTACAAAAGACTACATGTTATGGACATTCGAACTCACTTCTGAATCCGCGGTGTGATTCCACACTAGCGCCACCAAATATGATGATGATGATATCATGATAATAGCGAGGTGTCGTGCCAGATGAGTTTCGAGATGAAGTTAGAGATTCAGATTAGCATAGCAGCCGCCCTAGATGAGTAGAAAAATGCTTGACGAATAGACGATAGAAATCGAATAAAATGAAAAATATATGGATTTGACGTATGTCATCGATAACATATTCGAAACATTATGTTATCCCCATCCCCACATTTATCATTCTATTCGTCAAGCATTTTGCCACTCGTCTAGGAAGGCAGTTCTGACACTTTTATAACAGCTGTTTGATAGAGCCATGCTAGCAAAGATAACTACATACTATTCCCAGCGCGAAACAGGTATATCGCTCTTTGCTCGATTTTAGACGAAGGTATAGTGCCTTAGTGCACTTACGACACTAAAACTGCTTTTACCATAACCTGTATGTTTACCTGGCCCGTTAAGAACGCCTCATGAATATTATGGACCTATCTTTTAGCCTGTGACTAATCTGTGTCATGAATTTTAGGTCCATACTGTATTATCCCCGCTATTTAGATTAATAACAAAATCTAATCTTCCAAATTATCCTCTTGTTACATTAATGAGATTATATGTACTTCTGATAAAAGAATATCTATCATGTCACTGTTCGTCCATCATAAATAAAAATATATTGTTCTAAGCAGAGAGATTTGAGATTGAAATTTGAAAAACAACGGCCGAGCGTTCCTTTGACGTTGACAAATCTGCACCAACTTAAGACGAAGTAAACAATTATTTATTGCAGAATCCATTACATTTATTTATTCGAAAGACAATACTTATTATCCTATTACAAAAGTAAATGAAGAAATTTGAAGATTCCGGCCTGATAATTTGTTCCAACACTTCCAATTACATGAAGCGAACGAAATTATCAAAGTACAAAATGTCTTGGAAATAAACTTGGATTTTTTTTCCGCTTTATTTCCCTTCTTGTTTAAATTAAGATAACTAAGAGCAAAAGTTATGACGAAGTCATTCTGCTAATTATATTGTAATACAGTGATTAGAGATTAATTTGAAAATTGGCCTTTTCATTATCATGTCGAGGTATTTTTGAATTAATCAGAGATGAAAGCTCGTTCATTATTTAACAAGTTAGGTACCTATTTCAATGTTAAGTGAATTGATCTTAGATTTTGCTGGATATTTTTCCCCTGCTACGTGGTCGCAATTGGTCAGTCAGTAAACTATGTATTTACACATATTTTAGATTATCTTCCAGTGTGCCTTTAGAGTTCTTGTATCTTGTAGTTCTTCTCTCCCAATTATTTTATGTTTTTAACCTGAAGAGAAGAACCTCGTTTTCTTAACTAGTTATTTGTTCAGAAGAGTATGTCAGTAGAATGTAACTGAAGCTTGAACATCTTACAAAGCGAGTATTGTAGCTGTAATCCAGAACAGTAAGGACGTTAGTCCCAGCATTGTAGTATAAACTAAGCTTAATTAATACCTTGCGTGACGGGCAGTAATATGTCCGATTCAGAACATAACACGTGTTGTGCCAATGACGTCCGAGTCCTACATTATAATATCCGTTAAGGCTATGTATATCGACCCTGATTCTTAGAAAACTGTTACGGGTTACCACGTACCTACATACTACATTCAGGTGTGTATAGATAAATATGTTTTCCTTTATCAAGAGTACAATCAAAATTAAATGTTTTTATTCATAAACGAGTATAATACCTATATTAACTAAAACCCATCTTAAGCCTATTGACATCTCTATTTTCTAACATGCAAACGACGTGACAGGTATAATTTAATCCATGGTTTAAAATTGTAATTACTGGGGCAAAAGTATAAGATTATGAAACAGCCCGTGACTTTGATTTTTCTTCGTGTCTTGTCCGGAATTAAAGTAGCCTTAAGTCCGGAATAATGTCCACCGTGAAGGTAGCACTGATAGCCGATATGTCGCAAGTTCCAACCCCGGCACGCACCAATGTGTTTTTATGTATTACAAATTAGTTATCAGTAGCTAAAAACGGTGAAGGAAAACATCGTCAGGCAACCGGCACACGTGATTTGCAACGGTGTGTAAAGTCATGTCAAAGGCCTACAGGCGGTTTAATCTCTGGCGCCAGGTTGTTCATCAACCATACGATAAGAAGAAAAAGACCGTGAAGGTCCATTCTAAATATTGGTAAAAGAATTTGGAAATCAGATAGTTATTTTCTAAGATTACCCCCTACATACAAAAATATATTTATTTCTTTTTAATATTAGCAGTAGTAAGTACTGATTCACCATAAATTTTGTGTTACAGACAAGCCATTTGACAATAATCTGGTCTTCTTCTTGCCAATGGGGAGTCCATTGCTACACGGGAAGCCGGTTGTGGCGGGGGGGCCGGTTAAATCCCCCGCCATCTGAATATGCCGTTAAGTCGTCATGTGTGGGTTTAATATAAACATGTTATATATGGCTTAAAACTACTACATCACAATCGTATGGTTGATGAACAACCTGGTGTCAAAGTTTAAACTGCCTGTAGGCCTCTGACATGGCTTTACACACCGTTGAAAAATTTCTAAGGTGTGCCGGTTTCCTCACGAAGTTTTCTTCCACCGTTTTTAGCAACTGATAACTAATTTATAACACGGACATTCATTCAAATAGACATTGGTGCGTGCAAGGTTTGAACTTGCGACCTTTGACTTGGCAGTCCAACGGTCAACTCGGCTATCAGTGCTTGATAACTGGTCAACATTGGGTTCGTTGCTGTTTTCGATCTTCGGGCGAGGAAACAGAATTCGGTTCCCAATCCGACCGCCGAATAACTTTATTGATCATCACAATTCGTACTCACGAACCAGAGATGTATACTCGATATTCAAAGCATAATATATTCTAAATAACGTGGACGAACGTATATGTAGTATAAACAAATACGGATAGATAAATATTTCATATCGCCTTTCAAATAAAACTAGTGAATAACAGTTCTATTTCTCCAGTTGTTTACATATAGAGCTTATAGTTTTGTCTACATATTTATTTAGACTGTATCGTTGGTCTAGTGTCGGCTGAGCATGAGGTTCTGGGTTCAAATCCCGGGTCGAGCAAAGTGTTATTGGGATTTTCCATTTGGTAATTCTCAGTAGCACAGAGTCAGGACCCGAGCCCGGTTGATGGCAATAGGCTCGCCCCCTATTACATGGGTGTATACACCTCTGCCTTCCCCATCGGGGAATACAGGCGTCATGCGATATTATATAAAAATATTTAGTTTGCTTATAAAATATTTCGTATTTCTGTTAATTTTTTTCTAGAATTAAATGTAATTTTCTTCAGTGGGATGTATCCCACATGTACTTTATCACCATCATAATCCACCATAACTATCATTGCGCTGGGAAAATACTTTCTTTTGTACTGTCTTCTATATCTTATCAGTCACAGCCATCTAATTCCCAGCAACTCACCCTATTCATGTCATTGGACCAATAATTTCATCCTCTCTCGGCCTAGATTATACCGATTAGGTTGGTTTTTGATTATATAGGTACCTAGATTTTATTTTCAATTCTTATGTTAGTTAGGAATATTTTAGTTTACTCTTAAAATAGAAGGAAAAAACGAGCTGGGTTCAGCAATTTAACATATACAAAGCTGACTTTTGGTGCCATTTTAGCATGTTGCCCATGCTAAGCTTGAATCTAAATTGATAAAGGAAATTTGAAAAATGATGGACACGAGCGGGATTCGAACCCGCGACCTTCGCCGATCCGTGGCGCTGCTCTAACCAACTGAATACTGATACTAAAAGGGAACTTGAAATTCAGCTTGAGCAGCGACACGGTGGCTCAGTTGGTTAGAGCAGCGCCACGGATCGGCGAAGGTCGCGGGTTCGAATCCCGCTCGTGTCCATCATTTTTCAAATTTCCTTTATCAATTTTGATATACAAAGCTATTAAAAATCCCAAAAACTATTCTTTCACACCGAACAGTAGGTACCTTAAACAAAATATTAATTTAAAAAACTGGCTAAACAAAGAATAAAATGCATGATCTATTTTTTAAAAACAAGTAGAAACACGACACCTTACATAATATCATAGCCCACAGGTTGTAAGGCCGGGCCGTACACATGAATAGGCTTGTAACAAAGTTACGCAATTACTTGGCAACGGATTTAGGAATGGCCCTAAAGCCGCAGGTACAATGCCGACGACCGCCGACCTCTACGAGCCTAGCCCTAATATTTACTCACATGATTAGCACATTACCTACTGAGATGGACCCCGAGAAGTTTCTAATGAATTGTCTGAAAATGATATTGTTGTTACTTCATTAGGTATACCCTCCATACTGACAGCCCTATCATTTTTAGGTGCCTATTGTTCGTTTTAATTTATTTTTATAGTCAACTGCCTTTTGTCCGCGGCTTCGCTCGCGTTAATTTAGATTGTTGGTTAGTATTTTATATATACGTATATATAGCTATTGTTCGCGGCTTCGCCCACGTTAACGCCTATTTAAAACCCATTAGAACAAAGAAATTAAAATAAAAATAAAACTTAAACAAAAGTCTCAAACTTTCTACATGAAAAATTTCATCAGAACCCGTCCAGCGGTTTAGTCGTGAAGGTGTAACAGACAGACAGACACAGTTACTTTCACATTTATAATATTTTATTTTTTTATTATAATAATAATAATCAATTTATTTGGCACAATAAACAATACAAATTGAACAAACACAATGCATTATTAAATCAGCTTATGGAGTCAGCTTATCATTTATAATATTAGTATGGAATTATTGATTATGGTCTTCCAGCTCGTTGAAAATAACTCGTTACAAGAACTAAAACCAAATACATACGCATGCTAATAAATTATGAACGATATAAACTGGAAATGACATGCTACAGATTTACGCTTCCCCTGAATAGATAGAATCAATCTTAAAATAGAGAGCCACTAAACTGTTTATAGTCGCAGCTATTTATTGAACTACTGACTGACGGTAAAGAAACTATGAAAAGCAAACCTAGATATTTCACTAAAATGGTTAGGTAATCTATAATGAATGAACTAGCTAAATAGCTTAGCTAGTTGAAAGTGTTCTTCTTTGAATGTTTGAATGACGACCTGATTGGCGCAGTGACTAAGCGATTAGACTGCTGCGCTAAGGGTTGCGTGTTCGATTCCCGCTCCGGACAAAAATTTGTGCGACCCGCAGATGTTCGTCCCGAGTCTGGGTATTTGTGAATGTGATATTTCATGTTTGTGAAACGCACCCACGATACAGGAGAAATTACTAGTGTGGGGCGAAGTTTAAAAAAAATTCAAGAAAACAACATCTAAGTAGATATTATTTGCAAAGTTGAACTGTTATGGATAATAGATGTTTTGTTATAAGAGAATTTAATATCTGCTTTGATAGGTATCTAAATTGACAGATGAACAAATAAACAGCACTTTTTTTCCTATCGTCTATTGTGATGTTACAATGATTTTATGCGTTTTTTTTTGTCTTAACACTGTCACTATCGCAGCACCAATAACTTCTTTATCATTGATTCTGACGAACATCAAAAAGTAAAGTTCCATAGAACGATGATTTTTGACATCGACTTTGCTGTAAAAATTATCAAACATATTTCCGATTGGCCGAAAGCCGAAATTTTGGCATTGAACGAGAGATTCGTCCGGCTTGCATCCGGCATTCAATGTTTAGCTGCTATCCTAGGGTTGTTTGCGTGTTTTTCACCAGTGCTGTAGCCGCTAGACGGAGTTTAGAAAAATAGGGTTTGATTTTCCTAAAATTTCAAAGTACCCGTTGATGGTTTTTAGTGGGTCACGACAACGAAGGCTAATAACAGCACTTACTAACACTAAAAGACAATATCTTAGCCTGTTGGGCCATTGGTTTTTTTAAAGGTTTGTTGTTCAGATTGATAACTTTAGAAAACCTAGAATGGCCAAGCTGAGGCCGCACGTGTATCTTTATTTATTCCACCAAAAATTACTTTAGTGTTTCAAGAATGGATACATTCCTTAACATGATTAAAGATACCAAAGCACGTTACTGTAACCAAGAGACGTGTACTGTACGTGGTCCGCGAACGCTGGACCAACTAGAATCTCGTTACTATATCAGTTACAGCTCACTTCTTCCTCTTATCGTATGGTTGATGAACAACCTAGAGTCAGAGTTTAAACCGCCTGTAGGCCTCTGACTTGGACACCGTTGACACCGTTGGAAAATCTCTCAGATGTGCCAGTTTCCTCACTTTAGCCCCTTTTAGCAACTGGTAACTAATTTATAATACGCACATGCATTCGAAAAGACATTGGTGCGTGCCAGGGTTTCAACTTGCGACCTATGACTGGGCAGTCCAACGGTCAGAACACTCGGCTATCGGTGCAATTAGTACGCTCGAAGAGGGCGCGCGGTAGACGTCTCCAGCGTAAATCGTTTGACGTGTACACACTACAACCTCGAACTGTATCTGTTCGGTTACAGTGACAGCTCGCTAGTAAGTACCCGGCTTAATATAGCTCCCAAAATCGCCTCCCGTTAACCGCTTCCTAGTGCACTAGCTGTGTATTTTTATAATATTCTGAGTATAGTTTTTAATGATTCAAATCTTTAGTCCGATAAATTATAATCCACCAAAAATTTTCTAAAATCAAAACCACTCATCTTCAAACTTAACGAAATTACATATAATACTATGTATCTTTTATCATTTAATATAATCTCTTATATTTTTTATATCTTTTTCCATTTTCGTCTTAGACCATGTTTCAAAAAGTTATTTGTGATACGAGTTTATCATTTAATTACCTACCAAGGAAATTCAAATGAAACTGGAATTTAATACCATCGTGAAATATATTATTTCTCTAATGCGGAATTAATTAATATCATACGTTACTAGGCCATTTGAACAGCTACAAGCGAGACTAACCAACCCAGATAGTTAATTATGGAAATTAGCCAGGTAATGTCTCTTTCGTCTAACGCTAATTTAATATATCATTTAAAAACTATTTCTTTGATGAAGACTAATTGAAAAGGATTGTCTTTTGAAGTTTACCTATTACTAATAAGTAATATTTTTTATAACTATTTTATACTTGTCAAATAACGTGTCTTTTCCTCTTCAGATACATAATTTTCTAACACGAAGTTTCTTGCCCATGCTCTTCAATAAAATACTTTTTAGAATATCCTGCTAGAGTTTTTCATATTTTTATGGACCCTAATGGCTAAAATTATTAAAACTATTTTTTACTGTAACTACGATGTGTATTTAAAACTATTTCAGAATTGACAAAATTATCTTGGATAAGAAATAGAGTTTCATTCTGACATAGGCAAAAAATACCACTTTTGCCATCCCCGCTACAGTTAGTTCCCAATTTGCCGTCCATATCATACCATGCCGGCTTGATTGGACCGTGAATGCTAACAGAGTCGAGCTACCCGTTTGGCTATAGATTTATAGGGTTCGCATCGAATCTCCGCTCTATGGAGTTTAGGCACATTGTCAAAATTACAGTATTGTCAATTTTCATCAATACGTTGATAGATAGTTCGAAGCTTTAGAATGATTGTCTTATGTTTAGCGTTAACCTACCTAAAGTACCTCTACTAAAAAAGTAACTAAAATTAAAAAATATATATAAGACGAGAAATATATTTTTAATCACATTATCAACGTTAAGAGATTTTTATATTTCCAAGCATCATATGATTCAATAAAACTTGTAAACGTCAATCTTCATTAATTTAACACAAAATTGTATTTGCCTGACAAAAGAGCTATCTGGAAAACAATACACAAATACACACTGAAGATAAAAAAATGAAAGAAGCCACTTTAATTTTGTACTACATCAATCGAAAAATAAATCAAATCAACCATACCAATACCAAGATGGTTAATTAACCTTTAAGAAATAAGAAAAATCCTCCAAACATTTTCGCTATGAAAACAGCCGGAATTCGATTAAGCTCGATTAAAGGATAGCCTAAAACTTCAATTTTGCCGAGAAAAATCCTTTTTATGTAGGCAGCATTATGGAGACGGTGGATGAAAGGAGTAAATGGTGCGAAATAATCCGAACTCTTAGTTCTGCGTTGCTGAAAACGAATTTATTACCCTTCGATACCCATACAGGCAGGCTTTATTGATACCTTAATAACATACCGGCCGATATTCATAGCATACCGATGCAATATATGGATAATTTTGAACTTTTAACTTCATACGTTTTCTGAATTGGTCGAGATGGATACGACGGTTTGGAAATGTGCCCGATTATGGCAATAACCTCCCTATTATTTAAGACAGCTGAATGTGGGTATGTATTAGTGGATCAAGCTAACGAGCATTATAAATATTACTAGCTCCGCCCCGTGGTGTTACCCGTTTCATTATTTCAGGATAAAAAGTAACCTATGAGTTAATCCAGGGTGTCAGCTACCTCCATACCAATTTTTATTAAAATTGGTTCAGCCGATTAAGCGTATAGACGAAACAAACACACAAACACACTCACAAACTTTTGTCTTTATAATAATAGTATTATTTATACTATATAATATACTTATATATATATATATACTACTATACTATACTATATAATATAGTGTGATTACTATCGTTCTATAAGTAACAAAACACAATATCAACTCTCTTAGCTCCTTGTTTGGACCGTCATTGTTTGTCATCAACTATTTTTGGTGCCTCGATGAGTGACGTCATTAGAATGAATGAAACTTCTTAATCTGGGAGGTCAGCCTTTTTTGCCCACTGGTTGATCTATTTCCACGAATTTTTCATCATGAGTTTTAGTTCTATCGTCTATTCTATTCAATAGTCGCTTATAAGACACATTATATATATATTAAAAAGAAAAAGTCGCCCCACACTAGGAATTTTTCCTGTATCGTGAGTGCGCTTCACAAACATGAAATATCACACACACAAACACGCAGACTCGTGACAAACATCTGCGGATCGCACAAATTTTAAGAGTATTAAATTAAAAAAATTGTTTGCCAGACAAACGTTGTTTTTAAATACTGTTGTCCAATAACTGGCAAAATCGGATATTCAATACAATGTATAGGTTTCATTTCGTTATCCAATTGTATAATTTGCTTATCGTATTCAATATCTAGATTTCCATACAATGCAAAAATTCAGGGAGTAACAACAGTTGGGTATTATTGTGCCTGACGCTGACGTCACGCGCGGATCATACATGTTTTTATCATTTACGCATTGAAAAACAAACTTTTTTATAAGGTTGGCAATATTTATGTTAATTTTTGCTAAGTACCGGGTTAGGTATTAACAAATTAAACAAAATTCAAATTCAATAAAAAAAATGACTTCAAAAATATATAATTTTGAATTCGTTTACACATCTGAAAATTGCTTAACGTCAAAATTTGTAAAATTATTGTTTAGAAATAAATTGCCAAAGTAAATGAAAAAAGCCCTTTCGAACGACACTGACATCCATCGGTAAGTTAGCTAAACGAAAAACGCGTTCAGCAAACCTGAAAATTCGTGATGAAAATATAGTAACATAAAAAACATTAAAAAATCAGTGTTGTTAAAACTTGCGGAAAACTGAACGGACTATTGGCACATTCGTTAGTTGGTTTCCGTGCATGGCATAAGCTTTGGGAAACATTGCAACTAAAGTTCGACTCCTGTATTTCTAAACAGGCAGGTTGTTTGTCGTATACTACATAAATCTATCTGGGTATGTAAATATAACACTAGTTTTGCAATTCAATTCAGGAGGAACTTATTTATTCATCACAGGCAGTTTTTATAGCCATTAGGTGTAAATTTTAGATAAAATAAATTAATACAAACCATCTTTCCCAAACCTTCCTTGACTGCCTCGTTCGTGTAGTGGTCGCTAAGCGCGACTGCTGAGCAAGAGGTCCTGGGTTCAAATCCCGGGTCGGGCAAAGTGTTACTGAGTTTTCGATTAGATAATTCTCAGTAGCAGCACGGAGTCTGGATTTGTACCCGGTTGATGGCAATAGGCTCGCCCCCTATTACATTGGGACTTACAACATAACTGGCAAAATATGGGTGTACTATATGTTCACCTCTGCCTACCCCTTCGGGGAATACAGGCGTGATGTTAGGTTATGTTATGTTATCTTTCCTAAAATAATAATGTATCATTCCACCAACCTTTACGTAAGATATAATTAACATTTTTAATGATGATTATAGAAGGAATGTTAAAGAATCATCAAGTATTGTTTGTATGCTTCCCATACATGGCAATTTTTTTCAATCACGTCTTTACTATTAGAGAGGTGGGTTTAGACTCATATTTCTATAAGAAACGAACATAAGCTTCTTATACTTACATCACATTCTCTCAAATCTTTTACATGGATACAACATGAAAGTGTGATTACCAGACGTGGGATAAGATACTTTAACACCGCGATAATATCGTCCGATAATAACCTAACTTATAGCTCCGCAGCCTTATTTGTTATCGTCACTGTAAGTGAGCTCGATACGAAATCACATGAAATTTATTAGGGCTAAATATCACAGATGCAATCTTTTATCGTTAAGCGTTCCGCGGGGCTGTGAGTTAGCTCTCCCTCGGTTTTATATTTATAAAATGGATGGAATAGATATCGCAATATTGGATCGCACCTGTGTTCGCATATTTTGATCTATTTACAAATATTTTTGTCGAAAAAGGCCTTTTGTTTTCGCAGTATTAGACTGCAAAAATACTGCGTGAAAAAGTTATTGCTTGTCGTTTGTTACTCTCCGTATTATGAAATTCATAAATGCATTTTTGCTGGATTTGGTTTCCCTTTACTTAACTAGATAAAGGTAATTTCTTAAAACTAGATCGCCTCTGGCAAAAAAATTTAAAGGCATTTGTAAAAGTTATCAAAACAAAATACCTAGGTATATGTACCAGGTATCATCTCGCACGTCACCTTGTTATGCGCTGTTGTAGAATCGCACTGCGAATTTAGAAGTGAGTTCGTAAATGATGTCTTAATAATAACACGGCTGTACTAAATAAATACCTATCAACACATAAAAAGATTGCTGAACTGAATAAATAGATTAAATAAACTTCGAAATATTATTTTAAAAGCGTTAGATTTTCCTGACGTGTTTGGTTCACGGTCTCTCGAACTGGATTGCCGCTAAAACACTCAAGTGTGTTATGCGCGTCACCGTCATGCATCCGATTATCGATAGGGAAAGGCAATCAGGCTGCTACTCAAGAACCCAGCTAAAATCGATAAGTGAGTAAAATGCTGTTCAACCTTGTTATGAACCTAATCTTACACTAATACCTATAGATACCTATCTAGGTATATCGAAGATATAGATATCGATACACTATAAAATTGTAAATATATTTTCGAAATATTAAGTATTTCTTCTTGTTACTTTAGACATAGTCCTGTCAATAAATAACTATAAAATTGAATTTTTAAACAAGTCCCTTTTTTATCTAAGTTAATTAAGAGTACCGCTTAACCTTGAAAGATTGACGAGAAAATCATCTAGGATGTAGCGCACAGATTATATGCAATTTTTAATTACAATTGCCTTGAAATATTAATTAGTAGAATTTGCAATTAATACTATGTTGCCTTGGGAATTATTAGAACGAGTAAACAAGCATCTTGGTAAACACTTTATAATTAAGGGGGACATTATCATCTTAATCGTATTTCGTTTTCTGATAGAGCCTTTATATAGAAAATGTTGAAAATAAAATAGAAAATGGTAATTTGAAGAGATTAGTAAAATAACAGTTTTTTTACGAATACGCAACATTAGTGCTTCTATTGTAATAAAATAAACGACTACACATTATTCTTAATGACTCACAAAAAACGTAGTTTTAGCGGTTCTGGGAATTCTGTGGATAATTTAAAGCCTCATTTACAGCGAAGGAATTTTGGCAAAAAATAGATCCCACACATTTCGTTTAATGTTTTTTGCTTGTTCTATAATCGAAGTATTGTAATCACGTTTAGCAACCGCTCTCTTAAACCGGTGAGAAAGACTGCCCCAAGTCCGTCCAATAAATGGCGAGGATAACTCCTCGCAATTTATTGGACGGACTTGGGGCAGTTTGTCACATGATCAGATAGGCCCGAGTAGGCGGCGTGCAATGGTGTTCCGCGCGTGCCTCTTCAGAAGGTACGTGCAGCACGTAGGCCGTGCAAGCGTAGGGAGCGGGACCCGCCGTGAAGAAGCAGTTCAGGACCTGTCGAGAGATGCGGTGCAGCGTACACAGATCCCGCGTCCCTCAACCTAACATAACTAGGAGGACGCCCTGAGGTTTTAGCCTGTAAGAGTCTATACCCCTCCGTCCACCCTAGGACAAAGTGGGTATATGAGAATTTCCCCAGTAAAAAAAAAGAAAAGATAAGTATCTACTTTCTTTTCCTTATAAATACTTAAGATAGGAAACGGGAAAATACAAAATGCGATCAAGCTCGTTCCAGTTAAAGGTAATGAGCTCTTCTCGAGGGTCCACACTTTTTTCTTTCGAATTGACAACGCACTTCGCAATAGTCATATAAAATTCATGTGTCACTCTTTTAGTAGTTTCCACCGCAATATCAATTGGCGAGTATCTATCTACGCAGACATTACTCGGACCTTCTTGGAATTCCTTAACGATAATATTTATTATTTGTGATCGTGTAACAAGGAGGCTTTTCCAAAAAATATACAGGTACAAGTTGACAGAAAGTGGGTCAGCGCCCCAATTTTGTCCAAACCATTTAAAATAAATGCAACTAGAGGAAGTTGACTTAACTGCTTGAGGCCACGAATAAATTTGGCCGAAAATTATTGCGGAACACGTTTATTTATAAAAAGCCCAAACAAAGGAAACTATGTAGATGCCACTTTAAAAATGTTTTATTCAATAGAGAATAGATTTAGGTGGTGGCAAGCGTTTCATTATTCTAATGCTTGCGGTGGGCGGTGCCTAGATAGCCCAGGTGTTGCGAAGTAAATGTAAATATTTTATTGTGGAGGCACAAACAGCGCCTGAGAGATCAATAAAATTTGTTTGTTTTGTAAAATGCTCTCTGTTGTCTGCTTTATAGATTGAGAACATGAATAATTCATACGTACGAATGGAGTAGTACCAACCAGTCCATTTGTTTTAATATTTTGCCTGATGAAACGAATAACTTTCAGCCTTTTTTCCGGCCGTTTTGTGTAAAGTTTATTTTGATATATTATTAATTTTTGGGCTTCAGAAATTCAATCAATTTGAACACGTAGGTGTTATCGGATGAATTCAATTAGTTTAGATGAAAGTTCACAGGGTTTTGTGACGATAATACGTTATTATCAATTATGGTAATCCATTTCAGCACGGAGTATTAAATTTATTAGGGATCATACCATTATGGTGTTTGAATATCAAAACCTTTGTTATAAAGAGTTGGACAAAATAATTGACAATTCGAATTCAAGAGCTTAACAGTCCCGCTAAGCGACCACTAGACCAATGAGGCAGTCTGCCATATATAAGCATTACTTAAAGTACTTAAATATAGTTGAGGTAAGTATTACATGAAAAACGTTACTACCAATACGATATTTTCCATTTCTATCACATCAAGAGTATCAAACCGCGTCTTTACTTGATCCCCTTTTCAATTTAGCTAAAGTATTATTGTGGGAATAGAGTGGTTTTCTAATCAGTGTGCGAGTGACCGTCGCTCCCTGTTCTATCCTAGCGAACTCGATCCGTAGCTCACAACGTGTGAGTTGTTAGTGGAGTTCGTTAGTTGTAATGTTATCAGACTTACAGGGTGCAGTTGCTGATTGGACGACTTCAGGTATTCGGTTTTGTGCGCGAAGGTATCTCGTTACAAAAATATCTGTCATTGACTGAAAGAGCACTGCGTGTTGATCGTCGAAAGGTTTAAATCAGTATGTAATACAAGTCAGTCTAAAGTTTTTAGCTACCGATGTGGAGTTTCAATTTCAAATTTTTTAAGGACAAATTCGTCATTCTTCTTCTTTTTGTTCTTCTCCAATCACTGGAGGTTGGACATCAGCCTTGAAAATTTCTCTTTGTCCCTAGCGAGGTGAAAAAATTCCGCGGCACTTGTAACTCCGGTTCACCCTCGAATATTTCGAAGCCATAAATTCGTCATTGTGCCCGATAAAATATGCTAGTCCCTTACATAGGACTTATTCCGTCAAGCTTAATTTAGAAAGACAAAAACACACCTCCGCTAACTCATGAAGAGAGATGTGTACCTACTTGAAGTGATAACGAATAATATCTCATACAAGGAAGACATAAATAAGAAGAAAGAAGAAAACAAGAAGCTTAGCGTTCAAATAAAAACAACAAGCGCTGTCCTTGAACAACAATACCGTTAATAAGACGGAAAATTAGGCAGCATATCAACAAGCAATCTCGGCGCAAACACAGATCATAACCAATTCATTGCCTCAGGCCTAAATAAATCCAATCTCTATAGAATAACCAATTCAATTATGTAACAAAGCGCAACCCTAACAGGTGGTAAAAATCTGCTGAGTATCAATCCTTGAGATTCGTGATCGGCCCTTAAATGTTCTGTTATGGTTAATAGGGATACGTCGAGATTACAGGCAACTTACAGGCGTGCTTGGGTACCTCGGGCAAACATAACGGCGTGAGCTCGAAAACTCAATTACCGCCGTTTCAAACATTACCTACCTATATGTTCCGTAGGGCTACCATGAATATCTTAAAGGGATTACTCATTTGTGTACGTAGAATGTTCTTCTGTGACGGTTATTGCATCATTCCGTATACATTCATTGCTTAACATGGCCTCCTAATTAACCGCTTTCACGAACGGTTGATATAGAGCGGTAGCAGTGTCATGTCCTGCTTATTTTCTTGGAAATTCTTTCTTAACTATTAAACTAAAAATATCATTCCGATCTGTTTCGGAAACTGTGCCTAATTTGGTTAAGACTTGTTTTCTACCTGGATATAACCAAAAGCAATAATCGGCATTGCCGACTAGGCAAAACTCATGGTCAGCTTATCTTTAGTAATTACGGATAAAATAATACACACATCAAAATATTACAATGCTGTATGAAAAAATATAAAATTAACGTATCTTTAAAATACCTAAATAACTTATTCTATACCAGTCATTTTAAATTTTTGTTATAGCTACATAGGTAACATTTGATTACATAAACATTTTTGAATTACCACTAATGTACCTCCTGACTGCATTATATTCTAAAACAACACAGTAAAAATAAATATCCAGAAAATGGACTAAAATAAATATGCCTAAAAATATGCTTAGACCGAGCCTCTTATTAATAAAACATATAACCCATTTAGAGCAACGTCAAAAATACGTACCCTCAACCCTAAAATAATAAACAGCAAAGGTATTTTCAACTCTCTAATACCCAGACCACAGCAGCAGCCCTATATAAACCTAATTTGAGCCTGTCTGCCTTGCCCACGCATATCACTCGACATAGTGTATGATAGGTGAACAAACTACAACGTGAATATCGTAACGTCCACAACACGTCACTGGAAACTTTGTGAGCTATCCATGTGCTTATTACTCTGTGAATTCGAATGCGAAATGTAAAATTCTATTTGAGAACTTTTTCTCTCCTTTAGGTATGTCGTTATACGGATGTACAAATGGCGTATGTTTATATGATAATTGAAAACTAGCTGTTGGTGTTAGAACTGTGAAGTCTCTGGAGTTATTTTCGTGCTATTTTCCGTATTGACACAAGCCAAGTGGGAGTAACGTTAAATACGTTATTTACGATTAGTCAGAACCTTTTTACTATGAGAATTGAAACTCAAGATGACAAAATATCTTACAAGAACCTGTTGAGTGACACTTTAATTAGTCCAGACTAATAAACACAGAAAACGAAACCCGGCAATCATCGCAAAAGGCAATTTTTTATTTTGAAAACTTGCTAGCAAACAAACAACTTCTAGTTTTCTTCTACCCACCTGACTTTAAGTGACTACAAACTATTCGCTCAAGCAACTCGCTAGTCGCTCTACATATTCCAAAGTAACAAGTTGTCATGAAAATATTACCGTTTTATTCACATTCGTGTGAAAATAACGCGGTGGATTTTCTTGAAATTTCACTTTTGGCTCGCCGGACCGGTCGAGTCGGCGGATGACGTTGCATTATGCATTTTACTAACGAACGCGTGCTGCGAGAGCCGCGTACGGAAAATTTGAATAGAAAATGTGAAACTGAGCAAAAGTTTTCATGCTTTTACTTAAAGAGAAAAGAAACAAGAGCTAGCTAAGTTAGATGCCGCCCATTACCGTTCAGCACAGATTTCATATTACCAAGCTTCATAGCCTGCTTTCCATTTAGGAAAATGTATGAACGAGTTTGCTGTTTGCTTAAACAAAGTCTGTATACATTATTGAAACATAGAACCGGAATTATAGTAAACTTGTTTTATAGTTTACGTAACTAAATAAAGCAAATATTTGCTTAAATTAATAACATAATTTTTAATTATTTTGGTTAGGACTTAGGATTAGGTTTATGAATACTGACTAACTGTATCAACAGCCGATGGAGTTTCATAGTATTTTATGTCATTCCTTTAGTCGATTAACGACAGTCAGATGGAAATTATTTCCTAATATATGTACTAGCAGACTTCAAAGCAACCGGCACAAAACAGATAAAAGAATAACCATTAATGTTTTTAAAAACAATCATTTAACCTAGTCGCCTTGGACCGTGGCAGATAAGGCTTGACTTAGAACTAAAATTGGACAGGAGAGACAACTCTCTCCTGCCAACAAATATTTCGAATAGGCAACGAAATAAACTTATAATGAATTACATGACAATAATTCGCAATGACAGCTCAATCAAACTAGAGATGAGGCGAACCTTAGCGAGATCGTACATATTCGAACGTAAATTCTATCGATCAACTCAACTAAAATACCAAGTGAAAGTGATGTTTATAGCACTCACATCCGAAGAGTACTCGATTCGATGGGATTAACTAGGTGGTTCGACATACAGATATTTGAAATCGAATAGTAGTTTTGATTTATATGTCCATTTACAAATTTGCTGTAATATCCTCGATATATGAATGTGAGCACTTTTGCGAGTTTTATACGGTTGCACTTTTTTTGTGCCGAGTAAATGGATATAGGCACTGCATATTTCATAGCATATTTTGGATCATTATAACTCAAAGTCAACACTCACTCAGTGGACCTTTGTATTTCGATATATTCCAACCCCTGCCCTCTTCGAAAAATAAATGATGTGTACATAACTATGAATATAATTTTGTACCTAAAGAAGCAAGCAAGATAATTTAAATGATGGTATCAAAGTTACGTCTTGCGCACGCTAGATTGGCAGGTGGACAACAACAGATTATAGTTAAAAACAGGGACCCGAAACGTTACTCGAATTATCGTTATCGTTGTTTGGATAACGTTATTTAGTACCTGGAACGTTATTAAATAACGTTATCCAAACAACGTCAACGATATTTTGAATAACGTTTAAGTCCCTGGTAAAAAACGTATCGCATACTCGTTTCATCTGAATGTTATTTGCACTGCACCAGAATCTACGCACGCCGATAACCCAACAATGGGATTACACATTCACCTGTTAAACAAAGCGATTGCGGGATTATTACCCCAAGATCCTCCTTTTGTTGTAGGAGTTTAAGCTTAACGCTGGTACTGAACTACTATGGTGTACTAGAAATGCTTCGTCGTGAAACTAACAAATAGGAGAGGTTTTGAAATAGAGTTGTCGTGACCATATCGGCCTTATACAAGCATTTTAATCGTAACTAAAACTTCATTTATAAGGACAGCGTTTGACACCGCACTCTGTCGACAACACGGTATTACACACACACACAGGTTGTACCTACATAGTGAATTTTATAAGGGAAGATCTACGTTCTCTTTTTCAATTAATGAGCTCAGCACCAGTTGATGCAATCGCCATTACGTTAAAATATGTTTGATCAGTTAAAAATGGGGGTAACTTAAGGATTTATTTTGATTTCGATTTGAACATCAAAATTGAACGAGTGAATAAATCGAAGCCGCTTCTTTAGTGCAGCATTTGATTTGCACGAAGAATCATCAACATTTATACTCGTACATTCCATTTCACAATTCAGTGTTCGGCTATCACGCTAATTGAATGGACAAAGAAATTAACACTGAAAACTTTAAGCCTAATTAAAATCGAGCATCAGTGTTATGATTGCAGTAATTGGATCTGTATCACATTGCGTTGTGTAATCAATTCTGCAGCATAGACGTGCCCTTCGAATACCGAAACTCGTCGCTCAATCCGCTGCTTCCAAAAATTATTTACCTTTCATTCCGGTCTCTAAATGAGTAGGTTTATTGGATTAAGTCCAGAAAGCTTTGCCCTTAATTGGGGCTTTCCGACAAATAACTTTTCTGTTTTCTCAAACTCGGACGACTCTTAAATAATGTTCGTAATTAAATCTGCGCAAAACGAAACAGCTTATGATAATTATTATTTATAGGTATGTGGGATTGGTTTATTCTTTTCTTTGGCTATTTAGGTTCTGTTAAATGAAAATTATAATGTTCTCCCGATCGAAATGCGGTCACAGCGACTATAAAATTATCATTATAACAATTGCGCGTGCAAACACAGGTACCTACTCTCCCTATTCCCTCGCTCTCATAGTCCGATGGGACGGTAGACCAACACGACCGAAGACGGCTTAGCGTGCCTTCTGAAGCACGGAGGGGTCTTAACATGTAAAAGCGGTCACGCATCACAAAACTAACCCTGGCGAGAACGGCTAAACCGCAGATCGACTGACCTGAGCGGTAGCTACGATGTTACAAGCCCTGAACGAACGAACGATGAATTAAAGTTATGTCGAATTTTTTTTTTATAACTATTTATCAACGCATATGTAGGACATGTTTCCAGACATCTAATAATTATTCTATCAAGCGTAGTTTGCGAAGCGTGTCACTCATCATTAGAAGAAGGATGTTAGCAATTCTTCAGACAATTGAATCAGACTCCATTTATCCTAATTCGACTGGATAATGGTTTTCGGACAGACATCTTAGAATAGATCTACTAGTATTCAACAAGGAAAAGTCCAAAATTTTTACAGACCTCAGAAAAGACGTAGGTGGATATATAATTCGACTGTATGTTTTTGTAGGTATGTTTAGCGATATCTTTGCTAATAGTAAATTAAGTCAATTGAAATTTTATTTTTTGCTAAAAGAGTAGGTAGTTTTAAAAAGTTCTGGAGGGGAAGGTGCGACTCTGCAAACGTAGTGTAGGACACCCTTCAGCTAGTTGGGGAATGGCTTGCAGCGATAGGAAGCCGAAGGCCAAAGATCGAGCTCAGTGGCATGCCATAAGAGATGCCTATGTCCAGCAGTGCACTAAGATAGGCTGATGATGATTCTTCTGAAATAATGGTCCCATATCCTTTTAGAAAATTATTTCTAACTATTAATAACTATTGATATCGGTTATTACTATCAACAAAAAGGGTATTGGTAATAATATCAACAGCAATCCTATTATCCCATCAGACAAACGGTTAATTTTTTATACGTAATGATCAGCATTGGCCATTGTGTCATCTTCATTGCATAAAGAATTGTCCCACAATGGCCGCTGAAATTATAATGATTGTTATAACACAAACATGTAACATAATTAGGATCGTAATTGAATAACACAAGTGTTGACCATTCAGTGCTTACGGGCAAAAAGCTTTTAGTGCGTGCAAAACTACTTACTCACCTTCTATTTGGATGGTACAATTAATTTTATCGAGTTAACTCGCTGAGAGCACGGCCAATTTAATCATTCGGACGAAATAGGATTCTTTATTTGTTAACATATACGGAGAAAGGTGAAAGGAATTTAATAATGACATAGTTCCTTTGACACTTGTACCGAAGGCGACCCGCGATACATCGCGCATACCCCTCCCGCGTCCCTTGTTACGGGTGCCACGCTCTATAACATGTCTTTAAGATAGAAAAATCTGAGCTACCTAGCTTTGTTTACAACTAGATGAGACTTGAAGACTTGTGATGCACTTGGGTGGCAGTCAGCAAGTTTCAGTAAGGTAAATTCTGATTCTTCATGGTCTTTTTTGTTAGTTGGCAATTAAATCAACTGAAGAATTTGCATTTTTCAGTCTTACCCTCTAGACTAAAACAACAACACTATAACAAAAATTATGACTGTTAATTAAAACAAAAAACTGACTTTAATTATTCATGTAACATAATTAAAATGTAACAGAATATCGCATATTTTTCATTACTTATTTTTTCCAGCATTTTACCGAACTATCGCAAACGACGCATATCCAATTAAAAATAATTATTACAATCTATCAAAAATATATCAAAACATACACACACAAATACAGTCGAATAGAAAGGACTTAATATTTTTGTGGATTAACGACTTAAATTCGACCTACACATTGGTCTTGCCACTTTAACAAAATATTCAACACAGTTTCAGGGCAGCTACCTTTGCCGATATCGGTACAAACTTATGTCCTCTATAACTTGAGTCATCTCAAGGGAAATAAGGCGAAACAAGAAATACGCCTGAGAAATAGCGCAAAATATGTCTTCGTGTTTTATTATTTACGTTGGTATTCATGAAACTTTAATACTGATTCGTTTATCGGCTTAACGTTAATATAAATTGCCTTTTACTTAAATAGTACTCAATTTAGGGCTTTCTGAATTCCGCCATAAATTCAATTCCTAGGTCAGGCAGGGTTTATGGATGTTTCTGTTTGGTAATATTCGGTCTCAATAAATTAGGCCGTCGTCCATTTAAACTGAAAAAAATACGAATTTCTCAAATATTTATTTTACCATACTTTATTGCAAAACAAAAGAACTTTATCGAAAATCCAAAACTGTCAACCTTTTTGATAGGCTTAATGGCTGTTATACATTATACAGAACCTCTTGTAGGATACTAATCACGTTCACCTATTAATTTGAGCGTATTGCTCTGAAACGTAATTATATCGAAAGTGTATCTAAGATTAACATTAATCCCGTTGCTAATAACATGTAAATTTAACGTGTTTAAACTCCATTGAATATGGAACACATTCGTTGTTTTGCTAGGATTTGCCGTGATAGTGTTTTGTTTGCGACCGTCTGTGACGCAGTACTTTAATTTTTTGCTTAACATCACGCTTTTACTAATACGTTTCAAGTGAAAAAGATGTTTTAGGTTCTTATAGAAAATATTAAGTAGGTATGGCATGTTATTTTATATCAATTTCTAATGATTCTATTGATTGGACAGCTCTAGGTCATCTTAATAGTAGATACCTTATTATTGAAGGTAGTCCATTTATTAATGTTTACCTAAGTTCTTATACCATGCTAATCGGTTTGGTAATAAACCTTAGCCAGTTTAAACTGTTTAATCAACGCTTCATCATTATCATCATCATCAGCCAGAAGACGTCCACTGCTGGACAAAGGCCTCCCCTTAGAACGCCATAATGAATGACAACTTGCCGTTTGCATCCACCGGTTGCCCGCAACTCTGACGATATCGTCGGTCATACATACAACATATTTCATAATAATTCGTAGTCTAGTCTAATCGTCAAACATAAACGTGACCTTTCGTCAGTCAAATATATCGAGCAAGCATCAAATACCTCAAAAATGCAAGCAGAGCTACATTCACTGCACCAATCTAATTCTAAATTAAATTAGAAAAAAAACCTACATTGTTATCGCCAACTTTCTCAAGTGTTTGACGTCGTTTCCGTGCAAATATTAGTTTCAATCTTGAAAGAGGTTAATAAGCTGTTACGGACGAATGAAACTGGAAGGCACATGAATGTGGGAAACTCCTTGTGGAACAAACTCTGGTAATTGAGTGCGCCGTGCCAGAGATGTTTGTGTGGCTACGAAGAAGTTTTTATCAGCGTCGATTGGCGCACCAGTGTCGTGTTAACTGCACTCCTACGTATAACACAGTCATGATACTCTAGTCTGTTTCGATTCGTTTTGCACGCAATTTAAACAATATTTTTTATACCTTTAATAAGTGGACAATGGACATAATATTTATGTATTTTGAAGCCCTACTTACAACTTTTTACTGAAAAATTTTTGTTTTCCGTGCTCACGTTTATTTGTTATATTATTAAAAAATATAGCAAACTTGGTATATTGTACTAGTATATAATAAGTATTTTATAAATATATACATCATTTTTCTACCTAAAATACATTGTTTAGGTACAGTTTTGGCAAATAGAAAAAGACTGTTATCTAACATCGCTACAAAAACTTGTATGAACCCGTACCAGAATGGTGTACCGCATACAATGGTATAACGCTACTTCGCTTCATTGAATAAGTTTAATAAGA
Source organism: Abrostola tripartita (assembly GCA_905340225.1). NCBI lineage: Eukaryota > Metazoa > Arthropoda > Insecta > Lepidoptera > Noctuidae > Abrostola > Abrostola tripartita. Next base: position 1,882,158 of record HG996494.1, read on the forward strand.
TTTTGCGAACACCTGCTTTGCACACGTGTATACATTTCTGCAGCTTCGCGCAGTTATTGCATTTTTAAGTTGTGTTTTGATAGTCTGTGAAATTGTATTGATGTTCTAGTTCATACTGTAGAAGGGAACTTGAAATTCGATGGGTGCGATCAGTGACACGATGGTTCAGTGGGTCATGCACTGATAGCCGAGTGGCATGACCGTTGGACTGCCAAGTCAAAGGTCGCAAGTTCAAATCCCGGCACGCACCAATGTCTTTTCGAATTCATGCGTACTATAAATTAGTTATCAGTTGCTAAAAACGGTGAAGGAAAACATCGTGAGGAAACCGGCACATCTGAGAGATTTTTCAACGATGTGTAAAGCCATGTCAGAGGCCTACAGGTGGTTTAAACTCTGAGACCAGGTTGTTCATCAACGATAAGAAGAAGAAGAAGTTGGTTAGAGCAGCGCCACGGTATGGCGAAGGTCGCAGGTTCAAGTCCGACTCGTGTCCATCATTTTTCAAATTTCCCTAATTTCATACTTGTTAATTTTAACATAGATATCAGTGTTTTTCCTATTAATTATTTAAGTCGGTGAACCTACCTACTTTCTCCAGTTTCACTTAAACATGTCGGGTATTCCCGATTCTTCGATAAACACGGGGGAAAATAATATAGAAATAATGACGTCTTCGAACTATACCATAGACACAACATAATACATGTATTAGGCACTATAAAATATTAAATATTGTATGCCTGTATGCAACCTGAAGAATATTCAAAAATATACATTTTTACAATTATATATTTGCATAAAGTATGTTTTTTTCTGATGACTGTACAGTGTACACACATAATTTGTAAGTCCCTTTTTACTGCCGCGTCTTCCCGTGAGGAAATGAGGTGGGCTATTTTTAGCCGTAATCTGCCGGCTATTTTTACTGCGTTACCGTATGGTTAAACTCTGCCTACCACTGTATGACCGGAGGATTTTTAAACAGGATATGACACATTTTAAAAAAGCTCTAATCTCGACATTGAAATAAAATATGTCCTTATTTTCAATGGATTGAATATTTCTATGGAGCAGTGAAGAGTAGTGTCTAGTGCACTAAAATATAATCCGTAATAAATATTTACCTGGCTTGCCTTCGCACCGCCACGTGTTACCAGGCTGACGGTCAATCCTACATTAACAGACGACGACCCGATCGGCGGAGTGGGTTCGATTCCCGCACGGGACAATAATTTGTGTGATCTGCAGATGTTTGTCCCTAGTTCGTCAAGTCAAGGGTGTTTGTGTATGTGATATTTAATATTTGTGAAGCGCACCCGCGATACAGGACAAATTAGTAGGTAGTATCGGTGATTTTAAAACAAATGCATATTTAAAAGGTATTTAGGCCTTACTCAGCCTAATATGTGACGTATACGCCCGAAACAGATTATAATAATATAACTTTATCCATTACAAACTCCTCGTCATAAATCACAAACCTCCACTACTAAAGAATCAAACTAGTCGTTTAGTATTAAATTATAGTAGATACTAAACAACTTGAGAACTTCTGGAGATTTTTAAGCAAAATGATGAAACTTTCCTCTGAATCTTATTCTATCTGGCTTGCGATGCATGGTTTAATTGTGTTCAGTCACACCTGCCACGGCTTCGTTTGCATGTTATTCATAATTAACGTTCATTGTACATCTCTCAAATGATATGCATTAAAATGTTTTAATAATATCGGACTAATTATTTCAATTTGTTATTATCGTATGCGTGTACGGATATTTGTCGAGTTAATTATCGGTCAGTCTTATAAACAATCGAGATTTTGAGCAATAATAAAACGAGTGTATAAGGCTCTTACTAATCGTGCAGCTGTCGTACGGTGCACATGTCACCGTAAAATTTTAAATACCATTAGATTATAATCTATGTCGCGAGATTGTAAACTGTCGACTCGATTGTGAACCGTAACATACTGCTTGCAATTTAACGAATTATTTTTCAGTAGATTATAATTTCGCGAGATAGATCATAATCTAACGATGTTATCAATTTTATAGTGCCACATACAAAATGCGTGACAGACGTATATTATTTGTATGAACTGTACGATAGCCGCATGACTTTCGCAGGCAAATTAGAACGAGCCCTTAGAGTTTCTTTATGCTGTCGTTCGTCCGTGCAGCAGAGAGAACAAGCCATAGATACTAAGAAAAGAATTAACAGCTTTTGAAAGATGAAATGTAGCCTATGTACCTAATTTTTTGAATTTCAAGCACCTAGGTAAGAAGGTGCCTCGACGAGTAATATTTTTTTATATTTAATTCTTCAATATTTTAACACATATCCTATCCGTTAGCTACATCTACTTAATACTTAGTACATACAAAATTATATTCTGTGTGGTATCCAGCCTAGAACTGACCATTCCCTTTCCTCCCGTGGGTGACGTAAGAGGCGACTAAGGGAAAATCCAGAAGATGGGCAGCAGCGTCTTCTGTAACTTCACCACCAAAACTGCGATCCCCAAGCCGCTTGCCAAGCGTGGCGATTATGGCAACCCTCCCTTTCTAAAAAGCCGGAAGACTTTCACTGCTGAACAAAGGCCTCCCCGCCTTTGTTCAGCAGTGAAAGTCTTCCGGCTGATGAAGATGACATAATTATATAATATGTAGGTACTTGTATCTGACGTATATTTCATGAAGCGATTCGGTGATTTTATTAATAATTGGTAGGCGATTATCGACACCACTAAACTCTCTCCACTCCTACTCACTCGGAGCACAATTGAAACAACTACGTTTTCAACTATAAACTGCGAGCACATTGCATGATTATTCGTTTGATAATAAAATGAATAATGAGTAGTTTCCGTTTAGTTAACCCACCAAGCTTGTCGGTATAGATTGTTATATCTATCTCCTATTTTATATATTTTTAACCGACTTCAAAAAAAAGGAGGAGGTTCTCAATTCGTCGGGATCTTTTTTTATATATTCTGATTGATATTTTTGTGTGTTTTAATTCAGACAGTTGAATGTGGTTAACATCCTTTATTTTATAACTAAGACTATATGCCTGGCTTTACATACATACATAAAGTCATGCATGTTTCCCAGACGGGTAGGCAGGGACCGGTGATCTCCATTTCCTTGTATGGATTTAAAATGATGTAATCAAAAATGCATTATTTCTGTAGTGTGATAGAATGTTGTAGTTGTTAAATATAAATAATAAAAATACCAACTTTATTTTTAACTAGCAGCCCGCTCCGGCTTCTCCCGGGTATTAAATATATTACAAGTATTTCTCTACTATTTAATGGATATTATTATACATATAAACCTTCCTCTTCAATCACTCTATGTATTAAAAAAAACCGCATCAAAATCCGTTGCTTAGTTTTAAAGATTTAAGCATACATAGGGACAGAGAAAGCGAATTTGTTTTATTTGTAGTGATAGATTAACAAAATACGAACATGAATGACGAGCAAATAAACACTATACTTTCACATTACTAATGTATATTTTAACAGAAGAAACCACGTGAATTCACTTAGCTACCGTTAATCTTTTCAGCTAAATACGCTTAAACAAGGTGATATAAAGAACACTGAATTGCATTCACAACATTTCAATTGCAGTCTTATTAAGGTTTAGTCACTTTATTTAAGGTACGGACTACGTTTAGGTTGAGTTTCAGTGCTCTTATCTGACGAGATGAGGATGCTGGGGCAATGAATTAAGTAAGAGCGGTATGCCAGGATCGTAGCGATAGGGTGGGTATCCATGGTTTCCGTCTTTCTCTCTGGGGAACAGGACTGCATGTTTACAATCCAGTATTGTGTACTGTAATTCTGCCAATTTGCCACCATTCTACTTCAACTATCATTTTAGCGTGCCTATATACAATTATTTTTGTTATTTTATCCATGTGTGATTCCCAAGAACAGTTCTTAACTAATATTACCTAAGTCTAGAAATTAGCTGCTTTTTAATGTGAGGTTGGCAACAAAAAAAATATGTATTACAGCCTTGTTAAAACGTTGACAGTTAGTGCTAGGTTACTTAACAATGCAAGAGTGTTCTTCTGTAAAATAAGGTAGACATTGATTTTGGTGCATAAGATTATTTACTTTATAAAAACAATAAGTGAAAAGACGATTTAAAGATAAGAGGTAAGGTACGATAAGGCAGATAACCAATATTTAGCAAATGAAAGAACAGAAGGATAATAATTATATTCGGGCTTTGCAGACAAAATTCTCGCATACAATACCCATTGTAACAGTGGAATAAATCGAATTCAATATAATTTAGGTACAATTGTTTTGTAAGCACAACCCACTACTGTCGCAGTAATTTAAAAAACAACCCTTAGAAGCAAAACAAGTTTTATATTTCAACCAACTAGCAGCGTCAAATCGAATTCTGTGACGCGGTAAAAGAAACTTCTTGTTTGCCAGCGCAGTCGACGCCGACGTTACGCTCCACGCTTGCCCGTCCACTGGCCGGAAGAGCAACGCAAATAACCCGTTTTGCATTATGGAAATAGAATAGATGAAACAAAAACACGAACCAGTCTGTTTGTTCAAAACGCGATCTCATTCATAAGAAGTTATTCCGGCTTTTAATTAACATTAGGAATATGTTTGGTTATGTTATTATGTTTTATTATCAGTTCCTTGACGTCTATTTTGGTGGGAGGAATTAATTTATAAGTCTGAATTTCATGCTCACACACAGACAGTTTTTAGCAGCAGTGTTTCCATAACATGAAAAAAAATGAATACAAATTCAAATTGTGACTGATGTGCTATGAAAAGTTCAATACAAATGCTCTTGAATAAGGTATTATCCATGTAGCCAACTGCAGTTAATTGCACGAGTACGTTGAGGTGCTAATTGAGTCCGTTAAGTGGCGGCGGCTATTCATACATAATACTTCAAAGGTTTCTGTGGTAAACAGACCCGATTTTAAAAACGAGGCGGTTCCCAATTGTATAGTTTCAAACCGCAAATTACAGTCAGAAATCTCAAAGGATGTGACAGAAAAAAACCACAAATAGTTTAAAAACCTAAATTGGATTCATATTATCAGTAAAATAAAATGTATTAGCCATCGCTTTGTGGGATTTATCTTTCCAACAACGATGTATTTTGGAAGACGGTTTTGAAGACGTATGTATTTTGTCACCCCCTTGACCCCAAACGACGGCCGAATACCAATCAGCTGAAAAGCTTTTGATAACTTTGTACACAAACGGGCCGACACTTTATATCCAGTCATAATAAGAGTATCTATATAAAAAGGGAGTTCAAAGTAAGTTACATTGGAGAACATCGATTACTTAGTAATATCTCTTTTGGTCGTTCACCGCAAAAAAATATTTGTGAGGTTGAACTGATGATTTTGAGAATGTTTAGGTATTTATATATATTCTATCTAGCCTGTGATCCCTTAAAAGGTCATCTACCTTTTAAGGGAACACAACAACACTACACAAGTACACACCCGTTTTATAAAACAGCAAAGTCTGGACTTCAGTCGTGTTTGGGTTATGCTTGATGTAATAAATATGATCGTTAAAATATGTAGCTAACCAGCTCATAAATATTAGCTCCATTTGAGTTCGAAACTAGTCGGGCATTTCCAAATATACACGTGAGTAAAACAAACATATATAGTAAATAGTGCCGTGTGGTATCCGGCCTAGAATTGACCACCCCCTTTCCTCCCGTGGGTGTCGTAAGAGGCGACTAAGGGAAAATCCAGAAGATGGGCAGCAGCGTCTTCTGTAACTTAACCACCATTACTGCGATCCCCAAGCCGCTTGCTAAGCGCGGGGATTATGGCAACCCCCCCTTCCGCTTAAACGGGGAGGCCTATGGTCAACAGTGGACGTTTTTTGGCTGATGATGATATAGTAAAGATTATGGATAACACTCACGAAAGTTATTATTGTATAATATATGGGTACGCACAAGGTTGGCAAGCTCCGCAAAAACGTTAAGCAACGAACATGACTCTTTTGTGGTCAACATTTTGGCTTCGGCTTCATGTAGAAAGTGGCAGTTGGTTTCAGTTACAGTACGTACAGTGGAGATTTTGGTTAGCTGGTTCTTTCATCTTCCACTTGATTGTCAGCAATCTAAATTCTATATTCCAAGCACCGTTTACTTTAGATAGTTTTCTTTTTGTTATCAGTTTTAGCTGATGTGTGGTGCTGAGTTGTCCGTGGGTGTGTGAATAAGGAAATGGGAACAGTCTTATCCTTGAATGCATCTGGCATTTCGTTGATAAATATTCATCCAATTTCAATCACGTAAAACAGACATTTTGAACCAATATTTATTTAGCTTCTTGCGGAAATTGAAGCTTCTACCTTTAACGCAATACTGCAAACTTAGCCAGAACCAGGACCCAATCTGTTGGTTAAGTTTCGTTTCGTTTTCATTGATCTACGGCACCACTGTCCTGATTTCTGACTGTGATTTATTCATCAACTTTTATTGGATAACCATCAAACATACAGTTAATCATTGTTGAGCTCCGGTAATTTAATAGATATTACTACTTCATATAAAGTTTGTTTGTGTATAAGCAGACACGCCTAGTAGCCATACCCTTTGTGCCATAAATAAAATGTAAGATGTTATTTATCGTGTGCCGGGCTAGGCTGGCCACCTATTACATAGGACTAATGATATCGACGAAATGTAGGTTCCTGAATGAGAACTCTGCCATCAGTTTCAGAGTTTACAGTCGTAGTTGTGGTATGCATCATAAAATTATGTTACCATGAATACTAAAAATAATTAAGATACGTTGATTCGTCGATGATGAAATTTTACTTTGTTTATTGTAAACATGAGGGAAGCACAGGCGTTTTGCTTGTTTTTACTTGGAAGTTTGTTTTGTCACGTGTTTTATAGAAGCCAGTCAAGGGCGGAAAATAAACAATCAGTGTTTATTGTAATGTATACCTACAGTTTTTTTCTATAAACCGTTTTTTTATTCGAGATGCAAGTATGAATTTGATCGTTGAAACTTTTTTGGTCGTTGTACTTTATTATGGTTATTTTAACATTTTACTGAAAAAGGAAATCTGCAAGCTGGAAATAATTACAATACAAAATATAAGTAAAGAGTCCCCAACAATTTTAACAAAATTACAGTAAACTAAAGTTAACCTGCGAACACACATCGAAACTATTCAGTATTCTAAACTGCACTGCACTCGCTACTCGCACTCGCAAACTACCGCCGTACGAGAAAAACTTCATAAGATATCAGCTCCAAATGGCGATAGCGAGACTCATTTAGTTCACCGTAGAAATAAAATACGAACATAAACGTAACAAGTTATCGACTGAACTAAACGTCGCCTTTAAAGCTCCACTGTGTGCATGTCTTACACATTAGCGGCTGACTTCAAACCAATCACGAGCACAGTGCCGTTCGCGTTACGCGTATACGATGTTCGTAATTTATTAGCGTTTATTCCCATATAGCAATCTGTAGGGATGCCGTCCTATTACGCAGACTCCGTCGAGATCCATGCTCCAGTCGGCTACGAGAGTGGGAACGCGGCGGACGCTCCTGCCCGGGATCGCGTGGACTTGCATCCGCGGCTCTTCCGAACTCGTCTCGCGTTGTTGGTCGTACAGTGATATCCCGCGAAGTTCCTGATTTGTTTGCGGGCTGATTGCGTAACGGAATACGGATTTTGTGTGACTTTTAAATATTTTGTGATTTGACATCTGGATGGAAATGGATATTGAAATAACTTGAAAGTTCGATAACTTTTGAGAGGTGAGTTCTATCGTATCTGTCGTGGTGCTAATTTTGTTTGCGACATTATTCATTTAAGCTAGTGATTTACTGAATTAAAATTTAATCTCGCTCATCAAAGTTAGTTACCTGTTCGTGAACGGTAATGAATCCTTGGCCCGTCGTCCATTCAGTGTAGGTCGGCGAAGGCAAACTTTTCATCCGCTATTTAACTAAAGTTTCTCGCAATCGATATCCATAGACATTAACTTTTGGGTTGATTGAATTCAAACCCGTATTTTTCTTGTTCCCTTTCTGTTTACTTAATTGAAAAAAACCTTTTTTAAGGTAAATATAATTCTCTAATTAAAATGTAATTTTGCTGCTATCCAAGATAGATATACCTAAGTATTCGTAATTGTAACGGTTTATTTTTATAAGTTTAATTATAATAAGCTAAGACATCTATAACAATAGGTATTAAAACTCCGATTTCATTATCAAATAAGGAATTGAATTATGAATTTTGCATTTTTTTATAATCCATACAATAAGCACCATCTGCCTTCCCATTAAGAAGAACCAATGAACTTGCTTCCTTTGTTTCCAACAATAACCAAGTCTGCAATAACGTGTGACTGAAATAAAACAAAAAACGAACGCGCCAAACGAAACCCTTATTCCCAATATGACATAATGGACCGGTTCGCGTGTCGTAATCCCTTACAGAGCACTACCGCAACATGTCTAAAATAAATCGTCGTAAAGTTCAAAACTGTAAATAGCAGATGGCGAGGAGTAGGCACCTATACGTGTAACGTGTAATACCCGGGTGTAGTTGGGATGACAAGCTTTGACACCCGACACTCGTCGGCGCCCGTATCTCGAGTGACAGATAAGTACCATTTGTTAGCCCGAAGCGGAGTGCTTCGCTGAAACCTGTGAAAAATCTCTTTCAAGCGTGCTCTTATTGAGGAAATTAATTTCTATTACCAACCAGCTTTGACCGCGCTCGCTCGATCCAATTGATTCCAGTTCCTATTAAACTCCGATCTCTGTCGCAATAACTACGCTACACCCAATAGTTGTATAGTATAACAGAATGAAAATTAAATACAAATCTGGCCTTGTTCCACGAAAATTCAATAGTCAACCATTTAACCGTAAGCAAATGACAAAAGCAAACAATTTGTTTCACTCCGAAAAAATGTGCGTGACATTATTTTACGCGCGAATCCACTTACACAAAGTTATGGCCACTCTTTTAAATAAAAGCATGACAGTTGGACGGGATGTGGTTGTCACGGTGACATCCGTGAATTTCCACTTTATCATCCCTCTTGGTGTCAGAAATATCGAGTTTTATGGACGTGGCTTCAAGCGACCCCGACCGTCAAAACAATTCATTTAACTGACATGTTACCGCAATCTGTCGTTATTACAGCTGCTTGTAATTCTACTCAAGTTTCAACGTTCCGAGGCTTGAGTATTTTAGATTGCAACTCCATTTGTCGTAGGGGTTCTGAGATTTAGTTATAGAGTTATATGCATGAGGCAGCGAGTTCAAATTCAATGCGAAGCGAGGATTAGGGGATGCGCAGATTATGCTTCGGCTTCAATTGAGCTGAACTCAGTTCAAACTACGGTTTAGACATTGAAGTTAAATAGTGAATCGTTCAAATAATACTATACAAAAAAAATTGTATTTACATTCTTAGAATCTATACTTTTAATATCATAAAGCTGAAGAGTTTGATTGTTTGGTTAAAAGCGTTGATCTTAGGAACTACTGGTTTGAATTGAAAAATTATTTTTGAGTTTGAATAGTCTTATAGGAAGGCTATAAGCAATAAAATATTTGAAATCCATGCAGACGAAGTCTTTCATATTCGCACTTCCTAAATGCTAATTAAAATACTTACGAAATCCATTCCAGAAGTAGGTATTTATACATAACAAGCATGTCGATTAGTCGACAGAGGTCCTATATTGCTAAGTAAGAATATAAATAGCAAAAGTTATCAGAAACTTTTCCTTGTAAACCCTTGTATATGAGGTATTTCCCGTAGGGTCCTTAACTAGATTTCGAAAATAGCTGGACCTTTGTGGACAACTCCAATGCTTAACACAAATAGGAATATATATAATATTATTCCCAAGTAGGTTTGTTGGTAAATAGAGTAATTTTCGTGGGCGTGATTAATCTTTTATGTAAACTAATGAAAGCCCTCGAATACCTTACCTACTTAAATTTATTCAATACATACAAACCACATAGCAATTGAATAAAAAAAACGTGCGGAATTGCTGCGAATATTCGTAAATTAGCTAGTTTAGCGATAAAAAAAAATAATATAATATATATTTTTATTTGTTTCATTTTTTTATAGCCTATGTTACTCGCGATAGTTTAAGGATTCTAACGACTTTCCATACATCAAAATCGGTTCAGGCATTCAGAAGTTATGGTGGAATAAAGAAACTTACATACATACATGAACTCTGAAAACATTACACTCCTGTTTTGGGCAGTCGTGTAAAAAGTAGTCGAAATTGCCCCTTTGCCTACATCTGAAGATACATATTGGCGTGGTGACTTATCAGAATAGAATAGGCAGATTTATACCTTCTTCTCTCATACAAGTGTGACATACATACATACATTAAGTTTATAATGGTGATATTTAAAGTGGACTGGCAAAATGTAGTAGGTATAGACTGATAATAGTCGCTTTTTCCTTTCTAACCAGCCCCGTTACCATGAATTCTTAAAGCAGGACAGTTTAAGATGTGGAAGCGAGACGTCGTATTACACTGCACGTAGCGGCGTCTCGCTTCCACGTCGTAAACTGTCCTGCTTTAAGAGTTTAAGGTAAGGGGGCATGAGGCATGATTATACTATATTTCAAGTTAATAAATAGTAAACAAACTTAAATTAGGTACTTATCGAATTTAAATATTACTGGTACAACATGAGAAGTAGCAATTAATCCACAATTTAATTAATGATTAAAACACAACGAGATATCTCGCGATTACAGAATACCAATAATGTTGGTTTATTCATTATAATGTCAATAATTTAAAACAAGAACGAAACCAAGTTTACCAAACTTCTGTTCCAATTATAAATTAATTCGATCCTTTATATGAAAAACGTGTAGTCATGCGTAAAATAAATGAAAGTCATATAAAAAGCGGGAACTTTAAATTTTGTTCTCTTTATAAAATTTAATGCCATATGTAGTGTGAGTAGCCATAATTATGTTATTTTGTTTTAAAAAAAGTCGCCCCACACTTGGATTTTCTCATATATCGTAGGTGCGTTTCACAAACATAAATTATCACATACACAAACACCCAGACTGACAATCAAATGTGGATAGCATAAATATTTGCCACGTGCGGGAATCAAACCCGCAACCCTTAGTGCAGCAGTCAAATCGCTTAGCCACTCCGCCAATCAGGTCGTCAATTATATTTTATTCTTTAAAGTAACATAACATCACTCCTGTATTCTCCGAAGGGGTAGGCAGAAGTGTTACAGAGTTTAGAGGTGTACATTTTGCCAGTTATAGGTCCCAATGTAATAGGGGACGAGCCTATTGCCATCAACGGGCGCAATCCCAGCCACCGTGATGGTACTGAGTTACCTAATGGAAAAACCTAGTAACATTTTGCCCGAGATTTGAACCTAGGACCTCGTGCTCAGCAGTCGCTTAGCAACCACTAGACCAACGCGGCAGTCAGCTATAAACTGTAAATAACTTTTATTATTCTTTAAGTAAGCGTTAATTAACGCCCACACTAGAATGTGCTCCTGTATCGTGGGCGTTCACCCGTGAATCTTACATGCACAAACGCTTACTTGGGGCTAATAGCCAATTAAATAAATATTTAGCGTTAGCTTAGACGATTACCACTTTCTTCCCGCGCTAAAATGACTCGAGTCTCCTTCCTACATAGTCACAGCTTAATATTAGTATTTAATAAATAAGCTATACTTTTAACGTCAACGAAAAACCTTTGGATTTTATTTGCCCCGCATGAATTCCACTCAGCATTATGAATGTTACACTATGCAAATAATTAACTGATGTTTATAAGCGCCTGTAATATTTCTTCTTATCGTATGGTTAATGAACAACCTGGTGACAGAGTTTAAACCGCCTGTAGGCCTCTGACATGGCTTCACACACCGTTGAAATTCTCTCAGGTGTGCCGGTTTCCTCACGATGTTTTCCTTTACCGTTTTTAGCAACTGATAACTAATTTATAATACGCACATGAATTCGAAAAGACATTGGTGCGCTGCCGGGGTTTGGACTTGCGACCTTTGACTTCGCAGTCCTACGGTCATACCACTCAGCTATCAGTGCTTGCTTGTAGTATTAGTGTATGAAATAAAAATCTTTTGAGCGTTGTACTTTAAAAGTTCAAATAAACCACAGCTTATAAATGAGTAATATCTTAATGATCAGCCGCCTTACCATGAACTCTTAAAGCAGGACAGTTTAAGATGTGGAAACGAGACACCGCTACGTGCAGAGTAATGCACCGTCTCGCTTCCACATTTTATACTGTCCTGCTTGAGGAGTTTATGGTAAGGGGGCTGTACGAACTTTGTGGTGTCCATTACGCATACAAAGAATAATAGTGACTTGGACTAATTGTTCGGCTCGCGACTCTGACGCGTAACCAGCTCATGAATAAGGGCTCCGTTCGAGTCCGAAAGTAGTCGGGCATTCCCGAATACACACGTGAGTAAAAACGGCGGTTATAGTAAAGATTATAGTAACTTATGAATATTTATCAAAACAATTCCCGACTAGTTTTTTTTTCTCCTGGATTAAGTAAATAATATGGATATCACTCACAAAAGTGAACTTATCATAACGTTACTGGTGGGACGCATATCGTCGTAACCGGTAACTGTGAGTCACCAAAGAGTAACTACCTACTTAGGTATGTAGGTTCTTAAAAAACCTACTGATACTAACATAACATAACATCACGCCTGTATTCCGCGAAGGGGTAGGCAGAGGTGTACATATAGTACACCCACATTTCGCTAGTTATCTTGTAAGTCCCAGTGTAATAGGGGGCGATCCTATTGTCATCAACTGGGCACAAATCCAGGCTCCGTGTTGCTACTAAGAATTACATAATGGAAAACTCAGTAACACTTTGCTCGACCCGGGATTTGAACCCAGGACCTCTTGCTCAGCAGTTGCGCTTAGCGACCACTAGACCAACGAGGCAGTCCTCAGCTGATACCTACTAGTTACTCGTATATCTAAAAGGTTTCAAATAAATGATTATATTCTATTCGTCTTACTTGAAATTATTATACTAAACAATAATGATTAAAATTAAATGAAAAGCGTTGGTTTGCGTATCTATCTTGGTAATTAAGGAGCACGTCTGCGTCCCGTACTTGTTAAGTCAGTTATTGTTTAATTAAGTTGCTTATATTATAAGTAAAATGATTTTAAGCGCGCTATAATTTAAGGTTAACGTATTTAAGGACCTCTTAAACCTCTGTAAATATCAGAGGCTATAAGGAAGTCGTAGTGGCGTGGTCGTTCACAAACCGTATCTACAAGGTTGCGGGCTTAAACTTTTGCTACCATAAATGTGACTTTTTCAATGTTAAATCAGATTTCTGGGATAAAAACACTACTGGCTAACGGTGAAGGAAAACATTGTAATATTTACTCCTCATGAATATAATCCTGAATCATCAACACTTAGTGAGAAAGTGTGTTTACTATTTAATTTTATTTATAGCTCGTTCCATTGCCTGTAAGAGAAGAGGCTTTTGTCCTGCAGTAGGATAGATACAGGCCGGTATTCCATTATTTATCATCATTTTAGAACACATTATAAAATAAATAAAAATCATTTACTCCTAAATTGATCTAAATTGATAAAGGAAATTTGAAAAAATGATGGACACGAGCGGGACTCGAACCCGCGACCTTCGCCGATCCGTGGCGCTGCTCTAACCAACTGAGCCACCGTGTCGCTGCTCGCATCCATCGAATTTCAAGTTCCCTTTTAGTATTTACGTCTTAAGGGTGACGTCAGGTATTATCTGTTGGAATCTATGATTACCAACTCAGTGTTATACCTTTACAGCTATAAATCACTGAAACGATAATACCAACCCAAATTTATATGACTTTTGGTGCCATTTTAGCATGTTGCCCATGCTAAGCATATATCATTTACTCCATTTGTATTCTTGCTTCCACTAACGAACGAATTCCCGCTATACCCAAGAGTATTCGTTCGGCTTCAATTGATTAACGATTAAGTGAGGTGAGGTCTATTGTTTCTCCTGTATCGTAGCACATTAAAACACACCTGGAGCTACAATAAATAGCATTTCGTTCTACAATTTTTTCCGTGAAGACATAGTTAGAATAAAGATGAGATAAGATAAAGATAAAAATCATTTATTCAAAATACGAGTAGGCTTTTTTCATAGATTCCTTTCGTCGCCTGTAAAGCAGATCATAAGAGGCGACGAACCTAATACAAGCTCTATATATGACAATAGCCTCGTCGATAATTATGTGTGTAAACTGCCTCGTTCGTCTAGTGGTCATTAGACGCCACTATTCAGCATGGGATCCTCAGTTCAAACCCCGGGTTGAGCAACATTTTATTGGGATTACCTGTGACGTAATTCTTAGTAACAGCACGGAGTTTAGATCTGTGCCCGGTAGATGGCAATAGGCTCGCCCCCTATTACATTGAGACCTATAACATAACTGGCGAAATGTGGGTGTACTACTATATGGGTACACACACACACACACATGGTGATGTTATGTTAAGTGTGCTACAGCTGATAGAACACAAATGAGAAGAACATAACTACTCCTTCAGGGATACCAGTTATAATGGGGGCTACCGCTTTTATGCTCACCAGTTGGCGCCACTGTCGAATAAGGTCCCAAAGCACAGCTGTTATACATATATATGTAGATATAATATTATGATAATACTTTCGTATTTTATTTTTTCGTGGACTTGTCCTTTATAAATAAGCTAATTATTTTGTGTACAAGTCACAAAAAATAGAGCCACTAAATATTCATTAATCATCATATTTTAGCCCTTCCTTTTTTTAACTGCAACATCTTAGTCATTTCCACATTTAAATTTGAATCTAATCATGCTAAATATTTCACCGCGTAACCCACCCACAAACAGTGACATTTGACATTTCGAAGACCATCCGCTACACTAGCGTCTGCTGCGGTGAATTCAAACGCGATAGCCCCCATTATGTAAGTACGAGTGTATTGACAACGTGATTGATGCAGTGGTTAAGCGATTGGACTAATGCTACCTAGCTAACACAACTAGATACGGCAAGTCGTGAGATTTTCACTCATCAAAAAACGTACTGACTACTGACACATTAAAAGGAACGTTCACCCCACTTTTCGGAAAAAGAATACTCATTGCAACTAGTTAAGGTTTAAATAGTTAAGGTTTTAATAGCATCTGTTAATAGCTGACATATTTCACGCACCATTGTCATGGTAGAATGTGCTAGTACAACAATTAAATTACCACCACTATGTAACCACATTTCTTGTGAATAAATGATTTTGATTTTGATAAAATACAACAATCGACTTTATATTAGCGTATTATTTTTGAGTATCGTTAATAAATCTCTTTACACTCTTGATTTGGTTATTCAGGTAAACTTCGATTATTATTGTTTAAAACTTTTCGGCATTTTAATTAAGAGCTTTTGTTGGTAATATTGTAAAATTAATTCATGCTTCATTTACGATGGAACGTTATACATTATAACTAAGCCTTAATTAAATGATTCTTAGAAAGGTTTAAACACTACGTTCATCAAAAATGGTAAAACAAAAAATTTGATACTAGATTTAATAGTTAACAATTTAGGATCTATATAAACAGATTGATTTATTTCTTCAAACTAACCATTGACCATTTAAATCGTTGACAAAACCATAAAAAAGCAAAAAGAAATCATTTCAAAATTCGAATGCTAATTTAAAACAATAGAACGACTAAGTAAAAAGCAATGTAGAAATAAAAAAAACAACAAAGCATTTTTACTTCTCTGTCACTGTTGTCTTGGTTTCAACTGTTGAACCTTTCCAACTTCTTTTGTAATGGTTTCAGGGTTGCCGCCAAACAACGTGTGAGCTTTTTACCGGGAAAAGAGTGATGTACCTACCTACTATTCCCTTTTTTCGCTAGTCATTTGTTTTTAGAAGAGTTATGGGTAATACGAAAATCAAATAGGCCTTCTCATTATACCTACGTGCGGTATTAAGAGGCTCAAAGAAACATAGCTACCGAACAGATATTTGATGTTAAGCAGTTCTTGGTGAGGTCGGTCGTAGGATGGGTAACGATTTTTACTCATCGAGAACCATCCGTGCAGTACTTTGAGCCGTAGTTTCTGCACCTGTTCTTTCTCCAGTCGTTTCGGTCTGCAGTCCCATCGGACTATGATCGCAGGGAATAAAAAGTGCACATGTGTTTGCGCACACACTTGTGCTAATATCCAGGATTATTAGTTTCATCAGCTGCCGATACCGAAATTCAGTCAGAAGGACCCTCAATGCGGTGAATTAAAATAAACTTTGCATACCAATTGTGCGTGTGGTATCCGGTCTAGAATTGACCACCCCTTTTCCTCCCGTGGGTGTCGTAAGAGGCGACTAAGGGAAAATCCAGAATATGGGCAGCAGCGTCTTCTGTAACTTGACCACCAACACTGCGATCCCTAAGCCGCTTGCCAAGCGTGGGGATTATGGCAACACCCTCTCTTCTAAAAGGGGGCCTTTGTTTAACAGTGGACGTCTTCCGGCTGATGATGATGATACAAAAATACAAATACAAAAATATTTTATTGTGGTACCATAAGAATATTAACAATGTTTTGTGATTGGCGCCTCCTTTTAAGCAAATAATGCCTGTATTAGGAGACGCCGCTCTTTCATATCTAAAGGTAGGTATTACATACTTTTGATACTTTTTAATTTTACAAAAAGTGAAAAAGAAAAAATTTACTGATGACGTTTCGTTTTCTAATTACATTATTGATACCAACTTTAAAATGTAAAATAGCGTCCAAAAGTGTATTAAAAATCCTTCAGTAAAAAAACACGGTAAGCCTTATTAAATTCATGTAAGCTCCATAGTACATTATGTAATGGTGTTACAGCCGCAAGGAAATTGATCAATAAACACACGCTTAAATCCCTTTGTGTTCAGAATTCGATGAGTATAACAAACAGGGTCGCACTTTATTTGGTTCGGTATCGATGCTCGTGCAGTCAAAGGGGTATTGTTTTTGCCAGGAAATTCTCCAATTATTCTTTGGTTTAAGTAAGCGAAGGGGTGCAAACAGGCTGATTGCACCTCATCATTGATTGGTTTAATGAGGATACTAAATGTTAAAAAGTAATTTTTACCTTCTTCTTACTATACGTAAATAAACATAAAAATTTAGGTAGAATGTTAAAACAAATTGACGACCTAATTGGCGCAGTGGCTAAGCGATTAGACTGCTGCGCTAAGGGTAGCGGGTTCGATTCCCGCACGGGGCAAAAATTTGTGCAATCCACATTTGATTGTCCCGAGTCTGGGAGTTTGTGTATGTGATATTTTATGTTTGTGGAACGCACCCACGATACAGGAGAAATTACTAGGGTGGGGCGACGTATTTAAAAAAATAATCTATATTAAACTTGAAATTGAAGTTAAATTCGTGAGTAGGCCACCTGATTGGAAATCGTGAGATGGGGTCAAATTGTTATGTAAATATTAGGCTTAGACCCAAGATCCAGAGAAAAAAAGTAAAAGTATGTTTCGTTGCACGGTTACTGAATTTTTCAGTCATAGTTTATGTTAGAACTATGACTGAAAAATTCAGTAACCGTGCAACAAATTCAGTCCAATATTTACATAACAATGTGACCCCATCTCACTTTTTCCGATCAGGTGGCCTAATCTCGAATTTAATTTCAATTTTAAATCAATGCCAATGCAAAATAAAAACATAACATAACATAATATCACGCCTGTATTCCCCGAAGGGGTAGGCAGAGGTGAACATGTAGTACACCCACATTTCGCCAGTTATGTTGTAAGTCCCAATGTAATAGGGGGCGAGCCTATTGCCATCAACCGGGCACAAATCCAGACTCCATGCTGCTACTGAGAATTACCTAATGGAAAACTCAGTAACATTTTGCCCGACCCGGGATTTGAACCCAGGACCTCTTGCTCGGCAGTCGCGCTTAGCGACCACTAGACCAACGAGGCAGTGATTTAATAGAAACATGATTCAGTTTTATTGAAAAAATTTCAATCTTTTGATCCCAGTTAGTTCCAATCGACACGTAACATTGAAATAATTTGGCGCCAGGGACGAAACTTTACAATTCCAATGCAATTTTGCCGGAATTAAATTGGAGTAAGCCGACTGGTCTACGACTCTGGTATTTGGTATTATGACCCACTAGGTTATATACATTTCATTATCTTATTCTTTTACAACCGTTTGAAAACCTGCAATAAAAATAAAAAAACTTCAAAATACCAACATGCAAAAATGTTTGTTGCATTGTCGGTGGTTTTTATTCACTGCTACGTATTGCATAATTTACCGGTATAAAGGTGGAATTAAAACGGATTAAATGAAAGAGTTACATAAAAATACAATTGGGAATCGAATGGATTATAAACTACGAACGTTTTTCACGAAGCTCGAAACGTAAATAATGTAGCCATTGACTACTTTTTTAATTTGAGACAAAATAACTCTTTGCTTACCTTTAATTTGAATTTGTTTGGTATTTGTTTAAATTATCACGTGCGTATTCCCTGTAGGGGTTCGCAGATGTATGGTATGAATAATTGATTGATGTCTCAAGGTATGTTCCCACTTGTAACATTTCAACGAACATTTTGCCTTCTTCTTCTTTTCGTATGGTTGATGAACCTTTAGGCCTCTGACATGGCTTTACACACCGTTGAAAAATCTCTCAGGTATGCCGGTTTCCTTACGATGTTGTTCCTCACCATTTATAGCAACTGATAACTAATTTATAATACGCACATGAATTCGAAAAGACTTTGGTAAGTGCCGGGGTTTGAACTTGCGACCTTTGACTTGGCAGTCCTACGGTCATAACATCCGGCTATCAGTGCTTGTATTTTGCCGTTACAGTCCGTCGAACCCATTGCCCGTCACACAGTTTCTTCGAGAGTGTGGTATGAGTCTCATAATAGACATGTCAGTTTGTTTTTTTATGAAGGAATCATCACCATCAGCCCGTTGCAGTCCACTATTGGACATAGGCCTCTTCCAAGGTACGCCACGAAGTAATGTTCCTTGAAGAGTTACAAGTATAGACGCACCTTTAGAATTCAGAAAGTACCATTTAAAACGTCACATTTATACTTTTTTTATTGTTGAGTTCCAAAGAAAGGCCTTTGTCCACTTGTGGGACAACACAAGGTACAAGTGTTTAATAAAAAATACTCTACAATATAAATAAATTGGTATGTTATATTGTTACTTTTATTGTTTTGGAGAGAACGCCCTATAAAAAAAATATGATACAGATAAATACACACTACAGCATAATATGCTGAGTTGGCGACCTTTTCGGTATTTCATGTTTCATGGCAAATATAACATAACATAACATCGCGCCTGTATTCCCCGAAGGGGTAGGTTGCAGGTGCACATATGGTACGCCCACATTTCGCCAGTTATGTTTTTAGGTTCCAATGTAATAGGGGGCGAGCCTATTGTCATTAACCGAGCACAAATCCAGACTCCGTGCTGCTGCTGAGAATTACCTAATGAAAAATCCCAGTAACACTTTGCCCGACCCGGGATTCAAACCCAGGACCTCGTGCTCAGCAGTCGCGCTTAGCGACCACTAGACCAACGAGGCAATGTTTCATGACACTTCGGATAATATATGCTTGTTGTTTTACCTTCTGTTTGAGCTGTCTTGTGTGATGTGTCGAAAAAAAAAGATCTTTGTCAATTTCGATAAGCTTAAAGACCGTTTCAGTTATTAAAAAAAACAATATTAAGCAACGGAATGAATTCTTGAAAGCAATCTTTATAATAATGAGACTCCTTCGAATGTCAGAACAAAAGAAGACAATACAACAAACACTGAATCATGTAAGTCCGGCGCCTCTCGGGGGAAAGCAGAAATGATTTCCGCGTTAATACAGGAGACAATTAATTGGGCTACATTTGCCAGTAGATTACCAACCTCAGCCCTAAGGGACCGGCCATTTGTCAAAGCAATCATCTTTTCATGCGGGCGGCGAGGTACCTACTATTGTAAACGCAGACTGGAATCGTAGTATAAAGAATTGCGAGGACCTGTCTCTGTGAAAATCGGTTGGATCGCGTATATAAATCATCGCTTACCTTTAATGTATCTACGTTTTGTATAATGCTTAGTATTAAACATATTAAGTAATATATAATATTTATTTATAACTATCTTACTTAAATCCTAATGCGACTGACAAGTTAGACAAATATAGTAACTTAACATATTACTTATAATTTTTATTATTACATAGTTTTAAAAAATAGTTTTATTTATATGTCTAATATTCGCGTAAGTGATAGAAATCATTATATTACTTATAATTTTTAATAAAATTCTATAATAATAATATATTCATTTATTCATTCATATTATATGTATTCATTGGATGCTTACTAAAACTTTGTATCATCGTACTATACATCCAAGGCATACCAGAGCTACATAAACATATTATCTCTTCGTCTAGTTCCCACAGTTGAAACTCAATCATATAATAATAGTAGTCTCAGATGTGTTGTTTTTCTTCGCATTTTAATAACGTTGAATAAAGCCAAGCAGATTTTTTTAACAGTACCAAATATTATATTCGTTTCTCATATTTATTATTAAAATTTACATAAAGTGGTCGACTTCTGTAGCCGAAATTATAAGGAAACACGTAACAATCTTCTATAATAATTTAATTTAGATACCGGTATCTCATAAATCCATACTTCCATACTCCATAATATTTTATATAATTATACTATACTATACTATATATCCATACATCCATTCTTCCATACTAATATTATAAATGTGAAAGTAACTCTGTCTGTTACGTCTTCACGTCTAAACCGCTGGACGGATTTTGATAAAATTTTGCATGTAGAAAGCTTAAGACCCGAGAAAGGACATAGGCTACTTTTTATTTAATTCAACCTTATAAGGGGTTTAAATAAGGGTTAACGCGGGTGAAAGAGGTAGTCTTTCAATCTTAGATCTGTCGTTTGAAATCTTTACATAGTCTGGGATACATGTATATTGTATAGGCTTGATTAAGAGGCACAGAGACACACTAGAGCCTCAACGATGCCTGTCAAGCCGGCGGCGCCTCTCAAACGAGACAGCTTTATCTATTGCCATTCTACCACATGCTTCCCATCTAGATATATGAGGTAGTTAGTTATTAATCATATAGATATATGAGTTGCTTACATAGAACCTGACTATTTAGGTAAAAGCACTGATAGCCGTGTGGTACCGTTGGACTGCTAAGTCAAAGGTCGCAAGATAAAACCCCGGCACGCACCGTGTCTTTTCGAATTCATGTGCGTCTTATAAATTAGTTATCAGCTATTTATTTACTTTATACTGTGTCGGTAGACTAGCAGGCATTCTATACCGTCCTTAAGAATTGTATACATTACCTAAGAAAATGTATTCGTCCCAGGTATTTTATACATTGGCATTGTATAGAATACCTTCTTCTTCTTATCGTATGGTTGATGAACAACCTGGTATCAGAGTTTAAACCGCCTGTAGGCCTCTGACATGGCTTTCCACACCGCTGAAAAATCTCTTAGGAGTGCCGGTTTCCTCACGATGTTTTCCTTCACCGTTTTTAGCAACTGATAACTAATTTATAGTACGCACATGAATTCGAAAAGACATTGATGCGTGCCGGGGCTTGAACTTGCGACCTTTGAATTGGCAGTTCAACAGTCATACCACTGGGCTATTAGTGATATAGAATACCTAATTATACAAATTGCCGGTAACTTATACATTTAAAAAATGGCTGTTACAAAGTAATACTGGTTATGTGTTATACACAATGTCAGAAACTCAAGGTATAAAATAAGATCACTAAATATAGAAAACCATTACTGCAGTCGTTTATCAAACTCACGCTGTATGTTTGTCTTCACAGACACACTTTACTTGCTGTGTTTGGCCTTCGACATATCAATCGTCAATTTTCTGAGGATAATAGTATAAAAATAATCTAGTAGTGTGGTATTTTTGATATTATGGTGCATGGATATATGGATATTTGTTACTCCTTCACGCAAAAACTACTGGACGGATTTTGATAAAACTTTTCAGTAATATAGGTTATACATTAGAATAACATGGATTAAATCATATCGGTATTAATTTCGGCAAACGGAAATATTAGGTTTGCTTCGCGGTTTTATCTGCATTAAAATGTATGCTTTAACGCGAGTGAACCCGCGGAGAACAGCTAGTAAATTATAATTATTTATTGGGTAGATAAAGGATGCGTGTACTATGTAAACACTAAGTTCATTAAGTACTTACAGTATTACAGTAGTGATAGCCGAGTGGTATGGCCGATGGACTGCCAAGTCAAAGGTCGCAAGTTCAAACTCCGGCACGCACCAATGTCTTTTCGATTTCTTGTGCGTGCTATAAATAATTTATCAGTTGCTAAAAACATCGTGAGGAAACCGGCACACCTGAGAGATTTTTCAACGGTGTGTAAAGTCATGTCAGAGGCCTACAGGCGGTTTAAACTCTGACACCAATTTGTTCATCAACCATACGATAAGAAGAAGAAGGTTTAAATAGGTGTCATCTGCCTAGACTTTTTCTAACTATGTATGGTTCATCTTCCAGACGAAAAAGTTGGCGCTAGATTATAGATTGTTCTACATGCGGTGGGGTGAGCCTGTATGTCCTCCGTACAGCGTAAATCGTAATACGGTACCCTGAGATTTACAGGCTTTTGACTATCTGTATAAATAATTAGGTACAAAAGATTTACGAACAGCTAGAGCATTAAGACTGCCAAAGTCTTTTGTCTCCAAGAGGTATAGAGGGGTTTCGGTAAAAAAACTGCTATCCATCTGATGAGTAACCGCAGCGAACGCTGCTTAACGTCACAGGTCGATAGGTATAGCTATGAGTCTCTCTAATAAAATAACAACATAACATCACATCTTAATTCCCCAAAGGGGTAGGCAGAGGTGTACCTATAGTACACCCAAATGTCACACACAGTAGTAACAGGGAACGGGCATAAAGCCATGAACCGGCCACAAATTCTGACTCCATGCTGCTACTGAGAATTACTGAAAAACTCTTTAATTCTTTTGCACAACCTGGAAATCGAACCCAGGATCTCATGCTCAGCAGTCGCGCATAGCAAGGCGACCAACGTCGCAGTCTAAATGATAATATAACATTTATAAACTTGTACTAACACGATACGAGGAACTCGATCTCGGCAAACGGATATACTCACTGTAAATAAATAGCGATTCTTATTTGAACCTAATGTTGTTTTAGGATATATACACAGTACACAGTACACACGCCTTTTACTGTACTCCAATATTTACATTCTGTTGAATCAAAATCATAATTGTTTATTAGCATTGCACGTTGTTAGTACTCCGAAAACATATAAATCATTCGCGTAATGTTATAAATACAGATTTATGGTGAAAGACGGAAATAGTGATAAACTTATTTTATTTATTTTTTAAACTTCGCCCCATAATAGAAATTTCTCATGTATCGTGGGTGCGTTTCATAAACATGTAATATCACATACACAAACACCCGGACCCGGGAAAAATATCTGCGGATCGCACAAAATTTATCCCGTACGGGAATCGAACCCGCAACCCTTAGCGCAGCTGTCTAATCGCTTAGCCGCTGCGCCAATCGGGTCGTCTATTTCCAGTCATTTAACCGTATTTTACATATTTATTTATATGAATTTTACGGTTCTCTTTAACCAGCTCCGTACTTTTTCCTTAGTGCCAAGTTCAACGGAATCCATTCTTGTTCTTTGCTAACATGAGCTTTAATAACAACATAAAAATAGTGGCTCAGAGATTATCTAATAGGAAAATCTCTAATAAGAATCACCTTATGGATAAATTCAGTAACCTCTGCCTGACCCGGAATTCGAACCTGAGACCTCGTACTCGAGTCGAGGCAGCAGTAAAGTCCAGAGTA
Source organism: Abrostola tripartita (assembly GCA_905340225.1). Lineage (NCBI taxonomy): Eukaryota > Metazoa > Arthropoda > Insecta > Lepidoptera > Noctuidae > Abrostola > Abrostola tripartita. The sequence continues at coordinate 1,906,286 of HG996494.1, forward strand.
TTCTAAATTCGGAGAAAAATAAATAATATAGAATGCGTTATCAAAACTTATAATAGTCTAAGACAGTTCACAGCACTAGAAAGCGTAACTTCCTCACAATACACCGATCGCAAATTACCGCCCTCTGTATCAACCCCTGCACTTGACTCAACCGCCTTGAGAGGTTCTCAAGGAGATGGTCAAGACCCTTCACCATTTAGGCATTGGCTATCAACGCGATCTCTGAGACGACGCCCTTTGAACAATATCTTATGCAGATAAAATGTATCGATATTTGGCATAAAGATACCATGATTTAAAAGGAAAGAGTATATACCAGTGAAAGGAAGATCTAGAGTTCGGTGGGAACGTGCAGGTTTTAAATTGTGGTCCGACACTAGGAACTTCTTTGGTATTGTGGGTAGGTATGTTTCACAAATATAAATTTTATGGCATACACAAACACTCAGACTCGGAACAAACATCTGCGCATCACACATTGTTTGGTCCCGAGCGGGGATCGAATCCGCGAACCCTAGCGCAGCAGTCCAATCGCTTAGCCACTGCACCAATCAGGTGCTAGGAATTTAACTATCTACATAATTATAATTACCTGTATACTAACACGTATTCTTTATTATTGACGAGAATTTAGGTTTACTTAGCATCTTAATAAAAAAATCCTGAGTAAAACGCAGAAATATAAACAACTTTGTTTAAGTTATGTTATGCTGCATCAAATAATGTTTTATTCAGATCCATTTAACCGTTACGACCATCTTGGCTTAGTTTAACTATTTGCAGTGTCCACAATTTAAATGTTCCATTAAAAACACCGTCTCAGAACAAAATATGGCCTTCTGTTAAGAATCTGGAATATATTCCAGGAAGATTTCAGAGTACTCCAATCTAGCCTTTGCGAAGTCCAATGTTTGACAATAAGAAACTGATATTAATGCCGTTCACTTTACGATACCGGTGACGTCGCTTCAATTAACGTCGAAACATTTCCCGGGATCCAATTTATCTTGTAATTATAATTAAAATTACTATTGATTAATTACAAATGGATAATTAAGTTGTTCTCGTTAGTATGCCGATGTCCTAGATATTATTCATTACGATTGAATCGCTTAATCAGCAGCCATGTAATTGCGCTAACTAAAAGAAAATTTATGGGTTAAACATGAATATATTACTCTGAATTCTTTTAACCCCTCCCGAGAACAGTCTGCTTTGTGTAAATATTAAAAAGAATTGTGGTAGGTAATTATTATGAGATACCAGTATCCCATTGCAATTTGCAAGATAAAATCCTTCCTTCCTTTCCACTAATCTAAATGTAATGCAATTAAGGCAGAATCCTTTGCATAAATCTCTAGAAACCACCCTTTAATTACCGTTGACGTCAATAGGAAGAGGGTTAACTTATTCTTTTCTAAGAACAACATGACCTTTTTAATATCGGTCTGATAAGTATTAAGAGACGCTTGTATTTTTATTTTACATCTATTTTTAGCTTGGAATCCGAAACGTATTCTCACAAATGGCGCTTTTTTGATGACCTAGATTTTGGAAGGCAAAATGCCAATTAACGAAATAGTTCTAAATAATTTTAATTTTTACATCGATCTTAGAACATAACATTACATTAGAACGTAACACTACATTCTTCTAAAATGCTTAGAATAAGCATCACGAGGTCTTCAACAGAAAATTGACAAAGAAGACACTGTTAAAATCAAAGACTCAGCTACAATTCTTAGGGCTCGACTATGTAATATCTCACAGTGCAAAACAATAGCTTCTATGATTGTGAAGCCCGCCCTTACCACACAGGCATAGCACGAAAGCTAGCACTGAGCCTTACCATCTTTTGTTTTGAAATAAACCACATGCAGACTGAAGCAAGCTAGTTATTGTGAGCTTTACTAAAAGGGGTAGTTGTGTAGCGGACTATTCTCTAGAACAGTCAAGTAAACAGATTGCCAGCCAATTTCCCGAGCACAATATTCCCGCTCAAGTGAAGCAATTTGCGCGGAATTAGAAGCACTTGATATCTCTATTTTGTTTTTAAAACGCTTGACACGCTGCGCACTGTAATTGTTTTACTTTTAATGAATACGGTTGTTTGTCTTTGAATAGTAGATACATATTTGATGATAAATGTGTGTATGTTGTAGTTTTATGTGAAGCGTACATTTTGCTGTTTTTAGTTTCAAGTTCAGTTTTATGTTCTGTTTTTGATATTCCAATAGAAAAAATTTGAATAAAACTTCAACTAATCAAAAATTCAAGTAAGAACACACGCCCATCAGACACTTTGTCAACCTTCTATACCTTCACAATAATGAGGAGATCAACCATGACGACGAAACCAAACCACCTTATTTTTCTTTTTTTTAAATACGTCACCCCACACTCGGAATTTCTCCTATAACGTGGGTGCGTTTCACAAACATCAAATATCACAAACACCCGAACTCGGAACGAATTTCGCCTTTCATCCAACACTCGATTCATTTGTTTTATTTACCATGCCCGCTCACTACCGAAATACGTTGGTAATAGGACCATAATTCTAAAATATATCAAAATTAATCCTTGTTCCTTGTGGTCAATAAATATAATTACCCAAAACCGTAACAAGGTAATATTTTGGTTCGCGTAATTTTTAATCAAGGGAGGCCAAAGCGAGTGATTTACGATGACTTATTAAATGTATGAAACAAATGAACCCCAAATCATATTCGGTATTACAATCGATTCTCGATTAATCACTCCGATTGTACGAGACATTATATTATTGCCTCTTCTATTGATCCCGCAAATACAGGTTTAGACATTGATGTATTTGGTTGTTATATTTTTATGATAAATAAAATATTATTCCAACTAGGACTTCTATATTTAGTAGGTATATTTTATTTACTAAGGTTCGAGAGGGCTTTAAGTCTAATTCAATTCAAAACAATAATATTTTTGGGATAAAGATGAAAAACAAAATAAAGTTAGGTAATAATCTGATGTGCTTACTGCTTACTGATAAAGCTGAATACATAAATCGATATTTCTAAGTTATCACTATCATAATATTATTTTTATCGTGTTAAACAAAACGAATCAAGTGTTAATGGGTAATGGATCTAATTTTTAAATTCTGGAACCAAAGCAGCGTAGTCTAAGTAAGTCTAATGATTAACATTCTATTTGGTCTAAAAATTAACATTTAACAAGCACAAACTCTAGATAGATAGATAGATAGAATATGCTTTATTGTACACCATATTAACAAATAACTTATTTACACAATCATTAAAATAGTGGGTACAATGGCGGCCTTATCGCTTAGAGCGATATCTACCAGGCAACCTTTGGAAGGACAAAATGGTAAGAAGTGGTAGGGATAGTCCATGGTGTACTACACAAGATACATAAATAAGATTATAACAATTATAAATAGATACAAATATCATAAATGTGAATTAATTATGGTCATAACAATTAAAATTAGAGCGGCAGAAGAAAAATACTAGATTATTTAGCTACAAAAAAAATTTTAACGGATCTCTTAAATGAAGCTAAAGTTTGAGCCTGTCTGATAGGTAACGGCAACGCATTCCACAAACGTACAGCCTGAAAAACTCTAAATCTAGATGGCAATGTACCAAAGTGTAATTCTTGGGGAAATTTACATTTTACTTATACGAGTCATGCTTTTACTCGGAATCCGTTTAACTATCAAGTAGTGAGCCATTAAGCGACATGCAAACGTAGCTTACATGTATCCTGGAAAATATTCATAAATACTCGTAAAATAAAGTGTTATCGCACAAAACCTTGCATGTCCACTAATCAAATGTCTCCCGCAGTTTGCCGCTACGATTGCGCTCGCAGACGGTGCCTCGCAATCTGTCACTTCAGCACTAAGCAAAACAGGATAAAAATACATAAACAGCAGTTTTCTATAAGTGGGCAACAATTTGTTACATAAAATGCTCCTTTGTAGCTCCGTTAAAACGAAGCCAAAACTACTTGGCGCCGTTAATAAGCTGACAGGACGATTTCAGCAAATAAATGGGCGTCTCGATTCCTAGAAATAAGTATACAGCCACTTATTTTTCTCAAAACTCCCAACTCACGTTATAATCTAGGAAATATGACCGATAAAATTTAATTATGAAATATTAGCAATGATAAATCGTTCGCAACGCGGGGCATTTAGCGTAATTATTTTGTGATTTCCGAATAATCGCATGATGAATGGGCAAGCCAACTTCTATCAGACTGCTGTTACATTAATTCAAAGTCGTGACTAACAGATTCATAGCGCTGACGTTACAAATGACTTAATCTCATTTTATCTTTTAATTAACAGCTACGATGTTCAATTTCTCTGTCCCATTTTATATAGAAATTGTAGCGAAAAAAGCGCAATCGAAACAAATGTAAGTAGATTCCTAGAATGCTTACAAATGTATAATTGGGTTCACTAACCCGGTGTGACATCACTGCACGTTTATCTTCTATGCTGTTCTACTTAAAGCCGAACTATGATAATGTACGCTAAAAAGTTTCGTAATGGCAAACTACATTCTATTTGGTTGGCTTGTAAATTGCCTCTGTGTTTTCTATTAAAATATCAACTTCCAAGAACCATTTTAATGCGTCAGAGGTGAAAAGATATAAAAACCATATTAAAAGATATTTTCTTTTGCCAAAGTTGTCGGCTTTGAGGAAAGTTAAGCCGGCAAGGTAATTTCGTTCTTTATTATTTTTCACAGTGCCCCAAAGGGACGCTTTGTCTAAAGTAAACGTTAAACGAAATCGATTTTTGATGTAGTTTCTATAAAAAACTTCATTTGTTGGTCAAGAAAAGACGGTATCTTAGAATATTAAGTCTAAAGATTTGGGATTTTTTAAACATATTTACCAAATATCTATTGCAGGAATACTATAAACTATGTAGGCAGTAAAATATTCCTTCAAATCGGTATTATAATAAATAGTTTTGGAATAAAAACATTTATCGACGGGCTTACGAATGAAATAGACGAAGCCAAGTAGTTAATATATTAGCAGATTCTCTCGAAACTTGATAAGAAACCAGAAAAAATTTCAAGAAAAAGACGCAGAACCTATTAGTAAACTTATTACACTCCATTTGTCATTTTAATTCCTTAGTCTTGGTTTTATAATGTTCATAACCTTGACCTGTCTTATCTAATAAAATAATGCGTGTACCATCGTTAATTGCTTCTTAACATACTCTCAACGAAGCGTATTACCTTTTGATATATACCTTTCGCGATGTAACTTTACGATTTACCTTTTGCAATAAAGAATAAGAATATATTATATACCTTAGTACTTACCCCTATGTTATGGTTTCTGTTGTTACTTATTGATGGCTCTTATCTTTTATGAATAATATACACCGTTTTAAAACATTTTTACAGGCTTCACAAAACTATAGTATAATTTATTAAAGTTTCAATATTTTTTCCTTTTAGGACGAACATCACATCATCTGGGTTCTGAATGCACGATGCTATTGAAATGACGTCGCTACACCATGGGCGTCATAACTCTTCTGTCTCGCCTGAAATGCGGCGTATATGCATTTCTAATTATTATCCATATACCCATACTACAAGGCGAAGAACATTCTCAATGTCCAAGTTTAGCAGAGAACCCAATTTGTCCATGTTATAATTTTAAAGAAGGTAAGTGGTAAATCGTGTACTGGCAAAACTAATTCAAAGACAAAATCCATCATTAAAGATTTTTTTATTTCAGGATTATTTTTGGAGTGCCCCAGCGCGACCCCCGGGGTTGTGAAAAATGTGCTGTCCAAGATAAGAGGAACCATCCAATCGCTTTCGATTTATGATTTAGAAATATCAACGACAGAACTAAAATCTGATATTTTTCCGCCAAAAATAAAAATTACCAATCTACAGATCTCACAGTCGGAAATAAACAAAATAAGCTCTAACGCTTTTACATCGCTACGTGACTCGTTAGGGTCTTTGAGCATAATTTCCAGTAAATTAAGCAAAATTCCGCATGAATCATTCTTGGAACTTTACAACATTGAGGCACTTGATTTACAGCTCAACGACATCAAAGATGTTCAAGCAAACACTTTCAGAAATCTTAAGTTGAAGAAAATCAATTTAAAAGGAAATAAAATAGCCGATATATCGGAAAATGCATTTAACAACTTAGAAGAATCTTTGATAGAACTGGATATAAGTGAAAATTTTCTTACAGTTTTTCCTTTGAAGTCTTTGGGAAAATTGAACAAACTCAACAACCTGCGGCTTGCGTGGAATAAAATAAATTCTATACCTGACGATATAAATGCTACAGTACCAAACTTGTTGTCGCTAGATCTTAATTCGAATGATTTTATAAAAATTGAAAGGAATTGGTTTCGATGTATGCCAAAAATAAAAACATTAATATTTTTTAGCAATCAGATTCAACATATAGACGAAGAAGCATTTTACTCATTAGAGAAATTAGAAACAGTGGATTTAAGTCGTAACAAAATAACGACTCTTGCTAAAAATGTATTTAAAAGAAATCGAAATATTCGCACAATAGATTTGAGTCACAACCATTTGCATCATATAAATGGCGTGTTCTCAAATCTACAAAATCTCTCAGAAATATTTATCTCAGAAAACAATATTTTAGAGATATCCGATGACGCATTTGAAAACGCTTTTGGACTGACGGTTCTTAATTTAGAACACAATGCCGTTCAAAAACTACATCCAAATTGCTTTTTGTCTTTACAAAATTTAACGCAACTACATATGGGAACAAACTTTTTAAATAAACTTCCTCGTAGCGTATTTCAAATGAATCGTAAACTAGTAACATTAAGCTTAGATAATAATGAAATTACTGAATTAGATGAATTAATATTCGAGAAACTTGATGAATTAAAAGAAATACGTTTGCAAAATAATAAGTTAAGTCAGATTAAAAGAAATGTCTTCAGTCCTTTGCCGGGACTTTTAGAACTGCATTTGCAAAATAATGTTGTACAAAACATAGACTCACATGCATTTATTACACTCAAAAGTCTTCAACATATTAATTTGCAGGGTAATCGTTTAACTACTATTGGAGATGTGTTTCCTAATAGGAATTCGTCCTTGGTTTCTATACAACTTGGTGCAAATTATTTATCAATGTTGAAAAATAGCTCTCTTAGAGGGCAGTTGAATGTGCAAATCATGTGGCTTAGCCAAAATAACTTAATTATGTTGACATCTAATCTGTTCAATGATTTGCAAAATATTCAAAGGCTGTATCTAAAGAATAATAGTATTGTACATATAGAAAACAGAACGTTTACGCATTTGAGAAAAATAAAGTTTCTAGATTTAAGTAACAATAAACTTATAAAATTAAGTAATGAGACATTTTATAACCTTCTAACATTGGAAGAGCTGTACCTCCAGAATAATCTAATTCGTCAAGTTACTGAAAACACCTTTCAGTTTTTAACTAAGTTAAAAATTTTGGACTTGTCAAAGAATGACATCGTTTTATTTAATTTCGATATTTCCTCGCTGCCTATTAAGCAGCTTCGACTTAATAGAAATTCTATAGCAAATATTAAAGTAGATTCTCTTAAAAACTTGCCAAATTTAAGTGATTTAGAAATTAACAGTAACGACTTGACTTGGGAAGACATTATTCAAATACAAATACCTGGACTCAAATCCTTAATAATATCTGAGAACAACTTTACGTTATTGGAAAATAAAACATTTGCTCATCTACCTTCTTTACAAACTCTGTCGCTAGAACTATCGAATATATCACAACTGCCACCGACAACATTTATTAAGAATCAGAATTTGTTAAGAATAAATTTAGCCTTCAATAATCTCCGAGATTTACACAAAGACGTATTTGCCTATACGACAATATTACAAGAGCTTAATCTAAAAGGAAACAACTTCACAGAATTTCCTCATCATGCTCTATTCAATGTAACGTCTTTGGAAATCTTGGATTTGTGTACCAATCAACTACACAGTATTGACTTTTTCAAGTTTATTGGTTTGCAGAATTTAAGAACATTAAGTTTGTGCAACAATCGAATTTCAATTTTAAATGGGTTTAGTTCGCCTTCTCTTAAAAATCTAGTAACATTAAACTTGAGTAACAATATGTTAACAGTTCTTCCACCAAACTTTTTCCATCATTCCGTAGGCCTGAAAGAGATTGATCTGTCTCATAATCTATTTACAAACATACCTAGCAATGGTTTATCAGAAGCGGTGCTCGCTGCGTTAACAACCTTAAACATGTCTTCTAATCCATTAGTGCAATTATTACAAACATATCCATCAAAATTGTTTCCGCTCTTAGAGGAATTAGTTGTAACAAATACGAACCTTACCATTATAACCAGCAAGGACTTTGAAAATTTTCCATCACTTAAAAAGTTAATGCTGTCTCAGAACTCCATAATTCGTTTATCGCCAGGAGCTTTCTCCAAGCTTCACAATTTAGAAGTACTAGATTTAAGTCAAAATAAGCTGGAAAATATCCCAAGGGAAAGGCTTCAAGGATTGTACTCTGCACGTATTCTGAATATATCTCAAAACATCATTCGGGAATTAGAAGACTTTACATCAGATCTACAAAGTCTTCAGAAGTTGGACATTTCGTTTAACCACATAACTAGAATCAATAGAGATGTATTCCGAGGACTCCAAAGCTTGACAGAACTGTATTTGAGCGGGAACTGGTTATCAGCCATATCTGCCGACGCTTTTAGAAACTTGAATAAGTTATCATTCCTTGACTTGAGCCGAAACTACTTTGAAATAATACAAATGAAGATGCTCACTGTATTAGAAACACAAATCAAAACAATATATTTTAATGGTAAGATTTGAGATTTTATTTTGTGGTATTTTATGATTGCTCTTCGAATTCCAATAATACTACAAACTGTTATTTTCAGAAAACCCATTGACATGCAATTGCGAAACTCAAGAAGTTTGGCGATGGATGAAAGAACATTACAAAATAATCATCAAAGGAAGTCGTAACTTGCGCTGTGAACACCCGGAAGATCTTCACGGTTATAGCTTTATCGAATTACCATCTCAGAAACTTTGTGATATACCCACCGTTATTCGCATTGCCATACAAGATATTCAGACACATTCGATCATAGTAACTTGGCAGAGTCGCAACTTAACTGGTTTGAATGCATATCAAGTAGCTTATTTTAGTGAAGACCATCCAATCACGGTGAGTAAGGTTTATGGAAATTCAATCGAACATTTCTTGCATGAGAGTCTGATAACGATAGTTTTATGTTAAACACTCACACCTGTGCGTAACTAAAAGCGTATAATTTTGAGTTACGTGTTGAATAAAATGCGCACGGCAACGGTAACAGTAAACATTTGAATACAAAGGCTGTGTATCACTTCAATGGACTATAAAAAATATTTATGTTTCTCGCTTGTGGATGTTCGACTGGGCTGTAAATCCATTTAAATCTTTCTTTTACAATGGCTTATAGATACTCTAAAACCTTTCAGTACTTAAAATACGAGTTGATTTTGGATTTATAATAGCTGGGTAAATGTTTATTCTTTTGTTACAGATACGGGGTAAAATAGTGAATGCTACAGCCAGGTCGACGCGACTCAACCATTTGACGCCAGGATCTCGTTATACTGTTTGTGTAATTGCAGTTGGTAACTTCGGTACGATGACTTCCACAGGGTTTTCTGTACCAGACGCTCGGATAGCGCTTTCACCTGAAAATACAAGTGTAAATCTGTATGGAGACGAACAGATTTTCAACCACCTCCGACCTCATATGAACGATTCTTTGAATAGTAAATGTACCAGCGTCGGGACGATAGAAATCTTTGGAGCTGCTATAGAAAGTCCATTTTCAAATACATACATGGATATCGCGGATATATTAACAAGGAGACTTAGTTTGGTTGTGGGCTGTTGTATTGGATTTATAGTGTTCGTTGTTATAGTTTCTGCTTTAGGTTACCTTAAAACTAAAAAGCGTCAGGTTATTGTCAAAGCTGAAGTGCAACAAGCTCCTCAGTATATATCGTATGACAATTTCAATACGACTGGTGTTGAAGTCCAAACCACGGATATGGATATAAATACCATTACGGATAAAACGAAAGTACGCAATTAGAAGATGCTGTTCTAAGATACATTGTGTTCAAAACTTAAAGAGCGGTCCGGTATTGGATTTTTTCCGGTTTTTTTCCCTGTGAGTGAGATGCCACCCACACTGGAATATATCCTTTCATACCTCCATCGCTTTTGAGGTCCCTTTAGGAAGTTTGGCAGACAGGAATGAATTATTACAACTACGGGCTATCAATAACGAAATGTGTGATAATCGAAAAAGTTTCACATCATCAGGGTACTTATTTCTTTTACAATATAATTTATGTTCTACGTCATAACTGAAAAAGTTGTAGCGTTTTTCTCATTATAAATTATGTTTAGTCGTAAAGTTTTGTTATTTGTATGTTGACAGTCGTTTGTTATGTGGATAACGTAATCTAGCCAACAATTTTCATTGCGTCATTATGTTTTCGTATTTTTTCATATACCTACTCGTACAACTTAAGGCCTAGGTAGGGATTATTTGTAAATGGCATTTGTAACATTATGAGAACAAAAGTATTGTACATATTCGTATCATAGAGCTTAAGTTAATAAATCATACATCGTTTCCATTGGTTGTCATTAAGCTCAAATTGCATGAGTGAACATAAGATTGTAATTATCCAAGATCGAGTTAGTTTGGATAAATGTGTAAATTGTAATTAATGCAATAGCATCGTTAAAAAAACTTGATTTCCAAGCAAAAAACGTTTAACGTTACCTTTGGTTGAAAATATAATAATTTATATTGTGATTATTAGAAAACTTAATGTAAGTATTATTATAAATTTTAAAATATAATGTGTATAAATAAAGTCTAATTGAGTTACTCTGTTAGTTATAAATGACAGTGTTATAGAAAACATTACCAGTCTTATACGATGTAATAATATACTCAAACTTTAAGTATCCACAATTATAACTAGGTAATGTACCAATAGGTTTAATAATAATGTAATATATCTAACGAATCAGACAAAATCTAGTGTAACCGATGTAATTGTATAAAACTTCTGTTGGAATCTGTTTTAAATTCATCGCAACACATTTGGAATTAGAATAAAGACTGTAGAATTGGTAATAAAAATTTGAAAACATTATTATAAACCTCAGACTTTTATTCTATTCTCAATACCCACTTTTGTTTAGTCGAACAAACAAATGGTAGAAAATAGAAAATAATAATTTGTACACATGAAACAGCTACTTGTGCCTTTTGATGTGATATTCCTTTAGATGTCCGAATAGGAAGCAATTGGTAAATTGAACCCCATAGTTATGCTTTAAATAAACGATCCTCATAACTATGTAAACAAATAAGCGGCTGACGTATAGGTTTGAACTTATAGAATTCTTGGTTGGCATCACGGAGGTCTTATGATAGATTCCTTATTCTAGCCTCTACGTGCACATTAAGCTGTCGTGCTTGTATCTGATTGATCTCACAAGTATGCCGTAAATTTATTTTTGCATAATCGGTTGGTCTCTATTGCCGCTGTAATTTTTTATCAGAAGTTTAATGTAATTAATTTATTAGAATCACGAGTAAAAATATTTTTTTTTCCCATTTACCATAATATTATAGCAATATCTTGACACAATTTTTTGAAAATTTAGCAACAACCCTGCTTCTTTCCATCGTGTTGGAGAATAGGTTCAGTATAAATATTTCTGTTCTATACTGTCCTAAATATTTTCCAAACAATCTTACTGAAAGACAATACAGAAAGTAAACTAGGAATACATAATATGTCCGACATAAAACACGACGGCATACAACGACAAACTTATACAGCGAATCTAATCCAGGCATTTGATGACGTACCGCACTATTGACAGCTCTTTGGACTCATCGAACTATTTATTGGTACATACAAAGTACTATATAAATCCCACGAAGGAGTTAACAGTCTCTTCGTCCACCTCGAATGGTCTGCCCCTATTAAATGGATTACATGAATTATTCACCGACAAAAGTAGCGAACAAGAGATTCGCAGAGTTGTTCCCTGCTTCGCGACATTTAAATGATACAAAATACTTTGGCAGTAAAGAGAAGTATAACCAAATTGTGTGATATTTTATTCATTTTGTAACTATTTTATTACGTTGTTTGATATGGTGTGTTTTTGCAGCGTTTTTATGTTATGATGAAGTAGGGATGTAGATACAGCGGTTTTATAAGAAAATTAAATTATGGTATTGTATTCAGTAGGGTTTTTTCTATAAGATTGTCTCCACATTTCTGTTTTACCTACCAGCGTAAAACGCAAAAAAGAATTTGTTTCATTTTTACTACTGTGTAGCTCTCGACCTATATTAATTGAAATAGAATGTCGATCGATATAACCTGTTTTGAGATTCTAGGTGGTCCATTAAATTCCTTGTGGCATCCACTGATTTAGATAGTGAAAAAGACTTGGAAAATCACTCATTGACCGATGATTAAGGAAGGGCTCCTCATACTCTGATCATGTTCAGGTAAAAATGTACAGATGAAGTTAAGCAGTCTAGTATACCTATTTTCAGGCTCAATAAAGGTTATTGAACAGTGGAAATACCTACAACACATAGTAATACCTTTCACTTATGTACGCTTTTAAATATATAACAATATTCAGGTAAGAAAGAAAAAAAAATTTTTTTACTCGAACATGATAAAAAAAATTAGAAAGTACGAGGCCAAAAAGGTCCCCAACTCAGCATAATGCTGTTTTTGGTAAGCTACTGAAATTTGTAGGTAACAGTCAAGACTAGCGGCCCATCGGACCTGGGACTGCGTGTTTGTTTTGGATCTGCTTCCAGCACGTTTTCGCCAAAAGTAAGTTTCGAAAGGTAAGATAAGTCAAAACAAAACAAAATATATGTATGCAAATGAAGACCCTCTTTGAGTACAAGATAAAAAGGTTGTAATTAAGAAAAAACATGTTAGCAAATTATGTGTGTTAACAAGATATTTAAATGTTGCAACATTTCGAATACTCGAAACAAATGAAGCTGGCACATTTTCCATCTACAATCTTTTTAAATTTAAGAAAGGAATGAACACTTTTGAAGTTTAGGCGGCTAATATTATGTCTAATGTTTTTATAATGGGTAAGTACATCTGTTAAAATCGCTCCTAGTGCTCCCGTTCCGTTTACATCCGCTATCCATTAGCTATACCTAAAAGCGCCAACAGTGAACAGTGTTCGTGGCGTGTAGCCGTTCAACTATGAATTAACGGTACAGAGCTTTCAAAAAAGACTGTTCAATTGGTAAAAGACTGAAAGTTTTGTTTTTATACAACAATGGTATAATAAACAGCATCAAAGTGTTTATACTTGCTATTTTTGGGGCTAAAATTAATGTATAAACTTCTTGTTTGAAATTTTTCGACGTTTTTTGTAGACAGTACATTATGATTTTTACAGAAGAATCGTAATTCCTTGAATTTATACACGATTTGATAAATACACTGAATAATCACAGATAAAGCGTCTGAACTACATGGTTTACCAAGAGAAAGAGGGGAAGGGCCACTTAACTTTGAAAAATTAGCAAAAGGAGAATAGTATGATATTTTATATTAAAAGTAGAATAAGGAATACTAACAGTAGGTAACAAACCGCATTAATAACAATAACACACTAAATAGCAAATATCCAAAAACAATATTATATGTTAGTAGGTATTGATACGCATGAAAGGTTAAGCTCAGATACCGCACCAACAACATCACCGTTACCATAGAAACGGATAAAAACTGCAGGCCATCTTAATCTACTACATAATACACAAGAAACGGGTGAGTATTCTCGCAACGCACCATATGGCCACAGTTTCAGACTATTGCACAGAATTAAATAACTTGTGGGCAACTGAACAATCGAGAAACGTTTTATTTGAAAGCTTTTTGCAGGCAACGGTTCAATGAATCGATGTTTTCGAGCTCAAATACATACGCGGCATTCGTTTTCGAACTTCATGCATGTGAAGTGTGAACGTTATTTTGCACTGCATTGTATCAATGTACCATTTTGCGGTTCGACTGCTAGTTTTAAAGCATTCATCGTATACAATATGCAAAACTTCTATAGCTCAAAAGATTCAAAAGGTTCGAGTTGAAATATAATTAAAACAATACTACACTTATAAAAACACACACAAGTTACACTTAAAAAAAATACTAACTAATATACTACAGAATTGCGACCAATATCCCGGAATAATCTAATTACAAAATTATTAATATTTGGACAACACAACAATTCATCAATATAGGTTATTCTTATACTCTTGACTTAACCGCGTAACCAGCAGCCATCGTGTAATCACTAAACGTTCCACTTTCTACACAGTGGACCATTGAGCAAGACGTATTGAACTCCTTGAGACTTTGTTTAGCCGAAATATAATACTTCGGTGTCGAATAACACAGGCTTATCGATATTAGAAGGGTTAGCTGTTTGGCAGACAATGTATCAAACGTTATAGATGGGCGTAGTGATGAAAATTACTAATATATTACCTACGTTATTAGTGAAACTATCTCATCTTATAATTATTAAATTTGATGTGAAGTAACAGTGTTGAGATTCGAGTTGTCTGTGCCTTAATTACATTGTAGTGTTCATCGGTACTGAATAACAAACCTATCAAATTTGTTGATAGAAATTGGGTTATTAAATGCTCATTTCTAAAGCAAAATAATGTTTTTGAATAAAGTTTTTAGAACACAAATAGCACTAAAATATATTTTTATTTTTTACGACGTGACTCGATAGGACTAGAGACTCGGAGGTACTTGCCATACATTATAATCTTTGGAAGGTCTAAAAGATTGACCTTCAAAATTTGATGTCTTAAAAGTCTCCAAGCACTATTAATTAAGCCTAGCTCTTAACATTTAAGATTAATTTTAAGAAACACACAGAGCCATCAAATCAAAAAGCAATATTAAAATAAAGTCACAATTTTACTTAATTAAATAAATGTAGTAATATTACGGAGAAAATGTGTATACAGTGAAATAGCAATTAAGATTCTAATTTAACCATTAATGAGCAAAATAATAAAACATTTTGGCTCACCGCCCCATTACTGCGATGTTTCCAAAGATAAACAAGTAATAAATAAAATTTATTTAGTACTGGGGCTCGCATGGAAATTCTTTTAACAGATGGTTAGGTATTTACTTAAAAGAAAAAAAAGTAGTGTATCTAATAAGAATTATTACAAGTTTGGAAATTAGTTTCTGTAAGAACGCTGCTTTAGTGTTGTTAATTTGCACAACGAAGACCTGATTGGTTTGCTGCGCTAAGGATTGCGGGTTCGATTCCTGCACGGGAAAACTATTTGAGTCATCCGCGGATGTTTGTCTCGAGTCTGGGTGTTTTTGTATGTGATATTTCATGTTTGGGAAACACGCCCACGTTATAGCAGAAATTCCTAATGTGGAGCGACATTTAAAACTTTATCTACACTTACAGAAAAAGTTAAAAGATACATTTCATAGCAACGATTTATCTAATAAATGTTAACCCTGTTGCCATTTATTGGATAAATCGTTTATAGATAAATATTAAATACACAATTTGCCAAGTAAAATCTCAACATAATTTAATACAATACCTATCGATGTTTTTGCCCCCAGTACGCACAAACCACACATTTGCCACGCTTGCTCTGAGTGGAACAATGACAGGCATTATGGAAACAAAGACGCATTCAACCTCAAACCCAAATCACGCCCAGAATGACCTCAGCAGTCACTCCGCGAGGAACTATACAAGATATGTTTATCTTAGACGTTATGTGAGAGTTAGTTACATCAGCTTCTAAGATAGCTAGATAATAATATGGGAGATTATGTATTCGTTCGTCTTCTTCTTCTTATCGTATGGCTGATAAACAACCTGGTGTCAGAGTTTAAACCGCCTGTAGAGTGTAGGCGTATGGCTGACATGGCTTTACACACCGTTGAAAAATCTCTCAGGTGTCGGGTTTTCTCACGATGTTTTCGTTCGTGAGAGGAATAGAGACTCTTTGTAACGGCAAAAGTATCAGATTGGTTTTGGATCAGCCGCTTCAAAGCAAATTGAACAATGAAAACAGTTCCGGAAAACGTTGTGATCAAAAGTGTCAATGTCCTTTACAAGGGTAGGTACCTATTAATAAACTACCTCCATGAAAAGAGTACAATCAGATTGTCAGAGTTACTTTCGCTCAAACCAATAACAGGTATAAACTTGTGCCTGAAGCTTCCCGAGGTATATCTTAAAGAACCGGGCATTTTTTGGGACAAAAGGTCACATACTAACAGGCCGTTTCTCCTTTGCTGCGTGAAAGAAGAACAATGGACCACTTACACACATACGAGTATATATATACCATATGCATTATTATGACCAGAAGAAGGGAACAATAAACACGCTGATGTATAAACAAGAAACTTCGAGATTAGGTACAGTTCAAGGATACGTCACGGCTATCGACGTTGATTTAGTCCCTTGACACATAATTTAGTCGCTTGGTCATTTCGGTTTGGAAGTGTGGTCAAGCTTGTGCATTGATTACGTGGTTACCGATAAAGAATACGCCATATCTATAGGTAAAGGGCGGCTGGTAGGTAATGGAGCATGCACACGCTCCAGTTTACCGGAGAGTGTGTGGGCTCCATTAGGGATTATGTTACTATAGTTAATTGTAGCGTAAGAGGCATAAATATGTTTATTTTTTCCACACCTACATTTTTATACATACCTGTTCAGCTGAAAAACTTAAGGAAAATAGACAAATGCAATAATTTAACCCGTGCTCACCACTCAAGATTAATGTTATGATTATAAATGAAGCGTAATTTAGATTTATTACAATGATTTTTCGACTGAAGCAGTCAAGTGGCTAAGGTATTGGACTGCTGCGCTAAAGGTTGCGGGTTTGATTCCCGTACGGAACAAAAGTTTGAGCGATCCGCAGATATTTGTCCCGATTCTGGGTGTTTGTGTTTGTGATATTACATGTTTGTGAAACGCATCCGCGATAAAGGAGAAATTCCTAGAGTGGGGCGACGTTTTTCAAAACAAAAATCGTGAACCATAAGTAGCTGCCCCAGTAAAAACCTTTTACCTTTCTTTATCACAGTACTTCTAAATTCCAAGCTAAAGCTTGAAGTAAATAACGAAGAGATTGTTTTACTAACATGATGCGCTTCTTAACTGCTCTAAACTGAAGCACAGATGCAAAATTAAACTCGCTTACCTGGAATGATCTTCTCGGGAGTATTAACTCGTATCTAGCTGTAAATACCGAGCTTAATCTTTTAGAAGGCATTCATTTCTCCGTATTTAAAATACTTATAATTAAAATCTAGGAAATGTTTTCCTAAAAATATCTTGGGTTAAATTCTCTAGATTGATTCCGTTCTACAGTAAAAAAACCGAGCAAGTGTTAGATTCGTGCTGTAGATAAAAACCCCTAAATATGATTTCTCGTTGGTATATGTAGTGTTCACAAGCGCGACTTGGCTTAAGATCCTGGTATCTATTTCCACTAGTTAAATCTTAGTAGCCAAACGGGGTTAAGATTTGTGTCCCATAGTCAGAAAAATGAACGAACGAATGAACCCCTATTATATGGGATCTATGAATACAACTGTCGAAATTATGCGTTCCATAAAATTCACCACTTGCACATATTTAAATTATAGCTTTTTTGCAAATACTTTTTACTTCATCATCAGCCGTATGAAGTCCACTGCTGAACAAAAGCCTCCCCCTCAGTCAGGAGGGGGAGTGCCATAATCCCTACGCTTCGCAAGTGGCTTGGGGATTGCAGAATAGGTGGTCAAGTAACAGAAGACGCTGCCGCCCATCTTCTGGATTTTCCCTTAGTCGCCTCTTACGACACCCACGGGAGGAGAGGGGGTGGTCAATTTTAGGCCAGATACCACACGGCAGGGACCAGATACCACATGGCACTTTTAACTTAGTAGAATAGCATACAGAATACCTGATAATTTCAAACCTGAGCAGATCTTTAATCATTAAGCACTTCACGCGGTGAGTTGAGAGTCAAACGGCTATAGAGCGCTTAATTAAGGACTATCTTTAAGAACAATCTACGTAATAATCATTACCAGTATAGTTTCTACGTAATACACAATTGAAATATCGCTATTTCAGTGGTATTAACTCGTATAAATAGGCACCGCTGAATTCCATCATGTCTCCTCCAATAACGCTCCATTTGCGCTTAATTACTAGACTCACTACCGTTAATTACTCCTCCGAAATAGCACCTTTCTATATGCATGACATTTCATTCGCTTTTCTTTCAAACCTCATTTTTGTTCTCAATTTCAGACTTTGCCTTTCAAAGATTCTCGTGCCAAGTTACATTTCCACACTGAAAGTAAGATTTTCAAAATTCAGCAGCTTTTGCCTGAACTATCGGGATCAGACGCCTTACCTTGTATTATCAGACTGTATTTCAAAGGTCAGGAAATATATCACAGCCAATGAAGATTTAAACATTACTTATTCATCTATTTTGCGACACCCCGACTTAGCAACAGAAATTTTCGTGCTTGGGTAGCAGACTTGAACTCCGTATTGGAACCAATATTTGCACTTGTGTTGGTCCATAGTGTTGTACCTAAGCGTGGATCATATATTGTCGATTTTTAATACAAATGACCATAACTTTTACTTTGATCTAATGCAATTATTCACACGCAGTAACGTCAGGCAAAAAAGAGGAATTTGTCTATTCTGAAATGCGAATTTCTTTATTTTTCAAATGTCTTATAGCAGTGACAACATCCTATCTGAAAAAGGCAACATATTACACATAAAGCAAGCTTTAATACCAAATGTAAAAAAAAAACGCAAACAAAGCGAAGCAAAAAAAAATCGAGTAGTTGAAACAGTTTCTCCAAACGCATTACTCAGAAAGCATATATGCATAAAAAAACACATAATACATCACATGCCTGTATATATTATTTGCGTGCAATAAGCTCAGGGCGGCTAATGGAACACATCTCGGCGTTTACTCAGTCCTGTTCTCGTAACACAATATGAACTCTCGTCCCTATGTAGGTCAAGTGTCCCCTGATGATGTCAGGATATGGCTATTAGAGTTCCACGGTTACAACGTCCCACTTTATACGTCATTTAAATGCGAGAACGAACCTTTAATTAAGCTGTTGATGGTATATTTTATTGGTAAAAATTCTTGCTGTAATCAATTATTAGGTATTTAACAGCACTGATAGCTGAGTGGTATGACCGCTGGACTGCCAAGTAAAAGGTCGCAAGTTCAAACCCCGGCACGCACCAATGTCTTTTCGAAGTCATGTGCATATTATAAATTAGTTATTAGTTGCCAAAACCAGCACACCTGAGAGATTTTTCAACGGTGTGTAAAGCTATGTCAAAAAAGGCCTACAGGTTTAAACTCTGACACTTGTTCATCGGTCTCGCACGATGTTAATAAAAAAATCTCCAACATAGTTTCTCCTAGTTTTTTTAAGTTTTTATTCAAGAAATTCCAAATAAAATGATTAATTGTTTGTATCAGTATTCCCAAGCTTTCTTGTATATTTGTTAGAATTAGTACATCGCTATTATACAAATAAAAGTAGGCAAAAAACTAAACCACCATTTTCAAACATTCTTTCACAGCCTAAAGGCAATATAAATTCTGAGGCAAATAATATTTTTATCAACGTCTATTATTCTTCCAGCATTTATAAAAGTTATGGTAATTCAAGCACGTACATCAGAAGTACGTTCAGTTCACTCGTCCAAGCAGAACAATGTCCCAGCTTCTTAAGACTTTACTTTTGCTCTTGTCATTTAACCTTATTATTATAATTATGCGATGCTATCTTGTAATGCTCTGTTGTTACTTACTACTTTACCTTATGTTTAGTTCAAAACTTATATTTATTATTGACTAAAACGGTAAAGAAAAACATTTGTGAGGAAACCGGTACACCTGAGAGATTTTTCAAAGGCGTGTAAAGCCATGTCTGAGGCCTACAGGTGGTTTAAACTCTGACACCAGGTTCTTCATCAACCATACGATAAGAAGAAGAAGATTGTTTTCTTCTTCTCTAGGGATACTCCAATGGTAACTGTCGTTAGCTAAGACTATTAGGTTTACCATAAAAAAAAACTACCAGGAGCAATGTAGCTGTAGAGGTTTTAAAAAATATCTTCGGTATTTCTAACTGAATTGTCAATTTAAATGCAAGAAGAATATGATAACCTGTAGTTTGGTCTCAAAAATAAAATCAACAAACCACATTTAATAATAAATTATATCTACTTCATAAGAAAAACATTGACGTAAGAAAATACTAAGTAAATTCTCTTTGTAACAGAAGCAATTGTTTTTAAAAGAATGCTACAATTAAAACAGAATGATTAAATTAGAGCGAGCAGGATGTGGTCTAGGAAAACCTCCGATAATTAAGAGTGCCGTCTCCATTGTATAGATTATTTAGTTCGTACCTACAATTGTTCTACTATGTTAACAAAATCCAACAATTACTGAAGTCTCATTTGATTATGAGCTCAGAATTATCAACTTCCATGATAAATTTAGTTACGTAAGCACCTATTGAATAAAATATTACAGATATATTATTAAAAGCATTGCTGTGTTTGCCAAACTTCTTGACAGTATATGGTTAGGCGTAAATGAGACAAAGTTGTAGTATAGTCTGGTTATAATTATCCAAAGGTGCATCTTATATACTAACGACTACGTGTTGATCACGGATAGTAGAAACATTTAGTAGATATTGAACGTGCGATAAAGATCGTAAGATTGCGATGTAGATTGTAGATACAGCACAAAGATATTGTACTGTAACAGTACACCCTCCTTTAAAAAAAAAAAAAAAATATTATTATGGTAATAGTGTTTACAATATAAATTTGACCTAGACCTTACTAGTTATTTGCTGATGTATATAAATAATAATGCTATTGTACGCGGTGGAATTTGATGACGCCTGTTGTGGTGTGATTTGCTGACGTATGTAATTTTGACTTAGCTGTTGCACGAGTGTTTATTATTTTTTTCCGTTAAACTCTTCATTCTTCTGTCCAGTGTTTTCATTATGCCGTAAAGTAGGATCACGCCGATTGTTAAAATAATCTGTCCCATTGCAACATTTCTTGTCCACCGTAAGTCCTCCTGGATCAGGTTACGGAGTTTGTCCGCTTCGTTTTGATTGAGGCAACTGTCCGTATTGTATGTTATCTGGTCCTTAGAACTTTGATTTCCCATTTTAGATGTCTTGTTGTTACGAGTAGTTGTGAATTAATGGTATATGTTAAGATCTATGTTAATATATATACGAATGGCTTGCTTATATCAGCGATTTTTTATAGACGCACTACTGGCTTTACTTTACGTCCCGATCGTGTAGTGTACGTGTGTGAATGTCTGTATAAATCCTTTGAATCTGGCACGTAGTTTGATTCGTCATTGATCATGAATGCTGGTTTCAATCTATCAATTGATATCACTGTCTCTTTATTCCTAATTCTAATGCAAAATGTTTTATCTGTTTTACTAATTACTGGGTAGGGTCCTTCATACGGCGGTGTCAGGGCTTTCTTAATTCTATCACACCGAACAAATACGTGTGAGCATTCTTTGAGTTCGGGATGCACAAATATAGCTTGGTTGTGGTTTTTTCTTTTCGGAATTGATGTCATTTGTGTGATGTCCTTTTGAATTTGTTTTACAAACTCTTCGTACGTTGATAACTGTGCTGCTGATGACTCAAAAAATCCTCCAGGGAGTCGTATTGGCGTTCCATATGTCATCTCTGCTGAACTATAACCTGTGTCTTCTCGCAAGCTACTCCGCAACCCGAGTAAAACTGTTGGAATTTCTTTTAACCAATTTTCGTTGGATTCTCTTGTCATTAACGCCACCTTTAAAGTTCTATGAAATCTCTCTATCATTCCATTGGATTGCGGATGATAAGGTGTTGTCCTAATTTTATGTATTCCCAAAAATTGTGAGAGTGACTCAAATATTCTTGATTCAAACTGTCGGCCTTGATCCGTAGTAATGCGCAATGGACATCCAAAACGAGTAATCCATCCTTCGAAAAGTGTCTTGGCTACTGTTTCTGCCGTTATATCTTCTACCGGAAATATTTCGGGCCATGACGTACAACGATCTATGATTGTGATTAAATATCTCTTCCCTTGTGAAATCGGAAGTGGTCCGACGATGTCAATATGTAAATGTTCAAAACGTTGCGCTGTCATAAATGTACCAGGAGGTGATATCGTATGTCGTTGTATTTTTGATTTTTGGCAGGCTATACATGATCTACACCAATTATTGATATCTTTGTTCATATACGGCCATAAATACCTTTGGGTTATCATTTTTCTCGTAGTTCTTTTTCCTGGATGGCTCATACCATGAATGGTATCGAAAATTTGTTTGCGAAATTGCTTTGGTAAGTAGGGGCGGCTTTTTCCAGTAGACGTGTCGCAGGTGATGTTTATTGTGGAACCCGGAAGCGTAATGTTTCTGAATTTTAATCTTTTATTGTCACGTAATTTACTTAGTTCATTATCTGTTGATTGACATTTTTCCAATTCAGCGTAATCGATAGGTGATGGCACGTATATTTCCTCTATTCGAGATAAGGCATCGGCGGTAATATTGTCACGTCCGCTTATGTGTTGAATGTTGGTACTGTATTGTGAAATGAAATCTAACTGCCGGACCCGTCGCGGTGTATCGTTTGGTGATGGTTTTTGGGAGAATGCGTATGTCAAAGGTCGGTGATCCGTAAATATTGTAAATTCTCTTCCCTCGATTAATCTGTGAAAGTGTTTGACGGCCATGTATATTCCTAACAGCTCTCTGTCAAACGTAGAATATTTTTGTTGAGTTTCGCTCAATTTTTGTGAAAAAAAACCTAATGGTTCCCAATTGCGTCCGGATTTTTGTTGTAAAACTCCACCAACGCAAGTAGCACTAGCGTCGGTCATGAGCGCTAGTGATGCGTTGCGGGAAGGATGCGCTGTTAACACTGCGTTTTTCATGCTTTCCTTGCATTTTTCGTAAGCTTTGTCTGCTTCCGTTGTCCAAGGAACAGGTGAATTATCGTTCTTTTTTGAACCATGTAGATATTCGTTTAAAATTCCTTGATTTTCCGCTGCGCGTGGAATATTACTTCTGTAGAAATTGACCATGCCCAAAAATCGTCTTAATTCTTGAATTGTTTTCGGTTTGGGAAATTCCATGATTGCTTTGTAATTTTCTTCGGTAGGTTGTATTCCTTGGCTCGTTATATGATAACCTAAGAAATCTATTTCCCTTCTGAGAAATTCGCATTTTTCGAGATTAATGGTTATTCCATTCTCGTGTAAACGTTTGAAAACCGTTTCTAAATGCTGATAATGCAAATCTTCGTTGTCCGATGCGATGAGACAGTCGTCTACAAATATAAATACGAAGTTTAAATCTCTAAATAAGGAATCCATGAATCGTTGAAATGTTTGTGCCGCATTGCGTAATCCGAAAGGCATTCTTAAGTACTCAAAAAGTCCGAAAGGTGTGATGATGGCTGTTTTTTCTATATCTTTAACAGGAATACAGTGGTATGCTTTGCGTATATCTATCTTGCTTAGTATCTTCTTATTTTCTAATATGTATGTAAAGTCAGTTAATCTTGGTAGTGGGTATTTGTCCGGTACTGTCGTGCTATTGAGCATTCGATAGTCTCCGCACGGTCTCCATTCGCCATTTTTCTTTTTTACCATATGTAATGGGCTTGCCCATGGGCTATCTGACGGTCGGCAAATTCCGAGCTCTATCATATTTTGAAATTCCTTTTTGGCTATGTCGTATTTTTCTGGAGGTAATGGTCTTGCCCGAGCTGCGACGGGTGGCCCTGTAGTGATAATGTGGTGTTCAATCTTATGTTTGGGCGCATTGCGTAGAGAGGACTCTTTCGTGATGTCTTCGTATTTGTTTAAAAGTTGCGTAATACGTGAATTCGTTCCCACTGCGATAGTACGAATTGTTTGTTGTGTCGCTTTTTCTGAAGTTACATGCGTTGTCAGCTCTGTAACTTTGTCGATAAGTTTGCGACCTGCTATGTCGACTAATAGTTTATAGTGCTCTAGAAAATCTGCTCCAATTATTGGTTGTGTAACATCGGCGATTATAAAATTCCATTTATAACATCGTTGTAGTCCTAAATTCAAGGTAAGCGTCTTCTCGCCGTAAGTCCTAATTTTAGTCCCATTTGCAGCGTATAGTGTGTATTGTTCATTTTGTAAAATTGAATATCTCTGTTGCTTGCTAATGACTGAAATATTTGCGCCCGTGTCAATTAAAAACTTCATACCACTTTTTCGGTCGGTAATGGTGAGGCGATTGGATGGGTGGATTGCACAGAGTTTCGCCGTTGTCTGTGCTCTTATTCGTTTCCCTGGTTCCGTACGTAAGCCATTGGTTTCCAACCGCATGGTTTAATGCAGTTCCTTGCATGTTTTCCGAATCTTTCGTGGTAGTAACAAAATCGATTTGCTCCTCTATAGTTTGTTCTCGGCCTCATAATCGGGAATTGTTGACGTTTCTTGAAATGATTGTGCGTGCTGGGTCGATAACCATATTGACCTTGCTGAATTGCGTCAATATCTATCTGTAATTTTGCTAGCTGGGCTAAAATGCATGCTGTATTGTTGTCGTTTGAAGTGTCGTTGCTAACAGCTGATATTTCGGTTACTTTTGAATTCATTATTATTTTGTCTGCAATTTGGCTCAGTTTGTCAATTTCCATGTCTTCCGTAACTGCTAGAACCGTAGTAACTGATGTTGGTAAAAGCCTGAACCATAGTAGTTTAATTGTTTCGTCACTGATTTTTCCTCTCCCGAGGACTCGCATTTGACGTAATAACTGCGAAGGTTTTTGATCACCGAGTTCTGTCTCTGATATTAATTTTTGAAACTGTCGCTGTTCTGTTTCTTCGTAACAATCAATTAAACGTTCCTTGATGTTTTTATATTTATCTGTAGTCGGTGGTGAAGTGATTAGGTCACTAACTTGTAGTATTTCTTCCTTGGATAATTTTGCTATTACTGTACAGTATTTGTATTCGTCTCCTTGCTTCTGTGGTGCTAATATGGCTTCTAGTTGCGTGAACCATAATCTTGGTTGGTCTTTCCAAAATTCCGGAATGCGAGATAAAACCGAGGTGCCAGCGGCTACTTCAAGTGTTCCTTGCTGATTTATGTTCGCCTTGCATGGTGATTGTGCCATGTTTCTTGCTGCGTATTCGTTCGTCGGGGTCACCAATTTGCCAAACTTCTTGACAGTATATGGTTAGGCGTAAATGAGACAAAGTTGTAGTATAGTCTGGTTATAATTATCCAAAGGTGCATCTTATATACTAACGACTACGTGTTGATCACGGATAGTAGAAACATTTAGTAGATATTGAACGTGCGATAAAGATCGTAAGATTGCGATGTAGATTGTAGATACAGCACAAAGATATTGTACTGTAACACTGTGCATAATTATAGAGTCTTTCCAGTGTTAGTTTGTTAAAACATTGGTCAGTACTTTTTATTTGTGAAAAGTTACTTTAAAATTTACTTTGTTGTATAGTTTTAATGAAAAGAAGAACTTGCAAAATTCATTGAAAACTTGTTAACCTAAAAAGCACTTTATAATGTCACATTCAAGTGAAAACAATAAATAAACATTTTCACATAAATTATTATCTGAGTCTGACTGGCGTTGATATGAAATTTAAAACATGAAAGGTAACAGCTGGTAGCATTTCTGCGTATAATAATACTATAAAAGCTGAACAAGGGAAACACGTTATTCTGACGTGTGCATCAACTTCGTCATATTAAAATACTTACGTAAATTTAATAATACTCGTAGCTTTGTGGTCGTATAAGTGCTAAGACCGGAGTTCGATCACCGGAATGTTTTATTGAGATTCTCAGAAGCTAGTTGCGATTGTTTTTTATTGATATTTGAAAATAAATCTATCTTCATCATAGGGCATGGAACTTTTTTATACAAGTAATCTTAACATTTTATTATTATTAAAATCAATTAACGTAGAAAGTGCTGGTCGGTGAAAGATTTGACTTTACTTGTAGCAGAAGTAAAATCAATCGTATTTACCATTTATTTACTCAACTCAACTCACTCAACTTTTTATACTTGTCTGAATTTCTAAGAATATATAATTATTAGGTAATAATATATAAAATTATTTAGTCTTTACCTAATAATTATAATTATTTTCTATAAAAAGTTTTTTTGAAAGGAAGAAAATCAGACTAGTATAAAATAGAACTTCCTGGCATTTCCAGCTGCCCCTGAAACAAGACCGCCTTTAAACATTCTCAGCATCAGTCTACTAATATAAAACTATACAAACTCTTTCTTAGAAATGCCAAATTTCATAGATCACAGAATATCTTATAGATTTTAGTACAGTTATGCTCTCCTACATCGGCAAACGCCTCACCACAATATGCTTTATCCTACATTCTGATGGTTAACCGCTTGACAAAACAGAGTTTACATTTGTATCGGCACCTACTTTTAATAACACCTAAATCTATTTATATACATAAAAATGAATCCCTGTTTCCCTTGGTCACGTCAACTTGTGAACAGATGGACCGCTGTGGCTAATTTTGGCTTTAAAATATTCGATACGCGATACGCAATTCGCCGGGTAAGCTAGTATCTTCATAAAAATGTTTCAAATATTTAAACTAAATTATATAATCTACAAAATATAATATCGCACCCTCGTTCTGCACATCAGACAACGCATGACGCTATCTAAAATGCTAAAATACGTCACGAAATCGCATTTGCATACATATCGTATATTTTAATCTGTATACATAAAACCGCGTTTCCTGGTACACGTAAATCAAGCCAAGCTTCATATAAAAGGCTTATTCTGTGAAAATTTGTTGTTATTTGTTTTAATTGTAAAGTTTTCACTTAATTTGATTACCTTGGACCTACATACTGGCGTATAAAAGCAACTGTTTCCGGAATCTGTTTTTGTTATGTTAAAAGCATCGAATGTAGTCCTCGAAGGGGTAGGCAAATGTGCACATATTATAGTACACCTGCATTTTGCCCGAACTGCCGGCTTTGCCTAGGGCTTCATGCTTAATTGCTTAGCAGTCGCGCTTAACGACCACGAGACACGAGACACTATTGACAATTCACGAAAGTGTTTGTCCCGAGCCTGGGTGTTCGTGTATGTGATATTTCATGTTTGTGGAACGTACCCACGATACAGGAGACACGTCTAGTGTGGGGCGACGTTTAAAAAAAATGTAAAACCGTTCGCAAAAAAATTACTGCTATGTCAAAAATCGAACTAAAAAGTAAAAATCATTATTCTATATATATAAAGGATTCTAACGATACTCCAGGAATCGGTTTAGGTATATAGAAATTATGGTGAAATAAAGAAATTCACATACTGTATCCTCTTTTTTTGGGCAGTCGTGTAAAAACGAACTTAGAGAGTTACAATATTTTCTATAACTTCTCAAATTGACTTAAAACCGCATATCGACCAACATACTTCTTTTAAATATCAATATGTTTTATCTAAAACAACGTGAACGCGAACCCTAGAGGCGCCATCAGATTCATATTTAGTTGCATAGGGGAGCGACAAGTACTCGTCGCTAATACCCAGTCATTTGGCCGATTCCGGAGTAACGTACGGATCTTATTGCCTTAGCATCTGTGCTCTCCTCATTTATACTATAATTTGCGTCGAGTTGGGAAACACATCACACTAATAGCCCATATTTTATTAAGGCTATTACATAAATTTTATTTAGGTTTGCGTCAAATTAATTTATCGGTCGTTATTTTAACGCTGTGCAGGCAATGTTAAAATTCCTTAAGCTTCTCATTCACAACGAATAACAGAGTTGAATAGTCCGGAGAGTGGGCGGAACTTTCGTGTCGGTAAATTTTGTTGGTGGTTTTGTGTTGTATCTTGACGTGCCTATAAATAGAATCAATAGTCATTCTTATAAACACCCTGATTAGTCTTTGAGATATAGATCTATTGTATTATCTTTGTTAATTTTTTTCCTCACAATTCTTTAATCAATAGCAAGAAGTTTGAAGACATGAAACGCTGTTTCATATCTTGTAAATAGGATTATAAGTATGTTAGGATTATTAGTTATTAACATGATTTACAATCCCATTAGTAAATCACATCCTGCTTTTGCAACAAAAACCTTATTTAATCAACAGTTTAGCACACATCGTAAATTAAATTAAGTAAAATTGGCTTCGTTAATTATACCTCGAATAGAACAATAAAAATTCCCATATATGTATGTATGTATTTTCAAAACAAAAAACACGTTCAAAGATGCTGTGTGTAGATACAGAAAGGCACATTGCCACTATAAAATTCTAGGAGCAAATCACCAAGACTAAATAAAATATTTCTTTGTTCCACTGCATAGTAACAAAACAATGTCAGGAAAAACAAAAGTGGCACCAGAAAACAAAGAATAGACTAAAAGCACCGCTCAAAAATAAACACAGGTACTTCCTCATATGAATAAAAGGTGTGGAAACGGTTATCCTGAATACGAAGCACTTTTTGACTGCAAAAACAAATAAATCAATGCGACTGTTTCATTCGTTCACGTTCTTATGACCAATTTGTTTTTCATAAACCACTTTAATAATATTGAAATGGAACGACTCCTGTTAAGACCGTTTTAATTCCACGACCGCAAAATTATAGCGACAACAACACTACGAATTCTGGTCCCGACTTTATTAGCGTTTATAAATCAAATTTAAACCAACTATTAAGCCTCAAATTACTGACAAAAGCCGCGGAAAAATGCTTGTTATTTAAACATAATTTTATTTTGTCGTGACCTCAAAAAATTTTCTTGTGGTAAAAACGGTACATCGGCTAATTGGTGATGCAGATTACTAGGTGCAGTACCAGGTACCATGGTAATAAGTGATGGATCTAGTGCCATAAGCAATATAGGGAACAGGTTTTGGTCAGTCTGACCTACTTCCGAGCTAAGGTTAATATGGACTTTTCTCTTTTTTCCACTTTAAATAAGAGAGTGCATAGGTATTTTAACATAACAGGCGTCCGTCATGCGGGCGATTTGTTGCTCTTCTCTTGACAAACGAATAAAATATAAAGATTTTAGTAGTTTATTTCATCCTTAATACGTCAGTTTTCGTGCAAACATTTATGTACGACGTCACAACGTGAAGTCAAACCTTTATATAGGTAATCTTCCTCGTGGTAATTATTTAAAGAAATTATAAATTCAAGTTCATTCATAATTAAAAATAAAATAAACAGGTGACGTACAATTTTCGGACGCGGTTATAACTATGTAATTTAGGTAGGCGCAATTTAAAGTTTTAATGACTTACCCTCAACATGGGGACAGTGTACCGTCGGCATATTAATCACGTGCTCTAAATGTTGGTTAAAATGTCACACGCTATTTTGCTATCACTACCTGAGACAGACAATTATAGGTCATTCAAGTAAATGGTTAAGTATTCGCGGATTTGTATGCTTACTACTTTCTCGACTTTTACGTTTCATAACTAGGTGAGTTGGGCATGTGCTTTTTTGCACAATAATTACCACAAACTGCATTACCGATATTGACGAAATTTCGTTTTCAAATATTTCTAGTTTTAAAACGTCGCCCCACACTAGAAATTTCTTCTGTATGCGTGGGTCTTCAAAATAGCTTAAACTCAGAGGCATTTATAGCAAAAAAGGTACAACATAATACGCGGACAATTTCTCTGAAATATCTAGTCTAGATTTCGTTCGATGAGTCCACTACGCGTGCTAAGAAAGTTTATTTGTAAAGTGGTGTAGATTACAAATGCACATTTATAGCTTCTGTTCCGCAAGAGGGTAGTATATCCTTCAACGTTTATCCGACGTGACGTCCGACGCAGGCCCCTCGTATTTTAACTATCCCTAAGGACAAGAACATCAAAGTTCAAACTAACAGCAAAAACTCGTTACAAAAACTTTTGGAAACAGAAATAAGCTTGGTTAAAATGGTTTCCTTCAAGGAAAAAGTACTAATAAATATTAAGAAAACTCTGTGGGGGATGCATTAGGAATACAAGTCCATTCTACCACTGTAAGCAAGTCGTATCAGTGAATGAATGAATGGCAATAAATCGGACTGATGATGATGAGCTACGAATTATAAAAAATGTCCTGATAAAAGCGAAAACCTCTGCTAACCTTTCAGAAATTACAGACTTTGAATGTCTTTTATTTTAATTTTATTTCAATAGAGATATGTAACGGCTATAATACATAGTTAGCTGCTTATCGGTAAAACTAACAAATGCACTGCTCAAACGTTTTCGATAGATTACAATACAGAAGAACTAGCTGTAAAAGGAGAATCTTAAAAGTAACTAAAAAAGTCCAATTGAATCCTTAAAAAAAAAAATGTGGCACTATTTAAATTTCGAATATTCTCAAATAGACACACTTGCCTGTTTCGAAAATAGAACTGTAATTTTAAGGCTACATGTTGCCAATGTTTGTTCCAGTTAAATTTCAATAATTGTTGATTCATCAAAAAGATTGATTACATTAAATCCTTTCGCATTATTGGTTTTAGCTGTTACCAAATTTTGCAGTTGAAATTAATATTTAATACCTAAATGAAAATTAATTTAAGTGGTGTATAAACGGAACTGTCTAAAGTATTTAAGTGTGTACTCGGTTTTTTGCAATGATTAAATAGTAATACAAAATAATAGTCAAGAGTTCTATGAACAGTAATAGGCATTAAATCCATCCACTTTATAAGAATACCAATATTATTTATTAACCAATCTGAAAGTTCCAACGTAGGTAAATAAAATACTAAATTATGAAGATAATTTCCATGTTTGTACAACCTACATACGTTTAATATTTGCTCATTCAAAAGGTTTCTTCATCGAAATTAAATGTGTTGCTAAAAACGAATACCTTTTATTGCTCAGACACAAACAATACTTTGAATGACTAAAAAACACAATAGGAAGACTTCTTTATAGCGTTTCATAAATGATTACTAGATTGTATAAAAAATAAATTATGAGCGATTTATTATATTATTTACGCTTGTATTAAAATCTCTATTTAGGCTAAAGACATAGACTACATTCCATGTCGGCAACCTGTTTTGATGCTATTCAATAAGGCATTTTTATTCTATGCCACTGCCTATCTCTTCACAACCTTGTAATAAGATAAGATACGATATTTTTATTTGTTGAGAACATGAGTGTACGTACAATTTATACAAGTGCATGTAAGTGAATGTACAGTTTTTGAGAGTTCGTCATGCTTGCCATGTTACAGGCGTACAAATATTGATTCATATAATTACAACTTAATATTATTATATATAATTGAATTTATCTTAAAACTATCTTCTAACAAATAATCGGTAACATAATAGTAAGTTTTTCCTGCTAGAAATTTTTTAACTTTTCTAGCAAGCTATTGTTTCTGTACTGTCATCTGCAAAGAGTGTGATGGGTTGATCTTCTGATTTGGGTAAATCATTGATATACAATGTAAAAAAGTAATAATCTGAGACTGGTTGTCAGACCTTTTCAGGTTTGAGATTAAACCCTAAACGTGCTGTCAAAGCACGGGGGGCTCTAGAATAGAATGGATGGATCCACGGACAGCAGACAGAAGCAGTGATAGCCGGCTGGTATGACCGTTGCACTGCCAATTCCAAGGTCGCAAGTTAAAACTCTGCACCAATGTTGTTTCGAATTCATGTGCGTACTATAAATAAGTGATCAGTTGCTAAAAACGGTGAAGAATAACATCGACAGAAAACCGGCACACCTACAGATTTTTCAACGTGCGTAAAGCCATGTCAGAGGCCCACAGGCGGTTCATACTCTGACACCAGGTTGTTCATCAACCATACGATAAAAAGAAGAAGCTTAACCTTGATCAATCGATCCAAACTATACATTAGTGAGTCATAGAACTGATGTTATACATAAACACATAGTAATCTACACCCAATACGCTACGCCTACGCTTCGACAGAATAACACCAGCGACATAAACACAACTTTTGTTTCTCGACTCAGTAGCCATCCCTTCCCTAACTAAATAACAACAATAACAGGGAGCCCGCTCCTCGACTACCGAAACTAACTACATGACAATCTAATAAGGAATCGAGTGATAAGGAAAACCTTTCATTTACGGAGAAAAAATAGACTGCCACGATAAACACATTACAAGTGTAAGGTGCTTTCTACCTCTATATAGGTATCACGTTTAATAATTTATGTTTTGGTAGGTATAGGTACATACGACTCATTGAAGACATTATTGATCCTGGCTGGAGGCTCTTGGTTCTCGCCAAAAAGTTCGGTAAAGCAGATAGCCTTCCTAGGGCTGCCTAAAACAGACCTATCCTAAAAAAATATACAGTATTTTGAAATAATTTTTTGTTGTGTTTTTGTTGTATATATCTATACAGGGAGAGCGTATTTTAAGTGGCAAAGAACTTGGTGTGGACCCAATAAATAGCAATCACCCTACCACATATGACATAGGTATAATGAGAAGTGGTAACATGTGGGTGAACAGACTCTCGGTAAAGGTGAACACTGAACATTGATGCATATCTTTTTGGTAATACAGGCGTGATTAGATATATAATTTCCAAACAGACGGATAGGCCGAAGGTTATAATTATTCATTTATTTTACCATATTGGTAAGGATTGGAATGATGTTGATGAGTTTTTAACTTAAACAGATAAAAGTATGTTCAGATTATATTTTAAAGGCACGTTTACTGGAAACACTCTCTCAACTTAACTACAGTTAATTAACGCGGAAAATTGAGTGTAATATTTTTTGAAGAGAAATTTGAGGAGCTTGTGGAATTTATTAAATTTTACTCCGAGAAGAATTAACTCAACAACGTAATTCTAAGAAGTTGGAAACGTTTTTTTTAGCAATACTTGAGATTGTGGTCGAATCTAATAAATTGGGGTACTAGCGAATGCGTGTTTTGATCCTTTAAACCCGAGGTTAGCCACACAAGACCCTCTAAGTACGGCCAATCGAATTTGCCAATAAAATGTGCCCATTACACCACACTTTCCGACCGCCATTCATTGGTTAATCGTGCATATGTGCTTCGATAAGATTTATCTAGATTCTCCCTTAACATTTCTTGATTACTCATCATTACTGTTGCAAGAAGAACTTGGTTTAAGAAAAAAAAACAGAAATACGTCAAACAAAGTTATAAATTATCTTCTCCGATATTTAATTAAAGTGTTTGTATACGTATATTTCGATACATTCCAGAATAAAATAAAAAATTCAAATACATTTCTTTCAAGAATCCCACCCAATATTATTATTTTCGTAAAGTCGTCAACACAAAAGAAACCGCCCGCACGGCAAAGAAAAACAATTTGGACAAACGTCTTAATCGAATCTATACTGAATCTCGTTTACGATGTACAAAATCGACTTTTTCCGTTCTTTATAGCAAAGCAGTTTAGTGATTTAATAGAATTAAAGGCGTACTGTTCTCGTAAGTACGACTGTACAAAACCCAATCAGGGCTTGGCTGTTTCTGAGCGAGCTTGATTTGGTTATAGTCGACAATGGGTTTACGTCGGATGAACGACTGCAGTAACATCGTTAGCGATAAAAGTCCTTCGTCAAATAAAACTGTATCGCTTTTAATTTCGTTCCTGTTAATATTATTTGTGTTCGCTGTGGTTTTATTTTTATTGAGTGAATCGTTTGGTTCTGTGTACGGGATAAGTGGTGGAGTATCAGCTATTGGCTATTGGCAGCAATATAGGTATTAGTTACTTTTTCTAGATAATATTATACGCTGATAATCTATTGGTCATCACATCACCAATTATACAATTACTGCTAATTATTCATTAATATACACGATTTCCATAAAATATATTTTTTATTTCGTTTCAACAACGTTTTGTGTGTTTGTTGTGACGAGGAACCCGTAGACCTATAAATTGACTTGACAAAATATGACAGCATAGTATTCGTTCGATTCACAAACAATAATTTTATTTCAGTTTTGTATCCCTATTTATTTATTGGATCGAAAGAACGCTTATGATAAAGTTTAGGTTGTCCCTATTTAGGACTGTTTATTAAAATCATAGGAATTGTAAACTTGCCACAGTTAGGCGAAGGTCGCGGATTCGAATCCCGCTCATGTCCATAATTTTTATTCCGGTCGGATTCCCTGATCTGATACCCTGGGGCAAATTTCCTTTACCTATTTGTATTGATGTTCTTCTAACACATTGAAATTTTATTCAAATTTGTTATTAAAATTTATATGAAATACCAAAATTCACTTTCGCAGAATTGAATATAACTTTTACATTTGCTCAGAAGCTTCATTGTGGATCAGCGCTTATATCATTGCGTCATAAGCGTGGGGCCAAACCGATGCATTTACCCAACGCTGAATAGGCCCAGCAATTAACCTGATGTTTCCTTTCATGCTTACATTAATGAAATGGCTCCTTTTACAAATAAATAATTACTTTTCACTTATTTTAACAAACGCTTTTCTCTCTAAAGATGTTGTTTTTGTGTCAGAAACTTTTGCAACTTAGTTATATACCTTATAAGAAGTTAATTATATTCGCATCTTGTCATTAAGTAAAAACTCCAGGAATGTTGTTTTGTTACGAACGATCTTTTTCCTTTTTTTGTAATTAAGTTATCGGTCAAGTTCCGTGTGTACTTAATATTGTATTAGAATAAAACTGTTCCAAGAGTTAGACCACATATGGTAATTTATTATTTACTTTCACATAACAATAAAATCAGCCTTTTGAATATAAATGTCTCGTTCCGTTCAGTGAAGAAAAGTCTTTAAAGTCCGACTAAGTCTAGGCCGTCACATTTTTTAGTAATCAGAACTTTGCTTGTGTCTTTGAAATGTTTTATAACCTTGAAATTCCTACTCAAGAAGTTAAAATGCTTGAATTTTCTTTTAAGTCCTCATGCATCTAGACTAATATTAACGTCATTTTACAAAAACAATTACTTGAATTATAAACTCATTTATATTCTAAAAGTTTAAATATAGAACATGAGATGATTCGAAGTTCAACTGCTAATTAAAGTCAAACTACCTCCAAACATTGTCTTCATACAAGTTTATGTAAGCTGAAATACATTCATATCTTTTGTCCTTCCAAAGACAAACATAAAAGGATTGCCGGCTCAGTCTCAAAGTTTATTCGTATCAATGCCTATGTGGCTGTGTTTGATCTCCAACCGTGTAAATTCGCAAGCGTTGCAAAGTGTGCGGGCCCGACACAGAAGCGCAGTAATCCATTGCTGCCTACCGGCCCACAATGGATTCAAGTTTAGTCGATTAAACCCGGCACCAAACACTCGCCACCTACGGAAAAATGTGGCCGCACACAATAGGAATGCCATGCGGGGATTTGTGAGAGCGAAGAGAATTGTTGCTAGCACTTTGAGTCGGTGCTATTGTAATGTATTTATTTATTACGTATTCCATTCTGGATATTTTTACGTAACGGAATATTAACCCTGTCTTACCAATAGCTATTTTTGTCTGGTAAAAAATTGGCTGGTCCATTCGTTACTGGGTTGAATGGCGTGAGTACGGGGACAAACTTAGGTATCGGCTCTCAATAGAACTTTTTTGTACTCCTCTTCCTAACATTACAGCAATGGCAAACAGATATCTCAAACGGATCTTGGCGCCTAACGACTTTCTGATGATCTAGGCAAGTGGATTCAATTGAAGGACAATAATATAGATTCTCTTTACCACCTGCGACCCTAGTTCCTCTTTTTCAAACTGTGCTGTTCTAAAATACCTTTTGTACCAGCCTAAGTGAATTCCGCGGTTTTTATAAATTTGCACTTGCATTGAATCATGATTCTAAAGACGCGTACCACCTAAAGCAATTGTGACCGCCCAACGATATAGTTCTTTCCGTGGAGTACGTTCCGTTTTTTCTGGATGATGTCCTTCTTTTTGGTCTTCTTCAACTTACTTTCTTATTTTATTAATTAGGATTAGGAAGTTAGGATGTGAGTCAAAACTTAGGCGGAGTTGATAAGTCCCACTAGCTTATCTGACCCACTTTGACATTCAGGTAAGCAAGTCTTCTTAGAATTTAAGTAATTAAGTGCAAATACGGTAAGGAAATGTGACACACTAGATTTCTGCGAAAGCTCGCCAACTGCTAATTAATGCGATCTAATTAGAAAAATCTGATCAAAGACAGGATGTATGTGTGTCTTAAGAATGGCGCTCCTTAGCAATCAGTCTCATACAAGCTGGTTCTTTTTACCGCGTTGGTAAGGCCTAAGGAACTTTTAATACTTGGTTAAACGACTTTATAAGAAAAAACAAATGATACAAAATCTCTCTGATGAAATGTGGCACAGCTAATGGTTCATAAAAGCTTTCTGATTTAATGTTAAAAATACCCTAAGAGCACTTGAAAATATCTTAAACATCTTGGAAAGGCACAAAGGCCATGATGACCGCAATTTAACATCGTATAAGCATTGTAAACATATCACTATTCCATGTGAAAACATCTTAAGCAAACGATTCTGCGAAGTTCTAACAAAGGGTTATAAACAAAAGGGTAAATTAGAAGGGCTTCTTGACTTTGACCGACAGACTCGTAGAGATGTTCAACCTCTTTAGCCTTTCGGTACCATTCGACGATGCGTCCCGCGCCCACTTCTGCCCTAATCAAACGAAACCTCGGAAAAATCTTTACCTCAGCCGACAAAACTGACAAAACAAGTGAACGAGTAAGGGCCACGGTTCAAGTACCGTTTTTCAACCGAAAGGATTTAGGATTTTATCAACTTGACCTTATCACAACTTTCTCTAATTTTAAGCCCTTTCCGTTAAAATTTGAGATTGTGTATGTAATTATAATTTTAAATGTATAAATGTGATCCGAAAATATTTAAAAGCCTTCTTTTAGATTATTTAGAAAATCATAACCTGTGTCGTAGTGTATTACATGTATGCACAAACCTGGGTGTAAAATATGCACCCAGGTTTCCAGTTCCTATACAATATTATACGTCCTATTCCGTCTTGAGTGATTGCTATTGTTCCATCATATAATCTGGTATTGAAGCAACACCAATACATATGTAAATGTTACCACAGATCTATTGTATCGAAATCGAATAGCCTCGATGGTCAATAGACTTTAAATATTTTTGCTTTTCAGCAATTGTGAACAGGGTCCATTCGTTCCAGCGTTTCGATTTACTGCAATACACAAATTCTTGCGCTGCGATACCATTGTTAACAGTACGGATTTTTGCTCTTCCTACAATTTGATTTATATTCAACGTTTTTTATTCCCCAGCCATTTTAACTTCTTCCATTTCTTTGAAAGGAGATAGGAATCGAATTATATACACAGGTGAATTTTTAACGCAAAACCAACTTGTTTCTCGTTGAATGCAAAAGGTTTTTCGTTAAAAACCGTATATTCGTTTTCCTTTCAGGAGCGTTGTTTTGTGTAGAGTTAATTTATAAAGCGGTGGAGTCAGGGAGGTTTGTTCATAATTAAAGACTTACCTCTTATTCATTCTCTTACAAAAGGCCATAAAATTAAACCTGCATATTCGTACGTCCCCTATTTTTACACGCTACGTGCTCGACGTCATAAATTAGATCTACAAAAAGGGAACATTATGAGCCGCGACGCCAGGGGCTCACCTTTTCTCATTATTCCACATTTTCAGCCCCAAATACGAATAGAAAATTGGACCTTGTTAAACACAACTTATTAGTATGCATTCAATAATAACAATGAGATAATAGGGTACATCCAGCAAAATAGGACAAATGGTGTGTATATAAAGTCCCCGCAATGTTAATAAAGGAACAAACGTTATTAAAATAAAATAATATTATGTAGTGCTGTACTATAATTTGTTAAAACTTCCATAATCACGAAGTATCGTCATCAAAAGTTTCCACAAAACAAAAATGTGATTAAATCAACGGAAATTTGATTTACTTTTCTTTATTATGGTAATATCTTTGTATCAGAACATTCTTAATAAAGTC
This sequence comes from Abrostola tripartita, assembly GCA_905340225.1. Lineage (NCBI taxonomy): Eukaryota > Metazoa > Arthropoda > Insecta > Lepidoptera > Noctuidae > Abrostola > Abrostola tripartita. The sequence goes on from HG996494.1 coordinate 1,944,692, forward strand.
AATTATAATAGCATTATAATAAAAAAATGCCTGTAGCATTTTGTTACAAGAGAATGTCTCATTAAATTTTTAGAAGAAAATATCCTGTGGTCTTCAGTAAAAATACAGATAAATTTATTAGTCGCCGGCCCGCTGGGAATATCTACGGAGCCATTTTGACGTCAATTATAATTGGAATACCTAAAAGAAATTTCGCTACAAAATGTTGAGAACCGTTGTTTTTATGAGGGCACATGAATTAATCGTTAATACAGTCTTAATTGAATGACCATATATGCTACAAATGATGCTTACTCAACATACTCGCTGTTAATATGAAATCTTATTTCTTGGTTTCGAATACGGCAATATTAGAATTAAATATATATTGGCTTATAGCGGTACCTACTGTTAGACGATAACTTATTTTTAGAAAACTAATTGACCATAAATAGCAAACGTACCATAAATATTGTATTTTCAAATGTTGTGTCGTTTGTTTTTATTTGCTGATTTATTCTTTTTGTGGGAGTTTTTTATTGTAAGAACGGTTCTCGAAGTTTTCTTGTATTTTTAGCAGCTATAAGGCATCCAATCGGGTACATTTATGTAAATTTTGCTTTTCTCTGCATATTTTTCAACTCAATAAACCTACGAAGACAAAGAATACCTACCATCTCAAGGTTCTTTCCAAATCTACAAAACAGATGTACTTTGCAGAGCTACTAGTTTTGAAGTTTTGTAAGTGCTCTTTTGTAGCCTACATGAAATAAAAACATTATGACTATGACTATTGAATTTTCAGAATACTGAAAAAACCAACCAAATTCCTAGCACAAGAAAAACAATTGAGTGGGTTATCAATAAAATATAATTGAATAGAAAATAGAATAAAAACAAGCACGCCTGTTACGATTGCTGCAAAAACTGCTGAAAGGAAAGAGCAATAACATAAAAATAATTGCTGATACGAACCGCACCAGCGGTTACCGACTAAAATCGTTATGAAATAACAAAGAATTAACCTTATCTCAAAATGGGGTCTGGATTAAAAAGCTCACAAGATAAAAAAATAACGTTTTAATAAGCTGAAAACAAAGTTTTGGTATTAAAATTTCTTCGCTTAAGCAACGCGAGTTAATTCCTGAGATTATTCCGTGGCGGAAGAAAAAGTTTGCGGGCGCCCGGTATCTCTACCGGCCGTTGCATCTGCTTACCTAAAGTAACATACTATTATGACTTTAGAACTAGTTAGACATTTTATTACAGTTTTACTGGTAAGCAGTGATAAATATTAAGCTTTTGCTGCGATAGGAAAAGAGGGATTTGTCGTTTTACTTACTGGGCTGATTAATTCATTTTCTTAATTCTTTATCACATAATAAAACTTCGCACGGGTATTAAATATTTCTCCACTATTAAATGGATTTTATATACATATAAACCTTCCTCTTCAATCACTCTATCTATTAAAAAGAACCGCATCAAAATCCGTTGCGTAGTTTTAAAGATTTTAGCATACATAGGGACAGAGAAAGCGACTTTGTTTTATACTATGTAATGATGATACATACAGGTATTATAACATGAACTCAGAACAGAATTGCGTTCTCATTTTATTGGCTGGATTGGCATGGACATTGCCAGCTTTTCCGACTCTATTTAAGTTTATGCTTCGAAACTTAAGGTTACCAATTCTATCAAATTGTTATTTAGTTATTTTAGAATTTGAAGGGCAATTTAAAGTCAATTTAGGGTCGCAAAATCGGTCACGGTCTAGCCAATTTAGCAGAAGACATGTCTGGAATGAATTTAATTTAACCAAACATTGTGTGCTGTGGAAAACCCAACATCAGAGGTACTTATCTATCAAATTTATTATATCCTGCATCTGTATCTACTTGTTTTAGCGGAGAATGTTTGTAAAGAAAATCGACAGTTTCTTTAGTTCATGCCGAAATGTTGATAAAAATTGAAACCCCGAGAGGCAACGTGTACAAACTCAGAAGTAGGCACTTAGGAGCATTAGTAAATAGTCAAAACTCAAGCTGCCCATTCTAAAACGTTATTCCTATGAAAAGAATACTCAAAACAAATGCATATTTACTCTGTGTCTCGAGTCTCCTCCAACATGCAGGTTGTGTAACAAAGGACGATAGAACTGTATGCGAAATAAGTTATTTGTTTTACATTACAGCTATTGTTATGTGAAAACCACAATATTTCTTCTATAAACATTACTGGTTCCTAAATAAGTACTCTTGCTCTCCCTAAAGCTTACTTATATCCTTAAGGCGTTTGCTCTGCCTTTTAAGATTGTGTTTTTATACCGTCCTCCACATAAATACGACCCCTGACAATCTAGTTTATTTTATACTGAATTCAGTGAAATTGAATTCTACTCTATATCGATAAAACCAATGCATAAACTCTACTTGGAAATTCTAATACAAATGTTTACGAAAACGGTTTAGGTATTTTCTTTGCGTTCTAGTGGTTAAATACTCCAGACATTTCGATTACGTACTGTAGTCAATAACGAATAGTCTTAGATGACAGATTTATTTGATGTTAGGTATAATATATTTGGAAACATAAAATACTTTTTCAATTTGTCATTCGATCGATCCTGCTGAGGATTCATTCAGAAGCAATCATCCAGATAGGTGTGGACATTCACGACTGAAACATCTTAGACAATTCTCCATTACTTTCATAAGTCGATAAAGGGTATTGTGTAGCTAACTATATAAAATGATCATTAGAAATGAAAAGGTCCATTATTCTTTAAGAATTCATAACACCATTGGAAGGGCTCGATTCTGCAGACAATGGACTTCGCGGCCAGGACTTCCTAATAACTCCACGTCGTGGAGATAAATTCCAGTGAATAGAATTTATTCTGATATGATATTTGAATAACTGTTAGTCTAGACTATTGTCAAAGTATAACTGGTAATGCAATGATTGGATCTTTTCAGAAAAGATATTCTTTATTGTCGCGGTGGTCTTGTAAACAAAACTGATTCGTATTTAGACTATTGTTATTTATTAATCGCATCTCTAAGTTAAGAACCCAGAATGGGTTCTGAGAATAAATATTTTTGAGGATAACTAACCTTACCGGAAATACCTAATATTTTTTTTTTACTGAAAATAAATATTTTTGAGGATAACTAACCTTACCGGAAACTCCAAATTTTTTTTTTACTGAAAATAAATTTTTTTGAGGTCAGTGTACAACCTCAACATTTGCATTTTAACCATCAATTTCTGAAGTAATACTAAGAGGAAAAAGTTGTATACCTACAGGCAAGAATTATATTATGTACTAAGTCCCGCAACTTTGGCAGTTTTCCACCGGTGGTATACCAAAAAATACCCGGGAAGTCGATTTTGTCAACTATTCTCTACACAGCCATAGGAACTCTAGATAGTTAGCTAGAGACAGTCTACAAAAGTGTCTGATTAATTCCTTCTTTAACACGATCATAATTAATTAGTTTCATATTTTTCCTAGCGTTTGATATTAGATCTTGATATTAAAACTTACTTTGAGCACGTTCTGATAACATAGCATCTATTAAATTTACTTAAGTCTTCCATGAGGACGGAGGGGAGCTAATATTACTTGGTTCTTTTATTGGTGATATTCCATTATAAAAACTGTGTCACGCCAATAATTTGTTGAACAATGAAGCGGATGGTGACTGAATATTTGAATTTTTATGACATCGTTATTATAAAAGAATGAATGATAAAGTTTATTGAATTAAAAAAATAACGCAAACACAAAATTTACAAGAAATGAGTTCGATCATCATCATCATCAGCCGATAGATGTCCATAATCCCCACGCTTGGCAAGCGGCTTGGGGATCGCAGTGTTGGTAGTCAAGTTACGGAAGACGCTGCTGCCCATCTTCTGGATTTTTCCTTAGTCGCCTCTTACGACACCCACGGCAGGAAAAGGGGTGGTCAATTCTAGGCCGGATACCACACGGCCGAGAATGAGCTTAAAGTAGGCTAACTTAGGGAGATAAGTAAATTCGTACCAATATATAAGTAAAGTACTAGGTTATCGTCTGTATTTCGGCACGCAGCGCTTCTAGCCCTCGGATATTACGATAAGAATTGGCAATGCAAATATTATCATGCTTATACTGAAAATATAAGTAAGTGTTTTTACACCCTTACAGGGTCTTTGTTTGTTGAGATATCATGTTTTTTTTTCTGTGGAAATACATAGGGCAATAAATAAATATGGTACCTAACAAAATATTACTTTTGAATTACACTTTTCTGCCTATACCTTCAGGGATTCACAAGATGATTTATCAAAAAAAATTAGTCAAATTGTATTTTCAGACGACTTCTGAATAATACAGATTTCACATAAGCTTTTCGACATAATAATTATAATGACATTAAACACATTACATTTCATCAATTAACCTTCAGGAACATTTTACTTTAATTTTCTAGTGACGCGCGTCGAATAATGTGCCGTTGAATAAGTGCTAATGAACTTAATTTTAACTCCATTTAAAAATGTTTGCAATATACAATTTAAAAAGTAATTATAATGCCTTTCTGGGCAAAATTTGGACACGAGGAAGCTAATCTCTTCTGAGATAAATGACACCAATATTCACTTCGGAACTGGAGTCTATATTGGTAGTAAGTCCGTCGCAAATTCGCAATGGTATCCAAATACAAGGATTTTGTTACGCGGCAGACCTAAAAGGATCTTGCTGAGCTTGAAGGGTACCTAGGTCTAGGTTTATAAGATTTGGCTAAGGCTAAGTTTAATGGATGAAGAAGTGCAAAAATCTGAACACCTACAGTTGTATGACTTTTGGTGCCATTTTAGCATGTTGCCCATGCTAAGCTTGAATCTAAATTGATAAAGGAAACTTGTAAAATGATGGACACTATCAGTTGGTTAGAGCAGCGCCACGGATCGGCGAAGGTCGCGGGTTCGAATCCCGCTCGTGTCCATCATTTTTCAAGTTTCCTTTATCAACCTACAGTTGTGTTTTTGGATACTATATGGACCTCTGGGTGACCAATAATAATAATTTAATAACTCTCCAAATCTGTGTTTCCAAAGCATTAAACTCCCACGTAGTACATTAAAGCTTCTAAAACCTCCTCAATAAAACAATCAGGGCGGTGGTAGACACTTCGTCGGCGTCCCGCTGCCAAACCCTCATCTTGGTAACGCGACGACAGATCGGCCGAATCAATTTGCACTTCGCTCTTCACATCCATTCTAATATTGCTTTAAACATTGCTTGATTCATTTGGCCGTAGTTACTGGTGATCTATTTTAAGTGCTAGACTCGTTGTTGGAAGAAATACAAATAGCCTTATTCGATACATCAAACTCTTTTATTTTTAAAAACTGTCGCCCCACACTGGGTAATTCTCCTGTATCGTGGGTGCGTTTCACAAACATGGAATATCACATACACAAACACCCAACCCGGGACAAATTTCTGCGGATCGCACAAATATTTGTCCCGTGCGGGGATCGAACCCGCAACCCTTAGCGTAGCAGTCCAATCGCTAGCCACTGCGGCAATAAACTTACTTGTAAAACTGAAATGGAAATGGTTTGCACATTATTCAAGTTATCTTGTACTCGCAATTGTTAAAGTCACACTTATTTAACTGCAACATACACATTTTTTTTTTTAAACTTATTTAGTCACTTCACAGGCGACGTAACTTTATTTATTCGTGGTTTACATAATAATAGCTTGGGCTACTACGGTTTGTGCATCTCCATATAAAATATTATATCAATCATTTTAGTAGTTAGATAAATTAGTTAGAGAGAAGTTAACAGATTTATTTTTGCAATAACGTGACGTAGTAGGACGTAGTATACCTCAAGCTCACGGATTCAATACCTAATTAGGGACTTTTATCGCTGGGTAAGTACCAATGTATTTTTTCTTTTATTCTTTAGTAAACCACTATCGCTTTTCTTTTCTTTTTTCTTTTTTTAAAAAAAAAAACGTCGCCCCACACTAGAAATTTCTCCTGTGTCGTGGGTGCGTTTCACAAACATGAAATATCACATACACAAACACCCAGACTCGGGACAAACACATGTGGATCGCACAAATTTTTGCCCCGAGCGGGAATCGAACCCGCAACCCTTAGCGCAGCAGTCTAATCGCTTAGCCACTACAGCCAGGTGGTATTCATTTTCGGATAGGTATTCTACCTTTGTTATTTTTATGTGTTTAGGAAGTACTATAGTTATAAAAAACTACTGTATTGCAGTTTAATAGATTTCACAGATAAATAAATCTGCTGATAAATGATTTAAACACGCATTTTTGTCCAAGTGAATCGAGTCACCAAGACACAAATACAGTCCAAAATTTTACGGCCTCTCTGAAATAAACTTTTCTGAGATAAACTCTGTTAGACCAAGTGTCTTGTGCCATATGCTCGTAAAGCCTCAAAGGAAAATATTTTTAAATGTTGGGCCCATGCAACAAGTATCGGGGGACTATAAAAAATCCAACAGGCCCGATCCATTACTTTTAAATTAAGTACTCACTGGAAGGTCCGCTAATGTTTATTCTATCTACCCTTTAGATAACCTCACCAAACTGGTATTACTGTTTAACATCGTTGTAATTATTAATTAATTAATTAATTTTATGACATGAATATCGTGATTATGTAAACTTATTAAAAGTATAAAAACATTTTAATCATTATCCTAATTTTAAGTCAAAATTATTATTATTCTGCTGCAAAGAATATAAGATAAGAGATACCTAAGAACAAACCACAAAACCCTAAGAAGAAAAATCACGAAATAAATCCAGCTCTTTATCCCAATGCCTCCATGAAATACGTTGCTCTTATTCCGAAGTAACGTTAGATTGTGTCATAACTTTGTTTAGCTTTGGCCGCTGAGTTTGGAATTGAAAATTCCTGACCGCTCAAAAGTCTTCCAAAACTTGAAATGGGCAAATGTTTTGCCAAATGCGAACACTAAAATGAGTCTATTGGCTTTATAATCCGACCTTCGAATCAAATATTCTATGACTGTATAATTTATCCTAACAAATATTGTATAAGAAAACGAGATGGCCTGAAAAGGATCGTTGTACAAAATTTGGTAATAATGGGATGTTTTTAATGAATACCGCAAAGGTATCAGAGGAAGTTTTTTATTTAAACGTTTTAGTATTTTTTGTATAATTGGTGCGTATGAAAGCTAGTAATATTATACATGTCAACACAAAATATCAAACGCTGCCTTTACCAAGAAATGCCTGTGGTAATACCTGCATGACTAAAGTATCGTTTGTATGAAATAGATTCTACAATAATATATTATCACCACCAAATTAAAAAATATCAAATATTTTTAATCAAAATTCGAATAGCTTTCCAGTCTATCTATCTAAAGGGTGAAATGAAATGGAAGCAAAATAAAATATAACAACCATAAATAAAATCATTTGAATAAAAGAATCACGATACCTATCTTTCATTGGGTTAGATTTAAAAACAAAGGACAACGTAATTAGATTTGCCAAAAATATGGCCAAACAAATAACTACTTCAACGTCTAATTTAGATTGAACCCGGGTCTCGGTCCCCATAGACACAAAAGCCTCGGACTTCATTCTTTAACAGATTGGGAATAAATTTTCTTTCAAATAACAAAACCTGCAATCTTTATTGAATCACTCTTGTATAGATATTGGAGCAAAAATGATATAAAAGTGATGGGACATAAAATCATTTCCTAGATCAATGATTAGAAGAAGGTGGTCTTCACCATGCAGTGAAGGATAACTTAAAGTGTCAAATTGTTAATATAATTACTAAGTTTCTTTATAAGCAGTCTCTACACTACTCTCTAGGCTCTCCCTCTATAACATTGGAACCTGTAACATAACCGTCAAAATACCTACTTTAAAATATAAAAACACCTTATCCAACCCCTTCATGGCATACAAACGCTATGTTATTTATGTATGTAAAGCAAACCTTATTTCTATTTAAAGTTTCACTGTGGTTTATTGCAAGAAATTAGCCACGCCCCTCTGATAAAGGATACTTTTGATTGTAAATATTCCGCAGCGAATGTACTTAGCTTCCCTTTAATGTGCAATATGTACCTTAAACCGTTACTATAAAGTAACGTGAGCCGCCAATAATCACCACGCTTGTCAAACAGATTGATTAATCGCAGCGCTTCTCTGCACCAATACATTGGTTTAATAAATGTGCATACATAGGTCGATGCGTACCTACCTACCATATTTTTTGTTCTTACATTTTTATTTATGCTACTACCGCCCTACAGTATTTGAGGTCGCGGACACGCTTTGAGGTCAAACATTTCCTTGATGCCTGTGACAATCTAGCATTACGAATAGTCCCTTTGTACTACCTTACTCTACGTGCCGTGTGGAATCCGGCCTAGAATTAACCACCCCCTTTCCTCCCGTGGGTGTCGTAAGAGGCGACTAAGGGAAAACTCAGAAGATGGGCAGCAGCGTCTTCTGTAACTTGACCACCAACACTGCGATCCCCAAGCCGCTTGCCAAGCGTGGGGATTATGGCAACCCCCCCTCCCCCACCATTTAAGGGGGCGGCCTTTGTGCAGCAGTGGACGCCTTCTGGCTGATGATGATGATGACTCTACCTATATGTTCTTTTTTTTTAATATTTCTTGTGTGTACATAAAATGTTATTAATTAAATAAATAATAAATAGTATTCATATTCTGCTTTTCAATAAACACGTAAATCGAAATTATAATACTGCTAGCACCTACTCTGCGGGTCCAAGTATGTATCCACTTTTTTATTATGCAAAAAAGTCCATACCATTGGTATTATATAGTATTATAATATTAGATTTACACATGACTGATAAATAAAATCTATGTAAAGCTAAAGAACTACTTTAAATAAAACAACACATCTATTTACTATGGTAATGAGATTTACACTGTATACTCCACAGAGAAAATAACATGCGCAAAAGCTTGTGTAAACCTATTTCTTGATTTCAATCTGAATGATCTGAAACTGGAAGAATTAAAAAGCTATTACAGAGCTTTCAGGAATAAATCATTCGGTTTCCGTTGCAACTCTCGTACAGACGGTTTAATTTACATCGAGGGTAGCTCCGCTTAATTCCCGATCTGCGCCAAATTTAACAAGTTGTTGACTACACCCCCAGAAATTACACAGATTGATTATTCTATAAATATTTAATGGTTCAAGTGTTTCATTGTATATTTTATGTTACAGCTACCGTAAAACTATTGGAAATGTATTAAGTCGGTAGGATAATGAATGTATTAACGAGTTGGATGAAATGAACGCAAAATTGCATAAGCACAAAGGATTTTACTGAGAACCGTAGATAAATAGGGACAAAGATGGCTGTAACGGGATGTCTTTAAACTAAATTATTTATTTATCTGCTCGAGACTCTAAGCTTTCAGTTTTCATACGAGATTTTTATATTATGAGAAAGATGGTTCATTCTATGTCACTTATGATCGTATATCATATGAGAGTGACTGTAATATTCTGTGCTACACTGTTTAATACTTAAATACTAGATCAAACATTAACTTATGCCGGATTTACTTACGTGCCTGCACATGAATAGGGCCTCCATTTGAGTCTGTAGCTAGTTTCCAAGCATTCCCATTTAAAGTACTTGATAGCCGAATTTTTGCCATGTCAAAAATCGCAAGTTCAAACCCCGGCACGCCCCAATGTCTGTTCGGATTCTTGTGCGTATTATAAAATAAGAATAGAAAGGAAAACATCGTGAGAAAACCAGCTCACAGGTGTGTATACCCATGTCAGAGGCCTACAGGTTAAAACTCTGACACCGGGTTGTTCATCAACCGTACGATAAGAAGAATATGGATAACACTTACGAAAGTAATTATAGTAAACATTAACTGTGCCTATATGTTTTGTATTTTAATAAGGACGATGAACAGCCACATATTTCTTACAAGGGCATATAAAATGAGTTTATAAATGCCGGGCATTTAAATGAGTTTAATAATGCCCATGTTTTTAGTTAGTAAACTACTAGTAAACGACTAGTTTTTGAATGACGCGGCACTGTTGCGCGACTCGACGTAAAGGGCTCGTAATTAGGGTCCGGTTGAGTCCGAAACTAGTTCAACATACTAATATGTACGAAATGAAATATTAAACTGTACAGAAAACCTATACTTTACTGTATAACATAAAATAAGAAACACATTAAAAAACATTGAGAAGATTAAATAAAATATCAGTGCAGATATATGTATATATGTACATGTAAAAAAAAATATGCTTAATTAAGATCTTTATAAAAAAACCACACCGATTGGTTATTCGGTATTGCCGTCTTTATATTACTAGCCTATAGCACTATTTCATATTAATAAATTCCAATTCATTCTTTCAACTTGACGCAATAGTTCACAAAAAATATTCCTTCTGAATCCATTATTAAGTTATGTTTCCAATATAATATTTTTCTCGTTACATTTTACTCTTATTGTAACTGCTCAGGGAATACTAACAAACAAAACGTTCAATCGATTTACCCGCATAAATCAAAGTAAAAGGGAAAACGCTAAACGCAAATTGACAACTCAACTGTCGTCTTGCCACGATGTGGGTCAGGGCTCGCACTTATGAGAAAATCCTTTGGATTTAGTTACTTATCACATAATATCCTTCGGCCATGCGCTGAATTAATGTGTTAGATGTGAATTATTATACGTATTTATTGTAAGATTATAAATCGCGCATTTATGCCGCTTTTATTATTTAAAATAGAATCGGTCTCTCCCTCTCTGTTACTTAAATTTTGTGGAATGTGGGTTGGTGCAAAATTACACACCTCTACCTACCGCTACGGGAACAACCGGTGAGATAATATATCCGTATATTATCATTGTATTATGGTGTTTGTTGGGTTGAATGTAGAACAATGCGGGCTGAAAGTAGGGTATGGGTACCTAATAGTTTATCCTACTACGAATTTCTTTGAATAGTGTCCGATAAAAAAACATTAGGCTTGACTCTAATAAGTGACTGATATTATTGTCTTAGATAAATGTTTTTTTACGTTTTAGGCAAGATTTTATACACTGCCTATATTCCTTGTTAGAGGTGAAAAGAAGTGTCAAACAAATTTAGAGATCAAGATCTCTTTTGAAGTCCAGATACTGTCAAACGTTCGGATTTTAAATAAATAACTTTCAATTGTTCTTGCTCATTAACACATTAAGTTAGCTAGAATAGTCCTGAATTCATAAGCTTTGTAGTTTATGAATAATGTTAAAGATTACAATATTTGCCTATGTGTACGTTTCTTCACATCAGATTGGCTCATATTTGTGCGTGTAGGTATAGTAGGTACTTTAGTTCCGTCATCATCATCTTCTGCAGACCGATTTCAGCCAATGCTAGACAGTTACCACATTAGAAAAATTTGTAAAAAAAATTTGTCACGAGTGGTGTCCTAAAAAAGCTTACAATAAAAATTTCAGTCACTATAGTATTTTAACCAACTACCACTAATATAAAATTTCTATATTAATTCTATTAACCTCCTTATACATTTTCCATTATATACTCTATTTCCAGAGTTCGCTTAATGTACAAACATTTAACCTGTCAATGAATATCTGTCGAGATGTCACAGAAAGAAAGTGTTGACCTATTTGTCCGATCGCTCGAACGAAAATATCCGATACGCTAATAACTCCTGAAGCGAATCACAAAAGTATCAGATAATGAAATATACTTCGGACACGGAAAACAAAACACAATCTGTGCCAGACAATAATATTTATGCTAAGAGGGTAATCATACTGGGATATTTATCGGCCGATAGGTCCTATTAGGTGGGAATTTATTTTCGTTCTGTATTAATTAGATTTCTTCTAGTATATTAACACCCAGGAAATGTTTAGTCGGTATTTAAGTCTTTCTAAGCTCCAGTTTTGCATTCACGACTCGCAGCGGAAAAGTCCCAGCAAAGGCAAACCAAAACTAAAACCAGGAGTTCTATCGCTTACCCAATGCGCCAACCACTGCGACATTATGACATTTAATATGTACACTGGATGTTGGGTCACACAGTAACATAATTGTAGTGGCACACCACTTAGTGTGATCACCGTCATTGGGTGCAAATTCTCTCACAGTGGTCGACAGTGACCGCGGTCATCGCCTTGCACCGTATTATTGTCGCCTTAGATACCTTCCAGTGCATCGGTCACCGCACTAATAGACTTACCTCCTGAGATCTGTACTGCAGAAGCTTCGATAGTTAAAACGACGTGTTCTAGAAGAGTTACTCAAAGTGGGTGTCATCAGGTATTATTTTGTGGTTCATATTGATCGTCTGATTCCCAGACAATGTTTCGAATTGTGCCACATTGTGTGTGTGTATAAATATGACCTTCTTTTCGATGGCTAACGTATAGATAATTTCCAGGTGTGTACTCGTATATGGCTGACGAAACCAGGCTTAGGTACTATTGCGCCAACTTGGGATAAAAAGTAAGTATATTATACAATGTCCATTTAATATATTCGTCCACAAAAGCGATGTAAGAACCCTATAGAAAATGTGTCAGAAATCGTTTTATTAAACCCATTATCGCATTCGCTGATTCCTCTGAACGAGAATGTATGGCCGGGTGACAGACAACAGTTCGTTTGCAACGAATCATTAGCTTCGGCGATAGCTTATCGCGGCTCACACACCCACCGTTCCCCCATAATACATCATCTGTGATAACAATGACGTCACGACGCCGAAGAGTCTCCTCGATGCCTCGCCGCCGCGTCTAGTCGTTAAAACAATCGTAATTAAGTCCGTAATTTACGACTCGTTACAATTTGACGTTAATTTTATCTTATACAATGACAAGTGATTTCGGCGTATAATTGTCCTTTATGTTTTGTATTTTATGATACCATATATTTGTAACGTACTCGAACAATACATGAGACAACAATGTCATAAAAGCAGTGATGAGAGACTTGATTTGAAGTGAAGTTCGCTGAATTTATTCCGGGCCCTTTGTCGTTGGAAGACTCCCTACAAATTCAGTTATTTTCATGCCAATATTATCATAAAATTCACTTATGAAGAAAACAGAGAATAAACGAAAACAGAATACACGTGAATAAATTGTCTGTTCTGCAACATGATAACAAGAAGACATAAGATCTCTGTAGTCACGTCTTAGTGCGGATTCTTAGGATGCGTGATGACGTCATGGTACAAGGCACATCACGACAAATGCCACGTCACTCTTCGAAATGTCACGCCCATGACGAGGCTTGTTCGGTTACGATAGACAGCAATTATCTATGCCTATAGCGTTACACATCATGCGACTCGGTTGACAGCTACAATACGTTTTTATTATTATTATTTGCAACGTAAAGTGGAATTGTATTTCAAATTGTTTTTGCCATAATATAAGAAAACTTTGATAATTGACAATAGGAAAAGCACTTTCCAACCCTGCAGAACTATGATATAAATCGATATCCCAATAACTTCAGAACTCCAAAATGAATTACAAAACTCTTCGGTCGTTCAATATGTATGTTACACAAAACAAACCAAAGATCATTTAAATAATATTAATACACAGGAAGTCCTATCGATATTGGCAATAAAGATAAATAAAGACAAATATTCGGACAAGTTTATGTTAATCCCGTAAAGGGTCGAGTTCGATAAAGTACTCGGGGATCATAGTGTTGTAACTCGGCTTAGAGCGGACAGTCTTGACACTATCAGCCGCGTAATACCGCAGATTACGACTGGATTAATATTAGACACTGCATATATGAGTAGCACTAATTAATACGCTTTCGCAGAAAGTTTCGCTAAATTGAACTCCGCTTCTGGAAGTTGAGTAATGCGAACGGATTGTGATCCGATTAGATCGATTGGGCTCAATTAATTTAGCAACTTGTAAGTAATGCTTAAGTCTGGGTTATTACTTAACCTCCAATTAATGGTACCTACTACTTAGTTTTTGACTGCTCCTTAAACAATTAAAGCGTTACTTAAAATTGTTTTATGGTCATTATCCTTTTGTTTACTGGCAGCTATAAAAGTAAGTGTTAAGTCTGACTAAATGACAGGGTTATGCTTTTAACAGCCGTGCTATATCCAAGACTTTGGTGAATCGTAAACAATCGGAGAACATCGGAATATTTCGTTTAATTCTTTTAAGTATTTTTGCGAAAGAAAAATTAAGTAAAATATGTGCATTTTAACGATACTTTGACAGAAAGCCGGCGCAAACGTGGCAAGCCAGAGAGGCGCTCGCGACTTTTGGCGCTGAATTATTCATTTAATCCTTTCAATATAGCCGTCTCAACGTATCTAAGTATGAACGAGCTGTGTGTATGTTTTTTGTCGTTCTTTTTATATTGATTATGGCGCTAAACGAGATCAAATGGTTATCAACTCTCTTACGTTTCAAAGGAAGTACATGAGGAAATTCCTGCCAGTTTTATTTTAGTTCATTTTCCATTCGAGAATTTACCTTTTAATTTTCTCTGCTTGCTTTGCATTGGTATTCTATAAAGCCTGTTCTTTTAAGTGATCGTTAATAGCTGCAGGCATTGCAACTGCTAGTGTTTCAGAGCTTTGCTTTTCTTCATCAGTTTTTTCGGTTCGTATTTGTTTTAGGTTCTCGAGTAGCGACCAAAAACCAGAAGACGCTTTGTTGGCAGCCCTCTCACCAGGCGGACTGAAGATATTGTCAGAGTTTCAGGCAACCGGTGGATGCAAATGGCAAGTTGCTGTTCATTGTGGCATTGTAAGGGGGAAGCTTTTGTTTAACAGTGGACGTCTTCCGGCTGATGATGATGATTAGTTTTTGGTAAAATAAATATTAAATATTTTAAACTTAACGTTTTTGCATACCTATAACAATTATGTTGTAAAATACTTTAAAGCACCTGCTATTTAAATACTGCCTTCAATAGCAGGATTCAAATAATATTTATCGAATAGCAGACTTCTAAGATTGCACACCTAAAATCTAGTGCATGTCGTACATGTGTATAAAAGAGGTATCTGTTCATTTTTCTCCCAAAATATTAGGTCAAGCTTTGCGATTCAGAGCACATGTTTTATTAGGTGTGCAAACGTTGACTACATGTTGTCTTTTAAACTTTATTTATTGCGTTTGTTCTTTATAATTCTATTCCAAATACTTGTTCATACAAGCAAGACTTGGTTGTTTGTAATAGTTTAAGTATATTTATTTACTGTGCTCCGTAGGGGTAAGCAAAGGTGTACGACAACACACGTATATGAAAAGCTACAATAGTACAGTTGACTCTGCAAACTTTAGTTACTATTAATTTTTAAATGTTAACAAAATTCAAACGTTAGTACCTACGCAATGAAGAGATACCTGCCCCCTTACCTAGCTTCCACGTCGTAAACTGTCCTACTTTAAGAGTTCATGGTAAGAGGGCAGTCCCCTTAACATGAACTTTAAAAGCAGGACAGTTTACGTTGAGGAAGCGAGACGCCGCTACGAGCAGTGTAATGCGGCGTCTCGCTTCCACGTCGTAAACTGTCCTACTTTAAGAGTTCATGGTAAGGAAGCTGAAAGGAGATAGCCAAACACTAGTTTTCCTTAAGTATAAATATTGGATTATTTTTGAGCAATATCACCTTTGGCAAAATACCTATACGAACTAAACAAAAGGCGAAACAAAATATAACAAAAATATAGGCAGAGTTCAATCAAATATTAAACACACTCATGTTCAAAATACCTACATTAATTGTCCTTCAGAAGCACAAAGTTGAACAAACAGGAAAAGGTTAATCTAAAAACAGACTCGCTCGGATTCGCTGACGTAGCATTAAGCAGAATAAAAAAATGGGGCCTTAAGACCTTATGGTATTATTATGATAACGAGGAACATTCTCTAAGTGTGTGCCGTAAAAAGTTGTCAACGACATCGAAATCTGTTCAGTAACATAATAATAACTTTGCTGTTATTGTCTGAAGAGGTAGGAAGAGGTACCTTAAGGATATTTTTATTTTAGGAATATAGCTTGTTTCATTCGTCGTTTAAATCGGTCTTTTAGTGAGCTTCTATGAATAGATGTTCGTAGACGTCGTAGATACAAAAATCTTCTTGTTGAACATAATATTGTTCTAAGGGGGTCTTTGTTCAACAGTGGTCTTCCGACTGATGATGATGCCGGTTTTACTTACGTGTGTATTCGGAAATTCGTAACCAGCTCATGAATAGCTCCGTTCGAATTCGAAACTAGTATTGCATTCCCGAATACACACGTGAGTATAACCGAGTTAAATTATAGTAAATAATATGGATAGTTAGATTCACGAAAGTTATTATAGTTGAATAAATTAATTCAATATCCAAATAACACTAACGTACCTAATAATCGAAATTAACAACAAATGACAAATATTACGATTCTAAATTCCGTAAAATAATACAAAAAATTTAAAGTATTAGTATGTTCCATCACTTGTATGATTATTGCCAAAAAACATCCGATCCTAAACTAATAGGTTAGGAAAGGATACAGCTCCCTTGGAATATTATGTAAATTATATTTTGTTTCATTTCTGAACGGTTTTTGGGATCGAAATCATTGCCCAGGGGATCAGTTATCCATTATTACCATTAACATATTCATTTACATTCCTACAAGGAAACCAACTGCATCGTTAGCCTAGTGGTCGCTAAGTGCGACTGCTGAGGACGAGGGGTTTGAATTCCGGGTCGGGCAAAGTGTTACTGGGTTTATTCATTAGGTAATTCTCAGTAGCAGCACGGAGTCTGGATTTGTGCCTGGTTAATGGCAATAGACTCGCCCCTTATTATATTGGGACCTAAAAACATAACTGGCGAATTTTGGGAGTACTATATGTGCACCTCTGCCTACCCCTTTGGGGAATACAGACGTGATGTTATGTTATGTTGTTATGTTATGTAAGGAAACCAACTGCAGGTAAATTCAGGTTTCGAAAATTCGTCGTTTTGATGAAAACCATCTTAGTGGCTTTGGAGGAGCCTATACCCAGCAGTGGGATATTGAATGCTGTGGGAGTTGATGTAGGTTCCATCATTACCATAACTTTAACTTAAATACCCTCACTATGGCAGCAGAACATTCTTCACGACGTTTTGGTTTCGAAAAGTATTTGCTCTACCATTACATCCATCTAAACCGTTGCAATCGTGTGCCCCACCCCTTGCTAAAATAAACCATAGTCTAAAACAACGAGACTTTAAAAAAATACCAAGCTAATTATGATAAAAAACAATAATGGTACCTAGCACGTAATTTAATTAAAATTTTATCCAAATACTCACTGTAGCAGTTTACTTACGTTCAAAGAGGTCTTATTCCAACTCATTTTAAACCAGCCACTTGCAGAATAATAAATCAACCCACAATTGTCCTAGCCGCATTATCTTTGATATTTTTGTATTCCAACACTTTACTAAAGTTTTCAGTGACAAGTGCCACGCTCCCAGACTAAATACTCAAGAGACATTTAAATCTAACCCAAGTTTTTCTTTGACTGCGCAACGCTCCGACCATTTCAGAGCGAAAAACTTTTTGTAATTGATGTTATTAATGTTATTTTCTCTGTTGGTAGCTATTTACTTGGAGTTCCTGCAGTTTAAACTAGCATCTGTTCTATTTCAGTGAGATAGAAATAAGATTTTAAAGACATTGCCAACTATTTTTATGCACTTTTTCTGTAGAGCCAGCACATAAATCGGTTTTAAATTATTTATGAAGTATTAAAAAAAAATATGAATTTTAATAAGCTTAGGATATGAATTGATTTAACCCTTTTTTTGTGTTGATGAATACTGATACTTTTTAAGTAACGGTTACCCACATTTTTTCGTATTCATATAGCACCATACTTCCTATTTTAATGCGATACGTAGGTACTTTTTTCAATTCTATAAACTACTTTAATGATGTCTGTTAAATGGCAACAGATTCGCCTATTACATTTATAAATGTCGGTGCCCAAACGCACACATCTGCCTACCCTAAGCCCAAATGCTTGTAAAGTATCGAGCAACTTCTTTCGTAGATAGCAAAGATAATAAATAATGTAGGCAATATTGTTTCATGAATGTCAATACGATATTTTTCTTACTTTTCTCAATACGACCTAAACAAACAATTAAAACTTTGCGAAGTGATCTTTAACGTCCAAAATTTCCCAATAAAAAGATTATGATCTTTATTCTAAGTATAGATTTATAGAATCAATTGGTTTTTCGATTGAACAAACACAGCGTAAAAAAATAAGTGTCTCATAAAATTAATGGTTTGCGTAAAATGCGTTTAGGAGAAAAATTATGTCTTAATTGAATACAAAATGGTACTGAAACTTGTAATTAATTATTGTTTAAGCTTTGTAGAATTTTACATAGTTTAAATTATGTTGATGAGTTAATAATTAATCATTGTCACTAGCATGAAACTATAAACATTAATTTAGATAATGAAAACGAATGCACTCTTCCTGAATAAATCTTAAATTTATGTTTATCAATATAATTATATGTATAAAACAAAGTCGGGTTAGTAACAACATTTATAACTCGAGAACGGCTAGACCGATTTTAATTATCTCTGTTTTGTTAGATTCGTCTCCGCCACATATAGCAGAATATCTAATAAAATAATAATCGAAAAAGTTCACGAAAAAAACAAAACAGGATGAAGTCTGCCAGGTCCTCTAGTGTTACCATAAAAGAAACAAAATTATTCGACTACCATTCTATATTTTTAATGCTAGCTTCTAAACGTTCGAGCAGTAACGTCGTTAAAGAATAAGCTTTCGAACCGAGGAAACTCCATCAAAGTCAGTCCCTGAGATTAGTTCAGACGAGCATGTGTGAGCGTTGAACGTAAATGCTGACCGTGCGAGCATTACGGAGACGGGCAAAAGGAATCAATGTTAGTTTCTATTCCTTTGGCGGTACCTTACATGTTTGTAATCTATCATATGTCAAATTAGTAATATCCTAGTAATTGGACCAACTCAAAGACTTAATTAATAACTTCAATAGTATTATTTTTCTTGGAATGACTGCGTGAAATTTACTTTTCCTTTTTTAGGTAATTGACCAGCTCTTTCCCGCGGCTTCGTTTCCGCTGCTTATGTTATAGGAAATTGCAGATAAAAAGTATCGTAGGTCAGTCTTTGGGCTATGGGCTAGAGAGTGTATGTAGTAAACAGCAGTAGCAGCGTGTTTTTTTTTTTGCTTCAACGCAAAAAATCACAGTAGGTACTTGGTACGCTCTACATAAAGACCTACGCAAAAGGCAAATTAATTGAGGCTTACCTTTTCAAAGGAGGTTTAAGCTGTGACAGAAATTACTATGTCAATGAATAACACTTAAAAAGTAAAAGAGACGTAATGAAAATTCAGATCACGAGCACTTAAAGCCTACATAATATCGCATATTGGTTCGAATATACGAAATTGATACACCAGCATAATTCGAGACCGCTGGCACACGTGCGTCATACATTATCACACGTCGAACGAAACCGAACTTTGCAGAGAATGCAAAGTTCGGTAACGCAGTAAAAAACCGCGCCACGTCAAAGCTTGCCAACAACAGCGCGAAGTACAAATCCGATACAAAACAACAAGGCCAAGTTACGCGGCGTAAAGTATGTCCCTGGGGACGTATCCGCGAACAAAACTCTAAAATCGCGTCGATATCTTTGAGCAAAAACAAACCGCCGGTCAGGGCGGGAGTTGTCATGGAACAGCGTAGTCAGCGAGAAATGGAGTAACCCATTTTAAACTAGAATGAATTGCACGTCGTGGACTGCAGGTTCGCTGGAATGCTGCCCACTGACAATACGAGACGTACTGCCGTAGTGATTGGCGAACTTGCTGGTGTATTTATAGGAAATTAATTGTTTGACTGATATGCTAGAAAGAGAATTAGGGTTCAGTTTTCTTTTTTTGGCAGATGCTGGTGCATTCATCCATTCGAGGACTCCTGATCAACGTGCTGTGTGGTATCCGGCCTAGAATTGACCACCCCCTCTCCTCCCGTGGGTGTCGTAAGAGGCGACTAAGGGAAAATCCAGAAGATGGGCAGCAGCGTCTTCTGTAACTTAATCACCAACACTGCGATCCCCAAGCCGCTTGCCAAGCGTGGGGATTATGGCAACACCCCCCGCTTAAACGGGGAGGCCTATGTTCAACAGTGGACGTCTTTAGGCTGATGATGATGATGATGATGATCAAATTGGTAGTAAAATGAATTGCCAAGTTATTTATTAGTAGCCTATCAGTGGATTCATGCTTTTTCTCATTTATAAGGTCAAGAATTATTTGGATTTTCATAAGTCAACGGTGAGTCTTAATACTTACGTCTTTAACTGATCTTTGAAAGACCGACAACTTTGTTAGCATTTGCGAGGTAAAATAACAACAGAATGCTTGCAGATCGAACTATGTGATCTTTCTAACATTTGTTACCTATTTCTACGCTTATCCATTCTTGACTGCCTCGTTTGTCTAGTGGTTGCTAAGTGCGACTGCTGAGCATGAGGTCCTGGGTTCAAATCCTGGGTTGGGCAGTTTTATTTGGTTAACCATTATTTCTCTGTAGAAGCATGGAGTTTGGATTTGTGCCCGGGTATTGGCAATAAGCTTGCCCCCTACTACATTGGGACCTATAACATACTGGCTAAATATGGTTGTACTACACTGTCACCTTTACCTACCTCTTCGGGGAACACAGTCGTGATGTGATTTTCATGTCAATTCTTGTAGTCAATTATACTTATACTTACCTTTAACTTGAATTTCCTCTACAAAACTGATTTAACTTCAATGCATGAAAATATTCACATTATGTATGCTAGACAAACAAATGAACCGTGTGTAGTGAGTGAAGCGGCGGCAGACACGCCCCGGTAACTGGGCACAAACTACCGCACCAATATTGACTTTTGCTTCTTGAAACTTCCTCATTGTGTCCCTAATTACAATATTTTATTCAGACTTTGCACTGTCGGATTATATGAGCAAAATCAGCGATAAAATAACAAGGATTTACATACGATTACAGAGATAGCACAATCCCTAACTAGATTTTATTTGGCATTGGGCGCAATTGTTGTTATACAATTTGCACCCAATTTAAACTTTGTCTGTTTTCGTGTAATCAACGCTTTGGAAGTAATTAGAATGTAATTTTGTATTTACACACATGAATAAGTTCATATTAAATACATTTGTTATTCAGAATGTTAAAGGAATGTCAGTCATATAATTGTACTGTAGGTATATCATATTTTATGTGTTTTTTTTTATTATTCACCAGGACCAATTATGTTGAGACCAGGGTGTTTGTGTATGTGATATTTCAGCAAGCATTTCTGAAGCAATTCCTACTAGGGGCGATGTTTTTTCAAAAACAAAAATAAAATTGTCGCTTTAAATTGAATATTAACACTCATAAAATATGTTAAATTGTTTCTATTCTTCTGTTTTACGTACGACATGAGGATAATAAAATTGTAAACATTATTGTATTTTTCACTTTGTCAGTTTCTCGTTTTTTTCTTGCTCTGAATATGAATAATAATCAAAAATTAATCTTAGATGGTTTTATTCACTATCTAGACATCATTCTTGAATTAAGGGGATACTCACGCTAAAAGACTTTTTATCCGACTGCCATAGAAGAGTTATGTTTTTTAAGAGTATTAGTTCATCATATTAGGCGCTTTATGACTTCAATAGCTTCTAAACAGAACAAAAATTCTCCTAACAATAGGCCAACTTTTACGACAAAAGAACTTAATATTCTTTTTTTTGTTTATAACTAGTTTTTCCAGTTTAAACAGAATACAGGCCGTAGTTTTTAACTCTCGTGGGGGAACGCGGACTGCCTTGATATGTGTTGAGTGGGAATGTGAAGAGGAAATGAGTCCGGCCCGGCTGGCAGAGTTGATTGGCCGTTAGTACCATCATGTCTGAGCTTGAGGTACTTAGATGCACTCATTGGATGATCGCATTATCATTATTTTCGCGGTTCAATGTAAACTGGGCTGCAATACATCAGTTACTGTACGAAACAAAGTTTTACTATAATAACTTCAGTGAGTGTTATCCATATTAATTACTATATACTCCGGTTATACTCACGTATTCCGGAATGTTCGGCTCGCGACTCTGCCGCGTAACCAGCTCATGAATAAGGGCTCCGTTAGAGTTCGAAACTAGTCGGGCATTCCCGAATACACACGTGAGTATAACCGGAGTATATAGTAATTAATATGGATAACACTCACTGAAGTTATTATAGTAAAACTTTGTTTCGTACAGTAACTGATGTATTGCAGCCCAGTTTACATTGAATCGCGAAAATAATGATAATGCGATCATCCAATGAGTGCATCTAAGTACCTCAAGCTCAGACATGATGGTACTAACGGCCAATTCCAAAATATATAGTAAATAACAAAGTTTTAGTTTTTTTTGGGCGCATGTCGAGACCCACTTGACGAACTACTTATGAAAAATTTAAAAAAGTTGTCGGTTATGAAAAATCATAACATAACATAACATCACGCCTGTATTCCCCGAAAGGGTAGGCAGAGGTGAACATATAGTACACCCACATTTCGCCAGTTATGTTGTAAGTCCCAATGTAATAGGGGCCGAGCCTATTGCCACCAACCGGGCACAGATCCAGACTCCGTGCTGCTACTGAGAATTACCTAATGGAAAACTCAGTAACACTTTGCCCGACCCGGGATTTGAACCCAGGACCTCTTGCTCAGCAGTCGCGCTTAGCGACCACTAGACCAACGAGGCAGTCTATGAAAAATCATTTGATAATAATGCTTTGCAATGTATTGGTAGATGATGTAGATAGGTACGTACCTAATAACAGTCATGATTAAGAAAAAGATCACAATACTCACAGTAAACAATAACGCTTTCTATTTCTAGAATTTTTATCGGTACCTACTATCATTGGTTAGATTATAGTTTGTGTGAAGTGTACTGACAATTAACAAAACTATTCGTGAAATTTCAGTTTATATCCTTCTCCGGGATACTATTATAGTTACATCCAATAAAATAATTATTAAAGCGGTAAACAAGGTCACGTTTGCATTTATAATTGGGAAGAATTACTCATAGGTAAGTTAGCATAACACAATTACACGTGCAACTTTTATATTATATCTAATAATAAAACCATCCAATAATAATATAATTACAGCGACGTCTTTAATCACTAAATATTGCGTTATAAGGAAATATTAATATACATAATATCGGCATTTAGTGATATATCAATGCCCGTAGCAGCGCCTACATCTGATAGTAAGTAACAATCACTCCAGTAGCCTATTTGATTGATCTCCACCGAATTGGTATCCGGCTTGAGCCAATAAAGATCTTTTTGCCAATTGGATGGGATCAAGGAACGGTCGGGAGATCGGAGACGGGCAACTTCCAATGCCGCAACTGGATTTTGATTATTAACCCTCCGCTCGCTCTTTTGTTATCCATGTTTATGAACTTCTTAATTTTGGATGATTACACGCATTTTATTTGCGAGTTTATTTTACTTATTTAGCCACTTCACAGGCGACGAACTTTATTTATTCGTGGTTTACATAATAATAGCTTGGGCTACTACGGTTTATGCATCTCCATATAAAATATTATATCAATCATTTTAGTAGTTAGATAAATTAGTTAGAGAGAAGTTAACAGATTTATTTTTGCAATAACGTGACGTAGTAGGACGTAGTATACCTCAAGCTCACGGATTCAATACCTAATTAGGGACTTTTATCGCTGGGTAAGTACCAATGTATTTTTTTCTTTTATTCTTCAGTAAACCACTATCGCTTTTCTTTTCTTTTTTCTTTTTAAAAAAAAAAAACGTCGCCCCACACTGGAAATTTCTCCTGTGTCGTGGGTGCGTTTCACAAACATGAAATATCACATACACAAACACCCAGACTCGGGACAAACATCTGCGGTTCGCACAAATATTTGCCCCTTGCGGGAATCGCACCCGCAACCCTTAGCGCAGCAGTCCAATCGCTTAGCTACTACGCCAATCAGGCCTATCTAGTTTAGATCGAATCTTACTAATCTGCATGATGTTAATTTCATGCCTGAACAACGCAGTTACAAAAAAATCTTTATAAATGCACTTATTATTTTACGCACCTGTAACGACAGTTAAAGTTTGGTTAAATAAATAAAATAATTCCACTGTCGAAATATGTAAACCACACCTCTGACTAGCCTCGAGAGAATACAAGCATGACGATATATTTACGTAAAACATGAACACTTCCAGATGAGAATTCCGGGGCGGATTCGTTAACAACCCAACTTTATTCATTAGCGTGTATTGTCTTCCGACTTTGTTCGTCAGATCGAACAAGGCCTAACTCTGACAACATTTTGAGCTCTATAAGAGGGTTCATTCATTTGTGGGATAGCAACAACGCTTGTTGGTCAAAGTTGACCTGATTGGCGTAGTGGCTAAGCGATTAGACTGCTGCGCTATGGGTTGCGGGTTCGATTCCCGCACGGGGCGAAAATTTGTGCGATCCACATTTGATTGTCCCGAGTCTGGGTATTTGTGTATGTGATATTCCATGTTTGTGAAACGCACCCACGACACAGGAGAAATTCCTAGTGTGGAGCGACGTTTTTTAAAAAAAAAAAAAAAATGATTGATTTTTTAATTAAAATAGTTTATGTTAAACAAAGTAGTATTATGAACTTAGAAGCAGGTAATGTACTGTTTACATATTGTTATTATCAGTTACATTGATAGCCAAGTGGTATGACTGTTGGACAGCCAAGTCAAAGGTCGCAAGTTCAAACCCCTGCATGCAGCAATGTATTTTCGAATTCATGTGCGTTTTATAAATTAGGAAAACATCGTGAGGGAATCGGCACACCTGAGAGATTTTCCAACGGTGTGTAAAGCCATGTCTGGGGCCTACAGGCTGTTTAAACTCTGACACCAGGTTGTCCATCAAACATACGATAGGAAGAAGAATCATTATCAGCCTGTATTGTCCACTGCGGGGCAATGGCCTCCCTTTCCTCCTTCCACTTGTTTCTGTGTACAACTGCTTGACGCCAATCTTGAAATACTAATTTAGGATTTATTGTGCCTATGGATTTTTGTACTTACAAACTTTTGGATTTTAAACATCAATTTGAGTGTTTAAACAATGTTATATAACTTTTTATACCTACGCCACATACGGTGATTCCCAGCAGATTTAGTTGCCCAAAACCATTTTCATAAATTTTTATGCAAAAATTTTAATACGTTTGACCAACTCGTTGGTCTAGTGGTCGCCGATCGCATTTGCTGAGCTCGAGGTCCTGAGTTCTAATCTTGGGTCAGGAAAAGAGTTAGTGGGTTTTTCCATTAGGCAATTTTCAGTAGCAGCACGGAGTTTGAATTTGTGTCCTGTTGATGGCAATAGGCTCGCCCAATATTACATTGGGCCACACATGACTGGCGAAATGTGGGTTTACTTAACATCTCTGCCTACCCCTTCGGGGAATACGGATGCTATGTAGTACCTTTCTCAAGTAGGTAAAATAATATTCTTAAGATTCAAAATATTTTCGTCGTGTTTTGTTTATCTCGCAGACACAGAATCGCAACTTCATTCGTTATTTAACAAGAGTTTAATAACTTTTGTTCGTTTTATTATCTTCTCACGGTCTGTTAAACGGTTTTAGGATACCGCTGCTACTGAGAACATGGAATATACGTTGGTACAGCTATCTTCTTCTTCGTCTTATCGTATGGTTGATGAACAACCTGGTGTCAGAGTGTAAACCGCCTGCAGGCCTCTGACATGGCTTTACGCACCGTTCAAAAATCTCTCAGGTGTGCCGGTTACCTCACTTATTTATAACTTATTTATAATACGCACATGAATTTGAAAAGACATTGGTGCGTGCTGAGGTTTGAACTTACGGCCTGCGACTTGGCAGTCCAACGGTCATACCAGTCGGCTATCAGTGCAGTTATATAAGTATAGCTATACTTATTGTTGTTGTAATTATGTGACTTTTGGTATTATATTATATACTAGCTGCGCCCGGCAGTGTTACCCGCTGCATTTTCGGGGTAAAAAGTAGCTTACCTGTATGTTAATCCACGCCAGAGTGTCAGCTACCTCCATACCAAATTTTAGAAAAATCGGTCCAGCCGTTTTAGTGTGAAGAGGTAACAAACATACAAACTTACAAACACTCACAAACATTCTCATTTATAATATTAGGTGATTAACTGATTATATTCTACCAAACATTTTCCACACGTGGTTTTATGCCTATATCATGAGTGCCTTTTATAAACAAGATATATCACATTTACCAACTCACAGGCTGAAGACGAGTATCAGCGGATTCTAAAAATATTTGCACTATTCAGGTATCGAACTCACAATGATATCGCAGCAGGCCAGTTACTGCCACTGCGGGTGACCGGGTCGTTAAGTCAATAAACGCTTTATCTAACAATGCGCAAGAACTATTATCGAATATTAGAAACAATGAAAACTTAAGTATAAATTAATGTTCTAATGAACTTCATAATTCAAGCAACCTCACAAAAACCTTAACTTCGTCACGTCTAGACCGCTAGACGAGTGAGGACGAATTAGGTATAATAAACCCATTTTAAATAATAGTAATAACGTTCTAAAGACCGAATGCCATGGTCGCAGCGGCCAAACTCAACTAAGACTAGCCTTAGTCTTAGAGAAGTCAAGACTGCTAGGTTAATCTTCGGTGAAATCGGCCGCTGTGTATTATCTGGGTAGTCTTCTTCTTATCATATGTTTGATGAACGTGGTGTCAAAGTGTAAACCGCCTGCAGGCCTCTGACATAGCTTTACACCGTTGAAAAATCTCCCAGGTACCGGTTTCCTCACGATCTTTTTTTCACCGTTTTAAGCAACTGTCTAATTTATAATACGCACAAGTATTCAAAAAGACATTGGTGCGTGCTTGCAAGCTTTGAATTGGTACTGCAACGGTTATACCATCGGGTAGTACGACGAAGTAGGCTACGCAGATAATGCTCCAGTATTGTACTGTAACGCAGACACACTCTCTATTCTCTTAAAGGCTCCCACACAGGTGCGTTATTGCGATAATGCGTCCTGATTCCTTGCACACAACTGCGATTCTAGAATAATCGGACGATAAAAACGCAGTTGTGTGCAATGAATAGGGAACGCATTATCGCAATAACGCACCTGTGCGGATCGCTTTGCGGGGAAACCTTTATACTCAAAGTCCAATGAAAAGCAAATCCGACATTATTCACGTCCAGAAAATGGCTAGAAGCACGTTTTCAAGATATGGAAATACATTGATTACTTATTCATTTGAAGAAATCAATAAGTTTCAAGATCCTCAAGATTTTGTGCCTACCTATTCTTATGAATGAATGATTTGATCCTTTTATGCAACTAAATTATACGTCAACAAACCTTACAAAAAATATTTGTAATAGGATCAGGCAACCATCTATAATGCAGTTTGTTGCTAAGATAATCTGTTGCCTAATTAATTTGTAGCTTATCGAAGGCTTAGAGCGATAAGTCGTATATCAAATGTAATAATAGCGTCGGTAATTATCAACTAGTGTGTCTTTGAATTATGTGTTAATTGATTTTGTGTTATAATACAATTGAAGCTTATAACTACGTAAGTAGATACAATTTAAAATTTAAAAACAGTCCTAACATTTAGACTTCTTGTATTATACCTATGAAGCTTCCATCTGCGATTTCAACTACTTGTAATATTTTATCTGCAGCTTCTCTAGAATGAGTATCCCATGAGAATATATTAAACCTTGTCTAAGGGTTTTTTTGGTTCAAGCGTCGTATCGAGGTAAGAAACATACAGTTTTAAATTCACATTAAGGATAAGTACAGTATTATTACGGTTATTTGTTAAAATATGATACAATAATTGCTAATACTATTTGTATTTATATATGCAACCGACCCGATTAGCGCAATGGCTAAGCGATTGGACTGCTGCGCTAAGGGTTGCGGGTTCGATTCCCGCACGGGACAAAAATTTGTGCGATCCACAGATATTTGTCCCGAGTCTGGGTGTTTGTGTATGTGATATTACATATGTACATGTTTGTGAAACGCACTCACGATACAGGAGAAATCCCTAGTGTGGGGCGACGTTTTCTTTTTAAATAAAAAATAAATGCATACATTATCGTCTGAAATCCTCAAACGAGTATGCAGTGGAATAACTATATCTACAAATCTACGAAACCATAATTTATAGATGTAAGAGGCAGAGTCGATTGCCATTAATCAGGGCTACATCGGGTTCATTGGCTCTTACAAATCGTTTGACGTTATTTTAAATTAGATACAAAAGCCATAAAGAAAACCAAATGCCTTAGCAAAATACGTTTACCTTTTCAAGTAAGTATAAAGTATAAGTCTCAATAAGCAAAAATTATGGATATTTTTTTTTCTAATATAAAATTTATGGAGGCTATATGGTAACCTCCCGTCCAAGGACACTTTTATCAGACGTCGTTTTCCAGCCACTGTTGTCAATTCTTAACTACACGACCTTCCGAAAAGAGCGTTGGAACTACACACGCGGAATTCCGTTGCTAACAACCGTCAGGTTGGCAACCGATAATGTCACTTCACAGAGGAGGCTGGTATATCACCGTGTAGCTTGACTTTTTTATATTTGACGACAATACAATATTTATCTCTTAAATTGTTATGTGATGCTAATATTCATGAATTAACAAGAAGCTCAAACTGGAAAATTTCTGGAAATTCAACGAAATGTTCCAAACTCATAGTTCTGAATTTTACGACGCGACAAAATTCTAAGAACATCTGCTATCACCTTAGCATGTCCCAATTAGTTAAAAACATGGACTAAGATTTCTGTAGCTTCTATAATGTAGGTAATGTTAAACAACTTCTAAAATTATAGGTATTTCTAAAAAAGTATTTTTTGTATAATAAAATATATTTCTAAAAAAAAAATTCTAAAAAAGTAATTTTTGAAATACCTATGATATTAATAATTTATCAGCAGAATACAAAACATTACTTTTGGATAACAACATCTTACATTTTACGTAAGAGTACTCTGACAAAACAAAAAAAACGCTTTAATATTTTGTACAAACCAAGTCTCACCTCGTTTGTTTACGAGTGTAAAGTTGTAGAAAGAAAAATAAAATGAGTCCCAACGATTTAACCCGACGTGCCATAATCCGATGACATATCGAAAAAGTTCTCAATACTTGCATAAGTAGAATTCTCACGATCCGCTTGAATGTCGTCAATACGTCACTTAAGTTAACAAATGATACTGCAAAACTTTTTAGTTATAAATTATTCATATAAATTGTCCGTGGAGGATTAAGAATACATTTCCCTTCAATTGCTGAGAAAGTAATTCGTACGAGGCGACTTCTTCTTATCGTATAGTTGATGAACAACCTGGTGTCAGAGTTTAAACCGCCTGTAGGCCTCTGACATGGCTTTTGCACACCGTTGAAAAATCTCTCAGGTGTGCCGGTTTCACGGTTAGCACTGATATCTAATTTATAGTACGCACATGAATTTGAAAAGACATTGGTGCGTGCCGGGGTTTGAACTTGCAACCTTTGACTTGGCAGTCCATCGGTCACACCACTCTAGGCTATCAGTGCTAAGGCGACTAACACTAACCTGATTAAAGGCTATAGGAGAGGGGAACCAACTGATGCCAATAGGCTCGCCACCACAAAATTATTGTATGGTCTGCTGCCCCCTTACCATTAACTCTTAAAGCAGGACATTTTCCGTTGTGGAAGCGAGACGTCGCTACGTGCAGTGTATCATGCCATCTTGCTTCAACAATAAAATATGTCCTGCGTTAAGAGGTAAGGGGGCTGACAATGGAGAAGGCCTGTGCCACTTGCACCCCATAAAGAATAGGCGGTAATGTAATTATATTTGGTAGTATTATATTGGTGACCTAGAGCTGTGCCACGGATCGGCGAAGGTCGAGGGTTCAGTTCCCGTTTGTGTCCATCATTTTTCAAATTTCCTTTACATATTTCAATTTGTGCCTAGCATGGGCAACATCTTAAAAATTAATTACTTTTTACAATTTCCAATCCAAAAATAACGAAAAACGTACCTAAATAAAACTTGTCTGGGTTTGATCCTGCAACGTAAGTTAATCGGGTCCCTAGACAAGTGGGCGCTAAGTTG
This sequence comes from Abrostola tripartita, assembly GCA_905340225.1. NCBI lineage: Eukaryota > Metazoa > Arthropoda > Insecta > Lepidoptera > Noctuidae > Abrostola > Abrostola tripartita. Next base: position 1,975,085 of record HG996494.1, read on the forward strand.
GCTGTTGTTGATAGATAAGTTAAGCAGAACTTTAACAAGTAACTTAATATTGAGATATTTTAATTTACTGAAATTAATTTCTTGGAATAAATCAAAAGTTTTTAATGGTATATATTTTACCTTAACAAAGTTTTAATAGTTGTTGAATAATTTAAATAGAAGCTCTATTTAATTTCAAAGACAAATATACAAAGAAGGTACTTTACTTATTGACTAGTAATAAAACTTTTCTGGAATAGTTTTCAATTCTTCTTATCGTTTGGTTGATTAACAACCTGGTGTCAGAGTTTAAACCGCTTGTAGGCCTCTGACATGGCTTTACACACCGTTGAAAAATCTCTCAGGTGTGCCGGTTTCCTCACGATGTTTTTTTCACCGTTTTTAGCAACTGATAATTAATTTATAATACGCACATGAATTCGATGCCGTGCCGTGTGGTATCCGGCCTAGAATTGACCACCCCCTTTCCTCCCGCGGGTGTCGTAAGAGGCGACTAAGGGAAAATTCAGAAGATGGGCAGCAGCGTCTTCTGTAACTCCACCACCAATACTGCGATCCCCAAGCCGCTTGCCAAGCGTGGGGATTATGGCAAACCCCCCCGCTTAAACGGGGAGGCCTATGTTCAACAGTGGACGTCTTTGGCCGATGATGATGATGACATGAATTCGAAAAGACATTGGTGCGTGCCGGGTTTGAACTTGCGATTGACTTAGCAGTCTTATGGTCATACCACTCGGCTATCAGTTTTCAATTAAAATCTTGTCTCATATTGTTATCAGAAAAATAAAGAAATATTTTTGTACAGCGATTTTCACTAAATATTAAGTAACTCACTTCTTCAAATAAATAATTATACTAGTTTACTTTACTTCCTTCATTTACAAGATTGTAACACTGACTAACGGTGACGGTAAACATCGTGAGGAACCCTGGATTTCATTATCAGAAATCCGCAGTGATCTAGCGTGGAGATTAATGTTCAATCCTTCTCTATACGAGAAGAGGCCTTTGCCCTACAGTGGAACAGTTACAGGCTGTTATTATTTACTTACTTACTTAACCTACATGTAACTTTTCCTAATTTAGGTATTCAACCCTAGATCGTCCTCAAGTTTGGCAGTTGCTATGGCGACCAACGCTAAAGCCAAATATAATAAATATGAACATTTTTTCCAACAGATAATACCTGACGTCACTCATAAGACGCAAAATACTAAAAGGGAACTTAAAATTCGATGGTTGCGAGCAGTGACACAGTAGCTTAGTTAGTAAGAGCTGCGCCACGATTAGGCGAAGGTCGTGGGTTCGACCCCGCTCATGTACATGATTTTTCAAATTTTCTTTATCAATTTAAATTTTACATACCAAATGATTAAAAAAAAAACTCTTTAAAGTAATTAAGTAATCCGTTAAAAGGCCTAATAATAACTTTTCGATATGAAAACTCAATGGAAAGACGAAATTAAAGGCAAGTTCCTTTGATGCGCGCAGAATCCTTCGCGGTTCATTGCACAATATTCTGACAATTGAAGCGTGAAGAGCATCGAACATTAAAAAAATAAGGATGCGCTTTTCCTAAGACGCGACTGCTAATTACCTGATGGCTTCAGGTTCACGTTATTGAATTGTCATAATATAAGAATTTACTTGTTTATCTATTTATTTAGAATAGAACGGTTTAAACAACTAATTATACTACTCAACCAGTTTCGCATAACAAGAACAATCAAATGTCACAAAAAACTCACATACAAAGCCTCTTTTCGTATAGAGAAGGATTGAGCATTGATCACCACGCAAGCTCACTGCGGGTTGGCATATCTTACTTTAAACAAAACAAATAATACTCTATAGCTTACTGTCATTATTAACAATCTATAGCTGTCCCATTGCAGGGCAAAGGCCTCTTCTCGTATAGAGAAGGATTGAGCATTGATCACCACGCAAGCTCACTGCTGGTTGGCACATCTTACTTGATTCAAAACAATTATTACCTACTCTATAGGTTATTGTGATTAATCAGTTACTAGCGGTTTCTATTTTTTATATTATTTACTATTAAGCTTTTATTATTTACTTTTTTTGACGACCTGATTGGCGCAGTGGATAAGCGATTGGATTGCTGTGCTAGGGCCTGCGGGTTTTATTCCAGCAAGGGACAAAAATTTGTGTGATCCGCAGATCTTTGTTTCGACTCTGGGTGTTCGTGTATGTGATAGTATATGTTTGTGAAACGCACCCACGATACAGGAAATTCCTAATGTTATTATAAATATCTGGAGTGTCCCACTGCTGGGCAAAGGCCTCTCCACTCTCTTTTCACATCTCCCTGTCACCAGCTGCCAACGACCAGCCTTGCATATACAAGTCGGGTTCGCCCCGCCATCTCCGTCTGGGTCTACCTCGCTGTAGTCTTTCTTGTTTGGGGGTCCATTTTGATTCCTAGTGTATCTAGTAGTCAATAAAAACATAATTATAACAAAAAAAGTCTTGTATTCAGTCTTCCTTTTCTATTTATACTTTTTAAATATTCTTATTAAACAATTCTCTCAGTTAAATGATACAACATTCTACTGTTACTAAGCTCCTTTAGAAAGCAAAAGTTTTTATTATTTTGTTAATGAACGCTAACAGAAGTTCAACGAGAAGTTACTGAAATAACTAATTGTAGTGTCTGACTTGACGGGTCATGACTTATTGACTGTTATTAGAAGTTGAACTTCTCAGAATACTTAAGTTCAATCGTTTTCTAGGTATGAAGACGTCGATACCAGATTACTTAAAAAAAGCACTTTAGAACTTGTCAAACTGTCCAATAAAGACTTATCAGACTATTTTCGTTGTACCTATATCAATAGGTATGTTATTAGGCAGTTGGTTTTAGGTATTCTGAAAAAATCTAATTAAATAAATATAGATAAGGCCGCCATTGTACCCACTGCATTACGATGATGTAATAAATTAAGTTATGACATGTATTTTATGGTGTACAATAAAGCATATTGTATCTATCTATCTAAATATATAAAACAAAGTTGGGTTAGTTACACCATTTACTCAAGAACGGCTGGACAACTTTTAATTATCTCTCATTTGTTGGATTCGTCTCCGCCCCGAATAGCAGAATAACTATTAATATATCTAAAAAATCACGAATTCGGATTCACGTATCGTGGATGCGTTTCACAAACATCAGACTCGGGACATCTGATAATCGCACAATTTTTTGTTCCAAGCGGTAATCGAACCGAAAACCGAACTCGTACCCGAATGTGGCTATTGGCTAAGCTATTTGACCTTAGACCTTGGAATGAAACCTTTAGCGCAGCAGTCCAACTGCCACTACGCCAATCAGGTTGTCGAAAAACACAGAAGATGAACAAAATATTCATCCTATCTATAATTATATTACTCAAATGATATGTAATCACTGCAGGCTAGACTGCTCCTCGATTATCACACAGGAGACACAAAACTACGCTTCACCGCTCGCTGTCAGCGGCTTCGTACCAATTCCAATCTCATTCTAGCTGTCAACAACCGAACCACGCCAATAACTCAAACAACCGGCATTGCAAATTAAAACAGAATCTAATCAATTACCCGTATTACTGGACACGTGAATCAATTAATATTTAATACAGTTCGTTAGTCTAATGAAGTACGCCTCGTTTGTTCCTGGTTTTATGTTTGCTGTTGGATAGTTTTCAGTTTGTTTAATGAAACGGTAAAGTAGCGGTTGCATTGGAAGGAGTATCTGAATGATAAAATATATTTATGTGAGTATAAATAGGTATCTAAATACACAAAACAGTCAACCTTAATTTAAATTAATGACTGGGCAATCCTCACACGTACTCCAAACCTTTGTTTTTTAAAAAAAAAAACGTCGTCCCACACTAGGAATTTTTCCTGTATCGTAGGTGCGTTTCACAAACATAAAATTTTACATACACTAACACTCAGACTCGGGACAATCAAATGTGGATCGCACAAATGTTTGCCCCGTGCGGGAATCGAACGCAACCCTTAGCGCAGCAGTCTAATCGCTTAGCCACTGCGCCAATCAGGTCGTCATTTTCCTATTGAATGATGAAATGATTATTCAGTAATGCAACAATTGCTTCTAAGAATCATTCGAACCTGCAACTGTTTAAAGAAGTAGGTATTTGGTTGAATATTATTTGAAACAATTTTTTTTGCGTTTTATCTTTCAGGTGCGATACTTCAACCTACAACAGCTTCAACGTTTAATATTACAATCATATTTTTAACATGAAATAATACTTTCATTGTGACGAAATCGAAAATATTTGTTAAGACACACCTACCTATCTAGCATTAAACGTGACGTAAACACAAGTAAATCGGCTGTGTAGTTATGTCATAGTTTTACGACTACATAAACCCTGTTTCGCGGAAGTAAGCTCACCTGTCTTTGCTAAGCGCAACAGTGTATTTTACCAACTTTATAAGAAACTAGATTGGGGTTCTCAATGTGATCGAATCCATCCATCCAATTTTAGAGGAATGCTACGAAAGCTTGTAGCACCCAGACCATTTAGATCGTTAGATCTTGTGAATCAAATATTAAACCAGAAATCAATAGATTTAACACAACATAATATAACAGGGTAGGCAGAGGGGCACATATAGTACACCCACATTGCGCCAGTAATATGTAATATGACAACATTGAAAAAGATTACTTTGATCCCAATAGGGGTTGAAGCTAATAGAAATCTAGTCGCATAAGCCTATTCGTCCACTGCTGGATATAGGCCCCCCAGGATACGCCACAGTGCCCGCTCTCCCGTTTTTGCTACCCAGTCACAACCAGACCTGAAATAGTTGGCCGGCCGAGGTCTGGGGGCCGCTTTATTTGGCTACTTTTCGTGAGTGGTTTTGCCCACAGTCGCCACGTTGGGCAGGCGGATTGGCAACCGCAGTATGATGAACGATACCTACACAGGGGAACGCTGTTGCTCATCACCCCGGAATATCCCTTAGACGCCTCTTACGACACCCACGGGAGGAAAGGGGGCAGTCTATTCTAGACAGGAAACTACACTACACGCCAGAAATCAGCCTCCTTACCATGAACTCTTAAAACAAGACAGATTAATGTGTGAAAGCAGGACGCCGCTACGTGCAGTGTAATGCTGCGTCTCGCTTCTACACCGTAAACTGTCCTGCTTTAAGAGTTCATGGTATGGGGGCTGGTCACTTAAATTCACTATATTCTAGACTTGTGAGTACCTACAGTTATAATTAAGTTCAATATAATTCAAGTCTAACCAATATTATAGTCACTAAGTAAATCAACGAAAAAGCAATACAGTTTACAGAATCAGTTCATTCATATACCAAATGTATATGAATGAACATACATCTTTACTGCAATTTGAGATAATTCTGTAAACTGTATTGCTTTTTCGTATGTTCAATATTGTACAAACGTAAATTTATGAGAACGACACTAATGATCGTAAAAATAAAACATTATTAACAATAACAATAATCCGCAGGCCTACTGCCATATAATTTTATTGTTACCTACATCATTTGGGTACGGTTTATTACATGAACATACTTTTGACTTCATTGTTACAAATATAAGATGATTTTAGGGCGATTCGCGTAATTTCAGCGGTAATCACAGTGAATGTCTGGTGGTCAAATAGTAGTAGATAGCTAATAGTTGTAAGGCACGACTGGAGACCGTGAGGTCCTAAGTGTTATTCCCAGGTCGGGCAACATTCATGTGATTTCCTCAAAATTATTTCCAGTAGCAGCTAAGTAAATTGTAATAAACTTGTTATTGTAGTAATTCTATATGCCCCTTTTTTATTAGATAGACCTCTGTGTCTCTACTGTGTTCCGGGTACATAGAAAACACTTTTTTTTTAATTGCCTGTTCCGTGTCCCACGGCTGGGCAAAGGCCTCCCGATTCTTTCTCCACAAAACCCTGTCCAATGCCATTATGGGCCATGTCTTTCCCGCAAAGATGTCTAAATTATCTCGCCATCGCCTTTTTGGTCTGCCTGGTCGTCGGCGGCCGGCGGTGGGTATCCATTTAGTGGTAATTTTGGCCCACTTTTTTCTTATACGCACGACATGGCCAGCCCACTCCCACTTTAACTTGGCAGTTTTTCTGCCCACGTCCGATATACCTGTCATGAAACGCAGGTCAGTGTTTTTGATCCGGTCTGTGCGTTTAACACCCAACAGCGTTCCATGGCTCTCCGGCAAAGGAATCACTATTCGACGTTATTATATAAAAAAACATATTTCACTATTTCAACTTCAGTGAGCTGTAGGGAATATATGTTAGGTTATTTCCAAAACTGAATGAGCTTTGTTTATTAAAGTTTGTGTATAGTGCGTGATGTGCCGTCAGTCACGTGGTACATGTTGGCGTAGTTTGTAATATATGTACATAATAGTATATTATATGTTTGCAATTTTGTTGTTCTTATAAGTTCATACAAACATACAGTTTCCCCTGTAAGCCTTGAAGGAAAAGGCGAGGTTATTCTCTTATATCTAGGACTAACTTCTGGCCACGACTTTGCCCGCGTGGATTTCTAAAGTTTTATAGCCTATAGCCCTCCTCGATAAATGGGCTATTTAACACTGAAAGATTTTTTCAAATCGGACCAGTAGTTTCTGAAATTAGCGCGTTCAAGCAAACAAACAAACTCTTCAGCTATATAATATAATAATATACATAAAGTTTATATAATAATTGGCAATAGGCTAGCCTGCTAGACCGATGACTTTATATAGCTATGTGTGTGTGAAAGTAGGTGTGTCTTACACTACCCCTCGAAGAACACTGGCACATTGATAAATTAATATGAAAAAGCCTACCTAGTAAAATTAAAAACAGTTTTTTTTTTCATTCTTACCGCCGAACTCAGAGACATTAAATGATTACTTAAACTGTCACTAAGTAAAGTTTTTCTTTGTGAAATCTTTACATAGTATCAATTTCAGTAATCAGGCGTTTAGAGGGTAATCTTAGAACTGCTTATCCGATTTCCAAAATTCTTTTACCAATATATAGAATGGATGGACATAGGCTACTTAGATCCCGGAAAAAATATGCAAAAATGTTCCACGTAGTCACAGTCGTGAGCTGACGCTCGTAATTAATAATTCTTCTTCTTCTTCTTATCGTATGGTTGATGAACAACCTGGTGTCAAAGTTTAAACCGCCTGTAGGCCTCTGACATGGCTTTACACACCGTTGAAAAATCTCTCAGGTGTGCTGGTTTCCTTACGATGTTTTCCTTCACCGTTTTTAGCAACTGATAACTAATTTATAATACGCACATGACTTCGAAAAGACATTGGTGCGTGCCGGGGTTTGAACTTGCGGCCTTTGATTTGGCAGTCCTACGGTCATACCACTCGGCTATCAGTGCCGTAATAATAATGAAAATTGTATTAAGACTTGGCACACCCACTTGCAATCATAAACTATGTGACAGATTCTTGTTTTGACACAAACGTACTCAAGCGTTTCTTCGAGTATAAATATATACATAATATATTATTTATTTCATGTCTTTGCTACATAATTTGAAACATTTCATGTATACCTATTCAGTTTTCTCATCACTTCCTCCAAGACAACAAAGGAACAATCTTTTAGTCCGACCGATTGGCCCGAATCTACCAGATGGAACGTATTTTCTTTGTTTATACATCGAGCATCGTGTTGTTCGTCGTGAAAATATAGTAACGATCTGCTTTTATAAGAAAACTTTGCGACAGTCCTAATTGAACGATGTTCGTATATACAACATGTTTCAAAAAATTGTCAAGTCCTTTGGACGTATTCCTGTTTCATTACACAAACTAAGAAAAATATTTCAACAATTTATAAGAAAATAGATTGTTCGGTTGTACAAAACTATGTAAAGATTTCCACTATAATTTTTAATATTTGCGATTTTCGCGAATTCTTGTGTTGAGTGCCAATGAAGGGTTATGTTTTGTCATATTTACATTACATCAAAGGGTACCGCACTGCACGTGCAGCTTTATCAAAAACTCTTTAAAAATACATTTTATTTTATTAATCATATTTATGTGACAAAAAATCGTACAATTAAATAGTTAGGTACGCTTTTCATTTGTATGCTATGCGATACCAAATATATAATATCCGTATGAATGGAAAACGCTTTGGAACACCCTGTATATCTTTATTACTATAAATATATGTTTCTGCGTCTCAAGTTTTATTTGGCTTTCGTATACATTTTTCTTATGTATTGCATATTATTTTTCTGATTTAACCAACACATTAGTGCACACATTTGACTAAATAATATCACTCGGTGAAAGAAAAATAAGTTTCAATTAGCCTTAGCAAGTTATTCAACAGAATTAAAAACATTTTAAAGTCCTCGAATAAAACCTCTAATCTTGTAAGCTATTTACAAAAAGGCCTTAAAAGTATACTATGAAATATCAGGTATAATAAAAGTCTGTCTGTTTACGTAATCGAGTCCATAACCAACACGTCTATTCGTCCCCTAATCACAGAATAAATAATAGTATTCCTATATTCACAGTTCGTAGGTGGGCAGTTGGGCACTTAACAACAGTTTAACCCTCCACACGTCCACGTGCAAGCTTTGTCAACACAAAACTTTTTGCTCCCGTGACAAACAAACGAAACTGCTATTTTTATAGTGGTATAGTAACAAAATCGCCAAAGGAGTTTTTATATTAATATTTCACCGGTCATCATATCTATTGCTATTCGTTAGGTTCACACAGGGTTCATCGACATCTTACGGTTAAATTTAAAATACCATATGAAGGAAGGTTGTTCTTAACCCTTCAAGGATTCTTATTCACGGTCAAAGAATAAAAAAAAAATTATAACACATTTTTTTTTGGTGTGGGTATTACACCCACATATCGCCAGTTATGTTATAGGTCCCACTGTAATAGGGGGTGAGATTATTGCCATCAGCTGGGTGCAAATCCAGACTCCGTGCTGCTACTGAGAATTACCTAATAGAAAAACCCAATAACACATCGCCCGAGCCGGGATTCGAACCCAGGACGTCGTGATCATCAGACGCGCTAAGCAACTACTAGACCAACGAAACGGGATAGTATTTATAATCCCTCACGGATTAATATAACTATCGTGATATAAGTAATGTGTTCTGTCAGGATCACCCACGTTCCCGAAGCCGCGCTCTCAGACCCTTTGGCCTCGCCAATGGGTACTTAATCGATTGAGGTCATTGAACAGCGACAGCGAAATTGAGTTTACCGGCAAAAATATAAATGTATTTTTACCGGTGCCTATAAATAACAAATGCGCACATTGAGCATTGAGTGATACCTACAGAAGTCTACGTTAAACTTCTTTTACATTGTTTTATGTATCTACATTTACATGAATTTGTAATAGAATAAATAAATTACATTAATGTTACCGTCCGTTCAAAATAAATTTATTTGTGAGCAATAATTTGTGGTAAAAATTATATCCATTTGAATTGTGGTTGGTACAACCGGAGTAGTTTTACAAAACGATGAATTTGTTTTCGTATTTTAGTCGTTAGTGGAAATTTACAGGATGTTGTGTGGTAAGTACAATTGTATATTCATATATGAGTGCCCACCGTTATTGAAAATTGGGGATGAAAGTAAAATTCTGCGGTAACTTAAAAATACTGAACACAGCCTATGCTTGTATACTGTGAAGATACTATAGTCAACACCGAGTAAGCCCGGAGAACCGGTTGCACAGTGCTGTGCTACGGCTCATCATAGGAGATCACTTCACAGTTTTCCCGGGGATATTTCTAACAAGAGGTTCCCGGAGTTTCTCCTTTAAGGGAACCGGGACTTCTCTTTGTGCTGATGTTGATTCTTAAGCTGTTTTTACTGTGGTTTGAATCCCAAACAGTTTTTTTTAAACGTCGCCCCACACTAGGATTTTTTTCCCGTGCGGGTATTGAACCCGCAACCCTTAGCGCAGCAGTCCAATCGCTAAGGTACTGCGCCAATCGGGTCGTCATCGTATTTGTAGAGGTTGGGGGTTTTTTTATGGTAATTAACACATTGGACGCCACTTGGTTCACCGGTGAGCCGCGAGCTACGGTTTTTCTATTGCGTCTACTGCGAGGCAGTCAACAACTTAAATATCATCATCATCATCAGCCAAATACGTCCACTGTTGAACATAGGCCTCCCCGTTTAAGCGGGGGGGTTTGCCATAATCCCCACGCTTGGCGAGCGGCTTGGGGATCGCAGTATTGGTGATAAAGTTACAGAAGACGCTGCTGCCCATCTTCTGAATTTTCCCTTAGTCGCCTCTTACGACACCCACGGGAGGAAAGGGGGTGGTCAATTCTAGGCCGAATACCACACGGCACCGCACTTAAATATTGGTTAGTTAAAATCGACAAGATCTTCTGCATAGAATTAATATAATAATAATACCTTTTAGAATTTTTGTCATAATTAACGAGCGATGATGTATTGACATCGTCGATTTTCGTCACAACACTGATATACATTACCTATTACAAAGACAAATTATTTAATAGCTTCCTATAAATACTTTATTATGAAATACCGCCTTTTGTTCGCCGTACAAACGCAGCGTCAATATAGAGCCGGCGAACAATAGATAACGGGTACAGAAATCTGAAGCCTGACGAAAAACTTATTGCAATAGAATTGAAAAGGTCTTATAGAAGACAACTTAAGCAAAACTTAGTAGCAATAAATAAAATATTGTTTGAATTGTAATTTATTTCATATTTATATTCCTACAGGATGTTTTTTGTTGACGTTACATGGAGCCATTCATTTTACGTAAGGCAATTTTTTTTTTGAAGATACAGCGTTGGCAGGCCTCCCACCAGGTGGACTGACGATATCAAGTTCATTGTTGAAAGTTGTCGTTCATTGTGGCGTTCTAACAAGGAGCCCTATGTTCAATAGTGGACGTCTTCTGGCTGATAATGAATTAATTAAAGGCCCTGTATTAGTATCTAGTCTAAGTTAAATATGTAATAGCAAGTATGGATAATGTTTGATAAGATTTATATTTTATTAAACTCATTAACATGTTATTGGGTCTGATAAGAGAAAATAGACTCTTGTCACATGGATCTTATTTCAAACAAAAGGTTAAGCTATCTCTGTCAGAATATAGGCATGATGACGTCATACAGTGATACTACTGTGATATCCAACAATGAAACGTCAACTTGCAATTGTCTAAAAAAGCATTCTTAACTAATAGGTTCTGTAACATGTATACCTATAGTTTTACTTTAAACGTCACAGTGGAATAATCTAAGAAATAGCAGCGCAAACCAAAACGTATTGTTGGCAGCCTCTCATGAGGAAAAGCAAGTGAGAAACGTATAAATTATACAGCGAGGAAATATGCGGAGTTTTTGCAGGAAATGAGCCCTCTTATCAACATGCGGAAATTTAACCATGATGCCTGAACGAGGACAGAGATCACGTGGTTTGTGCTTAACGTTCTTGATCGAAGATTAGCTAACAGCGGATATGAATCGTACTCAATAACCAAAAACCTTGTTTGGTACCTACTGTATGGCTGCCTCGTTGGTCATTATCACCATCATCAACTGTTGAACAAAGGCCTCCCCCTTAGAATGCCACAATGAACAAAAACTTGCCATTTGCATCTACCGGTTGCCCACAACTCTTACGATATCTTCGGTCCACCTTTTGGGAGGCCTACCAACGCTGCGTCTTCCGGTTCGTAGTCTAGTGGTCGCAAGGCGCGACTGCTGAGCATGGGGTCTTAGGTTCGATTCCCGGGTCTGGCGAAATGTTACTGGGTTTTCCATTACATATTTCTCAGCAGGAGCACGGAATCTGGCTTTGTAGTCGGTTAATGGCAATAGGCTCGCCCCATAGCATAGGGACCCATAACATAACTGGCGAAATAACAGATCATGCTCATGTGGTGTAGAGATTGGCCTGTCAACAAGGATGGTAGCGAGGTTGACCGCCCAGGGTGCGCCGGACGTACTTAGGTACTATCACACGTGGAGGCACTCTACTTGCACCCCCTACTGAATACTACATCTTAGATACACAAGACCATAAAATATGGTAAAATAAGTGTCTCAAATTCATAGCGTCCAAATAGACGTGTATCGATACATTTACAAATTTCAGTGCGATTGAAACCAATAACAATGCTACTGAATGAAAAAAACATTTCACAAAATTAAATTTCCTTGCAGCAACATACAAAATACTATCCGTAGGTACAGTCAGTAACAAAAAGATGTGATTTTTTTTAAAGGTTTGAATTAATTTAAATGGAAAACGTCTAGGAAATATACTATAATATTAATACTAAGATTTATTTTCTTAATTTGACACAAAATACATAAACGGCGTAGCAGAGACGATATTTAGTATTTACGATAAAACTCAGGTACCCAGAAAAACGATTTAACTTGTGTTTAGGGTACCAGCGTTCTCGCGCATACTATAAACATAATACGTCGGTAGTACTCGTAATACTCCTATGTAGGTTTATCTATAAGTTTATAAACGCACAATATTTGTTCATTTTATGCGAAAAGGTGGCTCTGTTCAAAAGTGCTGAATGTGTCTTAATCCTTTTTCCGTTGCCTGTACTGCAATATTGGGATACATACAACACAAATATGTACCTACAACGCACCCGTATTCAGCGATATCGGTTGTCACATACATAAACTGTGCAGTGAGTAAAAAAACGTTTGTATTTTTGTCATTGTGAGGCAGGCATGCATGGCTATACATTTTTAGACATTTTGTTTGTAAATTGAACATGATGAAATATTCATGACACATTTGCACGCATATCTGGGCGATCAGTCAGCTGTAAAATAATGCAAACACGATAAAGTTACGACTGGCATTGGGCTCCGTGCGAGGTATCAGTTGTCATTTGTTTAGTTTGACTTCAACACACCGCTTTATTATTAGTATTTGCTTTTAACAGTGATTGAGGATAGAGCTTTACTGCGTAACAAAGATATTGCAAAAAATACGGTAGAAGATGGGTGCACAAGTCGGATTATTTTTTATAATACAAACACGACCAGATTGGTGTAGGACTTAGTGATTAGACTGCAGCGTTAAGAGTTGCGGGAGCGGCGATGCCTATACGGAAAAAAACATTTGAGGGAATATAATTTTGGGGCCAGTTTCCAGTCTTGGTAGTGGTCAGTGGTTGGTCGCTTGGTACTGGAATCACCCATATGTGTATAAATGTATATTGTACTCGCATATGGCTGGATACCAGTATTCTACAAGGAGCGACTGCCTATCTGAGCTCCACAACCCAGATTCTAATATGGCACCCCTCAAAAAGTTTCATAATCGTGTGATCCACAAACATATTTTCCGAGCATGGGATATAAAGGGATATGTATGTCAAACATATACAAAATTCGAATAAAAAACAACGAGATTTAAAAATTTCAAATCAGCTGATCCATTCATTCTTTATTTTAAATGGGTTCACACATAAATCAAAAGGTGAAATAATACTTTTCATCCACAATATAGAGCGTATTTGAAGTCATAAGTGCTACATAACAAAATCCAGACCAAATTTGGTTAGGTCGTACTTTGGGTTCCGTTAAAAGCTTCTAATCCAGTATGTAGGCACAAAGGTTGGCGGAATAAAGTCCGGGTTGAATTGTTCATTCATAGAATTGTTGATTAGAATTCAGTTAGAATGTGAAACGAATTATAATGTAGGTATAATTCAGTTTAGTAATACAACCTTTGTGACTTAGGGTGGGTTGTTTCAAACATTCTGTTAACGTTACACACGTATCACAAAAAGTGCGGCTCGTAGCTATGCAGCTACCCGGCAGATCAGTCGATCTGCGAGGTTAAGCCGTGCTCGCCGCGGCCAGTCGGTTGTGATGGGTGACGGATTTCACATGTCGAGACCCCACCGTGCTTCGGAAGGCACGTTAAGCCGTTGGTCCTGCGCCTGATCTCTCTCCGGTCGTGTCGGTCTGCCGTCCCATCGGACTATGAGAGTAAGGGAATAGGGAGTGTCCTGTGTCTGCGCGCATACTTGTGCACTATAATATCTCCTGCGCAGATGGCTAGTCTCAACTGAGACGGGCCGCGGTGACCGAAATTCGGTCAGGAGGACATTATCACAAAAAACTAACCATTGCAGAAGACTTTTAAATACCTATGTAAAACATGAAGCGTTGTTTCGCAGTGTCAAAAGCCGGTTGTCAAAGTTATTAGGGCTGCTAGTAGAAAACTAAACATTTTCTTTATTCGGGCTGGTAGTACAAAACCAAATCGTTAACGCCATGTTTTAACATTTACGTGAGCGTCAGGTGAAGCTGAAGCAACCCGCCCTTAGTGATTGGTTTACGCTAGTATTAGCACTATTGATTCGAGTACACCACAAACATTTTTTTTTTAAACGTTGCCCCACACTATGAAGTTCTCCCGTGTCGTGGGTGCGTTTCACAAACATGAAATATCACATATACAAACACCCAGACTCGGGACAAACATCTGCGGTTCACATTAATTTTTGCCCGGAGCGGTAATCGAACCCTTAGCGCAGAAGTCCAATCGCTTAGTCACTGCGCTAATGAGGTCGTCAGATTAGATTTGTAAGTCTAATAAAAATATATTTAAATTACTTTTGAAAATACTTACGTACTTACCTACAAATTTTATCAACAACTTTTGCTTCCTAAATAGAATTTTCAGAAAATGCGAAGTATGTAATAAAGTTTTTCAAAATCCAACCCTTAAAAGGTTAACGCTTTGAAATCCAATATCACTTAGCTTGTGAAGTCTCAAAATACCAAAGACATATCATTATGTATTTGACTTCTAAATATTGGGCCAACAAGTATCCAAAAACTAATTAAACTCTCAAAGAGATGAAAGGGTTAAGCTCCTGAAACTAAATGTGTGACTTTAAGGGATTACGGATTTTTTTATTTAAGGATAGGTACATACATAAAATCACGATTGTATTCCCAGAAATAGGCAGGGGCGTTCTTACTCAACATTATTACGGAAAGTCCTTAAAAATGTTAAGACCCTCATGTCATCATTAGTCTTGTATTAAATGGCAAGATTTATGCCACTCATCGACTATACACTATTCTCTACTTCAATCTAGTTTACAACTAACCTAACTGACTTCATTATGCACCATCACGTTTAATCAATGATTGTTCTTACAGACATGAGTGCATAAGGCCAATGTGACGTTTTCAATTTCACGATACCAGCCAATTTTATTGTGCCAATTACTTAAAAATTAATAGCTCTGTAGACGCGCATACTACAAAAATTTCAAGGGTCAGTTGAAAAAGTTTTCACTATTAACTGTCCTGGGTTCAATTTTAAGGTCAAAAAAGTGTTATTGGTTTTTTCCATTACGTTTGTCGCAGTAGAACCACGGAGTCTGGATTTGTGCCCGGTTAATGGCAATAGGCTTGCACCCGAATAGATGGAACTCAATCTTCACTGGCAAAAGGTGGGTGTACTGCTAGGTACCTTTGGGAATACAGGCGTGGAGATATGTTTCTGTGTAAAAGGTGAAAAACACACAAAGCTAATTTAGAAGTGCGTTTTCCTCGCAGACCAACTAGCTCAGGAGCTCCGGATCCACTTAGATATTCCACGCGAACGAAGCCGCAGGCAACAGTCCGCTCTCCCTAGCTAAACAATAATATTCAGTTCATATCATTTCTAATGCAACGTCCGTATAATCCTGCATAATGGCTATATCACTTTATGATATACGTAGCTCTTGGAAGCTGGTATACCGCATAAGATACGAACCAGCTGGATGAGCGAATGAACTACGGCGTGAGCTGAAAGTAACCAGCCTCAAGCATTAGGTTCGCCTTTATTTACATTATATAACTTAAAATTTAAATAAAATAGATTAAAAGTACGGCACCATAGCTCAAAATGTCTATATCTCATTATTTATTAATTTGTAGGTAAAACTATCAAGATGTCGAATATGTTCACTTCAGAATAGTTTTGTTTATACCGTAAGTTATATATAGAACCAAATTCGACGCACAATGAAATTTCAAGAGACTACAACTCAACCCTCAAACGCAAAACACTAATACAGGAAATAATAGCACGAAAATCAATACGCACCAGAAATCAGCATACAAATTATTCAGGCATATTTTCGCCTCATCTTTCAACCCTCTAAATATTCAATGCCTCCGAACTTCATAAAGCGTTGTTCGTTTAACATCCATCGTACACATCAGGTAAAGAAAACGGGGCATCCGTAAAGAAATGTCTTTCCATTTCTGGAGCTAGTTTCCTTTTTACGGAAATACAAGACGTGATCTGTTTGGCCGTAATCCAGTTCTTGCCTTGGGTGAAACTGTTGTTTTTCCTTATACAATTATACCCATAGAGGTTTATGTTACGTAAGTTATTCCCGTCAATCTGTTTACCCTATTCAATGAATATTACGCATTTTTTTGTATTGGCATTTCAGTGAGCGCGCTATTGAGTAAGTTAATATAGTGGGCTAATTGTATACGAACCGTATAAGTAAGGTATCTGTAAGCTGTGAGTTCAAAGAATGGCGAGAACTCTCAGCGTAGATGCTGACAATTTTGGCTTGCCTATTGTTCCACTAAGCTCTATGGGTTTTAGCCTGTAAGACGGCTTAAAAGAATAAGATATAAAAAGATACGCCCTAAATACTAAACCTCCTACTTTCTTTTACGTAAAAAAAGAAAGTACTTTTGTGATCTGCGTATGTATGTACCTATTCTTAATCTTCTGCATTAGCATCATGTCTCAAATCCACCCACGATACGATACAAATTCCTAGTGTGAGCCAACGCTTATTTACCAAACAGGACTCAATCTAAGTTATAATCTCAGTATATTTGCCGAGCACATCTCTCCAGTCCCGGTTGTCATTCGAATACCCACAACAATCGATACGGGCAGTCAAAGGCCCGAAAGTCAAACAATCGAGTCAACCTTAGAATGTCCGTATGGTTCGGTAATTGGATGCTGTGGTCAGATACCGGTTACCGTGCGTTGTTCTGTATTAACTGGTTGGATTGGTAACTAACCCTGCAATGGTAATGACAAATTTGGAATCTTCTTCTTATCGTATGGTTGATGAACAACCATGAGTCAGAGTTTAAACCGCCTAGTAGGCCTCTGACATGGCTTTACAGTGTGTTTACACACTGTGTAAAAATCTCTCAGGTGTGCCGGTTTGTTCACAATTTTTTCCTTCGCCGTTTTTACCAACTAATTACTTTTAATTTGATGGAAAACAACGCAAGAACACACTTTTAAAGTAAATTCCAATTTTGGTAAAAATATTATTAACGTGGCGCCTTCTATACCTGAATAGGAAGGCAGAGGTGCGTTTTTAGACCGACATTTTTGTCGACTCAGAATTCATACACAAAAACAAGTTCGTGAAATATTTTAACGGTTTTTGAATCTCCGTAGAGATTTAAAATAAATCGACACCTAGATTTGCACCACTTATTCATAAAAATTTGGTGCTCAATGATGTCAAAATGTTGCGCAATCAGATTTAATTCGTAGTAGATATACATGAGAAAATTAGATATTCTCATAGTAGTCAAATAGTATTAAATCAATGTAAAATAATATACTTTCATATATCATGATCACAACAAGATACGCCCATAATAAGCTTTATTACAAATTCCTAGCCTACACATTCAACCAATGGAGAACCTTTAAGGTTCGAAATCCAGATTCAAATTTTGGCGTTCGATAATTAAATTACAATATAGGAATGTACGAGTAATTACATTGGCAGTCTACGGCCGGCACTCACACCGATGATTTCCTCGTCAGTTATCAAACCCAACAACGTAACATGCCAATCAAAATTAACGTTTAAGGGCTCCATACGGTACAATCAGTAGAAACGTTCCGTGTGAACGATTGTGACAACATCGCAAACGATTTACTTAATCGTAGATGATATCGTTGATCGCAACAAATCATATCCAAAATACCTATGCTCTATGTCTTTTTTGTTCCGCTACAATCAAATTAATGACAGATCGTAACGATCGATCGTCATTCGTCACTATTCTCGTGCGATCGATCGTCATTCGGCACTATTCTCGTGCGATCGATCGTCATTCGTCACTATTCTCGTGCGATCGATCGTTGCGATCTCACGCCCCGTATAATTATGGGGTCCTTTATACTGCGTTCACACCGATTGTATTGTCAGCTGCCAACTGTGAGTATTGCGCAGTTAACTGCTAACATATATACCTAAGTACCAACACAGACTGCCTCGTGATTTGGTTGCAAAACGCTGCTGTCGGGAGATCATGGGTTTCATTCCCGGGTCGAGCAAAGTGCAATTAGGGTTAGAAACTTCAACACGGGAATTAACGCAAACACAATTTTTAAATTTTTGCTTGACGTTTCGACGGAGTTGCGTCGGCCGTGGTCACAAAGAGACTCAGTTGTGTTCGCGTTAATTCCCGTGTTGTAGATTCTAATTATCATGCAACGCGATAGTTTAAAAGTTAGTATTGCAATTAGGGTTCTTCTATCAGGTAATTTGAAAAAAGTATTTGTGTCCGGTTAATGGCAATAGGACTTCTATGATTGCCGTTATTGTCTGCAGTGCAATAAGGCACTGACTTGTCGATCACACTTGATTCAACTTTGAATCTGCTCGGAATCGGAAGATGACTGTACGACTGCTTTGAAAGTAGTCACGTTCACAGTGAGACAAACCCAGCTCGAAATTAATGGCTAACTATACGATTGATGTAGAAGAAGCCTTAATATGAGGGCTAACTAATCAGCTTTACTGCCTGTAACTTGGTCCCTCCGTCGGTCGGTAACGACTGTTGTAATTAAATTTTTGCCATCATAGCTTCAGCGTAAATCGCTCGAATGTCCCTCGGTGACGATAAAAAAAGTTCCAACTCTCATTTACAGAGTCAATATTTAGTCGTTTTCGTAGAAATTGTTTACTGTCTTACATATTTGATTATTTAATTAAGCTTAATGGAGCTTTAACTGACTTTTAAAATGTACCTAGTTCTAAATTCGGCTGTACTTATGTTTTTGTTTGAAAAGGTACACTTTCTCTATGGTCCCGTTCAAATTTGGAAGAAACCTTTGGAAGTAGACAACGGTACTTTGAATCAAACTTAATATACGGCAATTTAATCCCCGCGATAGCTGCAATCGCATACATTCCTACTGTTTCTATTGAAAACGATTGTTATTTGTTTTTCTTATCGTATGGTTGATGAACAACCTGGTATCAAAGTAAAAACCAAATTAAACCGCCTGTAGGCCTCTGACATGGCTTTACACACCGTTGAAAAATCTCTCGAGTGTGCCGGTTTCCTCACGATGTTTTCCTTCACCGTTTTTAGCAACTGATAACTAATTTATAGTACGCACATGAATTCGAAAAGACATTGGTGCGTGCTGGGTTTTGAACTTGCGACCTTTGACTTGGCAGTCCGACGTTCATACCACTCGGCTATCAATGCTACATTTGTTTAAAAACAATATCATTTTATTTGTCAGGACATTTTTAAAGTTGTAAAGAATGATTTATATTCAGAAATCAATCAGTGATAACAAGTTTCTGTCGTGTCATTGGCACGTTTTAATTTATGGGATCTCGACAAGCCATCGACGTGAAAGGATTGTCCAATCAAACTGAAAGAGACTTACTGATTGCTTAACTTAATTGAGAATAAGTTTTTCTATTCACTTATTTATATCAAAGCTTTTAGTAGAATAATATAATAATATAATTATCATTAACAACAGGGATAATTAGAAAACCCGTTTGTCATACATATTATTTTTATTATATGACATATCTATATATAGACTGCCTCGTTGGTCCAGTGGTTACTAAGTGCGACTGCTGAACATGAGGGCCTGGGTTCGAATCCCGAGACGGGCAAAGCGTTAGTAGCAGTATCAGTAGCAGATCGGAGTGTGGAATTGTGCCCGGTTGATGGCAATAGGCTCGCCAGCTATCACATTGGGACCTATAACATAACTGGCGAAATGTGGGTGTACTATATATGCACCTCTGCCTATCCCCTGTTGTTTTGTTTTACATAGCTATATTATGTTATTACCTGCTGCATCGTCATTTTGTCAGAGCCCACTTTATCTCACACATTTATGTATTGTTATATATTACATACATCCATTCGTCGCTTCACTTTAGCCATAGCAACAATACAGTTGAATGACCGAACACCAAAACAAGCCGTAATTAAGTCGAACATAAATAAACAAAAAAAATCTCTTAAGGGATGGCTGTACAAAGCGTATTTACTCAAAGAGAAGCCAGTAGGAATCCCGGTTCATTGACATGCGTGACAATATGGGATAAGACAAATTAGTGTTGCGGGAGCGGACCGTAATGGATGGTAAAGGCGCTATTCTCATGCAGGTTGCGACGCCAAAGCTCCTTGTTAATTTTCCACGTTCCCCATAATGGTAAAGTAACACACAAAGTTTCTTGATTCAAAGACGGCAACACTGATTGGGGCGAGGCAGCCGAGCGCATTACATTCTAAACATTGGTATGTCTTTGTCGTGCTGATTAAATGAAAATAATTAAGGGACTTCTTTCATTTTGCTAAGGCGTACTCTCTAATGAGCGGGTCCTGATATATAATTTAGTGTTTCCGAATTAGATGTGTGGTTGCATGGCTTTTAGCTGTATACGCTTTAGTTGTTATATACGCATGCGAGCACAACTATACGCGTCTATATAGATACAACGAAGGCATAGGCAAAGGTGTAAGATTTTACACTCTCGCTTACCCAGCGCCTTACCATACAGGACAATTCAAAAAAATGCATTGAAACACATAACTAGTTAATACATACTTTAGTGCGAAAGAGAGAATGTCAGGATCGTAGCAAATGAAAATCCGTGGTCTCTTCCTACCTGTCATGGAAATAGGCGTGACTTTATGTATGTATATATGTACTTTAGTACTCTATGTTATCATAATAAATAGTATTTACTGTACACACTACCCACCGTACATTTGTTTGTTCATCAACCATACGATAAGAAGAAGTAGAGACCATATATTTCCTACATAATAATTGCTGCCTTTAACAGCTTTATCCACAATGTTAGACTTACAACGCGGCAATATACTCGTAATTGTCGAAGCAACAACTAACTACCTCAATAAACTGTACGATTATGTTCTCCTATATTAACTAGCACTATAAATACTCTTCAAATTGATGCGAAAACGTTATTATAGAGTAGACGAATTATCTTAGTTAAACATTTGCGTAATAACTACTTTATTTTAATTGTGATAGTACCATCTTAGTATTTATCAACTATTGTAGTACCTAGCAGTATATGCTCTTATGTATGGTCGTGAAAATTGAGCAGGTATGGCAGAAGATACAACAAAGCCACATTAATGCAGTAGAGATACGAGCTTTGAGAAGTATGTGGTGTGACTTTGAGAGATAGGTTGATGAAAGTGTTATGGAATGAGGAAGTGTGGTAGGTTTGGGCATGAAGCGATCGTGAAACAAAAGACTTTTAGTTGCACAGTGGCAATAATTTAGAACACACTCAATTATAAAAAAAAAATATTATGCCATCACGCCTATATTTTCCGAAGGAAACAAGTGGACACTTTCACACACACTTTTCCCGACTCGGGAATCAAACCCCCGCGTGCTAACAGGCACGCGTGGCTACCACTGGAGCAACGAGTTAGTCACATAATTAAGTACCTACACTATAATATTCATGTAAAACTTGATTACACCTTACAATTTAATAAAAAAGGAGTCTGATTGCGTAACGAAACTCCCTTTTTGTTTTAACTTGTTTAATACGCCCACGTGGCCTGTATCCGAAATTTATTCTTTTCAGATAAGTCTGTAACGAATATTTTAGTATTAGCTAATACCTTATCAGATTCCTTTCTTTATAATATCCGCCATTCAACGTCCCATTGCACTTCTATATTTGTATTGCGTTTAGTCTACGGGGATATCAAAATTGAATCGTTTATCGTTTATGATACAATACCTTTTGATTTGCTGGTCACTCAATACCTTGGTCATAAACCCAATTCGTAAAACTCATCTCAACTCTTTTCTAGTTGACATTTTCTTTTAGTAAATATAATAAGTATACGATATACTTACGCAAAATGGCTGGCAGGCGGTTGGAAGCGTAAAGCCGAAAATCGAGCACAGTGGCGTGCCATAGAAGAGGCATTCGTCTAGCAATGGACTAAGATAGGCTGTTACTGAATAGTTAGACAAGATAATAAGTTAATTAAGCAAACTAGGGTACTCGATTGTAAGCCTAAAGTATAATAGTCCAATAAAAATGACAGACTTTCCCAATTTTGATCGATGCCAATAATATGGAAGATTTATAAATAGAAAGTAATATAATAACTTCTATAGACGATATTGAATCTGTTATATAAAAGTGATAAAGTGGTTCTGCGTAACCTCGGTCCATTTGTGAGTATAGAACACACACTTATAGGGCTTATGTCTGGAGGATAGAGAACACAGTCATCTTGCATGGTAAATATTAATAGTATAAGTTGGAAACCCACTTACTGACCAGTTTATAAGATGTTAGTGTTGATTTCGTGGTTTTTTTTATATAGCCTATTTTTTTTCTCACTGATGGGCAAAGGATTCTTCGCTCTTCTTCCAAACCACTCTATCTTTCGCAGGTGGTGATTATATGATAATAATAATATACTAATAATTAAAACATTTATTGAATTTAACACGTTACACAAAATAAATAAACTCACCAAACTGTGTGACGGTTTGTCGGCAGGAATAGCGCTCGATAAACATTTGGTATTCGGTAATTATTTGGAATTAAGTTATTATGAGTGTTAATTAAGTACATCTAATTCTTAAATTTTTCCATAAATTATGAGTTATGCATGCTGAACTTAACAATAATTTTTAAGGTTTGTTTACATATATTATTATTGAGTTGTCTAAGCTAGTCATATTATGATGAATATACAAAGAAACAAATTCATAGGTCCCGTAATAGTCCAAGCTACAAAGTAAAATGAAGATGTAGTTATAACTGTTATAATAAAATTCAAAACCTTATTATTTTTAGCTACCTTTATTATCATTCTCATGGAGAATATATTTTTAAGCCCCATAAGCTCAATGGCATACTATGTCTGTAAAACGCATCCACGATAAAGAAAAAAATTCTGGGACCAATGTGGCATGAGTTTTTGTTTTTATTAGTTTTTAACTTACAACCGAAAACGTTTTTTATTTCTATGGCAATGAGCACTAAGCCTCCTGAGTAAACGCGGTCAACTAAAATCTAGACAATGCAGAAAACGCGATGTTCTTTTACAGTTTCCTCAGTACAGATGTTGTCAAAATTACTGCCAGCTGTCCCGCGTTTATTAATCTACTAGCTGCGCCCCGCGGTGTTATCTGCTACACTTTTTCAGGATAAAATGTAACCTATATGTTAATCCAGGGTGTCAGCTAGCTTCATACCAAATTGTAGCAAAATCGGTCCAGCCGTTTGAGCGTGAAGAGGCAACAAACTTACAAACACACTCACAAATTTTCGCATTTATAATATTAGTGCGATGTAACTCATCACTCACATTGGTTACTTTGTAAAAAAAACCTCATTATAAATACATATAAAAAATAACAACATAACTATTAGCTTAAGTCTGTGTTGGGGCGTTGAATTGAATTTTTAAGGCTTGACGCCTCCCCGTTCCATTAAAGTCGCGGCCAGATTCTTTGTACTGTCAACGAGGCCGCCCACTGCGTAATTGCCGATCTCAAGGCAAGATTTGAATCCATCTATTAAGCAAAATTATTTGTGTACGTAGAAATATAATAATTATAGTAAAAAGTTTAAAAAATCCTATATATTTGCGTACTAAGTGTCATAATACTTCACAGGGCCCGCGTTCAGCCATTTTTGCTGTCCGAATACTAAGTTTATGTGTAAAAATGAAATGTAATGCTAACATATATTTTTTATAATTCCGACTGCAGTTTTACGCAGGACAGCATAAAAGAATCAAATGTGCAGTATGTAAAACAATTGAACGATGCGCGCGATCTTCACTAGTTGTTCTGTATTCTGAATAGTACTTATTCAAAAATAGAAGAAGAAGAAAAGAAGTAGAATTTTAGTGTTTTATGTTCTATTCTTTGTAGGTAAATTAGCCAGAATATAACGCATCCAGTATGCCGTTAACATATTAAAACATATCGTAAACATATTGAGTATCTAATTATGATTAGGATTACAGTATTTGTCGCTCACAGTGTGAGACACATAGTCTTTATTAAGAAGACTTGTGCGTAAAAATAGTGATTATTTTTGTGTGATACATAATTTATACTGCTTGAATATATTTTGGGTCAAAAATTCTTTATTCAAACGCCCTTTTTTAAGTATATAATTATCTACGTATTTATATACACCTAATTGCAGCCATTTTGACTTTAAACATAACCTGTAAATTCGTTTGATTAATCCTATTTACCAAAATAATTAACCTGAGCTATTTCATTAAAAATAATATAAAACTGACATAAAAACTTTATACTACGGAGATGCTATTCTTGAATTCATGAAATAGAAGTGAATTTGATTTGAATGCCCCGTTATCCGCCTACAGGGCGTAAAGATTTATGAATAATAAACTAGACTGCCCTTCGAAGCTTCTGGAACAATTTATTTCACTGCTTAAGTCCGGTCGTAGCTCGACTATCAAACAAAACGACTGTCAGATTGCCTTTGTAAATAAAGTAGCTGTTACCGCGGCTTGACTCGCATCAAAAACTCAAAGATTCGCGGAAAGATGTGCGCAATTAGATTAGCTTTTGTTTTCTGTTACCTTTCTTTGTCAAGTTTTTTTAAGATGAGTAATCGTTATGGTGATATCAAGCAACTTATTTTTGGCATTAACACTTGGGAGTTTATAATAGAGGTTTTGGGACATTGATTTCTCGCAAGCAGCTCAGAATCTCAGTGATTATTGATAAGCATTGTCAATGCACTTCAGTCGGGAAAATATTCTCACAAGCTTTGCTCCAGGCAGTCAGCCCCGAGGAAGTAACTTCCCCCTTTTCTGCTTTCATAACAGGCCCTTAGCAGCTCCTTCATAGCAACTCCATAGGTATTAAGTCTTTGAATTATGAATGTCTTTGACGAATGATATCAAACAAATTTAACTTATTGTAAAAAAAAACATCGTGAGGAAACCAGCACACCTGAGAGATTTTTCAACGGTGTGTAAAGCCATGTTACAGGCCTACAGCCCCCTTACCATGAACTCTTAAAGCAGGACAGTTTACCATGTGAAAGCGAGACGCCGCTACGTGCTGTGTAATGCACCGTCTCGCTTCCACATGGTTTAAACTCTGACACCAGGTTGTTCATCAACCACACGATAAGAAGAACTTGATGGTGTACAATAGAAAAAAAGAACGTCAAGTATCGTTTCGTTCTCACTCGCACAAAAAGAACGTAGTCTGTTAAAAGCGTTAAAATACAGCCTATTGCTGAAATGTGAGTGATAAAGGGGAAACTTTGGTATTTCAAGCACACGTGGCTGATTACGTATTTACAAACAATTTTGAATGTTAGGATCCGTTTGTAGAATAATAATGCTGTTGTATATTTGGGGTAAACTCATTTGTGAAGTAGGTTTCCGGTTATTGTTACTGTGTACGTGAATGATGATGTGAACTTGTTTTGTTTGAACTGAAATTGAATGAAGCACATAATTTATGAAATTATTACGCGTGTATTCCTCGTAGGGATAGACTGAGGTCAAATTGGTGTATCATAATTTACTATACGATCATTATAATAAATATTATTACTAACAGCCTATAACTGTCCCACTGTAGGGTAAAGACCTCTTTCTCCTATAGAAGGATTGAGCATTGATCAGTGATCACCACGCTAGCTCTCTGCGGGTTGGCGATTTCAGATACTTAAACCTAGGTTTCCTCACGACGTTTTCCGTCACCGTTAGTCATGCGATCGTTATTTTAGTTTTTTTGAATACAAGTGCGTAGACAATCAGTCAGCCAGTCATTCAACTACTAGAATATGAACTAATATTTATTTTAAAATTAACCCGTACATAACTGCAGTCATCGTCGTCATCTTGACGACCCGATTGGTGCAGTGGCTAAGCCATTGGACCGCTGCGCTAAGTGTTGCGGGTTCGATTCCCGCACGGGACAAAAAATTGTGCGATCCACAGATATTTGTCCCGAGTCTGGGTGTTTGTGTATGTGATATTACATGTTTGTAAAACGCACCCACGATACAGGAGAAATTCATAGTGTGGGGCAACGTTGTTTTATAAATAAATAAAATAAAATCCTAGTTTATTCATATTTCATATACAGCTCACAGTAGCTGATATTATAATTATTATTATCCAATAAAGTTGGCTCAATTAACGTTTCTAATTTAAATATTCCTGCAAATCTACTTAGGTATTTAAATTAAGAATTTCGTTAAGAACTTGAAGGATAATTAAAGAACATGCCGCAAACACTTAACGCTAATCCAATTAATTTTATTCTTGTTAATCGTAGTTTAAAGGTCCTTTGTATTTGTACTGTACTTTTATAGGACAAAGTATGTAAATCATGATGACTTTATTATATGGGCATGTAGAAAGAATTAAATGCGATTATTTATGTACAAGAATGAATGGAAGATATATAGGTGATAAATTATGCAAGATAGATAGATATATATGAGGTGGCGGTTAATGAATTTGTGGGGATGTGAACACCTTTTTTAATGGGGATTTCCTCATGAACTTCCTCCGTCCTGGGGCGGACGCGGGGAAAGGACGTAAGGGACTCTTGCCCGCCAAAACCCCAGGGTGTCCTCCTAGCTACTTCAGGTCGAGGGACGCGGGATCTGCGTACGCTGCACTGCATCCCTTGACAGGTCCCAACCCGCCTCTTCACGGCAGGTCCTACTCAGGAATGTACATTGTACACCTAGGCGTAACACCTATTATTATATTATATTCTGGGGAAAAGCAAGGTAAGAAGAACCTTGAACCATCAATACAAACATATGTAAAGATAAAGAGTGTAAGGCGAGTGTCATATTTCAGGCGTAGTATATGAATACCATGTTTTTGATGTAGCGGTCCCGTAGCGATCGAATCCAGTAGATATTGTCCAGCAGTTGTCCCATATATCGCACTACTGTCACACGCATATTGTAACTCATAATTTAATAAAAATTCGTAATTTAATTTCTCTATATACACACAATAGTGAACACGAGCACAAAAATACCTTCCTCTGGGATAGATGAGATTAAATAGATGAAAAGTGATAGTTATTCATTAGCTACGTAGAATATTTTAACGAGTTGTTAAGAGAACGACGACTAGTAATATTTGTGGTTGTCATGGAAACTATCACAAAAATAATGAAGAAAACATGTATAAAATCTTCGATCCCTGGGGAGGACGCGTTTCTTTCGAAAACACGTAAACGTTTCGTAACAAGTTGAAGTTTCCTCAATCCAAAATGAAACGATAAAGCTCTCCCAGGTAGATTGGTGATTAGATTAGGTGTGGGACCATGGATTACTTTATAAATGGAGTAATCACATTACTATACACATTCCAAGAACATGAATGTCATGTAAAAGCCTTGACTTCCAATAGCCGGCGACTGATTCATATAACATGAATCATTATATCACTTATTTTTTAAACTCATTAACGACTTTTATAACATATATAATTGTAAATGTATGTTATTGTATGTCTAAAATAAATCAAATGTTTTAGGTCACCACTTAAAACAAAAAAGCACTTTTTAATAATTAACGCACCAGTGTTGTCGTCTTTTGCGTAAACACTGGTCACTCCATGGGCTCTGTCCTCTGTGTGCACAAAGAACGAACACATAAGAAGTAATGACATCAGCCCCGGGCTCCACCCCACTTAGCTCTTATCCGGTTTCGATTCTTCAATGAGTTTCATCTAGCTACATTTTACCAAGACCTCGTTGCACACTCGCTGTAAATGTCCTCCCAAATTTTACAATATGGCGGCGTATGCAAGTTATTTTTAACCGACTCCAAAAAAGGAGGAGGTTCTATGTTAGTAGTATGTATGTATTTTTTTATCTTTTTTAGTAGTAGTATATTGCCCTGAACAGAGCAGACTTTTCGTACTTACATTGAGACCTGTAACATTCGAAGACTTCGGCAGCAGTGTTATCCTTTTATCGGAAGTCTATATGGTTTATATGGTTATACGACCACTTTTCACAGCTGCTGCTGCAGCATTTCATTTCAGGACCTACATAATAGGGGCATTTCATCGACACCTTAAAACTCTTACCACCAGCTTTCTTGGTGACGATAGGAAATTTTATTCTTAATCGGTCGTATTTGTCGGTTCATGAACCTTTTCCGAAAAAGACCTTACTACACATGGCATTTCTTTCCTACTCATAAATGGATTTTTTAATTCCACAAAACCCTGTCGTAGCTACACACTACAAGTGATACACGCATGTAATATTACCACTCATAGCTGTTTCCACGTCGTAAGTAAGTGTCCTGCATTAGTCAGTATAAAATAATGCCGGTTGCATATACCAGCACGTTATTAATGTGCATAATATCGTAGCGCACACTCAGTGCTGTCTCACATTACTGCCGGATATTGTTGCCAAAATTTTGCATTTTATTCTTATACATTAATGTATAAGTACATTAAGCAAAGTGAATATGCGCCTATGTGTTTTTATTAAAACAGCTGGTGACAAGGCTATTTTGCGCAATTTATTTGATGGTAGAATGTTTATGTATCCACTGAATACGCACAAAGTTTTCAATGTAAGCAGATTAAGATAAAGTTAATGTTTGATACGTTTCAGTAAATTGGTATATGTGCAATACGTGCTTCGGAAGGCACGTTAAGCCGCTGGTCCTGCGCCTGATCTCTCTCCGGTCGTGTCGGTCTACCGTCCCATCGGATTATGAGAGTAAGGGAATAAGGAGTGCACCTGTGTCTGCGCGCACACTCGGGCACTATAATATCTCCAGCGCAGATGGCTAGTCTCAGCTAAGACAGGCCGCCGTGACCGAAATTCGGTCAGGAGGACATTATATGTGCAATAAAATTATAGTTTTTATCGAGTACTTCTTTACTTTATCAGTATTTGAAGTAAACTCATTTATTTTATCTTAAATTAATTAAGCGTTATTGAGGTCCGTCCCGACCGTCCATCCGATGAACTAGAAACCTATAACATACTTAGACGTCATCAAAACTATTTCATATCTAACTATATACTTGTAGGTTCCAATTTTTACATCAAATAGTTAACTTTTTTTTTTTTAAAAACGTCGCCCCACACTAGGAATTTCTCCTGTATCGTGGGTGCGTTTCACAAACATGAAATATCACATACACAAACACCCAGACTCGGGACAAACATCTGCGGATCGCACAAATTTTTGTCCCGTGCGAGAATCGAACCCGCAACCCATAGCGCAGCAGTCCAATCGCTTAGCCACTGCGCCAATTAGGTCGTCTTTGACATATAACATATAAAATGTTAAGGATACAAAGTTTTAAATACCATTCACTACCCTGGTTAAATAAGGGATTTATTACTCGTATCATGCACACTGACAATTTATTGATACGACCTACCACAGTAGATACATATATATTGTCATACCCAACGTAGCCGAAGACATAAATTATCACAAGAGATTTACGTCACAAACCTATTAACAGATCACAAGTGCGTGATAATACGTTACAGCTGGAATTACTGAATATACGATTACGTTACATATCATGTTAGACAAACATCATGTCGGCCATTATCGACAGTCGTCTCGATAAGAGATACAACACGATACAAATATTTATCCAACCGATATATTACAACACTATTTTGTATTACAAGGTATTTTTTATATATAACGGGGAGATATGTTGGTGATAGAGGTCATTTAGAAACATGATTAAAAAATTACACTAAATATATTATAAACGCGAAATTTTGTCAGTGTGTTTGTGTGTTTGTATGTTTGTTACCTCTTAACGCTCAAAAGGGTGAACCGATTTTGCTAAAATTTGGTTTGATTAACACAAAGGCTACTTTTTATCCCGCAAAAATTTAGCGTGTAATACCGTGAGGTGTAGCTTGTATAGCATAAAGTAACTGGAACGTGAACAGTGAGGAGACTGCACAAGCGTGTAGCTCGAATGTGGAAGATACATATATGTCTCACTTATTTCGTAAAACCGCTTAAGTAAGTAATAGCAAAGGTTTTTATGAATTTCACCATATTACCTCCCTAATCAAAATATCATCATCTTACATATTGGTAATAGGCTCACCCCCTTGCGTTTGCATCTAAAACATAACCAACGAAATGTGGGTGTACCTAATATACTACTATATCGACTACTTGTCTAAAATAAAGAATTTGAATTATACATCTCAGACTACATTACCTTCGTGGAATATAGGCGCGATTTCTTGGTGTTTTTAATCTTGTAACTGTAAAGATGCGCCTGCATTTCCCGAAGGGGTAGGCGGCGGTGCACGCATAGTACACCTACATTTCGCCAGTTATGTTGTAGGTCCCAACGTAATAGGGCGCGAGCCGTGACATCAACCGGGCACAAATCCAGACTCCGTGCTGCTACTAAGAATTACCTAATAGAAAAAGGCAGTAACACTTTGCCCGACGTGAGATTTGAACCCAGGACCTCATGCCCAGGATAACTCCTGAGCATGAGGTCCCTTAGCGACAGCTATACGAAGAAGGTAAATCATATTCCTGTAAAAAAATGTTTCTTACTTAAAACTTATTAATAAGAGCACTAAAAAGTCTGCGAGCATTGTCACAGATAACAAATATAAGCAAACAAACCATTTAGCAATGCTATTGTGTTGAATTAACTACGCTTTTAGACTAACTAGTGAATTTGTAACACAAATTGACCGCAGCTGAACAACATCTGAATAGTAATCACCCAATTTAATTGATCAGCGAATTAGAAATAAATTATGTGTGTTTTTATTACTTTCGTGAGATTATACGGAATATTTTATTGAAAGAACTTTATATTGAAAGCAATTTTTTAGACAAGAACCCCTAGTATCATTTAAATAAAATAAAAAGTACAGTTTTGTTTTTAAGAAAAATAGGCTTATTTCAGTAAATGAAAATTCAAAGATTAAAAAATCGCTAAGCGTGGTAGAAACGAAGATAGCTTAATTATGCATGAAAATGCCTTGCAGTGGAATAAGGGTTAATAATAATAACAGGTATTATTATAATATTCTATTGTCTGCTTAGCAGGTTTGGTCCAATCTACAGGTTGGTCCTGAAACCTGTCCAAGTCTATTTGGATAAGCTGGTTAACCCCTCTGATGCAGATGCACCGTTTGGGTGCATGTTCATAACTGCACAGTGACAGTGTATGGCTACGTTGCATCGTGAATATTTCAATACTTTTTAGCCCAGTTTATTTTTTTCATAGTTATTTGTTTTCTACGTGTTAGATTTAGGTTGTATCTTAAATCGTTATAAAAAATGTGACTATTTAATATAATTCTTGTTTAATAATCTATTAAACTATTTTATTCTATGATGATATAATTAACAGGTTAACAAGTTAGGTCAAGTCTACAGGCTCGCCCTGAAACCTGTGCCAGTTTGCTTGGATACGTTGGTTAACCCCCCTGCTGCAGATGCACCGTTTGGGCCCGATGTTCATGATTGCACAGCGACAGTTTACGGCTACGTTGCAGTGCGAATCTTCTTGGCAGTATATAACTGTTAACATTCAAATAAAAATAATTAAGTTATGAAAGAAAACAAAAATGTTTTGATAGCTATAATAAATGAGTAAGTAATTTAGTTTTTTTGGACAGTAAATAGTAGCGTAGCCTTTCTCTATTTGATGAGATCCTTGTGCTTCATCCTCACGCTTGTATTCTCTGAGTAAGTAAAGCCTAAAGATTATTAGGACTAACATTCCACTAATCAGAAAAAACATTAGACGGCCTCATTGGTCTAGTGGTCGCTAAGCGCGACTGCTGAGTTAGAGGTCCTGGGTTCAAATCCCGGGTCGGGCAAAAGGTTACCGACTGAGTTTTCCATTAGGTAATTCAGTAGCAGCACGGAGTCTGGGTCTGTGCCCGGTTAATGGCAATAAGCTCGCCCCCTATTACATTGGGACTTACAACATAACTGGCGAAATGTGGGTGTACTAAATGTACACCTCTGCCTACCCCTTCGGGGAATACAGACGAGATGTTATGTTTTTTTTTAAACCTTGCCCCACACTAGGAATTGGACTAGGAACTCCTGTGTCGTGGGTGCGTTTCACACCTAGACTCGGGACAAACATCTGCAGTTAGCACAAATTTAGGCCCCGTATGGGAATCGAACTCGCATCCCTTAGCGCAGCAGTCCAATCTCTTAGCCACTGCGCCAATGGTCATCGCCAGTCATGTCTGTTTTGTTGGTTTGTTTTAAAAATAATTACATTGGAAATTCCTTATATAACGAGGGTGCATTTCACAAACATGATACTTCCAGACTCAAGACAAACACGAAAATATTTTTCCCGCACGGGGATAGAACGTGTCATACGTTCTATTCCCGTTCGGGTAGCCCTAGCGTGGTAGAACATTCCGGCAACATCGAGTCAATCGACAAAGTGTAGTGAATTTCGTGTTATTAGCGTATCTGTATAATATTGTACGCAAATCTTGTACCATACCTAGTAGGTAATTTAATCACATATTTTTTCTGCCTTGACTTGTTATTAAACAGCCTTGTATATTCTGCGACGAATTAAGCTACATTCTTTCGCTACTTTGTAATCACACACTAATCCAACCGAAAATAAGAATTAGATATTGATGAAGACAAGAAAAACTGAGCTACCCTATCGCTCGAACTCTGTTAGAGGAGCTGAGCCACGGATCGGCGAAGATGATGACTTCAAATCCCGTGTCAATTTTTGAAATTTACTTCGTCTATTTGTATTTAAACTCAGTATGGTCAACACATTATATGATATCAAATATCATTGAAGAATTAGAATTGAAAATTTAATTACAGTTTTTTTTTTAATATTTAATTTATTTAGCCTCGACTTGCAAAAGTGTGTGCGTGAAAAATGTTAACGCATCTTTTTGAATACAAAAATATATCTATTTTGAATTACAATCGGTTAAGCTTACGGCGTAGCCTTTTTAATTAACTAAGCGGACTACGGCGTAGTCTATTACCGCTAATCGGATAAACATTAACTAATACTGCGAATAACATGATTTTTCGAACGTTGTCAGTACATATTAATTGAATAAATGATATTAATTACCAAAAAAATACACTATAATTATGATCTCGATAAATATCAATAGGTTTGGCCTTATAAGTAGGTAATAGTTAGCCGTAAAATATGGGTCAATAAACTCCTGATTAAGGAGAACAAATCTGCCTAGCCTTTCGGTGATTTCAGGCGTATAAACTTTACATCACACGAAGGGGTAGGCAATGGCGCATAGTACACCCACATTTCGCCAGTTATCTTATAGGTCCCAATGTAATAGGGGGCGAGCCTATTGCCATCAACCGGGCACAAACACAACTTTGCCCTGCTACTGAGAACTACCTAATGGAAAGCCCCAGTAAGATTTGCCCGTCCCGCGATTCGAACTCAGGACCTCATGGTTAGCAGTCGCTTAGCGACCACTAGACCTAGACTGTACGAGCAGATGATAAAACAAAACAAAATTTAATCTAGAACGCACTAACACGTATAATATGGTAAACTAGCTGCGCCCTGCGGTTTTACCCGCTACATTCTTTCGGGATAAAAAGTAGCCTATGTGCTAATCCAGGGTGTCTGCTACCTTCATACCGGATTTCAGCAAAATTAGTCCAGCCGTTTGACCGTGAAAAGACATAGAATAACAAACATACAAACACACTCACAAACTTTCACCGTTATAATATATGGATAACTCTCACGAAAGTAACGGTTATAGTCAAACTTACTAGGTTCGTTCATCGCTGATCTGAGTTTAAGGTCATGATTTGTCAAATAACCTGCAGCATTCGTCACTAACGATAACAAGAACAGCCACACTATAGCTCTCAAGTATTCAGTATTCATTATACGCACGCGTTGTAGCGTCAATCTAATGTTGTAACCATTTATATAGGAGAACGTATAGTAATTGATTGTGTACGGTTGTTATGGATTAGGGTAATCGCCCAACTTGTAGTATTTTTGAATGGTTTGTTTTTAAATACTGATGAAAATACTCTTTAAAAGAACTATCTCTTGAAAATTATTTTCATCAGTATTCCAAAAATATTGAAATGTCTGGCTGGAAATTCTCGTTCGTAACACAGGTATTCCAGCAATGCCGTTTTAAAATAAAAGGGGAATTCAACTTAAAATATTTAATACTAGGTCAGGTATTAAATATTTTTAGTAGTATTTTTGAGATACCAAAATACATTCAACAATTATTAAAATCACAGAGCGCAGACTGAATTTACTGTCAGTTGTATACAACAGACTTTTTATAGAAGTTCTGATTGAAGCTGGGTACCACAGTTGCGGCTGTATTATAATATATTGGTACTTATTATTAAAATAATAATATAGGTATAAGTATAAGTCGTGGTGGCCTAGTGGTAGACATACCGGATTTCTATGCACGAGGTTGCAGGTTCAAACCCAGGCAAATATCAATGTGACTTTTTCAATGTCATAAATACTTTCTTAGATATTCTAAGACACCACTGACTGACGGTGATGGAAAACATCGTAAGGAAACCTGGATTTAATTATCTGAAATCGCCAACCCGCAGTGAGCTAGCGTGGTGATCAGTGCTCAATCCTTCTCTATACGAGAAGAGGCCTTTGCCCTGCAGTGGGACAGTTATAGGCTGTTATTATTATTATAGGTATAAGTACGTATAGTAACAAGTAAAATTAGCAAGTTAATCACACTGCTACACACAATTTGCCACTCACCGTCCGCTCATTGTATAAATGGTACGTCAATTGTCGGTTGTCCATAATATGTACGTATAAGTATATTTTGGTCACACATTTAACTATTTTAAACTGACGTACCATACACGATACATACCATCACAGTATATCCCATAAGGTGAGACGGTTTAATCACAATTATCTAATGTGTTATCCGTGCAGGGGTCGAATCTAAATTTCCTACCACAGTCCAATCACGTATCAGCTACACCAATCTGGTCATACTAAAACTTAACTAAGTACTTACTAATCAAAACATAGCATCCATCAAACGTTACTTTCACAAAGTCCAACAAACAGAGGTACAATCTCATTATCAAGCAGCGAGCGTGCTCGACAAAAAAGTTGAGTCTAATAAGTTGAGTGTGCAAGTCTGACCGGGGCTCGTGCTGAGCGCCGCAGCCGGCGAGCGCGGTGGACTTCAACCGTCAGCGGCTGCCCATGAAAACTGGAAGTAATTAAACTTGCTACTCAACTATTATCTGTGTACTTCCCCAAGTCAGAAACTTCGCCGTGTTTCGGGATGGGAAAGTTTCCGCGTTGAAATTAACCCTTACTTTAATCCAAAAATCTTCGCAAAATCCTTTCATATCCAGAACTTGTCTTCTACTCGTTAGTCTGTAGTTTTAGTTTGATTCTGATTTTACAAGTAATTACGCGGTTTTAACTTAAGTTTTACGGTTTGTACTGAACAAGTTCATTAAAACTTATCGCTACTTAGGATTATTAACAGATGGTTTTGCAACTTTATCTTTTAGATAAACAAAACCTTACTTTATTAAATATATTATGTTGTTATTTAATATCTGTTATGGCAGGTAATAACTTCATGTTTCCTGCTGTTGTCTTTAGTAATAGCCTGTCTTAAACACAAAAATTACAAAAATATATCTCTTAATAAATGTTTTTTACGCACAATACATACAGTTTAAATAATATCAATAACAGGAAATAAGTCTTATAAACCTACCAGAGATTCTAAACTAAAGAAATGAGGTTAAAACTATCGATTCCCTTTAAAAATTCAGTATTTTATCATACTACACTATTATTAGTTGCTTACACCAATGAGCGATACAACTCATGTTTATTATGATGTACTAAATAACAAAAACAATGTTCTAATTTGAAGTATGAGCAATATTTTCTAATAGTCCGTAATTATGAAAATATGAGGAAAAGCGACTAATTAGAAGATAAATTTCGCAAGTACTTCTCGCGTGCAAGGTAGTTGAGCTAGATAGGAAATTAAACATAACTCATTTTGATATATACGATTTCATAACGAGATGAATTCTCAGTTCGCAGTAATTTTGATCTAAATAACTTAATTCCGGTACAAGCGTCACTTATTTGGTGATTAAGTCAACTAATTTGTTGTATATTTTAAGACGTAGGGTTTTAAGACTTATAAAAGCAGCTCCGTTTTAAAAGGAATTTTTAATATCTACTTTATGCGCATGTTAATTTACAAAGGCAAACTTAACTCATTTTCTAGCACGCGTTCAAAGAAGGAGACGAGTTCTTCTTCATAGTGCTAAAATACCTATAACATTACTTAATTGTTAACGTTTATCAGATCGATAGTGATATCCCAATGTTTATTTTTGAAGGTATATAAGATATTCGACATAATTACTTGCGCCTAAATAAAAAATAAATAAAAAAATAGAGCAATGAATCAAATTACAATCGGCAAAGATATCGCTAGACTCAAACGAAAAATACTCACTGTTTTTATTTAGAAAATCTTTATTTAAATCGATCAAAAGTGGAATTACCATACCTAGGTTTTATATGAGTAATCATAATTTTATTAGTGGCACTGGTTAATCCTCAGTGACGCACGTAGGTACTGAGTGGATTTTCCGCTCATTTTCTCTAGAGGCATAGCTGCGTCCAAGTGTCCAGCCAAACGCGACACAAACGATTAGCGGCACGCCACTCCGCAGCTCGGAAACCGTCGTGGACACGCGTAACAAGTTGCAGATTATATTCAGATGTACGTATGGTGGGTATGAAATATGTATGAATAAATAATGATAAATGTCCCAGAATGTTATATGTGAAGGGAATAAAAAAATACAAGAAAACTGCAGGCTTTGTAGGTTTCAGGGTATTTAAATATGCGCTCAAAAAATGGTCTTCTTCTTCATATCGGCATGAGAAAAGTTCATGCCGTGGTGTAGAGATTGGTCAGTCAACAAGGATGGTAGCGAGGTTGACCGTCCTGGGTGCGCCGGACGTACTTAAGTATCGTCACACGCGAAGGCTCTCTACTTGCACCCTAATGGTTTTAATTATAAAATAATGTTCGACATATTTTGTAAACTAAGTGCCTAACCCGAATTGCTATTCTGTTGTTTTTATTTAATCAGAAAAGAATAAATCGTTCTCATACAATTATTACTGGCAGCCAAAAACCAGTCCTCACTAAACCTGACACAAAGCACTGCAAACTAATTTTAAATTCAAAACCTAAGCACATCTAAAGCACTCAATTCCATTACCAAAAGAAAACTAAATCCAAAACTACAAATAGAGAAACAGCTATCCACAACGCAGTTACGTAACTGGTGTATCCATAAATCAAGTGATGATCCTCGTCTTGTCAGTTACAGAAAGAAGTCGCATCATCCCTTCTCATTTAGCGTAATGTGGATGGTACAAAATCCTGTGTGTTTATTCTTTAGCAGTCTCCCCACGTAGGCTGCCGGATCGTAAAATCCTTTCGCCCCAAAATGGCCTTGAATAACACACAACTAGATCACAGATAAGGACTTATATCACAATGTGCTACTAGTTTTTGTTACGTGGATTACGGGTTTTGTTCACTGAATAAAGATCGCTGTGTGGACCGTCTCTTTGTTGCTGTAAGTTGATTGAAATGGACTACGCTATCTACTGTGGTCAGATCAGGAAATTTATACTTTATTTTCGGAAATTCGTGTCGTTTTAACCCTAAATATCGTAGATAAATACGTTTTTGTCTTACTCATCTAGGTAAATAATCCCTCCTGTTGATCTTCGGCCTAATACAGGCTGTGATGTACTCCATTATAAGTCGATGCACCAACATTTTACCACTCATCAAGTCATCACACGTCTCATATAACGAGCGAGTGTATTTATCTTATGAAACCAAAATTATTTATGCATATATTTTGTTCGCAATTAGGGGTTATTTCAAATTATTAATGCCAGTCCCAATGTGAGGCAAATATTTTCATCCAGAAAGAAAACAAGCATTGATCGAAAGCAAGCTTACTGCGTGTAAGCGATATTAGACCATTAAGTTCAGGTTTCATGACGATGTTTTCCTCTCTTTGTCAGTTCAATAAACTTCATACTATTTATATATGAAATCATGTACTAATACATAACTAATCTTCCCACACGATGGTAGGTACTTTGTGCTCAAGTCTCCTTTGTGGCCAAGGAAATACATTGTACGTCTCAGTGGAACCAGCGCGACCGGAACCGTATGCACTGCAGTGTAATGCTTTGGATGTTGTAGAACACACAAGAGATTATAATATGGGTGTAACTATGTTTTGGCTGGCTCATTGAAGACTAAATTCTAACACAAAAAGCGGATACGAAGTTATATTTCAAACTGTTCATAAATGAAAAATACCTCTTGTTGCCCACGCTAAGCTTAAATCTAAATTGATAAAGGAAATTTGAAAAATGATAGACACGAGCAGGACTTGAACTTTTTAGAAAATTTCCTTTATCAATTTAAACACCTCTTCAATCGAATTCTCAGCAACTATTGAGCAAGTGGTCTAATTTTTAAGTTTTGGTGTTTCATAATGAAGCCAGAACTAGCAAAATGTGCTCGATGGAAAAGGGCTGGCTAAGTTTTCGCCCGTTTTGGCGAAAGGTAGACCAACAGTGGTAAAGAAAACTACTTCAGAAGGAAATCTGGGTAACCTAGAATAACTGGATAAACTAAAACTAACACAACAACAGAACATGATGATCATACTCGCTTCTCTGTACAAGAAGAAGCTTTTGTTCTCAAGTAAGATGCAGACTTAAATAACAATGTCGTCAAGACAAAGCTACGTCACTGATCGTTTCATCCATCAAATAATATAAATGGCGAAGTTTGGATATTTGGAGAAGAACTTTTCACGCGGGATGAGCCGCGCCAGTTGGTTCAACATTTTTTGTCATAGTGTTTCATCCCTCGCGGCTAAATGAGGGTCGAGTAAATAACTTAACGAGGAACCATGTAAGCAAGTATAACTTGACTATGGTAGTAGGGTAA
This sequence comes from Abrostola tripartita, assembly GCA_905340225.1. Lineage (NCBI taxonomy): Eukaryota > Metazoa > Arthropoda > Insecta > Lepidoptera > Noctuidae > Abrostola > Abrostola tripartita. Next base: position 2,014,584 of record HG996494.1, read on the forward strand.
TAAGGTCGTTAATTTTTAGGGTTCTTGCGGCTTGATAGCTTGTTTTTATACAGGCTTACGTTGATAGGTAGAATTTAAAATATAGAAATGGTTCATTATATTGAAGTCTGGCTTGCAAACAAAAACAATTCTAGATTCAAGGCACATAGTAAAGTTTATTAGGACAAAACTTAAAAATGGAAAAGCATTTGGTCTGTCATATGGCACCTCTGTTTCCCTACCAACTTGGACTTTAATACTTTTTTTAAAATATTCGGAAACCACGTTTCCATACCTCCTAATTCAATCATCGTGCCACATAGTACGTTCTACGAACTGCGGTGGTACACCTCTGCCCTACCCTTCGGGGATGACAAGAAAAACATTTGTTTTGGGTAAATCTAGTTTCGCGGACTCACCGTGACCCTTCTGTATTTACGTTTGTTATTTAGGTCAAAAGTTATACATAATTATGCGTAGGTATAACTGTAACGTGCTCCAGTCTTCTTTGTATCGACATGAGCGAACTTTCATACGAAAATAGTCAGTTGGGCAGTCAACAAAAATAGGTACACCGCACATACTTCAATTGCATCATGACCATTGAAGGCAATCTTGAACTTGAACCGCATATGCTACGTCCAATTCTCCATATTTTTTCGTTACGGAAGTGAGACGCCGATACTTCGCACTTTAGTACGGAACAACGGAAAATGTCCCGCTTTAAAAGTTCATGGTGAGAGGCTTATTAGTATAGCAAACTGGTTTGTACAAACTGACGAGGCTACACGGGAAGCAAATATTTAATCTAAGAGATGTGGGAATAAATCAGGAAGTTGGTGCTCCTAATTGTGTAATAATTTTTGAGTCGGGCGCCTCACCTGTTATATTAAAGACTAATAAGGAAATATTTTTTGGCCTTAATGTTTGGTACGCTTCCTGGGAACTTTCGCAGTTAACTTAACACGTTCAAAGTGCAGCGTGCCACATACAGTACACGCCACGGTAGTCTAACGAGACCGTGTACCGCATAATGGTACACTTACCCGAGTATAATTTTGAGCATCTTCCAGCAGCATTACCTATACATAGAGAAGCTATATATAATATAATAGAGTTGTGAGAAATGGTCAGACTCATTTAAACCAATTTTTCACTGAAATACTTCAGGAAATATTATAATCATGCCAACTGATATCCGATCACTCCGTCTTCTTGTTTGAGAAAAACGATAGGTGATAGTTAGCTTCAGGTTTTTAATTCTAGTCCGCCGGTTTTATTTTGAAGAACATTGGAATAACCATCGCTTTTCGTATAATAAGTTTGTTTAACATAATTCGAAGTATAATCTTTGATCTATTTGTTCAGAGCAAAGTTTATTACAAAGTTTATACATAAAAATCGAAGTATTTTCAAATTATAAAATAAAAAAGGAACGTGGTACTGAAAAATGATCTTTCCCACGGCGTTTCACACTAAATGCTTCTTCGTTATATTAAAAATATATTTGAGAAAAAGAAATCACGTCCATAAAAACACATATTTTAAGCAATGCGAAAGGTTATCCTTGTACGTACCCGATAGTAATATGTAGAGGACGCACATGTCTCTATATTTTCAAGAAACGTGACTGGATGCGATTGGTAAAAAAGGTTTTTTCGACGCGTGAAGATGTCTCTGCTGCTAGTGAGGTGAGCAATAAGGGTTTCGTTTGCAGATACCTACCTATTGACGGCAGGTCACTTGGAAACTACTTAGTGCCGGCGTTGACTGTGAAATCAATATTCAATCATACGTAGTGCAGGCAGTTGACTGTTTTGGGACATAAATGGCACAAACGTCCTTTGAAAGCACAACACTTTACGTTACTTGATTTGAAGCGATAGTGTGCGGAAAACCAATATTCTACCTTCGTTTTCGAGTAGTTACCAATGGCACTTAATACAATCGTAATAAGTATCATATTGTGCTTATTATTAGACGAGTTAAAATTATACCAATTTTTCTGCAAATTCTGAAGAGTGCCAATAAATTCTGAATTTATCATTTACTTTACCGATTTCCATCTACCGCTTTAGAAAATATTAAAGAATGAGAAAAAATTATACCATTACAGCTGCTCAAAAATGCATAATAATTATTGTAATAACATAACCAAGTTACAAACGCGAAACAAAAGCAGAGATGAAAAACTTTACATCAAAGAAACAACAATAAACTTCAACAAACTCCACGTAAACAGAATGGTAAACAGTTTATCTATTGTTAAAGGAGTTCCTAATACAGTGAGCGCAGGAGTGGCCGTTATCAATGCTCACGTCGCGTTCCCAGTTTACGGCGAAGTGGCAACGTTTCCTGCAAAACCGGCGTCGTATCGCGTTCGTTCCGCGTCCACTAGTTCCGCATGAACAAAATTCCGCACATAGTTTGTTCCGATATAGGTATACAGGTACACACGCCAGGTAGGCAGCCTGATAAACTTTTCTGTATAGACTGAAGTTAGGAGCTAATTAGCTGGTTTGATTTATAGGCTGTTGTTTTTTGGTTTGTTGGTAGAAGTTTTGTCAAATATGTAGACGCGCTTGACTATGAAAATAAATAATTACATTTTATTTTACATTTATATACATTGAATTGTCATTTTGAATATTGATTGGTGAACAATGTTAACGTTTTGTATAATGTCAAGTATCAAGACATACCTCGTACTATTTACAGCTGTCATATTATAAAGGGTTTAGCAAAAAAGGTTTCCTACCAAATACTTACATACCTAAAATAAACTTGGAAAATATCCGAAAACAGTAATTAATTAGATTCTACATTTTAAGAATAAATCTACACTAGCACCGGTATCGTTTGAGAACTGAAGTAGTTAATTTGCAGATCAAACTGCTCTAAAATACAGACGCTGACCGTTTTACCTGTACACTGTTCAGGTATTTGATTACACTAGAAACCCTATGGATTGGTTTCTGTCTATTAGTAATAAACTATACCAATGCTAATGCAATGGTAATGAGGGAATGATAATAATTGACCTAGGATAATAATTGTTTCAAATTTACCGTACCAAACTGAAAAGTTAGCAACTAGTTCGTTAAAGGATCCCCAGGGGACACATGTTTTTTTTTTTTTTTTTTTATTCTTTATTTTTTGGACTTTTATACTACATGTATATGTCAGTCCGATTAATCATAATCACTAGTTATTACTATCATTAAGTAGCTTAACTTAAGGTGCCAATAGATTAAACAATAGACAAGCACCTTCACTGTTAGGTTTTGACAGTAAGGAGTTCATGATTCCGACTTGCAATATATCCAGACCTAATTTTTCCAATAATTCCTTTCTCTTCGCATGGAACTGAACACATTCCATCAACAAATGATATACATCATCCATTACGCCACAAGTATTACAGTTAGGGGAAGGGACCTTCCCCATTAAAAAGGCAAATTTGTTTGATGGAATATGTCCGGTCCTGATTCTGTGCGCTATAATAATCAGTTTCCTACTTAGACGACTATATGTACACCAAGGTATACGAGGAGGCTGATATTGGATAGTCTTATACCATAAACCCTTTTCCAGTGACCTCTGATCGAAATACTCCTTCCATAAATCATAACACTGTCTATTATATTTCGTTAAAATTTCTGAATAATATGGTTTCACATAAATTTCTTGTCCTTCAGTACTTCCAAGTTTCGCCAATCTATCTGCCTCCTCATTACCATGTACCCCAATGTGCGAAGGAACCCACTGCAATCTCAGATCCACTCCTTTCTCCGCTATGTCTTGGATTTTAGAGAGTATCTCGTATGCTATCGGTGTACCTCTGCAACCAGAGGCGCATCGAGCTATATGATATAAAGCACTCTTACTGTCCGAAAATATAACAGCTCTATTGTCGCCAATGGTTTTGATATATGATAGTGCCTCTGAGATTGCAATAAGCTCCAACGACATGATACACACATTTCCAATTACTTTTAAGCATCTACTTGAGTTTTCTTGCGAGCGAACATAAAATGAAGCTCCCCTGTCTTTCTTGCTCATAGATCCATCTGTGTAAATTGCTACCCAATCAGCATATTTCTCTATTAATTCTTTCATTATAGTGTGTCTCAACAGATTTAATTCATAACAATCTTTAGCTTGATGCATACTATCCAAATCAACAGAGATTATATTATTTGTATCAATGTAAGAGACCCATGTTTTTAAGGTATACATCTCCAATGGAGAGGATGAGGCTACCTGAACATCTTCAATTTCATTAATAACATTCACAAGTAATGGAATCTTTTTGCGTGTCCAATAGCTGTTGGTAATAAACGTATTTAATTCTGTTAATAATTTAATTGTTACATTGTTAGCCCAAGATAACGATTTTAAACAGTATTTGTAGGCTAGGAATTTTCTTCTTATGTGCAATGGTGGAATACATAGCTCACTCTCCATGGTGTGGATCGGCGTAGACTTTATAAAACCACCTATAATTCTCAGTGCTTGATTCTGAATTTTCTGCAATTTATATAAATGTGAATTCGCACTGTTGTCGAAAATAAAACAACTGTAGTCTACACGACTCCTGACTATTGCTATCATATGCATATATGCATTCTGCGTAAATGTTTGGGGTGTATACCCCAAGAAGTACCTGCTAGAACTTTGAGTATGTTTAAGTATTTCTGTGACTTTCTGACTACCTCGTTAATATGACGTCCCCATCGTAGCGATCGGTCTAGCCATAACCCTAAATATTTATAACTATCTACTAATTCTAAAGCAATGTTGTTTATTTTCAATGTAATATTTTGTCTCCTAAATCCCCTGCTAAAAATACATAGTTTCGATTTACTATTTGACAAACACAATCCTAATTCACTCAGGCAAGACGAAAATATATCTAATGCTTCCTGTAATTTGGTTGTACTATCTGAAAGATTTTTGTCTGTACTATACAAGACAAAATCATCAGCGTACTGACACATATGTACATTATTAATTTTTGAGAATAATTTAAATGTTACGACATTAAATAATATTGGTGATATAGGGTCACCCTGGGCTAATCCTAAGCTTGTATATCTAATCATAGTGTCATTTTCATTAAATTCATCAATAATTTTAAGACGTCTTTCATTCAAAAAAGTCCATAAATATGAACATAATTTGTTACCAATTCCGATTTCATTTAATATTGATAACATTTTATTAATAAACACATTGTTGTATGCACTTTCAACATCTATAAAACACGCAACTGTTGCATAACTTTTTGAGAAACCTAATTGAATTTGTGTGGTCAATCTCGTTAAACAGTCTTGGCATGATTGCCCCCTTCTAAAACCCGACGTATATGGGGATAAAATATTATTTTTCTCTATGAACCATTCAATGCGTTTTGTCAATATGGAGTGAAAAATCTTACACATGCATGATATTAAGCAGATAGGCCTTAATTTTGGATTGCTGTTTGAAGTTGTAGCTGGTTTAGGAATAGGCATCAATACTATGTCACGCCACTGTACGGGTATCATACTAGTATTTAAAATATCATTATACAAATTTATTAAAAATATTTTTCCAATGGCTGGTAAATTAAATATCATTGAATAAGAAACCCCGTCCTGCCCAGGTGCTGTATCCTTAGTTTTTAGCGAATTACACAGTTCATGTAATGTAACCGGGAGTTCTAATTGTACGTTTGATGAATTAAATGTTGGTTTCTCATAGCATACATAGTCAGGAGCTAGACCACAGATTAGGGATACTTTCTGGTCCCTTGACGGGTGTGATTTAGCAGAGCTACACCCCTTCAACCATCGCATTCGCTTCCACATTTCAGACACCGTTGTTGACTCATCAATGCCTGTATAAAAATTACGGCGCTCATTTAATCTGGCTTTACTAATAGCTTTCTTAGCGATTGTTGTCTTCTTTTCTAGAATGTTTAAATTGAAGGGAGTAGGATTTGACCTAAAATTACCTAGAGCTAACCTCCTTTCGGCGACTAATTTAGAGAGTGTTTCATTCCAGTAAGACTTTGGTTGGAAACCTGGTCTATAATGCGTGAGCTGCTTTGTATACGGTATATATTTATCCGCCGAACTATTAATAATGTTTATGAAATAATCATAATTTTGTTGCGCATCTAACTCTCCACAGTATGGTAACATAACTTCTTCTATAGTTTTAGTATATCCTTTCCAATTGGCCGATTTATATTTACGTTTTTTAGTTATGTATGTAGCTTCCCTATAATTACTTTTAATTTTAATACACATATGATCACTGCCAAGATTTTCGCTCAATACATGCCACTCAAATTTACAAGCTAAATCTGTGGAAACAAATGTAATATCAGGGGATGTTTTTTGTAAATAACCATTTACCATCTTAATTCGCGTGTGCTCACCTGCCCCTTTGTTAAGCGAGATATATCCCGCATCCAAAGCAGCATCAAAAACCATCGTACCTCTTGTATCTGATTTACTTGACCAATTATGGTGATGGGCGTTGAAGTCACCAGCGATTAAACACTTACTATTACATTTCGTGAATATCAAATCCCAGTCAGACTGGATAGTATGCACCGAGGAAGGACAATATACCAAGATAATATTCTTAATCTCCTTACAATTTAAAAGTTTAACACATTTTATTTCTATTCCAGAATTACTATGATTTAAAGTTTCTAACTGTACTGTAATTGATTTGTGTATTATAACAGCGACTCCCCCATATGAATCGCTTCGGTCATTCCTAAAAATATTATACCCACTTATATTTTATGATGAATCTATTTCCAACCAAGTCTCTGATATTAAAGCAATATAAATGTTTTCCTGACTTAATAAAGCTTGAAATTCTGAAATTTTAGGTCTTAAACTCTGAGCATTCCACTGCAATATGTTTATAAAATAAGAACTTTTGTTAAAATTATCCACTAGTGAAGAATTATCCATTAGAGGAGAACGAAATTATCTGAGATAAAATATCTTTACCGTTTATTATTTTCAAACATAGTGCAATGCAATCCCGAACAATTATGTTGATAATTAAACCCAACTTATTAGAAAAGCTATTTCTCGACATACATATATCCTTAATTTTTTGATATAGTCCATACCAGTAATCTTTGCGTTCACCTGTTTCCCTTTGTTTATCCTCTTCGTTATCGATGTTTTCAATCTCACTTATATTTTTTTGTAATGGTTCCTGTTCATACAACCCTGCTTTCGTTTTTTTACTTCGTGATTTCTTCTTTTTTGATTTTTCAGACTGCTTATTAGTTTTATTATCTAACTTCTGACTGTCTTCCGTTTCCGATTCCTCAGATACAATCATTTCCTCATGTATCACGGCTTCTGTAACAACCACTTCTCTGTATGTTCCTCTCGGTCTTGTCTCCTGAGTGTACTCTGTTTGTGACAACTGTTTATTTGTTTCATTATTCATAATCACATCCATATTATGTATTGTATTATTTTCCTGTATTTTTCCTTTGGTTTTATATATTTCTACTCCTTCCCGATAGCTGCAGTTCTTTTCCGACATAATTTTTCTTATTTCTTTTTCCTTCAAGAAGGTAGGGCATCTTTTATTCATTGCCATATGTGTACCTTTGCAGTTTATACATTGAAAAGTAGTTGTTTCACAGTTAGCGTGATTATTTCCACACTTAGGGCATATTACTTTTTTTGATGGACATGTCCTTGAGAGGTGTCCATATCGCCAACATACTGAACATTGGGATACAGGGAAAATGTAGGGTTCAACTTGGAATCTGCACACAAAACCATATACATATGACGGTAGGTTATGATTTTTAAAACATAGGCGGATTGTTTCAGAATTTACCCATTTACCATCGTTATCCTGTCTTTTTAGTCGTTTTGCAGATATAATTTCGAAATCACACCTCAGGTTTTCTAATATTTCTTTATCTTCCATTTCCAAGTCTACCTGTCTCAGTAAACCATAGCTTAACAATGAATCACCTACTATATTGACATTATATTCCAAGTTGTCTAATAATTTCTCACAATTTAACATATTCACTGCATTTTCCTTGTTATCAAAATATACTAACGCCCTAAAAGGGTTCTTGTACACTAATTTAATTATGTTTCCTAAATTACGAGATCTCAAAAGTTTTGCCATCCCAAACTGCCTCGGTAGTGTTTCTTTGGCCGTAATACACACAATATGTTCTTTGGGTTTCTCATTATTGTTCGAAAGCCTCAATTCTAAGTTTTCAAAGTTTTTTGAATTTCTTCGTGCTGGTCGTTTACTCCCACGCTTTATGGTTATGAATCCATCATCACCTTCAATTGTTTCTTCATCCTCATCCTGTCTACCTCTCTTCTCCGGTAATACTTGTTGCTCTCTATTTAACTCCGTATTTTTCTCTCTTTCCATCCTTAAATTAACTTGTTGCTCGCTCTCCAATTCAAGATCCTCTTCCACTATCTCACTTCCACTTGAGTCACAAAATTCTACATTGTCACTCATCAGTTAGCATTAATTAAAAAAATAAAAGAGGGTAAGCGAAAAAAAGTTACAATCGCGTTAGCGTCACCAGCTCACTCGACCGCTCGCTAAGACTGCGCGCGCGCAACTGTGAGGGGACACATGTTAGGACCTTCTTTGCAAACTCAGGTTTTGAGTGAGTAGGTTATTACAAACGACTCTTCATCATTATGAGCTTGCAGGCATGGCCCTCCATAAAAAAAATTGCAACGGCCGATCACAAAATCGATCTATTCAGCGTATTTTGTTCAAACTAAGAAGGCAGGTATGTGATTTAAATTTTCAAATTCTCTTTATAAATACAAACTTAAAATTCAAAAGAATAGTAATGGTTATAAAATAAAACAAAGCCAGTATTATTTTTCATTGACAATGAATAAAACTTTAGGGAGCTTACGTAATTTACTTACTACTTAATTAACTTATTTTCAGAAGTTAAAAGAGACTTTGTACAGTGTTTCTATTAAGAATCTTGAAATAACAAACTTAAACGTACTTAATGTATAAGTTTTTCATTTTGACAATTTTGTTTACTTTCTACATTTTAAAATAATTTTGGTTTCTTTAAATATTAAATAGCTACGTTTGTTTGAAAACTTGTCGTCAGTTGCGCGTCAATACCACTGATGTGATGCAGATGAGTACCAGTACTTTACGTAGAGTGACTATTGATACGATCTGCTGTCTATTCACTTACTGGGTAATACGATACTCTTTGGTGCCACTGGTGGGCAGATTTTTGGGCTTCTGTCTACCCGTGAGGACCGTTTAACTAACGCACGGAGCACCATTCATCATCATAGACTATATCATCATCATCACATCAGCCTATTGCAGTCCACTGCTGGACATAGGCCTCCCCCAGGGTACGCCACAAGGTCCGCTCACCCGTTTTTGCCACCCAGTCACTACCAGATTATATACCGGGCATTAATTCATACTCCGTGCTGCTACTGAGGATAACCTGGAAAATCCCAAACCATGCTCAACAGTCACGCTTAACCACCACTAGACAAAACATGGCAGAGAGTTGACAATATTGACAATAATACCTACCTATGTAACAAAATATTATCAGTCTATTATATTCTACGTAATTATGAGATTATAACAACACTTATCAGTATACAATAATATTAGGTTACTGTCGCTTACTGAAAGGTAACGTGGGAAAATACCTGGCCTTCTAGTGAGTTGTCATGGCAACTAGGTTATCCTAAGTCTACCCACGGATCTCAGGATTTAACCTTCGATTAGTTGTAAAGATATCTCTAATATTATTCTCTTGGTATTAATGATGCAAATGGCAAGTTGTCGTTCATTGAAGTGTTCTAAGGGGGAGGCCTTTGTCCAGCAGTGGCCGTCTTCCAGCCGATAATGATGATGATCTTCCAGCCGATGATGATGATGATCTTCCAGCCGATGATGATGATGATGATGATTGTTAATGATTTTGTTTCTAAGGAGCTCTATAGGTCATGTCATGGTAGCTATAAACAAGGTCCTAAAGAGAGACCATCATTTCTATTTAGGCAAGTAGGTAGGTAGGAAGCATATCAATAAGACAGTCAGTATGATACTATATTCAAGAAAAACATTATTTCGCACGTGACTATAGACCCATCACCATACAAAGCATTGTCATCATCTTCACTATCCACCGCCTTTAAATATTCCCTTGCTTAATATTAGCTTCTCCGAAATAGCATTTATAGCGAATATCGCGATCCTGTGCCAATCTAATCCAGGTTCACCCAACGATCCTTGATCCACAGGACATAATTATTATCGGCGAAATGTCACCTCACTTCTTCTAATCCACTCTAGATCAATACGTACATACAATCACACTGAACCGAAACGCAGAATACCCATAGAGGCGCGAACTGGCAATAATTTACTAGAGATTTCCATGAATGGTTCCTTTCTCGCTATGCCCGATAAATTGTTCAGCGCAAACAATGCCAACGTATCCGTCCGTCATTCGACGCATAGTTTTGCGAATTCTCGATACAAATATGAGTCACAGAAATGTTGTTCATGTGACAACACTAGTTTCAAGTCATGTGAACTATGAGACTACGAAAATTCGAACTAAGATCAATACATATTAAATCGTGATTCGATTGTCAGTTACACACTCGACTATTGTCTTAATCATTTGTTTCGAATAGCTGCCCGGTTCGACAGCTAATAATTAGTCTGTTCAGACTCTGCTCACATTCTTGCTTCTGATAGTTAGTTTTGTTCTTCGCTTGTCTCGAGATGGCAAAGGCGAAACTAAATCGAATCAGATAAGTACCTATACACTGACAGTAGATTCTTATATAAGTATGTACAATTGTACATTGTCCAATATGGTATAATTGTTTAGGAATCTTAGAAAGATTGGAGGTTTCAAAATACAACGAAATATTATTTTATTTCTGCTGGAAAGCGCTAGAAGCTGTAGATAACGGTGAAAATGGAGGTACTAGAGAAACATATGTGAAGTAGAGAGCCTTCACGAGCGATAATACCTAAGTACATGCGTACCTTGGGCAACAAAGAGGTTGACCGACCTGCTACCATCCATGCGGACTGGCCAGTCTCTACACCATGACCTCCGTCCAACAGCCAATATAAAGAAGAAATTCGACCTAAGATATTATTATAATGTCCTCCTGACCGAATTTCGGTCACGGCGGCCTGTCTCAGCTGAGACTAGCCATCTGCGCAGGAGATATTATAGTGCACAAGTATGCGCGCAGACACAGGTGCACTCCCTATTCCCTCACTCTCATAATCCGATGGGACGGTAGACCGACAGGACCGGAGAGAGATCAGGCGCAGGACCAACGGCTTAACGTGCCTTCCGAAGCACGGTGGGGTCTCGACATGTGAAAACGGTCACCCATCACAAGACTGACCGCGGCGAGCACGGCTTAACCTCGCAGATCTACTGATCCGCCGGGTAGCCGCATAGCTACGAGCCCCACATACGATTATTATTATAGATACAGTATTAAACTAAATATAAATAGTTTGGTATCGTTGCCGTTGACGCCGCTCTCGTAGTTTCTGACTCCAGTGAATTCTGTTACGTCGGGTATCTCAAGATCTCTGAATTGTTTTATCAGTAATTTTAGTTCATAATGTAATATCATTAAATATAGTATACTTAGTTTAGTTTCTGTTTAATAATAATATTACGACTGTACGCAGTGTACGTGCCTGAGGTTATTCTTAGCTTAGGCGATGTAATATATTTTAAAGAGTATTTGTATAGTTGAATTTCATATAACCTTAAGCCTTTCAACATAAGTAAAACAGGCCACTTTATAATTTCTTCAGTTTTGACTCAGGATTAATGAAAAGACAATAGTTTGATCAATCTCGTTCTGCTTCTAAACTATTAAATAAAACTATTTTTATGGATTTTATCGCGGTTGTATTATGGTTTTTAGTCCTGACGTTACGAATCCTTAACACCATTCATTGTCACAGACAGACCCTGAGATACCTCTTGTTAAGATAAATCTATTCATTTTTTCAATGTAAAATAAAAACTAATTCAAAATATTTAAATTTAAGTCAAAGAACGTTAAATGAAAAAATATGTACCCAAATATATTCTGATAATTCAATATTATTGTGCAAATTACGCCATTAAGATTTAGGGTGTTGGCAGAGACGGGAACAAATCGGAATGAAGTCAGTGCGTCCAATTGGTTAGCATATTTTAATAGCGTCTGGCATCGAGCCACTGTCAACAGCACCCTTAATGTTTTCCTGTTTCCCCCTAATGTGCCTACTTAACGAACTAAAACTTTCTTATCGAACAAGCCAACAACTCGGTGAAGTTTGAAACTTTATAAAATATCTATGACCTTTTGTAATGTCGCGCGAGAAATTGCAGTAAACGACGTAAAACAAATTATGGAGGGGCAACGGTATTGACAAGAATATTTAGGGGCGGTGGACCAAATATTTGTAAAATTATTTTGTTGTTATTTTACAATTATGATTTTTAACAACCAAAAATACCAATTTAAAGAAGGCACTCCAACAAAATCACTTAACTCTTTAGTTTACCTATGAGTACATACGCATGTTACGTAATGCAATGGTTAGATTCGATTTTTTACTGATGTAGACGATTACCAGTAGAAATAAAGAAACCCATATATTTTGACAGAAAGTAAGGCATATCATTTTCTGCTTGATTGAGATACCCAACCGTATGTTAGCAAACCATTGAATAAGCTAACAATTAAATTCAAAGGGTCAGTGTTAATACCTAGTTTAAATAAAAGAAATTTCTTACGATAGTAGCATTAGCATGTAATCAAACGCAAAACAAAACACAGATAAAAGAGCTACATAACTATATCTACTAGATGATCAGTACCTATAAATATACTTTACTATAATAAACTATATATATACTTTTTTTTTATATGCTTATAATAATAATATAATAATAATAATCATTTATTTGCAGACATTGAAGTCCATAGAATAACACAAATTACATAAAAATAAACACAATACACATACATAAACACAACACAAATAGCCAGACGTAGTAGTAGTAGTATAAACGTAACATATAAAAAGATAAAACCCTGAAAAAAAACAAACCAAAAACTTTCATAAATAAATACAACACGTAACAACATTTCTAATACTGAAGCAAATAGCTTAACAAAATAGATTTTAACTTGAGCCAACTTTTTATCTAACATGGCGATTAACAAAATATATAGTATAGCTGTCTGTAATCACCTAAGTTCCTTCCTTACATTTTTTACGTCGGCATTAGACTGAAAGTTTGGATGTTCATTACGAAGCTGAAGATTTAAAGGCATTTCGCATAATAAAACCTATCTATACTATACCGGGGTCTATACAAGACAGGTTGATGGATGCGAGCCCGATGTTTTGTTGGATTCCCTCCTACCTAACGACTAAGGACGCAATTTTATTTATTAAACGTCAAGCGAATAATTTGAACAAGAATCTCATTGAAGGCAATATCCTAGGCTTGGATATTACTGGGTCTTCCTTTAGGTTTGCTCTTTATATTCTTAATAAACATAAAATCACGCCTGTATTCCCCGACGGCGTAGGCAGAGATTATGTTATCGGTCCCAATGTTATAGTGGGCCAGCCTATTGCCATCAATTACTAGGCACCATTACAGACTCAGTGCTGCTAATGAGAAGTACCTAATGGAAAAACTCTGTAACATTTTGCCCGTCACCGCTTGTTTTAAGATAGCAATCTGTAAATTTTCGTATTCCGGATTAAAGATTTTGTTCAAAAAATAAAATAATATTGATATACAAAAGCCGGTGGGGTGCCGCTGCCGGGCTAGAATAGTACTTTCCCATCTCGTCTCGTTGGGTGTCGTAGGAGGCGACTGAGGGAAAATCCAAATGGGCCGCAGCGTCTTCAGTTACTTCACCAGCAATACTTCGATCCCCAAGTAGGGATCATGGCTACCCATTTCAAGGGAGGCCTTTGTTCAGCAGTCGACGTCTTCAGGCTGATGATGATGATATACAAAGCACGGAAACATGACATCACATCACAAAAGTATGTCCAAAAGAGCTGAGGTTGATAGTGCATGAGTACGCCCACGTTTCGTCCATTTTAGTCCCATGTCATAGTGGGCAGCCCACTGCCACTAAACGGGCATAAATCCACACAATAGTAACTGCGGTTTCACCATCATGAACAATATCTATTTTGGTCTTGTAACCCTCATCGTGCCACAACCTTGTCGCGTTAGAAAATCAATACGATACAGTTTGCCAACAAAACTGAATGTAATTAATATGCTGTCACAGCAGTAACAACTGTACATAATAACATTAGTCTACGTGAGCACTCGTCGAGGGTTTCTGGATAAGGAAAATGTACGGACGCAATCTGTTCTATGATTTGATAATGGTAATCATTATTTGTTTATTAGGACAGTTAAAACTTATTATCTTCGTATCTTTGTTCTATATACCTATTATAAAGCTAACTTAAGCTTCTTTATAACTATTACTAGCTGTGTCCCGCGGTATTATTAGCCTATATGTTAATCCAGGGTGTCAGTTACGTCCATACAAAATTTTATCAAAATCGGTTCAGCCGTTCGAGCGAGAAGAGGTAACAAACATACAAACACACTCACAAACTCTCGCCTTCATAATATTTGTGTGATAAGTAGAGGTTATTTCACCTCCTTTTCACCAAAGATCATAAGTACAATGTGAGGGTGAGACTATCTGGCAAATTTCCTTAACCCTTTCACTGTCCAGTGTATTATATGTAGAACACGTCGATTGTTTAACTATTGTGTCTACTTGGCGGACAACGCAATGTGTTAAACCTCATTTAATATAATTGAAATGATTACCAAAATACTTGGCTACCGCGCCAATCATCAACTTGCTATCTACAAAGCAAGCAATCAAAATAACAGTTTGTCATTAACAAAATATTGAACATTCATAATTGATTAATATTAATTAGTACCAGGATCAGTCGAGTACCATCACCTTAACCTTTGTAGGTCACGATATTATATCGATATTAATTTAGGAGAGGAAATTTGTCATTACACGAAACTGTACCCTTCAATGCGTACTCGACTCGCCCACTTCACGCGTATCTCAAACCACGCGTAATATTGGTAAACGTCACAAGTCTCCCCTTCCCCCTCAAACGGGGAGAAACTTACCTTAGTGCTATACGCTTCAAACCAATTTTGGCTAGCAACAATCCTTTGTTCCCTCACAATAATACTCCAGTCACAGTATGAGTAATTGAGTGCTCACAGCAAACGACCAAAATGAATTAACGAAACTTACCCAAAGCTGCATAAAACAAACAAATTACGAGTGGATGCGACGCTTATCACCAGTACATTGTGCCAGGCAATTTTCTGAGCGACTTATATCACCGAGTTACGAGTGTGTTATTCAGTAATGTATGGATTTCATTTCGTTAAAAGCTTTATACATTTGCCGTTCCAAACGCATTTTCAGCGGTGATGGTGCCGTCATTAAAATTATTCTGTCACGACCAATAAAATTATCAATAAAATCCAACTCGAATAAATGCGATTAAGCGACGAACGCTTTTAAAATATTAAAGTAATATTAACTGTCTCTTGCATGCTTGGGGATTGCATTGTATTCGCGAATATAGGTACCTAATGGCATGATCGTTTTGATCTGATAATGTTACGTACATTTTGTATTTAATATTGATAGTATTTCTGAGAACGATTGTTAATTTCTTAAGCAGAATTTATCATTGTCGTGTAAACAGGCTTGCGGTCTATATAAATAGTCTAGGACTTGTGTAATCGCAGTCGGGTTGTTTCGTAACAAGTGCGAAGTAAGCGTGGGTGGCAAGAACAGAGGTCTAGACAAGGTGCTCTAAGTTTAAGTTAATGTCCTTAAGACATTATTATTTCAAGCCCAGCGTCCACTGCTAAATAGAAGCGACGCAAACACGGTTTAAGAATCAAAATTGACTGCTTATTCATTCAGTGGAATCAGACGTGATATTGAATTATATAACGACATTTTTTAATCAGTACAAACTTAATTAAAACTTTCTTAGCAGTTATTAATGAATATGAATAATTTACTTGGTTAAAAATATAAGAACATACATACATATATCTTTTGTTTAAATAAATAAGTGTTACGAAAGGTTGGATAGGACTTCGGTTTGACAAATGTAGATGACAAGCTAAACGCTTCTCATACACATTTGTCAATGTCAAGAAACATTGAAATGAAGGGATAATATCATATTATTTATTCAAATGAGTTGTTAGCAAATGGTTATAGTCAATATAGAATTGTAGATACTAATGTTATGTAGATATGTGACATATTAGCAGAGTGTAGGTGTAAAATTAACTACCACAACTGCGTTTGTTCTGTCATTTAACGAAAGAAAAACGCGAACAACAAACAAACAAGATACGAGACTGCCCCCTTACCATGAACTCTTAAAGCAAGACAGTTTACGATGTAGAAACGAGACGACGGATTACACTGCACGTAGCGGCGTCTCGCTTCTACATGGTAAATTGTCCTACTTTAAAAGTAAGGGGGCTGTAGTCTCAATTGAAAGTTTTTTGATTGCCTATACCTACTTATAGTAACTTCTGCAATGGTAATGTGTTTCTAGTGAAGACCTCGAGTTTGTAGTAAGATCAGTTCCTGTCAGTTTTAATGACTGATGACAAACTGTGTGACCGCCGCGACCCAATTACTGTAGTGTAAGCCGAACTTAGTCATTAGACTCCTGATTCCCGACTTATGTACAAATTGCCACAGATATTTCTAACACTTAATTCTTTCCGTCATTTTAGAATAAAATATACTTTTATGTATCACATGGATGTTTAGGGATAAAATCAGAACCCTTAGCGCAATAGGACAATTACTTAGCCAGCCAATCCGATCGTGATCAATAAACATTCAACCTTACAAATAAACTCCTGTCTTATATACCTACTGCCATGCAACCCTTCATTCTGTCTTCGAAAATGATAGCTGACAGATAACAGGATCGTTTTCCTTCCATACACTTAACCTAGCCAGTCTCATCGACGATGGATTAATAATTATTGGGACCGGCCAATCGATCGCTTGCCGTAACCGTATTTGATTAGAAGGTGTCGGTGCGTTAAGAGAACCCATCCGAGATATATTATTTGTGACATAACCTGGCTAATAGATACTAAATTGCTTTACATGTTAATACACGTTGCGTCACGCCTGCATTCCTCGAAGGAGTAGACAAAAGTGTGCCACTGCTCAACTCAATTTTGCTAGATGGGCTTTTATTTAATTATTTTTTTAGCAAAAACGTCTCCCCAGACTAGAAAATTTTCCTGCATCGTGGGTGCATTTTACCAACATGATATATCACATACACAAACACCCAGACTCGGAACAAACATCTGCGGATCAAACAATTTTTTGCCTCGTGCGGGAATCGAACCCAGAACCCTTAGCGCAGCGTTCTAATCACGTAGCCATTGCGCCAATTAGGTTGTCTTAAATTGCCAAATCATACAGAACGAGCATATTGCCGTTTATTCTGAACATTGTTATTAGTAGATAGTATCGTTACACAGATGTACATTTTACCTTCATATTTGAGTACCTATACCTACTAAAGAAGGTAGCGTACAATCATGATAGGCATAAAATATAGGTGCAGTGGTACTTACCTGGATTTGATCCCGCAATATTATGCTAACAAAACCGGTGCAACTACGACATTAGTAAGTCTACGTAAACAATCACCCATCAAATGCTCAGTCGCTGCCAGTGCAACTTGACCCCGCTAATTGATAGATCGGCGACATTCAACTCTGACGCCACAATCAAATTAGGCTATACCGATAAATTTAGCAACGCTAGCTTTTGTAGATCGTGGCTCGATTATTGGGCCCCAATTCGATAGGTCTCGGTTCCGCTAGGTCAGCCGGGGCCGAAGCTACCGATACTGTTGCGAGTCATTCGCTGAAATCAAAGCCCAGGGACTGAAACTAATTTCATAGTCGAGCTTTGTTGGATTATTATGATATTGCCTATCCGTTGCAGTCGATTTTGATATTCGGACGATATTCTTTGTAAGCTTTTCAGTTTATGGACAGTTGAAATCATGTCGGAGTCTCTAAATATGTGATATTTTTACCTAAATGTTTGTTTATCATACGAAAATTTTAATTACATTTTGGACTGGGCCAAAGATTGTAACATTAAAACCGTATTTTACCAAATAATAATGCCCATAGGAATTGATAATACGCATTCGTGTTACTTATTCGTTTAAAAGTAACATGTTAATAATTACGTTGGCAGCTCTATAGATAAACGTTTCCAAATCAAGATAAAAACATTAGCGTACGATTTCTAAGTAAAACAGATCAGAATAAAGAGCACAATAGACATCAAACATCGATACACACAGGTACATACCAATGACAGATAAAAGCATCAATAAATTGTCAATATAAAACTGAAAACATTGGGATTTCTAAGCCGGGTTGCTATTGAGAGACTTTTGTAATCTCTTCTTTATTTGACAGTTCAAATTGAAGGGAATGACAGACGTCAATAATGTAACAAAGCAAGCACGTTAGCTACCTAGACTTTAATTTAAAAGATCACTGATTTTCAAATACGTATTATGTAGGTCATACATTCATTATGGGGCTACCTGCGTACCAGCTTCTCACTATTTAAACCTTCCCTGGACTTCCGATATTTCAAAATTCAATTCAAAATGTTCTCAAGTTATGAAGTGACCAAGGGAAACAGGGATTCGTTTTTATATAAACAGATAAATTATACGATTAATCACTCATTTGTCATACGTAAGCCGTAAACGTAAATATCTAATACTTGCAGTATTCATATAATGCCTTTCAGTGTCAGGCCAAATGTGTGGGTGCATGATATCACCTTTCTAGGAATACTGTAATGATTTACTCAAGATAAAATTATTATTGTCTACGACGAGTAACAATTTGCCAATAGATGCACACACACACGTAGCACACGCCCCACCGACGGAAGGGAAATGATGTTAGTATCACACGGAAATCCTATCTCAATACTGTCTCCGACGCGAGTCTGATAAACTGAAGCTAAATTTGGAGCAATGTATCGTGTGCAGCCTATAATTGTGTTTACATGTACCGCATCACCTAGAGCTTCTGCTATTAGCTGCATTGATAGAGCGTAAAAGCGTTTATTATCGAGGTTAAGCAGTGCTGATGAATGTCGGACTTTTGATGGGTACCCGTTCTTTACAAATTAAAACCTTTTCATATATCAGAGAGTGAAGTCATCGTTCGGACGCCTGATTTCTCTTTGTTTATGTCCGTTTGCCGTTACATCGACTAACCTATGAGTGATGGCATAGCAGTCGCACCGGCAAACAAAAAGATCTCGAAAAAATTGAATTTAAAAAGTAAACTGGGATTAATCTTGATTAGGTTCACGTAAAATCTGAGCTTTTAAGAAAATTCAAATCTAATTGCTTTATATCAAGATTAAAAGATTAGATTTACCTTTGATACTATTGTAGTACTTACATACCTTCATGGTTCTAATAAAAAAATATTGAAAAATATACAATTGAAATTACTTAGCAGAGTATTTGTAAAGTAAACAAAACATTGAAAGAGCTCAATGTATAAATGTCAAATGTGTTGGTAAAACTGGGACATGTTACTGAAGTCCCATTAACTGATCAATGAGACTATCTATGATTTAAAATAGAATACCTATATACCTAAAACCACATGCGATGTAGTCCCTATTGTTATTTGACGTTGGATCCCAATATGCTATCTCGATCAATTTCGGTAATCTCAGATTGAAAACATACTCGAGAAATATAATTTAAATGATTCGTTGTGAATTCGAATTGTGTTTAATAAACTCTTGTCAAATCTAGCCCTCAAACTCAATTCTGTTCACTATAGTTTAAAACAGATCATTTATAGATCATCAGCTGGAAGATGTCCACTGTTGAACAAAGGCCTCCCTTATTAAAGGGCGGGGGAGGGTAACTATTTGTAGTTACCCCTTTCACACTGCTTACTGGGGATTATCCCACGTTTGGCGAGCGTCTTGGAGATTGCAGTGTTGGTGGTGTAGTACAGAAGACACTGCTGCCCATCATCTGGAATTTCCCTTAGTCGCCTCCTACGACACCCACGGGACGAAATGGGGAGATGTTATTCTGGCCCGGCACTCCCGATCTCCCATTAATTTTATTGATCGATATAATCGACGACCTGATTGGCGCAGTGGCTAAGCGATTAGACTGCTGCGCTAAGGGATGCGGGATCGAGTCCCGCACGGGGCAAAAATTTCTGCGATCCACATTTGATTGTCCCGAGTCTGGGTGTTTTTGTATGTGATATTTCATGTTTGTGAAACGCACCTACGATACAGGAGAAATTCCTAGTGAGGGGAGACGTTTTTTTTTATTTTTAAAGTTAAAAAAAATTATGTATTTCAATGTTCTTAAAAGTAGTTTAATGTGTGTTTAGTGTACGTTCATTGTGAAAGTAACCATAACTAATTGATGATCCGAATTTTTAATCATATAAACATGTACCTAAAGAGCAAGAGTGATTTAAAAAATAATATATTTATATAACAACATTTACAAGCAACGTAAAAGGCAGAGAAAGATGTTTTATTATTCGTATGAGTACTTACTTGAAATAAAGGGATAAACATAAAACTCATGCCGGCAATATGACGTGACAATATCAAAGTCAATCCAACATCTAAGATAGAAGATCGTATATAAAACCCAGTTTTAATAAAAGATTAAATATTTTCCTTTTCTTTTTATCTTATCCACGTGTTTATTTACGGTTCGGAATAACTTATATTCGGTTACATTATTTACATTTTGATGGCACGAAATAAGGAAAAAACACGTCTGATATTAAATATGCCATTTAATATTTCTCTCTGATCTCTGGGTAACAATTTTGAGTGTGTCGCCCGCATATGCCGCTTGATTGACGCGAGCTACTGTGTACAAAAATATCGAATATCGATGATAATTTCAGTACGCCACGCATCGAACAGTTGCCTGCGAAGTGTAATCTAAAAATTGTGCTCATATTTCCATATGCTTGCCGCCTGTTTACAATTTGGGCTTATCGGAAATGTTGGTCATTGTGCGTATTTTCGTATACGTATGTACATCTTTCTAATTTATCTGTAAATCGTTAAATATATAAATAAAAATTGGCATTGCAAAAAGAAACTCAACGGAAAAGTACTCATCCAATTTATATCTAGGTGAGCAAGCCCACAGGGATAAGGGCGCGGTAGAAAATTCTGCAATATAACCTCAACAGATATTTATGTAAAACTATTCGTAAAACAAATAAGTTCGCTCTCAAGTTCGCACACACGTGCAGCATGTTTACACTCGTACATACGCATGTGTGCGTTAAGAATATGAACTTTATTATTCATGCATACGCAACGTCCCCAGACGCTTTACATTGTTTATTCGGGTACAGATCCCAAAACACCAACTTTTTAAATGTTTCTTTGTTCTGATTCTGCCCTTCTCTAAGTAATAACTAGCTGAAAAGAATAAAAATAACATGAAAGAAACGAGGTTTTTATTAACCCGGCAATCAACGCTTTATAAGCAACCTCAAACTGGTCCGTGAAATAAAAATAAATATGTTTTACAAATCCCTTCAACCGAGCGCAGATAATTTGAAAAGTATCTACTAGAGTACATAATGCATAGCTCTGCAGAACTGCAAATCCAATTTCCATTCAGGGTGCCGGGGAATCGAATCTAGACGCCGATTGCGGCCAGGTAAAAGCGAGTTAAATCGGATTTTCACTTTGCCTACATTCTTCCTTGGAAGATAAATTATAAAATTCAACCAATATTGACTCAACCTAATAAGGAGTCATACTTAGGTTAAAGCTCGTACTAAACGGACTCGGTTGTCGGGTCATATATTATTCTTTTTCAGTGAATAAAAAACAGTCGCCGTAGTCGCTTTAGTGGGTATAAATATTCATATATTATGCAATGTTAGGTACGCCTCAAGGGTTCTAATCCTCCGAAACGATTCTTTAATAAGCTTCAAAGAAGTTTCTCTCTTAAAAGGCCGTTCGTTAAATGAATCTGACTTTCTTTGTGGCAAGAAAAGCGAATCCCAAAAAAAGTCTTGGCCATTCACAACGGTTGGTTTACTCTTGGGAGCCAAAAAGTTACCCACGCCCCAAACCTTTGGATAGTCATGGAAAAAGCAGCTAAATTCGATTTCTATCTTCATGAAAATAGCTGATTCAATTTCCATGCACGACGAAAGTTTTTAACGGGAAAGTGTTAATGGAAATACTTGAAGCGTCACACCTATTACGTAGTGTAGTGTTGCATGCCTAAACTGTGTTGATACACGTGCACTTCATTAACGAGGACATGTTAATAAAGCCGGCGCTGGAATTGATTTTGATATAAATACTTCTAGCGCCGGCGCTTGATGGCACTTCGGTAAACATTTTTGAAATGAAATTTGTTTGGCGACATGAACGTCAAATAGGTCGCCGTATTTCATTTGACAAATAATCAGTATACATTTTCCTTATTATAAAGGATTATTAAGTAACGTTTATAGGATAAAAGCATAAAGGGTATAAGTAAATAATAATTTTAAGCTTTTTTGAGGAGAACTTGCGTTGATAAGACATGTTTCTTTTGCTACGGTTTTTGGTCAAGTGATTTACAATCGCTGAGTGATATTTAATCTAGAAGTTCAATTATAATTCGCATTGATTAAGATATAAACACAACACTGACTGCCTCGTTGGTTTAGTGATCGCTAAACGCGACTGCCGAACATGAAGTCCTGCGTTCGAACATCGGGTCGGGTCAATCATTAGGCAATTCTAAGTCACAGCAAGAAGTCGGGATTTCTGCCCGGTTGAGGGCAATAGGCACTATTACATTGGGACACATAACTGCCGAAATGTGTGTACTATAATGTTCACCTCTGCCCATCCCTTCGGGGAATACAGGCGTGTTTTTTATATTTTCATTTCGATTCTAAATACCAGCATCGATTTCATTTTCTGTTATTCCAACTCTTGCAAACTGAAGCCAAATACGAGTCCCTGCTATTCGGTATTCAGTTGGTTTTCAACTAACAGCTCCGACTAAATAAACATCCAAAATAGATCTAGCAGCGCTGCATAATCCTTGACTCCCAAGACTTTCATCTTTCGCTATAATTACAAGTGCTAAAAGTTTTTAACGTTTTTGAAGAGATGATTTCGTTTTAAGCTTCTAAGTTTTTTAAGTGTTTATAAAAGCTACAACTTGGGGTTCAAAGTTGTAATATTCCTAACATTTTTATAATGATTCTTCAACTACGTATTTCGTAAGATTTTATATCTAAGTAAAATAATCATTAGTATATTTAAAACAAAAGAGAATATGACGTACGGTGTTTAATTTCCATCCTAAAACATAAATTAGATTTGTATTCAACTCATAGCTTTCAATTCACACGAATTCTAAACTTTTTGTTTCACTTTTTGATTAGGTTGTTCTCTCTCGTTACAGGGAGGAGTTTTATCGCGTCAACTTCTGTACCGTATTCTTGTTTAATCTTATCTCACTTTATCTACAATTTAGTACACAAAAAATACAAATGAATATCGTAAAGTAATCCAACATGACTGTTCTATCAAAAATAACAATCAAAAATTACATAATATTATTTATTCCTTCAATTTCTCCGTGAATCGGTCTCAAGATTGACACGCACCGACTTTGTGACAAAATAAGTATTTGACTTCTATAGTGGGTAATTTATTTTGGAACGATTTGAAGAAAAGGAGGGCTATAATCAAATAATACGAATAAAGCCCTCGGGAAAATGGGGCGCGAGATGTTTGGGGGGAAACAGAATCAGGTGACTGTCATAAATAGAGAGGCGATTTTATCGATGTATCCAATAAATAATAAATAAATATTACGATAACTGGTGTTTGGAAGGATAATTTAAGCATTGTTTTAGCCTGTGACTTAATTTATACAATATCTTGAATCTGGTTCTTCTACTATGAATACAATAATGCCAGTGGTCCCCGACGGGGCAGATAAAGGTTTTCTCCTCTACAGGACATTACATTTTATCATAAGTCCAATGTAGGTGGCAAGCCTATTATCTATTCAGTGGGCGCTCGGTTCGTTGCTTCTAAGATACTCATTGCTGGCCAACTGCCCCCTGAATTTTTTTTATCTATTTTCACGAATTTGGTGTAGTTTTTAAAAAATAAAACTAAATGTAGTTTTTTACCATCTGAAATATAACTCTCGTTGCTTTACGAAAGGCCTCCTTCGATATGATCTACTGGGTAAAACTAATTATTTACTATAATAACTTTCGTGAGTGTTATCCATATTATTTACTATAACCTCGCGACCCCGTCGTGTCACCTGCTCATAATAAGGGCTCCGTTAGAGTCCAAAACTAGTTGGGCATTCCCGAATATTGACGTGAGTAAAAACCGGTATAGTAAAAACCGGTATAGTAAAATATTTATTGATCAAAGGCTTCTTAATGTTATTTGTGAAGACGCAATAAACGAACAACTCACAATAAATAATACTAGCAGAGATCCAGATATAAATAAGTTTTAGAAGCAGGCGATCGCAAACCGCAACGTGCAACGTAAAATAAAACGTCAATACGAGTAGCTACGCTCGATATTGATCTTATAATCCGAGGCGTTAAATGTGAGTGGATCCAAGCTTCGTTCTCAGCGATAACGATTAGACGTGTGTTCAACCTGTTGGATGATTAGAACTAATGTGTAATCAAAGGGAAGGAGAAACGATGTTATTACCGAGTTAAAATAGATTGTGCGTAAGTATACTTTAATTAATTATTATAAATTAATATTAATCCTTACTATTTCAAATGCGAGAGTAGTTATTTTTCTTTTCTTGCCTAAACCACAACTTGCTTTAAGGCAGGTAAAAAAGCGAGGCATACCATGTAGTATGAATACTTTATGAAACTCTAACTAATTAAACATATAATTGTCAATAAAGTTGAAAGACACATGTCTCGTAAAAAAGGGAGGCGATTACAGGCATACATCATTGTATGTTACAGAATTATTATTTTTCAATTTCAAAAAACATCGCCTGACACTAAATTTTTCTCCCGTGTCGTGGGTGCGTTTCACAAGCATGAAATATCACATACACACACCCAGACTCGGGAATATCTGTGGTTCACACAATTTTTTGTCCCGTGCGGGAATTGAACCCGCAACCCTTAGCGCAGCAGTCCAATCGCTTAGCCACTGCGCCAATTAGGTCGTCGTTGTAAGTTGGAAGTGTAGCTACTGGACAAATATAAAAAAGTTGTATTTCTGCTGCTGTTATAGGACAGTATCCGTTGTGAAAGCGAGATGCCGCTCTACAATACACGTAGC
Organism: Abrostola tripartita; assembly: GCA_905340225.1. Taxonomy (NCBI): domain Eukaryota; kingdom Metazoa; phylum Arthropoda; class Insecta; order Lepidoptera; family Noctuidae; genus Abrostola; species Abrostola tripartita. The sequence goes on from HG996494.1 coordinate 2,040,137, forward strand.
GGCGTCTCGCATTCACAATGGATACTGTTCTATTTTAACCCTTTCACTTTCCAGTGTACTACATATAGAGCAATTGTATAATTATTGTGTCTACATAGCGAACAACGTGTTAAGAGTTGGTAAGGGCCTAAGGGGGCTGTTCAATGTTTTAGGTTAAAAACATACAGACAGGATTTACTATCGTATTCATTACACTGATTACGAAATGTTAACAAAACCAGTATCTTTATAATTATATTATAACAATATAAAACATACGGTATTACAAACACATATTTTTTTAAATATATGTTTTTATTTGTTACTTTTTTATATGGCCTATGTTACTCGCGATGGTGCAAGGATTCCCACGATACTACATACATCAAAATCAGTTCAGGCATTCAGAAGTTATGGTGGAATAAAGAAACTCACATACATACATGAACCCTGAAAACATTACACTCCTTTTTTTGGGCAGTCGTGTAACAACAAACCTTACTCGCAAGCTAGGGATTACAAACCTAGTATTGTCTAAAGGTAGGTATTCAACTTTACCACTTTAACCTTTCAAATACACAAAACGAAATGCCATCAACAGTAATTCTACACAAAGACCTTTCTAAATCCTACGTTAATTATTCCCTTCATAGCCTTATAAAACCAAGTTATTCTGAAGCATATTCTATTTAATGTGTTTAAAAACTAAAGTAATTTAGTCACTGAGAAAATATTTTATAAGGTACTTTTACGTGTGGAAGAGTAAAGGGGATATATTCGGAATGGGCAGCTGGAGCGAGGCGTCAAAAGGGTTTAATCAAAGCGAAACTACCCCGGAACGGGATACAGTAAATAGTCCATACAGGAATACACACTCCGCGTCAATACGAGTAGCGATCTCATACTGAAATACTTTTTGTTAGGTTTTTCGTGGAAGAGAGGATTATTTTTTCAATCTTTTTTTTTATACGTCGCCTCACAGTACAATTAACACCTGTACTTTGGGTTTGTTGCACAAACATTAAATATCACATACGCAAACACCTAGACTCGGGACAAATTATCTGCGGAGCAAACAAGAACATTTTTTTGTCCCGAAGGCAATCGAACCCTTAGCGCAGCAGTCCAATCGTCGGTTATGTTAACTATTTACTCATAATACCAATTATTTTTAAAATTCTATAATAGGTTGTGATGTTTATGTTTGATAAATACGATGCACGGAGCCTCCACAACAGACGATACCTTAGATTTGCAGATGCGTAAAAAACAAGCTTTCATTTAAACAAAACATGTTCAATATTGAAAATAAACAGCCCTCTTACCATGAACTCTTAAAGCAGGACAGTTTGCGTTGTGGAAGCGAGATGCCGCATTATACTTCACGTAACGGCGTCTCGCTTCCACAACGTAAACTGTCCTGCTTCCGCCAGTACCCACGGGTTTCGGGCAATTAAAGTTGCTTACTCATAAAACTATTTACATTTCAAAATACATTTTATATAGATTTTAATTGAAACGAGTTGAGTGGAGGTTTAATATTCCTATCACGACTTGTATGATATCTAAAACCAATTAATATTCCATTTGTTTAGTAATTTCCTTTCCCTAAACAATCACACATAGTCATTGTTTTTAGGTAAAACTTATAATAAATGAAGGATTGTGAAATGAGAATAGTTTTGTATTAAACCTTTTTTAAACAAATACGATATGATTATTGATTCAAAGTACAAGTTATGACGAATACTTAGGTATAATGATCGTTACTTATATATATATGTAGTCATTATAAATAGAAATTAGGAAAAATATTAGAGTGTAAAAAGTATTTCTAAGCTATGTCTCGCTACAATCTTAGTCTTCTATCTTGAAGTATTATAATATGTTGTATTAGGTACAGCTTTATGGTTTGAATCTAGTTAGTTTTAACACGACAGCCCATAAAAAGGAGTGTAATGTTTTCAGGGTTCATGTATAATAACTTTTGAATGCCTGAACCGATTTTGATGTATGGAGTGTAGTTAGAATTCTTGCAACATTGTGAGTAACATAGGATATAAAAAAATAAAAAATATAATTAAAAAACACGACTGCCATGTCAAAAATCAAACTAAAAAGTAAGAAAAAAACAATTTCCATCGCCGTCGGGGGACCGTCCCGTTAAAAATTGTTTTATCTAAGGTACCCCGACTGCGATGGATCTTGTTTTTTACTTTTTACCGATTTTTGACTTGTCAGTCGTGTTTTTTAATTTTTTGTTTTTACCCCCTTACCATGAATTCTTAAAGCGGGACATTTTCCTTTGCGGAAGCGAGACGCCGCTACGTGCAGTGTAGTGTGGCGTCTCGTCTATGTTAAGATCATTTTTTTTGTACTATGTTAATCTGTATCGGTAGGTATCTATTAAATAAAATAAATATGCAAACGACAGTGACAATGTTTTTTTGTACTATGTTAATCTGTATCGCAAATAGGTACCTATTAAAAAAAATGCAAACGACAGTGACAGGTATAATTTAATCCTTGCTTTAAAATTGTAATTTCTTATGAATACGGGGATAATGTTTTAGGCTCAAATGCACTAAGTTCGATACATTCGGAAGTCATTTGGACTCAATTGAGCGCAAACGGCCATATAGCTTCCGCGCCCCCGCGCATGCGCACGAGTTTAGCACAGTATCGGTTCTGTGTACAATGAGTAAGTTTTGGACCGCAAGTGCGCTTGAACGCGTCCTTATAATGACCACCCAAAGTGTGACTTAAGTGATACAAAGTTACATACATATGTATGATACCCATAATTATGTAATATAGGTATACATAATTTGCTTTTTAATCACTACTTAGGAAAGTTTGCTCGTAGAAAATTGACGTCGCTTTTATAACAAAAGAATAATATTCTTAAGAAAATGTTAGGTGTCGTCATCATCATCAGCCGGAAGACGTCCACTGTTGGGGGGGAGTTGCCATATTCCCCACGGCTTGGGGATCGCAGTATTGGTGGTCAAGTTACAGAAGACGCTGCTGCCCATCTTCTGGTTTTTTTCCCTTAGTCGCCTCTTAAGAAACCTTCGGAAGGAAAGGGGGTGGTCAATTCTAGGCTGGATACCACACGGCAACGTGTTACGTGTAGGTGTTTCCAATTTAATAGTTTTTATTAGAAAATTCTAAGTTTTTTGTTCCAATAAATGATTATGATATTTCGGAGGCCTATTGCCTACAATAGAGTTGCCTCATAGAAGACCCAATTTCCAATCAATAATAGGACCCAAACTAAAACTCACAACAGTCCTGTCAGCGACCACGAGATGAAGACGTTCCACAAAACCAATAGCTAGGTAGGTATATAACGGTACCGCTACTGCCTTACATAGTTCTTTCTCTACAGTGTAGACATGACATGATGACCAATACTATATTCTCGAAATTAGTGACCCTGTGTGTCCACAATTTTATTTTTTTAAATTCCTCTCCACACTAGAAATTTCTCCTGTATCGTGGGTGCGTTTCATAAACATGAAATATCACATACACAAATACCCAGACTCGGGACAAACATCTGCGGATCTGTCACACAAAGTTGTGTCCCATGCGAATCGAACCCGCATCCCCTAGCGCAGCAGTCCAATCGCTTAACCACTGCACCAATCGGGTCGTCATCGGTCGTACTGCTACTGATAATTGCCTAATGGAAAACCCAGTAACACTTAACCCGACCCGGGATTCGAACCCATTACCTCATGCTCAGCAGCCGCGTTTAGCTACCACTAGACCAAAGACACAGGCAGCTTACTGTGATGTATCAAAGTTTAAATGTATGAAAGGAGGTCTGGCTTTGGTAAAAAGATTATCCAGTCACGTGGGTGTGGGACTGGCTGTCCAGGGTTCATCAATTTAAATACCAACTCTCCTGACCTCATTAAAACAAGCTGTACGTAAAACAATCGTAATTTTAATTAGGTCACTCATTAATTCCTCGTGTGAACCCAAGTTTACAACAACGACAATGGTACCAGCCTTTTTCAGTTCGTTCGTATAGTTCACCTTTATTGTAATGAATGCTTTTTGTGGTCGTCTTTGAACGAATGAACGACCTTTGAATGAATGAACGACTATTAATGAGGAATTAAACAAAAGTTCGTTCGCATCACTGCATTCAGATCATTTTTATTTAGTTCTCTTTAAATTTAAATGTTGGGTACAATTGATTTGATAATTAGTCAAATATTTTTAGTAAACGTCGCCTCTTTCTAAGAATTCCGCCTGTATGGTAGGTTTTTAGAACAAGAATTATCACATGCACAGTGCTCACAAACCCAGACTCGGAACAAATATCCGTAGATAACAGAATTTACATGCCTGTGCGGGAATCGAACCAATATCACAGCAGTCCAATCACTGAGCCACTGCGCCAATCGTATTTTACTCCATTATAACAAATATTTGAAGAAATAAACATTCATTAAAGCACAGTAAGAAGTCAATAAATAAACTAAAGCTTGTAGAATATTCAGCTTACCCATCATCTAAAATATTTAGTTACTATCATCGTTAGCGTAGGATTTAAATAAATCGAAATATACTCGTAATTATTTACCAATACATACGAGTACGTGACTTGAGGCTTACAGTTGATTAATTAATACCGAAATAATTCACAAATTCGAATAATAATGCCTGTAATTCAATGGGCAAGCTAGAGGCGTTATATTTTATCGGGAGGCTACAGGTACGCCGCTTATCAGTCTCATGTAAGTCACAAAGCTGCCATTCATCGGGCAAACCACGTTGTTTCTCTTAAAACTCGCCCTCCGATCACAAAAAAAGCATTTCAATTTTGGTACCACGTTTTACAACAACATTAATTTAAATTACCTTACACAAATATAATTAAAAAATATGTGAAAGAAAGTCTTTATGACAGAACGGAACAACGTAATAAAACTATTGGCGTTTTTTTGACTGCTCTATGACTTGCAATAAATTGAAGCAACAAAATGTATTCGTCCATCTGACATGCATTCATAACATGTCTTCTATAACTGTATTGTCAAGAACTTCCTTCTGCTGACCCTTAGGGTTAAGTGGGTCGCCGTGAATGCGATGTTTCCTGCAAAAGTAAATCGATCAATTTATCCAATACTACCGACGTGTCCTCGCTCGGTCAGGTGCGGAAATCGAGAAAAAAGGGCTGTTATGTTTTTCTGAAGATACATTTCTTAGCAAGACCTGGATTAGGAGTGTACGTTATAATGCCAGTAATGAATAAACGAGTTTTAAAATACTTCTAATGTTGTATTATCTTGTTAATTCTCTAACAAAAAGGAACTAATCATAAAGCTTATGAGCTATGGGATATAATTCTGATTAGATTTCTCTTTCATTTATGGTGAATTTCTGCTGAATTTTGAGTTAGTACTTTATTTTATCAGTATTAATTTCAGCTGTCAATCAATTACGTATATTTCTGAACCATAACGTTCTCATAACTAAACAAATCTAAAGATGGTAATAGAGACAATATTTAACTTGTATTAGCATTTGCTACTGAAACCATTGCAATTTGGTTGTTCGCTTTATTCGTCTTTCTCGTCGTATCGCCTGTTCCAAGTTAATTTGCAGGCCCGACAGCGTCACATGTAAGTGTCACTTAAAACGTAACCGTCAAGAGTGACAGCAGTGCACTGTATAACACAATATCGGATAAGTGCGGCGTCGTATCCCAAGCACATAGCCCAAATGTGTTCGTGCGTAATGCACTGCGTTTCTGCCTCGCCTTCTCGGAATTCGTTACCCACCTCCCGAAGGAGACCCACTTACGTACAAATCTTGCCACATTTCGACGACGTGAGAATTCTTTTACTTACCCGAATCTTTTTGGCAGTAAGACGTTTTTATGTTCAATCGGTGAGAACGTATTTGAAGGGAGGCGTAAAGATGTTGTATAAACAGGATGATATAAAACTCGAACTACGTACGATCGCGTACAGACGAGTAATATACATTATATAGGTAATATGTGTTTTCTCATTTGTGCAAACATCGAGCTCTTTATAGCGAATGTTCATTTATGTGGCTGTATAAAATACATTGATGTGAGAGCAGGAAATCGTTCGTAATGAATGACAACTTACAATAAAATTCTTCAAATTCTGATTTACGATATGTTGAGGTTTGTGTATATTTTATCGTGCATTTGTTTTGGCAATAAATCGGCTATATCAGTCAGTATGGTAGGTACTTAATTTAAGTGCATGGAATTAAATTTAACGGGAATTTAAGTCGTTGACTGTTTCGCTTTTACTTGGAGCGATGCAATACCGTTAAGTTTATATATTATAGGGTATTCTATATTAGTCAGATCTCTTCATATTAATGGTTTTAGGTACTAAAATTCGAATCACAACTACGAAAATTCAATAAATAAGATAGCCTAGACATCTTATATCCGACTTACATTACAGGTCTTTGAAAACCATTACATTTCTTATATCCTAATATCATATTTAACTAGATTGTTCTGGTAACAATAAATCATCGCGTCCAAAATAATGTAGAGCCGATCGCATCAAAGTGGCCACTGTTTACTCGTGAAATTGAGTTCCTGCTAAATAAAATTCGTTCGTGTATTAATTAACTTAGTAACTTGTACAAACATTAAGCTTCTCAACTACTGGCCTACGGATATTATTTTACAAAATTGCCCCCATTTTTAACCTCGCTCTGAAGGGTGCGTTAAAATATTTTGGAAAAACGTGACGCGAACGTGAGATGAATTAATATTTAAAGATTCCGTTGAGCTTTGCTTTTAAGACATTTTTTTTTTCATTTACATTTTTTTAAGTCACCCCACCCTAGAAATTTCTCCTGTATCGTGGTTGCGTTTTACAAACATGAAATATCACATACACAAACACCGAGACTCGAGACAAACATCTGAGGATCACAATTTTTTGTCCCATGCGGGAATCGAACCCGCATCCCTTAGCGGAGCAGGCCAATCGCTTAGCCACTGCGCCACTCAGGTCGTCCTCATGATCCGTGAAGCTCAGTCAGTCAAGTGTTCTATTTCAAAATATTATAATTAACATGACGAACCAATTTGTTTAATGTCATTGGATCTTTGCGACACATGAGAAATCAGCTTCAGTCTTTTTCAACAATATTCGCAAGAATAATTCCGTGAAGCAGCTTACATTTCTTGGATTTCAGTTCGATTATTGTACATTCAAATAACTTTCATTACATTACAAATATAAGTACAAATATTTAGCTACAATATTACGTCATGATAATATAATGTAGGTGCGTACTCAGATTAATATACAGACAGTCGGACACAACTACGAATCTACACAATCTGTCAGTCGGGAATAGATCTCCTTCACAAGTATTGAACTTATGTAAGACTCCGCTAGTCACTGTGCCACACACAGGCTATAGAAAATGAACACGAATAGAGGAACCTGTCATAAATAGTGACGTCACCCAAAAAGTGCCATAAATCGCAGTGCTAAAAACTTGAACAGCTAAAACAACACTAGCCGAATAGAACTAAAGGCGCCCACAATTGAACTCTAAACAACGGATTCACGGATGTAACCCTCCGCTGCGCTCGAACAAAAGTGATATTTTGTAAGAGGGCATCATTCAACCGTTTTATTCTCAGTTTGACTGTCTCTTTTACGATTCCTCCCTCACGTTTTCGTCAACAGTAATACAATTATGGAATCACATATTTTTGTTGTGAGAGAGATTTCTTCAGGCAAATTTTTGGGTGGCAGAAGAATAAAATAGTGATGTATCTACAGTTAATTTCAAGAGAAATCAGTAACATTAAATTATTAAACAAGAAAAATCTTTTTTTCTCGGGTGTGCGTTGTTAATATAATCTAATCAATCAACCAGCTGGAAGACGTCCACCGTTGAACAAAGACCTCTTCCTTAACTAATGGGAGGGGATGCCATAATCTCTTCGTTTGGCAAGCGGCTTTGGGATTGCAGTCTTGGTGGTGTAGTTACAGAAGACGCTGCTGCTCATCTTCTGGATTTTCCCTTAGTCGCCCCTTACGACACCCACGGGAGGGATGGGGGTGGTCTATTCTAGGCTGGATACCATTCGGCATATAATAATAATAATAATAATAAAAAAACCTGGCAACCTCGTTATACGTCAAGTCGATTTTAAAATTTTATCCCTTTATAATTTAATTTTACTTAATAAATTGATATATAAATATTATATTCATATACCTATCCAATCAATAAACCAAACTCATACATAATTGTAAAAAGAAATATATTTAAACTATGGATATCCGCAGAATATAATAATATTACCATGTGTCAGTTGCTATATCAAATTGTCAAAATTCAAGAACACAAATTAGAACAGAATGGAATAAATAATAATAAATGATAACGAGGAGTCAAGCGAGGAAGAACTTGAACACACGCCCACCATCTTCGGACTCGTCGCTCAGCTCCGCCTCGCAGCCGTCGAATCGGGCATCTACTGCAAATGATGTTATTCCGGCTGCAGTTGCGTCGAGCTCGAGTGACGAGTACTTCTCACCGCCGACGAGCCCACCACGTCGGCGAGGAAGAGGCCGACCGCCGGCCAGTTTGGGACCCCGAGGCCAACCGGCTTCTGGAAGGGTTCTCGCTGTCGGTGGAAGTGTGCAGCGCATGCGATGGACACAAACGATGAACGTCAACTTCATGCGCGCATACTTTGGGGCTACAGATGGAGGAGCTAACTTGACTGCATACCGTAGTCGGATGCTTGCTATGTTTCAGGCGCTTGAACCAGCCGTAAACGTCTCGACACAGCGACTATCGGATCAGGTACGAGCCATCCAGCGATGTCATCTGTTGGATGACGCCGTACTTGAAACGCTACGTTCTGAAACACAGAGTAGCCGTACTATCCCTACCTCGTCCCAAACCATGCAACACCATCAGCAACAAGAAGATGAGGGGGATGATAGGGCTACAACTGTAAGTACCCAGTGCAATGAACAATTAAAGAGCACTCTGGAATGTGCGCTTCAGGAATATCGGTCGACAACACCCGAACTTAGACCGCGCTTACCACGATTGCCTATGCACAATAGAAATAGGGCACTTGTGTGCGCTCTGGATTCACTGCTACCAATCTATTTTGATAGCAGTGAAGATCTCTGTGATACTCATTCGATAATGTACTGCGCGGCTGTTGCGGCATGTCGAGTAGCTCACATAAAGGTTCCAACTAATAGAGCTACTCGACCATCTAATGCCCCTCCAGCCTGGCAGTGCAGGATCGAACGTCGTATCGATGAGACCAGAGTGCTCATTGGCAAACTTGTCGCCTTTAGGGATGGTAACTCACGCCCAAGAGTAATGCGTTTTGTGAGGCGAGCATTCTCGGGGATTGAAATCAATCCCCTAGAATATTTGGCTCAAGTCACAGAACGCATCGACTTCCTTAAGCAAAAAATTTGTGCATGGGCAAACCGTATCCGCAGGTATAAACGGCGAGTCGACCGATATACCCAGAACCGTTTGTTCCAGAGGGACCAAAAATGGGTATATAGAAACTGGGAACGACCGGATAATGGTGTGGGTGACGTGCATTTACCGGATGATAGTACCACTAATGAATTTTGGCGCAGCATCTGGTCTGTGCCCGTCAACCACACCGAGGGGGATTGGATTGGGGACGTTGAACAATCATGTGAATTATTACCAACAATGCCTGAAATCATCATTACCACCCAAGATGTAGCCAGTGCAGTCCGTCTGATGTCAAACTGGAAATCTCCTGGACCAGATGGATTGCACAATTTCTGGCTTAAATGGCTACATAGTTCACATGGTTGCCTGGCGTCTCAGTTTCAGTCGGCCTTAGAATCGGCGTCGTTACCAGAGTTTCTTACGACAGGAGTTACCCATTTGCTCCACAAATCAGGTAGTATCACGGATCCCAAAAATTATAGGCCAATTACCTGTTTGCCTACAATTTACAAACTTCTTACATCCATTTTGAAGGCAAAAATTTGTCAACATATTGATAATAACAATATCATGAATGTCGCTCAAAATGGATGTAGGAATGGATCACGTGGTACTAAGGAGCTGCTCTTAATTGACATGACTATTAACAGACAGGTCAGACGTAATCGTAAGGATTTGTCAGCATGCTGGATAGACTACAAGAAGGCATATGATTCGGTGCCTCACACGTGGCTCATGAGGGTGCTGGAGTTGTACAAAATCAATGCAACTCTACGCACCTTCCTGATGTCATGTATGGGGCAATGGAAGACGAACCTTAAATATCCAGGGTGCCGGCAAACCCGCGAATACGATCAACCTATCAGGATTAAACGTGGGATATTCCAGGGTGACAGTCTGAGCCCATTGTGGTTTTGCCTAGCCTTGAACCCCCTGAGTACATTACTAGAAGGCTCAAGGCTGGGTTACCGGTTGAAAAGAGGAGGTCAGGTAATATCTCACCTTTTTTACATGGATGACCTGAAACTGTTTGCGTCAAATAGCCTACAGCTGATGGATTTACTAAAAATCACAGAGAGTTTTAGTAGATCCATCAGTATGGAGTTTGGCGCAGATAAATGTGCACTCATCCATGTAAAACGAGGAGAGGTTGTGGAATCTGAGGGAACACATCTATCAGATTCCACATACCTTAGAGCCCTCTCTTCTACCGAGACCTACAAATATTTGGGTATATCGGAATCGTTAGGTCTAAAAGAGACTGATATGAAACAACTGTTCAAGGAGCGTTTCTATGGCCGCCTGAAAAAAGTACTTAAAAGTCTACTTTCAGGCGGAAATAAAGTGCGCGCCTTTAACAGTTGGGTCATGCCAGTCTTGATGTACTCTTTCGGTATACTCAAATGGACTCAGACAGAATTGGAAACCCTGGATAGAAAGGTCCGGACAACGCTAACCACATATCGAATGCATCACCCGCGATCTTCAATGATGAGGTTGTACATCCCACGAAAATGTGGGGGTCGGGGTTTGTTAAACGCTAAGACCCTCCATAATCGTGAGGTGTGCAACCTCCGTGAATACTTTTTAAAGACTGACGTTGGGATGCATCGAAATGTGGTTGCAGTAGATAAGGGCCTTACCCCGTTATCCTTGTCTAAAGAGAACTGGCACAAGCCTGCAGTATTAGATACCAATGATCGCAGGGAGGTATGGCAGAGCAAGGAGCTCCATGGACGCTTTTATCGGGCTCTTCATGGGCCCGATGTAGACTTTTTAGCGTCCATCTCTTGGCTACGATTCGGTGACCTCTTTGGGGAAACCGAAGGTTTTGTGTGTGCAATTATGGACGAAGTTATGATGACGAACAACTACCGGAAATATATTCTGAAAGATGGAACGGTTGACATATGTCGGGCATGCCACCGTCCGGGTGAATCAATCAGACATATTGTCTCCGGTTGTTCTAGTCTGGCTAACGGCGAATATTTGCATAGACATAACCAAGTGGCCAAGATTATACATCAGCAACTTGCTCTAAAATATGACCTTGTGGAATCAGAAGTACCGTACTATAGGTATGTGCCCGACCCAGTTCTCGAAAATAGTCGTGTCACATTGTACTGGGATCGATCTATCATTACTGACAGGACTATTGTTGCCAATAAGCCTGATATAGTGGTGATAGATCGATCAGAACGACGCACAATGATTGTTGATATCACTATCCCGCATGACGAGAATCTCGTGAAAGCTGAAAAAGATAAACAGATTAAATATCTGGATTTAGCGCACGAGATTGTCGACATGTGGGAGGTGGATTCGGCAATTGTTGTACCGATAGTAGTTACGGTCAATGGCCTAATGGCCAAGAGCCTCGATCACCATCTTAAGAGGCTCGCGTTAGGCGGCTGGGTTAAGGGCTTGATGCAGAAGGCGGTACTTCTTGACACGGCGCGCATAGTCAGGAGGTTCCTCTCTCTGGAGCCCTAACCGCCGGCAGCTAGGACCCTGATCCCGTTGCAGGTTGGCGACTATTTTTTATATTTTTAAATATATTTTATTTTTATTCTGCTGTTTTTGTACATAATATATATTTAAAAATGTAATTAATAAGTAAATGTTTTAAATAAAGGAAATAATAATAATAATAATAATAAATAATTTTCAGTCATAAGCTTGATTACACATATATAGTGAAACCCTGACCCCAGGGCAAGGTTAGAACTTAGAATACCTGTGTTTCAGAAGTCAGAGACTTCGTCCAGTAAGGTGATAAATATTGCATGTTCTATGCATCTTTGAATTATATAATTGATGAAGTAATTATTTTAATTTTAAGTAAGTTACAGGGACATATTATATGAAAACCATATACCAACTACTAACTATTATACTTCGCATTTTTAATAGTCAGAGTTATATATACCTCTTAATATATAATTTAAGGTATAAAACGGAAAGAGACGCATCTTAAAAAACATCTATTAGCGAGGCAGTATTCAAAGCGTTCACAGCCGCTCCTCAAACATAATATTGAGTAAGAACTTAAGAAACAGCAAAGTTATTTCAACTGTTAAAATATTTGAGTACAGAATGTTTTACAGCAAAAGGTTGGGCTTGTGGACGCTTCGTACCTAATAAAGTTTCAACTGAATTTGAACTAACTAGACTACCTATTGTTAGGGAATAAATGAACTTCACAATGCCACCGTCGTGGCTAACTTTGGACACGGTATTTCAACCCCTAATTAGGAATTAGAAAAACACAGTAATTATAAAACGGTGTGATTGAGTTTTAATAACTGTTACTGTTCATTAATGGTCGCGAGTGAATATTGAATGTGATAAAATGTGCCTCGTTGGTTTAGTGGGCGCTAAGCGCGACTGCTGAGCTCGAGGTCCTGGGTTCGAATCTCTAGTCGGGCAAAGTGTTACTGTGTTTGTGTGGCTCGCCCCTATTATATCGGGACCTAAAACATAACTGGCGAAATTTGGGTGTACTATAATGTGCACCTCTGCCTACCACTTCGGGGTATACAAGCATGATGTAATGTTAAAAAACGTTTCGGACAATTTATCTATGTTTGCATATTAGTCATAGACCCTAATTATGGTCTAAAGACCGGACTCATTTCTTCGTTTTTAATTTTTGAAGATGTCCTACTTTACCATGTTAAAAATCTATCAGAAACAACCATGGCTGGTACTGCTATACTCGCCAAATTTTATTATTTTTACTTTACGAAAAGTTTTCATAAAATACATACTTATAATTTATAGATTGTGAAACACGGCTCTGTGCGTAACTAAATATGTTTCGTGAAAAATCACAGAACAAGTGGAAAGAATGCCTTGTTAGAGAACAGCCGGAGGGCAAAACAAAACACGGGCGTGCCTAAAAAATTGATTCTAGCGAACGACTTGACGGAGATGCCTTCTTAATTCAGTTAAGTATAATATTATGAATGTTTAACAGTGTCTTCTTCGATGTCTAGTGGTCGCTAAGCGCACCTGCTAAGGTCTAGGTCCTGTTTAAGTTCCTAGATCGAGCAAAGTGATATCGTATTTTTCCATTTTGATATTAGATCATTCTCAGATGGAAATTCTTATTGCATTGGGACCTAAAGTAAAATTAGCGAAACGTAGGTGTACTGCATTGCCCACCCTTTCGGGGAAAGTAGGTGTGATGTTATGTCAAACAATGAAATTGATTTAATAATTTAGAAATATGACACTGAACTTTTAGTTGGTTTCTTGTTGTCTTTTGTTGTAACATTAACCCCCCTACTAAAAATAATACCTGTCACTGTTTGTCATATAATAGAGATGTCAATAGACTTTAGACTTAGAAGTGTTTAAGTTAAGAGACATTTTAGCATCGTCTGCTGCTTGGAATAGAGAATATCTCAAGCGTTGTAGATGCGTTACTCAGGAATATAGAAATGATGACTGGATTGGCGCAGTGGCTAAGCGATTGGACTGCTGCGCTAAGGGTTGCCGGTTCGATTCCCGCAGGGGGCAAAAATTAATGTGAACCGCAGATGTTTGTCCCGAGTCTGGGTGCTTGTGTATGTGATATTTCATTTTTGTGAAACGCACCTACGACACAGGAGAAATTCATAAGGTGGGGCGACGTTTAAAAAATAATAGAAACGGTAATTTCCACGCAGACTTACCGCCGAACTCAGAGACATTTAATGACAACTTACATTGTCACTAAGTTTAGGTTTCCTTTGTGAAATCTTTACTTAGTGTCAGTTTAAGTAATCATTATCGTCTCTGAGTGCGGCAGTAAATTACGGGCGAAAGTAGAATATAATTTCATAGTTTATTGTTCGCAGAAAAAAGCGTTTTATATACCCACACATAAGGGACCAATGAAAACTGCAGTGCGTTGGCGCGGCAATCCCCTTCACCGTACCAGAGTGGTTCAATAATAGCTATCGGGGGATCTAGAAAGTCGTTGCTTGAATAGCTAGTTCGTTAAAAGAATTACGATAAAATATCGTTTGGAGTACCTTAAGTGTAGTTAACGAGTGGTTTTCAGGTGAGCTTTAAAATAAACGCAGCTTAAACAAACTGGAAATAATGAAAGAAAAATATACACGCCTTACTCGCTCATTATCGCGGCTAGTTTCAAAGGTTGATTTTACATAATATTACTTTTTGGGTTGCTTGTGGTAGCAGCATACGTTTTATTAGGTCCTGTAGTGTTTGTGGACTATAACATGTTATTTAAATGTACATCCAGTTCTATGTAATTATTATACACTAATACACAGACGCATACAGGTCGCCCGAAGAACCCAACTTGGATAGGCAGCGTTCGGAAAACTAAGCGACATCTTCTCGTCCAAAATTCCGCAGTGTCTGAAGACGAAGGTTTTTAACCAGTGTGTGTTGCCAGTGATGACGTATGGCTCTGAGACGTGGTCGCTAACGGTTGGCCTTTTACAGAGGCTCAGAGTCGCTCAACGAGCTATGGAGAGCGCTATGCTCGGAGTTTCTTTGCGCGACAGGATCCGGAATACGGAAATTCACCAAAGAACTAGGGTCACCGACATAGCGCAAAGCATATGCAAGTGGAAGTGGCAATGAGCAGGCCATATCGCTCGAAGAACCGATAACCGCTGGAGAAGAATGGTCCTGGAGTGGCGACCATGAACCGGAAGACGCAGTGTTGGCAGGCCTCCCATCAGGTGGACCGACGATATCGTCAGAGTTGCGGGCAACCACCGGTTGCCATGGATGCAAATGGCAAGTTGTCGTTCATTGTGGCGTTCTAAGGGAGAGGCCTTTGTCCAGCAGTGGGCATCTTCCGGCTGATGATGATGATGATGACACAGATGTACATAATAGGTACATACAGTAAGGCCGACGTATCTTGGCGGTCCTGAAGTTAGCCGATTAGCTGCGCAATGGATATTTTAGGAACGAAATTGTCTACTGCGCAGCTAATCGGCTAACTTCAGGACCGCCAAGATACGTCAGCAGAGTTGTACAATACACTGTCTTGAGCGCACCACGTCAAAACACAAGAGTCTTGGGCGAGAGTGGACTTGCGTAAAAGCGTGTCAAGCCTGTGTTCCACTAAACTTACCGGTAAGGGATTCCGGACAATCATCATCATCATCATAAGGTGAAAGAGGTCCACTATTGGACAAAAGCCTTCCCCTTTAAGAAGGGAGAGGGCGAGATTCAAGACAATACAGGTCCTATAAGCCTGTCCTATGGCAATTTTTACCTACACTGTTATAATGCAAGTCTTTGTCCGTATTTTTAACGTTGGAAAGTTATTTTGCTCTACGCCTTTTGTATGAGGAACTTGTAGCTGAAAAATCTTGACAGTCTTAAATCAATCCATACGGAAACATAGGCCAGATAGTCCTAACAAAAAAATATTATAGCCTCCTCTAAAAGCTGAAAACAGCAATATTTTAGTTCAATTTTCCGTTAACGTATATTAGACTTACATAAGATTTTACGGCATTCCACTAAAAACTGTCATAAAAACTTCTTCTGTCTATGCGCCATAAAATAGCAGTAAAGTTCGACTACATTCTTTCATCCGTAATAATCTCTACAACAATGAAAACATGAAAGCCGCCGCAGCCGGACATGTTATATCTAAATTTGAATCTTAAACATCACGTTTCCAGAACCTTCTTTTCCCACGTGATTGTTTTTCGTAATGGCCTGAAATAATTTGCAACTCCATTTGCAAGTTATGTTTTATAAAAAAGAAAATGAACCGTTTTAATTTTATCTCTTTCAAATCATTGTTAAAGAATATCTCTCTTTTAAGATCTGCAATAGGATTTTATTCTGTATCATGAGCGTGGGTGCATTTCACAGACTGTAATTCCTCGTGCAAACGCCTAGACTCAAATCTGCATCCCACAACGCAGTAATACGGTGATTTTAGACCGCATTTTGTAATTTATTCATAGCCTATCATAGGAAGTACTCTTGACTGTTTGCGATCAAATACAAAAATAATAAAATTGTTCATTAACATTGCCAAAGGAAAATTAATAAAGTCATAACTCATAGGTAACGGCTGACGATGACAAAATGGTTTTGAGCTTGTAAGCAAATTTTACGAATATTAAAATTCCGCGGTAAGTAATCATAGTAGGTGAAAGGATAGGGAGAAAAGAACGCACGTGGATAATTGATCACGTCTTAATGGCGGAGAGGAGGCTCGGCTCGTGACTGATGCGCCTCGGCCGCTCGCGCCTCGCCACCGTCCCGCAGTCGCCCCGCCGTCGCCCCGCAGTCGTCTCGCCACCGTCCCGCACCCGCGCCGCTACGCGCTCCGCCCGGCCCACCAGATTAAACTGATCTATTATTATTTTCCCGACAGATTTCACTTAGTCTGGCTGATAAACCGGAAGATACTTTTTCATGTTTAAATAAATGAAGCCATTAATTTTATTCGTTTAATTAAAATGTGTACGTTGTTAATATTCTTGTAGCACGATCTGGATAGGGTTGCGTAATTATTTTTTGTCGCAAAGGCTGGTACGCAGGAATTTCAAGAAAATGAATCTATTAATGGCGGTCAATAATAAGGGTGGCTAAAGGTTCGGACAGTCAGCTTATTGCGCGTGATTCGGCGGAAACTGTTTGTAATTAATTACAGGGACGAGGAGTAAGGGGTCGAACACACCTACGTTACAACTGAACACGAAACTAAACTAGGCTGAACAAGCTTCAACTCTGGATATAGAAACGCAAATTACATGAGGTTAATTTACTCTACATTAGTGATTTATCAGAGCTGTCATGTTTTAGTTCGGTCGTAAAATATTAACCCTGTATCCATTTGGAAATATATTGGGTAAATTAAATGCTCAGTAGCTTTAGGCGTTCGTTTAATACTGAAACTTGGGGCAATTTAGGGCAAAAATAAAGGCAAGATCTTCTTTTACTTCTTCGTTAGTTTGACTTTTATATGTTACCACATAATGGTTTTAAGTTTAGGAAGATTCTAATCAAAACGGTCAAAATTATAAGGAGTATGATGTACAATACACCGATAAGCATTATCATCTTATTATTGCACGTATGCAGTCACAAAAACCTATAAAAATCGTCTTGCTTGCATTCCCCCAAAGATGTATTCAGAGGTGAACTATAAAATTCACATTTTGCTCGACAACATAAGACGATCGCAATCTTAAGTTATGAATAAAGGGCCTTAGATATGAGGAACAAATTCGAATATTTCTTATATTCTATTCATCTAGGAGGCTAGGTAACGGCTACCACGACACTTATTTAAATAAAATATCTAAAGTTTTAATAAAACACACGCCATTTGTAAGGACCGCTTGAAAATTACTATATTTTACATTTTTTATTCCATTTCCACAGTTTTACAGTATGACACTTTTTTAATTGAATAATTAGTACGAATGCAACGCCAACTTACGTTGCCAAAATTGTAGGATTAAATTTTCCAGCGGGAATTTTAATTTTTCTGGTTTACAAATTATGATTCGCATGTGCTTCTTGGTAACGAACGTGTGAAATAAAGCTCTGGGCTTTTGTAATAATTTACAGAGACATTGTATTAAGTGTATTATTGCTGCAGGTACAGTTAATTCAATAAAGGGATTGTTTAAACACTTACAATGAGAAGAAGGTTAGATATCAATAGAATAATTAAATCAAATATTTTTCTAAGTAGGTTCATCATCAGACGTCAGACGTCCACTATTGAACAAAGGCCTTTTCAATATAATAAATCAAACCAGTATTTTCTGAGATAAGCGCTTTCAACCAACCAAACAAACAAACTCTTTAGCTTTATAATATTAGTATAGATTTAACCCATCCTTGATTACTTTCCTTTATAATTGTGAAAGTCTATCTGCCTATTTAGATAGATACAACTAATCGTAATATTGATATGGATCTCCATAATTTAACCTATTTAGTTTAAATTTACAGAAGGAAGGGCTTCCTTTTACTCGGAAAATGAGATTAATATTTTCCACGAGAACGAAGATGTAAGAAGTACCTAACTAGCTTTATATAATGAGTTCCTTATATCTAAACTGGCCCTTTGAAGCCACTGACGTAATGAAGATTTGACCAGTCCTGACAAATGGCCAACATGAATCAGTCATAGTAAACCTCATCAACCCTGTTTAAGGGGCTCAACGACCCGACGCGCAATGCCATTAACAGCAGGACATTTGATTAGGTCGCTTAATACACACGCTGCCACGCAATTTTGATAGCTATCTGTTACGTAATAAACTTCATATTCACAATTCACATTACTAGCTCTGCATAAAGGATCAGTTTCCGGCTCCCCAAAAGTATTGATGGAAATAGTGTCATTTCGAACTCTTTAACAATTACTCGAGATTTAAAAATCAACAGCAAAACATACCTCTTAATAAAAAAAAGAAACAGCCAGATTATTCCATTTTGCAAATCATTACATAAAAAGTAAATTGATAGAAGAATAAATATTAGCATTAGACTGGCACTTCCCGTTGCTGCAATGGCGTCTGCAGCCAATCAGGGTATAGCACCTTTACTACGACATCACTTGTATAATATTTTAATCATATATTTATATCCAAGATCAGACCATAATATCTATAAAATAAAATAAAGATTGAGGTGCAAGTGGGAAGCCATGTATATGTGAAACTGTGTTATATTTAAGAACTTATTGTACCATATACTTGGAAATAAATAATATTCTATTCTAAGCCTTCAAGAATGCTTATACTTGCAGCCTGGGCGGTCTCTATCTCAACAGTACCTATTTTCATTTGAAAATAGCTAGTACCTACGCGAAGATTTAAGATAAAGAAAAACATGATGTTAATCCGGAACATTCGCGCAGTGTGCACTCTATCAAAAGCGCCAGTGACCGCCACCCGACAGCGCACGATAATGCCTCGACAAACTTACTGATTAAATTTCCGCACTAAACGATTTTAACTATAAATACCCAAACACATTACCGGGACTCTCTGAACAAATTTCATAAATAAACTCCTCTAGTTTATAAACAGTACGGTTTAGACTAACACGAACCACAATATAATTTAACCGACGTGCGCTTATACTGTCTACGGTGAGATTTTCTGAATATTTTACTCTCTTGAATATTTATCGTTTATATTCGTGATCCATATTAGGTATTAACTAATAATAGACAATCTTTACTCTGCATCTTTTGAATTACTAAACATATCTGTGCTTTGTTGAATTATTATATAAAAAAATCAACTCGATTAGAACTTTCTTAGTGTGGATTATAGATATTAAATCGTTCTCAATCATAGCAGCAGTGGATTTCTTTATTGATTGTAACTTTGCATTGAAAGGTGATTTTAATTAACTTTCCTGCATTTCCGAACTCAGCCCATTAGTCCTTGCCTTATATTTCAACTCAAAGTACAGCGAATCAAGATTCATTACACATTGTGGACCCATTGGAGTTCGCTTCCAACAAGCGTTCGCGAACATTGACAAATATTGAACATCTGTCAAACGACAAAAATACACCGGCACAATGCAGGTTCTCTGAAAACAGAATTTAACCTCAAGTTGAATTTGAAATTTCAATAAATATAAGGTTCGGAATCCAATGATTTATTTACCTTAATATAAATTTTAACTTGGTCTCTTGGATTTTGAATTTGATTGGAGAACGGAGCTCGAGGAAAACCTTTTAAAACATTAACGTAGTATTCGCGTTCATTTGCTTGATATTTCTCTTTCATCCATTCGTCGAAAACAAATCAATTGGGAAGTCAAACGGTAATACGTCGCAGGGTTTTTTTTATTAACATGTAGAGTGCTCAAAACATTTCCGCTGAAGTTTCGTAATCAATATTGGTTTTCAAACACACCCACAGTATGATTAAAAATATAATCCAATGTATCTAGCTTATATTAACGTGTTTAGCTCACTACGTAGCAGTTGCAACTGAGGATAAAGCGCAGACGCTAGTACGTGGTACCTATGTAAACAGGTCTGGTGTATATTTATAAAGACCTATACCTACCTATTTTATACTTACCTCTGTTTACATCCAGCTACCCGAGGGAACCGGCAATCGACACGGCTGGAGAGAGATCAGGCGCGAGACCAACAGCTTAAGGCGCCCTTCGAAGCACGAAAAGGTCTCGATGTATGAAGAACGGTCACTTAAGGACTGACCGCAACTGCAAGAGCTACTTAATCCCTCATTTACTTATCTGCGCGGTCTCTATGTAGAGTCCGTCAAGAGTGTAGATCTACCAGACAGGTCCACTTAATGTGGATACAATTATTTCACAAAAGAACTATAACAGTGCAATGTTCTCTTACTTTAAGCACAGGGCTTAAGGGAAAACATCGTAAGGAAACTAGCACAGCTGAGAGATTTTGCAACGGTGTGTAAAGCCATGTCTGAGGCCTACAGGACCTACAGGTGGCTTAAACTCTGACACCAGGTTGTTCATCAACCATACGATAAGAATTAGAATCTCACGGCTCTGTAAATGAAAATATTTTATTATTATGATTGGATCGATAATGTAATGATAACCCAATTACGTAACTTTTGTGCTCAGTATCAGCACAGAGAAAATTCTCCTGTACAATAGACATTACCATACCATCGATCATTTTATTAAACATCATGCCTATTGTAATGGATGATTTGAATAGGCTGCCGGCAAAATTTATCGATATTTTTTTTAACTTTTCTTATTTATATTTTTCCTTTTATAAGCAAATTTTCTGCTCTTTACTTTTAGACAGAAAACATACAATACTACCATGATTTCCATTCAATAAATCTTATATCATTTCTAGTCCATAAAACGCAACCGCGTTGCAGGAGTAACTCTTAGGAAAGAAGGCAACAAAAAATCGGGATTACGTTAACTCCTAAATTCACTATCTTCTTATCGTATGGTTGATGAACAACATGGTGTCAGGGTTTAAACCGCCTGCAGGCCTCTGACATGGCTATACACACGGTTAAAAAATCTCTCAGGTGTGCCGGTTTCTTCACGATGTTTTCCTTCACCGTTTTTAGCAACTGATAACTAATTTATAGTACATACATGAATTCGAATAGACATTGGATGCATTGGAGTTTGAACTTGCGACCTTAGATTTGGCAGTCCTACGGTCATACGACTTCACTATAAATACATTTAATACTTTTTCATTATGGAAAACTTAAATATGGAATCTATCTTCTAGTTTCGTGTGACGTCATAGAACGTTCAACTATCAATGTTGGTATAGCTTTGGAGGGTACGAAAGTAACACGAGGTTCCCCGTAGAGATAAGGTCCCTCTTTTTTGGGTATCTTGAGAAGCGATTAAGGGATTATCTTGGAAAGACGGTGGCAGTATTTCCTTGTACAATGACAACATCGTCAAGGCATTATCCCTGAAACTATTGGGGCAATTTTATTAGGGTAGGCTCATGTTCAGGAGTAGATGTTTACGGGCTGATATGTGTGGTACGCGTTGGGGAAAAGGAGACGAAAAATTGTAGTCTTTTATGATTTTAGATTTTTTAAGTAGGTAGATAAGATGTGAAATCAATTACAATAAATTACTATATTAGACAATATTACCCATTTTTCCATCTTTCTTTTTTTTCACTTTTTGTATTGACTTTTCGTGATATACAATGGTTGGAAATAGAACTTTTTTAGAGATTTACAATTAAATCTCGACTCTACTCATGTAAATTTAGTGGTGCTAAGGCGTAGCTAAGGCCTGTGCTACGGTGCTACGTTGCCTTACTATTCTCAATCTATACTTCTATATTCTTAAGCTTTATAATACTATTTTATTATTAGTATTATAAAGCTGAAAGAGTGTTATTGTTTGTTTGCTTGAACGCCCTAATCTCAGGAACTACTGGTTCGAATTGAAAAAATCTTTCTGTGTTGGATAGTCCAATTGTCAAGGAAGGCTTGACTATAAAACATTCGAAATTTACGCGGACGAGGTCGCGGGCGGAAGCTAGTCCTTTATAAAACCGGTATATTAATATTAATAGTAACAACTTTCAAATGCGCACCAACATTGACTCTACATGTTGGACACAAACAGAAATTGTCCAACTCATAAACTATACACAGTTCCTGGTTTTAATACGAGCATACAAGTTTACGTAGGTAACATGTTAGTTCGTGTTAAGCTCCGTGTAAATAAAGGATACAGAATGCATACGCTATGCCACGTCAAACCAATTTCAAATTTCATAACTACAAAAACTTTTTGAGTGGCCTACGCCATGCCGAAATAACTAACTTTTACTTAACTTAACCGTGATTTTTTAGACTATTATATCGCTGGTTGTTCGTTTGTCTGGCCACTTGCCGAAACTAGAGGTCGCCGGTTCGAATCCCGGGTCGGGTAAAGTGTTACTGAGTTTTTTCATTAGGTTCCATTTAATTCTCAGAAGCAGCTCAGAGTCTGTCCTTGCCTTATATTACATTGGGACCTATAACAAAACTTGAGAA
The DNA here is from genome assembly GCA_905340225.1 of Abrostola tripartita. Lineage (NCBI taxonomy): Eukaryota > Metazoa > Arthropoda > Insecta > Lepidoptera > Noctuidae > Abrostola > Abrostola tripartita. Next base: position 2,063,131 of record HG996494.1, read on the forward strand.
ATTTGGGTGTACAATAAGCGCACCTCTGCCTACCCCTTCGTTGAATACAGGCGTGATGTAACAACTTATTATTTACAACCAAACTCCACAGCAAGTTACATTAATCCTACAATTACTAAGCTTACACCGATTAAACCGCATCATCTGATAAATTCGAAAGCGGCACAACAGTTCGAATGGTTAAAATAAATATTGCAGCAGTTTACTGTCAAGGAAACCTGGCTAATGAAAAAGCACCTGAAGTAGTGCTTACTCTGAGCAATTTATTGCGAGCACTTAGCTACCCTCCGAGAACACGCGTTAAGTCAGCTAGTAAAGTACCCTCTTGCTTGAACCAACACTTAAAATATTTCTTTTTTATGTCCACCTCGAGTGCTAAACAGTTGGCGCCGTAAAACTTAGCCCGAATGTAAGGTCTGTTGTCTGGATTGTTGTGTGAATGACGATCTGATTTCTGCAGTGGTTCAGAGGTTGGGCTTTGGTCGTTGTGTAGCGGAGATTTTACACAATATACTGACGACCTGCTTGGCGCAATGGCTTAGCGATTGGACTGCTGCGCTAAGAGTTGCGGGTTAGATTCTCGCACGGAACAAACATTTTTGTGATCTGCAGATGTTTGTCCCGAGTCAGGAGTGTGTGATTTTTCATGCTTGCGAAACGCACCCGCGATACAAGAGATATTCCTTGCGAGGGTCGCAACTTTTCTTAAAAAAAAAATATTGTTATGACTAACCTTATCCCCTATTAAACGAAATAATGAATAAAGGGGGTTACGAAAATGTATATTTTACTTTGGTGATTAAAATACAATTACAAAAAAAAACAGTATAATGATTAAAATTATTTCAGGCGCAAAAGTCTAAAACTCGAAGGTTTTTTAATAAAAGTGAATTCTACAACCACAGTACGAATACAATCATTTTAAAACCAATTGCGCAAAAGTCACAGAACGCGTCAACTAAAGCTGGCTTAAACAGTTTGATACAACAGAAACACTCTGTTTATTTCAATTTCAACCCAAAACGGATTTAAACCCAAATAACGGCCCTCCGTTTCTACCTTGGAATTAAGCGCAAAAAATAACAAATCCGCGGATACTACCAAAGATTGAATAAATTACCTTTTACATTACCTTCGCAGAAAGCCGGATGGTAAATCAAAAATACAATGAACACCCTCGAATCGATTTACATAATACACGTAGCGTGTACTGCTACTGCTCAGCCCCTTACCATGAGTTGTTATAGCAGGAAATGATTCGTTGTGAAAACGAGACGCCGCTACGTGCATCGTAGTGCGGCGTCTCGCTTCCACATGTCCACATGCCCTGCTTTATGAGCTTATGGTAAGGGGGCTGTTCTTCCTGTGTTTTTACTGCCTCTTTGGTCTAGTGGTAAAAAAGCGCGACTGCTAAGCGTGAAGTAATTCTCAGTAGCTCCACGGAGTCTGGATTCGAGCCCTGTGAATGGCAATAGGCTCGCTCACTAAGCTACACGGGGACAGCATTTGTGCCCTGTTAATAACTTGCTCTCTATTATTAAGACTTTTAACATAACTGGCAAAATGAAAGTACTATACACCACTGTCTACAGCGCACTGATAGCCGAGTGGTATGACCGTTGGACTGCCAAGTTTAATGTCTTTTCGAATTCATGTGCGTACTATAAATTAGTTATCAGTTGCTAAAAACGGTGAAGGATAAAATCGTGAGGAAACCAGCACACCTGAGATATGTTTCAATGGTGTGTAAAGCCATGTCTGACGCCTATAACAGGCGGTTAAAACTCTGACAGCAGGTTGTCATCAACCATACAATAAGAAGACCGCTGTCTACCGCTTCGGGTAACATGCTTGATTAAACCGACTACAAAACATGATAGACAAAATAAAACCGCGATGAAATCATGATCATCAGCCGAAAGACGTCCACTGTTGAACAAAGGGAAGTGCCATAATCCCCACGTTTGGCAAGCGGCTTGGGGATCGCAGTATTGGTGGTCAAGTAACGGAAGACGCTGCTGGCCATCTTCTGGATTTTCCCTTAGTCGCCTCTTACGACACCCACGGGAGGAAAGGGGGTGGTCAATTATAGGCCGGATACCACACGGCAATGAAATACCTACGTAAAAATAATTTGATATCAATGTCTAGTATTTGCCAAAGTGAAAGAAATCATTACGACAACAAAACAGTTATATTGATGTACTTGAGTTTAAATCAACGGTGCAAGAGGATGAGATGAACTTATCCGGGATTTTATTCTGAATTGCCTCCTCATATGCAAAGTGACGGCCGGCTGGAATCTGCATCTGACGTGAAATGCATGCTAAAGGGCGCACTGGTAAATATTGTACTTACCTATTCGCAAAGACAATGATTCGCTTTTGCAATGTGATATTATTTTACCTTTATTTTATAAATAATAACTAACTTACTTTAACATAAGTATGTTTATTTATTTATTAACAATTTATGTACACACAAGAAATATTATAAAAAGAAAGAACATATAGATAAAGTAAGATAGTACAAAGGTACTGCTTATTTCATTGAGAAATTTCTTCCAGCAGTCCTGCGAAAGGAGAAGTACATTTGAAATGAAGACGACAGTGTGTAGGACAAATAATATTATCAACAGTGCAAAATAAAATAAAAATACATGAATATAATACATACATAAATACAAATAAATATAAACTATATCATAGTGAGGAAAGATAGTGATCTTTAACTCTTCTCTTAAAGACAGAGACAGTGTGTATACTTCATCATCATTACCAGCCGGAAGACGTCCACTGCTGGACAAAGGCCTCCCCCTTAGAACGCCACAATGAACGACAACTTGCCGTTTGCATCCACCGGTTGCCCGCATACTTATACTAAGTATACTTACTATGAGTTAATTTTGGTCGAGACAGATGTGAAATTAGTCAGTGACACACAATAAACAGTTAATAGACTACTTTACCACATAAATAAAAATATACAAAGAAAAAAGGGCAAAAATTATTGTACTGTTGAGATAAAACACAATTTTAGTTGATGAGTACAGTCACCGCTAATATGTGCAATGTAGGATTCGATACTATGCTTAGGTAACTCGTAAATTAAATTTTGTTACCAGTCTGCTGCGTTTCATATGATTACACTCAGTGAAGCAAACGGTTATCCAATTATGTCTGCTAACGTTATATTTTTAAATGACATACTGTATAATATAAAATGATTTAAAGCTTATAATGATGCCTCTGCAAGCAATCGTTTCTAATGAGAAGAATTAATTAATCACCTTTGCTGCCCATTTTCTATTTAAGGTGTATTTAAATCAAAGTAATGAAGATCTTACCAATATTATTTTTTTTTAATATGAGACAGATTTAACTACAACTAAAATACAATAGACTTAAATAATAGAACAGCGCTCATCAACCTATTTTGCAAAATAATTTTCAAACACGACCTTCACTGAACACACATGTACAAGGCACCTATTAATTATAATTATCCCTCTCATAAATGACGTTAGATTTCAGTTGTTTTAAAACCTCAAATTTTCTGTAATCTCGAACAAAAATATCAACCTATTTTGTTGATAGTAGCGAGATAAAAAATACCACTTACATACTGCATGTGAAATTGTGAATAGCATTTTTTCAATATAGTGATTCATGGCACGCAATATTCAAACCTGGTACGTTAAAAATTTAAAAAGTATTTTTCGTATTGAACGCTGCACATTAGTTTGTGTCCAACGAAGCGGAAAGTCATAGTAAATGGGACGAGTTAGAGAGGTGAAGAGTTGTGACACAAAATTATTTTACATTTGACAAGCCTTTTTCGTTTTCTACTTACGAACTTTGTTTTCAACTTAAAGCTCTCCACTTTATTCGAATACAGTAAGAATAATTATTCGAGTTAAATATCATAACTGATTAGTAATAGTAACTAATTCGTTATGTATTAGTTGGAGAGCTTTAAGTTGAAAACTAAGTACGTCCCGCGCACCCTGACGGTCAACCACGACACCTTATGGGACTTATCTATTTATAATCTTATACTACTACATAAATATTTATAGACTCGTAAAGGAGAACACCTCTGCCTGCCTTTTCGGGGGTTCACAAATATGAAGTATGCAAGAATTAGATCAAACCTAAAAAACTTTTTTTACATTCTCTATTAGAGCTTCTTAGTGCACGTATTTACCAGTACTAATATTACATACCGAAGTGGTAGTGAGAAAAGCTCAAATCGATATTCACTTAGAACGTCAAAATAACTCAAAGTGTCAAGCTGCTAGCGAATAGATATCGTACTCGGATTATAATCCAGTGCAAGAAGCGACTTCACGATATTAAATTCAATTAACTTCACACTTTTGACTTTAAAAAATGTATAAATTTGCAGTAAAAGTGATACTTTCTCAGCATTATTATTTATTTATTTATAGTTAATTAAAACGGCGTAACACCAATTACAGTAATTAACATAGAAACAATATAGTACATGATATCTACAATATTAAAAACTAACACGGAATAGTAGACACTCTTGCATACTTTCTCTCACAGAACATCAGACATACACGCATAATTCTGATCCATTCATCCGCAAACACATCACATTCAGGATTGGCAGTCAGGAGGGCGTTGAGCATCACAAGGGTACGGTACACTGGTGACTCAGCTCTAGCGACAGTTCTACATGATGGTTGCGCAAACAAGTTATGTGACGGTGACGTGACTCTGACGGTGACCAATGTATTTGTATTATACATATTATAACTCTACTGGTACAAAGAAAATAACTGTTAAGTACTTTAAAATGTTTAACTATTAAAATAAGTCGTTAAACATTGTTCTGCTCTATAAAAAGGCCAGACCCTAAACAGAGAAGAATGTACCTATGATGATGAGAGTGAAAGAGGCAAAAGGGATATGCTAGAACAGTAGTATATGAAGATCAATGTTCTCTGCCAACCCCTCCGGGATACCGGCGTAATGTTATGCAAGTAAAGAGTCAGGATTTAAAAAATATTAATTTCAACATGATACCTCTCTGGTTACTGAACTGGTAAAAAATTGCTGACAAACAGACAGTCAACGAAGTGATCCTATAATGGTTCCGTTTTTCTATGTACGGTATGCAATCCCAAAAGTAACCTAGTTGGCAGAACGTATTGTAAATAAATAGGTAAGTAGGTACAATTACAGTCAACACCTACTAAATATAATTCTCATTCGTATAATTTCCCAACGAGAGTGAAGTAAGAAACGGATAATAAACTCAATTTGCATATTCATACCTTCGTAACAGGAGGATAACTTCATAATATTCGCACAATGCAGAACAGGAAAACAACCCATTTGCCGTTTCATTACTGTTTTACAAAAGAAATATTTACTTAGATTTCAGTATCTAACGAATACAGAATGATTTGACGTGTATCGTGTATTTGTGTGTTTAAGTAACGTCACCCTTAAGACGTAAATACTAGAAGAGAACTTAAAATTCAATGGGTGCGAGCAGCGACACGATAGCTCAGTTGGTTAGAGCTGCGGCGGAGGTCGCGGGTTCAAGTACCGCTCGTATCCATCATTTTTCAAATTTCTTTTATCAATAATTTAGAACGGATAATTTGTTTGAACTTGGTGGCTGCATAGGGTACACATTAGGAATACAATTCCCTTCCGACGCCGGAAAAGCGAATCTTAAGAAGTGAGGAACCTATTCATACTTTAGTATAGGTATTTCATGCGTTCTTTGGGTATTTCATATTTTAACTTAGTTATGTAATGAGTGACATGGATTTTTCTGCACAGTTCTACATATTAAAAGCATGATCAATTTGTACATGGGAACAGGTTGCCGTAGCGTAGATTTTGTCCAGACATCAGCGAAGTAGACCCTCAGACGGAAAAAATCCAAATCGCGGTACTGGTTCTTCTATTTCGGTAAAAAACACTAAAAAGCAACATCACTCGTAGCACATGCACGTGACAACACATTCTCAAGTCCTTCACAATGCAGTTCGTGTAAACCACACGCATATACCGCGAATCCTCTTGTGCATCAATACGGAAAAACGAAAAGCATTCCGGACATCCACCAGACAGAAAAAGAAAATGTAGCCCGAACTAAATCCCTTGGTAAGTTCAATTTTGCTTTCAAACTTGCATGAGAAAGAAAATTGTTACAGGATTTACTTAAAAATATATATATCAATCTATTTTACCTTATCAGAGCCGTATCGTACATATTTTTTTACTCGTGTAACCTAACGGGGAGAAAGTTTCGAATGTTTTTACAGTTTTTAAGAAAACTACTTACGTTTAATTAATTTCTTCTTTGAAAACATGTTTTGCAGTTTCTAAGGTGATCTAAGACTACTTATACCTAATTAAGATGATATGGTAATGAAACCTAGTCCACATAATGATCGCTTCTCTATATAAAATGATTTGCCAAAATTTCGAAGCACACGTAAATATAAATTGATCTGAAATTGAACATGTACCTACGCAAGATAATTCTTAAACTTGTCACGTTTTAAAAATAATATTAATAATTTTCTTCTCAATATGATTGCAAAAAGTTTAATATAAATTCCTTCGCCACCGACTGCAGTCTATAGCTAGTAACTAAACCTTTTCTGTGTATTAAAAATAAAATAACATATTCCATATTCAGCCTGAGAGATTTTTTGCATCGTACTTTCGACAGTGTGTATTGAAAAAAGTATTTTAACAAATGACGGTTTTCAAACGTGAATAAACAGACAAAATCTCACTTGGCATACTGGCTGTCTATACATGCCGATGTATTGATGAAATGAGTGAGTGTGCGACTCTTAGTAGCAAACAAAAACACCAGCTAGCACATTCTGTTTTCTTTCGCTCCAAGACCGGAACGGAAGCAATATGTGTATCTGTAATTACAGTTGCAAAGTAACGTCACTACGTAGTGAGTTGTGCTTTCCGCCGACGAATGTGGTTAAGCGAAATTATGTGTTGTACGTGTCCCACTGCCTGTCGCTTAGACAGAACTAATTCCAGATATCCGGTTTTGCAGCTCTGCGTAAACAATTCTCTTCTAAAGTGGACCGATTGTTTTGTGCATGTGAACGTGAATGTATGGAGTTGGACGTCGTATTTGTGTTTTGTGTATAATAGCAAAAGTATCCACATTTCGCCAGTTCATAATTGAGGCATGAATTGAGCTTAATATCACACTTATAGGCGAAAGTTTGTGAGTGTGTTTGTATGTTTGTTACCTCTTCACGCTCAAACGGCTGGACCGATTTTACTAAAATGTTGTAAGGACCGCTAACACCCTGGATTAACACAAAAGCTATTTATCCCAGAAAATGTACTGGGTAATACCGCGTGGCGCAGCTAGTACCTAATAACTACCATAGAAAATTAGATTCGAACAGACTTTTCAACGATGACAGCTTCATCATCATCAGCCGGAAGACGTCCTCTATTAAACTAAGGCCTCCCTCTTAGAACACCACAATCAGCAACAACTTGCGATTTGCATCCACCGGTTGCCCACAACTCAGACACCTTACGTCAATGTAATTATTGTATGTTGCTCCTTATCGTCAAGAATGTCAATTTAATGGGCTCACGATATTTGTCGTTCTCTGGTCCATACATAATGACGTCATCAATTGTCGTCTTGGTACATGAAAGAAACACAAACCTAAAAATCCACTTTCGTAATTATAACAGTAATAAGATATTCCTATTTAGAATAACGTCTGGGTTCTCTAGTAGAACGCAAGTATTTTTTTACATTATATTAATGGTGAGTTATCTGAAGCGGACCGTTATCTGAATGGAGGATATATTTATCGTTACCGTAGCTCTGTTTCAGATACCGGTTGTTTTGTAGCGATCCATCGTGCATCGGTGCGGGCGGCAGCTGCTCGGTAACACTCTAAGGCACGTTATCCACCTCCGTACAAGAACGTTTCCTCAGAACGTTTTATTTCCCAGCTCCGTTGCAATATCGGGATAATCCCCGTTTCTGCAACTTCTGTTGGCTTTCTTCTTTTTTCGTGATACATCGCACGCTACTATCGATTGCGTGGAACAAACAGAATTAGCCGGCACGAAATGTACTTTGACAAGTAACTTTTCCCATCTTACACATGTATCAAAAGAACAACAAACATATTTTGGAAAATAATGCTGTGTCCTCTAATAAAAATTCCTTTTATGTAGCCGTGCCGTAAAATGTTTGGAACCCTTTAAGGGTGGAAGTAAAAACACGTACACTCATAAATATGTGACCGCAGTCCGAGTGTAGTTGTTTGTAGTTACAACTCGAACGGAAACATAATTATTAAGTTTAAACTACACTTCTTTAGTAAGGGACGCGGATGGGACGAAATCTTCAGAGTAATAAAGATATCTTGGTCCGAGATAACATTGTAACAACCTAAAACTATGTAGGTACTAAACACTTAATTTAAATACATAGTCTAGAGAGTTGAGTTAAATAATCGTGGGTTTAATTAAGGTTTACTTACTTTAAAAACGTCTTATTATACTAGATATAATTTTAAATTAAGTGCTCGAATGTTTAATTAAGAAAAGGTTGATTAAATACTTTTTCATCTTTAAAGGCTTATTTAGGGAATATTTTTTTAATAAAACGGTAACCTGGTTTGCTTGGTCCTAAGTGCTTAAAGTACTGCTTTTTGGATGGCCACTTTCTAGAATTAAGTCTTTGTGAACGGATCGCAGAGCCTAGGTACTACAACACAGGGAATCCTAGTGTAGGATCTAGGGCACAACCAATAATGTAAAACTGTCTAGCAATAAACGAATTTTCATTTTCATTTTTCACTTTTAAAATAAGTTAGATATTAAATGGTACAAGCCTAAAAGTGCTACTTATGTACATCTACATACAGTTCGTAAAACCAAAACTGCCTAGAGAACAAACACGACGATAAATAATTGAACGAACATATCATTAAACGGCCGTTAAAATAACACTAGCCACAACAAAGAGTATTAAACTATTAACCCTCCTCTCACGTTAGCAAATTCTCGACTGGAGTTGTCGGTTGCACCCATAATAAAGTCAATGCATAAAGCAAACGAAACAGGCGCCTTAAAATTCTACGAGTAAGGCCATGTCCCGAGCTTGCCTCCCACTAAAAATATAAAAGCATCTTTTCTTATGCAGCACTCCTGCTCACAAGACGAATACACATTTTTACTGCAGTTGCCTTCCTACGTCACTCGCAGCCATACTTTTTTATATTCTTTATTTAAAATATCATACACAGAGAACTTTTTTGTGACAACGATAGCGCGTGACGGGTTAAGTATGTTGGTATCTTGCTTTGTGTTTGTTTCACAATCATTTTTAGGGTTTATTACGTTTAAAATGTATTGTTTTCTCTTTTACTGTGTTCAATGTGTCTGTTTGTGGCTTTAACTTATTTTGTAATTAAAATTCTTTTAGTCTCATATACACAATAATTTAATTTATATTTCAAACGATACACAGATTTTTATTTTATATAACATCAGTTTAATTTGAATTGAAAACATATTGTTTTTAATGTATTATATGCCCTGATTTATAAGGCAACAAGTACATTTCAAAAGTATTAAAAACTATGATATTTACTTATAAAATACTGGCCACTCTCACAGTAAAACCAACTGCAAGCCTGCAAACATACCTACTTCTTAGGTGCATGGTAAATAAATAAGAGCGAGTTACTAGGTAGCAATACAAAATGATTTTACAACTCCGTTAAAATTAATTAACTTTCTTATAAGAATGTTCAATTCAATCTCCATATGGTGGGAGGAGGGTTGGGCCCGTGCCAACTTTAACCGTTGGAATATATTATTGTTTGTTGAATTAACACGTTCCAAAGGATTTTTATTTTATATATACGGTGTTATTTTTTATAAAGAAATACATAACATAACGCCTGTTTTCCCCGAAGGGGTAGGCAGAGTTGCAAATATAGTACACCTACATTTCGCCAGCTATGAAATAGGTCCCACTGTAATAGGGGGCAAGCCTATTGTGATCAATCGGCCACAAATCCAGACTCCGTACTGCTACTGAGAATTACCTAGAATGAAAACACTTTGCCCGACCCGGGATTCGAACCCAGGACCTCATGCTCAGCAGTCGTGCTTAGCGACCTCTAGACCAACGAGGCAGTGGATCAAGTTTTGTGTAATAGTTAACCACTTCACTGTCCACGATGCAGACACAATAGTTAAACAATGACCATGTGTCACATGTGACTCACGGGACAGGGAAGTTATTAAATATTATTTTAATCCATAACATCACGCATGTATTCCCTGATGGGGTAGCTAGAGGTGTATAGTAGGTACCCACAAATCCTAACTTCGTGCTGCAACCTACAACAAAAATTACTAATAAAAATCCAATAACACTGCCCGACCCAGGAATCAATCCAAGGACCTCACGCTCAGCAGTCTCACTTTGTGACCACATGACCAACGAGGCAGTGGTATTTAAGCACACGTTTTTAACTACAACGAATACAGAAAACTGATTGTCCTTGTGAATAAATTTAATTGAATGGAAGTTGAGATCTGCTCATGACAAGTGGTGAGCTCGTAATTAATATGGACTTTTAATCACATCATTTTGCAGTAATTATAAGCAGTTGTTTTTTATTTAATCACATTAACATTATAAAGGCGAAATTTTGTGAGTGTGTGTTACTTCTTCACGCTCAAACAGCTGGACCAATTTTGATAAAATTTTGTATGGAGATAGCTGATACCCTGGATTAACACATAGGCTACTTTTTATCCCGAGAAATGAAGCGGGTAACACTGTGGATTAGACAACAATAAGGAGATTAAAAAAATACTTTATTAATCGACTTAAAAAAAGGAGGACCAAAAAATTAGACCCAAATACACTTTTGGTTTTTAATAGATGAAGATGTTGACGCTATAAGCAGTTACACCGACCCAAAGGATCTATAGAACCTACATGTAAGTATGTATTTTACCAAGAGATGATATTTTATCAAATACAATTATTTATTTACTTAGACTAGGTATATTAATACAAGCTCTGTTCCCACAATATACCTAATCAAACCCACATAATAGGTAACCAACGATTTTGTACGAAATATTTCCATGAAATCTGTTATTTCCCCAAATGTAATAGTAATTATGTGAGGTACCTAATTCTATGATCATTGTATAATATTTGTTTCTATACAATTTAGAAGTAAAATATGTATGGGTCTTTAAACAGAGGATAGCTTTGAAACTGCTTCGTTAGTCTAGTGGTCGCTACGCGCGACTGCTGAGGTCCTGGGTTCGAATCCCGGGTCGGGCAAAATGTTATTGGGTTTTTCCATTAGGTAATTCTCAATAGCAGTACGTAGTCTGGATTTGTGCCCGGTTGATGGCAATAGGCTTACCCCCTATTACTTACATTGGGACCTATAGCATACTATGAGTATACCTCTGCCTACCCCTTTGGGATATACAGGCGTGATGTATTGTAATGTTTACCTTTGGAATATTTTAATAAATTATAATTGAAGCTAGAAAAAAATTCACAAGTCTGTGAAAACCTTCAAAGACGGCTACACCACACACTATACGTTGAATACTGATTTATTTAAATAATTTATTAAATCTTCAAAGTCCTTTCGGAACCCACATCATTCTACCTACAAAAAACTGAATGTAAGAAGCAAAAAGATTAAAACCGGTCGTATTAAAATTACCAACTTTCAAGGTTTATACCTTTACAATATCCTTACTTAATTTCGGTTACGGCGGCCAATCCCTCAAAGACAAGTCAACTACGCAGAAAGATAGCGGATAAGTGTGTGCGCTAACACCTGTGCCACTCTATTCCTTCACAATTATAGTCTGACGGAATTACAAATAAGCGAGAAGTGTCTAGTGTAAGTGTGGAAAATGGTCACCCATCCCCGGCATCTGACCGTGGCAAGAGCTGCTTCATCTCGTCAAGAAACAGACCTGCGCGATAGCTATAAAGCTACGAACCCTTTCTAACATAACATAACATCACGCCTGTATTCCCGGAAGGGGTAGGCAGAGGTGTACATATAGTACACCCACATTTCGCCAGTTATGTTGTAAGTCCCAATGTAATAGGGGGCGATCCTATTGCCATCAACCGGGCACAAATCCAGACTCCGTCCTGCTACTGAAAATTACCTAATGGAAAACTCAGTAACACTTTGCCCAACCCGGGATTTGAACCCAGGACCTCTTGCTCAGCCAACGAGGTTTCTAGTTGTCTTATACGCTGTAATAGACTAACTAATAGCTAGATAGAACCAAATAGGTGTAAAGTAGGACACCTAGCCCGTGTGCACTTCTGTTTTAGTACGTAAAAGTCATCTCATTCCATGAGAACGACAACTTCTATGGAGACATACGTAAGAATGATTATTTCCTCATTAAACATGGAAATGGATAAGTTTTGGAAGACGTTAGATAGACTCATTTGTCAGATAGGACGGTGCAGCGAACTCCAGCCATGTAGGAATTCTAATTAAACTTCCACAACATTTACACGAACTTACATAGTGTGGAGTGATGAGCTCGCTCAACTTTGACCGGGTGTTTGTGAGGATTACCCGCTAATACGGAATGATGTCATTACTATTAATATTTGATGTAAGACCTTTTGCGACAGTATGACATTGTTGTACCGTAGCCATATAAAAGTTTTTTTTCTAAAGGTACCTATAAATATAAAAGGTATACGATACGATGGTGAAATTTCGAGATTCAATTTTTATTTTAACCGACTTCTAAAATACAGGAGGTGTTTTTGGGGAGTCTTAATTTGTTCTATCAAACACAATACACTACTGTGATACCTGTATGATGAGTATTATATTAAGTTGTCAAATTGATTTATTTTCGCTGAAGGCCCATTATTATTTCTCGCTAAAGCCTAGTAGGAATTGGAATTCTAACAGTTGTTAGGTACTTCGACAATCAACTCTTCTTATCTTTTATTCTTCAGCGCTCAGAAGTTAGCGTATACAAATCAACAATTGTTATTTCACTTAGAAGGTACTACAATTGCGTACATAAACAGTGTTTATTTAAATGTTAAAGCCACATTCACATCAGAGGCACAGTCTGTGAAGGTAAACTGTTTTTCTTTCTTTATTATGTAGACAATATGCTGTAGCATAAAATGCTCCGTGTGAACAAGAGCCGTCTAGAATTCGTCTAAGTTTTTGATTATCATATTGCTATCAGTGCCAGTCAAGTACATGCCAACATGTATACTGTACTTACAATACGTTTAGTGTAAACGTAGCCTTAAACTTGAAAAGTCTAGTTTGCTCAGAAAGCTCAACGTCTGATCGTGAACAAATGAAACTTTTGAGCTTTTGTACTTCTTTTGTTAAAGTTAAATAGGCTGTAAGGCCTTAGGATTCTGGTATAATTAATTTATCATCTGTAGACACGTGCTTCTCCCCAGACTCTCCGTCTTGTAAAAACACTGAATAACTGGGTAGGTACTTTGGTTTATGCGCCTATTATTCAAGGTTATTTTGTTTGATCTTTCAAATTATTTTTAAACATAAAGTAAGTACCTAGTTTGCCGTTTAATTTCATCATTATAAACGGTATTCATGAATTTTGTTTGAAAATGAAAAACTGAATGGATATTGGTTTTGTCGGAGCTGTTCGCTAGTCCATGAAAGATGATACTGCTCCGTATTTTTAAAAACTGTAGACTATAATGTTGACCACGCTGTTTGCAATTACAATACGATTTGACACGAAATAAATATCTATACTAATATTATAAAGCTGAAGAGTTTGTTTGTTTGTTTTCTTGAACGCGCTTATCTCAGGAACTACTGGTCCGATTTGAAAAATGTTTTCAGTGTTATTTAGCCCTTTTATCGACGAAGGCAATAGGCTATAAACATTCTGAATTCACGCGGGCGAAGTCGTGGCAAGCTAGTAATAAGATAAAGATCTCATTATAACATTAGAGATCATAGAAAAATATAAAAGTCATGTCCAATTTCTATACAATTAGGAGTATCCTAATATTAAATCAGTTTTTTTTTTTGCTATAATAATATTATAAATGTCTATCCAAAATCCGTTAGCGCATTCGGGTGTACAATCTACAAAGAATGTTAAAATACCGAAGACAAATTTCTTTGGACAAATTCGCAACTTATCAGTCAGTTTCACATCAGTGCACAGAATAGCCCTAGCTTTGCGATTGATTTTACACTCGGCTAGAGCGGAAGCTGCGAAACTCAAATGTCATATTTATTTTATGCCGCCATATTTATCGCAAACGACACTGTCATGCAAATGAGCTTTTAATGCTGGAATACAAATTTGATGTTTTTTGTTGTCTTTGGTTTTTCGTTTTTGTAAAAAAAAATTTTTTCGCTTCGCGGTACTTAGGCGCAAGTAAAGAGCCTCCTAATACCTCATACGTCAGTTTATATTTGGTGTACAATATAGATAGGTACAGATAGATTTGCCGTGTGGTATCCGGCCTAGAATTGACCACCCCCATTCCTCCCGTGGGTGTCGTAAGAGGCGACTAAGGGAGAATCCAGAAGATGGGCAGCAGCGTCTTCTGTAACTTGACCACCAATACTGCGATCCCCAAGCCGCTTGCCAAGCGTGGGGATTATGGCAACCCCCAACATAATAGGTATATACAGTGCGTGCTAATATTTAGTTACATAGGTATTACGGAATCAAATTTTAAAAAGATTGTTGTCGATCATAAATGTAAAAATAATAACTTAATCGATCGATCAAAACGCCTAAATTTCCATTAATTTAACGCAAATGTAAATATTGATTCACATATGAATGATTTGACAGGCACTAAAAGTCGACTGAAGTGGCTACGTTCCAATTTGTCAGTCTCATGAAGACAAACTGGTAAGTATAACGGATTATTTTCATTTTAAAATTGTTTAAAAGTGCTTCAGTATTCAGAGTGCTCTACATCAAAAAAAACATTTTTATAAACGATTTTAAGTAAGCACGTATTACACGTAGTAAAAATACAAGTAATTAAAGCTATTAAGTAAATATTAAT
Source organism: Abrostola tripartita (assembly GCA_905340225.1). Taxonomy (NCBI): domain Eukaryota; kingdom Metazoa; phylum Arthropoda; class Insecta; order Lepidoptera; family Noctuidae; genus Abrostola; species Abrostola tripartita. The sequence continues at coordinate 2,078,257 of HG996494.1, forward strand.
TATTATCAAACATTGACATACAGAAAATCTTATGCTTCCAAAAAATACCGCGCCTTCATCTGCAACAAACATATTCTGAACAAAACTCAACATTACGTAAAATTGACACTGGAATTTGTAAATAGTTCGTATACAATATACGTACATACAAACCTACGCAGTCGCTGTAATGTTAATATATTCGCGATAGAATCGAGTTTTCCCTATCCCGTTAAAATTCGTTTCATGAATAAAGCTTCAAGTCCCGCGGGACAGTCATAGGATTCGGTTTCTAAATTGGATTGGAGTTTTCTTAGTTGCGATACTCCCGCTCGATACTGAGTGAGTAGCGTTGTACGCATCGCTTAGCGTATATGCTTATATTACTGCTATAAAAGTGAATAGCCACAAACAGAAATGTGCGAGACGTTTGTGCAACCAGCGTGAATTTCATCTGATTGGTGTATCCGACGTTTTGGGAGAGGATGTGTTTATTAAAAGTTAGTCTGCTCGTGAGTCAGTTGTTTCTTTGTAGCGAAATGTATTTGTTTGTCAGGCGGCTTTGAGTGCGAGAAATGGTCTTGGTTTTGGCAATTATTTTGTTTAATGAGTATGATATCGTAAAATGTTTCGGATTAGGTATTGTCAACCGTAGCATGTGTATAAATATGTTATATATGACGACCTGATTGGCGCAGTGGCTAAGCGATTATACCGCTGCGCTAAGGGTTGCGGGTTCGATTCCCACACGGGGCAAAAATTTGTGCGAACCGCCGATATTTGTCCCGAGTCTGGGTGCTTTTGTATGTGATATTTCATGTTTGTGAAACGCACCCACGACACAGGAGAAATTCCTAGTGTGGGGCGACGTTTTAAAAAAAAAATCTGTGACTGTCTCAGTGAGTTGTTTGACAACGGCTTTTCAAAATCAATCTTTGACTCTCTAGATATCAGTCATATTTATTTCCAAGCATCATTCTACCAAAGATTATCCCACCCTGGATTGACAGACGGCTATGACGTAAAACATTGTAAGTCATGATCAGCCGGAAGACGTCCACTGTTGAACGAAGGCCTCCCCCTTTTAGAAGGGGGGGGGGGGGTGCCATAATCCCAACGCTTGGCAAGCGGCTTCGGGATCGCAGAGTTGGTGGTCAAGTTACAGAAGACGCTGCTGCCCATCATCTGCATTTTCTCTTAGTCGCCTCTTACGACACCCACGGGAGGAAAGGGGGTGGTCAATTCTAGGCCGGATACAACACGGCTTCAAACATTGTTAGTATTCGTTGCATATTCCGCATCAAATTCCACGTTACAAGTATGGTAGTGAACCGTATCCCCTAACTATTCCAGCTATCTCTACTTGTCATGCAGTTTACTGCCGTCATTATCAAAGCCGTAGTTGCAATTTATATCGTAACACTTTCAAGCCGCTCTCCGTGAACATAACGCATAGTTATCAACTATTTTGGAACTGTGAAGCGACATTACTATACGTGGAGCGTGTATACAGAAACACTCGTGCCAACGCGTTAAGTAGGTCGCTTCAACTTTTAATTAAACTAAACACTTGGTCTGCAGGTCGGTGTAATCGTGAGACGGAAAGTTATACGTCTTTAAAAGGAATAAATCTAATAGAGAAGGAAGATTTCTTTCTTTGTTTACTTTCTTTTCCTGTTATCAAACCTTTTGTTATTTTCCTGCCAAAGTCCGGCAGACGTGGATGGACTTGCGTTTTGTGTGTAAGTCGCTTTATTTCTTCGGCATTTGTATTACGGATGCTCTTTGTACGTTTTGGGTAATGTTAATTAAATGGTCATCCTCGGTTATCATTCTACTCTCAGCATGTTTGACGGTTCTTCGTCTTCTTCTTCGTATCACTCTTGTCAGAGCGGTCGTGGTAGCTATTTAACAGTGACTTAGTTCACCAGGTGCCTCCATTCCAGTTCGACGGTAATATTAATTATTTGTTTGTTGTTTTTATCTTTTGTTTCTGCTGTCATGTGTCCTGTATCGAACAATTGTTATCTATTCTATTCATAGGTGTGTAACAATCCCACTCTTTTACATAACTAGATTTCGTTTAATGTAAAAAAAGGTTAGTATAATATATAAAATAAATTCAATGCGGAATGGTCGAAAAAAACCGCTTTAAAAAGACTAAATTAAAATATCAGATTAATATCGTTTGGTTTTTTGTTTAAAACCTAAAAAGCATTAAATTAATATTGTCATTAATCTTTCCTTTCATATGTTATTAAGCTTATTTAGAACAAAAGCCTTTATGTAACTACTACGCCTTTTCATTGTATGCATAGTCAACGCTTCATTTTAGGTAACCTATTCATATTGTTTCATAAAACGGCTGGTATGTTACACAAAGCTTGCGTAATACAAACAATCCCAATAGGCACTTTGTCCGCGATATAAAAAATACTTGGTCAATGAAAAAACTGATGCCATGCTTTGAAATAAAAATATATTGAGGAAAATTGATATTATTTATACTTAGTGTTTAGCTTTGTTATTTGTTACCTATATTGCTTTTTTGCATGATAATACGAATATGCATTTCAACTACAAGATATACTTAATACATGCAGTCATACACTTGTGGTTAGCACCCGTATTTTTTGCACTTTATAAGAACCGAAAAAACCGAAATTTAATTCTCTTAGGTACTTGCATCTGTTGGACAGAAAAACCAGTGTAGTTTACAATATTAGTGATGCAAAGATACACATGATTGCATGAGTTGAGATAGTGCAGAATGTGTAACATTGAATTTTACGACAATTCAATATTTATATCAACTGCGAACCCTCACAATGGTTGTCGTTGTGAAATTCCACAAGCATTAAACACTTCGCAACTGGCTTAAAAGAAAGTACGTATATATATAAAGGTGTTATATTCACGCCTATATTCATAAATATAGAAGCATAAACGAAACTACTGGGTGTTATGACACCCACAAACTGAGCAATAATCATCTGGCAAGATTATGTGGGCCACAATAAACGGAAACTTAAACTATATACAAAACTTTAGCTAATAAGGCCTCCTAATAATAACAGTAAAAGGTCTCGTAGCTTATCTAGACGGCATATTTGGAGGATATCCAAGCCATTTAGCACAACGCGACAGAAATACCACTTTAGACCCAAAAGCAAATGACGTGAAAACACAGATATTTATGTCTGTCCGCCCGTAGATTACTGTGGGCCCACTGGTCTGGGTAGAGAGTAGTACGCTAAAGTTACGAGTATATTATTTAAAGTAAACAGGAGCTTGTTCATGGTGCATCGGTATTCGGGAAGAAGGAAGCCTGAAGAAGAGATGAATGGAAAACAAACATATCTTCTTTCACTTCATCCCTTGCTGTTAATTCTTAGAGAGTTCTGACCTATTAAAACACAATTTGTATTGACTAAAAAGGCCGTCAAACAGACAGTATGGTATTTAAGTTATAGACTTAGTGATGAGATGAAGTAATCAGTGATGAGTGACAAAACATAACAAATGCTCCATATGACCTGAATATATACATCCTGTTTAATTGCCTAATTACTTAACTATCAGCGTAAAAGAGTGCAGATTTAATTACTGGACTTGTGTGGCAGGTTCAAAGTTTTCAATGTAAGCTACGTAAATTACCTAAAAAAAAAAAGGAGTCTTCTTTCCACCTGAGCTTAGCTGAAGTTGTAGAGCAGTAACAAAAATTACTTTGGACTTCTAAAGCTTCCGTGCTTGTTCAATTTCAATCCCATGTCTCGTGTCGGCCAAAATGTTCGATTTTAGCCCCGGATTTAAACTGTGCCAGACAAATAGCGATTGACTCGTAACCCATTTCACAGCGATCTATAATGCACCGGCAAATCGTGGGCACGCGTTAGGAGTATTTAACAAACTCGGCAAAAACGTGGTTTACTTTGAACATTTTTTTATTCCTTTTCTTTATGTTTTGGGTTTTCATACCTCAAGTCAAGGTACCTACTGTTGCGTGGATTTTACGGTCCTTTTCCCAGAGATATTGTCAAGCCAATTAGTACTTAAAGTGGCTAAGAATTGCAGGGGTTAAAATATCGATTTGGAGCAAGAGCATCTAATTTAGTTGATGTTCTAGGTCAGGTCGGCTTATATCAGGGTAATTTAATTACTTAATAAAGGTACGTCGACTTTCGAACAATCGTTGGCTTCTATAAGATTTGTGCTTGTAAACTTTCCTAGTTTTTCACTGCGTCTTGGCAAGTTCAGACCGTTAGTCTTGGTTTCCTCACAATCTTTCCCTATACCATAATTCACTGGTGTCTTAGAATAACTCAGAAACGTACATTATTACGACATCTAAAACCCACATCGGTACATGCCAAGTAAAGCTCGCAAACGGGGCAACGTATACAAAAAATATGTCGTACGTCGTATAATATCGGATGGTTTTAAAAACATCAGATGTTTATTCGGTGCGCGAGAAGGGCTGCGCAGAGAGCCTCCCCCAGGGCTGATTAGTTGTTGGGGGTCCCACCTGACGAGATTAGCATACTAAAATTATACGAAAAAGCATGTTGCTTTAACATGAAAATTTGGCAATTAAGTTACGAGCTTATTGCACATCTAATATTTCAGAAAGTTGAATTTGAAGCTGTTTACTAACGCCATTATTACGAGCGTGCGTTAGCTTGTGAAGTGTTTACATTCTCACACGCGTATAACTTTTATCCCTTTATTGTTCAAATTGTATTATCTCGTATAATGTAGTAACCGCTTCATATTCTGGGTTTGTTTTCATAGATAAATTAAGGTTTTCGTAGGCTGCGTAGCAGATTGGGTCAGGTAATATTGTTATACCTCATACAATTTTCCAATTACAATATCATCAAGATATCAGTACCTACACCTTTCTGAAATGTTTGAGTAATACTAGCTTAAATAAAATATAGAGGTCTGTTTTTTACTGCTAAAGCTGCCGGCTTTTTCTAGATATAGGCATGCATACCACATGTTACCCGATATTATTGTTCCATCTGATAATGGCGGTCGTATTGCTATACTACGTGGCAGTAGCATCAAAATACAATTCATGTCCATCTCAAGAAAGCGGAAAGTCGTTCCAAGAGCCAAAGAGCGCAGTGCGGGCCCAATAAATGACAATAGGATAACCTCCTTCTGCACGGGTCTTATGAGGGGTGGAATGAGTGTGTGTATAGACTCCTTACAAAAAAGAATATACGTGTCTTTAAGGATTACAGCCACCATTACCTGTACCTAATAATTGAGGGGATTTAATAGCTAAAATTTGAGGGGCTCGTAGCTACGTGGCTACCGCGCAGATTAGTCGATCTGCGACGTTAAGCCGTGCTCGCCGCGGTCAGTCTTGTAATGGGTGGCCGTTTTCGCATGTCGAGACTTTTCCGTGTTTCGGAAGGCATGTTAAGCCGTAGGTCCTGCGCCTGATCTCTCTCCAGACGTGTCGATCTACCGTCTCATCGGCATAAGAGAGTTAGAGAATAGGGAGTGCACCTGTGTTTGCGCACATACTTATGCACTATAATATCTCCTGCGTGGCTAGTCTCAGACAATATTATTATCATAAGTATTATAATAATGTTCTCCTGGCTGAATTACGTAAGTGTATGTAGGTATATCAGGTATGTAGTTTGGTTTTGACTTGAAAAGCCAGTACGTAATCCTTTGAGCAACCGCGATTATTATATAATGTAGAAGTTAAACTGTAAGGTTGATCGCTATTGATGTTATATGGGCTGGAAACTTAACTGAACGGAAACATCGGCGCCCACCCTTTATCCTTTAATTGAACGAGCTATTAAGACTTTAAAGTAAAGTTATTAAATGGGATTTAAGCAGCCAATTTTCAACTATTGAAATATAACATGACTTTTAACGACATTTTAGCATGTTGCCCATGCTAAGATTAAATTCAAATTATCAATTTTTATTGAAATATTATATAGCGTATTAAATTTATGAAAATGATGTATGGATGGATGACAAATAAACCGAGTAGCTAATCATCATCATCAAGTCTATTTCACCAAGATTTAACCTCTAAACTAAAAAGCAACTGACCCCGCCTGTCGACGATACCCGGTGCGCTGGTGTAGGCCAGCTCTAATGAAGTTCTGAATATGATAGCAGGCAGGCTGGACTGCTGTAAGCGATACTGTTGCAATAGACATGTTGGGTGGGGTGAGATCATCATCATCAGCCCATCTCAGTCCACTGCTGGACATAGGCCTCTCCTATAGCACGCACTGAGCTTGATCTTCGGCCTTCCGCTTCCAACCGCTGCCAGCCATTTTGCGTATATCGTCGCCCCACCTAGCTGGAGGGCGTCCTACACTACGTTTACCGAGTCGTGGTCTCCACTCCAGAACACGTATTCCCCAATGGGCTAGGATAATCTTTTTGTATTATTATTGTGTCTTTTGGGATAATCATTGTAAAATATAATGAATAAATATATTTGATTTATTTATCGAATGCAACTCTCTCTGTTATTTACGCAGTCATGTAATATTATATAATATTTATCGCTAGCACTGATAGCCGAATGGTATGACCGTTGGACTGCCAAGTCAAAGGTCGCAAGTTCAAAACCCGGGACGCACTAATGTCTTTTCGAATTCAATTGCGTACTATAAATTAGTTATCAATTGCTAAAAACGGTGAAGGAAAACATCGTGAGGAAACCGGCACCCCTGAGAGATTTTCCAACGGTGTGTAAAGCCATGTCAGAACCCTACAGGCGATCTAAACTCTGGCACCAGGTTGTTCATCAACCATACGATAAGAAGAAGAATTTATTTATTACATAAAACTTATTACGGTGAAATATGGGTTTATAGTATAGACTTTTTATCAAAGAAAACACCTCTGCTTGCCCCTTTGGATACTACAGCCTCGATTTAACGCCAGAACACTTCATTCAGAGATTCAAGAGCAGTTCATTCCATTCTCAAGAATGGAATGAACTGCTCTTTGCTAGAGTGTCCTTAAACACAGAAAAAACAAAAAGAAAGCTTAATATAATATTTTAAGATAACCACAATACACTTAATTAGTACACATCCCTTGTACAAAGGATTCTGAAAAACAATTGAACACCGCATTACAAAGCTGCATAAAGAGTAAAAACTTATTGAAAACAAACAGATATTCACTCGCAATTATCCGCATAATAATTATTAATCGGCACTTGAAAATATAGCTGCTATCCGAACCTCATAACGAGCTCATTATTTCAATGTACCTATGTATGTAAAATGTGGGTATGTATTTCATGTTACACAAAATGAGTAGCAATAGGTTATACCATGTACGCGAAGCGGTGGGCAGAGGTGTATATACAATCACACACATTTCGCAAATTATGCTATAGATCCCAATGTGATAGGGGGCTAGCGTATTGCCATCAACCGGGCTCAAATTCTAACTCCGTGCTGCCACTGGAAACAATAATTTAATGGAAAACGCCAATAACACTGCCCGACCCGGATTTGAGCCCAGGACCTTATGCTTAGCTCATGCTTATCCTTTTTATGTAGTTTTTTTTTGTCTGGCGGTTTGAGTATTTTTTATACAGCCTACCCAAATGTCCTGCAGATGGTACGAGACGGGGCGTCTGTCAGGACAGGTTGACTCAAATCTGCTTTGGCTTTCTTCAAAAGACCATCACAGACGACCTACATTGAACAAACAGACATGAAATTATATTATTTGTAAATGTGAGCATTGTGTAGGATTTGCTTTTTTTTTTTACTAATTTTTCTTTCACGTGTCTGACGGTTTGAGTATTTCAAGCGGCCTACCCAAATGTCCTTCAGATGGTACGAGACGGGGCGTCTGTAAGGACAGGTCGACTCAAACTCGCCGTGGTACTTTCTTAAAAAGACCGCTTCTCAGACCACCTACACTGTTCTCACATAAATTATTTTTACCTGTCTGGACTTTAAAAGAGACATTGACCCCTGAGTTTGTTTCGGCGTTTCTTCTCAGAGGTAGTCAGTTAGGAAATGCCGACGCCATCTATCTAGTTTAAAAAAAATGACGTGTAAAAGTGTTTTTTTAAGACCTATTTACAGAAATAAAATCATTTATCATTTATGCTGTACAAGGCCACTCATCTGCTGACTTCTTTGGAGGAAACAGGCGTAACGATATTGAACACACGGAAGTTTAGTTACCTATCTACCTACCCATTGATTTTTATTTCGTTCACCAAGCAACAAAGTTTGACATAGTTAGAATTTGGCCAGTGGCATTATCATAAATATTACCAAAACCCCCATAGTTATCGAGATGAAATAAAGTGCAAATTAAGCCGCAGATTATCCTCTATAATCCTATATAATTTGCATGTTTACGTTCGCTCGCTCAGTTTATCCTGGTCGCACAGTTTAGGCTAATATTCTAGGATGTTAACCAATCTATTTATTAACACGAACTACTAGCGTTGAATTTTCTGATTGTGAAATATTTGTGCCTTTTTGGATAGTAATATTGAGTTCGATTTTAAAGTAAACAAATAACATTTTTTTTGTTTACTATAATAACTTTCGCAAGTGTTATCCATATTATCCATAGTATTTACTATATACGCCGGTTTTACTCTCGTGAATATTCGGGAATGCCCGCCTTCATTAGAGTCTGAAACTAGTCGGGCATTCCCGAATATTAAAGTAAATAAAACCAGCATAATTATATAGATAGTATCTATAAATAACAACATTATTTTTTTTACTATAATAACTTTCGCAAGTATTATCCATATTATTTACTATACACGCCGGTTTTACTCTCGTGAATATTCGGAAATGCCCGTCTCCATTAGAGTCTGAAACAAGTCGGGCATTCCCGAATATTCACGTGAGTAAAACCGGCTACTCGGGCATTCCTATATTAAAGTGAGTAAAACCAGCATAATTATATAGTGTCTATATTTATATAATATTTATTTTGTTGTGGTTTTGTTAAAAAAAAATACCAGGTATTAGGAACTAGCTTTTAACCGAGTCTTCGTCGTTGTAGAAATATTATTGAGTCTTTTCTGAAATAGACTACAAGGCGTTGAAGTATATATAAAAATATATACAAATAATATGATAACACTCGCGAAAGTTTTAATAAGAAGATAAAAAAAATACATTTTTGGACAGACAACCTTCTCAACATAAAAAGATTACCTACAGCTGAATAAAACATTCATACCTAAAAAGTTCTCCAAGCTCTGTTATTTACGGAGACATGTAAAGAATCTTTTGTGACCGACTTTATAATAAGCCACAGGGGTGTAAGTCAATCTACGGTTACGGGCATTCTGTTCTTTGATAAAAAAATCATCAAACAGATTCCGGTTCTCATGTTTTCCTTAAGAAAGTCCCTTGAGACTTGCTCGATTTATGCATACGACGTTTTTACTTAATGACACGTGTACTTATTCACCTTTTCATAATTTAGGTATTTCTCTTGAGGCTATGTGTTTTATCAACACGAAATATCATTTGAAACACTCTGTGTATTTCTGGGTCTCGGAAATAGGAAGACAGTAAGAAAATCATTATAGCAATAACTAATCTATTAAAAGTCTTGACGCTCTTTGTTGTATCAGCCGATGTAGCCGTCAATTGCACCGTCCATGTTCACAGATAAACTAGGTTGTGAAAAACAATAGCAGAGAATTATAACTAAGTGCTTAAACTCGTTGAATAGATCAATTTCAAGATCAATAACTGATGAACTACTTTTTTAATACGATACAAATGCCTATACGTACAGTACATACCGTGCCGTGTGGTATCCGGCCTAGAATCAACCACCCCCTTTCCTCCCGTGGGTGTCGTAAGAGGCGACTAAGGGAAAATACAGAAGATGGGCAGCAGCGTCTTCTGTAACTTCACCACCATCACTGCGATCCCCAAGCCGCTTGCCAAGCGTGGGGATTATGGCAACCCCCCCCGCTTAAACGGGGAGGCTTATGTTCGATAGTGGACGTCTTTTGGCTTATGATGCTGATGATGATGACAGTACATACATACTTGATTAGTTCTTACTTTTTCTAAATATTGTAATATATTGTGGCTGCCGTCTAACTTATGACGACCTGGTTGGCGGAGTGGCTAAGCGGTTGGACTGCTGCGCTAAGTATTGCGGGTTCGATTTCCGCACGGGGCAAAAATTTGTGTAAACCGCAGATATTTGTCCCGAGTCTAGGTATTTGAGTATGTGATATTTCATGTTTGTGAAACGCACCCACGACACAGGAGATATACCTAATGTGGGGCAACGTTTAACAGAAAATATACACAGAATTCTAATACTTTATAACAACCGAAATAAAGGAAGAAAACACTGGCATACTCTCGTATATAATAATAGTACAACTATTAAGTATCTATATGATTTAAACACATACGTGCTATAAATACAATAACATCCCTGTCAGTTTAACTTGCTTCGTTACATGGGATCAAAGCGGTCATCTATGCGAATGATAATGAGTGAAAACATGAGTCCGACTGCCTTGAAATATTTGGCTTTGTAGTTATAACCGAATTCGTTGTACACTAACTGTATGAATTCTATGTATGACATTATGTCCATGTCTATTGAAAGAAATAGGACATGCGGATTTTGGGTTATCATTGATCAAAGTAAAATTAGTTTTACGAGTCTCATTTAGTTTTATTTAATACCGTAGTATTACTGATTTTGAAAGATTCAATTAAAATTGAATGCATAGTGAAATGCAACACACACACGGCAATTTTTTTTTTTTTTAAACAAACGTCGCCCCACACTAGGAATTTCTCCTGTATCGTGGGTGCGTTTCACAAACATGTAATATCACATACAAACAAAGAAGTTTAAAAAAAAATTGATGAGTCAAAAATTATGGCAACTTTTAATTAAGTCATAAGGTTTTTATTTGATATAGGCCACAGAAGCGCACTTACAAAACGTCAAATCTAGTAGCTCGAGTGATTAAGTATGATTAAATCCTTGCCACATAAACGCTTGCATAGGTAGGGTTACATACTAGGTTAGGGTGCAGTAGAGGCGGGGCTTGGGTCACCGTAACGCGAAAGGGTTAATGACGAAGCACTTAGCCTATGTTACGGAACATTTCTGAAACCAGGTATCGTTAATAGACGACGTTGTTCATATTATTATAATAATCAGTCACGTGTATAATTTGCTAAAGATAAATATGTGTAGGCACAAGACAAGTTTCAAGAACATATTGAAATATAAGCCAAGAATATCCATTCTATGGCCCCGACTAAGCACACCAACTAAACGTCTCCCGATATCCTTATTGTTATAAGTTATCGAAATCTCTATTCCCTGTAGGCTGCAAACTCGGGCCCCGGAGACGTCCAACTTCGCTATATGATCCCTCCATACTTCAGATACGGCAAATACTTGTTAAGTATTCAAGAGGTAATCCCTTTAACCTCGTTTTATAAACGGTGCGCTACACGTGATCGTCTAATATCGTCTAATGTCAAATTTCAGATGCCCTCGGTGCTCAGAGATTAAATAATGAATATCAAATTAAGTAAAGCGAAGCTTACTTGTTACTCTCAAATTAGTAATTATGTAATTGCAATTATTTCAGTACGTTTGTGATTTCCACTTCCTAATTTCCCACACGTTTCTATTATAATAAGTGCTTGGAAGCCGCACCACTTACTTGATTTGGTATGCTGTGAGTTTTACAGTTGTGTATTTGTTAACCAGCTGTTCTCGCGGCTATGGTCGAGTATAAAAGATTGGATATTTTAATGATGATTGGTCTCATATTTGCTAATTCTTTTTTATATTATAAATGCAAAAATTGAAAGTAATATAGTATGTAATACCTTACACAGAAAATGTTGTCATTCTGCGAAGAGAGCAGAGTTCCCGCTCTGAACAAATAATTGTGGGACACACAAACATTCGCTTCAAGTAAAGGCGTTTGTGTATGTTTGTTTGTGCATGGCGTATTTATATAAGTGGCTCTGCTATGAAATAAATTCCTAGTATGGAGCTAACGGCAAAATAACTTGCATAATTTTAATAACATAAATTCTAATTTTATTTTATTTAATCTCAGCTCTATTTATAGACTGTCTAAATAAGAAATTATTTAAACAGAATTGTATAGGTTATGTAACGCTAATTAATAACGAAGGAATGGCACTGCCCAACGCCTTTGAATACGAGAAAAAGCGAATTAATTTTGCAATTTTCGACTGCAAAATGTGAGGTGTCGTATTCGATCATTCGACGTTCATTTTAAAATGTAAGTATAAGATTGCCTTTTAAAAATAGTCGACCAACTGTTTGTAGAATTATGTAACATAAACATAGGCATACATCCTGTAGATTGCGTAATGTTTTACTAAAACCATGTTTAAATAAAAACAACTGAAGTAAAAAATGCGTTCAAATGCAAAAATCCGCGCGGCCACGCAATTATGTCGCCAAAAATCTCGTGTTATGCAGAATTTGAGACTCCATATTCAACATTTTCATAACTGACTGTGACCGACAAATTCGCAGGTCATCACGTATGTAGACTTACATATGCCGATGCCGAAAAAGAAATGAAGAGCTCAATATGGGCCCGTACTATGGCAAAAGATTTTAATTATTATTTAGGACTAAAGATAACAATCACGCCTGCCCTCTTACCATAAACTCTTATAGCAGGACAGTTTTCGCTGTGGAAGCGAGACACAGCTGCGTGCAGTGTAGTGCGGTGTCTCGCTTCCACAACGGAAAATGTCCTGCTTCAAGAGTTCATGGTAAGGGCCCTGTAATCCCCAAAGGAGACAAAAGTTGTCTTCTTTATCCCCCACTAGTCCCGTGTAATTAGATGCCAAACAACGAAGTTTATTTCCATTCAACGACCGAAAAGGCAAAAATCCGGGGCCGTCAACCTCACTAGTATCCAGGTTGATGTACGTATTTGTATACTATATGTACATATTATGATATGTGTATCCATGAGACGATTATCTCCTGCCGATACGAAGAAAAAAAAGACACGGTTTCCTAGCAACTGTCGAGAATTGTATACATATAATCCGTCCCCCGCGGATTTACACACGCGTACATAAATTACAGACTCTGTTTTGCTTGTAAACTAGCTGGCTAGCGAGAATCCTAAACTGTATCGATCAAATGCTATTCTGATTGATATATCTCTCTGATTGGAGTTGGGAAACTTCAACGGGGACCAATCATCAAACTACGGGTTGAAATCGCAGAAAGCAATTTACAACTTGCGTATGATATTAATAACTTTGAAATCACTAATAACTTGTGAGCGAGCGTTTTGTGTGTATTTGATTCTTTAAATTACGTGCTCCAAAAATTCGGTTTTGAATTTGATCGTAATTTTGTTTATGTTTTAAAACCCTATTAAAATAGAATTTGTTTTTAGTTTTGTTTAGTTATCGATATTATAATTACATACGTAACATCACGCTCGTTTTTCCTGAATGGGTAGGCAGAGGTCGTATATATTAATCATAAACACTAATTTAGTTTTCATGTTAGGTAGGTTTGTTGCCATGCCAGCTAGGTTTTTAGTTCAAGTTATTGGGGACGAATCTATTGATATTAACCGCGCACAAATCCAGGCACCAGTGCTTTAGTGCTACTTAATTATTATTTTAGTTGCGTACTGTATCTATATATCTATATCGTCAACGTTATTTGGTGACGTACTTGGATATTAACAGACAACAAGCATTAATCAACCCGTGATAAGTTACTTACGTACTTCGAGAGCTCTTAATACTTTTAGAAAACTAATTATGTCTCAAACTTTAGTAACATTCGTACTTGAGAGTGTCAGGGCACCTTCAGTCGGGGTAGTGGGAGGCAAAGGCTTTTATGCTGCCATATTTCGTCAGAAATAGTTTAAGCCCCATTTGTTAAGAGACGAAGCAATCTAAAAAGTACGTTTTGTACACCAAGTAGTCTCCCCAAAGGTTAATTCCAATTGTACGTATGTATGGCGTTTCTTGGGCAATCAGCCCTGCCAAGATCTTGATTACTGCTTGCTTAATGTCGACACACAAACAAGAAGATCTAATTTAGTATATGACGCAACTAACCTTAGGCCCCAGACAAGTGGCAAAGCGCTAGACGAATAGTTATCATATAGAAATTAGTTTTTAATACAAATTATTTCACTCTAAAATTATAAAGGCGTAACTTTGAGAGTGTGTTTGTGTGTGTGTATGTTTGTTACCCCTTCACGCAAAAACGGCTGAACTGATTTTGCTAAAATTTGGTATGGAGGTAGCTGACACCCCGGATTAATACATAGACTACTTCTTATCTCTTTTAAAATGTAACGGGTAACACCGCGGGGTTCTATTTGTACAGAATAATGTTCTGTAGTCTCCAAAATCAACGGAATACAAAATATCCCTTCGCATACCACTTCCAACATACCTCCTCTTAATTAAAGGTACTAACTTTTGATGTCCTTAAAGCCCTCATGAAGCCGTTTATGTTTACTTTAAGTACACACAAACTTAATTAACCAATATGAATACTTAAGATGAAGTTCGCTAACTGAACTTGTTTAATAACTTCCTTTGAAAAATGAGAAAGAACTATTTAACGGCGCTCCCAAGTTGTAACTAGGACAGTTTAAAAGTTTCTTATTAAAATTCAGACTCGGCGGGTTTTAAGTAATTACACCTAATTATATCTTTGAACAAAAGACTTTTAACAATAGGTGTGTAAGTGAAATGTTTTGGACTTTTGTTAGCTATTAGTTAATTAGAACGAACAAATTGCACGATTGATCAAAGAGTTTTTTGACTCGGATTATTAGTTAGTTCAATAAACTGTTTGTTCAAAGAAAACATATTTATTTCTGGAATAAGAATCTAAGTACAGAGAAAACAAATAATTACGTACTAACAAAAAAAAATCTTATTGTTGATGTAGCGTTGTAAGCAAAACGTAAATATCGGTCAAGTGTGAGCTTATCAAGAATTCAATTTCTCTATAATATTATAATTAAAATAAAGCCTATTTGATGTATATCATGCTTATTATTCCCTATATATCAATTTGCGTATAGGATCTAGTTTTGATTACAAATATCTTTTGTATTCTACTTCTTGTTACTATAGTAATTAATAACGGGTTCTTTCTGAATTTATTCTAAATTATTATCATATGGCAATTATTTAATACGCCTCCCCACACTATAATATAATGTCCTCCTGACCGGATTTCGGTCACGGCGGCCTGTCTCAGCTGAGGCTAGCCATCTGCGCAGGATATATTATAGTGCATAAGTATGCGCGCAAACACAGGTGCACTCCCTATTCCCTCACTCTCATAATCCGATGGGACGGTAGACCGACACGACCGGAGAGAGATCAGGCGCAGGACCAACGGCTTAACGTGCCTTCCGAAGCACGGTGGGGTCTTGACATGTAAAAACGGTCACCCATCACAAGACTGACCTCGGCGAGCACGGCTTAACCTCGCAGATCCACTAATCTGCCGGGTAGCCGCATAGCTACGAGCCCACATTAAATTCACAAGGTTCAGGACTTATAAAGGCTAAAATATAAGATTCAATAAGTTGTCCTAAAAACCCAGTTGGCGCAAAGTGATCAAGTTTATTTTGAGTAGGTATTAGCTAAAGCCCGATATAAAAATATCTGCGTCAAAAGTCAAACGTCCCTCAATTCTCTCAAAATATTTTGTTATAATTTCCTCTCTGACGACATAAGTGCTTAAGTGCCTAAAATGTAAGATATATACGAGTTTATATAGCTACTTATGTATATAAGGCGTTATCGACGATCCCGGAGATTAAATCGTTTTCAATTTATACGTTTCATAAGAAACGAAATAGGTTTAATGAAATTATACCATGAAATCTAAGGCATGAAAAATTGTAAATTAAATCTATATACTCATTTTCTAGCTACTCATAACTTTTAAGAAAATACTGATTAGTGATGATACAATCAATAATTGTTTATAACCCCTCTTGTGCAATTTAATAACAGACTCCTTTAACCATTCGTTTCTGTTTTACGTTAAAGACCAATCCTCACCAAATCGCTGCGACACAACATGCCACATCCAATGTGGCAAACATAACGAACTTCCCTAATCGTGTTAAATAAGGCATCAAAACGCGTAGTTTCACGCATGGGCCTCGCGTTGCTATTGGACCTTAATGCTTGCTCGTTACCATCGCATTCCACCATGAAACACAGCCATTATGTATGCTGCCGATCTTTGGACCCTGAATTCACAAGCCCGTATACAATGTGTATTCGAAATACCTCAAAAGCCGAACATACTCGTCATTTTTAACGAAATCGTGAAATATCTTCTATTATTTAAAGTTGTTTATCTAAATGATCCGAAGGCAAATGGCAGAGGACCTTGGAGACTGTGTCAAAACAAGAGAGATTTGATACCTACGAGTGGACGTAGTCAGGCTATGTAAAATGATTTACACATGGATATTATGGAACACAAAGATTTTATCCCTGACAATTTAAGTCGGTTCTGTTTAAAAAGTATATTATGCTTTTAGAATGGATCTTCAAGGTGGACATGGTCAATAGGACATTGGCTATTTTTATCCCCGAAGAAACATTCCCTAGTAGACGAATTCAATTGTTGTCAAGTTGTAATTCCTAGTTGTCAAGCGCGACTGCTGAGCAATAGGTCCCGGATTCGAATCCCGGGCCAGGCAAAGTGTTAATAGGTTTTTCCATTAGATAATTCTCAGTAGCAGCACGGAGTTTGGATTAGTGCCCGGTTGATGGCAATAGGCTCGCCCTCTATCACATTGGGACCTATAGCATAACAGGGGGAAATGTGGTTGTACTACTATAGGTACACCTCTGCCTACCTCTTCGCGGAATACAGGCGTGATGTCATGTTTATGTTGTTAAACTGATCATTCTCACCCACCAACCAGTATTCCGATACTCGTATATCCTATTATGAATTCCCTTTAGTTAATTTAGAACGCATTCAGGATGTTATTTACATTGAAATGCTTTTCATTCCATCTAAGTAATTAAGTCTCCGTGTTGCCTTTGTACATTAACTTATTTATGGTGTTCATTAATTATATTATCTTTTTTATGCTTTGCCGTACCGTGGTACAGTCAGCATCATAAGTAGCTGAACATTTAAATTTTCTAACATACCATTAATTAAAGAAAAACTCCTTATAAAGTAAAAAGTCCTAAATATTTTCAGATCATCATTAAGACGCTCCTATAATCTGAAACAATAACTTGAATTGATGTTTTTTTCTTTCGTTTATTTGACATAAGGTTTCTTAACATGTTAAGCTACTTATGATGCCGACTGTACATACTAATTTGAGCATAATATTTATCATAAAAATGATGATCGACGCAACGCCGCAAATTCCGTATTTTCTGCTGTCACTTATGTTGCTATAGTTCAACAAGTTTGACGACCTGATCGGCGCAGTGGCTAAGCGATTAGACTGCTGCGCTAAGGGTTGCGGGTTCGATTCCCGCCCGGGGCAAAAATTTGTGCGATCCACATTTGATTGGTGTGTTTTTGTATGTAATATTTCATGTTTGTGAAAAGCACCCAGGATACAGGAGAAATTCCTAGTGTAGGGCGACGTTTTCTTTAAAAAAGAGAAAAGAGAACATCATAAACTTACGACAAGTCTGTAGTCCCCGAAGGGGTAGGCAGAAGTATTCTGAGATTCTCATAAAGAGTCATCTCTAAGCATAGTTACTTAGTAAAAGGAAGGTATATTTATGTTATTTACTATATATATGTATTTATGTATATTTATGTGTTTTACACATGTGAGGATTCAGGAATGCTCGACGAGTAGACTAGTAGTACCTATATTATATGTACACACATTTAATTTTATATACAATAATACACGTTATTAATTCCCTTAATATTTATTAAACTAATCACAAACTGTTTCTCAATATCATTCATAACAAAAGCTCCTATAATCCTTCGAGGATTAGTTTTGTAGTCTCATTCTGAAATAGACAAACAGCAAGTCAGAATTATAAGACCATAAATGGGTATACTTCTAATAAACCAAGGTATTAATTACAGAAATACTTATTATATTAAACATAATTTATGATTAGACGTCGTCTAGTTATGGCTTAGCCCTCTTTGAGCAATGTGAGTTAAGCTGAATGTTGTTTAACCATACATACTATGCATTTACTAACCTGTATTATCCTTTAGTACTGCTATCGAATGTATCTCTTCTGTTGTCGCCGTCTGTTCAAGTTTTTGCACCAGCCTTCCCCAGTTTATTCTGCAGAAATTATAAAATATAGGTAATAACTACATACACATGTTCTTACATTATCAACCAAAAGACGTCCACTGTTGGACAAAGGCGCACGCTTGGCAAGCGGCGTGAGCATCGCAGTATTGATGGTCAAGTTACAGACGACGCTAGTGCCCATATTCTGGTTTTTTCCCTACGTCGTCGCCTCTTACGACACACACGGGAGGCAAGGTGTGGTCAATTCTAGGCCGGATACCACACGGCACATGTTCTTACTTACACACACGCTAATGCATAAAAACGTTTTAGTACCTTTTTAAGCTTCTGCAGTTTGTCGCAGGATGGACAAAGCCAGTCTCCGTCGGGTGGCGCAGCAATTCCTACGCAGGAGAAGTGGTACCACTGCAGATCACAGGCCGGCCCATCGCATCCGATCATCGGCGAGTCCGCTATATACTTCCCACAGAAACAAAAGTCGGTCTCCCTCTCCGAACAATACCGAGGATCCTCCGAATTCAAATCGTCTTCCAAGATTTCGTTATAATTTATCGGTAGGACATGGCACACGTGAGCGGCGTACTGCCAGCGCTTGAGGTCACACTGCTTACACCAGAAACTCTCAGTACCATGCCTCCAATATAGATGCTCTAACAAACGTTTGTAGTCAAAGTATAACATGGAACACCGGCCGCACGTGAAGTTGGCTTTTACAAGGGAACTTTTGGAAGTTTTCATTTTCAAACTTGCAAGTTTATGGATAAAGTTTAATAATCCTAAACCAAGTCCTGAAACAAGGCAGGGCGAACCCCCGGACAAAGTAGCGAGACTAATAGGTACTACAACTACCGATAGTGTTTTAAAAAGATAGTGATTCGAGCATCACTGCAGATAGAATAATACAGTGTATTCAAATGATCTAATTTTATATGTGTCAAAAATATAAAACATTAGCGTGGGGGGTGCAATTAACGAACCTTCATTATCAGTAAAGCACCTAAATGACCGACATTATCTATAAAGTATAATAAGGGCTAATTTGTTTTAGTTTAATTAGTTTGAATTAAGTGGGATCGCCACGATAATGGCTGATGCTAATGAGCTTAATTTTAAAAGAAAGACTCATAAGAATTGGAATTCAAGACTTACGATAACCTAATTGGTGATATAAATCTCCCTAAATTTAATGCAAAAATCCATTTTTTAATTATAGCAGTGATTAAGTATCATTCTTAAGTCTCACTAAACTCTAAAATATTTTTTTAATAAAAATCTAAAAGAGACTTATTACTTTTTCAGTTTTAGCTTTGTTCAATTTAAGTACAGGTCTAAAATATGCCTTCCAGCCATTTAACCAAACTGAAAAGAATAAGTTATTCTTTAAATTTTAAATTAAGAATGAATGATTTATTTTCAATTTATGCTCGCTACTGAACGCGACGGCACAATTTAATAACCTGTCTACTTTGTTGATGCTCCGACCATTAGATACTTTCAAAGCGAAGACCCCCTAATTGAAACTAGCTATTCAAAAGAGACTTTCTAGTTATCATTTTAAAGCAGGGACGCAAAGAATCTAATATAAAGGACAGGCACTTAGAAGCACCTACTTAGATACCAGACGTCTTGTTCAATCGAGGTGACTGAACTTCCTATGTATAGCGTTCATCCCGGCTTTGTCAAGTTATGAATAAGAATCATCTATAACACATGAATGGCTATTCAGGTGTTTGGAAAAGTTAGGTTCGCTGAATTTTGTTAAGAGCATGAGCAATGTCTAGATCAGATATAGAAACGGTATGATTCTAATATTTAAGGTACCTATTGTAAACTGTAATTTAATTAGGTGTTTGGCTTAAATTAAAACCTGTTTAGTCAAGATATCTGATTTATCCAAAGGTATTATACATTTCTTTTTCTTAGAACGAAATTACCTTCATGTGTTATCCATACTAATATTATAAATGTGAAAGTCTGTCTGTCTGTTACACCGTCACGGTAAAACCGCTGGACGGATTTTGATGAATTTGGCATGTAGAACGTTTAAGACCCTAAAAAGAACATAGGCTACTTTTTTTTAAATTGAACCCTATAAGGGGTTTAAATAGGAGTGGACGCGGGCGAAGCCGCGGGCAAAAGCTAGTTAAACATAAATTTGATAACTTAAAACTCCTGTCTAATGACGATTAAGTACCTATATCGTACAAATCCATTATCAAATATTTTTATTTCTTAAATAAAACCCATTATACTATTCCAAAGTTGTGTGATACCTTCATTCACAAACACAAGGCAAGGGCAAGAAACCGCCATATTGGGTCCCAAGAACGTATTCACACAATATGTTTTTGCAGGGTAGTCATTTGTTTCGGCCGAAGGGTGCTAACACGAGTGTGGATACTGACTGAAGTATTATTTATTTGAAATGCCGAATGTGTGAGTTGTGTTCAGGAATATTGTTTTCTTTTAAATGCTTTGGGCGACTTCTCATGATAAAATAAGACCATTATAAGAAGGTCCATGGGTTTTTAACAATTTTGTTTTTGTCTATCCTCGATTGTTTCCCACTGCTGGGCAAAGACCTCTCTGATTTACCAAATCCCCCTATTCTCGGCCAGCTCAAAATTATATCGGTTTATTTATAAGCACCTTTAGACATATGCACTTGCGTTTGTGGCAAAATGTTTCATCTATCATCTGTGGGTTTGTGTGTGTCATTCACTTTGTCAGATACCATTATTAGATCTTCCCTACCTAGTAACTTCTTCTTCTTATCGTATGGTTGATAAACACAGTAGCTAAAAAACATAATTATAAACCCAACTCCGAAACGGTTCTTGTAGGATAGTAGCCAACAGATATTAACCCTTTAGAAAACAGACGTCAAATTATGACGTGTATAATAGTCTAACACGTAATGAGCGTGCGTAGTTAACAAGCCTCGTTCGTTCTCTGTATGGAATGAGGCATTTGCCCTGCATTGACAGACGGGCTGATTTAATCACTATTATGGAGGAATTTCATCATGCCATTGATATAAACATTCAACGTTCCTATAGCCGTTAGTCCGCCTACCGAGTAAACGAGATCCGACCGGAATGTACCTATAATTTAATCTGTAATACTACTAATATAGTAATACTGTATGCCTGGTTGCCATTTCGTCAAATCATTGTACGGGTTCTGCAAGCGAAGTTCGTATGTGTACATAATGTGCTTGTCCGTATACATAATACGTATTTGATTGAATTCATGTATGTTGTCAGAAGGAGTGGGTCAACTCAAAACATAGCACAGACCTAGCATTTTTTGAAAACGCTGTTTCTGCTCTGCATTGCTATCATTTACAGGAAATATTTTGAAAGTTTAAGCCCATTGCTACAGAAAAATTAAAACATAACATCACGCCTGTAGTCCCCGAAGAGGTAGGCAGCGGTGTACCTATAGTATACAGTATACCTATACTCCCACATCACATTTCGCCAGTTTTGTTATAGATCCCAATGTAAAAGAGAGCGAGCATATTGCCATCAACCGTACACAAATCCAGACTCAGTGCTGCAACTGAGAATTACCTAATGGAAGAACCTAATAGCACCTTGCACGACCTAGTATCCGAACCCGTGATCTCATGCTCAGCATTTGCGCTTAGCTACCACTAGACCAACGAGGCAATAATTGCTGTGTCTGGCACTAATTGTATGGTATGGTATGTTGGAAACATGGAAATCCTAAAACATCAAAGTCCCCAATATTTTGTTTTTCAATCAAAACATTTGTGTACGTATGGTACCTATTATAATATATTATAGTACAATGTTCATGCATACGCGTATTCTTTAGCCCGAGTCTCTCGAGTGGGTGGTTTAATTAGAACGTAAAATTGAAATGAAACAAGTAAGAAAGCCGCCGACTGCGACTGTCGGTTTATCAACGTAGCTTCGGCAAACGGTTATGTGTGCTTGTACGTATTTGCTACGGAATAAGTTGCGAAATTAAAGTTGCTACTTTTGAAAGTGTTTAGCGCAAAATGTGTGGACCCTTTGAAAAATATAGGCTATCAACTTGGTAAGCACACACTTTTGGTTGAGCAAATTCGCTCAATTTCATTTTCCGAACATGAATGATGTCCTCAATCATCATCATCTAAAGACCGACTACATCCACTGCTGTGTATACGCCTTTTTTGAGTCAATAAGGTGAACTTTTTGAAAGAAATAACAAACTAAAAGTACGCTCTCGAAACTTACAAACATGTATTCCTTAATGTGAATCAATAAACACATCAGCGGTAACAAAGGGGAAACACGAAAATCACCGAACAGTTCTCAAAGCAATATCAGTTCAGTAACGACGGGACATATCGTCGGGACTGTAAAAACAATGCGCAAACGGCTGTCCTCAACCCGCCTCGACATTTGCCTTGAATACGAATATATCTGCGTCTGACCTCATTCAATATCCTTTTTCCAAGCGAACAGTTTTATCGTCTTTGTTATTTCCACCCAATGAACACTAACCCCTCGAAGGAATGATTGTGACGTGCACACAAAAATCCTTCTACTTTTCAAAGTCGGATATCCTTTAGAATTTTTTCACGGTTGAAAAGTTTTTTATTAATGTGGAAATATGTTTGGTGCAACTTTGGAGATGATAAGGGGAAGTATGGGGCTGACAAAAATGTAGTCGGATATTCGCGAGGATTGCGAGTATTTAATGGTTGCTCTTTTAGTTAAGCGCGCTGGGGTTGTTGTGACAGAGGTAGGTTTGAATCCTGCATTGTTCATATATTTCAGTAGGTTTTAATTTGTCATTTTGACGTATGGATAAAGATAGATAGCTACAAACATTGGCAAAATGACTACGATATCCATCATTATGTGAGGGCTGCTATATTTAATTTAAATCATTGAAGGATGAAATTGGGTGTATGTTCACTTTAATTAAATAAGTGATGGTTTCGACGAGCGGAGGGGATGAATGAGAGGCGATTTAGAAAAGGGTTGTACAGCGCAGATGGACGAATGACGATGAAAAATGAGATGAACCACAATTATTTATATGGGATTGCACATATTGCACAAATCATCGCGTTAACAACAACATATAGGTAAAAAATATTAAACATAAGGTCAAATATATTTTTTAGGTCCCAATATTTCCAAAAGTCAAACTTTGTCTCTCTGTTCATTATCTCGTGATGACAATTTTTTTATGAATACACATTTTACTGCTTTAGTGGCATTAGGTATTCCTTCCTGTATTTCCTTTAAATACGAAGTATTATTATCCATTTTTTACACAATAACTATAAAAACTGCTAAAGAAGAATCTTTAACAATATCAACGCCAGTAACTATTTTTACATTGACTATAGGGAAAATTCTCTGACGACAGCTGTGATGTTTCGAATAAAAAATATAAACGTTTATAGCGATATAAATGGGAATCGAATGAACCTCAATGGTTGTGACGTGAGCTGATTCCTAATATCAAAACTATGAGCAACGAATTCCTTCGCAGTGAAATGCAGCGATTCATGCACGTGACCCAATATTATCCTCTTAAGATAGACAAATTTATTGGACTTCCATATTTTTCAATGTAACGATATATCCAGATTTTATACGGGAAGTTTGCATGGTAATATTATCAATGCCGACGTTTCTGTTTGCTTCTTCTTGCCGTAACTATGAAACCTTTTTGAATGAAATTTATAACAGAGCATACATGTATAGTGAGCATGGCCTGTTTAAGATAAGCTTTGAGACTGTATTCATTTAGACACCTTTGAAAAGTAAACAGGTGGTACAAGTATGTAGCAGCCTGTGTCTTTTGTCATTTGGTGATCGCGATGTAGGAAATGCTAAGTAAGAAAGGCCGCAATTGTTATGAAATGTACTTCCATTCATATTTATGTATTCACTGTTAATTCTGCCATCAGCACAGGTTATCCATCTACACAAATGTAATTAACTGAACAAAAAAATGTTCAAGGTATGGCAATAAATTCGCCCACTATACGGTACTTACCTAATTTACGAGTAGCAAAATGTGGATGTACTGTCTACCTCGTTTAGAAATACGGTTTGATATATACGTATATAAGTTGTCTTCGAAGACTCGTGAAACCATACGCAGCAGCTACCTACGGGTATCTTTATACTGGTGTAGCTAAGGTTGTCAGTATTAGCGGTAATGCTCACGTTATTACATATCAGAGACGTCGGATGTAACGTCAACGTCAAAGCTATCGGGAATTCAATTAGTCGGTAATCTTAAGACAGCCTTTGTCATTGGATTACACCGCATATTGTAATTGTGCGGTAATTCAGTTTTAATTATTAAAATTTTCTTCTTCTTTGTATCGGCTTGAGTTATGTCTAAGGAAACAGGTCATGCTCATAGGTGTATAGATTGGCCAGTCAACAAAGATGGTAGCGAGGCTGACCGCCCAGGGTGCGCCGGACGTACTTAGGTACTATATAACACGTGGAGGCACTCAACGTGCACCCCATCCACCCATTATTAAAATAAAATAGTTTCTATTATATATGTACGTATGCAGTTTTTAACAGTTTATTACTTCTTATACCTAGGCTTATATACTACAGAAAAGCTTAAGTTAACCTTAGAACCTCTTCGCTGCAAAAAACAGTTTAGTAATAAGTCACCATTGTCAACCGATACTATATATAGACATATCTAGTGAAGCGTATCAAAAATAACAGTCACAAGATCTAGTCGCGACGAGAAGCTAGTTAAAAAAAGTTAACTTCTACTATAAACTCGACTCGGACGGTCCCAACTCGTCTCAATAAGAAAAGAGCTGTCGCGACGACCCCGTTGCATTCTAAAAACTACAGTCATGTTATGTTTAAGTTATTTCACAGTCGACTGCCCTCTTTCGCAGTATGCGGCAGCGGCAGCATTCTTCGACAGACTTGTCTAAAACTTGGAGAGTTCTTGGACAATTCATCGGCATCACTTCGCAGTACTTCGGATTAAGTTTACAAAATTTCGTGTTCGTTGAGGCGATTCGTGATTTATTGTCGGCACCATTCGACAGCACTGCGCTCATAAACATATCGGGAGAGGGTATGATTTTACAATGTTTTTAAGGAACTTTTATATTTGAATCGATGTGGTTTTCATAATACTGACTGATAATCTAGATCTAGAGAAGGTGCTGTAGTTTTAGCTGTCACAACAAAATGTTAAAATGTAGCTTAGAATATATTTTTTATGTGAAACGGTACTTATCACAGGGAATATTTCGGCCTGCTACCAAAAATCTCGTACTTAAGAGGCTCCTAAATCTTCAGTGGAAATATTATTGACCTTAAATTACCTGGGAGCTGAAGTAGGTACGCTAAGGGCCAGTTAAGATAAAGGCTAGCCGAGGCTTGTTTTACTTCCACGAAATGTTTTGCTAGAAAAAGTTATTTTACTTCAAACACTTTTTTAAAGTAATTGTAAATAGTTATGCTGGTATTATATTAGCCAAATAAAACGGCCCCCAGTTCCTGGTAAATATTCCAGGTAACTGGAAGTGACTGGGTGGCGAAAACGGGAGAGCGGGCCTTGTGGCGTACCCTGGGGTATGCCTTCGTCCAGCAGTGGACTGCAATAAGCTGATGTGATGATGACAACGCTTGTTTCTTTTTAGTCTCAATTCTGACATGATATTTTCGCAAAATCATAGCACGCTTAATAATGCAAACAACACAAAATAAATGTTTACATTTCATTTAGACGACAAATATTTGTCAACCAACCATCCAATTTGTTAATTATTTGATAATACAATGCAGTTAATAAAATA
The DNA here is from genome assembly GCA_905340225.1 of Abrostola tripartita. Classification (NCBI taxonomy): domain Eukaryota; kingdom Metazoa; phylum Arthropoda; class Insecta; order Lepidoptera; family Noctuidae; genus Abrostola; species Abrostola tripartita. The sequence continues at coordinate 2,104,386 of HG996494.1, forward strand.
TGAATCGTTTACATTGTTCATGGAATAGAACGTTACAGTTGATTAATAAATCTGGTCCATGTTATTAATTGGTGAATCACCCTTCCGTTTCAATACGCTCCGGTGTGAAGTTGACTTGTTTAATATTATTCGATATTTTAGTTTTATAGTTAGATGTAGTGGATGTGTGACGGACAGCCCTCTATGCAGAGGCTGCATGGAGGCAAAAGATACGCCACAGCACGTACTCATGGAGTGTGGAAGTGTGGACGATCAACGGGCACGCATCCTCCAGTGTCCAGCATCACTACCGGAAGCTTGTAGCAACCTGAAAAAGCTGCTCGCTTCCTGGGACGAGTTGGGATGGCTGGAGTAGAAGAAAGAAACCCATCACGCACAATGGCCCACTCAAGCGGCTAAGTGCGGACAATGCCCAGCCAAACTAACTAACTACCTGTATTTGACTTATGGAATGCTAATAAAGTATTGAGTATTAACTAGATGTAGTAGATGGGCGAGCCTAAAATGTGTGTACTTCCACGTCACTAGCGCTGTGTACTCATACAGGAGCAAGCGCGCTGCTCGTTCTTTTTCTGTATCGGCCTTTGACCTACAGTGGGAGAGGCTGGAAAACATAAGACGAGACGGATTCAGAATATGATTTTGTAAAAAAATGCGTGTTATAGTCTTTCTTATTCCTTTTTGACCCATCAATTAATTTAAGAAAAGATTTATCTGGTATTATTTAATATTAAGCTAAAAATGTTTCTACTGTAGGGCAAAGATCTCTCTTTTCTTAATCAAGGCCTTTCAAAAACCAGCCACACAACTTTATTATATGGGGTCTATTCTGATCGTCAAATTGTAGTCAAATATACCTCACAATGTTCTAATTTCTAATCGAAATCACTGCTTTCTACACAATAGTGACCACAACCGCACACGCAATGTATTCCAACTAACCTATGGGCATTAGTTGCGTCAGTCATTGTTTATGTGGGTATTAGCTTCATTGTGAACGTAGCGTTCATCATATCGTTGTTCAGCATCTCAGTGCAGTCCAGATTACATCATCAGATGTAAGATGGCTCTCAAACCGGTCCTTCAAAGTATGTCCTACGAAGATTCAGAGAAATTACTAATTTTATTAAAATCAAAACTTTTTATTTAGTCTCTAGATAAAATATTATAATAATCTATTATTTATTATGTTCTACACTTTACATATATAACTATTTGTACCTTTAAGATATGTGATTATTTTTATGTTACCTATGCGAGCCCTTATCGCCTGAAACACAGGACTACCTAGTTCAGGCAAGTTGCCCCTGTTAAGATACGTGTATTTATTTTAAGTACGGTGCTAAATATATGTTACTTTGTAAATAAGTTTTTGGAAATAAATTATAAAATCATCACACACATACAATATTCCAGTACATAATACAGTGTGTATAGGTGTCCCTGAAACTGAACCATTCGCTGCAGACCTAAGCCCATTCATCCCGGTTTGACCTGTATTGTTTGTATCATTTAGTAAAACAAGATTTGTTTTTATTTTTCCACCAGGTAGATGTTAAATAAACATTTCTACAATATCACTATGTAGTTTATAATCAGTACAGGTTACAGCTCTAACTATATGACGCAATACAGGGCTTAGGTATTACTTAAGATCCTTGATGGCAGGAGCAGTAAGTAATACCCTCTCATAGACGTACTCCTACCACAATGACGTGCAGCTGTCTACCAAACGTCCTACACATTATAATTTAAAAAAAAACCTCGCCCCACACTAGGCACTTCTCCTGTATCGTGGGTGCGTTTTACAAACATGCTCTATAAGTGTCCTTTAAAATCAAAACGCTTAGCCACATCGTCATAATACTAAGCCACTGGTATTAAACAATCCAAACGTTTCGGATTCGAAATAACCTTATTTTTATTACAAAGTGTTGCTGTACGCAATCCACAAGAATCGCCTATAAAACCCCGTAACAACCCTTTAAAATAAATATTTATTTTACGGCAAAACGTTATTAGCATACTTTGATTTTCTTTCAATAAATTGTATTGAGCAGGATTTACTTTTAATATAATTATATTGCTGGCTGCAAATATTGTTTACATGTTGTTTTATGTTTTTTTCTTAACTACAACTTACAAATACGCCTTTAATTACGCGAGTAGGTAATAGTGTCTTTTCTGAGCTATTTATCAAATGAAGTCTTTTATTTTTTTCTAAAACAATATTTATTTTGTTTTTTTTTAAAACCTCGTCCCACACGACGAATTTCTTCTGTATCGTGGATGCGTTTCACAAATATGAAATATGACATACACGTGTCATTTTTTTATAATGTTTAAATGTAATAATTTTATTAATATAATTTTAGAAAAAAGCTTTTATCCCACAGCTCAACAGTACCACTTCTTTGGCCAAAATCTATCTACTTGTCAAATATTCTTTAAGATATACCTAGGAACATATATAGACAGATAATTATTTTCTTAATTTCACATCGATCAAATAAAAAATACTATTTTAATATAATAAAAACTATATTCCTTTACCAGATAGACAGCTCTCTCACGCAGATATTGATATTACATTAGGAACTCACTTTATCCTGAAGCCGGTATAAGGTTTCCCTCGAAGCGGATATTCCACTTACTACCAAGTGCTACATAAGAAAGCTTCTCACTTCTTTATCCGAAAATATAATATAAATGAGATTAACCCGTTAGTGCGCAGCGCTGAGGTACCGAGGCAAGGCCCGAGCCGATGAAATCACCGCCGCCGGCGCGTAAACGGCATATAAATAACGTTTTATGACATATTAAACTCTGCTAAACGTTAAATATACCATTCTCATGTTTGAAATGTTCTCGACGGGAAAAATATTAATTTTCTACACATAACATACGCTGGAACGACATTGTAACTAGCGTTACAGGGGGGTTATTCTCAAAAAATTTAAGTAGGTATTGTTCTGGTCTAGTTTTTTGTTCTAAATGTCACATTTTGACAGTATTCACATACAAAAGAATCTCGTTTTAACACCAAATCATTGAAACACGGGAAGTTTCACGATTACGTATTGATTTTCTGGTCATAAGGATTTAATCAGCTGTTTAAAGTTTTCAATAAAGCTTACAGTACCTGCAATGCAGTACAAGTATTTTCACAAATTAAATTGTGAAAACTCATAGGTATTGTTGTTTTTTTTTTCTATAGCCTAATTAGTGTCACTGATAGCCGAGTGGTATGACCGTTGGACTGCCAAGACATAGGTCGCAAATTCAAATCCCGGCACGCACCAATGTCTTTTCGAATTCATGTGCGTACTATAAATTAGTTATCAGTTGCTAAAACGGTGAAGGAAAACATCGTGAGGAAACCAGCACACCTGAGAGATTTTTCAACAGTGTGTAAAGCCATGTCAGAGGCCTACAGGCGGTTGTTTCATCAACCATACGATAAGAAGAAGTGTCACATTTTTTATTCCTCTCCTATAATTGAAATTGCCTAGGCAAAGGAATCTCCTCTAAACTTACAAATCCCCCTATTTTTTTAAAAGTCTTATGAACAGCGTAGTCCCGCCAACCTAAATGGCAACATTATGGCAAAAACAGTGTTTCCCTCCTGCAAAATGTTCAACGCTTAAGCATTCTTCTCCACGTTCATTTTAATACCCAAATTACGGTGTAACAACGCGATAACCCACGTATGTATCAACATAACGACGAATCCATTACCTGTGTGACTACGCCCTAAAAATCTCATTAAATTCCTATTACAGTAACACTCGTCTCTCCTAGCATATGTAGACTGTATAATCTAATAGGCACTTCTCTCGCACGACGGCTGAAATCCCTTTTTTTCATACATCGTAAACGGAAATTTCAACATTGAATATTTAAAGGAAACCTCTTAAGTTGGAATTCTATACGTCAAATCAGACATTCCTAAAATGCTTACGCTATAAAAACTTTATGGTGCTGCACTTTTATTATTATTACTTATATTTCACGACAAATTGGTTTCGTATGGAATACTTATATCGGCGTGCGCAATTCAGTTGAGAGAATATACAGGGATACTGACGAAGCCATTTAGCTGTAATGTTGCTGATCGCGGCGAAAGAAAGCTGTTCTTTAATGTCGTTTTCTTTTTGCCTTTACAATTGTTAAAATGTATAGATAGTCTCGACAGGCAACTAAATGAAGAACCGTCTATATTCAATTCTTGCATAAATACAACTAATATACAATTGTTGTATAAATATATTTTTTCTCAGACATGGCTGAACTTTCTGGCTAATATTTGTACAGTGCGGGGATTAGATTTTAAACACACAGAAACCCAAACGTTATATTGCTGCAGCAATAATGTCATCCAGTACATATGTCTTCTATGTACAAAAAGTGTTTATTGTAAAGTTTTAAAGAACATTTGAGGTAGATAATAAAATCTAACCTTACAAAAACGTCGGGCAAAGTAACGCCGTGGGTGATTCTGGTTAAACTGCTGAAGATAACGCCCGGGGCGATTGTAACTTCAGGAGCCTACTTGTTATACAAAACCAGGTAGTCAGTACCTCACCATTACGAAACCTTCACAGGTACGGCCATATTTCAAGATACTACGCCAGTTTTATTTTCGTTTACGTCATCGGTATAGGGAAGATGAAAATCCGAGAAAATCCTTCAGGGACGCCAACATTAGCATATTTATTAGTATCATCCCAGCCGAGTCCGCGCCACGCCACGGATCTGTTATCAATAATGACTTACGCGGAATTACAATAAAATTTATATTGACTTATAGCCGTTATTAAAACCGCCTTGACGACACGGTTGTATGTAAATTACAGCCAGCTAGGCGGAGCTGAAAAACGCTTACAATTTAATTACTTTTAGAGCAAAATGATAAATGATTTACTAACGTAAATACGCTACATAAATTGCCTTTGTAGAAATAAGTCTCTTTGACGTGGGTAAAACAAACATGCTTTGTAAGAGGTATGTAAGTGGCTCAGAATTGTAACAAATATGGAGAGGGAGCGGCAATAGTAAATAATTTGCATTCGCTAATACTGTAGCAGTGACATTATGAATTACAGCAGCAGAACAATCGGGCCGGCGCGCGGCGTGCTCCGGAGTCGCGGCACGTAATGCACTCGAAGCAGATGTATTACTCTTATTTTATGTCGACCTCAGCTACGTCTGTTTATAGAGCAGTACGGAAGATATATGTACTGTTATACAACCGTTGACTGACAACTTACGAAGAGATCGCATGCATCACATATCGGTCTTGTCTATTCACTGTTGCATAGTTTTACGTAGGTACGTGTGCGTTTTGTATCTACTCGTGTAAAATTACATAGATGATGTATAGTTTATGGTTAGATTAGTGACGGTTTAAATTGCTGGACGAAAAGCTACTGTTATATAGAAACATTACTATTTAACGAAGGATTATAATTAATCAATCCGGTTTAAGTGCATCAATAATGCAGTTTAAAACACAACCACTTCATATCTGAGAGTCGCGGTTACATAGCCCGCGTTGCGGTCAAATATTTGTTTTACCCATGGATATTTATTCGCTTTTAGAGTAGGATTGTGTACGTTAATTATTGAGCTTAATTTACATATGGGGTGTGGAGTTTCATACTTGGTATTCTCCATTAATGGTAATTAAATACAATTTAAGTATTACAGCAATGCCTAAATCTTACGAACAACAACTTTTTTTTCGACTGACAACCCTAGCTATATCGCCCTCACAATACTAATAAAAACTAACATAAATTGAGATATTTTCCTTTAAAAGAGCAACACGACACCGTCTCCTCTGCGCAGGAATGTCAATTTGGAACCGTACAGTGGAACCATTCAAAAGTGCCTTTAATAATTTATATGAATAATATTTTGCTCTCGGGCTGATGTTCAAGTTACGTATATTACAAATTTAGTAAAATGCAGTGCATTTCGTACTGTATAATTTTCTATGCACACGTTTTATGCAAATACGATGAGCCAGCGCAACGGATGGTCTTTATAATCCCCTTCATATCAAGACCACGCTCACATTTAATACACGAAACGTACGAAATACTCTTGCCGAAATGTATAACTTATGCATTTTGAGCCTCTAGGCTTACGGCTTACCTTGCACTTAAAAAGTATATCAACAATATTCAGATGAAGTTGAGGTACAAGGTAAGTATGCAGTTACGGGTTCAAAACTTTGGTCCCAGTATAATGAATAACATTTTTAAATTCATACTATTGAGTATTGAGGTATAAACTTCTTCTTCGTATCGGCTTGAGCCAATAGCCACATAGAATAGGTCATACCGTGGTGTAGAGATTGGTCAGTCAACAAGGATGTTAGCGAGGTTGACCGTCCAGGGTGTGCCTGTGACTTACTTAAGTACTCCGTCTCGTCACTCGTGGAGGAGGAATAAGCCATTGATCTGTCTCTACTTTTATTGAAATCCTTCAAAAACAACATGCTAAATAAAGCATTCTGTATACCTATAATATGTCTTATGACTGTCAAATTGTAGCCAGATTGTAAATCTACCTGACGGCCAAATTTTTCCAAATTCGTTTTGCCATTATGGCGTGGTTAATTAACAAACACATGTAAATAAAGAATTAGTAAGACTACAGGAACATTAAAAGGAGGTTAAACATACGTTTGGGTACATCATAATTGAGTACCTACCAATGAATTTTTTTATGACCTTTAGAGAAAAAACGGAGTCTATATGTACTGATTGGTCGCCAACACACAATGAGCAATCATGATAATCAATGCTTATTCCTTTTCTAGGTATATAGCAAATCTTTGTCTGTTGCAATTTGTTACAAAAAAAGTTAAGCGTTTAGAATTTTTAGATTAAATGTCTGGATGGTTACGAGATCACATAGCCGTACTTTTTACATTCGAAACAACAAATACTTTTTTGTCGATCTAACTTTCAGCCTAAAAGCCGCAAACAGCCAGTGTGTTATAAATCTAACTTTAGTGACTTTAACAAAGACACGATTTTTATCTTCTTCATATAGAAAAAGAAAATAAATCTTTAAAAAGAAAAATTGCTTCTACTTTGTATCTTTTTAAGGTAAAATTTATATATTCTACTTTGAAAAATTATATGGAAAAGATATTGTAAATTGATGTAATAATACTATGCGAGCTCTCACAGAGTAGCCGGAGGCGTTGTCCAAGTCAATACACCTGCCTCTTTGGTCTAATAGTCGGTAAACGCGACTGCCGAGCATGAGGTCCTGGGTTCAAATCCCGGATCGGGCGAAGAGTTACTGAGTTTTTCCATTCGGTAATTCTCAGTAGCAGCACGGAGTCTTGATTTGTACCCGATTGAAGGCAATAGGCTCCCCCCGATTAAATAGGGACCTATAACATAACTGGTAAAATGTGGGTGTACTATATATGCACCTCTGCCTACCCCCTCGGGGAATACAGGTGCTATGTTATGTTAATGTTATTAGGTAAGTCCCATGTATTAGGTGGCGAGCCTTATGCCATTCATCAGGCCCTTACAGGGTTCCTCTTACCACTCGCTTTCCCGACATTGGAATAGAATTGTATTCTAAATCCGTCACTCCACGAAATGATATTATTTGATGATTATATGTATAGGAAGTATGTTCTGTAATACGGCGAGCTGTAGTACTCATTCTTTAATAACGCAATCTTCCTCTGTCACATTTACCTTAAGTAGGAAATAATTAATGAGAATTCTCATATCTTGTTATCCATTCGAATAACGGGGAAGGGAACAACGGAATTTAAATGAAAATATAAAGCTTTAAGTAGGTACCTATTAATTACCTAATGAGAAATATCCTCTCTTTACTTACCAACGAGTTTCCCTACGGGCTTGTCGACTCAGCTTTCTTTATCGACCGACCATAGTAACGCACTTATGTTATCCAACTATGCAGCGGACAATGCAGATGGATCTAAGTGATAAAATTATTTTTTTTCGACTCAGACATTTTGTTTTTGTTCATCAAATGCAATCTTTTTGAGTATACGTTTTGACTATAAACTACTAATTAAAAAATATTTATGCATCTGTTACTAGGTTATTACAACCTATTCAGAATTCATTCCGATTCAGAATGTTTGTCAACATCAAATACGGTTTGATCTTATTATTATTATTATTATTATTACAAGCCTGTAATGTCCCACTGCAGGGCAAAGGCCTCCCCACTCTCCCTCCACACGACTCTGTCAAGGGCTGTCGATGCCCAGTCCTCCATAAAGGAGTCCAGGTCATCTCGCCATCTCCGTTTGGTTTGATCTTAAGCTTCAAAAAAGAGTGTGCAAAATAAAGAAGCCAATAGACGTACCCTTCGTCAAAAACAACAAACGATCGCATCAAATCAAGATAAGAACCGACCGGAACATCCGAATGATCACTCACTTTGATTCACTCAAAGTCATTCACTCCGTCACTCAATTTAGAGGTTTAAACTAACCTACGTGGACTTTACCTTTTGTCCGACAGTCGGTGTCATTGCGTGCCGGCAAGAGGTGGTCGTATGCAAATATAATTGCGGGCCGATGCAACGGACGGGCGCGCATTAGTAGCGCTTTGTGCGGGAATGAGTCGGTCCATTTCACACCGCTCTGCAAATTAGCCGCTTTCGAGTCCACAGTTAGATACGCCTAGATTCCTCTGTGCTTCCGACTCAAAATGCTGGAAGGGATATTGTATCATAATTTACGCGTGTATAAGCCGAACTGTCAATGATTTTGTTTTGATAGTGGAGATAGTAACAACACCAGATATATTTTTGATCATTTCGGGGAGTAGGTTTGTTGACAGATAGGTTTGTTTCTTACGGTAAAAGTTTTAAATTGGGTTATGCAAAGTTTATTTTAAAATACTACCTTATCTAATAATGTGTCAATAATATCCAATCGAATCTATTGATCCCTTATTACATGACACCAGGTGTTCGGCCCTTCTGAATTATAGATTACATAGGTGCCTAGCTATTGCATTGGGTTGTACCTGTAATGATACTTTTAAGGTTTATTAAATAAAAAAATAAATATTCTGAGAAGTAATCCCGACGATGCAGAAATATAACAAGAAAAAATAGTAACTATCCTACTAAAATTATTCTCTTTTTAGAAATAAGTAGGTACTAATCAAACGTCAAATTAAAAAAAGAAACAAACAAATTAATGAAATCGGACAGGACTGGTCAGCTATAATAGCTTAATCCACTGAAGAATATCCCCGAGCGGGGTTATTCGTGCATAAATATCATTAACGCTTATGTGAGTCAAACGCGGATCATTTTCCGCGCGAGTGCTGCGTGCTGCATACAAACAGAATCACAGAGTGAGCGCTAAATACGTCCGTGTTCCAATTAACTTTGTCGTAGAAAAAATGCAGAATTAGGAGCGCCGCTCACTCTTTGCATTCACCAGCATGCGAACGAGACCGTACGAGTGCCACCGCGCGATTTCCGAACCGAGTTAGTTTAAAATTTGTTCTAAATTCAAACGAAGTCGCTCTTTGTAGTTCCCTGTGGACGCGAGATAAGGCTATTTCGGAGGTAAAGTCTGTATAAGTATCGCTCCATTGGTTTGGAATTAAAAACACAATTTGTTTGAAACATTGTCTATTATTGGAACCGTGTTCTAAACAAACTTTTTTATCGGTTCATCCGTTTTTTGATATTAAATGTGAATTGAAAACTGTAAAACTCAACGTAATCCTAAAAGCATTCACATAACTTACCGCACAAATCTCCTTGATTAATTCCAGTTTAATCTATGAAAATTAAATGCACAGGTACATAGTTTAAGGCTCTTAAAGTATTTCTTTTGGGGGCTTTAGCCTTCTCTTATCTTGGTACAGCGTTAGCTGGGGGTAGCAAGTGTTAGGTAAATATTTAGAGTCCTCGTAATCCTTAGGGTTTTTGCTCGTCGGTGTGACGGCGCGGGCGGCGTCGGGGGACGTCGGGTGGTGTCGTGCGGCGTTGGGCTACGTCGGGCGACGTCGGTACGACCCGTGGCATTCCTTTGTCCCACGCTTAGTGAGTACAAGCTCTTTTATCATAACGTTTTGTGAGCAATGATAAATGGTTACCGCATCTTTTCTTTGAGTGTTATGCTATTTAAATATTTAGTTCAGTATTGTTATCAGAAATTAGTTTAGATTATTACATTTTAACAATATCGTCTCACAGAGCTAAAGACTCCATGAGGTATTTTAAATTTTCGTCATCGTTTTTACATTAAGTGCCCACTTAACAACTCTTGCTAGTGTATGTATTACCAACTACTTGTGGTGCTCGTAGCTATGTGGCTACCCCGCAGATCAGTCGATCTGCGAGGTTAAGCCGTGCTCGCCGCGGTCAGTTTTGTGATGGGTGACCGTTTTCACATGTCGAGACCCCACCGTGCTTCGGAAGGCACGTTAAGCCGTTGGTCCTGCGCCGGATCTCTCTCCGGTCGTGTCGGTCTAACGTCCCATCGGATTATGAGAGTAAAGGAATAGGGAGTGCACCTGTGTCTGCGCGCATACTTGTGCACTATATAATATCTTCTGCGCAGATGGCTAGTCTCAGCTGAGACAGGCCGCCGTGACCGAAATTCGGTCAGGAGGGCATTATTACCAACTTACTATTTACTTTGTTCCCCAAGCCGCTTGCCAAGCGTGGGGATTATGGCAAACCCCCCCGCATAAACGGGGAGGCCTATGTTCAACAGTGGACGTCTTTGGCTGATGATGATGATGATTTACTTTGTATAAAAGTAATAGGCTATATAATCGAGACTATAAAAAAGGAGCAAAGCGAGCCTAAAATACAAAGATATCACAGCATTATAGGCACAACTTACTCGGGGCGGATTTGATTAAAAGAATAAGTTGTAAACATTACGTGCTTCCATTACTAATATAAACCTTCTGACGTCACATACCAATCCGTATACTAGAGATGAGGCGGCACTCAAACTAATACATACCACCACCTAGTACCACCTAGTACATACCAGGGTTTAGTAACGGACGTATTGATAGCCAGTAAAGGGAAAATTCATTTTTAATCTCCAATGCAAAAAGTTTTTATTATTACTAGCCTGAAGTGTCCCACTGGTGGGCAAGAGCCTCCCCGTTTATGCGGGGGGGTTTGCCATAATCCCCACGCTTGGCACACATCTTCATTCTTTCTACGACCAGTCTTGCATATACAAGTCGAGTTCGTCCGGCCATCTCCAATGCAAAAAGTAGAGTCGTAAAATACCATCATCATCATCACCACTCACCAGCCTATCTCCGACCACTGAACTAGAATCTAAATGTTCTTTAGATATAAAATAAAAAACAGGACAATATTTGTCACTTCTCTCTCAGTAGTGAAATTTCGCCTTGTTTCTACTCATCGCACAGCCAGTGAACTTAACAAGCTTTTATTATCGCCATAAATCGAATATACAACTTCCATGAATTCCTTTAAGTCAATATAAAATATGTGTAACGCCAGTCGTTAAATATTATAACCTAACCGGCAACCGCCCATTATACAAAGTTAGGGAGTTTCATCAATTTGGTTAACTAGGTCAATCGATCTATCACGAATTGATCTACGCGACTATACAATGAGGCGGCACATTAGATTAATATATCAAAGCGTATTGTATTCTTAATTATATAATACAATATAAGTCTTTGTAAACGAACAGTAGTCACTTAAGTACACAATCTCAGTAGGTATAAATAAAATCCATTTTGTAGCTTCTACCTACTACAAAACATACGCACAAATGAGCCTACATAAGCCTCCATATTACCCTACATAAGTACAAATAAAATAAAAACAGCCAAGCTAACCCAATAAACAATAATCATGAATTTAAAAATGTGGCGGCCCTAATATCCTGGGTATTACGTCGACGTCAAAATGTGACGTCAATTTATTCCGAACAACGTATCCGTCACGGCAATGATCCCTCAAGGTTGCCCAGAGGATTGCCGGCGCGTTATAATCTGACATACAGCCTATAAGGCGGACACGAAAGACAGTAATGTGTAATCCCATCACTTTAGCTTAGATTCTTCTTCGCGAATCGGCATGAGCCAATAGCCACATGGAATAGGTCATGCCGTGGTGTAGAGGTTGTTCAGTCAACAAGAATGGTAGCGAGGTTGACCGTCCAGCGCCGGATGTACTTAAGTATCGTCATTCATCTATTCTCTAGTCTCTACTTGCTCCCCAACTAAGATACAATTCAACATTGGCTTACAGGCTTACACTCTCCGCAATTTTGGAGTTTTCCTATTACCATAGGTATCTTTCTCAAACATGGGACTACATACATTATGTCGTTGCAGACATGTTGGTGTTTTCGACATGACATGGGGTGGACTGGTTAAATTTTCGCAAATCACGTGTCGTCTAAATTGGTGCACCAGTATTAAAGTATGTGCGTTCAAACAACTATATAGATTCTATAAATCATTTCCGAATACATAATGGCGATAGTTTTAATTTTAAATCAAATCAAGAATAGCTATTTGGTTACTAACAATAACATAACATAACATCACCCCTGTATTCCCCGAAGGGGTAGGCAGAGGTAAACATATAGTACACCCACATTTCGCCAGTTATGTTGTAAGTCCCTATGTAATAGGGGGCGAGCCTATTGCCATCAACCGGGCACAAATCCAGACTCCATGCTGCTACTGAGAATTACCTAATAGAAAACTCAGTAACACTTTGCCCGACCCGGGATTTGAACCCAGGACCTCTTGCTCAGCAGTCGCGCTTAGCGAGCACTAGACCAACGAGGCAGTCATTTGGTTACTAAGGGAACCACAAATGTTTGAAAATAAATACTAAGTAAGTATAGCTGGCTGTGAAGTAAAAATGGCTGATATATGATTGGGCACTCGTGTAAAAATATTGTTGGACTGTAAACAACGGTGTATCACTGTACCTGCCCGGAGCTGTCTTCTTATTATTTGTTTGTGTTTTTAGAAACGTAATATATTTAGGTAACACAATATCCGAGTTTATTGGTTTTTTATTTTCATACTGAAGGAAATAGGTAGTAGGTTCTTACGAAAATAAAGCTTTAACTGCTTTGCAGATCACTTACATGATTTTTAAGCTCGGTTTTGATGTACTAGCCAATGGACATTAACCCGGTAGATATCGACTAGATGTAGATACACCAGACTTAAGTTTTGTAAAATGAGGGCACCCTTCTCTGCCTAACTCTTTAAAGAATTCAGTGCTGATACATACAGAAATATTTATTTTAATTTGTATACCGGTATCTGCATATTTGTTTCAACATAGCACTACAATACCTACCACTGCCTGAAAAATAAGAACACAAATCATAGCGCGACACCACGCACAGAAAGTTACAGCAAGGAAAGTTCAGTACATAAACAATACAAGCAATTCATCATCCGAATTAGTTGGTCGACAAAACAGTTTTATTAGCAAAAAATTCTCTCCCGACAAATCGCTGGGAACTCGTCGTTGTTGTGTGAAAGTGAAAATTTATCCGGCGCGATATCAAAAGCGCTTTTATCTCGCGAGATGACGTAACATTATCGCAATATCCGTGCGTCGTCGCTGTCCCGCGCCCTGAGAATATCAAGAAGATATATTTTCACGGAACAATGCCTCCCCGGTATCTCAATTTTCATTTCCCCTCGGTGGGACATCCGGTGTGATTTGTAGCACAAGATAGTATACAAAACGGTGGCTTCGCGGGCCGCGGCCCGCGCTGCCTCAGCCAAATCTAGGCCCCATCTTTATCTGTACTTTAGCCATGCGTCTTCCCTTATCATACATCCAGTTGATCCTCTGAACACAAATATTCATGAAATTGAAGATGAAAAACATATGTAATCTGTGCGCGCACCGCCACAAGTATTTAAATGCAAAAGTTTGCTTGTTTGTTATTCACGCCGCCGTCGCGCGTCGCCGGTTTGTCTGACATTATGTAGAGGTAGAATTTATCGAGGATTAACACGTCACACATAGTTATCCACTCAAAACTGATAACTTAATTTTTGCTGTTATAATGTAATACAAGCCTATAATATAAAAAGATATAAGTAACCTACGAGTTATGTATGGAAAAGTTTTGAAAAGTGATTTGAGTACTAAATAATATCGCTCTATAGTCAATTTTACTCTTTCAACGTAATCTTTCACTACAGTATTTTAAACCTGTCATTTATAAATAAAATATTGCTCTTGGAGCCAGTGATTCGTTTCTGTTCATTGAGAATGCAATTGACAGCGATTTATGAATAAATTTGACTTTTAACATTCCTACATTACGTAAATAACGAACATTTGAGTAAACAATTATATTATGTAATAACTAAATATTTATGTACGAAACTAAACTCAGCTCTGCTAACTTCCTATGACTTTGATCGTACATCTTAAGTCACATCGACTCTAAATACGATCATCTCTCTTGCGTCACCCTTGAGCTAATTAAATATAAGGTCATCAATCAAAAAAGCTTCTTCTGCCTCTGTATTTAATGGTAAATCTATAAATAGTTAAGCGGGCTCATATAGCCGACATTGTTGAACAACATTTTCTAAAAGGTAATTATGTAATTTAAGATTTTAATCCCCTCCCAAAGGCAATGTTACGAAGTTTGTAATTTCTAAATTAAGCCGTGTAGATAATTCTTAGAACCCTTTTAAAAGTAAATTGAGAAACAAATATCTTTATTAATTAAAATGATAAAAAACGTAGACTCGCCCACCTCATAATCTGTCATTTTTTGTTAATCTTTTTTTAACGATATTAAAATGATGGCTTTTTGAGTTTGACTAATGTTTTTATTATACACGCAATATCGTCTGGTACTACTGTTTTAAACAAGTTTGGTTTTAGAATATACAACGACAGGCGAAGATAATTCCTATTTATTCTCAAACGAAAGTGACGAAAAGAGAAAAAGTTATAGTAAAAATATGCTACAAACAGCTACATGATAGAACGTTAACCTTAAGCACTGCATCCTGGCTTTTAATACCCTTAAACCAAACCCTATTTAAAAGCAACTTAATTAAATATACAATTACGTTTGCAGCAACCGTATCACATTCTCTCGTCTAGTTCAGATTAGACCGCAATATCAATTTCCTATTAAAGGCTAATCTATCTTCTACGTGTATTGTAATAACCCGTTCCCTCCATCGCGCGGCAGCTAGCCAAATAAATAATAGGTACAATAACATGTGATCGATACGCATCGTCATGTGATCGGCAACCGTGCCAGACCGACCAAATGTTAGTGGCTTCTCACGGCGCGTAATATAACGAGCCACACCGCGCCGAGCCGTTTTCTACGAGCCTAGAACCACAAAAGAGCCCGAGAGATTTCATCACACAGCGCGTTGTACAGCTCGGTACCTCGCGGCTCGTGGTCCTTCGTGGCGTGAGAAGCCACCATAAGACTAGTTCAAGCCAAGCGTTCGGCTTTACTCGCACGTTCGAATTTATGTACGGCTTACGCAGGCTACTTGAAATTCAATCAACTATGTACAACAGTGAAATTTTTCTAATTAAATCTACTTATTAAAAAACAATTATTGTATAGTGATTAATATTTCTCTTGCCATTTTCCGAAAAAGTGCTACAGTTTTTTTTTTTTTTAAACATCGCCCCACACTAGGAATTTCTCCTGTGTCGTGGGTGCGTTTCACAAACATGAAATATCACATACACAAACACCCAGACTCGGGACAATCATATGTGGATCGCACAAATTTTTGCCCCGTGCGAGAATCGAACCCGCAACCCTTAGCACAGCAGTCTAATCGCTTAGCCACTACGCCAATCAGGTCGTCAATGTGCCAAATGTGCCATTGCAATTGAAATTGTGTCTATAGATATAGTTCGTTAAACCCACAGGTTATAGGTACCTAAGGTGAGTAAAAACAGCCGTGCACAAAATTCAGTTTGATTACGGTTAAATGTATAAGAGTAGATTATTATTTCCTTACAATATTAAGTGCCGTGTGGTATCCGGCCTAGAATTGACCACCCAGTTTCCTCCCGTGGGTGTCGTAAGAGGCGACTAAGGGAAAATTCTGAAGATGGGCAGCAGCGTCTTCTGTAACTTCACCACCAATACTGCGATCCCCAAGCCGCTTGCCAAGCGTGGGGATTATGGCAAACCCCCCCGCTTAAACGGGGAGGCCTATGTTCAACAGTGGACGTCTTTGGCTGATGATGATGATGACAATATTAAATGCGTGCATTAGTTCGTCTTTCACGCAGAAAGTAAGCAACGGAGAAACATAATTTTTGCATAGAATTTGTTTATGGGCCAGAGAGCGGCATGGGCCACATTTATTATTTAACACGGGAGCGAAGCCTGGAGCCCAAGCCAGTAGCATTATATAAGTAATGTAAATGCAGCCAGAGCTTCACTGCTTGAGAGACTTTAAGTGGCTTACATGAATAAAAATCATTTTTATTTTATTCAGCTGGTACTGTAGTGCAGCCTTTATGCTAAGTGTGGAACATTCAATTCAATTCATTTCTTAAGTATATTTTCTTCCGATATTTCTATAAATTTTCTGTTAACTGTAGGTACCTATACCTAGATATGACAATTACGTCAATCGCGTGAAAAATTGTACCGTGATTTTTCCAAGATGTAAAAAGGCTATGTCCCAAGAATTATAGATGTGTCCATAATTATAGTGAGCATTCAAGTGTGTAATGGTGTATTGTGTAGAGGCAAATTACTAAAAAAAAGAAGTATACAGGTATACTGTCTACCCGAAGCACAGCCCATCTTCTTATTGAATGGTTAGTGAGCAACCTGATGTCAGCGTAAACCGCCTGTAGGCCTCTGACATGGCTTTACACACCGTTAAAAAATCACTCAGGTGTACCGGTTTCCTCACGATGTTTTCCTTCACCGTATTTAGCAACTG
Organism: Abrostola tripartita; assembly: GCA_905340225.1. Taxonomy (NCBI): domain Eukaryota; kingdom Metazoa; phylum Arthropoda; class Insecta; order Lepidoptera; family Noctuidae; genus Abrostola; species Abrostola tripartita. The sequence continues at coordinate 2,121,374 of HG996494.1, forward strand.
GTATCTTATTTATAATACCAGTGTAGTACCTATAACATAATCAAACCTCTAGTTTAACCACGAGTTTTAAAAACAGAAGCCGAAAAAAGATGTAGCCAACGAAAATTCATAAAAATATATTACCTAAATCTGCTTTGAAGCCTCAATTTAAATTGTTATTTAGCCTTAATCTCTTCTAAAAAGTATCGTAATAGAAGATTAAGATCTAAGTCATGTAATTACGTAAACGTCGGAACACACGTCTTGGCATTATCCTTTAATTTCAACCGTTCAACATCGAGGTTCACGTGCAGTGAAACCGATAATCCCAGCTTAGGATTATGTATCGTGTAGGAATTGCGAATAATAAATAAAAATAATTTAAAGTTATTATGTATTGTATTTAATATTGTATTCTTAATTAGTTCTTAACTAGCTAAGCCCCGCGTTGTTACCCGTTACATTTTTTCGGGAAAATAGGATATACTGGTCCCCAAGATACAGGCACTGCCTAGTTTGGGGTCCGCCGACAAACTTATCCTGTAATTTTAATTTTATGAATAATAAACGATTATTATTATTATAATAATATTTCGGTAAAATATAACAAGTGTTTTAACAGTATTCGTCAAAAATACAAAACCGTCGCACCGCGCAACTGAAATACATATTATTATTTACCACCAAGGAAACCGCACTCCGTACCCGAGTCGAGAAATGTCTATAAAAGTATTTTCGTAGGTCGTAAACACTACAATAAAGTTTAGTGGCCACTTACGAGTATGAACGTCTATCCCCCTACGTTGTGTGCTCCTCCTAACACTACTGTCCACTTTTAATTTATCTAATGTCTCCCCGACATATGAAACTGTCGGCCCTTCGAAGGAAATAATGTTCAATATCCGCTCAACCACACAGTTTATTGTGACTTAGGCAGATCTTGCTGACATTTCTCTAATTGTCTTTTCTCTAATTAAAGTATTGCTCTTCTTAATTCATGTTTATTACTATTGGTATTCTTGTTTATATGTAACTAGCAAACCCGGTAAATATCGTCCTGTCCGAAAAAGCAGCGGCACATAGTGGTCCAATAATATTTTCAAAACATCCAGAAACCCATTGACATACATAAACAAATTATTAATCCAAATCTGTCCAGATTCCTAACGTTTGGGAGGAGTTAGGTGAAAAACACACGTCCGAAAGAATTATATATATTAAATAAGATGTTTAATATCTTGACTTTATGTATATTGATTTTCAAAAAGCTCGGTAGTGCTATATATACTGGGTTATTTTTGGTTGTAAACTACCTGTGTGCCATTGCATCGAAATCCGTTCAGCCGTTTTTTAATACAAAATCGTACAGCACGCGACTTCTGCCCCCTTTCTATGAACTCTTAAAGCAGGACAGTTTACGTTGAGGATACGAGACGCCGCTGCTGTGCCGCGACAGCTGCGTGCAGTATAATGCGTCAACATCGAAAACTGTCCTGTTTTAAGAGTTTATGGTAAGGGAGCTGTACGTCAAACATTTTCTCAAAAAAAAGCTGAGATTTATCCTCCCCAAATCCAAACTAAAGCCGTAAAAAGGTTACAACAAGACTGACAAACATACGTATCGCGTTTATAATACAAATGTTCGCGAAGATATTATTTTATTATTAAATACCTAGAATTTAATATAAGTTTACTTAAAGTGCAGACGCCTAATAAAAAGGCCCAGACGTATGCCATAGCCAATTAATTTCTTATTTATAAAATAAATTTTAAAACTATTGCGCGTTATTTAGAAACAAATATTAAAGCAAGGAGTCTTTGAGTCCTATTTTCAGCTAAACCTTAATAAATGAGAATAAATACCTAACTATAACTTTTAAATAAAAGACTCTTAATTAAAAATTAGTTTCTAATTTACTTATCCATTTTATGGTTCTGTTGTTATGGCTGAGTATATTTTTTTAATCCGAAATTTACTATCGATTAAATAATACCTAAGAATATTAGCTTTGGAAATACCCTCAATTTGTCACCCTTACTATTATACAATTCTATACATATACGACTGTAAAAGGTACGGGTGCCTCTGTAGTCTGTCACTCATAAAGAAAGGCGTGATGTCATACAAACATAAAGAAACCCGATACACATCTGAATCAAATGTCATCATAAGCTCCGTCGATTCTTCCACTCCACAATATATTCTTAATTGGATGCCTGAAGATATCTCGAGACTAGAATCATATTTCATATCTAATATACATAAATGTACATAAAACGTACATTACTGAAGTCCTCCGTGGCTCGACAGGAGTTATCTCGTATAAATCTTTGTATTAATGATAAGCGTTATCATTTATCTCGTAATTTATGGCTCCCTAATAGAGAACGTACGCCCAAATTCGAGGTGGATTTGAACGTTATCTAAGCAGATGGATATGACATATCATTCGCAGGATATTACATATTTTATTTGATGTACGAATATATTAATTTATTCTTCCCATATTTTGGACGGCTATCAATAGACAAGCTTGTAGGTTGACGCCTCGATTAGCACTTTGAATATGATTAGCAAGTTTGAGTTATTTGCGAAAAGGTTTAATTTTATTTGACCTCGACAATTTGATAGTAGTCACAAGAAAACTAAGAAGGTTAGCACCTCAGTACCCAGACTGATGGACTTCTATGCTAGGGGTTGCGAGTTCAATCGAGAGGTGCGGTGTACATCCCGCGGCCATCGACCTACGGTAGCTTGGAGGATACCCTTGGCTTTTAGCCGGTAAGAGTCCGGCGTACCCCTCCGTCCGCTCCAGGATTAAGGAAGACCATGAGGATTTCCTCAAAATGATAAAAAAGGGGTTGCAGGCCGATCCCTAACGATACAAACATTTGTGTAATCGGAAAATATTTATTCCAAGTCTAGGCGTTTGTTTATATTAAAATAAACAAAACCCTCATTTGGTAAACGAAATTAATGGTTTAATATTTCATCCTGTTTGCTCCTAAATACACGATCTAGATAACTAAGTTTGTTATAGTTCGATTCTAAAGCATTAAGGTTAAAGGTACGGTCTAAGTAATTAATACATTGAAAAGGATATTTAGGCGTAAAGAATCTTACTTAGCAGACTTAGAGTTGGGTTATGGCCTGAAACTTCAACGGAACTTGATCAATTATGTATCAAGTTACAGTACTTAGGAACCCTTTTGTAAATAGTGACTTTAAACATAAATACATTCAACTCTGTTCGACGTCGTCTCTTGATTCAGAGTGTCCACCACGACACTAACGGAGTGTTTGTTTTTTAACAGAAATTCCTGTACAGTATGTAATCTTTAAGTCAAAACGATTACAGTAAAAGTTTCTATACCAATAATTAAAAACCATGTTGTAAACTTGTAATCCTGAAGTCAAAATTGTCACAATAAAATGATTACAATAAGTGGCATTCGGAGGCGGTCCGATATAATAAACCTGCTGTATCTAGCCGCAATCTAAGTTTCAATTCTATTTCTGTACAAATCTGAATATAAATTGAATTTGCAGCCACAATGGAGCGAGCATATTGTCCCCGGCAGGACTTTACTGGCAGAGAACATTTGTGCCCGACAAATTGATTTATTAACCTGAACCGAAATTGCAGACGAAAAATCTATTCGTTAAGCTTTAACGAGGTAATAAACTGGATGGTTTATTAATTATTAAGTGCAGCTTTTGTGAAGATTTTCCGGTTTTAAATTTGTTCTTCTTTAGTCATAGTCATAATGTTTTTAATTCATATAGGCTACAAAGAGCACTTACAAAACGTCAAAACTAGTTTCCCGGTTCCAAAAAGTCGATTCTATGGAGAAGAACCGGCAAGAAACTCCACAGTTACTCTTTAAAAAAATTTACTTTATTAATTACTGTAAGATATATAGATTGATGTAATATGAATATTTGATGTCTAAGCCAGTTTTCACTACTGTTAAATGCAGGCAATTCTTTTTTAGTAAGTCTTAATTTTCTTGTTATTTGCAATCATGTCAATAGGCTTACTTAAGGACTAATAAATTAATAGTGTCAAAAAAAAGACAAAATATATAAACTGAAAAGGTTTTCTTTGAATACCTACTTGATATAAATTAAGTTGACAAGAAAGGAAACCTGATCAAAATATCGAGGTCACACGAAGGCATAGGTACAGACAGTATGAGATCAATACGATTATTTATTGAATCTAAGATGCCACAACACTAAGACCTTGCGTGTACAAAAGATTTTTACCAAACAACTTTTTTAAGTAACTAGATATATTATATAGGTATTCTATATACTTCATCTACATGCTTTAAAAAAAATATTGTTTATTTGTTATTATGTTCAACTAACTGTAAGCTGCAATCTGCGCTGTTATTCGCTACATTTTTTTGGGATTAAAAGTAACCTATGTGTTAATCCAGAGTGTCAGCTACCTCTATACCAATTTTTATCAAAATTGGTCCAGCCCTTTGAGCGTAACAAACATACAAACGCACAAATGTTCGCCTTTATAATATTAAAGTGCGATGCGATGAAACTTGGTCCAGAGTTAGCTAGAGCCTCCAGAAAGGACATAGGCTGTTTTCCACCTGAAAGATGCGTTGAAAGTCTTCAGGCGGACGAAGTCGCGGGTGAACGCTGCTGCGCTAAGGGTTGCGAGAACGATTCCCGCACGGTACAAAAATTTTAGTGATCCACAGATGTTTATCCCGAGTTTAGGCGTGGTTCATGTTCGTTAAACACACCCACGATACAGTAGAAGGGCTTCTTTTTTTTGTTTTATAAATAAAAAACTTTTGTCGCCTTAAAACAGTGAGTGTTTTGGTTACAATACCGAATACCATACATACCATTTAATTTATATAGCAGCTTATTAGTGACCCATTAAGAACAAACATCTTTTCGTACAGAGGTGGAAAAAACATCTATACGCTTTTATTAACATCGTGCGGGAATCGTATCTACAACCATCAGCGTAGAGACGTCGATATTTATCTTAACGAGTCACGGTCCTTCACTGCACCCTCGAACCCTTGACACCCTTCAGTACACCCTTAGCTACCTTTAACGAGCCCTGAGGAATGTCAATATTAAGTGTGATATTTCCAAAAATATATTATAAATGCAAGGAGTTACTTCGAATTCGCTTGTTCAAAAACATTCTTATTTTTTAGGGAATAAAATGAAAATAACAATTTTTAAATTTTTGTAACGTTTACCAAAAATAGTGAGATCTAAAACGGCAGGACAATATATTATATTTAAATTTAGTATAGCCTTAACATATAACATTAAAGGCAACTAAGTATACTTTTAATAACGTAAATCAATCTGAGGTTATTGGTGACTTCAACATAGAAATGATAGACAAAAATAAGACGAAACAACACAATACATTTCCACAATAAGACAAAGTAAATAAACAAGGGAATACGCAATTTCAATACACAAAGAATTCTAGTCGGTGTTATGAGTTGCGCAGAAATCATTCATGGGTAATAACGCCCATTTCTGGTGGGCGCCACCTCAGTTATACCCTCGGGATAGGATTATTGGCAAATTGTTCCGTCCGCATTCCGGGCCGACTCGCTCATGAAATATTAAGCACCTATGTACCGATTCCAAAGGCCTACGTACGAACAGACGTAGGTATGAGTATTCTGTAAGATATGTCTGCGTCTAACACGCTTCACGTTCACTTCTTTAAATATTTTACTTCAGCGACAATACCTGGAATTGTTTTTTATCGGGAACTTTTTTACGTATAGAAAGCATTGTGTATTCAGAATGGTATCCCTTACTTCTTTTGGACTAATCGACAGTACAGCCTAGATAGGATAGGATTTAATTTAAATACAAAAATGAGTAAACAACCTAAATAAGTTAATATAATATAACACAGGTATCTTTAACCGCCATCTCTCAAAGCAGATAACAAAACTTCTGTTCGAATAATTTAACACAGCAAAACGACCAATATTTGCGAACAACAGGACGTGAATTACACAAACAATTTGACAAACGAACCAAAATTATATAATGTAAAATAACTATAAAACCTAACGGACAATAATAATGAAACACGGAACAATAGCGGAGGTACTTAAGATAAAACACAGGTAACAGAAGGTCCGTAGTCCGTAGTCCGTGGTACGTACTAGTCGGAGATAAAGCCGTGATTGTACTCTACGAATATTTAAATACGAGCTGAATATTTGCTGTAACTAGGTAGTAACGGTCGATTCCTGCCTCGCGAGCGGATGCTAGCTCCCATAAACTGAGAGATAAGGTCCTAACGCGGATGCTTAGTGTGCCCACTATGCTCTAACTGACACGTTAATGCGTGAAAATCAATTTTCATACGTCGTTTAAGCAGTACCAGCATTGTACTGACGTAGGTACTGTAATATTAAACATAAAAATACCCTTATACACGTCTATTCTTTAACCTTTATGGTTTTGTAATACGTGTCAAAAGGTAGAAATAGACGTCCATATCTACACAAAGTAACTTTTAGTAAATGAAGAAGTTTATTTGCTTTGAAATATCCCTTGTATGTACGTGAACCGTTATATTTTCCAATACTGTTATTATGGTTTCACTTTCAAAAGAATTTGAAGCTTTAAAAGGTCTGGATACATTCTTTAGAACGTGAGGTTTACATGTATGAGTATATTTTGTGATGAAACTAGAAAATTGCTTTAGGTTTCTCATACAAAGATAGAATATTAGTAAAGATATAAAATTTCATTTTAAATTAAAAGAGCAGTAATTTTTATAATAGAAATAATTATATACATATACACATTTAAATTCTACCTCCTTTAAAAACTATTTACAACTTAAATATAAAATTAAAATTAAAAAGCATCGAAGTATTCTTCCTCATCGTTGTCAAAAGGAAACGTGCCCAGAAGACTGGCAGCATTGCCACGTTGAATGGCAATACTGATTCTTTGACCTAAAAACAAACCAGCCCTCTGATCACGCGAAGCATCGACTAAACGTTTTGAAAGATCTTTAAATAAGGCTCGGGCGCTCGGACCCCATGGCCCAAATGTTTCGACCCCAAACGGCTCAAAAATACAATTCCCAATCAGATTATTGTATTTTCGCCGCTTAAGGGTCTCCGCAGCAGCAGCAGCAGTGCCAGCGCAAACTGCTGATCCAGAAACATGAGAAGGTGCAAGGGTATCGACGCACGTTGCGTCCCACACCAAAGGCCTTCCTAATTTCCATGGCAACAACGACATACCATCTGGTCTCTTTCCATCGTCACGTACCAAGCCATTTGGTTCTAATACAGCTGGTACGCCGGCGGTGACAAGAGCACGACGGATGATGTCATTCAAGGTAGCGTGTCTTGGTATGCGACCAGCACTCCTACTGCAGGACAGACCATGCCGTCCGAGGCTGTCGACTGCTTCACCACAGTGACATCGATGAGGAGCAACACTAGGAGCCCCTAAGCGCAAACTAGTAGCTACGCGGAATGTGTTGTCATCCAACATTGTTCCAATGTTGGGCGACGGAAGTGCCTGTAACCAAAGGCCCGACTCCCATTCACCCACAGCCAGCAGACGAGCGCGCTCAGCAGTATTGATTGACGTATTAATCAATTCATTCCGTATCAATCTGCAGAGCGGCTCGTCCCACTGCCTTTGGGAGAAAAGCTGGTTCGGGAGATCAGTGTTTGGGCAAGCCATTTTCCAAGCTGACACTGCCTCAGTTAAGCACGATACCTCAAAATTAACCAAGCAAGAAGCTAGAATTCTTCTGGTTAATTTTTCAGTACTGTGGACTGAGGAGAGAAATGCCGGTAAACCTAAACTTGAAACTGTACGAACTCCTAAACCACCCAAACGGACTGGAAGCGTGGCTTGGGACCAAGCTCGGTCGTCCAAGGAAATATTCAAAATCGACGTTAGGGTGGTCCGGATAATTTGATCAATTTTTTCCAAAAGCTGGGTATGCTTCCACAATGGGGTTGACCGCAGATTGTAAGTAAATTTTGGGCCGAAACAGCAATATCGAATCAAAGTAATGGCCGAATGCATGGTAATTTTGAAAAGTCTGTCCGAAATTATATTGAAATTTTGAATTTTTTCTTCTATAAAATCTGGATAGGATTCTTCCAAAATAGGAGACCCTAGGAGACGTAGAGAACTTCTATTTATAATTTTAATATTGGGAGCTATTTCATTAAATTTTGCTAAAGTGTCTTGTCTGTCGGTAGTGTCCGAGATAAAAATTTCACATTTTGAAAGATTGAGGTCCAAACCAATAGAATTTAATTTGTCCTTTAGGAATAAAATATAAAGATAATAATTAAGATATAAAAGAATACACGAATTAACCTTTCTATTTAATCTACAATTATATAGTAGCCAAAAATGTTTCAAATAAACCAAGGTCTAAATTGGTAAAAAGGTAATTATTTTTTTAAACGTCTCATCTCACATTAAGAATTTTTCTCGTATCGTGGGTGCGTTTTACAAACATGAAATATCACTAAGACCCAGAATCGGGACAAACATCTGCAGATCACACAAATTCTTGTCCTTGCGGAAATCGTACCCGCAACCCCTAGCGCAGCAGTCTAATCGCTTAGCCACTGCGCCAATCAAATAGGTTTTTTGTAAGTTCGATGCTGTTCTATCAGTACAGACAGCACTAATAAATGCATGCAAGACAAAAATAAGTCTTTAGGGAATCGTTACATTAATAAATATATAAAACAATATCCACGTAAATATTAATTTAATCAAAACACACCATCCTAAAACTAGTTTGTTTTATACTAGACAGAAGACTCAAAGTTGCTCGACACAGCGGTACGCCAGTCTCATCAAATACACACTAAAACGAAATTAGGTAACCAAGCACATAATTTTCCAAATAGGAATTGTATATCAGATACACAAAGGCTGCTTTAAACCAAAAATATAGACAATACGCTCAAACCAAGTCCCATTGTGGTCTCACGTCTTTGTTCACCTATCTATGAATCCTATCGCCTCTCCTTATTACATTTGGGCGTACATTCTACGGATTCAATGGCCCCGGTTTGGCGGGCATGCCTACTCAATACAAAATATGCCTTTACCCTTGCGATGACAGACTTTTTATGATTTCTGAAACATATTCGGAGGCAGCAATTTCCCTCTTTACATATCAAGAATTTCTTTGAAATTCTTACATTTGGATTGATGATGATTAATGTATTTATCTTTTACGAATGGTTATATTATTTTCCGTCGGTGTTCAGTTACCATGGAAATAAACAATTGTGCCATAATACAGCATTACGTGAACAGGTTAATTTGACTTCCGACGTAACGTGATAATTCAAAATCCAATTGTTATGGCATATTTACTTAGATTAAATAATGTCCGCGCCGGCGAATATAAATTAAATAGCAAACACATCACAAAACATATTTTGTATGACCGGTAGGCACAGTGAAGGAGCAAGTTACACACCGAAGGAAATGAAAGCCGTAAGTTGGGCCATAGGAGCGCCGAGTTCGTTACCGGGTCCCATCAGTTCCGGCCATGTTACGAGCCTTCGAATTTGCGTGCAAATAAAATTGCCAGCCACATTGGTATCGTAGAGCCGGACTACCCGAGAGACGGACGTAAAGCGGGCGGGATATAAAATGTGGACTCGCCCAAGTCATCTCCTGCGGATGTTTGCAAGTAGGGACGTGTACATAAACAACCTTCTACACAGCTAGGGCCGAGGTTTTGTAAATAGTTTTGTGTACAAAATCTTACCCTTATAACCTTATTATACAACCAAGTTTTTAGTAAATAAAATATGCACGTGTACACACATGAATAAATCATTATTGCTGAATCTACTAAATCTAATTACGTTCGTGTTAGCATAAATCGAATCGTGTACCGCAGTTACAAACTCGGGTATTTCCGAGATACTCATATGTAATTAATTTGTAGAGAAGGTACACACCAAATTTACCGTGTCTTAGTCGCACCGGCATCCTTACATTTCATACAGTGTTTGCTTAGATTACAAGGAAGTTGGTACTGAAATTAGACACTCAAAGTTTGATACCAGCTACACAAACCAAGTCGTAAAGTCTTCGATAGCTCGCAGAGTGGCAAACAAAATAAACTGGTGAAGCGCAAGCTGTTCGCCATTGAACAATACTACCAACCAATTGCGATAATATCTATTCGCCAGTCATACTTTCAGCTGGCGGCGATTCTGCGTGGCCGCGGCACCAGATTTTATAAGGCATAAACCCTGAGATAGCGGCAGTAAAACTTGGAACAGAGGCAATATGCCAGCTCCCTATTGCCAGTTCCATTGCTTTGTTTTAAACTGACTAGGAGGCCGATACCTATAACCGCACAGCGAGCTCACCGCAGTAGATTCGGTCCGAACGAAACGGATTGCATCGCTATGTGGAAACAACAATACTTTGTTTATCGACAACATCACGTATTGTATAGTCCCACATTAATAAGAAGCCTTTGAAGCGTTCTGCTGACATTACAATAACCTAAGTAAACAGTCAGTATTGTATAACTTATAATGTTCCATTATTTCATATGGTTTTATTACAAAGGCGATATATAACCATATAAGTGTGTTACCAAATTATATATTTGAGTGAAATCGTAAAAATAACAAATGATTATCAAAGGCGACAGGCTAGCAACGGAGGCATTATTTGTTGGTAATATTTTGATGCCACAAATATGACATCATAACTTTTTATGGCAAAACCAAATAGTGTCATCAGTTTCCTGAATGGTCCTAAAGAAGTATCACTCTATTACGGCGGAATAATGCCGACCCCCACAAATCCGTTTATCGCTACAGTGGTGAGGCTCTCCGGGAGGCGCTTCAGCCTGTTTAGATATAGTGCACTCGATATATTTCGTTCAAATTGCGAATTTCGGCTTGCTCCGTACAAAATCATAAACGGAATTCCGGAGAAAAAAAAGTAAAACAAAAACTGAGACAATCTTTAATAGAATCCAGCGATTGTGGATATCGTTCTGTGAAGTAAGTACGTATTACGGTTTTATGGGGACTATTCCAGTATTCTCTTACTTAGGCAGATACTTTAGCTGCTAGGCACTGCGTTAGTATTACATCTTAAACAAACTTATATTAGAAAGTCATTACCTAGGATTACATAACAAATTATCTAATATTACAAATCATCATTATCAGGCCTTCTTATGACTACGATGAATCGGCCTCTAGTTCTACTGAATAAAACAACATACATACATACATACATAACATCACGCCTGTATTCCCCGAAGGGGTAGGCAGAGGTGTACATATAGTACACCCACATTTCGCCAGTTATGTTGTAAGTCCTAATGTAATAGGGGGCGAGCCTATTGCCATCAACCGGGCACAAATCCAGACTCCGTGCTGCTACTGTGAATTACCTAATGGAAAACTCAGTAACACTTTGCCCGACCCAGGATTTGAACCCAGGACCTCTTGCTCAGCAGTCGCGCTCAGCGACCACTAGACCAACGAGTAAGTGAATACAACAAAACTGATATAAAATCTTATTGTCAATATATTATGGAGGTCATTATGTATACGAGGGGCTATGTTCAGCAGTAGTCGTTTACAGGTTATATTATGATGATGGTAGGTCTGCTATAAATGTTCGCAAAACAAATTGAGTTATTGCCTACAGCGGAACGTGACCAAAAAGCAATATACACATCGTGTTTAGAAATTAACACCCCCGCTACAAAAACGTGTGTAAATACACAATCCTGTATTCGTAGCAAATAGAAAGTAATGTATATTGGTTGAAATATAAATGCACAATATACGAAGCGTGACGACAACGATACTAACTCTCGGCTATGTTCGCTCGTAAATAGGGGAAGTTACCGACCACTAGCGTTCGAGCGGCCAGCCTTCGGATTTGGGACTTACAAAATACAAATAAACCGAACGTTTTATCAACCGCGGAATAAAACGCCGTCTACTCAAATAAATAACGCGATAAAAATATAGGAAACTTAATAAAAATTACAATGAGTTTTAAAAGGTTTCACTAAGTGGGTAGGCAACATTTTTTATTGTGTCTAAAGCCTTGGCGATAGATTTTTGGGGTTTCGTACGAAATAAGATAAAAAGGAATCCTTAAAGTTAGACTCGTATCTTTCTACTTGACACAATATTGTTAATAATGTAAATATAATATTAGTAGAAGGTTTATTTAACCCTCACACACCCTAGCCGTCACTCCGTCAGATTACTGCCGCTTCTATTCACATTATAACACTAGACATCAGTTAAGGGTTAGAATATATAGGTGAGCTTTTTTATATTTATTTTGTAGGTACCCTCAGTCGGCTTGAGTTTCAGTTCAGACGATTTCAATGTACATTATACTGTTAGATGATAATAATAAAGTCCACTCGTAGAAACGGTTAGTAGTAAATGGAACAATAGCAGTTCCTTATAATTTGGTTCAGATATTTATTTTTATCCAAGTGGATCGAGAGCGATATTCGTAGCGGATTATAATTTATCCTATTTAAATAGAAACATAAAAGGATAAATCTAAAATTACTTTCATAGTAATATTAGCAGCTAGATTTTTGGTAAGGCTACATCCAAGATATAAATTACAGAATCACTAAGGAATGCGAACCGCAATTCACCTCGAGAAACTGCATACCCTTTATTCTCATTTATTATATGAATTCAAATCATAAACCCCATTTATATCACAAATTGGGTCGAAAAGGGCTCTAGCGTTCCTCGCGGCAGAATCTCATATATCGGTATATTCTGTGAATCATTAAGTATGAAATAGTTGATAAAGGGCAGGAATTTTAAAGAATCTAGCATGGATGGATGATTGGAAATGGAAATCACTTTAAATATTAACACTGTAGGATCGTGCTTATGGACAAATTGTGTGAACGTTATATTCGATTTAGAAGAAAATGAGTGCTGTAATGACGGATGAAAGGGTTGAACTCCGTTTGAGTCCGATACTAGTCGGGTAACATGACATCACACCTGTATAACATCACGCCCGAAGGGGTATGCATAGATGTACATATAGTACACCCTCATTTGCCAGTTATGTTGTAGGTCCCAAATGTAATAGAATTGTGCCGATAGGCTCGCCAGGCTATTGCTATCAACCGGGCACAAATCCAGACTCCCTGCTGCTACTGAGAATTACTTAATGGAAAATCTCAGTATCACTTTGCCGGACCCGGGATTTGAGCCCAGGACCTCTTGCTCAGCAGTCGCGCTTAGCAAAAGACCAACTAGGCAGTCACTAGTCGGGTATGCCCGAGAATTCACGTGAATATTCGTCCTGAAATAAAGTGTAAGAAGGTATCTAGTACCTACATAAGTAAGAATAAAATAGTATCTTACGATAATAATTCGAGTCTGATAGCAATCTGCTAGCCTAACCCTACCGAACAAAAACCGTGCGTAATAAATAAGAAGTGAAGTGCCAAATTATAGGCTCGTTCAATATATTATAAGCTCGATTAGTTTTATGGCAGGACTGAATATGATTCATTCGGCTGTAAGTTGTTGGCCTAATCCAACTATTTTGCTCCGGCCGCTGGATCCCACTTTCCTTCCACGTAAAGCCCGGATCTATACGATTAAAGATTTCATCCGCCGATATTGGACGGCCGTAATATTTTAACGACGGCCGACCCTGCAGCGACTTCTTTGTTTTACTGCCCTTATTTTATTATTTATCGAAACATTTGATATAAAAGAACCATTATCTACAATTTTATGTGATGATTTATCACCGAACCTGCAAATAACAGATGTGAGGCTTTTTAAAGTAATCCAACTGTCTTGTTTGTGAAGAGGGTTTTATTTTAATCTAAATGAGGTTTTTAGGCCTATTTTGGTCCCCTTGCTAGGCAAAGACCTCCTCGTTCCTCTTCCAGTTCTCTATCCTTCGCAGTTCCTGACGTTCAGCTTTTATTTGAATTGCGGAATATTATAATTATGTTTTTGTTCTGAACAAGTCCACGATAACCCATGATGTCCTGATTGCTGATAAGTTCTTGATTATCTTCAATGGAGAATGCAGGTTCAATTTGCAGATATTTGTTCCAAGCTGCATATATCTATCATTTATAAGTACTTACTGCTCTATGTGTGTCTGTGTCTCGGTCAAAATCTCTCTCGCTCTCTATCCCCACACACTCATAGTCCATATGCGATGACAAATCACCATGACTGTAGAGGGACCATATTATGTAAACAACGGTTACCTATTAGGCACAGTTCGCAGCAAAGAGCTGCTCGCAGAAGCTCTAGCTACAAGGTACTCATTGATAATATTACACATACATTCTTTAATAAAAAAAATTAGGACGTGGCTAACAAGCCTTGCAACATGTTGGCGTACGCAAGACCTTGCTGCTCGCATCCTAAGCTTAACGTTCCAATGAGAAGCAGACTGTTCTGTTATCGCCTGGAGCCCTCACAGGCGAATTCGAATGCCTCCCGGCACCGCTCGCTATTTACATTGGTCGGTACTGCGCTACTAGAATTCCCAAAGGAAGCAATGATGGGAAGAGATGGTAACCGGTAGATATAGCTACATGATTCTCAGAACGCACTAATACTGCCCAATATTAGTATCAGTGGCTAAGTAATTGGATTGATGTGCAGGTTTGATTCTAGCTCAAAGTATTTTTATGTGATTTGCAGTTTGTCTCGTTTCTGGGTACTTATGCTTGTGACATTTTATATCCTCTGTAAACAGAATACCCACGGATATATTTTGGACACTATTTTCAAATAAAAACCAACTGCAAATTGTGAAAATTCGTCAGAAATTCTCGTTAGGCATCCCGTTGTTTTATTTAAATTATGAAACATGACGTATTGAGCGTCATGTCGTTGTCGAAACTTCGGACTTATAATATTAAATTATGATGAAATATGAAAGTAAATAGGTACTTAAATAGTATAGATAGATAGATAGAATATACTTTATTGCACACCAAGAAACGAATAATACAGTATAACCTTAAAACTAGATAACAGTGCAAGTGGCGGTCTTATTGCTAAAAGCAATTTCTTCCAGACAACCATTAATGGAAAACTAGACAGGAAAAAATATCGGGCAGATGGTGGTGTACATCATATACATTTATACGATTAAACAATACAAAAAATAACTTTGATATATATATTAAAAATATGTAACTATAATATATATATATAAACTAACATATATACAAGTATAATAACCGAAAAAATAAAGAATATTAAATATTAAAGCAACCCCTTTTTAACTAATTTTGTGCCAAATAATGCTCCTTTACCATTTTTTTAAATGTAGGCAGCGATTGTGCGCGTTTGATAGAGAGCGGCAGACCGGCAGTGCGTTCCACAGGCGGGCAGCCTGAATAGTAAAGGAGTGATCGAAGAATCTAGTGGAATGCACTGGGATTTTTAACTTCAAGTTTTCTGATGATCTAAGGCACAATGAATGTGTATCACAGATGAAGTCGAACCGTTCCTTGAGGTAAGAGGGAGTAAAAGGATGATCATGATCAGAGCGAATACATAACATAACAACACGCCTGAATTCCCTTAAGGGGTAGGCAGAGGAGCACATATAGTACCGGGCACAAATCCAAACTCCGTGCTGCTTCTGAGAATTACCTAATGAAAAAACCCAGTAACACTTTGCCGGACCCGGGATTCGAACCCAGGACCTCTCAGCAGTCGCGCTTAGCAATCACTAGTATTAAAATTAAACTATCATCATATAGATTGCATACCTACTATATCAAACCACTTTCTACGATATAAATAGGAGATACATGCCGTGTATACAAGAACGTAGAGATACGAAGCCTAAACAATAACAGAACACGATCATTGTTAATACCGACCATTTTATTAGAGTTATAATTCGTTATAACACTACCGATCACTATGTAGTACGTACGTGATCGGTGAGTGGAATTCCGCGTAGAACAGAAGACACGTTCTCTAAGACATTCATGATGAGTCAATAAATTCACTGTTCCCGTTGTACCACGACAGTATCTGGACTTATTCGGTGTCTTAATATTTTTGTATATGTACGCCAAAAACGAAGTTACGTTATTTGGATATTGGAATATATCTTAGTAGGTATATTATGTTGGTTATGTGGAACAGTATCTCATCGTAGCCTGGTTTGCAGTCTCATACAAAATACGTGGTCGTGGGTAAAAAGTAAAAACTAATAAAAAACACACTCGATTTCTTAGCTTTTGAGGTGTTTAGGTATATTTTTTGTTTTCCAACCTTCTGTTAATCATATCAGTCTGCGTGTATACAATTTAATACAGCAGTAAATTTTGATTCAGATTAATTCATTGGTTGTTAAACAGAGTGTGTCTAAAATACTGTGGAACATGTACCCTCTTACTTATAATCAATGCTAACATGTGTTTTAAGATAACCACTTGTTAAGTCTATTGGCATCTCTATTTTTTGACATGCAAACGACAGTGACAGGTATAATTTAACCGATTGTTTATCAATGAAAATTTCTATAAGTAAGGGGGGAAATGTATAAAACGTATGTAGATACCATACATTCATTATGTTAGTACGATATTAAGTTTTTAATATACGTAAAACGGGGTGAATCAGAACTCAAGGGTAAATAGAAACAAAACTTTGGAACGGATTTTATAGTAAAAGGAGTACAAATTATCACCATTAAGGACCCTATACTTTAAATTGTACTGTAGACAATAATCTGGAGTTATTTTGACAACTATCTGTAATCATTCAATGTTAAAATCCATTCTAAAATTTTGTTTCTATTCACCCTTGAGTTCTAATTCACCCCGTTTTACTGTAAAACGATAAATGCCAATAGGTTCATCCTCTAAATAAGAAAATCTTCTGACTTGAGCAAAAGAGCACCCTTACCGCGCGTATGACTTATGGGAATAGTCATAATGACATAACACTTTATTATACCAACCAGCCCCCATACCATGAACTCTTAAAGCAGGACAGTTTACGTTGTGGAAGCGAGTCGCCCCATTACACTGCATGTAGCGGCGTCTCGCTTCCACAACGTAAATTGTCCTGCTTTAATAGTTTATCGTAAGGGGGCTGTACTTGCACAACATTACTTAAAACACGTTCGTGATTATTATAGATCTAATGGACACGCGCATGCAATATAAAATTGAATGCTGCGCCAGCATTAATATTGAAGTTATAAATATAAGTAGATGTCGACGATTTGCGGAAGTTAACTAACAAGTACTGGATGACACGAGCCAAACATGACAGAAAATGGAAATCCGCCGATGGCACTGCTACATTATCGTTAATTGTGTTCTAATATGTAAGTGGATTTAAGTTACTTAACAATAGTTAATAAAGTTACTTAATTTTTAATTCAACGCTAGTTTTCATTCTTGGATAATCTTTGGTATTGTGCGTGTGTTATCTATAGAGACCTATGTTAATAATTGATTTATTTATTTGATATAATGTACATAAGACCATACCTCGCAAAGTATTCTAAAACGCCTCTAGCTCACAGCGAACTAAAACATAGCGATGAACCATCCTTTCAGAGTGTAGACATAGATAACAAATTGTAGTATTCTATGCTGTTCACTCCCTTTTACTATATTGGGAAGCTTCTCGTGGGAGCCTTCTCCTTCTTCTTCGCGTGTCAACATGAGGTAGTTAATACTTTAATAGAAATAGCTCATGGCCTAATGTAGTGATTAGCCAAGTCGCAAGATCGAGCAAAGCGAATCAGCCTCGCTGGTGTGGTAACTACTGTCTACTAAACTACTGTATAATAAACTCTTGACGACTTGACGAGTGTATCAGACACACCTACAAATTTTCTCCCCAGTGAGACACTAGTAAACTAAAAGGTATCATTTTATAATTTGTAGATCTGGAAGCAAAGACATTCTCATTGAACGAAGCCATCGCCGCAGAATCGCAACAAACGGAAAGATTTGAGACGACACAGTCGCCGAAATTAACAGGCAAGTAAACTTTTTATTTTTTATTTAATTTGGACTTACATCAAATTATTGCAGCTAGTGATTTTGTTAAACTAGTGTAGTTCACTCAACTGCAGCAGCTTAACTCAAACGTAAATTTGTTTTCACAGCAACCGCTACCAAACGATACTCACTGCTTGAACGACTAACGACCAAGTCAAGGGTGAAAGATTTCTTAAGAACGGGTAACTATGAATACTGATTTTATTTTAATAATCATAATCTTCAATGTTAGGTATGCCACCTAACATTCTAGTTGATCTTTAGGTGTAAGAATTCTTATGTGGGTATTGATTTATCTGCCATAGTTTGGGCAATAGAAAGAGTTTATAGACACGGTTTACTTTACTTTGCATTTTCTACCTACCTACGTTCTAAAACAGATGTCGTAATATTATTTTAAGTTATAATTATATTTCTTAAGAGATTTAAGTAAAATGTAATATTATGTTCGACGTTCGAGCGATTCCTTTTACATCAAAAGAAGGTCCCCAACCACATTACTTATTTTATTCATTCCTCTATAATTTTCAGATTATACAGGAGGTAAAATATCTCCACTCAAATACAGAAAGACATTTCAGATCAAAAGCCCTCTGAGACCCAAAAAACTAAAACTATCACAACAAGCAAGATACAAACAGAAGAATAAGTCAGCGAAACGCGAAATTAATGGAAATGAAAAACTTAAACAAAAGTACATCCCACTACTCAAGAGCCTTAGTTTGTTGTTTGATAATCTTCTCAATTCAGACACAAGCGAGTCTCATGAAGTCAAAACAAAGAAATTTAAACGCAATCGATTCTACTCCGACAGTTTTGAAATTCCGTGCGAGTGTGAATCAAAATCCGATTCCGGGAATCCAAAACCAGAGCCGCATGAAAAGACAGCTACTTCTACCTCGGCTCCCGCCACTGAGATCGCGGCTATTACCGAGAATCCCTCCATTGCCGCGGCTTCCCCCTCGTCGACCAATCATTTTATCGCTCGTGACTTCGGCACTTTCCGACAGAATAAGGACATACCCTTACTACTTCCAAGAAATACCTCTAGCAGTCGGCGAAACCATAATGGATTCAGTGAGAGAAGCGGCCCCACATTTTACAGAAACATTGAAAGAAATATCACCGGGAATCATGGAGATCATGAACATGATACCACCTTCAGAGAGAATTACTCCAGTGCAACAAATGATGGAACGAATACCAACGGTGCTACACGAAACAGTACAAGTGGCTTTAGATACTCAGGAGCAAGAGGATTTCGAAATAATACCCGAATTTCCGAGGAGAGATATAACCGAATATCAGCGGGAAAACATACAGCCGAAATCGCGGAAAACAAAGACACAGATGACAACTTTAGAGAAAATCGGCTCGAAATGGGAGGAGACGAAACAAAAAGCACAAAACCTATACCAGAATCTTTTCGAGGATTACGAGGATTCTTACCCCATGACAAAGTCATCATACGCGCAGAGCCCATTCAGCCCAAAAACTTTCGTGAAGAAAGCAACTTCAGTTTCGCAAACAATAACACCAGTTATAAACGAATCCCTGACAGGGATGGCTCATTTACCACAGAAGATCAAAAACTTCGTCAAAGAAATGAAACAATGATGTGGATGAGTGATCAAACCCAGACTGCAAGTCATACAAATATCCCAAAGAAAAAGGCACCTGTGATTATGATTTTTGATGGGTACAGTGTAACGAGGGACAAGAATGGCGAGAACAAATTTTCCGAAAAATCCATTCGTATCCATTCTTAATATTTGAGAGGCTTTCGACCTGGTGTCTTCAGGCGACTACAAAGCCAACCCACATCAGCGCACCCGATAGTAAACATCAAAGGTGATGGTAAACGAAACAAAATATTTTTGCAAATGTTCATTGGCCTAATTGGAAATATGAATACTAGTATATGTAATATATACTATATAATACAGTACGACACGCGCTGTGGTAAAAGAGCTTGTGCAGATTGTTGTCGGTAGTTGTTGCAAGAATCATTGAAAGCCTACCTTTGTGTACCTGTTGATAGATATGACATTAATAGTGATGGACTAATGTGAGACAACCGCGAATTTTCTGTGTTGCATACTTTAGTGTCTGTACCAAGTTTTAAGTGAAGATAAAAGACATTACTGTTGTGAACTGTATATTAGAAATAAGAAAGTATTTTGTACAAATAATTTTGTAATAAACAATTAAACTTATCGGCGTCCTTTTTTCCCTTTGCTCTTGTGGCTGGCTTGGGTAGCTTGAGCTGCCTGTTGATCTGCAGGTCTGGAACAGAACAATTAATGTACTCCAAATGCAGAAGCTGGGACGAGTTTGGGTTTGCTATATCAAAATATTAGTATGAAAAGATTTAAACAATTACTCTTCCATAGCCTTTTCAAGTTAACTTCTATGGCAAATTGCTTAGAGATCAGATTTGTATTTTAATTGACCTTACATAATATATATATTTGATAGCAATTAATAAGTACTAGCTGCAGTTAAACATAGTGAATGTGAGAATTTATACTGCTGCTTACAATGAATTAAGAAAACACAATTTATTATCCCTGTGAAAGCCACTGCTGCACAATAAGGTTTAGTATTAGAACTACAACACGGGAATTAACGCAAACACAATTTTTTTATTTTTGCTTGACATTTCAACCGAGTTGCATCGGCCGTGGTCGGAAGCAGATTCAAATTCAAATTCTCAAATAGTGTTTGCGTTAATTCCCTTGTTGTAGTTCTAATTATCATGGAACCACGATAGTTTAAAAGTTAGTAAGGTTTAGTATTGTCTGCTATGTGGCAGTTATTACCTATTTTGCCTAGTCTTTAGTTTAGGTATTGCTTCTCCAATGTGCCTCATAACAGCCTCACGGGTAGGTAAGTCAGGTTTGATAGGGGAGCCATCATCATTCTTTAACTGAACTCTTATTCTTCCTCTGAATAGTAATTCCTGTATGAAATTAAGATATTGTTATAAGCACTATATTACTAGGCACCTGTGAATAGTTACTTTATGGTTAACAGCATATTATAATAGAAAATTACACTGATTGTGTTTTATATGAAAACAAGGGTTATATACATATATTTAGATTTTCATAACTGTTATTAAAAGATTAATCTATTTCCTTGTGCTGATATTTATGAAAAGGTTTGCATCATCTATTTTTACAGAACTTATTTTGTCAAGCTAAATGTGAGTGATGATGCAGTTTCACTACAAATAAACCTCACTATTTTCTTCTTAAAAGGGCAAACCTTTTCTTCTATTTAATGCCACTTTTTGTGTTATATTGTAGAGATACTTTCAGACATATTTTTGTTAATTACAAAACTCACCTTACTAGGTTCCCTAGGATACAACTTGTTCTCAACTCCTACTCTAAGGCCAGCAGATACCAAGACATCTCTTATCTCCTGGTGAGTGGGGTTCTCCACACAGTGAGACTTGGGCAGTCGACGACCTTGGGCCAGTGTCTTCTTACTGTTTAAGTATGCAGGGTAAATGCATATCCATCTGAAATGCAAAACATAGGTTTGTTATAAGTTATAAGTTTCATAAAATATATTAATATAAGACCTAATGTACACATAGTAAGCTATAAATATTTGAATTTGAATTTGTTTATAACAAGTATCTAACAATTATAATCCAGTCAAAGTTTATAATTACAATGCATATGTTAGTAAATTACTCATTAACGGGTTCTGTGAACATCGACTACTCATAATTATCTGAAGAATCAAAAATAAAAGTATCTTCGCTAACATACCTTTCCACATCGCTGTGCTTCTTTTCAGGGGCCCACGAACTTATCATAGCAGCCATGACTTAGAACTTATTAACTATTGCAATATTCACTAAGATATCAATAGTTTCTATGGGAATTTTGGATACAAATAGATATTCACTTATTTTTCACGTTCCACGTTATGACAACAGATTGACAGTATTGATATGACAGCAGTAGAGGAGTGTCAAGAATGTCAACTGTCAGTGTTGACCTCAATGCCAATTTTCGATATGGTTTGAAACCATTGAATAATTGATGTTTTTGAAATTACTCTTTCTTCTGCTTCTACAGCTACAAACACTGATAAACGGTTAAATCAGTGAATCTTATAATTTGGATAGAGATAGACAACGACTTCGACGCAAAATCAAACACATACTAATGCACAAGACCTTTGTTCCAAATACAAAACGTCAATGTCATCGTTTAAAAAAGATAAATAACCTACAATTTATGAATTAACAATGTTATAAACGAATTGTATTATTTGCATTTGCAATGAAACATTTAAGAAATTTAGTACAATATAAATATATATCTTTATTTCTATAGTGCTTAAACTAGTTTCAGTGGTATGTTAATATCCTTAGAATTTAATAAATAACAATAATCACTTTCGCGTGCTATCAAGTGTATTATTATTTTAAGAATTTATATTAGAACATATAATTTAATATAGAAAAATGTCTCTCTTAGTGGCTACAAATAAATATATTGCATTAGCTAAAGATCTTCATGTAGATTATTATGATTATTCTGATCATAAAATTGTTGATGTCCCTATCACATCTAAGCAGCCTGAAAAAGATTATATATCCGATATTGCTGTATCCAACGACTCTAATTACTTAGCACTAGTGACAGCGTTTTCGAAGCAACTTATGATATATGATTTATGTAAAATGGAACATCAAATCACATTTATTATACCAAGAAGTGCCAGTAGAATAAGATTTACAGTAGATAATGCAAAGTTATTGGTGGCAGACAAGAGTGGTGATGTGCTCATTTATGACATTAAAAAGGAAAACTCTGGGACAAAGCTTCTAGGACATTTAAGTTTACTGTTGGATGTTCTGCAAACTAATGACTCTAAATATGTTTTATCATGTGATCGGGATGAGAAAATAAGGGTATCTTGTTACCCCAACACCTATAACATCCAGACATACTGCTTGGGTCACAAAGAATTTGTAAACCACATTGAATTCCTACCTCACAATGATAAATACCTAACAAGTTCATCTGGCGATGGGACTTTAAAAATCTGGGACTACAGTGAAGGCAAACTATGCCACACAATTGACACCAAACTGGATGTGAAAGATGAACAGTTGAGGCAGAATTTTATTAATGTCATGGATGAAGGTGGTATTGAGGTGATTACCCTGCCAATTGTTCATTTCACAATAACAAAGATGAATGATAGCTTCAGTTTATTAGCTGTCTCTGTGCATTCATACAATGCAGTGATTATTTACACTGTTAAAAATGTAGATAATAAATTTCGTCATCAATTAGTAGAGAAGTTGGAACTGCCAAGGTTCCCAGTTGCAATAAAACTTCATAATAACACCCTCTTTGTTTATGACGATGTTGAATGCACTGTCAATCTCTACAAAATAGTGGAAGAAAATGGAAAGTTTTCTATAGAAGAACCAAGGAAAATAGCAATGTTTGAAAACAAAACGATTGAGTCGGAAAGTGAAGAAAGTCAATTAGATTTCATCAAAGTTTTATATAAACGAAAATTTGATAATGTTCAAGAATATCAAGAAAGAAAAAAACAAAGATTAGAGAAATCTACAAAATAATGTATTGAAATACATGTTGACAGTTATTAATGTTTTATTTATGCTCATCTATTCAATAATTATTTACATAAGCTATATATATAGTATATTTATAACTCGGTTGAGACACTATGATTGCTCTATAAACTACATATTGTTAAAAAATATACTTAAATTACGTACATACCGTTGAATCATTTCACTAATCCATTTTGAAATTTAATTATTTCTCTAACTACTGTAAAGCATAACAATTCTCAGCTAAAATTATGTCATTAACATGCATAGATTTCAAATACCAAGTAGTTCCTTATTTTGGTCTGAGATACATGATTTCTGTAAAAATTATGACAGATTAGCTTTTGTACATAACATGCAAATTTCGCCCATGAATAGAGGACAGTCTTGTGTGAGTATACTGCTGACCTCAATAAAAGTTTAACTTTGATAGTAGATCAGTGTCATAGAATAGGACGATACAAAAATATATTGCTTGTTTAAATTAAAATAAAACAATACAATAACCAGGTATTTATTTATTATCTTTGTTACAATTCAAACAAGAAATGTGAAGATGTGCAAGTCTTATGTGTTGTACAAAAATAAATGAAACCTAAGTAATATTTCAACATTAGTTAAGCTAACAAGTTAATCTAAGCCAATTTCATTATTACACAAACAAAAAAAACCTAAAAATCACAATATCACATTTTAACTAAACACAACAAGGCATGTTATAACTAAGTTATAGATTCTGGTATTTATAATACTTATTATTGCTTAATGAGAAGAGCAATGTTCAACCTGGCAAAAGATTCAAGAAGTTCACCGAACTTTGATATATTTTGTATCACTATAATAATACATATTTAGGTATCTAGTTTTTACAATCGCCATTATATCTAAATGCAATAAATACATACAATCTGAATCGTTTACGTAATTTACCTAGATTTAAGCACATTAGCGAAGTTGCGGAGCTGAAAGCCTAGGTTGTCAATTTCATTCAGAACACTGTCTACTTCATTCTTAAGCTCCATCAAATCAGGCAGGTTGTTGCAGTCTGGGACATTCAGTAAAGTTGTAAATATCTTGTCCCATAGACTTACTTTCATGTACCTATAACAAAAAAATTACATTATTATCTAAGTCAGGATTGTTGGCAGCAATTAGGAGGATGGACAAAAAGAACAGGTAAGTCTGCCATACATTTATCCTAAGACATACCTTGTGCTTGGCCAACATGTCTGTAAAGTTTACACACATTCCCACTTACTTATAAACGATACTAAAATGTATTTTAAGTTAACCACTTCTTAAGTCTATTGACATTTCTATTCTTAGACATGCAAACAACCGTGACAGGTATAATTTAATCAATTGTTCAACACAACATTTTTATAGTAAGTGGATACAAGAATAATTCTTACCTTGGAAGTTTCTTGTCAATATTCCATTGTCCTAAACGATTAGCTACTTTCATATAACTGCCCATCAAGATGACATGAATTGTACCAGCTAGACAGTACAAGTCAGTTTGATAAGTCCAGGGCTTGCCTTCTCTCATCTCCGTGCATGTGAAACCTTCTGTTGCAATCAACTGTAAACAAATATAGGTATATGGTGACTCACAATGGTTTGACAGCTAAATGGGGCATGTTTTCTGAACTCCGGAAACATCCAGCCTCATTTTATTTGTAAATTGTAAAAAAAAAAACAACTTTATTTTCTACCTCTCTGAAAGTGGTGTCCTCTGGAAACAGTGACATGTCTATAGCGCAACCGAGATCAATTAATTGTAAGGATGGAGTTCTCCACTCTTGTGTAGGTCTGAAAAAAATAATTAAATAATGAGTCATATGTTTTTTTTTTTTAATTTTTGGCAATCAGCTGAGAGTTTCAACACTTTCAGATATTTATGCCAGTGTCGAGTTTACTGTTTAGTCATATGTTAAAAAACAATAAGATACACACAACACAGTTTGCTTATGTCTACAAATGTCAAAATATAGTATGGAATAGCCAGTTCTGCTATAATACTTACATTTTCATCAATAAGAAGTTGTCTGGCTTGATGTCAGCATGAATAATCTTGGCTTTATGCAGATAATGAATTATGGACAACATCTCTGACGTTAGTAAGATGACAATAAATTCATTTATACATTTAGATGTAGCAGCCCTTATTTTATTAGCGACATCCAGAAGAGATCCATATTTAGAATATTCAGACACAAACAAACTCGCGTTATCCCCTAAGAAGGCCGTTGTTATATCCATGTACCCTGGAAGCTGTAACATAGTAAGCGTTAAAATACTGCTATTGGAACGAAATATCCAGTTATTATTTATGATAAAATATTACCATGAATGGGTCCTTTATCCTTGCTTTTATTTCTTGACAAATGTAAAACTCCCAAGGTCGACTCGGTTTTTGATATTTCACGGCCACAGATTTGTTGTTATGTAAATCAAGACACAGGAAAACTGCGCCGTAATTTCCCTTGCCAAGTTGTTTGTCAACAGAGAATTTTGTATGCCCTACTGTGACTGCAGTGGTCAGTTGGAATTTAGGAACACTTCGCACTTCTACATAACCATCGGCGTGGGTTTTGTTAGGAAACTTCACATATTCTAACAAAGAATTAAGAAGTTTTTTACTAAATGGATCTATTACTGCTGGGAAATCAATATCAGCCGGTCTCGGGATGTCACTGGTTTCTACCAAGGATATAGAGTGAGTAGATTTGAAGGCTGCACACTCCATGGAGTTCTCACTATCTATATCCATTCCATATCCATCTGAATGCCTTGAGTACACAGATGAAATTCTGCTCTCTTTGCTTACAGAATCTCTGCTGTCTTCAGATTGGAATTCAACTCTATGTTCAAAGTCTAACTGCCTTTTAGAAATATCTTTTTGTTTTTCAACCGCATGTGAAACCTTAGCAGATTGTATTGGCGTCACAGTTTGTGCTGTCATTCCGTCCTTACTGTCAGAGTCAGACATACCGGACGATGGCGGTATCTGAGCCTGCTCAGGACTGGACACATACAAGTTTTTGTGCATCTTTTGAGATATGCTAGGACTGTTGGTGAACTTGGGAGTGTTAGCGTTATCTTTAGGTTCATTTCTGTTCGAAATGAAATTGAGGTACTGGTTTGAAAAACCAATGTCAGGAGAATTTTGTCCAATTTTAACATTCGGTTGGTCGTGTCGGACGTTCCTCAATGCAGAGGTAGGGCTCTTGTGTGCTTGAGAGTTCTTCGACACATTCATCTTGTTAGAAACATTTTGATCAGCCCCAGAAGTATCTTTACCCTCTTGTCTCATTAGCATTTCAGACGAATCTGACGGAACGCTAGCTCCATGTGCCGCGGGACTTCGATAGTTAGTCTGAGCCGCTTGAGGGCTTTGATAAATCTGAAATGGTTGATTGCTTGGAGCACCATACGCAGCTGGTGAATTTTCAGCCAGTTGTTTTGGATGTTGTCTGTATTGACTTTGCATAGAATTATAGTTTTGGTTGCTAGAATGATTAGGGTACGCGTTTGAAGTGTTAAATTGATTATGCAAGTTGTGGTACCCTTGTTGATTATAGCCTTGATTTGGCGGCGCCCCAACCGGACTAGGTCTCTGGTAGTACTGCGGGTTTTGATATTGGGTCTGATGCGGAGGACTTTGGAAAACTGCTGGCTGCTGCTGATGCTGTTGCTGCTGCTGTTGATGCTGTTGGTGCTGCTGTTGCTGCTGTTGCTGTTGGTGCTGCTGTTGCTGTTGATGCTGTTGGTGCTGCTGCTGTTGATGATGCTGCTGCTGCTGTTGATGTTGTTGCTGCTGTTGTTGTTGTTGATGTTGCTGCTGCTGTTGTTGATGTTGCTGCTGCTGTTGTTGATGTTGATTAACATAAATATGCTGCCTATCAGTTTGACTAGGATAATGATAATCTTGACGGCCAGCGTAACTTGATTGAGGACTCATCATTGCTTGTCCAGGACTATGATAACCAACCTGATTAGAGTAAGTGGGACTCTGGAAACCAGGCGCAACGTTTGAGCCCAGAGCATGAGGACTCTGCATGCCAGAGTGTTGAGGACTGTGGTAAGCGTTAGAACTGGGGCTGACATAGCCTTGCTGTTGCTGCTGTTGATTCATCATCTGGTTATTGGAGTAATTTTGTTGATAACTGTAGTTTTGTTGGTAATGTGGATGCATGGACCTTTGTGGAGAGTAGCCATTGTAGTTCTGCGGCATAGGCTTTTGATACTGATGGTCATGCGAGAGGTAAGGCACTGACGTGGACGGTGTTGCGACTTTATTCTCCGGCAACTCTCGCTTCGCCGGGTGCATCCTGGCGAACTGTCCATTTACCTGTCTCGGTACTGAAGACAAAGAACTCCTCTTAGATGTAGTGGGTTGTTGTGATGGATCGTTATTATACATAGAATCGTAGTTTGTTGTGTAAGCTGTGAAGTTTGTCCTTGTTGATTGTCCAGAGGAGCTAGAGCCAGATTTGCTGAAATTATTATGATATACTTTTTATTATCTACTTTTCTAACGGCATGAATCTAGTCAAAGAAAATTAGACTTACCTGTTGTACTCCCTGGTAGCTTCCATTATCACAGAGAGGCCTGCACCTTGATTATCTACAGTAGCATGTTGATCTGTCACATGCTGTCTACAACTTTCTTCTCTCTTTATAAGACCACCATCCAGATGTTCTATGACACTTTCGTCCATACTAAATTTTGGCACGGATGGGAATTTACCAGACTGGTCAATACAGGATGTTGGCTTCTTAAATTGGGACATGTTTGGTGTGCTAGCATCCTTTATGTTGAAATTAAATACTTGTGTACAGGAAGGCTCTTCATAAAATGCAGTCTTATTAACCTATTCACGTAAAATAAGAGTTATTATAATTTTATCACAAAGCTGAGAACCAATAACACAACAATATTAAATGTGACCATCAACTTACATTTTGCTGTCCAGTTGAAACAGGTGCAGTAAACTTACTAGCATTTTCTTTGTCTTGTGGAACAGTTTTCATTTCGGCAAGTTCTTGCTTCTTCTTAGTATTAATGGCCATTGTAATAGACCTATCTTCATGTATGTCGAAATTTGGAACCTCAAACTGTTGCACTACTGGCTGCACTATCGACGGTTCTAGAAGAAATATTTTGTTACAAAAAAAATCTAACTAGATAAATAGCACAAAGAAATAGGTGTTTCAGTTTACCATTGTCATTAAAGAGGTTCCTAAGCTCCCATCTCGCCTCCTTGGTGTTGACCGTAACGGAATCACCAAGGAGGTTGCCCATTAGGCTTCTATTGAACTCCTCCATTAAATTGTTTTTACCAAAGTTAGTACCCGCATTTTCATTACCATAATTGTCGCTTGAAGGATTGTGGATTTCATTCTCTTTGTCAGACATACTTGAGGTTGGTTTGTAGTTCTCATCACTCTTCTTGCAAGTCAACTCACTGAATTCTTTAGAATCCAAGTTAACCAGGACTTTTGGTTCGCCGGGCGAATGCATATTGTTAACTTTTGTGATGTTCTGTAATGTTGGGATGGTCAGAGGCATCAGCTGCCCTAAATGATCTTGCTCTGTGTCTAGGGCACAGTTAGCTAAAGTTTCTAAAGCACTACACTGGGCGAGAGTCTCGTTAATATTTTCATAATTTTGCTGAGCTCCAACCATTTCAGTATTTTCAGTCTTTACTTTCTTTTCTAAATTATATTTTCTAGATCTTATTTCTTCTAAGCTGTATTCTTGGTCATTGACATAAACCTGTGGGATGTATTGATCCGTATTGAATATTCCATTATATTTACGATGGTACAACAAATGTAATAACATATCTGCTAGATATACATACCTGTGGTTTATTATAACAAGGAATTTTTGTAGAATCTGGGGGATCAGGTACACATAGAGGCACAGTAAATGATAAATTATCCATGCAATAAGGCATGTGATTTGTTGGAAGCCTTAAGATGTCCAGTTCATCTTCATATGCTATAAAAAGAGAAATAAAAAATTATATCTTAAAATATAAAGATAATTATTTACATATAGTTCACTCCTTCACAGTAATCAAATTTATAAAGATACGACTGTGAAAATGCACTTCAAGAATGATGTATTTCCAATTGTTTTATATACTTACGCGTAAATGCTAGAGGCTGATGCGGCACAACATTGGTGTGGACCATTTTAGTCTTTGTGTTAGTCCATATACCAACTTCCTTTTGATTTTCTACGTTACTGCAAGCTTGGACCAGCGACGCGGGTCCCGGGTCCTCCGCAACCGGTATAGTTGATTGTGATGTTGAAGGTGCATCCTACATACATTATCATTAGTGAAAAAACGTGATTTATAAAGAAATTACGTAGAGCGGCGAAATGCGAGTATGACTAATATTATAAAGGCAAAAGTTTGTGTGTTTGTTCTTCTTCACGCTCAAACAGCTGGACCAATTTTGATAAAATTAGCTATGGAGGTAGCTGACAACCTGACACATAGGCTACTTTTTATCCCGAAAAATGTAGCGGGTAACACCGCAGGGCATAGCTAGTATCCTGACAAAAGTAAACACAATCTGCTTACTACTATAGCTACCGGCTTGAAACATAACATCAAAAGATAAGTAGAGCGTTCAAAGGCATACGTCCCGATAGCGGGTGTAGTTACAAATTTGGATATTTAAAAATATTCTTCTGTAATCTATTAGATTTCTTACAAGTTCTGTATCCATTTTATTCAACTCAAGTAAAGACTTTGCACCTACATTCAAGGCCAGGAATATTTTTATTACGTAAAAGAACAAAATTGTATACAAAACGAAACGGATTTTCTCTGAATATGTAACGATAATAACAAAAACAACGTCAGTATTGCGCGTAACGTTCATATCCATCGATATAGCTACATTCATTCAGGCCCAACTGATATTCCCAAACATAAAGAAACTGATAAGGAGAGTTGTTTATTTTTAAATACTCTCAAGTTTAGCTCATAAATTTCGTCATCTGTTTTCTAACTGACAAAACAGTTATCATAACAATTTTACATTAATCTTCATCCTGTATTTTCTCTCGTTTGTTTGGGGAGGGATGTAGATATTAATGCATTATTCTTTTACGTCGTCGGCAAGATTAGTCGTAATAGGTGACGGACAAGGCATGGGCAAGAAATGAGCACGAGAAATGTTGGTGTACAATGATCTGACCGAATTTTGGCCACGGAGCCTCGACATGTAAAAACGGTCACCCATCACACGACTGACTACCTCAGGGGGGATTACAGACGGATTATGGGAGACAGACTAACATAATTATTCTATTCCACTTATTTCAAAACAATGCTAGACAAAAGACTGTTTATACGACAATAACATAGCTTTATTTTTTCACGTAAGGATAGTATTAGCTTAGCGATTACGTAATGATGTCTGGGTTCATTTGTAGTCTAAACAGACTGGTGAATTAACAGTATTACGTCTTATGTAATAAGGGGCGAGTGTATGGCTTATACTAAGAATTTTGTAACAGAAACATGATTTCAGTAAATACTATGGGCTTAGTAAAATTAAGACCAAGTAAGCTAATAATTTAAAAGTAAACATAGTAGTTCCATCTTTGAGGGTCAGGTGCCTCGAAGTACTCAGTATCATCAAACTGGTGTAATACGCCGTCAGGTGTCAAATATCAGAAAAACTCCGTCACACGAATATTTCTGACTACATAACGCCCAAACCGATTTCCCTTTACTGTGCGATCGCAAGTTTCATCATATCAGACATACTGGCCAACTGCCCAAGTACTCTACTATTTATCTTTAAAGATAATATTATTCAATTGTTATCCACCTACAATAAAATATTAACATAATCAAGTTGTAATCGCGGTTTGATATCATCATAATTGTCTAATTTCACTCTGGTATATAAGCCTCTACTTGATTCAGATGCTTACTTAGATTAAAAAGATAACAACAAAGTGGTTGATATGTTTAAGCACACATAATATGAACTCTGAAGGGGATCGTCATCGTATCGCCTTTCGCCTCACCCGCAAACAGGCGTCCACCTAACGTAAGCATGTAACCAAAGCGGATCAACTGCTCCCATAAGTCGACTCGGCTAAGGCTAGGCGACGCCGCACTTACGGCTCGTGCCCGGCGAGGCAATTGCGATTAGTGTGTGGTGCAGTAGGAAGTTTCATACAAAGAACTGCACGGCTCGAGTTGATATGGTGACAATCCCTTTCCGGGTTGATATGTGAGCTATGACCTTTATACCGCCCGCATAGACGCATTTTACCGCGTAAGCCCTTAGGGCTCTATGTGTCGCTACATTAAATTTCATACAAACAGATAAAGAGGTTTAGCCGAAAACATAATGTATGCTGTACGTTTACACACATAAATACCGCGCAAATGAGTTGATCTGCAAGATAATGTTTAAACTAGACGATATCCTAATAAATTGTACAGTAAATGCTACAACTTAAAAAAAGTTCATAGAGTTATTAGTTAACAAAATATAATTTCAACTTAATTACAAAATCCTTTAACTAGAACTTTTACAATCAAAATCACATTCAAAACACACAAAAACTATAATAAATAATGCTTACCTCATAGACATTGATCATAACATTGGAGTTGGGCAACCTATTATCATAATTGCCTGGTTGCTGCCTCACCACACCTGGAACAATGCTTCTCACACTGTCCCCAACTCTCTGAACTGGGACATTCGCGATGTTTCGTCTCTTGAATGACTTTAATGATGTTAATGCCATTCTAGTCTCAGCCAGTGCTGATGCTGCCTTCCTTTTAGTGGGTGAGTCATCATGTAACATTCTTTGAGCAAAGAATAGTTGAAAGTTCCTAAAAGCACAAATAAAGATGTGTGAAATGCATCATGTCGATTATTCGACATAAAACCAGCAAGCTTTAGTAATAAGTTCAATTAAGTAGCAGTTCAGTGCAAAGCAGGTTATCCAGCATAAGATTTGTTAAACTCTATGTAGAAAAAATAATGGTAAATAGCTTGTAAAAGCTATATTGGTAAATTGTATATCATCAGAAAAAAAACAATGTGGGAAGTAGAAGTAGTAAATGATTGTCAGTGCTGAGATGACACAATGTATCTGTAGGAATTTGCTGGCAATAAAAATAAAGATCAAAATAATATTTTTTGTCCTCAGAAGAATCTTCATTTATTTCTACTACAATGATGTAATCACAGAAGACTTTGATCTGCTGTTAATTGTCATAATTTGAAAAGGATATATTTAAAAAGTTCTAAATTTATCGCATTTTTAGAGGTCAAAAGGTTAGATTACAGTAAGTCTAATTAGGCTGCCAGCCATGTTTTAGTGCAAGATAAATACAGATTTCTTTTGTAGATCATAACTAGGGATATTCAAGCTAAATGTAGGCTATACAAAACCAATGGAACAAGTTACAAAACTATGCTGTAACTCAAATGAAAGATAAAGATTATATTTTGTGTATTAAAAATTATTGCTTTATTTTATATTTTTACTAAAAGAATATACTGCCTGCCCTGTAGGGGGACAATGACATGCTGCTAATATTATGATTTACAATGTTTTGTTTTAAGTTGCTTGATCATCTGACAGTAATAAAATAAAACATAGTTGTGTTCTTAACTCTCCATACAATATTTATAAGGATCATTCACAGCAGAGTTTATGATATCAGACCTGCTAGTTACCAATGATATCTACATCAACTTCCATTAACTATGTAGATAGCTCACACAGTGATAAATGTTCAACTATCACTAATCTATTAGAAGGCAAATACCTTTTTTACTCTGCTGTAGTGCAATGTTTTTTTAAGAATAAACTGAATAACAACTCAAAGGATAAGGATCTTTTTCAAATTTATTACAATACTTGGTACTAATTTAAGTACTAGTGTAGTTTTTCGGAAGATAAATATGTCATATTGATGTTACATGAACAGCGATGGATAAAGGTATCAAGGGCAGACTTTTACCCAGAAATGAAATGAGTCACAGGACCAGCTAATTAAGAAAAAAAGTGACAAATATGGAATATACTTACATGTGCGCTTGCTCAAGTTCATCCAATGGTTGGGCTTTAGACTGAAGGCCTAACATGTACACTTGGTTGGCTTTCTTGTAATCACTGGACTCCTCACAGTAGCATGCCCAAGCGCGGTAGAACTCTGAACATTCTACCCCAATACCAGTGTTGTATAACCTCTGGTATATCTCCAAGGGGTTTGAGAGACAGTCAACCTACAAATCCAGTGGAGATTGAATACAGATACACACAAAGTTATCCTTTTAGAAATTATAAGTACAGCTTCATGTTGGATTCAACGTGCCTATTTAAAAGTTGTCTGAATGAATAGAACACACTTTTCTTAATCAGTCATGTTTTCTCGGTCTATATTTGACATGATGTAATACAATAATATCATTACCAATAAGATTGTTAGAACTGCTCATAGTTTTAACAAATGATATAACAACTTCTTAAGAGCAGCAAATGCAATACAATTACTTTTGATCTGAATTTGCAATAGGAAGATATTTTGTGATTGACACACATTAAAATAACCTTAATTTATATTTAAGTCTGACCAGCATATTCTAAACAATGTTATTTCTGTAGCAAACCAGGACCTTACATAGAATTAGGACTCATAGTAATCATCATAAACAGGACAACATTGACTAATGATTGACTTACATATTTTATCCATAATTTTACAAATCTTCTGTCTTGATAGTATTTCTGTTCATTTTCAAACAGTTGTAGACAGTCTTTGATTAACTTATCAATGTGCCCTTCATGTCCATGTTTGGGATATGACTGTTCAACCCACTGTATGTAATTGAACCAGGGATCCAAGGGATCTGTGCCCTGGTAGTGTCTGATAGCTGCTTCATGTTCTCTGTGGTGGCAATATGTTCCAATAGTTATTTAAACTAATTTTGATATTTAAATAACAATACGAATGTCCTTGTTTACACGTAGATCCAAAATACAATCTTCAAATAAGTAAAAAAAACAAGCAATTTGTGGTTAAGTAAAAACTAAATAAATGGGTAAATAACATGCCACAACATAAACAAGGACGCAAAATACGATGGTACTTAAGTAATATGAAAATAAGTTGTGAAAAACTTTACTCTTTTTGCAGCTGCAGCTGTCTCTGAGCCTCTACATCCGACTGAGCCTGCAACGCTGTACCCAACTGCACAAGGTTTCTACCACCTCTTAGTGGTTGAATATTTTCTTTACTAACGTCGATGTCCATCGTAGAACTTAAATAGAGCTGAAATATCACAGCATGAGGGATAAACACAGCACACTGAGCCACAAATAAGCGATCTTAAAAAAATTGGTTTCGAGCCCTAATAAATTGTTACGGTTATTGTTCAGCGAAGATGTTACGAGTAAACTTATTTTATTAACAGATTACACATTTTACTGTAAGCAATGCTAAGATATTTAAAGTTTTTAGCTTTGAAAACCCGAAAAAAATTGGCGACTACCAACTGAAGCACCAAAAACTAACCCGAAATTGACAATCCTCTAGAGAATTTCAATGTCTATGGCAAGATTTGAATTTCTCTAAATAAGTCCGTTACGCGACTTCGCCTAAGGAAGACAGGGTTAGCGAACCTTTCCAACGGCTCTTGTAAGAACACAATGCCCTAATCAGAGCAGCGTTAGAAGTATCTGTTGCTCTTTAATTGCTTATAAAACGTAAGGAAGCTTTAAGCTTGCGATAAAATTGTAAACTATTATTAGGTATAATATGGTATAATGTTTAAAAAATTCCGGAAATGACAGAATATAAGAAAGTCCCATTTAATTGAATACATGGATAAAGCCAGATATCATAATCGTTGTAGTGTAAATTAAACTAGTTGTTTCTAACATCTTTTCTTTCAGTATAGTCTATGGTACCACGCACTGCCTAGTGGGCTAGTGGTCGCTATGCGCGACTGCTGAGCAGGTCCTGGGTTCCAATCCCGGGTCGGCAAAGTGTTACTAGGTTTCCCAGTAGGTAATTTTCAGTGGCAGCCTTCGTGCCGCTGGATCTGAATCTTTCGGATGACAAGGTTTACAATAATAATCCTTTATCAGATAACTTTGGCCCATAGATATATACCTTACAAACTAACATATATATTTAAATTACAATTTGTTTTAGTAAATACTATAGTAGACTTAATAACTGACGACCTGATTGGCGCAGTGGCTAAGCGATTAGACTGCTGCGCTAAGGGTTGCGGGTTCGATTCCCGCACGGGGCAAAAATTTGTGCGATCCACATTTGATTGTCCCGAGCCTGGGTGTTTGTGTATGTAATATTTCATGTTTGTGAAACCAGTGAAACGTACCCATGATACAGGAGAAATTCCTAGTGTGGGGCAACGTTTTAAAAAAAATAATACTATGTTAGTAAACACTTCCTAGCACAAATTAATTAGTTGTGCGTTCTGTTTAGGGCTTGGCCCCTATTACATTGGGACCTATTACATAACGGGTGAAATGTGAGCGTACTACATTTGCACGTCTGCCTATACCTTTGGGGAATACAGGTGTGATGTTATGTTATGTTTTTTACCTTTTAACTCCCAAACAAGTAGGTAGAGGTGTTCTCATTTTATCCGGAGTATATACACCCACTTTTCACTGCTCAGACTGCCTCAAGTAGATTGACGACTTCGACTTAAAAGGCGGACTAAATTAAGCATACTGGAACTTAATAGCAACTCATGGTTTGAGTATCTAAAATGTTCGTATCGACTTATTACAGCATTTTATGCTTTCTTACGTACATACCATCCGAAATAATGTCTAAAAATTCTCAACGAAATTATATCTGAAAGTTGTAATTATTGGATTTTTCACGTCCTTAAATTTGGTGGTGGCGGCTAAGCTCAACAAGCTAAGACTGCAAGACATTCCTACCATGGACGGATCTATAATTCCCAACCACTTTTGTGATGGCTAATCTATCTAATATTATAAACATGTTTGTGAGTGTGTGTTTCTTGTATATTTGTAACTTCTTCACGGCTAGATCAGTTTTGATAAAATTTGGTATGGAGGTATCTGGCATCCTGGATTAACGCATAGGCTACTTTTTATCCCGAAAAAAGTGTAGAGGGTAACACCACGGGGGCGCGGGGCACAGCTAGTTATTCATAAGTGGGGTGTGTGCTAAATTTACCATATTAGGCTGTTCTACAGTCTAATTATTTTTTTTCATTGCCTACTATTTTTGTACCCTATTCATAGACACATTGAATCCTTAGAGGAAGGAGGATTAAATCTGACTGCAAGTTGTCAAGTGTCAATTTAATGTCATTGTCACCATCTCTTGTAAGCTGTAACTACGATTTCAATGTAAATAACTCCTTTTATTCTAATAATTCTTACTTTTAATAACAATAGCTCCACGCATAACATTTTTGTATGCAGTTCATTGTTAGTAAATTCTTCAAGTAACATATTTTATACCTGTGAGCCAGTTCTAGCCCTTGTCAAACGCTAAACCCCACTTGCTGTTATAATACTTTTTATTATCATCGTTTTTTCTTGCGTATAATACATAAGAATAGTCAACAATATGTCGCTTCGCCTGCAAATGGAAAAGCAAAAAGCGCAAGAAGAGATGCGTCGATTGATGGCTGAACGAAAAAAGAAAAATTTAAATCCCACTAAGATAGATAACCCTCTTGCAAAATACAATAATGCTGGGCAACTAATGTGTATACTTTGCAACTCAATAGTGAGATCTGAACAAGTGTGGAAAGTACACTTAAATAGTAAACAACACAGGGATAATGTAGAGAATGCTAAAAAGTTAAAAGAAATGACTAACAATTTCACAGTTGGAAAGGTTAGACACAAAAGTCCACCTTCAGATGCACCTCCAGAAAAAAGGTTGAAGGGAATATTAAAAAATGTGAAAGACCCTGCATCATCCATAGAGGTTACCAAAAACAATGCCCCACAGGTTGTTTCTTTTCACAATGAAGAAATTAAAAGGACACCCTTAGCACCTACTACACCAACTCCTGTCAATGAAGGTATGCTAACAAAATGTGACCCAAAGTTTTATTATTGTTATCTTAATTTAGTTTGTACTCACATATTTATTAGACATGGGCCTATCTTAGATGTGCTGTCTTCACTTTCCACTAAGTTATTTTATTAATTACATTCTAACCCAGCAATTACTGTAATATATTATACTTCAACATACTTATTTTATTACTAAGATTTATTTTAATTCTATACATAGTCGGGTGAAAAATGGGCATTCTTCTTTAGTACCTGCGGTGTATAGGCGTGTCTTACAGTCTATCTATAATATGACTGATGTTTTGTAAAAGCATTTTTAGATAAAACTAATAATGTATTCTTTATTTAGAACTGTTCAATAACATGTATGTATCATTCTCTTTAGAACTACACACAGCCAGTTCTACTGAGCCTGAAGCAGAACAAGTATCAGAACAACCTATACCAGAAGGATTTTTTGATGATCCTATTTTAGATGCAAAGGTAGGTTGCATTTTAAATAAAACCTTTTTTTATATTTATAAATCCTTTTATCATAATCAAATGCTGATTAACATATAGAAAATGTAACAAAGTAACACTGTAAAAGATACATAAATTCAGTTTTTATTGCCCAAATAATTGTTCAAAAGATGGATGAATATACTCAATCATGTCTGAAGCCACCATGCTTCTCCCTTTCACTGCAAAAGCCTTTTCATTGCACAGCCTTATTAATTGACATGCAGCATAACATGACAGAGATGAAGCCACTAAACATTTATCATCCTGTGCCTCCACTTCAATTTTATTTTGGTTAGCCAAGGTCCAATGTAAAATGACAGCTATAGTGCCAGACAACAGATCACCCTGGCCACCGCATCTCCTGCCAGAACCACCAGTGTTTGATTTCCATTGTACATCAGAGTTTACACTGAATACTTCATCCATTTCTCCCTTTTTCAGAACAGTGACATATTTTCCTAACTGCATTAATCCTGAAGGGCCATTTGTTTTGTTGCAAAGTCTCTCAAACTCAATTTTATTAGGTGTCAAGATAACTGGAGACATAAAATCTTTTAATAAATGTGGTTTTTCAGTGATCAAAAACAAACCATCAGCATCAATGACTAGTGGTATTCTTTTTTCCCTTATTGTTTCTATTAATTCGGTTACCACATGAAATGTTTCCTTTTGTCTGCCTAGGCCGGGTCCAATGACTATAGCATGGAGTCTATCAAGCCACTGTGATATCTCTGTAACTGCATTAGGCCAATCTAATAATGGATGTACTATTAGTTCTGGACTATAAGACTTAATAACAGTAGCTGCATTAGTGGTACAAAAAATATGAGTCAAGTCAGCCCCTACCTGTAAAAAGTAAATATGCTTATTTATTTTGAATACATATTTATAAGATAATACAATAACAAAGGTAGTAAACTAACTCGTAAAGCACTTATTCCGGCAAAGTATGGCGCGCCTGTATATTCTAATGATCCTCCAACTATTCCTATTCTGCCGGCTTGGCCCTTATGACGACTGTTATCCAAAGCAGGAATACACGCCTTAACGTGTTTCATCATACTAAGGCCTTCCATTTTAGTATTTTGTGAACAAGTAACAGAACTATATTGTAAATACTTTATTTTTGTAGCCAAAGTTCTTGGTGATAACATTGACACTGTCTGACGTCACGGACGGTCAAATGAAAATATACAAACAATAATACGTCAACGTCAAATAAAATTTCGAGTTACTTTACCTCGCGTTCCAAGTTAAATACAGAGAAATGTTGAGCATAAATTAAGAGTCCGATATCGACTAACACGACAATCTTCGATAAAAATGAATGTGAGCTCGATAGTATTTTTGCGTTCTTGTTCGTAGGTAAGAAATATTGAATATAAAGATCCAATAGAAGAGGAATGGGAGAAATTTCAAAAGGAAATCAAAGAGGAGGCGACCGCATCTGCAGAAATCATTGCCGAGGAGCAAGAAGAAGCAACAGCTGAGAGACAAATTGATGAAATCGATGAACAAATTAGAATTTGGTCCAAGTTAGTAGAATTTTATATTGAGTATCTAAAAAGAGAAGTACTTACCTACCTATATGTATTATATTAATTTTCAATAAATTATTATTTCCAGAGTATTAGACCTCGAATTAAAAAAAGATGAAACTAAAATGAATAAACAAGATACGGAACAAATGAGTGAAGAAGAACATGGTGATTCAGAAAATGAAGAAGATATTGATGAATTTTTGGACTGGCGAGCAAAAAAGTCATATACCTAACATAATGTGTATCTTCATAATAAAGAAGACTTAATGAATAAAGTAAATTACAATATTCAAATGTCTTATTCTGCAGATTGTTGGAACACAAACACTTATTTACCTAAGCACTGCCTTTTATGTGCTTGCATATTAAGCTTTTCATAATATTATTTGAATCCTAAGAAGGAAAAACCTATTTAACGTTTCTGGTAACTCTACTATGCTCTACTGAAGTCTAGAGCAGAGCCCTGAGCCAGTAGTTGGTGGAAGGCATAGAGAAAATAAGTATAGTAGTCTATGGTGGAAGGGCACTATACACTGAACGTCAATATTAGCGCCAAAGTAGAATTGTAGTTAATCATGTTGTATGGTGATTGAAATCAGACTTCTTAGGAAAGCATTCCCTAAACGTATGTGTTGCTGCAACAGTAGTTTTGTTTTAATGTTATTAATTTAATTTGTCCCGTTCACGGGCATGGGGCACTTGAAGTAGCCATTGTCTATGAATTAAGATAGAAAGAAGATTGTCTGTGGTCTGTAGAGCTAGAGTGACTTGACAGAATTAAAATGACATTATAATTGTCATTAAAAATAAACAGAACAGACCGAATTTGACTTGAGATTGTTTGGCTGTATTTTTAATAAATTATCGAGAAAGTTTGGTAACTTGAATACAAATAACATATTATAGATAAAATGACGAGTGACGACACCGACCAGTATCGCCTGTTCATTAGAAGGCTGCAAAGGGAGGAAAACAAGCCGGCTGCATTAACCGACATTAAGAACTTACTCGCATTTAAGCCTGCCGGTGAAGCTATCACGGCCATACGAGATGTAGGCATATCGAAGATAGTTCAGTGTGTTAATGTGCCGAACACGTATGTAGTTTTTCTTTACTCAACTTAAGTACGCAACAATGACTTTCCAATAAGACAATATATTTATGCATTGTTTTTATTATTTATTTATAGTTATTAGAAAAAGTTCACAACAATCTTATCTTGTACTAGACGTTATCCTACAAAACCATTTAATTTACGTTTTTAATTCATTATTTACCTGAAATACTTACCTAGCCATGTCTTATAATGAAACGAAACATAATATTAAAAAAAAAAACAACAATACTACCTTACCTAACTTCTGAGCTGGTCGTTTGTTTAAAGTACCAAACCAGTTTAAGCATAGCTAGTCTTAACAGTAGGCAACTCCATTCCTTTGTTTCAGTTCAACTGTGGATTTGACATGTGAAGTGTTAAAGATTTGTTTTGAGAAGTTTGAACCAGGGGATGTGATTAAAAACTACACAAGTCATATTATGTATTTACTTCGCCATGAGAAGAGCTGTGTCAGGAGACTTGCTGTTGATGAAGTAAGTTATATTGCAATTTCAAATCATTTTTTTTTGTAATACAGTCACTCTGACATGATAATATACACAGAACTAAGAATATGCATCTGTTTATTGCTGCATGAAAGGATGAGCCTTAAACACAGTTACTGTTTTGCTTAGTGTAGGTATATTATGGTTTACTTAGGTTTTAAGAACGTTCAGAAATTGCCCAGCTGCAGAGTGGAACATTCTAATAGTCTAGCAACAGATTAAAAATGTATTATGTTACAGGTGCATAAAGCAGTGAAAGCAAGCCCCAACTTACTGCCAGTGCCTCAATACATAGATGTTTTTGTAGCAGTGGCACAGTTAATAACTGATGTTGATGTAG
Source organism: Abrostola tripartita (assembly GCA_905340225.1). Lineage (NCBI taxonomy): Eukaryota > Metazoa > Arthropoda > Insecta > Lepidoptera > Noctuidae > Abrostola > Abrostola tripartita. The sequence goes on from HG996494.1 coordinate 2,163,156, forward strand.
GAATAGCCAATGCAGCAGTATTGATTACTTCAAGCCTACCCAATGATGCTTATCGTAAAGTGCTGGATGAAATGCTGATTGCTGTAGGGTATAACAGCAGTAGCAGTTGCAATGCATTTGAGGTGATTGAGCTATCATAAATATAGAGGTAACCATAGGACCATGCATTTTGCATATCACCCTGTAATTTTTTACAAAGTTAAATAACCAGGCAGTATAAGTTTTGTTGCAGGGGCAAAACTTTTTATCACATACAGATAATTAATGAACATTGATTCACTCACACTCACTAATACAACTACAAAAGTATGAATCTAGTATCATTGGTAACAAATTCATTTCCTTCATCTCATAATCCACTGGAGAAATTTTATGTCTAAAATACCCATTTTTTTCAGGTTGTTGTCAATATATCAGCTAAATCCTATGATCTATTCAAGTTATGTGTTGAGATGAAGTACATTGATGCCATGGTGAAAGAACTGCAAACAGATGATGTGCTGTACCAAGTCAACATTTTAGAATTGTTATCTAGGCTAGTTGTTACGCCCCATGGCATTAACTACCTGGTGAAAAATGGAGGCTTAAAGCAAATTTCAACACATGTAACAGAATTGCAGAATAACTCTCTTCGTGGTTTGCTAATTCCAGGTATAGCAGATGCATTAAAATAGTTGTTTTGTCCCATGAGGATTGTTAATATAATTCAATTTTGCAGGTTACATGAAGTTTTTCGGGAATATAGCACATAACTACCCTAAAGAATTATTTGAAAAGCATACTATTCTGTTTGATATTGTATTTGAAGCATTACAATCTGGTGATCAGAACATTCTGCCTGTTGCCTTGGACACTTTGGGATTTGTTGGTGAAACTGTTGAGGGCAAATTGTGTTTAGCTGCTTTAGGTATGTATTTGTTATTATTTACTCTATAGCAAAACTTAACACGAATCCTAGGTCAAATACCTAAACTTAAAACATAAAAGTTAAACAAAATATATAATATTTAGATTAGAACAACTGAATTTAAATCTAAATTACTGCAGCACACTATTTATTATTGTCAACAGGTAGCAGGTATACCCAAGCTGTAGAAAATGTGGGACTGCTTATTAAAAATGCTAATTCTGATATCAAGATTCGTGCCCTACACTGTTTCGCGGGACTTATGAGCATAGACAAGGACCCGTCTGTAACTTCTTCTAAGCCTGTCGACCATAGAGTCACATTAATGACTCGTGAATGGTTCCGAACATTAGACTCTAAGCCTATGGAAGCTTTATTTGATATCTGCAAGAATCCATTTCCGGACATGAGGCAAGCTGCATTCATCTTGTTGGATGCTGTATGCCAACACCAATGGGGCGAGGAAATGGTCGCAAGAGTTGCAGGTATTTATAACTTAGTTATGATCGCTCTATCGCCAACCTGCAGAGAGCATGTCTGATGAAATGATGATCATTGCTTAGGCACTGATCTGAACATTAAGAGGCACTTGTCTTTCAGTAGGAGTTTAGCTTACTATTGTGCTGGTTGGGAATTTTAAATGGATGAAATTTTAAATAGTAAAAATATCATAATAGATTCCTTTGCAGTCATCATCATCATCATTTCAGCCCGGTATATAATAGACGTAAATTAATATTGAGATGAATAAAACTGCAATATTGTTTGGCAACATTTATTAATGCGGCTATTTATTTACTAAAGATACGAATTTAAATAGTATTACGAATTGAATAGTAATGTAGTTATGAGCTGACTTATTTACCTAAACTTTGTTTCTGGATACTAAAATTTAATAAAAATTGCTTATCGTAGATTTTATTATGTAAACAGTAAATAAAGGAATATATGGCTAAAACACTACTAAAATAAGATACCATCTATGAAATAATGTAGTAGAGTTTATCAAAAAATATAGTGATGGAAAGTCATTTAACTTATGATAGTAGACTCCCTATAATACCTGCAAAATGTAAAAAAACATCGATAAATTTAAATGCCCTTAATCATACCATACAATTATGATTCTTCTGACTAGCACTCTCCTCTCGTTCACTCTTAGATAGTAGAATCTACGCGATGCTTTGGTAAATCTTTAATTTTGGTCTAGTATTTACTTAGACAATAATAGCCTCCGATTATGTTACACTGTTTGATGAATTATGTGTGTTATGCCTCTTTCAACTGTATCAGAGGGATACAAGCGTGCAGACGACAGATATGAGAAACATAAATATTAAACATGATGATATAATATTCGGGTTTTACACATTACTTTTAAAACTCATGCAATGTAAAACAGTTTGGCAGACACAGTTGTTTTTATTCCCTAGTTTGATGGACGAATGTTTAAAATGTTACTTTGAAATATAAGAATGTATAGCAAATATTGGTGTTTCTTTACTAAGGTCATGGCCGTACATCACGCTGATTTGTTCTAAAATGATACTTTGCAACTTGGCCACTATTTTATTTATATAAGCGATGTCATAGACGTAGATAGACAGATGAGTTTAGTTATATTATATTTTAATGCAAGACTAGTCGGAATGGTTGTTGTGTGTTTAGAGGTATTAAGCTACTACCTGAAATAAACATTATTTAATCACCTTTACTTGGCCTAAACATGCAAGCATTGCAAAGGTTCTATGAAATTTAATTATTCATGTTGTAATAGCGTTTAAAATATTGTATTCAGAGAACTTGTTGGAATATAATATTGTCACCAAGCGTTTTACATAGACATCTTTATAATTTGCAGGTTTCGTCGAATTTCTCATGGATCGTTCAATAGTGTATACGAAGGAGACAAATGAAGCTAAGTACGACATTATCAAGAGGCTGGCACACTCACCTGCTTTCCAGACTGATATTATTTTGAGACTACAAACATATGTTGAACAGGGGCCATTCTATTCTGAGAGTCAACTAGAAGTGGCGATGGATGATGGGGAAAACTAACTAAAAGTTTGGTTGAACTGAAAATATTTTTTTAAATTGAAATATGTTATTTTTGTTACAAAATAAATGGTACCTTTATTAATTTCACAATAAATTCGGCTAAGTTCACTTCCTCCTTTTATTTTTGGTTGCGGTTTCCGCTGTTGCAGCTGCTTGCCGTTTAGATGCCCTTGTGGCTTTTGGTTTTACATATTTTGCTGCCAAGTCTTCTATTAAGATGTCTAACTGGTGCGCCCTTGCTTTTCGATTATTTTTTATCATGACTTCTAAGTCTTCTAAGTCAGCTGAAAATGATAAAGCATTACAAATATATTCGATTACACATAAACATAACATCTCACCTGTATTCCCCGAAGGGAAATGTAATAGGAAGCGACATTAATGCCGTCAACCGAACACAAATCCAGACTTCGTGCTGCTACTGGAAAAACCCAGTAACTCTACCCGACCCGGGAACCAGTCGCGCTTAGCGACCACTAGAACAGCAAGGCAGTCTACAGTACATATTCTACTAAAGTATTCTTATTCAATCTAATTTTCTTCCATGCCTGTTGGGCTAGCCAAAACAAAACTTGGACTAGAAAACCAACTATGAAGGTGGTAAGAGGCTAGTAAGGGAGGGTTTACTTACAGATAAGTAAAGAAAACCTTTGATTGGGTTAGAGTATACCGAGTAGAGCAATGTTATAATTAAAAACGAATTACAAAGAGTTTCATACCTCTTTTTGATCCTAATTCAGATGTGAGTTCTTCAACCTTCTTGGCTTCACGGTTTTCTTTTGCAATGCGCCTCAGACGCTTTTTAGCTGGCTCATGGGTGAATATTTTGTAAGCAGGTATTTCGTTATTCTTTATCATTTCCTGTAACAAAATTATTATGATCGTTTGGTACACAAGCAAAATTGACAATTGGTTTAGCATTTTATAATTAAAAGAAAGGTTTTATTCTGCATTAGGATTATTACAGTTGGGTAAGATATTATTTTAATAATTCTATAGATATTGAACTATAATTATGTATATGAGCACCAAGTAAAAATTAAGGAACCACCAAAATTACTTGTTATTGCAGTGTTAGCCTACTTACATTAAGAATCTCTCTTAATCTGGCCTCATTTTCAGTCCTAGCAAACTGTACATGGTCACAAATGTAATCCATGTTACCCTTTCCATTTAGATAGGCCTGCTTGAGATCCTTGCGCTCCATTTCAGATCCTGTAAACCATTTGTATAATTAATATTTTTTTAGTAGATTAACACAATTAAGATCTAACTATTCATAATTTAGAACCATTTTTCTGTGAGAAAAAGCTCATGAGGAATTTCAGTTGAACCACAACTAGAGGTAGATTAGGGTCTGTCCAACTGACCCGCTTAAATCACCAAAGTACTTCTACATTTACAGCCAGGATATCTGCACCACAGAAGAACTTGGCTTGTTGCTAGCAAGCGGGTGCCATCATTGATATGGTCCTGTTACTGCATCATCATTTGATGTTGAAAACAAATGGCTGCTGTGTTGGTTTGTCTGATGACAGACTGCCAACAGTTTGGCTGAAAAGCCACATTATTTGAAAGCCCTAGGAAGAACAACTAACTATAAAGTAACTATATTTACATACCAGTGTATTCTTTTTCATATGCCTTAATATCATCATCTGTGATGATCTTGAACATACGTCTCCAGTATGTGGTCCAATCACGGTCGATGATAACTTCATAATCTTCATCATCAACTGTCTTGGTCTCATCATACATGGCCCTTTTGTATTCATCAGTCAGAATAGCATGAATGCTACCAAGTACTTTAAATTTCTCTGTTGCTAAAAGTTTCTGATTTTCAGCCACTCTATCAGGATGTACTTTCAGAGACATGCGGTGATATGCCTTTTTTACTGCAATTGAATGAAATGGTTAGTGTTTAGTGTCACATGATGATACTTATTGTCGTACACTAAAGTGGAAACAGGCTGGCCATGCAGTATAAGAGAAATAAAACAAATCAGTAACAATGTGGTGCTCCAGAGATGGAAAAAGAAGGCAAGATATAACATCAGGAGATGGGAAGGCTATATGGTAAGAAAGCTGAAAAAACCTGGATGTTACTAGTGCAAAAGAGAGAGGAATGGAGGCCTTTGCCAAAGGGCACACAGAATAGTAAATATACATAATAATCTGTTCTGAAACAAGGCTATAAAATAACAAGTTATACTTATTGTGTATTTCAAGAAAGAGGGCCTATGGGCTATGGGCCTTTAAACTGTCTGTTAAAAATTAGTGAGTAATAACACACCCCTGCCTATCCTTCAGCAAATACATGTATGATATGTGTATTTTAACAATAATACACAAATATCAATAGCAAGACTTGGTTGTTTGAAAACGATAGGTATCAAATTTTTTAATAACATATGGGGACTTTTTGTTACTTTTTCAATGTCTAGGCTATAGTAATAAAAACTTTTAGTATGTAAACATGATGTGTATAACATTTGTTTATCAACAGATTGAAAATCAGGCCCATTTCAGCAACCTTACAACATCATTTTAATTAAGCAATTTTATGACTAATTATAAAATTAATAAACATTAAAATATTAACTCGTTAACGAACTGACTGTCCACATCTATCGAGAAATCTACCCACATTATTATTTCTGTTGGTATGTTGGAGAGATTATTAAGTTATTTTTTTCTTGTGACATACCTTCTTTGTCTGAGGCTGTTTCAGAAATTTCAAGAATCTCGTACAGGTTTCTAGTCTGGTAATACTTTTCACACAAATCTAAAAGCCCCATTTTTAATGTAAGTGTTTCAAAGGTTTTTAATTTAAAATATTACAATCAAGAATCTACACAAACGCGCCAAACTAACCGTCAAAGTTAGAATTTAGATCCGTTTGAAGTTGTCAAATATCAATATGTCAGAAGATTTTGACAGTTTAGAGTTGGTGCTTAACCTTTTTAATTGGTTGGCAACATTGCTAATTTAATATTAGTCGATTTATAATATATTTCATAATAATTTACACACTTCAGCCGTTGCCTTATAAGTAGTTGTAAACATGCATATTAACATTTACAATCCCAACCTTAACTCTTTTAATACAAATTAAATACGCACCATCGCCTTGCGACGAGGCCAAGTCCTACTAGGTGGCGCCACAAGCTACAGTCATTGTACACTATCGTATTTACTGAAGCTGTAGGTTCTCAAGTTAGAAAATGACCTTATCATTTTCATAATTTAGAAAAAAAAAGGGAAATAAATGAAAAATTCTTTAATAATGCAGAACATCAATAATTACATTTGGCTTACAGCATGTTTACAGTCACACCGTCACTAGTGGCTAGTGGCATGGACCAAAAAGAATAGTGGTCACTAGTGTCTCTAGTGTAAAGTGTGGTCAAGAATAATTTTAAAATTAATCGGGCTTAACTCATTGACTGTTGGCTAAGTATAGCCCTTCACGTAAAATAACGGTGACCGTTAACTTATTAAGATTTATAGACACAATAGTTACACAATATGTCGTTCATTTGACAGTATGAAGGGTGAAACTTATAAGACAGAGATTGAAACTTTTATAAGTCTAAATTATTTTATAGGTTTTATGAATTCTAACGAGAATTGAAGAAAGATGACTTAAAATAAATAAAAAATATTTCAGTTTCAAACATCATAATTGCGCTTGGAGTGTTCCAAGCGCAATTATATTTAAAACTCAAATATTTTTTTTACAATTGCTGGTCTATTTGCATTTAATGGTGCAGTGAACAAAGCAAGAGCTTTCAATGGTCTTGTTCAGTAGCAGTTAAATAACAGCAAAGAGAAAATTAGATAACAGGTAAAGTAATAATTCGGTATTCGTACTTTGAGGGCAACCTCAACTATTGAATGTGGACATTTATTATTTCATTTGTTTTAATAAAAAATCAGCAAATCAAATATTTTTGACAGGCTTTCTGAATTGCACGTTTACATCAGAATTTGGGACTCAATTACAATTATATCCATGTACTTAACTTAATATGGATTCAACAAAACTAGGTTCAGGTGATAATAGAAATGCTCCCAAGATATTTGAAGAAGGGACGAAGATAAATATCGCAGTTGAAGATAAATTGGTGAAAGGCCATCGACATGATGGTGAAGATAAAAAATGCCAAAGTGTAGTTACGCCACAGATGATTGAAGATAACGAAACCAAAATGAAGGAAAGAATAGCTCAGTGCAAAAATATTATTGAATCATTGAAGATTGAACTGAACGAGGAAAAAGCTAAGTTGGAAAAGCAAAGCAAAGCTTCTCAGCGTACTTCTGAATGCCCTTCAAAGTGTACGACGAGTTTTCAATGTGAATCCTCTTCGAACATGCTTACAACAGATCTAGAATACACTTGTAATTCTTACAGTGAATGTGTTGACAACAAACTAAGTTGTGATGAAAACTTAATGGAATATGAAAAACAATTAAAAAAGTACCAGAATACACTCAATTTGGCTCAGATCGAAAAGAAAAATGCTATAAGAAAGCAAATGCTAGCTAAGGCTTATCGATTGAAGTTATTAGAAGTAGAGAACCAATGTAATATTGAGCTACTCAGGGTAAAGCAAAGTTTACAATGCTTGGAACCATTGCAGATGATTGCTAGTAAATGGAAATCTAATACTGAGGAGGTGTATGACGTAAACCATTATGAATTAATTCCTCGATATCCAGAACTGTTTGCCAATTCCAGTAGTGAACTTAATTATGAAATAGATATTAAAACTGATACAGAAAGAACTGATAATAAAATCGAAGATCTGTCTATAGTGTCAGATTAGACACTCTTCTTTTCAAAATTGACTAGACAATTAATTTTTTTTTTAATAAATTGTGTACCTATTTCCTAGACGGTTGCTGCTTTATCAGAAGAAAATATTTATGTAAATTTAACTATGTAAATTATTTTCTGTTCGGACTTCTGCAATTTTGCTGTCACCGGACAGAAATTATTGTTGTTCTAAAATGTATCAAAAACGTAATGAAAATTGCAATTTTGAAGAGATATTAAAATTTCGTGATGACGATTTTTTTTGTATTTTTTCTTCTTTAAAAACCCTATTAAACATATAATATACCTCATAACTTTCAAATTCGCACATCAGTAATCAATTCAATTACCAAAACGGGTGTGAAAATCCGATTTCAATAAATCAAAAACCGAGGAGGACCTCCGCAGTAGACCACACACATCGAGGCACGCGCTTCGAATGCTGCTGACTTTTTATTCTCGCCGCTGAGGCTCGATCGTGTTCATTCGGCGCTCCTCGGCACCCGGTCGGCAGGCCTGCGCACCGACATCACACACGTCTGCGTGCGCCCGCGCCCGTTCAGTTAGGAACTTGAACTTTATTTTAATAAGATTCCAATTTGTCAATTAGAGGGCATCGTATGAACCAAACAGGTTTGACTCCTTTACACCTTGTATCTTTATGAGTTTCATTTAAAAAGTGCTTTAGAATACCTAACGTGTTGAAGTCGACGAAATTCTAATATTTATTGGGATTTGTGTTGGTAAAATGAGATCATAACAAAATGTATGAGTACCTTTTCCATTTCAGCCCTTTATCGACAACAAGCAAAGTTGAGCTATTGTAATGTACCTAAATGAATTAATGGTTTTTATTGATAAGAGAGTTTGAAGATTTGGAGATAGGACTCATCGTAACGTAAAGAGCATTGTAGTTAGCGTAGTAAATAATATAAATTATTATTGTTCCTTATAACCTGCGTTTTCTATTCGTGGGATATCCGCACGCTCCAAGTTATAGCCCTCATTGTTGTGGAATTCAAATGCAAACTATTTGATTAATAATAATCTTATTTCTCTTTGTTTGAACGTTTGCAGTTCTGTCAGAATTAGCAGAAGAAAAGATAATAAAGAGAAGAAGCTAAAATATAATTGCTCCCCAATTTTGTTTGTATCTTCGCAGTGTAGATGTAGGTAACTAATACCCAAATGGCTTTCGCTCAAACTTGTCATGAAAACGAAAACACCTCTGTCTATATCTTATGGGATTACTGGTGTGAATGTATGTTGAAACTACTAGGTACGTCTACTTTTATGGTTAACCACGTAAAATCCCAAATTATGCAGAGTTCAATGTTTTTCAGAAGTATAATTTTTAAGGTATTTCCAATTACTTCATCTTCAAACTCTACCGTTAAATCAATAAAATGTGTTAAAAAAGTAAAACCCATGCGCCCGGTAGCTACGCGCCGATGCGAAAGCATGCAAAGTATTTTGGCCAAGCAAGTTTCGATTCTGCATCCTTGCAACCTTTAAACTTCTCGATGTTTTTTTACTTCGGAGTCCGGAATTTAAGCGAATCAGTCGTCTCGGAAAGATATCTTAAATATTTTAATCCATCTGATTAATTGTACAATGTTAAAATGAATAAAAAAGGTTTTAAGTGCAAAAGTAGGTAATGGTATTAGTCATTAAGTATCCTTTTTAATATTCAGTGCTTGTAGGGAACTGTTTGTTGTTGGAGTCGGATGATGTGTCACTCGCGGCGTCTGACGACACGCCACCAGTCTGTGTGTACGAGCTCGAGAGTTTTATGGAAGAGTAAACAATTTAAAACACTACACGCCGGGAGTATTGGTCCAGCACTCTCCTCCATTAGCCTCGGCCGACACCTCGCCTCGCCGGTCCTTTGACGAAAATGATGTTTGTTCACAAGCGCTGTAAGGAAGGTGCGCGCGCGACACTCGGCCTCCACTTGGAACAGTTTGCTTTGGCTGCCTGAGAGAGGCTGGTAATCGGCTTGTCGATCTTGTTTTGTTATGTATGTGTACGGTACGTATGTGTTTCTGATAACAACTACCTTTAACACTGATCTATTGGGTGTGCCTTGTTGTTTAATTTCGGGAAATGATTGGCTAATGCATAAGGTATCTATTTATGTTTTCTATGTAGGTTGTAAGCTCTACAACTTCTAGTTTTAGAACCGTAATAATAGCTAAAAGACTTGTAGTCTACAATAGGCAAATAGGTGTGTAGAGGTACCTATAGTCTATTAACGATGACTTAATATAGGTAAATTAGACTCACTTCAGGAAAGCGTGGACAAACAAGGAAACTTCCTTATTTGGACTTATATTATAGACATAGTGTGACACATCTATAGTTTAGAAAGCAAATAGGTACCTTCATTGAACAAAAGTTAATGCTAGCGATGGAAATATACAACTAACGTCTGTTTTACAGCGGGCGGGTAGAGACCACGGGTTTCTATTCGCTACGATCCTGAAATATGCCTTTCGCTTCATTCATTCTCATTAAATTTCTCATACATCGTCATACACTTTATCATAGTTACTTGTATACATTATAGTATACACGTAGTGTGGGTAGGTAGCGTACGAGTTATTATTAACATAGTATTGAATACGTAATCAAATAACTTTTCAGATGTCAGGAAGATATTTTTTTCTATGGATGTTAAAAGACCAAATTTTGCATACTGAATACTAGATTTAACTTTACTGTGACCATGTCTGAATAGCCAAAAACGAAATACTTTTAAACAACGATTGTAAAAGTTTTTACGCCACACCCATTATGGGCAAAGGGAGTATTTGCCAATGTATTTAAAACAGGCATTTAAATGAAAAAGTGTGAAGTATGTTTACTTTTAAACATTCTTGTCGAACGCAAATCCGTTTTGGTGTTATGAATGAGCAGTGAGGTGCGGTCGGACGCTACAATAACATCCCTCGTTTATTGGGTATTTTATTGTATGTAGCATTATGCCGGGAAGTCTATCCGCTATCAGCGCTGGCGCCAGAGTAAAGGAGTTATCACACTTGTTTACAAGACGCAACTTTCGCATTGTAAACTAGTTATCGTAAATTAGATATATGTTGCGGTGGATTCTAGTTTTAGCAAGCGTAATTAGACCAAGTTAGATGAAAGAGATCATCTGGGATTATGAAACTTTTATTGCTGATATTTACCTCACTTGATTTTATTTCTTTTTTTGAGATGTAGCATGCTGTTGCATGCATATGTTGTTGTATGAACAAATCTTGTGGACTTTGACTTAAAATTTCTTGTAATTATTACTCGACAGGGTAAGCGTAGTAAAATATAAAAGACATCGTAAACCAATTATCACAGGCCTGGGAAACTAACCAACTTGTATTGTTCACCTAATTTAGGAATGTTACAAATATAAATAAATACGTGTGATATTACATAACCACAGGTAGGTACCGCTTTACTAATGAGTTATCAGAATTACTACAAAACTAATCTTGCAAAAAACAAAGGACAAAAGGCTTGCGCTCACATTATCTGGTTGATTGTTGGAGGTCGGGGTGTAGTGACGTCATCGGTAGTCTAGCGAGGCAAAGGAAATTACTTATCGTCACCTATCTTATCAGTGGTTTGCAATGTAAAGCTTTGTGTCTTAGGTGAGAGCACGTTGCGTTCGCACCCTTTTTGTGTGCCGTTTCTCATGGGTTCTGGGTAACATCGATAAGGAAGTGTGAAGGTCTGTTCCCGTTGGAAGTTTGATATTAATTTTTGTGATCCGTTTCTAGAGCTGCCAAATATCACATAATGTATTAAGAGAGTTGCTATATTTTTAGCAAAAATCTTCTGCAGTCTTATCAAGTGCAATTTCAAAATGTTTTTTTGACTGAGCTAGATGATGGTGCATTAGTATGCCTCCTGAACTAGATTTCTCTAGAGATCACCAAGCACCAGTACCTATAGCTCCCAATCTAAGTTTTAAGTCTCATCAAATTCTCGACTCTTCTTCAATACTTCCCAGAATATCCCGTTAAGAAGATTATACTTTATAGATACTTCCTTTTTCTTGCCGAGTCGATAACAATCTAAATTGTATCTAGTATCAGCCCATGACTTAGCTTAAATTACTCCGTTATCAATAGGCGGTAAGATCTTTTAGTACAGGTGTTAGATAAGATACTGCAGGATTCATGTACCTAACATGTAAGATTACTCTTCGAGCATGGATAGTGCCATATCCAACTCAATGTCTTCTTTCAGGTTCTCGAGTGGCAAAAACAAACCGGAAGACCTAGCGTTGGCAGGCCTCCCACCGGGTGGACTGACGACATCGCCAGAGTTGCGGGCAACCGGTGGATGCAAATGGCAAATTGCCGTTCATTGTGGCGTTCTAAGGGGGAGGCCTTTGTATAACAGTGGACGTCTTCCGGCTGTTGATGATGATTCCTTCTTTGAATCAACATCAAAGTAGATTCTTCTTATGCCCAACCTTAGTCATAAGATATGCTGTCTTTGCTTTAAGAGTCTCTTTAACTTAAATAATATAGGTTTATAAGAAGTTTTTCCTTATCAAATAATACTTTTATCAGGGATTAGTTAACAAGCTTAATGCTCAGTAAAATATTTTCCTTATTGTGTAAGAGATAAAGCCAAATAAGCGGGCATTTGAAGAGAAACAAGTACTTACGTATGACTTACGGCTTGATTATGCAGATTATGCATTTTATTGCGTAAATGTAGGGCTCCGAATACAAATTGTCCTAAATTATTTTCAAAGGAAGTACTGTCTGCCTTTGTAAATATTCACGGACATTGATTAATTTCGTTTTTCGTCGCAGACTTCGGATCTTTTGGAAATAGGTAAATACTAAATATATATTGATGTTGTTAAATATGTATTGATTTTGGTTTATTATAATGGTATTGATTTATTGTATGATTTTGTAATGATATCTGAATAGTTGGTGTAAAAGTTAGTTATGCGAATACGGAAAAAGTAGAATAGTTTATTGGTCTGGTTTATTAATAAGATAATAATTAATTGCATTTTTAAAATACTGTGGGATAGCTTTGTTATATTTTATAAACAGAACCTGTCACTACACTAGGAATTTCTCCTGTATCGTGGGTGCGTTTCAAGAACATGAAATATTACAAACACAAACAAAACATAGAATAATGATTAAATAACTTTTGATAAATGTGAAAGCACCTTTTCCCTATATCACCTCAAACGATTAAACAGATTTTCACGCATACAGAAGCGGTTAATGATCCGAAGAACTTAAGAATTTATGGTCTTGAAAAAACAATTTAATTTAAATGGGAACTACTTCACCCTACGGCTCTAAGACACTGCAAGGAGTTTTGTTATGCATACATAATTATTACGCCTGTTACTCCCGAAGGAGTAAGCAGAGGGCACAGCCCCCTAGACATGTGGCAAAACTCTTGACGAATAGATTGTAGAATATAAGTTCATAATAAATTCTTATGTTGTAAATAATTAGGTTTACCCTCTTCCTCTCTCCAGTTTTGCTGTGCCCGACAGGGTCCTTATTGATCTGTAATATTGTAAGTCCACCTATGTACTATTATGGAATGCAATAAAGTATTGAGTATTGAAAAATATATTGTTTTGACATAATATGTCATCGATAACATAGTCGGAACATTTATCATCCTATTCGATTTTGTCACTTGTCTAATGTCTCAGGTGTTCTGGATTTCCAAGACTCCCATAAAGTCACGGATACACTTATATGTTGCCGCTGATCATGATTTCCATTTGTTGAGAGCCTATTGCTGTATATTGGGCTCAAACTGGGCTCGTCGCTTCTTACGAGATTGTTACTATGCAATCTAAATCACTAGTTCAAGATCGTTAGATCAATTAGTCACATCGTTGTACGTCTTTGTATGTAGACTTTGTTATTGTTAATTATAGAGATTATATTGCACTTGTGACTCAGTGTCTCACTCGTAATTTATAGGTTGACAAACAATTAATCTTTGATCATTGGGGTTGAGTTAATACGAGCACTCGATAGTACTCGATATGATGTCCCCTTGAGTTAATAGTATGGCAATAAAGACACGATTACGATGTTTTGTTGGTGTCGTCTTGCGTTGTTTGTTTACAATCTACAGTAACATAGCTAAATTTAGACTTTCGATTACTTGTTAATCTGATTCTTCGTGTCGTGGTGGTGTAGTTGTAGATGATTTGGACTTATAACGACGCTCTTGCTGAATGAAACCGTAACCGTTAAGTCAAACTTTACGGGAATAATAAAAATGCTGTTTTAATATCTAGTGTAACTTCTGTAGAACATACACAACAGCGACATAATATACAATATATTTAGTAAATAACGTTTTCAAAAATAAAGAAAATTATATAAAAATGTTCTGGATGGTGTCACCAGGTCCACAGTGTAAGAAAATGCAATAAAACATTTTACAGTAACATGACTATCATTTTATTCGGTGAGGGTTTCGATAAGGCTTCAAACTTTCAACAGGGATCAAAGGATTCAAACATAGTTAAGTGTTAATTAATAATATGACATTTATAATGCCATAAGTGTTAGCTTATGAATAGCGTTAAAAACAAAACCTATTTACAAGAACAGCTGTTATTTTTGTTTGTTACCAATCAATGATATATCAAAAAATATAGATACATCATATGCTAACAAAACTAAAGAGATAAGTGTTCCTCTGAACTCTGAGTCGGAACTGCACTAATCTTATATCAAATCGGACAACAATAGTACTACCGAAGACTGCAATTGTCCCTTTATTGAGTTTTCAAAATGAGCGCGCTAGTAACATATCTGTACTTTTTTGAAATTTTATCGCTACTAATGGCAAATATATAAATTGGTTGAACAGACTGTTTTTAAGGGTTTCCTTAAAACCTTAGGTATATTATTCCAAATTAAGTGTAAGGTATCAATGACGTACAACGTAAATTACGGTCAACTGAAAATATTTTTACACTAGGAATATTGATATGGTAATATTTTATATGGTAATCGTAGGTATGGTTTTACCTACATTTCAAATACATCGTACCTAGTTACTCACGTCAAGAACCGACTAATTACTAGTACATATTGAAAAACCCATCGTGTAATTATTCCTAAACAAGCTTATACTTACGTAATTATTTTTTACAAGTGGTTGCCCGCACCAGAAATCCTTTTTTGGGCATAAATGTTGGCTATTTCCTTCTCATGTTCAGTTTGTTATCTTTCAACAAATATGTTTCAATATTTTAGTTGGGCCGAAGTTACAAATAAAGTTAAAAAACCCTCCTGAAACAGTTACATTGAAGCGCATATCGATTGGAGTGGCCCAGAGGTTTACTAGATTCATATCCCAGGTAGCGGGTTCGAATCCTTAAAACATTATTATGCACTATCGTTTGAAAGGTCCATCACATCTCTGCATACAACTTGGTGCTTGATTGTAATAATTTTCATTGAAAGAATGTTCTGCTGTCAGTACGTAGATACGTACGATGTAGTAGCCGCTTCTTGAGCTAGTATTTACAAATATTACTCTGTAAAATGATAACCGTTCGAAGTGTTTCGCGGATGATTCCTCCACGTGTTTCTAGTAACATTTATGCTATACTCTTGATTGGGATCGATGAAGACAAAGGGTCATTAGTTTCTCAATATGTCATTTTGTGGTGACCTCGTGACAACACGAACATACTTCAGTTCTAGCGCTTATTTCTGTAATTTTATGTATTCTGAATACGTTTTTAAACCACAGATTACACATATTAAGTTGATTGGAATAATAATGATTTTAAATATTTTTTTAAACAAAAGTTTTATTTGATGATCAACTTTTCAATTTCAGATTAAACTTTTAATTGATTTAATATAAAATTCTAAATATTTTTATTAGCCATAAGTATACATAGGTATAGCCAATATAGTTTATTTCATATGGCGTATTAGCTTGTGGTCATGTGTTTGGATACAAGCCAGTCATAATTTAGTTCTATAATTTTTATTTCACCGTCTTTATAACTTTTATTAAAAATATCTTTCTACAGTTATCCTTAGACAGTTATAATACTTGGTAATAATGACTGATAAAATGTGCCTACTTGTAGTAGGTACCTGGGGTAGTTGACACCGGCGATAGGTATGTCACAAATGGATTTCCCGAGGACGGCGTGGAGCGAAAGCGAGATGTGAATGCAACGCGCTGCGGGTAGCGAGCGGCGCGCGCGGTGGTGGTGGCGGCATGGGCGGCTCGCAAGGGATGCAGGCCGGGCTCGGTGGTGCACGGCGACCGGCTCGGGCTGCGGCAGCCGGCTCTCAGTGTCGCTCAGATCGCGGCGCGCGGTGGTCGTGCGTCGAGCGCGTGTGGAGTGATGTCTGCGAGATGAGGCTGTCGCTGGTGCTACTGTGGCTGGGCGCGGCGGCGGCTTGCGGCCCGAGCCGCGGCTACACCCGCCGTCAGGGCGCGCGCCGCATCACACCCCTGGTCTTCGGCCAGCACGACCCGAACATTAGTGAAAACAAGAACACCGCGAGTGGACCCCCTGAGGGTCGCATCACCAGAGACGACGAGAGGTTCAAAGACTTAGTGCCGAATTATAATCCGGACATCGACTTTAGGGATGATGAAGGCACAGGTGCCGATCGCCTTATGACACAGGTGAGTGTTCCACGATTTCCCATGAATTTTCCGCCATAATGTGTGAGTAGTTAGGAAATAGTTCGGAGCCGTCGGCCAGGGCAGAGGTTTGGGATCTCTGGGCTCGAATGTTTAATGGGAAGTGCAATAGTATGCGGCCCGTTATAGACGTTGGCAGTTGTCTTGCAAAACAATGGATTTCATGAAGTGTCCGCTGTTTTGAAAACAGCTCCTTAGTGCGCGGGCAGGGACAATCGCCGGTGTAAACATTACGCGCGTGGAACAATGGGAACAAATTGCGGCGTTACGGTAGCTTCGTAGCGAGTGTTCCGATTGTAGCACTGCAATTACGCAGGCTTTGTCAACAAATATTTTGACTCTGTGACTAATGGATGAATGATGAATTCTTTACAATTTTGATGCCAGTTTCGGTGAATATATGGCTGTCATAAAATTTGGTGTCGAAGGCATTCAGTATCGCGCGTTGTCATTCACGACGCTTTGTATCGTTATAAAGACAACTTACGGGAAACTTTTTGTTGGGGGTTGTTACATTGTACTGTATTTTGGTTCACTGCAATATTACGCATGAGAACAATGGCCGATTTGTTTTTATTTGACTAGCATTGATGATTTGATTAAATACGCACCGTACGATTTCTAAAACTACCTTACTTTCTGTTTGTTAGAATGTGTCGCATTGTTTTCAATACTTTAAATTACTGTATAGCACACAGCTAGTCAATGCGCATTTTTAACTCTGTTTATTGTATAAGTTCTACTTTTAAACAGCACAAAAATGTATCTGTAAAAACCGTGTACCTACCTACGTTAAGAGGTTAATCTGTTTACAAATGAATGTTTATAGAACTACCAACACCTTGCAATTGTGTCGATGGAATTATTTGATAATATTTTAGATGACGCATTATTAGATATTAATTTTAAACTGTCTGTAAACATTACTCGTTCGGCCTTAAGAAATGGTTTGTTCAAAATATTTATTGGTAGGTAAATAATTGAAAGAGTTGTGGAAAAAATAATTTTGAATGTTGCGTGCGTTTCGTAGTTTTAGTTTTTTGTTAAAGTTTTGAAGATTTTAAATTTTGTTTTAATGTAAATTAAGTACGAATTGATAGCATTTTCAGTGCTCTTGTGATGGCCAAGTAACCTAAGAGGCGAGTCTATTTCGCTTGAGCCCACGTGTAGCAATAAAAATCGGCTTAAAACACTGTAGTGTGCCTATAGCTATAGTCGTAGTAGTTTGCATGCATGTCGCCTACGATCAACATAGTAACCTATTTCTTCGGTTGACTCAGCACCGGAAAGATAAGAAAATCGTATAATCTGCGCTTTTCTTTTGTTTTAAAAAATTATGGATTTCTAAACTTGAATAAAAGTTTTTTTTTTAAATTAGCCGAACACTATCGTCCGGATTTATAATTGCTATGAACTTTAGAATAAATTCTCTTTTTGAAATACTTTGGCAACTATAGGCAGACATTGTTTTATGCATCAACTCAAATCTACATTGAAAATTAAATAGTATAATGCTATGATCTTAGAATAATAGATATCAAAATAACTGTAATCTTACACTCAATCCTGTTCGTGCAAAAATGTCATACATACATAGATACGTTATATTTACGCAGTCTTAATAGTTTACATGAGTAATTGACAATTGTGATTAGCAAATACTTACGCACATCGTGCGTAACGTCAAAGAAACCGCTATAGAAACTATGCAACCTCATCGCACTCAGTTTGGGCAAATACGTACTTAATCTATCAAGTATTAGGACGGCCTCATTAGTCTGGTAGTCGCAAACGACTGCTGAGCATGGGGTCCTGGTCAGGCATAAACATATGTATTCGAAAACTGCCATATGTGGTCGCTAAGCGCGACTGCTGAGCAAGAGGTCCTGAATTCAAATCCCGGGTCGGGCAAAGTGGTACTGAGTTTTCCATTAGGTAATTCTCAGTAGCAGCATGGAGTCTGGATTTGTGGCCGGTTAATGGCAATAGGCTCGCCCCCTATTACATTGGGACTTACAATATAACTGGCGAAATGTGGGTGTACTATATGTTCACCTCTGCCTACCTCTACGGGGAATATAGGCGTGATGTTATGCTATTTAATCTATTTATCATATATGTAAGTTAAAAACCACACATCCAGTACTAATAAATAAAGTATTGTAAAATACTATACCGTTAGGTTACAGTATTCGGGTTGGTTCACCTTAACGCATTATTTTGATTCGGGGTTCCCACGCAAACCAGTGACTTGGTTAATTTTGAGTCTTCTGTTTTAAAATGAGATCAAGTTAAAGTTTAATTAAAATAGATGATAGATGCGATGATGGTAGGTACCTATACGTAAATTAATATGGCGGTGTTTTGGTTCGGAGTTTTGGTTATCAAACTTCAAGTTGCGTAATAGGCAGTAAAATGACGTTCAGGATCCCTATACTTATGTCTATTTTCAGGAAAACGGAAACAAAATTTTCATTAGTTAAATAACTGATAAACGTAGTAGTTAAAGGAATATTTATGAGGAAATTGGTAGCTTCAGGACAACTTTGCGTTGGAATTTTTAAGTAGGTACCTATTTTCAGTATATGAGCCTACTTACCACTTTTGTCAGTAGATAGTTTTTAGAAGATTTTGTTGTGTTGATCCATGGACACTTGGACAGTTACGTTAATCACGTTCATATTTGTCTATGAAATATTGGATAAAGCACCTTATATCGGTATTTCAAAATATTTTTTATAGAAAAGATAGAGATAAAATATTTTGGAAATTAATAAATAATATAAGTACGTTTTTAATTTGTTTATTTCGCTAATTTTTTTATCATTTATTATTTCATTGTTTGAGGACATTCTTTTTTCTTTTGTTTTGAACTTTAGATGAGAACTTCTTTTGTTTTAAAGCACTTGACAATTATGTAAGAAAATAATAAAGTTAAGTAAAAAAAAAGTTAAACAATAATTTAAATTGTAAGTAGATACCTATAATATTATAAATAAAAAGGCAAGAAAAACCATTGCGTAAGAAAATGACACGTAAGTAATTGTGTAGGTACAAGTACCTAAGTAACTCGACGTGCGAATATCTATATTACACTTGTCATACTATCTTCGCACCGTTTGTGTATCCAATCATAAACTATTATCAACCAGTTTGCCCTCACTAAATAGGCAAATCGGTCAGTCAGAATATAATCTTTCAGCCTTCAGAATCTGTGGACAAGTAATGTTTGACCTCGGTCTAATGGCTTGTTAAACAAGAGCTCGTGTTGACAAACAAATTCACCATCGCAGTATACAGTTACCTGCACGATGTGGGTCAGCGATGTGACACTATGCTAAAAGGTCACGTCATTATTAATGTTCCATACATCATAGGCTCCTAGCATAGGTATACTAGGTTTCAATGAGATTAGCACAAATAGTAAACAAACTTTTAACTTTTTATGTACAAAATCATGTAATTCTATATTTTAGTTTCTATATTTTTTATAAACACAACCTAATTTATATAAAATAGAATGGTATTTTTTTTAATTTGTAGGTTAAAAGTCTCAAACGTATTGTTTACAATTTTTGAAAAGTGAATTGATATGGACTATAAAGCAATACGCATATCACAAGTAACAAGCCGAGACACTGAGTTCGTAGCAAAACTGCGTGTACCACTTTGCATTCGGTAAAATATTACATTTGCATTTTTATATAATATATTACATTAGCATAATAATATAGCGCAGAACAGGAACTGAATTCCCGTAAATATTGTGTATTAAGATGGTGTGCTCACCGCTGATATCAACTGTGTTAGTCAATGTGCATTGTCCCTGATATGATCATACAAATTAGATTGGTTTTCATAGAATTACTACTTGAATTTAGTAGGTTAAAAGCATAATACTGCTGTAATATATTTTCGTCTACATATCGCATATTAAACGTATGTGAGTAGGACATTATATACTCGAACAACTGTAAAATCTACAAATATTTATATCCCTATATTAAAGACTCTGAATTGAGAACTGATTGTGAGGAAACTGTTTTTAGGATTCAAATATATTCTGTAGGTACTGAGACCCATAGGAGCAGTAGATAATTTATCGCTTGTCCAATGGTGACGTACTAGAACGTACGTAAAACTAAATTGATTATGACATGTTTATCGGATCCGCTATTTCTGAACGAATCGGTTTGATGCAATGTCAATCGCCGGTAATTAGGACGTAGTCGAGTTGATTTAGCGTTTCAGACAAGGTGTTTACAATCAAACCGACCCAACTCAATTCGGTTTAACGTCATCACACATCATTCAGATTCGGTCAACCCAAATCCTGAAATAGTGTACCTAAGTGTTCAAGGATAGTATTGTTTGGTCGGCTGTTGGTACATACCGGTAAGACCGCGAATGATTGCAGAGTTAATATTTTAATGGGCGTAGGTATCTTTAGGTAGAATCCAGTTATATGCAGATAATAATCGGTGAAGGAATGTACGGACGCTGGGGCGCGAGTGTGTGCGTGAAAGAAAGGCCGGCGCGAATCCGGCGTCGGTCATGTTATGTGCTCGCGCGCCGCCGCAGGCAGCACATAGTCGCGCCGAGCTGAGCAGCCTTGCATTCGTAAAAATCTTCAAACCGGTTCGATGCGCCTCCATTACTTTCTTTCTGCCTCCACCGAGCCTCCCATTTAACTCGGGCCCACTTTTTATCAGGAATCGGTATCTCCGTCTAATAGTATTATTTATTTCTCATAAATATGAGGGAATATAAGTAAAGTTAATGCGCACGGGAAGCGGTACATTACATGCCAGATGCTTCTCAGATAAATGCGTTATGCTATGCTCTTTCCGACGGTTGTTGTGTTGCGTAACGTGCTTGGTGACAGCCGGGATTTATGCTACAGCTTCTCCAGGCTTGTATCTTTATTTACAAACAATTGCTCAGATTTACATCATCACCGTAGTGAAATATTAAATCATACCGCAAATGTAGTTTATGAACTTTGCTTAAGTACCTTTAGACATGTAGATATTCTTTGCTCTGAGTAGGCACTGAGATAGTCATTCAACTCTGTATACAGACACCATGCGTGACTACTTAGCATCGGTTCCTCTGTCCGTAGTCGTCAACAATTCCATTATTTATTTTTAAACTAAACCCCTTAATGACACAGTACCATGTGCGAAGGTACGCGGCAATATTTCCATGTGAACGAACAGCAATTGGTCGGTAAGCTAGTCTGTAAACCGCAGAATAGGCGCAGGACCACATCGCTCGCTAACCTCCGATTCCAATCGGAATTACTTACCATTTTATGTAAGTTTTTATTTAATATTTTATATCCCTGGACGCGAATAAGCCGCTGGAGCAGCGAGGGGTGCGGCGGCCGCGCGGGGTGGAGGGACATAAATATCTCGGTGATTTATGGGCAAGGCGGTCGCGGGATAGGTCAGCATTATTCAATTTCGTATTTGAGGCTCGAGTTACAATGAGCTTTTACTGCGGTGCGCGCGCGCAGATAGCGTAGCAATCCGGCCGCCACACTCACTTTTGTTATCTACTTTTTAAACCCTATTGTAATCCGGAGATTAGCCTCGTGTTTTGTTTGACATTCTCTCAAATAACGAAAACATTAATTAACACGCCGTGTCTCTGTCGTCTGTTTGTAGAACTGTTAAGAATTAACCTTAATTTGAAAAGCACGTTCTCAAACTAAGAGGTAATTAAGTAGGTATGTAAATAGATGGGTAAATCAAATAAACGATTTATATGACGGCACCGTTGTATACTTAGTTAATTATCGATTGTTAATATTGATTTAATTTCATTGCCTGATACGCTAAAGTGGTTTAATTTGTTAGCAGCAAAGACACCGCCGTCCAAATTAGATATTTTCGGCTTATTAGTGCAGGATAAAAAACGGAACGAGGCCCCGAACGCTTTGTGAATAATTGACCATAATCAAATTAATCCTAAAATTCAACGGTGGGTTTACAGCGTTGTAAAATGTTATAAAGACCTCCTAACTGCCGTGATACAGCGTTGCGTTTTTTATCAAGCGCGATATCGACAGCTGACAATTATACACTGGTCAAGTTATTAATTTTGATACTTATAAATATTCTATTCATGATTGGTTCACGGCACAGATAGTTACGTAGATGTGATTCTCTATCTTCATATGAGTCGTATTCTAAAAATATTTTTTATTTGCTGAACATAAGCCTTCGTGAAGTAAGTGATTACAAGTTTAATTATTCAAAGTAAGATTATTAATGAAAAATAACTCAATTGTTTTTTCTAGTAAAAAAGGAAAACAAATGAAACTTACAAAGTGATCTGTATTACATTACCTACATTCCTTGATTTATTAAATTGTAAAATTAGACATGCGACTATCGTGTAGTAAGTAAGATTTTACACATATGAAGAGTGGTTCTCATCTAAATCACATCTGGCGAGCTATAAAAATTAATAAAATAAACATTGTATGTGAAACTCCTTGGTCTTCGGATAACGTAGGCGCTAAACGAAATTCGGATACGCTTACCGCGAAATTGCTTTTTTATGAGCCATGTTACATTGGAGATATGTCTGTACTTATTTAAACGCGTGTTACACAAGTTTTAGGAAGATTATTAATTTGTATCGATCGAAAATTAGTTACGTCATTCTGCAACTGCGTAATATATAACAATAGTGTTATAAATAACAAAAAAACGGGTACATAAAATGTGTGTAATGTTAGTTAGAATAATTTATTTACTATTGTTGGCGCAACCATCGTCACATTACAAGAAGCTCATCTCACTACCGTCACACCTAACGTTCCATTCATACCAAACCAATTGATTATACACAATTTACTTCTTCAATTATGTGTGAAATCGGATATTCCATTCTATTCGCAATTAATTACATGCGTAATATGTTATTAATTCGCAATGTCCTTATTTATTGTGTTTGGTGCCGGGTGTAATATTTATAGTGTTGTAATAGCGACCGCATAGGCACGATACACGCTGGCATAAAATAATGCGGAACATATTGCCATACACTAAACATGTAAAAAAATATTTATTTTTAAAAGTTTGAATTTAGAATATTAAAAAAAAAAAACAATACAAGCATTGTGAATAGTAACAGTACAAGAATGCCTCCTTTCCCGGCTCTACTTAAAGTGAATTATAATTGTTCACGTGGTAGCCCTTTGCGTTCGCAACTTGTCGGCGGACACTTGTTCAAACACACGCCAAACTGTTCAAGTGATAGGTCTTTGAACCTCGGCCGTGTTTGCGGTTTGTTTTATATAGTTGCTTCTTAAGGTGGCGATAAATTAACGATTTGCATTTCTCTCACAAACGTAAACAGTCGTGATGTATGTAAACATAAGTGTGCTAATACCTTAACATAAATCAGACGTTTAGTGAGTGCTGCACAATGTATAACTAGTTGTGGCTTGTTCGGCCTGTACACTAGATAAACAGAGCCTGGGGAAGTGTGACGTCAGTGGAAATGGTAGCTCGTCATTTGTTTCCTCAAAATGATTAAATAACCGATGTAGGTATGTATGACGTAGACGGTAGATAGACAGATCTCCAATGATAAGCCACGATCGAAAGTCATGTATGGGAATAGGCTCAAAGGGCACGTCTAACCGTTGTTTCCGTTGTCAAATGTCATTCCTGTGGTCACGAGCAAGCAAAACCGTGATCTGACATCAGTTAAAGTATCAAGAATGTCATACCTAGTTAATAATGACAATAAGCATGAGACGTTCTTATTTTAAAAGTAGTGTAAAAAAAACTGCTGTTTTACGTACCACAGAGGTTACTAAAAATTTGAAAAATGAATTACCCTGTAATGTTTGGTTTGATTCAATTCGAGTGTGTGTCTAGAATCTAGAAGATAGAATTAGCTGTGCTAAACAGTTGCAAAGTAATAGAAACATTAAGCATAATTTGCGCAGTAGGTAATACAAATTGTTTATTGCTCAGTAGATGGAGAATCTTGGCGAGTGTTAATTTATTCCGTTAACTATCCGCCTGCGTGTGAGCAGTTGCTAGATAAACATACAATCTGTAAAGAATAATACCTATATATTACGCAACTTGTCACTTTATTTAATAACTGATAATAATAAATAAAATAAATGATTTCTTTCTTTTTTTACCCTTTTCTGGTTATTCAGAGTCTTGTTTTATAATTGTATTCCAGTTTTCGCTGGAATTTCTTACACCTCCCTTGACGATACTATACACAAGCTATACACTTTCAGTAGTGAGAATGGTGATGAGCTTATATTCTGACTCGTGATTCGACTTGGTATGTGACTTACTCGTATTAGCGACTTCTTGTTTCAGTGTCGAATTTAGATACTTCGAGTGCGATTGCCATTTACACAGCAAGCTTAACAGCTACACCAGTTTTGAAACAGGAACTAATTATAAATATAGGTAATATTCTATTTTCAAATTCTTTCCTGACTGAAATTGTTTCTTTTCTCTTAAAACTTTTCAGTGATTTTACGGCCAGTTCATTTTTAAATTAACCTGTGCACTAAAACACGAAACAAAAGTAATTTCTAACTCCAAAATAAGCCATTACACACTTACGTGATAATAAGAACAAATAATGGAACACTGGGATGGGAGTCGTAGATCTAAAGAATGCTTTGTTGACTTACCTTTTATATTTTTTTATATCTGTTCATCTAAAAGAAAAGAAAACTGAGTGGGTCGTCGCAAAAAGCGGTCCCCTGTGTTTGCGTGCGTGTCGTGTGTCTCAGCCGTTGGTTTGTTTTAATTACTGCTGCAAATATTTACCGCCAGCTGTTTGTGGTAATCTTAGTCTTATCTGTCAAACCTCAGTCAATGCTATGAGGCACGGGCCACTACAAACATTAAACACATAGTCATATATATTATGACAGTTGTATCATGATTGTTCCGTCATGTTGTTGCATTTTGTGCAATAGAGCTTAGGTGTGTGTAATTCATTTTTACTTTGAATTGGAGGTTTTGTGTTTCCAGCGAGAAAAACTGGAAACGCAGAACCTCCAATTGAATATACGAAGTATATGATACTAAAAGAACTATGGGATAACGTTATTTTACTGTTTATTTATCTTTGGATTGATACGAACGAATATTTACGTACTAGTTTCTTGTTACACCGTGAAATAAATGTATTTTTAGTAATATTAATTAATATTATATTAATTAATTTTATTTCTCAACATATTGTATTATTGAGATAAATTCCGTACAAATATCAGTTAATCACAGCTTACGATTGAATAAGAGAGAAAAATGATTGTCTTTGTAATTATCATCATCATAATCATTTCAGCCCAGTATCTCTCTTCTTTCTCTCTTTTCTTCTATCTTCTTTGTACCTATAAATTAGGTCTACACATTAACCTAACAAGAGTCAAATGTAACATCTATTTACGATATTTTTTAAATAAGTTAAACACGTCAAATTAATATATATACCTAACTCATAATAGGATCGCGAACGATACATAAGAATATTAACCAAATATTTCTTCCTAAAAAATCGGTACCAATATAATGTTTTACGAACAAACACAATATGTAATACAATAATAACTGCATGATTTGTAGGACAACAGTAATCGCTAGCTTCGAACCATGTTTCATCATTTCCTTTGATATCGTCCGGAGAGTAGGTACTTCCACTATTTCAGAAGCTCAACACTGTTGAGAAATTAGTTTTTACAACTAACCGGTTCCGTATCCAAACGTATCGTATGATGAAACTAGATCCACAGTTTATGCGTGATTACTTTGGCATTTGGTAAGGAGTTGATGCGTTATGCCCGCTCGTAAATCCAAGGGATTTTCATAGGAAATGTAGAGAAATGGGGCATTGTTAAAAATAAACTCGTTACAAACTTAGATAAGTGATGTTTATAGAAGCGGTAATGTTAAAGTATGATAAGCGGGATTTTTTAACGAAGCGTTGACAACTGTAATTATATAGACGTGTGACTAATAAACAGTGAGTTATGCACTGTTATTTACTCAGTTACGGCTAATTGCGTTACATATACCTGACGATAACCAATACGTAACGTTATGACATCAACTGCAACAGAAACAAAAAACAAACGTATTGTTTCAGTATGTTTGGGTTTGTTTATGTAACATTCTTGGTATAATATCGCAATGTTTGAGCTTTAAAGTGCAATCCGTTTTGAGCTTATCGATGGCTTTCGATGATTTATTGCATTCCCTTCCCTGGTTTTATAAGACGTTATGATATATTGACTATGAAAACTTACTGTAGGTGATTCAACCGGATGAAGCATCACTTATGAATTAACCATGAATACGGGTCGCTAAACTATTGGTTAGTGTCTTTCACAATTTCTTCTTCATTTAAAAGCATTTTATCCACTGAAGACGTAGGAATATCTCTGATTGGATTACCGAACGTGATTAAATAACTTTAGTTCACAAACTTGATCTTAAATCCGCTCATATCATCGATGAATTAGTTGAGTCGCGGATTTAATTACAAGTATTCAAGTCAATAATGATAGACAGCGATTAATGTGCTTAAATTTCGAGTTAAAAATGGTCCGTAAAGGTTTAAGTGGCCGTAAACATCAGTCCGGGCCAGAGCTCGGCGTGTCGACCGGCACTTAAATCTTACACCCAATAAAAGTGCACGTTGGTCTCGTACAGCCTCGTAATTGGTCCTGCTGTACGATTACTCTCACAAGCGCAAGCGATCAGCACGGACAATACATTTACGACTCTTATTGGTCTCATTTAATGACGTGTGACAAGTACATGTAAAGAACAATGAGCATGTAATTGTGATTTTTACAATGTACAAAGATTTTTCGAATCGTGGTAACGTGAGTTATTGCTGTTTTTTAACATTATTGTTCTGCTGTAATTGAATTATTTACTTCCACTTAATGTACAGTTCGGTACGGTTTAATGTGGCTCACTAAAAGATTAATTTTTGCGTCGGTAACCTATCGGTACCGCATCGTAAACGCGGAGCGAAATTCCACAGAAACATCGCGCTACTAGAACATTCCTTTCAGTTTCCTCCCATCTTTGATTCTCTCCAAGATCCTAAGCTGTTTTATTATTTAAATCAACAGCAAAATGAAACACTACATAAACTAAACACGCATTTCACAGAAAAATAAAGCTCTACTGTAAAATAAACCTGAAATATTCGTGGAATGTGGTAAAACCAGCCCTAAAAGGGTATTTATTCCTAACAACGTATTATTCATGGTTAATCAAAAAATGTAAAACGGTATTAAGTGCTGATTGCGGTGATAAAAAGCGATGGTCGTTGAGAGCTAGATCGCGACGCGCGCGCATGTCTACGAGCCAAGACCGGCGCAGGCGCCGCGGGACGCCCGCCGCCCCCGAGCCCCGGCCGCCATCACTTTTATTTATATTTATTTACCTTCCCTTCATTCAACGAGGGCCGCCCTTTCGGCCCTTTTTGTCGTACCGTAATACGCCCGATACAAATATTGTGAAAGAACCTGCGGTTTGGGTGAATTTATTGTGCTACGATTTGATGTAGCACCGATGACGCCCGCATTCTGGAAAAGGCCGGCTTTTAAAATGTGTTCTGTTACGTTAATGACAAAAACTGAATAGACCGACACGACTTTTAAAGATTTATGCTTACAGACAAGCGTTAATTGTTGACGCACTACAACTGATAGGTATGTAGGCAGAGCTTGTAAAATATGATACGAAACATGCTTAGTTCAAGTATATCTATAATATTGATATCAATTAAAACGTATCTGTTATATAGGACTAATAGTTCAAGTCAAACTGTTAGAGCCATCGCTCGAAGTTTAAACTGTTTAAGTATAACATATTCGTTCGCCTGTAGATTCGTAAGTAAAAAAAAAACCGTATCATTAGTAGGCCCACTCATCAATTATAGTTGAAACCTCTCACACTAATATCACTGGCCATAATTTATTCGTATATTACGAGAAAACAATGCAAAGATAAATCACTACAAATTGTTTAAACTAAAGATCAAATCTTCACTCCATCTGCGACGCGGCGACGTTCACGTGCATCAGTTATCTATCATGATAAATGGCGTATTTATTTATCCGACGAGCCTAAATAGCTATGGTAATATTGGCCCTACAACAGCACAAAAGGTAACAAAACACAAAAGTTGAAAAAGGCAAACCGCACTATTTACAAAGTGGCTAGCGAGGACCACACAGCCACAATCGAGCCGCGCGTGCGACTCAGCCGCTTCACAATAAAAAAAATCGTTCCCAGCATAGATCTTTTTCGGTTATACATCTCGCATTTTGGTGGTGTGATTTGTGACGTTCGGAAATGTTAATGGCACGTCCTGTTGATTTCCTTTTGCGGTCTTATTATTAAGGTTTTGCTTGGATAATATCTAATCCACTTACTCTATTTTAAAGACTTGAAACAACGATCTGATGGAGATTTGAGAGATAGCGTAGTTTTCGTTAAAAATTGTTGTAGGAAGTAGTATTGAGCGCGCAGAATCTCTTAGAAACGCAAAACGTATGGTTGCGCGCGCGTCGGCCGTTGTTTACGAGATGGCGCGCGGCGCGCCGGCGCATTCGCTGACGGACGATGAACAGAAGCGGCCAGTCTTTGACACCGCAGCCGCACCCGGCCTCCAACACTGCTCAAACTATTTTTAGACTGATATTTGGATATTCATAAGTATTGTTTCCTTATTTACATTGGACTTATAATTGCGTTCACGGTAGCCGTAGGTTGCTATCCCATACAATATTATCTTGGCATATGGAAAGAACAACATAAACTACTAGTATTAAAGATGTTGTTGGTTGGATACACAACGTTGTAAATAGTGTAGAAACTCTTTAGAATTCAGTCAATCAAATTGTCGTGATCAAGTTACACTGCCACAGTGTACTAATAAAAGTAGGTTAACTCAGCCTAGCTTTTAGTCCAGGCCACTGGGAGCAATAGCTGCTGAGATTTAACATCACGAGGAAAGTTCAGACGCAGCTACCGTGCTTGTTACACTGTGGCATTAACCCAGTTCTAGCCTTGCCCGTGAAGTGAAAACTGTAAGACAATTTTTTTTATTATAACCACTTTATAAAGTAAAGAAAAATGTTAGAAGATTCAAGGCCCTTAGGATCCGCATCTATCTCTTAAACAATTTACGTGTGCATGCTTACATTCGGTGCTTAAATAAACGGATGAGAATTTACAAAACAATGTTCGAGAACTCACTATGAATTTCACAATCACTTCAGCAGTAGTGAAGTAAGTTTACGTAAAATAGTGTTTGAATTTCTGTACCACCGATGCTTCGCTTGCTTCGATATAATTTCGTGGAGCTCATTACACTTGTTTTCAGTAGGTACACGTTATTAGATGCGTTTACACATGCACACACGCGCTACTTTAGGGCACGTCTAATTGAACGTAGGCGCGGCGGCGGCGGCCTAACCTAATTTACATTAATGCAAACGAGCAGCATTGTTCAGGTGTGAAACGCCAGTGTCAACACACGGCCTCTACTCAAATAGTTTATTAGCTCCACCCAGCGCTGTTCTGGCCGACAAACCTTTGTGACTCTGACAGCCCTCAGAAGACACGCATACTTAACGCTTAAATATGACTATTCAGGACGTCGCAGCCATATCTAATATACATACCACATAACTAAATACATACACACAAAAATGTTAAATATTTAACGTGAGAAAGTGTTTGATTGTTTCTCAGAATAGTCTAAATGTGATAGGCTTATAAAAAGTTACTAGTTATATGGAACGTTGTGGAAACTTGTATAAGTAAAATGAAATGCAAATTAAATATTACGGATAACCATAAATTAATGTATTGTCTAATTTTTCTATCTAACACCTAAACTATGACGATTCCACAAAGTGCACTAACGATTTTACGACCGCTTTACATCTGCTTTATAGGACCGTTTAAGAGACGATTTAACGCCTATAAATGTTTTTGATTGTATGCGACAAATTGTGATGGTCAGGGAGTGTCGAGGTCGATGACTGAGGTCCGTTGCGGTCAGCTGAAACACAAGAAGATCGCGCGGTCACCAGTTTGTGTGACAGCGAGGCGCGGCGCGGCGTCAGCGCGGCGGTACCGCACGCGCGGCGCAACCAACCATGCTGTGGTCAAGCCTGTCCGTCGCTGTCACCTCGCCAAACATTGGTTTTGGCACACATACCCATATTTTTTTCATAGATGTACAACATCTGCCAATACATAGAAAAAGTCGCCGACGTGTTGTAAAATTCACGTAACAAAACTGTCGTGACTTTTTTCTGGCAATCGATTACTAAAAGCTGGTTGTTAACGTGCTTTATACTTATATATTGAAATAGTAAATGCCAAATATACAACTGCAGGTTCATATTGTACATTTTGTATAATACAAGTATAAAATGAAAAAGCATTAAAAAGCTCCCATAATCCCTTCATTGTTTGATCACCCTAAAAGTAAGGCCGTTGATATATTTTTAACAATGCAAGTAAATTTAATCAGATGGCAACGTCTTGCATAAAATGACGTCACTTAAGAGACAATGGTCGATCATAAATTATAGTGACAATCTGCCACATCGGAAATTAATCTCAGCATGTCGAGTGTCATGTTGTATCGCAGTGGACCGTTCGTAATAACATATAAAAAATTACCGATTGAGACCTCGTCGGAAGGTAAAGTGCATTCTTGTGTTAGTTGCTTCAAGTCAATTCGCGGGAATGTGCGAATGTGAGTGAGCGTCAGTTGTTATTGTAATCCCGGAGAGTAGTACCATCGCGCCTGTGAATCATGCTTTTGTCTCAAGAAATTATCGTAGCCAATTACGTATAGCCATAGCTAAAAGGATCTCCTAAAAACATGCGCCCGTCCACTTTCACTGTCTATGGTTTTTGACGTAACAGTTTAAATGTGGAATGGATATTCAAATTAAGTAGTATTCAGAATGACATTGATTCATGTCAAAGTCGTAATGCCGTTAGAATGTAGGTGTGTGAAGCTTTGAATGGAATTACATTATAAATGCTTTTGTAGCCAATCGTTAACGACCGGTGTATTAAAAAAAACTGTTTTGTGATTATCTGAAAATAGACTCCTTGGAAATCGATACGTAGAAAAATAGTAAAGTAGTAAAATTAGAATAACATAAAAGTTTTGAAAACTTCGATGTCGAATCAGTGACAAGCTAACTAGTTTTTACAATTGACGTTTCTGTTAATGTGACGTATCGTAATTAAAATTCAGTGTTAACTACTTACGTCGCAGCTATGACCTATGAATGTGCTATATGCCTCGACGACCGTGAACGGTATACAAGCTTGCGGTCGAGTTCAAGGGAAATAGACACGACGAGAACATTTCATTCACCATACATAACATTTGCCGACAAATTCCTCGTTTAAAACCTCCAAGAACCTTGCGAAGGGTTGCGCTAGGCATTTGTTTTCCACTTTTCAACTCGAACAAAGTGGAATCTTAAAAATTGTTCACATGTACTCGATATGAATCACATGTTCCTAATTTCTGGAATGTTAAACATTCGTCCTATATATCCGCACCACATCTGGTCGATTGTTTACGTTCGAATGGGAAAATGTGTTTCCTGCAGTTTTCATTTGAAACTCCAATTGGTGTAGCGAAACTCGTACTCGTTGTGAATGCCGTATTAAAAACCTCATTTCAATTATCATAAAATCATTCAATTTCAGTTTTTACATTTTCGTTTGTTGTTAAAATGGTTTCACGAGCATGTAATTGGTTTTCTTTATGGGTTTGTTGTTTATATGGGAAGGCATTGATGCGAGTGTTTGTATGCTGCCTGCGTTTATGATCCGCTCCCGAGCCGGCTAATGTTCGGGCACAAGTAGGCTGCAGAATAAATTATTAGTAGGGAATGCATTTACTTAATGAAAGTGTCAATAAAGTTAACTGAAACCGTGTCCGAGACGGTGTAGCTGAACAATGGTTGCACCGCTAATACTTTATTCCTAAGTGGGAGTATCGGGCTAAGAGACTTCGTTTAAATCTAAAGTACGCTAGGCGATTGTTTTCTATAAGTAGGCACATTAGCCACTGGAGTTAAATAGTCAAGAAACTGGTAATTGTGATGAAATCTGGTGTTGAAAGCAGAATGATTGCATCCTATGCCGAGTTGCTGCAATGACTTGTTCACGCCAGGTGTGCCGTACATCAATTTTAAAGCATATGTACTGGCTTCACTAAACTACTCATTATACGAACGAGTACATAAATATCGAAACTGTTGTTGAAATTATGTAGCTTTCGAGTATTTGCACATTAGATGAGAGTCGAAATGAAAATAGCGCCCCTTACTCAAAGTTTTATGTACATTAACCTATGACATCCGTATAAATCGCCACTGAGTGGGTAGCTTAGCGTGAATGTATTGATATAAGACTGTGCGTTTGACATAACGCTTATTTACGAACTACCGCGCAATAGAAAGGCATTCGTATTGTAACGCTGCTGTATTTATAGGTTCGTGGTTGGCGCATGTGAAGCCTCAACCGCATGCGATTTGTTCTCACGCAGTTTGTATTCCTGTCCCACTCACTCTCTTGTAAAACTTACCTCTGACTCTTTCCCATTTTGATATTCAAGCCTTGCCCTTTTTTTGATATTGTACATTATTTACATTGACTGTTCTCGAGGTTTAAGTATCAATGTCCTCATCTGAGAATTTCTTGTTCATGTAATTGGTAGTTTTGACCAAATAAATTGGATGAAATTGAAACAATATGACGTTATTAATTTCGGTTTACCTTGAAATCGTTTTGATTATACCTACAGATTTGTAACGCAATACTCTCAATGCTTTGGTTTTTTCTCTCTGTTGTTGTATTTAGGTAAGCGGAGCCGACGTTATTTGGTCTAGCGACGATTGTCCCCGTCGGAACAATGCTTCGCTCGTTCGCGATTAATAAACTAATGGGTATAATTGTTACCGCGGCCGGTATGTTCACTGTTCACGTCATTATTTTGACTATGAACGATCGACTTCGTGCCTCCGATAAGGCACACTCGGCTCAGTCGTGATTGTGTTTTATTGTTATTGAAACTGTCGCGGGAAAGTTGAACTTCCTTCTTTGCAAATGATAACATCAATTCATAAGCCGTGGTCCGCCTTC
Organism: Abrostola tripartita; assembly: GCA_905340225.1. Classification (NCBI taxonomy): domain Eukaryota; kingdom Metazoa; phylum Arthropoda; class Insecta; order Lepidoptera; family Noctuidae; genus Abrostola; species Abrostola tripartita. Next base: position 2,196,856 of record HG996494.1, read on the forward strand.
TGTTGCCAATGCCTTATACAATCTACGTATGGCTTGGGTGCCGCGCTTTGCCAGCTCTTAGTTTTCTGTCTAAAGTACCATAAGTTTATAAAGGACGTCAATTTAGCGTCTTTTACTCATCAGTATGGACTTGAAGAGTAGTTCTTAAGACGGCAGCGAGGTTTAGGTACAGCACTTTAGGTAGTCATTACAGTTTTTAATTTTACAGCGGTATATCGGTTGAGACAAACCTGTGCAGATGTACGCTATTCCTACCGCTCAATGAGACGTAAATACAGAGTTATTGGTCATTGTTTTAATACTACGGCCGCGCACCGGTCATAACTATTAAAATGCGCGATGCGTTGACCTGAAATGCGCTCTCAGATATCTGGTATGTTGTTCAAAGGATATTGTATGATGCAGATGCTTTTGATCCACATTGTAGTTGGCAGTTAAGAAATAAGGTCTCGGAAATCTTCTGTAATTAATTTCTAAACTCATATACTAGGTTTGTTGTGTTAAATACCTACTTGTATTTTATTATGAGTTTAAATCATTAGAATTTATTTTAAATGAAAAATTGATATTGGCTTGAGTTTTTGCGCCATTTCTTCTTCCCTGCTCTGGCACTAGGAGCGGTAAAGGGTAGGCGGACTTCCGTGGTACCTTAAGTTGCGCTGACGTTCTAAGCGTTTTATACAAGGACTTATTAGATACATCTTTTCATTCCAAAGGACTTTATAAGCAAGGTATATAGGTAGGTACTTAAATAATAAAAACCGCCATTAGTTTTCAAATCTTGTCTCATTACGCGATAAAGCAATGTGTGAGAGATTACATGTAATAAACGCCAGCGTATAATTATATTGCATTCAAAACTTGACAACATTATACCAACAATATGTTTAGAACAAAATTGGCCAAGCTAATTAGCACTCTCGTAAAAGTTTACGTAACCAAAGATAATGATTCGGTATCCTGCGCGTGCGTGGGATATGGCAACTTAGCAAGTGACTTTACAATAGTTTGGTAATACAGTAAAATATAGCGAATAGAATGATTACTTAAGGCTCATGTATTCATAGAGACATATGTATAGTGCATACGTTATTGCTTTTAGTATTTTAAGCTGAGGTTGTTTTACGGAGACATCAAATGTAACAATAGTTGGTCACAGCAGTAATTATTGCCACGCATTCAGTGGGCAGTACATGATTTACTATGAAGTATGAACCTAACCTATGCTCTTTACTACATTGTTTTACTTGTATTTGAGTTTGCAAAGCTACGACTTTATTCTATTGTGGTACAAAACTGCGTGAGTAGAATTATTGTTTCGACTATTGAGAAAATTCTTCTAGGATTTTCAAAAAAGACCTTAAATCTATGCCTTTTCATATGAGCATGTAGAAATCTATAGTTTTTTGTTTAAGTGCTCTTATATTCTAAACGAGTTTAAATTTAAAGTATGCTGAGAAATATCAATATCATGTTTGTTTACACAAAGATGAAAAGGGTCTTAAAATCAAAAGGCGCGGTCGAATTAAATTTGAAATCGCAGAATTATCTCGGTCGGTTTGTAAGCGCAGTGCTTGGTGGCAATAAATTATCGTGTCGGAACACAAAAGATGGCATTGTGAAGTCGACACGGCGACGTCTGATAACGATCGCACGCCTGGACCGGCGCGCGCGCACCTCAGCCATCACCGCTACGACACTTATGCTACTAAGCGCAACATCTTCAAATGACATTTATTAATTAGCTTGATTCTTATAGTTGGACAATTTGCAAGTTTTTCTAAAATAAAATTATAATAAAAACCTTAGAAATTCTTAAAAGGGCAAAGGTCCTAATCTACAATTTCTAAAAAGTTCTACTGCTGAATTAAGTTATGCATAATTATTAAATAGGAAGTTAATGTAATAACAACACATAAAAAGTTTACATAACAGATATTTTCCTCATTCCCAACCCTACAAACAAACATATAAAACAAAAAGAACATTAGAAAAATAGCTCCTTAGTCTCGAATACATTGAACATTAATGTGATCATGAAAAAGTTAATGGTGAATGTTTGATTTATCACGAGTCTGAGCGCGAGCGGTCCGCGACCGTCGCTTGTTCCAGGCGACACGCTTTTGTGTTCGGCTTCGTCGTTTTATGTCCAATTAATTTAAATAATAGCTGCCTCCCGACCTACCTGCCTGCGACTACTGCGACCCGTCTGTCGCATGTCGTCACGACAACCGTCACACGGCCGACATTACTTTCCTGTCAGTTTAAACGTTGATACTTGATACGATAGCTTCATGATCAGTCATCATTTTGATGAATAACTTGGAAATTTTAATAGAGAAAGTTCAAAATTTTATTGAAATAGAAACGACCATCTCTTTAGCATATTCCGAAACATGTTTCTCAAGGTTCAAAAACTAAAATAGGCCAACCGTAAGTAGTAAATTTTTCTTGTAGGATTATATGAGGTTGTTCTTATTCATATATGCAGTCCATTATGACCCTAAATAGTTATAAAGCGCTCTAGACTTTCAAATTAGCATGTCTTAAAAGTGAATTGATCGCTCACAAGTCGTTCATTGTGTTCTCTAAGGGGGACATTTGTCTACTATTATTATTTGGGGCCGGTTTTTTCATGTACCTGCCTACATGGCGCCTAACTATTCATATTCAAATCAGTGTTTCTTGTTGGGTAATTTTTAACATTTATTTACAATTGTGTAATCCGATCACTTGGAAGATAAATTGAATGAGGCTGTGTAAGTGAGACAAATTGATGCCCTTCGTACCACAATCGGGCGTTAATAATGATATTGAGTTCCAATACTGTGCCAAAGGGATCCTGAGAGATTGAGGCGCTTTTTTTTTATTGAACACTATCATAATTTTCAGGGACCCATATTAATCATAACGAAATTTAAAATGAGGTTTACAACAAAGAACATGTAAGCTTAGAATGATGATGATGATGGTAGTGTAGGTGCTGAGCGCTCCGGTCGATCCTGTGCCGTCCGCGGGCCGTCTCCGGGCCAGCTCCGGCGGGTCAGGCAGCTTATTCATTAACGCACAGTTCCTCCCACTGACGTCGGTCATTTTACTTTATTTATGGCCGCCTCGAGGTGAGACCCCAATTTCGCATGCGCCCGTGGCTTGATAATTATACACTAGCTGCGGCTGAAAAAGGTCGCGGTTTTATATTGAATATGAATAACTCCCATGATACCCTTGGAGACTATATACCTAACGATTGAGAGCTGTGTAAGCTCATTTAATATACAGGTTGTTGTCTATATTTGAATGTAAACCAGCTTAGTCCAAATTATGATAATTATATCTGCATAAACTTAATTCGACCTTCGGTAATGGACTTATAATCTCGATCGATACTAAAAATAAGGAAAATTAGATTTTGCACAAACTTGTCTAACCTACGTATTTGGACACTACACTACAAAATTGTCCCTAAAAATTCTGTATGAGAAATTAAGGTGCAGTTTTGGGAAAAGATCATAAATTTACTTGAGTGCACACAATATTTCAGTTGGGTAAAGCATAAGACGAATTGTGAGACCGATATATCATATAGGGAACCCAAAGTTTATTTAATTTGCCAAAAACAGACTTTTATCCATCATTCAGCGTTTTACGGAAGTTTAAGGTAAGAATTTACGAGAATATTAAGACCCCCAGGTTCTGAGGGAATCTTGGGATTTTCAAGTGTGCATCATTTTCACTGCTAGATTATTTGTCCCTAATTTCAGAAAAACTTGCAATTAAAGTATATATTCTTCAGTTTTCTAGTCACCTTATCAAAGGTCTGCATTGTTCATGTTGTTTGTAGCACGATGAAATTCATTTCAATTATATATAATTGAATAACCCTTTTAAAAGTTTGAAAGCTCCAAGTCTCCTATTTAAAATTGAGTATTATTTGCAATTATATCGCAACTCACTTGAGTAGGGCGCCTAGATCTAAGCTTACATAAATTACTCATTTTTCAACACTTCGCACCCAGTTATTATGGACGTGAATTATAACCGGTTAATGTATGTGCGTAATTTTTTATTCCTATAATGCGTTTGCCTTACAGGTAATCGTTTATCGCAGAACATGAATACTAAACATCCTATTTATTACTTCCAATAAAATATGTTAGACTCAATGGGAACTTAAAGCACCAACATGTATAGCTTGAGGAAATACTTTTAAACAATACTTTTGCACATGAGGATCGCATAACAAAATAATTAATTATAGTATAGTAAAAATGGTTTCTTGACAAAATTTCGGTCACAGCGGCTTGTCTCAGCTGAAACTAGCCAACTACGCGGGAGATATTATAGTGCATAAGTATGCGCGAGAATATAGCTGTACTCCCATATTCAGGGAATAGTTCGATGACTCTCATAGTCCGATAGACCGACACGACCGGAGAGAGATCAGACGCAGAACCAACGGCTTTACGTGCTTTCCGAAGCAGGGAAATAAAATTATTTATACAATCATTAATGTAACAATACTACTTAACATAAGAGATAACATAATAAATAATTAGATTACCTTCAATTGTAATTTAATGATCAATGAAGGCACGAGCTTTAATGTCACTTTTCAAATGAATTACCATTTGTATCTGTAATCGTTCTAAAACTATTAACATAATTCATTCAAATTTATGAAGTCCTAATTATTTAAGGGGTTGATTAGAACACTAAAGTCGAAGTCACGTACTGAGCGTCCTGTAGCACCACAATGATGCACTCTAAGGAGATTCGACACCGTTCGAAACCGTTGTACTGCCAGATCAAAGAAGTTTTTCACATAGACCAATCCTTATTCTTCTATGTTGAGTCGTTATAAGAAAATAGGAATAGCACATGCCGTTGTCGAAAGATTAGCAGTCAGCAGGTTAGTTTCGGAGTGACTCAAAGTTAGAGAGAGTTTATTGGTCAATAAATCGCTCAAACCTACAAATCAAGTTTAAGGTCACTTTAAAAGCTTCTATTTCTAGTTAAAAGTTGTGTAAGGCGACAACAGTACCTAGAGCGGAATTCTTATGTTAATTATTTATAGCGTGATTAACTAGTCCTTCAATCCAGTGCACGGATTATAAAAATATAATTTTACAAATGTTAATTTCAAAGAACCTGAAATGAGTTTTTGTTTAGCCGAAGTTACCTATGATTTTAATTTGACGATGCGTACTTATTTTAATCGATGATAGCTTAAACTTCTTATTTTAATATGACGATGCGTTCTTTCATTTATTTGTTAAACTTCACGTTGGTGCTTTTAGGATGTGTCAACTAAAATTATGACTATAACAAATAAACTCTCAGTTGAGGACACGGTTCACGACTTGTAGAGTGGGGCAACGTTTTCGAAAAGTTGGAAATATTTACCGCAATTTGTAATAAATAAAAATGTATGTTACCTGCTACTTAGTACATTATATAGAGGGCGGAAGATATCGAGGTTGCGAAAATAAAAGTCTGCCTTGCCGGAGGCGTAAAGTAACCGCAGACTGGCTGATGTCAAAGTCATTAGCATGTTTTTGTGGCCAGTCCTCTAATACCTACTAGTGAGTTAGGTTGCAGACATGCATTTTAGAAACATTCTTCTTCAACTTTTCGTGTCGATAGTTTTCTGACGACCACCAAAACGGTTGCTCTTTGGCTAGCCTCTATTAAGTCTTCTGATGTGACGCTCACTGGGCATCTTAGGCAGACCAGCAGGTGGTTCATAGTTTAGGGGACACCGATGGCGCACGAAGTAAGAAACTTACCTTATACTAAAATGTTCCAACTCCTGGAGTAATCGGAAGCATCAGTGTGTGTAGGCAAGGGTTTATCGATAATGAAATGGCACTCTCTAGTCTACTCTGGTCTACTGCTATAAAGAATTTCACCTTCTGACTAAAAAAGGGTAAGGAAAGAAGATGTGAACTCAACATTATTATAGTGATGAGTGTAAAAAATATCGAGTAACTTAGTCGGTAAAGGTTACATAGGGGTGCACCAGAAATAAAGCCTTAAAAAACCTACCTAAACAAACTAAATAAATAACATCCTATAAATACGCACACAATGGAAATAAACCGTCAACGGTATAAAAAACAGGGTAGATAACAACAAATGTAACAAATATATCTCTTGATGCACAAGCATGAATTTATTACAGATATCGGAGGTCCAAACACAAGGAGGTAGATGATGTGGTGGCAAAAAGCTCTCTCATGTCCGCGATGTCGAGATAACATTAAACTGAGCATTTGTTATCCTTATCTTATGTTCGAGCGTGGCTAATGTGGCTGGAGGCAGATACACTCGATCGATTTATGTCGCCCTGGCACCCACAACAAATTGATAATTAATTTTCCGACGATGCGTTTGATGGTACCGAATTATTTTTGCGAGGTCGTTCGTACCGCTTTATTTTAAATGCAGATCGGCATTAAACGGGTTTACAAAACGTAAATGTTTATATCTACTAAATTAATAAGTCGTGCCGCTTCTTGTTCAGCCGAGAATGACATTTGACTGATGTTACACCGTACCTACGCATTGTTCACGAGATAAGCCGCGTTAATAGTCCGTCATGCCACTGATCGAGATCGTTTTCTTTATAAGGAATTTGTTTGTATTTTATTTATTTATAATTTGATATAAATACCAAAGGTAAACTAACTGAGAAATATGTTTCGATGCGTGTAAAAGTGACACATTAAAAACGTTATATGCAATCAAAAATTTATATTCCGGCTCGGCTATTCTCACGCCCTCGCGCCAGCGCACACAAAAGCCTCATCTAATGGACGCCCATTGATAAAACAGTTACTACCTCAAAATAAATAACAACACGCGACTCGAGAACGAATTATCTTGCGCTCTTTATGATAACCATTTTGAGGTCCTGTGAGTGTGACATGTCCTACAAAACCCAAATGAATCATGTTTCGATAATGCGTCATCGCATTAGAATAATATTTCAATAATGTTCGCTTTAATTTTGTACAAAGCTGTCTATTTAAAGTGTTTTACGATCGTAGTCGCTGAATTCCTCGTACGAAGTGATGCGGAAATCACCGCAACATCTTAGTCCCACGTCAAATTGTCTCTTCGATAAATCGTCAGTAGATTTGATGCACGTTACAACATGTAAACCAATATTCCATGAAACTATACCAACTTATATTTACAGATCGGTAAACCAATTTGAAAACCTTTTGTTTATATTTAAGGTTTATTATTGTATTCAAGCAGATTAAGGATTAAGTAAAAAATCGAAGACCTTCTGTCGTCGAGTAATTTTGTAAAATTGCTGGAGACATCGGTTTTTATTTCGGCCCCAAAACAATCTAAAAACGCTCGATCTTTTGTGTAATACGACACTAACCGCGGACGCCAGCCTGACACGACAGCGGTCACAGCGCAGGCTTACAAATATATGCCATTTTATATCATTGTTGCTAACGTACAATCTGCTAGAAACAAAACAAAAAGGACCATAAACTATGTTGGTTTCAAATTTAAACAAAAAAGCCAAAGAATCTGGCTTATCAGCACCTTCGACACAGTAGTCGCTTCACACTGATTATTTGGAAGAGAGACATGTGTCATAAAAATATGCTTGTCAGGCGACACATCGGCCCACAGTGTGTCTCATAAGCGCCGCTCTAAGCCTTTAAAACAATGCTAATGGATCTACGTGAAGTCCACCGCCCAGGACTTATCCTGTCAACGTATTTAAACATTCGACCGATCGCCTTAACGCTTCGCTCGCCACCAATAAAGTTGACACTAAATTAGAACTTTTGTTCCTTTTCTACCCGAAAGCACAAAATTGTAAATAAATATTTTATTATACTTGTTCACTGGACGCATTTTAGTGTGAGCGATGAACACGGGTTCACGTCAAAACATCTTTATCGGGTTATTTGTCTTATAAAATATTATCAAGAGGCTCCTCGGGACCGTCAGCAAAAGAGGACGTATAGTGTGATACGTGTGCGGCTGTTTACTTAACACCCACGTGATGTGGTCACTTCGCTTTGGGCCGAGGGATAAACAATGAGAGAGCCGATTGCTCGGCAATGGTGTAACAAAGATGGTTTATTTTTCTTTGAAGATGAGATCTCGATGAGAATAGGTTGTTAGGTGTGAATCATAGCGGCAGACCGTACCGCGGAGATTAGTGCGTGAGCTGCGCACCGGCGCGTACCAAATCCGACGCGACAAGCAGAATTATCAAGTTTTGATGTACTGATAAATCAATAACTCATTCCGATAACAGAGACGCTCCAGGAACGCGCTTTTAATGTTTGTGTTTATGTCTTTAGATTAGGCATTGATGTTAGATAAGTATGATTTTTTATACTTGTGTAGCATTTTTAGAAGAAGAAGCCAGAATATTCTAAACAATGTAGTGTATAGTGTTATCCATTAGTCCTTTGACAGCGCTCATAATATGATAGTCGAAGTGTGGTCGGCGGCTCAGCTCTAAGTAAAAGCTCGCGACCGGTTGCGTCGGAAGGGGCGGGCATCGCCTCCCGCAATCACGTACTTGTCGCGTTTTCATCACCTGCTCGCTAAAAGTGACGTAATTACGGATGCAAATCGATCAACAGCAGTTATCGAGTCGACGAGGGTTGACGCTGGAAATTAGCGCGATACGCCAGTTAATGTTTATAGCCTTCCGCGATTTAGCGAATATGGTGTTTACGACGATGCTGCGACACGCAAGCCGCGCAGTTACGAGCTTCTAACCCTCTTCCAGCGATACTGATTATTTTAAATTTTCACTTAATGACCATCTTAAGTATCCACTTATAATAACGCGGTATGATTTTTTCATAATAATATACTTTGTGGATAATGTGTTTCTTACCTGCTCGCTTACGAATAGAATTCTATGAATGGCCTAAGCTGATTGATTAGACTTAAAAAAAACGAAATCTGTTGCATTCATACGACTGGATTTGTTTTCTCTTCAAAGATCTAATCTACTGATTCGCCGCGAAAATAAACTCCAGCACTTGACTTTAAAACAAGACTTCCTAACAGTCCACAGCCAGGCCACGCCGCGCCGCTCCGTTAACTTAACAAAAAATATCAATGCTCTAAACTCTCCGCAAAGAGTGTGGAAACAAAGAATAGGTATATGAGTTGATCGATGTCGGAAGCATGGATTCCATCGCTCACTCGGATGACTTGCATGTAGTGAGCATTCTCTCATTGACTCCGACATTGACCTCGACTCAACCAGCCTAAGCGATCACAATATTATAAATAATATCTTACATCCGTCTCATGGGTATTAACTGAAAACATACAATAACTTAACATGGAATGGAACTTAACAGATCGGCCCCAAGGGTGACGAAGGGTGCAAGTGCGCCTGGAACTAATTGTTTGTAAATAAGGTGGTGTATTGTCGTTTCTATTTCTTCGATTGAATGGTGGACCAGCTGGCCAGGCGCTCGACTCTTGCCGTTAACCGTCTTGAGTCTATATGGCCTACTTGTATTGTACTAGACTGTACACGCATTACGCTACTGAACACATGTATAAGGCACCGTTAGTTTTAAAGACAATTGCCTGCGATAATACTGGAATACACATGTAAAGTAAGAGCTGTTTTGGTCACAATAAAACGTCATATCGAAACTAAGCCTTATTTAAATGTAACAGTTGTCTATTTGAGTACCACTAAGTTGATGACTTGACGGGAAAGGGTTATGCATATAATAGATATTCAGATAATTCTAAGTCAGGTACAAAGTAAACTTCACAATGTCTGGACACTTGCTCCAGTTGACTGAATGAAGTGTAACGTTTCATTCACTGAGGTCTGTGGCCCAAGCAAACACCGCATATCGGTGTCTTGTTTCAAAAGTTTTTTTTCAACATAGTGAAAGGCGCCCGCGTCTCCTTAAAAGCCTTGTGGACTGTATTCGTTAGCGCGCCTTTACATACGGAATATAGCTCTCAATGGAAAAAAAGCTCTCAGAAACGAGTAGAACTGGCTAAACTATGTTTGTGTGGAATTTAAATTAACTGTTTGGAGTTTAATTACTACAATACACTGAAATTAAAAGTGGTCACATTTTTCAAAGACTCATCTGTAATTTAAACATTATCTTGTACGTTAGTTTTAACAAATACGAACTCTTTCGTCATTCGGCAAAGGTAAATACAATATTCAGCCTAAAGCAAGACATAAATCTTTAAGAAACTCTCATGATGATTTCTTGCTCACAAATAGAATTTGCTAACGAGTCGAGGTGATTACCGCTGGTAACATTTCATAGTGCTACGCGTTAGAGACGGGACAGTGAGTGAATGTGTTAGCGCGCCTTGGCCCCGCAATGCACTGACGACAGCCGCATTAAGACAACAAAGGGTGATATTTTTCGTAGACAAACAGTAAAGGGCTTTGAACACGACAGGCACAGGTGATGCTCCCACACGATGCATATTTATGATGTGTTCGACAGCTAGCGCGACACTAGGAATTATGCTCAGCTAATATTTGTAGTATTTACATCCACACTCCGACTGAATAGCTGCGGGACATACTGTATTAGAACCTACATGTATAATGGCTACTTCAAAATAAATAAGACTAAGTAATGACGATGTGATCGACACACTACATAGTCCGTAATCGTATCTGTGGCTGTATAATTACCTACTCAATCTTATACAGGTTATAAAAAAGTTAAAAAACAAAATGGCCGCCTGGGTTAGTGATTCACACGTTGCGGTTTCTCTAACTATTTGTGACTGAACAAAACGATCTGTGAGAAATCATTCATGGTCCCTCCCAGCACTGGCATCCACCAATCCGAAAAAAATGTTTCATTGCCATAAAGACAAGGTGTTACTCTGATACAAGGGATATTATGCCGCCTAATTTGTACTGTGTTGCTCGAAAACGATATTTAACTTTGACTCAACCGTACGTTTTTGGAACGCGTCATTTTTGCAGGTACCTAAGTATGATGGGAAATAAGGCAGGCTATAAAAATCAAGCATTAAGTGGTCTTATTTTAATTTAATAGCTTTTGTGTGCCGTTTAAGTCGTCGGTCGGTCTAAACAGATCTGCAACAATAATAAATGTACTTTGCCCGTCACTAAATTTGAATGTTTACACGTTTAAAATGTTGGCATTGTTCATGTTTTGGTTAATATGGATGATAAATTAGGAGTAAATATGTTTTATATGTTAACAATGTTTATTTAATTTATTTGTTGGTATAAATGTTAGTCAGGATATTAGGATCGGCAGGCGTACTCCATATGCGGCACAGGTAAGTATCTCGTGAGTCTCTGTGAACCCTTACCGAACACCCCCGTTTAGAAATGTTGTGGGTTCGCGTGAACAAAATGAACGGTCGGCATTACAAAAAAAATGCCCTTAAACTATTTGTTGTGGTTTCCACAAAAAGACAAAAAACGGGACATCAAAAACCAGTCAGCATTGGTCGGCTTTTCGACTCCAGTGGCCTTGTAGAAAAAACCATGTGTTAAGGAATGTAAAGAGCCATTTAATTATCTTAATATATTGTTATGGTCGCGGAGGGAGGTGGTTATAAATTAGCGGCGAGTCCCGGCCAGGCCGAGGTGGCGAATGGTGCGCGCGGCGACTCCTTGCGTTAGACAGGCTTTCTAGTTGGTATGAGACAATATTTTAGCGATATAATATTGAATGTGCGTCGTAGGGGTTCGGAGAGCATCGGGCCGAGTGCTCGCTAAGCAACTAATAATTCCCGTGCGTGCAAGCGCAGCGCGGGCCGCAGACAGCACTCTCGCGTTCTCACGTTACTGCAGCCGCTGTTTCAGTGCGATGATCCTTTGCGTTTTTATTCCATTTTTACCTCAGTTCCATCGAGCGGCCTTCATTATGCGTCCGCAAGTGCTTCGGTCGCCACCGGTTCAGGTAGCTTGGAGTTTCGCTTCAAACTTGACCTTAGGTATTCGATACGCTTGTTATATTTTTTGTTAATCAATATAATTGAATATGAGCTTTTGATGTGGTGTAATTTGATAATTTGCGAAAATAAATTTACGTAAATTGACTTCGTTGTAAAAACTGGTTTAATATTCGATTCTTACTGGATGTGTGAGCTACATATACATACCTGCACATGGTTGCATACCGACTTGATGATAATCGTGGCATTAGGGTATGTAGGTATCGCTCGGGACGGGGCGAGGTGTCGGAGGCAGGCTCCCCGCTGCGCGTGAGCATTGTGATCGACAGCTTGTTTACTAAAAATATGCATAATGAATTTATAATAGCCTATCGGGCCTGCCACGTCGCCTCGCCCCTCCAAGCCCGGATCAGGCTCGCGTCGTCTCCACTCACATGTGAATGCACAAACCAATACCTACGAGCAAAGCTTTTCTTACGTTAGACATGATTGGAAATCAACACGGGAATGTCGTTGTGAAATTCCTTAATAGTCATTTAAAGTTGGCTGGAGTCATCGAGAGAATACTCATCAATTACTTATTTAAGGCTATCAAAGAAAGAATGTTGGTGTTGCGATGGGTGAGAGATGGTTAATTGCGCCACCGATGTGTTCCCACGTTTAAATGCAGCATGTGTTTGTGTAAGCATTTAGCATTCGATTGTTTTAGTGCGGACCGAGACGTCTGCGGAGGAGCAAACATTGAGCTTCCTGAGCGCACTCCGACCTCCCGCCACCCCCGCAGCACTCCCCCCCCCACCGGCACCTGCACACACATCCACAGCTTTCTGATCATATACACACATGCTTCACAAAGATAAGCTTATTAAGAGTACAATTACTTTGTAAAATAATTGTAATGACAAGAAAAGCGAGCCCCTCTTACATGTGGAATTTGGATGCCGTGAAATGTCAAAAAATAAAAGAATCGCCGGCGATCTCAAATATGTCGCAGTTCTCGCAACTCTTTATTAGGCGGTTGAAACGTTCGTAGAAGTAATTATGTAAGGTGCTTCAAACTATCTGTCGCTTGAATGTGGTCGGCTAGGCCGGGCAGGCGGCCAGGCGGGGCGCCCGGCCCGGTTCCTAGCCTCGATTCGTTACGTCAATCTCCAAATTTTTTCATTGAAATCTGCATAGAGTGAGTTGACATCGCGCAACAAAGCCGCCACGCGGCGCGTCGCGCTTTGTCCGCATTTCTTTATAAATATTGTGACATTTCCCTCATTCGTCCCGCGGAGCCGGCTACAAACAAATCCGTGTGGACCCTTTGTGCAGCGTGTGTAATTTGATTTATTCTTCCACGACAAACGTCGACATCCTGTGTTGTGAGGCGTCGGCGTAGGGGCGGCCGCGTTTGTCGATTTGTTAGCGCATCTATTGGTATTTTCTTTAGTAGGTGTAAACAAAAAGTTTCGCATGTCTTTAGAGCGTCGATATTGTTTCTTAGAGGTCCATTGAGAGTGCGCTCTCCACTTAGGGCCCTTTTAGGTGGACGCCGCGAATTGCGATGCAAATATTAGATATGATGATGTTTGCCAGCGGCCGTTAGCACTTGTAGTGAATTGTTACAATATGCACGAGTAAATTGCGTTGCTGTAAATCTGTACGGCTAGGTGAGTTTACGTTGTTGAATTATTGTTTATGTCTGCACGTCTTACGTATTTATTCTCGGGATCAGAGTAGCTAAATATTGAGTTATCTAACGTTTATATTTTATAGCTGTCGATGTTCAATGCAAACGGTATCTAGAGAATAAAGGGAATATTAGTATTCTGTAATTAAAGTTGAGGCCTAATGAATTAAACCTTAACGTTTCAGCGATGTAAGGAGAAGCTGAACACGCTGGCAATCAGCGTGATGAACCAGTGGCCGGGCGTGCGCCTGCGCGTCATCGAGGGCTGGGACGAGGAGAACTCGCATCTAGAACATTCTCTGCACTACGAGGGGCGCGCCGTGGACCTCACGACCAGCGACCGCGACCGCTCCAAGTACGGCATGCTGGCGAGGCTCGCCGTCGAGGCCGGCTTCGACTGGGTCTTCTACGAGAGCAGATCCTACATACACTGTTCCGTCAAAACAGGTACTAATACTTGTATTTATATAATTTTAGGTTTCGATTCAATTTGGGTGCGAAAAAACTGCGCTCTGTATTAAACAGTGGTACCAATTATCACGTAAATACGAACACGTTAAGTCAATATAGACTATTAGTTTTCTTAACATCAACAGTCTAGCTCTAGTTGAATAACCTGACTATTGATGTACAAATTGAAAAGCAATTTAGAGAATAATATTTATTTAAAATAAATTTTACAACAACTTCATAAAATACGAGAGATTAAAACAAAATAATTGTTAGTTAAGTTTCATCATTTTTGATGTTAACATTTCACACTCGTGCGTTTATGTCTTTTGTATGGCGGCGCGTAGTCATTCCTTATTTAGTCTTGCCCAAACATTAACTATCGTTTAAATACAAACACACTTACATAATAATCTTACTGTGCTGTACTGTGTAATAAGATTATGGAATATCGTGGTTTGTTTATTGATTTTCATAATGATAGAAGCAAGTTTTGTTTGGGAAGTACATGTGTTTTCCCAACTTTGAATTACACAACTATTTAGTATAAACGTATTAATTATTATATCATTAGTAAGTTTTTGCTAACTACTACTATTATTGGTTATGCTTATATACTTGTTTACATGTTACTATTGAAGACGTACCAGGTTTTTTGTAGCGGGAAACTATGTGTCTATCAATTTGCGGGCTCGTGAAGAAACGACGTGTTATGTTAACTTAGAAGTTAGAGACACGTACAAGCTCTACGCATTAGAGAAAATTGTGTTTCCCTGAAAATGTTTGCACTTACCCAAATGGGTAACATGAGGTAAATATTTTTGTCGCGGGGAATACCCAATGTTATCAATTAGGGATACATAACTGTAGTGCGGGCCGCGGCCGCGGGACGGCCAAATATATAGTTGAACTTTACAAGAAGAATGCATCTCAGACAGCTTCCCGCGCCCGCGCCCCGGCGGTGTCGATCAAACGGACGAACGAGCCTCTTGTTAGCATCCCTTCCTTTCACACTCGCGGTGAAAACTATAACCGTCTCTTGCGCACGCGGCCGCATCGCAGCCAATCCCCCACTTCTATAATTACACCGGTGATTCAATGGCTACTTATATCTATATATATGTATACGGCATAACGATGAGAGAAGCTCGTATTTATATGTATGCTTGTGTTTTTAGATATTATGGAGGCATTCCGTGCGTTTGCATAGTTCCAATTAATTTTGCAGATGAGTCTATAAGTGGTTTTGCGCATAATACGGTTCATGTGTATCGTTGTCGACACAAGCCGGCGCTTGTTTAGCGTGAATCTGCGAAGTTCTTGTTTATATTGATCTACATTTATTAGACATTAGTCATAATTATACGAACTCAGTTTACGCAATTCTGGCCACTAAGTTTTATAGATGTATATCTATTATTCTGTCTACGGGACTATTTATTAGAAGAATTCTGAGTATCTCGTTTCAGATATGTTGTTAACTGATTCATAATGTTAACAATTCATTACCTGGTATTCTGTCTTTAAAGTACCTTTACTTCTCATAGCAGTCGATTTTACGAGTACATTTCATGAACAAACTCATCACGAAATCTCTTAGTATCCGATACTTTGATCTTATAAAACAATTGGATTTTCTATTCAATAAAGTATAGATAAATTCCACAAACGATGTGTATACGTCTTGTGAATGTTAGCAGGATAGTACCAGGAATGTCGGTCTATTGTTTTAAGTATGTACACAAATTAATATTTGCGCTGTATTCAAAGTTATGTATATTATGTCGTAGTTATACATTCTTTAATGAGTAATTAACACGTTATAATTACACAGAGTAAGTACCTAAAGTTTAAAAACCATATTTGTTGGTATAGCTGCCATAACGCCCATAACGATACTCAAGTTTTCTTTATATGAGAAGGCCTTTTCCCAAAATTGGAAGTCTTACTGGTAGTTCCAGCTGGTTTCTAGAACAATGCAGAGAAGATATTATCTTCTTTAACAATATAATATTTTCTGGTTGTTCTAACAAACATATTGCGATCAAAACTATCCTTGTAGCTCCTAGCATCATTCGTAAAAGGTGTAGAGTAACGGTAACACTATCCAGTTATACCTTTTTTATAACACCCTATCAACAAAAGCGTAAAATATTATATCTTTAATCTTCTAGCTGAGGAATATGACGATCAAGTTAACGATCTTGTTGAAAAGAAAATACAACTCTCTCTGTATCTTCAGTGTTTTATTTATCTACAAAAGATGTGCTGTACATTTGCCAATTTAAGGTCGCTGTGCGGAACAAGCTTTTAGGAATTTATCGAGAAACGAAAATCAACAAAATTATTGATCAGAAATCGATGAAGCAACTGATCCTTTGCGGCACAAAATAAAAATCGTAAATTTATTAAAAAACCATATCTAGAGTCGTCCTAAAACGATAAAGAGCATTCATTGTTTCAAAAGCTGGACCACTGATACGCGCCGGCGCATCCCGCGCGGTCGCAGGCAATTTGTTTCGATGTTTATTCATTTATTCCAGCGTTTTGTACGATCCGAGTCTTTTAGTATTAATTTGGATCTTATAAATAATTAATGTGCTTTGTGTAGGTATGTGTGTTGCGGTCGCGGTTCGTTGTTGGTCGCGGTCAAGGCCGACGTGCGCACGACCATCCTCCGCTTCTTGCGCACTCCCCTTTAACATCGAAATCGTACCTCGATGTGAAGTAAACGGCCGGGGTATGAGCTCCGAGGGTTGCTTAACTTGCGGTTCGATAGGCTAGGTCAATCCCAGTTGAAGTTATTTAAACTTAAAAAGCTTTAATCTGTCCATACTTAAAAAAGCGCTAAGTAGGATTTAAATCCGCTCTCTTAAGAGCTGATGATAAAGAGACCTAATACCGCTATAAAACAACAAGGTGTCTAATATATAAAGATACATTTTGTTGAATGACTTTTAATTTTGTCGAGGCGATACTATTTCTTTCTTATTCATACAAATACCTACTTTTTTTTTAAAGCCAATGATTATGCTTTTACATCTTTATGTTAATTTGTTTTTTTGTAAATAAATATATTTTAAAGTTCTTTGTTAAAACTTTTATCGTTCACCCATAGACTGATAACGTATATTTTTAAATCAAAGACTATAAACTTTTATAGACTTCTTCATCAACTTTAATTTTTTTGTCGTAACCTGTAACGATTGGGATTTCTTTTATCAATTACATAGTTATCTATAAATAGGAAACGTTCTGATTTTTATATATGTACTTAGCTGTTACTACGTAATAAAGGAGACCAATTTAGGCAAATCTTGTACTTAATTGAAATCCGTGATTATTTAGAGAGAAAAGAATGATTTTATACATAAATAAAAATTGATATGACTTTTGGTGTATTCGCCACGGATCGGCAAAGGTCGCGGGTTCGAGACCATTTTTTATTCCATCAAATAAAAAAAAATGAAATTACTTCACAAATGAGAAGCGTACCTACTTTGATTAAAAAACCAAGTCTCATTCTCACGGTCAAAGCCTATAAGTCAATATATTAGAATCGTTGAAAAAAGCCGTATTAATTATTCGCTTTATCACATAGAATATAAAAGAGACGGAGTAAAACAGGCCCATTATATGCTCGTATATTAAATTAAAGCATTCACAGATCAGCGGCGCCAATAAAACTATGCTCAGCGTTAATTTTTTGTATCGGACCCGATTAATTGATTTCCATTGGTCGGTGATGATTGTTTTTTCTTAGGATCATTGACTTATGGTATTTATACTAACGTCATCATAGGATTAGGCGTGCACTTAGACAAATTATACAGACCATACCATAATACTCATGTCCAAACTAGTCGCCTACACCAGGATCTTGAGACGGACACAATATGTGCAATTATGACGATATTTTGTTTAGTTTTTTGTTGTGATTTGAATGATTGTCAATGATAACATTGGATTCTGTTCGAAAAGCAAATTTGTTTCGATACAAGGTTATATAAACAAGCCATTATAGTAACATTTAAGTACATCGAAACTACAATAAGCGTTACTGTCATCACCATTACTCAAGAGCTTTAGTTTGAAGTTTTGAAACAAATAATTCTGCGTGTCATACTAAATTAATTTGTTGTTGATAAAGTTGAAAAATAGCATACAATAATTATTATAGAATTAATTAACTTTTACATTAATCAGTTTTAATGTGAGTTTTAAAAGTAGTTTTGATTTCCAAAGCTTCTTTAAAATAAGAAAATGGTTAAAAATACTAGATAGGTACTATTATTATTTCATTGATAATAACTGTAAAACCTTCTAGATTTATCTCTACAACTTGAGCAACATGGCTGTCTTAAGTAAGACATTAATAGAGCAATGTATTATGTATCAAACCAGATTTGTTCTATCATATATATCAGTTTTTGCAACTATTAACATTTCTTTGAAGACAGCGGTAGGATCGAACCAGATATAAATTAATAAATTATTTCGATCAGTTTTTATCTAAGGATAATAAATGTACTATAAATGTGTAAATGAATTTATTTTATTGCAAATAATTAAATATAAATGCAAAACTAGTTTTGATATAATTATATCATAGGTTTTAGTGATCATGACATTGAATTAAAAGAGTCAACACAAAGGATACCAGGTTTCAGATCACATTAAGTAGTATAGCAGTATAGTAGGTAATTCTAATCGCCTGTTAATGTCAGAAAAGTTATGTTTCTGAATTCTTTCAATGAAGAATAATACACATGCGTTCTGTAAATTCTCGCAAGAAATAATAATAACATTTACGTTTAAAAAACAAATGAGTACATGTGAAACTGTAGGGAAGCGCGACACAAACATAAATACTTAATAAAATACATTCAAATCGATGACTTTAGAATAAAAGCCCATAAAACCAATGTAGATTTCCGTCAAGACAAGTGTTTAATACTTTAAATGTTGTTCTACGAACTAGAACAATGGCTGGTATTTGTGACAGTTAAGGCTGGCCGCAAGACGCTCGTGGTAAATGGGGCGTGACCGCCGATGACCGGGACAGGTCACGATTCGTGTGTCGCCACCCTTACTTGTTCTCAAGGACGTATTTTAATATGCTTTTATGGACAGTTAAATCGAGATGCTACGAAATTGTTTGTAATGTGGGAAGCTTGATCTTCATCTTACGTATTCTATTAGAAAATGTAGTGGAATTAGATATCTATTTTGTTGTTGTGTTGTGTTATGGCTGATCGAGGTATGATGGATAATAAAGATATGATGCTAAAGTCTAGTGATGTGTACGATGGTGCATATGGGAAGAATAATTATGAAGAAGATATGGACGCAATGTGTTGCTTAATATGAGTAAAAAAAAAAACATCTTTATTGAACCAAAGCCTTCACATAAATACAAGACAAAAAGGTTGGGTGTTAGAAATAAATAGACGTAATTAGACTTTAGATGACTGGTAACAGAGTAGAACGAAGATTGCGTATGAGCAGGCTCTGAAAATGAAGGGACTTAGTACCGAAGACCGAAGTACCTACTAATGTCTGTAGATCACACAAATATTTGATCAGAGTTGCAAATGAACAACCTTAACTCAGAACTGCAGCGCAGAAAAAGCACTGATAGCCGAGTGGTATGACCGTTGGACTGCCAAGTCAAAGGTCGCTAGTTCAAATCCCGGCACGCACTAATGTCTTTTCGAATTCATGTGCGTACTATAAATTAGTTATCAGTTGCTAAAAACGGTGAAGGAAAACATCGTGAGGAAACCGGCAGACCTGAGAGATTTTTCAACGGTGTGTAAAGCCATGTCAGAGGCCTACAGGCGGTTAAAACTCTGACTCCAGGTTGTTCATCAACCATATGATGAGAAGAAGAAGAAGCGCAGAACTTTAATCAATGAGTCATTACACTAATTGATTTGTCATTATAACTTTACATTTATGTCATAAGGACTTGAGCATAGGTTGACAGGCACTAATCGTTCGAATAGACATTAATTGCAGCAGTAATGTAAGGGTATAAATTTTAAGTAGAACTTACTACTAACAAGTAGCATTAACATACATGTAACTTAAAGGTTTAATATTGTTGGCTTATTGTTGGTTTAAGTTATATGTGGATTTTATTCGGATAAAAGTATGAAAGTATACGAATACTGGACATTTTTTTTTGTAATTGTCTGACGTCTTAAACTATTTAAATTTGGAATTGAACCAGAACGAGAAAAAAGGAACTAGGAACAGATGCGCGTGCGGTTAAACTGCACTGCGGTCAGTACTGAAATTGTTCCTGTTAATATTTTGGGAATTTGAAGAAAAATAAATTTGATTTGAATAACATAGCTTTACTTGTCAAACCTTACTTAATTGTTAAAGGTATTGCTATGAGTATCTAGGCTTTGAAAGGGGGTTTTAACTGTGCACACCAGCTTCGTAACAAAATTTATTTAATGCAACATTTGTCATGATTGAAGAACAGTGTCAATATAACGAATTAAACCCTGCTCACAAGTACGATTAAGGAGAAAATTCAATAAAAAATCTGATTTAAGCACATTACGCAAAATTTTAAGCAAATCTGCGAACAAAAAACCGGCCTCACATACTAAACTTGAACTGATAACTGTCTTAAGCCTCGAAGACGAAGGTTTTTTTATCAGAAGTAAGGCAGAGGATAGAAGCGTCAGTGAGCGATGTTCCCGGTCGAGCGCGCGCGGGGCATGCGTGCGAAAGGCTCGGCCGACACCCGAGACGCTACATCCCGGAAGGCTGCGGCCGATCACCGCGCGGTTCCCACACCCCAACCAGGCCTATGACGTATACCTTCACTGTACATGGAGTTACGACAGTTTGCAAGAGATCAGGGCCCTTAAAGAAGGACATTTTCCGCTGTGGAAGCAAGACGCCGCTACGTGCAGTGTAGTGCGGCGTCTCGCTTCCATAACAAACAACCTCCTGCTTTAAGAGTTCATAGTAAGACAGCTGCTGGACTAAGATTTGCTATTCCTACGAAATTAACTTTCCCGTTGCCGTATCCATTCCCTTCAGATTCTTCGTACATCTTTGTTTTATTGGAGTACTTTTGGTCTTTGTCTTTCTCAAGAACACTTCCAAGTCTTACCAAACGTGTTTTGATAATCTTTTACCTCTGCATTACTCCATTATAGCCCAAACCTACAAATTCCTTTCTAATTGTCGTTACTTACCTACCAACTCCATTTCATTCAGGAACTTAGATTCTTTGAAGAGGATCAAATGAATGTGTGTGTGCGTGAAGTCTGAAGCCCCAATATCAGTAACAGTTATAACCGCTATCCGATTGGAAGATTACTAAGATTACATTTGCTTACAAGATAGTTGAAAAATATTCAAGTTTGTTTGAATCCCTTAAATGTATCTGTTTCAATTATAACCGCATTTCGCATGTAAAAAGTGAGGCCTAATTATTACATGCATTTACGATTCATATTTTGAGTTCATCTCTCGCATAAATTAAACACATACGTGGCTCTTACTCAAATTATATTTACATTATTAAACATATGCTGACATTAACGAGTCATATTTTATGAAGCAGGCGTTAAATGTGAGTGCACAAAGGCAGCGCTTGTAAAATTACATATTAATCACATTTCAATTTTACTTTTTACACACTTACATTCTATATCAATGTAATGGGCCCTAACGTCGTCAATTCAGTACTTGTGCGCAATCAATTCAAACGTTAAGATCTCAGGCTCTCAGTTGGTACTGCAGCATTACAGCCTCAGACGCTACATATTGCATCACAGTCAGTGCTTACTTGCACCTTAAATCATTTGCTACCACATCAATGAATACACTCGTGAATTACGAATTAGCTTGGCAGATAGTGAGGCAACTTTATAAATATTAATTTATTAAACGACCAACGTTTAATGTGTTTATTCTACAGTTTAAACATATATATGCTTACGACGTTTAAAGTCATTTAAATAAAATCATTCGGATTATAGTAAATATTTAAAGTAATTCAGCTTGACAAAACAGCGCGATGCAGTTTTTGTACGCAACGTGGACAAAAATGGAGAACATTATTGTTGAACTTGTGCGGACCGATCAGCACAATTTTAGAATGTTTTCTCACGCTTACCTTGTACAGCGTACCTATGCCGACAGATAAAATAAACCTTCCCATATTTATTTATTTTCTTTTTACGTTGTAAGATACGGCAAGCGTTCGGCTGGCGCGGCGCATGAATCATAACCGGCGCGGTTTGGCATTTGCATGACCATGCGTCGGCTAATTGCTATTCTACACGATATAAATCAGATATAGTTCTACCGATCCCATACGAGCATCTCGATAGCCTTACATCGGAACAACAATGAAAAGGTTGCGGCGGCCTGAGCCTTATCGATGACGTTACTTTTTATCAATTATTACAGAGCTTTTGAATTGGGCGCGTTGCTGACATAAATGTTAAAGTTTCATGTTTATGTAGTTATGATAAAATGCGTCACATTTCGCTGGTCGGGCACCCATCGACAAGATAAATTATTAATAATGTCACGTGCGTACATTTGTCGAGTTGGTAATGTATGGTCACGCGCGGCCGGCCGCGGCGCGGCCCGGACGGCGGGCCCGGCGCGCGCGCCGCCTAGCTCTCCCGGTGGTCCCCGCGGGGCGGGGTCTGCGCGGCCACTCGGCTGCGCCGGCGCACTGCCCCCCGCGCCCCACCCGCCGCTCCCGCGCCTCTTATCGCCGCATCTTCAGCCTAATGTTACTTACGTCACTATGAAATCGCGTTGTGACTGGTTTTAAGGCTTTGGATTCGTTAACTTTGAAGCTTAATAAGGTCGGGAATTAAAGTTAGATAAAAGCTCTTATAGGTACTGAATAGATAAGTTTCTGAATACATAATGATGAATCCGTAGGTACAGGTCAAGTAATTATACAACAAAATGTCCATAGGAAGTACTATATTTATTTTTTCAACAGTTACTTACATTTATCCGTCCCTGATCCATCTATTTACTAAACATGAGTATCAAGTCTACCCACATAAAACCCTCATATAAATTGACTTTACCAATGACAAGAGCAAAACTGCATCCTGCAATTTTAATTGTACAAAAGCGCAAAAGCGGCCGACACCTATTCAATCATTCGTGTGATGTGTTCACCAGACAACAAATGGATGTTGACAATAAGCGCTTGACTTTGAGCAAAATCTAATTTGTGTAGTTATTGTGTAATGTGATCCTCCCCGAACCCATCGCATTGAGAAAACACTTTGTGAACGGGGATCGACTGAATTTATCGGTCGGTTACACAACAAATCAAAATTTAACGAGTTCGCGCAAACCGGGGGCCTTGCAGGGTATCTTTAGCCGTGCTCATTTGCGCGTGTAATTGCACCACCCACTGTAACTGTAACTTATGTTAAATCGTTCCTCATTGAACACTATGCCTTACTTACACTCGGAATACTATTGTTAACACGTAACTACCAGCAGTGGCGGCTGCGCACGTTTATACTTGTGGTTTAAACCATTTTATTTATCTCCAGGATGCCATTTAGTTGCACGTAAATAGACACCTTTTTGCTACAGTCAGGATCCTAACGAATTAAAAGATTACGCACAGGTACAGTTTAAGCTGGACGAGGATTTAAATAAATACTATTAGATAATGTACAAACAAAGTTCAGCAAATCAGGATTCTGTACGATTTTTTGGTCGCAGTTTTTTCGCACAAACAATAAGTGAAAGGAATTCGTAAAACGGATTGAATTAGCTTATCTAAAGTTTAAAAAGTTTGTTCAAAAGATTATGCGTCCTATTTCGTGGAAACCTTTTCTTCGTTATTGAATTTGGAAGACGGATAATATATCTGTGTTCCATCGGAGCCGGTCCGAGCCAATTGTATGTTTTAGTTTTAAAAGACAAACTCGAGCTCAGTGGCAGGTATACTTGGCCGATAACCTGGGCGCAGGCGCAGTGGGAGCTGTCCGCGATTCTCTTTTGTTTCGTATCTTATCCGATTTTAATTACGAGCGTAGAGAAATCTCGTTATTCCTTAAAGGGGTATGACTGCTCCGAGCTAATTTACTATCGTCCCTTGCACGATTTTATGTTTTCAATTTTATTTTATTGCTTTTGGTTCACGCTATGTAGGCTCAGCACGCGTGTTATACCTGTTTCGTTTATCAAAACGCTTTCCTTTAAACGTTGTATCGACTCTAAACTGATAAAAGTCCTAAGTGTTAAACTTTTTCTTATTTGATCTTCGCTCATTCCAGAATCGTCTGTTGGCACGGGTGCCGGGTGCTTCCCCGAGGGCTCTATGGTGTATACGGAGAATGGTCCTCGTGATATTGCTTCGATAGGAAAAGGAGACAAAGTGCTTGCAGCATCTAACGACGGAAAAATGATTTATTCTGAGGTATGTAAACCTTTGAAATCCATTAAATGTATAATTAATCCAATTAATTTCACACTTTGCAGTAGGTATGCACCAAAATCAGATTTAACTTTTACTTTTAAATTAATTACGTATGAAACATTTCAACTAGCATACTACCATACATCTTATACTTGTGAAGATTACATTTCATAGCTTTATTATCACCTTCAGGTACCCACTATAAAATCTTTCCGTTGAGAGAAAAGTCAGAGTTTATTAACCGAAAAATTCGTTTCGTTTCAAGGTGTTAACGTTTATCGACCGAGATCCAAACACGACCCGGCAGTTCATCGAGGTGACGGCCGAGAACGGCGTGTCCATCACGACGACGCCGTCTCACCTGCTGCTGCTCGCGGCCGCCGACGGCTGGCGGGAGGCGTTCGCGGCGCACGTGCGGGCCGGGGACGTGCTGCTCACGCGGGGCACGGCCGACGTCATGCGGCCCTCCAGGGTGGTCAGCACCCGGCTGGTGTCGCGGCGAGGAGTCTACGCGCCGCTGACGAGGGCCGGGACTATCATAGTAGACGAGGCGCTGGCGTCCTGCTACGCGCTGGTGGGCAGCCACTCGCTGGCGCACGCGGCCATGGCGCCGCTGCGCTGGGCGGCCGGCTGGGCGGGCGCGGGCTCGGGCGCGGGCGCGGGCGCGGGCTCGAGCCAGCAGCGCGGCGTGCACTGGTACGCGCGCGCGCTGTACTCGCTCGGCGACTTCGTGCTGCCGCCGCGCTACAGGTACCGCTAGCGACACATTACGCGCGCGGGACGTGCTCAGGGGACACTTGTAAATATCGCTCGTGTAAATAGTATACAGTATGACAGACTACGATATGTAAATACTAGGTAACGAACATTCTAATGTTTCATATTATATAAGCTCGTCGTTAACGAGTATACTTACCCTCATTGGAATTTATTTATTAAGTAGTTTTAGGAACTTTTTGCAAATTTTGCATATTATTTAGTTAACTTAGGAATATTTTTTTGTAAATTGTATCGGTATTGTTATTCTGCACAATGCAGAAATACTTAAATGTATGCGCTTATGTTATTTTAAGTTACTGTATAAATACTACTTACGAATTAATGAATTCACTTCTTTAGCGAATCCGAAGAATAGAATTTCTGAAATCAAATATTTTGATTGAAGCAGTGCGCAGCAGTGGTTCGCATATATTTGCGAGGTTCAGCTGCGACCAGACATTCCATAACTCTAACCCTGTCTACTTACACACGTTAGAAATGATGAAATTGTGATCTTGGTACCTAAAAATGTGCCTTAAGATTTTTATTTATTGTTATTTATAAGCTAGGTGTCTATTTATAAATTGACGAAAGTATTTAGGTCTAACTTATTCAATTATGTCCGATCCCGTCTGTATTTCTAAGTGCTTTAACTATTTATTTAATGTTCTTCTCCTTTCTTTTTCTTTCAACGCTTGACATCGTAAGACGCTATCTTTATTAAATATCTTCAGTATTACTTGCAGTGCATGAGTTATTCTCTTTGACTTAATTGGAAATACTTTATACTGAGCAGCTAATAGTTGTTTGTAGAAGTATATAGGTATTGTAATGTGTCGACACTTGTTGTAACGTCGACGTCTCGTTACGTCACCCGTCATGTTACGATGACTTTATAGATCATATGTTAGATCTGAACTGAAGTATGGGTTCCTATATATTGAATTTAGTGGAATGTTGTAAGACTTGTGAATGCAACGATATATTATAGAAATTATTTCTAGGACAACATTATTTTGATTTATTTATTTAACATTCACACACGCTTAACGTTTGATGTCAGCGATAAACGTAAGAACTCTATATTATAATAGTGATTAGTGCTTATGTAGAGGATACTAACAAATTATAGGTACATACACTATCGGAAAGCTTTAACTAATATTTGGACAATACATTTATGCCATAATGATTGCCATATTAATGTAACCTAGTTTAAAAAACTAAATGCTATACAATGGAAAGTAACTGTGCCGGCCGAGTGAACCAATGGAGCTTTATTTATAATTGATATGATAATATATTGAGAATCACTGTGGCATAAAGTGTGTGCAGATGTTCCAACCTCGTACATCGTATTTGAATGTTATTTATACACCGTGTTATTGAAGTTGGGAGGAATACTTTCAGGGTAAAAAACTAACAATTATATAGTTTAAAACCTTAAGAAAAAGTACCTAATAGTATTAACAGATACACCTATAAATACAGGCTCATTAACCGTGGCACTCAGAGACGTTATGGTTTACTTAAACTGACCAAGTAAAGAAATCACGAAGAAAATCTTTACTTAGTGATAGGTTAGGTACCAAATCATTAACCCCCTTACTTATAAAAATTGTCATTGTTGAACAATCGGTTAAATTATACCTGTCGTTTGCATGTCAAAGAATAGACATGTCAATAGATTTAAGAAGTGGTTATCTTAAAACACATGTTAGCATCGTTTATAAGTAAGAGGGTTAATGTTTCTGAGTTCGGCGGTAAGCTACCTGGTAATTTTGAATGTATACTTGTGATACATATTTTTTTCGTTTATACATGTAGATACATTATCCTTGGAATGTACTTATGCTTATATTGGTGTACAATAAAGAGAAATCTAGGTATTTATCTACAAATCTACATGTATGTATGTCATGAACAGAAGTTAAGTTATTTCAGTTATATTAATACAATCCTGAAAGTTTTTCTGACTGGTGTTATTTGTCAGTAACAATAAATCGTTCTCAACAAGTTTCTAGCATCCGTTAAATTATTTAGAATATGTAAAACATTTTTTTAATATTACATCTATGTATGTGAGTATTGCACTCAAAGAAAAAGGCTGCGTACAGATTTGAATCTTTTGTTAGCTTATAAAAGTAATTTGTACGAGGTGTATTGAACCTAACCGTAAGTCAACTTATATTGTACACACATTTCTGTTAACCCCTTTGTTATGTTATCTGTCAATTAGCACATAAGTAATATTATTTCTGCATAGTATTTTGCTATGAATGCATATATAGACAGTATACAGTATATACAGTTATGTATTTTCATGATTTGTGAAATAAGAAATACCGAAGATGGATATCTACTTGCTATGAACCTGACGAAATCCGTTTTAGATATCTTGTATCCGTTTTTCAATATAACATCTATCTTGCAGAAAGTCTACCAACTTGTAGATATTTGTAGAAACATTTCACGTCTTCCAATAGATACTAAAATGCCATTTCATTAGCACTTAACGCTAATTCAATACATCATCTTTGGATCGAATTTTTGCGAGTAAAAAGGTTTTAGCAGCAATACGGGACTCCGTATTGCTCCGTATTCCGAAGTTACAGTTTGCTCGTGGAGGACAGGTCAATGACTATTGACTATATATATATGAATGCATATATAGACAGTATACAGTATATACAGTTATGTATTTTCATGATTTGTGAAATAAGAAATACCGAAGATGGATATCTACTTGCTATGAACCTGACGAAATCCGTTTTAGATATCTTGTATCCGTTTTTCAATATAACATCTATCTTGCAGAAAGTCTACCAACTTGTAGATATTTGTAGAAACATTTCACGTCTTCCAATAGATACTAAAATGCCATTTCATTAGCACTTAACGCTAATTCAATACATCATCTTTGGATCGAATTTTTGCGAGTAAAAAGGTTTTAGCAGCAATACGGGACTCCGTATTGCTCCGTATTCCGAAGTTACAGTTTGCTCGTGGAGGACAGGTCAATGACTATTGACCTGTCCTCCACGAGCAAACTGTAACTTCATTCACCTATTTCTATCTGTATTTTCTTCTTCATTTGTTAACTGTTTTTCTTAAACTTTTGCACTAAGTGTTATTAAATTACTTGGCCGTTTATGTTGAGCGACTGAAATCTTAATAACATTTTGATATCTAGGTAGATACTTATACGAATTTAATAGGCGGGAATGAGGAGTTAGGTGTATGCTGGGATCGTAGCAAATGGAAATCCATGGTGTCTCATACATCTAGGAACAAGCATACGCATGCAAAATAATATCTATAACTTTGAAAAATGTACTGAAAAAAATCTCCTATTTGTGTTTTTGTAATTGTAATGTGTATAACGCGGTGTTGGAAACTTGTTGACGAATTTATAGTTTAGACTAGCAAGGTTAAGTCGACTACTACTAAGGTTGACTGTCGCGCAGTAGACAATAAAAAATCCATTATTCGAATGTTCGCGGCCCACCGGTGGGTGACCCGAGTGGCGTCCAAGGTGTTAAGCGAAGTAAGTTCGTCTTACTTCGAACCTCTCATTCTAAGCGTACGCAGCCGATTTCAAATTGTTATCCTAAAATTTTGCTGACCCTCTAAATGCCCAGTAAATATTTATTAAGTACGAAATGTAAATACAAGCGGTGATAAACAACATCACCAAATGTTCGGTAAATTTGTCTGAATATTTTGTTCATACGCATCGGTGATGCACACACGTGTAACAATGATACGTAATTATTATGCTTTTACATTATTTATTTATTGACGTTATATTTGGATTAATATAAAAGTCTTCGGTCTCCACGAGGTCACGTATGTGGACAATAATTTTAGAGCTTCTTGTAAAGAATGAAAATGTTGAGGACATTGTATGATGTACTGGCTAACCACTGTCGTATTATCAAAATGTATTATAATATCAAAATAAATAAAATGTTGGCTTTGTGGACATAGTTTCTTTGTTTTATTTTTGTTGCGTTGTG
This sequence comes from Abrostola tripartita, assembly GCA_905340225.1. Taxonomy (NCBI): domain Eukaryota; kingdom Metazoa; phylum Arthropoda; class Insecta; order Lepidoptera; family Noctuidae; genus Abrostola; species Abrostola tripartita. Next base: position 2,226,140 of record HG996494.1, read on the forward strand.
ATGTCTGACGCCTGTTTTTCCTGAGATTAAAGTAAGTATTTAGTCCCTTATAGACTGTCTTGTACCTATGTATATGGATTGAATCTTATTTTTTATCGGACATAATATATTGGAGAAGATTACGCATAGAACTGTTACTGAGAATGTCCTAATCCGGAAAACCGATAACTGAACACTGTTGTCTAAGAAACTAAACGACTCGCACACAAGTTTGTACGAATTATAGAAAAGCTTGCTCATAATTAGGAAGTTAAGATGCTTTCATGCAAATCAACAAAATAATTCGAAATGGTTTCTTTTAAATAAACATAAATAAGTACCTAATTATATTAGTAGGAGTCTAAAAATAGCCAAAGTTACATTTTAATGACAACTCATTTTAATTAATGTTCAAAGTCAAACGAGTAAAATTGTTTGCCTTTACTAATTGCTGTTTAATTAAAGGACAAGAATACGACGAGGAATTGTGTGCGATTTTGTTTTTGTTTGACCTTAAAACAAATGACTAAATGAATTGTAAGTACCTACTACCTATTTGTTTATCTATAAATAAAAATGTTTCCTCGCAGACAATTTTGCCTTGCTAGAGGCCTTTTATTAGGTCTCGCCAATGGTCCGGTTAAGCAGACAGTTCCTTCAGAGCTACTAGCGAAAGACTGTTTAAAAAAAACTGTCTATTTTGTCAGTTACAGACTTATAAGATGCAAAACGAGCTTCATTAAAAACAAATTCATAGAATTGGTTTACTAGAATCCAAATAGTCACATATATAGTCAAATTCATATATAATTCTACTTGTTAAGCAAGTCTTATATATAAGTGTCATGTTCTAATTAATTATTTTACGCGATCTCTCTCTAAAACGCAACGAATACGTATGGTGAGATTTTTAATCTTTCACGTGGAGAGTCAAACTTATTATCAAGAACATCACTCAGAGGAATAGATTGTTTTTTTCCCCATCTACCCATCTCGTGTTATTATTTGGCAAAAGGCAAATGCCAGCAGTAGTACCTATATGGTATATGGGCGGTGTGTCGGGCGCATACGTCTCAATCACAAGTGTAGGCTGCATAAATTTTAAATACCAAGTAGTTCCTACGTATGCTGAGTAGGGATCAGTAAACTCGGAATAAACCCGATTGATTACAGATTAATTTTTCCGTTAGCCAGCGATGTGCAAAGTTGAGGTTCGAGTCCCACATTGTCACATTCGCTTAAATTTTGTAGTATAGCCTTGGCTGGAGGCTTTTAGGGCTCGTCAAAAAGTCCGGTAAGTAACAGTATCTAAAAAAAACACACACATGAGGTTAGGACCTAACCTAAACCGATGAGCCCCTATCCATTGAAATATGTGATGAGCGTGAATTAAGCGAAAGGAGTATTATTGATATACCCAAACGAAAATCAATAGTCTTGGTCCACCACTTTGTAAGTCAACCATACCTTTGTCTATGAATGTAAATATAAATGGCTGGTTGTCCTACGTCAATAAGAAACTTGATAGACTTATTGCTTGATCAGTATCTTGCAATAAGGACTTCGTAAACTTTCTTATTGACATAGGTTCTGATACCAATAGCCTTCGACCATGCTTATGCTCATAATAAAAACTTTGGATAACATTATTGCCGGTTTAAGCCACAGACCACTAAATTGTCTGAGTAGAACTCGTTTTATATTGTTTTTCTAATACAGTACACAAACTAATAAACAAGATCTCTTAACTTTCTTACATTATTAGTTTCCTCAAACGTCGTCCTGTTTGTAGTAAGTAAATGATTGTTCTGTTTAAATTATTTTAGTTGTGGTGGCCTAGTGGTTGTCATACGTGATTTGTAGATTTGTATGCACAAGGTTGCAGGTTTGAACCCAGGCAAGTATCAATGTGACTTTTTCAATGTTATACTGTTACTTTCTTAGATATTCTAAAACACCTACACTAACGGTGCAGAAAAACATCGTAAGGAAACCTGGATTATAATATCTGAAATCGCTAGCCCGCAGTGAGCTAACGTGGTAATCAATGCTCAATCCTTCTCTATTAGAGAAGAGGCCTTTGACCTGCAGTGGGACAGTTATAGGCTGTGATATGTAATTATAATTCTATATTTGAGTTCAGATTACAGTAAGTAGCGACTAAGCAATAGTATGCCGTCAGAGTGTTTCTTGTTTTGTTACACTTAAATCATTTATGGGGCTTGGTACAGCATCATCATCATCATCAGCCGGAAGACGTCCTCTGTTGAACGAAGGCCTCCCACTTTTAGAAAGGAGGAGGTTGCCATAATCCCCACGCTTGGCAAACGGTTTGGGGACGCTGTATTGGTAGTCAAGTTACAGAAGACGCTGCTGCCCATCTTCTGGATTTTTCCTTAGTCGCCTCTTACGACACCCACGGGAGGAAAGGGGGTGGTTAATTCTAGGCCGGATAGGTACCACTCGGCTTGGTACAGCAGTCGGCAACATTTTGCAATATAGGTACAGTAGTAACGAAATTACATAATATATTCCCATTGTTTAATGTTTTTAAAGTAACAAGTGATTAATCTCAGTCCTAGAATGAATAATAACGCACATAGAACATTATAAATTAGTCGTAAAATGTACTTTCCTGAACTTGATCTCGCTACCTAGATTGTATGAATCGCGCCCGTAATCTTAAAGAGTATCAAGGCTAGGAATATACATACCTACGTATATAGTTAAAGGCTGGTATATACTTATTTATTCAAGCGTAATAACTAAATACACAAACTTTTGACATTGACAAATGTTGAAATTCAGTGCTACGTTGTCGGTCAGGGAAAAGCGAATATTATACAGAAATGTTGCACAATTCCCTATCTAGGTTGCGGCGACGGCTATTGTTACCGGGATGCAGAACTGTACCTGAAGCATATTTCAACACAGCAATGAGTTTGACCCTTATTCTGCTAGTCTAGGCTTGTATAATAAGAATTGTGTGGCTCCCTAGACTAGACCATGTATGAAGAATGTTATGAGAGTGAATTTTTGAAAAGGCTATGTCAGGATCGTTATAAATAGGAATCCGTGGTCCAAACTTAAAAAACAGACGTAACTTTATTTATTTGGACAGGGTTTTGTAGAAAAATAATGGGGAGGCCTTTGCCCAGCAGTGGGAAACTGAACAGGCTATTTAAAAAAAAAAAAACTTTATTTCATGCAGACTACCCTTGTTTGCTAATGGCTTTTCACATAGTTGAAAAATCTCTCAGGTGTTCCGTTTTCCTCACGATGTTTCCTTTATCGTTTTTCATCATCATCAGCCGGAAGAAGTCCACTGTTGAACAAAGGCCTTCCCCTTTTAGAAGGGGGGGATTACCATAATCCCCACGCTTGTCAAGCGGCTTGGGGATCGCAGTGTTAGTAGTCAAGTTACAGAAGACGCTGCTACCCATCTTTTGGATTTTCCTTAGTCGCCTCTTACTACACCCACGGGAGGAAAGGGGGTGGTCATCTTCACTTCATCGTTTTTACATCAACTAATTTATAATACGTAAATTTTTAAATTCGAAAAGATATTGGTGCGTGCCGGGGTTTTAACTTGCGACCTTTGACTTAGCAGTCCAACGGGCATACCACTTGGCTATAACTGCTTTTTTCACTGAATATGCTGAGGTCACCGCAAGACTTAAGTTCTTATTGTTTAGACTATTAGGATTACGAGTTCAATTTTCCGGCACCAATCTCCGGTAACAACGAAATTTTCTAATAGAAAAAAACCAATTACACTTCGCTCTAACCAGCGTTATTCAAACAGCCCGCGGGCCTAGCTTTCAGCACTGTTGGAAAAAGTTCATCGCTTGCGGCCCGTCATAGAAAAAGGTTTAATATTGCTGACCTCTGCCAACAAGAGATATGTATATTATGTGAGAGATGTGTATGTTGCTTGATTTATGGCAGACATCAGGATATGCCCCGCCCCTTAGAGGAACTGGCAACTAATGTTGTCAGCAAACTGATAATGTCATTTTCTATGATTTCTCTTTTGAATTCAGAATTTACTTTCTTTTTTTATTTATCCTTCTTTTAAACCGCGTAAACCTTCTTACTGAATATTAAAAGACAGTTTTACTTCTTTATTGTCATGTGGCTATAATGAAATCGATTTTTAAAGTCCAGATTCACTGTAACCCAACAGACGTATTTTACGTTCTCCGGAAATTGATTCTATGTTCTTAGAAGGATGTATTCATTGTAGTATAATATAGGGATTTTATTTTAAACTTAAAAAAATAGACAACTTGGTTTTTAACTCACTACGTTCGTACGAACTTATCACGTTTTATCCAAGGGCGCTTCGCTTCGAAAATTAATGGTTTAGTCAACCTAAATTCCAAATGCATAATTTTTTTATGTTTTTTGTTTGTATATATTTTTAGTTTTAATAATAGAAGTATAGTATAGAAGGTAGTATAAAAACAATCGTGTGTGTATATAATGTAAATTGTTATAACACTGTTTTTTATATAATTTAATATAATCCCAAATTCTTGAAAGTAAAAGATACAAACTCGACTAAATAGGTCTTCGCCCTTTTCGACTAGAAATATTATATACAAAAATATATCTGCGAGCACTAAAATCCAACAATATGCCAAATCCAAGTATCTCCGACACACTGATCCCAATAGAAATGGCCGTGACAGACACTAACAGACGGGTAAGATCTAATAAGGGATCCGTTTTTCCCTTTGAGGTACGAAACCCTAAAAACAACTTAAATCTTTTACAGTAAATCCGCGGAGTGTTCGCAATTTCTCGGATTTCTATTCATAAAAATAAGCATCACTTAAAAAGTTGTTTGAAACGTTTTCTAGTAAAGAGATTACCTGCGAAAACGAGATTTTGTGTTAGGGGAATGTTTATTTCTGAACCGGAAAACTCTACCGTATTTATTAAATGGTGGCTTGAAAAACAAGCAAATATAGTATTTAAATATTATGAATGGTGGTACATTATACTTGAACACAATTGCCTTCCGGAGTCAAAAAGGCGAATGGTAAGAGGCGAAGAATCCGGTATGGGCTCGATGAATGGCAAAAGGCTTACCACTGGTTGTTATGTGAGTCAAAATGTGTGTGCAAACTCAAGTAGGTAGAAAAATATTACGGTAGTCGTATATATAGTGGATCGTAGTAGATATACTTGTATTTGATTTTATGGGATAAACTCGTATCTTACTGTTACCGCTTAAGTTTGTTCGTCAAATGAAAAGCTATATCCAAATGTCCTAGAGAGCTTTATTCTTGTCGCTTATATTGGGCGATCGCGTCTAGTTTATGCCTACTTTACGGCTTCAGTTTCCTGTTATTAATTTCATTTTACTTTCTGATATATCACTTACTGCCAGTTCCATTACGACTTGTATGTGTAAGTAGGTAAATCAAGGGCCTTGTCTCGCAGCAATGTAGAGCTCGTTTCTTGACGTGGTCGTGACTGATGTGCTAGTGATCGTAGCGTGGTAAAAGGGGACGTGAACGTTGATCAGTATTATTTCAGGCACGAGTGAGAGCGCACGCTTATTCGCAGAAAAATCCTGAGGGATACTATAAAAATGTTGAACACTTTAAAAAATCTGTTGAACCGATAAATTTATAGCAGCTACTTGCTGGGAATTTTCAATTAATTTTTGTCGCTACATTTGACGCGAAGTAAAATTATTCCAAAGTTTTATTGATACTGTTAAGCTCAAAGTTTTTATGCGAAGTGAGAATTGAATTTGTCGTAAATTTAAAGGATATAAGAATAAAATGGTGATTTGCACGTACCCTGTTTATTTAAGGTAAGTTTGGTTATTTTCTCTCTTGAAACTGATTCGTATTTTAGCAATATTATGTAGGTATACAGTATTCGCAAAAGTTTTAAATCTATCGTCATTTATCTCAGCTTTTCAGATTATCGTAACATATTGTAAGCCAGATAACACATGTTTTCACATCATAAATTAGACTGGTTTGAAAAGTGTTTGTTTATTTTACACACGAACTTATTTATTGATATTTAAAGTTGTTTTTGTATTTTTTTTTGCGATTTCGAATGTATTTAGTGAATAATATATTACTAACATTTATTAAAAAGCTTTGCTTTTGGCGGAGAAGCATTTTTTTTAATGGTTCCTTCATTTTGACTTCCTGATAAGACGTGATTGTTACATTGTCTTGTTACTAATGTTAAATTGATTATTTGTTTGTGTGATCAGACTATAGCGATTCCTAGTATAGAGCAACATTTTAGTAAATAATACAATTCGCGCAGTGGTTTACTGCTTAGTCGTTTGCACTGAGGATCATGAAAACTCCTACACGGGTTTACTTGTAGGAAATGTAGGTAGGTACTATTCACCGACGTAACGATTCTACGATTTTACTTAAAGGACGCAACTTTTTTTAACCGACTTCAATGAAGGACCTAAGTGGTTTTTTTCGTATGTAGGTTTAATTTGCGATGTATTCGCCAATAATAAAGCATTTTTGATTAGGTATACAATATACATTCTTGTTGGAGAGATTATTCTTTCTCTTGAAATAATTAGTTGCATAAACACCTAATTAAGACTGGAGATTTTGCAATGTGATTGAATGATATTGAAGTCTGTATTGTACTGTTACTTTTTAATTTATTTATAATAGCAGGTGATAGCCGAGTGGTATGACCGTTGGACTGCCAAGTCAAAGGTAGCAAGTTCAAATCCCGGCACGCACCAATGTCTTTTCCAATTCATGTGCGTACTATACATAAGTTATCAGTTGCTAAAAACGGTGAAGGAAAACATCGTGAAGAAACCGGCACGCTGGAGAGATTTGTCAACGGTGTGTAAAGCCATGTCAGAGGCCTACAGGCGGTTTAAACTCTGACACCAGGTTGTTCATCAACCATACGACAAGAAGAAGAATTTATTTATTTAAGGAATGCGATAAGGCGCATGAAGTCGAGTCAGCGAAGTGTAGACGTTCTAAGTGTCAGTCGTTCGTGTCGTGTAAGTTTGCACATGTAGTGCCAAAAGTTTATGTAGCAACACTTTTGTTACACTTCATCGCTTAGCGACTGACTCAAACAAGGTTCGAGCACTTTAGATTTGTATGTAGGAGAAGGATATGTAGGGAGGTTTTTCAATCGCTTATGTAAATTGTGTTTGGTTCTAAACGTTTGGTTGAAACATTACTTTTTGTTATAAGGTTATATACTTAACTAGCTGCGCCTCGCGGTGGTACCTACCCTCTACATTTTTCGGGATAAAAAAGTAGCCTATATGTTTATCAAGGGTGTCAGCTACCTCCATACTAAATTTTAGCAAAATCAGTCCAGCTGTTAAAGCGTGAAGAGGTAACAAACATACAAACTCAATAATACATGAAGAACCTTTTAACCGTAGCGCTGACACTCCTCAGCGCTATGGTTAAGTTCACTTCTGTATCTAGATGATACCAACGTTTCAATTTATCTTTCTTCGATCTTCAAATCTGCTTTGCACGTAACGAAAGCAATGAGGTTTTAAACATCTCATTGTAAAGCGGGAAAATACTTGTTTACTTATTTGTTAGGTGTGAGTGTGACTTGAAACTGCAAAGATTTGTCTCTGGATATTCGGACGATGATATTATTTAAAATCTTTGTGGTACATAAAGTTCTGCTGGATATTTTAAATATATGAAAATGTATGAAGCTGGACATAATACACCTATCCTTATTCATGGCAGTCCATGAGACAAAAATCCCTCATGATTTATTTGTTTCTTGATACGCGTCTCATATTTATTCGCATATTGTTGAGATAAAAGTGTTACGTACGGTACATACAACGTTCACCTACTCGTACAACCTTATTCTGCAAGAACACACAAGCTTGAATAATTAATAAGTCAATTTAAGACAGAGGAACTGAACAAAAGCATCGAGTAATGATGTTAGCGTTGGATCGTAAAAAATGCCATTAAGTTTTATTTGATGAATATTTTTGTTACTGTCTGTACTATATAGGTAAGACTTCAAAAAAAGAACACAATTTAATTGTTGTAAAACATAGATTACACAGGTTAGAAATAGGTTCAATTGGTCGCTATGTCTTGCCAATATAATTGGCGCACAAAATTCTCTCATTATGAGATAGTTGTAGGAACGAAGGCACTTGTACGGTAGGTGACCTCAGGTATTTCTCCGCGATAAGAAAAAGCTTTTTACCCTACACAAGACAACTGAGCAAGTTTTAATAAAATTAGGTATACCTATAATATATCATGTTCAAAGTTCAAACTCGTATCGATATAATGTACATTTAACATTAATAAATATAACATAACATCAGGCCTGTATTTCCCGAAGGGGTAGGCAGAGATATACCTATAGTACACCTACATTTTGCCAGTTATGTTATAGGTCCCAATTTAATAAGGGGCGAGCCTATTGCCATCAACCGGGCACAAATCCAGACTCTGTGCTGCTACTGAGAATTATCTAATGGAAAAACCCAAAAGCACTTTGCTCGACCCAGGATTCCAACCCAGGACCTCATGCTTAGCAGTCGCGCTTGGCGACCACTAGACCAACGAGGCATTCACAAGTTTTTGTAACTTTTTGTCTCAGAGGGATAATATGATTCTCAAACAAAATCTATAAGTTGAAATGTCACGATCAAAAATACTTTGTTAAATTAAATTCTGCAGACCCTACTCCCTTAGATAGTAAACTACGCGAGCGTCGCGTCGAAGCGAGTCACATCGAGTGGTTTGCACGCTTTAGGAACGTTTACGGAGCTTTCTACCCGTGATAAATGTACCCAATCTATCATATTGCTGAGAATTTGTCTGGATTTTCAAGATCACCTTGTATAAATATTATATGAACATTTTCTTAAGATAACTCTATCTATAACCAGTGTTTCTAGTGTACTGAAACTCAATGTGAATACACTTTAAAGTTGAAGGATAATTTATGAAGATGCGAGTAAAGATATATTAGAATTAATTAATGAATTCGTTCCAAGAATCCTTGAAAGTGTACATACGAGCTTATATTCACAAATCCACAACGGTAAGGCGAAAGTTTGTGTGTTTGTATGTTTGTTACCTCTTCACGCTCAAACGGCTGGACCAATTTTAATAAAATTTGGTGTGGAGGTAGCTGACACCCTAGATTGACGCATATGCTTTTTACTTTTTATCCCAAAAAAATGTAGCCGGTAACACCGCGGGGCGCAGCTAGTCACACTTAATATTAATTTTAATTTTCTTATTATTATTTTTTTGTATTTGATTTCTGTTATTATGATTATTTTTCATTCAAACTAATAAGATTCGTTTTTTTTCCTGTAACTATATGGACTATGTGTCTGCAATAAAGAACTATTATTATTATTATTATTAATATAATAAAGGCGAAAGTAAGTTTGTTTGTTTCTTTCACTCATAAACCACTACACCTATCAACATGTTTTGCATAGAAGTGAACTTTTATAGAAGAAAGAACAATATAAATTATCATTATTTTGTCACTACGATTTCGGCCGGTAGATAGCGCTAAGTATCAAATTTAACACGGGTGAATAAATAGACAAATATGAGGCGAATTACGCGTATTACGAAATATCGACGGATAACATCCAACAGATGAGTAATCTTAGCTCCAGCTGCTTCTGTTGGCTGTCATAGACATTCGCATGACAGCCGAGCTCAATCGTATTTCTCGATGTGTAAATATCGAGCACCTAGGATTGGTAATCGGTATTTGAACTCCGATAGACCGTGGTAATTTCGATCGATAGATTTGCTAAACCGCAAACTCTGGCCGCTACAAGTTGCAACGTACCGTCATGTAAGCTATATTCATATAGATACGTAGATAACATCATTCCTGTATTCACCGAAGGGGTTGGCAGAGGTGTACAACCTACATACTCATGTCGACACTTATGTTAAAAGTGCCAATGTGAACCTATTGCCATAAACTCGGCACGAAAACTCCATTCGCTACTGCAAAAAATCCAATACCAATTTGCCCAACTCGGAAATCGAACACTGGACCTCGCGCTTAGCGGTCGCGCTTTGCGACCTCTAGATGAACAAGGGAAAGCTTTAATTACTGTAAAGTCATTGTAAATAAAGATGATTAAAAGGGATTGGTATTCACAGTCGTGGTTCAATAAAAAGTATTAAATCAAACCTCAGCAACACCCACTTATTACAATTAACTTAATATTAGCTCTCGACAAAGAAAACGCCGACTTTGTAAGAATACCTACATAGTACCTACATAGGTATATCCAGAAAACTGCTGAACTATGTATACTCCATTTGAAATACATGAGAAATTTGAGAAGCCCTTGTTTACAGTTTGTTCAATCAACTTTTACTTCTAATGTATTTGGTGATATGAGATATAACAGCTGCAGTAAACATTTATGCTTAAAAAAACGATTTTAAATTCTCTTGGGTACTGAAAAGGGGTTGAAAGGGGGTGAGAATAGTTAGAAATTGAACAAAAAATTTGACATTTAATAAAGCAAGGCAAAATAAGGCGTCAACACACTTAGGGGTCATATTAGCTATTGTTAGTTTTCGTTTCAATACGAAACTAGAAGACTTACTATGTCCGTACCAAGTTATGTTGTTTCACTGTTGTAGAGTTAGGTATCTACTTTTATACCAAGCTGACACTTGAACTCCTCTTGTCATTCATTGACGTAAACTGATAGCAAGGATATGTTTACGTAGTACTAACGATCACTGTTCAAGTTTCGTAAATAAAATACTTACGTTGGTTGTCCTCTAGTATTTTCCGAAGCTTTTATATAGCAGTGATAGCCAAGCGGTAAGACCGTTGGACTGTCAAGTCAAAGGTCGCAAGATCAAACCCCTGCAAGCAGCAATGTCTTTCCGAATTCATGTGCGTACATCTTCAGAAAACCGGCACACCTGAGAGATTTTTCAACGGTGTGTAAAGATGTCAGAGCCCTACAGGAAGTTTAAACTCTGAGAACAGGTTGTTCATCAACCATACGATAAGAAGAAGAAGACGCTTTTTTATGTGGTTTAGTATTGTCATTTTAGTTGAAAGCCTCAGTGAGACTCTAAAGCCCTAATCTAGATGAATGAATTCCAAGACTTGCACACACTATATTATTATTTTTTTAAAACGTCGCCCCACACTAGGAATTTCTCCTGTATCGTAGGTGCGTTTTACAAACATGAAATATCACATACACAAACACCCAGACTCGGGACAATCAAATGTGGATCGCACAATTTTTTGTCCCGTGCGGGAATCGAACCCGAACCCTTAGCGCAGCAGTCTAATCGCTTAGCCACTGCGCCAATCAGGTCGTCTATTATATATCTATTTAATTACTGCAAAATAAATGAAACCAAGTCTTCAAGTCTTGAAGTCAACCCTTAAACTAGTCAGAATTTCAGAAAACAACTTCCTTCATATTTTAATATACAATAGTGGTCTTAAAAAAATAATACTTCAGCATAAAGTCCTTTTGTAGAACTGAATTCTGTTATGTAACTTGTAAAAATATGAATCCTGAATCAGGCATTCGTTCCCGAAAAAAGAAACCTTTTCGTGCAAAGCTGCGGCTAAGTAAATCTTCCGTGCGACAAGAAGCTCCAACAAATACTATGTCGGAACTCTGCCACTATGTAATAGCACTTAGTTTTATTTGCAGAGCCCTCTCATATTTACTCGGAAGCTGTAATAGCCAGCGGATATCACAGAAAAGCATTATATTCATTAGCAACGTCGGACGTTTGGCAATGTGTTTTCTAAACACGAGTACGCAATTTACGAGTCAATTTATTACCGACATCGAGAGTAAAAACAGTGACGAAATCCACACGCCTAATGATAAATACTAAACGCATGAACAGGAATAGCTTCAATGTTATATAACACTGTTATATGGATAGATATAGCTACTTGACGCGCAGTAAGGAGACAGAACAAAAACATGCAACAACTTGAATTACAATTTCATCCTTACTTAATGTATAGGCTACACGCTCAATCTTGCATGCGCAAACAGTTTGTACAAAAATGTCCTTCTCGCATATGTTTGCTTGTACCAACGAGAATTTGTGCAAATAAGATTGAACGTGTAGCCGAAGCCTTAGGTATGTATACAGTTTTACCCGCGCTTTTGCTTTTTATAACCACGAAATTTAAAATCAGTTAGGTATAGAGTTGTAGATTTCTTACTGTGAGGCGATTTGCTTTTAATGCTTAAACGTGTTAGGTTATGTCTATCTCATATCTCACAAAAAATTGAAGATTCTATAAAAGACTTTGAGAAGACGTCTAAAAATTTTCAGTTGGTATATTTTTCAGCATAAATATGTTATTTCTAGTTTCTTCGAACTTTATATAATAACTAATAAAAATTATTTTAAGAAAAGTGAAAGTTTTTCTAATTATAATAATCGATTTATAAACTAAACCTACTACTTTAGCACTCAAATAAAGTTTGAATGGGTAATTTCCAAAACATAATAAAAATCTTCTAAGAAAACTCAAGTGGGATACCTAACACAACAGTTTTGTTCGAACCGAAAATACAAGATAGTCACGTTGCTACGCGTCTCATAAGGTTGATAGTACTAGTATGAAACATTACAGCGAACCGTTATTCCTTTTATATCAGAAATCAATAAGGTATGAAGATTCTGTAATATCCTTTGGAATCACTTACTGTTTCAAGAAAATAGTGTCATATGAAGGTTTGTGTAAGGTTCAATATGACTGTAGGAATTCTTGAGGAGACTGATTGACTGAATAAAATACTTCAAGTTAAATACGAGGTAAATCATATTCAATAATAAAATACTATAAAAAAGATTATAATTACTTATTTTTGCTAACGGATTTTAAATATTTTGCCGCTGCCCACCCTTCCCGGGACAAAAAGCGTGATAATATACCATATATCTCTCTCTAATCATTATTGTATATTACAACATACTTAAATCCTATATTTAGAGATACTATATACAAATACGAACTAAGTTTGCGAATCTATTTGTACCCAAATCCAAACGTTGCGTCGTATTAACTAAAAACTTTGTAGACTCATGTCAATCAAATTTAGAAAACCTTCAAACTCCAAAATGAAATTTAGTTACCCTGTACTGTGTACAGCTGGTCTGTTGCAGATAAGGATGGCAGGTAAACATTACCAATTTACCAATTTATAAATCAACAGAGAAGAGCGAACCCTGGGGTTTCGCTATTCGTTGTTTCCCAGAGGGGTAGGCAGAGACTACGGATTTCCATTTGCTACGATCCAGACATACTTCTTTCACTTCAATCACTCGCATCACATTCTTCATACACGCTCGTCGGATAAGGATACATTTACAAACTTTTAATAAAAGAGAACACAATACCTACCCCTTACAGGCGTAATTGTATGTATGTAAGACGGATTAAGTTATTAAAAAACCCTTGAGATTTAAATAGAATGTCATAGCAGTAAAAAAATTAAACTCTCAAACATTAAAAAAGTAATTTTAAAACTGCGCTGGGTGCTCACTTTTAAACTTATTTTATGAGTTGATTTTATAGGACGAAGAGTGCCGGCTTGTTACAGAAGATATATGTCTTATAATAGGGCACTCTTAGGTTAAAGAAAAAAAAGTGTTGTAGAAGTAGATTAATTATGTAGCCTCTTACGTCAATGATACTTAGATAAGGTAAGATGATAGGCCGTATTCTTATAGCTAGCATTGTTTTGAAGCGGTATAATAATAGTATTGTTCTCTTATAACATGTTAGCTGTCAATCAGAAGGTATTCCACGTTTGATGTAGGGATCAGCTCCCTTACCATAAACTCTTAAAACAGGACAGTTTACGTTGAGCAAGCGAGACGCCATATTACACTGCACGTAGCGGCGTCTCGCTTCCACATCGTAAACTGTCCTGTTTTAAGACTTCATGGTAAGGAGGCTGTATCCATTTATTAAATTAAAATAAATAGTGGTGAAAAACAAGTTCTTTAAACGCTAGTTTTCGTTTTTACGTGGCCCAAACAAGTGTAGCTAACAGATGTGAGTTTTAAATTATTTGTGTTTTGATAATGTAAATAACTAGTAGACTAGGCCCTACAAGCTTAGTATTATAAAATAAATATATAAGTAAATGGTGTTCTTATAATATATAATCCATAATAATAGTATAAACGTGAAAGTAACTCTGTCTGTTTGTTACGTCCACTGATGTGTTATTTCTGACACATCACTGGTTACGTCTTCACGTCTAAACCGCTGGACGGATTTTGCTGAAATTCGGCATGTAGTAAGTTTAAGACCCAAGAAAGGACATATGCTATGTGTACTATTTTTTTAAATTCAGCCCTCTAAGGGGTTTAAACAAGGGTTAACGCAGGCGAAGCCGCGGGCAAAAGCTATATATATAATACTAACCAAAAATCTAAATTAACACGAGCCAAGCCGCGGGCAAAAGCTAGTAAATACATAACGAAAGCACATAAAGGCTTATTCAGAAGCTACGGTCACGTGCTACGACGCTACGCGCTACGAGTCTACACACCTGTGACATTTCATGAACACGAGATATTAGATTATATAAATGGATTATAATCAGAATGACCTCATCACTTCTTCAATTGTATTTATTCAATGATATGGAAAATTTACGGTGTACAACCACCTTTATATAAAAAATATCCCATCTACGTTACATTGACGAGATGAAACGGTTTTATTACCTAATAAAGACACGTGTAACGTGTTATTAAAGCAAATAATACAACAGGTATTTACATAAGGAATGGAGAATAAAAAGGTTTAATATTATTTTTGTCAATGTGATGTGTACGATAGCTTGTAACCGGGAAACGTAAAAGAAAAATGATCATTGCCCTGCAAAGTCATCACTAAGGCAATTCAATTCAATTCAATTTGTATATTTAATAAAGTTAAACCTATTGAGCGCCACGATTTTATTACAAAACAATATGTGATCGTAACATTTATTACGTTTTTTGTTTGTTATTACATTACACAAATGTTACAATTAGATATTGTCTTCTAATAAAGTCATGACGTAAAGAGCATGGAAATTTTTGTCTTCTATACATGACCGTGGCGCTTAAGGGTTAATAATCTGAAAATAAAATAAGACGAACATTGTCAGGTGTTGAACGAGCTTTGATAACAAAGCGTAACACTCGGTTACATCATGATCGCTTTCTAGGCCTGTCTTTAGTTAGAGGTGTCTAAGAGTAACTAAAACTTTAAAGTATACCTATTGTATTAAAATTATTCCGTTAGCATTTGTAGATAAAAAGTGAGGCTAAAATATGTTTAAAATTTGAGAAAAAGTTATTATTGGTTTTCATTTCTTTTAGAATATTTTAACAAATACACATTATTTAAAAAAAACGTCGCCTCCTGTATCGCGGCGCGTGACAAACACTCGTGGGACAAACACCCAGACTCGGGACAAATATCTGCGGATTTTAAAATTTTTTGTCCCGTGCGGGAATCGTCCCGCAACCCCTAGCGCAGCAGTCCAATCAGTTAGCCACTGTGCCAATCAGGTCATCATTATACAGTATATTCAACTAACATATAATTCTTATCTTAAACGCACAAAATGAAGCGATGTATATACTATACTATATACTTATACATAAGTCGAATCTATATCCATTAGGGTAATCTATTTGATTTATAGCATTCACGAACAGCAGTGTCGAAGGAATGCCTTAATCTAAACGTTAGATAATAACAATAAAATAGGTTAAGTGCGCGTTTAGCGGCTTGAATAAGATCTTAGGGGACCACTGTTAATAATTACCACATTAAATTAGTAGAGTTCGGTGGTATATCGTTTGAGGTCATTTGATGTGTAAGTAAGTTTGTAATAGTATGTCTGGCGTGTTGAGACTCGAGAGCAGTATATTATTAGCTGATTCTACAAATCTATATAGTACGTATAATAACGCCTGTAACCCCAAAAGATACGCAGGGGTGTTCTCCTTTCTTAGGAGTCTACACACCGTTATTTGGCAAAAGAAGCTTTATTATAAAAATAAATTGTGATCAACTTAACTAGCGCGGTTACAAAGTATCTTTCCGGTGGAAAGGAGCTGGCAACATATTTACATAAAAAAAAAACATAATTGGTACCTTTATCGGTATTTATACATATAATATTTTTTTTACACTACAACACACTACCAATTTCTCGTGTATCGTGGGTGCGTTTCACAAACATGAAATATCACATACACAAACACCCAGACTCGGGACAAATATCTTCGGTTCACACAATTTTTTGTCTCGTATGGGACAAATCGAACCCGTAACCCTTAGCGCAGCAGTCCAATCGCTTAGCCACTGCGCCGACCAGGCCGTCAATAATCGATCCAAACATCGCACTTTCTTAACGTAGTAGAATACATTCTCATTTACATTTTGCCAAAAAGTTCATTAGTTTAATGCAATAGAATCTTATTAAGAATGCTTTTTAGGCCAACTTTTGACCGAACAACTTTGACAAAAAATTATCGGTCTAATTAACCATTATCATTCTCCAACCTGGGAATTCAGTCCTATCACTCTAGAAGTCTAGACGCTACAATCACTGCGAACAGAGCCAATCAACTACCCGTTCGCATTCCTAGTAATTAGGCCTCACAATACGTACATTTTACTGTTATGTATTGTACTGTGTCACTGGTGAATGAATCTACCTATAACAGTTGTTGGAAAAAAGTAATTCTTCTTAACCCCTCGGAACAATTGCTCGCAAGGGCTTGGGATAAAAGGGTCATAGCACTCGAAATCCAAGCTATTCAGTACGTATTCATCCGTTTATTCGTACACCCGTCGTAATTCACTATTTTCTTTTCATTCGAAGGCGAATATTTTAAATTCCAATATCAAAATGGAACAATTTCAAGTCCCACTTGATCTTATTAATTTAAATTGAATTTCGAAATGAATTCGAAAGTTGAATGGCGTATTATTTTTAAGAGGCGCTTAATTTTTAAGGGATTGTGATATTGGCACACAAACGCCCTAGATCAAAATGTATTTCAGTTTTATGTAACGATCTGTGGATGTTATTATTTATTTCCCGACATTAATATTGAACAAGCAAAACTATTATTATTTATAGTTTCCCGTGTCTTCGTTTCTGCTATTTTCTTATAAGACGCGACATAAAATATCTACGCATGTAGTATTCTTCTTTTATATCCTATGTTACAAAAGAGGGCTTACAAAAAACCTAATGTTTAGACAGTAAGCGGATTCAATGATATTATTGGTCACTCTACACTCACTATTATAAAAATCCAACATCGAGTTTAAGTAGGTTTTTAATTTATTATTCCGCCTTCAAAATTCTTCCCGGAACCAACTGCCATATATATTGTACTACACTTGCAATTTACGTCTTAAATGATGACATGATCGACATTGTACTTTTTTGGATCTAAAGAATCTCATGTAAACGTAGGTTTACTAAGTGAATCGATATAGGCTATTCACAGTTCAGTTCCAAATGTAGGGACACCCCTAAGCCGCAAAAGTTCCTGATCCTAATGTTGTCACTAACACACTAACGAGCCAATCGGGGTCACACCGTGATGAAAGGTGTCCAATCAAACTTTTCATCAAACTCTGACATATTCAGCCCTGTTTGGTATAGGTTTTAAATAGATCACACTTTGATGAGGAAAGTTTAACATCAAATATTTAGACTTTTTCGAACTTCATGAATGTAATTTTAATTGAATAGGTATAAGATTATCGCCAACAAAATTGAGCGCTCAAAGTTTTCTTAGCTCACTAACAAGCTTTGAGATACTTCTGTTTGCTTTTTACTTTGGTTTCATAGCGAGACATTGATTAAATGATATTCAGGCTATCTTTGAAAATAAAACAGTTTTGACACCAAACACTCAGTAAGAATTGTTAGAAGTAAATTATTAAAACCAACCTTTCGTACTACATATTGTCTAAGAATTGTATTACAGTATTGTCGCTATTTACATTCCGGTACAATTATAATTATGTATCGTTTATAAAAGAAATTGTATATCAATCAGTACGTTTACATAGACAACTGTTCTCTTCAACAAACAAGTCTACATTTTCTTCCGTGGAAGACTAGGTTAGCGTAGTATTCATTTATTTGAAAACTATATCAAATAGATAGATCGAGCGCCAAGATATAACTTCGAGTTAATAACTTTTCTAGTTCTATTCGTTTGAACAAAGCGGTGGCGCTGGATTCCTCGAAGTACACAGACTTCAGAACACGCGGATCACTGAACATGAACCCCTTTCATTCAGCCGCTATGAACAGTCTTAAAAGATATAATACGTCGGTTTTATTACATTTTTAACCACCTTCCGCCGTCATGTCATAGAGTTATAGACTAATCGATTGTTTTGCTCATTTTATTTAAAATTTAAATTGTGTTTGCGTATTTGTAAAAAAAATGTGACCTAGTTTAAAAATAGATTGCAGTGGTTTTAGCGGGAAATTGATTGGTTTACTTTTCAATTAAAAAATGGAATGTACGGCACATGAAAGTGCATCATGAAAAGGCTGAATAGCTTTCGTTTAAAAGTACCGATCCCTGTATAAGTTTTTTTTTTTAAAACCTCGCCCACACTAGGAATTTCTCCTGTATCGTGGGTGCGTTACACAAACATGAAATATCGCATACACAAACACCCAGACTCGGGACTATCAAATGTGGATCGCACAAATTTTTGCCCCGTGCAGGAATCGAACCCGCAACCCTTAGCGCAGCAGTCTAATCGCTTAGCCACTGCGCCAATCAGGTCGTCGAAAGAAGATTATAGTTTAATTAATGTAATGGATTTCATGTTTTACCAATTTCAAATTTGTATGAAAAATAGCTACGAATAGTCATCAAAATTACTAGTAAAATAGTATATACAAAAAAACACTTTAAAAAAATATTTTATAATGCCTACTGGCGCTAACGATTATGTGACCAAATTAGCGATTTCAATGCTTTATCTGCTACTACATTTTTTTACATTTTTCCTCAATATATATAGGTACTGTCTCGGGGGTGCGTTTAACAAACACAATATATAATAATAGAAGATCCAGAGTCGTGATAAATGTTTACACATCACACAAATCTTTGTCCCATTCGGGAATACGTTTTGCGCCAATGACTGCGCCAGTCGGGTCGTATTTAGATTTGTCCACAGGGGAAATCCCTGTAGAATGATAAATGATAAAAACCAAATTTTCATAAATTTATTCACACTGGCCCGGGCGGGCCTCCCGTTGAAAATAATAAGATAAATTAATATTTAATCAACCAGTATTGCCAGTGAAGAATATACTAATTTATTTTTACCCTAATTTGATAAAATGGACCTTTTCTATTCGGCTGAATATCTCAATTATGAGACAAAAACTCGTAAATGTTTTTGCACATAGGTCCAACGTCATGAACTATGGTTATAATTTGTGTGTATTGATATTTCCGTCTTTTATGCAACAATCTAATAAAAAGGCGTGAAATGATTTTGGGTGCCCTATTTATACTATTTTTTTAAACATGGGTTCTGTGGGAAATCTCAAGAGCGATTCTGTAAAAGCAAAAAAATGCGTGATCTCTGACCGGCATTTGTTTTATTTGTAGCTCAAGTGTACAAACCATAGATTGCATATTATTTTACATTCGATACAATGTGTCACAATACTCACACTGATACGATATCTAGTGTCTGCCTAAATTAATATGCTTATCGTCTGAAATTAAATATTTATGCGTACTTACGTAATCGCGTTGTTAGATAATTGTATGTGCCCATGTCAACTTTTATCATCCATGCATCATGCTAGTGTATGTTTCAGGTATGCATTTGTTTGTGGTTTTGGTTCAACTTATGTTTGAAATCCCTCTCCATCCTCATTTTACATGGTTATCGCCATTTACAGCCAAATAAGCTACAAAACTTGTAACATATATTCTTGATTACACAAGTTAAATAAACAATAAAAAACGATTCCGACGAATTGAGACCCTCCTCCTTTTTTTAAGTCGGTTAAATACATGAAAAACATCACAGTTAACAGTTTTCCCGAATCACTTAATTTGCCTTATTTATTTTTCAGGAATTAATTCAGTTTAGCGTAGTTTAATGTATCAGATAGATTATCACATTAATAGTATGGATACGCACGCAGCCTCAAATACGTTACTCTCCGATCTGTTTTAGATCACGTCAAAATACGGCGCATGATTTATGTAGTTACGTAAATCATAATTTATTGACGTCTATTATAAAATAGTGTTGTATAGTAAAAAAAAAATCAAATATAATTACAGGCCCCTTACCGTAACTCTTATAGCAGGACTTTTTCCGTTGTGAAAGCGAGACGCCGCGCCGTTACGTGCAGTGTAGTGGTGCGTCTCGCTTCAACATCTGAAAGTGTCATGATTTAAGAATACATCGTAGGGGGACAGGTCGACTGTTTGACTAGTATCGATTACTTGATTTATTTTTACGCAATAGGCTATATTTTAATTATCTCAATTGGCCTAAAGGTACACGGATCGAATTCATATTGCTTGTTCAAGCCCTGACAACGACTGTGTGACTATTTTATGTAGTCTCTAATGTTTTACAAAATGTATTCTCCTACATAACATCACGCCTGTATTCCCTGAAGGGGTAGGCAGAGGTGTACATATCATAGTACACCTAAATTTGGCCAGTTATGTTATAGGTCCCAATGTAATAGGGGGCGAGCCTATTGCCATCAACCGGGCACAAATCTAGACTCCGTGCTGCTACTAAGAATTACCTAATGAAAAAAGAAACATTTTGCCCGACTCGGGATTCGAACTCAGAACCTCATGCTCAGCAGTCGGCAGTAGGCAACTAGACCAACGAGGCAGTAAGTTCTCCTATACTGTAGGTGTCCTAGCTAATCATTATTCTAAGCTAATGCTGCCCACTGTGGAACCATATTTGTCTGTTATATAGCCACTTGCTATGCCCACATGGGACCAATTACTGGTGAAACGTGAGTGTGTAGGTAACAATCTCTGTACAGGTATACCCCTGAGGAATATAGACGTTACAATAAAAGTACTTACTAAAATAAACATCGCATATAGAACCTGTGTAGGTATAATTATTTAAGGCTAAAAAACAGAAGGTTTTCCAGTCTACTAAGTGCTAACATAAATATAACGCGCCTGTATTCCCCAAGGGGTAGTAGTAGAGACTAAGGTATATAGTAAACACACATGTCGCCAGTTAGCATTATTTTTTACTACTTACTTATTATAATACTAGCTACGCCCAGTGGTGTTATCAGCTACATTTTAAAAAGTCCTTCAGTCAGCTACTCTCATATCAAATTTTAGCAAAATCGGTCCAGCCGTTTGAATTTGAAGAGGTAACGAACATACAAACAGACTCACAAACTTTCACATTTATAATATTAGTGTGATTATGAGTTACGGCTGATGTGATAAAGAATAACTACGAACAAACTTTGACAGTAGCAACTAGAAACTTCCATAGAAGTTACACTGGTGTATGTAGGTTAACAGCGACTGGTAACTGATAGGTTAAGAGTCCGGCCCTACTCATGAAACTTATTTATAGACCGTAGAGCGATTCATAGATGATTTACAAAACACTTTAAAATGGTTATTGTTGCCGTTCTCGATCTTCCACGTGGTTCGAAATTGTAAAGACAATTATTACCGACATTTGCGTCAACTACTGTATAGAAAAAAGGTGCTAGGTATTCAAGCCTATTAGTAAATAACGTTATTTTGCAACACCTATTTTAACAATATCCTTAGTAAGTTAAAATTAAGTACTTTACAAAGCTGTTAACCATGTCTTACATACTAAAATACTGTTGATTAACTCTTCGATCTAAATAAGCAACCTACACAATATAATATAGAATGTATAAATAAAAAGTCATTTCTTTCTTTCTTTCTTCTTTTCTTTCTTTGTAACCTCATCACGACCACTAAACCCTTTGTAACCGTAATTCATCATCATCAGCTGGAAGACATCCACCGCTGGACAAAGGCCTCCCCCTTAGAACGCCACAATAAATGACAACCAGCCATTTGCATCCACCGGTTGCCGTAATTAAATTGTACGTGAGTATAAATCGCTTCAAAACTTTTTATCCTGGATGAGACGCGGTAGAATTTTCCACGTATCCGAAGTAGCGGGGGTAAGTACCTAAGTAGGTCATTCAAGCTTTATATCAAACCATTTTTCTGTGACAACAACTGTTTGCATGTGATATTTTATGTTTGTGAAACGAAACCACGGACAGGAGAAATTTCTAGTATAACTATACTTTCAAACATTTATGGAAAAATACGAAGGTACAAAATTATTTTAATAATGTAAACTTTGGATACATGTCACACATATTCGACGACTGTATACGATGATGCGATTCCCGCGCACCTTACTATAATCCTCACTAAATGTTTCAACTTCCAATGTATAAAAATATTGTTGAAGTAACAATTGTACGAAACGTAGAGTAACTACGTCGTAATCGATCTAAATTTCGCATCGCGTGAATAGACATATAGGTTAGTTGATTTACTGTCTATCTCTCATCTAAGTCTATGGAATAAACAAACGGATGAAAATAGAATTATATAAGACGTAGTAAGACCTACGTATAATGTGTGGTTAGTAGTTACGCTGTGAAAACAAATGATTCGAGCGAGCGGCTACAATCCACGAGTATAACTGTCGATATCAAAAGAACATGATGATTTCATTGTTTCAATATATCATCTGAATTTGAATCTTTTGATCAGTATTACATGGGTTTAAAACATTGTATCTGAACAATATTTAAGTATATTTATTCTTATTTATTTGTTTATTAACTAACTTATACTAACACATATTTACAAATATACGTTATAGGTTAAGATGTTATATACTATATAATTTGACGACCTGATTGGCGCAGTGGCTAAGCGATTGGACTGCTGTTATGGGTTCGATTCCCGCACGGGACAAAAATTTGTGTGATCTACAGATGTTTGTTCCGAGTCTGGGTGTTTGAGTATGTGATATTTCATGTCTGTGAAACGCACCCACGATACAGGAGAAATTCCTAGTGTGGGGCGACGTTTTAAAAAAAAAAAAAAATTGCAAAAACAACTTTTATAGGTTGCAATTTGTTACAAGGACATTTTCTTTAAATAGGTAGTAGCATGCTTGCTCATCACATTTAAACCAAATGTTTAGCCTATAAATCTAGCATTGGTCCGTTGGGGAGACGGATTAAGAAAGCAAACTTAATCCGTGGCTGTACAGTCGTGTCTTAGGAGACGATGAACTCAATGTGGATCCGATGAACGGTAAAAGGCCACCTAATACATAAGCCCTAGGGGATAATAGGTGTAATTGGATGTATGCAAAGCGCACACGCTACAAGTGCACGCAGTCAGTTACCTTGTCCATCAAAGTCTAGGCGGGCCCTGGATGTCTGGCCGCAGCCCTAAAGTATAGTGATTCATACATTATTCAGCCTTATTTGCTTATCCACGCAATTTGTTCTCGTGGTCAAACTAGCACGCTATTTACTGAAGTAGTTTTTCGTTTATGAACAACAATTTGTTATCGCAAATGTCGTAGATGCTAAACGACTGTGTCGTGCCCATAATCCGTTCAATTACCTATACCTACTTCATACTAGTCTTTGTAATTAATGGTTCATAAACCCATAAATTAGTTATACCGCTACACTAATATTCCTCGACCTACTTATAGAGATATATTGATATTACTAGAACTGGGTAAAAACTATCTTCTTTTATCTGTATCCTGGTTGCGTTAAGTTTATTTCGGGTACTTACTTGTAATTATAATTAGACCTTTATAAATGAACGCAAATCATATAGGTACAAAGGTATATAATATATACCTATATATCTATGTGTATGTGCCTTAAATAAACCCGGAAAGCCGTACAATGCCGGATAAATGTGATCTGAAATATGAGCATCTAACATGTTGCGTGATTACTCACGCTTTTATTTTTCTTTAAATTATATTATATCGAAGCTGTGTAACAATATTTGAGATAAGCTCGAATTACAAAGTTAATCTGTTCGCTGATATTATATTTAAACGCAGCACCAGCAACGTTATCGTATGCGCCATGTTCAATTAGGTTTGCGAGTTCAGGCCACATGCATACCCTACCATACATTGTATACTATACATATATTACATGTGCCATGAAAAACGAACTTTTTTGTTTTGATATTCAAATTGAGATAAAACATCACACTGTTTTCTAATATGTACGCGGAAACACAAAACGATACATGATGGAAAAATGTTTTATCGAAAAAAAATTGCCCTACTCTTTTCAAATATGCCTTTATTTATAGTGCCGTTGATACATACAGGTAACCTACATTTGCTACAATATAGTAATTTCCTGACATGTCCCTACACCGTAGTGTATATAACACCAGCTATGCTATTCTGAAACACATCATCTCAAAAGTAGGTAGCGCTAGTGCCAAATCTCACCGCGGATTTGGAAGTGAGTTCGTAAGTGATGTCTTTAGAATAACTCGGCATTTTGTAACGCACTCACCACCACTCCCGGGAATATATAAATGAAAAAAGGTCGTGATTATAAATTATATTTACCAAAATAAAGTTGACGAACTTAACTCAAAAAGAATAATTTAACGGCAAAATAAATAACCTATTTACATAATTAAATACCAGAAAAGTTTTTAAAGAAAATGGTGGGCTCCATATTGCACGAAATTAATTATAATTAGCTCTTTTTAACAGCGTTCTAATTACCTTGCCTAACTGTATTAATTTGGTCTGAAATCGCCAACCCGCAGTTAGCAAGGGATGCTCAATGCTTGTTACTCTGTTTGTGGTGAAATTAATCATTTGAATTCGTTCCTTGGCTAAATGAGAAGATCCTTTTGCGGGGCCGCAGTGTAACGGTCAAAGCCCGGTAATACAATAGAACTTATTCCTATCGATATGCAAGCAAGTAATATACAAACATACCTATGTGTAAAGTATACGTTCGTAAAACGTTTATAGCACAACGTATATAAAAGTATAAATGGATACTTTTTTATTTTATGGCATACAAATCCAAAAGGCTTGAAGAACTAGGTCATGTCGTAGGTAAAAGTCAGAATAGTTTACTATGGACATTAATGCACTTGTGGGCACAAGGACGGAACAAAATGCTCTGTTATATAAAATAAACTCAAGAAAAAAAAAGTACATCAAGGTTTTTGTATGAAAAATAAATATGCTAGAACCTACAGACCTAGAAATAACGCAGAAACTCTATCGTTATATATATTTCGGTGCTATTTAATTTAGCTTTGGGGAAAACATACGTGACAATATACATGTACCCAAAACACATATATATACCTAGTAACGTGATTGCCAAGGGAGTGCGTGAGTTCGCCCCAATGCACAGTTGCCCCAACCTTGCCTCAGTCGGGCGCCACTACGGCCTTTTTACTGCAAATTATCTCTCCCGTCAGTCACGCAGTCATCTGATAATGACTATGTCACGAGTCATTTAAAATCTCACTAGTGAAATGAATTGACTTTGTGAATCATGACAACAATTTTTTAGCAGTATAGTGGAGTAATGAAGATATAGCATCTTTTCCTTTTATTTGAGAATTAGGATTCCAGTGGTAGGTATATTCTTTTCGTCCTACAACAGTACAACAATCTAAAGTTATATTACCTATGTTCTATCTAACTATACCTGTAGTTGATACTGATAAATAGACATAGCTGGAACAATTAGAGCAACAAATCTTCTAATACCATACTTTGACAGTTTCGAATTTTGTTAACTTAATTTTGTAATCTATTTTCATAATTTGTATAGCATACGTATAATAACTTCCCTTTTTGACACGTTTTTTGTTACTGATAATTAATAACAACTTGTAGGTACGTAAAATCATTCAATGCCCTAAAAACAGCACACGTTTTAGCCGTAAGTACTGTGACGCGTTACAAAGCTAAAGGTCACTCAAAGTGCTTTCAAAAAGCGCAACAGTTAAATTAACGAACAATGCCTACACGCATCAGTCGCGCAGTCCATTTAATGTTTGAAATTGGTACAGAAACTGCTACAAAAATAGGTAGAGTTACATTATACACCTACTTTGATACAGAATAGGAGAGTTATTTTATATCTTTTCGAATTCATGTGCGCATTATAAATTATTTATCAGTTGCTAAAAACGGTGAAGGAAAACATCGTAAAAAAACCGGCACACGTGAGAGATTTTTCAACGGTGTGTAAAGCCATGTCAGAGGCCTACAGGCGGTTTAAACTCTGACACCAGGTTGTTTATCAACCATACAATAAGAAGAATAAGCAGAAATGTTCTCCTTTCCAGTGTCCAAGACTAATCAGGAGTCTAAACACAATTCGCCGCTTTTTTACAAGTCCCAAATAGATTCACCAAAGCCTATTGCCTATTATCGGGCCTACACTGTATTCGTTGCTTCTTACGACTCGCTTTCTCGGCGGCTGAAAGTTTGTTTTTATATTTTTGCCCTCCCTTCTAATAATTTAGTCTATACGCCCCTTTAATTGAATTTCCTTGGCTTAAAATCAATAGACCCTAATTATTAGCAGAGAATTTTAATTAGGTACTCGATAATTTGTATCAATACAGCGGAGTCCACATTTTGATGTAAAATTAAGTTTAATTGTACAACAACGTCTTAAATCGGCAGTCGACACTGTACCTACGTAATGTAGTAATCTTACTTAAAGTGATGGTTTGCCAGTGATTGTATCGTTTGTACCATTACATCGATCGAAAACGTCCGGGTCTCCGTGCCGTGTGGTTGTCGTCACGTCGCCTACAGCCACAGACTGCGGCGACACCCCACGGCAAATGCAATTATCCGAGCACTTTGTCTTACGCACGTCCCTAAGTGTCTATTAGCTTTCATCGAATTTAAACGAAGATGAGATTTACAATATTGTTTTATTTAAGAAATCTCTTAGGATAATATACTTACCTATTGCCTACCTTGTTGTCTAGTGGTCTCTAAGCGCGACTGCTAAGCATGAGGTCCTGTTTGATTCCCGGGTCGGGAAAAATGTTATTTAGTTTTTCCATTTGGAAATTTTCAGTACCAGCACGGATGGATGACATCTGGATTTATGCCATGTCAATGGTAATAGATTCGCCCCCTATTACACTGGGACCTATAACATAACTGGCGAAATGTGGGAGTACCACACAGTCGCCTCTGCCTATTTCTTTGAGGAATACAGGCGTGATGTTATGATGTGTTTAATTAATTTATACAATTATGAAAATATTACAAAGAAATCTCATAAACTCTTATGAACGAGCGCACCCTATGATATGATACAAACCTAATCGGACACCCAAATGTGATTTGCGAATGCCAAAGCGAGCGCTGTAAATGCGAGGTAATCTAAAATATACGCTGCATTTTAAGGATATTAAAGGAATATGTTAGACCGAAGTGACTTTAAGTGACGCTGGAAAATATTTCTTTCCAATTTTCAATGCCATTTCAGATGATTGTGGGGAGACGTAAATTTCCGCAAGGCGTCTCGCTTCGTCCTCATATTTGCATAGATATGTGAATTTACAGTCATATTGAACCTCCGTGGTGAACTTTAAAGTTATCTGCGTCGTCGGTAAAAGCTTTTTTTAACTTTAAACAACTTATATAAATAATGTAGACACGATTAAAATATTAGTACCTAGATTAATTATCTACTTTTAAAACTACCATACTGTCAGTGCGATGTAGCGCAAAGCTATGCATAATTTGACGTACCATAAGTTTCTTAAATATGAACTATTAAATATTATAAATCTTGATTCGTAATTTCTACAATATACATTAGACGCTTACGACACATCTGATAAAACAATTGGTCTTTGGACGAAATAAATTCGTCTCATCTTTTTTGATTCGCGAAGACAGACAAAAGGCGACTGGTCTGGATTTAAAAAGTAAATAGAAAGATGAATGTCTATAGTAGAGACCAACACTTAGTGAAACCTATACTATCATAATTCAAGTGAATATATTTTCTCACGTTTCGCTACGCTCGCTTAGTGTGCTTTGATTCCAAAGTTACTCAAGGAAATTGAATGTCAACAAACGATAACTTTGTGCGAGTGGTTTCATTGTGGTCAAAAGAATATTCTTTATCTTTATAGAAATTGGATTTCTCTTAGATACTACGTACCTACTGACTTTTTTATATCATGGGGCTACTGTCTTTATGTCAAAAAAACATAAGTTTGCCTTCCTGCTTTCAGATTAGATTATTCTATGTGTAAATATAAATCAGTTGCTCAAAACGATGAAAGAAAACGTCGTGAGGAAACCGGCACAAGCCATGTCAGGGGCCTACAGGCGGATTACACTCTGATACCAGGTTGTTCATCAACCATACAATAAGAAGAGAAAATTCTATGTGTAATTTGAATAATACGAAATCTTTAACTAGTCTGTTTAGAAGTAAGAGTGAATTCGATTATATTTTTGTAACTAAAACTAAAAATTGCTTGACCAGATTCTAAGCACGAGCCCAGGTAGGTACCTACTTCTGGTTCATAAGCTGTTTCTTTATAAGAGCAATAAAGTAACGAACAGACAGATGATTCTGCAGTTATAATATTTATTTATTAAACACTGTCTATATTTAACAATTCAACATTATTGGAAAATTTTATATGCAAAGAAAGTCGCAGGATTTAAACAAAGGTGAAGGAAAAAATATTTTTTCTCAATCTAATTAGTTGTGACTTCGGGTCGCCTCGCCCTGAGAATATTTTCCGGTCCCTTGTCAAATTAAGCCGAACCGTACGAAAAAAAATTAATTGACTTTACGACTTTAGATCCAATTAAAACTGTATTCGTTTGTGTAAATGGTTTTAATTGAAAAGTTACATAAATGTGTATATTTAGGGTTATAAATATAGGTAGGTATAAATAATGCTTTGTTGAAGTAGAATATTTCAGGACTTAGTTCAGACTTTTACGAAGCGAATTCACATGATTAAGGTTGCAGGTTTAATCCCCGGCGAGTAGTTTCATGCTCTTGTTAGTCTTTCCGGTTCCCTACCACCTCCCAAATAATAACCATTACGGTTATTTTTTGATATTGATACGGTGACTTTTGGTACATTACGCAGAATTAGGATTTGTTTCACATATGTTTGTACAGTCAGCAACATAAGTAGCTGAACATGTTAAGAAGCCTTATATCAAATAATTAAAAGAAATAAACATCAATTCAAGTTATTGCTTCAAATTATAGGAGCGCGATATGATGATCTACGCATATTTAAGATTGACTATGTATGAAGTTGTTCTTCAATTAACGGTAGATAACTTTAAAAAATGTAATGTTCAGCTACTTATGTTGCTGACTGTACCTATCTATTACTGTCAAATGAACAGGTAAAACAAACAGAAAATTTAAAAATTAAATTAAAAACATTTATAGTATTTTCTGTCGTACCTCCAGTACCACTTAGTATGAAAGCCTACCTAAGCGTGGTACGTGAAAGCCGAATGGGGCAACCAGCTTGTAGGGTCGGTGGAAACCACCGTCGCCAAGCCGGAGCCGCCTTACCGCACGGACGGTTGGGCGGCTCGACAAACAAACCCCTTTTTAATTTGACACGACAGAATTAACTAACTTGTTGACAGACAACTATAAGATAATGAGGTTTGTTCGTTCTAAATCCACTATTTTTGTAAAATGAAATCATGACATCAGAAATGCCTACTGTGATACGATCCAAAACTAAAGTTTATAATGTCACTCGAAAAGCTGTGTCAAAATGGAGCTGGACTGCCCAGTCTGCTCATATCTGTCGTATGGCTGACGAACAATGGGCCAAACTTACATCAAAATGGAACCCTCAACAAGGGAGACGACAGCGAGGAAGACCCAGACGGCGAAAGCGGGACGAACTTGACATGCTTAAACAAGACTGGTCGTTAGCAGCTAGTGAACAAGGAGATGTGGAAAGAGAGTGGAGAGGCTTTTACCCAGCACGCACTTCAGACTAATAATAATAATATTTTTTGTTAGAAAGTTAACTTATTATACAACTATAAAACATTAGTCAATATTTTGATACTGGTGAGTAAAGATTTAGGTTATTGTCGTGCTGTCTCGCGTTTTCCAACTCTACGAACATTTTATTTTTTGTAACTTTCCCAAGGAATATTTTAGAGGCTGTCATAACTCCTTGATATAATGTAGTTAGAATATAATTTGTAGAGAAGCCTTTGTCCAAGAGTTATGGAGTAATTTCAGTATAACGTAATCAAAATATTTTACGACGATTTTTTAACTAGTAATAAATGATGACCTTGACACCGACTTTATTGTCTGAGAACATAAACGGAAAGTAGAAAGATTGTTTAGTTAAAATCGAGCTAAGAAAAAGAAGGTTACCTTAAAAAAAATAATTACAAATGCAATTTCATAATAGATAACAGCCCAAAACATGGTACACATAATAGTCAATACCCAATAAAACATATTATCATAAAAGCAATATAATACATATTTAGGAAACTGATTTCATTCTTATAAAGTTGCGAACAAAAGCTCGCATTCAAGAAAGATAGAGAAAAGTAATATAGCAATGTTGGAACAGAATGTTATTTAATATAAAGTCAAGTGCGCCGAGATCATAGTTATGTTGGTCATAGTGTGGAATACTACAAATAAATCAAGGAAGTCTACTGATATGAGTTGATTTACTAAAGACTAGACAATTCCATCTTGAATTGTGTAGTTGGAAGTATTACATAGAAAACTTTGCCCTAACTGCAAAACCTAACTTCACTAATTTAATTAAATACTAAAACCAAAAACAACTCAGTCAATCTGTTTATTACCTACGAGACCACATTATGAATAAACTACTGAACCAATTGTAATGAAATTTGTTAAGGAGACGACGGTTCCTAGGAAAAATTAAGTTACTTTTTGTCTCAGAGAAGACACGGAGTAATTCCACGCGGACGAGGACTTCAAGTATTTACAGATCTTATGTATTTGTCCCGTGCGATAATCCGATCCCACCCTTAATTTAGATCTTACTTATCCACTGTGATAGAATAAATATGCTTGGTTCAAGTATGTAAGCCTAACAAAGTGATGGTAATAAGTCATGAGGATCATAAAAGTGTTGTTACATAAGTAGACACTTTTATTTATATAACAGATAAGAAGTATAATAATATAATATTAGAAGTACCTATATTATATTTATCTCTTATTGTTTGTCCTACAATTATTGTAGTTCTTCTTTCTTTTAAGACGACACGTCGAGCTAAATAATTAATACAATCAGCCATATTTAATAGACACATAAAATCATTCTTAATGGGCACATAAATTATGAGAACAGGTTTACTTTTATTAAGCAGTAAAGGCCACGCCCCTTCCGCATGAATTATTTTTTGCATTAACTTTTATACCAACCCGCCCAACAAACATGTCTATGGAACAAGTAAAGTTAACGCAAATCGGATAACTGGTTCCTAAGTTATAATAGGCACACTAAATACCGTTAATTAAATATATTTGTGTTAAAATTAATAACAGGTAAATATATGAGTTATAACGAATTTTGTCTTCAATTTTTTGACGTATTTCTATTATGACTATATTGTTTTTTTATAATGACTATGTCCCTTCTATGTCCATTTCAATTGCCGATCTGATACCCTAGACAAATATCTGCAGATCTAACAAATATTTGTCCCACGCAAGCCGAACCCGCTACAACCAACACAGTGGTCTAATACCTGATGCTGATCGGGTAGCCACAACTTTACTATTCACCGTTCTAGTGAAAACAGACATTGAAAGGTAAACACAGATTCATTGCCGACTAAGTGCTTGGAGTGAAGAAACTAATTTTCGAACTATTGATTGGTTCGAGTGTTCGATACACAATATAACGTACTCTACCGGTATCAATGCGGGTTGAAGTTTTGATTGTCTTTCTATTGCTATCAAATAAATATTGATGAAGCTTTGTAGCGAACAATGTAATGATATATCATTTTTACCCGAATACGGCAAAAAAGCCGGAGAAGAGTTATATGTTTAACAGTCTATTTGATTAGAGTGCGATGAATGAATTTCAGTAGCTCGAATTCAGTGGATTTACGAAAATCTAACCCGCTCCTGTATTAGTTTTATGTCCTAGGTGCACTTTATAGGTTGGCCACGTGTTACATTTCCAACTCAGAATATACCAAATTTAAAAGGTAATTTAGTTACCTCCCAGAAATTAAAATACTATAAAACAAATAGGTACCTACTGTCAGGCAAATCGGGGTATGCCTATTGCCTACCCAAAAATGCCTACCCATACCATTCAAAGGAAAAACTGGGGTGTTGTATAAACATTTATATAAGCAAGCAAGCTATATAATTATAATAAACTGTACAAAATGTTTTGTAAAATACCAAATCCGTAGCAAATCTGAAACAAAATACTGGAAACCTCGAGTAAATGAGTCCACAGTTAATACATTTTACTCAATCCGTTAAGCGTTCAGTAAATTCTAAGAGCCCGAACCGGCAAGCTCAGCAGTGTAGGAGTAAATAAAATAAATGAGGTGCTATTTATTTGTTTATCTTCGTTGGTTATAGCTGTTATTAATTTGTGTAAATTAGTATTACATAGCTGCTATTTAGCGGATTATAAAACCCAATATATCATACAAATGCGTTAATGTTGACGACCCAAGTGTCGCAGTGGCAGCTGGTTCGAGCCCAGCACTCCCGTGCGGTTCTCCCCACCTGCCTGTTGTATCCAACAGATACAGTATAATTTCCTAAAATAAAACTGCCAAATTGTTTTAAACGAGTAGGTATACAAAGATTACTCTTGCAGTTGCCATATACCCAGAAACGTGGAGAAGTCAACACTCTCAGAATGTAGTTACTTAATAAAAATATGAATCACTTTTTACCCTAAAGCATTCATGTAGCTTCGGACAAAGGGTTTCAAAGAGAATAAAAATAGTTCGTAGCACAGAATTGCATTGTTCTCCTACGAGCGTGTATTGAACATCGTGCTCTACACTGTACTTGTTGGATTACTAGCGTTGTTTTTCTATTTTGATTGTCTTTGACTTGGCGTTCTGCTACTATGATCTTGGAGCTTTTATCTAATCGGACGTAATTGCTTTGTGGGCTGAGAGAAATGTCGCCTTCGACTTCAGGCGTTATTACATAAGTGGAACTTATCTCCTTCTTTTCCCACATATATTGAGATCGACGATATGAG
Organism: Abrostola tripartita; assembly: GCA_905340225.1. Classification (NCBI taxonomy): domain Eukaryota; kingdom Metazoa; phylum Arthropoda; class Insecta; order Lepidoptera; family Noctuidae; genus Abrostola; species Abrostola tripartita. Next base: position 2,259,559 of record HG996494.1, read on the forward strand.
TATGAAAACTAGGTAGTTTATAGTTTCAATATAGAAAACAAACGCTTTTATTTCAATTCAATATGTAAACCTGGAAACGTCGCGTAGAACGTTGAACGTTTCAATCCCATTCCTCGCACCTGATGTAGACGTTATGAAAAACTGGCACGTGCTCTTTATGTTACGTACAAACATACATATGGGCAGGTACTACTTACACATATTATTATTTTCTTGTTGTATGTACTATAGCGCCGGAGGCCCGTCAGGCCGTCAATGAATAGGAACGTACGTTGAGACGCGTAATATATAGCTAAGTTAAATGTTATATAATATTGTCTTATCAAGTAATCAATTATTTTTTTGGGCGACGTCTATTATAACTTTGAATTATTAATTATTTGTTTTAAAGCTTACCCAAAAAAAGCAACCACTTTATACCAAAAATTGTCTTAATTTAAAAATTACATAATATAATTTATCATGTATAATATTTAATAGGTACTTCTTGAGATGACAAAATATATCCCTAAGATTTATAAACACAAATATATGGTAAGCAATACTAATGAGGCATACATAATATGTACATTATATAAGCAAAATAGAGCTCGCATAAATATAAACTGCCGCTAAAATCTGGGACTTTAATTGACCTGGTTTCCTGTCGTCAAAGTTTTGTTAAGTTCTAGTAAATATCTATATCTTTCAGTATTATAACGTATTCAGTTATTGTTATGTAGCTCGGAGTTATTACAGCCTATAGTTTGCCGTGACGAAGAATCTGCTAAATTGTTTATTTAACTAGTTCTGTAAATATTTATAAAGAGTTCATTACTTAGTTGTCAGTTTAGAAGTCGTTGGTAAATGTCACGCGTGTCGGCCAGTATTAAATGCCAGTGGCGATTCCAATTTCGATTTGTCACTAGCTTTTGCTGCTTACTGTGTAATGAAACGTACATAACAAAAGTATTTACACTTATTAGTCATGCCTATATATTTTCAGTTCAGTACCTATGGTATGGACAACTTTTTCGAATACTTATCGAACCCTTTTACACCCTTTCCGGCGAACAATTTTATGAATACATACCACCCAGGGAAAAGGCGAAGGGTTATGTTAGCTCTTACTGACTAAAACTTCAAGTCTCCATCAGCAAATATGGATGCTTTAGGACTTCGAATAGAAGTGGCTCTTATAGAAATATCTTTCCAAGATCAATTCTAAAAGCTGACACGGTGACGGCGCTATTATCTTCCAAAGTTTTAAAACGGTAGAAAAATAGGACAAATTTTAATTGCACTATCGTAGTTGTTTACATAGTACCTATCCAGTACCAGAGATAGCCGAGTAATATGTTCGCTGGACTACAAAGTCAAAGTTCGTTAGATTTAACCCTAGTACGCACCAATGTTTTCTCGAATTCATTTGCGTACTATTAAATTGTTATCAGTTGCTAACAACGGTGAAGGAAAACGTTGTGATGAAACCGGCACATCTTAGATATTTTTCAACGGCGTTTAAAGCCGTGTCAGAGGCCTACAAGTGGTTTAAACTCTGGCACCAGGTTGTTCATCAATTATACGATAAGATGTAGATGACCCACATATTTTTAATCTAGCAGTTAATTCTTGGAAGCTTCCTTCCTTCAAATTGATCTTATGTTTTCCTATAAAGCTTGGTAAATATCGACTTCTAATTCCCATAATAATGCGCATGAACGATCTATGATTATTTCAGCTGAAGAAGGATTATCTAAGTAATGACGTCATAAGCTACTGACCTCCTTTCTTTACTATTGTGATCATAAAACACAGGAAATTGATGGATGTGCTCAAGCTAGCTGATTTATAGAGTGTATCTTTTCTAAAGAGTACTCTTCTAAGTGTATTATTTATATATCAATACTTATTATGTAATATATGATAAGGTTAGAACTCGTATCTTTCCTATAGAATCATAATTTATTAGGTCCATTAACAGAAATTACTATTTTGATAAAATATTATCTTATTCTTGTAACTTAGTCAATTTGCTAGATGGGTTTTTGCCGTAAGTAAGAATATATTCTATATCTAATAATGTGTCTAAGGATGCGGACACATGTTTGTACATTGCAATCATACATTTTGAGATGTGTAAACGTCCGTAAAATATTACGATAAATGCTCTTTCGCTAGACCCCCTAAATTTAGTAGCTGATCGACTATATCTAGGTAAAAAAATAAAACAGCCTGCTAGGTATTCCTGTCGATACATCAATAAAGTCCGCTTGGAGTAATTATTAAAAGCGTTTTCGTTTTAAAATATATCCAAGTTTATAAATATGGGTATGCGTATGATAGGCGACTATAGTCGCACATACAGGGTGATTTATCCCATCATATAATAATAAATCCCAAACATTTTTTCATGATCCATAGCTCAGAAAGTTAAGCTATACTTACCAGCGCCATCTCGTCGTCAAAATAATACAATAGACTGAGACTTTATGTCCTCGGCCTCAGATAAACATAAAAAATAAAGCTTTTTACACTGAATCGAAACCAAATAAAAGGCGTACTATATGTTATGATTCCATAAAATATATTCTCTAAACCTTTTTTATATGTTTCCCCGTCGCAGTAATCCGTTGTATAAAACTACTATATTGCCCATACTACCCACGACTTTATATTACAACTACTTTGATATCCCGTTTTATGTCCAGCGCTGGGCAAAGGTTATTCCCGACCGTTCGGCGCCTATTATGATGTTCAGGGTGATACTTGCTCACCTCTAAAGGTTTATGTGCTCTTCAAAACCGTTAACTTAGGGAGTTTACTTTACGATATTTGCTATAACAATGTGAATATTTAGCTTCCTCCTATCTATTTATGTAAGTTGCTTTAAACAGAATATAAAGAAATTTTCTTTTGCTACCTCGCTGGTGTTCCTTGTTTGACTTCAAATATTGTTTCGGACACGAAGTGGACATTGGACGATGGTTTCTTTTCAGGATCTGAGATACGTATCGTTCAAGTACACCTACAGTCCAAACTTTAATACTTTGGGCCATTCAATTGATGTTTTTGTAAATAGCGTGGCTGCGTTTTACAATCATGCAACTCCACAACCACAAACAGGCAAACTCTTAATTTCGTATTACAAACACGTGACCTACTAGAACGTCAGATATATCTTTTGTTTCCAAGCTTATGTGCACTCTGCCCTCACCTCACAGCATCATTTATAGCGTATTTATTGTATGCACATAAAATGTATCAGTAAAAAGCTCCAAGGAAGTTTATTACTTATTAGAAGTTATACGTTGAAGGTAAAATGAAACAAGCGACCTGCTTATGATTCTACGCAGGTTGTATAAGCAACTAAGAGAAACGATCAATTGCAGGGGCCATTTACTGACGCTAATAACTTTTAGACTTAGCAGGAAGACTGTACTGAAAAGCGGTATTTATACTTTATTCTTGCAGTAGTTGCAATGTAAACTTAAATAACTTCTTGTAGCAATTTTTCTAGCATTGTGGTTTTCTTAAGGATATAGGTAAAGTCACAAACACCGTACGTACGGGACAAATATCTGCGGACCTTATGAACTTTTTGTCTTAACCTGGGACCGAATTAATTGAACATCCTCGACCCAAAAAAATGCTAAAAGCAGCAGAACCGGCTTTGTGGCATACATTGGGAGAGGCCTATGACCACTGTTCAGCAGTGGACTGCAACGGGCTGATGATAATGACCCAATTGGTGCAGTAAAAAATAGACCTTCTATAGGCATAAAACAATAGAATAGCATGCCATTGTTGCATACAATTTGCTCCAAAAATACATGATGTCAGTTGTCACGGAATTTCAACAATCTACCAAACGCTACGTGCTTTTGCTACGCTTCTCCCACTTACTTAGATTTGATTCAGCACTTGATCAAACGTGCACTGCGGATCTAAGTATGTCTGATATTTATCAGGGCTCCTCGTATACCATACGCAATGAATTATTTACCGTAGGTACCTATATAGTCTTTTTTTTTTTTTTATCGCAGGCAGAAAAAAAAATCCTTGTAACACAACTTCTGAATCGTATTGATAAATAATTCGGAACAATAAGCAGCCATGCCTTGCCAATATTTCAGGAAACAATATCTAAAAATAGGGATGTTTGTTAACAACGGTATCGATAGGTATTGTTACCTCAATATACTTTCAGAAAATGTAATATACGTAAGTATAAACAACGAGTCAAGCGTAAAGAGATATCTTCCATTACGTCTTAAGAAAAACATATTTTCATAACAGATAATGCTAGCCCACTTTGATCTCGTGCCCCGAAAATAATATGGTATTTGTTGTGGAGTTTGATACCTAAATACTTTAGTTTGGTAATGAATGACATCAATTTTATCAAGACCGAGTATAACGATGAATATTTTATTAAAAAATAAAGCATACTATTCTTTTGGATCCTCCAAAACCTTCTCTTTGGGAATTGAGTACACTGTTACAGTAGAATCCGCTGAATTAGAATCTGAACATTCTGACTGCTGTTGCTTTGGATTCGGGGGGATGAACTCATCCTTCCTGTTCCGTTTTTTTCCCATGGCGGTTTGACTTTAGCTAGTCCCTTGACTACATTACAAATTTAATCGTTAGGTTAGTTAGTAAGTAGTTATGTACCTAACCACTTTGATGGTCCTCGAGTAGAAACGAATAAAATCATATGAGACTATAAAAGGTAAGAAAATGAATTTAATGTACGCCCTCATTGCTTTTATGTTGATAATTATGTGACCGCGAAGGCGCGCATGTAGCCAAGCATTCGTAATTAGGTCGCACAGAGGAAAATGGGACTTCATTAATGTGAAAAATATTGTACTGTACAATTAAAATAGAGATAGATATATACATAATCTAAGCCTTTTCCCGTTAATAACTCAAATCTGCTTCACATTGCCTTCCTAAGCTGTCGTTCTGACGTGTCAACATGCGCTATGTAGGTATGTAATACGTGTAAAAGTGTTTTTTTAAGACCTTTTTACAGAAATAAAATTATTTATCATTTGTCAATAAAAATAGCGCATACCGCAAAAACAAAAATTAGCCATTCAAGGATTTAGTGCCCATCCCTATTCGTGGAGGTGGTTTTAATATGCCACATCCGTTCCTTTTAGAATGCGTATGCAAACTTAAGTTAAAAAAATAATTTCTTTGTTGCAGATGAGGCTTCGGTGAGCTGTGAGAATGAGCCGGAACTCAAGCGTTGCCGACTCCAATGGGGAGCTCAGGATACTGCTGGTAGTGACCGTCGTCATCGGTCTACTGCTCATGTTCTCTTTACTCATGTGCTACGCTTGTGTGCTCAAACGCCTCTGCTGCGGCACTCCGAGGGAGCGAGCGAAGAATGTGGGCTACCCACGGAGAACTGAGAGCTACCCGATGGGTGACGTCACGTTACTCTCACAGCCGACGGAAAGTGAACGTGTTTAGTTAGCCATAGTTATAGATCATCAAAACCATGATCAGGATACTGGCGCAAATCTAGTCAGTTGTGAGTTAATAAAGTCTTGCCAATGGAAATGTTACACTGCATTTGAAAGACTGATTTAGGTTTCAATTCAGTCCTCTGAGAATCATCAACATTATCATTTGTAGATTTCTTTTTTACTTAAGTATAATATAAATACTTAATAGTTAAACGATAAATATAATCCATCTAAGCGATATCTACGATTCTGTTGTAACGTGTATTAGGTATTATGCAGCGACCTTATTAGGGACCCTATGCGCAAGATTTTGTAGCGTTAGAGGTACTTACCTACCTATCTAACAATGAAATGATGGATTAAAAAATAAATGTGTAATTGTTTTCTTTATGTAAATATCTACAATCATGAAAAATGTACCTATGTGTAATCAATCACCTACAATTTGTATGTTTTGGTAGATATTTATGCCTACTCCTTATTCATAAACGAGCATCATAACGGAACTAGCTAAACCCCGTATTAAGTTTATCGACATCTCTATTCTTTGATATGCAAACGTCAATGACAGGTATAATTTAATCCTTGGTTTAAAATTTTAATTTTTTATGAATACGTCTGGGTTTGTCCCATTCTACTACAGCAAAATTTAGCAATAAACTGAATTGGTTACCTAGTGAACGCTACGCAGATAATTATCTACCTACCTATATAGGTACTTAGTAACTTATCCAGAATTTATATAACTGTAACTTCACTACATCGTGCCAAATAAGTAAGTGCGACCTACTATCATGGTAACATACTCGGTAGGTACATATAGATGTCGTACAAAAAAATAATAGATTGTTAATATCAGCTGAACGATTGATTGAGTTTCTACTTCGTTTTTCACAAAGACTAAGAAATACTTAGATACCTTTACGTACTGTCTATATAAGTAAAGTCATTAGGACACGAATTTTAGCGTAGCTAGGTAGGCAGTGGTCAAAATATGTGTATAGTTGTGTATAGCAAGACAATTTATTACGTCAACTTTGTAAAATTGAATGGACTCTTCTACTTACTTACCTGATACAACCTTGATTTGTATTAAATTAATTATTAAGTTAATTATCCAGCAATACCTGCATTATTATTGCTAATTGTAACTTGAGTAAAAAGTATTTTTTTTTCGGAAATATTTTACCTTTGAACATGTGAAATTTGTTTCCTTTTCTCTCCTCATATTAATTTATGTAACGTCGGCACCTGTCCACCAACGATACCAGAAGATTTCAGAAGACCCTTTTAACTACAAACTATTTCGCTTGAAGACTTATAGGTAGGTACCGTACCTGATTGTTGTCAAGCAATGCGTCACTGTTGCAGGCAACTACAAATTACAACTAAATTACTGGTCATCGCTGAAAATCAGCGCTGCGACACTGTCTCGCATAGGGTCTCTGCATATGCTAAGCGAGGGCCATTTCTCGTGCTTGTGACGCATATTTTTTTTTCCTACTTTGTTCTTTTGTTTTACCATGTTCTTTTGTTTTGTAAGTATATATGTATATTTGTGTCCTACATGCGTCATTACTGCGAATAAATGCTTTTTCTTTCTTTCTTTCTTTCTAACTAAATTGAATAGTTAATAGTAGTATTATCAGTCGCATGACTTGTGAGAGGAAACAAACGGTATGGGCCAAATGGTAATTAAAAGACTAGCTATAAATAAATGTGAACACATCTAACTACCCCTGCGTCATGGATGCAGGCATCTGCAGCTACAATATCCAGCGTAAGCTTTCATTAAATATTGTAACACTAATCGGAGAGACACATGTGAGGGTTACTTACATACATACATAAAGTCACGCCTATTTCCACGAGGGGTAGGCAGAGACCACGGATTTCCATTTGCTACGATCCTGACATACTTCTTTCGCCTCATAACTAAGTAAACAAACTTATGGGTAACTTATAAATAAGTAAACAAATAAAACGTCTATTCTTAACAAAACCTTATTTATTTTCATACGAAGAAGGCATACTACAGAAGGCACTAAATGTATTGACTTTCAATTTATAAATTCGTTAAGGCGAACTGTATATCACAATGTTTAAAGATAGGCCACACCGAATGCGCCTGTTATCCTGTTACAAAAATAATTCTCGTACCAACATATAGGATATAGCTTCGGACTAATCTTAATGGTAATACGTCAAAAATGACATTTAATTGTATGGAACTAATGTCAAAGTGACATATGTATGTGGATAAAATTGCAAGAGATTTTAGCAATCTAAACTGGGCTTAGTAAGATGTATTTTTGATGTTACACCATTAATGAGTAGCTTCACTAGCTTTTCACGCAGTTTTATGTCTTATACGTGTCGTATTAGCATTTGGAGCAGACCAGCCAGCAAAGTCATACTTCTTCAAAATAGTTACTCTAATCAGTTTTTTTTTTCAATATAATTAAATAGACTATGTCTTTAAACATCATTGTGTATACATAACACTGATTAGCTGATCAACACTTTTAACAAAAATAATTGTATTTTATAAATTTGATTAAACAATTTTGTAACTATACATTAATTATAATTATATAATTAAATAATCGAATAACTCTCTGGTCATGTTTCTTCTTGAATCTAAACATTTCTTATAATCAACAATAACAAATAAAAATAGGTAAGATACGATAACATTTATAACTCTCTTATCATTAAAACATGTTAATAGGGTTTTCATTGTATCATTTTCTCATTGTAATAAGATGTAACATAACTGTAGTACATATTATTATGACACTTATGAAGGATTTAGTCAAGTTAACAGTATATACATTTTACTAGGTTGGACTGAAGTTAGTCTTAAACGGCGTGTTAGTCGCATTTATTGTGTTCAAACAAGTACCGTATGTTAAAATTCCACAATATCGCTTATGTTATAAACTAAAATGTATGTTTTTTCAAATACATGTTTTAGTAAAGTTAAAGCCACGTTTTAACTAGGGGACATTTCCCGCCACTCTGTTGCTCGACACGAAATTTATCTACGTGTCCCGCGCGATGTCGCCCGACGTCGCTTGCGACATCTACGAGTCGCGGGACTTGTCGCAAGTCGACGCTCTGCGAATGTCGACATGCACGACCTCCGTGTCTCTTGACAGTCGCCCGACAAGCTTTGAATAGTGAAGACGCGAATCGCTTTATGTAAGCCGAACTGAAGAACACTACCTACTATTTATCGTTGGGCGACATACTATTTACTACTGGGTAGTGTGAACAAGCGACTTGTCGTGCGACATTGTCCCACAAAGTAGCACACAGTCGTAAACATCATGTGAATGTTGGGCGACATGTCCCCTAGTGAAAACGCGGCTTAATTTCCAACTAAGTTTTATCTACATATGCGAGCACGTTTCGTAGAGCCAACTTCAGTGCGGTCAAGTGAAAAAGCGCGTAGGTACTGTACAAAAGGCGGTAGAAAATATGTTAAGTGCACGACACATGGGTGACTAACTTATGGTGTGTAGCTCTGCTCTCTAAGAACGCCATGGACCATGGTCCTCAGTGACTGTGGCTTGCAGTACTCTTCGAGCCAGTTGAACACGCCCGCTGAGAACTCCGCGAAGTTATTTGTAGGGACTCCTTCAAACGACTCGAATAGTTTGTCCATTATACCCTGAAACTGGACAACATATTTAATTAGATAAGTAAATGATGCTTACACACTTGTTCTATCGATTATTCTGGGTTTAGATTTCACATGAAATTAGTATCCGAGAAATCCGTGGTCTCTACCCCTCTTGGAAAGAGGCTTGACTTTATGTATGTATGTATTATTCACATTGCCAGTCTGATGGACATTTGAATGTATGCTTCAAACGCTTATGCACCAGCAATGGACAGTATACAGTGCATATTATACAGTAAGTATAAATAGATATGAGAAAAAATTAACTGCAAAAACCTTCTACCTATTACAGGACAGCCACCTTACCATGATCTCTAAAAGCAGGACAGTTTATGTTGTGGAAGCGAGACGCCGCTACGTGCAGTGTAATGCGGCGTCTCGCTTCCACAACATAAACTGTCCTGCTTTCATGGTAAGGGGGCAGACGACCTGATTGGCGCAGTGGCTAAGCGATTAGACTGCTGCGCTAAGGGTTGCGGGTTCGATTCCCGCACGGGGCAAAAATTTGTGCGATCCACATTTGATTGTCCGTAGTCTGGGTGTTTGTGTATGTGATATTTCATGTTTGTGAGGCGCACCCACGATACAGGAGAAATTCCTAGAGAGCGGCGACGTTTATAAAAAAACAAACAAAAACAAAAAATCAAAGCAAGAAAATATCATGCATATTGTATACTTGTATGGTAATATAAATAAGGAGGTACTCACAACCAGAAACTTGTCCTGGTCGGTGAGTCTCTGCTCGCTGTGGCCGGGGACGGAGTGCTGCGCCTTCACGATCTGTTCGTAGTTGGCCTGCATGATGCGCAGCGCCACCACGTCTTTGCGCAGCGCATTCCTCTCCTCCTCCTGCCGTCGCCGCTGCTGCAGCAAGTATTGGATGTAGTCTATTGACTTTTGGAGGACCTGAAAAAAAATAGATACGTCATCAACTTTTCTGGACCGCTATAGACATAATATATCTGTGGAAACTAATTAATGGCTCTGTGAAGCAATTCTGATGTTTAGGATAAGTTTTTTAGCCCTAAGAGTTATAAATATATAAATAAGAAAAAAATCTAGCTACAACGTGTTTACTTGCTGTAATTTAATTATTTACTGGTAACAGGAATAATAAGTGGGTCTATTTAAATTATATTCATTGGCGACGCCTCTACAAAAACTAAGCAATATAAAATGTATGTAAACTTGAACTAACCAGGTAAACTCGAACGCAACAGGCGTTTATTACGGTATCATTCGTTGTTGTTTATAAGTAGACAAATGCTAATAAAGTTTAATGTTCATTTGGACATATCTTTTATACGCTGCTTTTATACGCTTATATAGATACGCTCAATGTAAGTACTTGGCCAAATATGCGGTTATTTTGCCGAATAATGCGAAAACATAGCCCGTATGATCAAGACCGCAAAAGTATATTTTTCTTCCGCTTATTTAACGACCCTTATACTTGTATGTTCAAGATAGCGTCATTAAACCACCACGTTGTGGCAGTGTGTTAGGTGAAGAGGTGTCATTGGCCTTCATATCTTATATCTATGTATATCGCAGTAAGGCAATAAAACGCAGAATTTATCTATGTCGTCTAGTGATTCTGCTAACGTAAAAGATAGCACATGAACCTATTATTTCATCGTATCTTTCTCTTTAAAAAGTTACGAAATTTTTTGTGAGGAAATTCTTCAATTTAATAAAAAAACACCTAGATTTTTTCCGAAAAGAAAGGAACGACACAACAAAAGGACTCGAACAGTCATCAATTTCATATAGATTGACATACAGAAGAATGACCTCAGAATTTGTCAACAAGACCTATTCATGCCGTAATAACAAATAACAACGGTTTTTCCTTCACGTACAGAGAAAAGCTTTGAAATTACAAAAGTAAATGTTTCAGTTTTTTCTGAACGGACAAAAACTAGATGGGGCAGCCAAATGCAGTCTACGCATTTCCAACTAGGTATATGTATTATTGAAATCTAGACGCCAACACACTATATATCATGGTGCAGGTTGGTAAGTAACTAGTATGTGACAGATACTAGATTTGCAAAACGACACGACATGTAACCAGTATTACTCAGGCGCCCAGACAGGGAAAGTATAATCAAAGTATACTTTGGGCTTGTTTATTGGGCATGCTAAAAATAAATAATAAAACAACATTGTGATTACTAAGGGCATTATTTAAAATACCGATAGCTAAAGAAACCGATATTATAAAATAGTTGCAAAATATTACATAAACAAGCATCTTCGCGATGCTCAAGGCGGTACATATTGAGTATTGATTCGTGACAAGGTCAGAAAACAAAATGCCGATAACCTCCGCCATACAATTACGAGCTGATAAGGCATTTACCGCAGCTTTGCTTGGCTTGTATCCTGAAGCATCTGTCTGTTGGCATGTGGGCACTAGCTCCTGGAGAGAGTCGTAACCTTTCTTTATGGCATCTCTTCTTTTCTGTTCGGCCTGAAATCAAACAGATAGCATCTTTAGTAAAGGCTGGCCGCAAAAAGTTCTAGATTAAGAGCTATACAAAAAAGGAAGGAAGACCTTTGCCCTGCAGTGGGATAACGATAGCTAAAATAATAATAAATCAGTCGTTCAAATAAAAGCTTATAAATTATTTAAAAGGCCAGGGATGCCATCATAGCTAATTTTCATATAGATTAAATACACTACATCTACATTCATAATTCTGACTGATATCACAGCTGATAAACAGACATCACAAAATTGGAACCCCGAAAACAATTCCTAAGCTTACCTGTAGATATCTAATCAATGTGGCGTTAGTTTCGGCGATTACGGAACGTTCAATAGATAGGTAAAACGAGTGTTTGAGATCTTAATATTGCATCATAGTATATTTATACCAAAATTCATGTTGATTCCTAAGAAAATGTTACCAAAATATTTGATTTTATGTTCCATATAAAGTACTCTAAATCTTATATTGAAAGTTGCTTTTGTTTCTAGGTACTAAATCTTATGGCAATTAAAAAAGTTCGATTATGACTAAATAGTACCTAAATAGATATTACAAAAGTTTTATCGAATTCAAAACTTTAAATTTATTTATATTTCTAATAACCCAATATTTTTTTTTATGTTCGTAACCCATATCAAATTGTGGATAGGTATTTTATATTATTGTATTTTTTTATCATATCTATTGAGTCCTTTAAGATTAAAAACACTGCCAATTTAATGCTAAGCCTACATAAAAAGAACTTGATACTTTTAAATCTCTGTCATGTAGGTATTTTATAGTATTTATCAGCAGATATCGACATTGTTCTCGTGCTTTATACAATAATAATCTTATCAATATAGGCCTCATCAATGCCGTGAGGCCGTGACAATTAAAAGTCGACCAGGCCCGACAGTCCCGACAGACGGTTTTGTATACATATGTATTACATACGAACATCGTCACCGTACAGACTTCTTCCGCGTGGATTTTTTTCAAACCTTTTCTGGGATTAAATTGCTATTATTTTTAAGAAGCTAAGACTGCGAGCAATTGCATTAGTAGATAGATACTACTATCGTATCATCATCATCATCAGCCAAAAGACGTCCACTGTTGAACATAGGCCTCCCCGTTTAAGCGGGGGGGTTTGCCATAATCCCCACGCTTTGCAAGCGGCTTGGGGGTTGCCTCATACGATACCCACGGGAGGAAAGGGGGTGGGCAATTCTAGGCCGAATACCACACGGCACACTACACTTATATTATCGTATAAGAATATCAAATCTGTAATTTAAATGCTGATGTAGAGGTTCAATATTAGATTTGGACACGTCATGCTTATCTATACGCACACATAGATAAACAGCCAGCTTCTTTTAAATTATTTTATTGCAATGGCGCCGTCTATGTTCTACGTAGATTCTTTTATACAAAAAATGTCGCCACACACTAGGAATTTCTCCTGTATCGTGGGTGCGTTTTAAAAACATGTCACATATACCAACACCCAGACTCGAGACAAACATCTGCAGTCACACAAATGTTTTTCCTATGCGGGAATCGAACCGCATCCCATAGCGCAGCAGTCCAATCGCTTAGCCGCTACGCCAATCAGATGGTCAAGATTCTAATATTCAAACGTAATTTGGAAGCAATATATCGGACTCGCTTTGTTTACAACATTTACAATTAGTTACTTATATTGATTTGTGAACTCTATTGTTATTACTTGTTGTGTATATTAAAATATTAATAAGGACCTTTAAACTGATACAGTCACTTTTGTCTTTTAATACCATGTAGCCCTATCTAAACCCCACATCTGTTCTATTCAATTCTATTCTAGCCAAAAAGTAGACATTAATTGTGTAGTATATGAAGGTAGATGTGTTTAACAAACTTAAAACATACATAGCCTAGTTCCATGCAAGGATCAAACCTGCTTGTCAAGAACAACTATCTAATCACTAAAATACTACAATTACTTACAATTTAGAGATTAAGATATATACCTGGGTGTGAGCTTCCCTTCTTCTCTCCTTAAAACTGAGTGCTGAGGGCTTGTTATCACCACTGTCGTCTTCATCTTCTGTAATAATACCGGTTACAAATAAATAGTAAAAGTATATACTCAATACTTTATTGCATTCCATAATAGTATGAAGGTGGACTTATAAATTCACAGATTATTATGGATCCTATCAGGCACAGCAAAAGTATAATAAGTATTTGTAGTTTCCCATCTGCAATACGTCTAAACTAGAGCCTCTATTAAACTGGCTGGAGGTAGGTATGGTTCTGCCATTATTATGGACCTGGTCAGGCACAGTTAAAGTATAATAGTATTCATAGTTTCCCATCTGCATTAAACTAGGTAGGTATGTTTTTGTCCTACAATTATATACAAATTAATCAATAAACAGACCTCTTCGAACCACATGACAGCAGTATGATTAAAATTTATAAGTTTTGTAACTCCCAATGCTTAAAGAATAATTATTTTAATTGGTATTACCAAACAAACTGCCTGTTGCACAATTGTTTTGGTAGATTATTCAGTTAGTGTGCTTTAAATTATATTAATTATATTTACCAGTTTTACTTACATGTTTATTTGGGAATGCCCTACTAGTAAACCTGGTACATAGCTAATAATATTTAACACTTACAAAAGTTATAATACTAAAATAATTAATTATATTTTTTATACTTTTGTTAGTAGTTAGTTATAAGACAAAATAACAGTAGGCTGTTTTATAGAAAAATGGTTCATTAAGAGACCCACTGAAATCTAATAAGCCTTAATAAAATAGGTGCCTATAAAATAGATGTTATTTGTACAGTGAAATTTGCAGTAGGGGCAGTAAAAAAATATCAACGGCTTTGATTCAATTAAAGCTATAATAACACAGCACAAAATTAGCTGAGTAGTTTTAGTGGAAAATACCTTGTGGGTTAAAGTATTAGAAAGACGATCAAACTAATCAATATATAAATGAATGTGCATAACTTAAGTTAGGTTTTCTGCGCAATATAATTAACGATTTGAATAAGAAAATGCAATACTACATAACTCCTGCGTCCTGACAAGTCACAACATTGAGATGAGCAGTGTAAGTAAATATTTACCTGTGTTCTGGTTCGACGATGAAGGTGTTTGATGGATATTCTGGATCGAACCATTGCTTCCACATCTTGGATACATTTTAACGAGAATAACTTTAACAACTGGCTGAAAAGGTTACAAAATAATATCTACCGTTTTAACTTTACCGACGATGGTTCTTATAATATACGGAATTATATTAGGTTAACAATGTAAACAAGAAATGCAAAATTGCCATTATGTCACAGCATTTAGATTTTGTAATCTGTAATAAATATCAAAAACGACTTGTAAATAATTACGCACTACAAACATCACTTTATTTTACTTCTATCAACCTCAAATGAATTTTGGAGTTGCCAGAAGTGACTTGTTTTTCTGTCATGCTAACTTTTTCCACAGATTTAGTATGTATTATTTTATTGAATACTTACATTACATAAAGATTACATTTTATAAATTAAAGATTTTACTATATGTATACATTACATGCTGTTAGCCGGTTGTCTGACTTCGCGCGTCACCAGCATGACTAATTTATTTTAATAATTAATAACCGTAATCGACATTTCCAAACAAAAACTTTTAAACGGATTTCGATGAAACTTTACATCAGAACAACACATACAGTGATAATATTAAGCACTAAATTTATAAAGATATTAGAGCTAAATAGCTAGACTCGTTTAAAGTTCATTGCGTCTAGATCTAGAGTCTAGTCACTCTAGTAGATAACATTTTAAATAAGTATCTACATATCTACCGATGCATTGGTAGTATCATAGTGTAGTATAGTAAATTACACATTTCCCCTTAATTTTAATAATGATACAATACAAAATAATAATACATAAACATAATATCACGCCTGTATTCCACGAATGGGTAGGCAGAGGTTTATGTACGTGTAGATGCGTGTAGTCATGTAGTACACTCATTTCGCTAGTACCTAGTTCTATATATCAGAATAAAATAGAGGGCGAGCATCTTTCTGTGAATTACATATTGCACTTAATAAACTTCTTTGTATCGGCATTAACTAACTGTCGCATAGAAACAGTACAACCATGGTGTGAAAATGAAATTGAGTATAAAGACCATAGAGAAAATAAGTAAAGACTTACCACCATATACATGATATCATTACGCCTGTATTCCCCAAAGGGGTAGGCAAAATTGTTTAGCACAACCACATTTTGCCATATATATATTTGTCCCAACCGAATGTAATACGGGGCGAGCCTATTGCCATTAATAAATCCGATCAAGATGGTATCATCTGACGGACTTTCAAAAAATTATAAATTGCTTTTTTTATAGCAATTTAAATGTTAAATTTTGCGATTTTTCTGTGAATCATGGGACACCTAGTTCAACCGTTGACATAAATATAACGCTAGCGTGAGTTACAAATTGTGGTCTCCCTTAACAACGCCATCTATGGAAGAAAATGGAGCGACCGGAGCATAGACCGGAGTGACCTCAACAAGTGGGTTTATACCATAATGGTATAGACATAGAGAAAATAAGTATATGTATAGACAAAAAATTGCTACAGACGCTACAGAGTACAGTCATGTTATCTCAAACATTGTGGTTTACACAGAAGTAAAAAAATACACATAATATACTTCTAACGTTTTGAAGTTGATTTAAAAGCAGTTTAATTAATCAAAAATATTACTTAATTCATATTTTTAACCAACTTCAAAAAAAAGGAGTAGGTTCTCAATTCGTCGGGATCTTTTTTTTTTATGTATGTGCCCTCATAACTCAGTCATTTATGAACCGATTTAAAAAAAAAATTGTCATATGATTGGGTTTACTTTCCGATTGGTGCCCTAGATTTTGTCATTACCTGATGATGAACTTCGAAGATATGGAACGGAACTCCTCATCGGGTCACGGCAAAAAGCCCGTATCTTGATGATATGATAATGATATTGCTTAAGTAGTAGTCGATAACTGATCAATAACAAGGTCTTCCTAGTTATTTTTAGTGGTTAGTTATCGACTACTACTCCCACGAGGGAGTGGGGGTGCGTTGACCTCCCTCCTATCACTTTCCTGGATTAAATATATCGTGTAAGGTATCGTTTAAAAGGGCTTTATGTTTTGTGTGAGAAAGGATTTCAAATACTGGTCTCACAAAAGTCTGGGGCGGATGAATTCCATACACTAAAAATCGTGAAATAAAAAAATTTGAATAAAAAATTATAACCTCCTTCAAAAAACTCAAAAGTGCAAAATAATATTTTATCACATCACTTTACATAAGCGAAGTGGAAGTCGCCGCCTCTGGTATAGTTCCCGTCGCGACACGTGAAAAGCACGCTGAGTTTAAACTCGAATATAGTCGCTTCCTTTTGGTGCTATAATTTATAAGTGTAATTGTTTTTATTGTAAAATCATTACAGGTATTTTACTAGTAAGTATATGTACGTAACACTTTAGATTAGACTGAAAGAAAGAAAGAAATAATTTATTTGTCAGAATATAGTACAATTTAGGTGTTTAAAATCTGTATAGTTTCATATATTCTACCATTTCTGGTGTACAAATATTTTATATTATAGCATAGATTATAGTTAGGTACTCTTATAAATTCTTATCACTAAGGTAATTTAAAAATAAAATTCTATTCACTTATTACAGAATAGTAACATTTGTTTAATAGTAAGTCAAATATTCTACGTTTGAACATGTGTATATTTAGAGATTTTATACTGGAGTCATGAGTTCAAAAAATAAGTTAAAGGTCAGCGCTTTTTTGCGACGGGGACTATAAGACTAACTAACGAAAACAAATAAATAAAAGGTTTTTCCCTTGATTAAATAGTTTTGAGACAATTTGTCTGTCAATCATTCATTTAAAAAATGATTAATTTATATTGGTTACAATATTTATAGAAATTATATTGGTGAGAAATGATTTCATACTGTTTTTATTCATAAATTGAATAAATTTATAACTATATTACTGCAATGTTAACAATATCATACTATATCTTCCAGTGATGTGTCAGAAATAATATCTTCTATAAAAATGACCAACTAAATTAACTTCAGTGAGTCGGGCGTTCAACAGGCTCAACTTTATTAATTTTTCCCTAGCTCGAAAGACCTTGCATCCAAGTCAGTAAAAATATTTAAAAAGTAAGCAATCCCAACTAAAAAAAAGCATATTTTTTGTGAAAGCGTAGCGCATTTGTGACTACTGCGTATAATTATAAATTTGTTTTAGAAGAAAATCACTATTTAATTAACAAAAGATGTGCATGAATTCTTCAGTGGGTGAATTGTTTAATATTCTATTATAGTTTCAACAAACAATGTTACGAAATCGTACTTAATTTCCCAAGCGATTAGGTACCGATCTAGTCATCCATGGCCACCATTTTAGAATTTACTCGGTGGTGCTGTAAAGTAATTTATTTTTGTTGTATGAAAAAGATACATGATTTTGAATAAAAATATGTTTAACCAGATCTTTATTTCCTTGCCTTTGTGCCTTTATATGTTGCGGATACAATTTGCTACAAGAAAATGCTTATTTTTTAATTTTATGTGAGTGACTCCATAAACTAGCTTAGTTTTCAGGAATATCTAAGTGAAGTCTAAATTGGTGGAAAATGGTGTCGACGAGGCAAATGAGCAGCGTTGGGGGTGGCAATGGAGGCAGTGATGGTGCAGGACCTTCACATGCGGAGCCCGTTGCGGTGTCCCGCGTTACTCGTCATTCCAGCGCCTTGATGCCGGGAGGTTCCTCTCCTCACGCCAGTACCTCCAAGTGCACTTCTATATTGCCCGCTCCTAAGACTTATAACACCAACGTACTTGATCTGCCTGTTGAAGTTATTGAGAAGATTATTTGCTATCTGGGCTTCAAAAGTGTTTCTCATCTTAGAATGGTTAATATTTTTTAATAATTTATTCCTTATAGTCAATTATAAACCTATCGCAAGATACCAGGCTTGAACTGATACAAGACTAAAACGTTTGTTAAGTCATTAAAGTTTAATCCGAATTTCTTCTATCCTGAAGATACAGTAATTCTTATCCATTTTTTTGTAGCATCCTAGAATATGGTTTTTAGGTGATGCATAATCAATTAAGTCATGTTAAATTGATCAGATCAGAGCCTGCCTAGTTTAAATAAATATGACTTTCAAATTCTATTTGAGCTTCCAGAAGATTTAAAAATAAATTCTAAATATTTTTCAAATTATTTCTTTTTAGTACTTTAATAGATTTACTGTTTAGTTATGACTACATCCTACACTCCTTGGACCATTAGACATTGAATCATTTGGATTCCATGGCTATTTTCCTGTTGTGCACACAGATAAATGACCTAAATCATAACTTATTATTAGTATTATAGTACTGACTGGATGTAATTTTGTTGCCATGTGAGTTTTATGAGCAGTTACTTTCATTCGAGGTTAGCTTGCATACCAACTTTGATTCAATAATGCTGAGTACTCACTTCATGTATGTTTCTTGTAGTTACAGTTTCTTGTTGTATTTACCATTCCTTTTTGTTTGCAGGTAAATCGGCAGTTCAATTCAATTTGTAGTACTATATTAAATTCTACATTTCAACGGTTACAAAACCAGATGTTGCATAGATTCCAATCAATAAAAGCTAAGATGCCTCGTAGAGAGTCGGCTCGCAGGAGTCACCCACTTGCATGTGAATCTGACATCATAGAAACTTTACACATGAGACTAAGTCTTCTACAAATGACTTTTGGAAAACACATTGAGCGGAAACATTGCTGTTTCTTTCCTGGAGAGGTGAGCATTCAATATTTCTTACATATTTAAAGAATAAACTACTAATTATTAATTACTTTGTTATAAATAACTAGATGATGGTTTTAATTTAGTGTTTAGCTTACATTTTGTGTTATTTGTGGTTAATGTTACTTCAGATCTCCTCAATATAGGTATAGCTCATGTAGTAAAAAATGTAGGTAACATTATAAGCCACCTGTTAATATTCAAAGGAATAGTAGTGCATTAATTATCCATGGATAGAATGCATAATATAGCACCATAAATGGACTATGATGATTGTTTCATTAGGTTAAGGAAATATGCAAGTGAATTATAAATATATCATGGGGTAATCAGATGATTTATTCAAGGGTACTAAAAGACGAGCTCGTAGACGCCGAGGTTACGTAAATAGACTGCTGCACTGAGGGTTCGATTTCCGCATGAAGCCAATATTTGTGAAAAATGATATCGAGTGTTTGATGCACTTTATAATAATTATGTGGACAGAGTGTGAGCTGTCAGAGTACCACGCGTCGTGCGCAATCGTTATTATTTATGGGCTCTAGCGAAATGTGCACGTCTAAAGCACTACTCGACTTCTATCCCTTCAGGAAACAGTCGTAATGACGTTATTCAAGCTACAGTGTCGACAGATCCACGGGTACCGGTGATCGATTAATTTCCGGTAAAATGTGGTTCAGTCTGTTCCCAAACAAAGTAGTTATTGAATAGAAAATTTAATTTAAGTCGTCACGTGTTTTGTTTTTCCCTGTTTTGTACACGCGGCTCTCGCACCTCGGTAGTTGGTAGATATTCCGTTATTGAAAAAATAAAATCGCCCTTTTCCTTTACCGGTTTTAAAGCTCGTAACAGGAAAAAAAAGTTGTGAGAAGCTGTAAATTGTCTCTACTGTATTATGTAGTTTTTTACCGACATTCAGTTTGGTCAAGCCACGCAATGCCGCCCAGTTCGGTGTGGTTACACGATGATTTTAATTTTCCATGCCAGTTTAGAAAGAAAAAAACGCTATCGACTATTTCGACAAGTCATACATACCTAATCCAGTTGTGGCACTCGTGGCCAATCATAAGCTGTCAATAATGCTAAGTAGTAGAAAATTTCAAGTCTTGCTAAAGACTCGTTCCGATATGCTTACGCCTAAGATTTTTTGTTTTACCGTATTTTCTATTAACATAACTAACTACGAATGCGTCCAACATTTACTAGTATTCATTGTTAAGAACGAGAATACGATCAATAATGTAGCCTCCATTTACTTTTTGTATGTTTAGGTGCACTTTACAGAAATGTTACGATCGAGCTCTTTGAATTCCCATTGTATGAATGCATGGGTAAAAACGAATACTTTCTTAAGTCGATATTGAGCACAACAGCCACAGCGTCATCAATCCGCCTTTTTTACTGTGTATATGTTAGAAATATTTGGTCGGGCACAGTCGTCACCAAACTAGAAAAGTAAAAATAGCCAGTGCATTTTAGAAAAATGTCTAAATATAAATATAGAAATCCCGCGACGTCTTGTATGAATAATCTATGTTATAATTTAATGAAAACAGTTTTATTTCCTCATATTACGAGATTTACGAGTGTCTCTATTTGAGAAGCGTTGTGGTTATGTTAGTATCTTTGTGGTATCACAAAAAAGAACCTCTTTTATTTCTCCAGTGATGTGTAAAAAATGTTATACTAGTAAATTGAAAAGCCAGCTTTGGAGAAGCTAAATGAAAGATTATATAATAATTTATTGTTACACTGAAAATTACATTTATGATCTACTATGTAAAGGCAAGGTTTTGTGTTTTTTTCGCTGAAGTAAGTTACCTAGACAGGCTAGAAAATTTTCCATCTCCAGTTTTCGTTAAATTTTATGTCTTGAATCACCTCAGCATAGATAGTTTTTCAACGCATATGAATATGTTTCATTCGTGCTTCTTACCCCAAAACATAGCATGCAAATAATTTCGTATTTTCAGAGAATGTTCTGTGTATAATGATGTACGACTATGATATGTGAATGACCTGAAGTTGACACCGGCCATACCGCATTCACGCACAGCCTTTAAGGCCGCGCGATAACAGCCACACCCGCTTACTTTTTTGATAGCTAAAGTTTTTGATAAGCCTTTAACTGTATGAAGCTCAACGAGCCAAAGCAAACAAAAACTTGATTTGTTACACGCGCTAGAAGAGCTAGCGCATGTAACTTAAAAAAGTTTTAATCTTCATAATAAAATGCGTTCATATCTTTTCAGCCGCTACGTAGTAATCCCTATGCTATAAATAATGTTAGTTTCCGAATTTGGATGTTCGTTTAATGGAGAAGTTTTTTGGAAAAATCGTAAACTAATAAAAAAGCTAAACATAATATTACACTCTAATTAAACAATTTAAATTGGAAAAAAGAAAAGAAGAACGTTATAATTATGGTGTAGTTATCGTAATGACCCTAATCGCAGCATTTGCTCTCCTGGGTATCGTCAACAATACTCAGAGCAGTGCTAATTGGTCTTTCGCTTTTCTTTTTATATTGATAATGCTTCCTCCGGATCTTTTCGACCGTCGATAGTTTTAAACGATGGTTGTTGTTCGGTCTAAGCAACCGAACACTTGCTTACACAGCAATTTACAAAAGCATTGTGGCTGAGTAGTTCTCACGCCTTAAGAATCAGTGCATTACTAGCCCTCTAACGGACCGGGTGCCTTCCCTTAAGATTGCACATTATCTAAGCATTTTAGTCTTAGAACATTATGATCATACATTTTAGTTAAGAATTATTATTGAACATTTTGATATAACTTTTTAGTATTCGATTCAGTTGTTTGACAACGCTAACGCCCCTCACACTGCACCCGTCACAGTTGTTCACCAACATCCAATAGGTACTAAAAGTTTTCATAATAATCGGGCAAGAGGTGAATATGGCGGCACTTTGTTCACTACTTACGTCTGGTGGCTTTTACCGCGATAAGTGCTGATAGGTAATTCACATCGTAGGTATCTAAATACATCAATTCACGATCGAAGTAAAAATAATACCTGGGAAACTTAGGTTTCAATAATGGTACTAAACCAACTCGATTTTACTAGGTAAATATTGATTTATATTATTTGCCTCCATTTCCTCGTTCGATTTGTCGCGATTGTCTTGTCCTTTCATTAAAACCTATTTAGGCGGGAGTAATCGAGAGCACGGTTGATTAGTACCAGCTAGTACCTAGTCACAGTCACCTTGTCTCTTGCCACACGTCATAATTAAGCGTGACACAAACATAAAGTACCCATACAATCAACTTCACAAGATAATAATTAATGGTGTGTGCATTGAAATGCATTAAATTGTATGCATAGTTGTTTTAATAGATTATTATTTTTCTAGGTAAATACTTTGTACATTTTAACTTGACTTATGATGCCCTAGAGAAAGTAATAAATGTTTAATAGTTATCAGGCACGTAGCTGCGACCTAGACTATTAAAACGTTAGGTAGGTATATAATAAATTATGATGATTACAGTTATTATGTGTTGAGGCAGCTAGTAGGTAGGTATATACCTACTATTCATCTCCATGATGGGTATAAGTCTTGATTCTAATAATAATTAGTGGTGCCTGTTTAATACGGTAGCATGCCATTTGTAGTTACGTTGTATGACAGGCACAGCTTTTTCGATTGCGAAAATAAATGGTCTGGAAGGCAGTGTTACCATAAAATTTATAAGTACATACATATTAAACGTAGTCTCCTATCTACGCAAACAGTTTCTGTAGTTCTAGAACGAAGCCATAGGCTTTCATTACCGACTCGTTTTATTTTAGTTTTAAAGCGCGTTATGTGTTAGCTATGTGTTTCGATCTCGTGGCATCTAAGCCTGATAATAACCCTCATTGTTTATAAAGAATATTGGTTTAACATTTCCAAAGAAATTACGTTATTTTTCATGATTCATGCTATATGTATGCGTTTTTTCTGCGGGCGATTATCACAAGCTCTTTTGTTTTTGTTAATAGACGGACGTTTTTTATTGTCTGGTTATCTCTAAGACCATAACAAATCAGGGGTCAAAACAAACAATATTTTGATTCATAACATGGCTTATATATGGACGTTTGAGACGACCCATAAAGAACAGAATAAAAGCAGGTTCCCTTTGGTCTCTTCTCGAAGATTAAGTTCACTTTACACTACATTGGACTATAGAACAATATTGTCTACGTCAGGGATGGCGAATCTTTATGGATCAACATGCCATTTTTAGTAAAGAAATGTTTAATGAGGCCATAGACATAAAATAATTATGACTTGTTTTTTTTTACGGGACTAGCCCACCACTCGTGCCCATCATTGTAACTCTTGTAAGCCAGGATCTACAATGATAACCATTAAAAACCGTCGATGCAATGAAACTCGAGGCGACCCAGAGAAATGATTCGACTGTCTTGGAACCCGCAACGAAATTAATCATAAAAGGATATATAGGAGGAGTAGGAACATAAATTTAGTTTCCGCTTCCCTCCATAGCAAGCGATAGACACAAAGATTAATATCCCAAAAGGGATAAGGGATCCACAACTGATATAAGCCTAGTCGCCAAGCACCACGGGTATAAAAATTGAAAACTAATGGGTCCTGTTATTTTTTGACTTGGTTATAGGAAAATAACACTAAACACTATCAACTCAAACTTGACTACTGGTGGCGTGCCCAGGGTATGCCATTGGTTACACCATCCCAAGTACCCGTGCTGAAAACATAAAGACAAATAATGCTCGCATTTAAAATTGAAATAATGACTTCTATAAAAAGACAAAAACATCTCATGTGTATATCACTACATAGTATAAAACAAAGTCGCTTTCTCTGTCCCTATATCCCTATGTATGCTTAAATGTTTAAAACTACGCAACGGATTTTGATGCGGTTTTTTTTAATAGATAGAGTGATTGAAGAGGAAGGTTTATATGTATAATAACATCCATTAAATAGTGGAAAAATACTTATAATATATATATTTTATACCCGTGCGAAGCCGGAGCGGGCCGCTAGTTAGATAATAATAGTAAGCTATTTGATGACGTTGTTAGAGATTAAAATCCTTGTGATCTTATAACCTCGCTACTACGACGTTCAAGTAAAAATAAAAATGTTCAACAAAGTATTAGCGTGTTATATTAGTTATGCATATAAATCTTTTAGCTCTCTTTAGGATAAACTATTGATTTACATAACTATAACATATATAGGAACATCCTAAGACTGCCCTCTATGAAGATTATATATGATGCTCTATAGTATTATCAAATCTCCATGAGGCTACAAACTGGTTCGTGAGAGATCTAAGAAGCATATTGCAGTGAAATACACGATTTTGAATAGTGTGGTCATTATAGTAAATAACAGTTGTTGTATTGCGTAATTCCTTACTTGGCTTGCAATGTCCGGATATATGCAATCTTCTTAGGATTTTCGCAGTGATACGTTTTATCTGATTACCTCGACAGATATAAGGAATTATTTCGCTCTGAAGTGTAGATTTCATGTACAAATGTATGCCTTAATTTTATCAAATGTAAAGTATTCAAGAAGTGCGCTATTTACGTTAACCTTATCTTCTTATAGATATTAGATGAAGTATACAGTATTCTGTCATACTTAAAAACCACAACGAAACTGGCGAGACCTTATAAAGTGACTGATGAACTCTTTGATCTGACGACAATGGCCATGGAATACTTTAAAGAGCATATTGAACCCAACTTGCCTGAGATTACATATTTTGGTACCGATTTCTTTGATATTACTACAGCATTTTCACGTGAGTATTACAGTATATTGTATTTTATAAAAAAAACCTTTTTGAATTGAAGTTATATCTTTGTAATTATCGATTTTCGTTCATGAAATATTGGTATTAAAATCCCTTGTAAAATTGCAATTCTTGATCGTTGATACTTAGTGGATTAAAGAGGAGCTAAAGATGCGTTTCATCATCGTTTAAAAGGGGTAAATAATATTACTAGACTTACCTTACCTTACTTACCTTGCAAGGTCCACTTTTAAGGCATACTGATCAAAAACACACATAAATACTTGTATTTTTTTCTAATCATACAATTTAATATTTCCAGCTGGCGAGAGTAGTAAATCGTACATATGTTTGGATTCGCCGCCGCCGAGTGGGTTCGAGTCGTCGTCGTCGCAGCCCGCCGGCGCGAACGTGTCGGACCGCAGGGGGTCGTCCCTCAACATGTACTTAGAGGAGAGCTTGCCGCCCTCCCCGCCGCCGCCGCAGAGCAATATGGTGCTAAGGAAACGGATACATCGTATAAAACAGGGAATGAAAAAGTTAGTACTTATTTATCTACTAATAAATGTATATAGAGTTACCAATACGACGAAAAATCGCAATAGTGTGTACAACAATTACACAATGAGTATAAAATATCCATAATCTTCGGTAAAGTCAAAGAAAGCAGGAGAAGTATCTCTCATAAGATCCTAACTCTAAAATCTATTGCCAAGTTTTCCAAAGCTTCTTCTTTATTCTTAATATTTATATACCTCCGTTTTCAGATACAACGATCAACTGTCGGCATTGCGCAGCGATCTTCGTAGTTGTAAACGTAAGACAGCGCTCCAACAGAAGCAAATAGCAGAGCAACAAAAACAGATTGCCGAGCAGCAGAAGCAGACTTTGGAATACGCGAATCGTCTCGATGATTATGATAAGAAAAATGAAGAGACTAGCCGCAAGTTTCAAACGTTGCTGCAGGTGAAAAAGTAGTCTTGGAATGTAGTTCTA
Organism: Abrostola tripartita; assembly: GCA_905340225.1. NCBI lineage: Eukaryota > Metazoa > Arthropoda > Insecta > Lepidoptera > Noctuidae > Abrostola > Abrostola tripartita. The sequence goes on from HG996494.1 coordinate 2,285,905, forward strand.
GTATGTATTTAGATACATTTGTATTTAGAAAACGTAGTCACCGTGCCCTGCGCCCATTGCTCTGGATGGTGTATGTTATGGTGTTAGTCAACTGTTATCCATGGTGCTGGTTTGGTACGAGGAGGTTCGAGGTCATCTTCTCATCTGATAGGCACAATCTCGCGCTTAACTGAAAATCTAGTCGCACTTTAGAATAATTGCGATCCAAAAGGCGTCATCACAATGCACGTAGTTAGAAAATTACCTGAAACACAGCCCAGTTGTCGAAGTCTGAGCTGACTTCCGGCCCGTTGACGTCAACACTTTACATCAGCACTGATCCACATATTATTATAAAGCTTACCAATGCCTGATTGAACATCAAGCAGCGAGTCTCAGCCAGATCTCAATTCGCTAGCAGACCAAACAGCTTATTCAAAAGACAACGTCATCACTTCGTAATCGTCCCAGGGCTGACAGCTGTATGACGAGAACTATATCACGAGGTCTTGTCTAAAGAAATTAGGCATTTGCAAGATCAAGAAGTTAAGTCAGTTCCAATTCTGTCAAGACCTGTGACTGGGGTGGTTAGCTATCGACACGCGTGCATCATGCGACGTCTACAAGCCAACATCGTGCAAGTAAGGTTATCGCGGCTAAATAGCATTTAGTCATCAGTTATAAGCAACAGTTTTACTGACAGCACATTGGTTCTCTATGTGGTATAAATCTAGTAGCATATATGTAGCAGTTTAACTGATAATTTTTTATGTGATGAAGATCTGGGTTAGGGAATCAAGTATTACCACCTGTATCAACTAAAATATCTTAAAAGAAATCTGTTGATACTTAGCATCGTTTTAGAAGTTATCGTTGTAGTGTGTAAAGCGTTAAAGTCAGACTATAATCATGCATTGATATTTAAATGTTAGAAAAAATATTTTTGTTTATATTCAGTTTATTTACCATTGTTTATTTTTGTTGTCCAGGAGCTGAACAAGTGTAAAACAGAGCTTCAATACTGGCGCTCCCGCTCCCCGGCCGTGCCCCCGCTGTGTGCGGAGTGCGGCGCCTCGCTGCGACTGTCGCCCGCGCCCTCGCTGGCACAGGTGCGTAATTTCCAGGCTGTGTAGTGCAATTCTAAGTATCTCTGAAAGAAAATAATAGATTACTTAAAATTATTACCTTAGGCGACCTGTTAGCCGAAAAGTGACACTTATCACTCGATATTAGTGAGAAAATACATTAGTGATTTGTTGAAATTTGCCCACCTGCTGGATGTTTTTCCCAATTATATAGGTGTAAACTAAGTTAATTTTTGTTGTCAACTCGCAGTGGGCGGCCGGTAGCAGTTCAGAGTCTGCGGAGTGCGAAACGGGTGCCGGCGACGCGGAGGTCCCCGCGGCCACGAGCGCGCCGCCCGAGCCCGCTACCGAACTGCCGCGTCCCGACCTCAAGCCCGACGCCAAGTCCAAGCCCGAGGCCAAGCTGGAGCCCAAGGCCAAGCCCGAGTCTAAACCCGAGCCCAAGGCCAAGCTCGAGTCCAAGCCCGAGCCCAAGGCCAAGTCCGAGCCCAAGGCCGAGGCCGCCGGGCGCTGCGGCGCGGACGGCGCGTGCGGCGCGGGCGCGGCCTCGCCCAGCCCGGCCTCGCGGCGCCGCGCCTCGTCGGACGCGCCCGCGGCGGCCACGCCCGAGCGCAAGAAGCGGCGCCTCACGCGCCCGCGCAAGCTGTGAGCGGTGAGTCCCTGCTGCCTGCGCGCCCCGACCCCGCGGACCCGGACCGAGTACTGCGCAATATATATTGTTTGTGCACCACTTCTTCGATATGAAAACACATTCAGTACTTTCACTTCTTGGATACCGATGTCGTCATATTTATTATAAACGATTGTGGACCTGCTGCGATGCGAGGACCGCATGCTATAAATGTTATAGCTTTATTTTAATTTTACCATTCGACCTTCTTCATAATGTTCAGACGTTAACTTGTATGTATGAGAGGATTCCTTACTGTATCTAAAGTTACTGTGAACTATCCTGTCTCATTTTTATTCAGTCGCCTAGTGCAGAGTGGTGTCTAGGGGTCCCTTGATTGCTTAAAGGAACTGAATAGGTATACCTATTCTTTTACGAGTACTTGATTGCATGGTTTGAGCATTGATTTGATTGTTGAATGTATACAATCGTATTATGCGATTCCACAAACAAATGGGTTGGTAACGAGTTGTGTGTTGATGGAATTAGCATTGAATGTTATATTGGAGCGGGGTCTCCTAGTAAACCCGCTTTTAACGCGGGCTCGCCTACACCAGGACGTTGTTGAGTAATAATAAATAAACATTAATGTACGTACGACGATCCGCAGCCAGTAACTATGAATCTGGCGTCCATTACAAAAGATTTTGCATTCGCTCATAGTAAGTTTAAATTAATATAGATTTATTAAAAGGAAAATAACAACTTGTTTTGAATTGGTGCCTATTAACAACTAAAGTGACATTTCATTGGAATAATGACTGATTAGGTGATGTTTGTTTGTCACTAAGATGTTCTCTAATATGATTGATTATGAAATGACCATTTTAAATATAACATTATTCTTAAATGTACTTAGATAACTTTTATTGAACCTTTTTGTTTTTAATATCGTGAATCTTCGACCTATCAGAACTACAAAAGTCTGTAAAACAATGTTCATATAAATATATTTCATACCTGTTGATAATAGGCACTAAAAATCCACGTCATCCTTTATTAGTATGTATTTAAAATTGGTTACTTTCATGGAATATGATACTTGCGATGCACGTAATTTTTAATAACTGACCAAACAAAATTGCTTGAAATTTGTATAACAAAAATATTCTTGGAATCGAATTAGTTGCATGTGTAAGGTTAAATATTTTTCAACAATTTGCAATATTATACCTTAGAAAAGTTTTCCTGGTGTTTAGTTGTAATAGTTTGATTGATCTGCATTTTACTGTTGGATTCATTGATTGAGACGTTAGATCGACCGCAAACAAATTGCAAAAATAGTTCTTACCATAAATGTTACACAACTCTTATACAGTATTGACCATTTAATATACCACTATCACTTCATTTATATTAATCGATAATGAGTTTTAGTTAACAAAAATAGTATATTTACGATAAACATTATCTTCTAATGATGTCTTTGTATTGGCTAACTTGAAATAGGATGATTTTAAAAATAGTGAAAGTTCAAGCATGCAACATTGTGACACAAATTAACTTTTTTTAACCACAGCAAGTTTACCTGTTATTTACACTTTTTTTTTATTATTATTGCACAATTGCTGCAGACTACATACTTTATAGTTATATTCTTATGTAATATCCATTTTTCAATACTTAAATTTTTTGTACACTCTTAAGTATCCTGTTATGATGGATATTTGTTCCAATTTATATGTACTTAAATTATACCAACTTTGAATATTTTTTAATTTGTTTGTGGTAGGTCTATAGATCAGTTGGTCTGCAGATATTGTTCAGGGCAGTATTCATATACCAAATGGCTAGATAGATATCTTTATGAGGACATATTATGTTATAAATTATTAAACATTTATGATTTTTACTGGACAATACTACACAGTTGTATCATTGAGGTGAAGTAAAGATACGTTTTCAACTTTAGACATTTTACAACTTCGATGATGAAATCTCTTTTCAGTTCTCTATGGGCAAATTAACAGTAGTAAAAAGGCACTAGCATCTTTTCTTCAGCTTTCCATGTATATGTGGTTAATAGCGTACCTCGCGTATGGTGTGTTCATTAAATGCGGCGTTTTTTCTGCTGCAACAGCTATTTACTTAGCAACCATATTCCCGCAGACTGAACAGCTTTGCCTAGATTTTGATTTCTGGTTTTGTAAAACAAATCTTTCAAGCTGCAATGTCCCAAGGTTTTGGGAGGAACGTACTTCTTCTAAATTGGTCCACTAATTTAACTAGCGTTCATTTTGCGAGGTACAGGGAAGGGATTACGACTTTCAGATCTTTCGTAACTGCGGAACATCGATCGTAGCTTTTTATGCTTAGCAAGCTTCCGTGTGTGTTTTGGTTTTGCTTTATTTGGTTAATTTGGCTGTATGCTTTCGCGCACTGTATTCTTATGAGTCATGGGAGCACGAAGCAAAAACAGCTCGAGGGTACATTCGTGATAGTATAATGTCTTATCATTGTCACAATTACACACTTGATGCGAAATAATAATCTTAACACTGGAATAATAAAAAAGACAACCTTTTCAAAACCGTATTTCCTCCGCCTAAGATTCAAATAACTCTTTGTTCACCTCAAGGATTCTTTAAATTATTCTGTTACAATTTTGTTCAAGTAAATCTGCGCTGTTAACAAATGACTATCGCAGAATCTTATTGTAACGCACATTAGATGCTGCGACAGTTATCTGTACTAGTGCGATTAGTTTTAGTTAGGTTTTACAGCCCTGATAATTTTAATTTAGTAAGAGTAGTTAATAAATGATTGTGAATAGAGGTGAAGGTTGAATGTTGTGTTTATTTGTAAATATTCTAAAATCACATGTGTAATGTACAAATGAATATATTTATGATTGTATAAATATACAACAGTGTATATGAAATATTTTTGTGACATGGTGTATAGTTAGTGACGGTAGTTGCTGCGTAAGGCTATTTTCCATACATTGTGTTTTACGAGACGTGCTCGACGGGGCTTCACACAATTCTTGCATCATGTCACTAAACGATTTACGAACATATCAACCAAATTCATCGAGTCATCATTGTGCAGGTTACCTAAACTATAGGCACTTAGTTCACTATTGTATTCTGTATCAAATACGCACAATAAATATAATATGTATTGTATTTATATCGAGAGATTGAGTAGACAGATTCGGTAATTTAATTTTGCTGTTTGTGAGTCATTCACCTTTAATTGTTTGCGGCTATCGTGCTGCATCATTATGTACATAATATAATTAGTGCATATAGTATATAAATATTGCTTATTTTTTTACGTACAGAAATCACGAGTACAAACATTTTTTCATTATATTGCCATCGGGGCTTCTTTGTTTCAGTTGCAATAATAATAGTATTGCTAATTTATTATTTCCTATGTTTACATTTAGTGTTCCTTCAAAGATATAAATATCTGATACAAAATACTAAAACTGTCGGTATATTTGTAATGTTGAATGCGTTATGGTGATAGTAGACTCGCCTATTTGGACAATAAGAATATTGTTAGTTACCAATTGTCAGCCAGGTCTGTCGCAGTACTGAACATGCATTAGAATTTGTCTTAAAGGTTAAGAACGCTTAGCGTGCTTACCTTATTATTGTTTGAACATGAATCCTACAGCCATTTACCATAATTCACTAGCCAAATCATGTCATGACTAATATATAAACGGGACCATTTTACAGTCGGCCCCATGATGATCAGTCGGCAAGCTTATGTGTAACGGGCCAAGCGATGTTTAGCCACTAGTGGACTATTTTAGTATGACTAGAATTGGTCCAAAGCTAAGAAACTAAACCTTCCAACTTTCAATATCTGTGAGCTTATTTTTGTCTGACTGGCCGAATGTGTTCGGTATATTTAAGAGTATATATTTCCGCTATATTTTGTTTGGCTATGTGTTTAGTAAAAGCATCGGCCGAGGTTGTTTCGTGCCGTTTCGAAAACTAGATATTGGAGTTAATCGAGTTAAATAGCGAATGAAGCTAAATGGCTACGATTGTAATATTATCAGGTGACAATGAAAGTGAAACCCTAATGCGTGTTCACGGTGTGGCAAAACGCTCTAGTTCTCGTTCGACATCTTTGCCATGTTATATTTGTGTATATAGTTACGATTGTACATACTATGTATGCCGTATGTAGGACTGTAGATTGTTTCGCATTCTTAGAGTTGTAAGACAAGTTATAGAATAAAAAGAAGTACACAGATTATTTTAAATATATTAATTCTATTTGGGAGAACGAAATTGGTACGTCCAGTGTTGATACTGAGCGCCGTCCGCGCGGGACGTGTTCAGGTCTGTCGGCGGTGCAATTGTGTACATTTTATATGTATGTTATATATTACATAATATTCATTCGATGGCTATGATGTTTCAACGACCTAATAACGAAGTAAAAGTAACGCGTATCATCCTCGAAACCTCGTACATATTTATTGGACTATTTGCTTTGTAATTTATTTTAATGTTAATTTTCTATTAAAGGTGAATGTTACAAATGAGTTTTTATTATCATTTAGCCAATTATTATAGTACATTGTGTACATAATAACATCATAGGTTAAGTAGCCCACTTGAGTTTATTTTGACGTGCATGCAATCTTCGGCAGACGATCTGTAATTAATTTTATTAATCACGTGAGACTGGGTCATGTCTCGTTACAAAAATGATTAAAATGTATATAATAATACTAATTATCTTATATTATGATTATAATTTTGTCTCGAGTTTATATTTGATAGTGTTCCATTATACTTAAGTTGAAGTCTATAAGGAATATGACAACTGTAATGTATCTTAAAAAACTGAAATGTAAAAAGTATAATTAATATACTAATATGGTAAACACGATGTCATGTATGTTGTAGAGCTTAATGAATTTACATTCTAGAATGTTACTTTAGATGAGAAAACGATTCGAAATGAACGTAATTGTGCCTAAATATAATAAATCCGGTCTCTTGTACATTATAAACATTTTACATTTAATTCACAATCTACAAATGATGCAAATATTTATAAAACAATCATAATAAGTATAAACTTTATTGATGTATTTGTACAATAACTAATTGTAAACAGGTATTATAAAACATTGTACTGACCACTTGTGGTGGTGATTAGTTAAAACCTGTGCACAGTTTGTAATTTGATCTTGTGATCGAAAAACTTTTCGATTAACAAATGTGTGACATATTTTTAAATATACCAAACCCTGCAGATATTTCAGATGAAAGGCATGTGAACGCCGTAGCTATTAAAAGCACAATCCCAACATATAGGGATTAAAAATACTCCTGTTATATCTGTAAACCATTCAATGTTCTATTCTTCTTCATTCAATAGTGCAATACATGAATATATTATCCATTCAATGGTGTTATTTTGGCAAAATGTGCAGTTTTTATTCTTCGAAACTTTAAACTAGACGCGATAGGGCTGTAAATTAAGGTATAAAATAATGTTGTTAGAGGAGAAATAATGTCCTGCCGAGTGCACCAAATGCATTACAGGAGTTATTATGTTGTGCTCTGGGGAGTGTGTACAACCAGCAAGACTGTCAATTGCTGTAGATATTCTCTTTATGATAGTTATATGATATAGTATTTTTATTAGACAAAAATACAATAAATGTGTGAAGTCCAATTACTTTTGTTTTTTTCTTCCTCACATTCCACGTTGGTTATATTGAGACGTCGATTTCGATGCATACCCAGCACACTTTTCAGCAAGTTGACCATGAACAGTAAGTATTTTCTGATACCTAAAGTCACGCTTGTTTTCCAGAGGGGTAGACAGAGACCACGGATTTCCATTTGCTACGATCCTGTCATACGTCCTTCGCCTCATTCACTTGCATCACATTCTTCATACACGCTCGTCTGTTAAGGGTACTCGACACTTGACCCTGATACTCCCTATCAATAAATACTAACTAAATAGAAGTCTACCAATGAGGTACTTTTGCGCTGGTGTAACTAAATAGAAGTCTACAAAAGATTAATTTATTATAACGCTTACAACCGACGTGGTCCAGATTAGTAGGTATCTACATTAAAACTGTTAAGAGTAACTATTTTTTATCGTTTAAAAAAAACTACATTGATTGTGGTACCAAATGAATAAATACCAATGTCTCTTAATAAAGCCCCAGACTGTATTCCAAGCCGAACTGAATATACAGACTTGTCGCGAAAGTGACTCTTCTCAAAATCGAACGTCCTATTCTCGTATAGTTATCAAGATGAACTTGATGTAGGTATATGCCTGGAGGTCTATTTATTAAAGCAATAGTGTAGGGATTTATAGCAGCTTTTCAAAATAGCATCCAAAATTCACCTGCGGCAAATATCTATCTCGATTTTAAATCGGGATGATATATTAGTCATACCTTTTTACACAACGATACTTTCCCTAATTCTCTATAAAAATAAGCTAAACAAATATGAATACCTATCTTGGTTCTAGACTTTTGCTTTCGTAAGATTTTAATGGGAATTCCAGATCTTTTGGGGCTATCGGTCTGTCTGAAGTGCAGTCGGTATCTGATTGGATTGGAAGATAAACAAATCATAGTCACCAGATCTAAACAATTTTTATGTTGTCTGAACATTGCCCCGCTGCGCCCGTCGCCCTACAATGTTTTTTAACTTTGTGATGTGATTTATTTATTTCAAATTGATGATACATAAATAAGTCTCGAGGAAATTCAGTCTGAAAACCGTAGGTGGGTCAGTTAAGAAGAGTTTTCAGTTTGATACTAAACTGGAAAGAAAATTAAATACTTAGGTACCTAGCGTTTCACGTGAGATGCTAATTGAGCCTTATTTTTATTACGACCCTTCATTGGGCATTGGACTCGTGGCAAACCCTTACCTCTTCATTATTCTCCATCCAATTCAGTTCGTATTATCAGGAGGTAAAGTAGGTACTTCATTAAAACAAGGATAGACATGACGTCGATAATACTCAAGTTTCTACGTCATGTGTACTAACATGCGCTGGCGCTGAATCACACACGTGGCCCGCTGGGCGATTCCTGTAATGTTAACCACAGTTTCGGTTCAATCTCGTGTGCTAGATGTGACTTTCCTTACTTATTTCTAAGGAAACAAATGTCTTTTTGTACAATAGATAGAGACCGAAACTGTTTTAAACGGAGGATTTGAATAAAAGAAAAATCCCAAGTATTAATTTGTTTGTTGCAGCTAGCAATTTTGGTGTAGGTTTTAATGTTGTAAGACTGTAACACCTAGTACCTACGTAGTGTGGTGCAAGTATACACAACACCATAATAATCCATTTCCCACAGTTAACACATACAATTGATGGGTCAAACAAAGTCTGAGAGCCTCCCGCTCTCAGACTTTGTTTTCTTACTATTATGAGATCAGCATTGAATTGTAAATAAAATATCGTGCAGATGGAGTACCTTTCAAGTTAAGGTCATGTTTTATAATAATATTTTCGTTTTCTTATGTGCTTAAAAACAATAATCACTCACGCTTTTAATCGCCGAAGGGGTGGGCAGATATCCCCTTTATAAGGAGTTTATAGATGCCTTTAATACGTTCTCTAGGCCCAAAGCCATGAGGAAAGCTTTGCCCCACTGTAGGGTTTTAAGGTAAACATAGTGGTGCTGCCGTGCTGTGGTGTTAAGCAGGCTTGAATATTGAGACTCGAAGCAAAGACACGATGCTTAAATAAAAATGCTTAAATGCTTAGGGGAATGTTACAACTTTACCTTAGCTTTTTCGATGATTTCTTTATACCTGTGTCGTCGCCATACGTAGGTATTAATTTATGGAATATTCGATTTTTTATTAAAATATTTATTTATTATATACCTAGCCCACTAAATATGAGTAGTCGTTCCATCAATTGTGCTCGGGCAAAAACATGTCCAAAAGGTTTATAAAACTTTTGATTTTATCTATAGGTACCTAACAATAAAAACTAACTGACATGTTTATTAGAACTGTTATCTTAATTGTAAAATGTAGAGCGTTAAACTTATGAGTAATTGGTACTCTTGAAGTTCCTGTAACGTAAAGACCTACCACGCCCCAATTTGATTCAGAAATTAAGGAGTTAATTTTGCTCATGAATTTCCTCAAAAATTAGCGATGGTACAAAATTATAATTTTTCTAATAAAAAGTTTCTGCCTACTTACGCATGCAGTTTTTATATAGATCGATATGGTATTTCTCCTGTATCGTGAAATAATATTTAAGTAACCGCCTAGACTCGGCACAAATATATCAAATCACGGATCAAAGCATAATTTGTTCCGTCATCAAACCCGTAAGCCCGTAACCCTTAACGTAGCACTGTTTGCCCAATTACATATTTATACTTAATATAACCTCTGAACATGGCTTGGAATAATATTTATCGATGTTTTTGTAGCAATGGATTGGGTCCAGACTGAGGCTCAAAGCTTACCTAATTGGTATCGCAGGTTCGATTACCTAACGGGACAATTCATTTTTGTGTGCCGAGTGGGACCTGCAGGGGTTTGACTTTTTATTTTTATTATAAGAAGACTGCCTTGTTGGTCTTTAAGCACGAATGCTGTACATGAGGTCCTGGGTTCGAATCCCGGGTCGGGTAAAGTGTTATTAGATTTTCATTAGGTGTTTCTCGGCATAGAGTCTGGATTTGTGCCCGGTTGATGGCAATATGCTCGCCCATATTACATTGGAACCTTTATCGTAACTGGCGAAATGTAGGTGTGCTATAGTGCATTTCTGCCTACCCCTTCGGAAAATACAGGCATGATTTTATGCTAATATTTATTACAATACATTTTAACCGTAGGATGTACATATTTAAGAGTATCGTAAAAAAAAACTTTGCTCTAACTTCCAAGCAAAAGTTCCAATTATAAATTTAAATTATCAACTTGACCTAATAATATCTTCAAGGACACTCTACATAGGTACGTACTAGTTTTATTTTCACCTATTAGTCCGGAAAATTTTACTACGAAAGCACCTGTCGTGCTTTCATTGTACGGCAGGGGAATTTATAAGCAGGGGAAATCGGCGGGCGGCCGCAGTTGTCTGTCGCAGTGCCCGCCGTCGCGCCGCCCGTCACCGTCCGCACGCATTGTCCACCCGCGCATTTATTTGTAAACAATCGTAACAAAACATGATCCATTCATCTGAAAAGAACAATTTGTAGTTTTCAAGCCATAAGTGATTTGTTTTAGTGATAATGCAGTTTATAGCAGCATCGTTGTTTGTGTTCGCGGCTTTTCAAGGTATGTACTTACTGATGCTTTTTTTATTATAACTGTAACACTTTTTATATACATTATATATATTATAGGGCATCTGAAATTAAATAAAGTATACATACAGGTACATTATTCAACCTAATATACCGTGTCTACTATTTATTTAAAACATAACCCGGCAAAAATAATAATTTATTACCAGTTTTTTTTATATTATTTCAATAAACTTGCGAAATGTTTAAATTATAGGTAGGTATTTTAAGTACTTTTTTAAAGATTAGGTAATAAGTCAGGATTTATGGCAATTTAAATAGAGTTTATAGAACGGCCAAAAGTTATAACAAGTTAACCAACTCATTAGGCCGTATTCTAACGCTATCAAATTAATTTTAGGACTACTACACTAATTTACTCAAATGTTTAGTGACCATCGTACTATTTAACATTTACTATTTCATTGTCGTGTATCTAATTTATTGAAGTTAGAAAATTAAAAGCACACTGATCCTGATTAGCATAATACAAACTTCTTCAACAACTTCGTGTTGTTCTAAATTCGTTATTTGACATGCGCATCACGGTCGCGATCAAAAAAAAAATTAAAACGGGTTTATAAAGTTTTTGTTTGGATGCATTCCCAGTGCATTCCACTTTCTCTCATGTTGATTTTGAAGTGCAGTCTTTTTCCTGTTGTGACGCTTCAAATTAATTGACGTGATAGTTTCCTAGAAAACTTAGGTACCTACATAATAAGTAAATTGTTCTAATTTAATTACCTATAAACTATTAATAAAGGAGTAAGGAGGTTGAACGTGCTATCAGGACTCATAGTGTTTTAGCAAGGTGTTCTACTAATGCTATCATATGATAATATGAGTGCATATATCACTTCAGTTGCATCAAGTAGGCGTTTATTGAGATCATTTAATCTGTACAGTTTCTAAAAGCATTTGGAAATATCGTATCGTAAATTCGTAACTAATGCCTTTATATATAGACAGCTTTATTTAATGTTCGAGTATAATACATTTTGTACATATGTATAATGCAATCAATCTGCATTTTAAGCTGATAACTTGGTGGGCGCGGTGGATAATCGGTTTGACTTCTGAGGTAGAGTTTCTGGTTTCAACGTAATTTTTTTTATTAAAAAAAAACGTCTCCCCACACTAGCATTTCGTATCGTGGGAGCATTTCACAAACATGAAATATTACATACACAAACACCCAGACTCGAGACAAACAATGCGGATCGCACAATTTTTATGCTACGCAGGAATGGAGCCCGCAAACCATAGCGCAGCAGTCCAACCTCTTAGCCACGCGCCAATCGGGTCACCAAACATAAACAAACATTAGAGTATTCCACTGATATTAGTACTAAGTGCAAGCGTGTTTGTATGTGAAATGTATGTCCATAAATGCACCTACGATACAGATAACGTGTCTTGTGTACTGCGTTTTTTAAAAGACAGAAAACAAATCCGTCTTAGGTTTACAACGCTGAGCTGTTTTGATTTGGTCCGGAAACATGCGCATGTTGCTAGGAGCTCCAATTTGCAACAAACACTATCATAAATTAGTTACTCACATATGTACTTACTCACGTTGGTATATAGTATATGTATGGGTATATACTTAGTGAATGTTTCCGTTCGTGTCCATATTTGAACCAGGTAAACAGTAAGTTTGACGCCACAACTTATATTTTTAAACTAACAGGACATGCACTTGTATACTGTCAGCCTAAAGACTTTATAAAATTATGCAAAAAAAACATCACATCGCGCCTGTATTCCCGATGGGGTGAGCAGTAATAGTTTAGTTCCCATGTACCTAATAGAGGGCGAGCCTATTGCCACCAACCGGGTAGAAATCCAGATTTTTGTACTGTTATTACCTAATGGAAAAACACAATAACACTTTGCCCGACTCGGATCTCAAACCTAGGACCTCTAGACCAACGAAGCAGTAAAAATATACAACAAAACTTTGCCTTGTTCCGTGGTACGTAGGTATCTCATTATATCCATAATTTACAAGCAAGCTTTGGATTTTTTGTGTATTTTCGATTGATGAAAAAGTCACAGTGGGTATTTCGGTCTGGTTAGGTTATCCACGGTTTTTTTATATAATACTGAAAATAGTTATATACTTCCGATTTTAATCTTTGTGTCATTTTTATCATAACTTCAGTTTAGAAAAATAAATTGTATACTAAGAAACAATTTTATTGTTATTATGAGTGACTACTTAACTGTAAGTACTTGCTTAGTGTGTGTCATATAATAAGTATATAGGTGTGAAGTACGATAGTCAAGTTTGAAGTTAGATGACTCGACGTATGACTTATGAGTCTTTACAATATGTTCGCCCAATGAACGGCAATAGAGTCGCTACCTAACACACGGCCCTGCCTACCCCTGTGAGACACATGCGAGATTACTGATTAAATACCATATATCACACCTCAGAATACAGAACAAACTATCACACATAGGATCACATACATAGGTTTACGAATACTTACTTAATCAGGTTCAAACCTATATCATACCCAATTAGATTTAAACAATAATAAGATTTTAAAGAATACTCTGAATAAATTTAATCAATTAACGTCATAAAAATTTCATCGGTTTCCGAATAGTTCTGCATTTAGGATCCATGTAAAGCCGGAAGAACAATAATATGTTAATATTGACGTCGATGTTTATAATAGGGTTGTCACCTTGTTTTGAAGAGAAAGAAGGTTTTTTAAGTCGTAAAAAATATAGTACCTGCCTGCTTTTGGAACAAAAATATCACACTTTTAATTTTCGTAAAATATATCCTCCTTATTTACTTTCGAAATAATCTTTATTCGAAAAAATGGCAACACTTGAATAAATGAAGTTGGTTAATAGATAAGCGATGAAAGCATGTATTACATACATTTGGTTCTTTATTATTTTTCTATAACTATAACTTGGCTAAAATGTACCTACGATACTTACTATATATTATAGCGAGGGGCTCGTAGCTACGTGGCTACCGCGCAGATCAGTCGATTTGCGAGGTTAAGCCGTGCTCGCCGCGGTCAGTCTTGTGATGGGTGACCGTTTTAACATGTCGACACCCCTCCGTGCTTCGGAAGGCACGTTAAGCCGTTGGTCCTGCGCTTGATCTCTCTCCGGTCGTGTCGGTTTTTCATCCCATCGGACTATGAGAGTGAGGGATTAGGGAGTGCACTTGTGTTTGCGCGCATACTTGTGCACTATAATATCTCCTGCGTAGTTGGCTAGTCTCAGAAGAGATCGGCCGCCGTGACCGAAATTCGGTCAGGAGAACATAATATATTATAGTACAGGTGGTAACCCTAGTTCAATACCTTAGTGTTTACTATCACTTAAGTAAAGGCCATATAAGACGTGTTAATTATTATGAAATGGAAAGTCATTTTGCAACGCTTACATTATTTCGCGGCGAAAGTACTAATAAAACGCTAAGATAAGTAAAGCAAATTACGTATATTTGTGTTGGTATAAAGGTGATCCAAAGACTGCGCTAATAGTTATATTCATGAGAAGATTAATTAAGTATACAATTCCCTTTAGTCATCTTCATAGGCAGTCTTAGTCCAAAATCCATCGTGGCCCAGATGTATGGCCATATTATTGTACTCTATATAGTCTATATATTACCTCGAGAACATCGCCGTCGAACAACCGCGGCGAAGGTAGTGTGATGATCTGGCCCCATATGCGAGACGCACGTGGTCAGAAAACTGCAAAGGATACAGTAGTTTGAAAGAAGAAAGGGGAGGCCTTTGCCCAGCTGTGGGAAATAAAATAGGCTATGAAAAAAAAACCTATTGTAAGGGGCATATAATCCTCATCAGCCCAATGTCATCGGTGGCAAAATGTGGATGTTATAAAAGCTCCTACCTCTGACTACCTCTTTAAGAATTACAGCCGCGATTGTACTTATGTAAAGTAAAGGAACATACAAACTTTCGCATCTGTGTGTGCTTTAGTAGGGTTCGATATTCTATACTGGCGTAGGTTATAGCAATATCGTCAAAGTGAAAGTCCGGATAAGAAATCTACCAGGATATAAACAAACGACAATGCGATTTGATTTAACGCTGGTCGACTGGAAAACTAGGTAGTTTGAACCGACTTCAAAGAGGAGGAAGTTTCGACTGCATTCTGTTTTTATTTTATGCTGGCATGTTACAGTTTCTAAAGCTATATTTTAAAAGATGATCATTATTATTTATATAGATAATAGACAACTAGAGTAAGATTTTTTATAATCGAAAGATAGCGAGCCCTATGATGACTCTAATCAGTGCCTTCAGTGTTTTTGTAGTGTCATTATAAAAAAAACAAGTACACACTTACGCAGCAAACAATGCACGGATCTTGCATTAGAAAAGAACGAGTAAATTACATTATATCTAAAAAAAGAGTTTCTCTAACCCGTTGATGTGCAAGTAGCGGGCAGCTGATGAGAGTAACATTAACTTCTTTAATGATAGCTCGTGACAACGAGGGCTTATACCTTCACTGTGTAGCTGTCTTGTGGTTTGATTGTCTCACGCCTACATCAAAGTCCCGCAGGTACCGCAGTGCGGGTTGTTGAGCTCTCTAAAATGTGGTCGAGTTACAGCTATGAATAATACATTAGTTAGTGCAACGTCTGGATTTACTTACAAAGGTTTAACTAAGGTGCTTTGAAAGGATAGTCCAAACGACACCGCGTCGACTTCAAAAGATTTAACGTAGCAATTACGTACTTTAAGTTTTTAAAGAATGAGCAATCGATTTCAAAGATTCTTCTTCTTCTTTTTCGTATCGGAATGAGCCAATAGCCACATGGAAAAAGGTCATGCCGTGGTGTGAGACAGGGTGCGTCGGACAGTAGGTACTTTAAGTATCGTCACTCGTGGAGGCTCTCTACATGCACCTTTGCAAAATGTTTACATTTTACTTTGACCTGTTACAGGTGGTTATGAAACAGGATTCTACTTGCTTGTTTAGGAGGTGTCTTTCCTAAAGAGAATGACGATAGAAACAAGATATAGATTCGATAGAGTTCATTTCTGTATTTCTTTGAGTAAGCAAGCTAACTCTTTGTTGCAGAAACTCAGAGCTTAGATCAAATCGCCTATTAGAAGCAGCCTGTTCTCCTACCGTGCTAGTGTCATCGTATCGCTGCCTTTAGATACATAATATTGCAAACCAGCATGACGCAATTATCCAATCGCAACATTTATCTACATGGACCCTTTCTGTCATGATCTCTTTCTAATGCGATAAGTAAGCCTAATAAGCTTACATAACACTAAATTAAAATAGAAACTATGTTAGTATGTATTGGACACGAACAAACTGACATAAATTGGCTTGTATGTGTCAGATCTAGTATTCAATTAGTCGGCTCTCCTAGAGGCTTATGTAATAATATCTTTGATATAATTAATCAATAAGAACTTGATACTTATAAATACTAGTATAATCTATTCAATATTACCCGTTTTGCGACAGTAAAGTCGATGATCAATTTCATTTATAAGTTAATTGCTTTGCCTCGAATATTACGATTTTATTGTTGTACGCAATTCAATGATCTCCGAACTCACGCGATTGCGAATAACGCAATATGGGAAACCTGTATACTCGAATCACGCATAGAATTACCGAATTTCAAATCGATACTGGAACTTTCGTAACCTCAAACGATTAGGACTGCGGTTAGCGCTTTGCTGTCGAGAAACAAATATTTGTTTATTAGTTTTTTACAGCGAGGGCCCATGAACAAAACCTTTTCGAATGACGAAACCTTACAACGATTGACTTAGTATGGCCTGACAAATTTGGTACAAATTGGATAATATTTTATATAAAGTGGACATTTATGCTCATGCATGTCTAACTAGACTTTAAATCCGTAAGGATTAGAAAGGCGATAGGTACCTACTATAGGTACAATAAAAGATTTCGGGCTTTAGCTTAGAAAAAGTAATATAATCATTTTCAAAGCCTTTTTAGAATCCTTTTATCGGTTTTGTGGTGTTTTTTACTTTCTAATTAATAACGGGTAAGGATTTCTTTAGTATTGGCAATACAGTGTTAATTGACCGCAAGTCCCACAGTTAATAAAGTAATATTTGCTTCTTCTTAACTTCTTATTTCCATTTACGAAATAATATTGTGTCTACGTAGGTGAACACAGAGTCTCATTTAGGTGGACGATGTTTTTTATTCTCCCATGAGATAAGTTTATTGATTTTAGTTTTTGCTTAGTTCCATTCAACTGGTAGCAAATCGACCACACGTTTATTTAAACGTGGTTTTTTGACTCTAAAATTGATGTAAGCTATAAAAACTGACCCTTGTAATCTTAATGATTCGTAAATACCCAATACCCGGCAATGGAATGATGAAATTTTTTGTCGTAGTTCGACAGGGGCTTGTATTTATCTACTATTGTGGTCTTGTGGAGGTATTTAGAGGGTCTTGTAGCTACATAGATATCGCGGCAAACGGATCGCTGTACGACGACAAACCTTAGATTGTAAAGTGTTAATCAAATAATCAGTGCTTTACGCGAACTCCTGTAATGGTTTAGGACGTTAGGCCATTGCGCCTGTGTTGGCGAACATACTAGTGCATTATCTTCTGCATAGTGTAATATTTAATCAAATAATAAAATTATAATATATAATAGTGACATATTGCTGGTCTAAGCTGATTCTGAGAGAGAGCTGGCGCTGTGGCGTGAACTTTCGATCACGAGGACATTTTGTATGTCACTATAATAATATCGATTTATTATTAACTAGCTGCGCCCCGTGGTGTTACTCGCTACATTATTTGGGGCTAAAAACTAGCTTATGTGTTATTCCAGGGTGTTAACTACCTCCATACGAAAATTTATCAAAATTTGTCCAGCCGTTTGAGCTTGAAGAAGTAACAAACATACAAACACACACACAAACTTTTGCCTTTATTTTATTTCAGCCATGTTTGTCCCACTGCAGGGCAAGAGCCTGCCTTTCCTTCCTCCATTCCACCAATATCGAATTGGTGGTTAAATAACCGCTAATGATGACTATCTATATCAGGGTAGGTATGTTTAACATAATAATCAAACTGATTTCCAGGTCACAGTTTTCCAGGACAGTCAATATAAAATTCCCATTAATAAAATTCGCAGGAAAACATTGCATTTAAGTATAATTATGTATTGTGACGTCTACGACTATTTATGAAAATAGTAACAGGAATACCATATAGCTGTAAATAAAATAGATATGCATAAATGTTTACAAAATAGGAGTTTATAATGTGGTTCTTTGTATTATAGGTAGGTACCTAATATTCCTGCTTCAGTATGTTTGTCTACGCTAATGAGGTGTTTTCATAATTTTCAGGTGTTAAGGGCTATATAATATTTACTTGTCAAAGAGTAAGAGATATTATATAAGTACGTATAATAATAATAAAGCGAAAGTCACGCTCGTTCCACTTTCACAGTTCCATCTAACTAAACACTAGGTATGCTATACACCCTATTTGCACAAAACCGTATACATACATGGCCTGAGTCAGGTTTCACGCAACTAGATCAAATAGTTGTCTACGATATACATATTACATTATTTAGAAAGTATACAAACATTGACTGCCTCGTTGGTCTAGTGGTCGCTAAGCGCGAGTGCTGAGCAAGAGGTCCTGGGTTCAATTCCCGGGTCGGGCAAAGTGTTACTGAGTTTTCCATCAGGTAATTCTCAGTAGCAGCACGAAGTCTGGATTTGTGCCCGGTTAATGGCAATAGGCTCGCCCCCTATTATATTGGGACTTACAACATAACTGGCGAAATGTGGGTGTTCTATATGTTCACCTCTGCCTACCCCTTCGGGGAATACAGGCGTGATGTTATGTATGTATACAAATAATATTTGATATGCGTAGGTACTACATAATCAAATTTACAGAAAAATATAGTCTTAGTGATATAAGGCATAAATAACAGAGACCTAATTTTATAAATTGAAGTTTTGTTATAACACAGCTATAGTCACCGAAAAAAGCTTTCTTTAATAACTTGCCTCATAATTAATTAGGAACGTAAGAGCCTAAAAATAGAGTCATTATTTAAAACCACGAGTCAATGACCTCTGTGGTCATTGGGTTAAAATTAGAAAAATCACATGCTTATTGGTGTAGGTAGTCAGGTTTTTTTTGTTGTGTTGTTGCTGTAGATGGTAATGTTGGTTTGCAACTGGACATCAGAGAAAAAACTAATTCTGTGGTTATGAATGGAAGTGTGAATGCCACCTAGGTCACTCATTCAAAGGTTTTTTATAAATTACACCTAATGCTCAATCGTAACTTGAAAACTATGAACGTACAAAAGTCTGTGAATACTTTATTAGGCTAGTTTAACATTCCCTATGTCAGGAGTCAGGGGGGAGGTTATTTCAGTGCTTGTTCACTTTTCAGTTACAATAATTAAATAAGAGTATATCTTATTAATTTTAAATAGAGATGCACTAACCATTCGGTAGATTCAATTTTGTTATTTTACCGAAGGAACATGATGTTTAGGGAGTTCATAAAAGGCCTTTTCATGGGTAATTAAGGCACACATGATTTGTGATGAGTTTTATACAGCTGTTGAAGTGAAGTAGGTGACCTAAGCATTGCATCCACCATGTGCTTCGTCGTTTTAGGTTTCAGCGAAGCAAAAAAGTGCATACCTATATATGTTATTTTTAATATTGCGCGAAATTAAACTTTATATTTTTATGCTAAATATTTGGTCCGGCACATACATCACCATGGTTAACCGTAATTTTAGTACGTAGGTGAAGCTTTCGTTCGATCGATTGAGAACCTACGTGTAGCCTAAAGGTACATATTATGTATCCTAAACGTTGTCGGAATAATGAGTACCTGCGATTCTAACCTACTAATTTTGTGGGCGGTACAAAATGCACCTAAACGCGAAATGTATCGATAAATTGTTCCCTGTATGAAACAGTTCTTGAAACCGCGGATCGCATTAATAAATAACGATATAGTTGCTAGAATCGCATGCTATTTACCGATAAAAACTGTAATTATAAAAGTATTTTTTATATTTGTATCTCTACTGTGTGAACTTGATGATGATAATTGTGTAGACAGGGATCACGACCAGTGTAATTAAGCAACACATAGAATGAAGGTATGTAAGGTGTAGGTATATAGCTATTTTTAACAACTGGCATTTACCCATAGCTTTACTACAGTAGTCTAAAGCCTACGTCACTCTCTGACGTTCTTATACATCCAGCAAGCGCAGTGACAAAAAATTTGGGCAACTGAAAAAAGGGATCGTAGGTTCAACTCCCTCTCGGGACGAATATATCTGTGTTTTCCACCGTTCACTCTGGTGTGTATCGATACCTATATTATATTCTTGATACACGTGAAAATCTATGGGTCCACATAGCTTGTAACTGAATTTAGCTCGATGTTAAAAAGTTTGATAGACATAATACTTATTTTAAATCCTACTTTTAGCCAGTCTGCCCCCTTACCAGCTCCAGTTTACCATGTGGAAGCGAGACGCATGTATGTATGCACGTAGCGGCGTCTCGCTTCCACATGGTAAACTGTCCTGCTTTAAGAGTTCATGGTAAGGGGGCTGTCGTTAGATTCATCACGCATCCAGTCCCTACACTCCCAACTTATTACACTACATATTATTATGATATGTCAACACACAGCCTAGACTACGCGTATGAAAAGAGTTTTTCTATGAGCTATCCCCAGAACAATGTTTTACAGTCACACAGTGATCACACAGATCGGCTCAGAGGGAAGTGCAGTTTTGGTCGCGATTGAAATAGTTTTTGGATAATTCAATTATAATTTATTTTTACATTTACTTCTTTTGTTGATTGGGTCTCTAAAAACAAAAAGAAAGAAGTTAACAAAATAATTGAGTGTAATAATAAACCTTGTTTCACTTAAAAAACTATTTATATATAATTGCAATCAAAATCTGCTCTCCGCTCCAAGCTGGTCTATGTAAACAAGCCCTTAGCGTTCCGACTATCCATATAATATAGTTACATTATGTGTTAAATTCATTACTATTGTTGTTATCGATTTAATATTAATATCTATAGGTAATAAATCATTAAACAAACACGAATAAGTATGCAAATTAATAAGTCACATTGTAGTTGTTTTAGTATCGAGGTTATGTATGTTTTTTAATTGATAGCTTGGCGCAGTGGCTTGTACGTTAGACTGCGGGTTCGCAAGGGACAAATATTTCTGTGATCCGCATCCGCAATTTCCTCAGTATAATTTAGCAAGGCCTCAGAGTTCAGTCTGGGTATGTGCAATTGTGCATAAATAATACTATATAAAATCCACCTACGGTAGATTATAAGGTAGAGCGGAGTAACGTTTAAAACACGCTATTATTGTTTATACCAAATTCGAAGCTTTATTTGAGTGCCTGAAAACTGTCTCTACGTAGGTACGGTTACATGGAAAACAGACATATAATCGAGCAAGATACAACTATTTAAATAACATTCTTGTGCTACCTTTTAATAAGAAGCTCCTAAAAAGGTTAACGTCGTTGATGAACAAGGCAACGACGTTCAAGACCTCTAGAGCGCTGTCCAAACACTTCATATGTACCGTATTCATGTATCAATGACGTCATTGCAACAGTATCGTGCTTTTGATAGTATCTCAAATTTCTGGAACCCGTAATGTTGTCATAATGTCCGAAACCACGCACGTTTCTTGATAACGCCGACAATCTTCAAATACTGACACGTTTGGCCCTAAAATGACGGTTGACACACGCTAAGAAGAACTTGGTTATGAATGAAAAGTAACCAGACTACTATATCAGCCGCCTTACCATAAACTCTTCGAACAGGACAGTTTACGTTGAGCAAGCGAGACGCCGCATTACACTGCACGTAGCGGCGTCTCGCTTCCACGTCGTAAACTGTCCTGATTTAAGAGTTCATGTTAAGGGGGTGAACTGAAACGAATACAGTCTAATCCTCTTCATTTATTTATGAATTTAGATTAATGTCACCCTGGTTACAATCGAGTGTCGGAGTTTGTTTGCTAAAGGGACGCGACAAACACATACTAGGATGATCTCCAGATTATAACGAGAGTAGCGTAGATAGTATCTAGGTAGAAACAATCTTTTTGTAACATTTTGCAAGAAAAACTAAACAATTGGTAATTTGCTGGAGATCAACCAATCAAGTAATTACGGCAGTTTCCTCATTAGATGTTTAACAATTAAAGGATACATCATTATCTGTATGTAGGTATCTGTACCTACACTCCGGTATTTAATAATGTACTACCATAATTAATTATTCAACTTAATATTGTTTCGAGAATCACGTGAAGTAAAAACCGCACCAGTACCTAGTGCCCACATCCTGTTGGTAGGATGTAGAGAAAAAATGTACCTACATACATCAGTTGTCTCATTAAATTTCATTATCTAAAAATGCTGGTACAGACAGCAACGATTGTTGCTCAAAACCTTGCGCCATAATGCTTACAAATTCTAACAAGAAAACAAAAGTGTGAAGCAACTTTTTAGCTGACCGTACATCGATGTTTCGATCAAGATATTCGAGTCAGTGATTGAACGGGCTAGGCTGGCAGACTTATTTTTTTCTATTGTTTTTTGTTGTGTTATTCAAAGACTCGGAACTTCTTTGTCGCTACGCTAGAACGCTAAAGGCTTTGATACTAACTCCTGTTAGCAGTTTAATTTCAAATATTAATGAAGGACCTTTTTTAACGTCGTGCATAGGGTATTGCTATTAATTAATTTGTAGTCAGAGTTTTCCGGACACAATGTCAACAAAACGAATTATAAAGGCTACAATTAATATATTTCAATAAAGATAAATTCCCTTTCAAACACCGGATAACGGCGACTCTACCGTAACATAAATAATATAAAATGAATTAATGAATAGTGGGTAGCATACTAATACTGAATGTAACAATATAATTATAAAGGTATCTTATCTGATTAATGTATCACAATCAGAAATGTCTAATGACTATTAACGTGACGATTAACTGCGTTAACTGTTAGTTAGATAACTAACACGTTGTTTATTCCAAACACGGTTACTAGTTTAACGGAGCATGCATTACCTAACCTAATTGTACGGTAATGCTGTATGCTGGACAGCGTACCTATTTAAAACAACAATTTGTTAAAACACACTAATATATAAAAAAAAAGATCACTGAATTGCAATAAGCTCGGTTTGGGATTGTGATCGGCACAATGCGGATGAGGCAAGACACCTGAAACAAAAGACTTTTATCTGTCTACGATTACCCTTCAGGATTACAGGCGTAAATAAATGTAAGTAGGTACCTATGTATCAATGATTGGTCAAAATATTAATACCTGTTTGAGCAATTATTAACATCACACCTTAGTGTGAGTAGCACCAAAAACTTTGACGTATTGGTTAGCGTTAAATATGGCCGCTTGTATAAGAATTTTCTACTAACTTAACGTTGACGTACGGACTTAACGATAACAGACGATTGGTGCAACCCACCCTTAGTCTAGAAGAGTTTTACTGTTACTGTGAAGTAACAGGACTGGTGTCACAGAATAAATAGTACTACGTCTGTCGTTAGAGAAATTTAAGTATTAAATAAGAACTTAGATTCTTCCCCTAAAGAAAGTCTCATAAAACAGTCTGAAAGCCATTTATCGGCCACAATCATTGCAAAGTAAGGGCTGACTATTTCATTAAAACATGACCCAATTTTCTACTAGTAATCGAAGTTATCATCTCACAATTCGCATAGCCATTTGTTACCACGCAACCAACGAAGTGATTTGAGTACAACTAATATCCACTAAATCGGATACCTATTATGACGTTTTATTATGAATAGTCATGTTATTGAAATAATCTTAATAAGGCATATTGTTGATGACACATATATTAGAAAGATCATTACTGTTGATTTGATTTAATCAATTACATTAAATAAACAAGGTCAATAAAAACAATCAGACTCGTCGATTTGAATCGGATTTAATCATTTTAATAAGCATATTGATCGCAGACGATGTTCTTAATTGACTGTTTGTATTTACTCCACATAATTGATTAATTGATAGTTATGATAATTATACATAACATATGATCACGCCTGTACGTATTCCCCAAAAATGTATAGGGTGTGTAGAAGTAGCTATAATACTCCCACATTTCGCCAGTCCCAGTGTAATAGAAGTCGAGCCTATTGCCATCAACTGAGCACAAATGCATACTCCGTGATGCTACTGAGAATTACCAAATCGAAAAACCCCGTAACACATTTCCCGACCCCGGATTCGAACCTAGAACCTCATGGTCAGCAGTCGCGTTTAACTAGACCAAAGACGCAGTCTTAATTGAATGTTTGCATTTACTCTATGTTATTGATGGTTATGACACATAAAACAGATTAATAAATAAGCTCTTATTTTGTCATCTATATTTTAATGATTTTAGTATCCTCTTCATTTTAACAAATATATTAATATGACCAATTTCAATACTCATAAATTATATGAATAACGCTACATTTAATGTGTAAGATACATTTGTTAACGTATATTAACATAATATATTAATTAATTTAAATATAACCTCTATGCTTGTGCTATTTTGCAATGAGTTTATCAAGGACTGCGCTAACTTATTATTACCTGATAGTTGTTAATTTAACTAAGAATATACCGAAGAAACAAAAATCTTTGTCACTTTGCAGATATGCACATGTTAAAAGTGAGTTTTCTTTGCCCATTGAAGAGGCGTTTCGTTTCGTTAGATTCATCTTCTTATCGTATGGTTGATGAACAACCTGGTGTCAGAGTTTAATCCGCCTGTAAGCCTCTGACATGACTTTACACACCGTTGAAAAATCTCTCAGGTGTGCCGGTTTTCTCACGATGTTTTGCTTCACCGTTTTTAGCAACTGATAACTAATTTATAGTACGCACAATGCACATGAATTCCAAAAGATATTGGTGCGTGCCGGGATTTGAACTTGCAATCTTTGACTTGGCAGTCTAACGGTCATACCACTCGGCTATCAGTGCTGTTTCGTTAGATGAAAATGCAACTTTGAGGAGAGTGCTTAACCGGACATTGACAAGGGGCACTCATTATGGCCACTAGCACAACATTACACTAGCATTTTTAGACGAGAGAGAGACTATAGGTTGAAGAAAGAATACTCTTCAAATACTCTATCTAGAGCTCCGTTTAGCAGAATGGATACGGATGGGCTAGTGAAGTTTAATTACCCAACGATCATCCCCTGTAATACCCCAAGTATTAGAAGGTGTATAGTAAACACTCATTTCACCAGTAGGCCATGGGACCTATTCTACAGATCACATGTAATAGGAGGCCGAGGCCATTGCCACTAACAAGGCAATAATCCAAGCTTCATGCTGTTAAATAAAAAATTACCGAATAGCAAAAAAAAATGTTTTTCAAATTCTCATAAATTATTGTCGAAAATTTGATAATTATCTGTGACAATAATATAATGATTTAATTCGTTTAATAGCCCCATTTTTTGTTACGTGTCAATCGACTAAATTATACAAATCCAAATAGCGGCAGCGGCTGAAACGTAATTATGTAAATATAATGCCGCAATCACGAAATAATATCAATTAGGTATATTCATGACCATTATTATAAACTGAGGCTCGTGTTTTTGAATGTCACATGTCACCATTTTTGAAGACTGGACCTTAGTCATGTTCTGACACTAAGCACGGACCACATTTGGTTCAGTAAGTAGGCGATAACTGCAATCTTGCAAAAGAACTTGTTATCGGTTGCCAAGAATTCCTTTAGCGTTCATTGCTTGCATTTCATCACACTTTAGTAAAAAGAAAATAAACTGTAATTAATTCAGACGGATGTGCAATTTTTGGACATTGTTTTCGCCATCAAGGTTGCTACGTAGGTCGTAGTTCTGTCACTGCATTTACAAAACCATTTGAACTTTAAAAGATATTGATCACCATCATTAATATATATAATTTTATTTATATTATACGCTAAAACCAATTTAATCTGCCTAAATACATAAACTAATATAACTTGTGGATCAAATGCTAACGTTCAGTTGTGATTCGGAATTATTTAGAATCAAACAGCTTATTACGCTGTAAAATTGACGAAACGCATCGTAGATGTTTAAATGTTATAATTAAACACAAGTTTGGCGCTGCACGGCTAGTTGCATCGACCATAAAAAGAATTTATGTCAGTTGGACATGCACCAAGTGCAATTACAGCTTTTCTATCTACGTTTGTTGTTTAAACAAACAATGAAGTTTGATTTACTGGACTAATTTTGGTATGCGTACAATCGAGCATTGATTGGTTGAAGGCCAACCCTGCATGAAAGGTGACATAAATGATAAAACATAGGTATCAATTAACTGCCTACGTAATGGGAATGATTGCGTCACACAATTATGTCCGGCGATTGCTAATTAATCAAAATGAACTCGCAGTTCCGCTTTACAATAGGCAGGCCTCAACGAATATCCTGGTAGGTTGTATTCGCTGTTAACACGAGACAAATATTAATAATAAGACCGTTTATTATCCTTATCACATCTCCTACTGCATACGCATTTGCTAACAAAATATCAGTATGAAGCACTCATAGCCGAGTGGTATAACCGTAGGACTGCCGAGTCAAAGGCCGTAAGTTCGAACCCCGGCACACACCAATGTCTTTTCGAATTCATGTGCGTACTTTAAATTAGTTATCAGTTGCTAAAAACGGAGAAGGAAAAAATCGTAAGGAAACCAGCACACCTGAGAGATTTTTAGAAGCATTGCTTGCTTGTATGAAACATCCATTTTAGATAATTATATAAGTTTTGGTTTTCATTAATCTCTCTACTGTTGTTTTAAATGCACCTACCACAATCTTGTTTCTGCACCATCCTAAAGTTGACTGGTATAAAATGCCTAAGGCATTAAGTCCGTCTCAGTACATGTTTATGTGTATAAAGTGTAAATAAAAAAAATATATTGGAGGAAGATACAAAGTTGTTTACGTTGTTTAGAAAATAATGCATTGTCGGCGCCGTATCGTGACAAATCATGTCAGTATGCACGAACAAAGATATCCGAGTCATTGATTTTCTTTTACAAATGCGACATCGATAACGACGTTCACGTTCACGACTGACATCTTAATAACAGGCGTGATGTTATACAATTTTTAATAAAGGTTTTATTCTACTACTATTTCTACTTATTTTTATATTTCGACTTGTGGCGGCACGTGTAGTGCATTCGTAAAAAGTCAAATCTGAATCAGATGGCAAAGGAACGAAGTGAGTATGAAATAGAGAGGGCTATATCTAGCAGTAGCATGAACAAATCAGAGGATGATTGTAAATAATCTTTCATAGAGCTGCAATAGAATAGAAGAGAGTACAGCCCACTTAGACAAGTGGCAAAACGCTTGACGAATATAAGTCGAATAGACAGATATATGTATGGGGATGACATAATGTTCCGACTACGTTATCGATGACATATTATGTCAAACCTATATAATTATTTTTCTATTAAATTTCTATTCGTCAAGCGTTTTGCCAATTGTCTAGGTGGACAGGCAATGAAAAAGGCGTGAGTGAGTGACGATGATTTATACAAAATATTGGTGATAGGTTAAGGCTTTCTTCAGCATCTATCTACTTTAGAGGAAAAAAGCCTAAATAAAACGTCTCATCTTATATGCTGACGAAAATCTAAAACTGAAGAAAATCTTTATAATTTAAGAAACATCACCTTATTATCAGTAAGTAGGTACCCATTATTAAAACTAAGAATAATCTCAGTAGGTTAATATGACTTTTATCGATAGTAGCATACGTCACTGATAATGAATGAATGTAGAACTATAATAATCTCAATCAGATTAAATTATGACGCTTAAAATATAAATAATCTTGATGAAAATATTGTTGCATTTTCTAGATGAGAATAGATTAAAAACGTATGCAATCTAATTCAGAACCAACACGCATTTGAAGTCGGTTAAAGTCGTCTTAATTTTGGAAATAATTTATGTGGCATTGAAACATCTATAAATGTTAAATGACAATAATTAAACACAAGACAATTTTTCAATATACAATTGTGTATCTTTTCTATTCCATAAGATTAATACTCCAAGAGTTAGGTCATTAAAATAACTTTCTATTGTTTCTAATGCAGTGCAACTAGGTAGTTCCCGGTGTTAATGGGACTCGTATGTGTTACCACGTTACCAGATGATTTTAAGTCTTATTTATGAGGTATTAAATCTGATGTTTGCTAAACAGTCGTAACTATTAATGGGACGTTACAAGTTTACAACGTATCTTTGTATTCGTGTTGTCTTTGCTGTCATGATTCATTGGAAGACAGGTGTCCCTACAAGTACTTAGTCATTGTCATATACCAATATCTATATCTATTAATTTTATAAAGAAATTCGCAAAAGCCGATTAATCTTTACTCGGCTCTTCTGGATAAAGCGATAGATAACTGAATAGAATCTATTCATTGTAAATACTTGATGATACATTGGTCTGAAGTGTATGAATCATAAACTGTCTCGTTGGACTAGTGGTTGCAAGTGTTACTGACTAAGAGATCCTGAGTTCGATTTCCGGGTCAGGCAAAGCGTTTTTCTTATGGGTATTTCTCGGTAGCACATCTGGATACGTGTGCGGATAATGGCAACAGCTTCTCTGTATTACATACGACTTAAAACATAAGCTACGCTTTTGGGATTACAGACGTGACGTCATTATTCCGTTTATGAACTGTCGCAACACTTCATAAAATCAAGTTTACTCGTCATGTTTTTACACTTAACACGTGTGTGAACTGCGACAAAGATATGCCTCGATTTACAGAACTGTCCCCTTCAATTGTATGCAAAGGTTGAACGGAACTAAAGTCACAGAATAAAAGTGCTAATGTACCTTCGTAGTGGAACCAAAGAGGTTGTAGCTGAACTTGACTTATGGCCCACAGATAACAATTACGTGTATCTAAGTGCAAAAGTTTTATGTCAGCAAAATAACAGCTGTACAGCGATTAAAGCAATTACATATTGAAGTGTCGAGGAACGGAGGATATTAGATGCAGTATAATTCTATGCTATTGAAACTTTCAATGTTAACGAGACTACTTCCTTTTATAGTAATATCCTATCAATTAATTATTATAATACTTAGAGGGCGAGCCTATTGCCTATAAGGGCGCACACTTGATTACCTATTACGACTTTTTCACAACGAGGGTATGGACTTGCTTTCTTGATCCGATCACACAATAATTATATGTACCTCTATCTAGCAATAAGCCCATAAATACACCTATAGGCTTTAAATAAGGGCTTAAAAGTACCTACAGTTTACAAAGAAATGCCATTTGTGGCTCGACTCACGTTGCTCAAACGGAACTTTTATGTATTGTCATCTTCACGAGCGGTGATAATTGTGACTAAAATGTAGTCTAGTCGTGCGACACGATGCTCACTTTTACTTTTGTGTTGTATAAAAAGTAAAAGTTAGTTCTACTACTTATATATTATTAGATTAACATCTAGTTTTAAGTGCCAAAAGAAAAATACAAGAAAAAAGCCTTAACAAATTTAATTATTCTACAAAAAATATAGTTTTTGCAAGTATTTTAATTGCCTGTATTAATTGTATATTTAATTTGACATAAAAAAGAAGTTACTTTGTTTAAAGTAAGACACAAAAACAGCAGTGTCAGTTTATACCATAATTTGCCTCTTTATAAAATAAAGATAATTAAATGGTCATTGACGGTATTATATTACATGCAAATTACAACAATCGTCAGCATGCTGGTAAAAACTGTCATCGTATTACAGGTCCTCCGAGGTTACTTCTACAGATTATACATTATCACAACACATAAGCCTATTGCAGTCCACTACTCACGTAGGACGTAGGCCTCCCTCAGGGTACACCACAAGGCCCGCTCTCCCGTTATCGCCACCCAGTTAGTTACCTGGATTTGGGCGCCGTTTTCTTTGGTCTGCTCTTAATTAAGGGTTTGCCTATAGTCACTAAGCTGGACAGGCGGGTTGGCAACCGCAGTATGGTAAACGATACCAACACAGAGAAACGCTGCTGCCAGTCCTCCCGGAAATATCCCCTAGACGCCTCTTACGACACCCACAGGAGGAAAGGGGGTGGTCTATTCTAGGCCGGAAACCATAAACCATGAGCAACCACACATCAAACATTTCATTATCGAAACACCATATAATTATTACATGGTATTTATTATTACATTTAAAAACATTTACTGTACACGTAGGTGTCATGATGATAAGGTTTCAATGCTAAAAGCTTGTTGCGATTTAGATATAATGCAGCTCTATAATAACATAATTTATTGTTTGTTTAAAACTGAATCAATGCCAGCCAAACATGCAACACATGCACAGTCGCACACATGACCTATATATTTGAGCTAGAAAGCGTGCCTAAAAAACGCAGGTGCTTATTTACAAGTTTTATAGGCAGAGCAGTTCTTCTTTATCAAGTGTATTAAACACTCAGGCTTGTAAAGAGACGTGGAGGCCGTAGAAAGTGGCATAAAAAGGGATACCTTGCCTATGCCCAGTAATGGGTAAAGTTGAGCTGTGGAGAGTGATAAAAATACGTCTTTTAAGCCTCCATTATGACCTCCAACGAATAAAAATAAACCTTAACTGAAGTCGTTATCTTATGTAGGTAAGCCAAAAAGAAAGTCAATGGACTATCGCTGATGCCAAAATAGAAAAAGCACATCACAGCCAGAAGACGAACTGGCAACAATTCAGAATCAAACCACGTCAAGTGGAAAAATGATTCGTGCAACCCCAAGAATGCAGAAATAGGGAACGCCAATTATGATGTTGGGCAACTCGCCGCAGTGTCGGTAGACTGCACGCCAAGTATTCACTACGATTTAGAATCAATTAAGTGGATCAACTATAGGCAGCCTTGAATCAGATTTGGCGGAGAGAGAGTGGAATAATTTGATATAAAGGTTACTATCAAATATTTCCTTTGTGGTGGAACAGCTGTGTATTAAACACGTGCTTAGTATCTTAATAATAACCATTTGCAGTAAGTAGATACAATGCGAATTGACGCTGACAGATTTGATTTTACAAAATGGTCAGTGAATATCCAATAGCCTATCTACGCGAAAAATATCTAACGGATTCAAAATGCTTACCTTACGAGATAAAGCATATATTGCAATAGCAATATCGGTTTAAATACTCTTACTATAATACGAGTAACCTTCTAAGGTTCTAACCGATAGAGTTACATAAACAAAAAATTATGAATTTTCAGTTTTACTGTCGTAAACTCCCCATTGAGCACGAATGGTCTCGATCGAATATTCAGCAGAATTACCAATTCAGGTAACGAAATGTGTTACGGAAAATTGTTGTGTGCTGATATAAATACATAAATAGCGTAGACTATACATGATATGTCGCGTGACATTCACT
This sequence comes from Abrostola tripartita, assembly GCA_905340225.1. Classification (NCBI taxonomy): domain Eukaryota; kingdom Metazoa; phylum Arthropoda; class Insecta; order Lepidoptera; family Noctuidae; genus Abrostola; species Abrostola tripartita. The sequence goes on from HG996494.1 coordinate 2,317,541, forward strand.
CGGTATGAACCCAGGAATGCTATTTAATTCATGACAGTGTTGGAACGATTGATCGTGTGCTCGTGAATACTGCAGTGACGTACGTCAGGTTAGACCTAGTTCTCTTTACTTTTGTTGCTTGGTTCCACCGTGCACTAGTATACACAACAGTACAGAGAGCAAATAAAATTGTCATTCTTACTGAATTAGCTATTGAGTAGCTTAATCAAATAATACGAACGTTTTGAATAGTTGACTATAATGTGTTGACTTATTTGATTGGTTGACTTTTCGGAAATCAATTCGATGTCCCTTAGCGCAGCATAAGACCGGAGTTATGAGACGTCTGGTCAACTTAAAATAATTATTGTAATTACTAAAAAATTATGAATGCAAAATTTTGTTGCACCTTTGTTGTATGACTAATCAAATCTTTACGTAATTTAAACGTCTACATTTTTTACACACTTGCTGTAATAATATGCAAATATTTTTACTATATAATAAATTGAAACTGCCAGAATTCCGGGTTCATGTGAAATAAAACGTAAGACAAATAACTAAATATCTATCTTACAGCCCAATAGACTCCTGATGTGGGAAAACATCTCTGTCAATAAAAACCAAATCTAAACGTTTACATTTATCATAGTTAGTTAAAAATTAAATATCAATGCGGCAAATAGAAGGAGTAAACCATTTGTTGAATTTATTATAAGTGTAATCTTGTATTTACTAGAAAAAATTGAATACTTGGAACTTAGGAAATATGGTACGGGGAACAAACGATACCTGCCCTGTCAGCCTGTCACCATAATTATGACACACTAAGTATGAATGGACTTGGACATCCAAGACAAAAGACTATCGATGCAGTATGATGAAATTTATTTACCTTTATTTCTCGGAAGTAATCCGAAGTTCCTAAACGGATCAAAAATGTCAGCGAAGTAATAACTAGGTCAACCGGTTTTAGAATTAGAGAAAATCAATCAATTATATATTTATGTGTATAGTTTAGAACTAAAATAGCTACGACACCAAGAATTAAAGATTCTTCTGCATCTACTGCATTGACGATTGAGTCCGAAGCTCCGAACATAATGTTTAGTTTTAGTTACTCATTAAGACAAGCCTTTAATATGAAGGTGACTGTTTTGGAAGTAGCTATCTATTTACTATTGAGAGCGTAGTAGATGCCTACGTCATAAACACTGCATCAACGCATTTCGATCTACTTCTGGCACTCACTGCAGCCGGCACTCAACGGAAATGGAAAATATTTGACGACACCGCTCAAAGAGGCTGATGTTCTACTGTTGATTGATAGTTTGTGAACAACAAGGTCGGTTCTCTTGTTATAAAGGAGAATTATTATTCCATACATAAACAACGTATTTAATGCTATTATCGTTAATTAATCCATCAGCTATAATTATCATTAATACCTCGCTGAATTGTAACATTCATAAATGCATATTGTTTCTCGTATCTAAGGTTATCATACTCGACCCTGTTTCTTTCCTTTGGGACACGTGTTTTTGGCCCGTGTTATATTCTGAAGCTCGAAAGTCTCGGTCATTGACCTTACGAATAAGTACTGTTTCCACGAATTCGTATTATAAAATGTGAGTAACTGGGGCCAAGGTAAACAAAAACCTTGCGACCTGTATAACACAATAGAACAAATAGATTTTCTTTTCATGGCACACCAAACCGTTTTCTGGGACCTTCGCTACTTCTTTGCCAATTAACGTGTCAAAACAATGCTAAATCAGACGAAGCGTTTCACATCACGTCATAGTTACATACCATAAGACAATTGCCTTTTATGTTCGTGCACAACAACGGTACATCCTTTACATCGGACACGGTGTAAATAATAAACCTTACTGTCATTGTATGTATATTTTACTTTCAAAATCATTGATGTGGTGAGTGAAAGCGGTTCCACATAACATAAATTTATTGACCTTGTTCCCGGAATATAGGATACTCATCTAATCAAAATTTGGCCGGACCTAAATCGCTCACGTTCGCATTGCCAGTAACGAAAGGTCGCGGTCGCTAAAGCTATTATTGTCTTTTGTCATTTGTTATTATCAATAAGTTTGACACGCGTCACTTGTTGTAACAGTGTTTTTATTTACATAGATTCAATTTGTAATTTACTGAACCTTTATGTTTAGCAACCGTGAATTTGTATCACTCATTAAATCTGTACGCAGACAATTTAACCACAATGTCAATATTCACATGACTGTAGGTACTCGTTACTCTCAACGACAGATCTAAGCGTTAGAATAGGTGTATACAATTTTCCTATTGTAGATAAGTACCTAGATAATTATTTACGGCCTCCTAGCCTATCGCTAGGCCGCCGAAAAACGTGAATAAAAAAAGATTGATCAAAACCTTGTGTTGCTGGTACAAGGTGACTAAGAAGACATCGTACTCACCAAGGCGAAATCTTGGGTAACTTTAGCGAAATATGTATAACAATATCCTTAATAATAACATTTTATAGCGCCGGTTAACCTCACTCGTGCAATCATGCCTAATGCTCCCGTTTTTAAGGGTTATGTTGCGACAAAGCCTTGCTTAAGAAGACTTAGATAACATCTGTGAACACAACTCCTTAATTGGATCTCACTTCCGACACATTTGTATGTTTAATTATACTGGTTGAATTTATTACCTGAAGATGGTGTATCTAGTAGCATCATTATTTAAGTCACTTGGACAATACGATGCGGAATCGTTGACTCGAAGATTTATTGATTTTTTTGCTGAGCGGAAAACATTACGGCCTAAGACAGGTTTAACTTGAAGTGAGAAAATAGGAAAGGTAGGATGTTTGAGATGTTTTAGTACCTTAGTTTAAAGCCATTTATCTCCATATTGCAGGAAGTAAGTGTGATTGTAGATTATATCTAGGGATTTACCACTTTTTTTAAATTTCTTATCGAGGTACACCTCTTTATTACTTACACCTTGCACTTACTTGGCCTACGTATAATAATGTTTGTAGTTTGTTGTACAAATTTGTTCATGCAACACTTAATAATTGCTACATTAAGTTTTAAAATTCAGTATTAGCACAATTAGTTAAGAAATCTGAATAACTTATTATTTAGATTACTGTAATTTTTACATTACAATTGAGAATGAAGAATTGAGTATGACTTGGTTTTACTGCCTGTTGCCAGTTTGAAGTAGAGCATTGAAAGTTATAAACTACCTACCTGTTCTATAGGGATTGACTACCTTGTCCTAGGCGTCATTTACATTAGCAAAGGCAAACTTGTATAATCTAAATGTATCTTTCTATATCTCTTCCTTGTGACTTATTTTTGGATTTGATATGCTTGGGATGTTAAGTCTAGCGATATCAGCGTCGTAATAGCAGACAGGCCGACTACCAGCTACCATCAACTAACCCGCTCATAGTAACGGCGACTTATAGAAGTAAGATAAACTATACTCTTTTTTTGGAGAGGCATTCTATGTCACGAAGACGGTTGCGGATCGTTATAGTCACGGAATCCGGAATCAGATCATCTTTAGCCAAGATAGGCATTCAGTTAGCATAATGAATACGATCTTGGCTTTCAAAGTTATATTACCTACGGCTAATAGCAATCGGAAGTGTTTATGTACGCTATAAGTGCCGAGCTGTTGTGCAAACCAGTGTATACTGAATATGTATAGCTATGTAGGTACTTTTATGTGACTGATTGTTCAGGAAACCCGTGGACCATTGGATAATACTCGTGTAATGACAATGTTCCGTTGTTGAAGGTATACAAAGGTACAAAACACGCTTCGGATGGCACGACCGTTACATCTATGTAAAAATATAAATAATTGCCAAGAACATAGGATATGATTACCTACTTATATACATAAGTATTGAATTGCAGTGCTATTTTATAAACAAAACCTAAATGAAATAGTAAGCTCTGATGATGGAAATGATTTTTTGGTTTTTCCATTAGGCAATTCTCATTATGAGCTCGGAATGACGGCAATAGGCGCGCCCCCTATTACATTGGGACCTATAACATAACTGGCAAAATGTGGGTCCTACAATGCACCTCTGCCGCTCTGCCTTTCCCTTCGGGGAATACAGGCGTGATTGTATCGAATATGAAAATGTGGGCCCCTGATTATTATTAGTAACATTGTTTTAATATTAATATAATATTTTTTGTTTTATTGCAGAAGTCACCCATGGCGAGGAATTTGGATACGATGGAAACATTGGTAAGAGTCAATTAGAATTCTGTATTTAAATATAAATAAGCTACGGACAAATGGAGTACAATGTCAACACTAGTGTAATCGTGTATTGTCTTAATTAAAAAGCAAGTACTTATGTTCTTCATAAATGTAGAGCTTATTAATATATTAATTATTTTAGATAGGGACTACAGAGTTGCCTGTTTTTAAGAACAATATATTTAATACGTACCAATGGTAAATCATATTATTATACTAAAACAAATAGAAAAAGCATAGGCAGCAAGCATAGGCATTACAGTTAGCGGTGCCTACAACAGTGATTCTGATTTATTCGCCAAGGTAGCAGGTAGGATTTGTCTCGTGTCCCTTGGCCCAAATTCTTTAAACCGTTTTCTCAAAGACTGTAACTACCACCCGTCCACAATTACATAAATATCTATATTAAAAGACAACATAATTACAGATTTGTACGGTTCGTTTTTTATGGCGTGCTCGAATTAAATTACCCAAAGTAACACTGGATTATTTGTGAATTGAATGCAAATTGACAAGGCTATATTTAATACGATTACAATTATGGGGTGATTGCCAGCTAGATAGTACTCACGGATTTAGTTGTCTATAAATAATATTAAGTTTACTGTTTTGTATTTTTTGCGGGATAGAAGCTAAAACAGTGCAGGGTTTGTTTACGTAAAATATCTTGTTTTGTTGATGACAAATCTACAGTTCTGCAGTGAGTTTAGAGTGTGGATAAATAATATAATATTCTTATCCACAAAACCTGGAACCTAGAGCTAAATGTTAAAGTAAAGAATTTCGAAGCTGCGTTAGTCACCAAATTGCAAGCGAAGACCCCGAACCTATAATATTATCTCTAGCAGTCATATTATACTTCTTCTGTCTCTAAAATAGGTAGATGATTCCAAAGAGAGATGGATTAGTTAGACGGTTACACTGCATAGCCAGTGCTTATAGTAACATATTGATTCTCTTTCCAGGTCCCATGTACTGGGGGGAGCGCTACCGCGAGTGCGCGGGCAAGCACCAGAGCCCCATTAACATCAACGTGCTACGAGTGAAGCAGGTCACGCTGCCCGAGCTCGTGCTCGTGGGCTTCGACGACTCCATCGACAACGTGCACGTCACCAACAATGGCCACACAGGTATGTAGTTATTACGGGAATTGAACTCATTAAAGTCATGCATGAATAGCTTGACCTGCCTCTTGTAAAAGATGCACTCGTGACGATAAATGATAAATGATAAATGATTTTATTTTTGTAAATAGGTCTTAAAAAAACACTTTTACACGTCATTTTTTTTAAAACTAGATAGATGGCGTCGGCATTTCCTAACTGACTACCTCTGAGAAGAAACGCCGAAACAAACTCAGGGGTCAATGTCTCTTTTAAAGTCCAGACAGGTAAAAAATAATGTATGTGAGAACAGTGTAGGTGGTCTGAGAAGAGGTCTTTTTAAGAAAGTACCACGGCGATTTTGAGTCGACCTGTCCTTACAGACGCCCCGTCTCGTACCATCTGAAGGACATTTGGGTAGGCCGCTTGAAATACTCAAACCGTCAGACACGTGAAATAAAAATTAGTAAAAAAAAAAAAAAAAATCAAATCCTACACAATGCTCACATTTACAAATAATATAATTTCATGTCTGTTTGTACAATGTAGGTCGTCTGTGATGGTCTTTTGGAGAAAGCCAAAGCAGATTTGAGTCAACCTGTCCTGACAGACGCCCCGTCTCGTACCATCTGCAGGACATTTGGGTAGGCTGTATAAAAAATACTCAAACCGCCAGACAAAAAAAAAAAAACTACATAAAAAGGATGAATCCTACATTGTACATTAATTTCACATTAATAAAGATTAATTAATACATAATGTCAGTTTGTAAAAAATAAATAAATAAATCAAAATGTTGTGATGTTGAGTGAATTAGCGCTGTGAATACACCGTAATCAGGTTTTTGGTATTAAGTAAAGTTGTAGTGGCTCAGTGGTAGACGGATTGGCTTTGTATGTGGAAGGTCGCAGGTTGAATTCAGACATTTTATTTTGGGCAGATACATTTCTGGCATTTGTGCTACCTTATTTTGATTTCTATCAGGGACCGGACAACCCCGCTTTAGAGTTAAGCCTTTTGATAGAGTAACCCGTACATGGGGTAACTCATATCGCTGTGTTACCTTTTGTTCGAGTTACATCCTCGAAACCCAGCGAAATGGTTAACACCTTCATTATGGTAACCACGTGAAGGGGTTAACCCTTTCAACAACTTAAGCCTTTGAAGAGGTTACCTTCACGAAAGGCTTTTATTCGTGTTACCCTGAATTACCCAATAAACTTGAGGTGCATGAAGGTGGGGATACTTGCACCCGAGCGGCGCCTCATTGCTTTACATTTTTTTTTTAGTTATTGCGAATTTGACCACAGGTAACGAGCTAATAATTACGATGAGTAACACAGGTAAGTGATTATTACTTAAAGTACTGAGTTACCTTCATGTTAATATTGTCAAATGTAATTGTATTTAATAAATAATTATTTTTATTATGTTAAGTCACAACTGAATTACATAGTCTTGTATTTATTTAGTACAATCATCATCAGCCGGAAGACGTCCACTGCTGGACAAAGGCCTCCCCCTTAGAACGCCATAATGAACGACAACTTGCCGTTTGCATCCACCAGTTGCCCGCAACTCTGACGATATCGCCTGCCAACGCTGCGTCTTCCGGTTCGTGGTCGCCACTCGAGAACCTTTCTTCCCCAGCGGTTGTCAGTTCTTCGAGCGATATGGCCTGCCCATTGCCACTTCAACTTGCATATGCTTTGAGCTATGTCGGTGACCCTAGTTCTTTGGCGAATTTCCGTATTCCGGATCCTGTCGCGCAAAGAAACTCCGAGCATAGCTCTCTCCATAGCTCGTTGAGTGACTCGTTCGGCTCGCGACTCCGCTGCGTAACCAGCTCATGAATAAGGGCTCCGTTCGAGTTCGAAACTAGTCGGGCATTCCCGAATACACACGTGAGTATAACCGGGATATATAGTAAATAATATGCCTCTCTAAAAGGCCAACCGTTAGCGACCACGTTTCAGAGCCATGCGTCATCACTGGCAACACACACTGGTTAAAAACCTTCGTCGTCAGACACTGCGGAATTTTGGATGAGAAGATGTCGCGTAGTTTCCCGAACGCTGCCCATCCGAGTTGGATTCTTCGGGCGACCTCTTTGTCGAAGTTGGACCTGCCTAACTGAACAGTTTGTTCAGTTAGGCAGGTTCAGTTAGGTTAGTGTTCAACAACCTCGAGAGTATCGTTCCCAACGATAACCGGTACGGGTGCGACATGGACATTTGACATGATCTTCGTCTTGTCCATGTTCATTTTAAGACCCACCTGTTGGGAAACGAGACTGAGGTCGCTGAGCATAGTATTAAGCTCCTCCAGCGACTCCGCCATGATAACTATATCATCGGCAAAACGAAGGTGAGTGATGTATTCGCCATTGATGTTGATGCCGGACCCGTTCCAGTCCAAGAGCTTGAAAACGTCCTCCAACGCATTTGTGAACAGTTTCGGAGAAATCACGTCTCCCTGTCTCACACCACGCTGCAGTTGGATTGGTTTCGTGCTCTCGTCCTGTAACCGGATCGACATGGTGGCGTTACTATACAAACACTTCAACACCTTGATATACCTATAGTCAATATGACATCGCTGAAGGGACTGCAACACAGCCCAGGTTTCGATTGAATCGAAGGCTTTTTCATTGAACACACAGTGGCCGATTATACTCCTCGGTCTTCTGTATAATCTGGCGGAGCGTGTGGATGTGGTCTATGGTGCTAAAGCCTTTTCGGAAGCCGGCTTGTTCGGGAGGCTGGAAGTCATCAAGCCTGCGTTCGAGACGGTTCGTAATGACTCTCGAAAACAGCTTATACACATGGCTCAGAAGCGAGATGGGTCTATAATTCTTCAACAAGGTGTTGTCACCTTTTTTGAAGAAGAGCACCACCACACTCCTGTGCCATGCTTCTGGCGTAGTACCCTCGAGTATGACGGAATCGAATAGCTTCTGGAGGACTAAAAGTACCGGTTTTCCACCCGCTCTCAGAAGCTCCGTTGTAATTCCATCATCACCCGGCGCCTTGTTGTTCTTAAGCTGTTTCAGAGCCACTCTAATCTCGTACAGGCTGATGTCTGGGATGTCCTCAGTGTAGTGTTGGGTCAGTTTAGCTCTAGAGTCCTGAGCTACGCTGACAACGGGTTCCCGTGTCGAGGTGTACAGCTGTCCGTAAAACCTCTTGAGCTCTCTCAATATTACCGGTTTCGATGAGATGATACTGCAATCGTCTCGTGGGGCTCGTAGCTATCCGGCTACCCGGCAGATCAGTCGATCTGCGAGGTTAAGCCGTGCTCGCCGCGGTCAGTCTTGTGATGGGTGACCGTTTTCACATGTCGAGACCCCACCGTGCTTCGGAAGGCACGTAAAGCTGTTGGTCCTGCGCCTGATCTCTCTCTGGTCGTGTCGGTCTACCGTCCCATCGGATTATGAGAGTGAGGGAATAGGGAGTGCACCTGTGTCTGCGCGCATACTTGTGCACTATAATATCTCCTGCGCAGATGGCTAGTCTCGGCTGAGACAGGCCACCGTGACCGAAATTCGGTCTGGAGGACATTTATTATTACTGCCATCGTCGATCTTCAGCTTCGTCATTTGGCTTTTCCTAACAGACGAATTCCTCGCGAACACTTTGGAGCCCTGGTTCCGCTCAATTGCGTCCTTAATACAGGCAGTATAAAGGAGCGCAAATCGTGACGCGTGGAGATAGAAATTCGCCTATTAAGTTGACCGTATTCCGACATGTCAGCTGAAGATTACAGTCTCATCGCATTCCGGGCTTCCATTAACTTAATGGTTTTATTGGAGAGCTTCTGAGGCTTTCTGCGGCGTGGGGTTCTAAAGAACTGGGACCCCACTGCTTGGACAGCTTCCACCAACCCGTTATTTATCTCGTCCGCTGTTTCGCATTCGGCTAGGCACTGGAAACGATTACGCAGCTCGAGTTGAAAGCTTTCGGGGTTCTGGATCTGGGCAGGACCAGGACGGAGCGTGGACTTCATCAGACGAGACCGTTCAAGCTTAACTTGAATATTCAGTGTGCCTCTGACAATACGATGATCGCTACCGGTTTTCACCTTCCCGATCACAGAGACATCACTGAATATACGCTTCTTGGTCGTCATGATGAAGTCGATCTCATTTTTGGTTGAACCATCGGGGCTAATCCACGTCCACTCCCTGGATGGTCGCTTCTGGAAGAAGGAGTTCATCAAATAGAGTTCTTCCTTCTCCATGAAGTCGACCAGCCGCTGGCCCCTCTGGTTCCGCTGCCCATATCCAAACGACCCTACTCTCAACTCATCGCCATTCTGAGTGCCCACCTTAGCGTTGAATTCCCCATAACAACGGTGAAGTATGTTTTGGAGGTATGCATGGCTTCAGAGATCTCCTCATACATAGCCTCTACTTCCTCGTCACTTCGTCAGGGTGTGTCGAGGGCGGCGCATATACCTGGATGACCTTCAACGAATACCGATCGGTGATTCTGAGTATCAGGTAAGCTACCCTGCTCGACACACTATCGACTTTTACCACGTTATTAATGAGGGACTTACGGACGAGAAACCCAACACCACCCTGGGACTTTCGGTCTCCTTCCCGGAAGAAGAGCATGTTGCCGGAGTCAAGGATTATCGTATCCTGTCTCTCTCTTCGGATTTCAGATAATGCCACGATGTCCCAACGCAACCTGCTCAATTCTTCCTCCAGCTCGGCAATCTTCTCATCGGTCCGAAGCGTGCGGACGTTGTGCGTTGCCAGGGCCAAAGTCCGGTGGGGGTGGTAGCGAGGAATCAACCGGTGATTCTAAGCACCCCCTGCTCCTCCGTTACCTGGCCCGCTACCATAGCCTGGCGCTGTTTCAAATTTTAGGTATACCTACGACCCGCGCAACTGGCCTTCTCAATACTTACCGCACTCGCAGCGGACTTCACAGTTTGTAAGTAGTTGTACCTACTGTAGATAAACGGTAAACCTTTAATTAGGTATATTAGCCATTTTTTGTCGTGAGTTTAGGCTACATCCCATTTTAAATGTGTTATTAGTTTATTATAAGCGTTTAAAAAAACAAAGTAGGTAGTTCCATTTGTTTAGTCCTCTCACTAGGTCGACACTAATATCTACTTTTATATAAGAGACACTAACCCTTGGTTTCTGAAAGGCTGATCAACACAAAAATTTGTTAATCAACTGTAAAATCTCATGTCAAGCGCTGTGATTGGTTGTTAATCTTTTAGTCAACGAATCACAGTCGTGATCAGTTCATTTGACAGAAGATTAAGTTGATTAGCCTTCCAGAAACAGGGGGTTAAACAACCAATAAGTATTAATAGGCTTATGACCGAACATTCATAACTTTAATATTCATTTACATTTGCTGGTATTATTTGATGCATCGTATACATAATAGCGATGTACAGCATCTCGCCTCGGTTGTGGCATTTTCACGAAAATAATAATAATATTACATTAATTTATAATAGCGATGAACTAAATTAAGTACACACTTAGACAAAAACACTGCTAAATTGTGATTTTTATTACATACTTCCGTTTAGTAGTTCAGTCAGAGTTCCGAATTAAATAACGAATGATGAGAATAAACAAGTATAGACACGAAAAAATAAATATCACAATGTTTGAAATGTGCGACAAGCAAAATTAAACTGTAAGATCATAACCACACTGATTATTATTCCATGTTTACAATTCGCACGGTAAATGCAACAATGGCGCCGCCGGGCGGTAAGATGTCACGTGCGTTCGTGGTTATACTATTTTCAAACTAATGTCTATTACAAAGAGTGCATATTACATTGTCTTGGGTTGGAATGGCTTACCCTGTTACAGTGTTACAGGGTGTTGAAAGGGTAACCTGTTCGGAACGGGTTGCAGTAATCCGTTCGAAGGTGTAACATATGTCATAGGGTTTTTTCTTGAAGCGCTTAAAAAAACCCCTTCAAAAACCCTTTCAATGAGTATCCGGCCGGTCCCTGATTTCTATTCATCAAACAGTTGTACTACAATCGCGTTACGCTTATTATGTTTCTATGGGATGAGCCTGATTTTTTGTAGTTATTTAGATATGTCCCTAACATAAGCGAGTATCTACTTATCACATATAAATGGCTCAATCTCAGATAGCCTCAGTGAATCGAAGTTCATTTCACTCCGGTTATTAAGATTTCATGGCGCGTTGATAATTTTTTATTGACTTTTCATTAGTTTCCAAATTGGCGTAAAAATAATCTTTGATTACATAAAAGTTCACGCAAGTCACGGTTCAAGTTACAAAACGGGGTCAAGGGTAACATAGACAAGTGAAAATCTTAGCGGAATTGAAGTGTTAAGTTGAAGAGCCTATAGAGTATCTGTGTTCGTTACTAGAGGCGACATAAAGAGGTTTCATAATAGGAGTGGTGGCCAATGTCAGCATAAAACATAGCAAGGCCATCAAGCAAAATGCTTGGTACATATTTGTGAACTGTGTGGTGGTAACCATTTAAAGTACCGTCACTTTAAAAAGTCAACAAACTACTTCAATTAACTTTTAAGGAGAACACAAACTTTGTATTTTTCTTGTAACTTAGGTAGTTCCCTTGTAAATCAATAAGTGAGTACTGTATCTAATACTTACGTTTCGTGGGTAGATCCGTACTTGGAGAAGCCGTTATTAAGTGGTCCTCTATTGAACACTGTGCTTTAGGATCTTCGGAATAATTCGTATTGGTACATACTTACATGTTTATGTTTAATTTTGTAATAAAAAGTGGTGGTGAACTAATGGTTGACGGACCGGATTCATAGGCACCATGCGATGAAATGCTGACCAGCCTCCCAAATCATTCATTACATTTCGACTGCCCCTTAATAAATAATTAAAGTAGAGTCCATGTGACCGACACTTATTATAGATGAATTTCTGAAATAAAATGTTTATATTATTTAATTATTTTCGTAACGTTTTAACGCTATGTTCAAGTTTTTAATGGAAATACTTCATCGGCTCATGAAATATGAAAAATTATTCTATGTCGAAACTACTAACGTTTCCTAACATTAGTGTAAGTACCTACAGATTGCATAACAAGTGGGATATTTCGGTCTAGCTGGAAAGTTTCTAACAATAGGTATAACTATTTGTCTATGTACAAGTTTCTTTTACTTAGAATTTCGTAACCTCTATTCTGGCTAAGGAATCTGAGAATACATTTCCGTTTTCAGTTTAGTTCTCATGCCGCGTAAATTGTGGGACAATAAACGGAAGCGGGCATTGTGGTATTCGTACCCATCTAATTAACTTAGGGTTATCACTTATATAATACCCATTGAATGTCTGTTTGCAGTGTTAATCGAGGTGAAGAATGAGCCACACCCGCGCGTGAGGGGTGGCCCTTTAGACGGTGACTACATATTCAGTCAGATGCACTTCCATTGGGGAGACAACGACACTTTTGGGTCAGAAGATAAAATCAACCACAGGAGGTAAGATTATAAATACCTAACTGATAGGCATTAAACTGGCGCAGGATCCGGATATTTCCCTTGTCTCGTAATCCTACCTACCTACTCGGTTCATAATTAAAAGAACAAGCAAATAAAGTTTTTCGTGATGTTAAATTTAAATAAGGGTAATATGTTTACCTTACATAATGATTTGACTTAATCTTTGAGGCAATAGCCCCTTATTTTTAAGACCTACCTATAACTTTAAATGTTCCATTACGGGGTAAAGGCTTATCAAGAACGATTATGACTTCAAGATGTGCCCAATCTGTAGCTTGCCTTTGGTCGCTTCTGTAGATTAGATCCAACATATACCTAATGACTATAATTATGACAATATACCTACGTAAGGATGTCCATTGTACGGTATAATGATTTCTTACAAAACCTGTAGGTATTATATGCTAAAGACTTAACGTATTGTTTCCAGTTTTCCGATGGAACTGCACATGGTGTTTTTCAAAGAAGCGTACCAGAACCCAACAGAGGCTGTTAAACATTCGGACGGCTTGACAGTACTCGCATTCTTCTATGAGGTGAGAAATCAGTGACGTACTTATCTGAAGTACCTTTCTATAATAGCAGTGTTCATGTTTATTAGTGACTGATGTGACGAGGTTATCCACAAATAGAATTGATTAAATGACTATGGGTAGGTAGGTACCTACAAGTTATTATGTCGGTCATCCACGTGCAAAACAATTAATTTGATCGATATAGGTAGTGATCTGACCGAATGGTGTGACGATCGGACACTCATACCTAAGTAGCTAACTACTTACCACCTAATTCTTGTCTAATTAGCCTATTGTTATTGCTGTAGTTGAAAACAAGCACATTTTTCTTTCTAAATTGTAATAGGCACTGAATGCCCTTTCAATAATTGTCCGCGGCGGGAGGATCAAGTCGTAGAGGCGATGAAACTTTAATAAAAGCATTACCTAACAATAATTGATAAACGGCGAAATGTTGGTACCTACCTATATGCTTCTGGAAACGTAAAAAAACTTTGGGAATAACACGAGTGATTGTATCTCAAAGCACTGATAGCCGAGTGGTATGACCATTCGACTGTCAAGTCAAAGGTCGCAAGTTCAAACCCCGGCACGCACCAATGTTTTTTTTATGAGCGTAGGTATTATTATATATCAGTTGCTAAAAATGGTGAAGGAAAATATCGATAGGAAACCGAGATTTTTCAACGGTCTGTAAAGCCATGTCAGAGGCCTACAGGCGGTTTAAACTCTGACACCTGGTTGTTCATCAACCATACGATAAGAAGAATTGTATCTACGAACAACTATTAAATAAGGCAGCTTAATTTGCGAAAATACTGACTCCATGAAATTGTTCCAGTTGGATCGCCACCAGCACCCAGCCTACGATGACATAACGTTGGCGCTGCACAACGTGACCGAGCCGCACACGAGCGTGGTGATGAGCCACCCGTTCTCGTTCCTCAACATCCTGCCGTACGACCTCAAGAGGTACTTCACATACAAGGGCTCTCTCACCACGCCGCCCTGCTCTGAAGTCGTCATCTGGCTCGACTTCGAGCAACCTATAAGGCTTACTCATGAACAGGTACTTATAAGTTATACGTCTCTTAAAACCCACATGATCCTACTTATAAAGGAGTGTTTTTCTGTGGTACATTTTTTCTTGTGATTTGGCAATGGCCAGGCCATGACAAACGCTTTTAAAGCTTATTATGAGAAAACTGAATGAGTCTACAATAACATGTAGGTAATGATCACATTGTAGGATATACCTACATGTTATTTTAGGTTAGAATACCTAGTAAAATTCGACTACCTACATCATACTTATGTAGATGAGCTAAAAATGGTAAGATCTGATTCCTGAAGTGGCTGGTTTCCACCTACGGCAAAAAAGAAGCATTATAAAACCAGTACCAATGTTTATTTATTATATTATTTTTACAGATTGAAGCATTCAGAGAGATAAGGTCAGCGCACGGCAAGATCACGCACAACTTCAGACCGATACAGCCAATCGGGGACAGAGTCGTGTTCTACAACATAGACAATAATTACTACGTGTACAATGAAATTGAAGACCATGAAGAAACGACGACCGTCAGACCATCGAGAAGAAAAAAGGGGCGCAGCAGTGGCCAGTCTCTAGTTCCTACTATTAGTGCTATTAGTATTATTTCGATGTTATTACTTAGCTTGTGATAATCTGTTACCGCCTATGTGACTCAGTGACTCATACTGTTATTGTTAAGAATTGTATATTTAAATGTATGGCAAGTATACCTAATATCAAAGCTCTATTGTTTAGTTTACAGTTATTTTTATTATTAATTGACAATGTCTTATCAAAGGCTACTAGGGATATAAGGGATTAACTTAAATAATTTAACATAGGTAGGTAACTACACCTACTAAAAAACTTTGATATTAACGAGCTTTGATATTTTACGAACCCGAGTAGGTATTACCGTAATATGTATCTACGCCTCCGAAAATATAACAATTTTGTTTGTAGGTCTGAAATTAATGATGTTCTTTCTTACTAAATAAATGTCACTAATTTATAAATAACTGATGAGTGTGGATGAAGCGATTATTAAAGATATTATACTTATTTATGGTACTAATTAGCAGGTTGTTTAGCATCTTAGTTCGGGAGTATTTGGCATCCTAATGTATCCGTACTCTACGTAACATTGACTAGAAAGGGCAGCGACTCCGTCCGCGATAAACAAAATAAATAAATATTTTTGTATTATAAATGTCTGTCACAAAGTGTCAGACTACCACATAGGTACCATAATACTCGCTTTTGTGGCTACAACCATAGATATACCCATTATTGTAGAATATCTATGGCTACAACAATACCTTTACATGTAGCCTTTAGCAATGTTTAGTTACCTAACGTGAACAACACAATTAACTTTGGGCAATAAAGACGTGACAAAATATTTATTTCTTAAATCTATAATAAATCATGTTTTCTCTATTATAAGATATCTGTTCCACAAGAGATAGGATTTTGTAACGGGATAGTATTATAAATCAACAGATCTAACTAGGATATCAAATATGGAAGCATTATTACCTAAATATATAAATTTAGTTGGACCACCTAGTGTATATCAATTATAAGCTTAATTTCACATATAAGGTAATAATTTGCAAATCTCATAACTAACTAAAACTCTTTTGATTGCCAATCCAGTTGTAGATTATTTATGATTTTAAGTAGGTAGATCAAAATATGTTACCCTAGGATATAACTATTTACTAAACGAAATTAGTAAAACATAGTGTTATGTATCACTATTGTATTGTCATGACTGAAATAGTTAATTTTTGTTTCTTACAAAGAATATACAAATGTTCACTATTTAATTGTATTCTGTGATATTATACTAATTGCTTACGTGAAATTAAAAATTCTGTGTAATAAATTTCACTTACCAAACCCATGTTTTTTGTTTTATTTAGAGATATTTTGAAAAACTATTTAATGAAAGCTTTAAAACAATTTTTATACACGTAAAAACGGTCTTAAAGTTTTTGCTAAATTTATTTTTTACGTCTTTCCAAGTTAGAATAGGAACCATTATTATCCTCTAATAAATGTAATACATCACTACACTACTGCATACACTACTACATACATTTGCACTATTTCTCTTATCATTTTGATGAGAGAAATACAAACACTGAAATATTGATAGGTTATTCTCAAGCTCTCAAGAACTAGAGGTGATAATAATGATTTTGTTTTTAATTATTATGTGAAATATTACAATAGATGGTTGAGGCTTTTGAAATCAAAGTTCAGTAGTTTCTATATTACTTGATTTACTTACATTTAACTTATGTATACATTAAAATAATGAAAAACCATCAAAACCTCAGTCTTCATCAACAACAAGTTTGCTATGTGTCATTGTGATCATGGCCCCCAAGTTGTCCTCTTTGCCTTGTTTCAATCGCTCCCAGATTAGTTCTGCTATTGCTTTCTGTGTTCTCCGCTCAAGCTTTTCTAGTTTCTTGGCCACATCTCTCTTGAGATCCCAGTCTGGTTTCCGAGGGGCCAAACTAGAGATATCCAGGTCTTGTAAAACTATCTGTAGAGATTAAAAAGTTTTATTTAGAGGTTGAAACATTTTACAACATCATATAATCTTCTACAATATGAGTGTTTAGTGACTTGCAATTGCTGCTGAATTATTGTGTTCAGTAGATCCTCAGTAAAGTCTTAAAAGTTCTGTAGATCAATTCTCGTAACTTAAGACATTATCAAGCAGTGTAATAGTGATGTGCTTTCGATAGAAACCATCAATTTCCATATTGAAAGGAGAATGCCCAAGTGACTATGACACTTAGTATCGCTATAAAATCTTTTGTGTCTTAATCTAATGTAGCTTAATTTATAGCTTGATTCCAGCACTTTCAAATACAGTTATTATTATTTTGATAACTCTCCGGAATCAACGGCAATTTTGTGATGAATAACAAGAAATGACTAAATAATGCTGCGCGCGCAATTGTACCTAACGCTGCGCGCGCAGTTGTAAGTAGGTACCTAACGCTACGTCGCGCAATCACGCCAAATCAATTCGCACTTACTCTCTAAACTCACTTCTTTAAAACTAACGCGTAAAGTATCTAAGGAATATCGCTGCGTTATTCATTTCTAGGAAAAAACTGGAATCGCCGTAACGTAACGTCTATCACTTCGCCAGAAATTCTATTCTTTAGAAAACCACTATTTAATAGAATGAATCGAAATATACCTTTCTACTAACCTAAAATCTTACCTAAAATATATAATATAGGAAATTGAAATAAAAACTGAGTGTAGCATATAATTTATTTAAATAAAATAATAAATGACATGAAAGAGTATAATTTATTTCAAAATCATAGGAACTATTAAGCATATTACATTTTCACAACCTGGAAATATAAAATGTCTTGTTTTAGCAGTAGCACGCTTGTATCTACTAAGTGTAGGTAATAGTTGGTTCTTGTTGCCTTCTTTGTGGTTGAAACAATGATTCCTGTGGAAGCGGTGGTAGCTCAGGAGCCTGTACATTCTCTATTTCAGCACCAGAAGTATCTCTATTTGCATCCTGTTGCAAATGTTGTTGCACATTTCTTCTAGCTGCCATCCAACAGGCTTGACACACTCTTTCTAGATGTGGAACCTAAAAATAAGACATTTCTGTATCTTAGGGTCATGTGGGTTTTGTTACATAACTATCTATATCTATGTACTAACTATTAACTGGGAAAGAAAAGATTTATCACAGACAGACTAGCTATGTTCTGCAGTTCAGTCAAATAGAATGCAGCCGGCACTATGTGAGAATATAAGTCAACTATGCCGCTAGCCTCCAGTCCATCTATGACTTTTCCTCCACAATGCGTTCCCTAGTATCTGGTGAGAACACCACTCCACAACACATTTGCATTAAAGGAATGAAGCTTTATGTAGCATCAATAAATTAGTAGGTGTATAGAATGTAGGTATTAGTGGAATAGTGCGAATGATGTTCACACAAAGTGCAGGCTGCATTTGATTTGGCCAGGACGCAAAAATCCTTTGATAGACATTATTTTACATAGTTACCTACCAAATGAGGAGATATCCATTGAATTATAATATTCCTTTCGTCACAATATATAGGCACTCTTGATGTATGTGTATGCATTATAGATACTCCACATACAAAACATACACTAGTATGTCCAAACTCAGGAATTGTTGCAGGTTCAGTTTATAGCCTCTGGCAAAGCTACTGAACATTCAATGCAAATCACGCCCTCACGTGAAACCTGTAACGTCAAATAATTACATCTTTTTAATATTGGCGATAAAATAGTTTGCATGTTTCATTTTTAGAAGCAATCCATTCGATACTTGATTTTTATTGAATGATGGTATGCCACGTTAACTGTCCTACGAATAAGGTAACAATCATCACGACTTACTGGTGTGGGTGCAATCCAAGATGCTAAAGTATTGTAGACAGAATCATTAACTTCGCCCGACGACTGCCAACGTATAATATGACGTTGTCGAAGTGAACAATTAACAGACCGTGGGTTTTCCATGTTAACTAATACGGTCTCTGTCTCACTATCACTTTTCCTTATTTTTGTTGATTGTAACTAATCACAACCACACAAATAAACATTCAAAACAACAAAAGTGCAACGTGAATAAATAATGTGTAAATAATCAAAGTAAATAATGACAGAAGCAGTCATCAGTGTTGCCAGGCGTTTTGATTGATTAATCCAAATGTAATCGATACTTTCGAGCATTCGAAAAGAAACCTAGTTTTCTTAGTTTTAGTATTTCATTATTGAAATAAATAATTTAAACACGCAGTCTTGCTCCCTTAATGGAAAACGATTCAATAGCTCATTGTGAGCTATAACAATAGCTAAAGACAAAATAATCGAGTAAGGCAGTAAATACCTGGTCTGTGAGGTAAATCCCCTACTAGTCGCATGATTACTATCATGAAATACACTGTGAAACGTTCTTAACCTATGGTCAATCTGTTTTTTATCACCTAGTCTGTGGGCTATACCGGCTCCCGGTATGACCTGTCAAACCGCTGACTGTGCGCATACCGGGTCCCGGTATGGAACCGCAGTACAACGCAGTTCACGTATTTCGCTTATAATTCAATTTTTTTACTAAACATACCAACATTATTTATGCTTAATATGAAAGAATGAGCTAGCATACACACAGTTATTGCTTGGTTACGTCGAGTTTTTCCGCATTACCTTCATATTACACATTAAACCTATTTTAATTATTAAAATACCACATGAGTGTGTTTTCCTTAAAACAAAAGATATTTTCCTGGAATCGTTATGTTTTATCGATTATCAAGGAATTATCTCTTATTCAAATTAATTACTTAAGAAATGGCAACACTGCTTTCCTCTTTTCTAGGATTTAGTCATATAATATGCTTTTTACTTTATCAGAATTTATCCGGAGAAGTAGAAGGGTAATAACAAGTTAAAAAATTATTTTAAATAAAAACAGGAATTTTCAATATATTTAGCTAATGACACAATTCAAATTTTAGCGATACCATCCGTGGGCATTCCCCTTTGTTGGTTTTTATCGAAAGCACATAAATATTGCCGTACTTGATAACATCTTTAGTTATGAGAATTGACCTACTGCTACCTAGTTGATTGCAGTGATACAAATAAAGTAAATATTTGATTGTGAAGTGAAATAATTGTACCTAGTAGACAATAGGCAGGCTTACCCTTATAACAAAACTATTAACCCCTACTGTCTAATGAAATGCAAATGGTAAATGCCAAGTGAGCTATGACAATAATTTAGGAACAGATAGAAGCAACCCCATTAAACGTACCTTTTCCTTGCCAGCTTCTAATAAATCCTTAACCTCAGCTTCAACAGCGGCCGGCTGTGCATCTTCCAGTTTGGCTTCCTGAAGAGATTCATCCTGAGGTTTGTAACTTCTGAATTTAGGTCTGTAATAACAGTAAGCATGTAGAAAGCAAAACTATTTAGATTATAATAAAAATGCTTTGTATGATTTTAATGCTAAATGAATTTAGTTTTTTTTTGCCTAAGCAAAATGCATTGTCTAGTTGTGAAACTAGGGACTTCCTGAATACTGATGTCTGTAGAATTGTTATTATTATTTAATTTTATAATTATCACTCAAAAAGTTACTATCAATTAAAAACGTATTTGTGATTCAATTACGCAGAACTTTCTAGCTAAATAGGTGTGGAAAGAACTGCTGGCAAGAGAAATAATGTTTAATCGTATATTGGAAAAAGATTCGTTCTAGGAACTATTCACGTAGGCAAAGTTATACAAAATATACTCTTTTAAAATACACAACAAATGTCAAAAGTTAAAGTTAGAGCTTAGAGCTAAGTTTATTTGCATAATGGAACATAACCTCAATCTTTGTTTTCTAAATAAACTTACTTGGGAAGTGGTACAAATTCACTTGGGGTATCGCTGGTAGTGTTCTCACTAGCTGCATTTTTACGTTTAAGGTTTTTAAGCCGCTCTTTCCTTTTCAGCGCTTGGTCTTCTAGGTTGCCAACACCTTCTGTCGTATCCATGATTACCATAACGTATTATGGCTGTCTCTGTATGAATATAATGATAGGTTTTTGACGCAATTAGGACAAAATGGTGCACGTAGGTAGTAAATAACTACACTAATTAACAAAACCCGTGTTGTGTTTACACGTTTGACTCTCGTTTGACTTAACAAGTTGACATTGACATTAACTATTGTTGACAGTGACAAATTGACAATCATGTAACATTTTTTTTTCTTGTGGCAATCGAGTCGAGTTGCCAATTACTATTCTGCCAGTGTCGAATTAAGACGGCAACGTTTTTGCATTAGGCATTTTTGTGGGTCTATTTTTGAAGACAGTAACACCGAAAATCATTAGCGTTCTAGTATTTCTGCACCCCTCTAAGGTCTGCGCCCTGTGCCTGGGCACCGCTGGCAATGCCCTAGTTACGGCACTACGAGAATGATGCCTTTTCCTTACAGCGAGCAATTAGCAGTATTCGTAAATTTTGTCAGTGGGAGATATGTGGGGTTTGAAACAAACTTCCCACCACTACCAGAGTGGGGCTTAGATTCATGTATATTCACGGCATGGAAGATAAAAATAACGGCAGTTACATGCGCGCCTGTTAAAAACATGATAGCAATCGCCTACTTTTAAGCGCAATAGTCATAATGTTGTGCGATCTGTCCTAACAGATCGCACAACATTATGACCGATACAATCTCCTTAGCCTATTGTTACCTATTGATATTGATACAAAAGAAGGAGATCCTTGCTTGGCTTAGAGCATTTAACCAAGGTGCTTGGACATAATTTTATATATATTGATCTTAGACGATTAATGTAGGTAGAGTAGGTAACAATTTGTACAAATATAATTTTGACAGTAATAGGGGGCAAGCCTATTCCCATCAATTGGGTACAAATCCAGATTCCGTACTGTTACTGAGAATTACCCAATAACACTGCCCGACCTGGGATACGAACCCAGGACCTCGCCCTCAGCAGTCGTGCTTAGAGATCACTAGACCTACGAGGTAGAATCTACTGTTATGTTCTATAACATGTTTTTGTTTTAAAGGTGTTGCCGAAAATGAAACTTCAATAATAATATTATGTAAAACAGTATATTTACACATTGTATACAAGAGGTACTTACTAGAATGTATGACTCCATAATTAGACGACGGTAGCACAGTACGTAGACAGTACTACATAATTATAAAATTATTCAAGTGTTACTCTAGTACGGATATACTTAAGACTAACAAATTCAACCATACAGATTATTTATTAATATCTCTGTTTCGTTGGACACACTTTTCTTGCACGGTTAACTATAATTTCTGTTACAAATACCTTAACAGAACGATAACTAAACAGTTAAAATACACTTTAATCAACATTATTCAAAAACACAAGATTTGTACAATACACATTCATTTGAACATATTCAGCACGCAAACTTTGTTATAATTATGTTACTGTTTATAATTCAGTCAAGACGTCTGTTAATAAGTATTCCGGTGCAAAAGAGACGTATAATAAGAGTATGTATGTCTTGTCTTCATTACATGAGACTTCTTCTTATCATATGATTGATGAACAACCAGGTATCGGAGTTAAAACCGCCTCTAGGCCACTGAGATGGCTTTACACACCGCCAAAAAATCTCTCAGGTGTGCCGGATTCCTCACGAGACTGCTAAAGATGTTCGTAAATCGCATCAATCAGTATCTAGACACAGTACCTACCTACAAGATCGACAGTCCTGAACTCCTGATGCATGATATTATTCTGAATCGATTTATATAATTCCAGCAATAATTTCCTTTGAACCACTCACTTCACCTGGATTTTTTGAGCCGTTAAAATCCTTACAAACTGGACTGGATCCACCAATCAGCTAAGTTTGATACAAAGAACTAATGGCGAGCCGTTGATTTATAATTATTAGTAAACGGTCATTAACTGGTCTTAACTGCTAGATTTGTGAAGAATGCTATCTAATATAAACACCAATAAGCTTGTTTATTAGCTTGGCATGCACTCGTTTATTGTCTTCGCGTCATTACTGTTCTTTATGCGTAAATCTAATCTTACAATATAATTACAAGTACGAACTTAATATTTAGGTTTTTTAACGCCGCACTCAGAGACGTTAATGATTACTTAAACTGACACTAAGGAAAGATTTCACACACAAAACCTTTACATAGTATAGTTTAATTATCATTAAATGTCTCTGAGTGCGGGGGTTAGAACTTGAGCTGTTTGTTTACAATCTGTTAGTGAGCTAAATTATACAACTCATATGTATATACAGACACTCATTCCTGAAGTCACACACTGCGAATCGATTTAGTATTATCATCGTTGATGATCGGGATCGTTCAGATCGTTTGAGTTTTCGCAATCTTTGTTACTTAATGGAATGCGGAATAGCCTCTTTGAGTGATAATTACCGTAGACCTACTCTGACCTAATGTTTTACTACACCATGTCCATGTTATTGCTCATTCAAAAGAAGAAGAAGCCCTTATTAAGATGTTATTTTATTATAACACTTTTGATTGTTGCTATCGGAACGATAGCAATAAAAGTGTATTTGCATTCTTACAATTATCGTTCACAGATAGTTACACGTAGGATGCAATTTGTCTTAACTATGTAGATACCTAATTTAAACCTAATAACACGTCTCATAATCAAAATTTAAGGGTCATGGTTGGAGAATAACATTAGGATCTTCATTTTTAAACGTGCTTAGGTTTAAATTGTAGTAAGGGCTTGCTAATTCTCTTGATAGCAATTAATACAAAGTAGTATACCGTCTTCAATATTACTACAAATGTGTGTCTCACTTAATTGCTATTCAGTTACTTTTATGGTGCATTAGAGTATGTCAGACCGGAATCGTTAAAGTTAACTATTAATGACACCGCTATTTAACACAAAAAAATGTGCTGGTTGATTATTTAGTGATGGCACTAATTAATAACACTTAAGCCACATTCTCTCGTTCGTTAGCGCTTATCTGACGTAGAGTTATCCATTACTTTAGGTGCCTTCTCTAAATAATTGATTCTCCGTAGACGAGCTGCGTAACTGTCGTTTGTTCACTTAATTATACTACTTATGGCAGTTCCTAAAGATAACAGTAAAATAAATAATCCTTGTAATCTAAAACTATCGTAAAATATTTGTGGAAGACGAGCAGAGGGGCACTTGGTCTTTGAAGAATATAATAGATGTTTCAACATTTCTTTGGTTAGTTTATATTCTATTAACACACTTAGTAGATTTTCATTGACTGTGTTTTAAAATTCCCTATTCAAAGTACAGTGATGAATCTGCCCCCTGTCCGTTTGTTAATACTTAACAATACTTCGCCTTATTTTATGTGTAAATAATAATTCGTCAGATTTTTACCTAAAACCTTTACGAATTAACGAATCGATAAGTACTTTTCCCTAATTATTATAATTAATTGTTAATAAACTTATATAAGTGGTCTTACATGTCTTCGGCTATCGAAAGGTAATCGGTTCGAAATGTTATTATTTAATGATAAGCCGTGATTCAGAGATAATACTTTTGAAACGATGTTCAAGTCCTCTTGATTTCTCCCATTCAAACCATTTTGCACCAACAGTTGTTTTAATTCTGCATCAACATTATACTGGTTTTGTGCATTTACAGGAAAGAAACGGTTTGAATGAATAGGATTATATGTGTTGAATGTATTGTAGTTCTGATGGTTTAACCCAAAATTACCGACCCCACTGTCGTGACGGAACACTCGGTGGTTTTGCTTCTGTGGGCCAAACTGGTCTGCGACTGCTCTTACTTGGTTAAAATTAAGTCCTTGGTGAAAATTTTGAGAAGGATTGGGTTGGAGGAAATTGCTTATTCCCTGAGGCAAATGGTTCTCTTGTAATGGGAACTGGTCGGGCTGCTGACTGTGCAAGTGAATCAGAAAATCAACGGCCTCACGGTTTGGTAACTGTTGTTGACTTGTTACTGGGCTACTCGTTTCTATAGGTACGCTTGGCTGAATAGAGACCTGCCCATTATTGGATCGTTGAGGTGCATTATGATTTACAAATTGGTTGTGAGGAATATTTTTCTGTACTTGGAAGTTATTTACAGAACCTTGCGCCTGAAACTTCTGAGGATTTGAAAGAATAGTTTGTCGCTGAGCATCCTTTTGTTGCAAAAGATATTGTTGTTTCCTCAGCAATTCCTCTTGCTGTCTTTGTTGAAGTTGTAAAAGACGAAGTTGCTCTTCAAGTACTCTTTGTTTTTCTTCAAGCTGTTTTTGTAAAAGCAACTGTTGATTGATGAAATCTGACTGAGGAATTTGATTCAAGCTTAAGCTTGGAATAATTTGCCCCAAGGACTGTGATTGTAAAACTCCAGATGCCAAATTTACAGTAGGCATTTGTTTTACAAAGTTCTGGTTATTATGTTGCTGATAGAGAGGTATAACTTGTTTCGGCAAGCCTTGCGAATCTTGGTGGACTGTAAACGCTGCGACTAAAGGAGCCTGGTATACCTGAACGTCACGTTTATCAACTTCTTCAATATTCTCTCCGTCGTCATTGTGTGTTGGTTTCGGTGTGGTCGTAGTTGTGGTCGTAGTCGTTGTCGTTGTGGTTGTAGAGAGTAAGGGTTTAAAAGTGGGTTTTTTAATGCTGGCACTATACTCTGTGCTTGATTTTGAAGCACTAGGAATGCTCCGTGTTTGCTGAACGGTAGGTGCGGTCTCCCTCGTTTGAAATAATTCTGGGAATGGTGCTGACGTAGGAAGAGTTGCGGTTACTGAACTTTCAACATTTCCAACAGTTGTGCTCAAAATAGATATGTTGCTATCAACTATTGCTGGCGTATTCGTATTGTTAGCAAATGCTGATTGTCCATTGACGATAAATGAATGTATCTGTATTCCTTCTTTATCTGTTTGAACCTCAGGAATATCTTCATTAGTGGTGTAAGTTTCCGCATCGTATGCAGTAGTGCCGTCGGTAGAGTCAGTACCGGTTGTCGAGTTATCGTTTTCTTCAAGTTCACTCAGAGCTTTAAGTAATGCTTTTCTTATGTATGGATCTAGTCGAACGGATGGTTTAGGCTCTATAGTGTTGTACTTGTCATTGTATCCATCGGTAGTGGACTCCTCAGCTACACACGCCGAGAGCAGGTAGAAGAAGATCAACGCCAACATCTGAAAAATAAAAAAAAGTACGATATTAAACTGATGTAGGTTATATCAAACAATCAAATTATTTATTTGCACAGAATGTAGGTAATACACAAAAGTTAATTTATTAATTATATAATTATTATGATGTCATTTATTATGTTTTATAATATTGTTAATTCAACGTATTTATTAATAAAACATCTTATGTAAGCGGACGCCTAGATGTCCAGGGCAAAGTAGAAGGCACCAGACCCAGAGGTCAATCCCCCGTGAGGTGGACGGATCAAATAAACTCCGCCCACCCTGCACAAATGTACACACAAGGCAGCAGTGCGGGAGAAGTGGAGGTATCTGACAAGAGCGATATACAGAGAAGAAGTAGGTTATAATTATTATGATGTCATTTATTATGTTTTATATTATTGCCATGGGTTTTATTGTTAATTCAACATATTTATTAATAAAACATCTTATGTAAGCGGTCATAAGTCATCAATTACGAGATTTCAGACTATGTGCAAGTTTTAAATGCACACGTGAAATGTCTTGTTCTAAAAGTTAAAAACCGTGTCACCATTTGCATAATACCTTGTTGTTTGTATTGAATCATGATTAGCACTTCATTCACGGTCTGTCTCCGGTCCCGTAAGTTCAATACGTGATTACGATAGCTATTCATACTTCCACATTTCCATCATCCCAATGTTTTTACTCATTCGCATTTGGTTACATTGTTCGTGTAATGTGGAACAATAGCTGTTTTCTTACGGATCGATTGCACAACGTTATACTATCTTCTGATATGAAACCATGTCTCAAGTAAAGTTGTAACACAATTTCCCATTGATTGTACCTAAGTATTGATCGATTTATATTTTTGCTACCGGCTCCCAGTTTGACTTGAAACATCTTTCCCTTATCTTGTTGTTTTTTAATATTAATTTAGTTCGATGGTTGAATTTTTCAATAAAAACCAATCTTAATATATTTATCTACCTACTTAAAATTCTTCTGTACGTTGGTTGGTCACCAAATTCCTCCTAAACGGTTGGACCAATTTGGATGAAATTTTGTGTATATTTCAATGGGTTCCTGGGTGATTTAAAAACACAATTGGACCCGGTAGGTGGCGCTGCTTTTCAAGGCAGGACGACGTCAGCCGTGTTCGCTAGTATAAATATATAAATAAATGTTGACTCAATATAATTACTATATTTTTAAATGTTATGGTAAGAGGTCAGATTTGTTATGGATATCAAAACGTTTATGAAAAACGTTGTTAATTATTTCGTAAATATTCTCATAAAGTCTATTATCTTTTGTCCATTGAATGTCGTTTTAATCAATAAATGTCTCGCGTGCGTGACCCGTGCTATGTTCAATGGTAATACTTCTATCCACACATCATTAATCAGCATCATATAATTAATCTTATTGTAATGTTTCTATTGTTCAAGTGTTGATGTTTACTATGACGGTGAGGATTTGACATCTGCCCTTTAGCTGATTGTGTTCTTTAAATCTTAAATGAAATAATATTTAGTTCTTGTAAGCCTAAGATACATAAATTAAAATGTGTTGTCTAAACAGTTGACCAAATTCTGGTGCAGTTGCTTTCATAGAGGTTTGATAACGAAGCGACTACCGATACGTAAAAGATAATTAATAAACACACTTCTTTTATTGAGATTTTTTTAATCTGTCTCTTTCCGATTAAAGGAAGTTTTACATAATGTGATTGGGTTTTTAATTGTAGATAGATACATAGATTACTTTTTATTACTTGCACCACTTATCTAAATATTAAGCTTCGTAATTAACTTACTTATTAATATAACTACCGCGTTGATAATTATATAATGGCATGTGAATTCTATATACAGCCTAATTTAATTTCAATAAATTATTATAATTTTTGCGTAACATTACCTAATTGTCGGATAGATTTAAATTCGCAAGCTTTTTTAGCAGAAAGTACTATTAGGTCTATCGTTTGCCTGGTTACGAAATGGGTCATGAGAGCTTGCAGTGCATTGTGGTCCATTGTGTTCGATTGTAGTGCAATCAGCATTTATTTGACCCGGCAGTTACCTACTGTATATTTACTATTATTAGTACTAAATAATACTGAATAATTTAGAAATTACCTACTTGGTAGGTCGCACACAAATATATCATGTGTAAAAAGTTATTTAAGTATTTCTCCTTTGTTTAGATATTAGGTTGCAATACAGCCTCCACGAGTGACGATACTCAATTGATCATAAGACCACCCTCACAGTCAGCCCATTGACAACGTGACGAATTACTCATTGTATACGTATAGCTCACATCGATTAAATAGGATAAGAAGATTAACGTTGTGTATCGGAAATCTTACACCGTTATATGAGGAATTGAGAAACCGAAGACGTCTTCAACACGACTTTAATTAGCACATTAATGTTTGCTTAATAATAATATCTTATATTTATAGGCATAAACAAGTACATACACATTTATAGTTATGAATCTCTTGTGCCCGTTTCAAACCGAATAAGCAGTTAATTTCAATCCCGTCGCACCTCTAAACTCATGACCCTACAAGGCACGAAACTAGATAGTGCTTGACTACGATCTATAGAAAGTTTGAACTTTTCGACAAAGGTTAAGATATTGATCACTTGGGTACGGAATACTTGAGTATTCTGATACCCAAGACGAAACTTACATAAGGATATTCTTGAAGCTCTACCTTCGTTTCATTTCGCCAGTTGAGTTTAATTGATCGTTCGACTGATGACCGCGGGAGTAATTATTGGGGTATTGATGGAAGCCGGCGCGGCCGCGCGGGGCGGTGGCTCGTTGCAAAACTTATGTGGTGTTCGGACCACGCTTTCACCGGACATTATTCACAGAGATGTTTCTCGGCGAATGTCAAAATCAATAACGTACCTACGTTTGGCACACCCACGCGTGCGCACACGACGGTGACATAATCCTTTGACCCGAGACCCGACGGCACGCACTTCACACGCATTGACGAAAATATTTCTCTTGAAGTTTCGACTGACGAATGAATAGTAGGCACCTACGTAAGTAATATTTGTTTATACTTTTAGCAAAAATAAGTACTACAGCAGACTTGATGCTTTGGATCTTTATTTGCAATCTAATGAGGCTTTATATTATTATATAACATAACATCACGCCTGTATTCCCCGAAGAGGTAGGCAGAGGTGTACATGTAGTACACCCACATTTCGCCAGTTATGTTGTAAGTCTCAATGTAATAGGGGGCGAGCCTATTGCCATCAACCGGGCACAGATCCAGACTCCTTGCAGCTACTGAGAATTACCTAATGGAAAACTCAGTAACACTTTGTCCGACCCGGGATTTGAACCCAGGACCTCTTGCTCAGCAGTCGCGCTAAGCGACCACTAGACCAACGAGGCAGTACGTAGTAGACCAATGCGTATATATGTATATTATTATATACCTATATGTATATATACGCATTGGGTTTTGGTATTAGGAATCTGTTACATGAAACTCTAAGTTCCTGATTAAAAGATTATTCCTAAAAGAGATGCACGTAAAAGTCATTTAGGTTCGTTACTCCGTTAGGTCTTTATAAGTACATAGGGAAAACAATTATAAGAAACAATTGAAGTTTTAACTACTTGCAAAACACCCACACGAATACTATCTACAAATGTTAGTTTACTGATTTTATTAAGATAGCCATACTAGCATGCATACCAAACCCGCCTCGTTAGACACAGAAACATTCATAATATTAGGCAGCATCATCTCCAGTGACTTCATAAACGTTTAGAAAGTGATTTATGATTTTGAATATACGCGAATTTAAAATGTTATTTCGGTATAACATGCTGGTGACTATTATATCTCAGTTTACAATAAATACACAAAGTTCTATCTCCTAGTAATTGTATAATTTCGTAACGTAAATGAAAATGAAGACATTTGAAAGTTAATAGAGTATTTATTTCAAGTATCTAAATAACTTAATCGTCACTTTTGACATTGATATAGTATGTTACTCTGTCCTCGAGCATCCAATGACATAAGCATCTTAGTTCAATTTTGACCACAGTAAATCCATTGCTGGTCACTCACGTTCTTTAAGAAATTATATTACGAGTGTTGTGTCCTATGCACAATTGTATAATATGTTGAAAATTGCATTATTTGGTACTTTTCTTATTTGGTAAAACAATCGATAAAGAACGGTCTTCGGAATATGGAGGGATAGGTATACGTTGAATCTTGGCGATTTACTGCTGTTCAATTCGACCGGCGTCCGTCAGTACGTTAGATTTAAACGCGTTGCAGCCTAAGGTGTCGTATATACAAGGCAGGCAAAGTAAATGACACCACTCATTAGAGCTAAGACCGTTGTAAAGCATCTGGCGAAACAGGCTATTTTAAGTAAGCAGTACATTATTACATACATAAGTTTAAATTTTCCAAAATTGTTGCAAGTGTTCTGTTGTGTGATCCAGCTTTGCTTATTATTAATTAATTCATGTAATAAGAAGCTCTTTGCTATTTATGGGACATATTATCATACATTCGAACTCTATTTAGAGTCTTCCCGAATAAACCAATAAAGGTTTCAGACAAACAATATGTAAATGTTATTATATCATAAACTTTGTATATCACTTCCTAGCTGATGTCTGACATTTTTATATTTGTAGAGCGACAATATCTTAATTGTCTCCAAACAATCCGGATGAGAATTACGTCGGAAGCCATTTAGAATTAGAGCTGCTTCTCACGCGCTTATGTCCGCGATTTTCAGGCAATTACCTAATGTTCACTATTATTGTTATGGTGATTAACTAAACAGGTGTATAAAGTATGTTAGTTGTATAGGTTTGTTACAATAAAAATTAAACATTAAAAATATTTTTTGTTATTTTTTTTTGTAAAAATTGGTTGTTGATTTTTTTATTGTATACATTAATTATGTCTGTGTTATTGTAGTGTATAATATTAAAGTTTATACTTTATATTAAAGTGTAATTACGAGGAGAATGCAAATGTGATTAATTGGTTTTTTCAGTTCAGTTTCAATGGTTTTGTTTGAGAATAAATTATTTTTAGTAGATTATTGATTGTTCATTATAATTATATTGGCTGTCGACATACATAAAACTGCAAAGAACATGTAGATAAGA
The DNA here is from genome assembly GCA_905340225.1 of Abrostola tripartita. Lineage (NCBI taxonomy): Eukaryota > Metazoa > Arthropoda > Insecta > Lepidoptera > Noctuidae > Abrostola > Abrostola tripartita. The sequence continues at coordinate 2,348,906 of HG996494.1, forward strand.
GACGCTCAAAGCAGAGAAAAATGGCAGAGAAAAAGGAAGGCCTTACCTTTTGTACGAAAATGTGCATTAAGTATAAATCAATAAATATACCCAGCAGTGGGGGATACTGAAATGATGATGATAATCATGAGAATAATTATTGATTTTAAAAAGGAAAACATATAGATACCTATCCATACTTTCGTTAACCAATAAGTAACTTATATTAAAGTAATATTTAAAGCATAACTTTGGCATTAAGCGAAATATAATAGAAGCTTACTTAAATAATTACGTTTAGTTGTAAGTAAAATGAGCCCGGGGCTCTGTTAAACGATCTGCCAGTTAGTTGGGTATCAGAGGTCGGACGTGAATCGTGAACGCTTATGTCAAAACACCGTCACCAACATTTCTCTTGTTGCCGTCACGTTCCACGCATGAAATGTTCATAATAACATCTTTAACATCAATAATACTGTCATAAAACCTACTTATTGAAAATCATTTTGCCCACTTTCTTTTTACTTAAAGCAAATTATTTGTCTACATTTTTTCCGCATCTGCGTAAAATATGACGTTATGCAATATCGTTAACAAGTCAATGTGTACATTATATAAGGAGGTACCGTACTTGAATTCGTAAAGGAGAAACCTCCTCCGTGTAATCGTAATTCTGACCCGCGAATGCACCCTGTACTAGCCTATGAATACCTTATTACTGATCTCACTTTAAGCTGCAAGTTTATAATCACCCTTTTTAATATTCAAACTACTCTACAGCTATAATAAAACAACGTCTGCAAATTACATAACCGTAAAGATAGTCGGATCGCGGATTTATATTTTGTGTATTTGTTAAACGTCATTCTATAAAAATGAAACATTAGTTTCTACTTTCCATTTTAACTTTAAATCTGTTGTTTTCTGTCTTTTACTCTCACATATAAATAATGGTTACCGATTTAGCAACAATACATAATATTGCTTTATGAGTCAATGCTACGCTGACGCGACGAGGTCACTGACATTCCTAAAAAAACATAAATAAATAGTAAAATACAAGTGAGTGACCGGTCCCAGACTGTCGTTTGTTTTTGTCGATCTCCTCCTACACTAACGTCGCGTCGTGTGGGAACTGACACAGTAGAGCCGGTTCTTAGTTCCAGAAATAGGTGTACACACATTAACTGCACCTACGGAGTTTGGGCACAGTCAACAACGGTGTGTAAGCACAATGCCACGTAATTATATAAGGCGCTATTGTCAACAAACATAAAATTTCGCTTTCTACGGTTGGCAAATATTACTATGTTACATCAAAGGACATGCTCGTGCACGTATTGATTATTATCTATTGACAACGTGTTCATCTCATCGAGTTGAATACATGATCCGTAAAGCTGTTGAATGGCTCGGACTAGATTTCCTCTATACAATATAAATTGACGCTAATCATTAGTTAGACGGCTTTGTGATGTCTATTTCAACCTGTGATGCGTCGTGTTATGTCTTTATTGTGCTTTGAATGTACATCTTTGTATATTGAGGTCAGTCGGCTCACTACTGGGTGTTTTAAGATGTTAATTGATGTTTATGTAAGAGTTCATTAATTATATTGTTTGCGTCCCATTTACTTCGTAGACTTGGTAGGGTTAAGTACCTTTTCAACGTAATCAGTTAAATTATCGTAATGCGCAGCATCATTAAATGTTAACCCTTCAGATGGTTTACAAGTGGCTATAAAAGTTGTGTCAATAGCCGCAGCATATTTCATATAGGTGGTATCTATTAATACTAAGCTTTTTCGTATAAGTTCATATTCATTCACGTAATGTACTCATTCCCACTCTGTGGTCAGTCTAAACTAAATATAAGCGGACTGTATATCAGGCATTCCTGTGGTTAAGTACTAACATTTCTGCCATTAAGAATCGAAGACATAAACAGTAACACACCTTCAAATTCCAAAGTCATCCAGACAAAGAGAGCACCTTGCATCATGATTACACGATGATGGTGCATTATCCGAACAATGTGATACAATAAGCGTATTAGTATCATATTCGTATATTACAGTTATCGATTACACGGAAACCTGCGGCTGCAGCCAATTACGGCAGAGGCGTCGACTGGTATTGTGCAAGAAACAACATGGCCGAGGTTTGAATTGCCCTGATAATTATCATAAGAGCAGTGACCGCCGCGGGCGCTGCGTGACACAGCTCGATGCTATTATTTCCGAAACAAGAACAATTATTCTTTATTGCCGTAACGTTGATTTCTTACGTGCAAGAACGCGTATTGTTCAGAAACAATTCCTTTATATCTACTAATTTAACTATTTGTTGGCTACTGTCTTCTTCATTGTTAATGTGTACGTTAATCGATTATATTATTCATGATCTTTTGCGGGGAAAGTTGCGAATTAGATAGAGATATATTGTTTTTAGTTAAATCATATTGATTTGTAATTTATTGGTTAGGTTGGGGAAAGTCGTATAATTTTTAGGAATTCATGTTTTTAACGCTTGATAGTTTGCGAAAGAGAATGCGTATAATATTCACGTTGCAAAAACAGGAAAACAGTTGGACAGTTTGGTTTGAAAATATTTAAAATTATTTGACGACCCGTTTGCCGCAGTGGCTAAGCGATTGGACTGCAGCGCTAAAGGTTGCGGGTTCGATTCCCGCACGGGACAAAAATTTGTGCGATCCACAGATATTTGTCCTGATTCTGGGTGTTTGTGTATATAATATTACATGTTTGTGAAACGCACCCACGATACAGGAGAAATTCCTAGTGCGAGGCGACGTTTTTTTTTTAAAAAAAAAAAGACGTGTAAAAGAATTGTTAGTCCAGGCGTGGTCGATGAATGTGATTCCGGGCCTTCGAAAAAGAATAGAAGGCAGGATTATAATGAGCTTATATATGCTGTAATTACCATGTTTAAAGCTTATTAAAGCGTGTTAATTGGTTAAGTGAGCTAGATAATTGCTAGAATCACAAAGAGTAGCATTGTAGAGCGCACAACGGTTATTACCTATAGCTTTCAAAAGTTCGCTATGTTATAAATGTTACTTGCTAGACTTAGAGCACTTGCTAGACGCAAAATATAGTGATGAACCGGTGACGTTTCAACTCTACCTATACTCTTTTGAAATAGAAATTGTCAGATGAGGTAACCCTGTTTCACTTAGGAGAGCGACGTCTTTATACAGTAATAGGTGAAAACAATGCACAGCGTTCAAGTTCCTGGCTATCATTTACTGAAACAACATCAACTTTCCCTCAATCGACACGTGGTTTGTGTAGCATGTGATATGCGACATAATGCACCAGATTATAAGATTGTATTTCCTTTGCAAGTAATTCCAATTATATAAAATTACATTCAATTTTGTAAGCCTCAAGTTCCTTCCCCAAAGGTTCGGCAGACACCCCTAGAATCAATTCACAATGCCAAAATCGTCAATCCGATTGTTAAATCTATTATGAGCTTTTATATTTAGCTAAATTAAAATCACATTATAGATTTAACAATTAGATTGACGATTTTGGCAATTTGATTTAGGTAAAAAATGGAAATAATTTTAAGTACGAACGTAAGTAATAAATATTTTTGTATAACTTCTAAACTTTAATGACCTGTAATAAAACGTAATGTTATACCTGGTTTGGTAATAACTTATTGCAGCAAGTTACAATGGACTATACGCTGCGGTTTTACTCGACGTAGGTACCTACCTACTGAAGGTTTTCTGAGGGGTGTATCTTCATCAATGTAGATCTAAAAACGTGTGCACACATGGAATATGTATTGTAAAGGTAGTTATAAAAACAGATATATCAACAAGCTTTCAATGTAATTAAATATAACAGAGCTTACAGACTAATGGAATGTGTACACTTTATGTTATTTTTTTTTTGGTGCCTAACCCTTCGTATAGATGGTACCTTGCGTACCGTTACTGACGTCAGACATGATAATAGAAGAAAATTATCTTGCTAATAAAACGAAAGCAAATCACATTTTGCTACCAAATGACTACCTATCATAACAAAGAAAGCGACTCTACCAATTGTTCATAATAATTAAAAGCCTTTACACAGTAATCTAATTCGTATCGGCGGTCCCTAGCTAGAAAGCTATCCACTTAACCACTGTACCAATTGACCCGTAATATTTATGGAACCTGAAAGCCAGTAAGGTGCATGAAGTAATGATTACAAAATTACAATTCTGCGGTTCACCACAAGTGTTCATTTTATATCGTCACTCTGACCACACGAGGTAGGCTTTCCTTGTTAAATTACAATACATTTTGTATAAATCTATCACTTACCTCATGAATTCGAAATACTCACTGTACCAAGATAAGAAGCATCAATGATTTTATGGTTAGCTATTAATTATCACGTGAACGTGCAATTCTAAAACATAACAGTGAAGCTTTTTTATTGCTCAATTATACATGCCATGATGACTAATTATATTGTTTATGTGAAATGTAGGCACGCGTATTAGATTCCTAATAAAGAAACCTTTGAGTAAACGCGTGATTATTATGTATGTTAAAGATGTCAATTAATATATATTCATTTTTTCTAAAGGTAACTGTTTACAGTTGTGGTAATAGTTAGTAGTACATAACAATGTTATGAGGGCCGATAGCCTCAAGCGATGCGTTTCTCTTTTGCCGTAACTTATGGTTTTACATAAATACAAAATATTAATAGACGCCTGCAGGCAACGTGCTCTATGAGACTCAACATTTGTTATGAAATAATACATGTCTACTAAAATCGTGTTATTAAAATAGTCGCTAAATTCGGAGCTATTAAATCGCGGAACAAAATTGAAAAGCTTTTCTAGTGAACGCATGACTGTTAAAGTTCAGCTCTACAGTCCATGGCCGACGCAACATTACCTTATTCAAAAGAAAGTAAGCAAATATAGTTAAGTGTGGCTCACGTTCAGGCTGTTGGAAGTGCGGCACTGCCTTTTGTTTCCTCAACAAGGTATGAATACAGACTACATAGACCCAAGTTCGTGCTCCGCCGCTTTCGTCCGTGACTCGCGATGCACTCTGCACTGATAGAGATGGCTCGATTTCCAAATGTTGATATCCATCCGTCAGACACGAAACCAGTGGTTTGTGTAATCTCTGGGAAATATGAGTTGAGAACACCCACACGTTGGTTCTTCACGCGGAATAAGTGAGATGCAGTGGAGCGATTATTTCTACATTTAACGCTATAAAAAAGTTGATTATAACCGCTATTAAATATACCGTTTTTAATTCGTTGTTTGAATAATGTATTGTCATTTTCTTTCCCATGACGTGTCTTTGTTTTGTTTAATCTTTGACTATTTGTTTCTATATTCTATTTGTCATTCGTCACACGATACGGTGGAATTGGAGAAACAATCTCGTATTTGTAAAGATACAATAAGGCTTTTTCTTATGTTCAACGATAGTAAGAAGGCCGTGTTCAACAGAGGACTCGAAAATGCTTATTTAGGACTTTTAATTTGAATAAAATAAAATAACATTCTGTGATGGCTTGGATTGTAATGTTAGAATTAGCCTAGACAAAAAAAACCAAGCCATGTTTCTCACTAACCTGGCCAAGCGGCATTATATTATCCGTAGTTGAATTACGGATAATATAATGTCCTTATCTTACTCGATGTATGATTAGGAGCAAACAGAACATATCCATATTGCAACACGAGGAAGTAGAGTCAATAAAATGATCAACATTGCCATAAAAGCGTAACAGCGACTGACTAATGCCTTCAAAAAACCTGTCATTATGTTGTTATTTCACATGGTACACGCAACCTGAAGATGTTATGTTAAAATTAATTCTTGACTAGTGTAGGTCGTGATGTAAAGTAGGTTGATATTAATTCAGTTGTTTTTAATTAATAATTAAAGGTAACCAGTAGTTTGGTGTTGTATAATCTAATCGCCGGGTTATATGGGAAAATAATTAATTAATTTTGAATATTCAAATATCAATGTTACCAGTAACCAGTAAGTAACCACCTGTGTGACCCTAATATCATGCAGTTTGTTATTAATTAATTTCTAATAGGTAACTAAATTAGAATATTGCCTTCGTTTGCACACATAATTATGGCGCTGAAAAAAAGGAATTGATGCTGAATTTCTTAGAATTTGATTTTGATGTTACTTTTCTTTCATCATAAGCTCGTTGCAGTTCACTGCTGGACTACTCCTTTTCTTTGAATTCTCCTAAATATTTGTTACACTTTAGTGCGGTCTTGTAGAGTACCTACTAAAGGTACTATTCTCTACAGGTCTCTCTCTCTCTATCTCTACCAAATTCAGGTGTTAGATAATATTATTTTAGGTAAGGCTGAGTTTGTAGCTTGGATTCGAATTAGACCAGATAAATGGTTCTAGATAGATAGATAGATTAGCCTTTTAACATTCTTTGACAAAACGATTTATTATTCATCATGATTATAAGATTGCGGTAAAGCATAGATCGCGTAGCGTGTTTTACTCAGACATAAAGAAAAATTCTACATATTCATCTATACTTTCTTTTAAAATGCGCCTTCTTCGTTGACAAACTAACGCCATTAGACGCCGGTGAAAGTTTACGTCATCCCAACGCGCAGAATTTGCGCAAATTGCGTCTTGTGTAGTATACAGTTTACTGTTAGCATACGTTGTTGGGGAGATGAGATTCTTCGCTAACTCAAAGGGCCGTTAGACAAACAAGATAATTACACACCACTTATTTAAATAACTTGTTGTTGAACGTTGGTACCTATAAGGTATTCTGAGGTAATAAAATAATTATTAATGTCTAGTTTATGTGCACTTTTTTCCAACCGTTCTTAGTTTGGGGCAGATGAATTGCAATTGGCTCGCCATACATTAATACTGGGATTTTATGAGTGCATATTTTCATGTCGTATTCCGTCTGTAGAACGATTGGCGAGACCTAACAAAAGGCTCTGTTTGTAGAGGCCCCACGTTGTGTAACAATAAAAAGGATTACAATATGTAAACTACAACGGCTGTTAATTGTAATAACCTGACATGTATTCTGCGGCAATTAGTGTTGCGTCGGTTTAATTGATTTGTTAGCTAGACCGGGTCACGTGTACACAACAGTGTATTCAATATCGCGGAGCTTTATAATTATTTAAATGTAGCACAGAGAGGTCTTCGAACAACTAGTTTGTTGTATTTAATTGACTATAACCCGCTAATGGTTTCTCACGGTAGTAAAACCCAACTTAACTAAAGAAATGTAAATGAAATGGAAAGTGATTAAGGTAAAATCAATGTTGTATCAAGCGTTTACGATCAATACGGAAATAGAGTGATTCATGCTCGCTCGATGATATAATTAACCTCATTAGATGTAGTAGGTTGCTATAATCAAAATATCCGCCGTATTAGTGACACGTCCCGTCTGTACTGTCCGTCTGCCGAGCAAGATATCGGGGTCGAACAGAAGGCCGAGAAATATTGATTTGCTCTATTAAATAGCATGGGTCTTAACATTGGCTTAACCATAATGTAGTTGGCTATCATTTAACATCTGCTGCAACCTTAAAGAAGCTTTTACTCTAATGATCGCAGTCATATATAGTAGGTAGTCCTACCAACCGGCTAATCTCATTATGCATAGGTATGTTGCTCATATCCACTTGAAGGAAGAAGGGTTTCGCTAATTATAGCTAACACGTAACACAGTATGTAATCCTTACGAGACTTCTCAGATTGAAATATCTGGGAAGTTACCTAGACATAATGAGTGTGCGCCGTATATATGCGCAGAGCGTGTTTTCACGTCAGCTTCCTTCGCGCGTAATCATGCTTTAACGAATTAATTTTAAGAAATATTTAAATAAGAATGAGTGTCAATTATACCTATTACAGTTTGATTATCTAAGTATGAATGAGCAATACAATCACCGAGTATATAATACGAGTCAAAGGATAATTATTGCAACTTCGGAGGTTAGGTATGCTCTAAAATTTTTGCAGTATCTACAAGTCTTTTCCTCAACAAATTATGCCTTAGTTTCATTCAATGCGCGCAGCATTGAATGTTTCTTATAAGTAAACAAACACTTTAGTAAATCCTTTAATAACAATTAAAGCCCTATATTTATCATAATTTGTTATATAAACAGTCCATTTCCAACAATCCATTATAACATACAGTGACGCCGAATTTTGTAGATTCCATTAATATGCTTATATCAATTACATAATTCATTCGCTGTAGCAAAATCGACGTATTCTTGAATCGTCGGTAGAGAAAACGAGCTTTCATCGAGTTCGGCGCGCGGCGGTCAGTCGCGATCACTTACAACAGTTACAAGTTACAACCAACTGCTGTGTAATCATACTCATCAATGAACACAATTCCGCGCCACTGCACAATTCACGTGGAATATCTCTCTTGTCTAACACCGTGAGATCGCATACAACTATTTCATAAAATAAGTAGTACATTTGTAGCTGTAACTGATACTAAAGTATGCAATACCTCATTAAATAAGACCTAGTTATGAATGAGAATTGTTTTGCGTCCTAGAATTGTTTACAACCTCCATATCTACCGTATCTGGCGTGATGTGCAATATTTTGTTGGTGCGCCAAACACTCATTGTCTGTATGTCGCGACCTAATTAATGTCGATTAACAATAAACTCAACGATGCATTGAGATTAATGTGAGAATGTCGTCTCGATTACAGTGTGAACTACTTTTAGGTACAATAAAAAATAATGCGTATACTAAATGCGTAATGTTATTCAAAATATTATATCTGGGAGTCAGATGTATAGGCTATGCTTCATTGTTACACATAACAAGAAGCCTTTGTTATAATCTGTACCAATCGCGAGATCGACCTTCCATTGTCAGTTTGAATGTGAGGCATGCGCCAAAACGGTCACCCATCAATGTTGTGTGTGACCGGCGGTTCTCTGTATCCAAGCGGCGAAAAATAAAGTTTGGGACATGATATATTTGACACTGTGTAATTTATTTATATTCATTTTACTGGAGATATAAAACAGTAAGCACTAGCTTAAACTTTTATTGTCTATTTTGATTATGTCGATAAAATACCCATAGACTGTATTTTACCAATAGGTATAGACCATGACAGTTGCGTCGAATGCTTATTTAAAGTTACTAGTTGTAGTTTATAGCCGTACATGTACAGGGTTAAAAATACTCTTATGTGAAACTGAAGAGACCTCATCTATGAAAAGTGATAGATACCCTGCCATCAATTCAACCAATCATGATCAAACGGATCATTTGCGCACATTGCTCTTTGAGTCATGTTTATAACATTAACATTAATAAACTTGAGTGATCACTTACTTAACTTTCCATTTAGCAATCAATGTATTTAATTACTTGGTTGTCTTACCAGTTACCGTCATTCAGTTTGACAGTCTATTGTTTGTCTGTCAGAAACTTCGCGGCAATTTGAAAGCTTTTGCATACATTAATTGAATCATCTTCGCTGTATCTATTTTAATCTTTTGCACGTAACATAATTTTTCATCAAAATTCGCAATCATCGTTTATGTAAGTACAGAAACCAATTTGGAAGTACATGTATTCTATTTTTATTCTCTATGACAATTCTAACTTAGCTTCCTAAAATAACTTTACTTTCTAATACAAGATCTTTACACGACGATTTAAATACACACCCGGTTGCATGCGTATGAAGACTGCAAAGAATCTGCGTCATAATTTAACATTATTAAATTCAAAGAAGTTTTTACTTTCTTGTTGTTATGTTACCGTCTTCAAAAAAACACGTACGTATGTTTAAAGATGAGAACAAATGACAGTGCTAAAGCTCTCTGGCCACGCCGTCTGCGACGCGTGATTGAAATCGCAAGTGGCATGATGTCATGAAATTCATCACTGTCTAAGTATTATCTAAGCTAAAGAGATCACACAATCTTTCACTTCCTCGTGGCTATCGTGAGTGATGTCATGTATTCAGTACGGTATCATTTAAATACAATATACCAACGTAACAGTTACAATTGGGAGGCGTTGGAATAAGAGGCATATGTATAATGCACATATTCAAACTCCTACGTCTAATCATTACAACTTATAAAAACACTAACTCCGCCCTTTTGTATATTATCCCAATCGAATACATGACTAATTATACTGTTATATAATTCAGAATTATACAATGGTCGTAGAAATCGATCTGGATATATGAAAGCATTCGCCTGAAGCGAAACTATAACGAAATTATACTGTCAGGGTTCCAAAGGTCAAGTATCGTAATCAGGGAGACAGTAAGACGGAATGTGGCGTACTGTAGGTACCTTCCATCGATCAATATACAAAGAAGTTTGATTTGTATTGTTGTTCACCGATTTGTTTATCTGTAACCAATCAAAATAAGCGCGACCTGTTTGCCATACATTCTAAAACGAGTATCAATGTCAATCATTGTGCAGACGCATGAATAGTTGGCGCATGAAGGAAATTTAAGACCCCTTATAGGTATGTCCTATAGCATGCGCATATCAATTTAATTAGGTATGAATTCCCAATTTAAGAACAAAGCCTCAAAGTTACGATGCGGTAATTTTTTGAATAATGAATTCCTAGTTTAATTTAGCAACGTTTATCTTAAAGTTCATAGCTTATTAACACATACCCACATACCATTAATAAATTAAAGCAAATCTTCTAATTTGTTATTAACCGGTGACAAATTAACCTAACACGTTACAAAACCGTTCATTAATATTAATGATAGCTATGTTTGTTTATTAACTCTTACAAAAACGTACAAAGAAACAGTTATATTTCGAGAGATTTTATTTCGAATGTTGTGAAATGTACACAGTTATCAGTCATCTACTCGTAAGTAATAAGAAATTATCTAACAAAGAAAATCCCTAAGATTACAATGACTAATTAGAAGAATCTTGTTACAACACTTAGAAATTACGAACGAATCAAGAATGAAAGGTAATGTGAAATATTGTTAAGTTTAACATCTATTAGCTTTCACTGTCCCACGGTCAAATGATAGAGAACAACAAAATAATTTATTGTGGAGCTTCAACTTATCTGAACAATCTTGGTTCACTTAATAACATTAAAATAAAATGAAGTCTACTATGGGATGGAAACGGATCTGCTAATTTATACAGGTCTTTTCTCGGAGCAAGTTGCTGGAGTATCTAACTACCACTACAGTGTGTATTTACGAATATGTTCAGGCTTAGAGCCCATTTGAGCCTGCAGTAATTAAGTAAACTGAAAATATTAATGTTAAATTGATTGCAAATTAGTATAGTAAATTTCAAAATGTACTAAGTATACTAACTACCAATACTTTGTAAAAAAGCTTTTCCAAAGCTTGGTTTGCTTTTATCACCCCTGTTATCCCAGATGGGCAATAATACAATAATTATTATTAACAGCTAAACTAATATATTTCAAATATAACTTAATATATCTGTTTAACATATCTATTGTTTTAATATATAGAGACTAAAATTTTAAATATATACTATAATATAATAGCGCTACTTTAATTTATTAAACCATTGTGAAGACGACTGAAAACAATTAATTTTGAGTAACTTAAATGATTAGGTATAACTTTCTTTAGCGTCCATTCTGAGTGTTACTTAGGGTCGTATTTTGGTCATAGGTTCATGACACACAACATATATTATTATAAACATGTACACGTATCTCATCTGTCTTACATTTGAACATTGACATCGAAAATGTATTGTCCATTGTCATAGTTAAAACGATTGTTATACTTTATAACGTCAATGGCAAGACATTCTGATGTAGATAAGACTTGCGCGGGATCCGGAATATCTTGTGTTGTGTGAATAGCCGACCTATGTACCCTAGTGTTTGTAGATAAACATTACATAATTATGAACTGATTTAAATATTGGTAAAATGTTTACAAGATGTAACGGTTTTGTAATATGGATTGAATAATTAACGACAAGTTGGAATATTCAAATTAATTTTATAATCGTGTCATGACAAACTAATATAACATAACATCACGCCTGTACAACCCGAAAGGGTAGGCAGAGGTGTACGATTGTACGTACAGTACAACCACATTTTGCTAGTTATGTTATAGGTCCCAATATATGGAGCGAACCTATCGCCATAAACCGGGCACAAATCCAGACTCCGTGCTGAGAATTACTAGACCAACGTGGCAGCAATCGTGTCATGTTTTTCTGTAAATCTCTACGAAGTGTCCCTTATTTATAATGTTTATTTATTTATCAAGTAACTTAGGCTTTAATAAATAAAGTTATGGGCTTATTATGGCCACTATAGTATGAAATACCTATATAACGAGACCCTGATTAACATCCTCCGATCATTCAATCACATTCTCAATTTCCTACCTACTTTAGTTGATCTAAATACGTAGATTACTAACTAATATCGTAATTAAGTTAGAAACATCGCGGTCATGTGGTAACGTTTCTTGTTATTTAGCAAGTAAGGTACCCCCGTCTACTTAACTGTGTTAACACGCTAATGGTGATTGATTGAGTCTTACTTAACATGGGATAACTAAGTTACTGTCAACTTGACGTGCTCGTACTTGTTACTGATATTTTTTACTTGAATGGTAAAAATGTAATTACTTATTGGTAATTGTCAAGCATTGTTCTGTTGGTTCTTAACACCGACTTTCATAACTTTTGAGGATCCCATATGGTTCAGTAGCTTTAGGTACAAGTGATTTGACTGCTGTAGTACAGGTAACGTGTTCAATTCCCATACGAGACCAATATTTGTGTGGCCTTTAGGTGTAATCAGTGAAAATTCTGTGTGCACTGTGTATCCTAAATATGACTGAATAACTACCTATCAAAACTATACTGAACGAAGTGGAAAGTCGACAATAAACAACAGCTACGCCTCGTCTTAGTCTAGACGTAGAAACTGGATATGATGTGAAATGATTCAAAATTTCACCGATAACGGAGGTTGTCGTAAGTTGTGTCGTCAGGCCGTCGGGCGGCCGTCGGCAACGTATGATGAATCCTTAATAGCCGTCGTTCTCTCAACAGTTAATGTAAACGAGCACCGCATCAGCACGCACCAGTTGCGTCACCCGGCGAAAGTGCATTGATGAATTTATTGTTTAAATATTATATTTGAATACTTGACACGCCAGATGAACTCTTGACTGCGCGTTGTGGATAGGTGCGTTGTGTCAAATATGATACAGAATATACTTGTTCGACACAAGATTCAAGAGACGTTTAAAGAAAACTTTAAAACTAACGATGATAATCATTTGGTGCTAATTACAGCAATGTAAATCAGAAATGACTAAACAAATGTCTTTGTATATCTTTCTGGTGTACAACAAAAAGATTAATGAATAAATAAAAAATAATTCGGTAAAGGGGCAAAGGACTAATAAGTTAATTACATTTAGGAATATCAATGTTTCGTAATAATAGCTTTTACTGGTTTACCCTATTATCGACTTCCCATAGAGAGATCAAATTATTATTAATTTCACCCATCCCTTACCCCCTTACAAGTCATTTGATCAGCAGTTAACGTAGTAAGTGCATCAATTAGGCCAACACGTATAGCTTTTAAGAAGGTCCAATTCGATCATCAAGTCAAGCAACAAGTTGATTCTATAATGAGGTGTCTTCAAAAAAGATGGTCCACGTAAGATAAAGACATGGTGGTGCAACACTCGGTCAGTTCTGTATCCCTAATTGTCATTGAGATCAACACATTATCTCTAATGTTTTGCATTAAGACTTACAACTGACCTATTGTCATGTTACATGAGGAGATAGCCCCTCGCATGAATATTTACGCGGTGCGGGCTACGCATGCGAATTTCCGCATTAAAATAGACCCGCGTACATTGAAATGTTTCTGCATGGGGACGTAATCATTTGCATGACAGATGACCATCTAAAGAGATGAGGAACGCGGACGTTTAGATTTACATCTTTCTTCCACATCCATACATGTAGGTACCTACATCATGTTGTTAGTTAATCACGTCACAGTGAGCTTTTACTTGAGAAGAATAGCAATGCATGCTTTATAGTGAAAGGTAATGTTCACTATATTTATAGACAGAATATGATTGTGATCAATGCGCTTTTCACTTTTTAATATAAAATTATAATCGTGTGCATTGTGTCTAGGATAAGTTCATCTTATTACTTAACATGGGTGCTGTAAGCACCTTACTAAAAGATAATTTCAAATGGACTACAATACTGTCTTTCCTTATTTATAGGAATCATCTCTCGTGGCTACTATAGGGCTGTTAACAACATCTTAGAAGATAGGTACTATAATCAAGATTTCAGGTTTGAAGGTGATGGACAAAGGTCAAAACAAAACTTAAGAGACATATTAAAATTAACGTAAACGCCTATACCCAGTACATTTTCATTGATCTCATCAAACATTTGTACAGTATCTATATAGCAAGTAGTCCTTATTTCAGGGCTATCATATGTAGCAGGAGCTGAGTTTTATGTGATTTTGTTATGTGTTTGTCAATTAGTTGTACCCGGTTATTCAAATTCTTTTAACTATATACTACTATTTTTACTATAATTTTATATAAATAATTTATTTTGCATTAACAAGATTCTCTAACTTCCTAATTTATGTTTTAACAACCTTTCAATTTCTATTTTAGGAACAAATAAAGTAATTAACGCATCTACCTTGTTAAATTGACACGCACAATATTAAACTTAGGGCAACACTTATGATAATGAACTGGCAACACTGTACTCACTGGGCGCATCGTGCCGGCTCGTAGATCACTTGTAGCACTATGTTACAGCAACGTGTGTCAACGGTGGGTCGACGACGCAGGTTCTCGCGCACGTGTGGTTCGGGCCCGGTAACAGTGAGTACTGCGCATGCGTGAGAACACCGCGCTCAGTGCTCGGCTGCCGTTGCGCCCGCGCCGCCCAAACAACCACCGGTTGTGTCGAGGGCAGTTTGTGTAGTTCGGCAGATTGTGATGTTTCTAGACGTGTTCTAACAGTGTGTTTTATGATTTTAATAAAGCATATGTACATGTTATTTATAAATATTCTTGTATTTAGTCAATATTATAATCGATGCACAGAAGAAAACTACCTTTTTAGCCACCGATTTAAAAATACACCGATTGATGAATTTATTTTTAAGTTTAATTTCAGATTAAATCACCTTCAATCGTCTTATTGACGTTTTTTTATAGAAAATGTTTGATTGAGGCTTATTTATGTTATGGGCCTCGATCAATTTACACTCCTGAATATGATGTAGATGGGCTGGAAAGCAAGATCTTTGATCCAAACACTTCGGAGTTTTTTGTCCTACAAGTAGCATAACGGGATTGAGCTGAATACCTGTAAACGTGCACTGTGTATGCTACACTCACTACTATTCAAGCTCACCACATTGTATAAGAATACAGAATCGAACAGCATTAAAATTAAGTAGAACCCTTTTTCAGTGGCGCAGTGGCTAAGCGATTGCGTACGGGACAAACATTTGTGTGATTCGGTGATATTTGTCCCGAGTCTGTGTGTTTGTGTATGTGATTTTTTCATATCTGTGAAACGCACCCACGCACGGGAGAAATTCAAACAATATTAAATAGTTTTGGAGCTATACCTAGATACTAGATAGATAGAGATACGTCGAATTCAGATATCTGACTTCGACATACATTAAATATGCTATCGGATGTCAGTAGGATGTTGTCAACCCGTCATTATAACAATTATTGTATACTCCACACGACTACCGCACATCGGTTGTTCGGATCAACGGTCAAAATGTTTGTAAACTTTACATTTTATTATCGGGTCAAGTTAAATTACTTGTTTATATTGATACTCCGGTTTAGGCATTTGAGCACTGCTTTTCATTTTATATTGTAGTATTATTGGTCATTCTGTGTGTAATTGTAACTTTTTATGCTTGTTTCAAGAATAAACACATACTAAAAATACAAGGCTGTGACTGTCTCACTTTATGGGAAAGGTACACATGAAAGGAACGAGCATTGACCACCGAGCTTACTAATAGCGTATTTTACGAGATTTAGGTTACATTTTTTATCAATAAAAAGATGCCGTGTGGTATCCGGCCTAGAATTGGTCACCCCCGTTTCTTACCGTGGGTGTGGTAAGAAGCGACTAAGGGAAAATCCAAAAGATGGGCAGCAGCGTTTTCTGTAACTTGACCACCAACACTGCGATCCCCAAGCCGCTTGCCAAGCGTGGGGATTATAGCCCCCCCCCCTACCCCTTCTAAAAGGGGAATGTCTTTGTTCAACAGTGACGTGGCTGATGATGATGAATAAAAAGATAGCAGAACATTAAATTTTTTTCGCTTTTGTGACCAAAATTACTCACTATAGTTCTTTATTATGCATGTTACAACACAAAACGACTACCGAGCTTGAGCTCCTGGGTTGTAGCTCCGGATAAGGTAGTTTTATTACTGGGTTTAATAGATCTGCGTAGCGTGGAGTCAGGATATTTGCCCGATAAACAGCAATAGGTTCGCGGTTATATTTGACCTAGATATATATATAACTGGCGAAATGTAGGTGTTACTTACCTTGTCTACCAATTCAAGGGATACAGACGTTATGTAATGTATATGCTAATGTGGCTAAAACATCATATACTATAATATAATAGGCATATATAGCCTAAAGCCAAATGTGGTAACATATTATTAAAATACTAAAACAATGTTCATGTAGTATGTATGTAGTACTTGAAGATTGTTTTTTAATGATTAGTTCGCGACGCCTACGATCAACATAGTAACCTAATACCCGCTTCTCGTAGAGCTGTGACTTTCATGGGAAAATACTTGTGAAGTACCAGTAGCAGTGTTAGCTACGTAGCTAATTAGGTAAGTACACTGGTACGGTGTGTTTTTCATCCGCTTTAGATTGGCTGCAAAGGAAACGTTACGTCACGTTGTATTGGATTAGAAACAGGTATCGATGTTTACAGTGTTTACTTACCTATTTTAATTATGACTAGATGTGCCCGCGACTCCGTCCGCGTGGAAATTCGGAAACAGCAAAAGTATTTTTAAATTATTTTCAATATATTAGCTAAGTTTGAGCGAATTCGATTTAGTAGTTTTTACGGCATGCCGTAATATTTTATTACATGTATAGCTGTTGCCCGCGACTTCGTCCGCGTGTATTTCGGATAAAAGACCAGTAGTAAATTGAACTTTTAACAGAAAAAAATACCTACCAGGCAAGCTTTTTTATGTAGGTTAAAAATCTTTAAACCACTTATTTAACTAAGAATACTTTCCGGTATTTAAAAAAAAACCGCAAAAATTGAACGGTAATTACGGAAGTTACAGAAAGTCTATTGAAAATAATATATAACTGAAGAAGAGAACATAAATAAATCCGTTTTGTGCGTTTCTGAGTTTCTGTACATTGAAACTAATGTAGAAAAAAAAATGCCAAGGATAAAAGACAATCGTGCCGACCTGATTGGCGCAGTGTAGCCACTGCGCCAATCAGGTCGTCATGGTTGTCTTTTATCCTTGGCATTTTTTTTGAGCGCGAGCGATTGGTTGTGGGTTCGATTCCCGCAAAAAAAGTATGATCCGTAGATGTTTGTCCAAAAAAAACTAAACAAACTAATTATTATTATTATTTAATAATACCTACTTTAAACTTATATCTAAAAACTACGTATCTGTATTTTTAAAATCTAAAGTGCGCTTATTCCAAGGAACTTAATGCACTGATAGCCGAGTGGTATGACCGTTAGACTGTTAAGTCAGATGTCGCAAGTTCAAATCCCGGCACACACTAATGTCTTTTCGAAGTCATGTGCTTACTATAATATTACATATAGCGGGTGCAACCAATGCTGCTTATAGAAATCTTGTCAAACTACCCTCCATGCACGCTCCGGGTTGTCGTGTGTTGAGACACTTTGAAGAAATGCCTAACGATCAAACACGTTATTGTGGCTAATTTATAAAAGATAGATATATACTATTGAAGATTTTTTTGTAGATCTTTTGGAGACCATCATCTATGTAATACATACTTTTGGTGTATGATCAACGAATGCGAGGATAAGAGCTCGAAAGCGCATTTTCATCCGACTTGCTTCAAATTTATCATTACTGCTCAGCTCCTATGTGTTTTAGCGTTATGTTATATAGCCTATAACCTGCCCAGGAGTATGGACTACAATCGTACCAAGTTTGGTTAAAATCCCTTCAGTAGTTTTTGACCCATGCGTGCACATACAGACAGACAGACAGACAGACAGACAGACAGACAGACGGACAGACAGACAGACAGACAAAAAATTTACTGATTGCATTTTTGGCATCAGTATCGATCACCAGTCATCCTCCAATAATAATTTTGAATATATATTCAATGTACAGAATTGACCTCTCTACAGTTTTATTATAAGTATAGATTAATTAACAGACATTTATGAAAAGTATGGCGTAATGATGATGTACCCTGAAGGGATAGATACCTAAAAGTTGAATAATTACATCAGAATAACTGTAAAGCACTGAAGTTAAAACTAAACTGAGCGCGTCTTCTGTGTGGGTTCGAATCCCGGGTCGGGCGAAGTGTTGCTGGGTTTTTCTATTAGGTAATTCTCTTTAGCAGCACGGGGTCTGGATTTGGGCCCGGTTGATGGCAATAGGCTCGCCCCTATTACATTGGGCGATACTATAACATGACTGGCGAAATGCAGTCGCATCTGCTGCAATGTGCTCTCTGACTACCGCTTTGGGGAACATGTGATGTTTTTTTTGTTAAATCACATCGTTTAATCACGTGTGATGGAAATAATAAATGCTTTAGGAATAATATGGTAGTATACCTACCCAACAAAGCAATATCTTAACAAGTATCGCAAGTATCCATGAGCTGTAGGCAACAAATACAATATAGGGTATTACAATATCTATTCTCTCCTTCCGTATACCAGTGTGTAAAGAAATTAACATTTACTTGATTATTACAAGTTGTTACTTGCAAATGTTAAGAACAAACATTAACGTGAGTGTGTAGCTACAACGCTAACTCAGAGTGGCTCGTCAACTGAATTCGGCACGCCGGCGTGCTCCGTGTTTCTTGCTGAACGACGACAATGTGCTAAAGAGCTATGACTAATGTGAAAAAAATGAGTGTGAAACTAACAGATGTCGCATGGGAATAGCTTGTCACGGGTTAATCAAAATCGTCCGTTACACATTAGGTATGTTTCATGGGGTGGTTTTGGAATTGCCGCTATGCTGCACATCATCCTCAGCTGGAAGACGTTCATCATCATCATCATCATCATCATCAGCCGGAAGACGTCCACTGCTGGACAAAGGCCTCCCCCTTAGAACGCCATAATGAACGACAACTTGCCGTTTGCATCCACCGGTTGCCCGCAACTCTGATGATATCGTCGGTCCACCTGGTGGGAGGCCTGCCAACGCTGCGTCTTCCGGTTCGTGGTCGCCACTCGAGAACCTGGAATTACCTGGAAGACGTTCACTGTTGAACAAAGACTTGCCAAGAATGCCACAATGAAAGGTAACTTGTCATTTTCATCCACCAGTTACCCGCAACGATATCGTCGGTCCAGCTGGTGGTAGGCGATCATAGTTGAAAAAAATTAACTTATCGTTTGACATTTTTTTTGAATCCTTAATCCTTTGCGCAAAACTCAGTCATTTTGCGTGTGGTATAATCTTGTCGCTCCTCTACTGCTTCATATTTATGATTCGCTCTCGAATTTATATTCTGTTTTTGTTTTCATAACTAAAAATAAATTTATTTTGACATTTCTCTAAGCTTACAACATGCATTTTAAAATAATATATTGCTTTGACAACTGTGTAGGAAGCTTTCTCTGCAAGAACTGCATCACAATTATTAATGAACTAGCAGACAGTATACTAATGTAATTCATTTCTGAATTCTGACGCATTAGCAACGATTTAATTCTGAGCAATAATTGTGGAATTAAAATGTGTGATGGTATTATAGTATATTGCAGTGAGGGGTCAAAGCGCAGCGACCGGGGCGCGGCGCGGCAACGCGGTGCGCGCGCGGTGCTCGGCTGCGGCGCGATGTATGGACTTTCTTTTCCGTAACCTTAAACCGGGTCCACACAACATAGGAGCGGCGAGAGCGGATCTTTACGCGACAATCGAGATTTGTTTGAAAGTTCTAGCGACGAAAGGATTACATTTAATCGAGCCGCAGTCGTAAATGATTCCGGTATCACCTGGTCCTATTTGCATGTCTCAGACTCACTGACAACCGGTCCAAAGAATGATGACATAATTTATAGGAATGTTGAAATCTGTCTATATGATTTTCAACAAAACAGTGATAGATTTCTGATGATATTTTGGAAATACTTGTTGCGTAAGCGAGGCGCGTTTAATTAAGAAGATTTTCTTCTACAAATGATTTTAGCTGTCACCATAAATAATAAAATTATACAATGATGATGACAACAATAGGCTGTTCGGTTTTCTTTTGATATTTCTTCTAACATTTAGTGATATGACGGGGATGGACTTGGCCGCTATTTGGGCCACGCAATCTTTGTCTTCTCATTAAAAACGTGTCTTGGACTATAAAGGTTCATAGTTGTACAAGCTCATTGACCTGATCGTCTCGGCCAATTTTCTACTGCAAATCTTTAATATCAAAAGGTGACTGTTATTTACACATTGTAACTTCTATATCTGACATTCAACTATTGTTTCTAACCTTTGTAATAAATGAATCAATAGATACTATAGAGTTCATTTTAATACATAACCGTCGAACTCACAGTCTACCACCGGGTCTAATATAAGATACAGTTTTATTTCAAAAATAATAACAGTACCTACTAACTATTACTAGCGACTAGAACCCATGATCTTTCGCTCGATGGTGTTTGGATCAGTCACTCCAGTAAGGCAGTTTCACAAGTAACTAAACTAAAAAAAGTAACAGTATTCCTCTGGAATTAGTATGTCAGAATGATATTCACGAGACAGGCATGTGGGAGTTATAATCACACTCGTGATCACACCTTGTTTCCTTAAATAGATGTCTGTAATGCATTTTATACTAATTACTAAAGCAATTATAAGGAATTGTTATTATTATTTTGAAACAGCAGTCCAGAACGGAACAAAAATTTCTAACCGTCTTCGGTTAGTAATTTGACTTAACCAACACTAATGAAGACATGTACAAAAGTTAATGCTAATACAAAGCAAGCAATTAAACTAAAGTAGGCGCGAAGATCAATCATAATCGTTGGGTGACCTTTAATGAAGATCTCTGTCAGTGAATGAATGGCCTCTGACTTCTGCCTATTAAAATTATATACGGTACCATTTATATTTGATGTGAAAGCAACAATGACCATATCGGAATAAAGTTCAATGGTTTTATGACTGCGTTCTATCTTTGGGCCTAATAATTAGGTATACTTAAACGCGTTATAGAGATATAACCCTATACCCATTTGAGGATGAAATATAAGGGTTTTGTATACCGCTATTCAATTTAAAGACATGTGAAAAGGGATGACTAAACGTATTTTCTACGTATGTTCTTGCACTTTATTCCCAGTTTAGACAAAGAGTTAATTATAGTATTTGTTTGTGAAATCTCGAAAGCAGTCCGGAATTTCAGACTTCCGAGTTGTGCCCAATAAGAGACAATAGGATCGACGCACGCCTATTACTTGGGACTTACATCTGTTTTGCCTTCTTCGCGTTTTACACCTCTACATATTCCTTCGGAGAATAGGATTGTAATCTTGTACATGTGGGAGCTCATGTCCGATAGTGAGCGCAAAGTGCGAGCATGACATAATGAGAAAAATCTCTTAAATATTTTAAATAGCATTACGTTACCTGGTGTTGGTGGTCAATCGTCACTCATTAAGAGATTTTTTTCTCGTCAACAAAGCTAATAAAGAATATTTGTCTTGAGTAGAAACTTAGAGAGAGTTTCGATGATAATATTCGTCACTTTCATTAGTAAGAAGTACCAATCAACGATTGACAAATTGAAGTATAAATTATTTGGTAACCCACGTTTTGTACAATGGAGATATCACACTGTTAATGATTTATTCGATGGACACGTTTCGTCACCTGACGGACCATTCATACAAAAGCTTTTTATATGTAGTGCCTAAGCGTTTAATTGCTTCAACTTCACTAAATTTTCACCTGTATATCCTATCTAATGGGTATGTACCATGGGACAGAAATTCATTTAAAGTATACTGGTTCTATGGCTAATCACGCATCGAAATTAAGACTATTATGTAGTCTGTTAAACTCAAAATCTTCATATTTAGATAAGTATAGATTAAAATCTATATTTTTTTACAAGTTAACGATTAATTTATCGCTCGGAAATTTTCATAGATTGTGATTCTACGACCTAAATCTAATATTTATATATTTATACATTTCAATACATCATTTTGTGAATGAGTGACAAAAAAGAACAAATAGTCAATCAATCAACGTTTTAATAAACATTGATGTGCGTGATTATGTAAGAACAGAGGTTAGTCAACCACGACAAAATGTTACTATTGCGGCAGTTGCAGGTCAAACAATTTGATCAATCATTGGAAATCTCCCTATAACTATTTGTTTTTAGATTTCAATTATTAGTTTTAAAATTGGATTTAGGGATTTTATACTACTTTCAATATTAACTGGAGCCGATGGATAAAGCCTTGACCACATGCAGCTCAATAAAAAAAATGAGTAGGTAGAGATATTCCATAAACAAACCTAAAAAAGAATAAGTTTAAATTTTACCACGAAGTCCACTCGCATTCAACATTTAGAAGAAATAAGAAATATTACGTAATAATAAATTTAAAAAAAATAATTAATTTGATACAAAAATGGAATCATACATTTTTTAATAATGTCATGTTTACCCTCGAAATTAATACAAAAACTGGCCATAAATTAAAAATATATTTACAATATTTCGAATTTCGATCGCGTTTGTTTTGCTTGACGCTCGTCATTTTTTTATAATTTTAATAAGTTGTCCACCTTTTAAAATAAATTCATTACAGCAGTGCTATGTACCTATGTAGATTAAGTTTAATCATATTACAGTTTATACAAAACTTAATGGTAGTTATAACTTTTAAATAAATCAAGACGTTAAACACTTTTGAAATGTTCGTGGTGTGTTTGCAGATCGATCGACGTACAAAAAGTGGATTATTTCATGCGTAAATTAAAAGGTAAGTTACGCATTAAGATTTGTATAGTTATAAGGAATGATTAGACGCTTAACAATGAGTACAATATTAACCGTATATATTTTGTCATTCATACTTTTACGGGTTTACGGATATACATTTTTTAAAGACTGGATTTGGATTGGTGTTGTGGATGAGATTTTGCTGCTGCGGATTACGGATTCACAAGGCGACGTTCATATTACAGGACTTAATTCCATTATAGCGAGTCATCGTTATCACATTTATGCAAAGCACTTGTTACTTCAATATTTTAGGGTGTGTAAACACAAAACGAAGCCATCGAACAATAGAGGTGTAAATCAATATTTTATGAATGAAATCATCCGTCGACAGAAAGAGTGTCAAGCTTTGTCCGTCGGCCGGCTGTACGCGTTATGACAGAGACATCTTTTTTACAGTTTTATTGTAATTTCGTCATAGTACGAGGCTTTCTCCTGGTCATTTACATACATACGCAGCGCACATTGCTGTTTACTTTACTGATTTCACTATATCGCGCATACCCACGCGAGACGCACTGTCTCGAGGGTAGAGAACAATTAGAGGCTCATCAATGAAATGTTTACGCATATCTTATAGTATGTACTCAATACAATCGGTGGTTAGAGAGATATTCTTGTGTTTATGTTTGTTCTGTATTCTGAGGCCCTTTGTTGCTATAGACACATTGTTTTAAATCTTAGCATCCTAGATATGTCGTTAATGGGCCATCCCGGGATCAGCCCCTCGGATCGAGGATATGGAATAGGATTTAACGTTATATTAAACAGCTCTGAATGTGTCTAGTGCACTTATTACTCTAATTTTGAACTGTAAGCAGAGTCTATAAAAAGCTGGAATCCTTTCGAGTTGCAAAGGATACAGTCATATGTTACAAGATCCCTCAAAAAGAATAACTTCATACACAGTCTCTGCTTCAGTATAGTATACTCTTGGTAGTATACTCTTAGTTTTTAATGAATAAGATGTTCAACAGTTAATGTCAGGGTCGGAATAGTTTTTTTTAGTGCTAAGTGTCCAGCTATCTACTTTCCACCTCAAGAACCATTACGCTAGCTCTTAACAAGCACTTGTCATAACAATTAATTACGGTGCCATTATGAAATTTACGTACTTGTTCAAATTATGCGTGAATTCGTAATATCTACTACAAAGTATGTAGTAACAATTTACCTACATAGCCAGCAGATAAAATACGAAATGCTTGAGAATTAGATTACTTGGGCTGCCGGTTGCCGCATGCACCCAGATTAGAACTTATTAGCTTTATAATTTAGCACTTCTCACGAATTCAAGAACATGGTCTTTTGAAATGCTTATGTGTTGTCTTTAGAGAATATTAAAAAAAAAAGTGTATTTTTTATGTTTTATTTATCTAAAAACAGCTACAAAAAATTACAGTTCTTTTTCACACGCTTATCTCATTTCTTGGGACACTCATATCGTTGCTATCGAAGCTATAGATTTAACCATTATAAATAAGAATTTCAGATATTTATGCTACTACATCGACATTAGCAGGTACTACCGGGACTAGGTACTCGTAATAGGTATATAGGATATCATGGAGTAGGTAATCAAACTAGTAAAGCAATTGCTCTGTTCCTCTTAGCGCAAATGCACAGTATTTATGTTGTAACTACTTCCTATATAGTCGTAAACAAGCGATTTTATTTAATACACCCAGATATTTATAAAAGTAAATAAATAACCGAAATTTGAACTATCAAATGACTCAAGTCATCGTAAGTTTTATGTAAGCTTTTAGTTAACTTTATTATATTAATAAAAATACCAAGCCCTAAACTCATGGCAATAAATATTAAATTAACAGCTTAATAAATAAGGGTCTTTAATAAATACCGCTCACAACGAATATATTATCAACCTGTTCATCTAAAAAGTTCATTGAGGAAATCGATGCACCACAAGCAGTTATTTTGTTTAAATCAAAGTGTGGGCGTAGATATGCCTCATAAAAGAGTTTTAAGTTTAACATAATTCAGTACCTAAGCATGAACGTATAAAGTCAAGGACGAATAACTACATTGCAAATTTTACATAAACGGTTTTTCGTTTTTAGGGTAGATAAGTAATTTACGTATTTTTATGCGATACAATTTCGATCGATTTTAAATACCAAGGAGTTTCTATAATCTTAGGTTTCGATCTAATAATTATGTAGTAAGGATGTTTAATGTCACATTTTTTTACCCTGGGCACTTGTAAACTATTATCTTATTTGTGCCCTGGGTGGTCAATCCCACTCTACCATCGTTTTTGACTCTCCAGTCTCTACACCATAGTATTACCTGTTTCCACATGACACAACTCTACCTTGTGCCAATATAGAGAGAAACGTAAAATAGTCAAGTAATTTGCTCATTTTTTAAACTACGGTGGAATTATGACTTCATATTATTACTTGAATACGTCATAGTCACACATATTATTATGATACTTCATTTAGGTATATTTTGTTTATATCAATATGGTATGTGCTTTTCTTTCTGGGACACTGGTGAGAATATATACCTATATGTTTATTAGTTTTTTATACAGTCGTTTATTATGAGAACTTGACTATTAATAGTAATGGTCTTGATAAATTAACAGAGGAAATGGCATACATTCAAGGTGTTAAACCGGTGATAGTTCAATTTAAATGCACCTTTTTAGTATAGGTAGAGAGGGCTATTAATTTGTTTAATATAAATTTACATAAGAGATAATGACGATATCTTATCGATCTTGTAACGCGACCGATCGTAAAGTCATGGATTGGTTATACATCTCAGAAATTTCTCAAGATCTCAAGAATTTCGCCCAATAAAAGTTTTGTCTTTTATATCATGGGATTTAAGTACGTAAGTACTATAAAGTTTGATTTACACGCATGCGCACATCACATGTTCGCAACTTAGGTACTGAAGGGAAATGAAACAGTCATCGCTTATGATGTACACACCACACTTAAGATAGTGCATTATGCTTACCATTAAAAAATAAATAAACATGACATTATAAATTAATGTGCTTAAAATTCATAAAATGTTGATTATATTTTAATTGCGATGACATACAATGTAAGATGATTAATTAAATGATTAATTATATGATGTGATTTATTATATGATGGTTATAAAATAAAACTCGTAAATTCTTTTATATTTACTATGTTTAATTAAACTCTCATTCATCCTTTCACAAGGCATCAAGGTTCATTTCAAATGAAAACGCGACAAATTTGTGAAATTCTCATTTTACTTAGGTTTAATAATCATAATTTGCGGTTTTACAAAGTGCGCTGTTTACACAAGTTTAAACTTAAACGTTTATAAAAGAATAAAATGTGCATGGAGTAAAGGAGTATGATAAAACGTTTTTCTTTTTTACCTACCTCTATTTATCCGGAAGGCATGTTAACTCTATTTAAACCAAAGCTTTTCTTAACTCAATACTATCTAGGGATCCAATTCACACATTTGTTTATGTTTCACAAAATATTATCTGCCAACAACGCAATCTCCATGTGAGTACCTACAACTAAAACAACATGGGTATTCAGTTATTCACGCAAAAAGTACAAAACTATACTGGATTAAAATTACCTACGCAAAGTGATTTCCTATACAACTTACCTACTACGGATACAGAAAACACATTATTATTGTTTTATTTAATGTGGTATTTGTATATAATCGGTTGGCACTTAATGTAAGTTTTTCCAAATTCTTATAACATTCAATTTTATGTCTTTGTCAATCGTAAATTATCTCAGTGTCTATTCGGCAAGATTACATGACAATTATTTTATTAAACCAATGGTAAAATGGCTCGCAATATCTATTTTAAAATCGATTTTCTGAAAATGAGACAAATCGTCTAATACCTACCTAATATACATAGGTACCTAGTTTTTAGGTACCATCAAACTTTATTAAAGATCCAAACAAAACAAATACCGAAACTAAGGTTTGTAGCATCGCCTTAGTAGCTTACAATATATTTGATCTTACTAACATGATGAGTGCCCTTAAACAAATCTATGTCGAAAAGACTTGGTATGAAAAACCAAGTCTTTTCTTTTCCGACTGAGGTTTTGCTAGTTTGATAAATTATAATAAGGAAACAAAAGGTGTTACTCCTTAGAAAAGGTATACATTTTCATTCTTAAAAAAAAACGTCGCACCTCACTTGTAAATTCTCCTGGGTGCGTTTCACAAACATGGAATATCACATACAAAAACACCCAGACTCGGGACAAACATAGGCAGATCGCACAAACTTTGTCCCGTGCGGGAATCGAACCCGCAACCCTTAGTGCAGCAGTCCAATCGTTTAGCTACTGCGCCAATCAGATCAGATTATGATCAGATCAGATTGATTAATTTACATTATTACGATATCAAAGTGAACAGTTGTGTTTCGTAGTCTACTGGGCGTTGGTGACGGGTGCTGCGTAAAGCAGCTGGGCGAGGTTATTCCTGGCGTACTTGCCCCGCAGAGGGGCGCCGTGCCCCTGTCTGCCCCACAACGACTCCCAAGTCTCATGGTGTAGCCTCACGCTCTCTGCTGAGTTGCGTTGTCTCTCCTGCAAACGTTTAGTGCTTATTATTGCAAAAAAGTGCTTAGTTATGTCCGTAATGGTATTAGTTAAAGGTTGAAAGCTCTACATATTAAATAGGTTACGAAGTAAGCGCATAGCTTACCTCTTTTTGAAAACACTTCACTTGCATTTGATGCTTTAATTCTTTCAAGTAGTCGTTGTTCGGCATATCTCTCCATCTGAAAAATATATACGAACGTATGTAGGTACTATGTGGTAATTCCTCCGAAACAATTAGTCAAGTTACTAGTGCGATAACAACAGTAATCACTGGTCCTTTGTTATTAACAATCAGAATAAGTCAGAGATCAAGTATGGTACCTACAACGAAGAACTACACAATCAATATTAAAGATCAGTATCGCTAAAGCCCTATTAAGAGAAGGTCACGGTTTAAAGGCAACGTGAAATATTTTACCATTTATCTGAATTACGTACTCATTGATATTCATCTCGGAGTGTCAACGGACATTATCGACAACTACCTGTCTCGCTGCACGCATCACTGAGCTAATGAAAGCCGTTAATCTTGGCGTGTCGTATGGACCCCAACCGATAGAAAGCCGTGATGCAACCTTACCTTACCGGATTGGTCACCAAACATTGCCTACCGTTAGAATATGTAACTCGAATCATCGCCACGGAAAAGTGTTTGTAAATATTTATTAGGTAAACTGATATAGGGTTAATTCCGTATATGTTACGACCATTGTTTCTTCATAATTATTCAATAAATCTAAGAGTTTGCAATGTACCACCTATCCATATTTAAAAAGAATAGGTAAATATTAAATTATACCCAATTCAAGATTATCAAAAATAGCAACGATGACTTTATTACAAAGTTTGATAAAAAACTGCGGGCTAAGACAAACTAATCAATTTATTAAATTCGCCATACACAAGTCAGTGGAAATTCGTAACGCAATTCATAATTTAATCTTACAATATGATTTTACGAAAAAATGTTACGACATCCGCTGACATTTTATTCGCGAATAAATTTACGATTCGGTTGAAACATGTCACGCAACGTTTAGCGCCTCCGGCATATTGCCTTACGTTTAAAAGAAAATCTATAAACGCAATACGTGGATGTAAAGATACCAGCGAAGATGCGAAGCCAATTGATTGAAACTTTATGATTTTCATTGACCTTGATAAACAATTATGTAAAAAGTTGACTGTCGCATACTATAACCTAAAATTAGGTTCTATAATGATGATAGATTTTGCGTACTATTGAGTTTATTATAATATAGCATTATGTAGGGTTTTATAGGTTTGAGGTATACGTACTGACAAGATTGGTCAGCAGGTCGTGTGACGTCACTGGACGGCAGAGTGCGGGCGCCGATCCGACGTCTCCTAGCAAGAAGCGGCACCAGTTCAACACCGCCTGACTCGTGTAACACAACTGTATCAGGCTTTGATTTCTTTTCAGCCTCACGCAGCGCTTCTTCGGCATCATAACTGTCATTAAGTATAAGTTTAGTTACTTTATCTCCATTAGAAAGTCTCTTTACAAATCTGGTTTTCTTTGGGCTGTGTCTGACTTCTCCATTACAAATATTATCTTCCCTTTTTATTTTTACTTCTACACTGTATCTTCTTCGTTCTGGAGATCTTCTTTGTGGGTTACTAACATACTTTATATCTGGTAACTTTTCTACTCTCGAAGGTTTAATGTTTTCTTTATTAAGCGAATTATCTCTTGCATCATCGTCTCCCTTTACTTTAGGCAAAGTAAGCGAAGATCCTTCGTCACGCCGGTCGTCCCCTTTCAATTTAGTAAAAATTTCATTGTCTGTCCAACCCTGGAAATAAAATGATTAGTCTTTACGATTTTATGACTGTTGTAATGGAAATAAATTAATTCAATTGGATTTTAATGCCTACTTACCATAGACTTCGAGAAATTTAATCCAATATTTCGGGGGTTTCTCCATACAGTTCCACCAGGTCCTGGTTTACCCCACGGCCCTTCCAGCTTGTTCTGTAAAGCAAAGTTGATTGTAATCTTTAAAATTTTTAAAACTATACATTTAATGTTTTTACCATTTCACGTTCGTATTCCAAGTTATGTTTCTTTTCTTCTCTTATGGCTTTCTTTTTCTTGGTGACCATGTCATCTGTAAAATTTATTTAATGAATTATAATAATAATCTTAATGTTAAATCTAGAAATTAATTAAATCGTACAATCAGCTCCAATGACTAATATCTATAAATATTTACACAATCGCTAGAAAACTGTTAGGTATTTACATTCAGATTCCTGAAACTATTAATCATGTAACTTGTTTATTTTATTTTACAACTTAAACAATTTTGTATTTATAAGAAGCTATTCTGAGAAATAAATAACATAATATTATTTATTACTGCAAAACAACAAAATTGACTCATATTTTTTCAACATATTTGTCTGAACCAAAGATGACATTTAAAGATATTTCCATCTCTTGAGAAAAACGTGTGTTGTGTTTGTGACGTTAGGTAAAGATCATAAATCTATTTGGTTTGTTCCACCATATAATAATAATTTATTCACTCGCTTTGAGACATCAATTTAGTATTCAATTCTATAGCGAAAGGTGCTAAAACTAGAAGTAGAGTTAGACTAGGTCTACAAGTTTTTTTGAGAAAGTTATGTTGATTCTAAATTTGGTAATTCATCGAGAGATCTTTAAACTTAAGACTGGTCTTAGTTTCTGTTTCTGTTGTGCATTTAACTTCAGTCTTCTTAGTTTTCGGCACTACACCTTTGAACTATTTACATAACTAGTTATAATACCTACCCAATATCTGTTTGTAGCAATGTTGTTCGTGCGGCGTTTGTTTGTACCGTATATCGTTGTCGACGCTCTGTCGTAGCGGTTCAGAGTAGCATATCTGTGGGTCTTCACGCAGCTTGATTGGGGTGTGTCGCTGCCGGCGGTGAGAGGACAAGTTCCAACGACGATTAGCCTCAGATAACGACACACCCTGGACAAATAAGGCCTTAGTACATCTCTAATGTAACTAATAAACACTTATAGTTTTATGCAGGTGTTGCGTATTGCCGATTCCCAAGCCGCTTGCCAAGCGTGGGGATTATGGCAAACCCCCCCCGCTTAAACGGGGAGGCCTATGTTCAACAGTGGACGTCTTTGGCTGATAATGATGTTGCGTATTGTATTAAAGGTATACACCTGTCCGAATAAACAAATTACTTGTTTAAGCGCACCCGTGCCGTCGCAACTTGCTGCCTGGTACTATTTTACCTCGGCATGTGATGATCACCATCCTTATCACCATTTTCCTATCGTTAATTTAATTTCCTAGGATAAATATTCACATGGAAACAGGCCATGTAGAGATTAGACAGTCAGAGATTAGGCAGAAAGACAATGGTTGACCGCTCAGCGAGCGCCTCAAGGTTTAGGGTATACGTCGTAGGTACTTAAGTATTATATCGGTACGAATGGGAGTTGTATTAACTATTTGCATAATAATAGAATTGATTGATATTTTCGTTTATGTGTATGCATGTATTATGTAGATTGTAACCTATGAATTAAATAAGATGAACAACAGTTTTATTGACCCACTCCATCAATATTGCCATAGACACTTTATCAATTAAAATTGATCACTTCGGCATAACAAAAGCAATCAATAGAATTTCCATTAAGAAAATCACTGGAAACTATGGGCGTACAAAATTTACATTCGTGATACCATAAAAATCTACCTGTCGGCTGTAGATTTTGTAATAAAATTGTATCATGTAATTATGGCAATTACATTAAAAGGAACATGGGCGAGTTTATAAGTGAGGAAATTACTGGTGACGAGAGAACAAAATACCTTAAATGTGTGTCAGCAAATTTCATATCCTTGATTCGGCAGAAGCGGTCATTCGCACATTTTTTATCCACCTTTGTTTCGTAACGCCGGGGTCCCGCCTTAAAGCCACTCATGTAATGAATGACCCTTTACCTTATACAGATTTATTGCCATCGGTCAATCGCCATATGCAACTATTTTTATGTACCAATTAATTAGGTAAGTAACCAGATAACAGGAACTATTACTGAGATTAAGTAACGATGTATGGTGTAGTAAATATAAATGATAGCGATGTGTAGCCATATATTATGGTAAAGTGTAGCTAATCAGCCTCCCAGACGAAGTCACTGGTTTGAAATTTAAATAAGAATGTCATGCAGTCAAATGCACGAGGGTAATTCAAGGATTAGTCTCATGTGACGGAAATAGGTACTACTGCGTCAATAGAAATACGACAGTCCATATGTTATCGACAATTATCTATTTACCACATAGTCAATCAAGGCGTCTATTATTGTTCATTGAATATTTATTACAAATATCTACATAATAATAGGGCAATTGATTCATAATAGTTTTAGAAAGATAACATATTAATGATTAATCAGGCGCATTATAAATTATACGTTTACACTGTTGAGCGAAACGTATGCAATTTGAGTTTGGTAATATTTAAATACAGATCTCATAACCGTTATTAGATAAATAATATGTAATTATTGGAATTATATGCTTGTTTTAATCAGTCACGCATGTCATTATCATTGCATACCGTTAAATCAGCAATGCTCAACCTTTTGACATAAAAGTTTATTCGTTTAGCTGCTTCAATACTAAATGTAGTAATAATTAAATATTACTAGATTCTCAGATTATAATACACTATACACAATAATCATACACTTGTTTGACTATAGTTACTCTACATAAGTAATTATAAAATCGAATCGATATTTTAAATGACATAGAAATTAGGTTGTTATAATATATAGTTTATATTGTATTGAGTTCCCAAACAACTGATCAATATATCCATATGCCATGCACAATGCACATGCTCATCAATGTCGACCCCGACTGACGCCCACCCACGCTCCTCACGCATTTTAATAACTTAATACCTGTGTTAATTTAAAATGTAATGAAGAGCCCAGCGGGTACAGATTGAGAACCACTCGGTCTATGACGAAATGTTGTCGCTGTAGGCATTGCTGTTTCAATGTGGTAAACAATCCTCTATACTTAAATGTAACTAAGTACCATATATTTATCAGATTCAAATCTGTAATAAGGCTGCGTCACATAGGCGTTAGGATACGCCTACACTGGTATTTAAATATTGCTAGTAGGTATATAAAGTATGTAAGTCGAATGTAGGTCCCGATATATGTACGTCCATTGTCTTTATAAGTAAAGTTACAGCAAATTCATATAGACGCAACATGGCGGTGTTTTATCGTACCATGTGGTGACAGCCATAAAAATCACGTTTCCCAATCGAGTTGATTGCAGTAATGTAAAGATGCTTCAGACACGTGTTTATCTTTGATTCTTTACAGAAATTTCAAAGTACGTACCTATTTAAGTATTTTAAAGGACTACTTAATCTTAAACTTAAGCAATAAAATAAAATAAAGTTTGGGTAAGTAAGTATATGTTTACCCTGAGTTCGTCTTCGGGGAAGATTCCCTTGTCCCTGAGATTGGTGAAGCGTATACCTCGCGCGTTGGGCGCGCCGCCCCCTGCGCGACCCCACGGCTCGTACGACGCCAGCTCTTCACGAGCCTGATTGAGGAAAAAATCTCGAATAAGATGTATGATAAACAAAATATAGGTACGAGTACATGCAAAAAAACAGATGCTGTTAATACTTATTCGTTAAAAATCCACAACCCACCTTAGAGAGGCTTCTACTAGAAGCCTCTCTAAGGTGGGTTGTGGATTTTTGTTGATCTAGTTGTAGCCTTCTACTATCCTTCAATTCATCTACAATGCTCTAGTTCGCTACTAACACATCCATCAAGGTTTTTAATTCAATTTCACGGGTGAAGCTTGCAAATAAATCATTACTGCCACAAATATAGCCTCTATTCTATTTATAAATGCTAAACCCAAATTTTCGTAGCCTACGTGGAAGTTTAAAATTATGTCCTTGAATTTACCTAATCTTTGATTAACCAAGAATTAGCTATTCATATTTTCATAAGAATTTCCCAAACGGTATTATTACGTATGCAAATAAATATTATTAATATTATAACATTGTGCGGTGGCTTGAGCCGCGCCTATTATTTCATAAGAGCGGTGGGAGGGAGGTTATAAATCTTATAGGTGTCATCATTGTTAGCATGTTATCATCTTACTTGGGAAAATATTGTTATGAAATATTACCAGAAACGCAGAAACTGTTTGTCAGTGTCAAATGATAGCGGATGCTTCTTTTAGAGTAGTAGAGCTATATTATGCTTGAGAGCCTCGTAGCTACGTAGCTACTGCGTATAACAGTCGATCCGTGTTTCTGTGTGATGGGTAACCGTTTATCACACATCAACATACATCAGTAACACAGGAAGCACGTTCAGACGTTGTTTCTGCACCTAATTTCTCTTCGCTCGTATATAGGGAACTATTATTACTCCTGCGTCGATAGCTTAGGATTAAAACCATAAGACTAACATCTGTGAAAGGAGGGATGTAGAGTCCCTCCAACGAAAACGGAAGATCTTTCAACAAGGCTGTGGTTTGCCTGGTGGGCCGCGGCGCCCTAGGCATACCACCTCCTTCCTCCACACATCAATCAAATACAAAAACCGTTCTAGTGATTGGTATAGGACCTTTCGTTGTTGCTCGTAGCAGTCCCGCACCCTCAGCTCTCGCTGTACACGCGCGATGCGCTCGCCCTCCGCCCTGGTCTGCTCTGCCCTCCGCCGCTCTCGTGCCCGACGCCGCAGAGACCCTGACGTCGGGACACAGAGCCTCCTGCCAACAAATTTTGGATACAATCAGCTATACAGTAGAAGAACCGGCTTAAATTATTACGTTTAGATCACATTTGTAAACAGCTGTTAAAATTAGGAATTTTGAACTCATTAGTGTTTTAAAAAAACATCGGTGATTGGTTCTTGCGACGTTGGCGCGTTTACAGCATAAGTAATGTTAAAACATATTTGTACTTAGGTAAAATAAGAATTTACCCAAACTATAATTTATTACCATGCTCCGAAATAAGTTAACCACAAATCCATTTCTCTCGCACTCGTCTATCCGTTGATTATTTATTTATTAAGTAGAACGTAAGGGTTGATTACACGCCTTGAAATATTGATGCTTTTGAGTCGCGGGACCAATGCTACTAATAATACTCACTGCATGACCTATCGATTTATCTATAGCTATTGGTATTTCAAAACAACTGTAATTACATCCAGATTAATTCAGCGATTATACAACATCGGTGTTTATGAAACCGATTTACGTGCATAAATGTCAGCGCAGTTAAAGTGAATTCCTGGTAACAAAAACATGACTAAAAAGCAGTTTGGACCATTAGATAATATGTATTTAACGTGGTAAACGTAATAATTGTATTATTTACATTTTCAGTTTTTGTATTAATATATTTTTCATTTGTTGTACTGCATAATGTGCCAAATAAATTAAATTTAATATTTTTCTCGTACTAATAAGAAAGCACTTCACATGACCCTGATCATATAAACGGAAATGCCGAGCTAAGTAAGAATATGAACATTGGTCATAAAAACAAGAAGATACAGTCTAAATACAAAATTATGTAGATTAGAACTTATATACCTAAGTTGCAATATAGTGGGTATCGACTCCAACCAAAACATAGAGATACAACCAAAATATTAAAACTCGTGCAAACTCGTGGCAAACCATTTTAAAAATGTTGATTCTAACGCAACTCGTCGGTTCACAATTACTTTAACACATTCTGATGACAATGATGTCAAATATTTTGACTTCACGTAAATACATTTTCTATTAGCATGTTATTACGTGATATACCACAAACTTTGTCCACATACCATAAAACGATATCTTACCTACGCAATCTCCGTGAGTGTAAAGTAAACATTTGAACTATGGTTTCACTAAATCCAACAGTAAAACTTAACCTAACACATAACTGAGTACGAAACAAATTCTAACGAGAATAAATACAGGGAGAACTGTGCTGATACTTAACATGATCATCGGTGTTTAATACTGTCTGGGGCGGACTGCCGCCTTCAACTGAAAGCGGCCCGCAAAGTTTCGGTCGCATCAACTGAAACGCGCGCTTTCGTGAACGTTTGCATTAAGCGTAGATTATCCGTGTTTTATATAAATTATCATTTTAAATTATTTATAGAAATCTCGTAATAATTGTTTTAATGTTTCGTTATACTATAATCAAAACGAATGCCTACAAAATAAACTTTAATTTGTTTTTGTTTGATCCTACACATAGATAGGTATATAGTATATACCTACTTTCTATTACATAATAACACTGCCACAATCTCAATTAAAAGCAGTAGCAGCTAGAGATGTCAATACACACCTAAACTTAATATAAATAGGCTTCGTTGCTGTTTGAATTTTTGATAACGGCTGACCTTTGGTATACTTTACTAAACAAAACTAACTGGAATTAAGCTAAATACTCACTAATTTAGCGAAGTAACTTCGATGTATTATTTATATCAACACACTATACGATATAGATCAAACATAGTTAAAGACGTATTCGTATATATAGATACGTACAAATAAGACCGGACTAAACGAATACAAAGTAAAAACTAAATCACAATAAAGCTTTACGATGAGGACTACTACAGAACAGAAGAGGTACTGACCTACAAATTCTAAGCCCTCCGCAAATTCGCGCAAAAATAACTTGCAAACTCACACACGTACACCCACACTCACGCAGGTGAATACAGACACGGTGCGCATGTTACAGACAATACTGCTGTGTCCGACATGAAACTTATTAGAGTAGGTAATAGGTATACGACATACGTAGGTATTAAGAGAATACAGATTGAAAGTAAGTTAGATTAGTATAGTACAATCACATTTCACCAGTTCCTATTAGTTTTACACGACTGGGAAGGTAAAAAGGAGTGTAATGTTTTCAGGGTACATGTATGTATGTAAGTATGTATGTGAGTTTATTTATTCCACCATAACTTCTGAATGCCGGAACCGATTTTGATGTATGGAGTGTCGTTAGAATCCTTACACCATCGCGAGTAACAAAGGCTATAAAGATGAAACAAATAAAAAAATATAATTTTTTGTCATGGCAGTCGTGTTATTTTTTTTTTAAATTATATTTTGTCAGGATATATAGCCATCACGAAGAGGAACGTAAGGATATGCTGCTGTGCACCTTTCTTTTGCCAAAATTTGAATGTTACAGTGGCGTTGAGCTTATTGGCATTTATCGGATTACGGTTTCAAATTAGTTATAATCTCAACAGATATATAAGTCCCTTAGGGCTACATCTTCAGTTTGACTTAAGTACCTATCTAATATAGGGCGACACAGGTTTGATAATGACTCAAACTTAAAATGTTTTTCGAAGCTATCTTCGAAAAAAATCTTTGATAGGTACGATAAACTGAACACACAAAAGCTGAAATTTATTCTCAAAGAAACTGAAAAGATTCATGCTACGAGATAGTCTCGATAACATGGTTTATGGCTATAAGTACCTACTATTTAGGTATTAGTATTTTGAGTCCTGAGTATTTTATTTATTTTATACACTTCTTTCTTCACCTTAATAATCGAACTAGGTACTTATGTATTATCTAGATCAACACAAATCCGTAATATAACAACACGTTACTACCGCGTCTTGAGTGTTACTGATTCTCTATAGCTTACTGTACCTATTTCTTGCAAATCATCGGCTGTTATTAAGTGCTTTTGACGGAACCTAGGTACCTGGCTACCAATATGGTTAAAGAAAATGCGTCGTAATTAGGTCATTCAATTCAAAGGATTTAAGTCGATAAACGATTTATAAACATGAAAGTAATTCAAACGAGTAATACTGGCAGCATTGTTGCCGGTCTTTAGTTAAAGCTTTTTTTGCCTTCATGCTACATCCCTCATCTGTATCTATAGCTCGCCCACCAGGTTAAAATAACAGGGATGTCCTATTAATACGACAAAGACGTGAGTTTCCAAAACCCCTCTTGGAAACTGAAATATACATGACTAAAACTTATTACCTAATATAAAACCGATGACAAACTGACGAACTTACCTGACGCTTATTACGATTTATAGATCTCCTATGTAAAATATTCGAGCAAATATTTTACTGGCGGTAATAAAATACTAAGAATTCAGGCGCATAAACATTATTCTGCAATGAATTTCAGATAGGTACTAACATATCATATTTTAGCTTATTAATGTTTCTTCAGGTTTTAAGTTTTCAAACTATTTACATAAATAAGTAACACGTGCTCAACCCATTAAGTACTGTAATTATCAACGCGATAAAGGTTCACTTTCAATCTTGGCTTAATTTCAACCTAACTGGACTGTTATAAGGTTGATTATCGTTTAAATGCACCGTAGCCACTTCGCCGTGTAGTTACATTGTTGTATAGTGCAGTAGGTCGTATACATTTTTCATGTCATTTTTCAGTTGGCATTCTGTTGGTCCTGGCGGTACCGGGCGCGGACCGATCGATTGCCGCAGACACGCAGTTCTAATTCCCATTGCATTCATTCATATACAATTTGCAGACGGATTTTCATGCGTGTCGCGGAAATAGGTCACCGATAAATCGTTATTAAACGATGACATTTTACGAGACCTTCAAGGTCGCTGACGGCTATAACTTATACGCGTCCTTGCGCGGAATGTTATCAATGTCGTCCTATATTTTTGAATTATTGAAAGGGGTGTCCTACTTTGGAAATAGGTTGTAATAATTGATGAGGTCGGTCAATTGGATCATTACAGTAGTTGTGAGAATATTGCCATGAGAAACACGGCAAATTAAAAAGTTATATTAATTGATAATAGCTCATTTTAGTTTGCCAAATACCGTAAATTGTAGTCGCATAGTACGCCAGGTGTATAGAGCAAAGACTAATCTAAAGACTAAACCTGTTAAGCAATTATTTATTTTGTGCACCTACAAAATGTTTTCTAAATCATCCTGCATCACTAGTTGCTACCATTTTACCAGGTTCTATGCTGAAGGTATCTGAATAGTACACAGAGGATACTGGGTATAACACTCGTCTAATTTGACTAACTCAACCTTTTACTAGATATTGTCACCGAGAAACAGGATCTCTACATTTTTAAAAACATAAAATAAAACAATATTTTGTAACTAATGTTTATATTAAAAATTATTCATGATTTACCATTTTACAGAATAATAATATTTACAAACATATGACCTATGAAAAGTATGTCTACATACATATAAATAAACTTCATTGACTCCCATTTTTTAACATTTTTAATGTACAAAAAAACATACACCTCCTTTTCCGCTAATTGTATTGGCCGACACAACGACCAAGGTATGAAATCATTTCGTCCATTACAAAGCGTTTCGAACAGGCAGTTATCTATATCGCACGCAGCTCCGCCGGCGGTAGTTCCGGATGAAGTCCGTTTCCACGTCTATTACCATTCACATGCTGCGTGTGAACCTAACTTAAACACGAAATTCACACGAACAATGGGTTTGATGCGGTTATTGATCATAAATCGGACGGCTTCAACGCACAAAGGAAACGGATTATACAGTGAATCACTTGTAATTCTACCGGATCTAGCACTCAGTACTGTTGGTGATTACGAACAGTCTCGATCATTTGTTCGGAGTCTACTTCATGTATTTTCAGTCCTTATGTCGGCCTTACACTAAATTACCTTATTAATGACTAATATTTTGTTAAATATTAAAATTTCAAGAAAAAGTATTAAGAATACTGCGCTTATGGTGCATTTCTTTTGAATACTCTGATATTTCGTTTATTATATAAATCTGTTACATCGAATATATATAAGTGTTAGTATTATTTACAATTGAAATATGTACTAATTGGCTAACAGATTTTATATAATTTGCTAACGACGTTAACATTCTGCCTTAGCATGTGGTGTGGCCTCATAAAATACTTACAATTTAATACTAGGTCAGAATATAACATACACCTCTAGTATGTAACGTGTACTCTAAAGAAATTGAGGTAATTGGTTTTGAAGATAAAACACGGGTAACTTATCCAATGACTCTCAGTATTTACACATCATAAAATACATACAGTAAGAAACGAACGAACACCAACTAATGAAAACGACAGAGTAAGTAATTTATGTGATGGTCGTCGATAGCATATTTGTGCACTAAACACAGGTACTTTATATCTCTATACCTACTTCAAGATTGCACGATACAAAAACAGTTGAGCATATCTATATTACAGTACACACATGTATGTACAGCGGTATTTGGTAACGAGTCACACACGCTCCCGGCGGCGCTAGCTCGCGGCACTCGTAGATACTCCATGGTGTCTCAATACTCACAGAAAATTATCTTAAAATAAATCAGGTCACACAAGTGAAGGACACAAAGAACAAATATTTATATAAATACTA
The DNA here is from genome assembly GCA_905340225.1 of Abrostola tripartita. NCBI lineage: Eukaryota > Metazoa > Arthropoda > Insecta > Lepidoptera > Noctuidae > Abrostola > Abrostola tripartita. Next base: position 2,389,386 of record HG996494.1, read on the forward strand.
ATCAAATATGTATATATACTTTAACAATATGCAACATATAATTATTTGACAATCAGTTCGACTGATTACAATAATATAATAACAATCTACATAGTGTTATTTAGTTGTATGCAATAGAATTTATTATGTATAATAATCAGGGCACATGGTATAGCTTGACGTATAATATCTACGATATATGTCGCCGTGTTGGCTCACATCACTCCCGTCGTTCACTTCCGCACAACGTTCACTCACGCGCACCGTTCACTCTCGTACGACGTTCACTCTCGAGCCGAGCGTGGGCGGCGGCGACCTAGCCCGACTCACGTCTAACGCACATTAAAAATACAATGTCCAACGCCTATATCTTACGAAAAAAGGTATCCAAAATTCCGTGATCTCGCGCATGAGCCTTTAACCGATATCAAAGGTCGCATGACTAAAATAATGAACAGAGTACTCTTAGGATCACATTGACGCTCGAACGATGAATGTAAACCAAAAACTACGCTGCGCGGTCGAGCGGACGGCCCGACGGTACACTAGCTAGAACTGTGGATGCCTTTCAGGGATAGTAACAGCTTCGAGCCGGGCCGCGGACTATTTGATCCTGTTGAGCACGAGGTCGGTGGTGACGAGCAGGCCGCGCTGGTAGGGCGAGGGCGCGAGGTGCGCGGCCAGACGCGCGGCCTCAGCGCCGTGCTTGCGGGCCAGGAAGCGCGTCTGCTCCAGGCCGCGCGACTTGTGCACCAGCTCGTACGCCTTCTGCACGTCGCCCGCCTCTTGGAACCGCCTCATTATCATCGGGTTCAGCTCGGGGTACTGCACGCAAACCACACGAGTTAGTATCGTCGACATACAACATTACAATACTACTAAATGATTATGACGTCGATGTCTTTTGTATGTGAATAACATTTCTTGTTCTTCTTTAGAATCAACAGATCGAAAAAGCAGAATCGTAGATTAAATTTAGATAAGAATGAACCAATACGATATGAAACTCGCATACAAAACACATCACGCAAGAGATGGTCCTACGCCAATCAAGTCGTTCTAACAATAATTATTTATTCTTGCATAGCGAATTGAAAATACACGTTAAGAACTTAGATGTAGGTAGGTATGTCACTAAACATGTTATGAATATATGAAACATTCCCAAAAAGAATAACACGTATTTTTAATTCTAACATAAAAATAAATTATCTAGTTCAAAGACGGTCGCGCTAAAATTTTGAATATTTTTTGTAATGCATAGCCACTGAGGCTTAACATGATGTGATAGGTATAAAGATTTTTGCGCAAATGCGCGTTGAGGCCCGTTATGGCGCGAGTATGTAGTGTTGAGGTAGGGCAACCGGTTCAACGCTGTTTGGTCACAGCGAACTTACTCACATCACGCGCTAAGGAATCCTAATTATTTTGAAACTTTGCCGTCGGAATTTGGGTCAAGTTTTATAGAACTATTTTGTATAGTAGTACTAGAGGTAGAGACATACTATAATTAGACTATTAATAGGCGTAATTAATCAATATCATTATCTTTTCCGAAGGCCAGTATTTATCCAATCTAAGTGGGAACGAAATAGATGCTTACTTAATCATCATGAGCTAGAAGACGTCCACTGCTGGACAAAGGCCTCCCCCTTAGAACGCCACAATGAACGACAAATTGTGGCTTACTTAATATTTGGTGATAATTCTTATAAACCAAATCAAAATATTTTTAAAAGAGTAACGTTGGAGTTTCTACCATAGGAATAAACTCTTGGCACCAAGCAACTAGTTTGACTTTTTGTGTGTACATTTTGTCGCCTATTAAAAACCTTACGACTATGCCATTTATCGAGCATGTTTCAGTCACGGGTATAGGAAAGATATCGTCTAGTCTTTCATGAAGAATGTGTTGAATGTACCTTTTCGCAGGCGAAGAGCACTGGAGCCGTGGCGAGCCCCAGCTTGAGGTCCGCGGCCGTGGGCTTGCCCATGGCCTGCGCGGACGACACGAAGTCCAGCAGGTCGTCCACCAGCTGGAACGACAGGCCCAGGTTGCGCCCGTACTGGAACGCCACCTCGCACGTGCTCTCGTCCGCGCCGCTCAGCAGGGCCACCTGCAACACACGTTTTTATGAGTAAGTTACCTTGTCTCACTGATTTTTACATCGGGTTTTAGCTAAATGTAGATAAACCAAACTGAAGTAAAAATCAACTCTACACAATTTTAAATATTTAAGTTTTTTTTTTTAATGATTCGATTCGCGACTTCAGCCGATCCGTTGCATGTTTCAACTTAGCTACCGTGTCACAGCCCGCGTCTATCAAATTACGAGATCCGTATTAATTTAACGTCTTTTGGGAGACGTCTGGTGGCAATTTAATTATAACCAAATTGGCACATCCAATATACGAATACCTTATTTTTTTCCTTTAAAAAAACACTACGAATTTCTCCTGTACCGTAGGTACGTTTCACACACATGAAACATCACATACACAAACATTCAGACTCGGGACAAACATCTGCGGTTCACACAAATTTTTGCAAATTCATACGATTTTGTGGAGGCTTTCATTGTTATTTCGCGATGCGTTATTATGTTCCTATGATTACACAGAAGTAAGGGGAAGTCCCAAAAGCAATCTGGAGATATTAGTGGAGAGCCTGGATGAACATACAATCTACATTGGCTACCTATTGTATGTCCATTTGCTCCATAGAAAATTGCCAGACGACAGCACTGATAGCCGAGTGGTATGACCGTTGGACTGCCAAGTCAAAGGTCGCAAGTTCAAACCCCGGCACGCACCAATGTCTTTTCGAATTAATGTGCGTATTATAAATTAATTATCAGTTGCTTAAAACGGTGAAGGAAAACATCGTGAGGAAACCGGCACACCTGAGAGATTTTTCAAAGGTGTGTAAAGCCATGTCAGAAGCCTACAGGCGGTTTAAACTCTGACACCAGGTTGTTCATCAACCACACGTTAAGAAGATAGAAAATTCATCCCTCTTGTGCTGTTCTTAAGTACTTCGTAATACTGAATCATTTTTTATATAACTTAAATTAAATTATGATTTATTGGCTACAAATATTATGACATTTTACGATCTTTTGACTTCAGTGACAAAGTAATACCTATTGTAATAATTTTATGTGCGGTGTCGCAAATGTTAATTTAATATTTGTAGACATTAGAATAAAAGGTCGCTTATATATTCGTATTATCTCGTTAACGTCTGCTGGTAAACGGGGTTTCAAAACTCATTATAAATTTCTGGTCATAGGTCGATAATTCATAACCAAAAAGATTTTTTATTGTAATCGAAAACTATAAATCAAACGTCAAGTATGTGATACATCCATATTCCTGTTATTAAGACAACCAAAATAGACAGCACGCTATTGTCATTTAATACAAGTAGGTACTACAAATAATGCTGCTCAAAAGACCTAACCTCACTTGGTCTATAAGGTCTAAAGGATTCTAAGGTTAAAGCTAAGGACCTTTCACTTGGTCAGAAGCCACACACACCGCCAATAATAAAATAATAACAATAGTTGTGACTAATGTATTCAACTGAATGCTAATAAGTACGCTGAAATAATGGTAAACATAAGTCTACAGGCTCACAATAACTCTTCTCACTTGTAAACGAGGCAGACACTCATTCAGTCATTCAATCCATGATATTTCCTCATACAGTTTTAGCATAATGACGTAATAGCCGTCGCCTAGCAACACAGTAATTAGAATATTACCGCTTTGACTGAGTTCGCGATGAGCGACGCCGTCTTCCTGTAAGTCTTTGTGAGGTAATGCGCGAACCGTTCGTTCTCCGTCTCCTTGCTGCCCAGTTGCATGAACTCTCCTTGTACGAGGTCTGTCACCACCTGAAAATTAACAATTATTATTTATAACCAGCATTTTCTCGATACCGAGCTTTATTTTCGTGTAAAATGTACATATTATTATGTACTATTTTAAATATTGATGGCATATGAACATAGAGTTTGCATCTACATTTATTTATTCTGTATTTTTATTTTTTAACAAAGAGTTGCCTTAAGCGCGGCCTAGGAATTTCTCCTGTATCGTGGGTGCGTTTCACAAATATGAAATATCACATACATAGCATATTTATTTGTCCTCCAGGAAAAATAGTTACTAAAACAGTCCTTTATGTTTTTTAAACATGTGAATAATGTTTTTTCTGAATATCCCTTTGTTTATCTTCAGTCTTACCAATAGTTTGCTTTCTGTTCACATGTTCAGGTACTTAATAGGCATTATTGGAGCAGTGATAAGAGAATCTAAAAAAATATAATTGTTTGAGAATTAATTAAGCACCCGAACATGATACCTAGCTAGGTAGTTGCCATTTGTTTTTTAACATAACACATGTACGTACTTAATCAATTTGCATGTCTAGCACATTATATCCTGTTCTTATTTAGCGCGTTATTGTAAATATTTAAGATTGTTTAGGTATCCTTTGATAAGCTATTCTAGCTTAGTAAGAAGTTTCTTTTGGTTTATTTAGATGGAAAATAAGAGATTTAGGTACAGTGCTGTATATAATTTTATAATATTTGTTGCCAAAATGTCTAGTTTTAAACAGGGAAATGTAAACCAACTTATTCGTCTTAGTAATTTAAATAAACGTGAATTCGTACTATATTTAACACCTGCACAGTTATTAAATGCAATGTACCTGAAACCTACTTATTTTTGTACGCAAAGTAGTTTCGAGCAAGATTTCTACGATAAATCATGTTTAACCTTGGCATAAAACAATAAGCAATAAAAAACACTTATTACCTTCTAAAAACAGTGGACCGCTTTGAAGGACCGGAATCAATCAATCAATAATTTATTCAGTTGCTGTGTGCAACTGATTTAGGAAGGGTTACAAGAAACTTTTTTAAACAAAATTAACTCGTTTTTGAAACCATTTTATTGCAATCAATAGAAATAACATTACGCTACAATTTCAACGGCAGCCCGAATTCAACCACTATTTGTTATAGGGGTATTAACTAACTTATACCTTTTGAATAATAACTACCTACTAATAACTTAACAACTACAAACGGGACGTACGGACCTCAAAATATATAATTCACACACAACACAAAACATTCAAAAATATTTTCCTACGAACGAATGTATTACACATATGTACTTGACTAAAGTCATTATTCAAATGCTATGTAAAATCTTTACTATAAAGGTCACAGACAAATTTTGTAATAAAATTTTTGCAAAATCTTTCAAAATACCCGTTTAAACGTAATCATATAGTGCCGATAAAAAACCGTAAATGAGACCCGTTTTTGGTTTTTATCGCTGAATATTATGATTCACTGATTACTCGGACTGAAGATAAATTTCATTAAATTTGTCTTGAGTATCATCATAAGGATTTCAGTGAATATGTAATATGTAGGTATATAGATGAAGATGGACGATAATGATACTGGATAAAGAAAAGTTTTAAAAGTAAAGATAGGCTCATCGTCCAGCAGACAGCAATTCTAAGCTTCGATCATTTATTTATCCCATATGATAACAGTAAACAAGAATTTGTTAACAAACTAGGGTGATGTTATAAAAAAAACCTAAAAAACTAGACTCGTAATAGTTGTGCAAAGTTTTTGGTTTCATAATAATTAACCTCGATGAATTAAAATGATTGAATAATATAGAGCAATGCGCAAGCGCGACAATCTGTTTAATTTATTTATAACACAGATAAATGTCACTGTTTATTTGTAACCAGATTACTTATAATTAAACTGAATATAATTGTTTATTTCTTTATTGTACCTACGTTAATAATTAAAGAGTATTGAAAATAAGTTTCATTAAGTGTAACCGTAGGCAACTAAATAGTTTTTCATGTATGTCATTAAGTTGCAAATAAGTCTCGATAATAACTAGAGCAAAAATCGTAACTACAGTGTTTTAATAATTATTTATTTATGCACACTTATATAGGCGCAATCGCTAATAGTCACGCAATATAAATATCGGATGACAAAATAAAAAGATTCATTTTATTTTACTGGCAACATTCTTACTAAGGTCCAGATAAGCAAGATTGTGAGGTTCGTTTTGATATTTCTTTACCTTAAAATTCACAAACAATAAACAAAGAGATAACAAAATTGTTATCTGTGAGTAACTACTCACAAACTTGTGATAAGAAGATAGGTAACCTATGGATTGTTTAATGTGGGTTGCCATGACTACTGATTCAGGAGGTTGCAAATACAAACATTAAACACACGATCTCTACAGGTTTCACTTTGTTTTGTCGTTTTAGTGGTGTTTAAAATTATTTGGCATTTTCAAACACTTATACACAAGTATTATGATATCGTTACAAAGATGGAATTTGCATTGACTACATCGCTTACATATCATGCTTTAACAAAATTGATGATTTTTTACCATGAATTGAGGAACGTATTAAATTTTTACATAATAACAAAATTAAACAATTTCAAAGGTATGCCACGATTTTATTACCATTGCATTTAAGAAGGCCGAAAGGATGAATAGTTTTAATGAATATTCTAACCAAACATTCGACCCCAATTGAGCATGCGTGCGCTCACGAACATTCAAAAGGTTGCATTAAAGTAATGGTCGAGCTACCACTAGAATAAGACTGAATGGGAGTACCTCAATAATGATGAAACGCAATAATACTGAGATATTAACGTTTTATCGCATCAAATGCATGTGTTAACAAACTGTATTTTTAACCACTTATTTCAGCACAAAGTTATATCAAACTCAATTAGTTTCCTTGATTTACATAAAAAATACATTAAACAATTTGTAAAATCGAAAGTTTTGAATTTAATTTATTTATTTAGTCATTCAAGTTATTTAAGTCAAGGATTAAGGGTCCACGGGCTTTTTCTCTTTATTCAGAACCTACTTAATCATGTTGTCTTTTTGAGTTGGGGTCTTCTTTCTTTTTGAAAACCTGATAATTGAAGTGGAATAAGAGTGAGAATGAAGTAACAAGAATCTACTTGAGTTTAGGTTGTTCTTAAATTAGAGTATATTATTTAAATTGTAAGGGTAAAACATAAGTTAGACATAGTCGTAAATTAACCTTAGATATTGCGTGACACAATGACGTAGTAAAGGGTTCAATTTTATCAAGTACGTTACAAGTTAATAGACCAAGGATACAAATACAAATTTGTTTTAGTTTAAAACTAGTTTCAAGCTACTATTCAGAATATTCATGAACGTGGTTGTCTCAATAGGTTTAATTGGTATTCCGCAAAATCTGATTAAGTATGACTTTTCTAAATTGATCTAGCAAATAAATATACAACCTGTTTTGACACTGAGTATAACATTTTATTGAAAAATTTACCTGAATTAAGCGTGAAACCTATTTGAAAAAAAAAACTGCAGCTTAATCGGTTCTACTTTCAATTCTAATAATCTAGGTTTGCATAACTTTGTTTGCGATATTTGTACTACCCCTAGTATAATATACTACAGAATTTACGCTACAATTAAGTATGTAGCTCATATTCATAGGACGTAATCAGAAAACAAAGGCGGCAATAACGACCACATTAGAACCAAGGTGTTTGTTATATTACAGACTCCACAAACACGTTAAGTCAACCCGTGAATATTGATTAGATCGTGTTAAGTGTTAATTGTAGTGCATCCTGTCGGCTGTTTATATATATTATTGAGTAGTTACCTGGCTAAGTACGAGTGTGACGTCATTGCTGCGCAAGCGAGCTATCATCATCGACGCCACAGCGAGGATGAAGTCGCCGGCCATCGCCACCTGGAAACAATTTCATGGAACAATTAAAATGAGTTCGATAAATTCATACATAATCGCGTGACTAGGGTTGTATCGTGAACGCGAAAGTATTGTAAGGCTTTCCGTACGTGATTTCATAGTCATGTTTTAATTCGTTTAGACAAGAAGAATTAAATAGGCATTTACATAACGTAAAATCTTTTTTTGATAGTGCAAAAATATCAAAAGTTCATATGGAGCAGCTATCTTTGTTGAAAAGCCGGCATGAAACTCCAGGGCCAACAGAAGTTTTTATGATGCGTTGCCACACTTTATTATATTATAGGTGCCTAACAAGTTATGATAGGTCTTAACTAACACTACTATTATATGACGTGTCTTATGCAAATAAACATTACGAAATATATACAGATTACCTAAAATACAAAAAATAAGCGTAGATATCTGCCTTATTTATTGTCAGCAGTAATTTAAGCTGGGCCTCTATTAGCCAAGTTCTTACTTAGGCTATAGTTACCTACTTAAACCTAGTGTATTTGTGAAGGTCGAGCTAAATAATGATACAAACACACCAATCGTTGTCTGGTTAGACTGGTTCATTAATATAAACTATCTACACACGGCGTGTATGGGTACTGGCTAGCGTGCGGGGGAAAGTATGTGTCACATGCATATATTGCAAGTATTTATTAAATGCACACAGAACCTCGTATAAACATGAATGGATTTTCTATGAACCAAAACATTGACATTTTATATAATAAGTAAATAACGTCATAATAAGTATTACAAACATTTACAAAGACCGATTATTTATTGCTCCAACTTTCTCTGCAATAATTAAATGTTCATCAATATTAATAATGAGCAAAGTATTGACTACATACTCCTAAAAGACATGTATCGGCTTACGTATTACCACAATTCACATTTTCCTTAGCGATGTGATAACACAGGGATAATAATAGACCTGCTTGGAGTCTGAATCATTAAATATTAGAATAAATCAGCGTGGTAAATAACATAGATTGTAATAAATGTATCGATGGCGCACATTTCTCCAGTTGTTGACAAGAATGTCGAGAAAGTTTGTGATGCGGTGTTCGGTCGCATACTAATGGCAAAGCGCGGTGCGGACGTTTCGCCGGCGGCGCGCCGGATCCGAGTGTGGGCGCGCGGGCCCTGGCCGAGCCAGCGCGCGCTGGGACCAGACCGCCTCTCATTAAACCACTGGACACTTGTCAACCTACATCCAGTGGCCGGGTTCACGCACTGCCATACGAGCCTAAACCTCACTACTAATTATAATACACCTTATAAAAACAGTTCGATATAAAGCACAGTATATGAGCGTGATTTAAATACTGTGTGGATTTAGAGCAAATTTTACTACTACAGTTACGTTACTGATTGAAAATTAGTAAAACTGCTAGTCACGATAGAAATCAAGAGTTTTATGCAATCACAATTGCAGGTAATTAAAAAGTAAGCTGTTGTGGTTAACGTATTATAACTATTGTAATGGTTTGTTTTCACTTATCCGCTTACGAAGTTATTAATTTATGTTAATAAATAATAATTAATATCGATCGGCCTAACAAGTCTGTAGGTCTCTACAGCTAGTGACCCCATTTTTTCCTGTTTTGGTACTGGCTGATCTTTGCGTCAAGTTTTGACATTTATTAATAGATTTATCATCATATCTGCTGCTTATTTTAATGATTAGCAATAATGAAACAAATTTTAAAATATTAAGGTACAAAGATTAATTAATAAATTTAAAATTAATAGTTATAATAATTTCAACAGCTGTGTTTGACTGAAAGTTCTGAAATCCCTGCAGATATATACTGTATGTACTACATAAATTGTTAAACATTAACCCCTGTAGCTTCAAGAACGTATTTGTAACATCATCACCTACTTTAGAAGGTATTACACAAATATAATGATAACGATGTCCTTGACCACCTATTCAGTGCAAAAACCTCGCTGCCGTCTAAGTAGAGGAATCAAAAAATGTGAAAGTGGTCGGTCGGTGACGCGATACTATTTCCATAAGGTGGCATGAATGGAGGCATCCGGCGTCAAGTCCGGTTTGGAGCCAACGACACACAAATATTACAATCAAATATTTGTTAATTAATACTGTATAATCGACACTACATATACAAGTGACGATAAGCGACAGAAGAAGGACCGAGATCTTAGTAATCTTTAGCTGAATGCACATGTTAAATGTCTTTTGTTTTAATAATATTATTAACTGAGGAATAAGAATAACTTTCTGCTGAACTCATCACTGAGTATCAGAAACAAAGACTACATATTCTGGTTATCGTTTCAACATTATAAGCCTGATAGACTCTGACCAATCATTTCAATGTCATGCGTAGTTTCTGTAAATCTTTCGTCACCGCGTCTCGGCCATTAACCGATTTTGGGCAATTATTTTATGTAGAATCAAATTGAATTACTATAATAACCACTTAAAGTACACCTATACTTGATATTATAATATTGATAACAGTAATTTTACTTGCTGACAGACCCATCCCTTCCTCCAAAGGTGGAGCTTTACGAGAACAGGTGTCGCACCTTAATTTTACGTAATTCACTTCTAACATTCCATGGGCGCATCTGTGCACGTAACAGGTGAAAATTTGGCCTAGTACCAGTAAATAGCACCTTTGGATTTTTATTATTATGGCGTATTAGATAACAGCTAGCTTTTAACGATACCTACAATAATTCGAACATAATGATTTATTGTTTAATTCTAATAACATTGCTTTTATAGTTATAAAGGCTATTTTAAATTTGTATTGATTTGTGTTATTCGCAGCCCGTCACCTACGGGTGTTCTCTAAAATAAGTGCTTATTTAATCATTGTTAAAACGAAACATATAATTTGAGCTATTTAATCTCCATTAGTAACATTATCCGTAACACATAAGCAACGGGACTACACGGGATTGGCCGCGCGTATCGTATGCGCTTGGTTGCGCAAATCGGTGCGCGTTAGCACACTTTCTGTACACTAACCGGGCTAAAAACGCATCCGTTACGTGCGCGAACCGGACCGGTGTAACTGCACTGACGACACGCGAGCAATGTGTCATGACACTCACATCCGTGAACCAGTTCCATGTTACATTAATTACAGGAAAATATTGGCTACAATTGGTTATTCTAATCAGTACCATTTTCAAAGATTTTTATAGACTGCATTTTACTTTATAGTTCTTACCGCCGAACTCAGAGACATTTAATGATTTCTTCAACTATCACTAACCGCCGAACTCAGAGACATTTAATGATAACTTAAACTGTCACTAAGTAAAGGTTTCCTTTGTGAAATCTTTACTTAGTGTCAGTTTAAGTTATCATTAACGTCTCTGTGTACGGCGGTTAGACTACTTACATTTAATCAACAAGAAAAATATTACATCACATGAAATTCAAATAAAATTTGTCACTATCAGGTTAGATTAATGACAGATTATAGTACTTACATTGAAATAATGTAAAAACATTTATTTTTTCATATATCATTGTATTTAAAATAACAATTTATATATGTGCAACAGTATATACAACTCCCATGATAAGAGTGAAAGGCTTTCACAAGAACACGTTGAAAGTCTGCCCACCGTGAGCCACATGAATAATTTACCAGAAAAATCTCTACGATTTCACGCCAACTTAATTCCGAATGCGTTGTAGTTTCTATTCTGTAATTCATTTACACCCATACATTGTAATGCAAGTTCGCACCCCGCCTGAATCGCTAAACTCTGAGACAACACTTAACATTGTACACATGCTTCTGATATATGATCTCAAGTCAATGGTGTGCTATAAAATACTCGTAGTAGTGATTTACTACTCAAAAATTCCAGGTCCGTACTAAGTCCCTTCCCAAGGTATCTGCGTGTCAGTTACCTCGGTAACAATAAAAGATTTCCGGGTCGAGAGATGCAGCAAAAAGGTGAAATAAGTAATTTACTTGATGCCGATAAATTTCCGGGTCATCGGCACTTGGCACTGAACCCATCCCATATATGGCAACTTATCATCTACGAGTAATGCCGCGGCAGATAAGGTAAATGCAAGTCACAATGATGTTTATCGATCACGGAACTTTAAGCCATGGGGATAATGCACCCTTGTAATTAAACTTTTACTTGTAGGATAGTAAATGTCCTGAGCTGCAAACGAAGGCCATCATCGGAGCCTGTCGGGTAATTGCGACATTATTTCTTCAAGCGGATCTCGTATAACTAGATGTATGCAGTTGCATTTCGCAAGGAGGCCTTGACAGTGGGCAGGTGGTGGTGGCGACGGCGGCGGCCGGCGGACGGAAGGTGAATGTGGCGGGATCTATGTCACGCGGCCGGCCTTGACTCCCCCCTCATCCTTCTCACTACACCACTCATTCGGAGATCGGCTACCAAAAGCCGCGTTGTGCGCACTTCGATATAAACACAGCGTATAAATTAATGATCAACATTACTAATTAAGATTATTTTTTATATTACTTATTCATTACAATTTTTATCATTGAATTACATAAAGGCATTAGGTACTACTATGTACGTAAATTGAAAAATATTAAATTTTACTAAGAATATATTCCGACTTATTGGTGTATTTTTAATCAAACTGTAATAAGTTTTAATGAGTTTCGATTTAGATAAATGTGCGCTGTCGCTGGCGATCAATGTGATCGATACACGTTCGTATTGCAGTTGATCGGGGTATTTCGTATCAAGTGAGTGGAAGGTCCGGTGGTTTCGACACCGTCGGGCATCTAGTGGCGATTAGTGGTCGTCGAGTGGGCCATCGTTTCAACACACCTGCTCGTGGACACGTGTATACGACAAAATCCGGTTTTTGCAATAATCACCAAGTGTGTAATCTGCGTGTAATGAATCGACTGCGTCGTAGTTGTGCGGAGCTTCACTATTATTGCCAAAACGTTATGCGACATTCTTCTACCATATTTTTAATATACACAGAAACGAAATGACAGACCACATTTAGTCGGATAAGGCAATCTTAAATCATTTCAGTCGAATCCCCAATACGGGGCAACGTCCTTGATTTACCGGTTTAATTTGTCACAGCTGGATTTATGCACTTAAACTGGGGCGAGTTTACCGAGCCGAAATACTCCTATACCTTATTACATTCGCCGTCACAATAAAAAAAGCAACGAAAACTAAGCCCGCTAGGGTGAGACAAATGCCGTGACCTTGACTCAGTGCCACCAAGGCTGTTTGCTCCGCTAGTGTGCCTGCTTAAGAAAAGAATATGTAAACTTTGAATTACCTATGTTGACCAGTTATTTATTAAGTGTGGGCAAGTGTGATCTAAGGCTAAACTCTTGTTGCAATCTTGTGTAAATATCAATATTAAGGTCTAATCACGAGTGTCGTAGCACACCGGCGGCGCAGGCGCGGGCGCGCGGCTCGCGGCGTGGTCGCGCGTCCGACCTACATCCCCCCGCGCCCACTTACCGACACCCCGCAAAGTACAGTTACTAAGACCAGTTTTTACTTTACACTCTATAATACACACCGCGGTAGGTCACTTGAGGAAAGTGTTGGTCGAATTTTGCTTTCGTCGGATCATTGGGTCATACGGTGATAACTGATAGAAAGTAATAGTTCACAGTTTCTCAATCATGTAAATAAAATAATGAACTAAAGCTTATTAATATAAATGTTTAAATCAGCGACGTCTAGACTGCGTTTGACCGAGAAATTATTGTAAAATAACTAGAATAAGCGTGAACACGTCATGAAATTGCGCTATAGAAAAGACATCAACGCATTTATTCGTTAAGGTGTTTCCTTAGTAACTTTATATTTTGAACCCTATAAATTCCAATGATAAAATAACATACTTTATTCGACTAAGCCCTCAGTAATAAATCAATCACATATCCGGACAATGGGACATCTACCTCATTAACTTCGGTAGATGAAACAAATTTCTTACGTCACTTGTACCAGAATGGGGTTTCTTGAGACAAATGTAGAGATAAAACAAAAACAATATTACATAATCATCCGGCCTTACAATAAGAAATGAAACCAACAATCTCGCAGGACATTGTTTTACTTCTTGCTCAGTTATGGAAAGAACTTGTTGAAAACAGGGATGCGCCTCATAATAATTCGACTTGGGTTGAATGACCTTTAGTATCATGGTAGAGAAATGCAGATGCTCGAAGGCCAACTCAACTCCTCTACAACCTTTAGCTTTAAGGCTCGTGTTTACATTTGATTTGTGTTTATGCGTCTATGTACTAGTATATATAAGTTTAGTACACAACTATACATTTTTCTGTATTAATAAACACAAAATCTTGTCATTCGCGTTCAGGTTCAATAGCTGATAATAATTATCTTGCACAATACATGTTCATGAATTACTGATTAATCAATTGACCCCAAAACTTCAGGTTTTATACAATTATCATTTCTATTCTGAGTATTGATTGCGGCACAAGAAACAAAATACAAACTTAAATTACTTGGTGTAAATTGTACGTGTGTATTGTCTTCGTCGAATAGGTGTGCAAGCTGGCAATGGCGTTATTTTGCTTATTAGAGGATAAATCGATCTATTTACTAGTCATAGCTAAACTATGGACTGCTACTTTGATATTCTTATCAGAGAAAAACAATAACACGATCTGCCTGACCCCATGGGAATCAAAATCAGCACTTCACACGAGGGACTAGCGGCCTTCACACCAAGGAGGCGGATAATTGTTCGTAGTAATCGTAGTCGGTATAACAACATTAAACAAACTAAACTATTTATAGTAAATTCAAACAATTTTGAATTCTATGTTGAAGGCATACGGATAATATTAAAGTTAGACATATTTACAATATCTACTGTTTATTGCATTAGCATCAAGCAACAAATGCAAAAGAAATCACAATCGTCACACAATCGACGACCTGAATGGCGCAGTGGCGAAGCGATTGGACTGCTGCGCTAAGGGTTGCGGATTCGATTCCCGCACGGGGCAAAAATTTGTGTGGACCGTAAATGTTTGCCCCGAGTCTAGGTGTTTGTGTATGTGATATTCCATGTTTGTGAAACGCAACCACGATACAGGAGAAATTCCTAGTGTGAGGCGACGGTAACAAAAAAAAATCATTAAACCGGTTCAACTGACTATAGAAAACTAAATAAAAGCTTGTTATAAGGGCTACCTAAATGTTCAAAGGTTGGTAAATTGTGGTTAAGTTAGAAATGTGTTGCATCAAGTCTGTTTTGATTTTTATTGTCAAGTTAGTCATTAACCTATTTCCAAAACGAACGCGCTAAGTAAATACGTAATTTCAACATATGGACAGTTCATCAATCACCTCAAAAATTGGTCACAGTTATGTGAACCTGCGTAATGTAATACCATGGCAAGTAACGGAATGGTTACTTACCACGTTTAAAATCAGCGTGATTTAAAAACTTAATGTGGCAAATTGCTACGTTGGAACGAGAGACATTTAGTGGCATGCAGTTACAGTCATTTACAAATATGTATGTCTTAATTTATATTTACGAACAGTGCCATCATTTAAAAGTATTTAGCACCGCTACTCCCTGATAAAGTGATGTAGGTCAAGGGGTTCAATTTCAGACTAAAACCATACCAAATTCCATTTAAATTGTAAGACAGACTTTTGAATTTAAACGACGAGTACCTTTACATTAAAATTATTTTAATTATGCGCAAATGATTTTAGTAATGTTGCATATAAATTTGACGAAATACATAACAGTTTTGTGATTATAAAGCTCATTTAACAGAAATTTAAATGAGCTATATTATTACTGTACATAAAGTGAGAGATATTTAGCATAATTAAAGAATTCCTCAGTCTCTTCAATGGGTATTGGGTACTTAATTCGCCGTAATGCAATAAGGAAAAGTGACGCTCAGCATTTCATACAATATAACGGAAACCTAGTTTAAGGAAATGAAAGTGCCCCTCACCTTACCCTTTTCCGTTTCCGGAGGTCCTCTCTCCTTAAAGATCCGCAATCCGCAAGTGCTATCAAAGTTCATTAGTTTATAATTAACATTGGCCTACACGATGACTTCCCTGAATCCTGAGTGCGTTAAACAGATAAAAAATATCACATACTGTTGCCTTGTTTGTGCAATTTTACCAATCTTTGAGTAGAAGATAAAACCGATCATAATTATGCTGCTGCATAGTGTTTTATCAGAATCAATATTAATACTTCCCTTCAACAGCTGTAATAATGCTCGTTTATAAATAACATCGTTTTTCCATAGTTGAATGTGATCACTTAGCAGATTTACACGATTTTGACCCAATCACTGTAAGACCATAATCATAAATTACTGATAAGAATTACAAGTACCCAATAATTTAAATTTGAGTTGATCAGTGGGCAGGGTATACTCGATATTTTACGACAAAACACTTGCGCTTTAGTCAATGTAGTGAACATTTAGTCGGAAAATAATCGATTACGAGTGGATTTAATCAACGAGTATCGAGTGAATGGACTGCGGGCACACATCCGAGAGCTCCTTACGTCCGCGGTGTTGATAGATGACCGGCCCCCTCCCCGTTCCCCTCACACCGCCAACTCCGACCGGAGAAAGCTACCAGCCTGCGACCACACGTGTCCTTCCGACACAACAAAATTTCATCGATAAAAACATCGATTTGTTATTAGAAAGCATTCTTTCTATAAACGTTCCTTATGGGTAAACAAATTCAACTATACGCAGCATCACGTGAATTTCATTATGTTTGTATTTATCGTAAAATATGCAAATGCTTCTTTTAATATTAAATGAATTCTTACAGTCATTATACAGACTAATAAATTTTAGAATTAACATGCGACCTTCTTATTCAATCGACTTTCGATCACAAGACGTATTAAAATATAATTAATTAACATGTTTAGGAACATTACATTTTTTAACCACAAATTGTAATCAAAAATTTTAATCCCGATATGCATAATGTTAGACCTGAATACGATGCGCTGTTAGAATGACTATCACTTATCGGTAGAGAAGAGCCTTATTAAACCGTTGGTCACCATCTTACTATGGTCGCACGATCGACGCATTGGGATGAACCGACTGACAGGTGGCTCGAGCATACGGTTGATTCTAAACCAATACAGCCACCCGCCTACTCAATGTTGTAGCCAATAAATGTCACAAGCGCACTGGGATGTTAACTTACGAGGAGACGTTTTGGAATGTGCAATATTAAAAATATTTTACATAAATTCCAAGCGCGTACGCTCCGCATTTAAACTTGTCATTCCATAGTACAGCTCAGACAAGGTGAACAATAAGGTTCGCGACATATTCTGAACAATGGTCGCAGATACGATAGGAATCGGAAATTCGCCGCTGACGTTGTTAAAGAGCTGCCTATTGTCGTACAAAACATACAATACCATTCTTTTATAGAGCAGGAATACATACATATTCGTTAACCAGCGGGAATGCTCCGGTCGTTGACCGAATATGGACCTTTGTCATAAGATGTATTGGTTACGTAATACATTAAAATCCTTAAACATATTCATTGACACAACGAATATGTTATCAAATCCAAACAAATTATCTGAGAATTTGTCCACGTAATGTAATGTAAATATTCCACATCCGTGCACAGCAACATGGTCGTAAATGAGTTAAATGTAAACAGGCGCGCCCTGTTACCATCATACAATGTTTACATAAATTGTATGTATATGTACATATATGGTAGGCACCGGCGGCGGTACCAACAAAAGCCAACATTGGGATGTGTAAATTATGTAACTCAAATACAGGTTATTAGATCTCAAACTAGTATTAGCGAACTGTGACAACATCCGCTAATATCTATGCACACAAACAATTGGACGGGTTTAATGAACTGAATCTTTTCTAGGACTTAAGAAACGAACAAAAAGTACTTTGGAAGCGAAAACTTACTACAAATATATTCTTTAAAATGATTTTACGTAGTGTAACCAAAAACTTAATTTCTCAATCAAATTAATGAAATTATATATTATTTTTAATCCCATCATTTAGTTATTATTAATATAATAAATCACAATAATGAATTCGACTATAAAATAAGTGAATAAAAGGCAAAGGTCGAGCCGACCTAAATTGCACAACACATCGTGTTTAATGGGACATTCTCGCCATCGCTGCGCCATTAGATGAAGAACAGACCGTACGATCAAATGCATTGTCGATTCATAAAACGTTTCACACTGAAGATTACGCCGCCGGAAGATGTAATCGCAGGATAGGCATTTAGTTCGTGAAGGACGATGGCAAACGCAAACTGCTTACAAGTAGATGTAATAACGAGTGATGTACAATGCAATAAACACATTCAATAACCATGGACCGACCAGATTCGTAGCATTAACAAACATTAACAAAATTGTATAAACTCTTTGTTCTACACTAATCTTTATTCAGTCCACACAGCTGAGTTACTGTATACATATCGAATATCAGCAGAACTATGCGGGAATCTTTATTTCTTTTCTCGTATCGTATTCGAGTTTTTGTAAATTTGGGTGGACATCGAAAACCAATCCTAATATTAGTGTCACTGCTGTGACAATACTTACGAAAACTGCCTTGACCGATCTACCAACCATAATAGCTATAACAAATATATTCATCTGAAGAGGGATATGTTACACAATTGTCGTGTCAAACATCTTTCAATGTTAGCTATTGTGGGCACTCAATATAGAAACAAAGTTTTTCTAGTTAAACTATCATATTATTACTATTATTCATATTAATCACGTTGCTCTTAAACACGGTGATAATAACATTTATGAACTACTGGTTACTAACAACGAATAACTACTTAGGTATTGAATGCCAAATACATAGATATTACTAGAGACTTAAGATTGTTCAAATAAACTTGTAAACTACGTATTGTTTTGGGCACGATAAATAATGTAAGATACGACGAGTGATGAACAAAAAGGCTGGTATCAACAGTTTGGTGTGTGATGTTGCCGCGAGGTACTTTCACCGAGGGTCGCGCGCCGTGGGCCCGGCGCAGGTGGCTGTAGGTGCCGAGTGTAACAAAAAATATTTAATTTCATTCGAGGCTCGTCACAGCCTACATCCAAAAATGTAATTATGTTTTTTTCTGCGTTTAGTTTATGAAATCATAATTACTGTCTTTGTATTAGCGGTGTCTGCTTGCTTGTAAACCTAAGCGTACAACATTGAAAAGTTATTTTCAATATCTTCTACGTATTATTCTGCGCAAAACTTTGTTCACTCATTGCGTCTCGCCCATTCATAAAGTGAAAGAAAAGAACAGCTGTACATTGGCCGCGAGTTTTTATCTCGATAGGCTCGCGATGATGTCTCGGACTACTTCCCACAGTTTGAATTCATTTCCATCTTTAGGGCAACAACCTGGAACTACTTGAGATGCTATAACATTGGAATACCGCGAAGTAGGTCAACTATAAACAGGTTTCGATGTGTAAATTTATCGATGTATTTATAAAAAATGTGTTTATACACAAATACATGTTTGATTTCCATATTATGTGGTATGGTTCTGTATAATTTAATATTATTTCATTTCATTTTATTAGGTATAAATATTTTAAAATTAAATATATATTATGTATTACTCTGACAATAGAAATTATTTCTACAATAATAATCGGATTATTTTTGTTGAGTCGTTTATATTGTTAAAGAACGGATCTTCATCATGTCCATACCGTCACCCACGTCTTGTACTGTAATTGTAACTACTATAATCAATACTAAGGTAAATTTAAGCAATTAATAGTTAGTAGTAGGCCATCCCAATACAAGCTTTCTATAGGCCATGAAAACGAAATTGAATATGGCGAACGTGTATCTACGTAGCTCAATATTTGCACAACAAATGGGTAAATAATGTGTGCCGACTTAGACTTAAATCAATATTGCTAAAGTCAACACACGTTTAAGTTTTTTTGTTTGGTGGAACCTAAAACTATTATTGGTTCAGTGAAAACGGTCGAAGCCGTAGAATATTAAACGATTATTGAAATTTTATAAAATTAAGATATGCATTGAAAGCTTGTGGCCTTGTACATATCTATTAATATATGCGCAAGTTTTAGTAAGACTTTAATGAAACACGTAATGGATGCCGTGAATTGTGATCTTAACCTAGATACTGCCGACACCAGGTAGCTACCAAAAACACAAAGGAAATGGTAATATTCTATTACATTACTTGTAAAGTGAATCGAAACAAAACATACTACTTACATAAGAAACATTGTTAAAGGGTCAATGCTAAATGAAAGATGAATTTCCGCACCTAAGTTCTAGACCATTGCGATCTGATAAGTTTTACGCATTTCGGGAAGTAATTAATATTTGAATAAAATTGTTTGATAATAGTTAATTTTCCTAAACAACTGATCATAAAGGGGCTCCTTTTAAGTCTGAATTAATATGTAATTACTAGAAATATTTGTATTGCAGACACCGAAAAGGGCGTTTAGTATAATCTTACATTTATGAGGCCGCATGTAAATATTCAAACAATTTCATTTAAATATAAGTGTATGTTATATGTATATAAATGTATGACTGCTAAAAAGCGTCGTTACCAGCTTTTAACTGAGTTAAACCCTCTGGAGATTTCCCAAAAATCTTCGATCATAGATGACGCACGAAATCTATCAATAATTCGGCACCGCCTAGCAACAGACATAACGACAGCCAAGGCAAAGCCGCTCCTTAAATATAACCCATTTGCACTTTCCATTCGGA
The DNA here is from genome assembly GCA_905340225.1 of Abrostola tripartita. NCBI lineage: Eukaryota > Metazoa > Arthropoda > Insecta > Lepidoptera > Noctuidae > Abrostola > Abrostola tripartita. The sequence continues at coordinate 2,410,038 of HG996494.1, forward strand.
TCGTGATCGCGCAGACATGGCTCACATATTAATAAGGACTCCGGTTTATCCCAATACAATTGACTACCTACTAACACACTGCTAGTTCTATTAACCGTATCGTATCTTGACAAGGTTCTATGTTTTTGAATTGGCATGCAACGAGACTCTAAAACATTAAAATAATCATTTTACTAATCACTAATTGTATTCACATCACGATTGGAATTTCCTGATGGATACCACATTATTGTTCCTCGATAAATAACGATCCTATCTGCGTAAAACTGTTTGATTAAGAGTAATGGTGATTTTCGTGAATGGGACTTTAATAATAAATTTAAATAAGGTTTTAATTTAGGGTCGATGTTGAGTAAGAATTATATTAACCGACGATATTTTAACTGGTTTGGTAATCATCTATTTTTACGTCGCCAAAGTATATTTATACAAGCACAAAAAGACACGTGAATGCAAATTCTTATATCTATATAACATTAATAGGTTAACAGAGTTATAGTTGACTCCACAAATATGATTGATGTGTTAATCCCTTTTGTATACTAATTAGCTTAATTTAAAATGTTCACACACGTAGATATGGGAGAATTTGCGTCAATCTACATATACCATACAATACACAGTCATAGGACGATCACATCCATAAATATCTCTCCATTTGTATTCTATGTGAACGAGTACGAAGAACAACATTATATGTACGTGTTACCATATAAGCTTGGGTATTTTAAAACATTACATAAAGTGATCTGTATTGGATAATAAAACGTTCAACTTAATAAACGGTCCGTGTATGACATATATGTAATGCTTATAACAATGTTTACGGAAAAACGTGCACAGAAAGCTCCAAGTTTAATGTCATGGGAACTGTACGACTTCAAGGAAACCCAACGACGAAACTTGTTACTGTAATCTTAACTGACTTTCGGTGCGGGATTTTTTAACCGACTTCTAAAAAAAGGAGGAGGTTCTCAATTCGGATGTTTGTATTTTTTTTTTAATTTGATATCACTATTGTTTATTAAATTTGACAATTATACTGGTTAAAAATATCTCTATATTATAGTTTAGATTTAGATTCCATATACAATACACAGACTAAACTTTTAAACAATCTGCTTTCATGAAGATACTTACCTACTTTAATTAACTCGAACAAATGTTTTTTTGTATTCGCGTGAGATAAAAATCGATTAACTAATTTACCTCGACTATCACTATTGTTCTACTTAAATCTGGGAAAATCAAGCAAGTTTCTTGTTGATACCTTATTAAAGGTTAAGAAATAGAGAAATAGGCTAGTCAGGTTTACACACGGCCTTAGAAACTAGTACAATTATTTCAACGTTGGCAATACAAACGCTATTTTGTCGTTGGTGTTACCAATGTTGAGAAAAATATAAATGGGCAATGATTACCTTCTTGTGATTCCAGAGCACGTTGACTGAGGGCTTGCCGCGGCGGAAATCACTCTGATCAATGACGTCATCGTGAATCAGGGACGCTGAGTGGATCATCTCGCTGATCATCGCCACTTGTCGCTGTGACGGCAGTAGTGCACTGTATCACAACATGGAATCAATTATGTGGACACTATAAATAATAAATTGACTTTACACAACTTGATGTTAACGGGTTCATGAAAAGGTCTTTATTATTACAGAAATGTTATTATTACATAAAATAAATAGCTGTGGTATTTTTATCGTATAAGTCATATCGAAACAGCAGCTGGACAATCTAAATGTATTTTTCCACTTAAGTCAGTAAAGCAGTAGGTAATATTATGCTACATTGGCGTAAAAGTCATATATTTACGCTCCTTCGTCGTATGCATGTGCCTACGCGTAAGATTTGATTAAACTGTAGACAAATGTATACTAAACACGTTTGCTAATAAAAAGCCGATCGTTAAGTTTCTTGTCCGATTTACGTGAATGTAACACTTCAACCCATACGTAATTTCGCTATCAAGTTCTTGTGACGTAGAATATAAAACAATGTAAATAGCTAGCAACGAATAGGCTACCACTTAATTGGCGCATTGGCTAACTGTGCAATGCAGATTCCTGTACCGTTGCATGTGAGACTCTTGTATGTAAACCTTAATTAGAATAACATGTACGAAACTTCAATACGTTTGTTCGGTTTTAATAGTGTTGTACTTTTATCAAAGTGCATAAGGTTGAAGTTTGAAATTCGATATTTTATAATTAAACAATAATTATTTTACACAAATGCAAGAAAATGTTTTAAAATTGTGGTTTCAAAAATATTTCAAATTAATTTGTTTATATTCAAATAATATTTAGAGAAATATACAAAAAAAACTTTGAGCAATTTGTTTCAACAGAGCTCTTTATTTAGAAGGCTGAGACAAAAATATGAACCTTGGTAGAAATTATAATAAATAAGAAACTAATAAGTCTTATTTCAAATGGAAGTTTTAATACAACTCAGTTAAGTCAGCGGTTAAAGTTAACAACACATAGGTACTAATCATAATTTTGAGGTTAAGGTATTTAACGTTAATCATGTTGTCACATTAAAAATGCCATTGGCAGATCTTGGTCAGAGACTAACTTAACTATACTTATGTTAGACCTTCACGCTAACATAACTTTTACTTATTTTCAGATTGTTAGATAACCAACGACAAAGACTCCTGTGAAGGCAGATTGCACAGCAGTCCACAAATGTAAGATTACAAATAACAAAACACTTTGCCTGACTCGGAATTTGGACCCGCTTAGCGGTAACCAAAGCAACGAAGCAGTCATAATAATAATTACTCAATTGCAAATATTTACAAAAAGTACCAATTGTTGTTACGTTTCAAACAGGAGCATTACATCGGCGTTCAATGCACTCGAAACAAGTCAATTACGTACATTTAAACGATTCATGCGAGTCCATGTTACAACACCACAGGTTTAACTAATACAGGCATGTTCCAGGGAAAGAATGGAAGATCAGAAAAGAGCAAAGCCTCGATGATCAACATTAACAAGGAGAGTGATAGAGAAAGAATTACAGACGCAAAAGACATACCACTCAAACTTATCTTCCACTGTCAGTCGTAAAACGCAAATGAGAGTTTAGATTGGCGCTGTACCTGCCGAATCACTTGCAAAACATGGTGATAATTGCAATATTGCTAGAACAGTGGCAACGATGAATATCAAATAATAATGTAAAAAGTGTACATCTATTGCATCAATAAATTTATAAAAGCCTTGGTTAGCGATACGGTTGCGAACGCCACGCGATGTGCGAGATATGCGACTAGAGGTTTCGAATAAGAAAAATTGAACGACGCATTCGCTTCGATAGAACAATTTAAAATTATACTCTAACAGGCCAAGACGTTTTTTACTTTTTATAACTTCGGATTGCGACCCATAAATTTACAGATATATTCTAATATGCTGTGTACGCATAGAGTATTCTTGTTCTGCGGGATTCGTAAAAAAACAAACAAATCAGTTGAAAAGATGCTGCCAACGATTTCAAAGCTATTACAGTTTCCAATTAGATTTCGTTATGTCTAGGGTCGTGACAGTCAAATTCATGATTTTAAGGTACAGACACAACGACGCGCAAATTGAAATCTGGTTAAGACCAGTTGTAAGCTTAATTTTTTTAGTATTGAGATTTGTATTCGCTGCATTTATATGCCTAGTTTCGGTACACGTAAGATTGGTCAAGATAAATGGCGGGATCCTTAGTGTCGACGTTTCAAAAAATGTTTGCAACAGATTTTATTTGAATAATGAGTATCTTTGAAGTAGCTCATGGTCAGCTCCTCTAATTATTCATAGGTTACTCGTAAATTAAATTCGGTCAAATTAATTCACCAGCAGTTCGCCTGCGTGTTTGATTATAAAATATTCTTGACATGTAAGGGCAGATCGCGGCGTATCACAGAGAACACGTGAACTTCATGCCTGAATAGGGATATTTGCTATTCATTTATTTAAATTTTTTGCACGGGATGCAAAAATAAAACAGGTACATTTAAGCGGTAGAGATTTTCCTTCTGATATGAAAATAGTTGCAGCGCATATTTTAACGCCAGATCTCACAGAGTTGGAGGCGTGCGAAATAATAAAGAGCTAGCTGTTTTTATTTTAATGCGCATATTAACGTCATTCTTACATAATTCAACACTATATTTCTGTTAGATTTTGAGAGATATATAATGACGCTTTTTATTGTAGAAAAAACAAACAGCAAATAATAGAATTTTTCCATGAAGCAGCACATGGTTACACCATTCATCATAATAAACCAACTGTAATTTATTTAAGAATACCTTAGAGTGAAGCCTTCGATTTATTACAATAAATGCTCTCGCGATATGTGACGACATAGAGACCTTTAAAAAAAAATCGTTTGTTCAAGGTCCTCGGCGAGACATTGAACTATCGAGCGTACGGTCTGACCGAACGCAATCCAAAAGTGTTGGCAAACAGACGCTGTTGAGCAACAAGTTCAATGAATTAAGCGAAAGGCTAGGAGGAGGAAATATTTGGTCAGACATCTAGCTCAATCGTACTTCCACGTTTCAAACAATAGCCGACGATTAGATGTGGTTCGCATACCAATATTTTCATATTAGATCTGACTACTCGCTTTCACAGCTTTAAAAGACACCACAGAGTACTGAAATTTACCTGATGGTTATTAAGGAGTATGTATGGGTCTCTCTATCTAAGGCTATATTGAATATCGCACGAGGCAACAGCAGCAAAATCAAATCAAAATTTTGGTCTTGCTGGGACCTTTTTAATAAAAAAACCGTATCAAAATCGGTCTAACTATTTGGGAGCTATGATACCACATGCAGATACACAGGTTGAACTTATAACACGGCTTTTTACGTCAGGGGTTAAAAACAGACAGCATCTGCTTCTGAATGCCTTCAAAACTTTATGGTGCGTGTTAAAAAACGTTAATCAGTATGACAATTTACTTCGGAATTATAATTTCGAACAAGGTGAAACATTGTTTACGCGTATAATGCTTGTGGTTATTACTACAAAGGAAACATTGTGGCTTGACCCGAGACTTGTAACTTTCTTCACTTTCTTGCTACGCGTTCTGTTTGTGATACAGCACATTGAGAAGGAACTCGTTTACTTATTAGAAAAAATACTAACGTTTATTTACGTCCCGTTCGATATTTATTTATAAGTATATTGTTCTTTTAATGATTGAGAAGGTTACTGAACTGCCAAGGCTTAGACTTGAGGAATGTGGAGATCACTTAATTGACAAGAGATGGCTCTAAAAGAATTGTAAATTAAAAAATCTACGATGACAAAGAAAAATTAAAAACTGTATAATTAATGCTTATGTATAAATCGTCGTAATAACAATAAAGATTCATTACCTGTTTTCTCCATAGACGTGGTAGTTTACGGCTCTCGCCATGAGAATCGCAACCATCGGCCTGAGCGCCTTGCCCTGCCCGTCGAAGTAGTATGTGGCTATGGTGTTCAGTTCTGGTTGGTTCGTGTTACGCTCCAGCTCCTGTCGGGCAAAGGGGCTACAGTCGAGTTGGGATCACATCTTACTTCAACATACTACACCACAAAGAGGTGCACGATTATACTACATATTATACCTATCAGTGTTTTTATGTAATATCGGCTGCCAACAACGTCGGTAGCGCAGCGGAATATTGGGCCGCTAAAATCTAATTTGCCATTTACTTGCTATCAAGAAGAGTGTTTTTCATACTGTTAACTATTCTCCGGTTGTACTCACGTATGTATTTATTCACAATAACTGAGATGAGACAGTGACGCAACAGGATCGCGACCGGCGCGCCCCGTTCGTCATGAATAAATCGAAGTATATTACACAAATTGTACTTTAACCTTCAGACATACGGGAAACATTAATTACGCAATCAATGAGACTACTTAACACAATTTTGTATCAAAATATAATGAGCATTGATAAATGTTATCAATAATACTGAATAGTGCCCACTGTTGCATCAATCGCATAAATAATAATGTTATGATAACAGATTAGAATCCACAAACAAGATAGCATTAGGCGAACCAAAACTGCACATACCTATATCTTTATATAGAAATGAAGATTACGATTAATTTCTTACATAAATGGCATCGTGATACTCAATATTACGTTTCAATGACCGTATAGGTTTGCATTAAAAATTTCACTAAAAAGAAAATGAGTCATCTGTTATACCGAGACATTTCTCTTTCTTGACAACTTTCTAAGATTCCCGATACATACAATTTGCTAATGAAAACACGTTCATTACTACAACGTCCTAACTAAAACAATACATTAATACTGGCATAATAACATGTGCTACGCGGGCGTAGGCTTTGCTACGAAAGGAGCGTAGAGAGCATACTACTTGACATAAATCCTCGTAACTGTATTTAGCAAGTATTGATAAAACTTATCAACTAATACTTTTTGCCATGTCATATTTCCTTATAATTTCGTATTACAAAGCTATCTTGTCTCGTGTAAGATCTGAATATAGTCTTGTGATAAGACATTGATTAGTATCACCAGTAAATGACATTGACTTGCGATGACTAACTAAATAACATGGACATAAAATTAATTGACTATTATTTACTAACAATAGTAATTAAATAGGTACCTAAGATTTTTTTATATTTGGCAATATACATATCTATCTAATGTTAACATACTTTATTTATATAATTAATGATGATGGTGATGGTATTGGGTGTAGAGATAATAACAAAATTGAACTTTCAAGACATCAAACGTAAAAATTATATCAATGTCTTTTGTTACACCGCAATCCTGTAATGAGAAACTGGTTAGTTGCTTAGACGTAGCGAGTTCACGCTTTTGATTTTATCGGTCGAAATGGTCAGATTCTTTAACGGTCTGAATATTACGTATATCTTATTACAGCTAATTAGATTTACTACTGCTTTGGAGTGCACACAACGCTTGTTACGAAGGTACTCTATATTTATGCCATGAAACGCGGCGGCACACAAGTGATAATTATGATACGCATTTGTTGAGATCGTAAAAGGCGGCGAAACGATCTTACAACAGAGATAATGTGCAACTACCTGAAGGACTAAGTAGTCGTTTTCAGCTAGGCGGTGTGGTAACCACCATCGCTACATTACCGCAAGCTTGACGCAAGTGTCCTCTTGCTATAGCGGATGACAACGCGCTTTTGGCATGGCCAATTCAATTATGATTGTTGAACATCAATTTTATTGTTCTACCAACGAAGAAATTCTGCAAATTTTATACGCACACACGTACCTTATTTTTATTATAAATATATTAAATTCGGATGACCCATTTTTTTGGTGAAATACAAAATACCAGTTATCTGGTTGCATAACCAATAACATTGACGATACGATATGTGTGATTATGATAGTATTCTTATCTGAAACATATTATCAATGTAATATTCTAATATGAACATTGTAGAGTATTTAGTAAGTGTGTCCTTGGCTTTATATACGTCATATTCTTGTATTTTTTTATGACAAAGTAGTTAGTATCATAGTCATTAACTGTAATTTTACATTTGTTAAGTAATACTTTTCATTAAACTCAATATTTTATAAGGTAAAATTATTTCTGATATATTCGTTTATTTTGCATAATTTTTTTTAATTCATACCTACTTCATATGACATTGACGTTTATAGGTGAATTTCATATTAAAAATGCAATGCAAACTAATCTTTTTTTAATGAGATAATCTTTCAAAACGTATCTGAAAGCTTCTCAATTCGGATGCTTGTATTTTTTTTTTATGTTTGTTCGCGCATATCTCCGTCGTTTACCAACCGATTAGAACAATTCTTTTTTTGGTTTGAAAGGGCAGACTTCCGAAATGGTCCCATTGTCATCAAGTCCAGGATCTGATGATGGTATCTTGCCGAAATCGAGGGAACTCCTCAAATTTTATAGGAAAACGTACATTGTTTTTTTATTTTTATACAACAAGTTAAGCCGTTGCGTTAAAAAAAAACATTTTGCCATCAGATCTGATGACGAAGCCAAGACAGGCACTGGAACTCCCTAATAAGACATTGTATTCTAGCCGTGTTTGGGCTTGTTGGCATTGTAACGGTATGCACTTTGCAAGTGTGCAACTAAAAATTAAAAAAATTAAATATATTTTAAAATAAAAAAACCTATAATAAAATTTTACAATTTTTTGGAGTCGGTGCCAACCAATGTACCTACAAATGACTAAACACTTACAGACTAAGACAAAAAGAACATAAATCTTACAGCTTCTCGATATTATTAGGATATATGTAGGTATGACCGGATTGGAAATTATGCACTTGGCTTGGCACCGACTCCAAAAAATTGTTTAATTTTATTATAGGTTAATCTTAGGTTAGGTTAGATTATTAATAAAGGTAGCTTATTGTATTATTTTTATCTTTTTAGTTCGTCTAGGGTTTTTTAAAAGTCGGTTTTTTTTTTGCAAAAAATATTTTTATAGTAGAAGGTGGCCGTAACATATATAGTAATTAAGTCGAGGTTTTTAGGTAATACACTAAACATCGGAGTAAATATTGAATGAAACCTTCATTCATCATGAATGTTGACCGTACGCGTTCAAAACGTCACGCATGCGCGTTGCGAAACCCGAGGACGGTACACAGTGAGATGGAATGACAATATATTAGCTATTCTAAATATGCGTAGTATACGGTCATTTAATGACTAAACAAAGTTATACGAACCCTGGCACATTCAAATATGGTGAAATTAAATCTTATTAGGATTCTTACAAGGTCAACCTGGCCAACTGCGCACAGTTCCGCAATACACGATAACAATTTGTTTAGAGGACCGTTTATTTAACAATTATTTGTATGTACGATATAGGTACCTAATAAAGGTTAATAGGGGATATTAACCTAAAACTAAACTAAACTTTATTTTTTTATAAGTTCAGAGCATCTTCATTATGATCGGAAAAAGTTGACTAAGACTCATTCAGCTTCCGTTAATACGAGAAAATGAACTCCATAGTCTAGTTATTACGGGAGACTGATAATAATCGAATTCAGTTATTAATTCTGAAGTAACAACCAACACTAGATATACCCAAGCATTTTTTTATTAATCATATATGTATAAATAAATTTCAAAAAGGTAAATAATATGGATTTTAATATTATGTTAGTACCTATTTCTGAAGATAATTGTTTTCCCAAATATTATTGTCGACAATAGGTATTGTAACTGCTAATCACTTAGGGGTCACCTTAAATATGATATTTCCACAAAGGTGTCCTCAACAAATGCATGGTCGGCTGGCTAACAATGTTAATTGTGGACGTCTATATTTGTATTCAAATGACAGTACAAGTAACAAACTTTGTTTTTATTCGACCTGTATGTCTTATTTAATAGGAAAGATCTAATACGACTAATTTATAACATGTGTTTATTATGACGTCAGATAAAACGTGTGATTTAGCATTTACATGGAATAGTTAGGTTATACAGCTATACTTGAGCTCAGTTTAGTTTAGCCCCGTTACTTTTCAGCCACCGCTGAGATTCTTGGCTTTTTTACAGCAGCCTGGATAATACTCTCTTTTTATATACTTCTTTCAATTATATTATAATAAAAGCTTAATCCTATCGTTTTCCACGCTCTGAGTTCTCGTGAGGGAAACGTTCATTGTTGATTACCCTGGCCTAGGCGTGAGCTCATCTTGGACACATGCACTCTCGCTTGACCTTGAGCGCCGTATCATTGTTATGTTAATACCTAGTGTTGCTACCACAAACTGCAACCCTTTCGCCGTCTCTCATGGATGAATAAACTTTAACCTGAGTCACTTTGGATAGATAGGATATGATTTAATAGCACCGAAAAGGTCAAAAAAGCTGTAAAACAATTTGCGTCATTTTGAAACCATTGCTTGGACTTAGTTTGTGCGCTTAATGTCACCTTATCACCTATTACAATCATGTTAACAAATTATATTTATAACAAAATATAATTTAAGCTAGAACAGAAATACGTTTTAACGTACGAGAATTGACCTTAGCGTGTCTTAATCTATAAATATCTTATTAGAGATCAGCATCACTCTATGTAGCAGTGGGCGTTTGTTGTCACGGGATTATAGATGCTATAGGTACATGACGATGACGCGTATAGCACGTGGAATTCTGAATGCTCGAGTGTCGCGTACTGACTAAATCGAGCTTTTATATGTTATATTGTGTGGGATTTAACATTATCATAGGATACATAAAGATTTGACTGCAAATGGTGTATGTAAGCAAATTGTTTTAAAGAAACCTTGGCTATCAAAAGTGGACTAACTTGTACTATTAGTCTATTGCGCATATCGCTGGTCTCATGGCTGGGTAGATCTGTATCAGTCCAGTTACAAGCTACTACTTTTGAGTACAGTAATTTTTGAGTCAAGATATTTCGGAAAGAAATCTCATAAGAAAATACGGTTTTACGGTTACGTTTAAATAAAATAATTGAAAGAAGTATTAATAATGACATTTGTACATCATATTGTTTGGTGCACCAATCAAATCAGTCCTGCACGAAGTGAAATAGGTTAAGTTTTTTATTAAACATAATAATTATAAAAAAAAAACAATGTCAAGCAAAACTCCAGCAGTTGTGAATGGGACTTATATTGCTTATATTTCACTTTAATTGAGTAAAACAAAGGCACCGTAACGAAACTTAACGAGATTACTGGTTGTTGGTTGTTTTTGCGGGGTCCAGAAACAAGGTCAACGTACAAGTTTAGCTCAGTACACGACGCACTTTCCATTTCCCACTCGTTGCTTAGCAATGCGACACCCATTAATTACGAAAATAACCCAAGGTATTTCAACTTTTCAATGATTTAGGTTAACGAAGTTTCTAAAAAAGTATATAATCTCTTTTTATTTTTTCTACTTACTAAAAAATTCCAGACAATAAGCCACACGCTCATTAATCATATCGTTTTTTAATTAACAAATAATAAATATGCTATATGACATTTTGTGTCATTTTTGCATGTTGCCCATGGTAAGCAGTAGTTTATCACTTTAGAATATATATGTTGTTGGCATAATATTAGGACACGCTTTAATTATTCTTGCAAAATTTAACACTTATTGAATAATTCCTACAAAATAAAGTAAATTGTAATAAATAACAGAATTTCTACACGTGGCGTGTAGTGAGTACTAAATAAATGTACAAAAATAATTCATACGACGTACATTAAAAATTATGACAGATAATCAATATTAAACTCATTGTATTACAGAACGATACTAAATCATGTAAAATTATTATTCTTCTGTTTAACAGAGTTTATGCGGAAATTGCGTAAAGTACTTTATTTCTGTCGAAAAAACAATACAATAGCAGAAAAAGCAGCAGTCAGAGCTGTGAAGAACTTCAATATAGGTACTACAAGTATATTACAAAATATAGTTTAGTGTACATTGTTTACTATACTTCGGTTGTCTGCTCGTGTGTTTATTCAGGAATGCTCGAGTAGTATGTTCTCATGATATTTGGAGTCTTGAAAAAATTGCCAACCAAGGCCAATGAGCTATCCTCCCCGTTAAGATACATCGGAATTCGGTAAACATTGAAATCCCATGATTTATTTAATTACGAATTAAATAAAATCATGGGATTTCAACGTTTACCATAATGTAAATTGTAATCCGTATAGTAATAGGCAGTAGAAGTCTAGGTAGGTTTTACTTAAGCTCCTAGTTGAAACCCAACATAGATTTAAAACTAGTAACAACTGATATGGCACTAGACATGTAGGAAATGGTCGTGTAGAAATACTGTCTGCCAGTACAGCATTCACACAGGGGCCTAGATTTAGACGAGTTTTCCAAACAGAAAGTAGGCAAACGCGCTCCGCCAGCACAAACACCGATGATACGGCAGGACCGATGTCACTAAACCTTACCTATCAACATTCCTTTAGAAATAAACATATTTCTTAATTTTCTAAAAAAAAATACTCCTTACTTAGATTTTGTTTTACTGTTGATCATTTTAAAAGTTTTTATTGCAATGTTTATATAATTATTGGCAGGATATACTAAACTAAAGAATGTAGAAGATTATCATGACATGTTTTTTATGGTGTACAATAAAGCATATTCTATCTATCTATCTTTCAAATTAAAATATAAATATATTTTTTTATATTATTTTTAAATTAAATTAGCAATTTAGAAGCAAGGTACTAGTGCAACTACTATAATTTAAATAACATAATGTAATTTATTTAAGACTTTGACTTGTAGTGAAGGACATAAAACTATAGTCACCAAACAGTGAGTGTGGTAAACAATGTTCGTACCAGCCTACCTTTCCTATTCCTGACATATATGAGCAAAGCACCTTCGCCTTACAGAGGATAATTAATTTATTACTTAGTGTAAAGTCGCTCTCGACTCGTAAATCGTACACCGGTTATATTGACCTGCAGTTTTGCAATAGTTGTCAAAAGTTCAGTTCAGTAGTAATACGCAACATGACACTGACGTGGTTGAATGTAGTACAATATAGAGGATGTCATTATTATATTTATTCAAAGTCTGGAGGTCAATATCTAAATTTCCATGCTTCAAACTCTCAATGATCTCATAATTATAATTATGTCCATGATGTTAAAAGATAACTATTGTTTTCTCTCACCTCTGACATACTAGGATTTTCATCTCTACACCGCAAGTGTTCACTATTACGAATCCTACATGAAAAATTCCTACTCAAAACAAACAACGAATTCATCTAATGGCATCTTTGTATATACTCAACAACGATATTTTCTAAGCTGCAATTATAAGATACGGCGCAGGCACCATGTGATAATGTGTTTATTATGTTATAATATTAGCTTGCTGAAGAGGTTACCGTCAAAGAATCAGATGTCACTAAGGTTTAAAATATCATACTTGACCTGGTATGTTTCGAAGTAACATAATGATTAGTTATTAATTCAATAGTAGGGGTTTTCTATTGCTTTATGCATGTTATGCTTGAATTACAGCGACTACAGCGGCATCTATTTACCAGCGGAATTCAGCTGCTAACTCGTTACGGTCGGCAGTGGTGTGTACCCGATCTCAATTACCGCCGATGCGCGAATTGCACAACCCGAACTGACCAACGTGCTAACACGTCGTGACTTTGACACAATTCCCGATCAATGGTCACACAGCCCAATGCCGCCGGCACCAATGGGCTCGTAAAGTTCCCTTTATATATATCACGGTCTATGATACAATGAATGACACATTCCGTTTATCTATATGTCATCACAAAGTCAATTAGTTACGTATTAAATACATTCATCACATGTGTCATCGTGTCTATTGCAGAAATAAATATGAGCTTTTTCATAAGCACTATAAATCACCGCGATGATAATTATGCGCAATCTTGAGTATTTACCGACTACCGTAAGTAAATGACGCCATTTACTGGTGGTTTTTCGGCGTAACTTATGAGTAGGTAATTACGGTAGAATGTTACAGTGGCATTAGCATAATCTAACTTTTTTTATAAGAATCTGAGGCCATAAAATTTGTCTTAGATGCAACTTTCATAGTTCATTCATCTGTCTATAGTTGAGTTCTAATCATAGATTAACCTACTAGTTAAAAACACTTACGGATCTGATGTCTTCATATATACCGTTGAGGTCGTCCTCCAGCAAGCGGTAGGGGTCGACGATCTGTGTGCCGTAGTCGGGGAGGGAGCCGGTGCTCGTGCTCTGCAGGCTGGAGGCCAGGCGGTGGCCCGCGCCGCTGCCGGCCGTGAAGCCCCCCGACCCGCACGCCGGACCACATGTTGTGACCCTCTGGAATGTACAACACACTGTCAATACTCGGTACACTTTCTTATCGATCTGTGAATACGTGAAGGGAAAATTTTGAAGGTTTTTAAGCAAATTACCCGCAAGGAGTGTAGGATTTTGGCCCAGATACATTTTATATAAAGAAGTTGAAGACCACTGGGCGACTAATAGTTATCATTAATCTCTATTTCTTGAATTTTATTAGCTGTTTAGTGCTTAGTTATTGGGCTGAATGGGATAAGTTTTCGACATAGGACGAAATAATATACGAGTGTGATATCAGCGTAACGTGTCCCTGGTATAAGCGTTTATGAGACGATACAGAGGGAATTCTTAGTGTGGAGAAAGTTAAATTGCAAAGGGCTGAATAATTTATTAAAACTTTTAACATGACGTGATGATGTCAATCCGGTCAATCTAATATATTTAATAAATATGATACAATAAAAATAACAACGTTTAGCCTCGCAATGTCATATTAGGAACGTTTTTATAATTAAAAAGGTAATAACACCCAAATAAAAAGTAATTTTCAGACAGTAATTAGATACAAATTTAACGCCTTTTCAACGTACTTAAATATTTTAATTAAAAAATATTTAATGTACTTTGTTGTTATTGTATTATTAATCATTCATTTCTTTACAAATAAGTAATTATCTAAATTCAAGTGTCTCCTACGGTTAAGCAAACAAAACTACAAAAGAAAGAGGAAGAAAAGAAAATGGGTAATTTAAGAGACTATAAAAAAAGCACCTAATTCATTAAAGGTAAATAAACACTACTTTGTGTAGCACATATTCACAGACGGAGTAATATTCTTTTTAATAACAAATTATAATGCAGATATTACTAAAAGCAAATTCTCAATTACATTTTGTAGTGTTTATATATATTTCAGCAGTGGGTAAGTGTTCGCGGCGCGGAGGGTGCGGCGTGTGCCCTTAACTAAGTGGTACCGGCGTAGACGGCGGCAGTGACCGCGATACGCGATTTCGCAATCCCGTTTATGCAACTGCAAGTGAGTGCAGTGCGAGCCCGATGGGCTACAACCGGCCGCGTTGCAAAACCACACGTTCAACCGACGCACGTATGTGGCCGCAAGTACCACGCCGTAGATGGACGCGTTTGCGGTCATAAATTAAGAGAAAACAATTACCCTAAACATTACTCTTCGTTATTTATTTCGACTGTCGATTAGCGAATTCTGCGTATTTTTTTGCTCTGAAGTGAATTGGTTACAAAGATAAATTCTATCTGCTAATGTAATTTTGTAGGTAAAATGTAATGACTGAATGCTAACTGCAATCACTTTCTAATCTAATAAATTCATAATAATATGGTGTTGAGTAATTTTACACATTGTAGTAAATGAGTTACAACGAAACTAAAGTTGCAGTATAATTACAAACTCATTTGTTCATTGATTTGTCGCAATTAGAAGAATTACTCGATGCGCTCCTAATTATCATTACCCTGATAGTCATTATTATCAACATTTCATCCATTAACATAGATCGGGAATTTACGCTACTTTCGTTTATTGCTTCCTAACATAAAAATAAATCTGCCTAGCCGTGCGTGGCTAACGAGTTGAATGCAAAATTAAAGTATCTGAAGGTTCAGCCCTAATAACAACTGTAAGGTAAGGTACTAAGGACTCACAAATGCTAAATTAGACTAACAAACACAAGCACAAACAATGGGATAAGAGTAGATAAGAAAACCGAAGCAAGCGGAACCGGGAAACCGGTTTTAACCGCGGAAAGTTTGTCTCAAAACTTCCGGCCCATTATGACACACACAAATAACAAAACATGTAAAAGGATGCACCTGAAACAAACTAATCCGTATTCCGAAGGTTGAATAACACGATTCAATAAAATATGTTCAATTAAAACGCTAAAGTACAAAGAATATCATCATATTTACGAAACAGTAAAGTATTGAAACTATAAAATGAACGTTAATCTTCAATGCGCTCGCGCCGTTCTCCAATCGCATTCTTGCACGGGTCGTGATGGTTGGAGTATCAATGTTGCAATTTTAAAACCTAATGCATTATTAGTAATCGTAGCGCGAGACGTAAATACACTTTAAAGTTGTTGCTATAATATCAAGCTTGCTACGTAAATAGAAATAACGTTATTGCAACTGGTTCAATGAGCTGACATTTTAAACCAAAACAACTCGGATACTATGATAATATTTATACCACCTAAAATGCTAGAGTAATGTATACTATATCTGACAGAGGTGTGCTAAAACTGCACTCCTATAAGTCCCATATGTTACAAGGGCGAGCCTATTGACATTTATCAGACTGACTGGTCAGTCAGAAGTAACCACACCACAGACGATACCACGTTTCATGCATAGCGCCTCACTGGTGGTCCTTTAAGTCTTCTTTAAAGGGTTAATCATTTGACTACAGGTTAAGGTCATTGGACTAAGTACTGAATAATGTAAAGCGAAATTAAGCTTGAATTGGTGATATAATACTAATATCTATCCTCAATGTAAGTAGAACTTGATAATTGTAGCTGCATTTTCTCACAACAGGCTAATAGATACTAAAGACAACTTAATGTTGATCACCCATCACAAGACTTGACTGCTTAACATCGTGGATTGACTGACCTGACTGACGCCATGTAGCTTCGAGCCTAACAGTACAACAGACCATTGTAGCGGCCGATCAAACGCATGGTAAGCAGAAGACATTTACGGGTCAATAAGTATGTAGCTAGGCACTATTGTATGATAACATAAGCAGCTATTACCATACGATTTCCTATGATTGTTTACATCGATTATAACTTATATAAGCTAGTACGTAACATGTAATTAAAAATTATACATATTAGTGTAGCTATAACCGCTGTAGCAGTTTCGACAACATCCTTAATTCACTGTGACGTCTACTGCGTAGCATAATAATTACTTCCATACGATTTCACACGCGGGTGAACGGTAAAGGATGGCTCTATTGAAGACGTAGGGAAAACTCCGTACATACACACACATATATATATAAAGCCTGTGTGTATGTTTGTTTCAGGGTATATTTAGATCTGAGACGACTAAATCCCAACTTTGTAATCTTGTTTTTTAATTAAGATGAGGTTCTGACTCCACTAGTCAGACTTAATTTTCTTTTTTTCTTATACAGACTTGAGCTATACAATGACTAGTTCAGGCTATGGTGAAAAGGATTAGCTAATCAGAAAATTGGGAGCTGGACTGACAGCGCTTACAATGAATTGAGTATTTTCAGTGTCACTCGTGGAGACTTCTTAATGGCACATCACATGACAAATATAACACAAGTCAAAGCCGCGTCCAAAATACATGTTGTCTTCTTAAGGACACTAAATATTAATTCGATATAATTTCTGCATATTAGCAAATGCGTACATATGTCAATGAAATTAAAATATTATGCGACGTGGAAACAAAATAAATAAATTCATTACATTAACAATTTAAAAAACGTTTTTATCATTGTTGAATAAAACAAATAACTATTAATGTCAAATAGTATCATCATAATTTATACATCACATACATATATTACTACGCCAATGACAAAAATGCGTAAATGCGTAAACAAGGATATTACTGCTGTGCTAGTTGCTGAATCATACGTATAATTTGTAAACACAAATGAAAAAATAAAAATGCATTGTTCTGATGACTAAAAAAACAATGCTGCTTTAACAAAACAGATCTTAAAACACGTTTAATATAAGCTTTCGATTATTATTTTTCAGGAAGGCGATTAATTTAAGCTCGGAGACAACATTACGACGGGTACCTATATTTGAAACCTTGGCAAACCATATTGGTCTCTTATGAACCCGGAACATAAAGGTATTTTACTTGTTGATTGCAGCTGTTTCAATAGCCCTGCACTTCAAAATAGGTAGGTATATAAATAAACTTATTCAGCCCAGCACTTCAAAAGTGTATAAATATACATATAAATACCCATACCGGTAAAATAACACATCAATTACGACGAATACTACCTTTGTCAATTCTAAAAATAAAAGCGTATCGAAATCATATTTAGTACCTAAATAAAACACGTTTGCATACTTTTTAGAGACGTCACCAGAGATACCTGGTAAATCCCATGACTTAGAAATGCTTAAGAATTTTCACACTTACCTATGTACGTAAATATTTAAGTATGCTGTATCTTTAATGAACAAGGAAAAGATAGAAATAACAATACTTTACACGAGGTATTTTATTTTTCTACTGTTCGTCTTAGTATCTAAGTACCTATTTTCGTTCAAACTATCTGCCCCCTTAGACAAGTGGCAAAACGCTTGACGAATAGAAATAGAATAGAATGATAAATGTATGGGGATGACATTATGTTTCGAATAAGTCATCGATGACATGTGTCATTCCCATACATTTATCGTTCTATTTCATTTCTATTCGTCAGGCGGTTTGCCACTTGTCTAAGTGGTCTGTTAGGTTATGTAAAGAGTCCGAAGTCTGTACTCCCTCTATCGTCGATATCCGTATAAACAAAAGAAAACACATTTTGGTTATACGCTCGTCGCTAAGCAACGACATCGCCAATATGAAAATTACATTATACGAGACGAACACTAAAATAAAATAAATGTCTAATTGCATTCGTTTGCTACTGCCGAATATCAAATTAGAAATATTAAATAAGATCTAAAAATAATTAGTTATAGATCAGAAACAATAAAACTATGTATTTCCTACTGTTTAGCATAATTGACTTATAAGTACGTAATATAATAATTAAAATGATTATATAAGTAGATTACCTAATAAATAAAATAAAGAAACAAATCCGTATTAAATGTAAATGATGAACAACATTGTCGCACGTAAAATTGCATGTGTCGGTACTGGACGCACATAACAATTAAAACACGATAGAAAGTGAGCGCTTCGAACACTCTTGCGCATCAATCGACACTGTTCTTAAAATAGAAGTGAACACCAGTTGACACGTACATTAGCTTGATATATAGCAGTTACGTGGGCATATAGTATCATTACGTCAAACCTTAAGGGAATACTAAGCTGGGCCTATGATTTAGATGTTACCTAGCTGTTAATGAAGCAGCGCAATACGCAAGATACCGTCATGACAATACATTCCATCCATTTGGCAATGTTCACTAGCAGCACGGAGTCTGGATTTTAGCACAGTTAATGGCAATAGGATCGCCTATACATTGGGGCTTATTACTGGCGAAACGTAGGTGCAATACACTCAGCAAGGGGAATACAGTAGTACCTAATAAGCAATCTAAGATCTTTGATGAGATACAGTGTAACATTTCAACAGTAGTAAATTAAAAATATACTCAATTTTATTCTGACATTAAAAAGTTAATGTCATTATTAACATGTTTTTAAATTAACTATGTATAAGCATTAAATCATTGTATCAACAGTAAACTTCAGAGTGAATAATTTACGCGTTCATGCTTGCTAGTTTATACATAGTTCCTTAAATTTATCTGTCGCGCTTAGAGAATACCAATTTCAAGTGACTTCGTACCAGCCCGGCTAGCTCAGTCGGTAGAGCATGAGACTCTTAATCTCAGGGTCGTGGGTTCGAGCCCCACGTTGGGCGAAATCTTTTTGGATATTATATTGTTAAATAAGTGTCACATTTGTATAAATTATAATATTTAGAGATAATTTTCATGAAAAAACAAACAAGTTTAAATTAAATTTTGTGATACATTTCTTGATTATCATAATTATTATACTTTATCGTAACACGAGGTGCCACAATTAAAGAATCACGCCGTGATAATAATGCTATCATAATTTACTATGTTACAGCTTGTTCAGGTAAAAGAATAATACTATGTTTGGACATTAATACTACCAATAGGCTCAAATAGCACTGCAGTAAAGGGTACACGAAGTTACGCGTGTAAAAGACATCAACGCGTCACATGCGTTGACGCAAACGCGTTGTAGATGCGAATTATAAATTAAACATCCTCTTATCGCTATGTTTTATGGTATTTACAGAACATACATATAATAAGATGAATTAACACAATCATTACCAATATTAGTTCTAAAAGATTGTTAATGAACTTATCCAAGACGCTAACCAAGAGATGCGAATTGTATTTAACTATTGTCTGACCATAGTTCACCGTTATATTTATACCTAACTTGTTCAAAAATTACATTTTTATAAACACATAAAGATAAACCTACCTGTCAAATTCGCAAATACATTTAAACACCTTCGCTTGGGTCGAAAAGGGTCAATATCATTCACTTTGAGTGCGAACGAAATTACTTGTATGCATGCGATGGTATTGCATAACATGACCCCAATGTGTCTAGACGGATAAAAACATTTTAGGAGGCAAAGTATGTTCAAGAGTGTCTAGGATCAATAAACGTTATGTTATGATTAAATTATTAGCTTTAAAATAAGTATATATTTTAATATTGTGATATATATCTTATACAAGTTATACACCATAAATGTAACCAGTGGCTTCGATTGATTCCTTATAATTAAATTTCTGAGTTTTATAGTGAATTATTATTTTACGTATAAATGATTACAATTGATTGGTTACTGATTGCGACCTTATCGGAACAACGAGTAACAATAGTTGCTTTTATTGGTCATTCGGTTCGATTGACCTCGGCTATGCGTGTTCGGACGCAGCTTGAGTAGCACCTAGAGTGCAGCGCTCACCGAGGCCGCTCACTGCACCCACTGGCAATCATAGAAGCAATTAGAGTCGCCGGCCTGAGGCGAGAGGCCGTCAAAGACGAGCCCCGCCCCACCGGGTTATGAATCAAGGACAGCTGACGAACAGCTTTGAGTTATTTAACCATGAGTAACATTGGTGGCACGAAGCTACTACACGATATTCCTAATGTAGAGATCCGTTGATTATCTTCCCACGAAACTACATAACAGTACAAATTATATCACCTTAAACTATCGAGTCAATAAATAATTTAATTATACACTAACTTAACGTAAGCCAAATCCGAGATCGGCAATGTTTTGGTTCTACTACAGTACTACACTCTCTACGATTCGAGCCATTTAATGGCACGTTATATACAAATTCGGTGTAGTAAGGATCTTCCTTACGATATTAATGCATAATTCGTGAGAAAAGTTTCAACAAGTAAACAAATAACACTAGCTACATCAGTCACACGATTTGCTTCAGCATTGCGTTCTACTAAATTATTAATTGGTAATTATGTAATAGATACGACAAATTAGCAACGCTAATGTAATAACAATTAAAGGTCACACATTAAGTAATTTAATAACTTATACATAACTATGATTTGTCTTAGTATTATACAGCTACGCAGAACTACGAATTCTAGAAACGACTCGTATTTAGACGAACTATAGATTACCCAGCAGCAATTTATACGTTTTTGAAATAATTTAATACGGTACTGCCTATAGATATTATAGAGCTATATTTACAAAGCAATACATACAATAAAACAACGATTTTTATATTCTTAATACACTACCTACACACTAATTCGTCTGTAATCGCAAACAGTTTTGTTCGATCGATCAGTTTTCATCATCTTACGATGCCTTGAGAAGATGAGACAAATGTCATAAATATTAAAATTACTAACACGTTTGGTGCAAGAAAAGGCACGCCTACATCCAGGTTGTTCAAGTTAACACTTATGTCGAAACTTATTTTAAAGTACACCATTAAACCTCAGTTTATACTGCGTATTGTTTACTTATAGGAGATACCTATTCAATTCCAAAGTAGGTAGGTAAAATGTTAAACGATTACTAAATAAAAGATAATCTCGAAGATCAAATAAAAAGTTCCTTGTTCTTCTGACCTAATTTCTAATCCCAACTGACATAAACTAACTCTACAGGACATGTTTTGTTATTGTGCACTCTCTGTCCCCTCACACTTATAGTCGGATGGGACGGTAAATGAACACAACCTGATAGGGACCAGATGGATCAATTAGTTTCTGCGTGTTCTGTTCTCCGATGTAGACTGCAGTTTCTACAGAGCTGAGTTATACGAGATCGACGTTAAGTATAATGTTACTGTCTTTAGCTTAGCGTGCTAAGAAAGCCTTGCATTCAGTTAAACCTTTGCCTTAGAAACCGCTCAGTTGTCACACAATAACAAGAATTGGGTTATGTCACAACAAATAAAACACAACAGTGTAAACAACTTTTACATAAATTGTTTAAGACTGAAGACTAAAAGTGTCTTGATGTATTCAGGTAAGAAAAGGTTGGAAGTTGCTGCCAAATCAGATTAAAAAGGTTTAATACTTTCAGATTAAAAATACAGTTCTCTCGTTTAGTCTCTAGTACTCAGTTCTCTATCAATGAAACCCTACAACAATATAATCCAGCACTCGTATTACCCAAGCTTTGCGACCTTGATTTAATATGAGGATCACAACAAAGTAACTGTAGTTATGGAATGTTTGTACACTTTCAGTTGTAATTGCGACTGCTAACCGATCGCAATCAGCTTTTGAACAGGACGAGGCAAAGGTCAGTGAATAAAATTATTAATAACTTATCTATGCAAAAAAGTTTTAGTATAAAGATAAGTTTCGTAATTATTAGGATAATGAAGTTTATTCTGAGTCACTCAACACTCAACATTCTATTTACTCTGGTCAATCAAACACGTTATATAAAATTTGGTTTCTGTTAATGATATGTCAGTATTTTACTATCCCTAATAAAAATATAACAACATCACGCCTGTATTCCCCGAAGAGGTAAGTAAAGGTATAACTACCTATAGTAGTACACCCACATTTCTCCAGTTTTATGTCGTAGGTCCCAATGTAATGGGGGCAAGCCTATCGCCGTCAACCGGGCAACAACATCATTAAAAATTTATATATCTCGAGAACTAACAAGAATGAACTTTGAGTACTATGTCTTGTTAACTGGTCGACCGATCTGTTTGATATCAAACCAAGGCTTTATAGAAACATAACTTTTAAACTGATTTTAACATTAATTTATTACAGTTAGGTGTCAAAAATGACTCTAGATTTAACTGTCATTGGAAGAATTTCCCAAAAAAGCAGAAACTATGGGTACATTTAAAAGACTAAAGAGGCCAAGGTGTGTAAAGCGGTTAGCCAAACCACAATAACTTTAATCTTCATCCTGCTTAGACTCGCAACACTCTTTAAAGAAACGTAACTTACTGATCATTATTAAGTTTCTCCTCTTCCTATAACCTAAAGACCTGGCATTGGTAGCACGATTTCACGGATCCATCGGAAATATTACGGATGTGAATTATAAAATACCAACAATGTGTAATAGCAAACTTATTTATATTCAGTCACACATGTACCTTATCTGAATAAGGTTACAGTGATGAGGTACTATTTCTAAATAAGCGCCAGTCACGCTCTCAAAACTCTGTAAAATATTAAATCTTTGGCAATTTATACTGTAACAAAACCGTATCAAACTAATACATAAGTTACATGACACAAAAAGCCTCATGATTCATATTGAATCTACCTAATTATTATTAAGAATTGTCTATTACTCACTACAAAAAACCCATATTTTCAAGCAACTTTTGATCAGTGTTTGTGTTTTAATTTTAAATCTACGTCGTGACTTCGTTACTTGAAATACAATTTTACAGCCAGATACAGTGGATGCCTGGATGGTGTTAATTATGCTGAAATTACCTAATACTTAACTATCTTCTGTAGATAAATACGGTATGCTGTCTTATCAAATAACGACGTGACGTGCGCGAGTTACGGCAATTAATAATTTGCTTCCAGAGACAACGTTGATGAGTTCATTGTTTGCAAGTGTCGACCGAAACGCCATTGCTCAATTGTACCAGCAACTTAAAAGCATGCAACGCTTACAAGGACGTTTCTAGTAGCCGCTTATGCAGAAATTAATAAAATATATTCGGCGTTTCAGTGTTCATCACAACTAAGATGAATTTAAATGATTTTTTCTTAAGTCTTAACGATCAAATGTCGGAACAAGGCCGTGATGATAGTATGTCTCAACACTAGCCCACGCTTACAAATATTTTTCTGATTTTGCGCAACTTACCTACTTACATTAAAGTTTTGGTAAAAATGGTAAGTTGACCGCAGCACATAATGTGAGGAGAGGACTTATTGCACTTACAAAATTATTATTGGCAAGGGCACCGTGTGAGTGAGAATATTGTGATAAAACACTAAAAACATAACACATACGCCTCGGATCGCATCTGGATTTATCGATCGTGTCGGTCGTCAATTCGTCATGTCGTTAACGATTCTAGTTGTAGGTTTTATGTAGCATTTCAGTTCGACTACAGAAACAATGATTCAGATAAACTGGAATTTCCTCTCTATACTATTCAATAAACATCCGCGTCCATTGATGCAGTTAGTGGCGTACCTACGTGTAGGTAATTTGAAGACAAATTTTACTCATAATGTTTATAGCAATTTAAATATTGCATGAAATGCATTTGTCGATATGTAATCTGTTACAAAATTCCGTCGATGGAGGCAAACATAACACTTTAGCTTTCTATGCCCTTTTGTATTGTCATCACGTAATTTAGGATTGAAGTAAATGTTGTAAGTCGAAAATAACATATGCTACATCGTGTGTATTGCCGCAAACTCTTATACAATGATGTCGACTGAACAAATAGTTGTGTGTTCCGCATTTCTACTGAGCTTCATTTACGCAGGACGTTACGTGCGGCGCGATTCACTCGACCAATTCATCGATCGACCGCAAAAACAAAGAAATATGTAGAAATTGATAGATTGGTACTTAAATTTGCCTACGGTCGAATCACTTCTACTACACTACTTTCCTACACTATGCTAGACAATACGTATAGAGACAGAAACACGCAACATTGAAGAAATGGCGTTGTACGATGATGTCTCGCGACAAACGGGGTCAATGCTCGCCAAATGGACTAGAATTAAAATAAGAAAGGCTATAGCACTCCTTCGACAGGTTACTTACCCAGTTTTCGCGCTATTAAAAATTCAACGAATCGTCACACAACTTTCACTAACAGTGGGCCAGTGCATGCGACTAGAGATTGTCATAAATAAAACTAAAAATACGCGTCAATGATTAGCTCAATTAAATTTAATCATAAGGTAATATTAACGCCTAATATGCATTTTTCATCTAAATGTTATTGCTAATTAAATTATGGTATGGATAAAGAAATCGGCGAGTAATTCAATCGTAATTGAAGGAGTAAATGAAATATTAATGCGAATAATAATTGTTGCTTAGAAAGTTCTATACGAGTCGTCGAGATTGGACATTGCATGCGCGCACGCTGCGCGAGAAAGCACGACGGCGCACACTGCCAACTAACGCAAGCATAGGTACTGTTGATATTTTGATGTGGTGCGATGGGACCCTGGCGTCCGAATTGAACGGTTTAGATTAGTATTCATTATACCTAAACAAAATTGATTTTTATTGAACAATGTTGATTGACATAGGTTTACTGCTCTGACTTGAGTAAATTAAACAAATTACAGACTGTCAAAGAAACGGATCTTGAAGAACTGTTTTCCTGACCTAATTATGTGCATGAGTACACAGGCCTAATAAAGTGTTAACTACACACATTCAAGTAAGTATAACTGTAAACTTAATATCTCATGCATTTAATATTGACATAGCTTGCATTTACATTTTACCATCAGATTGATAAGGATAATAATGATAACCGGCTACGACATCTGAATGTAAAGGTAATGCCAGTATGAGGATAAAAAAGAAATCGTAAACAGTAGTCGTCAATGACTATATTTATTACATTGATCGTATTTACCATCAAACATATATAACATACAAACATATGATCGTTTTGTTTGATGAAAGTAAAAGTTGCGAATATCTTTGCTTACGGAGAAAACCTCTGACAAACCCAACAAACCTGTGCCGCGCGCGAAGCGACCCACTAGCCTCCGACTCACGAAGATTTCACTTTTAACATTTCCAATGAATGACCCTACATCACTACATATATTATGAGTAACATTTATACGTTTTTAACTATTTCTAATGACAACTTCATTCATAAAATTCCTCTTACATATTTGATAGGATCAGCTGACAAAGATAGGTTAGCCATCGTCATGCTGTTATGTAAAAAGATCCTACATAATATATGAAGTAATAATATACCACTAATTACTGCTGATTGTAAGGAAAATAAAATACGTACTTTCGTATTTTTTATACATGAATATTAAAATAATAAACTAAATGACTACATAAAAACTAAAATTTTAAAATAAGTATCTAACCTGACATGTCTTTCCAAATATTCGCAATGGAGATGGTCCGGGAGGTTTGAGTTTCACAAATACAGTTTGCTTTCGAACATTATGTCCGAATTGACACAATAACTTATCTTGAACACGAGCACAGAGCCTACTCGAACTTAAACACGCCATAGCTACAACTGCAACGAAACGCTTGAGGATATGAACTGCATAACACACACAAAATACAGGCATTCGCCATTTTCCCCCCCACTTTTAGACAGCTGATTGTCAACCGCCATGCTTTTAATGTTACCATTTAAGAAATATAAATGATGTAGGTTGACTAAGACTTTTAACCGACTTCTAAAAAAGGAGGAGGCTCTCAATTGAGCAGTATATTTTTTAAATTATATTTTCACATACAAAATAATCTTAAAAAAAAGTTATACTTTGCATTTTACCAAAGATTTTAATTTCCACTAGTGATTCTTAAATCACAGCACACGCTAAGGGTTACCATACTTAATAGTTTGCCAATTTTTGAGTAAGTTTGAACAGTTTTTGAAACTTATTTATTAATTTGTTGTTTTAAGCCAAAAGCATACGTATTGCCATAAGAGAAGCCTATTTTCAGCAGTGGACTGCGATAGGCTAATGGCGATGATACGTATACCAACAGCGGGTTAGAAAATCAAGACTAATCCAAATTAATTAACTGAACAATATTTTCTGTTCCATGATTATTATAATGTTTGTACGTTTGTTAGTTCGTATGTTTTGTTGGAGTAGTAGAGTAGTTACCAATACTTAGAATAACCTTCAGGGTGGGCAGGGGTTAATTCAATCCCGGATAACATACCATTGATATTTATTCAAATTGTGTTCAAATCTAGAAAAATACTGTAACCTGTTTGAGTGTAAAGTATTGTACGTTGTTATTGATCAGTTGATGTATTAGTAGTGAAAATAAAGATTACTATTGTTTAAATAATGTAATAAAATAATAATAAAGAGAAATCTATCTATCTACAGTAAAACTGAAACATGCAGAAAAACAAATCTGAAAGACTAACGCGACTTCGTCCGCGTGGGTTTCAAGTGTTTTATAGCCTGTAGCATTTCTCATTAAATGAAATATCCAACACAACAAGAATTTTTCAATTCGTAGTATCTAAGATTAGCGCGTTCAACCAAGCAATGAACTCCACAGCTTTATATTATTAGTATTATATTATTATAATATAGTGGATGTAAAATGCAGGCAGTAAATTAAAATAATAAGTATCCTGTCGAATGCTCTAAGCGTCTTAATCATATTACTAATATGTTACCAACCATACAATATGAAAATTGTTATAAATGCTAAGAGATAAATAAAATTGTATACTAAATTTAAAATGAACGCTAGTAGCACTGGATGATATTGAGTATACATTAAATTATTTTGTATCTATGCTCAACGTTGCTCAATAGAATCGACCATAGATTGTACACATTGGACGAGCATTGGACCTGCTGGTAGTATCGACTGTCAACAGTGTCAAAAGTTCAACAAAAGATAAAACACTCCTGCGATTTCTGAACTGAATAATTTCTTAAAGTAACATTATCCTAACCTAATTTTGGTAACCTGCAATATTATATGCCTAATTATTTTTATTAGTAATAATATTGAGAAGTTTGCATTCGATTATCATAATGATTCCTCGCTTCAGCCATGTATTACAACTTATGAAGAATATAGAAAGAAATCTGTTTCAAATGTTTGGACATCCACCGAAAGGTACCTACAGAAATATTTTTTAAGTTAAATGTATTATACCTATAGCAATATATGTAGAATGCTAAATATAACAATTTTATAGCAAGTTAACCATCATAGCAAACTGCTCGTCTAAAAATTCTACTATGAAACTTCTGAATAATAATAATCTAAAAAATATAAACTTTCAGAATTTGCACTGGCTTATGTTCATGAAAATAAACCAGTCACATCACCACAAAAGTTTTCAATCAAAGATATTATTGGTGATGGCATATTTTGGGCGGTTCCCAAGTTCCGAAGAACCAATGAAAGGAAATTGAAGAGAAAGTTTGGTTCCCCTCAATATGTGTGGAAAATGCTTGTACCCAAAAACAACATTAAAGTGTGTCACGATTGTGGGCATCATCACGAGAAAAGCAGACTATGTGGTATGTTTAACTCACTTAAATGAATCAATCCTTTTAGTTTACCATTTTTCTTAAAGTTTTCTTGCTATCACAGAGGTTGCTTAGTTTCTTTTCCTCTGCCTTTATTGCACCTGCTTTAACAACAAGGTCACAAGAAACAAAATCATCTCGGCAGATATATAATCATTGGGCAAGAGATGCATATAACCAATAAGTTAATTACATAATTATTTTTATTACTTCATTTCAGAAAACTGCTATACTAAGGTAAAGAAGGAAACTGAAGAAATCCAAGCTAAAATACAAGAGAAGCTTGGTATTAATCCTATTGAACAAGATGTTGTGGTCTTGTATCAAGGAGAAAATCTGCCAGATGAGGTAAATATCATATATATTATGAAGTAAATAGAGAAAGGAGAATGTAATACTTAATAATAATTATTAGCTTTTTATTTCATTGGGTGTGTATTTATATTAGTACTACTACTATATGTCTGAGAGGTGCTGACTTGCAGCGAATGTGGATGCTCATTCCAAGCAAAAATCTGATATGTCAGCCACCTGAGAGCACACCATCGAAACTCTCACCAATAAAACATCCCAAGTTGCTGTGACCGAAAACATATTTATGTATATATTTATATTAGTTCTAGCTAACCCCACAAACTTCATACCACCTTCTGACCATTTAAACCTTCCCTGGCGTTCCACAAATATTTCATTCAGTCCAGCCATTCTTAAGGGAAACTGGGATTCATTTTTATATAAATAGATGAAAGATGTATGCCATGAAGTTATACAATTTATTCATATATATTCTATCTTGTTTGTTACAGCCTAAAGAATTCTGGAAAGGCAAAAGAATTATTGAGATGAAAAAGGAAAGACCTCAATGGTTCAGCAAAAATCTGTTACAGAAAACGACACAACAGCCTTCTAAATCCACTGATGTGAAACCAACTGATTTAGCTTAAGAGCATGGTAACCATGGTTAAATAGTAATTGTATTTAGTTAAAATAAGCCAAATAAATTTACATTGTTCCAGTAAAACCGGTTTCGTCTTTTTCCTATTTGTCATATGAGCTTCTATATTATATAGTTTATATATGTACATATATATTATAAATGATGTAGTTCTTTTTGGTAAAATGGACGTTATCATGTAATGGTCTAAAATCTTAACTCAGACATTATAAAAGATACTGAAAAATAAAACAACGACATTTATAAAAACTATGATTTATTTTAATAAAGTTACTTGGATGCTAAGAAGTTTGTGTCCACCGCCCAGAAGGTTCAAAAGTATAATTATTTTATACTGTTGGGACTATTCTTTTTAGTTATCACTTGCGCAGTACGTAGCTTGACGGCGACACCATGTCTTACATAGAAATAGGTAAACAGAGTCCAGATTTGACCTGCCAGTGTGTTCAACTAAATAAGTTGTGACATGTAGTGTAGTTTACTAATTAAATCTAGGCTGTTGACAACAACAATTTGTCTTTTCCAATATTTCCTAATACTAAACTGTGTTTCAAGTGTAATTTTTTTATTGTATTTGTAATATATTCATGTAATAATTCTAAATCAACCACCCCATGTGCAATTCATCTAATAAGGAGTGTAGTTGAAATTATATTCTGTACCTTAAAGGATATATTAAAAATATAAAAAACTTATCTGTATCTAATGCAACAATAAATAAACAATCTTCAAAAAGTATCTAGTCACTAAATAGTATTATCAAATGAATTAGGGACATTTTCAAAGTGGTCACTAATGGAATCGGGTTCATTGTCACCAAGAAAGTGGCTCTCAACATGTGACTGGAACTCTGTAAATGCTATGTCTTTTTGGAATGATTGTCCGCACATAGGGCAGATTTTATCACAGGGCTCATCTGTATTCTCCTTTACACTATCTTCTAAAATGCTTTTCTTGTAAGCTGAAGTGTTCAATTCACTGAAGTTATTATTATAAATACTAGAGTCAGCTGGTGTGGCCCAAGTAGATAGACTGTCACTTGTCTGTACTTCCTTATGCTCTGATGTTGTAACTTTTACATTATTGGCAATGCATGTAGGACACCTGTATCCCTCTGAAAATAAAATAACTTTTTAAACACCATATTGAAAAGACAAAATGAATTATAAAATATTCACTAAACACAAGTTATTACTACATCAACAAGAGCAATGTCCTTGTGGCTAACTTATTGGCACTCAATAGGGCTTAATACTAGCTAAAATTAGATTTGGATAAAAGGCACTAAATTATGCTTAAATGACCACTACTATTGTACACCACACCTTTGTGGAACCCTTTTGAGGTATATCACAAAATTACACACAAAAGTGAGGGGAATTAAAGGACCAAACTAAGTAAATACCTCTCAATAAAGTTTCAACCCTGGATATAATTAACTTTAAATCAGTTTCTTGCTGGGCTACTTCTTTTCTAAGGTTGTGCAGCTTTTCTGTTTGAGAACGGATTTCCTTCAAAGAATCTGTCGCTGGATCTTCTATGTAAGTAAATCCAATTGAATCTAAATTCAAAATTTCATCATCTATGTCCTGTAGTTGTGTCATTTGCTCGTATTGTTCCACTAGCTGCGACTTCTCTTGAATATAGCTATTTATTAGTTTCAGGGATATTTCCTCTAAACTCGACTCTGAAAACTTTTCTTCATAATTAGCACTACTCTTTGGAGTGCTATGGATATATGTATTGGTACGGAGTAAAGGCTGTTTGTTATAACCTTTGCTTGCTGATCTGGGTTCAGGTCCCTTTAGCATAGCTATTTTATTCCACAAGTTTTTATTCTCACATTGAACCATAAATACATGATGCATGAGTTTCGATTTCTGTTTGGTAAGCTCGGCTATTTTCTGATGCAGTGCGAGTTTCTCATCTTCTTTTAATGGAATGTAGGGTGAGCATTCATTAGCCTTCACAACATCAAGTTTTAATCGCATGTTATCCGTTTCTAGTGTATTTATTCTTCTTTGAAGCAACAAACATCGATCTCTCATAGCATGAAGAGCCAATTCATGAACGCTTATATTGTTATAATCACCTTTTAGAGTGGTTTGGAACGCAGAGTTTGAAGAATCATTGTTAAAACTAACTATAGATGAGGAATCCATATCTTTGAGTTCACAACATACAATCAGCCATGGAACAAAACTTTGAATGAAGTAAATTACTATAAAATTACTCAACAAGCTTATTCACAACAAGAAAGCTCACAAAAACATGTTAAAATACAGTTACAATCAAATTACGTTTTCAGATACCTTGGTCGGAAATTCGAACTTGTCAATGTCATATTTGACATGTCAATTGTCAGTGACGTGTGCCCATTGATAATATTTTTTTGTCTGTGCGTGCGACATATCGTCACATATCGTTCACATATGTTACCATTTACAATTAATTGTTGAGTTTGACTTTCAACTAGATTGGTATTAGAGTTAAGAGAGACAGTCGCTAAGTGAATTATCACCATTATTGGACTAAGGAAAAATTCATATCAGTTACTGGAGAAACTCTTTCAAACCATACTTCAGTGCGTGTTTAATAAAAAACAGATAATGTATATCTCCAGTGTTTCAAATGTTTAATACAGGTATAATGTATTAAAATAATCAATTATGGACCTAATCAGATTATTATAGGCTACTCTTGTAAAATGCAAAATATAAACAGCTTATTGCAGCCCACAGTTCTTATTAGGTCATAATCTGTTTCTATATAAATTATGGTTTATTAATTTGTGGTTGCGAACCAGTGATTGCGAACAAAATTTAAAAATAGGTTATTTAAACTAATCATCTTCTTTTATTAACACATTTAATCAAAATTATAAAGTCTTCGGTTGTGCGATCGTTACAGTTTTAACTTCCAAGTAAGCGTCCACGCAGTTGAAACCACTGAAACAGATAAAAATACTTTTTTACTATTTCTCTATTATTATGGTCAAAATACAACAGAATTATTAGTTATTATTAAGTTAATTATGTTGTATTTTAACCTTAAAAAAACTTTTGTATTTGTTCATTCCAATGCCTAACATAAAATATAAGATGTCTTTATCGCAAAAGTCACATTTTAAAGTTTAAGTATTAAAAATGATGGTACTTACTTCTCGCGACCTATTCCCGACTCCTTAAATCCCCCAAATGGATTTTGTGCACTAAACGCTAGGTAGGTGTTAACCCTAAAACAAAGGAAATAACGTTTATTTTACAAAAATCAAAAATCAAATCAAATCAAATCATTTATTGGAACAATATTACGGTACAATATTAATTGTGCGTTAACAGCTACATTAGTTTGGAAAACTGTGTCGCAACTGTTAGCGCCCACCTCCAAGATGGGGAGAGCAGTGTTCCAACATTAAATACAACGAAGAAAACTAACAAGGAAGTAAAATTATTAAGAATTAATAATGAGATCTTTTATATAAAAATATTAAAATTATGTGTAGTGTGTGTGTGTGTGAGGGTGTGTGTGTGTGTGTGTGTGTGTGTGTGTGTGTGTGTGTGAGGGTGTGTGTGTGTGTGTGTGTGTGTGTTTGTGCATGTCTGAGTACAATGGTGAGGATAAATATTGATAATTGTCTTAATATTATACTTTTATAAAATTTTCCAGTTCTTCATAACTAAGGGTACTGAGCCAATTATTAATTTTTGTCTTGCATTCATGATAAGTAAGGGGATAAATATTTATTATTTTGTTAATTCTATTGTATAAAATGCAGCTTATGAAGTGGTATTGTCTTTTTACTGTCACAATATTAGAAAATTCTATACTACAAACCCTACCCGATCTGCGATTCTGTCTGCTTAAGTTAGGGTCAAATACAAGTTCAGAGTGTTTGCGTAAAATTGTGTTAAGGGTAAAAGTTTTCCTGACTGTATGTACTTTGCTGAGAGCATATAGTTCATGAGTAGGGAAAAGTATTGGTTTATGCATCATCACCTTCAGAACCGCCCTTTGAGCCCTTTCTAGTCGGAGCATTAGCGTCTTTCCTGAATTTCCCCATGCCGTAATACAATAGTTTAGGACTGAGTGAGCAAGAGTAAAATAGACAGTTTTCAATATGGGAACATCGGCCGAAGATCTCAATTTCTTAAAAACGTAAATTAATTTTCTAATGCGAGAGACCAGTGATCCAATTTGTTCATGAAATGACATTGCACTGTCTATAATTACGCCGAGATATTTAATACTGTTGGAACGAGCAATTGTATTACAGTCACAGTTTATACGAGTTATTGGATGGCATTTATGCGCAGTTAGAGTGAAGGATAAACTGGGTTGAGAGGATGGTCTTAATGCAAACGGAATAAATTTGGTTTTTTCCACGTTCAGTGTGAGAAGGTTATTAGTAAGCCAGCTCATGACTGTTTGTAAAGCTGTCTCAGCATGCGAGCGGGTTTCAATCCAATCATTACCGTGAACGAGTATTGCTGTGTCATCTGCATAAACAATAATATTGGAATGAGCTAATGGCAATCTACACAAATCATTAATGTAGATAAGAAAAAGGGTAGGTCCAAGGACACTACCCTGTGGGACACCGTAACTTATGTGTTCCTCTTTACTCATATAGTTTCCGAGTTTTACTGTTTGAGAGCGACCATTTAGATAACTGTCGAATAGTTTTAGTAAAAGCCCTCGTATGCCAATGTTCTGCAGCTTTATGAGCAAGAGTGGGATGGAGACAGTGTCAAAGGCTTTAGAAAGATCTAAGAATACTGCGACAGTTTTAAGTTTATTGTTTAAATTTCTTGCAATAGTATTGGTTAGCTCCAGAACAGCATCTTCAGTACTTTTGCCTGCTCTGAAACCGAACTGATTTTCTGCTAAAATATTTTTGGATTTCATATAATTAAGGAGCCTTTTATTTAAAATCTTTTCCAATATCTTTGAAAGTATTGTTAAGACAGAGATTGGTCTATAATTACTAACACTGCCTCTATCTCCACTTTTGTATATCGGGTGAACAAGGGCTCGTTTAAAGACTGTAGGGAAGACACCAGTTGTTAGTACGACATTAAATACATGGCAAATCACTGGAACAAGGATATGTCTAGCAGCTCTAATCACGGCGGCAGATATACCATCCCAGCCCACCGCACAATTCAGTTTAAGGTCTAGGACGATTCGTTCAATTTCTTCATTGTCAATACTAAAGAATGCCATTGAGTCTGGGATAGGATGAGGTGTGCCGAAATTGTGTGGGTTCTGGGAGCCACCCTGGAGTGCGATTTCTGAAGCCAGTAATTTGCCAACATTTGCAAAATAAACGTTTACAGCATCAAGTGAAGTTGATGGATCAGTAGTGAGGGATAAAAGCTCATTAGAAGATGTCTTTTTGTTCGGAATGTTAGAAATAGCCTTAACAAGATTCCATGTGGCTTTTGGATTTTTTCGATGTTTCTGGAATTCTGTTCGTTCATATTGTCGTCTTAGTTTTTTTTAATAAACTGTTGCAAAATTTCTTATATCGCGTGTATGTTACATTCATAATGTAGTTATTAGGATCACGTTTTGTTTTACGGTACATTTTGTCGCGGTTTCGGATACACCTAAGAAGCCCAGGCGTTATCCACGGTTTGATTATTCTTTTACTACTTGGTACAACTGATGTGCAAGAATTGTTATCAACTATGCTAGATAATATAGTGACCAATTTAGAAGCTGCGTTATTTGCGTTATCGTTACATTTAATAACTGATGAAAAATCTGTAATGATATCACATTATGGAGTAGGTACTAGCTACAGAGATTTACATATCAAAAACTCTGCCCCTCTCAAGCTGATACAGGTATCATAATCGAGTGTAATACCTGTATTAGCTAAAACCCGTCTTAAGTCTATTGACATCTCTTTTCTCTGACATGCAACGACAGTGACAGGTATAAATCCATGGTTTAAAATTGACATTTTTATGATTAAGAGTAAATGTAATGAAGAAACTATGCTAGTTGTACCTAGGTTAAAGATTATTTACCAAACAACGCCAGCTTCAACGTGTTTGCTGAACTGCAGTGCATTGTTGACATTAGAGGTAAAAATTCCAGCAGCAAGTCCATAGTTCGTTTCATTTGCACGATCAATCGCCTCCTCCAATGTGTCGAACTTCAGAATACTCTGCACTGGCCCGAAAATCTAAAAACATAATAATTAAGTTTACCTAAGATGAGATAAGTAAATTCTACGATGACTATACTAAAACTATAGCATGGTTTCTCAAATAATACTTTGGGCCAATATTTTGAATTAAGCTTTTTTGTGAAAAGCATTAACTAAGCGAATGGACGGACAAAGTCTTCACCATAACGTAAAATGAAATACGTACCTCTTCCTTAGCAATGGTCATATCATCCTTGACATCAACAAAGATGGTAGGTTCAATGTAATAGCCCTTAGTACCCACTCGCTTGCCACCCGCGACTAGCTTCGCACCTTCTTGTTTGCCCTTTTCAATATAGTTCAATACTTTGTCCATCATCAAATCGTCAATCTATAAAAAAATTGAAATTTTAGGATAGTAGTATGAGATACTGATGTACCTATTTGTATATTAATGGAAACTGCGTTTTAACATGAGCATAAACCTCAAGTTTTGGTCAAAGGTCTAGTGGGCGCTAAGCACGACTGCTAAGCATGAGGTCCTGGGTTCGAATCCCGGATAGGCCGAAGAGTTACTGAGTTTTCCCATTATGTGATACTCAGAAGCAACACGGAGGCTGGATTTGTGCCGGATGATGGCAATAGGCTAGCCCCCTATTACTTTGGGACCTTTATCATAACTGTTGAAATGGGTGTGTACGATATGAGCACTTCTGCCTACTCCTTCGAGAAATACAATCGTGATGTTATATAAGTATGTTATACTTAAAAGTTAATAACTCAAAACGAATCAATAAATAGAGAATTCAATACCTGTGGCCCATGATCACTGGTAAGGTCAAAGGGATCACCAATCTTAATAGTCTTTACAAACTCTATAGCGGCTTCAATAAACTTGTCGTAGATCTTAGAGTGAACGAACAGACGGGACGCTGCAATACAAATCTGACCCTGATGGGTGAACACGCCTAAAGCAGCGTATGGGACAGCCTTTTGCACTAAAAGTTAGATAATTATCACATTATTAAACTATATCACAGTTTACATCGTCAAAACGGTAAAGTACCAAGTTTAATTGACTTACAATCAGCGTCATCCATGATAACTAGAGGACTCTTGCCTCCAAGTTCCAGAGTTACACGCTTAAGGTTGTTGGCTCCAGCTGCTTGCTGGATTAACTTTCCTACCTGTGATAATCAATTTATTATATTTACATAACTTTTTAATCTGTAGACAGTGGAAGTAACTAAAGATCAGCCTAAAACTACGACGCTTCGAGCTAAGGTTGAACTCAGAGCCAATGTCCTACGCCACTTTTGTTTGATATTTACGTTCGTCTTTTCACAGATGGAATACTTACGACGCTTTCCATTCCCCCCAATACATACAAATCCCCAATAATTTAACGTCTTCTTTAGCACAGAAGGCGGACACCGTCGATACTTCGATAGGCACGTTATCGCTATCTAATCTGGCCATATAGCAATATGCTACTGCTAAAATGTGATAACTACCACTGAATATATCTATTTATCACTTTATTTTCCACAATAAATAACTTACTTCAACTGATCCAGTGAATGATATCTTAGCAACATCGGGGTGATGAGTGAGCGCGACTCCGGCAGTCTCTCCGTATCCATTGATGACGTTCACGACTCCGCTCGGCAAGCCAGCTTCAACCAGCAAAGCAGTCAGGTACAACGCTGTGAGCGGTGTCTGTTCTGCTGGCTTCACAACTACTGTGCAACCTGGTAATAAAACGATAACTATAGTTTTCAACCCGAGATAGTATATAGTACCTACGTATTTCGATGTTCCAAGATTTTATCTGACGATATTAAAAAAGTGACGCTATTTTGGTACACGCTCTTGTTGTCAGTTAGCTTGACCATTGAACTTAAAATCGAAAAAAATAATTAAATATTTATCAGTACTAGATTAGCTTGATTTATTTAGCTACTACTTAAAAAGCGACGTTGCCAGCTCGCAACTAAATAAATCATTTCGAGTTGACTAGGGGTCCAACCAATATATGGTAGGTATTTATGTAGATTAATGATTATACAATCATTAATCTTCTAACAAGCAAAACCTATGAAGAGGACAGAATACTTTTCATTCATTAATAGCCCAAATATTAAACAAAATTATTTTTCTCAAGGTATAATCTTTTTACGGTTTAAAAAAGTTAAAATGTATATATTATGAATAAGAATAAGAATAAGAAATTTTATTTGCTTAAACATGTGTATACATACAAAATTAAAATAATACATGCATGTAAGATCTTAAGTTAGAGTGGCTCACGACATGTTTACCATTTCTCATGGCGTGCAAATATTTATGGTAAAAAATTATTATTATTAATTAATTAATTTTTACATATATAACACTTATACATTAATTTATATCAGTTGACAAATTTCTTATAATCATTTACATTATCCAATTATTAATTATTTATTTTCCTAGTCCAATATTACAAATTACAATAAAATTATACAATGAAGATTTACATCACTTTAGTAGGCATTCAATTAAATAACATTTACATTAGCATATTTAAATTCCCCACTTTTATTTATTTATAATAATCACCGTGAGTCGTTTAGAAATTCTGTAATACTATAATATGCTTTTTGTGACAAAAACAATTTCATTGTTTGTTTAAATTTAAGTATTGTTAGCTCTCTCCAACTTTTGGGCAATTTGTTGTAGACTATTGGTGCCATGCAAAAAACACTCTTGCGCATAAGTGCAGTTTTCGATGTATGACCACATAGTTTACTATCATCACGTCTATTTCTTGGAAATTTGTCTGCCATACGAGGAAACAACTGTGGATTTGCTTTTACGAACATTGCTATTTCTAATATATAAAGTGAGGGTAATGTTAATATATGATATTTAATGAAATATTCTTTACAGCTATCAGTAGTTTTGAGATTAAACATAGATCTCAAGCAACACTTTTGTCTTTTAAATATGATATCCTTATCGGTCGAGTTACCCCAGAAGATAACCCCATATCTAATAACGGATTCAATTAAACCATAGTAGGCAGTTAATAGCGCTTCTATATTTAGAGTGCGTGATAATTTATGTAACGCATATGCACCACTACTTATTCTTTTGGCTAAAGCCTCAATATGCGCTTTCCAATTTAAGTTTCTGTCGATTGTTAGGCCTAAAATTTTTGTAGTATTAGCTGTCAGTATTTTATTATTATTATATTCGATGTCGAGATTAGAGAATAATAATGATCGTTGGCTAAAGTGCATAATCAAAGTTTTATTTATATTAATTTTTAAATTATTATTATTGAGCCACGTTAACGCTTCAATTAATGTATTTTTTATGTCCGTTTCATATGTATTCTTATTATGGCATGGTATAGTTATCGTGCTGTCATCCGCAAACAGTGTCATGGGATGTTTAATAGATTTAGGAAAGTCATTAATATACACTGTAAACAGGGGTGGCCCAAGTACACTGCCCTGCGGAACTCCATGTGGGACGGTACGCTCCCATGACGTAAAATTCTCTTCACGTTTGGAGTTCATATTTATTCTACTAATTTGTGTTACTTGTTTTCTGTCATGTAGGTATGATTGTATAAGATTAAATATGTTTCCTCGTATACCATATGCGTCAAGTTTATTTAGTAATATATCATGTTGGACATAATCAAATGCCTGTGTCATGTCGCAGAAAATGGCACAGACTGGTGTATTGTTATCCATGTTTGTCATGACAGTATGCAAGAAATCGTATATGGCCAAGTTAATTGTTTTTTTCTCCCTAAATCCTTTCTGTTCATCACACAGTATATTATTTTTTTCAAAATAGGCATTAAGTTCCCTGTAAATATATTTTTCAAAAATTTTAGAAATTATTGGTATTAAGGATATTGGCCTATAAAATTCCATTAGCTCCCTATCCTGTTTCTTAAATAGTGGTTTTACAATAGACTTTTTAAGCGCATTGGGAAATATACCTTCACTGATACTTAAATTAATAATGTAGCTTATGGGGCTACAGATTTCATATGCTACAGACTTAACAATTTTAGTACATATGCCATCGTATCCTACACTGTTTGTATTTTTTAAGGACGCTATAATTTTGAATATGTCATGTGCTAGACTTGGGGCCATGAACATTGAGTCTTTTCTGGCTAAAATATGTTTAGTGACGGCGGTTCCCGAGCTAGTCATAGGTTTAATTTTATCTATAAAGTAATTATTAAATATATTTGCAATAATGTTGGGGTCAGTTACAGTTTCATTATTATATCGAATTTTGTCTATAGTGTTTTTTGGTATGTTCAGTTTTGATTGATTTATTATTTCCCACGCAGTCTTAGATCTATTATTAGATCTTTTAATTTTATGTATGTTTTGTGCGCGTTGAGTTAAATAAATAATTTTTTTAAGCAGTTTCGAATAAGTCTTAAATTTATTTTTATTAATTTCGGTAGGTTTTTGTCTATATTGCCATAATAATTGACGTTTCTTTTTGCTACATATTTTAATACCACGAGAAACCCAACTAGGCCTTCTTTTCACTTTTACAGAGATGAGAGTTTCAGGAAAGCACTGTGTATATAGGAAAGAAAACATATCTGTGAAGGCATTATAAGCAATGTTTGGGTCCTTAGCTTCATATACTTCAGCAAACGATAAGCTATTGAGGTAGGATTTGAATTTATCCATGTTCTCTTTGATATACTCCCGTCTAGTGGTCCGCCAATGATTCCTAGTGCTGGCGGTGCTTATCGGACAATTAAGTAGTTGTGCCGTATGGTCAGACAAAGCCAGTTCCAAAACTATAGCTCTATGACACTTATTAAAATTATGCGCAAAATTGTCGATGCATGTCTTGCTCTTTAAACGAGTAGGTTGACGTATAGATAATTTTAAATTATAATTCAATAATAAATTTTCAAATTCTAGAGTCTGTTTGTTTTT
Organism: Abrostola tripartita; assembly: GCA_905340225.1. NCBI lineage: Eukaryota > Metazoa > Arthropoda > Insecta > Lepidoptera > Noctuidae > Abrostola > Abrostola tripartita. The sequence goes on from HG996494.1 coordinate 2,450,550, forward strand.
TTTCAATATATTTATATTAAAATCACCCGCCAGTACAATATTTTTAAATGGTTTTTTTATCAGAACACGTAATAATGTATCTAATCTACTCATAAATTCATCAAAATTACTTGGATTTGGTACTCTATATATACATACAATAACCATTCTATAATTTATAAGTTCTATGGCACAACATTCAAGAATACCTGTAATAGATAATTTAGCGATTTTCGGTAATTCTCTCCACTGATGACCATTTTTTATGAGTATACAAGCACCACCTCTTTTATTTTCCTTGCGACTAAAGCATGCAGCTAAACAGTAGTTTGGTATATTGAGGTGGACTTCATAGCCTTCCATCATGAAATGCTCCGTTATACATAACAGGTCCACTTGTATACCTTTTTCTAATAACTCATGTAGACACACTGTGAGCATGTCAGATTTTGCTAGGAGTCCTGCAATATTTTGATGCATAATGTATACATTTTTACTCACGAAAAAAAGTATTCGTAGGTGTTTTTATTTCAGCTGTTTGATCTTTATAATCTGATTTATTGACTAATACATGTTTGTCAGAATCTAAGTTAACCTGGACATATTTGTTTTCAAAGGACTTTTTACATTTATTTTGAATAATTTGTTCGTATTGAAAGATTTGGAAATGATAATTTAAACATAATATTTCTTTTAAAAGTGATCTTGCAAGGTTTACTACATATTTTCGTCCACTTGGTAATGATCTAGTGTAGTTCATATCCATGTACAGTACATCTTTATAATTATTACAAATAAACCTAAGTAAATAGTTCAGTTTCGATTCTTGTAAAAACCTGTTTTTGGGTACTTCCGAGATGATCACATTAGTATTCGCAGTTAATGCTAGCCAACGGTGTAGATATATATCGATGTCACAGGGATTTTGACTATGTACTTATGGCGAAACTAAATAATGATTTATCCTCTTTTCTTCTATTGATTTACCTGCAGCAAGAGCAGTGCAGACTTTGTTGATGTACATCGCAATTGGCACGTTCCATGGTAAGATAAGTGCACAAACACCAACTGGTTGCTTCAAAGTGTAGCTAAACAAGTCGCCGTCTGTGAACAAGGAAAATATAACAAGTTATAGACCAATCCTGTTGTGTTAATGTACAAGCGTGTTATTATGTAAATATATGTTATTATATAAAGAGTATTATCATATTTATAATCGCCAACATCCTGTTGCTATTCTTAGTAACAAATGAGATGACTTGAACTTGAACAGCACTGATAGCCGAGAGGTATGACCGTTAGACTGCCAAGTCAAAGATCACAAGTTCAAATTTAGGCACGCACCAATGTCTTTTCGAATTATAGTTATCAGTTACGCCAAAATTTTAAGGCAAAAAAAAAGGTAACGTTTCTTAAAGTTTAAAAAATCATGTTGTTATCAGTGACTAGCAAACAAAATTATTATTTAGAAAGATCAAAAAAAGATTTCAATTTTATTCAATGATTTTATCTAACTTTATCGTCGTTGATCTAGACTAGAAGTCAAATTGTGTCAATTGTGTCACTACTCTAGTGATTTTATCTTCCGACACACCGATTAAACACCTTATGCAACCAGTTTGATAATAATCTTTAAGATAAAAAACAAATTGATCCGAAATTTAAACTATCTTTGCTTATATATTAATTTAATTAAAGTAAACAATGTTAATTTAGTACCTATCAAAATCAGAAAAGTACCTACTCTTGAATGACCGATTATAATTATTGAAAATGTTGTCTGAAATAAGTATTTGGAAAGTTTATTCCTTTTGTAGCAATATGTAAATCATACATGATAGATTGAAAAATGTATGATTTCTTCAAAATGTTTTATTCCCTTCAAATGGAATGTACTGACCTACTTGATCATCAAATAATAGGTAGGTAGTAGTCAAGTAGTCATCCAATGTGCAGGTGAATGGCCACTTAGATAGAACACTCAAGCAAGTTGGACATAGTCTGGTTATTGAGTACTTAGGTATAGTCCTACTGTAAGCTTCAAGAGTCCCGTAAAAACGCTTCAAATGAAAACACATGACCTTATTTGCACAAAGTCTATCATGGCTAAGCAATTAGACGGAACTGCGAAGGATTATTAAAAACTGCAAATAAATAGATTACCTGTAGGAAGTGTGGAGCCTTGAATTTTGTCAGCCAAACTGGCAACGTATCTAATGGAGCTGACAGAACCATTCACGAATAGAAGAGACTTGCTCAAAACCATGCCGTTGTCGTAGGACTCCAGTTCGGCCAGGTACTGAACGTCTCTCTTCACCAGGTCGGAGAACTTGCGTAGGATCTCGCCTCGCTGGGAAGCGTCCATCTGCCGCCATTCCGAATTGCGGTGGAACGCCCGCCGAGCAGCGCTCACTGCTAGATCGACGTCAGCCTATAAAGTGAATATTTGGTTTTTCATAGGCAGGCTGGGGTAGCGAAGGACGTTAATAAATGGTTTTAGATTATAAATATAGTCTTAACCTATGTTCAGTAAAGTTTATTAAATTCTGTTGCCATATAAACAAAGCAATGCTTCATCATAGCGGATGCATGACTTGGGCTGCGAAAAGTGGATAGTGTAGGGTGTAGACTTTGGAGAACATCTCTTTGCTTCTTTCTTCCGCATAGGCGTGATGGTTTTTGTTTATTTCTAATCTAATAAGTTAGGATATAATAATTTCTTACCTTATCTCCTTCAGCGACCTTCGCAATGACAGAACCATCGTGGGGGGATAGCGTTTCAAAGGTTTTACCGCTGACGGAATCCACCCATTTGTTGTCAATGAATAGCTAGGAAAAATTGGAAAAAATATACATAAAAGTCAGTTGGTTTATAAATATGTTTGCCATCTTCTACCTTCGCTAATTAGAGTTTGTATATGTAGGTACGAGATCGCCTAACAAAAATAGGCTAATAGGATGAATAATTCTACCTAATTTCCTCAGTACTTCTTACCAACTTATCTAAATGATATTGTAATGACAATTGACATTAGATAAACGATGTTTGATGATAACATTATGATAATATGTGATCATAAATTTCATGATTTTACCTTGTGTATTAGATGAGGCTTTTGCCCTGCTGTCCAACAGTCATTAGATTGGTAATAAATATAAAAATTTCTATCAGCAAATAAGTTGTAATTTGTAAAGTGTATGTTATCTAACAACTATTAGATAAACAAATATACGTTTGCTAGCTATTTTTATAAACCTAGTTTACTGTATAGTGTACACACATACTTACTACATTTGACTGTTTGTTACTCTGCAAATCGACACTAATATTATAAAGAAGAGGCCTTTGTCCAGCAGTGGACGTCTTCCGGCTGATGATGATGTTGATGATGATTATAAAGAAGACAGATTTTTTTTGTTTGTATGCTTGTACCGAATAGGTTCCGAATCTACTGGACGGATTTGAACCATTTTTTCACCAATAGAAAGTTTAATTATCAGGAAGTAACTTACGCCATAAGTAATTTATTTAAAAAAAAACTAGAGATCCATAAGAATATTGTAATAATGTTACACAAAGTAGAAAATGTTTCCTATAACATTTTTGTTTGGTAAATGTTTTGGGTAACAGGATAACAAAAGTATCATCATTATCATCAGCCAATAGACGTCCACTGTTGAACAAAGGCAACGTTTTAGAAGTGGGGGGGGGGGGGGGGTGCCATAATCCCCACGCTTGACAAGCGGCTTGGGGATCGCAGTGTTGGTGGTCAAGTAACAGAAGGCGCTGCTGCCCATCTTCTGGATTTTCCCGTAGTCGGGAGGAAAGGGGGTGGTCAATTCTAGGCCGGATACCACACGGCACACAACAACAAAAGTATAATGGAGAATAATTGTTATTTGGTTCGCAATGTTTAGAAAAGTGCAAACAGCAGCCGTGTTTTCGAACGTAAGTCACTAGGACATCAGAAGTCTAATGGAGATTACAAAAATGCAAATTAAACGCGGGTGAAACTGCGGGGAGCAGCTAGTATATTATAAAACTAGATACATTTAAAAGAAAGCCGCCAGCAATAACAGAGGTCTTTGTTTTCTGACACAATCTTATAAAAATCTTATTGTTGCTCTTTTTTACGAAAGACTTATTTTTGCTAAGTGCAGGCTTTACAGATTTTTTGCTGAAAGCAGACCTATCATGTCAACAGTCGTGACGCGATATCATTATTTTATACAAAGAAACAGATACAAGAGTACTTAAGTACTTGGACGCATTATGGCAATCATGTAAATAAATCATCATACTTAAGTACAAAATTGATAGGTAGATGCCTCCTTAGTATTAAACTGCAAACTGCCACACCACGCAGCATAATATGCTCATTATTATTTACCAAGACAATAATACTAATGACATGAAATAAACAGATACGTAGGTACAACTACAAGACACTTATCTACAAAGTGCCACAACACGATGATATGCATATTTTATAACGACCGTCTAATGCTTACAAAAACAATAACTAGGTAAGTAACTAACTACTTCAAAACAAATGATTTCAGATCATTGAATCGAAATAGCGACCCATTTTCGCTATAGTTACTACAATATGTAGACATACAGGCTATACAACATTACAACATCTTTTATATTTCAGGACAGGCCCACTACTCGAGCCCATCATTATAACTCCTGTGAGCCAGGTTATACAATGATAACCATTAAGACAATAAAGCTCGAGGCGTCCTAGAGAAAGGATTTGAATATCTTGAAACCCGCAACGAAATAATCATAAAATAATAGGTTATATCTAGTAGTAGGAGTATCATTAGTTATAATTTAATTTAGTTCCAGCTTCCTTTCATAGTAACATAGATAATATTGATAAAATTGATATAGGTAGATAGATAAATAAGTATAATTATCATCCATATAAGTCAGCAGCATTACAACATCGTATTTCGTCGTAGATAATTTAGGTTTCGAATTTGGTACACCGGGTTGGGAATGTAGAATAACATGCGAATAGGCCTCCGCGGGAACTGTGCTCATTTTATTTTGAACTATGGTTTCTTGTATTACGTCTTATACGGCTAGTTAAAAAGTTATTAAAACACACCTGCTCCCGCCGTTAAGAATGTCTGTTCCTATAATTTTTAACTCCAGGTCCGTTCCATCTTGTACTGTTCATTTGACTTTCCGAAAGACGCTTAACAAGGGTTTAGGTATATAGCTTCTTTCTCTCCCTTTTCTTAGTAAAGAAGAAGAAGCTTAGTAAAGGTTATACCTCTTTATATTATCTGCTAGGAGTCGGTTACAATTTATAGCATAGGTCTACTTGGTTAATAATTTTTTATTAATCTTTGTCTCAGTAATAACCTACATAATAAGTATCTACATAATTATAAATAATCACAGGTACAGGACCTATAACTTTTAACCGCCCCAATTTACTAGATATTAAGCACCATTTATATTGTTTTTAAGTAAATAGTTAATGCTGTTTAAATAATAATCTGTTCTGTATGTTAAATGTAAAATTAATTTAATAATATTGTACCTAATCATCACGTATCTAAATATTTTGTCGCAATTCGCAAACAATAATACCTCATTTCCTACCGGTCTAATAATAAAATAACATCTTACCTTTGTATATTTTATTTGCGGTGCCATTATCACAGAACCGGTGTTCAACTCACAATTGTACGGCGAATACTGTGAACGTGTTACATGTTATAGATGATGTGATGATGTCATAAGTGATTTAGGCTGTTATCACACATACAAACGGGGAAATGAGAGTATGATATAACGTTTTTATCACATTTCTGTAGGCAGTTTACAAATGATAAAGGTTATAATCACTACATAGTATAAAACAAAGTCGCTTTCTCTGTCCCTATATCCCTATGTATGCTTAAATCTTTAAAACTACGCAACGGATTTTGATGCGGTTTTTTTTAATACATAGAGTGATTGAAAAGGAAGGTTTATATGTATAATAACATCCATTAAATAGTGGAGAAATACTTATAATATATATATACCCGTGCGAAGCCGGAGCGGGCCGCTAGTAATAAATAAGATCACGCCTGTATACCCCGACAGCAGAGTTGTGTAATATACCCACATTTAGCCATTTATGTTTTTAAGTCGAAATATAGGTAATTAAAGGCGTGTCTATTGCCATCAACGGGGCAAATCCAGACTCCGTGCGTGCGACCCGGGATTCAAGCTCAGGATCTCATACTCTGCAGTCAAGATTAGCGACCACTAAACTAACTTGTTAATGTTACATCTAAAATAGGCTTGTTATTATCCTTCAACCCCGCTTACCATGAACTTTTAAAACAGGACAGTTTAGGAAGCGAGACGCTGCTACGTGTAGTATATTGATGCGTCTCGCTTCCACAACGTAAACTCTCCTGTTTTAAGAGTTCATGGTAAGGGGGCTGGATCTTTACTGTCTTTAGCACGTTACTTCCGTATGACACTGCAAAGCAGTTGCCTAGTATATAAATTAGGTAATCAACTAGATTTTCTAAAATAAACGTTATAGTACGGTTGTACCACGGCATAACAACCTCCTTATATAAATAGATTATATAGGCATTTATAGAACGTAGGCATTTACGTCAACTAAAGTACAATCGCGATAATGTAATTATCTTAAATCTCAATGACTTCCAATGAATGTTATTTTTCCAGTGCTCTCAATGACTTGAAGATGAAAGATCGGCACATTCGGAATGAATTTTCATCACTATTGTAACATTGTTAGGTATTACAGCGTTATATTACTATTTCGTTCTAGGATGCTTCTGAGAGGGTAGAAAGCACCGTTAGGCACAATGTCTATGTAAAAGTACCTTTAATAAAAGCAAAGTGTCTAGGTAAGCAGTAAAACTGGATTAGTGGGTAATAACTGTCTGCACACATTCATAGTTCTAATCTAAACAACATTACAAATAGACAGGCCTCCTTAATCCGTAGCTTTTTTCTGCAACAAATATTAATGCGCAGACGCAATTTTTGTGCGTTAAATCTACGAAAGAAGTAGGTATGTCAGGATCGTAGCAATTATAACGCATTGCAATTAAATTGATTGATTGCAAATAAAGATTTCTATTTCTATAAATCCGTGGACTCTGCCTACCCCTCTGGGAAATAGGCGTGACTTTATGTATGTATGTATGTAGATCTACGAAAAATAAGTTAGAAAACAGTAGCAGTCGTTAGGAATATGAATGAGCATTTTAACACTAGGGTAAGGCAAATAATTATAATCTTACGTCAAGCAGTATTATTCATGTTTCGACTATAGTATGGTGTTGATTATAAATTGTAAAGACGGGGGAAAAGGCTCGACATGTAGGTAGGTATACTATGTCAACGCAACCCATTGTAAGTTTCCTTTTTTTTTGTTTTAAATTGTTTAATCAATGGTGTAATAATGTATGTATAGTGTACATTACAGGAAATATTATTATTTTACGAATGTTGCCACTCAACGGTAATCTAAAATGAATGAAAGCACAATCCACAGATGATATTACGAAGTTAACTTTTATTGAGTGCACAGAGTATATTAACTACGTTGAGTATAGACAATAATGAATGACATTCATTCCATCCCAGTCAGGTTACAAATTATGAAATTACAATAAATATTAAATAGTCGGATAGTAGTATGTACAGCAGTGATGTTGTGTGATATCCGCAATATCCCATGTCAAATATGATTCATTGAAATAATTTCGTTCATAAATCTATACAGCGTAATCAATATTTTTTAGTTAGTACTTATGCCATTTAATTAACTTTGATATAATATGTTATCTGTGTGGCGCTAAAGAAAGAAGCAACAACAAAGCAATTAAACCCAATGCAAAAGTTAGTTTAGTTGGTACATTCATTGAATAAATATGTGCTGTCGTGTAATGGACTAATAGTTTTGTGAAAAAGTGATTCATAGCTGGATTTATTATTCCACGTCTTTATTTTATGTAAGTATTTACAAATCTTTCTGTCTAATTATTGATACTGAATTGCATCAATGACAATAACTTATTTCCGTTTCAAGAATGACGAAAACTTGTTTATTTTTATTAAATTAAACTTTATTTTTAATAAGTATGCAATGACGTAAACAAAGGTAAACTAAATTAAGTTTAATGTTACGTTTATTACATTACCTGAATGCATTATAAACGTAAATTGAAGCAATAAAACTGTTCGAAGTTCGAAGGCACGTAATTTTGTCAACATTTTCAATAGAATTGACAAATTAATTACGTATAATAAACTAATTATTACTTCATTATAACAAAATATAACTAGGGATTGATTTTGTAGATTAAACATTCATTACAATTATGTTTTCTAAGTAATAAGGTCATCATGTATTCTGTATGTTGTCTGTCATCTAAACCTAACCCTTCATGCAGCAAACATGATATTCAATACAAATAATAAAAACAAAGAAATTTTAGAGGTATAGGCACTTATTATTTGTTTGTGCTTTAATAATCCTTATCAAAGCATTTTTTCATCCTTCAAAGTGAGTGTTCAAATGATAATTGAGCATTGTGCTTTGACTTTTTAAAACTACTTGTTAATTTTAAAGTTTTTCAGAAGTGACATTCAAGTTATTCATAGCCTAAAAGATTTATGAGTAAAACTTTTAAATAATTTGTTTATTATTTACGTAATACTTAATAATATTATATTTAATTTGATATTTATTGTTTTATATGAATATCCATAAATGATAGTGGTGTAACATTGACCTAAAACCATATCTAATGGCTCTTGAGAGGTACTACTTTCACAATTGATGACCTACTTTGGTACCAACTGTTTGTATTTGATAAAAAAAATTACAGGCCTATTTTAATACTTGAACAGTCTATTTCATTGGTTGAGTGCAAAGATTCCTATACTTTTTTTTTCTGATAGACCACTTCCCATGATTTTCGGTTTTGAGTACATACTAGGTATGTACTCAAAACCTGTGTATGTATTTTAAAATTCCATTAATCATCATCATCATCATCAGCCGTAAGGCGTCCACTGCTGAACGAAGGCCTCCTCCTTTTAGAAGGGGGTTTTGCCATAATCCCCACGCTTGGCAAGCGGCTTGGGGATCGAAAATTCGAAAATTCCATTAATATACTTACTCTAATATTATAAGATTGTAAAAATGAGTTTGTTTACATAATATGTTTTTATGTAAAAACTAAGCAACAAATCATATTTGTGTTTGAATTACTCCTAATGGAAGGTCTAGATTATAGTTGTGACCTGCTTAAATAAGGTCCATTATCATTACTAAGGTAGTTATCAATGCTTTCTCAGTATAAGAGGTGAACTTCGTCCTGCACTGGGACAGATATACATTGGTATTCTCGGTGACTTTCATCCCAAGAAGTACCTGCCTACGGTTGTCACTATGAGATTGTCTCCCACATATGATACCCATATATTTTATGTCGTGTTGTGTTATATCTAATATAAATTACCTTTATCAGCTTTACCCTCAGTGTTATGCTTTTGGACATTTTCAATATCCAATAGACCAGAAACATTGTCAGTTTGTGGCATATTGCACTTGCACAAATTTTTGCAGGCTTATAAACGCTGTTTAAGCACGCAGTGGTGTGATAGTCCTAATAGCACACAAGTATGACAATGTGTGTGGAAAGTGTAGGCAGAAAAGTGCACACAAATTATTTAATTGTCATTTGAAAAGGACAGTTCATTACTTGGTGTACCATGTAACCCTCTTTATCTCAATACTTAGCATAACAAAGACAGAGATGAACCGCCACACTCAGAGATGTTATTGATTAGGTGTTTAAACTAACACTAAGAAAATATATCAAGAAGAAAACCTTTACTTAGTGTAAGCTAAGTAATTATTAACGTCTCTGAGTGTTACAGAAAGTGTAATTTATATTCTTCGATGATTTGAAGTTTATCCATATTTCAATACTAATATTATAAATGTGGAAGTAACTCTGTCTGTTACACCTTCTTTAACTTAACCGCTGGACGGATTTTGATGAAATTTTGCATGTAGAAAGTTCAAGAAAGGTAAAATAATACGAACCAACAATCTAAATTAACGCGAGCGAAGCCGCGGGATAAAGCTAGTACTCAATAAAATGAAATATTAGTTTCATAGTTTGTTAAAGTGTGTATGTGTATATTTAAATACCTACTTTTTTGTAAAGCCGCCTTTTTCCCTAATTTGTTTCATTGTCCTGTATAATTAAATAATAGAACTATGATTGTATTTATTGTAAAATATAATTGGTACTTTTAAATGAACTAATAATTTATGAAAACTTTCGCGAATTATTAACACTGGATGTATACAAGGTCCACTGCTGCTGTAATAAATTTGGTCAGATGAAGCGTACTGTCGCCGGAAAAAGTTATGTAGCACATATACGTCAGTCTCAATACTAGAAGGACCTAACCACGCAAGTCAAGACACACTGATCGACTTTTCTACCCCAGAATCGTCCGAAAAGCTACTGAAATAATTTAATTCAGTAATTTCGATCAGGAATTGGAAAAGACAATCTGTCTTCTTCATGGAATGCAGTCATAACAAATTTTCGCGTCCCGATTTAGCATCAAGAGTGTCTGTCTGTATTGAGTTGGTGATGTGGTGTTTGATTTCATTAGTTATGACTAGGATTTGTAACAAAGAGTATATAACCTGAATCTGGATTTGTGGCCGGTTAATGATAATAGTCACACCTCCTATTTTATACGGATCTTTAACATAACTGGCGAAATTTGAGTGTACTGTAGGTACACTTCTGCCTACCGCTTCGTGGATTACAAACGTGATATTATATGATGTTTAACCAGGAAAAGAGTGAAAAAATCCGCCGTTCAAGACCTCTTAGTAAACCTGCTTATTATTAACGGAACTTACATTTTCGGTTATTTTATTATCTATTCATCTATTTGATAACTCTTGGAGAAGTCCACAAAGTATGGCGTATAAACATTTATAAGCACATGTGTACAATATATTTTTGTTCTGGTATGGGCATTGTGAAAATTAGCAAAATTAACATCTGGGTAGCACATGTTTAACAACTTGTACTATTTTGGGTATCAGGAATCCATTGCTAGTTTTGTAAGCTTGCGTTATTTTTGTACCTGTGTAAATTCACATACCTAATTATCGTATAAATATTATATCTTTAGTAGTATTGTATATCTTATCACTGCAGTGTGCTGTTGCATATGCACTTGCCTATTTCCTTACCGATGGCTGAAACAACAAGCTGTTGACATGAAAGAAAAAACTGGAGCACAAAATCTCTGAATGCAAATGATGACTGAACTAGCCTGCAGTTGAACCGTTCTGCTTTCGTCACTCTGCTTCATAAGCTAGAATAAACATCCTATACATCGTAATCTAGATCATGATCTACCGGTGTATCTTTATCAAAATTAAGCCCTTTCAGCTTGTTAGGCACGATTGATATTTAGATCAAAATGCATTCATTCATGTGTTAGTATATTGTCAACTTGCTAGTCGTTTCAGACATTTTTATCATTACTCAGAACCAACAGTTATGGTGCGATAACTCAATTAGTGCGAAATGGTTGCCGATTGTTCTCCACAACTCCTTATAAGCATACATAAAAAAAAACATATTATAATATTAAAACTTCAAAGTTGCAGCTCTATGTTTTTATGTACAACTTTTTGTTTTTAATTCTGTTATCACTGTAATAAACAGTGTAATATCATTACATCCTGTACGGACACGGATGCGTCAACGGCACTCCCAGATCTCTTCGGCAATTGTTTTTGTATGTGGTATAAGTGATAAAAACTTCAAGGCATTTTTGTTTCCAGTACCATTATGTTACATGGTTTTCGTTGTGGTGTACGACGTCTTTAAGAATGTACTAAAGTAAACAATGATTGTAAAACTGTTCAGTAAAGACATTCATAATTGTTATAGAAAGAATAAAAACTCTTATTCTTTCTTTAACATCTTCTCATCTTAGATCCTTATAAAACGATTTTTATATGAATACAGAGGGCGAAGGGAAGAAATGTTATAACAATGATGTTTATCAAGGGGTGAACATAATTAAATACCAAGTAGATCCTACTAAGCATAAGTAATATGATGACATTGACAGACATCATTCTATGTAAGAGATTTTTCAGGATCGTAGCAAGTTATCTGTGGTCATCACTTTCCTCTGAGCTTGGGATAGCTTTTATGAAACAGACGTGGCTTTAGTATAATATGAACCCTACACAAAGTACTCAATGCTGATCAGTGCAGCAGATCAGTTAATACTAAACGCAATTTTAATAGAAAGGGTGATTAGAAATTTGCTAAGTATTATAATGTATCTTCAACACGTGACTGGCCTAACGCGCGTATAGTTTATCGCCCCGCTTTTCTACTTTGCACCATATACAAATGCGTTTCGAAGTACCTACAAATAATACAGTGAGACGAATAATACTAACGCTAGTATGTGTATTGCTCTTCTGTTCTTTTCTGTATTGTAGCATGAAACAATTTAAAATTTCCTCATAGTAGTACCTTATAATAACCCTATGATTAATCCAGAAATTGGCATACCAGACATTATAGTAGACAGTTAATATTTTTCAAATTCCATGTAGGTATAATTTTAATATTTAAGTGCTGCAAAATTGTATCTAAACAATATAATTAATTTTGTTTGTTTATATTAATTAATTCAATCGAACTTAGTCATATTATATTAGAATACACCGCAAGAGATTAATTAAAACAATTATGAAACATTTAATTACTTATTAAGAAGTAAACAGTACCTATTTAATGTGGTATTTTCTCCTTTATTGTACCCCCAACATAGTAATTCACTTATGTATTTGACAAGCATTAAGCATATTATTATTATTATAACTATATAAGGAAGGCAGCAGAGTATTGTTTTACACCCTTATTACGTCAAATATTGAAGTACTATAAAATATCAGTTTATTAGAATAATGAAAAGATTATAGAAATTCCACATTGGTCCCTCATGATGGTTTCATTTCAAGCAAACGATTCGGTGACTAACTCGTAAACTCGTATTACCATGCCCACACGCCCGCGCCGGTGTGGTGGCCTGTATTGCTGTATTACATATTATATGATGAACTCAATTGTTTTAGACTTCAACATCGCTGACTCGTGTTTTGACAATATTCGCTGCGATCGCAAAGGACTACTTATGTGCTCATGTTTCTGTTAAATAAGCAGTCTGCATCGTTTGACCTACTTGTTTACTTATGGTATACATAAACACAACCATATTTTCTAGTATGTGTCATTGCCTTTCAAGTTAAACGATGATATTTAGCACGTTTAGAAAGGTCATTTCTTGATAAGTTTGAAGTATTTGTTTTGCTATAATAAAGTCCTGTGCTATACTAGTACGTAGTATTCTGTAAACTTACGAGCATTTATGAAGAATGTGATGAAAGTAAATAAAACAGAAGGGGTATGCCTTGATCGTACCAAGTGGAAATCAGTAGTCTTGGCATACCACTGGGAACCAGGCGTGACTTCACGCATGTGCCCGAATTAGTTACGTACGCAATACTGACGGTGGCTTGATCTCGTTAACAGAGTAAACTGCGCGGCAAGAGCACCGCGTGTGTATAGTAGGTACATTATCTTTTTGGACTGGGATATCTACTTATTCAGCCTTGCTTTTATCTTACTGCGTCTTGTCCAGTAAAGAGAGATTGGTATTGTTATAAAAATCAGAATTTTGATTCTACAGACAACCAATAGTTAGATTTGTCGCCAGGCTTTAAAACTTTTAACTGCTTTCTAATGGTAGGTATATTATTAATAAAAACTAGGACCAGCTTGCTGCGCTATTCGAAGCTTTTTGCTGGATTATAAGATAAAATTCGGCTCCCGCAAACATTTTGTGACGCTTACTTATCTTATTTAACAATATTACCATAATAAGTGTGTCAACTGTGTATTTTGCATATCCGTCATATTACTAGTTATTCATATCGGCCAAATATTAATAATAATGATCATGAAAAAAGAGAATTGTGTCTTATCTATCATTGTTATGGTTATGGTTATGCTAGAACCTTATTTTAACCGGTAGCATGTAGGCTATCCGTAATAATACATACCTACCTGCTTACGATTTTCTCAAGAAGCGACAAAGGCCCCTACATAAAGAGAAAGAATGCGCTCTCTGACCTCTGTGATTTCAGACAATGCAAACGATGTTGTCCCTTACACTACTTATTCGAAAGTTCTGTACCTTCCAATACTCTCTAATAAATATTCTAAAAAGTATGCTAATATTTATATAAACTGCAGGGACTCTACATAACACGTCTTGATTTCAAAACATGCATATTATAATTAGATAGGTATGCAAATCCTGAATTACTTGTTTCTCCATTCTCGGATAAGACCTACGAGTCGTAGTTATAAAAGTCCCTAACCACATATTGTGGTTATTGGTACGTAAAGGATGGAGAACCAGACGTATATTGTCACAAGTTTGAAACAACAAACTATTAAATAGAAATATTATGCATAAACTAATACGTATGCTATATTAGTAGGTAATCGATTTTCTAAAGTAGGTAATTAAATTAACAAACACAATACGTTTAACGTTTTGTTTTATATAACCTACTCATTGTAATAAGACTTTAGGATTCCGTACCTCAAAAAGGCAAAACAAAACCCTAATAGGATTACTTCGTTGTTCGTCTGTGTGTCTGTCAACCCCTTTTTTCAAGAACGCGTAAAGGTATTAAGTTGAAATTAAAATCAAATACTCGGGTCTGCTGTCCCTTCAAGTCGTGAAAAGATGAAACTTCTAAGTCAACGCAATCAAAAGTTACGAGCAATAATGCTGATTTTTTTGTTTCATCCATAAAACCTATAGGGTACTTCCCGTTGTCCTAGAATCATGAAATTTGGCAAGAAGCATTAAAGACGGCCCGGTTGGTACCTCAATATTCAACTTTCCATGATGTTTGAACTTTATACCTATAATCACCTAACCACGGTATTGGATTTGTAGGGCTACTAAGTCAACGTGCTGCTAATCAATCTATGACGTAAGTGTTTTAAAAATTTTAAAAACCAAGACTTACCATAATATAATATATTAGCACCATTACGCCAATAAGGCGTCTAGAAGCTTCGATTTCAATGGTGTGAACAATACTATGTGGATACAAATAGTGTTAATGTATTTAATGAAGTGATGGACTTAATTGGTTCGCGTTTCTCATACCGGGCCGCATGTTAATCCTCTGTAGAAAAAACGTATTTAGGTCGCCGCGCAGTTCCTAGCAATAATAGGACAGCCCTCGCTCTCTACCCGTGGGCTGGTTAAATGCGTTTTCAGATCAAGTATGATAAAAATAAAACATACAGTGTACCTCCTCCTTTAAGAAAGACAATTTTTGAATAAATGAATTTGAACGAGTTTATTTTATTCAAATATGACCTCAATTTGTTTCAATTTAAAGTTAACATCTTGGTAGGTTTTCTGCAAGTTTGTTATGTGACTGCCTATTTATTCTATAATTTATGAAATCAATGATGAATTGATGATGAAATGGTGATGTATATTAGACATAGACAGAAAACACATCTGTCTACTACAACAGGGATTACAAGCGTGAATATTATGTATGCTGGTATTGTTAATTGAGATTACGAAGCCAAAGTGATTATGGATTTATTTCCTAACTGCATCCAATCAAGAGCTAGCCACCTGGTAAGCGCCAGCACGAGCATTATTACGTGGTAAAAGAATACGGATAACATATTGTTATTATCCATACAACTACATTCTATATAAACTAAGCTTAATTATAGCATCATTCAAAAGTCAACTGAAAGCCCATTTTACATGTCTTTCGGGAGACAACGACAAGGTGATTTAAATAGTTTTGATACAACAACATTGCGGTATTTTCTTTAGTATATCGATCAGAGAGTTGCAGGACAGGCATGTACGCAATGTAAATTTAGATTTCATCAATGTATTTATAGACTTCAGTAGTGTTTCGGCACTTGCATCAGTTTTGTTACAGCGGTGTGATGGCTTGACGTGCACTCGTTTTATCGAATGGATACAATGCAATTTTAGCTAGGTTAACAAGTCGTAGTATAACTAACTTAACTAACTTAAATAGTGAAGTAATGCAGTTTAAAGTGTGTACGGTCTTCATACATACTTTAAACTGCATTAGGTATAATTATATTATGTTTTAAGTCCTATTTCTAAATGGTTTTACTCATCGCACAGAGTCACAGCTTTTCTTGTTTATTAAGACCACGACTGTAATAATATGTGCTTATTTATTCTATATATTATACCTACGAAGCATACATTACCAACTTACTAGATAATAATTATGAATCACTGCTCTGGCAATAATTATAATTATTACATATAATATTTACTTACTTACCAAGTTAAGGTCCATAAATTTCCTGTTATTAAATTGTAATGTAAGAGTTTTGTTAAACAAGTATGATAATATGACGATAATTAATTGTATTATCGAGTATCGACATACTTAACTCCGTAGCATATAGATTGTGTTCAAGTGTATTATTTAAATACGCACATTCATTCTTGCTATCAACATTTAGTGTATCGTATTGCTGTAAATATAATAATATCGATGCAGACTGACGTCTCGTCGTCTGCAAGCCCTCCCACGACAATTTCAAGTCCGTCGCTGTACTTAAAATTGTCGTGTCTGGGCGCGAAACTTCAATTATTTTGTTAACTGGATTTACGGATACGGCCCTCATATCCCTGAATGATCTCGCCGTAATTCAGTAAAACACATTTACTACAAGAAAAGTAGAGCTCTGAATTTCATCTCTTGAACATTTAGGTACCTACAATATTTTTAATTTACGAGTAGTCTCAATGTGTGTGACCCTGACAATGGCGCGTCTAAAACTTGGACAGTATTATTTGTTAAGAAGATACCAAACCTCAGAAACACAAATCTTTGTGCTATTATTTACTGCTCATGGTTACGCTGCCACTAAATAGACAATACACCGATTTTATCATTCTAACTCGTCACCATCTGCATCGCTATATGCAAAACAAAGATAATATAACAGATTATTCTTTTTCAGGTAAACTTCAGTAGCAGTATTTTGCAATAGTTGTAGAAAAAACTGCAACGGTATCAAATTTGAATGCCTATTGTGACGCAAACACACCAAAACAATAGGTTTGTTATGGAGACACGGCATAATATCGCGTGAACCGAAGTCGCGATGTGGTCGGAGCTTAGCGTGCTGTTGGCGCTCGTGTGCGCTACTTTTGGATTGCTAGAAGGCCCTAATGTCTGTACCAGGCAAGAAACGTGAGTATCTATTTGTGTTATTAGATCTATGTAATGGTGAAAATAAACTAGTCCGTGATAGTTTTAGTTGGCAGTTTTAAGTCAATCAAGCGTACTAAATGCTCGTACATTGGTAAATTTTTCGGCAGTTTTTGGTCTGAAACTTCCGTATGCTGCCTAGTCAAAATGGGAGTTCCCCAAGGATCAATAATGGGTCTAATATTGCGTCTTATTGTCGTTTTTAAGTTTCCCCATTCTGTGCATTATGATATAAATACATGATAAATACTATGTCTAAAAATAATATAGGTATTTGATTACCCACTATCACATTTTTGACATTTGATCATAAGTGAATAGACAAGACAATATTAATTTTGGACTAAACCAACCAGTTTATTTAGGATATTTTTTATCAGTTTTCTGCTAATAATCTTTTCTTAAATTATATTATTAGTTCACTACAGCATGCACTGAGCACATGCGTCGAATTAGCTGATTAGTGATATTACAAAAACAAATGTTGACTTTGTTACTGAGAGCTAATTAGAAAACCAAGTGTGGTCGTGTCTGTTCTTTAAAATTACATAACTATGTATAATTTTGAAAGATTATTAGTATCTATACTTATATATATATTTATATATAATATAATAATATTATAAAGCTGGAAGAGTTTGTTTGCTTGAACGCGCTAATATCAGGAACTACTGGTCCGAATTGAAAAATTCTTTCAGTGTCATATAGCCTATTTGTCGAGGAAGGTTATAGGCTATAAAACATTTGAAATCCACGCGGGCGAAGTCGCGGGCGGAAGCTAGTTTATAGTACTTATTGATAATAATGACTCTCAAATTCTAAAGTAACTTATACTTTTGTTGACATACGGACTCGTTTGGTCCGTCTTACTGTAATGCAGAAGAACTTGGGTTATAGCCTGCCGTTACTCGCGTTAATTTAATAGATATTCTATGTAAGTACTACTTAGACTCCGTAAAATCTATCTATTTTGAAATACATTAGCATGGATGGTTGTAATACTAGCTGTATCTACGTTTTATGGTGATTGAAGTACAATAAAAATACATAAGGATACGCGAATTTTCCTTACACTACATAGCAATGTGTCAGTTATATTTTTATAATATTTATGTAAAGAATGCTCCAGAGTCTCAGGCATTGTTCTTTGTTACGCGATAAACGTTCAGTGAGTGCTTTGTTTATTATTTACTTTTGTATAGTGGGGTGGCTGATTGTCGCCGATCGTCGCGTTACTCATCGGGTCAGTTAACTTTATCAGAGGTTTTCCGTCTCCCCCTTTGACCACTTAAGTACTCTCGCTGTGTATAAAACAGTTGCATGTAATAGTGTGGGCATCCGTTCAGTTGTGTTGGTCAGTTGTCAACTGAGAATGAACCATGAATGCAATACAATTTTCCTGTTTCACTGTTTCTGTAGCCGGTACTCGTGAATAATATGTTTTCTTTTACTGGGTCAGAAAATAGGTTAGGCAGAGCATATAATCATCATACTGGGAACGACATTTTTTTTTTACTTTAAAAAAAAACGTCGCTCCACCCTAGGGATTTCTCCTGTATACTGGGTGCGTTTCACAAACATGAAATATCACATAAACAAACACCCTGGCTCGGGTCAAACATCTGCGGATCACACGATTTCTTGGCCCATGCGGGAATAAAACCTGCAACCCCAAGCGCAGCTGTCCAATCACTTAGCCACTGCGCCAATCAGGTTGCTAACATTAGCTTGCTAAGTTCAGTTTTCAAAATCAGTTTCTCTATGACTGTTTAGCAGCGATAAGGCAACGATGTTTAGTAGTAAATGTATAAAGACTAAACAATTAGAAATGATGTTATTGTTTGTGTAATTAGTAAATTAGTACTACAAGCCATTGATATGCAGTGTGGGAATGATAATACGGCTACGGTAATTGCCACAGGATCTCCAGATAAACTATTTAATTGTCTCTTTATAATTAGCACCGGATGGTATTAGCCGTTAATTATGTCGTGACAAACACATTACGCAGCTTATGTACCTATAATTAACAATATACTATACATTATATTATACTATTTTTTCAGGTACACGACGACAATACGTGTATCTGAGAAGCAACCCTACCAAGTGAAAGAATATACATGGTGCTTCAACGTGCCGCCGAAATGTTCCAAATACAAGATTAAGTTTCGGGAGGTGTGGAAGACTCAGACGCTGGTGAAGTACAGGCCAGTTGAGGAGTGCTGCACGGGGTACGCGCCCGACGCCAAGGGGGCGCAGTGCGTGCCGGTGTGCGTGGAGTCGTGTGTCCACGGCAAATGTGTGGCGCCGAACACTTGCGCATGCGCACACGGATACGGTGGCCCCGCCTGCGACATATGTAAGCTTAGCCCGTTATTTACACCTCGATGCCGTTAAACTGACGGCCTCGGCTGACACGCGCATGCCTATTCGACCGTCTCAGTCAGAAGCCAGATAAATGACAGGCAATTAGCTTAGTGTTACCGCTGCCGATACCGGTATGCAACAAGTTAGGTAATGTACTTAGACTGGAGACATACGAAATAATAGTATTGTATTATTTCGTACACAATACTACTATAATAAGTGGTTTAGGACAATATATGAAAAACTACGTCAGCACAAAAGCGTAGACAACAAGCAACACAACTAAGTACATAATTAAATCCAGGATAGTTGACTGCCAGTATGGGTTAGAGTAAAATAATAAAACCTCTATGTAAAATATTGATACGAAATCACTTAATTTTGAAAACTGACACTCCAGATAATTGCTTTACATTAAAATACTATGTTCTGCTTCGTTCAATATGATAATAATATAATTTTATGAAGAAACTCTATACAGCGTGTTCCCAGTATTACTCAATGGTAATGAGTAACAGTTATAGGTAAACAGGATGTGGCTAATGTGATACTTCTGTTACATGTCACTTCATATGTGTAGCTTTGTTTTCGATGTAACTGAAGCCAGTAACAATGTCACATTATCTACCTGGGATGAGCACAAACTAAATTTTATAGTTTAACTTCGGTACAGGATGAGATAAGGTGCCGTTGCGTTTAAGCTGTGATATTAGTATACTTAGCAACATCTAGGAAAAGTAAACCAAGAAGATAACGTGTAGCTCTATGTGAATGAAAGTATATAATACATACTAAATAAGCTCGTGGAAGTCAACCCGGATTGCGATCTATTTGCAAATAAATTCGCCAATTTAATATCTGGGTCTACGTTTTTGTGAGAATAATAATATTTAATTGTTGTTATTAGTTTATGTTCGTGATTAATTTATGTATCACTTTGGTTTATGTAATTGCTTTGGAAAGCTATGTAAATTAAAATAAATAAATATACATTAGCTTAATTTGGCTCACTTACAAAATGGCCGGCTCCGACTGAGATTATTACCAACTCCAAACTATAGACCACGCGTTCTACAGTCGCAGATACGAATATAAAATAGCCTAGCAATTACCTACAATTACCTATTATTTAGTTCCGAGCAATAAAATACATAAAATGTTACTGTAAAAATCATTCCGAACAATAAAAGTTTTCAGATAACACAGTATGTATAACAAAACACCATTATATTCCGCATAGCACATTCCAGAGACAATGTACCACGGTGTCACGATACTTCACACATAACAAAACTGAGTGCGATGAACTCTAGAAAAAATGGCAACCTTTTCAGTTAAATATAAGACTTCACAGGAATTGTTCATTGTTCTAAAAATTACCTATGTTTTGAGAACGGCTGTAGGTAGGTCAAACTAAGTTGACAGTGCCTAGCTCATAGCAGTGCAGAGCGTGAATCATGCCTGTTTTATTACCTAGTAGGTATACTTTATACCCAAAGAAGAAGACAATATGTGTTGCCAACAAAACTATATTTGCATTTCCTAAAGAAACAAGAAAAAATGTTTAAAGAAAATTTAGACTGTAAAACTGTGCATATAAATATCACGAGTTTTCGTTCACAGCAGATTTATTAATTTTCTTCTTTTACAGGTGTAATTTAATGTACTACATGCAGCTGATAATTTATAGTTGCATTTTTTTGTTCTCAGCATGTCCAGATGGAAAATGGGGTCGAAATTGCCAGAACGAGTGCAGTTGTATGAACGGTGGTACTTGCGAGCCGCTAACGGGCAAGTGCGCATGCGCACCAGGCTGGCGAGGCGATGCTTGCGAACGCGCATGCGCACCACCCAGCTACGGCGACGACTGCGCTGAGGTCTGCAACTGTGCCAACAATGGTACCTGCGACCCTGCCACCGGAGCCTGCAACTGCCTGCCCGAGTTCACTGGACCATTGTAAGTTGGCATCTATTTAAATTTAGTTCAGGATGATGTAAGGGTTTCCGTTAAGTGGCTACGTGCAGGTGTAACTGATTTGAACTGGATTCTGACCACATGTTAGTACACCTATGTGCATTTATACAACGCACATAGGTACACTAACGAGCTCATTGTACGCTAATCTTGCGCGGAGAAATCTTTAACAAAAGATCGAGTATAGAGAGTGCGGTCTACAAAATATTTACATATACCCAACTATGTGTACACACCCTAAATAGAAGCTAGTAATAACAACCTTGTTAACTGCACACGTGCAAGTATTGTGGTATCGCATTCCTAGTGTTTATTCATTCCAGTGCTAATATAACCGTACGTCCGTTAAAAAATAAAACAATTTGTAGCATAGCAAATTCGAATGGCTTCTAACAACGCAAATACTAAACATTGAAATTAAAATACTTTTCAGCATTAATCAGTTTCAGTAACCACAAATCCTGTAAAGGTCTTAAAAGCTTAGGTAATGTGAAATTTACAACTTTTATATAATAATATTTTATGGGGTATAAGTTTAAAATAGATTTTCAAGACTAACTTATAATTACAAAGCTAAATGAACTTTGCATAATTTATTTAAATTGGAGTAAAAAAATAACCATTAACCACATTAGCCACCTTTCGTACCACGATTTAAATATCATGAAGTGGTTAATGGCAGTTGTTGCAACGCTTTGTATCCTTCTTTCAGATGTGAAGAACCATGTCCAATAGACGAGCCGTGTCCGATCAGATGCCGATGCCAGAACAAGGGCAAATGTACTCTTACCGGGTGTGAGTGCCCGCCGGGGTGGACTGGGGAGGTGTGCGCTAACAAGTACGTATTCTATTGAGATGGGTTCGTATTATGGTGGCTTCTCACGGCGCGTTATAACACGGGCCACGCCTGCATCGAGCCGAGCAACGCGCCGTGAGAAGAAGGGGTTCGAAGCGTTTGTGTGCTTACTGGCGTGTAAAAATCGTCGAACGTCGTACGAACCGTCGGCCACAACGCGCCGTGAGAGTATAAGAGTTTTACGGATGTTGGTGTTGTAATCGAATTTGATTCTTTGTGACAGTAGATTGAAAACGAAGGTAGGAAATACATTTCTGATCTCCGCAAAAATAAATTGACATGAACGGAATGAAGCAGGCAAATTCCCTATAAAAAAATATGTTGAGGATCAAGTGTGTTTTTAAGATAATTTAAGTGAATAAAGCACTTGTTTGTATCGTGTTTCTAGGTGCCCCGCGGGCAGGTGGGGGGAGAAATGCGAGAGGACGTGTGAGTGCGCCAACGGGGCGGGCTGCCATCACGTGACTGGTCGCTGTCAGTGTGAGGCGGGCTTTACTGGAGAAAAGGTAGGCTACGTTTATTGTGAAAACAATAATAATACGGAAGAAGGTTGTAATAAATAATGTGATAAAATAAAGAAACTGTGATTGATCACAGTGATCACTTCGTTGTCCGTGTATGTCTGTCACTTTGTCTGTCTGTCTGGCCCTTTTTTCCTCAGGACGCATGAATTTATGAAGTCTGAAAGTATGTTATTTGAAATTGATATCAAATACTCAGGTCTATTATCCCTTGGAATTGTAAGAACATGAATCATATAATATTTAAAGTCATAATTAAAGTTTGGAACCCTCGGTGCGCGAGTCCCACTCACACTTGGCCCGGTCATGTTCGTTAGTGTCGGTTACTTGAAAGCATTGTTTGGAGCGAGTCGTAACAGTAAGTGGTGTGTCCGCCGCCAGTGCCTGGAGATCTGCCCGGCGGGCACGTGGGGCGTGGAGTGCGCGCGGCGCTGCGCCTGCGAGCACGGCGGGGCGTGCGGCGCGCGGGACGGCGCATGCGCCTGCCGCCGCGGCTGGGCCGGCGCGCGCTGCCAGCGCCGCGCCTGCCCGCCCGCCAAGTGGGGCGCCGATTGCGACAAGGACTGCGAGTGTAACCCCGCCACCACCGACATGTGAGACAACCTGTTTCTATCTTTTCTCTTCCGTGGGAACCCTCGCAGATACCAGCCCGATACTGAGGATACTGCCTGTCCACCGGAGCAGACTTCCACCGAGAGGAGCGGAGATTTTACCTCTTTCACCGTTTCGCTACCTCGGTCGTCGTGGATAGGCAACCTTAGTGACTAAAACCCACATTGTTCTGCCTTCCGTTGTTTGACGTACCGCGGGAATAGCTGAGCATACAACCGCATCATGCCTCGCATCATACCACGCAGCATACTGCGAATCCTTCCATAGAGCGAAGGTTTACTTACTATAATTCACTTCATTGCGCAGACGCTTTAACTATTTTCCCTTCGAATCAGAATTTCGTAAACAATGTAGACTACTGATAAGGTACTCACCTTCACCCTTTGGGAAATAAAATAGTGTATATCGTACTTATACAGCTAAAGCATGTGTGTAAAACAAAAATAAATAACCCTTGCATGCCAATCAGCAGACACAATAGAAAATCTATTGTTTCCGGACCAGTGCTCGCATGATGGTCAAGGAATTAAAATAAAGATGTAACTGTTTATTTAGTCTGTATTTAAAAACCCCTACATCATTAGGCTAGTTTTAGTGCCACGCTAATCGTCGTCGTCGGTGCTTGAAACTGGTACTATGATGGAATTACAAGAATCGATGTAATAGTGTGGTGTGTGTCAGGTGCGACCCGTGGTCCGGCGCGTGCGAGTGCGCGGCGGGCTGGGGCGGCGAGGCGTGCGAGCGGCAGTGCCCGCTGCTCACCTTCGGCAAGGGCTGCCGCTCCACCTGCCGCTGCGAGAACAGCGGCCTCTGCTCGCCCGTCAACGGTAACTATACCTACATACACTGACTACTACCCACCCACCTTTAAAAAATTATAATTAATTAAATTGGATTCGTGTAATGCATTTTGCTTTAAGGTTTGTTTATCAAGAATTGTTTCTATTCATACGTAAGTGAACGTACGCAAATGATCGTAAAAAAAAAACGACCAGGTTCATCTATGAAATATGAGTAACAGACATTTTCTGTTCTAAAAACTAAAATGGCACGATTAAAGTACTACGACTAATCGTACCGTACAAATCGGATCGGCCTACGATGATACGATATCTAACCCGAATGTGTTGCGCAGGCTCGTGCCTGTGCGCGCCGGGCTACCGCGGCCTGCTGTGCGAGGAGCCGTGCCCGCACCCGTACTACGGGGACAACTGCTCCGACACGTGCGACTGCTACAACAACGCCACCTGCTCGCACGAGACCGGCCTCTGTGACTGCAAGCCTGGGCAAGTACCTACATACTAACTAAAACTAGGCTTATCTACATAAAGTTAACCACTGAGAGCACTCCATTTTATGATAGACGATAGCATTAGAAGGGTCGAATTGAAAGGAAAGGACCATTTTATTGAGGCAAACTAGCCTCCACTGTAATTATGGCAGCGGAACTTGATTTATTTTGCCCAGAGTTGACGAATAGAGGGAACTAATAGTAAAGAATAAAAAGAGGATATTGAGATACTTGATTGCAGACCTTTATGTCTAACTGTTCTAACACTAAACAGAAGATTTCTTAGACGGTGAAAGCCTGTAGAAAGCTGTTATAGAAAATGAATAAGCAGAATTTAACAATCAATCACATAATCTTTCTTAGAAAAGTCACTAGACATTTAAATTTTCCAATAGCGATAATTATTATTTATTACCATAAAAATATAAAATTATTATAGTTTATTATGGCCATTTACATCCCTATTTCAGTATATCTTATGTTATGGATACTTTGTTTATGGATTTGTGCGTGATGAACAATGTATCGGTTATCTCGATATGCGTGACTTGATATAGAACTCCTTAAGCACGATCTCCTTTACCTAGCTGATGTTACATCATTGCATTTAGCACGTTCCTTTGTTTTGATAATGTACAACGTCATTTATTGACTCATATAAAATTCATAGTAATATTTGTGTCCTGTGATTTGTTTACAATCTTTTGTTCTAATAATATAGGTATCGGTAGTGTATTGTTTTATAAACTCCATCAAAGATAAGATTATCTTGTCAATAAAAATTGTATGTATGCTTTTCGATTATTTTTTGGAGTAGTTTGTTTTATAAGTTGGAAATTGATATGTATATGCGATCAATGATTACTTTCTCGGACCTAATTAATTAGCATTAATCATTATAAATCTCGACTGGCTAACCTTTACTGAATATAATGTAATTAAAGTAAAAGATAAAAGGAGTTATTTTTTCAAAGATTGACTTATTTAAGCTTTTGTATTTCAGATTTGAAGGTTTGAAATGCGATCGGCCATGTAACGGCAAAACGTTTGGATTAAACTGTCGTCAACAGTGCAACTGTGAAAATGATGCTCCTTGTAATCCTGTTAATGGTAAGTACGTTGAATGAACTCTTGCTTTTTATGGAGGGAAGTGGGAACTTAAAATTGTGAATTCCTACTCTTTCTATACCTTTTTATGGTTAATTTCCTTGCGTTTTCCAAGACAGTCGAGTCATTTTTATGGGACGCGTCGAGCTTCACTGCCTCGATTCTGGCTCGTACAATTACAATTTAGAGCACGAGCGGTGGGCTCGGTTCAAGCAAGTGTCGTCCCCAGGCTCGTGCGTGTGCCGGGCGGGCTACGCGGGCGCGCGCTGCTCGCGGCGCTGCCCGGCGGGGTACTTCGGCCAGGCGTGCCAGCACCGCTGCGACTGCTCGGACAACGCGCGCGGCTGCCACCACGTCACCGGACAGTGCATCTGCGAGAGCTCCTGGAGAGGTACGCTGCGTCTACTGTATTTACCTATTTGGCTCCATCTTCATTGTGCGAAGCGCTAAGCTATGGAATTCTTTACCGGATTCCCGTTTCCAGAGAACTATAATTTAGCAATTTTCAAGCCGAGAGTAAACCGGTTTTTTTTCGGTAGGCGCGCTCCATCGTCCGCCATAATAACGCTTACCGTCAGGCAAAATGTGAGCAAGCGCACACCTGTTTAGTATAAAAAAATACAATATGTATAACGACCTCATTGGCGTAGTGGCTAAGCGATTGGACTACTGCGCAAAGGGTTACGGGTTCGATTCCCGCACGGGAAATCAATTTGTTTTATCATCATCAAGATGTTTGTCCCGAGTATGGGCATTTGTGTATGTCATATTTCATGTTTGCGAAACGCACCCACGATACAGGTGAAATTCCTAGTGTGGGGTGAGGTTAAAAAAAACATTAGTAAATACTATACACTCACTTAAATATAATATAATAAATCATTATAGTTAGCCTAAATAATTCATAAAATCATCCAGAGTCGGCTTATATTACTCTGTTGTAATTTTTTTGTTTTATTAAATGCATCGTTGTTTATAATTATTTACACAAATATCGTCAATTCACATCGCTGGAGATTTGTTTGCTTGCTAATTAGATACAGTCCACTGTCAATTCTTTACCCAACATATATATCATATTTGCCATGAACATAAGTAATGAACAGTATTGCCACACATTGTCTTAAATACCATTAAAAGTGCGAACTTCCTAATTTTTAAGATTTCAAAAAAATCCTTTTAGTTAATGCAAACTATGTAGAATCATTAGGTATTATGCTAGTTCACTTGTAAATTACTGGTGTCATTTCTTCGTTCAGGTCTATCTAGGAAAGGTATGTATGTTGTAGAAATACTGTCATATTAGCTTTTAGCTTTCTTCTTTTATGATGTCACTACAGAGTACGTTATTGTCCCTATACCATTAAGGCATTAATTTGTTAGAAAATAACACCACGGGAAGCACTAAAGAATTAAGTATAATATTCAACTTTAAACACAGATGTGTTGGGGCCAGCCATTCTATACGATACTATGTGTGACCAAAATTACTCAACGGTGCTAATGCCAGATGAAGACAGAATTATTGCTAATAGAAACGTCACAAGTACAGGCGAGACGTTTCAGCTGCTTTACTTGCGGAAAAACGAGAAAAAACCACAAGAAGCCGAGAACGATGATCGAGAGTATGATCGAGACATCGATCGATACGCCTTGCTGAACAAAGTAATGTCCGAAGAGTACGACCGTCTTAACGAAATACCTATAAACAATTGCGCATCTTGGAACGTTGATATCAAGTTCTCAGACCCCACATATATTCTATCGACAGTAACAGAAGCTCTCAGTAAACTAGAAACGCCGAACGTCAAAACTATAGTCGCGTTGGTAACTGGGAAGGATACTTCAATACCCTACGCGTCGATATGGGAAGTGTCTATTAATGAAGGACAAATCTACGTGAATAAGCTATCGTCGGCCATACTGTCACGGACGTCCATTTCTAATTAAGCAATAAATATTTATCAATTTTGATTTCCTGTTGTTTATTTGTCATAATTTTAATTCTATATTTCATTGTATTTGATAAAGAATTCGCATATGTCTTTTACATTTATTCATATAGGTATCTTTGTTCCATGCTCTGTAATAACAGATTTTATACAGAGCTATGAGTTTTAAGACATTTAGTATACCGTTATTTTATTAGAGATGCTTTTACCTGAAAGCTAATTTTCGAAAGCTTTTAGTTTCAATTATTTGTAGGCAATTTGTGAAGGGTTAGGTACGAATATCGAATCTATACTTTGTTTCCTTAATTACGAAAGTATAACATAATATATAATAGTAATTATTTTGGGATCATGGGTACTAAGATTTATTGCCAAATGTAAAAAGATAAAAAAATAATTAAAAAATTTAATGGCATGTCTAAAGATAATATTATACCATTCTTGTTTAAGAACTTATTCCCTTTTATGAATACATTAAAACGGTATCTCTTCTCTACCTAAATATGTTATCCTGCGCAGCTCCAGAAAAAACCTACTGTTTTTAGTGTTACACACGATATTATGAAATGAATGATTGCCAATTAATATGCGCTTAAAATTGGTCAAATAAAATACCATGGAATTCTTAATTAGCATTTAATATACGATATATATTTATTAATGAATGGACTTAAAAAAAGCAGGTTTTCAATTCGGTTTTGTTTTTTTTTATAATGTATATTTAGAGGTGACAAATTCTCTTCGCTAGGCGTGAGATGCGAGACGCAGTGCGCGCAGGGCCAGTACGGCGCGCAGTGCTCGGAGCGCTGCCCGTGCGGGAACAACTCGTCGTGCGACGCGTCCAGCGGGCGCTGCGTGTGCGCAGCCGGCTGGACGGGCGAGGACTGCACCACGCCCTGCCCGCCCGGCACGTACGGCGCCGGCTGCACGCAGCTCTGCCCCGAGTCGCCCAACGGTAAGCTCCATACCTAATAGGGGCTGCGCAAGCGCAACTTTTTGTAACCGATACGGCACACCACAGGAAACAGCTTTTTGATCAGCAACGAGTATGTGTCAGACGAGAGAGCAACTGGACAAAAAGTGTTACCGTCTGCGCAGGGAGTGGCTGATTTTATACCGGTTATAAATCAAATATTCATCGGTATCTTGTATCCGACAGAAGACACAAAAGTATTCACGTTAGCGCAGCGCCTTACTTTACCTTCTCATACTAATGCGAAACAGACCATCTACTATATCCTCAAACACACATCCTCAACCAACATCTGCAGTCGCTTCGTAAAAATAGGTTATTTACTGTATATATCGGTTTATACTCTTCCGGAAAGAGTCCGGAACTAGTCGGGCATTTCCGAATATTGACGTGAGTAAAAACCGGTATATAAAGTAAATAATATGGATAACACTCACGAAAGTTATTATAGTAAAAAAAAAATAGGTTGATTTAAAAAGCAATAATATTGCACTACCTACTATTGCGTAATATTTCAGTTGACTTCAGCGCCGTCTAACGACAAAATGACATGCAATATTGCATCCATAATGTTTTATTTTACCTAATACTTGCTACTAAAGTACGATTCACATCAGTTCTTTTTGACTAAAATGCGTGCTCTGTCGTCTAACATCACACTTTATTTAGTGCTAATCTATGCTATCTAAATTCAAATACACTATGACGATAATAAAAATAAACAATATTCGCACTGGTTTTTTAATGTTTCGTAATTCATTACACTAAAGTATTAATATATTTTTATTTAACTTTGAAAACACATAAATGAACAGTTTGATAAACAATTGAACACATAATAAATCAGTAACTTCTCTTAAACCTCTTTGCCGGCACTGTTTTGTATAAAATCTTTTTTGAATCTGACTAAAGCTCTAAACGAAGAAAGTTTGATCTACACACGCAGATAGAGTTTGATTCGATACTCTTTGCCGTCCAAATCGATAATGGAACTAAGTTACAAGCAATTCCAGTTTAAGTAAACAGTTCAACACAATCAAAAGTTAGTAAACTTATGTCGTTTGGTTTGTATTACGCAACAATGTATTTGAATAACGTTGTTCTCGTAGGCAACACGACTTGCAACCCGGTGACGGGTATGTACACGTGCCCCAGCGGCTACACGGGCGTGACGTGCGAGTACCCGTGCCCGCTCGGCACCTACGGCGTCAACTGCAAAGAGAAGTGCACGTGCAAGCACGGAGCTGATTGTCATCATGTAACTGGTGAGATTATAGTTGTTGTTGCTATTGATGAACATTATCTAAAGTTAGGTGTTTATATTTATAGTTTTTTGCGAACTTATATTCTGGTCTTCTGTAACAAAATTTACCGTAAACTCTTCGAACAAAATTGGGGCGTGGCCTAACTGTTTGACCAAACAAAAACGTGTTTACGTTTTCTCACATTGTTATGAAACTTTTTACACCTTTTCTTAGATGTTTGAGAATTCGTATATACTTATTGTATACATGCCACATTTTTGAATTTGATCTCAACACATTTGTTTTTTAAAACGGGGGCGTGGCCTAGATGTATGGCCAAATAACACTTAATTTATAATTAATTCAGCAGTTTCTATTGAACATTACAAACATCTCAGGGCTCCGTCGTAATGTGTTTAAGTCGCAGACGTTAGATTTTCAACAGGTTTTATTGGATTCTTCACTAGGACAGTGACAGTTTTAGTCAGTGATAAATAAACCTTCTTTCATAATATCGAATGGTTTTCCCCAGGCGTGTGCCAGTGCCTGCCCGGCTGGCGCGGCGCGGAGTGCGGCGCGGCGTGCCCGGCGGGCTGGTGGGGCGCGGCGTGCTCGCAGCCGTGCCGCTGC
Organism: Abrostola tripartita; assembly: GCA_905340225.1. Taxonomy (NCBI): domain Eukaryota; kingdom Metazoa; phylum Arthropoda; class Insecta; order Lepidoptera; family Noctuidae; genus Abrostola; species Abrostola tripartita. The sequence continues at coordinate 2,481,510 of HG996494.1, forward strand.
GCGCCGCACGCCGCCTGCCGCCCCAACGACGGCTACTGCCGCTGCCCGCCCGGCTACACCGGACACTACTGCACGCAGTGTACGTACACCACACTCATAATACTGGCGCGGCGTGCCCGGCGGGCTGGTGGGGCGCGGCGTGCTCGCAGCCGTGCCGCTGCGCGCCGCACGCCGCCTGCCGCCCCAACGACGGCTACTGCCGCTGCCCGCCCGGCTACACCGGACACTACTGCACGCAGTGTACGTACACCACACTCATAATACTGGCGCGGCGTGCCCGGCGGGCTGGTGGGGCGCGGCGTGCTCGCAGCCGTGCCGCTGCGCGCCGCACGCCGCCTGCCGCCCCAACGACGGCTACTGCCGCTGCCCGCCCGGCTACACCGGACACTACTGCACGCAGTGTACGTACACCACACTCATAATACTGGCGCGGCGTGCCCGGCGGGCTGGTGGGGCGCGGCGTGCTCGCAGCCGTGCCGCTGCGCGCCGCACGCCGCCTGCCGCCCCAACGACGGCTACTGCCGCTGCCCGCCCGGCTACACCGGACACTACTGCACGCAGTGTACGTACACCACACTCATAATACTGGCGCGGCGTGCCCGGCGGGCTGGTGGGGCGCGGCGTGCTCGCAGCCGTGCCGCTGCGCGCCGCACGCCGCCTGCCGCCCCAACGACGGCTACTGCCGCTGCCCGCCCGGCTACACCGGACACTACTGCACGCAGTGTACGTACACCACACTCATAATACTGGCGCGGCGTGCCCGGCGGGCTGGTGGGGCGCGGCGTGCTCGCAGCCGTGCCGCTGCGCGCCGCACGCCGCCTGCCGCCCCAACGACGGCTACTGCCGCTGCCCGCCCGGCTACACCGGACACTACTGCACGCAGTGTACGTACACCACACTCATAATACTGGCGCGGCGTGCCCGGCGGGCTGGTGGGGCGCGGCGTGCTCGCAGCCGTGCCGCTGCGCGCCGCACGCCGCCTGCCGCCCCAACGACGGCTACTGCCGCTGCCCGCCCGGCTACACCGGACACTACTGCACGCAGTGTACGTACACCACACTCATAATACTGGCGCGGCGTGCCCGGCGGGCTGGTGGGGCGCGGCGTGCTCGCAGCCGTGCCGCTGCGCGCCGCACGCCGCCTGCCGCCCCAACGACGGCTACTGCCGCTGCCCGCCCGGCTACACCGGACACTACTGCACGCAGTGTACGTACACCACACTCATAATACTGGCGCGGCGTGCCCGGCGGGCTGGTGGGGCGCGGCGTGCTCGCAGCCGTGCCGCTGCGCGCCGCACGCCGCCTGCCGCCCCAACGACGGCTACTGCCGCTGCCCGCCCGGCTACACCGGACACTACTGCACGCAGTGTACGTACACCACACTCATAATACTGGCGCGGCGTGCCCGGCGGGCTGGTGGGGCGCGGCGTGCTCGCAGCCGTGCCGCTGCGCGCCGCACGCCGCCTGCCGCCCCAACGACGGCTACTGCCGCTGCCCGCCCGGCTACACCGGACACTACTGCACGCAGTGTACGTACACCACACTCATAATACTGGCGCGGCGTGCCCGGCGGGCTGGTGGGGCGCGGCGTGCTCGCAGCCGTGCCGCTGCGCGCCGCACGCCGCCTGCCGCCCCAACGACGGCTACTGCCGCTGCCCGCCCGGCTACACCGGACACTACTGCACGCAGTGTACGTACACCACACTCATAATACTGGCGCGGCGTGCCCGGCGGGCTGGTGGGGCGCGGCGTGCTCGCAGCCGTGCCGCTGCGCGCCGCACGCCGCCTGCCGCCCCAACGACGGCTACTGCCGCTGCCCGCCCGGCTACACCGGACACTACTGCACGCAGTGTACGTACACCACACTCATAATACTGGCGCGGCGTGCCCGGCGGGCTGGTGGGGCGCGGCGTGCTCGCAGCCGTGCCGCTGCGCGCCGCACGCCGCCTGCCGCCCCAACGACGGCTACTGCCGCTGCCCGCCCGGCTACACCGGACACTACTGCACGCAGTGTACGTACACCACACTCATAATACTGGCGCGGCGTGCCCGGCGGGCTGGTGGGGCGCGGCGTGCTCGCAGCCGTGCCGCTGCGCGCCGCACGCCGCCTGCCGCCCCAACGACGGCTACTGCCGCTGCCCGCCCGGCTACACCGGACACTACTGCACGCAGTGTACGTACACCACACTCATAATACTGGCGCGGCGTGCCCGGCGGGCTGGTGGGGCGCGGCGTGCTCGCAGCCGTGCCGCTGCGCGCCGCACGCCGCCTGCCGCCCCAACGACGGCTACTGCCGCTGCCCGCCCGGCTACACCGGACACTACTGCACGCAGTGTACGTACACCACACTCATAATACTGGCGCGGCGTGCCCGGCGGGCTGGTGGGGCGCGGCGTGCTCGCAGCCGTGCCGCTGCGCGCCGCACGCCGCCTGCCGCCCCAACGACGGCTACTGCCGCTGCCCGCCCGGCTACACCGGACACTACTGCACGCAGTGTACGTACACCACACTCATAATACTGGCGCGGCGTGCCCGGCGGGCTGGTGGGGCGCGGCGTGCTCGCAGCCGTGCCGCTGCGCGCCGCACGCCGCCTGCCGCCCCAACGACGGCTACTGCCGCTGCCCGCCCGGCTACACCGGACACTACTGCACGCAGTGTACGTACACCACACTCATAATACTGGCGCGGCGTGCCCGGCGGGCTGGTGGGGCGCGGCGTGCTCGCAGCCGTGCCGCTGCGCGCCGCACGCCGCCTGCCGCCCCAACGACGGCTACTGCCGCTGCCCGCCCGGCTACACCGGACACTACTGCACGCAGTGTACGTACACCACACTCATAATACTGGCGCGGCGTGCCCGGCGGGCTGGTGGGGCGCGGCGTGCTCGCAGCCGTGCCGCTGCGCGCCGCACGCCGCCTGCCGCCCCAACGACGGCTACTGCCGCTGCCCGCCCGGCTACACCGGACACTACTGCACGCAGTGTACGTACACCACACTCATAATACTGGCGCGGCGTGCCCGGCGGGCTGGTGGGGCGCGGCGTGCTCGCAGCCGTGCCGCTGCGCGCCGCACGCCGCCTGCCGCCCCAACGACGGCTACTGCCGCTGCCCGCCCGGCTACACCGGACACTACTGCACGCAGTGTACGTACACCACACTCATAATACTGGCGCGGCGTGCCCGGCGGGCTGGTGGGGCGCGGCGTGCTCGCAGCCGTGCCGCTGCGCGCCGCACGCCGCCTGCCGCCCCAACGACGGCTACTGCCTACTGCAACTAGTTTTTGAGGTTTCAATTTCATGAGTCACAAATAATTTGAGTAGGTACTTATTTTCCAAATATCATGACCGATTTTAAAATAGAAGAAGGTTCTCTATTCGATCTTTTCCACCTCATAACTCAGTCACATACGAATTATGATTATGACTGATAGAAAAAAAAAACGACTAAATCGAATCGGAAAAAATGTTCTATTTGGGGCCTCAATAAAAAAAAAAAAATATAAAATTTTATTTGTATGTTGACAGTTTGCCCCGAGGGTTACTATGGCGACCACTGCATGGAGGCGTGCAACTGCTCGTCGGTGGGCAACTGGGTGTGCGACCCGGTGGCGGGCTGCGTGTGTCACCGCGGGTACATCGGGGACCAGTGCGACGTGCACGCCAGCGGGGCCATAGTTACCGGTATTGACACGCGTAAGCATTCCCTCTGCTTCTCGAACATTTACTTCTGAATCAAAACCAGCACAGACAGCTGACAGAAGAAAATAGCATGCCCCCCCCTCATGCATGTATCAAAGTTGTCCGTCTAAAGAGTATTGGCTAAGCATATTATATAATAGAGTTGTTTAATCCATTTTCGATTATTTATGAATCATTTCCCATCAATATCAAACACATATTAACCATAATTATTTTTATCCTTTTAAACTATAATTATAAATTTACTCTCAATTAGCTCGATAACATCTGTCATCAAAACACTAACACCATTAAATCGCTGTATAAAGCTTTTTTGAATGATTTCCGTCACCTTACAGAAAATTTGTATACTAATCGTTAAATGTTCAGGAGAGTCGTCAAGTTCCGGTCTGACGGTTGTCATGGTGATACTTGCGTTCATCTGCGCGGCGATTGCAATCCTAGTGCTGCTGTACTACCGCAAGCGCGTGCGCAACCTTAAGCGGGAGATCGCCCACGTGCATTATACTGCCGACCCTAATTCGCAACCAGGTATGATGTTATTTCTATTTAATATTTATCTGTTATTTAGGACTTAAACCGTTTTAATATCTGACTACCAGCTGAAACGATTTTTTTTATAAACGAAAATGTTATTAAAAAATCAGCATTTCGATCGAAATTTCTATTTCCGTATTTGAATTGCATTTGCTAAAACATTTTAACATATTCTATTATACAAAATGTAGAGTAAGTTAAAGTATGTCCGTGTCAAAAGTAAAACCTAAATAAGTTAGTGACGTATTCACTTGTTTTAACAGAACAACAACATTTCGACAACCCAGTGTACTCGTACCAAGGCTCGACCCGCAGCGATGATTCCACCACACTGCTTAACAATGCTCCACATATACTCAACAACCTTGGCACGGGGAGCAAACTGAATAACACCACTATGGAGAAACTGAGAATGAAGGCTACTGGTTCATCTGACAGTAAGTAATCTACACTGTTAAAACAACTTCAAATTACATCACCCTAATATTATAAAGGCGAAAGTTTGTGTGTTTGTATGTTTGTTACTTCTTATATTAAAGAAGTACTCCATACTCAATTTTATCAAAATTTGGTATGGAGGTAGCTAACACCCTGGATTATACCACACATAGGCCATAGGCTACCTTTTTAACCCGAAAAAATGTAGCGGGTAACACCGCTGGATGAAGCTAGTTTTAAATTCTAATCTGATTAAAAAGTGTGGGTGAACTATGGCCAAATAGATTTTCTGGCCCTTCCGACATCTTTGATCATATAATGTACTTTATAGTCACTTTTTCCAAAAGTCAGGTAATGTGAAAGCAAAATCATGTTATTTTTGTGCAGGAAAATAAAAACTGTGCCATATTGTTTTCTATGTAATAAACAAGACAATTGTGTTATTATTGTAAACAAATACTAAATACATCGTATTTATTGTATCAATATACTAGTCATAAGTATGTGATGACACAATAAACTACAAAACAAAAATAACAGCGCGGGAAAATAAAAATACTTTTGTTGTACTTACTCTAACAATAAGATACTTATGAGAACGTAATTATATTGTATGTTTGCAAATGTTTAGCAAATATTACTCCTTACAATAATGGCCGACTCAGGTTCTAAACAAAGATTGACATTGGATAATATAATCATTTTTATTTAACAACAACAACTGTATGTACTTAACCGGTTGGTATACAAAGAATAGGAGTTCATGGCTTGTGATTTCTGAAAATGTAAAGTGTAGTTTAAAGTATGTATAATAAACTAATGTTGTAGTGAAAACAAAAGAGCGTAAAAATAGTTACTAACTTTAATCTAACACAATTCCCCCTTATTCATAAAAAAAACGTTTTAAGTTAATACAGGTATTATCCTCATTTATTAATAGGAGGGATGATGTCTCCTAACAATGAATATAAGAATAAGACTGAGTATATTTAATTTTTACCTAAAAAAAGTAAAGATTAAGAGAGAGAGTAAAGAGAGAGAGAAGAAAGAAACTTATGAATATTTGTAAGTTTTAAGCAGCATTGCAGTGGCAATAGGGCCTTATAATAGCAAAATGTGGTCATCAGTAACTCACATATTAAAAAATGATATTTGTAGAAATCAGCAATGGAGTTAATTTTTACAGATTTTTAAAATTTCTTATCCCATAAAATGACAAGAACGTAGTATTTATACGGAATATGTAAATTTCTTTTTTAACGTCACTTTTCGGTCCACAGCGATACTATGTAAATATAAATTATATATCGATTTTCGTCACGGATCATGACGTCAATTTGTTCTATAGTTACTAAGCTGTAAGTATTATATAAATGTTGCTAATTATATATTTTATTTCAAGGCTACGATCCGCTGTCGTCGTTGAAGAACAAAGACGCCGACGCGAACAATCCAAACCTCTACCAATACGAGGAGGACGACAATAAACTGGACCACGTGTACGATGAGATCAAACATAAGGAGGGATATGGTAATACTATTGTTTTAATTATATCGTTAAATACACAATACGTTTATTTTAGCCTGTAAGGGGCATATAGGCTTACTTTAGTATTAAGACAATTTGAGGAGGATTAAAGAAGGTGACGAATAAAGTAAACAGTCCTTTTTTATATTAAGGCGCACGTGTTTAGAAACTTCTGCTACTGATTCCAGTATCCAGGCACCATACACCATTTTTATTTAAGTAAAACTGATATTTGTCAATTTTATTTGCTTGCAGAGCTTCGTTTCATACTCACAAGTTAAAACATTTACAATTAACTTCTTTTACAGAAATGGAATACGACCGGCTGAACTACACGCCGCCTGCGAATAAGTGGAAGCCACATTACCAGAGAATGAATAACGGCTTCACAGTCCCGAACAGCCAGCCCGCGCCGCCGCCGCGCGACCTCACTCCCACCCCACCGATACCACCACTGCCTAAACTTAACGTAGCCCCACTGCCTCCCAAAAGAGACGAGGAGCCTCTGGAGGAAACTGCTCCAGAACCTCCGAAGAGGGAGGAACCTCCTCTAAGTCCTCAACTCACTGAGGGCAGTGATGACGACGTTGAGCCGGCGAAACCTTGACATCACCAGTGGGTGTCGTTCGACAACTAAATCCTTGTAGCTATGAAAGTATTTTATATTGTAAATTAATGAGTTAGAGTTCGACACTAAGTTCTATTTTATGAAGTTTTTATGTCTATTTTGATAGTATCTTTTTGAACGATCCGTGGTTATGTACGTTGGGATATTGTGGACATATCTGTAGGTGATGTTTAGATCTCTTATTCTTTTGAGTATGGATGGTTGAGTACATCATCATTATATGATGTAGGTGTCTTATTCTTATTAATATGAATGTTAGGAGGAAATGGGTGAATGTCGTATCCACATTTAGATAGAGTAATAAAAAAAATTGTTCGGGTACTATACAATTGAAATATGGAGATAGCAATTAAGCTTTAAAATATTCTAATTTATCAAAAACAATTGCCAACGTCCGTGATGACACGAGTATGCACGAAAAGTTCTGTGTTTGAGGGAATGATGTGAAATGTTTAAATGAATGCCATAAACTTGAAGTTGAGCGTTGTTAGTTTATTTTTGTAATATAGTAATGGTTGTATTAGACGTGTTCAAATTTGTATCATATAATATGTAGGCAATAATTCAATTTTAAAGTTTATACTTTAACATATCAATACAAAATGATGTTTTAAATTAGGTACAGTACTCAATAACAAACATTGGATATGAGTCTCATTTTTTTAAACTTTTTTTATCGTATTAAACTCGCTAAGCAACTAAACTTTATCAATATTATTTCCATTATCTTTCTTTAATCTATCTAAATCTGTTTCTTCTTTCTTATAGTTCGATAATTACATCTCTATTATCTATACAAATATTATAAAGCTGAAGAGTTTGTTTGCTTGTACGCGCTAAACTCGGAAACTACTGGTCCGATTAGAAAAATTCTTCCGTGTTAGATAGTCCATTTATCAAGGAAGGCTATAGGCTACAAAACATTCGAAATCCACGCGGACGAAGTCGCGGGTGAAAGTTAGTATTATTATATATTCGGTAATAACAATTTGGACTAAGTGAAAAAGCTGTCAGGCTATTATTATGCTCACATTTTATGTTCGAGTACTGTACAAATAGGTAGTAGGTTAATCTAATGAATCTAATGTTTATCACAGATATAACTATTTATAATGATAAATCAATATTAATTTAAGTATAAAAACACCTCGTTATTAAACCTATGTTGAACTTTAATGTAAGGTTATTCACGTACCTCTCCCCCACACATAATATTGCAACATAATTACGTAACTCTAGCGTTTCTAAGCGCCTGTTTCACCATCGACAAGAAGTCCACAATATCTGAGTAGCAATAAACAGGGGATATACTGGCCTGAAGCTAAGATACGATAGAAGATAAAAACTTTTACTTTCCGATTAGCGTTAATCAAGAAGTAACTATTCAACACTTTACTTGTAGATGGTGAAACAAGCCCTAAGTCTTACAAAAATACCAATTCTCGTAACTTAAAATGTTTAAAATATATATAGTTACAATCTAGTTTTTATTGTGCATTCAATTATTACATTTCTCCCTCTTACTTAAAAACGATCATAAAACGCCTCTGAACATAACATATCAAGTCTATTGACATATCTATTCTTTGACATGCAATAGGCTGTAACAGATATAATTTAATCAATGGTTAAAATTGACAATTGTTATAAGTAAGGGGGAATATGTATAGTGACGTCCAAATCGGACATTTAGGACATGCTACTAGATCGAAACTGTATTTAATCTATTTTAAATTACGATCATTACCCCCTGATGTTAACATCAATAGGAATCACATATAAGATAAATGACGAAGTTAATATAAATAGTTTTGAAGCTCCCAGACTAGGCAAACAAACCCTATATAAAACAACATCAATAATTTAGCGAATAGAGTAAACGATCATTTGTGTCGTTATATGATTAAAAAACAAACAGACTGTTCCAATAAGTTTGGAACACAAATGTAAATATTTTTATCTCAGTATTTCATGTCATAAGTTGCCACTTGCCAGTAAGTAAGTCTTCAGTGTTCTTGTGTACTTGTGGGAAATACTCAAATATTTTACATTCCACTTGGAAACATTTAAACGCTTTACAATTTTACTATTTATTTACAATTGTTTTGATACTTCAGTATTTTTTATCTGTACTGTTTTGATGTTTAATTTATTTTTAATGTAAATTTTATTTATTTGTTTACATTATAAAATTTCATTTTTATTTAGATCTTTGTTTAAAGTAAAATAATTATTGTATTCATATATTAATCACAAGGTGCCCAATGCCATTTGGACATAAAAAACTTCTTTATAGAATTGAGGAGAACAAAGATTCTATTAAATACAGAAATCGATATGCGTAAATTAAGCTAGTAAAATCTTAAATTATATAATACCTTGTATGTATATAGCTATAAATAAAACGATTTTTTGAAATATTCATAGTTGACATAAATAACTAAATATTGACTATCTTATGTGGAGAAAACTGAAAATATTGCTCAATAAGTGCCAAATTTGTTGTATTTTACGAAGTTGGTAACGTTTACACTAAGGCAGCTGGCAATAAATGTCTGATTGTTTTACTATCTTGTATGTCTAAAGAAATAATACAAAATTCACCTGAAAAATAACTAATTAACTAACACAAATCGGCATGAATATTTTCGGTTGTACGCAAATAATATATTGCACGTTAATAACAAGACACACTCATACCACCTCACACGAACACTTGTTTAACACGCAATAGTCACAAATTTATATTTTCACCTTACACGATGCCTCTAATGAACGAAATAACCAACTATATTATAATCAATACACAATAAACTGTACTAATACTAATCACTATCTATTATATGTTTGCTCTTTACATAGTTTGAATATATTAGGAATCCTATTGTAAACTATTTTTTTTTAATAGCCTGTTTAGTGTCCCACTGCTGGGCAAAGGCCTCCCCATTATTTTTCCAAACTATTGCAATTGAAAAATTTATAACATTGTCAGTAAGTAAGCCGATCAGAATTGTCTGACAATAATCTATTGATAAATCTTTATTATCTAGGTAGAATTCAAATTATTTTTAATATATTGTAATCATATTAGTAACATTAAATCTATCATTAAAGCACTTTGTGAGTGTTATTTATGATGCTAAGGATTATGTTTGTGATAATATATTGTATTAAGCTACTCAAAAAATAAACGAACTTTCATTATTAGCATTTAATCTTTTTATTTTGTGCCTACACTTCCTCTTTGACTTACTTTAAACAATATAATTGGTTTATAACGGTGTGACGTTAAATATTGACTCAAGTGTGCAAACGCAACAATAACGCGTGTCTGTCTTGATTGAACAAATAGACGTAAACTAATTGTATGAAAATTGAATTATTGCCATGTTAGCCACGAGTATGGCTGCGTGTCTGGAAATGATCGGTGCTGATACGTAGTTCTTCTCCAAATAATAAAATCACAGTGCATCATGAAGATATTTGTGATTATTTCATCTATACTGATTGCGCAGGTGCGTTGGGAAATAACAACCACAACATTAAATGAGTCTCACGTGTACAAGTAAGTAATTTTATTTTCTTATTATTTTCAGACATCTGCGTCATTCTTCGATGTGATTCAAGGCGCAGTACTATCGGTCCAGAATAGTTTCGGAAAACTTTTAAGTGACGTAGTATCTGACGTTCGGGAAACTGTGGATTGCACTATATTGGCGGTAGAACATGTTCTATCCTTAAGTGATGACGCATCTATACGTTACTATGAAAAATGTGGAAATGGTACGAATAAAACCGATTCGGTGAACGAAACTGCGCAAGTTGGAATGCCCAAATTAGACGTTTCAATGCAATTTCCGAGTGACGAATATCTAAAAAAAGAAATACCTGCAATTATCGATGCTCGAATCAATGAAACTCTCACTAGAGTTCTTGGTTCTTTAAGTTATAATTCCAGTGATAAATTACGAACTATTGAAAAACAGTTGGCTAAAGACACGGAAAGGTTAGTTGATGTTACCGATTTAGTTAAACAAGAAATGAAGAAAGTGACAAGTGAAGTAAAGTATAATATGACCTCAAAAAGAGATCCATCTGTGGACAATATTTTACAGGAAATAAAACTTTTAGAAAAAATGGAGCAAAACACTAAAAATGTTTCACAAGCTAAAGAAATTCGTCAAGTAATCAATGAAGTAGCCGTCAAACTGGATGCTATTGAAGGAAACAAAGCTTCGGAAAATACTAAACTACAAGAAATCCTTAAAGATTTAGAAAATAATTCAAGCAGTTCACTTAATGGTATGAGGCAGCTATTAAAGTCGTGGAAAGAAGAAGAGTTTAGACATTTAGATGACTTTAAAATTATAATGCAAGATCTTGAAAATAATGTCCATCATCCAGATAACTCTGGAAATAAATTATACCATACACAGCCCGTTACACTTAACAGTAATATAAAACGTCTTAAACCAATAGAAGAAAATTTAATACTTGCAGAACCAAAAGATGAAAAACAATTGAACCATTCTAACAAAACATTGCTTCTAATTAATACATCATTACCAAGTAACACGGGAAATTCCAGTAAAAATTCGTTACCAATGGAAACAAATTTGACTTCCAATCAACCTAAATATACATCGGACGCATTACATAATTTCCCAAATACTAATGTATCGACTTTACATCCTATACGGAACCCATTTAATGTTACCGCTGCAACAGTTCCTGAGATAACACACCCAGTTGAAATCAATACATCTGGTATTCATTCAGTGCCGAAATCTTTGTATGTAACACCTGAAAGTGATATAAAAGTTACCGTGATAACAAGTACCTCGTACACAATATCAAAAAGTATAATTGTAAATAAAATAATTAATGTCGGGGAAAATACTACGACTTCTAAAATAAATCCGGTTAAATGTAAACCAACTACAACAACTACGGCACAGGTGTTAAATCATAGCATTCCTAATAACATTGTGATTATTGAAAGAGCACCCGTGAGCAATACTAATTTAGTCAAAACTGATTCATCTGGTGGAAAAGCGGTTAATAATTCTAATGATACTGAAACTACTACTAAACCCAGTTTGAAGAAAGAAAACATGACTTTCAGCAATACTGTACAAAGTACACCAGCAAACAACATTTTGACGATGTTGCCGAAAGATCAACTGAAAACTACTAAGAGTACTTTGAGTAACAATGTTCCTCCTGTTGCTGAAACTACGACTTTATCCAATTTGAATACAGAGAACACTACGGTCAGTAATACCTTACCAAGTACAACACCGACTGCAAACAAGGATTTGAAGATTATGCCTAACTATAACACAACAACTACTGAACATTCTTTGAAAAATAATGGTTCGACTGATACTGAAACTAAGACTACACCCAGTTCGAAGATAGAAAACACTACTGTCAGCAATACTTTACAACATACAACACCGACTGCGAATAAGAATTTGAATATTTTGCCTCAAGATAATCTAACAACTACGGAAAATACTTGGCATAATAATGGGTCCAAGAATATTGAATCTACTGCTAAATCCGGTTTGAGAATAGAAAATACCACTGTTAATAGTACTTTACGAAGTACACAAGCAACAGAGCATTTGAAAATGTTGCCTAAACATGACCCAACAACTACTGAAAATTCTTTGAAAAATAATGTTTCCGCTGATACTGAAACTACGACTTTATCTAATTTGAATACAGAAAACACTACTGTTGGTAATACAGTACCGAGTACAACACCGACTTCAAAAAAGAATTTAAGGATTTTGATTCAAAATAATGGTTCCACTGATACTAAAACAACGACTAAATCTAGTTTACATTTAGAAAACACTACTGTCAGTAATACTATACAACATACAACACCGACTGCTAATATGAATTTGAATATTTTGCTTCAAAATAATGTAACAACTACGAAAAATACTTTGCATAATAATGGGTCCACGAATACTGAATCTACTGCTAAATCCGGTTTGAGAATAGAAAATACCACTGTTATTAGTACTTTACGAAGTACACAAGCAACAGAGCATTTGAAAATGTTGCCTAAACATGACCCAACAACTACTGAAAATTCATTGAAAAATAATGTTTCTGCTGATACTGAAACTACGACTAAACCCAGTTTGAAGATTGAAAACACTTCTTTCAGCAATACTTTACAAAGTACACCAGCAAACGGGAATATGAAGATGTTGCCGTACGATCAACTGAAAACTACTGAAAGTACTTTGAGGAATAATGTTTCTGCTGATACAGAAACTACGACTTTATCTAATTTGAATACAGAAAACACTACTGTTGGTAATACTGTACCAAGTACAACACCGACTTCAAACAAGAATTTGAGGATTTTGCTTCAAAATAATGGTTCCACTGATACTGAAACAACGACTAAATCCAGTTTAAATTTAGAAAACACTACTGTCAGCAATACTTTACAACATACAACACCGACTGCTAATAAGAATTTAAATATTTTGCTTCAAAACAATCTAACAACTACGGAAAATACTTTGCATAATAATGGGTCCACGAATACTGAATCTACGGCTAAAACCGGTTTGAGAATAGAAAATACCACTGTTATCAGTACTTTACAAAATACACAAGTAAAAGAGTATTTAAAAATGTTGCCTGAAGGTAATCTAACATCTACTCAAATTACATTGAGGAATAGTTATTCTAATGATACTACAGTTAAACCCAATATGAAGATAGAAAACATTACTGTCAATATTTCTGAACCAACCACAATGTTGACTGCAGATAAAGTATTAATGATGTTGCCTACCGGTCCAGTTACAACGACCAAAAATGTTTTGAAGGACAATGTTTCCGCTGATACTGGATCCCATTTGAACATAGAAAACACTACTGTCGGTAAACTTGAACAAAGTACAATCCCGAGTACAGATGACAAATTGAAGATTGTGCCTACAAATAATCCAACAACTGAAAAGAGCCATGTTTCTGATTTTACAAAGACTATGATTTCACCCCATTTTATTACAGAAAACACCACTGTTGCTTTTGGTCATACAGAACGCAGTACTACTCCAACTGTAAATAGGAATTTGAAAATGTTGCCTTCAGATAACCTAACAACTACTGTATATAAATGGAAGAATATTGTTTCTACTGTTACTAGAACCACGACTAAACCCAGTTTGAAGATAGAAAACAATACTGTCAGTAATACTTTAGGAGGTACACCAGCAAACAAGACTTTGAAGATGTTGCCGAAAGATCAACTGAATACTACTGAAAGTACTTTGAGGAACAATGTTTCTGCTGATACTGAAACTACGACTTTATCCAATTTGAATACAGAAAATAATACTGTTAGTAATACTGTATCAAATACAACACCAACTACAAATATGAATATGAAAATTTTGCCTAACGATAACCTAATAATTTCTGAACATACATTGAAGAGTAATCAATCTACTTTTACTGAAACTACGACTAAACCGGGTTTGAATAAAGAAAATACTACTGTTAGTGATAATCTCCAAAGTACGACATCGACTGCAGTTGAACACATAAAGATTTTGCCTATTAATCAACTAACAACTTTAAATAACAATGGATCCAATGATTCTGGAACTTCTTTAAAATTAGGTGTGATTACTGAAAATACTTCTGTTAGCAATAATGTACGCAGTACAACTACAACTACAAATAATAATGTGAAGATAGTGCCTAAAGATAACCTAACAACATCGGAAAATTCTTTGAAGAAGCATTTTACCAATACTGAAATTACGACCGAAAGCGCTACTGTTAGAAATAGTTTGCGAAGTACTACATCTACTGCAGTGAAATTATTAAAGATGCTGCCTACAGATCAACCAACAACTACTGAAAATTATTTAAAGACTAATGCTTCAAATGACACAAAGACTACAACAGCATCCAATTTGACCACAGAAAACACTACTGTCAGTAATACTACACTAACTACAGTATCGATCACACCAGAGAAATTGAAGAAATTGCCTACAGATCAAAGAACAACTACTGAAAATGTGAAAAACAATTACAACGATGCTAAAACTACATCTCATTTGATGGCAGAAAGAACTACTACTCGCAATACTGTACAAAGTACGACTACGTCTTCAGGTGAGAAATTGAAGATTTTATCTACAGATCCACCAACAACTACGATACATACTTCGAAGACCACAGAAAAAACTACTGTTGGTAATCTTGTACGAGGTACAGTGTCGACTTCACATGTGAAACTAAAGATTTTGCCTACAGATCAACCAACAGCAATTAAAACTATAATGATGAACAATTTCACCAATGCTAAAATGACAACTCCATCTCATTTGATGGCAGAAAGTACTACTACTAGCAATATTGTACAAAATACGACATCGTCTTTAGCAACCACTGAAAATACTTTAAAGACCAATGATCATCACACTGAAACTACCGTAGCATCTGATGTGAATACAGAAAGCAATACTGTACATATTGAACGAAGTACAACGCCTAGTGCAGATGATACATTGAAGATTTTACCTATAAATAAAATAACAACAACTGAAAAGAATAAAGTTTTCTCTAACATTGAAACGACGACTCCTTTCAATTCGACTACAGAAAACACTACTGCTAGTTTGCAAAGAACGACATCGACCTCTGTTAACAACAGTTACTCTGATTCTGAAACTACAACTGCATTTGATACAGTAACTAAAATCACCTCTGTATATAATACGTCGCATCAATTAACAACTACTGAAGATACTTTGAATTACAATACCACTGGTGACACTGCTCCTATGAATATACCAGATTTCAATACAGATAAAACTACTACAGTGGCTAGAACAACGATAATTGGAGATAAAGAATTTAAAGTCTTGCATAGAGAACAACCGATAACTACTTATAGAACTGTAAAGCAAAACTTTATAAGTGATAGTAATTTGAAAACAAGTACAACAAAAACGATCCTAAAAAGTACTACTGAAAGTCAACTCATTCGGCCCGACAAGGTTTCAATAGCTACTAAAACAAAGCAAGTAATTCCATCAGATATTAGTGAATCTACTCCTTCAACAATGCGAAGTATCAATGTAACAAATGCTACGGACGCTACTACTTCTGTTAAATACATAACGACAGCAAGTAATCAACAGTCATTAACTTTACCTGCAACACGCTTACATTCAACAACTATTTTGAATTATGGGTCTAGCGACACACATGATATCAATATCATGACGACAAAAATACCAGTATCAACTTTGAAAAGCACTAAAAATAACAAGAGCGATTTCGGGGACAAGTTACAAAGACCTAAGAAGGGTAAAAGAAAGTCAAAAGTTGTTGACAAACGTGTGCCTAATACAACTAATATGGTTTCTACTATAACAGAAACTTCATCTATTAATATTGGTTTAGCTGATACCCCTACAACTCCTTTAAATAAGATATCAGAAGAGATTCTCGCAGAACAGCTGCCGATTGGTTACAAAGTAATACCGTTGTACCGTAGTCCAATCGTAACAACAAATTCGCCAACTACAGTCCCAGAAAATATGCATTCAAATGAGAAATCATCTTTTGATAGTACACCTATTCATGTAAACAGCGATATTATGTTGATTGCAAGTGACCAAATCATGCATTCAAGTTTAGAGAAGGAAGACGAGCCATTGATAATACCAGCCGGTGGCTCTGATGAAATCTTAAGCCAGTCTTATTACAGTGCCAATCAAGCGGAATCAAACCCTGATCCTTCGGAGGAACCTGTTAACCTTTTTGAAGAACGAAATTCAAATCCAAGAGGCTTTGATTATTCTACACGTAGAAATCGTAAATCTTATAAGCGAAACAAACCTAAACAGCGTGATAGAAAAGTTTATGAATCTCGTAAATCTGTAAGACGCAGGATATCAGATTTTGATACACCAGCAATTAGAAGAAGAGGTGAGGATAACGGCAAGTCAACTCGAAGGGGAACCCGTCGGCCGTCTTATAGGGAACCTACGACGAGCGTTCATAGAGTAACAAGAGACATCACTACATACAGACCGATGTCCAAACGTGTTGAAAAATATGATATGTCACCTGCAGACTACGATTCTTTCTTCAATATATCTCCGAAGAACTCTGAAGCTCATCAACAAGCTTTAAGAAATGCTCGACGGCTTATGGAAAGCAGCAACCAATCAGATCGGATCATTAAGAATATCCTCAAAATAAAAAAACGTGTTGGCGCTAGAAATATTTTCGATTAATGCTTTAAACTCAGGTATATCTTAATTGTATATGCCTTGCCAATTTAATGCAGTCTGCATAAGAATAAATCTAAGCAAAGTAAAACAGTAATTTCATTATTACATTACTTGTTCATCCCTAAAAAGTAACGCGATATTGTCACATTGTCAGTCATAAATAAGGTTAAGGTTAACATACTTACCAATATTATTATAGTAAAATATTATTTAGGTATATGAGAATTGCAACTGATTTCAGTCTGTTCACTAGTGCACGGCAATAACTGCTACTTAACGTCACCGCGACGTGGATTATCAAAGTCCTAAATTATCTCGTAGCAATGCATCGGATTAGGTTGGTGTGAAGCTAACCCCTTGATGCGTCCGCAGCTTTCGTTTGTTATAAAGGTCATGTCACACGGGGAAAGAAAAAAGAATTCTATAATAACGGTTTTATTAACAATATAAATAAGTACTTACAAACTTATACTTCTACAATTGAGCTGCGCTACTCTACTGCGAGCAGTCAATGTGTATTATCTTAATTGTTAAGTATATTAGATTAATAATGTTTATAGGGTATTACACTACGCACCAATACTCCATCTATTCGTTTATTGACATCTATAGACATACATATAGCCGAATATTTAAACGCTACAAATATTTTAAAAATTGTGACATTGTTACAACAAGATTTGAATTGAATTTGTGACATATTATGAGTATTTTTTTACTTTTGCGAATCATCATGAAAGACTGTTGATGGATTCTGCTGACTATAAATATATAATATTAATTAGGATAAATCAGAGTTATTTAACCAATATTCACGCGAGTACTGCATTTTGCGTGTATATTATTTTATGAGGGATTAAGAGATTTAACAAACCAGTGTTGTTGAGAAATAGAACTTATTTTATAATGTTTAAATGGTTATAAATGATAATTAAAGATTTTAAGTTAAATTCACCGCATATGAGCACCATTCCATATTAATATATTTCAGTCACGCGGAGGGAAAGCAGGTGACAAGCAATGAAGGTTTATTATTATTTTATCCGTGTGTTGAAAAGGAGAGCTCAAGGCGACCTTTTGAAATTGATGGATGTGTATACAGTGACTTACATAAATCATTATAGGAATTATAGTTTTGAACTCAAAAATGCCCGTCGAGTGTTCGTGAGGAAATAAGCACGGTAGTATAATAGGTACGCAATGTGATTTGAAAATTAATTCACATCAATGTGAGATTCTGTTTATAGCTTTTTAATATTCGACTACAGCCTCGCATTTCATCTGTGACTTTCCGTCACCATCATCCTTCATCTCAGTACAATAAGCTTTTAATCTTAATGATTTATATTCGATATTTATTTTTGTACAAACATTTTTAAAATTTGGTATTTTATTGTGTATTCATATTAAATTAATAGATAATTTCAATTCCTGTCCAAAAGTTTGGCACGGTTATTGCTCGAACACGTGCCTCAAGTATATTTTATATAGTAATTTTATTTACAGTATAATATATATATTTAACAAACGTATATATTTATTTAACGAATGACCTCCGTTGTTTGGGAGAGGCCTGTGTTCAGAAGTGTTTTGTGATAGACTGAGTTAAGATTAGTTAATGTAACTTAAACTTTTATAAACTTAATATTATTACACTCAATATCTTAAATTAACAGTGAAGCATACGAAACAAATTGAAAGCAAATTAGCAAGAAGTGTTTGTAACGAAGACACTGGCTTTATCATTATTCCAGCAGCAGAAATGAGAGGTACGGGTTTCTTAAAATTGAGCAATTATCTTCTTAATGTAAATTATTATGTTGTACTTATTATCATAAGGATATTTTTCTTTACATTCGGCTTATAAATTTTTATTACAATATTTATTGAGTCTAATAACACAATCTCGTCTTTCCGAAGCTAACAATAAAATGGATTTATAAATACTTTGAAGTATTCCATAGGTTCCTTATTCCTTATAAATAATAAAATCGATATTCTTATTTTAAAGTACATGTTCTATTCTACGACAAATGTTATTATGTACTTATAAGTAGAAGAGTTGAAAGAATATCTAGTTGATAGTTCAGCATGATTCAAGACTTAAACTACGCTAGTGCCTATGGGTTTCTTAAAATTACGTTTGATTTCGATGTCTACATTACAGCTCTAATGTTGACGTATTTCGTAAATGGGGTCAAATCCGCATAAGATTTGTTTTTATATGCTTAGGTGTATGATCAGCGAGGTGTTGGAAGCATGGTGTTGGACTATGGCGCCGGGGTGAGCTTAGATAATGGTGCTACTACATAATATACACTAACACGCTAAATGACGTAGTTGAACACAGATACGTTTACTTTGGTGGTGTTTCGTTCGTTTACTTACTCCTATAACCTATAGGTTCTGTTGATATTTATTAGGATGATTGTATGAAGTCGATTCAGTGTTATACTACAATGCAAAGCTATAGAAAACAATTGTAATTTATTGTCTCATAAGACTATATTGAATGTTTGAGAGCAAACCCCTCAAACTGTTGTAGAAACTAACGTGGGATGTATGATCCTTTAGTAACGCTAATGTTGGGTGCAAGAGTAGACACATGAAGAGATATGAATAGGTACTTAAGATTAGTAAGTAAAGATAAGTAGACAGTGACGTGTCGTGGAATAGAACACGTTCCGGGCGGGACGGGTGTGCGTTAGGTCTTGTGACAACGGAGTGATGTTCGGCGGGTCCACTGTAACTTGTTCAGGAAAACCGCCAACGAATATAACCTAATATCTATAAAATAGATCGCTTGCGGCGGATAGCAAATTAAATTAATGAACTCGTTTGGACCATTTTCTCGAACAAATTACAGCAACTATATAGACACCGTTGCTCATATTTATTGAATAATCGTAATATTAAATGTTATATTCGAAATTATGACGTCAGTGCATTTGTGACAAGCATTTTCTAGGGATTTACCGCGGCTCGTTTCTTTACACGTGTTTTTTTATTACCTACAGCTGTTCTCTGCTTTCCTTAGCTCTATTTTAGACTGATTTATAATGTAAATCCTCAGATTACGAGCGTAAAACATGCAGGTTAAGACAAGATTTATATCCAGTTTCGTGTGTCAAATGTCTCTGACGTCATATTTCCGTGAGCCAAGATATCCATATTACGAGGGCGGAGGACATCGAACGAGCGAGGAGGTGGCGTACTGGTTGAAGTGCTTGTCTATGGGCACTCGGTCGTCGTACAGCGTCGGCGCCTGCAGGATGATGCCTGCTGTCCCCACCAGCACTGCGAGCGTGAAGATCCATAGGAACAGGCGGTCGAGCACCATCGCTACATACTTCCAGTCCTCTTTTACCTGTAATTAATATTTGCTAGGTAAGAAAACGAAAAGAAATTAAAAGTTGACCCAAAAGATCGATTTATAACCACAAAGTACCTATTTTATTCAAGGTCCGTGGCCAATGTGACTTTTTTTAACTCCAAGATATAATTCAGAAAAAGTCACATTTTCTCAGTCATCTTTAGACGTTTGAGCTTTGAGCCCGACAAATGGCAATAGGCTCGACACTACAATTGCGATGTTATTAGTCAAGCTATCTTCCAGTTATTTTGGATATTTGTCTACCATTGAGTGACCAAACGTCTGTTTATAGATATAGCCGCTATACCTCCGAAGTATGTATATTCCATAACCATTGTATTTGTAATAATATCAAACATAACTGCATCGTTAAGCTACGATACACGCTCTGTGTAAGCAGTGGCCGCTACTGGGCCATTCTTATTTAGCACCCATTACGCAAACGAAATGAAGAATCAGCACCACTTTGTGGAGCATTTGAGGCACTAATATATTACCACCTACCTATTTATAAATATATCTTACTGAGAAGTTAAAGGAAAAACAATATAACTCCCTAAAGTATAGGCATAAGTTTATTGCATCACACATCGCCACAAATCTTAGAGAGTTTGTTGGTAGGGCCCTAACCCAATAATAATAATAAACGTTTATTTCAGGCAAGTTTACCCATGTTACAGACATGCATAATTATAAATATATCTTATAATGAACAAAAAACATAACAAAATGACATGACGAAATGACATTCCCATTTACCGGGTTCAATTAGGTAGATACCAGTAGAACTATAATAAAAAACTTAATGTACTCGTATACTTACTCTAGTGTTAACTAAACGAACATCCGAATTTATTTTCATCTCAATTTAATCTACTCTAGACGTTGCTACATTTGAAAAGATAAAACTAATGCGGTAAATTTACTAAGCAAATATATTTACAGCCTACAACAACATAACCCTTTCATGCATGCTGTGCTCGCTAGACGACCTCTAGTCGTAACGATGTCAACGTCTAAACATTTACTTGTACCTATGTGTTGTATTAATATGTATGAAGAAAACATAACACTGGCAAAGCAAATAGAAAATGTAACATGCGATGAGCAATCGTACGTTAGAATACATTTTAGAATTGGCAAAGGAAATTAAACTGTAAAATCTATAAGTTAAAGTTCGGATTTGCACGGAATCGCACTATAAAAAGGACATAATAATCATATAGGTAATCCTACCTTAGTAGAATCCTCCAGCATCTTCGTGTGTTCCGCGATGAAGCGGACGCAGAAGCATGTCTTGTGCACTTCTGGGGGGCAGGCCGAGTGGCTGAAGCCCGGCGGGGGGTCGGGCACGGGGCTCAGGGTCTCGTCCTCCGCGGGGCCCGCAAGCCCCCCCAGCCCGAGACCCGCGGCCCCGCCTCCCTCACTAGACCCATGCACTAGGCAGCTGCCGCCGAACCTATTGCTGTCACCCATGCTGAAATTCGATCTAGTCAGTCTCGAGTCTATAGCCCAGCTGTTAAATAGGTACTTAAAGCTTTAAATAAGTAGGAATAAGTAGGACCTATTTCGACACCTCCAATAAGTTTCAATTAAATTTAGCAAATAATCAGCTATTATATTTTTGAATCTATTTGGAGAATACTACACAGCAGTGAAATAGGCCTTTATCGTAATTCTTTCTTTTCGAGTTTTTTAAATCGTAAGTAGTGTATTATAATTTAAATATCTTGTATAATATCTGTTTAATGGTGTGCATAAAAGAATATTGTGTTGTATTGTATATTTAAAACCATAGCATAATGTTACAGACCTTGCATTTCTGAAATAATTTTGAAACAATCATCTGTCTTTAAACCATTTCAGTCTTAAATTCCATACAATATCAGCCAGTCTTACCCAGAGTTGAGGTATGTGGTGTGTGTAAGGTCCTCCTTGCTGGGGGTACGAGTGAGGGGTCTCGGCGGGGGCGCGGCGGGGGGCGGCCAGGCGCCGGGCGCGCAGCAGTCGTCGTCGGCCGCAGCCAGCCGGTACGGGTACAGCGGCCGAGCAGTACCGCCGCACCGCACCACCACGCCGCAAGCCGTGTACCGCGACCTGTGGTAACCGATACTGTTATCTGATTATTGACAACCCTACATTTATGTAGCGCACTAGATGCGTTGTTCAGTGTTTTTTTTATTTTACCTCGCATAGCAGGGGTGTCTCCGATGTTTTTTATTTACCCTCACAGGGTTGTCTCTTGTATCGTGGGTTATAGTGCAGACGAACAATATCACATGCACGCACGCTCGGAATAAGCAACTGCAGATCCCACTAATATTTGTCCCGTGCATGGAGCAAACTGGCAATCCGTAGCGCAGAGAGCCAAGTTAAGTTCCGTGTCGATCGAGTTTTTTTTTAACTGTTTGGCAAGTACCAATTTTTACAATATAATACATTTTTTTGACATAAAATTAAATATGGAATCTTTAAAAATTGTACAGTGGATCAGTCTTTTTAAATTTTAATGTTTTTTATTTTGATCTGCATACTGCACCTACATATTTGCGCCTAACACATATTTTATTGAACAACACTTCTAGTACCCTGTACACGAATGTAGTAGCAACTAACTCTACTTATAACTCACGCCAGGCTGGGGGTGGGAGGAAAAGGGAAATAAGATTAGCATCGTGGAGACTAACGACATAACTATCATTATAACGGGTATTAGTCTACGAATATTGAATATAGCAATACGCCAGCCATCTTGATTGTTGATGATATTATAGCGGTTTAAATTAACAACTGCGAGGTTCACTATGGATTTCGTAGAGTTAGCTACGACAAAAAGCAATAAATTTGTATATGAATAGGTCCCCTCTACGCCGTAGCCGCCTACGGCGCCGAGCCACCAGCCCGGTTTATCGGGAATAAATTTGAGACGCGCTGAAATGAATAAATTATTGTCTACATACTTTATTTAAGACACTGTTTATTTTACAGACATTTAACATTGCTTTCATTGAATAGCAATGTTGTGAAAATAACTGCATCAATTATTGAATCGATGCAGTTATTTTTAGCCATAAAATTTAATCTCATTTGTTACACGAAATATTTACTCTTATGTAAAGGGAATTTGTACATGTAGCTGCAAATAAATAACAATGGTATGCATTGTGTCATATTTAGTAAGTTATTAATTATTAGGATAACCAATAAAACCTATGAAGCGAAAGAAGTATGTCAGGATGCAAATGGAAATCCGTAGTCTCTGCCTACCCCTCGTGGAAATAGGCGTGACTTTATGTAAATGTATGTAATAAATCCTATGAAAAAACACCACAATCATTTTTGATCAGAACAAGTTGATTAAACAAAACCCTATGCAAGATGCGTTCAGCTCTGAAATCCCAAGGCTTGAAGATCACCGTCCATTCATCAACAGATACATCGCAATCCGATTCAGCTTGGACAGCATTGAGGCCGGAGATTATTCGCGGTACAAGAGGTCTTGAATAAGCTACAGTACGATGCCGGAATAACAAACGACCTGTTTCCATTCTTATACATTGGTCCGATATATTGCTATAATAAACATAGATCGATGAGCCGAGTATTATGGTAGAGTGGGAGGGGAAGACGGCGAACGTATCATGAACAGATCAGAGATGTTCTGGAGAGAGGCCAGGTTTAATAACCTAAACCAGCTATACTCAAAGTTTGTTCTGCGTAATCCTAGAGTCCGCAAAGCCTCTGTATCTCCGCGATATTACTGGCCATAATACCAAAATTCTTCAGAAAGATAAGTTCAGAAAATAAATTTAATTAAATAAATATTTCGTGATATCTTTAGTCCAAATATTTTTTGTTTATTATTATTATTTGTTTAGGAACATTATAATTAGATATTTGCATAATTTAAGAAATGTTAATAATATAAATAAAGAATATCTACTTACACATAAAGTATTTTTTAATTTTTTAAGGGCTCCATCAACTATTTCGTTTGATAAGGTTCGTTACCAAAAATGTTTGAGAGCCGCTGTCCTAAACCGATGAGTATGTATGGAGAATGCAATAAGAGTGAATGAATGAAAATGAATGGATCGTAGCAAATAAAGAATCTGAGAAATTTGCCTGCCCCCCTGGGAAACAGGTAAGAATTTTAATTTGTATGTGTTTTTGTATTTCATTATAAGTGATTACTCGTTAGTTACCAAAAATAACTTAAGAAAATCTATACTAATATAATATAGCTGAGAGTTTGTTTGTTTGTTTGCTTGAACGCGCTAATCTCAGGAACTACTGGTCCGATTTTAAAAAATCTCTCAATCGAGGAAGCCTAAAGGCTATAAGACATTCGAAATCCACGCGGGCAAAGTCGCGGGCGGAAGCTAGTCTAAAATAAACGTCTCAAGCAATAAATATTGAAACAATCAAAACACACCCGAGATTCGCAACAAAAATAATTCAGTAGCGTCTTCATTAAGAATTGAAGGATCAACCGATCCTTAAGCGGATTAGAAGATTATAGAGAGAGTTCTTAAATGGAGGTCAGTGAAGAGCCATGGTTAATATCAAATTGTTGAAGCAAGAAAGGCTTAAAAATAAGGCCTGGGCTACTTTGGGTCCCCTTTTCGGGGAAATTAATGAAAATTATCTTTCATTCATTTTTATTAATGTTATATAGCTATTGATAGTCTTCAAAAATTTTAGCTGCTCGGTGCGGATTACATTAAAAACTTCTGCAATTATTTTTATGCAAATTCTCACCCCAGTCTTGTTATTTCTCCTGTATCGTGGGTTCATTTCACAAACATGAAATAACACACACATGAACACCCAGACTCGGGACAAACATTTGCGGATCGCACAAATTTTTGTCCCGAGCGGGAATCGAACTCGCAACCCATAGCGCAGCAGTCTAGTTGTCTGTCTGGTCGTCAATGTTGGTCGTCGTTTCACATTGTTTAGGGGTCAGCACTATGTACTGGTGTTCAATAATGCGTTTATTATTCTATTTTTCGATCGTTCACCAATATATGGGTATAGAAGATGCACCTTATATAACCTCCCTTATACCTGAAAATGGTAATTCCTTTTTAATTTCTATCTCTTATCTCACATTTATCTTCTGCAAACATTTGTAAAGACTAGAAAACCTGGAGTATATTGTGATGCCGGCGGCCCGGTGGGTCAGGTCAATATTTCTTAAACAAGCGCCACTGACCCAGTTCCCAAAGTAACTGACTTTATTCGCAAATATTTACGTTCGGAAGTATTGATAGGTTCGGCTTAGTAAGAGTTTGTAGCCGTTGTTTTCCTGTCGGCACCGTTTTGAATATTAATATTAACAAACATTATCGAGATTTGAGATATTTATTATGAACAACCTAAAATAGGAAAACAATTTAAAAGTAAATTTTTGGTAGTCGGCTTTAGATTAAAGTCATATCGTAAGGTAATGTTCTAAATGAAGCCAAGCTTTATTAACTGTTTGTAACGTAAATATAATCTCAATAAAGTATAACCTATATCACAAACATGCTATGTCGATAGCACACATTGGCAATAATGGTGTTCACCTCAAAATGAATAAACATGTTTATTCATAACCTGTTAACATTAATAAATATTGCAAATTCGAATTGGTATTTATTTGAATAAAATATTGACAGCTAACTACAGCGCGCGACACGTTACAAATAAATAACAACATATATACTCTTGCGAGTATTAGCTTGACATAATCCGAAATTTCAAACATAGAAGCTACATTCGTGATAGATTTCGGAGAATCCGAACGGAGCGGAGCCTATAATCTGTCTCAGTGCTCCAATTACGTAATATGCGGTAATTCTGTAACCGCACCGATGGCGCGGCTGTATAGCACTCGCTCGCTAAGGGAATTACGATGCCCAGTGGCTATCCGCACGAATAATTCGCACACCAGTTAACTGACAGACCTAAATACAAATCAACAGTTGCTCAAGCGTTCTAGTGCAACTTGGGACTTGATGGCTACAAATAAATTAAAGTAAATTACATGATCAATGTAACACAGTGCTTGTTGAATAAATAAATCCGTGCAAATACTGCCTACATTACCCAACGGCGGTGTGAAGATGTAGATAAATAATACCTATTTGTGTGAGAACGCAAACATTTTAACAAATAATGCTGTTAAGCTCCCGTAATAAAATTAAAACGTGACCTCGGAGTCTGGCAAAGGTGTAAAAAGTGAAAAGATTTCATTAAATGGGCTCGCGACAAGATGAGTGGAGTTGTATCACGCTGTTAACAATGTTCACAGCACGCAATCTTTACGGCTGGTTCCGTCGCTTCTTTGTAACTCCAGCATAATATAAAAGTTAAGAGAAGCAAGAGCCGTAAGGAAACGGGCGGCGCTGCGCTCGCGGCGAGTCTTTTGAACTTATAATTAATTTAGAGTTGTTACTGATCCGCGGTCGGATTCACGTCCCGCCAGCCGGACTGCGAACGTAACTTAAAGAAACAATCCTGATTTAAACGAGCGAAGTCCGAGTTAATTCGACTTTAATTGCGAAACTTGTTAACAAAGTTGTGAGTTATCAGCGGACTCACCTTGTTGTGTCGAACTTGTACTGCGGCCGCTTCATGAAGAGCAGTCGCGGCAGGATGTGTATGAACACCCGCTTCACCCAGGGCGCCATCCGGTGCGTCTGCGGCGATCGGAAGTGGACGTTTAGCACCACTACCGTCACACATATACTAAAACCAATAAAAGGTGTGATTACTTAGAGGTTCACGCAATTAACAGGACGTAACAGTGGCCAATAAACCGATAACACTTGGACCGTACTTAATAACTTCACTTGGCTTTTGTACCGTGTTCTATGGATCGGATGTCATAAATTCAACCAATATGGCCGATAGCTTGGGTCGGTTCCTACCCGAGAATTACAGTATTGTTAACATTTAAGTCTGTTTAATTTTAAAATAATGAAAGATACATATTTTCAGCTGCGATTTATTGATACAATTAATAATTGTTTTTTTGTCCTCTATCACTCAATGGGTTCCTGGTAGAAAATTCAATACTGAGTTAAGCTCACCTTTAAACATACAAAAATGTATCAAGGACTGAGATAAGTAGTTATGTGTAAATTCTGTTATGTGCAATAAAGAATAAGAATAAATTATTCTATACCAAACTTGCGATCGTTTGCACAGGACACCAAACAAGCACAATTTATAGATACCTATAGATATGAATAAATCAAATATGAACAGAGAAGATACAGTATTTGTATAGAAAACCCCCTAAATGGTAGAGACCGCAGCATACAAGCGGTCGTAATACATACATCATCAAGCATAGATACGATTCATATTAAATGTCAAATCAAATAAAGCAAACCATTCATGAATTTTGATCTCTACCCTCAATTCTAAGTTATAATGTAAACAGGTAAGTATGACAGAGGTAATTAACAAATATGATAGGTTTGTAAATTGTACCTACACAATATTGACACAGTTTATGCAAGTTGAAATGGTTCCCTGTGGGCCTCTGGCATACGGGAGTTCGCGTCTATTTAATAACAGTTAACTTGATAATAGTAAACTAACCTATCTGTTATTGTTTACTAAAGATTGTTTGAATTGTACGTTACCAGTTTACGTGCGGTCCGCGTAGTAGCTTTTAACACGCGCTTTTCGAGATTCAAGATAAGATAAAAAAATATTTTATTCAAAATAGACTATAGTAACTATAGAAAGTACTTTTTGAACGTCAAATTACATCCAGACAGCCTCCGCCCGTCACCGCTTCCTAGTGCTATAGCGTGCTATTTCTATATCTTGGCTCAAAGGAGAGGCCGTTGCCCAACAGAGGGACACAAATGAGTTCATTAAAACAAATCAAAATATAAACTTATTTAAGGTTTAGTTATCCCTCAGTTCAGTGGTTTCGTTTTGTCGATGTAATATACAGACAGACAGAGTTACATTCGCCTTTTAAATTAACAACACTCCTGTTGTGTAGATAAGCAGAATGGTCTAACATACAATAATTTTACTTGACTGAAAATAATTTACATTTCAGTCAAGTCATAAAAGCGTAAAATAAAATACTTTATTATTGTTAAACGAAGCTTTAGACGCAAGGATCCGAAAGAAACACTTGACAAGGCGTTAATTAAAATAATGAGACGTAAAGCAGCGTGAAAAAATTATAAAAATATTATCTTTGTTATAAAAAGAGATCACGACAACAAAGTCCTTTAAAATCATATCGCGTTTCAGATTTTCTAGCAGCGAGAAAAAACATGTGTACACATACATAATCGAAGCATTTTCCAGTTTCATTTGAAACACAATATCAAATATTTAACATAGCGCTTTATAGAGCTTGTCATGTGAACAGTTGAACACTGCACTGTATAACATGTATAACATCCTATTTCATATATTTAAATAAATTATTTATACATTACTAAGTTCACGTTGTATGAATAGAATAGAAGAGAATAATATTATGAATGTATTTTGCGGCAGGCATATGCGACTATAATAATAAAAATAACAGCCTATAACTGTCCCACTGGGCGGAGGCCTTTTCTCGTATACAGAAGAATTCAGCATTGATCGTCACTTTGGTTGTTTGGTTGGCGATTTATATGTATTTTATAGAATCGATTCAGTTTTGAGGTATTTCTCTATTTAAAAAGAATAGACACAAAAAATCGGTCACTTAATTTTTAATCCAGGTAGACTCACAATATTTTCCGTCACCGTTAGTCAGTGGTGTCTTAGAATATCTATGAAAGTATTTATGACATTGAAAAAGTCACATACTTGCGTGGGTTTGAACCTGCAACCTTGTGCATACAAATCCGGTATGTTAACAACAGGGCCACCGATACAGTATCCTATATGCGGTTGCATACATTTTACCTCTGCGTAGTGAAATCAGCCGAATGAAATTAGAATATAAACGTATAATCAAAGTAACTAAAATAAAACCGTTTGAAGCCAGAACACGCAATCTAATACCTTGTTTGGGCACCACCTTTTAATTTATATGGAAATATGGTCGTGGGGTCGCGCCGAGTTATATTAAAATCAAATTACCGGCCTAAGTCCGAAATGTTTAAAACGACCTTTGATTATAGTCGAATATGCTTAATACATGCTTTTGATTCTGTAAATAATTAATATGAAAAGTAATATGTATTTTATAGAATCGATTAACTTTTGAGGTATTTCTCTATTTAAAAAGAATAGATACAAAAAATCGGTCAACTCACTTAATTTTTAATCCATACAAATCTATATTATTTACTATAATTATATACCGGTGTATATAGTAAATAATATTCATAACACTCACAAAAGTTATCATACAAATCTAATCTAAAGTTATAATACTTACAATAATCCCTTTATATAAAATGTTCACAAAAAGCATTTTGTTTATAACTAAATCCAAATATGTAGGTACAAAGAGTCGTAGTGCAATCAACATTTTAATTAATCAACTTCAAACGTCTTTTTAATCAAACCAAACTAGCATCAACATTTCTGTTTGTATATTAATCACGACATTGTGAAGCTAGCTGGCTGAAAGGAGAATTTTATAAGACTCCGTCTCGCTTGCCTTGCAACGAACTGAAACGGGCGGGTCTTTGACTATCTGAGTGCACTTTGTTTCAGACCAATCTTAATAAAAGCGCGAGATTTATCTCATAGTGTTTCAGCTACAATAAAAGTATCAAGATCTTTTTGGATCGTAGCAATATTTTGTGTTGTTAGAATAATAAACTGTGGTAACACTGGGAATTGTATGACAGATTTTATAACACTAGTTTAATATACATACAGGTGCTATAAATTCTGTTTGAACCATCGATTTGGAATACCAAGTATGTATCTGGCCCAAGGTTGGGACTGTAGTGATGAATTATTGAAACTTGTTTATGTTAGTTTTAAATTAACTTACAAAAAGGAAAAGCTATAATTGATTTTGAGCTGTAACATAATCAAGCGCTAAATTATAGATACGAGTAGGAATCGAACCCGCAACCATCACCGATCTGTGGCGCAGCTTTTATCATCGTGGCTACCTAGCATTAGCAAAACGCAAAAAATATTGAAATCTGATAAACATCTTTGAAATAAAAAAGAGATTTAGAAAAAATCTACTTAAAAATATGCTGAATCCGAATAAAGTCAAAGTGGCCGGTCGTGGTCATAAATTGTCTTACTACCGGCCCATACCAAAGTAGAATATCTACATAATAACATATTTCTAAGA
Source organism: Abrostola tripartita (assembly GCA_905340225.1). Classification (NCBI taxonomy): domain Eukaryota; kingdom Metazoa; phylum Arthropoda; class Insecta; order Lepidoptera; family Noctuidae; genus Abrostola; species Abrostola tripartita. Next base: position 2,512,290 of record HG996494.1, read on the forward strand.
TATTTTATTATATCTCGAAAAGATATTCGTTCAATGCTCTTGCACACTACAGAAAGTGAGTAAAAGTTTCATGTCCCGCTAACGCCATTTATCGTTTACAATTACATACCCAGAATTCATATAAAATGTCTTAAAAAATCCCGAACGTCGCTTAATTAGCAAGAGAATCGAACTGAACACTAAGAAGATTTCCGTCCACGAAAGTAAAATCTGTTTTGAGACAATCTAGACTTTTCCAACATGAACATATTTTAACAAGTAATAAAGCTGATCCGCCTTTGATTTAAACATACCAATGAAACATAGTCGCACATACATCGTATCAGCAGACTTAAAACGTACGTGTCTTGAATTTTCAGGAGAAATACTCTCGTAACACACTGTACGATCGTGTACTCTGAACAATCTCACAACGACATATGATACATTTGTTTTAGTATAAATATATCACTATGATTGTCGTTAACAAGGAAATGATGTCGTAAATATTATTATATCGTAAAGAACACATAAAGCCGACACTTTTCAGAATATAAAGACATAGAAACCGGATAATGTCGCGTCGCAGCCATCTTGCTTTATTCGCAAGAGTTTGGGTGAACTCATGGTATTTGTTGGAAACGCGATTGTCGACTCGGATTTCTATTCTGAAACTTAGCACATCAGACAATGGCAATATTCTAGTCTCCTTTTGTAAGAGACGTATAATGTCTTTAGCATAATGTGGGTGTGCAAAAGCACTTCAGAGTAACCCTCAGAGGCGGACGTAATGATATACTGACGTTTACATTTGCATTGACATGTAAATCCTTATAGTAAAGGAGAGATATGAGAATCACTCAAATTCGTGTACATCCTATCCAAAAATAAATGTATCACTCAAGTATTAAATGTTACATACACTTATTATTATTACGAGCCTGTAATGTCCCACTGCAGGGCAAAGGCCACCCTGCTCTCTTTCCTCTCAATGTCCAGTCCTTCATGAAGGATTCCAGTTTATCTCGCCATCTCCGTTTGGGTCTGCCTCGCTGACGTCTACGTTGTTGTCGTTACGAACATACAAAGGTGTGTTTAATTACCTGATAGATACGAGGATCATGGCGAATATGAGGTATTTCCCCAGCAGCGGCACCACGAGTGACGTAGGAGGAATGATCTCGACGACCAGCAAGAAGAACACGTGGAGACTGATCAATATCGAGATCGACAGCGTCACCTGGTGGAGGAACGTACCGGTATTATTGTTACATGCCATTCTGTAAAACATAACATCACGCCTGTATTTAAAGCAGAAGTGCCGCATATCGCCGCATTATATTATAGGGCCCAATGTTATAGGAGGCAAGCCTATTGTCATCAACCGGGAAAAAATATAGACTTCGTGTTGCTACTGCGAATCTTCGCTGCTAATAGAAGGCACTCCTTAAAAAAGAATATATTTGCCTACCCCTTCGTAAATATACACATAATGAGCTGTTTTTGCAATAATAATGAAATAGTATGCCGTCCCACAGCACTTACGTAGAAGAACACCAGCTCAACACCTCTAAGTATAGTAATTAGATTATGAGCGCGCTCGCGTCGCGTCTAAATTTTATCATCACCATATTATGACCCTTTCATGTTGGATTTGTTATCGTGTTTACCGAGCTGCCACGTATTATGAATATTTTATAATTCAATATTCTTGACAATACAATTTGCGCAGTAGTTAAGTTTTAGCCTTCTGCGCTGCTGCTAGAATCCTTTTTAAGAATTTTAACCCTTCGGTTGATACGAAACCTATTTTTCAATCCTCAAGTCAAAAAACTTTTGACAGATAATGTTTACCAAAAGCCAAGTTTACAATAATAACTTTCGTGAGTGTTTTCCATAATATTTACTATATACGCCGGTTTTACTCACGTGAATATTCGGGAATGCCTGACTATTTATCGATCATATAACAGGTAACCTGGATTTTGTAGAAGTGATAAGGAAGGGCTTAGAATGAATGAACGTACGAGTAGCTTGTGCAATCCATAATTAATGCATAACCTCGAGGGGTAAAAGGCATGCCTGTAATCTGATGTCATCCGCGTTGCTTGTAGCAAGTTACTCATTAACTAAGTTGGCGCCTATCAAGCTACAACGAAGCCCATTAAATACTAGTTTTACTACCTGACTCAGTTTAAATACCACCTTACGACCTCTTTTATATTTGTTGGGGGCAGTAGTAAACTTCTTAACAGTTTTCACTATATTATTTATCTTCAAAGTGGCATTAAAGAGCAGATGAGAACTCCAAGTAGGTTTAACTTAAAACTTTATAAGGCCCTTGGAACTATAAAAGATTCGAACGAGTCAATCGTCAAAAGTTTGATGTTTTTTGGCGAAACTCATGATGATACTCCAGGGTATATGCAGGGATTATCACTTAATATTTGTGTGTAATATATTGACAGAGAATGTAGCGATATTCTGTCTATCAATGAATATCGTCGAACCATAGGCCATGTGTAAACATAACCTTATGATAACGGTTTACTGGTCGGAAGTTTTACTAGATTATATTGCAGGGAAATTTTTATTAGCTGTCCAAAGTTACAAATATTTTTTCCTAAATATTAATAAACTCGTTTTCTTGTCTAAAAGCAATATTTAAGTAAAATGTACTAATGTAGATGTTTACTAACCAATTCATGGATCCAAAAAACGAAAACCACCAAAGCTAGCTCAGTGAGTTCTGAGAAATTGATTTGGAACCCGCAGCGAAATTAATCAGGAAATAAAATAGAAGTAGACTTTTCTCAGTAACAAGCAATAACAAGAGTAGTTATATTTTTAAAGTAAACAGTATACGTATTCCCTCGTCTAATATTATGAGGTAATAAGGTTTCAGCTTCGTGCATACTTCGGGAATTTCCGGTAATTTCGGACTTGATAGCCTTCCTCGATAAATGGGCTATCCAACACTGAAAGAATTTTTCAAATCGGACCAGTTGTTCCTGAGATTAGCGCATTCAAGCAAACAAACATACTTTTCAGCTTTATAATATTAATAAGTATAGATTATAAAAAATATACACCGTTGACTCAGCAACCCAAAGCGGATCTATGAAATACAGATAGATTAAATTTAAGAAATTTGATCTAAGCCTCACAAAAGATAAGTTTATTTCCTCTTTTGAATGGCCATGAATAAATCATTGAGTTACGGTAACGAGGATATGATAGCAACATGACGTCTTTGTTACGTATTCTCGTGAAAAATTACTTTCCCATTATTGGCTCCAGTTCTGCGATATTTGCATAACAAAGGTAAGACTGTGTGGCTATTAGTTTATCTTACCGCTAACCCAGTGAATTTATAAACCTCGCCCACACTAAGAAATTCTCCTGTATCGTGGGTTGCGGTTCACAAACATGAAATAACACAAACACCCAGGCTCGAGACATCATCTCCGGGTCACTTAATTATATTAAATAGATTTTATTTTTGTGTAATTCTCGGCGCTACAATGGTCATCGCGAGCAATTCCTCGTAAGATGAATAATTTACTGAATTCTTATTAATTATAAGAATCACATTTAGTGAATTGAATGATTTTTGTTATAGGAACGTACCTACACAGCTCATATTGTTTGTGACTTTAAAATATGATTATAGATTATGGATGATCTTTTCACCCCCAAATTTATAACTTGGGACCTAATAACATATCTGACTATATTATTCACCGCTGCCTGCCCCTTTTGGGTATACAGACGTTATATCAACGTCGGTGTGAATAACACAATAGATGTTCATTCAAGTGACAAGCTTTCTAAATCGAGCTGTATGTAATTATGTGTCCTGCGGCTTCACGTCGTTGTAAATAGCAGTAATTTCCATATTAAGTTAGGTGTCTTTGTGAATATAATATCACAGTATAACGTTATTATTTTACAGTCGGTAAAGGACCTAATATATTGCTTCGCTCAGACAGCTCCAGTCTAAAATACACTAACTTTAAAACTAGGCGAAGTACATCTACATAGTTTAGGAGTTAGGTATTCAAAAGTGTTCGGTAACTTAATAAGAACAATTAATCTTTGTTCACTCATCCTACGGTACGGCCGTAATGGCCCGAGGAGCTGAAATATTTAATTTAATTTCTGTTATAAAAGATAAGAAATTGTTTGATTAAAATGAATGCCACAGTTGCCGAGTTTGTCAACAATAACTAACCTATATTAACGATGACGTAGGTAGATAAATAAGTAGTGTTATATTCCATCTAGGATCATTGCATCTATCTAAGCAAGTATCTTTATGATTTTTAACGGTTCATGACTAAACTGCTGGACTATCATCAAAGTGAAAGATTATAATAAAACCAGAATTTAATGATCTGCACCTTTAGCATGTCCTCTTAAACCAGGACAGTTTCTATTGGTGAAGCGAGACGCCACACTATAGTGCACGTCTCACTTTTACAATGGAAAATGTCCTGCTTTAAGAGGACATGGTAAGAGGGCTGGAACCCGTAGTGAGTTATCATGGTGTTAAAAGGCTCGCTTCTGTGCAAATAAGTGTAAAGGGCACTGCAGTGGATATTTAAAAGCTGGTATTACATTCAATTCTTCTTCTTATCGTATGGTTGATGAACAACCTGGTGTCAGAGTTTAAACCGCCTGTAAGCCTCTGTCATGGCTTTACACACCGTTGAAAAATCTCTCAGGTGTGCCGGTTTCCTCACGATGTTTTCACACATTTAATTCAATTCGATTCTTTATTGTTTCCCTGTAAAGCAACACAGTTTTGTGGCCTCAACAGAGTAATAAAGAAATCCAGAGTAATCGTATTCGAGTAATTTGAACCACAGTTTGTAACGATATTCACTGAAAAACTTTGCGGCCCGTTAAAACTTTTCCGTCGTTTCAAACATTTTTGTTAATTTCCTTTGAAACTCGTTTCAATAACAATGTGGTAAATTTTACACGTTTAGATTCAATTACAATAATAAAAATATTGCTTTTGTTAGCACTTGTAAATTGGTATATGATATATGGGAACAAAGAGCGTCATGTGTGGTGTTTGAACTCGTGGCGTGGGTACTTATGATGTACCTAGATATTATTGTATGTAGGTACCTAGGTATTTTAAAAAAAACGTCGCCCCACCCTAGGGATTTCTCCTGTATCGTGGGTGCGTTTCACAAACATGAGATATCACATACACAAACACCCAGATTCGGGACAAACATCTGCGGATCGCACAAATTTTTGACCCATGCGGGTATCGAACCCGTAACCCTAAGCGCAGCAGTCCAATTGCTTAGTCACTGCGCCAATCGGGTCGTCATTTTCGTCAATTTTAACGCTAGCTTTTGTTATTTTTAATGTCCAACCAGAAATAATTTAGTTTTATGTACTTGGGGGCTAGGGAGATCGATTACTTTGTATTGGGTACAATAAAAATTATTGGTCAGTGATGTCTTAGCGACTTGCTTGGAGGTTGTGTTTAAAAATTAAAAAAAGCGAACTTATTCACATTAATATTATTTTATCATATGGATATTAATGAATTTTATAAGTACCTATGTATGTCAAGCTGTACATAATTAAGCCTAGAACATTCAAAGTTGGGTCAGTGGACCTTATTTACCTTGAACTGGATAAGCTCCATCAAAGTTACTGAACCAAATACTTTTAGGCAATCCTTTACTATATAGTTTGAGCGGATCCGGCCAACTGTAACGGTTGGCTTTCAACGACTGTGTTCTAGTGTATTTTCGTCGGTCAGTCAAACACATATATGTATTAGCTATCTACAGGTTGCCCGACAACCCTTCATCCGCTACGATAGATTCTCGGACGCTATTTTATAAGCTTTCACCCTAGTGGCCAGAATTACACCTTATTGCTTCAACTCGTTATATTTTTAGGGTTTGTGGTTTTAAAATAAAGTGCGGTGACACATTTGTTATGATTTGAATTCAGTAAACATACAATACAAAATCCTAAGGAGGAGGCCTTTTTTCAACAGTGGGTGTCTTCCGGCTGATGATGATGATGAAACTGATGAAAATTATACTTTTTTGTATTTTAAGGATTCTATACCAAATGTACCTATTCATCGCATCTTTTGGATAGATATATAATTATGCCTTTTCCGATACACCCTGTTTTAGTTACTTATATAATAATTCTGATATAAATCGTGCGGAGACAATGTGGTATCTGCAGAAGAATAACCATCACCTATTAGCTAGTGATTCTATTTTGGCTTCCATCTTGGATCGTAACTAAAACATCCATGCTTATAAACTCGTGTGTGGTTCGAATTTGCGATTCAGTTAAGGGTTGAAAAAGGTGTGTTGTGATTACAGTTTAATTTTCACACTATTTTATTTAATTTTGTAATGTGTAAAAATATTTTATTTTGTTTCTTTGGTCAGATATTTATCTTTCTATGTTTTATGGTATTATCAAGATATTGGAGTATGATACAAACTTAACTCGCGGCGTTAAAATTGACTTTCCTTGGGTTTAATTTTCAGGCGTCAATTATAATAATAATAATGCCCTTTAATTCTAATTTGTTTTCGGTTTTAACATTCATTCAAATTAAAATACGTCCCTCAATTCAGTATGCCTCTTGGCAAAGGCCTCCTCTAGCAATTCCCACTGTTTTCCATCACGAGCCGGTAATTACGTGAAAATTCAAATTGTGGCTACAACTTGCCAAAGGAGACTTAATTTACCACTTAAGAGATAAGAGCTTATCCCCGGATGATATTGTTTTTGGTGCCCGGTTAATGACAATAGCTCGCCCCCTGTTACATTGGAACCGAAAACCTAACTAACAAAATGTAGGCATGCCTACCCCTTCGGGGAAAGGCGTGATGTTATTTTATATACGAGTAGGTATACAGTAGGCATAGTATAGGTATAATGTTACCTTACATGGTATACGTATGGTAAGTTCTTACCTTCTCTCCGCTATCCGAAGGCAGGTAAAAGGTAAGGACGGTGAGGAACGATATCCCCATACAGGGGATTATGATGTTCACTGTGTAGAACAAAGTCTTTCGTCTCATTGTGATGTTGAAGGTGATGTCCAAGTACGGCTCGTCGCAGCAAGTGTAGAACTTTTCATTCCTGTACACAAACACAAGGGAGTAAGTCGTTGGTATCTATTTATAGAATTACCTAATTGAAATGTCATACACAGTGTCTTAAAAACTGTATTTTTGGCGTAGTGGACGTCGACTTTCCGCTAAAGCCTTAGGCTTAGTAAACTCACATGCAGGGTGAAATGTATGAGACCTTTGTATAAGAAACTTCTCAGTATCTTTAACAGGGTTATATAGTGCTTGAAAATGGCTAGCTACTAATTATGTGTGGCAAAATGTGGTTTTGGAATCCTACGTCTGCCGTCCTCTTTAGATTAAGCAGGCGTGGTGATATACCTACATTAACGTTTATGAATTATTTCTCTATTTAAAATATAGACTATATTTAGAAAAAAGAAGTATCGTACTCTAATTATTTCTTCTAAAACTGATGTGCTACACATCCACCTTAATTATAAAAAATGAGAATTTTAAACCATGGATTAAATTATACCTGCTACTGTCGCTTGCATGTCAAAGAATAGATATATCAATAGCCGTAAGACGAGTTTAAGTTAATACAAGTATCATCCTCATATATGGATAAGAGTAATGTACCAATAGTTGTTTCAAACTCCGCAGTAGAAGCCGATTGGTAAGCTTACGTGAGATAGGAGTCAGTAGGGGTTCAAAGGGTAAGCCGTTTAATATAAAATTAAATGGAACAGGGGACGCTATGACAACAGATTAAAGTTAGCATTGTAATAGTTATATGCGACATACCTACGAGGGTTATGAGATATCGGTGTGTACACTATTAGAAGTTATCGCTCGATTTGGTTGGCAAAGGTAACATCGAAATATCGATAACAGTGTAACTTTTTAAAGATAATTTGTCAGAATTGTAGAGTTAAGTTGGTACCTAATCTCGTAAACCAAAAGGCAATAAATACCTAATACACTCACCGGCACGGAATGTGGCCCAAATTGAATACCGATATCTTTAGCAATCGATAATCGATTTTTTTGCAATCGATAGAACACGTTGTTTTATGATTAAATTTATTGAAGTGTGGAGAAAAAGCAAAAACAGTTTTAGAAACAAATAACTTGCAATCTATGTTTAATCTTATTATAAACTATCATAGCCATATAAGTTTGGGCCACATTCAGTGCCGGTAAGTGTAAATTGCCTTTTGGTTTACGAGATTACTTAAACTCTAAAATTCTGACAAGTTATCTGTAAAAATGATTACATATTTCTTCCTCTCAGTAACAGATTGACTCCCTAAAGTATTGTTCTTCAAAAATATGCCACAAAAGTAAAATCTATTTGCAAAATTTATAAGCCGGGATAAAGAGTTTTCTTGGGGTTAAATAACGGGAAATACAAATATATTACTGAATAAGACAACAGCAAAATGTAACAGAGGCTTTCTGAACGAAACTTTGAAAGTCAAACATCAATAACGACACTTTCGTGTTTCAGTTACAGGCGAAGTTTGGAAAACGAGTGATTTTCATATTTAAAAAGCATTTATCGGCGAGAAAATGTCGTAATTTGTGTAACAGATGCTTCTTATAGATGTACTAGAGGTTACATTTGTAATGTTTAAGACCGAAAATGGTTCTATTGTTCTTTAGAACTTGGTATAAGACGGTACCTTGACTAACAAAAAAAAAGAATGATATTGGAGTTACTATTCGGTACGTCGGTAATTAATAAAACAATTTTTTTTTATGAGTTTTGGAGTCATTTTAGCATGTTTCTCACGATAAGCTTGAATCTAAATTGATAAAGAAAATTGAACAATGATGGACACGAGCGATACTTAAACCCGCGAAAAAGTTTAGTTTTGTAAATTCAAGTTCTACGTAAAAATATAACTTTATCTATATACGGATGTCATACCTAATTAAAAAGGCAGTATTCCATAATCATAACTGTTTAAAACGAAGCACGATTACGAGCTAAAATAACAAGTTTGAGCGCCGTCACCGGTCACTATTATCCAACTAGCCTTACAGAAGCTATTTAAAACTAAACACAGTTTATTAAGGCGTGTGTACACTGTAAACATCCACGTATTCTGTATGGGTAACGCGAGCCTTTTGTTTAAGTTTGCACCGTGCGTAAATTGCGCACGTGAGGCGCCTTCATAAAGGATCGTCCTAGGGGAACGAAGTTCAGAGATCACTTAAGGCTGATATGATTGTGGCGTATGGAGGGATCTGATTATACGGATTAAATATAAATGTATCTTTATTGTACTTTAGCATGTGCTCGCGACTCTGTCCACATTGAATATTTTTCTTCAACTTTTCTCAGTATGTAATGTGCCAACCTTATTCAAGGATATTCTTAAGAAGAGTTTCTCATTAAAGTATCACATATTAAGTAGGATTTAATGTGTAAAGTGTGATAATTAAGGAGAACTCATTAGTAATGTATGCATTAACTCCCCGAAGGGATTGTCAAAGGTGAGTTGTACATATTTTTAGTCCTCTTTAATAACTGTTCCCGATATACTAGCTAGTTAAGTGTTAGATTACATTAAATGTGTATTAGTTACGATTAAGTTTACGAAGATTTGTTTTGACAAGAGACGACAAAGTGAAGTTGCTACAAGAGAGATTAATATGATGGTAGATACTACAGCTAGGAATTATAGTCCGAAAAGAGATGCATGGACTGTGTGCATATGAGCAAGAATGTTTGAGTGATGAGTTAGGAGATAGTAGGTATAATTGGATGACTGTGTCTTCCTCAATTGACTGGTAACAGAACAGGGAACACAGGGAAAATTATCACGCCTGTATTTCCCGAAGGAAAAAGCATGGTGTGCAATCTCACCCACACTTTGGTAGATAGTATCAAAACAAAATGTAACGGGGGCAAGCCAAATGCAATTTACTGCGCGCTCGTAGCAGAGGTTGTGTATTATTAAATATTATTGTTACGTCTGAAACATTACAGACAGCTTCCAAAAGGTCATCAAAACACAATATTGTTTATACAAACGCTTATAAAATTTGTAACACAACATTTTATAGACGACTCGTACGCTCGTATGTGTTCGGGTAATTTCGTAGAGTAGCTCGTAAAAGCTTTGAAGGAATATGAAAATGGCATTTATATCGTTCCAAGGGAAATCATTTGATATGGAAAAGAGCAGTTTGTATCGGCCTCGGCTATTCGTCAATCAAACTAGGGTATGGTAAGGTTATGTATCTTTGACGGGTATAAAATATCGGACTTATTTTAGTTTGAAGGATATCTTTATATCGCGCTAATGTTGAAATTATAACAGTATTTCGAAATTTCTTAGTCATTTATTCTGTATGTATTATTCAATTATAAAAATGTGTTAATGTTATGTTAAGTTTATGAAGAAAGAAATTATGTTACTTGGTATAATTTCCGGACAATAAAACTATGTATGATGCATTTAATTTTGATTGGCTCGACGACGTACGCGATATTATTATCAAACCTTAACAATACGGACGAAAATCACCGTTTATAATCAGAAATCATTGTCAGTTTTCGCCAACCCACTGTTGGGTATAGGCCATCTCACGTCTGACACAGAAGATAAGATAATAAACGAGCGTAATATAATATTTTTTTTAAATTAAAACATCATATCCTAAAGTAAACATCGCAGATTCAAATGTGCCAGAGAAATGTTATTGTTGAAACAGCTTTGTTAACACGAGAACGCGAACTTTATTTAAAGTAGGAGCCGGCGCCGTTGGCTGTGTAACTGCTTCAGTATATGTATAAAGAACATTACCGCAGGCTTCTAAAAGTGGTTTTCCTGTGTCGCACCTTTTGTTACAGACCAACATTACAATATAACCTGTGTTCACGTCGACATGTATTCTGAATTACTTACTTGCGTTTAACACTAAAATACTTGTTATAACTTTATTTTGTACAGTTTGTTTGATGTCTTGTATATTAAACCTCATTCTAAGTACATTAAGTGCTAAAATGATGTCATTGATTTTAATGTGATGGGACTTTTTTGGTAGAGGTTGAATGTTTCTCTTAACTGAGCTGATTTTACTTTATATTGTGCATATTTCAACAAAAATTTAAATCTTTATTAAAGGTCTGATAACATTGATTCACCGGATAAAACTTAACCTGAAACAACGTGACTTATCATACAATCTGACTGAAGCACTACGCATCGCAATTAAGGGGTTGAAATCGTTCTGTGTAAAGCAAAACTTCAGTAGAAAGTACCCCTGCTTGACGTAAAACCGGATACACGTCGTAAAAGTGATGGCGAGGTAAGTGATGGTGAGTTTTAATGACACCCGGGTGGCCGGGGGCCGGATAAAGGGCCGAGGATACCTGGCATCAACTGGGACAATTAATTGTTGTTTATTGTCGACAGGATACGTTCACTTGGCCGAAAGCTATTGTTGAAGCCTAAACGCGTTGTAAGTGACTTTTTTATGAGTTCCACTTGTAAATAGGTTAGTAAGTGTGTTTCAATTAGTGTATTTAGGCTACTTTTGATAAGCTTAAGTCTAAACATAATTTATAATTTTGTAAGATTTAATTTTTGACTTTACCAAATTAATTTACCTTAAACGCCAACGTATTTGATTGAATAGTTTAGTAACGTCATACAAAATTAATCTAAAACCAAAATCTTATTGTTCATAGCTCAAAAACTTACAACGATACAAAGAAAATCAATTAAATGGTTTCTCGTTTTGTGGCGGGCTCGTTAATCTTTTCTTTACTAATTAAACGTCACTTAGGGATTACGCGGAAAATTGAGTATTGTGTACCAGAGAAGTACCATTTAAAAGCGACCAATACAGCTAGACTGATATTTTTGCAGGGGTACAAACTTAACAGCTTAATAAAAAAAAACGATTTCAGTGGGGAATAAGTACATACAATTTTCAAAAAATACAATCCTATATATTTATATGCCCTGAAACTTTGATTATATATGTATGTATATCTAGATGGAGTGTCAAGGCCCTGACAGCGTCGGGATTTTTTAGCGCCAACTGTGACGCCCTACAGCTTTTTGGCGCCATTGCATGTTGTCAATGGAGGCGCTTGGTTTTCAATCATAAAATAACGTAATAAAAATGGCGAAATGAGCTATAAAAGTGTGTAGCAATTACAGAGGCCAATTGAATATGAATAAATATGTATCCTATGACCGGTATGTTAAATCAATTATCATTAGTTTCAGCAGCATGAATTATTGAAAATATTGGAAAATAAAATTCGCCATTTTGCAAGTGTGGCAAGTTTGTGAAAACCAAATTTCCCACATTTATACAAGAGGCCGGTATGCTGGTAGGGCGATATTATTAATGGTATGGTGGTTATTGGATTTACAGTTTTCTACGAATCACACAGTGTATTGTAGTACATTGACTTCAGCATGATTTTTTAATTTTTTCTTGACGTTTGGTTGGCACGTTGATTTTTGTTTCTTAATAGCGAGACTCCATCTAGATAATCTAAGCCCTGAAACATAAGTCCCAATAAATATATCTGCACCAACTTTCCAATTAAGTATTTAACTCGTGCATGAAACGATGGTAAACAACTCCATCAAAATTATCTACGCTACATCACCAATTGTGTCCCAAATTGTTTTCTGTTCACAGTAAAAGTAAGCGGTCGTATTTTTATCATTCCGAAGCTCGAACGCCATTTTATGTCGCCCTAGTATTAAGTATTCAAGTGAACGCGGAGAACATCGCTAAACTCATTCGTCATGGCTGTGTTTCGCTTATTATTTTATGGCATTGAAACAACGGCGGATAACGGGTTAGGTGTATTTTGTACGAGTTTTGTGTGGGTTTGTGAGGGCAATACGTCATTTTTATAACCCTTGTGTTGATGCCACTTGTTTTAGAAAAGGCACTTCATGTTCTAAACTAAAAGGATTTTAATTATTTATTGTGCCTTGATATTTTGTTAAACATGATTACGATTCGCCTGTATTATCTAAAGGGAAATCAAGAGGTGTTCTGTTGCTCAAAATTAATTTTTCACACAGTAAAAGACCCTCTAGTAAGCAAGCGTATTACCATTTATCCGGAACAATTATTTCGTAACAACTCATTTGACATAGATTACGTCACACGTATTTGACCAATTCAATCATATGGATGCGTCAATCGGCCACGCCATCTTATGTTAGAATGTCACTTAGCCTCTTACTTATAAACGATAATGTATCCTTATTCAACGGAAACCCCTCTTAAGTCCCCTCCACTATTCTTTGACATGGAAACAGAAGTAATAGGTATAATTCAATCATTCATATTAATTTTTATAAGTGAGGGTGTTACTATTTAACCCGTTAAACACGCATGTGAATCTTCAAATTGAACCACGACAACTTATGACACTGCGTAATAAAAAAAATTACATACCTAACAGCTGGCACCTCTAGTATGTCCCATTCGACAGACATGTAGAACTCCGAGAGGTCAACGCCTACCGACACCACGTTACTGCCTGCTTGCTCGTCCATGTGTCTCAGGTCGACCTGTGTACATACGACCTCAGAAAACTATTTACATGTCCCAGTTTCTAATTCATTCAGCCTTACAGAAAAGGCACCGGAGTTACTCATATAAACGTATGTAAATGCAATTCAAACTACTGAATGACCTAAAATTCGGTGGTAAAGATTATAAACGTCGTAAAGCGGTTTGAAAGGAGCTGAACGATCAAAAGGGTTTATATCGAGACGTATTGGCAGCGCTCGATTCAAGGCAGCCTCAAAAGAGCAGCCATTCAGAAATATTGAGAAGTAAACGTTCTATTAATAACATGGCCTCGTAAACGATTCTATTTTAAAATATAGGTATTTCATATTTCTTCCAGTCTAGATCGATAAATACTTATCTGTCTTTGTAATATTGTTGTAGTCTTTGCTTATCTGCGCTTAAATTTACTGTAAATTTACATTAGAATTTGGCAATATTCATTATTTTTATTATATCAACGAAAAAACTCCGGTGCCAATGAATTAATTAAGATATATTTGAGTTAATGTTTTACTTAACACTATTTCTTAAGTCCTTAATTAATAATTCTAGTTAAATACACATCGATAACTTTAAAAAAACACACAATAAGAAAATTTTACACAGTTTGCTATTATTGGGTTTTTCTTATGATATGCGTTTATTATGATGCAAGTTAGTACTACTTGTTATTGCCTGAAATGGAGTGAAAAGTAATGTTTATGTTAAACGTAAAAAGTTAAGAAAATTATGAAGTTTATACTTAAGTTCAATACGAAACAAATTGATTGCTTATTTTTCACTCCATCCTTAGGTTGTGGTTAGTTGTTATATCTATTTATTTTAGTTAGTACATATCCTATTTAATCATAATATTTATTGTATTTTGATACATGCACCCTGTCACACAATGTGTTGAATTATCTCTATAATAATATAATCCCATAAAATCTTGCCAACGCAGACATTTTAGGGTGTAGGTCACTGACTCGTGCTCACCGTATAACTGATCAGTATAATCCAAGCCGGTCTTCGCCTTAAATGCCTCTAAAACAGTACCACAGAGTGTGCCAAGTGGGATGTACCTGAGTACAAACTGAGATCAAAACCTTTAACGACAAATCGACACATTTATCTTCAATGTAGACATTTCACAACAATTTCGATTCATGCGAAGAAATAACAACGCGAAACACAAAAACACCGATAATAACGAGTGATCGTGGAACTTTCGACAAGAGTAAATAGGATGAGGATGACCTCCTTGCTCTGGTTCTTTCACGTCATCGCTAAGAACTCGCGCACTAGTTCACGCGAGAGTCTCTTGTCTCGGGAGTAGTATTCTGCATTCTTAGCGATTCGTCAAAAAATCCGATAAGGAGGTCGAAAGCGCCGGCTCCGCCGCGCGTGTGTGTGTCGCGCGGGCGCAGCGTCTCTGGCCACCCGCCTCACACCAGCAACCGACCAGCGTGCCCGACTACCGAAAAACTGCGTTCACTACAGAGGCGGCGCGCTGGCGTGAGACGCGTGCCACTTCGAGTGTTGTAATAGCATGCAACGACACTCTTCGAGAGCACCGAGAGTCTCCAGGACACGCGACACTTCGATGAGACAGTTATTCTACTTTAACATTTAGATTTTGTGCATTATGGACTCCGTGTCAGAAATAGGGAGTGGTTCGTCTTTCTTTGAAATGACAACATGCAATGGACTGTCAGCGACACCACACTATTAGGTACAGCCAGTATGAGTCGCTAATAGGGAAAGGTATAAAATATGCAACATGATGACTATTATATGCTCGATAGTGTAAGAGCAACAAGTGTGAACTTTATCTTCGATTGGTTTCACGTGCTGTGCTTAACCTGTTCGCGTGTAAGGTATCGTGTGAAGCTGTGTAAAAGAGTCGCGACCGCGGTTTGCGGCGAGCGACCGCCGTGATCGGGAATGCAAGTGATTCGGAAGTAAGCTAGAGTCTAGAGTCATGCGGTGAGTCAAGTGTACACTGACGGAGGGAGACATGCAGCAAGCTTGTGTGGCGGGCGTGTGTTTGTGTGTGTGTGGCGCGAGCGGAGCCAGCTATGGAAGGGTGTGACGGCTCCGAGTGACGCCGCTCCGCGCACCGATGCGGTGTTAGCTCATCGGCCATTGGATCTAGTTACCTCAGCACTCGTATCGTATGCACGGAAAGGCTCACTCGTAGCGGGACGTGTTGGATAGGAACGGATCGAGTGAAGTTATTGCATCCCATATCACCTGGCTGTTAAAATTTTATACCTTTCCGTGTCGAGCGAGGGAGGCCGAACGAGCTAAGTGGACCGGCCGAGGATAGTCTGGAGCATTCGTGATCACGCACGTCGACATACTGCTACTCCATATACTTTAAGGTCATCACCATCGCAATAGAAATGTAAACTTGCAACATGTCAGAGCTACGGAGCGAGCCGGGGGCGGGGAGCGGGCGCCGAAAACGAGCGCGCGCTCTACGCCACTACTCTAGCGTCGTCGTTACAGTCAATATGTAAAAGTGAGTATAACATACCACATGGACAGAAAAGTAATATAATTACACGACGAATTACGTTCGAGCCAACAAGCTATTGCATGGACATCGGCCGGGGCGGCGGGCCCTACGGCTACGGCCCGCGCGCGCGGCGCCAAGCAGCGTACAGCGGGGCGTCACCTTGAAGCCGTCATACGTCCAGCTGCCTAACTTAAGCACACAGGTTTGCACGTCGTAAGGAAAGAACTCGACGTCGATCGAGCACGAGGACTTATAGACGGCGGGCGGCTGCCACACCACCATTCCGTTGTAGTACACGGTGGCCTTGGTCATCAGGGTCACCTCGTAGTTGCCGTCGGCGCTGCGGACAAACAGAGCGGTCAGCGAGAGCAGTGACGGAGCTCCACGCAATTACCTTGAATCCGTCGTACGTCCAGCTACCGAACTTAAGAACGCACGTTTGCTCGTCGAAAGGAAAATATTCCACGTCTATTTCGCAGGAAGACTTGTAAATGGCAGGTGGTTTCCATTCCACCAGCCCCTGGTGGTAGATGGTCGCCTTGGTCGCCAACGTTACCTCGAAGTTGCCGTCGGCACTGTAATGTGAACGCACGTTTACAAGCCGTCACGCGGCCCTACCGGGTCAGTTGTGTCTCACCGAATACCCTCAGTGCGTCTGTACGAGTATGTTGTGTGTGGTCGATGTGCTCGACTTTTGTGTTGCTTACATTTAAATAAAATTAAACTACTTCCAGTATTAATATTACGTTAACGTATTCTGCCTACTTGGATACGGATAGGTACTCTTGGAGTCTTGTTTTAACAGCTGCGCTACGATAGAATGTGGCGACCGAAACTACGGAAAACAGACAGATTTAAGTATTAAATTAATGCAAAATAGTATTATTCTCAGCTAGTATTTAGTATAATCATAAAAAAATATTAGTCGCTGAAAGAAAATGTATTAATTACACTATACTGTTTAGATAGATTCCTCGTTATACATGATATTTATTCCATGTTCTTTTGGTTCATATTTACTTACATATTTAGTCAGCTCATATAATGTATATGACAACAAGTGTACTAACATGCTTATATTATAGACGTCGAGGAACCATTTGAGGATCATCTGTTATGATACATTACAGTAGCTAAATAACACACAGTTAAGAGTTATATTTCTGTTTAACTTTTGTTTTACATAACACAATACAACACAACATTAAACATGCATTAACAGCAAAAAGAAAATTTATATTTACTTCATTTATAATTTTAATTTAAATGCGAATGAAAACGACGAAGACATTTAATAAAGGAATGGCAAAAACGTGACAACAAAAATATGAAACTCGTAAGGGATGTGCAAAATTCGTAGCAACGGGTTAACAAATCACGGTGTGGGGTATACAGCGATTCATTCAAAAAGGTCTTTATTGGAGGTGTTCCAGGTATGGGCAGGGGGTAAAAATGTGCACATTAAAGGGGCGCGGCGGGTTCGGTTGAGGGAAGGGACAGGAAATGAGTAACGATTGCTGTCCCGGCCATTTATCAAAGTCCGACGCCTCAAGGTGGAGGCGGGACAAAATGAATGCCATCTGCGATACAAAACTATAACAGACTAATGGAAACATTCGACAGAGAAATGATAGTTATTACTTTTTATCCTTAGAGATTTTTAAATTTTATACTACTATCTATTTAAGAAGAAATTGTAATGATATCGAATGATAAAATTGAAATATATTTACATCGTGCCCTAAACAATTTCTCTAAGTTTGAATGAAATTGCTAAATTTATTGCGTTGTGCCTTCTATTCAGTAAAATAAAAAGAAAGTTATCATACATTATAATCTAAAATAAACAAAAACATTTTGAGAAAATCAATGTTCTTGATTATGAAAGTGGCGGGTGCAAGAAGAGTGTTGGAAAAGGAGGTCGTGCTCGGAGGCGCTTTATTTTTTTTCCGCAACTTGTAAGGCATTTCCCTTGAGAACGTAAACTTGTACAGCTATCTAATTGGAAAATGTTTCCATGAAATTCTATTTGAAAAGTGATATAATTTAATTTTGAAATGAAAGTACTGCCAGCATTTCAACGAAGCGCATTTCACGATTTATTTAAATAAATT
Organism: Abrostola tripartita; assembly: GCA_905340225.1. Taxonomy (NCBI): domain Eukaryota; kingdom Metazoa; phylum Arthropoda; class Insecta; order Lepidoptera; family Noctuidae; genus Abrostola; species Abrostola tripartita. The sequence goes on from HG996494.1 coordinate 2,530,538, forward strand.
CTGTTCGTGATACTGTAAAGTTGCGGTGGTCCGCGGGTACATACAGGATGAAATCTTTACTGCAAGTGATTTAATAAAAAGGTTATTATTCGAATTTACGTTTTATTGTTTACTTAATCGAATGGAAAAATTACAATGAAAATGGACACTTTGATTTATGAAGATGATTTCAAAAAGTGTTTTAATATAATTTACACTGTTGTAAGTTTTTTTCTTTCACCAAAAAGCTTTTTAATTACTTTATTGGTGTCGCAATTTTAAATGTTAGTCAAGTTTTGAAAGTTCAACTAGAAGTATAATAATTAGACTAATAAATAAACTACAAAAGCTAAGCCCCAGTTTGTATAAGGATTACAATTTCAGTATCAGTGATAAATATAGGAGAGCGTCAGAGGAAGGGGAGAGGAAGCAAGGAGTAATCTCAGAGCCTTCGCCAATTAGCTCGGGCACAGAACTCACGGCTTATTGGTTTTTGTACAATGCTATGTTTTTGTGAGCCTTATCTCTAAGATGGTTCAGTAAAACGCGGTTAATTCAGACGGCTTTGTTTGGTTTTATTAAGTCTGTTACAGTCGCGACTATCTTTAATGACCTAAAGGGACCTAATTTAGACACACGGATGCGTATATTGTGTTTAGTGTTTGTACACAGGTCAGTCAGTTTTTACTACGCTAGTAGTAGTCTTCTGTTTATATATTATGTAAGTTTTAACAAAGCTAGTTTTAACAAGCAAACCCCTATAATGTCTTAACAACCTAACGTGTTGTAACTAGGTCTGTGAGGATTGTTTGTGTGGGGTTAATGGTGTAGGTGTCAAAACATAAGGGCATTAGCATAAAATAAGTGTAAATGGATGTAATCAGTATTAATTTGGTACATTTTTAAAGTCGGTGAAGCAGCGATTCGTGTTGCACACTACAGACAAGAGGCTCTCAGCCTCTTTTGTGAAACATTTCTAGCACTCCGGATGCTGCGGATCTCGTGCGGACGGGACTGTTGAAACGTAAAGCAAAATAACATGCTTGATATGAATACTTCTTGGTAAAAACTTGTTCTTTTTTAGCTACTCACGTGAATATTTGAAGAACTATTGCTGCATACGCGAAGTTATGACTTTAAATGCAATTCTCAACTTTATGAATAAAATCTCGTCGTCTCTTTTCAAACGTACGTAATAGCCCTGATATAACGGTTTTTATCAGGAACTATACAAAATTAGACTTATATTTTGTCGTGTCGTATTCTTGTTATACATATAGATAATAAACTTGACGCATCTAAATGACCTAGGTAGCTTTCCTAGAGAAGAATACATTACATAATAAATACATACAATGACAAAAAATACGTAAGATTTCCTTAACTAGATTTAATATAGAAAATTTTCTATGAAAATACCTTTAAATTAAAGCTTTAATGACTTCCCTATCGGTATATTAAATTAAATTATAAATAAAATTTTACGATATAGGCAATTAAGGCACCAGTTGTGGTCTTATTAAAAAGGTATGTAGTATTTTCTTTATGCTTATGTTGGCACTACCACACGCCGTAAACCGCCAACCGTATTTCGTGAAAAACAAAGTTATATTGTACTTATTAATTATACAGCGAACCACAAGAATGTGTCTCCTTATTGCGTACCAAAGAAAACTTTTGCTTCCAACAATTTTGCTTTTATTGTGTCACACCAAATTGTTTGTTTTGTGACATATAGTACCTACTGTATAAAGAAGCCTCGTATTCAGGCGTATATTGTATCAAATGTTTACCCTTTTAATTAAAACGTTTAGCTGATGTGTAATTATAATATTTTGTTACATTAATTTAAAAGGGTAACTGACGCCATAATATGCTCTTTTTGAATTGATGTTGAATTTCTCTGCAAGACTACACCCTATCTAACTAAAACAACCACATTTTGTGACAATTTGTCGGAAAACCCTTTTACTTCTTGCTATGATGTTATTATAATTTCAATTTCCTTTTCGTCGGAAAATTGAATCAAAATTAGGATACATATTTACATAACGGTGTGAAAATTATTATTCCATATTTTTAAACTCATAATAAAGTCACACTCTTCCATGTTAAATATTAACATCACAGCCTACGTTATAACAGCTCAATATTCCCGCTCTACAAACTCAATCCAAAGTTAATTACATGTTACCCCTTATTGGCTCATTTTCGTTTTCATTAGCACATATTATATCCAAGGACAGATTCCCGGTAAACGATGCTATCTCCCGTAATCAGGTTCGCGCCACTAACTTAGAAGTCTTGGAACAAAGTAACAATTTACTTAGTGGAACTTCCGCAGTTGTTGGCAGGTACCGACCCTGACAGTAACAGCGAAAACATAAAGGAAATGGCAAAAGTATTTGTAACTAATCGTCCGATAAATTTACTTTGGACATTAAATTTCTTTGACCTTGAGTCTCCCTTATCTCTGCTAATGGTATTGGGTTAACTAGACGTGTATGCGGGCGTACAAATATTCTATAAATTACGGGATTACCTGGCAATCTAGGTAAAAGTATTAATATTTGTAAAAGCTTTTAGGTACCTTTCTTCATCAGTGTGGCGAAAAATGTGAAGTAAGGGCGAATTTTTTATCGTCAAATATAGTATTAAATTGTTTGACAGATATATGTATGGGAAATATGTCAAAACATCTATTCTACGGATAAAAATTATCTGGCGATTGAAAAATTAAGCCCTTAGTCAACTAAATTCATGTACAACAATAAACTAAATTCTAAGGATTTAGATTCCATATCAGTTTCGTGAATTGACATTAAATAGAGATATGATTTGGTATTGATAAAGTCTAGATTCGGATACTCCATCTTAAACCTACCAAGAAATAAAAAAGGAAAAAACTCAAAGCTTTTTATTTTCAATAAAAGTATTCATCAAACACGGAACAAAGTCCACACAGCTGAATCAGGCAGGTTTGCTCCCAAATTAATTAAGACAACCCATTATTGTAAATATAATGGGAGCCACGAGCCGCTGCTTCATCGTTTAAATTTATTAAACATTAATTATTGTGACGAAGCGTGTGTTAGATTGGAGTTGCCTCACTTGTTGTAAAGCACGATGTCGGGTCTCCAGATGTGGTCTGATGGGACGTGCAGCATATGCACCCCGCCGTATTCCCGCGGCTCCCACCGAAGCTTGTAGTCATACCACGACTGCTCCACCCACAAGTTCGTTGTCATGATCTGGTTCTTTAGGTTCTGTTGAAGAGATATTAGTTTTAATATCTGGGTAGGATGGTGTATAGATGCCTGACGGTTTTGAAACAAAAATATCAGATACAAGGTGACTCTGCCTTTGGATGGCATGGAATGAAAGGAATTGATAAGGTATGATTTTTTATCTTTAGAATATCATATGGTCCCTCGCGTTATTAAGCTCAGTTTTAATCTCTAGTCACGTGTATATGGCTAATCTAATCTAATCATAAAATGTTAATGTCGTAATATTTGGATATAAGTGTCTATAATAGTGTAGTCAATCTATGTGGTCATTGATATATCTGTACGGTGATTATCCTATGGTATTTTTATTGTATAATTAAAATAGTTTTGGTCTGGTCAAAGATGAAATGGCATTTAGTATGAAAAATTATGACAAAATGAGACATTCGACGCACGATACTTAACCGTTATTGTGGTTTTAAATAAAGTAAATTGGGTCGTCTCGGGTTGTACAAAAATATTGAATTATGGTAAATACGTTCCGCAGGTACATAATATCGTAAAGTCAGATACTTCCGATAGCTCGAAAAGCTCATGTAAAACTCTCTAAGAATGATTAATTCCCAGAATATTCTCAGAAAATATGTTACAGATTGTTCTCGGAAATAAAAATAAAAATTCCAGGAACATATCTGAAACTTTAATAATAAGAAAATACAATTATGGTAAAGAGAGAAAAGTCTTCGTAAGACTTTGATATATATATATATATATTATATTATGGTATAAGATAATATTTGTGAGATGTTTACCTGATACAAAATTCGAAGAACCAAATTTCTATTGTCAAATACACAAAAGTAAACTACCATTTCCTGATAAAATAACCTATTGTGTTCCGTCCAGGGTTCTGTAATTCTAATTCATGGCCATATATAAACAACTTACGTATCCATCCATATAAAACGGTTCATTATAAATCTTCATTTATGTTCCGAGAAAACATTACCTTCTTCCTGGATATTGATGATTTTTCAGACTTTATCAATATCAATAGATACATGATACAGTAAAATAACCCTACGGATAATGAGAGGGCTTGTTTTTGTACTATCTACGAGTAGGTAAGTAGGTACTACAATTATTGTACTCATAAATAATACTACAATTATTAGAACTTAATTTTTAATAGGCAATTTCGTTTCCAGTGGGAAACAAAATAATGTATTCTTCCATAGCACTCTCTCTCTCACTCATGCTTCGCAGTTTCTAACCGTATTGCGAACTTAAGAATTAAGTACTACCCTTTGAAGTAGTCTATTATAATATTAGTGATATGTGCTCATGTGCTTATTAGTATGTTTAAACTATATTTTGTGTTACTCATGTAATGTAAGTGAAAACCTATTGTAATTCTTTTGAGAAATAAACCGTATCGTCGTAGTTTACTAAAGAAAAAATATGGGCACTTCATATTAAACTACTTAAACTTTTGTACAATAAAATACGAATATGAGTTAGTTTTCAAAACACCTGACTATGCTATAGTAACAGAAATGCCAAATATCCCAAACTTTCCTCTTTTTGCTCAGGTTTTTTGTAACTTAAATTTGATTTTATACGCACGTACGTTTTCTTTCTCAGTCGTTTGAAAGTTTCGTTAACTTGCCGTCACAGAGCAAGAACCTGGTTCCAATTTTCTGAACTAGTTGTTTATATAAATGTGCTGAGTTTTATATAAAGTTACACAGTTTTAAAGTTTATTTATAAGGGAACACGGCTTCTTTTTCAATATTTAGTGTTAGATTTTTCGGCTTGCAAAAGTCTGTGCAAAAATGATCGTACGCAAAAGTAAATTTGGGCAACATAATATTGGTACATGTACCATTGTACCTACTAGACGAAATTCAGTATCGATCGTATAGCAATAAATAAATATAAGCTAAACAAATCGCAAACCGAACAAAAACATTTCCAATAAATAAAAACATTCGTTTCTTTTGTAAAGATGTTGAATATATATGCCTTTGTGAAGAGAGAATAAGTCTTCGTAAGACTTTGATGTATTATTTGACACATCGTACATCACATGACGAATGATTAATCGAAGTTTGCCGAAAGAATTTTCAAAGAGGTACAGTAAAATTGGCTAAGAACGTGTGAAATTAATTAAATAGTGCCTTTAAATGCAGTGGCAATAGTCACAAATGATAGTCATTTAGTAAAGTGTGAAGTTTCACGAACAAACCTAATAAGAGCTTAATTTGATTGTCATATTTTAGCAAGGCTTTCGCTGGATAGCTATTTCATTGACGTACAATATGATATGTGCCATTCTCAACCATCTGCCACCCTTTAAAGATTTATAATTAAAATTTTAGTTCGATTTCAGACGAACAAAATCTCAAAATATCATTTCGCACCCTTAGAATCAAAGTGACCTAACTGAAAATTCGTGTAACTTCTGATATTGCACAAACTGACTTTACTCTAAGCCCCTGTGGAAAGAAAGAGACCGAATTATTAGTAAAGTAGGGATTTTACTAGGTCGTGCTCTTTTTATTCCTTGAAATGGGCTTTTGAAGTTATAGGAATTTTGAGTTAGGTCACTTTCATTCTAAGGGAATATTCTGTAAAGTTAAACATTCTATTTACCTACTTCAAAATTTGAGTATCCTTTAAACTTTTCAATTTCATAAACTAAAACTTTGTATCTATAAAACCAGATATCTTTGAGATACGATACTCTACGTGGGAGTCGTCAGTAACTTGGGAAACGACCCGTGTAAATATTTTACAGTGAGAAAATTGTCAAAAGTGTCACATTGTATTTATGTCAGACGCCCGGCTTGACACCGACAGTTGAAGGCCGAAATCCATCATAATATATACGATGGGGTTCGATTCAGAAGACTTACTGCTTATTCTGTCTGACTTTTGTTTCAGTGTCAGATTATCACAAAGGTTGTCAAGTAACATTTGCTGTAGTCTTTGTTCTTTGTTTGTGCGGTTATTTAGTTAAGTAAATAACCGGAGTTTAATACTTGAGTATTATGTTAATAAATCCTATTTTATATTCTATATAAGAAAATTTCCTATCCTTAATGCCTTCTGCCATTAACTTTAAAAGTATACCGTTATTTTTATCAGTAGCCTGACGAAAGCGGATTGTTGTTTATCATTTTGCAGTTTCAGCCCCCTTGTGAAACAAGGTGAAAGCGAGACGCCGCTACGTACTGTGTAATGCAGCGTTTCACATGGTAAACTGTCCTGCTTTAAGAGCTCATGGTAAGGGGGCTGAAACTACAAAATGATAAAAAACGAACCGCTTTCGTCAGGCTACTGATAAAAATAACGGCATACTTTGGCAAGGGGGCTGGAGGAACTAAATTGCGATTTTAAGTTTAGTACGGAGCAATATTTATGTGATTAGGGTACAGTAGGTACATTACTTATTATCTTCTTCTTAGTCTTAACATTTAGACATTTTTCCGTAAAATCAACTTGCGAAATACGTGAAATGCCGGTTACACATTGCCGGGCTGCGGTACAGTGACACATACAAGAAAAATTAAAAAATAACTAAATGTAAACCAACTTTTAATGATGTAAAACGAGAACGTACTCGGCGTAAACTGACTTCAGTTCTTGTTTTAGCTTCGCGACTTACAATTTAACAAGGTAAACTGCGGACCTAATAAAACTTCAACTTGCACATGCAAGTTAAACTAACTCCTAGGTATATTATATAACTTAGTACCTACAAATACACGGACAAAGTGACCTTAAAGTATATGCAAACGATCCAAGACCTAAGTATAAAAAATATAGGTGAATTAGCATATTGGATAAGTACTTGTTATAATGAGGTGATCAACAGGCCATGCTTCGGTAAAACATAACAACGTTTAAGCTAAATTCCATCATCATCAGCCGGAAGACGTCCATTGTTGAACAAAGGCCTCCATCAAGGGAGAGGGGTTTGATTTGGTTGCCATAATCCCCACTTGGGAAGCGGCTTGGGGATCGCAGTATTGGTAGCGAAGTTACAGTAGACGCTGCTGTCCATCTTCTAGATTTTCCCTCAGTCGCCTCCTACGACACCCAATGGGACGATATGGGGAGGTGCTAATCTGGCCCGGCACTCCGCGGGCTAAGCTAGATTTACCCATTAAATATTGCAGATTTTTTTTAATAGTGGAAAATTAATTAATCTTATCCAACAATAACAAAAATGTCACTCGTAAAAAGATTAATAGATGAAAAAACTTTCGGAATTCACATGTATTGCAGACCTTTTTATTGTGTTATTTACGTCATGTTGGTAGCAAAACGGTATCCATCTTGTTCCAAGACATTTCTTACTTCTCTTTACTTTTTCTTTATATAATAATAACAATATGTTGTGCTTGTTATTTGGAAGGAAAATGTGTGTAGATTGCAATTTAGACAATATAGGACAAATATCTGCGGATCGCACAATTTTTTGTCCCGTACGGGAATTGAACCCGCAACCGCCAATCGGGTCGTCAAAAAAGTGAAAAAGTACAAGTAGGTTTGCAAGCCGTGGTCTAGTTTGCAAATATAAAATAAGCTTAGGTGCCTGGTGAAATAATCACGAGGCACAATTTTTATTTATTTATTACCAACACAAAAGTACCTAATTTTTGGTATCTTAAAAGACTTAAACAGAGGCATTCATTTAAGGCGATCATTTTATAAAAATGACAACAAATAACAGTAAATACCTACTAGACTAGTAATTTAAACCTATTCGCTATCAATTACAGAGAAGTGTCTTTCTTGGCAAGTTTGTCAAAGCAAAAATACCAATAGAAAAAAGCAAATACGCTCTCTAAAAATGTTATTCCAACTACACTTATCTGCACATCTATTCTAGTAAAGTGTTCATACAGTAGGTACGTCACTATACATCCTATCTTTCACAGACAATTTTAAGACTCTTTTATCTAAAGGAAATCTGTATCTCTGAATATTTTATTTTCCACCGGGCCGCGCTATCACCGTCTGTTTTCCCAGAGGATATTACATTTCTTTCATACGACAGCTGCGATGGCTAAGTCCGCTCCATAGGTGTGGATAACTTTGTATTTTGCTGACAACACTGGCCGGAATACAAAGACAATATTCCACAGGAAAAATAAATTACGTCGTCCTCAATTAAGCACAAGAAAAGCAGCTTTCGGTTGAGCAATGTGGCCCACTTTTTCTGGACCATTTATTACAGAAATAATATTTTTTTATGCTTAGTTTTTTAAGATTGCTCAAGGATTGCTTGCTCATTGCATTGCATAGTTGTGCAATGTAGCAGGAAGGAAGCTAACCTGTAACTACTTTTTCCTTAATAGAAACAGTTAAAATAGTTAGAAAACTAAACTTGAAAGGTAACCTAGAGATGAAATGCTGTTTTTTTAAGACAACTTTAAAGTATGGGCAGCCATACTTTTAAGTTGTCTAGAAAAAACAGCAAATAAAATTGCATTTTTGTAGTTATTTAATAATAATAGTTATAATAAGAACCAATAATAATATTTAAAACAAACGAATGGTTTATAAAATAAAGTTTCTGACAAAATCCTTGCTTGCTTTATCAAATTGTAAGAACTGACTGACTTCTAAAGGAAAACATTCAGAAGAAAGCTGGGTTTAATGGTTTGAAATAGCCAACACAGTAAACGGACCAGTCTCCTTCCTTTTCTTTATGAAAAAATACCTTTTTACTTCAGTGGAACAGTTACAGCTTCTTACTATATTATTCTGAGGATTGTTTGAGCAAATTCCAACGTTACAACAAAGTATAAAGTCTACAAAAGCATTACTTCAAATTACGTGTTCACGTTGTACTGAAAATAAAGGCAGAAATGAAAATATAGAAATGTAAAATACTGTCTTTTTCCGCACAAACTCAGCTGCTTTCCTCACAGCGTTCGAAGACGGAAATTAAAAGTGGCCGCGGCTTCCACCAACAATGCATGCAATGGCCCCGTTTTAATAACGCCCGAGTACATACAACTAACTGACACATAGACGCTGCCATCCTTGTTTTCAATTATAAGCGTCCCCATCCACTTAACCCACTTTAAGTTGAATTTTGGCGACAGAGTTTAATCTGCATAAACTTTGGTAAAATGTTTGAAGTTCCCGACATAATATTTCACGCATAATTCCTCGTGACACCTTGATAAGCATGCGATAAATGCGCTCGATAGCCGTGTTTACCTGAAAAATAATAAACAAAACCCGAAACGACAAGCGAGCGAGAGTCGGGGAGTTGTCGAGGAGTTAATTTCCTTTGTTATGGCCCACTCGGGTACTCGCACAAGTCGCACATAGGGTCGTGTACAGTCGCAATTAATTCTTGGGAACGGAGCAAAATATTTGCTTGTACGTCGGAACGTTTTCCTTAACTGTGATCAAAGGTATTTCTTTCGTGCCTTTCCTAGGCCGAACTTTTCTAAAAAGTTTTCAACGGAGGTTATTGTAAATTCTGGGAAACTATGTTCGACTTACACGAAAATTTTTGAACGTAGGAAGGGTTTGTAACTAACCTTAATTTTACCTATAGCCATTCATCTGGTATGATTTCCCATCCAGCCCTAACGCTTGGCTGGACTTATGAATGAAAATCACGCGCAGCCGCGTTTTACAAAGCCAACGATGCTTTCTTAAAGCAAATAAAGAATCAAGCGATCCAATTGTTAAATATCCTCTGCTTAATGAAATATATTAACAGCTTCTTTAACACGGATTTACATGTATGAAAATAATTTGTAGAACTGCATCGTTTTAGAAATGTAACCTATGTATTTGTATTGGTAGAAATATTTTTACTATTATAAGTAGATGAATTTTTGCTGTAATGGCGATGAAGTCAAACTGTCTTCTGTTATTAAAAATGGTTCATAAAACCTACATACATACAAACACGTGTTGTAGGTACCATACAACAAGCTGTACGCAGAAATGATCTTCCTTATCAGTAGTCAATATACAAAAAATTTCCCGCTCATGAGTATCTGAAATCTCATGTAAAAGATGGCCTTCACTCTACATTATTTTTATAATTGTATTTAGTAACTGCTTCGTGTTTTATGAGCCAGGTTTTACAGAAATGTCTTATCTGTCGACGACAAATGATTGTACAATTTTATTGTTGTCGTTCTTGGTTTAGGACGGCCTTACGCTCAGAATCTCCGTTTTAAGTATTAGGTATATCTTTATAGTATCCCTTTTCGTAATTACAAACATTTTAGCCAGAATAAAAAATATAAGGTTTTATTCTTCTTCTTCTTCTTATCGTATGGTTGATGAACAACCTGGTATCAGAGTTTAAACTGCCTGTAGGCCTCTGACATGGCTTTACACGCCGTTGAAAAATCTCTCAGGTATCCGGTATAACCGGTTTCCTCACGATGTTTTCCTTCACCGTTTTTAGCAACTGATAACTAATTTTTAGTACGGACATGAATTCGAAAAGACATTGGTGCGTGCCGGGATTTGAACTTGCGACCTTTGACTTGGCAGTCATACCACTTGGCTATCAGTGCTGTAAGGTTTTATTGTGAAATTATTATGAGTACCTGCAAGAAGTTAAAGTAGAAGACTGGTTCCTGTTGTTGGCTTACACAATTGTGGTGAAGGTTTAACACTTGTAACGTTGCAAGTAGGCCATTTCGTAACGAAACTGAGTGCTCGTACGCACAAGTACGTAGCACTCGTAGAGGCTTTTTGTGTCCCAAATTACGAAATACGAAACCCGCGGGGCGGAATTCTCACTCGCACTTGACCGACTTCTTACACAAAGAAAGAAGGTACAATACAAACAGCCAAAAACAAAGCAGCTAATATTAAAAACAAAAGATGAATAAAATCTGCATTCTCTTGTTACATATTCAATATTATTCATCTTTCGAATGGGGGATACCAGAAAACCGCAGAAGGCGCGTTACTCTCATTTTCACGGTTAGTCGACGCGACGACGGAACAATCCCCTCGCGATTATGCGATATGCGCATAAGGCAATCTCGCGACAATGCGCGACCATCCAAACCGAGGCTTACCCTGCGAATCGATAATACTCATCGTATAAACTAAGTACTTTACGGCTCCGCGCATACCTACATACAGAATGTGCTTTTAAACCCAAGCAATATCGAACGAGGTGATTGCATTTATTCTGAGCCTAAAACAATAAAAAGTTGAGTGGTGGACTTGCCTACCGACATCTCACTAAAAGAACCCTTTACAAACTCTTTGGATTGGAACTAGAAAAATATTCGAACTGAGCCACTATTTGTATGACGTTCCTTTGAAGATATTAGCAGTAATTTAGTCCGATTACGTGTACCTATATGTCTATGTACGTGGAAAACTATAGGGTAGACGATTTAATTACGATAAATAATAATAAGTCTGTTAGAACTCGATTGATTTAGGTTAACTTTACTAAACATTCATACACCTACTTATTTACTAGTGTTATACACATAATTAGGGACACGATAAGAAAGAAGGCACATTTTAATAACATAAAATAAAAATAAATATTAAATATAAAACCGATATACCGATCAGTGGAAGGTGAGCGATCTTTGCACAGATGAAAAATCAACGTCAACCCTTTTGTGTTCTGCCCAGAGTTTGAAGCTGTTTAAATACCGCTGCAGTATATATTTAGAAAAGGGCTTCCGTGACTTCCCTTCCGCATCAATGATCACACGAATCGCAGTACATTATACTCGACTTCACCGTTTGTCCCGTTTCGGGTCAGGCCAATTACAAGTCAAAGTCAACAAAAGCTTCACAGTGCACTGACCCGCACGAGGCTTTGAATAAGCCTAAATATGACTATAAGTCAGACTGGCTGAAAATACATTCGAAAAAGGAAACATAAACTTTTTAAAAATGTAACCGACTTCTATTGTTTGTTCTCTGAAGGTTTTTATCTCTATCACACGATCACGAAAGAATACTCTTTAAAAAAAATTGTCATAATATAATCGGTTTACTATATAACGAATAAAAAATAAACAGTTAAATTAGGAACGTTATTTTGTTTGTAATCGGGAATTTTAAATACATCTACGCCCCTATTGGATTTGTGGACAGTGTGTTCGGATATAGAACGATACTGCATACAAATAAGTTTGTATCTATTGAGTTTGTTAACGGTCGTGCTATTCGCGCGTGGCCAACAGTGAGGTCATGAAATCGGGTATTCTGGTTTCTAGGAGCAGAAAACAGACTTTGAGAATGTCGCTTTAAATTTAACATCATAGAAGTTAGCAGACTATTTTAAATTTAAACGCAGCTTCATATTATTCTTCCGTGAAGCAGTTAAGGTAACCGTTAAAGTTTTGGAAGTATTGCGGGTAGTTTTAGTTTGTACGTTACCTTGTTAGGTGGTTCGATGCAGGATGAAAATTCAGGATACATTTTTTCAAAATATTCGTGAGACACATTATAAAATGGATTTTGCCCGAGGCATTCTGCTGCTTCGATAAGTTAGTTTTTTGGGGACAAAAATATTCTGTTATTCTCTCACGTATAAAATATGTAATATAATGTAAAAAGAATCCGTTGCCACCAATTCTAAAAATACTATGAAATACCCTAATGTGTGATATGCCTAGTGATAAAAAAACTATAAAACATTAGTCATAAACTAGATACTAATATTCCAGCCTACCAAATAAATTTTTATACACTGACATTTCAGCAAAAAAATATACTTTTAACCAAGAAAACGTTGCCAAAGATAAAAGTTTCAGAACTCAAGTAAATATAACCGGTAGATCACGATAAAGTACTCACAAAAGAACAAGTTTCTTTCAAGTCAAAGAGTGTATTGTGAGAATAAGAAAACCGAAGTAGATGTATAGGATACGTGTTGTGTAGGAGTTGTTATAGGTATACATTGATCAACGACCGATGAACTGTGACGTGTGATAGGTGCTATTTTTGCTACGGATAATATATTTATGTAATGCTCATTTTAAACTAAACGTACAGTCAACAACAAAAGAAAAAACCCACTTTTACAGTTTTAAATAACAAGGTACGGCAATTTGTTACATAGTAAAAATACTTAAATAGGTATTCTCTGATTTGAACCCTCTTAAATTTGAGACTATAACTTGAATTGATGTACTTTCAATTACCTATTTGACCTTACGGCAAAGTGTTGATTAAGTAGACCAAACTTAACGAGCGCTGTGAGATCCACACCTCAGGGATTTTCACTCCCAGTGCACTTAGCCATAGAACCAAGTGCTTTATGCCGCAATGTTCGCAAAACTTGGTAATCTCTCGGGTTTGTGTTTGAGTTTTGAGGTTCTATATAAAATATGGATTACAGTGATCTGAAGGGATTCATAACGATAGCGGATAAATGAGTAAACATTTTACTTTATTATCTATAAGAAATAAAGTTAAAAACAAAAGCTTTATTACTAATATTTATTTATTCATTAAGAAATTTTAGGTACCAAAATTACGGTATAAAAAATACCGCCAAAACCCGAGTGTTAAAAAGTAGGTCAAATTCTCTTTGAATAAATTAAAGGGGTTTAAAGAGTTGAAATTCATCCCAATGCCAAGTTCAAAAGAACTCATTCATATACCATGTGTGTGGTCACACTTGTTTTGGTACCTACTTTGTATTTTATTTTAATTACATATTAATTGACTATGAATGTGATGGAATAAAATAATCACCTGTTTGAGTACAAAATTTGTTGTTGCGTTGTTGGTAGTCTTGAGATAGGGTAAAGCTTGACCGAAATTTGGTTGAAATAAATACGCAAAAAATATTAACAATTTTTTTTTTTTACTTATAAAAATGTAAAATGTTTATCATTAATTAAATTGTACCTGTCACTGTCAAGCAGAGAGATGTCAAAAAGCTTAAGGAGGTTAAGTTAAAAGACGTTTCATCATCGTTTATGAGTTAAAGGGTCGGTTTCACCTAAATAAGTATGTAGTATACATAGGTGTGCAGTGATCTCTCATAAATATTCCATTTAAAGTTACAGACAGGTATAATGTGTGTATGCCAGGATCCATGTAAGCCCATTAGGTGCGGACGTGATTTGACGTGTGTTGTGGACACGCTACGTGTGGACAGGGGAGCCCGTCTATTGTTTAGGGATCGTCACGATACCGCCCGTCGTTTCAAACTCACTGACCTGTGCCCGGCGGCAAAATGTGGCGACGTATTGTGTTATTGGTTACGTTTTGCTTTCGCGTTTTAGTTTAGTATAACTTTCGATATGTATTGATGTTCAGAGAAAGTGCTATGTAGCAGCTTATTAAAGAAATATGACTACTACTTTAAACTATAATACTGCAGGGAGTGTGAGGTTTGTTGCGTAAAGGTCTAACATCTGCATCTGACACAGTCTTTTGGGTTCAAAAATGGTCACAATTATAGCACTGAGTCCAAGATTAAATATTTACCTACGCTTCCGACAGGCGTAGGTAAATATTTAAAAATACTAAGCCTTGTGCCAAAAGCTACCATTTCTCACTAAATTCTCCAAAAGGACGGTAAACGTAGGTAGAAGTACGAAATGAGCTCTACAGCATAAGAAGAGGAATGGAAAGAGGAGTTCAAGGCTTGTCTTCGTCCTGAAGTCACCAAAACAGCCTACATTTTAAAGCAATATATCACGGTCTAAATTGATAAAGGAAATTTGAAAAATGATGGACACGAGCGGGACTTGAACCCGCGACCTTCGCCGAACCGTGGCGCTGCTCTAACCAACTGAGCCCCCGTGTCGCTGCTCGCATCCATCGAATTTCAAGTTCCCTTTTAGTACTTACGTCTTAAGGGTGACGTCAGGTATTATCTGTTGGAATCTATGATGCTCGTGTCCATCATTTTTCAAATTTCCTTTATCAATTTAGATTCAAGCTTAGCATGGGCAACATGCTAAAATGGCAAATAAAAGTCAAAAGTCAAATATATCACGGTGTTTACCAAAACAGATTGGTATAACTATATTGGTATAAATATCTGATGGTCTGACCATCTCATCAATGGAAGGATACACGTTTAAGCCCATTACGTGCGGACGTGAGTTGACGTTGTGCCGGGGTCACGTGACGCGGGCTAACGGGCTATGTCGCCGACTGAGGCTATTATCAAACTGACCTAATGTTGAGTGATATCGAAAATACAGTACAGTTATAAGGAAATTGGTACTTTTGCATTGCACTAAAGAGTTTGGTTGAGTTCATATATTAGGCATACTGAGCTTGCCTTTTTGGTGTTCATCATCGATTAACTTGACTTTCTCTGGCAGTGTTAGGTGAGACACTAAACTTAATCACAGGCGTTATACCTATACTCGTACGTACAACAACCCGCTTCTTTGATCTCTTGGTAGCAGTAATGACTGTCAAACGTAAAATTCTTTGTTGCCGTATTGTATTGGGTCAGATAGATAAACCTTTTGCATTATTTCTATAAGATATATACGACCTTAAACTGCTACTAAAACTATCAAAGTGAATCATGGTTATCCTAAATTACTCCATATCTATAACTCTACTAATATGATTATGGAAGCAAAAGTTTGAACGTTAGTTAGTGAGGAGTTAGTTAGTTTTCAGTATAATTTTGTTCAGGGGATATTCAAATTATCACAGCCCTATTCGTTGTTGAAATTAGGGTAGAGGGACAATTTATACTGCAGGAAAAAATAAAAACATGAAGATTGTACCTATATTATTTAGACGTTCAGAACTTAATGAACTGTAAAGTATTCCACCCTGCACCTCTCGCCTTTAGAATTTAAACTTCGACTTCGATCGGAATCGATGCCTACAAATCTTAGACGACTTTTGAACACAAATAATGAAATAAATTAATCATTAATATTCGAATTAAATAGTTTTATTTAAAATTCAGTGTTCATGTTGTCGGTTTAATATTCTTATATACCAAAAATATTCGAAACGACGTATAATAAATATTAAATAAACTGCAAAAAGGTCCGAAAATTTCATTACTTTTTAAAGCCTGGGCCATCAAAACCATGGGTGTATAAATTTATCCTTTCTATCATCCCACGTTTCGACGGAATTGCACTTAATTGCACCTTTGTCAGCTGACTACAGTCAGTGAATTTTAAATGACATTTATCCCGTGGCTGTACAGATCGCCAGCATATTTGCCTAACAAAGTTATTATGTAATTGTCATAGTTATATAAAGCGATATTAACTCATCAGTTAATATGCAAGGGCGTTCGACTATTGATGTTATACATACTTAATTAGCAGAGAATAGAGCAGTGTACCAGGTAGTGTAGCGCTCCATAATATTCAACTATTCATTAATCGGCTAATGTATTGGTTTTGGTATTGCATTTATTGTTTTATTTAGGTATATTATTGTTTTATATGGTGTCGTTGACCACAGTGCCTAAGGTCTGCCAAATGGATGGGTTAGGTACATATGCCTTCACTCAATTCTAGAATTTCTCAATGTAGTGTTCTAAAATATTCTAATATTCACTGACTGATATAGAATTGTGTTCGATAAAATCTTGACGACCCGATTGGTGGAGTGGCTAAGCGATTGGACTGCTGCGCTAAGGGTTCCGGGTTCAATTCCCGCACGGGACAAAAATTAGTGCGATCCGCAGATATTAGTCTCGAGTCTGAGTGTTTGTGTATGTGATATTGCATGTTTGTGAAACGCACCCACGATACAGGACAATTACCAAGCGTGGGGCGATGTTTAAAAAAAAACTTGTAGGTAAATAGAAACACACTTGTCCTCCATTACATGTTTGGTAAAATATGTATAAACAGTGTGTACAGTTGAACACGTCTGCCTAGGCAGGCGTAATTTTATACACACAATATTTAATATCATTTTTTGATTAAAGATCCAACCAAAACAATCGTTCCGATATTAATACGCCAACTTGAATAATCTAATATTTATCTGCCTCGTCTGGGGGATATTACGTCTTGTCATCCCTCGTTCTTTAAATTTGTATGTGGGAAAAGTAATACGAAACGATTTTATTACGTGAAAAATGTTACTTATCTTGCTGAAATCTAGTTCCTATTATTCTATTATGAAAGTAGTTATAGAAATAAGAATATAGCACTTTAAACAGTATGTAGGTATCTAGCAATGTTTTCTTAAAGCCGAGAACGTGAGTGAATGTGAATATGAAGAATAAGGTAGATGTCTGTAAGCCATGCAGAGTTATATGAACTCTGTAGGTAGGTACATTTTATAAGATGTCGTCAAATAAAGCACAAACCAATCAGTCCTGTGTGGAAACTGAAGGCTGCACGCCACGCGCGGCGCCAATACCGCCATCGATATATCCAAATAAAAAAACAACAAAGGCAAATATTTACGATTGAATCGATTGCAGCTGTATTGTATCGTTTGATAAAACAATAAAATTCGCGAAATGCGGACCGCGGCCCATATTCGCTCACAAAGCAAATATTCTCTATGTATTTATCATTTTGAACAACAAAAATATTTCTGCTTCGAAACCAATATCCTTTCAACTCGTTTACCAAATATAAGTATTACAGTATTATGTAATTAAAATTTAATACATATAATAGATTGAATATATCTATTGAAGCTTATATCTATGTTATATTCTGGAACTGTTTGCACTATCGAATAAACTATCTTCATATCGGTTTTCGCAGGACTGCTAGAAGAAAAATCTCAATGTAATAAGCAGTACCTTTGTACTATCTTATTTTTGAAGGTTTTTTTTATAATATCTCTTGTTTGCACATAAATTGATAATAAATAAATAAACTTTGTGTTTGTTAACATTTTGAGCGCCAGTCTTGTATGGAAGGCAATCGCTTTCGAACCCTCCACGCCACGATTTTAGAAGACAACATCTAATCGTAACAATTATTAGGATTATTGTTTGTTATTACATTACAAAAATCTAACAATATGATATTGTCTCCTAGTAGAGTTATGGCGAGGAGGGCGCGGAAGCGTTTGTCTTCTATACAAGACCGTAGTGCTCAAGGGGTTAATAACGAACATAGAACTGTGTTATTATAAGTGTATGTATTTTTAACCTCCCACACTTATGGTTAACTGTTTGATTTATTATAAGTCTCTGTGGGATTCAATCTCGCGCCTCTGGGGATAAAACAACACTCCTACGGCCCTTAGCCACGATACCAAGGGCTCTACGCCGCAATTCTCAAATTATAGAGACGCGAGAGATATAGCTCACGGTTGTATATATAGTTATCGAACAGTAGCGATTTTTGAAAATAACTTTAAATTATTTATTTACTAGTTGCGCCCCGCGGTGTACCCGCTACATTTTTTCGACAAAAAATTAGCGTATATGTTAATCCAGGGTGTCAGCTACCTCCATATCAAATTGTAACAAAATTGGTCCAGCCGTTTTAACGAGAGGTAACAAACACACACTCACAAACTTACTTTATAGTATTAGTTTGATATATAGTGTGATCATAATAAATACCCCAACAGCAGACTAATAAGATTAATGGAAACAAAAAGAAATAAGGTCTAGCACAATTATTTATTCCGTGCAAACTCTTACTTAATACAAGTCATCCAGCATATTTTTTTAATATTTTCTTCAAAGGTTTTTTCGCTGACCCTAATGAAAAGGAAAGCCGTATTCCACGGGTCCAAGACCCTTTTAAAGTCCAGGCCTTTTTCAAATAGCTAACCTGCGCGAA
Organism: Abrostola tripartita; assembly: GCA_905340225.1. Taxonomy (NCBI): domain Eukaryota; kingdom Metazoa; phylum Arthropoda; class Insecta; order Lepidoptera; family Noctuidae; genus Abrostola; species Abrostola tripartita. The sequence continues at coordinate 2,549,496 of HG996494.1, forward strand.
AACAATGTAGGTCAGCGTTGGAACTGGCTTTTAGATTTGGGATTAACGTTTCACTGTTTTTGCAATCTTCTACTAAATAATGAGCCTGTGTTTCTAAATTCACTGGCCTTTGAAATCAAGTATTTATAGCATCCTGTATTTCTTTTTGGGTGAGACGTTTGCGGTTGCGAACAAAACCAGTGATGTTAATATGTAAGAGTGCAATCGTATTGCTATTTATCGCGATACATTTGTTTTTATTCATCTTTGAAACAAATTCTGTAGACTGCACTGGAACGCTCGCTGCGCTTCCTATTACAAGGAATTCAAACAGAGAGGTGAATTGCGAGTGTGCAGGCGACAGGTCTGCCTATATCAACACAGAATGCTTCAACGACAAAAACGTAGGAGTTTTATTCATGTTTTCAATGGACTGTGTATTAAGTGTAAATTAAAACAGCTGAAAATGAACGGGATCTACGTAGGAAGGTTTATGAAAACAGGATATCTATTTCAATGACGGTGGTACAGTAAAATACTAACACAGAGATGAATAAATTTAAGCCGAATAACAGAAACCAATGTACATTTTGCCTTTTGAGTTGGTGTACCGTTTACATATAGGTACACTCTGTGATAGGTATATAAAATATTTAATTACAGAACTATGCTATATACGTAGTTCAAACGGTGGGAAAGTAAAATGCCAGCACAGAGATGAATACATTTTAGCAAAATAGCAGGATAATAAATTTTGTACATTTTGCCTTAGATTCATTTGAGGAGGTCTTTCGTTTTCATATTGTACGTCCTGAAGTTATATAAATTATATTATAATTACCGAACTATGCTGAACAGTATACTTAATTCAAACGGTGGTTACGTAAAATACCAGCACAGAGATGAATAGGTAAATTTTAGCAAAATGATAGATAAATGAATGTATACCTACATTCTGTATATAAAATATTTAATTACCGAACCATGTTGTGGGTTCGTGACTAAATGAACGCCCCGCAGATCGATCTATTAGCTAGGATAAGCCGCGGCCGTTGGATGGGTTTACTTTACTATAGTCTTCGTAAGTATCTTAACACCAACATTTACACTACGCCGTCCGTCTAGTTTACCACTTGTATTATAGAAGGTATGTTATTCGCGTCATGTATTTCTTATGTGCTAAATGATCGTAAACGTAATTTTTGGCAATACATCATTAAGACTAGATCAATACTGTGTTTAAAACGTTTTGAGAAAAAGCAAATTAGCATTTTGGTTGTCATAAACAAAACTGATTACGTACATCGTTTATATTTGGACCATACCTATTAGTAACTTGAATAATAAAAACAATCCTTACTATATTAATGCGAAAAGTAACCATGCATGCTTGTTTAATACTTCATCACAGCCAGGGAAAGTAATGAACTGATTTTTACGAAGTTTTATACAAAAAGTAGCTTAAATTCTAGAAAAGGTCATAGGTTGCTTTAAGCTATATCTAGTGCGGATAAGAGTAGAAAAAATGCGGGCGAATTCACAGACTAAAACTAGTAAATATTTAGGTATAATAAAAGCATCAATAAAAACTTAAATCCGTAAACTAAATAAATCAGGTATAGATAAATCCCACATAAGCTATTACAACTCATGTGGGATTGGGGCGACCTCTTTCTTTGTTTATTTATGACGACGATACACACAATTTTTCCTATTTATCTTCGTGGAAAATTTTGGTAGAGCTTTGTTGTTGTATGTTATAATTTTTTGTAAGCAAAACAAAGTAATTTGTTTCATCTATGGTCTTAATATCGATACATTATTTCAAATTAATGTTTGTTTATTGTTTTTCACAATGGATACTTACCTATATAGCAACATTTTTACAAAATAGTCGGTAAAATGTCTACCAAAAGATTATCCGATACAAAAAGAATTATTTAAACTAGGTAATATTATTTTTTAAATACGGCTCATGAATAAGTATTTTCTACCTTTACGTATTCGTAGTTAAATACACGAATGCACGGTGTTGTTTCGTCAACAAAAGATAACTCAAATCAAGAGCTCTGATAACTAATAGGCTTGCCGTTAATTCCATTTCCCGTAAAACCGTTAAAGCTTTCACCTCTTCCAAAAAAACGGGCGTGATGATTGGTTATGTTTAAAGCTTCAAAACTTCAGCTGTAAAACAGATTCCGATTTACACAGTTTATTTATAATTTTAACGACACAAGTCAATCTACAAATATTTACTTGAAATTTTTAAGAGTTTCAAAGCCTAGTTCCTATTTAGTGACATAGGTTTAGGTAAGATAATTCGAGTAAAAATACTTTCTTATTGATGATTAACAAATGAAAACTACTAACCTAAACAATATGCATAATACAAATTTAAAACTTGGGCTAAAAATAATCTTTATTCAAAATTCAAAACCTGAATAGAACTGAATTCTATTTTAATAAATGCAATGTTAACCATAGATAATGAGCACCGATAGGACCCTAGTTTTTGTGACTAATCGACAACCCACTTGGCAGGTTGAGTATTGTGTGCCAGCGCTCTTGCTGCTAAGTATCGATGTAGTTGCCAGAACTTAGATCGTAGAGCTCTATTTTTCCAATTAGTGTCTAAAACAGTTGTTATTAAGGCTCCGTATAAAAAACCAAGACTCAGACTTTTTTATAATCTTTATTTTATTATTTTCCAGGGTTTGATCCTGAATAATTTGAATTCTGATTACGGCTACGGCCGGATACGGCATCTTTTGCAAAATATTTAACAACATAAAAAAGGTTTTATTCGCCAAATTAAATAAATATATCAGAAATTGTAACTACATTATACAGCGTATAATTTTATTTGTATGTATATTAAAAATTATTCTTGGCTACAAAATAATATAATAAATGTGAATGCGAACCTCCTTTCCCCGAAAACATCTGATGTGAGGTTTTGCAGATATCACACTAAATTATAAAGGCGAAAGTTTGTGAGTGTCTCTGTGAGTTCGTTTGCATGTTTGTTAACTCTTCACGCTCAAACGGCTGAACCGATTTTTATCCCGAAAAAATCTAGCGGGAAACACCGCGGGGCGCAGCTAGTTATACATAAATGCCATATTGACATGAGTTTTACCCCAAAAAATACACAGTTCATGCGAGATAGACCACGAAAACGAAGCCAGACGTGGGCAAAAGTTAGTATTTTATGAGATACATCGAATCTAGTCATTCAGGCTTGTAGCAATGTGTTGATTGGATATTTTTATACCCTTGGGCATTGATAAAAAGCTGCGTGAACGCTATAAGAAAATTATTAAATGTCGACTCTGTCAATTTATGATGAGTTTTTCCTTATTTTACTTTATTTTCATTTGACACTTCCCGTTGTATAAATATTTATGGCATGTTTATGTAAACTATGGATTCTATTTTACATAATAAAATTGTTATATTTACCTACTCTTTTTTAATTTGCCAATGTCATGAAAACCAAGTATTAGGAATTCAATGTTTAATCAGATCATATCGAAAGAAATCTTACAATTAGTTAAGATTGGTCAGTACATATCATATGTAATTGTAAGGCTGCAGTCAGCTTTAGTCAATTATAAATCATATACAATGTTGATTAAGGAGCAGAGGATAATAAACTGTGACGATTAATCCACCGATCAGATCCGAGGAAATGTAAAAATTACAACTTTTGACTCCAACTGCCATTAGTATTGTTACCCACGCAATAGGAGTCAAAATCATTTAAGGGAGGTGCTCAATTTTTGAAGAACATCTTAAAATAATGGCAAGCGGAGAAATACAATTAATTGGATGCAGTAAAGTACTGCCTCGTTGGTCTAGTGGTTGCTAAGCGCGACTGCTGATCAAGAGGTCCTGGGTTCAAATCCCGGGTCAGGCAAACAGTGTTACAGAGTTTCCATTAGGTAATTCTCAGTAGCAGCTCGGAGTCTGGATTTCTGCCCGGTTGATGGCAATAGGCTCGCCCCCTATTACATTAGGACTTACAACATAAATGGCGAAATGTGGGTGTACTATATGTTTACCTCTGCCTACCCATTCGGGGAATACAGGCGTCACGTTATGTAATGTAATGAATGCAGTAAGTCAAGTTATCTTCCATCACCCCCTATGCAAGGTACGAGAATTATAACAGTACCTACCTACTGTAAAGCCATGTCCACACGAGCTCGTTTCCAACAAACCACAAGCTTCGTATCGTTGTCCAGAATTCGTTAAAGTAGTTGGACATAGTAATTGCGGTCTAACCCGCTCTTACAAGGCAGGCAGTCAAAATAGGTTAACGATGCGTGTAGACATTCTCTGCAGGCTCCGTTGTTTTGGTATCAAATGTTTCTTATTTGTGTGTTGTTTTCACACTTTGTTTATATACCTATAGGTATTGAATACAAAATTATAATTTAATAATTATTCCTGGAGTTATCCAGGAATAATTATTAAATTATAATTTTGTAGTGAACGTTAGTTCACTTACATTTCTTAATGTATGAGCACTGTATACGTAGTAGGTACTATTTTAATCGATAGTATTGGCTCCAAGGGCCGCGTTAAATTCGCTACAAACCAATGTATAAAGTTCTGTAATTTAAAAATACCTTGATCCCTGAATTTCATTCAGAGGCAATCAGCTAGAAAACTTTAGTCATCAATGGAAAATGACTTGTATAAGTGGTTTAATAGGTACCAATTTGCAGTGATAAAGCATTTTATATAGACAATTTTTTTTTTGTTGACTAGGAAGTAGGACGACCTGATTGGCGCAGTTGCTCAGCGATTAGACTGCTGTGCTAAGGGTTACGGGTTCGATTCCCACACGGGGCAAAAAATCAAAAGTGGATTTATTGTCACGAGTCTGAGTGTATGTGTATGTGATGTTTCATGTTTGTGAAACGCACCGACGATACAGGAGATATTCCTAGTGTGGGGCGATGTTAAAAAAAGTAGATATTATTACCTCTGAAGTTTATTGATCAAAAGTCACGTAGTTACTTTTCTAGCTTTTAATTCAGACCTGCAGAACTTTCTAAGTAAAATTCTAATAGATTGAGATTATTATTCATTTAGACTTTCAAATAGATAAGACTAGCCTCTCATCGTCTTACATATTGAAGCCATGATGGAAATAACAAGTTTAGCCTAACCCTAATAACTTTACCCTTCAGCGACGCAACTTAAACAATATCGGAGCAAATAATATGAGGATGGGATTGGTTAGGGGATGCTTACGTTAAAGATATTTCGGTCTACACATATCAGTGATAATATAGAAAATAGTAACATAACCGTTCCGCAGCCCGGGGGTGTCGTATACCCACTATTTGCCAATGACATTTTAAGGCCCCACGCGATAGAGTTTATCGCTCTATTCGCTGTGTATCGGGCACAATTCCAACCCGGGTATAAGACAGAATATTTTTACTGAACAAATCCAATTTCCCTAAACTCGCGCAAGGCTCGGCGTTAAGTCCACGGCAGCTACTGTGAGATCAATGAGTTAGCAAGTCACAGTTTAGACTAGTAAAGATTTTATTGCTTGGAGTCTTCGCATTCGTTTTAAATTGATTCATTTCGCGGATTCATTCGTCTAATAGTGTAGCTCTATGGATATTTATTACCATAGATCGTCTGTAATAGACGTACAGGCCGATATTGATCATAGGTATTTTTTAGTGCGTGGTTAACCGTCTACTAGTGTAATTCTTTGGTTATTTGCCTGTTGTAACTTAATGCCACTTCTTCTTATCGTATGGTTGATGAACAACCTGGTGTCAGAGTTTAAACCGCCTGTAGGACTCTGACATGGCTTTACACACCGTTGAAAAATCTCTCAGGTTTGCCGGTTTCCTCACGATGTTTGCTTCACCGTTTTTAGCAACTGATAACTAATTTATAGTACGCACATGAATTCGTAAAGACATTGGTGCGTGCCGGGATTTGAACTTGCGACCTTTGACTTGGCAGCCCAACGGTCATACCACTCGGCTATCAGTGCTATGCCACTGAAATAGTTTTACTTGTTATAATTATGAAGATCAACTATCGTATCATCTGTATTAGTCCTAGTATTCATCCTCATATCTAGAATCACTTTAAACTTAAATCGTTGATCGTTTCGAAGTCTCTGCAAAATCCATTTAGCTTTTTGGGCATTGAAGAAGACTGCTCTACAGTCTACACCCTGTACCTACATGCACATAATTCAACTAATCTTCAGGATGACTTTAAGAAATAGATGAAAGATGTATATAGATACTTGTATATACTAGAGTATACCTAAAAGATCTATAGTTTACGTGTATATAAATGTATCCTTGTAAATACTAGCTCATATACGAGTTCGATGGACAATAAAGACTAAGTATCTCATTTCCTTCTTAATGGAGGTACACAATATCAAAAGATAATAAAGCATGTGTATATATATTGGTAAATATATCTGTGTGTATAATGATACTGGTTTTCGTTAAAGACAGGCTTAATGGTGCTACTTGGAGATGGTTCTATCGCACGCAACTATCTGTAAACTGATTACTGATCTCATTCGGTTAGTATAGGCCAACGCAAGATGGTTCTCTGTCATTTAAATGTAGTATTATAAAGTAAAACGGCGGACTGCCGACGTTCAGTTGACACTTCTTATAGAGATAAGTACCCTAAACCACAGAAACCTTAATTGGATGAGCCTAAATACCTAAAAATATTTAATACGAAGCAATGAACGTTAAAGCGTAGTTAAATCTAATCCGTGAAATAATGGGGCTGTAAAAGATTATCTGTCCTCATTAATTAGGTAATAAATTTACGGAAAGCTTATATAGGTAATAATATCACACGTCGTATACAAAGTAACAATGAAACGTATATAATTACCTCAACAAAAGACTCATATGGATTATGGGCGCAAAAAACAGATTGAATAAATATCGAAAGAAATACAATCCCTTTTGTACGGGTGATTTATGGGATCTGATTTGAAATACATAAGAAGGGAGACTGTGGGGCGCCGATAGAGATATGGGGGAAGGTGTAAATACAACACTCGTTACATGATATCCTACTTTCACCAATTAAAACTGAAACTATTTGTAAAACTAGGTCGCGTGCCTGAGGCGTTGATTCAATTCGCATCTATTTAAATTCCAAATGCGGCGCGCAAGTGCAAGCATGGTATGCGTCCACAGTGCACCCTCGACTGTTTCCGATGTAGGTCAGCTCTGGTCTGGCTGTTTATCAAAGGCGTGATGCAAATGCTGACTGTCAGTGAGTCAGGTCCAGCGGGCACAGGGCTAGAGGTGAGACACTTACAACGTCGATGAGCTGACTGAGTTTGAGTTTGATGCAGACCCGGAGCACGTCGGTGGTGTTGACGACTGGTCGCACAAGTTTGTTGTAGTTGGAGAGGAGGTCGTCGTACAGCCGCTTGGCGTCGGGGTTCCCGGCGGTGGCGGCGCGCAGCAGGCAGGTGGCCGCTAGCCACCACACTATCGCGGCCATCAGCTCTCGGGCTCGGCCATCGTTACGTAAAGATCGTGTCGTCAGGGGCGGTCGGCCCGGGCGCGGCGCGTCGCTGACTGCCGCCCTGCGCGCCCCTAGCGCCCCCCGCCCGCACCCGAGCCGCAGATAAACAAATTCGTGCAGAATAGACACTGCTCTGTAAATGTATCTTGGTGAAAAATATCTGCCGCGTGAATGAAGTTTTGTTAGTACGTATAACATTATATTCCTCATTATGATTATTATTGTTGTATCATGAACCTAGATGTAGGTGCGAGACGATGTTGATAATATTTTTTTTTTTAATATTTATGTTCCTATTGACTTTGCAACAAATTTATCAGCCGGAGCATATACACTTCCTCTACAGCGGTAGGTTAATGGATACGTGCGCGATTAAATAAACAGCCCTTGGTATTGTAGTCGCCACTTAACCCAAAATCTGAATTAACTACAATAACCCTGTTCATGATGTTGTAATTTTTAACTAATATAATCTTTTGTAGTCAAGCTTTATCGTCGAATTTCATAACTTCAAAGTGGTATACATTAGTATACCACTTTGAAGTTATGAAATTCGACGATTTAAAGCTACAAATTAAAATTGATATAATTAAATCCTCCAACTGTACAGACGCTTGACCCTTCTGAATGTAATTTTGAATCTTCATTTAAGTTTGAGTGTAAAGTAATGTTTCGACGGTACAAAGAGTAGGATAAGTGTCGCAAAGGGGAGCGTGTGAACGTCTGATCTGTGCCCGCATCCAGCCTCCCCCTATAAATACGCGAGTCGATAGCGCATCACATTCATCTGTCCGGCGTTTCTCACGGTTACAACCAACCGCTTACCTTTGAACGCTACTTTGGTATAAGTTTTCTTGGAAAAATACCGGAATATATATTATACAATTTAATACCTATTTAGATGCGGCCTTTGTTAAACATTCGGACACAAACTTTCACTTAAAGGAAGCATTGATGGCAATAGACACAAATATTTTTACTTGGAACTAAATAGCTTTAAAATTACATAAATTTTAAGGGTCTACTTTCATTTTCTTTTTTTTCAAGTCGCGTAAGGTCATTATATTTTGGACTTCAAAGCACTGATAGCCGAGTAGTATGACCGTTGGACTGTCAAGTCAAAGGTCGCAAGTTCAAACCCCGGCACGCACCAATGTCTTTACGAATTCATGTGCGTATTATAAATTAGTTATCAGTTGCTAAACACGATGAAGGAAAACATCGTAAGGAAACCATGTCAGAAGCCTACAGGCGGTTTAAGCTCTGACTCCAGGTTATTCACCAACCATACGATAGGAAGAAGAATATATTTTGGATTAATTATAATGTAAGTAAAATAAACTGTATGGCCGAATATAGAGCTCAGTGGCGTGCCATAGGCGAGCCGCGAGGCCTATGTCCAGCTGTGGACGGAGATAGGCTGAGATAATGATGAAACTGTATGATACAGGACAATCTCGTACTGTGTAACAGAACTATCAATTGCCTTTCTGTTATAAGTGATCATAGGCTGGCTTAGATTATTACTATTTTAATGACAAAACAGGATCATGTACATTCATTCTTATATTTTTGTTAAATTCGTTAATCCTAAATGATTTGCAATCAGAAGGACTAAGTTTGTAATTTAGGTACCTATACTAAACAAAATTTCAAAATCTTTAGTTAAAATCGAAAATTCCGTAGATAATTGCGAGAGAAACCTATCATAACCAAGTTTTAATAGTTCTAAGTTTTCCAGCCGTAAATCTCTCTAAGGCCTTCTTCCCCTACACTTAATAAAGCCCTTGAAGTCATTAAACACACTCATTTGAATATCATTATAAAATGTAGGGTGTTTTATAAAATGATCTACTATAATACTCCAAGCGTTAGTTCTAAACATTTTATTTTAATCGTATATGGTATTACATATCATCATCATCATCATCAGCCCGTTGCAGCCCACGGCTGGACATAGGCCTCTCCCAATGTAGGCCACGAAGCCGATCTGCTGCTTATTATATATAATTCCCATATAATAGTTGCAAGCCGTTTAAGTATTGCGGAAGAGATCAGATTCACCAATCGTCAATCCAATGTTCAAAATGCTGCCTTGTAAGGTATGGCTATGGACATTATAAATCAGAATTTTGAAAATTACAAGCCCGTATCTGTCGTAATTATTTCTTCGAGATTTAATTACTGCACTCACTTGATACGGGGGAACATAAATATAATATTCATGTAGAGCATGCGGCTCGAAGGCTTTACGGGACGTATGATAAACGTGTAATTTGTCGTTAATAATGAGACCGCCGCGAGCTCTGACCACGATAATAATAAAAATATTAACTATACCCATACTTTTGAGACTTGTGAGATGTGATCTGCCTGCATACGATTACGATCTTGTGGCTCGAGGATAGGGTTATTTAGCACCGGAAAAGCCAATAATGCCAACATACTACTTGATACTGTATAATCTTCTTATATGGAGAGGCCAATAATGACTATTACTCTATGTGTATACCATTAAAACGAGAAACAAGAAAAAACAAAACATCGAGGTTAATGTACGATGTGTGAAGTATGCAGTGACTTCTTAACTAAAAGTTTTATTTTCATTTGAATTCACCTTTAATAATAAATATAATAATATATATATAATAATTAATAAGAAATATCAAAGTTAGCACCACGAGCATCTCAGTAACGAAGGAAATATTGAAATGTATTTTTTATGTAATGTTTTTAAAAGGTTAGTTCGCTGTGATTAATTCACGATCCTTCAAAGGTTCTGTCACCTAAGTCTCGCCGTAGAAAAGGTACAAAAACAAGCGTTTGATTAATTGCCTTTTGTTCTAAAAGTTTTATACTAAATAAATATTTATTGAAGATTCCTTCGAAATTAAATTACCTTTTAAGATTGTAAAATAAAAAGAGGAAATCATATTGCCGTGTACATTTCATTTCTAAAGTAAAATATTTGACAAAAGCCCTTTAACATGTACATAAGCCATACAAAGGAACGTCAGTCATAATCTTGTGTTTTTGTTGGAAGTAAAAAGGGTCGTCAGATTCTCGGATCCGTTGAAACCGACGCCTTGCGAGCATAAATCAAAATTACACGAAAAACATCTTAGATTCATAACCACAGTCGCCCGCTGGAGAAAACTTTTATTCTACGTAAAATAACATGTAGAACTGTCAACAAAACTCCAAGTTGTATCGGTGAAAGATCAGGAATGATAGGAATAGAAATAGAATTTAAATATTTATCTGATAAAACACAGTTGGAAGTTAGTATTATATTATTCAGATGTACGCCGTGTTTATTAGGCGTAAAGCAGCTCTAGTAACCATGTTGTGTCTGACTTTTCAAAAGAGGGGCTTTATTGATTAATATTTTCACCTTTGTATTTATGTAAGTAAATATTTTAAAAGTAAAAATGTTAATGAACTGCTGGTAGAAGACAGGGTAGCTACCTCATTTCATTTTACCTGATAGTTTTTATACATACGAACCATTTACCTTATATGTGTAAATTTAATATTTAGATCACTTAACCTTAGCGGAGATGTATCTACTTTTCAATAAGGAATCATTTTTAATAAAATACATATATCCATAATGCCATACTATATTTTCCTCTTGATTCAAAGGACAATATCGTAGACTCTTCAAAGTGCATCCACCAGTCATACACGAGTCTAGACTAGTCGACGATTGAATATAACAGCGCCCTATTGGAAATTTTCAGGCAGACTGGTATTGTTACCTTCAATCGATTTCAGTGCCTAGAAGACCCGTTCTCTTTGTAAATTTATACCTAAAACCCTGAATGCATATGCATCACTTTTGACTTGGTTGTTAATTATGGTAAATGTAACAAAATATAGCAAATGGAAATCCAGGGTCCTTACGTACCCGTTTGGAATATAATGTAACTCTATGTATATACAAATAATTCTGTCAATGGCATTTCCATGTATAAACAAGTTATCCAGCGAAAAACAAATGCAGTACAATAATATTAAATAGCAAAACATATAAACAAACAATAATTAATTAAACGTCGACTTGTGACATTTATCAACATTATATAAATAAATAAACGTTCCTTACAAATAATTTGGAGTCCATTATTTAAATTTTATTTCGCGTTTGGGTCCCTTTACAGCGTAACGGAAATGACTAAAGCAACAATAGAAACGGTTGTTTATACAACGACTGTGTAGTATAGGTATCTATATTATAATGCCCGTTTCAATGCTCATTGTATTTGGTAATATTGTTTATGTGAAAGTTTTGTTCAATTTATATTTTAATGACTTATTTAAACTGTAGATCCGTGTAGATCTTGAAGCTGGGCAGAAGATAAGCACATTATTAGGAAGTTGACACCGTTAACCAAAGGTTCCAAGACACTACTTCTCAAAAAAATGCCTTATTTTAGCCGTAAAAACCCTACACATTTTTATTTCTCGATTCTTACTTGCTTTGTAATCATTAAATAGTAAGTAAATTGAGTTTGAACTAGTCACGTCACGGGTTCCCATTGCCACACAAAATCTATGGATGAATAGCGTTTTGACAGCTTATAAAAAAGTATGTCAATGGATTGGTGGTGTCTACTACCCAATTATGAATGTCATTAGAGTTTACGAACATACGTTGAAGTAGAGAGCCTCAACGAGTAATAAGATAAGATATCTAGCACGTTAGGTGCACCCTGGGCGATAACGATAACCTCGCTATCATGCTTGTAGATAAATCAAACTCTATACTACGGCATAACCTGATTACCTCATGATACGAAGAAGAATAGGATAAACCATAATTATTATGGCTATTTATTAAAACGCCTGTATTCCCTAAAGGGGTAGGCAGAGGTGTAATTATAACACACCCACATTTTCAGTTCATCGCCAGTTATGATATAGGTTCCAATGTAATAGGGGGCGAGCCTATTGCCATCAATCAGACACAAATCAATCCGTGCAGCTCCTGCGAATTACCTAATAGAAAAATCCAATAACACTTTGCCCGACCCTGGATTATTTTTTTATTATTTCGTATTTTTACACTACGTATCAACCCTCATGACAAAATCATTCAAAACTGTTTTCAGCGAAAAAAAAAAACAGTTGACAATCTGACTTAGTTTCCTATTCCATTGAAATGCAAATATAAATGTGAATGAATTATAGAATATATATAGAATTTCTCTTTGCACTGGTATAATTATGTGCATTGTTCTGTTTTGTTAATTAAATCGAAACACATTCCATTGCTGGAACTCTAGTCCAAAATTAACATTCTGCCGCCTTACCATGGACTCTTAAAGCAGGACAGTTTATGTTGTGGAAGCGCGGCCCCGCATTACACTGATCGTAGGCCGTCTCGCTTCCAAAACGTAAACTGTCCTGCTTTAAGAGTTCATGGTAAGGGGGCTGATCAGATAATATTGTTTGTCACACATAATATTACCATTTACTATATCCTCCCCGCCAAATTTCGGTTATAGCGGCCAGTCTGTACTACTGGTCAACTTACCAAGAGATATTATAGTGCACAAGTGTGTAGTAAACACGGCTGCAATATTTATTCCCTCACACTCATAGTCCGATGGGACGGTAGACCGACACGACCGGAAAAAAAACAGACGTGGGACCCACCGGCTTACGTGCTCTCCGCTCGGAAGCATCTTTTCTAATATTAATGGAATAAAACCATTTTCAATTTACATTTAAAATATAAAATGTTCAGAAAGGTAATAGTGAAATACCTCTGAGTACGATAAAATTACATTAAGGTATATGTATTGTAAACCGCTTTTGGTAACATTGCCGTGTATCATTTATTTCATAATCCCAAACAATGAGTTTTCTATTTAGTAATAACACACGTGCAAAGTGCGGTAAACCTCAAATCCGTAGGATTGTAATAACCGTATTTTAATAAGTTAAATACGTTTATATAAGTCCGGGAGTCTCCTATACGAAAGAGATGCCGCATGTGCCCATATCACATTATCACACTAAATATTATAAATGCAAAAGTTTGTAAGTGTATGTTTGTTACTTTTTAACTTCTTCACCCTCAAACGGGTGAACCAATTTTGATTAAATATGGTATGGAGGTAGCTGACACGCTGGATAAACACATAAGCCATACTTTTTATCACCAAAATAAAAAAGTTGCACCGCGGGGCGTAGTAAGTGTTAAATAACAATGTATGACACTAAACCAGTTTTAAAGCGGGAGGTTTGCATAGTCTTATTGCCAAAACAAGCCTAATTATATATAGCATGAACAACAAAACGCCGATCTACGAAATATTTTATAATTTAGCTTTGTAAGGGCGGGTTGCTTCAGCTTCACATGACGCACACGTAAATGTTAAACATGGCATTAACAATTTTGTTTTCTACTCGCAGCCCTAATAACGTTGACAACCGGTTTTTATGTCATAAAACAACGCTTCATGTTTTACTTACGTTAAACATCTTTCTAATCTTTATATATTACACAGGTACGTTTGTCACGTTAATAGACTGTTTGAAAGAACCCGCCCTAAGACGGTAATCGAGCCAAATTTCACCCTCACCTTCACAGTGACACCTCGATTTTAATTAAAAATTTCAGGGAGATATTGAAATGCTTTTTTTCGTCTTAACTCATTATTATACGATTGAAAACGCTTACTTTCGTCAATCGGGATGGGTAAAGCAAAAAGCATTTGATAAGAGGGTAGGTGCTAAGGAGTTTGGAGGGTCCTAAAGATTCAAAGCGTTTTCCCTACTCGGGCACCTATAGATAGATATCGGAGTGCTATAAGTGTCATGGAGTGTTCGCGTTTACGCCAGCAAAAACATTTTAAGAATATTATATACAGCTGTCTTTATAGGTAACTGTAGGGTATGCTTGCAATTAGGGGTCGCAAAAATACCGAAAATCCCAGTAATAGTCCGGTATTTTGGTGATTTTGTCCCGATATACTGTTATTCGGGATCCCGGTTTGCGACCCCTACTTGCAATATTATAGATCCTGCATATTGTAGTTAAATAATATTAGGAACCAGTTTTTAAGACAAATTAATTTTTATTTCGCTAAGAACATGGGTACAGATGTTAAATAAAGTCCTAAAATTGATTCCACACATTTTGCCTTGTGCGGTATGCGAAAATGTTAACGCAAAAGGTGTTTTACACCATTGAATCAGTACAGAATTACTTTGATATTTGTAATAAATCCTACGTTTGACATTAACAAGTAGAGTTTGGTAAACCTTTGTGTACCTATATTTTACAAAACGGAGGTAGCATGGGCCGGGTTAAGGGTATCTTCGTTGAGTGTAAATAATAGTTAACATTTATCAAGGAGGGGCTGGTAGCTAACTTGAAGAACAGCTCGATTGATTAAAGTTATGCTTCCTGCTGAGGCCAGTCCTCGGATGGGTGGCCATTCATATTCATACCGGGATTCCTCCACTTTGAAACGTTTAGGTCTCGTAGCCTGGCTATCATTGGTAGCTTTTACATTCGTCGCGGGTAGCCAGAAACCCAAAAGTCTGACAACCAGTATTACTCAATAACTGGGTTGTGGAGGTCAGTAGGCTAGAAGTCAACCCCAATATAAGAAAAAGGCTAGTTAGATGATAGATTGTCTTTCTAAGAATATACTCAGTTTGTTGGCAATACTTTATACTTCTTTGAAAGACGAACTTAGAATGGATAGTAATCTCTGTAACGATTTTTCTATTCTTAACGCAAAACTGGGTCATTGTATGCAATCCGGTGATTGTAGGGAACATTTCACAAGATTTGTGCAACTGTATTATAATGTTTATTGCTGGATATAAGAAAGTGGTCCCATCGTTGGTCTAGTGATCGCTCAGCGCGACTGTTGAGCATAAGGTCCCGGGTTCCCGGGTCGAGCAAAGTGTTTTTCCAACAGGTAATTCTCGAGCTCGGCTTCAGAGCTCGATTTTCGGCCTTCCGTTTTCAACCACTGCCAGCCATTTGCGTAAATCGTCGCCCTGTCTAGGGTGATAGCGTCCTACACTACGCTTGCCGAGCTGTGGTCTCAATTCCAGAACACGTTTCCCGGTTGTCAGTTGTGCGACAGATGTGACCAGCCGATTGCCACTTCAGCTTGCTTAACCTTTGGGCTATGTCGATAACTTTGGTACCTCTATATATAATATGTATGTAAATATATTATTATTGATAGATATAAGATAATAAATAAAATTCACCCACAACTCAAGTTGAATTCCTGTGCGTGAAAAAACAAAGCAAAACCCTCTGTAGTTTCTTATTGAGCTCAATAAACACAAAATGCTGAGCTAATGAAAAGGAAAATTCTTGGTATTTTTAGATAATTGCACGCTTCTACACGGATACGTTCAAATATAATATCGTCGTCGGCGTAATATGTTGGTTATTAATTAGTTCAGAAAAGAAAATATTATGTTCGTGACTAGCTTGGCGTGATACATGATGTTGTTTTTTGTGTAATACGTGAAACTTCATTAGGTGGGGACGAAATAACCTGTTGTGTTTTTGGACTAATTATAGTTTACCGCGAGGTTTCAAACGCCCAAAATAGCAAGAAAAAATCTTGACTAGTAGAAGTGTGAAATGTTTAATGCAATTTATGTGCTGTCTTGATTATTTAGACACCATTGCCTGCTCTGGAAATATAGATCGCATAGAATAGCAATAGGCTATGCTCAACAAACTGTCTAAAGTTAGGCAACAAGGTGCGACGCTTCCTTTCTCGTTTAAAAAAATAGGCGTGGCAATATTATATAATTACGTTCGTTAACCATTACTTATGTATTAATATTTTTGTTATAATAAACGCCTTGTTTACACTATTTTTGTAGTACGCACTACCGCTGCACAGGGATGCTATACAATTATTTAGTATCTACTACCTATTGGTAGGTAGAATTTACCACCTCTATATCTACAACGATCTAAGAGCCTTGTTGATACAGAAAATAAGTGAGAGGTCGGCTCGCTAAATATTATTTCCAATTCGGTTGCCATGACAACATCATAACGTTGCAATTTATCGAAAATAGCGGTTGTGAACCGGAATTTTAATAATATTGGTCAGCCGATAATATAATGAGCTTTTAGCGAGTAAAGTGATGCTGATTGACGTCCAAATTGTAATCAGCTGAGCTGCGATTGACATTTATTGTTAAACAGAAAATTACGAATTTGTGAAACAGGCTTTTGAGTTTTTGACCCAATATTGATGTATTATATGCTATTGTTGTAGGAACTTGACTATATCACTGAGGTCTTCCTCTACCAACCAATTATAATAATTAGTTTATTGTCACGGTTAATTTTATTTTAAGCGCCCGTGTGTTTTTAATTACGATTTCCAGGTTAGGTAAAGTGTTATTAGGAGTTCCTATTTTATTAAGCATTTTTTAGCACCCCGGTGACTAAAATTGTGTCTGATAAAGTACAATCATCTCTTTAGTGTCCTGGAATGTAAGTATGCAAAAACACCTACTGCTCTGCCTACCTGCCTTACAGAAAACTTAACTGTTATAAGTAATGGCACCCCATTTTAAATACGGTAATATGAACAACGGCTGAGACCATAATTTGGCTTGATTTCACGTTCGGACCTTTGGGCCAGAGGGTCCCGAAATAATAGCTTTTTATTGGAACACGGATCACGAGGGCTCTTAAGGATCAGCCAGGATACAAAACAAACGTTGTTAATTCCAATACCCCAAAGCGTTTATGACGTATCGTGCCAAA
This sequence comes from Abrostola tripartita, assembly GCA_905340225.1. Lineage (NCBI taxonomy): Eukaryota > Metazoa > Arthropoda > Insecta > Lepidoptera > Noctuidae > Abrostola > Abrostola tripartita. Next base: position 2,566,810 of record HG996494.1, read on the forward strand.
GACGAAAAAGGAAGGCGACAGACTCGCTTAAAATGAATCTAGATTATTTTATTACCTAATAAAGTTTAGGTACATTGCAAAAACCTTTTGACCGATTCAAACGACAAAGTCCTGCTTCTAATTAACTATTAAATGGATATATGCATTTCGCCCCGTTAGCCTAGTCATCGTGAATGGCAATAGGCTGCGAGTCTATTGCCATATACCATTCCATAAGACCCAATTTTCTTATTATTTCTAGCAAAATGTGGGAGTGCTACACATTTCTGACAATCTTTTCAGAGAATACAAGGGCGATATTATGTTGGGCCAGCTTCCTAAGAGACGTGACTTAAAATGTGGATATACAACGAACACTTCTGTTTTCCCCAACGATCAGAGGCGTCATACGATACATTGTTGTAATGCTTCAAAAACGTAAATACCAACGCTTCACAGTGGGCGGTAACCTCCAACCGAATGCCGTGAATACTTGAAATACGTGCATAGAGCACACACCTACGCGCGCTTCTAAATATTACTTAGCCTGCGACTTGTCTTATGTAAACTATCACCAATAATAGACGTCTGAATTTTGTATATTTTTCGATTAACATAGTAGGTCAGGTATGCATTTGAAGTTATATGGTGACGAATGAATTAGATGACATAGTTAACTAATCGTAAGCTGTGCTAACGTTTGCCGGACCAAACTCCGAAAACAGATATCCAGCTTTTTGTATAGCTTGCTTCCGTGTAGGTATGCGATATTTCATGCCTCTATGAAGCACCCATAGAAAGATGTACCTAGTTTAGTGCCTACACTAAGTTTCGTAAAAAATCGCTTTAGAGCAGAAACTAATAAAATAAGGGTACCGTACAGTAATACAATTTATTTTGCATTCACACCCTTTTTCCTCAAGCGGTATTTCCACGCCACGTTTCAACGATGTTTTTTCATGCGAAAATCTCGTGCAGAATAAAACTTATATTAATAAGTAAAAACTGGCTGTACGCTTTATATTCACTTCGGGGTTTGTGGAGAAATGTGTTTACAAAATACGGTTTGGGTACAGATGTATCCATGTTTTCTCTTGGGTTATTTTCAAGTAAGTTTTTAAGCTAATTAAGTAAGTTTTCAAGGTAAAAAATATGCAACATTTTCGTTATAGTTTTCGGTTTTTGAAACTTTATGCAAAAACTTAAGACTAATTTACTACTAATCCTTGATATCTCAGTGATTGTAGGTACTGCTGCGCTAACGGTCGCGGGTTTTATACGTGCATGGACAAATATTTGTGCACTCTCTAGCTATTTCTGCAGTCAGTCAGTCTTGAAAAAAAGAGACGGCATTCACCTATGTAAAGAAGGGCGAAACAAATAAATTGAAATTCGCAATTATCACACTTACTCGCTATAGAAAAAGTATATATGATATGAGTTGGTAATCATAGATTCCAACAGATAATACCTGACGTCACCCTTAAGACGTAAATACTAAAAGGGAACTTGAAATTCGATGGATGCGAGCAGCGACACAGCTCAGTTGGTTAGAGCAGCGCTACGGTTCGGCGAAGATCGCGGGTTCAAGTCCCGCTCGTGTCCATCATTTTTCAAATTTCCTTTATCAATTTAGATTCAAGCTTAGCATGGGCAACATGCTAAAATGGCACCAAAAAGTCAAGTATATTGGATATTTAACAAAATTGTTTTGAATCTAAATTGATAAAGGAAGTTTTAAAAATGATGGAACCGAGCCTTCGCCGATCCGTGGCGTTATTTTGATCATTAATGGTCATCCATCATACCAATTTAACATAACTTTATTGATCAGAACTTTAACATTAAAATAGTTATAACTCACAGCTCACAGCCAGATCCCCGCCGAGGCCTTTCTTCTTGTATATTAAACCAGAGCCTAACAAAAGCAAAGGAAACTGATAACGAATCTATTTGTAAGGAAGACAAAACGGTATGAAACTAATCACAAGTTTCAAAGCGAGCTACGAGTAATAGAGAATAAAGAAAAGAATCCAATAACTTATGCCATACTACTTATAATAAACTTCACTGTTATTTTCTAGTGGTAGACGGAACGGATTCAAATGCTTTTTCAGTTTCAAATGTAATATGTTTTTGTATATAAACGTCGGGACCACACTAGGAATTTCTCCTATGTCGTGGATGCGTTTCACAAACATGAAATATCACATACACAAACACCCAGACTCGGCACAAACATCTGCGGTTCGCACAATTTTTTGCCCTGTGCGGAAATCGAACCCGTAACCTTTAGCACAGCATTCCAATCGCTTAGCCACTGCGCCAATCAGGTCTTCCTTACTTATTTATTCTTAGATACCACTGCCTGTTGATGGCATTAAGTCCGCCTTTGTTCTGTATTGTGCATGAAGTGTCAATAAACACCTAAATATAAATTATAAGGTATCTATGTGAATTTAGAAATTACCTAACTCTAGCTTTAGTTTTAAAATATTGTATGTTCGAAACGGACTGATTAATGTGACACTTTCTTACCTGAACATCCGGAAAACAAAATTGGCGTATCCGTAGGCAGGTAAATGTTATGAACAGAATAGCTGTCCCTTTGACACAGCATAGACTTTTCATCACAGCACAAACAGGTAAAATTGGTATACGCGCGCGCTCCAAACAAGGCAATTTTACCTGTTGTAGGTTTTACTTTACCGGTAACTTGCCTGTCACGCCCGTGTGTTGTGACGCAGACCTTATTCAATTTAAAACTGTAGAGCGGAGAGCGACGCTTCCGAGTTTAGACCAGCAAGGCAGCAGGAGGAAAAAAACTACATTGAGTTATTCTTTGTAAAGATGATTCATTTCCTGAATTCCAGCAATACCTATATGTATTTAAAAAGTGTTAACACTAATTTACCTACATTGAATGCATTGCCTACCAGGATCATATTTGGTGAAATGAATGTAATACGTGAAAGGAACGTACACCCATACTCTCGGCCGGTACTCCTTTTACAGAAAACGAGGATTAACTTATATCAGATCCCTTGTTGAAAAATGTAAAAGGGAATTCAAATGATTATTAAATTCCGAAAATGTTAATTGTTGTCGACAAACAATTGTATATAATTTTTAGCGCTCGGAGAAAACAATAATTAAGGAACGCTTATCATTTCCGTTTTGCCCCCGATCCCCTTTTATATCCACAGATTACTGAGTAAAATATAATATATCCCGCCGCGAAATGCTAAAAAGTCAAAGATGTAACAAATATCACGCGAAATTTTAACTTGAGGGAATTATTATGCGCTAGTAGGTATATTCATTTCAATTTTAACGATAAATATATTCTTTGGATTTAAATCATTTGAATAAAAATTGATTTTGCAGTGGCTCGAGTTTTGCGGAAACGTTACTAAACGCAACAGACAGATAACCATTATGTAACGTTGTTATATTCTGACTGACGCCGATATCTCTTTTTGATCGGGATTGCAGCATTCATGTTACGTACCGTAGTAGTAGGGAAGATATTTTTTTTAATCGCTCACTTGTCAATGTTTCCTCTAACGCACTAAGCCTTTGTTTAGGGGTACCTTCATAGTGATGCATACCTTATTTATTTTTGATATTTCATAAACTTTTCTGTAATTATTTTATAAACAATAACATACGGATAATAAACAAAGTGACTTTAAAAGTTACTCTAAACTTAAACTAACTGTTGTTTCTACTAAAACGTTATATTTAACGCAGGTAATAATGTTTTTGCGAAGCAATCCGACAACGCCTTCTAGGCATGTTAATGAGACAATGCTGAAAGCTTCAATAAGCTGCTTACATCAGAATCAGTAGTAAACAAAAACAGGTCACAAGAACGTGCACTACGCCTTTGAACCTTAGTAGTTCTTGCTGTATTAGAGACCTTTTTATTCTACATATCTGTGTGAGCTAATATATAGATTGACCAGTGAATGAGGATCGTTGCAAAGTTAACCGCCCTGGGTGTCACTGAATATATGTAGTTACTTAGGTATATTTCTCGTGGAGGTCTTCTGCTTGCACCCCACTGGAGACCTAAAGAGTATTGTCATTTCATAAAGATAGTTCAAAAGCGAACATCTTATTGATTTAATAGTGAGCAAGTTTAAGTTCGAAATTCTGTTAAGAATACCACAATGCTTTTTGGTAGCAGAGCTTGGAAATTTGCCAGTTGGTATTAAATGCAACTGTGAGAAATCAGGTTCCTACTTACTAGCTTACTCTAAAGAAAAATATTACTTTTATAAGATACATAAATAACTTAGTGTTCGTCTGAGTGCAAGTTTTTTATATTTACATGAAATGCCTTGCCTTTGGTCGGTGGCCTGTCTCATCTGAGACTACGCAGCAGATATTATAGTGCACAAGTATGCGCCTACCACAGGTGCACTGCCTATTCCCTCACTCTCGTAGTCCGATGGGACGGAAGACTGACACGACCGGAGAGATCAGGTTCAGGACCAACGGCTTAACGTGCCTTCCGAAGCACAGAGGGGTCTCGATATGTGTAAAACGGTCACGCATCACAAGAATGACCGCGACGAGCTCGACTTAATCTCGACTGCTTTGCGTGGTAGTCATGTGGTCTTTTTTATTAATACAAGCAAACCATATTATAACACTCAATAAAAGTAGAATATAATGCAAATAATAGCTTTGAGATGCATAAATGCAGCCTTTGTTCAGTCATCCGTTTGAACACATCAGTAGATCTAAATATGTATACCATTACCTACCCAGTTTGTCCATTCAGCGTAGGAGATTATATACCAGGGAAGCTGCATGCATTGTACCAGCAACCGCGATGAAATGCTCGCTAATTGCCAATTAATTTATCATTGGTCATGATTTCATTAATTAATCAGTTTATGAGAATTGATCGCGTAATTAAGTGATATGATCCTGTTTGTTTTATTATTTAATTATAACTGAGGTTTATTGAAAGATGTATTATTAGTATTCAAGTTTTGTTAAGTAGAATTTTTTATCTTTTACAGTTTGTTTTTCTTATGATCAGTATGGTAATTACAGTTAAAATTAGATGGCTATCTATCTTAATTGGGACGTTCACTAAATCGGTAGGATTCTCTTTATTAAACACAAAAAAAAACATATACGTTAAATCTACCTTAATGTTCGGAATTAAGTTAGCTTCAAAATAATATTTATGTTATCCGCCACCTATTACATTGGGACCTATAACATTACTGGCGAAATGTAGGTGTACTGTACAGTCTACTCTGCCTACACCTTCGGGGAATACGGGCGTGATTTTGTTTCATCCCTCGTTATTTGTTAGCACACGCATATACAAGTGCGAAACACGCTAACATAAGGGAGTTAACCAACCGTCAAAAATTCAAGATTTAAGGAAAACATTTTTCAAAATTTAACTTATTTTACATTATTCGTATCTCGTGTTCTATTGTATTACGGATGAAGAGTAAAGGGACTTCTTATCAGCGTTGATACGAACCAACATACTTACGGACCGCATTGAGATTATTCTAACAGGCATCGTATTCACGCGCCCTATCTTGCATGGTGTTTACAGCCACAATATCCTTTTGGTGCTGGCTTTAAATCTTTCAACATAGTCATTATATGCTCATAAATGATAAATGATTTTATTTTTGCAAATAGGTTTTAAAAAACACTTTTACACGTATTTTTTTTTAAACTAGATAGATCGTCGGCAATTCCTAACTGACTACCTCTGAGAAGAAACTCCGAAACAAACTCAGGGGTCAAAGTCTCTTTTAAAGTCCAGACAAGTTCAAGAATTTATGTGAGAACAGTGTAGGTGGTCTGAGAAGAGGTCCTTTTAGGAAAGAACCACAGCGGGTTTGAGTCGACCTGTCCTTACAGACGCCTCGTCTCGTACCATCTGAAGGACATTTGGGTAGGCCGCTTGAAATACTCAACCCTCAGATACGTAAAAGAAAAATTAGTAAAAAAGGCAAAACCTACACAATGAACCTACATAGCTCTCTTTAGAATGTGATTTTTGGAGTCAAGACCATACTATTAAAATAAATGTGCATACCTTACAACACAAAATCAAAAGACAGTGATGTTACCCTAAAATACGGCTCACGATGTTGAAACGAGAATAAAGGAGGTTGTTCTATCGATTTCCGAAACAAAGCGTAATTGATGTTATTGTATTGTCAAGTGGTTGATCGATAGCTGGGCTATCTGGAAACACCAAGACGTTTCCCGGGGAGCACATTACGCTGTTCGAGACTGTCATGCAAATCGATAACGGCATCAAGTGCCGAACATCTGATATATTGGTGAGATATCGATGTTCCGACCAAAGGGGTTGATCAGGTCAAAAGGTTCTCTAGATTGTGGAGACAATCATGTTCTTCGAAAAGGGTTGTGACCACGACATGGTTTTATATTACAGTATACATACCTATATGTATACCAATATATCTGTGATGTATATGTGATAGGTAGGTCTACAACAACAAAGAAATTATATGAGTAAAATAATAATGTATGAAAGTATATAAATGTTAATTTATTGTTTATCTGCATATATAGGTAAAAATGCGGCAATCGACACTGAAAAGCTTACGAAACTGCTCCTCACATACTAAGATATTAGAACCTACAAATCCTTTTTTAGATACATGTCATATTGTCAGTTTTGTCTAAACATATTGGGACAACAGCCAACTATCAGTGTCTACATTTATATTGTAGAATCACCTAAGAGCCAAGGTTTGTAAATTACAACTTGCACAATAATTTACAACCTCCTCAGATTAACGTCCACGGATTAGTCGGTGGCTTGTTGGACGTAAACAAATTTATGTTGCAAGTAAAATAAAGCTCAAACGATATTGTTGGTATTAATTCTCTAGAATTACGGCTAAGGGTCTACGAGAACCATTCTTAATAAATTTCTGTTCTCAAATTATTTGGTACATTTCAGGCATGTTGCTTTTCGGGGGTCGGCGATACGTTTTCATTCCACGGTTCATTGTTTAAATTTCAAATGTTCCATTTTGCTTATTAAATAAAAAAGCTGTTTAACAAAGGAATTGGTTGTGATGCAAAACTGATTGCTTGCAGACCCTCGGGCGGGGCACAAAGAAAGGAAGATTCGTATTACAAAGGGTTGTCTTAACTTGAGCGCTAGTATTGTCGCTAAATGAAGTTATTCAATTAAGTGGCTTCAATTTGCGTTGTATATACATAAACTGATTAAGTTACTAAACAATAACAATTTCAGCGGAATTTTGCGGTCGACGGTAACCGACGTTTGGTATGCAAGTATGTTGAACAATATTATTGCAATAATTGTTTGGATTTTAAAGTTACGATTGTACGTGCTCTAACATCCAGAGATCCAACTTATGATTAATAAACAAGGCTTTTATAAAATTGGTATGCTTCACTTGATAAAATTAACTAATTTTATGTAAATACTTGTCATCAACAAAAGGCGTAACGTAGATTGAAAAATCTATTTCGCATCAATAACCGTCGTTTTCTTCAAAACAGTACAATATTATCAAACAATTACATAGAATAGCTACTTCAAATGCCCGTCAATTTGGTAGAACGGGGCATTGTGGTGTCGTAGGCATTGCTGATTGCCGTTAAGATTACTAACTCCCGACGCAGACGTGCTTACAACTCCTTGGTTTTGAAACGACAATTGGTAGAGAAACGAGACAGGTATACCTACCTACCTGCACAGTTTTCTATGTTTATCTTCATGTCTTAACGTTTTTGTCTTATCTACGAGTATAGAGATTATTACGATTGATCGCACATTAGATTGGCTACTACAACTACAGTAGTACTACTACAGTACACCAAAAATACTTACAAAAATAACTATCTACGAATGCTAAATTACCCATTCACTAGTTGCTAGCAATAGTAGCCAATCTAGTGTGCGATCAATCGTAAATGACTGAGAATTCCAACAAATGCAACTATCGGTAGCATCGCAATAGATACTTTGCGTCTTTATACCAAATGGTTTACGCGTTTATAAATACAGATGCATCAACGATCAATTGATAGGTGCAGGAACGTCACAGATGGATCTACGATCTGTTAGTCAATGCCCCACGCCGATGAGTCACGCGTCTCAGTGCCAAGACAGGCGAAGCGGTGTTCTATGCGGGCTATACACACGCATAATCACACGCGATAGTAGTCAGGTAACCTACGTCTCTGGTCCTGTTATCTCTACGTTACGTTCCTAACATAACGCTTTGAGCAATTCCTAAATTGGACTTAATCCGATACTGCTCGTAATCCGTTTAACCCCTTAGGGAAATATTATTGTAGTACATTAACAAAGGGATCCGAAACATTGAAGGTGACTGAGTAAACTAGGCATGAAGTATTCGGAATAATTCACCTATTTACTTTGCGAGGCAATCTCCTGTCTATAAGGAGGCTCGTGTATGTACTATGAAACGTCTTAGCCACAACTTATGGGTCCTTAGTACTTGTCGGGATACCTTTGACTTGTCATACATTGTCTTGTCTTCGTCTTTAGCAGTCTTGTTTGAAATCACTACGAAAGGATTATCAAATCTATATACAAAGTTTGGGTTTTGTATCATCAAAATATACTGCTCCAGTGTCTTTTTTGTGCTTGTTAATATGATACTGCATAAAGGTGAGGTACAAGAAATAAAGAAGAATATATTAGGTATCGAAAAATCTAAAGAAAAAGTATAAAGAATTTTCAAACAGACACCAACACGAATGTAAGTACTAATACTAAATGACGTAATAGGTAATAAACGCCATTTCTAACAAGCGATAAATATTTAAATTGCCGCAATATAAACGCAATAATTCGCGTTGCGTTTTATTTCCCAGTTAACGCGTCTATCGCGCGGGTTAGTATTAAATATTTATAAATCATGCCGCCCTTCCATCTTGAGTGCGGCGGGTCCCGAACGAGTGAACTTCATTATTGTACGAGTACTGTTCTAATGTCAAAGGAAATGAGTTTCCATTAGTCGGCCGAACGTTAAAACGAACGGTTTGACCGAAGTTATGTTTAATTCGTGTTTCAGATAATTATCGATTGTTGTTAATGTTACTAGTGTACATACCTACGAATACGGGAGAGCGGGACTTGTGACGTACCATGGGGGAGGCATATGTCTAGCAGTGAACTGCAATAGGCTGATTTGATAATGATGATGATACTATAAATGTTTGACATAGTGTGGTAGCTGTCTTTCCGCCGAACTCTGACATTTAATGAATACCTAAACTATCACTAAATAAAGGTTTCCCTTGTAAAATCTTTGCTTAGTGTCAGTTTAAGTAATCATCTACGTTTCTTAGAGTGGCAGTTTAACATTAGAGTTTTGGTCTGTTGGTTGAGCCTTCGCCATTGATTTATGTATGATGTGAAGCGATCGCTCATTCTATATGTGTCTCATTGCGCCTGTATTGCGAAAAGTTAGGTTGCAGATTGCAGCTCCCGTACCATGAACTCTTAAGGACAAGCAGGCGAGACGCCGCACTTATGCACATAGCAGCGTCTCGTTTCCACAACGTAAAATGTCCTGCTTTAGGAGTTCATGGCCTACCATGAACCAGGGCCTATAGGGGCCTATAGGTATAGTGAAATTAAAGTTATCGGGAAGCATTTAATAATAACTAATAATCACACAATCTGGTATAGCGAAGAAAGAACATGGTACCTATATTATTTATAACAATGAAAAGTGACTACAATTCACCTGCAAGGAGAATTTTGTTCCTTTTCCTGAATAAGTATAAATGGCGTACATCAGTTTCATAGTTTATGTGAAAAGCGGAGAAATGTTCATCGCAGACTTTAAGACGGCCGTCTGTCGTAATGTTGACACTGAAATGTTTTCACAAAAGCTTGTAATACGTGAACCGTCTACATTTTAAAATAAATCCGGACGATTTGACTCGTTCTTTCTTTTTATGGCTATGACTCTTACGATTATGACCTTCATTTGATATTTGTATGCAGCATCAGGCACACGTTAAAGTATTTATTGCTTTAAAAGCTCATAAATATAGGTATTGGGTCGAATACCGTTTGTAATATAAGCAAGGAACGTTATTTTAAGGTTCTTCGTCTACAAGATAGCGACTGTACAGCCTTAAAGCGATTAATAGAAAGAGAAAAAAATACATCAATTATTTTTCTTAGATATATCTTCATTAGATATATACTCGTATAGAACTAAAGCTGCTGTTATTGGGTTTTTCCATTAGGTATTTCTCAGTAACAGCACGGAGTCTGGATTCGTGCTCGGTTGATGGAAATAGGCTCGCCCCTATTACATTGAGACATATAACTTAACTGGTAAAATGTGGGTGTACTATTTGAGCAACTCTGCCTACCTCTTCGAAAAATACAGGCGTGATCGTGGCGTGATGTCTGAAATAACTAAATTATAAAATAAATATATAAATTTTGATTTATATTGCATTTGTAAAGTAATAATAATCTAACGAGATATATTATGCTTTGATTATTATGATACTCATAGATATGTAAGACAAAGGGTTGATAATAAACCGCATGTCCTGTGTGCGCTTGACGTATGCGGGTCTTGTCACCTCGGGCTTGTATCGTACAATGCTATAAATGCAAGTACTCTGGAATGAAAACCATTGGCGGTCGCGTAGCAGATCGGCTCTACAATTTGCTACGTCCGTAGCACATACCTACAGCGTAGCAGTAAGTTCGAAAATCGTAGCAACGAACAAGCCTATTATTCCTTACATTGCCACCAGCTGCTAAAAAATATAACCTTCGTGAAGTCCTAAAAAGTTAAATTAAAACAAGATTTTTCACGTGAATTAATCTAACATTTTTGCATGAAATGTTTTCTTCTTCTAAGTAAACAACACGGAAAACAGTTGAAGTCATATTTTTGTTTGTGGGCTAAATGATAACGATCTTGTGAAAAAGTAGCTCACCGATGAGCCCAAATATTTCACCCTTGTTTTGGAAGCGGGATGATGCAGCATCTCCACAGTGAACGGCATGATTTTCCAAACTCGGTTACATCGGTGGCTACTGTCTGTCTATTCATGAATAAAATTCAATTCAATTATTAGAACTAATTAAATCGTATTTTGCTATATCATGTGCTGAGACATGGTGTTATGTGCTCTTAGTATTAGTGCGTATTGGTTAGCAGTTTATGGAGTATGTCTTGCATGTAGTTTAAAACAGGTTTTTTATTAACTTTTTTATTCAAGAAAAAAGTCGCCCTACAATAGAAATTTCAAAAATGTCTATAAAAATATTATGTTATTACTACAATATAAACTCTTTTTTTTACTTTAATTTTGTTAATACATAATGTAGTACTTAATTCTAATACAGATTAAAAAGAATACAAAAATAAACCCTTAAGAAGCATCATAGAATTCAACCCCATTGATGTCAACCAGTAACGGGCCCAAAACACAGCAGCATAGGTACTACTAAAATACTTATACAATATAATAAGATCAACAGACAGTTTATAAGCCTTAAATTCGTCCAAATTTAAAACACCGTCCGTGCTGAATATAAGTCGGGGTTCTTTTCATTACTTCACCCTTATCGTGCCGCTGCAGGGTGAAGGGCCGCGCCCCCCCCCCCTCCGCCCCTCTGTTAGATCTCTTCGTGGTTAATCTCCCCAATAGCAGACTATCTTGGCTTACCTTCTTCATCAAGGTTGCGGCTCCATTGAGTCTACATGTAGTACTGGGTTTATTTAGGTATGTTACACGAAAGAGATTAAAAAAATACTCAAAGGAAACATTGAGGAGTCCGTGTTCTGTGTTGGAACTTCGTATAACTTTCCATATATAAGCAATTATAATTAATGTTTTTAGAACTTTCAAGTTTAGCAAAAGTATTGTATGAGTGAAACTGTAGTCTGTAGGTAAGTGTAAGTAAAATGATAAACTCTATGAAAATATTAACCCCACTGTCACCGTCGTTTGCATGACAAAAAATAGAGATGTCAACATACTTATGGAGTGATTTTCTTAAAACATATTTAAGCATCGCTTATAAGTAAGATAGTCTCTATCGTCTATATAGTCTCTATCCATACTAATCCATACTACTAATATTATAAATGTGAAAGTAAATCTGTCTATGTGTCTGTCTGTTACACCTTCACGACTAAACTGCTGGAAAGATTTTGATGAAATTTGGCATGTAGAAAGTTTAAGACCCGAGAAAGGACATAGGCTACTTTCTTTTAATTCTACCCTCTAAAGCGTTTAAATAGGGGTTACCGCGGGCGGAACCGCGGGCAAAAGCTAGTATACCTATATATAACATTATACAAATTGAAAAAAGGAACAGATTAAAAAAAAATGGACGCATATCTTATTAACCTCCAGGAACAGAAGAAGCCAGCCACGAATCCGTCAACTACTTTCAATATTGATTTCAATTTGAAACCAACGTCCCACTTTCGTTGCCGACCGTACATTCGTATCCATACATCCATTGCTAAACTTTTCCCGAACAGATAGACAACAATACTAAAAGTTATGAATTTCGTCTTTTGATCCACTGAATAATTCATAGATCACACACGAGCCCGCATAGCGAACGTTACGATAACTATAGTTTTATTATATTAGTTAGATGCGTAACTATTTTAATCCAGTTAGAATGGACGGAAAATGTCTGAAGTTAGTGAATTCTCCCTTCACATAGTTCTCATGGCTCCCAAAGGACCCCTGCTTAATGTACCCTAACGATCTCATTTAAATTGTAACATCAGATGGGGCTGGCGACTGAGTAGGCCATTTTTTGACATCCTTTCTATTTGACCCTTTCACTGTCCAGTGTACCACATGGTACACATCCATTGTTTTACTATTGTGTCTACTTAGCGGACAGCAAACGTGCTAAATGCGAAAGTGTCTATGTATGTGTGTTTGTTTGTGTAGTGGTATGACCGTTGGACTGCCAAGTCAATGGTCGTTAGTTAAAAACCCGGCACGCTCCAGTGTCTTTTTAAATTCATGTGCGTACGTAATTAGTTATCAGTTGCTAAGAACGGTGGAGGAAATCGTGAGGAAACCGGCACACCGGAGAGATTTTTTAACAGTTTTCCAACAGCCATGTCAGAGGCGATTTGTACTCTGAAACCAGGTTGTTCATCAACCATACGAGAGAAGAAGAAGATCACAATAAAAACTACTGAACCTGACGTAAGTACATTAGATTTGGAGATAGATAATTTCGCGGTGATTAGTCAGTCGTGCCAGTCGTTACAATTACTTGGAAAAACATTTTGATATAATTACATCTACACTTACTTGGATATGGATCTGTAAGATCGCATAAAGCCAGTTCGTAAACCAATAGGCCAAACTACATCTATTGCAATATACACAATAGTATTATTATCACTAGAAATATAGCAGAAGTAATAAAAGTATAGTAGTATCTAAACAGTATCTAAATACCCTATTTATTTAATTCCTGCCACAGATAACGTTACCGAGATAATGCGAGTTTACGAGCGTCTGGCAGAACTGGGAAATTCAAACTAATGTCGTACACATATAGGTTGTATACGTATACATTTTAAGGTTGCTGAGTGCTCATGACCCTCCCTTAACTTTGTATGGAGGAGTGCCGTGGTTTTGTAGAGTAGTCTGCCAGTGTCGGGACGAAAAGTTACTACTATTGTCCTTTTATTTTTACAATAGGAATGAAAATAAAAAGAGATACCGTATAGATTTATTTCTATTTATTTAAAATATATTGTAGTTGTAACTATGTACTTTCTTCTTTAGATATAAATATCGACTATAGTTTTGGTTACAACGGTGGGAATGCCTCGCATATTAATTTAGACAGACTGTCATTTCAGAGTTCTTAAATCAAAATTAATAAAAAATTGGATATTATTTATCTTTTAAATTAAAAAAGCATTCAACTGTTTTAAATTTCAAATGAGGAACGATGTAAGAAGTTATGCATACAGGATTCATTGCTTGCATGCAATTTGTGTACAAACTCATTACGTAAAAGCCAGTAAAAGAATTTTAATAGCGTTTCCAGTGTCCTCACTCCACAAGTGCAATATAAAAGCTATGTGGGAATGTTTGTGCGCGATAAAATTTTAATGTTTGTTGCTCTTTCCACTATGTAGATTTTATAGACTGCGCGTTTTAAGAGCGACTAAACGTTTTGTTTGTACGATAAATCATGGTAGGGCTTCACCAATAAACCGAACACAATCTCGAGGGCACTTCACTCGTTTTTGTCAAATCAAGAGCAATGCCCTTCCCATTTTACGCTCGATACATTCATGGCATTTTTTGTGTTTGTTCTTTTGTAATTTGTTGCTTCGAAATAGTCGGTACATTTGTGGAGAGGACGATGCTCTTTAGTTGTTTTTATGTTTCGAAATATGTACTTAGTAGCTATGTCTGTAACATAACATAACATAACATCACGCCTGTATTCCCCGAAGGGGTAGGCAGAGGTGTACATATAGTACACCCACATTTCGCCAGTTATGTTGTAAGTCCCAATGTAATAGGGGGCGAGCCTATTGCCATCAACCGGGCACAAATCCAGACTCCGTGCTGCTACTGAGAATAACCTAATGGAAAACTCAGTAACACTTTGCCCGACCCGGGATTTGAACCCAGGACCTCTTGCTCAGCAGTCGCGCTTAGCGACCACTAGACCAACGAGGCAGTCAACTATGTCTGTACTGTAGTATATGTCTAGCTACACTATTGTCTAAGATTCACATTTTTTTTGTGTGTCATGCCACATTGTCTCACTTCAAACGTCTTTATATAAACAACATTGTAGTCAACGAGATCAATAATTTAGTTAACTGACGCATTTTTCTCAAGCTTGAAAGCTTAAAATAAATCGAAGTCCCAACTCCATCATATTTTGAACCTTTCGAATAAAACCATATAAAAAGTGACAAGTTGAGTTGCTACAGCTATTCGCCCGTACCGTAGCGAAAATATTGGCCAGTCAGCAATTTTGTAACTGGGAGCTCGGGTCGTACGTATGTATGTAGACATCGCTATGGGATTTCGCAATCGGGATTTTTTGTCCACCAGTATTTTTACACGGTGTAGGTATATAAAAAAACTTTGATAACATTATAATAGGAATGCAATAACATGCTTTCTTATCTAAAATAATTTTTTTACAAGCAGTTGGATTTGATAAGATTATAATAGGGATTCAAGAACATGTTTTCTTATCTAAAATTATTATTTTTAAGCAGTCCTTTTTAAAATATAAAATATTTTAGTAAAAACTTACCTGAGATGTTATTCTTTTGAAAGGAGAAAATACGACAGAAAACATCGAGAAGATTGAAATCTATTTTATAAATGTTCAATCTAATAAAAAATATTGGATGTTTCTAGAATTCAATAACATTTATATTGAAATCACCTCCAATAGTTGACTTGAAAGGAATTCTATCAGTTCAGTGAAAAGGCATTTTGCCGTGAGCGAGCTATATATGAAATTCCTAGTCTAGTCTTGCCAAGAACTTCCTAAAGTCCTTCCCACAAAATTGTTCATCTGGAAACCTAGATATTTTGTTGGACAATCTTTACGGGTGACTGCCCGAAAATAGTCCAGTGTTTCAAAAAAATCTATTGTTACAGAAGCTTATCTCTGCTCGGTTATTCCCCGATGACTATAATGTAGGATGAGTGGCAGTCGGCGAGTGAAGCGCACGTTGCCAGTTCGTATCGAGACGTTGCCAGCTCGTCACGTGGCAGTGGATAAAACAAAACAAAACGCTTCCCGGGGAATGCATCGACTGCGGCCAGGATATTGACGGCAAAACAAAAAATATAGAACTAGATTACTTGCCTCTTTCTGGCTTGTTGTCAACTTCGCAAAATTTTCCTCTAGGACTAATCCTTTAAACGTGAAATCCCAGCAATTCTTCTTATTTTAATAAACGGTTGCATTTAAAACCTGAATCATACTTATTCATGTCAAAGTACGCAATTCATATTATGAATTTGTGACTTTACAATATGGTTCATATTATTATCCTAATAGGAATCTACTGAAGCGGCTATTTTAGCCTCCCTGATCCTTGAAAGTCTAGTTTGTTCAGCGTCAGTACGAGATTGTCTGGAACCCTTTCCTTGTTAAGACATAATAATATACTAATTCAGAATTAATAAAAGAATCTGTCCTAAAATACGGCTAATCTACCAATAGCTTTGAGTACCAAATGGCAGGGTAATTTATGAAATCAGTAAAAGAAAAAGCTCGGCAAACGGCTTCCATATGAACTGAGTGGACGTCAAAACGAAATGAGGGTATTCCAAATCGGAACGACACGTGGGATGAAATATGAATCGCAATGATACGAACGATTGAAAGCATGATCATAATACCAATTTATTAAAGCACGAACTGATAAATTCATTCATACAAACAGTCTCACCTATAGGTAAATCCCTAAAGGGTGGCCGAGGTTTTTTCTATTAGATTCGTCGACATTTCGACTGCCTCGTTGGTCTAGTGGTTGCTAAGCGGGACTGCTGAGCATGAGGACCTGGGTTCTAATCCCGGGTCGGACAAAGTATTATGGGGTTTTTCTAATTGGAATTCTCTTGTCTGGATTTGTGCCCGGTTGATGGCAAGGCTCGCCCCCTATTACATTGGGACTTACAACATAACTGGCGAAATGTGGGTGTACAATATGTTCACCTCTGTCACCCCTTCGGGGATTACAGGCGCGATGTAATGTTATGTTTTATGTGTTCTTTCTCGCTTCTCACAACTCGCTTTTCCGTCCCCTAATAATTTTATATTTATATATAATTAAACTCCAATATTAGACACATTCACTTACCACTTCCGCCCTTTGCATATACTTAGTTACATATAATTTCGGTTTCGCTACTAATTAACCGACATAACCAAAGCACGATTGTTCAAGGTCCACATTAATTAACCCATAATTACCGGTTGTTTGTTCCCACTTTGATATGTGTCGGTTTCAGGATATGAAATTAACACCATGCTTTTATTCCTTTGAATATCGTGAAGGGGTAAATATTTTAATGACACCTCGAGGACAGGAACGAGGAGTCTTTAATGCTTCGAGAAAAAGATGGTACGGTCGTGCCTCTGTTTTGCTCGACTTGGCGGGGGCACTACCGTGCCCCCAGATATAACGTCACTTACGTATATCTAAAAGCCGGTTTAAAGTGAAGAGGTAGGCAGAAATATTTATTATTTTAATATTAATAAGCATTCAAACTCATACTCATACTACATAACTACACATTATTATAACGCAGAATATGTTTACAAGTCGCACGTAAAGCATGAACCAATGCACCAGTGTTTGCACACACACTTGTACAATACAATATCTCCGGCGTCGCTGGCTACTCCTGGCGATATGCTGTCGTGACGATTTTCTCAAGGACAAGTATCTTAAGAAAGAAATAATAATACCAGCTAGCTAAGTTTGAACCCCTAACCCCATAGCTACTTTAGAAGCCAGCCCATAAACCGTCGGGTTAATTCGACTAACTTTATTAAATACACTCATAAATGTCGGTCATAAAAATGTTATTGCATTATTTTACGTCTCTGTTTAAAGGAATGTAGTAAAGTTTCATTTTACTGCGTTTTAAAAGACTTGCTTTTAAATTCATTAGGTAAACTTGTGTACCAATTAACATTAGTATTAAATGTTTGCTTTATTATGCCTGAATTATCAAAAGTAAGCAAAAGATCTACGTTAGTTTTTTTTAGTAGCAGTCTTGTTGTCAGTTTTTCTGTAACCCTGGTTAGAAACCTAGCATAGTTATTTTTTCTCAGCCTGTGTTTTCCCACTGCAGGGCAAAGGCCTTTTAAAACGCATTGTCAGGGTTTCACAAATAAGCCTGCTTGTTTTTTTTTATAATGTTGTTTTTATTATTAATAATTATTTCTTGTCGTTATCACATAATCCAACACAAAGCCATAAACCAAAAGTGAAAACTCTGGTCTCCCGCTCGGCATCAGCAGTCCAATTATCATACATACATTCTCTAAAACTAAAAATGCTTAAGAAGTTTAATATCTATTCTTATTGCATCATTTATTAGAATAATTTTATAAAGAATCTAAGTATTTCTTTACGCCAGCATAAAACAAAAGCAAAGAGTTCAGATTGGCTTGCTGAATTAGATTCCGAAACCTAGGGGCTCTATATTCAATGAAGGAAACTCTGGGGGATTGATTAGGTGGCCTTCGGGACGTGAGCCGGTAAACAACTGCTTACTTAGGCCGGCAATCGTCTATGTTGTAAAGATTGGTTGATTGGCAAGCTTTTTATAAAAGACTGAACGTTATAAAGGTTTTCATGAAATATTAAAAATCCTCTTGTAAAAAATATCTACGTATTTCAAACTTACTCAACGATTTTCAAATTGTGAAACATAAAGCGTACAGTTAGTACTATTTTACCCGGCACTACGAATAAATTCCTTTTTTTTAAAAAAAAAAAACGTCGCCCCACTGTCGATGTTGTCCTGTCGTGGGTGCGTTTCACAAACATGAAATATCACATACACAAACACCCAGACTCGAGACAAACATCTGCGGATCACACCAATTTTTGTCCCGTCCGGGAATCGAACCCGCAACCCTTAGCGCAGGAGTCTAATCGCTTAGCCACTGCACCAATCAGGTCGTCGTAAATTCATTAGGTAAGTATATTATTTTACAGGAAATGTATGTGTGAATTGATTTCTTTGCACTATTGTACTGTACCTGAAGTATTTTCAAATTCATAAACAACATTTTTTTCTACCTATTTAACTTTGAAGTAAATAAAAAACAAATAAGATACGAGAAAACAAAAACTTATTCGAAACTAGACGTAAAGTTGGCTACCAATACAGTAGGCCTTTGTTTTAGTTGTATGGTAACCGGCGAGTCAAAACGATGTCAAGAAGTTTTGACAATGTTGGCCACCAATTTACAGTTCCGACAACGTTGGCCACCAATTTGCAGTTTTGACAGGTTCCTGTTCAATTCACTGCAGTGTACAGCGTTCGAACTTTAACGAGCTGTTGCTTTGGTTGGCAGCAGATCCGAAACGTCCAAATGTTACGGCTTATATTTTGATGTATGAGACGAGTTGCATGTTGAACGCTTGATTCAACTTGATTCCCGCACGGGACCACTGTACGATCTACAGGAAGTATGCCTATTAATTATTTTAAGCAGATAATAGAAGTGAATCAACTATTTAATGTGTTTAAAAGAAAGAGTAAGTTTCTTAGTTTAGTTTTAGCAAATTGGTCTTCTTCTTATCGTATGGTTGATGAACAACCTGGTGTCAGAGTGTAAACCGCCTATAGGTCACCGACATGGCTTTACACACCGTTGAAAAAACTCTCAGGATTGCCGGTTTCCTCACGATGATTTCCTTCACCGTTTTTAGCAACTGATAACTAATTTATATTACGCACATGAATTCGAAAAGACATTGTGCGTGCCGGGGTTTGAACTTGCAACCTTTGACTTGGCAGTGCAACGGTTATACCACTCGGCTATCGGTGCTATATAGCAAATTGGTGACTATAAATTACTAAACGTTTACAAAAATACCTACTTACTCTAAAATGAAATTTTCTGATCTGTCTGGTCCAAGTCTGTTAAACCAAGTCTAGGCGTTACTCGATATGGCAAAAATTCTTTGTATAAAAAGAAATTAGGTAAACCTAATATAAAATCATTGAAAACATACCATTTTAAATAAATACTATCTAACCGCCGAAGGCCATAGGAGAGGCCTATGTCCAGCAGTGGACTAAGCTAGGCTGATGATGATGATGATGATGAACCGCCGAACTCAGAGACATTTAATGATTACTTAAACTATCACTAAGTGAAGGTTTTCTTTGTGAAATCTTTACTAAGCGTCAGTTTAAGTAATCATTAATGTCTCTGAGTGCGGCGGTTAGTAGTAAATACCAGTTCATAACATTAAAATTCTAAAACAGTTCAATCGATACAAAGTAGTCAACATATTGTTCAAATAGGTCAGGTACGGTAGTAATCGTAGAATTAGTCATGTAGGTCGGCCATCGTTTAAATATTTACCCAGCACATACAGGTAGCTGTTACCGAGAACACTGGTACCCCATGTATAATTCACGCATTCCGTTAAGGATTTGGTCAAATTGTTTTATTTGCACATTTTGCGTTTTGTCATGTTTATTTAATAAACCGCAAATATATTTAGATTATGTACGAACGTTTTTAATTAAAGGTTACTTTGTTATGCTTTCATCGCCTAGCTTTCATGAGACTAGTTTCAGCTCGCGTAGTTGTCCGCGTCGAAAATCTTACGGGGACATTGCCAGGATTAAAGTAAGCCATTTTGTTTTCTTGAGTTCAAGGTTTATGCCAAATTAAATAACGATTGGTTTAGGAGTTAAGTGGATACAGAAAGTTATTTTGGCATTCATTCCTTGCACTTGCTTTTGGCGATTGTTGTAGTTCTTCTTCTTATCGTATGGTTGATGAAAAACCTGGTGTCAGAGTTTAAACTGCCCGTTGGCCTCTGACATGGCTTTACAAATCACTAAAAAATCTTTCAGGTGTGCCGGTTTCCTCACGATGTTTTCCTTTACCGTTTTTAGCAACTGATAACTAATTTATTGTACGCATATGAATTCGAAAAGACAGTGGTGCGTGCCGGGGTTTGAACTTGCGACCTTTGACTTGGCGCACCACTCGGCTATCAGAGCTTTTGTAGTAGTGTGGTTGGACATTTTGCTAACTTGATGTTATGATAATTACATCGAATAATTAGAATAAATAAATAAAGCAAGACATCAAATACATTTCAGGGATCATGTTACTAACGTTGTACCTAGAGGTTTATTTTACAAAAAACTAATCCAGCAGCTCACAACCGAGAGGAATGGAGGAAGGAAAGGGAGGCCTTTGCCCTGCAGTGGGACGACCATGGCTGAAATAATAATAATAATAATAATCCACTTAGGTAAATTCCAAGCTTGTTTAGCGTTGGAACCAATAAAAGCTGGGTATGCAAAATCCAATCTTGCAAAGTAAGTAAACTAAAATCCATTAAACGAATCCTTAATAAAATAAAAATTGCTTAAAAGGAATTTTTAACATTGCAACGTAGTTACAACGTGAGGTAACTATAAGCTTTAAACCTTAAAGTAAATATAGAAGGCACACAAAGGTGAATTAGTCCAGCCAAGTGCAAACTGTTAGTTAAAATGTTTGGTGGGCTGACGTAAACCCACAGCGGGCTTCAGAAACTCAAAAGTTTGTATAAAGCTTTGTCAAATAACGTCGACAGGCGCTGAGAAATTATTTGTTGATATAAGCTGTATTTATAACACTATGATTATTTGGGAATTTTATTCTACTTGTTTGGTTAATGGGGACGGATAAGGCATACAATTGGCTAGTTGACACCACCAATCAATTGACATACTTTTATGCGCTGTCAAATCGCTATTCCTCGATAGATTTTGTATGGCTATAGAAACCTGTGACGTCACTAGTTCGCTAACTCAATTGTCTTACTATTTTTAGATTTCAAAGCAAATAAAAATCGAATATTACAGTAATTTAAAAATGTAGAGCGTTTTTAGGGTTAAAATAAAGCATTTTCTTAGTGAAGTAGGGTCTTGGAATTGTTGGTTAATGGGGTCAATTACCCAATTCCTGTTTGTTGCTATAATAGCGAGTCGTAAGGGTAACGAACTCAGTGTGAACCTAATGAGACGAAACACTGCCTGACATGGTTGTGGTTGCGTGATGGCATGCCTTTGATTTTTGTCCGCCCCTTCACAGAATATAGATGAAAGACATACGAATATTCATTAATGGACAGTCGAATAAATGAGAGGATTAAATTGAACAATTTTTTTTTATAAATTCATGTCACCTATAATTTTAAGTCGTGACGTAGATTTAAGATTTTTTTTTGTTCTTATAAGGCATCAAATTGTGTTCCTAATAATATAACTATTGTGTTTAGGATAGGCTATTTCTGTTGCTGTCTGTACATAAATAAGGTATTATTTAATTGTGTTCAGGCCTTACTGGAGGCTAACCTTGGTCTGAAAGAGTGTTTGTCACACAAAATGGAAGCGGCAAAAACAGGCTGCATTAATAAACACCCTTTATAAGGCGCTGGGAACATAATGAACACTTGTTTCGTCAAAATGAAATCCTTTCTGACTGAATATGGACATTAAGGGATAATCCAGGGTGTCAGCTGACTCCATACCAAATTTTATCAAATCGGTCCAGCTTTTTCAACGTGAAGAGGTAACAAACATACAAACTCACTTACTTTCGCCTGTATAATATTAGTGTGATAATATAAAGTGTGATCACGCTTACCTATAGACGATCGAGTGGTTTTGGAACACC
This sequence comes from Abrostola tripartita, assembly GCA_905340225.1. Classification (NCBI taxonomy): domain Eukaryota; kingdom Metazoa; phylum Arthropoda; class Insecta; order Lepidoptera; family Noctuidae; genus Abrostola; species Abrostola tripartita. The sequence goes on from HG996494.1 coordinate 2,589,272, forward strand.
ATTTCGCCAATTATGTAAGTTTTATAAAATAGGGAACGAGTTTACTGCCATTAACCGAGCACAACTACAGACTCCATGCTGCTCTGAGGATTACGTCCAAAAAATCCAAAACACACACAAACACAACATAGATTAACAAAGCTTTTAAAGAAGGATCGCTTTAATCACCTTCCTCTCCATAATTGACTTTTATCTCACCACATTTTTCTCGCAGTTGCCTCTCACGTCCAAATAGAAAGGGTAATTTTAACACCATTTTTTGCTAACCAAACTGCGGGCAGCTTCAAATAGCTAACATTTTTCGCAAAATTATTTACAAGCGCACATTTCTAGGTCGGACAACGAGTGTAAAGCGAACGTAAAGTGTATCGGTACTTGAGTCCAGTGCACTTGTGTGAGGATCATTTTATTCGACCATGGGTAAATGCAGCTCTAAATAAAATATCTCGTGTTATTTCTACTATGAACTGTTTGTGTGTAGTTTTGTGTGATATCTGTATAAGTATAGCTGTATAAGTAAGACTTAATAATATTCGTTGTTTATATAAATCTATACTTTTAATTTTAAAAAGCTGAATTGAGTGACTGAGTTTGGTGTGGATGCTTGCGTACGTGGCAAAAAATGTAGGTTTATTATTTATTACACGTTATTATTGTTAGTAGTTTTCTTTTTTAAGATTCTTTAATAAAATAAAGGCTACTAAAAGAGTCGAACTTTATTTTTAAATACAATGAAATTTGGCATGTCTAATGTTTAAAAAGAGCCTTGAATTTGTTGTAGCGTTACTACTCAAAAGCGAAGAAAACCGGCGCCATCTAGTTTAAAAATCAACGCAGGTATAAAAGCGTTTGTAACCCATTTGCTCGAAGAAAATAAATCATTCTTATCTGGTATCTATGTAAGCACAAATACAGCGCCAACAACTTGCACCGCTCGAACTTGCACCGAATCGAAACCTTATCGAAACGTAACAGTGTTTATCAACGGTCAATCTTAATTTAATAATCATATTGTATGGAATCTTTTCATATTTTTTTTAAATAAACGTCGCCCCACACTAGGAATTTCTCCTGTGTTGTGGGTGCGTTTCAACATGAAATATCACATACATACACAAACACCCAGACTCGGGACAGTCAAATGTGGATCGCAAAATTTTTTGCCCCATGCGGGAATCGAACCCGCAACCCTTAGCGCAGCAGTCTAATCGCTTAGCCACTACGCCAATCAGGTCGTCAAAATAAATTCGTCGTTTCTGAAAATAAATTATCATTATATTACTGTAGTCACGAAGGTCCGGTAAATCGACTACGGTATGCAATAATTTATTCATAACATGAAAATATTTTAGCGTTGGCGCTATCCCAGCCTAAAAATATGGAAACTTTATTGATTCCTAGTTAAGCAATATGATCGCAATCTGAGAAATGATGCGAGCGTTCTGGAAACTATCTAAAAGGGTTAATCAGGTATAGAGAAAAGGCTTGACTTAGTTTTCGTGTATCATCACACTTATATTCTCTAATGGTGCAGGCAAGAGTGTGTTATTTCACACCAACATTTCTCGACGAGCTTTATTCAATTTTGGGCTTTTATCAAGGGAAAGGTCTAGAAATGTGGGTTCAAATTCAAATATCTTCAAATATAATATTTTAATTAAAACTTATAAGTCAACATCGTTTTTATTACGTTTAAAATGTATTTAACTTCTGGGATTAGCAGACTCATAATTAGATATTTAAACAATTATGAGCAGAGTTTAATTAAGCACTCAATTAATAAGGGTGTTGGGTGCTGGTTTAAAAGAAACTTGAAGCTATTTAATCGTAAAGTTTTCTGTTAAAAATCATGAAAAATGAGTGACCAATTGTGGTTGAACAGGGTCGAGTAACTAACGCGTGTAGATTGTACATAAATAATGTTGCATGGGGAATCGAGATAAATTAAAAAACAGGAATTCGGAATATAGGAATGGAATTAAAGTTCAAGTAAGAATAGGGTTGTTTGTTTATCACCGAAAACTAAAGGTCTGTAATTAGTAAGCCTCCACGAGTGATGATAATCTAAGATAGTCTCTCCTTGCACGTCGTTTCTACATGTAACCATGGAAGTATGACCTATTTCCATGTTACACTAAGGTCATAAGAAACAGAAGACTTAACTAAACTAATGAATTTTCTTTTACCTTCTACGGAGGATATTCGCCGACTTATTTACGTCACTTAGGATATAAATACACAACATAGCGTAGCTATACCATATGCTTATTTCAAACTACAAAAACAATTAAGGGCTGTATGTACCATGACATCGTTTTAAGGGAAAAAGTTCAGTTTAACCGCGAAAACTGAGTCTGAATTTGAATTGAATTAAAAGTTGGTGTGCACTCCTGAAATTCCGATTTCATATTCTGCTGTGGTGGTAAAATGTTGAGCGGTTTTATTGTTGCGCATCTATATTTTTATCAGAGGCTGTACGCTATACGGGGCGATGGATCGCAAGATTTTTTTTAATAAAACCGCCTTCAAAACCACGACCTCAAAAGTATATAAATAATACTTTATTCACTTCACTTTACATAAGCGAAGTTAAGGTTGGCGCCAAATCCTAAGCGTTCGCTTTGTTTATAATTTTAGCATTAAACTATTTAGAAAGCACTTATGAGAGTATTCTCAGTAGATACTAATTAGTTAACACATTTTTGGATATATCACCGACTTCAACTTCGCTAATGTAAAGTGATGTGAATAAAGTATTTTTTTTACGTAACGAGCGGTTGTTATCTTTTATATCCTTGATTGGAATGCAACCAAAGAGACGAGATTTCAAGATTGCATAGGATTTAGTTACGATTTGCGATATCGTCTTCGATGCAGTAATTCGTTTGCGACTTTAAGTCACGTGAAGTGCGTCCATACGATCGGTCTGATGCGACAGATCGTAACGACTGATAGTACCGTTTACCGTAGCCTTAGCCGGGGAGAAAGTTTTATAAATGAATTTTGTTAACTTTGTATAAACAGGAGAGTTTTACTGCTTAGCTGGACTGTTAGCGGGCCCTAACAAAAGGCATCCACCCAGGCGATAGGACCTAATTGTGTAAAATGTACGTACACCAAACTTAAATATAATATATGTTTACTAAGATGCTAGTATTGTCTAAATATAATAATATTATATAAAAAAGGTTATCATTGTAAAGATGTTGTAAATAAATGTCCTATTGGTAATTGAAACAGTTCTGACTTCTGATTCAAACTGAGAAAATAAAGAAAAACTAACATCAATAGGTAAACATTACAAAAACCAAATATGATCACTTTATTTTCTCTCGCACAATTTAGCTTACTAAACGTATTGAATCATTATACCGTACCACGCTAATAAATTGGAAACACTTGATTGAATTACATAATATAAGACAAAAGACATAAGTCAAGTGCTGTTCAATCCTCTTGAGAAAATACATACATACACGTCCCCGCGGAGTCACGCGAGCTTCGACACGCGATCATATGCCCTTTAAACGGCAATCATCAACTAAAGTGGGTAGTTGGAAAATTGAAAATAATTATCTGCACTTCAATTAGTATTGTATTGTAATCGGTCACGTTGTTTTGTTTATATTCCGCGTTGAGAAAAGGTTTAATTAATTCACGATAATATGTAGTGGTAAGTGTGTGGTATTTGTAGGAGTTGTAATAAATTATAATTCGAATCTGGGTAGTAATTATAAAACGGAATAAGTAGAACCAAAAAAGAAGTAAATAAGTTATGTTTAGGGCCGACTTTTCAACCGTCACATATTTTTTATCAGTAGAATTAATGGTTTGACACATTTTTTATACTGTCAAAAAGACAATCTATCCTTCGAATAAAATTTATCTTACGATGAGAAATCAGCCCTTAATGGATATGGTTTAAACTTTTTACAATAACCTCTCCTGAAAACAAATTTATAAAGTTAAACTTCAAGCGACACAATTCTACGTTGGTACCTAAAATCATACTCACCCTCACCCTTATTACACTAAAAACCGTCCGATGTTTGACTTCTACTTGAATCTCATCACACTGCAACAGTAATTAACTTTGATATGCCCTTTAAACTCATTTTCATCATAATATTTTCTCATTTTCCCCTCTACAATTTTCTGCTGCATCTTAAAATAAAAGTTTCGCTTTAAGTACACTGTTATTAAAAATTCTCAAATACTTTTTAACCAAAATGAAAAGATGGCTCTTCAGGAAAATTGTTAGTGTATGCTGAGATAGGAGCTAGGGAATATATTTGCAGATCATCAGCATAAAGGTGGTAGGATGAGAGAAGTTCATTGGAGATAGAGTTTATAAATAGAAACAGAAGGGTTTACAAACAGAAGGGGTGAGAGAACCCCCTGTGGTACGCCGGCACTGATATCACACCATGAAGAGAAAGAACCTTCGATGCAAATCCGTTGCCGACGGCCACACAGGTAACTACGAAACCAATCAATCACCGATGGAGATATGTTAAGAGAGCCGAGAATGCCGAGTAGAACATCGAAATCGACGGTGCTAAACGCATTACTAAAGTCTAATAAGGACAGAACCGTCTGATTTCCATTCTCCATACCCAGTCGTATGTCATCCGTAATGTTAACTATGGCTGAAGCAGTGCTGTGCCTTGGACGAAACCCGGATTGGAAAGGATTGAGGAGAGAGTTTTTACAAAGGAAAGCACTGAGCTGGTTATGGATAAGACGTTCTAGGACTTTGGAAAGAAATGGTAATACGGATATTGGGCGAAACTCCGTGAAGGAAGCAGGATTACTCTTTTTCGGAAGCGGGGTGACTTGAGCTTCTCTCCATAAAGATGAAAAGGCGCTACAAGATACGGAGTGATTGAGGATATGGCAAATTACAGGAAGAATTTCATCCAGAACAGGGAGTATCATCTTACGGCTGACACAACTGCGTTGGACGTTATGGATAATATACTCTTCTTAACATCACATACGGAGAATTGATTAAAGACAAATGGTGAAAAATCAGGAGTTGGAAGAGAAGAAAGATAATTTAGTGTATTGGCTTTAATAGATCGGTTGAAACTAGGCGAATTGGAGAAATGTTGATTGAGAAGTTCAATATTTAAATCTTTAGGAATTGAGTCTTGACGAGGTTTTCCTACTCCCATCGATTTTAGAAACTTCCAAGACTTTGGCTGGGTCACCGTTTTCAATGGAATTATGAATGTGGCGGCGTTGCGTTGATTGAAACAACGATTTTATACTACTGATTGTATATGAATATTTTCAAATTCACTCTTGTACGATTAAAAATATGCTACCTACATGTGACTGCAACGAAAAATCTAACCTATTTCTACTTAGAAATATCAACTTTCTTAATACTCGCCAAATGACCATAGTAATAGGAAGCGTTTGACACCAAAACGTAAACATTGCCTCATTAATACTTAGCCCCATTTATGTAAGTATAAAATATTGAAGGTGTTTCTATCAATGGCGCCTATCTATATGAGATTGACTTCATCATGACGACCAAGAAGCGTATATTCAGTGATATCTCTGTGATCGGGAAGGTGAAAACCGGTAGCGATTTTCGTATTGCCAGAGGCACACTGAATATCAATGTTAAGCTTGAACGGTCTCGTCTGATGAAGTCCACGCTCCGTTCTGGTCCTGATCAATTCCAGAACCCCGAAAGCTTTCCGAGATAAACAACGGGTTGGTGGAAGCTGTCTAAGCATTGGGGTCCCAGTTCTTTAGAACCCCACGCCGAAAAAAGCCTTAGAAACTCTCCAATAAAACCATTATGTTAATGGAAGTCCGGAATGAAATGAGACCGCAATCTTCAGCTGACATGTCGGAATACGACCAACTTAATAGGCAAATTTCTAACACCGCGCGTCACGATTTGCGCTCCTTTAATACTGCTCGTATTAAGGACGCAAATGAGCGGAACCAGAGCTCCAAAGTGTTCGCAAGGAATTCCTCTGTTGGGAAAAGCCAAATGACGAAGCAGGAGATCGACGATGGCAGTATCATCTCATCGAAACCGAAAATATTGAGAGAGTTCGAGAGGTTTTACGGACAGCTGTACACCTCGACAGGGGAACCCGTTGTCGTTGTGGGGACTCCAGAGCTAAACGGATCCGACACTACTCTGAGGATATCCCAGACATCAGGCTGTACGAGATTAGAGTGGCGACCACATCCACACCCTCCGCCATATTATACAGAAGACCGAGGAGTATAATCGGCCACTGTGTTTAACGTTTGTGGACGATGAAAAAGTCTTCGATTCAATCGATACTTGGGCTGTATTGCAGTCCCTTCAGCGATGTCATATTGACAATAGGTACATCTAGGTGTTGAAGTGTTTGTACAGTAACGCCACCATGTCGATCCGGTTACAGGACGAGAGCACGAAACCAATCCAACTTCAGCGTGGGGTGAGACGTTATTTCTTTGAAACTGTTCACAAATGCGTTGGAGGACGTTTTCAAGCTCTTGGACTGCAACGGGTCTGGCATCAACATCTATGGTAAATACATCACTCATCTTTGTTTGGCCGATGATATAGTTATTATGGCGGAGTCGGTCGCTGGGGGAGCTCAATACCATGCTCAGCAACCTCAGTATCGTTTCCCAGCAGGTGGGTCTAAAATTAAGCATGGACAAGACGAAGATCATGTCTAATGTCCATGTCGCACCCGTACCGGTTATCGTTGGGAACGGTACTCTCGAGGTAGTTGACCACTACGTCTACCTTTGACAAATTGTTCAGTTAGGCAGGTCTAACTTTGACAAAGGGGTCGCCCGAAGAATCCAACTCGGACTGCGTTTAGGAAATTTGTCTGACAACAAAGGTTTTTAACCAGTGTGCGTTGCCAGTGATGACGTATGGCTCTGAGACGTGGTTGCTTACGGTTTGCGTTTTGGAGAGGCTCAGAGTTAGTTACGAGCTATGGAGTGAGCTATGCTCGGAGTTTCTTAGCGCGACAGGATCCGGAATACGGAAATTCGCCAAACAACTAAAGTCACCGACATAGCTTAAAGAATATGCAAGTTGAAGTGGTAATAGGCGGGCCATATCGCTTGAAGAACCGTCAACCGCCAGGTGGACAAACGATATTGTCAGAGTTGCGGGCAACCGGTGGATGCAAATAGCAAGTTGTCGTCCATTGTGGCATTCTAAGGGGGAGGCAGAAATTGCCACTACATGCGAAAGCGAGCGGTGGTACTTGGGTACATCGAATGGGTATTATTTCCGACTTCAAAACGAGGTGGCTCTTAATCCGACTATAAGTGTGAATCGATTTCAAAAAGGTATTTTTTTTCTTGATAGGGTTATAAAAAGTAGGTTCCTATTTACTTCTTTTACGCCGAGCATATTCAGTAGGTACCTACTAAGTGACACCGCTCGCGTTCGCACGTAGCGGCAACTTCGCACGCCACGCGCTGCTGGTACCTAGGTTTAGATTCACTAAAATCGGTTCAGTAATTTTGACTTTTAAATAAAAATACCTGAGTGTAAAACTTTATAAATAATTTAAATTTTAGGGTTGACGGCTTGCCGCTGCTACTATAACATTCATCGTCTATCTCCCTACTTGAGCACGGAAGCACGGTAATATTATAATACAGTAGTGTAACTCGGCCGCATGATAGAAATAATTGCCTACAGCCGCGCGGTACGTAAACATGCGTTAGGGCTGCCCGTCTCTAGCATTTTAATTACATTTGCCTACTTTCTGTTTCTATTTAGTTTTGTGATTGTAAATATCCTTTTTATATAAATAAATGGAATACTTTGTGTATTGAATAGGAAGTGTTCAATAAAAACTCGTGTTGTTTTTTGATTGGTAGATTTAATAACAAAAACATGTTTTTGTTTGAAAAACAAATCGGGGTTATAAATTTGCGACCGAAAAATATTTGCGCCTAGACTGAGTCGTACGAAATGCTTTATTGTTAAATTTTAAAGTATAATAAATCCGCATTCTTATATAATGCTTAATTAAAAATTGTTTTGGGAAACAAAACAAAAAAACAAACGAATTCATACAACCAAAAACAGCACAATATTTCCTACTCGTCATGTTAACTGATTTTTAGAGAAAAAATCGCGCGGTTATTGTTAAAAAAACAACACACCGTCCGTTCGACACTGCGGTACAGCCGTAACTGTCTGCGCCCCGAGCGCACCCCGAGATCGAGGCGCGTAGGTATAGCCCGCGTTTCGTCCGTTTGTATGAAGTTGGAGTACTGTAGGTATTATAATATTACCGTGACGGAATCTATCTTGTGTTTGATGCGTAGGTACACGGTCAATTAGGTAAATAGACAATGAATACAAAGTCCGTCATTTGTAATTAACAAATGAAAACAAACCTTTAATCTTTAGGCTACCTCTTTGTTTAACATTTCTCATAAACTTACATAAATCATATTTTCACATTTTGCTATAAAAAGTTCGTTTAACTAAAACAACAAAATTCTGGTAGTTTACATTTTCATCATACTAATTCTTAATTATCTCCTAAACGCGTGGACCTATTTACATGATCCAAACGGATAAAATGTTTTTAGACTTAGACCTTTCATTTGACACCAAAATTGTTAAGATATTTCAACAAACAAAAAATCACATTTTCAAGTTGCTCTCGTAATTATCCAACATGTACATATGAAACGGGTAAGAATTGCTTTGAAAACTATTGTATAAAACGTCCGCCAAATGAGCAATAGTTTAAACCAGCCATTCTTGTTGATCACTATTTGAAACTTATTATTACTTATATATACGCGCGAGCAGTGGTAACCGACTGGCGGAGTAGAGCCGGCACTACGCGAATTGTAGGCATTTATCGCTGTAGGTACGGCCGAGTGGTGGAGCCTGGAAGCCTGTTGTATGTTCTTCTAATGAACCTATGTGAAATCTGACTGTCTCAGTTAATAACTAAATTGCTGCGCTGACGACCACAAAACGCGCTATAGCTTTAGAGGACGTTCGATATAACATACGAAAATAAAGAGACAACAGTATTGAGTAAAAGAGATAGCATAGAACAAAAAAAATAACGTTATTGTTCAGTTTTAATTTCGATTTAGTTCCGGTAACTGATAAATGTAACGTAACGTAACTATAACGTTATACACATACAAAGCTTCGCATAATATCGTTTTCATGTATCAATACTTTCAAACATAACGTTATCTCGCACTTTCGCAGATAACGTTACTGGATTTTACCGGTATTTAAGTCCCTGCTTGAGATTGATGAGACTTTGCCTCCTATTTGAGGCAACTCAAAAGAGTGAAACTTTTAAGAAACGTCACGTCCTTATATTTTCCTTGATCAAACAAGACGTTGGCGTTTGGCAAACTGAATACTAACACATAAATGTCTTACCGCCCCTAATATTTCACAAAATGTAACTTCTATAATAAATGTAAAAAAAAACATTCGCATACTAGTTTTCCTAACATGTTTAGGTTTTGGTGCGCCTCTGCCGTCCCCTTAGAGAAATACAGGCGTGATGATATCCACCTAACAAATCCTAGGTGAGATATTTTTGTCGTTTATCCTATGATAAACGGCAATACTGAATACATACGACAACTATCCCACAGTTGAGTTGGAACAAATCTGCTGAGTGCTCTTATCAGATTCACGTGGTCGTTTCTGTCTGATTGAGTTCCCATCGCACGTCGAGCGAGAGAATTATTGAGCGCGTATAGTTGTGTGTGTTGCCTATTTGCAGCTACATTTAAGAATTTAGGCAGTTGTATTAGAACATAAAATGCTTACAATCTTGAGTTCGAAACTATTTACGTTTTCCATCGGTACTCGACATTTCAAAGTTATTTGGGTTACACATTATTTACTATACCATGGTAGCTTATGGCTTAACGGCTATCTATAACATGGATGAAGTAAGCAGCATATGTTGCAGTGGTCTTGCTATGGCAGTTCATTCTTCGGTAAGTGCAGACACCAGCGCTATCCTTTCCTGATACGATGAATAAAGAATCTATCGTGGCCTCCCAACATTACGTAACATAGTCAAATTGAATTTAGTACCTATCTTGCTAGTTCTGCATGTCTTCTTCTTAACGCATGGTTGATAAATAACCTAGTGTCAGAGTTAAAAACGCCCGTTGGCATCTGAAATGGCTTTCCCCACCGCTAAAAAATCTCTCAGGTGTGCCGGTTTCCTCACTATGTTTTCCTTCACCGTTTTTAGCAACTGATAATTAATTTATAGTACGCACACGAATTCGAAAAGACATTGATGCGTGTCGGGGCTCGAACTTGCGACCTTTGACTTGGCAGTCCAACGGTCATACCAATCGGCTATGACTACATGTTTTGCACGTCATTCGTAGTTTTGATATCCTGCGCGAATTTATGTCTGTCTGTAAGACTGTATGGCCTCCAGACTAAAATTAATTATTCAATTTATTTGACAACATAGATCCCGTTGGCAAAATATCAGCGTTTTAGCGCTATTTGTCTTTATTAAAGTTGCCGGTAGACTTATATTATACCATATTTACTGTATGTCAGAAACAGAATAACGTTTGCGAAAATTCTTGAGATAGGTACATCCTTGAGTGATACTTTACACAGCGTGCAAGCGCAAGTGCAGCTGTTATTGTATTTTCTGTCCAGTTGTATTTTCATGGTATATAGGTATCTATTTTTTTCTTTATTAAATTTTTTCTATGTCTAGTTTTGGTCAACGAAACTTTTTCTCATTTCTTTACGTTTACATAGAATATAATGTACGATATACATCATATTATTATTATTTTTTTACTAACTTGATATACTTATAATAATAATATTGAATGGATTGCTGCTAAATTAAAACCTAATTGCGTATGAGAAACAAGTACCTCGTTAAGTAAGAATATGTTCGAATACTAATATTACCTACCAGACCAATGATAATTCCTTAATTGATTAATCAGAAGATCAGCTTGTCTTATTGCTTTCTATGAATTACAAATATTATCAAATTAGGATCAAGTAGAAGTCAATTGAGGATATAATTGATCATAATTGCCGTTCAGATAGGTAATTACTAAAATTATTTGATGGATTATTTCAGAAATAACGTAACATAACATCACGCCTGTATTCCCCGAAGGGGTAGGCAGAGGTGCACATATAGCACACCCACATTTCGCCAGCTATGTTGTAGGTCCCAATGTAATAGGGGGCGAGCCTATTCCCAGCAACCCGCACAATCCAGACTCCATGCTCCTACTATGAAATACCTAATGGAAAACCCAGTAACACTTTGCTCGACCCGGGATTCGAACCCATGTGGACCTGCTCCGCAGTCGCGCTTAGCGACCACTAGACCAACGAAGCAGTAATATTTTAGAAATATAATATACAATTTCTATAAAGTGTTTTTGTTGCTTACTACTAATTTCTACAGGTCTTCATTATACCTTCATAACACATTCTTGTATGTTCAACCTATGTTGTAGGGGTCAATTGATCAGGGGACATACCTAGATCATTTTTTATCGAAATTTTTGTACGTGTGTGTATGTACACATCTTATTCCTCCTCGGGGAATAAACGAGTGGGTGTAGCATCGTATCCTATCGTAAGTAACAAAAAAACATTTCCGTACATTTTATTGACACTTCTATCTGTCAATGGCCACTTGTCATCTCTTGTCATATAACTGTACTATTCATAAACTGACACACTCACACACACACATACACTCCTCAAATGCGTGTGTATATAGTACCTATATATTTACTCACACGTCTATATGCGTTGTTTGTGCAAAGAAAGCGTAAACAGGAAAATCTGTATCAATACGGTGAAGAAGTCCGTTTTTGTTTGAAATATTCTATTTACTTCCTTTTGAGATGGACGATGGATCGCCTAAAGTTTTATCGTTTGTCTTCCGATGTAAATAGAGATCGGAATTGTTTTAATCAACACGGACGGTGGTCGGCTCTGACCGTGGTCTGTTATTCGGAATTGAAAGTAATTTTGAATATTAGGTCCTTGCTGTAGACCATAATTTGATACTCAGTCTGTCCATAGATTTTAATGAGATTTGATAACAATAGACCCGGGTGGCAACAGAATATACGAAAGTGTTTTTTTCATCTTATCGCCGAAATATGCAATTTGAGTTTTAGTACAGTGACAGCTGAAAAATAATTACTTAAGCTTATAAAAATTAAATATGATCATTAAAGATATTTTTATACAGTTCAATATAGTTTTATAACGGTGTTCAAATGTTAAAATAACTTATTATAAAATAATAAATACTTTCAATATTTGTTATTGACATCACGTTTGATATTTCACATGCAGTTTAAAGAACTTTGAACTTTTGATACAGTAGGTAGCTACTTATCATAAAACCTACACCACGCACGTTTATTTACATTATTTAGATGATTTTTTAAGCAAGCACCAAGCATTCGAAATGGTCAAGCCGGTTGCTATTTTTAGGATAAAATAGCTTAATAGCCCAATGAGACACGAAACATAAATTTCAGTCTAAAAACCCAACCAAATTCACACGTGATCAAATCCTAACACACAACGAGTAAATAATGTACCAATAATCGTATTGTTCTATAAACTAACTTGACCGTAGCAGAATCTTCGTAAAACAAAAATGAACCATTGCCCTTACATACGCTTCATTTGTTTCTGTAAGAAAATTGCAAAAAAACCCCGCGATTCTCTCAAGTGGAATCACGGGTTGGTAGTATCGCCTGCGTAATAAACTAGACATATATTTTCACTGGTTGAATTGTGAGTGAGTTTAGTACGTGGTTGGGAATTCATACTAAGATTATATTTCTTATTCATTTAACATGCAAAGTGCGTAGCTTACAATATTTTTCGTGCTCAATACCAATAGGAATGATGTTGGAATCGGCATCTATAATCTTATTACCTATTGCTTATTTATAGGTAAGGTCTGTAAGTGCTCTACGTGAATAAAAAGCTTTTATCTATGACTTAAATGCTCTCTCTTCATCTATAAGATACGGTTTTAACCCAAAGCCCTGTACGAGCTTGCCCATAAACTTAAAGTAGGTAATATTGCATTATTTTTGATTAGTCTTGTATGCCTGTAAGCAGGATCGTAAATTATATATTATAAACATTTGTTTACAGATGTTAACATATTGTTCATAACTAGTTCACACCAATGATAGTGTAAAATCTTCACAACGGAAAGTACGAGGGCCGGTACAATTACGTCGCAACGATCCATCGCATCAAACCGATCGTAACGACTAATCGCTCGTGTATATCAACATCGCAAACAATTTACTTCATCGTAGACGATATCGCAGATCGCAACAAAATCTTATACAATCTTGACCAAGTCTCTTTTGTTCCGTTCCAAACAACGGTAAAAAGTCGACCGATCGTCGACGTGTGTAACTGTGTAAACGGCAATTTTGAAGCGATCAACGATTGATCGTTTAATCCACCGCCCGTATATGAGGCCCTTTATAACTATGCGAGAACACAAACCATCCTGACGCTTTCTGTAGACGCGTTGGAAAGACAAACTCATTTCGCATTCGCATTCATAATATTATTACGAATACTAACTATGCCAGCGGACTGGCGGTAAAGACAGATGCAGAATGCTCTCTGCATATATCTGCGCATCTGTACAAACGTACTTATGTATCAGTGCTGCACTCTATAAAGGAGCAGGGAATGCTAATGATATTTATAGAGTAGGTACAATATTAGACAATAGTATGCATGTGTACGATGTCATACTCGTGTAATGTGATCCAGACACTTTGCTTTCAGTTTTATTAAAAGTCTATCGGAAGGAACCATAAGCTATTCAGAATATGGAATATTTATTAATGTATCCTCTTACCTCACATTCATTGATAGATAGGTAGGTGATTCATTGATAGGTGATACAAATATACACTGTTTTTTATACTTGGATTGTATTTGGAAACGATAAGTTTTGGAGAAAACCGCTGCTAATACAATGAAAAAGAAAAATATTTCCATTATGCTAAATAAATTACATGCAAACTGGTTATCCAACGCAACCATTACAAAACAAAATAACATCCTCGGCTCGTATTTGCGTGCGGATTCCATTTGAAACATCCTACCTGCGAGGTCCCCACAATGATTCAATGGCTCCATCGATCAACCTAATAATGTCCTTATTACCCGCCAATTCTATACAGATTCTACTAAAAGCCACTTTAATCCACTTAAGCATAAATTTACCGTAGTCCCACGGGAATGTTTGCTAAGCATTCAGTGTCTTCAAGTCACCGACGACACAAATAGACCTGGTGCTCTTTGTAAACCGTCGCATTTCATACGATCGACACGTCGCGGTAACAATACAAAGTACGGAAATGAAATTAAATTCGATAGCAGCATTAATTTGTGTAGCAATCACATGCTATTGCGATACGACTAGATTCGAAAATGCTTATCGAAACGAAAAAGAAGTCGAGAAAACCTTCATACAAGAAGTTTGTAAGTTTAAGTATTATGAAGCAGGAACAAAAGTTCAACAAATTAAATTAAATAGAAAAGGCCGTTCGTCGAAGGAAACAATTGCTGAAACGGCATATAGGATAGCAGTGCCGCTCGACGCAAACCTTACCAATTCAGCTAACACTTCGGCTGTGAACAAGCACGCTTTATTAGTTGAGAACTTCAAGCGAATTTGGCCTGTAGCGCAGTGGAGAGAATACGGATATTTCTCTGACGACTATCTGGATTTGATCAACGAACACTGGCTACATTTCCCACCTCCTAGTGAACCGTCGCAGAAGACTTTAGGCGGCTTCTATATGTTGTTTACAACGATTGGATGTTGGGGCAACATTATTGTTTTGCTCATGTATTTAAGGTAAGTCATTCATAACCATACCTTTACTATAACATTTTGATACCGGCAGCATTTTCAACGACCAAACAAGTTTTTGTCCTGAAAGCGAGTTAGTAGGTATTCGAATAACAATTTAGATGAAAGGCGAAAAGGTTAAAAGAGACATTATCTTATTTAGAATTCTCTTTAGCCTTCCATTAGTCTTTAATCGTGGTCATTACAATCGTTCTTCCACAAATTGCCCACTTAATTCCTATTCTGGGTGAACCAATTTCGTTATCTTCGTTTGTTTTTGAAGCATATGCAAACGACGATTAATGCATACCTTGACATAATGCTTAAAGAGACAAGATTTCAAATACTCAGTTTAACTTTTTATTCAACAAAAACATGTCTATGCGATAAAATATTTCCATAATATTTACTTTCAGTAGGTTAGGCTACCTTTAAGGTCATCAAAACTCAAGTAATTGTATATCTTCAGAAAGGACAATAATTCTCTTTAAAATTTATTACGGAGATATAAATTTATATTCGTCGTTCGTAAGATCTACGATATTAATGTCGTTTAAATGATCAAACTCCGTCAATTGATTTTACAGTCTAAAATTACAAAGAACCGTTCTGGCTATCTGAACAAACGGAATTGGCGTGGGGAGAAATGTTAAAATTTCTTGATTAAAATACGAGTGCGTACCTGTCAACGTTAATTTTAAATGTTAAATTTCATCGACAAATAATTACTTTTTGTGCCAAGGAGTTATATAATTTCTATAAATTTATAATTTCAAATTAGAGCGTGATTAATTTATGACAAAACATTAGGAATCTACAAGTACCCAAAAGCTATAAAATCAGAGGAGTAATGTAGCGTAACGTGTTCACATGTCTGAAACTCAACGCTCTGTGACAAGAAGTAATAAATGAAGTGAGTGCTGGGTTTACCCTACATTGGCGTGTCTCTTTGCTAATTTCGTTCGTCTAAATATAGCTGTAGGTACACACCAACTTTTCTATTTTCGCTGTATTCATTCCACACAGTAATTCCGTACTGAGAAAGTTAGAGATTAGCTGTGCACGAAAAAGTGCCGTATCCTTACCGCGACTCATTTCGTTCCTCGGTGACGCACTAGCAACATTTTGTCTCGGAAACCATCGTGAACGGTTGTGTCCTGTTAATTTATAGACACCGACAAGTGTACCGCGAAAACGTTAAGATTACATATGTTGAATATTGTCATTATAACTCTGGTCGCGGCTTCTAATATAGTATACTGTTTGAACGTAGATCTGCCGGCCCAAATAAAAACCGACGATGTATTTCTTCAAGTGGAAAGCGTTAAAAATAAACATAAAAATAGTAAAGTATTAAGAGCAGTGGCTATAAAAACATTGAAGTGTCAGCACGATTTCCTGTGGCGTTGTTTGGATAATTTGAAACAGTGGAAGCGACGGAGGAGGACTTCTGATTATTTCAAGCCGGGAGTCGCGGACGAGAACGGTGGTTTGAGAGTGACAGATGCGCTAAATGACTTGGAGTCATATCAAAATAGTTTGGATATAGAGAAGACTACAGAACTGAGTGGTACAGAGAGTCCGTTAGGTTTAATAGCTAGGTTTCTGGAACGGTGGCCTGTGAACAAGTGGCGCAGATACGGTTTGTTTACGGACGACTATCTGCTGCTCATCAACCGCTACTGGCTGCAGTTCCCTCCTCCTGACTCCAGGATACAATACACGTTCGGCAGCACGTACATACTGATCACCAGTGTTGGTATCTTCGGCAATGTACTTGTGTTGCTCATGTATACAAGGTCAGTAGTTTTATATGTTATTTCACCTGTTAAAGTGTTTCTTTTTTATCAAAATGTTGAATAAACGAAATGTCTAGTTTGGTTATCTAAATTATCGTGTATCGTCGTATAATTATTTCATCGCTACACAACTCTACTTGTAAGAAATACTTGCAGCGTACTGAAATAAAACTTATTACTCTAATATAGTTAAACATTTTGCCATTGTGCTTTTTGAATGTTTAGTATTGAAAACTGTGACTTTCAGTTCTATTCCTCAACATTTTATTACGACTTTACTGTTGTTAAGTTAATAATTGTTGTTCGTGTCTCTGTTTTACCACAAAAGTTTGAATGGTAGAAAATACCTGAGGCAATCTTATGTTAAGTAAGTAATTATGTTTGATATCTATTTAGATTAATAGAAATAAATTGATAAAGTCATTAATGACGTAAGCTTAGATTTTTTTCTTCACTTACTTTATATTACAAAAAAATAGGATGCCGTCAACAAGTAACATTATTTATAAAATAATTCCAGTCTACAAAAATTGAGTTTATGTACTCAGTAAAGTTTTTACTAAGACGAGACACGCACGCTACGACAACACGCTTTTATTATGAAAATGGGATTTCCAAACTGTAGCAAAACAAGTTAGTCAGTAGATACCAATAAAACATAGTAGGTACAGGTATATATATAGTAGATATGTATTAGGACTAAGGACAGGAATGTTGGTAGTACGTAGAGATCATACTTCCCCACAATAAATATATACAGACGGAAAGTAAACATATGTAGGTAATTTATAACGCATGGTACAATAACAAACAAACAAAACACAATCATATTTTTAGTTTAACAGACTATGCTGGTGTGTGATATTTTCGACGTCTTTAGAGCCTTTTGTACTAATTTGCCCCCTTACCATAAACTCTTAAAGCAAGACAGTTTACGATGTGGAAGCGAGACGCCGCATTACACTGCGTGTAGCAGCATCTCGCTTCTACAACGTAAACTGTACTGCTTTAGGAGTTCATGGTAAGGGCTGGTCGTCTTTGTATGAGGTAATTGTCATATGACAATAAGGATGGACTCAGTTTAGAGCAATAACTAAATAGTTATAATATCACATTAGGGACATTGCATAAATCATAACAGTCACAGACTTAACAAGTCAACAGCCAGATTTGCTACAAGAAATTTATATCAAACTCCATTAAATGAAGAGTCTGACTTACTAAAGCGGTACCCTGCCGCGAGATTGTCTTAAATAGGTGTTACTCGATCGGAATTGATGGCTCAATGATCAGTATTATTTTTGACTTTTTAAATGATCGCATTACATTTTTGCGTTGGGGGTTTTTAAATTTATAATTTAATATTTTTAAATAAAAACGTCGCCCCACACTATGAATTTCTCTTGTATCGTGGGTGCGTTTCACAAACATGAAATATCACATACACAAACACCCAGACTCGGGACAAACATCTGCGGATCGCACAAATTATTGTCCCGTGCGGGAATCGAGATCGCAATCCTAAGCGCAGCAGTCCAATTGCTTAGCCACTGCGCCAATCGGGTCGTCTAAACTCTGACACCATTGTTCATCAACCATACGATAAGAAGAACCACTTCTTATCTAACTCTATTGACATATCTATTTTTTTACATGCAAAGACAGTGACAGTTAAGTATAATATAATCCATTAGTATACAGTGTAAATTTTTATAATTAAGGGGGCCTGTGTGGTCCTCTTGGAGTCCCTTTACTTGCACTCCAATAAACATGTTTATTTTGAACTTTGTCGATAATTCTATTAGCAGCGGTTTAATTAATGCCTTTGATGAATTTATATGATTAATTATAAATCCAAATTATACATTGATATATAAATGTTACCAAAACCAATCAAAACGTTAATTAGCTTCAGTAAAATTACATAGTTGATTAGCTTTGGCTGAAAGCTACCCTGGTCTTGACAGTTTACCACTTAATAGACAGAGTTTATAATTATTACCTACTAACAAATCTGGCAAATAGTTATATTTTGATTGTTTGCCATTAAAACTCATAATACCAATCATTTTAAGACTTTTGGCGTCATTTTAGCATGTTGCCCATGCTAAGCTTGAATATATATTGATAAAGGAAATTTGAAAAATGATCAGTTGGTTGGAGCTGTGCCACGGTCGCGTTCAAGTCCCGCTCGAGTCAATCATTTTCAAATTTCTTTTATCAACAGTAATTTTGCTCTATTTATATTGACTTTTATATTTAAATATACCTACTTAACTGTGCTTAAGGTACTGTACCAAGTAAGGAAATATAAAATTATTACTTTACAAGTATCCTCAATTCCTCATTGTTGTGACCAGTTATTGTACCCTAAAGACTCTCAGCATTACCACGTTCAATGTCAATGCCGATCTCTTGTTCAAAAACCACCCTCTGGTCACATGAAGGTAACAATACCTATAAGAATTTAAAACTCCTACAATCTGGCTGTTTTGCGCTTTTTACCAATTTCTCTTCCTAGTGTTACTCGTACATATTTATTTGTAGCCCAAGCCGCTTGCCAAGCGTGGGGATTATGGCAACCCCCCCTTCTAAGGGGGAGGCCTTTGTCCAACAGTGGACGTCTTCCGGCTGATGATGATGATGATTTATATGTAGCAAATAGAGCTTTTTACTATTATAGTCTAGAGTGTTAATAATGTTCTCCTGACCTCCTGAATTTCGGTCAAGGCGGCCGATCTCATCTGAGACTAGCCAACTACGCAGGAGATATTATAGTTTACAAGTATGCGCGCACACACAGGTGCACTCTCTATTCCCATTCTCTCAAAGTCCGATAGGACGGTAGACCGACACGACTGGAGAGAGATCATGCGCAGGACCAACGGCATAACGTGCCTTCCGAAGCACGGAGGGGTCTCGACACGTGAAAATGGTCGCCCATCACAAGACTGACCGCGGCGAGCACGGCTTAACCTCGCAAATCGATTGATCTGCGCCGTAGCCACGTTGCTACGAGCCCCTTAACTTCGTTAGTGTTATCCATATACCTAAGCAGATGACGCCGTAGAGTAGTCGAATTACTGCTCATTAATAGGGGCTCTTGAGTAATGCTCTTGCCCGCGGCTTCGCTCGCGTCAATTTAGATTGCTGGATAGTATTTATACATAATTATATTATTGCTCTAGCATCAAAACTCAACTTTCAAACCCTATTAAAAACCCTTCATCATCATCAGCCATAAAACGTCCACTGTTCAGCGAAGGCCTCCTCCTTTTTGAAGGGGGGGGGGGGGGTGCCGTAATCCCCACGCTGGCAAGCGGTTTGGGGATCGCAGTGTTGGTGGTTAAGTTACAGAAGACGGTGCTGCCCATCTTCTGGATTTTTGCTTAGTCGCCTCTTACGACACCCACGGGAGGAAAGGGGGTGGTCAATTCTAGGCCGGATACCACACGGCTATTAAAAACTCGTAGAGGGTTGAATTTAAATAAAAGTAGCCTATGTCCTTTCTTGGGTCTTAAACTGTCAAGTTTCACTAAAATCCGTCCAGCGGTTTAGTCGTAAAGCGGTAACATACAGACAGAGTTACTTTCACCTTTATAATATTAGTATGGATAATAAGTAAAACTTTCTATCTCTACAAAAAAACAATATTTGCATATATGTACATATATCAAATTGTGATCTCTATATGAGACTCACTGACCCGATTCTCATACGATGCGGTGTAACTTGGCAAATAAACATCCATTTTATTAGGCAATTAACAAACAGTCGTTAACATAACTTTAAATATATTACTTAAGGAAAACTGCTTGGTTAGAGGAAAAGTTGGTTACATAACTCACCATGTCAGATTGGCGATCGTAGCTGTTACTAGATCATCAAATAGGGAAAGAAAGAAGAATCATTTAAAATAATTATCAAGTAGGAAAATTAAGTACTTTTTATTTAGTTTAAGTGCAAATAAAACCAATAATAGATATTCTTTAGATGCAAAATAAAGCCAGTTAGCTTATTTAAACTCTCGCTCATCGAAAAGTTCCAAAGCACACAGGATTTCCTTGTGCATCTTTTGCAAAAGTTTTATACTGAAATGAAGCAGTAAATAAGACGGTAAAAACCCTTTCGACGTACTTTTAACAATTTTCTTTTCAATACACTTTTCTATACCTACGTAACGTTAGAGAAACATAAAATTGAAAATATTATAAAATTATTTACTGAAGCCTAATAATAAATTATATTCGAAGGATAAAATTGTCATTTTGATATATATAGTTAATGTATGGAAAATATGTCAAAACGTCAAATTTGAAATTAGAACTTGAAAATATAAATTATTCAAAATGTTGATGCATAAATTATACAATCTTTATCGCGTACAGCCGTACACCACACAAGTAATAAAACGGTACTTTACTCATATGCTAACCCACCACTTGCATACCTTAACCCTTGCTTTACGATATTACCTACGTATATTCATCAAGCAGTAAAATATCAAACACCCGTAGAGAGGTAACTGTCGTCGACGTCACCCGCCGTATTTTATAGAGACATAAACGTTGTAAGAAAATCGTATAATTAACGGACTAATTGATCCTGTCAGCTATGTTAACTAGGAAGACTTTTGTTAGCGCGCGCACTGCGCATAATGTAAAGCACTCTCTTTTTTATTATTTTAAGTCGTTGTTCAAACGTGCCTGGCGAGTGCCGATAGGTCTCATTGTCTTCGCGTTATGCTGACTTCTGCTACTAATTAATTTCATTTGAAGCGACAAACAGATGAGTTTTAATTTCTGCTGCATTGTAGATAGCTTTTGTTTAAACGTGGTCCTAGTATGTCGGTATGTTAGTTCATTGTCATCATCGATGTTTGCGACTACTAGTTATTAAGAAGAGATTACCACAGGTGTTGCACGAATCTATGGTTTAGTAACTCTACTTTTTACCCGACTGTCAAAGAATGGTTATGTTTTTACTTATTTAAATAATAAATATATGAGATACATGGTTGATGAATTGATAAATCTGGCATCATTACGCTGTATTACAGAGTTGGACAGAAATTTGTAATTCAAACAGCCCATTTCACGCATGACGGCGTGAATTCTCATGTGAGACAAATTCATTTCTAAAGCAAAATATCAAGCTAAAGTTTTTGGGATTATTTCACAGTATTATGCATGCATCGCTCAAGCGAGTCCTAGTCGCCTTAGTTTTGTCGTTAGATACGAAGAGACTTCGAGATTATCATTTGCTGCTGAAACTCATTCATTGCGATGTCGATTGCACGAATAAAGTGTCGTCTATTTGATATCGCACGTCAAATATGATTATAATAGAGCCTATAACTATGCCTCTATAAAGACCTCTTGACATGTAAGTACTTGTGCATTATCCTATGATTGTACTTATTTTATTACATTTGGTGTACTTAAGGAGAAATCTATCTATCATTCAGAAAAAGAACGAGTAATAATTACCTACCACGCATGCGCACTGTGGGTTGGCGTTTTCAGCATTTTATAAAAAATAATATCAGCCACCGATAAGAAGATTGTAATATTTCCATTCCATTAATCGTCTTTTACAACACTGAAAGGAACAAACGGCGTCGAGCAATCCATTTTATATCGATCATATTAAGACGGGATTAGAACTGTCTCAAATTAGATTAAAACCAATCTAAAGTTATACTTCGAAAGAAGATCGAAAAGTTAGATAATAAAGAACCGAATGAAGTTCAAACTCACAATAGGTACCTACTTCGCCGTCCCCTGCACATTCGTTAATAGTTATTGGCAATTCAGTTAGTTTAACTTTGTAAGTTGTTAACGTTAACTGCGTTTTCATTTCAGTGGATGACAAAGGATGTGATTTTGCAACTACTTATTTGCTTACATAGATAAATCATAAATGTTAGGTAAATTTAATAAATGTTAGTTAAATGAATTTTGATTTATTCTTTATGTTATATCGTTTCGTCGTTATTGTAGAGATCATTTTCATGTATTTGGTTCAATTTTCGAGTCACTCTAGTAATAATGTTGCTTTATTAGAGGAACTCGCATGAGATCCAAGTGGCAAAACGCTTGAAGAATAGAATGATTAGCCTATTGTGTAAAAAGAATAAATTGAAATTGAAAATTAAAATGTTAAGTTAAATGTATGGGGATGACACAATATTTCGACTATGTAATCTATGACATATTTATGTCCATCTCACATATTTTTTATTCTATCCGTCAAGCGTTTTGCCACTTGTCTTAAGGCCCATATTACATGATACTAAGTACCTACCGCATTCAAATTAATACGTAGCCCCACTGCCTATTTCTGCCATATAAAAGCATCCCCCAAAACAACCTTCCTTGATTAAGATTCACATTTCTTTGTCTCTAATAAAAAAGCAATATAAAAAATATGTTTCAACGCACAGAATTATATCTTTGAGCCAGTTTCCATTTCAAATAACACGAATGGGTAATGTATGATTCATTCTTCTTTTATGAAGTAGATAAAAGACCTACGAACGTTCAAAAGGGGCTGTGAAGGCCGGTACGAAATGGATTGAAAATACAGACGACAATGGCACGAATTCTATATTAAATTTACCTATAGCTATACGTATGCACCTTAAAACACATGCCATTGTAAAAATTAACTTACCTTTTGAGGTGATCTAGAATATTAAAAAAAGATCAAATATTTATACTTAATATTAAAAAAAGACACATTGATACTTGGCCTGGCCGTCTACCTGCAACCTTCTGCATGCAAATCAAGGCCATCACCACACATGGCTACAACGAGCTTAAATTAAAAGTGGTGTAAAAAATATTTTTACAGTAGCGTGATAGAAGCTTCAACGCATACTAGGACAAAAAATTACTTGACACTTTCCAAAAATACAGCACTTAAACTTTATTTTATTGAAACAGACTCAAGAATACTTAGTCCGAGTATGTCATTAAATAATCAAAAACAGATCCAGCTTTTTGTTGAGTCTTGAGATACGCCTTACAAACCATTCTAGCTTGAGTTTCTTTGAGTGCGAACTGCTCTTAACAGACACTCTTTTAGACACGAATAAACAGTTTGCCGTAGTCTCTGTATTGAGTAGTGTTGAATAGTTTATAGAGCCGTGCAAGACAAAAGAAAAGCTAGGAAACATTTCAAACATTCCGTGAGAAAAAATATAGGTGAAGACATAACACGATATAATGTGTAAGTAAATAAAGTAATGCATGTGTCTCACTGTCAAAACATATTATAATCTTTAAAGAACTTGCTATATAATGTCTGTCATCTACAAATGAATGTTTGTTAAATCTTATACTTAGGTACATGGGTACCTACCCCTATTACTTTTTTTCCTAACCATCGTGTTAATAGTAACAGGATAGTCAGGAAATAGGGATATACCTACTTAATATTTTTAATGTAATCTAAAAATTTTTTGACTTAAGATATAACCAAATATCACACAAACACCCAGACTCGAAACTAACATCTCTGGATCCCACAAATTTTTAACTGATCAACGAACGTCGAGCCACTGCAACAATCGGGACGTCAAAAACTAAAATCTGTGTATATAGGAGATTTGCATTAAAATGTAATGTAAGTAAAAGATGTGCTCAGAGGCAAACTTGGTACCTAATAATAATAATTAATTTGTCTATTTGTTACCTCATCACGTTTGTACCACTGACCCAAACGTAATTAAAATTAGGAAATAGCTTGAACTTTAAGGAAAGACTTAGACTACGTTTTGTGTTATAAAGACGAAATAAATAATTTCTGTGCCGTGTGGTATCCGGCCTAGAATTGACCACCCCCTTCCCTCCCGTGGGTGTCGTAAGAGGCGACTAAGGGAAAATTCAGAAGATGGGCAGCAGCGTCTTCTGTAACTCCACCACCAATACTGCGATCCCCAAGCCGCTTGCCAAGTGTGGGGATTATGGCAAACCCCCCCGCCTTAACGGGGAGGCCTATGTTCAACAGTGGACGTCTTTGGCTGATGATGATGATGATGAAATAATTTCTCGCGAACCAAGTCGCGAGCGAAAGCTAGTATCAATTATTTAAAAATACATACCTACTACTTATAATATACACCTACAAAATGCGGTTTAAACATCGTCAAACAACAAAGTGTAAAGCAAATTACTTGAGATTGTTCGATGTTTACTAACAAACTTCCTTGTTAAGAATATTATAAATAAATGCCGCCTTTGACAGGAGGCCATGTTGTGGTATCCAGGGCAATAATTCTCGTTATGAAATAGGTGACATAAAAATGTTAATTAACAATTACGGTGGTTTGTTTAAGACGCTTTAAAATGTACTAATCAATCAATTAAATACTATTCAAAATACCTATTATCACGTTTGTGCAATTGTACTAAAATTCTATACTATGTAAATGTGAAAGATTACGAGTTTAACTGTATGGTACTTAGACACATTACAGTATACAGTTTACACTAATGAATAGAATAATAGCCTAAATCTCGCTCTTTAAGAAAACATCATTAAGTTACTTATAATAATGTGGTTTCAAAAGAGGGCCTTTAAGTTTAGACTTAGGATATTAGATGTTAAGAAAAGAAATAATTACTCTTAATTAAGCATGCCAAAAATTGGCAAATGTGATGGATCTATTTGTTTTTTAATCTTTATTTAATATGGGGTTTTTATTTATAAGAATACGTCAACTCCATCATGCCTTATACATTCTACAAACAAACAGATACTTAATGTAATATATAAAAAATAAATGTATTTGCACCCATACAGTCACATATTGCAAATAAATTGCTTTGATTTAGGAATTTTCTACTCCTCATGCGCTATACGCGGTTAGCGTTTACCTTATGAGTTCCAATACTGTTTCAGACAGATATTAAATAAACTCTTAAAACCTTTCCTACTTAACTAGGAACTTAACACACATTATTATATCAAAAGAGAAGCAATAAGTATTATCAGTTCATATATAATTCCTAAGCAAACTCTAATAAAGTTGTGACGCCCGCTTATTAAATACGCACGCTGCATTAATTAGAAGATATCGGTAATTGGATGCTTGACGAGGAGTCTATCGCACTTCTGATAACTTATGTTAGTAACCTGGCTGATGTTGTGACTTCAGACAACATAACATATGCATGAACTTTCCCAGGTAGCAAACTTATATGTATTTCGATTTATGAATACATATATACTATATATCAAATTATCAACACGTCTTCTGAATAACAGGGAAAGACAGAGGTGTACGAAATCTATAGTTACTGAAGACAGACAGACGCCCATTTTAATGAGGGAGAGTTTTGAATACCAAAGGTTAAATTTTTCATGACGTGAACTTCACTTTACATGGCATGGCATGGGATTGATTCCTGTTCATCCCACTTAGCAGTCGCTTTTTGGTAGTTATCACGCCATTGCTGTAGTATAGATTATCATCATAATCAGCCGGAAGACGTCCACTGTTGAACAAAGGCCCCCCCTTTAGAACGCCTCAATGAACGACAACTTGCCATTTGCATTCACCATAAATACCTTTCATTATTAATAAAAATGAGACAGTTGTCATGGGTCGTTTACCTTTTGTTTCTCGCACCGATGGATGTACACAACGGTGCCTTAAAGGTATACAAGTAATTACTTATCAAAGAAATATATACAATAGGATTCTTAAGAAAATACTTTCTTATTTCTACTGACTGGCTACTTTTGTTCAGCGATGTAGCCAATTTAATCGCATACCAGTATAAAAATAATATCTGTATATTAATGCGTCAAAATATATTTCTGTATCCCTTTTTAAATAAATGTATATCGTGCGCACGGACTAGTGTGGGATTTGGATAGTTAAAGTTCATATGGAAAGGAGTTTTATACAATTACGGTCTAATTTCGGCCAACCGTCGACCACTGTTTTGATAATAATCTGAGCACGAATAGAACCCAAAATATATCATAAACACAAATGCCCCAAAGAACACGTTAAGCCGTCTTGCGCCTGATCTGTCTCTAGTCTGTCTGTCAGTTTGCCGTCCCGTGAGACTATGAGTGTGAGGGAATAGAGAATGTGATTACGCTTACACTAATGCACTCCTGCATTGGCTTAGACTGTTAGGATTAGCCGTCGTAACCGAAATTGCCGTGGAGTACCGGACTGTTCCCGTGGAGTGCAGGGCCAGAATGCTCCTCCCTTTTTTAGTCTCGTGGTTGTCGTAGCAGGCAACTAAGGGAAATTCCAAAAGATGGGCAGCCAAGCGATCTCCAAGCCGCTTGCCAAGCGTGAGGATTATGGCAACACCCCTCCCTTTAAAGCGGTTTCCCAGTGGACGTCTTACGGCTGATGATGATGAATCAAAATTCTCTCAGGGGCCCTAGACAAATAGCAAGACGCTTGTCGAATAGGAATTGAATATAATTATGAATAAATGGAGAAGACATCTATGACATTTAACGTCCTCAACGTAAGTTAATTTAATAATACGTTGCATATGATATTCAATAAGTAATTTTAAGACGCATCGTTTGACGAATCAAACACGAAGGTTCAAAACAAAGGTCAGGCGTTATTTAAAAAAGAAGAACACCACGTGTAGCACAGAAAAACACAGCAGATTTTTTGCTTTTCAAAAGGTGCCTATTTTGATTTACGCGGTGTTAAACTAAAACTTATGCGACGATATAGGTTTTGGTACTTTTGGTAAGTATATAATATTTATCTTACTTACTTCAAGTGTCTTCATGTGTTTTTATTCGAAATTCACGCGGACGAAGTCGCGGGCAACAGCTAGTCCCAAATATTTGTCATTCTATTCGTTTTATATTCGTCTAGCGTTTTGCCACTTGTCTAGTTCCACGCCGTTAACAGTAATCATATTAATTATAATCCATGAAAGTTTTAAGTAGGTACTATTTAAGAACCGGGGCTCGTTCAAGTGCTTTCTGCGAATCGTCTTTAACAAGTTAGACATTTGTAGCATTCTATGTTGAAGTCTTGTCTGTTTAGTATGCTTGAAATGTTGTTGAAACTAGTCAACATTCCCAAAATACCCGTCTGTTGTAGTTAGTTGGCCAGACAATATAGCTGAACTAAGTATATTAACTGAGTATATTAGTCTGGACTATAGCAAGTTATTGTTAAATTGTGATTAGAATAAGGAATAATTAAATTAGCGACTAATTTAAGAGGATATTTATGATAAAAATAAGTAGATTACAAAAAATTTTGTATGCTGCTTTTAAATCATGTTTGTACATACCACATGTCATTTTCCTACAAAAAATTCTTGACGACCTGATTGGCGCAGTGGCTAAGCGATTGGACTGCTGCGCTAAGGGTTGCGGGTTCGATTCCCGCACGGGGCAAAAATTTGTGAGATCCGCAGATGATTGCCCCGAGTCTGGGTGTTTGTGGATGTGACATTTCATGTTTGTCAAACGCAACCACGACACAGGAGACATTCCTAGTGTGGGGCGACGTTTTTTAAATTAAAAAAAAAAATGTCAGTGAAGCGCGCTAGCATTACCTATATCAATAAAAATTGTACCGAAGCAACGATAGCCGAGTGGTATTACCGTTGGACTGCCAAGTCAGAGGTCGCAAGTTCAAACGCCGTCACAAAAAATTATTATTCGAATTCATATGCGTACTATAAATTACTTCATTATCAGCCGAAAGACGTCCACTGCTGGACAAAGGCCTCCCTCTTAGAACGCCACAATGAACGGCAACTTGCCATTTGTATCCACCATAAATGACTTATTCGTTGATAAAAACGGTAAAGAAAAACATCGTGAGATAACCGGCACACCTGACAGATTTTTCAAACGGTGTGTAAAGCCCTGTCAGAGGCCTACAGGCGGTTTTAAATTCTGAAAACCAGTATGTTCATCAACCATACGATTAGAAGAATGAGAATGGTCACTTAGAGGACAAAATTCTGATCCCTTTTCTGAACCCCCTAATTGGCCCTTAATCCCGAAAAACCCTGATAAAATACACAATACTTCCACATACCGCTAACATATTGCCAACTATAAGCCTTACTAAGTCCCGTTACAACAATGCAGACCTAATCTGGCAATATCGTCTGCTAGGCTCCGTTCCGTGCATATTAAAGTGATGCTACAACCCCAGTAATAAAACGGAAAGGTCATCGGAATATCAAACAGGAGCGAGCCACTGAGCTTGTGATTATCTCAGATTGAGCGTGCCATCATTTTTTTCTACCTCTGCACATTTATTAGGCTTCAGCGTTTAAGTATCCGCCCCTTTAGACAAGTGGCAAAACGCTTGACGAATTGAAATCGAATAGAATAATAAATGACTGCCTCGTTAGTCTAGTGGTCGCTAAGCGCGACTGCTGAGCAAGAGGTCCTGGGTTCAAATCCCGGGTCGGGCAAAGTGTTACTGAGTTTTCCATTAGGTAATTCTCAGTAGCAGCACGGAGTCTGGATCTGTGCCCGGTTGATGGCAATAGGCTCGCCCCCTATTACATTGGGACTTACAACATAACTGGTGAAATGTGGGTGTACTATATGTACACCTCAGCCTAACCCTTCGGGGAATACAGGCGTGATGTTATGTTTATGTTTTATGTAGAATAATAAATTTATAGGGATGGCATAATGTTTCGACTATCTTGTCGATGACAAATGTCAAACCCATATATTTTTCATTCTATTCCATTTCTATTCGTTACGCGGTTTGCCACTCGTCTAAGGGGGCTGATAAGCTACTTTACAAGGTTAATGCTGAAGTTAAAGTAACAGCTAGGTACTAATTAATATATATATTTATAATTTTTATAATTACATAAGTTCAAATCCTATCTACTACATTTTTCAGTATGACTGGTCATTATGTACTCTCTTATTGTTATCAACCACATGCTTGCATGCTACTGATTAATACTTGTGCCTCTGTCCAATCTTTATGGTTCTATTCCAGTTCTCTTTTACATAGAACTAATTAGTTATTGTCATTATCATCTGCAGCCCAACTTCACACACAAATGGACAAATGTCTACGTGAATAATATTATTGTGATAGTGGTAGTGTATAGGTCCCTTTAAAATATCACGAAACGAAACATACCAAACAAATGATCAACTCCATATCTATTTGTTTTTCTTGGTACATACCTACACCGCCTACTTCAAACATCTACGAAACAAGAGTTTACCTTAAATAATGACTTTAAAAAAATTGGTACCGCTGGTTGTGTACTTTGGATGCACGTCAGGTCCTAAAATACCTTCAATCAGCTAAATGGCTGGTATTTTGCATGTATTTCTTTGTCTTTCAAAGCCTCGAGTTTATTACGTGGGCAGACATCTATTACACGCCGAAAAGGCGCCTAAATACTGCTCGCACACAGGAATTTCACCAACATTTCGTTCTTATTTAATTTAACACAGGTTACCCTCAAGTTTTCTGGCAAATTAAGTCACAAATGCTTTTAATATTCCCTCATAGCAAATCGCACATTGTCACGTTTAATGTAAACAGGTTCTTACATAATAATGTAGGTACTTATCTATCTCCAAGGTTTTATTAGATTTCTAGGCACCTATTGCTGGGATTTTAGTAAGATTTTTTCAATCTTGCTCCCCTTAATGTAACTTTTTTTTTAATGTAGGTAAATGATATCTGCTACTTCAGCACCTACACTTTTTGCTTCACGGAATACAGGTATGAAAAGCCAAATATTCCTCGGCTGTATTGTATTTTTTTAATCAACATGTCCACTCAAGCTCATTACGTAGGCAGACGCCTATTACCTGCCCGGGTAAAATTATGCTGACTCGGGCACGGGCAGTGAGGTAGGTAAACCACTTGGAGTTTTAGGTTCACAAGACCGTAATTTAGTACGACATCCTTTTACAAATTGTTAATAACAGCTGCTAGCCTGTCCGTATTCTAATTACGTAGCCAATGACTTGTATAACTATGGAACATGGAAAGATACATCGCGTGTTACTTACAAGGATACTTAATTAGTTACATTATAATCTCGATGCATTCTTACTTTGTCCCTATTTACTATACGTCTACATCATTATCGCTACATGTTATTTTTATGTCGAAACATGACCTTACAGTTTTTGTTTGGATTGTCGTTAATTAGGGTTTTTAGACGTCACGTGATATCACTTGCAAAATCACAAAGATTCTGATCGTTTTTTCGCACTGGTATCAAACCCATCTGCACTGAAAGTTCTGTTGTACATTTTATTGTATGTTTTATAGAAAATTTCAAAACCAAACGTACAATAAAGCACAAAAGAAAATCCTACTGTGCGGTATAAAGAAATTTTCGATAAGGCTGAAATTAACGTAAAAGCCAATCCCAACCCTTATTGGTTGTCAAATTAAACATGCCTACATAAGTGAAACATACATCGGTATATTTATACATAGCTACCTCAATCATGGCGTGAGTCGCTGACGCGGCAAAACTCCCCTATTTCCATCGATCAGTCATAAATGTGTTTAGTCGAGATTATACTTCGCCTAAAACAACACTTATGTAAATCTACAGTAATTTAGCAATACCAAAGTTTAATTAACTACATAATATTTACAAGCAAAGTTAATAACTTCATTAATTCAGACAAGTAATATGCAATAAATCCTTCTTTGAGCACTTGCCGCACGACAGTGGCGCGGCGAGGTCGCGCGACGCCCTGAACTTTCCAACTCATTCTATTAGAACTTGCCAAATAATTGTATGTAAAATCTGAGCGGTATTAAAAGTTTCTACGAACTTGCATTGCATAATTAAGCATGAAACACGAAATGAGAGAGCCTTCTTACAAAAAAACTTATAATTTTCTTTTGCAATAGAAAAATTCTACCATATTTGAACTTGGCAAAAAATTGTGTGTAAAATCTGAGCAGTATTCAAAGTTTTTACGAACTTGCATTGCATAATTAAGCATGAAACACGAAATGAGTGTCTTTTGAAAATATACTCTTTCGCTATTAAAAAAAATATTCCGTTTATACTCATAGGTATATGTTTATATATATATGTATACTTTTATAGTTTACAGGCGTAAGCTATCATGTCATCTTCAAATTAGGTATAAGCTAAAACTAATATGAATGAAGTTGGATATAGCTTATGCATGTTTTTAAACCGGGATCAATCCCGTAATTATAAAGCATATGTAATACAATTATTTTACAATAATTTCGTGTCTCCTCTGGACTTATTTAAATATATATCTGCTTACATAAATCCTGTGATCTCAGGTCGTCTTCAACAATATAAAATCTCGATATAAAGCCTATCTTAAGACCATAACTCAGACAAAAATATGTAATTTTTATATTTCATACAAGATTACCGTAATATGTTATGAAAAGAACGGGGTTTTTACGCCTGATAAATGGCAATCGGGCGCGATTAAGGGCGACCCCTGTCACGTGTTACCAAACACCATCTCACGAACTACGAGTATCTGTACGTGTATGATACACCTCTGCCTAACCCTTGTCGATTTATGTTCTTCTGTGATTATGTTATCACGCCTGTATTCCCCGTGGGGGTAGGCAGAAGGTGTTATTTCACACATTTTGCCTAGCAGTATTGGTGCGTTATGAGTCACAAATATTAGCTGCGTGCCTTATAAACCCACGAGGCTAGATGTCTAATCACTGGCCCACTAAAAAGAAAGAAACAGTTTATTTGTACATTACAGACTCCTACATTATCTATACTTATAATAAAACTGTAGAGAGGTCAATTCTGTACATTGAATATATATTCAAAATTATTATTGGAGGATAACTGGTGATCGATACTGATGCCAAAAATGCAATTAGTAAATTTTTTGTCGGTCTGTCTGTCTGTCTGTCTGTCTGTCTGTCTGTCTGTCTGTATGTGCACGCATGGGTCAAAAACTACTGAAGGGATTTTAACCAAACTTTGTACGATTGTAGTCCATACGCCTGGGCAGGTTATAGGCTATATAACATAACGCTAAAACACATAGGAGCTGAGCAGTAACGATAAATTTGAAGCAAGTCGGATGAAAATGCGCTTTCGAGCTCTTATCCTCGCATACGTTGATCATACACCAAAAGTGTGTATTACAAAGATAATGGTCTCTAAAAGATCTACAAAAAAGTCCTCAATAGTATATATCTATCTTTTATAAATTAGCCACAATAACGTGTTTAATCGTTAGGCATTTCTTCAGTGTCTCAACACACGACAACCCGGAGCGTGCATGGAGGGTAGTTTGACAGGGTAGATTTCTATAAGCAGCATTGGTTGCACCCGCTATATGTAATATTATAGTAATATTACATAAGAAAGAAAAAAAACAACGATTTTAAAACATAAACACTACGTTAATCGAGCAGTCGTTCGATGTGATATTAAAATTAAATTAATTGAATTCTTCTTATATTCAGTTTTCGAATAATTCGTTTCGATATACGTATAATTTTAGAAAATTAG
Source organism: Abrostola tripartita (assembly GCA_905340225.1). NCBI lineage: Eukaryota > Metazoa > Arthropoda > Insecta > Lepidoptera > Noctuidae > Abrostola > Abrostola tripartita. The sequence continues at coordinate 2,622,503 of HG996494.1, forward strand.
ACTTTAAAGTTGAAACATATTCTCCAGTTGATTAAAGTTTGCCATTCTCGTATGCTATATATGATACCGCCAAAGGTTCTTGGAAGATTAATTAAATAGTTTGAAGTTTCAGTGTCTCGACATTTGCGGTTTTATGCTAGGATTCGGTGCATGTCTGAAGATGCTCAGCTTTTAAAGTTAATTTCGGCACTAGCTGCGCCCAGCGGTGTTACCCGCTAGCCTATGTGTTAATTCAGGATGTCAGCTACCTCCATACCAAATTTTAGAAAAATCGCCAAGCCGTTTGTGCTTGATGAGATAACAAACATACAAAAACACTCACAAACGCATTCGCCTTTATAATATTAGTGTGATACCTGCTATTTAATTTTCATCATCTTTTCAATAAGGACTACGCACGCTACATGTGATACAACAGTCGAATTATTTCAAACACACGATAAGATTTTTCTAACTATTTCTTTGGAGGATTACTGTATAAATGTTAAGATAATAAACATCCTATATAAAGTGGTGATCCGAACTACTGGCAAAAACAAAGTAAAAAGAATTGTTCTTATTTAAAAAAAAAACGTCTCCCCACACTTGAAGAAGATATTATTCAAACTTCTAATTCTGCAAAATAGATTAACTGCTCAGGGTCTAAACGGATAGGGGAACCGGAGAACTATCCGATCGCAATCCGCCGGCTATTTACCATGGCTTATGCACTGTCGCTCGCAGCAAATACCTATATGAATATAGAGTTGAACGCTGAAGGCAAGCTGCAGTGGTTTTGCAAATAGACAGGGGGCGTTATTAGCAGTTTACTAGTGTTAAAATTTTTATTTTTCTTTCCACGTATTTTTTTAGATTAGTTACGACTTTAGGCCACAAACGCACGCGGTCAGAAACTGCGAAGGATAGAGTGGTATGGAAGAAGAAAGGGGAGGTCTTTGCCCAGCAGTGGGACACAATATCTATACTTATAATAAAACTGTAGAGAGGTCAATTCTGTACATTGAATATATATTCAAAATTATTATTGGAGGATAACTGGTGATCGATACTGATGCCAAAAATGCAATCAGTAAATTTTTTGTCGGTCTGTCTGTCTGTCTGTCGGTCTGTCTGTCTGTCTGTCTGTATGTGCACGCATGGGTCAAAAACTACTGAAGGGATTTTAACCAAACTTGGTACGATTGTAGTCCATACGCCTGGGCAGGTTATAGGCTATATAACATAACGCTAAAACACATAGGAGCTGAGCAGTAACGATAAATTTGAAGCAAGTCGGATGAAAATGCGCTTTCGAGCTCTTATCCTCGCATACGTCGATCATACACCAAAAGTATGTATTACAAAAATGATGGTCTCTAAAAGGTCTCTAAATGGTCTACAAAAAAGTTCTCAATAGTATATATCTATCTTTTATAAATTAGCCACAATAACGTGTTTAATCGTTAGGCACTTCTTCAAGTGTATTAATGAAATATATAAATATATCGTATTTCACATAGATATATCGTTATCAAACTCCAATATTCAAAAAGTACACTTTAATATCTATTTTATAAAAAAAAAAGAAATCGGTACATAAGATGAAATAAAACTTCCAAATCTCGCCGCGCCAGTATGGGTACGGTGGCTTAAATGGTTTTTCTTTTTTTAAATTGAATGTACAGACACGGGTCGTTTACGATTTTATTATATGTATAGACTTAGATTATCTAGATGAAGTCTGGCGCTACATTGAAACAAAAAACAACGTGCCAATTGTTTTTTTTTTTTTTTGCATGAATTCGTGCGTCATGATACCAGTTGATATACATTACAACTAAAATGGGGTAAATTGCCCAACGTGGTACAGTCTATCTTTTAACTCGAAATAAAAATTATTTTTATATAATAGGTACATAATTATTGTGTTTGGTACTATTTATATATTATGAAGACAATGATTTTTTTTATTACAAGCAATTGGCCATGGCACTTTCTTTTTCTTACGGAGCTAAAATTTTTCACGTTGGTTCAGTTCCAAAGACAATACATTTTCATGATAAGCGTGACCGAATTGTAACCAAGGGTTGGCTCCAGACGAAGGAACTCCTCAATGGTTAACAGTATAGACTCAACATTTTGTACACACATTTAACCATGATAGCTCTTCCTAAAATTCACCATGATCTTAACACCACCCTCACGGTTGCCAGACGAGGGAACTCATCAACGGTCAACAGTAGTGACTCAACATTTTATATGCACATTTAACTATAATATCTCGTTCTAAAGTTCACCATGATTTAAACACTATCCCCATGGTTAACTTCAGACGAAGGAACTCCTCAAATTTCCTCGGCGCAGGCACGAAATTAAGTATACACATGCTGGCGCTCATGTCGAATTTTGCAAGAGTCAATAGGCCCGCCATCTTGAAATTCAAAATGGGTGGAATTTCGAAAAAAAAAAACAAGCTTATTTCAATGTACTACAATACACTTCGATTCGTAGAAAACTGAAGATCCATTATCCACCATAACATTAATAATATCGCCCTACCAACATACCGGTCTCATGTGTAAATGTGGGAAATTTAGTTTTCACAGACTTGCCACACTTGCAAAATGGCGAATTTTTTTTTTTTTATATTCCAATATTTGCAATAATTCATTATTCCAGAACTAATGATAATTTATTGAACATACGGGTGATAGGATACATATTTATTAATATTCAATCGGCCTCTGTAATTTCTACACACCTTAATAGCCCATTTCGCCATTTTTATTACGTTATTTTATGATAGAAAAACAAGCGTCTCCATTGACAACACAATTGACACTGTTGGCTTTTGGCGCCAATTGTGAGGAATAGGCGCTATAAAATACCGACGCTGTCAGGGTCTTGACACTCCATCTAGACATATATATAATCAAAGTGTATAGATATAGATTTTTTCTCATTCCGTCATAGACAATTGTAATTCTCGCAGCAAGTAACACATACGGTTCTCCGGAACTTATTTCTGTCAAAGTAATTTAACGACTTCTAGCTAAAAGGCATCCTTCAGCTGTAACATCATTGAGGCGGACATTCTAGCAGCAAGATAGATTTTCTATCCTGTGTATAACGATTTCGGCTGAGTGTACAGCCTTATGCTTCGCCATGACCATCAACATCAACCATTACCATTGACTCACGCAGTCTTAAAGTAGCCTTTAATCTTACGAATACTTAGCTGCTTCTTACACGCACACACAATCGTACGACGCTTACTCTTAGGTCACGAGTTCTCTATAAATTTTGTCTGTTGAAATACTGATACATTGGGATCTACACCAAACCTAGCGAAATTGTGGGAGTAGGTACAATATGTGCACCTCTGCCTACGCCTTCGCGGAATACAAGCGTGTCGTTGTCGTATGTTTTATAACAATATTTTTATAAGAGTCAACTGCAATGATTCCCTATTTTAACTTAATTACGAATAAACCGACACAGACAAAATATCCAAAATAATAGAAATGGGTTGTATTGTATAGGTTTCTAAAACGTCGCCCAACACTAGGAATTTCTCCTGTATCGTGGGTGCGTTTCACAAACTTGAAATTTCACTTACACAAACACCCTGACTCAGGACAAACATCTACGGATCACACTTTTTTTGCGGGAATCGAACCCACAACCAATCTCTTAGCCACTGCGCCAATCAGGTCGTCACGGTTGTCTTTTATCCTTGGTATTTTTTTTTCTACAGTAGTTTCAATGTACAGGAACTCAGAAACGCACAAAACGGATTTATTTATGTTCTCTTCTTCAGTTATATATTATTTTCAATAGACTTTCTGTAACTTCCGTAATTACCGTTCAATTTTTGCGGTTTTTTTTTAAATACCGGAAAGTATTCTTAGTTAAATAAGTGGTTTAAAGATTTTTAACCTACTTAAAAAAGCCTGCCTGGTAGGTATTTTTTTCTGTTAAAAGTTCTATTTAGTACTGGTGTTTTATCCGAAATACACGCAGACGAAGTCGCGGGCAACAGCTATACATGTAATAAAATAGTACGGCATGGCGTAAAAACTACTAAATCGAATTCGCTCAATCTTAGCTAATGCTAATATATTAAAAACAATTTAAAAATACTTTTGCTGTTTCCGAATTTCCACGCGGACGGAGTCGCGGGCACATCTAGTAGGCTAATAAAAAAGTCTTTAGGACAAATTTTATTTATTTGTTGTTTGTTACGTACATGTATTTTTTCCTAGATTGCACTGACGTTCTCTAGATGGATGCTAAAGCAATTCATAAGTGTATTAATGTTATGTTGTGATAATCTTACAAATTGCATATTGCATTAAAAATAAAGCAGTTATTGACAATGGACTGAAAGGTTGCTTTGAAATTTTTAAAATGAGGTCAGAAGCATGTCAATTTGAATACTAAATAGCCCGTGAGATAACAGAATGGAAAGGTTCTATCTTAAGGGAGCCACCATATCTTAAACCAATATTTGTGACAATTGCTCAAACGTGTAAAGCAATCAATGAATAGGAACGAAACGATCGAATATTATTTTGAAACTTACCTCTATAGAATAAAAAATACAAAAACATTTAAATATTTATTATTATATTATCTACATTAAATTAAAATCTATGTTGATAATTTTTTACATGACAGTCCCCTTACCATGAACTCATGTAAAGCAGGACAGTTTCCCATGTGTACAACGTAATCAGTCCTGTTTTAAGAGTTCATGGTAAGGCAGCAGTTCTCGATTTCTTGATGGGTAAAAAAAAATATTTTACTCTTTAGTGTGTTATGTAAAGGCACTGAATGAATGCCCCATAAATTTTAGGACAAGACCACTTGGTTTTGGATCAGTCAGTTATTAGTCCAACCATTGAAAAATATAAACACTAGTGACTGAAGTTTGTCTGCCAGGATCTAAATCTCCATTATAACTAAAGTGTTTAATTGAAGGATGGCTGACGTATTTCATCAAACCATTTCTTGACACTCCCTTCAACTTTGTTCTCCCACCCGGTTAGCCATTCGTCGGACAGTTTATTGGGTCTATACATCTTGTAATACTGAGCCCGTGTTAAACAACCAATTGCTTGGCTTCCATTTGATGCACTCATTAGCCTGGCAGGCGTTTTCTTACAGTAACGGCTTTTAACGATGTCATATTCTGAAAGAAAACAATTCGATTTCAAATACTTGTCAATTATAAACAAACCTCCATTCTGAACCGGACACACCTACCCGAAGGGGTAGGTAGAGGTACACCCACATTTCGTCGCCAGAATGGGTGTATTTATAGCTTGAGCTATATAAATATACTTTGAGACAGTGCTATTTGGGTATTCTTGTGCTACAATGCAATTTAGGCCTACCTATTAGTGTACTGAACATTAAGATTTAATCTTTGCTTTCCACTATACTTGGCATATGTCCTATAAGCTGATGTAATACAATTCTTAACCCTAGATTGCTTTTGGGGTATCAAATTGTACTGGAAACTTTTTTGGAGAAATTGGTTAGTCCTATCACATGGGATCTATCCTGTTTTGGTGATTAGTGCAGCTGCAATGCCACTGTTAACCCTTTCTCGTCAAACGATACACGTATGATGGTAAACAAATATATGTACATACATCGTAAAAAGAATACATCAACATAATATCACAAATAATAAAGTACCTGGTATATTCTCTGTAGCGTTCTTAAAACTTGGTGCCTTTGTAATTATTTTAGATGGTTTTGTATATGTTCTGGTTTGATTCCTCCGGACACAATAGTTTCTAGTCGGTTTCTCGTAGACTGCTTCGCACATATACACCACAACAAATAACAATAAAATATACTTCATTATTACAAAAGAACGTTACGTATTCGTGATATGAGAGATACTTAACAATAATATGGATTTTCTCGCTATTTATTAAGAACAAACACTTGTTCAAATATATTTATTGAACGAGGTTGATATTGTGAATAATGTTTAATTCGTTGAACCTTTAACATTCAATACACTATGTTAAAGTAACTGTTTATTTTTAACCTCAATACATAAATATAAAATCTCCGTTAATAAAATTAATATTGACAGCCTATATAAGTGCCCCTGCAGTTCAAAGGCCTGTCTCTATTCACCACACTAGCTCACGATGGTTTGGCGATTTCAGATTGATCAGAATAAAATTTGAAGACGTTTACCGACTCCAAAAGACTAAGAACTTAGAAACAAAGTGATAACCTACTGTGTACAAACGTATTGAACTGTTCTTTCGCTCTTTGTATGGCGTTTTCCTAACAGTGACTACGTCAATAATGACAACGTCCTAGCCGAAACTCTTACTTATACGAACCCTTAACGGAAATACGAAGCAAATATTTGCGGGCCAATACACTAAACATAATTGTTTTGAAATAGGTTGCTTGCTATACACGGTTGTAATTTGGAACATTTTTAGGATGCAATTACATTAGACAAGCTGTTGGCAGCAGTTTAACTTGCATTCTGCGAAAACTCATTTATGAATCGGGATAAATTGTATATTATGTCCTAATTTCGCTTTCAATTTACCTGTGTGTCATAACTGTCAGACTTATATCATCCAGGTGTAAATCAGGTATATCGACATCGTCTTTGGTTCTTAAATTCCAGTTAAAGATATGAGCTTTATTTTCTTGAAAGGATTTTGTTAACAACATACGTGTGACCACATCATTCTAATTAGGTGATTTAGTACCTAGCTCCCGGTGCGAAATCAGAGCACGTCCCTATTTTAATTAATTTTCCATGTAAAGAGAGATCAAAGTGGGATGATTAATGTGTTTCAGATGCCGCACACTGCGCACTCCGGGGAATATCTTGGTAGCCAACCTCGCGCTCAGCGACTTCCTAATGCTCGCCAAGACACCGATATTCATATTTAATTCGTTCAATCTAGGACCAGCTTTAGGCAAGACAGGTAATTTTAACTTAATTATTTACTTAATTAATATTTCAGTCATCATTGTTGTTCTGTCATGAGATCTAGTAAAAGGAAAATAATTAATTTGATCAATATACTTTAAAAGCATAGCTCTAAAGATTTGAGATTATTTAGTATGAGATTCTGTAAGTGATCTTTTAATCTACTAGGCTTAAGCAACTTGTGACAGATGCAAGCCGTCTCTGATTCCTGGGTAGCAATATTTAATAAAATTGCCATTTCATAAACAATTCATGTTCAAAACAAATGAAAAACGTTTAAATCTTGCAGTTGTTTTCTTAGGTTTTAATTCGACCTCATTTGGTAAATATTTGCGCAATGAGATAAGAGTTATGAATATGCACCTATGTTAATAAATAAAACTGAATCAATGACAATCGATCCAACACAAATGTTGGTGACAAACAAGCCACTGCAACCAGCCCCCTTACCATGAACTCTTAAAGCAGGACAGTTTAAGACGTAAAAGCGAAACGCCGCATTACACTGCACGTAGCGGCGTCTCGCTTCCACATCGTAAACTGTCCTGCTTTAAGAGTTCATGGTACGGGGGCTGTACGATAATTAATAATTATATTTGTTCATCTTGCTTCTAGGCTTTAGGTATACACTTATGAATGAGGTATTGTAAAAGGTGACTTACTAGTTATTCAGAATGATACAGTAATGAGCAGTTTTATCTCTAAATCCTACAATTTCAATAAAAAATCCAAGTGTTTTCCACCACGAATAATTTCATAAACATCCTCAAATATACTTGGATTACAAAGTCTTATAAGTTAAAATATTGTTTCAGGTTGCGTGATCTACGGGTTCCTTGGTGGATTGACAGGCACCACTTCAATCGCCACGTTATCAGCAATCGCCTTGGACCGCTACTGGGCGGTGGTCCGACCGCTAGAACCTCTGCGAGCTCTAACAGCGATAAGAGCTCGACTGTTAGCCATCGGTGCGTGGTTATACGCGTGTCTCTTCGCCATCATCCCCGCACTGAACATCGGCTACGGGCGCTACGTTCCAGAAGGCTATCTAACCAGCTGCAGCTTTGATTACCTCACAGAAGACTTCTCGCCTCGCTGCTTCATCTTCGTATTCTTCTGTGCAGCATGGCTGGCTCCATTCTGCACGATTTCTTTTTGTTATATAAGCATATTTCGTGTTGTTGTTTGTAACAGGAACATTACATACAATAACCAGGAGCAGAGGCTGTCCTCCAGACATGTCAAAGAACGCACGAAACGCAAAGCGGAGATAAAGTTAGCATTTCTAGTCATGGCGGTTATTGCACTATTTTTTATATCGTGGACGCCGTACGCTGTAGTCGCTCTCTTGGGTATAACTGGTAAAAAACACCTCATTACTCCAATTAGCTCCATGATTCCCGCACTATTCTGCAAGACCGCAGCGTGTATAAATCCATTTATTTATATCATAACGCATCCAAAGTTCCGTAAGGAATTCAAGAAAATGTTGTTCCGTGACAAATCGCGAAGAATGAGTGGAACTCTCCGGACGATTGGTTATTGTACGGACACGACGAAAATTCACAGGCCAAGCAAGGACTTAAGCGACACAGATGTCGAAATAGTGGAGATGAAGGATATACCATATCAGACGGATAAGAGTGAGGCGGCGGTGAGGACAATATCGTCGAAGATAGCAGAGCGGCAAGACTCACAAACGAGTATAAGTATGAAGAGTTTGGAAGAGACTGTTATCAGCCCTCCTTCTTGGTACACAAAACCTCAGTTCACCAAAAAGAGGAGCTTCCACCGACAGTCTACACGTAGCGTTGTATCACAGAACACTGACCCACCAGTGTAACAATTAATATTTTTTTTTGTATAAGTTAGTCAATTGTTAAGGTAGGTTTACACAGTTTTATTTTTATTACCTTTTCGTGAGTTTACACAAAGGTACACTATTATAGGTTGTATCGTTGTATAGTCAACACAAATAGTACTTGTCGAAATATCGCGACGCCAAATTCCTAAAAATGTCCTTAATACTTTTTTAAGTTTTAGATAGATTTACTCTTTGTAAAAGATAAGAACAAACATATTATTATACTTTTCGTTTTTTTTTTTTAACTCATTACCTTTACGCATGGACTGTTGATCAATGACATGCTGTAAGATCATTTAATCCCACTTGTATAAATTAAATAATATTGATGTAAAAAATGTAATAAGCAAATATTGTTCCCAAGTATTCTTGATCACAAATATAATTAGTAGAAGACAAGAAATGATACTCTGTAATGAATCCTTTATGCATTATTCAAATTTCATTGCTACGAGAGAAAAAATAGTGACACAGCCCAGCCCCCTTACGATGAACTCTTAAAGCAGGACAGTTTACGTAGTGGAAGCGAGACGCCGCATTACACTGCAAGTAGCGGCGTCGCGCTTCCACATCCTAAATTGTAAGGGGGCAGATGAGCATTAATTAAACCACTTGGTTACCCAGTGCTATTAAAATTCAGTTCCTAACATTTTCTTACATTTACATGGAATTATTTGAGTTATTATTAATTAGTTGGTTTTACGTTAAACATGTTGAAGCAACACTTGTTCCAGATGCTAATAATTTTATCACAGTTTGTAATAATCTTGACACTGGTCCTAAATTCCAAAATATTGTACCTGTAGATATGTTTGTAGATATTTAGCATAAATCTAAGTTAAGTAATAGAAAACTATTTTAAATATGTATATGAATGTTACCAATAAAAACTTCTGTCCGTTTAATTTGTGAGCTTCCTTAAATAGTAGCTAATCACCTGTTCACCATTAAAATGCTGACTGTCAAAGATGCGCTTGGTCTACGAAGGTAGGTGTCGCGCATCCTATGGCGTATTTTAGAATAGGCTACAACAAAAATAATTCTCCAAAAGGCTTTTAGGACAGTTAATTCATATTTTTATATGCTAACAAAGATTATTATTAGCCATTTTTTATCGATAAGGCAGGCTTATGCTTATCACTTATCCACTATAATTATAAAATGTTTTACAAATATTCAATTTTAATGTAAGCGGTTATAAAATGATTAATAATGTTAAGAAATTAACATTTAAATCAATCACATAATCAATTAAGGTGGGTTATTACAGCGTATTTAAATACGAGTTGAACATTTTTTGCTATTAATCGAAGGGTAACCAGCCATGTGGTTTCTGCAAATCTCTCTTTTGTTAATCTTCGCCGTCATGTTGGCTAATGCAGCTGCTAGTTTTCCATTCGGCCTTTCACCAGCAAGTAAGTAATTTACTTAAATGTTTTTAGACATTGAACACGAACACCTTGGTCAAATAAGTGGTCAGGACAGGAAATAGGCGGGCCTAATTTTAGTTAAATAAAGGTATAATTCACACATACCAGGTATTCAAGTAGCAGGCAGCGTTGTTCTTCTTTATAAGCAGTCTATATACTAACACTTGACGGAGTGGAGTGCCGGGCCACAACAGCACCTCCCCATCTCGTCCCGTGGATGTCGTAGGATGTGACTAAGGGAAAATCCAGAAGATGGGTAGCAGCGTCTTCTGGAACTTAACCACCAATACTGCGATCGCCAAGCCGCCTGCCAAGCGTGGGGATTATGACCACCCCCCTTCGTTTTTGTTCTACAGTGTACGTCTTTCCGGCTGATGATGATGATATACTTACATTTTGCCACTTTTCATATCCCAGTGGAGAGGTTATTGCCATGCATTCATTGGGCCCACACCGAGGTCATCACCTCTTTAGTCTCGCTTTTCCAGCAACGAGAAGCTATTATTCTATTCTATCCTCTGAAATTGTGAGCTAGAAAAAAAAATGTTAACGTCAAAAAGATAATTACATTATATTCATGGGTGAAGTTTAAGTTAGATCATAGATTATTAAATTATAAGACCTATTGTGAAGAGAAATAAATAAATTTATTATTATTATTATTCATTTCAGATGTACGATGCAAAGTAGACAGCGATTGTCCTGAAAACATACCGTGTTATTGTGTGTTTAAGAGTCAACACTGCATTTGCAAACACTTTGCTGACGCGTTAGTTGGGTAGACGTTGGTAAAGCTGAACATGGCACAAGTATCTAAAATACAATATATACATAGACCTTCCATAATACACTGCCAAAGAAAGTTTATCTTAGAAGCAAAGTAAAAGAACCAAAAACAATGCAGTTAATCAATAAAATAGTAGAATCGTAGATAAAACTTTTTTTAATAACCTAAGGCTTCCTACTTTCTAGACTTTTGTCTAAACATTGCTAAGAACGATATAAACAAATCATAATAACCTTGAACCCACTACACACTTTGGTTATAAAAATGAGCATATCCTACAATTCCTACATACAATTATGACTCAAGTTCCAGAAGTTGCTGGCCGAGATTTCCTTTATCAACCCCCTTACCAGAAACTCATAAAGCAGGTTGTGGAAACGTGACGCCGCATTACACTGCACGTAGCGGCGTCTCGCTTCCACATCGTAAAGTGTCCTGCTTTAAGAGTTCATGGTAAGGGAACAGGGGTCTATACAGTACACACTCACATTTCCCTGCTTATTATATTTAAGCTGTAATGTTAGCGAGCCTATTTCCATTAATTGGGTCCATATTTGTGGCCTCTTAAGACTAACCTACCCTGCGACGAGCGACGTAAGTAAGATATTTGTTTAATAATTTGTATTCTTTTTTAACATTACTAATTGCCATATAAACTATTAGGACTACACAATACACAATATACCGAATGGGAATTCAGTAGAATCAAACATACTGTTAAATAAGTAAGTAAGTATCTACATGAAAATGCCTTCCCGAGTGTCGATAGCTACCTGCGTCCGGAGCCCCATTACGTACCTGTTGATTGGCCAATTTCAGCACTATGTACGGCGCGATCAAGTCCCATGTGATTGGTATAAGACAGAATTAGTAATTAAACTTGCATTATCCAGACCAGATGAATTATAAAAGAAGGTTTTAATAGGATATATACCTACAGCTAGAAACACAACATAGGTATTTTAATTCTAGTTTTTCGACGAATTCGTTTTTGTAGTTCGTGACCATGAATAATTGATATAGTTATTATAAAATATAAATCGGCTAACGACCAGGCAAGTACCATCATTACTTACAGTTTAAGTGAGCATTATCACAAAACGAATTATTTATACATGCATCATATATAACCATAAAATTAATACCTAACACAGTATAGGTAGGTAAGTACTTTAGTAAACTTATCTACGAGGAGCATTTTGTGTCACCGTAACCGGAGGTCTTTGTAAAGTTCAGAAATAAAGAAAAAGTAATTTATAAAATAAAAAACCCGACTGCTGAAAAGGAATAAACAATAAAATGGCACCAAAAGTCATAAGGAATAAACAAGTCTAGAATTATGTTATAACATATTGAACGGGCTTTGTGGTGTACATTGGGTGAGGTCTATGTCCAGCAGTGGACTACAACGGGCTGATGATGATGATATTGACGAACAGTCGGGAGCCATTATTGAGAAGATTTGAGCCCGACGAGAATTTATGGCTCCCTTATTATATATTAGATATTTACTTCTGCCGCCCGTGTTCTACCGAGAAAAGAACTAATAAAAGTATAATTAAGACTAGTGATTCATCTACAATCTACATAATATTTAGACTAGTGATGCATTTACATAATAGTTTATCGAGTGTAATCTGTTGTTAATTATCTTAGGTTGTCTCTTGTCTTTCTTTAACGTATGATAATGTGAACCTACTTTGTACTTTGTCTTTACAAGATCTGATAGAGTAGAGATCAGCCCCCTTACCATGAACTCTTAAAGTAGGACAGTTTAAGCTGTGGAAGCGAGACGCAGTTACGTGCAGTGTAATGCTGCGTCTCGCTTCCACATCGTAAACTGTCCTGCTTTAAGAGTTCATGGTAAAGGGGCTGGTAACCATATTTAGTAAGGGCATGGAGCTTGTAGTATGCACCGACAGAAATACATACAAAACCTAAAATATAGTCCATATTTCAACCCGTTTGATAACAAAATATATAATTGAATTCATGTAATTGGCTATAACAAGTTTATTTTGTGTATTAAAATCGTATGTAACACACTTAAACGGCAAATAATGAGGGTAGATATTGTTATTTTTATCTCCCTGTTTGTTGGTTTTGTTACATTTAAATAATACGCTAAACTAGTTCTTTAAATCGTGTTAGTAGTTTAATTTTTAATTACACAAAGATTGTATCATTAAGAGCCGATGATCTTCACATTAAGATGGTCACACAGTCATCCAATCCTTATTAGACTAAATGACTGCATTACAGTAATGTAACTGCGTCCATTTTCAAGGTATAAGCTTCTTAATATTTCTAGGGTTGAGCATTATTAAAGTGTCTTAGCCTTAGATATACTTTTCTTGTAGTTCTAAAGTTACGTGAATTTGCGTAGCACATGCATATAAAAATAACGGAATGGATAGCCAAATTTCTTAGGTACCTAACTTATATATAGTACTTGGAAATGCAATGGGCAAACAGAGCCACAGTCTACAACTAAAGCTTCAACAACGCAACTAAATAAGCATGGCTAATCAATTTATATGATAACAATTTCAAACGTATAATATAAATACTTCCTCCAGAAATGTGTTAAGTTACTAACTGGAAACGAAACTAGTGACAATGAAGTTCCTGCAAGCCGTGCTACTGTTGACCGTCGTGATGACGGTATTGGGTAATGTTGCCGCTCACAACGCCTACCACAGGAGAGCTCTTAGCCCACTCCGAGCATCCGATCCGGCAGGTACGTACTTATTTAACACAGATATAATGTCCTCCTAACTACATTTCAGTCAGAGTTAGGCACGCAAGGCTTATTGTACCATTTGAGGCCCGTGGAAAATTTATTGGATTGGCCCTTTTATGGACTGTTGGAAATCTTTATGCTGGCCCTCTGGCGCCGGGGCCCCTTCTGGCTGGGGACCCGTGGCATTTTGCTGCGTTGCCATCCTATAGTTACGCCAAGAGACTAACCAGCTACACAGGAACTAGTGCACATGCACAATGTGTGCGCAAACAAAGATACAATGTATATCCTTACAATCATAGTCCGATGGGGCAGTAAGCCAGTAAGCTTATACGTACGGTGAGAAATCAACTGTAGGACCAGAACGCCGCCTTCGTGCTTTACTGTGGGCGAAAAACGGTCCCTCGACCATGGTCTAGCACTGCTAGTTAATCAGCACTGGCCAGCCAGATATCTAACGATCTGCACTCACTTATTTATTATTTAGTTTTCACAGATTTTTAAAGGCTTTTTGTTTTCAGATCAACCATGCCAGGTCAACTCAGATTGCAATCAGGTGTATGACTGTATCTGTGCATTGATGTCTGATTACAGTAAACAATGCAAGTGTCTTGGAGTACATCCACTTCCTACCAGGTCTAACGTAGGATAAATTGTACGCGGACTAAGTTCAAAGGATGACCAAGGACATCACTTCTCCATAAACTTTTCTTTTGACATCTTTTTATTCTTCTTTTCGTCTTCGTCGTTCTTTGTTGACATCGTTTGCTAAGCAATAAAGGGTTAAATGGTAAAAACAAAAACAGTTTTTATTTAAGTATGTTAGTTATAAAATTAATTGTTTATTAGTATGAAATATTTAGGTAAGCTAATAACACTATGTGAACCGCATACATTGTATACTAATGTACCACAGCTCCTTCATCCATGGTTGTACTCAGGCATTCGGTAAGTAACCTACCTATTGATTCTGGCAGTCGCAATCTTGGCAGTCAGCCCCCTATCAACCAGCTCACGGACTTTACCATGTAATACTTGGCCTTAATTATTACTTTTTCCCGGCCAAGGTATAATATTTTTACTGTGTAGGTCTTCAAATCTGTAGGAAAAATTTAGTTTTTAAACATTGTAGTTCATTGGAGACTACTTTGCTTTCATCTAAGTCGGTACGTAAGATTCAAACCTTTTGCTTGAAGTCAGCACTAGAAGATAGCATTCAAAGTCTACGATAACATATTAGACAAAGATATTTATACATCTAAAGAAGTTAGGTCGTCACTATAGCTAAAATAAGTTTATACGATGCATATGATACGATGCTATGGGTGCTGCCATCTGTTGACCAATAGCTGTCCTGGGCCAACGTTTAAAACCGCTGTTTCATCATTTTACATTACACTTCACATGTAAGTAGACTTTACTAGATAAATAACAGGAAAAATAATAGAAAATAAATGCAGGAAAGATACTAATATGTTAATTTAAAATGGTAAAGTTTTTTTGTTACTGAACGGGTTTGATGTTAGCTGATGTTGCGGTTGGCAGCACTTCGTAAATGTCAACTTGTCAACCTGTATTAGAGACAATGACATTCTTATGTCACATAATATTGTAGAATTTGTAGGTTTATAAATTTATTCTAAATAATTGTAATTATGACCCTTATGGTATATAACCTATCACCACATCTATTGAAAGTATTTTTTAAAAGAAATCTAGTATGTGTAAAGCAATATTCCATTGCAAAGTCTTATAAACTTCTTTTCTTCGGATCTGACGGCATCGCTCTTAGTAGCTTACGAAAGATAAATGAATTCACGTAATAGTTGCAATATATACAATGTTATACTGTCATATTGAATCAGTAAAGGTTTTCCGTAGCATTTAATAACTAAAAGATTCTATTTTAGGAAGAAGCAAAGCCATATTGTCAGTCGTCTGGACTTAGTTACGACAAACACTAAACATAAAAGTGATATAATAAAATACGCTCAGGAAGAGAATATACAGACAATAACATGGCCTTTACAAAGTTTACGTGCAGCAGAATACGACTTGGGAATCATTGTCGCATTCGGGCACCTGATTAAGGAAGATTTATTAAATAAATTCCCTATGTAAGTATTTATTACTTCTGATAAACCATCTTTCTTTCTGACCACCGTCTGATGAACTTACCTGAATATTTATATTATTTTGAAGCTTATTTTTATAACTGGCAATATATAAAACAGTAGTTTACAGTACAGAACAGTCTGATGTGAGGCATATAAGATGCACTTATCACTGACTACCGTAAACTCGTAAATTACATCAATTAAATATGTATCACTGTGAATTCAAAGAGAAATAAGCATAATTAATATATGTTACATTTTAAAACATTCAACTTTTACCACTTCTGTTAAGAAGTTTTAAAATTTTGTCTGTATTTAATTTGAATTATATGAACCTCTGATATTTACTTAAAAACATAACCTTGATTACTGTTACAATCATAAAACGTTAAAATATGTTATTCCAGGGGTATGGTAAATGTTCATCCGAGTCTATTGCCTCGCTGGAGGGGGGCTGCCCCCATCATTCACACACTTCTACACGGAGACAAGGTTACTGGAGTGACACTTATGAAAATCAAAGCTGATATTTTTGATGTGGGTAAGCATTGGTCTTTAACATCAGTTTGAAAAATTATGTCACACTCAATAATTCTCTCTCTAGATCTAAGTCAAATATATGAACGTCCACTGCATAAAAATTACAATATTATCGACATCACCATGATTCTATGTAGGCAGTTTGTTGTAAGTATATGAATAGCAGTATAATAGGCTCCGAACTACGAGATCACTATGAAATTAAGATTGTTATAATCTACATTAACATCATCATCCTAGTGTAGGCTTTAAGTTTAGTCATATTCATTAATTTGGATATTCTTAACCTTTTGTACGCAAGTGCATAAATGCATCTACGTTTGATGTTGTTCTCTAGCCGGCTTTAGCCGCCGTCATGTTTTTTTTTTTTTTTTTTTTTCATGGTTGATCCGCAATCAGTCACCGACTATAAGCGGATGTGTTAGGCGTACCTGGAGTGAAGTAGACGTCTTCCAGTGAAGATTGCTACTGTATGAAGACATAGCTAGTAAAGCTTATAGTTGATCTAGATTAAGAATTTCTTTTCTCTTGAGTCGGCCAATGCAGTTTTTTTTTTTTTTAAATGCAAGCTTGTTGGGGTGATTTAGTAGTCTTTTTTTGTATTTAGTACAGCTGGAGCGGATTTCGTCCTTTACAGTGTTGATTTTGCATTCCTCATGGATTTCGGTATTTGTTATGAACCATGGTACTTTGGTCACTGTTCGTAGTATTACATTTTGGAGTCGCTGCAATATGCTAATGTTACTGTCGCTAGCGCTGCCCCAGAGTTGCATTCCATATGTCCATACTGGACTGGACTGGCTTTAGGACAGCCTTGTAGATG
Source organism: Abrostola tripartita (assembly GCA_905340225.1). Classification (NCBI taxonomy): domain Eukaryota; kingdom Metazoa; phylum Arthropoda; class Insecta; order Lepidoptera; family Noctuidae; genus Abrostola; species Abrostola tripartita. Next base: position 2,639,771 of record HG996494.1, read on the forward strand.
AGGAGTTTGTTGTCAGTTGATAGTTTGGAAACTCTACCCAGCAACCAGTGTAGATCTTTATAGCGAATGTTTATTGCTTCTCTTTTCGCTTTTATGTGGTGTTTCCAGGTCAGTCTCCGGTCAAGGTGCATACCCAAATACTTAACATGATCACTATGTGGTAAGGTATAATCATCAAGGTTTACTGGTGGACAGTTTCCATGTCTTAGTGAGAATGTCACTTGAACTGACTTGGTGGCACTTGCTTTAATTCTCCACTTTTTCAGCCACTTGTTTATCTCATGTAGCCCTGTTTGGAGTATTTGCGATGCAGTTTTTGGCTCTGCACTACTGGCCAAGCTGGCCGTCATGTTGGACACTTTTCATTTGTTGGCTATAGCCAACTGGCATTTAAAGGGTTAAACGACTTCATCTTATGTTTAATAATACTAATACTAACAGCTGCCTTACATTTTATTTTAATCCTTTTTAACAATCTGATTTTGCGCAATAGAATCTTAGTGCTGCATAACAAGTCCTGCAGTACATTTTTCCAATTTTAATTGTTTCAGGTGAAATAATAAGTCAAATAAAAGTACCAGTGCCTGCAAATATAAGGTTACCGGAGCTAACTGAGCAGTTATCCGAATTTGGTGCCGATATGTTGGTAGACTGCATAAAGACGTTACCCAGGAGTTTAGAGAATTTACAACCACAAAGCACAGAAGGTGTTACTTATGGTATGTCTTATAAAAAAGTTTTTATCCATATTTTAAGTGCCTGCTGGTATATAAATCCCTCCTTATAACATGATCTTACCACTTTTGGTGATGAGCAGTGAGAGTAGAGCAGTTTTCTACAGCTGTGTCTTCTACTTATGCTTACAACCTTATTGCTTTTCAGGCTATATTAAAATAAAATATGATATCTATAGGTACAGATAGATACTATATGAGGTATATTATAAATTAAATCGTGCGTAAATCTTTGAAACAACCTGCAAACGAAACACACATTTGTCAACCCTCGGTTCCATCTCATGTACCCGCTTTTCATATACATAGATCCCATGCGACCCTCTTAGCCTACTAAATGACTGATTCTATGTTTAAATTTTCAGCTACGAAAATTACCAAAAATATAAGTGAAGTAAGATGGTCCCAAATGACAGCGACTGAAGTATATAATCTGTATCGAGCAATATATGGACTCTACCCTCTTACCACAACATTTAATAACAAGCCAATGAAACTCTTTGATGCTTTTATACACAACAGCAAAGAAGATCATTCTGATAAACCAATCGGAACGCCCGAATACTGTGAAGAAACAAATGCAATCCGAATATTGTGTAAAGATAGAAGATATATTTATTTTAGGTCACTTAGGATAGTAGGAAAGAGACAGATATCTGCATTAGATTTTTATAATGGCTACATTAAAAATGTACCCGTAACCAAAAAAGAATGTACAGTTTCTAGAAATCAGTAAAATAATTCAAAGACATCTTGATTTTTTACTTTTTTACGATTGACAAGTAACGGTGCTGAGCCACCCAATGTAAATCTGACAATCGGAATATGGCTACCTATTAAAATTCAAATTTAAATGAAGAACATATTGAAGTCCAGTTCGGTGCACCAGGAAATTTAACTTTAATTAATTTACTATATACATACAATATAATCTTCGATTAAAAAACGGTAAATATCGTATAGTTTGTATAAATGTTAGCAATTATAGAAAAATATAGTATTAGTTACACTGTAACCCAACCCTTCTTAAAAGCTCTCAAAAAAGCAAAAAGTAGGTTCTATATGATAAAACAGATGTTAGACAAAAAAAATCGTCTATAAACAGCTTTATAAAACAAAAATTAAGAACTAAAAATGTAAATAAAAATAAACAATAGTAGTTAAAACGTATATTAGAATTCATAAACTGCATGTACTTATTATATTAGATCATAATTTACACTACCACAATGTAGCGCTCATATACTTTATATAAAAAAATACATACATCATATACATATATAAATATGTGAGTCTGTAGGTCGATGGTCAGTGGATAATTGGTTTATTCTAATTCGAAAATAAATCTAGAATCCTATTCAAGGTAGTACGTTAGTTACAGCTTCCCTGTATTTAGAACCAAACAAAACTTCAGACTATCTTAGTAACTACTGCATTGATCTAAAATTAATCCTAATCATTGGCTAGTTGACAACTATGTTGTTTTACTTCATCAGACTCTTACCCTGGAAAAAAAATACAATTAGTTTATTATTTAAAATCATCAAATGTTTATCTTAAATACGAAATAATCTTTTTGTAGTGCTGCCAGCTTTCGGAAACTCTAATAACACTGGGTATAGGCCTCATCGTGAATACATGTGGGTAAGTGTTGCCAGCTATTACCAGTACCAGCGATTAGTAGTTTATTGTAGTCCTTGTGGTTTAACCATATGTCATCAGCTTAGAAAACAGTAAGCAATTATATCCATCGCGTTACAACAAGCTTATAGCAGCGTCCATCAATTTCAGAATTTATTTAATATCCTGGCTGTGTGAGTCTGCAGCTGCATCCACAACTCTACTTACTAGAGACGTAGAGTACGATATCTAGCAATCAGCGGCGATATAATTACGACAATGATTCACCAAAAACGTGATAAAGTCATATTATCACGGCTAAATAGTTTAATCACAAGATTATTTAATCAATCAATCAAATCATGTCTGATGATCGGAAACATCGCTATTTCAGATTGTATATCTTGACGACATACCAACGAAGCATAACATTTATACTTACCGGTGTTAATGAAGTTATTTTACACTCACTTTGATGGCAGGTGTATAAAATGAATTGTGCAAACATACCAGAGGGAATAAAATGAACAAGCATTGCTAAATACCTAAACTTCATTTGAAATATCATTAGACAACAAACAAACCTATTTGTTTTAGGATTTAATCAATTATGTCCTCTATTTCGTAGGCTGAATGATTACATTAAAAGCAAAAACGCATTTTTAACTCCTTACTCCCTATTTGTCATGTCACCAATGCATTAAAAGTTAATGCCAGTTGAACAGACTAAGGGCCTGTTTCACCATCTAAAAGTAAATTGTCAAGTAGACTAACCACCACTCAAAGTCACCCGTAACTACTCATAGGAATTTAACAATATCTGAGTAGCTTTAATCAGGGGATAAACTGGCGAGTAACTAAGATACGATAGAAGATACTCGTAACTTTTACTTGCCGATTAGCGTCAATCAAGAAGTAACTAGTCAACACTTTGCTTGTAGATGGTGAAATAGGCGCTAAGTTTCCTAAATGTCCAATGTTATTTCAGATGAAGTATAGTTAGTACACTTGGCAACGTCTGAAATTATCTAAATGAAATAATAGACAGATTCTGAAAATGCATAGTATTTTAATTTAACATATTCATATATTAAGTTATGTACATACAAATGAAACTACATACATCATAAAAACAGAAGCCTAAATCTTACCTCATAATATTTTAACATATACAGCAATGGGATTTTTGTGTTTTTCTAACTATGCGTATCCTGAAAAAATACAATGATTTGTGTCCCTAAAAACCAGATTATTCACACATGTTTACAGGGTCGTATAACGTCATGAAAGCTAAGACTGCTCCAAAATGTATAACGTTTTTAACCGACTTAGAAAAAAGAAGGAGGTTCTCATTACAACTGTATGTTTTTTTATGTTTGTTACGTCATATATCCGTCATTTATGAGCCGATTTTTAAATAAAATAGATAAATTAATTCGTAACCATTTTTTATTGGATTTCTTGGAGGTCTTGGCCTTCACGTAGTTTTTGAATCGGAAAAATAACCCTGTATGTTAAGGCTTCTGTTTTTCTGAATTCTAATGAACCTTAAGTCAGTCACATACAATGCCAAATCGACGATGTTGATGACTCGTTTCACACAAGAACCTATTAAAATGTTCCATGTTACGTTGATATGTACAAAGCTCAGTTTACTCTTAAAATAGGTACCTAAAAATTGATTGACACATTCCCAACACAGGTTTTTGGTTGCAAAATACAAAGCATAAAAAAATATAAAAAATGTTACGAGTAGAGACTAGACTAGTTATGGCTCCAATTGCAGTGAATAATAAAACTTATATTCGTATAGAATAATGCCACAAACCTTTTTAAGATAACCGAACGTAAATGCAATATAATTTCACTTAAATGAATAATTTCATTAGGAGCCACGCTCACTTTTATTCTGTAATTTTAAAAGCAATTCTTTTGTAAATTAACTCAAATACCCAACTGCTTTCCATACTTGATTATAATATTTTCTGCAGTTTTAATAACCCAACATTAAAAAAATTCCAACCGATCTTAGCTTAAACGACGCATTAAAATCCACAGATACTCGTATACCAAACATTCTTCCTAATATAACAATGCAATCAGTAATTTAGCCTGTAATTATTATCACAAGAACGGAATTCTACAATAATAACTGTAACATACAAATTTCGTACGCATAAAACAAATGATATTCATGCAATAATGATGTTAAGGTTTTTTCCAATTAGATACATACCACTAATAATAACGATACTAAACAATCAAATATTATACACGTCCAACAATGACGTAAGTGCCACGTAACAGTACTTGTAAGTTGTATTATATTTGCATTTTAGTTTGATAAGATCGCACTGTATCGGCGGCAGATAGACTCAAACGTCATCGACCGTATTCGCGTGTCTAATTGGAAAAAAATCGTGTGTGGTTTGTGACAGGTTAAGCCGGCGTGGCGGACGACAAATGCAACAGTTTCAAGTGATGATGGACTGAAGGTGCGCCTCACTTCAGTCACAGAGAACTTTTGGGCGCCGGCTGTTTCCTAGAATATTAGTATAAAATACGTTACTTTCAGATCACCATCAATGTTAGTAAGCGTAAAAGTTTGATTAATTAACAACCCTCACAGACAACCGATGACTGTAATGTGTATTACAAAATAAATACGACTTGCAATTGTTATTAAATTAATGTATTAATAGAAAATACAACTGCAGTATAAAGACAGCCGTTCCCAAAAAACATAAAAGTATAAAAATAACATGCGTTAAACAATGATTCAATGTTAACACCACATGCATATAAAAAACGAGTACAGTGCAGCGAGCCGTTAGTAAAATGATTAGATGTATTTTCAAGATTGCTTTTAGTAAATACTAATATTCTTGGGAGCAAATCTGAAACATTCAATTAATATGATTAATGAACAATACGCAAGTACATCGGGCAGGTACATGTACAGGTATGCACCCTTCAAACAGAAGACAAACAAGAAACAAAACAAACCAAGACACAAGAGAGGATAATGAAAAGTATTAGCAGTTCTAAATACAATATTTTATTCAACAATATTTACGATTTCAATTAGTTATTTAGATACAAATAGACTATCAGTTAACACTAAAGCTAACGTGCCATATACATATATAGGTTAATAGAAAAGATAACACTACGTGATATATTACATTACACTCCGTACATTGTATAACGATGCTCAATTTATAATATATATTAGTAGTCAGCGCCAGCACAAGACTGAACAACATCAATAAACGTTATCTGCACCAACCACTCGAATATGTCCATTTATTCTGCAGCTACTAGCCTAAACGTGATAACAGATCCGCGCCGACGATACATGTTAGCTTATTTGACAGATAATACATCAGCAAAGATAATAATAATGACGCTGACTCGTTATTAGCAACATGTATTATTATTGAAATAACAAGTGTCAGTTTTACACACCAATATGTACTACATGCTTGTTTGTTACATACAATCAATGATCTGCATGGCTGCACTAAGATATTATTTATCACAAATCTTTGCAGTAAATATGTGAATCAAATTATAGCTTTATCGGGTGAATCGATACCCGATAACCGTTATTATATGCATTATAAGCACTGCGTAGTAAAATAATGTCTAACATGATTTAAAAACTATTTATATTTCAGACAAATTTCAATCAAAATTTTCATTAAAATAGTAATCAACGCGTCAACACATGTTAATTATAAAGCCAATATTTTCATAGCAGCCACACAATGCATCGTTATAGCTTTACGTATAATATTTTTAATTAATAATCATTCTTTAAGTACTAGCACCCTGTAAAATAAACATACATATACATATAATGTTATGTACAATAAGTTAATCTGCTCTAGTCTACGTACATAAATTATGTAAATATGCTCTAATGATCTAGTTTGGAAGCTAGACAGAGAAGGAAGCGGATGCAAGTGATGCGTCTTACATGTGTTCTGGATGACTGCGGATGCAGTTAATGAAGTCGCTGGGTTTCAGCTCGCCTCGGCAGATGCGGTATACGGCGGTAAACAGTGGGAACCTGGAATCAATTACGCAATCATTTGACCTTGTTTATTGCAACAAATCTTTCTAGTTCCGCCTTCAGCAACGATGTTTGATGATTATGTACTCTAATGTACCTGCAAGCCCCGCATACATTTGCGCTGTTGCGTAATATAATGACCCTAGATTCTCGTTATGTATGATTACGCAGGTGGTCTAACTAAGCAATGCTACTAGAGGTCAAATCAATCGTCTTATACAAGATATGCACTGCCTGGTCTATGCAATTTATAACAAAATAATAAAGACGCGAGAGTAGTTTCTTCACTGACAAATGTTTTTTTTATCTATTCTTTTTATATCAATTCAAACTCACGATTAAACTCCCTTCGAGTCCAAAACTAGTCAGGTATTTCCGAAAACAAGCGTACAACTGGAGTAAACAATTCGAAATATAATCAAAGGAGAGTGGAGATTGAAAAATATCAGTCCTATAGCAGTGAGTGGAGTCAGGCTGTAGACGATTATTATATTATGTATTATTATTATAAGCCCGTATTGTTCCACTGCAGGGCAAAAGCCCTTCCACTTGTGCCTGTTGACGATTCGAGACGATTATGTAAGAACAATTTTAGGAACTGGCAAATTATACTTCCTAAAGAATCTAATTGTAGTGTCGGAGGTCTTGTGTTATTTCTGGTGTGTAAAGATTACAAGGGAAGCCAAAGTACCAATCTTTGAGATTGTTGGCTACTTGTCAATGTTTATATTCAAGTGCTGCGAAAACACTGACTTTGACATTGACAGTTACACTTGAACACCGAGCAACAATTTATTATTAGTTGATAGGATGAAGGTGACTAATTCGACTGCATAATAGGTACCTATTTATACAACAGCATTGACGATTTAATTATACGGTGATAGGTGCAACAAAACGCCAGTGATGATGCGTTAACCATGTAATGTATTCAGTGACCTCTGTCGCGTGGATTCCCGCCAACGTACAATTTTAGTTCCACCTACAATTATCCCGCTAACATTAATTGTTCAAGATGTTATCTGAACGCGTTTAAGATCTATAAGAACACAATACTTCCGTACACTGCACACTGCAATAAAATTGCTCTATAAACACGAAGATTTTATGTTCGTTTCTTCTGTTTCAGTTCATTTTATGACGTGCTATTTTTCACAGTGCATCTTCTTTTTAATAAGCATATAGTTTTATCATATTATTATTACAATTATTTTTACTGTGAGTTGTCAACGTGATATAATGTTAGTCATGGTAATCAGTCATTAAACAATAGGCTAATAATTAATCATAAGAATACATTAATAAATCATTAGGATAGTCCAAAGGTGCACTGACAATGACCGATAATAGTATCCACATTAGGTAATTGTCTTATACCGGTAGTTTTAAATTACCTCTTATAAATCGGACTTTTATTGCGTAGGTATGCAGGCCCAGTAGTTTTCTATTTAACGAGTACGTCAATAGGCCGAAGTGCTCCATGTTATAAGTTCATAAAATTTTTGTCACCAATGGCAAACCGGAAGGAAATCTTAATTGAAATGGATGACCTAAAACTTGTAATTGAAATGGGGAAAGAGTGTCTTGTGGTCTTGTCTAATCTTCTTCAATGAAATGACTTTTGGAGCAGGCAATTACAGACAGTCAGGCTTATTTTTAACCGACTTCAAAAAAAAGGAGGAGGTTCTCAATTCGTCGGGATCTTTTTTATGTGCCTGTAAATGGTTTACAAAACGAAATTTAATTCGAAGCAGATCTTACTTGTTCTCCATATTTTTGTTGGCAAGCATATGGTTGACTTCCTCAGCAGTGATGGGTCCTTGGAGCTTCTGTCCATTGAGCATCTCATCCTCCAACTCTTTTATAGACCGGCCGGTCTTCACGAAGGCCTCCGCCACTCTCCTGTTCCTACCGCCTAGAACAAAGATTAAGGGATTAACTCTTAGTTGCTAGGTGTCTTGTCCTACAAACCAGTTTCCACAGGAATGTGTCTAATAAAGGTTTCACAAGAGGGGTTTCCTGAGATCGTCTTTGGGGACCTAAATGAAAATTGTGTTTAAAAACGTCGGAAAACGTGTAAAAATCAGTGAATTTCGTGACAACCTAGTTCACGTTTTTGTGGATCCTTTGGTGAGAGCGAAAAAATAGACAAAAAAAACATTTATAGTCGAAAATATTTAGGAATATCGTTAACGCATACCGTTCTGTTAATTCTGGCATAAAATTCTCATTTATGACGTATGAAAATATAAATCAATCATATCCTGTAAAGTTACTGGTCCATTGCTAGCTAATGAATATCCGGAAATAATACAGAAAACTTCCTGGAATTACCCTAGAAAAAGTCAATACCTACGTGTTTGAATGAAACTGGACTATTTTTAGAGGTGGGTAATGATAAGATAAGGCCACGCGCTAAAAATGCATATTCATATTCTGATTACGTACTAAAAGTATTATAGTATGTATGTATGTGCCAAAGTATTGTATTAAATAACAAAATTGACTCTATTTGTAAGTCAAAAGTTCACAGTACAGTTCGTTATTTCTGTACTGTAGTATAAGTATACTTTTGGGGTCAAGATATAGGCATGCAGGTTATGCACGCGATGGATTTCGCTGCGCCAACTCGTATTTATGCCTGCATTGCGTTTAAAGTTCGGTAGAGTATGATAATCGAAAGGAATAAAATATCTCCATTTACGTTGACGTGTAATTTACGCACCTTTGACAGTAAAGGACACAAATCAACGAACTGGTATGCCAGTCGCCTGTGTATTGCTACATACCCGCGACTAATGCCCGATAACGCGCTTTCGATAATATAGTTTCGCAACTGCTGTGAGGTTGCAAATTCCCCGTTCTAAAATGTGTTGCTGAGCGGGAGGCCCTACCTCCATAGTTTATATTGATCGAGATACGACTAACGTTTTTTTAATGGTACCTAAGTACCTAGATACTGAATAAAGTTTTACTTATGCATTATGCACTTATATTCCAAGTAGGTTGGCTTTTATAACTTTCACTAACGAACCCTTTCGGACAATAAAAGCTATCTTCATACAAACAAAAAATGTTAAGCCATGGAAACTTAACTAACAAACTTAAGCTTTTATATAATGAATTGTCAAATCATCTTTATTTTTATTTATTCATTATTTTTATTATTTGGTATTATTATTTCATTATTTAGTACAACATAAAATTTCCAATACAACTAACTTATCTTTCCACCAACAACATATTATTCAACATATTATTCAACAGCAGTCATCGCGCGCGCGCTGTCATTAGCGGTCGCCGATTTTGTATTATTTTTGAGAATGTCGGGTAATAAGGTGAAGTGTACAAATTGTAATATAGTCATATCGGAAGTTCTTGCTTTTTTACGTGATAGACATCATGTAGTCGACAACGAAAGCTTGATAAGAATTTGTGAAACTGCTTTTTCGGAGGAGGAAATTGATGAGGCGAAGAAGTTGTTATTTGTTTCAACGAAAACTGCAAAGAAACTGGTGTCAAGACGTAAAAATAAGAAACAAAAAGACCTGGAGGATATGATATCTGTGTTCAAAACAATAGACCCTGAACAAATCCCTGTATTTGTGGCATATGATCTGCATAAATTACCACCGGTTTGTTTTGACCATGTCGACGTCACAAAATTATTAAAGGATATTTTGGTGCTAAGAAAAGAGGTTGCAGATATTAAGGACAATTATGTGACTAATGTGCAGTTGGAGGATTTTAAACTTAAAATTAAAATTAATACGGAAAAATCAATTCCTTTAGATAATCCGAATATCAACATGAAAAGAGGAGGGTACATGTTAGATAGTGGCCCATTCGGTCTACCTCACAGTCAACAGCAGTTAGCTAATGACGATAATGTACCGCGCTCCAGTAGTAAGGAGATGAGTCATGATAGTGCAAGTGAAACGCCGCTAGCGCCGATGTATCGCTCTCTCTTACATACGCACACTGGAGGCGAAACTGCTATTGTGAATAAACCCGTTTCGCTTGCACCTGTCAACTCGACAATGCCAGGTACCGACAGTTTGTTATTCGTAGATAATGCATGTAAACAACCCACTATGGCGGAAATAGTAAAAACAGGCCAATGGAAGGAAAATAAACCTGATGAACAATGGGTTTTAGTGCAAAGAAATAAAACGAGAAATCGGTTTATGGGTATGACTGGTAAAGCTGTCATTAATTCATTAGGAAACTTTAAGGCCGCCGATATAAACATACCTGTATTTATTTCTAATGTAAACAAGAATACAACTGAACAAGACATATGTAATTATATTGAACAAAAAGTGAATGAAGTGGTAAAATTAGAGAAAATTAATATGAAGTCCGAGAAGCCCTATAACGCTTTTAAGTTGTTTGTACCCAAGCACAAACTAAGTACTTTTTTGGATGACAGTTTTTGGCCGGTGGGTATTACCTTCAGGCGATTTATTCACTTCACGAGAAGAGGCACTGATAATGATCCAGCAACACCTGTATGTAATGGATAAACACGTAAATAGTGTAACCTTTACAAGTTTTAACTGTAAGAATGTTACGCGATCAGCTGATTGCATTCGCGGATTGTGCCGCGTCTCAGACGTCATTGCGCTTCAAGAGACTTGGCTTTTACCCCATGATGTGCCGTTTCTTGGAAGCATAGATGATGATTTCGCATATGTGGGCAAGTCCGCCGTCGACACGTCAGCTGGAGTTCTTATTGGGAGGCCGTATGGTGGAGTCGCGCTCCTGTGGAGAAAGTCCTTGTTCCCGATGGTGTCGGTAGTGCAGTGTAATAGTGATCGTGTAGTGGCTATTAAGATTGAGCATTCAGAACGTTCGCTTTTGTTATTCTCAGTGTATATGCCTACTAACTCTGCTGACAATTTAATTGAGTTTACAGAGTGTTTAAGCGAAATTATAGCTATAATAGAAAATAGTAATATAGAAAGTGTATTCATTCTAGGAGATCTAAATGCACATCCAGGTGAGCGCTTTTCAAATGAATTGTTAACGGTGTGTAGGGAGAATACTTTGTCATGTATTGATATGGAACGTCTCCCGAGTGACACTTTTACATTTGAGAGTACCGCTAATGGTGCCTTGCGCTGGCTTGACCACTGTGTGGTGAGCAGTGCTGCACGACAACTGGTTGTAGATGTGTCAGTTTTGTATGGAGTTTACTTGTCGGATCATTTTCCTCTGAGGATTAAATGCAATATTAATTTAATAATACCAAAATCAAAAACTTCAACCTATTCTAGCAATAGGGTAATATGGGGTGAAAGAAATATAAATCAAATTAATGAGTATTCAAATTATTGTAATTCTAAATTAAAGTTATTAGATTTTCCGGAAGAATTTTGTTATTGTGCGCATAAAATGTGTTCTGATCCTAGCCACTTTGTAGTGTTAGATTCAATGTATACTAGCTTGATTAATATTTTAAAAGAAGGTGCGGAAAGAACTTTTATAAGTAAACAAATGCGTCACAACGGTAAAAAATACATTCCAGGCTGGAATAAACATGTTCGTGACGCTCACAGAGAGGCTCGATTGTGGTATCAAAATTGGTTATCCTATGGCAAACCTAATAATGGATATGTATATAAAAATATGTGTCAATCTAGAAACTCTTTTAAGAGCAAGTTGAAATACTGTCAAGATAATCAACAGCAGATTAAAATGGACATGTTAGCTAAACATCACAATGAACGTAATTTTGGTTCATTTTGGAAATCGACAAATAGTTTAACTCCCAAGTCTAGTCCCCCTGTGAGCGTAGCGGGTTTAAGTGAACCAGTTGACATAGCCAATGCATTCCAGCGTCATTTTAAGGTGGAAACACCCGTTACTAAACCTTTACAGGTGAACGTTGCTGAGGCCAACCATGGGGCCGACTTGTCGATTATATTTACGGCGCGAGAAATTGCGACTATTATAAGAAAAATGGAGAGGGGTAAATCCCCGGGACATGATGGCCTCAGCATCGAGCACCTGCGGTATGCGGGAGGTCACCTACCACGTGTGCTTGCTTTGTTTTTTAACATGTGTATAAGTCACGGTTACCTACCTAATGACCTTATGTATACGTTAGTTGTGCCTATTATTAAAAATAGGACGGGGGACGCCTCGGACCTTTCAAATTACCGGCCAATATCATTGGCCACAGTAATAGCGAAAGTGTTGGACAGTCTGCTTGATAAACAATTACTCAAACACCTCGAACTACATGACGCCCAGTTCGGTTTTAGGCCTGGGCTATCAACTGAAAGTGCAATCCTTTGTCTCAAGCAGACTGTTCAATACTACACAGATAGAAAAACGCCTATCTTTTCCTGTTTTTTGGATCTTTCAAGGGCGTTCGATCTGGTGCGTTATGACGTTCTGTGGAGTAAGCTGGAAAGTGACACTACGTTACCACCTGAGATAGTGTCAATTTTTAAGTACTGGTACTCTAGTCAGAACAATAGTGTAAAGTGGGTTGGCTCGCACTCAGACGTGTACCGGTTGGAGTGCGGGGTGAGACAGGGGGGGCTTACTTCGCCCCGGCTCTTTAACCTATATATGAACAAGCTCATACATGAGCTCAGCAGCACCAGTATCGGATGCCATATTGATGGAGTTTGTATTAATAATATAAGTTATGCTGATGATATGGTGCTGCTGAGCCCATCGATTGGAGCTCTGAGGCAGCTGATTGCTATGTGCGAGGTCTATGCAGTGGATCATGGGCTTAAATATAACGTCACAAAGAGTGAAGTAATGGTCTTTAAATCTGGCAGTGTTACGTATACAAGTATTCCTGATGTGACACTTTGTGGGGAATCCTTACTTAGAGTGAATAAATTTAAATATTTGGGCCACTGGGTCACTGAGGACCTCAAAGATAACTTTGATATAGAGAGGGAACGTAGGTCGCTGGCTGTTCGTTGCAACATGCTGGCCCGTAGGTTTGCACGATGTACAAAACCAGTTAAAACGATGCTATTTAAAGCTTACTGTCAGTCTTTCTACACGTGCGGCCTGTGGGTCAGTTTTACTCAGCGTGCATACAGCGATCTACGTGTACAGTACAATAATGCACTGAGAGTACTGTTGGGGCTGCCGTGGCGTTGTAGTGCGTCGGGAATGTTTGCGGAGTGCAATATTGACGGTTTTGCCGCAATTATTAGAAAAAGGTGCGCCTCTTTAATGGCACGTGTCCGTGGCAGCACAAACACCATTCTCAGGGTTTTTGCCGATCGCTGGGACTCCCCGCTGGTACAGCGATGGCTGCAGCTCCACGTTAAATTGTAATTAAGTAATACATAATTTAATTTTAATTTAAATCAATTGTAATTTAATGTAATAGTTTATTTGTCTAAATGTATCTACTAACTCTAGAAACTAAGTGAATTGTTACTAACGCTATGGACTTTGTCTGAAATAAAAAGTTATTATTATTATTATTATTATTATTATTATTATACAAGTGCTCTAGACAAAAGACAACTAAACCAATATCTGAACGTGCAATATTACTAATGGGTCAACGTGCACGACCTTTGTCCCCATTAGATAAAATACTTCGTAATAATTGTCTCCCTAGTAGATGGAACGAACGTGTAAAGGTCGTTTTTCTTCAATAAAAGCTTTTGTTAAATTAATTATTTAGACTTATGTTTCGCGAGACCGCTGACTCATGCCGCAATGCTCAAATTTCATTTAGAAATGACACATCAAACTATAATCTGATGGATACCGTAACGGTAGAGAAGTATAATAATGTTTTTTTTTACACGACTACCCAAAAAAAGGCGTGTTTTCAGGGTTCATGTATAAATGTGACTTTCTTTATTCCACCATAATTATCATATGGAAATGATTACCTACTATAATTTATGTTTTACGGTTTCAATCATTTGCGTAGATAAATAGGGAAAATCCTTGAGGTATCAGCACTGCCCAAATTAGCTCTACTGTCGCTGTAACTCTATTTCGACTAAAACTTATGTTAGAAGAGAGAAGAACTCATTCAAAAGTCCATGCACTCTGCTTTGAACTCGCCAAGAATTAACTGTACGAGACCAAGTCAAAATAAGGTAAATCTTTACGGGAGCTGAACGGGACGGGACGAGTCTGGGTGTTTGTGTGTGTATGTTATATTTTATGTTTGTGAAACGCACCCACGATACAGGAGAAATTCTAGTGTTGGGCGAGGTTTTGTTACACAAAATAACTAGCTGCGCCCAGCGGTGTTACCCGCAATTTTTACGGGATAAAAACTTATAACCCCTTTTTTTCCGTCGGGGTCGGTTAAAAAGTAGCCTATGTGTTAATCCAGGGTGTTGTCCAAATTGTAGCAAAATCGGTCCTGCCGTTTGAGCGTGAAGAGATAACAAACATATAAACACACTCACAAACTTTCGCCTTTAGAAGACAAAGAGACAAAAGTCCAGTATAACGCTGAATTGAAACAGGAATGTGTACTGCAAAGGTATACCTTCTAGCGGTTGTTTGTTAGAAAATAGAGTAGCTAGAATGTTTCAGCTAAAATAGCTGATAGCATAGCCTCTAAAAAACATTACGCATTGCTAACCTTACACCTTGCTTCCGTTACGTAACAGACTTGCCCCTAGATACGATGCTAGCTATACAGAAATATAACAAGTAATACAAGCACATAATCCTCGTTCAATGCTAAATGTATTAGCTGCAATTGGATAACGCATATTACTTCTGCATCGAATAGCTATCATGATAGCTATTTGAATAAATTGATGGAGTGCTGTGTAGGAACTATTTTAATATGCATTTAGCTGCTCTTTTTAGGACCTGCTAGTTTTGATTGTTTCACACTCGAATTCCAAGAATTGGATGCTCATATTTTGACGCATAAAATAAATTACATTTATCAGTAGGTGAGCGGGATCGCCATTTTTGGGGCAATTACAAATTAGACTACCAAAAGATTAGTTCTGGACATTATGAAATTGCTTTCCGCCAATCGATTTTGAGATTACATTGTCCAATCCTAGTGAAACAAGAGTAGTCTAATCAACAATATTTTATACATACCATCAGAACGATAAAGGATAGTTACTAAAGTCCAAAACGTGAACCAAAATAAAAACGATCAAAATAACCAATTGCGGCCTTTACCAACGCCCGTTGGCAGAAAAGTATAGCTTTAATTAGTACGCAAAAAAAGAACACGAACTATTTAAAGAGTAAGAGAATGTAGCAGGTATATAATAAGGAACTCACCGTAACAGGTTGTGATAAGGTCAGCAACGCCACACGACTCGAAGAAGGTGCTTAGCTTGCTGCCTGGGTAGAACACGTCCACAAATTTGATCATCTCCATAAGACCCAGGCGGATTACCGCCGCCTTTGTGTTGTCGCCAAAACCAAGGCCATCGACAAAACCGGCTCCCACCGCAACTATATTCTACGCATACAAGATTCATTAATATGTCTACTCCTAGTTCGTAAACGTTAGCGTAAATATGACCTTCACACTCGTTTCGCTACAACAATCATAAATCGTGAATTTTTTGTTTTGTAACTCGCGAGCGATTGCATTGATGTCGAGACTGCACGATTTTTAGGATAGTGGGAGTTTACGAGTTTATGTTTAGTAGCTTAGGTACGTGAATTATACTTGACCATTGACTTACTGCCGAACTCAGAGACATTTAATGGTAACTTAAACTGTCACTAAGTAAATGTTTCCTTTGTGAAATCTTTACTTAGTGTCAGTTTAAGTAATCATTAACGTCTCTGAGTGCGACAGTTAGAATGATTAGAGACCTTATTTTCTGTACGAGTCAAAAATTTATTACAATTCTTTCTTTTTTCTTACAAAAAATAAGGTCGACATTTGGAGATTTGCGAATCCAAGTTTACAGTTTTAAAGTTGATTTAAGTTTAAGAAAGTGCACTAAGGTAACCATAATATATCTACTTTATATTCCGTTCACAACATGAAATATATTTTTCTGTTACTAGTACCTACGAGTGGGTGTGTCTCTAATTCGAGAAATAAAATGAGGATTATAATTTAGTTACTTAAGCGTAGCTTTCTAAATTATGGCTGGATCTAGCAACTAAACGAGCTGGAAGTCTTACATTCGAACATCAACTTACTTTAAGGGCTCCACAAATTTCTACGGCGTCTTCATCGTCAACCACCACTACTCTGAAGTATTCAGTCTGGATAATGTCACGCATTGTCGGCGCCAGCATGACGTCCCGACATCCGATGGTAGTCTCACAGAATTTCTCGTCGGCCACCTAAGAACGGTAATCGCACTGCTATAGATGTATCATCATCATCAGCTGAAAGACGTCCACTGTTGGAAGGCCTCCCCCTTAGAAAGGGGTGGGTTGCCATAATCCCTTGGCAAGCGGCTTGGGGATCGCAGTATTGGTGGTCAAGTTTCAGAAGACGCTGCTGCCCATCTTCTGTTATTGTCCCTTAGTCGCCTCTTACGACACCCACGGGAGGAAAGGGGGTGGTCAATTCTAGGCCGGATACCACACGGCACAGATGTTTAGTGTGTGACGTTATAAGTTTGACGACTTAATTGACGTAGTGGCTAAGAGATTGGAGAGAATGTGTTGTGATCCGCAGATGTTTGTCCCGAGTCTGGGTGTTTGTGTACCTACCTACATTGATATTTTGTGTTTGTGACGCACGCAAGATGCAGGAGTAATTCCTAGTGTGGGTCGACGTTTTGTTTTTAAGAAAGGAAAGATGAAATTTTGAAGTAACAATAAATTAAATTTATATTGATTCCTTTTTAAACACCGTGTTAGCGTTGATGAATTCATATCTTGGAACGAATGTTAAATGAGTGTAATTAAAATGAATTGAAAGAAATGATTCCATGTGTTTCTATATTACGTATCTAACAAAAGTATATCTGAAGCGACCCCTATCTTCGGAATTGCATAAGCCAACAAATCATACTCGGTCTATTTGATCTTAGCACCACAATCTAAGCTTGACAAATATAGATCTAGTGGATAACCAACATTAGATAATATCTTTTTGAACAAGTACAAAGATCAATTGCTTAATCGGTGATAAACCAGTTAAACCTAATTTACAACTTACGATAATTAAATGTTATTTTATTTTCGCGCATAGCAACGGAGCCGCGTATTTGTTGACTTTTTAAGTATCTTCTGTCACCATTAGTATATTGATAGAATGAGTTCGAATAAAGGATCCTGGAAAGGGATTTTTTAATGTAACCAACAGCCCCATTTGATCTACAGGTCTATAGGTACTAGAATATTGTGGTGTGTGTGTCGATTGATGATAATTACAATTTTCTTACCTCAGACGCAATGTTTGCACCCATTAACACGGCGCAAGGGATTTTGAGACATCTGGTAATGATGTGTGATATAAGATCAATGCCGCCACCCTCGGCAATGTCGAAGCCCTGTAGAACAAAAATAGTTTAGATCATATGACCTAAATATGATCGTTATGTAGCCTGCCACTGCAGAGCAAAGACTTTCCGTTACTCCTTCCACTTTACCCTTCTAGTTCTACCACCACTTTATTATGGGTTGGGTAACTTGACGTGAAAGAAAATTCGCGGGGAGGAATCCCCAAGAGACAATACTATATCACCTTACAATACTTAACACGTTCAGCGCCTCCCTAATCGTTCAGTTACAAGCTTGCAGACTGGAATTTTTTTACCACAATGTGAAGTATTGCTCAGGACATACGAATAAGTAGCTCATAGGTACCTACACTACCTTTAAAGAAGAATGTTCTGAAACTTATGCTTTGAATAAAAAGAGGCCCTCTAAAATCGTATAAAAAGTACGATACGTTCCGTTACCTCCAGCCTACCCTTGACCACGGTCGATGTAGGCAGCAATGTTGGGTAATACAAGGGTATTGTAGATAAAACATTCTTTTAAGATTTGACTCTGATGTTAAAAATATGTTTAAAATATGAGTTCATATAGGTCTGCTGTTGAATAAATTTAACACGATCCCCAAGCAATTCTAAATTAAAATGGTAAGGTTATCATAATTTTAAAATATATGCAAAAGTCAAGGCTTTTCGAAATCAAAAGTATGAACAGCGTCATGAATTGTTAACATTTGTCACAAAAGTTTTAATTTTTTTTTGTTAAATAATTATCTCAAAGTAGCCTAGCTATCAGCACCGAAAGTGGGTGAGTAGGTACCGTAAGGTTATGCTTGCTTGCATCATAAGCTCGGATGAAAATAATTATTTCAAAACAGACTTCAATCAATAAGTAATTTCGAAACAACAGCTACCCAGTTACTTACAGTATTCTCACAGATAAATATGCGCATAATAAATAACTATCACGTGTACCTTTATCAAGGAAAGCGCGGCAGCTGTCGGCTTTATCTTTCCTAGGAGCGTGGAGCAAATAGTTCTGACAAACTGGTGCGGCACTACGAAGATTAGGAGGTCGGCGTCCTTCGCTGCATCAACCACGTCAGGAATTGCAACCTAAACAAAAGTGTTACCTTAGTTAGAGTATTTATAAGACAAGCTATGTTTTGATGGGTATGATATTATGTTAGATAGGCTGCCTCGTTTGTCTAGTGGTCACTGCGCGCGACTGCTAAGCATGACGTTCTGTGTTCGAATCCTGGGTTGGGTAAAGTGTTACTGGGTTATTCTATTAGGCAATTGTCAGCACCGTCTGGATTTGTGCCCGGTTGATGGCAATGCTGCTCGTCCTCTTATGACATTGGAACCTATAACATAACTGTTGAAATAGGCAGGTCCTATATGTGCACCCCTGCCTACTCCTTTGGGTATAGAGACGTGATGTTATGTTATATGTGATGTGTGTAGATTTTGTCTGTAAAGAGCACTCAAGATACCATAGACTTTCTTTAAATGAGGCAAAGGTTTAAAAAAAGCAAATTATATTAACACATCAATGTTCACGTAATTTGAAAGTTTACGCTCAAAACGAATTAAGGTGTGATATTTTGTTCACAGTGTGGATATTATCACGTGTTGTCAGTGCGCGTGAGTAGCAAGTGGTCACAGTCGTTTATTAATAAATCCTTCCACTAACATCCATCATATTCCTTTCATCGATTACTAAGGTTAGTTAGTCATATTGGGTGCCAATTATTATTAATCTATATTATATAAATGACATCCAGGGAAATAAACTTTTAAATATATTTAGCATCCTTATTATACAATTTTGCCTATTCAACCCACTGGGGATAATCCATGATAGTCATTAAGTATAATTAATACCTACGTATGCAAAAGCATATTCTAAAAAGGTATGTATTGTATCTTTTCAATATCTTAATTGAAATGTTATTAAAATGATTTGATATTTTTTGCTAAATTAATAATATGGAAAACGAATTGTAGGCATAAAAACTGCTATTATGTTTTAAATACAATCATTTAGTAATAACTAAGCCAGTGACAAACGGAAGCTATATATGAGTTATTGTTATTACATAAGGTACTGTACGTAGCAGACAGTTAATTAAAATCAAGGTCAAGAAAAGACGGAGATCTAAACTAAGTGTGTATTTTAAGTTTCTTATGTCTAAAATATGCGCGCCGCGTGGTATCCGGCCTAGAATTGACCACCCCCTTTCCTCCCGTGGGTGTCATAAGAGGCGACTAAGGGAAAAATAAATCCAGAAGATGGGCAGCAGCGTCTTCTGTAACTTGACCACCAGTACTGCGATCCCCAAGCCGCTTGCCAAGCGTGGGGATTATGGCAACCCCTCCCTACTAAGGGGGAGGCCTTTGTCCAGCAGTGGACTTTTCCGGCTGATGATGATGTCTAAAATAGGTTGTAAACTTGTCTATGGAAAAGCAAGGCTGGCTGGTTATTACTGATAAAAAAAGGTTTAACAATATTACTTTAAAAAAGAAGAATAATGTCCATGATTAATTTGGCTTAACAAAAAGTTTTTATTTATAGATTCATTGTAATATTTGTAATGGAAAACTACAGATAACCTTAGTAAAAACATTGGCAACTGGCATGCAACAATGCATAACAGCAACTATGAACCTTGCATGATATTATTTCATATTGTTAAATGTAATATTATTCTACTTTTAAAATATCTAAGAAATTCTAATTAGAAAATTGTTTGTAAACACTACAATAACATACAAAATTCTAATACTTGTTTACTCTTAAACTTTGATGTGATAAGAGTATAAATAGTCATATATCAGAATTAGAGCTAGCATTTATCTATGTTGTCCGCCTACCTGTGTTGGATACAGGTGTGGTTTTGTTTTTAAGCTACCAATATTAAAATTGTCTTGGCAAATTTTTTTTCCAGTACAATTTCAATGTTACGTTTAATGTTAAAACATAATATGTGTAACAGAGGTGTTATTAAAGTGTAGGTTTAATGTATTTGTATGTTAACGTCTTAGTTTATCAGTAAATTTTGTAAACACAATAATTGCAGATCCATTGTTTAAGACATTGCAGAACTTGCTATTCTTTCAGGGTCATAGTGTAGTTTATACTCTAGTCGTTTATTATATTAGTAGCATCTTCAGCAAAAAAAAATGATACAAAAACAAAATTAAATAAAATCATCACATTTAAACTTATAGTAAATATCTAATCATTATCAATGTAAATTTCAGAAAGTGCAAAATTTTCTGAATAAGATAAGTAATAATCTTCGTTTACAGGTAAACTAAAATGTATTCAGGTAACATTGACACTGAATGCTTGTATTACCATACTGACACAAGAATAGACTTGACATGTGTTGGCCACATGTTATCAGAATGCAGGTATAGCGTATTAGCATTAATTCAATTGGACTACTATCAGACAAAAATTATCAAATTTGTACAGGTGCAGTTAGAAGTCATTTTAATTACAAGGCTATACTTTAAAACAGTGAAGAGCTATAGACACCATTTGACATAATATAATATAAACAAACACTGTTACTTACCACATTTGGGGGAAGTTTGTGGCCAGGCAAATATTTAACATTTTCGTGGGTCTCGTTGATAATCTCAGTTAGCTTCTTTCCTTCAATCATCTCTTCATACACCCACATAGTAACTCTGTCTTCAAAGTTAGGCAGCCGCGCTGCATTGCGACCGACAATTTTCGCAATGGCAGATCCCCTGAATTCATAATTTTAAACATTATCACAGGTATGGTTCTTATACCGTTATAATATTCACTGATAACAATATTTTAATAAGAACATATTTTTACAAGAAATAAACATTAACGATAATGTTATGTCATCATTTTAGCTAAAGGTCATCACACAGTCAATAACAGATAATAATATGTCCGGCAGTTTATGCAGTGATCGAATTACACTTTATAATATTGAATATAGTTAAAAATAATGAATGGGTCTCACCAGTTACCAGAACCGATAATACAAACTCTGTTTTTTAATGCTCTTTCTGCCATTTTTAATAAATTATTTAATATTTAAACTGTTAAAGTAATCTTAATTGGTTGCCGACTGCTCAGTATTCAACAAACTCGTTACTAAATCGCAACAAGACTGAGCGACGGAATTGGACAGAACGCAAACCGTACTTGCTAGCTTGCTACACACGTCGAATGACGTTATCAACTTATCAAAATCTATTCGTTATCAGCTTCAACTACCACAGAGGTGGTATTACTAGTTGTTCAGTGTCATCAAACATTTATAATAAATAACACCTATGGAGTTACAATTACGGTTTAAAGTGCCCTGAGGTCGTTTGAGGTGAAGAAACACCTTGTCTCTGGCTCTCTTTTGACGGAATTGCTAGGGCAAAAAAGACATTTTGATTTGACACTAGAAATCTCATTAGTAAGAACAACGGTCTAATTTTTTTCATTTTACATGTTTTTATGTTCTTACTTTCCTTTGGAACAATTTACATTATATACACATGATTGTTTTTATTTCTTTCATTATTTTCCTATAAAATCAAAGTAGACTCCTACTTGAGTTTCATTGAAAAGAATTAAATTTTAAGGTGAATAGGCCGTCGAGAGGCGCGAACTTCAAATTAGTTTATGTTATTTGCTTACAGCTCAACAACACTTCTTGGGAATATAAATCTTTATTTGCTTTGGGAAAGCAATGACTGAATCTGCGGCAATCAAGACGTCTAACACACAAGACGCCTAACAAGTTTCAATGATCAGTATGTCATAATTATCTTAAATTTAGCTATATTTCTATAACATGCTATAACGAAAAACCCAGCGAAAACTACTTAAAAGCATAGATAAAAGTAATTGGAGATGTTGTGAAATTATAGATATGTATAAGATACATACTATTAATATCTATTAGTTAAAACAGGACTGTTAGGCGTCTTAGTTAACGCACATTTTAGTCATCGCTTTCCCAAACAGTGCTGTTGAACTGTGATGTCCAAATGACACAAAATAAATGAATTTTGCGCCACTCAACGACGCATTCCCCATAATAGCGTATTGATATAGAGTATTGTGAATGAGACGTGTGAGAGACTAATATTACATTTTATGGATATCTATGCATGTCTATGCTGAGACTTTAGGGTATAAAATGAAGGGTCTAATCGAAGGATACAAATACGTTTATTTAATATTAAGTGAAACTAATTTATGATTTACCTTCTACATTAATTTAATTTACGAGCAGTGGACTGCAACGGGCTATCAATTTTGTCCCGAACTGGCCGTTTATCATAGCATCTATGAATACATGGAGGAACTTATTTAGACTATATGGTCATAGACAAGCTTACTTATTGCAAGGCCTAGATAAATGTTTACCACTTGATTACAGAAAAATAACACAATAAACTACAAAATATTTAACAGAATAATGTTAATTAGGCTAGTAGTGAGATAACACGTCAAACATAGATCTAATTAATGATACGCATTAATAAGTACTATATGGTACTATCATAGAGAAAATTAGTATATTGGTCTATGATACTATGTAGCAGCAAGTAGCAGCAAATACCTGTTACTAAATAATAGCCTGTTATTTTTCTACTAAGTGCTTTTCGTTTCAGGTACGTTGCATTCCACCGGTGTGAGCGAGACTGAGCAACAAATACGAATAACACTGACTAATAAAATAAATGTTATAATTAGTAGTAGAAGGTTTCTTCACCATAGACAATAAAATTATCTTGTAGTAGCACATTGTCGATGCTAAAAATAGCAGAATAGCGATCGTAGTTATTTTATACTGAAATTACTATTGAGCACTTTTGCTTGAGCCCGAATGAACCTGAGGTACTGACATAGAAGTTTCTCGAATGTGCTTTCCATCGGCTCTCAAAAAAAACCTTCCGTGTTCGATCTCGTTGACTTAAAACGTCATTTGAATGAATATTATCCACAGAAGCGCTCGGTTGTACGGCGTGTTTTCTGCTAAACTCGCTTGAAAGTGTTCGTGAATATTGTGTATCAGTGTTTCTGGAAGCTTACAGAATCGTGTTTAAAATCAATAAGCAAAAAGGAATATAAGGTTGGTTTACTTCAGTCATTTATTTTATCATTGTACCAATTAGTGTGTCAAAAAAAAACTATAAATCAAACGGTAATTTGTAAAATATCCTAGTTTTGTGTATAGTTTTCTTAAACTTGAATTTCTTGCGTGAAGACAAAATATTTAACGCGTTTAGTTTGACGTTTTCAAATAATATTAAATTCTATCACAGGATATTAGGTTATAAATTTTAATTGTAGCCGTTTCGTGAAACACGCGTTATTAATTAGAACTACTTAAATTTATTCTGATTTTATAACCATACGCATAATTTATTATCTATTACCTTTAAAACCCGGAAAATAATTTCTAACTTGTAATTTAAAGACATACTAGAATTTTCCATAGGTTTCTAGTGAAGTGGTATGCAATATTTAATTAATGTATTGTTGCCTTTATAGGTAACAACATGGTAAAGGAAACAACATATTACGACATTTTGGGTGTCAAACCCAACTGTACCAGTGATGAACTCAAAAAAGCATACAGGAAGCTAGCTTTGAAATACCACCCAGACAAAAACCCAAATGAAGGAGAGAAGTTTAAACAGATTTCACAAGCCTATGAAGTACTATCGAATCCAGACAAAAGGCGAATTTATGATCAAGGTATGTTTACATTTTTTGCTTTTACCATTTATGAAGTAATCAGATACTTAAGACAAAATTACACTCTTTCTCACACTCATCATCATCATCATCAGCCAAAGACGTCCACTGTTGAACATAGGCCTCCCCGTTTAAGCGGGGGGGTTTGCCATAATCCCCACGCTTGGCAAGCGGCTTGGGGATCGCAGTATTGGTGGTGAAGTTACAGAAGATGCTGCGGCCCATCTTCTGAATTTTCCCTTAGTCGCCTCTTACGACACCCACGGGAGGAAAGGGGTGGTCAATTCTAGGCCGGATACCACACGGCACACTAGTAGACATAAATTAAGCAGTCAATTACCGGTAAATGTCAATACATTCTCTCTGTTTGTTTTGAATTGTAAAGGTTTCTACTTTTATTAAAAATCCCTATGATCCCCACAATTCAGCTGATGTAATATAAAGATTTTAACCCTAAACATGATTGTCCATGAATGTGTTCAATTAGCATTGGATCACTACCAATAGAGAATTATTATTTCTATCAAATTAATTTACTGAATGGTTATATTTTGCAAGAATAAATTAACCTGTAACATTATAACCTCAATAATGTAGTACAGTGACTATGTGATAATTTTAATAATATCTAGGATAAACATATAATTTTTATATTTGAACTAACTCTGGAGAAGGAGAAGTACATAATTTATTTAAATCCAATTAAATGTTTTAAACATTCACAATAGACAATAGAATACATCTAGCTCATCTACACAATGAACAATAATATTCATGACTTTTAATGTTTTAACTCTATTATATAAATATCATCACACCTAGAGAGGTAGAAACCTAGTAGAGGTAGGATAGCTTGTTATTGCACACCTACATTTTTGCTAAACAGGGTTAAGTTCCAGTAAGCCTATTGCTGTTTGTCAAGCATTTGTAAAATATATATCAGTAGCAGTCAAATAAAAATATACAATATGATAATTCAGCATTGAAAAACTTCCATTTAAATGGATTTTATTCTCAACCTTGTGCACATACAAACTTAACACTGATTCAACCTTTGTTTCCACTATTGTTACACAGTGGTATCTAAGCATTGTTTATTCCATCCTATACAAATAACTTGCATTGAATTTGTACCAATACTACTAATATTACAGGTGGCGAACAATCACTTAAGGAGGGAGGTGTCGGCGCCAGCGGCTTCTCTTCACCTATGGACTTGTTTGACATGTTCTTTGGTGGAGGGTTCAGTGGCGGGCGTCGGCGCGGTCGCGAGCGAAAGGGCAAGGACGTCATCCATCAGCTGTCCGTAACTCTTGAAGAACTGTACCGCGGTGCAGTCAGAAAGCTAGCTCTCCAGAAGAATGTTATCTGTGAGAAATGTGAGGGCCGTGGTGGCAAGAAGGTATGTAACTGCATGATTAACTTACTACAATATTATGTAACATTAAATATAAGATTAATATAAGATAAGATTTACTTGTTTGGCACAAATTACAAAAATGTGGATAAAGACTGCAACTGATTTCAATAAAGAATTGTTTGAATTTCAGGGGTCAGTACAAACTTGTGCTACCTGCCATGGTACAGGTTTCCAAATCCAGATGCAGCAGTTGGCTCCCGGCATGATTCATCAGGTTCAAGGTGCATGCAGTGAATGCCGTGGACAGGGAGAGATCATTGACCCCAAAGATCGCTGCAAAGTCTGCCAGGTATAGTTCAATTCTTACTAGTTGTTATGAAGCCAATCTAGGGAGAGCTAGTTTACACAACTACCAGATCAGATAGATATCTGATCTGTAATCTGCCCTAGATATTAGGGCAAAAGACTTTCTTGTCAGTTTCTAATTATACAGTAGACTAGCTGCGCCAAGCGGTGTTACCCGCTACATTTTCACACGATAAAAAGTAGCCTATATGTTAATCCAGGGTGTAAACTACCTCCACCATACCAAATTTTAGCAAAATCAGTTCAGCTATTTGAGCGTGATATTGTAACAAACACACTTACAAATTTCCGCCTTTATAATATTAGTGTTATTGGCAGGTTCTGTTCTTGAGTACCAGAATAAAGGTTCTCTCTAAAGACATTAACTGTCCCACATACATTCATGTATCAATATACAGTAATATGTTACACACAGTGGAACAAATTAAATACTGTGTCAGTATATTCATGCTAATAAAATAAATACTAACAGAATAACTTATACTACATACATAACTAAATGTTAGTTGGATTAGCAGTCTGCTAATATAATTCTAACCTGAACTGTAGGTAGTATTGGCAGTAGTACTACTAACCTACATTTACGATGCATATAAAATAAATGTACTACAGTATAAATAATGTCATATGATTAATGCATTATATAATGCTCTATACCTTGCTAGCAAAACTTCCGTCTTATTTGCGCACTAATATTAGCGCATAAGTCACGCAATAGATTACTATACTATATGTATAAACAATATTTGGCTAAAGGCACGGCGCAATTACAGTAATCTCTAGAAAGAGTTTAATATGAATGCCAGCGAAGTAATAACGTATTCGTTTTGTTGAAATATCGTGATTTATTTTGCTTGAATTGTATAGTATACGAGATACACCGTTATAATGGAATGCATTCAGATTAAAGTGCAAGAATGGCAAACATTCTTAATTCTTTAAAAGCATTTGTGATCTAAATAAACTCCGATCTTTTTAGAAATCAATTATACTAAGCGACCATAAAATAATATGTAGGATTATTAATATGCGTTATCTGTCTATTCAATATTGGTTTAAGTCTTTTACGATTTTATAGTTCCTCGATGCATATCGTTAGTGCGTTCAAATTTGATTTTCTCGTACAGTAAAACAAGCAACTAAAAGCGCACGATATTTTATCAGAGCGACGCGGTTTTGTGGGAATATAATAATCATAGATTATTACGCAACACACGTTGTGGTTTCCTGATCAGTATTATTGAGGTGTTCTAGTGCCTATGTGCTTGAGGCGTGGCAATATTAAGTATAATTATCCTGATAGGGGGTCGGCTCATCTTATTTCTATTTTTATTAGTAAAATTATTATGTCCCAATCTTTTAGATGTGTTAAACACTACCTACTATAATTTACTATAATTACATTCAGGTTGAACTCACGTGTGTATTCGGGATTCCCCGACTAGTTTCGGACTCTTACGGAGCCCTTATTAACGGGCTCCACTTAACCCACACGAAAGTTATTAAAGGTGGTAAAACTACCTACTATTGTAATGTCTAATCTGTATTTGTATTGCAGGGTCGCAAGACGGTGCGCGACCGTAAGATCCTGGAAGTACATGTTGACAAGGGCATGACCGATGGACAGAAGATTGTATTTAGTGGAGAGGGCGACCAGGAGCCGGAGCTCGAGCCTGGCGATCTTGTATTAGTTTTAGATGAGAAGGAACATGAAGTAAGTACACCCATATAAACAGTTTCACAAATATGTTTTATCAGTTTTCCTTAATTGATTAAATACTATGGTTCTTTAATGATCTTAAAAAAAGGAGGATTTTTATGATACTGGGACTGGTAAATGTCAATTAAGGTGTTATGTTTCGATACAATAACTTAATAATTTCTTCCTGGCCTGAATTTAACTCACGGTGGCCTGTCTCAGCTGAGACTAGCTAACTACGCAAGGCATATTATTTATTCTGCTTTGCGCGGTAGCCACGTAGCTACGAGCCCCTCAATAACGTACTCTGTAACATATTCAATTTATAAGAATAACAATGTATACTCGGAAATTGTAAACATTTTGAGCATACAACAATAAGCTAATCTTGTATATTTTGTTGTAGTTATTTAAACGTTCAGGCAATGATCTCATTATCCGATTGAACATTGAGCTGGTGGAGGCTCTCTGTGGCTTCCAAAAGGTGATCAGGACTTTAGATGAGAGAGACATTGTTATCACTGTCTTGCCTGGTGAAGTTACCAAGCATGGTGAAATCAAGTGTGTGATGAATGAAGGTATGTCTTTATAATTATTTACTTCTAAAATTTGTATGATTTTGTTATGATGTTTTTGAATTTGCCAATATTTCATTTCATAACTGTTTGTTAAACTTGGGCAAATTACAATGAAGAACAGTCCCAATTTTTGTATATAATATTTTTATACCGATTATTTTTTATGAATTAAATAAAATTTATTAACTATTATTAATATTTTGCTTATTAATATTCAACTAATGTCATGAACTGTAAACTTTAATTTTAATTGATGTATTAAATGATATACATTATTACAGGTATGCCGATGTATAAGAATCCGTTTGAGAAGGGCCAGCTTATTATACAATTCTTAGTTAACTTCCCTGATCGCATTCCGCCTGTAGTCATTCCTGCCTTAGAGAATTGCCTGCCGCCTCGACCTAGGGTAAGTGACAAATTCAGAATAATTACTTTAAATTGTTTAATAAACGGTGTTTACTGATAATATAAAAACTAAAGTTAAATTATTAATACTTGTTACTATTTATAAAACACTACAATTATTTTATACACGTAGCTCTTTCAAATACGCATTTTATACTGCTTAATGCAAATGTTGTTTCTATTGTATACTATAATGAATGACAGTATAATTCGATAATGAGTTATGACACTGGATCACCTGTATAAATAAATCGAAAATGTTAATTTGTTACTTTGAGCGGAGAAAGGCGAAAACTTCGCGTATGGAAACTAGTAGTAAAGTGTGACATTTGTATACTTAAATACTAGCAGGTTACGCCTGTAAACCTCAAAGAGTTACACAGGTGTTCTTTTTCTAAAGTCTATACAGATACACCCACATTACGCTAATCAGAAGACCCATAATATGGTAAGCCTGATGTCATATATCGGGCTCGAACTGCGTACGTCGCTTCTTACAATTCGCATTCCCGGCGACGGAAGAGACCTATATTTGTTATCCATCCATCCACAGATTTGTATTTGTGTACAAACACTTTACTGACATATTTTTATTGATCATGCAGATTGAAATCCCTGAACTGGCTGAAGAGTGTCAGCTGATGGACTTGGATCCAGAGCAGGATGCTCGGCGGCGCGGTGCTCACCATGGCAACGCCTACGAAGAAGACGACGAGCACCCCGGCATGAATAGGGTCCAATGCGCCACCAGCTAGACGTCACCTTCCGCGCCACTAGCGGACCGGCAATGGACCATCCGAACACTGATGGAAATAATAATAGCAATAACGAAAATTTTAAGTATTATAACCAATAGCTTAATTATTGTAATAGCCTTACTGATGGCTGGACTCGGGACTTTAGACTCTGGATCCAGGACATCCAGATAACATTATTCAAATAAAATAGAATAATTATATGCAAGGGAATATCATCATAAGGCGTATTAGTATTCCGCTTTTTGATTAGTTTAGATTCTAGTATATTACAATCAGATAGTATGACAATATCTACATGCAAACTAGTAAAATAGTGTTAAATACCATTATACAATATTTTAGGAAACATTTATATTCCATAGTGTATTATGCTATTTTTGTTTCGTCAGTTGTGAATTTACAATGAGCTTTGTTCATTAAACTATGTACGAGATGCACTTTTAGTTTTTCTGTTCTATGTTAACTTTCCATAACACTAATATCTTACAAGTAAAATGTAATGTAATGTATTACATGTGTTGAATACTGCCTTAAAGTTAAGGTACCTACTTATAAAATACAAAAAATCTAGGTCCATTGTACAAGGTGATTGACGTAATCCGTAACTGTGATTTTGGTTTTCGTATTTCTTTTAGACAATTACTATGTATTCTGGAGCTTAATTTATAATCATCCTTTTAGATTAATTGCTGCACACCCTGTAAAGGGATCTAGTATTAATTTGTATGAGTTAGCGTACTATTGTATTCATTACTTCAACATATTCAGTGCCAACGGTAATACACCTTACATAAATAATTGCCACCTGGTTATAAATGCAATAATATATAACTGGCAATTTGTACGTCGTATGATATGGTTTGAAGTTGGGTCTGAACAATTGATGTCTGTTTTATTTATACGACATAATATAAATATAGTTATGTACAATTTACTCTTAAGAGTGTGTGACGTGATAAAGGCAATGGCTTTTCCATTTTACCATATCGAAGAGGAATTTATATAAATATTATTTATTTGAATAGGACGGTCTTGTCCCGCGCCTACGTAGAGGTGGTATCATCCCTTGTAATTTCATTAATTCATTAACAGCGGTGACACTGAACATGTTTTACGTCAAAGCAGCTTATTTTACAATCGTAAATAAAATGTTTTAATTTTATTGTGGTTAAATATCCACCTCTTAATATTTTTAAAGGGAACATTTACTACCATCTACGTTATGTAGGTATGTGATTTTATATGTTTTTGTTGTGTGATGGTTGCGCATTATGGCTTGCTCCATTTTTTCAGGTTATAGCTAATGAAGGTTTAGATTTAATTAAACTTTTCGTCTCAAAACTTAGTTTTATTTCTATTCTTTATATATATCTACATAGCTACCAACCTTGGAATAATCAATCAGGTATATAAAAAAAATATGCTCTTGTAATCGAGAAATCGAACAATTGCGCTGCTATACATGAGGTCCTGGGTTCGAATCCCGAGTCGGGCAAAAAGTGAATTGCCCAAGGATAATTCAGTAGCAGCACGATGTCTGGATTTGTGTGCTCGGTTGATCGTAATAGTTTAAACTATTTATTCTGTAGTCATTTGCTCGCATCCTATTACATTGAGATCTATAGTCTTAAATCATAACTGGGGAAATGTGGATGTACTACTCACCCCCTTCTAGAAACTTCAGTGATGTTATAAGAGTCTAAAGGCGACCAAGACTGGCCCCATATTCTTTGGTTACCATTATACTTTTTGCGAAATTAATGGCAGCTTACACAAAAGTACACCTCTGCCTATTCATTTGGGAAATACGGGGTGATGGCCGTGGCCGTGTGGTATCCGGCCTAGAATTGACCACCCCCTTTCCTCCCGTGGGTGTCGTAAGAGGCGACTAAGGGAAAAATACCAGAAGATGGGCAGCAGCGTCTTCTGTAACTTGACCACCAATACTGCGATCCCCAAGCCGCTTGACAATACTGCGATCCCCAACCCCCCCCCCCCCCCCCAAATGAAACACACAATTTTGCCACGGCCCCCAGTACCCGGCAGCTCCTCTATCCCTGGCTATGGTAGCGGGCCAGGTAACGGAGGAGCACGGGGTGCTAAGAATCACCGGTTGATTCCTAGCTACCACCCCCACCGGACTTTGGCCCTGGCAACGCACAACGACCGCACGCTTCGGACCGATGAGAAGATTGTCGAGCTGGAGAAAGAATTGAGCAGGTTACGTTGGGACATCATGGGATTATCTGAAATCCGACGAGAGGGACAGGATACGATAATCCTTGACTCCGGCAACATGCTCTTCTTCCGGGAAGGAGACCGAAAGTCCCAGGGTGGTGTTGGGTTTCTCATCCGTAAGTCCCTCATTAATAACGTGGTAAAAGTCGATAGTGTGTCGAGCAGGGTAGCTTACCTGATACTCAGAATCACCGATCGGTATTCGTTGAAGGTCATCCAGGTATATGCGCCGACCTCGACACACCCTGACGATGAAGTAGATCTCAGAAGAGGCTATGTATGAGGAGATCTCAGAAGCCATGCATACCTCCAAAACATACTTCACCGTTGTTATGGGGGACTTCAACGCTAAGGTGGGCACTCAGAATGGCGATGAGTTTAGAGTAGGGTCGTTTGGATATGGGCAGCGGAACCAGAGGGGCCAGCGGCTGGTCGACTTCATGGAGAAGGAAGAACTCTATTTGATGAACTCCTTCTTCCAGAAGCGACCATCCAGGAAGTGGACGTGGATTAGCCCCGATGGTTCAACCAAAAATGAGATCGACTTCATCATGACGACCAAGAAGCGTATATTCAGTGAAGTCTCTGTGATCGGGAAGGTGAAAACCGGTAGCGATCATCGTATTGTCAGAGGCACACTGAATATCCATGTTAAGCTTGAACGGTCTCGTCTGATGAAGTCCACGCTCCATCCTGGTCCTGCCCAGATCCAGAACCCCGAAAGCTTTCAACTCGAGCTGCGTAATCGTTTCCAGTGCCTAGCCGAATGCGAAACAGCGGACGAGATAAACAACGGGTTGGTGGAAGCTGTCCAAGCAGTGGGGTCCCAGTTCTTTAGAACCCCACGCCGCAGAAAACCTCAGACGCTCTCCAATAAAACCATTAAGTTAATGGAAGCCCGGAATGCGATGAGACTGCAATCTTTAGCTGACATGTCGGAATACGGTCAACTCAATAGGCGAATTTCTATCTCCACGCGTCACGATTTGCGCTCCTTTAATATTGCCCGTATTAAGGACGCAATTGAGCGGAACCAGGGCTCTAAAGTGTTCGCGAGGAATT
Source organism: Abrostola tripartita (assembly GCA_905340225.1). Classification (NCBI taxonomy): domain Eukaryota; kingdom Metazoa; phylum Arthropoda; class Insecta; order Lepidoptera; family Noctuidae; genus Abrostola; species Abrostola tripartita. The sequence continues at coordinate 2,672,828 of HG996494.1, forward strand.
CGTCTGTTGGGAAAAGCCAAATGACGAAGCTGAAGATCGACGATGGCAGTATCATCTCATCGAAACCGGAAATATTGAGAGAGCTCGAGAGGTTTTACGGACAGCTGTACACCTCGACACGGGAACCCGTTGTCAGGATAGCTCAGGACTCTAGAGCTAAACTGACCCGACACTACACTGAGGACATCCCAGACATCAGCCTGTACGAGATTAGAGTGGCTCTGAAACAGCTTAAGAACAACAAGGCGCCGGGTGATGACGGAATTACAACGGAGCTTCTGAGAGCGGGTGGAAAACCGGTACTTTTAGTCCTCCAGAAGCTATTCGATTCCGTCATACTCGAGGGTACTACGCCAGAAGCATGGCAAAGGAGTGTGGTGGTGCTCTTCTTCAAAAAAGGTGACAACACCTTGTTGAAGAATTACAGACCCATCTCGCTTCTGAGCCATGTGTATAAGCTGTTTTCGAGAGTCATTACGAACCGTCTCGAACGCAAGCTTGATGACTTCCAGCCTCCCAAACAAGCCGGCTTCCGAAAAGGCTTTAGCACCATAGACCACATCCACACGCTCCGCCAGATTATACAGAAGACCGAGGAGTATAATCGGCCACTGTGTCTAGCGTTTGTGGACTATGAAAAAGCCTTCGATTCAATCGAAACCTGGGCTGTGTTGCAGTCCCTTCAGCGATGTCATATTGACTATAGGTATATCGAGGTGTTGAAGTGTTTGTATAGTAACGCCACCATGTCGATCCGGTTACAGGACGAGAGCACGAAACCAATCCAACTGCAGCGTGGTGTGAGACAGGGAGACGTGATTTCTCCGAAACTGTTCACAAATGCGTTGGAGGACGTTTTCAAGCTCTTGGACTGGAACGGGTCCGGCATCAACATCAATGGCGAATACATCACTCACCTTCGTTTTGCCGATGATATAGTTATCATGGCGGAATCGCTGGAGGAGCTCAATACTATGCTCAGCGACCTCAGTCTCGTTTCTCAACAGGTGGGTCTTAAAATGAACATGGACAAGACGAAGATCATGTCAAATGTCCATGTCGCACCCGTACCGGTTATCGTTGGGAACGATACTCAAGAGGTTGTTGACCACTATGTCTACCTTGGACAAACTGTTCAGTTAGGCAGGTCCAACTTCGACAAAGAGGTCGCCCGAAGAATCCAACTCGGATGGGCAGCGTTCGGGAAACTACGCGACATCTTCTCGTCCAAAATTCCGCAGTGTCTGAAGACGAAGGTTTTCAACCAGTGTGTGTTGCCAGTGATGACGTATGGCTCTGAGACGTGGTCGCTAATGGTTGGCCTTTTAGAGAGGCTCAGAGTCACTCAACGAGCTATGGAGAGAGCTATGCTTGGAGTTTCTTTGCGCGACAGGATCCGGAATACGGAAATTCGCCAAAGAACTAGGGTCACCGACATAGCTCAAAGCATATGCAAGTTGAAGTGGCAATGGGCAGGCCATATCGCTCGAAGAACTGATAACCGCTGGGGAAGAAAGGTTCTCGAGTGGCGACCACGAACCGGAAGACGCAGCGTTGGCAGGCCTCCCACCAGGTGGACCGACGATATCGTCAGAGTTGCGGGCAACCGGTGGATGCAAACGGCAAGTTGTCGTTCATTATGGCGTTTTAAGGGGGAGGCCTTTGTCCAGCAGTGGACGTCTTCCGGCTGATGATGGGGTGATGACGACCTGATTGGCGAAGTGGCTAAGCGATTGGACTGCTGCGCTAAGGGTTGCGGGTTCGATCCCCGCACGGGGCAAAAATTTGTGCGATCCGCAGATGTTTGTGTATGTGATATTTCATGTTTGTGAAACGCACTCACGATACAGGAGAAAACCCTAATGTGGGGCGACGTTTAAAAAAATAAAGAATTAAGATTGATCGCACACTGATCGCAGCGATCGCTTCAAAATTGCCCACTCACACGCGGCGGTGATCGGTCGCTGCGATCTTTCATATTCTTGTTTGGAATAAATACCATCTAACAAAAAAGACGTGATTTTGATGCGATCTGCGATATTATCAAACTTACGATGAAGTAGGTAAATTGCTTACGATACATGTGCACTAAACCGTCGCTGCGCTCGGTCTGTTGCGACAAGTCGTTGCAATCCATCACCCCGTGTATAGCGCCCTTCACGAATCTTATTTTTTAGGGAGTCGATAGAGAGACCGTTATGTGTCGTAGGAGGTGACGACTGAGGGAAAATCAAGAAGATGGGCAGCATCGTCTTCTATGTCTTCACCATCAATAGGTACTGCGATCCCCAAGCCGCTTACCAAGCGTGGGGATTAAGGACCCCCCCCCCCGTAGGAGGAGGCCTTTAACAGTAGATATCTTTCACATGATGATGATGAGGTAAATTAGCCTTTTGAACCGAACCAAGTAGGCAGGTATCGTCGTAGGTCACGACAGGGGTAGCCATTTCAATTCATCGTATCGTGTATCGTAATCGTAAATCAATAAATTTCAGTTTTACCCAGGTAAGTAGGTACCTACTTATTCTGATTACTTGTTATGTTATTTTCTTGTTCACTGAACCTTTGTATATGTAGCATGATCACCAGACGTTCGTCACATACGCAGTGACTTTAAAATTGTGAAGTCACAAACGTGTCTTGCAATAGCTATTCTCTGGAATTCTCAGCGTTCTTGAAACACTTATTTTACGGCGAGAACGTGGAGAAATATCAATCTTCACTTCTATTTCATGGAATGCACTGACTATGCTATTTGTAAAATTCAACGGAGTTCTGTGATTTCTGAAAACGAATTCTCTACATAGTTGTTTTCAATCTACACATTTTTATGAAATACTTTTGTTTCTAACGTTCTGGAACTATAAATAATAGGCAACAAACTTACCTAACCAGCTTAATTAATATTTTAGGTCTAGCTTGTAAGCTAGACCTAAAATAGCATTCTAAGGAGTGTTAGTTTCACACCGATTTTGTTATAGCTGTCATCCTCATAGGTAGGTTACGTTTTGACGATCAATGGTGCAGTGGTTAAGAGATTGGACTGCCGGGCTAAGAAAGAGTGGATTCAATACCCGCACAGGACAAAATTAAATATTTGTATGAATCGCAGAAATATGTGCCTAGGTTTCTCACTAGGCTTGCAATCTACCAAAAATGTCTTTAATATTATATATGACTAAGTATATATTTATATTGTTTTAATACTTGCATATTTAGAACGAACGGTATTTGGATACACAATCCCTGGTTGGATTGGATTAATATATCAAGTGCGGACATCCGAGGTACACACACACTAGCACACTACAAAAGAGTACAGGCTGGTATAAATGATGCCATTTATCAACTCGTGTACGTCGTATCGCATACGAATGACACCGACGTATGTATTATTCGTATAACGGAACAGCGTTATGTTTGAAAAAAAAAAAGCAGGAATTTGGAACAGGTGTTGTTAGCAGCGACATTTCATGTGTGACAATGAATGAATGCGTTGTTTCACAAACAACAGTCTATGGTAATGATAGAATAAAATAAAAATGCTGGCTGGCAAATTGGTGCTTTTATTTTCCATTTGATCTAGTGTTCTCAATTTAAATTTGTAGATAGGTACCATCATACAGCTGTTGGAGACTGGAGTTGGCGCCTGGCGGTGTCAGTGACACCTTTTGATTTTTTTAAGGAAATGTTCACTGTCTACCTCTATTATTCAGTACTAGCTTTCGCCCGCGACTTCGCCCGCGTGGATTTCTAATGTTTATAGCCTTCCTCGATAAATGAGCTATCTTACATTGAAAGAATTTTTCAAATCGGACCAGTAGTTCCTGTAATTAGCCCGTTCAAGCAAACAAACAAACTCTTCAGCTTTATAATATTAATATATATATAGAATATAGATTTCAGATATATCTGTACATAGCTTACCTAAATGTTTGATGTGTTGTTCATATAGAAAGATGAAGTAATTAGCAGCAACTAATTCCTAAGTAGCTAGATGCCTACTCAAGTACTCAACATGTTATAAGCGTGAAGTCACATTAAACTTAATTTATATTTCTACATACTAAAGCATCACGCTTTCAAATTATGCAGTTTTCGTGCATATCAGACTACGTATGCTAAGTAGTATTCACGAACTTTGGGAGTCATGAGGAACGGTTCCCAAACTTATAATTAACTTAAACACTGCAGCCATGACTGTGATTTTAGCGCTAAGCCGTGAAAACAGATTGCTGAGGCACACGTAGCGTTGCAATGTATTGATTCTAGTTAGAGGCGTAGACTGTAGACATCTGTAGGTATCTTCGTAAATTGCTTTAAATCAGTTATAAATTAGTTATCAGTTACTAAAAACGGTGAAGGAAAACATCGTGAGAAAACCGGCACACCTGAGAGATTTTTCAACGGTGCGTAAAGCCATGTCAGCGGCCTACAGGCGGTTTAAACTCTGACACCAGGTTGTTCATCAACCATACGATAAGAAGGTTTATTTATCTGGGCTTATTTATTAACTACCACATTACCTAAATATTGAATGCTTAATGAGCTAATTATGAATTTATTGCTTAAAATCTTACACGTGAGTTACCTACATTCCTTAGGTTTTATAATCTCTTATTCCTAAGAACAAAGCTTTTGGGGATTACTGACTATTCTTCATCCCTAGCCATGCCTATATGAGTACCTGTACCTAAATAAATTGATTGCTGAATCTAATCTCTTCCTTGCTTTTATTCAGCCTGGATCATATTTCACTACTGGGTAGATTCTTTCGAGTTTCCTACTCGGTACGCTTAGTTTGGGAAGCCCTAGCCTTTGAAAGGTGTCCAAATTTTCAAGACTTGGTCTTTTACGCCGCTCTGCCAGCATTAGTCGCAATTTTTTTATTGTAAAAACAGTAAAAAATTAAAATCGTATATAAAGGTAACCAAATTAAGACCATAGCAACGCAAAGGTCATAAAGAGGCCGCACGCAGTAGGATTTAACGGCTGGATCGTTTATTTATCTGGCGTGGCTTCGTGTAATGGCCGATCGAAAAACGCTTAGGTGTGAAAGGGAATTACAGGGGTGCTGTCGTATTGTTCTCCCTTTAAATTGACGTTGGATCGCTACTAACACCTCGAACTACCTGATAACGTTGTAATTGCTTTAATGCCCTGCGTGGGAAGATAACTAAGCAAATCGTTTCAAAGGATACAGAAATACATTGCTTACGTCTAGAGGCATTACAACGGTAGTTGAATGACTTTGTGTCTTATATCGAAGATGTCTAACTCTCAAATCAGGGGTTCTGCTGCCGTAAAAAGTGCAGGGATCAACTTAAGTAAAGTCATTAAACCCATCGCTTTTCATGATGTTGCAAACATTTCGATCAGGATTCGCGTCGCGCGGACAAAGGCGTAGATCAGTGCTTATTTAAATTAACCAGTTATAAAGAAAAAAACCAAGTATTTTGGAGGTAGGTAAATTTTGTAGTTTCTTAGTCCCACTTAATTAATTACATTAATATCACTCTCGAAATTACGAACGAAACACATAAAAAGGTCACTTCGTCATTGTGATGTTATAAATCTACTAAAACATCACTCTCAACAAAGTAATATCGTAAAACTATAAAGCGGAACATAAAATACAACAGACACATTCAAAAGACCTATTAGCGAAGAAATTCTGTGGAGCATCTTGAGTTTCATAGAATCAAGCAACAAGTTGCAGCCATAAAATAAACAAAAGTCTTAAACGGAAGCGCATACATACGTATGCTCGAACTACAAACAAATATAATAAAGCTAAATTGGCTTCTGCCTCTACGGAATTGTGCTAGGAATTTCAAGAACGTATCTACAGCACAATCGTTGTTTTCGTACCCCTAGATCGGATAAGATTGGGAATTGAACTTTGAACGTATGAGAGCGATTACAATCTGTGTTATTGGATGTGGTGTAAAATGGTCCATGTGAAGAGATTAGAAAGGGAAGTATGCCGATTGCGGAGAGATACATTTTATGGGAGTATTGAAGAAGAATGTATTGATAATCATGGTGAGTGTTTTTGCAGGAAATGTGGGCGCTTTGTTTGATTAACAACACATGAATGAAACGTTTAATAAATGCGACACAACAGCAACTTTGTACTTAAAATGTAACGAATTTTTGAGACAAATTATGGTTGCAGTCTGGCTTCAATGTCAAAAATTAGATTCATTGCTCAAAAGTTTAAAATTTGATGATAAGTTTAAGAGCGAAAATTAAATTACGATACAATGTAATGCCCCTCAACGCTAAAATGTTTCAGGCAATGCCATAGATGTATCGGCATTCGCCTGACTATTTCTCCACAGTTCGAACTATCACCGTCAAACGCTACATCTCCCGACTTAAATCTGCAATTTAATTCGCAACGGGGTTCGCCGATGCCCAAAGACCAACGACGCCTTGTTACGTGTAATTTAACCTTTCCTCTGTATGGGGACCGGATAAGGGATACACATCCATTTTGCCTTTACCACGCACTCATTGGATTGTAAAATGGGTATACGTGTTGACACATAAAGTGTTAATTTTCGGAGCGCGAAGTTTTGGTCCATTTGGCAATGTTTGTGTTACTATCTTCAGGACTGACTCAACTCTCAAGATTGTTTGATCTACATACAAAGTGTGCTACTGTATCGCTGTATGTTACTGTATGGCTACATTGTTAAACATTGTTAATATTATCTAAGGGTTATATCATCCAGAAAAAGTGTGGTTTTTACCAACCTTTAAAAGGCAAACCTGAGTTTCGGGAAGATATCAGTTTTTTTCGACTATGCTGTGAAAGACGGATTAAATCTCTTTCTCGATTCAATATAGAACTTAAGATAGCAGTAATGTGTTCTTTTTTTTCATTATTACCGTGCAGGATTGTACATTCCCTTGCCATAAATAACCGGTATTTGCTGTTATTGTTTTATTGAGCCGTACAAAGTTTCAGCCGATATTTTCAACGTGAAACTCCCCAAATTGTTTTTTATGCTTTCCCGAACAAACATTGTTTTACGTCGCGAACGAGTATCCTCACGATAGAGTATGCAGAGAGTTATATTGCACATAAAAAAATTGCTGAAGACAATAGGTAGCTACAAGATGCCAGGCACTTAGAAAGCTCAAGAGATTTCAAAGACCGCTACTAGGTATTTCTTCTTTAGATTGATAAAATTACTTACTGTGGCCGACATCTATAAAGTGCTCTTGGACATATTTCAGTTTCAATCTTTGCTCGGAAATATTACAATGTCATTTCAAGAATTTGATTGGCTTATCGCCTAAACTTTTTACTTTGAAATTTTTATACTTATGCATTATTCTGAGTGCAATCTTAGACGAATTCGAAAACCTGAATGACGTAGTGGCTAAGCGATTGGACTGCTCCGGTAGGGCTTGGGATTTCCCGGGATGTTTGTCCCGAGTTTGCCGGTTTGTGACTGTGATATTTTATGTTTGTGAAACGCACTCACGATGCAGGAGAGATTCCTAGAGTGGGTTGCCCCACACTAGGAACCTCGTTGTATAATTAAAAAAAAAGATTCAACAATGGTTTTGTCAATATTTTAATACCGAATTTGAGTTTACTTTTTGGATAAGACCGAGTGTAAGTGCCATTAAAAGACCTTAGCCTAAAGGTCTATCAATCCTCTACAAACGACTTTACTCTGTAAACTTCAAATCTAATACAGCATTACTATAGAGTTTCGACGTTTATATTAGTAACATTAATAGGGAGCTTGAATGGGCTCCCTTGAGTGTGATTTTTTATCATTACCCTCACTATGAATGCGAAAAGTATTTTCACGAGTCATAAACTTCGTATGATAGGTCCAAATAATTTATTTTCATTATTTATTATGTTTTCAAATCCATAAAAAGGAATTTCATTTGTTCTGAAAAAATAAAAATCGTTCGTAGTTCGTAATTTACATGTCCATAAAAAATACGCGCCGACTACATAACCTCGTCCTTTTTGAAGTCGGTTTAAAAAAAGAAACAGATCTGTTGAATTTTAAATAATTAGATACACCTCTCCCTACCTCTTTGTTACACACTCTCGTGTAGTTTTATAAGTAAAGCTTATTCTTTGCTTACCATCCAATGAACATTATTAAACAATCCTGAAATTGAACAATCCTGTAACGCTGTATAACAAAAAGAAAAATAAATAAATGAAAAACATATTATTTCTCAGAACATTTATTCTACACAATTTTGTTATTATTCAAACCTATTTTATATTGTCAGAGCTGTTTAGGATTCAGATGAAAGCACTTCACGCTTCAGCTGTCGATTTCAAAGAATCGTGTACCATTAATATCGTAAAATAAAATCAGATACAATACAACGGCAGACATCTTGGATAAAGGGGGGTCCGATAGGAGAGTCGAATCTCTTTTAATTCCCACCAATTTATCAAAGTGCCGTAAGGCCGGCGGCGTAAACAAAGTGTTTTTAATTAAACGACCAAACTGATTGCTTAATCGCGTCTAAAATGTTTCTCAGGACGTTTTTGGGCAATTTGCGCTGTGCTTACATTACTATATAATCAACTAGTGAATTGCTGCTGCCGGATTCGAGTAGTTTTGTTTTTCGTCAGATCGATATTGTCTCACTTAAAATAAGAAATCTTCTCCAGAGTTATCAATGCCTGCGTATCTATAGGTCTCAATAAAATAAGATCAGATAAGAATTAGTACTGGCATTGTCCTGTGGAGTGCCGAGCCAGAATAGCACCTCCCTATTTCAGCCCGTGGGTGCCGTAGGAGGCGACTAAGGGAAAATCCAGAAGATGGGTAGCAGCGTCTTCTGTAACCACACCACCAAGGCAAATCATTATCTTTCTTTATAACAAATGACTAAATATCAGCTGTAATAAACACACATAAGTAAAACAGTATACATACAATACAAACTCTGCTATAAACATGAGTTATGTAATTTTGGAATTGATAACTGAATACCGATGTAGGTAGAGCAATAACCGCAACCACCTTCGGAGATGAATTAATTTCGCGAGCAATCCAACCGACCAGCCGACAGACCCGACCACAATCGCTATTGAGCTGCACAATTACATTGTATACTAGTGAAGATTGTTTGTTTCTTTAAACGTTCCCTTGCTTTAGCAATTCCTATATCAATGATTAAGGATCAGACCAACATGAAATATCATAAAGATACACTCGGACCGTTGAGACATAATTCCTATCCATTGCCGGGAAAGCCAAGCTAGCTAAGACGCAACGAATCGAATTGCAATAGGCTCGCCTCCTATTAGACTGTGGTCTGTGAAATGGGTAACATATTCCTGAAAACGGAGATCACCTTGGCGTCAAGGCAAACTCCTCGAGGATTGAATGTTTGTGAATGTAGACAACTCACACAGATAGAGAACAAATATCTACATATAGATCGGGTGCTGGAGGTACTTGAGTGTACAAAATATGAGGACCGTAGACTGTTAACTGTTTTGAGTTCATAAAAGCTTGCAGCTTAAGATTCTGGATGTTGCCGGAAAGATTTATGGTTGATTTTTTTTATGTTCCATCCAAGGGGATACCTAAGGTTCAAGTATATCAAGTATATATATATAATAGAAGAAATGCTTTGGAGACATTTTTATGCTTGTTTTAGTGAAAGTATTTTTTTCTTATGATGATGATGAAAATAAAGGAAATATTAGGAAAAAGTTTTTTTAGCCTTCAAAAGTAAACGCACATTAAAAAGTAAACGTATGATAACAATGACAAATCAAAACACAGTTCTTGATTCCATGGATTTTTATTATTTTATATTTCAAAAAAAGTAACTGGTCTGTGTCTCTCTAAGTGGTCTATTTAGTAAGGTAGTCTAAAACATTTTCTAATTTAGGATGATGTGTAAACGAATATTCGTTGTGGACGACTGGAATTTTTCCTCATGATAAATTGCACCGTTTAACCTGCCCAGTTAAAGTGATACCTAGTTCTAATTTAAGCTTCAACGTAATGCCAAAAAAATAACGACATGGTTGGTACCGGGAGGGGCCATCTAAACTGCTTGCCAAACTGCTAAACGCTAAACACATCACACACATGATTTTCTCTCTGTATCCGGCCATTTAATAAAACACGGAGCTTGCAGAATAAGAACGTTAATCACGATGCGGACTAATATGGAATTTATATAAAAATTCTTTAGGTAAGTAATTAGCAACTTTACCCACATCTGTGACTGTGTCGTCGGTCCAGTGTTCGATAGTTCCGAAAGCCTCGTCTTGAACAGCTAACATTGCAAAACTAGACATAGTGGTAGTGCTACATTTTGATAAGTTACCGATCTCAATAGCAGCGTCTCTGTAAGATGAAGGATGAATTCTCTCAATATCGCTCTGATTGTATGCGCATAGTATTTGACGCAAGGCAATTAAGTCGTAATTTGTGTAATCCTCAGGTTCTTTTGAAGAAAAATCTGCCCGAACCCGACTAGCCAGCGCCGAAAGTTGTGCGTCGTTTAAATTGTAATCTTGTCCAAAATTCTGAATGACATCAATATCATTAAATGTTATATTAGCGTAATCCTCTGGTGTAATGGCAACGGTGATCCATTTAAGATGCTGGAGTATATCGTCAGGGATACTACCAATTTCTCCATAGAATTTTATTATTGATTTCCATATGAATTCAGCTTGAGAAGGGGGCAGTCGTTCTTTCCCGAGATGAGCAACACATTGCACTATATCCTTGGGCACCATTGATTCTAAGTTTTCTTGAGAGAGCTTCTTTTCTAGTGGGAATTCAAGCAATTCGTCACACGTAAGACTCCACACTAGGGTACGTTTTAATAATATTATTATAAAAATAACTTGTGATTTTATTACCATTATTACGTCCAGTTAAGGCTTTGTGAACAGTGATAACTTTACTACTGAAATGGCTCACTTTATTGACGCTCGAAGCTTCTACTGGATCATTGTTTATTAATGTTTCAATTATCGACTGATTGGAAACGTGGTATTGACCTTTAGTTTAAATAAAGTCTACTCTTTTATGGATGTGCTAGCTTTTGTTTGTGGTTCCACTCGCGTTATTTAGCACAGGAACTGAAAGGTTTTTGGTACTTATGGAAGCACGACTCACTCCCTGATCTAAAAATGGTGTCCTCATAAAAAAATATATCAATACATTACGTCCCTGATGCTAGAAGAAAGGAATGGATGACACTTAATGATGAATGGATGATACTTGACAAATTGTCGTTCAGTTCTTGTCTTAGTCATAAGTCTGTCTTAGGAATTTCAATTGTTGTGAAAATCGTTTGAGTAACAACTACTTACATGTCTTATAGAGCTGTCAATCACGGTAGTAAATTATATTTATATTATTAAACCGTCATCGATTTACTTCCACGATATAATTTTTAAATGTATTTTGAGTTGTGGTCCTTACCTTGTTATTGTTTCGTATTGTCGAGTGTCGTCTTTTATTTTCCAATGTTTAATTTTTGGTAAGAAATTGTCATTGAGGAAATGGTCAGTAGTTACAAGTTTCAAATGTGTCCGATAGACAACAAAAGGCTTATTACAAATCACACTGATTTGTAGGACATTTTACGAGATATTTGTTGTAAAGTGTGTTTGCATCGGTAGGTACCTACACATATTTTGCACTTTCCAGCGAATTCTGGTGTCATAATTTAAGAGGGATCTGTAGTCTCAAAAACTTACAATTATGCAGCGGTAGGTATTTCATTCGGGACCTTTGTAACCCAAATTCTGTGGGAATCCCACATCTGAGTCAAAAATTGTTTTTTCACGGCTTTCGAACAGTAATGACAGCAAGGTAAATTACCACAGAAGGATTAACGTGCCGAAAGAGGAATTTGTAAAATGGTGTCCATCTAAATAATATTCTAAGCGGGCGCGGCGAATCTCGCAAAGCCACAAGCCGACGCAAAAAATAAAATAAGATCTGAATTATTATAGTTTTTGCTTTCATGCGCTCGTTTGCTGAAGTTGGTTAGATATTTTAGCTCAGCTTCAAAAATATTTGCGTATTAACGGGCTGCCCATATGCAAAATGAATGTTCTTTGAGTAGAATTGATTATGGCACGTCGCCAGTGCATGGCGCAGTTGGCCAATCAATGTGTTTGCCATACATAGAGGAAGTAATGTTTTTTGCGCTGTCAGGGAATTTCAAATACGTGTTTAGTTGCTGTTGGCGTTGTGATGTAATTATTGGCATAATCTTATCTACCTTTTTTTAACGTGTGGAAAATGTGTTACGTATACCTCGACCTAGGTAGACGACGGGGTTATATAGGACACCCCCCCCATGAACCAAGAACGCTGATCCACAGGGGTATACCCACTGAAATCACACATGCTATTAACATATTATTTTCTGGTCTCTAGTAAAGATAGTACTAGCTACAAATCAAATATTGGCAATCATTGACAAAATTTATAAAATAAAATATAGTAATATTCAATTTACGTGCACTCGATTCACATTTACTGACATTGGGTAGTAGCCGCAGTTATTAATTGTCTATTAACACATAATGTGTGGAAGACTATTTCTATAAATGTGCTAGTTATTGCTATTGATAGTACCTTAGAACTAAACATTTTAGATGTTTTTCTTTGAACTGTGTTTTTAAAAATGATAATTCTTTCGTTCTTTCTGGGGGTATACTTGATCGAAAACATATTGGAGTCATGAAAAGTAAATGCTAAGTAATGTTAAGCCCTGATTTAATTTTAGCAACTCAAAGAATTGGTGTCAGGGGCTAAGTGGGGGAGTTGGCCGGAGGCATAAAATGGCGGCAAAGTTTTAATACGATTTTATCTTAAAGCTACAGCCTACTTTGGAGCTTAAGTAATTTTGGTTGACAGGCAGTAAATTTAACAAAATGTTATACGAGTTACGTTTTAAATGTCCACGCAATAGTAAATAATTTATTAAATATTTTTCTAACTGTATTTGTATATAAGAAGTATCATTTATATAACGCTTAGTGGGTGTGGGACATTGGGTGTATAGGAACATAGTCGGCTTTCCCGTCCGGGAAATAGGATCTAAATGGTATACATTATGTACCTATAAATAAATATACAACTAAAAAACTTACAGAAGTTACTTTATTTGTTTTTAGTAAAACGTCGCCCCACGTTAAGAAGTTCTCCGGTATCGTGGGTGCGTTTCACAAACATAACATATCACATACACAGACACCCAAACTTGGGACAAACATCTGCGGATCGCACAAAATTTTGTCCCGTGCGGGAATTGAACCCACAACACTTAGCGCAGCAGTTGAATCGCTTAGTCACTGTGCCAATCAGGTCGTCAGGTGTAGTGATATGTTAATTATTGATTATAAGCAATATTAATATGTTTTGAAAGTCAGTTTCGGCTACATCGAGTAATATTCTGTACATACGGTTCCGAACTAGCTAGGATATTTTTCTTAAACCCTGTTTAGCATTACAAAAAGTATTGATTAAGTACCTATAAATAAGTAACGATAATCCTCCATTTTTAAACTCTTCCTGTCCATTTGTTTTGACCTTGGTCTTAAAGATTAAAAAAGCTTTGGACTATAAAAATAAAATTTGTATAAAAAACCATTTATAAAACAAAGATCTACGGGAGATTTAAAAAAAGTTTTTATTATCTCGTATTAATTTTAGAGTAAACAGAAGCCTTTCGTCAATATAAATATTCGAGGTTCTTGATAATTAATTCAATTAAGTTTTAAATGATGCGGTTTATTCAAAAGACGGAAAAGGGAATACAATTATAAAACAAATGAAGATTTATTGTAACAAATTGAGGAAATAAATATGGTTACAGAATTGTTTTTTTTTGCTTGATGTTTGCATTAGTGAACTTAACTGACCTACCTATAATAAAATAAAATTACGACGCACGGGAAATAACTCGAACACACGTTTTTAATTATGGAAAAATTAACTGACTTGAATAAAAAAAATTAAAATTGAACTATTTAAAGTTGCAAGTCCGTGTGACGAAAAAAAAACCGGTCAAGGTGCGAGTTAAATTCGCGCACCGAGGGTTCCGTACAGACTTTAAATTCTGTTTATATGATAATAACATTCAACAACTTAACTTTGCAAGTACATTGAAGTGGGTAGTAGTTAGTTTACCAACTGCAAATAAAATAAATTATTCTTATTTTTTTTCTCGAAAAAATGTAGCAGATAATAACACGGGGCGCAGCTAGCTTAAAATAAAAAATATATATATATTATTAATTATATATATATAGTATATGCATTAAATTGTACCGCCTCAGATAAATAAAATACGGGCGAATAGCATCACCTGTTTGATGGCAATGGTCCTCGAAAAGTGTATGCCCTCATTGGGGACGTGTAATGTGTGTTATTCCACCCTGCGAGCGCTGATTACTCAAACCATTCTGTTTTAAGGATTCAGTACGAGCCGACAAAACATTTATAAATATATTGTGTAATTAAATGAAATTATATAATTGTGTAAATAAAAAAATAAAATAAAAAAGTTATTAACGCACGCATAGAATAAGTCCTATACATTAAAGCTTACATTCATCTTAGCTTCTTATTTAGGGTGAATAGTATAAAAATACATTACAGCTGCTGTAACGACATTTCTTTTGTTACGAGACCAATTTCCCGTAACATACTAACATAACGAGCCAATTTATCTACAAAAGATGAGAAAAGGAAGTATAAAAGGAACCGTTTGAAAAAGGAAATTATAAAGGAACAATTTACTTAAAGACCACGGCGGAGTTGTTTGCCGACAGATGTTGGTTAACGTGGCCGTGTTGGGGCACCTGATTGGCGGCTGACAATCAGATGGGCTCTGAATACACAGTTGAGACAATACCAAGGGTATTGTCTCAACTGTGTATTCAGACGTACGTAGAAAAAAAATTCAGACGTACAAAATTGTTTTATTAGTTGAGTTTTGGTAGAGTCGTAGCTATAGGTACATTACTTTGATATACCTAGTCTGGGTGCCTAAGTTATAACACCTAATTTTCTTCATAGGAAAGTTACAGAAATGCAAAGAAATTTGGCAGGACAGTTAACTCTTAGTGACTGTATTTATGCCTTTAGGACACAAATACTAGACGTTGGTATCATCATCATCAGCCGGAAAACGTTCACTGCTGGACAAAGGCCTCCCCCTTAGAAAGAGGGGGGGGGGGGTTGCCATAATCCCCACGCTTGGCAAGCGGCTTGGGGATCGCAGTATTGGTGATCAAGTTACAGAAGACGCTGCTGCCCATCTTCTGGATTTTCCCTTAGACGTTGGTATATCAAGTATTTATTTGATAGAATAAAATAGTGGTCACAAATGCTGCTTGAGCGAGGAAACTTCGAGTTGATAACTAAGTTTGGCTAAGTCTTACATGTTTTATCATGTGGGAATGCACAGTCGGAATCCGGAGCTTCGGATAGATAAATAATTAGCTAAAAAGCGTCGCGTCACCCCTGATTATATGGGCCTTACAACGCCATTAGCGACATGTGGACAAGGGCGAACGTCTCATTACACGTTTGCAAAGGATAGAGGTAGCCCTATAATACGAGGTATAATACGACATATACCTTCCTATAATACGAGGTACATACAGACATCCGCACACACAACTAAATCTAGATTAGACAAATGTAACTTATAACCGCATTTCAGTAATGCTCACGTCACACGCGCTTAATCAGTTCATTTCCAAACTAATTTGCGTAAACAAAACATGGCGCATTGTCATTAAAATGACATTATTCAGTTGTTGTCAGCGATGCTGGGGCGTTGATGCACGCGTGGCAATCTGCCCGCGAATAAACAAAGCAGTAACGTTATGCTATTTGGACACAGTCGGCTTATGGCGGCATTGAAACGAATTGGTGGCTATGTTTTATATTACTTTTTTGGATAGCGGTTTTAGTTTGTAAGCCGTGATTTTGTTGTTATATAACTAAACGTTGTAACGATTGATATGAATTGTTGTACAGCAGATATTTCAGGAAAGCGGGAATTGGACATTAGCGGTGTCGGGTTCCTGGTCTCTGCATGCTCTTGCCTATGTTCGTTTATATGAATAAGTTGCATATATGTAAAATAGACGAGGAAGGCTTAAACGCCTGCACGATATAAATGTTCAGGCCTTTTTTTAGGGAAATAAGTGTAACTAGTGCGGGGAAAATGCATTTCAGATCATTTCAGAAACAGAACTCATAGCCGAGTAGTAGTCCAAGGTCGCGAGTTCAAACCCAGGCACGCACTAATGTCTTTTCGAATTCATGTGCGTATTATAAATTAGTTTTAGTTGCTAAAAACGGTGAAGGAAAAAATTGTAAGGAAACCAGCACACCTGAGAGATTTTTCTACGGTGTGTAAAGTCCCAAGTTTTTCATCAACGATACAACAAGAAAAAGAAGCGACTCCATACCCAAAAAATGTGTACCTACAATTTCAAGCATAAAAATGTTGGTTTAATAAGCTTGTTCGGTTACACTTATATTAATTGTAGATACAACTAACGCTTCGTATTATACTTCACCTAACACGTTCAGTACGCAGTATTTAGTACCGATTACCTTTAGCGGTCATAGAGCATTGTTGTTAAACCAATGGCTTTAACGTTAGTGTACAGACCACAGTGAATCCGTGATTGATCTGAATGTAATGTAAGCAATAGGTATTCGGATGTTACGCGCAGATCCTCAATTAGGTAACGCGCAGAATCGCGGAGAATTAAAATGGTGTGTGGCGTTCTAAGGGGTAGGTTTGTTCAACAGTGGACGTCTTCCGGCTGATGATGATGAAATTGTGTATCAACTATTTCGAAATCAAAAGTGGGATACGGGGGTTACAGTTTGTTTGTGTTTTCAGTAAATTAAAAACGTTCTAAGTTAGAAAAACGAAACATCTGACAGTTATTAAAACAATTGATAATCGTGTTATCAAGTCATGTGAGGCATGTTACGTATTTAGTTCCAAAATGGCTGACAAAGACGTGTACTTAATTGTCAAACGAATGCATAATACTGCACAATTCAAACGCATATCACCGTTTAGAATAATGGAGCCTTAAGTCTCACATTAATATTGCTGTACTCATATCAAATGTTTAATTTATTTAGTTACAAAATGGCTGACAAAGTCGTGTTCTTAATTGACAAACGAATTCACAATATTGCACAATTCAAGCGAATGTCATCGTTTGTAATGAACCTTAAGACTTATAAGCAGAGGTGAACATATCGTAGACAGTCGGTACACAGACATTTCCTTAGTTTGGTCTATGGTTATACTATAAGTCCAAAATTATTTTTTATGTTTTGATTCACTCTGTATGCGGGGCCTCCAACACAGGTATTACTTTTATCTAAATGGAGGACACTATATAAGATTTACTGTAAAAGTTGTATAAGTTTCTGCAATTTACTGTTTTTCAAATTCCCAATGTAATAGGGATTGAGCTTATACATACATACACACACGTATACATATACATGTGTATATTGCACTCAGTTCACAAGTTCAATTTTCACTCGCTCGTATGTTAATAGTCACCGTTTTCAAACAACAATTCGCGGCTGGCATAAACGTTAAAAATAGAGCTACAGTTAAAACTACCAGGGGCAATTTACCCCTACATTGTGCGAGTTAGTGAGTTGTGAAACTCCCCTCCTCAATGTACCGCTTGATCTACAAATCTACGCCGAATAATAGATGAATGAAAGTTAAACAAGGGTTTCAATTGAACGTTGCTCCCGTTACAGTGTTCTGTAATAGGCGTTTATTAGTAAATCATAGAATATAGAGACTATGTTTTTGCATTAGCATGTTGCCTGTCGAAAGTTATAGCAGTTGTTTTATATAATCATTAAATTTTTATATGTATATATATATATGTGTATTTATTTTTATGTACATATGTATTAATTATATCATATAATTATATACATACATAATTTCTTTGTTTTAGTAATTTCTTCTGTTTCGTGGGTGCGTTTCACAAACATGAATCATCACATACACAAACACCAAGACTCGGGACAAACATCTGCGGATCATACAAATTTATGTTTCGTGCGGAAATCGAGCACGCAACCCCTAGCGCAGCAGTCTAATCGCTTAGCCACTGCACCAATCAGGGTCGTCAAGCATACTTATCTAGACACTGAAATAGTTTATATATGGATAGTTTCTTATGTGGGTAAGAAAAGTTTTTATAATATTCAAAAGTCGTAATTTAAATACCAAGAAAACATTGTGAAGGCGGATAAGGAATCAATTTGTTTGGGAACTGTCTCTACTTTGTCTAATCTCCGTTTCTTCAACACAGGTTGCATTTAGTTTATAAAATGTATCAACATAGTATGGTACAGTTTCACAATGTTGATGTATGCTTGAAGCTCTTGATTGAGTGCACACACTCACTCAGCTCAAAGCTCAGTCCGTGGGAAATCAGTTTCCATGGCGTGACATTGATAAATGCTTTATAAAATAAACTTATCCTTGTCATTTAAATGTCAATGAACAGAGATAGACACAATAATAAAGGGACATATGATGTAGCCTAGGGTGTTTTAAAAACGTTAACATAATAAATATCATATCAAAAGTCTACATAAATACAATACAATATGCAGTTTAAGAAATTAAAAAATGTGTATAACATTAAATACTTAATGTTCGAGGTGAAATATGTTGGTATATATAATAAGTGTTAGTGTGTATAATTGTTTATAATATTTTATTTAAAAAAAAGAAGGAAAACCATCGCTCTATACTGGGAATTTCTCCTGTATCGCAGTGCGTTTCGTAAACACGTAATAACACATACACAAACACCTGCCTGCCACCTGGACAAACCACTGCGGATCGCACAAATTCTTCCGTGCGGGAATCGAACCAGCAACCAGTCTAATTGTTTAGCCACTGCGCCAATCAGGTCGATTATGTATATACAAATGAAATATTGGCCATTATAGAAAGAACCTCGCGAAGAATTGCCATTCACGAGTACATTATGTACAGCCCCTCATACCGAACATGGAGTAATCGGTGATCGTGACGTATGACCATGCGTTAACACTCCGATGATATTGCCCATAATGTTAGCTGTAAACGATCGTTTGTGGATACTGTTGAAATGACGTCATTTATTATCCACATATTTGGATGGAATTGGATCCATTTATCGCGGTGACGCGAAACAGGAGAGCTGATAGTATTTTATAATGACAAAGTATGGATATCATAGGGCTCATTTGTTTTGTTCCAAAGATAAATTTATAAAATGTCTAATCTATTATAATTTTGCACTGAAAAATAAATGAACCGAAGCACGTTTATAACAGCTGTCCCCCTCTCCACAGACTTTCTATCCTGCTGTTTAATCCTTAAACGAGACAGTAATTCTCCTCTGTTTGTCACCGTTTCTCCTTGTTTACTCCTTTTGTTATCACTCCTAAATTAATATACCAGTCGTAATAACATTTCCCGCGATAATAACTTTAGACTTAGAATTGAATATTATATTTTTCTATTAGGTATTTTTCAGTAGCAGCACGGAGCCTGGATTTGTTGATGGCAATAGGCTCGCCCCTTATTACATTGGGACCTGTAGATACCGTAGGGTAAGCCTAGCCACATTTTGGACATCTCTGCCTACCTTCGGGGAATACAGGCGTGATGTTATGCCTCAACTTTTGCTGCTACAAGAATTATAATTATATAACCTACAGATGTTTATTCAGAGTCTGGAAGATGGTGTTGGAGTTCTTAACTAGCTCCGTAACAAAGATACACAAACACAAATAACGGAACGCGAATGATCCCACTAAGTCCGGTGAAAGCTATTTAACTTCCAAAAGAAAAAAAGGAAAAAATTCCTATTACGTTTTAAAACTTTTAAATGGGTTCTTGTTTTTTTTCATTAGGTGTTTTTAAAAGGTAATCTGTGTTGTACGACGATGTAATATAGTTAAAGGTCACGGGTAATAGTCGATAAGAAAGTACGATTGGAGAACTGGTTTTGAACTTGGCTCAGTTTATACCGTACGATATATATAATGCGGGAATAACTGATCTATATTAATATCTAGGGTGCCGGTTTCCTCACAATGTTTTCCTTGAGCGTTTTTAGCAACTGATAACTAATTTATAGTACGCACATGAATTTGAAAAGACACTAGTGCGTGCGGGTGTTTGAACTTGCGACCTTTGACTTGGCAATCCAACGGTCATACCACTCGACTATCATCATCATCATCAGCCAAAAGACGTCCACTGTTGAATATAGGCCTCCCCATTTTAGAAAGGGGAGGTTGCCATAATCCCCACGCTTGGCAAGCGGCTTGGGGATCGCGTGGTATCCGGCCTAGTATTAACCAACCCCTTTCCTCCCGTGGGTGTCGTAAGAGGCGACTAAGGGAAAATCCAGAAGATGGGAAGCAGCGTCTTCTCTAACTTGACCACCAACACTGCGATCTCCAAGCTGCTTGCCAAGTGTGGGGATGATGGCAACCCCCCCGCCCCCTTCTAAAAGGGGGAGGCCTTTTTTCAACAGTAGACATCTATCGGCTGATGATGATGATTCGTGACGACCAATTGAGTCCAAACTAGAACGTTTACTAGTTAAATAATTCAATTAACCGCCCCTTAGCACCATAACCTCATCATTCCATGGAACGATATGATTAAATATCATCCAGATTTCTACTTTTGCTGTGTCCGACAAAGTCCTTAATGATCTGTAATATTGTAAGTCCACCTATGTGGATTATCGAATGCAATAAAGTATTGAGTATTGATAATATATTTCAAACAGATTGGGATTAAAATCGACTTCCAAGATCTACACGATCTTGGAAGTTGATTTTAATCCCAATCTGTCAAAAAAAGTTAGTTAAGGCAAAACTAATAAAAGCGTATTAAAAATATACTAATAGCTATGCAATGTCATGATAAAGATTTAATAACACAAAACACGTTCGCTCCGCGCACAATGAAAGGGAATTAAGGGATGGCGGATGCTCTACACAGATTATAATTCCAGCACGGCACTCGGAGGCTCGCCTGCTAAATAATAAATGCACGTGAATATCAAGATAATGTGTTGAATAATGTTTATAATGTGCTTATGGAAGTACGGCTCGTTATGTGGGATATCAGCCAACCAGAATAAGAACGCCTTTCAACTCATGTACGATCGAATATTACGCTTAAAAACCTGTTAGCAAAAAGGTTTGTATACTAAAATTTAAAGACCGGTTTAACCCTTTTTCGGGTCAGCAATGTTTGAAAGTAGAAAATCTTGCTGAAGTTTTTATGAAGAATAATTTGCCTCTTGTGAGATATTTATTAATTTGTTAGAAAACTTCGGCAATTCTGTGGTTTTCAGTTGTTGTAATTTTAATGTCGCCCTTAAACTTGGCGCTTTGGTGTCTATCTTGACAGTTATTTTGTTGTTCTTTTTTAAATTTTGCGAGTATTATTTTGTTTGTTATGATGTTTTAGTAACAAATGTTTACCATAATTACATTTTAATCTATGATTATCTGTTCAGAGAAGGAGGGTGCAATTTTAGAAGTTATTTACCAATTTATTGAACGCGATATATTAGGGTTACCTTATGGTTTCTATATGATGCTTTTGGATGGTAAGCATAAGGTCACAAAAGTACACCAATTATACATCAAGAGAGGTAGCATAAAGCGAATATTGCTAACAAATGAGACAAGAGTCTTTATCTGATTATGAGCCTTATTTAATTCTATAACCGTCTTACAGCAATTGAACAGACACCATCATTCATACTTTTAATCATACAAGAAACTGCAAACAAAAAATATCGATGTAAAATATCCGACGAGTACCTAAATACTGTTTTCACAGCAAGGTTTTCAGGTACCCCTCTAACAGTTTAAAGTAGCCTTTATTGAGAGTCTATTGATAGCCAAAGTAGGCTATAAGCAGGCTATTATAATAGAGGCTAAAGGCTATCGGTATAGGCATCGCACCTCATTATTGCTAATAGGGCGACAAGCCGGCGCCTACACGAGGAAATTTTTATGATACGCCCTCGGGCATCAGCGTTAAACTCCGGTTAATTTATATTGTTGAACAGAACATTTTTGATGTATCTTGTTTACTTTTTAAGGATAACATCATTGTTATACAAATTAAATTGTTTGTTTTTATTTAAAGGAAAAAGAAGGAAGGTTTTGTGTAATATTGTCTTTTTAAATCAGATAAGTTAGGTTTTTTTTTCTTCTTGTACCTATATAGGATTTGCTTTTAGGAATTTCTTATGTATGGGTGACGTTTAAGAAAGATATGTGAGTCACAGACGAATATTGATTATGTACAAAGATAGAAATCGCCAGCCGTAGCCATAGCAGTGCAAAGGAGAGGGTTTAGTAAAAAGAGGAATAATTACTTAATGTTAGCTATTTTCTGGAAGTAATAAGAAAAACGATGGCTGCAAAGTATTAATGCTTATTTAAAGCGCATTCTTGAGTATTTATATTTCTCATGTATTTTTTTCATGTGTATAATATGTATGTGAGAGTAAATGATTGTGCTACGACAGTACTACGCCGTAGCTATACTACTTCAGTCCTGCTACACACTACGCAGCAATGCTTGCTCAGCTGCCCAGTGTGACAGCAATAAAATGTCCAAACAATAAACTCACTGCATGCAAATGATACGTCATAATATTTTGTACAATTTGCATGACGGTAGCTGCGTTTGATGCCACTTTGCCTGAATATTTTGACGATCCGATTGGCGCAGTGGCTAAGCGATTGGACTACTGCGCTAAAGGTTGTGGGTTCGATTCCCGCAGGGGAAAAAAAATGTGCAATCCGCAAATCATCATCATCATAAAATAATAAATATTTGTCCCGAATCTGGGTGTTTGTGTATGTGATATTAAATATTAGTGAAACGCACCCATAATACTGGAGAATTTTCTAGTGTGGGGTGACGTTAAAAAAAAAGTAGTATACTGTAACCCAAAACTGAATTGAATAGGTATTACAATTAAATCGGGCAGATAATTATAAATAAATTTAGGTATTATTCAATTTATTAAATAGATGCATAACAAACATGAAGCAATACATACAAAATTAAGCGTAATCAAGAAGCACACAATTCAGCGTAGCGTCGTAGCAAGCGTAGCATCGTAGCTAGTGTTCATTGTAGCCGCGTGTAGCAAACCGCATGTTTTTGAGCGTTCATTAATCATACTAAATTGGTTCTCTGGCTTGATTTGTAGAATAGTTGCGTAAGCTGGACAATTAAACTAGGTTATTATGACACGATATTAATTTATCAAATAATATAATAATTATTACGTTGACTTATTTGTATTTACTTGACTTTTTGTAGTTTTGTAGATCAGCCAGCAAGAATGGTAGTGGAGCTGACTACCACCTAACCAGGGTTCGTCAGATATACGATCACGAGATATACGTTGACGACCTGATTAGCGCAGTGGCTAAGCGATTGGACTGCTGCGCTAGGGTCGCGGGTTCGATTCCTCCACGGTTCAAAAATTTGTGTAATCCGCAGATATTTGTCCCGAGTCTGTGTTTGTGTTTTGATATTTCATATTTGTGAAACGAAGAGAGAAAATTTCAAGTGTGGGGCAAAGTTAAAAAAAAAAAAAAAACAAAAAAAAATAGTCGCTATCGCTCGCGGTATTCTCTGTAGACACAAAATAAATACATACTCAAACCAAATTGCCCATATCCAACTAAATTTAAATTAGAAATTGCATCTCGTCTCAGCTGCAATGTCTGCGGCAATTGTTTTATTTCGACTAAATTCAATAATGAATCCGTACAGCGTCGCAGCTTGTTCCAAAGTAGAACAATTCGTTCCGAAACAATGTACGGGAAATGTTCCGTGAAAAAGAAAACACATTTAACACACCGCGCCAAACTTTATTGTACTATCGATTTGTTAGCTTTTGAAAATACGTTATTGCTAATAGGAAATCTGAATCTATATCTATCACACGTAAATAAAATTGAAGAGTTTGTATGTAATATCGAAATAACAGCTTTTAATCAAATGCATGCGAAATTATAAACGATACACTAAAACATAATTAAAAAAAAAATTGTCAGTTTGTGTATGGTTTTACAAATCTTCGAAACGGCTCGACCGACTTTAACGAAACTTTTTTGTTGTATTACAAGGAGTAACGTAAGCTCCGTTGAATTTAAATTAAATAATAATATGATGGACGCGAGCGGCACTTGAATCTGCGACTTTTGCCGTTACATGGCCCAGATTTACATGACCTTTGAATGTAAAAGTAATGTATTTTCATATCAATTTGAACGAGAATTCAAAGACAATATTATCTAGACTGTTTGTAACCGTAGGCAAATTCAAGATTGCGCTGAGTATAAATGTAATAAAACCTCATGTCTATCTTAAAAATATTTAGTACAAGGATCATGTAAAGTATTTTTGGGATAGATATTAATATTTTCTTATCGAGAAATGGCTTTCAAGTATTATCATGCCTGATTGCCTAAGTTTCGTTTTGTATTTTTATTATTTGAATACTGGGACGTTTTTGACAAAAGCTGTACTATCACGTCAAGATAAAATGTAGATAGATAGAATATGCTTTATTGTAAACATAACATAACATCACGCCTGTATTGCCCGAAGGGGTAGGCAGAGGTGTACATATAGTACACCCACATTTCGCCAGTTATGTTGTAAGTCCCAATGTAATAGGGGGCGAGCCTAGTGCCATCAACCGGGCACAAATCCAGACTCCGTGCTGCTACTGAGAATTACCTAATGGAAAACTCAGTAGCACTTTGCCCGACTCGGGATTTGAACCCTGGACCTCTTGCTCAGCAGTTGCTCTTAGCGACCACTAGACCAACGAGGCAGTCAGTGCTTTATTGTACACCATATTAACAAATAACTTAACTTATTGACATCATCATTATTATAGTGGGTACAATGGTGGCCTTATCGCTTAGAGCGATATCTACCAGGCAACCTTTGGAAGGACAAAATGGTAAGAAGTGGTAGGGATAGTCCATGGTGTAAATATAAATAAATAAGATTATAATATAAATAAATATATAATATCAGAAATATGAATTAATTATGATCACAACAATTACAATTAAAGCAGCAGAGGAAAAACATTAGATTATTTAGCTAAAAAATGGTTTTTAACTGACGTCTTAAAAGAAGCGAAAGTTTGAGCCTGTCTGTAGATGGATGGTTAGATATTTTTATACTACATATTTATTAGAGTGCTTTAACAATATTTCAATAAATATGCAGAAGGCCACGCCGTCAGGAGTACCCTATACCGACGAACATGTATAAGAATGACTGCGGCGAAAGTGGTGTTCTAGGAACGTAGCAAACATAAATCCGGTCTCAACGTATTAAGAAACAGGCATGAAATTAGGCAACATATTCGGAAAACGTCGCCCCACAGTATGAATTTATTCGTAATCACCTACACAAACACATAGACTTGGAACATCTGCGGATCACACCACAATTTGTTTCGTCCAGGAATCAAATCCGTTACCCGTAGCGAAGCAGTCCAATCACTGTTTGTCCCGAGTCTGTTTGTTTGTGTATGTGATATTTCATGTTTGTGAGACTCACCCACGATATAGGAGAAATTCCTAGCGTAGGGCGACGATTATTAAAAAAAAAACGCGCTTACATTTTTCTCTTAGCGTTAGCGTATTAGTGCTTGGTTACAAATCAATATTTAAAATGAGTTATTTCTTTTATCTGTCTCTTTAACCCAGTCCATACGTTTTACTGTTTATCTATATATTCAAAGATTGTCCAGTTAATATATTTAAGTCAACGTCACCGTCTGAGAGTCCGCTTTAGCTCGAAATAGATCGGTTAGGCTACAAGTGTCTAAAGACCAACTGATTTATGTCTACAAGGCACTCGGTCGGTAAATATTGTATTGTTCCACTAAACTAGACAGAGCTAGACCAGGTTCAATGAATCACTTGTAGAAATAAATATTCTGTGTCAGTCCGTTATTCGGTTTTGTGTATTTGGAAATGAGAGGCCGTAGATTCTTTATCGTGTTTTGACGACCTGATTGGCGCAGTGGCAAGGCGATTGGACTGCTGCGCGAAGTGGTGCGGGTTCCCACACGGGTAAAAAAATTGATATTTCATGTTTGTCAAATCGCACATCGCATACAGGTGAAATACCAAGCGGAGTGACGATATATTAAAAAAAAAACTGTATTCCCCGAAGCGGTAGAAAATGGTGTGACCAATGCACACTGTCGTTTCGTAAAATAATCATTATACCTAAGTCCTTTAATATAAATAAAATATTTCCGTAAAACAAAATCTTCCCATGCAAATAAGGAAGTAAGTTTATTATTTAATCAATTTGTGAGGCTGTAGAAAATATTGAGGAAAATTCTTTCGATGTTAAAATTTTCGGTCTGCGTATAAATTAATACAATTAAACTCTCCTTTGTCTGTGGTAAGTTTTCATCACGTTATGAAGTTTTCTTTACAGAATTTTAGATGAATTGTACAATGTAGATTGTGCAAAATCAATATACATACATTTGATTACAAGAGGAGAACAAAAATATTTTAAGGAATGTATTTTCGGAGTTATCTGTGAAAGGCCACTATGAACAATTCATGAAGGTAACTTCGTTAACAATTGTCTTAAAATTTTGTGATTCAAATAAGTAGATGAATTATGTAAATGTGTTAGAAAGTTTCCCAAGTGTTGACTTGCGAAAATAATTTTGATTTATTTTATTTTGATGGTGAAATGTCTGGCACGAGTAATTTATGTTATGTTATTGAAAAATGTTCAAGGGTGTTTTTTGGGCATGTACAGTCACATAATAAGTAGCTTAACATGTAAAGAAACCTTAAGTCAAATAATTAGATAACGACGACCTGATTGGTGCAGTGGCTAAGCGGTTAGACTGCTGCGGGTTCGATTCCCACACGGGGCAAAAATTTGTGCGATTCACATTTGATTGTCCCGAGTTTTGGTGCGGAAACGCACCTACGATGCAGGAGAAATTTAACCACTTGCCAACCATTGCAACCACTAGACCAACGAGGCAGTCATTATTCTATTAAAGCTATTTTTAAGTCCTAAATATTGATATTTTGTCTTATTATGACTTTTAGAAAGATATATAGTTGGATTGTTTTTCTAAAATAATAAAAGGAAACTCACACATATCAGTGACCCATAGATCATACAAATATAAGAATGTCTTTACCAAAGAGCCACTACCGATCGAGTCGTAGCGGCTGTCATTCGGGTCGTTTTATATGGATCGTTTTTGATACCGTATGCCCCTTGGTTTAGCCTTTCTGTCGTCGGGAAGGGAACATATTGCTCAACTGATACACTGTATGTACCCACTGAATTTATATTAGGACAGTCTCCAGAATATCTTGACAGTAATTCAATAAAACATACTGAATACTAGCTATGATATTTGTGAATTGATATTTTTTGCCCTTATCGCAGAATATTCTTGTGAACAGGTTTTGTCCCACTATCGAATGTACTACAAAATCTATCGGTTCTATTGTGTAGTCATTTCTTTGAGTGTATAGTGCGAAAATTTTATTTAATTTTAGTCTTAATTTAGGATAAGGCAGTGATTGACGACATGGTTGATGCAGTGGCTAAGCGACTGGACTGGGGGTCGCTAAGGGTTCAATTCCTGCATGGGACAAAATTTGTGTGATCCGCAGATGTTTGTCACTACACAAATATCACACGCAACACCGTGTGCACGTGTTGCGTGTGATATTTCGTGTTCGTGAAAGGCATCCACGATACAGAAGAACTTCCTGGAGTTGGGCGACTTTCTTTAAAATAATAGTTCTTTTTGCCGCTATTTGTAAACAGTAAAATGAGAAATAATTTGCGTGGAATATATCGATTATTATCTAACTGTTACAAAATGATTTACTATATATTCCGGTTATACTCACGTGTGTATTCGGGAATCGGCTCGCGACTCTACCGAGCCGAACTCGGCTCGCGATGAACGAGGGCTCCGTTCGAGTTCGAAACTAGTCGTGCATTCCCGAATACACACCTACATATATGTAGTAAACGATACTAACTCTCACGAAAGTTATTATAGTAAAATATGTAACATAATTTGTTTAAAAAGATGTTGTAATACGAAAGAAAGATTATTTGTGTAAATTGTTAGGAAGGCAGTTTATTTTAGGCTTTTCTCGTGAGAGCTTTTAGGACTTGCCATTTTACCTTAACTTACTAAATGTAAGGCCTTTATTTCATTTTGAGCCTAGAGTAAGTATCTTTGGTCTCTTTCAATTTGTTTCATAGCTCGCCTGGGATTCCGTCGCTTCTCAGCAAGCGATAAAACGTTTTATACGTGTTGAGATTTGTAATCATTGGTACAAATATAGTAATCTTATATAGCAATCCTGTAGATTCAAGAAATAATAAAAAGCGGTGACTATTTACAAGTATTATTATGTCCATCTTCTTCTTATCGTATGGTGGATGAACAAGTACACTGATAGCCGAGTGGTATGACGGTTGGACTGCCAAGTCAAAGGTCGCAAGTTAAAACCCCGGTACGCACCAATATCTTTTCGAATTCATGTGGGTATTATAAATTAGTTATTAGTTGCTAAAACGGTGAAGGAAGACACCGTAAAGAAACCGGCACACCTGAGAGATTTTTCAACGGTGTGTAAATCTATGTCAGAGGCCTATAGGCGGTTTAAACTCAGACACTAGGTTGTTCATCAACCATACGATAAGAAGAAGTTGATGAACAACCTGGTTTCTTAGTTTAAACTGCCTGCAGGCCTCTGACATGGCTTTACACACCGTCGAATAACCTCGACTTATGTCCATCAAACCAGTCATCACTATTGAAAAGCATCCTTTAGTATAATTCAATTTTCAAAATATATTTAAAATGCACAGCCTATACCTTTATAACCCTTAAATTAAATAAAAAAAGTAAGAATGTAATGTTCTGCTCAGTGTTCGCAGGAACAGTGAACTACTTAAACTACGTCAGTGTATCTACAAATGAACAAAGCACGTCATTATTAGCGCTTAACTTGACTGATAGAGTTCATGGTTACCTTGCTCAGCGGCAGATTGTCCCTGATTTTCTTCAAAATCCTTTAAGATTAGATCAGGAAAAGTTCTCTACGGTCAATGCTGTCCATCTCTTGATAAATTAAATTTGGAGGCCAGGTAGGTATTGCGCATTTTTGTGTTTTTATTTTTGCGAGTTCAGACCGATAAATTCATTACTCAACTTAGATTCCTTTTTTCTTTTCTTTTTATTAAAATAAATTCGCCCCACACTAGGAATTTCTCCTGTATCGTAGTTGCGTTTCACAAACATGAAATATCACATACACAAACACCCAGACTCGGGACAAACAAATGTGGATCGCACAAATTTTTGCCCTGTGCGGGAATCGAACCAGCAACCCTTAGCGCAGCAGTCTAATCGCTTAGCCACTACGCCAATCAGGTCGTCAAATCAATTGTATAAAAGTGGGCAAAAAATATTAGCTATTATGAAACATGTTAGTATTAAACAACGAAATGATGCTATCTTCTCCATAACTGCATTTATATTCATATCGCATATAGGTTCGCATAGTGGCAGTTACTATGCGAATCTGTGGTTTTAGATACCTAATTAAAAATTAAAAGAAGAAACATAAACTAATCTACTTTATTAGCAGGCCATATTTAATAACCAATGCGAGTTTAAGTTTCATCTATTCCCATTGTTGGGACACAAATATTTGTCAGTGGTGTTATCACATGAAAAAGTTACATAGATACTTGCCTGAATCTCACTAGCTTGTGCATACGAATCCGCTACGTAAACCACTCGGGTAGTCGGCTCCCACGACATTTCCAGGAATATCGGCCTATAAAAACAGATTTCTAAAGCTCAACAAACAGTCGCATACATAAACACTTGAATACGGGTGAGTGTACCCTTTCCGCGCAGTCAGCTTCTGTAAACGCAACATAGTTTTACGAGACATTGTTTCTGAAACAATGAACGAATGCTTAGAGGGTTGGCATTGACTTCACAGTCTTTGCTTAGCCAGAAAAGCGTTGAATAAGCAAGATAACACAAACGACAAGTTAATTTCGCTAAGAGTATGCAAGGTTGTAGCCAGAAAAATATTTGGGGACGAATTTCTGGAATGGCAAAACATTTCATTACTTATTGTTAGGATTTGTTGTTATACAATGTATGTTAGATTTTTATGTAACGCCCGTTTTTTCAAAGGGATTTGGAAAAATACATGTTTAACTTATCTAAGGTAAATTGATAAAGGAAATTTGAAAAAATGATGGACACGAGCGGGATTCGAACCCGCGACCTTCGCCGATCCGTGGCGCTGCTCTAACCAACTGAGCCACCGTGTCGCTGCTCGCATACATCGAATTTCAAGTTCCCTTTTAGTATTTAATAATGTCCTCCTGACCGAATTTCGGTCACGGCGGCCTGTCTCAGCTGAGACTAGCCATCTGCGCAGGAGATATTATAGTGCACAAGTATGCGCGCAGACACAGGTGCACTCCCTATTCCCTCACTCTTATATTCCGATGGGACGGTAGACCGACACGACCGGAGAGAGATCAGGCGCAGGACCAACGGCTTAACGTGCCTTCCGAAGCACGGTGGGGTCTCGACATGTGAAAACGGTCACCCATCACAAGACTGGCACGGCTTAAGCTCGCAGATCGTCTGATCTGCCGGGTAGCCGCTTAGCTACGAGCCCCACTTTACCCTTAGTATTAACATCTTAAGGGTGAATCTTTTTGGTAATGGCACCAAAAGTCTTATCTAAGGTAGTTCGCCTCGATGGTTCTTAATGGTTATCATTGTAGATCCTGGCTTACAGGAGTTATAATGATAGGCACGAGTGGTGTGCTTCTTCTTCTTTTCGTATGAGTAATGAGCAAACTGGTGTCGGAGTTTAAACCGCCTGTAGGCCTCTCACATGGCTTTACTCTGATCCCTCAGGTGTACCGGTTTTCTCACGATGGCTTATCCCGTTATTTATCAAAGGCTCAGTTAATAAGGAAACAGTTATGTTTTGTTATCAGAATCATTGACTGATCAACACGCAAAACCCAGTGTTTTACTTTAATGGTCATGTATTTATTAGTTGTTACATTTGTACTTTACGGGTACTAAACCAAAAAGCATTATTTATTGGTTTTTATTTTTAAATTTTAAGGACGCAAAGGTTACTCATTACTCCATATTATTTTGGGTACAGTCAAAGAAGCTTACGCTCGTGTATGGCCTCGATAGATTGATGTTTAACTGCTATACTTACATAATATACTCAAACACATCTTATCTAAGAAGGAGCATGCAAATGGGTATAAAAAAGCTACACATTATTAACATCACAAACGACAGTCACAAACTTAGAGGCCCGTCTAAATGGCGCATGCATTTTAAATAGGAGGTGGAGTACCGAAATAGTAGTTTATGTGAGAGCCGTGTCGAGTTCCATATTCATGGTTGGCCTGACCTACCCTCCGGAAACAATAACGGTGCCGATGTCAATTGTTATTGGTGTATAGGAAGTCTGCTGCATCGTATGAGGCCGCTACTCTTTTTAGGCCCTCGATTTTTGTAGTGTTTGCATGGAAGTAGGTTACAGAATGTTGACGTCATACTGTGTAATGTGTGTTTCTTCTTCTTTTGTAAGTGCCATTTCAATTACTGAAGTTCGGCTACCAGCTGTTGTAATCTGTCTCTATCTTTTATTAATGTGGGTTAATGTTACTTTATATGATAGGCTATGAGAAGTGTAGGAATTATGTTACTTAAGTAATGTATAGTTTAATATTTAGGTTAATTACACTAATATTATAAATGCGAAAGTTTGTGAGTGTGTTTGTATGTTTGTTACCTCTTCATGCTCGAACGGCTAGACCGTTTTTGCTAAAATTTGGTATGCAGGTAGCTGACACCCTGGATTAACACAGCATAACTTTTTATCCCGAAAAAATGTAGCGAGCAACACCGCGGGGCGCAGCTGGTAAACTAAAATTTTCTGAGAATTTTTTTCTTTCAACATGATATCGGTATAGTACATTTTTTTGATAAATCACATTTATGTGGTTACGTTATATGGTTAAGAAAAACAAGATTGATTTATAGTAATAAGATTTTTGCAGAGGGACAGTGTACCGTCGGTTCAAGGGTAAATACAGAAAACATACTCATAAATGTATACTATGCAAATATCTTGAAACAATTCAAATAAGTACTTACATATGGCAAGCGTCTCCCCCAATAGTATACTTGACGAACAAATACATCTAACGGAACCAATAAATTGCCAAGGGTTGTTTACATAAGGAACCCTTAAATGCAAACGTACATTAGCAACTTGCTGAAACTTGAAAATAAGGAAAAGGCAAAGTATCAACGAGGGCTTCTCGATATAACGTATTACTTATAAGATTGACGTACTTAAGTGGGCTCATTGGAGGCGAAAAATATAAGATATAGAGGAAAATAAGAAGAAGGGTGTGGAAACATACAGCTCTGTTGGCTGGAGCGGGCGCTGGTTAAATGACTCAATAAGAGTTACCAAGTTTTTAAAAGTCGTGTTAAGGGTTAAAAATTCGAAATTCAAAATGTTTTTATTGCACTTATGAAACGTCAATTTACTAGTTGCTCGGTTCGAAAATGCCATTCCCATGGAGAAGAACCGGCAAGAAACTCCAAAGGTTACTCTTGGTACGGTAGGTATTAATTCCTCCATCTGATAAATATATAATCGTATCCGTAAGTCATTTTCCATTTCTAGGTGTTATGTTTCATGTATTTTGTGTTGATCTCTCTTTATTGTAACCAATGTGCTTGCTTAAAAGTCATTTAAATATCCTTTCTCAACATAAATATGTAAGTACCTAACTCTGTTTTTCTATTTGTTACCTCATCTATCAAAATCTAAACAAAAATGAGTGTTGTTTTTTTATGGTTTATTATGTGTAAGTAAAATAAAACTGAACAACGTAGAAGAAAGTGATTTATGAAATAATAATTTTCGTTTGTCTTCAGTCTAACCTCGTCTATAACCTGGGTCTGATTTGCTTTAAGTAAATCTACAGTAAGTATAAATGCCTATATTTTAAAAAACGTTTAGGTATACAGGAATGTGGTTGATGAATTTAATTTCATAAAAAGCGGCCACACACTGCGGTCTTCAGAACTCCATAACGCGGAAGTTGTGTTGTGGTTTGTTGTGTGCTGCCAGGATTATGAGAAGTCAAACGGACACTAAAATATTATGTTCACTGAGTTGGTCAACTGTATTTCAACTTTGGTTTGGACGTAGCATAACTTTTTGAACATAGCTTTTAACATACACATTTTAATCACGTCTTTTACCTCCAAATGGGAAATTAGACGTTTTCCTTGATCAGGAATATGTAAACACACATTTTTCTGTTAAAATAAGTCCCATGTAATTGGTGGGGAGTCACTCCTGTTTCCTCTTATAGACCCACTTTATCGGCAACAGAAAAGAATTTCTCCCTATATCAGTCCCCCACGGAATCCATGATTTCTTTAAAAATAAATAAATGCTGATTAAAAAAATAAGCACTGATAGCCGACTGGTATGACCGTTGGACTGCAAAGTCAAGGGTTGCAAGTTAAAACCCCGGCACGCACCAATGTCTTTTCGAATTCATGTGCGTACTATAAATTAGTTATCAGTTGCTAAAAACGGTGAAGGACAATATCGTCAGGAACCGGTACACCTGAGAGATTTTTCAACGGTGTTTAAAGCCATGTCAGAGGCCTACAGGCGGTTTAAACTCTGATACCAGGTTGTTTAACCATACGATAAGAATAAGATTTAAAAATTATTCATAAAGGGAAGGATTGAGAATACAATTTACTTTCGCAGCCAAGAAAGCAAGTCTTCGCACAGAATACATAGACCTTGTGACGTCGAGCAGTCAATAGTTGTAATCCTAATACATTATACTCATTGATTATGTACACTTTATCTTTTGCATAATGGAAGAGGTCGCGTACTTATATGGAAATGAATTGAAAACAAAGGGAAAGCCCGATAGCAAATGGTAAGTTTTTTCCTTAAGGAATTGGGAACTCGCTATGCCCATGATAATGAAATTGAAGACAGAACTCCAGGCTTTTACCAATTATTTTAGGGACACCTTTTAAGTTAACCAAAACCATCTGGATGTAAGAAATTTTTGAGGACCCTGATAGCTTCAATTAAGTCTGAGTTGAGTTTGAGATCTGAATATGTTTCAGGGATTTTTCTATGCGCAATCCGCACTATGGTATGGCACCATCAAGGAACCTTTCCGCAAAGCTAAGAGGGTTAGAATTTCGCATTTAAAATAGATTTGTATTAAAAACATTTGCCTGGCTATGTCATCGAATTGTGATGAATATAATATATTATTCTGTTTTAAAGAGTAACATTTAAATAAGAACTTGCCAGCTTCTATCCGACCAAGAGAATTCTGCTGGAAGCATTTCGGTATTTCGCTAAAACGCCGAATTACGCAGTAACCCTTTCAGCGTTAACTACGAGTGACACAGTCAGAACAAAATGCTTTAGAATTTCTAACTACAAAGTGTATTTACGGGAAGGCCAGTATATCCGATTACTTTCGATTTTTCCAAAAATATTACCGTTCATACATTTTTCTTTATCTGGCAGGTTAGTGACGCGGCCGCACCCACTCTATTCCCAATATGTTTTCTAACATCTATAGTTCTGTACAGTTTGGGTAGCGTGCGGTGTATAAGAAAATCACTCGAGAAGGTTTGGGCGCAGATGTGCGTTACACAATAGAATTGTTTCTCTCCCCATCTCCGAGTTTGTTCTATATCTCCGGGCGCGTTGACACCGCGGCTAGCCGTGGGCCATATATACCGAATTCCGAAAGTTCGCGACTAAGTCGCATCGTTGAGAGCGTTATGGAGCTTTTCAATGTATTATTCGAATGTTATCGTGGAAATATCTGGTTTATTTCATTGTGCGAATGCAAAGTGCCTACTTTTCGCCCGTAACGGAATTTTATGAACGGCATTTCGGTGATATGAAAAATGAATTGAATGTGATTATATCTTTATGGGTTCGATCGATAATGTTGCTGTATTTATAGCTGGTAACTATATATACCGTCAAACCAGTATACCTACCCAGAAGAGGCAGAAAGAGGTATTCGACTGTTCGTGTCTCCGACTCTTACTTTTTCTTATCGAGTCGAAGGCAATTACCCAAATTTTGTAGGCCCAGAAATTTTAAAGAATTGCATCGTCAGTATCGTTCATGAGGTCTTCCATTGTACACTTGTACAGGTAAGGACATATAGGACATGACAGTTAGTGTGACATCGTCTGTGGACTGATGCCAGATCCACCCGACTGTTACTGAGAAAGTAATACACCCTAAATCCGACCAAGCAATCAAATGTCTCGCTATTTTAGCAACCACAATACTAATTAAACGATTATAAATATGTGAAGCTGTGAGTGTAATAAAAATATGGATCAAAGTAGTAGGATACTGATATCACATCGGGGATTACCGGCTTGTACTCGTATGTATGTATCGTTGCTTGTTGCTAGGCAGATTTTAGCTAAGTTCTAGTAGGTAACACTCATCTCAATAATTTTGTTGCTAACGTCAAACAGGGTGTTATAATATCTACGTTTGGTTTGAGCCTCACATTAATTACTTATGTTTGGCATATTATATCATGAGGTTACGAACTTAATATTAATATACCTACTAAATACTAGATTATATTTTCTTAATATTAAATGATAAGTATAACATCTGAAATATAAAATAATTAAATACCTATTTCTGATATTATGACTTATTTTGGCCAATAAATGACTAAAACTTGGGAATGCAAAAACACTCTTCTGCATAGCTGCATACCCTTTGATAAAACTTTTTTCTTACTTTCATAATAACCTTTGCCTCCAATGACAGACACCGAAGAGAGTGATAGGTGTGCAATAACAATTGTATTAATGATAACCTTAAATTAATTGTTTGTTTTCCTAAACAAGTTATTTGAAATATCTTAAATTTTTCTTTGAACAGAAAGTAGTCAGGAAAATATAAATATATCACCACAATTTAGCAACATAAGCGATATGAAACTGGGTGTAATAGCTTCACACTTCACACACACATAGAAAGAAAACTCGTTGGCTGCGCGCCTACTCCGTTTACGTGAACAGGCGGCCGAACAACGAGCAATTTGAAAACCACACAGTGCAAGACCACTAATGCGGAAAGCTGTTGTATCTAATCCACCACATTCATAACGCACCTACGTATCCCTGAATAGTTGGAGCCCACTCGCAGACGAAGCGCTATTTTAAGACAAGATTTTTCGTGCAAACTAAATGATGCTTTGTTGCACGCGTCGTTTCTTCACACCGTTTTGCGTCTATGAAAATAATAATTATGACCAACGTACAACAGCTTTTGCAGTAGGGACTGCAAAAGCTTTTTAACTGACTTCTAAAAAGAGGTTCTGTATTTCCCATGCAAAGAAGGAGTTTTTACTCTGTACTTCTATTAAAAATAATAAATGTCTACCGAAGTACCTAGCTAAAGTATAAGGCGCACTATTAGTACGTATTTTGTCATTGGATGTGAATGTGATTAAACGTGGAGTGTGTTGAGATGGCCGAAAGACGAGAACTCAATGTCAAGAAAACGCTTCTTCAACTTAACCTTGCTTAGTGAAGGTTGTCTGCAAGAGGCCTTACGGTATTTATACAGCGAATTGTTCTGTACCTCAGTTCGGCTCAATTTGGTCTAATGCCAAACGACATTGCGCTATTGAATACCGTATTCTGTGAGTTTAACTACTTTGAGGCGTAAACAAAGGACAGTCGGCGCATTGTTTTTGTATCTTATATTAAAGACAAGAAGTACTGTGGAACATTGCATTAGTTATTTGAGTGGAGATTATCAGCTTGGTAAAGCTGAAAACTTTTAGCGCGCTACGTGTTCAGTACAATTACAGCTTCAATGGGTAGTTGGGACTGCTTTGCTCCTGCGGCGCATTAGTAATGTTTGCAGACGCCTGCAATAATGATTTCTGGAAAATAATGTAGAAAAGAATAGGGTAATTGATGCGCAGCTTTAGAAAAGGCACTAATAGTCTGCTTGCATTTCAAAACTATAATAATATCTAAAATAATCAACCTCTGCTGGTTAACTCTTCTGGGTATACAGTGTTATAATGTTCAGTCCTTATTCACATGAACATTTCTGTGTTAATTATATCATAAGACGTAGGCACAATGACGGAGTAGCTAACTATGGAGTATATCACATACACCTGTAGGCTCTCTTAATTAAGATTACAAGTCAAGCATCGCGTCTGAATAGATTTAATGAACCCACGTCAGTTTCACTACACTAAGCGGATTATGTATACGGCAAAGCTAAATTAGTATGCTCAAGTAGCGTCTAGCTCTCACTATTATTTCCAATGACAGATACTTTAGTCAAAGTGACCATTTCAGTGGGATAAGGGGGTGCCTGGACTGGACATAAATTCCAATGTCAGCGTTATTGCGGTGTCCTTAGTTTGACGAAGGTACGGTTCCAATTGTGGAGGTTATCTCCCGTATCGAAGCCCTGAAAGTCCCCTGTTTATTGTTTGCGCGATGCGGAATGCTTGGCAGTGCGGGATTTCTGTTGGTTGGTATTAAATAATAGTACGGTCAACGAACGTTTCGCCACGTTTTGCGTGAGCATGTCGTTTTTTGGATGTTCTGATATTTATAGCTTTGTTGTTGTATTTTTAGGAATGAGGCGGTTATTTATGTATTTGTATTGTGTGTGAGGTATTTTATTTAGGCAATGACTGGATGCATAAAGCAGCAGATCAGGCTTTGTGGCGTACATTGGGAGAAACCTATGTCCAGCAGTGGACTGCAACGGTTTTTGACGACATTTACAATGATTGAGATACTGAACTTTGTTTGATTTGTTAGGTATCAAACCAAGACTGAGTTTAGAAGTTATATTCTAAGTATGATTGAGTTAATATCTGTTATTAAGAATACAATTTCATTCAGCCGCCGGGAAAACGAAAAATAACGCGTCAAATTTGACATAGTCAGGGTTAATGGCAATAGGCTTGCCTATTATTTATTTATTTTATAGCATTGACATTATGTCAAATATGAAAGGTGAGATGTGTTGTATAGATCGGTAGTCAAACTAAACACTGCCTGTTACCCCTTCAAGAATTAAGGGCATGATTTGATTATATTTCGACGACCTGATTAGCTGCTGCGCTAGGGATTGCGGGTTTGATTCCCGCTCGGGACGAAAATTGTGTGATCCGCAGATGTTTGTCCCGAGTCTGGGTGTTTGTGCAGCACATACACCCAGACTCGAAAACAATGTTTGTAAACGCAACAACGATACAGGAGATATTCCTAGTGTGGGGCGAGGATTTCAATAATAGATAATAAAAAAAATTATTAACTCCAAATCTCTATAGGTTTTCCCGTTAACCTGGTAGTCAAGCTAGGAGTTATATTCTGATAACGAGCGTACCTTATATAACACGTTCAGTATTATTCATGCTTTTAAATGATACAGCGAGGAAATGGGAGCGAGCACTCAAAGAAATAGGTTATTAATAATATCGTTACACGTGTCATCTTATTAATGTGTTGAAGCGTGTGTAAGGCTTTTAATAACGCGCACCTTTCGGATATGTTCGACTTGTGGCGTCAGCAAGGGAGCTTGTTAATAAGGCTTTTTTGAGAAAACAAATGTTGTCGATACTCTACATATCTTTCATAGTACACACGGCGTTGTAAATAATTGGCTTTTGTTCACAATACAATAAAATATAGGTTCCTAACAAATTTGATAAGCATTGTGATTGTTAAGGATTATTAATATTATTACTTTGAAAACATATATAACATCACGCCTGTATTCCCCGAAAGGGTAAGCAGAGGAGTAGGTACCTAATTATGTTATAGGTCCCAATGTAATAGAGGGCGAGCTTATTATCATCAATCAGGCATAAATCCAGACTCCGTGCTGCTACTGAGAGTTACCTAATGGAAAAACCCAAAAAGCTCGACCTGGAATTCAAACCTAGGACCTCACGATGACGACTTGACTAAAAATTTTGACATGACTATTTACGCGAAATAATGACGATTTATTAAATATGGTAGATTGATATAATTATGATATTCGGCATCCATTATAGGATTCATAGTTACAAGCAGAGTATATTAATTTAATTAATCTCTTTGATACGGGTGAACAATTTAAAGACTAATACAGTGTTCAAATAAAATAGAATGCCATGACACATCACACAGAACTTACGAACATTTAATTTCTCTCTATTTTTATAAACTCTGTCCGACATTAGGTCTTTTTCCTGTATTATGAGCTTACAACCATGAATATCATATGCACAAACGCCCCGCCGTATGTCGTGATAAACGCCGTGTGAATAAAAGAGAGTTAAAATGACGAAACAAGGACTTGCGACGCTGAAAGGGTGAAAGCGAAAATAAAAGGATTGTGTGAATGAACGATAATATAGTACTATGAATGTTAAGATGAAAACCTGTCCTTTCATTCATTCATTCATACTAACGAATCTTCTTCTTATCGTATGGTGGATGAACAACCTGGTGTCAGAGCTTAAACCGCCTGTTATAGGCCTCTGACATGGCTTTACACACCGTTGAAACATCTCTCAGGTGTGCCGGTTTCCTCACGATGTTATCCTTCATTGTTTTTAGCGACTGATAACTAATTTACAGTACGCACTTGAATTCGAAAAGACATTGGTGCGTATCGGGGTTTAAACTTGCGACCTTTGACTTGGCAGTCCAACGCGACGGTCATACTACTCGGCTATCAGTGCTCTAAGGAACCAATGAATTAAAGACATACACTTGTATAGCAGCTCCCCATTTCGTCTCGTGGGTGTCGTAAGAGGCGACTTAGGGTAAATCCAGAAGATAAATAATTGGTGGCCAGAAAATAAATTTAAAATCATACGTCTCTAAAGAAAAAATAAAGTGTAAATCAAATCTGCACGACTGAAGTTGTACTATTAAATTGTTCTTTTTCAAAAATATATTGAAACAGTCTAAGCACAAATAAAAAAATATTTTATGGTGATTAAAAAAATATTAAGCGATATATCACATTAGAGAATCAGCTTCTCACTTCAACATAAAATATATCTATTAATTCAGCCATTGTCACGACCTTATAAACCTTAATTACACTTTCTAATACAAGTCCCTTTGTTTGTAGGCCTTTTGTCGACTGAAACTGTCACCGTGATGGCTTATCTCATTGATTAAGTGAGGATGCGTTGCACCGTTTGCGGGCACGGCCTTTGGCTACGTGAGCCTACGAGCTATCGTGTTTCGTAGCTCCCCGTAGCCCGTAGCACCTAGACTCGTATTAATGGTTGGGTAACGGACAAAAACGACGGTATATTGGAACTTGGGTATTCTGTTTCTTCTGCCACCTAAATTTGGAGTTTGTACAAAATTGTATAGAAATTTGGGGTATTTTCGTATGATATACTATGGATATTAATCATTTGCTTTAAGCACTGATAGCCGAGTGGTATTACCTTTGGACTGCCAAGTCAAAGGTCGCAAGTTCAAACCCTGGCACGTATTAATGTCTTTTCGAACTCATGTGCGTACAATAAATTAGTTATCAGTTGCTAAAAATGGTGAAGAAAAACATCGTGGGGAAACGGGCACAACTGAGAGATTTTTCAACGGTGTGTAAAGTCATGTCAGAGGCCTAGGGGCGGTTTCAACTGAACTAGGTTGTTTATCAAGCATACGATAAAAAGAATCATTTGATTGTTTTGAAAGATATTTACTAGTATATGGATGAATATTAGAAACATTTTAGATATCAATTTTTTCCACGTATTATTTCACTAACAAGCCTCGAATAGTATCCATTTCTATTCTGCAGACCTGATACTGTGCAAGTCAATCAAAACGGTGGCACACGCATCTAAAATATGCAGCACAGTTGAACAAAGAACTAAATGGAAAAGGAAGAAAAGTTAACAGGTTTGAGTAAAAGTAGCGCGAAAGGCACAGAGTTCCGTATACGAAAGTTAACACAATTTTCATTAATCAATTAAGAAACTGTAAAATCATGGATTTGTGCGAGATATGAACCCGCAACCTCTGCCCATCCGTGTTCCTGCTCTTCACACTAAGCTACCGTGTCGCTACCCACGCCTAGCAATATCTTTATAGGTCCCAATGTAATTTGGGGCGGCCTATTGCCATTAACCGGGCACAAATCCAAATTCTATGCTGCTAATGAGAATTACCGAATGAAAAAACCAAATAACACTTTTGCCCAAACCATGATACGAACCCGGCACCTCGTGCTCAGCAGTCGCGGTTAGCAACCACTAGACCAACGAGGCAGCCAGACTCTCTGAACTCTTGATAAAGAACATCACTTCTACGGACCGACGAAAACAAAACACCACCAGGTTTCCGATCGCTTTTGGTTTACAGGTGGTAATGGTTTAAAATAATGTAAAAAGAAAAAAATCACTTGGGGGCAGCTCAATGCGAACATGTCGACGAATTTCAGTAAAGTCTCCGTTACACGTGCCTGCCGTGCGCTCCATTGGCCACGGATATATAGAACATTCGAGTGTAGGCAACGGTCTAGAGTAGCAAGCTGTATTTTTTTAAAACGTCGCCTCACTGTCTGGTTTTTCCTGTATCGTGGGTCCGTCTCACAAACATGAAATATCACATACACAAACACCAGACTCGAGACAAACGTCTGCGTATCTCTCAATTTTATGTCCCGTGCGGGAATCGATGACGCCACTGCCAGTGCAGCAGTTTAATCGCTTAGCCACTACGCCGGTGATTGTCAAGTATGTATCATGGTGGATCGTGATTCGTGAGTACTTCATAGTAACGCTTGTAACTCGAGCATAGATGGTAATAGTTCCCAGTAGAAATGTTGATTTATAGTATTTACTAATGAAAATTTAAAGACATTATACATGTATTAGATTTTTTTTGTTGTTCAAGAACTATTAATTTTTATACACGGCATATTTAAACAATTTAATCTTAAACAAATTAAAATTTAATTAACTTAAAAAAAATGGATTTTAGCCTCACTAATGGGTACAGCTACATCGGTTATCATTGTCAAACGAAAACAAAGAAACAGCTTCGAAACTTTGTACTTCAGAACCTTGCATATATTTATCCAATAACCTAAAATCAATGTTTGTTAACCCCTCTTATTGATCCGTGATCATCGTTTCCACGTTTTTCTTAGAAATCTTTTGAGGCGGGTTCTATTGAAACTTGATCGATACAAGAGCCGTATCGCTATCGTACCCCTGACCCAATTCTGCCAACCGAATAAACGCAGCGCTTAAGGGCCTCATTTGCAGCATTTGATTGTTGTGGTAAGGCACTGGTTGATTGAGCGATATAATATTTGGGACAGCGGTAAGAGCTTTTATACTTTATTAGGCTGGTGTTTATCCAACTCATTAAGCTGTATCTGTTTGACGCGTGTGTTAAAGGTCAACGGCCTTTGACCTTTCATATATTGCGTTGACTTTAAAGTGAGGTTAGTTTTTTTTTATATTATCTGTTGTGTCGACATTAAATATTATAATAAAAATACTTTTTGCTGTGATCAGTTTGCAG
The DNA here is from genome assembly GCA_905340225.1 of Abrostola tripartita. Taxonomy (NCBI): domain Eukaryota; kingdom Metazoa; phylum Arthropoda; class Insecta; order Lepidoptera; family Noctuidae; genus Abrostola; species Abrostola tripartita. The sequence goes on from HG996494.1 coordinate 2,715,714, forward strand.
GAATTATAGTTACTCGACGAAGCTCTCTTAATCCATTCCTACCACCATTTACAAGAAAATCAGATTATAGATAGAATTTTTAAAAATATTAAGGTACTGTATTCTGCTACACATACCCACGAAGTAAGAGCTATAATTACATAGCAACACTAAAGAATACATAGTTATTTTTGTAGTTCACTAAGTGTCATAATACTAACTAAACGCACCGAAAATGGCATAGAAATACCATTTAATCCTTTACAAACCAACTTTTTTAATTAGGCTAGATGAGATCCGAGTTTACGACCGGAGGCCATAAAAACGGGGAGAAAAAACACGTAATTGAATACGTTTTTACCCACAAAACTCTGAATATCAGCATTCTGAAGACACGCAATGCCAGCTCTAAGTATAACACGAGGTAATAAAACTTGACTCTCCCAGTAGTATTTGCATTAGCTGCGTAAGTAAAGGGAGAAAGAGAAAACATTTTCGATACGGAGCTATAGAGAGATAATATTATGCAGCATACCAGCTGGTTCGTATCGTGGTTACAGGATAGTTGGGCCTGTGAAATTGGGTTCGATTCCGAGAAAATTAAGTTTTCTTCGTTTCATTTTATTATCATTTAGTTCCATGTGTTGTTTGTGAGTGCATTCGTTTTGTATAATTAAATGGAACGTTTTTAAAGACGAACATTTTTTTAGATAAAGGCCAGAAAATTGCAAGAAAACATGAAAAACAACGGTACGTACTCGCCAATTTAATTAATAAAATATTAAAAACTCTCTATTCTTCTACGTTTAATACTTTCACTGTCACGCCGCAGACACAATAATTTTTTTATTGTTCGCGGGTCAAAAATGACATGACACGTGGTCTTCAACGGCTTAAAGTTTACTGTGATTATAATAATATATTATTTTGCTAATGGCTGTACATTGAAGGTACTACTATTAAAATCGTTTGTTATTCAAATCATCATCAGCCAAAAGACGTCCACTATCGAACATAGGCCTCCCCATTAAAGCGGGGGGTTGCCATAATCCCCACGCTTGGCAAGCGGCTTGGGGATCGCAGTATTGCTGGTGAAGTTACAGAAGACGCTGCTGCCCATCTTCTAGATTGTCCCTTAGTCGCCTCTTACGACACCCACGGGAGGAAAGGGGGTGGTCAATTCTAGGCCGGATACCACACGGCACTTATGTATTTTTTCAGTTATTCAAATGTTCCAAAATAATTCAATTATTTTGTTCAAGTTTTCAGATAGGTATTCATAAATTCATTTATCATAACTAGTTCAGTTGTCGCCGCTGATAATTCAGCCGTCTACGAAAATAGATTCGTACCTAACATACAAGGTTATTTTAATAACAGTGTAATTAAATTTGTTCAGTCTTCGGCACAATCCAATCAGTAAATATTTACGAAATAATGTGTGAGTAAATTCAATGATGAATAAAATATTTTGTTAAAATTTTGGATACCTACACCTACATCGTTTTTAATTATTATTTTCCAAGGGAGTAGAGGCTAAGTAACCAGGTGTGTGACGCTGTCTTAATTTGTTAAACGTTAATAGTTAAACTGAAAATATATTTGGGTTTCATTGAGTGTGATAAGTAGCACCACATAGTTGCTATACATCATAGTTTTATGATTATTCGTATTGGTTTTTACACAACTACGTTTTTAACTTCGTCCCACACAAACATGACATATCGCATACAGAAACACTCACAATTGGGACAAACATCTGCGGATCACAAATTTTTTGTCCCGTCCGCCAATCGAACCAGCAACCCTTAGCGCTGCGGTCAAATCGCTTAGCCACTGCGCCAATCAGGCCCTATACATGAATTAATGTAAATATCCGACACAATAATATTAGTTACAGCTTGTTCACATGTTCTAAGTCTTAGTTCAGCCTAAGTGGCAGACTCAAGCTTACCTAAGGTTATACTTTCGTTTCTGTAATTTCATTTGCTAAGACTATACTTAGCAAACGTTAGTTTTCTGCAAAGAACTCTTGATTGACTTTGAAATTTTATTCATTTGAACCTTGATTGGCTTTTCTTCAATTTCAACCTAAGTCTACACTACAGCGAGTTAATATTTGAATTACGTGTATAAAAATTACGCTGTTTTTTATCCCGAGGTTTTCTATTAAAGATTTTCTTCAAACGAAACTCGGTATACACATTACACCTTATTTTTACGTCGTTCTTATACCGTTTATGTCAAAAATGAACCCCTGAAAATTATTATGAGGTTATAAAATACTTTGGAGCCTCGCGTAAAAAATATCAAAGGAAAGTGTATGCAAAAGCACGGAAAATATTGTGAACTGAAAGGTATAATCCAGCAGATCTGTTTAAGAAAACATCGCTCGATCTGAATTGCTCTCGCGATCGTGTGAACTACTGAAATTTTCCATACATTTTGTTTGTTTTACAACAAAACGATTTATTTTTTAACAGTTTGTGTGCAAAGAAGAGTAAAGAAAAATAAATAAATATGTATATTAAGATTTTTCCGAAGTAGATTTACTCTTTTTACATATGTGTGCATAATGAATAAATAAAATAAGCCTTTTGTAACACGTTTGTTTACAAAAATATTTAGTACCTTCTTAATAAATTAGTGTTTGTTTATACATTAATTATTTTACCCTTTCCTCTGCGACGGGTAAGTTGGTAAGTATAATAGAGACTTGTAAAGGTCGTACCTTAAAAGTAATGTGAGAACAATGTAGCACAAAGATTAATTATGAACACATTTATTAAAGCAATGAAAAATATATTAACCCTCTAATGTTGAAGTAATAAAAGACTTTGTAGTACAAATTAATTGTATAATAAACGGTGTTAACCCACATTACACAAATACACAATTAATTTCATTTTCTGGTGCAAATTCTAATACGAAACTTGGTGAGAGATTTAATATTGATGGCGTGCCTAAACAAAATATTGATGTTCGGGCGAGGGTTGATTAAAATACTTAGAAATTCTCAGGGGAAGTCCGTACAGTTTAAATTGTTACATAATTTGGTTATAAACGTACATTTTATTATTGTTCCACTAGATTTGACGTCCTGATTGGCGCAGTGGCTCAGCGATTGGACTGCTGCACACGGGACAAAAATGTGTGATCCGCAGATGTTTGTCTTGAGTCTGGGTGTGGTGTATGTGATATTTCGTGTTTGTAAAACGCACCCAAGATACAGGAGAAATTCCTAGTATAAATAAACTATCGTTAAAAAAAAAACCAGATATTATATGGCTAATACGTCGTAGGACAGAGGGTTTTGGTAAGGAATCGTGCACGAGGTTGCGGGTTCAAACTTAGGAGTCACTTTCTACTTATTCAAAGACACCCGGCAGAAAAATGTGATGAGAGTGAATAATGAGAGAGCAAAACCCAGGTCCCAGAATCGTAGCAAATGGGAACCCGTTGTCTCTGCTTACCCCTATGGGGGACAGACGAGGCTTGTATGTATGTACTATCTCTAATTTCCTTCATTTTGATATCCTACTCAGGTTTGGTTAATATTTGGATTTGGCACCGACTTCAACTTCGCTTATGTAAAGTGAAGTAGTGGATAAAGTATTATTTTTCTCGTTTGAGTTCGAGATTAACTAATTATACAAAATGAGAGGGTGCGTATGTACTACACACTTCTGCTTACCCCTTCGTGTAATACAGGAGCGATACATACTATTGTATTAACCCCGAAGGCTCCAATCTAGCGTAGTTAATTAAAATCAATGATGGCGCGAGTGAGTCTTTTGTTTCGTATTTTATAACTGCTTTGTAGCAGCAATAATCCAACCCATGCTGCTAATAATTATGTCATGGCAAAACAGTCTGTTTCTATTTAATTTGCCTAAAGTGTTATTTTTATCTTATGGTTGATGAACAACCTAGTGTCAGAGTTTAAACCGCCTTTAGGCGTTTAACATGGCTTAACACACCATTTGAAAAATCTCTTAGGTGTGCCGGTTTCCTCACGATGTTTTCCTTTACCGTCATTAGCAACTGATAACTAATTTATAGTACGCAGATGAATTCGAAAAGACATTGGTGCGTGCCGGATTTAGAACTTGCGACTTTTGACTTAGCAGTCCAACGGTCATACCACTCGGCTATCACTGCCTAATATAAAAACAGTAGTTTAAATCATTTTTCTTCTTCTTTTCTTTTTATAAAAGTTTCTTAAGACGTTTTAAATGGAGGCCGTGGCTTAGCAAACGTTTTGTTGGACACCCACCGGCCAGATAGACCGATGTCTTGATTAGGGTAGTTCGTAGTGACTGGATTGCGAAAACGGGAGAGCGGGCCTTGTGGCGTACCCCGGGAGAGGCCTACGTGCAGCAGTAGCCTGCAATAGGCTGATGTAATGTGATGTGAGAACATATTATTTTATAAGATTAATAGATAATAATATTGAGTTTACTATTTTAAATTTGATGTTTGTTTAAAAGATACTTAGGTATTACCTCACATTAGATCCAATCAAATATCATTGTAACAAAGTATAGTCCTATTTCATAAAAATAAACGACTTTTTATCTGACACGTCACCTAAATAAGTCTTATAAACACGAGACCATTAAGTCGCCTTTCCTACAATAACCTTTATAATAAACTGGATTTCTGGCAAGCGATCAAAGTTCAACGAATATAACATTCAATAGATTGCAAATACTTTTTATTCCAAGCACGTCTGCGCTTCAGTTGAACAATTCATTATTCTTTTAGAACATTAATCAAAGACATTTTTAGAGGTGTCATGTACCTGTAAAGAAAATTTATGGTCCGTTATGACCTATTTTTTACTGAGAAATAGTATTAGGGCCACTTGACTGAGAGACGACTTAAACTGTGTTTTCTCAAAAGGTCCCCAATATTTAGGTGTAAATTATTTTTGCTAGGATATTATTCTATAAATGTAATACATGCAAAAGTATATTGAAGAAGTTCGTTCAAATACGCCGTAAAATAACAGTGGGTAAACATGAAATTTTGTTAAAAGTTGCTAAAGTTTATTAGCCAGAATGTTATGTAAAGATTCTTCTGTAAGTACTGAAGAACTAAGAATGAAGCAGCCCGGCCTTTTTCTAGCATATCGACGTAAGAAACCAATAAATACTAGGTGCATGTCGTATTAAAATGATCAGCTAGTCGAAAGCGGGTCTAAATATCCAGAGGGCGCAGGATGTTCAACAGAGTATCATCATTTTTGGAGGCTCTTAAATGCCTACATAATAAAAAAACATAAATTAAAGTATTTACGTGAAATTAAATAGGAAATCTACGGTTTCCAACCATTGGGTTCTTAATCAAATTATTCAGGATTCAAAACGAAAGAGGGGGACTTGGTCCAAATGACCACAATCGTTCGGTGTAACACCGTTTCTGTTCGTATAATGGAAAAAGTTCCCCAGTAATAGCTATTACGAATACCAACACAATCCGCCGAAGGATTCTCGACTTAATAAATTATCAGCGATACCTTTGATTTTATATTTGTAAGTTATGGAGGCAAGGAATTATTTATGCCTCACTCCGATTATACTGTAGGTAAAATTTAATATAATTTTATTATGAAATTTTGAAGTTATGGAAGGACTTGTTTGAAGGACGTTTGAATTTCTGGATCTATTTTTAGAATAGGATATATTTATTTGAAATGAAATTGGTACAATATAATATTGTGGAAATTTTATTACCTATGTGTTAAAATATTTGGAGTGACCTGTGCCACAGACGGCAGTATGTCCAAGGAATACTAAAGTAAATAATTATGTTAATACCTCTATATTTATCGTGTTGTTATAAGCTGTTATAAATGAACAACTAATATTATTTCTCTAGTAAGCTTCTGAAGCTCGCTTACTTCTAGCTAAAGCACTGATAACGACGGCTATTTCATTTTTAAATCCTTAAACAACTCAATTTTAAGTAATGATTAAATCTTTTTACTCCACAACAATGCGACTCGGAGACGCTCTCTTAGTTCATTCATTGAGTCCTAATTACATTAACGTAATAAAGGATGAGAGTGTAGGAACACTGGCTGATTGCGTCTACACACAAGTATCGTCTTACTTCATTCACAAAGACCTATTCTACAGACACTCAATTGAGTACTTAGACTAATTTACTCTAACAATTCATCCATATACATACTTCCATACTAATATTATAAATGTGAAAGTAACTCTGTCTGTCTGGTCTTCACGTCTAAACCGCTGGACAGATTTTGATGAAATTTGGCATGTAGAAAGTTTAAGACCCGAGAAAGGACTTAAGTTATTTTTTTTTAAATTCAGCCCTCTAAGTGGTTTAAAAAGGGGTAAACGTGGGCGAAGCCGCGGGCAAAGCAAAAGCTAGTATTAAGAATAATATCTACCAATAATTAAATTATATTTATACATCGAATCAGTTTAATGGTTCTGTAACTTTTTCCGTAAACTTTGTAGTTATTTTTTATCTTATAACATAAAGTCTTCATGTAGTTTCATCATGTCATGTGAAGTCGTGAGACGATCCTGATAAAGATCCATTAGGTTATTAGCAGCTTAAATTACAGAACCAAGATGTTCTTGCTAGTTCGAATACCCACCACTAACGACTTTGTAGAAATGATTTAACGCCTGCGCAGTTTCCTCCTCGTCGTCCTGCAAGAAAAGTATAGGTATTAATTAGAAGTCAACGTCGTCACGGTAAAATAGGTAGAAATCAGTGGTTTTTCATAACTCCAAATAATTATCTCTATTCTGCTTCACCAAGTTTCAATTTTCACAAGAGTCTCAGATTAAACTGAAGTTTTCAATTATCGTTCCCATTAAAGGAAGTTAGAGGGGTGCTTGTGGAGGCTTCATCAATTTTTATAGCTCCGAGACTCAAGATAAGCTGGCTCATTACCAATGTTTTTTAATGTGATCGACTTTCCGACAATTTGTTCGGAATGAAATCCTACTGAAAAAGTCTTGGGGTTTCAATAGGTAGATTTGAGGGTTTGAATGAAATGCAATCATGTATGCAATATAATTCTCTAGTAGGTAGGTACGCATATTCGTAATTCGAATACCTAAATGCTTGTTTAGCCTAGAAATTTTGCGCAGAAGGTCACGTGTTGAATGGTTACTGATCTGTAAAGAATAAACTTAACATTTTGTAAGAAATATAATTAATAGTGCCTATTTTATTTCATTTATACAATATTTTCATGCCTAATACAGGTAGAATATAGCTTGAACTACGCAGCATTGTTAAATCTAGTACTACCTGTGTTCTGTGCCAATAAATGTTTCTTTTTTCGTTTATTTCTTTCTATGTATAGGCCTAGGCATATAAAGCTAACATGCCTGATGCACTCTTGCTTCACTCACACTCATAATCCGATAGGTGTTAAATAGACACGACCAAAAAGACAACACGAGCAAGCCCAGCGACTTAACGTACCTTTGAGGCACAGAGCTTCTTGACGTGTAACCCATCTAAGGATTGACCGGTGCAAAAACAGCTTGACTTGAACTTCCTCCATGTGTTAGGTAGCTATGTAACAGCCTCTCAATTTAACAATTGCCATTATATACACGAGATAGTAGTAGCAATCGCTACGAAAATAAATACAAGGACTTAGTAGTCCAATCGTGGATTAATTTAGGACGACATTAATTTATTAGACCCTTTATAAGGGTACACAAGACGTTACCAGAATTGGAAGTATCTTGAATGCTGACATTTATTAAGTAGGAAAAACCTTATCTCTTAAATAGACTAGGCGTTGGACAATGGACATACGGTAAATTGCTAACTACTGAGAAAGGAATTTTGAGATAAAGGAAAAGTAGCTGAAAATCTAAGTATAAATATTTGTATGACATTTTGTGTCATTTAAGCATGTAGCCCATTCTAAGCTTAAATCTAAATTAATAAAGGAAATTTGAAAAATGATGGACACTAGCAGTACTTGAACCTGCGACCTTCGCCGTACCGTCATAATTCCAACAGATAATGCCTGACGTCACCCTTAAGACGTAAATACTAAAAGGGAACTTGAAATTCGATGGGTGCGAGCAGTGACACGATGGCTCAGTTGGTTAGAGCAGCGCCACGGTACGGCGAAGGTCGCAGGTTCAAGTACTGCTCGTGTCCATCATTTTTCAAATTTCTTTTATCAATATCAATATTTGGTTTGAGCCAGAGGGTTTTGCATAATTACTATATTTTTAGCATTAGGTACAGATGAACATGACGACACGATTGGTGTAGTGGCTAAGCGATTGGAATGCGCTATAGGTTGTGGGTTCGCTTCCCACACGGGACAATAATTTGGGCGATCCGCAGGTGTTTGTTCCGAGTCTGGGTGTTTGTTGTGGTATTTCATGTTTGTGAAACGCACCCACGATACAGAAGAAAGTCAGTTGATAGTCAGAAAAGTGGAACACTTAAAATTTTAACTTTTTCAACATGTCGTTATCATAACATTATTATCATAAATCAAGAAGTTTATTTAAACAAACTCATAAATGAATGCAGTTGGCAAAACGAAAAGGTCGCAAGTTGTTTTTTTAAATTCTGCCATTGTTCTCGACTTGTGTTTGCATTTCCATATTATGGTGAAACTTTAAGTTGCAAGAAAGTTAGTGTTATGAAAGGGAAACTTTTTGCGATGTTTGTTCCTGATAAAGTTACGGTACGCCGAGTGTATTTTGACGGTGGAAAAGTGTGTGTATTTTATTAACTTAACTTATTTTTATTAACTTTGACATTTTTGTTTATTTAAAATACTTTTCTCTTTTCTTTATTTTTTATAGTTAAAAATCCTCATTGGATAAAACTGTAGCGACATATACCCGTCGCAGGACGAATGACGATGACATTCCTGCATCGCGCTAGCGAAGTAATCACACGCGCTAGCTATAAATACGCCGCGGCCCACCAGGCATACCACCGCCTGGTTGGAAGATCTTCCTTTTCGTTGGAGGAACTCCACATCCCTTCTGTGACGTCCACTTGTCACGGGGTAAGTATTAAATGTAATTAAACAACTATAGTGCTATTTCGTAATAGTCGCTGCACGTTCGCTCGGCTTGGCCGACCGTTTGTGTCTGCCCCCCACCTCGCGCCCCGCGCCGCGACTATACCATTTATTTATACCTACATAGTTATATATATTAATCATCACACCTTTCCCTTTTTAACAAATTCAGTGGATACAACTAGTCATAGTCATAATGTTTTTATTTCGTATAGGCTACAAAAGAGCACTTACAAAACGTCAAACTACCTAGTGGCTCGGTTCCAAAAAGTCGTTTCTATGGAGAAGAACCGGCAAGAAACTCCATAGTTACTCTTTTAAAAATATGTTGTAGGAATGTTTAACAATCGTTTCAGGTATGAGAGAATAATGAGCTACACAATATACCTAAAATGAGAATACGAGTAGCATCAAAGTCAAATATAATATAGATCGGTTATTCTCTCATTTACAATTTGGGTAAAATACATGACAGTGAAAAGGTTCAATATAATCGGTAAACAATATTAAATATCAAATTAAGGTTGATTGGCAGTATGCCAGGGAGGCCACAAATCGCTCGAGCATTGTCCTGCTTGGGCTGTGCAGCGCCGGACACTCGTTGCCCAAGTGGGGTCGGACCTCTCACTCCCTCTTATCATCGAGGAGATGGTGGGGTGTGAGAGGTCATGGAGCGCCATCGCAGACTTCTGCGAAGAAGTGATGGCGCTCAAAGAGGCTGCGGAAAGAGAGCGGGAGCTTAACTCCGCTCTCCCAATCCGCGCCCGGCGACCCCGGCGGCGGCGGAGGGCAGATAGCGCCCTCTACCAGCCGCCATAAGACTCGGCCTCAGGGCGGCAGACAGGCTGAACTGCCGCCCGCTCAACTGAGGCCTGAGTCGCGTGTGCGCACATAGTGCGCACACCAAAGATGCGCCAAGGGGCACACCACCGCCCCTTGCCACAGGAGGCCTGCGGAGTACTGGGTTGGGAGACCCACCTCCGCACCGAATAGGCCTCCGCTGAAGTCCTGCAGCCCCCTCTCCAACAAGGGGGCACCGACGTTGTTTCCGCCCCTCTTTACAGGGCGGATAGCGCCGGCGGGGTTGGCGGTAGAATGCTGCAGCGATCCCGCCTCCCCGCCATCAAAAGCGCAGAGCAGGCATGTGAGGTTTTAGTGGGTATGCCCCTGGATCTTATTGGGTTCGGGGGAGAGTCCCACATACCCTCGTCGTCTCCCAACGGCGGGGGATGCGTAATGCATTTCGTCACTTGAAAAAAAAAAAAAAAAAGGGAGGCCACAAATGCAGGAAAAATCAGTGCAACACGTCCCTATCGTCAATATAACTATTAATACTATAGTAGGCTTTCTTAATGAGTACTTGTTTCACATAGGATTTAAACTTGCCTTCTGTAAGGTCAGTTATAGAATTTGGAATTTTATTATACAACCGAACACAGTTTCCTAAGAATGTACAAAATAGTATTTCATTAAAGTCAGGAATAGTACCTATACAAAATCACAAATATACATATGTAGACATTTTTTCTTTCTATTATGATTTAGTCTAATTTGAGTAGTTAGGTATTTATAGTAGACTATCGACGCTACTATCACTGATGTCATCTGAATCAGTTTTATATTATATTCCTTTCCTTTTTCTTTTATTATTTTGTCTTCATCATTGGTTTCGGACGTTGAGGGCGATTCTAAATCAATATGATTTTTCGCTCTGGCTAATCCTGAAACTTTTAAGAATGTCATTTTGCTTGCCCGGGTCCGACATTTGGTCCTGAAATGGCCTATAAATCTACATTGTTTATTATTTGCTGGACAAACATTACTGTCTCCAGTATAGTGCATAAAACCACAACGTGAACATCCTAAAATATATACATTATATTTATATATTTATTAATATAATACATCTGTAGACGAGACGATTGTAATATCGAATGTATTTTCACAAAAACTTGTAGGGGCGTTAGAGAGGCATAATAACCCATTTTTAATTTAAAAAATTTGGAGTTTGTTTTTGTTTGTCTGTTTGCTTGTTACGCCATTGCGTCAAAAACTCAACATTATTGTGGATACTACTAAAATAAAAACTTAGGTGTAATTCAACGTTACATTTAGTTTTTGTTTCATCGCAATCAATTACGTACATCCAAAGAAATAAGCATTTTAAGTGTTTGAACCTATAATTACGCGATGTATCGTTACTTGGACCGATATCTATTTTAAGATGCCTAACCAAAAGAATTTAGAAAAATATAAGATTACATTAATATATATTGATGTGTAGTGGTAGTGAGATGCACATTTATTAGTTGTTAAATAGTTATTTCATAAATTTTGTATATTGTGTAAAGTTCTCAATCTCAATGATTTTATTTCTACAAATAGGTTTTAAAAACACTTTTACACGACATTTTTTTTTTCTAGATAGATGGCGTCGGCATTTCCTAACCGACTGTGACCTGTGAGAATACCAAAACAAACTCAGGGGTCAAGGTCACTTTAAAAGCTCAGAGAATTTTAATAATTTATGTGAGAAAAGTGTAGGTGGTCTGAGAAGAGGTCTTTTTAGGAAAGAACCACGGCGAGTTCTAGTCGACCTGTCCTTGCATCTAATCTATGTATGTTATTGATGATACAAAATAATAAATGTCGTTAGCCTATTTAATTTTGATTATATAAAAAATATACATAAATCAGTTTTCGCCGGCAACATATTAATAGGATAAGGGCAAAGAAGAAGAGAGGCATAGATGGTTTTCTGTATAAGGGTTCAGCTTTATGTACCTAATTCATTTTTTTTTTCGCTCCGCACTAGGCTCCCGTGTCGCGGGCACGTCTCACAAACCCGAAAGATCAGATGCACAAACACCCAGACTCGGGACAAACATATAATGCGGATCGCACAAATTCCTGCCCCGTGCGGCAATCGAACTCGCAATCCCCAGCGCAGCAGTCCAATCGCTTAGCCACTGCGCCAATCGGGTTTTGCAATATTAGGTTGTGTATGTACTTAGATTAGCGCCATCTACCTATTTATTTATTTAAAGTGTTTGCAATCAATTATGACATGTATAGAAACATTTATACATACTAGCATAGCCTGGCGGCTCACCGACCGCCATGCGAGTTATTAGAATATATGTGTATATATTAGGATATTTTATATATTAAATATATATGAAAACCACTTCACACGTTTCGACTCTCTTGCAGTAAGTGGACTGTAGGCACACATAGCCAAGATGAAGGTCTGATGTCCTCAAAGTTATCCTTTCGTACAGAAACATCATTGAGGTGAAAGTAACTAATCCTTTATTCCCCGAGGTAGGCAGAAGTGTACATTTCGCTCAAAGTGACAGAGGCCGATTCTATAAAATTATCATTAACTGGCACAACTCGGTACTGCTATAAATAAAAATTAGTGGAAAAAGTCCATAACAGTTTGCCCGTCCCAGAAAACGAACCCACGGCGAGACCTACGCTCCAAGTCGCATTTGCGAACACCAGATCAATGAAGCAGTCAAATTCTAAATTCCACATAATTAGGTATCAAAATCTTTAGGTCGAGGGACGCGGGATCTGCGTATGCTACGCTGTACTCCTAAACAGATTCCGACCCGCCTTTTCACGGGGGTCCCGCTCACCATCTACGGCCTACGTGCCGCATATTTCTTCTCGACAAACGCGCGCGGAACACCAGCCCGCGCCGACATTTCGGACTATCTGGTTTGCCTACCGAGCCGTCGCGCCGGTCGGATCAAATGTTTACTACAAATTCTAATCAATATAAGCCCTTACCGCGTTTTGACGTATGAACTGTCACCATTAACACACGCAGAGGAAGACGTAGTCTTTAACCTTGAAACCAGCTCAGTCTTACACTGTGTGTGCTGACTGTACGATTCTTACTTCCAAAATACGAGTCCTGTCTCCTTGTAAATGTTGTCTACTGAGGACTCAAATACAAACGTAGTTTTCAGAGTATTTTCAATAATATGCATTCAATGTAGTTAGTTTTTGTAAAGTATTGTAGTGTTATAGTTACAAAGGTAAGTTCAGAATAGTTAGTTTATGTCCCTTATAAGCAAATAATCGTTACAATAACTTTCCTGTAAGCCACTCAATGTTTGCTGATTATTCCCACGGGAATCGGTTTTAAAAGTCAACTAGCCTTATCACAATTTGAAAAATACCTTTTTCATTGTATCATTTGAATGCTATATATTAAAATTCCTTTCAATAAGTAATTTAGTGTTTTTTTTTTTTAATTTTGTTACTTTAAGCCTGAAGTACGAAAACTTGATATTAGTCTACTGGTGCCGCGGGCAGCAGACAGTAATGTAAATAAATGTCTCTCATTAATACTTTGCTTTGGTGAGTAGTCATCCAGGACCTTTTAAGCAATCCTTTATACATCACCATCGTGCTGTATTTCCTTACCGTCTTGTAAATTATGGTATATTTATTTCACGTCAAACCACTTTTTTTTTTTTATATAAAATTATATTGCTAAATACACTTCAAAGACACCCATAATTATTTTACTACATGCTAGTGGTACACAACAAATGGAGTATGGATATGTATCAGTTTCGTCGAGGCGTACCTACTGCTGCAAGTAGTCAATGCAATCTCTAGAGAAAAACCTCACTGATATTCCTGTGACTATAGGATTTTGTTAGTACCAACCGACTTTGTCAGTTTACTACTCTTGTGCACGACTTAAATGTAGGTATGTATATATCATTGTTAGTACCAACCGACTTTGTCAGTTTACTACTCTTGTGCACGACTTAAATGTAGGTATAATTATATCATTGTTAGTACCAACCGACTTTGTCAGTTTACTACTCTTGTGCACGACTTAAATGTAGGTATATATCATTGTTAGTACCAACCGATGATCTCGGTTTACTACTTGGTGCACGAATAAAATTTATTGATAGTACCAACTTTCCAGTATACTACTTGCTATAAGTACAGCTTAAAACTTTTTTTTGTTAGTACCTATTGACACTGTCAATTTACTACTCCGTTAAAGTAATGCAAAACAATCTTTATTACCAGCCAAATATTAATTTTAGCTTAATACTGTTATTGTTATAATTACATTCTCAATGTCACACTGCAGTTATGCAGTATAGGTAATTATTAATTCGCTTAGTACCAGCCGTTGATCGCTTACTACTAAATAAAGAGGGTAGGAGTAGTTTAATGTTTATAACATAAACCAGGTAAGTAAGTACCCATCCTATATCGTACTAGCGCAAACCGTGCGAAGTATGATATTATCTATGTAAACGATATAATAGTACAGTATTACGAAAGTCCCGAACTTAGCTAACAATTTCGTTTGGTTATTATTTAGTAATTTATAAAAAAAATATTAAATTATTTTGCAAGTAGATATTTACTATTAATCGTAGACATAGTTATTAATAAATGATCGTCAACTCCTTTACAAAATATTTTCGTTCACTATTGCACATTGCACCAAATCGTGTCCAGTAGGTGGAAGGAAATTTATAATCTAGGTTATGCTGTTATATTTCAGATCTAGGCAAATGTAGTAGGTATGTGAATGTGCGTAAGTTTAATAGGTAACATCGGAACTATGACATTGGAAACCAAACGACTTATTGTATCTAAAATCTCTCTGTAAATTTAATTTGTTAATTTACATTACTATTATCAACTCAAACGCTTGAAATACATTGTTCACAGCACAAGTGACACAGTATTCATAAAACGAAACACTTAGTTATCTAGGTTAGGTACTCACTCACCTGTTTTCTCCAATCCTCTAATCATTATCCTTCTCTTTTTTGTTTTTATATTTTTGTGGCACTTACCCGTAGACTCGTCGCCAGTTGTGACGTCCACTTGTCACGGGGTAAGTATTAAATGTAATTAAACAACTATAGTGCTATTTCGTAATAGTCGCTGCACGTTCGCTCGGCTTGGCCGACCGTTTGTGTCTGCCCCCCACCTCGCGCCCCGCGCCGCGACTATACCATTTATTTATACCTACATAGTTATATATATTAATCATCACACCTTCCTCCACAAAACTATAGAGTACCTACACTACCTTCACTGAGACACATGTAAGGAAACACAAAAGCAGTAAGTGTAAGTAATACCTCCGCGTAATTATGTTGATAGCTGCAAAAAAACTACAAAAAAATGATCATGTTCAGCTAAACAAACCTATTCAAAAGGATCCAAGTATATTACATTCTAGTAAATACATATTGAATTAGAATTTCCTCTAGACAATAGCAAAAAAAGAAATTTAAATCACCTCTCTTTTCGTATAATTTGATCGGTTACAATAGAGTTTCTAAAAACGAATGGTATATATAGTATTACTTTTCTCTAAACCTTGTTCTATATCGTTTTTATTTAGATATGTTTACAAATAAAATGAAATGAATCCGAATATATTATTGTGATTCTATTTTTTGGACTTTGTATGTTGCATTAATAAGTTACCAAACTCCATCGAAAAATAAGGATAAAGCGGATCTATTTTCGGGGGGTGGGGGGGTATAAAATATCATCACTACATAGTATAAAACAAAGTCGCTTTCTCTGTCCCTATATCCCTATGTATGCATAAATCTTTAAAACTACGCAACGGATTTTGATGCGGTTTTTTTTAATAGATAGAGTGATTGAAGAGGAAGGTTTATATGTATAATAACATCCATTAAATAGTGGAGAAATACTTATAATATATATTTTATACCCGTGCGAAGCTGGAGCGGGCCGCTAGTTAATTATAAACCTAATAACCACCTGTACTCGTATCAATAAACAACGACCGTCTATACTAGACCGACCGATATCTACACATGCAATCTCTAAAGAGCTAGATAGTTTTCTTCCTTATCAGCCCCCTTACCAGGAACATTATAGCAGGACATTTTCCGTTCTGGAAGGTCGCCTACCTTCCACAACCAAAAATGTCCCGCTACGTGCAGAGTAGCGCGGCGTCTTGCATATTCATACACCCATATTTCGCTACCCATTTAAAGGCACATGTATGTATTTGACAGTTTATACACAATTGTACGCTCACATATACACAATATAGGTGGTGAGCCTATTTCTAATTCATCAGACCCACACAATTAGTACTTTATAATGAAAAATATGCAATATACTCTAACTAGCAAGTTAATATTGTCTTTTACTCCACAACCTATGTAGATTTTGGAACTACTTGAAGTCTCATTGGCACAGCCTTTAGCCGATCTAATTTCCTACAAGTTCTTATTCTATTAATAAACTTGGAGCAACTTGAGCCAAGTTAAGTAGCCTTTATGTTTGTCTTCCGCTTTGTTCTCCTATTAGACTTAGATAAGTGTTTAACTGAACAATTCGTTTTAAGATTAACCTGTATTTTACCTGATGTAGTCCTTCTATCGTGTCGCATGAGCTACCTTTACACGAATAAGGATTGTCTTGGTCTTCATCTTCTTATTGTATCGACGGCATACGCTTAATTTTTTTTTAAACTTAAGCTTATTAGATTTTAACGCAGTATTTGTCGGCATCTGAAGCATTGTATAGGTTTTCATAGTGTGGAAAATAGATTAGCTGGTAAGTAGGTTGGTAGCGGGGTAGATTGTCCAAGGTCCACCGGACGACCGTTTCAGTATCGTCACTCCTAAAAGCTCTTTGTATTGTTCGTTCAATCGCTCTTTATATCGTTACAGTTGATGGCAATACAGGTTGCTGTTTTCGAAAGTATTGTTAGTTTGCCTAAAACTATAGTAATTACTATCTAAAGTTGGCGTCATAACTTTTTACTCAGTTAAATAAAGTTTAATACGTCGTCTTAAAACGTACCTAAAATATACACTTCACGTTATTATTGTTAAACATAATACTTATGCTAGTATACCGTTGTCTTAAATTGGATCAAAACTAACTCTGAACTTTAGCTTTTACCTAAATAATGAAGCTAAAAACGAAAATATCTGTTAGGGAACAGACCTGAGCGAGTCGAAAGGTTTATCGACCAATCTTTCATATCAATACTATTAGAGACACAAGGTAAATTATGACCCTCTAACTTAATCCCGATCCGTCTGACCGGTCGAGTAAAGTATCATGTGTCACTATTTCCTGACAGCTGGTTCCTTCGATCGCTCACAAACTTTTATAAATCAATCACTTAAGTTGCCTCCTTTTTACTTATTACATTTGCCGACTACGTAACTTAAGTAGCCTGTCTACGGGAAAGTTAATACTGGGAAAGTGATACAGCCCTCTACCATGAACTCTTAAAGCAGGACATGGACAGTTGTGGAAGGGAAACGTCGCATTGCACTGCCCGTAGCGGCGTCACGCTTCCTCAATGGATAATGTCCTGCTTTAAGAGTTTATGGTAAGGGGGACAGCCGCACAACTCTTAGGTACTAGTGAGCTATACCTACTACTGCATTTAATTTGTAGGTGGAAAGTGAACGTATTAGTTGTAAGATATGCTATCAAAATATTTGTGATCGGAACGAAATGGGTTACTTCAACATCTGCAAAAGCGAACTGATAGCCGAGTGGTATGACCGTTTGACTGCCAAGTCAAAGGTCGCAAGTTCAAATCCCGGTAGGCACCAATATCTTTTCGAATTTATGTACGACGTACGTTCTATAAATTAGTTATCAGTTGCTAAAAACGGTGAAGGAAAACATCGTGAGGAAACCGGCACACCTGAGATATGTTTCCACGGTGTTATAAGCCATGTCAGAGGCCTATAACAGGCGGTTTAAACTCTGACACCAGGTTGTTCATCAACCATACGATAAGAAGAAGAACAACAACTATATTTATATATCTTAATAAAGTGTACAATAATTCTCGTACGTTTAAAACTACAGTTATAAAATTAATTATTTTGTACAATGGCATTCTGTACCAGGTCTTGAAAAATCCTGCGATGTGACTTATTAATTCAAAATACGTACGAATATACGAAAATTAATTCATAAATGCAAAATATTTACTTTCGCAAAATCTGAAAACAAAATCATTTGACAATAAAACTTAATTACAATAAAACTTAATATTTATAACCATATTATTCTGAGACTAATCAAATTAATAGAAATAGTCAACCAAAGTGACCTTTTTATTTATGTTTGAGTAAAGGGTAAGGGGTCAAAAAGGGTCAATATATTTTATGTATTTTTTTGGAATTTTAAAACGTTATTACGGAAATTAAATGTTTTATCTATCGGTTTGGACTTTGAAGAGGGTCTCTGTGTGGGAAAATGTTAGACTTCGTCAGATAAAGTATCAAACCATGAAGCTTTTGTTAAAAAAATGTAATTAATCATTATATTCTCATGTAGGTACTCATCTAGCCATTGTTTCGGAAAAAGTACGTATCTGACAGCTGATCTAAAACTAATGTTGATGTTATTTTATGTTTATACAAAGAAAAAGTTTAAAATGGTTTTACTAAACTTACTTTGCGTATGTTTTGACAGTGTTTCGGACTGGTGACTATACAACTCAATGTCAAAAATGTCATGTATTTGTCTGAAAATATTATCAAAATGGGACAATTTACGCGATACTGAAGTTTGTTGTTTAAAATCACGTGAATATTAATGCAATGCAGAAGTGTGTTTATTTAATATTTTTTCATAACAATAGTTTATGGGCGAAAGTGATGTGTGTGCATTTGTGAAATCACAAATAAATGTAGCTAAAAAAAACGACGACCTGAAAAAGGTAGGTAGGAGGACCGGGTGTTGTGGCACAACTTGGAAGAGGCCTTTGTCTAGCAGTGGACCGCGATAAGCAGAGAGATGATGATGAGATGAAATAAAGTACGATTCGTGTGCGTTAAACTTAGGGTGCAACGCCACGGGAAACGTTGAGAAAAACCAGTTAGTTCATCATTTTAAATGATATCCTTAAGGAAACCGATACTACAGTATTATTCACGTAAGCGTGTATAGAAGAAGTGTGCCCATTACGTATATATTTTCGTTACGATTGAAAGGAGATACAGTCACAACAAATGTGAGTTCGTTTTTTGTGTATAAACGGGGTTGGATTCCCTTCCCGGGGGAGTGTTCCTGCTTTCGCAGCATTATTTTAGACTTACAGTGGGAACTTTCTCTCTGTACCTCTTATACCGCCTTTATACGAAGCATTGGAGACGCGGAGGTATTTTTTTGTGATATTTATCTCGCTGCGTGGGTTACCTCGATTTTAGTTTCGTTTTATTTTGAGAAGGGACGCAAGATGTCGTATTAGCCTTATTAAGACACGTTTTTGTTGCGCTGCTAGTGTAGTTCATTGTGACAATTCTTGTATCATTTTCTGCTATCAATCAGACTGGAAGCCTATCCAAATATATCAGGGAGAAGACTGGGCAGATATTATACGATTAAACTGAAGTAAACAGTGTTTGTAAAGGTGCTAATTTT
The DNA here is from genome assembly GCA_905340225.1 of Abrostola tripartita. Classification (NCBI taxonomy): domain Eukaryota; kingdom Metazoa; phylum Arthropoda; class Insecta; order Lepidoptera; family Noctuidae; genus Abrostola; species Abrostola tripartita. The sequence continues at coordinate 2,735,203 of HG996494.1, forward strand.
AAAATTCTCACCATTTCACATCATACACATTGACAACACACTTATACCGCACACACATACACAACAAGTTTTTTAGTTTTTCAACAAGCTAATTTGTCCTGTTCACAATTGGCACACTGTTCAAATTATGTAATTGTGTAGGTACATATAATATGCAAGCTGTGTAGTTACCATAAATAAATAAACAAAACTAAAAAAAAAAAAAACTCTTATTTGGCCCAGCGCACAAGTATGATAAAACTTGCTACCTGACAAATGGTAGTACCTCACACAGCTGTAGGTACAATATAAAACAGCGCCGTGATGTATGTGTGAACGGATTACCATTCGTACAAGCAGAGGTGAAACGAAATATAGCAAGCATTTCCATTCTCTTTTTATATATAAATTAAAAAGAAAAATGTAGCCACTTTTATCAAACAGGAAGCAATGTTTATTGTCTAAGATTGGGGCAAATTCAATTAAAAAATACTGCTAAAATTTGATTGCATAACTTATAATTTAATATTTCATATAATTATCTATTTTACACCAGCTGAGCTACGCGGTGTTACCCGCCATATTTTTTCCGGATAAAAAGCCTATGTGTTAATCCAGGGTGTCAGCTACCTCCATACCAAATTTTAGCGAAATTGGTCCAGCCGCTTGTGCGTGAAATATTAACGAACATACAAACACACACAAACTTTAGTGTGTTTAAAAGATACCATAATATACGTACTATCCACATTAAATCAAATAATATATACATCGTTGTATATATAAAAAAACATAAAATAAATCAAAAAGCATACTCCTTATCGCTGTCGACTGCTATTTTGAAGCGCTATTAAAATCTACGATAACAAATCGAATATTTGGTGTGAATATGTTTCACGCAGATACTCAAAGTTGATAATCCATCATTTTTTGCGCGTAGCATCCAATAAACAAGGCATTCATTGCGTTTCGATGTAAAGTATTTTAAAAACTCATATCCACACACGGATGTAAATATTTGGATTTTTATGATTGAAAACCATCAATGTTGGTTGTGGTTTGTTTTAAATTTTATTTTACTGTAGCAACACTGAGTTATGTATGTTTTTATATGAGAGCAACTCTTTTTCTTTCTTTGATAAAATAATACTAGAATAACTCAATTCGTCTGTATGTTAAGTTACCACATTACGATTAAGTAAACCACCGAACCGATTAATGAATAATCTACATTTTGAGATAGCTCAAAGCCTAGAGAATGGTAAAGCCTACAATGTGTTATCTGGAAGAAGACGCGAAAAATCTACTAACAATCGATAATTTATATTGAGAAGATATTTTCAACTATAAGGACACAAATCTACCGACTACCTGTAGACAGTCACAGGATGTTGACAAAGCGTTTGGGTCACTAGTGATTTATTACACGAACAGTAATTTGTAATCCGACGGTAAATATTTATACCAACCATGGCGTATAAATCGTCACATATTTTACGAAAGCCCGCCATTGTTATTCCAGTTAAAACGATATATTGTTCAGGTGCCATGACGGACGCATAAAAACCTAACGGATTACGTTTTTGTTTATTTCATATTATATTATGGTGATGTGTTGTTTTGTACATTAATATTATATTTGGGGGCTGAGAGCTAGATAACTAACGCACAGATTAGTCGATCTAAGAGGTTAAGCAGCGCTTGCTGCCATTTTTATGGTAGCACACAAATGAACTCGCAAAGGGTATATTAGTCACCGTATCAACTCGAGCCGTGCAGTATTTTTTGTATGAAACTTCCTACTGAAAAGCACACTAATCGGAATCGTAACGTAATCGCCTATGGACAAGCTCGAGTCGACGTATCGGAGCAGCTGATCCCCTTTGGTTTCGTGCTTACGCAAAGGTGACGCCTGTTTGACGGCGAGGCGAAAGGCGATACGGTGACGATCCCTTTCAGATTTGATATTTGGGCTATGACCCTTAATCGTGTACACATCGAGACAAACCCAACACCCACGTCATAAACTTTTTAATTTTAGAACGTAATATTGATAGTTACTTCGGTCTAATGTCCAGCAGAATGTGTATTTATATATTTAATGTTTTTTTTTAAAACGTCGCCCCACGCTACAATTTCTCCTGTATCGTGGGTGCAATTCACAAACATGAAATATCACATACACAAACACCCAGACTCGGGACAAACATCTACGGATCGCACAAATTTTTGTCCAGTGCGGAAATCGAATCCGCAATATAAAATAAAATTAAATATTTTCATAATTATAAGATTTATTTTGGAATATAAACAATTTAAGAGACTTTGCTAGAAGCTATTTAATGATGGTATAATTAGGTACCTACTAATAAAATAATATTTACTATGATATACATATTTATAGCTAGTTAACTAAAGTATGTAATTGTCACTTGCCTTGCCGAGTAAGTTTGAAATCTGAGTAACATTGTAAGCTAGTACTTTATCATAGCTTGCTATATAAACTTTTGTTGTATGCCTCAGAGGTCTTGTGCCAACTTATCAATCACTTGGTTTCACAAAAACTGGCTCTATGCGATTTCACAAATAACTTTGTTTCTAATTATAGTGAGTGCTACTAATTTGATTAAAGTATTAGGTATAAATTTGTACGATGTTTTTAGGAAACCTTAAGGTATCAAAATAGTTATCGATAGTTGTAGCAGTGATAGCCGAGTGGTATGACCGTTGGACTCGAGGTCGCAAGTACAAACCTCGGCGCGTAACAATGTCATTTCAAATTCATGTGCGTATTTTAAATTCCCGGGTACCTAGTAACATTACGCATTTTGTCGCTTTTATTGTTTTAAACTACCCTACCGGCTAATGGTATTACTTATTAAGTATCTAATGATGTTACGATTGTGTTACGTAAACAGTTTTTCACTTACTCATCTCGGTGGCGGTTAATTAGATAATTAAACTAAATGTTATTTTGTATTCTCATGTAAGTGGCTTTATTGTCTTTTTGGGAATAAATGACTTAAACCAAAAAAAAAATAATTAGTTATCAGTTGTTGAAGAACGGTGAAGGAAAACATTGCGAGGAAACCGGGGCACATCTGAGAGATTTTTCAAAGGTGTGTAAAGCCATGTCATAGGTCTAAAGGCGGTTGACATCAGGTTTTTATGAATCATACGGTAAAAAGAAGAAGTTAGTGATTAAGTAAAACAAGTTGAGCTGGCATCTAATTAACTAAATAATTATCAGGATTTATAAGCCAGTGATTTTTTGGTAACATTTTCCTAAGTGCTAAATTAATTCGCTTTTGAAAAGGGGTACCTACAAAGTTTTATCTTACCGTATTAATATTTAGATGGGTATTAAAAGCAAGATCTCCGGGCATCAATCTTGTTTCCCAAATGTCATAACCTTATATTTGGAGGAAGCATATCTTCAGGTAGGCACCGCAAAGTATCCTGGGATTTTCAATTACATGGAAATTTCATGGAGGGCGGGTGTTATTCGTGTCCCAAGCGGAGCACCATTAATGGCATAAAGTGACCCGACTGACGGCGATTAGGCCGCGCCGTGCTATAACAATATAAATATATGTTGTAGGTGTGTATAGCATGGTGGCTATCAACGTACATTAGCGATTTTGACGAGCTAATTGGCGCAGTGGCAAAGTGATTAGACTGCTGCGCTAAGGGTTGCGGGTTCGATTTACGCACGGGACAAAAATTTGTGCCATCCGCAGATGTTTGTCCCGAGTTTGGGTGTTTGTGTATATGATATTTCATGTTTGTGAAATGCACCCATGATACAGGAGAAATTCCTAGTGTGGGTGACGATTAAAAAAGACATAAATTACTTATAAAATTTTGGATTGTATGTTATAGTTAGGGTTACTTGAAAAATGTATATAAATAAGCTCGAAAATAATTAGTACGAGTAATAATAGTAGTAATAGTATTAGAGTAATAACACTTGATGTTATTTACATAGTAACTGAAATCCAGGACAAATTGTTAGTGGCCTTTTGGAACACATAAACTATTCAGACACAAAACAGTAGGTCTAACAGCATGTGGCAACGCTCCGAAATACTTTAAAGTTAAATTGAATTGGTTTTGCCTTAAAATACGGACTTTCTGTATATACACATATGTATATATATCAGTATCAGTAAGTAGGACACATATATATCAATAGTAAGTACCTAAGGAATTTAATACTAAAACCTATTTATCACATTTTCAATAAAGGTCAACTCTACTGGAATGCCTACACACATAAATCCTCTAAAATGACCAGCGGTAGTTTATTTATATATAACACCTTTCCAATCAATTTGGAGGTGTAATTTTGCGTATAACTTTCACATGGTGTGGTGTCAAATATCTATCTGAGGGGTGCCTGGCTGCCGATTATAGGAAAATTCAATGTACCGTTTACGTAATTTCGGTTTTCCGGGTTGGCGCGTCTGGTAATAGTCTGCTATATCTACGCTAACGTACCCACTCTATGTACGTATGTGCGTACATCACCGATTTAGGGTGGGAAGTACGAAATCGCGTTAGTGAGTGTCGGCAATTTTGCGTTTCCACAGTGAATATTCGAATATTGGAAGCTCCTAGTTTGGATATTTGCAGATAGATTAGTTGTAGCGTTTTTATTTAAGACTAGTTGACCTGGCAAATGTCGTATCACTGTCCCACTATTAAAACCTTCCTTAGATTTCCACAAATATTTGAAAACCAGAATTAGCCTAATCGATCTAGCCGTTATCAAGTTATGGCGTGACCAAGGGAAACAAGGAGTGTTTGTTAAACATTCATAGTAGGTATACAATGTTAAATTTTCTGCTTCCACAGTTTGCAGTAGACATTGAAAAGCGTCAATGTTCTATCTCGACGTAATACGTACGCAGCGGCCAGAAACTTTATATTGTCACATTGGGACGCACTTAAAGTATTGTGAAATGCTTATATACACATTATGTGCTATAATGAGCCGTATTAAGTAGGTTATAAGATTCAAATTGGCCTGAACGAAAGTGAATGGTGTCAGATGTAAGTACAAAGCATGTGATGCTAATTTATTAGTCGTTTAGTTAATTTTAGACAGCCACAGATATAATGGGGGCATTCTATTTCGGTATCGATACCCGTTTTAATTCCGTTGATCTACCATAGATACCATATTCTATAAATAGCAAGATCTCGTCAATCAATCAATTACAATATCTAAATAAAGAAAAACGCTGGGTTTTATGATTACGGTTACTACATACATTCGGAACTGCTATTTACTATTTATAATCATCATCAGTCGGCAGACGTCCACTATAGAATTAAGGCCTCCCCCTTATGGGGGGGGGGGGGTTGCCATAATCCCCACGCTTGGCAAGCGGCTGGGGATCACAGTATTGTTGGTGAAGTTACAGAAGACGCTGCTGCCCATCTTCTGGATTTTCCCTTAGTCGCCTCTTACGATACCCACGGGAGGAAGTGGAGGAGGTGGAGGAGGTGGAGGAGGAATGGTTACAAGTGTCGCTGGTTAGATCCCTGATATTAATTGTAAGATCAGCCAATATTACGTAGTACACTATTAGAAATGTACTCCTCGATTATATTCGGTGTTTCAATCGGCAACTCATCAAAAATTGAGTCGACAGTCTAGGCTCTACACCAAAAACAAACAATGTGAGCGAAACAAATCGCTGATAGGCAGTCAATGTTTTATGCCTCTGATGTAGGATAATACAAATAACATGCCTTCAACATAAAGAAGCAAAACATGTCTTATTGTTTTATGGCTGCGCGGATGTCGCGGGACTGCTACTATTTAATCAATAAAACATTTCATTGTCTCGTTAACGAGGTCTTGACTCGTGACAGCATTGAATGTAAAATATGAATTGTTTATAAAAAGGAGTCAGAAACAACGGATGCAGTTGAAATGGAAATGGGCACTGTAACATAAGATCTACTGTTTCTTCCTTATGTTAATAATAAAATGTATTTATATTTAATGTGAAACAGGAAAAAAACCATGGCAGATTATAATGGTCATTCATGTCAGTATGTTTACCTAACACTTCTCATAAACTTTCAAAGAGTTCATTACAGACTCCGTGAAGTTCGCGGTTCTCTCTTTATTTAAAAAAGTAGTGATTACTGAAGATCAACAGCGTGTATAGGCTGAATAATTTCGGGTTAAGGACATGCCTCAGTATGTCCAGTTGTAGGAACATTGGAGCATAAAGCATGGTCAATTACGTAAGGATTGCTTCAAGGAAAAAGAAAGTACGATAACAAAGCATCTACATAATAATACACATAACATAATGGAACAATACCCGCGTAACCTGAACTTCTTCACCAATAATGGTCCAAATAGTCGATGAACTTCAAACTTTGTTATTTTATTGGACTTCGGGTAATTAGATATCAATGAGCAGTTGAACCAGGTCAAATTGCGCGATACTATCCAATTTGTTGTAGTACTTAATGAGGTTTTTATTGTCTCGCGATACTTAGCTAATAGAGGAAGTTTGTAAGTGTTTCGGGGAAACTGCTCTCGACATCTGACGGACGCCTGTCAGCTCAGGATTTGTTTGATACGGAATCTACTTAATAAAATAGCCGTCCCGTTTAATCTCTCTTTAATACAGTTTTATGTTTTTGTTTCACAGTTAATGTTTAGTTTTTAACACAGTGTTTTGTTTTAGTGTTGATTGTCAAGATTTAATTTGTAGATAGAATGGAACTTAGATGTTTTTAGGTGCTTTTTAATGCCCTTCGGAATAAACATTATTCATTGTTTATATCAATATTTCCTCTAATTTCTTTATTATTAATTCTTAATAATTTTACTTCCTTGTTAGTTTTCTTCGTTGTATTTAATGTTGGAACACTGCTCTCCCCATCTTGAAGGTGGGCGCTAACAGTTGCGACACAAACTAATGTAGCTGTTAACGCACAATTAATATTGTACACTAAATATTGTTCCAATAAATGATTTGATTTGATTTGATTTATGATGTATTTTACGTAAAAAATTTAGAAAAAAAAAAAAACATTTTTTTATGCGACATTCGGACTATTAATTTTATGTTACATATTTAATTGACCATCATAATCAATCGTAATAATTTAAGGCGCGTAATTAGGCTACCTACATCAATAAGAAAAATCTCATTAAAATTTTATAAATATCCTCGCTCTTCGCAATTGATTTCACTTCTACAATTGTTTCTTTACACACAATCCACAAATTCATTAACTGTTCTATTACTGAGTGGACACGTGACTAAAGTCTCTTTATCGCTTAAGATAGCGTTTTATTATATTACCGCAATATCAATTTATTATTAAAAACAAAGCAATTATACTTAAGTATCCAAAAAAGAGCGCGCACATCAAAATAAAAACGGCAAGAAACTTATCTGTAGATTGAAAGAACAAACGCCAAATAAAAAGTCGAAACTCAGCGAAATAAAATACGGAATAACAAACAAGTGTTTAGCGAAGACATTTAGAGCTCCCCGCACCCGATCCTTCTTTTATTAGCTACGTTAAGCCCGTTTAAGACCGAGCGGTACTTAGGAGTATCGCATTCGAATATGTACGCATCGTAAACTGCCGACGAAATGTGTTGAAATTGAAATTTTCAGAACAATGGAAGGTAAACGTGCCGAGCAAATCTATACGAGTAGGTATAATAAGTATTCTATAATCGGCAGTCTGGCCTGCATTTTAATTAATCATTATGCCGCATCGTATTATCGTTTGGCAACGTTGCATGAATTGCAAAAGGCGAGTCGTTTGGTTGGGGGTGATCCCAAAACTTTATGGTGTTCCGCGCTGTTTAAGGAAAAAATACGTTTTCCTGCTTACTGCATATTAATATGCTCGACAGAATATTAAACTCCTCAGATTATTCTGTCTCTTTGTTTTCATGGGAATTCCCATTGGGAGGAAAATTCGGGTGTATCGTGCCAGTGTTTTCATCACAAAGTATTTTACTCTGTGCAAATAATTTCATCTGACTGCCTCTTTGGTTAGTAGTTTTTAAGCGCGACTGCTGAGCATGAGGTCCTAGTTTCAAATCCCGGGTCGGGCAAAGTAGGCTCGACGCCTATTACAGTGGGACCTATAACATAACTGGCGAAATGTGCCTGTACATCTCTGCCTACGCCTTCGGGGAATACAGGCTAACGCTTGTAAATATTTTTTCTTATACTAAGTATTAAGCTCACTGTTTTGCTACAAATAAGTATTTTATGTCAACGAAAGGTAATTTTATCGCTAAACTTAATTGAAATATTTTATTAGCAAAATATGTTTTCTGCTCGATGTTAATGTTATTAACAATTTGTCGTCTTCTTATATTAATAATATTGTTTTTTTATTATGATAGCAATTGTGAAACTGATAGCCGAGTGGTATGACCGTTGGACTGCCAAGTCAAAGGTCGCAAGTTCTAAAACCCGGCACGCACCAATGTCTTTTCGTATTTATGTGCGTACTATAAATTAGTTATCAGTTGCTAAAAACGGTGAAGGAAAACAGCGTGAGGAAACCAGCACACCTGAGAGATTTTTCAACGGCGTGTAAAGCCATGTCAGAGGACTACAGGCGGTTTAAACTCTGACACCAGGTTGTTGATGAACCATAGGATAAGAAGAAGATGAAGTGAAAAGTATTTTTATTCAATCGAACATAATACTATGGAATTTGAAATCAAATGAGAGTTCACCTATGTGCACTGAGTCACCGGTTTTATCTCGCGTTTTTTTTATACTTTGATGATCATTCAACAGTTGCGCAAAGCAATGACAATTTTTATTCTCTTCAGTTTAGAGCCAATGAGCCTGGATAAATTAGCCTGGCGCGGTCTGACGTGGTCTGGTATTTAAAAGTAAGTATTATCTTATTATTATCGGGCAACCGGTGGATACAAGCTGCAATTTGTCGTTCATTATGGCGTTCTAAGGGGGAGGCCTTTGGACCAGTGAAGCAGTGGACGTCTTCCGGCTGATGATGATGATGATGATTATCTTTACGTTCACCTTTGTTTATCATTATCGTTACATATTCCGAAACGTACACTACTCATACAGGATATTTAATCTTGAAATTGGAGCGGATTTATTTTTTAACTCTTTTTACGTCAGTTTAAGGTATTTGGGTTTTGGGCATACATTTTAAATGTAACACTTTTTCAAAAGGGGCCATCTATAACATTCAAAAGAGAAATAATTGCCGAATTCCAGCATGTGTCTACCCGTAAATATTTTCGCTCCGTCAGAAATTCTTGGGCGTCTTAGAAATATTTGTAGGGTACTCGTCAAAGCGCCTCTAAAATGTAATATCTTTTTATCCGGCAAATAACTGGTTATTTTGTTTTGTAACTGGGTATTAGAAGAGGATTAATCTCAGTTTATAATAATAATATAATAATAATAAAACCTTTATTTTCAGGAAACTATGGCCCATAGATAAATACCTTACAAACTAACATATATAAATATAGTAACATGTTTTGTTAGTATAATATAGACTTAATATTATGTTAGTAAAAACACTTCCTAGCACTTCGTATTAGTGCGTTCCAGTGGCACTTGTCCGCGGAAGCGACGGAACACCACATCTTGCGGCCAGAAGTCTTCCTGCAAGACGAGGGGCAGGTAACAGTTAGGTACTCGCACCACGAACGCCTTGAAGTTGACGTTGCGGCGCGACTCAAGCTCCTGCACCCTCGGCGCGTATTGAATCTTCTGACGCACGTACTCTACGATGCTCTCCGCCTTAGTGGTGTAACGCAGGCGCGAGATGTACACCGGAGTGTTCGGCGTGGCAGCCCGGACGAGCATTTTCGGCTCCAATGGGGCTTTGCCTGGTATCCTACTATTTTGTATAGATTATAATTTTAATATATTATTTACTATATATCCCGGTTATACTCACGTGTGTATTCGGGAATGCCCGACTAGTTTCGAAGTCGAACGGAGACCTTATTCTTCTTCTTCTTCTTCTCGAAACTAGTCGGGCATTCCCGAATACACACGTGAGTATAACCGGGATATATAGTAAATAATATGGATAACACTCACGGAAGTTATTATATTATTATTACAAAACTGAGTTGGGGAACTATTTTGGCTAGTATTACTGTTTCGAAGCAATAATAATCGTTTTTTTTAAATTGTCGCATGGAAACGGATGCTGCCTCTGTATAGATTGGCCAGTCAACAAAGATGGCGGCAGCTGGCAATGGTGGTCGCCCTCCCAAGGTTCGCTGGACGAACTAAGGTATTATTACTCGTGTATGCTCTACTAACAATCCTGAGAATGTTCTAGACTGGTTAGGTTAGCGTTTCAACTGCTATCACGGGTCGTGGAAGAGTTATCGGTACATTTGTTATATACTCATTCAGAAAATACAATTAGATACTTGATGTTTGGCGGAAGCGCGTCATCCATACATGATTATGAAATCTGTGAATGTAATACTATATGTAAGTATATAATGTAATATAGTAGGTTAGCGCTATTCGTTGATTATTGAATTCTGTAACTCATTCAGCTGTTGTCCATTATTGAATAACTCGTGGATAAGGGTTTATTTACGAGTTTGTAGTAATTAAAATGGAATTAATTAATTAACTGTTATATTTACGTGTACTTGAAATTAGTTTCGATTTCGGGTAACCAAGTAGATGATAAATTAATGATTCCGCCGCTTTTTTTTAAAATGGCAACTACTTTTTTGTCTATGCTATCTTACAAAAATATAGCTAAAAATATAAAAAATATTTAGTAGCCAACAGAAAGAATAGTCTAGTCTAGTCTCTTGACTGCCTGTTGCTATGCGAGACTGCGAAGCATGAGGTCCTGGGTTCAAATCCTAGGTCAGGCAAAGGTCTGGGTTCTCCATTAGGTAATTCTCAGTAGCAGCACGGAGTCTGGATTTGTGTCCGGTTGATGGCATTAGGCTCGCTCTCTATTACATTGAGGCCTAAGATAACATAATTGGCGAAATATAGTTGTGCTATACTATATGTGCACCTCTGCCTAACCCTTCGGGGAATACAGGCGTGATATTTTGTAGAAAGAATTTAATTCTAACCATTTTGGCGGTCGTCAGTTCTACTCCAGAACTGACAACCGCCGAAATATATGGAATGGAGTGGACCGTAACCAGATTTTTTACTTTATTAGAATTCTATTCATTCGTGTTCCAATACCCATATGAATCTCAATAGGGAAATACGAGTAACAGATATTAAAACAAAAATCACTAGATTTTTCTATTCGTTGGATTTTTGTATTTAGGGTACCGGGCTTTCATTGTATAACGCGTGTGACGTTGAGTGAATACCAAAAGGCTGGATAGAATACATTCATTTGATATTATACATAAAATAAGCCTTCTTTTACAGAAAAGAAGCCTTCTACAATAATCAGATCTACCCGTATGCTAAAAAGAAATACTAAGGACTGTATCTATACAGACATGTCATGATAATCGGTTCAGTGGTTTAGGCGAAAAAAGGGAACAAACAAACAAACTTACTTTCGAATTTATGATATTAGTAAGGAAGTAAGGATTATACGAAGATTTTCGCTTACATAAGGAAGCTTATTAAGATAGTTGAATAGTTAATTTACTGCGTAATTAACTTAGAAACTACATACGCCACCGATATTATTGTACATTATATAGTATATATTTACTTTATTTCCAATTAAATATCGTAGTCGTCCATATCGCATGTGTGCTTATGTGCAAATATCCCGGGCTCAATAATGATCGCAATATGGCTATGCATTCATTTCGGACGCAATGTATCTGTTCAAGCATATTTACGAACGAAGTATGTTATAGTCAGGGAACCACGGTACTAATTTAAAATTGATCACTATCAAGCTAATTATCCGTGATTTTTTCATTCATTTTGATGACATCCAACTTTTCTTACTAAAATTCTCGATTGTGGTAGCTAAAGCTCTAAAGTTGTAGTGAGATGTGCTACCCCTGAGCATATCACACTACAACTTTAGAGCGTAGAACTGGGATAACATACCACGCAATTTGTAGTGTGATGAGTAAGAGAACAGTTGGACGTCTCATCAAAATGAAGCTAATCACGGAAAATTAGCCTGATAGTAATCAATTAAAATTTGGTCCGTGGATCCCTGACTATGAAGCGATACAGTTCATATTAAAATGCGGGCTTAAAGTTAAGTGGATTAAGTACGCGTGGTCCGCTAAAGATAATGGGCCCTACGTCCCCAGTCCCCACTTAATAAGCGATGCGAGGCTCGGTGTATTAAGATATTGTCCACGCTATATGATCCTTGACCATAAATCGAGCAAGTAATTATTATGTTAAATAAACAGTAATCAAATATCATGCCTGTATTTCCCGAAAGGGTTGGTAGAGGTATATAGTACCCTCAAATTTCGTCAGTTAAGTTATAGGTCCCAATGTAATGGGGTCGAGATATTACCATCAGACGAGCACAAGTCCAGACTCCGTGCTACTACTGAGAATTACCACTACTGAGCAGTCACATTGTTACACCTACTGTTTTTTTTCTCTCTATATTTATTAAAGGACTTTTATAAATTTGTACATGCCAGTCCTATCATACCTTATATATAAAATTTAACAAAGAAAACGTAACAAAACAAACTTAAATATACTGTATGCAGCGTCTGAATTAGGGGTCGACAATATGTAGTAGAACATACCCGTGTCGTATACATTTATGTGTAGCTCCCTTAGTAGGACTTCTCTAGCAGCACCTATTGTTTATTGCTTATTGGTCTAGTGGTAGCCAAGCGCGAATGCTGAGCATGAGGTCCTGGGTTCGAATACCGGGTCGAGCAAAGTGTTATAGGTTTTTTCCATTAGGTAATTATTGTTAAACTATATTATAGTTAAATTATTTATTATTAAAATGTATGAAAAGTTTAAAAGGTTTTAATAAAACGACTATACAATCTGTGTACTTAAGAAAATACCAAAGTGAAAATTATTTAATTACTAGTCTTTTTACCATACAATTTAATTAATTGTATATCACTTAATAGTTATGAATTAGTTCTTAAAATCTGTTTGCAGACATTCAATTGCCTTAATTAGAAGTCTAAAAGACTTGAATAGTCTTAAATTAATGATAGCTTTAGCCTTTACTCCTTTGAAGATATTAATTACATTTTCAACAATAATAAGTATTCTATTATATTGTGTAAGACATCATTTATGGATTGTATAAACATAAACTGCAGACAGCGCAGACAGCTCAATTTGACGTATCTGGGGCCCCAAATAAATAGCAAAATGCTGAACGAATATAAATAAAATTGAAGAAGAATTTGACGACCCGGTTTGTGCAGTGGCTAAGCGATTAGACTGCTGCGCTAAGGGTTCGTTTCGCACGGGACAAAAATCTGTGAAATCCGAAGATATTTATCCCGAATCTGGGTGGTTGTGTATGTGATATTACATGTTTGTGGAACACACACGATACTGAAGAAATTTCTAGTGTTGGGCGACATTTTATAAAAAAAAATGAAAATAATAAATGTATGGAGATGACAATCATTTATCATTCTATCGGATTTCAATTTATTTTCCATTCCATACTCGGTGTTCAACTCTTGCACCACCCTAAGGTTGATTGGCAGAAAATGCCCAATGACATTAAGGCCGCCTTTGTGCTAATATAAATAAATAATGATTCCACCAAAAACAATTTGTTAGTTAAGTCAATTCATAAAAAAGTATTTTTAAAATGCAGAAAGTTGTATTATAATTAGCCAATTTCACTTTAAGGGAAGACAGTGCAATTTGTCGTATTAGGTGACGTAGACAATTAGCAAAACGCCAAACGAATAGGAAAATAATAGAATTAAAACAAATGGTTGGTAACTTTCTTTAAACAAGTGACAGTCTCTTATCTCTAAACAGCAAGCTTTCTGCGCCATAAGTCGGCCCATCTACAATATTAAACTATCGTATTAAAACGAAGCAATGTAAAGTGTCCCAGCTTCCCAAGTGCGCTAACTTAATGGGTTGCAGTGCGCCCGTGCGCTAGAGTGTTGCGATGGGCGCGAAATGGCTCGTGAACCGATAACGCATAACGTGCAAAGCTTCTGGAATGAACAGTACTCTGTTTCTTAAATATTTGCACGATAATAATATGTTAACGATTTTTAGACATTTTATCCCCTTTTCGAGTCTTTAAAATGAGGGCGCTAGTAACATATCTATACTTTTTTGATATATCATTGGCATGAATGCACTCATTGCGCTTGTAATCCCTTAGAGGTACTCATAGATAAAGCGTGCAGATTGTATATGAGTGTGTCTATATGAGATATTACTTTGTGAATATCACAAAGTAATATCTAGGGCAGCTATTGAAATTATCTTTGTGACCAGGTCCAACTATAATAATTTAATTTGCATTACAAGGCCCTTCTCTCCCCTTCCCGTTCGCTTAGACTAACAGTGAATTGAAATAAATCAAATAGTCAAATTTTTATTTGTTTGTGGGCATTTCAAATAATGTAAATTTGAAGTATCTATTAGGGAAGAAAAAACCGTGGCGACGGTGAAGGGTGAAATGAAGATAAAATGCAACGTTATACCTTTGTCATTCAACAAAGATGGATCGGGTAATATGTAATCCTATTTCAAATAAGTGAAAGGAGATCTCCTGGGTGTATTTAGGTAGCTTCTGATCTACCAAACTGTGATTGATGAATGTAATGAGATAATATTATCTAGCTACATACGGACGTATGTATTCTGAACGTTTCAGGCCGAATTACTGTTTTCTATTGAGGATTTTTGCGGGAATTAAATTTTGAAAGACATATTTACGAAAATTTTAAATCCAGACGACATGTTTTCGAAACTTTTGATGACGTTACTTTTGATAGAAAAATTTAATAAACGTGCGTTAATAATTGAGGATCAAAAAAGAGACATAACTTTAAAAATCAGTAATTAATTACTTGTAAAACCAAAATTAAGAGTATCCTAAACTAATAAGCTTTTATACTATACTTATAAAAATAGACGACCAACATAATACACAAATAATAAAAAAAAATTCTTATGATAAAGAAAATTGTGAGTAAGTGACCCAAAACCACGCTTTTATAAAGTTATAAATGAAGCAACGGTGTCTGTCAGAATCAAAGCTACTTGAAATCTAGCGTGACAGTTCATACCTTTGGGAAACAGTCGTGCGTACCTATATCTAAATATGGGTATAACATAACAAGGGGTCTGTTGGTCTTGTCATCCTTATAAGACCTTACAAACCAATTTTATTCACTATGCTGCCTTTAGCAGAGTCAGGAGGTTATTATAGAGGTATTACACAAAGAATAGGAGCTTAAAAACAATTTTCAATAGAAAGGGTCTATGTCAAGAGGCCAATTATTTTAGGTTTATTCGGATCTATTTCTCAGGCTGTGAAATGTACTTCTAGTTAAGGAATTTAATTTTAATTTTATTAGAAATGCCTTATGTATTTCCACAAGTTAGATTTTCAGTTCGTACAATTTTTTTTAAATAGAACGGACTAAGCCAATTACAATATTTACACGAAAAAAACAAAACACAATAAGACAAAGCGATAAAATAAAACCATAATTAAATAAGAAACAATAACACATCATAAGTTTCAAACAATCGTGAAAGTTCAAGCATTCTGACAAGAATAACTTCAATTAATTCGCAAATAAATATAAACTAGAATAGTATTAAACTTTTGCTAATTTTTATACATGGATGGTAAGGCTAATTACAGTAACTCCTATCCCTTTGTGTCAGTCTGTCTAGCCTTCTTAGCTTACACGAGTACATTGTTCTCATTAACGCATGTATCACTGATCCTAATTTGACAACACTGTGACAGAACTGATTTGTGACGTCACAAGCAGGGATCGGAAATTGCTGAAGGATGACGAATAACAAAGTAATCAATATTTTTGTGATGTTCGAGGAAAAATTTTACGGAAAAATACGATTTTTCAGGTAGATTACGTTTTTGAGGAAGATTAAATTATATACTAATTCAATTTAGGTGCTTTTTATTACTGTTAATAAAGGTTAATTAGTGTTTATACTTACGCTTGTTCCTAAGATATTAGGTAGGTGTTCCAATATATAAAACTGATTGGTGCAGTGGCTAAGCGATTGGACTGCTGCGCTAAAGGATGCCGGTTCGATTCCCGCACGTGTCAAAAAACTGTGTGATCCACAGATGTTTGTCCCGCGTCTGGGTGTTTGTGTATGTGATATTTCATCACGATACCTACAGGAGAAATTCCTAGTGTGGGGCGACGTTATTATATTTAAAAGTAAATAATGTACGAAAAGGAATTATTGTCAATAACAAAATGTAATATTGTAAGTATTTAATTAGATTAAGAATGATTCAGCAAGTGTTAACATAACATTATTTATCTATAAGATGTACCTAACTCTACTAGAAAAATCAACTAGCTACACCCTAAAAATACGTTTTGCCTAGCAAGCCTATTACAAAGCCAAGTACACTTTTGCATATCTTCGCTTCCATGACCTCGGTTGCGAAATAACACTCAAGTTAGACACAGTATCCCCGTCCAATATTGACAGGGTGTCGTTATGAACCCTCTAGGTCTTCGTAATTATTTGAGAATGACACACAGAATCTACAGTATTTTGGGAATTGAGTGAACATTTTCTTAGTAAAACATGACTTTAATGAAAATGTTTTGGAGAACTCAATGTGTAGAGGAATTCTTCAGAATGAATACTTTGAATTTTACAAAATTAAAGCATAACCTAAGTACATTATTTTCGAATGAGGGCTGTATTATTGGAAGCTATTTGCTTCTATCATCAGCCGGAACACGTCCACAGCTGGACAAAGGCCTCCCCCTTAAAAAGGGAGGGGGGGGGGTCATAATCCCCACGCTTGGCAAGCGACTTGGGGATCGCAGTGTTGGTGGTCAAGTTACAGAAGACGCTGCTGCCCATCTTCTGGTTTTTCCCTTAGTCGCCTCTTACGACACCTACGGGAGGGAAAGTGGTGGTCAATTCTAGGCCGGATACCACACGGCATGAATTTATTTCAACGTTGCAATTTGTGTGTCTTTGATTTACCTCAGAGTCTGAAATACTCACTGCATCTATCGCGTTCTTCTTCTTATCGTATGGTTGATGAACAACTTGGTGTCAGAGTTTAAACCGCCTGTACGCCTCTGACATGGCTTTACATTCCATTGAAAAATCTCTTAGGTGGTTTCCTCATGATGTTTTCCTTCACTGTTTGTAGCAACTGATAAATTTATAGTACGCACATGAATTCGAAAAGACCGTGTTGCGTGCCGGGGTTAGAACTTGCGACCTTTGACTTGGCAGTCCAACGGTCGAACCACTCGGCTATCAGTGCTTATCGCGTGTATTATTACACACTTATTAGCACTGATAGCCGAGTGGTATGACCGTTGGACTGCCAAATCAAAGCTACCCTTCGGGGAATTCAGAAGTGATGTTATGTACATTTTAGGTTACGTGACGAACTGATATTTTATATAAGACTCTCAATTTTAAGTACAGCCTACTAGATGAGCCTTCGCCAGTCGCCTTTGTGTTGGGCGAACATGCTGCGGCAAACAATTCCTTTGATAAGCTCCGCGATTATATTAAGGATCCTCTTTGATCGTTTATTAAACGAGGTACAGGACCGTATTGATACAATAAAAATATTATGAACTACAAAAATACGATAGTGGTTTGTTTGTAGTGTAGTTTAGGCAAATAAAGGTAAAATACAGGGATCAAAATAAAACGTCTTGTAACCACATTGTCTTGTTGTGCCAAAAACACCTTTATTTCGTTTTACCAAATTTTTATTTTTCGAAGACTTCTACTTAAATAGTGCCTTGCTTACATCAGTTTTATAGGAATTCTCTTTTATTTTGATTACCTATTTTGAAAGGTAAATAAATAAATACATTTTATAGGTATTCAATTTAAAGAAATACTTTCATTTACAGAAAACGATATGACCGCAATACCTCTGTGTGTATCTACCGTTCATAAAAAGAATTTTTAACACTCTATGGGCACTGAATCCCATCGTCTGAAAGCCAAGCCTTAATCAATGCGAATAATAAATATGTTGTTTACATATGAGAGTAAAAACAATATCCGTATTTAAAAGTAAATAGAAAAGTTAAAAACGCTCCAAATTTTCATTACGTTTGGAAGCTTTTGATTGTTTGTTCATGCATGATTGAGTGGGATATTTTGTGTAATAAAGTTTTTTTAGGCACATAGGTTATTAGATTCTTGTTTGCTGAAGTTTGATAAATATTTTTTCTGTAAATAGGTTACACAAAAGGTTACAGTTTACGGCCATTTTTTAAAACTAAATCGCGTTTGAATTTTCTGATTGACTAAACCTGATTACAAATGCTGAAACAAAATCAAGGTTTAAGGTCTCCTTTGAAGTCCAGATTTGAAGCCCTAAAAGAGCAACGATAGAGTTTACTTAGTTCTGATATTCATAATAATTATAATTAAAATAAGTCTATTAGGTATGGGTCTGATCTCCAAACTAAAGACGTAGTTACAGATTGTACTAAGGACCAACAGAACTAGGTAAACTCTTTTGTGGCTCTTCCAGGGCTTCAAACCAATATGAACTTCAAAAGAGACTTTAATTTAACCCTAAGTTTGTTTTCGTATGTCTTTTCAGAGTTAATCAATTAGGAAATGACGAAGCCTAAAAATGGCCTGGAGATCTAAATAGCGAAGTTTAAAAAATGGCCGATAGACTGTAACCTTTTGTGTGACCTATTTGCAGAAAAAAGGGCAACTGTGACTTACAGTGGCTTCGTTACTAAGCGACGAAAATAATCTTCTTGGAATAAAAGATTCATATTTGTGTTTTTTCCTATAAGCACTGCCTCGTTGGTCTAGAAGCCTCTAAGTGTAGCTGCTGAGCACGAGGACCTGGGTTCGAATCCCGGGTCAGGCAAAGTTATTGGATTCCATTAGGTAATTCTCAGTAGCAGAACGGAGTCTGGAATTGTGCTCAGTTGATGGCAATAGGCTCGCCTCCTATTACATTGGGAAAATTAGGAGATGTGAGTATACTGGCGAGAAGTGGGTATACTACAGTATACCCGAATCTCGCGAATTTTGTCGGCGTAGGTACCTATTGCCCCTACGGGGAATACAAGCGTGAGTTAGGTATGTATGTATGTAAGCACATACTAAAAACCGATCGTCAAACCCCGCATATCAAATACACGAGCAATAAAAATCCTAACGTTCATGCGTTATAAACTTACAAACCAACTTAAATTGCAGCGCTGAACTATCGAGGAGCTCAATACAGACGGTGGTCGCAAACCGCCGCCGCGTCACCACTTCTGTCATAAATCGTTAAAAGTTTCTCAAAACGAACACAGTTCGCAGTCGTACTACGTTTGTGGTCTCGTACGAATTCCATGGGATTTCGTTTTAAAAATATATATTTCAGTAATGTTTGTTCACTGAGTCTGAGTTATTTATAACTAGCAGTTTGGTCCCGCTTTGCCTGTTTTTGCGCTTTTATGGTTACTCTATCTGCATTTCAGTTCTCTGACACTCGCATTAAGTATCTAAACTTACATTAAGTATCTAGCTATAATTTTAAATATTTACATAAATAAGTGCGCTGCATCACGTTTGCTCACAGCGAGTTTGTGATTCCAGATTCTTGAGTCGAGGTTCCACCACGTTGTATTCAATCATCTTCAGTCAGTGATGAAATAAAATGTACAGTAAAATCGCACTAAGATTATGAAGGCGAAAGTTTGTGAGTGTGTAGGTTAGCATGTTTGTTACCTCTTTACGATCAAACGGCTTGACTAATTTTGATAAAATTTGGTATGGAGGAAGCTGATACCCTGGATTAACACAAGGCTACTTTTTATCCCGAAATATACCAGTAACACCGCGGGGCGAAGCTATTTAGCTTATATATCGAAGTAATATAAATATTCCTATGTTCCAAGCTGTCATAGGCATAAAATAAATTGAAACTAGCTGTGTAGATAACAGAATGCCATCCACCCACAAAACCTAGCTGCGTTGCGACGTTATGCGGGTCACATCGCGATTCGCCTAACAAAAAACCGACACGGCGTCGAAACAAACAATTGTGAAGCACATCACTAAACTAAACTAGAGGTATAAACTCAGGTACCAAAGATACCAATCTTTGTTTGCACCAACAATTTAGCAACCACCAACATTTAGCTCTGCGGTTCTGACTTAAAATTTTACGTCAGAACAGTAGTTGTGGAATGTGGAAACTTCGCCTGGGATGTGTCTCTCAGCGTCCGAAGTATTCTGAAGTGTTATATAATGTGTTTTGACGTATGTAGGACTTAATCAACTCACTCCGTCTGTAATTCCTTAGTATGTAGTGCGAAAGGACATGGGGGACATAAGACATTTATTTCATAACAAACTTACATTTGTGTTGAATATAAATACAAGCAAAAACTTAGTAACTAAAAAAGACACATAACCCATTATTATTTCATAAGAATTTATTTTGTGTCTTTTGCTATAGTAATATTTTTTTGCAAGTATGTTTTAAGCCTATTAATAAATATCTCGTGATTAATTATAACTTTAAAATTTGGAGCGTTGAGTGTGGAATGAATTGAAGGAGATACAAGCCATAGAGGTGGTGGGGTCAGCTCTAAATCCCAATTTATAGCTTAGGAGAGAGAGTCGGTTGCTCCTAATTCTTATATTGCATTTTCTGGTGCAATAAAAAGCCTCTACGAGCTTTAATCCTCTACCAATGTTAACGTACCTTTTAACTTACTTAGTATTAATGTAATGTCTATAAAAATATAAAACAAATTGCCTGCTATAATAAAAAAAGAAGAAAATAATAATATATTTATAAAGAAAATAAAAGAAATACCTATTGATAAACAAATGTTATTTACTTAGTAAACAAATATTTAAATAATAAATTATAGATACTCTATACCTAATTTAATACTATATATATGATATAAAAATCCGCATAAGTAGATAGAAAACTGTATTACAGTATCATAAATAAGAATATTATGTACCTACATAAATTTAATGTTCCCGTAATGTGTTAATTAGATTTAAGAAAAAGTGTCCGGGTCTCTTATTACACTATTTGCTGTGCCCTACAGGGTCCATAATGATCTCATTATCATAAGTTTACCACCTAAGTACACATTGTGGAATGCAATAAATGATTGAGTTTGATGCCTATGGTTAATTGTCTTAATTTTTTGAGACTTTGAGAGTTCAAACCCAGACTAATGTTTTAATTTTAATTTGTTTCAATGTTCTCCTGCCCGGATTTCGGCCATGGCGGCGTGTCTCAGCTGAGACTAGCCAACTACGTAGGAGATATTGCAGAGCACAAGTTAGGATGTGCGCAAACACAGGTATACTCCCTATTCCCTCACTCTCATAGTCCGATGGGACGGTAAACCGATACGCACGGATAGAGATCAGGCGCAGAACGAACGGCTAAACGTGCCTTCCGCAGCACGGAATAATGTATATCCTCTTATTTAGTCTCAACCGCTACTAACAATAATTATGTCCACACCGTAGGAAAACTGTCTAGGGAAATACGGGTGTGCACACACCTCTGTCTACCCTCAGGGAATACAAGCGTGATGTATGACGTAACATACATTTTAGTTCAATGCCGTCGGCTGACACATATAAGGGGTCGGAATGAGGGTCACAATAACTTAATTAAAGATACTTCGTTAGGGATAGAAAATTGATGACTAACTAACTACTTGAATGTTAAGTGGGGAGCTGATGAAGGCTCCAGCTTAAAATGGGGTCACCTTTGAACGGTATTTGAGAGACAATCTTTTAAATGAAATTCTCTTTTCGAGATTGAAATTTAATTAGGATTTATTTTATAGCCTCACAAATTAAACTATGTTCTATTTAGTTGTCAATGTATCGTACATTTTGGGTGAGCTGAGATAAATTATCTGGTAATTGAAAAGTCGGCCCTTATTTTTTTTCTTTTATTTAAAAACGTCACCCCACACTAGGAATGTCTCCTGTATCGTGGGTGCGTTTCACAAACATGAAACATCACATACCCATACACGAACACCCAGACTCGGGACAAACATCTGCGGATCACACAAAGTTCGAAATCGAACCTGCAACCCTTAGCTCAGAAGTCTAATCGCTTAGCCACTACGCCAATCAGGTCGTCGAAATCCGTCGTTTACTGCAAACTGCATAAAGTTTAGTTCATCGATCAATGGCTTGAAGGAAAAGAGTCTGTTGAAGGAACTTGAAGATTAATGTCCTCTTTTTTTACTGTTTGTCCTCGTATTATGTTTAAACTGATAACTAATCTTATTGACCTAGTTATAGTTAATGAGTGGTAAACTATTTACCAATGGATTTACCCGCTCTAAAAGTAATACCTAATTAATTATTAGGTATCACTTATATGAATGTAAAAATACAGTCATTCTCGAGTTATAAATGGTGTAACTAACCCGACTTTGTTTTGTATAAATATAGAGATTATTTTCGAATTCCGTTCGTCATAAATACTATGTACTTCTATTTAATCGTAAGAAACGAACATATTTTCTGTTTGGTATTATTGACTGCCTCGCTGGTCTAGTGGTCGCTAAGCGTGACTGCTGAGCAAGAGGTCCTGGCTTCAAATCCTGGGTCGGGCAAAGTGTTACTGAGTTTTCCATTAGGTCATTCAGTAGCAGCATGGAGTCTGGATTTGTGCCCGGTTGATGGCAATAGACCCGCCCCATATTACATTAGGACTTACAACATAACTGGCGAAATGTGGGTGTACTATATGTTCACCTCTGCCTACCCCTTCGGGGAATACAGGCGTAGGTAATATTATGTTTATGTTATTATTTATATTTTATGTGAACTCTATTGAGTAGGTATGTTATCAAAGCACCGTGCGATCAGGAGATCGTAAAAATGTTACCGTGTTATTTTTATATCATTTGGTATAAAATAATATGACGGATTTATTTTTAATTGAAATTTGCGGATGTGAAATACGTGAGAGATTGTGGGTTGCTTCATATACCGCTAGCAACGTTAGAGAAAAGCGTTTATTAGAGATAAATCCAATTTTTATAACAAGCAAAAAATCTGGGTATTAGGTGCATTATCCATTTTCTTTCTTCTATATTTATGTTTGGTGTACAATAAAGAGATATCTAGATAGATGGATCAATGTATGCAAACAAAGAATACAGACGAATATAGAACCTCCTCCCAGGTGTAGTCTGTTAGAAATAGGAAAATTATTTAAATAAAAAATACTTTTATTATAAACTAGCTGTGCCCCCTGGTGTTACCCGCTACATATTTTCAGTTAAAAAGTAGCCTATATGATAATCTAAGATGCTATCTCCGTACTAAATTTTATCAAAATTGGTCCAGCCGTTTGAGCGTCAAGAGGTAACAAACATACAAACACACTCAATATCATATAGTTTATAACTGAAGGTCAAAGTCTATTTTAATTATTGACTATTTTGTCAAATAGACAAGACTAAAGCACGCGTAAGGAAACAAAACCGCATCGAATTTCAAAGAGTCTTCAATGGGTATCGGCACTGCGACTGACTATATTATCTAATGCGTTGTCAACGTATGCCCCACGGTGTGAGAGTGAATGTGATAGGTATACCGAGGCGAACTATCATTTCCAGTATTCGGCGTCGCATCGCCAAAGGAATTGCTGATGCAGTTCATCTTCATGAAACCGACTGCGTGTGGCTGCTATTTTGAAGTAATACCGCTGCTAGTACACTGGGAGAGCGTGATACAGAATATTTTAAAATTGTATGGTGCTTCATTATTAACTTGAAGTCATTATACATAACAAAACATCACGACTGTACTCCTCGAAGGGGTGCGCAGAGGTGCAAATATAGTCCCGAATTTCGCCAGTTATGTGTTTAGGTCCCAATGTAATAGGCGGGCCTATTGCCACTAACCGGGCACAGATCCAGACTCCGTGCTGCTAATGAGAATTAACTAATGAAAAAACCCAGGAACACTTTGCCCGATTCGGGATTCGAACCCAGGACCTCGTGCTCAGCAGTCGCGCTTAGCGACCACTAGGCCAACGAGGCAGTCATTATGTCTAACTTAAAATTGCTTGAAGGCTTAAGTGTAGTTTCTATTTAATCTCAATGACATAAATTTCAAGTGCGGTCTTAGATTACGAAAGTAAATGAAATGTTCTCCGTACGAAATCTGATTAAACGAATACTAAAATATATTAGGGACTGGTGACTTACTGTACATGAGAAGATTGATTTTATATCTAATTAAAATTGTTCAATACCAATTACATTCATTAACATCTAATAGATACTCTCACATACTTTCTCTTATAGAACACCAGAATTACACGTATAATTTTGCTCCATTCTTTTGCAAAGATGTATTACAACTATTACCAGCCTCTTTAACATGAACTTTTAAAGCGAGGCATTTACTGTTGTGGAAGTCAGACGCCTTACTACACCTACACTGCATGTAGCAGTGTAGTAGTTGGTACATGCAGTGGTCATAGTAAAGGGGTCCAGGTAAATTCATTTCTAAAAGAACAAACTCAGCCATTAAAATTTTGCATGACCGATAAACAACATCCCCTATATTTACGAGATTAACTGGGAATAAATCAAGCTACAAGCCCTATTGTTTCCATGGGCCTTCCCGTGATCTATCAAACAACTTACTAATTACAGGCGTGCGTGCGAGTGTTGATTGATAGCCTATACAATACCTCATTAAATGTAATCATTGTTTGTTTGTGTTTGCTCTCAGTTTGGATTTTGATAACGTTTAGGAGATACACATTATACACACGTTTAGATACATATGTTGGGACTAAACAATTATTTAATGCAATAAAAATGCAGCACTTTAAGATGGCGCGGTGAGCTTTTAATGATGACAAGTGACATAAGAGTACCTAAAAAAGCTAACTTATTACGCATCGGTAAAGATGCCAATTATTGCCAATGCAATAGCGCAGGCGCTCCAACATGCACTATCATTTATAGTAGAATTAATGATTAAAAAAAGAGCCATAGAGTTTCCTTGCACGATCTTTGCCTTTAGACTATTGGGTCTATTTTTGTAAGCGCTTACTTAGGGAGTGTTTTGCGGTGCGTGCAATGTTAGACCATAGTGCGGCAATCCTTGTTTATACGTATTGGTAGGACGAGCCTGACTCATATTGTAAGAAATGACAACAACTAGAGCTGTGAGCAAAATAATTAATACTAACAGTGACTAAGGGACATATACCTACATACATTATACACAAAATCATCATCATCACCCAGAAGCCGTCCACTGTTAGTCAGAACGCCTCAATTAATGACGACTTGCCATTTGCATCCATCGATTGCTCGCAACTCTGACAAAATCGTCGGTTCACCAGGTGGAACAAGTAAAATAGTGTTCTGATAAATAATACTATTATTTTTTTAGAACAATACAGATACATATATGTATATAATACAGAACTATATCTTACATTTAACCCAAAATGACAGAAAAATAAACGTTGAAATCACTGAAGATAGCAGAAAGTCTCAGCTTGTTTAACCTTAAAACAATACGTGCAGAACTTCGTCGGTAAAAAAATATACTTACTAAAAACAAAGGTAACTCCAGCCATTTATTTTTTAGGGTATTTTCACCCTAAAAGCCTGAGCATCAAGAAACACTAATTTTATTACTCTTTTGTATGTATGATACTTAAGAAAGTTTTAGGTTGATCGCAAACAATTTCCCTTAACGATAATTATGTGATAAAGTGGGTTGTCTTCGGCGTCCCTTATTTTGCGAGTCTGCCTTATCTACTGCTGACAGCGAGATATTAATATAAAGCATTAGTAACACCCTGTTATATTACTTGTTATTGTTGCTTGAATTGGTATAATTAACTTAGCTTAGGCTCACATTATAAGATGTGATTTTCTACTTATCTTAGGACTGAGAAAGGCGAAGGTTTTCACTACAAAAAGAGTCTTTTACCGCCGCCGGATTACTTAAACCGTCACTACGTAAAGGATTTCCTCTTGAAATCTTTAATTAGTTTTAGTTTAAGTAACCATTACCGTCTCCTAGTGCGGCGGTTAGTCAAGTTAATAAAAATATAATACACACATACGATCACGCCTTGACCCTGTAAAGAAAAGGCAGAGATGTTTTGCAATTGGCGGTAGAGTGCTGACGCGATTCCGCCTCCGCGCCATCATAGGAGTCAGCGGTCATGCTGAGGTTTTAGAGAGTATACCCTCTTGGACCGGCCAAGGTTCAAGTCCTACGTAACCCTGTCGTCTCCGAACGGCAACGCGTAATGCATTCTCCACACCTTAAAAAAGAAGTATTCTATCAGCGGCCTATACCTATTCCCACATTTCGTCACTCATCATAATTTCCAGGACTGTAATGGTTGACTGGAATTTTTATTTGCTGATTTATTGTACCAGCTCTACGTATGTTACCTGTTATTACTATTTTCAGAGCATGGAAGGAATCTGTACTCTTACTCCGCCCTTTCAAAATATATGAATATCACTGAGATGATATGAATATAATTATATCCGAGATAACCTACATTTGGATAATTAATCTCAGGGAGCTATTTCCAACATCAATCATCTTAGAATCTGAGAATCTCTAGACCTGTATAAACACAACACATCCTAATCAAAGCATATCTGGATACTATACTAATGATGTTGGTTCTGTATCAAATGCAACTTCAATTCAACTATTAAATGAATCCTATGGATGAAGATATTATTTAGTGGTAGATACTAAAGATATCTATCACTATATGACGTTTGGTGCCATTTTAGCATGTTGCCCATGCTAAGCTTGAATCTAAATTGATAAAGGAAACTTGAAAAATGATGGACACGAGCGGGATTCGAACCCGCGACCTTCGCCGATCCGTGGCGCTGGTCTAACTAACTGAGCCACCGTGTCGCTGCTCGCATCCATCGAATTTCAACTTCATCTTTCTTTATCTATCACTATTCACTGTTTTGAATCAGTTCGTCTAAATTGCAAGAGGATCTTTTTAAACGGCTGTTCAAAAAAAGAAATGTACTGTTCTCAGGGTTCATGTATCTATGTAGGTTTTTGTGTGAGTTTCTTTGTTCCATCATAACTTCTGAATGCCTCAACCAATTTTATTAAATGGTAAGAGGTATTTAAATATATTTAGTCTAGTAATACTGTTACATAGTCCACATTTCTAGTTTTCCTATTAGAAATATAGTCAAAAGATGTCAAAACTTATGGATACCTTTGGCCAAGGTAACAGGGTCATAGTTTCTGCACTAAAACACTTGTAAGTAATGAATATGGTGTGTTAGGGTCCATATTCAGAATGCCGTAGTAAAATGTAATGGCTGGCAGAGATAGCCATTGACTTAAAGCTGGTATATCGTGTTATCCGCTTTCCACATGGTGTAGCTCAAGTCTCGTCGGTTCGGAATAGATAATCCATGTACGACGTATGCACGGCGAACGTAGCAAGCTACAGCGCTCATGACGTCACCGGTATATCTCGTTTCATTGCTTGTGAAGATGCTGATTTTTTTTAATAATTCCAAGTCATTGATTTCTGAAAAAGGCCCTAAAAACCCTTCACATTTTAATTGACTGGAAAATTCGATAATTAATTTGTACTTTGTGACGAAAGGCTATATTTGTAAGGGGGGTATCGTGTATTATTTTTATATTATAATAACCTAAATTCGTTGGTGATATTCATGTTTTCATACTGAGGTATAGTCCGCCCGGACTAGTTTCGTAACTTTGGCTCTTGACGTCGCTGAGCAAAGAGCTAATAAATAGTCACTCCGGTTGAGTGTTAATCTAGATTCTTTTAAGACACATATAGGGTAGGCAAAGGAATTTTTGTATGCCCATAATTCACTGCTCCTCTTATGGGTTCAACGCCTCTTCTGACTTAAAGTGAGTTCTTCTTTTTATGCAACATAATATTTTTATCAAGACCGTGTAAGGTAACTGCAGCGCAAATATCTCCGAAGTTGGTCTTTTAAGAGGTACCAGGACTGCCCTTGTTCGTGCGAATGGTGACCACCGGGGTGGTGTTAGTGCTGTAGAAATCCCACATTACTCAGTCCCTGCCCCCCAGGGGCCGGGTGCCATTTGAAGGTTTCGTCCTGAAAACAAAAAAGGGCAAATATCTCTGCATCCAATCCATTTCCATCTCACAAGGGCGCCAAAGTCCTTATCTAATATCTATGTATATTTGTTGTATAATTATTACGATGATTGGATAGTCACTAAAGTTACAGTTTTCCATGTGAAACTGCATCGTTAATGGTCAATTAGATGGTAACGATACACAGTGCAACTCAGCTTTAACCCTGCATTGCTAACAAACCAATTCCGCTAGATACACACGAACCCCTCATTTGCAACCTAAGCTAATCTGTTCATAATCGCGATAACCGTGGGATCTCCGACCTTATTAGAGCCAAAGCAATGCAATGTCAGTAATGAGTATTAGAGATTGTTATCATGTTCTGTGGCGTGGATCCTTATTACAGTCATCGTAATAATAATTATTAACAGTAATCAAAATATGATGCGCATGGAGGCAACTTTTAATGAGTGTTATTTTCTAAAAAGTTGCAGTATATACTACTACAAAAATGAACATAGTTGCAGTATATACTACTCTTTTTATCCCGTGTGTAAATATATCCCACTTTATATCACACTAACATAATAAAGGCGAGAGTTTGTGTGTTTATTACCTCTTCACGCTCAAATGGCTACACCAATTTTGATAAAATTTGGTATGGAGGTAGCTGACACCCTGGATTAACACATAGGCCTTTTTATCCCGAAAAATATAGCGGTTAGCACCTCGGGGCGCAGCGAGTTATTATGCCGTGAAAAGATGTGTAATTGCTCAATCACATTTCGTTGGTGTTAAATTCATGTGATAGGAAGCGAGCCTATTGCCATTATGTTTGATGTAATTTATACCTAGTAGTTGTAAATGTTCAACTTGTAGTTTTAAGCCTATTAGTATAGGCTTGAACTAAATTTAGCTCACATGACAACATCATATCAGCAACATCGTATCAAATAGACTGAAAACCTTAAAGTCATTAACAAAGCTAGGCAGGTCTAATGATATGTCAAAAAGTATAGATAAGTCATAAGCTAACAAAATGAAAGGGAAACGTGTTCCGAACTCTGAGTCCGAACTGCACTAGTCTTATGTCAAAATCGGACAACAATTATTGTAGTACCCAAGACTACAATTGTCTCCTTTTCGAGTCTTCAAAATAAGCGCGTTAGTAACATATCTATACGTTTTTAAATTATCATTGGACAGGTCCTAATTAAAGCATACAAACTCCTTAGGTGATCAATCTTCGGATTCATGTGTCATATTCTTGTGCTAAGTCCCAGTAATCGTTTATAATTATCCCGTTGATTGATTAGTGGGCGGCCGTGCTTCACCTTGAGGTCAGAACAACGCAGTTTGGCAGTCAAGGTTGAACGTCTTGGAATATTTGAATAAATTTATACGGTCTTGAACGAGTACGTGTTTTGAACTTTTTTGAAATATTCTTGGAGGTCGGTTTTAAATATCTTTAATTTTCTTTTTATGCTGGAAAATTAGATGCTAGAGGCGATGAACCGGGTGACGAGGTGAATAAAAATAAGCTTGCTAACTATAGGGGCTTATTGGTTACCCCTTCGGAGATAACAGGAGTAATTATTTCAATTGACTTGACGAATTAAGAGGAATTTAATCATCAATATATATAGCAGTGATAGCTGAGTGGTATGACCGTCAGACTGCCAAGTCAAAGGTCGCAAGTTTAAACCAACACACGCACCAATGTCTTTTCGAATTCATGTGCGTACTATAAATAAGTTATCAGTTGCTAAAAACTGTGAAGAAAAACATCTTGAGGAAACTGGCACACCTGAGAGATTTTTCAGCGGTGTGTAAAGCCATGTCAGAGACCTACAGGCGGTTTAAACTCTGCCACCAGGTTGTTCATTAACCATACGATTAGAAGAAGGACCATCAAGGACCAAGATGTTTTAGTCCCTATACCTCTACATTTAGTATACTTGCGGTATTCCTAGTTTAAAATACCCAATTCTTCCGAGAATTTTCAATACTATCGATATTATATTCGTGAAATTTGTCAGAACTGTCCCACAGAACGTACTGATAGCTCTATTTGTCAAAGATGGTCCGGACCCACGGTGATATATGTGCCTACTTATACATACATGTGTATTGCATGCTTGATGCGAGAAAACCTTTTATATTGCTATGATAAATCTACCACATATATCTATAAGCTCGTGTGACACTTTCTTCGTTTTCTGGAATGATGCCGATTTGGAATTTATTGTAACATTTTGTAGCTTGTATCCCTAAGGGGTCGGCTAAAATACAGTTGTACGCCTACTTTGCAAAAAATATGGTAATACATTCATGTCCATGTATTCTATGTAATAAAGATTATATATATGGTAAATGTATCGTTTTTAACAACATTGTGAATGTAATGGCCAATCTGTTCTTATTGTATTAAGGTAAATTGTGTTAAACTTAGACTTTAAGCTCTTTTATCCTACTTTTGTACGGCAATTAAAACAATAAAATGATTTATTATTATTTCCTTTATTATAATATTGTTTCTTATAAATTACATTTTTATATAATTAAATATCTATATAATATACAAAAATATAAAAATTGGGCCCATCCAGCAGCGGGAACAGGGTCCAAGCTACTATTATTATTATTATAGCCAAATCCATTTTTCCTAGAATGATAGACGATACAGGTGATGGCGTAGTGCATTAATTGATTGTTTTCAAAGTAATGGGACGGGAGTTTGTTTTCTACTGATGACAAATATTTTATGATTGGTGAGAGATGTGCGCGCGATACTATTGTTGAATGATATTTTAAGTAAAAGGAGGTTTAAAATGCATATTTAGAATGTAGCACAATATCATTATTGTAATAATGCTGATATAGCGATAATATTACTAAGCCTAGGTACGATATTGTAGATGAATTTAATACGATATTGGTACGTGAACGATTTAAATAATGGAATTGTATTTCATCTAAATAACCACCTCTATTAAATGAACGCTGAAATATATGTACTTAATACTATGGCTTACATAAGGTCACATTACCAATGTCACAATACAAACAACCTTTACTTCACCTCTAAAGGTCAAAGTCGTGATGTAACCCATATATTTTCAGAATGTATTTCATTTAATAATCGTGGCTAATAGATGGCGACACTGGTCCAATGTCAGAGACGCATAAGCTGTTTCATTAACCTTTGAAATATAGTTTGAAGCGTCGAAAGCTGAAGGGTTAGTAAGGGTTTAGATTGGCGATTAAGAAAGTATGAACTTTACCCTTTTCGCTATTGTGGTGACCGTAAAACCACACTTTGAACGAACATAGTGAGTAGCTTAGAACAGGTTGTATCGAAGCTCAAGGGTGAAAAGAAACAAAAACTTTTAATCTGATTTTATAGTAAAAAGGGTGAAGATTGTTACCATTGAGTACCCTATAACATATGTGTTCTATAGTGGAGGTAGAGTATACTGTTTAAAGAATACCAGATGTATTGGTAATTACTAAATTAGCCTGATAGGCGAATGTAATTAATAATCTGAAATGGATTATCTCCTCAATTATGTAGTAATGACTAGCTATTAGTTGATTTGCTTATTGGGGTATAATTGAGCACTGATTTAATGGTTTGAAAGGGTGTCTTTTATTAAATCCTTGTAAACTATTTAATTGATTCGCTAATACTAACATGGCAGCAATTATTCAAAAACAAATTCTACGAAACACATTATTGTATTTAATAAAAATAAATAAAATTACAGATACTTTTAATCTAAGAAATGCTTTAGACATGAAACGAGTTTAGACGCTTCCATGATAGTTTAATGGTAATGGTGAAATAATTTATGGTATTTTAATGAGGAAGCAACTTCCTTTTTCTGTTAAATTTTTTTTTGTTATATTTACAGATACTATTTTTGGCGAAATTTAATCTGTAGGGTGAGGTATGGTGGAGATTTTTGTAATCCGTGAAAAGTAAACTTTTCCTTTTAGAGATTGATCAGTGAATAAGGATGATAGCGAGGACGGCAAACTCAGGTATCGTCACTCGTGGAGGCTTTCTACTTGCACCCAAAAGAGAGTCAGGGCGGACGAGGTCGCGGGAATAAGCTGGTGTCTCACAAATAATGTAACAAGTGTAGTTTTCAACGTGCAACCGCGCTTCGCCCACGGAAGTGTTTACATCAGGAAGTTAAAAGACGATTCACTATGTTCACTCATTGCACTCCAAAAGTTTGTCGTGATAAGTTCTACGTATTAAAGTATTTCGCGGGTACGACTGAAATAATAATTTGAAGTGAAGCTTTCTTTAAGAAAAAACGGCTTATGGCCTCAGGGTATACCTACGTGCTTTATTTATGATTAATTGTCGTGTCCTTCAAAATAATACCGGAATAACAACGCTTTGTATTTTTTACCCGACTGCGCCAGGAGGGTTATGTTTTTTTACTTTTATTATCTTAACATTTCTGCAATCTAACCAACAATTATTATACAGTTAAATGTTTGTAAAAAGTCCGTATTTTTCACTAAAACTTTATGTTGATCATAACTATGAGTGAGATAAAATACAGCGGTTTCCTTTGTGGAAAGTTCAGAATTTTCCGGGATGAAACTATCCTTTGTTAGCTAGATAACATTCAACCCTTTAATAAATTTTCGTATAAATCATTTTGCTGATTGATTGCACGTATGTTGATCATTACACCTTTACTTCCTGGCTGTTTTAAAGGATAAGCAGAGGGTGCGCGAATTACTCTGATTTTTCAATTTTCATGACAACTTTTTTTGAGATTTCATTAACAGTAGGTAAAGCTTGGTAACACTGCATGTTTTGGGATATAATCCATTTTAAGCACGACATTTACAATAAAATTAAGAACGACGGTTTAATTTACAATAAAAAATAAAAATAGTAGACATCTAAATAGGAACTTTATCATCATCTGAATACACATTATCATATTCATGTTTGTTTTTTAAAATAGTATACCTATTAACTATTTAGTATATTGATAGAATAACAGTACGTTTTTAGAGAATTCGCTTATATTATCGACTAAGTTCTTTACTAAAGTCGTAAATTTTTACCACAACGTCATAAATTGTCGAGTCGTTATCAGGTTTCTGGTTTATCGACTGTGTTTTATGCCAGTCTTCTGAGGTTTGTTTTTCTATCTTTTCAATAAAAAAGTTTAACTCTGATTTTTTTTCAGAACATTTTTAAATGATAACATGGTGTTAGGGATTAGACCTTGGTTTTAAATAAATTTTATTATGGTTAAATAGTAAATGAATTTTTAGCTATTTACATAAATTACAGTGATAAATGATTAGAATGCTTGTTTAAAAAATATAAGAATTGTACATGCACTATGCAATTATGCATGTCTTGTTTAAAATGAACATAAAACCGTATACACAGATGGCACTTTGTCACAATTGGATATTCTGTGG
This sequence comes from Abrostola tripartita, assembly GCA_905340225.1. Lineage (NCBI taxonomy): Eukaryota > Metazoa > Arthropoda > Insecta > Lepidoptera > Noctuidae > Abrostola > Abrostola tripartita. Next base: position 2,768,947 of record HG996494.1, read on the forward strand.
CTTCGTCTATTCACTCGATCCTTTCACCTCTTCGCAGTCTGCACCTTTAATAGGATCTTACTAAAAGCTTCCGTGCCTCCAAACGCTAGATCAAATTCATTGTGGATAAGATAAGATAAGATAAGATAACATTTATTTGTAAGAATATGGTACAGTTAAGAAGTGAAAGAAATGCGTGAAATGTGTTAAAATTGCAAAACAGCTGTAGTCTGTTTATTTTGCACAAAGTTTTTTGAGTTACCTTTTTATATCTTTAATTGGCCAGTTACATTTTATATAAGGTCCAAAACATATACAATGTAATGACTTTACTAACGATACCCCTTGACTCTCACCTACCAACATTTACCTAAAATGTAACTACACATAACTTGCATGCATCAGACAACATTATACTCAATGAAGCATATGCACCACTAACTGCTTTTCTAACTTCTGTCTAGACACGAGACAATGTCTCAAAAGTTGCAAACGTCGTCAGTGAAAATAAGTCTGGCAGATGATTCGTTTTCTTCAAAGTTATGAGTCAAACTTAAAAGCGACTTTGCACTAAATCCATCACATATCAGTCTGTGCGGTGATAGCTTGAAGGCGGTGAGGAATATCACAATTTTTCAACAAAACTAATTCTGAATAAAGGTAATCGATCAATGCTTCAGCAGCAGGAGTTTCAGTTTGTTTGTTTGATGGTTTGACGGTAAAACTTTTAAAAGATTCTGGTTGGCATCAAAGCGAAAGTTACAAAGGCTTCACATCGGTCGCCTGACGTCTCTACTTATACAGTTTTGGTAATACGAAACTCGTGAGAAGAATATAGATACCCCTCAAATGGTCTCGGTCTTAACGGCGTCCCTTTATTTGGGGAGGGAAAGGGGCTGTTTCGCGTAAATCATCTCTCGTTAAGTTTTCAATTTATTATTCGTTGTACGATTGACTTATAAAATTTAAGTGGAAATAAAGCGCTTCGTGAGCTCTGTTTAGGGCAATTAGTTATTATGGGAACAGTCTTTAAGATTGAAACTCGTGCTTCTTTGATATTGAATTTATTAAAACATTGTTTCGTAGAAACAACTTCTGCAACTGATTTGCAATGCGTACGAGCAGTGTGATAATTCATAGATATTACACTAGATATATTTTGTTCATATTTCTAATTGATTTAAAAATATTACTCAGAGCAGCAGTGAAGGAGCCACAAACTGAAATAAAAATAATATGTTTTCAATCAGGAAATTATTCACAGAAATAGTATCCGCTGAGTACATAATAGTTTCAGTCCATAAAATTGCTATTGCCGTTTTATGGCAGTTTCTGCATTAAATGCGTTCTTTGAATCACTCTATTCTAATAACGGGTTTAGCGAGCAGTCATTGACCCAGTTTTGGTAACAGATCCTTATAACGGCGGTGGTGAGCCAACTTTATGGGGTACCTCTTGGGTGGCTCTTTAGTACGTCAATAACTGAACGCAGATTAATATTAGATTTGTTTGCATTTATCCTGCTATAGTTATGCCGGTTTTATTTATTGTAATTGAAATTCAGCTGCTACGTAAGCACCGATATTCACGAGTAAGCACTGATAGCCGAGTGGTATGACCGTTGGACTACCAAGTCAAAGGTCGCAAGTTCACACCCCAGCACGCACCAATGTCTTTTCGAATTGATGTGCATATTATAAATTAGTTATCAGTTGCTAAAAACGATGAAGGAAAACATATTGAGGAAACCGGCACACTTGAGAGATTTTTCAACGGTTTCAACTTTATACACCGTTGTATAAAGCCATGTTAGAGGCCTTCGAGGTTTAAACTCTGACACCAGGTTGTTCATCAACCATACGATATTTAAGAAGAAGAAGCTGCTTCGACATAGCTCTTATTTACCAGGAGCCTTTAACCTTGAATACATCAAATTTGATTCCGCCTATTCTTGGCCAGTTAAGATTGTTACCAGAGTAGTTGTGTTATTTTACTAAATAATAAAGCTTCATCTACCACATAGAAATACATTTTAATATAAATTTTAAAGTACAATTTTCTACTTTGAAATGATAAAAACAGTGGTATAATAATAAAGTTTTAATGGATAAGAAAAATCCTCTCGCTTGGTGCGCCGTGCGGTTCTCAGTTAATTAGTCCCTAGAGCGTCATAACTTGCCAAATGAGTATCATTACCCACATACTAATAGTTTAAAAAATACTTATTTTAGGCTATTATTTCTGGCATTTTGTTCTCATTTTTGGTTACAAGAAAAATAGTTATTTTACGAGTATGTTGATTAAAGTATGATAGTGGATATTTAGATCTTAAATTAAAACCCATGCATTTAGTACTCATTTTTGGCTACAAGAAAAATAGTTATTTTATGTTGATTGAAGTATGATAATGGATATTTAGATCTTAAATTAAAACTCAATGGGTTTTGATAAATGTTAAAGGACATACCAATTTTTATGTTAGACTTGTGGTAAGTACACAAGTTAATTTTAACCTACTAACTAAGCAGAAATATTGGTGAAAATATCTATGGCTCTTAAATTAAAGATCCAACCATTTTTATCTACTAAGCGAGGCGGAACTAAGTAGCAAAAAAAATATAATGTTGGAAAGGAAACCAAATTTCTTGAAAGCTGCAGGAGAATGGAGTGGAACATTATTACTGTGTTACTGAGCGCTTGCAATTGTTGACAGGGTTACAAGATTTATATTGTCATCTCTTAGAAATAGGAGCTTTCTGCAATAGAATATTGTAATACAACGCCAATTATGCCATGAAGTGATAGAACACCCTACTTGAGAGTACCTAGTTTTGTTGTGTTTTATTTTCTGTTGTTTTGCTGTTTTTTAAACGGGCCAAGCCCATTACTTGTGCGCATCAATGTAATGCATCACTCTTGTAAGCCAGAATTTACAATCATAACAATGTTTCGCTGACTGCAGGCTTTAAACTTTTTCTTTATTTCACATCTTGATACAGGATTAATTTGTTCATTTGTTTTTTGTGGGATGATTTTGACCTTGCATTTAAACCCCTTGTAAGTATATAGGTATTATTTTAAAAGGTTTTAAAAATAACATGTCGTGGTGGCCTAGTGGTTGACATACCGGATTTCTATGCACGAGGTTGCAGGTTCAAACCCAGGCAAGTATCAATGTGACTTTTTCAATGTCATAAATACTTTCTTAGATATTTATTTATTTATTTATTTATTTATACTTTATGCACTTAAAAATTGTGTACAGAGGCGGACTTAATGCCATAGGCATTTTCTCCCAGTCAACCTTAGGAGGGTGCAGAAATGTGACCTTGGTAGATGCCAGAAAGATATTTACAATTGAGAACTTAACTAATACTTACAGGTAAAAAACCTAAAAAGTAACTAACTACTATACATAAATAGACAAAAGAGTACATACATAAATCTAAATTATAACGTGTATATACATACCTACATAACATATACTTATTATAAATATTATAAAAATATATAAATATAATAATAGTGGTAGTGAAAGATCAGCGGAGAGATGATTCTGCCATAGTTTTGAAAAAGTGTTCACGTAACTTATTTTTAAATGTGTAGCGACTAGTAGCCATCCTGATCTCCACGGGGAGTGCATTCCACAAGAGGATGGACTGAACGAAGAAGGAAGAATGTAGAAAGTCAGAACGGTGAGAAGGGCATTGTATAAGACGGTTATGGGAGGAGCGAAGATTTCTGTTGTGGTTAGAGCATAAGTACTGAAAGTGAGAGTCAAGATAAGGAGGAGAAGTAGGAGAAGTAAGAAAAGAGAACAGCGTGGTCAAAGCTCTTTGCTTTCTGCGCTGGCGAATGGGCAACCATTTCAAGAGGGAACGATAATCAGACACGTGGTCATATTTACGGAGATTGAACACGAATCGAATGCAGTTATTTAGAAGGCGGTCAAGTTTGTTGAGAAGATCTGCATTCAGGTCATAATAGCATACATCACCATAGTCGATTATAGGAAATATAAGGGACTGTACAAGCTTTGCCTTAGTGTTGGAAGGAAGAAGATTCTTCATGCGGTAAAGGGATCGCAAGATACCCGTAATCTTCTGGCTAATGTTGGCAACCTGAGCCTGCCAGTTAAGCGTGGAGTCAATTAGTAGGCCTAGATCCTTCACATTTTGGCTGGTAGCAATAATTGCGTTATTAAACACGATAGGAGGCAGGGCAGCCAGATCCATTTGACCTATGCTGCGATGGCTCCCGACAACTATGGCTTGACATTTGGCGGGGTTGACTGCTACACCAAACCTATCAGACCAGTTTTTTATTATATGCAGATCACGATTAAGCTTGGAGATAGCGTCCGATATACTATCAACAGATGACTGGCAGTAAAGTTGCAGGTCATCAGCGTAAAGATGATACGCACACTGAAGCTCAGGAGTTATAAGGTTTATAAAAATAGAAAAGAGAAGAGGAGAGAGGATGCCGCCTTGTGGAACGCCAGCGTTTAAGTTGCACCAGATCGAGGAGCACTTTTCAGTAAAGACCGATTGCTGACGATCCCGAAGATATGAAGAAAACCATTCCAGCGCCCCGGGAGAGACCATAAGATAGGAGAGAATGGACAACAGGATGTCGTGACTGACGGTATTAAAGGCGTTGGAGAAATCAACTAATACCAAGGTTGTTACATTGGTGTTCTCCAGTCCTGCCCTGATATCGCCAGTCACCTTAAGGAGGGCAGAAACAGTGCTATGTCCAGGCCTAAAGCCAGATTGATACGGACTAATTAAGGAGTTGGTGTAGATAAACTTTGAGAACTGCTTGTGTACGCAGGCCTCAAGCACTTTGGACAGGAAAGGTAAAATAGAAATCGGACGAAAGTGGCTGGGGAGGGAAGGATTAGTAATTTTGGGCAGAGGAATAACAAAGGCTTTACGCCATAGGGAAGGGAAAATTCCAGAGTATAAAGAGAAATTAATGATATGGGAGATGGCGGGGAGCAAGGGGTCCAAGATTGTAGTAATCATGTGGCGAGAAATATTATCACACCCTACCGCTCTGGACTTGATGGATAGGATAATCTTTTTGATCTCATCCGAATTCGCTGGAATGAAGTGAAAAGGCACTATATTAGGACGCGTCAGACTAGATAGGCAATTCATTGTTTGAAGTTTGGTTAGACGATCTAAGGTTGGTACTGAGGAGAAATGACGGTTGAGGTCGTCTAAACCAATAGTACTAGGAAGGTCTGAATTTCGCACTTTACCGATACCTAGAGTTCGAAGGAACTTCCAAATATCGGCATTAGATGACGTAGATATATTATTTAGTATGTGGCGGCGTTTAGCGTTGCGTATCATCTGGTTACACCGATTTCTTGCGTATTTAAAATGATTCCAGTTGTCCTCTATCCGATCCCTTTTAAACTTGCGAAACGCGCGATCCCTACGTCGCATTGCCATACGAATCCCTTCTGTCATCCAAGGCGCGGGTGATCGCTTAAGCTTAACGGGTTTGATGGGAGCGTGTACGTCGTAGAGGTGGATGACGTTGTTATTAAATATGGAAACTTTTTCATCAACAGTAGCTGCCTTTTCCATCGGTTCCCAGTCTATAGCGGAGGCATCACTTAGAAGCCTTTGGGTATCCATGCGAGAAAAGCAACGCCTATACAGAACCTGAGGAATGGATTTAGGAGGTTTCAGGATATAGGACAGGTAAATTAGGTCGTGATGTGAGAAACCCGGAGCAGTATGTTGACCATGGAAGGAAACGAGGGAAGGGTTAGAGGTAATGATTAAATCGAGCCAGGTGCTATCACCAACATTGCTGTGATGTGTCGGTTGGAGAGGTAAGACCTGCATACTAGCTGACTCGATAAGGTGCATGAGTTTACGGGAGCGAGGACAATTTGGAGCAAGAAGGTTGGTATTGAAATCACCCATGATGATGTGGTGTGCATATTCAGAACCCAAAGATTCAAGAACCGATTCGAATTCAGTGAAGTAGTCAACGGTAGGGGGGCAGTAGACGACACCAACAATGGTTTTAGCTCCTCTGACACTCACCTCAAGGAAAAGAAACTCCGCGGAAGCAGAGACGTCAGAGGAAGCTACGATTTTGAAAGGGAAGTCCGAACGTAAATAAATGGCCACGCCACCGCCCCTTTTACCCACGCGGTCGTTCCGGATAAGAATAAAGCCGGGGAGTGGATATGAGGTTGAAGGTAGACAAGGTTTAAACCAACTTTCGGAGATCAGGATGGCGTGAATGTTACTATCCGTAAACGTGCTGTATAATTCACTATAGTGAGCAGGAATGCTTTGAGCGTTAATGTGGCATATATTAAGCAATCGGTTTGAGCTTAGGTTAAATTGTTGGCTTAGAAAGTCACTCAGGGTGTCAGTGACCGAACTAAAACTTTCGTTACTGGACGAAACAGCAGATTCATTCGCAGAATAATAGGAATCATTATCAGACATAATACAATACTAATAAATATATATGAAAATAACTATAAATATTGTTAAATATAAAAATAATAAAATTGAGGTTTTTCAAAATTTCAATGTTTGTGGTGCTACACTTATACTGCACCACCCGCCAGTTCACATCAGCAAAACAATTAAATAAAGTTAAATCCGAACAGTGATAGTTGTAAGAATATTTATCATTGTGTAGTTGGTACTAGGGATAAAAAAAAAATGATTGTAGAAGAACAGAGAGTTGATATAACAAAAAATAAAATAAAAATAATATGTGAAAAATAGTAACACTGAGGTCAAGTGTTTAAATAGTTGTCATTGGAAGATCGAAAGATTAAAACTAAATGTTTCTGAACGCAGTGACAAGCTGACAACTTCACATTCACAATAATTGACACTGACACTTGACGATGACAGAAAAAAAATATACTATTGTAGAGAAAAGATGGAAGCACAATGCTATATTATCGGAACGAGGGAAATGACGTTACATATTATAAACGTTAAAAGCAGGGTACTTACATACCTTTTAATAAACCGGAAGGGCGAATGTGCGTAGAGAACCAAACGAATCGACGAACGTAAACAACTCGATAAATAAAGGTAAGGCGATATGATTGTTTGAAAACTAAACAAGATACAATTATTTACGAGACGCGCTCGGTTTCTCACTCACAGTGTCTGTACCCCTCTTTTTTGCAGATGGAGACGCGCCTGCAGCCTTCGGAAACTTAGAGAGCAAAGGACTAAGCTCATCCAAGGAGGTGATCCTATGTCGGCATCCGTCTGAGGTTTTCAAGACGATCACACCGTCCTGCGTCCAGCAAGCTTTCATGCCAAAGTGTAGCCGAGCCTGCTCAAAAACAGATTGCCTTGTTCTTGTCAAAAACTCCTTCACGGCTATGGAGGACCCCTTCAACTTCGTCTTTGTTCTCCAGATCAAGGACTTTGTGTCAAGACTGACAAACTTGACGAGTATGGGCCTGTGATGCTCCTTACCGCCGGTTCCAAGACGGTGACAGGACTTAATAGATGACGCTGTGATGTTCTCCAGGGCAAGCCTGTTGGTGATGACGTCCAAGATCACAGCGCTGCTGTCCTCATTCTCAGCTTCATGAAGCCCCAGGAAGATTAACGCCTTTCTCCGGTGCCTGGTTTCCAACCCATCAAGGTGTCTGGCACACTCTCCAATCTGCTTACGGAGCAACCCAAGCATACTAAAGATCAGCTCTCTGAAGGTTCGGAACTCTTCAGCAACCTTGGCCACGGTATCCTTAGCAGGTCCAGCACTCTGGATTTGAGCCTCAAGTTCTCCCATCTTTTTAATGAAAGTCTCTTCAAGACTCTTCTGCACCGACAGGATATCAGTGATTTGTGCCATGGTGCCTGTGACTTGTTTGCCGATAATATTTGAAGAGAAGTGAAGTTGATGTGCTGGCAGGTGGTGTGTTAAAAGGGTTGTATTTTGTGTCACATAAATGTGCTACAAATGTAAGTACACAGCTACTGGACTATAAATTACCAATGCTGGTAAAAATTAACACTGAATTTCTATTTAAACTATTTTTAATTAAATTTTAAATCAGAGGAGTGTGTTTAGTTTTTCAACACCTACCCACCAAAAAAAAAGATATTCTAAGATACCACTGACTGACGGTGACGGAAAACATCGTAAGGAAACCTGGATTTAATTATCTGAAATCGCCAACCCGCAGTGAGCTAGCGTGGTGATCAGTGCTCAATCCTTCTCTATACGAGAAGAGGCCTTTGCCCTGCAGTGGGACAGTTATAGGCTGTTATTATTATTATAACATCGCACCTGTTTTCCTCGAAGGGGTAGGCAGACGCATAGGTGACGAGCCTATTGCTATCAACTGGGCATAAAACCTAACTTCGTGCTGCTACTGAGAATTACGTGATGGAAAATCCGACAACACTTTACTGACCCGCGATTCGAACCCAGGACCTCCGGCTCAGCAGTTGTGCGTACCGACCACTAGACCAACGAGACAGTCTGCTTTCATAGTGTTAATAAATTAATAATTATTTAATAATTTTAATTAAAAGTTTATACAACGTAAATCTTGCGAGTGACTCGTTTTAAACTTTATGTTTTTATGAGACTTAGCAAAGCTTCTTTAAACATTATTATACTAAGAACTCAAACATTCTTAGTGTTTTGAAGGGTAATTGACCTCAACATTAGTTTGAAAATCTGACGGACTATCTTTAGTAAAATTACACCGAATTCGCCCGAGTTAGGCAATTGAATGAAAAACAAAACAACAGCGTTTTATCTTAATCATGAATTGTGCATGACCCAATTCACCAGATAGGTATAAAGAAAATATCGAAATCGGTCAAGCCGTTTAGGAGGTGAAAAAACTATACTGAAGAAATCCTTAAATCATTTACCTCCGATTCAAATCGAACACATTCCATCAACATGCTTACATCTTTAGTTCAATTCCGAACGCTGGACAAACAAAGTTAGAGGCAGTTCGCCTCCTGGAATGCGAAGCCTTTTGCTCTTCAATTCAGTTGATAGTGATTGGTTAATCGGTTGTTTTGAACCTTTCAAGAGAAGTGGTTTTTATGCTTTTTGGATGTATGGTTTTTTATAATCATAGTGAGAAAACGGATCATGGAAGTGCACAATTTCTGAATATCTGATGTCGTAGTTTATTTCCGGAATAGAGAAAAGGCTACACGGTCATTTATAGACGTGCAGTTATAGCTTAAACGACCTATATTTTTCCTATATATGCGTAAGCAGCTAAGCAAGGTCTTCAGAAAATGTAAAATATCTCATAGTTGCTCCAAAATAGAGAAGGTATAAATAAAGTAGAATTTTTACTTTAAATGAATGAAAAGGTACCATTATCAGCATTATTTTGCTCGCTATGGCTAATATTTTCTAGACATCTTAGGAGAATCATTTTTTGCGGCTAAATTGTCGTAACAACGTCAATAATACCGATAAAAAATATCGAGTTTCAGTTTCAGTGTTTCAGTGTTAGTATCGGGTATCTAGTACTAGGTACTTAGCTAATAAATGCGACACTAATTGGTAGACTAAAATACTGTAACACCTCTATTTGTGCGCTTTATTATAAGATTCAAAGCTTGGAGTTCTATATCTCACGGAATTTTGTACAATTATCTCTCAAGCTTAGTAACCCTAATAGGGTGGCTCAAAAATCAAAATACTAACACTATAGAGTAGTCAGTACTGCCCCCTTGCCGTGAACTCTTAAAGCAGGATAGTTTATGATGTGTAAGCGAAACGCCGCTACATGCAGTGTAATGCGGCGTCTCGCTTCTACACGTAAACTGTCCTGCTTTAACAGTTCATGGTGAAGGCGCTTTATAGTAAAAAGTAGTTTTTGATTGCCGTCGAAACAGCTGATATTTCAAAATAATTTATTATCTTTTAAAAAGGTATACTATTCTTCAGGTCTTAAAATCAAAACTTTGACTTGACAGCCAACACTTTTTAACTATATCAATGAACAAACTAATTTCTAACAAAATTCTTAATCCGTACCGCAACAAAATAAAAGTTAATACGGCAGATTATACCGATGGAGAGAGCTCCTTACCGTCGTATCCGGAGCCATCTAGCGTGAACATTATAGCCTTGAGAAGAATTGCTGCGTACACACCTGACGCCGCGTAAAAGTGAACTTAACACTTTATGAACACGTGCATCAAGGTGTATGAGTAAAGGCGAGGCCAGACATTGGCGTGCGCAAAAGTCGCGCGAATGTTCGCTCCGAACATGTCGCGGATGATATGGGATAATGTCGAGACCCTGTTTACTTGCTAGCGTGCTCAAATGAATGCAAAAACTTATTCTTCTTATCGTATGGTTGATGACCAACCTGGTGTCAGAGTTTAAACTGCCCGTGGGCGTCTGACATCGCTTTACAGACCATTATAAAATCGGTGTGCCGGTTTCGTCAAGATATTTTCCTTCACCATTTTTAGCAACTGATAACTTATTTATAGTACGCACATCAATTTGAAAAGACATTGGTGCGTGCCGGGGTTTGAACTTGTGACCTATGACTTGGCAGTCTAACGGTCAAACCACTCGGCTATCATTGCTAAAAAAAATAAACACTGATCTTTCACTAATTGTATTAGCTGCTAGTAATCCCTGGAACCTTCACATCTAATAACATGACTATAACAGTTGACGTAAACAAGACAATTAAGTTTTATAAAATAATACTATTTAAATTGGGATTAGCGTTAGGGTTTTAAAAAGCCTATAAAAATATAACATCAAACTAAAATAAATAAATTATAATACTAAACATGACCTTTAAATTAATTAAATTTATTCATTACGTTTTTCCATACATACCATTATATTCAGGCCAAACACGCTACAATGTCTGTGCGTACCTTTACAGAGGGTTGGAAGTCGAGTGGGGACCCGTCAAATGTCTTGTAAATGTTGAATATGCTTTTACCTCTGTACTTTAACCGACAGTAATTGGTGATTCGTGAAGCAAAATACGTGTAAAGTTAAATATCTTTGCGTATGGAGCCAAAATGTGTGAAATGTGTTGTAGGTTTAGACTCCGTATTAGTGCGAGTGGCGTTGATTGAATCGATGGTAGTTGACATTTACTGTTACTGAATGTTATCGTAGACGTAATTTGAAGCCGTCTGCCTCGCAAACGGTTCGTGTTTTGATACAGGTAATGTTGTGACATCTTAGATTTAAGATGTGAGAGGTGAGATGAACAATTCTAACTTTACACAGTTAGAATTGTTCAATGATACGAAAATATAGGTACAGTCAGCATCATAAGTCAAGACATGACGTTATGAAACCTTATGTCAAATAATTGAAAGAAATAAACATAAATTCAAGTTAGGGTTTCAAATTATAGGAGCCTCCAAATGATGAGCTGAGAATATGTATGAGTTTTTACTATGTAAGAATAGGTCTATAATTAATGGAAATTTTAATTTTTTTTAATGTTTAGCTTCTTATGTTGCTGACTGTATACACACAGATACAATTTGGTTTAAGACAACGGGCCATTTAGTAAACTTTACAATAAAGTTTCAAAATCTCATGTACAAGGTAAAACTTACATTCATGTGATTGAAGAATTGCGGCTTTTTCCCTTTTAAGGATATTCGTAATTAGTGTCTCCTAATGGTGTGTTATTCCATTAAACGAGTCAGTGCAAGGCAAACGCCACTCCTTATAAAGGAAGGATCATTAATCACCACGCTTGCACACTGCGGGCTGGTGATTTACGACCATAAGAACCAAGTTACATGGCGATGTTTTTCTTTACTAAGTCAAGTTAATTTTAGACTACAAGTACCCATAACAACAAACTACCATTGATACTCATAATAACCTCGGCTTGTGTATGAGTTGCTGCGTTTTTTTAACTCCTGTCTAAAACGTTTGTTGTTTCCATGGCAACGCGCACAAAGGCCCTTGAAGTTAACGGTATGAACTAAAATCTGTAGTAGTTTATAGAGAACGCGACGTTCTTTAATAGTATTCTCGGTCCAAATTCTGTCAGCTTAACCACGTTTTTGAAAACCTTCACGTTAAATGATAAATGATTTTATTTCAGGAAATAGGTTTTAAAAAAACACTTTTACACGTCATTTTTTTATAAACTAGTTAGAATGATGGTGTCGGCATTTCCTAACTGACTACCTCTGAGAAGAAACACCGAAACAAACTCAGGGGTCAAGGTCCCTTTACTCGTTACTTTAATAACTCATGGTAGAGACGCAGCGTTGGCAGGCCTGTACCAGGTGGACTGACGATATCGTTAGAGTTGCGAGCAACCGGTGGATGCAAATGGCAAGTTGTCGTTCATTGTGGCGTTCTAAGGGGAAAGCCTTTAAAAGTGGACGTCTATCGGCTGATGATGAAGATGGTAGACACAATTATTCCAAATTTGGACCGTAAATATACCATGTACTACACTCTAAGTAAATTTAATATGCAACTCTATAAAATAGCACCTGTATAATACTCCTCAATAACATTTTTCATAATCATTCTGTTCATACCGTTGTAAAAGTCATACGCGCTAAGTAAGTGCGGTCGAGATACAGCCAAAACAAGAAGATATGTATGTCAGGGGTCCGCCACTCCGCCCGCAGCGGTCCTAAGATTTACCAGATGTGTATGCACATTAATTAGTCGGTTTACCTCTACATAGACACAATACATAAACCATGCCCTTTGACCCGCACGGGAGTATGGGATTTATGATGAGACTTAAGGGATTAGGGTGAGACAGGTAGGCTTTATTGTAGAAAAACTGTTTGCTTAAAAGTATTTTTTTTTTTTTGGAAAACATTGCCCGCACTAGTAATGTCTCTTGTATCGTGGGTGCGCAGATCGCTCAAATGTTTGCCCCGTGCGGGAATCGAACCCAATCAGGTGTTCATTCCATTATAGTATTAAAAGTTCTTTTTTCAATAGGAAAATTTATGAATGGAATCTATGACAGTACTTCATATATTTCAGTAGTTTTAAGGGTGCATTACTGCAGTTGGGACCTACTAATTTTTAGCTTGGTTACTAGTCGGCCATGTCTTGCTTTTCATGATTTGCATGTCTTGTTCTTGCTTTTCATCAAAATTTATCTTTTTTTTACATAGAACAACCTATCTGACCTCCACAACCCAGTTACCGGGTAATACGACACCCCTAACAAGACTGGCCTTTGGTAAATTATTTCAAGTTTAATATTCGGAACAAGGGTCTTTTTAACAAATAATCATCTCAATTACGTTGAAATGTTTACTTTGCTATCAAAACGAAAAATATCTTAAGAACCTTTCACTTATTTACATTAAACTTCCTTAAAAAACATCTATTTAGTAGACATCATTACTCAAGCTAGCTTTTAAAGGAAAGAAGAATATTTTTTACAAAAGAATAACGTTGAATACAATTTCAGTGGTAAGGATTTAAAGTAAACAATTTCTCACGTAGCCAGATGTAGTCGCTCCTTAATTATCTCATTGAGTCGTCTCCGCGGTACATTGTAAGGGACAACGCAGACAAATATTTTCGGAACGAAATATTCTCCAAATAATGTCGACTTAATGGGTACAATGGAGAAACACGGTTAAGTACTGGTATATTGACAAAGGTTAAGCTGCGCCTATCACGGTCGGTTCGTGAATGGGTTACCAGCCATTGTATACTGAAATATCTCCGTACTTCGGACAGTATATTAGGCTCAAGCTGGCTAAATCTTTTTAAGTCAGTGCTGGTGGTTAAAAGATGCTTAGGCATCTTCTGACTGTCTGACAACAAGTCTTTCTGTTATCATATTACCCATGGATGTGGAGTTCAGATCTCCATTCGCCTCTACTGGTATTTAGCCTTTGGCCTAGCAGCATTCGTTTAGACAGGAGTCCGACCCAATAGTTTAGAAAAGCTATTAGGGACACACAAGAATATAAATACATATTTTTGTATCTGGATATTTCTTATTTGAATAATATAGTAAATATCTTGGTACAACTCAAACACGGCCATCTGATCCCAAACTAGGCAGAGCCTGTATTATAGTAACCAAACAACTGATAAACTGATACATATGTACATAATATAGATAAATTACACTGACAGCACTGATAGACGAGTGGTATGACCGTTGGACTGCCAAGTCAAAGGTCGCAAGTTCAAATCCCGGCACGCACCAATGTCTTTTCGAATTCATGTGCGTACTAAAAATTAGTTATCAGTTGCTAAAAACGGTGAAGGAAAACATCGTGAGGAAACCGGCACACCTGAGAGATTTTTTCAACGGTGTGTAAAGCCATGTCAGAGGCCTACAGGCGGTTTAAACTCTGACACCAGGTTGTTCATCAACCATACGATAAGAAGAAGAAGAAGAAGACTGAGACTGTGCGACGAGATTATGCTCATCACACAAAGATTTGCCCTGGGTGGGAATCGAACCCACGACCTCCGGTTTAGCAGTCAAGGTCACTAACAACTAGACCAACAGGCCAGTTAACATTGGAGTGCTGATGTACCTAAATTGCCTGATATACAGAAAGACCTTGCTTCAAACAACAAAATGCTCTAAAACTATTTATTTAACAAAGAGACTTTTATACAAACAAGTTCAAATACCTCTAAGCTTAAAGTTAAACCAATGGAGCGGGGTGAGATGTGTTTAAGTAATTACTTGCACCTTCAGCACCTTATTTAATAAGTTCTGGAGAATTGATCAAAGTGATAGTGAATTAGCGCGCTCCTGCGTTGACACGCTTCAGAGTAACTTATCGGAATTCACTGGGGTATAAAGGGTGATAATTTTATTAATGTTTACAGTTTCTTGTTTGGTTTACGTTGGTAATATTATGCTGGTCGAGATGTGGTGGACTGGTTTTTTGAGGTTAAGCTGTTGTTGACGTGGTCAGTTTTTAGATGGGTTGTCGTTATTTATTTATTAATAAGGCACATCAACAATATAAACACAAACATAAAATAACAATTCATAATTTATTTATACCAAAAGGTGATTTATGGATTACAATAAAAGCTCTTTCTGTTGAATGCGGTAAAAAAAGTAGAATGAAACTTCATTTGATGCTAATCCTTTCATATATATTTTATGTTTTCCATTTTTGTGGCGTAGTTAACGCTTTTTACGAGAATTTTAATCTTTGTTATGTGCCTGCTGGTCACAATCATTTCGGTCTGAGCCGAGAGTCGAAGCGACGACAGCGGCTACAGCAGCTACTACACGTACATTCTGTATTCACATTATAATAAATAAATTAAACTGTCATCATCATCAGCCAAAAGACGTCCACTGTTGAACATAGGCCTCCCCGTTTAAGCGGGGGGGTTGCCATAATCCCCACGCTTGGCAAGCGGCTTGGGGATCGCAGTATTGGTGGTGAAGTTACAGAAGACGCTGCTGCCCATCTTCTGGATTTTCCCTTAGTCGCCTCTTACGACACCCACGGGAGGAAAGGGGGTGGTCGATTCTAGGCCGGATACCACACGGCACGGCAATTAAACTGTAAATTAAACGAATAAAATAAACGAAACTTAAATAATAAAAGCGTCAATTATAATGAAATAGTACAAACATCATTAACCCTAAGGGCCATAACTTCACAGTAGCACATACAGAAGAAAATATGAAAGCTTTTAAGCAAATAGCTAGGCACTCCGTTAAACAAGAGCTTACTTCGCACTTAGCCGTGAATAATTAAGATTAACTTTAATATAAACAAAGTATACTTTTAATTAAACTGACGCGAACAACACTAGAAATTCACTCAGCTAGAGTTAAATTTATAATACATAGGGTGGGGGGACCTGTAGTGGGTTGTCACGTTGCCGCGTCGCCGCGTCGCACGGGGCTCATAAATGGGGTCTGTACCCTATTTGCCGTAAGAACTTGTACTGTGGTTTTGTTATTTAACAGTTCAGCCGCGCCACTGTAAGTGCACCAAATGGATGGTAATGGCGCAGCTGTGTGCTTTGTCGTGTTATAAATTTGTAAAAATGCTGCTGCGAGCGAGATAAATATTCACGTCTGTTTAGTTTTGTGAGCTTCTGTTAGAGTTAGGATAAAGGGTAACGGTACAGTCTAGGAGTTTGTTATAATATATTTACAGCATAGTCTCTGAAAGGAAAATGTACGAAAATGTATGCAGAAAAAAACCAGAGTCGATTAAAACAAAAGCTATATAGCGTGAAAAAGCATGTATTTTTCATTATAAATATATAATTACTTACATCTCATTATTAAGGTCTACTATGTATATTTTTTAAATTCTATGATAATGTGTTTTTTCCTGCTAACTAGAACTGTAGTACCTAAGGGTACTAATAAAATTATCGTATAGCATGTTGCCCGATCTGAAAGTAATTCTCACGACTCAGGCCTACCTACCAACATTTCAATTTATGTATTAACGTACCATATTACTGTTTACTCCCAATGTTCTTCTCAGGTGACTTAGTACATTTCGTCGCAGGACCCATACACATATGCAAAGCTTGCTGACACAGATTTTGGTGTAACCAGCGGGTTGACAATCGAGCGTGGCGCTTACAGACGGACGACCTAAGAGAAATAATATAATTATTATCCTACAGAAACGCACGACTGCGTTCGTAATTCCACTTATATACTGAGTGGTTTTTACACTCGTAAAAATGCCAAAAAGGACACGTCTTTTGGTTGTTTAAATACGCACGGTGTCACAACGATCGTTTTTCGATTCAGGCGTGATAAATTTGTCACGTATGAAAAGATTTAACAAAGAGATTGAGCCTGATAACGAGAGGTCGGTTTTGGAAATGAATTTTTTTATTTTGACGTATAATATACTTAGTATCTAGTAGTATGATTTTTTCTTTCAAACGTCCTTTTTACATATGACCTAAAACTATTATGTATCTGGCTATGTCCTCGTTGGTTTTATCATGTCTTGTTTGTGCTAACAGACCACTTCTTATTTATCAGTCGGCCATCCTATGTGCCTTAAAACTAAATCTTGTTTTGACAGTATACAGTCCTCGGACAGGTCAACTCCAATCTGTCATGCTTCTTGTCTCTGAGACGGTTTTTATAGATCCCTATGTTGTGTGTTTAGACTACTGTGACTTCTACTAATTTTTTCCTAATTGTATCTGTCAAAATGTAGAAGACAGATCCTTCAAGTTTAGCAGAAAAAGAGGTTAGAGAATTTATACCAACGTTTGACTGAAAAAGCAAGTCATTGCCGACTAAATTACTTGCCTCTGTTTCACTGTTTCGTCCATTCAGTTCACAAAAGGATTCAATTACAACTGTATTCAACATAGGAATGTAATTGTATGTACCTCTACAATCTAGATGCGTACTCTGTACCTATGTATCTAAAATGTACTTTAGACGTAGAAAACTGCAAACAAAATCTAAAGTCAAACAAAAAGATTCGTGCCATGGAGTTTGGACATTTTCATTAGACTATAGTTCATTCGTTGAACTCACATCGGTTTATCCTTTTTCTTGCAATGAAAGAAGTCTAAAATACTTACTAAATAACAATATAAATTTTTCTAACGTTTTATGTAAGTCATTTTTTTTAAATTTCTTCTCTTTAAAATTAAGTGTGTGTGTGTGTACATCGCGATCGATCGCCTCTTTCTTATTCCCAATGTTTCTTAATTACGGGAGAGTGCTTTGCAAGTCATTTCATACCCATGGAAGTGTAAATAGATGATATTACATTCCTTCGGGATTAATCCTTAACCGGCGAAGAATTTTTTTTTTTTTTATAAAACGTCGCCCCACACTATGAATTTCTCCTGTATCGTGGGTGCGTTTCACATATATGAAATATCACATACACAAACACCCAGACTCGGGACAAATATCTGCGGATCGCACAAATTTTTGTCCCGTGCGGGAATCGAACCCGCAACCCTTTGCGCAGCAGTCCAATCGCTTAGCCACTGCGCCAATCGGGTCGTCGTCAATTTGTCTTGAACTGTGTTGTTTTGGTAGTAACACTGTATGTGATAGGTAGAGTTTATTATTTATTGAGCATAAAGGCCAATGTTTACTCCATTATTAGCATAAGCAATTATTAGGTCCTTACGTGCTAATATTTTTATCAGAAGAAAAGTTCAAATTCTGTGACTCTGTTCTCTTTTCATTAAAATTATATTCATAAACAAAATCTCTATGAAGGTAGATATGTAATATGACTTTAATTTTGTAGATATTTTATTTGTATTTTCTTTAAGTTTCAGTGACAACAATATAGTACCAAAATGAAGTAAAAATGGAAAATCTTAAGTCGTTCTTGTCGTTTGTAAGATGCGTTCGCAGTCCTCCCATGGGCTTAGTTAGAGACAACTCAGTTATTATAGTCGGATAGATGAGAAACAACGTCTACCGGGCACCTACATAGTGTACATTGATATATTGCGGCCCAGAGGGAATAGCAATGGAAGTCGCTTCACTCAATAAATAAAAAACTTATGTACGACGTTGATTGACGATAACGAATTATATTCTACAAATATTTCAAATCTCTTACTCTTTTGTGTACATAATAAATATCTATTCTCAAAAAGAAGCAGTTACAAAGTTTTCACGTGTATTAATACCTATATTAGATTGCCATTCAACGTAGCAGTTCTGAACTGTAAGTATTCTGAATTAACAACCACTTTTGATTACAAAACTCATTCAATTTTCAAAACGCTTATTTTCAAACTATCTGTCTAACTGGCAAAGAAAAGGACAACTAATCAAGTTGAACTGTTTATTACGTAAACCAGAGTCAGCGCCACGATTGTCCTGAGAGCGAGAATCCCAGCAATACAGAAAACTTGCGGATTACAATTGTTGAACTATTCTATAGGGTCTCCATCTTAGTTGTGTACACTAACAATTTTGTAGAAAAACTTTGAGTGCTTTTAACGATATAAACAAGTATTCGTATTAAACCTGTGACTATGTTGTTCATTCTGAATGTTGTTGGTTAAAATTAGATAATGGGATCTGATAGGACTACGGTGAAGATTAGCCCAAAGAAAACCAGGCTTTTACCCAATGAGGGATGAAATCAGGCTGTGTATAATTTTCTTCTTCTTATCGTATGGTTGACGAACAACCTGGTGCTAGAGTTGAAACGGCCTGTATGTCTCTAACATGGCTTTACACACTGTTGAAAAATCTCGAAAGTGTGCCGAAAACCTGCGCCGCTTTTAGCAACTGATAACTAAAATGTAATACCTACGCACATGAATTACGAAAATACATTGGTGCGTGCCGAAGTTTGGACTTGCGACCTTTTGACGACTCGAACAGCCATCGCTCCCGTATCGGCCTCACTAGTCATGTTTGTAAGCACCTCTTAAACAGAATGCCAATTAAATATTTTTTAATAATTGTAAAGAGCTCATTTTCATGGTACCGATATAAGTAACTTTTTTAAAGTTTCAGTGACAATCTGTTTGTCTGGTTATATATCAAAACATAATCCTGGCAAAGTAAACAAAATATTGTGTGTCCATATTTATTTTTTGTTTCGAATCCAGTCCATTAACCCTGTCATTGGGCGGCGATTTGTTTGGCCCAGTAACAATCTCATTATTTACGGCTAAAGACCTTTATTAGCAACGTTATGAAGATTTACGATCACCGAACTCAATCACGTATTAATAAATCATTAAAAGAATGTACACTCATGTGACAAATCGATATCCGCTGTGTTCACTTATTATTGGCTCGAGTACGAGTTTAACGAAGATTCCATTTCTCGATTAAATAATTCCAATTTCGAAATCCGAATTCCGAGTCAATATTTTGACTGTTATTGAATAAGTATAAAGAGGATGGTTTTTAATACCTACACTACACAGTTTGGTTTTAAATGTGGGTATTTTTAGTTTTAATAACATATAGGTATATTTAAGTTATAATTATTTACCTAAATTATTAAAAATCGATGCATAGTGACGTAGTATAACGAAGGCAAATTTTAAGTGTTACTATGACTACTACTTTTTACTTAAACTAAACATTTTCACCTTTCCATTGATACTATTGAAGGCTATTTCAGTGCAAAATAATAGCGGGAAAGAACGTCGTTGCGCTCCGCAGTCTCCGCGCTGGCAACGAGTCAATTTTGGATTACACAAAACTCAGCTGCGATGCACTAATTGCTCAGTGACGTGTCCTGTAGTTAAGAGTCGACTGTCCTACATAGTTCGTAGTCCTACGCAACAATATGCAAGCGACTAAGTTGAAATTGTAGTGGTTGTCTCAGAAAGAAGCTTTGTAGAACTACATTTTGGAAGACCGATTCATGTCAAAGACATCGTACAGCCCTCTTACCATGAACACTTAAAGCAGGATAGTTTAAGATATGGAAGCGAGACACCGCTACGTGCAGTGTAATGCGGCGTCTTGTAGATGTGATGCCTATCCACATCGTAAACTGTCCTGCCTTAAAAATTCATGGTAAGGGAGCTGGTGACCTTCGTTAGTTCGTATGTCAACCAGTTAGTATAGTTTTATTGCCAACTATGATACGGCGCTTCTCAAGTTGCGATGATACTGCTAAGTTTATGTTTGGTATTCACTTGCGCATTAGGTACACCTACGTCATATGTTAATGAAACGTTAAATTACGACGCTGTTCAAGATACAATTTTTACTTTACGATAATATAATACGAAGGAGGTATGAAAATGAAAGGCGTTTAAAAATTTTACGACTTGCTTCATATAATTGTAATATCTACCTAAAATATTTTTATATGTTCATAAAATATGGACTGAAGATATTACTTTTGATGAATAGATGGTAACAGCACAAGTATGTAAATTGTTATTCCAGTCTCTCGTACGGGACGAATATAAAAATATTAGATTAAGCACCAGACTTAGGTACTAAAGTAAATAGCTTTCTACATGTATGTGAATTGTGAAGTTAGTACAAAATAAAAGTAGAAATTATAATATTGCGACTGCCTTATAACTAATACTGATGACAAAGAAACAAAAGAAAGTTATTAAATCAAAAACTACTAGTAATTCCTAGATTATGGAACAGAAACAGACTTAAAAGTCTTTTTTTGTTTTTTTCAAGATATTTGTCTAACTTTAGACACAAATTTCATCAACACTGTTATTTCTATTTAATTCTAAGTTAGTACATTCCTTTTTGGAATACAAAATCTAACATAACATCACACCTGTATTCCCCGAAGGGATAGGCAGAAGTTTACCTACCTATAGTACACCTACATTTCGCTAGTTATGTTGTAGGTCCCAATATAATAGGGGGCGAGCCTATTGCCATCAACCGGGCACAAATCCAAACTACGAGCTGCTACTGAGAAATGAGAATTACCTAATGGAAAAACCCAGTAACACTGCCCGACCCGGGTTTCAAACCAAGAGCCTCATGCTCAGCAGTCACGCTTAGTGACCACTAGACCACCGAGACAGTCAACAGATTTTTCTACTACATTCTAAGTTAGTACATTTGTGGAAAAAAAATCTGATACATTTTACAATGCCTATATCCGACTTTAATGTAAAACAGTTATGACCACCGAGCGATGTATGTCGGAGCCATTAAACCTTTTGAACCCGCGCAGGCTGCGGAAAAAATCTCTGGCATCTCGTTCCATACTGCATATCGATTTGCATAAATACGATTAACCCTCACGCAATGATAATCTAGTTTATAGTAATCGAAATTGACTGCAGTCCAATTTTCTGAATGCATTTCGTATGTTTATCATCTTCTGTTAATTTGAAATGTAGTGTTTTTTTCTAAAGAGTGGATCTCAATTGTTTTGATAGGACAGATCCAGGTTGATCGTTTTTTATTTATTTATTCCTTGTCACATCTTGTCACTAAGCGGCTGTAAGTAGAAAGTCTCCACGAATGACGATACCTAATAACCTACGTCTGGTACTTCTTCTTCTTTTCTGATAAAATTCTGGTTGGCTGGCTAGTCTCAACTCTTCAACAGTGTCATGTATTTCCTTGAGACAATGGAATACATCATAGAACGGCTAATGCTGACACGGAAAAACAGAAAATTTTGTTCGCTATTTTCCTTATTGTTTTAGCCATTTTAAGCGTGGCTGTTAATTTTCAAATGGTTGGCAATATAATTAATTCAACAGCCTGTGTTATGAATGCAATCTAGAAATTATTTTTCGAAATAGCTTAGAACTTGTCTCTTGTTATATAGATTGAGAATTGACAGATATGGAGTAGAAAATACTTTTTCTTTTCAAAGAATATACATGATAAATCAAAATGTTCTAGACTGTAATTTTATTCAAGTACACACAAAACAGTCAGCAAAACCCGTTACGCTGTAAAAACGGGCACAATCATGAATGATCAACGCAGTTTTATATACGCTATAAATTGTACTGAACTAGCGGCTCAATTTAGATACATTACGGATTTAGTTAAAAGCGGAACAGAGTGCGAATAATGTGTTTGCATCCAATATAACTCAGCTACGGTACCTCTAAATATCCTTGCGAGTGGCGTGTTGTTAACGTGAACGACCGCAGTATTCCTTACTTTTCCCTCGCAATTGTTTCAGCTGTTTTAAAGGTTTATGTGCGTGCTTTATTATGGGGGCTTCTCACGGCGCGTTATAACATGCGCTGCGTTACCCGGAGTCGGTTTTTACAGCACGACGAACGCGCTTGAGCCACCCTTTCTCTCGGCGTGCTCGGTTCGGCGTTGGCATAGCCCGTATTATCACGTGCCGTGAGAAGCCACCGTTAGGTATCTTTGCGTATCTTGTGGGGAAGATAGTGTGTTTTTATTAGGGTTCGTTATCGCGGTCCAATCTGTACTTTCGTCTTGAATTTGATGACACTAATTCTGAAATGAAAGAGCCTCGTAACTTTAATGGAGTTGTATCGTAACTTTGATTTATTTGTAGTAGGTATTTGTTAAGGCCTTTTTAGGGTGATTTAGGTGGCTTTTTTTAAATTAAAGTCAATATAATTTACCTAGGCTACCTATGCAGGTACGTCGCCTTAAATTCCTATTACAATGTAACTTTAATAATTTAAAATATTATATTCACATGAAAAATGTTTACTGAAAATATGAGCAGCTGCTAAAAGTACAGTATTATCAATTTGCTATATGGTATGCATAAAACAACATACGTGACTGAACACTTCAATGTTTTAAACATTGAAATGACAAAATTAAACAACATTCTATATAACAACACATTTGCTTGACAAAAATAGGTACTACCTATTTCAGCGTTGCAATAAATAACGTGAGAAAACCAAACAGAACGTTTTATCGATTTCAAGATAGTTTATTTATGTGGGAAGATCTATTTGGTTCACTTGAATTTGTATCCTAATATTTAGATCAGCCAAGATCCCATTTATTTTTATTACGGGTCTGGTATCAGCATACGAATGTGTAAAAAGAAACGCAATAAGATGTTTCCCTTGCTTCGATGTTACTATTTTATTTTTATTGAATAATAAGGTTTTATTTTCAATTAGAAAATTATTTCTATGTTGTTTCTATTAGTGTAATATAGACTGTTTATTGGCAACATGCCGTGTGGCCCATCCGGCCTAGAATTGACCACCCCCTTTCTTCCCTTGGGTGTCGTAAGAGGCTAAGGGAACATCCAAAAAATGGGCAGCAGCGTCTTCTGTAATTGACCACCAACACTGCGATCCCCAAACCGCTTGCCTAGCGTGGGGATTATGGTACCCCCCCCCCCCCTTCTAAAGGGGAGGCCTTTGTTCAACAGTGGGCATCTATTAGCTATTGATGATTGGCAACTTGATTTGTAGTTTTGTTGGTGTTTGTTTGTAGCTATCTATAATTATGTAGGGTTAAAATTAGTACCTAAGCAGGTGCTGCAGATTGTTTTCTTGCTGTCTGTCTGTCTTACTGTCATTCTATTTTAACAACCTGGCTTTGATCTTTTGCGTAAACTATTGAGGGTTCGCTTTCCACACGAAATACGAATCGAAACGAATCTTTCGGATTTGGCGCACGTGATATTCCAAATATTAAATTTACCCAAGGTATAAGCAGATTAAATGACAGGGTAATGCTTATGGAAAAAGTTCGATCGGAGGCGAAGGGTGCATATAAAGCGATTCCTACGTGGCTTTTTTATAATAGATAATAATGGCAATTCAGTAGGGCCTAATATTGTCATAGATATTTAATTTTAGACGAATTTTTGTTTCGTCTTCCACAATTCATGATTCACTCCTTGCGTTTTATTACTAGCAGGTAAGACACGTTATTTTGAGACTTACAAATATGTCATACAAGTGGTTACTTACGATTGGCTTACGTGCAAGGCGAGAAAATCATAATATTCTTCAGCATACGCGAGCTAGTCACGTGACCTTTTTCTTGAACAGTTATTCACACTCATCCATCCCTTCCCAGCGTCTTAGATTCTCAATTTCCTTTAGCATCTTGCTATGACTTGTAATGTTGTTGTAATGTGGGAGTACTATTTTGAATAAATATATTAGTTACGAATGGTGGATTATAAATTAAATAAATTTCTAACTTTTTTAGAGATGCCTTAATGAATAACAATCAAATGGATCGCACACACCTGAGTCATTCTCCTACCATCCTGCTGATCGCCTAATCTTTTTATAACAACATAATATAATGAATTAATAATAATACTAGTTTCTTAAGATAATATGATAGAAGAAGATATATAATAGGCTAAACAATTAAATAATATGAAACCCGAAAGCAAAGGCAAATGAGCGAGACAGGATTTCACTAACCCTCGTTAGTTAATACTTAAATGGTCGACGGTTTAACGCGTGTTAATTGTAGAAACTACACATTTAAGTTAGACGTTCGTTAGCAAACTAGGATGTAACATGACAGGCGTATGATTTGGATTCCAAGAAGGAGCTTGAAAGGTCAGCTATGATATAATTACGCATCTTGTTCATTCTCAAAATCTTTGTTATAGGAATCCGAGGAAGCCTGTTAGTGTACCTAATTGGTAGAACGAACATTTTAAAGTTTATATAGATTTCAGATGCTATGATTTGGAATATAATGTCTAGGTGCTGTAGAACGCCCTTTGTTGAAGCTGTTATTATGTTTTGTTTGCGCGGCCACTCCACTACCACTAATCATTCAATATATACAGTTGTACGTGAATTATGAAGTTAGTTGCCAATAAACCTCAGTAAGAACACACGCGTCTTTATCATTGACATATGCATCCCAAAAGTGAACCTTATTACCTAGAAAATATGGTCGAATTCGAGCCGGATCGTATACTAAAACCGAAGTGTCGCCTATGACGGCCGAGCCGTCCCGAGAACAAAAGAAACCACATTCCTGAGCGATAAGCGAGTACTCGGTGCAGTTTTTTATGCAAGTCATTATAACAAAAATATAGTTGTGCATAATTACGTCGCGATAACATCGTTAAGAGTTAATAAATTAAAACCATGACGTCTCAAGTGGATCAAGCTTTAAGTATACTCGAAGATACAGCATCGTTACTTAAAAAGACTCAAATCAATCTAAAAAAGTGTCCAAAGGAACGGTTATCTAAACAGGGCTATTTACAAACTCGCATTGCAACCATCGAAGAATACTGGAATACATTCAAGAAAGCACACCAAGACCTATTGAAGTGTACGACACGTGAACAACGCGGAATGATTTCATATTTTGTAAACGAAGAATTCTACCTTCAAGAAGACTTATACTTATGTATGTTGGGAGACCTTAAAGATCTGTTGACATCGCTCACCATTAATACATCGGACGAACCTTCGTGCAATAACATGTCATGTCAAGGTCAAGTACATACGAAAGTGAAGTTACCTAGTATAAAGCTACCTGCGTTTTCCGGTAATTATGAAGAATGGCCCACGTTTAAAGACTTATACGTATCACTAATTCACGAATGCAATACATTGACGGATGTAGAAAAATTACACTACTTGAAGACTAGCATCACAGGCGAAGCGGCATCATTGTTAAAACACGTTCAAGTGACCGGTGCTAATTATATTCAAGCATGGGATACTTTAAATCAACGATATAACAATAGGCGCCTTATAGTGAACGCACTACTTAAGCGATTATTTTCTTTAAAGAAATGCACCAATCAATCCGCGGCGCAGCTTAAGGTTCTATTAGATACAACTAATGAAGTTATTAACAGCTTGAATAACTTGAAGGTGCCTACCGATTCTTGGGATCCATTAATTATATTTCTGATCATCCAGAAATTGGACCCGGAGTCGCACAAGGAATGGGAACAGTCTGCTTACTCAGCGAACACGGAAGAATTAGCTACTTGGAAAGATTTACGCGACTTTCTAGAGGCCACATTCCGAACACTCGAGCTAGTTACCCCAACCCCTAGCACCAGAACCATCAAGGAACGAGTTTTGCACATCACATCATTTGATAATGATAAGAAAAAAACATGCGCATTGTGTAAGGACGTGCACACACTATTTCATTGTAACAAGTTTAATAAAATGTCAATCAGAGAACGCGGAGAACATGTCAAGACTAACAAGCTCTGCTTTAACTGCCTCGGGGCGGGACATTCAGTGTTTAGGTGTCGTATGCCTATGTCCTGCCGCATTTGCAAGAGACGCCATCATACACTTCTACATCAATCCAAAAATACGGAAGAGTTGGTTCCCCAAGAAGACCCTCAGCAACCAATGTCTTCCACTCAAGCAGATGAAGAAGAAAAGAAAGTTCATGCTATGGTCGTGTCTCATTTCGCTACTGAAAAGAAGATGGCTCTATTGGCCACCGCTTTAGTGAAGTTGCAAAGTGAACAGGGCCACACGCTTATCTTAAAGGCGCTTATAGATTCAGGATCTCAAGCATGTTTCATAAGCGAGAAGGCAACTCAGATCCTGAAACTGAACAAATCGTCGGTCAATCTTATAGTCTCAGGGATGGAATCCATGAAAGTAAGGGTCAAGCAAGAGATTAATGTGCAAGTGTTATCACGATGGGACGACCAATTTAACTTACCTATCAAAGCCTACGTGATGTCTAAACACTTGACTTCAAACATACCCTCAAGCTCCACGATGGAGACTAGTTGGCCACATCTGAAGGGCATCCAATTAGCAGATGAATATTATCATGAATCTGGAACCATTGACCTCTTATTGGGTGTAAACGAGTATGCAGCAATATTAAAACAAGGGTTAATCAAGGGTCCCCCAGGTACTCCATGCGCGCAAAATACTTCGCTGGGATGGATTCTAATGGGTGGAATAACAATGAATTTTAACGGACGAGAGAAATCCTTAACTGTCATGAAGCAAGAAGTGAATATAGAAGAGTTACTAAAAGCAATATGGGAGGTCGAAACAGACTCAAAACGAAAATATAGCCAAAGAGAACAATTAAGTGAAGAAATATACAAAACGACTCACAAGCGAGATAAAGATGGAAGATACATTGTACAGTTACCATTTAACACGGAACACCCAAAATCATCAGAAGGAAATACACGGGAAATAGCAAAAAGAAGATTCTTACAATTAGAAAGCAGATTTAGTCAAAATACAACCCTTAAGGAAGAATACACGAAGGTAATAGAAGAATATATAAACCTAAAACATATGGAAATTGTACCTAAAGAAGAAAAGGGAAATAAATCAGTTTACTTACCTCATCACGCAGTGATCCGCAACGATAAAGAAACCACGAAGACACGCGTAGTATTCGACGCGTCGTGCAAGGGCTACAACGGTGTTTCCTTAAACGACGAATTATTATTGGGCCCAGTTCTGCAAGAAGATCTCAGAAGTTTAATGATGAGATGGCGAACCCATTCTGTTTGCTTTGTGTCTGACATACAGAAAATGTACAGAATGATATGGATTGATAAAAAACATACAGATTACCAAAGAATTCTGTGGAGAAATGACCCTTCTGAAGAAATCGAAGACTATCGACTCTTGACCGTCACCTTTGGGACAGCTTCCGCCCCATATCTTGCTGTAAAAACACTCATGCAACTGGCCGATGACGAGGGTCACAAGTATCCACAAGCAGCGAAAATATTACGCGAAGACCTGTATGTTGATGACGTCATATCCGGCAGTGATACTCTCGAACACGCTGTAAAAAACAGTCAAGACCTAAAACGCTTACTTAGTCTGGGTGGCTTTGAACTGAAGAAATGGTCATCCAATAACTCCGATTTCATGCAAACAATCAAACCAAGTGAGAGATCTTCTAAAGCAATTCTGGAACTGAACGTAGCTGGAACAATTAAAGCATTAGGCATTCAATGGAATCTGGAAAAGGATCAATTTGAGTACAGTTTGAACTTACCTCCAATTGGTGACGTGATCACGAAGCGAAGTATTTTATCCGATGTCCAAAGATTGTTTGACCCACTCGGATGGATTGCGCCTTGTCTTGTAAAAACAAAAATTCTAATTCAGCAGCTTTGGCAAGAGAAGGTAGATTGGGACACAGCCTTGAACGCAGCCCTAGCCGAAAACTGGCGTACAATTCGATCTGATCTTGAGAACGTGAATGAAATTTACATAACCAGATGGATGAACACCACGAACTCAAACAAAGATGATATTGAAATTCACGGATTTAGCGATGCCTCGGTACGAGCTTATGGCGCTGTTGTTTATTGTCGAGTCAAACTACCTGACAATGCAATCAAGACCACGATAATTGCTGCAAAAACAAGAGTGGCTCCCCTAAAACCGATATCTTTGCCGCGGTTGGAACTATGTGGAGCTTTGCTCTTGTCCAGGCTCCTTAAGCAAGTAACGAAGGCTATGAGAATACCAACATCACGTGTATATGCGTGGACAGATTCTTCTATCGTAATCTCATGGTTACAGGGAGATCCGAACAAATGGAAAACGTTTGTTGCTAATCGCGTTGTCGAGATAACAAATATCATAAACTCCAGTCAGTGGTACCACGTCTTATCTCAGGATAACCCAGCCGATATTGTATCAAGAGGGACATCAGTATCAAACCTAAAGAATTGTGGCTTGTGGTGGAACGGACCACAATGGCTGCTGCAACCGAATATACAGTCCACTAAACCAATTATAACACCGACAGACTTAGAAAGGAAGAAGAACATCCTGCAAACCCTGAAAATAACAGAAAATGTGGAAGGAAAAGGATTATGTTTACAATTTGACAATTTTGACACGCTGATAGAACTACTGCGAACAATCACGCACTGCCGAAGATTCCTGAAACAAAAGAAAATTAATTATAATATAAATAAACCGATGACCCCCGAAGAACTCCAACTGTCACTGCAAACCTGTATAAAAAAGGCACAAGAAGAAGAATTTGAGGAAGAGATAGATAGACTAAAGGAAAAGAAAACAGTAAAGGGAAACAGTAAAATAAAATTCTTAGCTCCTTACCTTGATGATGATGGTGTCCTCAGAGTGGGCGGCCGGCTCAGGAACTCGGAATTAGACGATGAAAGCAAGCATCCTGTGATTCTAGGTCGAAAGAGTAAGCTTACCATCCTGGTTGTAGCAGAAGCTCACAAGAAGACATTGCACGGAGGACCTCAACTTATGCTTACCTTTCTCAGGTCCAAATACTGGATACTAAGAGCGAAACCTTTAGTGAAACAACATGTTCACCGATGCTTGATATGTGCCAAACTAAAGGCTAAAGTGAGAACACAGATAATGGGTGACTTACCAAGCGTACGAGTAAGACCTGCACGACCCTTTCTTAATTCTGGAGTGGATTTCGCTGGCCCGTTTCAAATATTAATATCGAAGGGACGAGGAGCTAGAACCAGTAAGGCATATGTTGCTATATTTATATGCATGTCGACAAAGGCTGTACATCTAGAGTTGGTCGGAGATTTGAGTACAGCAGCATTTATTGGTGCCTTTAAACGGTTTTGCGCACGCAGAGGACGATGTGCCAATATATGGAGCGATCAAGGCCGGAACTTTGTAGGTGCCAATAAAGAACTACATGATGCGTGGAAAGAAGCTGGCTTGCAATTTGGTCTTGAGATTGCGGAATCGTTGGCCAACGATGGAACCAAATGGCATTTCATACCAGCATATTCACCAACGTTTGGAGGACTCTGGGAAGCCGGTGTGAAGTCCATGAAGTTTCACCTAAAAAGGATACTCAACAGCAATCTGACCTTTGAAGAGATGTCGACAGTTCTTTGTGAAATCGAAGCATGCTTAAACTCCCGTCCATTGTGTCCTATCGACGACGATAGTATGCAACCACTGACACCTGGTCATTTTTTAATAACTGAAGCGCCAATTGTCGTGCCTGATCACAATATTAAACATTCTAATGTGAACAACATAACACGCTGGCAATACACAAGAAAGTTAATCAATGACTTTTGGATACGATGGCAAAAAGAGTACTTAACTAGACTTCAGCAAAGACCTAAGTGGCTAAGGCGTCAAGAAGAATTTAGAATCGGTGACTTAGTACTTATCAAACACGACAATCTGCCACCAGGAAAATGGTGCATGGGCCGCATAGTAGAGAAACATCCCGGCCCAGACGGGTTGACCAGAGTGTACAGTGTGAAAAGCGGCGATAGTATAACCAAGCGATGTGTCACGAAACTTTGCGCCCTACCCATAGATACTACTACTGATTAATGTTTTAACTTAATTTTTCTTATGTCCATCATTCGTGAATATCTATCAGTACCTATCATGTTATTGTAATTGTAGTAATGTTAATTTTGCATGAATAAGAGAAGTTTTTAAAAGAACCGTAGGTTCTTTAGTGGGCGGCTTATGTTGAAGCTGTTATTATGTTTTGTTTGCGCGGCCACTCCACTACCACTAATCATTCAATATATACAGTTGTACGTGAATTATGAAGTTAGTTGCCAATAAACCTCAGTAAGAACACACGCGTCTTTATCATTGACATATGCATCCCAAAAGTGAACCTTATTACCTAGAACACCCTTTTATTTAGTTGAGGTAGAAACTAAGTTTTCTTCTACATTATGTAAGCTTTTCGAATTAGACAGAATATATATGATATAGATACTAGCTACTTTTACCGATATGATCCTATTATGATTATTTAATAGACTGCTATTTCTAATATCTATCAAAATTAAATATAATACTTGCTTAGGTATACCTACAACGTAATTTTTACTTTATACGAAACCTGAAAATAATTTGTTCAAAAACAGTAACTGAAACAATAGCAATGATTTTCACACCATGCTATATTTTGTCAAAATGTGCCGCACGCGCCGTGAACATGTTTTTTCGTGAACAACAAGGCAAATCAACAAGCATGAACTTTAAAAGAATTTATGATACATTAACGTTATATACATTTTGAGATTCATAACATGAAAATATACATATAACACGTGTCTCGGTTTTCTTAAAATAAGGTTGTATAAGTACTCCTGGCATTTATTAACGCCTAAATTATTCAACCATAATTATCTTCTCGAACGGAATGAATGCCACTATTTTGTATTTCTTACAAAAGAAATATCAAAATAAAGGTTACACATGAAAGACGTAGCTAATAGTGCCCTTAGATTATATTTATTATTCAGCTGGAATTAGTGTAGAGTTGATACCTTGATACGGACGTTGCATTATGCAACGCATATTGTCAACGCCATTACATCGCATAGGTTAGTAACTACGATGATTGGTGTCCAAGTACAACATGGTTTGCTATACGTTTATATTATTTATCAAGTGATTTAATTGTTTCGACTATGTAAAACATGTGAATCCTATAGATATATTTTTCATTCTATTCGATTTCAAATCTTCTAGCGTTTTTCTACTCAAGTACGAAGTACCTACTTAGTTCTATTGTCATTAAACTAAATTCTATTTTTAAATAGTTAGTAACAAGGTTAGTACTTATTTAAGTACGACTAGTACTTAAATAAGTACTAACCTTGTTACAATAATAAACAAATTTGAAAACCACTTTGTTGTACGTATACTTATTATATGAAACTCTTGACTATCGGTAATTTGTGAATGTATGGTTATCTCTGACAAAGAAAGATATATACTCAGCCAACCCTTTCGATCTTACTGGCGTAATTTTAATTACCAATTTAAGTAAACTCAAGCTCTGTTTAAAAATTAGGATTAAAACTTCACTCAGTGTGTTTCAAAGAAAGATTC
Organism: Abrostola tripartita; assembly: GCA_905340225.1. NCBI lineage: Eukaryota > Metazoa > Arthropoda > Insecta > Lepidoptera > Noctuidae > Abrostola > Abrostola tripartita. Next base: position 2,801,143 of record HG996494.1, read on the forward strand.
ATTTAACGAATCCTCTTAAAAGCGCTCCTAAATTGTGAGCTAACTTTCTATTTTATTAACGTTCTTGTTTGGCTGCAGTGAGTGCACTCCCTTAGGTACAATCACGTTCAAAACAAAAGGAAAGTTTAAGTCTTGTTGTGTACCACGCGGAGCTTAAAACAAATGGAAAGTTTGGAGCAGTTATTGACGTTATGTGAAAGCAACTGACAATAGCAATACCAATGCAATAGCAAATGTTCCTGTGGCCGGTTTTCGTGGGTTTACAGTTAGTATTATAGTAATTTTTGAAAGGCAAGTGTAGATTACTTGGCACCAAAAATTACGCGCTAGCTGACTAACAAATCTGACTTACGTGATATGAAATAGTTTTCAAGAATTATACTCGTATTAATGAGAATAAAGACTGATTCCAAAGAAAAATTTATATTATGGGTTATTGTTTCCGAAAAGATATGCCACAGTAGTTCTAACCTACGCGGTATCATAAGGTTGCAATTTTTTAAACCTAGGTGCGGGAAAATTACTATCAAGTTATCTATGTATGTGTGAGGATCGCACGTTATAATCCTGCTAACTGGTGACATACGTAATAGCTTGGCGTCTCGCTTTCACAAACGAACATGTCCTGCTTTAAGAATACTAGAACTATTCCCTACATTACTATATTCCCATTAACTAATGTCAACACAATTGATGAAGTGTGAAGAAAAAATAACCCCTTCAAAATCTGAGTTCGGAAATTTATTTATTCTATTTAACTATCGTTGCACGTGACTGTACTTTGACCAAACATACCTACAGTTTGAGTCATAAATGTAGAATCAATGTAAAGGTATTTCGTGTGACTGTATGCGGAAAAGATGTCATTTATTATATTTTTGGTTTGTGGACTTTTCAAACGATTTTTGGTGAGCATTGATTAGATACTGTTTATCCTTGAGTTAGATAAGATTAGTGATGATTCAGAGTCGATGTTATTTAAACAAAGTAGGTACTTTTGTTATTGTGTCAGTGTGAACGGACTTTGTTGTACCTGTTGTGTAGTGAAAATAATTAAAAATGCAATCAATTTTTTGTTTATTTTTTATCGCGCTTTCTGGTATGATAATTAATTTATTATTGAAAAAGTTTAATTGTTGACTACAAATCTTTTTTGTAGTCTACAAATGCTTATACACAGTATAATTAAATTTTTATAAAATAAAATAAAAATGTAATATGTTTATGAAAAGTAATAAGTTTGAATGAAATATTATTTGATTAATTTAAAACTTATACCTACTTTGAGTTAGTCAAAAGATTTTTTGCTACTCATATTTTATTTAACTTTAATATTACCAAACCAATAATTTTATTTGAATACTATTAACAGGCGCAAAAGCATTGAGCTTCAGTGATGCTAACCGGATTACGAGTGGATCACTTGCAGCAGATAGACAGTTTCCTTATGCGGTAATTATTAATTTATTATACAACACTCGGTAATTATTAACTTATTGGTCACTCTTCCACACATGTATCTACCTACCTTGAAACAAAAGGTGATTAAAAACCGACCGATATAAGGATGACCGGGTTTTGTGGGGCTCAGTTTATGCCTGTAATAAAAAGATAAAAAAAAAAATGTCTTAAGCCGTGCATAAGCCTATTCAAGTAGATTTGCAACAAGCTCAATATCTATTTTATCTTTTTGTTTATCTTTTAACAAAAGTAAGGGCATCTTTATCTGCTTTCGGATCTGCCCAATGACCATGAACGCACGTGGAGATAACAGAAGTATCACAAGGCTATTGAAAATCAATATTTCTTAGTTCAGTGTAATGCGTTATGTATTCCGAGATAGCTTATCCCCTCAGAATACAGAACAAATCAGAATCCGTCACCACGCACAATATTGAAGCAACACTTAGTATTCCAAAATGGAGTAGTTGCCTTATTCGCCTTATTGTGATGTCATAAGCTACACACATAGTATAGCTCATATTGTGTTCCAAATATTCGTTTGTTTATAACGTTGATATTCAGTCACTATCTGTGTAATATTTAAATATTTGTTTCTCTCTGTTTCGGCAATAAAGATAAATCATGAAATTATTATAAATCAATATTCGATAAGTATTTAGTGATTAAAATAGTTGTCTACTAGGTATTTTCTTATCTACTACGTCCCCAAGTCTAAGGGGTTATTATTGGTAGAAGCACAGAATCGGAATTTTTGCTTAGTTATTGGTAATAGGATCGCAATCGCATGCAACGTGTAATAAGTGACAAAATTTGGGTGTAAAACTCTTAATGAAAGTTCAACTATTTTACACATAAGGGAATTACGAGCGTGATGCATGTACAACGTATAAACGAAACCGTAGTTTGCTTGTATAAATTAAAATTTTATAAATTCCTGCCTTCAATCTCGCGGGTATCGTAAATATCCGTTCATATCTGGTAAATGAGTAACAGCGTCCGTCGACGCGATTAATCACCGGCCCACCCATCGTGGTCATTACAACATTAAGCCCAAAATACAGACATCTAGCGTACAGACACTTACCAACACAGCCAAATATTTACATAAATATTTTTACACAAACTATGCAACATTTTTTTATAAAGAATGGGAATTTCTCCTGTATCGAGGTTGTGTTTCACAAACATGAAATATCACACACAAAAACCTAGACTCGGCGCAAATCTGCGGATCACACAATCTTTTCTGCGGGAATTGAGCCCGCAACCCTTAGCGCAGCCGTCCAATTGCTTAGAGACTGCGTTAATCAGGTAGTCAATATTTTCACATACTACACTTTTGTTTACTTTTGATGATGTATGGAATTGTCTGCTACGAAGGTACGATATCAGTATCTAGACACAAATTTGTGCGATCCGCAAATGTTTATCCCAAGTCTGGGTGTTGGTGTATGTGATATTTCATGTTTCTGATACGCACTAACGACACAGGAGAAATTCCAAGTGTGGGGCGACATTAAAAAAAAAATGATTATAATACCAACTTGTATTTAGCAGAAGTTACGAAAAAGCATACAGACTTCTGCTTATTATGGCCCAAATGTAGGAGCTAAATGCTAAATGGGTCGTCGCAGCGTTATGTGTGGCGGTGGGCCAACTGCTTGTCACACTAATTTATATGCAATTACGATCCCTAAACCCGACACGTTATTGCAGCTTGTTTCAATAAACCGTGAATTTTGTGCTCATAACAAAGTCAAGCCGATAACAAGTTGGTCACAGAATTGTAGAATTAATTAGTTGACACCATTACCAATAATTCCAAGGCACTACTTCTCTAACAAATGCTTTATGTTATACCAATTATCTGACATGATACCCAACTTGTGTAATCTAACCAGCCCCCTTACGATGAACTCTTAAAGCAGGGCAGTTTACGTTGTGGAAGCGGGACGCCGCATTACACTGCACATAGCGGCGTCTCGCGTTCACATAGTAAACTGTCCTGTTTTAAGAGTTCATGGTAAGGGGGCTGTAATAGACTGTACGACCTATTGATCGAAAATTAATTATTATTATTTCCTTATTATATTAGCCCTAAAAACACTATACATATTAATTAACTGTAAAATTGTTTTTTTTATTTGCTTGGAATTGAGTTTGCGAGCTAGTTACGTCACAGGTTCGTTTTCCCATACAAAATCTATGGAGGAATAGCGTTTTGGTAGCTGATAAAAAGTACGTCAATTGATTATGGTGTCAACAAAAGGTTTCAGGTTGATCAGCTCCTGTATACATAATTTTGTTTACATAATATTATCAGATAATCTACATTTTTCTTTGTTAACATTATTTGTGTTAATATAATTAAATAAATTGACGTAACAATACATTGAGCTTATCTAAAAAACCCAAGTTATAAGCCTATTTAATCTGACTGATAATAATGTAATGCGTGGTATCTAACAATGTAGGTAAGTGCCGATTTCGGGGAATCACTTAAACTTTAGAACATAAATAAGGAATATATAACAAATTATTTTGTAACTATCTTATTCTATCAGCCATCTCAAGACACAATGGGAGACCGTGAGATCAAAATAATTATTAGGCGTAGAGAAAACCGTAGCGTTTGCTTCACCGACAAAATCAAATAGCTCTTATATTATGCAAAGTAGTCTCTAAATATTACATATTTTATTAAATTGTAAAGGTTTTATCTTAAACCACAATCACGCACATATAAACAGACAGACAGGAACTAGCCTGCAACCTTTTGCAAAAATATCATTTCTATGTAAAATATAAAGAAAGTTTCTATATAAACAAGAATCTTTTTTCTCTCTACTGTACAATTTCTAAGTAATCATGCGTTTATAGTTTCCTATCTAACATCTAGGTTGAATAAAAGTGTACCTATAAAGATAAAAAATGTGACGTGTCCTTTTACCTTAGGACCCAAGTTCCTAAGTTAACAAATCACCAAACAAATTGCTATCGTTCTATTTCTTACAAGAACGTCTCTTGTACCCGGACTAAAAGCATAGACGATGATAAATTAGGTTTCCTTACAAATTGTCAACGTTAGCTGAGGTGAGCGGATGAAGATTTTTAGGTTCTAGTAATGCTGTATCGTTTTTATTGTAGGATAGGGAAGGAAAAATCTTAAGCCCACTGTCTCCTTGGTAACTGGAAAGGTACCACTCGGTGTGCCTACAATTTTTGTAGGTGTGGGTATGCAAAAGACACCACATCAACTTTTATTGTCTTTAGATAAGCAAAAGCTTGACTGCCTATGTTTCTACTCCTCCTATATATATTCCTACTCCTATATATTCTTTTATGATTAATTTTGTTGCGGGTCCCAAGACAGTCGAGTCATTTCTCTGGGACGCCTCGAGCTACATTGCCTCGATGGTTCTTAATGGTTATCATTGTAGATCCTGGCTTACAGAAGTTGCAATGGTGGGCACGAGTGGTGAGCTTGTCGCGATTAAAAAAAGAGGTTGACTTATTATCCGAAATAACAATGCCCGATTTTACTAAATCAAAAAAATTATCATGCACTAAGTTGCAAGTTGTCCAAGTCCAGGATTATTCTATACACCCCTGTCAATTTACTGATTGAGTTCAATCTGAAAGTGCTTTATTTATTTGTGGTAAATACTCATTCGTGCCAATTGTTGCTTAAGCAGTCTCTAAAAATATTCTTCTGAAGTTCTGAGACTGTGAACCTAAATTTTTTGTTTTTTTTTTCAGGTTTCGATACAGCAATTAAGCCAGTTAGGGACCACTACCAGGGGTCACAAATGTGGAGGAGTTCTCATTACATTACAGCATGTATTGACTGCAGCCAGCTGTATGTTCGAGACTCTCAGTAATGGGTTCGTAATTCACCTTGCATTCAGAGTAGTCTGGATAGGAAATACAGTTGAAGAAAATGTAATATATTATAATCAACTTTATTTCACTGCGTGTAAGGCTGTCGCGAGTCAAGAAAACGAATAAGGTTATCTTTATTCCAAGTCTCCAAACATATGCTTAGAAAGTCCTATTTATATGGCACAAAACATGTGCGAATCTTCTCATATCTCTGAAAATCTTAATTGTTATCTTTGGACACAGACTCCGTTTTTCTACAGGGAAAATATTACAATAATGTTCTCCTGTCCGAATTTCAGTCACGGCGGCCTATATCATCTGATATAAGCCAGCTACGCATGAGCTGAGATACGCACAAGTATGCGCGCGAACACAGATGCACTGCCTATTCCCTGACTCTCATAGTCCGAAGGGACGGTAGACCGGAGAAAGATTAGGTGTAGGACTAAGGGTTTAACGTGCCTTCCGAAGCACGGAGGGGTCTTGACATGTGAAAACGGTCACCCAACACGACCGTGGCGAACACCGCTTTAACCTCGCACATCGATTGGTCTACGCGGTAGCCTATTAATTACATCACACTCATATTATAAACGCGAAAGTTTATGAGTGTGTTTGTGTGTTTGTATGCTTGTTACCTCTTCACGCTCAAACGGCTGGACCGATTTTGCTAAAATTTAGTATTGAGGTAGCTGACACCCTGGATTAACACATAGGCTTTTATCCCGTAAAAATGTAGCGGGTAACACCGCTGGGCGCAGCTAGTTTACAATATAATGTTAGGAAGTAGTTTAGCTAAGTAATCACAGGCAGTGTAGTCAATTCTGTGTAAATTATATTAATAGTGAACAACAACGTTGACAAAACTGTGTGCGAAGTAATAAATCGTGATGTGTCTAACTTTGGGTAGATTCCGGGAACTTATTGGATTTAGTAACAGAAATGGTAATATCTATTTCTATGTCCTCGAACGTTTAGTATTATCATGTCGATGTTTTGTGCGCTACACATTGATTATTATCAACGACAAAATCTTAAGATATGTTTTGGAAAAAGTAATTAGTAGTTTTGGTGTGTTTGTAGCTGTGTTTTAGGATATAGAAGCGCAAAGTTGTCTAAATTATGTACGTACGTTTATAATATAGGTATAATTCATACGGAAAGCATGTTATGTTACAATTTTTTTCCGCGTCGCCCCACTCAAGGAATTTCTCCTGTACCGGGGTGAGTTTTACAAACATGTAATATCACACACAAACACCCAGAATCGGGACAAATATCTGCGGATCGCACCAAATTTTTTTCCCGTACGGGAAATTAACCCGCAACGCTTAGCGTCTCTCTTAGCTATTGCGCCAATCGGGTCGTTAATTTATAATTTACCTATTTATAAGTTAAGTATGACTCAATATTTTTTTGACTTTGCAGGAACGTCGTGATGATAAACCCATCGGAATACAGGGTGTTCGCAGGCGCGGCCGTACTGACAGATGACGCGATTCAATCCCGTTTCCGATTCATAGCGAACTACACAGTGCACCCAGAGTACTTGGCACATCCAGCCTACGTCAACGACGTTGCTGTCATCACTGTGAGTATGTTTTACACGTCTAAAGAGCTATAAAAATTTTACTTTTTACGAAACCTGAAAAATCCAGTAACACTTTACCCAACTCGGGGTTCGAACCCAGGACCTCATACTCAGCAGTCGCGCTTTGCGACCACTAAACCAAAGAGGCCATTTCTTATTAGCAACTTTTTTTTTTTTTTCAAATTTCCTTTTACAACAATTTAGATTCAAGCTTAGCATGGGCAACATGCTAAAATGGCACCAAAAGTCATATAAACTTTATTTACTTTACAACAATACTAATTTGAAGTATACTTTAACAATATTTTTTGAGATTTTTTTGTTTAAAACATACGAACAAGCATAATTATCTATACCGTCGCCGGAAGAACGTTAGTGGCGATGAACCTGGCACCTGCCGGTCCCAAATAATGACAATAAGCTCGGATATCTCGGATATTACTGGCGTAAACTTTATGTAGGTATGGTTATATCTCTGATTACAGTTAGTCACTCCTTTCGTCAACTCTAGTGCAGTACCTCTGCCTCTGCCCGCCCCATTAGACGGCCCCGCTGATTTTGAGCTCTGCACTGTTGCCGGCTGGGGAGCACAAGATATGGACACATCTGTAAGTAAAAGTATCTTAGTCATGCTAATTCTTTTACACATTGTGTCTATCGTTACCAAAAAGTTGACCGTTACGGGACGCCTACCAGATGTGCACACAAAGGTCGAGATCGGCGGCGTAGTGGGGGCATCACGGCATGCCTTCACCATCACGGCATTCGAGTCGACTTTACTGCCAAGGCGCGCAAATAAATGTTTCACATCAAAAAGCTTCTTTACTAGTTGATTAATATATTATATTATTCATTTTCAGGCGAGCTTAAACCTTAGGTTTGCGACGAAGTATGTGTACAGCCAGAATCTATGCACTACAGTATACAGCACACAGTTTGGTACTCCCAACATATTGCCGAATATGTTGTGCGCCGCTTCTTTCGATATTGTCTCTTCTGGATGCATTGTGAGTATTGATTGCTTTCGTGTAGTTGCTTTGATATATTGGATAGGATAGGTCCTTAATTTCGTTTTTACCTAGGTATCTTAAGGTAGTGCTTAGCCTCCCGTATTACGCGATAAGGACAGGGATATGTGGAATTCTCATCCCACTGAAACCCAGTCACCATCAAACAAACGAAGGTTATGGGTCCTCTTAAAGATTTTGGAACTCCTTTGTACCAGGCGTACTAGACAATGAAGTTTCACAGTGTACGACAGCACATGACCACTCTGCCATCGTCTTGTCAAGGATAACTAGGCGAGCCCGAATGGTCTCTAATCACCGAGTTCCTGATAAACAACCCAAGCTAGATTAGAGGATATGATAAGACTGCTTCGCAAATAAAAGCGAATTTTGTTCCAAGTTTCAAACAAGTGGCAAAACGCTTGACGAATAGAATGTAAAATATATGGGTTTGACATATGTCATTGATAACATAGTCGAAACATTAAGTCATAGTCAGTGATGTGTGACACATTACTGGTCATAGTCATACATTTATTATTCTATTTGATTTCTATTCGTCAAGCGTTTTGCCACTTGTCTAGGGCGGCTGATTTAAAAATCTGATTTGACATCTAGGCGTCAATGAATGTGTTATTCCTGTTAAATGCATCCGTGATGTATGAGAAGAAACATTACTCACTTGTAATAAATGCTTTTGTATTAAAACCATATCATTAATACGAACAAAGAGATTTAATATATGTATGTACATTATTGTTAACTACTCCGAAATATGGATTAGGCACTTAACTCTTTGCAGAGGTATTCATGTGTATTTTTTTATTTCATTCAACGAAGACTCATCTATATTATTAATAATTATTATTCCTTTAGAATCTTTTATATATCCTAAGGCGGGGTTGCTTAAGCCTCACTTGACTCACACGTAAATGTTAAAAATGGCGATACCAATTTTGTGTTCTTCTAGCAGCCTTAATAACGAAATTGTTTTGTTTTCTACTTGCAGCCTTAATAACTTTGATGACCAGGTTATTTATGCCATGAAACAATGCTTCATTTTTTACGTTAAACATCTTCTATAATCGTTATTTTGTAACGTACGTATGTAACGTTAACAGACAGTTTAAAGCAACCTGCCCTAAGATCACGAATTGAATAATATACTCACCAATGATACAACTTCTTCTTCTTCTTATCGTATAGTTGATGAACAACTTGATGTCAGAGTTTAAACCGCCTGTAGGCCTCTGACATGGCTTTACACACCGTTGAGAAATCTCTCAGGTGTACCGGTGTCCTCACGATGTTTTCCTTCACCGTTCTTAGCAACTGATAGCTAATTTATAGTACGCACATGAATTCGAAAAGACATTGGTACGCGCCGGGGTTTGCACTGCGACCTTTGACTTGGCAGTCCAACGGTCATACCACTCGGCTATCAGTACCTAAAAATGATACAACTAATTTACGTAAATTTATTAATTGCCAATTATTTTAGTAGGCTTTCTTTGTGCTAATAGCCCAATGTTCGTTAAAGTATGTCTGATGCGGCATTGTATAGCAACCATTATTATAATTTACGAGATGTTTAGTTGTGACCCAAGAATTTACTGCTACGTTACACGAATACCGAACGAGCGACACGTCTTACATAGACAAATATGTACTTAATAGCTATTGTCTTCTATTAGGATAGTTTTTTTTCCTTAGACTGCCTCGTTGGACTAGTGGTCGCTAAGTTGGACTACTGAGCATGACGTCCTGGGCTCAAAATCCCGGGTCGGGCCGACTGTTACTGGATTTCTCCATTAGGTGATTCTCAGGAGTCTGGATTTGTGCCCGGTTGATGGCAATAGGCTCGCCCCCTATTACATTGGGGCCGAAAACATAACGGGTAAAATATACACCTCTGCCTACCCCTTTGGGGAATACAGGCGTGAAATTTTGTTATGTATTCCTTCAATCCCTTTCTTTTACTTAACAATTGTTTCGAGTAACTAAAATGGCATAATCCTGTCAATTTGTCCTTTCAAAGGTTGTCTGTGAGATATTAATCTAAGACAAGACCGCCTTTTCTTTATTTTAGATTATATTTGTTTTTTTTTAAACACTGCCCCACACTAGGATTTTCTCCTGTGTCGTGGGTGCGTTTCACAAACATGAAATATCACATACACAAACACCCAGACTCAGACAAACATCTGCGGATCAAACAAATTTTTGCCCCGTGCGGGAATCGAACCCGCAACCCTTAGCGCTACAGTCCAATCGCTTAGCCACCGCGCCAATCGTCGTCGATGTAACAATTACGCTTATGTAGAACAAAATATATATTATATTTTTCTCCGTCACCATAGCTTAATCTAACAGTCCTGTTAATAGGAAAATATAGGCCAACTTAACCTAATATTATGGAAAAAATGGTGATTCACAAGTCAACGTCAGTAATTAATGGACAAGAAATCTGTAACGATTTCCTTTGTGAATGGCCTGATCTTGCCCGTAATAGTTACAAATTGTTCGAACTTTCTTCAGAAAAATATCTTTTATTTATACAGTAACGTAATTAATCTCTTTGCTAAGTGGAGAGATAAAGGAATAATGTAGGTTCAGTGGTATAGTGTAAAATGTTATATTTTATGCAGTGAAACTTAAAGTTTTCAAACAAAAAGCTTAGTTTAGCTTGTGATGGGAAATCAATTGCCTCGCTAACTGAAAATATTTTAAATTTAATTTTTAAACAAATCATTAGAATGGCAAAAATAAATTCTACTTTAATACATAATCGGGAATTATTATTATACTTTAAATGATAACAATAATTATGTATACCTACTCTCATACTGAAAATATTTTCAATTTAATTACTTAAACATAATAATAAAACGGTATAAAGGCAATAAAAAATTCTATTTTAATACATAATCGGGAATTATTATTATATAATTTAAATGATAATAATAATTATGATTGTATAATGTATAAAAACAAATCTGTAGGCTTTGTCTACCTTACCTACTACCTAACCTACTTTAACCTCCATTATTTAGGGATCAGTACTTTTCCTAAAAGGTCTTGACTGATATTATGTGAATATAAGCCCGCGATCCATATCATTCGAGGCTCTTTGTATATTTATATAAAAAAATATATATAAGCACTTATGCTTAACCATTATTACGTCGTAGACGACCGATTCGCTAATTTATTCTCAGATCATCATTTGGACGTTTAATAATTTGTTCAATAACTTGAATTGATGTTTGTTTCTTTCAATAATTTGACATAAGGTTTCTTAACATGTTAAGTTACTTATGATACTGACTGTACTACACTTCGTACACACTCTCGGAAAATATAATATATTTTATTTCCCTACCAACTATGTAACATTATGGTACGCAATAAAGAAGTATGGAAAGGTGATTTTTTTTGTTATACGCAATTGTTATAAAATCCTCTTTTTTTCAGGGCGATGAAGGCAACGCTTTAGTATGTAACGGTCGCCTCGCGGGTATCGCGGTGTACACAAACCACTGCATGGTCTCCTCGTTCCCCGAAGTGTACGCCCGAGTGTCCAACTACACTACCTGGGCTAGGAGCATCACAGGCGGAGCTTCCACCTTCCAGCCAGGAGTAGCGTTGGTGTTCATCTTCGCTGCAGTACAAATTGTTACAGCCAAGTTGATTAATTAAGACTGTTATTTTAATTTAGGTATAAGTATAGATTTTCTGTTAAGGTCAAGACTAGACTTTGGAATTTAAGGATTTTTGCCTCAAAGTATTAGTTAATTTTGTTTTAATTAATGTGTTATTGTTGGTGCCTATTTTAGGAGTGATTCGTCTAGGTTTAAACTTAACACTGTAAATAATGTTCGGAAAATTCAACGCTGGTTTATTATACCTTACGTGAAAATAAAGCATTTTCAACATAAACTTTGGATTTATTAAATTGATAGAATATTTTTAAAACGGTATGACTGCGTCCCTTTTGTTTTAGGTATTAATTTTCTCTGTAGTCCAGTTCCCATGGTTTACTCTAGAGCCTGTGGGTTGATGGAAGAGACCGAATGTTATAAGTTTTTGGTCAAAAACGAATAGCAGCTAATCTAAGAACAAATATTTGCCTACTAAATGTAGCTTTACCGTCTGCTTCATTAGAATTATGAGTGTACATCGCTACAACTCTGCCTGTCCCTTAGGGAAATACGGAGGAGATGTGACAAACAATGGTATAGAGGCTTCTGCAGCATATTTTCTATTTGCAACTGATACTTTGCTATATATATCAAAATGACAAAAAACACTCCATCTGTTACCATGGTGATTTTAATTTAAATCATTTACGGGAATGTATGAAAGCTGTCTTTAAAGTCACGGTGTTTTTTGGATACCTATTCATGGATTATTATCATCATCATCAGCCGGAAGACGACTACTGTTAAACAAGTCCTCCTCCTTAGGAGGGGCTTGGGGAACGCAGTATTGGTGGTCAAGTTATAGAAGACGCTGCTGCAGGTCGGATACCACACGGCAATTCATGGAATACTGTTATCTATTTTATTCATGAATTTAAAACCGTCTCGTCGGTCCAGTGGTTGTTAAGCGCGGCTGCTGAGCTTGAGGTCTTTGGTTAAAATCCCGGGTCGGGCAAAGTGTTACTGGGTTTTTCCATTAGGTAATTCTCAGTAGTAGCACGGAGTCTGGAATTGTGCCCGGTTTATAGCAATAGGCTCGCCCCCTATTACATTGGGACTTTCAACATAACTGGCGAAATTTGGGTGTATTATACCCCTCTGCCATCCGTTCCGGGAATACAGGCGTGATTTTGTTTTTAATAAACAATCTACGTCATTATATTTTGCAGTTCATAACAGCGAAATGCGGGTACTACAATATGTAGCTACTACTAATAAAATTAAAAATATGTCCTCGTTGTTAAGCCGAATTACTAATAAAGATAAGCCTTATTATAATAACAGTTCGAACGACCGCATTGAACGTGAAATTTGAGATCACAGACGCACACAGTAAAAATTCAGTACCTCGGAAATTTTACTTGTGCGTTTATAAGTCGAATTTTCGAGTTATTTCATTTGTTTTCTTTTTTTTATGTACAAAAGTTATTGCCCATAATGGCCATTACGGTAAGCGCGTTTGGGGTCCAATTTACTCCTTGCAAAGTAACTAAAAGGTTAAAGGTGTTATAAATTTTCAGCACGTTCATTAGGCCCACACGGCTCCGCGCCCCAGCTTTTAGGTAGCGACACATGTCGGAATTTCGTAATAAGATTTCCTTAATTTAAGACCTCCAACACAAGTAGGTACATAGGTAGGTTCTCATTGAAGGAATTCCAGAACATACACAGTCACACCTGTAGGAGAAATAAGCTACGTTAATTCGAACTTGAAATTCATTCACAATAAATAGACGGTGTGAATTCGGCGGCAATTTCAGTATGTATTGAATTATTGTACCGATTGAATTGCTAGGTTACGTTTCTAAATATGGAACCATCAAAGGATTCGAAATATTGAACATATAACATAATACAGGTACCTAATAATGTATTGTGGAAATATGAGTAAGAAAAATTATTTCAGTCTTTGTGTTGGTCGGTCTTACTTTTTCTGAGACAATAATAATATAATCTAATACTTGTAGATACCTAAAAATGTATATGGTTTTTAATCAATTTACTTGTTGGAATATGTTATATAGGTTTCTATTTTGTATTGCCCTAACCAATAATTGTAAGTAAGTATCTAATTTCAATTTATTTAGCTTTGATGACGCTTTACTCACTTTTGGGTCGGAGCTAAGCGGCTACCCAGCAGATCAGTCGATCTGCGAGGTTAAGCCGTGCTCGCCGGTCAGTCTTGTGATAGGTGACCGTTTTCACATGTCAAGACTCCATCGGATTATCAGAGTGAGGGAATAGGGAGTGCACCTGTGTCTGCGCGCATACTTGTGCACTATATCTAATATCTCCTGCGCAGATGGCTAGTCTCAGCTGGGACAGGCCGCCGTGACCGAAATTCGGTCAAGAGGACATTATTACTTACTTTAAACCATAGATTTAGTATACCAAGGAGGTCGTACTTTAAACTTTTTTTGTGATAGTTGACAGTTTTCACATTTCGAGACTCCTCCAAACTTCGGAAGGCACATTTAGCCGTTGGGTCTGCGCCTGATCTCTCTCCGGTCGTGTCGGTCTATCGTCCCATCGGAATATGAGTTTAAGAGCATAGGTAGTGCCTATACTTGTGCACTATAATATCTCCTGCGTAGAGACAGGCCGCCGTGTCCAAAATTCGGACTGGAGGAGAACACTTAAGTTTAAATAACAAAATTTTATACCACTATACGTACAAACACGTTTTTACAATTTAAATTTTATTTGATGTTTTAAGTCGTGGATGCATCACTCAGTACACAAAATATATTATGAATTGTATTCCTTTGTGAATAAAACACGTAACACAGGCATTTCACTAAATACAACAATATGATTTTAGCTTTATAACTTTAAATTAATAAATATAATTAATATTAGAAATTAAAGCTTGTAAAAAGCCTATGAAATTACAAAACTATAATAATAAACATAATTCCTAAACCCAATTTTTCGGAATGTTAGGCTTGCACATAGTAATAGTAAGCTTCAAATACACATCAATTTAGCACAACGCTATCTGAGCACAATTTTCGTATTGGATATGGCATTTCGTAGTGCTGAATCTGAGCACAATCCTCGCTTTGGATATGGTATTTCGTAGTGTTACGCTCCGGGAGCATAGTTTATGAAGCAGAAACAGAAAGTAACGATGCTATTAAGTCCAAGCCGTTGCACCCGGTCAAACAAGGCTTTATTTGAATACCTTCAGCATTTTTTGCTTCCTCTTTGGCGTGTACTGCTTCCTTGGTCTAGTGGTCGCTAAACACGACTGTGCATGAGGTCCAGGGTTTGAATCCCGGGAAAAGGTTACTGGGTTTTTAAGCGCGGAGTCTGTAATTGTGCCCTGTTGATGGCAATACGTACGTTTCCTATTGCATTGGACCTATAACATAACTGGCGTGATGTAGGTGTACTATAGATACAGTATACACCTTTTGCCTACGCGTTTTTGGCGTGTCAACAAATAACAGTCATGAATTTAAGAAACTATCATTATCGCGACAATTTCCAGCCATTAAGAGCTTTTTGTTTACATGATTCTGATTATACAATGAAGTTATGATGGCTTTAACGCGGGGAAAAACGTTGTGTTTTTAATCATAAAATTTAAATGCCCACCGCCATTTGTAATAAAAATGTTTTTCTATTTAGTTTTACGATGTTCCGTTTTGTTGTTATAGTTAGTGCCTGTAATATTTTGTGCCGTAAATAACCATATTTGCGTTGTAATATTAATCAAATAAAATATTGTTTGCGAGACATTCACTACGTTTTTATGACAAAATCGTCTGCGCATATAATTATTGTGGTGGTATCATTAAAATGTTTTGATAATGTATTAACACATGTGTATGACATACTTTATTACATACATGGGTATTACAGTATTCGAAGAAGAAAGCAGTTTTTTAGTACGCTTCACAACAACTCATAATTATTTTACTATGAATTCTTTAAAGTAGGTTCCGTTTTCATCCTAGGAATTGTTTTATTTGAATCGTCTTCAAGTCAATGATAAAAAAACTTTACAATAAATCACGACTCTGGACCGCTTTAAACTCGTGATGGTCGTACGACAATCGCGTTTGAGACCACATTTTTTTTCCCTTTTTAAAATGACATGCACTAATACCCACACTCGGGACAAACATCTGCGGATCACACAAAAGTTTTGTCCAGTGCGGGAATCAAACCCGCTCCCCCTAGCACAGCAGTCCAATTATTTAGCCACAACGGCAATCAGGTCTTTATAATATTATTAAACACGCAGTTTTTTCCCAATGTTTAAGTCCAAAATCTGATAATTAATTGTCACTATCCACAACAATTTCAACTTATCCCGTTACCAATACAATTAGCTCCGTAGAATATTTCACCAAGCGTTATTAATTACAGAAATTAATTAGTGGAAATACTGATAGCTACAGGTGTTGGCGACACAATTAATACAAATGTTATCGTTTTCGTGTCCGACAACACTTTAACTGCTCTAGCGGAAGATGATAGAGTATTGTACAACCTACCGCTGAATGAGACAGCTTACTGGTTTACAACAGAATATCTTATTAGAACAGAACGGCTACTTACTGCCTCCCGCTTGCATGAGATTAGTATCTTGCACAGCGCGTACAGTTTGCCTGCACTTGGACTGCAATGATTCGTCGGCGTCAAGTCATTTGACGATACAAGTTTAAATTGATAAAGGAAACTTGAAAATGATGGACACGAGCAGGACTTGAACCTGCGACCTTCGCCGTACCGTGGCGCTGCTCTAACCAACAGCCATCGTGTCACTGCTCGCACCCTTCAATTTGATGGGTGCGAGCAGTGACACGTGTAGATTTAAGCTTAGCATGGGCAACATGCAAAAATGACACAAAATGTCAGATACAAGTTTATTTCTGCGTCATCCTTAAAAAGTACGAGGACTAAAAAAGCGCTAAAACGTAGTTAATTACAAACGGCAAACAGCCCTAACCCATTTCCACATGTGCGTTCGTATATACATTTTATACGTGAATGCTGCAGTGTCCAAAATGTGGTTGAACACAACATTTCTCGCAAGTAAAGCCCGCTTAAACAAATCTAACGTTGATTCGCTTCATCCTTGAAGGAATCTGCAAATCTCCGCTACGGCATGAGCCCCACTGGCTCACTCTCGGGAAATAAAAGATTACTCTATGTGAATAACTCTTCGGTACTCGACTTGGCGAAGTTTTCAAGAGGCACGATAATCTATTCCATTATTCTTTAGGAGAATTTACTTCGCTGATATTGCGTTTGAATTCATGAGTTGATGTTATAAGGTAGATCGTGTAATTGTGGCAATAAATTGTCTTTAGTATGTTGGCAGGGTTGTGAACAAAATAATAGTCTATTTGACAGTTGGAACTTGAACGATTGATCACAATTGTTCTTCCTTTGCGCTAAATCAGATTAGTAACAGATTGACAAAAACTTGAACTTCATATCTACTCGTGATGCCCAATTAAATCATGCGTAGATTCAAGGTCTATTTTCAAATGTTATTCTTTTAACTACGCTAAATCCAACTGAGTCAATAATTCCAGGTGAGGGGATTTGTTTTAATAATATAATCTGATGTAGTACACTAATTTAATCAATAAATGAACAAGCCATTGCTTTGTACAAACTTCTCGGCAAAACTAATGCTAATCCAATTTCTAGAAAACTTTTAATTTATTTAGCTTTCATGCAAATCCCTCGAGTGATGATTGAGTAACTCGTTCGTCATTATCCAAAGCGAAAAGTCCAAACTTTCAGATTTTATATAACTTCAGTATTTATTGTGATGAAATCTCAATGTAAATGTTCGATTATATAAACTTTGTTATTACGCGAACCTGAAGGATTACCTTTGTAAAGCATAACAGGTAACGTATTAAACAGATTCTTGATGAAATTTAGGAGATAGTAGGCATACAGTAGGCTAAATATTACGTAAGATTACTTTCAGACCTATATTCGGATTATTTATTAGTAATATTAAATATTATGGGCGTCTTTAATAACATAGTTTGTTATTGCGATGTCGCCCGCCGATATATTTGTAAAACTGTGTCAGTTTCCATATTTCATGTTCAAACCATTTGTAGGATTTAAATATAATTATATAATATATTCTTCAACTTTTCTCGCTGACTGTATTTGCTATCTCTAAGTATCTTTAGCACCGTTGGGTTGCCATTAAAAGCGACTAAGTAATTATCTTAAGAGCGTCCGTCTGCTGGATATTCAGAACAACTGCAATCAAAAAATCAATCTGTCTGTCCATTGGATGCCATTGAAAATTAATTAAAAACTGTAATTGACAGGCACTTGTTCAGTGCATCTAGTGTGCGTTCATAGTTAAGTTAATTAATCATTCTTACAATAACAAGGGGAAAACGTGTTCTGGAGTGGAGACCACGACTCGGTAAACGTAGTGTAGGACGTCCTCCAGTTAGGTGGGGCGACGATATACGAAAAACGGCTGGCAGCGGTTGGCAGCGGAAGGCCGAAGATCGAGCTCAGTGGCGTGCCATAGGAGAGGCCTATGTCCAGCAGTGGACTAAGATAGGCTGATAATGATGATGATGAAAATAACAGACGAACAAACGATAAACGCAATCACAGTAGTAAAGTTATGTATCAACAACGACAAAACTTAGGATAAAGTTAGCAAGATAGGTAGGTATAGTTTTTGAAGATTTATTTGCTAAAATTTACTGATCATTTCTCTTCCAATATCATCTTTTTAAACAAGTTTATTCAGTGTTGAATTTTTTCATAGCAGTTTTAAAGCCATACTGTCCCCTTACCATGAACTCTTATAGCCGACAGTTTACGTTGTGGAAGCGAGACGCCGCATCACACTGCACTGTTTTAAGAGTTCATGGTATGGGGGCTGATTCCGACGTCAATCGCAATATAGTGTCCGGTAAACTGCATGAGAACGATAAAACCAAGTGCTTAAGACGAAGGAATGGACATTATCTAGCGAGCCTTTGAGAGGCTAGTCTTAAGACTAGTTTTACTGTTCATTTAGATCTTATCTTTTGAAGAAATCAGTATCAAGTATGATACTGGTCTCTTCACTGTCTGAGTAGCGATGGAGTTTTAACGACATGACTTCTCATTATGTAACGAGGAATAAAAAAAAATAAGAAAAAAAAACGAAAAATACGAGATACAATCTCCTAGAATTGATACTGTTTGTAATGTGTTGGCACGAATAGATTGTAATCATAAGCTACATCGGTACAGCGATTTTAATACCTGGATCGATCGGCCTAATCCTGAATAACACAGAAATACTGAGGATTTAGTTCGCAGTAACAACGGGTTATTACGAGTTATTGATTAATACCATGCCTGTTTTACCTGGTGGTCATAAATGTGCAGGGTGCAAGTGCATTCTTCAGAGGTAATATAAGAATTCAGAAGTCAGGTATGGCCTCGTTATTAGTTAAGAACAAATAATGTCTTTGCCTGAAAGCGCTAATAAAAATTTTAGTGGTGTTTTATTAGTATGGTTCTAAACCGTTAACGTTTGGAGTTTTAGTGAATAAGCATAATATAATATTTTTCTCGTCAATATACATAATATTTAATTAATACGTCAATCAACATTTGGCTGCAAGCACTTCCGTCGTCAAGCATAGGAACGATGTTGGATGACAACACATTCCGGATTGCCACCAGTTTGCGTCTAGGTACACCCTGTGTTGCTCCCCACGCGTGACACTGTGGTGAAACTGTCGACAGCCTCAGACGCCATGGCCTGTCCTGCGCGAGGAGCGCTGTTCGCATACCGTGGCACGCAATTTTATATGACATTATTCGTCGAGCTCTTGTCACCGCCGGCGTACCAGCTATATTAGAACCAAATAGCTTGGTACGTGACGATGGGAAGAGAGGTAAGTCTTTGATGCCTTGGAAATTGGGTAGGCCTTTGTGTGGGACGGTTATGGAGTCCGAATGCGCGTCTCTATCTATTTAGAGACATCAATAAATAAATAAAAATAAAAAAAAAACGTTTGGTCGACTCTTCACGAGACCAAAGGGCTGGTTTGGTTTTCGGCCAAAGAATAAGCATTGCCACTCAATGTGGCAATGCCGCCAGCCTTTTGGGCACCCTACCAGTCGACAGTGATAAGAAGAAATATTTCGATGCATATTTTTTGTATGCTTTTAGTTGTATATATTTTTAGTTTTATGTAGGTAGTATAAAAAAATCGAGTGTACATATATATAATGTAAATTGTTCTTGTAAATAAACATAATATTTCTGTTAGTTAGTGCTGTAAATAAAGTCTATTTAAATACACATAAGGCATTGCTCACATCCCTTGCATAACTTGGCACACCATCCTCCTAGTTCAGTTGTATCATAGTTTTATTACTCCACACCCCAATATTATTCTCCGACCTTTTAACATATTGCAAATGACAAAACTACTTCATAAAAGCAATCAAAACTTTTATCTCTGTAACGCTGGGGCATTAACGCAGCATCTGTCAAAGGAAACTATCCGAAAATTCCATATCTCCTCACTTAGGCGGGATGGGAAAAATAACGGTGTCGTAAATTTATAAATGACATTTTTCGAGTACACAAGCAAACTTTTCCTAACTTTAAGGTCACAATAAAAGTGTCAAATTGAAGGCACTGTTGTAATTTATTGCGGGTAAAGTAAACATGTAAAGTGCGAATAGGAACTTCTCAAGTAGACCCTTACTTTTTATTAGTTGCAACTTTGCAAGTTAGGAAGAATGAATGAATTATATATTAGTAGTTCGTTCTTATGGTGTTTTTGTTCTTCTATCGTTTTGTAAATCACATAGGAATTGCTTAAGCTGTGTGGAGGGATATTAGAGAAAGGAATTTAGACTGACAGGACGCACTGATTGTTATGAGTGGTTTGAGAACCTAGGTACTTAAATTGATAAAGGAAATAGGAAATTTGAAAAAAAACCTAGGTACATACTGGTCGGCTTTTGGATTATGGTAACCCCCCCCCCCTCTAAAAGGGGAGGTCTTTGTTCAACCGTGGACGTCTTGCGGCTGATGATGATAACACAATTCATATGGATCATACTACCTTTTTCAAAATGCACATATTTTTTCCTATTCATTTTCATTCCCAACAGTTTGTGCATTAGATAATATGGGAGTACCGATTACTATTCACAAACGAAATAAGTATTTTTGGAATAAAGCGGGTTTAAAAATCCTACCATAACATACCTACCTTCTTCGCGTGCCTTTCAGACCAGCGAATGTAAATTACGTTATGGTTAACCCTAGTCACTTGCTCCTAAAGTGTTGACAGTTGACAGTCGCGTGCTGACATAAAATGTGGTCACGTCAAAGTTTACAGAAACAAGATCTTGAGCAATAAACTTTTATAGTAGGTACTGTACATGAACTAGCATACTTACACTTTCTGGACGGTAAAGTATGTATACCTAATCAAGTCAAAAGTCTCATCAGCCCCCTTACCGTGAACTCTTGAAACGGGACAGTTTACTATGTGAAAGCGAGACACCGCTATATGGAGTGTAATGCGGCGTCCCGCTTCCTCAACGTAAACTGCCCTGCTTTAAGAGTTCATGGTAAGGGTGCAGTACTTACTTGACTGGATTAGAAATCATGGGACTAGAATTTGGTCCGTGGGAATGCTAAGCAATACTTTTTCTCGTCTAGTATTAATTGGAAACTTATTCGTAGTTATTGACATAATCAACAGTAGTATGTTGACCCTAATTGTTCAACTATAAATATTAAATAGTAGGTACCTATAATTATATTATTCTTTGAAGTCAACAAAATTAAATCACATTTGAATGTCACGGTACGTATGCGTTGGTAGGCCACACCATTAAACTGGTTAATTAATTAAGTAGGCCGGTTGGAATAAAGCTTATTCAGAGTGTTGGAGTGAGGCAATGTGGTGACATAAGCTTTTATGATTAATATGTATGATAAGTATTGATGTATTAGTAAACCTTGTCAATATACAAAATCGTAGTGTGTTAAAAAGGATTAATAAATAATTTCATACGACACGTTTCGTCGTTTATGATCAAGATTGTATGTAACTTCAACATGGACAAACAGTACGGACTGCCTCGTTGGTCTAGTGGTCGGTAAGCGTTCCTGTTTCCTTCCGTCGTCCTGGGTTCAAATCCCGGGTCGGGCAAAGTGTTACTGAGTTTTCCATTAGGTAATTCTCAGTAGCAGCACGGAGTCTGGATTTGTGCCCGGTTGATGGCAATAGGCTCGCCCCCTATTACATTGGGACTTACAACATAACTGGCGAAATGTGGGTGTACTATATGTCCACCGCTGCCTACCCCTTCGGGGAATACAGGCGTGATGTTATGTATGTATGTATGTAGTACGGAACTGCAAGCGCTCAAAAATTCACAGTTAAATGAACAGACAGAATAATATATGTTTAAGCGAACAGCAAGTATCAAGAACGAGCACATTACAGCACAGTAATCAAGCAGCCCATGGGAAATACGTTTCAATCCAGCGGTTCACAAACTTGTTTGACTTACGACCTCCTTCTCAAAAAATAATATATTCCTAAGAGTTCTCAGGGGAAATCTATTGTATACTACAAATAAACTGTAAGTATGTAGGTGAGTGCTATGTGGATCTGTGATTGTTAATTTCCTAGTTCTTTTGAAGTGCTATTTTTAAACAATTGTTCGATTTTGCTGTAGGCTGTGTTGTGAGGGTGAGTTAATTTTATTGTTAGTTACATCGCTTTAGTATGTTAAGTACTAGCTTGAGGTCTATTGACTATATAGTAACAACATTCACTCTGTACATTTTTTGATATTCGTACATCTATTGATTTCACTGAATTCGTTTGAATTCTTGTTGAATATATATTTTTTAATTTGTCTCAATTGCCACAACACGATAGGTGCAACAGTGGACGTCTTCCGGCTGATGATAGGTGCAACATGCTTCGAATAAACCCAATGTTTCTTAAATTTGAATGTTGACACAATACAGTTTAAAAATTTGTTCCAACGCTAACTTTCGTTGAAAAACGCTTCGTGTTTGAAGTCGCAAGAACTCTTCGAAGTTCAAATACACCGTGCAGTATGACGAGTATTATTTCGAGCACATAACGCGTAGGTAGGTACTATCGCCGTGGCCGATCAATGGCCAACTTAAATTTACTGCCGCAAACCGACCAGATCGCAGTAACGATACAGGCCGTCATTTATTGCCAATAAATATTTTTTACTAGCAACTTTTACAGGACCCCGCGTCTTTCACAAGGATCTTACACCCTGTATTATTTCATAACTGATGCTTTATTGCGGTTACGTCACTTTTACGATATTACATTTAATTTGTTCGTATTTCGGTTTTGGGTTACGACAGATTTTATTTGCACCTGGACATGTCTTGTAACGTTATATTGTTACACCCTTTTTAGTGGTGCTGCCATTATGAACCGACTTCAAAAAAAGGAGGAGGTTCTCAATTCGTCGGGATCTTTTTTATATTATTATTTTTATGTATGTGCCCTCATAACTCAGTCATTTATGAACCGATTTGAATTTTTTTTTGTGTGTTACGATACGATCTTTTTTCGTAATTGGTTACGCGAGAATGCGTAGATAAATTTTAACGGCGTATTTTTTAAGTAATACTTCTTACTAGTAATTCTTCCGATATTATTCAACTAGCTGCGCCCGGCGGTGTTACCCGCTGCATTTTTTTCGGGATAAAAAGTAGCCTATGTGTTAATCCAAGGTGTCAGATACCTCCATACCCAATTATAGCAAAACGGTCCAGCCGGTTGCGTGTGTTAAGTAGGTATTTTATTTTTTCGTCAAATCAAATTGTGTTTTTTTTTATTTACTGTCCTATATAGTCCTCTATATAGTATGTGTACATTAATGTAGGTACATTGTACAGTGTACACCAGGGACGTGTCATACATCATACATGTAATGAATGTTACTTGTTACCGGATACATTATAAATAATATTATGTAAGTCCCTACTTACCATGTTGGCATACATTGTAAGCCGATGGAACTTGTTCTGCTGATAGAAAGAAAGAAAGAAAAAACGTTTGGAATAAAAAAAACACAAAGAGCATTACATAAAGCAAAAAAAAACAGCATTTTATGCCAAAAGGGCCTGCATCTCAGCATAATGCTGGATGGCAGTGAGACTGCTCCTCCAACGCTGATTTTCAGCTGCAGCTGATAGAATTTGTAACTTGCAATACTGGACAAGATTTAAGTACAATTGTTACGTACCTAAATGAATTCTATCTGTCATCTATCAATCAACAATCGTCATCAATCACTAAAATATCTATACAAATAAACAAATCATTGTTTAAATATTACTTACCTAAGCACCTATAACCTTAAAGTTTATGTGAACTCTCTCTTGTAACAATTAGGTTCCTATATCTATGAATAGATAGGTACTTCTGTAAAGAGAGTATACGTAAACTACCTACAAGATTTACCATAAATTAAGTATCGAGAAATATTCCAGACATCTTGTTACAAAAAATATACAGTCGAATTGAGAACCTCCCCTTTTTTAAAGTCGGTTAAAAAGACGTAAATATTATAAACATTATTTTGTGCGTCTATAAAATTAATGCAGATTTACTGCGCAACTTCAAATAATATCAAGGGGAGTAACAACAAACGTTTTTCGAATCAAAGTAATTGAGTGGAACAGAAAATGCTGAGCTTTGTCATCGTCGTTCTTTTTACTCGTGATATTTATTATACGTAAAAGAAATATAAATGCTTATATAAATTAATATTTCTTTCTATATAGACACAAAGTCACATTGTTAGAGTTGACCTCGCATCAAATGTTTTTAGTTTTATTTGTGATTAAATTAGGTTTTTTTTCACACATACGTACAAACTATTAAAATTCATAGGTATATTTACTGCAATTGTTTATTTATTTCAAATTTATCAAGTTATAATGCAACTATGCCCGACGTAAAAATATTTTCTATGTCTTGAACTCAAAACTAGTTCTACTATCTTATGCAATTAGGACATAATTGTATTATTAGGCACCAATATAATTTGTTAAGTGACAGTAGAAAATGATATTTTGAGATCACGTTCCAAGTAGCTGGCTGGATGCCGATTTCTTTTTTGGAACGATATTATTCTTTTATTTGTTTTAAAGTGAATGAAAACATAACAGGCCTTTTCACTTTGATCCTTTTTTGCTTATTTAAATAAAACATTGTTTTGCGAAAAGAAACAAAGCATTATAAGAAAATAAAGAATGAGAGGAATGAAATGTGAATTTAATTTTACAGTTGGCCGGTCTTTGGATGACAAGGGTGTGTGTAGATGTCGCGGGGATATTGCAAACTCGGGGTTTCTTAATGTAATCGTTGTCGTATCAGATTGTGTTGTTCGTCGTCCTATTGCGATATTTATCTACTGTACATTTACATATGTGTATCTTATTATATCCAGGGAAATCATACAGTCAGATAAAAATTGGTCCTTTTCTCTTTTGGTCCTTGGTTAATCGGTTTAGAGTAAGAATAGAATACTGACGCAATTGATAGATTAGTGAAGGTACCTACAAAGTAATAGTTGCACTGACCCTAATTACCTGAGGAACGTAATAATGACAATAGACACGGGGTCTTGAAGCCCTATTTAGTGCCTTGAGAGTCATAAGGAGAATAAGTCATAGTCAGAGGTCATAAGTCTTGTATGTTGATCAATAAATCTACCTAAAAGTCATTGAATTTAATGAAATTGAGATCTTACTACTTGAAAATTTATGAGTTGTTGAGAAGCTTACTAAAAATTTTAGTAAGCCGGTGGCAATAGGCTTGTCACCTTGTTAAGTAGGTAATAATAACATAGAAATAATGAGCGGTAAATTGTGGGAAAAATATATATAGGCGGACAACCCTGCCTACGCCTAACTCAAAGAAATTGTATTGAAAACCCCGGGCTCAGCTGCTGCGCTGTCAATCAGGCGGCTTCATACATTAATATTGGAGCAAAAATTGTATATATTCCGTATTTTTGGTCGTAATCAAATTGTCAATCACTACGGTGAATAACGGGTACACGATATATCAGCGTCTTGTTGGCTTTTCAGCGACACGACACGGGGTTATTCATGGTGTTTTCCTTTAGCGTTTCGTGTTTAGGATAAATTGTGAACATGACTTACACTGTGTTTACTAGATTCTCGAAGACACGTCAATGAAAAATCGGGATTTGGCCTCGTATTTTTGAAGTGATGACTAATGCCAATCAGGGGGCTTACCATGAACCCTTATAGCAGGACTGTTTTCGACGAAAAATGAACTGCCCCCTTACCATGAACTCTTGAAACGGGACAGTTTACTATGTGAAAGCGAGACGCCGCTATATGGAGTGTAATGCGGCGTCCCGCTTCCTCAACGTAAACTGCCCTGCTTTAAGAGTTCATGGTAAGGGTGCTGTCCTGTTATTTTGTACCATGATCACTTAAAACAACAGGCGAGCCAGCGGTCACGTGATCTAAGCCGGCGAGCGATCACGTGACAGTACTTGGCCTGCAAATATCCGTACCATGAAGTAATTTTTGACATACAAACATCGAGAATTGAACTACTTTGCTGTCAGATTAAACTGGTGTGAAAAACTAACTTTTATTGACCTGTTTTGGTAAATTTTAAATAAAATACATGTTTTTTCATGTATAAGTACTACTAGCATATTATACAAAAGTGTAACGATGAAATTACATAATATTACGTTTATTTTGAAGATCTTCATGTTAATAAAACCTCCTTTATCTAAGAATGAAACATAAGTTCATACTTCATAGTTATAATTACTGTAAAACGGAATGAGAAAATAATGTCAGTTTGAAACTGACAATCTTTTTGACAATAGTTGTGGATTTCTAAATAATATTTAATGTATTTTGCTTAAAGTTATTAGCAAGTACTCGACTAAGCCATGGAGTCCATTGTGCTGTAAGATTTCTACGAAATTTGTACATGACATGCCTACGGTCGTATCAGCTACCGATCTGAACCAAATAAATTAAACGAGTTGAAAACAACCTATCGTCATTTTCTTGGACGATAGCAGTGCTCTAACTAGATCGTTTATTGTGACTATTACTGTAGAGGATCGGCAGAAGAACTATCGGCTGGTGTATGGGTAGTGATGGCTGTAGTGTGGTTTATAATGTTAGGCTTGGTATCAAGAAAACATATTATATCTTGAGGCATTAAATAAAACTTTAGTATTTGTTATATTAAGATGTTGATTACGAAAATAAATCTAGTGACATTATGCTACGTGTTTATTTTTACCCCACACGACCAGAATATTATTTATTAAATGGTATACTTCTATCAGCTATATTATTGAATAGTGTACGTACTATTCAGGTTTTATACCCTTAATAGCCATAATATGACAATCGCTATAAACGAGATGACGGATTGGTGATTTTTATTGCTATCTTATGATTCTAAGAAACAAATCAACATAATGATTCTTATTTAAACACCTCAATTTGTGGTAGTTCCATTTCTTAAACAATACCAACTGACGTACTTGTCATCGTTCGAAAATAGTAATCGTTTTATCAAGTGTCTAAATTATCTGTCTTAAGTGTTGAAAAGGTTTCTAGCATCTTAATCATGTCTTATGCGATGTTTAGTAATAAAACATATTGTTTTAATTATTATCATCGTAATAAAAAATGTTATTCAAATACTTTAATACGATTTTTTTAAACCGTAAAACCGGTAACGTCGCGGATAAGTATTTCCGAACGTTTGTTTATATTATGAAGATATTAGACTTTGCTGATCAGAGACAATACAGCAGATGTGAAATCGATGCATTGCAGCTCTGATAGAAATGATCATGGTACAAATAGAAAACCTGTCAGGCTATCCTTCAAAGTTAAACTGCCCGGAACTTGGCAATTATTTTGAAAGTTCATGGTAAGCCCCCTGTAAGCACTTGTAACTTTTTAATGTCATTCCCAGAAGATCACCGACGAGAACACCCAGAAGATAAAGGGATGAGTCAATTAAAAACAGTGGGCTCGAGCTCATAGTTTTTTTTATAAAAACGTCGCCCCGCACTAGGAATTTCTCCTGTATCGTGGGTGCGTGTCACAAACATGAAATATCACATACACAAATACCCAGACTCGGGACAAATA
Organism: Abrostola tripartita; assembly: GCA_905340225.1. Lineage (NCBI taxonomy): Eukaryota > Metazoa > Arthropoda > Insecta > Lepidoptera > Noctuidae > Abrostola > Abrostola tripartita. The sequence goes on from HG996494.1 coordinate 2,829,004, forward strand.
TCTGTGGATCGCACAAATTTTTGTCCCGTGCGGGAATCGAACCCGCAACCCCTAGCGCAGCAGTCCAATCGCTTAGCCACTGCGCCAATCAGGTCGTCGTGTAGGCCCAAAGAATGATAATAGACTTGCCGCTTTTTAAAGTGAGGCGAAATATTACAGTCTCCTAGAAATACTCTCTAAAAGAGAGAGGGCACTCTCTAAACACTTCTGCTTTCTACTTTGGGGATTTCAAATGTGATTAGAATATAAATATAGTCATAGTCATAAGGGTTTTATTTCATATAGGCTACAAAAGGGCACTCATAAAACGTCAAATCTAGTTGCTTGGTTCAAAGTGTCGTTTATATAATATTTATGGAAAGCTTTTGATACGAATAGAATTAAAAAAAAAACAATTTTGTGTGTTATACTAGATTTGTGTTTTAATCAGTCAGTCTTATTCTGCTGGACAATGATACGGACATGTTGTACAAGAAGAGCAATGACCAAACATTGATCTTACTCAATAGAAGATATACGAAAGATAAAGTAAATCTTATTTCATTTAGCACAAGTATCTAGCACAATAAATTGCCTTTATCTTAGCTGGTGAGAACCAGACGAAATGGATTGACGCAGTACACGAGGCTAGACCAAACAAAAACTAGAAAGAAAAACATTACACATAGACATCACACACTGTATTAATAGAAATAACGCTGGCAAAAACAAAAGAAACTCTAATTGTGTGCCCCGCGGCTGTGGAAAATATGTAGGTTCAGATCTTAAGCCAGACAGACATCCAGACCAGAGCTTGTAAGTTCGTTGATAGCTAACCTTACAATCATAAATGCGTTTTTCTTTTTATAACATACGAACAAAAGAAAAACGCCAACGTGGTCGTTATGTTAGTTATTAATCTTAAACTAAAGGTTTATTGAAGTTTTCATCACTCCAGTTAAGCCCGAAATTATTTCTACCAAGTCTAATTTACTTCATTAAAAAAAAACCATTATTGTGTCTCCAGTCTAATCGATATTTCACGTTATGCTTTTACTCAAACCTATGTATCTTCTTAACCACCATACTGAAACTTGGTGATGCTGTAAGGTGTAAATTATTTACCGAAAAACGTGTGTTACGAATGCGAATTTAATAACAACAGTTTGACACATACGAGCGTTCATATTCAATCAACATCGACGTTTATTTCTTTCTTAGCGATTTTGACAAGATTTCTTCCTCTAAACTGTACGATGTGAAACATGTCAATACAAAGTGCTTAGTCTCCGTCCAATACATTATCAAGTGCATCAATCAATCACACAGCCTATCACAGTACAGACTAATATGTCGGAAATTTTTAATAAGACGGCTTTTATTATGCCTTCAAGTCAATTTCAACGGAGTTGTTGACACAAACATACGACGTGTACCTAAAATGAACGATATTTTAGGTACAGGCTCATTATTTAGTTCTCAATGTCATGTTTAGAGCTAAGTTTTTCTTGATCGAAAATGTATTCTCGAGCTTCTATTCCGAATATTTTAAATGCTGAATGTTAGACTTTTGGTGCCATTTTAGCATGTTGCCCATGCTAAGCTTTAGACAAATACACAATGTGCAAAATTAACAAAATTTTGGAGTAAGGCTCTAGTTTTAGTTCCAAAGTCACGCTTTGAGCTAGATTAAATATATTTCTTCTTGATTGCTTCTGTTTCAAATATATCATTTTGATAAAGAATATTATTTAGAAATGTCCCACTGCCTTTGACTAGAAGTGAGACACAGTACAGGCTACTTAAAAAATCCATTCAGGCAGTCCACTTACAAACAATGATGCCTGCTGTTATCTTCAAAGATTTTGGCAAAAAAGATAATGAAATTTCACAGCTCATCATGCGGCGATTTATATAGCCCATACCCATAGGTACTTATAATTTTTACAAAGCAATATACAAATAATCACCTTTTTTAAATTGGCCTAGGCATATTGTAAATCAGAAATCATAGGGCTTATCCTAGAACGTACATGTCCGAATTTGCATCGATGAAACAAAACACTGACGATTCGAATCTACGATTTGACGCTTGGTTTTAGGCGTGTGCACGGTCCTTCCTGGCGCGGCTAGCACGTTTTAGGGACTAACGAGCCTGCTTCGTGAGGCCTACATGGATGGCCATATTATACTGTTGTGCGAAACTTGATAGATCCAGGATCAAATACAGCGACGTGACTAAAAAATTGACACAAAGACTTTTATTGCCTTCGCTACATCTTTGAAAGCTACTTCATTAAAAAAAATTACTTATTTTTTAATTTAATTAATTAACAATTTAGTGTCCTTAATTTTCCTTACCAATTAATTATAAATACCAATCTCTCAAATAATATGAATAGAGTAAAATGGAACGTAATTTTATTAACAACGGCTTCCAACTGAATGACGTAGCGCCGACTCAACATTTCTTTTTATACGAAACAATCTCGACGGATTATTAAGACAATTATCTTTAAATAAAATAAGCAGAATTTCTCTCAAATATATTCTCACTGAGAAATAGGGAGATTAAGATCTCGTTTGTTCACTTGCCTTTCATAATCCTAATTAGCCATTTAACTGAGCTCTTATCATTGAACAGAAAGTCATTCTTATAAAGCAACTCGCCCCGCCTTATCTGTCTACTTAAGATTCAGTTTTATTTCTTCTGTTGGCTCGAACGATATTCATTTTTATTTACGTAACTACCTATTCCTAGTCTTTGAAATGTTTATACCGAGTGCCTTATTATTTTTGACGCTTTTCCAAATATTATTAAGAGGGAATCCTAAATTTATTTGTGTTGTGATGCTTATTAGGATAAAGTTCAAGATCAATAGGTTTTTGTTTGAAAACTTTCAGATGCTGATGTTTCGTGAATATTCTTGTTGCACAGCTTCAAAATGACACATACTTAAGAAGAAACGTAAATAGATAAATATTCCTTTAAAAAAATGTTCATAAACAGGGTATTTTTCATTATAAATTGGTTACTTAATCTCTGGATTTTGTCGAGCAAAAATATAATAAGTGTACCTACGCAATACTTAACGAGTTTTTTACACAGCATATAAATAACAGTCTGTAGATAACCGGTTATTCACACGTTACTAAAGCACTATAGAGTAAATCTCATAATTTTCAGCCGTAACAAAACGTGTCACGCGGCTCCCATGCGGTATAAGAGGTAATTTTTTGTACGCATCAAGTGTGGTCGAATGAGGTGTTGAGCACGTTTCGGATAATGCGATCTATGACGTCACGTCTCCGTTTATAACCCTCTTGGTGCTACCGCAAACTGAGATAGCAATGCGGTGAAGGAAATATGAGGATTGACCCTTAATAAATAATATTGGACTGAGTAAGTCACAATTGACATAAAATAATTTTAGCTTTAGCTTGGTTAAATGTTTTAGTTCTTTTACGTAGGAAAAGGTTTATGAGATTTTTTCGTCATAGACCAAAAATGACCTCGTAAGTTTGCCTAAATCTCATAATTACCGACACAAAGGTTTGCTGTAAGAGAACTCAATTCTGAGTTAAGCTCGCCTCTGTACATCGAATTTCATATATATATTTTTTTCATCTAATATTGTGTACAGTACTATAGGAACCTACATGTAATTTTCTATGGTTGAATTGTAACCATTTATGTTTTGTGTAAAAAAAAATAGCTTATATTGATACGGACACATAAAAGTTTATAAAATTTGTCAAAAACTCGATACTTCAAGTTTACTCCCGTCTATTTGAAAGCGCATCGGTTTCATGCGAATTCGACGAAGTCGTGTCGTGAATTGAGAAGTTGTTACCTGTCTCCGAAGGGGCACAAAGGACCGTGTTGCAATACATTTGAAACTTCAACGTTCTAGCTTTGTACTCAATACAACTAGTTTATTTGTGAACGACTAAATCCGTGAGACAGTTTTTATAGTTTCACAAACGGCGCCTTACTTGGTTTCAATAGTAATAAAATCAATATATATACCTACCTAATTAAGTGGTGTGACCGATGTACTGTCGCTAAAGGTCGCTAGTTCAAACTCCGGCACGCACCACTGTTTTTTTAAATTCATGTGCTTACTATAAATTAGTTATCAGTGGCTAAAAAAGGTGAAGGAAAACATCGTGTGGAAACCGGCACACCTGAGAGATTTTTTAACGGTGTGTAAAGCCATATCCGTGTGGTATCCGGCCTAGAATTGACCACCCCATTTCCTCCCGTGGGTGTCGTAAGAGGCGACTAAGTGAAAATTCAGAAGATGGGTAGCAGCGTCTTCTGTAACTCCACCACCAATACGGCGATCCCCAAGCCGCTTGCCAAGCGTGGGGATTATGGCAAAGCCCCCCGCTTAAACGGGGAGGCCTATGTTCAACAGTGGACGTCTTTGGCTGATGATGATGATGATGATGATGAAGCCATATCAGAGGCCTACAGGCGGTTTAAACTCTGACACCAAGTTGTTCATCAACCATTCGATAAGAAGAAGAAGTGGTTTACGATGAAAACTTTACATTTTGATAAAAGATGTAATATTTAGAGACTACTTTGCATAATTTTAAGAGAGATTTTATTTTATTTTGTATATTCATTCATTCTAGGTATTAAGAAACTACGCTTCGTGGTACAAATTTATTAATGCATAGCGGATGCAGAACATACAAGCTGTTCTAACTATAATACAGGAATGCTTATAAAATAGTTTTTATGGAAGAAGATTTTTTTTTATTTTGTTTTATGGAATTATGATTCAAGAAAATACAATTTATTACTTCGAGACACAGAAGATCAGCAATTGAAATCTAATTTCTATACTAGGATTTACGTATACTGCTTCGTGCACTATATTTTCTTTCAGGCGTACGTGTCATAATAAACCTTATTTGACCCTGATATCAAAACACTACCACGCACAGTCGCGCACATAAGCCAGCCAATACAATATACATAAGAATAGTTTTACTGATCCACCCAAAGGAGAAAAAAGAATTTCCCGCGACGTTACTCCGACCCCAGACGGAAGAAGTTCTTTAACTATTTATGGGCCTTAAAAGTCTGCCGATAACGATGAAATCCGACCAAATTATCTCTTATCTAGTTCACCCCTTTGAGAATAGGTTGCCAACATAATACCTATACACTGTTATGAGTGACGAAATGATGAGATAAAGTCACTTCGTCTTGAACATTCTCGAATGTGTCGAGTCGAGATAATTATCACAAGCGAATCACAGTCTGACGATAAAGTTCCAGATTTGTGACGCAATGTAAGCTTGATAAGATCACACATACTGAAAGGATTTGAAACTCTCGCGACCGAGTTTGGGGGTTTAATAACTTTTTATCTTATTAGTGCTGTTCTCAGTTTCATCCCTATCCGGATCCCGACGTTTTCAGAATTATTATAGAGCGAAATAACAAAAGATGTAGTAAAATCAAGCCCGGTATTATAGTCAGCGAATGGCTCGCAGTGGTTTTTTACGATTTTGTCCAATGCCATACTACTGTTGAAGAGCTATGACTAATTAGTGGGCAAATAGAAAGGAGTTAGGTCTTTTAAAAATGCCAGATATAGGCTAGTTAGGGATAGAGTAAAACACGCTAAACGCTGTTATTTCGCTGAAGTTGGTAATGTAAGTCCAACAAAAATATTAGCAATAAAAAATTAAAACAAAGATACTGGAAACCTCGTCGCGACGTACGGACTGTCTTATTAGCGGCTTTTTTTTTGTAATTGGGAGGAAACCCCGTGGGGGGACCGGGTAGTGTGGGATTGCTACCTCACCATTTGCACGAACAAGGGAGGTCCCGGGACCTCTCAAAAGACCAACTCCGAAACCTCCTTATGCAACGCCTATTTGGCACATCGTCTTATTAGCGCCTAATGCCTTCTCCGACCATAATCTAGTCTATACGTTTGTCTCTTATTTATGATATAGTGTGGCTGACCTATATTTATTCGGTAAGTACTACACGCCAATAAAGGTGGCCTTGGTACCACGTTCCTGTTAACCTAAGCCAAATATCCTTTTGAGACTAGAGCATATTCACATTCCGCATTTATTTAAAGCACTAACAATATTCACAATGTTATAGGTCTTACTGTAATAGGGGGCAACCCTATTGCCATTAATCGGGCACAAATTTCAGACTCCGTGCGGGTACTAAGAATTCCCATATGAAAAAACACAATAACACTTTGCCTGACCCGGGATTCGAAACCAGGACCACATACTCAGTAGTCGCGCTAAGCGTTCAATAGAGCAACGAGGCAGTCGAGTCAAATATTATGACATTTTCATTAAAACAATATATTTATCTAAATAAATACCAGTCAACAAAAGGTGTACCTGTACACAAGACGAACTCGTGACTTTCAAAAAAACTATTTTCTTATCTTTTCATTACCCAATGTTCTTATTTTTCTTAAAAAATCTTAACGACTCTTTTCTAAACTAAAACTGGTCGTTCACACCAACGTGCTATAAATTTAAAATTAAGTTGAAGTTAAGATACTTCGCGAAGAAATTGCTATTTCGAGAGTGCAGTTTAATATTTAGAATGTTACAAGCTGTCGACCTCAAAAGCAGTGTGAAGCAACCGCTTCAGACGGACCAAGAAAATGAAACTTAGGGTGAGTATACACTAGAGCAAATTCTCAAGCATTTCTGTGTAAGGTAACGTTCTTACTAATGCTACACCTCGGGAAAAAGCTAACAGAGGCTTCCTAAATCCGAAATGTCCCGTTTCTGCGAATGCTCCACGCTATGTTCAACGTAATGCTCACGGCGAGTGTAACCTGCAACATTTACTGCCTTGCGGTTACTCTTGTTCAAATTTGCACGTGCTGCATCATCAGCCGAAAGGCTTCCACTGCTGAACAAAGGCGTCCAACTTCAGGAGGCCATAATCCCTACGCTTGGCAAGCGGCTTGGGGATCGCAGTATTCGTGGTGAAGTTACAGAATTCGCTGCTGCCCATCTTCTGGATTTTCCCTTAGTAGCCTCCTACGACACCCAACGGGACGAGATGGGAAGGTGCTATTCTGGCCCCATACCTCACGGACGGCCGCTCGTGCCTGATTAAATGAAATGTTACATCAACATCCTCGTTAATTCATAAAATCATGTTCTGACAAATATCGGGTCACGGGTGGTCTGTTTGCTGTGCGGTTTGATGAGATTTAAAATCAAAACGAAATTCTGTTATAAGTAAATGTTTAAGTGAATACTCAGCCTTATACCAACAGGGATTGTTTAATAAATAGCGCTACTGATACCACACCACAAGCTTTTTTTAATTCTTTAGAAACTGTATTTAATTATTTACCTAAGTGTTCTTAAAGTTCTTAACGTGCTTATTTTTCTAAAGCTACTCAACAATTTTTTTAGTTTAGCATTCAGCATTCTTTAACAAAAATTCATGAATATTGTAACGAGCTTAATAAATTTTAATAGTTATTTAATTGAATTTCCTTAGTTTAAATTATTTTTATAAACGATTTCAAAAAAACCTAAATTGTGTATTTTTTTTAACACAATATCTAAGCTGTTCTACTTGTAGAAAAGCTCTGCTTTATTTTTTTAATCTTCTTTTTAATTTTAAAGCATTTTTAAAATTGGAATGGTAAGACATAAAAATATTTTTGCGGTGCAGGTTTTAGGTAACTTCTTCTTCTTCGTATCGTATGGTTGATGAACAACCTGGTGTCAGAGTTTAAACCGCCTGTAGGCCTCTGACAGGGTTTTACACACCGTTGAAAAATCTCTCAGGTGTGCCGGTTTCCTCGAGATGTTTTCCTTCACCATTTTTAGCAACTGAATGTATAGTACGCACATGAATTTGAAAAGACATCAGTACGTGCCGGGATTTGAACTTGCGACCTTTGACTTGGCAATCCACCGGTCATACCACTCGGCTATCAGTGCTCAGAAAGTTCTTTAGGTAACTTTAAAATAAATACTAACGATACAGACATAATTTATTTTAAATATAAACATTATTAAATGTTACCTTATAATGATGTCACGAAGATGTTCTTTGAAGATCAAGCTTTTAACATAGGTAGTATGGGGTAAATAACAAGCCATATTTTTATGAACGTCGATATTACGTGGGCGTCAACCTGGCTTTTTACGTGATAAGGGTCCGGTCAACCCGTGTAAACTCATAACAAAGAAAATATATTAAATATCTATTACCTCGCTTCAAATGTGTATGAGATATTTGCTATGACACTGTAAATATAACCTGGAAATCCTGTTAGATGTCAGCGCACAGATTTGTTGGAGGACGGAAAACACGTGAAATATATTAATATGGTGCTACCTGTTTTTATACGCTTCCATGAATCGCATACATATAAAACATTATGCTACAGTGCTTCGTTCGTTGTAGGAAGCAAGTGTGGAGATCGATGCTCATTCCTTCTTTGCAATAAATGAGGTCTTTGCTTAATAGACTGCTAATATTTATATATTTTTATCATAGATTAAAATGTTTGTAAGAATAAAAACTGGTGGTGACCTAGTGCTTGACAATCCGGATTTGTATGGACAAGGTTGCAGTTTCAAACCCAGGAAAGTATCAATGTGACTTTACCAGTGTCATAAATAAGCTAAGACATCACTGACTAACAGTGATGGAAAATTTCGTCAGGAAACCTGGATTTTATTACTCGACATCGCTAACCCGCAGTGAGCTAGCGTGGTGACTGGTGTTCAATGCTCAATCCTTCTCTATACGAGAAGAAGCCTTTGTTTTACTAATACAAGTACTAATTAGATACATAGACATGAAATCAAGCCGGTTTTCCAAAAGGGCAGGCAGATGCCGAAGTTTGGCATTTCATTCTTGCTACTCTTTCCTGGCGTTTTAAACATTCATGTTTGTAAGTGTGCGGCATAAAAGGAGCCACGAATTCATGAGCCGTTAAGTTACCGAGGTCGAGCGCCACAAGCTACTGGTTTTGCATATCCGATATACATTGCCGTGCAGTTATATGCATTGATTATTATGCCTTGCTCCAGCCAGCTATGCGCAGGTAATGGGTGAACGCAAATAAATAATCGAGACTGGATTCAGTGCACACAATTTCTTGTCCCTTCCGATACCGGTAAGGTTACCAGGTGTGTGAAAAGCGAGCCGTAAGAGACGACATTGCGAGGTTATCATAGTAAGGATATAGGTATAACGGAAACAAACATATATAATAATAACATAGGTTTAATGATGAATGACGAAAATGTGAGTCTTCTTCTTATCGTATGGTTGATGAACAACCTGGTGTCAGAGTTTAAACCGCCTGTAGGCCTCTGACATGGCTTTACACACCGTTCAAAAATCTCTCAGGTGTGCCGGTTTCCTCACGGTGTTTTCCTTCACCGTTTTTAGCAGCTGATAACTAATGTATAGTACGCACATGAATTCGAAAAGACATTGTTGCGTGCCGGGGTTTAAACTTGCGACCTTTGACTTGGCAGTCCAACGATTACACTCGGCTATCAGTACAATGTGAGTGTACAGCATACATACAGTTTATAACCTTAGCTTTAAGAGACAAGTGACATCGTATGTAGGTACATATATTTAGCTGCCAGGTTCAGTAACGATCTAACCAAAATCCGAGCTGAACTACGAAGTATCGTTAGATATGTAGCTGATATTCCTAGATCTAATTAATTCCGTGCCTGGCGAGAGGCTACTGTAATAACACCTCGTCAGAAATTGGGTGGCAAGAGAGGACGCGCTGAGAGATAGCAGTAACTATTAATATATCATGGTAGTGTCGTGTTTGCTTACACGACATTGGAGTGGGGTTCGAGGGTTTTGAGTTTGAGTTGGATTTTGAAATCTAGGTTAGTTAAAGTTGAGGGGATTGTGACGTGGCTAACGCGCAAATCAGTCGATCTGCTAGGTTAAGCCGTGCTTGCCGCGGTCAGTCTTGTGATAGGTGATAGTTTTTACATGTCGAGACCCCTCCGTGCTTCGGAAGGCACGATAAGCTGTCGGTCCTGCGCCTGATTTCTCTCCAGTCGTGTGATTCTGCCGTCCCATCGGATTATGAGAGTGAGGGAATAGGGAGTGCATCTGTGACTGTCTGTCTATAATACCTGCGAAGTTCGCTAGTCTTAGATGAGATAGGCCGCCGTGACCGAAATTCAGTCAGGAGGACATGATCTAGTTAATGGTTTTTTCTAGAAGAAATTGGCAGAGAGATTAGATATAATGAGAGAATATATATTTAAAAAAACCTTAAAACGATTATTCTTATTACCTACTACGGTTCCAGGAACATTTTTAATAACTAAATATTTCACTACTCTAAGAACGTTACGTTTGAATTACTAATTGCGTGTTCATCAAAAATATACGGCGCACCGTGAATCCCACTTCAGCTCAAATAACAAAGTAAATGTGCATTTTAATTAAATAGTTAATTGCAGCTTAACTGAGGGAAAAGGTGAAACAAAGAGAATTGCCACGACAAGGTGAATAAAACGCGCAGGTTTATTCTAAGAAGCTCTGAGAGTTTTTGAAGCTAATATTAATTTGATTATAATGTTATAATTTTGCACATAATCCATCTTGCTTGTAAACGATGCTAAATCTGTTAACTTCGACAGCTGTTATTTGATCTCTATTCTTTGACATGGTATCAACAGTCACAAGTATATTTTCATCAATTGTTAAACTTTGTAAATTTTTATAAGTACTAAAATAGGTATATAATTTTCATTCTTCCATCATCACATAGCCTTTTTAAGCCAGAAATTTTCGAAGGTAGGCACAGACAGTCTCCTTTATTTAGTCTTATCTATACATGTACATTACACCGCTTACGTATACCTACATTGCCATTTACATCCACTCTGGATTCTTCGTCACTCTTTTACACGTATCAGCCTCCTTACCATGAACTCTTAAAACAGGGCAGTTTACGATGAGGAAACGAGACGCCGCTACGAGCAGTGTAATGCGGCGTCTCGCTTCCACGTCTTAAACTGTCCTGCTTTAAGAGTTCATGGTAAGGGGGCAGGACATTCGATACCGGTAGCGGTCAAACAACTAAATTGCATTACACATTTATTACTATTTAACCTCTAAACTATGAAAAACGTTTCCAATAAAGATACATAATATCAAAAGTTTCTAAGCTTCATATAGATGGCATATCAATAACAGAACAGTTGGTTGAGTGTTCCTCTCAACTTTAATACCTACTGACGTAAGATTTCGTGGAGTCAGTGTAAGTTTAAAACGTTTCAAACACCGGATTCGGATGTAACTCCGCACGTAGAATCTTTGAAACCACGGCAGGCGTATGGCTCCGTGGGGACGCCAGAAAATGTTAGTTTCATACGACTGAATTGGTTCGTGTTCATGGGTTCTACGCTTGTTCTCTCCCGGGAATTGAATTCTGACGGTACTAGTTGACGCGCTCAGCTTTACAGCGCCCAAGATTAAAAAATTGTCGCAGTTAATCAAGCGTGTTAAATAAATGAGTAAGACACTTTTCAGCTGTCCTTAGTACTATTTAAATAATAAAATATATCTAAAATTGTCTGTTAATAATCACAATTTTTTTGACAAAGAGGTAAACACGAAAATTATGCTCTGCCTTTTAAAAATAAACCACTGAATTGTTATGCATGTATGATGCTTAAAGCTAATGAGATGAATATGAGGCTTTTACCCCATTATGATATTGGTTCCTACACAGGTATATTATATGCCTATTGTTACTAGTTCAGTTTAATCCTACAAGTGCGAAAATCCAATTATTACCTAGTACCTAGTGTTCATTAATTAATCATTGTTTGCTAACCCATTTATTGATTAAGTTTCTACATTAGCGGATATTGTTAATGTTGAGGTGTATCAGTACTATTATACATATACTAAAGATAGATTTTATATGCAGGGGGAAATCAGAAACAGTAATACAACCTAGATAAGTCCTTTGTGCGGGTTTGACAGCAGCAGTGGAGTTGATTAGGTAATAGGTTCGCTATTAATATTACACTGTTATAATGCTACATGCTATTGTCCCCAATTGGTTATATATAAGTGCGCGTGCTGCTACATTGGCGGGTGACGATTTTCTAACTCTGTTAAAGTCAAGGAAAGTATAAAAAATAGTAGAAAATAGCACTTGCCGATAAGAAGAAGAAGATGAGGAAAATAACATAATAGATTATTACAGACCAGAGGAAATTGGGATTTGAAAGAGAAGACTTACAATCAACAGTGGGGCGAGATTAGTCGTATGTGTATGGATAAGAAAACTCTTAACCCGTAGGCCGTACGTAGTCGGCAGGATCCGCCGTGAAGAGGCGGTCGGGACCTGACAAGGGATGCAGTGCAGCCTTCGCAGATCCCGCGTCCCTCGACCTAAGGTAGATAGAAAGACGGGGTTTTAGCCGGTAAGAGTCCACAAGGAAAGAGGGCGAAGAAAGTCCATAAGGATAGCCCCAGAAAAAAAAGTTTGTCAAGATTTTTTAAGGTACAATACCAAAATATCGTTTTATAATCTCAAAACTAATCAACATTTTACCAAGAAGGTTTATGTAATAAAGCAGCCGAATAGGTATCGTTATCATTAAATTTAACGTCCGTAAGTACTAAAATGAACACAATATCTTATTTCATAAGAAAATCTGTAACGCGAAAAGTTTATGTGTAAGTTTATTAGAATTTTTAGATAGCGTATTAAATTCTATTATGATTAAACGGTTTTGATTTTTTCAAGGCATTCTTAGGTAGTATTCCTTATTTCATTAATGAAATAGTACAACGAGGTTGATATAAAATTGAGATGTATATTATGATTAATGAAACAGGAGTTATTTTATGGGAAGCAACTGATAATTAACTCTATGACATTTTATTTTATTTTATTAGGGAGAACAAACAATTGTACATTTTGTCTTACATCTAAGTATACAATAAAGTGGGTTAACGTACAATCAACAACGTCTCCACATATTACTATAATATTATTTATTATTTACTTACATACAGTATGGAAGAAAGGTAGGGTTTATTTTAACATTGTACTTAATTGACATAGCGTTAAATTAATAATATTGGATTAAGAATACTATTCTCAACCGCGTCGCAAGTAAAGCGAAAAGGCGTAAAGAAGCCGAAATACTTCAGTAAACTATCCAACTATTACATAAGACTTATTATGGTGTGTGTATATGAACTTCTAATAAAGTACAACGCCTGCGTCAATCGCTCCAGGGATTACATACTACAAGCATGATTATTAATTAACATATTAAATTACCGGCAGACATGACTGTATGTATGAATTTATTCTATTACAGTGTACATCCCAATAACCTCTAAATAGATCAAAATGTACAGTTTATAAATTAAGGGCTCGAAGTTACGTGGCTTCAGTCGATCTGAGAGGTTAAGCCGTGCTCGCCGCGGTTAGTCTTGTAATGGGTGACCGTTTTCACATGACGATCCCCTCCGTGCTTCGGAAGGCAAGTTAAACCGTTGGTCCTGCGCCTGATCTCTCTCCGGGCGTGTCGGTCTACTGTCCCATCGGACTATGAAAGTGAGGGAATAGGGAGTGCATTTGTGTTTGCGCGCCTACTTTTGCACTATTATATCTCCTGCGTGGTTGGCTAGTCTCATCTGAGACAGGCCCTCGTGACCGAAATTCGGTTAGAAAATTATTATAAATCAATTTTCATTAACTAAAGCATAGAATATAGATATATTTACGTCGCTACAAATCGTGAACGTATGTGACCCATTTACGAAACAGTAGGCGTCTTATTTATTTAGCAACATGACGCTGCATTCATGTTTATTTGAAGGGATGTGACAGCAATAAGAAGTGTCTTTTTACTTCAGTGATAAAGAACTGGGGCTTGCGTTGTTATAACTTTTCTTCTGGTAAATATTCAGTAGTTGTTTTGTTTGTAGATTGCGTCTCATCCACTTATTCCTATAGCTATATCTGCTTTGACTGGTGTTAAAAAAACTGTTATTAAGACAACTTATAATTAAATGAAGAAGAATCTGTCTAATTTTGGTTTCTACTGACGAAGCTTTTGTTTATTTGATGAATATCATCTACAAGGTAGGTCGACCAGCAGCGAGATGGGTCAACGATATTACAAAAATCGCAAGGCGCACCTGGATAAGATTGGCACAGGACCGCAGCGGATGGCTTTGTTTAAGGGAGGCTTATACCCAGCAGTAGGATATTGAAGGCTGTGGATGATGATGATGATGATGATCATCTACAAATTCTACATCATCATCATCAGCCTATCTTAGTCCACAGCTGGACATAGGCCTCTCCTATATGGATGGATATAAAAATACAAATGCGCCCACTAGAGGAAACAAGGGGCTTGCTGTTATAAGAAAAAAGAGGCATGTATTATCCCAGAATATCGGGATAAACTAAGAAGAGAATGAAAATAAGAGATTGAAAAAGGTTCAATAAACTTTGCATTGTACCTAACCAATAAAATAGAGTTAAGTGAAAATAAGTGAGCTATGTCTAGACGATAAATACTAAAATGTTTCATATAACTACTAACTAACTACTGACAGACGTCAGTCGTAAAACCTAATGAAACTTCAGTACACGGTCAAGGCATCTGCTTCTAATAATATCTAACAGCCCCCTTACCATGAACTCGTAAAGCAAGAAAGTTTACGATGAGGAAGCGAGACGCCGCCACGTGCAGTGTAATGCGGTGTCTCATTTGCACAACGTATACTGTCCTGCTTTAACAGTTCATGGGAAGAAGGCTGATTAATAAAGTATCTATAAGATATCATGTGTCTATAATCTGGAACAAGAATTATAAAGCAATGCCTATCACATCATTTATATCATTAGGTAAATACTTAATTTAAAAGTTGTTTGGTAAATTGAGTATTCGTTTCATTTATTTTATGGCCAGCGTCGTTTTTTATCACGCAATCAGAATTTACGCATCAAAAAATTGCGCAGCATCGTTCATATCGCATATCATATTCAAAATGTGAGCGACAGGGATTACTAAAATAAACACTGGATCCACTAGTTAAATAACTGGTAAGTGACATTGTAATCAAATACATAACAGTTTAATGTTAGGATATTTTGTTTATTTTCAAAGCCTAGGTTCACTATAGGAAATCTACTTCACTCGCTTTCTTTGCTAGTGTATTCGCCTTTTAAAACAAATGAAATACTTACTTGTTATAGATTGAATTCAATTAGTCTTCACCTATTATGAAATTTCTGTAATCAATTAATTGGAGGAATAAAGCAAATAAAGTTATCAAGTTAAAATTAATTATTACTTTTGAACAAAATAATAATTTTTCTTGTCCACGCCGAAAGGAAGTGTCTGTAATTGGGTCACTAATACTTCGAACTTTGCTTTGAAACTTTGAAATTACCGAATAACTGGCGATAGACAATCATCGAAGTAATTACGCAAGCGTTCGCTGCTTCTACATTTTTATGAAATGTTTTAATCCAATTATGGAGTTCTTGGAAGCATCATGAATGTATGTATATCTAGTGAGATATAGGGAAGTACCTTTACGCATATGGAATATAACGAATGAAAATATTTAGTTAAGTGACCGTACTAGCAAGCTCTTTTAAAGCCAACACAAAAAAACTTAAATTATGCTCAATATTGTACTAACCGCCGGACTCAGAGACATTTAATGATTACTTAAACTAACACTAAGTAAAGGTTTTTTTGTGAATTCCTTACTTAGTGACGATTTAAGTAATCATTAACGTCTCTGAGTGCGGCAGTAAGTAACTTAAGTTGACTTAAGGATTTCAGGCTTACCTTTCATGCTTTGTAGCTCTCCTAAAGGAGCTTAAACAAAAGCTATATAAATATACACAACTTATAATACACCAAACAACATTTATAGATATAAGAAATCCGATAACACGCTCCTTTAGAGTGCAGTGGATCCCACGTTCCGGACTAAAATACGGCTCGCAACGAGGAAAAGATTCATAAGAATTTTACCGCAAAGAAAAAGGTATTTCATAGAAGAAGCAGTTCATAATCTGATAATGTTTGTAAACTTATCTCCTGGAAAGTGTAAAGGTGCATCTTTAAACTTTCCTTTCTTTTTGAAGGTTTTCTGGTAGAGCAAAGCAAACAAAAAATTAAAATGAAGGCCACGCAAAACCCTTTGTTCGATATCCATTAAAACTTTTAATAGGCTCCCGAATCCTCTGCCACGACCAAAGAGGAACTAGGAATATTTTCCTGACTATCTAAATGGCTTTTAAGCTAAGATAGAAGGATATATAGAAAAAGCTATACACACGAGAATATTTAATAGTAATACTTATACGTTTTATGAATATAACATTACCTATTAACTAAAAAGGTCCGCTTTCAATCTTGTGAGACACAAAGAGTTACAATATTTTGGCTTCATATATTTTTTTGAATAATAGCTGCAGGTAATAATTTACAGCAATAAGCAATCTGAGGCTAGCCTAGGCTAAGAATATTAGGCTAAGTTTAAATTCATATATTCATTATATATATTTATCTTAGAAATAACCTAACCTTACTAAGGTTAATAATATAAAGCCTATCCATCTATTGTACGATCGAGGCCTTTTAGGCTTCTCCTTGAAAAAGAAACAAAATTAAGAACACCTATGGCTCCTAATTAAATTCACATAACAGTTTTTTGTAGTGCTTCATTAAATATATTTATCAAAATATCATCATATAATATATAATCAAAATATATTCGTCAAATTTTGACGACGCTTGCGTCTTTAGTATTGTAGTGTAAGACATTTATGATGTCTAGAGCGAGCAGACTCCAGACACACATCATAAAGGTTTAATTTAATTTTGGAGGGTAGATATCGCTTTGGAAGCGACGACGTGTTGGCACTTATAGTGCACCTAATTGGCCAAGCCAAAAACAGTGAATGTATGACGTCACAAAGGTCGTGGTTATATGGGGAGATCAATAGCTGCACATGATATAGTCTTTGTCTGCGTTGACTTGCCTCTCGGCTATCAGTGTCAATATATGGCTATATCGTCTATAAAAGGCGTAGTCGTCTTCTACGTAAGTCCGCCCAGAGAACCATGATGTCAACTTAACTAGCAACCTTTACCATTAGTCAATTTTACACCAGTGCATGGCCGGTTTCCATGAGACAATCGAGCACATACCTACTGTCTTAATATATATATTTTTTAAATTTGACATTTCAATCTGTCTATTAGTACCTATATTATACAGTTAACGAGAAAATTGCTGAAAATTTAATATACATTTATAGCAATTTATTGTTTTCTATTCTTTTGACAAAGAACCGAGTAGTTGTTTATTATAAAGTGTAAATTCATTATATTATTATTCTATCATTTTTGAAAAGCAGTAAACTATTTTAATTTATGTTTTTTTGATAATGAACTTTTGCTTTTGATCCTGCTGCAAAAATAATAGCAATTATTTTGAAAGTTTATTTTACAACTCTAATTAGGCTTTCGTTAAAGTAAATAAAAATAACGATACTATACATAGATATTTATAATTTAAAGTACCTAGTCTAATTATTGGCAAAACATTTTGTCTATGTCATTCAGTACCTACACAAATGCCGCCAGAACTAGCCTAATACAAGGCTAAATCCACAATAATATGACACTGCTTTTTGAACACCGTTTTAAAACAGCTGAATTTTTCCCATGCCTGCAGGAAAGACATGATTATACACAATACAACAGTGCTCGGCCTTATCACATTACACCTTCAAACCATTAGAAAAATATATATCAGTACTATGCCGACCTGATTGGCGCAAAGGTGAAGTGATTAGACAGCTGCGCTAAGGGTTGCAGGTTCGATTCCCGCACAATACAAATAATGTATTTGTTCCGAGTCTGGGTGTTTTGTGTATGTTTCATGTTTCTGAAACGCACCCACGATACAGGAGAAATTCCTAGCGTGAATAACACCATTATAATAATTATTTACCGTCAACCCTGAATAATTAAAGAGAAACGGTAACGAAATTCTAAATGCACTTTTCTTTCAATTTATCATAAAAGAATCTCAGTATGATTTTCATTGTAAAAAATCCACATTATTTTTCAAGCGCTGAAATGCTAAATGAATGCCGACCGTTTTTGAGGTTTTCGCACAAAAAAGGTTTTCATATTTATCCCTATTTTAAAAAGGTTTATCTGAGGAGGCACACCTGCTGGCTGGCTTTAAAGATTTATCACCTTATTATAATATAGTACCTACCGTGTGGTAGGGTATGAGTTATGACACATTATTTAACTTAAATATAATAAGTAGGTAATCAGTTTATGAATAGGTACGTAGGTACTATTAAGAAAAGGTATATAGGTAAAAAGAATCGAGTGTTTCATCATCAGCCGAAAGACGTCCACTGTTGGACATAAGCCTCCCCCTTAGAACGCCACAACGAACGTGTTTACCAATATGAAATTTTACTAGTTCTTTATTCATTTTGAAACACCTTTTCACTATAATCTCGTTAAAATTATACTTAACAAAGCAGCGCATATACAACACTTCATAAACTATGCAAGGTCACCGCTCCAATATTTTACTATTGGAAGACCACACAATACACCTCAACCGAAAATCTACTTTCTTTGATGACTTACTGACCGAGAGAAAACGTGGTAATACAACCTGGGTAAAAGGTCTGCTACAAAACCGTTAGAGGCTGATATTATACAGTATACTCACATTCTAATATCCATAACCGTTTTTATTCCTTAGGTAACAGGCTCAACCAATACAACATCATACAGATATTATGCTGTAGTTGTGCAATTCAATATTGTCGCGATTACGTGACGGCAATCCGGAATCGGTGGGAGTTCAATATGGTGGGAGGCAAGTTCAGTGGTTATGTTACAGTCATGTAAATGTAACTGTAAGCACCTTTGGATACGCATTGATTTATAATTGTCTTCCTTGCACGTAACTAACATGCTGTATTATTCTTGCTTCAAACAATATTTTTGTTTTATGGATACGTCCTAATGGTCGCAGAGAGAACTTATTTTTTAAATAAAACTTTGCCGCGCACTAGGAATTTCTCCTGTATCGTGGTTGCGTTTCACAAACATGAAATATCAGATACACAAATACCCAGAATCGGGACAAACATGTGCGAATTACACAATTTTTCGTGCCGTGTGGGAATAGAACCTGTAAACCTTAGCGCAGCAGCTCAATCGCAGTCGTCATCTTTACAAAATATTTTCTACCCCTATTTGTCTACCAGGTTAACAAATCATGTCTTTTACTGATGTAGGAAATGTTTTCTGATCTTCATCATCCTCCATTTACCAAGCACGATCCTAAAAATGGGGCTAGTACAAAAACTTCCCAAAAATTCATCGCCTGGTCTTTGAATTTAACCTAAATCTTAACGTTTAAGATTCAAAACTGCAAAGCTCGTTACAATTACTATTAAGAATATATATAAAATCACGCCTGTTCCTCGGAGGAGAGAGCTGGGACCATGACTTTCCATAAGACATGATCTTGGCATACCCAATCTTTTTGCCTCGTTCACCCTTGTCATACACCTAAATAAGTGACTTGGACCAGAAAGTTCAAAACAGCAATCGAAAACAAACGAATCGCTTTCGAAATACGTTACCTATTTTAGAACCACATCTGAATTGAAGTTATTAATTCAACTGCATTGATTCCTGATGGATTTTCCTATTAGTCGCGGTCGATCTATTTATTGCTTGTTCTATTGTGAGTGATTTAACTGCAAATGACAAGTTGCATTGAGTATGCAGCCGCAAATGTTAGTTGCCACGTTTTCAGTGCTGTATTAAAGTGACTAAACAGTAATCATGATTAGAAATAGCCCACTCACTAGAACATACTAATAATAAAATTTTATACAAAAGAGTATTCAAGAGTGCTGATGTATTTATCTCTTGATATGTTTATACAAGCCAGATACACGTCTATAAATTAAATATTTATATTAATGGAGCATTAAAATTAATGTTTGAACATACGTACCGTATTTAAATAATTAATATATGCCTAAGACAGTTGCAAAAGGCTAGACAAATAGAAATCAAAGAGAGTTATAAATACCAGTCGTACTTGAATGTTTATTCAGGACTAGTTCAATTTTCAACAGGTTTTCAAAAAAACAAGCCACATTCGATTGGTTCATTCTATAGGTATCTAACAAATGAATTTGCTAACTCCTCTTTGGAATTTCATCAGGCGAAAGCACTCAACTCGATCTCTTTCTACCCTCGTTACAAGTGTCTCTCTAAAAGACTTCGACTCCACTTAGTGATGTCATATACCTACTTTTCGAATGTATTCGACTGCACCAATGTACGATCCTCCTTGTTTCCTCCTTGGTTAAATACGTATCAAGTTTATTTCACTCACTTTCAGGAGTGAACGATTACTAACAGTTAGTAATCGTTCAACTTGTTATCTGCTATCAAGACGACTTGCGTTGAGGGCAAGACTTACTTGCGCCAAGGGGAAAGTGATTTTGAGTAAGCTTTCTACAGCGAATATCAAGATTTCTACTCCCGCATGGCTTGTTACTCATTTGAAGATTTAAAAGGAAATATCTTCATATGTGAGGCAAGCATCACATTATCACAATTTTAAACCTTAAAAACACACTTCGAAATGTTTCCGTTGATCATTTTCTACCAAGCCACAAGCTGCAGAAATTAAGTTACCGGCTAACGGTAACGTAAATTTCCTGCCAGGATAATCATATTACGCTTTGGTCGACACAAGATCCGATTCAATACCTCATTCATGGCTTCCGTTCTTACGACGACCGGACCTATAACATCATAAACATTAACAATCTATAGACTTATTTTGTTTGGTTGCAAACTGTTGTGTGAAAGAATGACCAAATTGGTCCAAAAATATTAAATTTTGCACGAAGGCTTAACACATAGCTCTAATGGAAGATTTTAAAACATTTTCTTCTATGAAACTAAAAAAATCTGTCCAATAGAAATACAGATATTAGCTAAAACGTGAGCTAGCTATAAAAAGTTGCACATTTCACTATTTTTACACAGATAGCGTCATTTTCTGCAGATATAGTTAGTCCAGCAGTGTTCACTCTGGGGGCAGCAGCTTTTTTTTGGACCAGTGCAGTGCCTATACAATTTTGGTCATTCTCCTTTGTTGAAATGCTGTTTGACGTAGCCATTGGGTCAGTGGCTAAATGATTAAGTCTTTTCAAAATATCAACACTCGTGGAATGGTCCCAAATTTTATACATGCTATAAAGGTCTGGATTCTTTGTTCTCATAACTGACCTGTCCGGAGTTTAATAGTGTATATCCAACCGTCTACGTTAATGTGTCCATACATTAAGTAATTAATAAACGTACAACAGTGTACTGGAATTCCTTTAGTGTAAATATGCAGGCTGCAATTAAAATAATAAAACTAACTATTAACAACATTTAATTCGTACATATCTAACAAAGTTGAACTTCCCTTAAAAACTACGAGGTATTTAAATTAAAATACTTGTATTTAAAGCTCATGGCCAGACTCATTTTAAAGTTTTTTCATTACTTGCTCAGTGTAAACGAGGGCTGTACTCCGAATGTGTTCGCTGTAACCAAAACCACTCAGCATTTGGGCGTTTCGAATAAAATTTGCATTTTTCTCACATTACCTAAGAGTTCAACAACTTATAAGGCTGAGTGAAAGCCATAATAATACTCATTGAAAGTATGAGCCTACTTCAAAGGAATGTATATAGGCTATGGTGGAATGGAGGAAATTAATCGTGATTGAAATAAGGATTTCAGTATTTTTTGTATCTGCAACCATTCGGCTGAACAAGAGAAAACAACGAGCAGTGGTAAGTGATCTTCTACATCGATTCTGAGTATAAACTTTTATCCTTGCGTGTCAATGCTACATAGAAATACCATAATATGAAGTGTAGCTACACTGTATATTGTACAGAGTGTCTGGCTCACGACAGCCGAACAATTAGATATATTCGCTTGTGGAAGCTCTCTCTATGCGTCCTATTTTCATGATTATGGCGATTTTTGAAAGTTTTAGTGACAGTGTTACTGAGATTAGCATACCTTTGTATACTACGGATGATTCGGAAAACAGAAGAAAGGACAATATTAAATAAAAACAGATACGAGCATCAGTTTTAACCTTATTAAATTCTGGACTATATTAATCTGAGACGATTAAGTAATGATAATTTTCGCATGAATCAAAACCTAAATTTCTGTCATCTCTCTCGACCCACTACTTTATATTCACAGGCTCCTCCTTCCAATGCCAATTTGCAGAATGATATATCTGAATGAACGGAATGAGTGAATGAACGGAAGTCAAATATTTTGTGTCCGTGCGTGCGTACCGGAGTAATTGGTCCTTAGACGCCTAGCTGATATAGGATAGGTCATTTACTAGCGGACGCACTTTTAGTTTCTACTTTTGTAGAGTGATATACGGGGAATTAGGCTAGAGCTCGCAAAATACACATTAACCTTTGCTGGACGTTAAAAGGTTTCTAGAATAGAATAATGTACTTTCTTCTGTAATAAATTTTATGAAAAGACTGTTTTTGTCTGATTACGTTTAAAAAGAACCTATTTTTGATTAAAATACTTTTTAAAGTATAAAGTGATGGATGAATCCGATTGTGAAGGATCGATTATATTACCAATAAAATACATGTGAATTACAGCATAACCTTTTAACAAATTAGCACGCAATGTGTATCATCTTCTTAGTGTTCTGCAACTCGAAGCAATTTTATATTTTGAATGACTATCAATTTAACCTTTTTGAATATATTACGGTTAAACTCAACAGAAAATTCAAACATTTTAATAATTATTTTTCACACTTTGCCACTGTTAATTTAGATTATTTTTGTGATTTCGGTTTAACATGAAATAAAGGATAATTCCTACTATTTTTATTACTAGGCCCAGAAATGGGCGTGGACGTTTTCTTTTGACCTTGCGCCACCGTTGCCCATATAATTCCGATTCGAACCTTCATTCTACGATACAAATAACAGACAGAGTATAAAATCATCTCTCGTATAATTTGCTGGGATCGTAAACGGCAAAGTAGCCATCTTATTAGAATTGTTAAGGAAAGTCATTACTCATTCAATTACGTCAAGTCCGTGTCTGTCGTAAACTTTTTTCTCGCTAAATGAAAACCTGGAGTGATTTAGTTGATATAATGACTTGTTATTTCAGTTCTCGGTTTTCAGAAAAAAAAAATACTTTTAGAAATATAATTGTAGTTTTTATGGTACCTTACCTACGTAGATTATGGCAGATACTTACCTATTAAGTGTGGAATTTATTTTTAATATCTTCACATAAAAGGATTTCGCAGAATTCGTTACATTAAATCAGTACAAGTTTTTCTTCAGTATTTACTTGTAGTTTTATACATTCATATTTTCGAAATTATTCCGATTTCGGATTTATAGACATAGGAGTATCATTATTTTTATCAAGAAATGGAACGTGCCAGTTCTAATTATATTAAAACTGTTCAACCAATCAGCTGGTAAAACCAATGACATCATTAATTATTATGATATTGGTAACTGAATGCACACATGTCAATTATAATTTCGGCCTGCCAGTACATATTCGGGTAGGTCATAATAATACACATGTATATCTGTACATACATACTCGTACATGTTATTATGCGCAATTGCCTCAATGGCCCATCACAAATCGCCGCTAGTGCGTATAATGACATACATATGTAATTCGTATTACACTGTTACCATATTATGCATGTGAGACATAGCTCTCAGATGTAGTCAGTTAGGAAATGCCGACACCATCATTCTAACTAGTTTATAAAAAAACGTGTAAAAGTGTTTTTTTTAAAACCTATTTGCTGAAATAAAATCATTTATCATTAAGCAATAACAAATCTTAAGCTATATGTAAAAATAATAACCAGTATTTGACTTCATTCGCAGAGCCCAATATTTGTATATCTAATTATTAACCAATTTTACGGCGTTTTTTATGGCGTTCTAAGGGGGAGGCCTTTGTCCAGCAGTGGACGCCTTCCGGCTGATGATGATGATGATGATGAACCAATTTTACATAATTAATTGTTGCAATGAAATATTTGCTTGTAAAACTAAAAGACATAACTAAAAACTCTATCATACAACTTCCCAAAAAATATATTTTAAAAACCAAATCCAATATTCCGTAAAATATTGTACAACACTTTACTGTAATACAATGCAATACACGTTGTGTGTAATACGTTCTCGCAGTGAATGTTGAATGTGAAGCGAATACAAAAATGCAAATATTTGAACTGTCGACGCGGCAGGGATCAACTTTTCGCTATATTTCATAATAATGTATTTGAAAAGTTTCATGTTTCGTTTGTCGTTAAGTCACAGAAGCCGTTTTCTTCAAGTTTCTCCTCTAAAATAACAATATTACTGTCACGCAATTTGTCGCCCAGTCATTTTGATAAATGGACAAATAAAATACGAGTTACAATACTTTGGGACTCACACTTGGCAGCTGACAGCGTTGTAACTCAATCACTGGAGTATAAATCAAACAAACGGGTAGCTTTCTTGTTTTGTTTTATACCAGCTTTTGTTCGGATCTTTGTCTTCTTGGGTTATTTTACTGTTTGATTTCTGCCTGGGTTGTGGATAGATTACACACTATCTGGCAGAGTTATTTATCTTTTAATAAGCTCTTCAACAATGTGGACTATTATGCTATGAGTTTCTTAGGTCTGAGAACTGTGGGTAAATGACAGTATTCATTCATGCTTTTCCTCCTCGAATTTATATGTAGATACGAAAGTGGAGTTTAGTTTTGTGAGATGGAAAAATATAACTTGCTATTTATATTTTAAATTTTTGTTACTCTTGTGGATACTATAATTCTTATGTGGCGATTGCGCTAGGTTGAAAATGGGGGACGAAAATATCAAGATTGAAGTCTCTGACAGAAAAATCAGATAAGTCTCAGCTCCCTCTTTTCATAAAGGAAATCGCTGTACAACGTATATATAGATTTCCATATTCGATATTTTTAGGTTTTAGAGTACTGACTGTTCATTTATTGACTTTCCCGCGCTTAGTATAGACTTTCTCCCTTTTGTGCAATGCTTCCCTGGTCCCGGCATCGAAATTCAATAAAATCGAAATTCAGGAGAATTTTGGGTTGGATATTCCTCTATTCGACACCGCCATTTGAAATTGGTTTCAATTTATGCCCAGAGGTACTTTTAAATCTCAAATGCAGTCTCTGCTTGGTCATAATTTTGTTCTCCACAATGCCATCGTGTTTGTTAGTCAAACTTAGTCTTCTACGTACCACTAGATTGACGACCTCATTGGCGCAGTGGTTAAGCGATTGGACTGCTGCGCTGGGGTTACAGGATCGATTCCTGCACGGGATATAAAATTGTGTGATTCGCAGATGTTTGTCTCAAGTGTTTGTGTATGTGAAATTTCATGTTTGTGAAACGCACCCACGATACAGCAGAAATTTCTAGTTTGGGGTGAAGAACAAAATAAAAATTCAAGTAACTTTTACATCAAGAAAGAGATTCCAAGAGAACTACAATACTATGAAACCTTTTTAATCCAATTCTTACACGTGTTGAAATTCACTCGTTAAAACCGAATGCATTTCAACACGTGTAAATTGTTCTCATACTCTCTGTGGCTACAAAACAATGTAAACTTAATCTAGTGAGGTCAGCTCGTATACTCCGGGGTAATCTATTTCTTCTTTGATTAAGAATCTATCTGCTGGCTAATAAAATCTTGTGCACAGTAATTTGTTGGTTTTAAAACTTAATTTTCATGTATACATCATAAATACTAATTAATCTGAGTATTACATTAATTAACTCAGATAGGCTTGAAAGTTTATGTTCTAAAAGTGTTAATATTTGGTTTTAATGTTTTAAAAAACTGAAATAAAAATAGCTGTACTATAAACACGAGTGGAGTGTAAACCTATGTAGAAAACAAAAGATTGTTTAACAAAACTGCAGGTAATAGTGTTTTGTTTTTCCTATACTACATGCAGAGGTACCTTGGCTTAACTTAACGCCTTACAACTAATTCCCAGATGGAGGGTTATGTTTTAGTAGCGACATCTACATGTCGAAATACGAATGACGATTACATGCCTGCATCGCGCTAGCAAAGTAATCACACGCGCTAGCTATAAATACAGCCGCTCCAAGATCGCCGCGGCGCATCAGGCATACCACCGCCTGGTTGAAAGATTCTCCTTTACGTTGGAGGAACTCCACATCCCTTCCTCCACATTTTAATTGAATACACTTTACTGTACGAATAAAAGCATCTTCTTACTAAAAGAAATACGGCCATCACTCATGCTAGTACGTACAGTAGTTTTAAACTGTATGAATGTACGGGTTTCATCGGAAAGTTTTCCTTCGCAGGAAGTCACCGGTATTATAGATTAGCTTAACAACACACATATTGGTACTCCCAAAGTTTCCGCGGCTGTATGCATAAGAAACCAGTTTATAAACTTCTTAGCTACGAGGAACTACATATTAATATGCTTAATTTTCATAAACTTATGACTTATGTCAATTTTTACATAATTATGCTACAGGTACACTTCTTTATCTATACAAATATTATAAAGCTGATGAGTTTGTTTGCTTGAACGCGCCAATCTCAGGAACTACTGGTCCGATTTGAAAAAATATTTCAGTGTTTTTATCGAGAAAGGCTGTAGGCTTTAAAACATTCGAAATCCACGCGGGCGAAGTCGTGAGCGAAAGCTAGTTATTTATAAGTATAAATTCATACTATAATAATTGTGCACACAGAAAAAAACTAATTAACTATAACCCTTGCAGGGGTGTCGTACTCCGCGTTGCCAACGAAAAACAGATGCAGAAAATTAAGTCTGTCGATGCAATTAGATCTGCCGGTTTAAGGCTGGAAACACCTAAAGGGCGCCAGCCTCGTATTTTAGTTAAGGACGTTCCCTCGTCAATGGAAGATCGTGCTTTTCTGACCGCCCTTTATCGTCAAAACATCAAGGACGAAATAAATTTAACGGAAGACGATTTCATTAAAAACACTAAAATCATCCGTAGGCGCGCATTAGATAACGGGCGGAAATGGATAGGTATTGAAATCGATTCCTCGGTACGTAAGCATCTCGTTTCTACAAAGGACAAATTATTCATCGATTGGGCCACCTGCCGTTTTATTGATGACATCGAAGTAGTCCGGTGCATACATTGTCAACAATTCGGTCACGTTAAAAAGTATTGCGAAAATAAATCTCCCGCCTGCGCTAACTGCGCCGAAGCACATGAGACTAGGCAGTGCCCTCATAAGGATAACTCTGAATTTAAACCAACTTGTGCAGCGTGTAAGCGTTACAAGAAACCGTGCGACCATCGGTGCGGGTCTCAGGACTGTCCATCTTACAAGGCCAAACTCGAACAGCTGATTCTAAATACTAATTATTAATATGGATAGTCTTCTTATAGGACAGTTAAATCTTCACAACGATAGGGTGGCGACGTCCAAGCTAGACAAACTGATTTTAGAACATAGGTTACACATTGTCCTTATCCAAGAACAGTATCAGAACGCTAGTTTGCGAAATAGAGTAGTTCAACTGGACGGCAAAGCACGAGCTGGAATTTACGTCTCGCGTTCTAATAGCTTAACTGTCACATCTTTACAAAATCTTATGACGTCACACTGTGCAGTCGCGGAGGTTTCATCTACGTCCTTTAAAGTATATGTAGTGAGCTGTTACTTTCAATACTCAGACCCTGTTGCTCCTCACATTCACCATCTTCGCCACGTTTTGCAGTCTCTTGCAGGCTGTAAAATTATAATTGGCGCTGACGTAAATGCGTCCTCATCATTGTGGTATGGCAAGGTTAGGGCTACCGATACAGATCGACGCTGCGCTGTCGAAGACTTCATCGCCGAGATGAACCTATGTATTCATAACACCCCTGATGCACCACCTACTTATTGCAGCCAAATGGGCGAGTCTTCTATTGACGTCACACTATCTAGTGCCGACGTTCGCTTAGACAGTTGGCGCGTCCTACCTGACGCGTCTTGTAGTGATCACCGCCTGATTGTGTACGAATTTGTATCTAGGTTAACGCAAGGTTCTCATAATATAAACGGTTATAGATATAAATCTAAGGGAGCGAATTGGGAATTTTTTGGTTCATTTTTTGCTATTCATGTCAAGGACTTCACTCGAGAGGGCCTGTCAGCTGAAGAAAGTGCTGATATTATGTCAGATACTTTCACTTACTGTGCTGATGTTGCCATTGGTCGCGGATCTATTACCAATATACGCCGATGTGATTGGTGGAGTAACTATCTCACTGAACAGCGCAAAAGTTTTCGTAAAGCGCGTAAAAAGCTTAATAAGCTTAATAAGCTTAAAAAACAACAAGTGACAGGAGATACATTCAACGACGCTTTAACTACGTTTAGAGTCGCCAGGTCACGTTATAGGGCTGCTATTGAAAAAGCGAAGGGCAATCTATTGCGTAAAGTGGTACAAAGATTAGACAAGGAGGGTCCGTGGTCTCCTCTATACCACGAGTTCAAAGCTAATAGATCAGTTAACCTGGGTTTTATCCCAAATATCAAATTTAATAATAAACACACCGCGAGTATTGAGGATACCACGGAAGCTCTCTTAAACTCTCTCATTCCTGACGATTTACCAAACAGTGACAACGACTACCATCAGCAGGTAAGAGCGTTTGCTTCCGAACCACCTGCATCTCCAGCATCAGACCTTCCATCTACTGACGAGTTCATCAAAGCTGTGAAATCACTGACTCTTAATAAGGCATCAGGAGAGGACAAAATTTCCAATAAGATGATTAAAGAAGCGTGTAAGTTATCCGGTGATTCTATATTAACGGTGTTTAATCGATGTATTGCAGAGGGTATTTTCCCTCGTGCTTGGCGTCGCGGATTTTTACGTATAATACCTAAAAGCGGCGATAAGCCTCCGGATGACCCTAAGTCCTATCGGCCAATTACACTACTTCCATCGCTAGGTAAACTACTCGAGCGGCTTATTGTTCCACGCTTATTGCCGGGTGGTCCAAAATTTCACAACAACCAATTCGGTTTCACAGTAGGCAAATCTACTACTGACGCTGCCATCTCAGTTAGAAAGTTAGTACATTCGTCTGAACTCAAGTACGTTTTAGGTATCTTTCTAGACATTTCCGGTGCCTTCGATAATGCATGGTGGCCAATGCTACTACTCAAGTTAAAGGCGCGTGGGTGCTACAACAACATCTATAGTATTATTCACTCGTACTTTTTACATGGATCAGCTAAACTGAAACTTGGTCATCATTCACTGTCGAAGGAACTGACGATCGGATGTCCACAAGGATCGGTTCTAGGTCCATATCTATGGAATATGGGATTTGATGACTTTCTCGCGATACCTCTTCCGTGCGGTTGTTCACTTACTGGCTATGCGGACGATGGCCTTCTGCTCATACAGTCTAATACAAGAGCCGGACTTGAAAATCTAGCCGATACGTGTTTACGATTAATTTCCCAATGGGGTGAACGAAACCACCTTAAGTTTGCTCCACACAAAACCTTTCAATTACTTTTAAAAGGAAATCTTAAATCTTCACCCTCAATAAAGTTTAATAATATAACCGTTAAAAAAAGGGAATCCGTGTGTTATCTTGGTCTTGTGTTAGAGAGAAATTTTACTTTTGTCGAACATATTAAAACGGTCGGTGAAAAAGCAAAAAATAACTTTTATGCCTTAGCCACTCTAACGTCCGGGCCGCGCGACCGTTTATCTCTCTAACGTCCAGCTGCGCGCGGCGTCCGAACCGTAACGTTAACGCAAGTTCGTCGTAACAAAAAACCTATATAGCTACTGAACCGTAATGGCTAGAATAAAGAAAAAAATACCAAAAAAAAGATTGAAGAATACTGATCAATCTTAACGATTTTTTTAAATCGTAAGTTATAATCTTTGATACAAAAAACCGGGTTAAACATGTAATTCAGAAAAAAAATACACAATTATTTCTACCTGTTTAGAATATAAGGCACAACTATTGCATATTTTATCAATAAAATATTTTTACAACAAACTAGACTTATTACCCTTTCTTCTGATGTATATACGATTACATTCGGTTAACTCTAAGTATTTTAATTAAATCAAAACAAAACACTACTCCTCGTAATTTTACCGCGATGTCCCGAGCGCCCTTGACTCGTCCGAGAAGGCGAAATAATAGCAATATGGCCGCCCGTCTAAGGTTTCCCACACACGATGTAATTTTAATAAAATATTTTAAATAATTTTATGAATTAGTTTTATGCAATAATTGTATTTTTGAAGTTGTTTATTTGTTCTAGTTGGTTATTTAAATAAAAAGCAAATAAAAAAATCAATATATAATATAATAATTTATTCCTTCCACACATTTATTATAATATTATACCACCACTAGCAAAACAAAAATAATGCAAACATATTTTGCCGTGTATAGCGAACCTTATTTATCACGTTTCATGTAACGTCCGTGGATACCAAACAGTCCACATAAAAAAACCTGAGGAACACATTGACATTATTATGGAATCTTCAGTGAATTTAGTATATTTCTCTTTGAAAAATGTATTATTTTGCTTATTACGAAATGTATTTCGATATTTTATATACTATTGTAATGCAAAGTATGTAAAATATGTATAAACAAAACTAAAAGTGGCCGACACCATACGACCGGCCATTTTTTTCGAAACAACAATCGTTTGAAGTTAAAAGTAGACTAGATTTATCAGCTAAAACTGTGATATTTATACATCATCGTAAAGCACAAATCTTCTAGTTTATTTTGATGTATAACACTTGCAAGATAAATAAAACAAAACTGTAGTACTTACGACATAATTGTTGGCACTCACAAAAACACTTCACAACACGCGCGTCAAACGAGTCAACTGAACTTAAAAAATTATATTTTGTTTGTCAAAGCTTATTACACTGCCATCTCTATTTTTTTCGTCGAAGTATTTATTCAACTGTATAGATAATCTGTCAAAACTCACCAAGCAAGACCGTATTTTAAACTAGAGGGCGTCAAACACAACTCGTCGCTTTGGATACTATAGTATCCATGGGCGTATGACGCTACTTTTTTCTTGGATACCGTACTATCCACGGACGTCAGAGTGGTTAACACGAATATCAACGTCAACTTGGGGTCTTTCATTTAACACTTTAAAAACCATCTACGGGGCAACTTACCTAGGATGCATATGCTACGGATCACCAGTTTGGGCTGATAGAGCCACAATAGGCGCGGCGCGACGCAAATTGCTTCAAAGTCAACGGTTAGCGTTGATATTCTTATGTAAAGCCTATCGGACGGTCAGTACCGAAGCTCTGCCGGTACTAGCAGGCGTGCTACCTGTCGATCTCGAAATACAACGACGTGCCGCGATGTACTTCTCTACTCGAGAGGGTATTAACACCGAATTTCTAACAAACCGGGACCGCGTTAAAATTATCAGGTAATTTAAATCCCAAACCGATGTCTATAACGAGCTGCTAGACGAATGGCAATCTAGATGGGATACTTCTATTAAGGGCCGCCACCTTTACCAGTATTTTCCATCCGTTCGTGAGCGGCTGGAGAAGACATGGTTGGAGGTGGATCATTGCGTGGCTCAGTTCTTGACGGGTCATGGTAACTTTAAAGGTAAGCTTTTCTCTTTTAAGCTTGTTACTTCACCTCTGTGCCACTGCTCAACGCCAGGTAGTGAATACGAGCAAACTGCACATCATGTCCTGTGGGAGTGTGGTCTATGGCAGAATGAACGTAATACTTTGTTAGACAGCATACATGCTACATCCGGTGTAATTTATTATGAGGACCTTGTTGCGACCAGAACAAACTTCCGTGCTTTCAGACGTTTTTGCCATACCTACTATTGGAATCAAAATAACAGCTAGGACCCATTAGTTTTTAACTTTGTTACCCGTGGTGCTTGGCGACTGGGCTTATCTCAGTTGTGGATCCCTTATTATGCTTTTGGCATATTACTCTTTATGTCTCCCGCTTGCTATGGAGGGAAGTGGGTACTAAACATTTATTCCTACTCCTCCTATATATTCTTTTATGATTAATTTCGTTGCGGGTTCCAAGACAGTCGAGTCATTTCTCTGGGACGCCTCGAGCTTCATTGCCTCGATGGTTCTCAATGGTTATCATTGTAGATCCTGGCTTACAGGAGTCACAATGATGGGCACGAGTGGTGGGCTAGTCCCGAAAAAAAAAAACCCTTGCAGGGGATCCTAATTAAATAAAAAAATCACACTGATATTATAGAGACCTCTTCACGCTAAAACGGCTGGACCAATTTTGATATAATTTGGTATGGAGGTAGCTAACACCCTGGATTAAAACATAGGCTACTTTTCATCCCGAAGAAATCTAGCTGGTAACACCGCGGGGCGTAGCTAGTACATAATATTCGTAAAGAAAAATATATTCGCCAAGCAATACATCAAAGTTATACGAAAGACCCCTGTAATTATAGTTTTATAACACCAGCTCACAAAAAGCTCTATTAAATTATTTTAATTAAGACACAATTAAGCAGAAAGTGTCTTAGGAAGGGACCCGCCGGCGTAGCAACCATTTCAAGTTTTTGTATATTAAGTCAAATTACTGAGACGCGACGTAGCGGGAATGTCCTCCACTTTTTATCACGTGACTTTGTGTCACGTCCTTTCTATATATATATATATATCTTTACTATATATACGTCTGTATAAATTGGGTTTCGAATATCAACTATATTGTGGAACTCCGTTCCCTTGAAGCAGGCCTTGGATTTCCTAGAAAAGGCTTCTGAGTGTCAGTGATGCGATGACAGTGAGCTTGAGGGATATGACGCTTAAATTTGCTTGACTGGTGGAGAATGCCTCAGGCATGGTCTATGTAAAGTTTAAATAAATAAATCGCGTAGTTAACGATGTTGAAGTCATACATCAAACGAGAAATCTTCCTCAATTATATTCGTTTATATTTTGAAGATATTTTAAAATACGAGTATCTGAATAACTATTACTTAATGTTTGATAGTTGTTTAATTAAAGTGATAATGTTTGCAGCTTTGTACGTAGTAGTCATCATCATCATCAGCCGAAAGACGTCCACTGTTAAACCAAAGGCCTCCCCCTTTTAGAATTCCCCACGCTTGGCAACTTGGGGATCGCAGTGGTGCTACACAGTTGGTGGTCAAGTTACAAAAGACTCTGCTGCCAATCTTTTGGATTTTCCCTTAGTCGCCTCTTACGACACCCACGGGAGGAAAGGGGGTGGTCAATTCTAGGCCGGATACCACACGGCACAGTAGACACAAGAAGTAGTAGTCTGGAGATATGAATAACAATATTTTACAACAAAGAGACAAACAAATAAACTAAAGCACGAGATAATTCATTGGATATAAAAAACACTGGATTTTTTGGCTGAAATGATGAACGAATACTTATACTCAATACTTTATTGCATTCCATAATAGTACATAGGTGGACTTACAATATTACAGATCATTATGGACCCTGTCGGGCACAGCAAAAGTGGAGAGAGGAAGAGGGTTAACCTAGTTATTTACAACATAAGAATTATGAATTTATATCTATGGAACTTATTCTATGTAATATCTAAGATATTGTATTTATAACTAACATTATCGTAAAGTATGAGTTTGTAAATCTCTGCAACATATGCGTAACACCACAGATATAGAGGTAGGCATGAAGAATTGCGTCTAAGTGTTTATTTTATTTATTAAGTACAAATTACACACAAAGCCAATTTAGTGGTACGACTGTTGGAGTGCGGGTGAGTCACAATTATGAAATGACATGTACTGCAGGTACACTTCTCGTACCATTTCGAAGAATAGGCATGACTTTAAAATATACCAGGTGTATTCTTGTCCCGGCTTAGTCAAGGGGATTGTTACGTCAGTCACTTCTGACAGGTCTGCCCAAGTGATATAGTTAGAAGCAAAATAAGCACTTTACTTGCATTTATAACACAATAAACTCATTTTGTTTGTGAAACAAACTCATTTCTATAGCGCTTTATGTTAATATCACTGTGAATATCTGTGTTGAGTATAAAAGTTTGTGATTTACGGCCGTTTCTTTCTTTGTTAGCACTTTTCTTTTCCCTTTCTTATAAGCGACAAAAGGGAATTTTGTTTCACAGGCGTACGTTGTATTTGATTAGACAGAAAGATAAATTACACATTGGCCTAAGCTGACCGGTGGAGATAAGGGATTAATGACATGACTTAATAAATATACTCGTATGAGAGCTGTGTCTACTCTCTTATCGACCCGTGACCGTTTGCAGTTGAACTCTGGCCTGCTAATGATCATTTAGAATGGGGTTAGATCACGGAGACCTTGTTTTGGATTGATTAGATGGAGTGAGAAACGTTTAGCAATGCTTAAGTCTCATGTAAATACTTTATTCAGCCATCGATTTGGCCAATGACTTAATTAGGGATAAAGAAAACTTAACATTGGCATTTAAATAGTCTTGCTCAGTATTTAAAGTCAAAAGAATCAATGCTTTTACAACTTACCTGACCAGAATACTATTTAAGTTTTTCGTCAGCCACATTAGCAACTAATAAATAAGTTATGCAAAGAGTGTTTAGGCCGCAAAAATACTTTCAGGTGTCCAAAATTTAGCAGCCTTACCGCAAAAAGTCAATTACCAAAGTAAAGGATAATATTAGGACACAAAAACTGTTTATTTACTTCTACAAAGCCTCAGTAAGTTTTAGCGCTAATCAAATAAGGTGGTCGAAAGAAATTCAGTATTTTAGCCAGCCGACCTTGGCGCCGAGCTGGAGGCGAGACCACGCTCACGGTAATGGCTAAAACTTTCCGATACGACAAATATTTGCTCTGAATTTACCTGTTTGTGCATGTAATAACGAATGTGGATTATGTCCCATGAGACAGGAAATCCATGAGCTGGGCTTTGAGCCCGCAGCTTTTATTTATTATCTGTTTTCTCTCCACCCCTTCCTCTGGTAGTAAGGGGCAACAAAGGGTTTATATATCCGGCTGAAGCATCCGTTTGTAGCCTGAAAACAGCTTACTGTTAAATCTAGTCGCCTTACCGAAGGTACTCGAAACGAATCTTGAATAAATAATATGTTCAAGAAGTAAAAAGTTGTTGGGAAAAAATATTTTGCTTTAGATGGTTCTTGTTATTCCGATAATAGGCAGTCTTAAGCTGTTTCGAACACAGTAACAAAACCACAAGTGGCTACTAGACATCTTAATTTAAAATTCCAATGTTCATTTATTCTTATTAAAGGGCTCTAGTCCATAGTTACGGCTCATGTTTGCTCAGAGGAGAAGTTAAGACATTTATGCTCATTTGAACATAGTTTTTTGGAATTTCA
Source organism: Abrostola tripartita (assembly GCA_905340225.1). Lineage (NCBI taxonomy): Eukaryota > Metazoa > Arthropoda > Insecta > Lepidoptera > Noctuidae > Abrostola > Abrostola tripartita. Next base: position 2,864,619 of record HG996494.1, read on the forward strand.
TTATACTTGTAATGTCAGCTGGCTTGGAGAAGAAGCTTTGCCTTCTAGCAGAATTATAAGTTGTCAATATAGTTGAAATAGGTATTGGTTCAAATCGTTTAAAATGTAACGGCCAATGATGGCGATTGCGATGGCATTTGTTTTGTTTCAAATTGCGGACACAAGTTAGTTTAAAAACGATTTCATGTTGCCTTTTTTACTGCACTACTCAACGTCGTGTTCATACCAATGTCGATACGGTCGAGCTCCATAAAATGTAGTTAATCGAAAAACAGTGAGTTTTACACTATCGAGGCCGCTGAATGTTGATATAATTAAAGCACTGGGGGACACAGCTTCGTGACGTAAATAGACAAGTACTATCACGTGGTTTTGTTTGCTGCCGAAATTTAAAGCTTACGTAAACAATTTTTGTTCGATATTCAATGTTTGATCTGCGTCACTTATGTACCTGTTTAGGCTAGTCAAGCAAAGATTTTTTACTTTCTTTTGTTTATATTTTTAGGCTTTCAGGCCTGTCTAAACGAACGAAAAAAAAACACGGTGCCTTTATTACCAGAAGCAAAAGTAGGATTCACTGTTGCACATCATATAGGTTCCGGTTTTTTTATTGTTACGGTATTTTGTTTCTAATGCATGTGAATCTAGTCCGATTATCTCTGAGGTACCAAGATTCAGGCCCAAAATACAAACACTACAAAATGTAACCAACGTAATTGTCGTGCAAACATTTCCTCACTCGCTTAGAAGTTGATTTCGCGGACGGAATCACATCACGACACCGCGCCCACTACAATGTATGACACAACATTTATGTAACTGCGTCAACGTGAAATATGTTAACATAAACTCTTGTAAAAATCTGTCACGTCTACAGCCATGTAATATATGTACCCTCAGCTTGGAAAATGGCTTGCCCAAACACTGATCTCCCGAACCAGCTTTTCTCCCAAAGGCAGTGGGACGAGCCGCTCTGCAGATTGATACGGAATGAATTGATTAATACGTCAATCAATACTGCTGAGCGCGCTCGTCTGCTGGCTGTGGGTGAATGGGAGTCGGGCCTTTGGTTACAGGCACTTCCGTCGCCCAACATTGGAACAATGTTGGACGACAACACATTCCGCGTAGCTACTAGTTTGCGCTTAGGGGCTCCTAGTGTTGCTCCTCATCGATGTCACTGTGGTGAAGCAGTCGACAGCCTCGGACGGCATGGTCTGTCCTGCAGTAGGAGTGCTGGTCGCATACCAAGACACGCTACCTTGAATGACATCATCCGTCGTGCTCTTGTCACCGCCGGCGTACCAGCTGTATTAGAACCAAATGGCTTGTATTTTTGAGCCGTTTGGGGTCGAAACATTTGGGCCATGGGGTCCGAGCGCCCGAGCCTTATTTAAAGATCTTTCAAAACGTTTAGTCGATGCTTCGCGTGATCAGAGGGCTGGTTTGTTTTTAGGTCAAAGAATCAGTATTGCCATTCAACGTGGCAATGCTGCCAGTCTTCTGGGCACGTTTCCTTTTGACAACGATGAGGAAGAATACTTCGATGCTTTTTAATTTTAATTTTATATTTAAGTTGTAAATAGTTTTTAAAGGAGGTAGAATTTAAATGTGTATATGTATATAATTATTTCTCTTATAATAAACGATTCTGTACCCTCATACTAATATCCGACTTTTATTATGTGTGATTGTTGGGTTTTTCTTTTTTTATACAGTGATGATGATGATGATGACATCCTAGCCGATTTCAGCCACGGCGACTGCGTCAGTTCTAGGGTTAGCGGCGCTCATGCAGTTTTATACAGTCAAGGAGCAATGAATAAGCTTGATTATTCATTGTAGATCTTAGGCAAGAAAGTGATATAGGATAGCAATTTTTTTTCTAACAGTTTTTTTATGTCATACGTGGCAACGCCCAATGGCAGTGAACGTGAATTATGTAGATACCATTATTAATAAGTGTTAATATTGTGTTTGTTGATTTCTCCTTCCTTATGCAGCAAAGAAGTATTGTTTATGGACCAGAAAGTTACATAGGCTACTTTTAACCCCAAAATGTCAACGTTCCTGTGAAAAAGCCACCCGAAACCGCAGGAAAAAGTTAGTTCACAAAACAGCATATTTGCGGTAGTTGGATTAAGCCTAAAGCCCCCCATTAAAATTTCCTCTTTTTGCCCATAACAGCCTTGTAGACAAAATACCAACGGAGCACGGGCTTTTATTAAAATTTTCGTACTTGAAACGCTGGATATGATTAAAAAGTAACTGCTTGTTAATATTGACGAGTAAACCTTATGCAATTACATACCTACTTATTAAATTATTACACAAGAAATAAGGCAGATTGTCCATTATAGTGAGTATTTTGCAATATCTATGTTCTTGAACTGTATAATTATAAAAGCCGTGGAAAAACGACTGGCTTTTCAGTTTCACTTGGTTAGCAGTACCTAATTAACAAAATTATACCGTATCATCATCATCATCATAAAGATAGATGTATGTGGAATAAATAAATAAATAAATAAATCATCAGCCAAAAGACGTCCACTGTTGAACATAGGCCTCCCCGTTTAAGCGGGGGGGTTTGCCATAATCCCCACGCTTGGCAAGCGGCTTGGGGATCGCAGTATTGGTGGTGGAGTTCAGAAGACGCTGCTGCCCATCTTCTGAATTTTCCCTTAATCGCCTCTTACGACACCCACGGGAGGAAAGGGGGTGGTCAATTCTAGGCCGGATACCACACGGCACTATATAGTATAGTCAAATATGTATTATACTGTATCATCATCATCATCATCATCAGCCGGAAGACGTCCACTGTTGGACATAGGCCTCCCCCTTAATGGGGGGGGGGGGGTTGCCATAATCCCCACGCTTGGCAAGCGGCTTGGGGATCGCAGTATTGGTGGTGAAGTTACAGAAGACGCTGCTGCCCATCTTCTGGTTATTTTCCCTTAGTCGCCTCTTACGACACCCACGGGAGGAAAGGGGGTGGTCAATTCTAGGCCGGATACCACACGGCGAATTATACTGTATAGTCAAATTAAAAATAGAATCGTCAACAGAAAAGGATATTTTGATAAAACCTTTTTTGAACTCTTCTTGTTATTTCCAAAACAGTTTTTTTTGCTGGTGGTACGTAACATAACTAACAAAAATGTGGGTGTACTACACAATACACATCTCTGCCTACCCCTTCGGGGAATATAGGCGTTATGTTATTTTATGAATTGTTTGAGTTGGTTGCGGGTTCCATTCCCGCACGGGACAAAAATTTGTGCGATCCGCTTAAGTTTGTCCCGAGTCTGGGTGTTTGTATTTATGTAATATATTGCTCGACTCGGCGCGGGCACTGCCGTGCCCCCAGATATGCAAGTTTGTGACACGCACCCACGACACAGGAGAAATTCCTAGTGTGGGGCGATGTTTTTTTTTTTAAAGAAAAAAAAAACCACAATCATTACTTAATTAGAAAACACAATTCATCTCAAGTTAATATTAAAACAAACAGTTAGACAACCACTATAGATTATTTATAAACACACTATACACAGATAGTAATAAATATGTGTAGGTCAAAATGATCGAGATGAATTGATGAGCTGTCGATAGGAACGATACATCAGCACATTGAAGCGGAGTGACGCATCCTATCTGCAAGCGATTCCCACGGGTACTACTTGGAAATGTCAAATAATATATAGCAAATGTATACACATACATACGTACGTACTACGTGTATAGGCTGTATGTAATTCTCGTTCTTTTAAAACACGATTTTGGTTTAGTTTCGATGATTAAAAGACAAAGTTTTTCGAATTTAGACTGGCCTGTTAGTCTAGTGGTTAGTGACGATGACTTCTAAACCGGAGGTCGTGGGTTCGATTCCCACCCAGGACAAATCTTTGTGTGATGAGCATAATGATTTGTTCTGTGTCTGGGTGTAAATTATTATCTATATTAAGTATGTATTTAGAAATATTTAAGTATGTTTATCAGTGATCTGGTTGCCATAATACAGGCTCTGCCAAGTTTGGGATCAGATGACCGTGTGTGGGCTGTCCCAAGATATTATATTATTATTATTAATTTCAAATTTCCATTATTTCGAAACAAATGCCGCGGCCGTTTGGTAATCGTGTCAATATTTGACAGTTAGCTCGCGAAATTGTGGTTATAGGAACGAAAATTACCTTTAAGATATAGTAATTATTCACCGTCAAATGCATTAGATATATAAGTACCGTTCTTTGCGTCAATTGCCTTCATTTAATTACCGAAGGTAGTTTTTTTCCATTGGCTGATTGTAACAACATTCGACAATTCATATAAACACTCTCAAGTTAAGGCTAACGAACCTAATTAGAATACAATGCTTGCTTAAAATTTTAAACTTCAAATGTTAATTTATAACCATTAGATTTGAGTACAATAATTTACGCTGTAATTATATATAATACCTGAATTTTATTTTGAATGACAAATTCCTTATTACCCTCTTCCTGTGTATAAAAAGTTAAAAACATTTTATCATGATTCAAACCAAAACAAATGAACAAACACGTTCTCCTGTCCTCATCTCTTTTCCATCACTTAATAAGCTTTTATATTTACTGCAGCTTAAATCTCAAGTACAATATCCTAAGTGTCACTTATACAGCTAAACCTTCCAATGTAAACGCTCGCAACAGTACAAATCCCGTGAAATTTACATTTAAAACTTACCGGATTTTCCCGAGAAACTGGCGGCGACTGCGAACGTATTGTGTTACTCAGATGTGATTGCAATTGCACTTGTGTCACTACTGTTCTTCACTTGGGGTTGCGACATTGATTCTGTAAGATTACGATAGCATAATCTATTCTTACTTTCGTGATACTCTCTGAAACGAAAGCCTCTTGATTTTCTTACCTTCTTATTTGATTTATTAAAATAATGTGAGATTTATCTAGGTACAATGTAGAATTTCTTTTTTACATGTAGGCGGTTTGAGTATATTATACAGCCTACCCTAATGTCCTACTTATCTTGAAACTGAAACTTATCTTGACATTCAGCACAGTTATATTTTTGTAGCGTGAAATTGTTACTAAAATTTTAAACCGTATCGCATATATTAACAATTAGTCTACATTTCGTTCGAAATTTAAATATCCTTATTAAAATAATAGTGTAATTAGGTTACATCGTTTCGTCGGCGACTCATTGTCGCATCATAGTACGCATGCGTGTTTTTTAACATAGCAGGCACGAATCTACGGTACGTAGCTCTAAAAGTTAAACAAAGTTCGTTGTTTACTAAAGCCGGGGCTACACAAGCCGCAGTATTCGAAAAGGTACATGGAGTGACCACCTCAAAGGGAAACTTTCCTTGTAATTCGTGTAGACGGCACACCAGTGGGCGATGGCAGCCCAACTATGGGTAAATTATCAAATAGTGTAGTGTCTAACAGTATTGCACGTTAAGTCGATCCGAGTCTGAAGTTTATTAAAATTTTAACAGTCTATGTTAGTGATTTTTAATTGAAGCTCACATAATACTATAAGTATCTAATGAAATCAAACTTATTTAAATTAAGTTGTTGTATCATTTATTTATTTTATTTTTTATTTATTAAAATACAACGTCGTCCCGAGGAATGTCTTCCTGTATCGTGAGTGCGTTTCACAAGCATGAAATATCACATATACAAACACCCAGACTCGGGAAACAACATTGTGGATCGCATAATTTTTTGTACCGTGCGGGAATCGAACCTGCTCCTCTTAGCGCAGCAGTCCAATCGCTAAGCCATAGCGCCAAGCAGTTTTTTAAAATAAAATCTTGATACAAAATATGATTCACACGCAAAGTTCTTTTGAAAAAGCTAATCTTTGCAAAACAGACGCGTATTTTATTTTAATTTGAGATACCATCACTCATAAAGGTCATACGGTATAAGTGCCACGCATTTTCGCTCGTATTTTATTATAAAAGCGTTGGTAAGACTCTTAAATTAAATACCTTTGTGAACGTTATCCATATTTGAGTATTTCTTAGTATCTCTTGTAGAGGTACTTAAGATGCGTACATAACTCTTACCTAAACATTTTCAATCTTATTTAGTAAATAACATAACATAACGTCTTTATTGCCTGAAAGGATAGGCAGAAGTATATATATATATGTATATATAGTAAATACTGGCTGTTAGGCAAAACTAACAAAAATGGGGATCTTATCCTTTGAATAGAAGATATTTGTCCCCTTACCATGAACTCGTTGTGGAAGCGAGACGCCGCTGCGGGCAATGTTGTGTGGCGTCTCGCTTGCACATCGGAAATTGTCCTGCCTTAAAAGTTCATGTTATGGGGGCTGACCATTAAAAATCTCTCCTAAGCTGTTTCTGAAAGGGTTAAGAATCACACAAAGTCAGTATTTCTTCTGAATAAGCGTGAACCCGGTAAGTAACTTAATAATACTAAATATTAAGAAATTTATAAAGTTATTCCCGCTCCCGATAAGGAAGAGCCGGGATTTGTGTGATCATAAAATATATTACTTTTAGTTAATGGACTTTTCACGGCTATTTACTAACTTGAATAGCTGTTCAGACGCGTTACAATTGAAGGTTATGAAAAGGAATTGTACCTATACCTATATTATAGAACGGGAATAGGAAAAGATTTGCAATATTAATATAACATAGTGAAGTTACTTTCATAATAAGCTTTTGTGTGACGCTTTTATATTATGAGTAATCATATTAGCTTTGTGAGTTCTATAGCAAGGCAGCCTTTGTGATACAGAAAAAATACACTATCTAACCCCACGGCTGCTCACAACTTGTTAGAAAAACTAATGAGTTTTTAGTATGAAGAATAGTTTATGAAACATATGTCAATACAAACACATAACAAATGTGTATTTGCGCCACGGATCGGCGAAGGTAGCGACCGAGTCCCGCTCGTGTCCATCATTTTTAGAATTTGCTTCATCTATTTAGATGTTTTTACAAGTTAGACTATTAATACATCACGATTGGATTATTATCATAATAATTGTCCTCGCGTGTTGTGTTTCAAGTGGAAATCTCAAAGAACACTAAACCCAGCAGAAGACATCTAACTTAGCCAAACGATACAATCATAATATAATCTATTTAGGTTTAATTTTAAAAAAAAAGATCCCGACGAATTGAGAACCTCCTCCTTTTTTGAAGTCGGTTAAAAATACGTGGAAAGGCCTCTCGACTCCTTTCCCGAATAGTAATCCACACGTTTTCAATTTCTAACCGGCCAGTACTACACATGCAAGCTCAAAGCATGCAGGTTTTATTTAAAAAATCTGTACGGTACAATGGAAAATGTTTTGTCTAGTGTTCAGCAGGCTTTTCGGCTTAAATTATGACGTAAGCAAAGTATGCCCGCTTACGTATCCTGTCGCCGTCACGGCACTTTAAAACAATTTATGCTTAGGTACAAGTTTTTGTAGTTTTTTTAACGAATTACCATAATGTCTGTTAGCAACACTGGATATGAAATTGCACTAAAATTCACTCCCTGTTTTACATAAAAACTCAACTACGTTGTATCTTTGTTTTACGGGCTTTGAAATGTGAATAAATTCTAGATAATTTCTGGGCTTGTTTTAGCTGCAAAATATTTATTTAGGCGCTTTAATTTCTGCGTAGAATAATATATCTTGAATTATAAAATTCACCATATTACAACTTTGAAATATAAATCAAAGAGTAAACAGTCTCCTTTGTAACCCGCTCACTGGGCACAAACACTTTCTCGAGCTTGACGTCCTATAAGATTCGTTTGCAGCATTATGCAAAGTCGTATCGGCATTTCTGTCAAAAAAACTAATATGTTAATGAACAACCTGGTGTCAGAGTTTAAACCGCCTGTAGGCCTCTGACATGGCTTTACACACCGTTGAAAAATCTCTCAGGTATGCCGGTTTCCTCACGATGTTTTCCTTCACCGTTTTTAGCAACTGATAACTAAATTTTAGTACGCACAAGAATTCGAAAAAACATTGGTGCGTCCCGGGATTTGAACTTGCGACCTTTGAGTTGGCAGTCCAACGGTCATACCACTCGGCTATCAGTGCTGTTAATTTGTACTAACATGACATTGTAAACTATGCTGACAAAAAGCACTTCGTACCAAATTATTTTTCTAATATATAATTACACTGCCTAACCCATTGTTAATAACCAAGCCCTTTTATATACCTCTGCATTCCGTATCACCATCAGCCCGTTGCAGTCCACTGCTGGACATAGGCTTCTCCCAATGTACGCCACAAGGTTCCGTATGCTATCAAAAAATAAAACTGAAGTTTAACCTTATATTTACTACTTCACTAAATACTTATACAATCTTAATTGAAAAAAGGAATTTGAAAAATGATGATCAAAAGCGGTACTTGATCCAGCGACCGTTGCCGATCCGTGGCGCAGCTCTGCCAACTGAGCTATCGTGTCGCTGCTCGCACCCATCGAATTTCAAGTTCCCTTTTAGTATTTGCGTGCTCATACAATACAAAAAAGTTGTAATCCAGATAATATAACAAACCTACGTAATAACGTACCTCTATAAAATAACATACCTATACAATAGACACGAAACATCACTCCTTCAAAATAAATAGTACAATAAAAGCGTGTTATGTATCCCACGTATAGATCAAGCATTGTTACCTCAACAGTGGCATTCAGACAATTCTATTTCCAATGTATCTCTATGGCCGATCTGTTTCACCCAAGGGACTCGGACGCCGCTACAGATCCTGATCAAATTACATATTTTATGAATCCACTGAGAATTTTATTGGAACGCCTAACAAGACATTCGCTCGCTCACACTATCCTTTGTAAGGAATCAAATGACTCATCTATAAACAGATGGGACTTCAAGAATGGATTGTAACCTTCTGTTTTATTTAGGTATAAATAATATTTATGTACTTATTGTTCAAATCACGTAATATTTATTTGCAATAATATTATTATTGGAGGAATAACTGTAGGTAAGTTTGACTTCTTATAACCATCAATAAAGTAATTTTGAAGAATGAGATTGCTTGCTGATTCAGCATCCATTTTAAGTCATTTTCAACAATCACACTAGCCCCTAGGCCTTAGGGCCGTAGTTTGCCTTTAGGTTAATCCGCTATTGGTGTAGGTATATTATATAATATTATCTACGAACTACCTAATTAATAGTTGGGTGACGGATCAAAAATTACAATTCCTTTTTGTTACCGGGAAAGAAAGATCGAGCACGAACCTAAGGTGGGTTCGCCACGGATAGATATTATAGAATTATAGATACGCACCTATTACCTTTGTGTGAATTGTGAAGCCGTTTAACTGTGATATCCAGCACCTTTACCATGAACTCTTAAAGCAGGACAGTTTAGGACTTGGAAGTGAACGCCGCTACGGCAGTGTAATGCGGCATCTCGCTTCCACAACGTGAACTGTCCCGCTTTAAGAGTTGATGGTCAGGGGGCAGATTCCTTAAAAAAAACACTAGCCAACCACTTCGTGGATTACTTGTGAGACTACATTTTGATTATGCCTGTGTAATTTTTTGATGGTAAGGCTAAGGTTATTGTGAATAAATTTTACTTAACTTCAGATTGTTTTTTAATTTTACCAATACTTTTGTTTCAATAAACACGCAGATCTAGTGAATAGTAATACCGTACCGCCTGGTTCTCAATTTATTTTTCTCATTATAACTGTCAGTTAGCCGTCAATCGGTAACTTCCCTTAATACAGTTTCTGTAATATGTAGAGCCTGAAATGGTTTCTACGAAATCTGACTGAGCCATGAACATATTTTGTACGGGGAATATTACTATATTAAAACGTAGGAAATTGTTTATTTACGCAGCTTGTAAAGTTTCATTTTAATATCCTCAGTAAGGTAGGTACCTTTATTTTATATATCATTATTCTTGAGATTTGGAGCCCTTATCCCGTGTGTTTGTATAGGCGTTGACTGTAATAACTTCTATATATTGTATTACTTGTTTTTAGCTTTATTTAGTACCTACAAAGATTTTTTTTTAACTTTTGATGTAATTTTTTATAGTCCATCATTTAGGTCTTAATAATATTAAAAATTAAACAGAACAAAGTCAAAACAAGAAAGAAACAAATTGAGAACCTTTCTTATAAGTTCATTATATCTAAAAGGCAGTTGGGTTTTTAATTATTCCGTAATATTGGCATTAAACACAAACTCTAAATCTATCGTCTCTTTCTGTCATGAACAAAACAACTCAGGGTATTTTCGCGCCGCTAAAATAAATTATAATAGCCAGTCAGCGAATTCGTATCAAGATTGCCCGGGCGCTTGAGCTTAAAGAGTAAATAATAATATCAAAAAGCAGACCAAGCAAATAGTTCATATAAATATACTCTGGAAATCTTAATTTGTAACCGACAACCCGAAGTTTTGATTAATCTGTGAGCATTTGAGTTCAAAGCCGAATTAATGCCCTTCCGGTAGACCGCCGCACTTCATAACATTAAGTTTAACGTGAAATTACGTTAGAGCGAAATAACCCAAGTTTACAACCTATTTCAAAAACATTTAGAACTTGTTTACACTGTTGTAACGAAATGCTATTTAGCTATTTTGCATTTTGTTCTATTCCACTGCGCTCAAAAATCTGTTCAACTTTCCGTGTTGGCATAAGATAAAGGAATATATTAGGTACATGAGTGCTCATGGTAGAGATTAATCAGACGGAAATATAATACCAGGATTCATTTCCCAGTACTATAAGTTAAAGGGCTCTATTAAAACATGTGTGAAATTCGCAGATTTTTGGTCCATCAGTTCGAGTAGTTGCAAACTTTATAGGAAAGTATAACTAATATCCATTTGACTGTGACTCTAGTATTTATACACCTGCCATCTAGATGATCTTACATAGGTGCGCACTATTCAATGGAATAGTGGCTCTACATGAAACTAATTCCCAATGGTTTCGTAAATTATCATCGGCACGACCATTGTCAAGGCATTCATCATTGTATTGCCTGTAGAGCAATAATTGTGCTCAAGTTAGTTATTTCAACCATGTTGTCATGGCGTCTGCGTTGTGATATGATCCAGCAAAGATATTTAGAGTAAAGCTCATTTTCTCCGAAAATATAGATGGAGGAGTGCTACTTACACCATACACCCGCATGTTTAAGTAATAGATACTTAACACTATTAGGTACTAAATTCAAAGTAGGTAATGGTGATTTAAATATTCTTTTTCAATAGCCTATTCATATTGTTTCACACTGCTGGGCAAAGGCCTCTCCCCTGATTTTCCAATTCCTCCTATTCTTGGCCAGCTCCGGCCAACCGCTTTGGAAGGCGTCCAAATCGTCCCGCCATCTCCGTCTGGATCTTCCGCGTCTCCGGCTTCCGTCTTGTGGGAACCATTTGGTGGAGATGTTAGCCCACTTCTCGGGGTGCATACGACAGATGTGGCCGGCCCAGTTGAACATCAGCCTGGCAGTTGTTGTTAAAATAAATAAAAACTATAAAAAGGTACATTTTTGATATTAAACCATAATATACTAGAAGCCGTTGAACTCTCAATATTGTGCATTATTAATACAGTTCGTAAAGCTTACTAAAACGTATTTTTTGCGGAACTTATTTTTTGAGAAGATTCATTTCAATTCTGTTTGATTTTCAGGTGTTATCAGCAAACACCTAAATGCAGTAACGAATCAGAAACGTTTCTCCGCTCTCCAATCCAAAGCTAACAAAATCTCAATTAAGTGCAACGAACCGAAATCTTATGGGCGGCCTACCGAGGTTTTATATGGCCGCTATATTTCATATTCGATATTTTATAGGAAGTTAAAAAGTAGCTACAGAAAAGTTTTAAGAAAACCGCGGTGGAAATGTGAGGGTTGAAAGCTGTGGCGAAAGAAGTGATGATAATGCATGGGCAGAGGAAAGTCGAATAAACTATGGATTAACTGGACAGTAGGTACCTATTAAAGATCATATAATCATCAGTAAGAAAAGAGATCTTACTTACCACAAAAATTACTTTATAAATAGTGAGTTGTCATCAGTGATGTGTCAAAGTTGTCATGCGATGATAGGTAAACCTCTTTAAATTAAAAAGTAGCCCTAAGGTTATCTCATCTATCCAGCAGATTTTCATTTGCCTGATAACTAAAATCGACAACATGTTTTGTTCGAAGTTTTAGAACACGACGTTCAACATCAACTATCAGACAATGTTGGCCAGATTGATCATCTGCGCGGAAGATATTTAATCAGAAACCCCTCATATAAGCAAGAATATAAAGTCTTACAAATTGACTAATCCCACTTACGTAAAGGTTGCTCAATGTCTGGCGCATCTAAAATTAGCTGATAAGAATTTGTAAAGCAACTTTGGAATTAGGCTTAATCGTTTACGCGAACCCCTTTGAAACAAAGCCTTGAAACGAAGCGCTCCTAAGTAAATCAACTTAGAAACACACAAAAGATTTCAGTTTTAAATTATGAGAACAGCAATATTTCTTCCTGATTCAGTGTTAATGGAGAATGATAAATATGTTTGCTTGTTGGGTGAAGGGTAAGAACAATGATGGTTAATTGAATAATTTATAAAATATGTTGAGAACGAAACAGCTAATATTTATTTAACATACAACACGCTGACGACAAATGACATCCGTCAGCCTATCACAGACTAAACGGTCGGCAGTTTTCTAAATTCAAATAAAATATTTTTAATCCAATTTGTTTTTGACTTAACTTCGGAAACCTCCGTCATTATGCCGACAAGACCATACATAATACATGTATTGCAACAAATACCCACATACAAGTAACCTCTTTAGTAGGTACCTACACAATTATTTATGACGTGGGTAGGACTTGGGCCAGAATGTAGAGTAATAAAAAGGGTAACGAACTAATCATCGCGTAAGGTACAGTATAATGTTTAAATTATGTGAATTTCTGATTATTTATTGATGTGCTAGAATGTAGTGTAAAGTAAATTAATTATGGTCTGATTAATTAACTCGATTAAAACGTGTAATGTTATTACAAGATTCATTAGTCTGTTTTTGTGTAGTTCCACAGATGAATACGCTGGAATGTGAGTGTAGGTACTATTTGATGAATGATTGTGATATAACGTTATGTTCATAATTCATTTAACTTAAGATGAAATATTTATAATTTTTACATGATAATATGTGCGGATGGCTTTGTTTAAGGGAGGCTTATACCCAGCAGTGGGATATTGAAGGCTGTGGATGATGATGAATATGTGCATGGTTAGAACAAAAAAGTTGAATAAAAAGAAAAGTATAAAGAGCACACGAAAGTTTAACAAACTGTGTTGAGATATCGTTTTGGATTTATATGTGGAAAGAACTATAGTATAATAAGCCTTATATATAGATATATGTATATATAATATAGATAGGGTGTAAGTTCGGTCAGTTCACTTCTAATTACGATTTCAAATACAAATAAATATGTCGTGTTCTATTCCCAAAATGAAAAGGATACAAAAAGTTAGCGACGCATTCCTTCCTTTGCACCTTCAAACCCTGTCCTTTCAGCACCAATCCGATGGACAGACAACGCGACGTCGGCAGAATTGAAGACAAGTTCTGGATGGGATTGATGTATGAAAAGATGTCAGAATCGTCGGTAAAATGTCTGATAGTTCGTGGATGACGCATTTTCAAACAATTTTAAAGAGAAACAGCAGAGTTTTCAATATTTGTGCTATCAGAAAACTATGACAAACATCAACAGAATTTTATATTTATAACTGAACAGATAGATCAAGGCCCTTACCATGAAATCTCAAAGCTGGACATTTTCCGTTGTTGAAGCGAGACGCCACATTACACTGTACGTACTGGCGTCTTGCTTGCACAACGAAAAATGTTCTGCTCTAAGAGTTCATGGTAAGGGGGCAATATGATTTTATGTAGACCTTTCAACAGCGGCGTAGGCTTTAATTCAGCTGAAGAGCTCTAATGCTCTTTTGTGTATCATTTTATCACACAATGCATGTATTTATAAATCCTGTCTTCAATAATACTTCGTAGAATTAGTTCAATAAAATTACATTTGGATATGTGCTTTGCAGTAAGTCTGTAAAGGGTCTTTTAAAAGGGTTTAATAGAAGTCCTTTCAGAATTTTCATCGAAGCAGATTTTATTCTAATAAGGTCAAGGGTCAATGTCATTTTCAATTTCAATTCAAACCTATGAAGTCTGCCTCTTATTGGCTTTGAGATCGCCATTAGTAGATAGTAGATATGGGCAAGTCTTTCACTAAATACTTCTCGCCTGGTTTGTGTTCATTTATGACAACGTACCTAATTATTAATTTAAAAAATATATGTTTAATCCGTCTCTAGACAAGAAAAGGCCAGCAAGACAATTATAAAGCTCTTGTTAACATATTAGGTCATAAGGGAGTCTTGTTTTTCTTGTAAACATTGTCTGCATTAAAAATTTTCTTGTCTAAGTAATGCACTTGCATGCAAAGTCATAAATATATTAAATAAAAAAACGTATAGACTCGGAATCAATTTCTGCGGATCACATAAATATTTGTGCCGTCAGGGGATCAAACCCTTTGTTCAACAGCCCAATCAAGATACTTCTTCACCAATCGGACAAATTGTTGTTCCATGAACTACATTTTAAATCTACGTCTAAATTCTGGCATACCTTTCTCCATTCACTTTCATGTAATTCTTCATAATAATATTCTTTTTTCGGTAACAGCGGCCTGTCACATCTGGGACTAGCCAACTACGCAGGAGATGTTATAGTACACAAGTATGCGCGCAACTACAAGTGCACTCGCTATTCCCTCACTCTCATGGACCGACAGGACGTCAGACCGATAGGACCGCAGACCAATAGGACGGCAGACCAATAGGACGGCAGACCGAAAGGACGGCAGACCGATAGGACGGCAGACCGATAGGACGGTAGACCAATAGGACGGCAGACGGACATGACTGGATAGAGATCAGGCGCGGGACCAACGGCTTAACGTGCCTTCCGAAGCACGGAGAGGTCTCGACATGTGAAAACGGTCACCCAAAATAGACTGACCGCAGCGAGGACGACTTAATCTCGCCGATCAATTAACCTACGTGGTAACCACTTCATCATAATCATCATTTCAGCCCGGTATCACCCAGTGCTGGATATACCAATGTCATCATGCTAATCCTCTGTATTTTGAGCGTCTTTTGTCCAGGTGTTCTTGGCGAATTTATAAATATCATCAACCCAACGTGCTTTCGGCTTAGGTTGCTCCTAACCTGGCCTATTTATAAAACATCTCCGTTATGCCAGGATTGTAAATGAATGAAAATCCATGATATCTGCCTAAGCCCACCATATTGTACTTTAATTATAATTAATTCAAGTACTTTTTTCTAATCAACGAATGTTTTACAAACGATGAGGACTAGGCTAATCTTGTTAAAACCTAGTTTATTAAAAGTCTCACATTTTTCGATTAATTAAAAGACCCTTGTCAAAGCTGCCATTTTGGAAAGGTCCCTTAAAATGTTTCAGTACCTAAAAATTAATCCATTACAATATTGACAAATCTTAATTTTAAAGCACCTTCGCTAGTTGTATAAAGCTAAATGTAGTTAAATTTATTCTTGCTTACAGTTAACCTAATTTGGTCTATTTTAGCAATACTTGAGAAAAATTCTGAATCTGTTTTTACTATTAAAAATCAACCTTATTGTAATGAACATAAAACTTGCTTTAATCAATAACGCAATTCTTAAGAGCAACAAGGCATAATTTGTGGATCATTTGTCGTTTTCCGTTTTGATACGGCTCTAGCAAGAAATAAACATCACGTGATTTAAATCCTCATAAGATGAAGTGCAACAGAATCGATGATTATGTTTAACCACTGTAGGACTTATCTTTTTTAAGTGGGCGTGAAGTTATTCGCTAGTTTCTAATACTTCCTATACCCGCTTTTATTCAAGTGAGCTCGGATTATAAAGGTAGGTACACCTCTTTATATTGCGACCCTCTGTTTTAAAGCCCTACCGTCTAGAGTAGGTGATGCGTAGTGCACTGAGAACGTTACAGTAGAAACTTTAGTTGTTTGCTATAAAGCTTTCTTGTAGTGTTAAGAAGAGTTTCTGATGAATATGGCAAGGCAGTATATAAATAAATCTATAAACTTCATGTTGAAATTTTTATGCATTAGCTGTTGATGCATTTTATTTTCTAGCTTTGCGTTGGTCTGTCTTGAACTTGGTCCAAATATCAGACTGGTACTAATGTTAAAAAATGTATGAAAATGTATCTCTTTCTGGTTTCTGAACGTTCGAAAATTTATTAGTTGATACTTACTTTATTACTTACGATTGATACTTACATTTTTTTAACATCTTGGATGCAAATGGCAAGTTGCCGTTCATTGTGGCGTTCTAAGGAAGAAACCTTTGTTCAACACTGGACCTCTTCCGGCTAATGATAATTATGCTGATTATTTATACAGCTGCTGGGCCTATTATGGGCATACATTCATACTAAACATTATCAATTTCCGTAACGTCCAAAAATCTAGATAAAATCGTACAGAAAGTAGTCTGTAGTATTTTGGATACAGTGGTATTTTATTGAGCTACTCGCTTAGAATCATAAATTAATTTTGTCTAATTACATTCGGGACGACAACAATTCGAACATATTGCTACCTAAATTAAAACTGACGAATAAATAACAAGTATGTAAGTAAGTACCAGGAACTACTTGGTATTTTAAATCTATAGGAAGTAAATTGTCATGGACCAGTCCCCAGTATATACGCTCAACAAAGGAGTATATTTAGCAGGCGAGACTTCATAAATAGATTGCGTTACGTCAAGAATGCCCGTTAAAAGCCGAAGTTTACCAACTGCAAATGCGAAAAGATCAATAACAGAACAGCAACTACGGACGTGCACTTAGTTTACAAGTCAATTCATCGGATATATAGGAATATTGTAGGAAGGCACTAGATGGTGATTTCCAATTATTGAAACACTAATCCGAGAGCTTTTAGCATTAATTTCGAACCATATATTTCAAAACAAATCACCCATCATCGTATATCGTTACATACCTTTAGATAATTATTTTCATACATATCCCTGATTTTACAAAGAAATTAATTATTAAGTTGGCATCATGTCTTATTAGGTGATTTTAATTCACAGTAGTTCTTAAACTAATACTCGAACTCCTAGCTGGCAGTAATATTTCAAAACGTATCGTAGGTCATAACAAGATATGAATAAAAATGTGATTTTATACGATTCTCATCATAATGTCGCACATTATCTCTTATTCAGCTGACGTCCCTTTGTCCTTTCTTTATTTTAAAAGCGCACAGGAAAGGGAAGTGACAACGATAACGTCAGAACAGTGCAGCACTCGTATTGTCTACGATGCGCATTCATAAAGAAACTTCCATGAGATCCAAAGTAAACTCGAACTAAACTCAAACTTTAAATTAAATTAAACTGGTCTTTCTGGTATTTAATTTTGATATTCCGATGCACTTTCTTTGAGAGCATACTCGTATCAGAATCCAAAGACCAAAAATTATTAATTTTAAGATGTTCTCTACGGGAACAAGTGAATAAGAGCCAGCTTAACATCGCTTTGGTTGCATTTCTGGTTTAAAATTACATTTTGGTAAAATAACAAACATATTTTAATTTGATCATGCTTACTTGATTTAGGTAGTTGTGGAGAACCCTATTTTTTACGTCAAGCTATGTATCGCTTCTTTTAGCACTAAAACAATTTATGTAAAATTGATTTTGAAGGCTACATATTTTTATATTCCTTTTAAAAGATTTTCTTCAAATTATTTTCAGTCTATTTTTGGACCAAGTATAAAGTTTTATAACTTTTAGGGCGTGGTTAAGCTTATGATTCAAATACTTTGGGATAATCAGAGCAGCTGACGCCTTATTACGAGAAGATTTAGTAGGCTTTTGTACGCTTCCTAAAATGAATTTATTTGTTTTCGCATTTAGACACTTAGTTCTTATTACATATTTTATAATTTCGAAGCTTTGAGATCACGTATGTATTCAATTTACGTTTGCTTTTTCACGGAATATGTTTTACGGATAATGTTTTATTACTCTCCAATCTCAAGTTAGTAATAATAAGCTATTATTTCTTTAAAAAGTTGACCTCTTGTCTTGCACGCTCTCCAGAACTTCAATCAAGATCTCTTTGAACCATACAATTTATTTTCCTTACCACTTAACCTTCTCATACTTATAACCCCTGCATTACATGTCTATTTGAAGAGAAGTAGTATATTTAGCTAATACATGCGTAAGGCCTTCTTGGAGACTTTTATAAACCACACGATAGGTCAAAGTACTTGCAGGACCAAAAATGAAGAGGACGGAAAGGATGGATCCGGCTCAAAGGACCAAAATATAAAGGACGTAGCTTGCGTGATATAATGATAAAAGGATAAGCGCATAACCGCCTTAATGACCTCTTTTCAGAGCTTGTATACATATCCATGTTTTATATGAATGTAGTAAAGATATATTAACTCCAGAATAAGACTGAATACAAATTCAAAACTATTGAATGTGTTGAGGAATAAACTATAGAGATTAATTCATTGTAGTCGTAATTTATGAAACAACCCAACTTATTTTGATTTATGTATCCGAAAGTTTTACTTGATTTTAGTTACAACCCTTTTTAGCATATTCATTACATTAGCCTTTTTATGATTGAGTTAATTGTAGTAATGTAGCGTTGTGCACATCTTTGTAGGTACTTACCTAAACACTAAAGCAGTAAAAAAACAATAAAATGAAGTCCATAAAGTGCTCCCATATTAATTCAGGGTCAATGATTTAAAGTGGGTTTACATAATAAAGTATACTTACTCGGCTGTAATCCTTCAAGTCGCAGGAGAATGCCTCTGTATTCTTATTTATCAGGAGTAGGTATGCTATCCATACTACCTTTCGCTGAAAGTCAGATAGGTCCCAAACAAGTCTATTGGCGAATCAATAGCCATTGATCAGCCTCAAATTGAAAATCATAATATTTTCATTTCATGTAAACCAATCATCTACAGAAGCTTCAAACTAGTTTCATCATCCACGTTTCTATTATGATACCTCCTTCTGGCATGGAAA
Source organism: Abrostola tripartita (assembly GCA_905340225.1). Classification (NCBI taxonomy): domain Eukaryota; kingdom Metazoa; phylum Arthropoda; class Insecta; order Lepidoptera; family Noctuidae; genus Abrostola; species Abrostola tripartita. Next base: position 2,883,851 of record HG996494.1, read on the forward strand.
TGGAATTGTATTCTTGACCTGTCCGCTGTCTAGTAAAGTATTGCAGTAAAAATATCCTATTTAAACGTTGATTATGTTTAACGTCTCCTTGAAGGCTTAAGGATAAAACCCCTTAAAACGTGTCACTCAAGTTTAAACATGACTTCCATTTGGAAATTTAAACATGTTTGTTTAACGCAAACATCGCAAAGGTTGCGAGTTTCCAAGTATTCTGACGGTGAAGCGCCTTGGGTTAATGTGTTGGAATATTTTGGTCCTTTGGCTGTCTTAATTATTAAAGCTTTGGCTTTTTATAACTGGTTATTCGGATTTAAGGACTGAAACATTTTGGTCTTTTAGGGTTAAAACATATTTAAAGGATCATACAATAATATCTGATGCTCAAATCAAAGGATGAACCTAGGATAAACTCCTTTTTTAATTACCTTAACAAAAATGTAATGTTAGAAGTTAGAATCCTATAAAAGATTATTTTTCGTTTCGTTAGTTCATAGGAATATTTGATTTTATTGCCGTTAAAAACGCAGATTATTCCTACAACAGCTACAATTCTAGTTAAGGTAAGTACCTACAAGTGTATTGTTTTCCATTTTCCCAAACGACTAGTGAGCTTGCGACCACTTCACCTACACGCGGTGCCCTTCTGATGATTGACGAGGTTGTGATGGTCAACCGATGACAAAATAACTAGCCAACAACCCGTTGATAAGAATAATATAACATAACATCACGCCTATGCTTCCCAAAGGGGTAGGCAGAGGGGCTTATATAGTACACCCACATTTCACCAGTTATGATATTTTTAGGTTCCAATGTAATAGGGGGCGAGCCTATTGCCATCAACCAGGCACAAATGCAGGCTCCATGCTGCTACTGAGAATTACCTAATGAAAACCCAGTAACACTTTGCCTCACCGACCCGGGATTTGAACCCAGGACCTCGTGCTCAGCAGTCACGCTTAGCGACCACTAGACCAAAGAGGCAGTAATTGATTAGAAAAGTTGACGCAAACGAACGAGCGATGCGACGACGGTTAAAAATAAAAACAGATAAACATCTGCGTTGTAGTGTGCATATGAAAAGGACATATGCTCGAGGTTACATCGTTATTACCGATGCAGGGATTTGCTGCAGCCGCCATGCCCCACATTTTCAAACGCAATCACACAATTCTCACTTGATTACGCGCAAATACGAAAAGCCAGCGAAGCACAACATCACAAGGCTAAAGGATTTTCATTAATAATGTCTGTATTTTGCGTTTAAATTGCTGTAGGAGAACATTTTCGGCATAGCAATTTCGCGTAATAATTATGATCAGTACCAATATGTAACGGATTCGTATCTACAATTACACAACTAAATACTACGTAGGTACCAATGCGACTATTTGCAATGACGTGTACATAATGTTCTTTAAACTTTACGTATAATTAAAGAACAAAATATTACTCTCAATGTTAGGTACATTGAGAGTAATATTTTGTTCTTTAATTCTCTCTGTTAATATTGAAACTCAAGAAAGCAAGCAATGTTTTCTATGATTTGCGTGCTGAAAACTGTCCATATTGAAGTTTATCGTCAATATCGATCCGAACATTCTGCCAATAAGAGTATAATTTCAATTCAATTCAATATATATTTATTTCGGTCATTATTTTATCCATATTTTTGTTAGTAATTACAATGACTTATGAACTATGTTAGTATTTTATATATTTATAAAACTTAACAAAAGCCTCTCCAAGTTGAAGGACCTCGAGTGCACAAATGTGTGTGTACCCAGTGCCCAAGAATAGGGCTATCAAATTTATCACCCAATGTCTTCAGGATGATGTTAGAGCTCCCCCTCACTCTCACCATAACTGAAGCGATTCGTTTGCGCATGATGGCGTAAAAATCATCTATACGCGTATTTGCAAACATTTCAGATGCGCTACAGTATCGGGGAAGACCCAACAGCACCCTAAAGGCATTATTATATTGCACACGTAGGGCATTGTAGGTCCGCTATCTATACTAATATTATAAAGCTGAAGAGTTTGTTTGCTTGAACGCACTAATCGCAGGAACTACTGGTCCGATTTGAAAAATTCTTCCAGTGTTAGATAGCCCATTTATCGAGGAAGGCTATAAAACGTTCGAAATCCACGCGGGTGAAGTCGCTGGCGGAAGCTAGTATCTAATAAATAAAGTAGGTACCTATAATGTCAATCGGCATAATGTGGGTGTTATGGTATACACTGTACTGTACATACATACTTTCATTATGTGATGGATAAGGAATTGAGGAAAATTAATGAAGAACACAATTTTTTCCAATGTCGTATATTCTGTTTCATTTTTACCGTAAAATGACAATACGAACATTAATTTTAATATCACAGTCCAAAAAGATTACGATTAACACTTACATCGGAAATATCTTAGCTAGGAAATTCACTGTGGTTCAATACATCGATACATGGAAATTAAAATGTTACCAGAACAGTATTTACAGCATGAGTGATAATTAAGTGGCTCTCACACAAAAACATACCTATGTCTCATAAAGTATGCAAAGGTTAGTGATTTAAATTAATTAGATACTAAGTATACAGTTTCTTTGCACGCTTATAATAGTGACGATTTGTAAAACATTTTCACATTTTATTAAACACTTTTTGGTGCAAATCACATTAAAATTATTTTATTTATTTTGATAGAAACTTTGAAAGTAAATCACATAGGTACGGTAATAAAACAAAAGAATACTATTTGTCTGAAATCTCAGAGACAAAACGTAATTTAAAAATGGTAAAAGTTTAATACAATTACAAAGATCTTTCAATAGTATAAAGTAAAAAATTACATTCGTTCCAATTTCGAATAAAATCTTAATGTCAGATAGTTTGAAAATATATTTTTAATTGAAGGATTTGCCTCTGCTACGTTTCAATTGCGTAATAAATCATAGGTAATCAATTATATCGGTCCTTGTTTTACCTGATCGTGTTGACAACAAATTACATCGATATAGTTTGGATAGCAAACCTCTGGGAATGTACAATTTAGTTATAGAGGTGTTCTACCCGAACTAATATATTATTCGATTTGCAAAGGTTTTCTTGTTTATCTGTGGCCTTCGTGCTACTTTGTAGGCTTAAAGTACCATCATAGAGATCAGGTTATTGCCGAAAATATCTACGAGGATTGCTTTGGCCCTTAATTTGGCTGGAATGACTTTAAGTCACGAAATATTATTAACCTCGTTTGTAAGAGCCACAGAACATAAGATTTTTAAATGAAAATCAGTTTGATAAGGGATGCCACGTGGTCACATGCATGAAATTGATATTTTTTATTGGGTTACATACATAACTTTATAAATTTTCACTAACTATTATTCAGTTCTCATCAATGGTCAGTTGCACAGCTGGTTCACTGCTACCTGTGAACAAAAAGTAAGATTAAAATCGCAACATTTGCGTAATGTAATAACAAAAAATAATCGTAATCAATTTTACGATTAGATACTGACTTCTTATAAAATCGTGGCATGGAGGGCACGAAAACGCATGTCTTCCATACAAGACTGGCGCTCAAAAGGTTAATATTCAAAGAGTCGGATACAAATCGAAAATAGTGAAGTCAGAGGCGATGAAAGGGACTTTTTATGACAGAGGTCATGTTATCGTCTTCTTGTGTCTGACTGTGCGAAAAAATCATATAAAATGTCTTTAAATATTAAAAAAACACCTTTAAAGACCAATTTAAGTATGGTTGTTTTGGTAATTAATGTCCAATTTTGGGTTTTGGATTTAGTATACGCATTGCAATACATATAATAATCCATAAAAATAGAATTAATCAGTGTCGATGAGTATGACTATTCATAGCCAGTTTAAAGAAAATGATTAAAATAAATGCTAATATCAATAATACTCCTAAAAAAAGATCAGAGACTACTACAGTTGCTAGATTTAATAAATTGCTCCCTATAGGAACCTTTTTACAAGCACCTTTGCCTACCCTTTCGGGGAATTCAGGCACGATGCTATACACGTATGTACTACGTACCATTAACTTACAATAAATACCAAGAGCCTGGGCAAACTGTCGACCAACCTTTTTATAGTGTCAATCTCATTCTTTAGTTAGGGGCCTTCCCAACAGTTCGGAAACGTATACATTTTTAATCATTGCCGAAGTCTCCCTAATGTTGTTGTTACTCTGTCACCTGTGAATTCCTTAACATTTAACTTCACGCGTCTAAATAATGTAAAGTTAACGTTCAATAAAATATTAACTAATGTTCGTTGTTCTATCTTTGAAGGTTTATTAAAGGGTTATTGGACAATTCGCACGAATTGAATTACACTCATAAGGGACAACGGATCAAAGTTTGAAATTGAACTAACGGGCGAAAGCAGCAACTGATATTTTTGTCAGCACATCACTACGTGAAGCTCATTTAAAAAAAATGCTAAAATATTCCCAGTAGCAGGCTGAGAATTAAAAAACTGAACAACATTTACTGTACTACGTTTTGTTATGCCAGCTGTTACCAAGAAAGCCACAACTCCAAGTTCTTCTCCAAGTCACTATTTGTCACCAGCCGTCAATACGAATGACTTATTAAGAGATTCTAACATCTTAACCGTGCATCGAGAATGTCGAGTGTCAAATGTGATTGCGTTTGGGGTATTCCCATAATTAATGGGTCCAGTAGCCGCCTAGCCCGGCTAAGTCTAGTGAGTTATGTCCTGACGACAGATGGATAGATGGACGCGGTTGCACTAACAATAAGCCACCGGCTTCCATTTCCCGATTAATTCTAGCGGACAGAGGTTCAGCTTAAAATAATCCTGCAAGTTCGCCACGTTCGTTTCGGTATAACGCAGTTATTTTGCTAACAATTTAGTTGATTTTAAAGATATCTTTTGTAACTAGGCAATTGATAATTTTAGAAAGGAATAGAATAAAGCGGCAAGGAATGGAAGCCTACAAATTATACTAGTACAATCAGACAATCTAATTTCCTTTAGACAGAAAATACGTGTAATGGTTTCGTAGGATATCAAATTTCTTTTTTTATTGTGCATACTCACAATGTTTTATGAACCTATGATAAAATATGGCACTGCAAGCTTTAGAGAGGACATTATGTTACTAGTCAATAACGATAATAATGGAATGGAATAAATTATTTTGCAGTTTGGTTAAAATTTTCCTATTCTACACGTGTAGCCACTTCATTTCAGTAAAAATGGAATGCTATATACATTTTTTTACTAAAACTTTGGTAGGCTTTTACATATACCTAATTTATTAGATATATAAATAATGACTTTTAGTTAACTTTAATGAATAAATTCCGTCAAGATATTTTATACGAGGCCTATGCAATTAAATCTTAAATTAATATAGAGTTATATGGTAAACTCAGGTGTGAAATAGTAGGTCCTAATGTCAACCAATTCTGTGAAAACTTGGAGTTGAGCCAAGCCACTAAACTCTCATGTCAATACTTTAATTTACTTAATTAATATCTAATCAAACAATTAGATATAAAATTGTAGATAGCTTTACCGGATAAGAAGAGGAGTGAATTGTACAAGATTTAAGAGGCAATCTAAATATGGTGTAATTGAAACAAAAAGAAGTTACATTTTAAACAAATTTCAACACACGTCCTATATTTTTTGTAAGCAACGTCGCCCCACACTTGGAATTTCTCCTGGATCGTAGGTGCGTTTCACAAACATGACATATCACATACACAAACATCCAGACTCGGGACAATCAAATGTGGATCGCACGAATTTTTGCCCCGTGCGGGAATCGAACCCAATATTATATTGGCGCAGTGGCTAAGCGCGCTCATAACACTGCTCCGCTAAAGGTTGCCCTTAGCGCAGCAGTCTTATCGCTTAGCCACTGCGCCAATCAGGTCGTCATATAATATAATATTGGCTACTGACAAAAAAATTTTTAAATGGTCTGCCGCAGGCAGCCTCGAGGAGGGCTTTTTCTGCTTTACCGGACTTTTTGGCGAGACCCAAGAGCCTCCAGCCAAGGCTAAAACTACAAAACTTTAAGCGAGTGTGTCAAAGGGCGCCCCCTGCGGGGCTCATACCTCGACTTTGCACATCGCTGACTATCATGACAAGGGACAGCTGGATAGAACAATGATTATTTAGGGACGGTTTTTGTTTATGAATCTACTACTAATTTAGGCTCGGCCCCGGGCCGGCGGAACTAGTACTAGGGACTGGGGGGGTGAATTGACAATAATATTTGTCGAACGCGGCGGACCTCGTCGGCGAGATCTTAGTATTCTACGACCGTTCGTCTGTAGAGTGTTATCTGTTATAGGCTAATGACAATTGCAATGTATTATTTTTATACATTTTTTTGCTTGGCAACGGTAAGTGTGTTACGCCCCTCCCCTAATCAAGTACCCGAATGATTTGCCACCAACAATTTTCACGTTTTTCCTGTTTCATTTAACTCTACACCTGTGACACGTTCAACTGTATAGTTGTTTGCTTCTTTCATCGTATCACGTAAGTAAAGAAACAGAAGCTTAACCTTGTAGGAATTCATGTTTTCTAAATTTTGCCTTACATCAAATAACCTTGTCTTCCCATCATCAGGGAAGAGGGTCTGTATCATTCACACTATTGATTTCCTACAAACACGTACTCATATATACTCGGCTTACCCGTAATAAATAACCTCATGAAAAAATAGTTGCAGAATTGAAATCAAAAACATTTCTACATAATTGATGTCTAGGAAAATGACTTCAGGTACTAAAAAACTATCACCTTTGCGGCTTCGTTCTCAGATGTACACGGAAAACACAATATCCCATTTTAAGAATAACTTAAAGGAAATGTATTCTACATTTGTTCTCCGGGGTGTTCGATACGTGTTTATTTCCAACCGATACTGTCTCCGTGGCAGTTTATACTGTTTCTATAAATACAAAAGCGGACATTTCAGAATTGGAATCTATTACTTATTCTTCTCTACGACCTTCAATAAAATGGCAAATACCAATGCCCGAGGGTATTTACTGCCTACATATTTTATGTTCTCTGTTGAATTCTATTGATTTACAAAACTGCCAAGGTAATGGTTTGTCAGGTTACGACAAAGGCATGTTATTCAATTCAGGTAAGTAGCAATATTTTTGTACACTGGCCCATAATCGTAAAATAGAATTTATGAATTTGCTTGAAATATTGTATACAGATCATGAGAATTATAACTTACGTTTCTCAAACTTCGCCTACTAATTTCAGTCGGGTTAGTTTATGCTTGAGATTATCCAGAGTTTATCCAGTGCCTAATCTACCTACTACTACAATATTATGTAATTTGTTTTTTTTTTTACGTTAAATGTTACATAATTTAATCTTATACTTATACTATACTTCATTGAATTATTGTTAATTGTTCAGGTATTATTTTATACCAGATATCATATCCGATTCCAAAATCAAATCCTTCTAGTTTTTACATAGATGTACCTATAGTGCTGTTCATTGCATGAAAGGAAGCATCATATTATGCTATCATAGTATACCAGTACCTACCTACCCATTTCCATATTACAAACGAATAATACGAAAACGAATAATTAATTAATGTACATCATAATATTATGACTCCCGAGAGAATTGTATGCAAACATTATCCGTTAACTCAGAACAAGAACGTATCAGTCTCACATCTATGAAGAAAGTAGTAAAGATAAACTGATACGCTAGTATTCATAAAGTTGTAAATTGCGTTTGGAACTGCGAACTAGAAGACTAACTTTAAAACCACCAAACATATTCCTGAATAGACAAAAAACATTTCTATTAAAAGATAGGCAGAAAACAAAACAAACATCGAAATAGAATTGGTATTGATGGAACATCTAAAGTGAATAGAACTCGTACCAAGCAATAATATAATATTTATTGTGCGATTATATTATGAGAGTTCCTCCTGAATTGACGCTATTACCAAGTTTGTCCCACGAGGGTCGATTTACATAGAACAAGGTTCTTAGGAACAAGTAAGGGTATTAGTTTGGTATTTTGCCAACGAAATGTAATAGGGGATAATTAAATTCGACAATACTTGTTCATTAAAATGTATTATTAGCGTTTGGCAATTTCATTGAAAGGGTTATTTGGGTGGTCATTAAGAAGTTGCAGGGTTTATAGTTATGATAGAAGATAGAGCGATTATACGTTATTGGGTTTAGGTACACTATTAATATTACACAGCTCATAATAATACAGTATCGTACATTTAACGGCCATAGTCATTGGCAGTGTTATCAATAAAGCGTTTTCCTACAAGACAACCTTTGGATGGACAAAATGCCAATGTCTTATGAGCATTGCTGATGCGAAATTTTAATCACGAATGGAGTCTTCCATCGTCATCATCATCAAGGCCTCCCCTTCAGAACGCCACAATGAACTTCTATACTGTGTTGTAAACGACAAAACTGTAATATTAAAATTAGAGCTTTCTATGAGAAAATAAATGAATTATAATTACTCGTTTACTAGTGAAGTGAAGAAATGTCGTTTATGAAAGAAATAAATGTAAATAATTTAAGCATCAATCAATTGAAACCAAAAATGGTTGGAAACTGGTTGCACATCACAAATATTGACATCAACTGACGTAAATAGACGAGTCTGAAGTAGCATGATAAAATTTTATTGGGCGAGGTTGGGTGGTAAAAATTGATGACGAATAGAGGTATATGAATGAGAAATACCCATAATAGAATTCTGTCAGATTTATAGATACTGAGAGATCGGTATTTACAAATGGTCGTAATAGCTAAACATAATATGATTAATAGGAGAGTATGATTTGATTTCTGTACAGTTTTCTCAAAAAAGTTTTTATTATAATAGTAAATTTACCTTGGATACATATTATGTAAGTCAGGATGTACAGGAACGGGCCGTGCCCGCGGCGACATCACAGCCGCGGCGTTGATCGCACGAATGCGCGCGCGCAACCGCTCGTACTGCTCCGGTTGGTATTGCGCCGCAATCGTTACTGTGGCGCCTGAGTACTGCTTGGAAGGAGAGAAACAGGCTATTGTATTGCAGTGTTTTATAGATTTATTAAATATCATTTTTTTTAATATTTTTACGTATTTTGAAGAATATGCGCTCTTGATTATATCGGAAAACTGAAATGATATTAGTTTTACGCCGCGTTATCTGATCTTTTTCTTTTCCTAGTATTATAAATATCTCTTCATTTTCTTTATTATAAAAACAACGTTAAACGTTCCCATATATTTTCTTATAAAATTTCTAGACAGCTACCTTCAGTGCAGCAGCGGCCTGTTCATGCGTGGCTCTCGTCAGATCTCTTCCATCAACGCTCAGTATCCTGTCGCCTCGATGCAGCATGCCGAAGGCTGCACCTCCCACTGAGACACCTGATACAAATACCCCGCAGGCGTCCTCCTCCGCGCTCCCCTCTACCTCCCCTCCTAAACCTCCAACAATGTCCATTCCGAGACGCGAACCGGACCGCACTAGTCGGACCATACGGACACATCTGTATAGAGAATGAAAATTGTAAAGGAAATTAAGTCCGCCTCGAACACTTTTGTTTAAAGAATAAATAAATATAGGTATTAGGATATAATGGCACCTGAGTAAAGGAATTTAATAGGTAAAGTGATTAATAATTATTATTATTCCTTCGCTTACCGGGAAATCTGGTAAGGCAACAAACTAGGTGTTACAAGCTATATGCAGAATAATTTCATAATACGTTTATGTGTTATTAAACCAACTGCTATACCCCTCAGGAACTACTTCAGTTTATTTTTATTATTTAACCCGTGTTATTTTGTTCTAAATAAAAACGAATACTCTCAAGTTTCATTAAAATCCCCTCAGTAGCTTTTCTGTGCTACACTAAAAACATCTATAAGCATCCATCCTTACAAACTTTCGCGTCAATAATATTAGAAGTATAGGATATGATTTGAAAAACTCCGTCGTTCCTACTTGTTCGAAACGATAGAATGACCAAAGTTAAGAAATTGCGAGTTGCAAAGACGCGTCTTGCGGTTTTGCAGCTACAGCGGGACAAATGAAAGTTCGGGATGTTCAGAACTTATTGTCTTTGTTCCGTGGTCGGCGAGGTGATTAATTTCATTAGCACATTGTTGTGGAGATTGAAGGTAAGCCATTTAGGGAGTCTTTTGTCTGAAAATCACTGTTTTGTTGGTTGGGGGACAGACGGGAATGCATTATGCAATTTATTTTGTAAAATGTTTGGAGTCTATTCATTGTAATGTAGAGGGTATGAATTTATTATCTTCAGTCCTTCCGTCTTTCCTACAGACAGCTGCATGTATTGAGTGCACCCAATTTTCCTCAGAAAATAATCGTGAGTGCGTTTCACAGACATGAATTACTACTTACGCAAACACCCAGACTCGGGACAAACACCTGCGGTTCGCACAAATTTTTGCCCCGTGCGGGAATTGAACCCGCAACCCGTAACGCAGCAATACAATCGTTTAGCCTCTGCGTCTATACATACCTAAAAGGCTACACGATATTTTTTTATTAATTGTAAAGTTCTTACAGTACTGTAAAAGACTGCAGATGCTACTTTTAAATAAAAGTAAGACAGTGCTACTGCCAAAGAGTGTTGGCTTATATATTAAACGTCTTGTAGTTTCTGAATTAGTGCCAAAAGCTGAAGCCTTAAAGAAACAACTGCAAAATTTAAAGCTTAAACGGTTTCAAGAAGAATTTTTATCTCATTTTGGTTTGAAGCTACCTACAACAATATGTCTAGTTTGATTATTGTCTCGTACAGTTAAATTTGTTACTTTTAACAGCAAACATCAGTTTCAATTGCATTACAAAATTCGTTGATAATAAAAACGTATAAATAAACCAACTAAAAAAAATGTAAACAAATATATAAATGTTAATAGCGAAAAAATTTATAGAATTTTGAAGATTCCAAATACACTCAAAAGAGTATGCGTAGAATTTTAAAAAGAATAGTCTTTTTATGTTGTACTAAGAAACACATTCGCTTAAATAGTGTTAATTATAGATCGCTGATGTAAATATATAATTGATTTACCTTGGTATCTCACTGGGTTCCTCTTCTAGCAATTCGTGAAGCGTCGAACACGATGTGGCTTGTGTTTTAGCTGCATCAATAATAAATCTATCGGTTACAAGTTCACTTCTGCTCATATTATCGGGTTGCGGGTATTATTCATGATGTAGTACATCACGTAGATATTCAAATACCTTTAGCTATTTATTTATGCCACGTATTGTATATTTAGTGTGATTAATTGCGGGTGAAATTTACCTACATTGACATTTTGCAGAATGACCGGTAAGACAAATTGTTTACAACAGTTAATTATTATTATCTGATTTTTCCAGGAACTATCACAATTTTTGAAGTTGAATAAACATAGATCTCACTAATATTCAAACAAATTCAGAAACTCTCAAATCAAACACGGTTCTTATTTCAAATAATTCTTAGGGATAGAATACTCACTTGAATATAGCGGAGCGGTTTTGGCAACTGGCGGAACAGATCCGGCGGACAATACGACCAGCGTCACTTGATCACCCGTACTCCTCAATGCAGATACTGCTTGAGCGTGCGTCGCTCCAATAAGGGACGTTTCTATACCCTAAAGAGCAGACCAAATAGTGTTAGAAGTTGTAACAATCGAATGGAATAAAGCTCATTTTGCCTTGGCAGCAAACTTTTATTTTCTACCTGATTTTGATTCCGTATTTTTCTTTTTTGAAAGAGTACTTTGCAATGTGACGTTTTGGTGAAAATTTAATGAAGACCTTCGTAAATAGACTGTCGTTACTTTTATCAAAAAGATAATAATGTAAAATAAGATTTCCATACTATAATTTTATGCGTTACTTCGTGCATATTTCGAGAATGCTTGTTCACACTCGACAAAATCCGTTAATCTCAAGGATTTAACATACATAATAAAGCAACTCAGCAGCACTGCTAAGTCGCAGTACGACGCTCGATGTGTAGGAAGATTTGCAATACAAATTGCTCTTGCAAGTGGCAATTCTTCTGCATAATTTATAAAGGTAGATCTTACTAATGAGTAATGTCTAGAACTGTTTTCTAGTATAAATACAAAACTACTGGGTCATTAATGTTAAATGTTTCCAAGTAATTTTCTTACTTAGGAAAATGAAACAGTAATGACCTACCAACATATTAGGATTAAAAGCTAAGTATAAATAAAAGATTAATACAACCGTGCATGAAATGACCGAAAAAGTGTCAAGTGATAAGGCATTGTGTGCAAAATTTTATTCGTAATAAAATTTTAATAAGTAAGTTAGTACTGTCATGACAGAAGGTGATGAATGCGCAAGAAACAGATGAAAATCAACACTTACATCTTTATCTCTCACAGCCAGAATTTTATCGCCTAATCTCAGTCTACCGTCATGGTGGGCCGCGCCGCCGACAGCTATATGTGATACGAATATTCCTCCGCCGCCTGCCGCGTCGTCCGCTCCACCTGCTATTCCCAGCCCTAGGCCGCGGACTCCTCGCCATAGTGTCACAACCCTAGGCCTCCGAGCTCGACGTACTACCTGATGGCAAAGAATGTGGTCAATAAATTAAATAATTTTAGTTTTCCACACACTAAGATTTATAGTCCAATATATTTGACTGACACATTGACATTCTATGATTCTACGCCATAATAAATCAGAATCTAGATTCATATTCATGATTAATTAATTTTCTATTTCTAATGCATTTTATTCAATTTAATGCATAATAGGTTTCATAGTTTTTTTTTTGAATCGTTATTTATGTGAATAGCGTCATTAGATAGATGCCTTTAAAAAAGTGCCTCAAAAATCTCGTAGCTTGTATTACGAGTATGTTGCATGGATGAATGGCGAAGGGCTCGCTATGGGGCTGGGCAGCGTTGTTGTAGTGAGACTTTTCATAAAGGAGAATGCCTCTACCCACCCCTTTGGAGAATACCGGCAAGACAATTGTGTGTATTAATGTAATATAATATTAGATTCGACCATGAGTTAGAGTCTCGGTAATTCGGGTCATAGAAGAATCAAATATCTGTGCGCAATGCGACGCTAGCAAAGACAAAAATATGCGTCGGCATTCCCACTACAATATTATTAAAGTAATAAACATAGCGACAAGAAAATAACCATTGCCAATGTAAATAGAGACAATATTTTGTTTTATAAACGAAAGATGAAGTCTTCCGTACACAAGCACCCAGCAATAATAGCTCTGAGGTATTTAATAAAAAATAATATATGCTTGGTCTTTTAATATCTTATAGTTGGTATTATTATTCTTTAATTTTTTTAACTATTGTTGATAGCTATGAATATTTTATGTGTACGTAGTGCGTTGTAAGTATACTCTTCTATACGATAAACTGTAGTAAATTGCATGTGTGTTGCATGGAAGAACAAAATTACGACATTGGAAAAGTCTCATACATATTACACGTAAAATTATACACACTCACATTTAATAAGACAATACTAATGCCATATTCTATATTTACAAATATTCAGGCTCACTAAACATTTCAGCGTACGTAAAAAATAGGCAAAATCCTCACAGTTGCACCATTAGTGAAACGTCAAAATCACTGTGCAGCATAAAGCAACCAATTAAGCAAAGAGTACTATTTTAAAAGAAAACTGCGAGCTTTACTTACTAATCTAACGACGCTCCCGGCTTTTTGAAGCGCGTCAACCGCCACTGAATGAGGGGCGCCTTCCACGGAAATGTCGTTAACCTGCACACAAAATGGTAAATACAGTGAGCGCCAAAACCAGCCGTGGTGACAGTTGGAACTAATCTGTCAGGCAGCCATGTTGCTTTAATAAGTAGAATCGTTCCGTCAATTTTTTCCATTCAATTTACTTAATATATAAACACCAAACACCGATTTGATTGATGTAATTAACTTCATATGCTGAGTGAAGGAAATTAGAAGGATGGGCAGTAGCCTTTCCCTGTGTATGTATCGTTCATCTTACTGCGGTTGCCAACCCGCCTGCCCAGCGTGGTGACTATGGGCAAAGCCTCCCATGAAGAGTAGCCAAGGTAAATGGCTCCAAGTTCCCGGCTGCACTACTATTCCAGGTTTGGTAGTGACTGGGTGGCGAAAACGGGAGTGTAGGCCTTGTGGCGTAGGTACCCTAGCTTACACCAAGCAATGGACTACAGTAGGCTGATAATTCTTCTCATTCTCTGATTGAAGTTGTTTTAAATTCAAAGTTGGTTCCGAACATAAACTACTATTATACTACCACATTTATTATCATCAGCCGGAGGAAGTCCACTGCTGAACAAAGACCTGCCCTTTAGTAAGGGGGGGGGGGGTGCCATAATACCCACGCTTGGCAAGCGGCTTGGAGATCGCAGTATTGGTGGTCAAGTTACAGAAGACGCTGCTGCCTATCTTCTGGATTTTCCCTTAGTCGCCTTTTACGACACTCACAAGAGGAGAGGGGGTGGTCAATTCTAGGCCGCATACCACACGGCACATGTGTGTACCTAAATTAATTTTTTTTTTTTAATACAAACTGATATATTTTACGTAAAGTAGTTTTCGTACAAAGTTCGGTAAAGTCAAAACACTACTCAATATGATTGTCTCAACATACCTACGAGTAAAGTTGTCCCGAATTCATACGTGTAAACAGTCGTATTTGTATTGCCGAACACAAATGTTTTCAAGCGTATACATGCATTTTATTCATTCATTTATTCAATTTACATTTATAGTCCGTATCCTGTTTGAGTAAATATTTCAGTCAGATTTACTTTCGTGTGAAACTGTGCTGACTTTTTAGGTTGGAAATCCATCAAAATGTTTCCTTGTATTTGAATGTTTAGCCATTTAGTGATTAGTTTACATTTCAGTGAATATTTGATAACTATAAAACACATACAATTTCTGAAGATTTTTATCAATGTGGTAATTTTTCAAACGCTTCAAACTCTTTGCAGGACTTTTAGTCAGGGCCACTCTGCTCTTGAGGATGTTAGACCAACAATTTATTTCTAACTTTGGACAAGTGATGGACAGGACTCGAAATCTTTAAGCCCTAATTTAGGGACTGGACTCGGCAGAGCTCGCAAGACTCCGAGTAAAAAGTCCTGAGTTCTGAGTCTTGAGTCCTTCCGTATAGCCCTAATGCGAAAAATACTCGACTCATGGAACTGAGTTTTTATCATCGAACTCAAGTTCTTTAAAAAACTACTACCGACGAATGCCTACCTTACAAAACAGTACCTATAATTCATAAAGTCATATACATCTCTATAAGACTAAACTGTAGTTATTTATAGCTAGTTTAAGTGTCCGCGCAGTTTAATCTGCAATAGTTAAATGCTATTATAACAGTATTGAGGCAGGATCTTATCTGCACGTTTAATTTATTACCTAACTAACTGTAGGAAACTGCTAGGGGTGTCACAGTAAAATTACAAACAGCAAAACAATCGGGATATGTTTAACTGTAATTGTTTGAAGTGGAATAGTGGTTTGTTTGCTTATCATTTGTTTTTATGTATATAGTCATCATCATCATCCTCAGCCAAAGACGTCCACTGTTGAACATAGGCCTCCCCGTTTAAGCGGAGGAGGTTTGCCATAATCCCCACGCTTGGCAAGCGGCTTGGGGATCGCAGTATTGGTGGTGAAGTTACAGAAGACGCTGCTGCCCATCTTCTGAATTTTCCCTTAGTCGCCTCTTACGACACCCACGGGAGGAAAGGGGGTGGTCAATTCTAGGCCGGATACCACACGGCATGTATATAGTCTCACTCGGTTATTATATCTAAAATTGATTTTATAGATATTAATAATTATTATATACTTACTTAATGTCAGTCATGAGGTAAATATCTTACAAAAACAGCTCATAGTTTAATAACTGAAAGGAAATCCTGAGTTGTTTTCCTTAAGCCAGGAGTCTAAAAACCCACTTTTTATAACAGCCTATTGTGTTTTTCCACTTCTGGAAATGGCATCCCGTTTCTACTTCCAAACTACTTTATCCTTCACCGTTTCTGACCACCAGCTACCCGCATATTATCGTATTATTTTAAAATCCTGTATAGTAGGTGGCCCGCCTGTTACCATTTTTATCTAATTGAAATAAACAATAACAAAGACATCACGCTTTCTTAAAACCAAACAGCATACCCTTCTTGATTATTCATTAATTTAAGTTCCACAGTTAAATTATCAACGATAGCCGGGATTTACTTTGAAAGTGCTGCGAAAATTAACCTTAACGAAGTTAGGGCGACTCTTAATAGCCATATCTGAGCTTAGAGCCAGTAACATAAAGTACAGCAATTCACTTTAATCTGATGCTGTTAATCTGCCCCTTTATTGCTCCTAGTTCCATCATAATTTACTTCGGAACACCGGGACAGTTTTATCATTTATTTATGAGAGCGTCGAGTTCACAATCAAGTGGGAAATCGAGCGATAGAAAATATACAGGTATTAAGAGGTTCTACAATATCCCACAGCCTAAAAAATAACTCTGTTTATATCAAGCTTTAATTCAGTGACGTCATTCGGAGAAAGTTTTCAATGTAGCAGCAGCTGTCAAAAATAATTTGACGTCACTTTGACGTCACCAGGCACATCGCTTTTCTTGTAGGCCAGTCTGTTTTATTAGACTATGTTAAATCCGACCTGTCAAATTAAACATTCGACCAACAATTTTCTTATGAACAAGAAAAGTTCGAGTCGTATAAGTAAGTTCGTCAAAGATATTTTAAGTACGTGATAAAAAAAGTTTGAGCATAATATTTTTTCGACAGACAATTTTCTGTTAATTTATTTTTCTCGCGGTTTATATACACGGCATCCTATAAAAATGGATACAGAAATGACGTAATTTATTGGTGCTTTATCATTCTCGTAGTATTTTTTGTTCTGTTCCATTATTTTCTAGCGGAAATAAGCGGTGCCGAGTGTATTTTTCTTGGAAATTGATCTTGACAATATTAATATTTATTGCGGGTGTCGCAGGCGAAATTGGTTTAAATTAGTAATAATATTACCTACCTGAAGTAGCAATAACGTCGTTACGGCTACATTACTTTTAACGTTATTTGAAACTATAAATCCGAAATAAGAATGCAGAAGCATTATTATTTTTGAAAAAATGTTTTTGATTGAGTTAAATTTCTCATAAAAGGCAATAGGCTACACTTAGAACTTGTTAAAAGTTAAATAAAGTAACTCGCTTCCTTAGAAGCATCTTAATGTTATTTCAATAAAGAAAATTTTCCATAAAGTTTACGCACTCTATTATTAATAACTTACTTGTAACAAAATATCTCCTATTTGCAATCTCCCGTCTTTCTGCGCCGAGCCCCCCACTGCTAGCCGGGTTATGCTGACGTCACTGCCGGTCTCCCCGCCTGCTATGCTCAGACCGAGGCCGCTCGCACCCCGCTCCAACGTTACATCAGCTGTCTCCCACACTGCCTCGCTGTCTGAATCCGAAGGACACTGCTAACAAATGACGTATTTTATTAACCTGCTGCGATTGTTTCAGTCACGTATTCTCCATTTGAAATACTATTATATTTTTTATTTATTGTCCGTTCAACCAATTTTGATTTCTATTGCATTAGTGACGTAAACATGGCAGTCGCAGTAAACAGTGGTAATTTTTTTAAAACGTCGCCCCACACTTTGAATTTCTCCTGTATCGTGGGTGCGTTTCACAAGCATGAAATATCACATGCACAAACACCTAGACTCGGGACAAACATCTGCGGATCGCGAAAAAAATTGTCTCGTGCAAGAATCGAACCCGCAACCTTTAGAGCAGCATCCAATGACTTGACTATTGCGCTGAATATGACTGAGAATACGTTTTGCTTCTATTGCCATCTTTATACCTACACAATAGAAGTCAAAATTGCTTGAATTAAATGTAAATTGGTCTGTTTGTTTGTTTAATGGTATTATTATTATATTTAAAGACAAGGTAACTTTGTGCTGTGGGTGATGTCTTTTGTGAGGGCTGAAGTAAAGGGTGTATCACTGTTTTAAACGACTTGTATTTTTAAAACTTAAAGGGCTGGAATACTTACTATTGTTTGCAAAGTAAGACTAAGAATTAGAACAAGAACTTGAGTCAGGTTTCTAGACATGATCGTACAGATACCTAACAAGACCTGTCTGTTAGCAGAACTAGTTGGGACATGCCAATAATGGGCATGTTTGAGAACAATGGATTGATTGGCTTAAAGCAAGCGTGCGTACAAAACTATGCATAGGGTGAGGGCCTGTCTAACTGTTTGAAATACTAATAAATAAATAATTGATATAACAAACAACGAGTAGAAAGTAGATTGTCAAAGTTAAGGTTTAACATCCTTGAACCAAATTTTGTGGGCGTGCCACATCAGTGTCACACTATCAATGCTATTAAGCATTCTTTGTTTACTACTGGAACCTTAAAAATATACGGATGCGAGCTGTGATGACAAAACAACATCATAACAAATGAGTATGATAATAAAAATAGAAAACAAACAAAAGAATACGAGCGTTTAAGCTCAGGGTTGTTGAAGGAAAACCCCGATAATGAGGTAAAAGGGATCAAATCAATCGAATTAGGGATGTCCGTATCACGATTGGTCAGAAAAAGATCGAAATTGGGGTCTATATTGATAAAAATGCTACTGCAAAGCATGGGAGTGTATATGTTGGAGTACCTTTTCTTAACGCAATAAGGAAGTTATCGATAGACGTGATGTTCTGCATAAAGAAAGGGTATAAACCAGCATGTGATATTAACTACTTTGGATCCCAAAACAATCTGCATGTTACTAAAACCACAGGAGTGAAGCTTAAGGCAAAAACTTATTATTAAATTGGCAAAATAAACGTGGGAAAACTTCCTTTAATTAAAATATTGGCATGAAAGCGATGAGCGCAACTTTGGAAATCGATTTGCACGGTAGCCAAAAAATTCTTCGCTAAGCGTCCAAATTATAATAATTGATCTAGCAGTAATAGGCATAATTTAGGGCCATTAACACTGTTAAGTGCTTGGAGTTGGCAAGATTAGAAAAAAGGGGACTTCTTCTGTTAAATACAATTTGACTAGGTGTAGTGTGCAGTAGATTGCATGTTTAAGCTTAGTACCTTTCTCGTGTGATTACGAATAAGTTACTTATTTTGATGACATATCACAATCTCAGAATTGGGTACTTGTGTAAGTGACAAAAGATTACTAGACATTCGTCGTCGAAAATGGTACTCATATCCTGTATGGCTTTACCATATATTTTGCCAAATACTTTACCATATATTGCCAAATAGAAATGTGTAGTAATTTTAAAGGTAGCAATAAATATTCAGGATAGGTATCCTTCGGAACCGCACAAAACTATGACGAATAAGTCAATTTCATTCCGGTGGCAAAATGCATAGCGGTATCCATAAAAATTTAGATTTCGCATAAATCGAATCTCACTCTACTACTAGTCTATTTGCAGTTTCGGCACTTCAACGAAATACTTGCAATATTAGATATAATAGAAATAGTACTTCGTTCCTTTTTTTGGAAAAACTTATTTGCAACATTATGCGTGCAATCAATTCGAACACTTTTTTCACCGACTGAAAGATCTTTAGGAAATATACTTTCTAGATCTTTTTAAAGTGATCCTTGAGTTATTTTGACTAATAAATTCGCTTAATCAACGACCTTCAGCAAGAGTCAAAATAACGGCTAAGGCTTGAATTAATAATCCTATGTAATATAATATCTAGTCTAAAAGAATAACAAGCTATATTTCATTTGACCAAAATCAGAGACACTTCGCTAAAACTCCGTATCACAGTCAAAACTCTTATGGAACTAGCTACAAAAAAGTAAAAACAATAAAAAGAAAGGAAGATTCAGTAGGCTTATTATTTTAAATATGATGCATAGCCAACCCAGTTTAACAAATATAATTAGGAATAGAAGTTCAAAGGAAGTTACGTCCACCGCAAATAATAATAACCCCTAGTTTTCCAACATTAATGCCCTTTAAACTTCAAAGAGCTTACTGCTAAGCGGATTAGTGCACTCTTGACATACATAGCACCTTTTGGCATGCCCCTCGCGTCAACATCATTTGTCTCGCTCATTCTATACGCCTATCAATGTCCATCTCACGACCACATTAGGCATGCTTGCTGTATTCTACTAAGCTTCGTGTGCTGTTTATTATAATGATATTTTATCCCCGAAATAGTCACCAACTTGCAAACGTTTCCTCCGGGTATGAGGTATGTCTACAAAATGTAACTGGATGTAGGAACATTTTCAGTAGCAGATTAGTCTTTATTTTAACAACCAATAATAGGATTGCTTCAAACCTTTATCGATCACAATACATGCATATCGTGTCTTTATGTCCTTTTAAGCCTCATGTACCTCAGGTACATGCAAATGAAAGTTTTTCTTTAACCCCACTGACATCAGATAAAGCCTGCAGACATCAACCCTACAAAGAATTAGTGTAAGCAAGCCTTAACGGTAACACAGAAAAGATATTGTACCGAAGGTCTGAAATGATAATAAAATGTTCCGCATCATTTAAGGTTTATTTAAGAAAGAATACATTTTCTTGATTAAAAATACCGGGAATCAGGTCTGAGTCGAAAGCCAGAATCAAAAGTATTATTATAACCAATCTCATTACACTCTCCTCTGTACATTCACGCTCAAAATTTATTGAATATTTAGTTATCCCACAAAAGCCTTTAATAGGTACACCATCATCATAAAAGGATTAATGACCGCAGTAGAGAGAGTTCATTAATTTAAAAATACACAACAACATTCAACAGTAAAAATATTCTGGATATTTTGGTTATCGTACAATGTATCGCCCGACAAATTCTCTGAAAATCTTTTTGAGGAATATTCTGTTGAGTTTTATCTTACTTATCTTTATTAACAGTACTGTTGACGCAGTTCACAATGTAATGCGCGTTTTACCTTAACCCAACTTGCGACACAAGGATAGGGGTATTGATTTTTACGCACCATGCGTGAACGGAAAGCTAGTGTCGATAATGTCGATGTTAGGGTATTCAGTTATTCACCCTTGCAGGTCAGTTTATTGCACAGCCCTAGAATATTACTTGTACAACCCCTTCACAGGATACATTAGGCATTCTAGTAAAAGGCTTGGTACCTTTATTGATTTAGTATAGATGTCATCTAATAATTTTAATTGGATAATAAATGTTGTTGTTAAAAATGGATAGTAACAGTTATAAAAAGTGGATAAAAAATTCAAATGATTCGAGCACGAAATTATCGTTTGACAGATAGATACTAGAAACCAAGTCCTCACATGCTCTACTGTTTTTTATTTAAGATGAGATAATTAAATAAAAGACATGGTTTTACCAATTCCAGGAACCAACGATAGATCCGTTATTTTTTACAAGCTTTTTACATTTAATCAATTATGATAAACGATTCAGCGGAGCTCAAAGCGTCGATATTAAAACAAATGAATAAGGATGTCCCAACATTCGTTTGTTGAATATCACGTACAATAAACGTCAGATAACACGGACCTTTATGTTGAAATTGTTGAGCGTAAATATTTTGTAGGCAGCAAAAAAGTGATAAAAGAAGTTGGTACACCGGTCGTTCGTGGAGGTAAAAATATTTCAGCAATGAAAAATACAACCTTCCTACCAAAGTTTTGGAACGGTAATGGTTGCAGAAATGGTAACGATTTTCGCACGGCAAATGTAATTAGATGCAAATTATATAATAAAATTAAGCTTTTCGTGTTTATTTATTTTGCACAATTTGGAATACTTTATGCAACGATGGGCCCGAGGTTTAGGGTATTATTGCTATCTAACTGGTTGTATTGTTGTATCTTAAGGAAAAGTTTTGCGATTTGTGCTTTAATTTTGAAGCGGTAACAATTTAAGCTTTAAAGACTTTGTTTTACTTTGTACATAGCAAATATACAGAAAGCGATTAATTTACAAAGTTAAATAAATGTATATAATAACTTAATGTTGTTTAAGCTAATAATAATTCTCGTTACGACAGTTTATTGCCATTTTTGGTAGGGTGTATTTTCTGATGATACTTAAATAAGCTCGTATGACTTAAAATGAAATCTCTGCTCAAAAATCACGTTAACAAACACAAGATAAAGAAGACTACGTAGACAAAAAAACAGTTTGTAAACAGACACAGTCCAAAAAATGTATGGTGCCATCGCTAGCTAGGAGGAATTTTGTAGCCATTTTTCTAGACGTCACAAGTAGCAAATGTAGGTACTCGTACCAACAGGCGCCGCGTCGCTGGCACTAACCGCTTCCTATTTATTTAAGTCTTAGAAATATATAAGAATATGTTTTTATATTCGTGGAGATTAGGATGTAGGTATGTGGCGGATTTATAGTACAAGATTGTTGGTTTCAAACGAATGTTGCCTATTTACCTATTTGCGGAAAGACAAGAAAAATTACTAATGATTTTTAAAGCATTTCTTTAACCGCATATCATAATATACCTACTGTCTTTGTTTTCTGGCTTGCGGTAAAGGGAAACTTACCTCCACAAGTAAAAATGCATAATGGATTCAGCCGGGCAGTCAGCCGCTACTAACCTGCTGTCTAGCTGCGGGGTCACTAAAAAATTGCATTGCAGGTCAGTCAAGCCCCTTATCTTCTTTCCATAGCATGAGCATATGTTTATTTTTATATATGGCAAATAAAAGGGGGCGAACCGAACAAAATTGGCCAGTAATATTATCTCTATTCGAAAGTATGGCATTTAAAAGTTATATTAGGAGTTAAAACTTGCCTAGCTCTGAATACAGTCCGTTACAGGGGACAGGAAGTAAAAGCTGAAATAAAATGCAAACAAACTCGTATTTAAGTCTTCTAAAATGCAATTTTATTTACTTTCGTACTTAGAGCCGAATACGGTCGCGTAA
Organism: Abrostola tripartita; assembly: GCA_905340225.1. Classification (NCBI taxonomy): domain Eukaryota; kingdom Metazoa; phylum Arthropoda; class Insecta; order Lepidoptera; family Noctuidae; genus Abrostola; species Abrostola tripartita. The sequence continues at coordinate 2,906,934 of HG996494.1, forward strand.
AAGTTCTTGATTTTCCGGAAAGAAAACCATCCTAGTAGGTACCTATACCTATATGACATGTTTCTACCATTTTTTTCTTAAATACCTACTATTCACTTGTGCCAAGTACAGACATACATACATAATTTTTTTAATCTAACTACATAGCCTTGCCGTGTGGTATCTGGTCTAGAATTGACCACCCTCTTTCCTCCCGTGGGTGTCGTAAGAGGCGACTAAAGGAACATCCAGAAGATGGGCAGCAGCGTCTTTTGTAACTTGACCATCAATACTGCGATCCCCAAGCCGCTTGCCAAGTGTGGGGATTATGGCAAACCCCCCCCCCACCCCTACTAAAAGGGGGAGGCCTTCGTTCAACAGTGGACATCTATCGGCTGTGGATAATGATGATGAACTACATAGCTTTCGCACAGATTAGTCAGGCAAAGATATAAGCAGCGCTAACTGCGTGCATGTCTTGAATGGGTGACCGAACATCTCAAAACTTTATGTGCCTTGGAAGGTATGTTAAGGGCTTTAACTTGATTTCTTTTCAAGTAAATTAGCTGTTCCATTACTATAAGGAAATAATGAATGTCCCTGTGTTTGCGCACACCTTTATGCAGTTGTGCAATGTGCATATTTTTCTGCATAGTTGGCTAGTCTTAGCTGAGATTGACCACCAAGTAATACTCATTCTGAAAGATACTATTATTACTCACATATGAACATAGGTACTTTCGTAGTACTTGGCCATTTATTTATTAGTGAGATACAACCAAGATAAATGCTAACGCACTGCTAGCATTTCATAGAACACTCCGAACATAAGTCCAACATTTTAGCTACCATCTGGTAACTCTATATAAATATTTATGTTAATACCGTAGCTTTCTGTTACACGCAGTAAAGAGAATCCCGGTTTACGACCCGGACAATATACAGTTAGTATTAAAATTAAGTCAAATTTATGGAGTCAGGCCGAGGTGTAGTTTTATGCTAATTGAGACACTATAACAATCTTGACCTACATACAGTAGACGTGGATACGGTAGCATAACAGTGGATTTACTTAACAATGGTACAATACAAAGTAATATAATATGGCTTTTCATGAAGGTATTAGGAATATGATTCTTTAAAAAAACATTCAGTGGACTTACTATGTGGGTGACGATTTGGTATGAGAATGACTGGCGATAGCCTTGCCATTCATTAGGATGGCATCATCTCATAGGAGTTACAATAAATGGCAAAAAGTGAGCATTATCAGATCACATCAACCTATTGCAGTCCATTGCTGGACGTAAGCCTCCCCCAGGGTACGCCACTAGGCCCGCTCTCCCGTTTTCGCCACCCAGTCACTAACGATTACCTGGAATAGTAGGTAAGGTGGCCAGAACTGGGGGCCGTTTTCTTTGGCTACTCATCATCGGGGGTTTTGCCCATAGTCACCACGCAGGGCAGGCGGGTTGGCAACAGCAGTATAGTGAACGATATCTACACGGGAACGTTGCTGCCTTTCCCCCGGAATAACCCATAATCGCCTCATGCGAGACTTACGGGAAAAAAGTAGTCTATTCTAGGCTCGAAACCACAAGGCAAAAGTGAGCATAAAGTCCCCTTACACAAAAGAACACCTCTGTCCACCATATTAGGCTGTACCGTAGCGTCTAGCAAAACAAAAAATAATTCCCATATTTCTGGTCAACAATTTGGCCTACATGGCAAATCGTGTATTCACGACCTCAAGCTTGGTAATATCACTATCAACACGAGTGATAAGTTCTATCATAATAAACCGCAGAGACAGGCCGAAAATGAATAAAAATATCCTTTATTTTTTTATCCTTGTGAGTGAGAGGAACACATTTATTAGCATATTAATTCCATGTTTCAACACAGAAACGCAAACATTTTGACACAGCTGTGGTTTTGTAGGTACCTACTACGCGATTTGATTGTTAATATTGTTAAATCAATTACTTTGAAACGTACCTAGACGTTATATACTCATTAATTTTCAATAATGTCTTGTAAATAATGTAATGGTGGCCACTGCCGTATGTCAAGATGACACTGAGACACAAATGTCACCAAGGAGCCACCACTTAGGGCACCTAAAATTAAATTTCGTCCATATAGGTACAATATAGAGAAACTTGAATATATGACCATATTAAAACTAAATACTCTTACGTACGGTCATGAAAAGAATAGCACCACTTCATCCATTTCTTCGTATGTCGTAGAATACGACTAATGGAAGTATTATCCTAACGATACCTCGAGAAATGTGCTTTGTAATGGCGGCGGGCTGACCACTTGTCACGATCTCCGTTCTTAATATTCATTCGGTTGAATATGGATTCACAGGCACAATCTGTCCGCCTGTGATATGTATGTCTACCAGATTCTATACTTTTATATCCGTAACAGTTATTTGACCTTGAAGACTGTCCGTAATATACGTAATGTAGTTTCTTGTCCTGTTTCATCCACCCAGCTAAGTATATCACTAGGAAGCGGTGAAGTTAATAAAGTACTAATAATTTAATCTAATTTAAATGTTTTAGTAGGTAAATAAATTAAAATATTTCAACTAGATCAACAATGTATTAAGAATAGCTAGGTTAGGAGTACCTGATAAGTATGTAAGAAGTGAAGAAATGGGTAGGTTTGAACCGTTCGCAGCAAATAAAAAACCGTGGTGCATACCGTCCGGGAAACAATTCTGCTGGTAAAAGTCATTTTAATACATGTTGGTGTACTAAGAACTGTTTTGTACGAAAAACATGATGTATTTATCTAGGAGCTGCTAAGATAGAAAATAAACACTTCACAAGGATAAACTATTAATTGGATTATGTGACCATGTCCATGACGAGATTATATTATAAAGCTAGAGTTCAGATTAAGTTACCTGTAAGTAGATCTACAGCTATGTTTGAAACGGTTACAAGACTGAAAGGTATTATATTTGAACAATTTACATTATATACACACACGATTGTTTTTATACTACCTATTCAACTATTAAACCTAAAAATATATACAAACAAAAAACATCAAAAAATTATGCATCAAAATATTCCTCCTTATCACTGTCGACTGGCAATAAATTATCCTGTTGGCTTAAAATTGTCTAGAAAAAAAATGTTAGAATGAATATAGGTATATTTTTAGAAAATTTCCAGAGAAATATGTAAACTAATGCCATTTTTTACTTATATAACTATAACTTTGGTTAGTGTTATCCGTATTAGGTATTTAGTATGTATTTAATCACGTGTAGTAAATTCAGAAATGGTTGACTAGTTCTGGACTCAAGCGGGATGTAAAGTCGATGATAAAAATTAAAATTCTTACTTAGTCCTCTGTTAAGCTTTTAAAGCTCTACAGTTTGCTAAGTTTCATAAGACAAGCGTCGTTTAAGTTAAAAATAAAAACACTTCTCTCCGTCACCAAAATATGTAAGAGCTTTTAAATCTGGCCTGGATTTCAACTGTTTCCAGAGCCTTTTAAATTTCGAGTGAAATGAATATTTTTTTTTAAATTCTGCAAACTCATTTATAATTTCTATCAACACAATCTGGAGCGCTAAAGGGCAAAGGCCTTTTCTTATAAAGAAATGGAACGAGCTTAATCACTATCCTTGGATTACTGAGTGTTAGCGATTTGAATCTATTAAAATCAGATTCATTCACGACATTTGCCTTTATTGACAGCGGTAGATATTATCTTTAGTACCTACGCAAGGTTTTATTGACTTAGTAATTTTTATTGTTATCTATAAATTGGTGATTGTTAACTTCAGAATCTAGTCCTTTTGTAAACCTCAAGAGAACGCCATAAGTTCCACGTCAGAAAGGCACATTTTCATTCAAAAGGATTATCTAAACGCCAATTCGTAATCCTTTCGAAAGCACTTACAACAATGCTAACATACGGAATGTGGCAATAATGGAACGCGTCCAACCGTTTATTAGAAGCGAGAGGAAATCGAAAAACGTTAAAAGCTATACAAGGCTATATGAGGCGGGCGTAACGATAATATTATGAACGAACCTGTAAGGTTCCGGCAGCGAGGCGCCCACTTCCTGGGCTGTGCACCGACTGTTCTCGGCCACATTCGTAGTTACCGACGTTTGCTGTAAATAATAAGAAGCAGTTAATTGAATGTATATTGGACATTAACAAATAATTATAGAGATTTGTTCAAAATATTTTAAAGAAATGACGGTTGAATATTTTGTAAGAAAACTAAAGAGACAAGAAATGGAGAGGAAAAGAAGGTGGTGAAGGAATTACTTATACGATTATACATATTTGGGACAGCTGTATAGCTTTCCTATGAAGGTACATTGAGCAAGAAACTTTATCAGTTCTCATTCAGGATTGTAGAATTATGTATGTTACCCTCTGGTAAGGTAGTGCAAAATAGGTAGGACATTTTTTTAGAATTCGCTGTTCCCATACAAATCTTAGTTCATCGTTTCTATAAATTTAAATGTTTCAAAAATACCTAATTTGATTAATTCTGAACACGTATCAAATTACTATAATGACAGCCAAACTTTAAGTAAAGTATTCATAAAGGCAGCTAATAAAAATCCAGTGAGCTTAAACAGGCACGTGCCACAGGGACTTCCTAAATCGGAAATTCCCTTCAAAATATTTGATTTGACACCTTATGAAATCCGACTCATAGTGCGGTAAAGCTGGTAAAAACCTTTGTCTATAACGATGCGGAAAAAGATGATTTTACACGTGCTGCCATTACAGAAAATCGTTGGCGAGGGGATGTATATGTAAATAACGTGAGGTGAGCGCGGGTTACAGTAGAAACTCAAATGAAATTTACGTGTATGGGAAAATATGCATTGTTAAGATTTCAGAATTTTTATTTATTATGTTTTATGTCACGATTTTTAGAACGAAGGAATAATAAGTAACTGCTAGCCACCATCAAAACCACAATTTCTCGATTCCAATCGATTCCCAAATTCCGCAAGAATTAGATCTCTCATGAAACTGTCTTTAGCGCAGCTGTGTAATACACATGCTTGCTTAGCTTATTCGGTTTGCTCGTGGTTACAAATTACAATACAATTTTAATGTAACGAAACTCAACAATATGTTATATTGTGTAGCTCATTATTCTCTCATACTTGAAATGATTGTTAAACCATATTTTTAAAAGAGTAACTATGGAGTTTCTTGCCGGTTCTTCTCCATAGAAACGACTTTTTGGAACCGTGCAACTAGTTTGACGTTTTGTAAGTGCTCTTTTGTAGCCTATATGAAATAAAAACATTATGACTATGACTATGACTATGAATATTTCTATACACAAAATACAATCGATAATAGGTGACATACTAGTTAACTTGAAAAAAGGAGGAGGTTTTATGTTCGTCTGTATGTATTTTTTCTTAAGTTAACGAATTAGCATTATTTGCTAATATAATTATTTGCTGCAAATATTGGATAGCGTTTTATTAGCTCGAGATAATTGTTGCGAACATACAATTTTAATATTAACTATTGTATGTCTGAAAAAGCCAGCCATGACAAAAAATATCCTAGACATCCTCAAGGAATAATTTTTACAGCCTTATTTTTACAAGTTTTAGGTACAAAAATAGTAACGTAAATCAAAATGTCCTCTTGTTCATGTGGGAAATGGTAGCCGTGGTGCCTACCTACCTATCAGAGCAAGGGATAAACATTGAAGTTTTACGATCTTCTTACGGAGATGAAAGAATATATACCCCAATAAGGACCAAACACCCCTGTTTTGATGTTTGTCAAAACACGAATGGCTCATCGATTTATCCATAAGTATGTATATCATCTACCATAAACGTTATTTTATGGAAGCTCTAAGAGCATTGGGTCTGAAATCTAATAAAGAAAAAGTAACAAAAATTATAGGTAGTACCTACTCGTAATAACATCAAATCCTATACAAAATGTAATACAAAATAAAACGTTTAAACAATCGTATTTCTTGTTCTTAGAATTTTTCTCGTAACAATTCTGTATCTTGATTTATCATTAGTGTCGCTCAAGTTTTATCTTGAAGTAGTTCCCTTCTTGGTAATATTGTGATGCTGAATAAAACAATTTCAGTCTTGATAAATTGTTATTGCTCTTGAGTACTTATAGGAGTAGCGTGCTATTTAAAATCACTAACGTAAATATAGTTTTAAGTTTTTGATCTCAACATCTTACTAGCCTTAGCTGAATCCTGATTACATACATCATCCTGATGCATACCGTTAAATTGATTCAACTTATTATAATTTATTTATGCTCAAAAGTCACAATTAAGTATATGGTAGAAGAAAGAGCGAAGCCTTTCTCTAGCTTTAAGAAACAAACATTATAATTTTAAAAAAGTTTATTATTTCACGAACATTGCTATAGATCTGGGCAAAGCTTTTGATACTTTTCCAATAACCAAACTGGGAAGTACAATAAACTGGATGGGTAATGCAAGTTTCCCACAATAACTGTTATTCAACTATCTTATAATCCTACAAATAGGGCATTAAAATTCTAAACTACACTGGCGGCAAGTTAAAGTAACTTATGGCGTACCGCAGGGTAATATTCTCGTACGTAATTTTGATTTATTATTTTTGTCATAATCTTAGTTGTCTTACACTTAAGTTGATGATTAGTATTGTTTTCGGGTATTTAAGCAGTTTTTGCAAATAAAAAATTAATTACTTTTTTATTTGCAAAAACTGCTTAAATACCCGAAAACAATACTAACATAAATGGTATTTATTATTGATTTTAATAACAAAATTACATTATTTCAAGATAAAAAGTACGATGCGTTAATCCAGGGAATTCAGGGTGTCGGCTACCTCCATACGAAATTTTATCAAAATTGGTCCAGCTGTTTGAGCATAAAGAAGTAACAAATATACAAACAAACACGCAAAGTTTCTCTTTTTAATAAATTTTAGTGTGATTGTAATATAATTTCTTTTAAAAATAACGTTTATGTTATAGTTATTGCATTCAGCACTTAAAAGCCACACAGTCAAAATGCATTATTAAGACTGTTTTCAGAATATTCCGTCCTCTTGTTTAACTAACATACGAAAACTTTGACAGAATATAACTTACTCAATTAGCAAATGGGGTATGGAAGACACTGAAGACAGATCATGATATACAAAGCACTCAACTTAACGCTATTTGTTGGGACTGTACGCAAACTTTTTACACTAAAACAGTATTGAAGTGGAAACTAAATTTGATTTTATAAGTGCTTTGGGACATATTCTATTCTGAAACGCATGAATATATGGTATATAATTTTGTATACATTATTATCCGTTTTTATGTATCGATTTGATCTGACTATTTAATATGTATTTCAGTATTTAGTTCAAGTGTATTTTTAGTTTTTACACAATAAGTTGGCAAAAACCTTAAAAGACTTGTTATAAGTCTTATTACCTACTAGTAAAAAATTTCTACATTTAAGTAACTCTAAATTCAGCTTGACGTTATGTTTAAATCAAACCTTACAAAAATCTTAGCTTATTAGATGCGAAAGCCTAGTTTTATTTCTGTATGTTAACATTACATTACTGGCTGAATCATGACTACCTAAGATTATGTAAGTACCTTATTTCATATTCCATTCTCTTTTAGATTAGAACGCGTCATAAGTAACAAAGATAATGAGTAAACAAGTCGTTTGGTACGGATACGAATATGTTTACTAAAATAACTGCTAACTGCAAATACAATAATAATAAGTCTAATAACATCACATTATTATTTATATTAATTTAGTCTTGCTACTAGTTTAAAAGACGGCGCATAGAATCGGAAAACGACAAAGCCTTTTAATTAAAAAAAAAAAGTTCAATCAGTGAATGCTTGATGCTATAGAAACGCTGAGTTTAATGATCCTTCATACATTAATATAAGACCTAGGTAGTCAACTTGTTACAATCTCCGGCTTGGCAATCTTTATGCCGACGTGATAGAATAAAAAGTAAAAGATAACCATAAATAATAGCAAAAGCACTCTAAAAGTAATACAGTAGACATACATAGGCTTATATAAAAAGTCAGCTACCTGTTTACACAAACAAATACACCTATTTTTTGCCATCTCAAGTCTCAAAGCAGCTGCTGAAAGACTTTCTACGGAAAATATGGTTTCAGTTTCACGATATGAGCTCAGATTTAGACCGTAATACACGGTAGATAAGCGAGGGAAATGGAAATAGCTAGCTGGAGGCAAATATCTCTTGGAGCGGAACGGAGGGTGGGTCAGCGTTAACGTAATTTCTTGTTCATTCATTATCTTCCATATAATCCTTGCATGTTGTTCGACGTAGGTGCGGCACTGAATATGTGATGATGCGGAAGCGTGTGATAGGTTAATGTGAAACGCGCTGTGACAGAGTAATAATTCATAGATGCTGTATGACCAGCAATTTTTTTGCAGGTTTGAAAATTCTGTATCATCTCAAACTTTTCCTTTTGTAATTCTAACGTACCAGGGCAAATTGAATTGCATATATCGCCTAAAGTGGTATGCCAGATAAAAAATATTTTAAGATGAATATAATCTTGCTGAAATATTAAACTGAGCGAATGCCACAGCAATGATAAAAAGAGTAATGATTTTTTTTTAGCTGTAAAAAAATGTGGACGTTAATCTGCAAGGGGTACATAAAAAAATTGTTCTAGCGGCTAAAGGCGTAGGAATAGAGTTCAAAGGCCCTAAATGCGTGGGTTTGACACTTGATAGTTGTTTATGCTGTTAGTATAAATGATAACGATATCCAATGTTTTGACAAAAACGAAAATATCTTTTGAGAGAATTAACGTAGGCATTGTGTCTTTAATACTGCCGTATAGATCAGAGCAGGTATCCGGTTACCGTTACCAATTTGGACAAACCAAGATAAAAAAAACACTACTTATTTCGTTTTACTGACAAGATTATTTTAAGGAGGTAAAAATGCGACTAAAATACAAATTATCATAATAGTGTGAAGGAACAAAAGATGGTTGAAAAAGTAATGAGTGATGTAAAAGAAGAAATGGGTAAGTAAATAAATGACGTAAAGAAAGGACGAATGGAAGAAATACGCGTTTTACTGACCCTGCCTAATAGGGGAGTATTGTAAACAAAATACGGTTTGTAAGGGAGATTAAAGTTTCCTTTGATACAAATAAACAAGCAATAATAGAACGAAGAAACCCGGTAAGCACAATATTTAGGTGATTGAAGTTTGTTTTGAGGTCATAGAGTAGAAAACAAAAATAACATTTATTTTTGTGAAGTAGTGCGCCACGTCAAAGCTTTTAAGCTTAATACAACCGGCAAGAAATACATAGAAGAATATTGAATAACAGACGTGGCCTTACCTAAATAATAATTGTATGATTTATAAAAACTTCACGCACAGTTTTGACTTGGTAAAATTTACAAAGTAGTTCTAGGTCAACTATTTCGTCTCAAAGAGAGAATAGTACCTACTTAAAAGTCTTAAATTTAATCATCATATAAATACCTACTTTTTGGTTGAATAAGCAATTAAACCTGTTAAAATTGAATTCATATTCTATAAGTAAGACGAAGTATGATAGGGTTGTGATAATTACGAAGTAAATTTCATACCACCATGACGTAAGCAAAGGCTTGTAGCTGATGACGTTATACAAACAGTCGTAACAACTTTTTTAAGACTGTAAACAGTCAGCGAGCAGTATGTCTTACGCTCCGTTCAGTTTATAATACTTGTGAAACATAGGACCTAAACACTTTATCAAAGTCTGTGAACTTAAATAAATTATGGCGTCTTGTTTCCGTTCCGAGATAAATCCAATTTATCTCATGTTGTTGTAAAAGCGAATGAAGGGAACCTGCTTTGGTTGAGGAGCAGTACCAGGGTACCACTGATAAATAGAGTTTTCACCGGGGTAATTATGAGTCTTGAAAATTATTGTTGGGCTACTAACTTATTGTGTCGGTTTATAATTTTTCTCCATTGCTCGTGCTAAAGTATAACGGCAGATTTTTTTTAAAGTAATATAATAGCCAGAAACAATTAGATCAGTCAAGGAGACCAGTGCCCAACAGCCATGGCTCATATAAATGATGATAGTAATTTTTCCACCACAATTACTACCAGCCTTCAGGGTTATGTTCTGGAAAGACTTAAAAAATACTGAGAATTACTTACATTCTTCAGAAATCTGCATCTCGATCTTGTCAAGGTCCTCGACTTCTTCGTCATCAAAGTCCGTCTGTACCGTGACGTCACGTGTGAAATGTTCCAGAGTGATGACGTCAAACGGCGCTTGACTCTCGGGACTGGGGACGCGTGGGCTAGGTGCGCCTTGCGACTCGTGCGCATCGTGCCGCGCACGTCGGCACGCCGCGCAGCCGCAAAGCGAACCACGCACGCGCAACAGCCACACTAGCCCGAAAAGCGCCATCCACGTGGTCATGCTGCGACTACTACGGGTTTAGCACACTAGCCTTCATTTATTGGCATTCGCACATTAAACGTCAATTTTTATCAAGTTTTAATTCTCAACTGCAACACTGACACCGTTTTTAGATTGGTTTTTATTATCACTTCACATACACTGTTGGTCATCACATTGTTTTGTGTTCAGCTTTATCTTTTATTTGGTATCCAAATGAGAGTTTAGATTTGTTTTTAGTGAAATTTGACCAAATGGCACTCGCATATACACTTTAAATAATTTGATTATTTTATGTTACAAGTATCATTGATATTTTGGTACAGATTAAAGTAAATGATTATATCAGTAGTATTTATCCAGACGATTTTATTGTAATAGCGTCTTACGTTCTTGACAAACACTGTTAGCCTTTATTTTATGAGCACTCGTTATCGTAACTAACGTCAATATTTTTAGTACTTTTCACTTCTTCACTGACACTTATGTTTGTATTGTCTAGAATCTTGTTTGTTTTCGGTTGTAGGTCGGCTATAATTTGACCTATATCTTTTAGTTTAATTGTCTTTATTACGTGAAGCTCTTTATATTCTTACTGAAAAGTAATTATAATAAATTTTGCTATAATAATTATCAAGGGATTTGTTAAAAAACTAGTTTTAAAACATAACCACTAATTCTTATAAGTACTGTTTCAAGAGTAGCATATACCCACAAAATATATATTTACGTATACAAAAGTTATACCTGTATTACCATTAGATACAGCACATTATTAAGGGTAATATACCTAAGGGAATAAATAAAGGGCTGAGTACAATGGAAGGCTCTCCACCGCGATATGTCCGGGTCCTCGAACTCGATGAAATGATAAATGACAGCCATAAATTGCAGCCCCCATGATATTAATGGCACTCCTTACCGTGGAGGACTCATGAAAAATATCAATTCGTTACAACCGATAGCCGAAATTCCGTCTCAGATAAATTAATAATAAAATACAGTAAAGGAAACATTTTATAGATATCGTGTTTGAAGCTCCCACGGGTTTGGTTACCGACGCTTAGCCCTCTGAAATCAATATTCGCGACGAAATTTTTTCATCTCGTGGGAAATTATTGAAAATTTACTAGCGTAATGGTGAGTGGAAAAACGACTATAACGTTTAAGAATTTTTTGGTTGGTACTTAGCATAAACTGTTTGTGGGATAAAATATTCAATACGTTTGCTTTTCTTTAAATAAATACTAAATGATGAAATTGGAATATTTTTTATAGAAAGGCGAACAGTTTAATTTTGTTAAGATATTATCTGATGTTTTATTCGATTTTACCTGGTAAAGCGAAGATAGTACGCTATTTCAGAGGCAATGATTTTTTTAGGTTTCTGTTAAAACATTTTTCCAATTTCTATTGTAAAAACTTGTGTTGTCTACACGTTTATCATTTTATTAAAAGTTTTATGTTTAAAACTTTTAATAAAATGATAAACGTGTAGTGTAGCCAAAAAATTAAATGGAATGACAAAAAAGTTTGGTTAAAGCACAATAATATTCGCAGTTTTAACCCAGCTTTAAACATTATTTTATGACAGGCCTGTAGGCTACAAGAAAAAGTTTATGCGGCCTAGAAATCTCTGCCTCATGTCAGATAAATATTTCAGTCCCTAACAAATGTTAGTTTCGTATAAGCCTACAGTTTTTGCTGTTGCGGCGCAAAATTACAAGCCGGGTTAGTTGGAAAAACTAAAACTGGGAAATAAGGCAACATTATAATTTTGTACCTTATACCTACCTATATCATCGAGACCGCTATATGTACCTATCTACAAATATTTGTCTAAGTAATTTCCATCCAAGTTTTTGCATACGCAGCAAATGGACTAAATACCACGCAACTTGATTTGACTTTTTGTAAGTGTCCTTTTGTAGCCTATAGGTATGAAATAAAAACACTATGACTATGACTAATAAGATACAACAATAAAAAATAATAAATGTAATTTAAAGAATTCACCAGAAAATATGAGAAATATAGGTACTTACAAAATTCACAAGACATACTAATAAATTCAATTGTTGCCCCAGACTAAACTTTTTCTGAACCGTACTGATACAATTTCACGACGATAATAATGGTTGACGATAAGATCTAAAAATCAATAAAAATATTATATAGGCACCTACTCTGTTTTTTTTTATAAATTGAATAAGCCCACGGTTAGTAATAGAATCGACTACGTTCAATCAAGCCTTACAGAGCACCAGTTTAAAGTACCAAGATTATTTTAACGCGTTATACTTGGTGAGTGCCGACAACTGTGAGCCCAATTACTCTCTACATATGGCAGCGACATTACTCTGCGAAGAGCAACGTTTTCCAGATGCTGTTTTTAGGCGACCTATATTGTATAATGCCAAATGTGTCAACGAAGACAGTTTATACATGAAAAAAACTTGCTGTAGGATTTGCGTATTAAAATCTTGGTCATGCAGACGAAGTGTGTCAGAATCCATCAAAATACAGTAAAATTTTAACAAACAATCTACCTACTTAATATTATAATACAAATCTGAATGAAAACTTGTCCTTAATTCACATTAATAAATTAGTGTTAGTAGTCATTCTGTTTTTCCTGAAAAAGTAGGTAAAGTTGACTTCTTGTTCTAAGTACATAATAAAATACCCAATGACACTTTGCTATATCTAGATCTTTAACCTAAAACCTCTCGCCTAGACGTCACGTTTAACGACTGCTTAACAAACAAGGTGGCTTCCCAAATATCCAACGACCAAAATAACATCGTAAATATTAAGAACTCGAGTGTAATTGTAAATTAAATTAAACGAGAAGTCAATTTTGGAATTTCCTCAGGGACTCTTCAATTACGTATTTATTAATATAGAAGGTAATTAATAACATTTTGCAGAAATTTTTCCTTAAAAATCTCCGAAACGAGATGAAATGATGATAAATTAATAGGTGACAGGCAAATTAATCATGGCGTTTAAGCTTCTTGAAAAGATTTTACTTTTAGGTTTACTCTCAGAAAAATATCTAGCTATGGGACACAAATTAAAAACTCTAAAAAATACTACTCCAAAACCTAAGGATTTAAAAACACAATTACTTGCTTGTAGACATTTATTTATCTTTATCACAAATACGTAAATTAATTAATTTACCATTTTCTTCTATGAGTTGCGGTAGGAATTAAATTTAAATTAATCCTTAAAATGTACTATGCCATTAAAGTGTGGAAAATGTTTTGTCTAATTTATTTAGACAATCATATTTGTATGAATTATTAATGAAATCACGGGTAGAGCTTGTGACATTATTAAGCCATCCGCTGTTATCACTACTAGTTTTCTTTCACTATATATTTTCGTGAAAATATAGGAATAGTTTCTAAATGACTGTCACGTAACTGGATAAATGGGTGACCTCTTACACATTGAGACCCTTATAGGCCTTAAAGAGCTTGTTTTGAACGGGCTTCTTTCAGGATATCAATTTTACCAATTTACAGAGTGTTTATAACTTTTTATTACACTATAATATACACATTTAAATTCTACCTACTTTAAAACTATTTACAACTTAAATATAAAATTAAAATTAAAAAGCATCAAAGTATTCTTCCTCATAGTTTTCATAAAGTAACGTGCCCAGAAGACCGGCAGCAATGCCACGTTGAATGGCAATGCATCAGCATTGCCAAGAGCTGCTTCTCAAGAGAGCTGGTTTATTCTTTGACCAAAAAATAAACCAGCCCTCTGATCACGCGAAGCGTCGACTAAACGTTTTGCTAGATCTTTAAATAAGGCTCGGGCGCTCGGACCCCATGGCCCAAATTACATAACTTTACATTTTATAACTTATTGATTCACAGCTAAATGAAATATCATGGAACTTAGCAGAGGATTCTTTGAACCTGTTGAAGTGCTTAACAAATTTCGTAAATCTGAATAGCAGGACAAAAGTCTTGCTATAAATGAATCCTTTTTAAGGATGTGTATCACATATCAGATACAATATCTTGCTTCGTTTAAAAACATTACATTAAGTACCTACACTAATAAATCACATCACACAGTTGTTACAACGTTTTATAAAAGTAGACGAAAAGTTTTCCTTTATAATACCTATGTGTGGCGCCGTTCGTTTGAAATATTCAGCATAATTTAAATTTCTCACCTAATATGACGTCATTGTAACTTTGTTTCATTTCGCTGCCCGCACGGGTTGGTTACGAAATAGCCGGCTAAATATGAACACGGCTTTATATTAACAATATATTCTCTTGTCGCTGCAGCCAAAATAAGGCTAGTATTTTAAGCTACGAGTTTAAGTTTATCATTATAAACCATAACACCACGCCTCTATTCATCGAAACAGAGGGGTATAGTAAACCACATTTCGCCAGTCATTTTATAGGTCCCAATGTAATACGGGAGAGCCTATTGCCATCAACTGGAAACAACTCCAGACACCGTTCCTCTAATAAGAAACACGTATTAAAAAAAAAAAACGCTTTTGCCAGACCCGGGATTTAAACCAGAGACCTCGTGCTCACTAGACGCGCTTAACTAACACTAGACTAACGAGGCAGTACATACATACATAAAGTCACGCCTATTTCCACGAGGCAGAGACCACGGATTTCCATTTGCTACGATCCTGACATACTTCTTTCGCCTCATTCAGTTTATCAGTATATTCTTCCCAAACGGTGAAGACAGGGATGGAGGTGTATGGGCTGCCAATGGTAGTATAAATGACCTTGTGGGATTGGGCAAGTACATTGCCTTCAACCAGAATCAATTCCAAACTTCTAGTGCTATCGAGTATTTGGCAGCTTGACTGTTACATTTAGTAAACTTATCACTTTGAAAGCTTTTACCGGTTATACTGGTAATAAAGGATTCCACCTTATTGATGATTTGGCTTTTCATAGTCAGCTCTCTCGCAGACATGGGTTGGCTATAGAAAAGTTTATCCACGACAAACCGACACTTTCCTTATAATATAGGAGAATGATAAATTCCATCAAGCATGTGTAGGTAAAAAAGTATGATACCCAGTGACATTTTTTGAATACCATGAATTATTGAGCAGTTGTCCAGAAACAGAGATTTCTTTTAGGCTGGTAGAGGCGTAACAAATATCTTTTCACAAATTATTTAATTTCTTATAAAAGAAATCTGGGTTTAAGGAATATAATATGCTATAGAAAAGTTTATCCGCGACAAACCGACACTTTCCTTATAGTATAGGACAATGATAAATTCCGTAAAGCATGTGTAAGTAAAAAAGTATGGTACCTAGTAATTATTTTTGAATACCATGAATTATTGAGCATTTGTCCAGAAACAGAGACTTCATTTAGGCTGGTAGAGGCGTAACAAATATCTATTCACAAAAAATATTTAATTTCTCATAAAAAAAATATCTCGCATTTGAACCTTCAGCTTTGGTTAAAGGTAAAATTTAAAATTGCTGGAGTTAATATTTTCTATTAATACCTATCTGATATATGAAAACAATGGTACCCGGTTAGGACTAAATTAACGTAAAATTTCCTGTGTTCTATAGTTGTTCTTAGGTTACTTTTCCTTAAAAAAATATATCCTACGGGTAATTATATACTGTGTAGGAATCAAGAATTTATAACACTGTTTGGGAATATTTAAAGCAAGGAATTATCAACATGGCCATACAAAGACTTGCTACAGATGAAAATAATCCCTCACTTTCGTTAAGAGTATCTCGCCCGGTGCGGATTTATGTTGAATTACGAGTGAAATATTAAATTTACGTGCCAGCCTTTCCACACGTACACGCAGATGAACAAATTCAGAGATCTCCACAAAACTTACAACTTTACGAACAAGCAAGTGCTGTCAAGTCCATTGTAATACTGTCGCGTTGCCGACTAGATTCAGCTGTGAGGGAAATACCTATTTGTTTTGCACTACTTTTGCCTTGTATGCTTGGGTAAAGGACATTGTGTTCCAGTAGAATATGAAAATCTGATAAGGCTTGTCGACTGCTTCCAAGCGGTCATCGTTGGTGTTTGGATTTGTATTTTATACGAAACTGAAGTTCCTCAACTTTCAACATACAGACGTCATTTTGACGTAAATGTGAGCAGAAAATAGAAAAATCGCATGACAATCATGTTCTATATAAAGGGAGTCCGTAAATAGTTTTACAAAGAGTATTTCTATAATAATACTATTTATATTGACGGCTTTCTGTTTATATTTTTCATAAATCTTCAATTTACAGGTATTTTATCCGATAATATTGACTAGTTATAGCACTAGACGATACAGCTGATCGTTCAGCTGCACGAATAAGTCATAAATTTTCATTTATCCCTTAAAAGTTACTAGACTTTTGTTTAAAGCGCTAGCTTAAGCTCAAGTGTATACGTAATTTATCTGAACGCTTACTTAATCCAATTGCATCCCAACTATTATTTTCTTGGTTGCTCTTTGGTAACATGCGTGGTTATATGAAGAAGATGCGTGCTTACTTAAAAGGAAGATATAGATATAGTATGTTACTATGGTAGGTCTTTGAAACAGGAAAAAAACTAGCCGTACTTTTTTCATACACACAAGGGATTACGTTATTATAGTGATCATTTATACGTAAATAATATCAAACGTAACACAATTTGTGGCTATATGTACTTTAAATTCCATCTCCATTATTTTTAAGGACAAAAATGTAATATTCAAAAATTTTGAATAGCAAACTGTGGCTACTGTGACAAATATCAATTAATTATATAAACCATAGTTATGCTCGCCCCCTATTACATTGGGACTTAACTGGCGAAATGTGGGTGTTCTATAGATGCACCTCTGCCTACCCCTTCAGGGAATACAGGCGTGATATTATGTATGTATGTATGTATGTACGTTTTAGACAAGCCAATTTAATTAAACGTGGTGATTTATACAAATCACTGCCTGATGTTAACGATTTATGGTTGCACGCCACCATCAATAAAATTGCAAACACAACGCAATTATTTGCAAACTGCATGCTAATTATGTTGTTGCTTGATGAGGACCATCCTATATAAACGATTTAATAAAATAGATTACAGGAGTTTTTTTGATGTAATTTAAAATGTATTATGAGAGGATTCTCATTATAATGATACCTACGTACGTCTTGTGTTACTACTGAGAAATTGGATTTTTAATCTTGGTGTAAGCTTTAAAGACAAAAAAATATGAGTAAATAAAAGAGGTCCCATATAATACGCTTATAAAAGCAGATTACTAAAAACAAGCACCGGTCCTGTAACTATAAAATAGTTCGTAAGTATTGCCATGACTAGAACGAGTACTACACAAGCCAAATAATTTAGAGAAGCTCCAAATTTAGTTAAAAGAACCTGCACAATTTCTGGCAACGAGCCGAGAAAATGCTAGTAAGAAGAATAAGTAAACATTATTTCTCCACAATTTAGAATGTTACTCAAATACGGTATACATTATAAAATTGCCTGTTTGTATCAAGTTTGTTAATCGGCACGTCAGAACTCAACAGTATATCGCTGTGAAAGCTCAACCGCCCAAAAATGGTGATCTGCGAGTGTCATAAAGATAACGCGATTTGTCACGCTCTTTGAATTTGCATAACGAAAATTTGATGTCTGAACCCATATTTTTAAATGACAATAATATGAAATCTCATCAGCAGTCCTCGAACCAAAAATGAAAGCATTAGAGTGCAAAATTGTGTATCAAATCAGCGTTATATATATTTATTATATAGCGAATATTTTTTAAATCTCTTCTTTCTTCAAAAGGCTTATAATATTGAAGGTAACACTGAAAGCATTTCCCTCAATAATCTCCCAAGCATCTCAAAAAGTATTCTAAAAAACTGGGCAGAGAATTCACTGTTCTGAGAAAAACCATTTTATTTTAAAACAATTTCCTTAAAATGTTTTTGGCTCGGCAAGCTCAGTGTTTCCTTTGGGAGAGCATTTAGTTGGATTCATCGTCAGGTCTTGCTATCTAGTGCTGAATAAAAGATTGTGAATGGATTGCCCCATTGGAATAACAATAGGCAGATTAGGGCGTTGATAAAGTAGTCAGCGAAGATAATGATAAGTAGGGGGTCATTGCTTTGCAAATGACCTGAGATTCGATAGATGACGGTAAGTTACATCCCAAAATTAGGATATGTATGTAGTGTGACCATAGGCAAAAATTTCTTAATTACTGTCGGTCATAAAAGGGTTACTTTATAAGTTTTTGGCATTATAATTATCTGAAATGTTACCTTAATTTAGTAATATTAATAAACCTATCAATACACTCTTCCACTAACGTATTAAATCCATCTTAAAAATACACCCGAATTTATTTTTAATCACTTCCAAGTTTTATAGTTTCCACATCCACAAACATTGAATTTAAGTATATCGTCACGTTCGATTTATTTAACTCCATCATATTCGACTTCCATTCGCGTAATATTTAACGTTGGTTCGTCCCAGGGACGGGACGTCTTCCCGCCCCGGTGTCTCTTGGCTACTGAATGTTCTGATACGGTAGCGAGGTTTACGCATGCGAATAATAACCCTGACGAGAGAGCTCTCGTGGAGTGTCTGATAATGAAACCCAACTGTTAAACGATTTAAGAGATGCAAACTTACCTCGTTCGGTAGACACCTGCTTTTCAACAGTGCTGGTATTAGCATCATTAGTCAGTTTGCGATCTTTGCTGGACTTGCAGCTATTAGTGTGGATTTTAGATTAGTATTGGAAGTGCATTTTGCATGCAGGGTTTTGCTAAATTCTCAATACAGAATTGATGTGTTTAATGGAGATTTTTGCTGAAATGCTATGTGAAAAATAAAATTCAATGTCCAAATTATTAAAAGTAATAATATAAGTCCATTTTATTTAAATACAAATTGAAACTATTTACTAGGCGAGTCGGCAGAGGTACTAGGTGAGACTAATTTCCACGAGCTACGAGTCACGTCATATCAAAAAAAAGTATATTTTTAGGTCTATTAGAACATCTCTAACGATTGTTTTTTTGGTTTTCTTACTTACCGTTAACGTAACTTTTGCCTTCGCCTATTTAACACAATCGGGGTAATGTATATTCGTTCCTTTTCCGGACCTCGACCGTGCAATAAAACTGTTACAGGCTGGTATTTGATAACATTATAATCTTTAAAAAAAATCTAACATCACGCCTGTATTCTCCAAAGGGGTATGCAGAGGTGACTGTAAAGTACACCCACATTTCACCAGTTATGTTATATACCAATGTAATAGGGGGCGAGCCTATTGTCATTAAACGGGCACACATCCAGACTCCGTGCTGCTACTGAGAATCACCTAATGGAAAAACCTAGTAACACTTTTCCCGACCCTAGATTTGAAACCAGGACCTCAAGCTCACCTTTAAGCTTAGCGACCACTGAGGCAGACAGCCTTTAAAAAATACTTCTAAAACAATATATAAGTCTACGGTATAGATTGGTTAGCAACAAACTTCTAAACGAAACAAATATCGGTATAGGGGCGCGCAGCCCGGTACAGTAGAGATTCCACACAGTTCCTTCAACTGTAATAAGTAAAGTTCAAACAATCATGTTTGTCACCCGTTGCTAGACTATTTGTTAGACTTCGTAGATTACAATTTATATTTTCAAGTTCATTATCATTGTAGATAGATAGATAGATGGATAGAATATGCTTTATTGTACACCATAAAATACCTACATGTAAGCTCAATAGCAACAATTTCTCTAACATTTATAATGATGCGACTTTATAATTAAAGGCGAAATGTGGGTGTTTGTACTACTGAAAGAATATGCCACCTCTGTCAGTTAATTCAAAGATTACAGACATGATTAATGTTAGACATTGTTAGATATAGGTAGTTAAGAACAAATGAAACAACAGAAAGTTCAAAGCGCACTTTTTTTGCGGCTGTATGTAACATAAAATAATCTGTCTAAATCAGTACGGGAAGTATCTAAATAAGTCTTATTTCTAGATAAGTCTTATATAAGTAAAATAATACCGTTTGAATGTATGATTAAATCCCTTGCATCACTCAAAAAGTACTCAATTTAAACATGGCTTACTTTACAATTATTTGAAGGTCAATCGTGGCATTTAATTCTATAGGTATAAAAATACTCTAGCCAGATAACCGAACTTATGAAAGAACAACAATAATATTGCGTTATAAAATTTCAAAAGCAGAATGTGACAGATTTATCATAGCATTGAAATTTCAATATTATTGGTTGCAGGCTTCAATAAATCTTGACTGAGTTTTCGTTGACATAGAGCTGTGTTGTGCTCGTAAGTTTATTTCCGCAAAAAATATGAATGTTACAAATATATTGGCAATACAAATCTGCAACGCTGCGTTTTGTTGCTCCATTTTATTGAATAAATTGAAAATCTCTTGGTTTCTGTATTTATCTTGTGGTATACATTTTACTAGTTGCCTGTGATTTCACTTGCATTTTTTAGTAACTAGGTCATTTTATTTGATGTAGTATTATGTCCTTATCAAGGCCATAGTTTACCTGTGTTGTGTGCTGAAAGTAATCCTAAATCATACCGGCGCGATGATTGAATTTTCAAACTTACAAATTCATATATAGATGGACATACATTTTTTTGGTAGGAAAGGTTAGTAAAAGGTTTATAATTTGTTTGTGAAAATCCACGAGGTATTCACTATCTGGAATAATAGATTCTTAACAAACAGTCCAGCTGTTGATGCTGTGGCTCTTTTATCGCTGACGTGGCTAGAACTTGCATAAGACGCAATCAAAAACTAAAAGCAGACAGGATTAATCTTTTAAAATATTCCACAGATAAATTATTCCTTTGACCGACAAGTACAAAACCAACGGATGTGATTCAACGATCGTTATGCAAATTAATTCATTCGCTTTACTAAAAGCGGTGGGATTCCATTCCTCTAAGGAGTTAAGGCTCAAAATATCCAATCTCCCAATAAAATTGAAAAGCTTACCAGCACGAGCTTGTAACTTATAGCCAGATTACCATAACTTAGTTTTGCAACCGATGCAAATCGCTGAAAATTCTTCGCCCATCTGCATGTCTACTCGTTCCATCGGACTAAAGTGCAAGATTGGAATTTAAAATATTTTCATCTTGGAAATTTATTTTTCTTTCAATTTGAATCATACTTTGCAATTTCATATCGATGATATTATTTGATTTTATTAAAGGCTTGACCTTGATTGTTAGCGGATGCTTCTTGAAGTTTCTTCTATACAAGAAAGTACTGGTACTACTCGTACAAAACTGTTGAAACTTTGTGGACAGTCAGATACAAGATACATCGAAAAGAATGGCTTTTATACCCAATATTGTAGAACCGATTCGCAATAACCAGATATCATTTATCGGCGAAAGAAATATGAAGTTATGACAGATTTTTAAAAGATACTCTTGTACTATGAATATAAGTTTCTGGTGATTGAAAAAGTAAACTGTACTTGTTATGAATATGCCTAAATCTCTGACATTATGGATCATGGATCAATCATCATGCCTTGTGGTATCCGGCCCATGCCTTGTGGTATCCGGCCTAGAATTGACCACCCCCTTTCCTCCCGTGGGTGTCGTAAGAGGCGACTACGGGAAAATCCAGAAGATGTGCAGCAGCGACTTATGTAACTTGACCACCAACACTGCGATCCCCAAGCCGCTTGCCAAGCGTGGGGATTATGGCAACCTCCCCCTTTTAAAAGGGGGAGGCCTTCGTTCAACAGTGGACATATTCCGGCTGATGATGATGGATCTTGGGCGTGATTATGATGCACTTAATATGTCTTGTTATCTTGTTTCTGCACCACCCAAAGGTTGACTGGTAGAAAATGCCTATGGCATTAAGTCCGCCTCTGTGCATGTTCAATGTATTTATGAAGTGTAAATAAATAATATGTATAAAAATTGATCCTAAACACATACATAGGTTCATACTTATATTATAGTAAGTGGAATGAAAAACGTAGCCATTTTCTTACGTAGTTCATTCAAGTTTTAAAGTAATTTTCCGTGTTGCATTGTTGCCCAATATTTATTTCAAAGTTATCTGTACATTGGGGTTGCATCAAACTATTCCCAGCAAGAAAGACGTCTGGATGCAAGTCACCGAAAATTTGCTATAAATAGTTTTGGATATCTTCCAAGGCGATTGAAGCAGTTGAAGGCAGACGCTCTTATGAGACTTTACGGATCTTCAAAGGCTTTTATTTGAGTAAATTGTATGCGGCGTACATCTAACTTTGGTTTTACTTAATAAAGCACTGATAGCCTGGTATCACCGTTGGACTGCCCAGTCAAAGGTCGTAAGTTCAAACCCCGGCACGCATCAATGTGTTTCCAAATTCATGTGCGTACTGTAAATTAGTCATCAGTTGCTAAAAACGGTGAAGGAAAACATCGTGAGGAAACCGGCACACCTGAGAGATACATATTTCAACGGCGGTTTAAACTCTGACACCAGGGTGTTTCATCAACCACACGATAAGAAGAAGAAGAAGACTTAATAAATATTTTGTTTGAACTTTTATAAATATTATTTTAATCTGTAAAAGAGTGTTAAATAGTGTGCAAATGAAGTTGAAGAAATAATTTATTTTGGAACAGTATTTAAATTTTCTGGAATGCCATAATTATAAAAAAATAATTGTATTCTGCTCTCTTACTATAAAAGCGAGACACCACAAAACACTGCACGTGCGGCGTCTCGCTTCCACAACGAAAAACGTCCTGCTTTAAAAGTTCATGGTATGGGGATTGGGGGCAATTGATATAATAGACGTGCAGCATAAGCATAAGATCTTATCATACCGTTAAGATACAAGCGATGTTCTTTGCGCTTGCTGCGTGTCAAATCTAAACGGAATAACAAATGTGTGTCAAATCTAAGAGGTATAACATAATATTAGACTTATTTGGCAGAAAGTTTAATTTATTATTTACACAGTTATGTAATAAATGAACCTTTCTCTGAATAAAACATCTTACATTATAAAAAAACAATTTACTCATCATAATTATAAAGCAACATACATAGTAACATGGTTTTAAAAATTAATTAACCGATTTAAAACTACCAATAAAAACAAATCACATAAAATAAAAACTAAAACAGTGATTAAAAATCTCGCATGACGCTATAATGGAACTTTTACGATAACATTTTCAGTATCCACTGTAAAATTGCAGAAAATACTTACATATACAGCTTCTGTAATAGATTTGGTATTGCTTCCGCTCCGAGCTGAGCGAGGAACCCAATCAGGAGTGTTATTAGCAGCAAATATTATTAGAAACTAATATCCTACACTACTAAAATAGCACACAAAACTAACGCTGGAGGTATGGTTATGAAATAAAATCTCACAAACTGTTTTTTAAAGCGAAGTTTGTTTGTTTGACGACCTAATTTGCGCAGTGGCTAACTCATTGGACTGCTGCGCTAAGGGTTATATTCCCGCTCGCGACAAAAATTTACGCGATCCGCAGATGTTTGTTCCGAGTCTGGGTGTTTGTGTAAGTGATATTTCATATTATGTGATATTGTTTGTGAAACGCACCCACGATATGGGACGAATTCTTAGTGTGAGCCGAGCAGTTTTATACGCTAGTAAAATGCACGATAAATGTCAAATATAGTTGCATTAAATTAGTCCCTAAATAATTTAATCAGATCTTCCAAAGCTGTTTCACATTAATATTATAAAGGCGAAACTTTAAGAGTTTGTGTGTTTGTACGTTTGTTACGTCTTAACGCTCAAACGGCTGGACCAATTTTGATAAAGTTTCGTATGGAGGTAGCTGACAAGCTGGGTATAGGCTACCTGAAAAAAGCGGCTTACATCGCGGGGCGCAGATAGTGGTAAATAACTGAGACTTTAAGTATTTTGACCAGTAAGGACAAACTACCTCTGTTGGGCTTTTTGATGAACTTAAGCCTGATTAAAATAATTTACTTGGATGATTAAGTAAAGTATCTAAAGAAATTAAAATATTAAATCAAATGCTCATACTAATAATGATTGATATTCACTGTAAAAATAAAAAAACTTAGCAAAGATTTTATACACAATACTTATATAGATACGAAACAAATTGCCCTTTAAATTACGACAGGCGCAATTTATTTTAACAATTTAGATTTTATTACATAGTTCTTTTTCTAAAGAAGTATAGATACATAAAAAAAAGAGAATTTAGCACAACACGTAACACGGCATACCATAATCTAAGGTTGTATGCTGCGTGTTTAAAAGAGTTTCTATTTCTCCAAAATATAAACTTCCACGTATATACTTACAAATCTTACAATACATATGTATACCTACCTACGTTTACCTCAGCGCCTGCCTTGATTTATCCGAGTAATAGCGGTACCTGTGTCACGCACACCCGTCCTACATGTTGCTATATATAAACAAGCTTAAATTTACCGGATAAATATTACGAGCAACAAATTGTTTTAAAACGGTCTTGGAATATGAAACTCATTTATACTCGTATCTACGGCGTCATAATGTGGTTTGGAATGAAAATTAAAAATAAACGTGCGTATTAATGCTATTTGTAATTCTACTGCCCGAATATTTTTTTCTGGTAAGTATAAAAATCTGGATACGGAATGCATTACCTACAGGTTTTTTCTTTCAGGACTAGCCCACCACTCGTGCCCATCATTGCAATTCCTGTAAACCAGGATCTCCAATGATAACCATTGAGAACCATCGAGTCAATGAAGCTCGAGGCGTCCCAGAGAAATGACTCGACTGTCTTGAACCCGCAACGAAATTAATCATACAAGGAGTAGGAATATAAATTTAGTTTCCACTTCCCTCCATAGCAAGCGGGAGACTAATATGCCAAAAGCATATTAAGGGATCCACAACTGAGATAAGCCCAGTCACCAAGCACCACGGGTAAAAAAGTTAAAACTAATAGGTCCTAGCTGTTATTTTGATTCCAATAGTACCACCACAGGTATGCAACACTTTTTTTTCAAATTCCCGCACTTTAATCCTTAGATGGCACGTCAATCGAATGAAACCAGATACTAATGTAAAGTAATACCCACATGAAGTCCGAGGTACACCACAAACTCTTCAAACATAGGTACTAACACTAGATTCATACTGAAAATCTCTTGCCAGAAATATTAAAAGATCTTTTGCTTTTTACTTGAATCTCATGATCGGCAGGGTCCCCGCTGATCTTCTTGTGATCTCTATAATTATATGTATTATGAAACCTAGCTAGTCGAGTCCATCACATGTAGATACCCTTAAATTTCAATGTGGGCTAACATCGTAATGTTAAAGACATACTAGTTACCAGGAAGCCCCAGACCAAAATAGCGGGATACTGGAGTCTTTGCCAAAGATAGCAGAATCCAGATAAATTCATGAAAAAGTCTTTGACCAGTTACAGCGGTGGAAATAATAGGCTAATTTATTCCGTAGCTAAGATTTACACATTTCTCCTGTATCATAGGTACGTTTCCCAAGCCATGTTTCATCATCACATACACAAACACCAAGACTCTGGAGAAACATCTGCGGATCACAATTTAATTTATGTCCCAAGCGGAAATCGAAACCCTCAGCGCAGCAGTCCAATCGCTTAGCCACTGCGCCAATCAGCCCCCTTTCTATGAACTCTTAAAGCAGGGCAGTTTAAGATGTGAAAGAGAGACAACGCTACTTACAGTGTAATGCGGCGTCTCGCTTCTACAACGTAAGCTGTTTTGCTTTAAGAGTTCATGGTAAGGGAACAGGTCGTCAAGTAGAAGTGGTGAAGTAGAAGACAAAGTAGCGTGTGAACACGTGGTACATATTTAATGTGTTTATTGTCTTTAAGAGTCAAACTACTGTGGCATGTGTTTCGTTATGATTAATGAATAACAAATTATGTACGCTATTAATGGATTAAACTCGTATCTGTAACGGGTAATTCTACAAACAGCTAAGCAAAGTCAAGCTAATAATTAAATAGTTAGCCTGATTGTTTACAAGAATTTTGCTTTATCCTCTCAATTATCTTCACATTAGTGACGTATGTCAACAGTCGGGGTAATGTAATAATGTTTAATCATTAGGACGGCACATATTAATCACCATTCATTAAGTAATTAATCGTAAAAGATTATTTCCGTCAATTATTGGAAGTATAAAATTCTTAAAAGACTTCTTAAAAATAGTTTAAGGAAAAATACAAAACGTAGGTAAAAGAGATTAATTTAAACGATAATGTGGCGTAAGTGTGCCGTATATAGGTACAATTTAACGCTTCTATTGTCCTATAAATTTTCATAAATATAAAAGAAAACAAGATCCTATATCATATCATACTAATATTATACAGGCGAAAGTTTATGAGTGTGTTTGTATGTTTGTTACTTCTTCACGCTCAAACGGCTGGACCGATTTTGATAACATTTTGTATGGATGTAGCTGACATCCTGGATTATCACTTAGGCTAAAATTGTAGCTGGTAACACCGCGGGGCGCAGCTAGTGAATCTTTCTTCTCCAAATTTTTATTTTAAGAGAAGTAACTAAAAGGCCGTGTGGTATCCGGCCTAGAATTGACCACCCCCTTTCCTCCCGTGGATGTCGTAAGAGGCGACTAAAGGAAAATTCTGAAGATAGGCAACAGCATCTTCTGTAACTTCACCACCAATACTGTGATCTCCAAGCCGCTTGCCAAGCGTGGAGATTATGGCAACACCCCCCCGCTTACACGGGGAGGTCTATGTTTAACAGGTGACGTCTTTGGCTGATGATGATGATGAATTAAATGACGTGGAAATTGTTTAATTGACAACGTTTTTTTTTACTACTACTTACACTTACATAATAATATCGTTACAGTTTAAAAAGTAAGAGAACGATTATAAACAAGTAAGACTCCATTCCTTTCCTATTGCTCCCATGTTTGCATAGAAATCCTACTTTACAACCCCTATCTTATGCATTATTTTGCTTACCTGAAATTACGGTGTACTTATCCCATGAGAGCCATAAGTATCTACGAGATAAGATGTGCGTCCCCATGTTGCCAAAAGGAAATTTGCATGCTTTTCTGCGAAAGCTTTTCTGTCTGTATTTTGTAATGAGTGCAAATTTAGTGCTAGTCTGATAGCAGATAGCAGCTGTTAGTTAGAGAGCTGGGTCGCTATAATTTTGTTTGCATTTTGATTCCTTAATTACAAACTCATACAATTTTATATAATTAAAATAAATGCTATCTTATGTTTTTGTAGGTCGAAGTATTAAGTAGTTTAAAATAAAAAATAGATTTTGTTATGTTATAACATCTGTTATTTTGATTTAAGACAGTATTGGAAGCCCATTAAGTTAGTTAGCCCGCTAAGTTGGAGATAACTCATTTGCAACCTGACCTAGATTCGAACCTACTGCCAATAGACCAATGAGGCAGTCAGCCTAATAGTCCGTCAATATCCAATACCTGACGTAACATAATATTATCAGTTCTTTTTATTTAACTATAGGGATAAGTCTAGACATTTTGGCAATTGTTTACAGAACATTCTAAAAGACTTAAGCGTTGTGTTTTGTTTCTTTGTGATGCATATTTAATTACCTATTCCATTTTTGTAGCTGTTGATTTTCCATCGAAATAAAAAAAATAAAAATAAACGTTTTCTTTCGATTGTAAACACAGCCCTTATAATTTGTATTCATCTTTATACATTTAATTAAGCTGCAAATTAGGTATCGTTTTGTGTGACTGCAATAAAATACTCCAGTATAGATCAGATTTAGGCCAATCACGATCTGATTGAAAAAGTTTGCGCGTATAAACGTTCCGTATGTGAACCGTGTTACTAATTCAATCCGTTCGATCCGTTTGTAAAGTTTGTCTAGTGGAGAGTTTTAATTGTAGACTCACGGACGAACCATTGGTTGGGTGTTGTGCGCAGCGGAATAGAATAAACTTGCTGACGTCAGAGTGCAACACATAGTGAACATAACAATATATACTCAATCTGGATATATGTACATAGGTTTTTTAAGGATTATTTAGTAAGGGTCCTAGTAAGTCATAAATGTATGTCAATCCCATACATGCACTTTTGTATTCGTCTAAGATTTCGTAGCGTTGGTGCCACTTATCAAACTCCCCAAATTGCTAATCGTTCCATCTAGAATACTGCACAAAATCTCCATCAAATCGTTGCCAAAAGACGGACGACGGAGACGCGGAAGACCTAGTAAGAGATTATGAGACCATTTGGACACTATCCAAAACAACTTGCCAGAGCTGGCCGAGAATAGGGAGAATGTGAAACTCAGGAGAAAGGCATTTGCCCAGCAGTGGGATACTTTTTAGGGTATACTTATATTTATAAAGTTTCTACATTGAATTATAGTTTGATTGAATTGATGATTGTATATCTAATTACTAGAGCACGAGCTAAAACATGCTATTAATGATTTTGCGAAATACTTTGAGATTAGACCGATCAAGTCCGATATAATAGCATAATATTTTATGACATGTAAACAAGTAGGCAATATACTTCCGTAAGTAATCATTTTATATTATTTGTTATCCTTTCACATACCAGCTGATAAACTGAATGTCACAGTCATTTAAATAAAAACAAATTTAGGTATATGCTTGCCTATTAAAATTAAAAAGTTGTGTGTGAAACTCGATCTGTAGCAGAGACATTAGGTACCCATACCTACTTATGTATGAATTTGTTAGGTATTGCAAAATGAATAACATAGTAACGAAATCGGTTTGATTAACATTTTACAACCAAATAAAAATTATTCCTAAACAGGTATAGAGAAAAAGCGAGAATAACATCTGACATTTGTTTATAATGTATTGTCTTAATTACTAGTCATTAGCATAATGTTTAAACATCTGTCTAACAACTTAGGCAAACATCACATGGCTTTATAACCAGAAACAAATGCCAAAGTCAATGTTTTTGGACCAATAACGGTTAACCGTCCTTGAGCACCGCGGAACATATAGAAGACAATAAATATAATTAATGCAAAAAATATACAAAACGCTAATTATCGACATGTTCGTTGACGCAGGTTCGACATCACATACGCACAAACAGACACATTATATTAATTTTGCTATAAAATTTATAGGAAGCGAACTGCTTGACGGTCATCGCAAAGGACAACATTTGAGCGGTGTTGCAGCCTGTTCTTTGCAGGGAAGCCCCCGAAGGTTACTCCGTAGTTAAAAGGCTATGATTAAGATTGTGGTATTGAATAGGTAAACGCACTTGACTTGTTTTAGTTGGAACAATGTGGAGCTCGAGTGGAGTCGCCCTCAACGGAGCACTTTTGGTAGCTCTTAGGTGAGCCGAGTGTTCGTTTCGTAATTAATAGTGCAGCAAGTAACATAGGCTAGAGCCACATGAATTGTTCAATGTGAAAGTGTGAATTTGAGTGTTGCAAATGAGTTCCTCTTTTTGTGTTTCCGTGCATTTTTATAACGATTCCAATTTTATATTTTTTTTAAATGTGATTTTTATCTACGTTATTATTTTGCTAACTGTATAGATGTTTGAATGCCTTATTCAAATCAGCATGCAGTTCATTGCATGTTCATTGCATTTTAAAACGGTCAATCAACTATCAAATTACAGATTCTGTTCACCATTATTGGGAAAGCATTAATTTGTCTTTCAATGTCTATGAGCACGACATTAGTGGCCCAATTTTAAATTTGAACTTTATGTTCATTGTTACATGGTTTTATTTACGTTTTTATATTATTTTATCTTGCTTTTGTTTATCGTAATTTGAGACGTATTATCTACGAAGGATTTTTTTAGTTTAATTTTACGACTGTGCAAAATAATTAGCAAGTATTGAGTTATGATCGTATGGTAATATCACGTAATTATTATTTATGACTGAACATATTTTAACGACTTATAAATATGAATTGATACTAGAGGATTTTAAAATTTCTCCATGCTGATGTATGTCTTTACTGGTATAATTAACAAGTTTCCGTCTTTTGACTGCAAGCACAGTTAGTTGCAGTTGATTCATTCTGAAATCAATTTTTCTTTTGGTTTTAAGATGGTTCTTCTGAACACTTTTCAATTATTGAGTACCCAGATATCTCTGACTATTATAACAGTTTATTGGTGTACAAACAGCAGTACATTTTCATTTATAGGTACTTATAAACATCGAATAAAAAAGTGCTAATATGCACTCCCAATATAACACACAGCATTTATTTTCATTAACTACTGTGTAGTTGGGATTGTGTAATATTACGTTGATAGTCGGTAAAACATTCATTCAGAGGGGTTATACAATTAGCAAAACGCTGGACGAATAGAAATCGAATAGAATGATAAATGTATGGGGATGACATACTGTTAACATATATTCTTCATTCTATTCGATTTCTATTCGTCAAGCGTTTTGCCACTTGCCTAGGGGCCCTGATTTGTTAGTTTGTGTCATTATTTAAATTGGATTTCAATTTTATTTTGCACAGCTTGCTGCAGCTAGCATGTGGGAGGCCAGAAGTTGATTCCAGGGCTAGCAATTACTCCTTTCCTGATGATTTCATTTTCGGAGTCTCGACGGCCGCATTCCAAATAGAAGGAGGATGGAACGAAGGAGGTCAGTTAATATTCTTTCTTAATTATATTCTTTTTAAATGTTATAAAATATTAGAATGTTGAAAACCTGATTTTTATAATCATGTTCTTAATTATTTTAAAACTAGCTCTGAAGTTTAGGCGTTTTTTATCCCATATCATAAAATTGTGACATAACTTGTTTTTGCACGCTTTTATGAGTTTAATAATTATGTAGATATCATCTTGCGTATATTTTCGAAATGGGTAGGCCAGTGTGCTTTTGCCTATAAAAACGTTGATTGTCACATAACATTTATCCTATAGCTATTCCTTGATTGAGGTTTAAAAATACACTTTTTGTCACAATTACATAATATATTATGGTCGTTAGACTATTGGCTTGCCCATAGCTGCTATCTAATCAAAAAAAGGTTTAATTGCAGGCTAACCGAGATTCTTTATGATATACGCTTTCCCAGTGTTAAAGGGAATAGTAGGTACCTATACCCAATTCGATTAATATTAGATATGGTTTTTGAAAAACACAGAGTTTCTAACGTAAAAAATATTTACGAAAAAACGTCCATCAAAACTATGCGAATGCCATTTGTTGATTTATAGCTATTGGTTCTGACATGGTGGCCAATACTATTACTGGCTTATGTTTTTTTAAGCCGGGTTATGTTTTCAGGTTTCCGTACCAAACGATTGAAAATTAAACAATTATATTTAAACCTTTTGCCGTCTACTGTTTCACACTATGATACATGCCGATTGTTCAACTATCATTTCTACTTTAGGAACAGCCAGCCTGTTTATTCTGTGGTACCAATCCATTAAATTTTTTGGAGAAATCCTATGAAGTTAGGAGGGTAGGTAGAAGTTTTTCAAAAATAACAATTAATGTCAAATGACTTAAATAAAATGACAGACAACACTAGTGTGTACTAGTGTACTAAAACATTGTTTCTCTGATATTCACCCACTATAAAAATCACAAGTTTCAAGTATGAATGAAATCGCTACTGTTTTAGCCTATGACATTTTTTTCGTATCATTGGCAATCGTGTACACCTATATACCTTTGCCTATCTATTTAAGATATAAAGGCATGATAATAACATATAGCGGTATTGTGTCTCGTAGGGCTGTACCTACCTATAGGTATTAAACCTGTTTCGATATCAAAACGTGACGTCGAAAGAACCCGTTCTTTTTAATTAACCTTCGCCTTCCGGACGCATAATTGCTGGCGGAAATAAATTGTAGATTATGTTATAAATTCATTTTAAATTACCTATTGCCGCTTCTGCTAATTTGATTGCACTGTGATTTAACCCAGATTAGTTTTGTGTAATAAATATGCTAATATTATGTCATAGGTACCAATATTTTGCATAATATTACAGGCATTACACGTTACAACAGAGTTCTTAGTTTTAACTAACGGGAAGGTTTCTTACAAACTTGTTAATCCTTCTTAACCCTCTTCGCACTTTTTGTAAATATTGTTCAACCTGCTGTATGCGGGGCAGATTACCTTCTTCTTCTTATTGTATGGTTGATGATAAATAATAACTAATCCAGTGGAAGGTTTCTTATAAATTATGTCGATTCTTAGTCGTCTTCGCAGTCTTTTTGTAAATATTGTTTAACCTGTATGGGTGCGTTTGAAAGACATAAAATATCACACGCCCTAACTCCTAGATTAGATATTCATATTTGTCCCATTGAACGTTAGACGATCTGTTCAGCACAATAGGGTTGCGGGTTGGATTTCCGCACGGGACAAAAAATTGTGTGATCCGCACTTCCGCAGATGTTTGTCCCGAGTCTGGGTGTTGGTGTTTGTGATATTTCATGCTTGTGAAACGGACCCACGATACAAGAAAATTCCTAATGTGGGACGAGGTTTAAAAAAACCTGCAGCACTGCGCGTAGCAGTCCAATCACTTAGCCACTGCAGGAATCGGGGCGTGGCTAAGTGGCTCTTGTTTCGACCTGGGATTCAAACGTAGGAACTCACCCAGCAGTCACAATTTCAACCACGTTATGATCCCCATTCCACACCAACTATCAAATTCCAACTCTACAATATATCTCAAGTTTTCTACTTAATAAAGGCTAACAGCTTACTATACATAAATAATATCTAACTTGGAATGGTAGTGAGTCAACAACTGTAATTAATCAATTATTATAACTTGATTGCTAATTACTGCTAGTTACACCACAGCTGTGGATTAGCAATGTATTATGTATTTTTTATTTATGTTTAACTTTACATAGGTCTTGCATATCATTCATGGTCAGATCACTGAGTAGGTACAGTCAGCATCATAATATGTAGCTGACCATTTAATTTTTTAAACATATTAGTTAATAGCAACTTTTTATATAGTAAACAGTCTTAAATATTCTCAAATCATCATTTGGACGTTTCTATAATTTTTAACAAGTTTTAAAAGTTAACCTGAATTTTTTTTTTCAATTTTTTAACATTAGATTTCTTAACATGTTAAGCTACTTATGATACTGACTGTACCTATTACATGCTACTTGATAGATAACTGATTGTTCCTTTAAAATTTTTAACAATTTGAACAAAACAATAAGAGATAGTGAAGTTGTCGAAAGATTAAAATTGACTTCCTATTTTGTTTTTTAATTTGTTTTTACACGTAAGTTTTGACTTAGAACTATTATTTAATAGAAATAGCTTAAGGTATAATGTAAATGTCTTTCAAATGCTAGGAAGACTCTAAAGTTTAACATTAAGTCAGTGTTTAAGTTGAGTTTCCACTTCAAACACAATGCGGAACTTATCTTGAATAAAATCTTTTGTTAAAAAATATTTGAACCGTTGAAGTAACCGTTCTTCTACTAGAAATTCAAATTTGAACCACCTTTGTTCAAAAAGACTTAGTTTAACCTGCAAACAGAAGAAAACATTGTTAGTAGGGAACGCAGAAAAAAGTGTACTTAAACTTAAAAACTGAATTTTAAAAAGCAACATTTTGTTTCCTGTCTGTTAATAGCACAGCTATTATAGAATTAAAGTCTGTCCGGCCGGTGCTCGTCCCGCTTTTTAATTACTTTATACCTATAGGTACCCCTGTTAATTGATTTTAATGTTTTTCGCATAAAAGCTTTACGGTTTTATTATGGCTGTAGGCTGCAAGTTCATTCAACGATATTAGAGTGTCAAAAACGATACAAACGCTTTGCCCTACATAAAATTCAAAATATCATCTCAACAAACACATATATCATCGTACACGATTTTTATTTGACTTTTTTCGAATTTGAGTGACTGTTGAAATCGATATCGAATCGAATGCAGTTTAAAAACAGTTGAATACCAAATCGAGTGATCGCATCAACCTGTAAACTCCGTTCGCGGTCACGCCACTCTGTGCAGGACCACAGCGTGGCGAATTCACTATCGTAAAGTTGAATAGGTTTTATACGGACATACAGACCGCTCCATTATGCGGTCGATCGCACGTTCTTCTTCCATTTATAGCACTGAAGAGTGGTGAACTGTTGCACCGCTGTTTATATGGATTCTAAAGAGGCTTTTACTTTTAAGCGCATTGCGACACGTAATCTAAGGAATAAATTATTTCCTATGTTCAATACTTGTAAAATCTCCGTGTGTCCAAGTGTCCATATTCTTTAGCTCATATTCTTGTGTGTGTGCAAATCTACTTAGTGGTCCTCAGACACCAGTTGTCTGGCATTATTTTGTGCTTATCTATTTAACACGGCCGTAGGGTATACTATCTCGTTTTAGGTTAGTGTATTTTGGGTCTATTTAAAAATATATTTTTGTGTGCGTGTGCATTTTTTTTACTCTCTCTATGTTTCACAGACCGAAATTCTTCCGGGTTTTGATTAATATAATATTTTACAGGCAAAGGCGAGAGTATGTGGGACACGTACCTCCACAATCACCCTGAATACACACCAGATAGATCTAATGGTGATGTAGCAGCTGACTCGTATCACAAATACATGGAGGACATCAAGATGATCAGAAACCTTGGCGTTAATTACTACAGAATGTCTATTTCTTGGCCTAGGTAACTAGGTTAATTATATTCAGCTTGCTTCGGAAGGCACGTAAAGCTGTTGGTCCTGCGCCTGATCTGACCTGATCTCTCTGGTCGTGTCGGTCTACCGTACCATCGGATTATGAGAGTGAGGGAATAGGGAGTGCACCTGTGTCTGCGCGCATACTTGTGCACTATAATATCTCCTGCGCAGATGGCTAGTCTCAGCTGAGACAGGCCGCCGTGACCGAAATTCGGTCTGGAGGACATTATATTCAATACAGCAATATAGTCTTGTAGGCATATCTAATCTGAAAATTATGTATGTTTGGAAATCAACACATGTATGGCTTAAATACGGTAAAATGACATATGGCTTGAAAAAGGTGTTATGTTTGTTTGTCGTAATTCTATAGTTGAAACATTCTTTATATTCTCGACGAACGGATAATATTATCGTGTTTCGTGCCAGTTCGAACAAAAACGTCACACAACCTTTCTTTATTGCATGTATTATTTTATATTAATCACACTTCTGATCACTGAAGGCAAAGGCAGTGATGTTCTTCTTTATTAAGATCTACAGATATTTTGCCACTTCCAATGGGAAGCATATCGCATAATTGACAAATGGCAAATAGGTTCGCCACCTTTTAATTTTATTTATCGTGTTCTATGTTAATAAAACTACCAATCGACCCTGACAAAGTAGCGTGCAAAAGTTAGTTTTTAAATATTCATTTTCATAATTATTTAAAATTAATGTAAAGAGACATAAAATCTATTGTTCACCCTGTACTAAAAGGCAATACATTTTTATGATTCTAATAGCCAGTTATTTACAATAGTATTATTATAAAGTAACTAAATATGAAAGACTCGTCTTTGATGGCGTTCATGTTTATTTTTAAGACATTATTGCCGCAGGTATACAGCAGGTATACGAGATAAATGCTATTTTTATATGTACTTGCGCTAAAGTTAAAACCTTTTTACTGGACTTGACATCTACTGTATTTCAAACTAATTATTTTGTACTTGTTTTTATGATGCACTGGTGTTTTGAATTCATCTGAGTTATCCTATAGGTAAACATCTGTCTTAAGCAAATTAACAACCAGTATTTTAACAAGAATATTTACTTAGTTAAACATACATGGCGTGTTCAATATATTTCAATAAAAAGAAATTAGGAATACAAACATATTTGAATATTAATTCCGAATAAATAACACGGTTTCTAGAAATATGTAAATTATACAGCATATGACATGCTTAGTTATAGCTAATGCTTACCTACAGTCGATAAGTGATATAAAGAAGTCATGAAAAGGTTTTGTACGCTTTTATAGTTAAAAACAAATAACTGCATTAAAACTAATGTAAAGAGTAGATAGTCTAGGGAAGTGCCAATCAAGTACCTACTAATTGTTATTGAAAAATACATAGGTGTTTTAAGATCATAATAATAGAATTATCATATTAATTTATTATTAGCTAGTTAATTGCATATTGCACATGAGAAGGTCATTACCAAATTCGTTTTTTTTATAAAGTAACTATGAACTAACTAAACTAAACTAATACATAGATATATTATACATGTTACTGCTTGACTGTTTACTTTTAAGCGTGATGCAGACTGCTAAAATGATTATAAGTTAGTTTTTGATTTATAGAAAAATCTAAATAATCTAAATAAACATTATAAAACGGACACATTTTGCAGGATATTACCAAATGGCACCGACAATAACATAAGCCACGAGGGCGTAATGTATTACCGCACGTTATTTGAAGAGCTTCTAAAGGTCAACATAACTCCGATAGTGACGTTATTCCACTGGGACATGCCAACTGCATTAATGGACCTCGGCGGCTGGAGCAATCCAAAAATCATCGAGTATTTCGAGGACTACGCACGGGTCGCATTCAACCTCTACGG
The DNA here is from genome assembly GCA_905340225.1 of Abrostola tripartita. Classification (NCBI taxonomy): domain Eukaryota; kingdom Metazoa; phylum Arthropoda; class Insecta; order Lepidoptera; family Noctuidae; genus Abrostola; species Abrostola tripartita. The sequence goes on from HG996494.1 coordinate 2,944,092, forward strand.
TGATATAATCAAAACATGGACGACGATGAACGAACCCCATCAACATTGTTACAACGTAAGTAAATCAACAAAGAACTCGATAAAGGACTCGATATTAACCACTATCGATTAGAACGAATTGATGAAATTGTAATTTTAATATCGATAAATGGAAAATTTAATTTTAGTTGAAGAAATACTTGGTATTTTTCCTTGCGTTACGAGATCGATATAGTAATAACTGTAACACTTGTTTGAAGACATAAGTATTCTATTTATTTTTATTAGATATACGAGTATTTATAGCTATTGCGAATTCTCATCAAATCATGTTCACGGTATTCCTACTTCGGGACTCAATTGCAATCAAAATTATTATTAAGACTCCATAATTTTGACTAACCTCGACCTTTTTAGTCGCGTATTATCGTGGTCACGAAAAGACGATAAAAAATTGATCAGAACGTCGAAATTAGTCAATATTCAATTATATTGTCGATCGCCGTGTGGTATCCGGCCTAGAATTGACCACCCCCTTGCCTCCCGTGGGTGTCGTAAGAGGTCGTCTCTTACGACACGGCACGACACTAAGGGAAAATCCAGAAGATGGGCAGCAGCGTCTTCTGTAACTTGACCACCAATACTGCGATCCCCAAGCCGCTTGCCAAGCGTGGGGATTATGGCAAACCCCCCGCCCCCTTCTAAATCGGGGAGGCCTGTTCAACAGTGGACATCTTACGGCTGATGATGATGATGATTGTCGATGAGTATGACCTGTGATTATGACCCAAATTAAATCCAATCTTAGTTCCTTTTATTTATAACCATGGGGAGAATACCCGATCTTTTAAGGCTTCGTGGGGACACAGGTCCAACGCGCAGACGCCCGTTGAGAACTTTAATCTGAAAAGGAATGGGCACCAGACAACTGCTCTATAAAAGAAAAGCCATGAAAATGCAACAACAACAAATGTCACAGCATGAAAAGTCTCCAGAAGGTGCAGGACTATTGTATTGAAATTATTATTATACCTATACTCACTTCATCAGCAGATTGTCAGTAACACTTACTTTAACAGCAATAAAATTTCCAAGCCACCATTTTGTAGCAAAAACAATGATCAAACGCTACCCAACGCACCACAACTCCAACGGCTCAATCTTATACCGATTATCGATTACGAGTACATTGTTATGGTTTATTCTTTCACTGATTGTTATCCTTGCCTCAGGGTTACGGCAGTAATTACTTCGTGCCGGCGATCATGTCACATGGTATCGGAGAGTATTTATGCTCTCACTACATTCTACTGTCCCATGCGCGCGCATACCGGATGTATGAGCGGGAATTCCGACCTTATCAGAAAGGTAAGGGCTTTGACAGTAATGATTGATGATTACTTCCTTGGTTGATTTATTTTATACTAAAGTATATACTATAGAAAAACGTGTATTTGTTCTCCACTTTTATTGAATGCAAGGTAATGCATTTAATGTAAGGCCAGAAAATTATACTTCTTCACCTACAAGATTTAGACCATAAACTTATTAATTTGTGTACCTTATGGATAAAAATTTAAATATTAAACTAGTAATATTTACATTTTTATCCAAAGATTATCATCTTTTTAAAATCGTCGTTACACACTAAGTATTTCTCCTATCGTGGGTGCGTTTCACAATCATGAATCATCACATACACCAACACCCAGACTCGGGACAAATATGTGCAGATCACACAAATGTTTGCCCCGAGCGGGAATCGAACCCGCAACCCATAGCTCAGGAGTCCAATCGCTTAGCCTCTGCGTCAATCAGGTCGTTGTATCAAAATGATACAGCATCATAGTTATTTACTATATATCCCGGTTATACTCACGTGTGTATTCGGGAATGCCCGGTTGGTTACGCGGCGGAGTCGCGAGCCGAACGGTCGGCTCGCGACTCCGCCGCGTAACCAGCTCATGAATAAGGGCTCCGTTCGAGTTCGAAACTAGTCGGGCATTCCCGAATACACACGTGAGTATAACCAGGATATATAGTAAATAATATGGATAACAGTCACGGAAGTTATTATAGTAAAAAAGCATCATAGTACACAAGCTATCATAATAATTTAAATGACTGGATTTGGTGAAGAAACAAACTGCTGATTTGCGGTTATCAACCACAGTTTATTCAGTTAAACAATAATCTTTACCTTTATTGTTCCTTTGTTTAATCTTACTTACATACATTGTCATGCATAAGGTTATTATATAAGTGATATTCATTTGTTTGTCATCCATTTGAATGATAATAAGTAAGGAATAAATAATACTTCATTTGTTCCGGCAATGCGGTGTTACCCGCTACATTTTTTCGGGATAAAAAGTAGGCTATATGTTAATCCAGGGTGTTAGCTACCTCCATACTAAATCTTATCAAAATTGGTCCAGCGGTTTGAGCGTGAAGAGGTTACAAACATACAAACACACCCAATTACAAACTTTTGCATTTATAATATTAGTGTGATGTGTAACGGTTTCAATCAATTCGTTTATTTTTAGGACGAGTAGGCATAACGCTAGACGCATTTTGGGCTAAACCAAAAGACCCTAGTAAGGCTGCGGACGTTATTGCAGCGGAACATTATCTTCAGACGCATGTGAGTATATTTATTTCATTAATTGGCGAATCTAAAAAAAATTGTTGAATCTACTAATCCTGTTATAGTTATGTAAAAGTTACCAGCTTTGTAAGGCGATTATTGATGTTCTTCTTCTTATCGTATGGTTGATGAACAACCTGGTGTCAGAGTTTAAACCGCCTGTAGGCCTGACATGGCTTTACACACCGTTGAAAAATCTCTCAGGTGTGCCGGTTTCCTCACGATGTTTTCCTTCACCGTTTTTAGCAACTGATAGCTAATTTTTATTTAGTACGCACATGAATTCGACAAGACATTGGTGCGTGCCGGGATTTGAACTTGCGACCTTTGACTTGGCAGTCCAACGGTCATACCAATCGGCTATCAGTGCTATATTTTTTGCTATTATTGATGTTATTAACACAATTTACATTATGTAATAATTACTAGTATGCAAGAGCGTATATAGATAGATAGATTTCTCTTTATTGTACACCAAATACAAGCTGAAGTTATGTTAACCAAATCTATACAACGTTTAAGTACCCAAATTCCATGTATTGCTGCAATCAACATCAAACAAATCGATGGGACTGAAATGTAGCACAATATCTTATACAAACAGATCTATGTAGCTGAATCGGGAATATTGATGAAACTCGATTTCAATATATGTTTTTTCTTCATCAGCTGGCAATTTATGCACATCCAATATTCTCGGATGTTGGCGACTATCCTACTTTCGTTCGTGAACGGGTTAACAATATGAGTGCTCAACAAGGATTCTCGCGGTCACGTCTTCCATATTTCTCTGCTGAAGAGGTCAGTACACTTTGGATATTACAGCCGGCTGTATCTTATACATGAGTATCTCTATCTTCATGAATGTCAAGCATATCCTTATTTAAGATTGCATCGCAAGCCTGATCTTTTACTTAAAGATGATGAAATGAATATTTATGTATCCATGTTTGTTGGTCTTTGTATTTGTGCCTGGCTTTGCCTGTGCAAGGGTCACAGGTTCTAAAAACAGTCTACACTTGAAATTTCATCTTGATAAAGGTCTGGTAATCATTGGACGCTGCGGGCAAAATTACAAAAGAAAATACTTATAAATTTTCATTTAAAAATATTTTTTTCTAGCTAAAATGTTAAAGAACATTTTTGATAATAAATTACCGAGAAAAATTATTTGAAATCGCTTTTTATTTCAGATCAAAGCATTAAAGGGTAGCTCAGATTTCTTCGGCCTGAACCACTACACGACATTCGTTATGAGTCCTTCTGAAATGGAACCGGACTGGAAAGTGCCGTCTTTGGATCACGATACCGGTGTTAAAGTTGAGCAGAACTTGACGTGGCCTGTGCCTGGGGCTGAGTGGCTAACGGTAGGTTTGGACAGTTTTTTTAATACGTTATTTGATAGTGTTTGCATCGCGCCTGTAGGAACATACATAGGTGTTTTGTAGACCCACGTTTCTCCAGACAGAATCAGTTTTTCATGAAATAAAGAGTAAGCTAGAGTTATGAATGCATCTTCAATATGTGCATCATAACTAGGTAGATACCTATACGAAAAAATACAACAAGGATTGGTACCAAATGCTTGACATTTTAGATTTTACTTTGATATTTATTTATTCTTTAAGCACAAATTAACAAGATTACAGAGGCGGACTTAATGCCATAGGCATTCTCTCCCAGTCAACCTTAGGACGGTGCAGAAATATTTTACCGTTTACAACAATCAACACGGATATATTCGTAAATCCGGTTTGATTCAATAACTCATTATATTGCGTCAACTTACAAGTACTTTACAATAAAACATAGGTTGGTGCATAAAATTACGTTTTTACTATTTATATATCCTAGTACGTATTAACCTACTAGGATATATAAATTAAGAATAATGTTTAGTTTAATATCATATTTGATTGTAATTACATCCATAACATTACGTTTGATTGAATATATTATTAGGTACAGTCAACAACATAAGTAACTGAATATTTAAAATTTTAAACATACCATTAATTAGAGAACAACTTCCGACATGGTAAACATTCTAAAATATTCTAAAATCATCATTTGGACGCTCCTATAATTTGATACAATAACTTGAATTGATGTTTATTTATTTCAGTTATTTGACATGGGGTTTCTTAACATGTTAAGTTACTCATGTTGCTGACTGTATTTACTCGTAAAACTCATTAGTATAAGTATTATGACTCGATACAATAACATTAAGTTTCATCATCATTATCAGCCGGAAGACGTCCACTGTTAAACAAAGGCGTCCCCCTTAGGCGGGGGGGGGGGGTGAATTTATTGCCATAATCCCCTCGCTTGGCTAGCAGCTTGGGGATCGCAGTATTGGTAGTCAAGTTACAGAAGACGCTGCCCGTCTTCTGAATTTTCCCTTAGTCGCCTCTTACTACACTCACGGGAGGAAAGGGGGTGGTCAATTCTAGGCCGGATACCACACGGCATACGACACTAAATTTATTAAGTATTTTCAGTTATTGGCTTCTGTTTACTATTATTTTAATCATTATCGTCAGTTGCTATACCCCTAGTGCACTGCAATATGTTTTATAGAGATTTTCGCAGCTGCGATCATTAAAAGCCAAAGATAAAAATAAAAATTATTGCCAATCTAAAACGAAAAACCCGCCTTCTGGCGCAAGCGGGTAAAAATACGATTTACTCCCGTCACTGGGAAAACTATTCATAAGATACAGCGCAGCGGTTGTGGTAGGCCCAATAAATAGAAGTAAGCTTTCTTTTTTACACTTTCTCTATTTTACCAGAAACCTATCATGATATTTGATTTTAAACTTGACTCGACCTTAATTTTCTGTCACCTTACATTATTGACGCTGTTCCACGTGTTTGTAAAGCATAAAAAAATTGAATATTTTATTGTAGTGCAAGTAGAGCCTTCATGAGTGACGATACCGACTTAAGTACGTCCAGCGCACCATGGACGGTCAACCTCGCTATCATTCTTGTTGACTGGTCATGATCAATCTTTACTTAATGACCTATTTCCGTGTAACAATTGGCTATATATAGTCGATAAGAAGAAGTATATATTTTATTGTATTTAAAATTATTATTCAACTGTTTTACCTTTTATATATTGTATAACTCCGTGCTTCGGAAGGCACATTAGCCGTTGGTCCTGCGCCTGATCTCTCTCCGCTCGTGTCGGTCTACCGTCCCATCGGACTTTGAGAGAGAGGGAATAGGGAATGCTCAATGCACCTGTGTATGCGCGCATATTTGTGCACTATATATCTCCTGCGTAGTTGGCTAGTCTCAGGTGAGATCGGCCGCCGTGACCGAAATTTGGTCAGGAGAACATTATTATTATATTTTATTATTGTATCTATGAAGGTATTTTTTTTTAAACATCGCCCCACACTAGGAATTCCTCCTGTGTTGTGAGTGCGTTTCACAAACATGAAATATCACATACACAAACACGGATCATCAGCTGTGGATCACCCAATCAGGTCGTCAAAAATTCAAAGGTTCTCACAAGTTCAATCGCTGTCAAGATCCATCTATCTCCGATGTAGCAACAATGAAATCCAAACGGACCGCCACGAGGCTGTTAGTACAGCTAGTCGAGTTTCTATCGGCTCATTCTTGGCACAAGATTTCTGAGGAAGCAATTAAACCCAATACACCTTTGCATAGTCGTGTTACTAATTCTGTCTATCAAAGGACTTGTTTTTTTTTTCATATATTATGTAGTTTTACTAATAGTAAAGTAGGTACTGTGTTTCTACACGTGTCGTAAGCACGGGGTCTTCCCTTTTATTGTACTTAAAAAGTCATCAGATTGTTTCCTAGAAATGTGCTATTAATTAATCATCTATGTACAAACTAAGTCTTTCATTAAACTATGTAGACCAGAAGACTTCAGTGCATATAAATATAATATTGTCGATAGTATTACGTGCTACCTCATGTGATTACGTGAAAAGTTGGTATTTTCAAATTGTCTTTTAGTCTTTGCAACTGAGCACCAAATATAGGGATATTGTTGCATATGCGCATCTATTTGATGCTCAGTTCTATAGTATCTACTCTACACTATACACAATAGGTCTTAGCATATTTATTTAATTTATTTATTCACTTATGTATTCTTAGCTTATAGCTTAGGCACATTATGATCACGCATCTACAACTAAACCATAGTACATAATAAATGATCAGTAACCTTTCATAAAGTTACGTCAGTAACAATTTAATTGTCCACTGCCGTTTGATCACGCAACTTAGCGTCACACAGATCAACTTTCAACTTATATTTGTCCGCAGGTCTACCCACCCGGCTTCCGAAAACTCCTCAACTGGGTGCAAGGAAACTATAAAATATTAAAAGATATTCCGATCATTATCACCGAGAATGGCATGAGCGATAAAGGCCAAATAGAAGACTACGAGCGAGTATCTTACTTTAACGAGTATCTTCACCAAGTGCTTCTGGCGATACATGAAGATGGATGCAACATAAAAGGCTATTTCGCCTGGACTTTAATGGACGACTTTGAATGGTCGGATGGATATACGTAAGTATTCTGGACTTTATTGTATGCAGTATTATTCTGATCTATGCAATAAGGACTGCATTTATATTCAATATGATACCAGTAAAGTGAATAGTGTTTTAACTGACTCGAAAAAGGAAGCGCTCCTTAATTCAACTGTGTTTTTTTTTTCAAATCGGTGGACTTACTTTTTCCAAAATATTTTATAACTATTGTATTTTAGATAATATAGATCTATTATAACTTATAGTTTAATAACATACCTCTAATTCTCCTCATTAAAATCTTATCATCACCTAAATTGGCATTGAGCATTTGGCTATTGGTTCTTGTCTCTGCACTACTCTAAGGTATGACTGGTAGAAAATGCCTCAGGCATTAAGTCCGCCTTGTACACCACCTAGCTCAAGAATAAATAAACATTAGACTATCGTAATTTGCAAAACAAGTGATCTAGTTATAACCGTATTAGATCATTGTTAAAAACCTTGGCATCGTTTAAGGATATATACAAATTCTTGTATTAAACAAAGTTTATAGTATTCATTAACTACAATTAAAATCTTGTTTATAAATAATACACAAGTTGAATTATACAGAAATAAGTCTAAGTTATTAAAAGCTGAATAAATACGAACACATTCGTATCCCTACAAATTTATATTTTGTACAATGTTTTATTAGTTGGAAAAGTATAATAGGCTTGTTATACTTTTAACAGTATAAAAGAAAAAACAATCTTATATTAGGAAACTATATTATTTTCTCTCTATAGTCTCCAAATTAATACCTAACAGTACCTCTTTACCATGACATCATGGTCCTCTTCCATAAGGCCGTCTTCTTCTTTCATTAGCCCATGCCAATTTGTTCATTGTGGCGTTCTAAGGAGGAGGCCTTTGTTCAACAGTGGACGTCTTCCGGCTGATGAATGATGATTGTTCAAATAATAATAATATAACTAGGGAATCACAACTGTTTAACTCATGTAGCCTCTTGGTTTCCATTTCTAAGAAGAAAATGGTTACAACATGTTCTCACGCCTAATAGGTTATTTTCTACTGTATTACGTAATACGGGCTCAAAGTCAAATCTTGATGTACCAAGTTGGGATTGAACTCCTACTAATTTCCAAAATAACTACTATTATTAGTAAATGCATAATCTCTCCTATAAATATAAGTAATTCATTTGTTGTACTAAATTAGCAATCGCTCTATACCCATTACAATAAGATTTAATGAATTAATTTGCAAAATGCTAAATTCAACTGCCAACCGCTGTCGATGCTATTTTTATTTGTACCGGTCATTTTTAATCACGCTATCATGCATTTTTACTACTTTGGCTTGAACATTTCGTGATTCATAAATACATTTTCAAGCGATCATAAAATATTAATTAGTATGCATACATTTCTAAATGGCAAATTTGAATGTCGAAGTCGTCATAACTTCCAAAACTAAACTAACTATTGTGTCGGTCTATCTGTATCATCATCATCAGCCTATCTATGTCCACTGCTGGACATAGACCTCTCCTAGGGCACGCCACTGAGCTCGAGCTTCGGCCGTCCGTTTACCGGTGTCTAAACGATTGCAATACTTCACTAGTGATTTTTTAAGCTGTAACGAACAAAGTCATAGTTGCAAGAACTAACCAATAATAATATGAAGGGTACTAAAGCATATAATAAGCAATTAAATTAGGCATTACCAAGAAGCCTTCGACAGATTGTTAAGGTTCCCGAAATAAAGAGAAAATAATAACTAAATAAATAAACAACACGGATAAAATTTAAAATTAGTATCAATTAAATAAAGTAATCTAAGTTCCATTTCCATTCCATGATAATGACTGCACTATAGTTATTTTATTAGTAAACGATTAGTGACAAAATGCTAACCTAAATACATACGTTGGCGCTTAATGACTAACAAACGTTTTATTTCAAAGTAAATAAGCGCCTATTACAAACTTATCTAACGATGTTAAATAACATTGACAATAACAGTACTGTTTAAAGTATTATAACGTTAATAGCTCCAAAGAAGAGATTTATTAATAGTCTAATCATCAATCTAAAGCCAACAAGGTTTAATAGTTTCAAAACACATTTATTTATTTGACGATTTACTTATCGATAAAAGGGAATATGTTTGCAGCTTAATTAGGATATAAGTACGGGTCTTTGGTAATTAGTAATATTGTATGCGTAAGCCTAAAACCATTTTATCACTGAATCATTAAAGATATTACACACCGAAAAAGAAATCGCTTTTGATACTTTGTCTCTCATCAATTGTGTTTATTAATCATCAAACATAAAATAATAACGTTTTAAGGATCTAATTTTTCCATTTTAAAGTTTAGAGGTTACTTCCTACACAAGACGTATCTACAGCTGGCTGTAGATACGTCTTGTGTAGAAAGTAACCTCTAAACTTTTAGACTAACGCACTTGCCCTGAGGCAAGTGCGTTAGTCTGATTATACTCCGATGAGCTGTCAACAATGTTTAATCTTTTCTAAACACGTTCGCATTACATAATATACGAGCATTATCATTTTGTTGACGCTATAGTATTGTGCATATGTATTTCTATTTGAGATAAATCTGTCACATCTCTCACTTATAAAATCATCTGAGCTAAGTTTGAGATTAACACTATTTCGGGTTTTATATTTATGTTACATTTATCAGGCTTCAAACTGAATCGGAGGTTAGAAGTACCTAACTGAAAAGGAGATTAGTTTATTTTCCCATTGATGGAAATGTCTGCTGCACTCACTTAAAAACATATTATTATAGGTAGTTCCCATATTACCAAGTTAACAAGATTAAGAGACATAGGTGGAAGTGGAAGCAACTATATTTAATATGTGAAGATTTTTCGATTTAATAATGATTAAAGTTTGGGCCAACTTTCTGTTCTCTGTTTTCAATATTCAATTCAATATTCATTTATTCATAAAATATAAGCTTACAGTATATATAACCAAAACGAAAACAAACACACAGGAAACAAGATATTAAAAATGTAAAATAATTATTATTATTATTTTGACTAATTTTGCGTTTATTTGATCACTAAGTTTCTTATAATCTATTTCCAGAACCAAATTTGGGCTGTACAAAGTGGATTTCGACAGTCCAGACAGAACACGCACTCCAAAACTGTCAGCAAAGAACTATCGCAACATCGTTCGGACGCGTCGCATAGACTTCAATTACATCAAGCCACCCCTTATTCATTCAGCACAGTTTAATTATTTGTGATAAAGAAGAGTTGTACATACGTTACCTATTTATAATAATTAGTTTAAGATTTTTAAATTATTTTATAAACGAAACTGAAACACATGTTTTTGTTTTAATTTTGGACACCTTAATCAGACAGCCAGAAATGAATACAATAAAAACGTAGGTACCCTTCGTACTCGTATCCTTACATGCAGTTATATGTCTACCAAATCCAGTTTACCCCAGTCACCTAAATCAGTCTAGACGTCCAAATGGACTGGATTATAATGTAGCGTAAGAACATTAAATCTATCCCACGCTTCACCTATATCAATTCGGTGTCGACTTGTCTGTGACACCAGTTTATCTCTCTCCTCTAAATTAGGTTTTTCTTAGCCTCCATATATTTTTAAGTGGATTTTCAAAATATTTAACGCTGAATTTCAAATTATCAGTGTTGATGATAGCCTGCTATCAAGTTCAAATGCTCAAACGTTGGGACGTTTTTTTACTCTTGTGCACCTTACTAACTTTAAACTATCGCGTTGCATGATCATAATAAAATTAAATTACGACACCTTATTTTGCATTTTACCGCACAAATTGTGCACCTTAATTATTTATATAATCCCAGCAGGTATATATGTATGTTTTCAAAGTCTGATATGGCATAAAAAAAAACATGTTCATGTTGGATAGGGTACCGCAAGGCAACATTCTAGGGCCACAATGAACTTTGTTTTATTTTTATATTTCAAATCCTTTGGTGACTTATTTCATAAATAGATAACTTATTAGAATATAATAATTTTTTTTTTGTAACTTTAGTTTTAAGTAAATTTTTGCTATAATTAAACCATTCGGTTCAGCATGATGTTTGCTACTCAAGTTTATGTCTAACACCTTATCTGTAATGTGCATTGGGCAACCTAGTTTACGTTGTGGAAGCGAGACGCCTTACATTGCACGTAGCGGCGCCTCGCTTTCACATCGTTAACTGTCCTGTTTTAAGAGTTCATGGTAAGGGGGCATATCTGCGAATTAGATGTAAGACAAAATTTACGTTTGTTGGTTTTCCAAATAATTGATTAAATATAAGTACAAACTATTCCTTTCCTGATGTTTCATGTTTGGTATATCGACAGCAGCATACCAAATAGAAGGAGCGTGGAACGAAGACGGTTAGTAGCTGTTATAATATTTTTGTGATTACATACTAAGTAGAAAACGGGAGAACGAGCCTTGTGGCGTACCCTGGGGGAAGCCTACGGCCGGCAGTGGACTGCAATAGGCTGATGTGATGATGAAGATGATAGTAAGTATGATACTAAGTAAAGAAAAACCAGTCTTGTTAAGCACTTTATACCTAATGAAAGAAATACTAAGATCTAAAAGCAGTGTGCGAGAAGGTAGAAATGAACGATCGTTATTTTATAAATTTACCATAATGTAGGTCTACGTATACCTATACCTATCCATAAAATGACGACTAAAATGGTCTATATTTGGTGATAAGCCATGGCAAATAAAAAATAATAGTCGTTGACGAGACACATCCTATAGTTGACCACAAGATTATTTCTCCAAACCCAGTGTGCAGCGCGTTGTGTTAAATCAAGGATAAACCAAAAAAGTTGGGATAAAGAAATATCTCCTGATAATGAAAGTACTGGAAAAAAGCTAAATGAGTTCATGACTCCAATAACCTTCTAAGAAATTGTAGAGCCGTTATATCTTGTTTTGTTGTATCTTTCTTAAGTAAGTAATATAATCTTATCTGAGATGAAATAGGCTAACATCACTAAGATCAATAAGGCAAATTCAAACCATATCATACTGGTGACTCTTGAATAGTAAAATACTATAAATCTTCTTGATGTATTTACTTCTTATCGCTTTAATATTTATATTCTTTTCATAAATTAGACAATTAACACCCGAAAATTGATAAGCATCGTATTTTCTTTTGCATGGCGTTGACAATTTTATTACTCTTTTGAATTCATCCAGACAGTGTTCTCAATTGACTAAAGTTAAAAATGCCAGTTTCATTATTTTAAATTATTTTAATATGAAACGTTACAGAAAAAGGTGAAAGTGTGGGACACGTTTCTCACAATCACCCAAATTACACAAAGGATGGTACGAATGTTAATGTGTCGACTGATTCCTACCATAAATACATGGAAGACATAGAAATGATTAAAAACCTTAGCGTAAGTTAATACCACACTTCTATTTCATGGCCACGGTATGTCGACGTTAATGTAAGGAAAATAATATTTGCAAATATCTGTTGGTCCGCTTATTTGAGGTGGAATTTTTTAAAGGTGTTAAATGCCAGAACTTTGGATTCCGGCTCAAGATAGTAGAGAGTTTATCTGTAATAAACTGAAATATTTAAATGGACAGTCAAATCCAAAACTTATAATCCCATATTTTTGGTTGCAGGATCCTCCCAAACGGTACTGAGAATAACATAAACAAAAAAGGAGTGATGCACTACCGGAGATTTTTCATGGATCTTATAAAAGCCAATATTACTCCAATCATTACTCTTTACCACTGGGACATGCCAACTTCTTTGATGGATCAAGGAGGCTGGTGCAATCCAGTACTAGTAGATTACTTTGAAGATTACGCACGAGTGGCATTTGAATTATTTTGAGATCTAATAAAATATTGGCTTACTGTTAATGAACCTCATCAGCATTGCCTTAACGTGAGTTAAAAGGAAAATATCAACTTTTTTCCAAAGGACCAACACGGTTACATCATGTAGTATAAATTTAATTCTTTTACATTTCTTTTATCAACAAACAACAGTTATATTAATTTTAAATGAAACAATTAATTAGGAATTAAAATTTTGCACTTGCATTTCCATTAATTGATTCTTGTCAATGGTTTAAATATTTGGTGACACGAGTACTCAGTACATATTATATTATCATATTATGTACCTCTTCTGCCTGCCTATTCCCTTTATATAATTATTTTTTTAATTCTAGGGTTACGGTGTTCCCCTCTTGCTATTCCCTAAAATTAAAAAAATCCATTCGTGCCAGGATTATCGTCACCTGGTGTGGCCTTGTGCCTTTGCGCTCATTACATGCTACTAGCACACGCCCGAGCGTACCGCTTGTACGACAAAGAATTTCGTTACTACCAAAAAGGTAAGGGTACTTCGTAATTAAAAAACGTGCAGACATTCGTATGAATATTTTCTTCATTAAAATGAAATGGTGAAAAAAATATTCCATGATTTTAAGATTATTTTGCTCATACCTTTCCAAAAGCTTTGTTTTTGAATTATTTTCTTCCGTGATAATTTTTTTTCTTAATTACAACATAATAATTTACTATTTTCTGGTTTTACACACGTGTTTAGTGGGGAATACCTGATGAAGATACACCAAAACGCCAAAAATATTGATTGAACTTACATACCTATAAAACATGTGATCAGCTATAGTCATTGTTTATCTTTTTGACAACTGTTCAACCTAGCTCTTGGTTAGCGCTAGCTTCTTCATCGCTGCAGAAAGGTTTTCTTCTTTACGAATTTTCTTTGACAGACTTTTATTTATAGGTTTCGTCACCATATCTCTTGATTGTAACCGAGTTACCCAAAATACAACTGTACTGAAGATCTGGAGGCAGCGGAGCAACATCTCCCAATGAATGTAAGTTCGATTTTGTTATTAAAGATATTGTCTCTTCATTTCTTTTATACTTTCGTTAATTGGATCTGAATGTGGAATTGTATACTATCATCTCAACAGTTTGAGGTTATACAATTCCACATTAGAATGGCCATAATGATGGCAGTGCCATCATTTTGGTCCTGTCCTGCAAGTTAACCTATTCTAATGTATTTATTTATGTTTAGGTGGGACTGTTCGCTCACCCCATATTCTCCAAGACTGGTGACTATCCTGAAATAGTTCGACAAAGAGTTAATAATTTCAGTGAACGACAAGGGTTCCTTCGATCTCGTCTGCCATACTTTACTGCTGAAGAGGTTGGTTTATAGCCAGCCTTCCTCGATAAATTAAACAATTTTTTTTCAATTCAAACCAGTTTCTTGTGATTAAAACAAACGAACTCTTCAGCTTCATTATATTATTATAGATAAGTATACATAGATAGTATAGATGATGTGATTATCAAAATAAAATTATATTGAACTAAGTCAAAATACGTCATTAAAGTCAAAAAATATTTTTAACAATTCAACATTAATTACATAGTTTTAAGCTAATATTAATTTCAATTCAGATATACTAAAAATATGCAGGTATATATCTAATTAAGTAATAAAATAAATAGATAATTACATGAGATTTTCAGACTCGAAGATTTGTTTTCATTTAATTTTTTACCTAGTCAACAACAATGGTATAATAAAAACTCATTTTCTCAGTGATAACTCACTTTAAAAAAAAGTAGTTAGTAGTTATATCATAAATAATAAATAAATAATAATAATAATATCTTGGGACAGCTCACACACGGTCATCTGATCCCAAACTAGGCAGAGCCTGTATTATGGTAACCAGCCAACTGATAAACATACTTATATATTTCTAAATACATACATAATATAGATAAATAACACCCAGGCACAGAACAAATGATTATGCTCATCACACAAAGATTTGTCCTGGGGGAATCGAGCCCACGACCTCCGGTTTAGCAGTCATGGCCATTAACCACTAGACCAACAGGCCAGTCATCTTCATTAATCGCAGCCTGTCTTTGCCCACCGCTAGGTATAGGCTTTTCCTTTTGTGTGCTAGTCTCCACGCCTCTGTAACTTGTGTAGTGCAAATAAATTCCCATAAAGTATCAGTAAACTTAATACATTACCTACTTTTTTCAAATTACTTGTATTGGTACAAATATACATTCTTCTTCTTCTTATCGTATGGTTGATGAACAACCTGGGGTCAGAGTTTAAACCGCCTGTAGGCCTCCGACATGGCTTTACACACCGTTTAAAAATCTCGCAGGTGTGCTGGTTTCATCACCATGTTTTCTTTGGCTTTTGGCTTGTTTTACTAATTTTCAAAACAGTTTTAGGTAGAAGGACAAATAGAGTATTTATAATTAAAAAAAAAATACTACTAGCCTATAGGGACCACGTATTTACCGATAATAAAAAGGCTGAGTCGATAGTGAGAGTTGCATAAAGCAGCAGACCGGGCTTTGTGGCGTACATTGGGAGAGGCCTATGTCCAGCAGTGGACTGCAACGGGCTGATGATGATGAAGAAGGTTGAGTAATGTTGTAGCGGTTTAACTATAACAATTAATAACCGGTTAAGGCTAAGGGTGACCGCATTTTGGCTTTTAACCGAAACAGTTCCTTGTTTAAAATGTAGTAGAATAACTCTAACTGCCACTTTTACGACGTAGTTTGCGCCAAGAAAGTTTTATATGCACTTTATTTGTTTTTTGTGTCAGCTGGATAACGTATACGTAGGTATAAATAGTTCAACTCATTTGTGCGCGCGGCGATATGTTTGAGTAAACCTTGTACCTATAGGTATATACAGTGACTGTGTGTGCGTGACAATAGGTACAGTGAAGTACAAAATACAAATACATTTACATATTTCAAAAATAAAAAGTACAGCTTGGTGACAAACAGTAACTATTGTAAATCAGTTTAGATTATTTAATTTTAAGGTTATTGTAACCTGCTCCGCTGTTAAATAATAATTATTTGAATACTTAAAAACAACTTAATTTGTTAAATGCATGTTTATTGAACTATTAATCTGCATCGCTACTAAAAAAATCTAATGATGAATTTTCGGATTCGCTGCTCTCACCAAGATTAATTATTAATTCAGATTCCATGACAAAATGTCGATAGTATTCTTCTTCTTTTTTTTACGTGTAAACAAGTATTACGCCACATCTCTTCATCAATTTGAGTTAAACGTTCACTTATTAGTTCCATTATTCTCGTCAGATTTTGTTCGATGTTATGCGAAGCAATATAATTTTTAAAATTCCACACACATTTTCTATGGGGTTTAATTCAGGATGATATAGTGGTAGGCAAGAACTTTTATGCCATATGGCTCAAGTATGTCATTATTCTTATAAGTAATGTGGTTTTCTTTATTTTTTAAATCAAATCATACAGTTCTATTTTTTCATATGTGGGGCATTCCACGTGAAGCGGACAGGTAAAAAAGGTAGATCTTTTCGATTTTCGTGATTTTTGTATACGTCCTCAATCCAGACACAAAATATTTTAACTGAATATAGCGTGGTTACCGAGATACAGTGGTTTAAAAATTTAACTTACCGGCAGGTATGCGCTACTTCACTCGTCAAGAACACGTGTTACTCGGACGACGACGCGACGGCCGCGTCACTGTCACACAAAATAAAGCTGTCTAATTACAAGCGCACGCACACATAGCGCCGCGCGCACAAATGAGTTGAACTATCTGTACCTATATAATAAGAATGTACTATACATTTTTAATGAAAAATTCATGGAAAATAAAATAATATCTACATGCTTGACAAAGTAAACGCTTTTTAGGTGAACTGATTATAATGAACCGCATGATGCGGGCAGTAGAATTACAAAAAAGATGAGATTTAGATCTGCAAGTTGAATTGAGTAACGTTATCATCACAAACAAAATGTTAAAACAATTGTAACTACGATGGTAATTACCAACAAAATCTACCTAATTTTCTTTAAGTAAGACCTTCAAATGTACATACATAGGTACATGTTAGGTCTTCGACCATTCACAGGTCGAGGCATTACGGGGCAGTTCTGGCTTTTTCAGTCTCAACCACTATACAACCTTTATGGTATCCTCGTCTTCGATGGAAAAGGAATGGGAGACGCCGTCTTGCGATCACGACACTGGGGCAAAAGTTGAAATGAAGGCGATCTGGCCTGCACCTGGTGTTTGGTGGTTGGCGGTAAGGACCTACATCATTTAAGATTTTTCATTGTGTGTTGGTAGCGAAGAGGTTTACCTACAACAATTATCTGAACAGATTTTTTTTTCGGATTTTCCTCACCTAAAGAGATTGCTTCACCGGAGGTTTAGCGAGCTTTACTGAACTAAAGCTGTTAACAAACTGAATTGGATTGAGCAAGAGCGCAGCTAAGGGCACCCTATAGGGGTCTAGATTGTGGCGTACGGGGTTGCTGGAGGAACAACAAGGGAGCTGGCTTTTATTATTTAGAGCTGTATTTTTAGTTAGGTACGTGGCTTTGAACGTGCCGGCTCGACCATGAAAGGAAGGATCAAAAATGTTAACGGCCATGAAGCATTAAACTGTGAAGAAATCACTCAGCCACTGACATTCAGTCTGTTTTATATTACAGGTGTACCCACCAGGATTCCGTAAAATGATCAACTAGGTGAGCGAGAAATATGATATTACATAATATAATATTAGAAGCTGGGACATTTAAATAATGCAGCCAATGCAGCTCGCATGCTTGGTGTAGGTGCGCTGAGAGGCGAATAATATCTAATTTATTTAATATAATAATTAAACTAAAGCTAATGTAGCCGACATATGTACATATTTAATATTCTCTAAAGAAAGCCTAAAAAAATAACAGGACCCAAAAATCATTTTAACTAACAATTTAATATTATATTATATTTAGTTTTCTATTAAGACAGTTAAATCTCCCCGTTCTTCGTATCGTATGGTGGATGAACAACCTGGTGTAGAGTTTATCCGCCTGTAGGCTTCTGAAATGGCTTTAGAAACCGTTGAAAAATCTCTAAGGTGTGCCGGTTTCTTCCCCGTTTAAACAAGTAGATATTTATTCATGAATAATTAAAACAAAAACTGTTCAAAATTATGTTAATTCAGTAAAATAGTCAATAAACAGGTACTCCTTGATCTTTTGCTTACGAGACCAATAAGGCGTCCTAACATTTTACCACAACAGTACATTGTACCTACCATTCTAAAACAGCGTCGATTTTGAAACTCATAACTGTTCAGTGTTGCCACAATGAGCAGCTTAACACAGCGTGTGGTAACATTAATAGAAACCTGTTTACCCGACCAAACACGGACGCCTGGTACCTAAATACGATCGTTATACTACTAATTACTTTAGAGTATAGCCGGCTAATAGAGTCGCAACAAGTTCTTCGGTACTGTTGGCTCATTATCGCTTTTAAATTGGGTTACAGCAATGTTCTTGCTTTTTGCATTTTGGAAGGCATTTCGGGTATTTGGAGTTAAAGTAGTCAATTAAAAAGATTTTAGTCATAATAGTAAATTATACAGTTCAGAAATTTTCATTATTGATAGTTTAGGTGCGAATTAAAAGTCTGGAACAAGTTGCATAATTCTAATTTTCAAAGATACTTTACTTTTTCTAGTGACTTCATACTACAAATACTTTTGATGTAGAAAAAAACAATGTATAAAGAAAACATTATAAATAGTAATTGAGATCACTAAACGTCCTTAGTGTTCGCATGACGACAGACTTTGTAGATCCGATAACCGTCCACTTTGGTCACAATAGAAATCCATTATATAGGTCACACTGACAACGGCGCTGTTCAAACCCTCCTCTGCCTCTTAAACTTCAAAATTGTCCACTGACTGTCTTTGTGGCATACTTTTTATTCAGTCAGGACGGGATTTGTCTTTATCTTTTAGAATATAAATAAAAATGAATGGTTTTCCTCTATTCAATACCTACTAAACCATTGATTCGATTGTTAAGAGAGGGTCTTCTGAGGACGCCCGAGAGAGTTTCTAGCCAAAATAAATCTGTATAATTTTATCCTATATCCACGCAGCCGTAGTCGCTGGCATTAGCTAGTAAATTATAATTATTAATAGTACTGTACCAAAAAAGTAACGAGGCCATGTAAACAGTTTCTGAAAAAAAATAATTGAATTTTATGTTGGAAACCATAAAACTAGCACACCACAAAACTCTTTTATGCGGATAGAACGACAGATTGGCAAATAAAACCTAGCTTCTATTCAATACGGTTTACAAACTACACTTAACGCACGAAATCTACTGTAAAAACAATTATAGATCTACCAAAATATAATCAACTAAACTATCATAAAAGGTACACAAGCGTATTCTGCTAACTATAAAACGAAGCAGCAAACTTTAAACTTTGTTCCCCACAGCCAAAGATATTGTTGCCTCGGAATAAACACTAAACTACAAAAGTTAATTTTAGTTAGGTCAGCCATTTCGAACTTCACATTTTCCATTCAGCCAGATCGAGACAGCGCTTAGCGAATTGGAATGGACCGTGAAATGTTACAGTTTGAGATTCGGTTTTCAAAGTGCCACATTGCATTTTAACGGTATTTTTGGGTAAGTGGCCTGATTTCCAGATATTTTAACCGGTTACTTTAAAAGATAGTTTAAAATTCTGGTTCAACATGTCGTTTTAAATGAACTCACAGCGAAATGAACATAGGTAATTATATTCTAGTTTTGGACTCTCTCTCTCTCAATTATCATTAGCGTAGTTTGTATTCGCCCGTGGAGTGCCGGGCCAGAATAGCACCTCCCCATCTTGTCCCGTTGGGTGTCGTAGGAGGTGAATAAGGGAAAATCCTGAAGATGGGCAGCAGGTGTCTTCTGTAACTTCATCGCCAATACTGCGATCCCCAAGCCGCTTGCCAAGCGTGGGGATTATGGCAACACGGAGGTCAATGTTAAATGGTTAGTTACTAAGCAATTGAGTATATCAGGAGTTCTATATAGCCTTTATGGAATTATAACATGACTGTGTTAATTTATTATTGTATTTTTGTAATAGTAATGGAGTGATTAATTTGTTAGGGATATTTGCTACTTTTTTAATGCATCTAAAAACACGACGGAAAATTCGTGTCTAAATCAGGGTGATTTGAATCTAACAGTAATTTACGCTATTTTTGCAGGGGCAACTAATTATATCTTGCTTTAATTCTAATATATCATTTTTCTTTAATACTCTTTCATCAAATTCATCGTTTTAAGCGTTTCACATTCTGTGAGATTCACATAGATGTTACCATACATCTTTTTCTTAAATAAAAAAAAAAAAAATAAGCAGTTTAGCAAATTATTTAATTTGCTTAAATGTGTGTTGTAATCTACTATATACGCTGTTTGTTTTGGCAGTTCAGGAGAAAAACAAATATTTAAAGTTACGGATAGGTTTAGAATAGAATAAAATATTTTGTTTACCAAGTCTTCGTAAAATATTTCCTTGCATAATATTTATAAGTATATCTTAATTCGAAAAGTATAAAGTTGTATAGGCTTCCAATATGTTTCATTTTGTAACTTTTATCTTTGAGGCTCAAAATAACTTCCTATTTGTTTCTGTATGTGACGAAAATAATACTGTTGACAATTTTTATTTATTTTTTATTATTAAATTTGCGATATTATAATATTATGTTGAGGTATGTACACCCTTTTCTCCTCTTTTTTCACTTATATTGTGAAGGAGTCAATAATCCAAAGCACACGCATCTCTTGATATTATCATTATAAATTGCACAACCACAATTATTTGGGCAGTCATCGTCCTTTGAACAAAATGTAGCTGAAAAAATGGGAATAATTTTAATCATAATCTACATTTTGTGGGAGGTCAGATGTACTTAGAATAGGAATTTTTTTGTTTTGGTGAAGAATTCGATAACGACAGGCTTGCCGTTTGTTGCAGGGGACTTATGGGATAATATGTAGTAAAATATGTACTATATAGACAGGACACTCCTGCTATAGGACACCTCTTTCAAAGTGATCGAAGTATGTCTTGTGCGAGAATGGAAATCGATAAGCCAACTAGGTCTTTCGTTTATTTTTAGTGAGCCCTGACACCTTTACAATGTTTCGTGCTCTAAAAATGGCAATAAGCTCGTTTCAAATTACATCTATTCATCTGCATTCGATGGAACTGGAATCTGACTTCAACATGGTTAGACAAAGGATAGGTGGATGATGATAACATCCATTCTAATCGAAAAAGATTATTTATAGATTTTTTTATGAATAAAGTCCTATGGATCTACTTTTGGGCTAAAAAACATATAATTAACTTACTTTGCGGGTCGACTGAACTATATGAGGCAGCACTAACCACCACCATTAAGAATGAGAACAAAAACACGACTTGTAAGAACTTCATTATGACAACTGTCAAACTTACACTCCTCAGTTGTAATAAAAATATTCTACATCGATATTTATATAAGTACTTGGAAGTAATATATAAATTGATTTTTATGCATTAGTTACATTGTGGTACATTGTTATTATATTCACCAAATGAACCGCTGATTCAAACGCGTGACTTCGTATGTAACACTTTTGGTTTGCCACACATCAGCCTATTGCAATCCACTGCTGGACGTAGGCTTCCCTTTAGGTCTGCCACAAGGCCTGCTCTCCCGTATTTCGCTACCCAGTCACTACCAATTACCTGGAATATAGGGCGGACGGGAACTGGGGGCCGTTTCCTTTGGCTACTCTTCATGGGGCCCATAGTCACCACGCTGGGCAAGCGGGTTGCCAACCACAGTATGGTTAACGATATCCACACAGTGAAACTCTACTGGCAATCCCCCAGAAATATTTTTTAGTCGCCTTTCACGACACCCACGGGGGTGATCTATTCTAGGCCAGAAATCACACGGCACATCTTCATTTTCTGCTTTATGGGCCTCAAAAATAACCGTTGTACCTACGCCTCATGTCTCAACAGTTGTATAGATTTATCGTCCCTTCACATCGGTATGTGAGGAGCTATCCAGTACCTGAGTATTACCTCACACTTGTGCACTTTAATATCTTCTGCTTCGATAGCTAATGTCAGTTGACATTCGCCACCGTGACTAAAATTCGGTCAAGAAGATATTTTTTTTTTTAACTAAATTATTCTAAAGAAGTTCATAGCGTCGTTCGGCTGAATAATTATATATTAATATTTTATATTTTATAAATAGATTAGGATATTGATTAGGTAATACTTTAAAAATGATCAAAATCCTACTTAAAAGGGCTTTCATTATTTCGGAGGTAATTGAAAGTTAAAACTAAAAAACCCTATCACGAAGGCTATATTCGTACTACCAGTTATAAATTAGGTGGTCCAAGGAAAGAAAAATTGTGTCTTTTTACGTAAAAATCTCAGCAATATCTCATTTTCAGAAACTGATCATTATTACAACTTAATCGACAGCAAAGAGTATTTGTCAGAGTTAGTTACTTACAAAAACTTGCATTTCTAATACGAACTCTTTGGCACAGTGCTCGTGTAGGTATATTCTTTGGAAAGCTTTTTATTCGTCAAGGATATGGACCGAGACCCTTACTTTAATTCTAATTTTATTTTTTTATCACTTGTATAGGGATTAGCCATGCGAGTTGGCCGCAAGGTTGACCGTCCAAAATGTGCTGGACTTACTTATGTGACGTTACTCGTAGTGGAGGCTTTCCGGGTACTTTGATCCAATAAAAGGAAAAATTAAATAGAGTAGGCAAAACAACTGCCAAACTTAAGTGGAACTGGTCACGTCTGCCGCATGTTGGAGGGCGAAGACAACCACGCAGACCACGCACCAAAACAGCAGCAAATGACTTCGTGGCACGTCGAGAAAAAGAAGGCGTGACGAACTGGTCACTGTGGAAGGAGAAAACGAGGCCTTTGCCTTGCAGTGGGATAGTACTGGCTGATAATAATAGTAATAGATGCAGAAAGCAGTACTCCTCGAAACGGCACGCACTGTGAGGAGTTTTCTCTTTATGGAGCCCTAACCACCGGTAGCGTTGACCCTGTTCCCGCTGCTGGTTGGGCCCTATTTTTTATATTTTTAAATATTGTATTTTCTACATACCTATATAAAAATATTATGTTTTGAATAAAGGAATTAGTAATAGAGTGCGCATTAAAACAACTCAGACTAATCGCCGATCTCGGAGACATTTAATGATTACTTAAACTATAACAAAGTGAAGATTTTCTTTGTGAAATGTTTACTTAGTAATCATTAACGTCTCTGAGTGCGGCGGTATGATAAATGATTTTATTTCTGCAAATAGGTTTTTAAAAAACACTTTTACACGTCATTTTTTATATACTAATTTGAATGATGGTGTCGGCATTTCCTAACTGACTACCTCTGAGAAGAAATGCCGAAACAAACTCAGGGGTCAATGTCTCTTTTAAAGTCCAGACAAACGTAAGTTTGTGTGAGAACAATGTAGGTCGTCCGAGATGGTTTTTTTTTTGTTAAGAAAAAAAATCCAATGCCAGCTTGAGTCGACCTGTCCTGACAGATGCCCCGTCTCGTACCATCTGCAGGACATTTGGGTAGGCCGTGTGAGATACTCAAACCGTCAGACATATAATATAGAGAAAAAGTTCAAAAAAAAAAAAAATCCTACATTATTCATGCATTCTTTCAATTATGACTTCAGGCAATACAAAACTGTTACTATACATAGTAAAATCTTTTAATGCGCACGTAGTAGACGAATGAGGCAGCTTTACAGACAAAATATAGTACCTGTAACACAATCAATTGATCGCAGTAATAGTCATTTGGTATGCTAAATTGTTAACTGTAATGTCGGTACCAATCAGTCACGATACACGCATAGCTAATCAGTTGATTAAGTCCGCAAATATAAAAGGTATTACAGCCGGATAACCGACGCCATTTGTTTGAACACGATCAAAATCACACAAAATTGATTTATTTATCCGGTTCTCTGAGCTAGGGTGTGTGCCGAAAATTATGAAGCTTGTGAAATTAATCAAGCGTGTATTTCAACATTTATATTTCGTTAGAGCGCTTTGTAGATTAGCTATTAATGATGATATTTGTATGAAGTGTGCATTTAATATTTATTAAGTGACCTGATTGTATGCGATCATAATGTTTTTAAAAGAAAAGTATTTAATCATGCCATTTGGGAAATTTTCCTAACCTCTACACTACATCTTATGGAAACATAAAACATAGCATAACATCACGTCTGTTTTCCCCGACGAGGTAGGCAGCGGTTTATATATACCTGTGATGATAGCTGTAAGTGGTTTATAATAAATAATAATAATATAGTACCCACATTTTGCTAAATATGTTATAGGTCCGAAAATAAGAGGGGGTGAGCCTATTGCCATATTCGGGCACAAATTTGGACTCCGTGCTGCTACTGAGGTTTCGGGATTCGAATCCAAGACCACATTCTCAGCAATTTCTATGCACATATTCTTGTTTAACGTTAGAAGTGAGAAACGATTCTTACTTACTATAGATACTTAGTTAAGTTCATTTATTTCAAGTTTAAAAAGGTTGGCCTTCAGGGCCTTCAAGCTTTTAATGGTAAAAAGATAAGTATCTAATTACCCAAAAATGTAAACGAAAACAGCAGGCTTCAAATCTCATACTTGAAAAACGCTCTATGTGCCCGGTTTCTAAATGTGTGCTTATAATAAGGTGGTTATTACATTAATTACACTATTATTAAATGAAGTTTTTATTTCAAAATTTACATTTTTTACACTGACTTGCAATAATAACAGTTGTTTACAATAATTTGAAAAATATAGACAAAAACATGGTACAAGAAAATGTAGGTAAAATACTTTCAGCTATTAATAATCAAAATATTAGCGGCGTCAAATGATACCGCTAATTCATTATTGCGTTGAGGCTGCTGGTGGATCCCTTTCCAATTTTTTCTATTTCAGTTATCCTAAAAGCGGAGTTGGAAGTGTCCCTAATCCGAAACATTCGCATCTCTTGGTATAATCGTTTTGTTCTCCACACATGCAGTTTTGTGGGCAATCTGCTTGCGTCAAACAATAATTACCTGAAACAAATAAGAACAAATATTTATGCATCACTCAAATATTTTTGCTCCATGTAAGGACTGAACACACATAAATCCACAGAAATTTGACTCTGTCTTGTCTTCTTATTCATAAAGAGGATAATACCTGTATTAACTTAAACTTGCCTTAAGTCTATTGACATCTTTGTTTTCTGACATGCAAACGACAATGACATAATTTAATCCGTGGTTTAAAATTGTAACTTTTTATGAATAAGGGTAAACTGTAAGCTGCATAGGTATGTGTGTGTAAGTTCATACATATGCAATATAAATTAAACTACAACACGGGAATTACGGCGAACACAAGTTTTTAATTTTGGCTTTCACAAGCAGATGGACGATCTGATTGGCACAATGGCAAAATATAACTGCTGCGCTAAGGATGGCGAGCGATTGATTCCCGCACGGGCCAAAAATTTCTGTGATAAGCTGATGTTTGTGCCGAGTCTGGGCATGTGATGTGATGGTAAAATGCACCCACGATACAGGAAAAATTCCTTAAATGGGGCGGTGGTCAAAAAAATTAAGTTCTAACTTGACGAAATGAACAACGATATATTTTTCACATATCGTTGTTGATCTCCTAGTTACTTACTTAAGTCATTGGACGGGCCACGTGGTTTGTATGAGGCAGCATTTACCACCACCATCAGGAATGAGAACAAAAACACGACTTGTAAGACCTTCATTATGACAACTGTCAAACTTACACTCTTCAGTTGTGATGAAAATACTCTGCATCGATATTTATATAGTAGGAAGCAATATTGATATAAATTGATTTTATATGCATTAGTCACGTTGTTGTAAATTAATATTATATTACCAAATGAATACATCATTTATACATGTGACTTCGTTTCTATATTTATACTGTTGCACTACAATCCCAGGATACGAAAGGTAAAAGTTTACAGAAATTATTATAATTTACTCTACACACAATGGATGGATGGTGAAAACGGAAAAGTGGGCATTGTGTCGTACCCTAGGAGAGGCCTACGTCCAGCATTAGACTGCAATATACTGATGTGATACACACAATTACATTACTAGACAGGACTCTGGTGGAAAACACTGACATAAATACAATACATGTCCCAAATTTTACTCAAATCCATACCTAATCAGATTAATTTTAAAATGGGATTTCTTGGTTTCATATACCCTTACCCATCTAACTAAAAATGTGTACAATAGTAATATCGTAGTTTTATTTTCTTTTAGACTACCTACAGATGGCCACGTATTATGCATACATATTAACGTACAAGGGTAGTACTGGTATAACAATACGTAAAAATAGTATTTCACCAGCCAATCGCCACTCTATTCTGTCTTGTGCCTCTGGCCTTCCGGTAACACGTTGTACAGCATCGATAAAACCAGACACATAGAAAACAATAAAGCATTTTGCGATATTAAACCGAACCGTATCAATAAACTATTCAACACTTCCAGAATACACACTGCTCAGACACTCGAGACCTAGTGAATTTTGCGGCGGCACTACATTCGGTGACCCAGTTCTCGAAAATAGTAATCCCACTTTGTACTCAAATCGATCTACCTATATTCTCACTGAAGACTGTTGTAAATTGTAACAAACAATCGGCGATTTAATCCAACACGATATGTGCGGAAACAAAACAGGATCAGGAGGATAAAAATCATCTTCTTGTATCATCCTCTGAAGATACTTCTTTTGGTGGTAATACAAATATCTCATATGCATGCGTTGGAAAAGCAGTTGATCGTGGGACAGATGTAAGGAAAGCGCTCCAGGGGCCGAATTCCAACACAATGGTGTAATAGCAATATAGAGGCAACAGGAGAACTTCTACAACGATCTATTAATTGATAAATAACTTAATTTTCAAGCGGCAACGTGATTATGTTCGCCATAATTCAATAATTTTATGTAAGTAAAATTATAGTAGCAATGCAATCGGAATAAATTGTACAACAAGAACTACTAACTCACTTTATATTGAAAGCAAGCTAAACTAAATATCTCCAGCACACGTTTAAACAGTATAACTTCTAACGTTTGCACGTAATACCTGCGAACACATTACTTATGTAGCTCAAGCCAGCCGTTTGGCAACCCTGCCTACTTCTGGCACTGCATTACGTCATGGCATGCCAGTGGTAAGCCACTACATCCACAGGTTACGTATGTAAAACATTGAGTTTCGCACTAAGTAGATATTCTGTCACTTGCAAATGTATGTTATTTAAGTTAGATTTTAGCTGCAATGTTTCTAACTTCTGTTTATTTATGGTGTGTACGTCTTTTTGCAAAATACTATTATTTTTTGGAAGCGAAACTGTTTGTCCACGAGAGGAATACGTTGAGTTTTAATTAATTGTTTGCGCCTTATCTCTCGGGACGGTTTTACCGTCGGACCATCGGACTACGAGTGTGAGAGAATAGAGAGTGCTGGTGCACCTGTGTTTGCTCGCTCACTTGTGGTGTATAGAATGCTTCTGATATCTCAACTGAGATATATTATGGTTTTATATCAAGGATAGAAAACCGTAATTATAATCGTTTCTACGGAAGCTTAACCAACAGTTTTGCTCTTAAAAGAAAAGGTCAAAGCTTGGGCCAGTGTTACTTTCCCTCCAATTGTTTTGAACAGGATACAATTGTACTGTGTGGCAAAATGTTGATGCGCCAGTGTGCGTGTGGTTTCCCTTTTCATAACCATAACAAACGTGATGCGCCTTATACAAAACGACTATAGATACCTACAGTGTTTCAATCTTAATTTTGAAATCAACCAAAACAGAAGACGAAAAACGGATGTAAACTTTACAATATCACAAGATTAATTGGTTAAAGTTTGGCTCATCCCACGTTATCCTGAACAAAAACTTCAACAGTTGCTAACCGAGACGTCAAAAGTAAACGATGCAAATGTGCAGCAAACCGCAAAGTTCTATAACAAGTGGAACGAGGCACCGAATTACTGCCGCATTTAACTCGGTGTGATTAATGAAACATCGTGAACTTGCCTCTTAGAGGTAATGGTGGAGGCAGTGGCTGACTGGAGCATTACTCTACATACATTACGCTTATACACTAACGCCACTATATTAACAGGTGCAGAAATGAGCGCTTTTGAAAGTTTAAAAGCTGCATGAGTAGCTTTGTGTTAATTTTGGTGATTTAAAGTCGCATAGTCTGTCTTAAAGATGACGACCGATTTGGCGCAGTGGTTAAGCGATTGAATTATTGTGACAAAATAGAACGACATTACACGGAACAAAAATTTGTGTGATGCGCAGATGTTTGTCCCTAGTCTGGGTGTTTGTGTAAGCGATGAATGTTTGTGAAACGCACCCACGATGCAGGAGACGATGTCCACCCACGATGTTGGCAGTGGTGTGTTCTCTTTTTCAAAAGTCCCTCGTTTCACTTATAACAGTAATACCAATTTCAGAAAGAAAATATGTCCAAAATAGAAGAACCCAAGATTTCACTTTAAAAAAGTGTTTATTTTCCGACTGTAATTTTTTGAACGTAGAAATTTTAAAACACTTTTTAATTAATCTTGCAGCAACAGTTTTAATCACATAAACCTACTAGAAAATATATTGTACATACATATATAGGTATATATATTTGATGCTAGCATGACAACAACTTATGTAGGGCTGTAGCTAATATTTACTCTTTACTTTACGTGTTTAGATTTTGGTAAAGCAGGAGCTAAAAATAAACGGAATTTTAATCATAGCGAATTCTATCGCCCCGGGGTTTGTTGTCAGCATAAGGAAAAGGACGGAAATACTCTAACGTTGATAAAACCGCTGGTAAAAGCTAATATTATTACAGAGGTTTACTTCTAAGGCTTAATGTATTATGTTTGAAAGTGTGTCATATACAATATAACCTTCGGTTTTATTATTGTTTAAAACTTTAACAAGCATAATTTTTAAATTTACATTTGCCTCGTTGGTCTGGAGGTTGCTGAGCGCTTGGGTTCGAAATTTCGAATCCCGGGTTGGTCAAACTTTTATTTGGGTTTTCCAGGTAACTCTCAGTGGCAGCTCGAAGTCTGGATTTGTGTCTGGTTGATCGCTATAGGTTCACCCCCTATTATATTGGGGTTTATAACATAAATGGCGAAATGTAGGTGTGCTATAGATACACCTCTGCCTAACTCTTTGGGGAAAACAGCAAAAGCAATTTAAAAAAGCAAAAGGTCTCAATGTGTCTTGTCTACAAGACCAACATCTATGTTTGTCATTTCACCTGTCTATTAGGTAAGTCGTAAATCTCCCTGGATTTACTGCATACGACCTCACAACGACACCTTCTTGACACGAGATAATCTTAGCTCACGTAGCCTTTGAAGATTAGTGCTATAAAAGGTTTAAAGGATAACGGCTATGAACATTAAAGACGTTTTAAGTACGCTTGATGACATATAATATTAACAATTGATACCTAAATTGATAAAGGAAATTTGAAAAATGATGGACACGAGCGGGATGCGTGTCCATCATTTTTCAAATTTCCTTTATCAATTTAGATTCAAGCTTAGCATGGGCAACATGCTAAAATGGCACCAAAAGTCATATAAATTTGGGTTGGTATTATCGTTTCAGTGATTTATAGCTGTAAAGGTATAACACTGAGTTGGTAATCATAGATTCCAACAGATAATACCTGACGTCACCCTTAAGACGTAAATACTAAAAAGGGAACTTGAAATTCGATGGATGCGAGCAGCGACACGGTGGCTCAGTTGGTTAGAGCAGCGCCACGGATCGGCGAAGGTCGCGGGTTCGTATCCCGCTCGTGTCCATCATTTTTCAAATTTCCTTTATCACTTTAGATTTAAGCTTAGCATGGGCAACATGCTAAAATGGCACCAAAAGTCATATAATTGATACCTATATAAAAATAGTAAAATGGTCGTGAAAAAAAAAAGTAAATGCTGAAAAGGACGTTTTGTATAATGGTCAGCAGAACACCCGAAAAACCATGGATTAAATTATACCTGACACTGTCGCATACATGTCAGAGAACAGAGGTGTTAATAGACATAAGACTGACGACCTGATTGGCGCAGTGGCTAAGCGATTGGACTGCTGCGCTAAGGGTTGCGAGTTCGATTCTCGCACGGGACAAAAATTTGTGCGATCCGCAGATGTTTGTCCCGAGTCTGGGTGTTTGTGTATGTGATAATTCATGTTTGTGAAACGCACTCACGATACAGGAGAAATTCCTAGTGTGAGGCGACGTTTTAAAAAAAAAATAAAAAAAATAAGACTAGTTCAGGTTAATACAGGTATTATCCTCGTTTACACTAACCGCCGCACTCAGAGATGTTAATAATTACTTAAACTGACATTAAGTAAAGATTTTAAAAGAAAACCTTTACTTAGCGACAGCTTAAGTAATCACTAAATGTCTCTAAGTTCGGGGGTTAGAGTGTTAGTGTAGTAGGTAATTAATTTACAAAAAAAAAAAAAAAACATTTTTTTCGACCTATTCCTTGAAACCTTAATTGCTTAGGTATTTCCTATATTTTAAATCAAAGCACATTATGGGATCTAGCGATCATACGAAAAAGCACTTATTGAAAACCCACAGCAATATAAAACTAAGAATTCAATCAATTCCTGCGGTGCTAATACTAAAAGAAGAAAAATACCGAATGGCATTGAGAGGAAAAGGTTCACTATAAATCAGTATTTTCCGGTTAATAAATCAGATAGAAATTCGTGGATTTATTTCTTTAAACGAAGGTATTACGCCAGCTTAGAAGTGGGCAAGTGGTCTACATGAGAATTGAGCAATATACCTACACAGATATCTTTTTATAAAGGTTTACTTTTTTTTTTTCAGATATACTCGAACTCTATAATAATGTACTAATTCACCTTTTTATCTTAGAACTATTTGAATATCTATTTTCGTATCCAGAACAGTTTACTCAGAATTCCTTTTTACCAAAGAGAGCGACCATGATTGTATGAACGAATATGTTAACTTTTACATACCTATTCTCAGAATACGTGGGTAGAGCTGCTACACAGGCACACCCACGCTGCATTCAATTCAGTGTAATTGAGGCAGAGCCTTTGACCAGTTACTGGGAATGCTAACTAGAAAATCCGATACTTTTTCTAATCTGGAAATAAACCCTCAGATCTCACAATTGACAGTCGCCTTTAATGTCGTGTCGCCAATTTTGACTTCTACTCATAGATTAAAGGTAAATAAGAAGCCCATAAAAACCATTAAGCAAACTTATAATTTATAGAATGGTGGCTTCTCACGGCGCGTTATAACACGGGCCGCTCCGGAACCGATGTTTACGGACCAGCAAGTACAACAAACGAGTACATGACACCTTCTTATAGCGCGTTGTTGCACTTATCAAACCCCATGAGAAGCCTCCATAACTTGTATCATAAATGCTTTCTATCCCAAACTAAAATAGAACCGCATAGGTAGTCTAGGAATAACATTTTCATTAATCACCAATATTGTCTGTCAAATGGCCGATTCCGACAATACATTGTTTTCATGTTGCGGCACCTTTCTATTACAGCACCCCATAAATGTCACGGCTCGTTTGGTTCTATGAAACAAGTTAATATGTCTAGTACAAATCTTGCAAGGCGCTATTCATCCTATTTCAGTCGTTGTATTGGTTTGAAACTTTGCCAACTCTCTAACTCTGATTGCAATGCAATATTATGGTGAAGAAGTTTAAATATCTGCAGCGCTGAATATTGCATCTAAGTTTCTAATATTTTACTGAGAACTATATTGATAGCTTAAAGTTTGTTTAATAAAAGTTTTGCAATTAATTGATGCTGAATTTTAACTATAATTTTCTATAACTGAAAATTCAGAATGAGGATAAATGAAAACACGTAGCAAATAAGGCTTGCAAGATAAGGCACACATCCATTTTCTTCAGGTGTTTATAATTTAGTAACTTAAGAAAAAATTACAGATGGTCTGAAGGACGGCCAGACCGATGTAAATATATGAGACTGTATTGCAAAAAAGCGGTATTTCCAGATTGTACCATTTTGAAAAAGAAGACTCAAGAACTGTCTTCACTCTTAATTCCAAGTCTTAATTTGAAGTGCTCGAAGTGTTTAGATTATTAAATTGTTGGTTTTGATAATACGCATGGTTTTGAATTTGAAACTCTATACATTACATTATTCACATTAACACGTGTAATTAGGTATTTGGTACCCGATACATGGCTGTAAATCCACACCCGTGGGAAGTATTAGCGCTATCGCTGAATCGTGGTTGTTTGGTATTGTATACCTCTCTAACTAACCCTTAGGGGACTACAAACATAATTAATCTTCACTTCTATACTTATATTATAAAGTTTGTGAGTTTGGATGTTCGGGCTAATCTCAGGAACTACTGGTTCGAAATTGAAAAAATATTTTTGTGTTAGAATGTGTCCTTTTATTGGGAAAGGCTAATAGGCTATAAGCTGGAGTGGAAGCTATTTAATATATATATATTGATATTATATTAATGGACCGCTTAATATTAAGGTATTATTTAAGATATTACTAACGAATAACTTTACCAATTTAATTCAGGAATTTTAAGTATTAGGTATAGAATTTAAATGTTAACAACTTTTATTACATCTTTTATCACTAGTTTTTTTTTTAACTTGATACGTCTTGCCCGCCTTATTTATATTTTATTTAACTATCTTAACTTTTGTGAGATTTTTCGTATTAAAAATAAAGCAAAAAATAAAAATATCTATTTACAAAGACAATAAATTCAAAAATGTAAAGATGAAACGTATATAGTTCGGAATTTAATCAGGTTTTCAATACTTCGAATTTCAGCTTCTTCAAAATCTCGATTACACAGTTCGGGATCGAATCAAAAAGGGCTACGACGATATTAAGGTAGTAGAATAGTGCGAGAATCTACTTCGTAATCGTCCTTGAACTTCCAACAGTACCTTGTTTCATCTAAGTTTTGGGGAAGATTTAGTTCATCACAATTAAATGAATATTAACTGACAGTAACAGAAGTCGGACTTTCTGTTTAAATGAATTGTGTTTAATGTTAATTTACTAAAGGATTACGCAAACAGATAAGTTTAGAACAGAATAAAATAAAAAGTGAGTTTTATATTTTGTCCTTAATTTTATTAACCGTATCTGTCATGATCCTAGTGTTTTTTTTCATTAGATTTTTATTTCGTCCTTTCATCCCACACGGACTTAGATGCTAATATACATAAATACACTTATTATGCCACATCATCATCAGCCTTAGAACGCCACAATGAACGACAACTTGCCATTCGAATCCACCGGTTGCCCGCATATCTGACGATATCGTCGGTCCACCTGGTGGGAATTCTGCCAACGCTGCGTCTTCCGGTTCGTGATCGCCACTCTAGAACCTTTCTTTCCCCAGCAGTTATTGGTTCTTCGAGCGATATGGCCTGCCCTTTAAGTTGCATATGCTTATAACCCACATTAACATTAAATTGCATATAACCCAAAATCCGCACCTCATTAGTTCTACACCATACATTTTTAACTGCTTCACCCTTTTTTCATTTATTTACCTCATTTAAGTTTTTGGGGGTCCAGACGCCTCCTGCCGGAGGCTCTACGCAGGCATCGTCCGGTCCATGGCCCTTTATGGGGCGCCAGTGTGGGCGCCGTCACTGCGAAAGCGACCGGCGGCCCAGCTGAACGCGTGCCAGAGGGTCATGGCCATACGGATGGTGCGGGGATACCGCACGGTTTCCCGCGAAGCGGCGAGCCTCCTTGCTGGCCAGCCACCATGGGATCTGGAGGCAACAGGCCTTGCACGCATGCACGATCTGCGCGTGGAGATGCAACGCCGGGGCGAAACTCCGCTGCCGCAACAAGTCAAGGCATGGCGGAAAGAGTTCCGGCGGGATCTCATGGTGGAATGGCGACAGCGACTATCGCAACCCAGTGCTGGGCACGCCGTAATTATGGCGGTAAGTCCCCTCTTTGAGGAGTGGCTGGAAAGGCAACACGGCGTCCTTACCTTCCGCATGACGCAAGTCCTCACCGGACATGGTAAGTTCGGGAGGTTCCTGCACCGGATCCGTGTGGAAGAAACGCCCGGGTGTCACCATTGCGTGGACAGCCCGGAGGACACGGTGGAGCACACGTTGGAGGTGTGCCCCGCTTGGGAAGAGCATCGCCGTGTCCTCGTGGGGGCGATCGGTGGCGGTGATCTCTCGCGCCGGGCCTTGGTACAGGCCATGGTCCGGAGCGAGGAGGAGTGGCAGGCGGTCGCCTCCTTCTGCGAAGCAGTAATGCTAGCAAAGGAGGCGGCCGATCGCGTGAGGCAACGATCCTCACGCCCCAACCGCCGCCGGGATTCTGATCCCGATTTCCGGCCACCGTAGGCGCGGTCTTGCGGTCGGTGAGCAATGGGTGGCTCGCCGTCCGACCGTCCGGTAACCATCCGGACCGAGCCTAAGTCACGTACCCAAGGCGTGTACTGTTTCACGCGCGCCTCAAGGAGATGTCAGCAACAGTAGGGGCCCATCAGGGTCGAAGCCTACTGGGGCCAAGGGTCTGATTCTGAAAGGAAGACTTGGCCCTGGTACGAAAGGCAACGAAGGAACAGGAGTGGGTTTTTAGTCAGTAAAAGTCTGACACTATCTCCCGCTCCGCCCAAGAGCGGGGGATGTCATAAGATGATTTTCCCACCGAAAAATGAGTTATTTAAGTTTGAAAGGAAATACATTACACGATATTCAATTAAGTTTTATGAATTGACCAACTGGGCAATCAGGCTCATTAACTATCATTTTAAATTTTTTTAGAGCTTTCATTGAATTATTTCTTTTTGTAGTTAGCATATTCTTTTTTGAGATGATTTCAAATATATCGTCACCAATCTTACTCCTAAACAATGCCGTAAATAAGGCGGTCCCAGCGGTGCTCAAGCACAGGGCGCAGATCTTAGGGCCTAGAGGGGCGCAGAAATGACCAGACTAGAACCTCAAACAATAAAAAGAGCGCACCGGGCGCATAAAAGGCTAGTACTACTGGCACTACTCCTAAGTAGAAAGCATATCGATCAAGTAATAAAAATAACTAAACCACGGCCAATGTTTGACAAGAAACTCTAAAAATATTATTCGAATGTCATACGGAAGTCGTTTGACGGATTTTAACGGGAGTTGCAGGTCGGGTTTCATCCTTGTTTGTGGGTTGAAAATATTTCAGTCAAAACTTTTGCAGTTTGCAAGCCTTGAATACTAAACCATTCTATGAAGTTTTCAACCCCGTTATTATGAGTGGACTTAGGTAGTTTGATCACCGGTTTAGTTGCTTTGGACAGTGTCATAGTTTATATTAAGTAACGTGATAATATAACTCTTTTAAAGTCTTATAAGCTGCTAGTTTGTTAGATTGTAAATTATAACTAAGCTGGTCATTTTGCAGTATCTATTTTTGTTAATTAATATTTTATATTGCCATCTTTTAATTACAATCCATTGGCAGTACCATAAAATGGTAATAAACAAAAAGTCACCAAGGCTCTTGACTGATTTTAATTGATCAGACTTTCACTGCAACGAGATTAATCACTGCATTGTTGGTCCAGTGCTCGCTAAGCGCGACTGCTGAGCATGAGGACCGGCAAAGTGTTATTAAGTTATTCTCCGTAGTCCCACGGAGTCTGAATTTGTGTCAGTTGATGGCAATAGGCTTGCCCCCTGTTACATTGGGTCCTGTAACTTAACTGGCGAAATATGGGTGTACAGTACAGCGAGACGCCGCTACGTGCTGTGTAATACAGCGTCTTGCTTCCATATGGTAAACTGTCCTGCTTTAAGATTTCATGGTAAGGGGGCTGTCTTCTTAAGCATAGGTAGCCGAGGGGTATGACGTAAGTTCAAACCCCGGCACGCACCAATGTCTTTTCGAATGTGCGTATTATAAATTAGTTATCAGTTGCTTAAAACGGTGAGGAAGAACATCGTTAGGGAACCGACACACCTGAGAGATTTTTCAACGGTGTGTAAAGTCATGTCAGAGGCCTACAGGCGGTTTAAACTCTAACTCCAGGTTCATCAACCATACGATAAAAAGTAAGGTCTGCTGTATGTGCAGCTCTGCATACTCCTTCGAGGAATACAGACGTGATAATTATTATGTTTCATTTTTATTGATCCAAAAGTGAACTGTGCTAATTTCACCATTTGGTAGACTTTATTCATCACTTAAATATTTTTAAAATTAGCCAGTACCAAATGTTGAATCGTAATAAATCAAGTCACATAACATTACACAGTTCGACCTTAGAAATGTTACATCGTATGAAATCATACAAGTCATAAAATATCAGGCATATTGCCTGGCTAGAAATTACGTGGCATATTTTCTCAAACAGTTTGACCAAAATATACGAGCATAGAAATGATAAGGGCACTGCTATTTATCTTTTGAATGTTGTTACATCGTAATACGTATTGTGTAATATTTGTTACTGTTTAGGAAATATCGATCAAGAACGTCTCATAAACTATTTACGACAAAAATTGTTGTCAAGATAGGAAATATTAGATAAAGTTTTAGAGTAAAGTCAGTGACCGATGGGTTGAAAATTTGAAATATTAGAAAGGGATAAAACTGAATTCATATTGACGACCCGATTAGCGCAGTGGCTAAGCGAAGCAGCGAAGGATCACACAAATTTGTATCCTGTGCGAGAATCGTACCCACAAACCCTAACGCAGCAGTCCAATTGCTTAGCCTCTGCGCCAATCAGGTCGTCTTATAAAAACACATTAACTCTTCTACATAAAAGTTTTTAGTCTATTTTAGATAATTCTAGTCCCTCACCCAAGAGACACGTGCCAGAAAATTCATGTCATAATCGAACAAATCAATAGTACAAGTATCTACACCTATTAACAAGGTCATATGCACTTCAGATTTATTATCGTACAACAAATAAATAAACAGTGAAGCCCGGAACCCAAGACGGTAGTATGAGTCAAGATCAAATCCGACCGTTGGGTTCACGCGAATGGTTCCGCATTATTATTGCTTTTGAGGAAGTTCAGCTAAATGTTGCATGAAACTGTTAAGGCTTTTGTGACCTTATATTGGATCGCATTAAAATGATTTGTGTCGTATATGCTGTTATGGATTACACTCATTTTTGCAGTCTTCCGACTTGTGATTTTGTTGTGGCAGAATAAGATTGAGAAAAGTTTTGTTTGAAAACGTCGCCACACTGGAAACTCCTCCTGTATCATGGGTGCGCTTTACAAATATCATCATCATCATTATCAGCCTATCTTAGCCCACTGCTGGAGATATGCCTCTCCTGTGAGATATGGCATATGAAATAAACAAATACCCAGTCTCGGGGCAAACATCTGCGGATCGCACTAATGTTTGTCCAGTGTGGGAATTAAACCCGCAACACTTAGTGCACTAATAGCATAGCCACTGCGCCGATCAGGTCGTCATGGAGTGTGGATTTTAAATTTATTTACATCGTTTTTTAATCCCAACTTCTTAAGTTAAAACTAAGTTTTAAATAGCAGGTCACTTAGGGCCTTCATACAATTTAAAGGCCACGGATTGAAGCTACTATTGTAGTCTAAATCATTATTAATACTAATGTAAAAGTGATTGTACTAGTTTAATTAATTCGCAGTTAGAAATATTTTTTACACAAATTCAATTCAATTCCAACTATTATAAATACTTAATCCTACTGTGTATTATATATTTCACATGTTACCATTGATTTGAATTTGATGAACGCTCTTTTGTTTCAATTCTAAATACAGTTAAAGAAAATGAGTCCTAAAAAGTATGAATTTCTATCAAACTTTTTATGCAAAACGAATCTTTTATCACGGACTTCTATTAATTATAAATTCATATTCAATTATAAAGCTTCGTTTTATTATTATTTTATTATTTTATTTATTCCACGTCGTAAAATGCCATGTTTGCACGATTATTAAATATTGTGTGATTAATGGTTATACCATGTTCTTGTCATGCATAGTTTAATTACAGAAACAACTAATTAACAGTTAAATAATTATATGTTTTTATGCGATCATAGTCATAGGGTTTTTATTTCATATAGGCTACAAAAGGGCACTTATAAAACGTCAAATTAAGTTGCTTGATTGCTTGGTTCAAAAGTGTCGTTTCTTTGGAGAAGGACCAGCAAGAAACTCCATGGTTACTCTTTCAAAAATAGTAGTGAATATTTAACAATTCGTTTAGACAACAACAATGAGAGATTAATGAGCTTTACAATGTATCACGCCTGTAATCCCCGAAGAGGCAGGCAGCGGTGGACATTAGAAGGTTACACATCCACCTTATTTACCTTACTTACCTTACCTTTTAGGTATAGGGAAAAGGCTCAGAATACAGAACAAACGGTAAAAGTTAGCATGATGGAATTAATTTGTTTCCCTCATAATAATAAAGTTTTACCCTCAAGCTTCAAGAACACGCGATTCGAAATTCGATGTAAAACCAAAAGAATCGCAAAATATGACCACATGTTTCACCAGGCCAGTTCTAAAAAACAGCTAAGTAACTAAAATAAATAAATTCGAATGTAGAAAGAACTTTTCCCTAATTGATAAATGCCAATTTCAGGAAGAAAATTTTACATATTCTTTCTCGTAAAATAGGCGATTTAGGGAAAAGTGTATGTGAAATTCTTGGTCAGGTTTGGCGCGCCGCCAAACCTTTGTAATTTGCAGACATTTTTACGTAGGTAGCTTCTATATTATCTATGTTTACGTAGGTATCTGTTCGTGCCTGCGACACAGGTATACACCATTTTTTATTGAACTATAGACCGGTATATAATTTAACTTTCCTAATAGCAAACGTATTAATTTTTTTCGTAGTGATACATAACATAACATAACATCACGCCTGTATTCCCCGAAGGGGTAGGCAGAGGTGAACATTTAGTACACCCACATTTCGCCAGTTATGTTGTAAGTCCCAATATAGGGGGCGAGCCTATTACCATCAACCGGGCACAAATCCAGACTCCGTGCTGCTACTGAGAATTACCTAATGGAAAACTCAGTATCACTATGCCCGACCCGGGATTTGAACCCAGGACCTCTTTCTCAGCAGTCGCGCTTAGCGACCACTAGACCAACGAGGCAGTCGTAGTGATACGTTACATTTATTCGTACCTTGCCTTGTTGCAATAGGCACATTATATACTAACCCTCTTCATGGCCGGTACCGCACGCATGGCCCTATCTACATAATAATCGTACATCACTATTCTTTGACATACAAACTACGGTGACAGGTACAATTTGATCCAT
Source organism: Abrostola tripartita (assembly GCA_905340225.1). Taxonomy (NCBI): domain Eukaryota; kingdom Metazoa; phylum Arthropoda; class Insecta; order Lepidoptera; family Noctuidae; genus Abrostola; species Abrostola tripartita. Next base: position 2,983,784 of record HG996494.1, read on the forward strand.
GGTTTAAAATTGTTATTTTTTATAAATAAGGGGACTATAGTTTAAGTTATGCATTAGCACACACAGTATATGTACCTCGTTGACATCATTTTGTAAGAAACAAATCATACACATGATTAAACATCAGCGAAAGGTGGTCAGCTGTAAACACGACCCAACAATTAGATTTTGTTAGAGCTTGTCTTCTTTTTAAAACAAACCTTAATTCATAATATACCTATCCTTTTTGCCAAAAAATCTACCAGTTCAATTTGTCGCGGCACGTGCAATGATCGATGATAATAATCTCGGCTTAATTTCCGTACGTGTTATGATAACGCTACGCTGCTTCACTTAATTAAAATTAAGACTTACCTTCGCGGATGATAACAATTGAATTTTAATTGTTAAGGCGTTGTTTTCACACATCACGATCGCATATAGTTGTCGTCGGTTAAAGGGACATGTGTGGCGAAAGATCGTTTTGCATTCTTACAGTCTAATCTATGAGCTATTATATTTCGTTATTTCTGTTCGGATAACGTTATTTAGTACCTGGAACGTAACTAAATAACGTTGTCTGAGCAAAAATGACGTAATTCTGAGTGGGTTATGTTGGTATGATTACCATTTCTGGACTGCCATCATCGCTTCTCTTTATTTTCGGCTTTGAATAAACGGCTCCTACACTAGTTTAATCTATTAAAGTGGCTGCATTTTAGGGTCATGTCACATACGCCAAAGCCCAAACTCGAAGCAAATATCTGGGCACTACAGAGCCTTTAGTACTGTGATACTCAGGTAGAGCCCTGCCTTTTGGATTTACAGTTAGCTAGTATTGATAGAACACCTACACTAAATAAAAACGCTTCCCGCAATGATTTGGCCTGTTGGTCTAGTGGTTAGTGACCCTGATTGCTAAACGGGAGGTCGTGGATTTGATTCCCACCTAGGACAAATCTTTGCGTGATGAGCAAAATCATTTGTTCTGTGCCTGGGTGTAAAATTTATATAATGTATGTATTTAGAACTATATAAGTATATTTATTAGTTGTCTGGTTACCATAATACAGGCTCTGCCTGATCAGATGGCCGTGTGTGAGGTTGTCCCGGATATTATTATAATATCATTATTATACCTGCAGGATATCAATTGTAAGAGACAAAGACACACACTATATACATACATATCTATAGACAGACTAAAGATAAGTAAGTAAGTATAAGTACAGCTAAGTTAGGTACACAAGTTGTATAATAAAAGATGCCGATGATAATAATCATAATCGTATTTCTCAGGTCTGAATTGAAACTAAATAAATGCATAATGATCACGCCTTCAACGAATTTCAAGAGCAAGATTAATACTTACTAGAAAAAGGTACGCAAACTATAACTTTAATAAACAAGAAAAAAGAACACTAAAGATACTGATTCAACTTCTTTCAAAGTGTTTGCTGAACATAAAAATAAATTATGTTTACAAAATATACCTACACAATGTTAAGTGAAAGGCAGGGCCACAAACTTTCACCCTTCTGATAATAAACGACTTAGAGCCCTTCACGAACTCCGTTTTAATTGTGACCATTACACGCTTGGTTTAATTAGCGCACCCGACCACTAATACCCACTAATTAAGAGGGAGTGAGAAGTAAAACATTTCTCACTAAGAAACACAAACAGTTTAAAGCTTGAAAACAAACTCGGCCGTTTTGACCACTCCTGTAAGGATAAAATAGTCTCATTTAGCAATTTTCTAAAGGTTGCTTCCGAAATTCTCAGCAATTTAATTGTTTAACAACATTTTAATTTTTATCTGGTGAGATAAATACATTTCGTGATGTACGCACGTCATATAATCGACTAGCTGCGCCCCACCTACATTTTGCGAGATAAAAAGTAGCCTATGAGTTAATCCAGAGTGCCAGCTATCTTCATACCAAATTTTATTATAATCGGCCCAGCCGTTCGAGCGTGAAGAGGTAACAAAGATACAAACACACACACAAACTTTTGCCTTTATAATATAAGTGTGATAATGATTCAATTTACAATAACCATAATGATTCATAGATTATATTATTATCCTAATAATTATGTTTCTACAAAAGTGGTGTATGAGGAATGTGATGCGAGTGAATGAGGCGAAAGAAGTATGTCAGGATCGTAGCAAATGGAAATCCGTCTCTGCCTACCCCTCGTGGAAATAGGCGTGACTTTATGTATGTATGTATGTAAAAGCGGCCTTTTTAACCGCCGTTAGTCACAAAATCACACTTGAAATACAAAAGGACGCTTGAGAAGCAGGAAACATTATAGATAAGGACGGAAGAAGTAATAAAAGTGATGCCAAATAAAGCGTATTCGTTACCCAATAAGTAAATTCTGTTTGATGTTCGAACGTTCCGAATCATTGACCAGCCAGTAAAAATAAATCACAAGAAACTTCGCCGACGTTTAGGCTAATGGCAAAAGGATACCAAAGTGACCCAGTCCCTTGACTTTCACAAGTTGCGTGAGAAGTTTCTCATCGAATCCCAGATGGGTAAAGCGCTTTAACAATTTCCTCGGCGAATGTAATAAATTGTTTATTCCGCACGTATTTTTAGTTTCATTGAAAGTAAAGCTAATGGTATTTATCAAAGTGTATATTTAACACGATTAAAAATAAGGTAGATCATTAAATTTCAAATAGTTGTTAATGACCTGATTGTCGTAGTGGCTAAATGATTGGACTGCTGCGCTAGGAGTTGCGAGTTCGATTCCCGCACGAGACACAAATTAGTGTGCTCCGCAGATGTTTGTCCCGAGTCTGGGTGTTTGTGTATGTGATATTTCATGTTTGTGAAACGCACCAACGATATAGGAGAAATTCCTATTGTAGGGCGACGTTTTATAAAAAAAGAAAGTAATATCTGACTGCCTTATTCGTTCAGCCCAGGACTCGAACCCAGGACCTCATGCTCAGCAGTCGCGCTTGGAGACCACGAGATCAAAGGGGCAGGCAATTTTTTATCACTCATAAAAATAATATGTGATTAAAAATTCACTTTTATCAAAAATATATAGATACATTGTAAAATAATAAAAGGCTTGTTCCCCAAATGTATTTTAAAAAGAGATTGAATTATTTTTTACTGTCTGTGATTAAGTTTTTATTAAAAGGGTAAAGTGGTTATCACGATGAATTTGAGCGTCGAGTGGTTAATTGAATGAAAAATGTAAAGCTCAAAGTAGGTACCTATTTCATATTTTTTACCAACAGAGAGGAGTTAAAATTTTGTTTATAAATTTTAAAAGGATTTTTAGTGGTTTTTCTTTTGATCTAGCAGTTTTTGATAACTTTTAATTGTGTTATTAATTGCTGCTTTAAATGTTTTATGTATTTGTTTATGACTTTTTACAATAATTCATGATCCTATCAAGGAGAACCTTTTCATAGCACATAAAGAGATTTAGATTCTTTGTATGTTTTAAATATTGGGTGTGGATGTGTTAATCTTCACATGACTTTTATGCACTAGTTTTAAGTAGGACCCATATATAATCCAGTGCATAATAATCAAAACTTTCGTCCGAACAGCTGTGCTCATAATTAAAAAATAATTATTAATTGGAAAAATAATGGGGAGGCCTTTGCCCAGCAGTGGGACACTGTACAAGCTACTTAAAAAAAAATTTAACTCAACCGAAATCAAATCAAATTTGTTTAAATAGACACCAACGATCATGGTGCTAGTAACAATTTCCCTAAACATGTTTTTAGACTGTTTCAATAAATTGCTATTCACTTCAACTGAAAAAAAGTACTTAATAAAAATGTTTAATAGAATTATACTTATTTTAATCCTTTTTTACATTTAGCTACAGATACGCAGTGACGTGTACATGTAATCATGTATACAATATGCGACAAGCGTCACACATTTCGTCGCGTTAGCTTGTTCTGCATTCGTGATGCTGGATGCTACATACGGTCAGTTCAGTAACAAATACAACATGCAACTATGCAATACATCGTGCGCAGTCGGTATCAAGAACATTTTATACTAGAACTAAATATACGTATATAAAATTAATGTACTCATCACAACGCCTTTTCTTACGGTGTAGGAAAAGTATCCTACGCACAATTACAATATCACTCTAACATTATAAATGCGAAAGTTTGTGAGTGTGTTTGTATGTTTGCTACCTCTTTTCGCTCAAACGTCTGGACCAATTTTGATCAAATTGCAATGTATGTAGCTGACACCCTGAATTAACACTTAAGCTACTTTTTATCTCGAAAAAATGTAGCGTAGCTAATAAAACCGCGGGACGCAGCTAGTTAATTCATAAAATCCAAAAGCTTTCTAGTATTATTTGGTGATGGTTAACCATCACTAACCTCCTCTCCCCTATTGTCCAAAAAACGTACCTAACAAAAAAAGGTATCCTTCTTTTTCTATTGAAACGTCAACACTTACAGGCATACAACCGCAAGTGTTTCCTATCCATAATCTTTTTTTAAGCTTCTTGATTATGACAAGATAGTAGCCTTAAGATAATCTTTCTACTTATACAATCTTCATTAGGTAGAAGTCTTATATTATCTCGTTCACAAATGTTAGGTTCTCATACAATAATATACGTTTTGAAACCGATATTAGGATATGTTGAACACCAACTGATGACATCATAACGCAGGGCATCTCACCCACTTTGGCGACGGTAACCGAGAAAATTGCCATCGAAAAACGTTACATATTGAAAATTGCCGTAATTTGTTGAAGTTATGTGTCCCAAGGGTGCTTCAGACTCGCAATTTTTTAAATTTATTGCTGCATGTATTTTTTATCTACTTCACACTACCTGCGCCGGATTTCGAGTAATGAGAAACGAAATGAGTTTCAACGTTCGCTTGACGAGAAATTGTTAGTGGGAGGAGTGTGAGAATCATGAAGTTTATTTTCTGTTAGGCTGTTTATTCGGCTTGTTAAGCACTTGTTCAGCTTGAATATAGTAAACAGACAGTAATATTTTTTTCGGTATAGTTTTGTATGTAATAGGATGTCAGTCCTATCTTTATATGAATTAAAATACAGCACAGACGCCATACAGTCAGGAATGCAATAAAACACACTTAAAAAAAGAAAATCGCCATCCAAAAAGGGCTATAAAATATTTTATACTTTTATTCCAAAACTCTGAACTAACGTACTCATTTCTTTGCTGACACCCTTACCATGAACTCTTAAAGCAGGGCAGTTGACGTTGTAGAAGAGAGATGTCGCATTACAGTGCACGTAGCGGCGTCTCGCTTTCAGATCGTAAACTGTCCTGTTTTAAGTGTTCGAGTTTAAGGGGTCGGTCATCGCTTAATGAACAAATTTATCATAATTATATAAACATAACTAGGTATGTCGCTATCTCCTAACTATAATAAAGTGACCTTAATACACACGAGAACCCTAAAACACACTTTAAGTACCAACACACGGCTTAGCCTACTGAAACCCGAAAGTTCGTCAGCCGATTTAATCAGCAACTAATGATCCCTAACCTCCGTAATTGAGTTCTGGAGGTCAATATGATGCTAAACGAAAAATATTAATGATATGAAACGGGGCGTATCGGAACTCAAAGGTGAAGTAACAAAACTTTGAAACTAATTTTATAGTAAAAAGTGTCTATTGTTACCTTTATGGACCCTACACTACACTACCTACTTTAAGGACACTACGTATTATAGATAACAACCTAGAGTAATTTTTGACAACTAACTGCAATCTAGACACGCGGCAGCATGTCCAGCCAAGTGTAAAAAAAGACTGGTGACGGAGCTGCTGTGTGTAATTATAATTTCACAAGCTTTTGCCCGCGGCTTCGCTTGCTTTTTAGATTGTTGGTTAGTGTTATATATATACCTTTTGCCCGCGGCTTCATCCGCGTTAACCCCTATTTAAACACCTTAGAGGGTTAAATTTAAAAAAAGTAGCCTATATCCTTTGTCGGGTCTTAAACTTTCTACATGCAAAATTTCATCAAAATCCGTCTAGCGGTTACTTATTATCAAATTACAAGTCTCAATTCGTGTTATTATGAAGGGTAGACATGCGCACTTGTTTTACCTTATTATGTAATATAATGTTTTATTATCTGTAATAATTTTTAGGGGTTTTGTTCCAGTGAGAGAGCCTTCACGACGATGTTATCTGAGCTTGTCCGGAACATCTGTGGTCAATAGCGCTATCATCCTTTTTGTCTGGATGATCCGCCGCTGATGCACCACGGTATGACATGATTGGTACTTAGACCACTATCAGATAGTAGTCTCATGCATATATACAAAGAAGACTTTAGTGGTACTTTAAAGTTTGAAACTAAGCTTAATCCTATCATTCTTTTAGGTGGGAATTTTGCATTTCTATCATTTTACAACTGTCAATATTTATCACGCTTCTAAATTATTTCTCATTTCGATGGTTCACCGCTGTTATTTAAAAGTAGATTTCTATATTTTTTTCTTGTTTACAAAGCACATTAGTGAGACCAGCCTTCAAAATGTGAAGCTACATCAAGCTTCCAACCACATTCCGCATACATAGGACTTAATTGCGCACAGATTTATCAAAATTTAATTTTGACTAACCTCGACGTGTCGACCAAATTGCATTGTTAGTGGTCACGAGAATACTGACCTTACCTAATCTGACTTATTGATAAAATAACCTATACCCAGGTTATTATATTAGGTATATAATAACTCGTCAACATTAAAGATTGATGTACCTTTTTTTTGCATTAATTATGGTTTATGAACGGAAACTGAAAGTAAACGCAATACACAAAAAAATCATGACGTGTCCATTTGTGCACACAGATTAGGTATCTATCTATAATATTTTAACACAATAAATAAAATGACTTCATAACGAATGATAAATTTACAGCCGACAACAAATGAAAAATTAATGAATAATTAAACTAGTACCTACACCTTAAATAATATAACCGGCATATTATAAGCACAGTCTAGAATGTATCATGACTGTGTTATTAAGTATCGATCGATGAGATAGAGTCGGGATACCTATTCGATGCTACCTTTCGAGTAATGGGGGTAGGATTATAATATAATGAAATCGTGAAAACTTCTTTTTCCAGGTCAGGTTTCACCAAGCTTTAGGAGTCTGGGTTTCGAATAGAAATGTACCGATCCTTTTTTTTGTATTTTTTTTCCTTATGTACAAAATAATTTAATGTTTACAAATCAATGCCTCTTGAGACCCGTCCTACTAGAAGAGATCGTTACCACAAAAATCTGTGTACTTCCTAATTAACTTCTGTATGGATTGGTCCGTGAAACGCAATTGGTTATGGTAACAAGATTTTGTGAATTTACGCCAATTTGATATTTCGAAATCTCTGAGGACTGACCCTTTTAAATCTCTTCACAACAGTTTATAAGAACGAATAATTTGAACGAATGAAAGGACAGCTCAAAGTTTGTACAATTAAAGCTAGAATTAAATTTGGAATTTACTATTTGCATTATGAATAATATTTTCTTTATAGTGCGACGTGTTAGCTGTCGAAACCTCTGCTGTTTTTGACACCTGCCATTAAAAATGAATTCTTTAATACATATTTTCTTTTGTTTTTTATGAAAACTTTTTATACCTACGTATTACATAAAAAACATACTTTATGTAACAGCTATGCTTATCTTTTTATTTGTTCAGGACATACTGATACAATATAAGAAATAAAACCAATATCCCAATATACACAAAATTGTATTTTCTTAGACTAAAACCTTGGACTAAAACTTAAAGCAAAAAATACAAACAGAAAAAGCTAAAACTAATTACTTCAATTAATTCTTATCGATAATTAGTATCGCGATCAGACAGCCTTTATGCCAAATAGTAAATCTAATTATCTAAAAACAAGGTTATGTCTAAGGTCCTAGACCACCGTCTAGATATTAGATAAAAATAATTTGATTTAATTATAATGATACAAAATGTATCTGACCGATGTCAAGTCAATAAGATATATATTTGATTAGAAAGGAGTGGCACTATATCTACTGTAAACATGCTTATACATAGGTAATGTTTACGTTTATTATAAGTGAAAAAAAAAACAACTAATCCGTAATATTTGTTGCATCCCTATCCGCATGCATCCCGCTGCAGGGCAAAAACCACGCTAGGTCACTGAGGGTTGGCGATTACAGAAATCCAGGTCATTAAATTAAGGTTTCATCTTTATTTCCATTCATGATTTCCATCGCCAATAATCACCAGTACCTTTTATAATAATATAATAATAATATCTTGGGACAACTCACACACGGTCATCTAATACCAAACTAGGCAGAGCCTGTATTATGGTAACCGGACAACTGATAAACATACTTATATAGATACATACATAATATAGATAAATTACACCCAGACACAGAACAAATGATTATGCTCATCACACAAAGATTTGTCCTGGGTGGGAATCGAACCCACGACCTCCGGTGTAGCAGTCAAGGTCACTAACCACTAGACCAACAGGCCAGTCAATAATATCTATAAAGTATAATTAATTAAATCAAATTAAAGAAGACATATCGATATTTGCTTGGATTTCAACCACTAGGCCACTACAAGGTAATGTTACGCATCTAAAATAAGCCATATGAAAGTGGAATAATAAATCCCACGCGAATTGGTATTCCACTGACAAAAACGTCTATTTTTCTACATCACTAGCAAATCTGACAAAACAAACTCATCATGAACAGCTATATTACAATATTGGCTATAACTTCTAATTAAGCTGCTTTCGCATCTCAAACAACAGACAGCTGATGCAAGTGTTCTCTTAGTCACGTTTTTGCATCGTCATCGAGCGTTGAAGAGTCGAAGAGTCTACAAATTGTGCGCACCACTGGAACCAAGCCAACGTTTATGAATGCAGTGTTTCGTAACGAGCGGAATATCTCTCGCTAAATGTTATATTTTTCAAGTAATTGTATCAACACTTCATAAATATCTTTTCTTAATTAACGGTTCGCTGAAGAGTTATGAGGTTCACAGTAATTGAGCTGGCAACAATTATTTATCCGGTGTAGTATTTTTAGTATTTTGTTTTGGTGGATTTGTGATAATGGGACAGTCTAAATCGAGAAGTAAGTAATTTAAGTAACAGTAAAAAAAAAGTCGAGATTTTTAACTTTCTAATGGTGAAAGGTTTTTTCTAAATATTATTTACAAACATTTTCGTTATAAACTGATGATTTCGTTGATGATAGTAGATATTAAAAATATCCGATTGTAATGCTCCCAAAATTAAATTAATTATGCGATAATGGACTAAATTCGCAAAGGTCTCTTTAAATTTTTTTATTAAAAAAATGATCTTGTTGCGCATGCGACAATTGCTTTATCAACTTTGTTAGGCGTTCGTAATTAAAAAAGTATGAGCGCCTAACGATATCATTGCCTCTCGTTAAAATATGGTCAGATTTGTAAGATGAATCTGCAGTTGAAGTCAGGAGGAGAAAGAGAAGAACTTGATCTTACTGGCTAGACTGACAATAGAGGAGATGTTTGGTGAAAAGGTTTTTGCATCTCAACTATAACATATTTATTTCATTCAATGCCATTCCAAAAACTCAAACGTTTCAGAACAAAAGAATTCAGAATATTTTCTATACAAATAAAAATACTACCTTCTTTTCTGAGACACTACAGCGAGAATTTCACGAAATAATCATCATCACACCGTACTACAAATATATAAAAAGAGCGTTTATATAATTCCAAAGTGTCCGCGAATACGTATGCCGTCCACGTAGAGCAAGCGCTGTGCAACGTTCACACACAGTTTTTATTTCCGGACCAATTTCAGCAACAAACAAACTTCGCTGCGCCCATTCTAATGTATATTACGAATACGTGTTAGTATACCGAAAGTGTTTTTAATAAAGCCTTTTTCTATTATATTTAATATTCTTTGTACCCCTTTTGCATTGCCTACCTATAGCCAATAGACACGAATACAAATAGGCATAATTTTTAGGAGAATTGATTTGTAAAAGTGTTTGTTCTGAAACTGCCTTCCATAATGATGTTAGTAGGTACATACTTAATTATTATTTATCAATATAGTAAATATTTAAAAAATGCGGCATTCCAAATGACAATGCTGAGTAACAAAGGATCTTAGACCAGATAAACTACTTGGTATTCAAAATCTATGCAAAGGGACGATAAGCAAAACTGACAGCTACAGGAAAATTAACCGACACAACATAGTGAATGAAACATAGTTTTAGAATTTGTATAAACTACTAAACTATTCGCTGATTTTAATTATAAATATTCATTTGAAATATGTATCTATACGACAGAACAAAATAAACTTAGTTCATCAAATCATAAGAAAAAAAATCCAGGTTACAATTTTACAAGTTATATCACAATTTCTTCTTCTATTTTTATCACTGTGTGCTTGTTGTCGTCGTTTGGCTCGGACTATCGGGCACAGCAGTCGAGTTTTATTGACTCGATACTAATGAATTGTGTTGGCGACTGTACTCGTATATGTAGTTTATACTTGAATTAGTACCTACCTATAGATTTTGTTCACATGTTTTTACCCATTTCTCCCTTAGTTCAAATGGGTGAAAATATGTGAACAAAATGCCGAAATGTAACCTAATTAGTTTCAATTCTTTTCAAATTGGGTCATTATCTTCGTGTTTCGAGTATAACTCATTGGTAGGTATTATTTAGCTTTCATTTATGACAAATATTTGAACATAGGTACCTAAATACGAACTATTTTATAACCATATTTAATGGTAAGTTAAAAAAAAAAAAAACAAAACTTAATATGTGTGAATAGAGCGGTTACTGCGAAGTATTATATATAGACCATTACACTTTACGTCTTTTAGACCATTTCGTTTTACGCGTATTTTTGTATAGTTAATTTCTTGTCTTGGTTTTCTAAAGTTTTCTAGACCACCAAATCGCTATATATACTTAGCAATTTTTTTAAATACTACTATAATATTATTTCAGTATCCAAATTAGTCCGCTATAACCATAACCGCTATTTACGATGGAGCCGACAAATCAATACAACTAAAATCAATAGAATTGTACGCACGCTGCAAAGTTGTAGTTTGAAAGCAGCTTTTACTTGTAAGCGTAGACTCCTCGGGATACCGACTCAAACTAATCCAGTAAAAAAACATAATTTTATGCAACTGCTTGCGTCACTCCCCATTCTTAGCCATTCCTGTAGCGGCCTCGAAGTATCGTAAGAACAGTATCATTTATCGTGCTTGCCAGGATTGCAAAACAATAGCTCGTATTCATTACATGGATATATTTGTGACTAGTATAACTCAACTTAGAAAGAAAATTAACATGTTATTTACATCTCTATCCGTTGTTATTCGAATCGAGCAGGTAATATTTTTCAATTCATTTAGTTTTTAGCATTAAGTTCCATTACCTTGAATTTAATAATTACTACCAGTGAGGGTTTTTTAATAGCTTTTAATTTTGTGTACGACTATTTACTTACCGACACCATCATTCAAATTAGTATATAAAAAATGACGTGTAAAAGTGTTTTTTAAAAACCTATTTGCAGAAATAAAATCATTTATCATTTAAAATTGTAGGTATATCTGATAGTGTTCCAAAAAGTTTAATATAAAAATAAATATGTTTAATATTGTCAGCCCAAAAGATTCAAAGCTATTGCTGCATATAACAAAAGCCTGGAGCGAAATAACAACCGACTCATCCCCCTGGCATCCCCAGGCAGCTTTGCTTGTTCATTTAGTTTTTAGCTAACTCTAACCTACCCTCAAATTATAAATACGCTTCATATTTTATCGTTGGTATACGCATACCATTTGACTGTATGCTGCAATGCAGCTGAACTAAAGCTCAAGATCGTGGATGCAAATCCTACTAAACGTCCTTTACGTTGACTCAAGGCGGATTTTCTAAATGTGAGATAACTTGTATCGTGGAACATCAGAGAATTTTAATTTATTGGAGCCGCTTTGCAGATTTTCTTTTCATAAATTGTCCCAAAAAATCCTGACCGTAATCTAGACCTGCCTCCGTACAATGAACTCTTAAAGCAGGACATTCTCCGTCGTGGGAGTGAGACGACAGTATGCAGTGTAGTGCGGCGACTCGCTTTCACATCGGAAAATGTCCTGCTTTAATAAATCATGGTAAGGGGGCAGAATCCCACACAACACGAGACCAGACTTTATAACAATAGTTTTATAAACGTTTATAATATCTACGTGCTCTAATTATTATGCTCTTATATATCAACAACATTTTAACCACCGAATAAAATATGGAAGCAATAGGGTTTGGGACAGTTGGGCCGTTTTGGTCGACGTTGGCAAATTGATGCGGGCATACTAACAAAACGGTCCTGTCTTATATGTTACAAACTAGTGGTAACAAATGGATTGGTGGAAAAACAATACTTTCTTATTTTATTTGGTACTAGGAAATAGTATATTGAGGATTAAAGTATAAGAACCTAACTAGGCATTCAGTACAGTTGCGTAAACGCTAGACGTACTCTTAACCCAACTATGTAAAAATATTTGTTTAATTGACTTAGTAAAACTACTTATTATCACTTTGCGTTTACTAGTTAATCTATCCAAATATTAAATCCATTTATCATCTTAATTTCAAAACAGGATTATCTGATTATCCCAAACAGCTGTCAAAAAGATTAACTGGCAGCTACACAATAAATAATCGAAAATAAACAAGTATTTAAGAAGAAAATGGAGAAAAACATAATTTCCGTTCGGTAACGAATCACATTTTAGGGGTAACGCTTCCCTGTCAGTTATACGTTCGCTCCAACCGTGGTTTCAACCCTCACTTCATTATTGGAACTGTTTTTGAACATCGATTTTATAACAAAACATGTTTTGTATCGTGTGTCGATACTGCTGCACTGAGACCAAATAACGCTACGCCGATACAATTTGTACTTTGCAATTTAATACAGTTATTGACCATAGTTTGTAACTTACTCAGAGTGATCTATAATGGTTTTATGGGTCACTAAGAGTAGCTTATGCTCGCTCATACATGTCTCTTAATTAAAATGTAAGTAACTTCCTTAAATATCGGCTTAAATTAAACGTAAATTTATGAATTTTGAATATCTACCATATTCCAAAGTTTCTCCTTAGTTGAAGTCGGCAAAAAACGGATTATGTAAAAGGAATACATTATTTTAATAGACGTTTCGTATTTGGGCAAAGGTTTAATCCAACTACATCGTATTCCGAAAATTGTAGGTAATTCGGTTTCGGTGTCGAACGAACGTAGGTAAGCGATTTTATTACATTGAACTATCTAGAATTAGCCTAAACACATTAACGTAAAGAAAGAGGCTTACTGCCGGCTTTAATGATTATAATACGCATTGACCTCTGGGGGACACTTCATACAAATACTGTAGCGGCTATAAAGGTGTTTAAGGACTATTTATGCTATAATAAAGACAGTGGCTATTATTACAAAATAGGGCTGTAAATCTGATGGAAGCGCTCGCGTGGGAGGTATAGCTCCGCCGTCAGAGGGCGCTCTGATTGCCTCTGCACCTGATTTATTTTAGCACACAATTAATTCCTTTCCGCGAGTTCTTTGGAATAAACGTTGATAGAAAAAAGTAGCAAATCTTAATACCAAAGTGCTCAGTTTAAAAATGGCGTCATAGCGGCTTGTTGGGTGATGGATCAGCTTTTGACTCATAGGATATCTAGTCTTTTAATTGACAATTTTTCAATCGCTAGATACCTAACTTTTACCAGTAGAATAAATTTGCCGTTCTGACATATTTTCCATACATTAACTGTCAAAATGTATATTTTTTCCTTTGAATATAATTGTCAGACGATTGAAAAATCGGCTGTAAGCCTAATAGGTTGATAATTATCATTGAGTCTTCCCAGAATGAGAACTGAGCTATACAAACGAAGCTGTTTTCCTATGTGTATCCAAATTCATAATAAACTTCCTGTCCAACTTCGAGAGTTACCATTTACTCGGTTCAAGAGGGCATTACGTGGATGGCTAATAGATAATCCTTTCTACTCTATAAAAGAATTTTTACAGTATAAGTTTCGAAATAATCTTATTATGTATAGTATATAAGCTACTCGAAATGTAACATTTGCATGTCATTATCTTATGACTGAATACCGAACCTATTGACCTTTTGTAACACCTTTTATGTAACTGTATTCAATTGCAAATAAATCCTTTGACTTTGACTTTGAGATGTTTTTAGTAAAGATGTTTTTAAATGACATAAAAAGTTCTTTACATAATGTTTTACATCATGATATTTTTTTAAGCACTAAAATATTAATAGGGTCTACTTACTATTTTGAACTCAAGAATAATATCTATGAAAACCTCATGTTTTCGTGCTCTACAAACAAAGTCGGTATCTAAACGAATTAGGCAGTTGGTCTTGTGTTGGACTTGAAAGCATTTCTAGAATAAATTTTTATAATTATGTAATTTCCTTGATGAGCGTGTGGTGTTTACGGATTGGCATCATAATTTCCTGTGAAGAGGAGTTTTTATTTATATCTACGTATCTATGCTAAACGGGATTTCTTTGGCGGAACCTAATTATCAGATTATCCATAATCATCATGATAAGAGTACCTTTTGACGCCAGTCACTCACAGGCTTTATAGTAAATGAGTATATTTAAAACATACATTACGTTGTGATTTAAATCGTATGTAGAATGTAGGAAAATGAGATACAAGACGTCGTCGTAAACTCCGAATGATTGACTTTCATATTAAAATTGCAGGAAATTGCATCAGCAAATGCAATCAGTTCTGTTTTCAATCTCAGGATCAGATGTTTCATACAAGAAGTGATCTAGTGCTTTCTTGGAAGCAAGTTAAAGAGAGTTCAATAAATTTTATCTCTTCCGTCGAACTAAGCGAGTATTTGTTGAAAACTCGTCGGCAATGCATGTAAATATCTGCTCGTGATGTGGATTCTCGGCATTGGAATTCAGCTCCTGCTATCTGAATTTATTGGCGCAAACCTACGACTATATGTGAGTTTATGCGTACACATTCTAATATAATATTCTCGGCTCAAACTATTTACTGCAAAGGTGACAAATTCACTTTGATCGCTCGTTGGAATTTGTGTGCCGAACAGGAACTTGTCATTGCAGAGAATTTGTCATCGGTTTCAACCGTAACATAACATGCTTAACAGTTGAACCGAATAAATTTTCTTGAAAGTTATCACTGCATCTTATTCAAGTCTGTGTAAACAACAAGACGACGTTCAAGCATTTGTAAGAGACGAGTGTTGAATGGAAGTAAAAACATTTACGACTGTACAGGGGAGGAAATTGTCGTCATTTCCCACAATCCTTGTCGGAGCGCTTCCTTAGAACAAAAAAGAAACCCTACTGTGAATAGTTCTTTACACAGCCAAGTTCAAAGAACTCCCTACAATTGAGTGGTACTCAGACCTTATGAAGAGCAAGGAAGCTACACACAAGTACATTCATTACAAAAGCACAGAGTGTTTTTAATTCATCTTCAGAAGAGGCAATGTTCAAGGAAGTTTAATTTGAACAATTTCGTTTGAACATCTCTATTTACTTACAGAAAATTTTCAGCCTTGAAAAGGCTCGATACATTCGTGTTTAAATATGTGTAAAAAGCTTGATACCACGTAGAGCTCTTCTGTTCACATTTGAATACACCGGCAGACAAATAAATATTTCAACGCGGAGTAGGGGCGAAGTGTAAGTCATTCATCGCCTGAGAGTGTCATTTAAATGTGATTCATGAAAATGTACCCGCTCGTTGCGTATTTAGATCAGAAAGTTAGAGATGTTTCACACGTAAGTTGGAATTGTAGAGTTCACTTTTTAGTCACAACCAACAACGCTAGATGATTAATAATATAAGTCGTTTTTTTAATCGGTTTTTAGTTGTTGCTGAAGGCAAATGAGAGTTGTGGATTAATTACATTATATGTTGTTTGCATTATCGTGTACAAGAAGAAGTAAACTGAAGCTAAATTTAATAAACTATTCGAAGGAAGAGTACATTATGTTTCATGTATCCTGTATTTCAATGTAATGTCACAAAGTGCCAACAGTGAAGTTGTGTCTGCTTTTTCACTGGCTTCTAATACGCGACGGGTGATTTGAAACCGTCTGTCTGATTCAAAGGTGAATTCGACTTGACTCCCGTATCGATGTTTGTACTATCTACATAGCATAACAGAGTACAGCTCTGTTATGCTGTGTACATCATATTACAGTTTTTATTCTTTCTTAAAGGAAGTAAAAATACTGATTTTAATGCCCTCAATTTAATAAATTCGTTACGTTTGTTTATGGACAGTTGTATCAAAACTAGGTTCGTGGGTACCTTATTATATAAATTATGCGATGCTATATAGCAAAAAGTGAAAAAACTAATATTTCAACCCCAAGTCACAGTTATGCAAGAAGCTTTAAAAATTCCGCTCATCAGAAAACTTCGGACCATAAATTCCATTACGCGGTTCTAAACTTCAGATCCATTTGTAGGAGTGGTAGCTAGAATAAGTACGAGCATATTTTTAACCCTAATAAACTCGGAGATAGCTGAATAGTATAGTATCTGAACGTGGTGCAGGTATTTACATAAAGTTTGCGGTTACCCGACGCCCGTGTGTCAAGTTCCTTATTTCACAAATATGTATGCGATGCAGCAGCTCTCTAAAAGCTTTTGTCCAACACGCACGGTTATTTTCTTGAGATGCTCACATTCGCTTACAATGCATATTTTATTTGGGTAAACATGTAGCTCTTTTGTAAATTTACTGCGGGCGGTAACAAGTTTACTTAAAAGCGACGTGTTTTACCCTCGCGTTGGGTAACTGTTCTTACTGGATGGGTACAGGATATTTTTTGGTTTGTATAATGAAAAGTATTTTTTTTGTATTTTACAGGGCATTTAATACGCAACCTTTAAATCGGTATTTATATTTTTTCATTTTACTGCTAAGGAGAGACATCTTGGTTGGCAACGTAACCAAAACCAAATAATAGGGTTTAAACAAATACCATCTATACCCATATGAAAATAAAACTGCAATTTTCTTGGAAACTGAACAGCAGCATCTCTCTCGAGATATAACGAAATATACTGAAGTGATTCTTGGTAATTAATCTTATTTTAGATTATTAAAACAAATCAATGTTTAAAGTTAAAGTTATTAATCACACGTTATATTAATGTCCTAATTGTACATAATATTCTGACAGAAAATCGTACCTTCATGCCTTTTAAAATGATTAAAAATGCAAGATTCAGTTCAGGCAAAGCTTGTAAATTTCGGAATATTAATATTAGACATAGTCTATGCTATGCCAAGGCAGCGGCCTGCTGCTGCACTGCACTTTTAAATTATTAGATGCAAATCTCTTACGAAAAGCATTTCATGTCAATAAAATATTAGGAAGGTAAGGCATACCTTGAACTATTTGATGGACTTAAAATACAATATATACGATTAGATATGTATATAGATCTGCTATTTTCGATACCTTTTTATTCATCAGGACTTCGTTTTCCGGACTTGTAATAATAAAAGCCCATTTTTTTAGAGCAATCCAGAAGTCCTTCAGCTTGCATTTAGCAAATACCACTACCATGTTCAGTAGTATGAGTCAGTAGCAAGGGAATGATGTTTACTTCATTTTAGACATCTTAGTGAGCCTCTACATGTTGCTATAATAATACCAGCAAAGCGTTGCTGTAAAATTTATTTGACTTCCAAAGTTGCGTACTTTTCTGACTCACAGGGTACTCCATTCACTCCATTGTAAAGTAGCGACATTGTGAATGCATTATGCACGGTGAGAGTTTTTTTTTTTTTTGTTTCGGTGGGAAAATCATCTCATGACATCCCCCGGTCTTGGGCGGAGCGGGAGATAGTGTCAGACTTTTACTGACTAAAAACCCACTCCTGTTCCTTCGTTGCCTTTCGTACCAGGGCCGAGTCTTCCTTTCAGAATCAGACCCTTGCCTGCCCATTTCCTGGATTTTCCCTTAGTCACCTCTTACGACACCCACGGGAGGAAAGTGGGTGGTCAATTGTAGGCCGGTTACCACACGGCTCAAAATGATCAAATATGGTATGTAAAAGAAAAGGGGCTAGTGCGTTTTGCTTCGAAAACTCAAAATTTATCTTTCTCTCAAAATTAGGTACTTGAAAACGCTAAAACAAAACTGGACGCTGACGGCCTTCTACATCTACATATTATTTAAATATCAAAGACTAGGAACATGTAGGCACTAGGAGAGCTTTTTTTCAAAACCGAGTCATATTTTCTAATCATGTTTTCAAACTTTAGTAAACTAGGTGAAGCCAAAGACGGAGGACTTTCATTCTGATGAAAGATTTTAATCAGAAGGCGAAGTGAAAAAGCGGACTTCCTTTCCTTGCCCGTAGGATAATGAGCTACGGTTCGTTTAGACATTAATGTGATTCTACCTACCGGGGATTTTGTTATTTACATGTTTTTGGATTACATTATTTTAACCCTCTTCAAAAATAGGACGACTTTTTTTTGTAGTTAGTTAATTATATTGCGAACAGTAAGCAATTTTTTGTTTGTTTGAAATAATGTTCTTTTAAGACAGGTCCTCGTAATTTTGGCAAAGATCTAATGAAATGCAAAAGATAGTTATATAGATTATTTTTAGTGGACTATTACTATTGAAGTTAGTTCTTACTGCATAATCTGTTGACAAAACCCTCAATAAAATCTGTTTGATTGGTTCGACTTGTTTTTGTAGTTCAAGTATTTTATGGTACACACGAATAAACTGAGCGTGTTCCCTTGTTAGTATTGTTTCTAGTTCCTGCATTGTGTGTACATGTACACGTACTAGCAACAAGTGAACGTTTTAAAGTAAAACAAGTGAAAGCCATACATTTTTTGAAAAAATGTTTTTCCGTGTCACATCTCACTAAATATGTGAAATTGTTGTTACTTAAAATTATTTTACATAACGAATTGTTGTTTTTTTTATGATATGAATTCAGGCCAAGAGATATAATAAACGACGAACTTGTATAAAAATTATGAAGTTCTAGGCAAAAGTAGTTGATCAACCCACTAATTTTCTAAGAATTTAATACGAATTATAAGAGAGAAAAAGTTGGACGTGAGTATTTAATCACCTGTGAGAGGTAACGAAAATTGGCCGTTTAGGGTTATCATTTTAAACAATGAGTCTTCTTCTTATGGTATGGTTGATGAACAACCTGGTGTCAGAGTTTGAACCGCCTGTAGGTCTCTGACATGGCTTTACACACCGTTGAAAAATCTCTCAGGTATGCCAGTTTCCTCACGATGTTTTCCTTCACCGTTTTTAGCAACTGATAAATAAGTAATGTATAGTACGCACATGAATTTGAAAAGACATTGGTGCGCGCCGGGGTTTGATCTTGCGACCTTTGACTTGGCAGTCCAACGGTCATACCACTCGGCTATCGGTGTTCAAACAATGAGTTACTTTTAAGGACTTATAATGCATCGAAGTTTGGCGTTTAATACTAGCAACAAGGTAGAAAGCTTAATAACTTAATTGTTGTAATTGAAATCACAGTGTTTGGATGCAGCTTGTGATATTTTCTAATGTATATCACTTATAATAATAAAATAGCCTATACAATAACATTATTCAACCTGTGATTCAACAACATCCCATTACTAAAATTGTGTGAATGTTGTTCGTCTTAGAAGAGAAGTATTTCTATTATGAGTAATAATGATGAGTAAGATATTATTGTTGAAAGGTCATGTATTGTGCTTATACTACGAATGAGCAGTAAAAATATTGATTCATAAAATATTCATTCATTATTCTTCGACCTATAATGGAGTAGACATAGCTGAGAGTTCTATTAAGCAGGTCGTGTTGATCGCTCGAACTGATAACTTCTAAAGTGTGGTAGTCTGTTTTGGTAAACGTTACGATACACAAGTTGGGACGGATTTTGTCAAGGTAAAACATTGATTTTATTTATCGGTTTTTCATTTCTCGTATCCATTTTCCGGCCGGTTATCATAATTGAAACGAGAAAAACTAAGCCGAAACAAAACCAACCAGCTAATCTATTATTTATCTCTGTAAAAACGAAGTTTAAACCAACAATGTTTTTATAATTCCGTGGCTTTTGGATCTCGTTATAAATGAGGCTTCTGCGTCTCAAGATAATTAAGATAAGTTAAGTGAATAATTGTGTTGCCATTAGTCGATTTGGGGAACCACGCTCTTGCTCATTAGTGTCACCCGCTAATTATTGAGGAGTATTCACGGCACGTAATAATTATTCGGGTCGACACTGAATGCCAGCGTAATGAAAAGGTTTTTAACTTATAAAAGGAAAAGTTGGGACACCGTCACGCCACAGCCCCTAATGTATTACCTACTTTTTCTTGGTCAATCTCATTTTAAATTCAGAAAGCTATCGAGGGATAGATTTGCATGACAAACGAACAATGGTTACAAGATTATTGGGCTATGTATTTTATGTACCGATGAATAACATCCTTCAAGTTTTAGCATTGAATAGAAAGGTGTGAACCCTTTTTGTAAAAGACTCGTGTTAAGAGTAGTGACAGATTCCACAAACACGTTTTAGATTACCATTTTGTTGTGGCATCTACCCCTTTTTTAATATTTTATCTCTTGTGGCCTTAACTAGTCTATAGCTCAAAATGCTGAAATAAAACCTCATTTCCTAGACAAAATAAACTTGGCTTCGAAATCAGAATCGTATTGTTTCCTACTTATTACAGTATATTTTGTGTAGCTACAAATAAAAATCAAGTTTTTATTTCTAGTTTCGGAATTATTAAGTGTTTTTATTTATTACAAGCTTTAATGAGTCTCAGTTTAAAATTACTTGATAAATAGCAATGTAGGAACTCATGGAAAATATAAACGTATTTCAGTTATATGGTGTAAGAATAGAGCAGCACAATGGCCCGCATATTAGTGCTATGTGTAGAAGCGGCGTTCAATGAATCTGCTTCAGCAATTCCCTTTATATGCTTATTCCTTTGATTTATATGCATAGACTTATGCGTTTGTCATACGGTCTAGATAGCTCACTCAGCGGCTGTGTACGTCTAATAAAAAAAATCTAAAATGAAACTTGGAAATTGCTATCGGTGAACATCAAGTATAAGCCATATAATATTTTTAGAGATGCTTTACGTAAGCTAAATCAATGGCGAGGGCAGCCCTTATCAACCAATTTTTTTTTTATAAACGTCGCCCCACTCTAGAAATTCTCATGTATCATGGGTGCGTTTCACAAACATGAACTCACTCAAACATCTAGACTCGGGACAAACATCTGTGGATCGCACAAAATTTTGTCCCGTGCGGGAATCGAACCTGCAACCCCTAGCGCAGAAGTCCAATCGCTTAGCCACTGCGCCAATCAGGTCGTCAAAAGTCACTTAGAAATAAGTGGTATGATCGTGGATTGCATTAAATAGATAGGTATAATATAGGTAGATAGATCTGCCATACCGTCAGCTCCAGGACTGAAGAAGTTTATAAGGATTTTCCCAGTAAAAAAAGGCTAGATACTAACCTTAAATAAATAAAAATAATAATAAAATTTATTTTTTCGTACCAACAATGGCTGGCATACATAATAATTAGATTGAATAATTTAAAAGAAACTTATAAAATAATAAAATAAACCTAATCACAAAGCTTGACTATAGGAATTGTTATAAACAAATTATTTTGTAGTTTGGTTGTTCTGTCATCCAAACCAATCAGCTGTATCTCTTCGATACAGCAATTAGTAGGAGCCGAACGTATGGTATCGTCGATTGTGAGCTATTTTGTTGTCAGTGTGATTTGAGTTGTAGGTCCAGTATTTTATCAAGTATTTTTCCTACTTTGTCATTTGAGCCCGTTAGATAATTATAAAATGTTGGACATACCCGTTACACGCGACTGTATATCGTAG
Organism: Abrostola tripartita; assembly: GCA_905340225.1. Classification (NCBI taxonomy): domain Eukaryota; kingdom Metazoa; phylum Arthropoda; class Insecta; order Lepidoptera; family Noctuidae; genus Abrostola; species Abrostola tripartita. The sequence goes on from HG996494.1 coordinate 3,005,875, forward strand.
AATTTTGTGTTTATTTGCTTACAAACTCAAATGTAATGGTAGTCACACCTAACTAGTTTCAAATAGAGAGAGAAAATAAATAAAAATACAAGCTACAACACTAAAACTTTCTTTTGTGAGTAATAATAGAGACGATAAAACTTTGTGTTTTCCTCGTGGTTTTCAGTAACGTACCTATAGCATTTTTAATGTAAGAGTGTCAAGCTTAAGCTTCCACAATCAAAAACCTATTTACAGAACATAAAAGTCTAGTTCTAGCCAAGATTTTCCAACAAGAATCCATGTTTGAACTCAAGATAGTGAGGTGCTATTTCTAGGTAAATCGACACAGTCGATGTGTTCCCGATTTACTGGAAACATCGATTTTCATCTCGCTCCAGTTTGTCCATTGTATACACATATTCCCGATGTGTGAGGGCCGTGATAACGTGTATGGATTCATTCTGTCTCGGCGTCTCTATTTCGGATGGTAAATGTAATATTTAGTTCGTATTTTTAGTTTTGTGTGATAGATAATTTTTTGTTGTGAAATTTAAAGTTGTAGGTACACTAAATACCTACAGCAACTGAAATCGTTATGTAATAATTACGACTACGAGAGTAGGCATAGTAAAGAGTAGAAAGCATCCCGTACCTCTGATGAGCACTGATAGCTGAGTGGTATGACCGTTGGCCTGCCAAGTCAAAGGTCGCAAGATCAAACCCCGGCACGCACCAATGTCTTTTCGAATTCATATGCGTACTATACATTAGTTATCAGTTGCTAAAAACGGTGAAGGAAAACATCGTAAGGAAACCGGCACACCTGAGAGATTATTCAACGGTGTGTAAAGCCGTCAGTGGCCTACAGGCGGTTTAAAACTCTGACACCAGGTGGTTCATCAACCATACGATAAGATGAAGAAGACCCGTACCTCTTGCCATTGATAAGAACATGTGCATGGCATGTGGTGACAATTGAATCAAGTTTTAGTCCAGGATAACCTTGCCCATTCCTTAAAAAAGTCATAATGTTTCTCCCACATTAACAACGGCAACTAAAACGAGATACATTTTATGTAAAAGACGTAATATAATAACAATTTCATGGTACCTGTACGAATGCAGGAATTAATGAGTACATGATAATAAATTTTCTGTGCCCCATATCCAAAAAGGGGTCACATTGACCTTATTAAAAATGTCCTACATAACTGGAAAGAAGTGGTCTTAGCAACCTGCGACGTATACAAATATTATCGTGATAGAAACAAAAGCAGGAAGGATGTTTGAATGATGCACGTAGCACTCGATTGTTTTTGTCTTCCATAATAAAGGAGAAGCGTGTCCTCATCAATAAAATCTCTCCGTTAATATAGCGAACTAAAGATACGTCTTATAGTAGGTATATTATAATTATGTACAATAATCAGGGGTTTGCTCTAAGAAAATATAATGAGGTAGACTTGCATCTCGATGGCAGCAAAGTAGAAGAAGACATGTACAAAATCGCAATTTTACAGGAGAGTACATTAAGTAAAAAATAGTGGTCGTTTTAAAACTTATGGACCGATTAACATGAAATTTTCTATGATGCATTAAAATAACCTTCTTTATTGATTGTATAACAGTTTTTATCGCTATATCGTTCTTTTACTGAATTAAAGTAGATGTATTTTTTTACTCTAAAAAAAAATCGACGTAGAAGAATACATTTGCCTGATATCCGTTTATACGTTGTGATAAAAAGAGCACCCATTCTATGTTAAATATCAAATAAACTAAGATAAAAATCTCCAGTAATCGTTTTAAGGATATTTAAAGAAAATCTAAGCAACATGCAAACAGTACACACCTTTTTTTTTACAAATTTTGTAGATGTCTTTATTTACTTTGCATTTTAACATTTTATACATAATATTAAATGAGTTATCTACCACTCAACTTGATCTATTTCTATCAGTTAAACTCATTTATTTAGTTTCCAATCCACACAAATATAACACAACAATTAAACATATTTAAATAAAAATGCATTATATGATTATGTTTATTATTTAAATAAACATAATCATATAATGCATTTTTATTTAAATATGTTTAATTGTTGTGTTATGTTTTATTGGTTTGTCACAATAGGTTTCTCTTAAAGAAAATAACTATAACATATTGTTTTAAGTATTACTCAACAAACGTACTATAAAAATATAAAAAAAGTATCAGAATACACTCTCTTAAATCTCTCTTTCTTAAAGGTATTAATTTGAAAATCTCAGGTTATCAGACAATTTTTATTCACACTAAAATTATAAAGAATCACAAAAACAGAACATAACATAACATAACATCACGCCTGTATTCCCCGAAGGGGTAGGCAGAGGTGAACATATAGTACACCCACATTTCGCCAGTTATGTTGTAAGTCCCAATGTAATAGGTGGCGAGCCTATTGCCATCAACTAGGCACAAATCCAGACTCCGTGCTGCTACTGAGATTACCTAATGGAAAACTCAGTAACACTTTGCCCGACCCGGGATTTGAACCCAGGACCTCTTGCTCAGCAGTCGCGCTAGCGACCACTAGACCAATGAGGCAGTCAGAAACAGAACAATACTTTAAAATTAACAATATTGTCAGTCTTCTAACTCGCAACTTCTAATAGGAAAAAAGAGATCGAAACGTTAACGGCGAAACGTACGAAAAGACGAAGTTATTCTGATTCTTCTATGCGCAGCGGTATGCTTAATATTTTTGTAAAAATCATGGTACCTTGGAGGTATCAAATTTTGCAAGATCGCATGGGAGCCGCATATCCTTTTGCTTTACCATTCCGTGATAGGTGATTTTTACCAAGATTCAGCAATAATTTTCTTCTTGTATCGATCCAATTCTCTTTTCTGCATTTCCTCCTTTTTTTTGCAATGTCAACTGTGTATTTACGTCGTTTTCTCCCCGACATAACTGTTGACGAAGGTGAAGATTATTCACTGGAAGCGCCACTTGCTGATGAAGTTGCACTAGTATCAGAGACTGAAATGGATGGTGAAGTGATTTGTGGACTAAATGAACGTATAACATCAACTTTAGAAATAATTTTCGGCAACTGCGATTCTGTTCCAAATGAAATAAACTCAGGAGGTATGGGTGTAATAGAGCGCGATCGAGGACAAACAGTTAATTTTGCTGGACTAGTATTCAGATTATTATGTATTTCAGCAGCGGTCGTAATAGATAACGCACTGTGTTTCTGGTCATCAACAGCCAAGATCTGTTCAAGCAAGTGTCATTTCCCAAAAGCGGTAAGCTGGAAGCAATGGAAAATTATGTAGTTTAAAAATATATTCTTGACATAATTTAAAATACTTTTAATAAATGTCACTTATCTGCCCGATGCCCTGCCTGATCAAAAGACGCTTGATCAAAATTATCATATAACTCTGCTTGTAGATTACTTAACTGTATTAAATCATTTTCTGTGTCTAAATCTGAAAACAAATGTATGTAACCAATGTAAATATTTGAAGAAAAAACTTATATAAAAAAGTATATTAAAAGAAAATTGTCTCGTATTTTTTTATTACGTTGACTTAGAAGTTTCAATTTTTCACAGCTTCAAGGGATAGTCGATCCAAGTATTTGATATTAATTTAATTGTTTATACCTTCACACGTTCCTGAGACTAAAAGGTTGACAGACCGACAGACAAACAGACAGACGGACAACCAATTGATCCTATAAGGGTACCGTTTTTCCTTTTAAGATACGGAACTCTAAAAATATGAATTTCCTCATAAAAACAAGAAATAATAAATTCATAGATTGAGACATATTCAAAAAGTACGACGTATAAACGGACAAATGGTTAGATGTCCGTGTTTACATCGAAACGTATCCTCAAAATCAATGTTATTACATAAGCTAAGATCTTATTAGGTGGACTAATATTTCAACAATAAACACTATTAGATAACATAACTTTGCCGCAAGTACTCACCTTCGTAAGCATTTTGCATTTTTCCTTAAGATCTGTTAAATCCGATATTTTGTTTATTTCTTTTTGTACCCTATATAGGGCTATATTTAGAAGTAATTTGTTCCTAAACGCACTCATTTTTAAGGAATTACTGAATTATTAACGTAGAATGCGTTAAACAATGTCAATTAATAAAACAATGTCAATAAGGCATGAGAACATAACTTGTACACGCTAGAATATGACAGATGACTGATGGCTTTGTCGATGTTTCGATCATCTGCCAAAACTCCGAAGTAAAGGCGGGCAAATCCAAATGTCTGTTTCTACTGTGATGATTTTTAAAAACAAAGTGTAGTTGTTTTTATTTACGTGCCACATTTTCTTCGTTATTTTGAAATTTGAAATAATTTTAATATAGACATGTAGATAAGGTTGATATAAGCTAAATTTTGTAAAAAAAGCATTTTCGCAAAAATGTAGATATCCGTATCTACTTTGCTGCCATCGATCTGTAGTCTGTCTTATTGTATAAAATTTAAGAAGTATATTATAATTGCTAATTAAACCTCATAATTAAGCGATAATATTTTGTTTATTTATTAGATAAACCAAAAGAACAAATGCACTCATATTCATAGTCATAACGGTTTTTATCACATCACACTTCACACTAATATTATAGAGGCGGTTTGTGAGTGTGTTCGTATTTTTGTTACCTCTTCACGCTCGAACGGCTGGGCCAATTTTAATAACATTTGGTATGAAGGTAGCTGACACCCTGGATTAACACATAGGCTACTTTATCTCAAATCCCGAAAAAATGCAGCGGGTAAGACGATGGCTACAAAAGAGCACTTGTAGCTTCCAGTAAGTTTGGAGTACCTACCTAATACCTACATAGTAATACTTTTTATCTAAGTAACGCGAAGTATTCACTTGAATGGAGCCGCTGGTATACTCCCAGTGCTCAGTTTCATATTTTTATCGGCACCAAGTCATCGACGTGAGATGAAAACACGCTCCAAAATATCGCGACATGAATCTTAAGTAGCGAACGGACTATTAATTTTATTTCCTGATATTATTTTAGGAAGTGAAATTGAATGTAACAGTACCTAGGTCAATTTATGGTGATCTTAAATTAATTTTTAACGGTAAAACTTTCAATTTACCGGTAATTATTCGTAAAATTTTAGCGACTGTTGCTAGTAATTACGAATATTTACAGTAGCTACGTGGTAAAAAAATATTGGTGGTAAAATAATGGAGTTTTCCTAATCTAGTTTACCTCATTTAAATACGTTTGTACGTTCGTCCTGGTGGCCTAGTGATTGACATACCGGATTTGTATGCACAAGATTACGGGTTCAAACCCAAGTATCAATATGACTTTTTTAATGTCATAAATACTTTCTTAGATATTCTAAGACACCACTGACTAACGGTGGCGGAAAACGTGGTGAGGAAGCCTGAATTCAACTGTCTGAAATCGTCAACCCGCAGTGAGCTAGCGATCACCCGCACCCCACATCCATGCTCAATCCTTCTCTCCAAGAGAAGAGGCCTCTGCCCTACAGTGGGACAGTTATAGGCTAGTGTTGTGCACAATAATCTTATTACCTATAACTGCTGTGGGCCTTTATTGACAGACACACCTACATTCCTATACAGTTTATTCATAACTATGGAACAGGGGAATAACCTCAAGCATTTAATTGGTCACAATTATTGTTATCCTTGTAGTCATATACATATAGCCACTCACACTACGTACAGAAAAGATGAAGTTTTTGAAACTTAGGGAATAATTAACTTAATTGGACACGGAGACTTATTCGCTTTTGACTATGGATTGTAGAATTTGATTGGGCACACTAATTGCAGCTACATTGTTGAATTTGCATTTTGACTGCAGTGCGCAAATAAAGTTGTTTGCGCTAGATATGTCACCCAAAAAATAACTATTTGATTATAATGACCAGCGGTTTATCATGAAGCTGTTCATTCCATACCGAATAGAGTTTTTGGTTAAAGTAAATTATTTTGATTAATAGTATAAATTACGGACAATTTACAATCTGGGTAGTTGTATAGTGGAATTACAAAAATAAGATCTAGGTCCTAACTCCTAAACTTGGTTCAGCCAGTTTTAATAGGAATTAAATGGGTTCTTAGACTGCCTTGTTAGTCTGGTGGTCACTAAGCGTGCTGAGCATGAGGTCCCGGGTTCGAATCCTGGGTCGAGCAAATTGTTATTGGGTTTTTCCATTAGGGAATTGTGAGCAGCAGCACGTAGTCTGTAATTGTGCGCGGTGAATTGCAAAAGGCTCAGCTACTATTACATTGGGACCTATAACATAACTGGCGTAATATGGTGTAATACACACCTTTGCCTACCCCTTCGGGGAATACAGGCGTGATGTTGTTAACGATGATATTATGTTAAATAAGTTCTTACATTCGGAGCTTAAGAACAAATAATCATGCAGGTTATGCATATAATATTCAACCGATTAGAAATAAACATATAAGAGTATAGTTTTAATTAGATGAGCCTAAAAGATGTTCTTTATCATCGCTACTATTACAGACACAAGGAAAGATCAAAGCCACATGTTTATCAAATGTCGTTAAAGCTAAATACGTTTTCCCTGAGGAATTTTCCAGTAGATTGTTAACCTATTTTCCTTGTACAATATTATTGGCCAGCAAATAATAACACGAGTGTCGTAAAAACAATGATCGAATCTGAAACACGGAATGATTTGTCGTCAATTTGTTATGTCGACTACTCAAGTGGGAACAGTACAGCAATAAGTTGTCAAGACATGATGGATGAGAGTGCGCAGAACCTGTATTTGTCGGTGAAGAAATCTCTGAGTGATTTGTGTTCGCGAAACAATCCGTCTTGCTCATCGAGTTTGATAGGAAGGTTTTATAACGAACGCTCTCAAAATTAAACGGTTTGTGGTGACAGTTTTTGAGGTAGCGTATACTTACTCCAACGCCTTTATTTACCTGGTATTTAAAATGGTATATTACTATAACATAACGATACATTATAACTCATGCATGCATCGGCAAATATGTTTGTTTAAAACCATTTAATTGTATACTATAAATTAGTAGTTTCGTCGTTTGTTTCTTATCTTTTCCTTTTGATCTTTGTTTACTCGAAATCGTCACTACGATACGACTTTCTACAACGATTTAATAACGTTACTGAACGAACTCTTGCCATCTACTATAAGTTTCAAATTCGCGGGTTAGCTGACAGTATTATTGACTATATTGATGCCAAGGAAACTGTCGTAGAAGGACGCGTTTTCTGCATAAAGATTTTAGTTCATCGCGATGACGCCAGGACTTTGTGCTCGTTGCCATAGAAATAACAAACAAAGTTAAAAGCGTATTAAAACGCATCAGCGAATGATAGTCAAACAGCTGACTCAAAAATAGTTAGATGATAGGGCTCAAGATTGTTAAGTCGAAGTATACCTATAGATAAATACGAAAAACGAGACGATAAACGTAGTCTTACAAAAATATCAGTTAACAAGTGCTTCTATAGTGTACTTGAGTTCCTAGATTATAAGTTATAAATTGTGGTGTCGTAGACTAGAGTTAATTGTTGAGAATTTATATCACTGCGTGTATTAATTAATAATTATGTAAAATTTGTACTCCGAAATTGCAGGCAGAATAAGAGATCTATGTATTTATCTTTAATAACCTTCTGTATCCTATTTATGCAAATAAATAATTTTGATTTGATTTGAACCATATCTACGTATCACCCGGCTAATAAATATTACGGATATACCAGCCGTTGCGTGCTGTGTAACGATGCGAGGTATTATTACGTCACAGGCACACATGGCTCAGTCCGGATACATCTCCCAACCCTACCTCACGCTCGAACAAGCCCTAGCCTAGGGCAGTACATAATCTTGCAAAAGCATACAAAATACGTCGAATAAAGTCATGAGGTCATGTATAGTGCACTGTTCAGATTAAAACTCTTCCCGATAAGGTTAGGTTTACGGTTGAATGAATTTATTATAACAACGAGAACACTGCTTTGCATCGTGTTCGCAAACAGATGAATCATAAAACAAAAATCGCAATTTATTGTTTGGACAAAAATATTATAGTTTTTCTGCTTTCATCTATATAAATAACTATAATTTCTCTATTATTTAAAAGCTTTAAAATATCATTTAAATTGGGACTATGGTAAAATTCTTGATAAAAATATAAACATGTTCTAAAATTACTGTAGCAATCTGAAAGCAAATATAGGAAACTGCAGGGCATTGATCTTGGTTTTCCATTAACTAAGACTAAATCCAAAGTGCATCATGAACTTGGAGTTTATTATAAATACTCGTAGTTATGATTAAACAGCGCTGGCAGGTCGTAACAATGAGTAGGGATGCACCCATGTTTCACTATTTACTTATCGTTATTCGGCAATTCCTTTGTAATTTGTACAACAAAATTTTTACACCATTTTACGTACACTAGTTTGACTTCGACCGCATAGAAATATTTTCATCTTGTTTTCATCGTTTGGAAGTCTTTTGCGGGTAGAAACTGAGTCCATGTCCTTTTTGGCGGTTAAAACATTCCGTACTCTGTACCAAATTTTTAACGAAATCGGTTCAAAGGCTTACCTGTGAGTGCGTAACAGACAGACAGACAGCGTTACTACTATTAGTATGGATTTTTATTTTATTAGTTTCGTTACCAATAAAATCCACATCCGGCATCGATCTTTACCTCCGCCAATCAGTTCATATTTTCGCCACATTTCGGTTTTGTAAACACATTGCGATTCGATAATTTTCCGAAAATTTTCCCCAAATTATAGTCAGCACATCCCTACCGTGTATCTTCAGCGCATTTCAGATTCGCAGCTCCGGTCGTCATGAGGGTCTCGCCGGACCACGCTGGGTGAAATATGGAGCAATAAATTATTATATTATCGCGCGCAGTCGATTTTGTGCCTTTAGCTTCTAGACACTTTGAAACAAACACTGCTTTGGAGGGTAATTTCTAAATTCATGTAGTTTTGATGTCTGTGTGTTTAGTGTAACTTCATATTTATTGGCTTTGTCTATCTATTTGTATAATAGGGGGTTAGTCAATACTTATTTGGTAGGATTCCTGCGTTTAAGGACCTCGCTGGAAGTTGTTTATGAGGTCTCGCTAAAAGACCTGTAGAGAAAAAATAACTCAAGAGTTGCCTGCGAGAGACAGCCTTAAGCCTTAAGCCAAAAAGCGTTAAGGGATTGCTGATTTGATTTCTGTGTGGGACAAATATTATGTTATCTGTAATGAAAAGCCCTTAAAGTCTTCTAAAGTTCTGTTTTCAGCCTTATTTTTTACGATTAAATTCTAGTCAGTATTTAGACTTACATCTGAGGTTTTGGTCATTATGAAAGTCTTGCTCCTCCTCCTGCATCTAGTTTAAAGACGAATATAAAGATACGGTTAGACATACGATATAACTTGGGTAAATATTCTTTTGAAGCATCAGGCAAACCCACGTGATACGTGAATAAAACTACTTATTTAGAAACCCAGAAAACATTACATGCGTAAACATTTCTTTGTGCCCAAAATAACATAAATAAAACAAAGGAAACATTTAATTAGACTAGACGCCAACGCGAATGTTTGGCATACGTATCTTTTGTAAACATAAACTTATTCACCTCATTCCATGAACGAAAATAGTTACAACAAAAACATATTTTTATGTCAAAATAGGTAGGTAGGTACTGAGAATTGCCTAATGGATAAACCCAAAAAAACTTTGGCCGACTCAGGAAACCTCATGCTCAGCAGTCGCGCAAAGCGACTACCTACTAGACCGAAGAAGCAGTCGTTAATAAATTAATTTAAAAAAATCACTTTATTTCCTTACTCCTGGCCTAACCGTTAACTAACCGCCGCACTCAGAGACGTTAATGATTACTTAAATTGACACTAAAGCTTACACAAAAATAACGTTTATTTAGTGACAGTTTAAGTAATCATTAAAAGACTCTGAGTTCGGGGGTTAGTATAATATGACTGTTTTACATCTTAACCTGTAAGTTGATTAGAAAATAAATAAATATTTTTTTATATTTAAAAACGTAATCTATAAGTTAATGTTTTTAATTAATGAAGGAAAAAATAAATTATGATGTTATCAGATCGCAATTCCATATTTGGGTCCCCAGTCCAGTCCCAGTCAATCTTCACGAAACAAGGCCCGCTGGGCTCTGGACCACGCTGAGTGAAATATTGTGCAATAAATATAAAGTATACGAACATAAACGCAGGTAACTTGATACTATCACTCGCAGTCAATTTTCTCTATCGATGTTTTATCGGTATTTTATACTCCGATATTTTGACTGCCTCTTAGTCTAGCTACTCTAAATCTGTTGTGTATCGTGATATTCCAGAAAATCCCTGGTCCGACAGTTGTTTTTTTTAATGTTTTTTCTGGCAAAAAATTCTGCCAAACAAAAGCGACTCGGGGTTAGGATGCTGACATGTTACAGTTTCATATCAGTGTTGAGTTCATATAAATTGGATCAATCAGAATTTTAAGAACACAAGACTTAGGCTAGGGCCACACAGAAAAGACGTTAAATGATGGCGCGTCGTGGACGGCGCGGACGTATTCCCTTTTGATTTACTTTCATACAAAATGTCTAGAAACGTCGCAACGCAAAACATACAGAAAAGACAGGGAACGGGCGCGTGCAAACGGTTCACGGGCGAGAACGGAGGTGAGGACGGGGCGGTGCGCCGGTGCTACGTCGCGCCCTCGTTTTGCGTATTTTCTGTGTGGCCATCGCCTTAGGAACAGATAAAGAAAACTATTTCTTATTTATTTGGTATGGAAAGAAACAACAAATCGAATATTTTGTGACTAATAAAGAAGTCAATTATTATTGTTTTTAATGTTAAAAGGGCAGTCATCTCAGATAACGGCTTAACCTCTATAGGTAATTACAATAATTATAATTATTCTTAAGAGAGCGTTCATAAGTAGCGTTAGTAATATTTCAGTGTTGTAGGAATCAAGTTGTTTTTATTTAATTTACAAAATATCACGGTATGTATTTATATAATAAGCACAAATATAACTAAGATAGGTCTCTGCCTACCCCTCGTAAAAATAGGCGTGACTTTATGTATGTATGTATGTACTCTTTTTGGTTTGTGGTAATTTTAATATTACAATGTTTTATCTAATTAATTAAATTATCTTAATTAAATCATTGTTATCCCTCTGTGCTTCGGAAAGCACGATAAGCCGTAAGTCCTGTATCTGTTCTCTCTCCGGTTGATATCGGTCTACCGTCCAATCGGACTATGAGAGTGAGGAAATAGGGAGTGCACAGGTGCTGTGTTTTCGCGCAAACTTGTGCACTATAATATCTCCTGCGTATTTGGCTAGTCTCAGCTGAGACAAGCCGCCGTGACCGAAATTCGGTCAGGAGTACATTATTAAACGTACGTATTACTAAAACGTATGTAAATGTTGAATTTTATGTTATTATTAAGCAGTTACGTATCACGTCGGTTCCATGATAGTGCATTAAAACCACGTGTTGCAGATATTGCAGCGACTAGCACTAACTTAATTAAATAGAGTAGGTACCCAAATACTCAATTTCTAATTTAGGATACCTCTTAACATTCCGTTCAACCTAATTTGAGTTCTATTGCTACGTATTAAATATCAAATTCAATTCATGCATTCGTGGTTATTGAATGTATTATAGGGTCATCACCGGTCAGTGCAATACCTAAGAAAACAATAACATATTTTATCACTTCGAGGTGAACACTGACGTAATTTGAGGTAAATATGAGTAAATACAAAGCGAATGTAGAAAAAACAAACAAAAATGCGATTTCGAAAATAAACTATTGGGAATATTGATTTTAAAAATAATACATTCGATTTTGGGGAAAAGAAATGGTCAACTACACAAGTTGTCCATAAATTTGCCGATCAGTTTTTTAGAAACTTAGTTTTATCGCCATCATGTAACATTAGCAAAAGTCATATCATATCCTGTGGGAGTGTGTCTAGACAGCATACATGCTACATCCGGTGTAATTTATTATGAGGACCTTGTTGCGACCAGAACAAACTTCCGTGCTTTCAGACGTTTTTGCCATACCTACTATTGGAATCAAAATAACAGCTAGGACCCATTAGTTTTTAACTTTTTTACCCGTGGTGCTTGGCGACTGGGCTTATCTCAGTTGTGGATCCCTTATTATGCTTTTGGCATATTAGTCTTTATGTCTCCCGCTTGCTATGGAGGGAAGTGTCAACTAAACATTTATTCCTACTCCTCCTATATATTCTTTTATGATTAATTTCGTTGCGGGTTCCAAGACAGTCGAGTCATTTCTCTGGGACACCTCGAGCTTCATTGCCTCGATGGTTCTCAATGGTTATCATTGTAGATCCTGGCTTACAGGAGTCACAATGATGGGCACGAGTGGTGGGCTAGTCCCGAAAAAAAAAAATTGCAAAAGTATACATACGCGGTATTTAACAATGTACCTAAGTTACACGGAATTGGAGTATGAACGACATTTTTTTTGTTCGCTTTGTGACTTCTAACTTTAACGTCGCATTGTTAATAGGATATATATGAAAGCAAATCTATCAATGTAATCAGTTGAATATTTACACAATACGTCATATTAAAATAACCTCTGATACGGTTAACCTTTATGAATCAAAGTAAATTCATTCTTTTTCATGGAATAGGAGGCTTATAATAAGATGCTGCTAGTAAATCTCTTGTAACCAATATCAACTGAATACAAATATCTACAAGGTCTTAGGAACTTGGGTCTCTCCAAACATTGCTGTAGCATTTGTTCCACGGTATTCCGCATCCTATCGGCCTTTCTCATCATCAGCTGGCAGACGTCCACTGTTGAACAAAGGCCTCCCCTTAGAATGCTACAATGAACGATAACTTGCCACTGGTTTACACATTTTTTTTAATGACTGATTTCTTTAATCAGGATCGATATCGAAACAATAACACCTACAAGCACCATTAACTTTCATTTTTCTCTTTTCAGATGAAGAACTTTGTCATAGTGTTGCTGTTCGCTTTTACTGAAGCTGGCTTAATAAACACGAATTGTGTGAACTTTCGTAATACAAATTACGAAAAGGAAATCATAAAGTCTGACATCAAGAGTCCGTACCAACTGACTATAGACCACTACATGAACACATTGTTCTTCAGTTTCACGGCACGAAAAGATGAAATGTTCAAATTATCGTACCTCAGTCTGAAATCAGGCGACTATGGAATTGTTGGCGGAATTCGCGGAGGTTTCGCTACAGCTGTCGATAGCAAAAATCAAATCGTTTACATGGGAGGTGAAGACGGAGTGTACCATTTCAACTACGCCACCAAAACAGCAACAAATTTACACCTCAGGGATACGGCAAATATTTGGCAGATGTTTTACAAGGATAATCTTTATTTCACCACATACCCAGAAGAAACAGCATATGTATACAGGGAAAAATCAGTTTTCGAAATACCTGAAATTTCAAATGTGAAAACCATGTTGGTAGCTGTCAACAACGCTGGCAATTTCATATACACCAATTCTTCTGGTCTTTTCGTGTACAACCAGCATTCAAGGGTTACCGTGCAACTAGATGACGCTGTTGTAAATGGTATCTCGCCTGATGTTGATGGTAATCTGTACTATTCGACTCCAAGCGGTGTTTATTATATTAATGAAAATACCAGGGGAGTAGAAGAGCTAATGAAACAAGATAATGTCTACGGTGTTGCCGTTGAGGGTAGTGGCAACATAATTTACGCCACTGATGATAGTATTGTGAGGCTTAAGCCAATGAAAGGCGAGTGTTATAATGAAAAACTGTGGAAGTCAAACGTAGCTTAAGTTAAGTAGTTGACATCATAATCATTTCATCAACGCTGGTCAACAGCAGTAATCATTTCAGGAAAATATACAATTTTAGAAAAGTGAAAGGTAGCTTAATAACTCACATTTTTTCTTTCAATAAAATAACCTAGATATAAGTTATTTTTAGAAGCATTTATATTCTATGCTCAATTTTGTCATTACTTTCATGTATTTTTAACCCTTCTTCTTTACGACTTTATCGGACACCAACATTAAAATATTTTACGTCGTTATTTTTACGCTTTTGTTGTCTTTCTTGAAGGAATAATAAATAGAACATAAGTCTTTATTGTACAGTAATTAAATTAATTAGTTTGTAATATACTTGTAATTACTTTTCCATGACAGTGCATTGTTTTATTTGTTCTATGTTTACAACGACAAAAGAATATCGATGACTTCTGGTTTAAACACTGTTATTTGAAAGTACTCGTTACACGGCAAATTTTTCCTTTACTTTTTACTTCAACTAAATCTTGATATTCTAATATCAGTAGAAGTAATATTAACAGTATGTTTACAACCCTAGGATCTATCCTGATCGTATATTACACAAATGATGGCTTCATTACATGAATAGCTAGAAGGTATAATGAAATAAAGCACTAATAGCCGCGTGATATGACCGTTGGACTGCCAAGTCAAAGGTTGCAAGTTCTAACCCCGGCACGCAGCAATATCTTTTCGCATTCATTTTCGTACCATAAATTAGTTATCAGTTACTATAAACGGTGATGGAAAATATCGTGAGGAAACCAGCACACCTGAGAGATTTTTCAACGGTGTTTAAAGCCATGTCAGAGGTGTACAGGCTAGGCTGTTTACACTCTGACACAGGTTGGTTCATCAACCATACGATGAGAAGAAGAATGAAATAAACGTTGATTGATTTATCAAGCCTACTAGGTATTTACATTAGTATTAACACTCATAGGTAGGTACAGTCTGAAGATAAAATCTAATAGAATTGCTACAATTTCTAAGCTACAAAAGACGGTAACGTTTGGATGACAAAGATAATAATAACAGAGCTAACAGTAGCCTAGCTCTCTCAAAGCTCGCTGTTAATCTTCAGGACCCATACACGGGACGATAGAACGATTGATCGCAAAGAAAATCGTGACAACCGATCGCTTAAAAATTGCTGCTACACACGTCGACGATCGGTCATTTTCTTGTTTAGAGCGAAACAAAGTGACGTTCTATCATAGGATTTGGTTGCGATCTGCGATATCGTTTGCGATGAAGTAGGTAAATTATTTGCTATGTTCTGATACACGTGGGACCCGTTGCTACGATTGGTCTGTTGCGACGAATCATAACGACAAACTGTACCGTGTATGGGGTCCTTTCCGTTGGCTACAATATGTAATTAAAACGTCGAGACCGGCTAGAATGATTTATTTCGTTTGTGTTCCTTTACGCTAAATAACGCAGAAATAGTAGAACTAATTACTCTGCGTAATATCTAATGTAATGGCGGCTGGAATTAATTACGGTTCTATCTGCTAGCTAAATATTGTAGGTAGGTAAATAGTTGATGTGTAATGTTTTTAATTGTAATACCAGTCTATAAGCTCTCCGTATTGAATGGGACTAATACTGATTAGCGAAATATGCAGCCTCGTTTGTCTAGTGGTCGATACGCTGCTGAGAATGAGGTCCTGGGTTTGAATCCCGGGTCGGGCAAAGTGTTTCTGAGGTTTTCCATTAGGTTTTTAAAAGCATCATGGAGTCTAGATTGGGGCCCGGTTGATGGCAATAAGATCGCTTCCTTTTAATTTGGGATCTATAACATAACTGGCGAAAACAGGTGTGACTATGTACAGCTATAGCATTCCCTGAACGGGTGGCAGAGGTGTATTGTGTTTTGATTGATGTGGTGTGATGCTGCTAATCCATATGGCAGGTGATTCTTTGTCTAACTCTTCGGAGATAACATTTCCTTGATAGACAAACATAATATGCTGAATAGGAACTATTCGATCCAGAAGTCCTACCGATGATTTGATTCAACATTATTCATCTTAATTATGTGTCATCTCCATGACTTCCGTTATAAATATAAATGTATTTAATCAGTGTATTCGTTACATATTCATATGAGCCAATTTTAGGCACGTATAAATAAAGGTCAAATCGCCGAGTTGACTTGTAAAGACAAGGTCCCAAAACATGAAAACTAAGCAACCCAAACAAAAGAAAAAAGAAAACGTTCCTTTTATAAAATAGTGTCTAGTCAGACAGATTTCTTTTTCCTGTACAAGGCTTCAGTATCTTAATAAACGGAGCTTCGATCGTAAGTAGCAGTAAAGAGCGCAGGTAAGATATTGCGTCATATTTCAACCACCACGCCACATGCTATTCATGGCTTTGGGTTTATAACGAAATGCCTCTATTCTGATGAATTTCAACTAAACCGGGTATATATTAAAATTTGTGTTCTATATTAGAATTGCTCTTGCATTTTCATCTGTATTGACGTTTCATAAGGTCTGTGAGCAATGTTGTTTGTTAATCGAAATGTATCCTTCCTTCAACTGCTAAATACCTGAAATACTGCCATTGTCTAGTTATATTACAGATGCTACAATCATTTTTTTTATAACAATAAGTAGACTGCCAAATTGTTACCTGAAAACTACTAAGTTTTTGGAATAATTGTAAAATTACATACTTGTATTCTAAAGATTATTATTTGTATTCATAAATGTTTATTTTATGTAAACGTTTCAAGCTTTATAATATAATCACGAAATGGTTACACAGCAGAAGTTTTCTGTCAACACAACTCCACATGACATCGAAATTAACACGCGGCAGCATGAAATATGTATAAATCCGAGCCTACATGATTTTAACATGTAGCATCGTTCCTATACGAACTTCCGTGTGGAATAAATTATTTGGCGAAGGAACGTTTGCGCTGTAATCATTTGGCGGTTCGTTAGGCGTTTAACAGAATTAAAAAGACAGAAGACTGGCATAAATAAATGTACCTACTTACTTAATTATTTCTATCACTTACGCGAATATTAGACATTTAAATAAAACTATTTTAATTTAATAAATCGATTCCTTCCTAGGACGATACGCGAGGCTATTGAAATTAAAAAACACCTAAATTTCAAAAGAGAATATGGCTGGGACATACCACCTGCTTGGAATCCCATCATAGATTCTATTAAAGTTAATTCCAAGCGTAAAACTGAAAGACCGAATGACACGATGAGCTCATTTTGCGTTAATCGGATTGTAAATAATAACTAAAAATGTAAGGTAGTTGACAGTAATTGTTCAAATTAGACGCTTTACACCTCAGTCTGTCCTTGACCATGAATGCTGTAAAGGATTCGAAACGTCGCGCGTCGGGGCCAAAAAACAAAATTAAAACCGCGATAAAATCCGTAAAAATAGTTTTATTTAAATGTACCTACTTACTGTTTATTAAGAAGAGAACGCAGTCATAAAATACTGAAAAAAGTGGAATAAAGTAAAACAGACTGTCTCGTTGATCTAATAGTCACTAAGCGCGACTGCTGAGTAAGAGGTCCTGGGTTCGAATACCGAGTTGAGCAAAGTGTCATTGGGTTTTTCCATTAGGTAATTCTCAGTGGTAGCACAGAGTCTAGACTAGTGCTTGGTTGATGGCAATAGGTTCGCCCCCTGTTACATTGGGACCCATAACATAATTGGCGAAATATGAGTGTAGGTACTATAGGTTCACCTCTGCCGACCCCTTCGGAGAATACAGGCATGGTGTTACATTTAAAGCAATACTGATGATTTTGCTTTGCCTTTTAATAAACAGAAAATTAAAAGATAAAACTAGATGCGTAATTAACAAAACACAGTCGTTTTGCTTGTTAATTTTAGTTGTTATGAAGCGCGATAATTACAATGAGTTGTTAAGGCAGATAAACGAGATAAATAACCAGGTATTTAAATAAAAATGTAACGGATTGTATCATGAATAACCCTTTAAGATAGAAACGTATAACTTTGCTTGCCTTATGTAGTACTATTGATGAATTTAAATAGTGAACATAAATACGTTTGGAACCCATGTTATTCTATTTCACGTCCACTGCGACAAATACACTGATAAAGATAATCACGAAAAACTACCCTTCAAAGCTGTAATATTCACAAATTATTGCACCATATAAAACTATATTGCAATCCATATAAAACTAACATTCATTGTATGTTTTATGAACTTGAACTAAGAAGGGGAAACTAAGTCATCCATTTCGGCGAAATCGTTTACCCCAATGTCTGTAACTCGTAATTGAATTCAACAAAGAAGATAGAAAAAAAAAGTAAACTTTGTACGTGATACGAAAACGGGATTCTGGCTATCAACACTTGTTTTGTAAGTCAATGAGAGAGAACCAGTACTGTTGTATGCCTACAATATCAGATTTAAAGAATACATTACTTGGCAATATCAAATAATTGTTTATGTTTATTTATAACCGCCATTAAGGCTGTACAATCTCATTACTTACGTCTATTTATCTATTATCGATACATAAAGTATAGAAGTAATATGCTCAATGGCTCGCTCGTGCATATTAAAGACATTCCCTATAATAAGAATTACTTCGAAATTATTTCAATATTTACGAAAAGATTCATAGAATTTCTTTGAGCGTATTTCTTAGTATTTTATTGAGTAAATAACCGTAGACGTTTTATCGGCTTGACAGGCGAGGTATCGACATCGCGTCTAAAATAATTGGTTACGTACTTCTTAAAGGAAAATATGTTATATTTATTGTTATTTTATGTTACTATTGCAAAGAAACAATCAATAATATTTATAAAAAACTAGCTTTTGCCCGCGGCTTCGCCTGTCTTAGACCCTATTTAAACCCCTTAAAGGTTTGAATTAAAAATAGCCTATGTCCTTTCTCAGGTCTTAAAATTTTTACATGCCAACTTTCAACATAGTCCGTCCAGCGGTTTAGTCGTGAAGATGTAGCAGAGAGACAGACAGAGCTACTTTCACATTAATAATATTAGTATAAATGTTTAGTTCAAATGGCTTCGCTAACCGTAAGAGCCCTTCGTCGATCTTCGCTTTCAAGTATCCAGGAGTAAAATAAGCAAGCATTCTCTTGAGTTACACAGGTTTTAAAGGTGAAGTTGACTTGATTGACATACCCTTTGTGAGTCTAAGTAGATTCTTCTTACAGTAACTCTGTTTATTTTTTTCCTGAGTTCCAACAGGTATTTGATCTCTCTTTTAAGATAAAAAGAAATAGAAATATAATAACATTTTATTATTCTTTCCACCTCCCTTTTTTGATATAACAATAACTCATAATAATACAGTAGGTTAAATTTATTTTCAGACATTTATTAGTTAGAGGAAATTAACTATGACACGCAGAAATCCTAAAATTCTTCAGTAGATATATAAAAACATATTTACAAAAACTGTTCTTCTTTTGATATAAAAATAATCCATATTATACCTAGAACACTAGATTAATTTTTCGCCATTAATTAGTTAGAGATCATGAACTCAGAAATCCAAATAATTTTTAGTGGGTACAGTCAGCTATTAAGCTTAACATGTAAAGAAACATTATGTCAAATAATTGAAAGCTATAAACATCAATTTAAGTTATTGTTTCAAATTATAGAGATCTGAGAATATTTAAGACGTTTTACAACATAAAAAGTTGTTCTTCAGTTAATGGTATTTAAACACAATTAATGTTCAGCCGTGTGGTATCCGACCTAGAATGGACCATCCCCTTTCCTACCGAGGGTGTCGTAAGAGGCGACTAAGGGAAAATCCAGAAGATGGGCAGCAGCGTCGTCTGTAACTTCACCACCAACAGTGCAATCCCAAAGCCACTTGCCAAGTGTGGGGATAATGACCCCTTTCTAAAAAGGGGAGGCCTTTGTTCAACAGTGGACGTCTTTCGGCTGATGATGATGATGATGAATGTTCAGCCACTTACGTTGCTGACTGTACCTATACATAAAAAAGCATATTTACAAAAACCATGTACCAATAAAAAAAATACGTAATGATCAAAAGACGAATATTAATTACTTAGTATAACAAGAAACTTCAGAGGGTATAAAAAATAAATGAAGAGCTTATTACTCTGCGCAATAGCATTACGTAAATTGTCCAACATTGCTATCTTGCTTGGCTTCTTCTTATTGTTGTATGAAAATTAGTTTTCTTTCTTATTACAGTCCTGTTGAATAATGGAATAAATAAAGGTTTATGTTAAATACAAATAATTAGATACCCTCAAAAGTTCACAGGTGTTAGGTTCAGTTTCAAATCTAGGTCTTTTGGTATTTTTTATTCTCGAACTGAAAACATCATCATCAGCCAGAAGACGTCTAATGTTGAACGAAGCCCCCCCATCTTAGGGGGCGGGGTGCCATAATCCCCACGCTTGACAAGAGGCTTTTCAAGTTACAGAAGACACTGCTGCCTATCTTCTGGATTTACCCTTATTCGCCTCTTACAACACCCACGGGAGAAAAGGGGGTGGTCAATTCTAGGCCGAATACCACACAAACTGAGAACACTTCTTTGCGAAACTACTCTCACTAGTCGCTGTGCCACTATTTACAGCGACATCAGTGAAGGGTATAATTTCTGTATCCCACATAAATAATATACGCTCTATGAACAATTAGACGATTTATAGGATGATATTACTAATACTCGGCGAGCTTCGAGTTTGAGTAGGGTTGTTGTTATCATTTGTGGCTACCGCGAAACCGTTCTATTAGTAGGGTAAACCACATTTACGAAGATCAGGTTTTGGATGCGTGAACGGTCTTACATATCAAATTTCATGTGTCTGGAAAATACGTTAAGGACAGAGATAGCTTTTGGTTACATAAAAATACTGAATACTAAGCTAAGAGACATCCTAAGGAAGTTAAAAAAGAATGTAAAGAAAGGGATTGGAAGGAAACCTGGATTGAAGTCCCCAATAAGTCTCAGTCTCTTTCCTTGTAATTTTTTATTGATTCCATCTTTCGAGGACCTTAAAACAGTTACAGTATTTGTCTTCTACCACTCTAATACAGTAAAATCCTTGGACCTAGAGCCAATCCATAGCTGATAGCAAATTATTTCGCTTAAAGGTTTCTATGCACCTTCGGAAACTTTCAGGTTCCATTGTCGGTGCGGCCTCAGCACAGCATCATACTTCTTGCTGCACCTCAGAATTACTTTTACTAAGTTCAATAACTCTACAGCGAAATATTTAAAATCTATGGAAAAAATAAGGCCTATACATTTTATTTTAGCCCAAGTATTTGGTGGGAAATATAAAGTTTTAGTACAATTTTTATTTAAACTGAAAGCATTCCGCTGCCTTATATTACATTTAGTAAAAAACCTATGCGTCAAAAAAGGATCATTTAATAAAATTAAATGGCGTTTTGTGACGCCAGAGAGCGTGAAGGAATTCTAAACCATATCCATGTAATTGCCTAGTATTTACGAATTTTTATTAAATTGAAATAACCGATATTTAGTGGTAGAAAAGTAAATTCCACACCTGTATTCCCCGAACGAGTTCTAGTTGTAGAGGCTGAACCAGATGCAATGTATTATTATGGGACCTTTCAAAAACTCATAAAATACTAAAATAGTTTTATCATCATAATCATCGGCCGGAAGACGTCCAATGTTGAACAAAGGCCTTCCCCTTAGAACGCCACAATGAACGACAAATTGCCATTTGCATCCACCGGTGGCCCGCAACTCTGACGATATCGTCTGTTTACATAATGGTAATTGCAGGCAAGTGCTTGGGTTTGAAATCACAACCCTGTGGGAATGAATTGACGACCTGATTAGCGTAGTGGCTAAGCGATTAGACTGCTGCGCTAAGGGTTGCGGGTTCGATTCCCGCACGGGGCAAAAATTTGTGCGATCCACATTTGTTTGTCCCGAGTCTGGGTGTTTGTGTATGTGATATTTCATGTTTGTGAAACGCACCCACGATACCGGAGAAATTCCTAGTGTGGGGCACGTTTTTTTTTTTTAACAAAAAAAAAAAAAAAAATCACCGTAAACCTTATAAAAAGCATTAAAAGTCAACAAAGCTTGTAATCTTTTATTAAATCAAATCTACAAAAATGTTTTGGACAGATGTTACAAAAACATTCATCAATAAAATGTATCCATGGTTTGTAATTATTTAATTAAATATACATAATTTCTCTTTGAAATTCACGTAATTTAAGTTGGCGAGCTCAGTATCAGGAAATAGCATGTTTGTAATAAAATAAAACACAGCACATTACACAACGACACTTGTAGTTTCTCTGTGTATGTCAAAATATATTGGATGAAAAAGAATCTCCAATTGTATTTGCAACAACTAAATTTCTATAGCAACTGAATTTTGCTTTAACGTGGAAAAATTCTGAAGAGCAAAATGTGTTGCTAATGGATCTGAAGTTCAGGTTTAGAATTTATTAGACAAATTGAAGGATAAACACGAAAATTTACCTGACGCATGTTCGTGTGCATTCCGTACTTCCTTCGAGCTGTCAGCATAAATTAAGTGATCCTACAGCATTAAATAAACAGAGTCTATTTCACGAGTAAACACTAAAACAAAAGGATGACTAGCCAAAAGGAAGGTAATCGCGGTGTTTTTGTTTACTGAAGGGACCGACACCGAAATAAATCATTCAACGGCACGTAAAGGTAAATATTTGGAGCCCGAAAGGAGACCTCGGCTACGTCACCACAGGCCTATTAAAATAAATGTACACCTTTGTATAATACATGCTTGTAAATCAGCTTCTCATTTATTTAAACAGCCCCCTTACCATGAAGTCTTTAAGCAGGCATTTTCCGATGAGTAAGCGAGACGCCGACAATGTAGTTCGTCGTAAATTTTCCACAACGTAAATTTCTTTAAAGTAGGAAATTTAATAGAGTTCATGGTAAGGGGGCGGGAGAAAAATATTTATCTATGTACACCATTACAAAAGAATTAGGCATCTCTCAATCATAGCAAATAGGTTCATCCAAAAACCTTTTTTTAGTAAAAATATAAACAAGTCGATTGCAATTATAGCCGACTACATGTTAGTGAAATTGAATTTGCTTGTACAACAAGCACACGCACGCACACTATTCATAGTATCTGAAAACGGATATCTATCAGATTGGTTTTAAACATTTTATATTGAATGCAGATTAATAAAAAACTTACAAATACAGACTAAGATTAAGTATCTACAATTAATAAATATTTGTAGACTTACAACCCTTCACCAATTAGAAAAGAAAGCCATAATAATCATCAGTATAATATACCAGAACTTTAACAGAACTGCAAAATACAGGATTGCGTCATTTCTTTCTGAGACAGGGCTGATAAACGTCATTCCTTTCCGTAAAATCAACTCCAGTAATATAAGGAAATTGAAGCTTGTGCGGGACAGGCAGAGAACAAAATGAAGAAGGTACATTAACCCTTTGCCGTGTAAAGGCAACGTAACAAGCGCCTATTTGTCGGAACCTGTATGAATAATTCCTTTTCATCTCACCTTTTTCGCGAACATTTTATCTTCGCATTTTAGCTATCAATTTGCTTCAAAACCTCCCATTATGGGATGCCATGCTTCATGTTTGTATTGTAAAATGCGATTTTGTAAAAGGTAGAACTTTTATAAAAAATATCACTCCTGTATTCCTGAAAGGTATAGGAGAGCAAACTTCGAATGTCGATTTACAATGTGCGTGTAGACACCATATTATAGAACATGGTAAGAGCATCGCTATGCTCTCTCACAGCTATCACTACATTGATCGTATTCGGAATAAAAAAATTAAATGACAAAGCGTAAACCTTTCGTATCAAGTATAATATTAAACATAGTATTTAAATGTATATGTACATAATTATTGTAAATAAACAACAAAAATCATCACACATAATTAAGTATATGTTTAAATTATTTACATTTATAATTAGATTTCAGAACTTATTTTACACTCATTAGAAAATTATTTAATTAAATACAATGCCTATCATTAGTTTATTAAAGTTCCATAATTCGTTCAAACTTCTTACTACTACACAGAACATGGCAAATTTATTGGAAAACTAGTAAATTATAATATTATTGAACACGTAACATATATCTTAGCAGATTTCGGGTGTACAATGTTCCTAAGTTTGCCGGCAAAATTTATAGTCCAGTATAAATCACTGAAACAAATTATGTGACTCGAATAACAATTTCGCATATCACTTACTCTTTATTTCATTTGCTAACGAATGGCGCTTTACGGCACATAAACTCTGCATCGAGGCCATAATATCTTCTAGTGATATCGGCTTGTCGTTTTATAGTGGGGAAACCAATCTTCATGAGCTACCGCCCCCCTCTTTGACTGATAAATATACTATCGTGGGGAGGTAATTAAATGAAAGCTCGTAGCTCTTGTATCACTGGCGTTATAAAGACTATTGGTACGCTATGCAAGACCAGCTTTTGCGTCGGAAACTTAAGTAGTAACAAATCTTTATTTCCTTTGTTGCTTAATATTGTGTACAGCAACATTTTATCTGAAGCAATATGACAGAGCAAAATGGGTTTGTAGCCACTGCATAGTTACAGGACAAACTGAGAATTCTCCGCGGTCTGTAAAATAAGTGACCGTTTTTCACATCAGACCTTGAATGCTAGAAAATAGAGAGCGCACCTGTGTCTGCGCGTACACTTATGCACTATTTTATCTCCTGCGAGAGGAGTCTAAGAGCCTTAGAGGAGTCTAAGTTGTGATTGACTGTCGTGCCAAAAAATCCTGTCAGGACATTAATATTTTTTATAAAGCAAACACGGTTTTCTACCCCTGTATAACTGTCGCTTGAATGGGGTATATTTTTCCATGTTATATTTTTCCGCTTCCGACATTTTGAGTGGAGAACGGGGTAATTTGAATGAATGTGTCAGCGACATTACAATGGAATAGAAGCCGTTGGCATTCATTATTCGAGTTGGCGAGACCACGCGCTGTGACCCGCCCATGTTTGTAGCCGTCACTGACGGACGTGCTACACTTGCGGCGCGTTGAAGTACACAGTATTTTTATTAAACCAAAACATTTATTATTTGTGACATGTTTGATGCTGATTTTATTTCACTGCCTTGTTGGTATAGTGGTCGTTAAGTGCGACTGCTGAGTACGAGGTCCTGGGTTCAAATTCCGGGTCAGGCAAAGTGTTATTGGGTTCTACATACATAAAATCACGCCTATTTCCACGAGGGGTAGGCAGAAATTTCCACGGATTTCCATTTGCTACGATCCTGACATACTTGACATATTGGGTTCTTTAATTAGGTAATTCTCAGTAGCAGCACGGAGTCTGAGTTTGTGTCCGGTTGATGGCAATAGGCTCACCCCCTATTACATTGGGACCTATAACATAACTGGTGAAATGTGGGTGTACTATAGGTATACCTCTGCCTACCCCTTCGGGGAATACAGGCTTGATGATGTTATGTATCTTCACCATTTCATTAGAAGAAATACGATTACGTGGTAGAAATAACCTGTAATATTATCAATCTCAATACTATTAGGTATTGAGATTGATAATATTAAAATACCGTTTAGAGAATTATTTATTATAATGTTTACTCATAGATAAGTTAATATTTTTGGAAAGCAATAAATTATTCAGCATTGACATATTTTGTTATTTCTCGTTACAATAACATGTACCTAACTTCGTACATTATTTGCATTCAAAATGTGTGTATGGTAAAAACATAACGATGATGACATAGCCTTACCCCCTTACGATAAATGTTTACAATTACAAATACAAAAGGACAATAAAATTTGAAAACAATAGAACAATATGGCCCATTTTTTTGGGTTCCCAGTGTAACACGTAGAACATTTTCACACAATGGCGAACGGTAGGGTATACATACTGTTCCGCCCCCACAAAACCTTTACATCACACGAATACTTCAGCTTTACTCAGATAGAAAGTCCATAAAAAACAGAGATCTATAAAAGTGACGTGGTTTGCTGATCGGATTCATATGCATAGGTTCACCGGACTCACCGGTGATGTGACCAATACATTATTTTCAATGTCTTAATATACTTTTTCCCGTGGAATGCTGGGCTAGAATAGCACCGTTTTGGCCTGTGGGTGTCAAAGGAAGCGACTAAGGGAAAATCCAGAAAATGGGCAGCAGCGTCTTCTGTAACTTCACCACCAATAACTGCGATCCCCAAGCCGCTTGCTAAGCGTGCAACCTCCACCCATTGGGGAGGTCTTTCTTCAACAGTGGACGTCTTCTGGCTGATGATGATTATACTACATCACTGCATAATAATGGTGCCTAATAAATGACAACAGGCACGCAGTTTTTCATACGGGACTAATATTTATCAGGCAAAATGTACCTATGCAGATGCAGAAATAGCACTCTTCTAGCTAAATATTTAATTTTTATTTAAACAAGCGTAATGAAATAAATATTTATACAAAAATAGCAACTGTTGTCCTCAGATAATGGACAATATAATTAACTTTAGTACCGGGTAATTATTTCAGGGAAGCCAAACAAATAGTAGAGGTATTAATTCACTGCATTTTAAACTGACTGCAAAAATATATTTTTGTTTGGTGTTTTCTGTGTCTGCCTCCATTATTCCTTGAAGGCTACTTATCTGTCTTCTCTAATTTCGTGGAATAAGTATTCTTTTGTTTCGTTTTCAGTAACAGCAAAAGTTCTTTTATTACCCTTTAGTGTAAACATATCATTTCTGACAGTTAAGAGTTATTAATTTGCAAAGCATAGGTGTAGTCAGGTTATTTTATAAAAAAAACTATTATTATGGCTAAGACTGATTTCTGAACTTTTTCATAAACTTGCCGTGGAAGCTCAAAGACATAACTCTAAAATTGATTATAATAGCAGAGTACAATAAACGCGCATAAATGTCGGGAATTTGCTGTTCAAAGATTGTATTTATACCTATCTAAAATATACATACCAAGCAATCTCTACTAACTTTATCAAAAGAAAAATATAACAGATCCTTGAAAAAATATTCCAAATCCCTTGGTTGCTGAAAACGTCGTTTTTCTGAACGATGGAGTGTTGATGAAGTGGTTTTTTTACACGGCGACGTCGTTCAATCTACGGAAAAACCTTGCAAATCGCCTTTCGGCCAGCTATAGAGCAGGGTTTAATGAAAACGCCCATTTATCCCTCAGTCCGATTTAATGGGAAAGAGGCCAATCTTGTACACATTCAAATAAACCATTCTTTAAAGCTGTGAAATATGCATACAATACAGCCTCGATTGCTTATATGAGCAATTTTTTTGCCACCTTAATTTTCAGCTCCCAGTATGTTCATTCTCGTGATAGCTCGTTGATAAGAACATAACACAGGCTATACTTTAAACACTTGAGATTTTTTTAGATCGCACTATAGTGCTCTTATTACTCAAGTGATTGCTGCTAATAATCGAGTACTACATTATCAATATCGAGCAATAGGCTCGTTCTAACACAAGTAAGTCCTCTGCCTTCTCCTTTGGGCAGATACGAAATTCAATTTGGTTCCGGAAACGTGAGCATTGCTCCAAAGTTTAGCTTTGAAATTATATTATGTAATATCTTAAAACTCTGCTGAACTGGTCTAAGTTGAGCGTCGCTTCAGACCTTAAAGTTAGGTCAAAGCATCGGTCAACAATTAAGTTAGATATTCTATGTTCATTCTAGTGTAAGAGGTTTTGCTTCAAGTAGTTAATGGTTATCGTCATAGCAGTATAAGGGGCAAAGTCTTTATCTCTTGTATTATGTTTTGAAGCCATACAGGCTTCCTGACTACTGATACTGGGAAAATGAGTCGTAAGAGACTATGGGATCTGTGTGGGTTTGATGAAAGGTAGTAGTAGCCAGGCAAACACAATATAAGACTATAATAGCTTTTCGTATGATAATATGATTCTCTGAAAGGGAAGACAAAAGACTGCTTTTGAACAAATGTACACCCACCTTTAACCAGACGATAGAGCCTATCGCCATTACTCGGGCACAATATTATTCAGTGGCCTGCATATTATAATTTATCCGGTCCATAAACTCCGGGCCCCTGTAGTAGTGGATCTACATTGTAAGAAGGTATATATGTATTGTAACGGAACGTTACATGACGTTTCATAACTAAACTTAGTTCTAGTTTGTTTGATTACAAAAACATAAAATATTTAATTTACATTTTCTTACATATATAATTAAATAATAACAATATATTTACAAACCCTAATTAAATACAAAACTATACAAAATCTAAATTAAAACTACGATTTAAAATTAAATATTTACATTAAACTAATGCTACGTTATTTGATGGCATTTATCTCGGAACGCGCCCGGAACTTGCGCTCTAGCGGTGTGGGGGTGTTCGGAAATAATAAGGAAGCCATTGCGCCGGCGCAGCTGACATAGTCGCTTCTAGGCTGATGTGAGAGTGCGCGTATCGCTTTGCGTCCTAGCGAGCGCCATATTAGAAAACGATCGTACATAAATCAATTGTCTTTTTGTCTCGTCAAATTATTTTGTAAGGACAAATCAGTGTCATCACAGCATTTTAAATATTTTTAAGTATACTTTTCAAGTTGGTGTTGATCCCGTATTAGGGTAAGTTTTAAATAGGACATAAATCACACATTTCACTATCGTACCATTTATTATACTTAATTTCGGTGTATTGTTAATCATTCATCATTATCATGCATTAATTAGCACCTAATATCTTGCTTTTACAATTTGTCGCTGAATCATGCTAGTAAAAAAAAAGTATATAAAAATAAATTCTTCTACCTTCACACATTAAGTAAAATAATAATCGAATATTAAAATTCTCTTTCTTGCTATGAATGATTTGACCTCTTTTGCTTAAACTAGCTTATTTTTTTGTGAACTCCGTTCTGGTCTGTACCACCACGTCAATACTACTACAGCTAGGTGGTGGTACTTTCTCCTTGTAGACGTCGGTGGTACCCCCCAGCACGGAGGATATTAGGCCCTGTATTGATATACTGGAACGGTGGATTCCAGGTTCAACCACCACGTTCAACCACCACGTTCTACGACCACATTCGACGACCACGATCTGCGACCACGATCTGCGACCACAGTCGACGACCAAATTATTGGACGGGTGCCGCGGACCACCCAACTAGCAAGTCGGACAATTCGTCGTTCTCCTCTGACCTTCGCCGTACTACCGAGGACTTTGGCCGACTTCCATCTCCGACCGGGAGGGGCTTCCACTGCATTAAAGGGAGGTACCTGTCGCTGCAGAGGTGACAACAGACGGCACTAACCCACGACTCACAAATTTGTGTGCCTCCGACTAATAGTTAGGTTATTTTTTTGTTTCTAATTAAATATTTTAAAAGGTACACGCTCGTTTTATTCTGCTACCATTTTATAGGTGTAGATAAAACGGGTGGAGGTTACAGTATATCCTGCTGCTATATTTACGAAATATATGAGACTAGATGACTTTAATCATGTTGGATCATCTAGATGGCTTTTCGATGTTTATTCCGAAGCTTGTACGCAAAGTGATTGGAAGCGACCTCATAAAGTAAATGGATCCTGCCAATTCATAGATACGGAATCTAAAACCTATTTAATCATAAATTTTAACAATGAATTTGTAACAATCCTAATGGAGCATAAAAACAGTTAATTAGAATAAGAAGGACAGGCTAATTAAAAATCCTGGAAGTCTAAAACCTTTTTACTTGCTCACAGTAATTTGCTTGCTTCAGAGTGCGTAGAGAAGAGGT
The DNA here is from genome assembly GCA_905340225.1 of Abrostola tripartita. Lineage (NCBI taxonomy): Eukaryota > Metazoa > Arthropoda > Insecta > Lepidoptera > Noctuidae > Abrostola > Abrostola tripartita. The sequence continues at coordinate 3,035,683 of HG996494.1, forward strand.
CTTAAACACAGGACTTTAAACTAAGAAGCTTACAAAACAAAATAAAGTGGCTGAGTTGATTAAAATTAATATACTTATATTTATGGGTAAATCTAAGACTACAGATAAAGAAAACTTAATCCTCACTTTGACCTACAGAGACTCAGAGAGTAAGATTGGTTAAGATTTTACGTTATAATGGTTTTAATATTAACCTTAGCCCTTATCATGAACTCTTAAAGCAGGACATTTTTCGTTGTAGAAGCGAGACGCCACAGTACATTGCACGTAGCGACATTTCACTCACACAATGGAAAATTTAATCCTGCTTTAAGAGTTTGGTATGGGGGCAGATGTGTTCTACTGCAGGTCAAATACCTCGCTAATTTCTTTCCATTGTATTTTCTTTGATATAGGTACCTAAGTTTATGTATTAAAATACGCATAATTACCAATTCAGAGGAACAAAATATAAATTTACATCAACATCCTTTATATTCGGATTAATGGAGTAGAAACCTTCCTAATCTCTTTTATATTCGTAAGTCAAGATTTATCGTCGAACGACAATGACGCTACATGCCTTAGTTATGTATCTATAGTATTTTCATTCTACCATTGACTGTACTTCCCGTAGATTTACGCGTGTACATGATGTAACACGTGTAATAGTCCGGAGCAAAATTATGATACCAATACGAGAAAAAAATCACAGTACCTACAATAAAAATTGATTCCTCACATTTTGCACACTCTTTCATGAACGGAACGTTGCTTTTCCTAGGATTTTTTTCTATGCTGTAGATGCGTTTCATTAACATGAAATTGAAATATCACACACTCAGACTCAGGACAAACATCTGCGGATTAATCATTTTGGTCTTGTGCGGGAATCAAACCAGCCACCTTAATTGCAGCAGTCCAATCATTAAGACACAGCACCAATAAGTTCGTCAAATTGAAAAATTTGTGTAATAAAAATTGTTTCAAATGTGAATGAACGATACAAGAAACATTCTTACTGTAAAATCTTGAGCAAAAAGTATCGAACATTATGATGTAACAATTCCAAATTTATGTTGGAATGTTGTGTCAAATTTACATACTTACTCCTATATCCAGAATATACGAGTAAGTATGTAAATTTAACATTCCAAATATTACACAAACATACACGTGATGTGGAAATAAAAAATACTTTTATCCATCATACTTAGTCTGAGTCTTAGTTTTTAGTGTGACTACAATTTAGTCTGCAGAGCTAGGTATTTCAAAATTCATTCATGAGTTTCTCTCAGACTGGTAGATCTAGATGGAGGGTGTGCACTCTTAGAGTTTTACTGCTTTCAATTTATTTTAGTTGAGAAGAATGCCTCGAGACGCGCTGAATAACCAAGTAAGTACTTGAATGCTTGTCTTAGAGAATGTTTTGTCCGCAAGTACTGTAAAGTTAGATTGTATGGGAGATAACACATTACAATTTTTCAAACAGTAAAATGAAATATTCGATTCAATATTTTTTGCTGCAACGGTACCCAAAACATTTAAAAGTCAAAATGTTTGGATATTTATTTACAGACCCTTAACAATTAATTTTGCACGTTCTATGTATCTTAGCACCAACCCCCTTCTAAAAGGAGGAGGCCTTCGTTCAGCAGTGGACGCCTTACGGCTGATGATGATGATGTATCTTAGCAAATAATCTAGTGTTCTTAAAACACCTATTCTTGTAAAGATGGATCCCACATATCGTCATATTCTCTAATCTTAAGCCAACCTCACGTGTCAGCTTAATTTCAACATCTACACAGCTCTATTCAATTGCAAGTTCCATCAAATATAATCCATTAATTGACGTTGAAGCATAGCTCCCATCGATCTTGATGTTCAGACGCCATTAAGTCTAACATGACACCAACTGTCATGTTGCCTACCTCGATTCTCGCAAGTTAATTCTATATGCTCTGTGAGATGCTTACGTTTATAGGTAATATGCTAAGCTGAATCTTAAACCTAAGTCTACAAAGTACATAATTGATTGATACTGCAACTACATAAGGCGAGTGTAAAATATTGGAAAGACAAGACTTAGGGCAAACACATTGTTCTGAAGAGAGGTAAAAAACTTGACAAGCATTTATGAAGAATGTGATGAGGATGAAAAATATGAGGATGTTAGGTATTTTATAAAGAGACAGTACTAGTCTGTTATCGTAATTACATGAAAACCCGAAATTTATTTAGTGTAACGAGCGGATATTTTGACGATTTTTCCTATCGCAATTACTGGTGCCAATAAAATTGCCCAAGTACTTTTGAACGAGTTTCGACAAATTGCAATTTATGGCAATCTTTTTGGACCCTGTCTTTTTGGTCGCCTTACAAAATTACTTAGGCGGTTCTTACGAAACTCCTATAAATATTTCCTGTACGTGGATTTGTCCACGTCACAGGCGCGGCGTCAAAACAAATTCCCTTCATAAACTTATTAAAGATTTAGCGCCAACTAACTCAAAGAATTGAGGAACCACAAAAAGTTAAATTGCCCAAGTTTTAATTTACGGAAGTCTGTAACTCCTTTACCGCTTTTCTTGTTATAGCATTCATAAAAATGGGAGAGGCAATTTTAGGTACAGCCTAACTAAATGGTAATGATACTATAGCCTAGAGCGGTCTAGATTTTCTTAAAAGTAATCATAAAGTACAACATAACGTACCTATTGGCTTACTCGTAGTACCTACATGTACCATATATTTACAAAAACAGTGAAATAGTATTTAATTCTCTCCAATTTACTAGTAATATTCAGGGCAGAGTAATTTCATATTTTTTAGTGGTAGATTATTCTGGAGGTAAAAAATTGTTTGTCTGTTTTTTGAGATGAATGGTAGCATTTAAGCTATGTGTTCTGTAATTTACTCGCCATGAGATTCTGATATACAGAGCCGTTTCTTCATTATAAGGTAAATGAAAGTGATTATAAAATAAACATCGAGAATAAGCTTGTAGTTGTCACATCAATTTAAATTTCTGCAAACTCTTTTCGCGGCGCAACTCATAAAGAACTTCTTCCTTGAGGGAGTTTCAAGTTACCTCTCGCTTCCATAAATCTCATTATTGGTTCAACAGTTTTGGCGAATACACGTCATAAAAGTACAGATTGGTTTTTATCTAATATCAATATATTTACTTAAGTACTTTTTCATCGTGTCGATATATGCTACCTAGCTATTTGTGGATGAGGCAACGATCCTCACGCCCCAACCGCCGCCGGGATTCTGATCCCGATTTCCGGCCACCGTAGGCGCGGGCTTGCGGTCGGTGAGCAATGGGTGGCTCGCCGTCCGACCGTCCGGTAACCATCCGGACCGAGCCCAAGTCGTCGACGGCGCGTACTGTTTCACGCGCGCCTCAAGGAGATGTCAGCAACTGTAGGGGCCCATCAGGGTCGAAGCCTACTGGGGCCAAGGGTCTGATTCCGAAAGGAAGACTCGGCCCTGGTACGAAAGGCAACGAAGGAACAGGAGTGGGTTTTTAGTCAGTAAAAGTCTGACACTATCTCCCGCTCCGCCCAAGAGCGGGGGATGTCATAAGATGATTTTCCCACCGAAAAAAAAAAAAAAAAAAAAAAAAAAGCTATTTGTGGATACACCTACATAATATGAATTTCTGCCCCCTTACCATGAAGGGGGCAGATAATAATATTATGTTTATGAAAGGGTTTTTTAAAAATACATAGTTTTGCAAGTAGAGAACTTTCTCGAGTGATGGTACCTAAGTACGTTCAACGCGTCATAAACGGTCAAAATTATTGCACTACCGCACGACCTGTGCCTACATTGACTGTGACTCAAAAAGAGAAAATAAAAGTATCAAAAATCCAATTCTGCCCTCCATTTTTCTACTCAAAGCTATTACTGTTTATAAGGAAAACTCAATATTTAATTAAGCCTGCCTTAGGTCAAATAGGGTTAGTCAAATATGAGAATCGTATTATGTTTATCGAAGAAAAATATTTAAATGCTTTATTCTTTCATCTTTTGTATCATGTGTGGGCTAAACACATATCATTATCACACAGACGCTCTGACTAATGGAATCCTTAGATATTTGATCTACGGATTACATAAATATTGTTTTGTCTATTGCAAAACCTAACAAACAACCTTGTCTGACCACTGCTGCCAATCAGTTCCAATAATAGGATATTTATGAAAACAATCCAGCTCAGTGATTCGCAAATAAAACTTCAGCAGACTATATAAAAGGTCAACAGAGGTCAAATTGGCGATGGTCAGTTATTATTACATACATTAAAAGCAAAAGTTCTGAAATATCCACCAGAAATGATTTATAAATAATATTTAGGGTAGGTAAGCAAAATCTAAATGAAAACTCTCGGCATAATGACTTCTGCAAGTCACATTAACTAGAGTGAGCAATTATTAATTAAAATCCAGCTCGACCTGAAATCTGATCCCGAGGATTGTGGCAACTCTTTGGCCATACCTTTAATTAATAATTCAGTATCGATTTTTAAGGGTTGAAACACTGGTAACAAGTAACCTTATATTGTTGACTTAGGACATAGGTATATATAGAGGTCAGCCCCTTAACATGAACTCTTAAAGCAGGACAGTTTAAGATGTGAAAGCGAGACACAGCTACGTGCAATGTAATGCGGCGTCTCTCTTCCACAACGTATACTGCCTTGCTTTAAGAGGTCATGGTAAGGGGACAGTACTGTAGAAGATATACTATGATCTAGACAGATAAACATTGGAGCTGATATAAAGCTTGTTAGATAACCCTAACACAATTTTATGAGCGTCAGTCTGACCCTTAAATTTAAGGGTTAATAACCATATACTTGCGCGTCTCATTAGATTTGTGATTAAACATTGTAAACCTAAATTTAAGGTTAACATGATAATAACGTCTGTGTGTGCTCTTTATAACCCCATTTTGTTTAATCAAACCTTCGTAAAGTGGAATTGTTCGTGACCTCCTAAGTCTCTAAAGGGTCATAACCAAACTTTCTGCCTCATTACTGATGTTAAATGTTCAGATGTCAGAATGATATTTTCCACTTTAGATTGTTTACTGTTTACACACATTGTTATGACTGTAGCGTTAGTGTTTTGGTTTTGTTCGAGATACTTTTTTATTAATAAAACTTGTTTTACGTAGTTGTCCTCTATATCGTCCGTCTCTCTCGCGGCCGAGAGTCACACTTACCATGATAAGATGTTTAAAAATGTTAAATGTTTTCCGTTTAATTGTATGATTTTGATGAATTATTTATCTGCAAACTAGGCTCTTACTTAGCTTACATATGTAAATATAAAAGGAAATCATTCCATTGCTTCTATAATAAAGAAGAATAGAGCGAATAATCGGTAACTTTTTCCCTGCCCTTCTAATAAAACTCGGAAAAATTTTCTGGTTTGTCACGGCAGAACTCTCACGTTTGAAGACTGGGATAAAGAAACTGAGACTTAGCGATTTATGGCTATACAGGGTATAGAAATCAAAAATAATAGTGGTAGGCAGATTAATTGTCTACTTTGAAATATATAAAAAAAAATGATTGACTGTCATTTAACACGGGAATCAACAAGTGGCGATTGAGCATGATTGATCACAAGATCTAATAGCTTCCCTATGAACAATTCCGGTCCCTTTTCGCAGTGTCATCAACCGATCATTTGTAAGTGTTCCCCTCGATATCATTCTGTAATCATTCCGTTGTCGAACTTTAGTGTAATTACTTTCATGTTTTAATATGTAGGCGATCTTTTTGACAAGATTCGGAAGTGTGAAAACGAATAATGAATTTTGACTATAAAGCCAGGAGGTTACATTTAATCTACTAATAACATCTTAAGAAAGGCAGAAAAACAGTGATGTCCTACTGTAGTTGTTCAAAATCATGACATTATTTAAAACTACGACTATGCATGTAAACTGCTATGCTCGTAGCGTTAACGGCTGTCTGCCAAAGAGATTCATGAGTGGATGACTCGATTTCTGAGTTTCGATAACGGCAAAAAACAAATGCATAATACCTTATACCACAAGTGTAGTACCACAAGTAGTGAGGGTGTTCAAATCGTGAAAACTCGCAACAAGATGCATGAAAAAGTAAACAAAAGAAAAATGTCAGAACTTGGTTTCCTCATATTGTTTAATGTATGAGATCCTTTCATTTCCCGTAAAGAGCTCGCTGAGTGAAACATAATGAAATCATTTCGGTTATGTGATAAAAGACATAAACAATGAAGGCTTGACTTCAAGCCGAGGTATGGCGATGAATAAATTAAGTGGCTTTTTAATTATTGTTGCCGTAACCTTGTTAAGGTTTAATGTGCTTTTTGTTGATGTAAATGTGTGTATTTTCGGGTATAAAGTATGTGAATTTACGTACCTACTTGTTTAATGAATTTACTTTTACTGTACTTTTCTGTTTTTGGTTTGACTTTTCTTAGTAATGAAAGCAACATTAAAGTGTCGGGGCTCAAAATTACGTGAAGTATTTGAAGCTTTTTTAGAAAAATGTATTGAATTTTTTTGTTTGGAAATTCGCAGTTTTGTAGCAGTCCAGGGTTTTCTGATTGTGCCGAATAACAGTAATGAATGAATGAATGAATTTATTTATTGTAGAACTGTAGTACATTACAGATGGTCGTGTTTTACAAAGGTCAATACAATTCGCTAAAAATAGCATGCAATAATATAAGCTAATAGTAGGTAGGCAACTTAGGAGGTTATACAAATTGTTATATCAAGAGATGTCAAAATAGGACTATATTTACCGCCGCACTCAGAGACGTTAATGATTACTTAAACTGACACTAAGGAAAGATTTCACGAACAAAACCTTTACTTAGTAATAGTTTAATTATCATTAAATGTCTCTGAGTGCGGGGGTTACAATTACATTACAATATTTTAAAGTAAGTGATGATTTTTATAATTGGGAGATTTTTAAATTAAGATATTCATCGACTGTATAAAAACATTTGTCAATAAGCCATTTGAACAGTATGGTTTTGTAAGTATGTAATATGCTTGTATTCTTTTAGGGTTGGGCTTTGCCCATCTCTGCTTAAAACTTCGGGAAAACAGACGTCATGACGATATACAAAATGATACTTATATTCTCATAAGTATTGCAGTTATAAAATAAGTAGTGAAGATTAAAATCTGTAAGCAGTAGCCAGAGCAAATGCAACTTTAATCTGAATATGTAAATTGGTGCATTTTTACGTTCGTTTTCTAGCTGCTTTTTATGGAAATGGCATACCTATTACATATTTGAGTCAAGAAACTTTAATATTGAAGTAAATTGAATTTCTTCTACATATTCAGAGTAGATGTAGCAACCAATTTTGGAGTTCCGTAGTGAAGGGTCCGTATTTTTGTACCTGTATTTATTTTTACATGTTCAGTTATTGGTAGTAGGTATAAGCTTTAATAACCTTCCTAGTCAGTCGTTGAATTGCTTAATAAATTTGTAATAAAGTACAGATAAAAAAAATGTGATAAAGACTAGATTAATATAAAAAATTAAAGAAGCACTAGCAAAGTAAATTGTCAAGTGCTAATTTAAAGTTCTTTATTACTATTCGATTATACTACGGAACCCGCAAATGCAATGTTAAATAATCTTTCTAATATAACAAGAATAAAGATTGAAATACCAAGAAACATAAACTTAATGTCGAACAAGTACGGATGTTTGTTTTCGAAATAGAACCAAAACAAATGTATCTTTAAACTAAATGTTTACCCAGACAAAAATACCAGAATTAGTCAGTAAACGAAAGACTAAGTCAGAAAAAAGATTAGTCAGAAAAAATGACGTAGTTGAAAGAAAAAGTAATAGACTCTTTGCCATATTTTTAGAATATTACTTCTGGTAATTATGATAATGATGATAACATGGTAGCAATGATCAAATACGCCAAAAGCAAATTTGAGTATTCACTGGCTAATGTCGAAGTTTCTGCTGAGAAACGAATATCTAATTTCTGGCTAAGGAAGGAAAGCTGCCGTAGCACTAGACATGAATATTAAACGTTGAATATCTGCGAGAGTGCAGACATTGTGAAAATTCACTCCGATCGAGAAATGGAAATCCTACGCTTCACTTGCATTTTGTCATTAATATGATTTGAACTCCACATTCAAGTAAGGCGAATGTACTAGAAGGAATTTGATGTATGATAGTGTATGACATATTGAATTTCAATATCTATTAATGCTTAAGAAAGAATGTTTACGTTTCTCCAAGAATTAAGTATGGGTACCTATTTAGGTACGTAAAAATAATTTTGTGTTTCAACTAGCTTATACAGTGACTTCGTCCGCACGGAAAATTATTCAAACTATCAATACAGAGACATTCTAAAGCACTTGCCAACTTTAATGACAATAATTTGCCAATTTTATTAAGGTTTACAAAGCCCTGCATTATAATGCAGAGCAATGGTACATAGAAGCCACTTATACATGTAAAAACAAGAGCTTCGCCTTAATCATTTATTTATTTAATCATCTCCATATCAACGCCTCAATGTTAATTCCGTGTGAAATTCAACCAGTGACCTTTCACAATAAATAAAGCAGCACGCCACTTCGCGAACCCAGTCGTCAAAGTACGCGTACGAGTGTTTTATGAGCTCCATACATTAGGCGTGGGAACTGAAAAATGCTCTCTCTCGGCGCTAACAAGCAAAAAGTTTCATAAAACAAATCCTACAGTGGTGCAAGGCTTGATAATAATAGACGTCCCGTGAGGGTGCTACCTAACCAAGCCGTAGTCTGCTTTGGTTTTATAGTTAGGTACGACAGGCAAATGTTTTACGCAAAGCCACGTGACCTATTTAAGACACAGTTTGCCATCATTGCGTCGTTCGTGTTTTTTTTTGTTGCTTCATCATAAAAAAATATTTATATTTTTACAAAAACTTTATCTTTTCATCCTGCCTACTTCAATAATTTAATTAAGACATATTAGCAAATAAACTGAAATATAAGGCCTCTTCTGCCTATTCATTTAGATATTTTGGACAGACAAAAATAACCCAATAACGTTTTACCTCAACTCATAAAAAGCTTTTCATAAGGAATTTGATTGAAACATTAATTGGAAAAATCTAAAATTCTACCTACTAAATACTTATTTTTGATAAGCTCTATCATACCTAATTAGATGAAATACATTTAAGACTGTAAAATTATAAGAAAGTCTACTAAAGTAGCTTCTTTTTTGCTTGTTGTCTTACTTGTCTCTCACATTTTAACGTATTGACAACATCTGGTTTAACAAATATGATGTCACCCTTAAGACGTATGTAAATACTAAAAGGGAACTTGAAATTCGAAGTGTGCGAGCAGGGACACGTGGCTCAGTTGGTTACGTTAGTTGGCAAAGGTCGCAGGTTCAAGCCTGCTCGTAACTATCATTTTTCAATTTTTTTTTATCAATTTAGTTTCAAACTTAACATGGGCAACATGCAAAAATGACAACAAAAGACATATAAATATAGACAAGTTCAATTTAGCTGAATAAAACATTCGTAAAAATATATGAATGTCCATGAATGCGACTGCGAAGTAAACTCAACCAAGTTTAAAAGTTACAGTTGACTTTGTCTTCCTTTATTAAGGTTCCGCTATCTACGACGGTGGAGCAGAAAGCAGAGGCGACAAATATTTTGCAGACTAAAAAATTGTGGGACATTAATTTTCATGACACTAGCCAAGAACTATAAACTCTTTGCACTGTTTCTTTGTTAAGGTATTAAACTAGACTCGTTGAAAAGAAATATGTAAACTTAGGAGTTTGTTAAATATTTTGGTTTTTAATAACTATTTTGTCGAAAAATTGCGACCGTTAAACACTGTTTCAACTATGGTAAGCATAAAAATAAAGATAACTATTTACCTGCCTACTTATAACGAACAAAAAAGTTCGCAATCGTTTAGCCACTGCGCCAATAAGGTCGTCAAAAACAATTATTTTCTACGATAAAACAGGCCAAGATGTGTGGTCTGGTGTCTGCGTTTTGCTTCCAATTCCGTCTGCTATGTAAGGTTAATAATAAAAAGCTATTTGCATTCATAAGTAGGCATCAATGGATTTTCTAATTCAAATTCGATCATAAAAACATTAAATAACCGAAGTTCTTAGATGTAACTCACATAATAAGATTTCATTTCGTGGGTCCTCACGTTTCAGTAATTTCAATTCCATATGTAGAACTGGATGAATTGAAATTCTGTATTCATCGATAATTCTGACGCGCATTCTTATCTTTGAATAAAATATAATAATGAATCTGGGAATATTTTTTGTTTTTATTTAAACATACAGTTACTACTTAACAATGTTGCGTTATACCAACCAACAAATTAAGCTCGTGATGTTTATCATACCATTCATATACGTCAGTAGCTTTCAAACGATCTTCCTTAAGAGGTGTGGTTTAATAAAGTTAGCTTTTCCAAACGATTTTAATATACCTTCTCGTATATGCCACTGGATACTGTCCACTACCAAATGTAGGCCTCCTCCAAATAATGCCAACCGTACCTGCGAGCCAGTATTACACGGGACTATAATGTTTGGCATAATGTGGATGGTATTGACAGAAGAACACGTGATTCTACTTCTTCAGGATTTAAAAGCGTGTATTGAAATTGGACCAATAATAATAATAATAGTAACAACAAAACAAAAAAAAAGTTAAAGAACATAGATGGTGTTTCAAAACGCGTCGCTCAAAGCAGACCAGTGGACACATCGACATCGGCTGTCCTCGCAATTTCCAACCAACAATTTAACTCATGTAGCTTACCATGTCTCTCTTGTACGTCACTAGTTTTACACGATCTTCCTTTAGTGGCCTTCCTTTAGTATTGTAATAAGGTAAGCCTTTTTCAAATTTTATTATACCTGCTCGTATAAGCCAATGTTTAACGCCAAACATCCCAAGTACACGTGACTTACGATGATCGGCAAAATATGGATGTCAAGAAGACTCTTTATTCCTCTCCAGTAATTAGAAGCATTTATTGAGATTAGACCAATAATACAAGTAAAAGCTAAACAAAAACAACGTTATAGAACATAGATGGTGTTTCAAAACGCGTCGCTCAAAGCAGACCACTGGACACATCGACATCGGATGGACTCGCAATTTCCAGGAGGCGTGCACTCGGAAATGAAAGACGGGTATCGGTAACAATCTCGATGCACTGCCAGACACATTGTTAAATACTTTTCGTATTGATAATGTACGGACAGCGCGGCAGCGCAACGAAATATTTTTGACTTTTTTAAATGATAAGGAAAGATGAACCCTGAAAACATTACACTCCTTTTTTTGGGCAGTCGTGTAAAAATATGGCTACAATTCAATTGAGCGTTACTGATAAAAGTAGATTATTTATTTACGCGTATTAATAAATTAGTTTAAAAAAAGTGTAATAGAAATGCTCAAGATGAAAAAAAAATGTCTAAAAGACCAATGTTAGTAACTAATTTAAAAATTTAGAAGTTAGTTATCCAAAAAATCTGCTAGTTGTATTTCTTGTACTGTAATTTGTTTTCGTTTTCACGTTTGCTGTGGATACTGTATACTGTACGGTACAAAGTACAGCACCGGCATACTAGAGCAATACTGGGGTGGGGAGATATACTAATCAAGCCTAACAGGCTTATTGGAACGGCAGTATATTACACTAGTCAAACACGCTCCGTATTATCCGGATAAATTACATCTATATAACACAAACTTATACTGAGTATAATAATTAAACCGATAGGTAAGTCCATACAAGTTACGTCATAAATAATAAAACTTGGATGATTCCATAAGAACAAAACAACATTAAATCAAAGCTTGTGTGAAAGTACCTTTGGTTATTCATTTTCGGTGATATTTGGAGGTTGTAATACAAACGCTTGAGTGAATCCGACTGGGAGGGAAATAACTTTTTTAATCAATAAAAATAATATTTCTTTATTTCCTCGGGTATAGAATTTTCTTAGCCTACTTACTTATTTAGCACATAATAACTGAAAGAAAACTAGATTTATTGAACAATCAATTAAATTATTACGCTACAGCACATCCAAATAATTCGATCGTTTTAGTCTTACATTATTATCCATTTTATCAATTTAGAAATAGCAATGATTTCAAAATGTACAAAACTAAATATTTACAAAACAAAGTTTGCCTTGGAATAAATTCAGTAGACTGCAAATCCTAAAGATCATTAAAAAATACACCAAAAACGGTTTTCGAATATCAAAGTTCTATACTTTGAATTCGAAAACCGTTTTTGTGTTTTTCAGAAAACGTGAGCACTGGCAAATCGATGGTAGGACTAAAAATTTTCCAAAAAGAAATAGGAAGCCGAGAGTTCAAAGGTATATCTAAGGTGTCCTTACTAAATTTAAATAGCAATTCTATGAAACACCAGGAATTCAATTTGGTTTGGCCTGGCAGATTTCGTGCTTCACTTTGGATCTTGTTCGGGCAGTATGCTAGATATCCGTAGCTATTCTGAGCTACGTAAAGTAATCTAGATATTGCAGTGGGCAGAATACCTTATAACTTTGGAACTGTTTGAACGGATTTCTATTTATGTTGGAGTAAGAAATCAGTGATCTGAAATCCAATAAGGATTGTATAACGTAATGGTGAATTTCATTTAAAATCTTTAACGATTTATAGAGTTTTTTTGGCGATTTTAAGCCAGTTTTGGCCAAATCATCAAAATCAGGGAATTTAAAAAATGCCATGCTAATACAGACCTGAGAATTATATAAAGCTCATGGGAAGGGAATATATAACGAATGGGCAAACAAATTGGACGATGATGATATTTTGACTATAATCCATACTCCTAACTTTTAACGTGCCAAGTTGCGGTAGCTCTTAATCCTAAACCACAGAAGTTTCGTGATCGACTAAGTTATAATACTAACCCTTTTACAACTACACTAAATTACAAGTTTAGTTCCGTAACTTGTATTTAGTTCAGCTAAACAGCTGTGACATTTGAAGTGATAGAAGATGAAGTTCCTCTAGGGTTTTGGAACGATTTGACAACCCAAAAGCAGGAGTTAAGTTGCTGATTAATTGGACTGTAAGGCGAAGGGTTGCTAAGAATAGATACCCATATTCCTCACTGAGAATAAATACTTTTGAGATCCGCAGGCATATAAATATGCTAAACAAGGTTTATTTTGTTGCAAAGAGATCAGAAGAAACGTATATCGGGGAAATTCATTTTAAACTAACAAACATAAATCATTTCGAATGCGTGAATAAAACATTGGAGACCCAACTTCTCTTGAATGGCTTATAAAGTTCATTGATAGGCAGATACGGTAACGAAACGAGGAAAAATCTCATTTGAATTTTAATTGATATACGATGGAAATTAATCTGGAGGCAGCGCATCAATTGTGTTAGTGGATATGAATTCTGCGTTGATTCAACAAGAAAAAAACAATACAGGTTAATAACAGCTGAAATAAAATTTCAGTCGCAATAAAGGAGAAAGATTACTGCTATCTGGACACATACAAAAATAGGACACTAGGACTTAGGATAAGAAAAACGGCAAATAACGACCTCAAGTATGTTAGTAAGTCTATACTTACTAACATTCTTGAGGTCGCTGTTTGTTTGTGTGGGGTCCCTAAATCTATATTTAGGGGCTCCAATATAATTGCAGTAATAAAACGAATCAGTATGGCGTTCTAAGGGGGAGGCCTTTGTCCAGCAGTGGACGTCTTCCGGCTGATGATGATGATGAATAAAACGAAATCATGAAAGTACTAAAATTGCCTTTAAAAATAAATTCGTACAATGTTTTATATCTTTCCACGGGCAAGTCGAAAGATACAAACACAAATTTCTACGTTTATATTTATAGATTCTAGTTCACAGAAACTTGGCATTTCCAGAAGATAGTTTTGAAACGGAAAACTCGTTGACAACTGCCCACTTTCGTATCAGTTTTCTTCAGTACCGTCTTGCCGAACACGATCGCTATAATACAAAATACATGTTAGAAAGGGCAAGGTAAAAATGTCTCAGTATGCTTACATACTTATTCATATTTTACATTATGTTAGACGAAATAACAGCCTATCGTATACAAATGCTATAGAACATAATTAAAGAAAGATTTAGAAATTGCTCTCTTTGTCATTTTCAAACGATGACGACCCAATTGGCGCAGTCGCTAAGCGATTGGACTGCTGCGCTAAGGGTTGCGGGTTCGATTCCCGCACGGGACAAAAATTTGTGCGATCCGCAGATGTTGGTCCCGAGTCTGGGTGTTTGTGTTTGTGATATCTCATGTTTGTGAAACGCACCCACGATACAGGAGAAATTCCTAGTGTGGGGCGACGTTTTTTTTAAAAAAAAAAAAACATGTCAATGCAAGGAGGCGCACACGAACGTTTAACACTTTGAAATGAAGTCTATGATCGAATTAAATTTTTCCTTTCTTTATCTGAAATGAATACACTCTGTAGTCATTTCAATTTATCAGAGCGTAGACTATTTTGGTCCTTGGGTCCATAAAAAAAACATGTCATTGTAAAATACAAATATTACGCTTAAAAGCAGAAGCTGGTGATTATTTTGTATTATAGGAACCTTGAAACAGTAATATTCTTAAAAAGTTGAGCCAATAATCTTGAAATTGTAGATTTATTTTCAAGGAAATAATAAGTCTATTTTCGATAGCTCTTAATACAATATTTACTCAGCACTTGAGTTATTTATGACTGAACAGCTCTGTAATGCGGGCACGAAAGTTTGTAATCGCAGATAAGCCTCAGATTCGTGGACACTTCATACCTCAGGAAGTACTTCAAACGGCTCGAAGGTAAGCGTTGCTAATACATCTAAAATCTATAGAAACCTCAGAATCAACGCAAAGAGCATTATTGTTAAAGATACAGACTAACTTGCATTCAGATAATGAAGTGTATAAAAATATACAAAGCGTTTAACATTTCGATTTTTTTGTGAAGACTATTTTTTTTTTTTGTGAATGCGTTTAAAAGTTTTATTATACACAAATATCAACTTAATTAATATAGCGGTTCTACAGAAGTAAGTCCGGAACATCAACACGATTTTTATTACACAATTTATATATTAAACAGTATTTGAATCAAAACTTGTGTCTCCAAAGGCGGGATTTACTCAATATTAAGATTTCTGCCAGCAAACTTTTAAGTTTGATGGAACTGACTATTATTGAGTAGAAAAATATGAGTGCAAATGTCATGGACACATCTTACTAACTACTTTAGGGAATACAGAAGATGATACAAATAAAATTACAAATCTAGACTTACTTTCATAATATTGACGACCTAATTGGCACAGTGGCTAAGCGATTGGACTGCTGCGCTAAGGGTTGCGGGTTCGATTCTAGCACGGGACAAAAATTTGTGCGATCCGCAGATGTTTGTCCCGAGTCTGGGTGTTTGTGTATGTGATATTTCATGTTTGTGAAACGCACCCACGATACAGGAGAAATTCCTAATGTGGGGCGACGTTTTTTAAATAAAAAAAAATAAATATCAAATGGTCGATAACTGATAGTTCGGGGTTAAGCGTACCATACAATTTAACGGTTTGGTTAACTAAAGTGGTAACAATATTCTGCTATCCTCGGCGGAATATTGCAATATGTATAAGGTTCTTGTTACCCGTAGATAGTTGGGGCTGTAGAAACTTAAGCCGCCTTGTATCGCTTAAACTTTTTAATTACTTAGGTGAATATTGTAGTAGTATCTACTGAAGTGGTTAAGCATCACGATTGTAATGATTAGTTTTCGACCAGTGAATTTGTTAATTCTAATTTAGCTGATAAATATATGTATGGTGATATCACAGTATGAAAATAGTTTCGTTGGTCTAATGGTCGCTTAGCGCGACTACTGAGCTTGAGGTCCCGGGTTCGAATCCCGGGTCGGGCAAAGTGTTACTGGGTTTTTCCATTAGGTAATACTCAGTAATAGCGCCATCAACCGGGCACAAATCCAGACTCCGTGTCTAGATTTGTGCCCGGTTGATGGCACTAAGCGATAGCTATAGGCTTGCTCCCTATTACATTGCGACTTAAACATATCTAACTGGCGATACGTGCACCTCTGCTTACCACTTCGGCGAAAACAGGCGTATTATTAAATGTTATGTAAAAAAAGTATCACCAAAATAAACTACTACGGTTATGATTAGTAGAATCCATAACATAACTAATAGCCAAAGCAATAGTTTTAAAGTAAGCTATAACATTAGGCTACTATTTACCATATCACGATCATTAAGCAAGTATTGAATTATATAATATTGTCAGCCCCAATTTCAGTAAAATGCAAACGTTTTTTCCGCTATTTTTCAAAAGAGGTAAATCTCTGACTCCATATTTTAAGAGGACAGCCGTAAATTTCTAGCATCTGTCACGCCCACAAACCTGCTGAGTTAGATGCAGAAAATAGTGCTTAGGTAAATAGTCTCAAAGTTGTAGGACGCTTTTTTGCTGTCTAGCCAAAATAATTTATGAAACTGCCGAACTTGTTTACTAAATAAGAACATATCTACTATGTTTTTTTTTTTTTACTATCATTTTCTAATTACAATCTATTTTGATATTGTAAAGGTGAAAGGGAGCTTCGACATTTGTTTTTTTTAAATACAGCTCAAAGTTTTGGTATGTACTGACTGCCTCGTTGGTCTAGTGGTCGCTAAGCGCGACTGCTGAGCGGAGCTGAGAGGTCCTGGGTTCAAATCTCGGGTCGGGCAAAGTGTTACTGAGTTTTCCATTAGGTAATTCTCAGTAGCAGCACGGAGTCTGGATTTTTGCCCGGTTGATGGCAATAGGCTCGCCCCCTCTTACATTGGGACTTACAACATAACTGGCGAAATGTGGGTGTACTATATGTTCACCTCTGCCTACCCCTTTGGGGAATACAGGCGTGATGTTAAGTAAATTATGTGTTAAGATAGTTGCTTTTACTTAGAAGATTTGTGAATTGGAATGATGCAATGACAGATCATCTGTCAGTTTTCATCAATATTACTTAGTATAAGGATAGTACCTAACGCAGCTGATTCGATTTAAGAAA
This sequence comes from Abrostola tripartita, assembly GCA_905340225.1. Classification (NCBI taxonomy): domain Eukaryota; kingdom Metazoa; phylum Arthropoda; class Insecta; order Lepidoptera; family Noctuidae; genus Abrostola; species Abrostola tripartita. The sequence continues at coordinate 3,052,842 of HG996494.1, forward strand.
CTTAAATAGTCCGAAGCTAGAATCCTGTATCATTCACAATATTTAATTACTTGTTTTCAAAAAAATGTTGGCCACCGATTTTTGGTTTGATAAATGTTGGTCTGTGAGGAAGGTACCTAATTTTGTCTATAACCCATAGTGTAGGTCACGAGACAGAAACAGTTTGACCACATCGTAGTCCTTAAACAGCATTTTCATTGTTAGTCACGTCACGACGAAGTAAACATGTTGAATAGCGACACTTAAAAGATGTGACGCTATTGTGAAGCTGGTAGTTGTTTCAGAGGAGGCCGTATTGTGTAGTCAGGCAAACGTCACTACCACGTCCTGTTTCCGGTAGGCTGCGCTTCAAAACTGCGCCATTCTCCACGTGTAGGGTTGAAGCGGTTTTGTTTTGCCGTTGTTAGGTCTATTTGAAAAGGTGGGCGATTTTCGGAAAAATTTCCGGGTCGTGTCGGCCTATTGGTCTTGTAGTGCCAACACGATTTTTTAAGGTTTTACAAAATAAATTACCTTATCGCACCTTTTTTCGTCGTTCACGTTATGTTCATAACAATCTCAAACAACAGTGCATTCAAATTAGTACGAAAATGTTAAAATAACAATACACTTAATATTATCATAACTTTTACGTGCTAACCGATAAAGTAAAGTCTTGTTGTCGTGCATCCTTCTTTACTTATTGCAGCCCCTCGATCCAATCAAGTTCTTCCTTCAACACTGATTAGTCCTACATTCATTGAAGTAATCGGCAGTGCACGCTTTAATGTTTTTAAATGATTCTTTCATCGGAACAGAACGCCATGAGCCAAATCCCTGAACTTGAACAGTTAACCCCGGACGTGACGTAATTAGTTTTGGTCGGGTGTACCGATCGATATAACTTAGAGAACAAGACTCTAATTTAATGAAAGAATAAAGTTCTAAGAGTATAATATGTAGTTCCAACTTGTTTCTCCCTAGAGTCAGAAATTTGACGAAGAAATATACTTAAGGCCTCTAGAAACTTGTTCTAATTCTTTTTTTTTGGCGTTTAGCGAAACACGTGGTTGCTCCAAAGTTTTTGGACTTAAACGAAATGGGTTTATTCACGCAAACATTAATAACTTTCTAAAATACACTTTTACATTTATGATAATAATATTTTATTATGCTTAAGCTTGATAGATGACAATAGACACACTATGTATTTAGTAGATAATTATGCTATCTGGTAAACTGTGAGGGAATTTTTTTTTTTTTTTTATTGGCATTACAATAATATAAAAACATGATATTTAATAAGACAGAGTATAAAGGAGTTCATCAAGGAAAAAATATTAAAGAAATTATAATTTGTAATGAAGTCCGTAGAAAAACCAGTTTTGCAGGAAAATTCTAATTACTGTCGCACTGAAAGCTTCCGCTAGAAAATAACGTGAGTTTCTTCTGATGACAGAGCAAGTCTTGAATTACTTGATATGCATTAGCCGCATAGAGTTTTAAAATTAATCTAAGTAATACTATTTCTATAGAATTGAATTGATTCTGACATTTTAACCAACGACTTAATTAATGGGGAAGACCAAATCTTTTCCGTGGTAAAAGTAGTTTACCCAAATACACATGATAATTTTATCCTTATCATTATCATCAGCCGGAAGACTTCCACTGCTGGTTAAAGGCCTACCCCTTAGAACGCCACTATGAACGACAACTTGCCATTTGCATCCACCGGTTGCCCGCAACTCGACGATATCATCGGTCAACCTGGTGGGAAGCCTGCCAACGCTGCGTCTTCTGGTTCGTAGTCGTCACTCGAGAACCTTTCTTGCCCAGCGGTTACCGGTTCTTCAAGCGATAATTTTATCAAGAAATAATGTATATTAATAAATCTAAATTTACCTTAAAAAAAATTGGCGAAAGTGTAAGCAACTAAATTAGTAAGTGTATCTTTGTTCCCTGTATTATCATTCATTCAATTTGCAAAGATATAAATAGCTTCAGTAAGACTCCTGACAGCCCTGAAGCAACAATTGTGTTATAACATCACTGTTCATTCAGATTCAACTCCAACATTTGCATTTATCATTCATGCTTTTTATTATTATAAAACTTCAAAAGCAATTATTATGGAATGTGCTCGTCTAATTGAGCAATCAGCATCCAATCAGTAACATTGTTTAGGCACATAACTAAACAAAAACGTGGTTACAGTATTTGTTACACATAGTAACATTCATTGTTTTGGTATGTGAGCTGTTGTCCACATTTAATTAATTATTGAAATGGAATTGTGGAAAACAGTCTGTAACGTGCTACAAGCTATAATTAGCATGTTTGGCAAATGTAATTAAAGTACTTCTTAGTACTAAAACTATTACTATTGGTCTCTTGGACTGCCAACTCGAGGGTCGCAAGTTCAAACCCCGGCACGCATCAATGTCTTTTCGAATTCACGTGCGTACTATAAATTAGTTATCAGTTGATAAAAACGGTGAAGGGAAACATCGTGAGGAAATCGGCCCACCTGAGATATCTTTTCAATGGTGGGCAAAGCCATCTCAGGGTCCTATAGGCGGTTTAAACTCTGACTCCAGGTTTTTCATCGACCATACGATAAGAAAAAGACTATAATTGGTCTTTTGAAAGCATTATATTTTGTCTACTATACAAGAAGCTTCATCATTGGTATGAGTGTTAAAGTAAAGTGTTTAGAAACATTCATTGTAGACTGTACGTAAGTATGCATTGCACCCGCTTCTTTAAAAGTTACTTCGCTTTTAAGCAGAATCAAAGAAATCCCGTAGTTCCATCCATTGAATGAAACTAACCATCTTCAAAGTGACCGGTGAATCAAAGTTTTCGGTCTCAAAGAGTTGTTCGAGGTGAACTAAAGTTTGTTCTAAAACCGCGTGTTCCAAAGTTTATTATGGAATTCCTACAACTAACATAGTTCACGGAGTAGGTATTATTCCATTAGAACCAACCTCAATGCGATGTACTGAACAACACGAGAATACAAGTGGTAATTTAAAACCCTAATTTATATTTCTTCATTTTGAACCGATAGACAAATTGAATATTTAGAACGTTAAGAAATTAAGATTACCTACTTACCAGTGATGGTATAAAACCAAATTTCTACATTCGCCTAATACAGTAAGTTCAAAGGAAACATTCCACTTAGAATCATCGCTGCTACGGAGCTCACCGTCTGCGATAGCCACTTTCAAATTAAAATGATGGAAATATTTAAATTATAGTCGAGACTTGGGAATAAGGTTTATTTCATTTCAGAACTGCGATATCTCAACGTTAATTATTGAGTCCGGCCTGCCTGTGATGAAGGTGTTCCACCGAGCTTAATGACCCATCGCGTTTGCAACTACGGCTTAGCGTTTGTAATTCAAAGGAATTTATTCAAGAATATTATCAACTTTGGCAAATATTTGTGGAATTTCGAAAGACTTATGATCATTAGTTTATAAATCTTTCAAAGATTCTTCGGAACCTTTGTAAGATTAAACAAATGCCCTTGATAACGAAATGTAATTTTGTTACAGAAACAACATTATTTAATAATGAGCTCTATTAATTTGTCATCCCTAGAATACTTTCTCAGATAAAATATTAAATATATCATGTTTGAAAATGAACTTTACCATTGATTGTTGTCATAGTAATAATTTTGTTGGTCGCGGGTTTGATTATTTTATTAAACCATCTCTGACAATTTGATAGTATTTGTTATGATTTTAAGAATAATTTTATCTATGTTTTAATAATAACGTTTTTCTATTTTAATTACATTGGTCTACTATTTCTTCCGTTTCCCAAAGGTTTTTACAATAAATAGCTTGAGTTTAATCCGAATATCCAATACAGAGGCTCAATTGATGTAATATGCGTTTGATTCACCTTAATGTGGCTTCTCACGGCGCGTTCCGATTGGGGACCGTTTTTACCAAGCCAGTACCCGCCACGCGTCACCCTAGCACCAGTTAGGGCCGTCCTTCAGTCTACCTCTGCGTGTTTTAATGATTATGGATTTTACTAAGGTAAAATTCATCACTCACTCTTACTTGGATCTAACAAAGATACTAGAGTGGCGTAAAATACGGTTGGAAACGAACGATAGTGCGGCCGCACACACCAGTTGTGTTTTTATTTTCATGCCAACCATGCGGGGTTATGCACTTTGCGTTCCAAGAAAATTACATTTGTTAGTTGATTTACGTTTTATAGGCATAATTTGATGCTCATTAAGTCATTAACTTTATGACTGTTTCTTCCTATCTCACAAATTCTCAAAGGCGACAATATTAAATAAAATAATAAAATTTTCGTTATGGTTTTCATTGTTATAATAAAGCTATTAAGCAATTTTCTGAAATGCATCGTTATTGACTTATCTTAGATAATATCAATATCTTCGATATGTAACGATAAGTTTATTAATGCCAAAACTAGAATGGTGACACAACATTTTGCAAATGTAAGGTCTCGTAGTGGCCGGAATTCTTTTAATACTACTAATAGTTAACTAACTTTTGTTTTCATCATCGCATCATTGTTATTTTTTAAATTAATTAGTATTTTATCATAACTTTATATGGTAAAATGGTTGATAGACTTATAATAGACTCTAACAAAATTTATCACTTAGGTAATTAGCTTAATATTTTACATACAGATGATATAATGTCACGTGGCACACAAATTCACTTCGAGCGAAGTGTGGGCGCCGTCACGCGGCGGTTTACGACGCCACGCTCCACCGTTTCTCACGGCGCGTGGCTCAGCTCCGGGTCAGCCCGTGTTACAAAGCGCCGTGAGAAGCCACATTTACAAAATATTTTAAGTAAAGTTCGGTCATACTTATGTGGAGCTATCAAGCTGTCTTTTTTTGTCGCAAAATTGCTATAATATTATACAAACAATCACTTTTATTATAATAACGTAATACTTACTCAAACCATGTTATTGTTAGGAAAACTTGATTGCGATAATTATTTCTTTATTGCCTTTTGATATTATTATCTAAAGTCGCAACGCGACCCTAATGTAACCTAATATTCACTGATATAGAACCAACTACAGCAATATGAACTCAATAAATCAATAGGTACCGATGATATAATTATTATGAGGACTGTAATTTTTATTAACATATAATAAATCTTACTAGGTTTAAATTCCAAAGAATAACACAATAGTAGTAAGAAACTTTTAATAAATAGTAAGTTAGTGAAAATGCACATATTGTATACTATACATTATTACATACACTCTTGAGTATTAAATAAGAATAAATGTAAGCGTTGATTCTCTTTGTGGCCATAACAAACGAAAGCAAGGACGCTTCAGTAGAGCAAAAGAAAATCTCTTATTGTTTTCCTTTCGTTGAATTTATTAACATAAAGGTTGGAATTTCATTAAATCTGTTTCAATTAGTTTATTTCGAATCCTTCAAGATGTTGGGCGTTTCTTTTACCGCCATTTTCAACTGACCAACGAAAAGATCGAACGATGACGTCATTCTGAAGTTAGCCTTGAACTTTTCGCAATTCTCTAGGAACACTGGATACAGATGTTTTAATAGACTATGATCCAAAGTAGGGAAAAGATGATGCAGAGCGTGGTCACCGAAGAATGTCATTACTTTAAAGAGATTGCCATTGATGTCTGTGCGATCCATCACAGCTTCGAGTTCATGCATGCCCCAGTCGACGGTCGTGTCCCTGGGGAATGATAAATAATGCTATCTCAAAAATGTCGGGCGAGCGAAAAAGAATCTGCAATGCAAGTACATATAATATTTACCTACTTTTGCAACAACCCCAAGTTTTACGACAAGGCTATAAAGATGTCAAGGCGACTGAGTCGGGCACATGATCGAACAGTTTTAGTGGAAACATTGTAGTTTTCAAGTGTTTAAGAATAAATAAAAACAGAATATGGGCTCATCAATAAAATATAGCTAGTTTTGGTATAGAAAATGTAAAGTGGTGATATTTAGGTACCTTTTATGTATGAACTATTTTCAATAGTCTATATTCTGAAAGGATCTTTTAGCTCTTATAGCGAAATTGTTAGTATGTTTGGTTAATGTCTCCAAGTTGTGACGTTCTTCTTTTTTAATAACCTTAAATAATAGGTATTTTATTGACAAGGAACTTTAAAAACTAATTTAGTACTCACTTGACTTGATCTCCATCTTTGAAAATGTCGGGATGATGATGAGCAGCGTTGGACCCAATGGAGTAGAAGATGAGACTGCCAGTGCAAACGATCCACAGCCACATGACAACAGCCTGGTATAATGTAGTGCCACTGATGACACACATCCACAGAGGAAGGAGGAAGCCGACACCATCGTGCCATTTGTAGTGACGGGTGAAGAAATCTTTGCGAACAAAGTTGCTAATGAACCTAAAAACAAAACGTAAAAATTGGTTAATTTAAAATTGGTTATTTAATAATTAGTACCAAATAAAAATTTATAAAATTTTGCAACCGGATATATAGTTCTTAAAGTTATATTTACCTTTTCAAGAAGTTGATAAGAAACATGAAAGGAAAGATCGCAATCTCGATTATAATAGTCAAGTTTGTGTAGAAGGGCTTCTGTCTCGGATTCCACAACAACATAGGCTCCACTGCACTAACTTCTAAATCCATCAGTGTGTTTGGATAAAGATGATGAGATAGGGCGTGAGACACCCTGAAATCCCTGTAAAAAATCTTAATGAATTCCACTTTTTACTATTTTAATGTAAAATAATAATTATATTAGATTTTTATGCAAGTAACAGTTTTTTGTAGTACCTACCTACTCTGCATGTAAAACGCGTTATTTGTGTAATAATCTTTTGGCAGAAAAGCTAAAATATTGACAACACAACTTACCTGTAGGACCACAAACTCAAGTTGAAGAGGTACATCCTCCAGTTAGTTTTCATGTGAATATAGTTGTGTGCAGCGACTGTGGTCCATGCTAAACTTAGAGAAGCTACTAAGTAAGACGCCATTATAATCCAGTAATTAGTGCTCCAGCATGATAAAGCTGAAGCCAATAAAAGTGTTGTAAGAAGACCATCAATGATCAAACTTGTTCGTTTTGTCTCACTTGGTGGAATTTTCTTCAGTTCTTCTCTTACTGCCCGTTTTAATGTTTTGTAAAAACCATCCTCTTTAAACGTAAATGGTGAATTCCTGGGTGTAGTTGCGTCCTTAATAAAGTACTTTTCTATCATTTTTTCAACAACAGGATTCAAGTGATGGCTCTCGAATGCTTCTGTTATGTCTGTACCCTGAAATCGTTACGAGTTTTTATAGCACACAAATTCTTCTTGGACATTTAATGAAAATAAAATTAAAAATACAAATTTGCTTTCGTTTGACATATTATTAACTTCCAAATTTACCATAACGGGGCTTAACCCTACTTTATGCACAACAAAAGGTATTTCATCGGTAATTAGATTACCTTAGAAAGCTCAAACCACTCGGAGCCGCCGGGGTGCTTATCTTGAAAGTCGGTAAAATCATAAATCCCATCATGTATTCTCCATAAACCGTCTGCTCCATCGTCCATGGCTTTGCCTTCCAGCCATTGTATGGGATCCCTAAACCCTCCGTCCCTAAGTGAAGGGTACTTCAGTTGTGGAAAACTAACATGAGTTTTCTTATCTGCTGCCTTTTGATTGGCCCATTCTATATAATCCATTTCTTTTGGAGCCATTTTCGAGTTATAATGCCACCACTTTTATTAAACACCTTCAAATATATTTTGATGTGCACTATCCGAACTGTAACAACAGTTTAAACTGTCGAGTCTCGTACTTTGCTCTTTATATCAGTATGTATTTTAAATTTTACTGATTATGTCATGTATGTTTTGTAAACACAAAAGTATAATTATTTGCTTATCAATATCACTATATTCAAGTTTACCGAAACGTTTGTATAGTAATAAATGACACGACAAAAAATAGATATGAGAATTATTATGAACCATTAAAAGATTGTCTTTAAAAAATTTATGAATGATTCCTAGTTACTAAATAAATTAATAAACATCAAAATATGGGAAACACTGGCCAAAACGCAAGTTTCCAAGATTATTTTCTTATTACGAAATCGTAAACATAAAAGTATACGAAACAAACCTTCTAAGTATTTTAGTATAAAGTTGACGACACAAAAACCCTGTCGTACACTTAATATTTTGGCTTAGCTTTCTTGTCCCAAAACAAACACATACGAAAGCTTTTACAGCAACAGATACATATAAAATTGGGCCTTGAAATTATACTTTTACGATTCTGGACCGTTTTCGAAGAACTATAACCGCAGTACCGAGTCAGCTGGCAAGCATTGATACATTCCGTATACTTTCAAAAAATAAAAAGGAGAACTTTTAGCTCTCATAAAAACTAACAGGGCTGAAATCTTCTTGTATAATTGTTCGGTAATAAATTCTTCAAATGAACTTACGTATGACAAGTGCAAATTTAAATCACAAATAATATTTTATTATTCTAATAGTTTATCAAAGAATTAAGTTTATGTAGGCTAAAAACCAAATCACGCAAGTTCTCTAATTAAACAACACAACAACATTTTCTACACAAACCATATTTTCTATTTTATATCTCACAATAATTGTTTGTTAGTGTCGAAGAATCATTTATATAACTGATACATTGTGTAATGAAAATAACTCAAAGGTTATCAAGATCATACTATGCGTTCTGCAATAACATCATTGCGGTCGTTTTACACTGAACTGAGATTATTAATTTAGTTGTTTAAAATCAAATTCTATTTGTATTTTTGTTTGTAAGCATAACATTATAATATTCCGGATTTACTCCAGTGTTTTACAGTAAATTAGTACAATCATTACAATATAAACACAACACAAGAAAGTTGTTACAATATCAGTACACCTATATCTTCAAATTAAGTAGTTGCTACGTTCTGCCTCGAGTATCCATTTTCATACATTTATTCTCAGTTCCTATAGACAAATGAATAATAGCAAATGTCTGACTTTATACACACGTCTTTATCAAAGTGATTAAATAAATTAGAAGTCAGAATAGATTTTAAGGTCGTTGACAGTCCGGTGATTGGAGCTAAGCATTACCTTAAAATGTTATTCGAGTCGTATTTAGAGGAAGACAATAAATTATATTTTGAATTGCACTTGTAACCTAATGAGCTGATTACTTAATACCATTTACTACATCAATACAACTATTTAGAATATTATTTATTTAAGTGACAAGTAAATCATTAGATTAGAAGATGATAGCTTAAGTTATGCGTTATACGCATTACTGAGTAGTCGCCTTAAAACAGAAATTATCATTTCAAATTTAAAGAAATGAATGGTGAGACAAGTGGGCCCAATTCTGCATGGTCAGATGTGGCACAAAAGAGAGTGATAGAAAAAAAAACTCATGTGAGTTTCCCGCAGTTAAAATATCCATCTTTAAGAGATGATGGTCTTAGAGACCCAGTGCACTGGCTCGCCGGGAAAGCCATGGACGACGGCGCCGAAGGATTATGGCGTATTCACGACAAACTATACGATTTGACGAGGTTTATAAAACGGCACCCGGGTGGCGACGAATGGTTGGAGCTAACCAAAGTAAGTACTACTTTATTTAATACTGCCAGCTGAATCACTTCCTCCTATCCAAATGTGTTTTCTATTATTCCATAAACATGTTGAGTGAATTAGAAAAGTGCGGTATTTTTTGTAAAGTTTATTTCCGTTATCACTAAATTATATGATTACTAGAACATCACGTGATATCACAATTTTTTGTTGAATATATAAATATCTAATGTTAACAATAAACTAGCAAAATTCGACAGTTAGAGATATTAATATATTTACTAATTATAGGGTACCGACATTACCGAGGCTTTTGAATCTCATCACTTGAACCCGACCACAGAGAAAATTCTTACACAATATTATATCAGGGACGCGAAGACTCCGCGTAATTCGCCGTTCACTTTCAAAGAAGATGGCTTTTATAAAACGCTAAAGAGGGCAGCATATGAAGAGCTCAAGAAAATTCCTAAGGGTGCATCTAAAACTACAGATTGTATCACTGATGGTCTGTTTATATCACTGCTTGTTAGTTCGGCATTAGCTTGTTGGGTGACGAATAATCTTGCAGCAAAATTATGGTACAGTTTCGCGTCCATCAACTTGGCATTTCTGACAGTGGCGTGCCACAATTTTATACATAGGAAAACGAATTGGAGGATGTATTTGTTTAATATGAGCATGTGGTCTTACAGGTGAGATATATCCATTTTTTTTATAATATATGATTGTATTATTCATATACCTTTATATAACACCATGTTTCAGTTTAGTAAGTTCCTAGAATTAATTTAGAGTATGCGAAATTACTATTCCTTTAACATCTGCATCATCATTTGTGAGTACAATTGTTTTCAGTTGTAACTTTTTTATTATCTTCTGTCCTATCTTTTACACATCCTAGTTTAATTAGCTAGCTATATATTAAATTACTAATAGCTTGCAATACCTATTTTAAAAATGTTAGAGCAAAGTAAAAAACAGATAAGGCTGATTTACTCCCAGGGTGAAATGAAACAAGTTTAATTATCCAAATGAGAAAATTGTTGAGGTTTTAACCAAGACTAGACAGTTTACAGAATTGAAGGAGTTAAGTTTTCAAAGTTCTTGAAGGAGACGTCTTCTGTCCTCTCGACTTTTGCTACATTGCATTACAAAATTACTTCGTGTTCTACCAGTTTTATTTCTACTCAATCAAGAAATATGACCATTCTTACTAGGTTTTATGGTATCAATTATGATCGTAATTTACCAACAGTAAACCTGAAACCTGGATACCAGGTGGTATTACTCTACTTATTCATTATTCTTAAGACACAAAGACACAATTTATTTAGTTTTTACTACAAATAAGTTTTTTGTTGTATGTACTTCATCTTACAATTTGACGAAAAAACTGATAATACTGCCGAAATCATGTGCAATAACTGAAAAAAAAAGTGACGGTGGAAATATCTCATTTTGAAGAGCTAATGCTGCAAATAATTTCCCAATTAAAACAAATACAAGCAAAATTTACTAAAACATCCTACATATGTGTGGAACTCATTACAAAGTACACCCAGCAACATATATGCTGATACAACCATACAACACTGCAACAATGTCACGAACTCCAAGCCTGTCACGGGTGTACGCGCTTCGAATCCCAACTATTTGGGTAACGCCACACATCCGACGCAATATCTTCATTAACATTTAGATTTATGCAATATCAAATTGGGTTTTCTTGTCATAGTGAAATTAACTAATAACTTTAACGAAGCTGATACTTGAATCAACACATAATTCTGGCGATGTGTAGAATCATTAGAGTAAATTATCGAATCAGTCATCACAATAATGAGTGCTTTGTCAATGCTGATGTATAAATATGTATTGAGTACGAAGTTGTATGATGATTTCTATCATTTACTCCTTTTATTTCAATACGAAAGTTGTAGTGTACTTTGATGTCCTACACATATTTTTTTGTATAAGCAAAGGAATTTTCAAACGATGCCTAACTACTTACAGATTTTGGGGCAAAATATCGATATATTTTGAAGAGTTAGTAAGATTTTCGTTTAGTAATTTTAGACTATACCAATCGTCAGCATTCTTTTAAAGTAGACATGTTGGTAGTCGAAAGGGCATTGTCCCTTAAACTTTTTACTTTAACCAAAACTTTGAGTAGTCTTGAAGCAATCTACTTAAAATGTTTTGGCTAGAAATACTTTTCGTTCTAGTTAAGCTTCTTTGACTGTTATTACTCTAATAGTGTAGAATTTCGGCGATTCTATAAGAACATTAATATATCAAGACATTTATCGATTGATAACGTCAGATACTCGTTATAAAATGCCTACAATATGTTTAAGGAAAAAATACTGCAAGAACAGAAGCATAATACCAGTATCCTCTTAAACTATGTATTGATTTTACGAGCGAAATTTTATATTTAATTAAACTGTTAATTAAAATAAAGTTGCACTCCGTTAAATGAGAGTTATGAAATTAATACCTGATTTCAAAGCCCCTTTCGATTATTTATTTTGATAGGTCTTTTTGCGTTATCTAAAATTAATCATCATCAGCTGCTCATTGCATACTGGATTGACTTTCAAGTCAATTACCTACTACCCCGATTTTAATATAAAAATCCGATGCTGTGAGTGGATTTGTATATAAACATAACAGGTATATTTAAAATACGCATTCATAATAATAAACTCTGAAGGCTTCTATTTCATTTTAAAAATAACATCGTTCATTCGCTTGAGGTAAATATTACCTCAAGCTTTTGAAACATGGCATTGTATAATGGTCTACATTATTACTTACTTCTGACGTAAAATGTAGATGGTAGCGAGGTGGGGTGATTATGTATAGTAATTTGGGAACTTAGCTCGTTGACACGACAAGTAAAGTGCAGTATTTTACGTGCCGGTCGGGAAAGCAAGATTTTGCGTTAGACTTTATAGGTACTATTCGACTAAATGTAAACGAATAATTATTTTAGTCCTTGAGGCCATACACTTTCTTCTTCAGTTTTCAATAGTGAATTGCATCAAAAAAACACCGACAATCGTCGTTTGTGTAAGTTAGAGACTAATTCGATTTTATTTTTTTGTCGTCGAAATTTAGATTCGATTCGAAATTTCGACGACCTGATTAGCGCAGTGGCTAAGCAATTGGACTGCTGCGCTAAGGGTTGCGGGATCGATTCCCGCACGAAACATAAATTTGTGCGATCCGCAGATGTATGTGATATTTTATGTTAGTGAAACGCACCCACGATACAGGAAAAATTCCTAGAGTGGGGCGACAGTTTATTAAAAAAAAAAAGAGTTGTACTGTATTTTTTTTGGCAATAGTATCTAATAATTATATGGGACCAATAGCAGATAATGATGGCGAAATGTGGACGTACAGGTACACCAACACTTCAAACTTATGAGACCAAAGCAGACATGGTGAAATGTGGGCGCACAGCACCAACACTTCAGACAAAACAGGCGTGATGCCATTTTTTTTCGTCATCTCCACTTCCCACACGTCAAAACCATTCGTGTCACGACTGCAGGGATTAACCAACACGAGCCAATGACGTGCGACTGTCATTTATGAGGGGGATACAGCTAGTCACGTTGTAGTGCTCAGTGGCGTGTCTCGGTATTTTTTCTACAGCACACGCTTTTTTAACGCGTCGAAAAATTCTATATTTTCGAGCTAGACGAAACACGTGTTACACGCATCGTGTCACTTCAATGACCGATAGCCCCGGTAATGTTTATAAGCCTTGACATACAGGATAAAGCTGCCACTATAGATATGCTGAAATGGTTGACTTACGCGAGCCACTGTGGGCTTGCAATAACAAATATGCGCGTCACAAAAGATATTAAAAAACAAGTTTTCATAAAACTCACTATGCAAGCTAAATCCGTGTAATACCAGCCTGTAGCTATCACACTGCAGCCCCCTTAGGCAAGTGGCAAAACGCTTGAAGAATAGAATGATAAATGTATGGGGATGACATAATGTTTCGACTATATAATCGATGACATATGTCAATCCCCAAGCCGCTTGCCAAGCGTGGGGATTATGGCAAACCCCCCCGCTTATACGGGGAGGCCTATGTTCAACAGTGGACGTCTTTGGCTGATGATGATGATGATGTCAATCCCATACATTTTTCATTCTATTCGATTTCTATTCGTCAAGCGTTTTGCCATTTGTCTAAAGGGGTCAGGACAGAAGGCTCATCTCCCAGAAAAAAGCAATGAGAATTGATTACCACGATTGCTCACTGAGTGTAGGCGTATTGAGGGTTGGTTTAAAAATTGTTGGTCTACTTTTAAAGTTTTTAAAGTCAGTGTCGTTTTAAAATGAGTTAGGAAGAAAAGTTACTTATGAAGCTACAATGGTACTTTAGTCAGTCTTCTAAATATAATTCTTTTTTCAAATAAACATGTTGTCAAAATCCAGTGACGACAAATTTAGCCTGCATAATCTTATTCATATTACATCATTACAAAAATATAACTCTTCAAAAGCCAACAAATTAACAGTAACATCATATACGAGAACCCCAAAACGCACCCTTCACATCATTAACATACTATTTACTCATGTTAATGTATGTTTTTATTTTTTAGGCCGTGTGGTTTCCGGCCTAGAATTGACCACCCCCTTTCCTCCCGTGGGTGTCGTAAGAGGCGACTAAGGGAAAATTCAGAAGATGGGCAGCAGCGTCTTCTGTAACTCCACCACCAATACTGCGATCCCCAAGCCGCTTGCCAAGCGTGGGGATTATGGCAAACCCCCCCGCTTAAACGGGGAGGCCTATGTACAACAGTGGACGTCTTTGGCTGATGATGAATGTATTTTTGTTTCAGAGATTTTCGAGTATCCCATGTGTTGTCACATCATTTGTATACAAATACTCTTATGGACCTAGAGATTAGCTCGTTGGAACCAGTCCTGTATTACAATCCAAGAAGAGAGAAGCCATTGCACGCTAAATTAGGATTCATTACTGAAATCTTCTTTTTTCCTTTCGTATTTTTGTTGAGTTTTACTAAGAGGTAAGTTAATTATGATTTCATTCACTTAAAAATACTCTAATCGAAGTGATCTCTTGAACTTTTTATCTTGGAAACGTTTTTATTCACACGTAATTTATAAAATTAATGAAATTTATGGACCACACTTACTCATACCTACATTTTAGTATATTATATGCATTACGTTGTTATGTATTTAATTTGTAAAGCAAGAATATATAACGGAGTCATGACTGTAATCATCTTATCCAATCCTTTTCTTGCACAAACAGATCCGAAATCTACAAAGCTGCCTATATGAAACTATTAAACGAAATTGTTCATGGAAACAAATGAATGACGCTTGCTATTTCAGATTCCTCTCCATATTCCTTCGTCAAGGGTTTTTCAAGAGACATTGTCGTTGGCACGATGCCATAGGCTTGCTCCTTCCAGTTTGGATGGGTGTTACTAGTGGCGCCCCCTGGCTGGACGTAATTTCAACGTGGCTGTGGATCAATTGCACTGGTAGCCTGATTTTCTTCTCGATTGCTGTCAATGCAGCTCATCATCACCCCGATGCTATTAAAGACGGGGATCAGCCTGAGTAAGTAACTCCTACAAAGATTATTTTGCTTTCTTCAAAAAACATAATATAGATAAATTACACCCAGACACAGAACAAATTATTATCATCACATAAAGATTTTTCCTGAGTGGGAATCGAAACCCCTCCGGTTTAGCAGTCAGGGCCACTAACCACTAGACCAAAAGGTCAGTCAAAATTACAAAAGCATCAACTATTTACTGACTAATCTAATCATAAAAACCGTCAATATCAAAAGCGATATATACAATAGACAGACTGATGTAAAAACTTTTATCAATATAATTATTTTATAACCACGAAAACCAACCATGCTTACCTAATACCTACACTAAATATTTGTATAACCTAACATTGATATTTGTTCTGAACTTATTGTATCTGAGTATATTCCTCTGAGTTAACCCATCTATGCCGTGCCATTACCGTGCGGTAGCGACTAAGGGAAAATTCAGAAGATGAGCAGCAGCGACTTCTGTAACTTCGCCACAAATACTGCGATCCCCAAGCCGCTTGCCAAGCGTGGGGATTATGGCAACCCCCCCCCCTCGCTTAAACGGAAAGGTCTTTTTTCGACAGTGGACGTCTTTTGGCTGATGATGAACCTACTCATGAAACAACTGATTTTGCCCCACCGTAGATCAAAGGCCTCCCTATCTTTTTTCCACCCTCCACGATCGTGTGCTAGAGTAGACCATTCGGTAGTGCAGGCAAGCAGTTCATCTTGCCTAAGTTTACCCTGAGATTTTTATGATACAATTCTATTTCAAACAATTATCTGATAATTTCAGAAGCGAAACTCCCGATTGGGGGATCCACCAAGTTGAAGCTCTCCTCGACCGCAAGGATGTGAACGGCAATGTTTTCGCCGTAATTACTATGTTTGGAGACCACACACTGCACCACATGTTCCCTACTCTCGACCACGGATTACTTAAATATTTGCACCCACTTTTCATCCAACTCTGTGAAAAATACCAGGCGAATTATAGGGTTTCTACCCAGTTCAAAATGGTTCTCGGACAAATAAAGGAAACAATGCGTACAGAGTTCAAAAGTATAAAATAACTCCACACCTAATTTAACAGAAAAATGAGATTGTAATTTTAAATAAAATTAATGAGTCGTAAACGAGCTTATCAAAACATTCGCAGTTACTGTTACCTTTAGATGGGCTTGATAACATTCGTGGGACTTAATATTTATTTTTCTTATTAAACAAGGTTTTGATGAGTTTTGTATTTTTTGACGTTAATATTTTACTGTGATATTCACATTAATTTCGCTCACAGTTTGTATAATACGATCTTGTACTTTGTGTTTTATGAGCAATGATACAGCAGTGAAAGTGTTAGATAATTTTACACTTAATTAGGCATTCAGATTAATTATTCCGTGAAAACCGAATACAATTCCCTGGTAATCGGAACTTTCTAACTGAAATTCACCGCACACTCATTTTAATGAAACAATAACATTAAGTAAAATAATATATCGCATTCTTATCACCTCAAAACAATTATAATGGTCAAAGTCCCTTACGTCCCAAAAATACAACAAACCTTAAAGCAAATAGAATCACAATTCCCTGCGACCTAATTGGCTTTAACCTCTAATTTAAATTCACGCAACAATTTCGAAAGCCTTCGAATGGTACTGCACTTTAATTTGAATTAACTTCGACAGGATTGTAAAAACCCCATCGCCGCGTCGAGGGTTGAAACCCTAATTTAAAACGAAATCGTACGAGATGTCGATAACACCCGCATTATTGAGGATATAACGTTTCAAACGGAAAAGAAGATGAAAACATTTCTTCTTGTGGCGATGCAGATGAAATGTGTTATTAAATATTGTTTGAGTTTCGATTTTTAAGATATTTGTTTACATACAGTCTCTTACTAAAATTAGCATTATATACCTAACTTAGCGTAGCTTTACCAATAACAATGGAAATTTTTTGATACTATTACATTTTATTCACGTTGCTTTAGTCAATCCATAATATATGGCTTTTGGTGCCATTTTGGCATGTCTCTGTTTATGGTGGCTATCCATGTGAGGCGAGGGCTTCCACGCTTTTTTGGCGCCGGAGACATTTCCAGAACTTGTCGGGTTAATGTCTCCTTACTTAATTTAAAGGAGGAATAAATTCATCGTGCCTTAGACTTCCCCAATAAAATCTACATGCTTTGTTAATTTAGTATACAATTTCCGTAACCTGTAACTTCCCTCTCGTTTGAATGTGTGCAGGTCGAAGTTATCTGTATCTCGCAATCCATTCCACGCAAATTGGCTATTCATCCTCAAATGAGCGTGAGTTATTGCAGTACGTCGGTATGTGGGCCTTTGGGTAAACATCTTCGGTCTCTAAAAGAGCATTGCAAATTATAGAGATAGAGGATTCGTTTTTGTGAAACAAGGTATAACAATATTTTTAAATTTTGTAATAAAAAATGTAAGTACTGCTTACTTACATTTTTTATTACAAAATTTAAAAATATTATAATACCTTTTTTTAGTATTGCCCCCTTACCATGAACTCTTAAAACAGGACGGTGTACGACGTAAACGCGAGACGCCGCTACGTGAAGTGTTGTGCAGCGTCTTGCTTCCGCAATGTTAACTGTCCTGCTTTAAGAGTTCATGGTAAGGGGGCAATACTAAAAAAAGGTAATACTAGATTCTAAAATAATATTGAAACAGTAGGTAAGCATGTTTGAATCAATCTGTCAGCAAAATATCACGTCTATTCTAGGTATGGTAGTTAAGGTTCCTCGCATATTTTAACATAATCAATTTGATACAAGATCTGATATTGATACAACCTGTATACAAAGTCCATCCACCCGATATGCCTTAAAAATAATTCAATCCGTGTACCCCTTTGCAAAAGGCCTAGTAATATACATAGAATTACGTTGTTACGCGTAAAGCGACAAGACTTGTTTTTACAGATAAACAAACGGTGCAAGTGAAACCCGGTGTACAAAGGGACAAAAGGCGGTTACCGACTGCTCTTTATTGTTGGGCTCACAATATAAAACTTCCTTTCACGCCAACCGACTTGAACGAAAAAATATAAATTTGCAAAAACGAATTATTTTTATACGCTATGAAAGTAAGGTACTGCCGTTGACAAGCGGGATGTGCCTTAGAAATACAAAGTTAAGCTTTCCATTTCTTCTAAAGTTTGTTATTGTACTGTAAATATTCCTCGTCGCATCGTATTCCTCATTGCTGAGGGTCGTGATCCCCTGAAAATGGAGCAATCCTTTTCTTAACTATGTGCGCCCCCTGTTCCTGTCTTTGGCATCATGGAGCGCATCATGAAGCTTGGTGTTCAGCGTAGAGCGGATTTGGTCCGACCATCGGAGTGGACTACGACCTGACGGGCGCTTGCCCTCGACTTTGCCAGTGACCATAAGTTGTTCGAGGTTGTGTCCGTTCTTCCTGGCTATGTGACCGAAAAACTCCAGTATTCGGCGTAAGCAGATGTAAATACTATGAACTTAATAATAACGCCAGTAATCGAAGGTTTGCAGAGAAGTCCTACGTTTTCAGGAGACTATTCTTCTTCTTCTAAGCCTTCAAAGTTTAGTAAAGTAGGCAATAAACACAGAGTTATTTTACTAGACTTATGCAAGTATGCACCCATATATCGCCTTGCACTGTTTCTTGATAGATGT
Source organism: Abrostola tripartita (assembly GCA_905340225.1). Taxonomy (NCBI): domain Eukaryota; kingdom Metazoa; phylum Arthropoda; class Insecta; order Lepidoptera; family Noctuidae; genus Abrostola; species Abrostola tripartita. The sequence continues at coordinate 3,071,778 of HG996494.1, forward strand.
CAAGTCTAATGGCTGTTCATTGACCGCACATCAGATGGTATCTCGTGTTACATATAAATTGAAATCGCATCCAATAGGTAGGTCCGTTTTTGTTAGTTTATGATCTTAAGTACTAGCTAATTATTATTGAGTGATTATGAATGGCTACGCTAACATCTGAAATGCCTTAACAAAAGTCTGAAATAAACAAAGTTATCTTAAGTACATAAGAGAACCTTAAAATAAATTACATAATGCTGTTACCAAACTCAATGAACGACGCTTTACAACTTGTAACAATATAATTAGCTAAAGTTTTGCTTGATATCAGTTGCGGCGACAATACGATTAAGACAATACACAAAAAGGCAAGTTCATAATATTATATTTGAATTTGTGAATCGTAATTCACAAATTCCGGAAAATACTAATGTGACGTAACAATGCATAACAAAGGCGTATGCATTTCTATTGTGACTGACTTATTTGGGATTTTATCCTTTAACCGTGACAAATGAAGAAAAGGTTCATTTCCTATTACTTGGTATGTAGATGGTGTTTTAGAATTAGAACTAAACGATGACAAAACAGTGCTTTTTTGAACGGTGATTACCTACGACTAATCACCGAACGATAAAATTATTGTTCATCTAGCAGGCAACATAACACGTACATACCTACCCAGCTGAGTGACCAAATCTTTCACTACGCTGTCAATTTCACATGAGTATCCAAAATTGACATAATAAAGCTGTCCGTTTGATACTTTTTCGATGACTACATATAATGGATAAAATATTAACACGTTAATTAATTATATTTGGGTAAATTAACTTATAACCGCAATAAAATCATCCATTAATTCGAAATTGAATCATGTTCGTTACAGTGTAAACATTGATTAATTATAATTATCAAGGACGTGTATTTAATATTTCGTTGGTTGTTGTTGCCGCTACATTTAAAATAGTGGTTTATACGTTTTAATTTGATTTGCTTGGCACTTGGGTCATCCGTTATATATTCCAAATACATTAAAATAATACATAACATCTTGTTCGAACACTGAAAAACTTATTTACCATCAAGCAATTTAGTAGTTTGCTGGCGTAGAACGTAAACCTAAATTGTATTCCTAATGTTTGAAAAAATGTATCCTAACGAGCAATCAAGAGAGCGGAGCAGTCGGCCATTACTCCTTGAGTAAGCTTAAAGATCTACGTTTCTTAATGAGTAGATACGGTATACTACTGACTGATGTAGTCTTGTTATTTGGTGTGCAAAGAGATATTAATAAAGATGAACGTCAAATTAATCACTTAATATCACAATTTAATAAAAATTGCAAGTTTAACTAGGGGAAGGTTAACTAATCAGAAATTAAAAAAAAAACACTTACCTATTGTGGTCGGAATAATGTTCGAACAATACTAGAGCCGATGACAAAATTTATGTTGGACGAGATATATTGTCAGTTTAAAAGCTTGTAACTGCCACATTGCAACTCGCGAAACATTGCAGTGCAGTTACATTAATTTGTCTGTCGAAATTATTCGTACCTTATCAATTATCGTCAAATGAATGAGTACCTGAAGATTGACTAGTACAGACAAACCGTGTAAACGGTTTTGAGAGGCATACACATTTGTTTTCCTTAAAACATCGCCCCACATTAGGAATTTCTCCTGTACCGTGGGTGCGTTTCACAAACATGAAGTATCACATACACAAACACCTAGACCCAAACTCGCAAAGTCCCAACCCCTAGCGCAGCAGTCCAATCACATAGCCATTGCGCCAATCAGGTCGTCAGAACCAAAATATGATGTAATTGTTACTATCGATTATTATCTGTTATACGGAAACTTAAAATAAAAAATCAGGGCAGAGGCCTTTGAGCAGCAGTGGGAAACAACATAAGCTAGACAAAAAACATTGAAAATGAAGATCACCTAAACACACCAATTAAAAAAAACCATAGTGATATACTCTAACTATGATGCCCCCTAAATCCTTCAAAGTTTACCAGTTAAATGCAGCTTTCGAATTTATTCTGGAATCGTGTTCTCTGTATTCTCAAATCTTGATTCCAATTCGACCATTCCGTCCCTTTAAAAGGATAACAAGATTACTCTCTGACTCAATGTAAAAGCAAATCGAATATTAGGTTACAACCTTTAGGACCTTTCTAATGGACACCATCGCACATTTAAGTCCAATGGATAATTGGAATAAAAGGATTTTTCCCTTGCCACAATGGTTTGTCAGGTAATAAACCACAATTGATTTTAATATTTTCGCTAAACGGTCTCAGTTGGTTTACTGTTTTTATGAAATTATTTAAGGAATTTTATCATAGTACCTGTACCTTAATTTTTCTTAGCGTTGTTATTAAACTTAAGTAGCAGTAATAGCCGACTGGAATGCCCGTTAGACTACTAAGTCAATAGTCGCAAGTTAAAACTCAGCATGCACCAGTCTTTTCGAATTCATGAGCGTATTGTAAATTAGTTATCCGTCGCTAAAAACGGTGAAGGAAAACATCATGAAGAAACCGGCACACCTAAGAATTTTTCAACGGTGTTTAAAGATGTCAGAGGCCTGTAATAGGCGCAGCGGTTTAAACTCTGACACCAGGTTCATCAACCATACGACAAAAAGATAAAACTTAATTACAAAATATTCGTGACATTCACTCACCTGATTCCGGATAGCAAATTTATCTAATTGTTACTTTTAACATTTAAGTTAATAAAACTAGCTTCTAATGTTAATTAACTTCTTTTGCCTCATCCTAAACCTTAAAACCGAACCAGTCTTCTAACACAGATTTATTGTACGAACTTTACTTCTTAACTTAAACATTAAGCAAGAAGCGAGGCTATCGCAATTTATATACATTTTTAATTAGCACGCCACGGTAATGAGGACTGGGGGCCTGTAATCGTATTTGTAGAACCCGCCTCCGGTTAACGGATGGCCGGAAAACGTATCAGCTAAAAAATTAAACAAGATTTTACGTTGAACATTCAATATTTAATGAGAGACGGTGTAAAATAATGTTTTTATACAGAAGGGGGAGCTAAAACCATTAAGTAAATTGTTTTTATAATTTACAATAACCACGGGACACTTACTGCTTCAGCTCACAGCTTTTTTTTTTTTCAATGTAGATTATACAACGAAAACATGGCTTCTGTAAGTAAAAAAACAATTAAAATTGTGTCTGTCTACTAAACAATTAGTTAGGTAAACTAATAAAATATATGAGTAATTATGTATCTCTCGTAATATGTACTTTCTATTTTAATAATCATGTCCCATTGGACATGTTTATACGCTTCAAATTTTAAGATACTTTCTTATCTTATAGCGCTACTAAAACGATGTACGACATTATTTCGTTCGTTCAAACTTATTTACTACGAATCTAATCCTAATCTAATATAATACATTATTCCTAAGCACAATTAATATAATTAAATCCCTGTTTAATATTCAAGACATGCTTAATCTAAGTGTGACACGTTTTCACATTAGATATTTAAACATTATACTCAATACTTTATTGCGTTCCATACTAGTACATAGGTGGACTTATACATATAACAGATCATTATGAACCCTGTAGGGCACAGCAAAATAGAGAGAGGTTCCGAGGAGAGGGGTTCGTAAATTCTAGTCAATCTCGAACACAGGTTCTTTTGTTTCGTTCCAAACTAAATTATGACAGATGGCATAGTTCCCGTCCAAAAAAGAACGCTGAATGTCAGCGTCTGTGTTTGCACTCGGATATAGTCGCTTTATATGGTACCAGGCTATTGGTTTAAAATATAAGGGTAATTGTTTTATTATATAAACATTATAGGTACTTTACTAGTAACGTTACACTTTGGAATATACTGGAATTAAAAAAATTAAGTAAACGGTCAGCGTTTTCCTAAGTGACGGGAACTATAACGACCGATCGTCGAGTGTGAGCGCCAATTTCGAAGCGATCGATAGTCACGATTTCCGTGCGATCCATCGCCCCGTATTTATGGACCGTTTACCACGATTATAACCGATGCGCAATGGCCAACTAATTTATTACCAGTCAAATGTACCGTACGCGCAAATTTAATAAATGACGGATTTTAATAGTGCTAATTAAAGTGTATGCTACGTATCGGGTATGATGTATTATTTTATGATTGAACCGCGTTTGGCTTGATGCCAGAATTAGTAGAACATTTGCTGTTCGCGGTCAATATTCAACAATTATTTTGATAATAACATTTTGTCAATAACTACACGAGTATAATTTACAATTCGCTTTTTTCTAGTGGTCGAAAACACTGATGTAGATCGTTCTGTTCTTGTATTTGCTTGACTTTTGCAATAAACAATTCTCAGAACCAGTTTACAGGTGCAAATACAAACGCCCCCATCACATTTCAGTTCACAGAATAGCTTTCTTCAAAGAAGAAAAGAGCACCTAGCCCTTTTATTACCCAGACAAAAAATAAATTAAAGATAAATACAGACTACGAATTTTAATATCAGGTCTATCACGTTCAGTCTAGTTGACTGAAATTCTCAGAAAATAGAATACGAGATATTATTTGAATCAAATTATGCGTAGCCGCAGACACATTTCTTACGAACTTTAAAATTGAATTCGACTCTAATAACCCTTACCACTTAATAGCCGCAAAATAAATTAAAAACAAAGTTAAGTCAGATAATTAAGTCGTCTGCTAAACTAAATCAGTCCTGAGCTCGGAGCAAATTGCTCAGAATTACCAGCGACGCCAACTCAACGCGAAAAATGACTTACACACCCCAATATTATACTACACCACCAAGATAACCTCGCAATTAGACCTTCCACTTAATAAATATTCGACCCACGTCGGCTTATTGTTGTTGCTATGTTATAATGGTTTTATTTTCCATGAATTTATGAGGCTCGCGTATTTTGGTATCAAATTGGTGTAATAAAGAGCAGTATACGAGTATTTGAGGAATATCATTAATGTTTGATTCAGTATTCTAGTCTGTTGTAATGAAACTAGATTCTCCATTTACACTTACTGCGAGTAGAATGCAAAGCCAACTGTATCATTTTCAAATTTTCATGATGTTTTCCCTGAATTGAGAATTATGATTTACTGGGATCGCATTGCTTCTTACCAAGGTTTAAAACTCACGACATTTTGACTACCAAAAACCTTTTTATAAGCCTTCAGACTATAAAAAATAAAAAGATTTACTATACAAAATACACATAGGATTGGTAACACACCCTTAGTTTGCATAAGACGAAGTTTGTGTCGAGATTGATATATCGGGAAGCCAAGGCGTGTTCCAGTCGAGTAGTTCCTGGAACAGTATAAAACAAACACTCGAGGAGTAAGTCTGACATGGCCGGCATTATGGGCATACCCTTGAACGAAGCTGTGTCCAAGATAACCTCAGAAACTTTAGCAAACATTAACGTCGCTTGTCTAAAGAGCTTTTAGCCTTCAGAATATTCTAGGTGCTTCATAATTTCGCCATTCAGGTAGGAACTTGAGCAGCTTGTAAACTGGTCCAGAACCCTTAATTTATTGGATGTTTCGGCAATGTCTGGTCAAATCAGGACTCTAGCTAAGCTTCTGTTCGTGAGCTATTTAAGCGTAAGAAGATCAAAGACCTCAATTTTCTTTAGGATCACCTCAAAATAATTTGAGTTTAAAATCTAGGCAGAGTATCAAAGTGGAGAATACTAGATCATTAATTATAAACTTAAGTGGAACTAGACTGAATATTTGCTCCGGCATGGCGATGGTATGTGGAGAAGATTCCTAAAAAAATACGGATAAAACTACAAACTACTAACAGACAAATACCTGGAATACCATTAGGTAGATGATATCTTTTAATTATATTACTCAGGTCATTTTGTCAACCCTGAAAAAATTGAAAAAATTTAGACCATTTTTAAAAGCTCCACAATCTGAACGCAGCTTAACAAACCTTCTCATAATCTCTAGCCCACGAATGGCCGTTACATTACACGCTTAATTTTACACTAAAAACGAAGTACCTACTCGCTAAAGTAAAAAAGCTTAGTTGGGCAGACCTCTTAATTACTGGCATATTTAATTTTCCTTGTCATGGTGATACGATATAATTAAATAACTAATCAAATAATACACATTGCGCCTTTTCTACTGAATTTCAAAAGGAAATATTTAACGTAGCGCTGAGAGCGCGCATTGGAATGTAAAATGTATTCGAAGTACGCTTTGCACTTTCGTTGTGAATGCCTAGCTTCATGAATTGGCACGTCTGGAACATTTACATAATTGTATTAGTCTAGGTCGAAAGCCAGCTAGTCCATGAATACACTAATTGACATTGACATGTCATTGATATGTTATCGATGAGCGCTATGAAATGACATTATGATGAAACCCAACTGATTGGCGTAGTGTTGGGTTTTAAAGCTCATATATTCTGTGGTTAACTCTTTGTTGTGAAGTAAATCACTGTATACCTACCATCTTTATTATACTTCGTCTAGAGTCTAGTCTTAGTCTAGTCTATGGTAGATTCTAGCTCTAGGAAATGTTCGTCAATAAGACCTAGAACTCCCAGCTGTATAGTTTTACAAAATGTTTGGTCTCAGTTCATACGTAGGTAATATTATGATTTTAAAGTCTTGGGTTAGTGAAGTTTGCATGGAAAATATATTCCATATTTATAGACTTGAACATTTGAACAGAAACCAAACGAAGTAAAGAAATCACGGGATAAAGAATGTTAATCTTAGGTTTTCTTTATAAATTGTATGCTTTAAACTCAAAGGAATTATCACATGGCATAGTAGAATGCATAAGTATCTTAATCGTCGTGTTTCTCCATAATAACCTTTGAGTTAGGTTTACTAATAAATACTTTCATGAAAATATATTCCCATAACTACAAATATTTATATTCTCAAGCCGCAGAGAATCTGGTTCTCTGTAGTATTTCCAGGAAATTGTCCCTTAAAGCAATATAATATTAACTTAGTGAACTTAATATTAAAAACTAATGTGAACATAGCAGTTACAACCTGTACGCTATGCCAGAGGCATCGTAATTCCGAACTCACTTTTTATAGAATTCTTTTAAAATAATAAAAGTCCAGTAAGTAAACCGAAAGCAAATGATAAAACCTTGAAACCAGAAACCTCTTCCAAAATAATAAATACGCAGAATGAAATACCGTGAAAATAAAAACTTTGCTTATTCAAAATACTGAAGATCTCCATTAAATCAACCAGTGCTCCCTTGCCGAATTCTTTTGCTTCAGTTTGTTTATTCTCAGTGCAAAGTGGGCATCCCCGGAGGTTTCGTTGGAGTGGTTTTTAAAACGAAAGTGAAGCCCCGTCCGATTTTAGCTCCTAAAGAAAAACGAGGCGCTGTCAATGAAAATAAAAAGGTCCGCCACGATAAAAGCAATCGGGCGTCTGACATACATCTCGACAAATTGTAAATAATGATGGGAAATTGTTTGGGATATTGTAATGTTGTTTGCGGAAATAATTGTTCATGTTTTACATAATAAGCATTTGTACTCAATTTATTTGCAATAATTCTAAGCCTGCAATTTTATTGGTCACCAGTCTCTAGAACAAATCCAGAATAACATTCGGTAAACGACAAACTGCTTAGCGAAATGAGGCAGGCACCCAAACTAGAAAAAAATAGTCTACTATAAGAGCTGCTTAAGAGTATGATATTTTATATAAATAGTCAGAAAAAATTGTCTACAAAAAAATTTGCTTAAGATTATGATATTGTTTATAAATAACCAACCGTATTAAAATTATCCCCAAGAAAACGTAATAGAACCACAATAAGATACGCATACCCTGCAACTTTATTGGAAGCATATTTGAGATGAAAAGCATATCTGCGCGTCATATAACATATTTTATAAGCGGGTTAGATACGACCAACAGGTATTAGAATTGAAAATTTCTGAAAGATATTTAGCGACGGAGGCCGTGTATAAGCCGCTTACGGTGCCGTCGATCCACAAGCCAGGCTACTCCCGTCAAATAAGATTGTAAAAACACAACAATTTTACATCAATGGAAGGCTTAGGCATAGTTTTATTATTATAGCTATTGTGATTACGCAAAGAGTAACTTGATTCATAATCAAAGTTACGATCAAAAGTATAATCTTCAAACGGACTTGCAAATTCGGATTCGTGATCCCTTTTATGTTCTAGTCGGTTTCTAAGGGAAAATACCACAGTAAATTCAACAAAGGTAGGCAACATCGGCCGTTCGTCAACGTCGGCTGGCTAATCCACTTATCCAGTACCTAGTCAAGTAGTTCAGCCACTGACATCGGAAATTTAGACAACACGGACTAGGAACACGAAAATTTTACTCACGTTCCTGTATAACGCAATTTTCAATGAATAAGTCGCGGCCGCGAAGTGTCAAACCACAGAGATGAATAGTGCACGTTTTATTTGAGTGAATGCGGTGTTTTTGACGCGCTCTTTTGTTTTTCTGTTGTTTGGACAAAGCTTTATAGTCGGTTTTTGCATATATGTACGTGTATAATAACTTTTATGTCTGATATGAACCGACCATTTACCAAAATATAAAAAACATGTAAAAATGTGACGCGTATGAATTTTAGTATACAAATGGATGGTCTGTGCGTTTACTAATTTAATATTTGATACATTCCTATCCATAGTGGTGATGTTATTATTTCCAATTAAAGGATATTCTTTTAACTTAATGTTTTTTTTAAAGTCTCCCCACACCAGGAATTTCTCCTGTATCATGGGTGCGTTTCACAATCATGAAAAATCGCATACACAAACACGCGACTCGAGACAAACATCTGCGGATCGCACAATTTTTTGTTCCGTGCGGGAATCGAACTCAACCCTAAGCGTAGCAGTCCAATTGCTTAGCCACTTCGCCAATCAGGCAAATAATCTCGGGTTATATAATTTATTTGTAAATTTATTACTCTTGTTTTGTTCTTTGTACTTACCGTATTATTGTTGACTGTTACGTTAATTAACAAAATATTATACGGTTATAAAATGTTACTACAAAGCAATTCACATCAGAATCTGATCTAGTCAATCTATGATTATCGGTGCGTGTTTTTACACAAACATTTGAAAATGATAGATAATTACACAAACATACAAGCTCAATGCTGCATGAGGTAATAGTGGCGTGTGTTATGACATTCTCGGCGCAGTGAATCCTACTTCTACCATTCCTAGGGCTATGAACGGGAATCGTTTGATCATGACTGGCAATCCGGATTTCTCAAGTAGCATAAAGCTGTTGTGATTAGCTATGTATAGGTACAATCTGGTACAAGAATCACACACTTAGTAACTTTAATGCTTGTGTGTGTGTCAACTGCGTAATAGGGGTTTAAGCTTAGTTTTTACTGGTGTGTGATCCAAAGGCTTGGTCCTGTGTTCTTCTGGATGAGGTTTTTTATGTCAGATAAACAACTCAAATGCTATTTGTCGATTCACAGTGTCTTTGGTTTAATTTTGAAAAATAATCTTAGTATGGACAGTTGGCCTCTACTTTAATCAGGTCGTCAATTTTGGGTTTATAGGTCGTTGATCACAAACCCATTGAACCAGCAAGTCCAGCAACAATGATGTTGTCTCTTTCACTCTTATGGCTTATACCGAAAGATAGATAGAGGGTAATTTCGCCGTCTGTCAGCTGTCCGACCTTAGCTGGAGTCCGACAGCCCCCATTGTGTTCAAGTGAAGATAATATATTAAGTTTAAAGTCCGGGCAAGTGAATATCGCTATTCCTAATGTAAAATAGAAGTTGTTGCACCACTTCTTTGCACATTACGAAGTGAAGAAGGGTGTAAACATCCTCTTTCTCTGTATTGTATCTATTTGAGGATATGATTTTTTAACCTTATCCCCTTTATTTATAAAAATTGCCAATTTTAAATCGTGAATTAAATGATACCTTTCGATAGTGACAGGTATAATTTAATCCATGGTTTTCTTTGCGTGTCAATGAATAGAGATGTCAAACTTAAGACGGGTTTAAGTAAACACGGGTATCATTCTCGTTTATAAATAATATGGAAGTAGAAGTCTCTGATAAGTACAACTTACCATCAAATAAATAACTTATAATTAATATGTTGATCCCGAGAGATAGAATGACAAAACTGATTGTCATCCAGATGACAGTCCAAAATCAATTTTATTATTATTATGTAAGTATGATGACCTAAATGTGTACTCAGTGTATCTGTCGTTGAAGTAGCAACTGTATCCGTCAATACAACAGATACGCGAGTGCTCTATGTAGGGGCATCTATTTTGAAATGCAAACAAACACTCGCAGGTGATCTATCAACGTTACCGATGCAAGAGCTTTTATCGTCAGTGTCATATACCGGCGAGACCGCGGCGGTTTTATCTGAATCATTGTTTCAACAAAATAACACATTACTTCAAACAGATACTCGTAGATAGGGTGACTAAGTTAGAAGTAGAAGACGGCAGAAATTTTCATTGTCACATGGAACAGATCATTCGTGGTGGAAAGGATGGAAGTGAGTTTGACCACCCAACGTGTGCTCACGTACATAAATCTAGGTATTATCTCTTGTGAAACGTCTTTACTTGCTTTAAAGGAGGCTATTCAAAGCTGATAAAGACATTGCTACTAGCAAACATCCAATATTTGTTTTAGATCCATAACTAAAATTATTATTTTAGTTACATCTTCAATAAGGTTAAACGTGGGTACGAAACTCGAAACCGTTCGAAGGCTAGTCGTCAGGCCATCTCTGTTTAATGTAAACCAATATGCCCCCGCAATAAGTTCTTAGAAGTCATTTAATCTTAGGACGTAGATCAAAGGTCCTTAAAAGGTCAATATGACCTTGAAAATCGAGTGGACTTATGTACATGTGGCTAAGACGTACTGGATTTAAGACGACCCGACTGGCGCAGTGTCTAAGCGATTGGACTGCTACACTAAGGCAACCCTTAGTGCAGCAGCTAGGGGTTCGATTCCCGCATGGGACAAAAATTTGTGCGTTCCGCAGGTATTTGTCCCGAGCCTGGGTGTTTGTGTATGTGATATTACATGTTTGTGAAAAGCACCCACGATACAGGAGAAATTCCTAGTGTGGGGCGAAGTTTAAAAAAAGGATTTAAGGTAATTACCTTAAATATTGTTAAATCTAGATTATAGTAATCATCTTAACTGTAGATCCAAATCATACGCTCTTATAGTCCCAAAGAACACATACAAAGGTATAATAGAGAACTACCTAGAATTTCGTCATAAGTTGGCCTGCCAGTGCAGGATTAAAGACACGGATTTCATATTGTAGTTTCAAAATAAACGTTTTAAAATATTTGACATTACTACCCGTAAATAGAATACATTATGCCGTGAAGCCCTAACTCGCACAATTATTATCACAATTGGCTTCGAGAGTTTTGGGGTGATTACCCAAATTACCAGTTATTAGGCGAATGATTATGACGAATGTGTTCCACGAAATGTTTCTACCAGTTTATGTCGTATCTCAAAGGTTTGACGTTCACCTGATTTGCTAGTATCTGTAATTGGCTCATCATTCAGCTATCCACTATCACTAGTAGTTAAGCATTTAGTACTTAGAATTACGTCTCACCAAAATGTGAATGTTCAATGATATTTCAAAAAAGTACAAATGTTACTAGCGCGCTCATTTTGAAGACTCGAAAAGGTAATAATTGTAGTCTTGGGTAGTACAACTGTTGTCCGATGTGACATAAGACTAGCACTGTTCGGACTAAGAGTTCGGAACACTTTTCTCGTTCATTTTATTAGCATATGACGTATCTATACTTTTTGACATAATATTATTGTATGATACATTTTGATCTGTGATCTTCTTATGTTTTATAATTAATTATTGTCAAGGCAACGTGTCGTACCGTGGTGTAGATTGGCTAGAGAACAATTATGGTAGCGAGATTGGCGCAGCGGCTAAGCGATTGGACTGCTTCGCTAAGGGTTGCAGGTTCGATTCCCGCACGGGATTTTTTTTTTCCGATCCGCAGATGTTTGTCCCGAGTCTGGGTGTTTGTGTATGTGATATTTCATGTTTGTGAAATGCATCCACGATACAGGAGAAATTCCTAGTGAGGGGCGTTTTAAAAAAAAAAGATTGACCAGTCACAGTACACGGAACTTAGCTCCAGAATCGTTACTGTATTAGGCTCTGTGCTTATCTTTAATGATTCTGTAATGGGACAGCAGGCAAAAACGTAGCATTAAAATTTAGCGATTCAGTCTTATATGTACTTGTTGCTAATACCTAAAACCTACATAGATAAGCTCTTTATTCAAATGTATGGTAAATAAATGATTAATTCAAATTGTTTGTAGCGCCTACATGTTAGTGTTTACCTTTTGCGAAATATTTTAATGAGGTCAGAGTCACGTTCTGCTACCCTGACTTTAGTTGTGTAGCAAATTGAAACCCTAGTACAAAATTGAATATTGTACCTTTAATCCTATATAAATAGTACCTAGGTACCTAATTTTATTAAAGATAATGGTGAGTACCCTTAACCGACGAGCGTGTATGAGGAATGTGATGCGAGTGAATGAGGCGAAAGAAGTATGTCAGGATCGTAGCAAATGGAAATCCGTGGTCTCTGCCTACCCCTCGTGGAAATAGGCGTGACTTTATGTATGTATGTATGTATAATGGTGAGATGAAAGAAAAAATAATTTAATCAAAAAATACCTGATTGGCGTAGTGGCTAAGCAATCGGTTTGCTGCACTAGGGGTTGCGGGTGGATTCCTGCACGGGTCAAAATGTTTTATGATCCGCAGATGTTTGTCCCGAGTCTGGGTGTTTGTGAAACGCACCCACGATATAGGAGAAAGTCCTAGTGTGGGACGACTTTGAAAAAAAAGGACTGGTGGTCATATATAAGACAGCTTCCAAAAACGCCCACGCTTCACTGCTTCCTAGTGCTACACCAGGGAAGAAGAAGCGGCGCACGGCGCCTTAAACTTCCTAGCTGCACAATTTGTCTAGTACATGTAAGGTTTTTAAATTATTATGCTATATTAAATAGTGCAAACTTTAGCAATGGATGAAACAGCAACAAAACCCTTCAACCTGTTCTGATGTTATAATCCGCAGTAAAACTATTTTGATAGCATATTGGCATTTTAAACTAACTAAATATGAAAGCTTGTATATTCTCTAATTCTTATATAATTATCACGAGGATCAAATATCAAGGATCTATTCATTACTAGCTGCGCCCCGCGGTGTTACCCACTTCATTTCTTCGGGATAAAAAGCCTATGTATTAATCCAGGGTGTCAGCTACTTCCATACCAAATTTTATCAAAATCGGTCATGCCGTTTAAGCGTAAAGAAATAACAAACAAACAAAAACACTCGCAAAACTACACCTATATATTATTAGTGTGATATGTGATACTATAATCTTCAATGAGAAGCAAATTATTTGCATGATAGTTAATACATTTTATTTCAAACATCAGCTCCAAATGAAATTTTATGAGCTTAAATTATCTTTTATGAATGAATATTGGTGAAAAGTAGGTGTTTCGGTCGACCTTTGATGTTTACCCAACCGTGCTTCTCCCTCGTTGAGCTCATCGCGATTATTTATCCATAATCCACCGCCAAGAAATACTTTGAGGCATAATATTTTAGTCTACATAGTTATTTAATAATTCTAAAGCCCATTATCCGGTAGCTCAGCAATAAAATGGATTAAGTGTTTTATTAAAAGGTATTTTTAGTGTGGAAGAGATTAATGGTAATATATTTGAATAATTATATATTGTCAAAGTCGCAGAAAACTCCTGGATAATAGACGCATACAACCAAGAAGTAAGGCAGAAGAAAAGAGGTTTATACCCAACGGTGGGTTACACCGGACTGATATTAAATGATGATTATAATATCTGCATTCATAAACAATAAAAAAAAGATCCCGACGAATTGAGAAACTCCTCCGTTTTTTGAAGTCGGTTAAAAATCATGTTTGGCTTAAAACCAATTTCTCTATTCACAATTATTATTTCGTACTATCAACAATAAGCTCATAAATCGTTAATTCATTAGGAAAAATAAATTATTATTGGAATTAAGCTTCATGATAATATTAATTACGATAAATAATACCTATACACCAAAACGATTCTGAAATGAAATCAATGTAGTATTTTAATGTGGTTTTAATTAACCAACGTGTTTTACCTAATTAATTAAACCTACGCAGAATTTTAAACTCATCATGTTTTTAGTATTTCATAATTGGGTGCGTTCACAAACATAAAATATCACATACACAAACACCCAGACTCGGGACAAACATCTGCGGTTCGCCCAAATTTTTGCCCCGTGCGGGAATCGAACCCGCAACCCTTAACGCAGCAGTCAAATCGCTTAGCCACTGCGCCAATCTGGGCGTCTTTACATTATGTGCGACTCTTGACTCCAAGTTCTAATTACCTATGATAGTTCAATTATAACGTTGATTAATGAGACAGCGTGATAATTAGATGATGGATTAGTATAATTACCGTACGATTTGATACATTGATAACGTGAATCAAATCTGCCTGATTATAGCAATCTTGTAACTTTACCTGCAGGCCCGATGAATTGCAATAATAATAATGAATTGCACTACCTATTAATATCTGAGTCTCATGATAAAGACTGCTGAAATTATAAATGTAATATGATTTTTGTTTTGATTGATGACGAACAGAACATTGATTTTACTAAAGGTTATAAACATACCGTCATCTTCATCATCAGCCGGAAGACGTCCACTGTTGAACATACCACCGCCTTTTGACAAATAAAGTAGATAATCCGACTACTTTGGAACGAGTTGGTATTGCAGGAATCCCAAAACGTTTTTTAATAGGTGGAGACGGTATTGTAGGTCCACGTAGACGCAGAAACCTTTTCGCGGCACCCCGCGGAGTGCGCACCCGCAGGGCTGCTGCATCACCCACTCCTAGGGCTATCTCATTGCTGAACTCGATGCTTGCTCAACACACAGATCTAGATATCTTCGATGATAAGCAATACCTAGTTATTAAAATTATATATTCGTTCTTAAGTAATGTTTAAGTTAAAAATTATTGATGTTTATTGTTGTATGATAAGTGTAACAATTGTTTTTTTTTTTGTTTTGTAAAATGTTATTTGTTTTTAAATGTAAGTGTTTTGGTCGTATGTACTGTGAACTTATATTATAGATTTAATAAATAAATAAATAAATAAATAAATAGGCCTCCCACATAGAAGGGGGTGTCATAATCCCCACGCTTGGTAAGCGGCTTGGGGATCGCAGTGTTGGTGTTCAAGTTACAGAAGACGCTGCTGCCCATCTTCTTCATCATCTTCATCTTAAAAATACCGTAATAGGTCCCAATAGATACAAACTAGTACTTTCGAAATGTGAATTTATTTTATCTGAGCTAGAATTAGCTTTCTGCCTAATGTCGGTGCGATAACTTTTGAACAGATAATGTTTGCTAATCCTATTAATAAACACTTATGAAGGGTACCCTAAATTGGAATTGTGAAAGGTACCTAGAATTTACAATGGATTTGTCCTTTATGACATTTTAAATTACCGTTGTTGAAATTACGCTGACCCAATTAAAACTAATAAACATTACAGTCGATATAGCTCCTAAATTTCTAGTACTGCTAATAAATAATATTACGGAAATGTTTAGAAAAAATATAGCTGGATTTAGTTGGGTTACCAGCAATGGAAATGGAGTATACGTATCAGCAATATTTAAAAAATACCGACATGCTCAGTTGGTTTACAAAATGGTGTGAGTGGACTGAATCGGAATCACACGTATACGGGTAGTTATCCATTGACGTCCATGAGTGTCAAATAACGAGGAGTGAAAGAACACTACAGTAGCTGTCAACCACTCGTCGAAAGCGCACGTCTGAATGATCACAGGACTCTTTATTTATAGGTGTATCACGAATCGTAGGGTGTGACGGTGTGACGTCAAAGCGAATTAATGGCATTTCAGGGTGTATTCACATGTGTGACGTAGGCGTGTCAAGCCGGATTAAAATTTAGATTTTATGAAATGGAATGGTTTCCTTTTTGGTCGATATGTGCAGTGTGCGTGCATGACATATAATTTTGTTAATGGGTGTCTGATGAACAGTTTGATTACGTGGTAAAGAACGTAATTATTATTGTATAAGCACTATCGTAAAATTATAAAAATATAACCAAAGAGTGTAAATGTGCTTAGTCTTACGTAAAGTAGATAAGTAATATTTAATCGAAAATACCGTTTCAATGGGTTTGTTTGTTTTGTGTGGATACAATCGCGACTTAGGAGTCGGACTTGAACGGGTTTTCGATTTAATTCCCGAGTTGGGCTCCAACTATCTTAGATTCGTTTGTTAAGCAATTCTTAGTATCAGAATAGAGCTTTGATTTTCTAGACCAAGCCTGATATTAAGAATTACTGACCCGACAAAGAGGCTTGCCAACCCTACCAACTAACTCCACTAAGCAAATACAATTTTGCGAATTCCAGAAATTTCAGGCAAGATAACCTGATATATAAAAAGAATGAGTTTAAGACATTTACGTCATCAGTGATAGCGGTGTGTGTCGCAAGTTTAAACCCGGCACGTACTAGTGTATTTTCATATGCGTGCTATAAATTAGTTATCAGTTGCTAAAAACGGAAAACATCGTGAGGAAACCGGCTCACCTGAGAGATTTCAACGGTGTGTAAAGCCATGTCAGGCCTACAGGCGGTTTAAACTCTGACACCAGGTTGTTCAACAACTATACGATCAGAAGAAGAAAAAGTAACGGGAAATAAGGTACTTGCAACTGACAGAGAACTTTTCAAACCGAGCATAAAGCTTCTTAGAATCCTTGCAACCGTTTTGGTCGACTCCATGCGTGGTGTCGGGACACTCGGCTGGGACTCGATAGAACACGATATTGCTACACTCGAAATATCAAAATGCATTCGGAACTTTATTCACAAACGCCAGTGGAGAGCCACTTTCCGCACGGATTCGATTAGTTTTCGGTCGGAAACAAAATGGCCTGATTCACGTATTTACCGTCAGCTGGTTTATTTACAGTTCGACGTTTTCATTCAATACCTTTTTAAGATGTTCTGAATTGTTATTGCGAGGTATTTTAATGCGTATTACGACGTTTCAGGTTATCGTATTATTGTACGTAATTCAATAAAATTGTATAAAACTAATAAAATTTAATTCAGTCAATAGTTTCGGAGTTTGCGGAATCTGAAGTATTTTTCGAATAGATTTTATTCTATATTTTCTTAAAAAATCGGAGAAAGTTTTATCCGAAAAACCGTTGGAAAATAAATAGAAATTTTAATTACTTTTAAAAACCCATCATGCTCTCGCTAGCCTGTCCGCTGAGACAAAGAGTTTAAAGCCTAGCACAACAAAGCAGGAAGCAATCTTTTCTTCACAGCGAACTTTTACAACATTTTAACCCACCAAACATTATTTTGATGGTTTTTTTACCTTAATTTTATCGCATCTCCAAAAGTGCTTTACGTAATTTAGATGAAATATACAGCTTGAGGACATCGTATAAACCGTTTTCGTTTAGCGTTAATATCACGCTTTGTTGTCGAGACTCTTTATATGGACAGAGATGGTATTTTTAATATGGAAAGAAATTGAAAACGTCGACTATAAAAATATGAAGGAAATTGATTATAATTTGCAGATTCATTTTTAACCGGTCTATCGTTTATTATTTTGTAGGTATCATAGCGATAAGTGAACTTGATTATTTAAAAGAAATAGACAACAAAACAAGAGATTAGTGTTTATACATGTTTGTTAATGTTTTAAGTCATATTTGTCATGCATCCACGATAAAGCTAATAAGAAAAAAGAAAAACCTTAATAGAAGGAGAAGAAAGAAAGCATTCCAAATGTGTTACATTACAGTATGAGGAAAACGCTGCAGATAGCATGAATGGACGTGTGGGTTTACGACAATTTATCATACCACAACAATGTGCACTATCCCTAACATTAGGATAAAGACAAATAGCCCTCGCATCTCACGCTCCCTTAACTTCGGGGGTTTTCGGTTTCAACCCTTACGATTTACTACCTATACTGAATGTCAATAAATGCCCCATTTCTTGGACCGTTAAAGTTCAATTAACGTATCCTATGGAGCGAAGGATGAAATATAAAAATGAAACATCGCAGCCCGTCGTAAATTTCAGCGTGTATTTTATGTTGCCACTTCCATTAGTCTGGTAAACGTAGGTGAGAATAAAACTAACTTGCTTATTGAATTAACACATAAAACTGTTCACCATCTTGAGAAATCTTTTAATTTTTATAAGTAATCTTATTTTATTCTTGTTTGTGTGTTCAATGTCTCGCCTATGTTCCGTGAAGTTGTGGGCGTATGGTGATACACGCCCACACGTCGCCAAACAGTTTATGTCGCAAATAAAAGCGTACCAGACTATAAATAGGCTAGACTGTCTAGTGTCTACATATTTTTTTTTCATAACGACGATATTAAAAAATTGTAATTTTCATTAATATTTACCGGAATTTGAGAATGCGTGCTATGACATATCAACTCGTACTGTACTGTATTGTCACGTGCGTAAAAACGTTCCTTGAAAAATAAGAGCATTACCTATACACAATAATCATAATGCAATGCAGGAGATAGGGATCAGTGAAAAGGTCGAGACCATTGCCGTGAAGTGGGATTCTAACTGCTTATAATACAATGCATTAGAGGACTTTGCCACGGTTGAAATATTCCTGGCTGGTATTATTATGTATTATATCCATAGTTTACAAAGAAAGGTCAAGTTAATATAATAATGTAGCAGTTCGATAAAACAGCATCCTTATATGATTATAAAATGACGAAGAAGAATGTAATACTAATAGTAACCCTATTTTAGAGCTTGAATCATTTAAAAATAATAAGAAACTAGAACTGGAATATCATCAGGAATTACCAACTACAGCCTATTTCTAATTTAGCGGTGCACCCAACTGCGCTTTTGACGGTATAAAGACCCAGGGTTGTGTGACTTGTACGAGTGTAATTAAAGCTGGTGTTTGAACAAGGTGTAAATACATTTTCGTACATGCTCTTGGAAACCTCCTGTTGTCAAATGAATTTGAGAAATTAAAGCTAAGCGCGAAATGTATTTGGCCTGAGATTAAGAACTGAAGGTTGAATTTAAAGTATATCGTTCATAAAATACTTGCCTGAAGTATTTCGTTAGTACGTTTTGTGCACTACTATGTGAATAGAAACAACATTGGCGTGGAAAACACTAACTACATACAAGACATATCTAGATTATAATTTACAAGTGATTACACCGTCTGCCGGTGTATTATTTATTTGATCATTAGGCATTTATCTCACTTGCACATTGTTCCAGACTTCAAAAAGATACCTGAGGCCAAAAATTACAACGTACTGCCAAATTTTGGCCTTACGTGTCATTTAGGCTTGACCACTCTCTAATCTAGGGCTCATAAGGCTTGCTAATGTAAGTCTCAGGCTCACAGGCCATTAAAGGTCCGCTTACGTGCTTCTTGAATAGGTGAGGTCAAGCCCTCTCCAGTAGGATAATATTCTCCGTGCTAATGTTTGCATTTTCAAGCCCGGCCACCTAACTGAAATATTCCATCTTGATCTGTGCTTGGGTAATTGCTTTTAAACGAAGTTTGAAATAATTTTGAATTATGGGCCTTATTAAAAGACATTATTTGGTTGTCAAACTTCTCGATTATTGCTATGATGTTTTTGGTGACGTAAGATCCTTGTTTTTCAAAATTGTGTGATTTACCATGTTTTTCTAGTCCCGCCCCCTTACCATGAACTCTTAAAGCAGGACAGTTTAAGATGTGGAAGCGAGACAACGCTACATGCAGTGTAATGCGGCGTCTCGCTTCTACAACGTAAATCGTGTAAACGTAACGTGGTAAATCACACAATTTTGAAAAACTTACTTACTGGTATCATTTGAGTTTTGCATGACGAGAACTATGTATTTTGTCCCTGATTTTTGGACCCAGCTCAGTCTGTGGGCAGAAATAATAATATTGTTTTCTTTTGTCAAGTTGAATAAAAATAATCCGCATAAAAAGAAGTAGTATTATGAAAAGTAAACTTATCAAAATGAAATTAAGTTGAATTCACTCGTCGATTTCTGATAAAGAATTCCACATGTTGCCTGTGCCTTACTTTGTATCGGCTAACGAAACAATATTTGTTACATTTCCAATAACGTTACATCGTACTTCAATAAATCAGGACTGGCTAACGCACCCCGCGTTTCCGAACGTGTTCTTATTACAAATTTCAATTCAATTAGTATTTTTTCTAGTATGATGCACTGCCGAATTCTTGATTTCTTGAACTCTGAAACTAATATTCCAAAGTAATAAGTATTTTTAAACGCTATAAAAGTGAAGTTACTTGGTTTCTAGGTATAGGAAGGTAAATGTTTTCAGGATGTACCCTGAAACACACTCGTCCGTTGAAATAATATACAGCGAAATTTTTATACTTTTCTGTGGAAAAAACAATTATGGAAACCTTGAAGTCATCATCATCATCAGCCGGAAGACGTCCACTGCTGGACAAAGGCCTCCCCCTTAGAACGCCACAATGAACGACAACTATGAAGTATTTGGTAGAAATGATAGAACCTATCACATTATGTTTAATCCAACCATCAAGTTAATACAGTTAAGAATAAATCTTCTATGATATTTATTAGGTACTATAGAAACTAAAACAACGATGAAAATTAACCACTGTAAAACTTCTTCTTTCTTCTTAATGGCTTAGGACATAGGTAAAAAAAATTAACCGACTTCAAAAAAAGGAGGAGGTTCTCGATTCGTCGGGAACTTTTTTTTTAATGTATGTTCCCTCATAACTCAGTCATATATGAACCGATTTGAAATTATTATTATTTATGTGATTGGGTTTACTTTCCGATTAGTCCCCTAGAATTTTTTTCTTTTCTTTCCTAGAAATTATTCTACACGATGGTATTTTTTCTTAGACTCTTATCTCGTGTATCCTGTCAGCAAGACTGTCTATTTGATTCCATACAATGTCGGTACCTAAATTATTTTCGTTTCTATTTACGTTAGCACTTACACAGTCGCAATTTTATTTCATGATAAGTTCGTGTTGTTCGAACGCCTGTCTAGTTTTTTCACACTTCTAAACCCGTATTTACAACAAGAAACTACTAAAAAACTCCTTATAGGTATACTTTATTTAAATGTGGACTACTCTGTTCTGTATTTCTCAAAATATTAAACGAGGGAGTAATTATTTTCTGGGGTCAAGACTTATTTCCAACCCGTAACCATAAATACATAAATAATGCTTTATTTCAATTATTTCTAGTCGCGTAAAACTGTTAAATTGAACTCTTAACTATATGTATGGTAGTCAATAAAGAAATTCCGACGTCGTCTAGTTTAAAAAAAAAAGAATGACGTGTAAAAGTGTTTCCTGTAAACCTGCTAAATAAAAATCTTTTATCATTTAATATCTAATAGTCATAATTGAAAAACAAATAATTTTAAACCTACTTATTTGCAAATAGAAATCAAATATCATTAATAGGTAGCTAACAGCTTCGATCAAGCTAACACTCATAATTGAAAAATACAATATTTTTATGAATTTAACATTCAAATGTTATTGCGTCACCTAAAGCGCCTAATTCTGTTGAATAGCAATTATTGTGTCAACCATTATGTGAACTTTTATTTTCTCGCAGGGTAATTCAGTATAAAAGTTGGCATTATTTGTTATATTATGTTGTATAATAAACAGTAAGTAACTACAAACATTAAATGTATTGTATAAACAATATGTTTCTACAAACATTTCCATTTCGATCCGCGATTATGAATTTGACAATCCCAACATTGTTGAATCAAATTAACCCTGTGTCTATTGATGTGTAGGTACTTCGGTAGTAGTTAGTGTAAAACAAAGTTTGTAATCTGCAAAGTGAAGTCTTATCCCAAAAACATGTTTTCACGGGAAACATCAAGTTTTAAGTGTCCTTATACCTTCAGAAGCCCCCAAAAGTGTTTGCGTATGAAAATTATGAAACACTCCGCCAAAAACCTTAAGTAACGAGTAATGCAAATTTATCAACAGACCGCCACTCGGAAGTGTTCAATTTGAATTGTAGATTATTACAAATAAGTTTATAGAATAGCCACCCCAGTTAATGGAGTTGAATGAATGGCAGTCTTTAATGCGCCTTACCTTTAGAGCCCTAAGCTTGAGGGTCCGTGAATTTGATTTGAGTTTTGTTTTCCAGTAAATCAGATTTTCATGAATATTATTGTAGGCGTGATAGTAACAATTGAAATGGTAATGAAGATTGTGTTCATTATGATAAATTGAAACACTTATCTAATAATGAATTAAAAAACGAAAATCAGAAAAAGCTCAAGAATTGAATCGAAAGCTATAATCGGCTTGTTACAATATTAAAATCTATCATAAATTAATCCAACAAGGAAACGAGGAAGTAGTATTATACTAAATGTTCATAAATATTCTCCTTTATGTCTAAGATTTACAGAGAAATTATAAGGCAATCAATTAGTAACTTCTTAAAAGCATTTATTAAAAAATCCTTTGAAAGCGGGCACTTCTTTATTTTTTGGTCTTTTTTCTCTCAACTTGGAAACATAGGAAGTTAAGATGAAAGCCGTCTGAGACTAACTTTTTGCACGATTTTTGTCATCTCACGCCTCTTATTAAAGGAAAAAGAAGAATTTTCTGGCAGGAAACTTAAATTACTTTAAATAAAGTATGTCTACACTGAGCCAAGAAACTTGAGGTAACGCATTATACATTACAACTTGTGTTTTTCTGTTTTATTGAAAGAAAGGTCACTAGTAGAGAGAGGTTATACTATACAAACATGGTTCTGGCACACACTAGGCTATAAGCCTTATTAAAAATTGTCATGTAAATACGGCAGGGGGTATTATAAAATATTGTATGATCTCGCGCGTGACTATTTAATTCATGTTCCAAACCAGTTTCTTAATGATTTATTGTAAAAAATTACTGAAAATTTTGAAAAACATGACATGTTAAGACAAGGAACCGAAATTGTGGTTTAAAATCACGTGAAGTAAACACCGCAAGTAAATTTCAAGTCACCGAGTTCATGAAGCGAGAAGATTACAATTCACTCCCTAACAACATACAAACAGCCATTACCACACTTCCAAACTTACAAAAGAATTCAAAACTAATTCACGAGCCGAAAATGTCTTCACATTTATATCCAGAGGCGGTGATGAGAAAAACAAAAGTGCACTTAATTCCCAGCAAGTCTAGCGGATTTACGAGAAAGGCGCTTAAGTGAAAAATTGCTTTCTTTTATTATATTTTCTGTACGATCCACATTAACGTTTGAAGCGCTCTATTTTCCAGTACACATCGAGCTGTTATGAAGCTACTGAACTCAATTGTTCCTCTGTTTCTATTTGTTGTCTACGTATGTTTCGTCGTTGGAGATATATCAAATAAGCTCCTTAGAATCGACTTTTATTACGACGAAAGACGACCGAATGCTCCATCGGAATTAACTGTCTTATATTGTGTTGGCTTCGTAAGATCTGCAGTAAATAAGATAACTATCATTGAAGACTTTGAATTCTGAGACAATTAACTACCTATAGTTTCTGATTGAATAAACTTCATAAAATATCAAAACATACACTTCTCCAAACTTAGAATCTATAAGATTGAACTTCACTACCTAATTATGGACATTGTTAAAATTTTCTACCCTTGACATAATAATATTTTGATACTATAACCATCGTTCAATACTAACAGGGATCAAAGCATGATCAATTAATCACATTCTCTCAGATCCCACCCATCCAATTCAAAGCATTACACAAACTGAACCAAATAACCGTCACTATTTCAAAGAGATCCCACAAATGAATCGCTTTGCTCCAGTAAAGGGGAGACTGAACAAATTCAATAAGGTGAGTCGGTGTAAATCTCAATTGTGACCCCGACTTTATCAAGATAGTGTGGACACGGATTCACGGATCTTTCGGATTGTTTGTAATGTACTGTAAATGAAGGCAGTTTGTAGGAAACATTGCTCCTTCTTCGTCGTAATTGTGTTGCTTATTCTTGTTTAGTGCTTCATAGGCTAGCATTAAGGCTTCTTCTGAGGCTTGAGAATTTTATTTTGGTTCTTTATTTAATAGTTGGTTATGGTTAGTACAAACCCAACAACGTATCGCCTTAATCCGTCTGTCGTGCATCGGAATGGTATTGAAATCGGTAAGGTTATTATTTTTTGTATGATTGTATAAATCACAGAAGAAGTTTGTGTATGGTTCATTTCAAATACCTGTGACGCACAACCTACTTTTACTATCCTGATTTCTATGTTGTATCGGTCTATGTTCTTTGATTATTGAAATTCGTTTTCATGCCTTCCGTTCGCCGTTAACGTACCCTTTAGATCCATCCTTACATAACAATTTTTAATTTCCCTATTCATATCTTCATGCTCCTTTTAACACTAAAAGCATCATTATGTATTTGTACATAGTCTATAAGCTCTAACATGTTTCAATGGCCGTCGCGGCTCTTTAGAAACTTTGTAAAAGATTATGAAAGGGAATTTTGAGGGTCGAACAAAAACCCCAAAACTACGCAGTTTGGAGCTTTAAGATCTTAAAAAGAAGACTAAATGTACGTTTTTCTCGAAAATAAGGCTACTAGTAAACGAAATTATATGAAAATTGTTTCCTAAGACTGGTTACAATTCACAGACAGTGTATGTTTTATAAGCGCCAAGTAATTATTAAATTTTGTTTTTAATATACTACAGTGTATTGTTCTAATTGGCAAAATTATCAATCTTGACAAACTTTATAAATGAGATAGTTTTTCCTATCCTTGGTGTGAGAAAGATCCTCCGCATTAGCTTTTAGCACTATGTATGAATAATATATTGCAATATTTTAATTAAAATTATTAGCTTAACCTTGAAAGGTTTTCACCACATCAAAAACATATTAATATATGACAAAAAACTTATGCACTTTGCCAGATTTAGTAGTCTGGGTACTAATGGTTACTAATAAGAATGTATATAAAATAAATAAAAAAATAAATAAAGTATTTAATTTAATTTTTATCTCCTTAATCAGTATAAAATAAATTAAATCTTAATGCTGCCTAAATAAGTCGCAACAAAGTCGATCGTCTGTACACAGCCTAAGAATTACTTTCAAAATAAAGAAGGTAGTACACCCCCGGCATATTAGACATTTAATATGCCTAGACATAAATAACATCTTAGCCAAAAAACTGGACTAACCTAAGCCCCGCAGGTCTACATGTAATCCACAAAGCCTGTGTCTACGGCTTTAATACAAAATAATATTTAGATACTTTATTTGGTATTTTTATTTTCTCCTCTTATTATGAACTTAGTGTTTTTAAATGTTAATTTAAGTAGTATGCAAGACAAGTATTTCATATGATATCTTATCTGCCATAAAAGTCGGCGACCCTTACTATCCAAGAAAGTTTCATTTTATTTTCTCCTTTTCATTATTTTTGATTCAAGCGCGATACAATTTTGAACAACGTTTTCTACTCCGCTCTTCATTGAATGCAGTCCGGTATCAAATGAAATAAATCCAATGAGTCTCACACCTATCCAATTTATAGACGCAAATAACGCCGGTGATTTAGAAAATAGACTCCGTTTGGCTGTATCGTAAACCTACGGGTTACTTTTTGTTTATTGTCATGAACACACAATGAACACGCTGCAAGTTTTTGTGTGGTTGGTAGTACGTTTTTGTTTTTCAATTTTGGTAGTGTGTTATATTTTTTTACAGTTGTTGCAGTATTTTGTTTTTAGAGGCTTAATCTCGGCTTGAAGCTATTCATTAGATCGTCGTTCGTGAATAAGTCGAGGTCTTTTTTTTTCTTTAGTACATTTTTTAAATTTTTCTCTCGCCGTTAACTTTTAGGAGATGCTGGCTTAATCATCTTGGCATCATCCATCATCATCCTAACATATTTATCTCCTTATTAGCGTGTGCCTACCACATTGCAAACGACTGTTAAAAAAATTACTGTCCAGTAAATATAAAACTATAGGTAAGTAACTCTGTAACTTTTTTTCATAATTATCCAAATTAAAATAAGCATACATTATAATTATATTTTTCATTGTCTTAGCCTTGTACACCGTCTTTACGAAGATTGTAATCTATTTCTTGAAGACTTGAGCTAAGTAATTAACTAACAAATCATAACTTACAAAAGGATTAAAGTTCACCGCCTTCGGCCACAAACCCGAATTTATTGTACATCTTTGACAACTTTGTGTGGACTTGTTAAAATATCGGCAAGACTCAAAGAGTTTAGATTTTACCGGACTGATATTTTTCCGAACAGCATAAAATTACTGTTTCAATGAAATTGAATACACTAGCGTTGTTTGATCTGTTCGGAACTGCGGATCCTAACAACTCAAAAACACCTCGAGTCCTCGACCCGCGACCCTTTATGCTCTGGTTCGGTTAGATAATCGTTTTTAAAACGTTGTCACTCACAAGGATTGCTCTTGAATGGCCGGTTCGTTGAAACAGTACGCATGTGTAGTATAGGTGCATCTCACTTACATAGATTATGTTGTGACTTCTTGCCTTAGGTAGGTACGCTTTATTGATGTAACTTATTTTATTTGCAATCTCTGTTTCCTTACTAAAGCGTGATACTGGCTATGTCGGCATTACTACTTCGTAAAAACTTGGCTACCTCATTGGCGCAGTGGCTAAGTGATTGGACTGCTGCACTAAGGGTTGCGGGTTCGATTACCTGTTTTGAAGGTGAGTTATTTAATTAATTATAATGTCACTTTATTAGCAGTAGGTACATATATAGTATTTAGTTAAAAAATGTTTCCTACCACCAAAGTGAATTCTTTTCACGGATTTTAGGTTTCCTTGCGTCAATGAACCCGAGAATACGAATGAATTAGGGACTGAATATGTTTTTAAGGTAAAAATAAAACGATTTATGACCAATTAGGGTAAACAATTAAAGATATAAAAGATTCGATGCATGCATCTTTATTACATATTATTTTACTAAAATAGGACAACAACCTCTTAACGATTACCTAAAAAATAAAATGAATCGTGAATTATAATGAGGTATAAATATTAAGTTATTTGAATAATTGGCATTATCTATATTACATACATAATCACGCTTTTATCTCAGAGAGGTAGGCAGAGACCTCGGATTTCCATTTGCACACATTTATTTTCAAATTAAAAACAACTTTACAAAAAGAGCCATAATTATAAGTTTTTTTATTTTACGGTACAAAATAGTACAAAATTTATGTCTAGTAACGAAATTATAAATATCATGTAGATACTTACCTACCTACTTTAAATTATACTTATTCTATATCCCAACTTGTTTCGAACTCAAACGGAGCCCTTATTTATGCGCTGGTTACGCGGCAAACGAACGACAGTTAAATCATGTTACAGAAATTGAGAAGTCAGCATATCTGACAAAAAAAAAGTAAAAATATTGCAATAAAAAGGGATTTTAAATGCCTTAGACCATTAAATGTGGCATGCTCTTTCACATTTGTGGTATAAATGTGCACTTCTCTGGTTATATAATTTCACTGCCACTAATTAATGAAACAGAAACTTTAAACACTAAATGACCCGAAACATTTAACGGTTAAAAAGTATCGCGTCCCTTAATGTGACTGTATCCTTTAAAAAAATATCATGTTTTACTGCGTTTTTATGGGTTGAATATTTTTTTAAAGCGATGAATGCGTACCGTTTCCTGCAAAAGTCGCTGAAAGTTTTTAAACCTACCATTAATTAAAGCAACATTTGTGGCATCAAATCATTAAAATATTGTCAAATATACTTCTGAGCTCAATTTTTTTCTATTGTCTGAAATTTATTTGTTTAAGTTTTTTGCCACTCAATGATGCTCACTGTAGGTTGTATTTGAGATTAAGTTTTTGACGGCTTAATTATTGTTCTCCGAATCTCTATCAAACGTGAGCTCTTGGGCTATTATCCAGTTTACGAACTGCCACTGTAAAAATAGAAAATAATGAATTAGGGTTGTATTTTTCGCAATACCTTATGATTTCATCATGTGTAGATGGGGATTTATTAATTATTAACCGACTTATACCAAAAGAGTACGTACGCAACAAATTCAGGTCATATAAATATAACTATAATATAATAAGTCATCGTTTGTAGTCGAGTAAAATAAAACTATAACCTACACACAACAAAATAAACAAACAAAATCTATAAACAATAAATATAATTAGCTAAGAGCACGTGGTATTCCAATATTTATTTAAAGAAAAGACCAAAACAACGAAGCCATAAAGCCATGTTTAGCGAATGGTATAAAATGTTATATGTAGGTAACAATGTCAGGGTACTGTTATTATTTCACTCTCCATGACGATACACCTCTGCATTTGGTCAGAACTCAAAAATAAAATACATCACAAATGTTAACCAAGATAATATAGGTAAAGATCAAAATCAGACAATAAAAAAATGCTTTTTATGAAATGATGATCATGATTTTTTAATTATATGAAATGATTAATACAGATAGATAACCTAATATTGTAGTAATAATTAAAAAAATACTGAATCGTCATTCAGTCAGCAGATCCTATAAACAGGTCATCGAATGCCTTTGCCGCCTATAAAGCTACATTTGATTTCATTGCCAATTTAATTCAACCAGATCAGCAAATGCAGTAATTGTTGTATTTTTGTCCGAACAACTTTTTGCGAGTATCTCGTATTTATTTAAGTTAATAAACATGACTACTTTCTCTTAAATAATTGCATGATAAGGTAAACTGCTGAAACCCAGGTCATGTTAAATTTAAATACAATATCCAGCCTTGAAATCTATACTTAAAATAATAATATTAATGAATATAATATTATAAAGCTGAAGAGTTTGTTTTTTTTTTTTTAAAAAAAAAACGTCGCCCCACACTAGGAATTTCTCCTGTATCGTGAGTGCGTTTCACAAACATGTAATATCACATACACAAACACCCAGACTCGGGACAAATATCTGTGGATCGCACAAATTTTTGTCCCGTGCGGGAATCGAACCCGCAACCCTTAGCGCAGCAGTCCAATCGCTTAGCCACTGCGCCAATCGGGTCGTCAAAATTGTTTGTTTGGTTGAAAGTGGTAATCTCAGGAACTACTGGTCCGAATTGAAAAAATATTTTTGTGTTGGATAGTCCATTTATTGAGGAAGGCTATAGACTATAAAACGTTCGAAATCCACGCGGAAAGCGAAGGGAAGGAGTGGGAGGTAGAATTCTATATAATGAGCAATAAAGAAATTAAACTGGACTGCCTCGTTGGTCTAGTGGTCGCTAAGCGCGACTGCTGAGCAAGAGGTCCTGGGTTCAAATCCTGGGTCGGGCAAAGTGTTACTGAGTTTTCCATTAGGTAATTCTCAGTAGCAGCACGGAGTCTGGATCTGTGCCCGGTTGATGGCAATAGGCTCGCCCCCTATTACATTGGGACTTACAACATAACTGGCGAAATGTGGGTGTACTATATGTACACCTCTGCCTACCCCTTCGGGGAATACAGGCGTGATGTTATGTTAAGAAATTAAATAATTTCCCTTGGGTAGGTAGTGGATGCGGTAACAGACAAGGCTCTAACATGCTCGATCGCAGCACTTTCACACTGATTTAATTGGCTCCGATTGGTGTTGACCTATCGATGTATCTTGCAACTGGAGTCCCGTTTATTGATTCGCCACTTACTAGCACGTCTGCCTCACCACTTCACCCTCTAAAAGGTTTGCAAGCTATATTATAGAGAGCATTGAACTGGCCAGTTATCATTTAAATATTATTATTGTATAAAAATAAGCTGATGCTGAGCTCTCCCTTAGACTAGTGGCAAAACGCTTGACAAATAGAAATAGAATAGAATGATAAATGTATGGGGATGACACATGTCATCGATAACATAGTCGAAACATGATGTCATCCCCATACATTTATCATTCTATTCTATTTCTATTCGTCAAGCATTTTGCCACTAGTCTAAGGGGGAGCTCAGCATCAGCTTATTTTTGGCAGAACCATTACCTAAACTGAAGAGAACAATCAGTATGTGTGTTTTTATGTAATTGATTTCCAGTGCTTTGTGATACCGCGTCTCTGGTTTCCATGGCAACTGATACGAGAATTCTTATATTTGGGTTTCACAATGTCTTTCTGACTTTTTAAATTAGAAACTCAGCAGAAACTCTTTAAGTTTCTAGGAGCCCCTAAAAGCCCTAAACCATCAGATGGCTTAAGCATTACATCTAGAAGACAGATAACAGAATTAGCCACCAAAAAGTATTACAATTCCTCCATAAAAACATTAATGCGTAAACACAATCGCATAATTGCGATTTTTTTAAAGCGTAACCAGCGTATCATTGTATCAACGAAACTCGAGCCGCTGTGCGCGGGCGCACTCAGTCAGGGCCAAACGAAGCCCGTTGGCGGTCGCACTACTTAATACTCGCACTACTTAACCTCCTAAGACCCACTGTCCTATGTATAGAACATTACATACAAAGAATTTTAAACTTTATTGTTTTTTTAATTTAACCCCCGGGTACTCTCCTCCCTATATAACCTCTCTTACATCCCTCATTTCAATTAGTAGCATGGCGACATGCAAGACGTGCGGTGGTTCAGACCATACCCGAACAAGTTCAAAGAAATGTAAAAACTATTTACCGCCCATAAGAAAGAGACATTTGAGTGAATCTAAAGAACTAGAGATTTATACCGTCAAACGAGGACTCGCTTCCTGCCTTTGTCCGCTCTTGGCTCCAGAGAAAAAACTCGAGCTTTTGACAGAAATTCGACGGGATGTTTGTGATCTCTCGAGAGTCTACATTGAACTGGGTGTTTGGTACAATTATTACATGAAGACCAGCGCTCAACTTCCGCCTAAACCCGACGTGTTGAATTTCATCTATGCCATGAAGGGAAAAGGACCCTATAGCAGCGCATATGCTTCAATGTTTGGTGCAAGAAAATTTGACGACAAACTTCGCTCTTTTATGGTTCAAGAGATGGCTAAACAATACGAGACTGTACTACATACAAACATTAGTACGCACGCCTATTCAAGACTGGCCCGCTACTTCAACGTAAAACGTAATGATCCAGCACTTTTTTCTGCGTTTTTCAAGAAGACGTTGCCAGACGACAATGAAGAGATGCGTCGTGTTTGTTCTATCATAAACGTGGACACGGTCGGAGGCTCCAAATGGTGGTCTACCGTACCTGAATGGCTCAAAATTCAGTCAAAACTCGAAGATTTTCGACTCTTTCCACAACCCTCACATGGACTAAAACATATTACCTACACATCAAGAGGTTGGCACGAACTCTTGCGTCGTGTCGACCCAAAATCTATTACGAGCATATGGTCTAGAATTGAAGATCATCGACGAGAATTATGGGCTCCTTGGTTAGACGTTGACATGAAAAAATTTGGATGCAGCCTACAAACAGACGGCTATAGTGTGAGTCTATCAATGAATCGAATCAAAAGGGAGCCTAATATGAGAAAACGCGCCAAAAAGAGTTATGATCGTATCATAGCCGTTGATCCAGGCTCTAGGATTCCTGTTGCTGCGGTGGAATCGCGTAGGCTCAAGTTTCAACGCATAACAAAAAAATATGTGAGATCGCATACGTTAGAGTGGAAGCGTGCACGAGTCAGAAACAAACTGTGTCGAGTCAGCGAGGAGGCCGAACAAAAAGCTCGTGAAAAATTAAACTTTCCCGTTTCTTCAAAGAACACCACTCATGTCGTGGAATACACTGTTTTCAGAATGCATTGGTTCAATGTGCGACAGGAACCATATGAGAGACACGCCAAACTCACACGCTTAAAACTAGACAAGTTTATTCGGACAGCTAAATGTGAGGAAAAAATAATCAAGGAAATCTTTGATGACAGTTCCAACACACTGGTGTTGTATGGTGCTGGAAGCACGTTCATGAACAAGGCTTCTTTCAGTGGACGCAAGTTCAAACACGACTCGCTCATCAAACGTCTGCGGAGCAAGCCCAACATTGATGTAGAGATCGTAGACGAGCAGTATACGTCGCAGGCTTGTTCTTCGTGCAACGCTTCAACTGGAGAATTTCACAAGATTGTCATGAATCATCGACTGCGCTGGGGAGTTTGCCCAAACTGCAACAGCGAGTTTGACCGTGACAGCAACGCAGCGAAGAACATTTTGATCAATTATACACGGTCTACCCTCTGTAGGCCAGGATGTTCCACCAACGGAGCATCGTAGCCTCCTATTATATTTTTTGTAACTCGATGTCAATAAGGTTCAATTTTACACTTGAGCTATTTTGATGTCGGGACTTAGGAGGTTAAGTTGGTCAGTTAATTAACTAAGTGTTTACCGAGTTTGTGTACAATTAGTGAATAAACGGGTGGAATTTAGAAGGTTTGTTGAAATAGGTTCCTGTGCTATCATTCGGAGTTATGAACTTTGAATTAGTGATTTTATTCTTATCAACGTTTTATCTGTACTCGATAAATTCATTTGGTAAACAACTATTGTACTAATAATCTTTCTGTATTAATTTATTTTAAATTCAAACTCATTTAGTAAAATGGTGGCGGTTTGTTGAGCACACATATTATTTTTATTGTTTACTACTGTTTGGAAATTTCCTCGTTCTCTGTCAGCCTTGATTACATGGCCATTAAAGTCTAGATCTGACGATACAAGATAATTATGGTACAATTTACTTAGTACCTATCAACTAGTCCTATTGTTAGTAAGTCGTTTGCACGTAATTGCTATCAAGCTAGTTTTATGGAGCGGTTCCGATTTTATATAAACTGGTATAAATAATGCGTAATGTCTGTGAGCAGTACGCGTAACACCAATGGTTAAAAACTCACAATGTTTTAAAGAAGCATTAACATACAATAGATAGATGGATAATATTGTTTATTGCACACCAAGAAACACAGCATACCGAAACTCTCTTTTTTTTTGTTCATTGTTGTTTAGACATACACTTAACTAAATAAATCAATTATAAAAATTCATCTAATCCCAACGTATGACTATCATAGCCAATTGACGACCCTAAGAGACAATTTAAGCACCTTTTTCTTCGAAAACTATACCTACAATGTAGATCTATAAACGAAGGTCATCTGGTTATTTAACTGAATAAAAGTAAAATAACTAAAGAGTACCTTCGATAAAGGACAAAGATTTTTTTGTGCCATTATTACAATCAACCCAGGGCCGGATTATCCATTAGGCAGAATAGGCAACTGCCTATGGCCCCACATCGGCCGGCCCGCGCTATGAGATATTTGCATTTTTTGATTTTATTTAAACCTAATTTTAAGATTGGTATGCAACAGACCATTAATGTCAATGACTGCCTAATTTTCATATAGATACAACAACTAGTTTTTGCCTTCGAGAAGGCCTGAAAAGGGTAATGGGGCCCTGAGAAGTGCATTGCCTAGGGGCCCCAACATGTTTAATCGGGCCCTGAATCAACCAAATCATTATCACCTATGAAGTTACAAAAATTAAGCTCAAAATGCCTCGATACCGAAACCGATAAAATATAATGGTCCATAAGACCCCATGTTTATTTGTATTTTCTATAATGACTCTTGTTTCGTTTGA
The DNA here is from genome assembly GCA_905340225.1 of Abrostola tripartita. Classification (NCBI taxonomy): domain Eukaryota; kingdom Metazoa; phylum Arthropoda; class Insecta; order Lepidoptera; family Noctuidae; genus Abrostola; species Abrostola tripartita. The sequence goes on from HG996494.1 coordinate 3,105,729, forward strand.
TCCTTAATTTGCATACCTACATATTTAAGTCCCTTAAGCACAAAACGATATTGTAAAAATAACTGCTAGTCCCACAAACCTGTTCCTTAGTACCACGATATAATCAGGTGAACGAATAAACATTGCGAAGGAAATTTACATTAATTGAAACAATTTTAAAATCAACGCAAATATTTTATTTTTATATCTTTGGACTGATCTTCGCGACCCTTTATTAACAAGCTTACCTTTTACTTTTCTAACTTACCTTCATATTAATAAAATTTACATAAAATGATGACCTGACCAATGACTGCCTCGTTGGTCTAGTGGTTGCTAACCGCGACTGCTGAGCAAGAGGTCCTGGGTTCAAATACCGGGTCGGGCAAAGTGTTACTGAGTTTTCCATTAGGTAATTCTCAGTAGCAGCACGGAGTCTGGATTTGTGCCCGGTTGATGACAATAGGCTCGCCCCCTATTACATTGGGACTTACAACATAACTGGCGAAATGTGGGTGTACTATATGTACCCCTCTGCCTACCCCTTCGCGGAATACAGGCGTGATGTTATGTATGTATGTATGTACCTACATAAAATTTTGCAAAATATTGTTTCCATTTAAATGCAATGAAATAGCATTGAGTATCAGAAAGATAAAACAAACAACGGCTAGAAAAAAATGTGAGTATAAGTAGGCCATGTTTATGTTATTATAATCTCCTAAATAACATAGACTCTTGGTCGTCTAGGATCAAAATCTTCCGTGCTTCGGAAGGCACGTTAAACCGTTGGAATGCAGCAATAACCACGTGTTTGTAATACTGCCTGTATTACAAACACGTGATTATTGCTGGATGGTCCTGCGCCTGATCTCTCTCCGGTCGTGTCAGACTTTATGAGAGTGAGGGAATAGGGAGTGCACCTGTGTTTGCGCGCGTACTTGTGCACTATGATATCTCCTGCGTAGTTGGCTAGTCTTAAGTGAGATAGGCCGCTGTGACTGAAATTCGATCAGGAGAGAACGACAAATAAAACAGTTAAAAGAGGCAAAAGACTAGGATAGGATAGGAGATGCTTATAAAATCATTCTGGTTCATACATACTAGTAAAATTTGGCTTAATATACACTCATGTGTTTTGATATAAACCAACACTTCTTATTTCAGTCCTTCAAGGTTATGGACACAGTGACTAATTTACCCAATTATCTAACACTAATGTCTTTTTCTAGGCTCAGAAGACCAAAAATTTGCCAATTCTCCAGTCAAGCGACACTTACTTTCAAATCACTGATGGGCAGAGACCTTACCTTGATGTTTCGAGATCAAGCTATATTTGGCCACTGATGTAAAGTATTTTTTTTTTATCGTTATTATTGAAAAAAAAACGGCTACCTATTGTAATTATAAAGTTAAAATGGTTTTCCCTTTTTGCCCGGTTTTTTTTCAATTGTTCTATGACGCGTTCGTATTTTTTGACTCACAAAGAAACTTGTATTTCCAAATAAAAACAAGTCCTATAAACAATATTATGGTGTTATGATAATACGGTGTTAAAAATAGATTTAATTTTATAATCAGAAAAGTTGCGTGAGTGTCAATCCTCCTTCGTATCGGTATGAGTTAAGCTGCGGTATTTTTATTTCTGACAACTTTAAATGGTATTATATTAGCTGTGATAGCTGAGTGGTATGACCGTTGGACTGCCTAGTAAAATATCGCAAGTTCAAACCCCGGCACCCACCAAAGTCGTTTCGAATTCATGGGCGTACCATAAATCATCGAAAACATCGTGAGGAAACCAGCACACCTGGCAGATTTTTTAAAGGTGTATAAAGCCATGTCAGAGGCCTACAGGCGGTTTAAACTCTGACAACAGGTTGTTCTTCGACCATACGCTATGAAGAAGTGGTATTATATTGCCCTATTGATTGGACTTTACTCAATATTTAAAGAAATAACATTAGTCAATAATTTTTTACGTAGGTACATTTAATGGTGACAAAAAAACTTGATCAAGATATAAACTGGTTTTGAGTACGCAATATTATTCGCTCACGTCATCCCTTTTAACGGAATTTACCCAAAGTGCCCGGGAAGCATAAAAATGAGGATGTTTTAAAATACAACGTATGATGAAGTTTCGATATAATCTCAACCGCTACATTATTTACACAAATACATCGATCGATCAATCAAAGAAGCCAATATTTTGATTGTATCGATCAAAATATTGGCTCTTTTGGTTGGAAACTGGACAAAAGTTCAGCTAAAGTGTTTTGACCTACAAAATGTGATTACAAGTTCAATAACCGCATGTGACAAATATTAGAGAACTGCAGATTTCACAAACTACACGCATGTGTTACATGGTAGTAAATGCACCCAACATAAACAAACGTAACATCACGCCTGAGTTCCCTGAAGGGGAAAGCGATTACCCCCACATTTCGCCAGTAATGTCCCAATGTTATAGGAGGCGAGCCTATTGCCATCAACCGGGCACAAATGTGCTGCTGCTTCTGAGAATTACCTAATGGAAAAATACAGATACGTTGCCCGACCCGAGATAAATACCCAGGTATCATGCTCAGCAGGCGCTTAATGCATTTATACTAACAAGGTCCTCAAAATACAAGTCTAGAGACAAACATACATATGACTAAAGAAACACACAATAAACAAAGCTAATCGTTAACGAAGGGGCTATAATGATGGAAATATGCTAAAACACGATTATCAAAAATTTCAGTTTTTACATAATTTACTATCGTATTATATAATGACTACCAATTCAATGAGACATTATTAACATTACCTCTAATCAATGCAATTAAGTTAATTCATTACATATCAATTGTCATTTGTTAATTACCTGTTGATAATGATATCAAAATTAATTGATAAGACTTATTACTATCGTAGTGTGTTATATTGTCGGGAATTTTATTTACAATTTTTAAGTCTGCTTATTATTTAGTTTTTTCTCTTAGGCTCGTTTTTATCCTTCATTCACAGCAAGTCCGGGAGACCTGTAAGGGCCTATGCATAGCATTTTTAGCATACCTATTGCCTAATACCTACGTTATTTAAATAAGCTGAATGAAATTCATTTATTATTTGTATAATAAAAATATTATTTTAGAAAATATATTATTTTTATAACTTTAAGTTAAAAAAACCAATTAATTATGAATACCCAGAAAAAAATATAACTACAATATTATATTTATGATACTAGGCACCGTGGGAAAAAATATTACAACATAATTATTGTGTAGACGAAGTGTAGGTTAAATCTTAATCTGCATTTGTTATATTAGCCAAGAAAAATAAAACAAATCATGACATTTGACAACTGCCTTTGGTCTTCCAAAAGTCTGAAAATTATTTACGGGTTACACATCATCATCATCAGACAAAAGACGTCCACTGTTGAACATAAGCCTCCCCGTTTAAGCGGGGGGTCGCCATAACCCCCACGCTAGGATATTGGTGGTGAATTTACAGAAGACGCTGCTGCCCATCTTCTGAATTTTCCCTTAGTCGCCTCTTACGACACCCTACTACCCACTATTCTAGGCCAGATACCACTCGGATACATACGGGTTACACAAATATATGGAAATCCCAATTCAATCCGCAATCCTTGGGGCATTGGTCTGATTTCTTAGCCACTGCACCAATAGGGTCGATGTATATTAAACTCAAGATTTGATACCAAAAAACTAAAAACTATGCACTAATGGATCACGATTCTCATTAAAAACAATGAAATAAATTCTCAGATACCATAAAACCGGGTTACTTTGGTCAAAATGTTAGATTTTTTCTACTGGCCATTCGTTTTCCTACATTTACCAATTTTTCCCCATATATTCGCAGTGACGGGACACAATGGCGCCAGATGCAGATCGACATCAGATAAGCTTTCCCCAACTGAAGTATCCGATACTCCGTGACGCATTGCCAAGATCAGCCCAGCTCTGGCTGAAAGGGAAGCGTCTGCAGGATGGCGCCGAAGGTCTGTGGAGGATACACGACGGGCTGTACGATCTGACGGAATTTGTATCGATACATCCTGGCGGGACAGAATGGTTAACTGTTACTAAGGTACCTAAGTAGTTTTATAAAACCTTTTTTTAAGTTACAATCGACTTTAATGATATTACATTGCCTATCTTCTAAGGTCTCTATCAGATCAGATTTAATAGATTCAAATTTATTTTCTGTTTAAATCAATAAATTCTATGAGTAGTAGCCAATGTGCACGCTGGCGATAGAAATGAATTTACACGCCAAGCGTATCAAAGAGTTTACAACACAAGTATGATCCACAGTCTTAAAATTCTCTGTATCTAAGTATAGTAAGTACATCAGTTAAGGGCAATGTACGCACAAAGTGCATCGCCCTAAACCGCTTCAAGCTACCAAACACAGTATTATTTAGTTGTGTATCCAGGGTATCGATAAAACAACAATAGTAAATATTTGATGCTTTCCACTAATAGCTTTTCGTGGAGGTGTATAAATAGCAGCGCAATTTTGAACCCTTGTTTATAACATATTCGTTAAAATCAATAATATTTATGTGTATGGAGACGTGCTAATATGGACTTTGACTTTTACCCGTAGACCGCATTCTATTCAAAGCCTTTTATTTATTGTACAAAAATAATCATTTTCCGAAAACCTATTAATGTATAGGTAAACTTGTATGTATGTACAACAACATAACATAACATCACGCCTGTATTCCCCGAAGGGGTAGGCAGAGGTGAACATTTAGTACACCCACATTTCGCCAGTTATGTTGTAAGTCCCAATGTAATAGGGGGCGAGCCTATTGCCATCAACCGGGCACAAATCCAGACTCCGTGCTGCTACTGAGAATTACCTAATGGAAAACTCAGTAACACTTTGCCCGACCCGGGATTTGAACCCAGGACCTCTTGCTCAGCAGTCGCGCTTAGCGACCACTAGACCAACGAGGCAACAAATTAAGAATAAACATCCACCAATAACAGAGCTTCATCAAGAGAACACCTAATCTTATTGTACATCTGACGCACCATAATTATGTATTCAGCCTCTACGATGTTTTCCATTTTCGATGTCTACGGTAAATTACTTAATTATTTAAATAGAAAAAAGATTGTGGCATCAGTAACACAGGCGATGATACGAGAGTACACGAGAATAAAATGATTTTTCCCGTTTTCAATCAATTGTGAAAATTGTTACACCAATTCGATATACGGAGGTAGGTTCGCTTTTAATTACATTGTACCCTGATATTGTGATACTGTAATTACCGAATGACGAGTGCACAATTCAATACCGTTTTGAGAACCCGAAAATGGTTTTCCATTAGGATATTTCAGGCATTTCAATTTCATTATTGGATGATCAAGTTTCAACTAACGCCAGGTTATTATATTGTACAAGTTGCGAAATAGATTTTAGAATAATGGAATTAATAGTTATTCCAAGTACCTGTAATACTTATATCCAAATATGAATATAAATATTTAGTATATGAAATCATTTTCAATTATTAATTAGTTGGCTTTTGGCTATTATATATTTTAACTAGCTGACTCGGTGAAATTCGTACCCTCCTGTAAACCTTCCCCAGACTTCTACAAGGCACGAATATTTTAAAAGCAAAATAAGCCAAATCGGTCCAGCCGTTGTGAAGTTATGGCGTGACAAGGGACATAGGGTTTCATTTTTATATAATATATAGATAGAAGATGATCCTCTTTTCCCAACATTGTCGAGGTCAGCCTTCAATTCATGACCAAAAAGTCGCTCCGTGCTGAATGCTAGCAGGCTGACATCTGCATTGAGCAAGGATCGACTGTTTGTCTGACCTCCTCTTCCCTCAAACCCTCGAATGGTCACTATAAATGTATTGGCCGTAGAATAATACATTATAATATTGTTTCTCTTTTTAATTTTTTGATGTATTCAGTGATGGGTCAGACCAAATAAAACAAAAGCTATTAGCTAACTATGACATTTATTTTAACTCCAACAACCCGAACAAGATCGTATTAATTTGCACAATTGCACCCCTTTAGCTAAGATTAAGCATAAGAAGGATTATTTAAGATAACTAAATAATAGATAAAGATTATTTATTTGTCACAACATGTGGTATTTTGGTGTTACAAGGTCATAATATAAGTAGTCCCAACATGTTCTGTTCTTTAGGATATCAAAAGAGTTTTTATACAGCGTTTAAATTGATTTATACTGAGAGCCTTGCATTAATTAGGTAGCTTGTTTAATTATTAAATTTATATCAACAAGGTTTTAATGGCAAAAGAAACATTTAAAAACTTTTTGCCGTGTAGAATGATTTCCTTATTTTTTAACTTCTTGTCAAGGTGCTGCGCGAAATCATGTTTCATTTTCAGTAAAATATATATACACATTATGCGGTTTATGTTATGTCCCAATGTAATATTATTATCAGCAAAAAATCTTAATTTGAATTTCTTCTTCCAAAATCTTCATCAATGCGAGTGCCACTGACCACGATATGCGAATGACAGTACTAGGAATGTCACCTGCAACCGCAGAGTGTCTGTCAAGCAAGATCCTTAATCTACAAAGTGATTCAGCCAACCGCAACTATTCGCTGATAGAGTAAGTACTCCTTAACTCAGAAGCGACGCGGAATCAGATATGTCAAGAGATATGTCGTGGGAAAATCTCTGAAGTATATGTATTACCTTAATTCCCTGCGGCCTGTTGGATTTTAAGCAATTTAATGCTGTATTAACGACCAAATAAATAGAATATCACACTAATATATAAAGGCGAACGTTTGTGAGTGTTTGTTACTTCTTCACACGCAAACGGCTGGACCAAATTTGCTAAAATTTGGTATGGAGGTAGCTGGCACCCTGGATTCAAACATGGTTACTTTTTACTCCGGAAAATGTAGCAGGTAACACCGCGGGGTGCAGCTAGTAGACTATAAATAGAAATAAGAGTATTTTTATGCAGATTATATCATTCTGACATCATTTTAGTAATATTATATATGTACATGCTATATAGACGTCCATCTGAACCGCATTTCATTTAATACAATCAGGCCTGTAGTCCCAAAGGAAGAAGGCAACAATTTTCGGCTTTAATCAGAACAGTCGAAGCTAATATTATAGTAAAGTATAAAAATAATACCTTTTTACAAATTGCTGGAGAAATTCAGTAAACCACTCTAGTTTATTCAAGGTTGATGTTGAGTTTTGTATATTATACAAACAATTATTATGTATTTTACTTATTGTTAAAATTATATGCTTCGTTTAAAATATTATGTCGTTAAACTTTCGCCACTTTAAATTTATATCTGTCATCCGATCATAAAATTACTGGAACGCATCCTTTCGATTGTCGGATTCTGGTTTTTCTGCAAAATCATTAAAAAAAACATAAGTGTCGTATTATTTTTAAACAACCCCGATAGTGCAATGTTTGGAATGGCTTCAGAAGACAAACACACTGCCGAGGGACGAGTGTCGCTTGAGATAACTTTGTGTTTATTGTTGTCCAGCACAAGTACATTTGTTGAGTTTAAACTTTTGTCTGGAAATACCCTCCTGGGCATAATCCAACCTAAACAATCGATTTTACAGCTTGAAAATGAATCTAGACTGGAATAAGAAAATCCATATTTTGGACCTAATCTAAAAGTTTTAAATCTACAAGTAGTTTAACTTTGTGTAAATGTATCGAAGAAACGTGACGCTTTTAAAGATTGTGTCTTAAACAATTGGTTTCTGTATGGGTGCCAGGGATTGTATGAAGCAGGTTGTAATATATAATATGAGAAAAATATTGGAGTATACGTAGGTCCTGTAGGCAAGAAAGTAGAAAACCTTGAAGGTTCGTGAGTTTGCAATCAACATCATATATGATCTTTGGGAAATTGCTCAGTCAGCGGTCTCTTAGGGCGGTCTGGCTAATACTCCGATTGACGTAAAGCGCAAAGGTCAAGGCAGCAATGTCTGTTTGTATATTCGTCACAACTTAAGTAATTTCAGCTTAATTAGGTCTCGTTAATATTTAATTCGTCTTGTCCAAATTATTTTTACTCTGAAAAAATTAATTTATCCATAAGCTTGCTAGATACTTGTAAAACAGTAATTAAATCTAGATGAATTGATTGACGCTGTTGTTATTCACCAGTCTGACGTATTTCGGTATAAAATTATCGTGTAAAATTGAGTAGGGTTAGTAGAATCATTATACAAATATTTGTTAATTAATTAAATAACATTTGAATGCCAATTCGCGTTATTTTAAACTATTGTTAATCAATCAATTTAGAATAGAATAGCTGAATAGAGACTTTGCAACAAATATTAGATCAAAAACCTAAATCATACAAAATGTTAGTCTGCTCGCACATAACATCACGCCTGTATTCCCCGAAGGGGTAGGCAGAGGTGAACATATAGTACACCCACATTTCGCCAGTTATATTGTAAGTCCCAATGTAATAGGGGGCGAGCCTATTGCCATCAACCGGGCACAAATCTAGACTCCGTGCTGCTACTGAGAATTACCTAATGGAAAACTCAGTAACACTTTGCCCGACCCGGGATTTGAACCCAAGACCTCTTGGTCAGCACTAGACCAACGAGGCAGTCTGCTCGATTTGACGAAATTTAATATATTTTGTCGTAGATCATCTGGCCGTCTTATATCGTGTCAAAATGAACTATGCAATAAGAATAGCTTATGCCGTAGTAAAAAATCAGCCAATCAGCAGGCCAGTAACGAACTAACTGACCAAGGTGTTCTGTCAAAAGAATTTACCTATCGTGGAGGCTTTTGCACCCCTCTGCATGTATCACTGATCAGCCAATTAGCAGGCTGGTAACGAGCCTAACTGTCCAAGGGGCTCCGACTTACTTTCTGTAAAATTTACACCCCTTTTGCACCCCTCTGTATGCAGTACTTGTGCAATGCAATTTCAAACGAAGCACAGTTCCAGTCGATTTGTTAATCTTACATAAACACCCGGTAGCAATGGTTCCGTGTCATACATTAATTAAAGTTGATGAGATGTCACGGGGCATGAGCCCAATAGACTTATTCCCAATCATTAGGTACGCCGGACGTTACGGGGTAATAAATCACGCTGTATTCAGGTAAATTATATTCACACTACTGCACCTGGGCTTAGAAAGCTGCTTCAATTTATATTTGACGTCAAATGAAGCATGATATCATTAGTAGCCGTCCTTATGTATGGTTAAGGCACAGCTACTAGCGATGTTCTAAATTTTACGTCTTAGCCTTGACAATATTTTCCAGCGTCAACTGTTTTACATGCGTCTTACTCTTACACCTTAACTTATATTTATTAAGTATGCACGAATCGAATACACACATATATTATGTAGATTAAATAACTATTTAGTGATGACAAGCGTCTAAAAAAAATCCGGATCCTCCACCGAAATACCGACATCCTAAGCCATGCTATTATTTAGAATAATCCTGACATTCTTTTTCCTAATTCACAGGGTACCGACATAACAGTGGCATTTGAAACACACCACCTCAAAGGAATTGCAGAGCCGCTACTCTCCAAATACTACGTCAGAGAGGCGACCACACCAAGCAACCACCCATTCACGTTCAAAGAAGACGGATTCTACAAGACACTGAAGTTGAAAGTAATAGACAAACTAAATCAAGTACCAAAGGATGTAACTAACAAAAGTGACGTTATAACTGACGCATTACTCTTGGGCCTGTTTGTCCTAAGTCCAGTATGCTGTTGGGCTTGGACGAAAAGCTTCTTGCTGGGCGCGGCACTGACAATCTTAATCAGTTTTATCCTAAGTTCAGTGGTAATTTGTGGACATAATTATTTCCACCGAAGTGATAATTGGAGGATGTACATATTCAATTTAGGTGGACTATCGTATAGGTGAGTTTTTTTTTATATTTTAAACGTAGATATTATCGTCCGTGTGTTCGTTTCTTCGTAATGGGTTCCTCGCATTAATGGATTTTATTTCGACGGCAGTAGGTACTTGTGCATCATTACTATACTTTTCCAAAAAAATATGATAGGCGTGTCCGCGTCTTCTTATCGTATTGTTTACGAGCTTTACGATAATATAATAATTGTATGTTTCTCAAATAAAGTGAAAAAATTAACCTATTCTTCTTTTGAGAAATGAAAGTCTTAAGCCATAATATCGGAACAGACTATTGTCCTGAAGTGGAATGGTTCAATCATTCCACTGGCACCGGCATCTGGCACCAAAGAGTATATTAGCCACTGCATTAACTGGCACTACATGTGGCATGTGTTATCGTGGCACTACTGTGTTATCCTAACGACAACAATGTAAATGTTTCACAATAGTTTTTAATTTTAATAGGTTGTTATCGCGTAAAAAATAATTGCAACTTGTAAGGTTGGCACAACATTAGAGAAGGTTCTTTATTCAAACGATTTAAATTTAATTTATTGGCCTAGTGCATTTCATAGAATAATTGTAATACAGCTACTTTAGTAGATACATTTATTATATCATAAATATCAAGCAATAAATAGAATGAGTTCCGTTATAACAAAACAAAATGTATTAACGATAATATAATAAATATAAATTAAATTCGGAAGCCTTGGACTTGAGCGGTTGACCTTACCCAATTAGAACCCAATGTCAAAAAGTTAATAGCGACGCATGCGTACTTAATGCTTTTGTTCAAAGAACACATTTAACATAACCATTTGTAATCAACTTGATAATTTTCCCCTTATATCTACATTTATATACTTGGATATAGTATTATATAACGATAAAAAACCCGGATTAGACAGTGTCATTAGGTTTTTCTATTACATAATTCATTAACAGCACGGAGTTTGGCGACCTAATGGGCGCAGTGGCTAAGCGATTAAACTGCTGCACTAAGGGTTGCGGATTCGATTCCCGCATGGGAAAAATGTTCATATCGTGGGTGCGTTTCACAAACATGACATATCACATACACAAACACCTAGACTCAGGAAAAACATCTGCGGTTCGCACAAAGTTTTGTCCCGAGCGGGAATCTAGCCTTTAGCGCAGCAGTCCAATCGCTTAGTCACTGTACCCATCAGGTCGTTAGTTTTCTTTTTATGTATGACTAGCTTCCGCCGGCGACTTTGTACGCGTGGATTTCGGACGTAATAGCCTATAGCCTTCCTCAATAAATGGGATATCTAACACTGGAATAATTTTTCAAATCGGACCAGTAGTTCCTGAGATTAGTGCGATCAAGCAAACTCAAAAAATAAAATATGAAATAAAGTATAGATAATGAACAAGCACATACAGAATAGTGGGTATTCCATTGCTGATCAACTTTAATTGCTACGTGGCGTGATTGATTTTGTAGATGATTCCGCGATTATTACGTTATACCGCTGAAGGCAACATAAAGTTTGACCGCACAGTCAGATATTGCTACGATAGCTGCGGAAAACTTTAGCAGACAGTTTCGAAATTGCTTTCTAGATAGTATTAGATTTTTTAAACTCATAATTTATCAATTTAAACATCCTGGGAGATTCATTTTCATCATCAGCGCGCTGCAATCCACTGCTGGACATAGGCTTCTCCCAATGTACGCAAAGCCCGGTCTGTCGGGATAAGATTAAGAGTCTTTAATTAATTATAAAAATTACCTCATTTCATAAGGTAGCCGGTTTTGAGAATCAACATAGAATTCTTTTAACAAAATAACGCCCGCCACTGCCAATATTTTCAAAATAAGTCTCATAACCTGATTGGCGCAGAAGCTAAGCTAGAGGTAATGAGTTCGATTCCCGCACGAAACAAAAATTTGTGTGCTCCGCAGATGTTTATCCCGAGTACTTACCTATGTATATGATATTTCATGTTTGTGAAACGCACTCACGATACTAGAGAATTGCTTAAGTGTGAGTATGGGGCGACAGTTAAAAAAAAACTAAAGTCGACGACCTGATTGGCGCAGTGGCTAAGCGATTGGACTGCTGCGCTAAGGGTTGCGGGTTCGATTCCCGCACGGGGCAAAAATTTGTGCGATCCGCAGATGTTTGTCCCGAGTCTGGGTGTTTGTGTATGTGATATTTCATGTTTGTGAAACGCACCCACGACACAGGAGAAATTCCTAGTGTGGGGCGACGTTTTTAAAAAAAAAAAAAAAAGTCCACCTTAAACATGTTTAACCCTGCAAACCATTACAGCCACTACCATATTTAACCCCGCAAAAGTGATATGCGAATTCATAATGTTTCATTTTACTATTGTTTGTGTTTCAGTGACTGGCGCATATCCCACGCTATGTCCCACCACTTGCACACGAACACAGCTCAGGACATAGAGCTCAGTATGCTCGAGCCGTTCCTACAGTTCCTGCCATATAAGAACAAACCTATATGGGCACAGCTGGCTGCCTTCTACTTCCCTGTTGTCTATTCTGTGTCTCTTCTGGCTTTAATGATTGGAGAGTAAGTATTTTTTACGATTAATTTCGATCTTCTGCCTCGTTGGTCTAGTGTTTGCTATGGTCTTGGGTTCGAATCCCGGGTCAGGCAAAGTTTTATTGGGTTTTTTTCATTAGGGAATTCTCAGTAGCAGCACAGAGTCTAGAATTTTGCCCGGCAACCGATGGCAATTGGCTTGTCCCCATAACATTGGGACATAACATAACTGGTGCAATCTAGGTGTACTATACACCTCTGAGTATGCCTTCGGGGAATACAGGCGTGATATAATGACATCGAATTGGTTGAGCATTAGGTCCTGGGTCGATTACCGGTGTTAATGGGTTTTTCTCAGAAGGACGATGTGAAGTGCTTGGGTAATGGCAATAGGCTTGCTCCCTTATTACGTAGGACCTGTAAAATATTTGGCGGAATGACAGTGTACTATTTTTGCCTACCAATTCGAGGCATGTACCAGTACCAGTGGCATGTTATTTTAGGTTTCGTACATCGTTATAGATGAACGGAACCATTATTGCATCACTTTATTCTGTGTTTAACGCTTGTCAAAACCCTTTTTCCTTTCAACGCGTAAAGACTAAATCTGCACAAATTTAAATGTGTTGATTAAACCTAACCGCTTGATTTAAAATGACTTTGTTTGCGAACAAACAGCTCTCGTACTTACAACACTGGTTTCCGAAACATTTCACTCAAACAACAAATGAAATTGCCTTAACAATGCGGAATTTTAACGAAGTCGTAGATATAGCAGACTGTGTCGTCAGAATTATCGTGTTTACTTGTTATTTGATTGTATTCTACACACTTGTTCAATTTAATTGGGTTCAATAATATTTGCTGGGAATGGGACAACTTCTGGTCTTTGGGTACAATACGCATAGAGGGGTTAATTGCTGCCAGGTCCAAAGGACCATTTTGTTTACAACATGAAATGTGTTTTCATGACGAGTTGACGCCGTGATAATTAAATTTCTGTCATACATGTGGCCCAGTTATAAATAAATGAGGTTAACGTAATATGAGTGAAATAATTGCAATCGGCCGCGCGTAAAATCCTGAACTAGGAACTCAGACGTGATTCATGACTAGCAGTAGATTGTGAGCTCGATACTCCTTAAGTATGGGCAAAAGTTATTTTATGACTCCCTCGTTGCTCTAGTGGTCGTTAAACGCGACTGCTGAGCATGAGGTCCTGGGTTCATGTCCCGGGTTGGGCAAAGTGTTACTGAGTTTTTCTATTAGGTAATTCTCAGTAGCAGCACGGAGTCCGGATTTGTGACCGGTTGATGGCAATAGGCTCGCCCCCTATTACATTGGGACCTAGAACATAGCTGGTGAAATGTGGGTGTACTATATATGTATATACCTCTGCCTACTCCTTCGGGGAGTACAGGCGTAATGATATGAAGACGTGTATGCCGTGAGCCCGTGATATAGGTATAATTACGTAAGCAAATTGCAGTCAGACGTATTACACTTTAATTAAGTAATATTAAACTAGGAGGCTTTTTCACCTAAGTAATAATAAATCTAACAAAAACAATTATCTAATTTACAGATTAGTGCTTTGCGTCACAAAACATGAAGGAAAGTACTTAAGCTGGAAGAACTTAATACCGTTCAGTTTACCAGCCTGGATGTACATGATGGGAGGGTTGTCTCTGCCCTGGACGATAGCTCTATGGCTGGTCACGTTGATACCAGCCAGTTTCTTCTTCGTTGTCTATGGTTTGACTGCTGGTCACCATAGCCATAGGAACTTCTTTGAAGGTGATGTACCGAGGTAAGGGAATTGTTATTCTATCGTATACATAGATTGCCTCGTTAGACTAGTGGTCGCACAGCGCGACTGCTGAGCACGAGTTCCTGGGTTCGAATCCCGGTTCAAGTAAAGTATTATTGGGTTTTTTCATGTGGAAATTTACAGTAGCAGCACGGAGTCAAGATTCGTGCCTGGTTGATGGCAATATGCTCACCCTCTATTACATTCAGTCTTATATTAAAACTGACGAAATTACATGCGTGTGCGCCTGCGTGCATGCCTAATTTGATTTTTTTAAATTAATATTTAAATTGCATAACATCACGCCTGTATTCCCGGAAGGGTTAAGCAGAGGTGCACATATAGCGCACTAATATTTCGCCAGTTATGTCATAGGTCAACAAAAGAAAGTTAATACAATATCATATTCTTCTTCTTATCGTATGGTTGATGAACAACCTGGTGTCAGAGTTTAAAGCCTGTAGGCCTCTGACATGACTTTACACACCGTTGAAAAATCTCTCAGGTGTGTTGGTTTCCTAACGATATTTTCCTTCACCGTTTTTAGCAACTGATAACTAATTTATAGTACACTTATGAATTCGAAAAGATATCGGTGCGAGCTTGAACTTACGACCTTTGACTTGGCAGTCGAACGGTCAAACCACTCGGCTATCAATGCTTAATATCATATTTAAATTGTTATTTATAAACGTGTCTTAATGAGTGTTATCCATATTATTTACTATGTACGCCGGTTTTACTTCCGTGTGTTTTTGGAAATGCCCGACTAGTTTCGAACTCGAACGGAACCTTTAGTTCGTTCTCTGACGCGTTATCAGCAGATGACTAAGTGCACCTGTCGAGTTTGAAACTAGTCGGGCATTCCCAAATACAAACATGAGTCAAATTGGTGTATAATTATGTGTCTTAATGAATTTGTAGACGAAGAACAAAAGTTATATTGCAATTTTGTTTTTTTTTACTAAATTTTTGTCGTATTTAACTCATCATATAAACACATGACAACTCTTGTCTTAACTAACTTATTTTATATTTAGAGTTAAACACAACCACAGATATCACTGTAACCTTGATGTGAACTCATCATAATTTAAAATGAATTTAAGTAAGGAAACAAAACGCTGTAGAATTTAAACACGTTTATTTGTCCATAAATTTCAAATGTCAATAGAAACCTGTGACGTCACTATTTCATGAACTCAATTCACTTACTATATTTTATTGATTGCAAAGCAAATCGAAATCGAATTTTACAGTTAATTAAAAATGTTTAGTGTTTTAGGGGCTAAAACAAATCATTTATTGGAGAATTAATGGTGTCAACTACCCAATAACGTGTTGTCTGTGGCTTATATTTTTGTAAAAAAACATCTGCTAAAGTCTCGGCACTGGTTCATCGAATTTTATTTGAGCAATATTCCTTTTTCACTGGTGCTCAGAAGACAATCATCATCATCATCATCAGCCGGAAGACGTCCACTGTTGAACAAAGGCCACCCCCTTAGTAGGGGGGGGAGGGGTGCCATAATCCCCACGCTTGCGGCAAGCGGCTTGGGGATCGCAGTGTTGGTGGTCAAGTTACAGAAGACGCTGCTGCCCATCATCTGGATTTTCCCTAGACAATAAATCGATGCTATTACAATAAATATCAGCCCCCTTACCATAAATCCTTAAAACACGTTTTAGATGCGAGACGCCGCTATGTCCAGTGTAATGCAGCGTCTCGCTTTCACAACGTAAACTGTCCTGCTTTAAGAGTTCATGGTAAGGGCAGTTATACGTCTATAGCAAAGTTTTAACGAGGACACCTTTCTACCAAAGTAACTTCTGTTCCAAGCTGCACCTTTCACGTAATTACAATAAACTTGGACGATGAACTCTCTGTTTAAAACACTCACTCTTAGTTAATTTCCAATCTGAGTGCTATGAAAATATTATGGGTTCACCTGAAACGAAAACTAATATTGAGAAACGGTTAAGAAGTAGGTATTAACAAGCTTTACTTTGAAAGACCCGTGCAAGTATTGATCCTGCAACATTAAGGGCAGCAGGCCAATCCCTTAGCTACTTCACCTGCTGATATCGGTCGTTTATAACTCTTTAAATCCTATATCTTAGTATGCAAAAATTATGTCCATTGCTCCCTTGTTGTGAAAAAAGGATTTTCTAATACACCACGATCGCATTTATCAATTATATTAGTAAGATTATATTGTTTCGTTAGACACTGATTTTAAATCACACACCAAGAGTCGTCGAAAACAATTTACCTATTGAAACTAGATACCTACATCAAAATAATTGATTAAGTTCATTCATCCATATACTTTCCAATCGATTTACTCTGCTAACATATAGTTTATGAGCATTAATCACTCAGAAATTCAAAATAATATTTCAATAAAGGAGCTAGCCATGTAGAAAGTCTAATATCATTAAGCAGAAATACTTACAAAGACATGTTGTAGCAATCCTTTTTCTACCAATATTATTATTGCACGTAAATCCAATTTATACAGAAACAAAAAATACTTTGAATCAAGCCCGAGAAGCGTAGCATTTTTTACTTATCTACGAGGTTCAAAAGGATAAATATTATTGAAATAAAACTATTTTTATGGATTTTATCGCGGTTTTAATTTTGTTTTTTGGTCCCGACGTTTTTTATTTCAGACCAAAAAACAAAATTAAAACCGCGATAAAATCCGTAAAAATAGTTGTATTTTAATGACTAATATTCGCGTAAGTGATAGAAATCATTAGGATAAATATTAGTCTGATATTATTTAATTTATGCTAATTTATCGACTATTTCATTTATTAACAAAAACGTATAGGTACAGATATAGTCGCAAAGACGCAAGTTTCCTAGAGCTGTAAAGACCACATACTGCTACGGTCATGGCATACCGCTTTACCACTTAAAACATGCTTGTAGGTTTTACTACTCTTAATACAACTATTAATATATTTCCTTTCTTTATTTCCAGGAGTGAAAGACTGGACTGGGGCCTGCACCAACTGGATGCCATTGTTGAAAGAATTGATTACGCGGGAAATCATTTTAAATCGATCACTCGCTTCGGGGATCACGCTCTACATCACTTGTTTCCCACATTGGACCATGCAGAACTAAAATACCTGTATCCAACGCTATTCGATCACTGTGAGAAGTTTGAATCACAATTAAAAACGAATACATTCTACGAAGCCCTTATAAGTGCAAGTAAACAAATGATAAGAAAAAGGCCGAATAGTTTTAGGGATCCAAAAATTATAAAATAAGTTTCTTAAGCTCAGATATTTTTATAGTCCGTTCACTGGAAACTTTATATCGACAAAAATAAATAACAAAATTAGTGAGAACGGCCTGTAACTGGCTAACACAAAGTTTACCTTTGGCTACTGGCTAACACAAAGGTAAACTTTGTGTTAGCCTTTTATTTCGTGATAATACCAAAACTTATAAATTATAATTCATGATAAACGAAAAATAATATAATGAAAGAAACTCGATATACTCGCTCAGACGTTTAATTTTGTATTTAACAATACTAGATATGGATACGCAAAATGAAGTGATCAAAAGTATTCAAAAACATGGAGTCAAAACCATTATTTTGATGTTTCATAAGTACCTATTACCAAACCAAATTTTATTTTGGTCTTTGACAATGGTTTACCGCTGTAAAAATATAAATTGATTAATACGTTTTTGTAAAGATTTGTACAAGTAACTAAGTACCTACAATGTTCCTATTTTTTTAAAAGTTCATTTATTTATCTCCTTAGGTACCTACTTGAAAAATTACAAATATTTTATCATTGTTTTAATTACCCCTGTCACTGTCTTTGTAGGTACCTATGTCATAGAATCAAGATGTCATTAGACTTTTCATACGTTTAATTTAACAGGCATTATTTTAGTCATTGTTGTATAAGTATTAGTAAGAGGGTGCGGTTTTGGTTGTTTATAAACTAAAATAACAATGAAAGGTGAGTTGCACAAACAACTTTGACATATTGGTTAGCGTTAAATATGGCCGCTTGTATGAGAATTTCCTACTAACTTAACGTACGGTCTTAACGATAACAGACGATTGGTGCAACCTACCTTAAGTAAATCTTGCCTGATTTTTTTAGTTTTAAGTTGATGCTACTTAGAGTTGTGACCGTATTTTTACTATTCTAAGGTAAATTACAATTGAGGTAAAGGCTGTGGAATAAATTTATAGACTGCTTTATTTTATTTTTCATTTATTTGAACTGCAACTCAAAATTATTTTGTCTTCATTTGTGACTATGTTTCCTACTAATAGTAACAATGATAAAGTGTAACAGCAATCAAGGCAAGACCTGGAATTTGGATTATAACTAGTATACTTTTCGTTCGTGGGCATGAAATAGTTCCCGTGAACGCAGGTGACACTCCAGGCAACTTCTGGTTCATAATAAACATAACAATACTCGAAAGTCTAATGGCCTAGACAAGTAGCAAGACTCTTGTCGAATCATATGAAAAAATAAACGAGATTGCCATAATACATGTCATAGTTTGTAATCTAATTGCCATCGATTTTATTTCTACAAGCGTTTTGCCACTGCTCTAGGATCAAGTATACAATTCTTTGCAACAAATCCAACCTCAGATATAAAACAATACACTGTATATTGTATACATTGTAGCGTCGAATGTACACTCGAAAGTTGCAGCACAAGAAGAGTCCAATATGTCGGGCACCACAGATATAGATGGAGACAAATAACGCAAAAATCACCATCTGTTTGAAGACCAAGCGTGCCATTTTTTACTACCTACCTGGGCCTACTATGACGTCACAACAAGCGAGGTAAGTGATGGATAACCAAATCGATTCAAACACGCCGCTGCGTGCTGATCACATCTCGCCTCATTTTAGAAATATCCGTTTTCAATTTAAATTAATTTAAGCTTAGCATGGGGTACTAAGTGTGACAGTGGCCATGTTAAGCATTTTTCACATAAGCCGGGCATGCGAAGTAGGTCCTCATGCGTTATCTAGATTTATCTATATCTGTGGGCATCACAATAAGTTGCAAGAGTTGTTTACCGCACCCGCGCAGGCGACGGGACACATTTGTAACAAACCACAGGTCTAATTGTACCGATCTACTGTCTGTAGCTAAATGAACCAAGTTTGGGGGAATTGTTTCATATGTGTAGCTGTTGGATTTTCTAAAACAGTTTGTAAACACTGTCGGTGGGTAAATGTTGACCGACGGCTTAGGTACAATTTTCTCACTTCAAAACTCAAAAGAGTAAGTGAGTTTTGTAAAAAGAAAATTGTTATAACAGTCCTCTTGCTTTCTTGCCAGTAAAAGTACCTATATTTTTATGAATAACCATAATTTTAACATCATAGATATTATTTTGTAGACAGATATGCTCCTTGGGTGACGGTCTTTAATTTTTATGTAGCTCTTATTAAAAGTAGCGATCGTAGCGGTAATCATGTTAAATCTTAACTACACAAAACAGTATCTATAAAAAATGATTATGGTTAAAATCTAAACTTGACTGAAATTACTGCTACTATAAGAAACAATGCCATCATTGAATTTCGAAAGTTTCTAGGCACAGACAAATGTTAGCTTACTGCATTTTTTCGTCATAAATAAGCTTGTAACTACTCTAGATCTTACACTTTACCGTGCACGCAATATTCAGAAAAGGGATAGTTACACGTAATAATAGATACATGGAATACGAGCTAATAAATGACCAATAAACGTGGAGATAGCTAGGTCGCTATACGCTGTGGCGAGGCGGTCTACCGCTCCGAGACAGTGCGACACTTGTAGGGTACACCGCAGGCCCTCCGCCCCCTAGAGGGAAGAGGGTCGGCCTCCTTTGTTCAAGCGAGGTAATGAACAATGAAACTACAATCGTACTTAAACCTTTATTCAGGCGTGGCAGTATATGGTAATTCCTGCGTCTATGAAATTAGTCTATATTTGATTTAACCTGATTTAGATTTTAAAATAGGAAGGTAACGTTTTTGGAAACTCTAAACTAATATTCGTTGGTGTACAAACTCATTTTGATGAACATCTACTTGTTGTAGAATACATAAATACATAAAGTCGGCATTACTTTATGTATTTATGTGTTCAGAATATTATGTTAAAGTTTAATTTAAATTAAGAACTTACTACATACTGTAATTAAAATTGATAAATGATGGACACGAGTGGGTCTTAAACCCACGACCTTCTCAACTTGGGAGAGGGCTACGTCCAGCAGTGGACCGCGATAGGCTGAAACATGATAATGGGCAACGTGCTAACATGTCACTAAACAGCAGATAGGTTACCTAATTATTTGTAAAGTTAATGTTTTTAAAGTACCTACACACACGTTTAGCATTTGAATGTAAAATTATTGTAATTTTAGTAATGACGTTTGACGATAAAATATTCAAGTGGATTGATATTCGTAACCTAATCATTAAGTGTGTCTTACTTCTGTGCATTAATATTTAAACGTCTTGTGTACATGAAGTTGAAATTGAGATACAATTGCCATTATAATTACAAATACAAGACTCCGCAAAATTACAGTTAATTGTCTGAGTAATACACATTAGTATAATTACTGAGGTCCAATTGCGCAATAAATTATAATAAGTAAATACAAAAGGCTTTCAGACGGAGACGGGTAAGAGTAAATTAACTTTGACAGACATCAGTTACAATTATCATTCCTGTAATATTTAATGTCGTCTTGGATTCAGTATTATTTTATTTTAAAATACTCGGAATTGTCTGTCAAAATTGTCAGTAATACAATTAATGTACCATTGTTATTTGCTTGTGAATTCTACCCAAACAAAATATTGTCTTGTGTGATTTTTTTTTAACGTCGCCCTTCACTAGGATTTTTTCCCGTGTATGCGTTTCGCAAACATGAAACATCACATGCACGAACATCTGCGGATTACATGAGTTTTTGTTGCGTGCGGGAATCGAACACTCAAGCCTCAGCGCAGTCTTATCGCGTAGCCGCTGCGCCAATCGACGAATGGATGAAATAGACACAAAACGAAAGATACGTAAACTTCAAAAATAAACTAAATAGTTATACGATATATAACACATAGTTGACGACCTGATTGGCTCAGTGGCTAAGCGATTGGACTGCTGCGCTAAGAGTTGAGTGTTCGATTCCCGCACGCGACAAAAACTTGTGTGATCGGTAAATGTTTGTCCCGAGTCTGGGTGTATGTGTATGTTTATTTCATATTTGCGAAACGAACCCACGATACAGGAGAAATCCCTAGTATAGGGCGACGTATTTATTAAAAAAGTTAAAATGTTCTTTAACATAAACCCTATATCTAGACCTATAAAGAATGGAAATAGACACTAACTCAGTGCTTATCGTCCTAACTTAAAACAAGAGGTGACATAGCAATTTATTGAATGGGTGTGCCCGTCGCTGCGTCCCGGTAAAGTTTCTGAGAAACATTACTCTAATTTGTAGTTGATTAGAAAATAAATCGGTTACAATACTTTCCTTTTAAAAGTTCTCTCGGGTCCACATCGAACTCCGATACAAGACAAAATGTTGTCGTGTAAGTTGGGGACGAAAGTTTTATGGAAGTTTCAATTTTAATTCGGTGAGACAGAAATCCAGAAGATGGGCAGCAGCTTCTTCTGTAACTTGATCACCACTACTGCGATCCCCAAGCCGATTACTAAGCGTGGGGATTATGGCAACCCCCCCCCCCTTCTAAAACGGAGAGGCCACTGTACAACAATGGACGTCTTCCAGCTGATGATGATGATGATGAGACAGAAACATACATTTAATCCTAAATATTAGATACATAATTTAAAGATACCTTAAAGGTTTATAATTTAATGCAAGTAATCAAAGTCAAATCAAATCAAAATCTCTCACTTGCTCACACACTCTCTGCTACTTTCATGAACATATTTTTCGATTTTTTTATTTATTATTTTCTTTTCTAATTTATTTCTAAGCTTGCGAAAAGTTGGTAAACAATGTCACTGCATATTATTATTTACTGAATAACTGAACATACTAACGGCGGGGGGGTCTGGTGACCTGTAATACAGGTTTTAATAAAATACCTAATTCAGGCACCAGTCTTTCACAAAGTTTTGTGTTATTTCAGACAATTGTGTAAAACATAGATGTTACCTTTGTGAAAGAAATAAATGAATTTTATTATTATTATAAAGACAGAAGATTAGACGAAAATTAAAGACTTAAAACCCAAAAGTAATCACTTAAATGTTTAAAATACTAAATCTTTATCCAAGATCAATATAAATAAAGGTTGACTATTTCATGCGGGAAAGGAGATACAAAAAACGAATAGTACACAACATCACACTTGTTTTCCTCGAAGTTGTAGGCAGAGATGTATACTGTATTATATATACACCCTCATTTCGGCAGATAATAAGTCGTAATGTAATAGGGGGCTAGCCTATTGCCATAAACCGGGCACAAATCCAGACTCCGTGCTGTTTCTGAGAGTTGCCCGACACTTTGCCCGACCCTGGATTCGAATCCAGGACCTCGTGTTTAGCGGTCGCGCTTAACGAACACGAGACCAACAAGCTCTATGTACAAAAAAGATATGTTTTCTATTAAAAAGTAACTCTACATCTAGGTATCTACTACTTAACCAATGAGACAGTAGATAAGTTGTAATCTTATCAAATTCAGCAGAAAGTAACAACTAAATACTATTGCCGAAAGTGAAGTAATTCAACGTAGATAAATTAATAAAATAAACATAATTTCAACCACCATGATTTATTACTTATGGCCAATTGGACCTGCGACCGTCCCAAACAAATATTTAAATTCAACCTTCCCATAATTGGCCTTCATACACCAAAAAACCGAGGATTGCACCTAAAATACGAAAATATACAAAGAGGTGAGTTTAAAAGTCGTGCTAATTAACGTACGTGTCATCGGTCAATTCAATAAGAGATAATTGGAATAATCACCGCGGGCCGGGGTTCGCTAATTACAAACTGAATCCAAAAGTCAAACACGTGTCCACGAATTGCGAATGCCAGTTATTAGCGATCAATTTTATGCGGACTTTTCAGCGCCTGAAATACGTTTCTGAGTGAAATGGGCTTTGAAGGAGAAATGTGTTGAGTTCTGGAAGGCTGGCTGTACAGTAATGAATTTAGAGTGTTGATTAAAGCTAGGTTTTAAGCTTTTTGCTCATACATATTTAGGGCTCTTAGTAACGGTTGAAGTAAGAATAGTGTACTTTGAATTACCAAGTAAATAAATATACTTAAAAATAATAATTATATTGATAATTTTCATTCAGTAAATTTCATTCAGTATTAACAAAACAGTATTATTTATTCTTGACTAATAAAACACAGTGTCTTCATCCTCGCTCCTACTTGATCTATGCTGTGCCCGACAGGGTCCATAATTGTGACTAATATATATTTATTTCCCTACCAACTATGTAACATTATGGTACGCAATAAAGAATTGAGAATTGAATCTTAGGCTAGATTATTTTTCCCTAGCATTGTCTGCCACGCAGGTAGACACAATAGAAAAAACTATTGTTTGGGGCTCACCGGTGAACAACGTGGCGTCCAACGTGTTAATAATAATAATATAACCTATTTACTAATTTAGCTGTCATTCTCTGAAATGAAACGGCCCCTTTTTCCATTTCTCTTAAAATTAGGTTCTTCAAATCTTTTTCCCAGAGATTTCCGCAAATCTTTACAAGGAACTTTACGAAATGAAAAGAAGCAAACCCTTACAGAAGTTAGAAAAAGTATTGGAAAATAAAAATGAAAGAAAGTATCTTAAACTCAAAAAGCGAGTGTAATGGCTAATTTTAGCCGACAAACATTTGCCACGAAACCAACATCTGTGCCTAAACAAATATATCCTACGGAAATGAGCCGTGGTCCTTACAACATAATCTAGTAAGAGATTCTTGATTTGGTGCAAAATTAAAGTGTTTGCTTTGTTAATTTCAAACTCAGTAAGGATAGTAGATATCCAACTATCCACATGTGTAAGTTTCGATACCTACCTTTAACACATTAACTGCCACGCAGCAGACACAATTAATAAAGTATTGTTCGCGGTTAGACGGTGACTGCGGTGGCGTTCAAAGTGTTAATTTTTTTTTTGTTTGTTTTTTAAAAAAACGTCGCCCCACGCTAGGAATTTCTCCTGTATCGTGGGTGAGTTTCACAAACATGAAATATCACATACACAAACACCCAGACTCGGGACAAACAAATGTGGATCGCACAATTTTTTGCCCCGTGCGGGAATCGAACCCGCAACCCTTGGCGCAGCAGTCTAATCGCTTAGCCACTACGCCAATCAGGTCGTCAAATAATGAAAGGTATGTTTAGGTGCACACCCCAAATACTCCACTTATTCTAGCAAATTAATAAGAGGAGTAGTAATCTTCTCCATATAATAAATACTTTATACTCAAACATAAGTAGTTACAGGAAAGCTATCAGGGAGTAAAATACATCACGGTCTAAATTTACCTTTTATATCCCTCTCTTTGTTAAAGAATAGTGTAGGATGGAGCTATGATAGTGCAAAAAGTACAATACACCGACGTAATCGCAGGTTACATCAAAACAGCATTAAACTATGTTTTAACAGGTACGTCAAAAGTCGGTGGAAATTACGTCTGGGAAATAGTCGACGAAATATCTTTAATATTAAAACGCCTGTAAAATAACTTTGAGCAATAAACTAGAGGACGTCCTTGCTATAAGTAATTTTTAAGTACGGACACACATTTCAACTTTCGTTTAGACACTAAACCCCTTTTACATAAAATGTGGAATGGAATCTTCCTCACACATAAAATTAAAGTATTACGGTGTAAAGTTGAAACCTGGGCGCCTCCCTAATTTACTGTCTTGTAATTTTCACTCGCTAATATACCATAACCTTGTTAAATCACCTGTTATGGTGCACAAAAGGACTTTATTTAACAACTATAAATTCGGCTAAACACGTAGTCGTTAGAAGTCGTATGGTTTAATGTAGGTAAGGTTTGGTTCTTCCAATGCATATGCTACACGACTAAGTATCGATGAAACCTAAGCGTATGTTGTGTGCCTCCAAAAAAAAACTTTATTCCTTCAGACTAGGTACATAATTCTAACCCATACTGATATTTGACGATGTTTAATGTACTTACTGTTAAGTCGTGAAAACACAACCCGAATTCAATGAAGTAGAAGTGGTGAATAAACTAAACAAGCTATTTAGTTAAGTAACAGGAAATATCCGTAATACGTTTGGTTAGGAACCTTAATTAATCCCTCACCGACAATATTCTGTCGCTTGCCACCTGTGGCGTGCCTCATAATAATGTTTGCCAACACTGCACAAGATAGATAGTCGGCAGCTTCCATTTATCTACTAATACCTTATTATCATTCTCTCCATTATTGGAGTCTATTAATTAGTTCGGTCTGTGGCTTTGAGATAATTTCAATTATCAGTATAATTATTATAATGTTAATTAGATCACCAGACAGAGAAAGCGATTTGGATGACATTTTACGCAAGATCTCATGAATTCTGTTTTTGGTTTAACACAGCCCAGACTTTTTCTTTAGCCATACATCAATGTAACATACACAAACAAGAAACTTAAAACAATATATATACAAATATATCTAGTTGAAGAATCCTATTATTGACCCTTCACAGCGAATATTAGGAATTTCGCAATATCGCGTCGTACCTACTCATTTTTAAAACCATTTTTGCATACCCGATCCTACAGCGCCAATTAATATTGTCGAAGAGTTATTAAAACGAAAGGTGATTTAAACAATGGGCCATCTTATCAAGAAACCATCTCACTTGCATCAATTAATCCTTTGAAAGTTCTGGAGCGACAACAGTGGCCCTTGGACTACCCTAATACCACAAACGTCTAGAAATTTTCTGCCCTCCCAGACTACACATTTTTAAACAACTCCAATTGTTCTTCACTCAGAGTTAAAAGCTATATATGCATCGTTGGTACCCCCACCATCTAATATTACGAAATGGACCATCAAAAGTTCATACACAATGTAATCTTCAACGTGGGTGCTAAACCAGTCTGAATATACTTTACTCTGAATAAATATTCATAGCCTTGAATTCAAGACTCTTCACCTCACACGGTTCAAGTTGGAATACCAAATGGGATTGGATTGTGGTAACCACAATGTATTTACCGTGCACTTGAGTATCATTGTATGAGTATAGAGATCACGTCTGTATTCCACAAAAGGTAGATGTGCTGTCCAGTGTTCCTATAGCATAATTAGTCACGAATTCAGTGGGAACTATGTAATTTTTTTAGGTAGTACCTACTTTTACTTCAAACGATTTGTAAAAATTGAAATCTGGATAGCAGATAGGAGTTTGAAAATGTACTTCATCGTATAATTAAATACTATATGTAGGTATAGTATCTACCAAATATGCTGGCCACTGATTATTTAAAAAACCAACTATAGCAAAATTTGTGTAGTAAAATCTTCAAAATTTTATCGAACTCCAAAATATCGTGAAAATACCGAATGTAGGCCCAATGAAAATTTTATAAATAGTTGATATAGGTTTTGGGTTTGAGCTTCAATATTAAATTAAAAATAATCACTAGATACTACCAATTAAAACACGTGCGAACTTCATAGTTGCCGCAGATTCAGTCATTAGTTTCTCAAGAAGTTTTGTTAATCAAAAAAATGTTAATAAAAAAAATGTGAATTTCGAGCGATAGCGCATTTACCCAAAATTTTGTTTCTCGTCAGAATTAAATTTTTCTGAACTTTATTACAAAAAGTTTCGCCCAGTTAATGTGCAGCCTCCTTATCGCAGATACCAACACGCTGGCCATCACATTACGTGGAAGCGTAATCTGGCAAAATGGGGTTGTTAGACAGTTTGTAACTACAACAGAACTTGTGTTTATTGTAAACTTAGATATTGTTAACATAGAAACTGTGAGGTACAAACGTTTGTGTGGTTTACGTGAACGCTAACAAACAAGTGAATTTGTAATTAAATAACTTTTCTAATAATTACCTTTGTAGTTAACTTCAGGAGGTGAAACAACAGGTTATGTTAATTTTGAGTAAAATAAATGTTATTGCTATAAAATTATTTCATCTGGGGATTTTCAGTAAGCTTATTGACTGTACCACATTTACCTTATGCAAATTTTCAATTTTACTCTATTGATTAAATTATACCTAGCTCTGACGTTTTCATGTCAAAGAAGAATGATCTCAATAAAATTATGAAGAGCTTCAGATAAGAGACGATTATATTTTATTATTGGTAAGAGGCTTAATTAATAAATTATAGAAATACCAGGAACACTTTATTTGGAGGTATTCAAGCGGCTGAATAGTGCGGTGGAGCTTAAAAAACAAAAGAAAGAAAGATTATTTATTTGCATTGGTCTTACATGTTAAAATATAATGTCCTACATTTTTCCTAACAGCCTCCTTACCATGAACTCTTTAAGCATGACAGTTTACGTTGTGGAAGCGAGACGCCACATTACACTGCACGTAGCGGTGTCTCACTTCCACATCATAAACTGTCCTGCTTTAAGAGTTCATGGTAAAGGGGCTGGCATGTAGTTTTTTGTGCAGGTATGCACAAAGTAATATGGCATAATATTACAAAATTATAAAAAAAAAACAATAAAGCCAAAACCACTAGTACAATGATAAACATGAAGCCAGTACGTAGTCAAACTTATCACAAGCATACAGACCATGAAAATAGTAGGATAGAGAGCTATAAACTTACGAGATTCTGTTTTACGATACACACATAAAGTAAAGCTTACTGTACTTTTTATTATAAGATCACATGTTCCAAGCTTTATTTTTTGTATTGTCTGTAGTCTAATTCCAAAATAGGTGATCTACTGTCCTTCGCACAGCGTATACTGAGCTGGATCCCTTGCCACAGATATCACGGTGTTGTTTTGTATGTTTTGATACCTACTTTTTATAACTCTCAAAGTATCCTTCTTCATCGTAGTAGCAATAGCTAATTGCCATGGTTACAGGTCATGCAGTGGTGTAAAGAAACAAAAGATATCACAAATATTTTTCTCATGCTAAAATCGAACAGCACTTATGCTTGGTTGCACCATATTAGTGGTTAAAGTTATGGTTTATGTCAAATTTTACGATAACAGTAACTCTGACTTTAACATTGACTGTGGATTAGGTTGCACCATCGTATTCCTCGGTATAGTTAAAGTTATCAGGGTTGCTAGTAAAATGAGATCTTATTCACCTCAAATCAGTGGCGAAAAATGTTAATGGCATATTTAAAAATGTTTTTCGTTTGTTGTTTGGAAATTATAATACAATTCAAGCATCTGACAGTAAGTTAACTTTAACAATAGCTTTAACCAGCGAAGTTTGGGCGGTTATGGTTACTGTTAAAGTTATGACGTCAACTAACAAATTGTCAAAGGGTGCAACTAATTTTATGCCTAACCGCTACTTTAACATGTTGGTAATGTTAAAGTAAATTGGTGCAACCCAGCCTTAATAGACTTGCCCACTAGATGCCTAACGTACAATAAAGCGTTTATCTATAGTAGGTACCTACAACTCACACTAGGTGAGTTGTAGGTTCCTACTATAGATAAACGCTTCTCATTACAACTATTATCATAAATTGTAAGCTCTAAGGTGTTGTTCTAAATTCTAATATATATATCAGCTTTATATGTGAAAGGTATTTCGAATTACGCATTAATCACAGCCGAGACAGTTGAGGACGGGCTGAAGCTCGGCATCCATTCAAGTCTTAGATCTACTCTAGCGTACTATTTCTTGAATATAAATCCGTCTTAAATATGGAGGTTCATGTCATAAAACCCTTTTGACAGCTTAACCTCTTTACTGTAAGTTGGCATGGAGAATTTTATAGAATAATACGGTTGGCAGCTCTGTAAGCCGCGCTTTGAAAAGGTTTATTTTAAAATGCGTTGGGCGCCAGTATGTGTAAAAGACGTTTCATTGGCTAATACGGCTTTCTATATCTACCTTTATTATATGATGATCATAATGCTAGTATGGCTACTTAAGCACATATTTTTTTTAATATTGGCCACATTATTTGTGAAACTTGTACGTTTTTATTGATATTGTAGCCTCTCAGATTAAAAAACGCGGAGGTTTTCATTTCAACTGTAGGTATACTGAACAAATTTTGAATATGCTTGAAAGAGCATTCGTTCAAAGTGGTCAAGCATAATCTAATTATCTAACCTAACCTAACCACAGCAAATTGCTATAACTAGTACAATGTCGCCTTTAATCGTGATACACAAAGTATATAGTATAGCCAAGTATGTGCCTTTACTTTCAGTGCAGCTGTAGTGCGGGCGTTGGCTTCTATATGAAGATATTGCCCGCGACCTCATAAGTACGTTTATGTTCGAAGAGCTAATTAGTGCTAGGGGGATTTGTCTCGTAACTTTCAGTAATTCTCTAAATACTGACTCCAAGATTTGCACTGTTTATAAATAGTTTTGCTTTTCGTTGACTTGTAAGAAAATTCTAATGGAAAGAAATGCATTCTATTTTCTCTTTAGTGTTTTGTTTTTTGTTACTTTTGTGTTACTCTTCGAATCAAATTTTATCCTTACAAACATTATACAATAATAATTTATAGTAGATACCTGTGTAATATTAAATCACTATTTTATATATTAAGGTAGGATTGGTTAGCTTTCCTTTGTCGAGCTTGCTGCGGGAGACCAATTTGTAAAATTAGTTTAGCCAAAGATGCAATCTAGATGTCAAAGTTATTAACCTAACTTAAATATTTTATATACATTATATTTATAATTTTTTAAGTAAAATGCTATTATAAACCTTCATCTATTGCGTCGATATAGGGAATCTAACAGAAAATGAAACCGCCAAAAAAATTTAAGCGAACCTGGCTGCCAAAGATATGCCGTTCATTTGATTATCGAATACTCGCAAAGGCTTTTTAAATGCACCCCCAACTTATTCCTCCGTTACCGGGTAACCAAGTATTTTTAATGATAAAGTTTCCTCAGCAGACGTGACCGAGAAGTTCCAAATTAAGCGCGCAGCTAATTAAGTCCAGAAACAATGGGCGTCGTTTTTAATTTTATTCGCGTTTACGTAATCCTTACAAACACTGTAATGTTTTATTACACCTTATTACAAAGTTAGTCAGCGATTTAAGGAGGTTTTTGGAAGCTACTTAGCGAACTTTTTATTTGTATATTTGTTGCAAAGCCAGAGAGAAGGCAATAAACATTGCAAGTTGTGGTTTTCCGACTAAATTTATGTGTGAAGTTTATGGGTGTTGTAAGTTCAGTAACTTTAAACTGTCATATTTTGTAGTACATCGTTGAAGGTTATTGTATTTTCTAGTATTGATAGACTGATTATATAATAAGGAAAGTGAGAACTAAATTTATATATCCTCCTATATATCCTTCTATGATTAATTTCGTTGAGAGTTCCAAGACAGTCGAGTCATTTCTCTGGGACGACTAGAGTTTCGATTGGTCCTGGATACACACCCAGGATCAATCATTAAGTATGACAAACAACCCAATATTTATGTACATAAATAAATATTAACATACAAGATTGTTAAGACATCTTACATCAAACATTAGCGTTTAAACATTTAAGCCCTCACTGTCTAGACGTGGCTATCAAATTATATTACTTCGGGCTACACGATAAGGTTCAATAGGCTACATTTCAATTTATGTTATTGCTTAACAATTTGTCAGAATAATAATAATATATATTTTGCACAGGGAAATATTAAAACGATGCCGATGTATAGATAAAAGACTAATCTATACTCAAAATATTATAAAGCTGAAGAGTTTGTTTGTTTGCTTTAATGCGCTAATCTCAATCTCTTTCAGTGTTAGATATCCCTTTTATCGAGGAACGCTATAATAGTCTATAAAACATTCGAAATCCACGCGGATGAAGTCGCGGGCAGGAGCTAGTCGATTATATAATACAGAGAACGATTAAAACTTATCGATATTGTATTACAGATACACTGAACTGAAACAGGACTGTTTATAACTGAACGACACAAAATAAAGAACGAGTTTTCAAAACGCAATTTAGCTAGGTAAACGGGTCGCAAAGTGAAATGAGAAAAAATAATGGCGTGGTATATGCAATTATCCCTTTTCATTGCGCGAGAGTCGTGACGTGTTTAGAAGTAATAATGCCGGCCCACGGCATGCAAATAAATCCCTAATAGATGGTGGGGTTCGCATTACATTTATGAGCCCATTTTGTTGCGTAAGTACTAGCGAAAGCGCATTTTTTAATGTTAGCTGTGATAAAGCACCTACTCGCCACGCTAGAGTGGTTAACTCAGAATGCTCGGATTATTTATATCCAAGAGAAACTTTATATTACAATTAAGCCTGAAGTAATATGAACCTTTCTTTTTGTTAACTGTAATACTATTAAAATTTGGTATGTAATTTTCTGCGTTAAGAGCCTGCTCGAATAGCGATCCTCAATTTATTGTTCGGCATCATATGCAGCCTCGCTACGGCACAAGCTATTATACCACGTTATACAGACTAAGGTGACCGCTGATAAAATGACCCCTATTGAATAAAAAACCGGCCAAGTGCGAGTCGGACTCGCGCACGAAGGGTTCCGTACCATTATCTATAAAATCTTATTTTATTCTGTTTTTAATATTTGTTGTTATAGCGACAACAAAAATACATCATCTGTGAAAATTTCAACTGTCTATCTATCACGGTTCATGAGATACAGCCTGGTGACAGACGGACGGACGGACAGCGGAGTCTGTAATGTAGTAAGTAGTAAGGGTCCCATTTTACCCTTTTGGTACGGAACTCTAAATATGGCTAGGGAGGCAACAGCACCCTCTCTACCTAACCTCTCTAAACCACCATGAAGATACACATACAAACGATTGTCACCATCTAAAGTTTCACGCAATTGTCAGTCATTCGAAAGTACGTCTTAGGCAATATAGTTACGTCTAGAACACAAACAAGCACTAACTAATGCGTCCCATTCATATTAATATTCATGTTCACGTTGAACATAGGAAAGAGCGTCTAAATACATGCGTGTGTTTCTAATCGTCGTGGTAACAATACGGTAAGGCGATAGTGGTAACGAGGACGTTGGAATGGTAAGATTGCGATGAGCGGAGTGGGTGGATGGTAAGGTGCGTTCACGACGCGTCGCAGATAATTAAAACGAACACATCAGAGGTGCGGCGTCTTTAATGAACTAGCTGAGGCCGTGGCTTCTCCCACACGGGTTCAACCCGAGATTACATATCCTTTTGGTATGTATTCTCTGTAACTGTTGGCAGAAACGTAGTATTGCGAGAACGTAGTACTCCACATTTTGTGAGAGGAGAAATTTGTCAGTGCTAACTTAGAATAACTAAGAAAGTATATTACTATGACTTTGAAGACATACCTACTGAATAATAATGTAAAATTGTTGATTTTTCCAAATAAAATAAAAATAATACATAAATTTGTAATCAGAGGGATAGGCAGACGTGTTCTTATTTCTCATGCTCTTGTACACCACATTTTGCTGCTGATTTTGAATATTGTAATTAAAATAGAGAGGAAAGAGCAATAAACTTAATAACTCCATTAATAAAGGTAAATAAAATAGGAGTCAGGAAAATACAGATTTCATTTCTTAAGTTATTGAGTAAACTATGACGTAATCGAAAGCAGTAAGAATAAACATTACAAAAAAGAGCTTATTTATAATTGCAAAAGTTCTCTGCTTCAACAGAAAACAAAATATTTTTACTGCCAAGATCGTTCTTTTTACTGCTCTTAAAAATATTTACAAATACTGAAGCAAAAGCAATAAAGCGCTGTAACACCTAATCCAACGGATAAAACTTTGTAATCCGGATAACGCCGGCCATATTTATAGTGTTGCCATATGGCGTTAATAGCTGTTGCAGTAAAACATCTCTTAAACTAGGTGCTTGCTTAAAATCTCTAGGACATTGTAAACAAATATATTAAACCGTAAAATGAAAATTCTCGAATCAAATTAAAGGTATCTTATTGCCTTAACTGGTTCTCGGATTTGAGCAATTCGTAGTCTAAATAGGTTTCAATTTATTTAATATGTATCTTAACGACTTCAATAGTATATTAATATAAGATTAAATATATAGAGTGAGTTGCACCAAAGTGTTAGCGTTAAATATGGCCGCTTGTATGAGAATTACCTTCTAACTTAACGTTGACGTACGTACTTAACGATAACAAACGATTCGTGCAACCCACCTGGCTGGAGGCCTTGTATTAGGTCTTGCCAATCGTCCGGTTAAGCAGTAACAGCTCCCTCAGAGCTAACTGCGAGAGACAAATTCGAAAAAAAAAAAGAAAAATATTTAAGATTAACTAAGTTCAGTGACAGCTAAACATTATCAAGACCTTCTCAAAACTGCAAGGATCAATTGAGCCACTTTCTTCACCCTTTTAAGCCTTGTTAACTTCAGAATCCATATTCTTAATCCGTCCAAGGAGACTTTGGACTTACTGTCAATTATTTTAAAAGACTTGAAGACGCTTTTACGTAATCCGTGGATGTACCACATGGTTACAAGCGATGCACTTTAAATAAAACCAGAGTGAATCAACTGCATTTTTCTAGGTGTTTGCAGACTGTGCTAGATAATACTATTGATACTATGTGTACTTGCAACACTACTGACAAAATCTGGAGTACTTGTTCATCATCAGCCGACAGTCGTCCACGTTTGAACAAAGGCCTCCTTCTTTTAGAAGGGGGGGGGGTTAATAATACATGGAAATTAAAAGATAGTTTGAATAAACAAGGAAATAATAATTTACATTTAGTCAAACTAAACCAAGTAGTAAATATTTAACTCCTTCTGGACCTAGATAAATCATCACCACTAGCTTATAAACTAATCCATGTATCTAAATCGATCAAGCCTTTCATAATTTAAATTACAGTATCAAATTGATAACTTTTTTTTCTCTTTGCGATACCTACATTAATAAAACAGTAAATTCCATTTACATCCTCAGTCAATTTATGATATAACTTAAGATTAATTTCCACATAAAAGCAAATACTTTTCGCCAACAAGCATTACTAAGTACGCTCACGTACAAACGTATTGGCCTAACAGATCACGTCAAACGGAAAAGTCAACGCACCATCATATCCTAGTTGTAATTCTGTGCCAGATGCTAAACAGAATAATAATACACAAGTGAGCATTGAGCAATGAGCAATTGAGCATATGTACGAGCAACACCGACTAGTTCCTCAGACTATTCACGCCCCAACTTCCAACAGTCTGGGAACTTAAATTAAGTCAGCGCCGTACATGAGTGCGGGTCTACAGGGAAAAACTCCCTAATCTACTGAGTCGTTTACCCTGTGACCCTAAAAACGTAATTAAGATCTCTCTCTGGAGACCACAGCGTACAGCCTTCATGAATAACCCGCTGTTAGCGGCCTTGCATGTTTTGCACGATGTTCGCCAACTGGGTTTGGCTTATATTATTATTAGTATTCTTCGTATTACTAGCGTTAGTTTCGTTTTGGTTATTATGAACCGTGCATTATTGTCCTCGTTGAACTTAATGTATGATCAATAGGTAGTGCAGCAACTGTGAGACTTTTTTGGCCTTTGCCATTGGAACATTGTATTCCCGATAACGTTATGCTACATTGGTATTAGTTTAAGATTATAAAACAGATCGTATTTTCTACGACATAGACAAAACGTATCGTAATTCAAACATGAAGCCAATATTTCGGTTAACTAATATAAAACCTTACTATTTTCGCAGATTTCGTTACAATCTTTGTCTTCACTATAAAGATTAGTGACGGATTTACCATGTTCAAATAAAAATACGACTACCATTTGAAATAACCTATCACATCAATATTGAGTACCCATTAGTACAAGGTTATTAATATAATAAAGGCAGACAGCTTTGACCTTTGTAGTCAAAGTAACGACCATTTGACAAAACTACAATAACCCCAATTTTTTCGACAAATGTTATGGCGCCAAAAAATCGCACATTCATAAAATCAGGTCGACCATACAATATGGTTGTATACAAAAATGTGTGATCAAAACTGCCGAACAAGGAAACACAAACGCATTGAACAATAGAAGACTCGTCCACGTAACGTTTCCTACTATTCTAGTAAGAGTAGGGCACTACTGACAGCGTTTTAAAAGCCCAAAAACGCCTCTGTATGTATTACTATACCAGGCTATTGTAAGTATTATAATATAATTAATAAATAAAGTATAAATTATTAATAAAATAATTATAATTAATCGCATTATTTTTAATTGTATGTGATTAATTATCATTATTTATTCATTCACTTCAGTCAGTCAGTTTAGTCACTTAAAAAATAGACATGCAAGGCGATTGCAACTGTTTTGACAAATCCAACAGCTACCAAACCAGTATTGGAGTAATTAAGTCATCAATATTTATCAAAGCCAACTGGTACTATTCTAATAAAGTCTAGTCTAGACTTTACTACTACACTTTCAACAACTAGTATGATAAATTGATCTTATTTTCGTTCTCAATAAACTTGATCGCCATCATTTGCACCACACCTCAAAGAGCCGGCTCACACTCTCCCACGAAATTAACAGGCAATTGTTATGGGTTTTGCAAGTGCCACAGTGATAAAATAAAATATACGGAATTATAGGCACACGCCGTAATACAACATCGTAACTGTCTATTCAAAATTAACAGAAATTATACACTTTCTAAAATCTCTTCATTAATTACTGACCAGATTTAAAATTTAAACATACGCGTTGACGAATCTATAGTAGTATATCAACTTTAATCAGCATAATAAAAAGATTAGTGATCTTTATTGACACTAAATCTGATGAAAGTATGGATTAATGAGATGTTACGTCTTTAAAAGTGTGATGAAATACCATTTCTTCTTAAATCAGTTCTGTCCAAAATTAAGTGGCATTTAGATTTAATTCATATCGGTTTAGAAAAGTTTGAGGAACTAAGTATTTGGTAAGCTGTGTGGATTACGATTCCTAGAAGACAAATTAGACTAAATAAAGACAGGATTACGAGAGACCTTGAACAATGTCTCGGATTTGTAAGGATAAAAGACTGTAATAAATTTTTGCTGGTCTTCAACACAATTATTCGATTTGAAATCCAACAAAAGAGACACTGGAATAAATTTTATACACGCTATGATCTGACGACGTCACATAAGTCTGATAAAGATGGAAATAAATCTATGTCACTAAAAATGATACCAGAATTTGTAAACGAAAATATGAATGACGACGGTTGATGTAATAATGAGATAAAAAATATCGAAAAGACTAGGTACAGCAAATGCAAAATACTTTAAATGGTTTTGGTTTGGATGATGATGATGAAAATGGGGTTTCTACACCGTTCTTCTCGATTGGAATGGGTACCAGCCCCTTAACCATGAACTCTATAAGCAGGACATTTGACACCAAATGCTGCATGAAAACATCCTGCTTTAAGAGTTCATAACATAAGGGGGCTGGAGTCTCTATTAATTGCAGGCGACTGAAAATGGTTTACATAACTTTCTAATGGTTCATAGGTCACGGCTTACGTGGCTCGTAGCTCTGTCTGAGCTGAAGTAAATGCATGAACTCCTTTATATAAAGTTATTTCTACAGATGCAGATATGGCTGAACATGTATAAGTTTTCGCAAGACCACTTCAATATTTGGACTACTTGCATTGGGTGGCAAGCTATCGTAAAGTTTGATAACTTGGGAATATCAATATGGCCAACTGTTTACATATTCATGATTCGCCAGGCTACATACAGATGGGAGGAGATTGGAAGATTCCAAAATAAATAAAGGTATGTAGCCAATGAGGGAACCTGTGAAGTAGACTAGAGTTGGTGCAATATCAACAGTCTTGTCTTGAGCCTCACAGATTTATAGAAACAAGGTGTTGATAAAAATAGGCAGTATATACGAGAGTAGATACTACATCAGTTGACGATTATGACTTGCGATCCCATACAGTTTTGCACAATATTTATATTAGTCATAAATCCATCTTTCTCGAAATTAATATTTTCTGGTTGAAGCCTATTTCAGATACAAATTAGGACGACTTTTGTTTCAAAAAAATTCTAGTCTACCGCAAGCTCTTGTACCAAAGCTTAAAATTAAATACTAAACATAACAGATGTGCAAAGTAATAAGTACCTACTATATTATGTTATAAGTACTACATTTGCATGCTAATATTGGAAAATGCAGGAAACAGCATGACATGTATACCAACATTTAAATTAATTCAACGTTTAAAATTTGAATGGTTCGCAGACATTATGTTACATGTTAAACTGAACTGTCCATAAAAACGTAATACCTCTACAACCGTCCAAAACTTCTAATCGTCTACTAGAAGTGATTAAAAAAACGATTATTACACAACAAATATCGTGTTAATTCGACAGAATATACCTACACCGGAGGCTTGTAATTACAAAAGTTAAAACATTTCACCGTACGTAATAGCGATACCAAAATTAACTAATTTAATAGTTTTAAACAAAACACCTACCACGCCACAATTAGCTAATCTAATCAAAAGGTAAAAGTAGTTTCTGGACAATCTAGGCGAAGTTCCTAATTAACAAATTACTGGGTTAACAAACTTCCCTTTTGCACTTGTGAAACAGAAACATTTGTATCCTTATGTCGGTTTGGCCTCGACGTTGAGTGCAGGAAATCCCCGAAGGCAGGGGATCTGAAATTACTTGACTTTAATACAGAAATGCTGTAGGCACAAGCACATGTTTGTGGTTTATTTTATAAAAATTTCGTCGTTACCCGAGTACAGCCAGCCGGGGCTTATTAATTCTTTATAGTAATTCTGGTTAAATTAACAATGAACATTTATTTTATCTTCAACGAAAGTTCCATTAATTGGCAATGCAATATTGGTCGGATGGCCACTCCTCATCTTCTTGTAAAATCTTTGTCCACTAATTTATATAATGTCGTGAGCCCATTTTAAATACATAACCTCAAAAATCTGCGGGTATATACTAATGTTTGTTTCTTTCTTTCCTGCGAGGTATAATCCGCAATCCCCAGCAGTCGAAGGGTCATCAAGATTGTTCCAGCCCTAAAATATGTTATATAAAGAAAAACCATAAGGAAAAACGGCTCAACAACTTTCCGAAACTCGGAAAGATTTTTGAAGGGTATGGAAAACTTTCAGACTCTTGGACGTGTCAAGTATTAAGAATACTTCTATCCTAGACATACGTGACTTGCTATAGCATATGCTTCTTAAACAATAAACAGATTGAGATTGAATATTCTATTTAAATTATATTTATATTCAAGTTTAAGCACTCTTAAGGTACAATTACTAAAAAGTAATTGAAACTCAACAAGCCCCAAAGAGACATTAATGTTACAACGTACAATCTCAAATATCTCTTGAAAAACGTAATTTCGTGTGTCTCGTCGTTTACCATCAAAAGCAATAAGCTTGGATCCGTATATCGAAATGAGAAGTTTACGCTAAAAATCAGTACTCATGTAATATTAAGTGAGTTAAATTGAATATTAATGTTGCTTCATCGGTAATAACATTTTAATGATCACCGGCTTCTTAAAGTTATTACTTTTTTATTTACTCGCTTGTATTTTCTGGAGGGGTTAGCAGAGTGTACCCATACACCACATAGCTGCATTTTAATCAAGCGAGTTTTTAGTCAGGCACAATTTGTACTCAGTGGTGTCTTAGAATAAGTAGAAAAGTCCACGTTATTCTGACATTAAAAAGACCACATTCATCCTAATCTAAATTTAGATAAGCCTTGTGTATATGATTCGTTACGTTAACCTCGGAAGTACCTCAACATAATAATATAGTCAAACCCTTAAGGGCATTAAAGTTGTTATTCCATGTTTACAGACGAACTACCAACAAACTAGGTGAGCTTAGACGTTTTTCCACGTATGATCCCAGCTAAGTGGAAGGGTGCAATTTATATAAGGATGTGACAGTCCCTTGAATTATGGTGATCGGTTCCCGGCTGACGTGATCCCGGGTTCCATAAGCTTTTTAGCCACTATCGACCGCTTACAGCTTTCCGTTCAAAATGTTTTTGCCTGCCTGTTATTGACATATGGCTGCAATATAACGGCTAATGTAAATACGGATTTCGCGTGATATTTATGTGGTTTTAGCCGCTCTGAAAAACGGTGGTAAATATTCGTTGACCGTAGTCAATGGCATTTGTTATTGAAAGCGGATTTGAACAATATTGGTTAGGTTGCTGGCTGGTGGAATATTTTTATTTTTAATAAAACAATCAGGTAAGCACATGTTTATAGGGGAAAATAATTCTGACACAAAATACAACTTCAGTTTGATTAAGTGTGTTAAATTAAGTTTTGTCATTACTTCCATAAAAATGTAAATCGCTTTTGACGTTTAATCATTGATACTAGACTATGACGAAAATTGTGCGACGTAGGTCAAACACTCTCAGTATAAATCATAAACACTGGATTTGAATTATTATTATGAGCCTATAATGCCTCACTGCAGGGCAAAGGCCTCCCTACTCTCTTTCCGATGTCTATGTCAATATCCAGTCCTCCAAAAAGGAATCCATTTCATTTCGCCATCTCCGTTTGAGTCTGCCTCTCTGACGACTACCTTGTTGAGGGGCTTCATTGGGACTTACATTTGGCCCATACCAAAAAGTCGGATTTGAATCGCAAAAAATTAATGATTTGCAAATGTAGAAAAGAACATTTTGAAATTGCATTCAAGTCCTTTTTGTTTACTATTTAGTAAGAGCATCGCAATATTTGATGTTTACTTATATTCAGGATAACATTAAACAAAAAAACGATAGTTGTTGTGTCCCATTGTTAAAATGCATTTTAGTGTTTACAAGTAAACGGTGAATTGAATACACTGCTTTGTTTTAGTTATGAAAATATGACGACGCTAGTTTTTAAAATTATGTGGATTATAAATCCATTATCTAATGGAAAATTGTCAAAATATAGATACTATAAACAAATATAATATTGAGCTCATGCATTCTTGAATCACAAAAGGTACCGAAAAAATAAGTTCGAATGAAATACTATTCCTGAATTTTATGAAGACCTTAAATCCATCGACCAAAGACAAATCACTTTTTCTTATGACACAAATGGCAACACTTTTAACCTCTTCGCATTCGACCGTTGTAGATCACTATCGGTCACACAAGTCACATTCATAGTTGCAACATAAAAGGGCGAAAACACCGAACTACTTTTGGCTCGTTATTTGGACCCGTCCGGGTCCTCAATCGGAATCAGGGCCCAAAATGTAGGTCATCGTACTTCCGCATCCCATGTTCAGGGAAATGACCGGGTTCAGAGAATTGTGTCTTCATTTATGAAAATATAAAGTCGTCCCTTTGATTCATGATCACAGCCCTGGGATTTGTCGTGAAATGTCGTTGCGTTTTTGTCTTCGAGTTTTTCGAAGCAAACGAACCGTGGCGGAGGAAATGACGGTTCATTTTTATGCCCTGGCTATAATGCCTGTGTTTGCATGTAAATTTTAGTACCTCAATAAAGTGAGCCAGTCTCCTGAAATATCGGAAATTTACTTAAATTTACATTTTAAAAAACAAAAATTGCGGATAAATCTTCTAGCATCGCATAAACTCAGTTCATTATTCGTATGAATTATTTTTATAACATTCCTCCGCCTACGATGAGCGCGCGGATTTTAAAACTCCTTTTA
This sequence comes from Abrostola tripartita, assembly GCA_905340225.1. Classification (NCBI taxonomy): domain Eukaryota; kingdom Metazoa; phylum Arthropoda; class Insecta; order Lepidoptera; family Noctuidae; genus Abrostola; species Abrostola tripartita. Next base: position 3,146,992 of record HG996494.1, read on the forward strand.
ATATGTTAAAACTACATAATATTCGGTTCATAACTTTGATTTTATTTTTTGCTAAAGCATCAAGCAATAAATCCATGAAAAATCGTTGCACTTAAAATTAGAGGTTGTGAATCCGATTTTAAATAACTGAATTGTATTTTGTGCATCACGTTTATCATGCCTGAAATTTTAAATTTGAAGTAACAAAGGATTAACAGGCTTGTTAACTATGGAGCTTCTGGCTCGTTTTTCGCAGTTAGAACGATATTTAGAAGCCCGGCCCATTTACTTTACTAGTCTTTATTCAATTATTCGTAAGCGTCCGTGGATTAATACTTAGAATAAAAAAAACCTCCAATATTGTTTGAATTTGGATTTCTGATTTAACACAGGTTTTTTTTGCTAAATACTTCTAAAATACTTCTTTTGTGCAAGAAAAGTTAACGTACATTAGTAGGTAACAGATATGAACCTATACCAAGTTATTTTTACGTGTTCCTTTCCCGGCAACGGAACAGCAAGAGTAGTATGTTATCCACTGCCCCACGGGACCATTATAATAATAACAGCCTGTAACTGCCCCTCTGCTGGGCAAAGACCTCTTTTCATATAGAGAATTGAGCATTGATTGACCTTAACAATAAATGAATATAGGTAACTACTACTTAAATATTTAAGTACTACCGAACAAGATTTGAATTACTCGTATTGCAAATGCGTCACTTCGTTTTTGACACAGTTAGGTCAAGGTAAAATTAGGCTAAATCTAAATTAACTGCGACCTGATTGGCGCAATGGCTAAGCGATTGAACTGCTGCTTTAAAGGTTGCGGGTTCGATCTTCGCACCGGACAAAAATTTCGCTAATCTGGGAGTTTGTGTATGTAATATTCCATGTTTGTGAAACTCACCCACAAATCAAGAGACTGTAGGAGGTGACGAATTATTAAAAATAATGCATCATTACATACTGTAGAGTTAGGTTGAAATATACAAATAAGCACATCCTCTATAACTTACGGTTCTCTTGTATTTATGGTATCCTTGTGTATGACTTGACGGCCTGAATACGTGACGTCACTGTACGCGCTGGGGAAAGTACCACATTCTCAACATATTGTCACACGTGTTCTACTTATGACGGCTCGGTTAACAGTTCATTCATCAAAACTCGACAGTGGCTAGAGTGTTATAAAACAAAAGAAAGCGATGTTCGTATTATTTTTTTTGTCGAAATCGGCAATTGGGTGAGAACTAATTGTTCTCCCCCAATTGCCTGCATACAGTCCAGTCATATGGATGAGAGCGAGGTGGACCTCGTTGGTCTAGTTGTTGCTAAGCGCAACTGCTGATTATGAGCTCCTGGGTTCGAAACCCGGCGGCAAATGTTATTGAGTTTTTCCATTAGTTAATTCTCAGTAGCAGCACGGAGTCTGGATTTGTGCCCGGTTAATGGCAATAGGCTCACCCCCTATATTATATTGAGACCAATAACATAACTGGCAAAATGTGGGTACACTACTATAGGTACACCTCTGCCTACCCCCTTCGGGGAAAACAGGCGTGATGTTATGTTTTTTAAAGCTAGACTTTTTTGGCACTCTGTGCGACTGACGTAATTAGGTATCATCACTTGTAGAGGCTCTCTATTTGCACCTATTTTATACGTCCAGAATCTGCAATAACCAATAGGTATGCGATAAACCGTAACCGTTCCTTCTTTGACAAGAAAACCACGAATTACAGGCAAGACTGTACGTAGTAAACGTGACTTTTAATATACAGCAAATATAAGCTATCAATTTGCCTTGTCTTCGATAAACCAACACGACCATGTGTTACTTAGTATTGACCTTTCATCGTCAGCCATCCATTCATAAAACTACATTATGCAATCCCGACATTCAAACTGATGAGTGTAATTTACAAATCTATATTTAATATACGTATCTAACGTTTGTATTGCGTTTTTTACGATGTCTTTGATGTTCAAGTTTAATATTTATTTTATTTACTTGTAATAAATTCTCGATATTATTTTTTAAATTGCTTTTGAGCAGTATTTAAAAGTAACAACATTTAAAACTAATGTAGGTAGATGTTAAGTTACTTTTAATAAGTAACTATTTTTTTAATGCATAGAGCTCCTTACTGTTGAGATAGAGACGTTAAATATGATCATATTGGTGCAGTAACTGAGATAAGACTGCTGCGCTAAGGGTTGCAGGTTCAATACTCACAAGACAGTTCTTGCTTCAAATCGTTTATTCGCGAATATGGGTATATACAAAATATAAATGTGGTAGATAAATAATAATAATGTCCTCCTGACCTGTCTCAGCTGCCCAGGAGATATTATAGTGCACAAGTATGAGCGCAGACACAGGTGCACGCCCTATTCCCACACTCGCATAATCCGATGGGACGGTAGACCGACACGACCGGAGAGAGATCAGGCGCAGGACGGCCAACGGCTTAACGTGCCTTCCGAAGCACGGAGGGGTCTCGACATGTGAAAACGGTCACCCATCACAAGACTGACCGAGGCGAGCACGGCTTAACCTCGCAGATCGCCTGATCGTCGGGGTAGCTACATAGCTACGAGCCCCACGAGTAGGTAAATAAAAATAGTATCCCAAACATATTCTACCTTATGGCATGCAAATATTATATGTAAGTATTTTATATTCATTTACATTTAGAAAAACAAATTGAAATTATCTTAAAGTAGTCTGAAAGTTATTATATCTTACCATCTAAGTACTTATATCATAATAACACTTATTTATATGGAAGTCTTTTAAATTGGTTTAATAAAAATGTTCTATTTTTAAAATGTAATCTGGCAATTTATTGTACAGTTTGGGAGCCATACAAACCATACTTTTATTTAACAGAGTAGTATTACTAGGAACGGCTTGTATTATATTCTTGTCTGTAAAACGAAGTGCATTAAAAAAGGTGGTATAAGTTGGGGGCCTTTTAAATAAGTTAACAAATCCTAAAGCCCCATTACTTAGATCATAGTACCTCGTGTAGCTATTTTGAAAATTCTATTCTTCGACAGAGTGTCTTCGAACAAGTGCGAGTATTCCATTGTCTGTTGTTTAGTAGTTTGGAATATTAAAAATGTAACCCACAACCGCTTACAATGTAATACTGTACACGGACAGTAGAGGCGCGAGAGTTTGATTGTGGAACGGGGAATCGTTGCTGTTCGTACGATTGAATATAATTCTGGGTTCTTTCCACCTTACCTTACCTGGGACAGAAATATAAACACAGACACGTTTGAAAGCAATGTAGTTGAATTAAAGCTTTGTTATATACTTCAAACGTATAAAATATAAGTACATCACTATTGCTAAAACGAAATTCTACTAAAATATATTACAGACGGTCACCAGAATTAAGATTTTTATTACTCATTATGTATACATAAGTATATAAAGCGGTACCCGTATGATGCGAGTAACACCGCAGGCAATAACTAGTATCATATAATATCTAATACAACATTACAATTAGTTTGCAATGTACATTAGATTGAAATATTAAATCCCTTCTTTTGGATGATCGGAAAACGTTTCTAATGCGTCACTTTAAATGATGAGTGACAGCTTAACCTGCAATTAACAATTCATTAATAATCACCACGATAGGTAGAGTAATTATAGCGAGAACATTTCATTAAAATTATCATGTTAGTTGTGCGTCTACATCTGTGATATCAGGTGGATACATATTTTATAAAGATTTTTCTTATATCTTGGTCTAAAAATAAAAAAGGTATTTTAACTACCAACCTAATTGCATGCTTCAAATATTGAAGAGTTATCTGAACATCAGTAGAAACATCTGTCTAATTAGCTTCAAAGAAAATGTCGGCACATTCCCATAGTTGTAATACCTAAAGTAAACAACTAAGATCTAAGTTTCAGCACAATGCTGAACACTGACGATGCCCGACGTCTACGCACACAGACGTAAGTGACGTAGCGGTGTGTAGGTAACCGTAGTCTCATTCTTACCTGCGCACGCGCGCGTCGCCTCGAAGAAAGGCTCAGTGCTGACTTGGCGGCCGTCGCGACCGCACCGGCCTGCCGACATGTGGCAAACCTTGTGACTCAAGTGTTGTGAATTGTGTACAAGCACAGTGGCCGTGCAATAACCCCAACCCCTGATAGTGCTTAACCGGATTTTTAGTTGGAACGCCCCGCGGCGTGCATAAGGTGGGTGCTATCTTAAATCTTGCTCCCCTATCGTCTAGACTATCAGTGCTAGCTCAGTCGAGTGTTAATTTAAGGTAATGTGAAAGTTGTGACGATCGATCGTCGAGTTCGAGGAGTCAGCGATGTTGACACACTTTTGGTTCAGGTGTGGTCGCTAGCAGGTGGGCGCGCCGGCTGTGTGTCAGTAATACGTGTCCGACCAAAATTCCGATCTCGAGAGACCGCTTTCGGCTGGACAACTTTCTTCCGGCCGAGGTTTTTGACTCTAGCGTTCTATGGGCCTATTATATCGGTGTCAATGAATACAATGTTGACAAAACACTGAAGTTATAAGCGGAGTGATAATAAAAGCCCGAGATTATGCCATCAAACGGAAGACATCAACGCGCTCCGTTGAGTTTCTTGCGTCTCTGGCACTAGGGTGCACTGGCTTTTTATTATCTCGTTTAATATCTGCAATTAAATAGTCTTAGTATTTACAACGCTCTACGTTATAATTATTTAACTCTTAATTATTTTTCTCTTATATATAATTATTATGAATAATGTTTAGGTCTACTGTTTTTAGTAAAGAGTTGAAAAGTTTAAATATCAATTGTGAAGTTCAAAAAAATAATTTTGTAGTATTAGTCAAAATTTTAGTTCGTAAATATTAGATAAATAAACATATTAGATACTTTTAAGGTCATAAAGCTATAGTAACAAAATCTGCACCAATAAAAAGACTTTGAGCTTCAATGTCTTTTCAATATTGCAAGGCCTTCTTAATTCCCCATTACTATATGTGTATACAAAGAGTACAGTTGAGGTATTTATAGGGAAATCAAAATTATTACACGATAAACAAGAAGTGGAAGGCAAACGGGGACAGAGTCGAGTATGCCTACTGACGAGGTTGAACCGGTCTCCCCCCGCCCCCTAAGCTGCAGCACCCCCCGCGCCTCAGTCGTCGCCTCAGTAACGCGCGATGCGCCTGAGTGCATCCCTTGCATCTCTTTTTTCATAAATTATGATAAGCATGAACTTGGTGCGTTGTTTCCTGTCACAGTACCCTAACACGTAAACATAATCTGTCGGTGTTCTAAGTAGGTTTTTTATACTGTCAAGCTGTAATCCCCAGTAGTAGGTATAATTCTCTTTTACCAGGACCGTAAACACCCACAATATGAACTGTGTCATAGGCAGCAAGCCTGTTGCAATTCATCAGGCTCACACCCACCGCCTTACGATTCGCTTTCCAGGCAACAGAAAATAATCGAACTCTTAATCCGTCCCCCGTGGAGTCTAAGAGGACTAGATTTGATATATTTACTTACTCCATTGACTCAGCGACCCAAAGTGGATATTGGCCTCCGATCCGAGAGCTCTCTATGTATGTATAATGTATATGATATCCAGTTGTTAGCTAGAAGATTACGAAGGTCTCTTTCGACAGCATCAGACTTGATGGAAGAAAGAATAGTTATAACAAAATAAATACATATTTCATTAAGCGTGCTGTACCTAAGTCTTTAATTACATCTCTATCTATCTACCTAAAATCATTGCCAAGCAAACGCAAGCTTACATAAACTTAAATGAATAATTAATGTTCTCAATAGTGCCAAAGCATGGCTTGTGCCAACCTGGATTCCATTTGGCACACCACACTTGCATAAAAGATTATCTAAATGCTCCTCAAAATTATAAAAACATAAGAAACTGTTTACTGAATACCCAACCTTTGCTTGGAGACATTTATATGGTTTCACATGGAACCCTTACAATTCGGGGAAATTAAACAATGGCAAACACTTCCCGAATCCTTTTTTATAAGGTTTCTGACTGCCTATATCAGTTCTCTGAAAAGATAACGAGAAACATTGTTTGTAAGATCCACTCTCCTCTCATCTAATTTTATAAGCTAGCCTAACCTAACAAGCCGATATTATTATGATTATGACCAGCGCAAAACGAGTTTCTTTCTAACCTGTATAAATAATATTCATACAACCCATCTAAGTAGCAATATATCTTGAAGAACTGCCAACTTGATTATAAGACTTTAACACAAATTCTATAGAGACTGAAATAACGAAGAAACGTAGATGGTTGCCAATTAAATAAATGTGACTTATTTCACTTTTCAAGTCCCGAGGACTGATTCATTTTCATTCCTCCGAGACGTTTTATTTTACGAATCTGAATTAATTATCATAAATATATTCAATTCCATATCAATCATACTACTAAATTAGGTTTGTGGTGCCGATAGGGTGTTGCCGCGCTCTGATGAATAAATCATTTTCTGGGAGAAATTCGTATGACTCGAACCAAAGGTTATTCACAAATATCCTCTTGTGGTAGAATATAAATTTCTATTACGTGCGATATTATGAATCGGAATGATGGGAATAAGAAATTATTCAGAAACATTCTTAACTGACGAAATAAATAAAAACAAATCATAGTCTAATTAACTACATTTAGTTTACTATAAGCTTTAAAAAGCATGTAAATACAAACTGAAATTAATTTTACTCATACTTGTTCAGCAATTAATCAAACAAGAAACATGTCAAACCTTCCTCACAAAAGAAATCACAATAAGCAGGAACTAAGCTGAACCAGAAGCGCATCGTAACAACGTGTTAGAAGATGAAAATCCCACGTAAGCAAAAACTCCCTCATACATATTTCATGCTGTTCTATAATTAAGAACAAAGAGAGTATAACGAACGTCTGGCAAAAAGACCATTGAGGTCGTTGAGGGCAGAGCACAAACGTTTATTTCGTCATCGCATAACAAACCGAAAAAGGTCTCGATGTCAGAATTTTTATTATAGAAAAGTTTTGTATGTATAGAGAAAAACGAAGACTGTAGGTTCGTTTAAAATTTATTATAGTACTTTGCGTTGAAGGCATTTTCATTGTAGACTACTTTAACGCTCCGTATTTAGACCTCATATGAAAAAGCCAGTGTAACTTTTGGTATAGTGCCTAACCATAGTTATTTAAAAATATTTTAAGTTAATACCAGCAAAGAAATATGAATGCAGGCTTGAAAAAGAGCAAGCGATATTTGAAATGCTAATGAATTTAAGCCTCTGACTCATACCAACAAATAATATCACGGAGGTTATAAAAACTTATTGATACCAATGTGTTTGAACCCATTGATGTGCGATTAACGATACTGAACCAATTATCGAGCTCATAAGTGCTATAATTGACTTTAGACCCATACATAATTACGCTACAAAACCCGTGCACGAGGTGAAAGTGTTACACACACCAAAAGACAGTTTAATTCTCACTATCCACGCTACGAATTGACCCGCATTGAATGTAGAGTACCTGCATTTTGCAGAAACATAACAGCGAGTTGCAAAAACTGCATACAATGAAACTGTGGCTAATCCAAGTCTAATCGCTCAGAGACTGGCTGGATAGGTTAAAACTAAATGCTTTTAGAAGATTTTAGATATATTTTTTTAAGTTCTCTTGAATCGAATTCAAATTGTCATGATCCCGTTGAACAAGCTATTAAAGTTAACAGTATTGAGTTGGTTATAATGATCAAGTACACGCATTTATGGGTGTAATAACATACGAGAACAGGCTACACTTCTAACTCGCTAAATGTAGCTTCCTTAGCAACAAATACTTTTGGTGTCATCTTGTCTAATACTTTAATGTCAATATCAATATACTTTAGAACACATTATTTAACAATCAAATATTGATTTACGCTCGACTTAACAATTTTGGCTTTCCTACGCTGACCTCTAAAATCTTCTTCGTCTTATCGTGTCAACGGCTCAACTTATTTCAATGAATTTTAACCAATACGTGTGCCCTCAAATTACTCAATGTTATATAACACGAGCGGTTAATACCGCAAAGCTATGCATCTGAAGACGTGAGCCGAGCCAACGGTTACCATTCCGTTAGTGCTAAGGGGGTCATGCGCGCTGCCGTCGCGTGCGCAACTTTCAACACACCCGACATTAGTTAGTATTCGACCTGGAATACGCGAATATTTTCTTATTAAATTGGAACTGTGTAGTTACTTGTACAACTGTAAATTAAAATTTGTATGAAGCCTTTTACTTGTAAATTGCGAATTTGGAGAATATGGAGAAATTCTTCTAATGTTATAACTGTCTGTCATTACACACAATATTACGACAATTAAGCAATAAAATGCATTTGGTAGGCAATAAATAAAGGAGGGACGCATTTTTGGAAAGTTTTCAGTGAAAGTGAAAGTTTGGGAATGGCATTATGTAAAATAGATTGCCGCTGTAACTGGAAATTACGTGGTTGCTATTTATTAAGGGATTTTGATAAGGTTACTAAAATATTTTGGCTAAACAGACTATAATTTAATAATTAATAGTTGAAATAAATTTAAAAGATTTTCTCTTTTTAAATACTACTATTTTTATCGATATTCAGAGGAGTGCAGTTTAACTCAACTGAATCATTATATACATACAGTTGTAATGGTAACTTCTTAGCAACTGTTTTTTTCTTAATTTAAAGTCTTCGATTTTTAATTTCCGGATAAGTAGGTAAGTCTAATGCGGATTAAGAATTTACAATCTTATTCACAAGGTCCTGTGGCGCAACGGATAACGCGTCTGACTACGGATCAGAAGATTCCAGGTTCGAATCCTGGCAGGATCGAAACTTTTTGCATCTTTTTATGATTTTTTATACAGACCTCAACATAGTTTTATTACGTTTTTTAATGGATTTCCAATTTATTAAATAAATCGTTAAATTTATTGTCAGCAATTTACGATTGATAAATTTTGCTGCACGGTCTTTCCGCACTATATATGACGGTACAAAGACTACTAATGAATTCGATTATCCGCAGAGAATTCGCTTCCGAACACGCTTCCGACGATTCAATGAAACATCCAGACAGAAAATACAGTTTCCGTTATTGACAAACAAGTAAACCTTATTGCTGAGGCATAAAGTTGAAAATTGAATAACAAATTGGTGACAATATTGAGGCTTGGTGTGAAACGGACGTTGTAGCTTATAGCACTTTAGAACGCAACTTACAAAGCATTTAGGGAATTGGTGAACAATGCTTTGTATAGAAGTGCCCACACACTGCAAATTCAACGTCATAAAACTATAAGAAATGTATTAATAAGAAATGAAAAAAAAATTAACTTCTTGTCGTGTTTTTGGTCTTGGTTTTGAATTTGCAAAAGTGGTGATACTTAGAAAAAAAAAGTCAAGTAATGTATTATAAAAATAAAATAAAAATATGTAAGTATAGCCAGTCTTATTTACTGAATCATTGAAATAAAAATACGTCATTACTAAGAAACTTCTTGAAACAAACAAGAGCCAAAATCAATTTGTGTACTGTACTGGTTACATTACCGGTCACCCAAAAAAATGTTACATAAATATAATGTTACTGCGGTTACACAACCAAGCATAATCCAAGTAACTTACAACATCATAACAAACAATATTATTTTAACAACGACTCAACAAGATAGCGAATTGGATAATCACTTTGATATGTTCTTGAGGTCAGTTTGATCCCACACATGAGGTAGACGAATGACGTCGAGATATCGGTCTCCAATCTGTTTATTGGCATTCGGAGCATTTTGCACGTAAATAATGATAAGAAATGACTATCCTTAAGTTAACTTTGAAGTCTTGAGACCTCCTAAATTGAAACAGGTATAAATTGTAGGTACCTAAAGCAAAAACTAAGGTACCTAATTCTGTATTTGTCACTATTTTAGGACGTGTATTCATCATCATTATCAGCCTATCTCAGTCGACTGCTGGACATAGGCCTCTCCTATGGCACGCCAGTGAGCTCGATCTTCGGCCTCCTGCTTTCAACCACGTGACGTGATTTACAAAAACAAAATTGGCTTTTGCAAGCAATAATGAGATAATTGTACTACTACAAGCACAATACCAAATACTTTGCTCTGATTAAACATCTTACGTCAGAAGAAGCAGAAACGTTGCATAAATACGCAAAGCTAGTTAACGACACAAACTTTTAGAGTAAACCAGTGCAAATTACCTTCCTTTTCGAATGCTGTAACTAAAATTAATTTCCTACAGAGGCTAAGTGCAGTGGCCCATTCTAACGAACTTAATTCTCAAAAGCAGTTCCAGAGCATCCAGTAAATGTTTAATATGTTGAGCTTACCGATCAATAAGGAGATGTTTACATAAACAAGCTCGTGAACTTTAATTAACAGTCTTACCTGATTTATATAAATTATATTTTACTCATCTATCCCGTTGGTTGTTAGAAATAGTTTCTCATTTAGGTTTTCTTGTTGACCTAGTGGATCTTCAAGATCAATATAATAATGATCTATAACAAAGAAATTCACAGCCCTCTGGTAAAAATGAGGATGATTAAAACAGCAATTCTCTACTTGCAGAAAACTTCACTTAAGCTAGTGTCATTTAAGATTCGGAACAACATTCCAACCACACCAAAACGAATCAAATTAGCACGATCATCGCAGTCCCATGAATATAAAATCAAATCTTACATGAATATCAAATGTTCAAACATTATCGACTTATTTTTATCTATACATGTTCACGTTGATACGGACATCCAAACCAGTGGTCCACATACAAAACTAGTTAATTTGCATTCGTGCCATCTCGCATTCAAGTGGCATTATTTAGGAAACGCCGAGGAATCTCCGTGTAACGGTTGGTCAACCTGTCGTGCCACGAGTGGTCGGACTAAACTCTCCAACAGCTACTGGTTCTGTTTGTTCGCATTGGGTGCTGCCTCGATAATTAAACGTGGCGTAACTTAGAATATTGTTAGGTTGGTATTTTAATTGTTCACGTAACGTTTAGTAATGTCTCTTACTTTACTTGTTTACATGCAACTTTAAGGTAAAATAATACTTTAAATGCTGTCACCAGTGATGTGTAAGATGTGTCATTGGCTGTCACCCATTTTATGGGAATTTCAAACAATTGCTCAAAATTGTACTCCATACTGCAATATCACAGTAACTATTTTACAAAATGAACACGTCCCTTTACCATGTGATGCTATGATAAAACACTTATAAAAAGATAACATAAAGATCTTGAAGCGAAAAAAGGACATATCCAAAGTCGATATCAAGCCACGGACTAAAACTTTTCGCGCAAGAATAGCTACGGGCACATAGAAAAATACAATGGCATGTTAGAAAATAATGTATTATAATATTGTGATACATTTTACTGAACAAGTATCGTAAATATAGAAGGATTGTTCAGATTTTTGTATTTGTTGCCAATACAGAAATGAAAAGCATAGACGAAGCTGATATACGAGCAGTTTACATTTATATTGGATTTGTAACAACACTCGTAAAGATGGCTTAACCTAACAAAATAAATTTAAACATTCGTGACCGAAAAATGTAGCTGGAGATTATGATAATTATTAAACTAGCATTTAAAAAAAAAAAAAAACATCGCCCCGCACTAGGAATTTCTCCTGTATCGTGGGTGCGTTTCACAAACATGAAATATCACATACACATACACCCAGACTCGGGACAAACAAATGTGGATCGCACAAGTTTTTACCCCGTGCGGGAATCGAACCCACAACCCTTAGAGCAGCAGTCTAATCGCCTTGCCACTACGCCAATCAGGTCCATTATGAACAATTGTCAAATAATTTATAGAAATAGCAATGACCAATAAAATTAAAAGCAGACCGTATATTTTCTAGTAGGTACTTTTAATTTGACATTATCTTCAAAATTCTAGCTTTGAAGTTAAGCTTCATTAAACACAATTTTAACATGTAAACATAACTGTCATAATAAAGCAAAAGCGTAACAAAAATGTATTTGTGTACACAAAATGCGCGTAGGTGTTACCGGCGCGGCGGTTGGAATACGACTATCACTTGAATACTGGTTTTTAGATAAAGCGTGACACACGACCAACTTGACAGCGATACTAGACTTAGCTAGTTTATTAGACTAGAATGTTTTTATTACTTTACAATAACGTAATGTTCAGTCATGTGAATTATATAACCTCACTTGTATACCTTTAGTTAATTTAGCTTGTTAAATTAATAACGCTGGAAGGAAAAATCTTCAATTATTTGGTCCATTGGAACACACACAATTTAAAAATTGTAGTCAAGCATACTACTCCGTCAATGAAGTCCACGCTAATCTACACCATCTACTTTTGAAACCTCGTGGCTCCATTCTCAGGCACGGCAAAAAGTATAATTGGATTCTTACCTCTTTTTATTTCACATTAGCCGATCATCTTTTATTTTTAATTCAAAAACCAGTTTCGAGGCAGCTGCATGCAGGACAAGGAAGTAAAGTAGGTTCACCAGACAAGCAGACGTTTATATTGGTTCTAGTACAGCTTGTAGATAATTTGTTTTCAGATAGGGCTGACACTATTGATAAGGAAAATATTTTTAATAGCTGTGTCGGTTTGTCTGCCTTAATACTTTTAACTTTTATTTCTAAACGTCGCGTTGCGTAGGTGTTGACAATTAAATCTAATAATTCTTGAAATATTTCATTCAGATTTGTAAATTAGTTTAGTACGAACAAATACTTTCCATCGGGAAAATAGAACATGCGACCTTAAGCCAAAAATTCAAGTCGTTAACTACTTCATCAATCAGGAAGTCTATTTTCCACATATTCTTGATGCCAAGAACTGTTTTGTTTTTTATTAACTTATCTAAATATTTACAGAACCTTGTAGATCCATTTACAGGGCCATTAGAGTTGATAAAGACATATATATTTTAAGAAGTGATCAACTATGATCGAAATAGAGCGTCGACCCTATTTCAGATCTCCCTTCACAAATGACCTTGTGTGGTCGCAAGGCTCGCTGTCGTTCGCCTTGCTGGAATGCGAACATAATGCCACAGTGTTGACGAACCATAAGAATTCTGCGATGGAATACATTTGTCCTACTAGTTGTGAAAGGTAGCTCATATACTTTATCTTCAGAATAGTTAGCAGCTACTGTTTTATAGATTGCCATGATCTTTACTCCTCAGATTATGGGTTAGGCAAGACGTTTATAAGCTTCGTAGTAGGAAGGAAGTACTATCGAACCAACTCACTATACAATTTACTATACTATCTGCGCTCCGCGGTGTTACCCGCAATTTTATTTCGGGATAATAAGTAGCTTATGTGTTAATCCAGGGTGTCACCTATCTCCATACAAAATTTTATCGTGATCGATCCAGCCGTTTGAGTGTGAAGAGGTAACAAACATACAAACACACTCACAACCTTTCGCCTTTATAATATTAGTGTGATCGAGACGTATGGATAGTTATTAAATGAACCATCTATTCTCAGAGCTCATTAGTATTAGCAATTTAAACTAAGATATTTTTTTTTCCAAAACCTGTGTGTCGTTTAAATGTTTCTGGATGTCTTTTGCTGTGCCCATCTGGCAGCAAAGTACCCCCAAACAAATTTTCGTATCTACGAGTGCTTGTAACGATCTGTTGATGATGAAATGCAACAACTAACAAAGCTTGATTGTCAAATGAAATCGTACTAAAACCTGACCTTTCAAATTGTGAATCATTGTTATTATTTTGTTGTGTCATCCAGCCATGAGAAGACCCAAATTCTTGAACTTTAGAAGCGGATCTTTATGTAAATATAAACTAACTCCTACCAACTGACTAATAAAGAAACAAATGAGGTCATTTCTTTTCAAAAATGCAATTTGAATTTTTCAACTGTGGATAGGAAATAACGGATTTAGAATATAATCCCTACTATAGGCATACCGAAATATTAAACTAATGAATTTATTATAGCAGTTGACCTCTATGGGTAATTTCGAACGTTGCGAATGAACCGGTCTTGTAGGAGTCGAAATAAAGCTTGAATACGATTGGTGCAACCATCAGAGTACAACTGATTTCGATATTATTGTGCCTACAGCTAACATTCCTAGAAATATTATTGAGTGTACCAACTATTTGAACGAGGCATGACTTGGCATTTGTTTAGTACGTGATAATACTTTATTATATTGTCAAGCGAAGGCTGTTAGACTGAGATTTTTCATGTTCTATGCAAGCGACGTAAAACATCGCAACAAAGAAATATACACAATAGAATTTTAAAGCGGTGTATGTACAATTTAAGACTATCCCATCTTTCCACATTTCTCCACTTTCAATTTAGATTATCGCATCCAATTGCATCTTTTGAGTAATAAACTCACGAAACAAAGAATTTATCAGACTGAAGTAAATATAAACCTTATCCAAAGTAAACCTTACCATTGTAAAAGAACATCAATTTTAAGAAGATTCTTTATCTAAGACAATTGAGCTCATGAATAAAATTACGTTCGTAAACGTTTTCGACGCCTCCATTGAGAGCACAAAGGCTTTACACAATATGTTGAACAACTTATTATACGACGAAACGGGTTGTCATTGTACTCCAGAACACAGTAGGTATCTATCAAACGAAGAATTCAAGGTGATAATACAATAAGTAAATGAAAGGCAATTACCGAAGGGATTTGAAGCGTCGATGTAAGTGGGAATGCGAGGAGGGAATGCCCAACATGCACTCACTCACGTCTTACTGACATTGTTTGTCTGAAAGGCATTGGTATGCATTCGATGTGGAACGTCTGAAGTATTTGCCTAAACCCTCGGGATAAAACCGTTATTATGTATTAGTTACATAAAGTTATTCTAAGACATGTCCGCGCTTCAATCGAACTAGGATTTACAACTTATAAGCTGATATTAACTATAATGTATTGCTAGACGCTTTTGGCAAGTGTTGCCAATATGTATTTTATGATATTAGTTGTCAATTTAATATAAATGAATGAAGCTGATTTAAATGATAAGTTGGCAGCCTTAGCCGCTCCATTAATATGATAAATCCGAGAATGTATTGTTGGTTTATCGGTAGGTCCTTTTGCGCAGTGGGAGAGCAATGGATTGAGTTTTTGCATAGAGATAGTTAGAGTAAGTGCAATTTGGAGGCTGTTATAAAGGCTTAAAAAAATTCACGATATTCTGACATAAAGCACAGGGGCAAAGCCAGGGGCGTAAACCAGTATAATAAAACAGGGATCCTTTTGTAACCAAACAAATTGGTATTTGTTATTCTTTTACAATACTTTTTACTATCTATCGTGATGAAAAATTTCGTTCCCTTTCAAATTCACTTCCAAACTCTGTTTTGGTAATGTTTTTACTGAAGAAAAAAGTGACCGTAGCGTAGCTGAATATTTATTGGCCGTGAATATTTGCGTAAAAATGTAATAAACAAAAACTTTTGTGGACTGGTTTTCAGTTGGTACGAACGCTTGTTACGAAATGTGTATCGTGAAATCATTGTGAGCCTACTTATTTGACAAGTTGACTTACAACTGTCCGTTAGACCAACTCAAGTTTGAAGTGGCGGAACGTAGCAGTTTTTCTATTAGCATCTGGGTATTAATATAAACTTTACGAACAATTTCTTGGTTATATAACTGTTCAAAGAATTAACTTGTTTGTATTAATAACCTTTTCTCAGTTGTTTGTTACATAGGTTTGGTTTACAAAGGACCCTAAGTAAATAACTAGTTATTCTAAAATATGGAGGGATTAAAGGACGACAATTATTTGATTGTAAAGTAGGTATATCCATAAACGGACAATATATTTATCAGACTGCTCTGGTATATTGATAAAATGATTCCTAATTTACCATTGCACGTCTCTGGTACTTAGGTATTCCTACCGCAGACCACTCACTACAGACATTACAGACTCGGTCTCATTCAAATAAGAGCTGCTTGCCATTTGACCGTAACCAAAAGC
Source organism: Abrostola tripartita (assembly GCA_905340225.1). Lineage (NCBI taxonomy): Eukaryota > Metazoa > Arthropoda > Insecta > Lepidoptera > Noctuidae > Abrostola > Abrostola tripartita. Next base: position 3,163,068 of record HG996494.1, read on the forward strand.
ATTGCATTCGAAATGCAAGAGAACTTTGTTTTGCAGCTTACAAGATAGTATAATAAAACTCATAAGTGAATATTTACGTAAATTATACTGTCATACTCTGTATTTGGGATTTAGAGGTCAGGTAAAGAGTCCTAAAAACATGATAAACAGTTTATTACCGTTATCAAATCAAATCCATTTAAAATTGGTCTCGTAGATGCAACCGCGACTTTCGAGCTAAATGTCTTAAAACCGATAAACACGATCTAAGTCTACCTTTTTGGAAGTTACAGGTGTTAAGTATAGCCAATGCGAAGTCTAATTTTAAGGTATTAGCAGAATTTTATACACCCAAATTCCCAGTGTTTAAGAGTGCATCCAGTTAAGGTAGCAAGTTAGGTAAGATTACCCCGACAAAATTTTATGACACTTGCCATATTATTTATATACGATTTTATCAAATACATACTTGAGGTAACTAGTATTTGGGTCGACGTTTATACTTACACACAGTTACTTGACGTAGCCGATATATTGAAATAATACTACTACGACTACCGCGTAACGAGTCATGCTCAAATGATTAAATGTTAAGGAAACTTAAAACATTTAGGTGCTCACGCACCTTTTTTTTTTAATATATGGTCTGCCGCAGGCAGCCTCGAGGGAGGCTTTATCTGCTTTACCCCACTTTTTGGCGAGACCCATGAGCCTCCAGCCAAGGCTAAAACTACAAACTTTAAGCGAGTGTGTCAAAGGGCGCCCCCTGCGGGGCTCGGACCTCGACTTTGCACATCGCTGACTATAATAACAAGGGACAGTTGGATAGAACAAATTATTATTTAGGGACGGTTTTTTTTATGATTCTACTACTAATTTAGGCTCGGCCCCGGGCCGGCGGAACTGGTACCTACTAGGGACTGGGGGGGGAGAATTGCCAATATTATTTGTCGAACGCGGCGGACCTCGTCGGCGAGATCTTAGTATTCTGCGACTGTTCGTCTGTAGAGTGTTATCTGTGATGATATTTAACCTGTCCTGGAGGACGGTTATTTCGTCGTCAGGGCTTGAGAGTACCTCCCGTGGGCGTTTTATCGCGGACATCAGGGATGGGCTACTATGAGCGGGGTTTTATGATCTTTGGCAGAATCAAAATATCGGACAGAGCTCACGCACCTAGCACTTAACTGTTACTTATATACCTACAGAGCTTTATTGACGACCTGATTGGTGCAGTGGCTAAGCGATTGGACTGCTGCGCTAGAGGTTGCGGGTTAGTTAGGGTATTCATTAGGTTAGTGCACGGGACAAAAATTTGTTTGATCCGCAGATGTTTGTCCCGAGTTTGGGTATTTGTGTATGTGATATTTTATATTTGTGAAACGTACCTACGATACAGGACAAAATCCTTGTGTGGAGCGACGCATTTCTTTAAATTACAGAGACTAAGTTTGATGTAATTTCAAAGTTATTATTATGACATCAATTCATCGAATCGGTATGAGCTAATCGTCCCATGAAAACATGATGAATACATTGGCCAACAAGGATAACAACAATATTTCAGGAGTTCTCCCAGGGTTCACTAGACATACTTACTCACCACTGACATTACAATAAAAAAGAAAACATCATGAAGAATCCTGGACATAAAAATTTAAAATCTCAAACTGCGAGTGTTCTGCATTCTTTCCTCGTCAGTATGAGAGGTAGCTTTGCAGTGAGACATTCACAGGCTGGTATTATTAAGGTGCGAACACATGTACGAACGCTTCGCTTCGGAGCACATCACGCGATGTCAACATGAAGGATTGCGCCTCGGCATTTTCATGCAAAATAGACGCGCGTTCAACCCGCATGTGTATACATGCTCTTAAAGCGTGTTCTTTATTTGATATATTGCTGTAGACTGTCTTGTAGCTGGATAATGTACTTCTCATGCAAACTGCTTTGTGTACTTTTTTTATATGCAACTAGTTTGCGTTAGTGCAGACTTCAGTATGCTAAATGGTTTCAATTAATTTTGACACCAAGTTCGATTTTTAAATGATTTATGATATCGAGTCACATGATGCAATTCAGCTAATATTTTTTTCCTAACTAGTTATTTAGTATCTCTCTAAGCCTTATCAAGAGGCGAGACAGATAGGTATACACATGGGCTCATATTTAGTATAACCTTCATCATGTTCTTCATTTTTACCAAAATTCGAGCCACAAAATTCGCTATGTCATTCATCGCACAAGGAAAAATCTTGATCCGCCACAAAAGTAAAACGGGCAAGACTTTCAATGAGGACTATGTACTATAGTACCTACAGATTATACTTAATACCATGCACTATACACATAAATAAGTAAGCACGGTAGTCGATTACACAAATATTCTCACGTATACCAGTCAATAACCACTCGCAGATTACGTGCTTGTCAGCTTAGATACGTGTTATACCAAAGAAACGTATAAAGTATGTTATTTTCAAACAAATATTTATAAAATCGTAATTGGCAGTTTCTTACTTATGTCATGCCTAAGATTTGTAGGACAGAATGGACAATAGAGATTTTTACAAAGACATACGTAATAAAATGAATAGGACTTTATGTATGCATTCATAATTTAAGTATCGATTAATTGACAAAGAAGGTTATTCGTATTTACATTACACTTAGCTAAAACTAAAACTATATCTATAGCTACAACATGTCAAAATGGGTTCTGCAGATCCCTGACAGTGATAACTACTTGGAAGTCAACGTTGAGAAAGTAGTAAACAGTCCAATGAGATCGATATACGTATAAAAGCTTGATCTAAATCATCTCCAAACGACCCAAACACGTTGCTAGCCGTTACCGATTTGAATCGCTTTACGCAAACCTGCGGTGAGCCAAATCTTTCTCGAGCTTCAAATCCGAGATTGAAGTCATAAAGACGCTTATTATTCTATAGCCGTGTGGCGGCCACTTGCAGAATAATAAATGTTAACACTACACCGCCATTCGCCAAAGAAAGACGCGATATCACCACAGCACTTTCGAACGCCATCAGAATTTAAAACGTCAACCAGGTAACAGTTATAGCTAAACCTTAAAAGCTAGATAATTGATCCAAATTCATATTGTTGTGGCCTCGATGTCACGCCCATTTAGATTTGCAAAGCGATAAAATAATATCGTTATTGATATTCAAAACGTCATCGTTTGTGGCTCACTTTGGCTTAATTAATTATTTTATGATTTCGTTTAAAAGTAATTAGGTAATGCCATTCATGGAAACATACAAGTGTAGTTTTAAGCTCATTTAAAATGAGTTTTTGTTACTCAGTATATTGATAGCAACATTAATTATTGAACAGCCGTATTTGAAATATAAAGCGTAATGTAAACCCAAATACATTTTTAATTATCTTGGGAACTTTTTTAAATGGAAATCAACCCTCAAAACCGTTCAGAATGAAAATGTTTAAGCAAAATACGTAATATTATTTATAAACAAAGCTTTTTGATGTTTTCCTTCCTGGATTTTGTCGTGTATTGAACGTGCGTTTGACTGACATGAAATATAAAATGCACCAACGCCCATACCCGAATTAAAAATCTGCAGAACACAAAGGCATTTTTGTGTGCGGATTTTGAAACCACGCCCCCTTTTCATGAACTAACACCTAAAGCCATGACGCCAATCTGGTAGTCCCTGTATTTAATACTAGTATCATTTGTTATATAATAAACACACTTAATATTCTAAATTCTTGTGCGCGACACAGTTACTGCAATACTTACCAGTCCAACGCGTTCTTGTACTGGTCAGTAATACAATACCGACATTAATCTATTTCCATTTCCAATAAACACTTAAAAGCATTAACCTTAAGTGTGCGTGTTTACAATTGCCTGGGCTTGCATGTGTTTTTGCAAATATCTGCACAAATTGGTATAAAAACTTGGGCAATCATAATTGCTTTGTGAACTTCAAAGATTAGAAAAAACTGGTGGAACGGTTTCAATCCAATTTGTCTTTAGTGGTGCACGCTTTGCTCAAGTTTATCAAGTCATACAAGGTTGTCTCATTTTTCCTGAAACGCGTGTAGAAATAACAATAAATGTGAATGTTTTTCTTCGTTAATTAACTGCTAGCAATAACTATAAACTTTTATACTTTACTGTGTTGCGGAATTATTAAACGGTATTTAGGGAGCGGAATCAGCATCGATATTTTTTAAACAAAATCTACCGTTACTGCATTCAATTAAATATGATGGTTAATGTTAACAAACAGTTATGTATGGTCGATTCAATCGGGTATGATATTGTACAGCCCCCTTGCCATGAACTCTTAAAGCAGGACAGTTTAACATGTGGAAGCGAGACGGCGCATTACCTTGCACGTAGCGGTATCTCGCTTCCACATCTTAAACTGTCCTGCTTTAAGAGTTCATGGTAAGGGGGCAGCTATTAATAAGATATTTTGCCTTAAGCCCTAAAGAATTTGCTTAATTGGTTACGTGGCCGACACGACGTTTCAACAGTGCCACACTGATCAACACATATAACTTGAGGTCTTCAGAAAAAGCATAAACTTTTATTAATAACCAACGAAAAAAAAAACAAATGTCCAGAGAATACTAATAAACTTAAAAAAAATTAGTTCAGCCGCAGCCCTAGAGTAGTTTCCAACAGTGGGTACAGACCGGCCACACCTCCGCAACGTGAATGCGTCTCCGATGACATCTTTAAACTCTTACACTGCTATCAAAGGCATTGTACTTTACGATAAGAAAGTTTTCTTGAATTTAGTCCGTTTTATTTTTTATAAAGACCTTAATTTTGTTTAGATTACTAGTATTTCGTGTTGTCGTCAGACTGAAATGAGTACCTACTAGTCCAATTGAGTTTGTTAAAAGGGATTAAATAATGCCTACTTGTCTAGCTTTTTTTCTACAATAAATATTGTAAAACTAAAGCGAATAACAAACGTGCTTTACGGGTATTAGTTACTAGATCTTTAGTTTCTTGTTTATCGGTGCCCAGAAAAAAGATCTTTGTAGCCTGCATTAAAGGACATGGCGCAGGCTCATAAAAAAATCTGTTTGTGCGTTTAGAGGAGCAAGACCATTTATTTGAATACTTTTCAGTTGGAACACAATAACTGGCGTTTACTTCCGCCGCTGACAAAAGGCGTCACAGCAAATTTAAAAAATGAACCTTTGAAAAAAAGGGAAAAACTGTTTATTTATTCTTTGGTGGTCGTCAAAGATAAACAGGCATTTTTATCTTACCTTTCGTGTCCTACAGTGTGGTCATAAAGGTGAAATTGTCTCATTTTAATATTTCCACAGTAACATAAGTGACCGCGCATGCAGAACGTGTCCAATGGTCGTTGCGCGAAAACAAAACACTTATTGTATATAATTATGTATTTGTTTATACGAATACGGCCGACGTCAGCGGAAGGGTTGCACTCGCAAGGTCGCGCGTAACCGTTTGATGTGTCAGCTAGTTCCTACACAGAACTGCTAATCGTACTTTTCGCACCATCTACATACTTGTACTTTAATCACTCTAATGAGGATAATAAAGATTAACTTTTAGGGTCATGTCTCTGGCATTTTTTGTCCGTCTGTAAGATGGGGTTAACTTTAAAATTTAGTGTTACTAAGATAAAGCGCCACGAGCAATGAACCCGGTGCGGTGTGATCTTGATGAATCGCCAGTGCACGCTATAATATGCCACACGAAAAGAAATCTTTTATGCATTTGCTGGAACATGATAAGTCGCCATGTAGTTACTTTCTTATTAAAAAATTAATAATATCGCTAACTAATGCATATTACCAACATAGAAGGACCAACTAACCAAATTATATAATATGAGTTTGTGTATACCATATGATTGTTATTCTTGAGAATAATTTATCTAAAGGAAAACAAGATACATAAATTAAAAATAATACCTACACATAAAAATATAAAAATTTAAAAAGCATCATAATATTGATCCCCATCGATGTCAACTGGTAACGTGCCCAAAAGACTGGCAGCATTGCCACGTTTATGTTAGTTTTAAAATGTAAATAATTGTAAAAAACTTATATAATAAAATATTATACCATTGCATTATTTGAAGATACATAACCTTATAGATTTACTAGAACAGTGCATTAGGTAACCTCACAACGAACTCACGACTAAGCCCTTAAACAAATGCCTGTGCAAACTAAATTTGAAATCAAATTATTCTTTACTCTCAAACGTTTTAATAGCACATTTATTTTAATGTGGGTTCACAAACGAAGAGTCCTCATTCCTAATTAAAATCAGTTTTGCTTGAATCAGGACGGCAACTTTAAGCTCCTCTCATTATTTTAGATTTTCTTTCATAATGATGATGGCATTCATTGCCTTTGCTTTTATTAAGAGAATGCTTATTAATTATTTATTATTCCATTGTGTTAAAATAATTCTAATGACGACACTATCCGAAAATATTTTTGAATCAGACATTAATTTATCTACAAATTAAAACTATGATTTCATATCTCGTTGATAATGACTCAGATACATTATGTTATGCAAAATATTGGAATCTTAACAAAGCGTGTGACGCGAATATTATTCACTATTACATTTCAATAATGCTGCATACTCAATAGTTTTAAAACACATTCAAATTCCAAAATAAGTGTTGCTTCATCTGACTCATATCATTGAATCTGTTTACACTTTTCTCTACCTTGATTAATAGACAAGTAACGACTGTCTAATGTTTATTCAATGCATCATTAATAATGTAAGTAAGTATCGCAATATGAGAATGTGCGCATCGAACCTTGAACTTTTCTACCCTCGAGAGCACCAGCATCGGTTAGGTCATTTCGTAACCACTTGTGAATAATTCACTGTATATTTTTATACTTGTTGCACGCTCGGAGAGAATAAGAACCTAAAATATGTTTTTTTTATGTCCAAATAGGTAAACAATCTTGGAAAAACATTTTAAAGTAGGTACAAATCTTTTTTTTTGGGAACTGGATTATTTTGTTTTTAAAGCGGATGACATAAAAAAAAATCTTGCCATCGAAACAGAATCGGATTACATTAAGTTTTCCTAAGCTAGTGTGTCGCGGTTATACAATCATAGAATTAAAAATAGATGAAAAATGCACGGCCGAGAGGTTTTATTAAACGTGATGTTCGCTACGTTGTTATCTGTGTATCTCCTATGTTTTTCAACGTCTGTGTGTTCTTCAACTGTTTTTGCACCGGTATTGATATTCACTATAGCATATTCAAATTGCATTCTTGCTTACTCATAACAATTATAATAAATCACGAGTGGTACGTCAATCAATGTAATTATAATAGTATTTCTACCGTTGCGATACCGATCAAACTTACTTGAAATTACTACATAGACCAAAGATTTAACATAACATAACATAACATCACGCCTGTATTCCCCGAAGGGGTAGGCAGAGGTGAACATATAGTACACCCACATTTCGCCAGTTATGTTGTAAGTCCCAATGTAATAGGGGGCGAGCCTATTGCCATCAACCGGGCACAAATCCAGACTCCGTGCTACTGAGAATTACTTAATGGAAAACTCAGTAACACTTTGCCCGACCCGGGATTTGAACCCAGGACCTCTTGCTCAGCAGTCGCGCTTAGCGACCACTAGACCAACGAGGCAGCCCCAAAGATTTTTTTTCGAAAATTCGATTTTATTTTGAGAAATACAGAAATGACACATTTTTGCAATATATAGACATTGTGTAATCGTAGACATAGTATTTATTGTGTTATAATTATGAATCAGAATAACTTCTGCACCAATGACTTTCAAGAGAATATTTTAATCGATAATGCAGCAACTGTATTACAATGCATGAGAATAAACAAGTGTGATAATAATATGACATTGATACAAGAATATTCATAACCATTACTATAATACTGACAGAATGACTCATGCAGAATCTCTAATCAAGTTTATATAAAGTTATCATAAATATTTATAAGCATATCCTCATTCTTAGTCATATAAACGATGCAGTCAATTCTTTATTACAAGAATTCACTCTGTCTATTCAAAATACCGAACAAAAACTACGAATGCATCAGAAATCTTCAAGTGTTTCCAGGAACTCTAATCGGCAAAAACTGGCGTGGAGACTATATAACTTGCTTACTCAATTCGGGCTTATCTTTGTAATTATTTGCTCAAAAGTGTATAATTTGATCTATCCCAAAATTCTATCGAACATAACGTAAGATATCTTTTACCCTTAAAATTTAGACTTGTTTGTAGATTTCAATTGTTACAATCTATAACAGTTTAACCGGTAAAACTTAAAAAAACAGTGTGATATTTTAGAAAAACTGAAGAAGCTTTATGGAATTAATACAAAAGGTGCGCTAAATGTAAAAGATCTTTTCTGGTGAGCCTCACAAGCGAGCAACAACAGCGGGCATCATCTGGCGAACGTCTCGTTAGCTCCATTCAAACACTCCATAGTCCTCACACGGTCCATGAACTGCGTTCTTTCTGTGTTGCTCATTCGTCTGTTGACTTTTTGTTTCTGCAAGCCCCAGTAGATTCGCTATTGGATTTTGATGGGAAATTTCGCTTTTGAATGTATTCCTGAAGGTAACTTTGTTAGTTTTGAATTTAGATTGTCAACTGATTCGATTTTAGAAGTTAGAAAAAAAATTGTATTAGCAATTTACTTTGTTATTTTATTAAGTGTTGAAGATTAAATTGTATGAGAGAAGACTCAATGTAATCATAATTTAGAACAGATACAGGACTTATTAATTCCTGGAAAATAGGTAGACAATATACTGGTAAATACGCTCTTACTAATAAAATATGCCAACACATTTGCATAAAACGTGACATTATAGTCGTCGTCATACTAGAATTTTAAAACTTGGTCGTAAATGTGGAGATACCGCCGTTGTACTGTAGTCTTTTTGGGGAACATATGTATAATGGGACCGGTTGGCCTTGTATACATTACCACAAGCAGCCATTTTCTCTACAATCTGCTATAGAGCTCTGCGTCATATTCGTAAAAAGGCAGCTCGCGAATCACGTCTTAATTTTTTAAATATGGCGTAACTGGATGAGTGAACGAGATTTACAGTTTAACGATTTCTCTTCAAGTCAAACGGAAAAATACATTGCACACTCGTACGAGTTCGCATATGAGTCAACAACATAAAAGAAATGAGAAAATATAAACTTTGGTCGCAAGTTTATTATACGAGTATTAAAAGGTTTTACAGCGCTAAAAAGCGAAAGAAAATAAAAAGAAAGAAACAAGATAAATGTCAAAGTAATATTTGGTTATTAAAAAAACTACTATGTTTGGTACCTACTCCCCAAAAACCAATATTTTGTGGCATACCATGTATTTTAGAAGACAAATATCAAACTTCGTGATTCCAAAAAAAATATTGATAAAGGCTACCATAAAATAACAGAAACAAGAGTAAATTGTGCAAAGAATCTTTTATCGAAGCCGTACACGTCAAATACACGTTCGGGCCGCAAAGCAAATACAAAGAAACAATAATAAATTACACAAAAATAGCTTTTATAAAAATATATCCGAGTTACCTGCGTCAGAGGGGTCGGGACATCAAAAATCCCACGTCCTACATAGCCGGGTTCGCCATCCGATTTCAAGGATTACCTCAAAAGCTTTCTTCGGTGACTCAAACGCTCAGGTAGTTTTTTTTTCCGAGGAGTCCGTAAATAATACTATTCACGGTAATTACAGTGTGAATAGTTCGCTATTATGGTGTTCGGTGAAATTTAGAAGCGTATGTTAAGACCGTAAATTACCTGTTTGGACGAAAAATGTAAAACCTGTTTTATATTCAAAGCGACATACCACACTTGTGATAAAAGCCGGTTCCTTGTGACTCATTGGACATTTTCTGGTATTGATTTTTTATACTTTAGGTAAGTTTGAATATTTCGTAGTTGACGTATGTCCAAAAATAATAATGGCATACTATTAATTTCCTAAGATTATATTCAGACACTAGAAATATTTAAATCGTAGATATTTTAACTGAGAAATTACCTCGAAAAAAGCTTACTTATTCTTTTCATCTAGACATTTCTCATCAATCAATAAGAACAAGGGCAACAGTGATTAGTCTAGACTGACCTGTGGAGAAACCAGCTTAGCAGTAACCAGACAGTCAAAAATCATCAGTTGGCAGACGCATTAGTCTATAACGGGAATAATAATAAATTTAAAATACCGCAATTTTTTGCTGATTTTGTCGTTCCTAAAAAGTCATCTTCTAAAGTTCATGCATCCCTAATTACTAACCAACCTCTTGTCAAAAGACAATCAATCGAAGTATTTTTTTCTAGTTAACATTGACTGTTGCTCACCTGTATATAATCACGGTGTACATAGAACGTGTATATAAATGATTATATAAACCTGTCTCACAGTTATTCATATAAAAACTTCTGCTTTGCATGTCCACTGGGCGTCCGTTAATGTTTATACACACAGACCTTCCGGGCACCCAACGTTACGCTGAAATTAAAACTAAAATCAAAACTTTGACTTCTTAAATATAATAAAATTAGGGATAGGGGCAACCTCTTTTGTGATGTCATCGCAAAACTTGCTCACATTTTATGTAAGTCCCTTTTCCCGATGTAAAAAGGATTGGCACGTAACCCTCCCAAAATTATATGATAAAATATTTGCGCCTCCGTCTTTTCAGGTGGTTTGTTCGTTTTATGACAACTTGTTCGTTAAACTTGCCGTCTTTCTGTCCGCTAGTTTGAGCAAATGTCAGTTAGCAGAACAACCGACGTGGAAGAGAGGGGTTGGAACCCATAATGTTGCTATCGTAATGGTTTTTTCACATGGCAACATATCTTGTTACCCGATTAAGATAACGCATGGAATAATATTGTGTACGGCGATAAAAATATCTCCAAATGTGATTACGAAAATCCAACGACATCCGTGGTTCGAGTCAAACCCGTTCTTGTCGAAACTCGTGAAGAAATTCTTCGTTTCTAGTTTTAGCAAGATTAACCAGATAATATGATGTATAACGATTAGTGTTATTAACGTTGGACACCGGCTGTAGGCAATGAGAAACGTTTGCATAATACGAGCCGATAAGGGAAATAAGATTAAACTAACCCAGCTTAATATATAGTTGCAATATCAGCGTCTAGATAATAATATTCGATGACAAAGCAAATACGGTACTCGGTTTCTCCTTATTGTTTTTCGATATTAAATGTAAAATGGAGAAAGTAGCTTTTGTTGAATACATTGTCAGTAACCGCATCAATCACGATGGGCAAGGCGAAGGAAGCCGCGATACCTTGCAGTTAACTTTAAGTGTCATTGAACCATCTCGGGGCACCACGTGATCACGTTTTCACTTTTGCCGTAAAACAAGACAATTCCACGACTAAAGGCCTCCTCGCAGGAACACAAAATGGCGGCGCAAAAAAAGCGCGAAACCACAAACGCGTTCTTTTCCGCCTTAATTAAATAACAATGTTGTTTTATCTCGCTTTCAACTCGAAATAGCATCTCGTAACATGTCCATATTACGGGTAATTAACTGCGTTTCGATCTCGTAACTTATTTATTTTCGACCAGTCACTTGTTATTGAGAGCAGTGCGTACGTACACACACGACCGTTACTGCTGTCTTCGAAGAGAGAATCAGTAACCAATTGGCCAATTGTTATTTGTGCCATGTCGTATGGCTGCCACGAGAGCTAAATGCGTAAACGGAGTAACGGTGTCGGTTCAACGAACGGAAAGTGGTACTACTAATAATAATTATCACCTGCTACGTAAGGGAAGTTCGATGTGCGCACCTTATACAGCCTATCCTTGTTATTAAGGAAGTGGTGGGAGAAGGGGGAATGTCGCTGGCGTATATGGTTCCAAGTCAATTAATCTAAGGTCGTTATCGCGTTTGCCACACATCTAGTAAGTTGCATACTGACACTGCTACTAAATCGCGTGCTAATGTTTATGTCCTAATTGAATCGTATTGCCAATTAAAAGGAAGGTCAATTTAATTTCTAACTAATTAAAAATCAAGGTATAAATTCATTATGCAACCGAGAAATAAACAATGACAACGATAAAAGTAAAACTATTTACCGGTTCATAAGTGTCCCCAGATGTCCGCGAATTCCGCAACGCGAATGAAAGTGGGTTTCAGTTCCGATTATCATCTTGTTGGTCCAGAAAGCATAACCTAGCCCACCACAGTGATTCAGACAACACAGCCATATTCATATGGCGTATTTCACTCAAACTTTTACCACTTCGGATCGTGACTCAATGGAGTTCACAAGAATATTTGTCAACTAACGTCTGTATTTCCTTGATCCGCCTAACTGAATCATGATATGAGTTAAGTAAACTAAAAGTACTTTTACCCAGTATAGTTGTACAACTAGTTTCCAACTGTTGGCTTCCCATTTTCTAACGAGATTTTTTCTCTCGATAGAAGCGCGCGAGTCGTACAAGACTTGGGCTTCTTCCGCGCCACTGAACACTGCAACCAGTGGAAAAAGCCACCAACATAACGCTTCAACAACTTAAGTATCTGACCGTTTGAATTCATCCAGTTCTCGTGTTATATAAATTATCAACTTTTAGAGAATTATAACAGAGTGGTGAGAGTTATTAAAGGAAACCAACACGTCATTTATACACAGATAAAGTATATCTCAAAAAAGAATCTATTATGTACGTTAGTAAAATGCACAAGAAGTTGTACCACTTTTATTTCAGGCCATTCATTCACGTCAAAAACAAAACAACTAATAACTCTACGAGGTCAAAGACCATGTATCAATCATGGGTGATTTCACCAGAAATCATTAGAATAGAGGAACAATCGCAATTCTTTAGCGTCAATAACTTTCCCGCGGTTCACTAATTACGTTCTGTCGCAGCACTTGAGTCCACATTTCACGAAACCAACAAGAAAGACAAGATAATTGCCATAAAGCCACTCAGCCACTCGCAGGAACTTGCTAACGCGTTAACATGACATACTAACCGACTAAGTCCTTTAAACCCTAGTCTCCTCTTCGCACAAACTCCCATCTAGTATCGTGTTCGCTTTCTCAAAGCTAATGAGTAGCTGAGGACGTTAGACGACCTTACCTATGCGTCTAATATGACACAGGTATGCGGTGTCATGAGGATAATCACCTCGATGAATCACAGCTTGGATCTGGGCCAATTAGATTCTCTTAATCGGCATCTGATATAACGTGACTATAAAAATTTATAGATGCCAATGCCGATATAAAATTGAATAAGGATACAAATTCAAAGTCATCTAACATTGTCAACTTTCAGTGACCGTTCCTTACCGCTCTTTCACTTCGGCCTATGAATATTAAATACGCGTACATTGCCATTTAGGGAGGGGCGGTGTGGATGGTTGTAACTGTAAAGCAGTCAATGGACGAGTGACACTGGCAATGAGGAGGTGCGTTCCCTTTTAGGCGAGCATCACGTATGCGACTCATACGTGAATCGTTTGCGACGGTGCCGTCCAGCTTACGTACGACTTTCCACGACATTGCACACAAAAGAGTCGTGTAAAAGTTTTACACTGCTTTAAAGATTCAATAGACTTTGTTTCTATTTCTCTTTGTAGTTTCCTTAACAATTGTAAAGAACATTCGTTGCAGGAGACTTTTCTTGTAATCGCTTTAACACACCACTTTAGGATAATCGCAATGCATTTTATTACGGTCCTACTGAATGTATAGTTAGGACTTTATTTTTGGAGGTTGTTTCATTGATTTAATTTTAATACCGTACCAAAATTAAAATTGAGTTATGCATTCATGCTATTTCTATTATTTCTTTTCTAATTAAGTAAATAATGCATTATTTATTTCAGTCGGGCCTAATTTACACCTTTCAAATTTACATTTCGAAACCTTCTCCATATTTCGAAAATGTGACCTCATTAAACACTACTCAGCTCAATAGCTACACAGCGGAGATCCATTTTACAATTTTTATTGCAAGCCTGTTCGATTCGGCGAATAATTGACAGTATGTGTCTGGTGTGACGTCGTTTGTCGAGAAGTAGCAGATCTCAAATGCAAATTAAACGTCATAATGACGTCACCAGACACACCGCCTTTCTAGTAAGCCGGTCTTATTTTATTAACCACACATATTTCGAAAACGTAGCCTCGTTGAGACACTTGATGCTCGAGCTTGATAACGTGATCATTTTAATGCACATCCATATTTGAATGTAGATGCAGTGTAATGATATTGTAACTGACTTCCGCCATCTTGTGGTTCGCGCTCCATGGCGATTGCGTTCCGTTACGCGCAGCCCCCTCTTAGGCAGCCCACTTAGTTGGCTAGCTTGATTAACGAAGCGACAAGAATGGCAATAACTCGCACCGTTTATAAACAAGTTTAAATATGAATATTTAGCACAATAAAGGTATCTTACAGAGCTTAAACTTTAGAACTTAAGTATTGAAGAAATTAAATTTTAACAATTAAAATGTTATTTTTCTCAAGAAAACCATTGCTTTGCCTACATATTTCTTAATAACTGTGGTCCTTCTTTATCAAACACCCAAAATCGTACACAAATATCTGCTTATCACTCAAGTAATTGTAGGACTAGGAATAGCTCTATTAGTTTTGACTGTGTAAGTGAAATCTGATGAAGCGATAGCTTATTATTCAGATATATGTAGGTTTAAATCAATGTTCTTAGTATACTACACATTACTATTGATCCCAAAGACAGACAGAATAAAAATTTCGCGTGACTAAACCCAATCGAACGGCGCGTCAGTTGTGAAGAAGCTTTTCATAAACAGTCATTTTTTCATCGGAACAAAATATGGCCGTACGCCGATGGCGCGTTGATTGCTCGCTCAATTCAACGGGATCGAGTAAACGATACTTCGTGCAAAATACGACTTAATATAGCGATGTAATTCTATCCTCTTCTTGATACATCTCAACTGAATTTCCTTTTTTGACACGATCGTAATCAACTTGTAACAAACTCTCGATACATTTTCTGCCATCAATCGCTGTTTGCTTTCGATTATATATCTTATTGAAGAGCGATTATGCGTTGATTTGAATTCTTATCGATTTCATGTTGTCAGTAATTCGAATGAGCGTGTTTCTTATATTAAAACTAATGTTGTAGGTATACTTGAACAATCTGGAATCGGTAATGTTCAAATCACACTAATAATATATATGCGAAAGTTTGTGAGTGTGTTTGTATGTATGTTACCTCTTCACGCTCAAACGGCTAGACCGATTTTACTAAAATTTGGTGGACAGTAGCTGACACCCTGAATTAACATGTAGGATATGCCGAAAAAATGTAACGGGTAACACCGAGGGGCGCAGCTAGTTGTCTTTTAAATGTAACAGCATCGGCTAATCATTGTTCACGTATTACATCGTTAGCTATCTCTTAAACATTGCAGTGAGGTACTGTTACATAAACTAGGTCACAGACACTGTTTCGTACCGTAAAACGATAACATCTTCGCACTATAAAATGCTGGCATGCGCTTTATCGTTGCACCACTCGCTGAACAACCGCCCTGGCTTTTTTTATCAAACATCGTTCAGAGCTCAGCTGTTTAGTCTGTTTTGTTTACCCGCATTTTTACATTAAAATGTTGTTCGCTTTTTACTGAAACTTTTTCCTCTTACTCGAGCAATTTTATGACTGAAAAGAAAAAAAATATTTTTATTAGATTGTGTGTTATGTTGGGTCTTAATAAGTATTTAAGTTTTGGGTTAAAAAATATGTGTTTTAGTTTTTTTAATAGCTGCAAGTGATAAAAACATAAATACTTTAACAATCAGCCCCCTTACCATGAACTCTTAAAGCAGGACTGTCTACGTTGTGGAAGCGAGACGCCGCATTACAATGCACGTAGTGGTGTCTTGCTTCGACATCTTATACTGGCCTGCTTTAAGAGTTCATGGTAAGGGCGCTGATCTTACAAAACTGTTTGCGAATTAACAATAATTTACGAACTATCATATTCAAAACGACTGTATAAGAACATTGCTGTACAGTACGTCAAACTAATTATAACTTTCTTGGATAAAAAGGATGGCATATAATTATTTCACGTGCCATTGAAACCTAAGTTAACCTAAATAAACAGACTAGTAGCCACACTGGCCTTATAACGTTTCAACAATAGCACGCGAAAAACTTGCAAGTAAAAGTTGTTTCTAAATATTACTTACAACTATGTATGAAATCGTACTTAATTCTTAATCGCTTTGTTCTCATTACAGGTAATTGCTGTCTCTATTACAACGAGCCAGTTGGAGTTTTATTCGACCAAAAACCGGTACTAGTATGTATAGAACTTCTATTCACAACATTTTTGGTAGGTATAGCAGGGACTTCAAACGTTTCTCAAAATTTCGTTATTTTTGTTCGGATAACGTTATTTAGTAGCTGGAACGTTACTAAATAACGTTAACAAAAATAACGAAATTTTTTAGTCATCCTTACAAGTTTACAACCCTCGTGAATGTGGCTGCCTCGTAGGTCTAGTGGACGCTAAGCGCGACTGCAGAGCATGAGGTCCTGGGTTCGAATCTTGGATCAAACAATTTGTTATGTGATCTTTCCATTAGGTAATTCAAAATAGCAGCACAGGGTCTTGATTTGTGTCTGGTTGATGGTTATAGGCTCGCCTCCCATTACATTAGGACCTATATCATAACAGGCGAAATGTGGGTGTATTATACCTCACCTCTGCCTACCTCTTTGAGAGATACATGCATGATGTTATGTAAAGTCAAAGTCTTTTATTTGCATAAAACATGGTAGGTAACAAGATGTTCAATAGAAAATGTGTACAACATGTTTTGCCGTGGCACACGGCGCGCAAAATAATATTAAGTGACATAAATTAATTGAATTAAAGCATTATACCTTATAGTCGAATTAGTATTAGATAAATAAAAGTAAAGTAAATCTCAAATCAATATAAAATCAACACATTAGGTAAATACATTAAAAACGGCTAACAATCATTAAAGATTAAAAACAATTAAATATTACAATTATTTTCATTGAGGAATTCTTCAATACTATAATGTATTTACGTAACATTACAACCCATAATATAAAAGACGTAACTATCGATATTTTTGATACAGACCTCAACGAATCAGCAAAAGCCGCACAATTCGACACATCGGCAAACGAAATCGAAAATGAGTAAATAAAATTCGTTCATTCATTTTCCCGACATCTATAATGTATGTACTTGCGATATCGACCGGTTAGCTTTGAGTGCTCAAACAGTATAAGTAAAGAAAAAGTTACGCCTCTCACTTTCTTTGACGTATCTCAAATTCAGGCTCACGTGTACGTCGTGAAAGTGAATATTAGTCAGCACACAGTTCTCACCTATCGTTTATTGCCTACCAGTTAATACTATTGATTGTCCGGAAGATT
This sequence comes from Abrostola tripartita, assembly GCA_905340225.1. Lineage (NCBI taxonomy): Eukaryota > Metazoa > Arthropoda > Insecta > Lepidoptera > Noctuidae > Abrostola > Abrostola tripartita. The sequence goes on from HG996494.1 coordinate 3,180,586, forward strand.
GTATGTACGACTTTCTTATTAAGTGAGGTATTCAAACCTTCTTATTATGTAAAACTAACATCACGTCTCGCGGTTTTCACCTTTACTCAGAACAAATACAAGAATAACTTGTTTTGTTCATCTTCATTTAAAAAGTAAATAGTTTCGAAATGTGGTTGCTTGTGGGAAAATTTTCTAAGTATTCAGGATTGATTGTATTTTTTTTAAACCTCGCCCCACTAGGATTTTCTCTTGAATCGTGGGTGCGCTTCACAAACATGAAACACACACACACACAAACGTCCTCGGGATAAATATTTGCGGATCACACAAATTTTTGTACCGTGCAGGAATCAAACCCGCAACCCCTAGCGCAGCAGTCTAATCGTCTAGCCACTGCGCTAATCAGTTCGTAAAAACTATATATCTTATATTGGTTTGGTAGTGAAACTTACTTTCCATCACATGCTCATTTTAACAACAGAGTTTAACAACGCCTTTTATCTAGAGCCTACCTTCTCAAACTTACAGCTAAGCAAATAGGTCTGCTTTGAAACATGTTTTCATTCTTCCAGCTATATAGCTACACCATTTAGTAACACAAGGTGACTCATTAAGAATATAAATTGTATTTAGTCCGTAATGAGAACATACCATTCATATTGAACATGAACAGTGAACACATCACTTCAATCAGCAACCACTACTTATCGATCAAATAATCGAATTAAACTAACCAAATAAAGCTCACCTGTTAATATAAATTGATTGTTAAATTGTAATTGAAATAATTAATTGGATTCTGTATTCAAGCTTGTTTCCACCGCGCAACGGTATACTACGAGTACCATACTCTATGAACGAATTTAAATCATTAAAATTCACAACAACATGGTTGACCTTCCTTATATCTAAATACTGATCCTTATACACACATAGTGGCCAGTAACTGTTTTGTTGACACACATTTCGGAGTAAGTAAATGAAGAACTAGAAATTCTAGCTTTATCAATACATAGACAAACATGTCTCATTCACTTGACTCCATGAAAATTAGCAGTTTCGTGTTAAGTATAATATTTCTTATTTGTATCAAGACGTGTTAAAAAATATGACCTTTTTCATTCATAATAAATTTTTGTGAAATGCCATTTAACATTTAAAAGAAATGTATTCTTTTTACGAAATATGATAAACAAATGAGGGTCAAGATTACGCATACTGTCGCTACAAATTAGATGCAGTTTTTATGAGCTTTTTAATATCAAGGACAATCTTATTTGCATTGTTACATAATACAACGCCTTGTTATTATTCGAGTGGGTAGAAACTTGATGTTTGAAGCTAAACATATAAATTCGGCAAGACTTAAAGGATCTACAGGCATTATATTCACATATCATTGACCTAAAATTGCAAAGATTAGAGAGGCAGGATAGGTCTTTGTCCTGCACTTAAATTTTAGATTATCCGCTTTATACACACATGTGAATATGTGACTGGCCTGTAAATTAATTGTCCCGAACGTAATCAAATTCTAAACACAGAAGCTAAAGTTCGTACATTGCGCTAATCAGGTCGTTCAGTTATAGATATTAAACTTTAAATATTTATAATACTGGCCATCAGAATTTCCAATTGGAATAAACTTTTCATATTATTCAAATTCCGCGAAACGAGTTTCGTAATAAAGCTGGCAGAATATATCTGTTACCGTGGTGTATCTAATAAAAATTCCATTTGTAAGTGACAGCCATGACAGGAGCGTGAAACCGGCACATAAACGGATTTGCGAATACCAGGTACCAAGTAGTTCGTATATCTGAACACAATAAACCGCCTTGAATACAAATCTTTGTGTATTCATCTATTTATACTATGTAGTCACACTTGTTTTGTCATTGCAGCAGCAATAGTATGGATCTATGGACGTAGTTTTTACTTCTAACTTACCTTTTACAATACCAGCTAATACAATTAACTGTGTCTTCACAGGATGTTTGAATGTGATTCTGAGAATAATATAATCAGTATTGGAATATGTATTACTTATTTTTTTAATCAATTGAATAAATATTATTTCACTGGAGACAGAAAAGAACCCAAAAACATTTTACATAAAAGAAGTGTACGAGGAAATAATCTTTAATTATGTTAATTAAATATAAAATACAACATACATATATCTGTTCTTCAGTATGTATACTTCATTATTTATATTTCAGTGTAATTTTTATTCAGCCCGCTTACCATGAACTCCTAAAACAGGACAGCTTTCGATGTTGGAGCGAGACGCCGCTACATGAAGTGTAATGCAGTATCTTGCTTCCACAACGTAAACTATCCTGCTTTAAGAGTTCGTAGTATGGGGGCAGAACTAGTATTTTTACCTACCTAAAAAAACGCGCTGCGAAAGCACTAAAAGTATCAAAAACAATACTCCACAAAATTATATCTCCCTGTATCTTACAAACCTGAATTAATCAATAAAAGATACCGTAATCGACACTCAGCCTTCAGGCAGAAAGGCTCAAATTAATTATTGAGGTCAAAAGGCTTTTGAGATACTCCGAGTAACAATCGCTTGTCTCATCTGCCTTCTCCGCCTTTAAAAGCTTCATCACCTTGACATACGAACCAAAATTCCGTAAAGGTTAATTAGTACAAGCAAGGATCCTTTCCTTGTTTTTAATTTCGTGTTTCTTGCATGAGAATTGTGTGCATACGTATATATTATATAAGCCTTTAATTTGTTAATGGAGTAGGCACTGCTAGCCAGTGTTTCTCTCCTGAATCAAAGAGTCACTACACTGAAGTTCCATAACATATCATCACGCCTGTATTCCCCGAAGGGGTGGGCAGAAGTGTACAACTGTACATATAGTAAACCCACATTTCGCCAGTTATGTTATAGGTCGCAATATAATATGGGACGAGCCTATTAACCGGGCACAAATCTAGACTTCGTACTGCTACTGAGAATTACCTAATGGAAAAACCCAGTAACTCTTTTCCCGACCCGGGATTCGATTCGAACCCAAGACCTCATGCTCAGCAGTCGCGCAATGCAACCACTAGACCAACGAGGGAGTCTATTGCACTCAATCGGGTCAATAAAAGGATAAATAACTAAAAACATTTTTAAATATACAAACAAAACTCTAAGTTTCAAGTCAACGTTTACCATTCGTCTTAGTAAAAATAATTATAAAAGACAATTCTAATGGCCCTTAATTCAAATAACAATAAAGGCCTAATTATAATCTCTAAGCACACAGTTTATTGAACATTGTTTGCATAACACTACACGAACATAGCAGCGTGAGACGCTATTTCGAAAAACACCTGTGATTACCAACTGGATAAGCAGGTCGGTTGAACGCAATTCTCATTATGACAATGGTCAGATTTGTAGAGCACTCGACGCCACGTGGGAGAACCCCAAATTTTACTTAAAATTATTGTAATCTCGGTTCACATCAGCGGCACAGCAGTTCACTCGATCTCACGTGATAATTCATTTTTTTTATTGTAGCCCAAGTGTAACCTACATGGTTGTTTGACCTACAGTATAAAAATAGGTGTCCTCCAAGTTATTTTTAGGATGTAAACCTTGTATAGAAATGTTATGTTTATATCTGAAGTTATAACAAAAGCTTTTTTGTGTTACTGAAGTCCAAGCTCGAAAAACACGCTGAAATTTAAGGTTATCATATCTGATAGTCCCTGGTTGACTTACAATATCTATTACAGAACAAAAGACTAAGAACACACTGGAATTAACGGTCACAAGACGTAAAAAAAACTTGGTTGGCCTTGTATATTAATTACAAAACAAAAGAACATCTACAATATAACATACATTTAACAACCGCGCATAGTAATAAACAAACACGTTATTAAACCTTCCAATTTCGTAAATACCCTTTTATTTGGTAATAATATCCAATACATTGGAATCCTAATAAAATCAGCAATCATATGAAAGAACAATAGGGGCCCGCATTGTCACTGCGCTGTTATTATCGCAACAAAATTACCGCGTAGGTGCTCACCCGAACACAATGGGCGCGACAGTCTAATTCAACCTTATCTGAACTGTGTATGTAACCTATAATTGGCTCAGGACACGAATATTTACGAATGCCGTGGTTTTTGGTATTGAAATAGTGCACTTGGAGAAAAAACAGCTCTTCATAACCGTTCCATTGAAGAATAATTAATTTGGAGTAATAACCGACTTGATTTGTTTTAGTGGGTCTGTCTGTTTGCCTAGGTCCAAAGGTTTTCATCAAATCAACATGGGACCATCTCGAAAGAATATTCTTTCAAATAAAAAACAGTAACTTACTATTGCCATATTATATCGTACATAAAAAAATCGTCGTAATCAGAACCTCTTTCTTGAAATCGATTAAAAAGACAAAGTTATAATTGTTATCATTTATCATGGTATTTTATAACTATGTAATACAACCTTTTGCAGTTGTTCCAAAGTAAACGAATGTCACCTACTAATATCATCTTGCGTCTAGCTGGCTCAGTCACATACATAATGCTAGCAAATTGTGTTGTATCGCGGACGTGTGACAATAGACATAATGGTGACCTTTTATGTTAAGAAAGAACCTTAATGAGTATTGTTTTAATGTTAGCTAATTAGCGTAAGTGGCTAGAGGATGTTAGGAAATTGTCTGCGTTGTCCCGAGTCTGGTAGTTTGAATGACGAAAGGCCTATTACTATGTAATACTGTTTTCGATATTCTCCTCCTTATTCTATGGTTGATGAACAACCTGGTATCAGAGTTTAAACCGCCTGTAGGCCTCTGAAATGGCTTTACACACCGTAAAAAAATCTCTCAAGTGTGCCGGATTCTTCACGATGTTTCCTTTACCGTTTTTAGCAACTGATAACTAATTTCAAGTATGCACATGAATTCGAAAAGACATTGGTGCGTGCCGGGTTTTGAACTTGCGACCTTTGACTTGGCGGTCATTCAACTTCTTCGATATTAATATTGACGCAGTGATAGAAATTAAATAATTAGTCTGCTAAGTTCCATTACGTATGTTATTTAATATTTGCTATGTAACATATTTGACTTTGAATCGCATTTTATCGCAGGCAACATCCGACAACACCGACTATACGAAATACCTTAAACTAAGAAAAACGGGACACATAGGAACCACTTCCTCATAATTCGTGATGTATCGAATGCCCCCGTGGCCTGTTCTCACGCGCCGGCACCTCCCCACCGCCATTGTGATTGTAGTTGCGTCTGCGCCGACACAAGCGTGAGATCACTTGTGTTGCCACTATCTGTGAACAGATAAGACAATTTTGTTCCGTTCTAATTAATTTTATTATTTAAGCGAAAGTAGGTTACTCTGTTGTATCATTAGGGATTCTGTGTTACGCTCAGGTTCTTGGAGTTTACTGTTAACTACCATTTTAGTCACTTTTGTGTGTTAAGGTGACACGCTTTTTTTAGTAATCTCTTTTGAACGAGCTCTAAAGACGAAAAATTTTGCCGCGTTGAATGGTCACAGGCTTTTGAATAAGTATACTGTTAATGAATGAGGGGAAAGAAGTGTCGGAATCGAAGCAAATGGAAATCCGTGGTCTCTACATACTCTTCAAGAAAATAGACTTTATCAGTCTAAAACTTTTAGAAGCTATTATTTTTCTTTTGTGTTGGCTTTAGATTTTAAAATACTCGTTACTTTCTGCAGGAATTATTGGACAACTGAAATCAAACGGTCAATTAGGTCGATATACATCTTGTGTGGAGACATAAGCGATGGATTCTTGGAATCCTACACAGAATTGATCCTTCCATTCTGTGAACCACAAATACACAAGCTCCTAAACTTAATCGTTATTTGACAAAGTTAGTCTCTAAATTTTGTTTGACTAAAGCAAGTAACTGCCAAAGTTAATGTTTATTTCTAAATACAATATCTATCCTTAATTTAAGAACTTCGAGATAGCTCCGTACGAGACGCCGCCAACACTGCAGGATTTGAGCAGTTGTTGTGTCTGAATATGTATGTATTTTATATGGTGTATTGCTCCTAGTGCCTTTAACTATTAGAGCTTACTAGAACAGCTGTTTTGAATAGCAATCCTTACAAATCTTGGTTCACTTCTATACGCTTTCCGCTGCTGTAGAATTAAGAGGTGGTAAAAGAAATTACTTTTACCGATAACATATTTATTATATTTTATAGTGTAGTTTGTACAAGTTCCATCTGCAATACGATGTAAACATTAAGCGTAATTCAAAGGGGATTTTCTCTTAAAGCTTTTATTACATTGTGAAAATATTATTTATGGGAGAATATTTCACGATTTTAATGGATACTTCTGCAGAAAAGAGCTTTCGAAGTTTTTACTATTATTTTAAGCTTATGCTAGTTATTAATGGTGTTGAGATTAGCTAGTTAGCAAGATTGGAGTGGGGCTGACTGCCAAAGATGCTCTCTCAAGTCTCTCTACTTAAGCTCTGCCACCATACCATGAACTGTAAAGCATGACATTTTCAATTGCGGGAACGAGACGCCGCTACGTGCAGTGTATTGTATCGTCTCGCTTCCACAACGGAAAATAACCTGCTTTAAGAGTTCATGTTTATGGCCCCGTTTTGGCATATAACTAAGCAAAATAGAAACGAAATAAGTACAATAAGATCTCATCTTAACAAATCTTTAGTATCTGAATGTTTACGACACATTTTTACAGTTTTTAAACTATTCCTGCGTAACAAGATGTTTACCGCTCTCCCAATAAATATTAATCACTATGTCTTATTGATTATTCTATGGGCACATCAGCTAAGATTATCATTTAAATAACTGCTTGCGGTTAATGGTCCGATGCATTATTATGTCCAACATTTAATAATGTTTACTCAAGTTATAGTTTTATTATAAACGGGAATTCATGCCGCTATGTTTGAACACTTAAATTCCTCTAATAAAAGTTAGTCTAAGCAGAAAAAGAGAATATCGGAAAGGAAGAAAATAAAATAAAGGAAGTTTTTCATATTAATCGTTCAGTTTCACGCAAGTTTGAGTTTTAATAATACATTCATTTTATATCTACCCTCTTTTCGTCCATTACTTTAAACATAACTGTTACATACAACGTACGTATCTACATGCTTGCTAAAGTCGTGTTTCAGAGCGCAGGTGCTAATCCGGACAAAACAAACATTTGTATAATATACAGATATTATAGCTAGAGAAAAAGAAGCTACAGCGCTTAAACATGACAGTTGAATTTGTAAAACCAAATATAAACCATTACGAACAATAAAAACTTAAAGTAATATGAAATTATGATCGAATTGATCCTCATAACGTTTGCGCCTCACATAATATTGCATTAGCAAACTTAATAGCTACTAGCCAACTTAAAAAATCACATCTATATATTGTTATTGTAAGCATGGAATCTATAAACGTGAACGTTTTATTATTAGCCCCAAAGAGTACACTGTTTGTCCTCTTGATATCTTTAGCCGCCTTATCCGGCGCACTAAGAGGGAAGTGGTCTATTGTAACCGGGGATAACGACACAAGTACCAAAGTTTATTCCTATTCAGAATCAAACACAATCCAAAAATATTCGTTGGTTGAAGTTTTTCCGTGATGTGGGAGTAAAGAAAACAGAATGGACGGTCGGCTAATCTTTCCGCTCTGCTAGCTTAAGGCTCTGAGAAAGGTTATTTGATGCGCGTAAGCACTGAACTGGTAACCTCGTCTAATGCACTTGCAGTCGATAAACCTAATACGTTACACGTGAATAAATATGACCAACATAACATAATTTTCTTATTGACAGTTTTTTTTTTTTTTTTAACGTCGCCCTACACTAGGAATTTCTCCTGTGACGTAGGTGCGTTTCACAAACATGAAATATCACATACACAAACACCCAGACTCGGGACAAATATCTGCGGATCGCACAAATTTATGTCCCGTGCGGGAATCGAACCCACAACCCTTAGCGCAGCAGTCCAATCGCTTAGCCACTGCGCCAACTGGGTCGTCAAACAGTGACAGTGTCCGAATGCATCTCGTAACGACTAATATTCCTGACATCGAAGGTATAGGAGTAGGTACTATTGCACAGTGCACAGTTGCTCACCCACATTTTGCCAGACTGTACGAATCATCCATAGTAGGTTAGCCTATTGCCACTAATTGGACACATGATGACCTGATTAGCGCAGTAGCTAAGTGTTTACACTGCTGCGCTAAGGGGTGCGGGTTCGATTACCGCACGGGACAAAAATATGTGTAATTCGCAGATTTTTGTCCTGAGTCTGGGTGTTTGTTTATATGATATTTCTTGTTTGTGAAACGCACCCACGATACAGGAGAAGTTCCTAGTGTGGGGCGAAGTTTTTTTCATTAATCATAACATATTTATGGCTGTAGAAAAGACAGAAGTTTGTTTAGGCATTTCTTCTCAGAGGTAGTCAATTAGGAAATGCCAACGCCATCTAGCCTTTAAAAAAGAATGACGTGTAAAAGTGTTTCCTGTAAACCTATTTGCAAAATAAAAATCATTTATCATCTATTTTATAAGTTTTATTAGTTGGTCGAGTTTTGACCCACGGCAGGGTGATCATAATAAAGTTTACAGATGATAGTTGCATCGTTTCTGTCGTTTAATGTGGTCTATATATGGATAGGCAAGCTGGTTAGACCGCTAATGCTATTGAACAGCGTCCAGATTCCGGGAAGCGAAGTGTGGAGTTTTTCCTTCGTAAATCCTGTTATATTCCAGAGTTGGAGGGTAAGGGAATCTGTTAATAAAATGTGTATAGACTCAATTATTTTGATAATAGTTTTTTCAAAGAGGCAATGAAAGGTGGGTAAGATTAGAAAGCAGTCGTAGGTTTTGATGGCCTTACCTACATACCTAGTAATATAATAGTCCCACAGCTAGTCAAATATATCTTCTCTTAGAGAATTAACGAGCAATTTAACGTAACTTAACATTAGAATATATTTATTATATTCAATTCGTACAGATACAGATAACAGCCCCCTTATCAGGACCTTAGCAGGACAGTTTCCGTTATGGAAGCTAGATGCCACACCACTGCAGGTAACAGCGTCTCACTTTACAACGGATAAAGACCTGATTTAAGAGTTCATGGTAAGGTTATCCCCTTACCATGAACTCTTAAATAAGGTCTATAATATAATACAAAGAATGAATATATATTATATATATTGGTATAACTTTAATATCATAGTCGCGTAAAACCACAACTATATTTATCTTGCAATGAAAAAAGCAACATTCTAACCTGGAACCTGGAAATTAGCTTCACGCAACAAACTAACTGATTCGTATTACAGATCAATTGCGAACGGCACATAACCGAAAGTGTTTAGCTTTTCCTACAACGTAATTGGTCAAATTATAACAGGTTTCTTATTACCTAGCGTATCACTGTTGCAATATCCTCACAGTAATATTACCTCCTGTAATATCGATTTCCCTTCTTGCAAAACCTATATCCACATTCGTTATAAATTATTCATGACGATTAAAAAACGTAATAGTTTTATTCCAAAAATTACGCCTCTACAGTTTTTGTTAATTGCTTGTTGCTTGGCCTTCGATATTAAAGTAAGACAAATCACTGGCTGAGAAATATTTGCCACGTGGAAAATTCTCAAAATAATACGTTGTGTTAAAGTGAGAGAGCGGATTTGAGTATTGTTTATGGTAAGGGCAGATTGTCAATATCTTACCAAAACAAAATACAATATAGGAACCACACTGCATACTAATAAAAAAGCCAATCATATTAATTATTATAGCCACTTGTTTACTAAAGACATCGGGAGAAACCAGGGAATTCCTCTTACTACGAACTGCGTGATACTAACAGATCGATTTTATGACTCGCTTCGTGTCTTCAAAACAGTAACACTTCATTCTAGCACATATTATAAACACGATATTATAAATCACGATATAGAACCATGAATTCCGGTTTTAAGCAAATTAAATGGCGCCTGACCTCTACAACCCTTTGGGAAACCAGATTTTGTTGCATGACATCATTGTACAGGTAGAATGTTATCTTTCTTCACAAGCGGCAAACTTATGATGCACTCAAAGTATTTATAGACTGGGGCGGGAGTATCTTGCATATTTTTATTAGGGATGGCGTAAACTATAAATATAATCAACTATTATTTGATAAAATCAAGGATTACATACCAAATTTTATAATTATTCTAACCAAGTCTGTGATCTCTAAAGGAGCCTACCTCTTCAGACATTGTAGAATCTAAATAAATATTTAAGAAAATAGATTATCTCTTTATTTTTTGTTTTTCTCTTCTTTTATTATGACGTCATCAGTTGACACCTATCTAAATCTGTCTATATATCTGTCACAATTTAGCTGAACACATTATTAGTACTTATTTTAATACTCACTTTATCGTCTACTAACAAATATTTAAATACCGAACATAATGCGATATGCTAACCTATTGTTAACAATAAAAACGGTACAGCCAAAGCCGGACATAGTATGACATCACTCGCAGACGATAAAGGTTACAGAATTATTGGCTGTGAAGACAATTTGATTTGGATGTAATATTTATAATCATGGTATAACCACCGTGTCCATCGCGCCTTGTTACCTTGGTAACGCAGGTGTATACAGTCACGTCTTGAAACATGCTATACCTATGTTTAAATTAAAATGAAGATATATTCGAATAATAATATACACTTATATCACACTAATATTATATTTGCCAGTTTGTGAGTGTGTTTGTATGTTTGTTACCTCTTCACGCTTAAACGGCTGGACCGATTTTGCTAAAATTTGGTATGGAGGTAGCTGGCACCTTGGATTAACACATAGGCTACTTTTCATCCCGAAAAAATGCAGCGGGTAACACTGCGGGGCGCAGCTAGTACTTATAATACTCGCAGATAGGTATTTTATGTTATTACCTCTCAAATCCAATAATTAGTTTCGAAGAAAAGAGCGTTTGTTGTTACAGTTTTTTTTCAAGTGTCTAGACAGAAACGCTTTTGTAATATTGTCGTAAGTTGTTCATCATTAGACGTTATCTAATACTAGCTTGATAATTAATATGTTCAGTCAGCAACATAAGAACATATCAATAACTTGAATTGATATTTATTTCTTTAGTATTATTTGACCTAAGGTTTCTTAACATGTTATGCTAATTATGTTACTGACTGTACATAACACTACCTTAAACTTCAATCTTTCCTTCAAATTCCCGCCTGCATTTAACTTGTTCTTAACGTTGGCTCTATGTAACTTTGTGTATATCTAATTCTGACGTTATAAGTTCAGTTTTCATTCAAATTATATATCAAAATGCACCGATTAAGAACAGGAAAGTCGAGAAATATTGACTGTAGGTTACACTAGAAGTGACCTTGACCCAGACGTGCACCGGGTTATATCAAACCCTGAAGTATTTGTAAATATATTCGAATAAGTTCTTTGCAGTCCATATTGAAGTCGGTTTCTAGATCTGCTATTGGTTGTTTTCGCAGTGTCAGTTGCATACTTTTTGCAGTCTCACCTATCTTAGTCATCTCACCAATGTTAGTCACACTCATGTGCGAGGATCAAAATTATAATTAGGGGCAAAAAGTTTACCACTGCGCACTGCAGCAACCTAGTATATATATATATATATATATATATATTTATTATTAAGCGAAGGTTGCGGGTTTCGAGTTCAAATATTTTGTATCAATTTAGATTCAAGCTTAGCATGGGCAACATGACACCAAAAGTACCATACACTTAAAGAAAGAAAACTCACAAAAGATAGTTAAAAGATGAGTAAATCCTGTTCAGTAATCACCCAGCCTCTAAAAGTCATGGTTATAAATAATTGCACGTTACTTTTTGTAATAATAAATGTCATTTAAGATACCTCAGAGACCAGTCTTGAATTAAAATACATTACGGTAAAAACCCAAAACATTTAGGTATATGTTTGGTGAATAAACAATTCCAGACCAGTAACAATATTGTATATTTTCCTGCTAAATGCGAGCTCACTATTGAATGAAATAAATAATAATACATGAAAGGTCTTATGAATTAGGTACTAAACTGAATTTATAATATTTACCTTAAATGATTGTTAAAATAACATGAACAAAGATAAAATCACCAAACACGTTTAAAAAAATACTCTTCGCAAATGGTCTAATCAGTTCAGTGCCTGCATTTAGTACACACCTGCAACCTAACCTCATTCATATAGGAAAGTAACCTTAGCTTTGTCATCTTAAACTGTAAAAGGTAATAATATATAATAGCTAGGTACACATGCAGAATAAAATGCATAAAATGCTAAAGGTATCTTTCACTTGATATTTAGCAATTGTAACTAATCGAATGAAAGAGCTTTTAAACTTCACTCAATATGCTCTACCCTGGATAATTAATCATTATCATTGTTTTTGAATTCTTAACAAATATTTACAACGCTATTAATGTCTTGTCTATGAAAATTAATATTCTTTATAAAACTTAATTTTGTGAAATTGAAAACCACTTACATTTTAGTGGTCTGCCTCTCCAAGTTGCATTTATCGAACATCCCGGTGGTCCATTACGTGAGAGTGTAAGCTATCTGTTATTATGTAGTAATCGTACTTATTACGCTACATATGTAAGTACCAATCATTTCTGTTCACCGTTATAAGGAACCGAGCGCTCCATTAGACTTTTTATTACTATACTTAATGACATCATACGTGTATCCGCACATTATTGTCTATTTGTGCTGCAACTTAATCATGTATGAGTTTGATATCATAGTTTGAAGTACAATAGGTACATTTAAATTGAGATAGACGTCGTCTAAAACAGCCTTTCTATTTTAGTATGGTCGTAAATTTAAAGTAATTTATATTGTTCTTATAGTTTTTATGCAAAGATCATAAACTCAGACACGTCCATTATGCTAGTACAATACATAAAATTGGGCACGTCCACAAACCAAATAGTCGCGTGAATGTCAATAAAAAAACTATTCAACTTTTTATTTTTATTTTCTTAGGCAAACGTCGCCTCTCTCTAGAAATTTATCTCGTACTGTAGATAAGATTTCAGACATACTATCATTGACCGCTGCACCAACCGGGTGGTCAGATTGACTGTCTGACTTCTGAATTGCCTTCAAACAAATTATTTACTTACTTTCTTCAAATATTTCCATCCGTCAGTGTGACCAAATTACAAAAATCAAATGCACCATTAACATCATAGGAAGTGGAATTTAATCCATTCACCTGTCTTGCAACTATTTATTTCCGTTACAACTGATTTTATGTACCATTCAATGACAAATTGATTACTCAGCATTTAAATCCGAAACCGTCTAGCACCTATTGCCCTTGCCCCACTTAAACTAGAACCATTTATTTGCTCATGCGCACACGACAGAATTCGTTTCTCCGTCGTGTCGTGACGAAACGAATCGACGCAACTAGCTCATTGTGCTTCGAGCTTTGTTATCTTATCTTTTAATTACTCTATGAGAGTTCTCATAATTTTACTTACGAAAACATTGCTACAGTCTCACAGTTGAATGGTGGAGTAAAATACTTGGCGCGGTTTGATTTACTAATTGTTTGGTCCACTGCGGGGTTACAGCTTGCATTGCAGGTCCTTTTCTCCTGTAGAAGCGAGACGCTGCGACGTGCAGTGTAGTGTGGTTTCTCGCTCCACAGCAGAAAAGCTCAGCTTAGTACTTAACCCCTCTGTTGTCGTCTTTGTTATCGTCGCTCCTCTCCAAGTTTTTTTTTTATTGTAATGCGTAGCAATCAGCTTAATAACAGGTATTAGTCTAGATAGTCTTCGTGATTCTGCGCAATAACTTTTTCTACAATATACTGAAGCCAACGTTAAGTAAGTAAAGCCTATCAACGAATAACGGATACCTAAATACATTAATAGAGTTATGCATTTCCTGAGGTACAAATTTTCGTGTGGTTAAGTTAGAATTCGTAATTTTTGGTCCCATACTAAGAAGGTAGGAATTGCCAAAAATGGCGTATTCTAATCTAAACCATACGAAAATTACCTTAGGAAATGCATAACGCTATTTTCCTCTACATTTATTGTTTTTTTACGGCTGCTTTACTGATCCTAATTGCTTGGAATTAGATTTAAACTTGGAGGAAAACTTAGGTCTTAACAACTTATCGTCATGAATCCACATGGACTAAGTCACGGGAAGAAGTTAGGTCTTGTATTCCTGTTAGAATTCCTTTACTCTACATACATATTTATAAGGACTACTGTTTGATTTCCCAAATGTTAAATAAATAAATATCCATTGTACATAATATAAACCCTATTTGTAAGTAAATATCGTAACGGCCGTTGAGTAAACGGTGAAGCGAACACTTTTCATTTTGTGATTCAATTTTGCAATCTCCGTGTAAATATGCCAACGTTAATTTCAATTAATACATAAACGGGTCCAGAATGGATTTTTGTCGTTTCCCGTCATGAATATTAATTGACCTTCGATGTATCTCCGCTGCGGTGAATTATTTTTGATTATTTAAATGAATACAGCGAGAATTCATTATAGTTAATAATAGGTATATACATTAAAAAAACGAATAATAACGAATCCACGAAACATCCCAATACAATAGACCAAATCATTTTAGCATCCATATTTTACAATAGTCCTGCACCTTCTGGGGACCTTTCATGGTTGTTCTTTTATAGAACAGTTGCGTGCTGTCCCATTCTTTTTAAGATTAAAGTTCTCGAGGGGCCTCTTCGCGTTGGACCTGTGACCCTACGTAAGCTTTTTTAAAGACCGGGTATCTTCCGTAAGGTTAATAGACCGAGTATAAAAGCGACAAGTCTCGGAATATTGTGATTCTTTGTGTATTAAAATATAATTCCTAACGTTTATCTTCAACGTTACGATATTGATCGTTTGTATAATTACCCTTAATAAAGTGTCATTAGTCTGATAGTCGCAGAATGCGATAGTCACGTTTGATTCCCAACTGAGGTAAAGAGACACAGTCTTATCATACATCTTAAAATGTACACCAAACTTCAGTGTTACTGAGTACTTTATAACTGCCAGTTATGCAATTCTGTCGCCTCCCAATTACCTGGGAAGTATACTGCATCAAAAACTTGGATGTAAAGCAGTGTAAAAATACAAACACAATGACCGTACACGCTTTTACCAACCGTTGCAACAATTCCCTCCAATACAAACTAAGCATTTAAAGTAAATTCACATAGCGTTACAAAAGCCACTCCTGTTCTGGCCATTCCGTTTACGATTTAAGTTCTATACCCGCACGTGCTTGTACGGGAGTACTCTACAAAGTTGTTGAGAAAAGCTAAGCGTTATTATGTTTTGTTCGCAGATTTACGATGTTGATAAGGTGTCCGGCGGCACTGTGTGTCGTCGTACTACTGGCTGCTGTTAGCGCCAGCTCAGAGGTAAGCCACAAATTGTAATTATATTATTCTAACTAATAGCTAATGGCGTTGCATTTAAAAATCGAACTTGTTTATGTCCTGCTCGAATTGCTTAAATTGACAGTTTGTGCCACTGATAATGTCAGTAGTGGGGAAATTGATAGCGTGGCATATTATTATACCATGGTTAATAGTATAACTTATAAGTAACTCTTAAACTTAAGTCATGATGTCCCTGACATCACATGGTACCTCACTTTTCTAGTGAACAGGCCTATCAAGAATTTGTTAATCGAGGCAATTCAAGTACAATCTAATTAGGAGTAACACTAAATTAAATATTAACAATTTGGATTTAATCGCCTCAGCAGTTCTCAATAAATTACTTACTTTAGTATAATTGAAAGGTATTATAAAAAATTACTTTATCTTAAAATATGAGCCTTAAAATACAGTTTCTGTTAAATAACAAACAAAGTAAGAACATTATACTCCCTTTGACGTCTCAGCAGACATTGTAAGGTATCGCAGCGAAGCACTATATTTTCTAATGAAAAATTTTACGCTCAAACATAATTCTTTCAAGTAGCACTCAATGACAATATCCATAATCCAATTTACCATTCATAATTACAAAAGCAATTTGTATTTTCAGTTCAAAGACACATGTTTTATTTCGAAACCGATTAGTCCACTCGGCTATAAAACCCATTAAATTTGAGTTGACTATCAATAAAACCAATAACATACCAATTAAAAACTAATAAATATATCGTATGAAACCTACAACGGCCAGTGACCTAAAAAAAGAACAATAAAGATTTAATTAAAAACTGATCAACGAGTAAAATGGAATTGTTTGTGTGGCACAGACGGATGTACATTCAGCCTCTCAATCATTTTAGCGAAGCATCTCATTGTATGGTAAACAAACAGTAACATACAATATTAGACAATGCAAGAGTAATTTCGCAATGCGATAACTTTTACTTGATTACTTGCCGATGTAATGCCGACCTGATTGGCGCAGTGGCTAAGCGATTGGACTGCTGCGCTAGGGGTTGAGAGTTCGGTTCCAAAAACGAGACACGAGACAAAAATTTGTGTGATCCGCAGATGTTTGTCCCGAGTTTGGGTGTTTGTGTAAGTGATATTTCATGCTTGTGAAACGCACCCACGATACAGATGAAATTCCCACTGCAGAGCGAAGTTTTGTTTTTATATGAAAATTTTACTCTTGATAAAAGTCGTGGGGACATTCGTGATAATAAATAGGTAATAAAAATGTTTCATTAACTTACGAACGAATGATCTAATCGTTAATGATAGTCTGCAAAATAATAACGTTTTTCCTTTAAAATCTTTGCTATTATATAACAGTAGTTATTTAAAGAATATTAATAATAATAATCATTTATTTGCAGACATTGAAGTCCATAGAATAACAAAAATTACATAAAATCAAACACAAATAGCCAGAATAATAATAACATATCTATCTAATAATACCCAACTAAAAGCTAAACCACAAAGCTAAACTATATTACAAATACGAAATTACTCGATCTCTCTGACCCTCAGTCTATCTGTTACGTTTTCTCGTCTAAACCACTTTACCGATTTTAATTAAATCTGGCATAGAGATGGTTTCAATACTTTCAATACTAGAAAAGTCTACCCTACCCTAGAATATAGGCTCATTTTATTCTCGATAAAATGCTGAAAAAATCTCGGGCGGCCGATAATTACACATAGTATTGAGTATTATAATAATATTTCTACATTGTACTATTTTTCAGCATATGACATTCAGAATTTGTGTCCCTAAGTTTAATAAAATAATAAAGTTAATAATTAATTATATTTACCCATGTTGTTTTGTTTAATATTTTGACACAAAATAGGTTCGTTATAAGTAACTAAGCGTTAATTTAGTCAGAAAGGTAATACGTACATCAAACAGCTCATTAGTCGAGTCCTAATCAAAACCATATTAATATCAACACTCTGAATACCGAATCATATCTGTTTCATTCAATTAACGAATTCATTTGTTTAGATTTGGAATTGCAAATATGCATCATCGCAATAGCGGTTGCTCTGAACTCTGATTGGTAGACTAAATCCCCATAACATGTCAATGCCGAAAAACATTGTTTAATTATAGTGATTGTCATTCAGTTGCATAAGTATTTTAAACACAGATACTTGTTTAAAGCCTGATTTGATACAGCTGTTAAGCGGTCAATCATATTCTATTAGGTAGAACAAAATAATTATGCGTAAATTTTAAATTCCAACAAGTTTTAGACCGAGTTGCGTAACTGCGTTTTCTCGATTCAAGCTGTCATCTCGATGTTTACTATCGATTACAAGTTGGCTACACCCAAAAACTATAAAACATCAGAAACCATTAACTTTCGTTATTAAGTCATGTCATAACAACTGTCATGATGACTCGGGATTTACGCCGTAAACGCGTGGACATTGGACAAAGTTGCGTGATACGACCGGAAAGAACCTAAGTAACTTTTCAATACTTTCAGATTTAAATATGATGTCCTTTTATGTACTATATTTTTCTAAATTGATAAAGAAAATTTGAAAAATGATGGACACCTCGCATCCATCGAATTTCAAGTTCCCATTTAGTATTTTCGTCTTAAGGGTGACGTCAGGTATTATCTGTTGGAATCTATGATTACCAACTCAGTGTTATACCTTTACAGCTATAAATCACTGAAACGATAATACCAACCCAAATTTATATGACTTTTGGTGCCATTTTAGCATGATAAAGGAAATTCGAAAAATGATGGACACATTTATTTCAAATTTCCTTTATCAATTTAGATTCAAGCTTAGCATGGGCAACATGCTAAAATGGCACCAAAAGTCATACTATATTTTTACTAGTTTTTACTTTGAATTGCCTACTTGTTATAAACTTTACATAGATAGTTTCTAAATTATTAAGTTATTTTAGAACTACTGTCTTTTAATTGTGCCTGGCAATTAGAAACACGCCTTCTATAACATAGCTGATTTGGTCTAGCGGAATGTGAATATGTCTACGCAATCTGGGATGTATTTTGATGATATACAAACATAGTGTCATGTCCAAATTGGTGGGCTTGTCACTATGTAAATACTAAATGGTTAAATAAACATTAGACCACGTTACCGAGCGTTACCGCGTTACCGCTTTCAACACATATTTGGTTTGGTAAAAGCAGTGACGTGTAACATATTTGAACGCCTTGTTAGTCTAGACTCTAGTGGTAAGCCCGATTGCTGTACATGTGGTCTTGGGATAAATTCCAGGGTCAGTGTTACTGAGTTTTCTATTTGATATTTTTCAGAAGAATAGAGTCTGTATTGAGTGGAAGTCAATAGACTATGTGAGACCTATAACTGGCGAACGTAGGTCTTTCTCATTTCGGGAATAAGGGCCTGTTGGTATGTCATATTCGACCGCGCCGCGGTACTATTTACCTTATTGATTTGTAATTCAGTTTCAACTGGAATACCGTTCACAATATTACCGTACTGTGCAACGTTGTCCGTTGTGTCAAAACCGCAAATTTGAATCAGCGTGATTCTGTGAATTGGAACTCGAGTCATAAATCCGTCTATTCTCTTTCCCTGTCCAACACAAAAGTTACGCGTCACAGCCGAAGTGTCATAGTCAAACTACAAACGTCAGATTTCCAGTATTGGAACATGGTGGATTAAATTAACATTCTTCTTTATAATTTACAAATGTTGAGTTTTCTAAAAATGGTCCGCACTAGGAATGTCTCCTGTGTCGGAGTTTTAAAGACATGAAATATCACATGTACAGACACCCAGACTCTGGATAAAAGTATCTCCGGAATATACAATTATGTGTCCCGATGTCGATCAAATCTAACTCCTTGATCTGCAACCTAATCAATGAGCTATTTTGATAATCTGGTCATCAGAACATTGTATTGTATTAGGTAATTACTTCTTAGAATTCAGTTCTTGATAACCAGCTCTCGTCTCACGGCTTATAAAATTAATGAAGTTGAAATATTTCATATGTGAAATATTATATTGGCTAAATTGCGTAATATTACTCACACTATGTCAGAAATGTCACTCTCCTGCCCTATGGGAATACTAGCGTGACACTCACACTTCAGGCATTTCAATTATTTTTATCCTATAAACCTTATTGGTTTATTTCAACTGTTTTGTTCGGTCACGGGTGGCGAGTGTCCTCGCGAGCTCACTTTCCCCTGTTTGGCAAGCCACTCGAAATATTTCATTCTGTCACGACCGCCCCGTTATATCAATTTTCGAATTGAAAACTGTGGGACAAACCACAATTCAGATTTGTTTCGTATGTGGTCTCAACATTTTCGA
Organism: Abrostola tripartita; assembly: GCA_905340225.1. NCBI lineage: Eukaryota > Metazoa > Arthropoda > Insecta > Lepidoptera > Noctuidae > Abrostola > Abrostola tripartita. Next base: position 3,200,475 of record HG996494.1, read on the forward strand.
TCAGTATTTTTTTGGTAATTGAGCCCACCACTGTCAGTAAGCCGGGTTTTATGCTTTTCTGAATTTTACATTCTGTGGTGTTTTCTATGAGCTGGTGTTCGTTATAATTATATGTATATCTATATCTTACTAAACAGCAGAAAATACAAATGCAAAATTAAAATGAACATACATCAATACATAAAAAAATTCTTAAAACTTGAAGTTACTGGTAAACGATTCCATTTAGTACATATAATAATTACGGTGAAATAGTACTGTTTTAATATCTGCAAACAGCGATTATAAAAGAATAAACCGCATTTAGGAATAACTTACTCTTTTTTCTGTAACATAAGAGCTTTGTTACAATAAAAAGCTGACTGTACTCCGTTTAAATCAGTTTAGGCATGGTATGATAAACCGACTCAATGTGTCATATATTCTGCAACACCGCACTTTCCTATTAAAATTTATTTAGCGTCCTACATTAGGCTGGGCTGTGGTACGGCCATAACAGAGATTCATTGTCGTAATGTTGTCACATACAAGCTAAATTGACGGGCGGTGTAACGAGATTCTCAAATATGGGTTCTGTAATATGATGCCCGGCCCACACAAAGTTTACTTCAACATAAAGGCTTTACAGGCTTACTAGCCCATATATTAAGAACCAAGTAGGCAACCAAGTTACCTAGATAAACAAAGCGGTTCCTATATACTAAGCTCGCTTACTGTAATATAACAGGTTATGTTACCAAGCATTGGAAAGCGCGTTACATCGGCTAACACCAGAACGGTAGATTTACTCAATAGATTACGGTGATCTCTAATCTTGTCTAATAAATAATTTAATTCGAAAGAAGAACAAGAAATAAAGGTAATTAGGCAACAGCCGGTCGTTATACAGCCAGAAAGGCCGAAACTTTTTTTAAGCGCTATTAACCGTGTTTTTTGATAAATACAATTTGAAATATGAATGGGTGTTGTCGTTTAAATTTAGTTTAAAATAGAAGTTTTTGGTGTAAGGATTTCGAAAGGCCTGTTTTGGAGTTTACTGATATTCTGGCCAAATTTTTGTAAACTCTTGTACTGATGTCGTGTGGTGGTCGTGCCAGTGCCCACTGAAGCATGAAGGGATGTTGATGACGTCCTTAAAGGTCAGCCAACAAACTTCAAGCCAAATTATGAGCTTAGTAGCAAATTATCCACGCGCCACTTACAAGATCAAAGTATGACCAAAACAGAAACATTTTTTCTCTTAAAACTTCTAATGTTTCTTTTTGTTTACAGGGCAACCTCTTCGCGTGTCCAAATGGTGAGTGTTTTATTTTAATTGTTTATTTACTTCACATAACTTTTGCCGATACTTGAAACACTTGAGCAAAAGATCCTATTTTCTGTTTAATTAAATCAGCAACAGCCTTGGTTTACCTTTGGGGAATATGAAACTTCGCTTCATTGTTGTTTTAACGGTTCAATGAACCCAGAACTGATGAGTTTAATTAAAGAAAACAAAAATTGTTTGAAATTTTTTATCTTGTAAGCTGTTCCAGAAAATTGCTCTTTTTACTTCAAATCGATTATGTTTGGCGCTCTAGAAGTCTAGAATATTGTATTTATAGTCTTTATTTTACTGTGTTTATTAATAATAAATGAAGAGGGATTAACAATATTGACTTTTGCCTGCAAAAGTATCGTGGCACATATTTACAGAATATTAAAATAAGATACAATAGGTACTTAGGTAGGTACTTCACAGAGGGGGTGCGGTGCCAGAAGACCTCCACGTGGTGCACCCTGGGTTCGGGCCATAGTCTCCCCTGTGGGAGATTATTGCCTGTAGCTAACTTCTGGACAAGGGAGGAAAGGCTTGGTTCCAAAGCCTTACTTCGAGAGGCAGTTCTCCATATCCCTCTCCGTTGTAGAGGTTGAAATGGAGGAGGAAGTACAGTCACGAGGGGTCTTTATACAACCTCAAGTGAGGCCTAAGGGGTCTTTTTACAATCCTGAAGGTAGAAGAGGGAAAAAAAAAAAAAAAAAAATATATGTATTGTACGTGTGTTTTATATATATATATATGTATGTATGAAATATATGTATAATATTAAAAAAAAAAAAAAAAATAGTTTAGGAAAGAGGACCCTACCTCTTCAAAAAGGCAAAGCTGTGTTCAGCATCATATGAATGGCGAATTGTGAACAGATACTACCCCAGGAGGGTACCAGCTGCTCAGCAGCTGGGCAATCCCTCACCGAACCTAGTTCGGTCTGCCCCTCGTATTCTGGGGGGGGCAACAACCGCCTCCAACCGTCAGTTGACGCAGGGAGCCAGGGTGGCTCACTTTCTCGTGGTGTAGAGTCCTTGGATGTGTCCAACACGTCTGCATCACAACAACAATTACAAAAGGTGCCAAGTGCTACAATTGCATTTCCGGCGCCAGGGAAGAAGATGACTCGGTCCCGCCGTAAGCGGACGGCTACTCCAGTGCGTGGAGCAGTGAGTGACAGCTGCGAATCAGATTGCTCGCAGATGTCGCTTGCCTCCCAGGCATCAACATCAGTCTCGGGCCCAGTGACTCGCTCAAGAAAGCGCACGCGTACTGTGGTGGCCACAGAGGTAGCTCCGTTGGTAGAATGTGGTCTACCTGACGGGCAAATAACAGACAGACTACAGAGGGAGAACGCGGATTTGCGTTCTCAAATCGCCAGTTTGACAGCTACAGTAGCGAAGCTGTCAGAACAACTGGCCCTCATCAGACGGCAGGATGGAACACAAGCTAGCCAGAGCGCAGCTGCTACAGTGGCTGGGCTTGGTGAGGCAACCGCGGTATCCGGCTTGACACGCGAAGCTGAAGCCGAGCTGAGACGTTCCATTGCCCTCGAATTAGGCGGTATGATGGACGCTAAGTTGGCTGCTCTTGCATGCAGGCTACCCCCTGAGAAGCCCCTGCGCCCTCCTCTTGCCGCTGATGCAAGGAAGGGTGAGGCTCCACCTATTGTTGCCAATCCCAACCCAGTGCCCATTTCCAAAAAGGCAAAGGGAAAAGGCAAAGGACGGAGAGATAAGGGATTAGCAGCAGCCCCGGTGGCTGAGCTGCCCGGCGTAGCCGCAACGTTTACACAGGTCACACAGGTTGCAACAGAAACTGCATCTGAAGCTTGGTCTACTGTTGTGGGAAAGAAAGCTAAGAAGACAGCTTCCCCAAACTCAAAAAATGGTGCCCTGAATGTCCAGTCGTCGGTGTCTGCGAATCTTGCGGGAAGTAAAAAAACTCCAGTAAGATTGCCTAAGGTTCCGGGCACGGAAGCGATTACAGTGTCGATAAAGGAGGGGTCATCTGTCTCCCTCGCTGAGGTTCTGGCTGCAGCGAGGCAGCGTATAAGATTGGCTGATCTCGGCATTGACACTGTTATTCAAAAGAGAGCAGCCAATGGCGGAATAATATTATCGATCTCTGGCACCGATGCTTCCGCCAAGGCCGACAGTCTCCTAAGCCGTATGCAGGAGGTTCTGGCCGAGTTTGATGTGCAGATTGCACGCCCAACTAAAATGGCCGAGGGACGGGTAATGGACCTCGATGACGCTGTTTCGTTGGAGGATGTAGCGGTTGCTATTTCCGAAGCGGGGGGCTGTTCCTCTGGGGATGTAAAGGTGGGTGAAATTCGTCGCCCAACTGCTTCTTTAGGGCACGTTTGGTTCCGGGCCCCTCTAGTGGCGATGAAAAAGTTGGCATCGAGCAAGCGCATGCGCTTAGGATGGGCGTCGGTAAGAGTTGAGATATTGGAGCCTCGTCGCATGATGTGCTTCCGTTGCCTCGAACCCGGACACGTACGCCGCTTATGCACTAGTGTTGTTGATCGTAGCAACCAGTGTTACGCCTGCGGAGGAGCCCACAAAGCAAGAGAGTGCACTTCGCCAACTATGCGGTGTCCATTATGTGCGGATCATGGTCGTCCGTCGGATCACCGGCTGGGAAGCAAAAAATGTACCCCATACAAGAAAGGCGCACTTCATTCTGCGCCAACACGGGGATCGGCGATGGCTCGACTGGGTGCAGCCCAACCGGAGGTGATGGACACTACGCCTTCCCAGCCCTAAAAGTCCTTCAGTGCAATCTGAACCACTGCCGCAATGCGCAGAACCTTTTTCTGCAGACGGTTGCGGAGTGGTCGATTGCTTTGGCGGTGATAGCGGAGCCCTACGGTCTCAAGGATCATCCTCGCTGGTTTCGAGATACCGTGGACTCGGTAGCTATTTACTGGGCTGGTGGGAGTGGTGACCCTCACTGCTCCTTACTAGATAAGGGGCAGGGATTTGTCGCAGTGGAATGGGGACCTCTGGCCGTTGTGGGCTGCTACGTGTCTCCGAATATTTCCCTCTTTGAATACGAGACTTACTTGGATGGGGTTGCGAACTGCATCAGGTGCAAATGCTCACCTCGCCCTGTGCTTGTTTTGGGTGACTTCAATGCTCACTCCAGAGCGTGGGGCAACTCCCGGGACTCACCAAGGGGACACGTAGTTCAAGATTGGGCGGCGTCACTTGACCTCCGGCTTTTAAATCGGGGGTCCGTTGCCACTTGTGTTCGGTGGCAGGGGGAATCAATTGTGGATTTGACATGGGCGTCTCCTTCTGTCGCTCGCATGGTATCAGAATGGAGGGTGGCGGAGGAGATTGTCACACTTTCCGACCATCGCCACATACTTTTTGAGGTGTCATTGCATTCTTCCGACCACTCGAACCGTCCAGGCTCTAACTCACCCATGCGACGTTGGGCTCTCAAGCAGCTCGATCGAGAGATGCTCGTTGCAGCTGCCAACGTCGCAGCGTGGCCAGAATATGGGAGCTCTGAAAACGTCTTATGCGATCCGGAGGAAGAGGCGGCATGGTTTCGGGACAAGATGACGTCTATTTGCGATGCTTCTATGCCTCGAATCGGGTGCACCCAGCGTCCAGGTGCTGTTTACTGGTGGTCAGAAGATATAGCGCAGTTGCGCTCTGTTTGTCTAAGAAAACGACGCCAGTATCAGCGTAGTCGGCGTAGGAGGCAGCCTAGAGCTACAGAGGCAGAAATCGCTGGGGCCTATGGAGCATACCGACGAGCGACTATGGTGCTCCAACACGCCATCGTGGATGCCAGGTCTCGGTCTTGGAGCGAACTTCTAGAGGGGTTAGACCGAAATCCCTGGGGAAGGCCTTATAGGATGGTTATGGGTAAATTACGCCCGTGGGTTCCTCCTATCACGGAAACCATGGATCCGGCTCTGTTGGAAAGGGTCATAAATACTCTCTTTCCAGCAGTCATAGACAGTTTCCCATTACCCATAGCATCAGTCTGGCGAGATGAGTTCGCGGTAACTGACCGTGAGTTGGACCGAGCTGTTGGTCGCTTGCGCACTCGGAACACCGCGCCAGGTCCGGACGGTATTCCTGGCCGGGCGTGGGTTCTATCTATTGACGCTCTAGGGGAACGCCTGAGGCGGCTATTCAATAGCTGTCTTCGTACCAGCGTGTTTCCCTCCGGTTGGAAAGAGGCCGGTTTGGTCTTGTTGAAGAAAGAAGGTAGGGCTGCCGAGTCTCCCTCTGCATACCGCCCTATATGCCTGCTTGACGAGGCTTCCAAGCTCTTTGAAAGAGTAATTGCCGAAAGACTCGTCAAGCACCTGTCGCAAATTGGTCCCGATCTTGCCGATAGCCAGTACGGCTTCCGGCAGCGCCGTTCTACCATAGATGCGATTCTTCGTGTCCGTGCGCTGTCGGAGCAGATTGTGTCTCATGGTGGGGTAGCTTTGGCGGTAAGTTTAGATATCGTCAACGCCTTTAACTCCCTGCCCTGGAGTGCAATTAGAGAGGCATTAATACACCATAGAGTGCCCCCGTACTTGCGGAGCATCATTGGGGCTTACCTGCGTGACCGGCACATTCGTTATGTGGGCCGGGGCGGTATGGTTCAGCGGAGGGCGATAACATGTGGGGTTCCACAGGGGTCGGTTTTAGGTCCCCTATTATGGAACCTCGCATACGACGCAGTTCTACGTGTCGTCCTCCCTGCCGGCGTCCATATCGTTTGCTATGCAGACGATACCCTAGTTATGGCCGGCGGGGATACCTTCGCGGAGACCATCCGGCTTTCAGAACTCGGGGTGGCATTAGTCGTGGCCTCAATCCGCGGGCTGGGTCTAGAGATAGCGCCTCTTAAAACCGAGGCGCTATGGTTTCATAAACTGCCAAGGAGTAGAGAGCCACCCAGGTCGTTGGTCCGTGTAGGAGATGCGCAAGTCCAGGTTGGCCGATACATTAAGTATCTCGGCCTTACCTTGGACAGCCGGTGGGGCTTCGAAGAGCACTTTGAGCGCCTGGTTCCCCGAGTCGAAAAGGCAGTGGGTGCCTTGCATAGACTGCTGCCCAATCTCGGTGGACCTAGGGAAGAAGTTCGCCGTCTCTACGCGGGTGTCGTGCGATCGATGGTCCTTTACGGGGCACCTGTTTGGTCTGGTAGATTGTCAGGTGTCCGACGCTGTAGGACCAAGATCAATGGACTGCAGCGGAAGATGGCCATTCGAATCGCACGAGGATACCGAACAGTGTCCTTCGAGGCGGCAACTCTCCTGGCGCGCTTCCCGCCGCTGGATATTCTAGCCAATATGGACGCGAGGGTCTATGACCGGATCCGTGGCCTTCGCCAAAGCGGTGACAGTGTGCCAGGAAGCGCTTTAACAAGGCTGAGGCGGCAAGAACGGCGACACGCGCTCGAGCAGTGGCACGAGCGGCTGCAACAGCCGCAATATTCGTGTAAGCGGGTTGTCGAAGCCGTTCTGCCGCACTTTGAAGCCTGGTTGAACATGGAGGAGCGCATCTCCTATAGACTTACCCAGGTGCTCACCGGGCACGGGTGCTTTGGTGAGTACCTGAATAGAATAGGGCGAGAGGCCACGGCAAATTGTCACCATTGTGGAGGCGACCTGGACTCCGCACAACACACGCTCGAAGAGTGCCCTGCGTGGAGCATGGAGCGGCGAGTCCTGGTCGCCAGGATCGGACGAGATTTGTCTCTGCCAGCAGTATTAAGGGCGATGATGGCTGAGACAGAGAACTGGAGAGCGGTGGCCTTCTTCTGCGAAACCGTAATGATTAAAAAGGAGGCTGCGGAGCGGGATCGTGAGAGGGCCGATCCTACTCGAAGAAGGAGGCCACCGACTCGACGGCAAACACGCCGAAACCCCGTCTAGAAACACGTCAGACGGGCCTTTGGAGTTGCGGGCGTACAGAGAAGGGGACTCTGTTAGCCTATACAGCGACTCCAGAGAAGCCGGCGGCACGGTGGTCACGTGCCGCAGTGCAAAGCGATACTAAGGGGTGACTCCTTACAGTCACCCTAGGGATGTGCCAAGTAGGCGTTGCATGGGGTGGTTCCGGAGTCGGTCTTTTTAGAGGTCCCGGGACTTCCCTTGTTCGTGCAGATGGTGACCACCGGGGTGGTTTTAGTGAGGTAGAAATCCCACACTACCCGGTCCCTACCCCACGGGGCCGGGTGCCTTTTGAAGGTTTCCCCCCGATAACAAAAAAAAAAAAAAAAAAAAAAAAAAAAAAAAAAAAAAAAAAAAAAAAAAAAAAAAAAAAAAAAAAAAGGTACTTCACAGAGAATGTAACTAATAAAAACGTCTCAAATATCTCAGATAGAGAGCGCTTACAATTACCCTACACTAAGCTTAATATATTGCTATATTATCCTGGAAAATACCCAATTAAACCCAACACTAACGATGTACTGAATTTGTATGTAGGATAACGTACGAAAACTAGGTACATCATATTAATTAGAATAAGATTACACTGTTATACTTAATTGTACGTAAGCTATGCAAACTAGCAATTAATATTCGGACTTTAATACAATGTCTGTAGGGCTAAAATGGTCACATTTAGCTATTCTTCTTAAAGCTGATTCATTTTCTGAATTTCCTGCATCAATTCTTACATTCATAACATCTTTACATTTCAAAGTTAAATCGTACTCAATTTATTTCTTCACAAAATCATATATGGTGAAATGAGTGATTATCAGGGCAGGAAGACATGCCTCTGCTGTTTATTATATGAATTGTGAGCATTTCATGACTTTTGATGATTTTTATTATCCTAATCGGATATTACTGTAGCAGTCATTTTAGGCCCCTGAAGTAAACGATCAATCTCGCCTATTAGCGTATATCATGTGTATAACTTTATATATGTATCTTAGCGGGTTGTATTAAGGCGTGTAATTATAATTACAAAAGCCACCTACACTGCTTAAAGTTTGTATTACAAAAAGAATGACGTAACACATCTTGTAAGCTCACAATGCAATGTTGTTATTACACTGCTCATTGTTAATGCATTAGTTTTCAGTGATTTTATCTTGGACTAGACGATGCGTTTGCACTTTTTATAGACAATGTACGTGCAAAGTCCCGGCTGCTTCAAAGAACACATTTTGGTTTAATTATTCGTACTTAATACTGAATAGTTAAGATAATTCTGAAGTAGGTGAGATTTAATCTAGGATATTATGGATTTACTGACTGCCTCGTTGGTCTAGTGGTCGCTAAGCGCGCCTGCTGAGCAAGAGGTCCTGGGTTCAAATCCCGGGTCGGGCAAAGTGTTACTGAGTTTTCCATTAGGTAATTCTCAGTAGCAGCACGGAGTCTGGATTTGTGCCCGGTTGATGGCAATAGGCTCACCCCCTATTAGATTGGGACTTACAACATAACTAGCGAAATGTGGGTGTACTATATGTTCACCGTTGACTACCCCTTCGGGAATACAGGCGTGATGTTATGTTTATGTTTTATTATGTATTTAATGGATTGAGCTTGAGCTTTCTACAAGTTTAGTACTTTTTATCTACATACATATAATTACGCCTGTAAGCCTCGAAGGTGTAGGCAGAAGTGTTCTCCTTGACTTGGTGTCTATTCCCCCACGTTTTGCCGCTCAAAATATGTATTTAATTATTTATTTTCTGCAAATAGGTCTTAAAAAACACTTTTACAAGTCATTTTTATTAAAACTAGATAGATGGCGTCGGCATTTCCTAACTGACTACCTCTGAGAAGAAACACCGAAACAAACTCATTGTATCGGTAGCGAGCCCATTGCCATTCCTCGGGTCTACTGTCCACACCTAGCCTGTCGCCTCTTACGACTTGCTTTCCCTGTGATGGAAAAGAATTCTATTCTTAATCGGTTCCCTAATGGACAAGCTTAGTAAATTCTTGTTGGCACACTTTAACACAATATTACGCTTCAGTATACGTACCTAGACGTACCTACGATATGATTGCTTGAAGCAAAAAGACCGCCACACTTGTACTGTTTTTAGATTATTCAATATTCTGTGTTTCGTGATGTGCAATGAAAAATATTATATATCTATCTATATAATGCCATACATACATCTGAACCATTCCAAATCTTCCTTGTATCACAATATATTACACCTAGACAGTATATACAGGGCACAGAGGCTAACAATATGTGATGATCGCGCAGTTCGATTTCATAGCGATCTCTAACGACCTTGCGCAAGTATCCGCCTGTCTAAGCTAAAATACGGTGACTACATCTTGTGGAATTTAGCGTCGACTCAACACACGACTTGACGTGAAAAAGTGACCCAACAAGTATACATATATACTCTTAATACAAGTATATATGTGTACTTGTGTGTGTATAACAAGAATGAATTTACAATTAAATGCACACGTTTTGAGCAAAGAGTACGGAACAAAACAGACTTTATAGCTGCTGGGCGATTGTTGCGGCGTTCCTTCTTCCTGCTTTGTACCATTAGAAAGCGGTGGACGGTGGGCGTTTTAGGTGTTATCATCACTTATTATGAAGTTCAAAACAAAAAAATTGCGTAAAAGATTATTTACCTTTTTTTTTGTAATTTTGACGTATTTGAAGCTATTTTCAGATGACACTTATTAATCACTAGGTATAGGATGACAATAGGATAGCCCCTTTTGCACAATACTGATAGCATTCTGCTTAATTCAGGTGTACAACAGCACGGTTCCGGAAAAAAACGGGAACGGCTGTCATGATACTGCATACAATTTTCTATATACACTTTGATAATATAAGTGTTACTAACCCTCCTATCTAAGGACAAGCTTTAACCAACAGTGCAACAAGTCATTATCGAACTTGCAACTCTGTTACCACCAGTCCGCTCTTTTCCCTCTGAACCATAGCCGCTTAATTAAATTCCGCAGGCGATTTATCTGTGTTTAGAGTGAAACTGAAATATTTTGCGGACGATAAAACACAGGCGGTGCGCAAAATTATCAGCTACTAGGTATTTTATTACTGAGTGTAGTTTAAACAGTCGTTATGAAAATTAACCCTTATATCGTTAGTATAATATTCAGGAATCTATGTCACATTTTGTAAATGAACCTAGTTTTCACATATCATGCGAGCTAGTACTAAAGTGGTTCTTTCAATGTTGTATTGTTGAATTTGGAGCACTGATAATCAAGTGGTATGACCGATGGACTGCCAAGTCAAAGGTCGCAAGTTCAAACCCCGGTACGCACCAATATCTTTTCGAATTCATGTGCGTATCTATTATAAATTAGTTACCAGTTGCTAAAAACGGTTAAGGAAAACATCGTGAGGAAACCGGCACACCTGTGAGATTTTCAACGGTGTGTAAAGCCATGTCAGAGGCCTACAGGCAGTTTAAACTCTGACACCAGGTTGTTCATCAACCATACGATTAGAAGAAGAAAAGTATTGTATAGATCTACTATTGTACGTGAACCTCCATTTATTAATGAGCCTGATAAACGCAATAGGCTTGCTCTATCTTACATGGAATTAACCATCGAACGAAATGTAGTTGCACCTACATACTTCTCCTAATACTAATAATAACCCTATGTCTGCTTGTTTAAAAATTTACAAGCATGATATAGAATAGAATGTGCCATGTATAAAACAATGTCGCAGTGAACGTGTTAAGTTTTACATTTAAGTTAACCCTAACGTATTTTCCGTGATGTAAAATGTAGAGAAAGTGGTTTTCTTATTCACAATGAGTTTTCTCAGCGCGCCTATTGCATATCAAATAAATTTTCTTTACGTTTCTAGTTATCCTAATATTATAATAGGGAAAGTTACAATGCATTATGTAAGAATGGTTGTGAGTTGTCTTTTACGAAACAGTAGAAGGTAAAACAGGTTAAAATTAAGGGTAAGATGTAACTGCTGCCAACACACACTTTCATTCGCATAATATAATAATAAAAGCCTATAACTGTCCCACTGCAGGGCAAAGGCCTCCTATCGTATAGAGAAGGATTGAGCATTAATCAGCATAATTAAATCTCGATATTTTCCGTCACCGTTAGTCAGTGGCGTCTTAGCATATCTAAGAAAGTATTTATGATGTTAAAAAGACACACTGATTGTTGCCTGGGTTTGAACCTGATGCCTTGTGCATACAAATCCGGTATGTCTCCCACGACATTATTCATTCTTATAATAAGGAGCAAAAGAGCAAGGTTCTAATCAACAACAGTAATACCATTACATATTTAACTGTTCCACTGCCTGGCAACCCTCTTCCCATACAGATGAGAGAAGATAACAAATTGTATATCTTACTCAAATAGCAAACGTAACACATTGACAACTGCGCTTCAATTTGCATTTAATTATCAGAATCAGAATATTTAACCCTTTCCGAGCCGTTCGTACTAAAGAATTCTATTTCTAATCAAGTACCGAAACGTAGGGAGTAATGAATTGAGTTCGTCACGTTCTACGTCGTCCTCATCAGCCACATAATTAGCACTGGAAATTGCTTCCCAACACACGTTACACTTAGTCGAGCCACCCTGTATAATCAAACATTGACACCCCTTTACATCAGCTTGTGAAAAATATTACATTTGATTGCTCGACAAACATTCATTTAAATGAACGCCAACAAGCGAAAATGAATAAATAAACCTCTTTCGTGACATATTTATTTTGTAGCGTTTGTTTTTATTAGGATGTTTGTGCTTTAATACTGGTGAGCAATACCTACCAGTGTTTTTTTACTGAGCCTAGAGGGTAACCTTAGTGCGTTTGCGTTTTACTATTTTTTTTTGACAGATGAACAATTTTTTTTTTTATTTTTATGACAGATGAACAAAAGAAAAACGAGATTATTGTCTGGTCAATGATGCTTTGAACAACTTAATAAACGGTTAAAAGATTGGATTTTGATATGCGAACTTAATAATAAATAGATTGTACTAATTTAAAGTAGGGAAAAAAATAATCTTCTCAGTCGTGATGTGCGATGTGTGATGTTTGCCTTTGAAGCAGATAAAACGAAGTACCTACTTGTACCACACATTTTCCCATTGTAAATGTTTCATAAACCAACAAAAAACATTGGGTGAATTTCACAACAAGCGATGCCAGTATTAATCAATTAGGTAAAATATGAACCCAATTTTTAATCATGATTGATCATTAAAGAGTATTAATATCAAGTTAAGCAACATTAAAAAGTCATTGACCGTATTCTAGAGGTATTATCACAATATACTTCATCTTCCTAGTAATAACGCAACCTATGCCTACATCATTCACTTATATAAACATGATTCTCAAGGAAGTAAAGTATAGCTAATTTATATTTCACAAAAACTCAGATAGATTATAATTTAAGTTTAAACTTAAGCTAGTCTTACGCATGAATAGAACCTGTTACCTCCATTCCAGTGATATAATTTCGTGGGATATTGCAATGGAACAGAGTCTTGAAACGGATTGAGTCGAAAATCGCATCAAGTCGGAATTGCCGTGCGACTCGTAATAACATAATTTGGTAGGTAAGCAACCTTATAATAACTTTAGTAGATTGTGACGCTTGTTTGGGGTTAATTGTGAAGTTCATTAATGGTTTATTATATATATATTACCAATATATAACACAAGAAAGTTTTGGAAGTTAATGATCTCTTCCTGATTTCTTGATTGAATTTCTATTTTTAATGAAGATTACGTTAAAAGATGTAAGCTTTTGTCAACATTTTAACAGTAGAGTTATAATTTATTTTTAATCTCTAATTATAACCATCTTTTAACAACCGTGAAAAAAAACATTCTTAAATTAAAAAAGAAAAACTTAAAGTCTGAACATTCGAAAATATAGAATCGTCAGACCATAAAATGACAGTCTGTTAAAAAACAAAATAAAATCAAATTTAAAATTAAGAATAGAACAATGTTTTGAAAAGTGAAACGTAACAACAAGATGGCGTCATTTATCGAATCGAACATGTGAAATGCGGTAATTATTCACACCGTATTACGCACTCGTTTATTTGAACATCAAAAAAGTAAAAGCAGTAACAGCTTCCATTAGAGCCTACCTACAGTTGTATTAGTGGAACTGTGTTATGTAACACCCAGGTGCGTTAATGAAAAACACGCAATATCCAGTAATCTATTACGAAAGTTTATTGCTGATGTAGAAGTTAATATATTTTCAACCTTAATTTCAATATTCCATTATATTATATCACATTCTTATTGCAATACATTTTAATGCTGTAAAAACAAGTTAAATATACTGCGATAATTTGATGTTTCAAAGCTGTCAACTTTGCTGTCAATTTGAAATTTACATGAACCTCATAATTGAGACGGCTTAGGCATTTTAAAATATATTTTAATTGTCCCTTTCGTAAGTAAAGAAAATGTATAAATAATACAAATTAAATATCAGTTAAAAACCCTGTCACACAATTTTCTTAATTTAAATTATTTATATTATGTATTCGCTGTTTCTTATTTTTGAAACGTTTAACAAAGAAATTAAATATTTATAGAGTGATCTCGAAGATTTCTTTTCTACATTCAGTTTAAAAAAAGTAATGACAAAAATAATGAAAGTAGAATTTTAATTGTTTTAGTTAATTTACGTAAATAATTACACTAGAGTTGAATGTAGAACACCTTCTGATAAAACAATATGGATAGCTTTTCTTTTGTTTTCATGCGTCTCTTGCAGCTAACTCTAGGAGCATTGTGAAACCCAAGTGGACTTTTAGCGCAACCTGAAAAATTGCCTCTAACAAGGCAAAAAACACTACAGGGAATAATAATATACAATTAGGATATAATATACGATCATTCCTGACACAGGGGTTGTTATGCCCAGCTGTGGGATAATATCATCCTTATGCTGGTTAAAGATTCCTCAAGAAATACATTTTACTCATGATTCATATCATTACACGTTAAAGCTAAATTAAGCTTTTAGTTAAAAATCTTGGCCACATGATCCACGTAACTGGTCAATAAGTGGTTCTGAATTCTTTTTTGTCACTACACTAAGCTTAATGATTTTTCGTAATGAATTACCAAATGGTATGTTGAAATCTATAAGTAAATCTAGCTTTACCTTAAATGTTGATAAATTAAACTAAATTATCGCAACGATTAGTCAAATTCATGCAATTTACATCTGATGACTGTTCATCTACAACGTGCTTAGCTGTGTGTCTTTACTTCAACGTGCTCTTTAACAAGGCTATATACACACATGTATAAATTAAGGCTCTTTATAGAGAGTAAAATAAATATTACAAAAAAACAAGATTTCTCCTTAACATTCAAATATACACATTATACATCATTTCTTTTCGTTTGAAGTTTAACAAGCAGGCACTGCTATTTAAATCGGCAAATCTTTGCAAAGATGGCGGCTTGCGCGCGCAGTTTTAAAATGCTGTACACCCACGTAATTATAAAGGTCGACAACATATCTGCATAAATTACAGACTGTTCTCCCTTTTGTTTGGTTATCGAAGGCGCTGTATGTCAGAGGTCAAGTGTGGGTATGACTTTAAAACGAATTGCAATAACATTATATATATTACGTCTGTATGAATACACGTAGGTACTATGTAATTCTAAAAGATAGGATGAGTCTTAACACATTATATATATTTAATTTACCTCAATAGTCTATTGGTCCCTCAATCAGAAAATCTTTGAATAATCAACTATGGTTCTATCTTCGAAACTGCATCGTTTCTGAGAATAGTAAACATAATACCTACATTGCTTTTAGAAAAAATAAAATTTAATGTAATAAACAAATATATTTTAATAATTTAAGAATCAAATGTATGGTCGTTGATGATATCAAAGCGGGCAAACAAATTCGTTTAAATCAGGGGAAGAGCGAAGCTATAATGCACTGCGGTCTTACTTTTGCCAAAGGCGCTCCATAATAAGGGTACATAGCTATTACGATTCTTCTTAATTATAAGGAAAAAAAAAAAATATTATAAAGAAATCCTTTGTTTAAATAACCTAAAGATACAATTCTGTAAGCACTTATATAAAAACAGATACACAAATACAGAGCTCTTAGAACTCCCTAAATTCATTTCACTGTCGTTAGGCATTGTCCTTTCAACAATACAGAGTTTAATATTAAGTCTCTTCACAGATAATGAAGGTAATTTTTTTAGCATTTGTTCACTTTATTAGCTTAATGAAAAAGACACATTTTTCATTACAGCAAGTCGGGACAAAATTAAAGAATAAATCCTAAATACTATTCTTTAAATTGTTGTCTCTATTTTTGTAAGTCATGTCATTATTTTTGAGTTCTTCTTTTTAAGACATAGTTAGGTACTGTTCAAATTTAAAACATATAGATAATATTCTCCAACACATATAGGGTCATTTAACCGAGAATACGACCTCCAATTTTAAGAATAATGTAGCACACTTTGTTCAACAAAATCTGAGGATATCTCCCGTGAATCAAATCAACACAAAATTATTATGATAATCCTTGCATTTAACCTAAGTTGGCAATTCAGTAATAAGATTGTATACATTTAGTATCACCGCATACTTCGATGGAAAAAGAAGTCATGAAGTTACACATATCTATGCAATAACAGCGTATAGCATCAGCTATTTAATTAAAGTCTGCACACAATTCCCTGAACAAATATGAGGATATAGCGAACCAAACAAATACTTAAGACTTCATAAGGGAAGAAAATTAACTCAAAATGTTGAGCTAACAGTGGACGCTGTTGTTCAATGGGAGACAGGGTGGAATTCCATCGTATTCGATAGAGCGAGTTATGAAGCGCCAAGATAAATGCAACCGACAGGGCGGGAATTACGACTGTTTATATGCTACGATATGAACACGATTTTGGACTTTCTGATACCTCCGTCCCCCCATCGTTTAAAGGTCTTCATTTGCGGAAAAATCTTTACAAAGTTTTGAATGAGAACATTATTAGATGCAACCTTTTGTCCGTATAGCATAATTGTCTTACAATGCACTTGAAGTGAGTAAACACATTTTGGTTTAGAGCAAAATAATTGGTGTGTATATCCATGGTATAACACACCTCTATATCATCGGCTAAAATATGCTGCATGAAAATAAATCGATATAAAACTAAATATTTACATAGTCAAGTCGTTAGCGATTCAGCAACGATTCCATCGTATCGCAGCAAGAAAGTTTCTGTGTGGAGATTAGCTCTTAGATCCACTATTGAATTTAGGTGCACGGCAAGACTATAAAAGCACGCTCGCGTGTGGAGATGCTTTATCATTGACTTACAAACGTGATACACTGTAATATAACACTGTACATACTGAAACGAGTTAGATCTATATTGTTAATACGTCAACAGTTACCCTAACTTGTAGTATCTAAGGGGTGTACCGCTATGCGTATTCATGTATATTCTGAACACGATAGTTAGCAATTTCGTGCAGAATAGCCCCGAGGAAGAACATAGGCCGTGCGTTACAAGAAACCCGCGAGAAAATTCTTGATTCAAATGAAGTCGCTGTCGGTAGTTACCTAGTACCTAAGTATAAGTTAGTATTCAAGTATGATTTATTGACCAATCGTAGAAGCCATCATAAATTACTTTGGAATCGTAGACACTCATATCTCGGTCGTCTAGCATAAAACTGATACCGTATCTGGAATGAATGCTGCGTTATCGATCTGCTGTAATTGCAGCCTCCGGTTTTCTATACTATTCGCATCAGGGCGTACCGTTACCTCCTGGCCTACAAACGAGCTAATCATAACCGCTACCCACCACCGACGCGACGTGATTAGCCGACCTTCTATAATTATACACGGCCTCTGCGGGGTTGGGTGTTGTATAACTTTAGGAAACTAGGTATACGATGTTAGGGTTAATAGCTAATCATAGTTGTACACGTATTCTCGTAAGTTGATATAGAATAATAATTCTGAAGTACATACATACATAACTTTCAAATCATTCTTACGATACAGGAAAAATTCCTAGGGAGTGACGACGATTTGTTTTTGAAATCTTTGGTTGTAAGAACCTTTTTGTCTTAAATATGCATACTTATAAAACACGTAGACAAATATTAATAAAACATACCACTTAACGTGAACATTATGGAATATAAATAAAAACGTAAGTGTCAACATCAAATATTATGTTAAAATGAAGTTAATCGCTGTCGATTCCATTGTTTGTTCGTCATAACATAAGGCAGCGGCTAGACATCGTTACGAATGCGATCCTATAACCTTGCTGACTGCGAACATTCGCGCCCTCGTTACGAATGTAGTCATTCGTGAGCGTGCGATGGACTTAAATGTTTGCATGACTTTGCCTAGCATTATAAGTACCGTATCCTTAGTTTAATAAATTGTTTGAGCAAATTTGATTTGCCGTGGGGTAGTGTCGTCCGGCCTAGAATTGACCACCAGCGTCTTCTGTAACTTCACTATTAATACTGCGATTCCCAAGCCGCTTGCCAAGCGCGGGGATTGTTGTAACCCCCCCCCCCCTTAAAGGGGATGTCTTTTGGCTGATGATGATGATGTTTGATCATACGATTTTTTTACATATATTTGCTTCTTGTAATAGTTATTTAAATTTTACATTTTAAAAAGAACTACTTTCATAGCAAAGTCATGCGATCTTCCAGTATATAGATACAATCTCTAAAATAAAAAATATCGCTACATAGCAAAAACTGGTATCGCTACCGTTAGTGTTGACGACAAGCACCGGTTACAACCTCATTTTACACGTGCCCTTCGCATAAAAAGCTCCTTGCTTCGTCTGCAAATGTCTGGGCCCACCTTTAAGTAAATTGGTTTGTTTTGTTGGTTACATTAGAGAATGATGACTTCAGAACTATGGCCTTCTTCTGTTGACTTCTTCCGCGTTCAATTTAGTAAAATAATAAATAAACATCACAAAATTGTGATTTATTCAGCTTTGAAGTTTTTATGTGTTGTACTTATTTGTTCGATAATAATAGAATATATAATAGATATATATATATATATATATATATATATATATATATATATATATAGTTATATCAATCCATCAATTGTTGATCATGCGTGCTATATCGCGAGCACTTTGTTGATCCGAAAACCTATGTTGATCCGGGTGGTTTTTGTTGATCCAATATAATCTTTTACATACAAATGTGGTTCCGGTCGGATCAACAATTTACTCCGTTGAAGTTTAGGAAACGCAACCGAAATGTTGATCCAATATACAAATCCATTCCGATAGTTGTTGATCCGATTCAAATGGACCAATCAGAAAGGAGCAAGTCCTCCTACTGGACCTGCCTAATGTATATGGATGGTTTAATTCTTATAATTTATTGCAAGGCTAGCTAATCATTAACTTGTCTTTATTTGTTTAGTTTTTATGTTTATAGGTATGATATATATATGGTAAGGATTTACCCTGAGATACACTTCTGGACACATCTATTGGCCCACCTTAGAGTTTAGGTTTCGATGGCCCCTACCGAAATATGATTGCTAGATTGAACAAAAACTGTTGATGCAGTTTTAAACCTGATACATTTTACCATCTTTTTCGATCGTATTGTTTTAAATTTGAATTCAGAATACCATACGACATGGAGCTACGCCTAACAAGTCGGATATGCGCCTTGTTAAAGGCAATTGATTTTTGAATAAAAAACATGTTTTATCAAATAAAGGTTTAATTTAATAACGCGTGTTGCCTCCATGGGCATCTACCACAGCTCTCATACGATTAGGCATAGAGTTTATCAACCGCTCTATGAAATTTTGAGGGATCATCTCCCATTCCTCTTCTATGGCAGTTTTCAACTCCTGCATCGTCTGGGCAACTGGCTGACGAGCCCTAACACGTCTTTTTAGGTCGTCCCACATGTGCTCAATGGGGTTAATGTCTGGGCTTCTGGCTGGCCAGTCCATAACTGTGATGTTCACATCCCGAAGATATTCCCTGACGATGCCGGCCGCATGGGCTCTTGCATTATCATGCATAAAAAGGAAATTTGGGCCCATATAGTCCGCGTATGGTATCACGTGAGGTTCTAAGCACTCACGAATGTACCTTTCAGCATTTAATGTTAGCAGCCGTGGTCCTGTAACAACCTCAAGTTGAGTTTTGCCGCTCGCGGATATACCGCCCCAGACAGTCCATGAGCCACCGCCATAAGCAACCCTCTCTTCAAAGCAGCATTGTGCGAAACGCTCTCCCTTACGTCGGTAGACCTTCTTCCTTCCATCATTGCCATGTAACACAATTTTAGACTCATCAGAAACGTACATCAGTACACGGCTCCAATCTTGCTGTGTCCAATTTAAATGACTGCGTGCGAAATGAAGGCGCGCTGTTCGGTGGGCTCGCGTTAGTTTGGGCCCATTAGCTGGCTTGTGTGGTACCATATCACGTTCTTTTAACCTTCTCCGAACAGTTCGAGCGCTCTCAGATACTCCGTGGAAGTCGCGAAGTTGGTTTTGTATCTCAATGGAGGTAAGGTGACGATTTCTCAAGCTGGTCGTCACGATGAATCGATCCTGCCTTTCAGTTGTGACCCGAGATCGTGGCCTTCCTTGGCGACGAACAAAGCCGCCAGTCTCTAGGTACCTCCGATAAACATTTCGGACCGCAGATCGACTTAAATTAAGTTGAGCACTCACGTTTCTTTGGCTGTGTCCGGCCTGAATAAGTGCCACAGCTTGGGCGGCGACTTCAGGTGAAGTATCCATAGATTATTGATAGAACCTCACCTTAATGTTAAGAATAAGTAATGTTTGTTGCAAAACCAAAGATATCAATCACTTTTTCAAGAATTAAATCCAAGTAAACCAATAAAACCAAGTTTTCTTAGTATTCGATTGTTTGATATCAACAAACAGGCTCCAAATTGTCTTTTGTTTCTTTAAATTCTGTGTTCGAAATTCAAAAAAAGACTATTGAATGAAATTGTGAATGTGCCAGGTTCAAAACTGCATAAAAACTTTTTGCTCGACCTAATATAAAATTTTAGCTAGGACCAAACGAAACTGAAAATACAAGGTGGGCCAATAGATGTGTCCAGAAGTGTATAAGATCTAGAATCTCGAAGTCTTGTTATTACTCCGCAAACAATGCCCTCCAACCCGGAACATCGTAGCGTTGACTAGCTACTGCTTGGCCGTTGAATAACTGACAAAGATCTGATCATTCCCCGGACTGACCTTCGCAAGTGTCCTACCATTACTAAATATAGTCGTTCTCAGAATAAAGAAAAGTCATTTACTAGGCCTTCACAATCACATGAAAATGAGAGTGATTTTTCGTTTGATTACGAAGGTTCACCCCGTGATGTGCTGGGATATAGGCATAGATCTAAGAATATTTTGTGCTTTATAGCATAGCTTAGTATATTAACTATCAGAATTCAATGAATTTTGGCACCAAATGCGTAGCTAATCACCTTTTATGTAAGTCGGCCTTATAATTATCTTTTGCAGGAAGTTAGCAGATCATTGTACTTCAATCGACTAATTTTTTTGTAAAAACGCCAGAACTATTCTCAAAAAGTATCAGGAACTATAGAACTAAGCTGTATGCATATAGAACTCGTGTTAAAAATAGGTTTTTTGAAAAATGATCTGCTGCGGGAAGTTAGCAGAGCATTATTTCAATACCGTTTTTTGTCGTTAAAACACTAGAACTATTTTTTTAAAGTATCAGGAACTATAGAACTATCCTGCATGCCAATAGAACTTTCGTAAAATTTTGATCTGCTGGGAAATGATCTGCTAAGTTCACGGACACCCCACCGATCCCGCCGCGCACTCCACCCACCGCGCAAGCGTCACAGGCGTAAGGTCAAATGCCCTCGGATCAACGTTAGTTAGTAAGATTGCGCATGATCATGTATATAAAACGGATGCACATTTGACTCAACGGTATAATTTTTGCGACCGTTACGGATCAACAAAAACATTTTGTTACTGCATTTTTTTATGGCAAGTATGTTGGAAAGAAACCAATGTTGATCCCCGAACAACCCTTCCATTTCAACTTCGGATCAAAGTATATCGGTTATATTTGTAAAGAGCCAATTATACACTGCAAAAAGGTGGATCAACATTTCTTTTATTATCTTACTGGATCAACCTTTACATAGAACGGTTAATTATATATATATATATATATATATATATATATATATATATATATATATATATAATATATATAGATAATAGAAGTATAGTATAGAAGGTAGTATAAAAACAATCGTGTGTGTATATAATGTAAAAAAAAAAAAAAAAAATTTGTTCGATTAATTGAATGGAAAGGTCATTGAGTAAAGATTCAAAGTATTAAAGTTTTGCTTTCTGAACTTAGACTGGCTCCGCTTAGATACCTGCATAATCGAGTATTTGTATTGCTTAAAACTACAGAGTTTGAGTGTTTGAGCTTCGTAAACTTAGAAGGGATCTAAGTGCATGTAAGGTATATGTTGTTCTCGCTACTCATAAGAACTTTATTGCTTCTTTGGTGAACTACACATTCGTTGTAAAACCGTACGCAATCTATTGAAATGTCGACTTGTTGTGGGCTCGATGCCCAGTTGGGACCAATATTGTTTTGGTCCGCAAATATTTGTTTCGAGGTATGGCGCTAAAATGCACCAAAGTTTAAACAAGCGTCTTTACAAATATGTACTAGGAATTAGGATTCGCATACTATTAGGTATCTATACAAAATGAATGAAGCCGTGTGGTGCCGGGCCATGATAGCACCTCCCCATTTCGGCTCTTATGTGTCGTAGGACAGAGGGATAACACCAGAAGATGGGCAGCAGCGTCTTCTGTATCTTCACAACCAATATTGCGATCCCTAAGCCGCTAGCCAAGCGTGGGGATTATGGCAACCCCCCCCCCCCCTCTTCAAGGCGGAGGCCTATGTTCAACAGTGGACGTCTTCCAGCTGATGATGATGACCGATATAAAATAAAACAGATACACAAATACACCAGCTCCCTTACCTTGAATTCTTAAGACAGGACATTTTGCGATGTAGAAGCGAGCGAGACGCCGCATTATACTGCACGTGTCGGTATCTCGCTTCCACATCGTAAACTGTCCTGTCTTAAGAATTCAAGGTAAGGGAGCTGGTGTATTTGTGTATCTGTTTTATTTTATATCGGTCATCATCATCAGCTGGAATGGTAAGGCTGTTGTTGGTTTACAGACTTAGAAACTACGTTGCAGTTCAATAGTGCGTTCTCAACACCAAGACACGTAGACTGATGGCCTACATATCATTCACGGTTGTCAACTGTGACATGCACATGTCGGTCGTCTCCGAGCTATTAAGTGTATTCTAAATTTAGCACACACGTTACAATATCTGGAGCATCACGTTATTTTCATTATCATAATTATCACTACTGTACAGACAGTTAGTAGGCAAAAGCTTTGTTGTACAATTATATTCGTTTGAATAAAACATAACTTCTCGCCTGTGTTCCCTGAAGGTGTAAAAGTGCACCCAAATTTCTCCAGTTATGTTATAGATTCCAATTTAATAATGGGGGCGAGCCTATTGGCATCAACCGAGCACAAATCCAGACTCCGTGCATCAGCACACAGTTTGCGCGACCCGGGATTCAAAACCAGGACTTCATGCTCAGCAGTCGCGCTTAGCTACCACTAAACCAACGAGGCAGTCAATGAGAACACACGATCTATTTATCTACAAGTATAATATTTCCTTGTAGAAATATATGATGACGTCATTTGGCTAGTAAAACGCTTTTTCCTCTAGGTTGTTTTTAAGCATAAGTAGGTACTTTCAATCGAAAAAATACCATATGCATAAGAGACAAATACACGGGCAAAAGCTAGTTATCTAAACCATTATGAACACACGCATCTGTCACGACATGTGGGACATTATAAACTTTAGTGTCAGTCGTTCAGTGCGCGCATGCGTACTTGGTGCAACTAACAATACCACTTGATTGTACAATTATTACCACCCACAGAAATTACATATCTACATGCATGGGAATGAGTCACCGTCAATAATTATATTCCATCACATTTAACAGTCTATGCTTACGTAAAAAAATCTAGGTAATAAAGAAAAGTTAAGTGTTTTGAATCTTTTCTATGTTCGTAAACAGGAGGTTAGACTCATTTCAAGCGCTAAGCATGGATAATAATTGTATCATTTAAGTTTAAGCTTATTTTGATTTATATATTATCTACATATTTCTCTTTGTATCTCTGGAGAACACAACAATTTTGTATCTACTTTAATATTTAAGAGAAAAAAATGTTCACAAAAGATGAAACTTACTTTAGTCGGTAAAGGAGATGTTTCATTTTCGGCCATCTCTTGTACATTTATCGAAAAAGAAGTAAAAATACCACGAATTGAGGAAAAATATGCTTTCGTGAATTTAGGCCTGATTTGTTGTGCAATAAATGCAGTAAAAAGCATTAAATTTTCATTTACGTCTCATATTTTGCATAGCCTGCTTTTGTTCTGAAATCATGTCACATCAAAACTCAATACCTATCACGATAATACCTAGACGATAAAACAATAACAATTGTTAAATAATCTCCTATACATACTTTAGATTATTATTTAATAAAAAATATAATTAATTCTACTTTCCTGAAGTGTACTTCTAAACTAAACTAAGTTCTGATACATATCAAATATTTCTAGGTTATGAAATGTCATCTCTTCAACCATTCATAACTCATGACAAACGTCAAACATTTTTTATATTTATTATTTTCACAAAAAACATTAGATGTTATGAAAAAAATGTTACTTTACTCTATTCAGCGGTTAGTTTCCCAACTCCGCTAAAAGGTACGTGTTATGGCCGGAGTCCCATACAAAAATGAAACATCTCCTTTTACAGTTGCTAGAACAGCTACACATATTATAATTCACATGCAACGCGCGTTGCGACAAAAATATCATTGATTGAGTATTTTTTATCTAACGAGACAATGTAGGCTTTGTGCTGTTAGAGTCAATTGAGCGGCAAACGGGTAGCCTTGGAGGTACACATTTGTAATGAGTGAAAGGAACCGCGGCCCGTAGCAGAGACGTGACTCACGGAGTTTAATATGAGAATATATCTACATTCAAATGATGGGCTTCTATCGATAATTAGAATAACTCATGCTGTGGTTTAAATATTCGATAGCCAATCAGGTTGCGCCGTACGATCAATAGTTGAGTACCACTGCTGGTATTTTAATTATCCCCATGGATACCCCACAAGATATCATATGTATGTACTATATACATATATAAATATCATATATACTGATATCATAAGAACTGATAAATGTACCTAAGTTATGAACATTATTTAAGTATTTACGAAAATACTAATCCTACTAAATGAAATCCTAAAAATAAAGCCAATTATGTCATGATCGATTTGCTAACACTTGAATTATTTATAAATTTTGTTGTACACTTAGCTTATCATTATTTAAGTGCCGCTTATTAGCTTCCAATTTATTTGGAAGGCGAACTTAGAGTTTAGAAAATATTTGAAGTAGTTCCTATACCAACACAAACACACAAAGTATAAACACGCGAGCTTGAACCGAAATAACGAGAATTTAGGGATATTTTTTATTCGAAACCAAATTAGTGCAACAATTTGAGCAACACCAACAACTTTTTAACTTCGTTGCGTACGATACACAGTGCGATAGCATTTTTCCCACGAGCGCCGCGATTAGATTTACCGATAACAATATAAAATTAACGCTCCAGGCTACAGTCCCAGCACTATTCATTCTGCATTTAAAACTAGCTTTTATGAAAATAACCATCTTTAATTCAGTTACGGTTGTTGAATATTCGATGCTAGTTGTAACTGCAACTTTTATTACGTGTTAAATCCTTTTCGCTTTCTAGTAAAATATGCCATATCTACACTCATCTAATCTTTGTACTCCAAGTTATTTTAATTGATCTAGTTACGCTATCATTCCTCTATATCTAAGAATATAAATATGCTTAATGCACCAACAACATTAGTGGGGAAGGATAACTGCTTTAGCATAGAATAACCAACGTCTCCGTCGTCGCAAACTAAGTGAATACGTCTACTTAGTGACTTAATAGGGCCAGTAAGTCAATCTCCGGTGCAGAGGCATATCCGTATATCCTTCAAAGGTTTCAGGTTTGCCTCGCTAAGAGGCACTCGACACAATTGATCGGCAGACACCGTGTCGGCGACCGGTCGACATTGCTCCCGTCTCGTTTCGTGCACGCCTTATTGACGCATAACTCTTTACTATTCATACGTTTTGTAACGTGGGCTTCAATTGTTTTGCGTAGTCCGCCATACAAGGAATAATTCATCCTACCTATGCCTATTAACAACCATTATTGCAATCTCTGAATGATTATACAGTACGCAAGATATGTCTATAGACACGAAGGTTTTAAATTAAATTAAACAATTTTATTAGAATGTTTTTGCATAACTAAATGCCAATAATTACGCAACTTAATTTCTATTATTGATTACATACACGAGATTTTTTTGGCGTACCTAACTTTGATAATAATAATGTGCGTAATCGATTAAAAAAGCAACTTTCTCTCGGCGTTGTGTCGTCAATGAGAAAACTGACGAAGTGAGATGGATTCTGATGATTGAAACCAGCTTGTATCTCGACATTCAACAGTTACAAAGCTCAGTCACCCGAGTCTATAGACATGGGAAATGAATGCGTTTCCCGATGAAAACTTAACCTATGCATGCTGTTATATGCATGCGGATGTGTGTGTGAAATTACAATTTACAGATTACTCTTTTAGAGTGTGTACTGTGTCGGTTATTCTGGCTAAGATCGTGCTGGGTATAAGCGTTGGCATTTAGTAGAGCCTATAAATAAACGAGAATGTAGAGGCCTAGAATTTGTTCCTGCAATTTATACAAAACTATATTAAAATAGTTTGGATATTTTTTTATAAACGGTCATCATTTAATTAAAATCTCTTCTGATATATATATTTCGATTTCCTTGTTTATAACAAGATTTTCATGGAAACATTCTTAATGCAAAATTCAGTAAAAATTAAAAATAACGAAGCTTTTTTTTGTATCCCATTTTTTTAGGTATTATGACAATTTATAAAATAGCAGGCTAATCTTCGACCAACTTTTAGATTCAAACATGATAATTATGTAAGGTTACACGGATATAAAACTATTCAGTAAAATCACACAACTTGTCGTAATTACGTCGGACGTACATGTATTTGCATAGACGTACTTATACGTTGTGCTCTCGCAAATTGTTTCATGCAATGCGAATACTGTTCGTGACATATAGTGCGACTAATCGCAAATCAGTGAATGCCTGTCGTTAATACCCCATATTATAAATGCGAAAGTTTTGTGTTGTTAACGTTTGTTACTGTATCATGTTTAATAGCTAAATGGATGAGAATAAAGGTAATGTTCTATATTATCGTAATGAGTAAGTAAACTTAGTTTTCGAACCGCCGCGCAGGGGTTTTATATATAAACATGTTTGTTTGAAAAACAAACTTTTGCCAAGTGCTTTTGCTGCCAGCTTGATTTGGTCGACACCGTAATACGGCCAGCCACGTATGGGAATAAGTAAATTAAAATAATATCAGCTGTTTGAATTAACCATCTCCTATGTTGTCATTGACCCTGACAAGTCCTAAGTTCCTATTTTCTTAAAAATCGCACTAATTAATCGCACCTGCAACATACATCAATTCAAGTGTCCGACTAATTTATTTGTGCTGTTCGTTGGTCCAACAACAAACTGCTTCCTCCCGACTAAATTGCCAAATTGCATGGACGTGTGAGACTAGCGGATACGATTCGTAAAAACCAGTGCTATAAAAACAGGGTTTATGCTTACAGTTTTAGGCAACGGACTTTGTTTTAACTGTCTGATTGCAGTGATTAGGCCTGAGGCTTTCGACAACCTGAAAAAGCGACTTAAAATTACAGTAGGTGCAAACATCATTACGTATTGGAGAGATGAGTGGATGACATCGTAGCCATCGTATGTGGAACCTGTATGGAGCTAGCATAGAAACGTGAAGACTGGCACAAGAGAGACATAGCAACGAGTACTGTCGGCCTGCGGATAATAATACATTGGAATGCCTGTAGAGAACCTCCACAAATAATGATCAACCTAACTATGTCGAGGTGGCTACCACTCTTATTGACTGGCCATTATCTACAGTCTTTAACATGGCATAACCTGTTTTCATATGACAATTCACTTATGCTGATACAAAAAACAAAGAATATGACTGACTGACCTGTGCGAAACGGCATAACTTGTAAGCTTAGAGGCGAAATTTCGGTGTACAAACTCGTAATCAAGAAGAACACCCCTGACAACTCCTTCGGGCATTACACGCGTTGTACGTTGTATACAGAGTGATTGCATTTCGTAGAGTAACATAACTAGATAAGTGGGTCAAACACATTGCATCGTGTTGCGGGCTCGGAGCGGTGGAGCGTGGCTTCGCCGCGGTCTTCGCGATCGGTCGTCAAACTCGCACGCTCTATTTGTGCCTATTTACTTTTTTATCTTGTACGTTAATGCGCGGTTATTGAACATACATCTATTCTTTATCATGTTTTACTTAAAAGAAAATATATGACGACAGGTTAACATGTAGAGTTTACTTTGTTTTTAAGCTTCCTTCGCTTAGCAAAAGTTACGTCAGTAATTTGTACACCTCTTGTATAAAGAATAAATAAATAAATAAATAATTTTGTTAGTTAGCATATTCAGTTCTTTTACTTACAATATAATTTTATATAACTTAAACTACGTACTTATCTCGTAAAGCTAATTCCCTCGGCAGTGGATATACATTATGGGTTAAATGTTTCTCAATATGTACCTACTTAGATCATTATTATTACATGACATCAAGATCTGATGACTAGCTAATAGATACATGTTATGGGGAATATCATGCCTCCATAGGTGATTAGAAGAAACATCATCATCATTATCATTCATTTGATTTCCCGAAGTAAAATAACATCATGTTGAATAAAATATTTGGACATTAATTACCCTAAATGTGTACTTTACTCACCGCGGTCATCAAACTCAGGGCCATGTTGGTAAATTTATAATTTTAATAAATAGGTACTATTTTTGGCAGAAATCATACTTAAAGTGTCGTATTTTTTTGGCAAAGAATATAAATAGCTAGATTTCGGCTGGCGACTCTGCTGCGTCACCTGCTCATGAATAGGGGCTCCGTTTAAGTCCAAAACTAGACAAATATTCCCGAGTATACCAGCATATAATTATAGTAAATAACAGAAAAAGCACCTAATAAAACCCTCTACTCATTCTAAGTCAATAAAATACTTATTTGCTAAGTCAAACATAAATGTTATCTCAAGGAGTACCAACAATTATATAATTGGGTGAAGCAACAACGTACAACACATTAATGCGATCACATTTTGAGTTACAGTGAGTTAGTCTAATACCTATTATAAATGACATGAACGAGTTTACCAAACACGGTAAATCTCACACAAAGCAAGTGCCTAAGCTTTCCAAACTTAAGCGAGTCTTGACGTCCATTAAGCTGAGTTTACAGCTTTAGCTTAAAGGCCTTATAGCACATCAACAAGCCGACTACATACGATAACATGCTCACGACTGTACTATTTTAGAACAGAAGGTCAGGAAGTGTTGCTATATGAATTCTTGATGTAATCAATTCAGGTCCTTTACTAAATTAGAGTAAATTAGATACAAGGAGACTATGGTCTTACAATTCTACGCAAATTATGATTCAAATATTTGTTATCATTACAAGTTTTTATAATCCAAAGATGCAAGATGAGAAAGATCCAAGATGGGACTTTGTACATTAGTATAACCAACAAAAAAAAAAGATAGCTAAAAACGTACATACGTACGTTAGTAAATTAAATTCAGTTTAACATAGGTAATAATTATGTGACATAAATATACGAACCTACTATAGTACAGATGGAAACCAATTCGTTTCAAATTCATATGATTACGACCAGAATTTGTGATTGGATTTCGACTGGTTTTTGAGTTATGGAACTAGTGTGATAAATTACAATATTAATAGATATTAACGCACTCTATTATGTAGGAACTGTTAAAATTATTGACAGAGTTGAGTTCATAATTACTGCTTTCCAATTCCTTCCATCACAATTAAATACGCTACGTAACGCAATATAAATTCTAAAATCTCTAATTCAATCTTCCATTCGTCAAGTTTCATAGGCTAGTTAAGAACACCTGTTGAATCACTAATTTCGAATTAGTAATTGCTTTAGGCTGTTTCAACTTCACAATCAGGGCGTATTCAACTTTTGCTGTAGAAAACGTCTGTCGAAGTTACTTTGCGTTTACAATTAATCGCTCGGACAAATAGGTATCTGCTTAACTGAATAGCTCCTTTGATACTCCGTTAATATTTGGTTTTCTGAAACTCAAATAGTTTTTGTAAAGGTAGGTTCAAAATAAACATGATTTTGTCGGCCTTGTTGCGAAATTAACAGACTTTCACCGAAAGCCCTTTCAATGGAGAAAGCCTTTTGCTGGTGTGTTCGTATCAACGCATAATTTCTAGCCACATTACGTGTCGTCGTTCTTTGCAAATATACTTAGTCAGTAATTTAAAGAGTCAACATTTTTGGTAGTTGTAAATAGACAACTTTCCTTTACTAATGTTTGGATAACAAATCAAATATGTACTATAATCGGTATTTTTCTTTCATTACAGGATGGGAGTTGAGAGGCCTACACTGTTACAAATTCTTCAACATCAGACATTCGTGGGAGAAAGCGGCGGAACTATGTCGAAGGTAATTAAATACGTTTTTCATTCACAGAACAGATTGGTGCACTAGTTTTGTGTTCAGCTTTCTGCATTACGACTTCGATTCCCATCATTCATTAGAATTGTGGAAATAAGCAAAGTTATGTTATGTATTTTTCAGGTACGGCAGCGAACTAATGGTTGTAGACAGCTACGCGGAAAACAACATGACTGCAAACATGGTACCAGCCAGTCCAACCAACAACCATTACTGGCTCGGGCTCGCGACGGTCGATGACCTCAGGACCAACACGCTCGAGTCAGCCGCTGGTACTCTAGTTTCGCAGTATGCCGGTTTCTGGGACCTCCAACAGCCAAACCCTAAAGAAGGAGAATGTGTCGACGTCCACGTCACATCGGACAGCCAGTCGTGGGAGTTAACCACGTGTGAGACACTTCTGCCATTCATGTGTCGAGCTACCGCCTGCCCTACCGGTAAGAAACATAAGAACAGAATACTCTTTGACTTTTTAAGCTTAATTACAAACGTGGTAGTGCAATGTTAAGGACAAGACAACAATACTAACGAAATTACAATTTGTTTTAGGAACCTTCCATTGTTCTAATGGAAAATGTATAAACGCAGCCTTCAAATGCGACAAGCAAGACGATTGTGGTGATGCTTCCGACGAAATGGACTGTGCTTCCGAATGTCACTTCTACATGGCCAGCAGTGGAGATGTAGTCGAGAGTCCTAATTACCCTCACAAGTACCCTCCTTTCAGCGAATGCAAATGGACTCTCGAAGGGCCACAAGGACAAAATATTGTTTTACAGTTCCAAGATTTTGAAACTGAAAAGTCTTTCGACACTGTTCAAATTCTGGTTGGCGGCAGGACCGAAGATAAATCTGTAAACTTAGCGACACTATCAGGAAAACAAGATTTATCTAACAAAATTTATGTTTCCGCTTCGAACTTCATGATCATCAAATTCAGTACAGATGGTTCAGTTGAAAGGAAAGGTTTCCGCGCTGCTTGGAAAACCGAGTCCTCTAACTGCGGAGGTATGCTTAGAGCCACACCACAAGGTCAAGTACTAACCTCACCTGGTTACCCTAACGGTTACCCTGGTGGTTTAGAATGTGTGTACGTTATCGAGGCTCAACCAGGCAGAATCGTCTCATTAGAGGTCGAGGATTTGGAATTAGGAATGAATAGGGACTATATCGTTATCAAGGATGGTAATACTCCATCTAGCGCAGTCTTAGCTAGGTTGACTGGACCGGGCGAGGAAAACCAGAAGGTTGTAATATCGACAACAAACCATCTGTACATGTACTTCCGAACGAGCCTTGGTGATTCCAAAAAAGGATTTAATATGAGATATTCTCAAGGCTGCAGAGCAACAATTATTGCAGCCAATGGTACCGTAACGTCACCTGCTTACGGTCTGTCAACTTATCCGAATAACCAAGAATGTTTATACAGAATAAAGAACCCTAACGGCGGACCACTGTCGTTAAAATTCGACGAATTCAACATTCACACATCTGACGTAGTGCAAGTTTTTGACGGAGCAAGTACAAATGGTTTAAGGCTTCACTCCGACAACGGATTTATTGTGAAACCAAGAATAACACTGACTGCTTCCAGTGGCGAAATGTTGATACGATTTGTGTCTGATGCTTTGCATAATGGAATAGGTTGGAAGGCGACGTACTCGGCAGGTAAGCTTTTCACTTTCCGACGGATGTAGAAAGACAAGGCTTGTGTCAAATCGTCTTAACCTTTATTTTATTTTTCAGATTGCCCACCTTTGAACTCGGGACTCGGTGCCTTAGCGTCAAACAGAGATACGGCCTTTGGAACAGTTATTACATTCTCGTGTCCAATTGGACAAGAATTCGCCACAGGGAAATCTCGTATCACTACAAAATGTTTAGACGGAGGAAAATGGTCAACCACTTACATTCCGAGCTGTCAAGGTAAGTGACACATAATAAATTGCGACATTCCAAAATTCTATGAGGTGCGGTTGTATTTGAATTACGTAACATTAAATACGTATAATTTTACAATAAAACAAGATATATTTTAATGTAACTTTTTGTTATTTCACAGAGGTATATTGCGGTCCGGTCCCACAAATCGATAATGGATTTTCGATTGGCTCCACAAACGTGACCTATCGAGGTGTTGCGACCTACCAATGTTATGCCGGATTTGCTTTCCCGACTGGTCAGCCAATTGAGAGAATATCTTGTTTGTCTGATGGACGGTGGGAAAGAACACCTACTTGTCTGGGTTAGTAGACAATATTTAAAAATTAGTTCTTTATCTCTCTAGAAACAGTTTTTAAATGAATGGAAATGTAAATAATTTTTGCAATATTATTTTTTCCGTTATATTTGCTGTAAATTTTTATTATAGGGCTGCCGAAATAATGTTTTATGTATAAAACTGAGTTTATTATATATAACCAAAATCCCGTGTTTTACATTTTGTATTTCTCTTATATAGCATCACAGTGTGTCGCCCTTCCTGACGTCCCTCACGCCAACGTTACGATCTTGAACGGAGGAGGCCGAAGCTACGGTACAATTGTACGATACGAATGCGAGCCCGGGTATGTGAGGTCTGGCCAGCCGGTGCTACTTTGTATGAGTAATGGAACATGGTCGGGAGACGTGCCAACTTGTTCCAAAGCCCTGTGCCCCAAATTCCCTGAAATCCAAAACGGCTTTATAGTTGACCAGACCAGGATTTACATGTTTGGTGATGAAGCACGCGTTCAATGTTTCAAAGGTAAATACAACTCAAATAATAATTGTAATTACATTTCATATTACGTAATTTTTTTTAAATATTTGATTCAGGAACTTTTAAGTTAAATCAATCATTTGAAGGCCATTACCTCGTTTCCACATTTAAATAACAAATTTTATAATTTCAGGATACAAACTTAATGGGCCGAGCTTGTTGAAATGTGGAACTAACCAAGAATTCGATAACCCACCAACATGCGAAGATATCAATGAATGCGTCAGCAGCCAATGTGATTCGGCCTCTACTGAATGCAAAAACACCCAGGGTGGCTTCTTCTGTCCGTGCAAACCAGGTTTCTCACCCAGCTTAGACTGTAGACCAGTTGGTGATTTAGGATTGATTAATGGTGCTATTCCTGATGAGTCAGTTACTACTTCAACGCCAGAACCAGGATACGCTAAAGGAGTAAGTCAATGTTCTTATTCTTTATTTGATTTTCAATGACACTGGATTATTGTATTGATAGCTAATCTATCGTCATCATCTTTCAGATGGTACGCTTAAACAACGGTGGTGGTTGGTGCGGCAACAACTTAGAAGCTGGAGCCAACTGGATTCTCATCGACTTGAGAGCACCAACTATCATCAGAGGATTCCGAACCATGAGCGTCATGCGCGCTGACGGCAACATCGCTTTTACTTCTGCCATCCGAATTCAATACACCAATGATTTGACTGATGTGTTCAAAGACTACACTAACCCTGATGGCACCGCTGTAGAATTCAGAATCTTGGAACCTACTCTATCTGTTCTTAATTTGCCAGTTCCAATTGAAGCTCAATACGTTAAATTTAAGATTCAAGATTACGTCGGTGCTCCTTGTTTAAAACTCGAGGTCATGGGATGTGCTCGATTGGATTGTTATGATATTAACGAGTGCAGCGATAATAACGGAGGCTGTGATCAGAAATGTCTTAATACGTAAGTATTCTCTTTGTAATTATAAAAATATTTTTGGAACATACAAAATATGTATGAAGTTAATTTATACAAAGCTATAATGTGTATAATAATTTTGATTTCAGACCTGGAAACTTCTCTTGTGCCTGCAACATTGGCTACGAACTTTACTCAAACAACGGTACAGCTGGTTTCGCCATTGAGAAATCTGAAACAGGTGACCGAGACGGTGACACGTACCAAAAGAACAAATCTTGTGTGCCCGTTATGTGCCCTCAGCTCACACCTCCTGAAAATGGAAAATTGATGTCTACAAAGATTTCCTACCACTTCGGAGATATTGTACAATTCCAATGTGATTTTGGATTTGTCATGTCTGGATTCTCATCACTTTTATGTACGTCCAGTAGAAATTGGAACGGAACTGTACCTGAATGTCAATGTAAGTATAACCCATATTGATATTAATAATTATAAGTCATTGTTACCATGATATCATATTATCAAATTCTTATATATTTCTAGATGCTCGCTGTGTGACTTTATCTGATGACAAAAACGATGGCTTGAAGGTGATCAGAGATGATCCAGAAAGTGTACTGGTTCCTTACAGAGACAACGTAACTATCACCTGTACTTCACCTGGAAGGCAGTTAAGAAATACTCTTACATCATCCTTCAGACAATGTGTTTATGATCCCAAGCCGGTAAGAATGTTTACGTACTTTATTGTATAAAAATGGTTACACTATCCTAAACTTTATTACAACATAACAAAAATAATAATTTTAGGGTCTACCTGACTACTGGCTATCTGGAGCCCAACCTCAATGCCCAAGAAAAGACTGCGGAATTCCAATGCCCACACCTGGTGCTGAATACGGGCAATACCTTGACACCAAATACCAAAGCTCATTCTTCTTTGGATGTCAAAACACTTTCAAGCTCGCTGGACAAACAAGCAAACATGATAACGTTGTCAGATGTCAAGCCAATGGTATCTGGGATTTCGGTGACTTAAGATGTGAGGGACCAGTATGTGAGGATCCCGGCAGACCAGCTGATGGTTATCAAATCGCAAGAAGCTATGAGCAAAGTTCTGAAGTGCTTTTTGGGTGTTCTAGACCAGGTTATATTTTAATCAACCCCAGGCCAATAACTTGCATTCGCGAGCCAGAGTGCAAAGTCATCAGACCACTTGGATTGGCATCGGGAAGAATACCTGACTCTGCTATCAACGCAACTTCTGAAAGACCAAACTATGAAGCTAGAAACATTAGGCTTAATTCAGTCACCGGTTGGTGTGGCAAGCAAGAAGCATTCACCTACGTCAGCGTTGACTTGGGCAAAGTGTACAGAGTTAAGGCAATTCTTGTAAAGGGTGTAGTTACTTCCGACATTGTTGGTAGACCAACTGAAATCAGATTCTTCTACAAACAGGCTGAAAATGAGAACTATGTTGTATACTTCCCTAATTTCAATCTTACTATGAGAGATCCAGGCAATTACGGTGAACTGGCGATGATCACCTTACCTAAATATGTACAAGCAAGATTCGTTATTCTGGGTATTGTGAGCTTTATGGATAACGCTTGCCTCAAATTTGAACTGATGGGTTGCGATGAACCATCTGTAGAACCCTTATTAGGTTATGACTACGGATATTCTCCTTGTGTTGGTAAGTTTTTCGCTTCTAATTTTTATAAAGTACCATTTAAACACTATTGATAAATTCCAATGATTCTAATCTTTGTTTATTTTTCTTCGCAGATAACGAGCCGCCAGTATTCCAGAACTGTCCTCAACAGCCAATAATTGTACAGACCGATGTGAATGGTGGTCTTTTACCAGTAAACTTCACTGAACCCACAGCAGTTGACAACTCCGGTGCTATTGCTAGATTGGAAGTTACACCCCAGCACTTTAAAACACCTATCCAAGTGTTCCACAACATGGTGGTGCGATACGTGGCATTTGATTTTGATGGAAATGTTGCTATTTGCGAAGTGAACATTACAGTACCAGACTACACTCCTCCAAAGCTCAGCTGTCCGCAAAGCTATGTCATAGAATTGGTTGATAAACAGGAAAGTTACGCAGTTAACTTCAATGATACCAGAAGGGGAATAAACGCAACAGATGCTTCTGGCGAAGTGTCCCTTAAATTTATTCCAGAACGAGCTGTTATACCTATACGTGGTTACGAAAATGTCACTGTTATCGCTTCAGACAAATATGGAAACCGAGCTCAGTGCCATTTCCAGGTAAAAATGATGACTAGCATACAACGTATATAAAAAATGAAAGAAAACAAAATATAGAATTAGGTTTTATGATTATTTGTTAATTTCAGGTGTCTGTGCAAGCAACCCCGTGTGTCGATTGGGAACTAATGCCGCCGGCACATGGCGCTATGAACTGTCTGCCTGGTGACAGAGGAATCCAATGTATAGCTACATGCAAACCAGGATTTAGATTCACTGATGGGGAACCTGTGAAAACATTTGTATGCGAAACCAAACGCCAATGGGTGCCTTCATCGGTTGTGCCCGATTGTGTATCAGAAAGTGCGTATTTTTTTTATCTATAGTCTTAATACATAAACACATACATTTTGTGTACCATAAAATGATACTAATAATATTTTTATTTCAGATACCCAGCAAGCCGCCTATCATGTTGTATCAACCGTACAATACCGTGCTCTTGGTGCAGTTTCTAACGCTTGTTTACCGCAATATAAAGACCTAGTCGCACAGTACGATAACGTACTCAACGACAGACTAACACAACGTTGTTCTGCCGTCAACGTTAACATAAATGTAACATTCGTTAATGTCATACCAACACTCCTTGATGAAAACGTCGTCAAGATGGACTTTGTATTAGCCATAGCGCCTGCAATTAGACAGACTCAGCTTTATGATCTTTGTGGCTCGACATTAAACCTTATATTTGATCTGTCCGTGCCATATGCCAGTGCACTTATTGAACCAGTACTTAACGTATCTTCCATCGGTAACCAATGTCCACCGTTGAGAGCTATCAGGAGTTCCATTACTAAAGGTTTTACTTGCAGTGTGGGTGAGGTTTTGAATATGGATACCAATGATGTTCCAAGATGCTGTAAGTATAAAAATATTTATACATAACATTTTTTTTTAATAAGTCATTATTTACTTAGTAACTCATATATAATAATGATCTTTTTAGTACACTGTCCTGCTGGAACTTTTGCTGAGGAGAAACAGAAAACTTGTACTATGTGCCCACGCGGATTCTTCCAAAACCAAGCCCGTCAAGGATCATGTCTGAAATGTCCTCAAGGAACGTTCACAAGAGAAGAAGGCTCCAAAGATATTAATGACTGTATACCGGTTTGTGGATATGGTACATATTCACCAACGGGATTAGTCCCTTGTCTGGAATGTCCTAGAAATAGTTACACTGGAGAACCACCAGTAGGAGGTTTTAAAGATTGTCAAGCGTGTCCTGTTAACACCTTTACCTATCAACCAGCTGCACCAGGAAGAGATAGGTGCAGATCGAAATGCGCAGCAGGAACTTATTCTCCAACTGGATTGGCTCCATGCTCTCAATGTCCAAGAAACTTCTATCAAAATCTGGTTGGACAAACAATGTGCACGGAGTGCCCTACTAACATGAAAACAGTAGGAACTGGATCAATTGGTTTAGAAGAGTGTCTACCAGTAGAGTGCTCAAACAGCGCTTGTCAACATGGCGGTCTGTGTGTACCTAAAGGACATGGAGTTCAATGTTACTGTCCTGCTGGTTTCTCTGGACGCAGATGTGAAATCGACATAGATGAGTGCGCTAGTCAACCATGTTACAATGGTGGTACCTGTACTGACCTCCCACAAGGGTACCGCTGCTCTTGCCCTACAGGATATGGAGGCATCAACTGTCAAGAAGAAAGAACTGACTGTAGAAATGACACTTGCCCGGAGAGAGCTATGTGCAAAGATGAACCTGGATTTGACAACTACACTTGCCTGTGTAGGTCAGGATATACTGGCGTTGATTGTGATATCACGGTAGGTGTCTGATTCTATGTACTTACAATTGGTATATTTGTTTGAATATTTCATTTATTTTAGAGAATAAACAATATTTTTAACCACATTATTTATTTACAGATTGATCCATGCTCGGCAAACGGTAACCCTTGCACAAATGGTGCTAGTTGCATAGCGCTACAACAAGGTCGATTCAAATGCGAATGCCTACCTGGATGGGAAGGACAGCTCTGTGAAGTTAATACTGACGATTGTATCGAAAAGCCTTGTCTCCTCGGCGCACCGTGCACTGATTTAGTCAACGACTTTAGTTGCGCGTGTCCACCTGGCTTCACCGGAAAACGATGCCATGAAAAGATTGACCTCTGCTCAAATGAACCCTGTAAACATGGAATTTGCGTTGATAAACTCTTTATTCATCAATGCGTCTGCGATCCAGGCTGGACTGGTCCTTCTTGCGACATAAACATAGTCGAATGTGTTATGTCACCTTGCGAAAATGGAGGTCAATGTATCGATGGTATTGATGATTTCAACTGTATTTGTGAGGCTGGTTACACAGGAAAGAGATGTCAACACACAATTGATGACTGCGCATCAAACCCTTGCCAGAACGGTGCCTCATGTGTCGATCAAATTGACGGATTTGTCTGCAAATGCCGTCCGGGATACATAGGCCTACAATGCGAGACGGCGATTGACGAGTGTTTGACTGAACCCTGTAACGCTGTAGGCACTGAACGCTGCGTGGATCTTGACAATAAATATCAATGTATTTGTCGCGAAGGTTTCACTGGAGAGACATGTGAAACGAACATTGACGATTGTGCTTCAAACCCATGCTTCAACGGAGGATCATGTAAAGATGAAATAGGTGATTTCAAATGCGGTTGTCAACCAGGATGGACTGGCAAGCGTTGTGAAATGGACATCGGAAACTGTTTGAACATGCCCTGTCAAAACCATGCTAAATGTATCGATCTCTTCCAAGACTTCTTCTGCGTGTAAGTATTTTAAATTCAAATACAATTACCTTTGTTGTAAGTAGTAGTAATCTTGAATGTATGCTTAACCATTGTTTATACAATTTTAGTTGTCCAAGTGGTACGGATGGCAAACAATGTGAAACCGCTCCCGAGAGATGTATTGGAAGCCCATGTATGCACGGTGGAAAGTGTCAAGACTTCGGTTCTGGACTCAACTGCACGTGTTCACAAGACTACACTGGGATCGGTTGTCAATACGAGTTTGACGCTTGTGATGCCGGTCTCTGTCAGAACGGTGCAACTTGTATGGACGAAGGTGAAGATTACACGTGCATTTGTGCTCCAGGCTTCCAAGGAAAGAACTGTGATGAAGATATTGTCGACTGCAAAGAGAATTCTTG
This sequence comes from Abrostola tripartita, assembly GCA_905340225.1. Lineage (NCBI taxonomy): Eukaryota > Metazoa > Arthropoda > Insecta > Lepidoptera > Noctuidae > Abrostola > Abrostola tripartita. The sequence goes on from HG996494.1 coordinate 3,239,843, forward strand.
CCCTCCATCTGCTACATGTATCGATTTACCTGGCCGATTCTACTGCCAATGTCCATTTAACTTAACTGGTGACGATTGCCGAAAGAGTAAGTTTAATTTGAAACATATTTATCTTAAATACCGTTAAAATATTATATACAATATTCAATTTTATTCATGCTTCCATCTTTATTTCAGCAATAAGTGTGGATTACGATCTCTACTTCAGTGACCCTATGCGTTCAAGTGCGGCTCAAGTAGTACCATTCGAAACAGGATCGGCTGATAGTCTGACTATAGCTATGTGGGTTCAATACACGCAACAAGATGAAGGTGGAGTTTTCTTTACCGCGTACAGTGTTAGGTACGTTACACACGAGTTAACATAATACAAAAAAAATTGTAATTTTCGTTTAAAAAAGGTATGTTATTTCCTGGTAATCTTAACCAAATTATGCCATTTCCAGCAACTCTCACATTGCACTAAACAGAAAGCAAATAATTCAAGCTCATTCAAACGGCGTTCAAGTTTCCCTGTTCCCGGAACTTCAAGATGTTTACCTAAGCTTCGGCGAATTCGCTACGGTAAATGACGGACAATGGCACCACGTTGCTCTCGTCTGGGACGGTAACAACGGCGGAGAATTGACCCTTATCACTGAAGGATTAATTGCTAGCAAGATTGAAGGTTATGGCAGCGGACGAACACTACCACAATAGTAAGTATACTTGAACCATTTACTCAAATTACAAAGTGGGCATCACTATAGTTAAAGTGCAAAATTTAATATGTATTTTCATTTTCAGTGTTTGGGTAACACTTGGCAAGCCTCAATCTGACAATCCTAAGGCTTATACAGAATCTGGCTTCCAAGGCCATCTGACTAAAGTTCAAATTTGGAATCGTGCTCTCGACGTCACCAATGAAATTCAAAAACAAGTCCGTGACTGCAGAACTGAGCCTGTTCTCTACAGCGGCCTGGGTCTCACTTGGGCTGGCTATGACGACGTAGTGGGAGGAGTTGAGAGAATAGTGCCGTCTCATTGCGGTCAAAGAGTCTGTCCTAACGGTTACTCTGGTTCTAAGTGCCAACAATTGCAAGTCGATAAAGAACCACCACGAGTAGAACGTTGCCCTGGAGATCTGTGGGTAATTGCAAAGAACGGATCCTCACTTGTCACGTGGGATGTACCTGTATTCAGTGACAATGTTGGAGTGGCTAAAGTTGTGGAAAAATCTGGACATAAACCTGGACAGAATCTAGCGTGGGGAGCTTATGATATAGCTTACATTGCCTATGATGGTGCCGGCAACGCAGCCACTTGTACTTTCAAAGTAACCGTTCTATGTAAGTGATACATGCATAAAAAATCTTAAATCACATAGGTACATTAAGATTTAGTGATAGAAAATAATTAACTTTGTTTATTTTAGCTGAATTCTGCCCACCGTTACCTGACCCGCTCGGTGGTTACCAGTCCTGCCGCGACTGGGGTGCCGGCGGACAGTTCAAGGTGTGCGAGATCGCCTGTCGCGACGGCCTACGATTCTCACAACCTGTCCCACCATTCTACACGTGTGGAGCTGAAGGATTCTGGCGACCAACTCCTGACCCTACTCTACCCTTGGTTTACCCCGCTTGCTCACGTAAGAAACTTTATATAAATAATATAATTATTGTTCGTGGCGAAATCATAGCGCGATGATACAAAGTTTAACTTTTTGGTCAATAGATGGCGTTGGGATCGAAAGTTAGATCGCGCTATGGTTTCGTTACATGCCATCCTATATAGTCTAGAAATATTTATTTTATTTTGTGAGCGAAATAGCACTACTATACCGTGATTCGGGTCAAGTTAAATAAACTTAGTAAATTATAATCCGGTAGTTTGATTTTCCTCATCAAGACCACCTTCGTTCATGGTCCTTCGAGCCGGATACAGTCGCGAGTGTTGTGAGTGGTCAGCAGTGGTGGTAGTGAACATACCACCCTACGCGTCATTACTGGGCAGTGGATCGCTGTCCAGAGCAGCCCCTTCAGTGGGGTACCAGGTGAGAGGTGCCCAGAAGCTGGAGGTGGAACCGGTTGGAGCAAAGTGGAGTGTGGATGTGGAGCAGGCAGACAGTTGGTGGAGCGTGGTGCAGCCTACTTACTAGTCTGATTGCAATAACCGGAGGGACGCAAGGGAGGTGCAGTACAACAGCAGAAGTCGACGCTTGTGCGGTGCAGTACAGCGCGACAACGAGCAGAGTTAGTGTGTGGTTTGAACATATAAAATTGTGAGTACAATTTATTATTTACTATCGACGTCTATCAAGAAAATTCAGTGAAGATAATATCAGAAGTAAAAAGTGCATTTTAAAATAGAATTAGTTTAAAGTTAACTTCTTATAATTAGCAACAGTAGTTTTCGAAAACACTTAAGTGCCAGTTGAATTATTTATTTATATTTGGGTTGTTTGTTGGTTATTGCAATATGGATTCACTTAATGATATTCAGCATGACATTAAGGTTAACATTGTAAAGGCGAGGACAAACTTTAAAAAGTGTCCTAAAGATCGCCTTACAATTTCTTACGGTGAGACGCGTCTAGAGGCGTTGGAACAACAGTGGCAAGTGTTTTCCAAAACTCATTTAAAGATAATAAGTGAAATTAAAAAGGCAGATTTGTATAATTCTAATTACCATAAAGATTGTTTGTATGATGAGGTAGAAGAAATTTATATACTGTTCAAAAGTGATCTTAAAGAATTAATTCGGAAATGTAAACTATCTGAAGATAGTCATAGTAGTTCGGGAGCTAGTAAGAATGAAAATGTTTCTAATTTTAAATTACCTGAAATTAAGATTCCTGCATTCTCCGGCAAATATTTGGAGTGGCAAACCTTTAGAGATTTATTTTTAGGCCTTATACACAATAATAAGAAACTTGATGATGCACAAAAGATGTATTATCTAAAAGGATATTTGGTTGGAGAAGCAGAAAACTTGTTGAGAAATGTAACTGTAACTTCTGATAATTATAAGGCAAGTTGGGAAAAATTAGAGTCGATGTACAATAATAAAAGATTTTTGGCAAATGGTATTTTAAAACGTTTATTCAATCAAAAGGCTTTAACTGTAGAATCAGCTCCGGAAATTAGGAAACTAATAATAACAACTACTGACTGTTTGGGTTCAATCAAAAATTTGGGTATTGATGTCACATCGTGGGACATATTAATAATTCATTTTGTTAGTACTAAATTAGACAAGGAAACAAGAAAAACCTGGGAGTTGAAGGTGGCATCCGATCCCTCGGATGATCTACCTACCTTTAGTCAATTTAGTGAATTTTTAATAAGTCGGTTCCGAGGCTTAGAAAGTTTAGAAACTACAGTAGACATTAAAAACCCTAAAAGTACACAGTCATTTCATGTTGTAAAAGATAAAAGGAATGTTTCTTGCTTATATTGTTCAGCTGATCACAAAATTACATCTTGCCCTAAGTTTTGTAAAGAGTCGATTGAAAACCGTAGGAATATTGTATTAGAGAAGAATTTATGTTTTATATGCCTAAATAATAACCACTCTGCTCGGTTCTGTAGAAACACTATTCGGTGTAAGGTGTGCAAACGCCGCCACCATTCGTTGCTCCATCCGCCGTTTATTTCGGGGTCAGTTGGTGAGGGTAGTAGTGTTGCTACTGGAGGAGCCTCCTCGGGTGTCAAAGTGGAAACAGAGGCAACACAATCGGTAGAAAAACCACTTGTCTCATGTTTTTCGACAGGAAACAACAGAAAAACTGTGTTATTAGCCACAGCCTTATTAAAGGCTGAGTCGAAGAATGGGACTTATCGAGTGGTTCGGGCTTTGCTGGATCAGGGATCCCAGGGATCTTTTGTAACAGAGTCCATGGTCCAGTACTTGGGTTTGAAGAAAATACCTTCAAAAAATGCGGTTTTGGGTGTGGGGGGAAATAGAAGTGCTACTTCTACCTCTATGGTAGTTGTCACAATTGGATCAAGGATCGATCCGACATTTAAACTACAGGTGAATGCCTACGTTCTGAAGTCAGTCACAGCCCTGCTTCCAGCAACCGAGATTGCTAGGGTAGAATGGATCGACTTGAACGATAGCGAGTTGGCTGACCCCGAATATTTCAGGCCTAATAAGATTGATATTTTATTAGGGGCTGAAGTATACAGCCAAGTTATTCGGGATCAGGTAAAGAAGAACGCTAGTGGGACGCTGTTAGCGCAAGGCACTACCTTTGGTTGGATATTGTCAGGTGCAGTCGAAGTGAACAATAGTTCCAACATTCACTCCCACAATATAACTGTGATGCTTTCTAGTGTTAGAGATGATGAAATGCTCAGAAAATTTTGGGAATTGGAAGCTGAGCCATCTGCAATAAAAAGGATGCTTACGGAGGATGAAGTTAAATGTGAACAACTGTTTACAACTTCCACAATTCGGGATAAAGATGGCAGGTATATTGTAAGATTACCGCTACGGGATACTGACCTGATCGGTAGGTATGGTGAGTCCAAGGCTATTGCTGAAAAAAGACTGAAAGGTTTAGAGTCAAGGTTAGGAAAAAATGATAAATTAAAACAAGATTACAGGAACGTTATTCATGAATATTCGGAGTTGAAACATATGGAAAGAGTAACTGCAGACAAAAGGAATAAAGGGATATACTTACCTCACCATGCTGTTGTTCGGGAAGATAGGGATACGACCAAGGTGCGCGTCGTATTTGATGCTTCCTGCAAAGGGTCAAATGAAATGTCACTAAATGACAACATGTTAATAGGTCCAACCTTACAATCAGATCTTCGACATATTATTATGCGGTGGAGGTTACATAAAATATGTCTTGTTGGTGATATCGTCAAAATGTATCGTCAGGTGCTAGTAAACAGAAAGGATACAATATTCCAGCGTATTCTGTGGAGAGATGAGCCTGATCAAGAAATCGAGGAGTTCGAATTGGTAACAGTTACCTTTGGTACGGCGTCGGCTCCTTACTTAGCGGTACGGGCGCTTCAGCAGTTAGCTTACGATGAGTGCTCAGGGCATCCGGAAATAGCAAAAATAATCTTAGAAGATTTTTATGTGGATGACCTCATGACTGGTGCAGATTCGATCGAAGACTGTTACAACATCTACGTAGAGTTAAGTAGAATATTAGGTAAAGGAAAATTTCCTCTACAAAAGTGGAGAAGTAATAGTAAGGAGTTGCTAAATAAAATTATGGATAAGGAAGGGACTACTGTTGAAGAATTAAAGATAAATATGGACAATACAACAAAAATATTAGGACTTACCTGGAATTCCGGCGAAGATTTCTTCCAATATACTCTGGATCTCCCGTCGATAACTGGACCTGCAACAAAAAGAAAGATTATTTCCGACATTTCTCGTCTGTTCGACCCTCTGGGGTGGTTGGCACCTAGCATAATTTTAGCTAAAATATACATTCAAAAGCTTTGGTTGGCAGGGTTAGAATGGGATCAACCAATTCCAAGTAATTTATTACATGAATGGAATACTTATCGTCACAGCTTGTCTTCTCTTGTTCATATTAAAATCCCTCGATGGTTGCACACTGGTTTCAATAACTCAAAGTTAGAGTTACATGGGTTTTCTGATGCATCAAAAACTGCGTATTCGGCAGTGGTCTACCTCAGAGTGATAGAGGATTCGGGCCATATCCAGGTTTCATTAATTACATCCAAAACAAAGGTGGCACCTATAAAACAGGTGTCCATCCCGAGATTGGAGCTCTGTGGCGCGGTTTTAGTGACCAAATTGGTTGCAGAAGTAGGTAAGATTATGGGCATACCCAAGGTTGATTGGCATGCGTGGACTGACAGCGAGGTAGTTTTGGCGTGGTTAAATTGTCATCCATGTCGTTGGAAAACTTTTGTTGCCAATCGGGTTTCAGATATTTTGACCATATTGGACACGCATCACTGGGCCCATGTATCTTCAAAGCAAAATCCCGCAGATTGTGCTTCACGCGGTATTTCGCCTTCGGAGTTGAAAAATACTTCGCTGTGGTGGGATGGTCCGGGTTTCTTAAATGAATCAACTGTAGAGTATACAAGACCAAAACATCTGGTTACACGTTTAGAGGAAGTTAAGGTGCACACTTCCACTTTGGACGTGACATTTTGGACTAAATTTTCATCGCTGTCGAAATTAGTTAAAGTCATTGCATATTGTCGTAGATTTTTAAGTTTAAGAAAGTTGATAACAACAGGTTCAGGCACACGATCGCTACAATTATCTAGAAAGGAACTTGAGGAAGCAACCGAAGTCTGTATAAATAAATGCCAAGAAGAAGGGTTCGGGGACATTTTAGAAGAGCTGAAAAATAATAAAGTAGAAACAAAAAATGGGAATTTAAAATCAAATCCAAAAATAAACTTATTTTTGGATGCAAAAGGAATTATCAGAGTTGGAGGAAGACTTGAGATGTCTGAACTCAGTTATGGTAGAGTACACCCTATCCTGATACCTAAGGAGTCGTTTTTGACTGACCTTTTGATACGTGATGCTCATATTAAGACTATGCACGGGGGACCACAATTAATGATAACTTATTTGCGGGCCAAATATTGGTTAGTAGGGATTAAGTTGCTAGCAAAGCGATACGTAAGAGGTTGTGTGACGTGCTTCCGGTATTCAGCTAGAGTCAAGACTCAATTAATGGGACAATTACCGTCCGCGCGGGTGACTCCAAGCAAACCTTTTTTGCGTAGCGGAGTAGACTACGCTGGCCCTATTAATATACGGGTATCGAAAGGTCGCGGTAATAAATCGTACAGGGGTTATATAGCTCTGTTTGTATGTATGGCAACTCGGGCCGTACATTTGGAAGCGGTTAGCGAGCTAACCACTAAAGGTTTTTTAGCTGCCTTTAAGCGGTTCGTAGCTAGACGTGGTGTCTACAATCAAAAGACCTACGTCTAAACTGTGCATGTTACCCATCACTACCTAATTATTTAATTTTGAATTATTTATTTTTATTGGTGATATGTTATAAATTTGCATTATACAGTCCACAAAATGTTTAACGATAAGTTTTTTATGTTTGCTATCGATAAGGTAAAACTGGTTTGGCAGGGTGGGCGGAATTAAAGGACATTTTGCCAGTATGTCCTTGGTGGGCGGTATGTTCGTGGCGAAATCATAGCGCGATGATACAAAGTTTAACTTTTTGGTCAATAGATGGCGTTGGGATCGAAAGTTAGATCGCGCTATGGTTTCGTTACATGCCATCCTATATAGTCTAGAAATATTTATTTTATTTTGTGAGCGAAATAGCACTACTATACCGTGATTCGGGTCAAGTTAAATAAACTTAGTAAATTATAATCCGGTAGTTTGATTTTCCTCATCAAGACCACCTTCGTTCAATTATTATACTCTTTTTATTTCGATATGGTTTTAATAAAAACATTCTCGTTACAGCGGCATCGCCAGCTCAGCGCGTGTTTAAGATATCGATGTTGTTCCCAAGCTCAGTGCTTTGCAATGATGCTGGACAGGCTGTTCTACGACAGAAAGTACGCAGTGCCATCAACCAACTTAACAGGGACTGGAACTTCTGTTCGTACGCCGTTGACGGTACATACACATTAGAGATTAAAATATTTTCTGTCATATATACACAAACACAAGCAAGGAAACAAATTAAACTCTTTTATATTCACACAGGTACCCGCGAGTGTAAGGAACTGGATATCAATGTAAAGTGCGACCATCGCGCCAATGTTAGACAAACGAGACAAGTATCCAATCCTCCCGCTGTAGCTGCTGAAGATACCTACGTCTTGGATGCCATCATTCCCGTCGAAGAGTAAGTTCACAACATATCCATTAATCAAACAACCCATTAAAAGTAGGACACGGTCATAATAAACGGGTGCTGGCGTAGACTCATAATCGTTACGCAAAACTTATATTGTAAAAAATAATATTTGTAGTGCACTTAGCATGTGTTATTATAACACAGTACAGTTTTAAAGGTCGCACTTTAGCATCGTAGCATTGAGAAGTTATTTACAAAACGATTGCACTTTTTGGGAGAGCACGCATATCTAATTAGAATTTCGGCTGTAATAATTTCTTCATTTAGGATTTGTAGCTGGGTCATCCGTATGGATTATCTAGCAGAATTGAACTGAATAGTTTTGTTTGCAAGCGACGAGTGTAGCATAAATTTGTGGAGATGTTATTCTGGTAGAGCACAAAGTTATCCAACAGCTAGTTTCTTTGCGACCAACAACCTAATACTTTTACGAAAGTTCAGTTGGATGTGTGTGCACTACTCTAGACTTCTTAAACAAATAGAAGCATGTTCTTCCATCACAATTGCATGTGTTTTATGCACATAGGACACGAAGCAGTAGGGAGGGACGTCAAGCTGGCGATACGTACAACATTGAAGTCTCTTTCCCGTCTGTCAAGTAAGTTGTTTGCATGCTTTGGAGTAGCACATAGCACTTAACGTACGTACGACTCGCTTTTGTAAAATAATTCAACGGTGTTGCTAATAAAGCTGTTTAAAATGAATAATATATTAATATGTCAAAACAAACGATTGAATTAAATTAATTAATTTATCAACAAATTTTTAGCGACCCAGTCATTCACAACGGTAACAACGAACGCTCCACTGTGCAACGATTACTTCAGAAACTGATCCTCGAAGACGAACAATTCGATGTGAGGAATATTCTTCCAAACACCGTGCCTGACCCGGCGAGTTTGAATTTAGTTTCGGACTATGCCTGCCCAGCGGGACAAGTTGTTATGGCTCCTGATTGCGGTAAGCATCAAACACCAACGAAATCTGAATGTAGATAATTTTATCTCCATCCACCAGACTTTAAAAACCTTTTTTGTTTTAGTGGCGTGTGCGGTCGGTACCTTCCTTGATGCAGCCAGTGACACTTGCAAGCCTTGTCCTCAAGGCACATACCAGTCTGAAGCAGGACAGGTGCAGTGTACCGCTTGCCCAACCATCGCTGGTCAATCTGGAGTCACGCAATCAACTGGAGCTCGTAGCGCTGCCGACTGCAAAGGTATAAAACATTATGTACCTATTGAGAATATACTGATTTAAAAATTGTTCTGGTTCTAAACTTATTTGCTTTGTAGAGAGGTGCGCTGCTGGCAAATTCTACGATGCTGAAGCTGAACTCTGCCGTCCTTGCGGCCACGGCTCGTACCAACCGCGTGAAGGTGCCTTCTCTTGCCTCGCCTGCCCTAGAGGTCAAACTACTCGAGCCACAGAAGCCGTATCGGCTGCTGAATGCAGAGATGATTGCCCCTCAGGTAAGAACCAAACATAATAGGCTATATTTAGGCTTAGGTACATGGCCTTATAATCATGTTTTTTAACTTGAGCATTTTATAATTATATTTTCTTTTCATCACTAGGAGAACAACTAAGCAGTGATGGAGGCTGCGAGCCTTGCCCTCGAGGCACGTGGCGCGCCAATGGCTCGGGAGCGGCGTGCGCCCCGTGCCCGCCCGGCACCACCACCCCTCAGGCCGGAGCATCGTCCGCCGACCAGTGCTCCTTACCAGTCTGCCGACCTGGTAACTACCCTCTTCCCTGTCAAACACAGACCTAACTTTACCCAACAAGATTTCTCACAGAAACCTTTATAAAATTGCAAATTAACTTCAAAACAATCCTTGAAAATGTTAAATACTTCGACATCAGTTCGGAATTCCGATTTACCGAACTCAAGGAATTCGCTATAATCCGATCGTCTGTTGTTGAACGGTATAATAAGTTGCTGTTTTGAAATGTTTATTATTACTGAGCTGTCGATATTTAACGTGTATAAAAACGATTTTATGAATTTCAGGCTCATATCTCAACGATACCTTGAACACGTGCGTGCAATGCAGAAAGGGAACATATCAATCAGAGGCCCAACAATCTATCTGTGTTCCGTGTCCAATTAACACAAGTACAAGAGGTCCCGGCGCTGTAAGTACAACCTACTTAACATAAATAGCGTCCCAAAATATTATTGGAAGGCTTTTTATCATCGTGGAAACGTTTAGGATGGGATGGCAATAAAAATAAATATATATTTTCGGGATCAAAACAACAGCTTACATAATGTAGAGTTTTGAAAAATAATTAATATAAAGTACTTTACAATGTTCTGACTTTTGTTACCTTAAAAGAATGTAAATATATTTCGTCATAAAATTCATATTACAATAATGAATACCGTATTCCGTTTACAGACTTCGGAGTCGGATTGCACAAATCCGTGTGAGATGAGCGGCCCAGAGATGCATTGTGATGTTAATGCGTACTGCCTTTTGATACCCGAAACGAGCGAGTTCAAGTGCCAATGCAAGCCAGGCTTCAACGGCACTGGAAAAGTCTGTATAGGTAAGCAGAATATTTTCATTAGTATGCAAAAATATACTTTGGTAAAATAGGTTATTTATGACAACAAAGTTAATAATGGGCCTATAGGCATTACAAGTTTACATTTTTTTTTAAAGTTATAAATATTTATAGTTGAGTGCTTTTGCATGTCCATAGGTAAAAAGAAAACACTGTTAAGTAATTTTTTATTGGTAGAAAGAAAAACGTAAATATGAATTTGGAACTTATGGTTTTTAATCTCTAAGGTTGTACGGATAACTCTGACCTTTAAATACTAAGTCCTAACTCATAATGTATAAACACCGCTTAAGATTTGATTACTATATAATAGAGGCCGACATTTTGGACGACAAATTCAAATTTGTATTCATGATGCGAAGTATTTAGATGAATTTCGCAAATTTCTCCTGACTCAATAATTAAATAAGTCCCTAGATACTGGAATTAATTTAGAAATTCAATTCAATACGACTGTCGACAATCGACAAGCTTTTGATTTCTAACAAACCTAACTACCGAGGTACTCGTACGGTTTCTTAATGCGAACCCCTTGAAGTATAGCTGTAGGTAACCCTACACCTGCCGCGTTAGTAAGGTATCGTTGAAAGGTTGCGGTCGACGAGACCTCTAAAGGGTTAAAATAAATGCATGTGTTAGAACAATTACCTAGGTAACTATATGGTCATGGTTTATTTAGAATGCAAAGTAGGGTTTTTAGGTACTATAGTTTATAGTAACACCAGTCCATTTTAGTTCATTCCAGCCACCAGTCCACCAGATTATTTATTATCCAAATGTTAATTGATATTAATGTTTTATCCCACTATTATTTCCTTCTATGTCATGACAATTTTTATCAAAAAAAGTCTCTACACTTAGCCAACGCTAATAAGAGTGACATTTTATCAATTGGTCTAAATAATTTCTTCCCTATTTTATATTTATTGTAGTGAACCTGCTTCTTAAATGAATTATTATGTATGTCCATTTTTAGATGTATGTCTGGAATACTGTGACAACGGCGGTGAATGTGTGAAGGACGCGAGAGGCGAACCTTCGTGTCGGTGCACCGGATCGTTCACCGGCCGCCATTGCAGAGAAAAGAGCGAGTTCGCCTACATAGCAAGCGGAGTCGCTGGAGGAGTCATATTTATCATATTCTTAGTGCTGCTAGTATGGATGATATGTGCCAGGTTAGTTAAACCAATAAAATGTTTTAAACAATTGAAACATTTGCTCTGTACGAAGACCTAATAGTAGTCTCTTAAATCGTATTGGATTCTATACTGTATTGCAGCCTATCTGACAAACTGCATTGTTTTGAATGTTTGCTCTGAATTGACGAATGTGAGAGTCTTAATATTAGATAAATATTTGAAATGATGTATGGCAAACCCCTTTTTGTTTCTATCATACATTAAAAGATAATGAAACACCACACACACAAGTTAGTATGACTAGCCTGTGGTCCCACACAGGCTAGCATAATAACAGACAATACCAAAGAGTATAAAAACACTACGTTATAGACAAAACAAAGAGAATCGTTCTCTACAAAGTTCTCTTTTTAAATCTGTACAAATCTGTCAAGCACAGCCACTTTTTAACAAACATTTGAGGTGTAGGTAAATGAGGTTAATAAAACAAAAGTTAAACTTTAGTACAAAATAATTATAACAATAACGAAATATAAAAACGGTTTAAACGACTAGGGAAATCTGGATGTTATAATTAAAAATTATGTGAACGGAATTTATGCCCTGAAATATTTAACGAACATTTTAATAACACAATATTGGTTATTTAACTTAATTTACAGGGCGCTTGTTTTAAATGGATTTAAACGTTCATATTAAACTTTTCGCATACTCCAAATATGTAAGCTCAATAACTCAATTTCCGAGCCGATTGGTGGAGCGGCTTTTAGCATTGTTTGTCAGATTCGATACCCTGAATCTGAACATACAGAGATGTAACCTTTCTGAAACTATTTATAGCCAATTACTTTGTCAAACTGATTTTTATAGAGCATTGTTTTTAAGTGATTGACATAACGTTTGCCATCATCATGTTCATGATATAAGCTCAATTTGAAGATTAAAAAACGTAGAGAATATAAAAGCGGTACTGAACCTTTTCAAAGAGTAACGGGCTAGATTTCCTTCAAACCTAAACAACATCGATGAATAATGTTCTCCAATATCTCCCTCCAGATCAACAAAGAAGAAGGAACCAAAGAAGACATTAACACCAGCTATCGACCAAAACGGCTCCCAAGTGAACTTCTACTACGGCGCGCACACGCCTTACGCGGAATCGATCGCGCCGTCACACCATTCCACGTACGCACACTACTATGACGACGAGGAAGACGGCTGGGAGATGCCAAATTTCTACAATGAAACCTACATGAAGGAAAGCCTTCATAATGGCATGAACGGCAAAATGAACAGTCTAGCGCGGTCCAACGCAAGCATATATGGGACCAAAGAAGACCTCTACGACAGACTAAAGAGGCACGCGTACCCGGGTAAGAAAGGTCAGTATGTTGGGCACTTAGATTAGTGCGCACTTTTGTTTTGTGAATGCAGCTTTTGCACGATGGAGACGACTGGCTTTGTAGATTTGAGTTACTTGCACGACGACTGACTATTTTAGCGCTAATTTAAATTATTAATATTCTATTTCCAAATTATTGACAGCTGTATTCTTTGTTTTTCTTTTTTAATTCTCGGGGTACTAACTACCTACTACTTGTAACTTAACCGCGATATACTGGCACTAACACGATCTAACTTCAAATGAATAAAATAATTAGGTAAGCTTTTAGTCGGTATCAATCTTGTCGATGATAGAATTCGGGTCTACTATTTAACAACTTACTCTAAAACCCAGTTCAATATAGTGTACCTACCTTCCTAAATAAAATTCAATTAACTGGCACAATTAACTATCGTGTTTATAATCCGTTTTTAATTTTAATTGATGGTAATCTCACGATTCTAATTTAATTATAGTACCTAGGTACCTATGTGGGACACTGCAAATGGTCTTACAGAAGTTTAATTAGGTACTATTGTGTCCTCGCTTGCAATAAATGAACGCAATGAAAGCACAGACTGGGCCGATGACCGATAGTAAACTAAGACTATTATTAATATAATTTAAATTCAGAATAGATAAATAATGTGGGTCTACAATTTTTATGGTCACACGGTCACACCTGTTAAAACAAAACTAATAATCTAACCTTAATGTGCTTGCTGATTAATAATATCTACTACACGAAAATATCCTGTTTATTAACGTAAATGTTCCAAAACAACTAAAGTGACGACGTCAAACCTCTTTCAAATTGTCAAACAACAAACTACGTAATACACTAATGCATGATGTAAATAAATACACACTTTAATATTGTTTGTGTTAAAAATATTCCGAACTTCACTTGTACAAACAATATTATCGGTCATTGGGACATTAAGGAGCTGTAAATATCTACGAATGACGAAATCCTAACAAAAATGTATTGTTTTTTGCAGATAAGAGTGACAGCGACAGTGAAGGTCAATAAGTGTTACGAGGTACTGCGTTTTGTCGTATTCTGGTCAATCATACATAATACTTCGTACTAGTTTCAATTCTCGGCGTACTAGACAATGATAGGTAACATTATTGTAAGTACTACACAGATGGCGTATGTAGCGCTCGCGACTATAGGCCGAGAGTCAGTATGTTATTGTAGAATGTCGAATTCTATTAGCTTTATTAAGATTTTTAGTTGTAACATTGTGTATTAACACACTCACTGTTTAAATTACAGCCCCCACCAAATATATTTAAAACATTCGTCACAAAAGTCAAAAGTTTTATAGGCGTTGCATTATTAACGAAACAGTGAATGTGTTGATGTTCTAAAATAATAATCGACAAATAAAATGCTCAAGTACTATAAGGCGAACCGCCATATCCGAGGCAGGGAGTACTCAGTTATCAACGAATTATTGTAAAAATTACATTCCAACAACATTCCGATTAATAATCGTGTAAATATATTTTATAAAATATTTTGTATATTTTTGTAGAATTTTGTTTTTGTAATGTTAGTAATAATTTCATTCGTGTAGCAGTTACTGGAAACGATTTTCAAATTGTCCTTAGTCCTTTTGATGGCCATGTCCCTACGTAGGTTTACCTGGGGACATGCGTCAAACACACAAGGGACGTTCAGATTTTAGTCTACATTTAAATGTGAAGCTTACATACGGTATTTAATTATTACTAACACAAGAATATTTAGGTAAATATAAATAAACGGTTTATGTTTTGTATTATAAACTGGACTGTATTATCATAATTGACATGTGTGAATGAATGAGTGAATGATTTGTGACCGTGAAATGTATAGAATGATATTTTTATAATTATCACGTGAATATATGGGACATGTATTATATATACGTTTTGTATTAAAGTAATTATAAGTTGATATAATTTATAGTACATACATATTATCTTCCTAACACAATATTGGGACCGTACTAGGATTGACTGTAACAAATGTATGAGTATTAGACTAATTCTAGATGACATGTATCAATTATGTACGTACCTAAAGATGTTATAATAAAATACTCAAAGGTTCTTCAACGGGTGGTCAATATTCCATCACAATCTTTTACCACATTAGTGATTACATTAATAAAGATATTTTTTTTACAAAAAATAACGAAATAAACTTAATACTTATATTTATTATGAATTTTATTTAATTTTAATATATATCCTCTTCAACAACCCTAAACTCCACCTTTCTTCAAAATGTTAATAATGTCCTCCTGACCGAATTTCGGTCACGGCGGCCTGTCTCAGCTGAGACTAGCCATCTGCGCAGGATATATTATAGTGCACAAGTATGCGCGCAGACACAGGTGCACTCCCTATTCCCTCACTCTCATAATCCGATGGGACGGTAGACCGACACGACCAGAGAGAGATCAGGCGCAGGACCAAGTAAGAAGAAGAAGTAAAAATTCTTCAAAATGTTACCTACCTGACAAAAAGATCCAGAGCCAAAAAGGTTTCTTATTTTATACAAGAAATAATAAAGTATAGCTTCAAAATAATTATATGGAAAGAAATGCAAAAGATTACGTTATTTCCTGTTGATATGAAGTTATAAGATTGTACAGTTACAAATTGTTGTTGCCTCATTTTAAGCTTGTTGTTTGTGTTATCAGACAGATAAAGGTCGCCTAGCATTCCTTACGACTTATCAAAATTACTGTTTGATGTCAAAAATAAACAAGAAAATATTTGTATAATGTAATACATAGATACTCCACAAAAATATTTAACTAAAACACAAGACAGCTTTACTTTATCTCGTTTTTAAACCTATGAGGCCAGCCTATCAGGCGAATAACCTATCAGGCGTTAGAGGCCTCCCTTATCTTCAATGTATTTATAATCTTATTCGTTCATTCATCAATTAAAATGTTGACACACACCCACACACACATTATTACAGGTGCTAACAACATTATAAAAAATGTTACTATTTCTGACTACAAAGTGGTTCCAAGAGCTTAAAAAAAAATTGTATGCTTCCAATTTTATTTATTAATTGATTTATGTCGCTAACATATATTTTCCGTACATATTTGATAACCATTAGGAAAATACGCTACAAATAATATCTATTTAATTGAGACAATAAATAGAATGCCAATCTACTTTGAACCCCCTAATAACTTTCAATTGCTATCATCCGAATCATACAATTACTTTAAAACAATTGACAATTTAGTTGTCGATTGGTCGCGCCTCAAGCGTGTGTATACCAATCTTAATATAAACAACCTTGATCTTGAACGATTGGAGGCGAGGCAGCCATAATATATTAGAGCTCGAAAATGTGTGTATGATTATAAAACATACGAGTTTTTTTCTACAAGTTTTCATTTTTACGTATATAGGTTTTATTACTATTAGGAGAATTAATTAGAAATATGCTACTAAGTTTTTTGTTTAGTGGCGAAACTCAGCTGATCCAATTTAATTAACTTTTTTCAAGAATTGCGGATAGTTGCGCATAGCTTGGGACAGGTTTTCAGAACGCCAAAAAGAATGTTAAGGATAAAATTAAAACGGAATAATTTATTAAAAAATATAATTTATTTATAAACTTCAACACAGCCAATACATCAACCTTAATTTTGAATACGCGCCATTCAACGTATACAATGTAAATACTTATTAATATTTAAATAAACTTAAATTACTTGGAATGCTTCTTCTGGAAATCTTTCATGTAATTAACTAGTGTTTCCACTTCTTCTACCGACACAGCGTTGTATATAGACGCTCGGATACCACCGACACTTCTGCAATTAAGACAAATGAAGGATTAGACATACAGGATTAATAACGTCCTCCTGACCGAATTTCGGTCACGGCGGCCTGTCTCAGCTGAGGCTAACCATCTGCGCGTCCCTATTCCCTCACTCTCATAGACCGATGGGACGGTAGACCGACACGACCGGAGAGAGATGAGGCGCAGGACGAACGGCTTAACGTGCCTTCCGAAGTACGGTGGGGTCTCGACATGTGAAAACGGTCACCCATCAAAAGACTGACCGCGGCAAGCACGGCTCAACCTCGCAGATCGACTGATCTGCCAGGTAGCCGCATAGCTACGAGCCCCACACACAGGATTAATATGTGGCCAGTGATATGTCAAAATGTATAGATATGTTATAAGCTAACAAAATTAATGAGAAAAGTGTTCCGAACTGCACACAAATAATTATACAACTTGAAAAAGACGTAAAAGAGATAGCGTAAATATAACAATAAGAGTAAAGGAATTAACATGTGTTTGACACTTGCGCGCGAATGTCAAACGTCACTTAGGTTAGCCAGTCACTGCTAGACAAAATGACCTAATTGGGACACTTTCGAGTATTCAAAATGAGCGCGCTCATAACACATATATCTATATTTTTTTAAATACCTATCACTGAATGTGGCCTAAACATTTGGGAATGGGTGTCATTAGTGTATCGAGATATTTGTTGTTAGGAATAATTTAATCAATGATTCTTACATGCTCTGCAAGTAAAATAAATAAACGACAAACATTTTGCTACTTAATGCACGTCATCCTACATACTTAGGCATATGGATAATGGGTGAAAAATACTATTGTTCTTCATAGTCCATAGAGATTGTAAAGGAATGGGCAGAATACGAAGCGTACCTGCGCATCAGTTACATTTACGTATGCCTGATATATTGTGGCCTCTGGATATTTGAATCAGCAAGAGAATACAAGGTAAATAACAATTGGTGCGATCAGCTAATGAAATAAGACGAGAATAAGTAAATTTTTTATCACTAGGCGACTGCAGCTACTTAAAATATGTCTAATATTTCTGGTTTTGTACTGTTAAAACCTGTTCCATAACCTTGATTTTTCTCTTTGACTCAAGCTTAATTACCAAAGAGTACAAATAAAAGCGGTTACATACCTGTGGCCTTTCAGCTGAATTAGTTTCAAAGCCTCAGCTCCCTTCAAGAATTCCTTCTCTAAATCTTCACTTGCCGGCGAGCCGATTCTGAAGGGTACATTCATCTTACTCCTAGCACTCTTAGCAACGGGTGCGTAGTAGAATCCGTTGGACTGCTCTATTACGCCGTAGATTAGAGACGCTTTTCGCGTGGCAAGTGCCGCCATGCCGTCGACACCGCCGTTTCTTTCCACCCATTCTAAGACTCTTCCCATGACGTAGATTCTGTAATAGATTATATTGAGCAATTATTGGTATTGAGAGACTCTCAAAGCAGTGAAGAATGGCAAAGAAATAGGGCGGCCTATATGAAAGTGATACCGGGTTGAAATGATGATGAAGATGACGATGTTAAACTATAACATACTTTTAAAAGAGTAACTAATGGAGTTTCTAGCCGGTTCTTCTCCATAGAAACGACTTTTTGGAACCGAGCAACTAGTTTTGACGTTTAGTAAGTGCTCTTTTGTAGCCTATATGAAATAAAAACATTATGACTATGATGAATTATTGGTCGCCATAAATTAATCGGTTAACGAAGGGCTTCAGTATAATTGAAGATCTGATAACGTTATTGCGTTATTTACTATTTTGGTAAGACAAGTTTCACTAGCTATCTTAGATTCGGCATTATACTAGTAAAAATAAGCCACAAGGAATTCAGTTATCATACCAATAAGGTTTGTTTTAATTCAGTCATGTTTAAAATCTAACTGTTGGAACAAACTTGTACTGCCTCTGACAAAATGAGCATGTCTAATACAATATGCTACTGAACAATGTACCTAATAAAAAATGAGCTACGTCATACCTAAAGAATGTAATAATTAAAAATGATTAACAAATGTAAGAATAATGGAACGTATACGACAATGCTATGGCACTGGTGCTTGATATGAAATTGAAACGTTAAATACCTACAACTGATTTTACTTTGTTCCCCGTATCGAATGTGCGTTTGTAAAACATAAAAGATATCTTAAGCACAGTAACAAAATGACATTGTAAACGTAATCATACTATAATATTATAAAGGCGAAAGCTTGTGAGTGTGTTTATTACATCGTCACGCCCAAACGTCTGGACCGATTTTGATAACATTTGGTATGGAGGTAGCTGGCACCCTGGATTAGCACATAGACTTTTTATCCCGAAAAATAAGCTGGTATCACTGCGGGCGCAGCTAGTAATCTATATATGTAATATACAAATATGAATGGCTGTTCGTTAGTCTCGCTAAAACCCACGATACAGGAGAAATTCCTAGTATGGGGCGACATTTTTGCTGTTAAACTAATATAGATATCGAGTATTTTTCCATCACTATCAACAATAATATCTTTGTAAGTCGTAACGAATTTATCACCGTAACGTTTGTAATACCTACATAAAAACAATATTTCGTTGATAATTTCCATAATAAAATTAATCTAGTTGCCAACCAAATTGATAAGGAACAAAGAGTAAGTTCGCAAATGTTGATAGCAATCTATTGTTTAGTTGTATCACTTGTGTACATGTACTTACCTAGATAATTATGACGCTATTTTAAATAATTTTGTAATGTTTTTTTATTTTTCGTATCCCTTTACATTTTATTTTTAAAACGTCGCTGCACTATAGGAATATCCGCTGTATCGTGAGTGCGGTACACAAACATACATATCACACACAAACACCCAGACTTGGGACAAGTATCTGCGGATCGCAGAACTTTTTTTTCCGTACGGGAATCGAACCCGCAACGCTTAGCGCAGCAGTCAAATCGCTTAGCCATTACGCCAATGATTTATAGCTAACAACATTAAGTATGTTACAGACCCACTGAGAATTACCCAAAATAAATTTAAGATCGAAAGTTAAGATGTTAACCGTAAAACTGGTACGCTTAACAGAAAATAGCAAATAAACATACAACCGAATCGAAACCTCCTCCTTTTTTATGAAGTCGGCTAAAAATTATCATCACCACTAGCATAATATTATCCAAGATGCCAAGCCCTCAAGTAAACAAAATGTATAAAAAGATATACCAACATAAAGATAGAAGATTAGATTATAATTGTAGGATTATAGATTACTGTTATCAGTATCATAACTCTGCAGGTGGTATCCTTCAAGGAGGTCAAGTACTTAAAACCGATGCTTTAGAAGAAGCAAAAACAGTACATAGTTACTTTTGTATTGCAAAAGTTGTCTGTTTGCCCAGCTTCCACGGCTAAACGACTGAATAGATTTTGACTAAATTTGGTAAAGAGATAGCTTGAAGTTGAACCCTGGGGAATAACATAGGTCAACATTTTATACCAAAAAAACTTTGTTCTAATTCCACGCGTACAAAGTAGTAAGATATAAACATGAACTGATTATTATTAAAAGCCTTTTATATCAATCTGCAGGGAAAAAGCCATACACTCTTTCCACTTCTGTCTTTCAAGTCCTACCAAATTCCAGTCCTTATGAAGATAAACGAAATGGGGGAAAATCACTTACGCAAACATGGGAGGTGTATTCAGGATGGAGTCGGCCTTGGCATTGGCCGTCCAGTCTAATAACGACGGGCATATCGGCAGCGCCTGGTTGAGTAAGTCTTCTCTGACAATGACTAGAGCAACGCCAGCGGTGCCGATGTTCTTCTGAGCACCGCCGTATATGACGCCGAACTGTAAACAGTCATAGTAAGTATGATGGGTAGGTTTTACAGATAGTCCTAGGGTTAATTTTATTCATATACAATGCCGTTTAAACCTAGCAGTGTAAATTTGTTTAAAAGATGAGCCAATTGCCATTTTTAGGGCACAATTACTGAAAATTTCCAAATAAAAAACCAATATTATTTCGGACAAAGTACAACTCGGACAAAGGACAACAACAAAGAACAAAGTAATCGTTACAACTTCATAGGTTGGGGTGCAAGTAGAGAGCCTTCACGAATGACGATACTAAGTACGTCCGGCGCACCAGACGGTCAACCTCGTTACCATTCTTGTTGACAGACCAATCTCTACACCACGTCATGACCAATTCCATGTGGCTATTGGCTCATTCCGATACGAAGAAGAAGAGAAGACTTTATACGTATGTTAAGAACAGTCTTTTCCAAAATAGCGAACTGTTTTAGAGGCCGTTAATTTGCAATAACACACCAAATTTTCAGCAGAGTAATAAATACTACACGATACTCAACAGATCATAGGTAAATAATCAAGAAATATTTCATCAAGTAATGAAACCAATAATAACGATTTCATAATCATTTTGTTTGTTATGATCAGAGGTTATCAGCACATAGTAATTCATATTAATTACGACCGAAGATGGTTTAATTTCGTTATTGAGTGAGTCATATAGAAAAGTCACTGATAATGTACTAGATCTGAGCGATTTGCTGATGCGTACAAAATCATTAAATGTTGTACCAGTCATTATATTATAATAATTAAACCTAGCGATCGCCCAGTGGTTGAAAATTGACCGTTTTAATATAAATTTAGACTGTTTTTCGACACCAAATAAACTTTTACTCTAACAAATCTTACACTATTCCTTCCGTGCAAGGGGTATACAAAGTTTTTCATTCACGTATTTCTAAAAAAGATAATTAAAAATATTTATAGCATAACTAATTTTTATTACCTTGGAAACGTCGATCTTCTTAGACATGATATTTGAAGACATATCAGCTACTAATGGCACTCCCTTTGTGTCGGGAATGAAGTCGAACTCCAATCCTGAAACATAACGTTGAATTTACATCACATTGCTAAACCATACCATACTACAAATTAATTAATGTAGGCAGGACATTAGAATAATGTAATTTAATGAGACTCTTATATGCACCCATTATGGCACAACTAGATTGACCAATTACCTTGATAACAATATAATTATTATGATATCATAACGAAAACATTGCTCATATTATGAAAGTATGATTAACAATTGGTCTTAATTGGGCATTTTTTACATTCCTGGTAGAATAAAAATACATTTATGTACATGTGTCAAAATTTGAAAACTTCAGTAAATATGTCAAACATTTTAATCATAGTTATAACAACTTTTTAAGTATCATTAACGCCTTGTTGTGCCAATTAACACAATGACACTTATTAAGTACATTTATTTGTTGTCAGAATAAGCGAAATAATTTAGTCATTCATTATATTAACACTCAAACAGTTACCCAAACACTAATTGTGATATTAATTATTCCCACCATAGGAGCTGACCTGCGACCATATTTGCCTCTAGATATGAAAATAGAAAATGATATTAGCTTAGCTATTCCAATATCAAAACTTAAAAAAGCAAACATTTGGGCCATGGGGTCCGAGCGCCCGAGCCTTATTTAAAGATCTTTCTTACGTTTAGTCGATGCTTCGCGTGATCAGAGGGCTGGTTTGTTTTTAGGTCAAAGAATCAGTATTGCCATTCAACATGGCAATGCTGCCAGTCTTCTGGGCACATTTCCTTTTGACAACGATGAGGAAGAATACTTCGATGCTTTTTAATTTTAATTTTATATTTAAGATGTAAATAGTTTTTAAAGGAGGTAGAATTTAAATGTGTATATGTATATAATTATTTCTCTTATAATAAATTTTAAAAAGCAAACACAGAATCATTTTAATTTATATTACATACAAGTATGTATTATTGTTATAAACTGCATTTTTTATATGAATAATTCTATCATGAGAATTGCCAATCATACTATTTTTTTATAATATTGGTACCATATATAATATTCAAATCATGTATTACAGTAATAAACACGAAATGTATTAGTGACTTAGAGATCTAGCAACAAAGTGTTTAAAACAGACAAGTGGTGGATTAGATATTCAAGGCTATCCTCAATAGGTCAATAAGATGGCTGTGATGTGAGCGGCATTTTAATTAAACAATGAGGCCTAGGTTGTTGCTATGGGCAACAATTTGAGAACCCTTGAATAAAAAAAAAAGATTTTGTCCAATGTTTTCCTATTAACATTCGAGTTGGCTTTAAGTCTAACTGGTATCAGGTGTCAACATACCATTATTCATTAAACAACTTCTCCTTCTTAATTTAATCAGCCCTTGTTCATTACTTACAATACCCTTCTACAAAATTCTAAAGGTCATTCTTCAATTGTTCAGTTATACTTACAACAATGAACTCAAAACAAATGACATGCACTAGACAAAGACTAAAATACCACACAATATAGATAAAACGGGGTTCTTGTGCAGATAATGTAAATAATAACAGATAATAGTGAAAGGTTATCAAATAGTTACCATGAATTGTTTCATTGGCACAAATATGAACATATGAGGCATTGGGATCGAGTTTCCATGTTGATTGATCAGGAATTTCAACATATTTATCTGTGGGTGGCAGGACCAAGTTTACTTTGCCATATTTCTTTGCTTCTTTTGCTGCTTTTAATGACCAGTCACCTAAAATAAAAAATATATTATTAAGAAACTAGAAACCAACCATGGATAAATTATTTATTTTCTTATATTATAATTAGTGGCATTATCAGACATCGATCAAATATTTGTACGTAGGATAGACTAGCAAAAAACTAAATGATTGTTTTTTTTCACTGCTATTATTTTAATAAGTATGTAGTACTTTTAATAGGAAAATAGGTACCAGTAACGACGTAGTCCGCCGTGCCTGTTCTTGAGATTAAATTAAGAGGAATAGCTGCGAATTGACCTGTGCCGCCTCCAGCCAGAAACAGAATTTTGTAGTTTGCTGGCACATCTCTAAAACATAATTTATTTAATTAATTATAGCCAGTAGATTTCAATTTTTTCACCTCGCATGGGTTCGTCGAAAATATGACTGGAGTTGATTGCCAAAACTAAGCGATACTTCAAAATAAGTGGTTTTCGCACCTATCTTAAAAAACACTCAACAGTGGGTTGAAAATATACACAACAAATTCCTGTGTATAATAATGATCACAGATCAACTTTTTAATTCACTGTGAAAATTTGCGATTCTTCGAAACCATCGAATGTATTATAACAGTGAATGATTTTATGGAATTATGACTTACTGGCTAATGTAGCAATAGAATAAGTTATTGTAAAAGCGTCAACTAAATATTATATACGATGATTATAATTATCTGTATTATAAATAGTAGTCTGTGTAATTGTGTACATTAAAAACCTTTTCAAAACTTATTCAAAACAAGTTAATGTCAAAGTCAATGTCAAAAATTCAGAGGGAATAGAAGGTTCGTTCTTCCATTCATTCATTTTTTCTGATTTTGATTCCTGCCAAGTTAAACCTAATTAGTATTTAACCCTTAAATATGAGTTTACAGGTTTTCCTGTAAACTCATATTTATAACCAATCAATCAAAATCACCAAGCAAGAATTTTGCATATATATAAAGTTATTTAAAAAAAATAGTTTCCCTCTGACCCGGATATATCGGATTCAGTAACCAGAGCATGTACAAATATTTGTCCCAGGCAGGAATTGCACCCGCATCCCTATGCTCAATTGCTCTTTGGTCTCGTACTGATCCATTTAGACTTTTAACTGATCTACTTTATTGCATTTTAGTATCAAATATATCACTATTCGGACTGCACATGAAATTGAAGCTTACGCTTGAAAACATAATACCCATCTAAGTATCCAATAGCAAACTCAATTTAAATTAAAAGATATCTACTTATTTTTGTTTTAAATTCAAGATAGTTACTTTAAATGCATATAAGAAAACCAGTTTATGAAGAGGCTAGGAATTGGGTGCGTGATGTAAGTACTGATTTAAGTGAATAATCCAGTATATAATCAATTCTTTCCCATCCCTTTGCTCCCTAAGTAATTAGAGTCCAAATTAAACATCTTATAGCTTATAATATACCTAATCAACAAGATTGCAACATAAGCATAATAAATAAATAGGTAAAGAATCGGGACTGAATACTTACAGTAACCTCCTCACAACATTTTGAACTTCTAAATTAAATTGCATATAACTTTTTGACCTATGGCTTGTTTCCAGTAAACTTATGGAAGAACCGACAAAATTTGTCAGCTCATTCCTCATTATTTCGTATACCTGACAAGAGAATAATTAATTTAAATACACCCACATTTCATTAACCAAAACTAATTAGCGATGAAGTAATCGTAATACTTACTTCTTCAGGCAGTTTTGCCGGTCCAGCACCAAAGTTGTGAATTCGTGACATTTTATTTTGTTATAATTACAAATTAAGAATTCTATTTACACAAAGTTGACCGACTTATCGCGTGACACTGTCTCGCACTTCGCTTCGCTCGCAGGGCTTGACGCGGTGTTTCCACTCAAACTGAATCGCTGGGTTATCGCCCTGCCTTTATTAGTCGGCGATGACCGGTTTACCGGCACCGACTACATGAACGACATTCATTCGTGCGCACACTGCGTACGCCATACACTTAATTTGCGCACTATTGTGCACGCTGCTTTGCTGATAAAAATATATAATATGGCATTAAATAATAATACACGATTTCATCTCGTAACGTTTAATAATCTGTTTAGTGTTTTGACACAAGACGAAGAAGTTAAGTCATCGTAGCTACGCCAAGATACAAACAGCATTTGTAAATATTATCAAACATTTGCATAATATACCTACATACTTAGTAACCCATATTAAAAACCAAGGTTAGATCCACATACTACGTTATTGAAACGACCATGCACACCCACGTAATCGTATGTACACGCTACAATAAATCTTTTTGAAATATTATCATATCTCTGAATAGCTTCTTTCATTCAGGAACACTGGTACAGGCGTTAGGTAAACGATAGTCGGTATGCAAGTAATATAAATTAAGTATAATTCTATGTAGCTTTAGTTATGTAACTATCCCTGTGGAAATTTTAACCAATGTAAACCTATCAATATTTATATTCTACTTATACTTTACTGTAAATTAATATGTATAAGCCTACCTGCATAGATACCAAATACATTTGTATTTTGATGAAACAATGTATTTAATTACATTGTTTCTTAAAAATAGGTGTAAACCTAGTTACTACCTAATTAACTTAAGTAACAAGTGTGACTATTTATTGAAGGCCTAGGACTGCATTTTACTAATCACTTAGCAACAAGGCTAACCTTAAATTATTTTTTTCCATAGAATCTGTTGGCTTTGTAGACTTTGGCAGAATTTAACTTGACACCATCGACCTACACCTGTTTTTATCTTTATAGGAAAATCAGCACCGTCTTCCTCTAAAACATATGTTTAGCTATAACTTTGGTTGGTATCTACCAGGATTAGGACCTTTGGGTAAAATCTCATACCTACATTGTAAAGAAACAGATTTAGGCCGTTGGCTCCCGCTTCCTCTCACTCCCTCTAAGTGTAAGTATACTCTTCGCTCCTTCTAAGTATAAGTATACTAAAATTATGCTTGCTAAATCACAATAAGCTCGCTACCTACCTTTTACATAAACCCAATAACTGTCTGGCGAAATATAGGTGATCATAAATAGCAAGATTTACATTTATAATAATATTTACTATTTTAAGTATAAATATGTAATATTGTATATTATGAAATTAATAATAAAACAAAAATAAATAATTCTGTTTTATTTGTAGGGTTGAATTGGACCAATGTGTATAAAGATTTTTTTTACACAATGGCCTAAGGTACTTTCAAATTACATTCATTCACCACACTTGCCATATTTAAAAATATTTCAACTTTGTGTAGTTATTGTAAAAATAAATTACTTCTAATTATTTTATGAAAATGTTAATTCAGCGCTGTATGTAATACATGCATAAATTCTGTTTTTCAGTTTATTGTTTAACATGGAGAATGCCTAAATGATCCTTTGTAAAAATATGTAGCTCCCGTAACTTTTATCGCAATACGATGTATTTTACATGATTTATGATGATTTTATTTAATTTTCCAGTTTTCCTATATAGAAATGACTCACAGTTGACACATCACTGCTCGCAGTATACCTAATAAAAAAGTTTTCGAAAGTTTAGAATTCTATCTGGCAGCCCTATAATTATCACGTTGAGCATGTTCATTTCGTTCGTTTGAATCATTCATTCTTTAGCTTGTCTGTCTTCAACTTCGAAGTTCGATTTTCACCAGGGGGGGGACACTGCCATACATGCCGTAGGCGTTCAATTTTTGACAGGTATACTAATGCCATCTCTAACTTTATCCGTGTAAATTTTAGGGATTTAGGACGTAAAAATTACATAGATGGTGCTTTCGCCAATCACTATAGTGTGCTTAATTCGCCTTGTTTATTATAAAGAAAATTGAGTTAAAAATAAGAAATGTGTTATAAACAAGAATAAAAAATTATAAAAATTGGATTGTATGATCTGTTAAATGTTTTATTTAATATTGTAAAAGCATTTTTTAATTGCAAATATTTTTTTACATTTGCAACATTGTCAGTCAAGTGAAATTTACAAAATAGTTGCTACTTTCGGCGTTTGCGCGTGTTTGTAGAACTCTTCCGTTTTGTGTAATTTGTGTGGTTTTTCGGTTCTGTTAAAGCTCCAGAAAGTGCGGTTGAGTCGAGTGGTATTCCTCCTCCCGCCTTCCCGGTCAGTTTTCCATCCGAAGACCTCACTATCAGTGCTGTGTTTTGCGAAATAGACGCTTTCAGTTTCACATCTTGTGTTTTACAGTTTTCTGTTAAAATGCCAAGACGTTGTGGTTTAGGATGTACACCCACTAGTAAGTACATTACTTTAATACAAATTTACTTATATAGGTCGTCGTCGCTGTGGGGAGGACTAGAAAACCCTGGTGTAACGACTTACGGCCGTTCCCAATATTCTAACTATCTGTTGTTTTGCTTATCAGAGGTTTAGAGTTAAGAATATGACACAAAGTACTTGTATGGGGGCTAATGTTAAAATTCAAATCAACAGATTGATAGAATATTGGAAAAATTGCACAAAGAGAAGAATGGAAAGCTAAGGGAGAGGCATTTGCCCAGCAGTGGGTCAGTGGGAATCCTTGAGGCGGGACAATGCAGGCTAGGAAATAAAAAAAAGGAAAAAACCGCCCTTAAGAGGAAACACAAGTGCCAATTTTTCATACAAATGAAGTCCCCTGTTTCTTCCCTGGATAAAGCCGGTAGATGAATATTATTTTCTGAATATACATGGACACTAATAGCATGTCCCTATGATATTCTTTTTTCATCAAAATATTAATTATCAAAAGAGATGTGAATATTCAAAAAACTAAATAGAATCCTAGAATCATTAATTTGCTACGGTAAGATTTTATAAATACCTGTTTTTCATTTCTCTAGCCCGTGGTGTTTCCTCTTAGATGACCCTCTGACCGAAATTTTAATACATTCATAGAACTGTAAAGAACATAAATATCCCTCTTTCACACAATGTTATGCTCAGTGTCATGTCAATTTTTTTACAGGAGGTGTACTTCATGTATTTCCAAATCCTGAGAAGTTTCCCGAGCAGTTCAAAGCTTGGGTTCGAGTCGTTTGTGGCCAAGATGAATGTAATTTTAATTACAAAAATATGAGAATTTGTGACAGACATTTCACTGAAAAGGATCGGAATCGCTATAACCGTTTGAATGCACTAGCCGTTCCATCACTGTTTTTGAGTGGTATGTAAATTTTCATGTTGAATAGTATCTAAATAATAAAGTAAGCATTTCAAAATCTAATATTTTTTCTATTTGTTTTTCAGAACGACCTAGAAACCCTTGTGAATTATCAAACTCCACATTAGAACCGACTTTCAATCAACCTGAATTATCTGAAAATTATCATCAATCATCAACAGGTATGTTTGGTAATTTATGCTTTTTAAATGATACTCTCATGTAAATTTTCTCATTAATACTCATTTCAAATTAATACTTAGAATTCCAAAATAAAGTACCACTATAATAGCGATGAACTAAATTAAATTGAAGTAACTTTACCATAATGTGTTCCAGGTCAAATTGATAAACAAGCAATGGAGAAGAGTTCTTTGGATATTCCTAAAGTATCAAACGTCCATCAGTCGACATCAGGTAAGTTACAAACAAAAATTGTTAATATACCTAAAACCTTCTCCTAAGTCTTAAAAATACTATGCTGAAAACCGCATCAAAATCGGTTCAGCGAGATAATCGCGCACAAACATACATACATACAGGCCAAATAGAGAACCTCCTTTTTTGAAGTTGGTTAAAAAACATCTAATTTTCATCAAATTTTTCAGGTGCATCTCAAGACGTATGTCACAATCCATTGCTAGAGCATAATTATTACAAACCATTGGGGACACCTTCTAATAAAAGAAGTAAGTTTATATTCATAATCTTATTTTGGAATTCTGGAATAAATTTATACTGAACCAATCTTATCTAACTCTATTGTGGGCATTTAAAAATTAAACTTCTTGTGAAAGTGAAACTTCTAAATACACAGACAATAGACAGTTATTTTTGTAACTGAAATAAAAAGCAAAATGTCACTTGTAATACATTAGTCTTCATTTTATTAATTCTATAACAATTATGATTGATACGATTATTATATTGTTACAGGTTGGAATAAGAATAAGCTTTCTTCAGTCAATTTGAAGAAATTTGTTACCTACCAAAAAAATATAAAAAATTTAAGAAGACAAATGTATCGTCTTCGGAAGCAGGGACAAGATTTAAAGTCGCGACTGGAATATGCCGAAAAGCAATTCAAGAAATCGCATTTCCTGAAGGTTGTCAAGGATATGACACCTGCTGCTAAAATTTTCACCAACATGCAGTATTTCCAAGCAGGAAAAAAACCAACGGGACGGCGTTTTTCTATTGAAGAGAAAGTTCTTTCCCTTTCTTTGTATAAAAGGAGTCCGAAATGTTACAGCTTAATGTCGAAATATTTTGTCTTACCATCGGCAAAATCCTTGAAGCGGTTACTAGCTCAAATTAAATTAAGACCTGGCACTAATGAAATAATTTTTGAGCAGCTCAAAAAGACCGTCTCTAAATTGGACATTGAAGACAGACTGTGCACCCTCATATTTGATGAGATGTCAATAATGCCACAAATTCAGTATGACTCGTCGAGTGACGAATTAAAGGGATTTACCAGCAATGGAAAATATCTTATTGCAAACCATGCTTTAGTGTTTATGGTTAAGGGCATAAAAAAGCAGTACAAACAACCAGTGGCATACTACTTCACCAATGCTTTAAGCCAAATTGATTTAAAATCAATTATTAAAGAGGTTATTACCAATGTCCAAAATACAGGTCTTATCATACTATGTACAGTGTGCGACCAAAGTACAGTTAATGTGAGCGCAATAGAAGGCTTAATAAAAGAAACTAAAGTTAAATATTTGAAAAAGGGGAAGGAAATACCTCTTGATATGTTTGAAATAAATAGAAAGAGAATTATTCCCTTATACGATGTGCCGCATTTATTGAAAGGCTTGAGAAATAACCTTCTTAACAAAACTATGACCTACGTTGATTATGACGATGAAAATAAAATGAAATCAGTAAAATGGGAATATTTCCAGCAATTATATACTGCAGACAAATCTTGCGGCGAACTTAGCTGCCTCCAAAAGTTAACAGAAGAACACGTTGTTCCGGAAAAAATTAAGAAAATGAGAGTGAAAACTGCAGCGCAGATTTTTAGCCACAGTGTTGCGGTTACCACAGACAACTTAACGGCGAGAGGAAAGTTATCCGAAGAGTGTCGGTCTCTAATTCCTGTGATTCTTTTAGTGGATAACTTATTTGATAGCCTTAATTGCAATACGTTAGAAATACCAAATGGTAAAATTTTTAAAGGGCCTGTAAGAAGAAATTCACCTCACCATCAGTTGTGGGTAAAAGCAAAACAATATTTAAAAAGTATAAAATTTCAAGCGAGTAAAAAGATAGGGAATAAAATCCAAAAAGTTGAAACTGTTGTTCCATCTGTAAAAAATTTTGTAAAAACTATTGAAGGCATTCAAGAATTGTGGAAAATTTTATCACAAAAATATTCTTTTGACTCAATGCTGACGAGAAATTTTAATCAAGATCCCGTTGAGAATTTCTTCGGAAGTATTAGAAATTGCGGGGCAAGAAACATTGCACCGAATGTAATGGCATTTGAAGGTGCATTCAAAACAATTTTATTAAATAATTTAAATGCTCATTCAGCTCAGGCCAATTGTGAAGAAGATAATAATAGTTTTTTACAATCATTAATTTTTTTTACAAACAATACTAATACTGCCCCTAGAATCGACGCTTTGGAAGAAAAAGAAATAACTCTTAGAGAGGAAGTCCTAAATGATGTAAAACTTCCAGATGACTTAGGCCAAAGAAATTATGTGTGTGGGTGGGTTTTGAAAAAATGCCTCAAAAGTATAATAAAAAAGTGCAGGACATGCAGAAAAACAGTAATATGCAATAAAAATGATATAAATTCCTACATTGCAGCAAAAGAATATTTTGGTGATAAAAAGTTATTATGTTATCCCTCGAAAGAATTGGAAGAATGCTTTCTTAGCATACAGAGTATATGTGTTTCACATTTGAAAAGCAATGTTCTAAAAACTGGTATTAAAAAAGAAATCAAATCTGTAACCGAAATATTTGTCCAGTTCCCCTTCAGATGTGAAACACATAAAGAAAAGTTGAAAGAATATTTTACAGATGTAACAATAAATATCTTAATTTATAGTTGGTGTAAGTCCATAAACCGGATTCTAGCAGGCAAGCTTACATTCGATGGTGAGGATGAAACAAAAATGTATGCTCAAGAGTATTATAATAAACATCGCCATAATAAAATCAATAAATGACTTAAAAAATAATGTAATCATCTTTTTTATTTTATGTTGGCTTTATAAAACATTCAGTTTTATAAACACTAATTGTATTTGTTTCACATTTTATAAGTTAATCAAGAACCAAGCAATAATTTGTATGAAACAAATATAAAATGTTTATAAAACTGGTTTTATATGGCCTACATTTCAAATTTCCCGCCTACCCATAGAAACTATAGCTATAGTTTCAATATATAACTATATAGACGTATAGCTACGTACGTACCTATAGATACTGGGATTAGTTCAGCGGATATAGTATCAGGTGGCGACACCATTCAATATGGGTGTCAAACATTCTCGAGAGAGGGCTCTCTATTTCCAATATATTACTATACTCTTTGATTTTCACTTACAAAAGACAGAGTAGGAGAGGACACTTTGTACTTTGTTATTAATATACGGAAACGTGTTTTATTACAAAATAACAAACAGTAGTATAAAAACTTTGCTGTTAAATAGTGCAAAGGATATGCCTCCAGTAAAAGATGATTCGATAACAGAAACAAATTGTTTGGAAATAATAAACATTGTTGAGAAGAGTCCTGCTAAGAGTACTCTTGTAGATGTAAGAGCTTGTAACAAACCAGCCGCTAAGGTAAGAATGACTTATTTATTTGATTTAGATTATAAGAATAGTTATTTTTTAATAAGTAATTGTCTTGCCGAAAGTATCGATCTTATTCTCACTTCTCAGTTCGATGGGGTTTCGCTACAAATGGGACTTGTGGTAATTTACGTTATAAATATAACTTGGTCACTTTCATAGAGTTCCTACTTCTAGTTCTTTTATTTATTTTTATATACTGAACTTTTTATACTCCACATTCAAAACTGTAACAAAATTATACTCGCACGTAACGAAAAACGAAACTACACAACAAAATTATATCAGCATGTTATGCAGTTTTTTACACACTTTCTCATGAAGTATTTCTACGGTTTGCCTAGAATTATATGGTAGTTTTTGCAAACGCACTAAGATATCTGTTGTATAAATTTAATACACACTTTCACATAGTTATACACATGAACCACTTATGCATATTTATTTAGATTTAAATGTGCACAACCTAATTAAGTAAGACAACAGTCTTCTAGATTTAGAACTTAAATCTATCAGCAATTTGGTATATTTAAAATGTATGGCAAATGTTAACTTTTACATGTAGCTTGATTTTATTTGGAGTAACAGCTTTATCTAGCTAGATTTAGCAGAAAAACTGCAGCTCCACAAAGATCATCATCAGAAAACAGAATCAACACTAACTCACAGAATGAGAGTTGGCACCTGATTAAGAATTTAATTAGTGAGTTAAATTGAATTCAATCACAATTCTGAACATTGGATGTTAAAGTTTGATTTTAATATTTGTTAGCATTATTTAACACTTATACTCAGACATCAGTAAATACCACTCAAAATAAAAGTAAGGGTCTAATGCCATTGCCACTTATTATCAATGCATAAGTGATTAAAGCCAAAAATATGCAGCAGTCATCCTTTTGAGATAAGAAAACACACTGTATTAGTGAGAATCTATGCTTATAACAGTTACAATGATGGGCAGAACTGGTAGACTGGACCTGTCTGCTTTTTTATTCCTATACACAAAACATAAGTTTTTATAAGGTGCTTCTTTAGTTCAGCTCCCTTACCATGAACTCTTAAAGCAGGACAGTTTACGATGTGGAAGCGAGACGCCGCATTACACTGCATGTAGCGGCGTCCCGCTTCCGTATGTTAAACTGTCCTGCTTTAAGATTTCATGGTAAGGCGGCAGCTTGAGTTATTTAGATACTATAATATTTATGTTTTTGCCAACAAACATAGATATTGATAATATTTTTTTTTGTAACTAAACTGATGCATATTGTTATCAGATTATAAACATTCATTACTTATCTACATAACAATACTTTGAATCATATCATACATTGACATTGTTGTACAGACAATATACTAATTAAAATAAATAGTATAAATAGTTGCGAGTCAATATTAGTTTAAAGACACCGTTTGATAGGTCTCAGTGATCCAATGTCCAAATGTGACATTAGCCATACAACATGCAAACCAAAAGTATGGTTACCCTAGTGGTTACAACTATTCATAATAATCTATTACGTATTGTACTCATGTAGTCAAGTTGTGCAGCTTACTGCATTGTTTTATCTAAAATAATACATGAAAGGCATGTGCATGAATCCTGTTAATTTTCAATATTGGTGAAGCTTGATAAGCTTTTTATCAACCAGATAAGCTTTTTTTTTGTAAAACCCTGTCATGGCATCAAAATGGCCCAATGGCAAGGTTACATACCATACATTAATTACAAAGAAACTTTTGGCTAAACCATAAACTGCAGTATTTTTACAATAATTAAAATAAATAATTGATTAATTAAAATTATGGAAAAGTATCCTTATTGAAGGGCAATAAAAAGTGGTTACATTTAATTCATTTTATCTATAAGTTGAGACTATTTTACATTTTGCCATGGTAAGCATTACTAATAGTCTGAACATAACAAGAAACTTGAAATTTAATCTGTGATTTTTCTCTTCAGTATTAAAACATAGATTGATCCCTGGTTAAATCACGAATTTCGCTAAAATTTAAAATTACCATCTGTCACATACATACCAAACCAAAAAACAATTAATTTCAAATAATGAAGTCGATTCTGAACACAATTTTTTTTCATTAAACTGTATTTCTACTAGATCGACACATCCGCGTTATTGCGCGGCTACACACAAAATACAATATTTACATGGCTTTAAATGTACACAACTGACACAGTGTTGTATTTATAAATAAGAATGTAAGGTAACCTTCCCATCAAAACATCCTGAGGAAGAGCGCACATATCCAATATATTCATACTGTAGAACAAAATAAGTGGTTAAATAACGTGTTGCGGAATTGTTGAATGAAAACTTTTTCTGACGACCATAGATAGCAGATTGAAAACATGGCCCAAGAGCATTATGTGTTTATAACGACTAATTCTGAAGAGTTCTTTAGGAGGTTATTTTACGTTATCATCATGATGTTGTTGATAACATAGCTTTTCTCCTATAAAACACAGACAAAGATCTGCCTTATCAGCTTATCTTGATTACTCGAGTGAATATTGATGGACAAGTTATAACAGAACCCTGTTAGTATCGAGCCTTCTCTGGGATATACGCTGCATTCTGTCTATGTTTGTAGTCTTCCATACCATATGGTAACTATTCACAGCGAATGTATCGCCGTCATTTCCTACCTTCATCCTCATCAGACTACGAATATAGAAGCAGCATGTGTAAGTATCTGCCGCTGCTATATTTGGGAAGTGTAATTCTAATATACGAACTTCCGGATCTCGTCACGCACCGTGCGAAACGCGGTAGCACCAAGTTACTATTCCACGCCGGTATTATGCTAAGCGTGTTACATACTCAGTCTTGACAGCCCATTTCTAACTAGCTAGAACTAATCAACGGTCCCTTAATTTAACCGAACAAGCGACCCACAGTTAAGTTCAATATGTGCGCTCAGCCTTCACAATCAATTAAGTTTACGGAGTATACAGTGACATCATACTATCAAAATAAAATCACACTTAAAATCATGACATAAGTGCAAGTTGGTACCCCACTTACATTGCAGTGGTGTTAGTTTACTGTAGTCATTCTTTGTGTTATGCTTCGCTAACTATCATGTAACATCCTTATCTTTTGAATGTACTCAGTTGAAAGTGTTACATTGTTGCTAAATATTTTGTTGGGGTCTTATTGCTTAATTTGTATCACTTATTAAGTATGTTTAGCTTCATAGTTTTGTGAATTGTCAGTTGGTACTGCTGTAGTGTAAAATAAATTAATTTAGGTAACTGATAAGAAAGGTTGTTTTATGTCGCTTAAAAAAATAATTTCAGTAAATATAATAACTTCGGGCGCTGAAATTCTTATATTACAAGTTCTGTTTCGTCATCGCTCGTATTATTCAATAGATGTGCTATCGACTATAATGAATTTGAATTTCTCTGTGAATCGACAGCGACAACGACTTTGTAACGTGTGTCTTTTCACTTTTTTTCTCGCGCCGTTCGAGACACGCGCCTCTGCCGTTAAAGTAAACGCATTCGGATAATCATTTGGTGCCGACCTAGCACAGGTGTTCGTACGCCACCTTAGTGACCGTCCTAGCGTTTAGCCTGTTTGCACATTTTGTTTTTTTTTTTTGTATAATGTTTTAATGCATCCTTTTTGTTTCTTTGCAACTTTCAGTGTTAAGGTACAGTGCATCATGTTGTGGGCAGCTGATTTTTATGTTATTTGTGTATACGATTATGTTATGTAAAATGCACAGAACTGTATAGTTTTGGAGTGTGCCTCTATGTAGTGCATGTGAGTTGATATTGCACCTGAGTAGCGTGGAGACATCATGACTAATTCACAGGTATTGTTTTTATTTCATTGCACATTTTACTTTGTATGTTATTATGTGTATTTAGATATCCAATTGATAATTTGCTTGTTCATGCTGATGTGGGAATAAAAAGTGAGAGTACTATGGGAAATGGTTGGCTACTACATGCGAGTGACATTGTGTTACCTCTATAAAATATTCGTTCAGATCAAGATTCAAATTGTTCGTAGTAGGTATTATTTTAATTCAACACATAGGTATAGATTAGAATACACAATATATGAGACAGATCTATGCATATTTATAGTTATTTGCATTATAAATAAAGCACCTAGATACATAAACAAATAATGGTTTATTGTATAATCGTAAGCCTTTATGTATTTGAAGCGTAATAGCACTTCACTAGTTTATCTGTATACACTTTGAATAATATAATTATCATTCATAGTCTTTAATTTAAAATAAAAAAATATGATAATAAGTAGAAAGAAGTGCTAACGGTCAGAGCGCAAGTGAAGTGCTTGTCGTTATCGAAAGTTAAAACCTATTAACTTTTCTTTACACATATCGATAGTGTAACATTTAAATGAGATAGTATTTATTAGCTTTTCAAAGAGTAGAGTTATGACTATCTAACGAACTTGGAAACAGGGAAGCTGTGTGATGACACTGACGAGCGGAATTTCAAACGGCAAATAGCAGTTTTTGTGCAGTTGACTAATACATTAAAACAATACTGCTAACAGACTGCGAATGCAGTTGGCAGTCAGTGAGTAGATCGATTACCTTTCGGTGAAAGTCAATAAGCAGTTTGTTACGGCTATGCATAAAGAACAAGAACTAAACCAAAAATGCAATTCTGCAGCTGGCATGCAGTTCAAATACAGATCATCTGCTTAGCCCCCTAATATATCGCGCTCTTATATTCATCGGCAATTAGAATGTTGATTAATACAAAGGCCTAAGTGGCTTACATGAAATAATTTCTTTGGGCACTCAGATAACGGAAACAATAGGCCTCAGTTCTAATTCACATGAAACAGGCATCACAGGCATCTTTACTTTCATGTCAAAACGATTATAAAACTCATGCTTTTTTTTTCTTATAATAGTGATTCAAGTATTCATAATTTCGTTCCCACATTTAAAGTTGTATTTTTTAATAATTTCTCTTCTTAAATGGTTACACATAGTACCTATTTAGTATTCACAACTGGTACATAAATTGCAAAAAAGCCTTACCTACGAAATCATTTGTGTTTGTGGCTCTCATGTATCTTTTTCTCAGAGTGATATAAATAATCAAAATTCAGTATTATCTCGCAGCATATTAATTAACAAAACAAGGAAATAAAAATAAACATATGTAGAAAGGTGCCTACTTACCTAATAAAACTCGATCGCAGCACAATCACTTGACGATCGATCATATTAATAACGTTTAGAATTTTAGACTCATTGCTCTACTTGTAAAGTGGAGCGTGTGTATAAGACGGGTGATATTAATAATCCGTTACGCAATTATGGTGATTGGTCTTAATTCCCCCGGCACCACTCTCGACGCATCATAAACAATTTAAAAAAGCTGTTTTCTCTTCAGGCTGTTTTAAATAGGAAGTGAAATTGAGGTTTGAATCGTTAATAATATCTAGCTCTAAAAGATTATGTCCTGTAGATTTTTGTGTAAATACTTTCAACTTTATTGCCTACCAAACAATCGCCTATAAACGTAGTGGTAGAATGAGATCACATAAAATGCCTTTAATAGGTTTTTAAATTAATCAACAAGCTACATTTTTTACGCCACTATTTTAGTAATCTATTAGTAAGTAACTAGCAATAGTAAACGTTTTAAAAACTTTATGGATGTAGTTATTTTTTATTGCAAGGCTTTCGGATATCGACCTTTAGCGGCATTCGAGTTTTAAAATATCTGTCATAAACAAAATAGCGTTCATAATTTCAGTTAACTCCTCAATTCGTAGTTAAACTTTCTTCTTTTTTATAAAACTTTTTCTTAGTTCTTACCACCTTTGCCCCATCCATTTTGAGCTCCATTATAATAATTTTAAAGAAATTATGAAATGTCATTCTCTTTTTCTTGTTCTTTTTTTCGTCATTGATCCTGAGTCTTCTTCAGGTCCAACCTTTATTGTTCCCCAAACAGTATTTTCTTTCTTTTATTGCGTGCCAGTCATAAAATGTTCAAATGTCTGTTCCAAACTTCATTGCTGTTACTTTCCTTTGATAGACGTGTTTAAAAAAACGTTGATTAGTTTTAATTTTATGATAACACATGTCGCTTGTCTATTTTATCAATTTAATTGAAACATTTGCCTTTAAATCATTAAGGCCTAAAATAAAGTTTTCTGGCCAACAACTAGTCTCCTAAAAACGTCCAAGTTACTAGATTGTTGCATTTTTGAGGGTGTTAATTCTAGATTTGAAGAAATGGTCTGAATTCAAATATTTAGTTCTATACGAAGTTTATTGACTGTTACTGTTTAAGTGTTCACCTTTAAAATCGAGATCAAGGCAATTAATCTGTTAAATAATTCCGTGTGTATTGAGATTACTTATGTTATTAGCCTTCTCTTTGGCGTTACATTCTTACGTTTCCTTTCCAAAATTTCTCTTTAAAAATAATCGAAATTTTTCGGTTTTTTGGCTTTACCTGTGTCCCTCTAATCCCGATTCAGGACCCATTCTTTCTTTACCAACCATCAATCTATTTTACACTTAACTTTTTTGAACCTGTTTTTTGCCGTGGTCACAGAAAGTGCTAGAATAATGATAGTTATTTATAAGCGACGACTGTAGAGTGTAGAGCTCTACTGTAGCTGCTCTCCCCTTCCTCATAATAAGCTGTCAACTATATTTCATCTACATAAATGTACCGTCATGAGAGGTGCAAATAATATACAAATAATGGCGTATTTGTTGCTCTCACAAATAAATGATGAACTCATGTATCTCTGATGACTTTCCAGATGCTTCCAATGGCTTGTTTTATTTTTAATATTGTTTTGAGTAGGTATACTTTTAACAAAACTTTTGCTCAGATTTAACTGACAGTTAAATTAAAATAATCTTCATTTCTTTTAATTACTTGATGCGTGTAACATGTCTTAATTAAGATTGTAGTAACTAAAACTGACCATTTCGTAATCCGTCACGCGAACTAAACTTATGTTAGTAAACTGACTTATGTAGGCTCGTTAGGTGAGTTATCAATAAAATACATATTAACCACTAACATTATAATACGCTTTGTTTTTTACTATTGTTAAGTCTTTTATTCGTTAGTTGACATAATAAAACATATTTCAGGTATGGTTCCGTGGCGTGAGAAGCTCCAAGTTCCGCCATGTGTACGGAGTGCCTTTCAAACGCGAGCGTTGCTATGACAACATTAAGATCACTAGGAATGCGCATGATTCGAATTTCTGCGCCGTCAACCCTAAGTTCGTTGCCATAGTAACGGAGGTCGCTGGCGGTGGGGCGTTCCTGGTTTTACCGTTGGATAATGTGAGTATTTAAATGTGTACCACATACTATCATATTATTTATGTGAATTTCATCAAGATGTGATTAGAAATCAGTCTTAATTCATACGGAGTCAGTAGATTAAAACACGGCTGCTACAAACAAGAACAAGATTCCAAGCTGTACTACGTTTAAGGTTTGGCTCGATAAGCTTCGAATGTCTGGCATTTTCAGTACAGCATAAGAAATTGCTGCCTTACAATGTTTAACATGTGCAATGACATGAATATGAAACATGAGAAAGCTAAACAACTCATTGGAATAAACTTTTTGTTTTCGTCTATTGTTATTTGATGATTATGATTAATGTTACTGGCTAGTTAGGTGAATTCATCCGACAAATACGTATGTACAGTTGGTCGATCGAACGTCATTTGGTTCGACACCAATATTTATGTTTCTTTATGGGCCCGATGCCCTATTTTGCGGCCTCGTAAAAGTTGTGTACTTGTGTACCCACACTGTGTCCATACAGGGTACGTTTATTCGCACTGGAAGACATAAATTATATGGAACGGTTGAATGAATCTACAATCCTATACTTTTGGTATAATTAAACTTTGCTAGTTGTTTTTTTTTAATTCTAAACGGATTAAACTCAAATGCATTGATATCTTAATTTATGCGTTATACTGAACATAAAACCATAATTTTTCGAATTAATGATGTAATTAGGTAAGTTTTCGGTCATTAGACTCGCACGGGAAGTTACAGCATAAGTAATTAATGAGGATATATTTATATTTTTAGCGTATCCCACGATACTGGTTTGAAACTTGTCTATTACATACGCGGAAAACGATAAAATCAACACGTTCTAAAAAAACCACTTTCGTATATACTTTTTAGAAATATCCTAATCCTTACCACATGGCCCCACAAGGCCCTTACATATCACAGATAATATCAAACTAGCTATTGTGTACCTAATAGCAAAATTATTATTGATTGGCAATATTATTCGCAAATTGCTACTGTTTTCTTTATACCGAGCGTGGTTTTTCTAAAATCATGTGGCTTTATGGTAAAATATGATACTGAATTTCAGGCAGGTTTTATGTTTCTAAAACCGCAAATTAAAAAGAGTTGAAATGGGCCCTTACTATGATCTTTTTAAGCCGAATATTTTCCGTTGTGGAATCGAAACGCCGCACTACACTGCACGTGGTAGCGTCTTGTTTTACAACGGCAAACGTCTGCTCTAAGAGTTCATAGGAGGGCAGTAGTGCTCACTTTTGGTACATTCGTATCAAGATTGCAACGTTGTAAAACTCCCCTTAGTTTCGCTCGTCCGTTTCAGACAATTGTTTTGTTGCATCATAAATTGTTTGCGGTCATTTTACTGTCCGATGGAAGACGATAATGTACAATTAACACGAAACTTATTATTTTAATTTCTTACTTTGTGTAAGATCTTTACGACATGTGTTGTTTGAAACGATACCGATGACTCAACGGCGGTGCCAATTGATGCTATTGAGTAATGAATACAAATCCCCCGTCATACCATAATCCCTCTCAACTCAAGTTCTATTTTACTGCTACAGATAGGAGCCTACAACAAGCCCTTTGAAAAATCTTTATTATCATAGAAGTAGACTAGCTGCGTCCCGCGGTGTTGCCCGCTACATTTTTTTAGGATAAAAGTAGCCGATGTGTTAATCCAGGGTGCCAGTTACCTCCGTACCAAATTTGATCAAAATCGGTCCAGCAGTTTGAGCGTGAAGAGGTAACAAACATACAAACACACAAACTTTCGCCTTTATAATATTAGTGTGGTAGATACTGCGGCATCTAATCTTCTCTTTCTGCCATTCGCTATTGTCTCTTTTCAGTCGATTCCATTATCGACTTATATACAGTTAGTAATGCAAATACTATTTAATAACATAGGTAATCCGATTATGTTGTTTATTATTTGTTTATCAACAAAAAGATGTTTCACCAATTACGTAGGCTACTGCCGGAGGACTCAAAAAAAACCGAATTAATTTAAACTAATTTATTTTAAAAGAAATTACAATTATAAGTAAATGAAATTGACTCGATCGATGGTGGATACGAAGTGAGCGGGCTCGGTCACGTAGACGGTGTCTTCGGGCCTCGTGTCCTGTGTCAGCACTTTCCACTCGTAGCAACTGGGTCGATGATGCGCACGCGGCGTGCCTCGTGCCTTTGTGTCAGCGCTTTACTTTATAGGTATGCGCGTAACACCTCCCCCCTCAGATCGACGACTATTTCAGATTTTGAGATGAAATATCGTCGAGAGTTTGGTTTGATCTTGAGATGCTGGCTGGTTCTGGTGGGCTTCAGATGATGTAGACTTGGTGTCCGTGGCTGCATCTGGGGTTGTCATCTGTTTCTTCTGTGCCAGGCGGATGTGGGTCCGGTAGAATAGTGTTGCTCCCAGTATGACTATGGCAAGTAGTGTACCATAAAATGGGATTGTCGTGTGGTAAATGGCTGAGCTCGGTTCAATGTGGATTGGCTTCTGTGAGTCTATTCTGTCTTGAATGTGGTGCAGCTTCTTCAGGTTAACAGCATTAATTTCAAGGGGTGGCATAGTTAATCTCTCGATGTCTTCTGGCACGTTGCTTATCTTCATGGGTTGTCCTCTGATATGATCGTTGATGTTGACGATGGTAAATTCGTCTGTTCGTAGCTTGCAATTATGTGGAATAGTAGCTAGGAAACTTCCGGTTAGGGTTATGGATTCTTCTTGTTCGCAGATTAACTGGACTTGTGTTGGTTTCGGGAACACGACGGCGTAGCGGCGGTCGTCTAACTTTTCCATTGCGGGCTTCGTCAGGCTGATAGTAACCGTGTTGCATATTTTATGTGGTGTTTGACCTCCGATGATGTCACAAATGCAGTCTGGATGGGTTCTCATTTGGTGGTTGAGCTTTTCTTCGCAGAGATATTCTGAAGTTACCTTCGGGCATTCTGCCTCTATGTACGCGTGAATGTTTCCAGTGATTGCTAGGAAGGGGTAGGACGGGATGATAGCCTGTCTATTTTTATTTGGTACGATTACTAACTTGTACAATAAGAATTGTAGCGGAGATATTATGGGAAATTTGAACGCGAAAACTATTTGATTCCCACGGTAGTAAGCTGATGGCTTAATGACGTCATAATATTCTCTGATTTCTAATTCTAGTAATTGGTCTTTATTATAAAGCGCGCTTAGTTTGCGTAACATATCGCGTAGTATTTCTGTACCTAACAGGGAATGATGAGTATGCAATTGACCGGAAAGAGCGATCGCATTCTCTAACCTACTTAATTCGCATAATAAACTATCTACATTATTAATAATTATTTGCAGTATTTGTGAGAACTTTGCAAACTTGATGAGATTGTGTTGTTTATACTTATCGGCGTCGAGTAAAATATGCAGACTGTCATTTAATTGTAATTGATTCTCTACTAGTTTCGTAATAATTTTTGTATGCTCGTTCATCAAGGCTTTGCTCAGACTTATATGATGATTTTGCTCAATAACTATTTGTTGCTGGTTATCATTGAGGGCTTTAAGGGCGTTATCGTACTTAATGGCATCCGAGTGATCCAAATTTCCCGTAATGCTCTTAATTACGGAACCGAGACCATCTACCAAACCTCTCTTGAATCGATTGGGCTTTAAGCTTTGGAGGTGAGATGAGGCTTTATTTAATTTCGCGTTTAAGTTATCTATTTGAAGCTCATATAATGTGTGGGTGTAGTTGTCTAGTCTGTCTGTCGCTTTAGTAAGTTGAAATCGGATCTCGTTAATATTGTTATCTATATCGGTTAGTTCTATATTTTGAAGGAATGTATGATAATGAGTGATGAGTTTCATGGTTCCTAATTTGAAAGGCAATAGTCCAGGTCCATTCTCGAGTCGTTCTAGATTAATCTCCTGAGCCCGTGTTAGGCTGAACGTCAGCATCAGGGGTATCCTGCAACAATTTCGCGGATTTAGGGACACGCTTTAATCTAGATTTGGCTATAGGTCCCTTTTTCTTGGAAGTATAAATGTGGATGGGTAAGTTAGCTAGAACGGTATCCTGGGTGTATCTAGGTGCAAGCTTAGATCTACTCGCGGAGGGATTACTAATGAATATTTGTTGGTCAGGCTCATAGTCGGCTTCGTCCTCGCGGGTTTTATTACGACTCTCTATGAGCGCTGTTCTATTAGCGAGAGACGTTTCATTAATTAGTTCGTATACTTTTTGCATACGTTCCCTATGGGTTTCGGTGTATTGTTGTAGTATGTGTCCGGTCAGATCTATGTCAGTCGGGTCTCGTGGGTCAGTGTGTCCTAATATAAGGTCATATGGCTTACATCGTGTGAAAGAATGGATCGAACTATTGTAGGCTATAATAGCGTATGGCATCAGGTGTACAACTGGCTCATCTTTGTACTTTAGTTTTAAAATACGAAGATGTTCCAATATAGTGGAATGAAAGCGTTCTATGGTACCATTAGCGTTTGGTGAGTATGCTAGTGTTTGGTGATGAATTATTTTATGTACCTTGCAGAACTCGGAGAACATCTGGTTGGCGAATTCGGTCCCTTGATCTGTAATAATGGTTAGTGGTAGGCCATGATGCGTGCTGAAGGTTAGTAAGGCTTGTATGACACTGACTGCAGTCCCATCTCGAAGTAGGTAGGCTTGAGCGTATTTTGAGAAGGCGTCTACGAATGTTAGGTATTTTTCATTCTGTGCAGAGAAGCTATCCATATGTATTATTTCGAACGGCCTAGTAGCAGGGGGTGCTATATTAAACTTTTGTTTGATGGGGCTCCTATCGTACTTTGCTTGCCCACATACTGTGCAATCATTTATGAATTTTGTAATGTGGTCTCGCATCTTTGGCCAGTAATATTTTACAGATAAGGCTAGGA
The DNA here is from genome assembly GCA_905340225.1 of Abrostola tripartita. Lineage (NCBI taxonomy): Eukaryota > Metazoa > Arthropoda > Insecta > Lepidoptera > Noctuidae > Abrostola > Abrostola tripartita. The sequence goes on from HG996494.1 coordinate 3,284,552, forward strand.
AGCACTCATTAATGCCACGATGGTTGGTCTTGCCTTCGTGGTAGTGACGTATAATTTCCTGTTGCCTCAGATATTCTTTCACGTTTTCAAGTTCTTTCTTTGCCAATACCAATTTCATACAAGAACTTTTAAAATGTTTTTGTAACAGGGGAATTATCTTGTACATTGCAAGGGGTGGATTTATAAACAGGGCAGTTTTGATCTTAGGGTTGACGTATTCCTTAATAACGTTTATCAAATCCTCCTCTAGGTTGGATTCAGATAATTGAACGGATGTTCGAGTATGGGTGTCAAATGGCTTAGTCGCCGTAGGTCGTTTTTTAAAGTCACCTACAACGGTCAAACACAACTGTCGGTGAAACTTGTTTAATGGTTCGTCGGTAATAGGTATTTCGAGTATAGGGTTCTCTTCAGAGGTATGTGCTGTCAAGGTGTTGGAGTCAGCTAGGGATGGTGGTCTGTCAGTTGCGTTTGCAATCATCGAACTAACTTCCTCATTATGAATTTCGACGCGAGAGAGGGCATCGGCATTGGTGTTATGTTTGCCTTTTTTGTAAATGACGGTGAAATCATATTCACTTAATCTTAACCGCCACCTGGTAAGTCTTAAATTTGGTTCCTTGAGACTCATGACCCATTGCAAAGGTTTGTGGTCCGTTACTATTTTAAACTTGCGACCAAAGAGGTAAGGCCGGAAGTATTTTGTTGCCCATACAATCGCTAGTAATTCCTTTTCTATTGTGCTGTAATTGACTTCACTTTCGTTAAGCGTCCGTGAAGCGTATGCTATGGGTTTGTCCGAGCCGATGGAACCTTGCGAAAGTACCGCACCGATTGCGAAATTGGAAGCGTCTGTAGTCAAGACGAACTCTTTCTCAAAGTCTGGATATTTAAGGACAGGGTCGTTGGTCAGTAAAGTCTTACATTTCTCAAAACAACTAATGTAATCTGAGTCTAAAGTTACCTTCTTTCCTTTCTTTAAACAACTTGTCAGTGGTTTGGTAATACGGGAAAAGTCTGGAATGAATTTTCGGTAGTATCCGAGAAGTCCGAGAAACTGTTTTATTTCTTTTGTAGTTTTAGGTATGGGATAATTTTGAATGGCAGTGATTTTATTTGGGTTAGGCTTTATGCCTTCGGTAGTTATGATGTGACCTAGGTATGCGGTCTCAAGTTTTAAGAACTCTGATTTATCCAACTGGATTTTGAAGTTAGATTCTCTTAACCTTTGGAACACCTTCTCTAGGTTGATCATGTGTTCCTGGAGAGAAGTACTGAATACAATTATATCGTCTAGGTAGACCAGACATATAACGTTCTGGAGTCCCCTGAGTACGTTGTCCATCACTCGTTGGAATGTGGAAGGAGAATTCTTAAGTCCCATGGGCATCCTCAAAAATTCAAAGTGCCCATGTTCGACATTAAAAGCGGTCTTAGGAATGTCACTGGGGCTCATCTCAACTTGGTAAAATCCTGATGCTAGGTCAAGGGTGGTGAAATATTGGCACTTGCCTAGTTTGTCCAAAACGTCTGTAATATTCGGGATAGGGTATTTGTCATCGATCGTTTTTTCATTAAGCTTCCGAAAGTCAACGACTATACGCCATTTCTGTTTCCCAGAGGCGTCACCCTTCTTTGGGACGACCCAAATCGGTGAACTCCAAGCAGATTCGGACGGCCTAATGATTCCCTGATCTAACATCTTCGCTATTTGATCACTAACTTCTTGCCGGTGTATGAACGGGTACCTATAACTTTTGGTATAAATCGGAATTTCGTCTGTAGTTTTGATACTGTGCTTTACTTTGTTGGTGAAAGTTAATGCCTCGCCTTCAATGTAGAAGACGTCGGCGTATTTCGAGCATAGTGCCAATAAGTTTGCTTTTTCCTCCTCGTTTAAGTGATCGGTACGTAACCGGGATGTAACGTCTTTAGCGCGAGGTGACACTTGTTCAGTGCACTCGACATTGAATATCGTTGCCTGAGTTGCGTGGTCTAATGAAAATATTATATCGTTATTAGTTGGGTTAATTATCTCAACCATGCCGCGGCTATTTGAAACGGTGGTCAGGCATTCGGATATAATGCAATTGCAAATGATCTGTTCTTCTACAAAAACCTCACCATCTGGTGCATTAACAGGTAACCGTATTAATTTAGAACTTCCCGCTGGTATGATTTCTTCGTAGAGATTTAAATTTCGAGAGTTATAAATTTGGATGGGATTAATTGCAAACTTAGTTATTAATGTAAGATCTTTTAAATCTAATTTAGCCTCCCATTTGGTAAGTAAATCCATTCCTATTAAACCATCGAAACGATCATGGAATCTGTACACGAATAATTTAATTGGCTCTGTATCACCGAGTTCGGGAAAACAGGGTAAGTTGATAGAGTAGTCATTTCTGCTCGTAGCGTGAACGTTAGTAACCTCGAATGGATCGTAGTTAAGGGGTATGTGTGAGAAATAATTCTGAACTGCTTCTGGACTAATAAACGATTGGTTTGCACCGGTATCTATTAGAAAATTAAGTGGAGGGCTATGGATGCGAATATACGGTAGTTGCCTTTGGGTTTGCAAATTTAATTCTATCCTGATTTGTTTGACTTCGGAGCTTTCCGAAAATCCTGACTGGTGGAAGGTTGCTGTTGGTCAGCAGTACCTGACTCGTCCTTGTCCTTGTCGGTAGTCCCGTCAGTCTGTTGCGGTACGATATGTTCATGAGAAAAATCATTGAAATAAAAGTAGTCGTTATTGTAGTCGCCATAGTTAAAGGGGTCAAAGTAAAAGTAGTCAGCTAGGTCGGGGTAACAGTAGTCTTCCCCATAATTCAAACACTCGTTCACATTAACATCACGGGTTTTAAAATAGTTGGAAGGTGGTGGATTGCCCTGTGCTGCCCAATTCCAGCTGTTATTGGCAGGCAGTGGCCTAGATGCAAAGTGGCTGACGCCGCTCATTGGTCTGGGACCATTATTCGGCGGATAAGGGTTCCTTGGAGGCGTTCTGAATCCAGCACCACCTTGATTGTTGTTAGGCGGTGGTGCACCGAATACTTGTTGCGTACGGGTAGGGCCGCGCGATTGCATGTTATATGGATTAAATGGCATTTTAAACTGGTTTTGAGATGGCAAAGGCCGTAACATAAATTGCGGTCCCTGCTGTCTAAACGGACCGGGCATGTTAAAAGGATTAGGTCTAAACGGAACCATCATATTATTTGCAGGGAGTGGCATTTTATGGTTGTTTTCGTTTTGATTGGGTGGCACGCGAGATGAAGATCTTTTATCTATAAAGTTATCATTTCTACTCTGCAAATATATAGTGTTAGTCTCCTCGTGCACGAACTCTAGAGCCTTCTCAATAGTCTCCGGTCTCATGCACCTAATACGTGATCCTAAGGGATCTTTCAAACCACGGAGATAGGCCTGCAAGGTCAGTTTACGATATAAATCGCGTTTTGCTGCAATGGTTGATTCGAGGGATTCGTGCAATGAAACGTATGTCATTACGGTGCTAAAAAGACTCTGGCAACGCTCATAGAACTCTTGCGGCGTGCCGGAACCTTGTGTAAGTAAGGCCAAATCGTTGTAGAGAGCGGTCTCATCTCGCTGGTCGGCGAAGTTATTAATAAGAGCACTACGTATGCCTGCCCAATCATTGGGTATACCATTAGCATTTATAAGACGGGCGGCAGGCCCTGTAACTTTGTTCAATATACCGTTTAAAAGCGCCAATTTATATATATCCGGTTGCCCCTCTTGAATGAACTCGCGTACTAACTGATCACACAACTTGATAAACCTGGTAAGTATATTTGGATTCCCATCGAAGTCGGGAACTAAGCGGAGGGCTTTAAAAATACCGTCTAAGTCAGCCATCTCGGGTTCAATTACAAGATTAATATTACGTCTAGAATCTACACTACTATTTCTACTACTAACTAACCTAGGTGTACTTGATCTACGTGGATGGAAAATATTGGATACGGTAAATGGAACCTACACACAAAAGGAAGCAAGCAACCACTAAGAAAATTCAGCGGACTTACATGAACATTCTGGTCTTCGTTGAGCTGTATCGATTTCTGGATCTCCGGCGTAGTCTCGTTGTTCAGGATCTCCCGGCGCGGCGTTGAAAGCCTATCGTAGCGAACGCGGTGCGATATACCGGTTATCGCAATAACGACCCGGGAATCCTACCGACTGCGCCAATTACGTAGGCTACTGCCGGAGGACTCAAAAAAAACCGAATTAATTTAAACTAATTTATTTTAAAAGAAATTACAATTATAAGTAAATGAAATTGACTCGATCGATGGTGGATACGAAGTGAGCGGGCTCGGTCACGTAGACGGTGTCTTCGGGCCTCGTGTCCTGTGTCAGCACTTTCCACTCGTAGCAACTGGGTCGATGATGCGCACGCGGCGTGCCTCGTGCCTTTGTGTCAGCGCTTTACTTTATAGGTATGCGCGTAACACACCTTTGTGCAATGCGTTTAGTATGATATAATTTGCGTGAGTTATTTCTCTTAATGTTGTTGTTATTATTCCATCTATTGTATGATCTTGGGGGCCATCAGGGTAACTTTTAAATATGAAAGCATTTCCCTCATCGGTCTAAAGTTTACAGTATTGCATCGCTATCATAATTCATACACTAGGAGCTAAAATTTATGGAGTTTCTGCCAGCCCCCTTGCCATGAACTCTTAAAACATGACAGTTTTCGTCGTGGAAAAGAGACGCCGCGCGCCGCTATGTGCAGTGTAACGCGGCATCTCGCTTCCACAACGTGAACTGTCCTGATTTAGAAGTTCGTGGTAAGGGGCTGTTCATCTGCATTGGAATAAGCACCGTAAGCGCCTGTAAATGGATTAAATTGAGTAAAAACTTTGTCGATTCGAACCTAACTAATGAACCTATTAGTAGGTATCATATTGGTATACCCTTCGACACATGTTTAAAAAAAAAAATACAAACAAACATTAGAACCTCCTCCTTTTTGAAGTCGGTTAAAAACACTATCAATTACTTTCTTAATTCAAATTTCTTTTTCAGACTGGCCGTTTGGATTTCAACGCGAGCCGTGTGACTGGCCACAAAGGCCCAGTACTGGACATCAAATGGAATCCTTTCAACGATAATATCATAGCGTCGTGTTCCGATGACTGCACGGTAATTTCGTTTGTGCCAATTTTTTCCCCCATGTTTTTTATACCAACGATTTGTTCATAGTAATTGATGAGTTTTACACGGGATGTTCCGACCGAACAACTTCTTGCTTTTTGTTGCTATGAAAGCGTGTAGCCTGGTTTGTCAATATATTATTATATCTAACCTTAATATTATGGTATACGCGCATTGATTCTATTATCTTATCCGATAGAGTAGCTGTTGTGCACATTGTATGGGGATATGGGCTTCATTTGATTGATGCGGTATAGAAGTCATAAATATTTCATAAATATATTTTATTCCGTATTCTAAGAATTTTACAAAAGACATCTATACAAACTCTGCATTTCTTTTGAATTATGTAATTGTGTAGATTTGAAATCACATGCCTTATGATTACTTGATTTATATCAACAGTAATGAGTTACCGATTAATTTGCCTAATTGGTTGTCTTACGCCGACTTATCTTGTGGTTATATATCCGTTTCGTTTTCATTTTGGTAAGAAGTAGGTACCTTCTCGTCAATTGTGACGAGTTTATTTAGGAACTTTAGTAAATTTTAAATTATATGATTTAAAATACATAACTAAATAATATGTTTATAAAAATTCTGTCTATCCGTCTCCATCATCCTCAAAGGTCTTAAATTTCCCCATGCGGGGTATAGGGCTTCCTAACCATTCCGTTCGCCGCGATTCTGTGCCAAATTTATACGTGTTCGACTAGCAATAATTGTGAACCATCTCGCTGCCGTCTATATAATCCAAAATTACCACATCCAATTTTTTTTTTCTTTTCATGAGTCTAGAACTCAATTCTTGTAGAAGTGTGACTGATGGTAGTGTTTAATAGGTGAAGCTATGGCACATCCCGGACGGCGGGCTGTCCATGCACCTGACGGACTGGCTGGTGGAGCTGCACGGACACAAGCGGCGCGTCGCCTACATCGAGTGGCATCCCGCGGCCGAGAACATACTGCTGAGCGCCGGCTTCGACTACTTGGTTAGTATGATAATGTCTCGAAGACTGACTTTCACAGGAGATAACAAGGTCACGAGTTCACGACACATTAGTCAACGGTTGTCCATACAAAATGAGCACGCAGTATGACGCCGTGCCATCCGTCGAAGGGCGTCGATTAATGTGTAAGGCACAAGTGTGCGCGCAATCACATGTGCAAATTACTCCATAGGTCGGTACCCTCAGTGCCGTAACTAGGGTGGTGCCAGCGTTACCCAGGCACAGGGCGCAGACGCAGAAATTACCAGACCAGGACCACAAACAATAACAAAAGACACTTTTAAAGAAGCTCGCACCGGGCGCATAAAAGGCTAGTCCCAATCTCTCATAAAACGGTAATCTGTCATCCGACCTATAAATTGTTTTACAGTATGACATAAGAAGTAGATAGTAATAAAATGTACATAATTCCTTCTCGTATAGATAGAGATAGTTGACGAAGACACACAAAATACGTATATAAGTAAAAAAAATACATACAGACGAACATAGAACCTCCTCCTTTTTAAAGTAGGTTAAAAAGAAGTAACCCTGCAATAATTAAATTATGCTAGCACAGTTGGATTATAATTGTCTATCATTATAACTGCTCGTGTACTAAACATTGACCTAATAGACTAACAGCTAATTGCAGATAGATAAGGTTCCTATGAACATTGAATACATATAATTGGGTTAACAGCTGTTTCTGACTAATGCCTTTGTTTGTCCATAACATCACATGACGCTTGTAATCCTCGAAGGGGTACACTGAAGTGTATAGTACATCCACATTTTACAATTTATGTGATATGTAAATACCTAAGAACAAAAGAAGTAAATAAGTAGTTTTTACTTTTGAGCAATAAAAATAAAACCAGACATTCTAAACTAATAAAGGAAATTTGAAAAATGATGGTCACGAGCAGGACTTGAACCTTCGACCTTCGCCGTACCGTGGCGCAGCTCTAACCAACTGAACTATCGTGTCGCTGCTCGCACCCATCGAATATTGATATTGTTTTAGTATATGGACATGAGTTATCAATATCTACTCCTTCTAAAAGATTCAGATATGACTTGTACGCGAACAAAAATGTACTAAAACATTTTTTCCGATTTTTATGTATTACTAGGTGCGCCCCGCGGTCTTAACCGCTACATTTTTCAGGATAATAAGCCTATGTGGTAATCCAGGGTGTCAGCTACCTCCATACCAAATTTTATCAAAATTGGTCCAGCCGTTTGGGCGTGAAGAAGTAACAAACACACACACTAAAGCATTTATAATATTAGTGTGATATGTACATACATATGTACTTGTACTTGTTACACCTCGTTATACAATGCATTGATTTATCAACAAATGTTCACACAATATTTAGTTGTGAATCGTGAACACTTTCATACTCGCGTTTATTGATACATAGACAATTGATATTCTTCCGAGAGTCACGCAAAACGGAATGTGTACGTTCAAATGCTTTCGCGTGTTCTGTTGTAATACAATGAGAGATATTACTGACAGAAGTCAGTACCTACCGTTTGTATAGCTGGTATTTAAATCAGTTTGGTCGTGAATATTTGGAAACTACGATAAATATTCCGAGAACCTATTGTGTAAGTTTCAAGTACCTATAACTTTATGTACACAAAAAAATAACTTCTGAGCATGGAGGTCCTAGGTTCGAATTCACTGTGGCACTTTTTAATAATTATTTTCTTAATCAAAAAGAAATTATAAAAAAATATTGATATAGCCATAATTCTTAAGCAAAAGAGATTATTACAAAATATATTTGGCTCATATTTGAATCACAATGCATATTCCCTATTGTTTAATCCAGGGTGTCAGGTCCATACCCAATTTTATCAAAATTGGTCCAGCTGTTAGAGCGCGACGAAGTAACAAACATACAAACACACTCAAACTTTCGCCTTTGCAATATTAGTGTGATTCGCGTTGTCATAAATCTAAGTTTTATTGTTTTGTCAGATCTTCGTGTGGGACGTGGGTAAGGGCGAGGCGGTGAAGGTGATCGACTGCCACACGGACGTGATCTACTGCATGTCCTTCAACCGGGACGGCTCGCTGCTCGCCACCACCAGCAAGGACAAGAAGCTGCGCGTCATCGAGCCTAGGAGGGGCATCGTGTTGTCGGTGAGTAGTATAGCAATGTACTTGAATATGTATCTGATTTGCCCAGCAGTGAGGCATCATCATCATCAGCCGATAGACGTCCACTGTTGAACAAAGGCCCCCCCTTTTCGAAAGGGGGGGGGGTCTATAATCCCCACGCATGGCAAGTGGCTTAGGGATCGCAGTGTTGGTGGTCAAGTTACAGAAGACGCTGCTGCCCATCTTCTAGATTGTCCCTTAGTCGCCTCTTACTACACCCACGGGAGGAAATGGGGTGGTCAATTCTAGGCCGCATACCACACGGCAGTGAGACATAGAACAGGTTAATTTTTAACAGGTTTCTTATTTAATGTTCTATTAGAGTAATTCGCGGATATACCTGAAGGTAATTTCTTATCGAAATCAATGCTGTAGGGACATTCTGTAGGGTAGAAGTTGCAGATCACTACGCTGCTTTTTAAAGTAGAACTGCTCTTCGCAGTAGGCCAAACATAAACCACTGTGTGGGACTCGTCTAACAGTTATTACAACATGTACTTCTTTTTTATCTTTGTATTATAATCCTGCCGAATTTCTTTTACGGCCGCCACATATTCAAATAAAACAAACTATCTATGTATGAGAGACGACTGAAGAGTTCAAAAATTAACATTTGTATTATTCCGTCAACCTCTGCCCCTTGATATACTCTAAAGCAGTGTTAGCCGAGTAGTATGACCGTTGGACTGCCAAGTCAAAGGTCGCACGCACCAAAATCTATTCGAATTCATGTGCGTACTATAAATTAGTTATCAGTTGCTAAAAACGGTGAAAGAAAACATCGTGAGGAAACCGGCACATCTGAATGATTTTTCAACGGTGTATAAAGCTATGTCAGAGGCCTACAGGCGGTTTAAACTTTGACACCAGGTTGTTCATCAAAAATACGATAAGAAGAAGCCCTTGAAACGGTATCCTGACACGACCGATGTATCAAAAACATTTTTACTAACATGTTTAATATTCAATTCCAGGAAGGAGCCTGCCACCTGGGCACGAAGGCCTCGAAGTGCACGTTCCTGGGCAGCCAGGGCAAGGTGCTGACGACCGGCTTCTCCCGCTACAGCGACCGGCAGTACGCCGTGTGGGACCAGCACGACCTGGACAAGCCGCTCGTCTGCGAGACCATTGACAGCTCCTCGGGCGTCGTGTTTCCCTACTATGACTATGATACTAACATGGTGAGTTGATTTTTTACAATAGGGAATTTTATATAGGACACACCTTTGTGGTGTCGCCCTAAATCCGTTTAATTTCATCCTAAATTTTGTTACCTACATTAAAAACGAGACACGTACGGAAATAAACAAATAAAAAACTACAATAACACAGTAGCAGAAGGAAGTGGGCTCAGCGAATGCTGCACCGGCACAATTTACAATTCACCACCTGCACCATTTACAATCCTAAATTTCAAGATGCTGCTATGAATTTCTCTGATAGCCTAGTAAGTTAGAAATCACCCTGAGAAACTAACCTGGTTTATTGTTTTTAGTCATAACTTGTAATATTATAAGGTTTTTTGTAATATTTTATGTATCTAAAACGACGTGAGATTCTCCTAGTGTTGGACGAAGCTTTTTAGAAATCTTTGACAACATTACAATTTTATATGTTACAACACTATGTTTCTTTCATCAGGTGTACCTTGCTGGCAAGGGTGACGGTAATATCCGCTACTACGAAGTGGTAGACGAGGCGCCGTACGTTCATTTCCTTAACCAATTCCTGTCTGGAAACCCACAGGTAAGCTCATTTACCATTCGATAGATAAGATCGTCTGATATCTAGCAACATTCAGTGCTGAATTTGTTTGACAGATATTATTTACAGACAAAAATACGTAGGATTTTAATATTAGACTTAAATAGTGTCTATAATTAACAAATAACCTTCTTGTCAAAATGTCTCTTAATTTTAACATTTCTCAAGTCTATTGTTATCTCTAATTCCCTATTCTTTGACATGCAAACAACAGGAACAGGTATAATTAATTAAAATGTTTAACATTGTCAAAGGGTTCAACATTTAAGTAAAGGTGTCTTTACACCTTTACTTAAATGTTGAACCCTTTATAATATCATTTTAGAATTATATAGTCTAGATAAAAATAGGTTTGTCCGAATGCATACCTTTACAGGTAAATTTATTCAATTCTACGTTTTTATCCCTCAACTAAACATTTACCTATCTGTTACAGCGCGGCCTCGGCTTCATGCCCAAGCGCGGCGTGAGCACGGCGTCGTGCGAAGTGTTCCGCTTCTACAAGCTGCACACGTCGCGCGGCCTGTGCGAGCCTATCTCCATGATCGTGCCGCGCAAGTCCGACTGCTTTCAGGTAAACCACGAGTATATATTACGTACTATAACGTTCATGTAATGGTAAAGGCATTTTAAAATGTTAAGAAGCCTTGCGCAATGGGTTTTGAACAATTTAGATCTTAAGGTTATGGTTTTATGACAACAAGTATTTAGTCTTATTTTTCGTTCTACACTGTTGTGTGTACAAGTTTTTATCGTCATGTCAAACCTTATATAAGCCACAAAAGATTCTGCTATATTAAACTAGAATACAACAACACAATTCCTATATCTTTGTTTTTTTTCTTTTGCAGGAAGACTTGTACCCTGACACTGCGGCCCCTCTGCCCGCGCTGTCCGCTAAGGACTGGCTGAGCGGCATGAACTCGCCGCCGCTACTCATTAGCATGAAGACAGGTACACTTGTGTGCACATTTATATATTTCAAAACCTACATCCATCGATCCTACACATAGATTATAAAGTAAATTTTGATATCGTTTTTCCTCAAATGGTAGAGCTAATGAATCAGATCATTATAAAGAAAAGTATTTATTTGGACACAATCTTAATATGCAATTTTGTTAAAAATACATAGTACATAATTATTACATATTAGCACGGCCAAAGCAGTAAGCAGTCAATATACTGAGAAGAAATTCCGCGGCATTGACTAAATCTAACTGGCGACTAAACAAGAACCTTAGTAGTCTTAGTTAAATAAATCCACGTTGTCTACCCCCAGGCGTGACAATATCGACGCACAAGCCGCGCACGAGCAACAAGGACGCGCCGGCGCTGCAGGCGCAGGACGCCAACAACCGCAAGAAGTTCGCCTTCCTCTCGCGGGAAACCACGCCCGACTACCGCCCGCTAGCCACCTGGCAACACTGCGACACGCTCGCGCAAAACAACCATAATAATGACATCGATCAGGTATTCATTCGTTCAATAGTATAGTCCCGTTGAGTGCCGGGCCAGAATAACATTTCCCTATTTCGTCCCGTGTGTGTCGTAAGAAAATTCAGAAGATGGGCAGCAGCGTCTTCTCTAACCACACCACCAATCCCGTGATCCCCATGCCGTTTGCCAAGTTTAGGGATTATGGCAACTTCCCCTCCCATCCCCCATCCATAGCAATACCCCTCTCTGAAAGAGATAACCTCTGCTTTATGGTTCTGTATTAAAAACAACAAGTAAAATGGCACCATGCTAAAGCATGGGCAACATGCTAAAATGGCACCAAAAGTCATATAAATTTGGGTTGGTATTATCGTTTCAGTGATTTATAGCTGTAAAGGTATAACACTGAGTTGGTAATCATAGATTCCAACAGATAATACCTGACGTCACCCTTAAGACGTAAATACTAAAAGGGAACTTGAAATTCGATGGATGCGAGCAGCGACACGGTGGCTCAGTTGGTTAGAGCAGCGCCACGGATCGGCGAAGGTCGCGGGTTCGAATGCCGCTCGTGTCCATCATTTTTCAAATTTCCTTTACCAATTTAGAACAACAAGTAACTTTTGTTTTTCTAACTATTTGTGCGCAGTTATTAATCAAAATATTTTGTCTTATTTGGCCCAATCGACTTGTGATCCAGATTAATGTATTATAATTATTATCCTTTACAATAAATACCGTCTATTCAAATTTACTTCAATAATTTCCAGCAAGTGCAGGTGAATGAGAAGTCACAGAAGACAAACGCTAATCAGAACACGAAGTTCCATCAACTGCAGCGCATGTTCGGTAAGCAGACGGGCGACGCTGAGCCCGTGCCGCTGTACAAGCAGATCAACCAGGGAGATGTGTTCAGTACTGAACATGAGGTAGGTGGCAAATAACTCTATTACTCATTTAAATTAGTATGTTAGTAAGTTTTTTGTCCTTGGACGGCTTGGGCCTATTCAGCGGCGGACAGCAATTGGCTGATAGTACAAATGTAATGTTGCAGTCACGTGAATAAAATTCTGTATCGCTACTAGGAAAAACAATATATCCTTCGTTTACGTAATCTGAATGTATGCCAGATATTTTGTTTGTAATAGCACTTAAACACGTACTAGCTGCGCCCCGCGGTTTTACCAGCAATTTTTTTTCGGGATATTAAGTAGCCTATGTGTTTATCCAGGGTGTCAGCTCCCTCCATATCAAAATTGGTCAAACCACAAACCCTCAACATACAAACACACTCACAAACTATCGCCTTTAGAATATTAGTGTGATTGTTAGTACGTAAACGTATTATAATAACATTGTTTAATTTTATTGTTTTAGTTGCGCCTCGCATTCAACCGCCAAGGTGAGGAGCTGAGGATCGTGAAGCGACAGCTACAGAACAGCCAGCAGCGGGTCCGCGAGTTAGAGCAGCTGGTCGCCGCACTACAAGCTAGACTCCAACGCGACGGGTCATAAAACCCACCCAAATAAAAGTTCCGAAACAAACGCATCAAAACAAAAGATGGCGTCATCGACCATATTCTCTATTCAAATGCTTGTAAAACGGCGATCGAGCTTTAAGCACTTGATCTGTTCTCAGCCTTTTAATAATTAATTGTATTTTAGGGTATAGTTGTCATTCCCTAGTCTAATCAACTCTGAATGTGACAAATGTTACAGTACTAATGTTGAATGTTAAGTAAGACTATGTATTATGCGTTGGTATGCAAGTGATGTGTGAAGGTTACTCGAACGCGGCGTAAGATAAGCACTGTAAAAAGAAAAAGTTGTTTTTTTCTTCGTAATTACGTGGTATTGGATACCAAGCCTGTAGTGCCGTTACTCAAGATTATACAGTCTTCATGTATAGCTTTTATATGGACTTTGGGCTATATTGACTATAGCTGTATCTTTTTTATATTTCTTGCTTTCAATATTTTTATTGGACTTTTTTCGTAATCGGTTTTATATATGGGATCAAAATTAATCATTCCAAAAATATATTTTTAAGCTTATTTGGCAGCTAAGCTTGATGTGTTTGCCCTCAGTTGGAGGACAGATATGCAAGGCCTATGAATTTTATAATCAAATGGCTATTTGAAGCTTTGGTTATTTTAAAAAAGAAATGTGATAATACCATGACATTCTACAATGTTCATGTCACAAATTGTTTTTATTCTAATTATTACTTTTGTATGTTGTGATTTATAATATTTACTTTACAATAATTACGTTTATGCAATCAAAATCAGGGTTATGATTTTTAAGTTTCCTAATTGACATGTTATTATGTGATTTATGATCTACTTGCCTATTGATCAAGTCTATAACCTCTTGACTGGCGAGCGACCCGAAATGGGTCGCGACATCAAAATGTGCTTGACTGGCGAGCGACCCATTCTGGGACGCTGACCTTGACTCACATTTCATAACAAAAATCAACCGACAATGTTATCGCTGTGTTACTCGAACCTATTTTAATGTTTACGTGATAGAACAGGCTAGCAAACAAGCCAATAATATTATGGGATTACAAGGAAGGATATTTATAAACTGTGGTCAGTGCCGAGTGGCGCGAATTTTGAATTGTAGTAGTAATACTATTTGAAGTGTATTTTGTGCGTTTATCGGGGAATTCCGCGTGTTTGTGAACTAAAAATGATGCGTGGGTAACTAATCTACCGTCTAATTACAATTGTAGATGGAATTGTTAAAAAATTTAGTATAAATTTTACAAAAAAAAAAAAGTCGGAAAATTTTCATTTTCCATTTTCATTTCCAAAAATTTTCACAGCATGTTTTTAGATTTTACAAAATATACATACTAATCAGTAAGAAAAATTAACAGAGAATCCAAATATATATATATATTCGTACGTATTCTTACAAAATCATCGAGAAAACTGCAAAAGAATGCACCTAATCCCCTCCAGGGGGGCCTCCCGTGCGGGGGGGGCGCCAGACGCGGGGGGTTGTGAATCGTCCCATTTTTGGTCGCTTGCCAGTCGAGAGGATAATCACAATAATTTAATTATACGTTTCAAGTAACTTAGGCTGGTGATCTCGTGAAGCACTTTTTATGAAGCACGTCATAATATTGTTCCCAGTTTTACAATTAAGTTGAAATCTTGTTTGTTGGTGATTATTTTAATAGTCTGATTTATGTAATAGTGTTACCTGTTATTTTATAATTGTGTTTTGTATTTTCTTTGTAAACGTTTTACGACGATTAAGCATTTACTGTCTGAACAAAAATACTGGATTTACTTTTCTGTATTGTTAATTGAGTTTACAACTTTTTACTGATTTTTTTATGTTGTTACATGAAATGTCAGACATCTGATTAGATTTCTGAGCTAGCATAGGTGCTAGGTATTCTCAAAAGACTATCAAGCTGTTTTGTTGGCACAACGTAATGCTTCGATTATAGTAGTTGACATAAAATAAATAATTAACTTTTACTATATTATCTAAATATAGGTCTCATTTGAGAACAGAGAAACCTTAACTTTAAGTAGGTTTTTCTGGGAATATTATGACCCATTGGAGTATCTTACATAGATAGGTCACTCACTTATGAGGCTTCACAAAAGTACGTATTTTGTCCCCATTGGGTTAAAATTGTTTTTTTTTTACCTTAAGAACGATATCATAGATCGAAAATTTAAGGTAACTCTGCCTATTAATAATAACTGAATTAATTCTATTGTTTATGGCTTTAATAAGTGTATGTAACTTGAGTATCAATTTTAATGATTTGACACAGAGCCTAAAACATTGCAAAATAAATACATTGGACATGACTTAATCGTTACATTCCATTTTCAGTATAAAACGCATAATGTTAGTGTAAGTGAAAATGAAAGTATTATTGTGCATTAGCTGAATTAATTACTTGGCTAAGTCGGTGTTAATATTTATTATTATGTATTTTTATATCATGCTTGTGTAGCACAAATTTTCAATAAATGTTTGGATAGTATATTTCGTTTTATTCTATTTTCGCATTCACCTTATTTTATACGTCACCCATTCGGACCTTCTGCAGCAAGTGCAACAACCTTGAGCGATCGGTCCGTGCGGCTGTTACAATTTCTGTCTGTCAAGACTGTTGTCAATTTTAATGTTCATTGTAGCGTTAGTTTTTATTTTTGAAAATAATTTTTATTTCTTCGCTAATTACTGCGTTTTTTTCATGTGCTTGAAAACGCTATGATCGTCTATCTCAAGAAAATGCGCAAAAATGTTAACCACCAAATAATTGAAAGAAACATTTCATAAAAAAAGGTTTATTGTACAAAAAGCGTATCTATTTATACATAGCATGTGTATATTTTAGTGCAATATAATATTATTTTCTAGTCAGTCAGTTGAACAGAAACTAAACTACACAGAATATAAATGCAGATCAAAGGTAACTGAATATTATTCGACATGTTAAAATAATAATAATTTAATTATACATAAATATATTGGAATGTGATTGGACGGAACATTTCAATTCACTGTACTTCAGTGGTAAAAATCAATAAAAATTGTAAAAAAATATGTTTGTACACAGGCATTTAAAGCAGTAAACACACACTAAATTATATTAAATTACTGTGATATATTCTTACATATACCTACTTATTTTTCAATTTGTTTAAAGTTAACCTAATGTAAACATATTTCAACAATTATTACTGAGAACTGAAAAGCTGTTTACATTTGCTTAATCTAAACTTACATTACCACTGCACTCAGACATTTAATGACTACTTAAACATTCTAAACTAATTGTAAAGGTTTTCTTAGTGAAATCTTTACATAATGTCAGTATAAGTAATCATTCACGTCTCTGAGTGGGGTGGTTAGTCATAAAAAATATCAAAGTGATGTTTTCTTATAATCTACAGCTTGTTAACTTCATTTGATATAACATTGAAATGTTTTGACTGCCTCCTTGGTCTAGTGGTCGCTAAGCGCGACTGCTAAGCAAGAGGTCCTGGGTTCAAATCCCACGTCGGGCAGTGTTACTGAGTTTTCCATTAGGTAATTCCCAGTAGCAGCACGGAGTCTGGATTTGTGCCCGGTTGATGGCAATAGGCTCGCCTCCTATTATATTGGGACTTACAACATAACTGGCGAAATGTGGGTGTACTATATGTTCACCTCTGCCCACCCCTTCGGGGAATACAGGCGTGATGTTATGTTATGTATTGAAATGTTACCGGATTTTATCCCTGCTTCTATCTTGTACCTACGCTTGATGAAAGAAAAACAACTGACAAATACGCCATTATGTTACTAATGCAAAAAAAAATATCAAAATTAATTCAACAGATTAAAAATAAGTGTTCTGGACTTCCTAATGTTATATCAAATGCTATACACATAAAATGTAGTAAAACCTCATAAAAAGATACATTTCACAATGAAAAGTGTCAGTAAAACTATAGAAGTCTTCAAGCTTGTAGCAGCATTACAACCATCTGTGCCGCAGGTGTATATACAAGTCCTATATTCCAATTTGTCCCCAGGCTGCTGCACATAGTTACAGTAGTTGCCTAAATCTAAAGATGAGCAGAATCTCTTTGTGCTTATTCCACCTGAAATATTAAGTTTGGGGTTAGGTTAACACTTAGGAAGTAGGTTGATACACTGGATTTGTATGTGCAATGAAAACATAAATGTTATCAATACTATCTTAGATATTTTAAGTCACCATTCTAATGGTGATGGAAAAAATTAGGAATTCTGGATTTAATTAACTGTAATCATTGACGAGTGAATGAGGCGAAAGAAGTATGTCAGGATCGTAGCGAATGGAAATCCGTGGTCTCTGCCTACCCTTCGTGGAAATAGGCGTAACTTTATGTATGTATATAAATTATTAACCTGCAGTGAGCTAGCGTGGTGGTTAATACTGAACACTACACTACAGCATAAAAAGCTTTGTCCGACAGTAGGACAGTATTTATAGACTGCTATTATTATAATAGATAACAACCATTGAAATATGGTATTTAACTTAAATGCTGTTAGATTGTAAATGAATAAACCATCTATGAGTCTGTAGAATGGAAAATTAAATTTAGAATATAAAATTAAATTTAGAATGGATAAAAAGTAGCCTATTTAACCCAGGATGTCAGCTAATTCCATACCATCAACATCGGCCCAGCCGTTTGGGCGTGAAGAGATAACAAACATACAATCACACTCAAAAACTTTCGCCTTTATAATATTAGTGTGATTTAAGACAATAACAATGTGCAGTACTTACCAGTACAAAAAACTCAACACCAGGTTAGTCAACCAAGTTTAGTGCCCAGTGCTGTGAAACTCAATAGCCCAGTGCATTATATGTGTACTTAATATAAGTTATACATATACTATTTACAATCAGATAGATACTTATACAAACATTGTTGAAAGTGTACTGTTTACTTCATGGGTATAAAAATAATACTTTAAGTAGGTAATAAATTATCTTCAACAATATATTTTATCTATGAAAAATAAAAGAAATTGAAACAATGTTTATGTCAGTACAGGAAATTAAATCTGTAAAATTATACCTTCAGTAAATCTTAATTCTACTACAATGAAAGGATAAAAGCAAACACCATTATGTTATATTAATGAGACCTGTAAGTTTGATGCAATATCGAGCATTAAACACATGCTCGCATGAAGTTGCCTGCAGTACCCCTCCATCTAAGTTCATCAGACCATCACCACATTCCATAGACGATGAAGAGTTGCATTGATAGCAGTCTAATGCTACACCTATGTTAGTAGTAAAGTTAAATATTTAAATTTAGAATAAAAAATTGAAACAAAAAAAGAAATAATAAAAACAAACTATGAATGAGTTAACTGGCCTTTGATTTACCTCCAAAACATGCATACTCCTTTAACAAGAAGAGTTAAAAAAGATTTTACTTATTGGAATTTACAAAACTGGCAAGGCATAAGAATATTAGTAAGTGATCCAAAATGTTTACATAAGTTTTATGCTAAATAACAGCAAGGTTATTTGGAGGGAAGGTTAAATGGTAAATAGTAACCATCTCCACTTAATATCGATACCTTTGGGTAGAAAGGTCGTATAAACCAAAACCCGACTTTTCAGGAGAGCAGAAAAACAATTTTTTTTTTACATAAAAATTCATAACTTTTTTGTTTTTGAAGTTATAAAAAAATGATCTATGAGAAAGGTTCTTACAATTTGCAAATGAAAAAGATTAAATCATCAAAACCTATCTATCTGCTTTAGTTTTAAAGTTAGCTAGGATTTACGTCTAAGAAAAAATCAATTCTTGGTTATACACCCCATGAAAATGTACTTTAAAAAACTGTATAGGTCGTATATCCATTTTTGGTAAGCTTATGGTCACATATACCGTCGTAAAAACCCATATATTTAGTTTTTTGTTTAGATAATGCATTTAACACGTTAGGGCGTATAAACCATTTACAATTAACGACTATTTTTACGCCCTGAGTTAATGTAAATTATGGTAATTACATCATAACAAAACCAAAAAAAAAAAACATTCGGCTTTTACATTGAAAATTTACCTTTTGTAAGAGGCTATGACCGAAAATTTCTGGGTCGTATTAACCATTTTTGTGTGAATTTCTGCATTTCGTATATACAGATCGATAGAGAAAAAAATTCTGATAAAAATGGTATATAGAACGCAATTTGGCCAAAATGGTTTATACGACCTTTCTACCCAAAGGTATCGATATGTAAGTTATTTAGCACTACTAATTTCTATAATTAATTTTATGAGGCTTATGATTAGAGTGTTATTTCCTACATGTGTCAGGATCCCCGGTTATTTATAGACCCTTTATATAGTCTCGGACACTTGTCAGTGACTTCTCACCTTCATATCTCCCAACATGTTTTATACAGTACTGGGCGTTATGAATCGTCGCACAATCAACAGGCACTAAGTCAACATCGTTATCTAAAAATTCATTGCACTGGAACGGATTGTTGGAGTCCGTCCCAGAACACTGGTAGCATTCTATGGAATAAACTAAAAAACGAAAAAACATAAAATAACAAACTGAAATAAGAATATTAACACGAAACAACGCCCTAAAACTTTTACCTGATTTTATGGTTGCAAATGTAACGCAAAGGTATAGAAATACTTTTTCGGGCTCGGTTTTCATTGTTGCAAGGTTATTTTATTCATTAAATATATCCTGGTTTTGATATTTATTTAGAAATATAAATAAATCGCGAGTTTTACACTAGAATACACCAACGGCTTCAAGCCTCAAGTTGACAATTGACAACTGTCATTAAAATTGTACATGTCAAAATAAAACCTAAACTCGTAATTCTGTAGCATGAGGAGGAATACTTTAGAATTAGATTGATTTTTTTGATACATAGTAACGTATACTGATAAATTATTAGTTTAATGTAGATAGTATTAATAAGATTAGAATATTTTATTATTAAAAAATAAAATTAACTGTAAATTGTCAGTAGCATTAGGTAATTCAGCGTCTTTATTTTTAAATATGTGTGAATAGGAAAATACCATTGTTATGCTTGTAATCCATACATGACTGACTGGAACGTGACTATTTAAACCATAGACGATTTAAGCTAACCTGAGAGCTAACCCTTCATGGAGCTAACCTTCCAAGGCTTCAAATGCCAAAATAGGTCTATAGTCTATGGTAAAACATATACAAATAGGTACATAATCTAAGTATACAAACTTTAAAAATCAATACGGCGGCGCGGCGTCACTATTATGTTTACTTTATTTAGTGTATTCATCCATGACATGTTTGTTCTGTATTCTGAGCATGAAATGATGAAATGATCCAAAATTCATGAATTATTTATAATCCCCTAATTCATTTTTTTTTAAAGGCCTGTTGTTCGCAAACCTCTCATGGGCCTATCGATAGAAGCTAGGCCTTAGCGTCTCGCCCTTATTATGTTAATTGGCAGTTACTTTTCAATCATTCGCCCACAGGCCACACAAACAATTTTGAAAAATATTGCCGCATATAAATAACTATTTCTTTACCATATTAGGTACTTACATCATGTTACACGGCAAGTCTAAAATCTGACTATGGAAATAGAAAAATAAAATACTTAACCCTTCCTTAACAGTCGGTTAAATAAAAGTTGAGATACAATCAGACATTGAATAAATGATTGATTCCCGATAAAATTTCGTTACGTTAATGTTCAACATATTGCCACTAACCGTAGACAAATCTAGACTCCGTGCTGTAACCAAAGACTATACTATACTAACTAGCTCAACAGTCGTGTTTGTGACCACTAGATTAACAAGATAGTTATTACTCTCTCTCTCTTATTATATCCCGAGTACATGCAGAGCCGTTGGAGGCTCTGAGCTTATAAGTTAAACGGCCCGTTAAACACACCGGGGTAGATGATACTTGATCTGTAGCAGCCACCTCGTTAAACGACGGGGTCGGCACTACCAGGGTCGATGAAAGCATTTTTCCCAACTGTCCCAGTTCAGACTTACCTTAAGTCTAATAATCCGCCGATATTTTGATTTTAAGATATAATTTTAATAATAGGTATACTAATTTTCTCTGTGGTATAGGGCAATTAGGATTATAAAAATAGCAAACAAATAATAATCAAGTATTTTTTATTCAGAATATTTATTTCCAGATTGATTTAATTTCACAATATGTTTATATAAAAATATTTAAGTTTATTATAAAGGAACACCAATGAACTGATTCATTGCTGTTAATATCTAATATAATACAAACTACGGACGTCTAAGAGCCGTTACGTGTAATAAGTCCAAATATTCCATTCTAATTAACATACTAACAGTCATCTTTCACAAACATTCATTCTTCAATTTTTTAACACACCTAGACGTAATAATCACAATACGCATGAGCCGACCTTAGCCCATGTAGACTTAATTTGTACATTATAATTCTATTTTAAATGCATAACTTAGTTTTTATCTAATTATAGGCAGTTTGAAAGTTGAATAATATTATTGTCATTAGATACTTAAAGCTATGATTTTAATATTATATTCATCGTGGAATGTAATGTTACATATTATCAAAATTAGACATCTTAATATCGAACAAGTAAATATTTCGTTTGACGCAATGCTTATATAAATATATTTGTTTAAGTATAAAATAGATTGTATATGTGTTAAGTAGTAATTTATTGGCACTCATTAATACCACAGAAAAGGATTGGGTACAGAAATAGATCGTTGGGGGTAAATCCGAAAATGGGGTCACTTCGCTGAATTGTAGTTGCTACCAAACCTAATTGTTGGCACAACGATTTAATTACAATAGTTTACATTACTAAGACGTAAATCAGTACTTTATAATAAAAAAATATATAATATTGGCCCCGAGGGATGCCCCCAACTTAAGAAAACGAGTATCAGAGTATTAGAAATAGTCTTACAATATAAAATAAAGTATACGAACGCCGATTTCAATTACAATACTTTGTATAGATTTCGATGTCATGATATAATACATGTATAATAAATGTTCATACATGTACACAATAATTGTATATTTAGACAGGAATGAGATGGAGACAGACACATTGAGGTAAGTGTTTAGTTGCTGAGATGAGGTCTAAGCGGTAAGGAGCCTTCTACCCAGAAGTTGGGTCGCTGTATCATAGTCTGCCATAGTGTGACCTCTTTGCCAACGCTGTCCATCCAGTTTACGTTTGCACCCATGTATGTACCTGTAAACATCAATATTGAACCTTTAGTTTGTTAAATATAGGTATTATTTTATAGTTCAGTTAGAATTTTTTAGCTAGAGCCTGAGATCCCTTAGTATTTACAAACAATCTGTCGATGATAAATAACAGTTTCAACTTCATCAGAATTTAAAATAATTCAAAAGTGAGGAGAGTGAGATAACATTTTAAAATTACACATTCTTTTTTAAAAGGGCAAGCTATTACACATTATTTTGTTTCTTATTTTATTTAATAAAACTAGCGGTGGGTTTGTCGGAAGTGAGCAAAAAATACACTAGTCAATAAAAAATACACGTTATGTACATTTAATGTAGTATTTTTTTGGTCGACATAAGTGCATTTTTTTCGTTGGTCGAGTCTAGTATCCGTAAATTTTTGGTTGAATCTAGAGTATTTTTTGTTGGAGTTCGTGTGCGAGCTAACGACTGACCAGTGCCGAGCGACAGTCGTATCCCGCCCATGAAGTCGTTGGAGGCGAGGCGGTCGCGGTCCCACAGGCTGAGCTCGAGCGCGCGCGCGTGCAGCTCGTGCAGCGCCAGCCCGCGGTACGTGAAGGTGTGTTCCCAGCGCGGGCTCAGCGTGCGCCGACACACCGCCGTCTTCTGCTTGGCCAGCCGCCCGCGCTCGGGCAGCAGGTAACTGGGACGGAAAGAGACTCTTCAATATGGCAGTCCAAGTAATCAGGATTGTAGCAACATAATAGTGATTCCCTTCTGCGAAGCGTGTCTTTATGTGTGTTTGGAGAACTGAAGCTGATCATAGTGACATTTGCTTAAAGTAAGTCTTGTAATTTTTATATTTTTTTTAACTACACCAAATCTTCGTTTAAACACTAACAGTAGTAAACATTATCCAGCAGATAATGCTTACGATGGATGAATGAAGACCAATTCAACATGATGTGCTAAAACAACACTTGTGTCAAACTTTGAACAGGTGTAGAAGTAATTACCTCTTGCAGAACACATCGGCCAGTCCGCTAGGTTTGGTAGCAACGAGGTTCTTGGCCTCCTTCACGAGTACATGCAGCGTACCCTTGCCGCGCGCGCCCTCCGTCAGCTCCAGCTTCAGGCCCACGATCAAGTCGCCGCGGCTGCCGTGTTGCTCGTCGAATTGTTCAGTCTGAATGAGAAAATAATAATTAATGTGAAGTTTAGAGTATGCCACACTATGCCTGCAGGCTGGCGGCCGGGGGCCATGCCAGCAACAATCCCGGCAGGTGTTTGAGCCGCCGGCATAGCCGCCGGGGTACGCCGGCGGGTTGCGCGGGGAGCCGGCGTGAGCTCGCTCCCGGCATTCGAGTGAGTGTTACCCTGTTGTCTCAACTAAAATGATGCTCTACGGCCGCTAGCGACAATTTCCAGCGGCATACCCGCGCGTCAAAATCCCGCCGACTGTGCCGTCGGTAAGTGAGTAGGAACCATTACTTTGTATAATTTATTTATATGAGGGTGGAAAGAAAATACTGCGGTTATAAAACAGTAAAACTAAGCCAATTAGTATATAGGTAGATATATGTACCTATATACTCTACCTAGATACTTCTATTAAGACCTCCTCAATTGAAATAGGCTTTTAAGTATAGTTTTTGATAATGTCTTGTTGTGATCTCATTCATTTACACAGGTCGGACGGATGGATGGACATACTTTCGATATTATTAAAGTCACTAAACTGAACAAAATAAGCCAATGTTCTACACTTTTCAAAACCAACTCATTTGGTTGGTTGAGTTGGTTTTGAAAAGTCTACATTTCAAACAGGTCACGGCGCACTCACCCTCTCGTGCAGCTTGTACCACGTGGGCGCGGGGTCGTCGAACACGACGTCGGCCAGCGGCAGCGTGACCTCCCCGAGGAAGTCGTTCCGCCCGAACATGTCCGCGTGCCACACGCTGAGCCACAGTGTCCGCGCGGACAGCGAGGCCAGCGGCTGCACGAAGCTCAAGGTCTCCTCGAACACGGGGCTGAGCGTGTTCTTCTTCACCTTGGTCTTCCTCTTGCCGGCTTTGGACTTGTCCGGGAGTAAGTACACCTGGGAAACAAAAGTATCAAGGTTTAGATACAAGAGTTCAGTATATGAGCCAAAGAAGGAAAACGTTAGCTAGAACTTAAAGAGATATTAAGTACAAGTTATAACTTATGAAGATTTCCAAAGTAGGGAAACTTTTATACTAACAGCACGAGGTTTTCGGAATAATTTCGTGCGAAAAGTGTCAGGTTTACGGGTTTATTTTTGATGAGAAGTAAGTATGTTTTAATCTATTTCAGGGACTACAAGCTTCACAGCATTAAAACATGATTAAAACACCTTTCATAAACCGTCATATATGTAACATTTGACCTTATAAAACACCATCAGCTTTTACTATGGGCAGATGAATTGAATATGAACTTGCCGACAGAACACTTTTAAGTTTAAAATAATATTCATAGTGAGATAGATTTAAACAGTATAATTTAATTACATATCTACTAGCTACATTATAGTATATGAGTCACCAGCCGACATACTTATTTTGTACTTAAAAGTGTGCAATTTAAATTCACCTGTTCAGATAATACTTATCATTTATAAAGGGACGCGCCCTTTATAAATGATAAGTATTAGTCATGGAATAATTACTTTGGATTCTTTTTATAAAGACCGCATTGATAAGCAGCTCACGTTTGACGACTACCTCTCTTCATAGTAATGCGACAAGTGAGCGACAACTGCACACAATTGCATTTTTCAGAGGAAAACATCTCCAATGGTTTAGGCAATGCTGTCAGAGGGAAAGTGGATTATGAATAAAATTATTTTTAGTCGCCGGAAATCAAGTAGCTGGAAAAACTTGGTGTGTACCCAAGTAAAGGCAAAAAACTCGAAAAATATTATTATCAGCGCATGTGGGTATTTAATGAGTGTCCTGATATAAGTAGGCGAACATTGTAGTCTTTCATAGGTTACACGCGTGATTATAATGATGCATTAGGGTAGTCAAGCGTCTCCATAATCAGGACATCACACTAATATTATAGAGGCGAAAGTTTGTGTGTGTGTTTGTTACTTCTTCACGGTCAAACGGCTGGACCAATTTTGATAAAATTTGGTACCGAGGTAGCTGATATCCTGGATTAACATAAAGGCTACTTTTTTCCAGAAAAAATGTAGTATGTAACGCCGCGGGGCGCAGCTAGTCAAAAAATAAACTTGGTTTACCTTAACGTAGGGATCGGATCTGTTCCTCTTGACGTCAACAGGCGCGAGGTCTCTGCACCTCTTGACGCCGACCTCGAGCGCGCCGAGCCTGTAGTTGTACAGCAGGGACACCTGCACCTCGCCGCGGATGGTCACGTTAGCCCGCGTGCCCTCGCCGGCGCCGGAGTAGACGGACGCCATCGATTCTGAACGAGCCTGGAAATAGATGGACAAAATTAAAATGACGTTCTTATTAGATGTACCTACGTGGAGAGAACAAGCCTGGAAACAGGTTCTTAAAAGTATGAGGAACAGTAGGCAATGACCTGATTAGTGCAGTAGCTAAGCGATTGGAATGCTGCGCTAATGCCCAAAAAATGGGCAATGGACCAAAAATTATCTGATCGGCGATTGTCCTTGTCCTGAGTCTGGGTGTTTGTGTATGCGGTATTTCATGTTTGTGAAACGCACCCATGATACAGGAGCAATTCCTAGGGATGGGCGAATGGATTTTAAAAGAAAAAAAATACCTATATGTAGATATCCTGCAGTGGGGCGAATTAGATAAATATACCATAAGCCGCTCTTATAGTACACTATGAGGAAAAGCAGGTTTATATGAACATAAAATAAATAATGCAATGAAATCAGAATCATATGTGGACATCCTACTAATCCTACTAACGCTTTTGTTTATTAATAACGATACGATGGATGTTTTAATTAAGCAATCGCGCGGTAACGGTTGAAGGAATTTAGATTAAAATTGTATACAGAGAAATAATATTGTGTTTGACTGCTTTCACCGAGTTAATTAAAACTTGTAGCTTAAATAAAATTAATCAACAATAATGTCATTATGAGTCACCAAAATATATATTTTTTAATCTAACATAGATAATTAATCGGTAGTCAACAAAGAACGTTTCTAAACACAAAACAAGGTAAAGTCATGTAAAAATACATTTTTTTTAAACTCACTCACCCTTTCGTCCGCTACTCAGAATTTAGTTTAAAACGTTCTAAATATAAAACAGTGAATGTTTGTGCGTACATTTTTCACTGATACGCGATTACGACTGAGCAGTAATTAGTAATTACGGCTTACCAACTGCACGCCACAATGTTTTTGTTTGCTTGCATTATCTGTCGCACCGGCACCGGTCACACGATACTGCCATTCCTGCGATACCTGTCTTGTTGTTTGTATCCTTAGTTTTTCTATTATTTTATAGATTAACTAGTGGTCTTATTTGTTTTAGGAATTATTTAGCTAATCAATCTACTTGATTTTACCTCCTATAAATATGGTATTAAATATCATAAATACTAAAAGATCTGCCCCATTCTTTATGAGCCTTTAAAAAAACATCAGCTAACACCTGTAGATATCCCCCGAAGTGGTATGCAGAGGTACACTAGGGAACTTATTACGTAATGGAAAAACCCAGTAACACTTTGCCTGTCCCGGGATTCGAACCCAGGTTCTCAAGCTGTCGTGGCCGGTGGTAAGTTACAGTCCTCATTGCGATAAAGATGTACAAAACATGCTTATATAACCTAAAATTTCGGAAAATTTACATAAATATTAATAGTGAAGTAGGTAGGCACCTAAGCATGTCTCTATACGTATGCAGCAGGTAAAACAATTTATTTTTAACGCACAATAAGTTTTCCTCACATTTACGGGTAAACAAATCACAGTTTGGAGGATTTAGTTACGAAATCGTGTCATAGTTACGCTTTTGTTTATGATTATGACGTCATTAAATTGAATGTCATGTAATTAAGGTTTTAATTGGCGGCATTATGAACGAAACGGTATTGTTTTAATCCGTAAAGAGGATTGGCAGTGTTTGCAAGATTTCGTAAAAGTCGGAAATAAGTAACGAATGATGACGTAGTGTACGTGGTTATACGTGGTTGTGGTAGCCTAGTGGTTGGTATACTGGATTTGCAAGCACAAGGTAGCAGGTTCAAATCTAGGCTAGTATCGATGTGTCTTTTTCAATGACATAAATACTTTCTTAGATATTTAAAGGCAACGCTGACTAATGGTGACGGAATTAAATAAAATACAGGTTGGATTTAATTAGGTATCTGAAATCGCCAACCCGCAGTGAGATAGCGTGGTGATCAATGTTCAATCTTTAATCTAAGAGAAGAGGTCTTTGCCCTGCAGTGGGACAGTTACAGGCTGTTATTATTATTACATTTAGACGTAATAAAGGTAATTTGTTTGTATTATGACTTTACCGTACTGTTGATAAAGCACAGAAAAAGAAGGAACTTGAAAACATAAGCAGATGTTTGTCAAATAAAGAAGTTTTGGATCAGGAAATATTTAACAAATGTTACCCATCTCTTCTTATATAAATTTCTATTTTAAATTTGACTATACTATTATTTTAATGGGAAAGGGTGAATAATAAAATAACTCTTATCTAAAAATACTCTGTTTTACACTAATGAACATACCAATAAATGAAACGGGTTATGGAAATTATTGAAAACAAAACAATATCATTTTTTCCATACTTAACTATTTGCCAAGCTGTGGGTGTACCACTGCATCTCTGCCTACCCCTTCGGGTAATACAGGCGTGATGTTAGTTTATTTTGCACGCATTGTTATGTCTTCTGATATAATTTAATTACCATATATGAAACAATGGATAAAAAATGTCGTCCACTCGAGTTATGCCTACGCAATCTTCCGATCGTGTCCGAGTGGGCGCTATCTCATTTTTATGCCATAGTCAGACTCAAGCATTTATGTCAAGTTACCTTAAAGAGATCAGGAAACCCATTTGTTGCTTAATAGATCATTTAATGTATATCAGTTAATATATTACGTTGTTTATATTGGAATTTAGCGATAGAATTTTGGTTTAAGGTCCGGTAGCATTGGCTTTATAATCTTTGTGGCCTTCAAAGCTATATATTTTGAATTTAGCACGGGACAAATAATTGCAACCTACGGATTCTCCTAATTCGCATTTGATTGCTCTCATACCGATTCATGAGACTACTTTATCATAGTATTTCAGGGAAATCAGTAAAATATAATTTACTTATTATAATAAATTTTCTGTATGCATGTATTTATATCATGCCTATACCTATATAAAGATTTTTCCCGTAGGTATACAGTTGCAATGATGCAACACATCGACTAAATTAGTCAAGGATCGAACTCACGTCTGTAATAGAATGAAATGTAACAGAATGTCAAGCTAGAGCGCCAATCGGGTCCTCAAGCTGATAATGAAAGGCACGATAGCCATTCTAAAATGTATGCCAATAATTGTGTCGTCACCGGTAAGTGGAACATATCGTTTGTTCAGCATACCACGTCTGCCTGTGTGCCTAGTAAATAGATGTCGTTGATTTTCTAAAAACACACAACTAACTTTATCGGTACCACAGAAGTACGTGTGTGGTACTAGATTCTATGTGCTACGTACAAAGTGAACGCAGAAACATGTAAAACGGGCCAAACGGTCGCATATGGCATTGAGTAATAGAGTTTTATCAACCCACACCGCGACACTCTATAAGGGATTAATATTACAACATTTTGAGTAGTAACTGCGATAGGCCGAGCCAATGCACGTTTTTATTTCGTTTCTCTACCGCTCTAGGTATTGTTTTGATAGGTTTGTTATCTGGCAGATAACAGTTAGAATACTAATGAATAACAGTGTGTATATTTATCATTAACGTACTAGGTATACCTATTGTTTTATAAGTCTGTCAATGTTTATATTTTTAATTTTTCGTTTTACTAAGTTAGCTCGTTGACACTGAAATCCAAACTACCTTAATTAAACAAGAATTGGGGACATGGTAGAAGAATTAGTAACATTACAGTAGAATTCTTTGTCAAGCACCCTGCCGTGAACAGAACATTCAGGTATTCGTTCAAGTAAACGTTTTGCAAAGCCTCGTTGTTCGAGCGCCGTGTTGCAAGACGCAGTAATATAATACAATGGCCAACGCGGTCATCGAGACAATACTCCTACACTTACTGCTATACACATACATTGTATATAGTCCCTAAAGTTTACGACATTAGGTCGGTTTTTGCTTGAAGACTAATGGTTCTAAACCACAGAGACGTGGACACATTTATGCGACACGGTTAATGTATATGTAGGTGATTCACGGTTACGGAAAAGACCAAAATATTGATTGTTTTAAATCTTGTTATTCAGTTAACATTTTGCGGGAACACGACGACATAATTCGTATGAATAACGATCGGAGTTTACAACTTACTTTTAGTTTGAAACGAGAAAGAGCACATTCTAACTGCCTTGACTTAATTCGGAACGTGATGAGAATGGTGGCAACTAGAAGGAAATAAGCGGCGCAAAAGTTAGAGTTTGCTTAAAGATCTACAAGTTTTACCTGTAGTCCACTTCTGTTGAGGGTGTATCTGTCTCTGTCGAGTAGATCTCTCTCGTGGGGCAGCGGTGAGTTGGATCGTCTGGGCAACGTCGCATGGTTGGGCGAAACCGCATCGGACATGTACACCTCATCTGGAAACAACACAAACAACCGTTATCTACCGTTGCTGTAGTACAAAAATAACTCCGTATAACCCATAAAAATAGGTCACAAACGTGTAACGTGATATAAATAATATTGTATGATGCCAGAATTGATAGAATATTGGGCTGCATTTAACACATGGTGTTTCTATTTTAATAGCATAACAAAGTATTGAGATTGCATGAGACAGGATGCCCTAATTCTTAGATTTCGTAACTGCCTTAATAAATGCAGGATGGTTATCATTCCGTGGTGTAAGGTTGTTTTAACATTGATCGTGAAGCGTAAGTAACTTAATTTCTAAAACGAAAATTTAAGTTTTGAATTGGAAATTTATGTAGTAATTTAATTTAACTCAGGGAAGGTGCTAATTAATTCTTTAAAAATAGTTTCTTAGTGTTCATTTGATGTGATAACAAAAATGTGGTGCGATGTTAGTCGTAAAATATTATTGGTGTCAGAAAAACAGGGTGTGCCTCAAGTAGTCGTATCTAATTTTGGTACCCTCGTTCTTCAGTTCTAGCCATTCGTCCAGTTTCACAAAGCGACACCTCTTGCCTCTCGTCAACGTGTTATCACACCACTCCAAAGACTTCAAGAAAGAGTCTCGACACGATAGAATCTCTCGAATGAATGGGATTTTCTCACCAGATTTTGGGGTAGAGCCGCGACTGTTGCTTTCTGAATCCGGTAAGGACTCACACGGGGTTGTTATTACTTTTTTAACACAGTAGTTCTGCGTGCCTAAACTGATAGAGCTGTTTTGTCGTTCAGAGGAAAGCAGTAGCGTTGTAGTAGATGTAGAAAAGTCATCATCGATTGGTCGCGTCACTACTAACGAAGGGATGCTTGTCTCTTTCACTGCCACGCTGGGTCTTATTTCTTCGTGATGTAGAGTGTAACTTCTCCCTGAGGGCCTCACAAGGGCCGCCGATGGGTTATCTAATCGTGAATCATGTTCATCATCAGGAGTGCTTTTGCAACACAAACATAGGCGCAAAAACGAACCGAGCGTCATCTTATGATCACTTTCATCAATGCTCCTACGGTAAACATCGACAGGATGGTATGTGTTCG
Organism: Abrostola tripartita; assembly: GCA_905340225.1. Taxonomy (NCBI): domain Eukaryota; kingdom Metazoa; phylum Arthropoda; class Insecta; order Lepidoptera; family Noctuidae; genus Abrostola; species Abrostola tripartita. Next base: position 3,315,747 of record HG996494.1, read on the forward strand.
CACTTAATTCTTCAGGACTCAAACTTTTATTTTTAGTTGACAAGTAACTAGTTTCAGATTGATAACTGATTGAATAAACCATTATTTAACTATATGAGAACGTAAAACACGACTGCATGTCACTGAACTAAATCACTTTGTTGTAATTCCACATAAAATCCGTTTTTATCGTATCCTACATGTCATGGTCGTTTCCTGTTGTTTAATGTAGTTAGTACCCATACGTTATAGTGTGGCAATTCTATATATAGTATAGAGACCGCTGAATATATATTAAGTTCACGTTCACTCATCAGATCTAAAGAATCGAATGAGATCTGGAGAGGTCCCGAGACCTGAGTACGTGCAGGTTGTGTGCGTTAAGCTGTACTGACGCCCATTGACGTACAGTTTACTTTATTAAAACGTTATTTTTATTATTGTTCTTAAAATAAATGTGTCATACTATGGGGAATTTTAGCAAAAACAAGTATATAATCGATAAAAATGGACGGTTGTATATAAATGGCAAGTTTATATGATCCGAATAATCTATAAGTTAAATGTAATAGATTTTATACCGTCACAAATTTTTAGTTTTCATTTAAATTTGCCATTCATTCTCCACATATCCCAGTTGAACGCCATTTCGGGTCATTTTTTACTTGGTTAGATTCATACGATTATTATTTTTGTGTATGTTAAGATTCCACGGGAGCCGCGAAGAGGATTAAGTAGACCGATATTATCACATCATCTGACTAGAAGGAAATCGTACTTTTCCATGCCTATTTAAAGCAAAATATTTTTTATGACGTAATTTACAGTTGATAGTTTGATGATCATCAATAAAATATAATCCAATCTATTTATAATAGGTATAGCAAGTTAATAGTAATGATATTGTATAGATTAAAAAAAAAACAAATTTGGCGTACCATCAACTGAAGAATTATGCGGTAAATCAATAGTACTCCATCTTAAAGATTTCACAGGTTTGTTTTCTAACTCACAGGCATCTGCACACAAGGATTTCGTGGACTTTAAAATGTTTCTTTTCCTTGACAAGTTAAGCGTTGGTAAAAATTTGTAATCATGGAATCTATCTTCCAAATGTTTTAAAGGAGTCCGTAAGCAAGATTTAGTGTTTAATGAATATGTTGATCCATTGGAGGCATCAGATAAGTCTGGTATTGAGTATTCTTCACAACACGATTCTATATTACCATGACTAATGCATTCTGTTGCGTGACCAACTGATTTACTTGCTTCAGCAATATCTTGTTTATAAAAGCTCAAATTTTGATTTCCTTCTATGATTTCTTTATCTTTATCCTCGTAAATTATTTCTTCTTCCTTAGTTTCTATGATTGAGGAACACACACAGGTTTTTGTATGTTCCAAAGTATATGATTTTGGTGTTAATGTTTTTAATTGCTCTTTATTTACTTTTTCATCCTTTATGTCGTCAACGGGCAATCCAATATGTAGGGATTTAGTTGGAAGATCAATGGTATCGTTTTGTTCTATATCGAGACTAGCGCATTCGTTGTCAATTTCGGCTACTATCCGATTTTCTATCTTCTTAGCAACAACATAGTTCTTACTAAGTTTTTGTTTTAAAGGAACTGTTTTTGGCTGAAATACTTCCGATGCTAATATTGAATAAAGCTTAAATTTTTGTCTATTTTCCTGGCGGATCTTGGATAAGGGAACTTCAGTTTCATCATCACAATCCTTATTTTCAACTATAAAACAATTCCAACACGAAACTTTCACGTCATTATTTTCTTTAGAATCACAAGCACTTTTAGTAATCATAGTATACTCCCATTTATTTTGATAAGAAACAAGTGTCTTAGCCCTATGGTTAAGCAAGATAGACTAAACCTTGTCAAGGGTATCGAATGTTTAAATATATCGAGCGACTGGTATGTCCATTAATGCTTTATAATTAATATTCAATTCTTAAGATAAAAAATATTGCGCAACTATATCCAACATTTAGTTCAGTTTTGTAATGTTATGTAATACTTAACCGGCGACAGCCTTTAATATTTCCATACACCTACATAGATAAGAAGAAAATAAATTGGTTTGGCCGTTTGGCGGTATACTTTTTAAAGGGCCGTATAAACAGGTTGATTTAAAAACAGCAAGTAAAATAAGTTTCGGTAAAAAATGTGTAACCGCAGAATCCAATAGTGGTCATACCGGTTTGACGCACGTCGGACTGGCAGCTAATTATTGTTGACGGCAGGTCACAAGTTCATACGAATTAGTCCCGAGCTTGGTTTGTACTGCCTACGAGTGTAATTTATGTATGGATCACAATATTGGAGCCCACTGCTGGACCTATTATAAACATTTTATCTTTGTTGGCATTAATCTGTCTCTCTTGAAGCGCATATCACTTTATAATTGGTTTTATATGTTCTTTTCTCGATTGTTTGTCTTAATATGCCCGATAGAAGACTTTTCCTTATCGGAATTGGAACTATCACTTCTGTGCTTCCTATGCAAGTGTGGCGTTTGCTTTCATTCATGTTTCCGTTTTGATCAATGAATTCTATTTTATTACTACGAGAAAATAGTAAAACAGTATTTAATTTTGTTGGTAATAAGGTTGAATTTCGGTTGCCTCAAAAAGGAATTTAAAACAAAAAACCATGTCACGAATGCGTGGACACAACCATTGTTCGCATAATGTCCACAGTGCGGTGTGGCAGGTCCAAAACGATGTCATTGTCACTGAGTGTTGCTCTCTCTGACAGACATACCTTTCTAATCGTGTTAAAAATCATTCAACTCATCAATCAAGCTCTAAGCATTAAATAGGCGACTGGTTTCATAACTGTTCATGTTACGCGGTTTGTTTAACGATAGACCTACATTTCTTAGTCTACAATCAAGTATTTAACATTTTATGTTATCGAGGCGACAAAGTTAAGAGATAGTTTTCTATGGTCATAGAAATCGGCTTGGCACAGATTAGTAATTACGCACCGAAGTAGCTTGAAATACTTAGCTTATTATTAATTACTTAGCCTATGCCGCGTTAGATAAAAAACTATGTTACAAATATTTGTTTGCAGCAGATTTCCATAAATGTGCCTGCTGTAAATTGTAATCTATTTATTACACTAGATATACATTTTAATTGGGATCTTTTTTCAGCAATCATGCAACTTTGATGTGATAAGTTTTTTGTCAAGCATGGATACATTTTCATACCTTTCATTAATCTAAATTATTGTAGCTGCACATGTTAGATATTAATGTTCATAATTAGGTTTCAGTATTAACAACAACAGTAGAACAGAAACAACAACACCTATATCTGGACTTGAATGACTAAAATGCATGCTAGACCAAGCATTACAAACGAAACAGAAAAATTTGCAAATTCACGTGTGAAATCTAAACATTATCTAGTAAGCCGTTGTTACAAGGCGTTTGTTTCTCATGAGAAGGTAACAGAGTATATTCACTTTCGATTTGATTACAACAGTGGTACTCGTAAAGCGAGAAATAAACCGTGCGATTATTGTGGCCGATATGCAAACTCAATGTTTGCGCAGCTTGGAGCATATCGATATAGCTGCGCCGACATTATGCGTCTATTATTACAACTTGCGCACTATCACAGATATTGTTCTAACTCATCGAACACTAATAATATGATTGAAGCCCTAACCTTTTGAAATAAAGTTTAATAAGGCTCTTACTTCTATAAAATTATTTTTATTTTCTCTTTTAGAATCTAATCAAACAAGAAATTTTCTAACGACCTATTTTTCGACGTAATGGTGTCTGGTTAGATACGAATACAACTAACTACCTACTTGATCAACAGTTCTAAAGACGATAATTTAATGAAACACCACACAGAAAGAGAAGTCACGGAAATAAACAAAACGATCATCGCATTATTACTCTTACGACCGTCATTCAATCCAGCATCAATTGTTCTAGTAAATACTATTGAGATTTCACAACACACATCACTTGGCAATTCTTAGGTAACACAACTAGTCTAATAATAGTAGTTTTGAACTTAGACTTACTATCGAAAACGTTTGTTGTCTCTATAGCAACGAGTAGGTATAACGCTCGCCTGGAGTTAACGCGTCGAACGAAAATCTGTAGTATGCAGAAAATGCAAATTTATATAACAGTTTTCTAGGTGCAAATCAACAATACTGTCAGCTAACGCGCGTTTTTGGGAACTTCATGTTATTTACTTTTGAAGCTCATGGTAGCTACACTTTATTGAGTATCATAAGTAAATATTTGCGATGTGTAACAAGCTGTACCACAATTTCATCAGCTATCACCACGCATAATGGTAATGTGTTAAATAAACAACTCATGTAGTGACCGTGGCCCGGAATCGCAACTGACCTTAAATAGACATAATTACTTCGAATACATTGTAGTTGAGACTCCTAAAGCCTCTTATGAATAGGAGATAAATATTATGAAATGGCGTCACGTGACATAAAGACAAAGCAATGAATTCCAGAAGTAGGTAGTATACAACACTTGGGGCCTGTTTCACCATCTAAAAGTGAAGTATTGAATAGTTACTTCTTGATTAACGCTAATCAGCAAGTAAAACTTACGAGTATCTTCTATCGCATCTTAGTTACAGGCCAGTTTATCCCCTGATTAATACTACTCAGATCTATCGTATGAGTAGATACGGGTGATTTTAAGTGGCGGTTAGTGTACTTGACACTTTACTTGTCGTTGGTGAAACAGGCCCTTGATGTAAAAAAATGACATGACAACTAAGTACGAGGTTATCCACAAATAATTTAATATAAATTCGTTTTTTTCGACTTGTCTCTATTTCTACGTGAATTGTGACTGCTCAACCGGCCTTACGTACAGCTAGAGACTTAACCAGAGGCCCCTAGCCAGGCTTTTGAAATCGATAACTGAAGTATCTATTAGGTACGCACTCGATGGCGATATTCTATTACAGGAATTGCCAAACCTGAACTGATACAAAACGTTTAAAAAAATGCCTGTAACGATTATAAAGGATGAAACAAATGAAATATGTTCGTTTCATAAAAGAACAACGAATTCAACGTCTAATAAAATATTTGCTCGCAAGGTTCTCAACGATTTATAGATAATATCTTGATATGGATCTAAATTTGTCAACTTACGTCATCTTCAGGCCTCCAATGGTCATTGTAACACGTATTCGGCATTCAAACAAGCCTCAATTTATTTTATAAGGGTAATAAACCGAAATTATAACAAGACTATTGTCTAAGTTTTGAAAAGAAAAAAAAACGAGGATGGATAATGTTCACGGGACTGGAACGAGATGCGCAAAAACCTGTGATTTACGCTTACTTACCAAAACGAGTTTACTGTTAAATATAAATTCATTTTATACTTTTTTATAAGAACTGACTATACAACCACACACCGATAACATAATACTATATAATACATGTATTCTATCTCATGGATTATACTTATGTTATCGACAGCTCACACAAAATAATTATCAGTAGGTACACATACTATTTAGTAAAATATAGAGATATTATGATGATTGACAATCAATAAAAACGATACCAAATGCTAAAATTTCCATGCACATTTATTAATGACCAATAAAAGTTCTGGATCCGTCCAGCTTTGATGAATACTTCACGGAAATATAGTTCTAGAATCCTAAGATATAATTATTTGTTTTCAATCTAACATGGTCCCTTATTGCAGTCCAAAGTACTTTCCTACGTATCAAGTAGTTTTAATCTAATGCCGTTGACGTTATCGAAATGCGTGGCGCGTAGCATGAACGTACATACGACGTTCTAATCGTGAGTGACGTCATCATAGGCAGTCGTTAGCCAACTACCTTGACCCTGAGATGGTATTGTATATTCTTCACTTTGCGGGTGGTGGTACTATATTAAACCATCACGACTTAGCCTCTGAACTATGCATAAAAAGATGTGCATCTGTTAATCTACACTTCGAAATTAGGTGTGAGGCGGAAGTAATCCCCACGACAATCGACCATAATATTTTCTCAATAATCCCCATTTGAATAGACTACACGAACAGTTTGGCGAAATAATTGTATACGATGTATAATAATTGTATTTATATGACACTGAACTTCAAAAACAACTAAATAGAGAAAAAACACTAAATAGAAAAGCGCACGATACGCAGTGAGAAACCGGAACGTATGCACATAACTCACATGCCCATATTTCTACATTAGATACGATTATCATGACGTATGCTAGTTGGAGAGGGCGGTAATCACGTCGTTTCTCTTTTCTTAGCGAATGTTTGTAAATAGCACTACACAATGAAAACAGAACAATGAACGTACAAAACTTACTTCAATTAGATAAATGGATGATGGAATGTTTGTAATCACGTTGACTAGAATTTATCAAAACACACAATATCGCTTGTACGTAACGCACATGTAGACATGCTGTTTGCAATGCAAAGATTTTGTTGTGAAGGAATCAGGAAGTGACATAATTTATGTCACATTCCAGTATTAAATTCCCGTGCGGATAATACGGTCAGTATTAGGCAATGCTATAGGTAACTCCATGGAGGTCCTTAGAGCACTAATAGCCGAGTTGTATGACCGTTGGACTCCCAGTTCAAAGGTCGCCAGTTCAAACCCGGCCGTTCAAACCGGCATGCACCAATGTGTTTTCATATTCATGTGCTTTTTATAAATTAGTTATCAGTTGCTGAAAACGGTGAAGGAAAACATCACGAGGAAACCGGCACACCTGAGAGATTTTTCATCGGTGTATAAAGCGTCATGTCCGAGGCCTACAGGCTGTTTAAACTCTGACACCAAGTTGTTCGTCAACCATACGATAAGAAGAAGAAGATAGGTCCATGAAAAGTCGAAGGCCTTTTCTCAGTCAAAGAAAGAATAAGATTTGATTTTATTGTTTCCTCACTGAAAGATTTAGATTTTAGACGACGTTTCAAGTAGTATGTGTCTCAACATGTTAGAGGCCTACAGGCGGTTTAAACTCTGACACCAGGTTGTTCATTAACCATACGATAAGAAGAACATAAATTATATTTATTTATATATGAAAGGAAACGTTGATGTAGATCTACATCTGCTTTTTCCTAGGATACAACTTCACTGGATAAAGAAGAAAATTCAATAATTAGTAGTGACATAAGAGATGACATGTTGATATTCAACCCAATGCAGGTACTGAAAATATTATCTTAATGAGTTCCCGTGCACTGAGCTTTATATCAAAACAAGCAGAACAGTTATGTGGAGTGTTATTTACATTTTAATATTTTAGGTTGTGGTAAATCAAGCTCTCAGGCTAGGCCAAGCTTCCAACAACAAAGCTCAAAACATTGATCTTTATTAACAGTTTGTCTTGCAAGCTACAATGTTTACGATTCTTGCTCACGCACGATTCACCGTTTATGCGGGAAAAGAATAAAAAATCTGCAATGAAAAGTATTTATGTGCCTTGAAGATCCAATTTATATTAAATGCTTCATCTAGTCAAGGTCTGATTTGTTTTTATATAGAGATGCAACTTCAGTAGTCAATAAAGTTAAATTAACAGATCCATGATGATGACGAAAATTGTTCTCGCAATTTTTACGGAAATTAGATTTTTCGAAAGTATGAAGAAATGAATTAACGAAAGTGTATGTTATACTTTTTTCGAATGCCTTATTACTAACATCCGGAATACCAGTAGTTCTCACACGATTATGCATTGTTAATTTAGAGGATTATCAACGTTTTTAAAGCTACTCAACCAAGAACCGTGCCATGCCATGACATTTAGAGAGTCAGTTACATCTAACAGCGTTTAAACGAAAATAAAAATAGATATTTTCAAATCATGATCTCCAACATCAAGTTTGATAACGTTTAATTTATTTGACTAGACTAGACTATTTGAGTAGATTCATGTATTCGCTTGCAATAAACACATCCAGGAAGGGAATGAACTCGAAATGAGCCGTAATTGTTCGCAATGGTACAGTTATCAACGTCAAACCGAACTTAACCGAAGCAGAGTACAGTTGGGAATCCACGAAGCATGTCCAAGACAAAATAAATGGGTAATAAGAACAAAGAAACATGAAAGTACATACAATAGGGAAGGGTACATAAAATACTAAAATAATGAGTATATGACGCTTTTATTTTTGTCATGGTATAGTGAAAATAATAATTGAAGCAGAAGTTCCGTGACAGACGTTAAAAAAGTTAAAAGATAATCCGGTAGGAGACTATTGCAGCAGTATTATTTTTATCATTCTTACATTCATGAAAAACTGAGGCTTAAGCGACTTTGGGTCATAATAAATTCTCATACTTATTACAACTTATTTTAATACACTCAAAGCAAACTTTTTATTAGTACCATTTCTTTGTGTTGAAGTAGCAGCTTGCAATGTACAAATACACATTGCACAAAACGCATCCACTTAAGTCTTATCTCACGCACACTAACCAAACAATTAACTGTACACAAACATTTGTTTAGTGCAGGGTTCCTTTTTAAGAATTTTGTCCAGGAAGCATGTTGTCCAAGTTCTGTTAGTTATAAAAAAATTACTTATCCAATCAACAGTTTGATGAATAATAGGTGTGCCTCAAGGTTTTATTCTAGGTCCTTATTTGTTATAACTTTCTAATGATAACAATTTGTCAAAGATGTATATTGTTGCTCGCTGGTTCAAATTACAAACCATGTAATATGATTTTATGTAGTAGTTCATTCAGTTGAAATTTTAACAACAAAAAATGTATGAACCTACTATTGAAGAAACGAATAAAAAGAAGTTTTAATAATTCTGTTATAAGTGTTGTTACCTAAGAATGCTTTAAGGAAAAAACCATTACGGATATAAATAGATAAAATATCTAATTAACACAGGAATTTAGATAAGATTTGATACAAAAATATCGTCGCATTAACTTGGAATAAAATCAAAACATTCGATATTTCGTGTTAGTGATAAGATAAGTGCCTAGGTAACTTCTAACACCTTCGTGACGTTCGTCAAGATGTGTTTCTAACAAATTGTTTTACTGTAATTATAAACAAAGTATACAAGTTAATATTGCTAATTTACAGCTATTAAACGACATCAGAGCAACTGCATCAGATAGAAAGTAACATAGACATAAACATGGATGAATGTAGTTTCCCATGGCGAGAAAGTGGTCTCACAACAAACCTTTGCCGGCATCCATCAACGTCGCTTCTTACAAAAATTACGTGTATACTCGTTATTATTCATAGTTTAGTGCTAAGAAAGTTGTAACAACTAATGTTACGTCTTACGTAATCATGATGATACCTTTCTTGATTATTAAAACGAAATTATCTCAAATTACGTGTCATTTGTTTTATGGGTTGGGATCTGTAACCTATTGCTTCTTACCTAATATTAAATCGCATGTTTTCTGCCATAATCTTCAATCGGCAGTCATAGAAAGCTAATAGATTATGGCTGTGGGCGTTAATAACTGTAATTAGTTGATTACGTCTTCTAAAAATGTGATTAAATAAGCGTGTCAAGTTTTGAATATACATACGTAAGTAGAGGGACATGTGCATTCAAATATCGCAACACGTAACATAATTCCCAACTAAAATATTTGCAGACTGAAATCCATGACTTTGAAAGATAACAGATCGGTATCAAGTTTGTTTTGTCACCAAATGTGGGCAGGGCTGTCGGTTCTATGATATGATAGTAAGTTTAACAACCATTTAACTATACTCTACATGTGGTAGGGCTCACACTCTGACGAATTCCCTTGGTTACAGCGAGTTCGTCTTCAACCAGGTCATTCACCACCAAGATAAACGATACCAAAATGCACAACACTGACATGGCTGTGTTGGATACGCCGTGTATGGAAATGAGACGCAAATGCAGGTTGATTATGGAATGAACATATTTCAAAAAGTCGGTTCCTTATAGTCAAAATCTACTGCAAAACTAGTGGGTACATTCTAAAAAAGTTATTTCGAACGCAATAATATTAAATACCCTACGTGCTGTGTTTATTTGTGGGGATGATATTCCGCTACAACAGTACAGCACGGAAAGCCGCAATAAGTTGTCTATAAAGTCATTTAGAGGCTTCTGTTAAACACACGGTTCTTAAGATCAAAGGCTTCGAATCGGCTGGTAATGTAAGACACCTAATCAGATCAACGGAAGACCGGAAGATTTCTCAGCTGCGCTAGATATGGAGAGTGGAGGTCAAGGTGTCACTTGTGAGAGGTCTATGTTAGTCGGTGGATTGCGAATTAATTGAACTTATAATTTGCTTAATTGCTACGTGTTTACCAAACTACAGAAAGTAAATCAGAATGGCCGCGGCCTTAATTAACTAACATTAGTAATATTGTAAAAACGTACCTTAAATTCAACAAATCTCGTAAAGCCGAAGGCCTGCTAAGATTTATGGAGTTGAATACAAAGTTACGACACACACTATCTCTGATTACTCTCAGATAACACGACGCGTGGGTGTAAACACGTTTCGTAATGTCCATGTCAACAGACGGCGACTTTTTTACAATCAACACATACGACATTTCTTTGACTACGTACACTTGACCAATTCGAAGTAATCACATTCCTCATAGTTTAAATGAAATTGACTTGTTCTAAAGTAACGTAAGACATTATAATTTAATAGGTGATAAAATTCAGATTTTGCAATTCAATTAAGAAATACTAGATTGTAGCTATAAAACATGTGCCGATTTGAGTATCGAACATACGCAGTGTTTCTTTACAATCAAGTTATTTGGAAATCTAAATCATGCAGTAATTTAATTTGCGTGTTTCGAAAGTTATGGAAATAACTTACAGCTCGAATTGATACTCTTGGGTTTGTGCTAACAAGTAAACCAGTTTAAGTTATCAATATTTATTTTATTGCTAGTTAAATCTAAAGAAAATCGGCGTTTGAATATCAAAGATCAACAACACTTCTGGGAATATCTATAAATAAAAATAAATCGGTTCCAACAAGAAAACTTGAACGAATCGCGATTAAGGTGACCCGTGAACAAATTAAGGAGGTGCCTATAACTCAGTACATCAAAATGTTGTGTTGAATCTTGTCACATTTTATTTAAATGCTTGTATTCGTCGATGCTTTGAAGAAACTGGTTAAATGGTTAGAACCACAGCTTGTGCATTGAGCGAAGCCTTTATTGTTTACGAATGAACTCATCCGACGGTGTTGCGTCATTTGGACGCGAGCACCAGTCGGCCTCGCGTCGATCTGCACTTTTAGATAATATTTTCCTGACTAAACAAAACGCACGGAGATCAACTTTTTACATTAACTTTTGACTTAACATTGAATTGCTATTGGTGCTATTTCTCGGTCAGTTTTTGGTAAAGAAATAACGTTGGACGTGTGGAATTTTATTATGTTTAGTAGGTACTTTCAAGGCCCGCGATTTCGTAGGATTTACCTTCATGTGAGAAAATGAATTACTTTTACTTTATTTAATGTAATGTTAAGTTAAACAAATTGTTTTCCACCTTTGATTTTGTATGCTAAAATGATTATAAAAGACTGATTAGATCATCAAACATTATGTTTTTGTTACGCAAGAGAACATTAGTAAGATTTCAAAACGATCATCACAGCTCGATGATACGAGTCCATAATGAGCTAATACAAACATAACATTATTTGCCTTGCGGTTAGAATCAACAAGTACAAGTGATGTCATTACCGTGTGTATTGGACCACGCTTCATGACCACCCCTGTATAATTTCCCGACAATTTTCTTCATCACGCATCCTTCCTTTGAATTCATTTGTCGGAGAGCTTAAGTAAGCGAAGCTGTGTACTACTAAATGGTTGCGCACGCCGATGCGTCACGTTACTTCATAGTTCGTACTCGTACTCATTCCTCGTCTTGGCGCCGCGCGCCGTGGACACGACAACACTACGCCTGTTTACAATATCACAATAACGTTATGTTACACGACCTTTCATTGGCTGCGTCTGGCATTTCGGCTTAGAAAAACGGAATCGTGAGAAATGTCGCCTTGATCGATTTTGGAACGAGTCGTCTGGATGTTCTATTCTTGTGTTTACTTTAACGTATATATACCTACTTCTAACGTGGGATATTACGTTAATGCAAAGGTACGTGAGAATATAGTCAAGGTGGAAAATGCCATACCGTTTGAATAAATAACTGGTTTTATTAACAAATATGAAGGTATACAGTTAGGTATGACACACTGTGTATACATATATCACATGATAACACAAGTAAGGTTCTAAATGGAACGAATATTATATCATCGGTATCTATAAATTAATTACTACACTGGCGAATGCCTTTTCGGTCTACCTTGTCCACTATGTTCGCAACATTTTGTAACACAAACTCATTACCAATTGCGATGAGCTTAATTTAACTGTAATTATGCCTTTTTTATCCGCATACTTCGACATATCGGTGCAAGAAATATACAAAGTGAAAGCATACGATGTCGATAAAGTCATCGACAACAATTGGTCACATGGTATCGATAAAAAAATTATCGCGGCCGTGCACAATGGTTTCCGAGTTTCATTTCTCTGTGGCATGAAATGTGTGTACATTTGTATGACATGGATAGGAATAAAAGTTAAACTTTTATGTGATGACAACTTAGAGCATTTAACCAACGATGACATGGCGGAACATGCTAAGGCTAACCTTAAAAACACTGCAAACACCCATAAAGCAAATCCGTATTTAGGTATTTATTTAGATTGAACGTTAATTTGGACTCTGACAAAAAATACTAGATTTAATCGATTAAATTTATCGACAAATCTACATAATAATATTCCATGTTTTTATCACTATTTAAGTATCAGTGTTTACACGACTAAGTTGTTTGGCAACCTGTTGACAATAGTGCGGTTGGATCCGGGAGCACCTGCGGTCAGGATTATTGACAAAATATTAGCAAAGAACGAGGTGTGTACGAAATAGCCATTTTTTAAATGTATCTAACTATGCAATCAAAAAACGAACTCTAACACTGGGACATAAAGCTAAAGTTACGATGGTGATATTTGATTTAATTGATAAAAGTGAATCAACTTTATTCTTTTGTTTTGCTTTTATTTATCATATTGTTAGCGAATATTTCAGAACGATATATTCAATTATGATAAAACTAAACTTCAGTATATAACGGAACGGAATGTGTAAGTCACAAAATAATATATTTTTACCCTCCCAATTTACATTTGTCCATACGTATAGTATTATTACATATACATATTTTTATGCCAATAAATTTATTATTATACATAGATTTTTACAATATTATTAGACGTACTGATGACAATATAATTATATTCTCAGTCGAAATTGGAACGTGCCTAACAGTAGCGTGTACGAACATTTGTGTAAACACACTAGTAATACGCAGTAACAATGATATTGTGTGCCTGGCTACAATCGTACGATGACAAGTTTGTTATTAATATCTCAAATCTGTATTTCCGTTGCACATACAATAAACATGTAGGTTTCTGCACTGAAGGTTAGTGTATTAATTATAGATAATAGAATTATGAATTTATCAATGATAATTTAGTTTAAGACGCAAATAATGTAAATAGTACCGAGATAGTGTTGTGAAAGAAAAAGTTGTCAACTTATATTCTAGATTTTAGATATAATATTTTAATGTTTATTAGGTATATTTAACTATACCACAAAATAGTGACTCTATAATTTCATATTAATGCTAATATGTCCAACCTAAACCTAGATTTCATAAAACGAAATACCAAATAGACGGCGAATAATAGTTGTGTTGAAAAAAACATAAAATCAGTGTCACTTTGAGTAAGGGAAATCGCATTGTTCTAGAACCCAAAGGCAATAAGGTATGAATGAAATGGAGTGTCGCTAGCGCCCTATGTAACCGGACAGAGTTAAATAGTGGGCAGTCAGCGTGAAACCACGATTGGGTAAGAGGCCAAGATACGCCATGCGTACTTAATGCTGACCGCCTCATGAAACTGAACACAATCGATTTTTTATGTCGAAATTACAATTACATTATTTGATAATGTCATTTCAATTGACGTAAATATTATAAATATTCTGAAAATCAAACTTAGGTTTAAGCATGCTGTTTTTTTAAGTTGGGAAATCCTTATAGCTACCCGCCCTCTACGGGGAAAGCGAGCGGGTTATGTCGGACTCTAACCGATTAGAACTGGTAGGTATATAGGTACAGAATATCCCAACACCATAATAAAGTCCGTCTTGTGCATCTGCATAAATAAGTAAATAAATAAAATCATTATTTATAAATAAATACCGTAGATATGTAATTTATATTGGAGAATCCTAGTTAAATTACTGTTACAGCAAATATTATATAATACAATTATTATGTTATGTTATATATCCTATAATGTGTAGGATCTACTGATGTATATTATTTTATCTACATCCTTGTATAAAGATATAGGCCTACTATTTAATACTATTGTTCACTATGATAATTTACTTATGTCAGTTTAATGTCAATGCGATGTAACTTCAAGGTTAGCCATTAGCACGTTGTTTTAATATTCAATTCACGATTCACTTTACAAGTTCAGTAATAATACGTCAACGTTCCTTGTATAAAAATAATAATATTTGACGTAATATAGACGTAATTTTGGTTTTTAAACGGTAGTAAGACTAGATATTATCTTGTCTAAAAAACTGGACATACCTGCCCGCTTGGAGGTATTCTCAGATACTGAATATAATAAAATCAAATTTATTTAATGACAAATGAATTATTATTAATTATTGTTTTTAATTCAGAATGTCTTTAAAAGACTTAGCAAGCTTTAAAAGACGTTTAATAATGACTATATTCAGATTTGTTGCATGAAACGAACAAAGAACTCAGATTATATTGTTATGAGCAATGCCATCGTCAAAGAGAATAGCTGCGATCATAATCAAATCATTTATTTATCAAGATGGAAGACGATTAGATATATGTACATAACATATTTCAGATACTAAATGATTATGCTAACAGTATTTTAATTTCTTATATTACGACTGTAATGATGAAATTAATGATTTCTGATTGTGATTACCTACCGTTAATTTAAAGTTGTGATTTGCCACGTGACTCGTAAATTGCCGTTAATTGGTACACGTAAAAGCAATGATGAAAATACAGTCCTTATTGATTTTAGTGTTTAAGTGCTAGAATGATTGCAGTAGAGCTAAATCAGATTACTATATACAGAAGAATTTAAATGTTTTCAATTAAAAAATATTTTTCAGTACTTCACTTTAATTAAATTTAAGTGGTTATAAACCTGACTGTAGTACCTTTACTTCTCTTCAGTCACTGGTTTGCTTTCATAGTGTAAGGTCGCTACTAAGGCCACACTCAAAAGGATACCTCAGTGCTGCATGTTAAGAATGACGTCAAATTTCAATCAAGCCTGCCGAATCAAGCGAGAATTGGACACATAATAAAGTCGTGTTAAATTAGGACAAGGCCAGTACTTTTCACTGCTTAAACAGTACTTAGTGCGTAAATGCATCGAACAGTGAATGGCTACAGAGCTATAGTATAAACTTTGCATTCGCTCGCCATAGAATGATTACGCCCGATAAGCCGGAAACATAGTGTTAAACAGGTTATTGAAGTTTTGAAAGGTGTTACTTAGGTTACGTATGAACTCAAGTGTAAAAGTTTGTTATGAAATCTATTTAAATATGCTAATTTAGGTGGTATTTGGCTTTGTGATAAGCTTAATTTATACTGTCGTGCTATTTTACGGTCTGTGGTTCGTGTTATAAATTCGTTTTCATACTGTTCGTACTTGAGAAGAAGTAAGAAATATATCAGTGGAGCCGACAATTATTGGAACTAACTTCTCACGATGGGCTGAAGCAGTTTCTTGACAAATGAGCATTGATTTTTAAACCTATTTCTTATGTTTTAAGTGTATAAGCCCATAAAGTTATATGTTTTAACAGACTGCGAAATAAAAGAGGTTCTGTATTTAGGAAAAGAGATTTGGTCGTATTTATAATTAAAATACGTCGTGTGGGGCGATTTCCAAAAAGGAGGTAAAGAAAATTCCACTTGGCACTGGTTCGAGCGAAAGTTATAATTTCACTTGAACGTGTAGCAATCAAAACTAAGACTTTTTAAAGAAACGTCGCTTCTGTTTTGTTTTACAATTTATATAATGAGTACTCCTCAAGTAGAACGGACTCTTTATAGTTCCTGACATTCCTATATTTGTACTCACGTTATGACTAGTGACACTCTCAAACAAATCAGCAAAATTTCTATTTAGGTACTTATTGTAGGTACACTTTACGTGTAAGTTCAGCCCCCTTACCATGAACTCTTAAAGCAGGACAGTTTACGATGTGGAAGCGGGATATGCGGCTTTACACTGCATGTAGCAGCGTCTCGCTTCCACAACGTAAACTGTCCTGCTTTAAGAGTTTATGGTAAGGGGGCAGATATTCAAATAACAACTAAACTACACATAATTAGTAGCGACTTCATTTTGCAATGAACTGTCAAGTCTGTGAAACTACTCATAAGTTTGTATAGCTTTATAAACATGTTTTTATTTTGTCAACTTGTGCAAGCGAGGCGCCCAAAAGCGTTAGTTACACGTCCTTGACTTACATTCTTAATGACTTCGTTAACCAAGACCTGAATAAATAATTATGTTTATTATGTTTTCTGGTAAACAGAATCAGAATACCATTTGTTTAAGTTAAGTATCTAGTTGTTAAAACTACTGTTCTCCTTTTGTTAGCATAGAAATCACCGAAAACAGTTTCACAAACCATATTGTATGAATTGAAGTGAAAATATAAGAAAAAGGAGAACGGAAACTCTTTAATTTTATAATCATCAGGTGCAACACCCGCTTGATTAGGGACAAAAAAGTATACAAACACATCAGTAGATTGCTAATGTTCCTAGTACCGAAAACTGAAATATCTTTTCACAAATAAAGGTTTATTACATCGATTAAATAGATTTTTTTTTACCAACCTCATAAAAGGAGGAAGTTATATTTCGGGGCGTGTTTTAAAAAAGGGTAAGTAAGACGCGTACCTACTGTGTTGTTTGCACGAATAACGAGCGTAGGCCATTAAAACCTCACGTGACTTATGGGTTGTTACTAGAAATATCTCGTTGCTGTGCCGATGAGAAGGCATTAAGGTCAGCTGTTGGCGAGGAATGTAGTCAAGAACGGAGAAATGTTCCATCAAAACAGTTAGGCCTAGTTTTGTAAACCATGGTGTACGGAGCGTGACGCGACAGAAACAAAACTGACTTGCCTAATGATGCGATGAATTCATAAAGCACTGAAAACTGAAATTCATTGTTACTAGCCATTTAAAATGTGTATAGACATGCAGACTGCCTGACTGCTTCATATGAATTAGAACGACAGGTTTCTAGACTCAGAAAGCGTTGACCCAGAGTAAAACCTTTACGAATTTTAAACCACATAGTCCATTAGGACGGTAGATGTACAAAGTTACAAACACGCTAACGTTTCCCAAGTATTTATATAAAGCATGCTTAACTTCTAAGTGTGATAGTTAAGTGCTCATATTCTAATCGTTAAAGGTAGGTGGAAAAAGTTTCCTTTTTAAGCATGTTTTACTTAGTTTAGAAAGCCTTGGCCCAACGTAAAAATGTTACGAATAAATTAGGAAGGTAAAAGACAAATATGCTGACGATTACCCAATTATTTAAATAATAATGACTTAAATCCGCGAGCATTATGCTCGATTCGGGGAACACATCATTAGCGGACAATTAACGCAAATTGCGCGTTTAGACATCAGCTACACTACTAATTACCTCGTCAGTTCGTTTTTAGACAGGAAATGATTAGAGAAGCCTTTTAATCCCAGAACCCTTATAAGCTCCAAGTATGTGACGTACCTATACCGTAGGTGCCGCGCAGAAGACTTACTATTGATTTTTATTTCGATCCATATGTTTACCGACTTTAAAATCGAGAAGGTTCTATGTCCGGTCAGTATAGTTATTTTTCTGTTAACTGAATTGAATCGTAAGGTTGGTCCGTGACAGATGATAACATAAAAGTGAACAGAATCAACTGTTTAGTTGCGATCCAGTATAGGGACCTAATCGATATAGGTTTAACCTATAGCATTGGAAAATAACCGCTTGCTAAAAGGCGAGGGTAGGTCTACAGGTATCAAAACTCCTTACAAGTTAAAATTTTTGTTAGAAGTCAAAGCAAAGACGAAGTAAGATCGATTATGTAAATACAAGGAAGTGACCACTTCCTATGTCAACTTCACTACGGCAAGTTCTCTTTGATATATTTACATAATCTCAATTCATACGTAATCTAAATATAGATCAATAGAGCTGTTTTATAGTAAATTACTTATGTAACGTAAGTATCGAAATTATAAGCTTATATTATAATTGACTTTCCATTTGTAATCTCAAGGATGAGGCCTAGGCTTTCCAAGTTCGACGGGACAAGTTTCTAGAATCATTAGTTACAGCTTATTTAAGCATACGCTACATCAGATATCCTAATAACTCAGAAACACTGATGGTTATCTGTCGATAGGACATTCATATAGACAGGTATTCTGAATTTGCGAAACCGACAGCTTTCTTCAATGTATGGAGAGCTGTAAAAGTACGGATGGACGTAATGAACTGATGACTGCAGTATTCTGCTTGGACATGCAATCGATCGATTTGCCCGCTAATCCTGCTTGCATGAATGACTACGTAAGGAAGTGTGTAGCTTCCTCTATTGTATTAAGCGTATCTTAATGAGATATTAATGCACTCAGAGGTTGTTTACTATATAAATCAATCTTTGTAAACGGTGAAACAAGTATTTACAACTAAGATTTAACTAAGTGTAAAGTTAAAATGCACCACAATTCTCATTAAAAGATATAAATGATAAATAAGTTTATTTTTGCAAATAGGTTCTTCAAAACACACGTCATTTTTTAAAATATAATATTTTTTATAAATTTTAAGTCACCCATATTGTGGAACCAAGAGCACTAGTAAGTTAAATAAAACAAAATACATCTGCTATGAAGCTGCATTTTGTACAAGAAACAAAACGGACGGACAAGCAGACGATCGCTCTCAAGATCAAATAAGCTACCTACATTTACGCAATAGGCCTTAAAGAATATGTTCATAAAATAAAATAAATATCCAAATAGGAATTGCGGTTACGTCACAAATTTAACAGTCTACACAACAATGTAAATAATGTAGTCATTATTTTATATTTAATACGAGAGTGGATTCCTTTGAACACGTTTTAGATTCCTCACATTTTTCGTAAGCACTGCGAAAGGCATGCAGTGCATTGAAGTTGAACGTGACATTAAAACCAATGAGTTGCACATTTCGAGGAAAATACAGATCTGTTACGTCACTACGTAGGTACACGACAATTTGAAATAATTTGAATGCCAATCTAACAGTTTCGATACAGATTTGGATGCCTATATTTTGAAATACCCTTACTATTCTTTTAAGTTCCAAGTTCTTTTTGTTTCCTAATCATGCTGCAAGAGATAAACATATTAAAATGCAGGTATTGGCTCCCTATTCTTGTGCTAGTGCCTGAAAAATGTTCAAACACAAGCACAAGTAAATAATCACGAAAATGCAAGAAAAGTACAAAATATGTATTTATCATTTCGAAAAATACAGTTTTCTATAGAACATTCACGAAGATATTGGAGTACAAAAGTACATAGTCTTTAAACTTTTAAAAGCACTTAAGTTGATGGGAAAACAGTCACGCAATACTTTAAAGTAGGTTAAAGAAATACTAATGTAACAATCTAACAATGATACTTCGTAAATGCGAGTGATTTGCTTAGGTCATGGACATACGAGTCATGGGAAAACGAAGAAGGATAAACCTGCAAGAGATCGTATACAGTCGAACAAAATCGACTGAGTCGAGTGGCTTTCAGCAAACCTACTCACTTCCTGACTTAAAGAAAGGCAACTGGCTGACATTGAAAGTAGTCGTAAGATGTTTAAATATCGGACCTCTTTATTTTAAAATAACTGGTACCTTTGTTTACTTATATTGTCTTGTAAGCAAAACATTAAAGGTTATTGTTAAAACATAAGAACGTTGAATAAACTAAGAGAGCTTTTATGATATTGTTTTGGTTTATCAAAACGTCACTCAGACAGTAAAGGTGTGTTTAGTTTACTTTTCTCAGTAACTCACTTTAAAATCACACAAACGAAGACTAGAAGTATTACTAGTAACGGGCTATAGTTCTATCTAATTTATTTATGGGATACTGTAATGAGAAGAATTTTCTAACAGCCTAATGGTTTAGTTCATAAGTTAATTAGCAGAATATCTCATTCATGTCACAAGTGTGAGTGAAAATAACTTTTTAAATGTTTAGAAAGTACAATTCATCATTCTATTAACGAGGCTGATAATTAGCTTTTTCTTTACGTAACAAGGCGTATTTTAATTAACTTTTAGCTGTTAGTAGGTGTTTAAACAATCGTGACAATTCATTCAAAACTCCATTGTCTTTTTGTGGATTCCACAACATGGTAAATTGTCATGACAAATGAAACTTCTAACACGTATCAAGTTGGTTGAAATTTTATTCTCAAGAATATATAAATAAAATGCAGTGATATTTTATGTTGGTGGCAGTTTTTCTCATGACCTTAAGCTTGTGGAGTCAGGACATGTAATAAACAACCTCTACAGCCTCTAGTCGTGTTTATAGCAGGAGCTATATTTAAATACGTTACATAGCAACTAGAATAAGTTATGATAAAAAAATTAAAAAAATAAAAAGATCCCGACGAATTGAGAACCTCCTCCTTTTTTTTGAAGTCGGTTAAAAATAATATTTTGTTTCAAAACAGCATTTTATGACTACACATAGTGCAAAATGCATATTTGA
This sequence comes from Abrostola tripartita, assembly GCA_905340225.1. Taxonomy (NCBI): domain Eukaryota; kingdom Metazoa; phylum Arthropoda; class Insecta; order Lepidoptera; family Noctuidae; genus Abrostola; species Abrostola tripartita. The sequence continues at coordinate 3,336,783 of HG996494.1, forward strand.
TATATTGGCTATTAATGACGGAGTAGCGTGATTCTGGAAGATTTATTAACTGATCCATTGGTAAACTTTCGATTGAACATAGGTATATACAAATTAGGTTTGTTAGGTGGATTCCGAAAATATGAGAAACGGTATATAATAAAAACATAATTTCGTCATCAATAAATATACACTGTAATGCTATTATAAGGTAAATCTTACCTTGTAGGCTTGGTGCGGACGCGGGAGCCGCAGGCGGTGGTTGCAAAGGTGTGGGCGGCGGCCTGCGCCTGCGCGGTGCGTGCAGCCCCGGCGCTGACGCAGCCCGGGTAGCGGTGCGGAACCCGGGCGCTCTGTACCGGGCCGACTTCACCGGGCCAGCCGGCACTGTGTTCGTACCCGTGATCGACGGCAGGCGAGGAAGCGAACCAGCCCGTTGCTCTTCTTCTGACTGTAAGCAAAGGAACTGTTAAGGCGCTTCACCTACTCGATCGCTTAACCAACGAGCAAGATACATCAATGAACCTTTATCGATTGGGAAATATTGTATCGATTTAACAAGATGATCGAGTCTCGGGATACCTATACATAATTAAAATCTGTGTTGCTGGCATATGCTGAGTAAACGAAGGGTTGAGTTTACGGTACCGATTAAGACATTATTTTATAAGCATTCTAAAGATAGCTTTGGTTAAACTATGATTAAGTCATAGATGAATATGATTTAATAATATTATTGTTCTTTTATACTGCGTTTATTTTAGACAGCCGATTGTTCTTTTTCGAAAAAGTAGTTGCCAAAATTATATCTACCTTTAAACCACCAACCAGTCGTTTAGTATGTAGTAATTATAGGTACTTAAATTGAAAATAACTGTTAATTGCGATCTTCTTTTCTGTGTTAATTATTATAAAGAAGATATACCCTTAATGGATCTGTCATCAAATCTAACCGGTAGCAAAAAGCACTAAAGTCCTATTTTGTATCCGTATTCAATAAATAACAATAAGTGCGGTAATAAATAACAGTAAGGGTTTAAAATAACTACGTCTGAGACTTGTTATAATATTTTAAAATAGCCAATTTCAAGTGGTAATATTACTCTGTCAACCAATAAGTGTTGTAAACTATTAGGACATCAAAACACGCGTAACTCAATGTTTATCAAGTGTTTTTACTTTACTAGAATAACGGTTGTAGACATATGTTATCTGTAATAGGTAAGTTTATTCTATACTTATTACCTAGACTGTGACATGAAGTTACTATGTATGGCGTAATTAGGATAGACTTGCACTGTGGACATGAAACTAAACGAAATATGTATGCTGACAAATAGCCTTTGTTTATATCATAAGCAAGCTAAAATATACTTATTTTAAAACATCTTTTTCATGGTCGTTTTTAAGAAATAAAACCAACATTGATGAATGCACTATACAAGAACGTACTAGTAGAATAGCACTTTACAATAAGGAAGCAAACTGTGCCTATTTTTTGCTTGATTTGTTTTAATTAAATAAAAACGACGTAGTTAATTAATTTAAGTTACTAAAAACGAGTTAAAGTTTATTAAAATTAAGAACGTAAGTCCAAGATATATTCCTACTTACCTACTGTCACTAAATTTAACCATAATTCATTCGTGTTTTGTTTTTTTTTCTTGCAAACAAACCACGGCACACATATTTCTTATGTCCTTTTTTAAGGACAGCCTGTGTTGAAACTGATGCCAGTGATAGTAAACAGTATGCGCACCAAAGAATGCGTGTCAAGCTAAGCTACACGCTTCACTGCGTATTATCAGTCAAATGTTTATTTATTTATTTATAAGCCTGCGTTATCTCAGATTCACAAACAGCTCTCGTTTACCATATCTCCGTGCGTGGTACATGACATTGACATTTTCGAAATAGTTTAGTCTCAAATAAATAGATATCGTGTGGCCATGAAACGTTATCGATATTTCGTGTAGTATTGTTATGACGCTTGCGCACCGTTTGAGGTAGTTTCTGTTGCACTAAGGCACATATTTCGAGACATAATAATGTTATGTGTAAACATAATCTGTACATTTTATTATTTGATTGGTCAAGCGGTTTGCGTGTGCTTGCTTATGATTTAGTTACATTGTGTTTAATTTTTAGTTTAAAATAATATTATAGAATATAGTGTTACCTCAGCATCTGGTGCGGAGGCACGTCGTCTTCCTCGCCACAGCCTGTCCTCACTGCCGCCAATCGCCCCACAACTCCTTGAGTGTGATTTTTGAGCTGCCAAATCCGCGCCCGCGGGTGATCTTCGAGATTCACTACCGACACCACCCAACGTACCCCGGGAATCGGCCGCTAGGAGCGCCGATTCGAAACTTCCACGCCACGAAAACCTCTCACTATCACTCGCGACACTACCCCTGCTCGCTGTTGGCTCTAGTATATCATGAGATCGACTGCGGGCTAACGCTCCCGGTTCGGACGCACTGTCGTCATCCGTGCTCGGCGATGCGCCGCCCGACACTTCGTGCATTAATGCCACCAATCTACCACCTATATGCCTCATCACTTTGCCAAACATCGGTGGTGAACCTTCCCCGGCGCGGCCCAGCGTCGCCGCCAGCCTCCGATACGCTCCCACCGCATCGCGTTCTAACGAGCCTGCGTCGTTACTTCCTCGATCGAACTCATCAATTATTTCGCGGCAACTATCAGATATTTGTTTTCTCAGCGCAGATCTATTGGCCGCTGTACCCTCTAGGTCGGAGCCCGCGTAGTCGGACGAGTCATATGAATCACTCCACGTGTCCTCGCTCGACAAATATTCAACTATTTCACGCACTTCTTCATCTCGTATGCCCGGAACTGTTTTCATTAATCTTGTTAATTCACTTTCAAAATATAAAAGTTGCGGTGGTTTCGGAGGGCGGGAACTTTCTGAGTTAGACGATGCCGGTGTTGATGTACGGACGTTTGTTGTGTGTACCATTTGTTTGAAAAATTGTCGCATTTTTGTCATCATAAGGTTAGTTTCCTCATCAGATGACCAATTATTAAAGCTATCTTTACGTACTAAGGGTGTTTGAGGCGGACGGGACGACGGTGGGCCCTCCACACGTTCTTCGATGTCGGGTCGGATTTCTTCGATTATTTCTTCTAATTCTATTTTAGGTTCATGAGATCTGGCAAAATCAGAACTAGAATCACCATTTCTTAGTAGGTCATCGCAGCTACCAACAAAGCCGCTATCTCTACTCGTTTGTTTTTTAGATTCAGATAGTTCAGATCCAAGCGGTGGGAATTCAGGTCGGGGTGATAATCTACCGTCTTCGCCTTCCGAAACAGATCTAGTATCATCGCGCGTTTCCTCGGTAAACTCAGCTGATTGTCGGCGTTCGTCCGCGGGCGAACCACGCTGTTTTTTGTTTTGCTTTTTTCGTTTCGATTCACCTTGCATATCAAGCCTTTCGGAAGAGTCGTGTCTGTCCTCTGTTTCGGTGCTCGAAGCGTCGGATACTTCTTGATTATCTTGAGACGGTTCGTCTCCCGTTAGTAAGTTGTCAAGTGAAGATGAATGTGACCGCGGCGTCCCGCGGGCACGTACTAACCGTTTTCTTCGCTGCTCAGGGCTCTGCCTGCCCTCACTATCACTCCCGACGCTACCCGATCCGTCCGAATCACGTCTTTCTTGGTTAAATCCCATGAAGCCTGACAGAAAATATTTCTCCAGCCGCGACGACACAAGATCATCACTATCACTACTTCTCTTAGGTTGCTCATTATCCACAATAGATTCACCACCCTCACTACACACACTCGATGTTTCCGACACTGCTTCCTCATCGTCGCGAATGTTTCTGCCTTCACCCAAACCGAAGAAAAAATATTTTTCTAACTCCGTTGCGGATATAGGCCGCGGTTTTTTTATAGTTTGTTCCGTTTCGCTTTCTTCGCAACTTTCTTCGACAATGGTGTGTAAAGTGAAGTCTATGGAACGTCTACAGAATGCGAAATCTTCCCCCCGCATAGGGAGCGAGGCTTCATCCCCGGAATCAGTGTCAGAAGGTGAGGTAGCCTCGTCCTCGTTGTGGCTGACGTCCTCGACCCACGAGTCGTCGTCTGCAAGCCCCTCCTCGAGGCACACGACCGCCGAGAGAGTGTCGGCATTGCTAACAACAGTCACTCCGCCCGAAGGCTGCGGCGTTTCGTCGTCGGATATTCGTTCGTCTGATTCGTCTTGTTGCGCGTCCGGGTTGGGATCCGATTCACTTTGTGAATTGGTGTGATGCACTATAATGTCTTGCATGAGCTGCGTCGTGTCTGACGTGACGACGGAAACGCGATCGTGCGTTATCATAACGCAGCTAGTAAAGCGCGCGGGCCCGTCCGCACGAGCCGTACGCGAGCGGCAAACTGTTGTCGCGGCAGGTGCGCACGCGCTCCCCTCCGCGTCCGAGCAAACCGGCCTGACGCCATGCATTTTCTCCTCCTCTTGGTCCTCCATTAATTCTTTCTTCAATAGTTCACTGAGAGTGCGTTCAATACCTTTAAACAGGTCTATTTTTTCTGCGGGCGATGAACTTGTGATATCGTTACTGGGCTCCGGCGAAGGTGATAATTTAGTTAATGAGTCCGGAGGTATTTCCGAAGAAATTAATTTTTTATCATAATGTTTCTCGTTAGCTAATTCTACGGAGAATTTTACTTTCACGTCCGCCAATGAATCGTAGTCCGTGTTCTCAGATGATATACTTTGATATCGATTAACGTCACTATCTGTGTTGTTTTTCTTATCTAAATCGTTACTGCTCGAGCTACAACTCGCATTAAAACTATTAAACTTTTCGCACGTTTCACTTTGAAGCATATTTTCGTCACAAAACTTGAAAAATGTGGCATGTTTGACTTCACCATGGTTGCTGTCTTCGTCACTATTATTTTCGTAAGGAATGACAGAATACTCTTCTGTAAAGTTAACTGAATCCAGAAGCACTATGTTTGAATTTTCACTAATTTGCGAAAAACTTTCGTTTGAACTGCCACTGACATTCATTTCATTTTCCCTAACAACTTCAACAGCAATTTGTTCTAAACTATCGGACTTTTTGTCATAGGAATCATCACAGTCTATGCCACTGCTGTCCGCATTATCTTCTAAATCAGATGACGAGTCTGCCGGGTTGACAACAAACACGCGTGAAAATCGTCCTCCACCGCCCCCGGAGTCATCAGAGTCCTCATCTGACGTGGCGGGTTCTTCAGGGGCGCCACTTGTGAGGTCATAACTTCTCCGCGCAACTCCTTGTTCCGAGTCACTAGACTCGGCCGACTCGTTTGACGAAGGATACGCTTTCTCCGCCTCTAGGTGATCCGGCATGGCATTTGCTGGATCCGATAACGACGATAAAGAGTCCTCCTCGGCAATCACCTTGATTCCGACTGACGATTCATGTTCAACTGGCCGTTCAATGTTCTTATCGTCGTTATCGTTATCGCGGGGCTCTGGCGCTTGTGACGCCTCGGACTGTATCGCCTTATCAGTCCTTTCAACGGTGGTCATCTCGAGTTTATACATTTGCGATGGTGCAGAAGCGGAAGCGGTGGCGGTGGCGGCGGCGGTGACGGCGACGGCTGCGGCCGTGGTGAAACGCGCCAGGGTTGCGGCATCTAGAGGCGCTAAGCCGGGATACGTGTTCCAGTGTGGCGTAGGAGGAGTCTGCGTGGGGAAGGCGAGTAGGGCCGGCCAGAGAGCTGCGGGCACGGGTACGGGGACTGGTACTGGGACCGCGACTATACGGGGCTCGGCGCCGCAGGAGCAAGGTCGCGGGCAGGCCTGTGGCGCGTGCTTTGTAGGCGGTGGGATGGGTTGCGCCGCGGCCGCGCCCGGTTCGAAATAATCCCAGTCACAATCGTCGGGCGCGGGCGGCGCAGCCGAGGAGGCCGTGGACGACGAGTCCTCCGTGTCTTCGCGACACGATGAGTCCGAGCTCAGGAACACAAGGCGGTAGTCCTCGGGACGCATGCGACCGGCCTCCGGCTCGCTTACTTCGCCCGGTTCACTGTTGACGCCCCACTCTGAAAATAAGAAATTTAAGTTAATTACTTGTCTTATATAGGTAGTTATAGGAGTTACCTATCACTAATTTTTTAGTTAGATTATATTTATTTAATACTATCTGCATTTTACTATAAGACATAATTTGGAGTACTTCGAGCCAAACTTTACTAAAGAGCTCTAATATATTTACATAGGTATCACATAGTTTAATAATTATGATGCCTTAACGATCTAGAATCTAATAAAAGTAACTTAAATTTTTATTTCCATTTCGCTTGCCCAGTAAAGATTGTTGGTCGCCATAAAACACGTTATACGGGTAACTTAAAACCAGTTCTAAAACTTGTATAGAATACATACACTAACCTGTTATACAAGTATGTATGTATGTATTATTTTATGTATGTTTTATTTGAAACAATAAAAACGCCTTACGCTTTTTAACGCGCAATAAGTCATCGCCTTGTTACATGCTAAGCGCGCTACGCACGGCGTTCATAATAGTGACTACGACCGACGAATCGTTGGTAATGTAATTAATCTTACAGCGCGCTCTGCAACTAAGTGATACGCAGTTCTTTACTAAGGGTTGTCAAAAACTGGACGCTTAGCGGTACTTAGGCCTAAATTAGGGTAATAGCCTTACGAAACCTTTCTTTGTCATTGCGGAACGGATCATATGTATTAGTAACGCTAACGCTCGCCAATCTTTGCTACGAACGTAGTTTTACTACGGGTATGCCGAACTAGGATGTGGCACATCTACGCCTATCAAATTAGAAGGAATTAGGGTTATGATATACATAAATGACGTTATAAATATTTGTGATTAATGTCAATTAATCAACTCATTACGTGTTGATGACAACTATTCAGTATAGTCAAATTAATACACTTACATCATGTGGATTAATTACTGCATGTTATCTAATTTATGAGACAAAAGACTATGCCGATAGAAACTCCTAATATAGAAGCGTTAAACCAAAACACAATCGCGTACATGTCTTAAAAAAATAGAACAGCAAGAGCAAAGAGTCCGGAATGTCATGTTTGAGATCGCAATCATGCTAATATTGAATCTGTAGAAAGCACAACGGATGGGTGGCCTGCGCCGGCGCAGCGCTGCGCGTGTCGTGAGTCGAAAGCGACGTGTTACACGAACCTATCTTGGCAAAGACGTATTTCATTGTGCTATTTACAATTAAGAAAAACAATACGAATTGTTTTTCCTTGGGAATTAGGTACATACAGGATATCAATTGATTATAATCACGTACGTAGAGGTGGCAATAAACTGGCTGAAATTAGCATTGTGCCACGGTTAGCGACCCGTATCCACTATCAAATAAATTGTTTTTAATGTTGCGACGGATTTTAAAGAGGAAGTATTTACCGCAGCGAAATATTAATTGAAAGACGTTATGTATTTCCACCAAAGATTAAGTACATAACTGCACCGGATAATAAAATCACACAGGTGTAAGATCTTCAACAACATATTAACGCAGTGCATTTTGCAGACAGCTGTGCTAGCTGGTAGCGGGTTTGATCCATTGAGTAGATAGATCGCAATTCTACACCAATACATATTCCAATGCAACGATTAAAAATATATTACAGTAGTGGGAGCCATTGTAAACTCATCATAGAAGTTTGTTTAAAATGTTCAGCGGTAAAAGTTAAAGTAAAACTAGGATAAAAGTAGAGAAAGACCGCAACGTCAAAGTAAACCTAGATACATTTGTGATTTTAGTGAACCATCTTACCAGGGCTAAGCTTTGTGGACAGTAAATCAATATTATTATGAGACAATTTGTCGCACTAGGTTCGAGTCGACCCAGTAAATATTAACATAGACAGTTTTCTATTGAAATGGCGTTCCGTCTAGTTAATTAGTACTTTTACTAGACATTGTTATTACATAACTATTGGAGTTGTTTGCTTACGTTATGTTCTAATGCATTCAAGAAACTATTACTATGTATGTATTACGAATATTATTCCGTACCTATCAATAGTTAATATCCGAAACACAGTATATGTTTGTAGTTTAATTTATGTTATAATTGATTTGCAATCACTCTAAAAAGATGATTATTTTTAAACGCTTTTTACAATATTTTTAATTTAAAATATGTCATATTTTTTGTATATCTACCTAAGTAAAAGAGATCACTATAACATATTACGCGCATGGAGGATTTAGTCCAGTTAAAGTTTATATGCAGAAGTGCAGAAAGATACCACTAATGTAGGCCAATTCTCTTAACTTAAAATGTTCTCAACAGTGCAATAGCGATATGTTTTTGATAAAAGCCAACGAATTTGAATACTAAAATCGTTGATTATTATCGAAAGTTACGATAATTGACCTACATATACGACGGTTGTACTCATGTGTGTATTCGGGAATGCCCGACTAGTTTCAAACTCGAACGGAGCCCTTATTCATGAGCTGGTTAACCGAACAGTGGGAAAACTACTTTTATAAAGAAGCACAAAGCATGTTAACTCATATAAAATGTCCAAGTCTAACAAATGAGTACAATTATTCAATGTATTTAATAGAATTAAGCGTACAAGCGTGTCACGTGTCGTGTTATCTACTAAGCTAATCTTCATGTGTTCTATAATTGTTTAAGAATACACAACACGCTACCGCCTTTTAGAGAACGACATGCACATGTTGTGAATGTAATTACAGGTAATGTATGAGTATTGTGTATGTACCTACTATTAGGGGCTGTGCACACGCGATGGTGCTTGCAATAATTGCAGATTAGATTTAATAGATTATTATTCACAAGTATTGACGTTGATGACTATAATATAAGCGCAGAGAAACTATAAGCGACTCTTTATCGTACATTCAATAACAAGACGTCATTAATTGAACACTTTCTCAGTTTGCTATGGGGAACCAAAGTCAATTTTTAATTAGGTAAGGCTTCTTCTTATCGTTTGGTTGATGAATAACCTGGTGTCAGAGTTTAAACCACATGTAGGCCTCTGACATGGTTTTACAAACCGTTGAAAAATCTCTCGGGTGTGCCGGTTTCACCAGGTAAGTGGACAGTCGCGATTTAGTTTTTAATATATAAATAAAGCCAAGGCACACAAGGACACTTACTATATAGATTTTGGTTTTATCGTTTTAGTGTGAAATGTTAGTAAATTAATTAATAACATACAGGTAAGTATACATTTTTTACCTGTATCATTATCTTATACTTCACTAAAAAAATTGATATGATGATTCTTTTCAGCCGTCTAAAATTAATCCAAAAGAAATTAAATTGCAGAAGCTTAAGACGTTCTATACGGGATACCACTTGCAGGGCTACATGCAACTTGCGATGCTGCTGACCTCATAACGGAACGAGACCGTGAAGATGCATATCTTTACGCTCTTGTTACGTAAGTAAATGTAATTCACGCAATGAAAACATTGCCCTCCTTTTGATATTATCGCAGTCGACAATGTCAAACTTTGTAATAAGGTTTGTGTACGAAATACTTGAAAAAGATTCTGCCCCCTTACCGTAAACTCTAAAAGCAGGACTTTTCTGTTGTAGAAGCGGGACGCCGCTACGTGCAGAGTAGTTTGGCGTCTTGCTTCCAGAACGGATAACATCTTGCTTCAAGAGTTCATGGTAAGGGCCCTGTATGTCAGAAGACCTAAAGTAAAGGCAAAACGCTTAAGAAATAGAATATCCTGAGAAATGTATGGGGTTGACATAATATTTGTGTTAATTACATAGTCAAAACATTTTGTTATCCCCATACATTTATCATTTTATTCGTCAAGCGATTTCTCTATGGCACCTGGTTCTTCTTTTGTATTTAACACCTTGTAGGTATACCATGTTTTGTGCAATAAATGATTTACTATTATTAATATTATAAAGGTTAAACAATGAACACTAGGGAATTGGTTGCAGTATATTATCATGAAGTACTTAAATAAAATGTAATTGCGGTTAATTCTTTGCTACCGCATCTGCTAGCTAATGATTACCAAAGCCTAAATTATGGCCTTACCAAGCAAGTGACCTTACTGGATACTTACTAATAATAACTAGTAACACACAATGTTATTACCGAAGAACTATCATAAGCATACTTACAGTAGATAAATGCATTTAATTTAATTAATTTAAAAAATATGCTCGATTGTGATGAATGTTGTGTGTTTCCTTGTTTTACATGACTAAACGGACTAAAATTGTGTAGGTACTTTTCCAATCTAAAGTAGCTAAATGTCCCTTTATTATTAGTTCCCAAGTTCTGCACTGTCCACGGCTGGATGCCTGCTAGATAGAGGCATATGTATGTCCGTTTATATGATTGTATTGCAATAAGATGTAGCAGTGGAATACGTCTGACTACGGTGACTACAGCCTTATTTATTTAGTGCGTAATAGAACTAGAACACAACAACCACACGTATGAATAAAAGTGTGATTGTTGAGGACTCAATGAGCGCAAGCTCTACCAACCAACTAAACCAACATTTAGGTTTCAATTTTAATTTTTTTCAGGTTGTTATTTATTCATCACAGTCTTCACAAGTGAGGCTATGCATACAATTAATAGTACCTTCGGCATCCACAAGGCTGTTAGCTCCGCTACCAAACAGCTAACTAATCTTTTTATCACAATGAACAGAAACTGAGATATTCTTTAACGCAAACCTAACTGGTATGTAACTAAGTTCGTTATACTACGCTTATGTCGCTAATACGTCTTTCCATACTTTGATTCGAACCACTAACTACGTTAATTTTATGAAAAGACGCTGTAGTTAGATGAGCTAACTAAAACGAACTTAAACAGGCGTTGTTCCCGATGTTGCCTGCGCAGAAGATAAAATTTGAGGCATTTTCAGTCTTTGGAAGCACAAAAGCGTAACACGGTAACATATACCTACAGACTTAACGACATATTTAATTATATAGGCGGAAATCATTACGCCCTTACATTTAATTTAATGTTTTAAAATTTTTATTTAAATGATACACCATAAATCTTTTGTAGCAGGTTCACCGTTAAGTACTTCGGATGTCAGTTTTCGCTTCGGTCTCTCTCACTTCCTGTGCGCAAGCGACATTTATTATACATCATTACATTGCCTGTTATAATTTTATGCTTTTAATACGTTTACTCGTTGTTTTCTAGTCTTAAAAGCGGCGGTGATTTAAAATATGTATTATTATTGATATTTATAACAATGAAGATTTTGAATTGAAGTAATTTCACACACATTATTTTAGGAATTGAATATTACAGTTAGATTTCAGTTATGATCAATAAATAGCTTGAAGAGATATTATCTTTGTATTTCTGGCTAAATAATAGTGTTGGTTTATCATCATTCGTTTTAGGATACTATAGGTCTGATGTTAATCGAGCAAAAGCAAGAGAGCAAGAGAAAGCAAGTTTTTTTTTTTCATAACACGTATCAGCTAATAAGTTACAATGTTTTTTTCAATACCTATGTATTTTTTAGCAGCCAATCTATGCCTGTGAACACACTATTCAACTACAGTTTGTCTGATTCTAATTCCGCTATACCTAATTAAAATATTATATAATATTATACTTTGAAAATATTATATTATACTTTGCACATAATATACCTAATGTAGTTTGTACAGGCGATCAACGACAAGCAAATTAATAAACAAGGTGACCTTTCCTATGCTGAAGATATAAACACATAAACAATTAGATTTTTGCGAGCTTTTTATTGTTATCCTCAAATAGTAGGCGTCGAAACGATGGAGCGCGCAATCGCGCATGCCTTAAAATATCTAAAACCTTCATTATCGACTTTAAAAATAGAGGTTACACCAAGTAGGGAATTAACACCATCAATCGGATGGCCTCATTGTAATCAAATCAACATTCAAACGGACAATGAAAGTAAGAGTCGGGCACACGTTGGCGCCGGCTCAAGGCTTGTTGCTCAACACGCACGTGGGATGCGAGGAGGCAGCGAGGCCGTACCAGATACAGTTCGTACGTGTCCTTATCATAACCGAGTCACTTATTGGACGGAACAACCGAAAACTTAACCTGGTGTCTCCAGGGACTTTTATGCCACTAGGTCTCATAAATGGAAAAATATATTATGTTAGGTGTAGTGTTCTTCTGCTTTGCTATAAACATGCAGAAGTCAATCATTGACCATTCCAGGATAGATTTCTTATCACATATTTTTGCCTATTTGCAGACAGAAATCGTAACGTTCGATTAGATCTAGAGTTCATAAGAAACCCACGCCTTGTAGGTAGGTATCTGGGAATGAAAGCCTACATCTAACATACGCATATTCGACTTCTTTAGGGTTAACATTATTAAACCAAGTAGTAGGTTTGCTAAGCTTACCAAATAATAGAAGTTTTTTATAGGACTAGAGTACTTGTTGTATAGCCAATAAATCATCAAACAAAGACAATACAATCATTTGCAGTGTGGTCCTTTCACACAAGGTACAAAACATCTCATTCCCTAACAAACCGATACCCACATGCATGAATGAGCGGCAGCCGGTTCAGCCGTTGAACGAGAGTCAAGTCATGAGTCAGCTAGCAACGTTATAACGTATAAGGTAATAAGAGGTTTAGGATAGTTTTGTTGAGACTTATCTTAGGCTCAATCTTTGCATGGAAAATTTAACTCCCGTGACTCCTATTTAGATGGCTTATTCTCACGTTCCTTGTAAATCGACGATTTTGTGGACTTACGCATGTACTGAGTGCAATCACAGACCAATAGAAATATTGATTTTAATAATTAAATAATAGTTACCGAATTTGAATTAAATCGAAAGATGAAAAACATAACCCTGCCTTGGCAGTCCGGTAATAAATTATTTATTGTGCAGGGTTTGAACCATTACACTAATCGGGTCGTCAATTATTGAATTTAAGTTTCACTTCGTGGTAATTTCGCCAATTGGTAAACGTCTCGGAATCTTTTAAGGAAAAAACCTAAGCAACAAAGAAAACTTTCCGGAATACTGCAAGATGGCGCGGGTTATCCCCAACGTTTCATGGTAATTCTAAACCATAAATTAAAGGATCCCTTTAAAATATACCTGACCATACATTTAATAGATTATTTTAATTCTCCTATACTCTAAATCGGTGTTCACTTGTTACCAACAGAATGACTATGATAATGTTTTGTAATTAGATAGCCTGAAAAAAATTCTTAGGCTGCCAATGAAAACGGAACATCTATCAATTATTTTATTTTATATAACTCATTTATATTCTATTGTTTCATATAACACTATAATGTGGATCAGATGTTATCGATAGACTTTCTAGTGTTCGTGGACCGAACTAATCTGCCTATTAACGCTCCGATGCCTTAGATAGTTCTGAACCAGTGGGGTTTTATGGTGCGCCATATTTCAACACTAAAACGCACTTGGATTTTCCAAAGTTGCATAATTTTTGGCCTTTAATTAACAAGCTTAACGATGCTTCGTGACAATCATTGAATAAATAGTACAACAATGACAAACCATGAAATTAAACCCATTGTTGACAATCAAAGTCGCACAATTGACAAGTTCGCATCACAAAAGTGTCTTGAAGATGGGAATTTAAAAAGTTGCGAATGTGGACTAACCTTCAATTGCGACTTGTTACCAGCCTTCATGGTTATGAAGTCTGGTAAAATCGTTTGGCAAAATAGTAGACTTGTGCTGGTTACATTGTTAGATTGGCAAACAAAGGTTACGTGATACATTAATATTTATAGATATATTTCAGACATGTTATTGAGATGATTTTTGATGTGTGAAAGTACCTCTAATATAGGTAGAGAAGAACTAGTTTGGAAATTAACACCCTAGACATAAAATGCCAGTCGATAAAGATCATAGCGATTCAGGCAAACAGCAGGATAGATTATAATGGTAGAAGTAAGCCGTAATATCGTTCTTTCGATCCCTATGTGATCGCTACAATACGAAGCCACACTTACGTAGTCGTTGGATGATGATAAGGTACTAGAAATAAAAGACAATGGGCCAAGACTCCAAGAGAACGCATTTGCAATATGCCAATATTCGCAACAGATTGTCCGTAGTCTATTTGAAATGCCCACAGTCGTGAACATTTATGAGTTGATATGATTGTGCGATACGATGTATAAACATTGATGGTTCATATTATTATCTGGGCCGAGACTCTAGTAAGAACATTTTGTTCATATTTTTATAGCCGTCGATTTTCTCAAGCCCAGTTTTTGGCAAGAGGCACCATTCAGTGTGGAAGGGAGGAATAGAAATCTATCCATTGAGTATGCCTTTGTGTTGGCAAAACTACGCAATAAGTCGTGATTGATGAATGTGTTAGCAAAAGGTCAAAGGCTTCTTTATGTAAAGCCTAAGCACTTACGAAATACCTAATTAGCCATCAAATAGAGATAATATAAAAAAACTCTTTGCCACGCCTATCGAGTTAATAGTGGCATTAGCTGACCAATTACATAAAAGAAAACGAATATTTCTTGTGTAGTCCATACAAGAAACATCATGAATAATCAATGGATGAGAGATCACATTTTCCCAAAGTCGATTACACGTTAATACCAACAAGAAATACATTTGCTGCTTTCTATTAGCACTTGACGGACTTCTGTTATATAACAAATACAGAGGCAAAGAGAAGATGATGAATGAGACCTAGCTACATAACTATCGCCGTCTATATCATGTATTTCGAATGTGCCTCTATAATGTATTTTTATTGTATTTCTTTGTAAACATTTGTGGTAAATGATAGGAAGTACATAGTAGTATTCTTCAATCATTTTAAAGCTTTGTCTCGGAGAATCAGTTACCTCTGTTCTTCATCCTTTTTCATTTTGATTTCATGATACGATAAGACTAGTACAAATTCTTCTTCAACGGTTCCCCCCCTAGTTCCTTTTTTTGTTCGTCTTTAAACAGTTGTCGTCTCGTTTTGTCTTTAATTATATTTCATTTCCTATTTTTTTGTGCTTTCGAAAGGTTAAAGTGATTAAGCATAAGAACAAAAAAGTGTGTTACTTGACCATTGTAACGGTTGTCTGTATCTGGGAAAATATAAGTACAGAGTACAGATATAAGTGAATATCAAGTACTGTGACTCATATCCTTACAATCTTTAGTCAGTACAAACGTCTATTTAATAACAAGGTTTTACCTTAGTAAATGACCAATGTGAAGGATAGAGCGGTTTGGAATAAGGGTAGGGGTTTTGCTCAGCAGTGGGAAACCCACTAATCTATTGATAACATAACAATAATCAAGGAATATTGCAATATAGATACCGTGTTTGAAAACATAAGCGATATGGTATAATTTCGTTTTCTTTTTTCTTTCTAAATAACTTACAAGTTACACATAGATTTGTGATAAAAAGTTCGTAGTATTTTCGTAAACACCACGTGTTAAAAAGCAGAAACCTTTAGAACATTACTGTTTCTATAATGTATGCACTTTATCCTGCCATTAAACTATATTATTTTCCTTTTTGTTTACGGCCCGAGTTGAAAGAACCTTCATAAGGCGGCACGAACCCAAGAGTACAATGCAAACTCCAACCATTTTTTTCTAGACCCTTTTGAAACTAGAGCATTACACAAAAATAGCACGTTTCTGAGATTTCAATTGGATAATATAACAAGTATTGTAAGTTACATAGTTTGATTGGTCAATTATTTGCTTTAATAATTGATTGACCAATCAACGTTGCGGTTCTTAGCTTTTCTATACATCTGCTGATTACATTTGATTATTTTGTTTTGGTTTATGGCTTAATAATGTAAAGTCTCACGTTTTTGATCGAGCCTGCAGACAACGTAGCTGTCACGACACGAAAAGCTTAAGTAATAGAAAATAATTTTGCAAATACTGTTATAATAATAACTCGACATATTTTATGTTTAACGCCTTACTAGAAGATTCTTAAATTAAATCTAAAATAACGGAACAAACAATCCAACTCTGCGACCAAGACAATGATCATTATCATTGTTTTTTTTTTTGCTCATATAATTTGCAGACGATATACTAATAGGCTGGTGTAAACCTTGACTAAAAACACTGTGAATTCATCTTATGGAGCCTCAATTAAAGACTATAAAAAGTACAAAATAGGTGTTTAATGGTTAGACTTTAAAGTTTTTATTAAGTCATCATCGCGCGATGCCGATCTATCTTAGGAACAATAACCCGATAGATGCTAGGCCAGTTTCAAACCTTACGTCATCTTCAACCCATGCCGAATTGATTCTACTTATTTGAGTTAGCATGAAATAGAACGGTTGCGGTTAGAGAGCCAAATCGAAAAAGTTATATTATTTTTAAATTTTCAATTATCAGCCTATGACTTCTTGAATCATAACGCTATGGAAGCGGTTATGACCTTTTTTTAAAGTTTCACCTACGTTTGTCGTGCGAAAGGAGGTTGCGCAATTTGATAGTATATCTAATCCATTAAACTGCTTATCGAGATCCAATTACCAATTACTTAGACATAATCCTCGGTAACTTACCTATTTCGTCGCTGTATTGTTAAGGCTTCCTTGTAAGGCTTCGCCTCAAAGTTCACAACACGAATTCAAAAACACAGTTCGTAACTGTTTATTAAAAACAAATTATTGTTTTAGTTAAGTAACTTTGTATTACTGTATTTGAACACATTTTGATTTAGTAATTTGGTACACATTGTCACAGAAACAACACATGGCTTTATGTTTTTTGTTTTTTTTTTAAGGTTGTGTTAGGGCTCCGGCGAGGTAAGGAGCTGGTGCGGGGCTGAACGCGCAAGCGGATGTGCGGAGCCGGCCGGCCGACTGTTGCGCTCGCCCGACAGTGCTGCGCCCCTACTCGATTGTTTACTCTGTCGACTTTTTATCGACATTATAACTGAGTTGTAGTAGTGGTGAAGTAAATAGTAACCTGTGTTTATTTTATAAGATTTAAGAAGATGCATGCCTGAATCTTAGTCAATAAAATATTAAGTTTAATACATTATCTACATGTTAGAGTGTGAAGATTTGAAGCACATTATAAGTAGTTCTTATATATATTTTTAAATTGCTTATTGCCAAACTTGAAACGACAGTTTTCATTTTTACTACAAAGTAATATGAATAGTTATATAAGTATATAACTTATTGTGTACTAAAAGCAATGCTTAATTGTATAAAGAAAATGCATAATACGTTCATCGATAGTAAATATCGACTTTTACGCTTACTAACAACGTGACTCACCTCGCGTCTCAACGCCAACAACAAAACGTTTTCCAGATTCAAAATGACGTAAGTGACCGGTAACGAGTCGACAAAAACGCTTACCTCTGCCGAGGGCCAAACTACAAAACAAAAAACAGTCGGAAAGCACCTGGCGTTTACGACCACTGGGTACTGGGGCAGTGCGAACAATGAACTTGCACTGGCGAACTAGACCAAACACCGCGACCAGTATATGGAACAAGTTGCTTTGAAAAAGAATGGTTCTTTCAAAAGTGTAGGTACGTAGGAGGTCCTACACCCACGCACAGTGCACACGCGTCACAGAACTGAGTACACGAAACTTAAAACAAAAACTGTTAACTGTAACGATGTCACAGTTTCCTACCATCTGGCAAAGCGTGAACGCTTCAATGTTTTTCTGACAAAAAAACAGCTTGTAATTCAAGAATATAAGTAGTTTTTGTAAATCTTTTTGTCGTGAGAGACGAACCTTGTGGCGTTTGGAGGTCATGAAATCAAATTAATAGTGAGCGATGCACAAAAAGTACTATTAAATTAATGTTATGTACGAGTATCATCCTTGTACAAATACGACTAATTAAATTTGAAGTGGTCGGCCTCATGTACCAATCAAATAACGATAATACATAGGTATATCTTCCACGTAATATACACGAGATTACTACCTATACATAGACATACTTGGACACTCAGACGACCTGATTGACGTAGTGGCTAAGCGATTGGACTGCTGCGCTAAGGGTTGCGGGTTCCATTGCCGCACAGGACAAAACTTTGTCCCGAGTCTGGGAGTCCGTGTATGAGTTATTTCATGTTTTTAAAACGTACTCATGATACAAGAGAAATTCTTTATGTAAAGCGACGCGGAGACGTTTCTTATTTTTTTAAATTAAGTATATGAATTATATTATAATTGCCACTTACCTAGCCGTTACAGACAATTAGTCAGCTAGTCATTGATCACAAGACCAAAATTTTATATAAATAAATATATAATAACCCAAGACTTATATTTCTTTATAAAATCGTTCCTTCTAATGGATAAGTACATCGCGTCTAGATGCCGTATAAAAGACTTCAACGATCCATTTGCAAGTGTGAAATGTAAATGAGATGAACGTATGTCTTTAATTAATGCAAATGACTTGCGTCCGTTAAAATTAAAGTAATAATATATTATAAACTATAATAAAGGTGCTAAACTACATATATTTTATTCTTAACTTTATTATTTGAAGTAAATTTACAGTCTATAAAATAATAAAATAGAAAATAATGTTTATTAAAATTGATTAGTAATGTTTGTGAGTTCATTGAATATGCGTAGGTGTAGATTGTCAATTATTTTATTTTTATAATATGTAAATTTAAAATTAGGCTGTAAGTACGCAGGCAACTTGCACAGATAGTTAATTCTCATAGTTACCAACAGATAATAATTGCACCAGTATAACAAGGCAGAATAAGATTTTTATGACATAATATTACGATAATTAATTACACGTATAAAATAAAATTAAAACCAAGCATAAAAGTATCTAGATGTAAAATACCTAGAAATTTAAATTAGTAATTAATTAATTTATAAATATAGAGGGGAAGGTATGCTGCTAAGTTTGGATCTTTTAAAGGGGTAGGTAATCTACGAAACTATTGATACATTTAGCAAAATTCTTTCACTGGAATTCTTTTCAATGGACCTTCAAGGTGGACAATTGGACATAGGCTACTTTAAATCCGGAAAAACACAAAGAAAAAAAAAAACAGCGCAGTCGAAGGGGCTGAACCTACTACTAATTTAATCTAATAATATTTATTGTTGTTATCCTACTCTTTTGTATCGTCTCTTAAACAGTAATGCATATTTCAGGTCAGGCTCGTCTCATGGCATGAGATTGACTGTCTTCGGTCTATCTGTTCTTTGACTACACCTTCATTAGATTAGACAGTATAGTAGAAACTACATTATCCATCTTTGCCTATAAGAGAACAGCCCCCTTAGACAAGTGGAAAAAGGCTTGACGAATAGAAATCGAATAAAATGATGAATGTATGAGACATAATGTTTCGACTATGTAATCGATGACATATTATGTCAATCCCATACATTTTTGACAGTACACAGAAACTAGGTACATTATCTACCTACATACAGCATATCTTATCCAACCTACAACAACAAATTGATATGACTTTGATTGTAAGTAAGTTGCATCGCCTTCACTGTCAAGACACAATTATCTCGTCATAGGAACGGCATTGACATTAGTTGCTGTTCATTCATGACGACCCACACGCAGCCCACAGGTGGCTTCACTTCCGTTCGTATTGTTTACCCCAAGGGAAGTGGCGTGGTACCTGTGTTTTGATAGGGGCTGGGGTACGAATTATTATTAGTTTGATTCGTCATACATCAGTTACTTGTTTTAAGTTTGTAATATAGCTAATAGTTGTTATAAAACACATTTGTGTAGTAGGTTTTGTTTTGATCACCAAATTTTATATAATTATGTGAGTAGAGGAGGTGTTTGTTAGTCAACAGGAGATCGAACATATTTAATACTGAAGTTAGCCAATACTTTAATTAACGTTAGTCAATTGCTAAGTGAAATATACGTCCATACTGAGATGGTCGTAAAATAACGAAGATGTATCTACAAGCCATTACAACAAAGACGTACAAGAACACAACATTTATTTAGCTCTTGGACGCAAAACCAACTGTGAGCTACGAAATACGAAGCGTTTGATAATGATTCCCCCATCGGTTTGATTTCAATAACAAACTTATCCTATGCGTTATGTTGGACTTGACAACACAAAACATTCTACCGTTCCTTGTCTCATACTCATGAATATAAGGTGGTAATGTTAAAGGCGCTTTTCCATATTTATTCTTGTAACGCCATCTGTGATTGCGATCTTACACCATTGCAGCTAACACCATACTGACCACTTACGCGTAATGTGAGCCGTTCAAACTTTGATAGTTGACTGTAGATGGCAGTGCGCGCGGAATATCATGCTTACATGAATGAAGTTTATTTATAGTACATAAATAAACATAAATTATCTTAGACTGATAATTTGTCTATAATAATAAGCTTTTTGGATTTAAAATTATAGCGGATTATGAGTTAGATAGTAAAATAAATGATATTGATTGTTGCTGTGAACAGCGCCATCTATGAGTAGATTCAAGTACGAGTTGATTCGTCTCTTGATATATAGAGGCCGTTAGCTACTGAGTACCAATTAGATACAGCGTTGCTCAAAGATCACACAAGTATTTTTTGATTTAATTGTTCGTTAGGTACACCTATACATTTGAAAATATTATCAATCGAATCTGAAAACAATGTTAAGTTATTGCTTAGCTATAAATTTGGCCAGTTAGGTAACGGGTCTGACTACCCAAGAGATACTGGGGACGCAAAATACAGTTGTTCGATATAGCTTTTATCGCTAAAAGCCCGTCCGATTGATATGACGTTGGCATTCCCATAAATAAATTATGACGTGCCTTTAGATGTTTATCGCGTCACACAAGCGTGAGAAATGGGATTTCGCTTTTGATCTGAAACTGATAAAACAGTTGCTATCGATGTCAACGTGTTCTATTGTTTTTAGCGTGTCGATTGAATCTGTTTATGTAAAATACATACTATGTCAAGTAATAGCATGTTTATTACGAAATATTAGTTTAGTTCTTAATATAAAGTCTTAAGGATATTGTAAACTCTTTTGACTATAATGTAGCTACCGATTCAATACTGAAATAGAAAAAAATAGATAGGTACACATTGTTTCTAGTCTTATCGGTAGTGCAGCGGACGTAGGTACTGTACTTCTATGTCATTGTGAGTTAGTTGGAACTTATGCAAATGCATGAGAACATATTATATGAACTATATGAAACATACATACGTCCATTTATTGCAATTATGCAAGTAGCACAATAATCTAAATCGCATTTTAATATTCTTTATGCAACAACTAGGTAGAGTCAATACATGTCATAATTATACGAGGTAAAGTATCTTAGATTGCTTAGGTACAGAACCGGAGTATTTTTCCTGTAAATATAAATAGAACGTAGGATCGTAGCAAATGAAAATCCGTGGTCTCTGCCTACCCCTCGTGGAAATAGGCGTGACTTTATGTATGTATATAAATAGAATAGGTAATACAATACAGGCTGCTTCGTTGGTCTAGTGGTCGCTAAGCGCGACTGCTGAGCAAGAGGTCCTGGGTTCAAATCCCGGGTCGGGCAAAGTGTTACTGAGTTTTCCATTAGGTAATTCTCAGTAGCAGCACGGAGTCTGGATTTGTGCCCGGTTGATGGCAATAGGCTCGCCCCCTATTACATTGGGACTTACAACATAACTGGCGAAATGTGGGTGTACTATATGTACACCTCTGCCTACCCCTTCGGGGAATACAGGCGTGGTGTAATGTTATGTTAGGTAATACATAGGCTGCATAGTCTTGAAAACTGGTCTATAGAACGATATTCGAAAGGTACCTAAGTCTTATGTGAAAGGAGAATGGTGAAGCTAGTGAAATATGCGCAGTGATTTTATTATAATGCGATTCAAGTTTATCCTACGAGTAAGGCGGAATGTTAAAATAACTCTTGTAGAATTGTCTCTACAATTTTGAAAAGTCTCTTTCTTGCAGTTTTTCAAATGACGTCAAAGGAACGCTCTACGTTAGACTACTATCTCAGCTGGGTTGAAATAAGAGCATAAATAAAGTCTAAAAGTTCCGTTCTACTTTCTTATGAATAAGAAAACTAAAAATCGCGGATTCACTAAATCTTTTCAGGAGGATACGAGGATATTTATAAACTAACATTTGCCTAAAAAATATTGCCATCAGTTCTATTTTGAACTCTACAATCTTGTATACGGGTATACGTGGAACAAGTTAGTAGTTTATAAATAAATACATACATATAATCACGCCTGTTTCCCAGAGGGGTAGGTAGAGACCACGGATTTCCATTTACTACCATCCTGGCATACTTCTTTTGCCTCATTCAGTCGTATCACTTTCCTGTACCATACATGCTCGTCGGTAAAGGGTACTCCTCACTTGACCCTTTTGCAGCACATCTCCGATTTTGGTCTAAGTATGTTCGCCGAGGTCCTGTCCTTCCCGATACTCCACTAACACAGTAGTTTATATTTTATTATATTACAGTTGCTGTGTCCGATGTGTTACTATTCACAAATTGCCCTCATCTCAGTTTACGTGGCGAAGAAGAAATTTAAATAATATTTCACTTTATGCAAGTCTACTCTTAGTCACGTGTATGAATAACGTGCTGACTTTGAAGATTACGATTTTGCATAAATATTAACTCGTTGCCGTTACTACAAGCTAGCCACGTTGTACTATGTGTGCCATACTCTCTCTCTACGGATCCAAACGTTTAAATACTTGTAGTCTTGTTCCTAGCTCGTTTTGCATGTTAGAACTCTAACAAAATGCCCTGTGGTAGAGCAATGGATATTGTCGTTTTGTTTTGATCGACTAATATAAAATTGTTAGTACTTTACACTTACAACATTGTTCCATATAATTTCCTTGAAGAGTATTGTGCACTCTCATATCTAATAATAATTAACGGTATTTGTAGGTCTTACGATATGGTCGGTACAGCGGGGTAAAGGGGTAGAGTTCTAATCATAATTCAATTTTAAACACTTTTAAGTGTTAACCAAACTAAGAAAAAAGGTTTCTAGAGTATTAGAGTTTATTAAGTTAGAGCAAGCACGTTAAATAACATGCACACAGATTTGAAGTGCTCATTTGCTCGAGCCAAAATAATATGCACTTCAAACATCTAAAGTATGTGATTTACGAAAGTTCCATGTAAGTTACCGGATTTCTTTGAATTTCTTATAACAAAAGAAATAATTCAAATATGCAAGGTAATGTATTGTATTGTTTGATTTGTAAATACCTAAGTCGCATTATCTTTATGATTGATCTGCTTTTAATCAGCGTCATTACAGTCTAATTATAAATTAAAAGAAGCAAATAGTATTCAATCAACAAAACAACTTTAAATAATATCATATAAATAATGTAGTTGGTACAGTCAGCATCATAAGTAGCTGAATATTTAATTTTATAAACATACCATTAATTGAAGAACAACTAATTACACACTAAAAAGTCTTAAATATTTTAAGATCATCCATTGGACGCTCCTATTATTTGAAACAAAAACTTGAATTGGTTTTTGTTTCTTTCCATTATTTGACATAAGGTTTCGTCATATGTTAATCTACTTATGATGCTGACCGTACAACAAATAAAAAATGCATTTACGCAATATCATGCACATAGCAATATGCAAACAGTGATTCTATAATGATATTCATTTCCTGCGCCAAGTATAATGTAACAAATAATGTCAATGACAATATGCACCACATTTTCTTAGACCAACCTTGTCTATATAGTAATTATTTGTAATTCTATGTAAACAATTGCGTTCTTTATATAATAATTTTACGTGTCAATGCAAATAACCGTTATTTAGTATGTAGGTCGTAAACTATACATGACGGAATAATCGGTTCAGACTTCAGAGGCGTTTGATTTATTATTTTATATTTGTTAAATAAACTTGGCTCGGTAAGGTTCTATTGTGTGATGTTTGGTCCTAGATAACATGATCTATTGGTGTGGTTGTAACAGGAGCTCCACAGCGGCTGTCGCAAATATTGAAACTGACACTATTAACTAGCTATTTGCTTAAACTTAGACAATACTTTACTGTTTGAGGGAAAGCCAAAATAAACATTAGCACACTTGATTAAGTATTAAAAATATTGGCAGGCGATACAATACGCTTTACAATAGGGCTTTGTGGCGTACATTAGGAGAGGCCTATGTCCAGCAGTGGACTGCAACGGGCCGATGATGATGATGATACAATACGACAGTGTATAATATATAAACTTAAGAATATTCATTTTTGACTAGAGGTGCAATATCTGTAGTTTTTTATAATAGTGCGCGGTAAAACTACTTATCAGATCTAAATCTAGCCTAAAAACTTACTTAAGGATTTCAATTAACAACCATTATCTCTTATGTGCACTGAAACCGACTTATTTATGCAAAGATTAGATGACCTTTTGACCGTTAATGTTTTCATTTGGAGACCAAAAATACTCCTTATATTGGCCTAATATATCTTACTTTATCTTTAACTAGCGGCCCGCTCCGGCTTCGGGTAAAACGGGTAAAAAATATATATTATAAGTATTTCTCCACTACTTAATGGATGTTATTATACATATATCTCTTCCTCTTCAATCACTCTATCTATTAAAAAAAACCGCATCAATATACGTTCCGTAGTTTTTAAGATTTAAGCATACGTAGGGATATAGGGACAGAGAAAGCGACTTTGTTTTATACTATGTAGTGAAGTGATGATGATATCTGTAACCGATACTAGGTAAATGAACTGAAATATCCAAGAAGATAAAAATAATATAATCACCTAACTTAACATAGTCACAGGAACTAATAGGATTAAGATTATGTAAGGTAAGTATTAGGCAAACCGAAATGCACCAGCTCATGAATATGGGCTCCGTTTGAGTCCGGAACTACGGGCATTCCCGATTAATCACGTGAGTAAAACCGGAAAATTTGTAAATAGTATGGATAACATACGAAAGTTTAGTATTAGTAAGTATAAGTAGAGTACGTTACCTGGGTTTGCTGGCGTCCTGCGTCGCCTCGCAGACGCTCTCCTCACGACGGTGGACACGAGCGAGTCCATCTCACTGCCGGAGTCCCACCGCGACCGCTGCGGCGCCGGCCGGGACAGGCGACCATCATCCTCTGTGTCCCTATCACTACTAGTCGGTGGCAAATTAGACTCGTCACTCTCCGGAGGAGGCTCCACTTTAACACTATTAAACACACCGATCATATTAACATCGCGAATATCGTCTGAACACGTAAACGGATGGGTCAAAGTTCGTCGTATGTTACTTTTCCTATGCTTCACTTTCACTGACCCCTCGGATAGCGAGCGCTTTCCGTTCAGCTTGCTCGTACTGTCTGTTTTTGCGTCCCCTCTAGTGCATTTCAAATCGGATGGCGATAGGGATTTCTTCCTAGAGTTTCGCCTTTTGTTACATCGTTTTTGTCTGCTTGATTCTCTTGTTGTCTGCATGGTTACATTGATGGTGGCTGTAACAAAAAATAAGAATATATTACTGTCTAGATTGATGTTAACTACAGCGACCGTCATTATGGTTAGCCATTTATTCGTCTCAGTAAAGGCAGGTAGTCACCAGTCAGTCAGAAATTTCGATTAGGTACCTGGTTGATATTTAAAACATTAACTAAGTAATTTTT
Source organism: Abrostola tripartita (assembly GCA_905340225.1). Taxonomy (NCBI): domain Eukaryota; kingdom Metazoa; phylum Arthropoda; class Insecta; order Lepidoptera; family Noctuidae; genus Abrostola; species Abrostola tripartita. The sequence goes on from HG996494.1 coordinate 3,362,500, forward strand.
AAGTTAGGGCTTAAAGTTAGGTATCAATAAAAAACAAATATGAAGCATTTAGGTATTTCGTTTTCCTAACAGAGGTTTTTAACTTTCCAGAATTCTTCTAACCCGTTGTGTAGGTATGTGGGACCCCAAATGCGATATTTAGAATATTCCTACTTATTTTCCCGTACCATATCTATAAACAGTACTTATTAGTTGCTTATCAAGTTAGTTATCATAGAGGAAGAGTGAGGGAAGGGTTACGTTTTTGGGTCAGCAGATAGACAACTACCAAACTGGCTGATAATCCGGGTATATACCTCGGTGATATAATATAATCAATATTGTATTTAGGTTATATGTATTTTGTGCTCAAGTTGTACAAGAAAATCTAAGCAAGTGCTACCTACTAAATTAGCAGGCAATGTTTTTTGTTATAATTATAATATAATGTTTGTTAATCAATTAAATTGCACTACTTCAGTATTTCTCGTGCTTTCTTCTCTACCAATCTTTATTATTTTCTCTATGCCTTATGTGCTGGACAGTTGCAGAAAGAAAAGTTGTGTCAATTTAACTCTATCCAAATTTTAAAGAAGACAATACAGAACACAATACTAGACACATTATTACCAGCATTTTAATTGTATCTGATGAGGATTTACCATGTTTTTGCACCACGTAAGTTTTTGCAGGCAGCGATTATTTTCTTCGTGATTCTAGGTAATAATTTATAACGTCATACTAAATAATTCTAGCTGCCCTCGACGACTGTTATCTCAAGCGTAGAATTGCGTTTTTTCAGGCCATAAAACTAAAAACTCGTAGCGCTCAGGTATTCCTCTAATTTACTGAAGGATATTTGATAAAGCGATGAATTTTACATAATTATAACTGTCTTTGTATAGTTTTTATATTTTTTATGCGTAATATTATTATAAGTTAAATTATCATATTAATGTCCCAAAGGCACTTAATAAAATAATTATACACTATAAATAATTAAGCATTAATTAATTTAAGTGGGTGCTATAAATATATTTTTCATTATAAAGGCAATTAAAATAAGTTTGTAGGCTTGTTCAGGGTTGTATTCAGTCATGCCGATTGTTTCGTCAACTTTGGGCACATAATTATGAAGTATAATAGTAGGTACCACCTACACAGTAATAAATCAATAATTGCTCAATAAAATCTCCATAATCAATAATTTTTAGGATAATAAGGATGGCATTATCTCATCAATCTGAAAGTAGAGCGCAATCAGGCATTCTTTGATGTTATAATACCTTTGATTTATGATTTTTCCATCTTGATCACATTACATAAAATTACTTAATAGTTACGTCGCAAAATTGTACAACATACGAAATATATTACGCGTATCTCGGACTATTTATAGCTGAACAAATAGATTCAAATCTCTACTAGTACTAATGCTACATAAACCAACAGATAATTATAATCAATCAAAAGATTAACAATACTTAAAGCCGCCGAACTACAATAAAAATAATATCAAATACTAATAACAAAATATTAAATTAGCTTTGAAAATAAATACCTCGACTGAACGCAACCGCAAACCAGAGAAACGTTATCTACACTGCATCGTTCGTATCACAATTTCGTATTTCACTAAACAAACACACGACCGCACAGATAATAATTTAATGCGAAATAATAACAATGACGACACAGATAAAAAATATATTTTGGCGCGAGCACGCTTATTGTTTTATATCAGGCAAAGGCACTGCGTATTCGGCTTTGCATTTTTTAAGTTCTTAATTCACGGCCGCTTGGCGAATGCGTCTGTAGCGGGCGGTACTGCGAACTGAACTGCCTCTGCTGTTTATGTTTGCAGTAAGCTTAGCCACATAGAACTTACGTCAACAGTCAACACTGAATTCTTTTTGTAAATTGAGATATGGGGTGTCTAAATTACCACGCGATTATAAATAGTGATCCGATTATTAATTTATTACAAACCTATACAGTGAAGTGTAAAGGAATCAATAGGGTAATAAACTTGATTTTATTAAATTTTGAATTAGGGTTAGATAAAGTATTATTTAGAAAGTATGTTTACTTTAAATAGGAGATTCTCTACGTATTCAGTTGGTAAATTGGCTTAAATTGTAAAGATCTTTAAACCTTTCTGAATTACCGGCTGAAGTCATTGGTTAGTTGCACGCGAAAATCAAATAGATATCAACAATGAAATCATGTTTATTATAGAGGGATACTTATTAGATATTTACCTAGATTAATGTTTGTGGCACGCTTACAGGAACAACTATATGCAATAAACACGTAAATCTGACCATAAACCCAGGCTGCCTTCATTTTATCTTCCGCCTCAGTGGCAGTTTCAGCTATATCAAAGCCCACAAAATATTTTTAAATATTTAAGCAGTTAAAAAAAAAAAGTAAGATGACAGAGTTCTGTCTTTAAATTTAAATTGCAGTAAAAATAGAGAACGATATATTTAAATGCTATTTCAGTCATAAGACAAAGCGTAAGAAATCTCAGCGTTATTGAATAACGCGGTGTGGTGATGTCCAAGAATTTCTCATAGCAATGTGATGTGATACGATGCGGTCGTTACAGCAAGGAAGCCGACGATAACAGAGCTATACAGTTAAACCGTTTACAATTTAATACGCATTTTATCAAGAATCCACCGTTGACCCGAATTACGTGACTTGCGAAATACTCAACTTTGTCGCATTCGGCATAAAACTATTGTAAACTTTTTTCTTATAAACTTGCATTGTCAGACATTAGCAACGCAGGTATCAATTTGGGAGCTAAGCATGACACTTTATCATAAACGAGTAAGAAATATTCTATTAAAAAGCTAGGAACAATCTTGATTCTTGTCTTTAATTTTGTCGTCATTTGGAGCCAGTAAGTATGATTTTACTGACACTTGCTGTTTTATTTAACGACACGATAACATAATATTTAATTTCAGTTTTTCGTTTCATATAAAAGTGAGTTTCAACTTTTACTTGTTTAAAATCTGTTTATTTTTCATACATTTTGAACGTCATCTTATTGGTCAGTCATGTAAATCCAAAACTTATTGATGTTCCGTTTCATTATGAAGATAGGATGTAAATGTAAAACGAATTTACCCATAATATTGTATGTAGTGCAAATTGCGAGGCCCCCTTTATCTTATGACAATTTTACTTATTAATAACTTGCTAAATATGCAAAAACTCTCTGTAATAACAATTCTTGTTGCAACTAAAATGCATTAAATCTACAATCGACTGTTGACCCGAATTACCTATATTATTGTAAAATACTTTTTGTTTGTACAGTAGCATATATAAGCATAAGTTACTATAGGGTAGACTTTTATATTGTTTTCAAAATTTTATGTCTTCCAGAAATAGATTTTAGAATACCGCTATTCACGTTGCTCCTACACTACAGGAAAAGTACCTAGGGTTTTGCAGGATAAGTTAGGTGCGAAACACAAAATTTAATGCTTAAACAAATACACTCTGAATAAATATCTGGATGTCATACAAATATTACCCTTTTGGGATTCAAGTTTGAATACATAGCCAAACAAATACCTACATGTGATTCCAAAGTTCTTTCGGTTAATACCAACAAGAGTAAGGAGATATATATTATAATTAATTAATTTAGCTATAATTTGTAATGTATCAACTGTAAAGAACCCTTTTTATTATTTTGTTCAACCACTGACAGACACGGCACTTTTTCTCTTTATTACAGGCTATGCTGTGACCTATCTAAGAGGACAGTTCCCCAACCATCTATTGTAGTGCATCTTGTTTGTTTGATTAGTGTATTATTTAATTGTAGTACAACACTTTAAATGAAATAAAGATTTATTATTTATTAATTACATAAACCTTGCTTAAATAAAATTATCTAAAATATCTAAAAAGTCTAATTAAAATATTAATTGATTTATACTGACGTAGAACCAAGTGCTAAGTGATACTGGAATTTTCTTTTAGAAAAGTTTTAGTCCGTTGTTCGTAATTCTCGGTAAATAGCAATAAACTGTTGAAAGTGGGAGTGCATTGAAATAGCTATTTTGCCTTGTATGGAAGATCGAAAGCATTTAAATTGAATCCGCGAGTGGTGATACTTAAATGAACGTTTGTCGTAACATGGGCAGTTTTTTTTTTTCGTTAAGTATTTTTTTAATTTTGGATCCAGTTTACCCTTAAGTATGATGATAGCATGAATTAGGTATTAAATTATACTAATAAACCATGGTGCTGAGGTCAAGACTTTATATTATAGTTTGAGTATAGGTACTCCATGTTTGATTTACTTTTTTTAATGAGACTAAATAAGTCAATTATCTGAGGCCACCAAACAAACAAATACAATGGAAATCGTTTTAAGTAAATCCCATTAACTAGACTTATTTAAATGCATCGCAAGTCATAACATTTAAAAGTTAAATTAAAGAGAAAACGTATTTATATGGGTAGAGAATTCAATGGTTTGCGTAGCGTTCTTGCATTTTCTATTTCGGATTATAAAAATATAGATAACTGTATTTTAGGTATGTACTCTATATGTAAATCCAGCAATGCGTGCCATCGACTTCGGTTTGCGTAGATATTAGTAAAGCTCTTTCTTTGATCTGTGAGTAAAACTAGTCTTACAAATTACTCTGAGCTAATGTAAGTGATAGCAAGTTTGTTGTCAAGCAAACTAGCTGCTTTTCTATTCACCTCTCTGTTACACTTCAAAGAACCTTAGTACATACCGAGCAGAAAACATGAGACGGCTAATCCGCTCACGCCTCATCCACAAGGGCGCCTGCGCATAGTACTCATATAACGGATATCCACATACAATTTATAGAATCATGTTATCTAACGGACGACGCGGCAACGTTTCAGTTTACCTCATGTATCTTCCATACCTATCAGTTATACCGTATGTCGTATGACATTCAAACAAACTGAGTTTACGCAATAAAACTTCATCAAACAAGTTCATTTCACAGTTACGTCGATAATTATCATGGGGAATGCGCGACAAGTTCAACTTCCCATAACACTGGCGTTCCCATGGCCCCTAAGACAATGGCAATGTAACGTTATCTTGTTATCTGTAGTACATTGACTAGCTATAGCTACGATAGGGCGTGTAGCAGCATAGTAATTATAGGGATGGTTGACGTATGCCGTAACCTATTCATCAGGATTTATACAATTATATGAATATAGGTATAAAAGAAAGGACTAGCCACTAAAAAGAAATAAAACAATTATTGAGAGAAAAATAAAAAGAAAGAGCGATAAAGGAAAACTTAGTTAGGTAAAGATAAAGTAGAAGTTAATAATAAGATCATATTTAAGGCAAAAAGAAGACTAAAAACAGTTGCGAGAAAATACCGACACGTGCTCTTAAATTAGAGGAAATCGGGCCGTGGGAAAAAGATTAGCGAGGCAGCAGGTAGCAAGAGATAATGAAGTCTGAATTACATAAACTTGCAAATTACGATTGATAAAGACAAACGTATCTCAAAACCGCTTTATTAATTTAAACACGGCTACCGAGCCCATGAATGATCGTAACGACGATTGGCCGAACCACAAATGTGGTAGCGTAGATACAACATCAATATTTGTTTGTCATCGACAGTTACACAATGACCAATATTTATAAATCACACATCTCGTAAACCTTAAGTTAAATTATGAAAGCTGTAAATTGGCGGCGAAGTAAAATTGATTATTTACAGTGCGCACGTGTTTGCCATTGGTAGGGTCAACCGTGATAATTGCGTTTCTGCACTGTCAACAACGACAAATAAAATTTGGTGTGGTGTCTGGCACAAACAGAGAGAACTATACTAGTAGTAGATGAAGTCGGGATGAGGAAAAAATTAAAATTAAATCAGAAATAAAAAATATCTAACTTATTTAGTGCAAATAGCTAAAAATCCTATAGTATTTGTTCTATTATGAATGACTAGTAGATATAGTCTATTAGCGCCAACTGCTGCCGGTTACTGCATACCAGGCCAGGCAAGGCAAACTGGTGAGATTGATCCCAATAAATTCCGTTGTTAACTTGAAGACCAGAGGGATTACTTAAGTTTGTAATGTAACATATCACATTTGTATGAAACTAGAGGTAGACTAAGTTGTGCTGCCTTTACACATTTTAATACCAAAGGTCTCATGCAAGAAGGAAGAGCTAAAACCATTTTAAGTAGTACCTACTATTCCAAATAGTAAGAAAGTTACCAAGTCCTAGCTCGCTTATAATTCGTATCCTTGTGCGTATAAATTCTCTCCGTTAAATTAGACATAAAAATTATCATGAATATACATTTATTATTACCCTATAACATAATTAAGCTGAAAGGTGTATATAACAGGCTTTAAATATCTAAGCTAATGTGAAACAAGATTTCGCTACATAAATTCCCGTTTAGAAATCCAATACAATAGCATCTCAACCAACGAATAAATTATTGTAGAGGCTATCTTCGTCACTGTCGAGTGTCGACTATAAAATTGAATGTTTTTGCAGTTATGACTGAAGCCATCGCAGCAGCGGCCATTATCTACAAAACATGCATCCAAGTAATTATACTTGCGGTAACGAGAGAAGTTTCTTACGACACTAGATATGTAAGTGATGGGACACGCTTTTGTCGATAGAATAGGTATCATAACATTTGTGAGTACAGCCTTATAATATATTCTTATATATAAAAAAGAACTGCTGTTCGTTTGTCTCGCTAAAACTCGAGAACAGCTGGACCGATTTGGCTAATTTTGGTCTTGAAATATTGGTGGAAGTCCAGGGAAGGTTTAAACGGTAAAATGGCGGTACCAAGTCCGCCGGGTTAGCTAGTAGTCAATAATACTTTATAGTTTTCTGAAGTGAAAATAGTTTCAAAAACTTATTTAAGGCATCGAAAAAGAATGTTTTGATCTTAAAAGAACATTTGGTGTTGCATCTCTAATTCAAAATGCTGTGTTTGTGTGTATATTTTAAGAGGTTTAACATAAAAATGAATGCACAGAATATATCAGGCAAACATATAAAATATCACATCGATAACAGCACATCTCTATCAACATAGCCGCGTAAATGTTAAATGTAAGCAGTCGTAGTTTTTTACGAAATAAATCCTGAGCTGGCTTCGCATATTATTTCTAGATTACGATAAAAGGAAACCGAGACACGAACATTTGTCAAATAGTTCTAACATTACAAAAGCTACGGCCAGAAAAGGCAAGAACAAAGACTATTCGAAACCATAACCTTTTCTTTTGTGTTTCGCCATTATCGTTTCAAAAACCTTCTCGGGTACCGGTAAAGTTTTCGTCGACATAACTGAAGTACGCGCCGTGTCCCACTTAAGAAACGTAAGATCGGCACTCACTTGGACGACTTCGAGCTATGTGGGACAGGCGAATGGACTCGCTGACTAGACGGGTACCTACAGCAAACAGGGTGTTATGAAAATATGAGGAAATAACACGTGCAATGATCGGCTCATTAATATTGTATGCAGTATCTGCTGTTTCGATGGAGTGGATTAGTGGATAGATTTTGCAAACTTATCATTAGGTATTAGATCTAAATAAGCAGAATAACGAGAAAGTGTAACTTGAATTTTAATCACCGGATAGAGAGCAACGACAAGTTAGCGGTCTAAAAATGTTACATACAATGTTTAAAGGCGTTAAACAAAGCCTAAGAGATTCTTAACAGTAGCAGATCGTAAACCGTCGACATCAATTTTATTTTGCACACAATTTGTCAGTTCATTAAATAACCGTTCTTTCCTTGAATTTCATTGGTTTAAATTTAATCTCAATTACTTCGATTTCATGGAATCAATCTAGGATTATGGATCTCTTTGTGGTCGTAGGAAAGTGGAACAAAATACAAATGATTTTAAAAATAATAATCAGTCGAGTTTTTGCAGTCACGAGAGTTCTTTTTGTTACTTATGATTAAACCATTATCTTATATGTAAACTTCATTCGTATGTAAGTAAAGCCATTATTAACTGATTGATACGGTTTTGATCTTTCAAACTGTTTTAACAATTGAATAGATTGTATTAAAGTGTCTACAGCGTGTCTTTTCAAATTGAAAGCGACGGCAAGATGTTATATATATATTTTTTAATAATCAGTCACATTAAATATAGTCATTAAATATACATAATTTGATTGTTAGTCCTCAAGAGTTCCGCATCGGAGATATCATTTTTGTCACCAAAATACACAGGATCAATATGACCAAATGAACTAAGGGCGAAACAATTGAATTTGATCAGTGCCCCTTTTCCAATTATGTTCAACAAAAAGAACACATACAGTACACAATTTTCAATTAATACAAACCGGTATGTAGGAGTCAATTAGAAGAAATGGCTTTCGAACATCGGAGGGATAAAACTCTACCAATAGAATGTCTAACGACATACTCGGTATTACTACATATACGGTACGTCGGGCACTGTATGTCCTACAAGGGAAAGAGACCCTGGCACCAAAAACGCAAGGATTGTAATTTGCAACAAAAGAAGAAACCGTTACACGATTCCATAATATAATCTATTGATTTACACTGACATTGAGTCGGTAACGAAGTGTGAAGATCGTGGCAACAGATCAAATTATTGTTGTTTTACTTATAAACAGTTTTTGTATGGCGCTTGCGCGTCATTCGTCATTGTTTGGAAAAATTCACTTCCTGTGTCTGAGGACTGGTTTTCCTATAATTATTAATTTTGCTCACTTCACTTGCACACAAAGGCGGACTTGTTGAAACAACTTTCTCATAGTTATGCTAAAGAAAACGCGTCACGTTGGTCGGTGTCGGGGCACCTCTTTACTATGGTCACTGCGGGATAATATCGTTAAAATTAGCAGGTTAATATCAAATAGGAGCACTGATAGCTGAGTGGTATGACCGTTGGACTGCCAAGTCAAAGGTCGCAAGTTCAAAACCCGGCACGCAACAATGTCTTTTCGAATTCATGTGTAGTTATCAGTTGCTAAAAACGGTGAAGGAAAACATCGTGAGGAAACCGGCACACCTGAGGGATTTTTCAACGGTGTGTAAAGCCATTTCGGAGGCCTAGAGGCGGTTAAAACTCTGACACCAGGTTGTTATTCAACCATACGATAAGAAGAAGATCTCAAAGACTGTGCGGACTGTCCGTAAACGGACGTAAGCGTTTACGTAGATTGCTAAATATTTATATATTTTTTTAAATTAATTTTCTCTCTTAGACATAAAACCCTTGTATTTGAATAGGTACCTAAGTAGTTTTTGTTATGACGTTCTCCATACTTACGCGTGAGAATTATGTATGTCTAAAACCTGCCTAACCCTCAATCATTTACTTCGTAATACTATAAGTAAGACATTATAATTATGAGGGTAATGAATGTGTTAGGTAAATAAATTATTTAGTTAATTAATTGAGTTTGCTGCCGGCGATGATTTATTTATTTAAACGCTGCACTAAATTTTGATGTCATTATTAGCACGTTGTCTTAACAAAAGCGATATAGAACTTGTTGTATTTGATAAACATATTCGGTGAAATAAAGCACTTGTTTCTTTTACTATGGGACCATATTAATATTGCTAGATAAGCCAAGTATTTATTGGAGAGTATGGATAAAATCCATACGAGTTAGTCATACAGAAATGCGGTAGATGCCTTATTAGATAAAAGACAAACAAGGCATTGAACCATAACGCGTGCGCAGTCATGCTCATTACTTTTAAATTAGAAGGCTGATAGAATACTCATTGAATCTTTAAAACACACAATTATTTTACCTCATAGTTTTGGAGCAGTGATCATAAAATATCGGTAATTAATGTCTGAAATAAAAAGGCATTTTTAGACTAAAACAGTACCTATATCATTGATTACGTGATTCGTAAATGTCATTCCCACACATTTAATTGGAGTTTATATTTGTTAACGAACGGATATTATGATTGGAATTGCTCAATCGTTGCTCTGGCTACACGCACAAATCTAGTCTGTAAACGTTGGTATAGTAACGTGGGACAGATTTGATATCTACATTTCCAGTACCTATAGAAAGACACATTTTTCTTTTCTCTCATTCATCATTTTCCTCAAGTCTCTATTAGATGGAATAGGATGCATTTAAAGAACCTTCTTTGGTATTGAAGGCTGCTACCAACCTGCTCAGTGACTGCTCTTATGAGGAAGGCATGTCCATTGTAAATCTCCTGACACGAAGAACGACGAAGACGAATTAGAAGAAAAGAATTCAAGAAAAAAGAATTTTGGGGTTAGGGAATATGGAGTGCAAGTAGAGAGCCTCCACAAGGTAAGTTCGCCGCGCCCTGGATGGGAAACCTCGCTACCATCCTTGTTGACTGACCAATCTCTACGCCACGGCATGACCTCTATTAGCTCATCCCAATACGAGAAGAAGAAAAAAAAAAGACTACTAACGATGTAGCGTTTCTTGTTTATTTTATCCTCATAAACACCTTTCGTCTCAACCAAGCTTTCGGGGATGGCAAGGTTGAAGTTAGGTATATCGACGGTAAACTATTTTAAAATCTTAAACGTCTATTCGTAACAAGTTGTAACTCCAGTCCAGCCTTGTGCCAGTAACAGATAAATGACAATTAACGATTTCCTGCGCTCAAAGATACCTGTACGTTAGCTAACGTATATCACCGGCGCAGGCGCACCTTTCTATATGTCGAGACTTGACTTGAGACGCCTATTAACCTGATGACCAGTATACAATATTTGATTCGGATAAGGCATTTATTTTACCGATGCGAGCGTCATTTAATTTACTGTTATTGGTTTACATAGCAATTGCGACTAAAGTTAATATTATGTTCCTCAAATGTTTGAGTTATATTTTAGGACAACCGTAATATAATTTTATATTGCAGGACTGTGTCTGACGGAATATTATCTCTAACTGGCTAGACGTCCTGTCCTACTAGGAGCTTATTGGAATAGCATTGTATTACACAATTGACAAGTTTGACAATCAAGAACTTATACAAAGTGAATATAACGCTGAACAGGATATCCATTATATCAAACAGATAATTTGAGCGGATTATTGTTCAACAGTGTCATTTTAGACAAATATACGATTTAGATAATCCTCTGGCAAGTGTTAAGATATTCGGTAAAATGTACGTGGGCTTGCTTAGTAGCGTAACAGGTAGTTGGCTGTAATTATCAATTTAATAGTTATTTACTAGCTCCATAATTACTTGCAAGTAATTCAAGATAAGGAAAAGGAGTCGGAAGCGGACAATATGGGTAGCAGTACCTGCAGCAATGTCATACATATTTGTCGCGTTTTATACTACATATGACATTGCACTTTTATACGTTACGTTGTTTGTAGCTTGTCAGACGTATTATAAATTGATTTATCTACTTCATAGTTTGCTCCAGAGAAAACATCGATACAAGTATTGGGAACCTATTCTATTAAATCAAAATGTCCTTGCACGTACGTACTACGTATCATCATTACTGTTAGTTATAAGTTATACCCCTATCCCAAAGAATCGTGACAAAAACAATTAAATAGGGACGATTTTTTCAAAGAATAGTGTTTAATATACTTCCACATGATCGACATGTCTATTATGACTAGTATTCTGTTCATCGTGTAGAAGATAGCAAAATGCGGTTAAAACGAGAGTAGCGTTACACACTTTTGGAATTAAGAATATAAGCAATAAGGCTAAATATATATAAGCAACTTTCATGAGGCCTAAAAATACCTAAAACAATTTCAGCTGTACAAATAAACAGCATATTGGGCATTCTACGCATCGGCAAGATAATTTCAAGGTAGATTATTATTAACATGCCTTGTGTGTATCTCTTTAAAGTTATGTTCAATTAGGAAATCTTTACGCAACTGAAATTACTTGAGCACAAGTCGAGAGCCGCGTTTTAGCTTAGGATAATAACATTTAAAGGGTGTTGTAAGAAGTTGCTAACCGCAAAACGATTAAATTACTTGGATGAGTGTGGTTCAATTTAATATTTTTCTACAACAATATAAAATATTGGATGAGAGACTATAATGTTTAAATACAACAAAATGTAGTTTAAATTCTGAACTAAATAACAAAATAAAAAAAACAGAACTTAGTTGAAGTTTGCAACTTAAAGAGGCTGATAGCATCTCAAGTTCTTAACTTTGCAAGACCAACAATAGTTGGACTGGAATTGTTATAATACGGAGATGACAGAACGACTGAACTTATCAGTACGAGCTATGTATCAACCTAAAATACATTGGATTGAGCAAAAGAGGCAGACAAAACATAAATGGAACCCGGAGAAGTCTTTGGGAATGGATCATTGCAAGCTGAGGATACCAGAGGAGACCAGTTTTATACACGTGTAGGTTCGAGAACACATGCCTAACTAATGCGCAAACGCAAAGGAACTGGAAATTATAATAGTGGAATCGTGAGTATGATTGTTGACCCGTAATACTTATTATGGACAGAAACATTTAATTGATTTGCTTAAGTAAAACTTCTATTCGTACTCACACAAGTATTGTTTCATTATTTTCAGGGTCACGGTTCTTTTAGGAAAGAATGTTCTTAACAGATGCGTGTAAACCCACACTAGTATTGTTCCATCGATGTTGCCTTGATCGACTGTGTCGCCTCTCTAAATACATGGCGCAAGGTTGCAGCCTCATTAAAAATTAATTATTAATAAATGAACAAGATTGGCAAACCAAGCGGGTGAAGGTGTTATTATTATTAATTGACAATTAAAAGTGATAAAAAAGGAAGTGTGCAGTGTTTACTGAATAGAAGATTTTTGTGCATTTTCTTGTATGTAGACGTTTTGCATCGACTTCGTCCAGCTCTATGTCACTCTACGTTAAATCTCCATATTTCTGTTGCAATTTGCAAGCCTTCATTACTGAAGCCTAAAGAAATAAAAATTCTTAAGGACGGCGACTGATTGTGAGAAATTGGTTTCCAGACCCACCCATAGAAGATGTGATTACTCTCTACATAAATAATTGTAAACAAATAAGATTTACTCTACGTATTAATTGCGTTTAACACGAGCGCGTGAAAGTGGGAACGCTTTCCCTAATGCAAGCACCTCATGAATGGGTATCGGTTTTATAATAAAATGCAAATTAACTATGCTCATAATACCTACAAGTCATTTTCCGGCCACGGCATTTTCTAAACATTAATAGAATTTACTGCATGGACAAACAACATTCGAATCGGTAATATTTGTTGGAAGGAATAGAAATCTTTTAAGTGACATTACCTACTTTGTAAGAGGAATTTAAGTTGAGTTAGGTACCCCTGAGTGCATCTCAGGTTTTGTGCCATTATCTTAATTATACTGACCGCTGCGAATATACCTCTACCACATGTCAGAGAAACGGATAATCTGGATTCTGTAAAAACGTACAATTATTTCGACAACATAACATTAACAGTACCTTTTTGCTTGCAGCATCATTAATTCATAAAGGTAAGGTGGAACAAATCAAGAATTAGTCCCAGGACATAACTTTTTAGCTGTTTGAACAATAAACGGTTGTAATTACAGTCATTAAAATACCGTCGTCGCCAGTGATGCTGACACAATACGAGCGTACCATGACTATCACGTTTCAACATTAGTTCCCTTACGCTTCAGTTGTTATAAAAATATGTTATTTTAATTATACCTGCCTAACTTGTCTCCAAGGTTATTTAGAACACTGTGAGAACGGGCCCAAGCGAATGGATCCTGTTTCAGTCGCAAGAAGGCATTTGATCTTTCGAATTCTAATGCATTAAAAATGGTGCAAATGTCAACATTAAGCTGACATTCTTCCACATGTATTTAATACCTATAAAAGTATAACTAATATAGTAACATGATGAAGTAGGTACCTATACTGCAAGACTGTATCGTACCCGAAAATAAAATACTAACTTGGACACTTTGACATCGATTCCTGAGTCAGTCAGAGAAGATAAAAGCTATTGAGCAGTGGATTGTGTTGAACACCTCTTTTGTGCCTTCATTTAGGTATCAGATATCCCTCAAGCATTAAGGTCAAATCGTGACGATCAGCAAGTTATAAATACCAGGTTAACAGTACCGCGTAGGCGGTTCGCCTTGCCGAACTTGTCACGTAGAAAGCCTGAGACAAAGGTCTGTCTGTCAGACCACTTGTGTAACTCGCAATCTGCATGTCTAATAAACGCTTTCGGGTATTGCGATGATTGATCGAAATCTTATGCAAAGTGGGGTCAAAGTGCGGAATGTTTCGTTTCAATTGGACCTTTGTTGTTACGGTCACATGTGTATAACTATCAAGTGTAGACTATCCAAGATTTATTAGCAGCGTCTGAAAGATCTTCATATTTTTTATTATTTAATAGATAAATAAAATATTCTTTAATCCATGATTTGGGTTATGTTTATGTTACAACCATTACCTACTTACGTTACATCAATGTTCGCACTTATTGAAGTTAGAACCCAAGTGAATCTCGGACGTAGGTCGAAATGTTTATAAAACAACACAGACTGCTGAACTCTATAAACCATTGATGTCACTCTGAGGTGTCACTAGCTTACCTGACATTTCTTTGAAAACTGTCATTTTAACCATTATTTTAGATTTTAATTGGACACCTCCAAAGATCTATTTCGTCCAGCCCCCTCACCATGAACTCATAAAGCACGCCATTTTCCGTTGTGGAAGAGAGACGTGCACTACACTGCAGCGGCGTCTACGGATCAGTCCTGCTTTAGGAGATCATGGTAAGGGATCTGTTGATGATGTAAATAAATGGCATCATGTCAAGTGACAAACAGATTACACAATAAATAAATACATATTACTTCCATGTTCCTTTCGCATACGAGTCATTAGCATCACTTCGAATCGGAACATTATACTATACTTACATGAAGTCTTTAATGAATGTAAAAGTGTTGCGTACGCAACTATGTCTGACCTAAATTTTACAACGGAGTATGAATGTAGTCTTCCGTTAGGTATTCTACATATATTTTGTGCTAAGTGCAATAATTAAGATTCAAGTTTATTAGTGACACACATATACCTATAAAGGTACTGTTAAATACAATATGTATGAGAGATTCCTTATAGTACCTTACTTTACAGTATTAATCAATGAATAAAGTTTCATGAAACTAACACATATTGTTCCTACAAACAAACTTGCATCCAGAATGTCTACTTGAATTTTTTAACAATTTATCTACGAAAATACTATTTCTATATTAACCATTTATATAAGATCCACCTAAATATATTGTGGTCTTACTCAAACCCTTTGATCGATCACCTTAAACGTTTCTACAGTTTACAGACGTCTTAATGCACCACATTTTTCCTTGACAAGGTCTAAATGCTAGCTTATTTTACGTCATTAATTAACATACTTCACAGCATTTGTTGTTCAGATATTTAGCATACATACCAAATGAAGCGGCTGCTAATTGTTGCCGTAATTACCGCAGATAATTACAGACTGCTCGATTGATCTGTACAGGCATCAGAAGGCCAATTCTATTAAATTAAAGATAATTAAATACTTACGATTACTTTTTAATAACACTTCTGTATGGTTGAAATGGCATATAGTGACGATGACGTTATGAAACTATACCGACACTATGTTCAGACCATTTATTTATGAGATATGCGCTGCAGAATTGCCTGATATTTTAAATTCACTTTAGTCTAGATACACATCACTTAACATGTCTTTGGTAAAACTTTGTAAGCAACGAAACTTGAATCGAACAGGGTAAAGCTCGATCCAAGACAGGTTAAAAACTGGAGTGGTATTACAAGTTTTTTGCAAGCGTATATTTCTGATGTTAGGTATCTTAGGTGCTCTAAAATACCAGTGGGTGTTTGAATTAATTTCAAATAATTAAATAGCTTTTTATGCGATACCTACTTAAAAACTGGTTGAAAATAAACCAAATATACGAGATACATGAAACGCGTTAAGAGCTACGAGCCTGAAAGTTAAAGACAATGTTTTTACGAGTATTACCTACATTTTTTATCCCTTTTAACTTTCAACAATGACGTTAAACGATACTGATCACTTTATTAAATCAAGCGAATGTAGAACATGACGAATTTTCTATGAAGTATCAAGCCTTTAATAGTATCTGTTATCGATGGACAAATGGTAGGCGTAAGAAGTTATCACACAAGGAAGTAAGTAACAAATCAGTTGTAATGGAAAATAGTCTGTATGTTGGGAAGTATAAGGATGATGTTTGTACGGATATTCCGATTAGGAAGGAGGTGTTAGTATGCGCACCGATTTGTAGGAAATAACGGAACGACCAGTTGGTTGTCGACTGTCTAAAGTTCTCTATATAAGATTCTAGGAAGTTGTATAAATATTTTTTTAATTTTTGTAACGTTATTATCTATGTTGTGTGCACGTTTGTTTGCGCTTTAAAAGTGATAAACTATGTTCACATGAAATATCATTACGATCATTATTCATTTCCGTTGTTAATTTGGGATGAAGTAAGATGGATACAGACAGACAGGCAAAGTTATTAAGCATTGGTTGGATTGACATTATAGATGTTAATGCATGACTCCTTTCTCTCATCATCATCATCCTGCATGTCAACCCACAAAACAATCAATATCGTTCTTTGGTTTTAATTCCACATGGTTTTATAGCTTTATATGACCAACCTTCGATGGAGACGTCATTTTATAGAGAAAAATAGACTCGGAATGGCTCATTTGTTTTGAAATTACTTTGGTATTTCAAAACAAAAGGGGTCTTCCGCTCCTTCTTTTATTTTTATAAATAGTTCATTATGCTGTATGTGATATTATCAAATACTTCACGCAGATATAAGCTGGGGACGTTTTTAGACGCACATAAACTTGTGTGGGTTTGGGTATAATCGTTAGAAATATACTTGGGATTTATGATAAACGAAATGTAGAATTTTAGACTTCTGAAACTGATATCAAAATCTCTTTCCTTTTTCGACATCGCTGTGCATTTTAACGTGGTGTAGGTTAACTAGAAATCATGGATGCTATCAATAGCAGCAAACAAAACCAATATTATTTATTACCATGGCCACAATTACGGTTGTTTCAGAGTTGCGGTCGTCGGAACAAGTGTGTCAAATTATAATATTTATTGTAACCGAGGTACGTGATGGACTATTGTGTCGACCTCATACACAATTCAGGTCGAGGGTCCGATCGGACGGCCAGTGTTAATTACATAAAGGAAAATAATTAAAGAAATAAACTTGATTATTTTGTTTCTGCAGTGCGAGTGTCAGACGATTTCAACGTTCAACAAAGTTAACTGTACGCAGTGCAAGGGTGACAGTTTTTTTTTGTTCAATAAGGAATAAATTAACCAAAATTAGGTGCAACTACTAGTCTGTTCATAAGTTTTTGTGAAAACAATGTTTTTGGGAATACCCCTACACTCTCTTATGCTCCATAAATGGTTTTAAATTCATGTATTTATTACATGTAACACTATTTTCAGAATAATGGTAGGTACAGGACATGAAGTAGCGTCAAATACTCCACCTAAAGGAAGTTCTGTTCTTAAATTTCCTAAATATTATAAAACAGAACCTTAAAAAAATGGTCTACCAAAATTCCGTTACACAGATACATTTATTAAAAACACAGACTGCTTTTCTGTAAGCTCTATAATATGTTAATAGAGCGTGGATCTCAAAACGCACAACCGGTCAAGCGGGAATAGTACAGATAATATTTTATTTTGCTTCTCATCCCGCACAGGCAGACTCGTAAGTGTCAATCGCAGAAAACAGGTTGTTCTGGTGTTATAAAGCCTAGTTTATATTAGAAATTGAAATAGATATTTATTATTTCATAAACAGAATTTCTAGAATGTGAAATAAGTTCATATTACTCGATATTTTACTATAATAAGAGTTTGATTTTTCAGTTCTGGTTGAATAAGCTTTAATTTTAAACGTTAAAGTAAACCTACAGTACTTAGTTTACATCAAGTTTAATGTTAATTTGTGATATGGACTGATACTGATACATTGGAAAGTTTTTAATTTAAGTAAGCACAATATGACCTTCTTACAGTGAGCTTCGAATTCCAATCCACGCATATTTAGCATGCTTATAGCGCCACTTTTGCATTTCTGTAATATTTAGATACTATTTACCATAATTAATGATCATGGTCGTATATAAATAAGAGTAGGATAGTTCAATGTTTTCAATAAAGGGGGCTATCACACTAATATTATAAAGGCGAAAGTTTGAGTGCGTGTGTTTGTACGTTTGTTACTTCTTAACGCTCAAACAGCTGGACCAATTTAAATATTTGGTATGGAGGTAGCTGACACCCTGGATTAACACATAGGCTTTTTATCCCGAAAAAATGTAGTAGTAAATAGTAGTAGACCTGGTTGGCGCAGCGGCTAAGCGATTGGACTGCTGCGCTAAGGGTTGCGGGTTCCCGCACGGGACAATAATTTGTGTGATCCGCAAATATTTGTCCCGAGTCTGGGTGTTTGTGTATGAGAGAAATTCCTAGTGTGGGGCGACTTTTTCAAAAAAAAAAATTAATACCACGGGGCACGGGTAAGCGAAGCATAGTCCGAAGATATGGACTGAGCTTACGTGGGACGCCTGAAACCGGTCGCTAGTTTCTAGTTTATTTAGCTTCATTATGATTTGACGCAACTACTATTAATGCAGTTTGTCGTGCTGTCCTATAAACGGGACTTATTAATCGATAACTTGTGTATGTTTACATCGTCTAGATGTCACATACGTTTTCAATTACTCGACAATTGATACGAGTGGTTCAGAGTGAATGAGATCATTCGTTCATTTGTAGGTAGAGTTCAAAGAGGGATTCACTGGTTAAGTGACTTAAATGTTCTTTAAAATAATACTTTGATAAAGGTTGTTTACTTAACCAAACGAGAACTTTATTAACTCGAGTTAATAATGTAACATTTGATCAGTCTCCTGCAATAATGAAACCTGAATTGAATGAAATAAACACCGTTCAATTCACTGGTTCTGTGTATGAATGTGTGCTTAAATTTTGATAATGAGTGAATGATATTCAGTTTTGATAGTCCAAAAGTTTGAACTGGGTATGTATACTACGATATCTGATGAAGCGAATTAATTAGATTTATCCCCTGTTAGGAGTTAAATAGAAAGTTAGTGGTAGAGACTTTCACATAAAGCATAGAATTTACAGTCGACTAACTAACAATGACCCGGAAACAGGATTCCACATATATCATGCATATTACGAGTTGCTTGTGTACTATTTATTATTAAACGGTTTACGGTAGTGATCGCGAGAAATTACCAGTTTCCTTAAAGTAGGTACATGATAATTGATAAACTGACACAGAATTAATCGATGTACAAATATATCTATCTCGATACAGGTTTAATCGCGCGATTGTCAATGAAACATACAAACATTATGCTCGCTACCATTGAAGCAATTTATAGGAAGTGATGGATTAACTGTCAATAATGAAAGATCAGATCCACGAATAAATCCTGTTTTACCGTTGTCACTTAAGTTTTTCCGCGAAACCTGCTTTGTGAACCTCTTCAGGAATAGCTTGATTCGACTATTAGTAAATACCTGTGGATTACTACACTGTGACTTTACAATTTTTTAATAAATAATTTGTTTCTGGTTATAATAAGTACGATTGTCAACACGATAGAAGATTCAAAAATCAGATTATTAGGGATGTATGAATGTTGTAGTTTTGTGGATAGCATACAGTCAGCCACGCACGGTCGAATGGTCATAGACGTGTGGAAGGCAGGCGGCAGCGTGAGAGGCGAGGCGGGTGCAACGTCCTGCGCGCTCGCCGCCGCTGACTCGCATACGTAATGCGCACTATAAGGGTCTGTGCTACTTACGCGATCAAACGTAGTTTTACTTTTATCTATAACTAAAATAATAACTAGCTGTGCCTGTGACTCAGCTTTCACGAAACTTCGAAACTTCCTTCTCGCCCCGAAAATCTAGGTACCTATGTAAGCAAATAGATTTCTCACGGTTACTGCTAGATTGTTATCTTCGTTATTGACAAACGAATGCCCAACTTTGTTATTTCCACAGTTATTATTTCTGTATCTACGATTTTAGAGAAAAAAGTAAACATCATATTAAGTTGTTAAAACAATAACTGAACGTTCAAAAATGCAATCCTAAGAAAGGCCTTCGTTACTTACAATTCTGTATTTTGTTTTTCTATTACAAATTCAAACAATTTAAAACCTAGAATATCATCGAAATCAATTCGATCGTTGCGGCATGATTAAATGAGTAACATACAAACAATTAAAGCACGACAGTTATGGCTATCTCAATTTAGCACCTTAATTTTATTGAAGGATTTGCAGGAGAATGACCAGACATTTCCATATTGATACCGTTTTGGTGAAATTAATTTAATATACGTAGAACAAGAAAAACATTCGGTTGATTCTGTATCAAGATTGAAGATTAAATTTATTAGAAGGCGCTGTGGTTGAGTGACCTTTTAATATTATGCAGACGTTTGTAATGACGGTAAGATATGTTGAACGTTTTGATGTTATCCAAATTCGAGTTGTAACTGATGCTTTTGCAGATAAATTATATTGTGATAACACTATATCCGGCCTGACATAATATTAGCAGCCTGTGAATGTAGAGCCTACTCTACATACAAAGTATGCTGTAAAGTTTGTACATGGAAAGGGTACGAGTTGAAAATTTCCAAAAGTTTCATTTAAAATAACCACTTAACCCATCACATAAACCTCAATGACCCAACATCGAATATTATTATCGATACAATATTACATTATAGTTAATACGAATCATTACGTACGTTATATAACCGATGCAACACTGATCTCTAGTGTATTGAGCGTAATCGAGTATTGAATGTAATTATTGCAATGTAGAGCAGCATGCAGCAACAGGCGTTTATGTCTTTGTTACAGTTTCAAAACAATAATCCTCATGAATTAAAGGTCAGAACCAGCTATGCTATTCTGAAACACTAACATCATCTCACACGTCACCTCGCTATGCTCTAGTGTCTTCGATCAACAATGAGCTCGATTAAGGATCAAGAACAAACCGCCGCCCTCAAAGACGTTAATGATTATTTAAACTGACACTAAGTGAAGATTTGAAAAAGAAAACTCGAAGGCTAGTGTTTCGACACTAGCCATCGAGTTTTCTTTTTCAAATCTCACCGCCGATTTAGAAGTGAGTTCGTAAGATGTCTTTAGAATAGCAAGAAAGGTTTTCCACTAGCCTACCACGTCTTTTTTTCTGAAATGCCGTGTGATAGAGATTACTTAACCGGCAAGATCGAACCGGGGTTGAAATAGAGATTCTCCACTTGCATCTAAAACTGTTTGGGGGTTCACTGCTATGGTGTTTGGCTCTCTACTCGAATTTCAGTCTTACGACTTTTTGAGCTATGCTGCCCAAAATAAAAATTGGAAAGCGCTTAAAAGCGTATGGGAGCGTTATTTATCGCCTACTAATCACTCGATAATAAAAAACATTACTTGCGCAATAAGAAAAAAATCTGGTATATTTTTTTTAGACTACCTATAGGTCCTCGACAACCTTTAGTCCATGACGTTTTACGACTTTAGATAAAATCTTATAACAGTTGCAGTTCTCAGCAAGCACGTCAGGATAAAGTCCTAATATAATTAGATATGTAAGGTGTTTCGTTTGAATTCTGAACGTTAAACCGAACAATAGTTGATGTCAGATCCTCGCGGAATTTGACTTGGATGTTCATTTCTGTCCGTCATGGTCAGTAATTTTAATTTTATAGGTATCGACACGAAATGCTAAAGCTTGCGTGACCAAGTTTAATACGAAAATAAATAATGAATAAATATCTTTAAACGCAATGTTAAGGCTCCAAATAGTCAAGACACTTAATTTTAAAGCAGTTCTTTAATAACTTTTATGTAGCCTTCATTTGGCTTTTGTTTGCAAGCTACTAGGGAATTATTAATCAACGTAGGTTTGTAAACGGTCGTTCATTAACCATGGTTATTATTGTATATACTGTTTTTTTTAGTTAACTAACTACATATCAGTATTTTATGTAAATAAAATACCTTTGAATTACTTAAATAATTTCAAAATATCGGTTAGCGTAAACTGCTAGTTTGGAGTATAGGAAATAATTATTTTCACGGAAATAGCAGAATTGTCAGACTTCATGCAGAATTTTAATTTTTTTAATGTATGAAAGTATTGGTTTTTCCCGCCAAGGTCCATGCGTCACCGATTAGCCTCGTCTGAATCATTGCAGAGTGTCGTCGTCTTGTTTATGAATTAGTAAGTAGGTAGTCAGTTACTTGTAAGTGCAGAGATGAACGGTGACAGCCTATAGCTGGCAATCAACAAATTCCTGCACTTACATAATTATGTCTCTACTTACTGATGTTTTATTATCATAATGATAATAACATTATATATATTGTAGGCACAAACATAAAGAAGTGTTGAGTATCTGACTTTCATATGGTATTTTTTTATTTCTTGTACGTAGAACTAAAAGCCAGTATTTACAAGGAACCAAAATGGTTTATACACTTCCTCCCTAAGTGTATAAACCATTTTGGTTAACGATAATATAAATCAACTTTGTAACAATTATCGTGTACATCAACGCATATTCTATCGGTCTATCTATCACTTTCTATGTTCTCAACCACACACAAGACTACCACGTTCCATAAACCATTACCATCTATCTGTTATTACCAATGATTAGCTCTAGAGCACACTTGCGATACAACCATAACCTTTGTACATTTATGTAACCATGGCTCGTAGCGAGCTAACCCCATAACAATCAGCCAACCTGCCGATGGGAGAGACTTTCGCAACGGCTGGCGATGAAAACGTAACGCACGATCGTCACGATTTGTATCATTCTTAATGGTTGTTGTTTTAAAATTAAATTTCGCAACCGCTGAGCAAAAAATTCAATGTTGAAAGTACTTGTTTTTAATAAGTAATGCAATTGCATGCACAATTATGTTACAGGTGGATAAAATGTGTAGTATTTTGTGTAGTGAATTGTAGGTTAAACATTCTCCATAATTTAATCTTATTCTATTCGAGAAATCCTAGTAGTTTTTTTAAATGTAAGGCGATGATGCTTTTACCTGAACATACTAAATAGAATAACGTATCAGCTTGCCATATCTGCATACAGTTAGAAATTTAGATCTGATGGACTGCTAAGAACAAAGAAAGACAGATTTACACGTACAATATAGGTAGGTACGAAAGTTACGGAGGTTTCTAGTTCTACCAACGTAGATATCTCGATTTAGACAGCAAATCTTTAATAATATCACCGCCAACACTCTCTCTAAAAGGATTTTTTGTTATATTTATGTTGCATCTGTAATACATATTTATATTGCATCGATTCCGAAGGCGAGTAAACGGCTATGACTAATAAGTATCTCTCTGTGGTCATCGATAGACTTTGCAGATACATCTGTATGGTCGCATGTAGTTTGCGTGTTGATTGCTCATTATGTCTATGGTCTAACTGTGACGTGAGTTCTCGTATTTGCTATAGAAATAATCTCGCTTTTGCTATTGCACAGAATTCTATGCGGATTTACGCGAGATCACCTTTATTTAAAAATAAATACATTTTCATTGAGTATTTTTAATTCAGCTATTTTATTTGATTAAGCCATGATTACATTGCTTTGATTGGCAATGGCTTAGAGAACACTGGTGTTTTTGGTTTGAGAATAGGATGTTATGGGACTCTTTGTCTGTTAACTAGCATCCGCCCGCGACTCCGTCCGCGTGCAATTTGAATGCACATATATTTATAGCCTATAGCCTTCGTCCATAAATGAGCTATCTAACACTGAAAGATTTTTCAAATCAGACCAGTAGTTCCTGAGATTAAAGCAAACAAACAAATTTTTCAGCTTTATAATATTAGTTTATGTACCTATATAGGTAGTACCTATTTGTCGATAACCATTAGTATCAGACACACAGTACTGACTGGATGCCGGGAACCCCATAGGTACTGCTTAAAATAAAGGTAAGTTGTGATACACGGTAGCAATAAATTGTGCCTTACTTAGGTACGTAGCGAACATAATCGTGGATGTTTAATGTCACCATTGTTCGTGAAGTGTAAGCCTTTGTCCGCTTCGGTTTATTCTTGAAGATGAAGGTTATCGATTTGTAAACATGCTACATCTAAGCATTAAAACGAGAAAGACTAAACATCAGATAACACTGTTCAACATACATACCTACCGTGTAGGTACTGACAGTATTCCATTGGTTGATATCATATCTAACCTAAACGTATTCTTCAGAAAATACTACGCAAAAATCGTAACTACAGCAAATCCTTAACATGATATTTTGGAGCTAGAGTAGAGCGATATAAGAAGGTAAGTACCTACCTCCTAATACTCGTCAAGATTTTGTTTGCCAAAATACATGTGTATAACATTTACCTGCTGATAGCCAACCCGATCCTAATACGGCTAACACTGACCAAAAAGGATTATTAAAGAACATATTCCGAGACCGATAAGATTCCAAGAAACGTTCTACCTTGCGTTCCTTTGGTACCTGCTTGTGTTATACCTATTAAACATTCGTATTCTGAATAGATGACACCTACAAACTTAAATCTATGATGAGAACTTATCTACAAAAATACTTAAGTAAGTAGGTAGGTATTTAATAATTATGCAAAATATATTTAAGTATTAAATGTCAACCAAGAAACATAAGTAGGTACTATTTACATACTTACCGGACCATCATCATTAGGTATCTAGGGACCAGCGTTACCATCGTATTAAAAAACCATAACTAGATTCAATTTATAGGAGGTGCCGGATGACATGACAAAGGTAATGTGAAAATATAAGTTAGTTCCTACGTGTTGGAATGCAGAAAATAACAACAATGCCGTTTCTATCTAAATTATTAAGTAACATTATAATAATAACTCAATCTTACCTTTGGTCAGGCCGTCACTCGTTGCAGTCTTGATATTTAATACAAAATACAGGAATAGTCTAAACAAACAACAGAAAAGCTACTTTCAATACATTGAGGACTTTAAATCTGGTTTCGCGATACCGCTATGCACTTAAGAAGTTTACGAACGCATACCTATTACCTCGGCTGTTTCAAAACGGCGCACACTCAACCGCACTGTAAATGTTTAAAAAACTGTCTTGTTGTTCGTTGTGCTTAGAATACAATATAGTTCGTTTGACGATGGCGTTCGTTCGATCGTTTTATCGTTGAACCGGTAGGACGGGGCGCGATACCTGCCGCGGACCCGTCGGGCGTCGACTAATCGACTGTCTGAGTGTCTGCTCTATAGGGCACGTGTTTACACGAGTCCAGTTCAATGTGTGCGTGTGCTAAGGCTTTGCTGCGTGCGAGTGGACTATGTTGCCAGTGATAAAAATCTACCAAAATTCGTGGACTGTGGAGTATAAATATGCGTCGTTTCATATTCATAAAATGATAAAAGTTCTAGTTTAATCATCAGATTTAATCAGAAAACCATCGACACGAAAATAAGAATAAGTATAGATTTTTTAGAATTAAGTATATTGAGTTTCCTACAAAAGGACAACTATAAATAAATTGACGTCTACACAACTCGCACAGCTATAAACAAAATCTTCGAACATTGGATGTTAGTGTTTTAGAGGTGTTAGTAGTGAGTAACTTTAATATTTAGTAGTTAGGTTCCATATTCACAAAACGTTTAATATTTTTCTATCCAACTTTTGTATAATCTTCAATTAACTAGTTGGTCATCTTGCTGGCAAATAGCTGCAAAATAAAATCAGTGGTTCCAGCTTAGCAAATCTCTGGAAAACAGGCGTGAATTTATGTATGTAAACTGTAAACCAAAAATGCCAGTATATAATTGATATAATGTAGTAAATTAAATTAAATAAATACTGTCACTACTAGTGGATTGGGGGATTGATGGGGTGCAAGTAGAGATACAAATCTCTACACCACAGCATGACCTTTTCCATGTTGTTGCAGCATCAATCATATATTGTCTTGTCCACTATTAAGACATTTTATAAAACATAAACTTAATAAAAATTTGATTAAACGCAACAATAATTAGTTAGTAAGATTAGCTATAAGATATTCTTAAGGCGTTGTACACATTGACCTTTGCAATGTCATGTGTGTGTTGGTTTCTTAGAAAAATTACACGTATCACAGCACGCTGCTAGTTTATTTTATAAATCCTCAGCAAAAATCCTAGACCAGTCCCTCATATCTAAACATGGTCCATACGAACCGGATATTCAAGGATTACTTGCGGAAGTGAAATCAAGGAAAAATTACCTGGAATTAATTATAGAAAATCCAATTAATTAACGCCGACCAGAGTGACGAGAGTTGTACAATTTTTATGTTGAAGAAAAAGTGGCTTGGACATTAAAGTGATTAGAATAAATAAAATTCACAGTGTTAAGCATTATATTTAATATTTTAACCCAACACTCGATAGGTAATAATTATACAGGTAATATTAAGCAGGTACATTCATTTTAGGTACCGCCGTTAGATACAGAGGATTTTATAAGGTTAGTAACGTATCTTACATTTTATATTTACAAAGTTATTTACATATTTACAAGCTTGATAATTATTAAAATTATATACATATATGGGGTTGTTAAGTAATTTCATTTGTGCTACATAGTTAACCAGTGCTTATTCATACAGTACAGTAGCGTAAGAGTTACCTACATTAGTTAACTATTCATTTATAAAACACAAAACCATATAGATTTACATCCCATAAGTATGTACATTGTTAATCATTAGCTAATTATCAGGTCTTTATACTTTGTAGATCAGTAAGTCATTTGTTACATTATTTTTAAGCCTTATATTATAGCAGTTTAAAATTAATTTATGTGATACATTTAAAGTTTTGTACTTGATAAAGTACACTTATCATTATTAATTAAATACAAGTGTTTGGTACAAATTGTTTACATTGTTATTTCATTTAATATTGTACAGTTTCAGGTCTCCGACACCCACCTTCCAAAATGACCGACATAAAAGAACTTAAAAAGAAGCGAGGCAGTTATAAAGGACGACTAACAGTATTTGGCACCTACTTAGGTATTTTAAAAGATTCCGAGCTTAACCCCTGTCAGGTAATGGAGTTACAGTTGCGCGTCGATAAATTAGAAAGTTTTTATGATGAATTTAATGAGATTCAAATAAAATTAGAATGCTTGTGTGACAACATCGATGCTGAAGTATTAGAAAGGACTAATATTGAATCTCAATATTATGGATTGATAGCTCAAGCAAAGATGTTGATTAATAACTTCACTAAATCAGAACAAGACGAAATAAAATCAAATCGTAGTAGTTCTAAGCGTCAACTTGTCAAGTTACCTACCATCAAACTACCAAAGTTCGCGGGATCTTATGATAACTGGCTTGAGTTTCGCGATACATTTTCTAGTCTCATTCATGACAATGATGACATTGATGAAATTAATAAATTTCACTACCTAAGGTCGTCACTGGAAGGTTCTGCAGCTGTCGTCATCCAGTCAATCGAGTTTTCCGCTCAAAACTACACCGTAGCCTGGGAGTTTCTTTGCGAACGATTCGATAACAAACGCTTATTAATTCAAAATCATGTTACAGCTTTGTTCAATATCGAGTCGATCGCTAAGGAGTCCTCAGCTGCATTAAAAGGCCTAATAGATAATGTAAACAAAAACATTAGAGCGTTAAGAACGTTAGGCGAACCTGTACACAATTGGGACACATTATTAATACACATTATTAGTCAAAAGTTTGATTTAAAAACATTTCGAGAGTGGGAAGAGTACAAAGGGCGCTTAGATAAAACTCAATCAATTACTTTTAACCAATTAATTGAATTTATGCGTAATCGTTCAGATATAATAGAAACAATGGAGAAATCACGTCATTCTACACCTAATATAAAACAAAAAACAAATAAAATTAAAGCTATGGTTTCCACAGAAAACACTAGTACATCATTATCACACAGTTGTCCGAAATGCAAGGGCGATCATAATCTTAGTTCATGTCCACAGTTTTTAGCGTTGAGCGTCGGCGACAGAATGTCTTTACTACCAAGCTTTAAGGTTTGTTATAATTGTTTTCGTCACGGTCACTATCCGAATAATTGTAAGAAATCAGGTTGTAAAATCTGCAAGCGCAAGCACCACACGCTTATTCACAACACTGATTACAAGCCGAAACCAGTTTTAAACAAATCACCTGATGACAGTTTGAACGATAAGCCGCAGTCGGTGTCTTCCAATACTGACGATAGTCACGTGGCTCTCTCAGCTCACATTACTGCGCAATCGCACACGGGTGGCCCAGGTGACATTCTATTATCAACTGCATTAATTAGGTGCTACGATGTCAATAATAAACAACACATTGCTCGTGCTCTGCTCGATTCAGGTAGTTCATCTTGTCTAATGACCGAGAAGTTATTTAACAAATTAAATCTACCTTATTTACATACAAATAAATCCATTCAAGGTATTAATAATTCTATTTCACACGTAGCAAAGATGTGTCGTGTACACATTCAATCGTTGAATGAAACCTACAAAAATGATTTACTCTGTTTTATTTTACCCACAATAACAGATAATGTTCCCGCTAGACAAATACATATAAACGTACCATCAAATTTACAATTGGCAGATCCATATTTTCACACACCAGCTTCAATTGATATTATTATCGGAGCAGACGTATTTTGGAGTTTGTTAGGATCAGATAAAATTACATTAGGTAACAATAAACCAACATTTTATCAAACTAGACTTGGTTGGCTAGTTAGCGGCCCAATTAACGGCGGTCATGGTTATAAGTCTCAATGTTCACCAATAACATGTAATTTTAACAAAGTTAACACTGATTACGAAAGTTCTTCTAGTTCTCGTGAGTTATATGACATCCAAAACCAATTAACACGTTTTTGGCAGATCGAAGAAGTTTGTCATGAGTCATCAACTTATTCAACTGAAGAGACAATGTGTGAAGAACACTTTATCCAAAACACTACGCGCCTGTCAGATGGCCGCTTTTGTGTTAAAATACCTCTTAAGGAATCGTCAGATAGGTTAGGCGATTCATTTCATCGTGCTAAACGATGCTTTCTGTCACTTGAGCGCAGAAATTTAAAGACACCCTCACTTGACAAAATGTACAAAGATTTTATGTCTGAATATATTTCCTTAGGCCATATGTCAGAGTGTCATATTAATACAGATCATAAATATTATTTTATTCCTCACCACGGAGTACTACGCGAAAGTAGTAGTACTACTAAATTGCGGGTGGTTTTTAATGCAAGTGCACCCTCCACTTCTGGAGTTTCATCAAATGAAATACAGATGGTAGGACCTACCGTGCAGGATGATCTCGCGTCAATCCTACTTAGATACAGGATGCATAAATATGTCCTTTCCGCTGACGTAGAGAAAATGTATAGGCAGGTGTCTGTACATCCATCAGACAGGCACTTACAGCAAATCATTTGGCGTGATGATGTTTCTACCTTTCTTAAGTTTTATCAGCTGCATACGGTGACGTACGGTACTGCCAGTGCGCCCTTTCTCGCGACTAGGTGCCTTAAACAGGTAGGTCTTGAATGTCAGGATCGAAGGGTCGGAGAAGTTATACTTCATGATTTTTACGTAGACGATCTGTTGACCGGTGCTGACGTTCTTGAGGAAGCTCATATGTTGCGGCGTAAAGTCACTGATACACTTGCTTCTGCTTGCATGCCGTTAAGAAAGTGGAAATCGAATGAGCCCACTTTACTTACGGAACCATCTGATCAGTCTAGCTATGACTTCCACCAGGAAGGTGCTGTCATCAACAAAACTCTTGGGCTTTGTTGGCGAACTGACACTGATGATTTGTGGTTTCCGATTAACATTCCACAGCGCATAGAAAACACTAAGCGTGGCATGCTCGCAATTATTGCGCGAATATTTGATCCCCTAGGATTATTAGCACCGTGTGTCGTTAGCATGAAAATATTGCTTCAGAAACTTTGGTTAGATGGGTTGAAATGGGATGACCAATTAAAACCTCAGGTTAGGGCTGCATGGGCTAACATAATGCAAGCATTGCCAGCATTAAATAATTTACACATTCCACGTCGTGTGGTCTGCGATTCATACAAACAATTCGACTTTCATATATTTACCGATGCATCGGAGCGGGCTTACGGCGCTTGTTTGTATATTCGCAGTATTAATGAGCAAGGTGACGTCGACGTGCGGTTGGTGATGGCTAAAAGTCGCGTCGCGCCTATTAAATCATTAACTGTGCCGCGATTAGAACTCAGTGCTGCTGTGCTTGGTGCGCGTTTATATCGAAAGGTCGCTAGTTCTCTTCGCGTTCAACCGTCTAGTGTTGTTTTTTGGACTGACTCCATGATAGTACTGGGCTGGATTAAGATGATGCCTATTAAATTAAATACTTTTGTTCGCAATCGTGTCGTAGAAATAACAGATATAAGCAGTTCATACACTTGGAGACATGTTTCAACACACGACAATCCAGCGGATTTGTTATCCCGCGGAGCGGAACCTTCCGCTATGCAATTGCTGGATTTGTGGTGGTTTGGTCCATCTTTTTTACGTCAAGACAGTACTACATGGCCGTGCACCAAATTTAACT
This sequence comes from Abrostola tripartita, assembly GCA_905340225.1. Classification (NCBI taxonomy): domain Eukaryota; kingdom Metazoa; phylum Arthropoda; class Insecta; order Lepidoptera; family Noctuidae; genus Abrostola; species Abrostola tripartita. The sequence goes on from HG996494.1 coordinate 3,393,374, forward strand.
TACTAGAGCAAGATTCAGGAATGTTACCTGAACTTAAGCCTAATATAATAGTTAATTTAGCCCGAAATAATAATCATTCTACCGTTTATTTACATGAAGGATTGGTTCAATTCAATCGTTTTTCTAATTTTCTCAGATTGCAACGATCCATCTGTTATTTTTTCCGTTTTATTAATGCATGCAAGGGACGTTCTGCAATTAAATATAATTTAAGTGTTCAGGAGTTACAAGATGCTCTAAACTTTATTATTATTCAGTCGCAAAAGGAGTCTTTCCCTGAATACAATTTGTTATTTAATAATAAAAAACTGCCACATAAAAATCAACTTTTAAAATTAAATCCTTTTCTTGATGAGAACAAAATCATTCGTATAGGTGGTAGATTGCACAATTCAGAATATTCATTTGAAAAGAAATATCCAATTTTATTACAGTCCACTAATCATGTTGTTAAACTTTTATTTAGATATGAGCACTTAAGATTGATGCATGCTGGTCCTCAATTATTATTGAGCACAATTAGAGAGACATACTGGCCCTTAGGTGGTCGTAACCTAGCCAGAGTTTGTTATCGTCAGTGTGTTCGATGTCAGCGTCTAAAGGGACAAACAATTGTTCCTCAAATGGGTAATCTCCCATTGAACAGGCTCTCACCAGCTGATTTTCCCTTTCAAAGCGTGGGAGTTGACTATGCAGGTCCAATATCCTCGGCCAGTCGTCAAGGCCGTGGATGTAAACTAGTAAAGGTATACATTGTAATATTCGTGTGTTTTACTACTAAGGCCATTCATTTGGAGTTGGTGGGTGACTTGACGAGTAGTAATTATCTCCAAGCACTACGTCGGTTTATGTCTCGAAGAGGCAAGCCTCTCAATATATATTCTGATAACGGAACAACATTTGTAGGAGCTTATAACGAACTAGCTAATTTTTTGGAGCGCAGCTGTGGGTCAATTACTGAGAGTGTTGCTCATGACGGTATTAAGTTCCATTTTATTCCTGCCTACGCTCCACATTTCGGTGGTCTTTGGGAGGCGGGTGTCAAATCGACCAAATACCATTTAGTTAGAGTGTTGGGCAATTGTAGTTTGACATATGAAGAGCTTAACTCGGTGTTGGTTCAAATTGAAGGTATATTAAATTCTCGGCCACTTACTCCATTGTCATCAAACTCGGAAGATTTATTACCTCTCACTCCAGGTCATTTTTTAATTGGACGGCCTATCACCGCTCTTCCTGTTCAAGACATTCGGGAGCATTCCTATAATTACTTGATGCGTCATCAATGCATTGAGCAGTTGCGACAGCATTTTTGGTCGCGATGGAGCAAAGAATATGTCTCCGAGCTTCAGCAACGAGTCAAATGGTGTACCGGCAAGGACAGCCTTTCCCTGAATTCCCTCGTCATAATCAAGGATGACAACCTGCCGCCTTTAAAGTGGAAGATGGGCCGAGTCGTCGCTCTTCATCCAGGCACAGACGGTGTAAGCCGAGTCGCCGATATCAAAACGGCATCAGGCATCATCAGGAGAGCATTTTCAAAGATTTGCCCGTTACTGGAGGATTGTTGAAAGGCGAGCTTCCAACGGCCGGGGGCATGTTGCAGCATCAATCATATATTGTCTTGTCCACTATTAAGACATTTTATAAAACATAAACTTAATAAAAATTTGATTAAACGCAACAATAATTAGTTAGTAAGATTAGCTATAAGATATTCTTAAGGCGTTGTACACATTGACCTTTGCAATGTCATGTGTGTGTTGGTTTCTTAGAAAAATTACACGTATCACAGCACGCTGCTAGTTTATTTTATAAATCCTCAGCAAAAATCCTAGACCAGTCCCTCATATCTAAACACATGTGGCTATTGGGTCATGACGATACGAAAGACTAATGGATACCACACGGCATACCTATAATTAGACAGGCAACCAGTTTTCAAATGGTACAAAACTAGACTGTTCTTAAATTCCATGCTTTTTAACTTATTTATATTGATTTGTTAGTTAAGCTTATTATAAATTGCCTTTGCCTTGTCTTTGATCACTGGGTTGTGGTCATGTTATTTTTATTATATCTATACTAATAGCAGAAAAACGTCGGTTACATGACAATATTAAGGAGTAAGTATATAATCAAATACTTACTCCTTTTATTTTTAAATTGATTTACATCAAAATAATTAATTATCCAATGATATTTCAAGAAGTAAATATTATTGCAAAACACGATTTATGGATGACATTACAACAGGCAAGTGTGACATCTAGAAATGGCAACACCATTATCTTAGACTAGCAGACATGTACATACGCGAACGAGAAAGATATAATTTTTTTGTTTGTACACAAAGAAGCTTTAATAAAGCACTGTTGTGAGGTATCCTTCGGGTTTAGTTTTATTTTCGGATATAAATAGCCTACATACTGGTTTGACTTCTTGCGGACACAGCACTAATGGCTGGATTTCTTAAAACATTCCAGTAAGTTTTATAATTATGTACCTACCTACCTACCATTTTAAACAGGGAACGGGTTTATCCGGTTTATTTCTGATGCCCGATCGTTGTTCCAATTGATTACTCAACTAAATCCATATTATGGAATACAATTAAACTTTGTCTGTTTTGTTCGTCGTATTAAAAAGGGCGGGCGGCGTATTGTACCCAACACGAATCTCTTAGTAGACAACCATTCCATCGGTTTGGCGATTTACCCACTGAGATTGGAGGACAAATAGACACAAGGTAGATGAAGGTAGACCGACATGAACGGGTACCAATGTGCTGAATATGGATACCTCAAGAACCTTCTGAATAAATGCTGCTATTCACGTCTGACAGGCGGATTAATGATCTCTACACAGCTGCTCTACCAACACTTATGTGCGTATTAGCATTAAAGCCATCCATTTTGATGCTTTGAATAGTTGCAGTATTTCCATAACTTATTTTTATGATATTATAGTGTCCCAAGTATTTATTTAATTTCTTCAGGCATTTCACTTAACATGACACTTTTTTTAATATATCCATTATTATTTATCCATAGCTTAGCAGTAAAGTGGGTTTAAGTAAACAGCTGAAATATATACTTAGATTATAGTAAAAACAAGTTAAAAATACAATAATTTGTCCCCAGAAGCTTATTTTGGGATTGAATAAAAGTCATGTTATAATTTTTAGATTTATTTTATTTTCAATAACATAAAAATGTTATGTTTTTTCATTTTACACATTTCGAAATGAATTCAGTGGGTACCAACCTGATTGCTAAAATGTTCACATAAGAGTTCAAAATGTTAAATATGCTACAGTACAGTTTGGCTTTGCATTAACTTCTGAGTCATGGGTCGCATGTTACCTTATTAAGAATTCTTTTTCACTTATTTCCAAATGCTGCTTATATTTGTACGAGCACAAAATCTACTTCACAGCAGTTCATTATAATATTCAACAAAATATATAATATTGTAATCATTTACTCACTTAGATGAATCATTCAATTTGATTTTTGTCTTTTTTATAACGTGATATGCTATAAATTTTTTGTGATATTTTCATTTTTTATATAAAGAAATTTGTTACTTTTAAATTACCTTAAATAGGTAAATGTGTAAAAAATTACTATTTGGTCATACAAAAATCAATATGATGATCCATCCAACAGCAATATTTACTACAATAAATAGATCTAGCTAACTGGAATTGAAGGTCCCTTAAAATTATGTAATTTATGCTAAAGCTGTGATCAACTAGACACACAATAAGCCGGGACCGAGTACTGACTCGACTCAATCACCAACAAACGACATTAAAACTTGACTATTATTCGAAAACGAACTTTTATCTTGTTTGAATAATTGACCACGGCTTCATATAATACTAATTTTATTGTTTTTCGTAATAGTTGACTAACTCTAAAGAGGCGTCCATATTCATAGCATGAAGTAAAGATGCGCAAATCATCAATTTACGTAAGATTGTGGAAGAACCATCAGTTTCACATACAACTCTAGGATAGAGATATCTTTATTAACTGTTATTTAAAATTTGATTAACAATAACTGTTTGATAATTTTACAACATCTAGTAAATGAATAATGGTTTCATGATTATAATATATATTTTAAATTTTTCGGGAACTTAATTCCATTTAGAAACAAATATCGTTGACAATTTGCGCTGCACATTACTCTAAATATATGTATGTATAAAAAATCGTCACTAATACAATTTGTATTAATTGCGCATTAAGTACTTAAATTATTGAAAATTGAACCAAACATTTGAAAATATGTGAAATTAGATTTTGTCAATTCGATGCTCATCGCAATTTTTATTCCTAAATATATGTATAAATACTTTAAAATAATGCTTTTATCTATATTAAATAAAATTTATTTTATAAGCACTTCATTATTATTGCTTGTTTGTGTATCTGAGGTGGGCATAAACGAAACAAAAATAAGATGAGCACGGATGTAACACATTTTACTATTATGTTAATATTTGCGGTTTGCACTTGTAAATAGAGAAACGTTTGAGAGCACAAATACAGTACTATCAACATTAACTTAGATGATAATGGGAAATCTATTAAAAATATAAGTATATAAAATGCAAGCAAGATAATTCTTGTGCTAAGGATGTCAAATTACATGAGGAGTCAAATTATAAATATTCTTACTTATTCATTTTAAATCAAGTAAAAGGAACATTCTTCTGTACAAAATCAATGGAATACTAAGGGACTAGTTCAATATTACTAATAAAATATTATTAATGCTTTTAGTGGAACTTGAAACATCAGTACCAGAGCTTCAAATGCTGCTAATAAAAGAGGAAATTGAAAGTATACTAACGACAGAGACTCAACAGTTAAACGTAAGTGTTGGTAGCTTACTGTACTGGGCTCCAAACGCATGGACTTGTATATTAGGTATGGTAATTTTGTATTTACATGTAAAACCATGTGTAGATTTTTCTTTAATTTAGTAATACTATACTAAACTGGCCGTCATATAAGTATCTGCCATGTTCTTCTCCTATATATAACTAGGTAATATAATATACTTATCTAAATTCATATTTACAAATAATACAGTTCATTACTATTTATATAGAAATTAAAATATATTTCTATCATTCTTCGATTCACATAACGCAAAATAATTTAACAGAGTTCATTTTTGCACTCACATTTACAATATACTTTGTAACTAATTTGTTACCATCTATTTGTTGATTTCAAACAACTCATTTAGAAATATATCACCCAAAAGCGAGTAGCGTTATACTCACGAATCCTATCATATCTTACCATTTAAAAATGCAGAATATGCGAAAACTTGAAGGAATATGTTTACAGTAAATGGCAATTGAACATTATAGTTCGCTCGCATCCAATAGGAACTATAAGATTCACAATGCCCCCGGACGGGCCGGCCGCGCTCGCGCTTAACCTATACGTACAAGGAGTCGCCCAGCCCTGCCCACAGTACACAAAACAACTAGCACAAATAAAATAACTCCTCTTTATTATTTACACCCAGTGAACTATTCACAAATTATGGACACAAATCAAAAAACTCTAATCGATTACAGTTATATCGAATAAGAAGTTGAATTATTAATAAAAATTTGTGTTACAGTTTATGCTAGAGTTTAGAATATTTCAAGGAGCTCAGTAGCGCCACCGTATGTGCGGCGGTGCGAGGAACTATACATGCACAACACCGCAGTGTCTATGGCCGTTCGCCTCCAATACTTTACTTATATACCTAATAAATGTTCTCCAACACCATTGTTTCAACAATCGATGTCTCGGCGCGCCGCTGTGTTCGACACGGCAGCTCCGTTCGAACTTCTACAAGACGATAACACCTTTACAAGGTGACAGAGATTCTGGTAGTATCTACTGTCCGAATGCTCTGCAATATTTAACACAGCGGCGAGTGGAGAAGGAACTAAAATCTAATATCACAATATCGGGCTTCTGGCTTGAATGCGAGTTGAACAAGCGCCTACTTTGACTCAGACCAACAAATCTCGGAACTTGTGTAACAAGCGAGTTACGTAGACGGCGTTAGATGTTACCGAAAACATTTGATATAGCAACAACGATGAGTTAAACCATGGTGGAAGAGTATCGATAGGTACAATTCAAGGTGTTTTGCAGTTACCAGTAGTTAGCACCGTTGTTATAATTGACGATCCTATACGTACTTCCGTCTACGTATGTCTCGGTAGGTTGCACATCTCGTCCCAGCAATTTGTCGTCGTTCACTCGAACAATGCCAAGAGGTCGTCGGAGGAGGGTGCGCGCGGCGGGTGGCTACCCGCCGACGACGATGACGACGGCGGCGTTGCTAGCAGCTCTCCAAGCGCCGGCGCGTCCAAGTACGACAGCAACTCCATGGGATCCACACTCGTTTCCGGCAATAACTGGAAATTAAACGACACGTGATGGCTTCTGTTCACAGGTAAACTCCATTTATCTTCGGGTTAGCAATATCAAGAATGTTGACGATTTCCTTTACAATAATTGACTATCAGCTGAACTAGTGCACCTGTTAATACTTGAGTTTACTTGGCACGATTTAATAGCTTGATCATTTGTTAATATTTGGCTTGTCAAATAGTTGGAAGTTTGGCATTCTTTAGTGAAATAAGGGCTAAATATGAAGATAGCCTAAAACAATACTCACGTTGAGATTATCGGTGCCTTCCCCGTCTATGACAGCGGCAGGGTCGAAGTTTAAGTCGGCGGGGATGTCGACGTCGGTGAGCGAGTGGACGTCCACGGACGGCGGGCCCGGCGTGTGGGACGAACCCGGCGTGTGCGCGCCGCCGCCTCCAGGCGTGTGCGCCGAGCCCGGCGTGTGCGGCGTGTGAGGGGTGTGCGGCATCTGCGCAATACATTCGCAATTAGAGAAGCCGGAGAATAATGAAGATCATCATCTACGAAGTTACTTGTAAGTTAAATATTTTTCAATGACTAGATTTAAGTAATAATTGATATTTAGCCAACGTCTGTGTAACACGTAACTTTGCGGTTCGCTATACAGTCAAAACAAATGAAGAAAAATAGGACGCCATTCCATAAAATGAAATTTTATTAAGACTACAAAATATTGGTTTTATATAACGTACCTGATCGTTTAGGCTCTTCTCCATCGCGTTAAGAGGGTCTAATGAATTGACACTATCATTAAGATGCGACAAGGGTCCGTTCCCAGCAAACTCGTTGCTACCAGGTCCGTTGGTCATACCAAAGTCGTAATTCTGGTTGTTCGAACTTGAGTTTCTGTTTTGTCCGTTTTGATTGTATGAGGAGATCATAGAGCCACTGGCGATTGTGTTCATATCAGGCGGGAGGTATGGAGAGAGGGCCTGATTCATGTCCCAGTTGTTCATAGTAGGCATGTTCATGGAGCCCGGTGATACTGCCTTGCTTCGTTTTCCTATACTTCCATCACTACTGTCTTCTTCTTGCTGTAATTGAATATAAGATACCTTTTAGAAATCTTACACATTCTTGAGGAATTTGAAAAACACCTCGCACAAAATCATATCGTGTTTTATGATATAAATTTTGTACTCGGCTAAGATAAATACTTACCTTAATGCCAGTATTGTTGGTAATCTTAGTTGCTTTCCAGTTAGCTCCGCTGTCGATTGTAACTTCATCAACGTCTGAACTGTTCAACGTGTTGAGGATACCCCACATGTATTGGTCGACTTCTAAACCTTCCAACTGCGCGGGTTTACTGTAACACAATGATTTTGTTAGAACTATGGATTTAACACATATATTTACTTTCAATAGAAGTTATATTGGTACTACTTACTTGCAAACTGGACACCTCCACGACCCTCGCTCACAATTAAGTTGTAAATAAGACTCGAGATCGAAGCATTGTATGTGTTTGCATTCGTGTCCACGTGCCGGTAGAGTGATCTTTTTAAATGTGATTGGACATTTTAGCGATACTTTTAATGCTGTTTGTTCAATACCGTCCCTATCGTTTGCTGTGTTGGAGCCATTGCTACCGTTCGTTGGCGTCTGGTTGAAGTTCATTTTTATCTTGGCGATGCAATGATCTGCTGTTAACAGCCGCTTCCTTAATAAACCTTGCAGCACACTCCGTACGCTCGGCCGATGAACTAATTGTAATACAAACAGGTGTGACTGAAAAAACAAAAATATTGTTAGTCTTTTGTTGTTCACTGTAATCTTGTATCAAATTTAATTAGTACCGCGGTCCCTACATCGCGTTTTTAATTAAACATTACTTACACAACAGCAGGCTGATACAGTTATTTGTATCGTATTCCTGCCTGGCTGGCACACTTCTTTCAGGTACAATGGTTTGTGCGATGTTTTGTTCTCTCCTCTATCTATAATTAATGGAGTCGCGTTGACCGACACTTGAACACTCGCTGGCCAGTTCGTGTTCATCTGCCTATCCTCGTGGTGGAAGCATTTTAATTGTAACTCAAGGTCCGATCTGTAAAACAAATAGCTCATTACATCCCTGTACTACACAATATACTACCGACATACGTTAGTATTATTAAGGTGTCACAATATTTACCTCCATATTAACGTCGAATGGACTGTGGGTTTTAATTGAAATACATGATTGCTAACTGCTAAATTATGTTCTAATCTAAATGGTGGTAATATTATACCATCTCTTACGGGGAATGTTAACCGGAGCTCGTCATCTGTAAAGAAAAACCTCATTAATAAACAAGTTCTATATTTAAAGCCCTCATTTTAATTATATTGAGTAAGTATTCTTACTTTGCATGCCCATTGGTGGTTTTAACTCGTTGAAGTGCGGTTTGACATCACCATTAGGGCTGATGTAAGGAGGCATACTGCTGGCAGGCGTAAGAGGCGGCGTAGGGTTGCCAGGAACAGGACTGTGCTGGTAGCTCATGTTGGTTCGCATGGCAACCTCTTGTGCGAACTGCCCGCCGTACTGTCCCCCGTACTGCGCGTTACTGCTCTGGTGTTGCGGGAACTGATTCGGAACGCCGCCATTAAAGTACTGCCCTTGGTTAGAGTAGGGCGGCGTGGATTGCCGCATTGTTCCTCTCATTGCCGCACCGAAGTTTCCGCTCGGTCCAAGCGGCTGCTGAGGCGGGTATTGCCCCTGAAAGCCCGGTCTGCCACCATACCCCGCTGGGTACTGGCTGGGCCCAAATCCAGGCTGCGCACTAATGTACTGCGTTTTTCTTTGTCCCATGAGCATAGTGCCTGATGGGTACGGCGTATGACGCCTCTGGTATCCCGGTCCCATTTTCGCAGAGCTTCCCATTTGTCCAGGCCCCATCTGCGAAGGCATCATATTGGCATGCATGCCCATGTTGGCCATCTGCGCCATGGGGTTCATCCCGTTCATTGCGGCGTTACCCATCTGGCCCATGTTGGTCATCCCATTCATCCCACCATTGCCCCCCATCCCCATTCCGGTCATAGCCGGGTTATGGCTGCGCTGTTGACCGTAGCCATTCATCGCGCCATACTGGGGATTTCCCATAGTCATGTTGTTTTGCATCTGTAAAGTAACAAAATCATCGTTAAATAAGTATGTTTAATTTCAAGTCTTTTTTAACCAGTTGTCAATGGGGATCTACTAGCAGTTAGCATGCGCTTTCTTAAAGATATGATTTGAATTAGTATCGTGTGAGTGTAGTTTGTATTAAACATGTTACCTGCGAGAAAGGCTGCGAGTCCTGCATCGCGGCCGTGGTGGCCGCGGCGACCATTGCGGCGGTGGCGCCGAACTGCGCGTTCTCGCCCCCGCCGCTCATCGCGCCCGCACCGCCGGCGCACCCATAGCCGCTACAAACAAATACCAACAACATAAGTCAAACACCAACATACATTATCTTATCTATTCAACGATTTGAGAACTAAACTTAACCAACAGGTGTTCTGTTGCCTTTATTAGCTACATTATTAGAGGATTCGTTACATTTATCTTCTTAAGACAGCAGTAGCTATTCACTTTGACTATGCTTTACTTCATTTTATTACGTTTATTTTAGCGTTATTCAGATGTATGCAACGGTTAAAGTGAGTCAATTTGAACATTGTAATGAGAGCTAGCGCTCTTTAACAATAGTTACTACTTCTTATACAGTAGATCAACTAGATACACATGTATATATTAAATGTGAAATCGGTCCAGTTAATATTATTTCACTCACGATACGAGCAGTTTCTATTGCAAGCGGCCTTGCAGAATCGAACATTCCACACGTTAACGCTTCGATTATTAATAAACTCCGACTCAATATTCAACCCAAATTCTATCGACGCAAGATCTTTTTTTAATACACGCTGTGATTTTATTATTTTACTAACAATGAGAGAAAAAATCAATATGGACGTATAGTGACGCGTTGTAACCCCTGTGTTTCTCTCGGGATGTGTTTGATTTTTTTGTACGGCGCCGGAGTGGGAGCGCGATTCATGTGAACTGCTTTTGGGGCGAATTCCCGAGCCTTCCCGGAGCCCTTTCTAATAATTCCCATTCGACAAATGCACGACAAACACTCGCACGGGCTACCCATTGTTGCGAGCATCTGTAGTGGTGCAACAATATTGGCCCTTTGTGTACGTGTATGAAATTATTTTAATGAATATAGATTTACATGTGTGTGTAACTGTTTATGTGTGTAAATGTTTAATAATATAAACTGATTACGTACGTTAACTACTTCATTTAGTAGCGAACGACATGTTTATTTCGGAATTATTAATATGTTTATCCTATTTTTTTGTTATGATTTTATATGAATAGTGAACAGACGTTCTAATGCAGGAAGGACATAGGTCCTAAATATATTAAGTAATTGCAAACGTCACACCAATAAAAGCGGTTGTCAGTTGCTAATAAATTAAATCGCTGTGGCTGCTTCTAGATACTTTAAGTATTCTCGTAAATAGCTTAACAGATACTTAGTAGCGTCGACAACCAATAAACATACGAGTCAACAACGCTCATCTCGACATCGTCTCTATTCATCGTCGCTATAGATGATTTACAAGGGTCCTTCCTTAGGTAAACTTGGCCCGACCTGCACTTCTTTTTATAGTTTTGTCTGGACCTTTTTTCTTTTTGCCGATCGAAACGTGTAGACGACAAAAAATCTGTGTTCTGTATCCTGGTGCACTTTTTGTTAAAGTGGTACCACATCCGAATAATCACTTACGGTCTGCTCAAAATATTTGGGATATTGAATACGAACGGTCGTCTAAGGCATTCTTTTGGGATAATTCTTGGAACACCTTTACAAAGACTTATCTTTCGGCAAATGCGCCTGCATAGACGTAACGTCTACTTACAAAACGGTACTGAGTATCGAGTCTTGAGCTTTGTGTACGGAATAATTTGACACGATCTATTCGTGGGCGCCTTACACCCGGTCTTCGACATACGAAACTTCTAAATAAATCAATATGAATGAGTAGGTAAGCCGCTATTTCGAGAAGCTGGAAGGTGTTTGGCATAGTATTGAGAGATGTGCGAGTAACGCGTAGGTATTTTGATACATAGGCTGCAGTTAATTTTAGATTAGTGCGCAGACGTGTCGGATTCCTGGTTAATTGGCAGTGGAGATAATCGCGCATTGAATCCAACTGCTTAAGAATCGTACGTCTACTTTCTGATTTATAACTAATTACACAATTTGTTGACATTTCTATTGTAGGAAAGTACAATAAAAGATTAAGATTTCACGAATAATTAATTAAGCGTGTATAACTGGATGTTTAATTTTATTTGAAGTGAAGTGTTAAATAAGGCATTAATTGTGAGTCTCGTATAGATTACTATCGCGGTAGCGTGAAGTCGCGGCGTGTTCCACCCCTGTGTTTCGACGACAGTTGGTCACCCCCATTTAAATACCACTTCACATTGTGGCTTGTGCGCACACTAACATAATTTAAAAGCGCCAACGTTGATATTTTTGGATCGATGTTAGTTCAATGTCACAAATATATTTGTTAGTGATATTTTGGATAAAGAAACATTTAAGTATCATAATTTTATTTTATTCTCAAATTAAATCAAAGAGTTGAATAAAAAATTTGAGTTAGATGTCAATTGATATTTGTTTTTTGATGACTGTCATAACGTACTTATACGATTAGACAAAGCAATAAGTTTAATTACATTTGCTATATCTATCTCATTTCTCATCAATTGACGCGGGGTCCGGAGAATGAATCATGCTTCAAGGAGCGGATTCCGGGGGTTTACAAATGGAGCCGAGCGTTCCGGGGTAAATACGGTACAATGAGCGGGGAAGGGTCGGTTACGTCGCCTAGGGTAAGTGGGGCCGGTCACGTCAATATGGGGCTTTATTACGGCGACGCTCCCGATAATAATTTGTTTAGCTGTGATGATATAGAAACGACAGAAATCACTGATTTAATAGCCAGAATTAAAGAAGATTAAAACGACAATTTATTGAATCGAGAGCTTTCTCTCTCTAATATAATCTAGACGTAACGTTAACAAATCAAAAACATTTAAGGTATTCTCCGTTCAGGCATGCCGCACGTGGTGTAGGTAATGTATGTTGTGTCAGTGCATCCGCCCCCTGTCGTCTCGCTCGCTTCAAACTGATGTTTTTCCCACGATCACTTACAAACCGTTACAAATCTCATATTTTTAACTTATATCAATCAAACATTTCATTTTAGTAATCACTTATTATAATGATTAACACGTTTGATATTTTACTAGAAAATTTTGTACATCATTTTACAGCTACCCTTGAAGTTAAGTTGACTTCCTGCGTTATATTCACACAATCTCGTTGTCGGTCCCCATTTTATTATTATTTACTTATTGGTTTTGTATAGAGGCAGGCTGCCATCAACAATATGTCGTTTGTAAAGGTGACTACTAAACAAAGCCGTTGAGCGCTTCGACTTAACACCTGCCCACAATTTTTTTATTACTTTATGTTTAAGCTCGTTATAATAATAACTCATTAAGAACGGTTATTACAACAATGCTTTATTATTGATTATTCAAAGAAGTGATAGTTGGATGAAATCAAGGGAGAAAGTTAAGTTCCTAACGTAAAACATAGATACTATTAAAATGAATCTTAACTGTTCGATGCTCTCGGTTGTGTTGCTAGTTTAAATGTTTTGTTTATTTGTGTTTATTGTAAGCGCTAAAGTGCAGTCACCGCGTGCATTCCCATTATATGCTTGTGTGAGTGAGTTTTGTAAATGTGTGCGAGCCTCTGCGCTAGTGTGAGTGTAATGAGGTGCGACTGTGTGAGTGCAGGGTGCCCTAAAGCGTTTGTGCGTGTGAATGGAGGAGCACATTTCATTTATAATTGCGGTGATGCGCGGTCGACAATGTCACACTTGTGTGTACTTTTTAAGTTGTTACGTTCATTTAGTTTTTAGAGATGTTTATTTCTTTTTTAATTCATTAGTATTTTGATATTCTTGTAAATATTAACTCTTTTATTTCGCTAATTGTTTTAATTAATAGTAATTTTACACCTGAATCATAAAGTAGTTTAAGATATTTACGTAGATGGTGTATTTTTGATTTTATTGCTTGTTAACTACGATAAGGTGGCACAGGTAAGCCGAGTCACGTTTCAGCGTTTTGTTGAAATGTAAACAAACTTGTTCCGGATAAGATAAAAACAGTAAAGGCAGCCTAGTAGGTACCTAATACAAGTCAAGTTTTGGTAACTGATAACGAGAAAGACCTACTCATAATTTTTCGCTTCGTAATTGAATCGCTTGATAAAAACATTTCTAGAGTTTAATTTTGCAACGAAAAAGTAATAATGGTGGCTATAGAGTTAGCGATTCGCATTCCAAACTTGAAATTCAATTATGAGAGCAACGATCATTGTTTCGCCTGCTTACGATTAGATGACTTTGTTATGACGCACTTTTCTCTACCTGACTGACGTGAATTTAACTTTTCGCTCTTTTGATTTGCCTTTTAACAGGCTGTTAAGGAGATAAAAAATAAAAAGACTCACCTAGGGGCGTTGACTCTGTATCCAATGGTCCCTTGCAATGGGTTGTGTTTTCCACTATCGGGAGCTGTTGCTCCCCCGTAGGTGATGATTGAGCCCGCGTACCCGGCCGTACTATTGGAGTGCGCCGTCCTGCCGTTCCTAGGCACCCCCTGAAACACGATGCACCTGGTTTGTTGCGGTCCAAAAACATCGACGTCAGCTCGGAACTGACATTTTCTCCAAATGACATTAACTCCGTGAAAAATCCTTCTTTGAGATTTTTTCTCCAATATTGTACTCGTGTCAGTCGCAAGCGTACAGTCGTATTTTCTGTTATCGCGTATCGCGCGTAAATTTCGCTCCAGCCGTTCGTTGAACGTCAACAATCGACGAAACGTTCATCGTTTACCTTTGTGAATTTTCATCGTCGTCATCTATTTGTGAATTGTTTCATGTCTTTGAATTGAATTTGTAATTTAGCGGTTATGATAAAATTATATGGTCAATTAATTTAACACTTATTTGTTTATGCCATCCATGTAAAAATCACAATAACTACAATCACGTTCTGATTTTTCGAATATTCACATTTTTTCAACACATAATTTATTCTGTCAACGATGAACGCTTCGCTAATACATTCCGTCTTCGAATCAGCTGAGACAAAATCCAGCGTGTAAGTTTTTCGACAGGTGGTGAATTCTGGTTTTAAACCTTCCACAAGTATTGTTTAGTACTTCTCACATTATTCTTCCACAAAATATTTTTCTGAATAATTTTCAACGCGATTGAAAAAATTATATTTATTTCAAAACTTGTAGAAAGTAGTAAAACCAGTGCAAAACTTTAGAAAAACACTTGTATTTACTTGAATGCCACTTTCACGTAACACGAGTCTTGAATTCACTTTAGAAATATTTTATTCATAATCCAATGTTGACACTTAGAAGAAATCCTTTATTGGTGGTCCACTTCACAGTTTGTTCAAAAATCCAAATTGTCACTTAACACCACTCATTAAAATCCAAATCCAGGGAGTAATGAGATCAAACTTGTCACTGTGTTCCAATATTCGATAGCCAATAAGTTATCGTTCACTCACGAGTTCGACTTTGAAGTCACCGAAACATCATAGACGTGTTGCACGAGTGTCGACACCGACGTAACTGGCTACGACGGCGAACGACCGCGCATTCGACCGTCAAAGGTAACACTGGATGATGGCGATGGCGAGCCGGCGACGGTGAGTGAGAGGTTGCGGCGCGGGGCGCTCCCACCCCGCGCGACGTTGCCAGCTCGCCGCGATAAGTGGCGCACCCCCGCGTCCCCCGCTCGTAAGTCGTCGTCTCGGCACTCTGCGATCGGCCGTGTTCGGGCGCCATCGTCACCGTATCGGCTCCCTGCCCCACCCCGCGCGCTCGACGTTTTCACGTAACGGTCCTCAATCGAGCGCGATACTGCCACTGCGATAGTTGCAATGTTCTCTCGTCATTGCGATTTCAATGATCGAAGTAGAGCGCCTTCGATACAATTGATAATGTTATCGTTAAAAGGTCATTTTTGAAATTTTAAATAATCAATTAATTTGATGGAAATAGATCGAATAAATCAGTTCGTCTAATTCTCAGGTAGATATTAAGTATCAGAGTTTTTGCGCAGCGGCTCGACGCGGTGCGGCGGTCGACAAGCGTCTGCGTTGGGGCATAATAATTAGCAACGATAAACAATGGGCTTGGCGTCCTCTGGCCGCTACCTGCGCATGACGATAGAGGACGAGTGACTTGTCCTGAGATGTCCTTGCTGCGGTACGCGGCGTTGTCGTTGCACGCATTTCGCACACATCTTTAGTAACAATATTAATCCATCATTTATATATTTACTTTTATTAATGATTGTATTAGATACATATTATGATCGAATTTATTTATTCTATATTCCGTGACATACATAAATTATATTGTATAAGTACATACATAATTTTATTTCCAAAATTTTAATGAGATATGGTAGACCTATTTAAAGTATCAACCTATCTATCGGTAACTTCAGAAGGATTTATAATTTTCATTTTTTTTTTGCATCAACTTTCGCTTATTTTTGTCGTTGAAACTAAGATATTTTCAACATAAGGACATAATTATGTAAAAAAAGACCTTGAACGTATCCTTCTATTCTTAGTCCTATGTCGTCCGCATAGGCATGAACCTGCAGATCTATCACGTCAATGGAGATAAATAAGTAGTTATTCATAAAATAAAACTTGTCGGATGAATTAAAGGAGAAAGGCAGAGTCGAGTCATATCAGAAAGTCGAAACAAGGCATAGGAACTGTGATAGCTTTACGAACAAAAATAGTATTCTTCTCCTATTTATATAAATAGGAGAAGATTCGATTATTTTATATTAATATGATATCTGTAAAGCAATTTAGTTCGAATTTGACACTTTAATAATTATGTTCGAAGTAGTAGTTATGGGTATTTTTATACTTAACTAATATTATATTTTAAAAAAATTACTCTTCCGCGTTTAAATATATACCTACAGGTAGTAGGTATATATTTTTACTGTTGTTAATTATAGACCGAGATGTAAAAATCGAATTGTTCCCTTGTAGTTAGAAAACCGTAGTGTGGGTCTAAAGTTCTAAACCTATCTTAACACTCGTAAACTGGTCTGCATTAGTTTAGTGCGGCACGCACGTCGCCTGCGCCGACTGGAAAGCCGGGAAAGCGAACGTAGAGCGCGCGCAGCGTCTCGTCCGCGTTCCGATGCGCCCGCGCCGCCCTCTACTCCATTCATAAAAATAATTAACTACCTATCCGCTCTACCAAATCTAAATATAAATGTTGAGTAAACAAAAATTTTCACATGAACATCGTAATTAAGGAAAGGGTTACGAAAGAGACCACTTCTTTATTTTACTGGTATTAATTATTTTCGGTATATTCTTTTAAAATCATACATTCTGTATTTTCTATAATAATTATATAGGACAAAAGGATAAAGAAAAAAAAATCTTAAGTAAAGGCGATGTATCATTTTCGGCCATCTCTTGTACATTTAGAAGAAAAAATATCACGAATTGAGGAAAACTATGCTTTCGTGAATTTAGCCCTGATTTGTTGTGCAATAAGTGCAGTAAAAAGTAATAGTTTTTCAATTATTGCCATATTATTCAACTTGGCATCTAATATTTTGCCTGCTTTCGTTCTGATATTTATGTTTATGTTATAGTTATAGGTATAGTTTTAATGTGTACTTTGTATTTGCATGTTGAAAAAAGTAGGCGAAATATGTGAAACTACTATTATATTATCTCCATCTGTAAACACCATTATTTCGAGCAAATAAATGATTCTTATTCTTCTTATAATCATGCCATATCAAAACTCAATATCACGTAGGCGATAAATATAAAAGTTCTAGTGTTCTTGTTCTATTAATAATTGTTAAATGATTCTCTTATACATATTATTGATAAATTATAAGCAAGTGTAACGATTTCATGGTTAAAAAAATTATAATAATATAATTTAATCTACTTTCCTGAAGTGTACTTCTGAACTGAACTATGTTCTGATAAATGTCAAATTCTTAAAGGTTATGTAAATGTCATCTCTTCAAACATTCTTAACTCATGACATGACAAACGTCAAACATTTTTTATATTTATTATTTGCACTAAATCATTAGATGTTATGAAAAAAAATGTTACTTTACTCTATTCAGCGGTTAGTTTCCCAACTCCGCTAAAAGGTACATGTTATGGCCGGAGTCCCATACAAATATGATGTACGATGACGTTGGTAGTAGGTATACCTAATCCGTAGCCGTCATAGATGTTATTTACTTCCCTTTTATTTTTTGCCACTAGAATAGTTATTTAGTTTAGTTGATCATAATGAAATCATGTTAAATCAGTTTTAAATATAAGTAGATAACTTGTTATCATTTTATTTACTTAGTTAAATAATAATTGTTTTTTTTATTTATTATGAATCTGTCCGACATCGACTGCGTGGAATTTTTGTTCGTGTCTTATCAGGGATAAAAGTAGCCGAAGTCCACCCTAAAAATTGATGACTTGTTTCAAAAATTACCCTATACATTACCAACCAACAAACTTTACCACTTTGAGGTTAGTTATTAAGTAGGTACTGAACTCAATATTAGGTTATTGCAATTGGAAAGCTTTCACAGTATTATATTATAAGGGCGAAAGTTTGTGAGTGTGTTTGTATGTTTGTAACCTCTTCACGCTCAATCGGCTGAACCGATTTTACTAATGTTGGTATGGAGGTGGTAGCTGACACCCTGGATTAACACATAGGCTACTTTTTATCCTGAAAAAATGCAGCGGGTAAACGAGGCTCAGCTAGTTCAATATAATTTGAAAATTAACTGAAACAGCTTCATTAACTTCGTGGTTGATATAGAACAACCGGAAAATTTAATTGTTTAATACGTGTTTAGTTACATTTCTTCCGCAGAACTTTATCAATACTGATAATGTGTGTGACGTAGGACAACTGATAACACACCGTATTCCATGCAAGCCATCGTTACTTACCAAAGTACCTACCTACTGATATTATTATTATATTCACATTTTTAGTGCTACGTGACTTTATGAACAATTCGAAGGTCACTAAGAAGCATTGGTGGAATCTAATCAGTGTAGAGATCTATACCATTCGTAAGTTTACGTACACAATAATAGAAATAAATTATAGCGAAGGTATGTTGATTGTAAAAATATAACATTATGGAAGAAAGTTTTTGTTACCCATTTATTAGTTTTGTTTAGCCTTGGGCGGGCGGCCGAATTCCTAACTTACGGACTATATTTCTACACAAAAATCGTATAGTATAAAATATTGGTGGCGAAAGCATATTTTGTTATTTCATTGTTTCTTGTAATGGGATGTTATATGGTTGGGTAGGTTGCGTAGGCTTTGAAAGCAGACCGAAGCTAGATACAGACAGCAGACATCGTTTAGAAGGATCCAGCCCCCTTACCATGAACTCTTAAAGCAGGACAGTTTACGATGTGGAAGCGGGACGCCGCTACGTGCAGTGTAATGCGGCGTATCGCTTCCACGTCGTTCCAGAAACCGAAAGCCTACGCGAGTTTGGAAAACCCTTAGGCCAGTTTTAAAACGAGCTATAATACGTGTATCTTAACTGTGTGTGTACTATATTTATTATTAGAAACTAATACAACATCTCAAGTTCTCGCAATAAACAGCAAGCATTGATGTATCTTCCGACCGTTATTTTAAACCCACGTTTTGTAAATGACCCGGTATGAAGTCCCGTGTAATAAAGTTATGAGTATATGCTACGAGTCCAAGCTATGTTAACTTACAATTAGATAATATTTTTGGTCCCAAATTGAGATTTAGTTATACACTGCGGAATTTATTGAGTGTAGGTATTGCTTACATTTTGAAACCTGAAAATTGTGTAAAGATTAGGTACATAACTTAATGAAATATATTGTAGATATAATCACATTAACAACTCGGTTTCCGAAATTACTATTATTACAACACAGTATCGCGCCCATTACTTCTGAAACTGAACGACATAGAAAAAAGTATAAAACTGAGATAATGTGACATTTCCATGCTACGCTTGTTGTTTATTTACTACATACGGATTATTTTTTATGTTTAAATTGATCAGAGAATCAATTTAGACGATCAAGCTTCTTCTAAGAAATAATAAAAATTCACGCACCGCCAAACATTGTTATATTAATTGTATTGGATCTACTTAAGTCGTTAGTGATAAATCGTTTACGCAGGGTACGTTGGCTCTACTTGTTAAATGTAGAGTCTACTTATTAGGAATTTCATGCAATTTGGGATAAAACTAAAATCTAGGATTTTAGTGGAAGGGATTTAAGAGGAAACAGTTTTGCCGACTTGTACTATACATTTCAATGCATAGAAAAAATCTTAGACACGTTATGATTAGTATTAAGAAGGTCACATACGGTATGCACGCAATCAACTGAGTTATACAACAATAGCTCATCATCAAAGCGTTGAAAGCGGAGAATTAAAAAATCAGTTTTTCCTCATATGTTGACAACAGTTATAAATCACAGTCGCCGTGTTTATTTTATGATCCAGCTATTATCGTCAACTCGGCGGTTTTGCAACGTGGCCGCTGTGCCGCCTCGGAGCTGAAGCGCGGGATAGGGTTGTCGAGTTATCAACACATTCGCTTATTACACACAATTTGTATCGCAGAATATGACAGGTATCTGAAATCCATGAATTCTATTTACTTTCATTGAGCCTTCTTTGGAGTTTCTTCATACATATAACTTGAATAATGTAATCGCGACGGTCAGTTGCACTGAGAGCGATCTATACGCCATCCCTACGTTCGTAGAAGTCGTAAAAAACAGATATAATATAGTTGTACAAATGTACATGCATCAGCTATTTCTGTACAGGTCTGTACTTCCATTCCTGTGGTGTTTTGTGGCTATAGCATTTAAGCAGTATTCATTTCTTTTGTGGTCACGCTGTAATTTTCTGAAATTATAAACATGTCAAGAAATGGCTTCTATTCTAAGTCTATACAAAAAAAGTTCTAAAACAGCGTGATGTACCATGGATTTAATAGTATCTGAAATTATCAATCTTCTATCATCCTACCTTCCGTCCGAAAAGAAAGATGGGAAGAGGCCTTTGCTCCGCAGCGGGACGTATTTAAAAAAAATATTATCATAATAATACTTAGATAGGAAACAAAAACACGAGTACGAGTATTTTGGTCGCAGAATGTAAACAGCGCGACGTTATCGCACGTGATGACACCGACATAATGATAATGATTACGCGTTTTACTAATGTCAGAATTTATTACTATTATTTTCAGTATTTAACGTCAGTAGGTATTCTTTTTATCGCAGTTGGAACGAATAAGGCGTTTAGGTATTTCTGCGTGAAGTAGAAATACAAAAATTGGGGCTCTATGGCGGAAATTATAAATATGATTTTTTGCATAAACAGACTTCCAACAAGTTCTTCTATGGTTATGGTTAATTTTACTTTTTAATCGAATTAATTAGTTAGTTTATCGCACTTCCTGACTAATTAGTATCAAGCATTACTTTAACAATTCATCAGTCCTTACCCAATCCGCAAACATTTCTTTTTCTAGGTTGTTACTGGTTTACTAACAACACAACTTGCGTATGCGCAATAAACCTGCCATTGATGTCTTTGTTATTCGAAGTTTATCGAATCATGTTCATTACATCCTTTTTTAAATAATCCTTAAAGTACTTCTGCTAGCTTATTATCAGATTCGTTTTGATTTGTAATAAGTGTTTCTATTGTTTTTATTATGGACTTTTTAATTTTAAAGAGCAGAGCAGAGCCTAAAGATACAAATTGCTCTAAAAATATTTCTATAGTTTGTAAACAAATATTTTTCCACTTGCAGCAAAGCCCGTCGTTTCTGATTATATGTGTTTCAGTTAGAGCTTGTGGAAGTTATAGTTCACGGACAAATTCATAACGGAACTTGCGCTCGGTTTACTTATCACTAGGCTTCAGACGCGGTGTGACTAGCGTGCATTTCTAGTTTGTATATTCACGAATTAATGTATGTTATTCAATATTATTATTTAGATACCTAATAAGTTACATCTTATCTTTTTGCTTATATTTTTAGAACCTTGTTATCAGACTGTTGATAGACAATAACCATTCCAGCCTGCCATGGCAATTAAAATAAAATTTGTTAGGGTAGATCGTGTAAATACAAAGGTTAGCCACTGAGTTGTAATACTTATTTAAAATAGATCATTTTCAATAAATCATTTTTATTGTTTTATAGGGATGACACTGATTAAATATATTATGTACCACAATCTGAACCGAGCTGACGTAGTCATTGCGCAAACTTGTCGTCACCAACGTCGAACGCAGGACTACAGATTGGTCTATAAGTGACTCTATAAGAAGGTGACTCTGTCTGTATGTCTGAATGAGTGACTCTATTAGTGGACTATAATAAGATTTCAGGATTTGAATAATCTAGGGTTTGTTATGTTAATTAATATAACCATTAGCCATAATTATGCCTGCGATTAAAAATAGCTAATATTTAATATTCTTATGTATCTAAAAAACAAAATAAATTTTATGTATTTCGGAAGGTCGTTTATGCCACACATTTAAGGCGAAACCGAAACATGATCAAGTACTTATATCTTCTAGTGGCTAATTTAGTTTATTGTGGAAATTAAATTTCGGAATAACGTAAAAATCTACATAAAGCTGTATGATTATGAGTACAATTAATTACTTCAACTAACCAACATCAAAGTAGGTAAGGAACTACATAATAATATAGTCGAATAGTTAGAACGTTCGTAAGTGGCACATAACGCGGTGTAGCAAGCAAGCGTATCGACTGGCGAGTTACATGTATTTAGGGTTACCATGACAACCATCAAACATCAGACATCCTAGCATAAAAATAAACAAGGTAAAATTAGAGACAAGCTTAGTAGCAATAGTCTATTTGTGGTTTTTATCGGTATGAGTTTTTTTTATAGGAACACGCTCATGGAAGTATACTTACTGGAACTTTTTCATAAGTGTAATTAATACTCGGCATACCTACCTATATATAAACCTACCTGATGACTCGATTGGCGCAGTGGCTAAGCGATTATACTGCTGCGCTAAGAGTTGCAGGTTTGATTTCCGCACGGGACCAAAAATTGTGCAATCCGCATATATTTGTCGCGAGTCTGGGTGTTTGTGTATGTGATATTACATGTTTGTGAAACGCAGCGACGAGCCGGAGAAATTCCTAGTGTGGGGCGACGTTTTTTCTAAGATAAAAAAAAAATATTGATTCGATAAGGACCAGTAAGGCGCTCTAAGCAAAGATCCTTAACAACGTTTCCTATTTAAAATGATATCAGTATTAGAATAAACTTCGTATTAAATCTCTTCTTACAAAGAAAACATCAGCAGAAGACTTGCTGAATATAGCTGAATATACTTACTTAACAATCACTAAACTTAAAATCAGTGTTGCATTTGTCTGTTTATTAAAATTATCCGAATCATGTTGTCTAAATGTTGCGATTCAGCTGTCAAGACGAACTCCCGACGTCTGGTAACCCTACATTCGCCTCAGCGCAAACCAGTTCCGCACTTCGGGAAATATGTCGCCGATCACGCGTGCCCGCCGCCGGCTTGCTCACTCTTCGTTACACTAATATATAGCAGTTTTTTCGCGATTACGACCAGTATGCGCTTGCACTTGTTAGTATTTGAAAATCGAAAGGATAGAGCATTCATAGAAAAGCTCCCCTCTTCTTAATATTCTCCTTGTTTTCATTGTGTGTGGGTAGTATGAAAGTATGACCCTATTAGTCAAAAACTTATTAATCGCGTTATATTTCACAATGCACATTATTATTATCAATTAAATAAACTTGATAAGTGACTCTATTTATTGTTTTTGTGACAGTTCCGACACTAAAGTTCGTGTTAACTAGCCTTTAATTCAAGTGAACTTATGGTATTTCTGTAGATGGGTCTACTTGACCATATAAGTGTTCGGATAAATTCGTAATGACTCTGCAGTCATGATATAAAGTACTGTTTATTACTATGACAATTCCGTTTTTGTTGATTGTTCATGTCTTGAAACACTTGTTTGTGAAATAAATAGAAATAGGCATGTGTTCATAATGGTTCACACATTGGTGTGCTGCAAGCATTTTAATTTATGAATAACATCATTTCGTTAATTGTTCCCATTTGAAATTAATGTAGACATATTCTTTTGTTTTTGTGTTCCGCTTCCGCTCGTGACTTGTGCCACTTATAGTGTCGAGTTAGTCGTACGCGCGTCTATATTTATTATTTACAGGCGAGCGATGATTTCCATTCTTCGCGCTCGATGTCGCGTCTACGAGACGAGAAAGCCACACTCGACATGAAAATATAACATTCATCGTTTTACAAATACGTAGATACGTTCTAAAAATTCACATTGTTTATATTTTCTACACCGTTTAGTTTTGACCTACGCTTGTGACACTTATATTCTTTGACTCTTTTTATAATGCCTCTTTAGTATTTTTCTTGTCACAGCAATAAATAATATTATTTGTCTCTAAGAATTTGCCCTTGACGTACCTGCTTATGTCAACGTCGTAAACATCGGTTTATTAATTGTCTTGTTATGTACGTCAATTGTGTTTAATGTATATACCTACAACGTTGTATCCACTGGACAGAATTTGGCCTCAACTTTAAGACAACGGTGACAAAACGAATTCATACGCCGTTGTAATTTTAATTAAGCACTACAATAATTAACAAGAGTGGAGGTAATGAAACAATGATGCGCGTGAGATGGAGTGTTTTACGAAAATAAAGGCAACAGAACGGGCACAATGACTCAGATGGAATTCAGCTTTGCCCGCCATACTGAGCTTCGTCGGAATCAGAAATACAATCCTAATTATAATCGCACGCATCCGTCCAGCACCTCAATCGGTCGCTAACGTTCCGACTAAACCGCATCGTGCTCCTGGACGCACTCATCTCTGTGGATTGTGTGCAATGAACGTTTAATAATTATTTTCGTAATACACGTCACGTAAAGTTCAAGCGTCGGCAACACTCGCAGCGAGGGAGCAGGGAGCCGCACTACACCGCGCGCCGCGCTCGCTTTAATAAGCTCGGAGAATAAACACGCTATTGATATCTTGTTAATTCTTATTATAGCAACACAATATCGTTGACTTACTACATTAGCGCCAGCTACGACGTTATTAGCCACTTGCCATCCGCGATTATTTTGTAGGATATGCCTACTTAAAGAATAACGAATTAAAACAGACCTTAACCTATATTTATATCGAACAAGGTTTATAATGTTTATCAAAATTAATGTATTCCTAAAGACATCTAACTAATAGTCGCATTTTTATTGAAATGTATTTTATGAAGTAATGTTTTCTTTAAGACTAAGTATCTACGTAATCGCTGCATTTTTGAGTGCTGGGATCGTTTAGTTTATTGCATTGAATATTAGTATGTGTGTTTGGAGTATACATACGTTTATATTTAATACGGTGCGAGTATTAGCCGACGGAGTGGTTCATAATAACGTATGTGTACATAGGAGCAACATTGCCGCATTGCGGTGAGCCGCCCATATGTCGACATATCACTTCTGCCCTTTACTGGATTGTGCTATACTCGAATACCTTTTAGATCGGACTGTTTGAGATTTGATTTTTTTTCTTTACAATCAATTGCCAATATTATAAATATCTAACCGCTGGAATATTTAAATTATGTTCACAATTTTAAAAACATTTGATTTCAAAGTTTTTTGAAAACAAAATGTTACCATACATTGGTTTAGTGTGCCAAATACAAAGTCATCGTGAGTATATAAAATATATGTGTGGAATATTAGTTCGTTATAAATCACAACAACAATAAACTGTGTTTGCTCATTACGAACTCAAAAGAAGTCTGCCTATCAAGAACTCCTTTCCGGGTCAGGTAAGTTTGTTCCGCACAATGATTTTGAGCACTTCGGCGTTAACCGAATAATAAAACGTGTAAAGGAATAATAAAATATGTATAAAGTTTTTAGTTGTTTTTAGTTTCACGCCTCAGACGCCATGTATCGGGTTTGTAATACATTAGTCGGGCGTTGATTTACACGGCTACATATCGTGGGCGCGTCTATTCATAGTACTAATGTACTATATTTAGTAGCGATTCCCTATTATTTCTCGCGACTGACTCAGTATGTGAGTTGTTCCGCTTTTAAAAGTGGACTTTAAATTCATATCGAGTATAGTTTTCCTTGTTGCGCAATATCTACATAACTCGGGATTTTTATCTACTCAGCTCGTTAATTAGGTCGCAAAAACTTGTTTTATTAATGTGGTTAACATTGTGTTCTACGGAGAACCGAGAATTGATCACTAACCATCATAAAATATTATGTCTTTGAGGCTGAGCATATTATATTTATAATTAACTTAATACCAACTAATGTCTGTAAGAGTTCATGCATAAGAACTGTAGTTTCAAGGTCGTCGAGTTCTATGTAAATAGCAAATAAGCGCATATGGAGAGGCGTTGACTATGCAGGTAGGCAGCAGAGGCGCGTCGGCTGCGTTAGCGCACATCTGCCGGTGCGCGCGAGTGTGGCGCGGCGGGCGGCGCGCGCGTGCCAGCCGCGCCTAGCACCCGTCCCGCCGCGCCGTCACGTAAGCTACGAGCGACATACCGACCAGTCTTCACTATACTTGCACTGTAGATACAAGGGACACAAAAATGAAAAACAAAGTTTTTATTTAAGTTCATTAAGGTTTTGACATAATCGTTTCAACACTAACGAAACAAAAAACACGGGAAGTCATAGTGTACTCGTCTCAGTACTTGTCCTGAATGGCTATCAAATAGTACATTTATCATTACCGCTCGCGTAAAATAATTAAACTATTTTCCGCTACTTATTATGTTGACAGTGTGATTGATGTGTTAAGTAAGTAAGTAGTTGTAATTTTTTTTTCTGGTGGTCATATAAGTACTTTACAAGAAAACAATAACTGTTTGTCCAATTAATGTTATGTATCTGCATTCAATAGTTGGTAAGTAAAAAAATATCTATGTGCTGTGCGGTTTGCGTGAACGCTACCTCTTATAACATACGCTACGAGCAGTGGGTTGGCAGCGCGGCTAATTATAATCTACTAAACATCATCGAGTGCTTGTAACTTAGGGTCGCACCTCGTGTATGTATTTTTAAATACATTTTTTCTAGTCTGACGTCCTAAACGTGTGCACCGTTTTAGATAATAGGAACTCTACATATGATATTGTGGACAGGAAATAATGTATTTATTACCTACTTGATTATTGTTAGATTGCATGAGAATGAATTGTGTTAGTTATACTTGTATGCATCATACTGATGTGTGTTTAATAATAAAGGTTGTTTTAGCAGCCCTAAACCGGTGTAGTGTAGAGGCGGTGCGGCGTGGCGCGGCGGCTCGGCGAGCGAGGACCGGTGCGTGCGACCCGAGCACCACATCGCACCTTGTTAAAGACTGCATGATGCGTGGCATATTAGCAACAGCATTAGCATTATTTATTTATTGATTTATACTCTCGCGTTCCACATCAAGTTATGATTATGTTGCGTTTGCTGTTTCAATCGATACCGACTAAACTTTTACTAATTGCCAGCGACGTTGACAACGTGATAAAGATCTTGTTATTTAAATGCGTGAATATTAAACAAAGTCATGTGTCATAATAATTAATCTGCCTACTCGTGCTCTATTTAAAATTATCTTGGGTTGTTGCCAGCTATTCTAAATACCATACGTGGTCTCGTTCAAAATTTGTCTATAACAATAACGAAGAAATTCACATGAAATAGAAAGGTAATCAAATTTGTAGCAAATTGCACGTATTCGAATGGCTTCGTTCATCGCTGCTGAGACTCGCGAGTCCATTGTTCAGTCGGTAGCGTGAAAATCAAACTTCCGTACTGCTATTAAAGATATTACAAACATTTTGTAAATATCTATTGTAGTCTGTGCGATTTCAACAGATAGGTAGTACGTTAGTTGCTCGAGTGTTTTATTTTTAGTGTTACATTCGCGATTGTTATTGATGTAGACAGGTATGCCACCTACACCATTTAACCAAAAATATTAAGCGCGTGATGTACTTGTGCACAATTAGCGATTGCCGCGTCTGATAATGACGTCAAAGCTAAAACACAAATAATTATGCTGGTTTGGTCAAAACGTCCGTCGACGCGGGCGCGGTGCCCGAGTACGCGACGGTCGGCGGAGATTATCCGGCACCGAATGAGCGCGATTTTTTTAATCTGTCGCGCGTTTCCTTGTAAATCTTAATTCGTATGTTCCGTTACAGTAATTCCAGCGTGAGGGCATGGACGCACATTTTTTTCTCTGGAAACGTATCACCTTGTCGTCGGGTAGCCGGTTACTTACCTACAATTAAAAAGCGAAAAGAGCGCGGATTCCGAGGCGAATTTCGAGAAATATCGACGGGGTCAACGAACCGTGTCGACGCATCGCGGCCGCGTCTCCTCACTTGTTTTTTTTTACATTTTTGTATTATGCGAATAATTTAAGATGAAGTTTTATTGATGTGCTTTACTTGATCACTATTAAACGGTCGCACTAGCAAATAAATTAGTTGGCACGTTTAACTACCATAATGACATGATTCTTTTTACACTTCAGAATTGATTAAAATTACCGATATGTTTATATTGAAATTATACACAGGTACCTACATCTTTGAAAAATGAAATCTTACTCCTTCATCGGATATATTACCTTTTATATAGGTAAGTAATCTAACGATACTACTTTTTGCTACAGTGCGCAGACGCTCGTGATTCAGAGTCATCAATTTGGTAACAAAAACGCTACTAATTGTGCAGGTATCGACCGGCAGGCTTTGAAGGGTTAAACGTACACCAAATATTAGACTGGATCTTTTCGATCCGGCCGGTTTTAACTTGGAGATATGTGTTTTTTTTTGCGCGCGTCTCGGAGTAAGCCGTGATCGATTCTCGGTAGCTTACGCGGGATGAGACCCGTACTCGTTGGAAATATATTGCCAATTCAAGAAAGAATCGTTCGTTGAATATATTTATATATCAATTATTTATTCGTATTATTATTACTTATTGAAAATTTGTGGTTAAGTTTTGCTTAAATAGTTCTAATGAAGTAACAAAAAACAATGTATTTATGAACCAGTTATACCGTCATATGTGTCTGCATCTAGCTACTCAACAGTTTATCTAAATGCCCGTATGTTTTCACCACACATTTTATTACGTGCAATTTATTTTGTTAACTATTCTGAGTTGACTATTCTTGCTATTTAAAAACTATTTATAGAGAGCTATAAATATTAAGAAAAAGCTACATAGACCACTTTACATTCCATTAGCAATGGCTGTTGACTGCATATGCTCACCGACACCTAATGCCTTTCTATTGCACACTTTAAATTATAATGGGAATCCAAAATCCGTGGGTCATAATTTATCGATATTATATTACCTAATAGATCATATTAATAATCGTTTGATAAAAAGTGATCATATATAGACAACTCAGTTGACGAGTGGACATAAAAAGGTGCACACACTCGCACCGCATTTCATTTGTGACCGCCATCGCCTGCGAAGGCGAACAATAAAAATATCACCGACGTTGAAATAAATAAAAAGAGCAGCCGGTCCAGGTGCCGCAAGGGCAGGTGGAATAATTGGCAATTCTTTGTCTCAAACCATGCACCAGCTACGAAAACCCACTTAAATGTCTCAAGCCGATGTCTTATTTTTGAAAAAAGTTACGCATTCTGCATGTGACGATTAGATAAAGTCGAGAATTACCCATTAAGTAAATACGGTAGCGTGATCGTCCGTCAAGTTCTTGTTTGCCATTGTGTATATAGATAAAGTTTATCCAAAATGATGTGTCTATATTGCCCTTTTTATGGGATAACGATATAAAAATAGTATAATCTTTAGTTGGCTACAAGTAATCAACTATTATGTGTCTACCTATGTATACTTATACTTTCCCTTTTTTTCTTCACAAATAAATGTAGAGGAGACAACGAGGCAGTACATTGCTATAATTTAAGTGAAGAAAGAACAGTAAATTGACAAAGCTGGTGAGATCGATGAAGACAGTTTCTGGGGTACTGGCGACGCGAGCGTCGGTAACCGTAGCAACGGTACGTTTTGACAGATCGTGAAACTGGAACTCAGATGCGCACCAGATTAAGCATCAGTAATGGTTTGCGAAGCACTGCCGCTTGAGATCTGTCCAAGATAAATGTGCGGGAATTTTGAAGTTAAATAATTATAGTTTGATACTATTAACTGATACCTGCGATCGAACCTCAATGCAGGAGAGGAAAGCAAATTAAGAATAAATTGCTGAACAAATTACCGTAGAAGGTATATACAATATTAGCATTGCCATTATTAATGTGCAGTAATAAATAAAACGACTATCGAACGTATTTCAAGAGAATTTACTCTAATAGCTTTAGTTGTTTGGCTGCATTGCTAATTTACATTTACCAACAGCGCAGAATTAATCTGATGGACATCGATAAACACAGTCATTGTATCAGTACATTGCGACTGTCAACGTGAGTGAAATTCCGGAAGGCAGGAATGTGGGTGAGGTAACCCCATTCGGTTTCTGCACATGCGCCATGTTCGCAGCGATTTCTGTTGTAACCCGACCGAATCGTGAAGCGTGCCGTTAGCCGTAGTCAGACGTATACTAAGTTTTTATTTACAACTTGGTTGGATATTAACCTCATTGTGCGAGTAGGTAGCGCAACCCGGTCACTTAGCTAGTACGCATATTATCTCCATTTCCATAGCGCGGACAAGTAGCGGTGTCGACTTACGCGCCACTGCCGCCTCTAATGCTGTTGCCTTCAACTGTCTAAATGTACAATACGAAGTATAACATCTACATATCTACATTACTCGTAACACTTTTAATTATATACTTTGCACATTTAAATTGCCTATATAACGCCGTTGCTCTCATAAATAGGTTTCTTTTATGACTAATGCTACAAATATAAGAATATGTATTTTACAAAATTTCTATTCGCTCTAGGCAAAATTTTCGAATCGACCCTTAACCAAAAGAAGAAAGAACGGATATACTCGCGTGGAAATGAATGTATTTATTTAAAGTTATTCATGTGCTAAGCCGAATAAATTGACTCTACTTTTGAGCTTTGGTCCAAATTTTATCGTATCTTCGTAAGGACGATTAGTTACCTATATTAATTCAACTATGATGTATCATAGTGTGCATGTAGTATAAATCACTAAATAAATATATTCAGCGGAACAGTATCAGTACTAATAAAACAGCGACATTGAACAAAACACGCGATCACAATGGTTATGAATGGACTCATACGTACCCGGATAATGATGTTATTTGCTTTTTGCCTTCCGTCATCGAGGATCATTGCTGTAAATACGCTGAGAGTTGATACACTTTTGTGCTTACCGGCTTCGGTTGTTTTAAAACAACAGCTATCATCTATATCTAAGGTTTCGACTTATCTTAATCGATATTGAAAGGCAAAATCATCAGTTTTCGCTTTTCCAAAATTAGATTTTTGATGCATCTAATTTTTATCTAATCTTTGATCACTGAAAGCAAGTCTATGGTTCTAAGATATATAAAATATTAATACCTACAAATAAATTATAAAAACATGAAAAGGTAATTAATGATTAAGATAACAGCAATTTCATTTTAAAGAGACCACGACCAGATTTAATACTTCGATTGGACCTATTTCAACACATTTTATTTCTTAAGCTTTTTCTTTCTAGTCATACTAATTATTCTTAAGAATATTATGGTAGTACCTACAGATTCGTTCGGTAATATCTAGTATTCGCAGTAAGCGCAATAGTGTTAAAATATTAAATATTGAACATTTAATGACTCATTTTCATGATATGCAACTAACTTTCATCAATTCCGTTGTTAGCTTATCTCTATGACGTTCATACGTGATTAAAGGTAGCACTCCAAAACGTTAATAATTATGTAGGTATTTATTATTTCACAATGAAACATGTCGTTGGGAAATCATTACGAATAACATACGTAATCGTTGCATTTATGGTGCCACATGTGTTGTACCCACAGTTTGCCTGTAATGGCCCTAGGCAATCGTAATAAAACTAGGTGAGCTATTGCTGATTACAAGCATTTAGCAAGAACCATTTTAATTTCCGATACGTTAAATATTTGCCCGAACTAAGAATTTTACTAAAAATTCCTAGCCATGATCGCCGCTCACTCTATTACACCCAAGACAGAGTCGAATCTCCATATTTTAAACCATACCTACTAATGTATAGGTTTACTAGCGGCCCGCTCCGGCTTCGCACGGGTATAAAATATATATTATAAGTATTTCTCCACTATTTAATGGATGTTATTATACATATAAACCTTCCTCTTCAATCACTCTATCTATTAAAAAAAACCGCATCTAAATCCGTTGCGTAGTTTTAAAGATTTAAGCATACATAGGGATATAGGGACAGAGAAAGCGACTTTGTTTTATACTATGTAGTGATTTTAAACGTCAATAGTATATACAACACATTCGCTTTAAATACTATTGACGTTTATATTACGTGTTATATTTACATACGTGCAAACTACCAAGGACCAGGTTCGCCATTGTAAAGGTCGATAAACCGTGATAAGAGACACATGCTTATAATAAAGTAGAGTAGAAAACGTCAATGACGTCATTTATCATAAACCAACCGCAATGTCCTTGTCACTTGAAGTAATTTTAAACTACAAAACGCAGTAGAAACGTAAATCAAAATGTAATACAATTTTAGTAGGTACGTATACATCTTTTATCGTCCAGTTGAAGAAGCTCTGCACACTAGGTTTGAATCTGAGTTCAAGGTAGAGAAGCTGTGCCAAATGCTGAATGATAAATGCACTTTGGAACTAGTTCCGTTCTAGGAGTTCTGTAATTTCAATTGACGAATGAATAGTAAAGATTATTTTGTTTTCCATTATTTAGCTACCAAAGGTTTTAACTTTGAGGCCTTAGATGTCCTGTTAAATTTTTCAGTGGTGTAAACTTAAGATTGGTCCAAGACTTCACTTACCTAACGTTTAGTTTCGCAGTTGATAACTGTGCGATGTTATGAGCCATTATGTAATAGTTATATAAAAGTTAGATACTTAATAAAAAAAAATGTGATTGCGAAGATTTATGATCGCTGGTGATTAATATTTGTTACTTTTAGGGTAGTGCAGTAGCAGAAGTGTTTTCTTCAGCGCCTGTTCCCCGACAAACTTGCACAAAAGTAAATATTTACTTTATAACAATAGATGTTGCTATCAGTGTACTTTACACACATGACCTTAACCGATATAGGTTCTATTTATCAGTTCATCTTGAAGTCGCACACAGCCTTTTCCATTATGACTGAAGTATTAATGTTTTTAATTAGTTCTTAATCGGGTCAGGTTCATATTGTGTCTATATGCCTTGAAAACGTCCGCTCCGTACATTCGTCGCAGTATTGGCGTCCTTGTCACACTGTACCGCTTGTATATGTGGGTGCGTTTGCGACGACGCCGACGCCGATTGTTATTGTCAAGTATGTGTAAACAAAACCGAATCATGCGCCGATGCGACAGCGACGCGTTATAGGCGCTATGTTATACATAAATCAAATGACAGGTAATATATGTATTTAAAAAAATGTGTGTAGCTTGATATGAAATTTAATTAAAGTACTTGCTGAGACGACATAGTCATATCACATTCCCGCAATATCCTTTTTCTACAATATAGAGTTTTAAAAGTCTTACATCATAATTAAGTACTTACTCGGTACAACCTAAGTCGAAAGAATTATTACAGTCGTAAAAAAATATTGTATCAGACAAAAACCTTGATTGATTTTGATTGAAGTTTCATATAGTAAGTTATCAGTAACGTTGCTTTTATTCATTGATGAACAGGGTGAAAATCGATACAATATTATGACGTCAACAGTTACGTAACCATTAACATTCCCGCGCCGACTTTAATCTTTGATGGATTCAATAACACAAATGGTTCAACTGATTCGTAAAATAAAAACGTAGTTCTCTTTGCTTTGTATTTACTAAGCAATATATTCTTAAAGCGACGGCATCCGTATGTGGTCATTTGATTGTTTGGATACGTTCTGGTTATCATGACTCACAGTCTTCAAGGTACCACTAACCAGAGGTATGCACTAAATTCGGACAGGTTCGATGACAAATAAATTGTAAATTTTTTCGTCCTAATTATACTTAAGTATGTATTGTATTCCTTAATTGATGCGAGAAGAGGTTTGCAGGTGAATCATTTGCCTAGTTTATATTATATTTATATCAAATGCCTCCAATATAATGAATTGTATATATAATATAATTGTCTATACCCTTCTGCTTTAGACTAAGACAACATTATCTCGCGAAAAGTTCGCATATATAGGTATATTCGTTCATCATCATCATCAGCCGGAAGACGTCCACTGCTGGACAAAGGCTTCCCCCTTAGAACGCCATAATGAGCGATATGGCCTGCCCATTGCCACTTCAACTTGAATATGTTTTGATCTATGTCGGTGACCCTAGGTCTTTGGCGAATTTCCGTATTCCGGATCCTGTCGCGCAAAGAAATTCCGAGCATAGCTCTCTCCATAGCTCGTTGAGTGACTCTGAGCCTCTCTAAAAGGCCAACCCTTAGCGACCACGTCTCAGAGCCATACGTCATCACTGGCAACACACACTGGTTAAAAACCTTTGTCTTCAGACACTGCGGAATTTTAGACGAGAAGATGTCGCGTAGTTTCCCGAACGCTGCCCAACCGAGTTAGATTGGTATATTCGTTATTCATGTATATTGCAATGTTCATGAATAAGCTGCTGAATATCGAATTAAATCACCTAACAACGTCTACTGTTAAGTAGTTTTTCATTGTGCTTGCTGTCGCTGTTTCGCTTGACGTCTAAGTTCAAAACTAACCATAACAACATAAATAAAATCTCTTAAATCAAAAAAATCATAGAGACCTAAATGATTAAGTGAAGAAATGTTGTATTCTTTATCTAACGCTTTAATAACTACTTATTACTAAAACATTACAAAACAACTGCCAACTGTGTCATTAGCTGTTGTGTTTACAGCTTACGAGTAAATTATCGTCATTGTGTTATCGGTTAATTTTATGTTCGTATCGCCTGCTTTCTCGTTGTTTTTACTTTCGAAGTAAACAGGACGCCAGGCCAATCTTAGAGAGTGACAACTACCCTTATTCATTAAAACTATTAAGTTGTAACACCTCCTAATAATATATACCTTCTTACTTTCAAAATCAGTGCCGATAGACGGTTTATCTTAAACTTTGGTTTTGTTTTTTATTTATTTTATATGTGCCTAGTTCCATTAGTGATTTTAGAGGAGGATGCCTGCCTAGAGACAATTTTATTCCTAAGGAATGTTTCAAACAATCACGGACACCTATGACGTCGACACTCAAAATCCTAAATTAAATTTATAAATTAGTGATTTTCCTCATTAAGCTTATCCAGGAATGACTTCATTTATTACAAAGCGATAAGTTGAGAACCTACCGTTATTTACCTATAGCCTGGGTAATAACTGGGAATTTCTCTAAGTGGAAATCCCCAACTACAGTAGTGGGTACGAGACGGTCTTTACATACGTAGGTACCTACGCTGTTATTAGGGTAGTCTATGTTATTAGGTAAGTAGACTGTAGACTGATTAGGCAATCTTATTAATTATGGTTTTAGATTTTTTGGTTGTTTATCGTGATGCGCTACCTCAATTATTTCGCTGATGACAAAACCTATTAGGTACCTAACTATGTCGCAGAGTACTTTTAAAAATAGAAACCAAACTTTGAAATGTTAAATAAAAGGAAATGTGTAGGCGAAACAGATTTTAATTTATAGGGGGTCGAAACGAAAGGGGCCCGAAATAGTTGGTATGTTACCTACCACCGGTGTGTCGCCTTCTTGCTTCGAGAACTTGGCGGGCACTGTCGTGTGCCTTGATCTAATATTTGAAAAAATCTAAAACAGTTATAAAGTATGTCATTAGCTGTAGAGTATGTAGGTACAGCACAAGTCGTTTTTAACGTGTGTGTTATCGGTTAATTTTATGTGCACGCCAATTGGCTTATTTTTCCACGCTTGTGTACGTGCGCAAGAGTTGTGTAACTCGACGCACCTATAATGACATGTCGCTATAATGTTTACCTTATTTCAGTTTACGTATATTTTCATGATTACTTTAGCGAACATTATAAAATAATTACGTTGTTGATACCTGTCTCCAGTTATGATAAAGCATTCTTTTCAGAAATGTTAATAGAACTAAGTAATTTTCAGTGGAGCATCGATATAACTCTTTGTTTAATAAGTGATGCGTGGCTATGAAATTTCTGCACTTATTTGCACTTTCGTGTTTCTCTTGTAATATTGCTTTAATTTTTTGTAGCCTTTTCTGGTTTTCCGTCAATGGTTACCTTGTCGCTATATTTATTGTCTTGGTTTAACTTACGACTGACTCTTGTCCTTAAGATATCACAATGAGGTATGCTTCAGAAATATATAAAAATGATTTAGACTTATAAATAGAACGAAAGTAAAACCATATACATAAGAATTAATAATGAAATCATTTTTATAACAGCTGGTATAAGGCAGTTGTGTTCACAAAACATAAAGAGAGTAATGTCTGAAAGAATTCATTAGGTACACGAGGAAATATATATTTACTTTTTGATTTCTTTAAGCGACTAAAGTGTGGTAAATGTGTGTTTCGAAAAATACATTTATGTTCCTAGTATACCTACCTACTTGATTAAATAAGGAAGGCATTTGGAAGAAGCACTTGCTACCAAATTTGCAAACCAGAAAACAGCCTGACATAATATGGTATAAAATAATGATCTAATACTGGGAAATAACATAGATTCATAGACCTACAATTAAATACCACATGATGTAATTTTTGTGTGTCAGGCTTTTAGCAGAACTGATTGAATACAATTCAAATTAATGTAGTGTACTTAATTATCAATATTAACCTATTTTCCCTGATGGAGCTTAGACAAAAATGGGCGATTGTAAACCAACATTTCGCCAGACCGTATATGTTCCACTTAATAAAAGTGATGATTTCATGCCTTTTATCAGGTTCCGAAAGAAGTCAACTTGTTCTCATCAACCTCCGGTGCACGAAAATTACCTTAAAAATGTTAATAAATTATTTTATAAATCTGTAGGGTAAGAAACCTCTCCGAAACAGTCATCCGAACCTCAAAATTTAATGGTCCTTCCCTGATCACAAGATCCATAGGCCAAAAACACAAGTTCCATGGAAGACAATGATTAATTTTGTGTTTAATTGTTGTTATGAGATTTATGTTTGATAAGGCAGCAATAACACAGGAACATAACCCAATGAATAACGTACAAAAACAACTACCAATCTTTTGACTCGCATCACCTTGGTTTAACCTCCCAAAAGCAAAGCGTAACGAATATGTGTTAAGTATTATTCATGTTACATGTATATTTTCCTCTTTATTAGTTGTGTGGTCGCAAGCTATTTTTTTGGTGCCTATAGCGAGGAAAATATAAACTGTGCTTTGGATTGTTATCATTTTTTTTTATCCGTTTCTCTGCAGTTCTTAGCTATTGCAGTCCGAGAAACAGGCATGCAACAATAATGCAGGATATATAACTGCCATGGAATGTTGTTGGGATCCTTTGGGACAAATTGGGATGACGTTAACCATTAACATTAGTTGATTATAATTGAACTTTTAATGTAACAGTTACAACTAGTACTAAGGACAGGTCAAACATTTCGACTGTCTTTTGCTCTCATAATGAGTAGTTTCCCGATTAGGATTTCTTTATTTTGGTTACAACGTTGCCTGACAAATATTTACTACTATAATTTTTATGATACCTAGTTAATTAATTGTGACGACTAAACGTCAGATTATTCTAATAAAAATGCTATAAAAAGTGCTAAAAACTTTGATGCAAATGTGACATAACACGCTAAAATATGCACTATAAACGTCGAAATATGCAAATCATCAAACACTGAGCTTCTGTTTCAGATAAAAGACTATAAGAAATACGAAACATTAGCATACCACTTGTGATGCTGGTCCATGGCCCTTTATGGGGCGCCGGTGTGGGCGCCGTCACTGCGAAAGCGACCGGCGGCCCAGCTGAACGCGTGCCAGAGGGTCATGGCCATACGGATGGTGCGGGGATACCGCACGGTTTCCCGCGAAGCGGCGAGCCTCCTTGCTGGCCAGCCACCATGGGATCTGGAGGCAACAGGCCTTGCACGCATGCACGATCTGCGCGTGGAGATGCAACGCCGGGGCGAAACTCCGCTGCCGCGACAATTCAAGGCATGGCGGAAAGAGTTCCGGCGGGATCTCATGGTGGAATGGCGACAGCGACTATCGCAACCCAGTGCTGGGCACGCCGTAATTATGGCGGTAAGTCCCCTCTTTGAGGAGTGGCTGGAAAGGCAACACGGCGTCCTTACCTTCCGCATGACGCAGGTCCTCACCGGACATGGTAAGTTCGGGAGGTTCCTGCACTGGATCCGTGCGGAAGAAACGCCCGGGTGTCACCATTGCGTGGACAGCCCGGAGGACACGGTGGAGCACACGTTGGAGGTGTGCCCCGCTTGGGAAGAGCATCGCCGTGTCCTCGTGGCGGCGGTAATCTCTCGCGCCGGGCCTTGGTACAGGCCGTGGTCCGGAGCGAGGAGGAGTGGCCGGCGGTCGCCTCCTTCTGCGAAGCAGTAATGCTAGCAAAGGAGGCGGCCGATCGCGTGAGGCAACGATCCTCACGCCCCAACCGCCGCCGGGATTCTGATCCCGATTTCCGGCCACCGTAGGCGCGGGCTTGCGGTCGGTGAGCAATGGGTGGCTCGCCGTCCGACCGTCCGGTAACCATCCGGACCGAGCCCAAGTCGTCGACGGCGCGTACTGTTTCACGCGCGCCTCAAGGAGATGTCAGCAACTGTAGGGGCCCATCAGGGTCGAAGCCTACTGGGGCCAAGGGTCTGATTCCGAAAGGAAGACTCGGCCCTGGTACGAAAGGCAACGAAGGAACAGGAGTGGGTTTTTAGTCAGTAAAAGTCTGACACTATCTCCCGCTCCGCCCAAGAGCGGGGGATGTCATAAGATGATTTTCCCACCGAAAAAAAAAAAAAAAAAACACTTGTGATGCTACCCTTATCGTAATCCCTGTTTCTCTACTAAGTTGAGCTTCTGGTAAATCAATTTTTTTTATTAACTGGTCAATTTTACTTAAAGATTGTCAAAATTTAACAATAGGTACCAATAATTTACAAATTAAAGCCATTTACTACATTGAAACAAGACTTAAATTTATTTGTCTAGAATAGGGCTTTATTTACTCTAAACTCCAGCATTTTGACTTACCTAATTATTCAGTTGAGGATCTCATAAGGCACTAAAACCTACCCGATTGTAGCAGAGTTAAAACTTTGCAGAAGTCCCTTAAAGCAAGTCACAGCCTTCAAGTATCTGGGCCACTGGGTTTCCGAAGACCTTAAAGACAACCTGGACATTGAGCGTGAGCGCAGGGCGTTGGCTGTCCGCTGCAATATGTTGGCTCGCAGATTTGCATCATGCTCGACTGGCGTAAAGGCTGCGCTGTTTATAGCGTATTGTCAGTCATTATATACGTGCAGTCTGTGGGTGAACTATACGCGGAGGGCATACAGCGCTCTGCGCGTACAATATAATAATGCTTTCAGGGTGTTGATGGGGCTGGCGCGCTACTGTAGTGCTTCCAGCATGTTCGCTGAGGCGGCAATTGATGGTTTTCATGCAAAAATGCGCAAGCGGTGCGCGTCCATCATGCGCCACATACGTGCCAGCCCCAACAGCATCCTAAAAACCATAGCGGATAGGTGGGATAGCCCCATACTCGCATATTGGATACGCCTACATGCCAATGGGGCTTCCGTACCTATGCATATATAGTTGTATTTTCCTGGTAGATGTAAGTACTAACACTAGTTTATAAGTTTTCTTTTTGTATACTAACCAATCGATGGACTCTGTCTGAAATATAAGATTTTTATTTATTTATTTATAAGGCAACAGATGACCAGGTGCAGCATGGCATCTATAATTGGGAATTAATATGATTTTAATACGTATTAAATCTATTTTATGTACAAGTGTGTTTGTCAAACAAAAAATTAAAGTTATTGAAAAATAAAAATGATTTAAACGACTGTTTTATTGAAGTTTTGTGTTAAATATTACGCAGTTGTTTTATTTGTACGTTTACATACGTGTTTATCAAACAAGAAGAATAAAATCGTCATGTTTGACAAAAATGTTAGAGCTAGGTTAGCTGTAGTTTACACGGTGCTTAGGAAGTCGATATAGTGCTGAGTGTTGACTTATTGTTTGCTCTATTGTCAACATACACAGGTAATGCCTTGATGTCCATTGCTGAATTTTTGCCCTCTCTATACGAGTACACCGCGACATCGAGCGAACTTGCAGGCATTATTACGTTATAACAACATTGCACTTTGCAAGCGAATTGGTTACCGCAGGTTGATATACCTAAAGGTATGTAAATATATATTGGGACAAATATTTACGTTTACCTAATGACGCTTATATTAAGTAATGGGGCTTCCTTTGCTTTGAAAAGTGACGATTCATTTAAAACTTTATTATTAATTTCTGTAAATTACATTTTTTCACGCGACCAAATATAAATGTTCACGGTTTTCTACTTACTAGGCAGGCTTAGACGCTCTTAAAACTAATCTCTATTTCATAATACCTACAACTTAAATGCACAGAGCTTACCCAAAGTACTAGTCTAGTCGTTAAATAAGGTATGTTATAAACCAGAAACAACACAACAATTGCAGAGCAAGTAAGAGTAAACGTTAAATAATCTCAACTGTGTTTAATTCTATCTTGTCGTCACAATGCTCACATATGCATGTCTTGTTTGTGCTTTGTAACAGCGGTTACGTGAGCTTAGTCAAGTTGCGAAAGCACAGTTCGCACTGAAACGAATTTAGCGCGACTCGAACAGGAAGCCAAATGCATGGTACTATTGCCGAGTTATGGAATAATGGAAGTGACTCGCGCGCATGGAGCGGCACAGACGGCGTGGTCGACAGGCGGTAAATTAAATTATGTTTGAAGCTTGTACTTTCGATGGTTTTAAATAAAATAAAAATTATGGACGCAAGGTCATAATTACGCCTAATGGGTAATTAACTGAAAAACATATGGCAATATGAGTGGTTTTAAAAAATTGCGCTAATGTACGTAGAGACCAAGCTGGGGAAATGAAAGCAAAAAAAATAGATGAGAAAGAATTAAATTTCATTATGTAGGTATAGTGTTACCTGATTTAATTTTATTTTTAATTGCAGACACAAATTTTATCATAATTATAAGTGCTAAACGACTACTTTTTAATGATTAATAGAGTACTTGCCTATTAAAAAGAATAAAACTATTTTTATATGAAATATCTATAAAAATATCTTTACAATTTAACTGTCTCATCTAGTCAACATAGCTCGTCGTGCATTTGGTAAGACGCTCAGTGAAAGTGATTGCGCGGATGTCGCGTGCGACGGCGCAGGCGCACCCGCCGACCTTGCCTTATAGGCGGCGCGCGCGACGCATCGCCACCGCCCGCGCCCGTGCGTAGCTACCGGTTGTACATCGCACGCAGGCAAGCTGACATTCAGGCTTCTTTTGCACACGAAGCAAAATTATCCAGAGTTTTTGAAGAATCTGGACAAAGTTCTTATTTATTAAACCTTACTTCCTTTTCTCCTGTATCCAAACCCAAATCAAAAAAACTTTGCAAATTCAACGTACGTAATTACGTTGTCCGGTATCGAACTTAGACAGCTGCAATCGACTTGTCAGCACTTGAACCTTCAATAATTGAAGACGATGAGAGTGAGAGAGCAAGACTTTAAGGTCTTACAGAACATAATGCAAGCGTTAAAGGTCAAGACAAGTGTGACAAAATGTTTAATATGAATATTTGTACGCATGAGTAAGGCAGGGTGCAGGACCTTGTTATGCTGCGCGGACGCATGTATCCCATCCTCGTGGGTATTTAAATCTTTTTTAAATTAACTTATCATTACATTTCACCTAAACTCTTACAGGTACTTAACATTCTAACCACATAACGAGTATCAATAAATTTAGTAGGTACCTCTTCTTTTTTAAACTTAATTAGCAAACTCATAGTATTGGTTCAACTTAATTATATGCTACTATTGGTTAAATATCTACGAGAAATAAACCTATCTTAGACTATAATATACATTTTGTAAAGTTCAGTGGCTAAACGGTTAAGGTACCTATAAACATTTCTAGTGTTCATAAAGTCTATTTCCTTAAGTCAGATTTCCCTAACAATCGTAAATAACTGTATTTACGAGCTTGTACTTAGATAAACATGCTTAAGTTTCGCAATTAGGTTCAATACTGAAATAAATATTGAAGCGTTGGTAATCTTAACCGATGACATTATCATCCGTGACATTATATTAACTATATATTGTGGTGAACTCTAATAATTAATAGTTTATTTGAAAATGAGTCCAAAAATAATACCCAATAATTGAACATAGGTACATATATAACCAACTGACATTGTGGGTAGGCGAAAAATTGAAATTAACGA
The DNA here is from genome assembly GCA_905340225.1 of Abrostola tripartita. NCBI lineage: Eukaryota > Metazoa > Arthropoda > Insecta > Lepidoptera > Noctuidae > Abrostola > Abrostola tripartita. Next base: position 3,435,855 of record HG996494.1, read on the forward strand.
TCTACTGCCCCACGGCAAGACCAAATAGGTTAAATGACAACTGTCTTAAGCCTGAGCTTAATAAAATAAAAATAATTAAACGGTGAAATTTTAGATAGGTGTTGAGCGCTAACGACATCTGTAGTTTAAAAAAACTTGCTACTACTTCTTAGTTGTGGCTGAAGTGTCTAATGATTAATATTTATGTTCTTTTTTAATCAGTTTATACTTTATACTCGTTTAACACGTGGCGCGCCATGCTGACTACTGGTACTGACGAGTCGTAACTCTATACGTACTGCACCACTTACCTCAAAAAGGTTTTTGCTCTTTTTTCCATAATCAATATGTCAGTTGTCGTGTTGCCTCAGCCGGGTGCAAAGCGTCTGGCCACACATGAACGCAACCTGCTTGTAATATCCTCTTTAAAATTACACAAGTAGCATTTATGTATTTATATGATTATGTGTGTCCTGTCAGAGGGATAGGTACTGGCAAAACTATTTCCTATGTCCTTTGACCTGCTAAGCCGGTGCAGGCGCCGTTTGACCTCACGCTAAGCAGTCGCGTTAACGACGGCGAACCGGATACGGTGGTCGAGGAAGTAGAGTTTAACTTTAACAAAATGATGCTTAGTAAAAATACTAAGTACCTATTACTTTGTAGTTTTTTAAATAGTTTATTATTATCTGCATAATTGGAATCGTACTGACAATATGAATTCAAGAGTTTGGACGTCCAGTAATATTCGAACATAATATATGATAATGTAATCAATGCAAATTAATACTTGACTACTAAATAATAAGGCCGTTGATGTCTCAAACAATTCGTGTGCGAAGAGCATTATTATTTACAACTAAAACATCGTTCTTCACGTGTGTGTCACGTGTAAATGTTATATTCACGTCGCGTTTGTCGATCTACGTTTGTCATACCTACTAAGGAAGTGTTTACGTAAGAAGTAGTTTTCTTCGCCTGTTTAGCAACACCTTGACCTTAATGCCGTGTCAGAATTTATTCATCAATAAATTGCAGTATACCTACTAATATTCAAAGCCGAACTAACATCTCTACATTAGCTAGTTGTTATCGGGTTTGACTAAGGAGTAAGGACTCCGTAAGGACTAGGTAGTAAGGAATCGGTAGACACGCTCGTATGGTGTGGTAAGAGGCTCGTGCTCGGTATTTACCGGTCACTGAATTTTCCGACTGACCGAAAATGTCAAGCATCACTTTCTAACCAGAAATAAAACTGAAAACATCACGATAAGCACTGTCGATTACAATCACTACATCAATAAAATGTTTATTAGTGTAAACAGCTATAATTTATTATTGAGTAGGATGATGCACATGTTAGCTCGCGCATGCGTTCAACACTCAGTTATTGTTATAATTGCACACGCGCTCACGTGCCCCCGAGGACACCCACCACTTCCATGAAAAGTGGTTTCATTCCAATAAACACTGGCTCTATACAACATTAAAACAAGTTAACAACTTGCTAATACTTCCAGTTCCAGTTTTCTCTTAAACTGTTCCAGCTTAGATATCTAACGAGACATATTTGTGCGATATTGTAAATTCTAGCGCCTATGACGTAATGGTTTGTCGAACAACGCTCGGTTTAACCTTAAATGTTGATATAAAGGCCCAACTGTATTTCAACAAATCAGATTATGTGTTGCAACATACCATAATGCATTAAGTTAATTCATAGAGTAGATACAGAGACACAGTATTAAGATGGACGCGTATTGGCAAATAAGTGCGCGTTTGTTTGGGGGCCGCCGTGTTAGAACGGGCGACCTCTCGCCTCCGCGGCCCGCGTTCGCCTTACTACTAGCATTGAGGCATTTACCTTTCTTAGGTCGGACTTGTCCTCAATACAGGCTAGAAGCGTTGATTTATTACGATGCACGGTATGCCGGCTCAATTTAGAGACAAATTTTGTGCAATATGCGCCCAATCCGCGGTATGTTTACGTTCTAGTCCCCGTGTGGCGTCAACATTAGCCCAGTTGGCCAGATATGTCGATTGGTTAATATTCTCTTGTACAAATCGATTGCAAGCAATGATCTGTTTAGATTTATACACTTAAGTATTTATTACGTAGATACGTATATTTATTCCTGATAGTAAAAGTATATAAATGAATAAAATTATTTATTAATTAAAAATACCACGTGATTGGTCATCATTTGCAGACTAATTAATATTTTCGAAGTATTTGTAAATGATTGTTATTATGTATATGTTTGCAATTAATAATTTTAATATGCCCTTTACATATATGGAATTTATCAATTAAAAGCCCTGGCATGTTTATTTTCTATCTGAGGAAGCCATATATTTATCTATCTAGTCAAATATTAACAGCTAATTATAATTATTTGCTTAATCAACTTAATTTTGCCCTAATTTGGACATTTTTCGTTTGCTACTGTACTTGTTCGCCCACGTTGCATGCGTATTGTTCGGAAATATGTCCAAGGTTTTATAATAAAGACCCTGGGCGACATTTGAGTTACTTTTGACTTATACATAGATGTACGATAAGGTCCAACGAATTAACTGAACCTAATTAGCACATTTTTAAACAGACGTGTTTTGTGGAATTCGAACACAACAATTAGGCTACGAAATTGTTTCTGCTCATTAGTAACGTCTTGTTAGCTATTTAAATACAGTTTGCTTTAATTTCGCAGTTATAAATATATTTTGGTTTCTGACTCATCAGTCAGTTCCATCGAATAGAAGGTCCATCTCTGTTTACAACCAAGATAACAATCAAAACATACTAATTGTAGAAAAAAAATGTTCACGAAATGTGCTTTTGATACCTATGGGCTTTATAATCTTACTGCCACTCTTTAGGGTGATCTAAAGCAATTGTTTAGCTGGTGAGCGTGTTTTGTAACAGGGCAATGGTCTAGCTAAAATAATAATTTGATCATTACCAATTTTTAGTAGTAACCAGGAACATAAATATTAACTTAGGTAAACCTCTTTTTTGAGGTGACCCTGACTAATATTAAGTTGTTGTTTTTGTACTTTGAGTTGCTGCGTTTAGGTAAATTAATGACGAAATGAAACCCCATTATTCCGGCTTTAAATGATGGTAAAAAACTAACACTGGCCGTTTTGTAGATATATCAAAAGAATTACTAAAGTTTAATAAAAAACTCGCGAAAAACATGAAAAAATCTAAATAATGGATGTTTAGAGTCAAGGTTGGGTGGTATCTTCACGGCATCAGTATATTGTTATCAGTCTAAGTGACTATTTACTGTAAACCGATTGTATCAGAGGAAGCAATCTTTGTCCTCTTTGACGCAGTACCTTGTAAACGCTACCTTTGGACAGCGCAAGTTAGGAACTTATCTACTGGCTCTATCGCTAAGTTTACGATAACTAAGTAAATAACATTTTATGTGATTGTATGTGCTTTTTATGGTGAAATTGGTATTTGTAGATTGTGATCGAAGGATTACGTAAACTGTCCACTTTAAATTTAGCAAAGTAGCCGCATTTGTGAGATCATGACGTGTCAATGACAGTTTTTACAAGAACCTAAAATTATATCATACTAGGCTCTTGTTAAAGCAATCAGTTTTGTATAATTCGGTGTTTCAGACTCGTCTTTGTAAACATCGGTTAATAAAAAATATGTATTATTATTTTATATTATTATTACTTTCGCCCTGCAGTGGGACGACCGTGGTTGAAATAATAATAAATAAGTATATATTTACTTTCACGAACAGTGGATAAACATGCATAATTTTAGCCTTCTATTAGTATTTGTGCAAGTTTTACCGCTGCCACGTTGGTTGTGGTACTACTGGATTATTTGTCGAATCAAAGTCGCGACAGCTCTTGGCTTGCGTCATACGTGACGTCGAGCCGATGACATTGAACGCTCGACCCGATTAAGCATAAGCAGACGATTCGCGAGGCCGCATCGCCAATGTTCACGCTGACCACTGTCCTACTCCACTCATTATTGTAAAACCATTGTCACACGCAATATTATGAATTTCTACACAAAATTGATATTTACCCAATAAATTTCTTTTTGATATTAATGTCTGAATCTTTTTTAATTTAGTCTTTTCATCTACAATTTGATTGATGAATAGAAGCCTTAAAACTTCAATAATATTAGCAAACTCTATGGAATATCTATGAGGACCAATTAAAAATTAATATTAAGTAGTCTGGTTTCGTTATTAAGGAAATCGAATAGAAGTTGCTCACAAAATGGTATTTATTCGACTTACCATCATGTTACGTACAAGGTTATACCTATATTCGAACGTTAGATAGACGAGTATTCAGCCATTAAGCAGTTGTAGTGCTTCTAGTTCAATTAACGGCACATGCCTGTTAAGATAGCGATCTAATGTGTATACTTATACATTCGCAAGTGTTGAGGTATGAAGGGTGAGTTCGCCTGCGTCGCCAGCACGCGACTGAGTGGAACCTGCGACACCGGTTGGGCTCGCACCATTTCTGATAGCCTTCATTGTCGGTCACTCTGTGTGGTGCAAGATGCGAAGTTATTTATACCACCTTATTTTTTATGTTCGTTTGAAGTTGTCTGGTTTTATTAACTTATTACGTATATGTATGGTTACTCATAGGGGTAAAAAAGTGTCATCCTATGGTATTGAATAGTATGAATATAATTTTAATCGATATTCACGCTAGCTCTTTAATGTCATGAAGGGGGTGCGTTTTTACTTAAGGAAACAATGGACAAACATCATCGTGCTATGCATTCGTTTTGTGTAGAACGAATCTTAGTCATCATCGGACCTTTAATAATTGAAAAACAAAATGAGCCCATGGCACGCTGAAAATTCATAGGATTTGTGATGATACAGATGACCCGCCTAAACACCTGTTAACAGTATCGGAGTTAATAATTACTATACCCCCGTGCAAGTACTTTAGTAAAGCAAAAAAAAGGTAGAGTTAAGTTGAGAAGATTATGGAAAACTGAATCTACCACCGCATGAGTTTTTTAGCTGGGAGGAAAAATAAAGAGACAGAGTAGAACCCTATTTATTATTATAATTAGATCATGTAATTGAAAACAAAAGAGAAAGAGAGGTAAATTCATTAATTACCAATCATATCTACATTGTATTGCACTGCTTTGAGCTTATATATCGCAGAGCGAAATTATTCATTAATTTATTAAGATCCTTTTATCTATGTGAAAAATCAACGCATAATTTGTTAACTTGATATCCAAATGTCATAGTATCAAATCTAAGGATAGGATTTAGATTAATTCCGAATTATTTACCTAACTTAACCTTACCTTGGCTATGTTTTGATACATTACAACTCAAAAACATTTGTGCACTTATTCGGGTCAAGAACGTGCAATTTGTTCTTTTTCTGTACACACGAGCTTAGAGTAATATGATATCAGAAAATTTGACAGGCTTTTTACGTATTGAACTCAAAATTATTGAGTCATAATTATTTAATATTACTTGTAGTTCCTCTCACAATTGGTTTGGAGGTCACCATCACCCTTGACCCTTATGTATTTCGGCAGAACATATTGCTTTTCATAACTGGTGATAAGCGATTACTGAATCATTTTTAACAATTATCATTTTAGACAAGTGATTTTAAATTTACATTATTTCTGATTTTTGCTTGGTTGACAATATATCGTGCTTTTGCGGTTTCCCCCGATTCGTATAGTTTTGCTGCTCAAAACCTACCAGTGCATCTCTACCGAAGGCGTACTGTTTCCTCTACTAAGTGATTATCAAGGTATGTTTCCACAATTTATTTATTTAGCCCTTTTTAGTCATCATTTAGTAAGTAATAACCACTACTGAGCATATTTCATTATGTAACTATCTGCATAGTTTACTTAGGTTTTATCTCGATATCATAGTTCCAATATATCTTTTCGCGTATCGCTTATACCTTACTCTACAATATTACGACATCAAAACGCTACCGTACGTGATCCTCTTCTGTGCCCTTTTACGGAGATTTATTTTACCTTTATTTTATCACATATACAACATTTCTGATAAGCAAAATCTTTTCAATAAGGTCCGTAACCTTTCATACGACAAACGATCGTCCGTACAGAGGACGAATATTTAATTGTCAACGTAAATAAGTTTTTTTAATTATTTATCGGACAAAAAAGTGCATTTATTGTGCCGTCCTTTGTCTTGCAGATGAAGAAAAGTTTACAATGAGTATATTCGCAGTAATTAATACATTTTGATTAATTATGGTATTGAGCTAACCTGTAACCTGTTTCCATCGAAGAAAACGAAAACTTTCCATGCAGGCAGAGTCGCGGGAACAATAAGCAACGAATTATATTGAGTGGAAAGAGGTCAAACGACGCGTCGAGTTAATTTACGACGTCTAGGTCACCATTAAATCACAAAATAAACAAATTATTACATTTAAATAAACAAACGTTCCATCGTTCGGCGCCGAAAATTCTCATTTGTGTGTGATATTTATGGTATTATTATTCCACAATCGGCAATGTCATTTACAAGAAAGGACAAATTAGTATTCATTCGTGTACACTTGTACAGGCTACGTTGAGATATCAAATATTATACTTGCTTCGATACACGTGTTACTGACTATTACGCCATTTGTTTTGTAATTTACTGAACACAATGCTTGTGGTCGGTGGTACGTCTGCTGGATTAGTTCATAGCCACAATGTTACATTTTCAAATTATCTCTACGTTACAGGCGTGATAAGCCTCTTTTGATTTCAATTACAGTCAATACTATTGAATATTTTGTTTCGCTTTTTGGTACATGTTACGGGATGGTTTGCGGCGCGTGCCGGCTTGGCATTGCCGGCAAATGTTGGCATTGTATTACCAGTCTCTGCGAATATTGATTGTATAATTTACGGATATTGCTCGATTTATTGGGGCAATATAAACATCGCTGCTTCTTCGGCAAATGGGATTGTATATCGCGCTTTGATATTGGAGAGATTAATTGAACTTTGGTTGATGATTATTGTATTTTTTACCAGTTTAATTTTCTTATATACCAAAACAAAACAGCATAATAATTATACACATTTACTAGCTAATTCTATACAATGTAATTTCTTCCTTTTCTATTAATGTAATTTCCACGTGTATCGCAAAAATCACCGCAAAAACTGATTATAATTCTAATCCGATAAACATGAATGATTTACGACGCCAAACACAAGAGTTTCCAATTTGAGAATCAATAAACAAGGAGGAATTATTGTGTGTGGCCAATTATATGTTAGCACGTTAAAATAGTAACAAGAGTATATTGTAGTGCTTGTAAATCAATACGACTATAATGTAAATCGTCTCGATTGTGATCTCGACTGTCGTGGAGCATGATGTCACTGCGCACTGACAAGGCCTCGAAACTACCTCTTTATTTTAAGCTATACGAGCGCAGGTGTGAATTTATTATGTTTATTTATATATTCACTTCTATAACAATTGTTTTTAATTTCGGCGTAAATAAAGAAAGTCGTACAATATTGAATTTTGTGAATGTCATGTAGTGTTATTTTTGAGATGTCACATCTCCTTATTTTATCCGTGTGGTATCAAAAATAGGCTTTAGTCCTTACGGTGTAAAAGTCATAATGCGAAAATACAGTCGCCAAGTGTTGTGATTAGTGTGGCAATTGACGACCTTTCTTTATCGCATTTCAATTTACTTCATTTCACGGTCAGGAGGCCAGCGTTACTTTATGTAAGTGTTTTTAATCTTATTGAGAAAATACTTTATGTACTGTATGTATGGATATTTAATTGCGCCTGTTACAGTACAATATCTTTGTGCTGTATCTACAATCTACATCGCAATCTTACGATCTTTATCGCACGTTCAATATCTACTAAATGTTTCTACTATCCGTGATCAACACGTAGTCGTTAGTATATAAGATGCACCTTTGGATAATTATAACTAGACTATACTACAACTTTGTCTCATTTACGCCTAACCATATACTGTCAAGAAGTTTGGCAAATTGGTGACCCCGACGAACGAATACGCAGCAAGAAACATGGCACAATCACCATGCAAGGCGAACATAAATCAGCAAGGAACACTTGAAGTAGCCGCTGGCACCTCGGTTTTATCTCGCATTCCGGAATTTTGGAAAGACCAACCAAGATTATGGTTCACGCAACTAGAAGCCATATTAGCACCACAGAAGCAAGGAGACGAATACAAATACTGTACAGTAATAGCAAAATTATCCAAGGAAGAAATACTACAAGTTAGTGACCTAATCACTTCACCACCGACTACAGATAAATATAAAAACATCAAGGAACGTTTAATTGATTGTTACGAAGAAACAGAACAGCGACAGTTTCAAAAATTAATATCAGAGACAGAACTCGGTGATCAAAAACCTTCACAGTTATTACGTCAAATGCGAGTCCTCGGGAGAGGAAAAATCAGTGACGAAACAATTAAACTACTATGGTTCAGGCTTTTACCAACATCAGTTACTACGGTTCTAGCAGTTACGGAAGACATGGAAATTGACAAACTGAGCCAAATTACAGATAGATATTGACGCAATTCAGCAAGGTCAATATGGCTATCGACCCAGCACGCACAATCATTTCAAGAAACGTCAACAATTCCCGATTATGAGGCCGAGAACAAACTATAGAGGAGCAAATCGATTTTGTTACTACCACGAAAGATTCGGAAAACATGCAAGGAACTGCATTAAACCATGCGGTTGGAAACCAATGGCTTACGTACGGAACCAGGGAAACGAATAAGAGCACAGACAACGGCGAAACTCTGTGCAATCCACCCATCCAATCGCCTCACCATTACCGACCGAAAAAGTGGTATGAAGTTTTTAATTGACACGGGCGCAAATATTTCAGTCATTAGCAAGCAACAGAGATATTCAATTTTACAAAATGAACAATACACACTATACGCTGCAAATGGGACTAAAATTAGGACTTACGGCGAAAAGACGCTTACCTTGAATTTAGGACTACAACGATGTTATAAATGGAATTTTATAATCGCCGATGTTACACAACCAATAATTGGAGCAGATTTTCTAGAGCACTATAAACTATTAGTCGACATAGCAGGTCGCAAACTTATCGACAAAGTTACAGAGCTGACAACGCATGTAACTTCAGAAAAAGCGACACAACAAACAATTCGTACTATCGCAGTGGGAACGAATTCACGTATTACGCAACTTTTAAACAAATACGAAGACATCACGAAAGAGTCCTCTCTACGCAATGCGCCCAAACATAAGATTGAACACCACATTATCACTACAGGGCCACCCGTCGCAGCTCGGGCAAGACCATTACCTCCAGAAAAATACGACATAGCCAAAAAGGAATTTCAAAATATGATAGAGCTCGGAATTTGCCGACCGTCAGATAGCCCATGGGCAAGCCCATTACATATGGTAAAAAAGAAAAATGGCGAATGGAGACCGTGCGGAGACTATCGAATGCTCAATAGCACGACAGTACCGGACAAATACCCACTACCAAGATTAACTGACTTTACATACATATTAGAAAATAAGAAGATACTAAGCAAGATAGATATACGCAAAGCATACCACTGTATTCCTGTTAAAGATATAGAAAAAACAGCCATCATCACACCTTTCGGACTTTTTGAGTACTTAAGAATGCCTTTCGGATTACGCAATGCGGCACAAACATTTCAACGATTCATGGATTCCTTATTTAGAGATTTAAACTTCGTATTTATATTTGTAGACGACTGTCTCATCGCATCGGACAACGAAGATTTGCATTATCAGCATTTAGAAACGGTTTTCAAACGTTTACACGAGAATGGAATAACCATTAATCTCGAAAAATGCGAATTTCTCAGAAGGGAAATAGATTTCTTAGGTTATCATATAACGAGCCAAGGAATACAACCTACCGAAGAAAATTACAAAGCAATCATGGAATTTCCCAAACCGAAAACAATTCAAGAATTAAGACGATTTTTGGGCATGGTCAATTTCTACAGAAGTAATATTCCACGCGCAGCGGAAAATCAAGGAATTTTAAACGAATATCTACATGGTTCAAAAAAGAACGATAATTCACCTGTTCCTTGGACAACGGAAGCAGACAAAGCTTACGAAAAATGCAAGGAAAGCATGAAAAACGCAGTGTTAACAGCGCATCCTTCCCGCAACGCATCACTAGCGCTCATGACCGACGCTAGTGCTACTTGCGTTGGTGGAGTTTTACAACAAAAATCCGGACGCAATTGGGAACCATTAGGTTTTTTTTCACAAAAATTGAGCGAAACTCAACAAAAATATTCTACGTTTGACAGAGAGCTGTTAGGAATATACATGGCCGTCAAACACTTTCACAGATTAATCGAGGGAAGAGAATTTACAATATTTACGGATCACCGACCTTTGACATACGCATTCTCCCAAAAACCATCATCAAACGATACACCGCGACGGGTCCGGCAGTTAGATTTCATTTCACAATACAGTACCAACATTCAACACATAAGCGGACGTGACAATATTACCGCCGATGCCTTATCTCGAATAGAGGAAATATACGTGCCATCACCTATCGATTACGCTGAATTGGAAAAATGTCAATCAACAGATAATGAACTAAGTAAATTACGTGACAATAAAAGATTAAAATTCAGAAACATTACGCTTCCGGGTTCCACAATAAACATCACCTGCGACACGTCTACTGGAAAAAGCCGCCCCTACTTACCAAAGCAATTTCGCAAACAAATTTTCGATACCATTCATGGTATGAGCCATCCAGGAAAAAGAACTACGAGAAAAATGATAACCCAAAGGTATTTATGGCCGTATATGAACAAAGATATCAATAATTGGTGTAGATCATGTATAGCCTGCCAAAAATCAAAAATACAACGACATACGATATCACCTCCTGGTACATTTATGACAGCGCAACGTTTTGAACATTTACATATTGACATCGTCGGACCACTTCCGATTTCACAAGGGAAGAGATATTTAATCACAATCATAGATCGTTGTACGTCATGGCCCGAAATATTTCCGGTAGAAGATATAACGGCAGAAACAGTAGCCAAGACACTTTTCGAAGGATGGATTACTCGTTTTGGATGTCCATTGCGCATTACTACGGATCAAGGTCGACAGTTTGAATCAAGAATATTTGAGTCACTCTCACAATTTTTGGGAATACATAAAATTAGGACAACGCCTTATCATCCGCAATCCAATGGAATGATAGAGAGATTTCATAGAACTTTAAAGGTGGCGTTAATGACAAGAGAATCCAACGAAAATTGGTTAAAAGAAATTCCAACAGTTTTACTCGGGTTGCGGAGTAGCTTGCGAGAAGACACAGGTTATAGTTCAGCAGAGATGACATATGGAACGCCAATACGACTCCCTGGAGGATTTTTTGAGTCATCAGCAGCACAGTTATCAACGTACGAAGAGTTTGTAAAACAAATTCAAAAGGACATCACACAAATGACATCAATTCCGAAAAGAAAAAACCACCACCAAGCTATATTTGTGCATCCCGAACTCAAAGAATGCTCACACGTATTTGTTCGGTGTGATAGAATTAAGAAAGCCCTGACACCGCCGTATGAAGGACCCTACCCAGTAATTAGTAAAACAGATAAAACATTTTGCATTAGAATTAGGGATAAAGAGACAGTGATATCAATTGATAGATTGAAACCAGCATTCATGATCAATGACGAATCAAACTACGTGCCAGATTCAAAGGATTTATACAGACATTCACACACGTACACTACACGATCGGGACGTAAAGTAAAGCCAGTAGTGCGTCTATAAAAAATCGCTGATATAAGCAAGCCATTCGTATATATATTAACATAGATCTTAACATATACCATTAATTCACAACTACTCGTAACAACAAGACATCTAAAATGGGAAATCAAAGTTCTAAGGACCAGATAACATACAATACGGACAGTTGCCTCAATCAAAACGAAGCGGACAAACTCCGTAACCTGATCCAGGAGGACTTACGGTGGACAAGAAATGTTGCAATGGGACAGATTATTTTAACAATCGGCGTGATCCTACTTTACGGCATAATGAAAACACTGGACAGAAGAATGAAGAGTTTAACGGAAAAAAATAATAAACACTCGTGCAACAGCTAAGTCAAAATTACATACGTCAGCAAATCACACCACAACAGGCGTCATCAAATTCCACCGCGTACAATAGCATTATTATTTATATACATCAGCAAATAACTAGTAAGGTCTAGGTCAAATTTATATTGTAAACACTATTACCATAATAATATTTTTTTTTTTTTTTAAAGGAGGGTGTACTGTTACAGTACAATATCTTTGTGCTGTATCTACAATCTACATCGCAATCTTACGATCTTTATCGCACGTTCAATATCTACTAAATGTTTCTACTATCCGTGATCAACACGTAGTCGTTAGTATATAAGATGCACCTTTGGATAATTATAACTAGACTATACTACAACTTTGTCTCATTTACGCCTAACCATATACTGTCAAGAAGTTTGGCAAAGCGCCTGTATTCTCCAAGAAAACGGTTAGGGATGTATGTATTTTCCCATCCTTATTTTCGCTATTAATAGTCCCAGTCTAAAAGAGCCCTAGTTTACCTATTGCCATTTATAAAACGTAATTGTATGCCTAGTTCCAAACATTTTAGACACTTACTGGCTGTCCTATTTCTGAACCAAGATTACACTGGAAACGAACCAAAACCCGCATGCTGGACAGTTCGGTAAAAACTCAATAGGGTTTAACAGAAAAACAATGTTTGTTTGCAATACTTAGTACCTTTGTTATTCATTACACAACAGAATGCATACACGCACAAGTGATTCGTGTAAATAACAAGCCGTCAACTTGATTAGAACGTAAATATTTTAGCACCTCAGTGGCAAAACGAACGATCAACGTTCATCAGTTACTTGATTGTCAGTTCAATCATTATTATAATAAATAACAATTACATTTGCATACTAGTTTGTCTCGATCATACCCAACTTTCAGTCCATCCACACATTCTGACCATATTTAGCGTAACAACTCAATTTAGAAGTTTGTGTGCTCAAGGCAATTTTTGTTTAATTCTTAAGCGGTTTGGACGTATTGAGAGGCGACTGCCGACCTGATGTCATAATCACGGCTTGTTATGTAATAACGACTGGTTTCAAGTATTTTTTGTGTTCTCATTTTGTTTTGTTACGCGTTCATGTCAAATTGTTTGAATGCCAGCCCCCTGTTTGTTTCAGCATTCGATTTTCGTAACGTTTTGTATAGAAGCACGGGTCGAATAAAAACGTGACGATTACGTACAAAAATTTCTAATGAATTGTTTTTGTTTCTTATAACGCTTCATAAACAAAGAGTCTTCTAGTACCTATGTACTCTTAACTCGCCTGACTCATAAAGAATCGAAACACTTCTTTTCTCAATTATCTGAGACTCATATTATGAGTAACTAGATGCATTAAGTCGGCCTCTGTACAATACTTGTGCTTAAAGAATAAATAAATATATGCCGATGAAAATTTGGAAAATAAACAGATTGTTTCAGATATTCAAATAAAAAGACTAACTTTTAACGAAGAAAATAAATTGCACAGAAAAAAGAATGCATAACAGTTTTAACCGGTACACCTTAGAGATTTTTTCAACGGTGTGTAAAGCCATGTCAGAGGCCTAGAGGCGGTTTAAACTCTGACTCCAGGTTGTTCATCAACCATACGAAAAGAAGGAGAAGATTGAGACTGTTGCGCATCGACACTAGGTATTGATCTACTCTATCATATATTCTAGGTTTTTTTAATATGTGACATTTTCATATGCAACATACATGATCATTAACCAGGAAAAATAAACGAATGAGCGTGATGATCAATGCATATAATTCTCCTTATTGCTTAGATTACCTACCTACGTTTGGGATTTTAAATTAGGTAGGGTAGGTACCTTTAAGCAGCGAAGCCACACTATCAATAAAGTATGAAGAAGTTCCAACGTTATTCTACGGAAAATAAATATCGAGTTACCTCTTAGTTATCAAGTAAGACACGTGTAAAGTTATTAATACGACATTACGTATGCATTGTCACCATGACCACTACGCTATGACGGCCCTAAATTACGATGGGAAGCTCAATTGACAACAATGTTGCAAAACTATTGTTGAGCGATAGAGCGAGTAATAAATCAGCATCTACGCAAATTTATGCAAAGAAAATGTTCGTTGTTTGTTGAGTTTTGTACTTATAGATAATAATAATGTTAGCCTGTAGATGGCGCTGTGCTGGGTAAATGCATCTTCTTATTATAAATGTAACATATGTTGGGGAATTCCAAACAATAAGTCCGGGTTTTTTCACAACTGATCTTCAACAACAATCCAGTAGTAACGTTGATTAGCTCAGAATATGTGTGTATGTTCAATAAAGTGGAAAAAAGCCGTACAAAATTGCTCAGGTTTAGAGCCTGCAACCTTGTGCTTAAGAGGTCCGCTCGTAAGCGTAAACGTTTGATTACACCACTTACTAATCTATAAACTACGTTATACCGCTGATTATTTCTGGGTGGTGACTAATTTGGATTCGTGCCCGATGAATGGCAACAGGCTTGCCCCCTGTATACCAAGGGGCTTGCACAGTCTGGTTATACGGAATTTGAGCGGGTAATGACACTATTTAAGGCCTTTCACATCACATCACGCATGAATTACCTGAAGGGGTAGGGAGAAGTGTATACTACGCCCAAATTTCGCCAGTTACGCTACAGGTCCTAATCAAATACGGGGCGAGCCTATTGCTACCAACTGGGTACAAATCCTGACTCCGTGCTGCCACTGAGAATTACTTAATGAAAAAACCCAATAACTCTTTACCAGGTTGGGCAGTGTGTTATTGGGATTTTCCACTTTGTTCAACCCTGGAAGGCCTTTCAATCCTGGTGGATATGTATTTACTCATCATATCCACTATTAGGGACCAGTATGAATGGACTCTTCTACTTCCGATTGCTTATTAACCGTCAGCTTCATAACCAGCTTCATCATTGCGACACTGACAAATATGACAGCGCTAGAATCCGTGATACCTATCAGCCACGCCTTGCTTTTTTCAACTCACTCTGTAGTTGATTACTATCGTGGTTTAACGAGTAACCTAGATATACTTTTCGCATTTTGTACTACTCATAAGGTTTCAAATCTACGAAGACAAGTGCTTCAGTTTATATTGAAGGTTAGGCAACGACAGTATTCAGGGCAGTTTCAGTATTTCTCCTGTGTGCCTGTCAACTGATCTTTGCTACGTCGATACGGTTGTATGAGGTTTAGAAGACATGAGGCTTACTATGATGGCAGTAAAAGTGCAACGTCTTCTCAACACTGAGGTCTCCTTTAGAGTTTTGCAAAACTTAAGAGTTAGGAGGAAAGCATGCTTGCGAAAAACCTTGATAAAGTTCTTGAGGCCTTTGTTAAGATAGGGTAAAGTAAGAATAAATTGGTGTTATCGGAGAACATAGACATGAGCCTGATTGTCTTATCTATAAAATCACTATTGTACCTACACCCCTAAAATATGGGAATGGCTTCAGGGCCAAATGAGGTAAATAAAATCTGAAAAGTTATAATACCTACAAACAAACATATTAAAAATGATTTTTAATGCTAAAGGTAACGTGTTATTTTTAGATTTAGTAGGCATAGGTATTTAGACGCACTGTAAATAGCTAGATATGACGCAAGGTAATTGACAAGAGAAGTGCTTCTGAAACGATAATATTGTGTTGTGTAAACCCATAATTTTGAATGATTTAATTAAGATTTCGACGGGCACTTATTCTCTCCTCCTCATCATCATCATCAGCCGGAAGGCGTCCACTGATGAACAAAGGCCTCCCCCTTAGGAAGAGAAGGGGTTGCCATTATCCCCACGCATGGCAAGCGGCTTGGGGTTACACTATTGTTGGTCAAGTTACAGAAGACGCTGCTGCCTATCTTTTGGATTTTCCCTTAGTCACCTCTTACGACACCCACGGGAGGTAAGGGTTGGTCAATTCTAAGCCGGATACCACACCTTCGACCTTTTAATTTCCAGACACATAATACGTATGATTGTTCTTAATCTTATTTTATCGTAATATATTTGCAGAACTGCAAATAATTTTAACGACACCTTGACCTACATCCTGAACAAAACTGTCGATCAAGTTGACCTTAATCTTTTTATTGTTTTAGTCTAGAATCAGTCGCGTAACACTTCCTCATGATTGCTATTGGACTACAGATCCTTGATTCTAGTTTGGTTTCTAGTTTCCAACCGTATCATTGTTTTAATGAAATATTACAATTTAACCTCCCAACTGGGGTTTCTTGGGTTAAAACCCATATGCTCCAGCCTTGGGACTTGAGACTTCCCGAGTTAATTTAAAGTTTTGTTGGACATTTCTCTAACACCTATAAACACTTGTGTGTAATCGAGTCGCAAAACTCGCGAAGCTGTGAAGAAGCCCCGACCCATGTACTGAACCATTTAAATTAATCCGAGGGTAGCTAAGGCAACAATAAAACAAAGTTAATATGCCAGTAATGTGTCTGTTTTGTCTGGAAACTTATTATTTTGTTAATTTGTTTGCTATCTGAGTTAATGTCTTTATAGAATTATGATATCTCAGTGCATTAAACCGTTTTTATATCAGTCCTCGAGTGTCTGAACTCTTACTTTGTTTCATACTTTATCTGTAGAGTGTACCTACGAATAGTTTAATAGGCGTGTGGGTGTTATGGACATGATTAGTAATTAATTCAAGTATATCACAAACGTACACTATGTGGGTGTTGGTATTCTGTAATAAAAATGGCGTCCATTTGATCGTACTATTAACATCCGATGCCGCGGTTGCATTAAGTAAAATGTCACAGAGCTACTAAAAATAATGTAAGCTGATAAAATGCCCTTCAAGACCGAACTTTCTTATTTTAGTTGACAAATACACGTTTATTGACAATGTCAACCTTGGTGGGGAATTATTTTAAACGTGTATGTTTATATTTTCATATTTCTCTCATTTATTTTCACTGTCTTTGTCGGACGAATTAAATAATTTGACCTGTGACTTACGTAAACTTATTTGCGAGAAAAGTCCTGTCAAATTTATATTTTGTTATATTTTTGTGGTTTTTAATCTTGACTTGTAAGATACACTAATACCTAGGTACACATAGGTTCCTTTCAGCTTTGTATCTTGCAAAAAACAAGGATCAATAAGCGAGTAGTGAACTTAAAGTGTAACTTTATAGTACGAGTACTGACCAACATTTTCAAGGCATGCGACTGCAACCATCTAAAGAGATTTATAATGTGTCTAAAACTTAGTTTTAATTGATTGAAAAAATACAGATTGTTTTGATTTTAGGTTGATTTGATTGAATACAGGCTCATTCAAATTGTCAAGTTGATTGTCATCCCAGAAAAGGAAAATTAATAGGCAAGCTGCTAGCACGATGGTTTGTTAATACCATATCCATAAGTGAGTTGAGTGTGATACCTACGTACGGCGGGAGCCTGTCGTGTAGGTGGGCGAGCCCTGTCTACTAAGTACAAATAGTTGGGCGCTCCGGTCAACGCGTGTGGATACACCACCGAATGATCTCTCGTTCTGTCTCTACGTACGCAATGCACATTATAATTTCTAGAAAGTACCCAGTGACTCGTGTTCATTTGGTTAAACTTTCAATTTGATATGAATTTATGAACGAGTCTCAGTTTTCTCTCGATACTTTCATAGTATTACTGTTTAACTCTATCAAGCGCTTACATTTAATTAATAATAAAAAGTTGCTTCGTTTAAATTACGTTCGTAAACTATTTATGGACTATCACTGTAATTGCAGTTGCTGTATGTGTTAATTCCCATGTTTGTTTGTTTGTTTAAACATAATTGTGTCTTACAGCGTAGGTGTATTATATACATACATATACATTAAATACTCAATTGATTTGGCGTGCGCTCAAAAGGAATATTGATGTTAAAATCAAACAGAACTGGAAACTCGTCGGAGTATTTTAGGAAAACTTGATATTTTTTGCTAGCATTGTTTCAGTATGCTGATTTATTCCATGTGGAAACAGGGATGTGTGTTGCGCGGGCTAGATACACCGAAAATACAAAGCGATGTCAGAAACTTATTTGTTTGCAGACGAGATGCCAGACTACTTCCTCAGATACCATAGTGCTGAGTGCGTCGGTAACATTTACGAAAGATAAAATAAATTAATGATAATCTCATACAGAAGTGTTTGCTTTTTAAAACGCTACAAAACTGTAAATTACAATGGAGCGCGATGAAGAGTGTGTATAAATTTCGCTGGCATTCCCACACACCAACGTCACCGAGCCGCGTACCTACGCAGATGTCTCCTGCGTCTGTGTGAGTGCACGTAGCGTAAATACACCTCCCTTAGCAGACTTGCTTAACGTCCACTGAACTCTATCACAAACCAGTAGAGTCTATAATAGCGTGGCTTGAATTTAACAGGTACATGAATAAGGTTGTGTTACTGTACCGTATTGTTTCACGTTTACGCGTCTCTGTGTGGCGAGGTTAAGTAGAGCGGCGTTATCTTAGAACAGAGATTCCGTAGAGTCCGGATTAAACTATAAAACAATATGTTGATGTAATATACATGAACTCTATTATTACTTTTTAGTTATTGATTAACAGTTTAGGTATTATATTTTGCAACTCATTAGCAGCGGAATGAAGCAGTATAACTGATTGAATATTAAAAAAAAAAATTATGTGTATATTTTCTATTTAAGTATGTATATCACGTATGTTTGTACATAAACAGGTTCATGTTTATGGTGATTCACCAGAAGTTTACATAATATAGTTATATCTATACCTGCTACACAAATAATTGCATTTCATAATTACCGAGGGTTTAGTGCATTGTCCGTCCAGTCTAAATGTCATCGAACGGGGTTTCGCAAGAGCGTCAATCACGGGCGGTCACCTACTTTCGCGATCGACTCGAGGCGATTAGTCGACTACATTCACCGAGGCCTCGGATCACCTCTACGCAACAATTGTTTCTGTAGGAATCTTTTATTTATGGCAGCGTGGCGCTGCGCTTGTGTGAGTGGGCCGTAAGCGACCGTGCCCGTGTTTTACCTGTATGATATAATATTGACAATAATGTCAACTGTATTTGTATAACGTTAGAGTCTTAATTGGCTCGCGCGCGACAGACACAGAAATGCCCTACCGGCAATAAGTCAACGCTCGAACTCGCCTGTTTGACAAGATTCCAACCGCGTCTGTCCTGTTTGTTTATTGTAATCGGTTTGACAATGAGCTTAAGGTGCGGTTTCGAGTGATCTCCTGGCTCGCGCTCTCTTGTGATTGTTCTCGGCTACTCGGTGCGAGACTGTGTTTGTGTTTGTATTATACGTCATGTATACCGGCTTACTGTAGATTCGCCTCTTAGCATTCATAATTGCTTGGCGACCGAGCGGCTTTTAAAGCTTGCCGTTGATTGGTTTTTATTCGCGGTTTGAGTTCACATTTTTATTTATCCGTAATTATCGGAATCGTTACAATGAGTTATAGGTATGCGTTGATTCGTTTGATTGTTCGGAGAAGAGTGGAGAGGCCTAAAAGCTACAAAAGCAGCAAATAATTGATAGTCGCCGACAATCACAGTGCAGATAACGGAAGGTCAATGAGGAATACGTCAAACGATTGAAATGGCGCGCTTCGGCGGTCGGTTTGGTCGCGCGTCGCGTCGCGCGGGAGGGAGCGTCATCGCGCGGCGCAATAGCGGCGTCTCTGTCGCGCGCTCCACCGACCTCCTTGGATGTGCGGCCTGCAAGGTCGGCCGCCTTAATTAATAAACTCACCGTAAAGTATTTGAGGTCGATCGGAGAAGCGTCTACAATCTTACTCGAACCTTTGTCTAGTTATTGACCCGTACGCGTCCAACGATGAAGGCTTTTATTGCTCTATCTGTGTATTGTGAAGATAAAAATAAACGGCCAGCTAATTAAATAAGATGCGCATTCAAATATTTGTATATTTTTTTACTCACAGATCATTTCAGTTTTAATCGCGCGAGCAATGTTTTCTTATTGTGTAATGAAAGTGCAAACGTTAATAATTATTTTGTTTTATACACATTAGCGAGATTAAAGGCGGCGATATCGTTTTAAAAACCTTCTTGTCGTTAGTGAAACGTATTTAAATAGTCATAACAATGCTCAATGTATGCAAATTGTATATCGCATAGAGTTCCCAGTGAAATTGTTAACGGTGAAATAAAAAAATGAAAGTTTCGACTTACCCCCGCGGTAGTGAATTAAGAAGTTTCGTCACATCCGTGTCTGATTATATCTTAAATGCATTGCTGTCGCGTCTATGTATTTATTTACTACTTGAGATCGTTACTATCACTACATATGTTTATATTAATATAGTAATTAGAGACATTTTAATTATAAGCATATTGAAATAGAATAAAATGTGTTATAAAAATAAGCGATATTAATGTAACAATCTATTTTTGTGTCCCATATAATGTCGTAGGTGGTGTTTATGATAAGACCACCCCGATGCCCGTTGTAATAGAAAAAACTGACACGTTTAAGGTGAATAAGGTCAGGTGAATACACTGAATTCATAAGTTACTGTGATTAAACATTTTTTGCTAACAGTTCGGTCACCTAAGATCTAAAGGGATCGAAGCCTTTCTTTCGTACCCAAAACTCCCGGTATCGGGTCCTGAATAATTTAGACCAGGATTTCGGTAGTGATCAACATACCTACATAGTTATAAGCTTCATTTGAAATATTTTTAAATTACGGGCCCTCGTACATTAACGTAGGTTTGCAAAAAGGAGGATTCTTCACCAACCGGTTGATCTAAGTGTATGCCACGGTCAGCTCTTCGATGGCGTAGAAACCCTTCGCAGTTCGGAAGGCACGGTGAGGTAGCGGCCGTGGTTTGCTACCGGTCTAGCCATATCGATCAGGTGGGGGTTTCCGAAATAAGGATATCGGTATCACCAAGCAGGGCTGAAGAGTTCACAATGTTGTCACCTCTGTCAATCTGTCTGTAGCTAATGGGTACCTAACCTTCGTGTAAAATTATTTTACAAATATTTAGCTTGGACTTTCAGGGTGGATTTAAACTACTTAAATCCCAGAAAAGACCCAAATAAATTCATCAATGGCTGATTCTCGTTACTCATAATATTTTGAAGCTTTTTCGTTCTCTTTGTTTTGAAGTCGTCCTTCAAATTACTGGGAACGGACACTGAATTCAGCCTCAACACAAGTTAAAACACCACCAACTTACCTGAGTAGTGCTAAGTAGTTTAGCGTTTGGTTACAATACGATTCTCGAATAATCTGGAACGCTTAATATTATATATTGTATTGGCTAATGCCAATCAGTATTCCACTTCCGGCTCATTGGGACGGCAAGCAAAACACTGACATAATGGGCACAAGGTCTCACTTTTGTCACAGAAGTTTTACTTGCCGAAGTAAAACGAACAGAGAGTTGTGCAATTTCTAATCATTACATATTACACACTTACGTAATTAGACAAAAGGAAATACTGTTGTTTAGCAACTTGATAATACTTTATTGGTATGATAAGACTTTTTAAGTGCAGAAAACTAGTACTGTCCTCGGTCCTGAGAACAATTTTAGATGTCACTTTATGGCACCTAACTACAAATAATTTTCTACCCTCTTCTGTCCAAAACCTTGAAGAGTCCAAAATCTCTTCTCTTAAGGTCATATCCTTAGGAGAAGAGGTTTTCGACTCTGTAAGGATCCTGTCTGGATACAAAAACAATTTTACCTCCAAGTCTAAACACTTTTTTAGTTCTGTCTTTGGGCAAAGCTCTTAACAAAGCTTATGAAGTAATGCGCTTGTATTTTTCTTACGCAGATACGGCGAATTCGGGTGTATCCACGATAATAAGGATGTGAACTTCGAAGGGAACTAAGGGATTCATGGACGAAACTGAGCTTAACTGCAATACCCTGCCTGGACAAACATTGTCCATTCAAAAAGGAGTAAAAAAAATAGATTATGCCATCATACATCAGGCAAAGTTCTAGGTCCTGGACAAGATAATAATTATATTAATTGAGAATATTTTAAACCCTAATAGAATATTACTGAAATCATAGTAGTTGTAGGGTCACGATAGGTCGGTGCCGCACTTGCTAGGTACTTCTTGTTGCACATGAAGAGCCCGTTGACTAAGCATCTCAACGATTGTCTCTTATTTATATTTGAAATTAGTTTTAGTAATAAGAAATTATTTTTGTGTTTACTTGTGAATGTATTAATTCGTCGTTACCGTTATTTGCTTTGCATTGTGAACAGAAAGTTGTTAAGTTATTCATTTTTGTAATAATTTTGTGTAAAATGAAATATTCGAATCTATTGTAAAAGTTGCTTTGTCTTTCTTGAACGCATTTAGCGTTATGAATTACTTTCTACAAAGAGTTAGTATTTTATTTTCTTAAACAAGTTCTATCGAATGCAACGATGCAAATGATCATATAGAAAGCAATTTTCTATTATATTTATTTTATAACTCAGAGTAAGAACAAAATGAGATTGATCTATGAGTGTGTCTAATGTTTAGCTTATGGGATTGCTATAAATAGCGGTTTTGCAAATAACTGGATTGACGCCGAGAACCATGGCCGTGTCGACGTGTATTATGAATAATTCCCATAGATTTAACTCTGCAGATATGAGTTTAGGCATTAATATTCATGTTTGTATTTCAATAGTGACATTTTGAACAATGGTATTAATTTTAAAAAATTAAGCGGAATTAGGCCATTGGAATTAAAATTTTCTTTGAATCTCATGTCTATTAATAGGACTAAACTTGTAAGGTCAAGTTATTCATGAATATGTATTTATTTTTAATTAAGTCAAATAAAACCATGTTATCACTTGTTTGGGTTTCTATTACCAACTTCACAAAGAATAATTCTGCACTAATATCTATAAATCAAGGCTTCATTTTCATATTATTCTTTTAAATATGGCGTCGCGCGTCTGCGTTGACAAATAATTGTAATCTATGCGTAGCGTTCGGCGCGGCGCACATTGTTGCCAGCTTATGTAAGTCGGAACGTCTTCCACTTTCGAATCAAGTTTATTGACACGGCAAGCTCGACAAACGCAGACGCTTCACAGTTACATCGGCAACGCTTTGATTCTCGTACTTACCAGTCCGGACAACGGAATACTTACCGGCAACAATTTAAAAAACATAATTATAGTACAACTCGGAGAGATTCGTGGCTGTATGGGCCCGGTACTGGAGGTTAAGCAACACTTGCTGCGGCCTGGTATTTGATGGGTGAACATTGATAATTGTGTGTGCTTTAAAAAATCAGTAAGATGGTAGTGTTGATGTATCAGGCGGCCAGTAATTAGAAACTAAGTATCAAAGTCAAAAATAATTTATTAATAAATAAGATGACAGCGGTAAAAAAATCGCCCAATTAGGTAACACAGAATATTGGTAGGGCTGAAATTTAACCATGCAAGAAGCCGACCGTTACAAAGTTCAATAGCAGACTGGACTGATGCTAATCAACAAATAACTTCACAAACTTTTGCTCCAAACTACCAGTTCCGAATATTGGTGTGCTAAGCCGAAACCATAACTCATAAAGACGGTAAACACAAGCTGTTAATAAATTAATTCGCTTACAATTTATATACTTATATTAAGATGTATAATGTTAATTTTATGTATGGTCCGCCCCCAGCTATATTAATCCTAAAGACGAAGCGCACTCATTAAGTTTTTTATTAGCTATAAATCTAATAGTGTAAACGGTTTGTCGCTAACAATCGCACTAGCTAAACACTGACTAATCGCTGCGCTGCTCAAATCTAAGCTGCTTTCGTATGCCTTGCCATTGGAGGTGCGGGCTATAACCGACGAATGTGACCATTTTTATTTCTTTAACTGTAATATGACACATGTCTACATGTTTTTTTTGAGACTGAACTGCTCATGGATTATTCCTCATAATGTCATTCGGATTTAAGCATTTAATTATTTAAAATATTGCAATTCATTTTAGTTAGTAGCTCTCCTTATCCAGTCGAACGAGCTGTAAGTATCTTTCAGGCATAGATTATCTGTGCTTTTTCATTCTATCCGATTAGCAAATTAAAATTACTCTAAACTCAAGAGTATTAATATATTCGGTGTTCATAAGCCGCGATGTCGCAACGCAAATAACTGAACATGTTTTCGTGAACTCTACTAACCGCAGTGTGCTTACAATGTGTATTTTTGTTGTTATAATGAACTAAACTGTTAAATTATACGTATCACGGATTGTTTTCATGATCAAGTGCGCACTTTCAGTCAGGTTAATGTGATCTGCGGTGTAAAAAATCAGCTATCATAGAATCTCCAAAATTATGTGTTAGAACAGATATATGTATACATGGGGTTAATAACTTTAAACTTAAGTTATTTTATTGTCCTGTAGAGCACTACTAGACACATTATCATCATAAGAATGCTCCAAAAATATTTGTTCGGGGGCCTAATAACACTTTGCTGGTAATAACAATATGAAAAGAAAAAATTGAAATCTGCCGATCGCTTACTTTACCATCTTTATAAATAACGGGTATACTCTTCGTATATACCTACAGAGAAACTCGGTCTTTCGCGACAATTATCAGTGAAGGCTACATGCATATTCATTTATAGATGTCAATTAATGCTCGCATACAAAATCTAACTGGTAACATTTGGATAACGAATGATTGTGAGAATAATTAGTTTATTCGTTCATTAAAGCTGCCCCGGGTGTGGATCAACGGATTTAATTGCCGCGGGCGACCTGTTAAAACCTCCGAGGTAACAAAAATATCCTGTTAGCCTTACCAATATCGCGAATGGTAGAAAGATGGACGATGGATGAATTATCCGAGCTCACTTCCGCGTTGTATCATTGAAGGTAGTCTTAAAATATATTCAATAGGTACTGATATCTAATAGGAATGAAATTTGGGATCAGGATCAGTTTGTCGGGCAATCGCGATGAAGCTGGAGAGTTTGGTAAGGTGAGTCTTGTTCCTTAGCTGGTGGTGGCTCTGACCAACAAGAGTATGGGTTCACGAGGAATTGAGGATATATCCATGTTTAAAGCAGAATAAAGCTAGATAATAATAATTGGGAGTTATCTACGACTACAAGAATGTGCGCGATTAAAAGTGATGATCAGGTTTGTAATTAATTAAAGGACCTGACTCCGAGACGGACAGCTTCTACCTTACCATCACCACATTTTTCACGGCCGTTAAACATCGGCACCGCTCTTGTAGGAAACCATATCATTATAACAAACACTTCATGCACTCTTTCATACTAATTAGCATATGATTACACACGGCTAAAACAAAAATACGATTACAATGATTTATTAACTTAGTATTAGATGACCACGCAAATACGCCATGCTGCAGGTCAATGACCTGCGCGTGCTCAAGAAACAGTTTTAGCTATGTACTATGAATGACATTATTAGAGTGAGTATTATTAAAAAAGTAACATTAATTGTTTTTAGACTTGAAAGGTTAACTGCCGTAGTAGTCTAGTGGTTAGTAACGTGGCTGCGGAACATAAAGACAGGGATTCGATTCTCGGGTTATTGAGGGTTGAGATTGATTTTTATGTAATTTGTGGTTTTGGATGAAACTGACTATATTAATGCTTAGATGAAATGCAGTTATGCAAATGGTGTTTTTATTACACTACTGGACTGTTGCTCCTTTTTATAAGTACAGAAATGGACATTATTATTATTATTTATAAGAGTCTTTACGATAAATGCTAGTAAAATAAAAGCTGTCTTTATGTACAGTCAGCAACATAGGAAGCTTAATATTTAACTTTTTAAACATACCATTAATTGACGAAAATCTTCTTACATACCTAGTAAAAAGTCTTAAATATTCTCAGATAATAATTTGGACGTTCCTTATGAAACAATAACTTCAATAGGTGTTTTTTTTTCATTCAATTACACGACAAGGTTTCTGAACATGTTAAGCTACTTATGTTGCCAACTATACCTACGGCAGAAGCTAGAAATATATCCGATATACCGATACACATTTTCATGATTTCTCAGGAAGAGAAATGAATGAAAATAATCACGATTCTCAGTATAATGTTGACATGGCCTAAATATCAGAAGCGTTTCTATTTTGTCAGTCGGATTATGTTATAATAAAGTTATAAATAAACTATATTTTCATAATTTTTAATATATTTTAATATATTTTCTGTATTGATTGATTATATTATAAATTGTAGAGTCTAGCTTGCCATTCCAAAAAATCATTTCTACGCAGAAGTTTGGCCTAGAAACTTTGCTCTCAATAAAAGAGGACAACTAAGGGTAGGTTAGGTCAGTTAGGACAATCGTCTGTTATCGTTAAGTCCGTATGTCAACGTTAAGTTAGTAGGAAATTCTCATACAATCGGCCATATTTAACGCTAACCAATAAAACAAAGTTTTTGGTGCAACTCACACTGAGACAATGATCATTATCTATTAAAAATAAACTACTTACCTACGTATAAACTTTGTCTTCAACACTTTCTCATCACACAGCATATTATTTTGACGTACGACCTAAACTCTACAGACAATGAACGTCGGGTCAGAGATCACTTTGACGTTCAATCCAATCCATAATCAAAACAAACTCATTCTTCGTGTAATTAAAAGTAAGATTGGATGAAAAGAAATCGTTATAAAAGTTATAAATACCTAGATAATTATATGAGGCACATAACACAAATGGTTCGAGCTCGGGTGAGTGAATCCACGTATCTTCCACACATACAAACATACCGTTTAGGTAGATACGCGTAGGTATATACAATAGTCTGCGGTGGAAGCGTGTTTGTAAAGTAGACTGTAATCGTTAGTCACTGACATCGAAACGCATAGCCGAGACACTGCTTGTAGATATGACACAAATTGTGACTACAATGTTCTTTTTAATACCTATTTTGGCGAGACATAAACTTATAAAGTAAGATTACCTACTTATTTCGAGGTTTGTCGTGTCAGCAACAGGTTTAATAAACAACCTAATGGATGAACAAGGTGACAAGTTCATACCTCGCATGGCATCAATATAAAATAATTTGATCTTAAATAATAATATTGAATACCTACCCCCCTGAAAAAATGTTTACATTCTTTCTCTGCTTGGAAAAGTAGGTGAACAGTTGAACACAGTCCGGTTTGGATAATACACGCATGGTGATATATAATACCTTTCTTACACTATGTTATTTTTTCGCCTAGTGACTTCGCTCTGTGATCAGGTCATGAATAAAGACCTCGGTCGTGTGCGCAGACCCGAACAGCGAACTTATACCTATATGAAGAAAATATTATTATTATGTAATGTTGCGTTGCATGGACGAAATAATATTATTTTATTAAAAAACTAATCAAAGCCAATATCATTCCTAAATCATCGTAAACGTTTTAAATTGCTCCATGCGTTTAATGAACTAAAACAGCGTTTTTAGGTAACTGTTGACATAACCCAAAGTATTTCTGTAGATTAAAAATATTCAAACCTTATTTCACTATTTGCATTTTAAATCACTCATCAAGCTTCGTCAATCATTTTAATGCACCGAATGGCATAATTTATGATCGAATGAGTGTCAAGTCTGTGCTTGCGTCGTCTTTGATATCATCTCGAAAGCGTACCGAGCGTGTAGGCATTTACATAGATCGCGCCCACTCCGCTTCATCCACCGCGATTTTTACTCAGATACAAACAACTATTACACGGCCGAGTTGGTGCGTTAATAGAATATGAGACAATGTACCGAGGACGGGTGCTCTTTAACTCGCGAGTGTTTGATTTCACCCGTTGAGACAGGTTTGGAGGCCGGAATGCGCGCCGTGCCGTACGCCAGAGGTTAATAAAGCGCGCACTTGCTCGCTACTTTATTGCTTTTTGTGGTCATAAATAAAAACGCTTTCGAGAAATAAACAATTTATGCATTATCGAGTCTGTTAATTTCGGCATCCAGAACGTTGGATACTCATATCGAAAGTAAAGCATACATACACGAGTGTCCCTAATTAATTAAATATTCGGCAAAGAAATATTTTATCACTTTTTACGGACGGCTTAACTGTTTTACTTTTAATAAAATATAATGACATGCAGCATAATAATAAATACAGAACGTTACGCCAAAGATTAACACTGCGATAAAACTTAGTTGAAAGTCCAATTGAATATTGAGTTGATACCTTTTTTTCTGTTATCGTCGTGAAGAGTGCCTACGCAAGATCGTAGCATTCGTAGGCGCGAGCGTGACGTCACTGCCCGACGAGGCGCTACGTGAGCTACGCACCCACGCGTTGACCCGACACACCCTCGGCTGTGCTTGGACTACCCACACATTCAACTTATATTGACGGACAAATTAAATGGAGGCTATATATAACAAACAGACACTTATTCCGTAAGTGTTTAGTTAAATTACATTAGAGTAGTAGAAGCAAATATTGTTTACCTAAGTATATTGTGAATTTGGTTGAAGTTGGGTAGGCCACTTGGCAAGATGTAGTGATGGCAGGTGGAGTTAGGCCCTAATAGAGTGGTGGACAGGGAAATATCTGGATGCAAAAGGCCGAAAACTGATGTTGATGAATACATATATAGTTAATTAGTTAGTTATCGTACTATATTATTAGACAGAGAGATTATGCTGCTGGGTAGTGTGTTGCGCACTCAGCTATAGCACTAGGAAGCGGTGACGGGCGTGCGGTTTGGGGGCTGCGTCGATGTGATTTGACGTTCAAAAGGAACTTTTTTAAGACTGCGTTGTTCAAGTGATTTCTTTATCTTTTACTACAAACGTTATTTTTTGTTCAACTGGCATTTAATAAATGGAAATGCAAACGCGTAGCAATAATGTTAAATAACAACAAACTTACACTGGATTTACAACTTCCTCATGACCTAAATATTATTGTCGTACGGAAACAGGCCATACGATGGTGTAGAGGTTGGCCTGTCAACAAGGACGGTAGCGAGGTTGTGCAGGTGCCTTACTTTAAGCTAAAATTGCAGGTCATTTTCCGCTATGAAAACGAGACAGTGCGTTACATTGTATGAATTAGCGTCTCGCTTCCACAGCGGAAAATATCCTGCAATACTAGCTCATATTTAAAAAATCTACGTCAAGCGATCGCCTGAAACACAAGTTTACCCTAGTTCAGGCTGGCAGCAATTAAATATTTTATGAACCATGTTATATTAGTTTAGTTTTACAGTAGTGTAGTTTAGGAATTAATGGAACTTCTGTCTTTATAAGATCTAGTTTAAAGCAAAATGTCCTACACTGTATCCTATATTTGGTCAAATAAATAAATATTGTTAGGTATTATTATAAATATATTATTATAGTAACCCCGCAGTACGGCCGTTTGAAATTGGCCGGGCAGAAGTTTGCGCGGATGGCTGCGCAGTTATCATTTATACGTAGAATATGGGGAATGACGCGGAGTGCAGTAGTGTGACATGCGCAGACCTCCGTCTATGCCTAACTTCAAGCCGGCCATGAACCGTCGCGCTCATCGCTGTACTGTAGGTAGTAGTACTCATTGCGTGTATCAGCGAACATTGTCGTTGCCATAAAGTAAACAACATTCAAGTTCTAATTAAATAAATAGCAGTCCATGGTATTGTTGTAATCATTTGTAAAGGAATGCTTAAAAAGGGTTATAATTTTAGACGCAAATGACGTTTTAAGAGAACTTTTGAGTTAATATAGTCTATAAACATAAATATTTACGTTGATTGTAAATCATGTGCTTTTTGTGTATAATAATAAAATTTAGATAATTTCCGTTGTTTTACGTTTATTAGATTTGTTTATAATATATTAAGTTATAAGTAATTAGTGAAAAGATCGTGATCAAGCACAATCGGACACATACGTATTAGGTTTAACTTACTTTTTTATATATCGCACCATATGTAGGTACTTTACTTTCTACTCATAATAAATTTTAAAAAGATAAAATTCTAAT
Source organism: Abrostola tripartita (assembly GCA_905340225.1). NCBI lineage: Eukaryota > Metazoa > Arthropoda > Insecta > Lepidoptera > Noctuidae > Abrostola > Abrostola tripartita. The sequence continues at coordinate 3,466,103 of HG996494.1, forward strand.
AATTAATCATTAATTACTTATAAGCTAACATATATAATATGTGTACTTATACATAAAATTTGCATTTGTTTGTATTATTAGTATATGACATAGTGTGTATCCCGTGCCGGCGCGGCATCGGCATCGCGGGCATGGGCCATGGCGACTCATTCACAGAGGGAGCGGGGTGGGGCGGCGGCGGTAACGCTGCGACACACCGCGCGCTGCTCGTGCCACTTCATTCCCCGCTAGAAAATCAAACATCTGACACGTATCGCAAGCTTTTTTAATTACCTATCTAATACTTTTATACTTATTTATTAATAAATATGAAGCCAGAAAACCCTTACTGGTCAATTAAAGAAAAAATGGTTATTGACAAGGCAAGAGAATATCCGTTTCTACTTGCAAAGTACAGTGCAAAGAAGTCCATACAAAAAAATGTAATTTGGAACGATATAGCAAACCATATGGTCTGTAACGGTAAGTCATTTTTATTTTTTTAGTATTGCACAAAATCAATACATTATCTTTATTTTATAGTGTATCTTAGTAATGTATCTCGTTTTAATTATGTTTGTTCTTTAATAGGTAGGTACTTGTAACTTATCCGATTCTAAACCGTTTTTGTAAATGTCTTGCTTTGAGAATTCATGTTATGGGGGATTATCTTATTAAGTTTTTGACTTATATAAGTATTTAAAAATAAACCTATTTTATAGGATTTTATCGCGGTTTAATTACATTACACAGCAACAAAAGATTAATTATTTTAACTGGTATGATGTGAGTTTATTCATTTATTATTGTTAGTTTTATTGAAAAGAAAGTATTTTCTCTTTCTACCCGCGGTTTGTGAGTTGCGCAGAAATAACCCACACCCAAAGTAATTAGGTAAAATAATGATTATGGATTGGCATATTATAATGTATTAAAATGTGTGTTCATTTTTTACTTAAGTACTTTTGTATTATATATTAAGTGTAGATTATTAAATTAAGTATATATTTTATAATTATATAAACTTAAACAATTACCTGACATCGCAATACCTTGGTTTTAGTGAGAGTATGTAAAACAATATTGAACAAAATCAAACTGAGATATGCCAAGTTAAATAACATGGTACAAAGGGGAGAAGTAACAGCGACAAAATTGGAGCAACACTCGTGTTCGAAGTATTTTGACGGGACTCTTAATTTTATGAAACCTTACATTGTAAATTTGACTGATGATAAAATACCACACAATATTCACCGTCATTATGAGAGTTTGTTTGACCCGACGAACCGTGTTCTAACTGAAACTGAGGTAACACTTGCACGGGTAAGACGTGTATTAAACTCAAAAAAAGAACAAAAATCTTTATGCTCTGATGACATGAGATATTTGATGGGTAAAATGAGTAAGTCTATCCAGGAAACGTTGAGAGAAATAAACTTTTTGGACTCTGAAGACTATACTGAAGAAGAAGAAGAAAGTGACGAAATAGTTATTGAAAATGGTACTGTAAAACGTGTGAAAAGAACTAAAGCACCTGTTGAAAATAAAATACCTTTATCAAATGACCGTACAGAAACACTACTATCAGATATAGCTCCTAAAACTAATGAAGCTGCCCTAGAAGATTTTTTAAATAAACATAATGCCAATAACGAAACATTCGATTTTATGAAGTACATGGATGATTTAGCTGACTTTCTGTGTCAGCGATTGCCATCACCTAAACGCAGGAAATTATTGAACCAAATTGACTGTTTAGTTAGTACTGTACTGGATCAATAAAAGTTTGACGGTCTCTTCAAAATATTACGATTATATAAGGAAGTACCTACTGTCGGGTAACTTATAGTTAAACAAAGAATTGTAAGCTCTTTTAATGTTGTTGTTTTTATCGCTAATTAAAATGTTACTAAGAATGTTAAATTATATGTATGATTAAGTAATAATAGTGTTTTTTTTTTAATTCATCGATCAAAAAACTTTTTTTTATTTCATCGATCAAAAAACTTTTTTTTATTTCATTTCACCTATATTATTGCTTAAATTTAAATTAGGACAAGTTGCCATTTGGCTATTTTTTTACTATACCTCATGTGTTAATAAATTAGAAACATGTTTTACGATTGACAGAAAAGTGTCCCAAAATATACTTATAGCTGTATTTTGAATAGCTCCTTTTTCGCTAAGGTCTAAAGCGGCTATCGAAAAATCTTAGCAAATATTCTATATGTTCTTTTTCTGTTATTCACTACCTGTAATAGTACCTAAATGACTTTTATATCTTTGGGACTTACAACATAATTTTTTAAATGTTTATTTTTAGTTAGACCTAAGGTAAAAAAAGAAACTATAATAATATGAAATTGTCTGTGCCATAAATGTGCAAAAAATATGCCTATGACACCTAGCTATCTACCTTGGGCAGGTAAAATTGAGTAAACATATCCAAATAAAAGTTAAAAATCAATGGACAAAAGGTCTAGTTCTGACCACGTGCAATACTTGTAATAATAATTGGGCTACAATCATTGCAATGTGCCCAAAATCATGTGTGTGTCGAAATAAAAGATGTTGTTTGTTGGGAGGACGTACAGAATGCGGCGCTCACAAGAACCGTGACGGATTGGTCTCCGTGTCTTTCAAATCGCCGTTTCAATTGTTGTGAACTGGTTGTGGCTTAATATTTGTGTTACCAAATTTCTCTGCCCACGAACGAGCCGTACGTACCGTAAGTGGTATGGTTCACCGAGATACAATCAAACGGACTTATGCTTACTACGATGAACTTTCTAAATCATAATTTTGAACCGCAAAATACTTTGACAACTTAATTTTATTTGACGTTTTGCAACTGATAGGTTGGAGTAGTATTTATACTCCCTAACTATTGTGAGTAAAATATTAATTTTAAAAGCTTTATCATAATGTTGTAGTTTAAACGATAAAGCACCTCCAATCTCCCCTAAATTATGTTTGGTATAAGATAACACTTTACTAGGTCTGTAAATGTTTCCCGTGATAAATGCTTTACTTACCTGTCGCGACCGCAGCGCGCGTTTCAATAATAACCGTGATATTGCGATGATACGGACTGGAAAAACTCGTTCGGCGGATGTCGATATCCTTAAACGTCCACGAAGCGTCCATTGATCCGATCGTTGATCCAATTATTATTGAATACATAGCGTGCTGATCACGTTGTGCGTATGAACACTTGCTCGTGTAAAGCGCATTGTATAGAGGGCATATAGAAAAGCTCGCTGTTTATTTCGTGTGTGGACGGCCTGGGACGGCCATAGTGTGTTGCCAGTGAGCGGCTTTCATTCATGCCGCCTCGGGCCACGTTCCACGAGATCTCATCTCCCAATTACCAACTTTTCTCGAGTGTTCTGTTCTGCGATTTTGTCATTTTTGCCCAATTTAGTGTTTTCATATTTTTGCAAATTTGCTTTTGTGGTCTGTTTTTTATCAAATAGACTTTGTTCTATAAGTATATTTTTTGATTATGCGAATTTTAGCTTTTAGAACTAATGAGGTATTTTCAGCTATTTATGTTTATTAGTGAACTATTTTGAAACTAAGCAAAAGGCGGCTTCTTAGCGCGAAGTGATTGAAGGCTCGTTTCAACACAGGTGTACATTTTCAAGGGCCAGTTGATTTGGTGGAGCATTGTGCCGGTGTATTACACAAACAGTACCGAGCGCAATCGCTCAGCGTTTCACAATCGTGGGTTCGCCGACCGACACCAATACCTAAATTAATTTTCTTTTCGGTCCCGCGTCGCCGCCGTTCATTGTTCAATTTGTGACTCCGATTTTGGAACTTCAATGTGCTATTTGGTGACATGAAATCCGTCTAGAAAGTAATCTTCAGAGTTCTTTACTTCATACAATGTATGTTTCCTTTACTGAATTATTCATACAAAAATACTCGAATACCAAGTCTTACGTATTTGCGTTTTAAATCATCGAGTGGATGGATACTTTGTCTCGCATTTTTTGTTTATGATAGCACTAACCAGTTCGGGTTGCTCAAACACGAGCATGACATTTTATAACTGTAACAAGGTCATTTACCGTTCATATTGGAGAATTACTTCATTATAACGTAGACCTCAGTATTGTACACGGTCGAAACGAGGATCTATGATGAATTCGAATGTCAGAGTGAAGGTCTGTGTACAATTTTGTATCCGCCTTGCACGCGCATGATTACATTTTAAAACAATCATTCGCTCGTCCAAATTACTTAGCTTTGTTAGTTAGGAAGTATAATAATATTTTACAGGCTTGTCTGTATTTCCTAATCTCGTTTAGTCACAAAATTGATTTTGTGAAATTGCTGAGTCGATAGCATTTCAAACCAGACATCGAAACTATATTTACAACGCGGCGAATTGGACATCAGAGCTGGCATAGTTGAGATTCCCGTGTGATTGGCGGAATTATGGTGCTTTCCCAGCGATTTGTCGGTTGCGTCGGTTGCAGGAGCGCGGCCTACGTGATCTGCGCTTGCGACATTTTGACAATCCGCCATTACGTAACGGTGCCGCGACTGTCGCGTTACTTCTTTACTTGAACTTAATTTGTTCCGGGACTGAAGAACTAATTATGTATTTTAGAACTGATTATTACAGTCATCAGTTTATGTCTATTACTTTAGTAATTATTCTAAGACTGTTTCATAACACAGAAAATAATAATAAAGATAAATTACCATAATAATATAATAATTATAACTAAGAAAGAGGAGTTAGTCAAGCTCTCCTTTGTATAGCTATGAATGAGTAATTTGACATATTTTACGACCCGATGCTATTTATTGTTACTGGTTACCCAATCAGTGCTAGAATTACTTATAGAAACAAAACTTGTTTATAATGCATGTGAATATTAGTTAATATTTCTATTCGTGTGGTTTATGCAACGTTCGTGTTCCTGTTCGAGGTACTTGTACGAAAGTGTGCAGTACTGGTGTCACTTGTGTGCTAGCCCCGAGCCGCGTCGCCGCCCGCGCCGCCGCCGCGATCACTGCTCGCATCAAAACAAACGGAGAAAGTCACGCTAGTTTATTTATACGTGCGCTTCGCACTATTTCCTGCTTCCCCATGAAGCAAATAATTGTAATAGAGAATAGAAAATTAACAATAGATGTTCAAACTTCACAATTCTAACACGCAGCGCTTAGAATTACACGCTGTTTTCACTTGCGATGTTCTTTGCACATGAATTCGGGCGTTTTTCCTTGTTAATTGACTCGAGTTTAAGCGACAAACAATTAACATGTTAAAAATAAACTTCTTCATTGGTTACGTCGGGTTTGATGGATTTGGCCTGTGGCGGTATTAGGGAAAGTGTTTAAAACTAGGTGTCTTATTAGATGCGTAATAGTAATAAGAATAACGCTATTTAATCTATAAGAGCGAGAGATATTACAGTTATTCAAGAAATAGTACAGGTGATTAGTTTAGTTTCGGAGTTGTATTGTGTAATATCAGCGGGCGCGATTAGATTACCTTCCACTGAGACGTTTCATAAAATGATTGTTACTTTCATTTCTTCGGCCAATGCAATAGACAATTACCACTACTATTGTATCGGTACATACAAATATGCTTATTTATAGGAACCTACTTAGAATTACGTTAGATTATTAATTTATTTTATAAAGCTAGGTTTGTTATTAAAGTAATAGCTGGTATACAACATTACTTTTAAGCTGATCTTTATCTCTAAAGTAAGAAAATTACGACGCCATCTTTGGTTGCCTACAAATTTCAGGCTATTTGCATTTACCTTAATTGTAAATTATGAAATTATGTTTCTTAAAAGGTTCCAAATGATTGTTTAGTTTTTAAATGTAATTGAGGAAAAATTTACACTTAATTGCCAACCAAACCTTGCTTGTGATTAATTGAAAAAGTACCTACAGTAAATATTGTTTTTGTTTGTTCAAAAGTAATTCTAATAACTTTGTTTTCTTCATTAGTAGTCATATGTAGGTATACCTAACATAGTATAAATTACGACATTGATTTTTACATGACGACCTTAATAATAATAATGTGGTTAATTGCTCTATTTTATTTTACATAGGTACCTACATATAAATATAAATGTTTCTACTGTTATACCTACCTAATATTGTTTTAGTTTTATTCATAAATATTTCATAACAAGGAAGATAAGATAATTCATTTCGGAAACATGGGTTACATGATGTCAGATATAAACAGTTCAGCCACATTTTACCATTAAGCATGCGAAATGTTAAAGAGCAGCAAACAAAAAGAACGATTAAAAACACATATTCATTGCTATCGTATTTTCATTTCAAAAGTAAAGGAGAAAGTAGGAATTTGAGACGTACCAAGTGGTCAAATCGAATGCTGAAAATAGAGAACAGTGGCGTTTGCTCCACCGACAAGAACAAAGATCTTAAATTTAAGAAGAAGAAGAAGTCAATTATTATATTTTAGTCGGAATAGAGGTTGGTATACCTACCTCAATAGACTTTCACAAACTAAAATACTGTGAGTGTTGTTCATTAGTCAATGCCAATAAGAGTGCAGTAATACCGATAATTTTCTAGAATGTTGATAATTTTCTATTTATCGCGTTCGCACGTTCAATACTGCGATAACATAGTAGGGGACAGTTCATATCTGTCAGCCACATATATAGTTATATTATACCTATAGCTTAATTATTGTTTATTTATTCATTAGTCATAGTTGGCCAATATCGAAGACACACAAGAATCTGAGCTGCATATTTCAAGGTCAGCTCCCTTACCATGAACTCTTAAAGCAGGACAGTTTACGTTGTGGAAGCGAGACGCCGTATTACACTGCACGTAGCGGCGTCTTGCTTCCACATCTTAACCTGTCCTACTTTAAGAGTTCATGGTAAGGGGGCTGGTTGAAAAATCAATTGATTTACACGTTTTTATACGCTTATGTCGAGTAGGTCCTAAATTTTTAAATTATTGTACGTTTTAGTACACTCTCTTTTACGCACACAAGTGTATGATGTAGTAAGGAGGCAGTAGGTACACAATAACTTAGATACTACATACATGTACTTAGAAAAGTGTAATGTTCGTATTTTATAGTTAAGTTGAATATATTTATAAACGTCCCAGCTTTATTAAAAGGTCAATATCTTTTGAAATTGAATTATTGCTTTTATATAACACCTTTATACAAAGGTACAACACCAGCACCACCTAATTTTAAAATATAAGTACCTAATAATAAATTAGGTACAAACACAGCAATATTAAAGCTACTGTTGACTAACTAATAGAGACACGCCTATTACGTAAAATAAAATAACAAAGGCCATCTTACGCAATACGTGCATTCGCAACAAGTATATTTTTTTCTGCTGACCTTACCAAGGAGGTTCGATGCCAGTATTTCCCTTCTAAAGTGGGCTACGGCTGGCTACAAGTAAGCGTTAGACTGCGAATGGTTGGGCTATTAGTCACTGAAAGCATTCCTTGCGAGCCGATGCTCTGGGCCGATCGGTTTTGCCGGAGGGACGAACTGAGGGGAACGGCCAAAGAAATGCGGCTCTTTGTTCGGTTTACCAGTACTGCTGTATTTTCCGCAAATGTATTGTGCTTATTTATTTGCTTTTTCTGTTCATGAAATCATGATGCTTTCCTTCAAAGCTTTTCTTGTAATGCACAACATATAAATATTATTTTATCTGTCTGTAAGCAAGCACTATTTTTATGTACATATATTATTGGCAGGAGCTAACATATTCTGTGCAGGTGCTTGCAGGCTTGTGAATTTCATTCAGTGTAGTCTGTTGCTGTTGCTTTTTCCTTAAGATTGCTTTAACTGGATCCTTGTTTCTGGTCCGATTATTTCAACCATATTTACTTAACGCCTACCTGATAGTATCTCGGTATCGCACTAACTTAATAAGCCAAACAAAACAATTGCTTTTAATGTTTATCTGTCGAAAGGCGTCAGGAAGCAGCGGCCCGTGAAGGTGGTGACACACTGCGGCGGTTACTCAACGTCAGCGGCGCGAATCGCGGGGCGCTGCGCTCGCGCATTCCACCCGTCCTCAATTATTTATAGATGCAATGGGAGTACTAGTCCTAATAGTGCATATGTTACGTGCAAACTCATTTAAGATATTGTTAGACAAATCATTGATTATTAGACTCGACCCCTCTTATTAAAAAACAAGGATAATACCTGTATTAACTCAAACCCGTATTAAGTTTATTGACATTTGTATTCTCGAACATGCAAACGACAGTGACAGGTATAATTTAGTCCATGGTTTAGAATTGTCATCTTTATGAATGAGGGGGACAAGTGTCGCAGAGTAGGTACTTAAATAATGACATGAGGTACCTATAAGATTTTCTAAATTATGGATTTGTCATCAATCTCAGTCAAAGAGGACAAAGAGAATCATTGAAAATTATCTAAAGAATCATTAATTCCAAATTCATACAAATCTAATCTAATCTTCTCGAAGCGTGCATCCATAACGTTTAATTATTGACGTTACAAACTGCCGAGTCACAACCATGTGCATATTAAAATAGCCAGGTATATTCTAACACTACAAACAACAGGTCTAGGTAAATCACAGTGCGATTCGAGCCAACAAGCTGTAGATAAACGCAAACGTGCACACCCGACATCTGCATAACTGAGCCGCTCCGTTCTCATTAGCCGCCGCCCGTTAGCCCGACCCGACTCCCGCGCACAACGGGATCGGCCGACCTCGTCGGTGCGCTTGCTGCCTTTTAGTGTGTTTACTACACTTCAGAATAATAGAAACGTAGTTTTAACTCAAATGTTTTGAATGAGAAAGGACACTTTCAATGTTTTGAGAAGTTTTTATTCTATATTTAAGTCAATATACATTTTGAATGGAATTATTTATTGGTAGAATGCTCTATTGAGACATATTCGTGTACACTACATCGTATTACCTAAAAAAACTTATTACATCAGGAAATTGCATCCATCTTCATTATAAGCTTTCAATTATTGCTAGTAGGGTGTTGTGGTGAAATGTCAATTTATAAATAGAAGCACAATTTATGCTTGGCCGTGGTACTGGCACGCAAAAGTGCCACAAATACTGCTTCGTAGTAAACAAGCCCTGTGGAGGTGGAGGTCAAAGGCTTTCTCTGTGGGCAGTTAGGTATCATAGGGGAGGGGAGAGGCGGAGTGGGGGGAACGCACGCGCGAATAGAAAGTCCTTAACTCATTGTTTTCTTCATTACGACATTTATCAGTTGTCACTCCACGTTCATTTATTGCGTTTTATATGAAAAATTATTTCAGTCAGGGTTTCATTAGTGGAAGATCTTCGACCTTTTTTCGAGTAAGTAGGTAAATAACGACGTGATTATTCACAAACAGTTCTTCAAACTTTTGGAACTTTGAACGTTCTCATTATTAAAGATATTTTCGTCAAGTTTGTAATAATCTCACGTACGTCGGACAGTCAATTAATCATTTCCAACGTTAACGCATTTCAAGCGTAGAAAAAAGGTCTGTAAGCCCCTTCGTTAGTCTGGTGGTCGCAATCGTGACCGCCAAGCGTGAAGTCTAGGGTTCGATTACCAGTTAAGTTTTTCTGTTAGGAAATGAGTACTTAGTAACAGATAAATTGCTCTGCAATAATCCGTATTACAAGGAAATTATTATTAACGTTTGTTGTGTAAGACCTCTGCCCACTCTTTCCTAGAAAACTAATATTTATTTACTAACAATGTCTGTTAGGAGATGGAACAATTAGGAATAAAATTCCCTTTCGATGTCGTAAAACGACGCGGTCTCCATGAACGGCATGCTTCCCATCAGGCACAGTAGACCTACCAGCCCCCTTACCATAAACTCTAAAAGCAGGACACTTTACGTTGTGGAAGGGAGACGCTGCATTACACTGCACGTAGCGGTGTCTCGCTTCCACATCTTAAACTGCCCTGCTTAAGGAGCTCGTTGTACGGGGGCTGTACTTGAATGCCAAATGTTTAAGAAATGTATACGACTGTAGGTATGTTGTAAAGAGTACTGATAAAACAGAACACTTCTGTTCTTACCCCTTAAGTTATTACCATGCGTTATTGTAGAATAAATGTATGTAAAATGCATGCAAAAAACATGTTTGAATGTCTCCATGAAATAATATTTAGGCAGGTGCCTCAAATTAAAATGTAGGTTACCGAAGGGCACCCACAAGCCGGAAGGTGGTGTGAGACGCCACTGTGAGCTAGACAGACGACCCGGGGAAGGTCGCGGGGAGCCAGGGGGTGGACCACGTGATCAGCAAATGACATTTACGGATCACGTGACCGGCCGGCCGCGCATTGTTAATCCAGCGCTTTTCATTAACGTTTTGAAATTGTTTAAAAACCGACAAAAAACCACACCAAACAAACAAATGTTTGGTGTGGTTTTTTGACGTAAAACCTGAGCTTTATACGTCAACGGAAATATTGCAGCAGTGGCTCAGTTTTTCCTTTACGTAGGCTATAGAATGAATCATTTTCTTTTTAACTTTGTCCCGAGTAATTAAACTTGGAAAACTCCTTTCTTTAGATGCTTACACGTGAGGCTGTGATTTCTTAACCTAGTCCAGTACATCTTGAATTCTAGATCTGATTTGAATGCTTTATAGCACTTGTCATTTACATGACAACTACAAGAAATAAACAAAATCATGCGTATTGCGTATTTGTTCACAATAGTTTTAAGTAACAGCGCGTTACTACCGTTCATTTTGAAAAAAAGCATCGAACAATATCATCTTATTGTTCCGAAGACGATCACGGTCACAAGACTTAATTTCGTCGAAATAAAAAGGTCATCGTCTAACATAGAATTTAAATCTCAATTCGTTGTCTGTCGCATGCGTCGGCACAGACGGACCGTGACCATAGGATTTCGGGTAACACATCATTTGTAGTTGCCAAACAGATTGGGTCATTCTTTTGTCCGCGTGGGAATGATGCAAATGAGCTGCTTCGCTATTTCTTTGTTTGATTTCGTGAAAGTTTACACGATCGACGAGGAAACGCGGTCGACGACGGGCCGATGTGAACGCCATTTTTATGTAATTGTTACGTCGTGATGTACGCTCGCCTTAAGTTAGTAGCGTCAAGCGTTAAGATGTTAACATAATTATTATCTATATTGATATGTTTTTTGGGAGTATTTTCTCTATCTGTTATTTGGTTTATGATCATAAAATGGCAGTCTTACCTACTAGTACATCTAACTTCGTAATCTCTTCCATTCCCATTAACAGATATTTCAAAACAATATAATGTGAACACGTAATGCGCACAATCTGATCATTTGACATTTAGGTGATACATTACCTTTCAAAGACAAGCTTAACCGATGCGCGAATTGGGTACAATTGATGGTTACGGCGATCTGTGAAGGAGTTTGTAAAGCCAAATGGAAATTATCATAACGAAAACCTAGTAGAGTGTACCGTCGACAGAATGAGCAAGTGTCAAGTCGAACGACTTCTCAAAGGGTATATCAGTAGAAAATAGTAGTTATTTGTTAGATTATTTTACCTGGCCATTTAATAATATCATGTAAACCGCCATTCTTCCAACACCTACACCGTCACGCGCCGCGGAGGGGAACGCCCTTTATGAAATCAGCTGCACTCGGTCAAGCAGACGAATTTTCGTGCTTTAGGGAATCAAATATACTTACCTGTTATTAAGTCCCATTGTGTATGGATGGCCAGGTACCACATATCACTGTTGGTACCCGTCGGACTGCAGAAACAGTTATGTTGGACATTGTATCTCTTAATGCTTTTGGATACTTAAGGGCCGGATGGTCACTTTTGGCAGTAATGATTTCACTTCTACGTTGGCAGTTATTTCATATACTCGAGGCGCAAATATAAAGTTACCACTTTTTTTACTCATTTTGAGTACAATAGTTTCCGCATAAGAAGACAAAATGTCTATAGCAAAATGTAATTATGGGTCAACGACACTACAATGCGTCGGTCATACATGGATGAGATTAGCACATAACTGGGCGAAGAAACGTAAGAGATAAGACTATCCTCAGAATTAGATGAATTCAGTGTGTAGATGACGCTAAGAGAAAACTAAGTCATTTTCCACTTTCTTTGTAACAAATTTTGGTTAAGACTACAAAAAACCAAGCACTACAATGATAAGTTAAGGTCCTGCTTCTTGTTTTGTGGCGTTTCTCATAGTAACTATGGTCGTGAAGTTGTCAGATTGAAGGATTACCATTTAGGTCAGCGTATGTCCTTGTATCGGCATTGCTATTTGAAATTCAATGAACACAAATACTAAAGGTGCTCAATCCTTATTTTTCTTTTGCATTTGTTTTCTCTGATGCTGAATAGCCATACAAGTTGAGCTGATTATTTATTGTAATGTGAAATCTCACGATGAAATACAACAGTGATTTTAAGACAAAAACTACCGGAGTTGCATTCTTGAACTACTGCGAAATTTAATACTCATGTTTCTCAACATTGTCACTTCTAGTGCCCGTAATGACACAACATTGAATGTTTGTTTTCTCAACTCTAAAGGCGTTCACTTAAAGCTATCTGCCATGAAAATGGACCATGCAATTAATCGAGCATCATACGGTTACGACACGATGTCGGCCAAGACGCCACTCGGTACTGCGATGTGCAATTTACAGTATAATTTATTTTAATTTAGCTTCCATTACTTGGCTGCAAGCGTGACTGCATGTTTATAGTGATTATCAGCGCGTAATCTATGTGTTGCTTTGAAGGAAGATTGTTGGTGCTTGACGACCCTTATATGCCTGCATAGAAAAATTTCTGCGAACGGTATGTCACGCAGCGTCAATCCACTCACTAAGCGACGATAATTTACTTGGCTTACTTAATTTTCGCAACATGTTGTCCTTTTTATTTATTTTTAATAATTTTATATCTAAACCCTTGCTTGTAAAAGTTTTAGTTACATGGTATAAACAGTTTTACAGATGCTTTCGATCGTGATATCACATTTTCAAGTTTCCTTCACTCATAAAGACGAGACAAACTTCCTAATACGTACACATCTCATCAAATCATTTACAGAACTGCGCAGAAATACAAGCATTTAACCGTAGCACTAATTGGGTCGTCAAAGTAATATTTATTACATCAATCAGTGATACTGTTAGCCATGATTGATAACATCATTACAGGACAGACGATTCTAGGGAAGAGATCAGGCAAGTCTAAAATTTTGCAAGAACCGAATTCGATAGAATTACTGAATACAGTGGCACATACTAGCTGAATATTAAGCATATTAAAATAATGTGTTCTTTTCGATTAATTACATTAGTGATAATTGAAATTTTAACTAAAATGAAAATACGAGTACAATGTCGTTCGCAACTAACTTCAGTGTGGTCAATTGAACATGCGAGTACAATAAGTACATTCGACGCAACACGGCTGACTAGTAATTGTTTTTACCGATTCACGAGAAATACAATTTGTAATCGTACTGACAGTTAATCCATAATAACCAATTTGCTATCAACACCATTTCCCATTTTATAAATTCTAATACTTTTACCAGGAATCAACCTCGTTATTAGCGCTTTAACACTTTTTTCACCGACTTTCCAGTTCGTTGGAGAATACCTCACTAATTGTGACTAAGTTGGTTCGAAGTGATATTATACATAATTTCTTGTTTTGTTCTTATATTCTGCGTGATAACCTTTTACGTTATACGTCAGCAACTTGTTTTGTGCGACTAGTTATGCCGTGGAAGGAGGAAAAGGAGGCCCTTGCCCTGTAGGACGACCATGGCTAATATAAAAGTCGGGTTTTGTTAGGTACATACTGTATAAGGTATAAATAGTTACCTATCTAAAATTTACACACAATATTTTCCCAACTATGACGACGTCCTAAAAGGAAAGGATCTGGGATGAAAAATCGATCTTTCTTTCGCAGGCGCATATTGTGGATACTTTTTTACATACCTATAAATAGTATCTAAATATACCTAATATATAAGTTGTGACGAACATTGCATAACATTCCCTTTGTTTCATTGTTTAATTAAGAATGAGTACCAATAAAATAGTTCTCTCATGCACAAATATAGTCACAGAATAAATATCTAAAGGTCATACAAGTATTTGACTGTGGTGGTATCTAAAGTGCGCCCTTTACGCATAAGGCGAAGTAGCAAGCCTAAGTTACGCGAACTGTACCGCCATATTTGCAATTACGGTTATTGAAGATCGGTCGGCCGGTAATTATCAATCAATTCAGCTCAACAGTCGGTAAATAACGGTTGGTAAAATATTTTGAAACATTTACCTATTTTACATTAACCGTTCAATAAATTATCATGTCTATATAGTTAATCGGTTTCGAAATAAGCTACCTCCTGTGTACATAATAATTTTGTATTAAAACTGACATTTATAATTATTCAACATGATACTTAATGTTCCAATAATTAATTTATAGATGTCGTTTTTCGATTTACAGTGTTCACTCGTGTCTATTAGTTGTGAGTACAGCTGTATTTTATTGATTTAATAGTTATTGATCATTTTGACTAGATTAGACAAAACTCATAATAGGAACATTTTCACTTCTAATTTTTTTTCTTTTGTCAATGTGTGTGTGGCTACTGGCAGAACTTGCCAGTATTTGGTTGATCCAAGGATGGATGACTTTCCATTTTGATATAGGGTCCCTGCCTTGGATAGCATGTGATTCGTCGGCCCTGGCTTTCCTTTATAGATCATTCTTATTTACTATGTGTGTTCACGTGTATACTCGGGAATTCCCCACTTGTTTCGGACTCAAAAGGAACCCTTATTCATGAGCAGGTGAGGCGCGAGCCGACCTGATTTATAGATCTTTGCTGTGCAGGTAGTCAGAAGCTCCAAAGTCTGACAACCAGTGTTACTCAACGGTATCCTATTGTCTTACAGAGAGTTGCAGAGGTAGGCTGCCGCTTCATGAAGATACTGGTTTTAACTGAATACCGTAAGACTGGAGGCCCACCTTGCATTTAGGAAAAGGCCATGCGACTGATGAGCTCCTAATACTACTTCTTAATCTTTTAGTTGCACAAAGGAGGTTACCTTTTCTGTTAAGCATTATTTATTATCAATGATAATTATTATGGTAATTAAAAGTTTTTCATAAGAAAAGACTATCTTGACTTTCATTTATTATCTATGCTTATAATTAACAATAGATATTGTTTTATTGGTAATAGAATAAATTTTGTCTAGAGTTCATCGGTTTCTAAGAAAAGGCAAATCTAGTTTAAGTTGAAAAAATAAAATGATTCCAGCCTGTTTATGAGAACGTTGTTTTCTCCTAAAAGTTAGGTTACTAATTGTTTGTTAAACTATCTGGATTTCAATACAAATATTGATAATTATAATTATTACTAATATAGTTTTTTACTACCTACTTACAATGGCATCGATTGCGTGTTGGTAAATAGCTGTTTACTCATTCATTTTTTATAATAGTATCTACCTATGTCTTAATATGGGCTCCGCGTTATACCTATATGCAATAATATGTGTAATATTAGATACATACATACATAAAGTCACGCCTGTTTCCCAGAGGGGTAGGCAGAGACCACGGATTTCCATATGCTACGATCCTGGCATACCTACGTCTTTAGACGCTCGTCAGTTATGGGTACTCCTCACTTGACCCTTTTGCAGACATCTCCGATATTGGATAAGCAGAATTAATATTTATTATTCTTTAATTTACAATTTAATATACTTAAATGTTTATTGTCCATTGCTAATAACTGAGAATTATGTTCATATTAAAGTAAAGTTCTGTTTGTTTAAATTAACAATTTACAGGGAATGTCCAAGACTAGTAGAACTGGCAACAATTTATTAAATATATTGTGCTTTACATATAACCACGTATAGAGACACCTATAATTAAACAATTTACAACAATGTCAACGATATACGTTTTTGCGTTATCATACAGAGCTAGCGTCAACCTTGGGTCGAACTGGCACACATTGTGATTAGGTACCTGCTACCGATGACCTAATTCTCCATTGGAGACTAGAGAATACGAGTGCCCACAAAATAATAATTGTATCGCGATAAGGCGTGAAGCATGGAATTTTCGCATATGATATCACAGTGAGAATTGGTCGGTTGACGTTGGTCTAGTGGTCGCACAAAGCCACCGCTGAGCATGAAGATCCTGGGACCGATTTCCTGGTCGGGCAAAGTGTAATTGGGGTTTCCATTGGGTAATTTTCAGTTTTTTTCTACTAAAAACTTCGCCCCACAGCAGGAATTTGTCCAGAGTCGTGGGTGCGTTTCACAAACATGAAAAATCACATACACGAACACCCAGACTCGGGACAAATATCTGTGGTTCGCACAAATTTTCGCACCGTGTGGGAATCGAATCCGCAACCCTAAGCGCAGCAGTCCAATCGCTTAGCCACTGCGAAAATCAGGTCGTCGTCAGTTGCAGCACGGAGTCTTGTATCACGATAAGCCGTGAAGCATGGAATTTTTGCATATGATATTGCACTGAGAACGCCCCGTTAGTCTAGTGGTCGCACAGGTCGCTCAGTCGACAGCTGAGTATGAAGGCGGGCGACCGATTTCCTGGTCGGGCAAAGTGTAATAGCGGTTTTCCATTGGGTAATTTTCAGTTGCAGCACGGAATCTGGATTTGTACCCGGTTGATGGCAATAGGCTTCGACTCTTTATTATCGATCTATAACATAACTGGCGAAATGTGGGTGTACTATACACCTTTGCATTTTCGCGGAGCACACGCATGATATTTGTATGTGTGTAGGTACTAACAGAAATAAGTGAATATGTTTATCTATTTATGATAGTCCGTTCTGTTATATCGACGAGGTAGACAGCATGCTAAGAAATACCCCGCCTACTTGCCTACCTACTTATGTGAGAGTATAGATCTTGTAATAATGATGGTCAATTCTCTATTATAAGGTGTCTTAAAACCCATATTTCGATATAAATCAAACAGAGACCAATTAACTGGACCATTACAAATAACACTGTTTGTTGTTAATGGTAGGAAATTTTTAATCCTTTTTCACAGATATAATTAAATAGATGAAAGAAGAGTAATATATACCTAGCTGGTACCTACTGCGAAATTCGCACCGCGTCGGGGAGTGATGATACTAGGGTATCGGGTATAGGGTATAGGTACGTCCGGCACACCTCGGACGGTCAACCTCGCTACCATTCTTGTTGACTGACCATTCTCTACACTTGGTGATGACTGCGATAATCATGTTTGACTCGATCAACTTCAATTTTTGACCAGCCGTAATGACATGGCAAATATACCCATAATATCAATATTCTTAACTTGTAACTTTAAAATTATTCGAAACAGTATTATGTTAGCAGGTGTTATAGAAGCACATTATCGCTACGACTGTAAATATTGCAAAATTAGGCCAGTTGCAAGCTGTAAGTTATTTAGGACTTTTATTCGATTAACCTGTAGATTTGGTTTGATTTATAAAACTATTTTTGTAACCTATAGGATGTTATTAGATCTTTTAACATTTATAAGAATCTGCAAGGGGTTGACGGGCGTTAATCGATTATAATGTGGGTAGTAGAATTATAGCGTAATTTCTCAATAGATTTTAAATCCAAATTTAATTTAAAAAAATAAAATAATATATCTAATCTCTAATATATCTATCAATACATTTTTATTCAAATAAAACTAAACTAAACACGCATTTTCTACACATCTTAAAAAATATCGATACAATAAATCCGCGGCGGATCACGTAAAGCAAGCCTAAACTGCATCGATTATTTGATAAATCGCGCTGTTATCGCCACATAATAGCGCGCGGGGCACGTGCACACGTGAACTTAAGCCTATCAATCATATCACACGTTATCGCTCCTGCGACCACACGTTTCACAGGAATTATTTCAATGTTCATCTGGATTTATAAACTATCTAGACTTGACTGTGAATTTTGAGGGATTATTAAGGAACAATAATGTTTATTTATTTTTTGCACCAAAATATAATTTTAATTTTATAATGCGTAATTGTAGAAAAATAACTTACATTATGTTTGGTACTTGTGATTGGTATCTCATATTCCGTAAACAGAGATTTGGTGCAAATAACTGAAAATTACACAATAACTTTTTGTTTTGAGTGTCAATTGAATCCCAATATGAACGGAAGTGAGGGAAATTACACTGAAATTAAATTGAGTTTTTAAAGTTTTTTCAACTGCTAGTAACAATCCCAATAAAGACATAATACGACAACAACAATCCATTGAATCAATTACAATGTTTTTTGAGGCTTACGTGACTGTAGTCATATTACAGTAACTTTGAATTGTATTCAATAATTTATGTATTATCACAACACATAAATAATGAATTTATAATTTCCAACACACAGACAATGCTATGTCCTTCAATACCCTTTGAAACCTTGGTCACCTACGGGTAACCTAACGCCGCATATGAACAATGTCAATACTAAATATACAAGTAATAATATTGACTTGATCACCTGTATTTACATCAATTTTTAAGTAAAACTTACGGGTGATAATGGGATAATTTTATTAATGATATTTGTTGATTGATATTCAAAAACAATGCTCCAAAATCTCTTCAGTCAGATGCAATCAACAAGTATAGTTTTTACATGGAAAAAATAATATTTGGTAATCAACTAGCGCTAGAACACAATTTTAACTTAATTTGTTTGAATGTTATCGATCAAATAATTTATCAGTGAATAGATTTTACCTTATGTATAACGAAATGAGGAAGGAAGAGGATATAAAATTAGTCATTGTTAAATGACATGATAGACTAGCAATAGATAGGTAATTAATCAATTCCGCACACGTAATCAATCCACTTCCTCGAAGATTAATAAGGAAACATACGAATATTGAACAGTATCGAAGAACTGATAGGAATGGTAGGCGATAAGAAACAAGCCATATATTCTTCACAGAAAATAGTATTGATATAGGCTTAGTCTGTATTAGAGATTTAGGATCAACCCGCGACTTCGTCTTCGTGGATATGTTTTCGCAGCTTTTCTGGGATTCCATCTGCATTAGTCCACCCTGAAGGTCCATTCTAAATATTGGTGAAAGAATTTTGGAAACCGTATCAAACGAGAATTTTCTGACCATTCACACACAATTTACTACCAAGGATAATGTTAGCAATTTAAGTATCTTTCAGGCCTTCGAGAAAAACTATAAATTTAAAACCTATTACGCAAAACAACACTTGGCCCAACCGGGGATGTGAACCTAGGACCTCGTGCAGCAGTCGCGCTTACCAACCAACGAAGCAGTCAATATGATCCTACCATATTTAATCTTCTTAGTTTTACTTACTTGAACTCAAACCCTCGGTATGTCGAGACTCAGCTCTTTCTGCATCAAGGAACACACGCCCGATATCTGCACAGAATAAATGTTTGCATGACCATTGACCACCGGATATTTGTTCCGTCGAGTTTGGAGGTTGGTTGCGTAAGGTTAGTGACAAATCGTAGTACTACGTCATTGAGATCGATTTTTATATTGGGTAGGCTAAACTTTGACCCTTAGCTTACATATTAAGTATTGATGAAAAAAACCTATTTACTGCCGTTCAGGGGGCTTACCATGAACTTTTAAAATATTTGCCAAGTTCCGGGCAGTTTAACTTTAAAGGTAGCCTGACAGATTTTCTATTCGTACCATGACCATTTTTACCCGACCTGCAATGTCTCGAGTTGTGACCTTTTATATTGTCTCTGACCAGAAAGACATAAAATCTTCATAATTTAAACAAACGTTCTGAAATACAAATTTGCCATATTATCGGTTTTACGGTTATATAAAACATGAATTAATACTGTTTCTTTTTACGAAAAAAATCATTCAAACAATTTGTTTTATAACAAAACATAAAATGTAGTATGATTAAGAGATGATGAAATCCTTTTCGATAGTAAAAACTGATATGTATGAAATTTATAAAAACATAATTTTTGAACGATGTCAAATCTGACAATACGCGAAAAATTGAGGGGTGAATTTGAAAACTTTTTGAAATTCCTTTATTGATATATCATCATTATCTTGTATTTAATCCACTGCTGCATATCAATGGCATCAAGACGAGTTACATATGAGCAGTTGGAAACGTTGTGGGAGTTCTTGAATCGGCACAGAGATATAGCAGTGGGCTATAATAAAAGTGCTCAAGCCCGAGAAATGTCTCGTCGCATGTGGACTGAGGTGGCCGAACATTTAAATTCAATTGTTGGGGCCATAAAAGATTACAAAGGCTGGTCAGCTGTAAGTTACTTTTGAAATAATATTAAGTGTTATTTCTAAAAAGTCATGCTTATTTTGTTTACTCATTTACAATGTGATTGAGTTGTCTACATAATTAATTTTTAATTTCAGTATTGGGTTGATTACAAAGGAAAGTTAAAGAGAAAATGTGCTGCTTTCCGAGCAGCCCAGTTCCGCACAGGCGGGGGACCGGCACAAACAATCAGGCTTTCCGATTTAGAAAGCAAATATTTGTCCATCCTCGGTCTTGATTATGGCAGTGGAATAGCTGGAGCTCAAGTAGATCCATTTGATGTGGATACTTCTATGGTGAGAATAATTTATTAAAAAATATAGTGTAATTTCTTATTTTACAGTAGTACAAAAGCACACAGAACTTAGATAATTCTTCATAAATGTATGTGATTATAAATCGTGTAACTATGTTTTATAGTATTATTTAAATATTTTATAGTATGATCCCAATGTAAAAGGGGCCAGCCTATTGTTATCAACACCAATCAGTTCACTTAGCGACCACTATACCAATGAAACAATAACCTATTATAACTATTTTTTTTATTTTCTGTAGGAACTGCCAATATCGTACGAAACTACATCTAATGTATCTGCGACATCTACATCAATATTAGCCGTTCCGAGAACATCCACTCAGCCACTATTCTACATACTGCCAGATGTAGATGAAAATATAGTGCCTGAAGCAATTCCCACACCTCCACCTGTTCTACCGAATCAGACTGAGCAACCGCCTTCTGATCTACCGAATCAGACTGAGCAAACGCCTCTAAGACGACGCCATCGTCGGAATATTTTAACAAAAGAGGCAGCAAGGCGATCTTTGGTAGAATCTGCCCGTACGAGAGCTGAGGCGACTCAAGAAGGAAGCGATGCCTTGAAAGGAATGCTTAATGTGCTAACTAATATAGCATCTACGTTGGATAGCATCAACAATAAGTAAGTCATTATAATATCAAACAAATATTACAGCAAAAAATCATTATATTATTCTTATATTAGATCATATATTTTACGTTTTCACACGAGATCCCTCCCTGCTTCGTAAGACATATAGCTGTTGGTCCTGCGCTTGATCTCTCTGGTTTTGACGGTCTGCAATCTCATCTGACTATGAGAGTGAGGGAAGGGAATATAGAATAGAGAGAGCACTTGTGTTTGCGCCCATACTTGTGTAGTTTAATATCTCCTGCATATTTAACCAGTCCCAGCTTACATACATTCCAAATGTTTTTATTTCATATAAACCAATTACAGCTAGGCACTTTTGAAACGTCAAGATGCTAGTTGTATGGTTCCATAAAAGTCATTACTAGAGAAAAGTTACTTATTAAAGATTTTTGTTGTAAAATTATTTCAGATTTGCCGGCTTGCCCACAAATGGGCAATGAGCTGCCTTCTTGTGGCTAATCCCTGCTGCAGTTCCAGATTTTGGTTCCTCACAGATTGACCCTCTAAGTTATATGCATGGTGAGTTGGCTGCATCTCTGCTTCCCGTAAAATATCTTCCGACATGTCTTGTGGATGTGGAACTTTAGCCTTTACACAAATGTTGTGTAGAATCACACATGCATTTACAATATTTGCTGCAACTTGGGGCTCATAATGCAGCACTCTGTGCACAAGAAGGCATCTAAATCGTGCTTTTAAAAGCCCAATGGCTCGTTCTATGGTGTTCCGGGTCTTTACGTGCATTTTAGTATAATAAGCCTCGGGTGTATCCTCGCTTGCATCTACAATTGGCGTCATCATATGTTTTCGTAAGGGGTAACCAGAATCTCCTATGGGAAAAAATTACATTAGTTGAATGATTCTTTAATATACGAGTTCATAATTATATAAATTTATGCATATTTCTAGAGATGTAGGCTGATTTTTTTATTGCAAAAATACAAACCTAGGAACCACACATTATTTAAACTCTCCATATAGGTTTTTAGTGGATGATTAGCCCATATGAAGGAATCGTGTGTTGCTCCTCCATTGCTTGCATCCACACTCATAATCTCAAGGTCCGAATTGCATATCTAAAATATTAAAATAACATAAATAAACATGCACATTTTTTTTTCAGGTTTAACCTTTGCTTCATCATCGTTTGATTGTGCTCAACCATAATTTTAAGTTAAGAAATGACTAACACATTTTAGTACAAATGTTATTGTATAAGGTTGATTTATTAAATTGTTATCTTTATGTAAATATAGAAATAATATTCCATTTTTTGTGTAATTTTAGTGTTTTTTTAATTAAAAGGCTGATATTGTGTTCTTTTACTAACTTGTTATTCTTGGTGTTAAAAGTGATTAGTTATGTATAAATAATAATTTAATTGTTGAGTAATATATTGCCAGTTAAGCTTTAGGTCCAAATGTATGTAATAGAGGGCGAGCCTATTGCCATTAATTGGGTATACATTCAAAATTTGTGCTGAGATTACCACCGAAATGGAAAACCCAATAATGCTGCCCGACCCGGGAATCATACTCAGGACCTAGCGCTCAACAGTCACTTTGCGACCTCTAGAGCAACAAAGCAGTCAGCAGGCAATGGTTTTATACATTTATGTATGTATATCTTAGGAATTATTTACCAATTGGACATTTAACGAATGGTAATGTTTTCTGCAATAAAACCTTTCTTCATGCAGCACCGGCCTTTTTATTGCAACATGTGTTCCATCAACACATCCAACGACTCCTGGCATACCAAATTTATTATAAAATCTGCAAAGGAATAAGAAGATTTCTTTATTATTTATATAAAGAAGAGAAAGCATATTATAGTTAAAGTTATTACTATTTGATACACATAGGCGGTTAACTCAAAATTTAGATTTAAATAGCCACTAATAGAGTAACATGCCAAGGGCCCACATACATATGTTACTGATATATACATACATGACACAACATACACAATACACATGCATACTTTCTAGCTTTGTAGGCCAATTTATGATTCATGGAAAAGTTCACATAGTCCATAATATAATTTGGTATCTTTTACTTACCCAACTATAGAAGTCCTCCTTTCATTAGCAGTATTTGGAAATTTTATATATTTCCTACGGAAATACGCGCGGTTTAGATGTTGAGTTACCTGCGCTATTACTGCTGACACCGTCTGTTGTGCAACAGAATGTGCGGAGATGTCTCCTATAGGCCTCTGGTAAGAACCAGTAGCGTAAAATGATAAAGCTATGAAAACCTGTAATAAAGGATGTTTATCTTAAAGCAAAGTAAAATGCTGTTTTGTTACGGAAATTAGTACAATTATTTAGTAAAACCTTGGTGTCTATCGACAAATCGGTCGGTTTTTGTGGCTGTGGCATGAACATACGAAGACCATTGCAAAGTTCAGACGCCAGGCCTTTAGTGAGCCTATAACGCTTGACAAACAAGGCATCCTCTATCTCCCAAGGATTCGAGAGATTCCTAAAACGCCTTCTTGCGATTTTGGCTACTTGTTTCTCGCTTTCTTCATCGCTATCATCTTCGATCATGTAAAAAATTTCATCTTCATCGCACATCTAAAATAAACGGTAAAAATTACACAAATAAACGGTATTTCCTATTACATTTTATAAATAAAATTTAAATAATACTTCACTGAGAAGTTAACATGTATTTACGTTTTATTTTATTTATAATTCACACAAACAGGTCAATAAAAGTTAGTTTTTTACGCTTGCTCAATTTATCTGAATGACAGTTTAATCTGTTTAATTTTAAGGTGTTTTTATGTCAAAAAAGACTTCATGGTACGGTTATTTGCAGGTCAGACCGCGGAACTGCTGTCACTTGATCGCTCGCCGGTTTAGATGACGTGACCGCTGGCTCGCCTGTTATTTTAAGTGGTCATGGTACAAAATAACAGGACAGTTTATTTTTCGTCGAAAACAGTCCTGCTATAAGGGTTCATGGTAAGGGGGCAGATTTCATAAAATCGCTAAACACAGACTTCGGCAAAATGTTCTTCTCCTTAGTAATATTATTAGCGTTACACAATATTTTTTTTACATTTATGAAAATAAAATCTTTTTTGAACTTATAAAGAAGCCTCAGTAAGACTTCTGCGAACCTAAAGCACGATTTAATTACTCGGACTTTCTACTCAGTCCAGCTATTTTTATTGAGGTCACTGAATTTTCTTGTAATTTTCTTTAGTATAGTTGTATTAGGTAAGGTGGGTTTCCTGCAGAATTTGTTAAGTAAAATAAAAATAAAAAGTAATATAAAAAGTTTTATTACTGTGATAACCTATTTCTTTGCAAGTCTATTTTTGGAAAAGAGGTAAAGTTATCAGTAAGCGTTAATCAATTAACTGGTTACTGAAACGCTGTGTCATGTTGTTTGTATCCTTCTTGCGTGTAGTCTGCAAAAATACATACATAATAGTAGCCCAGTTGAAGTAGGTACAGGCTAGTTTTACCAAAATCGTAGTAAAAAAAAATAACATGGGATACCTAAGTATATATGTAGAACAAGTATACTTGTATGTGATTTAATACGTGAGAAACAATTGTACGCGTGAAGATCATTGGAATTATTAGCAACCAAGGTGGCGCGTGCGCGGTGCAACCTTGCGAATTAGTAGGTACTACTGCGGAACTTCTAATGATAATGTTCATATCATTGTTATGACGAATGGATGACAGCAGAGTTTAGCTAAACTATATATGTATGCACGCAAATGAAATATGCATACAAGGCACCAAAAGTGAGGAATCGGTGAGTTTTAGTTGTGGTGTGGTGTGTCGCCCACTTCTCGAACTAAGAAAAGGAAAACAGATTGCCTATCTATGAGAATTGAGTTTTAAACTACCATAATAACACGTGCCATCGAAACAACCAGAAAAGAAGACAATTAAATCGAACGAAATCATTAGTTGACTGACCTACTATGAATACAGTTTTTCCACAATCGTGCCAATTGATTTCGAGTAGATGAGGAATAAAACTAATATGTATAACCGCTAACCCACCCACGCGAGTCGTAAGAGTTAATTGAAGGAAAGGGGTCACAATATGTGTAGCTAGCGAACGAACTGTTTGTTATGCATCATTCACTTTAACATAGGTCGCCTCCCGATTCTGCTCATGATTGAAGATGTGCCGTATATTTGTAGTTTCTTCATTTTCTCCGCGATTATCATTCGTTTTCAGCTTCATTTTACTATTAAATATTTGTTCAAAACATTTTTAGATTCGTGCTATAGATCTGAGCTTCGCAATTTGGTGAGGTCAATAACGTTTCAGATTACTATTTATTTTTAGAGCGTCATAAGATGCAGCTTTAAATGCATTATTTACTTTTTATGAAATATATACAAATTCCACAATGCTTTTCGCCAAAAGTTGCATCTTCCACTATTTACAGCAAATGCATTATGTGTTTGCTGAAGTAGTTTTTTTTAAATAAAAACTGTTCTAGGGAACTTCATTATGGATATCTAATGTGTTTCTTTAGAAAATGATAAAAGAAGCCATACGTAGGCTTCGCAGTATGGCTATCATTTCTGAAGAATAAGGTCAGAATATTCGTAATATTTCATGGTCTGTAACTTGTCGAGTCTAATTTACTAATCATATTAGGTACCTACATTTTAAAGTCAACAGTGCTTTCATTAAATAACTAGTTTCTTTTAACAATTTCTCATACCTAAAATTCCGTTACGGTATCTCTGGATTTTTTCTCAACGAAATTGATAAATTTATTTAGAAATGATTGGCCATAAACAGAATACATTCCTACGTTTAATGCAAAATGTATCCGCAGTACGGCAACGTATTTAAGAATAATTTGTAATAAACACAAGCCCCGTTACGATCAATCAGTGGCTGGTACTAAACAGTGTGGGAGCGGTCGAGATGGTCCGTGAGAACTGCGCGTGGCGCATTGTTTCTTGTTGCGCCCGCACATGAGCTCATTCTGAATGTACTGCTCCATCAATTCGAGTCGTCGCTCGAAGGGGATAAATGTGTGGGTTAATTCGATTATTGTGTAACTATTAGGCCTTGAACTTAATTGAATTTGTGGATATTTCCTTTGTAAGATCCAACGTTATTCTGGATAAGGCCTTGGTTATGACTTATTGAAGTAGGATTTGCAGTCTAAATTATTATCCACTAGTAAAAATTGCTGAATAATGATTAGTAAAATTGTCTCTTGTCAAACTTTTTAGGTGTAGGTACCTAATGCGGTAATATTATGTTATAATAATCAAATAATTTGGTAAAGGACATCCTGTCTTACGTAGCATAGGAAGAAGCTGGTCAAGTTATAGGCAATAAATTTGAAACTGCTGATCCAATAACCTGGTCCGTCAGTCGTGAGTGGCCGCGGAAGTTTGTCGTCTATCGAGGTCTTCACATTTACGTGTTAATTGCTCTCATTATTATTTACCAACTGGTTTTGGCGCTGGGGTTTGGCAACGTCAGGGCCTTATCGTTCACGAATAATATGCATATGTATAACCTTTAAAATTATTCTGTTTGCAAACAATATACAATGTTATTAAATGCCTGCAAATTAATCAGTTCGCATAGCCTGCTTGCTTGCAGGCTATGTGAACTGATTAATTTGCAGGTTGATGCGATGTAGCAAATGTTTCCACTAAGTTATTAAAAAAAAACTATATAATATATTGCATCTATAGATATAATATAATCTATATACTTGAGAACGGCTGGACCGTTTAGCTAATTTTGTTTTTAAAATATTTGTTGAAGTCCAGGGAAGGTTTAAATGGTGAGAAGGCGGTACGAAGTTTGCCGGGTCAGTAATATATAACTATGGGCAAAGGCCTACCACAAATGCTTCTTTTTCTTTAGATTCTTCCTACTCTCCCACCATCTTATATTAATCTCTTCGTGAGCATCCTTGCTGCTTAATTTTTTTCTTAAACCTTAATTCTAAACAATTTTTCACTTTCCCATAGCACTTAGTATTAATTCCTTCAAATTGTTCATCCGCAGAGCAGGAGCCTAGCATAATTGGAAAATAACTGATAGCTAGTCAAATTTTTTTAATTAATTGAAATCGCCAACCCGCAGTGAGCTAGCGTGGTGATCAGTGCTCAATCCTTCTCTATACGAGAAGAGGCCTTTGCCCTGCAGTGGGACAGTTATAGGCTGTTATTATTATTATTATAGTCTGATTTTAGAGCTCAAACTGAGTTCAAGTTAGGTGTCGCATGTGAATATGTATCTACATATTATGTAAGTAACGGTCTAAAACGTAACTCATGAATTGGCGTTACTGATAAAACTAACGCATAAAATAAGCAGTTCAATAAAATCATTTAACAGTAACTTTGTAGGCACTTAGGTGCTGCTTTCCGCCACAAATTTCTTAAACAATAAAATGTGTGATAAGATACATACATAATTAATGAGTTCATTTATTCCTGAAAATCTACGTTAAATACATTATTTGTGAATACAGGCAGCAATAATAGCACAGGTGGCCAATAATTCTAGTCACTACATCGTTCGATCTGATGTCGGAATATTACTGCAACACGTGTAAAACAGTGGTCACTTCTACTGACAGACGCGACCATGGCAAACAACTGAAGCTCGCCTACGCTGATCAGCTGACCAGTGATCTAGACCTCACAAGTGAAACTGAATATTATCGGCGAAAAACAATAACAAAGACCACGTTACACTGGTCGATCGATGCTCTTATCGCCTACGCCGCGAATGTTACTATGGCGCCTTTTTACCTACTAATTAAACGTATCGGTCTTTGACACCCAACTGTCGATGTTTGAATTATAATTTAGCTTGTGTCTGACACATACTTTCACGGTAGCGTGTACTTAGTATTAGAATGTATGTAGGTATATGAAGAATGATAATATGTAATGATCTAGTGTCTTTTGTGTTCAGTATTCATGAGACACTCTTGTTATTGTGATTATGAAGCATAATTTAGTTGAATGACGTATTCCTTTTTACGTATGTTTACTCGGATGGTTATTTACTGATTGTCTTGCTTGTCACTTGTGTGGTATATATGATGCGGTGTAAGTAATAAATCTTTAGCGTATTCACAAGTGTAATAAGCTGTGTTGAATTTTATTATGAAACTTACTAACTGCTTGGCCCTTCGATCTAATTTGATGGAATACTTTTAAAATATCTAGTCTGACGACCTGATTGGCGTATTGGCTAAGCGATTAGACTGCTGCGCTAAGGGTTGCGGGTTCGATTCCCGCACGGGGCAAAAAACTGTGCGATCCACATTTGTTTGTCCCGAGTCTGGGTGTTTGTGTAAGTGATATTTCATGTTTGTGAAACGCACCCACGATACAGGAGAAATTCCTAGTGTGGGGCGACGTAAGTCTTTTATATTGTGTACTAAATGTTCTCCATATTATTCTTGTGCAAAAACCTAACACTTTGTCGAAATTACAATTGTGTTGTTAAGCCATTGCTAAACGTATAAGTGAAATAAAGGTCTTTGTCGCCCTCAATATAAAAAGCCAATTAGACAATCGTGTAGAAATATAACTAAAACTAAAATACTATTATTACCAATCTATTGAATAAATATCAAAGAATAATAATAATTATTTATTTTGAAATCTGGAATCTACTTTATAAATGCATAATTTTGCACGTGCAAAAATTAATTGTATGCATATTTATTCAACAGAATCGCCCTTAGCCAATAACTTGAGAAGCGTCGGGTATGAGGTCTCCATTCGGCCATGACCAGTAATTGTGGCTCAAAGTATGTAGGTGACCTCTCAGACAAACCTTCGAAAATATGTTTTTTATTGACATCCTACAAAATGAGTCGTGTTCTTCTTTCCCGAGAATGTAAATATGAGAGAAGAAAGGAGACTCATGAGGATGTTTTACGAAGTTGCTTGGCATATTTTAGCTAACGCTTCGTTACATAGAGTCGTTAATCGGCAAAACGCTAAATGAATAGAAATCGAATAGAATGAGAAATTTATGGGATTCGCAGATGTCACGGATAGCCAAAACATTTATCATTCTATTCAACTTCTATTCGTCAAGCGTTTTGCCACTCATCTAGGGCCCAGTTGTGAAAAAAAGTAACAGAAGTTATAAATAAAAATTATGAAAAGAACAAAACCTTTTTGACATTTGACATTTCCAAGATTGGAAATGTGACCAATGAGGTGGTAGTCTCATTATTTATTTGAGTAGGTACAATTCACATGAGAAGTAACAGTTTCCCTATCTATCTACCAGATCATAATATTTTCATTCTGTAGCAACAAATGAACAAGTGCTAGTTAAGTACTAAACGTGTTTTACGTCCAAAGTAAACACAATACATCATTGTGCAAATCATGTGTCGGTGATGATAATAATACTAATTATGTCATGATTTTCCTGTAGTGTCTCTATTTTATCCAATTTAGGCACGATAATACTAGGTTAGCTTACTGAAATATAGCGCCAATAAGACCCAACTATATCGTAATGATGCTTAAATATACCTGTTGAATTCTATCCTGAGTTAGGTAGGAATTTGAATTAATATTAAATACATTGCTTCGGTTAGACAGTGCTCTATCCCTTTCGGTACTAGAAATATTTTATTAAGATTGAAAAGGATAGAACACTGGTATCTGAAACATCGAGTTGATATTGTAATGAGAGGTTAATTCTTTGGCACACTGCGTGTATTACTTCGGATTACAGTTACAAAAGCGTAAGGAGTTATACCTATGAATGTAACATGATTAAGTATTGTGATTGAAGGCCGATCGCAAACAAGCGCAACTTAAGCTGCGATTACTTATCTTGTTACTTCTCCCAGTGTACCACAGCAAACGTACTTCATTTTTTCAAACCATCAATTACTTGAAACATGGCGGCGCGCCGGTGACATGTGCGGGCGCCACGTGATAACACTCGCACGTGCTCCGCAAATCTGTCGATACTCGGCCATTACCTGACTGTAAGTAACTTTAGGCTTACCCCGCACTGTCAACTTTTAATTATTTGAGGACAATTGAACTCACTCTCCACTGTTCTAGAAGGTGACGTAACATTTTCAGACTTCGCTTTCAAAGGTCAGAAAGATTATATCCTTTTTTCTTTGGTTTGAATGTTCTTTCAATATCTACTGAAAAATTTATAATTTGAAATGTAGGTTGTATAACATCATTGCTCGTTGAGGAAATATAATTATTATGCGGTGTGCGAGGAAAATCAGCTTTAAAATCATACAGAGTAGACGATTATTTCACGTCGAGCGGTTTAAAAAAATTCGCAAGTAAATAATATTGTGGATATTAATAATGATTATACCAACGCAATTTGTGACGACATTTGGGAATAAGGAAGTTTGGCAGTCGAATGTTTGTTACTGTATCGTTTAGTAATGTTATTTAAAGATAAGGTTTGGCTGGTCTTTTCCTTAACGTCATCTGACGTATTTGTCGTGCTAAAATCATATTTTTGACATTTGGTATTTTTCTATATTGGAATGATATTCTGACATGTCCAGTTGCCTGCTAAATAGATTTGCTGTTTCTTCTCTCGTATCTATGAGCTACCTATGAAAATAGCTTCAGCCGTAACAAAAAGATTTGCTAGTCTGCAGGTGGGTCAGGTTATCTTTTTAACCGACTTCAAAAAAAGGAGGAGGTTATCAATTCGACTGTATTTTTTTTTTTTTTTTTTTTTTTTATGTTTGTTCCCTCTTAACTTGCGACTGGGTGAACCGATTTTCATGATTCTTTTTTTATTTGAAAGCTGGTGCTTCCCGTGTGGTCCCATTGTCACCATTTCAATACCTGATGATGGGATCTTGTAGAAATCGGGGGAACTCTTCAATAAATAACAGCAGATTAACCGCGATTGTTGCTATAGCATATCTAAGCATTGTTTACGCCTTCACACAACATAATATCACGCCTGTACTCACTACAAAGGTTATAAAAACAATTTCGAAAAAAAAAATGTTCAAGGTCACTTACAACGTTTTACAAAAAAAACGCAATACTGAAAAATAATTAGATGTTTGTTCTGATGAGATATTCGGTTATAAGAACAAAACTCTTCAAATTTCATGCGTCCTAATTACGTAAGCTGATCCGTGATCGCGGTACTGTCCCTGGGTAACCGTGACCCTGGAACGTAAAGGGCTATTGAAGGAACACTGTGGATGAGTATGACAGTAGTATGACTGTCAGTACAAGTCTGACAGTCCCTCCTCCCAGGGTGGGAGGACTCATTGGATAATTTTGCCTCGTAAATAAAAGGTTTATTATGACTTACTTATGTACTACTGACTTACTTATCTACCTTCATTATCGGAAGACAGATTTCGTAGTCTTTTCATTTCCTGCAACGATCTATCGTCGTGTGGTTTATTATATTTCACTAAATACCCATTTCACAAAACAAAATTTAAATCGCTTAAATGGTCATACAAATAGCAAAACCACATTAGCAGAATCTTAAGCCAAAAAATCGTGAAATAAAAAAATTTAAATAAAAAATTATAACCTCCTTCAAAAAACTCAAAAGTGAAAAATAATATTTTATCACTTCACTTTACATAAGCGAAGTAGAAGTCGGTGCCAAATCCCAACATCCATTAAGCGATTCAGAAAAATAGTACTTATGAGAATGCTGCCATACGTGCGTGGTTCATAGTTTAAAAGCTAACACTATAAACTAAGCGAACGCATAGGATTTGGCGCCGACTTCCACTTCGCTTATGTAAAGTGAAGTGATAAAATATTATTTTTCACTTTTGAGTTTTTTGAAGGAGGTTATAATTTTTTATTTAAATTTTTTTTTTATCTTTATCTTATAAGATGTACCTAAGACTTTTACTTCAGACTATAGAATTTTTTTCAGTAGGATAAGCCTTTTCTTCTTCTTCGTATTGTCATGAGCCAATAGCCACATGGAATAGGTCATGCCGTGGTGTAGAGATTGCTCAGTCAACGAAGATGGTAGCGAGGTTGACCGTCCAAGGTGCGCCGGACGTACTTAAGTATCGTCACTCGTACTTGCCCTCAAGGAAAAAGCTTTGAAAATATTTTTTATGATATATTACAAAAAATATTATGTTAAATAATTATTAATTAAATAATGTAAACTAAATATTGATTGTGTGTAGCCGGCCTAAGTGTTTATTAATACCGCTTTGATGTCCATGGAAACTAATACGCGAATGCAATTGCGACGTTATATTGTAGATATGTTAGTTCCTGGAATATCCTTGAAATGTATTTGTCATACTGATATTCGATTAGATAATTATATAGCTTTATCCGTAATAGGTACATATAAGAAGATAGCTTTAAATAATATTAATAAATGTCAGAGATGACATGGAGCTTTTGTATGAAATAATAAGTTTACGAATTAAACTGACAACTGTCTACGAAACTTGCTTGATTAATTCGGAAATGTTTTCGACTTTCGATCGTTATTTTCTTATTGCTCGCTACACTAAAAATAAACAGTAGGTATTAACCCAACCATCCAACATTTTAATTTAATGACATAACTTTTAATTGCGGTGAATAGAACGGTAATCCATCCAATGTATGACCTCGACAAGTGAAGCTTGACTTCGCTGCTGGTAGCATTTAACCACGAGGAGTTTGAGTGAACATGTTTACACTCGACTGAAAAATTGTAACATCTCTGATAAAGACATAATTACAGTCATAATATAATAAATACCGGTTACAGGCAACCGTTTAATTGAACAATTAAATTATTATAGTTTAGATACTATGAAAGACTAATAATATGGGCCTGTTTCACCATCTACAATCTGCAAGTAAAGTGTTGAATAGTTAATTCTTGATTAACGTTAATCCGCAGGTAATAGTTACGAATGTCTTAGTTACAGGCCAGAAAACAGGCCATAAGTGTGTAGACGGCCTTAAACCTACATTATTTTAAATGACTACGTGCCGTTTATCGCGTATATTGCTTTTAAAAGTAAACGTTTTTCTTTATCCTAAACCAAGGAGCATGTTTAAAGAATGTGTTGAAAGTGAATTAGACGAAAGACGTTTGCAAGGATTGGAGCTAATAGAAATCGGTGAACCTGACCTGCCCCGCTCTCTGAAAAAGGTGGCTCTTTCTGTATATTTTTTTCATTTACTTTTTACGAAGATGAATAATTTAATTTAAGAAGTAAAAATTAAATTGTAAGTTTATAAACAAGTTGAGTGATCAAAGAATTCTTGGGAAGGGAGCTCTTTAGTTAACGTACTTAAGTCAGTTTAAGGCTAGCCCCCTTACCATGAACTCTTAAAACAGGACAGTTTACGTTGTGGAAGCGAGACGCCGCATTACACTGCACGTAGCGGCGTCTCGCTTCCACAACGTAAACTGTCCTGTTTTAAGAGTTCATGCTAAGGGGGCTGGTCAGTAATCGGCCAGAGTATCATAACCCAATAAGTAACGGAGGTTTGTCCCTACAAGTTTGTGGTTTTATAACAATTTATTTCTTTCTCTTTCATATACATAGCGCGGTACGTCTAATTACTCGCTGCGCCAAATGGATAGACAATTATAAGCTTCTAATCACAATTGTCGGCATCAATTCACCAATAAAACTCATTGATCTTGGAGGACGCATGTACACTTGTGATGTGTACAAATGTGGCAAGAAGCGCCTTGTTTATTACTATTTGCAGACATGTGTGATTAGTCTTTAATTTTACACGTGCCAACTAGCAAACGGGTCTCTTTTGTTACTTCCGTATCGTTTAATATTAATACAAATTTTAAGAGTACTGTTTTAAATACCGATTCTTAGTTAATTTAAAAAGATATGTTATGATTTATGAAGTCAAGGACGAAATAGAGCCGCGCAACGGGAGCGCCCGGTGTGCCTTTCATACTATTAGACATAAGTAAGTTCGCGAAACGTTGAATTTCAGTACTTCATTATAAAGGAAGGCACAGCACTCCATCCCTAATTATAACATAGTCTAAGAGTTATTTCTCGTTTATTGAAAACGTAGGTATTTATACCTTTAGCTAAGTACTTGTACTTTGTGTAGATAAATGATCTATTTATGTAATTCCTTGGGAAATTCTCACAAGGAATCAATCGTACATATTCAGTAATAAACGGTTATCTCATAGGTATTAATTTAACGTACAATAAAAAGTTCCAAGGATTTAGACGAAATAGTCATCACCCTCTTGACTTTGTGGAGTCAAGTGTGCTGTTTATAAAGCTGCTAATCTCGCCTTAAGGAAGCAAGCCTTGGATAAATACACATTGGACAGTATACCAGTACAAACTGGTTCAAGCTGGCCGATCTTTGCTTTTTTTACTTTAGAATTTTAGTTTCAATTTTGGCAGACTCAATGGGTTTGCAAGTTTTTCTTGTAAACAAGGTTAGGCAGACATTAGAGTTGTGTTAAATGACTAAAAAAAGGAACTGCCTGACGGTTTGTTCCCTCATCGCGACTAATATTAGGTTCCGTACGTAGTAATCGTAATAGTAGTTATGTTGGACCACAGGGCAAGACCTAGCTTATATCGAAATTTTTTGCGTGGTCGAAGCTAGTTTAAAAATATTCCAAAAAAATAGTCACTATCTAATTACCGTAGAAAATATTCTGTAAATTCCTCATCCTTATTATAGTATATATAGTCAAGTTATGTAGCACCCTAGACGCACATTGATTATTAATTGTTCATTATGTAGGTACCTAAGTATGCTGATTACAATTACATTAAAAATAGCCATGCTCCCATCTATGGACTATTTATATTATAGGCGATTATTAACATTGCTGGGGCGTCAGATTGAAAATTAGATTCGGAGACTGGAATGGGATTCAATGTACTCGGAACGGTAAATATTTAGACAACAATTATCAGTAAACCGTGATCCTCTAATAACAGTTGCTACCTCTCACGCGGGTGCGAAGACGTCTCAATGTGCGCGTACAACGCTCCTTTACAATAAGATTATATTTTCAAACTTACCAGTAACAGCGTAATGAATAACAGGGACGCGAATCGTTCTGCAATGTGATATGTATAATGTTTTGGCTTGGTAACTGGTTTGATTACTACGTAATCGTCTGGTGTCGGTATGATATCATTTGTTGAACATCGTGGTCACGCCCGCAACGAGATTTCAAACGCACCAAGGCTGATCGCTCACTTGGGCACTTGCTGCAACCCAACTTACATAATTGTATTTATCGATATCCAAAATATTATCGTATATCGTTTGTTTCATTTGTACTCGATGTTACAACATCGGTTAGCAAACGACTTAGTTATTTTTGCGTCTCGATATCATGATCGTAATAATCTGCAAGTATTTAAAGATGTTTTTTCACTTAGCGTCGATGTGTTGTTGTGAAATCTAACCAAATATTGACATTCCTCGGACGTCATGATTTAGTTTGAGATATAAAACAGAGTTTCTTTGATCGATTTTTAAATACTTGGAATGTTCTTGTACATTTTGTTAACACTGAAAGACGGGGAGTAAGGAGAGGAAATAATTATTTTCTTTTGGTTAGTTTAAGGCTTCATAACGTTGTCTATCTCCTAATATGTTTTGATGTCAAAACATCAGTTCATAGTTAGGTTTATGCAAATATGTTATCAACATCCTGCCTCGTGCGTGGCATTCAGAGTGGAGTTAGGAGCTAAATATAGTCGGCGACATAATCGTTGATACGGTCGTGTCTCGCTCCACATCTCAATTGTTATTTAATTAACGTCGTCGCCTATACTACTACGATTTCGGTGTATGATCACATTGGTTTATTGTTTTATATACTACAGTATAATGTACTTTGGGTGCTTCTCCTGCTGTTGTTGTTACGTCGTTGGTATTATGTAATCTTTGGGGTTACACGGCAGTCAGGTTTGGCTTGGTGACTCGTGATTGTTACGATTCTTATGTTGCGATGTCTATATCGTTGGCAAATTTTTGATGTCATATTATGAAGACACTAAGGGCACTTAAAAGAAATTATCTTGTTATAAATTAGTCTTTAACTAAAGGTTTTATGTGAGATGTTTAAAGAGTACCTATGTTTGATATATCTACGCCAACGATGATCTAGTATTGTAATAGTATTTCTCATCTATTGTCTGTGCCGGGCAACCTCCCACCATTGGCGCTCCACCTAAATTGCCCCAGTCTATGTGGTTCTGCAATACAATTGCAAATCAGTACATTACGCACAGATAATAGAATCCAGGGAAATAATAATGATACTAGCCTCCTTGGACACTAAACTGCCCTAACTCGCTGGCTTAGAATAAGCGGCTAATTTTCAGGCCAATAAACGGGCGTCAGTTAGCTGGTAGCTGGAATAGCCTGGCGTTAAGCTGGCACTATTTATTTCGCAACAAAGTAAAACTTTTCTTTGTGTTTGTGACATTTATAAGGACTTTGGAGTGCACGTAGACTAAAATTTGCCGGGCTATTATAGTGTGCTAGTAGGTTACTGTAGTCCGCTAGAAAGTAATCCGATTACTTACGACAACTCAGTATTGAGATTGGTTTTGTTACGAGCGGTTGTGATTCACTGTTCTGTTGACTTTGGCTTTATGGGAGAATATCATGATATTCAGGACACGGCCTTCTTCTTCTTATTGTAATTTTGTTACAACTTGGTTGTGAGTTAATGATGTAATCTTCTTGCTAAAATCATCATCATCAGCCGGAAGACGTCAACGATTGCACGAAGGCCTTCCCTTTAGGATGTGGGGGGGGGGGGGGCGGTTGCCATAACACCCACGCTTGGCAAGCGGGTTGGGGATCGCAGTATTGGTGGTCAAGTTACAGAAGACGCTGCTGTCCATCTTCTGGATTTTCCCTTAGGCCTCTTACGACACCCACGGGAGGAAAGGGAGTGGTCAATTCTAGGCCGGATATAACACAGCAAATACGTTACATACTTGCTTAAATACGTTACTTGTAAAGTCATGTTGGCCTACAACTGGATGAGTCCATGTATTTCCACTTGTTAAGATCCTGACTATTAAATATTGATTCATAAACAACCATCTTATTATCGTTTAAACGCCCCTTGCTGTAGGCGGGCGTCTTATCGCTACAAATGGTTATTTGTGAACTTATCATAATCGCCACTTGACGGATGTATTGGTGATTGTATTATTATTTATTAACACAAAGGTGGACGCTAAAACCTTGCCTATTGACTTAGTATTCTTTTTACATACATTTTGAGATTATACTTTGATAGTCTTTTGTGAGACTTTCAATTTGAAGTCTGTCCTTAAACTTATTAAAAACCATGCGAATCACAATCTAACTAATAAACTAAATAGCCTTTCTATCTTGTTCGATACAAATGCCAACCAATCGATGCATATAATTGAGACGTTGGACATAATAAACAAACCGTCAAATGATAATATCATAAATATTTAAAAACATACAATGTCACAGCGCATTACTGGTTCGCATGAATAATTATAATACTTAGCTTAACATTTGACACAAACGTCCTTGTAGTAGTTAATGGCTCGTGAGAAGTCGCCTCATATTTGATTGGCGGCAAGTTCCGCGTCACGTCATTGGACCACACAAGATGCGCTTGCGCAGGTACCCGCGCCATACCGAGTCGCCCTTTATAGCCGCTAGCACAACCTCCCGATTTCAATCGATTGTTCCGATTAATTAATGATATCGATTTATCATGTTTGTTCGTGAATATTATTAGTGTTCATACCTAATTGTTGTATAGCTTCTTCAGTTGTGAATTGAGTGATCCGCAAAACTTGGAATTGTTTGATGGTGCTATAATTTTCGTAAGTGATGACGGCATGGGAATATCCATCATAAAGACTAAAAAACCAAATCTGATTCAGCCAAACTACGGAGAGAAGTAAACAAAAAACACACAATTCATACGAACCTTAGGTAGACACTAGCGGTATCTTTGACGAATCACATACAGATCTATAAAGTTTTAATTTTAAAGAGAGCAGGTAGTAAAAAACTGTCTTACAAGCACCGCTTGGGTGCCGCCGACCATCAAAGTACGCCGATGCTCCCACGACACTATTTATAAAATATCAAGATTTTTTTAAAGGTTTTACAACTCTTTTTGTTGTACCATGTATGTAACTAGTATTTATTTGTTTTTTGCCTCCTCAGTAAGAATAGAATTGGATAGGCTTAAACTGATATTTTATCGTTGTACTCGTATGTACATAGATTACAATAGAACTACTTATTCATTGTTTACCTACTTGAGAATACATTGCGGATAATTGAGGCTTCACACGGGATTTAGGGTCTTGCGTTTGACACCTGTTAGCATCTTACAGAACTTTGTTGTTTTGATACCTCACTAAATAGAAGAAAGGAGAACGCCTCCTTCATACAAACATGGGAAAAGAACTCGTATGCTGTTAATTCTTTATTTGACTCCAAAAAATCTATTTCATAACCATATTATAATGAATCCAATGAATAATGTCTAAATTCCAGCGAGAGGCGCATCATCATAAGCCACAATAAAATAAACCACGCTTACTAATCGTTGCAGGTTAAAACCGGCTACAAATGGTAATAAAATAAAGGTACACACATACACGTGAAGTGTCGAAACGCAGTTCTCTCTTTCCGATATAAATAGTGCGAGGCGAGGCGAGTCGAGCGCGGCGCGGCGGCGCACTGACCGACCATCGACAGCGATCCCGATAATCGGGCGAATGTTTGAGTTTCTCTATTTTCAAATCAGGCGACTGCGAGTCCCTAAACGGTGAACGAGGTAACGTGCGCGTTTGCGTTGTACGCGGCGCGCGGGTAACTTGCGCTGGGACAGGTTAACGCTCGTTACGCGGATGGTGTGCGGGAAGGGTATCGGACGATCGGTCGGTCGTGTGAACGCGCCGCGTTAATTGGCGTGCGGAGTGTCCGGCTGTCTTCGCGCCACGCGCCTGCGCGCGCTGTTCATCTCGCGACCGTTTATATTTGAATTCTGAACAATAAAATATTATTTTATTGCGGGTAAAATGTTACTTGCCTATATTTTTATTAGTGTTACATATAAAATGCATGAAATGTTAAAAGCGTAGATATAATAGTCGGAACTAAATTCGTTATAATAATAAAATGGTTGAGCGCGAAGCTTTTGCGGCGTTTAGCGTGAACACAAATATTGAAGGGCTAATATTATTTAACTAAAACTGTATCGGTGTATTTTTGGTAAACAGGCACGCTTGTAGCAGTTCGTTATCAGCGCTGAGCACTCGTTATCGATGCTGTAAGTCGAACAAGGACGTCGATAGCACACCGCACTCGTCCTGTTTGGTTACAGCGCGTATCAACATAGGTACCATCTGTTTCGTACCTAGATAATGTTCTATCGTGGTTCTAAACAATTGCTATCAATAATTATGACGTACCCTAACTTAAATTTTTGAAAGCTGTTTCTTTTCACTGCAGTGTGCACGTAGCTTTCTACTGAACTGAACCTCTTTTATTGAAATTTGTTTTGATTAATTATTAACATAAGCGGTCTAATTCCTACCTATATTAATCCAACTAAATTATAAACTTTAAAGACAGCTTTTTTCTCGCTTACATAAATAATAATCCTACTTAGTATATAAATATGATAATTATATCAATTAATTATTCGTCGATACTTGTATGAGTTGTTAACTTATAAGTATATTTGATTTAAGGCTAAACCTTCGTCACTTTAAAATTCCCGTTTAAACATTTTACAAATTACCAATTAATTAATAAAACCGACTCGAGCAGAGGTCAATGTCTTTAGTCGCATAAATAGGTACCTACCTATTAAATTTTAGGTAGGTAGGTATATTTGTAAACAATCTATAACACACGTTTTAAGTATTTTATCACTGTTAATGTACCTATAGCTGACTACTTAATTAATAATCCCACTATGTTAGAGGCCGCAGAAGTGTTATACACAGATGTAACGGGCATACAAGCACTTAATACTTAACCTAAAAGATAATTCAGGTAAGTTTTAAGCACAGTTTTGGTTAAGTTTCTTCACACATTTTGGTTTTGCTTCAGCTTCCGCATACGTCCCATTTTGACGGTATTCGGTGCAGCGTACGCAGATCCCGCAATCCGTATCCCTCGTAGCTTGGAGGAAATCCTGGGGTTTCAGCCAGTAAGAGTCCTCCGTCCGCCACAGGACAAATGCAGTTAACGAGGAATTCCCCAGTAAAAAAACAAGGTTGTTACCACGTTACAAGAAATCACTTTATTATCCTAAAAGATAATTCACGTAAGTTATAAGCACAGTTGCGATATACTTTCGTCAGAATACGTCACATTGTGACACGTTTTCTATGAGAAAGGGGCATCTCTGTAGGCAAAAGCTAGTAGGTATTTTAAGTACCTACCGATATAGAACATCATAACACAGCTGGTCTTTGATCTAAGTATACAACTAGATATACATATTTAAATGAATAGTTGAAATCTTACAGTTTTTTTAAGCATTTTGTAATATTATGTACTGCCTAGTTTTTAATTGTAGGTCGTTTTGCCATGTTTTAACGACTCTTCAGGTCATTGACCTGTCGCTGACAAATACGTTTTTCGTTTGTTTTCGCCCTTTGTTTAGTCTGTATTATTTGTGTCAGTTACTTTGTAGGCGCATGTCGTATACAATTACACTTGGCTTGTCTAGTTTGGACGCTTACTCTTTCACAATAACCAGTAACTGGCTTGTTTAAGTTGCTTTATTAAATAATTTAATTCGTAGAATTTAAGGACAGCCTCCTTACCATGAACTCTTAAAGCAGGGCAGTTTACGTTGTGAAAGCGAGACGCCGCATTACACTGCACGTAGCAGCGTCTCGCTTGCACATCGTAAACTGCCCTGCTCTAAGAGATCATGGTAAGGGGGCAGCTGTGAAGATTGGCTGGCACAAAGCAATAAAGGTCTAAAATTTTTTTAGCCTTTCCGATCTATTTGGGTAAAATGAAGATTGATTCTACTTATACAGTATACAGGATTAGGATAAAATAAAGTTAAGGTAAAATTAGCAAATAAGTGTATTATAGCGTTCTAAGGGGGAGGCCTTTTTCCAGCAGTGGACGTCTTCCGCCTGTTGATGATGGTAAATTATGATTGCCTATTTAATGACTTACCCAAAATTATATAGTGAAGTATCATTGTGAGGTCTTCGTAAATATCAGACCTTACCTTTTCTTCTCATTTAGGCGTAGCGGTATCCACCAAACAGTATGGCAGCCCATAATTAATTAATAAAATATTAATTTCCTGTAAAATCAGAAAGCGGTTCTATAAACATACAACCCAAATAACACCAGCCCGCTGTCACGCACATAAATTTCAGGTAACCGGGTGATACAATTCGGAAGAAATACCTTATCAGATTAATAATTGTATTTCAATTAGTATTACGATTACGATCGTTTCCGTGCGTACTTCAATGTAAAAGTATCGTTGATATGGAAACGGAAAGCATGCATCGATAAGATTATGATGAGAATACGTGTTGTTTTGTTGGTTGTCATGGAAATTCTGGCTGGCCTTTTGTTAGGCTTCTTAATACATCTAGATCAGCTTCTTACAATGAAACTCTTAAAGCAGGACATTTTCCGTTGTTTGTTGCGAGACGCTAGTACGTGCAGTGTATTGTGGTGTCTCGCTTCTACAACGGAAAATGTCCACCAGTTCATGGCGACGGCCCAGGAGTAATTCAGGAACGTTCTTTGGTATAAATGCAATCAAATTACCTGCTGGTGCGTAGGATGTAGGCTGGCATTTATAATACATAGATTCTGACAGTTGGCGCAGAAGCTGATTGTTAAGCATTCTGCACAAGAATCTCAGGTATGATCTCTACGCAAAACAAATAATGGTGATCTGCGAAAAATAATCTGTTCTGGGCGTTTGTGCTTGAGATATTGTAATGTCTTGTATAGAAGGAATGTTTAGAGCTTGGGTCAAGGTAAAAAATGAAATATCAATCGTGATAGGTAAATGAAGCGCTGCAGCAACTTGTACAAGGAATAGCAAGAAGGCGGTTGGGCTGCATGGGTGCGCCTGACATTATTTTGATAACGGTGACGTCATTCATCAGGATTTACTGCACGTACAGAGCCTGTCCGTTGCCAACTAATTTCAAACAAAAAAAGCTGGCTTTGTTTTTAATCTTTTTATTTAAAAATTTACTTAAGTGTCTCATTGGTCGACAATTCGACCAACATAGCTTGGCTTCACTCGGACGCTTGCTTCGGTGGATTAGCTACTTTTGACTGCGCATTCACACATTTGCTAATCGCTTCTGTTATCAGCAATCCCTATCGTCGTCATTAGAATGATGCTAATAAAACAAGTCCACAACAACATTTCTAGTCCAAATTTAAGAAAATGTTGTTCATCTGTTTCGATATAAGGCTGATCACACAGTTGTCGTTTAAGAAGGGTAATCAAAATGATTATGGCTACTTAAATAATTTTCAACTAGATGAACTGAAAGTTAGAATAGTGGAAAATGCAGACGTTTATATAGAGTGTAATAACAAAGATATTAAAGTCGATGGATGTAGGTGGTCATGTGGAAAATAACCAAGAGTTGCTCCTTTGTATACGTATATATCGAGACTGTATGACGCAGCGTCTGGGCGCGATCGGGATACGAACAGTGCGGCTTGTGTAAGTCTGAACTTTGACCTGTAACACTATATGCATAATTAGATTTTTAGCATAAACGTGGTTTTATCGTGCTGTAAGATATTCGCTATTTTCCTTCCTTTGAACATATACATTTTTTTTGTCTGAAATGATTGCGTAATGGTGTTGCAAAAGGAGGATTTTAATTTCTCTTTTCATAATCACTTAACAGGTATTAGTTGTAATACATAATGATAATATAGTTGATTTCCAAAATATTTCTACATAAGTATAATATTATTATACACGATTGTTTTTATACTACCTATTCTATTATTAAAACTAAAAATATATAAAACATCAAAAAATTACACTAAACATTAAATTATCACTTAACATTATTAAGTTACATTACTGACTTGTTGAAAATGGAATAAAAATATAACTTTAGTCTACAAAAATGAAAAACACTTCGGAAGAATTATTATACAGATGTAACCATGAAAACGATTAACATCTACATTTGCTCAAGTCCACAATTTGCGCGGTGACCTTACAGATACTTGTAGTGAAGTCGGTTTTGTAATCTGTATATTGAGGTATGTTTAAGTTCAGCTGTAGTCGTTCACAGAAAAGTGAAGCTATTTATATAGATGCAGCCAATTTTATCTATTTGTTATTATACCGAGAGCTACTATGGACGCTAATTTTAATATTTATTTATGTAATAATGTGTTTATTTAACATCATACAATCACGATATATTCTTTGGAAGTATATTCAAAGTATTTACACGTCTGTCTTGTGGCTCAATTGTTATGATAGCCGATAACTCGATCGATATATTATATAATGATTCATGTGATTGAATAGCCATTTTAAAGTCGTCGAATATGATTTGCATTGTAAGCACGCGCCTAGGCGATTGCAATAGGGTTGCATAGACAGGTTTCTAGAAGGCTAGTCAAAACGGTAAATATTCGAGCCTTATTGGACGTACACAATTAATTTTGTAAATCTTGCGTTGATTGATTACGTTGCGCGTATTTAGTCAGGACTGTGATGTGAGGATTATCGAATAACCTCTCCAAATAAGACAGTGTTGGCCATTGTTCTATGGTGGCCCATAGATTGTTGACTCTACACAGTTGCACGTATAAATAAATTAGCAATGTCGTCGGCCGCTAAGCCTTCAAATCTATGAAGGTCTGTGTAGCCAAGATATGTGCGTATCTATAGCTGAACATGTAATTGTTATTATGTATGTGTATGTAATAACGTTTATATAATATGCGCGCTTACATTAGTATAGAATACGTGGAGCTAAATAAGCGTCATTGGACGAGTACGTGCAACTAGCCGGCTGGTCACTTGAAATAAATTTATGATTATTTTGAAGCGCCGTGCCAACGCGTCGTTCAAAGAAGGATGGAGAACCACAATGTATGATGAAAGCTTCAATAGCTTTGGATGTGCTATAATCAACTCGTAAACCTCGAGCGTACAATGTTTCGTGCGCTGCCAAATCTCATATCGTGGCACATTTTCAATATTTTTGCAGTTGTAAAATGTGTTGATG
Source organism: Abrostola tripartita (assembly GCA_905340225.1). Taxonomy (NCBI): domain Eukaryota; kingdom Metazoa; phylum Arthropoda; class Insecta; order Lepidoptera; family Noctuidae; genus Abrostola; species Abrostola tripartita. Next base: position 3,510,719 of record HG996494.1, read on the forward strand.
GACAATAATTGTAATATTATATTTAAATATATGAAATTATAACTTTTATTTTAACGTTTTATGTTTTCAAATTGTACAGGTAAATGAGAATGAAATATTTTTGTATACTCATTTTACGGTTGATTGCACTGTGACACTTATAACCGACTTCTAGAAAGAGAAAGTCACTCATATCCTGAATTAACTTCAACATTATATCTGTTTGTATTTTTAAATGCAGTCGTCGGTATATTGCGTGATGTAATGTCGGATTCGATGTTATGACTTTTAGTTGTTTTTCAACTCTGTAAGATTCCGACTGCCTTTTACCAATGCTAAACTGCAAATTAAAATTACTGATATTTTCTCCTGAATTGTGAGTATGGGTGTGTAACATAACATAACATCACGCCTGTATTCCCCGAAGGGGTCGGCAGAGGGCACATTTCGCCAGTTATGTTGTAAGTCCCAATGTAATAGGGGGCGTGCCTATTGCCATCAACCGGGCACAAATCCAGACTCCGTTGCTGCTACTCAGAATTACCTGGAAAACTCAGTAAAACTTTGCCCGACCCGGGATTTAAACCCAGGACCTCTTGCTCAGCAGTCGCGCTTAGTGACCACTCGACCAACGAGGCAGTCGCAGTATGGGTGTGTATATAAACAATACGAAAAATACTCGGACTTAAGGCCGCAAAAATATATTTTCGCTAAACTATAGGCTAAGACTCTAGCATGGTAATGTTCCAAAATCTTACAACTGCACTAGAGACCTTTCGAAAAAATTGTTATCAATGTTATGTTCTGTTATTATAGTTCATCGACATTCCACTTCCAACCATCGTATCTACATAATTTTGATGACACAGATACCTTCTCCATATCTGCGGTCACCAAAACACATTCGCAGATCATCGTCGAACAGTATTGACGGTGCGCAATTCTGTTATAGTTTAACGACGAAGCTGACATTTTGTGCATACGGAGATCACCGCCGGATGCGAGAGGAATACGCTCTAATACTCACCGCTGGCGCCGCACTCTCATACCTCACAATTTATTTAATTTTTCAGTAGGTAGGTACTTCTCATTTTGTACCAGATTACAAAAAGTCACGCACCTATAACAATACAATTAGAAACGAAAATCTTAATTTATCATAAACATTTGGAGTTGTGTACAATTTAAACTTAGAAGTGCTCCAAAGAACACCATCTATGTGCTCAAAAGGAAAACTTGGCTATCTTCAGTCTTCTTTGAGCTTATAGAGCATAGTGACGATTTTGAAAAAGATTTTCCCGCATATGAAAAAATCCTACATCACCAACTTCTGAATAGTGGGGGAAATCCTTACTTGTCTGTCAAGTTTGTAATAATAGGAAATGTGATAAATAATCAGCTAGATAACAGGTCAACAGGATAGAGCTGACAGCGTCGCAATAGTTTTAGCATGACCGTACCGTCCCATAGAAGTATTTAATGCCTACTGTGACACTTCATCTACAATTCCTAATAGACAGCCACCAACAGTTACAGTTTTCTCTGCGAAAGATACCTACTTTGTTGACAGCGAAGGGCTAGAAATGACATATTATGTCACCGTCATCTGCGAATTGTCAGAGTGATATTACCTTTTGGCTGCGTTCTAATCTACGTCCTGTAAACGTGACTATTGCAAAGATTGCTATTTTTCGAGATCCCGAGTTTAACGCGCTATAGTTTTATGAGATTTTATCTGTTATTTAGAAATATCAAACATTCTCAGTAAGTAGGTATAAGTATAATACATCGTTGCATGCGCTTATCGCGCACTACGTGACTATGTTTGAGCAATTCTCTTGCGCAATAGGAAATTTTACACAGTATAGAAAGTAATGATTTCTAATCTCATTGCCATTGTTATCTTAATATGTTCGCCAGATGTACGAAACGTTTGCTTTTTACGCAAATAAAATTATAGATTGGTAATTTATTATTTTTGTATAACGGTTTCTGCTAATGTTATTAAAAGTATGAATATTTACTAATTGTGACGTGATTGGTGAAGTCTGAAGGCACGAACTGTAGAGGTATTAGTGTAGTTATAATTAGAAAACCCCGGCTCCAACAAAAATAACCTTCCTGATATAAAACCCCAATAAAAACCCAAAACATTGGGAATACCATTAGTCCCGGTGATTCCTTTGAATCACTCAATTATATTTGAGGTACGGTGGTGATCTTTCTAGATAAAGTTCATGTGCTAAGTGGGCTAAGGCTTACCGCTAATAAGTGACTGCCTTGCCTTACGACGCATGCAGTTATTATGCTACATATTTATACGAGTATGTTACTAGCAGCCCGCCCTCGCTTCGCTTAGAACTGTCATTTACAATCAAAATAATCTGTTTATGCATTAAACGTCGTCTGAGGCTGACTGGGATAAACATTATAGTAGCTTCGTACGACAGATTATATTCATAACCAGTGTTTTTTTATGAAAATACAAATGTCGTAGACGATTAGATTTTAGATAAAATATTGTAAAAATCAAATAGTCAACGAACATAAATAATGTACTAAAAATTCAAAACAAATACTTAAGTTGCTTTTAGTTTTCCTCAGTTAAAGGTACCTCGACTCAGCACTTTTATATCGTGTCGAAAAGTTTAATGCATATCAGAATAACCCGCAGTTTTTTTAAATCGGCAAGAGCTAACGACTTAGTAGTATGATGCAAAAACACAGCTGTTGTACTGTGCTTGTGTTTCAATGCTCACAACCCCTTCCAGGTTAACACTTCCATTTACCAACCAATAAATGTACCCAAACGTTCTCGATCCCGTAATAAAATAGTAGTACATCATGACAAATCGATTCGCCAACAAGCCAAGCCAAACTACCTATAATACAAACCAACAACATTACTGGCAACATAAAACCACAATATAACTGCAAAAAATCCTCAGTTGCGGTGATATCGATAATTGAGTTGAACGTTATCAGTAACGTGCGTAAAAATTAACTACGCTGTAACAAATGACACGAGTTTTTCCTTTACCTAACTATTGTGAGAAGCGAAACATAAAGCAATAATTTGGGTATAGTAATTATAATTATTACTATTATATAAGCAGTTTGTAATTGTTTTACCTACTACCTTATTTCTATGAAATCTAAGTACTACGCCCGATGTTTTCCGATGCTTCGATGATTTCAGACCGTTAACTTTAGGTTTCATCCTGATAATTTCTCCATGTTAGTCTAACTAGGGTCTGAGAATTTCTTCATTTCGGCAAAAGCTAATTGTCTCATGGAAACAGTGTGCAGATTGGCCAGTCGATTAGGATATACATGTCGTGTCCCCCAGACCTCTAAACATATTTTTCCTTTCTTGACCGTTCCGTTTACGATTGACTACGAAGCTCATTCACCTTTTTGTTCGTCAGAATTTTTAAGCAATTTATGAGGTAATTACTATGTTGCTTATACTGCCATTTATGCGACATGGATTGATTTTTGATTTAATTTGACTCTTGTAGCTAAGTTTAAAAGTGTTTAGACTGAATAATCGGTCTTATATCTTGTCACCTAAAAAGCCTTCCAGTTGGGCCTTTAAGGCTTGGGAACTACTATAAACTACTTTGCATCTCGACTAAGGAACACCGCATAATGGAGTAAGAAAAGGATCTTCTTTGCATATGTTACGTGAATGAGCTATATAGAAATAGGTCTGTAGATTGGCAGTAAGCAAAATCGTATCGGGGTTGATTGCCTATGGTGAAACAGAAGGACAATATGGTATTGATCGTGGAGGTTCTAAACTTGCAACTGGAAACAAAATAAGTATTGGAGTTGTTTCGTAGCCCTACAGGGTATGGTTAAAAGAAATTCAAATCAAAATTACTAACATATTGAAACGATTGATTAAACTTTTACAAAAACAATCACAAACGAAGTAAATACGATATCGTTTAAGTACATAAACATGGGAGAGTGTCGGCGTTTCACCGTTGTCGGCATAACGCGATCTAATTCGAAAGCGATACGCCTTTCACCTTCCGACCGGCGTCAGCGTGCGTTATGAGCCGAGCTGAATACGTGCGCGGGCAAGTGATGCGTTGTGAGGACGGGTTATGGATTGGTGAGCAAGGTTATTCAGGAATTTTTGGAAGAATTAGTTGCTCGTTTTCGCGATTGATTGTTGTCGACAGAGTCACAGTTAAGGTAGTATTTATGGTGTATAGACACGAGAAGCGTATATCCCTGACTCGGGTTGACTCAACCTATGGTTTAAGCTCCTCATAAAAAAAATGATATGGAATGCGATGCTCATTTCTGATGTAGGTAATGATTAATTCTTACGATTAAATGCGAGCTAAAGATGACTGTATATCCACGTAACTATTACAAGGAATTACAGACGTAACAATTTGGTGTGATATAATACGAATATATATTAAATCAGGTTTTCCCACACGATTGCTCAGTCGCGTACAACCTATGCTGAATAATAAGAAGCGGGTGCATTGTTCTGCTTTCACTCTCTGATCGGTACAGAAAAACGTTTATTATTTGAAGTAAGTAAGTGACATGTGTTGAAGAAGTTTTGACGATGCAATTAGTTTATTTGGATATAGGTTTGTAAAACAATCATGTCTTTAATACCCGATGAGATTGGTAGAAGGGGATCACCTTTGATCTGGAGTCTATTAGCTATTGGCCAATTTTATAAATGGTGAGTCATATCGGGCTCATTGCCTCTTACGACTTGTATGGTTTTTTTTAGACGGTATTTGTGATCTATATATAGTGTTTTTCTACTTCTGTGTTAGAGATTTTGGATTTTGGATTCTATCTCTGCTGCCAGAGTTGAGAAAAAAATACCATGATGTCATATTTTTTAATAGTAAGTTATTTTCAGGCACTTAACTAGTGTGAAAGTCTAGTCAATTGACGCAACAACGTTAGAAAAAAAACAAAAAGCGGGAGTCTATTATCGAAATCATTACATAATTGTAACAAACAAATGTAAAATCAATTAATAAATGAAGATCGAAACATGAATTACTTAACGTTCAAAATTTGGACCATCAAACTTACTGTGTTAAGTATTAACTTTGTGCAGTTTTCGACAGATGGTATAATCTAAACGGCTTCCAGCCGAGTTAAAAATTGAATATACAAAGGAACAGTTAAGGGAACCCTATCCTGGGGTCGGACACCGGCTTAGGGCGTTGCTAGGGTCAGTTAGGGAGCTGGATCTGGTTCTGATTACTTAGGGGTATGTTTACCTATCGATTCAAGCAAGGGTAACTTTGAGTCTCGCTAATACTTCTAATGCTTGTTTGTTTGGTTATTTGTAAATATACATCAATAATTATAGCAAAGTTTATTCATAGTTATCGTACCTATTAAGGACAACCAATTTACTTGTTGAGTTTACGTTAAAATCCAGACTACTGTTACGAAACGAGTACATTTAAATAAATGCTAACTACTATTCACATTAATAGATACCTAACCTTGATGGTATTATTTTAGCCTTCATTGTGAAAAGGGTAGGATTTTCATTAATAGGCAAGATTGTTATGTTTGTCTACTATACAGTAGATTATTCTCAAATATATGCATTCTGTACCTAAATATATATTTCAAACAAAAACAGTTAAAAAGAGAAGTAAATAATTTAGTTGTTTCAACGTTAGGTGGTCTTTATAAACGCAGCAATAGAGCAAAGATTCCAGCCAATTACAACAAATGCTGGTGAACCATCAATATAAGATGATCAATATTATTTGTGGAATAAATAAAGTGTTCTAATAATATAGTGATGGGCGTATATCGTTAATAAATCTGATACAGGAAGCGTGGGCCGATCAACGCTCGTAGCAAACTGGATTGAGTCTACAACGGAACCCACGTAATTTTATAAAATGTATAACGATTCAGGCGAAGCTTGAAGAGAAGAAACGATTTTCATTCTATACATAGGTTGATGGGTAATTAAAACGTGCTGCAAGAAACTTACATGCCTAAAATTAAATAGCTGTAATTCACAACGAAAAGCAATCGCAAAATATTCGTTCTTAGAAAATGTATGGGGAATTCTTAAACACCTATTGCCGGCAACTCATATACGGAAAAGCATGCATTATTACATCGAGGAAATACAGTCTGAGTAATAACCGAGCTTGTCAATAGCGCACAAAGACAATAAGAAAAGTTAAGGCTATGTATACAAAACAATTATAAATACATATGCTCCTACCTATGTATTTACCGCTGCGCAAGCACTTCCGCCAATACGTTCATAGCAAAACATACTACGCTATTGCAGTACATCGGCATCTAATTATAACTCGATGTTTGACTTTGACGTCGTTCTCGGTGTCTCTCTGAACTCATTGTTAGAATATGACATGATTCGTTGGAAATTCGCGTAGGCAGATCTGACGCGTGGAAAATCAGTTGACAAGGTCGAAACACTCCAAGTACTTGGCTATTACTAACAATTGCTATTTAAGGGGTTTAGTTTGTATAAAGTGTTTTACGTGTTTTAAAAATGGATTGGCAGTGATTCTGTGCTTTCGCTTCTAGAGTCCCTCCGTCTGACGGTAGGTGGCTATTGCACATATCCGAATATTTATTAGGGGGGTACGACATGACATTTAACACCTCTCTAGAGTACATTCGTGAGGATTTGCCCAGGATAAAAAAAATAGTTTTTCTCATTTGCATAGGTAGGTAAATAAATTAATGCCAAGTTAACACCAAGCTTTCGGATGCTTACAGTGCGAACGATGTAGTCATCAAGTAAAGAAGCTTTTATCGTGCTTTCTAGATCCGTTAGTTCAAATATAAAATGCACAAGAAACTTTTGTGAAATTAGGCATGAAAGTTAACCTCACATAAAAATAAAGCAAACGTTCTAAAATATAACCTAGTTTAAGTCGCCATTAGGAATGTCTGCTTTAGACACACACGAATATAACGCGGAACAAATATTAGTTGGTACTCTAACCAAATATTTATCACGATATGGGAAATGAACTTGCGACCTAGAACAAAAACAAAAGGCGGATGCCTCATCGCTACGTCGCGTCATTTGGTTCACGATTCTTTCGAAACTGTAGGTACTAAAGACTGAGCAACTAGAAAATTCAGTCCAGTTTGTACATAAGACATTTATTTCTAGTCCTTTCATGCTGAAATAACTAGACTTGCTTCAAATAACTATAGGCTGAACAAATACAACCCGCGTGGAAATTGGATCAATGAATCCTTCGCACGAAAGACAAAATACTAAGGTAATAAGGTAAATATTCTTACTCCAGGGTTTCTAGTAAAGGCGAAGTGAGGCAAATAGAGAGCCCCATGATGATAAGGACGTCCGACGAACCCTGGGTGGTCAAACTTGCTAACATCCTTGTGGACTGCCCAATCTGCGCGTCGTGGCCTGCTACCATGTGGCAATTGGCTCATGCTGATTCGAAAAAGACTGAAGGAAAGCGAAAATCAGATTATATTACAAACTAAACAAACAAAGTGTCTCAAAATAGCATTATTTGGAACACAAGACTGTCTACACAAAATAGGAGGACGTTGATACATGAAACATATTTTTCAATATCATTTGTGATGTATTTTTGTCGCGTATTTGAATGAGTTTAGTGGAAATTTATTTAACAAAAAATTAATGAAATTTTGCGGACGTAAAGGATGAAAGGTTTTACCAGGAGTATCTTGTTGATTTAGGTTAGTATTGTTTTGAATAATGGCACGAGATGGAAATTATAACCTGCATTTGGAGTGCTTTTTATGACGTCAAAACACAATGAGGGATCTCAGACGACCTAAATAACGTGAATACATAAACGTATTAATGAAGACTTGCTAGTTTAATCGATGATTAGCGCACTAAAGCGTCCGACGACCTACAAAATGACAGTTTATTGCTTTAATCGCCGCCTAATGCGTTGTGCAATACGTCTCCATCGAATATAGGCCCCGTGGCATTGTCGATAGATCAATCTATTAACGCAGCAACCATTCATCGAGATAAAAAGGTTAATTTGCTTTATTGTGGTTTTAGGATAGTTGGCTAAGAGCTTGACTTTCTTTATAAAATATTAAGTTTCGATTGCGATTGAATTTCAGTTTAAAAGTTAAAAAAATATTTGTTAAACGTGAAGAATAATTGCGAAATAATATTATTAAATAATCGTTAATAAAAGAAATAATTGTAAATAATAACAAAGTGAGAATGAGCTTTTGCAAAGGAAATAGTGGCCACTCATCGTTATTATGGCGTTCATAAAAAAATATCATGTTAGGTTAATTTTTCCGACATGGTAACTTGCACGCACTTTACACATGCCAAACTAAGAGAACTATTTTTTTTTTCTTATCAAAAAATCACCAAGATTTGTTTGAGATAAAATAAGATATTTTACATGATATTGAAATGTCTCTAATCTACTCATTCTCCACGCAAGTTGAGACCAGCCAATCAATGTACCTTCGGGTCACCACAACGAAAATTAACTAATTCTATATAATCATAATTTTATTAAGAAGGTTCTAGTTGTTTACATTGTAATGCAACTAGGCCCTTAGAATCAAATGAGGTGTGATGGAGTAAGGAGCGAGCATCGACTGACTGAGTGAAAGTCCACTTTCTTGCCGCCTTGTCTCAGTGTACCGATGATCTACGTATCAAGTACTGGAAGAGACAGTAGGTAGATACACTTGTTCTTATCTGTAACCAATAGTTAAGTATGCTGGCTAGTGCCCTCAAAGATACACGTGAAAGTTATTGGTGGTATTTGTAAAATTATTCAGTCTGAAACTGCGCTAGTGTGGTCAATATTATCCTTTTTAGTTTATGATCCACTGGAAAATGTATAGCTAAAACAAAAGATTTAAATTATGTGGGAATAGTTCTTTAGTTATTAATTTTAAAGTTCTAATCAACGTATACAATTAAAAACACACCTATCTAATTTTAGGTACTGTTAGGGATTTATTTATTTCATAAAAATGTCCTTATCAAGATCACTTTAATAATATGTGTTTCTGTAATACATAATGAGGCTCCAGAGAAACTGTCTCATTAAGTTATCACGCAAGTAATTAGCCATGGCTACATCCAGTGAAACTATTCCCATGTTCTTCACTATAATTGAGCAAAACTCGTGTGACGGTTTCCCTACGACACTGTAGGTTAATGTATTGTCGCTTTCTTACCTTCGTCCAACGCTCATCACTAATTGTGCGACTGTTCACCCACTAATTTAAATCTCTTATTGGTATTAGAAAATGTTAAACCAATTCTCTACGACGTAATTGCTATGTTTCACTTGTACGACTAGCGTTTTAATTAGTTGGAGAAAACTTTTATGTTTTCAATACACTCACTTGTATTCAAAATGGTGGCTTAAGAAATTTTAAGTAGCCCATGGACTCATGATATAGCAGACGATTTTTAAACATCGGTTTATCACGAAATAAACAGAAACTGGTTAGTTGGGGCAAATTACGAAAATACTAATCGAAGGTGCAAAATCATCGTATCTTGCAAAGAAAAAATGTTATGCAGTCTATTATTATCGACAAGTTATGGATTACTATGAAGTAAGTGATTATTTTTATAGACACAGCTGCTGTCCACTATCTATGGCACGCGCTCATACTAGGGAAGAGATCCTATTCATCAGCCCAGCAAGGTAAAATGCAGAGATTTAGTACAATCTAAATAACAGATTGAAAATCGCCGAAATATATTCCTGATTTTATATGTAAATTATTCAGTCCCAGCCAAGGTGTCTGCCCAAAAAAGATGTCATTGCCGAAAATAGTATTGATCGGGTAAATTATTAAACAATAAATTAACAAAACTGAGGTCTCTCAGTCGATTGAAGTCCAACAATCATTGGCATGTATTCAAGTACGTGCGATGTACTAAATATTTACCTGTCTGCAGCTATTTGGTGTCAGTCGGCTAAATTAAATGGCCAATGAGTTTCGCGCGTCATTTAAGAATTAGTTGCATCTTTATTTAGCCGGGTGTCGGCGTGAGCAGTACTTTTTTTCTGATAGCTGTTTATAATTAGAGTGCTGGCGTTTGGCATACATTTCATTGAATTCGTCACGTTGGCGGCAGACGCGAATGTTTACAAATCGCGGACAAGTTGCCAGGCTATTAATTTTTCACCTTTGTACGTCTTCCCTATCGTCGGGACGTCGTTGGCTTTCAGTGTTTGGTTTAATTTTGACATTGTAGACAAGCGGAACTTTATGTAAACAAACAGTAGGTTGAAAAAATATAGATTTTCACATTTATTCCGTTCAGTAGTGGGACAGTTCTGGACTAAGGTATTATTGTTTTTATATATTGCGTTCAGGCATGTATAAAATTTACTTGTGGTAATGATAATACATTTTGGAGTTTGGAACTGTTATTCGACCCCATTTTCGTATCAAGGTCAGTTTATAAGAAAATTATTTGAAATTGAAAGTTTTTTTCCCCTTTTACTGATAGCATGATAAATAGAACAGAAGGACAGACCGTGAAGGATTATGAACGGAATCGATGGACAACGAGGTTATGAGTTGCGGGCCTCAATGCCTTACGCTTAGTACACACCAGCTTAGTAACCCAAGTTGGATTTATCTTCCTACGTATACTTGGAAGACAAAGTTCGAGTATCTATTTTAAATTATTAATTCTATTAAATAGACTAATCTTTTTAAAATAAGATCAACGAATATTGAAAATAGAGTGAACTCTCAAATGGTGTCTTTTAGATTTATTTACACGTCCCAAATCTATCGTGCTACTTACAGATTTAAAAAGATCGTACGGAAGTGTAGTTCGATGTTCGATCATCTATCGTTGAGCATTCGCGAAGTATCTGTGTGCGTTAGTCACGTTTCGTTTATACGTATAAAGTTGAATTACTGTGTATGTATCCACTGTAGAAGAAGCGTCGTAATAAGGTCGCGGACGCGGCTGCTTGGCGCCGCGGGTCGACGCCCCCTTCCACTAAGTCAGTAGTTCCCAAACTTATTTTTCTCGTGCACCACTTTCAAAATTAAACTGGTGTCGGTGGACCCCCTGCTGCTACATTCCTACCACATTGTTAAAGTCGACAAAAAATAAAAATTGTGTCGCTTCTGAGTTCCGTCCCTATATTCTGATAGGTTAAAATTTTAAATTTTAAATAAAAACGAAAAATGGTACATTTTATAACATTTTATTAATTAAAAGAAAAGAATTACAAAAAAATAATAATAAGGTAATACTTATAGGTTGTGGACATAATTTTAATTAATGGGAAGGATGTATTTGATGGAGTGTCAGCAAACGATCAATGTTTGGCTTTATTTTTGTGAGCAATAACCGCAAATCCCCCCGCTCTGTGATGTTTAGTTTGCTCCTTTTTTTTGTTAAGAGGTTTGTAACGGCACTAAAACTTCTTTCGACAAGGTATGATGAGGGAAAAGCTATCAAAAATTTCCTTGCGATTTCCCACAGTCCAGGATATTTTTCGTGTATTTCTGCTTGCAGCCAAAATGTTTGGTAGCCTTTTCTAAATTTCACCTTCAGCTCCTCATTGGTGCTTAGCTCAAGCAGCTCCTCTTGTAATAATACATTGGCCACTTCAGTTTCATCAAATGGATTTACGATCCATGGTGGTATATCCATCGTCAGCATATCTTCAAACCTGGTTTTGAAGTCATCATGCAGGGCACTTAAATGTTGACTGTAGGTATGGATATCCTCATCAATAGTTTCTACCTGCGACAAGTTTGGAAATTGAGATAATTCGCGCCGACTAATGTTTTGCTTCATAAATTTCAATTTCCCAAGAAAAGCCGAAATTATCCCCTTTGTTTTTATTAAATTCAGGCTGTCCCCTTGTAACTGCAAGTTAATATCATTAAATTTTTTAAACAAATCTGTCAAATACGCAATGTCTCCTTTGAATTTGATCAAGTTTTCTTTTAAATCTGGATCTCTACTTTCTAAGAACTCTAATACGGAATCGAAAACAGAGTAAAATCTCGTTAAGCATGCACCTTTCGACAACCAGCGTACTTCAGTATGTAAGAGCAGTCGTTGGAAGTCTTCGTCATTTTCGTCGCACAATTGAGCAAATAAACGCGTATTCAATGCATTGCTTCTAATTTTGTTGACAGCGTTTATTATAAAATGAAGAGATTGGTTCAACCTGTCACTTAAATGTTTCGCCACAAGATGTTGTCGGTGGATTACGCAATGAATAGCTGTAAGTCCTGGTATAATTCTTTTGAGATGACTTATAAACCCACGATATCGCCCTACCATTGCAGGAGCTCCGTCTGTTGCCACTGAAATAATGTTTGTAAATGGAATCGATTTTTCCGTAAAAAAATTACTCAGGACATTAAATATTGATTCGCCTTTAGTGTCAGTCTCCAAAGTTCTGGCAAATAGCAATTCTTCGTGAATTTCTTCCTCCATGATAAATCGGACATATGCTAATAATAATGCTTCATTACCGGGTAACGTTGACTCGTCCAGTTGTATAGAAAAATGACTTTTTTGCAGATGATTGCACAAAAAACTTTCGATGTCAGAGCTCATTTCATCAATGCGTCTTTGTACAGTATTGTTACTTAATGGAATTCTTTTTAGTACGTCAAATGGAGATTTGTGCAAAACAGTTTTTAAAACCTCTTCAACAGCGGGTAAAATTAATTGTTCTCCGATAGTGTGCGGTTTTCCAGATTTTGCTATTAGTAATGAGATATTGTAAGATGCCCGCAAGCCATCATCGTTACTTTGAGATGTTGAAGCGAACATGCTGTGCATGGTGGGTCTCTTTTCATATTTTTCCTTCAATGTTTGAAAATATTTTAAATCTTTACCCATTTTATCAGTATGACACCTTTTTAGATGATCTTCGAGCTTTGATGGTTTCATAGAGTCATTGCTTAAAACTTTATTGCATATTAGGCACATGGGCAAGTGTTTATCTGCCTCTGATGGAACAAAACCATATTTCAAATAATCGACACTGTATTGTCGACATTTTTTCTTTGCTGTAGCCATGTTTTGTATCAGTTACCTTCCCTGTAAAAAAAAATGTTATAGTAACCAAGTTTTTATTTGAATATAGGTAGCACAAAGGCTGCGTCTTTGTCAGCTTTATATTATTATGATTATCATTATATTGAAAAAGTATTACGGCTTGTAAAGGGACCAACTAATAAACCGCTAAGACAAGTACAGACTTTTTCACGAAGCGATATCAATGTTAAATACCTAATTTACCACAATTTTTTAATAGTAGAAATAAAAATTAGTTTACTCAGTATCGAATATTGATCATATTTGTGTAGGAAAAAATAAAAGTCGAAATCCCAAATTGACCAAAAAAGTGACCATAAAAACAATAACTAAAATTTCATTAAATCAATGAGTTCACGCGCTAGTAGTTTTATAAAACAGTAATTGCTCTGCAATATTGATTTTTCGGCCTTTTTAGAGAGGCAGTCCTCTCGTGAAAAAACAATTGAATAAAACGTGCTGTGTTTGTCTTCAAATCGAAAGAGGACAATTAAAATATCTGTAAGTTACTAAGTTAGCTATATACAATGTGTCCGAGCGATAAGACCGCCCGGCGTTTTTTGAATATTTGTACGAAATCATTAATAATTATATTTACATTTGTGACTTAGCGGCCTTAGTGATTTTATATAAGTAATTTTTTTACTACATTTTAGTTTTGTCTAATGATTTTAATTGATAAATTATGATGTCGGCTAGTCAGTAAACAAAAATAATGGAAAAAGATGAACAAACTTAGGAAATATCGTAAAAAAACTGCAGCACGTCACGCGTCTTTACTTAATTTAATTTTGTACAAATATTCTAAATACGCCGGGCGGTCACTTATCCCTAGGACACATTGTATACAAGCATTTGTTATCAACCGACCAGTACACGAAACAAAATACTTAAGAACTAGGTACAACAAAAAAAAGGTACGTACTTACTTTTCTCCGGCACTAGGAACACTAATATAAATTTTCTCACACCTTCTTTTTCGAAATTCCGGAAACAAATAAATGAGCATGCCTTTGGCATCGAGTATTTATAGTCTTGATCAAGATCATGTCTAAACAAGCACTAAGCATTGTCGGACGGATTGCGCTTTGCAAGTCTGTACACGAAATTGTAATATCGAATACGCAAGTTTGGACAAGTAAGAGTCGCTTGCCAGATTAAAATGTTATCTGCTTAGTTAGGTACTTAAAACAATATAGGTAGGCCCTTATAAAAACTATATGCAGATAAATTTTCGTGGACCCCTATTAACATCTTATGGACCCCCATTTTTTATTGACGCCTACGTAGACCCCCAGCAAGGCTCCCGTGGACCCCTGGGGGTCCACCTGGACCACTTTGGGAATCACTGCACTAAGTGAATTATATTGTAATCTTTACATATTTATTATTTCGAACATGATCGGTGTGCTAAATGGTCTATATAGTGTATCTATGTAAAGACTTAAGTGTTATTCTGGAAGAGAATAAGTGATATTTAAAGTCAATTTAAAAAAAAAAATAAGTTAATTTTTGCCGAATTAATTTAGGTTAGTTCACTTTCAAATCAGAAATCTGTCGTAGTTCGACATAACTTGTGATAGGTAGGTCGCTCGAGTGTATCGACACGCGAGTAGGTCGAACGTTCAGACGTCCTTGAGAAGATGCCCTTCAGTCAAGTTGTTTGCTAGCACCAACAGATGCATTGATAACGCTCGCTCGAGAGGTATATATTATGTAATATATCGCACTCCTGCGAGAATTCTCGGGTTCAATCCCAAGGTCAGGCAAAACGTTTATGGTATTATTGATACTAGCATTGTACACTATTGTACAGACTGCAAGCAATTACTCCTGTAATCCCCAATCGAGGTGTTTTCTTTTCTAGAGGCTAAATTCTCACGTTCAACGGACTATCAAAAGTTGCTTAGTAGAAGTCGAACCTTTCAACATTTAACGAGCCCAAACTAGGTTCTTTGCCTCTTGATATTTAATTTCCTTCCGACATAAAACTATAGTATTTTCAATAGTTATCGGTACCCTTTACGGATTGTAGATGATTTCCTAATAATAATTATTGATATCTTCAGACGCGTGCTCCAGCACACATCTGCCGACAATTCGGGGAACACAGGAGTGATGGAAAGATACATCACGCGTTAAATATATTTTTATCATGCTCCGATTATAATGTCTCTCACCGACCTAGTCCGACCGACGAGACATAAATAATCATATTAAAATAACCAGTCTTCCGCCGATTAGAGGTGAGAAGATTTTCGCCCACACCTTATGTCATCACAATCATTCGGCGACTGATGTATGTAGCCGGCTGAAAACAGTAGCTTTCGTTAATACAACACGCTGTATACATTTTTGTCTATTATCTATCGATGATTAATCTGGTACGAATCGAAAGTCGCGTTAATTCTCTAGCTTTTTTATACTACGCTCAGGTGACGTAATGTAGGAAGAAAGTTTAAGAATGATATTTATAAGACACCTGAGTCATGCAAATAAGTACTGTTTCCTGACGTACAAAAATAAAATAGATAAAATATGTTGTTGTTATAAAACATTATACAAATAAATTTATATTATGTAACATGAAATATGGGACAGAAGACAATCGTAAAACTATTTGCTTATTCAAAACTAGGCGTGACCGGCCATTGTTATTCGTGGAGTATTGCAAGCTGCTTGCAAATGACATCTTCGTAATCACAAATTGGGTTCCATGACCTGCATGTGTGGAACCCCACTTCCGGCGCGGCGCGGCGCGTGCGTCGCCGACGAGATCACTTCCGCCCCGCCACTTGCGCGTGCGCCACTGATAATGATAAGAAACTGGGCCACTTCGAGTCGCGCATACCTGCGCGTATTGGTGTTTCTGTTTTTAGCGATAGATTGTGAAGACGCGTTGACAGACTTACGATTTTTTTGTTTACACTGCGTTAATCGTTGTTCTCTTTAACGGTCTAAGCAAAATACAATAAGTTTGCGAGCGTTAAAAATCTAAACTTTGCGACTGTTCTTTTGGGTCCTTATATTCGGTGAGCAGCTTGTCACAATAATTATACTGCATTTGACGTGCCTTTTTGAAGCTAAAGCTCAAGACACCTTTGCCTGAGTCCACGGGATGTAGGTACAGTCGTGAATTAATATCAGGATCAATGGGAGTTAAAGCACATGTCAGGTCCTATCTCGCTTAAAAATATCTCATAGTATAAACTCCTTCCCCAGATAGACTTGGACTACGTCTAGATTATTCCTAGTGTATACTTGGTATATCCCCTCAACAAGGGAGACGACAGCGAGGAAGACCCAGAAAATGGCGGGACGAACTGGACTTGTATATGCACGAGAGGTCGTTGGCAGCTGGTGACAGGGAGATGTGGAAAGAGAGTGGGGAGGCCTTTGCCCAGCAGTGGGACACTTCAGACTTATAATAATAATACTTGGTACTGTTTTACCAAAAGAAAACATTCTTTATCCTTCCAAACAACATTTAATTGTTCAATCGGACACGAAAGGAAAAACATATTACGCACGTCTTATCTGTATGACGACCTCAGATCGTGATTTACTGCAACATCCTGGATTCACCGAGTTCAAGTTAAAGGAATGACTCACTTGGGAATCAATCCTTTACGAAACTGACTAATATTGTTAAAGGATCATGACTCATATTGAAATTTTGGATTGTACTGTACGAATTTTGGAATTCTCAGTATCGTTATTTGATTTCTATTGTTATGTATTTATTAAAATGTTACGAAGTCATAGACACGTGATCTTTATGAAGGTATCTTTGATATCTGAAGGTTCTGTCCTTGAACAGATCAGAACTATTGACAGTGGGTTGATGGTTGCATCATCATCAGCCTATCTTAGTCCACTGCTGGACATAGACATCTCCTATGGCACGCTACTTACCTCGATCTTCGGCCTTCCGCTTACATCCGCTGCCAGCCATTTTGCGTATGTCGTCGCCCCACCTAGCTGGAGGACGTCCTGGGCTGCTGTTTTACACCTCAATCTTCATCGTCATTATACAATCATCCTTTTGTAAATTTCGCGTATGTACTCCTAGGAAATCGTGGTTGATATCTTCTAGCCACGTGAGAGCATTACATAGTATAGCGCTGTCAATTATAGCAAACTCTGGTTGCCCGACGTAGCAATGTACCGATTCTGTGGTCGGTACCGTGCATATTAAGAATAGGTAGGTACTCAATTTGTTTCACAGAATGACTAGCGGTAAATGTTTTCCTTATTGCAAATCATTACGGAATCAAAAACTTATTTTTATATTGTATTCTTATACTTATGAGCTATTGATCTCTTTTCTTGTAGTAGTTAACTGAATAGTTTTAGATTAACAAAATCAATTTTCCTTGATAGTCTCGGTTTAAGTACCATTTAACGTAGAATGGAGACCAAACATACGCCGATCACATACGAGTTAAATTAATAGTGGCTGGACACAATGATGGTTGAGTTTGAAACTATTGAGGAACAAACATTCGCATTTCATCGCAAATAGGACACCTATTTAGGTATCCTGGCCTTTCACAGGAAAGGCCATGGTCTGATGAAGGTCGTATTAAGAGAAATACATCAGCCTTAGAGGATCGACAAGTTAGGTAGGTAATGGACGCACATTTAAAAAGACAGGTTATTGATCGCTTAAAAAAAATTCGAGGAGCGAACAGTACAACAGTGCATGGAAAAGCCTACATTTGAGAAAAATATAAGATGCTATCGTTCTCCTCGAAGTATTTAGGAGTCTTTAAGGAGTAAGACAAGATTAAAGAAAAGTATACGTGATCGATATGATTATAATCAGATATGTATGCAAACATTCTTCGATTGAACAGTAAACCCGAACAAACACGGTCTTTATAAACATCGCATAACCGCGATTAGTTTGGATAACGGAAGTCGGGATTATAACAACAATATTGGCGACCCGCGCTCTATTGATTGTTCAGTAAACGTACGTTTTAATTTGTCTTATCGGTGTCGCCGGCAAAAAACCGCAGTGATGACGTGACAGCGTCGGCGTCGCTCCGCGTCGTTGGGCAACGTACACTCCCGAACTGTGTAGCTTGGTAAGTCTGGGTACAAATGAATAGAGGAAATTTTAATTTAAGCCCAGCATGGTTAACACAGGAGAGGCCTATTTCCAGCAGTGGACTGAGATAGGCTGATAATGAGAATGATGATGGTCAATATGATAAATAATATCAAATCTTGAAAGTTAACGTGTTATGTTATGTGGGACGTTACCTGACAGCAATAAGAAAGAATATTTTAATGTGATTTTACGATGATAAAAGGCTCTGTTATAGGCTTCTTTGTCTTATTTAATACGATATTAGGTTTTTATTTAGTAGCTATAATATTAATGTAAATATTAATTTTAGAGTGTTCTTGTGTAGGTGGAACGTGACATTAGGATTAGCAAGGACATATAAGTTCTTTAACATTGCATGATTGTATCGCGTTTATTTGAGACACAGTCTAGTCCAGGGGTTCACGGACGGAATTCGTAATTATATGCACAAGGTTGAGGGTTCAAATCCAAGTCATATCATGTTTACTTAATTTGTTATTTTTAGAGAGGTTATCCTGTTTGGTAGTTCTATTTACATGCTTTAATTTATTTTATGATACAAACATCAAGACTTGAGTCATTACGGTATCAAAAACTTATTTTTATATTGTATTCTTCTACTTATGAGCTCTTTTCTTGTACTAGATAACTGAATAGTTTTAGATTAACAAAATCAATTTTCCTTGATAGTCTCGGTTTAAGTACCATTTAACGTAGAATGGAGACCAAAACATACGCCGATCACATACGAGTTGAATTAATAGTGGCTGGACACAATGATGGTTGAGTTTGAAACTATTGAGGAAGAAACATTCGCATTACATCGCAAATAGGATACCTATTTAGTACAGTAGATACAGTTTAAGATGTGGAAGCGAGACGCCGCTATGTGCAGTGTAACGCGACGTGTCGCTTCCACATCTTAAACTGTCCTGCTGTAAGAGTTCATGGTAACGGGGCAGCAGTCTCCTCAAACTAAACGTATCTGTAAATATAATTAGTGTTTAACTATGTATATTGTTTTGTAAGCGGTTGTACCGAGCTGTTTGACGTATTTTGACAGTATGACAAAGAGATAACGACATTTACATACGCACATCCGGCTTACACTGACTTATGGAGAGCTGAAGGTGGAAATTACGTTATTTGGGATCATCGACAGAGAATTATATAAGCGGATAACTTGTTTCTTATCATTTGTATGTAATTTCACGCCTTTTTCACATTTGGGGCAGACATAATATAGTACCTATGATATGATTATTGCATTGTCCTTTTTTCCATAATTCCATTTCCATGTGTCTTTTCATTTGTGAATGCCGCTTTTGAATTTATTCACATCTCTATTATCGTCATCTTAATGAGTACTTATTGAAATACAAACGTTAATAAGGAAGTATTACTTGTGTGTAGGTTACACCCAAAGGTCTAAATACAAAGTGTTATTTATATAAAATATTAGCTCACATCTTGAGATTTCGTACGTCACTCTTTTAGTACCGGTTCTCAGTAAAATCCGTAGACGTCATCCCTATTATGTAATAAGGATGACATCAGACGATCCTACGTAGAATTCTCATAGTTCTCCTTAAGCATGTTCAAACTTGAAGAATAAATAGAAATGTATTTTCCTCGACCGATTTTTATCGATAACCTACCGGTAAGGATATCGATAATAATAACTTATTTGCGTAAGTATTTTACGAGTAAGTTTTCCTTGACACGCATGTGTACATACAGACATTGTGTTTACGTAAGTTTTTGTTATACATTGTGTATTTTTCGGGCAATTTCGCTTCTGTGATATTGGACTGTTGATAATGATGGGAAATTCCTATCAAGATTTACTCAACTAGGTAAGAAATATTTT
This sequence comes from Abrostola tripartita, assembly GCA_905340225.1. Classification (NCBI taxonomy): domain Eukaryota; kingdom Metazoa; phylum Arthropoda; class Insecta; order Lepidoptera; family Noctuidae; genus Abrostola; species Abrostola tripartita. The sequence continues at coordinate 3,530,762 of HG996494.1, forward strand.
AACGATAAAACATGTTTAGGGACCTAATTGTGTTTTACTTAAAAATAAATCTGATTTACACTATTTAATAAGGATACGGATACGTGTATGTATTGAGAACATTGAAATTCCTCAAATATTTGGTAGTAGGTACCTATTAGTTAAAAGGCCTTTATTGATGTAATATTTTATTGTATAGATTGATAAAATACTGTAATGTAAGACTAAGAACACCATGTATTATGCAAAGTCGCACATTGTCTATCTGCGGGCACGTGTACCTATGAAACACAGCAGAGTTACTCCGTCGGAAGTCATTCAACTGCGGCCAGCTTTCAAGCCAAATTCTATCGGACTAAAGCGAAGTGTAGTTCTATAATTATGACGTGTGTACATTAGTTGTGAGCGATCATATCAAGGATCGCGCTTTCGTCACGTGCTGGTCGGTCGATTGAGTCATTGCTTGTCGAGTTCGCTTTAACTGTGTCAGCGCGACCGTCGCGGAATAGAATCAAGGCTGCACGATATGGATCGGTACGCCGTAAAACACCTGTGTCCGCCATCTTGTCACTTTTTTGATGGATTTTGGATAAGGTTTTGGAGTAGCCGTAGCAATAATTCCGATTGCGCGCGGTATGTTGTATTATTCCGTGAACATGGCATGATAAGACGATGAATCCAGGACCTGGATGGACGAATCATGTGATTACATACGGTTATTAAAAAATAATATAAGTTATAAGAATGGTACTTTTACACACCCAAAATCAAGTAAGTAATTTTATACTTACTACTCTTTATACTTATATGGATTATAACAATCCCATACTGGTTATATCTTGCTAACAATAGAATATAAAGATTATATTAATATAATTATAAAATGGATTGCTTTTAATGACACATAAACACATGTTGCATTGTGACAACAAAGGCTTTATTTAATACGCATTAGTTGGTAAAAGCTCAATGTAAATTCGGATTCAGTTTTGTTTATGACTCTTTTCGGGGTTAAAGTAACGTATTTATGTAATACTAAAGCATTAAAGCGAGTGGCACGGCGCATTTCGATCAGAGAAATGGCAAATCAAAACGCAAAGATCCTTCGCCCAATCCGTGACAATCCCCACGCGAGGCCTCGACCTCGTTAAAATGAAGAATACCCTTCAATGCCAACCACGAAAACCGGTGAAATATGGAGAAAAGTATTAGGTAGAAAAACAGTAGGAACAATTGCGTTAGTTGATTAGCTCGCTCCACCAAGTCTGCGAATGTCTGACTTTGTCACTTGACTAGTCTCCCTGTTAATATTTGAAATATGTAGGTAGAGGGTATTTATAGATATTTTCGGCGCGAATTCGGGTGGCGGTCGAGGGTCCCAAGATTTATGGCGAAGCGGGTGGGTCCCATCCAACAGGGATCTTGGAGCGTGGGCCGCAAGGGGTGAGCGGGGGCGATTCTCCAAGTAAAGTACCTATATCAGTTCCAATTGAAAACTTAGCGTAAACCTACTTACCTTCAGTAGATTAGGTATGTCAATCAAGTACCTTTCAATGACGTTTCTATTGCTTGTCACCTTGTTAAACCACATAAGCATAATAGTTATCAAGAAAACGTATACTGCGGCCGTTATTCTAAATGATAATAAGCACTGCTATTGATGTCGCCTACGGCATTTCAAATACTCAGCAGGCAGTAAAGGTTTCACTGCAAAATATTTATATTATTTTTAAATTATATTCTCATCTTCAAGAATAAGCGAAAAAATTAACTTTTCACTGTTATAGTATTTTTTATGATTGATAAAATAAGTCTTCGACCGTGTCTCAAGAATCAGAGTTGTAGGTACATACCTGTAGCAAGTTACAATCTCCTGCGATACCATAAAAGATAACAAATCGCTTGAGTATCTAATATCTATCATAACCGCTGATCCGCCCACTGGCGCTCCTAACGTATACCGCATACCAATCTCGTCTGCCTCACACCCTCTCCAGCTAAGGGCAACTCATTTCGCCGCTCAGTTCAGTGCTATCTGCGCCCCGAGATATTTTTCTCTGTAATGCCATTGTTGCAAGAAATTGACGATTCTCATCAACTCCGCGCTTAAATCCAACTTAATAGACCAGAATATTTACTCGCCAAATATGATCTAAACTATTTCTGTATTTTAAAATCTTCTAGACTTTATTTTGGCTGCCTGTTAAATAGCATCGTTATTTGTCTCCGGAGTACATAACTCATAGTATTCCTTTCTAATTGTTATGTCAACAGAAAAAAACAACAGAATGCAGAAGATAATAGTCGGGGTAGGTGCGTTGAAAACATCGGTGTACAAGCTGCAGGGCAAGCGCACGTGGCATTGGGTCTTTCCGCTCTTTACCAGCAGGTAAACATTTTTTATGAGCAAATTAGATATTTGGGAATATTCCAGGCGGGTATTGATCGAGTTGTGTGGATTTTCATTCAAGTGTGGCGGATTCCCACATTTTGTCAGCATTTGAATTGCCTCGTTACATTGTAGTAGGTGATCTTGTCTTTCGTCCTTTTCTTTAGAGTAGTCCGTTCGTAGATCCCATTGGCTTACAGTTGTCTATTTAAAATACGACTCTGAGACTATATTATCATAGACTAAGGAAGGTTTTGTCTAAGGATAATTAGGATGTAAGTTAATTTAAAAGTCGATTGGTATTTTCATAAGTTACAAATATAATTCTTCAATATTCTCTTCTAAGGACACTATTGTTGTATGATAATCCGAAAGCATAAAAATTCTGACTGACATTAACCCCGAAGATGAACGTCAACACATAAAATAACACTGACTACATCAATTACGTAAACAAGGCGCCACGGTGTAAATCGTAACAGGATAGTTTCCGATACGTTTTTTGCATGATGAAGTTCCATCAATTTAAAGTGGAGGACAAAAGGGATGCGCCATGCTCCGAGGCTATAATTTAGGCGATTTATAATAAACGCTCCTCTTCAAGTCACGGGTGCAACATTCCAATGCCGATTCCCTAATTTGTGGTCCTTTCTTTCTGTTTTATGTTTTTTGCCGTCCAAGGGTGGCGGTGTGTTTCCAAAAGGCTTTTTTGCTTGACGTCGACAAAGGCCGCCCTAACGGTATGTATTGCCTGCGCCTGGGCATTATTCGGCCGATACACAGAATGGTTTATGAGTGTATGCCGCTCTGTTAACGTGCGTATTTGTGTGTGCTCAACAAGTTTCTAATATATTTAAATCTATTCATAAAATCTTCACTCGGTACGTGACTACGTGAATGTCACTTAAATTTATAGCAATAGTTGCAGAAAGTTGATCCGTAAAACGTTTTTTGCATCACAGTATACTGCTATTTGATGCTTGTATCCATCATCTTGATGTAAGGGATTATGATTTCGTAAGATACCATAAACGACGCCTTTAGAAGACATACTAACAATTACACCGTTTCATCGATAAAAAGTCAGTCTAATATAAGAACAAACTCAAATAATATTCAATATTTGAGACAGTTTATTGACAAAGAACAATCGTATCTATTCTAAAATTATCTTCCACAACGTGGGCGCTGACAACAGACTTAACAAAAGGCAAGAGACATCAACGTAATAAAACATTATATTTTGTAAACTTAAGTTATCTTTAGACATTTGTATGAATTGTTATTACGAGTATCATAACAAGGGTATAAAATAGACTGATTCGCTATTAATATATTTACCTTAGGGAAATCTGATCGGGTTTAAAGCGGCCTCAGAGGAATTGAATTGTGTCTAGACCCAGACGTGTTTGATTTTCAGGACTAACTTCAGGCCATACATGTTTGCCTGTTTGGCTTCACGTGTTCAGTTTAGGGTTGTGTTGAGATTAATTTGACGACAATATGCTAATTATGTATTGTAACATACTGTACAAGCTTTAATACGTATTATTAATGATTATACTGCTGCTAATTAAATTAACTTACATTTCGGTAATTTATTGTAGATCTAAAATTAAGATTGCTTATAAAATACTTACTTTAATAAGGATAGGTATACCTACCTGTAGGTACCCTATTAAATAACAATTAATAAAAAATATTTTTCCTTACAAATTTTTTATTAAATTTTCACCTTCCTCAAGAAAAACAACAAAGAATAACCTAACCATATAATCTTCTTAGTTATCTAAGAAGAATCTATGAAATGTTACTCTATGTATCAGTATAGAAATGTAGTCGGCTCTGGTTGTGGTTTTCCCTCGCTGCCAGTATATCGGAAGGACTGAAATAGCTTTATTAGTTCACGAATAGACGAGGAGTGATCGCCCTCTTATTACTATTTTCAGTTTAACACTCAAAATAACTACGCACTGTTAAATCAGACAAAACTTTGTATGTGCATGGTAACTGTGTATGTCGATCATCACATGCATGATGTATGATCACAAAGGTATGAGCAGTGTCCCTGGTCACATGTATGATGTATTATCAAAAATGTATGATCAGTGTCCCTGATCACATGTATGGTGTATGATCACAAAGGTATGATCTGTTATTATCACCGTCACCCTGCGAGTTACCTGGTAAGTTAGATGACTCATTATTTTTATTTAATTTATTGTTATCTACGGCTTGTATATGTAATAACGTATTATGTTTCGTATTACAGAGTTGACAGCCCTTCCTAAAGCAACGAGAGGGACGATGGCTCAGTGTTCCTGATCACATGTATGGTGTATGATCGCAAAGGTATGATCAGTGTCCCTGATCACATGTTTGATGTATGATCACAAAGGTATAAGCAGTGTTCCTGATCACATGTATGATGTATGATCACAAAGGTATAAGCAGTGTCCCCGATCACATGTTTGATGTATGATCACAAAGGTATAAGCAGTGTCCCTGATCACATGTATGATGTATGATCACAAAGGTATAAGCAGTGTCCCCGATCACATGTTTGATGTATGATCACAAAGGTATAAGCAGTGTCCCTGATCACATGTTTGATGTATGATCACAAAGGTATGAGCAGTGTCCCTGATCACATGCGTGATATATGATCACAGGGGTATGATAGGTGCACGAGATCTGTGCAAGTAAAAAGCCTTCACGAGTGGCGATACCTAAAAACGTCGGCGCACTCGCTATGGTCAACCTTGCTTCCATCCTTATTGATTGGCCAATCTTTACACTATGGTATTACTAGTTCCCATATAAATAGGCTCTTACCGAAGAATGGGCATCACAATTTTCTTCTTTTAAGAGGAATTTAGTGATGAAGGAACACTGAACGATGACGTAAGTCTCATATATGAAAGCTTATTGCGTTTTATTTGGAAATAATTTTTAATCTGGACCACTACAGAGAATGTTTTCTCGCGATATCCAAAAGAAAAAATTCCAAGTAAAAAGCAAGGTTTTAAAAAAAATACTTCTATTTTTTGTCCTTCATATGTGCCTATATTTTTTCAGCGTAGGAGGGTAGTCTGAATTATTAATACACTTTCATGTGTAGGCTTTAGGTATTTATGATTGCTTTTCGTTTATAAATTTTATTAGAAAAGCTTCTTACGTAGATATTATTTGAGAAATTATTCTTTTTTATTGTTTTGATATTATAGGTAACTACTTAAAAATATTTTTATTACTTGTTTGTCTTTAAACTTAACGTGATTGATTATTTGAACGCATGTTTTTCTTTTTATTAATTTACTCCATTAAACAACTTCTAAAAAATATATAAAAATGTTACTTGATTAATTTCGTGCCAAAAGTATTTAATCTTACTTCTTCTGTATATTGAAACAATAATTAATCATAATCACATAATCTTTCAATCTTTTCATTGACGCTACTAATAGGATTCATTTTTTGCATGATATCACGCTTGAGCATGTTTTTGGCGCCCAACGTGGGGCCAATTCTACAAACTATTAAAATACCTCGACAAAATATCTCGGCTACGCTACGGCTACACACAATAGTGATATAAGGTCGGCACTTTTAAGGTTGTTAAAGGATAGGATAGAATGCTTTTGCTGCTGATATAAAATATAATATTTTATTGTTAGTGGTGATTATCACTTTTAAAACCCATCACCATACTGCAAGACCCAATTCATGTACTCTAAACGAAACTTTCAGTCTAATCAAAAGTTACAGTCACTCAGTAGCTGCATAAAACAACAATAGACTATCTACTAACTTCCAGGTGAAACCTTACTCACTTACCTCAGCATTCCACTCAACAATACTGACAATACCATTATGAAGTGTAATTGTTTCAATGTGTTGTGAAAAGGACGTCTATAAAGAAGTGAGCAAAGGCATCCGCGTGAATAAGGTACAAAAACAGACGCCACGGGTGTCGCGACAAATTCAGAGGATGTTTGTACGTGTGGAACAAGTTATGAGCGAATGCATACAAGTACAATTCATCAATTACTTAGGTACTAACTTTTAAACTATGGCGTTGCATGATAAGTTTTTAATTTTGGTTTGACGTCGGTCGAAACGTCAAGCCAAAATTAAAAACTTGTGATCGCGTTAATTCCCGTGTTGTAATTTTATTTTATTATAATTACTTAGATAACTAAGTAACTTTACACCAAAAGCACGGTATTTTTTTATTGTAGCTTAAATAAAGGCTTCGGTAGATAATGTCAATAAATAGCGGCAATATAGCGAACTAAACTGATTAAAAACCTACATAATTATGTCTAGATATTATCTAAGCCTGTGTGCTCTGATTGGAATAGGATCTACTTTGCGCTTTTGTCCTTATATTTTCTTCCTAAATTTAGCCAGAATAGATAAGTTAACTATAAGAATGAATCTATCACCTATTTATCTAATGAGGTCTACAAACCAGTTACATGATTATTATTATTATTTTATATACAGCACTAAAACGATACATAAAAGGTTACCAACGCCGATAACTCGTCACTTACACCAAAAAAATTGTAGGCGAAAAAGTTCAACGACGGGGATTGTTTTAAAACAAGTTAATTAGTAGGCCGATATTGTCAAAATAAGCGATCAGTGACGGACACCCCGTGGTCAAGGGTCGGTGTCATTTACGTCGGCCCGAAACAATTGCTCTTTCAAGCCCATTCCGACGGTTTGTGAAGCGAATGTTCGACGTTTACTACCGAACCAATTGTAACGTGCAGGCTGCTTTTATTTTTATTCTTCACACAACAAGAGAGCATTATGAAGCATTTTGGTAGCTCTGTTTACAAAATAAGTTTGTTTGTTGTCTTGTTAGTCAGTCGCGTAATTTCACAGACAGAATGCGTCGGAATGGAACCAAATGGTCAGGTTTCGAAAATGAAAGCTGTTTCGCAGTATTAGTCTTATTGCCAACATGACTACGTACTCTTTAGACCACTGATAGGGTTGAGTTATAAGATGAGCCTTAAAGAAATTTAAGATTTAGGGCGCAGTAATTTGATAAATAAATTTAAATTACGAACTGCGACCGCGGCTACGGTGTCTACCGGAAAAACGAGAGCTAAATAGGGCAGAGAAATGGGAAGCTACCTAATTGTAAATTAAAAAGTTCGCGGAGTTACGACACCACAGTCCACAATGACACCCCACTGGTTGAACGGGGGCGAGCGCCCCCTACGCTGCGGCCCCCGCCCCCCGCCGCCTCCCGCAGGGAGAGAGCAGACACCCGTGGAAAGCGTGTGACATTTTGTTTTAAAATATTGTCCGCGCGAATACATTCACGTGGATCATTTTTAATCGTCTTCTTTTTAGTTCGTTTCGCAAAACAAAAAGCGATACGCAGCAAAAATGACACATTTCAACGTTTTTCTTTTTTTCCAGCAGCGGCGTTTCAGCTTTTGCAATTCTATAAATATTTGAGGATGTTTTTTGTATGTTGTGATAGAACAGCACCGGTCAATGGCGTACATTTAAACAGTTCGAATAACACGCGCGACCGCTGAGTCTTAATTACCGTGCAGCGATAAGAAGCGCCGGCGCATTAGGCGTGAAAGCTCAATAACTGTATACTCACCCTTACATCGTAGTCCACAGAATGGAAAACAAGTCCTCTAAGAAGTTGATACACTGTAGTTACGAATGTGATGTTCAAGTGTACTTTTATTGTCTGTGGCTATTTGGGTAGGCGCACCAAATATTGTCGTGTCAAGGCCGTCGGCTTTCCTCCAGCATTCCGTTCCCGCCGCCCACAGGGATATCTCACGCTCATGTTATGTAACACCTCAACCAAGATTCGGTTACAATTGATATACTAAATCAACATGTTGGCTCCTCGGCCGGTTAAGGCACTTATTGTGTTGTCGGTCGCACGGGTCGCACCTGTAATTCAATTCGTAAATTGTACTACGAATGTAGTATGGTAGTTTATGCCAGTCATACGGAGACGAGTTTGTCAAGGTCAAGCAAAAAGTATCTAGAAGGGTAAACAAGTAACTGGCTACTAATATTTGAACTGCATAAAAATTTTGAAGCAAAAGAATATTGAATTTCGAAGTGTATTAGATTGCTCCAGTGTTGTTATAACGCTGGTGTAAATAAAAGAGACGCAATTATCCCTAACGGTATTTGAGGCGGTGCGCCTGTTCACACCCTTCGACCCGTGGAGAATCTCATCTCCACGCGCGACGGTGTTGCCACGGTATTTATAATTCTCCTTAATATCTTAACTTTTTTTCGCTACATAAAAGTTACATTATTTGTAACACTGTTGTAATAATTAGTTTCTTATGTATTAATTATTTATTTATAAGTAATCCATTAACACGTATTTTAATGGACAACAAGTATACTTACAATAAAATTAAGTTACAATAAATCGTTTTTTTAACTTTTATCAAATGAAACCACGCTTTTTAAAATATCTGAGTCACTGCTATTATTATTTCCTTTCTGTATTAAACTAACTAAGGTTTAATTACAAATCAGCAAGAATTCACAATTCAATTCAGAAAATATAAGATACTAGATATTACTTAAATTTCCCTACGTCTTGGGAGATTTCCTCTGCGTCTTTCTTGGTCCAGCGTAACGTCGAGTAGGCAACTCGGGGCGGCCAATGCACCTTATTGACTGAGACCGACCGCGGCCGACCTCTCCCGACTCATCCCGAACGCTTACGACAATAAGGTTGTCACTACAAGAGTTTAAAGTTATTTGGAAACTTTGTTGTTGCCCCCGCGCTGCGCCGAATTACTAATTAACTTGAATAGTTTGTTAACTTAGATTAATTGGGTAATTGTACACAAATTGTGATGGAGTTTCTTCCATATGACGTCATAGGTGTTGCATAAGGGCATAATCTTAACAAAATGACTAGCAAATATTTATCAAAATTAATAAAGACGCCTAACTAGAACAGTATTGCACCCACACCACTCAATTCGCTTATAATTCGAGATTCATAGCGGCGGCTTATTCTCATAAAAAGTTGTTCCCTTCAAAATGTAGTAATTTCACAGGGAGGGTGGGCCTCCCCGCTCCCCCTCCCCCCAATCTACTTGGCCTGGCCTTTTAACGTCGGGGATATTGTCTCTTTAGTTAGATCTGTATTTACTACAGTATAAGTGAGATTCGAAGAGAAAACGACTCGCGTGCGTAAGTTTACAAGTACGTAAGGAATTTATACATACATAAAACATATGTTATGGAATGTAAATGTGGTAAATATATGATAATATTGGTTACACACTCGGTGTGAACGCTGGTTTATTTGTGTCGTTTTGTTCTGATCGTTATCTTCAATATTGTCTACATGCTCTGCGCACTTAGCTTCAATTTCATTGTTTTTAATTAAAACGATAAAATCAAAGCTGTGCGTGCTAGCTCGTAGTTAGCCGTACATAACTCTAGCGAAAATTCTACTGAGATAGGATTATTATTTAAATATAAATAGCATTAATACTTAATATCACGCCTTTAGTCACCAAGTGTTGGTTTCAAATACTTTCTACAAAAGTTATGGTCTCAAGCGGGATGATGGCTACCGATGGTGATAGATCTCTTTTCAGGAATGTTTACACTCACACTTGGCTACTCATCAGATGTCTCATTATTAGATAAAAACATGCTGTTCTAAACCAATGTATTTTACTAAATTGACTAAAGTATGACAATCATGTAACTTGGGAAATTGGTAAAGTTACCACAAAAAATGGATCGCGGTGTTTAGGTGACATTTTGTGACATACATTGATATTTTTTGTTGAGTCAGTCAAAGTATACTTATTCTTGAACAATTCAGATTTTTCGGCAGTTAAAAGTACGACGTTCTGGTGCTACTTTACATTAAGCACTATATTAATTTTAATAACAAAGTAATATTTAATACATAATTTGTATGAAACATTACGAGCTGGATATTAAACCTGTAGCGCCACAAGTCATGAATTTAAAGCAGCAATAGTAGAAAGTCAAGTGCTACACACAGAAGAAAAAGTTGGACGACATATTCCTTTTCATATCGTCGCGCACGTCCAATCTGTGTTCGTGGAATCTATGATTTGTACTCATAAGTAAATCTTTTATTAATTAAATTCTGTCAATATTTATGTTACGCAGCTTTCCGAAATATATTACTTGTAGGTTTCAAGCTGTCATATTTCAAAATTTACCAACATCGGATCAGCCGTTTAGCCACTACGCTAAACATAACAAACACACATAGGTAGTAAGTTCTGTTGACTAGTTATTAATGACTACCTATGGGGAAAAGGTTATTTTTGAACCCTATTTTACAGTTTTCATCAATCTTTCAGTATATACCTACATTTTGGCATAAAAGCTATTTAATTACTGATTAAAAGAAGCCACTATGAAACTAGGCGCTAGTCGATAATGAATTAAAACGAAGAAGCAGGAAAGGCGACCTGATACATGTAGGAAGGCGGTCACCGTGTTAACAATGATCCAATCCAATTAAGACCACCTTTAATTACATTTGATTAGTGAACAAAGCTAAGGATTACATGTGTATTAAAAGTAGTGAACCTGCGTATGCAAAGGTGACGTAAGCTGTAAAAAAAGGTAATATTTCAAATAGTTGTCAAAAGTTTACAACTCTTAAAAAATAAGTCAAACTTCTTGCAGTGTGTAGTAATTCTCACAGAGGACGATCTGGTCGAATTTTATTGACCTCTAAGTTCATGACTTTAAACCCGTTAGAAAAAAGGTTGCAAGATACGAGGGGTGGGGGAGGAGGGAGTGTCTAGATGAGCTTTTATTGTATAAGTACATTCACATAAATACTACACATCCACCGTCATACTATATTCGTACAAGTTGGTTACAATTTTAGCTGCAAAACATTCGAATTTATTTTCAGATTCCTTGGTTTTAAATCAATGCGATTGGAAGTTCATTCTCTTCCCACGGGAAGTTAGGGTGATGTCCTTAGCCGGCCATAGGTCAACAACCTTGATCTGATGCACAATTATATTCTCAGAACTATGCACTTACTGCGGTTCTAAACATTGGTAAAGGTCACAGAGACAAGAATGAGTGTTTTTAAATTCTTTGAAATTTAATTTAATTGTTGAATTAATAATTAAGTCAAAGAAGGTCTCAAAGTGAAATATTTCTGAAACTTTAACAAGTTTATATCTCCCAGTGAACCTACTCGGCTAAAATTAATTTGTACTAATCATAAAATCGTTTCAAATGAAAATATTACTAAAGTAGAACGGAATCTGTCCTGTTGTTAAGAGAAATGGATTTTATAAAATATATTTATTATATTGCATAGCTTTGAGTCTTCGTATTATTTACGTTTAGGTATTTGAATGCAGTTTAAGCAAAAATTGCCAGTTTTCATTATTATTTGATTTATGACTTACGTATGCCTGTTTGTTAAAATAAATATAATTATTTAGTTAAATATATACAGAATTACAAACTTATTTTGTACGTCTTAAAACATAATTAGATTTCACTTAATAATGTTATATAATCCTTTTATTAACCTATTATAAATTGAACTTTAGTAGAATGTAAATTTTAATAAGTGAATCTTTTCATTAGGCTAACTTGCAACGCCATCTACAGGACTCGTTTGAAACTGAGAGAAAAATACAATAAAACAAAGTTTGGGTTAAAGAAGTTGGGAAGAAGTTTGCTTCTTGTTCTTACTATGTCATACAAGTATTTTGTTGACATGAAGTTAGTAAGCCATAAAATTTGTTACTATGAATGACTCACAGTTTAACGAAAGTCAGGATATTTTAATAGAAGGCAAAGTAAAAATATATAACATACTATATAAATATGTAATAAATTTCTCAATATTTAATCCATTTGCAAATAAAGTCATTTAAAAATCACGGTGCTTAACTTTTAAATCTGTCCCGTAACTGGTAATACGTTATTGATATTTGTGAAAAGGCAGGATAATAATATTTGTATACTGCTGTCCGGTTTACATTGAGCTAGTAACCCCCCCGCGTACCCTTCAAAAAGGACAGGGGAGAGGGATGACTGTATTTCGGCGGGGGTCTAGTAATGCTGGACACGTTATAGTGGTGTTCACAATGGATGGAGAGGTAGGGTCGCGCCACAATGAGCCCTGCCGCCTAATTGTTAAACTGAACGGGGGTTGAGCGTCCTGTCAACTGTTCCGTCACAGAATAAGCAATTGAGAATGTTTGTAGATTTTGTGCCTACAACATCGTTAGTTTTTGAGTGTAATGAATGAAATATGTTTTTATTTTTTATTAAAACTTATGCTATTAGTTAAGGCGTCATTTAGGTTTGTCTTGTGTGTTGGCAAATTTTAATTGATTTATCGTCTACTCTTTGCTACATACCTATATCATGTTATCGATATGTGTGATCTTTGACATCACTAAACGTATTAAGCTTTCGTTTCATTCACGCCGTCATTTCAGTGATATTTGCTCCTCCTATTTAGTTGCTTGTTATTTGTAAATATTTTTTCTTTCTAGTAAACAGAAGGAATCAAAATAAACAAGTTACACTTAACTACTAAATCTACTTTGTATTCTCGAAGCTCAAGTTGATTGATACTCTTACTATGCAATTATTTGCACTGAATAATTACCAACACGCGATTATTGTGCCCCACAATAAGCCAAACAATTTTACCGACACAATAAATGTTAAACAATAAACAAAATACCTAAGTACTAATATTTTAATTAAACAAAGCCGACGCCACTAACCGTGAAGATGGTAATAAACTTTATCGTTACCTTTTTAAATCTCAAACAGAGCCGAGTGGCCCGATACCGATCACAAGCTCCCGCTCAACAATACACTTCATCCCTTATTAATTATTTTATTGTAAGCATAAAGGATGTCGTAATCGTCAGAATAATAATATCATCGCGCCGCATAAAGAACCCCAAGTAGCGACAACACAAGCGTAAAAATGACACGCCGTGCCACCAATATGTTTGTGTGTAATATTAGATTTATTCGACTGGGTCACGCATACAGGCGCAGGCAGGCTACCCCGGCACTACACGCGGGGTGCGCTCGGCGCGGTGTGGGGGCAGCACCAGCACAGGCGCGGGGCTGCTTGCCGCCCGGCCCGACAGATGGTCACGCACACACGCGCGCCGCGAAAGGGAAAGCTACACTGTGTAAACAAATCGCGGGAGCGAGTGCCGTCCCTCTCGGTTACAAAGCCCGTGTGTGTCACATCATTGTGTGCTGTCGACGCGAACCGACGTAGATCGTTCTGTGAAATTGCCAGGTAATAGGCCGAGGGACTATAGCATTACACTTACTTATCGGTGGGTTTAGACGCTCAACGGCCTAATCGAATTGAATATCGGGAACGTATTGACTTTTTAAATGTTTAAAGGATTTGGTTATTTAGAATTAGATTAATTAGAATTGTGATTGATAGAATTGATTTATAACTTTCTGTAAATAAAACAAATAAAAGTATTTTCTTACAAAAATACTCTGATCATTTCATCGCCCTTAAAACACATCCGTTTAACGGAGGTACCTAAATTCCCATCATTATGAACAATGGATTAAAAAAAAGACAATGAAAAAACAAACTATTAGACTTCCGTAATTTGAGAAGAAAGATGCTCAGTTATGATTGTGACGTCAAATATTGATACAGTGGATGTGTTTAGCCGAAGTGTCACGGCGCGCCGCTCCGGGCGTGACGACAGAGATTAGAATTGATCCGAGTAAGACGCCAGAGCCCAACTCGACACCTATTCGTGTATATGTTATTGCCGTCTGAGCAATGCCACCCCAGAATTAAGTGGCGTACGCTCCGTCAGTTGAGTAGTGATGTGCGCGTTGAACAATTTGATTTATCGATAAACTTAATTTTTGGCACTAGTATATAAATTGTCGGTATCTGTTATTTTTAGTATGTAATAAAGCTATTAAATTGTACTATTAATAATTTGTGTATGGATTAGTAATAATTATGTAGATAATTTATAGTTGTTAGTAAACTGAAAACGTTTAAGTTAATAAACGTGTCTATTTTATGTAAAACAGTATCTTTAAGTCGTAAATATATAAATTAATTACCATACTCTCAAATACGCCTTCATAAATCGCTATGTACCGATTAAATCAACGGTAAACTAAACACTGAATGGCGTCATAATATTAATCATTAACACAATCGTCGAACATCCCGATGAATGCGCCGCAACAGGCTTGCGAATTATGACTATGGTATTGTTAATTCAGAATCGTCCCAAAATTTATTATGGGGTCGACCAAGCGAGACAAAGCATACTATCGATACCTCCTAATGAGCGAGACAGAAAATGTTTAAATGAGGGGGTGTCGTAAATAAATTTTTGCGCTTATGTTTCAAAGATCCTTAATCAAGAGGTGTTTAGAAGTGAATTCAACTTTGTTTGTTCTGTTATAGAGTCCACATTGTTGTGTGTGTACAAAAGCTAAAGAACAATGTGGTAGTCTAGAAAGAGGAAACGGATTACGAGCGAGTGTCGGAAGCTTTCACCGTATTTAACGTAGATTACAATTCTTTCTCGATATTATGTTTACATAAGTGTTGATTGTTTGTTGATTAATTTACTAATTCATGGGCAGTGTGCGGCAGTAAACCAAAACAATGGAGTGGGTAGATTATGTTTTGATGGCAATGATCGTTAATTTTGTGATGTGGCGTCACACTGACTGACACCGAAGCCACACAAGTGACACACGAACACACACACACACACAGATGACGCACACTAAGGCAACACATATTAGTCACAATTTTATAGTCACATGCTTTTCTATTGACTTTAGTTTACAAGCTTTTGTTACTAAGCGTTTAACTAATGGTCAATTCTCCGTCGTGTAATAGATAATTTCTGTCTTGCCTAAGTAATGTAATGTCAAACATGTCATTTATTTGAATGGAAATGATCTTAAATGTGACATAAGGTGCAAGAGACTGTATTAATATTTGAGTTAAAGATTTCATAAATTGCCCTATAGAAAATTCTGTAACACACATAAAGAGTTTCTGGTGATTGTAAAGAATGTCGAAAAATGACAAGGGACAACATCGCGATGAAACCTGGACCGTTTTAAATCGCCAATACGCAGTGAGCAAGTAAGCGTAAGAAAGGAAGTGGCCTTGGTCTCGCAAAAAGATATAGGCTGGCTTTACTCATTCATAATTATATAATTATGTAAAACTACCTAAACATGCTTGTGATGTCTGAAAGGTTCAGCAGTGTCTCCTTAATTAGCAGTCTATAGGTAAACGCACATAATGTCTAAATGATGATGGAAAATTGCTGTTGTTATTATTTTATCAAGGTTATAAATTCAAATAGAACAGATAATAATAGAACAGATATTAGCCTTACTTCTAAAACATCGATTGATACTGAAGGGGTGAAGAAACTCTTTCCTCGAAACCATTTCATCTTCCAAACAAAACGTTCGCAGTAAAACAATATTTTTAAGCATCAGAAGGTAATAACCCCCATCTTCGTTTGCCACAAGGGAAGGCCCTCAGATCCGATAGGTGCTAATCATAAATCGGATCTCGACTGGATTCAAATGAATCGATCAATCAGGGAACAGCGCGCGGTGACATGCTCGCAAAAATCTATCTTTGTCCTTGCTAAGTTTTTTAGGGGATGTTATGTAAATGCTCGTTTAACTGATTTGGTGATGGGTATGCGTCAGTCAAATTTACTTTTACTAAGGGGTACATTAAGTAGTTACCGACACGGTCTTGATCCCTACTATATTAACGTGGGTGCTGTGTTTCACCCACACAGTTTTTCAGGATCTGAAGAAGCGTAGTCTAGTCCAATTATGCTGATTATGGCAACAGTACCTACCTTCAATTGTAGCAGTTAATTGACTTCAGTTGGAGCACTTGTTCCACAGATGTAAAACACCTAAAATTGATTTGCTAAATAATACCTATGTACTGAAAATTGGTAGCGTAAAAGTGGTACATAAAAATCCATCTAAATGATTAATTGTTATAAGCACATATCTAATCTAAGTTTTCGAGATAATCCGCACATCTAGTACAATTAAAATTGCTATTATAACCTAAAGACAGCGGCTGGTAGACGGAAAAGCAATACAATCTTAACTATTCCACTGCACATCCGCGTTCTTCAGGGCGTCATCTCAATTAACGAGTCGCCTTATAAAACTCGTTAATTATTTCTGTATATGGTGTAATGTATCTATTTAATCTTCAACCACGTACGACGAATCCATTTTCTTTTGTTTTATTTATATACTGGTGATAATGCACATAATTAAACTCTAACCTCTCATTCAATGTTAAGGCAGTTTTCCTGAATGAAGAATCCATTTTTTGCAATTGTTTCTCTCTTATTGACTGACAAAAAAACAAACGCGAATCTTATTGTAGTGAGAATTGGAGGTGCTGCTGCTGAGAAGAATTCCTCTAACGAACTTAAAGGTCATGAACATTTTCAAAGTTCAGACAGCATTGGGTTAAGTAATCTGACAACAGTATTATTTCAAGACTGGACAGGCAATTTAGAGAATTACCTGAGCGATATGAGTTATGGAGTCCCAACAAGCAGCACCTGTTTTTTTTCATGTTTCCTTATAGTAATTGGTATCTTTGAAGATCGTGGGAGTAGACTTACCAAGATGTATAGGTATCTAAACTTGCATATCCAATTACCCACGCCAGACGCACATATTGCTAATCCTTGTATGACTAAATTGAAAGAAAATTTGTAAGAGACAACTTATTTGCATTGCAATTGCTTTAGCTTCCTTTAAATAAACATAGAAGACATGTTGACCGATAGCTTCACACACGTATACGTAACTTAGGTAGTGTTCCAAATATATGTATTTAATACGTCACTTTAACCGTTTGTCAGTTTCCAGTACAATCCTTACTTATCATTAACGGCATTGCAAATGACGAAACACATTATCAGTAGGTACTTAAGTAATAATGTCATTGACACGCACTTAGAAAATACCGTATCCGCCAGTGTTATTGTAGACAGTTGTTTGTATTCAAATAAGTATTTTCCAGCCGTACAATGCACTGCAAGTTCAATCATTCATCGACTAAATTGTATACACAATATATACACAATTTTCTTCAATATAATGTGCTCTTAAAATCTGTAACTGTTTGAATTTTCATTCATTATCTGTTTTTTTCTAGTGCGATAGAATTCAATTTTGTGTGTAGAAAGAAAGGTACTTAATTATTTTATACCATAAATGTCATTTGCCTTAGTAACAATTAAAATAAATATGAAATACTACCTACAGCGGAATTCTAAATTATGTAATTACCTACTTAATATGGTCCAATGAAACAAAAGATACAAATCCACCATTTATTCTAAGTCATTTACTTCCTTCTTGCTGCTACCATTCTTTGAGTTATCCATGAATTATACTCCGAGACTCTAGTGTATACTCCAGGGTATTGTCTACTGGCGCAGTCTTCGCCCCAGGACACAATACCAACCAAATTGTTTCTCGCTACTAACGGGCCGCCGGAGTCGCCTTGGCAAGCATCTCGTAATGGGTTCGAAGCGTTAGCGCACACCATTCCTGTAGTAACACTTGCTATGCGCAAGTATGCGCGTACGCACGTTTGTTGGGCGACAATATTGACGACTGCCGCGAGCAGTACTGGGGAAGAGGTTCCTCCGTACTGAAAAATATAATAATTACGATTGAATTTTCGCCTCTGAGATCTGTAGACGATCGAAAAAGAAATTCTAGATTTCATATAATTAGACCAGAAGTGGACTAATATAGGCTGATGATGATACAGTTAGACCAAGTAACTAAACTAGTCGTCAACTTCAATTATTTGAATATACTTATCTACAATTAGCAAATGGTTTTTAAGAGCAATATATAAATATATGAAGTACCATTATGTTCACTAATAAGATATACATAATGCTACCAAAAGCAAGTAACACTTACCGAAGTAGTCCCAAATCCAGACACAATAGCTTCTGTTCCAACAGCCATATCAAATTGTTCGCTCGCAATCGGTACTGGAAGAACTGACTGGCTGAAACTTATGGGTCTAGCAGTACCCAACAACGCTATATCGTGTTCCAAAGTATCTAAAGAGTATTTCTCATGAATAAATATCTTTGATACGTCGTACGTTTGGCCTCCAGAAACTCGGTCTGCAGTACCAACCGTCACTCTTAGTAAGGAAGGCTGGAGTACGTAGCTAAAAGAAATTATGTAAAGCTAAGTTAGCTAAGCTAATTATGATGATCAGTCACGAAAACAAGAGATGAAATCATAAATACAATCATAGTAAGGAATTGGAAATTGATTGCTTTAGAAAAAAGCGACAGCTGAACATAATGTATTTTTATATTTCTGTTTTTGTTGAACTAATAATTACTTACTTACTAGTTGTTCTAAGTCGCTATCAAAAATGTAATTCTTGCCAAGTGAAATGTTTATAGGTGAGCACATTTTTAAACGGGTCTGGTGCTATATGAATTCGTTACAGG
Organism: Abrostola tripartita; assembly: GCA_905340225.1. NCBI lineage: Eukaryota > Metazoa > Arthropoda > Insecta > Lepidoptera > Noctuidae > Abrostola > Abrostola tripartita. The sequence goes on from HG996494.1 coordinate 3,549,725, forward strand.
ATAGCATACCTCTCTTCTCTATTATTTCAAGAAATCCAGCATTTTCAGAGATATTTAATCTAAGTAACATTTTACTTACGGTTCAACACAATGTGCGGCAGTTAATATAGCTCTGTCGCTGATTATCGAAGCACCGCACATGTGAGCCCATGCTGATAACACCTGTCTTCTGAGCGATGCTTGGTATGGCACATCTTTGATGTTTACTACATAACCATTCACTATTCTAGCCGCGTCTCCTGTTTCGGGTAAAGGGCTTGATAAAACATTGGTATAGCCAGCTGAAATGTAAAACAAAATCATTTAAATAATTTGCAATAAATTACCAAGACCAAATTAAAAATGAAAGATCACAAAATGTAAATTAAAAAAAAACCACTAAAGAAAAAAAGTTAATAAGACAAGTAAATACCCAACTGTCTGAAATTTGAACTTAGCATGCAATAAAGCCAAATATCAAAATATATTCTCACCGAAAAATAAAATTAGAAATGATACCTGCATTTTTGTAAGCAACACTATCGACTAAACAATGCTTTCCGATGGTTGACTAAATATAAGATACTTTATCTAAAGTAGTCAAGATCAGGTATATTTATCTCGGAATTTACAAAATATTTATCTATTGGAGATTACTTGGCGAATTATGGAGGAAAAATAATGATATATATATATATGATAATACGCGTGATTTTTGAACTTAATTTTGTTCTTCGACGTGACGTGATATGACGTAAGCATCATTTCACAAGCACTTCTTGTTCTAATCGTATGGTTGGTGAACAACCTGGTGTCAGCGTTTAAACCGCCTGTAGGCCTCTTCCTTCTTCTTATCGTATGGTTGATAAACAACCTGGTTTCAGAGTTTAAACCGCCTGTAGGCCTTTGACATGGCTTTACACACCGTTGAAAAATCTCTCAGGTATGCCGGTTTCCTTACGATGTTTCCCTTCACCGTTTTTAGCTACTGATAACTAATTATTAGTACGCACATGAATTCGAAAAGACATTTGAACTTACGACCTTTGACTTGGCAGTCCAACGGTCATACCACTCGGCTATCAGTGCTAACATGGCTTTACACACCGTTGAAAAATCTCACAGGTCTGCCGGTTTCCTCACGATATTTTCACAAGCGCTAATCCGTAGACTCTTACATGCAGACCAACAATTTGTTTATTTCCAAAGTTCTTTCATACATATGAATTGATCCAGTGATCTCATTGACGAGTTTGAGCAAAAAACCCAAGCGGCGTTGACGGCGACCTGAGTTCTTATCATATCAGTAAGATTACCAGCTCGGTTAATCTCGACACTAGTCGTCGTACTTCGTGAGCTATTTAACTGCGAGAGTGGTTTTTAATCGAGAATAAACATCTTTTGGACGTTTCAATCCACGGACCGACTCATTGCTATTGCTTTCTTAATTACTGTTTTCAAAATAAGAAACAAGTGGAGTAAAAAGAAATATTCTTTTATTCTTTCGATAACGCAGAAAGAAAAATCTATTTCAAATTATCAACCAATCCTTTCCTACCCAATCATTCGTATTTCACACGTACTCTTCGATACCTTTATTTGGAGTTGGCAAAAAATATATTTCCTGTGACAAAATAAGATAATGTTGACGTCATGATATTGCCTTTTCTATGTTTAGATATTGGGAACATGGGATTGTACAAACAAAGATGCTGACCTTCTTTAAAAATAGTCACACAGCCTACCTTTGTCGTATAATATGGCGAAACTTTTTAGAGTTTCTATGATTTTGGAGATGCTACGAATTTGAACATTTTCACTGATCATTCGCTTCTATTGCCGTTAAAATGTTATAAACATTATTCATTGTATGTATTGTAATTATTGTAACATTGTTTTTTATACAGTGCATTTTTTCAAATAAAAGGCTGTTTAAATTTTGATAGTCTTCATTGATAGTATTCCTGTAGCCACGACACTTATTTCTTCAGACGCAATGAGTACATCCGAATGATTGGAATCAATGCAAATCGATACATAAAACCTTTACCGATTTAAGCTTAAGCGATTAGCATAATTCACTTCTCGCGTAAAACACCATAAGACGTTTAATTTCCCATGACTGTTATTCTCAGGACGAGTCTCCGATCATAACGAGGTGCAAATTATATTAACAGCTTTTTAATACAGAACTGCCGTTGCGGCCGAGGTTTTATCGGCAATCAAACCGTTGTCCCGGGCTCAGCAAATTTATGGACACATTAAACCATCGGAAATTGCTCGGTAATGAGCTTCATTGAGCATAACTTTACAATATCGTTTAGAGGTAACACACTCGTTACTGCACGGTTTATAATTATCTGTTCTTTTTGTCGAACTCTGCGGATATTTGTCGACATTGCTTTTGATCTTTCCGTTGGAAGGGTTTTGTTTGAGTCTCATTATCATCTTCTTGCTCTTTTTCTACTTTACTTAAGGTTCTTTCCTGGTTTTTCTTACAGAAAACCTTTGCTTAACTTCTAAATTGTTTGGGAATACGTATTTTTTACCCTTGTCTTTCTTTTTGTATTTATATTTTAATTGTTTCAGTTCTAAGCAGTCATGTCAACCACACCTCTTGTTAATATAACAATATAATTATTGACCAATTACAAAAAGCTTTCAGTCGGGTTTTTTCTGCAGGATATTATGAATAATCTCCATTAATTTTTTGGAGTAACGTGTTTTTTTTTAATCTATTTGAATTTAAGCGCATTTTTATCTAAAGCCAAGCATTGTTTATTTTTATTAAAATATTTTACTAACAGCAAACTTATTCATCCAATGTTTCTCGCAGCGCCATCTGTTATCGCTATTTTAAATGAAATATATCGTAATAGTTACAAAACAAATTAATTTATAAATATTCAATTTTATAATACTTTAATTACTTACTCTGTTCAATATCGCTCATTAGTTGCGATGTTTTGTACCGTTAATTGGATGAATCAACAACAAATGCGTAAAGTGAGCGTAATAAGCCCATTGGGTAAGATAAGATAGTGTTCATTAAATCAATAGAAAGCCGTGTGCTTTGTGCATGGGAGTGTATGGCAGTGTATGGGATCGGTTCATCCACCCACGCGGGGCACATTCCGGCGGGAGCCAAAGACCTCTCGCTTCCTGGATGGCACACAAACGAATAGTAGATCAATTTTACCGATGTTTAAAACTGGATTGTTTTAATGTGGCTTGTTTGGACGACCGGCCCGTTAGCTATGGGGACACCTGTGGAAAGTAATCTCACGCTTATGGTATTTGGGTTTTATTAGGAAATTTATGTGGCTTTAGATTATGTAAGAGGAATTTGCTTAGCGTTTAATGTGGGGTCCCTAGCCACGCATTTCTATTAGTGAGAGCTTATTAGGAAGCCTCTATATTTTATAGTCATAGTCATAGTCATAATGTTTTTATTTCATATAGGCTACAAAAGAGCACTTACAAAACGTCAAACTAGTTGCACGGTTCCAAAAAGTCGTTTCTATGGAGAAGAACCGGCAAGAAACTCCATAGTTACTCTTTTAAAAATATGGTTTAACAATCATTTCAAGTATGAGAGAATAATGAGCTACACAATATACCTAAAATAAGAATACGAGTAGCATCAAAGTCAAATAAAAAATATTAATATAGATCGGTTATTCTCTCATTCACAATTTGGGTAAAATACATGACAGTGAAATGGTTTAATATACCTAATCAGTAAACAATATTAAATATCAAAATTATGGTTGAATGGCGGGTATGCCAGGGAAGCCACAAATGCAGGAAAAATCAGTGCCACACGTCCCTATCGTCAATATAACTATTAATACTATAGTAGGCTTTCTTAATTAGTACTTGTTTCACATAGGATTTAAACTTGCCTTCTGTAAGGTCAGTTATAGAATTTGGAATTTTATTATAAAACCGAACACAGTTTCCTAAGAATGACTTGTTGCTTTTTGTTAGTTTAAATCTCGGTACAACTATCTTATGTTTATTTCTAGTATTTTTATCATGGTAATCGCTTCTTATTTTAAACTTCTGCAGATTTTTCCGGGTATACATAATATTTTCAAAAATGTAAAGTGACGGCAGCGTTAATATATTAATCTCTTTGAAAAAGTCTCTAAGAGATTCACGAGGGCCTAGGTTGTAAATCGCGCGTACAGCTCTTTTTTGTAGAATAAATATCGAGCCAACGTCAGCTGCCGATCCCCACAGCAGAATGCCATAAGACATTAGACTGTGAAAATATGCGAAGTATACTAGTCTGGCTGTTGGTATATCAGTTAATTGTCTAATTTTCCTAACCGCAAATGCCGCGGAACTCAACTTGCCAGACAGTGCAGTGATGTGAGCACTCCATTGCAATTTGGAGTCAATAATAATCCCTAGAAAAGTTGTTTCATTTATAAAATCAAGTCGACTCTCATTAAGAATCACATTTCGATCAACATGCGTTACATTAGGCAAGGAAAACTTAAGGCATTTAGTTTTGTTAGAGTTAAGTAAGAGATTATTAGCCGCGAACCATTTGCAAAGGACGTTAAGGCTATCATTAATGTTTAAAATTTCGCTATCCCTTCTATTTATTTTAAAAATGAGTGACGTATCGTCAGCAAATAAGATTATGTTCGACAACTCGGCCATCGCGTATGGAAGGTCATTAATGTAAGCCAGAAATAGGAAAGGACCAAGAATTGATCCTTGTGGAACACCCATTTTGACCAGAGCCCCCGCAGAGGTGGCGCCATTTACGTTAACTTTTTGCGTTCTCTGCGAGAGATAAGATGAGATAAGGTCAGCTGCCCGTTCACGAATTCCGTAGTGGTGTAGCTTACGGATAAGTGTATTGTGGTCGACGCAGTCGAAGGCTTTGGAAAGATCACAGAAGATTCCAATAGCGTCCTGCGAGTCTTCCCAAGAATCTAAAATATGAGTTGTAAGTTGGGTGCCTGCATCAATAGTAGAACTTCCCTTCGTGAAACCAAACTGTCGACTGTGAAGAACTTTATATAAATGAAAATGTGCCATCATCTGATCAAGCATAATTTTTTCATAGATTTTGCTAAGTGCTGGAAGCACGGAAATAGGCCTGTAATTAGTCGGATTGTTCTTGCAACCGGATTTAAAAATAGGGATGACCTTACTGTGTTTCATTAGATTAGGAAACGTGCCGTTATCTACACATTGGTTAAAAATAGTAGTAAGTGCGTGGGCAATGCTTTTAATTATTACTGCAAGGACTTTAACAGAGATACCCCACAAGTCTTCTGTGTTTTTTATATTAAGACTTTTAAATGCATTCACAATCGAACCAATAGAAATATGTTTAAATTTAAAATCAGGAATATCTTTACAAAAGTTCTCCTTAAGGGAGGCTTCCGCTAATAGAGGTGAGGATTTATTTGTTTAATTATTATCGATTTATCTGTAAAACGTGTTGCACTAGAACGTATACTAACACACCAATGTTATGGGACTGACTTATGTAAAACGAAACAATCTTTGATTAAAAAATTAAAGATCTCCAGAGCTATGTTTGCGACTACTTACGTTACGAGGCAGTTTATTTTTATGCGGAAACTTAAATAATTACATTCGATAATTTGCTTCTATCTATGATTATACAACGAAGTTGTTATTTGTGTTTCGAAAAGGTAAGGTGAGTACAAATCATCTTACGATTCTCATGTGTATGTAAATTGGTACTGACTTATGTAATTAAGGAAATAAGTAGGTACTCGTAGTAATAAATACTTCGGCGTTGACGTCATCAGTTTAGATGTAATGAGAAATAGAAAACAGGTAATTAAAACAATGCTGTAGGTATGTGTTGCTATGTGCATGTTCGCGCGTTCTCGTGTCGCCCGTTCAACCATGAAGGACGCTCACGCCGCGATTTGACGGCCGACTTCTAACCGCTACTTGGCACTGACGTGGCGCAAGGTATAAGAGGTCGCGATGATTGAGCTCTCATTCAAAACTGTTACTAATCCTAATGGTCATTAAAAATTGTGTAACAACACCATTCTCAGGGTGTTTGCAGATCGTAGGGATTCTCCGATGATGCAGAGATGGATGCAGCTCCATGCTAAATTGTAATCTATTTAATTGTATGTACCTACTTACAATAGATATTAAGTAAATTGTTACTAACCCTATGGACTATGTCTGTAATAAAAATTATTTATTTATTATTATAATAACTTATTTATTATTATTATAATGACGACCTGATTGGCGCAGTGGCTAAGCGATTGGACTGCTGCGCTAGGGATTGGGGGTTCGATTCCCGCACGGGACAAAAATTTGTGTGATCCACAGATGTTTGTCCCGAGTCTGGGTGTTTGTGTATGTGATATTTCATGTTTGTGAAACACACCCACGATACAGGAGAAATTACTAGTGTGGGGCGACGTTCTCTAAAAAAAAAAAACTGATTTATCTAAACCATTATTTCATCGTTCTTAGCCAAATTTAATCGCTTAATATCTTTTAAATATAAAGTCACTTAGCCAAAGAGCTGTATAAATGCTAGTAACAAAGAATTTTATAAGGAAATGTTAGTTAGTATTTTGTCAATATTAGGTTAAAAATTCCTATATGTAGCTTACCATTGCAAACAACTTTTAGGAACTGTTTATAAACTCGCAAGACCGTATATTCCCAATTAATCTTGTATTGTCTAAATTGTTAACGTAATACCATCGAACCCGATCCATGTAGAGCTGAAGCACAAGATCAACTAGTCCGTCATTGTTTATCATTACTGACAAGCTAAAAGTCGCTATTATCTTTTAAATTAAACAGCATCCTAACGCAGGTATCAGATGTCCAACAACTTGTTAGTATTATCATTATTGCGACTGTCGGACGTTTTATTGACAGTTATTATGTTATTTTGTCATATATATCTTACTGTGAATTTATTTATTCATAACTTTCAAATATTTAAATCTATCAACGGTCAGAATTAGTTGATTCTAATCGTTCAATCACAACACGTGGACCACACAAATGATTTTTATTGGCTCGTCATTTGGCCAGGCTTCGAGATCATTATGTCATTCGCATATTTTAATGTTTGAGGATTGAGCGGTTGACGACAGTTTATTGTTATGTCTTAGTTTTCTTTCCAATTTTTGGTTTGTGGATATAAGGGACCGGTTTACTTCTAGTAATCTGAAGCTTTGTAAGGTGTTATCAGTCTGTATACTTAGCGGGACGTACTATGATGGCATAGAGAATTTCTTCATATGAACCCATTTCAGGGGCTTAAGGACAATGAAATCTAGCTGACTTAAATGCCATTCTGATGAAGAAGAACTCCATAATATATTCTCGACAAGTCCCTGACTTTGAATTGCGTTTACTTTTAGAAGCCCAAAATTTGACTTCTAATCTCAACTAGAAATAAATAGATTTAAAATCTAGACGTATGATTTCAATATCAGCATGAGAGATCTTGTCCCTTTATTTCTCGTTTCATTGAAATGTTGCTTCACTAGGATTTCTCGTGAACCGTTACGGACGTTAATCCCACGCAGCTCATACAAATATTTGTCACGTAAGGTTCAAACCAACAACTTAGCAAAAAGCATTGATCGCGACGCCAGTAATACCTGTGTCTTAGGCGGATCTAATCACGATGCTCCCACAAATAACACGGGTTTCACAAAACATACTATAATATCTTTGAAATAGTAAAAACAATAATTGCGTCGTTGAAACTGAGCTAATCACCTGACCAATTACTGTACAACGTTATGTACAATCACGACGTTTGTACGCACGGAACATGACTGGAATATTTATAAGTAACCTTTGTATGTAACGTAAGAGCAAGACGTTCAATGATATTGTCGCGCTCGACTGTATCTTCCGTGTAATTAACTAGCTCCTTATTACGTTGTCATATAATAAACATGTGATTGGATTTCATTTTTTGTACGTTTTTATGTATTATTTGTGTATTTATGTTATTAAGGTTGTTCAATGACAAATGTATGTATGCACGGTTTTTTGGAAGGATGAGAACTTAAGTAAAAAATTGTGGGAAAGAAAAAAGTCACCGACATGTTCCGTAGAATTATGTATGCAATGGCAATAACTGTATACGTATATATTGTACAATTGTACATGTATACAATAATGTCACGGGATCGATATCTGCTGAAGGCCTGAAACGCGGAACTTCAGAGAATCAAAGCGATCGAACAACCTTCACTTAGTTTTACTTACATATCTAATACATGTATAAATCAAACTACGCTCATTATAAAAACTAGTTTTGACTAGATAGATTAGCGCAGATTGATCGATATTGAAGTAAAGTCATACCTGCTGAAACGAAGGGTGCAGGACTATCGGTGTTGTAGAAATAGTAGAAGATTAAAGATTTGGAAATAATACATATTTAAAAAAAATATTGGTCATATCAAAAGAAATTAGAGTTCTTTCATAATTTATTGTTCACATGCAAATGGTCAGTTAAATATCCGATAGTTAACAGCGTCTGCAGTAGGTAAGGTTAGAACATGATACAACGTAGTTGGCTTGCCGATAAGCATGACGATTGTTTTAATCAACCTAATATCTACGTACGAGAGGAACATGATTCACTCTGCTGCACCATACCAGAGACGTGTGTCATAAGATGTTTACCTACTCAACAACAAAACAACGTGAACCCACTATATTCTTATATAAAACACTTTAATAATACTTCACTTTCAGTCTCACAAGGCCTCGAAATTAAATGCACTTTAAACATATACAAACACACTCGTATGTGCGACTCGAATCGAATGCTCCTCCTTTTTTGTGCATTGAGACAAAAAGGTCATTGTTAGGTAAGTACAACATTCTTGAACGTACGAATATAATGTCAGAGTGTAAATAAAAGGTTAATCTCGTCAAGTAACCGCGGTGAATTCAATTTGCATACAAAATTACAATTTTCATGTGAAACTCAGGTTCTTAGTGAATTATTCGAGCCAGTGGAGCGGCGATTTCCTATTTATGCCTCTTCGCTATTGTGCCTTTATTTGTATCAAGGTAGTGAGCGTAAAGAAATACCTCCGAGTTGGATAACTTTTACAATGCGACCATGTAATACACTCGCTTTATTGTGTCTGCTGAAAAACATATGGATGTGCTCTCTTACCTCTAATCTGTCGTGGCTAACAAAGATATTAGCCACGACAGATTAGAGGATTTTTCAGATCTACAAACAATTATATTATTTCAGTGTGGGCCTAAAGAATGACATTGAACTTTTAGTGAGCGATGAAATATCGATGTACGATTGTACGTATCCTAATAAAGGAAAGCCCTGTGCCAATACCTTCGGAGATTACAGGTATCATTGTGTGTCTGGACACACAAGTTGTTTTAGTTAGGAAAGAAGTAAGTCTTCTTTATAAGGCCGATGACGGTGAATAAATTAACATCCTACATCACCCTTACCTTGAACTTCCGTTGAATAAGCGAGATGCCACACAACATGCACGTAGCGGCGTCTCTACATCGATATGGTATGGGGGCTGTAAGGTAGAGAAAGTTGCTACTTCGAAATGACAGAAATGTTTGAAAATATATTTTATACCGCAAAGAGACACCTGAAATATTATAGCGGTGTCAAAACAATGAAAAGTTTCCTATGTCTAAAGTTTAAGCAGCGGTTAGAGTGGGATCGGCCGATTCGCTCTCACAAATGTAAGCGGCTATATAGTGCATAGCGGGAGGGCAACCGATGTCTCCTCATACTCTCACGCTACGTATTTTCTAACATAATATAAATTAGTCATTTCAGACATTATCTTCTACATTATAGAAGCAATAACTCCGATGGAGTAAATTTTCGAAATATTCTGGACAGGTTTAAGGTTATGAGAGTGAAAGAAGCGAGAGTATATCCCTCTTCAGATCGTAACCATCCATGGTTTCTTCCTTTCTAGGCGTTATTTTATGCATGTATTTAAACGCCAGATTGAGATTTTTTATATATTGTATCGCTTCCAAAAAGTCAGAAATGGGGTATCATGATGAGGCTATACGTTTACTTCCTTCTATTTTCCAGGGAACTTCAGTGTTAGCAAGTTTCTCGTTTAACAAGCACATATTATTTTATCCAGTTATTTCATGTTTTCTTTGTCAATTAACTTGGGTTATACCACCTTCCTAGTTCCAATAACTGCTGAATAATACCGATTCCACAAAGTTCGACGACTATTATTTATTCCAGTCACTTCAGCTTAGGTATTATCATCTTCTAAATAATATCCCCCTCGCAAATTACAACGTCTGAATACAATAGTCCGTTCGTTGACGATATTGGATAAGACTAGGTTCATCTTCCCTATGTTGTTTTAATTGTTATGATTCGCTTGTAAGGAGGCGGTACGGTGGCTCATCATCATGCTATCGGGCATTTGAATACGTCATACCAGACCGTGCCTCCACATGTGATAGTAGCTAAGTACGTCCGGCGTACCCTGGACGGTCAATCTCGCTACCGTCATTGTTGATTGGCCGATCTTTACACTACAGCATGAGCATGACCTGTTCCCTTAGACATTGCTCATGCCGATACGAAGAAGAAGACCAAATACACTTTGAGTTCTTGTAGACAGTTATGTTATTTTCTAGTATAGTGTGCGTCTATGAATTTCTTATCCTAGTAATAGTATAAAATAGTAGGTATTTGTTCTTCTTGCTTGCAGCAAGGTGTTTAAATGGACAGTTTCCATGAATTAGTCACGGAGACGATTCAATTAAGCTTCGTGTGATTCTTTTCTAATGCTAAATATAGTATTGCTATCGCCTACAAAAAGATTACCTCTTCTGCTGTGTGGGCGTTGTGAAGGGTAATAACTTGGCAGTGGCAACCCTGTAGGTGTAGGCGTATTGACATCACCCGCGACCACCCCGCCTACAGCGTGTTGATGGCATTATCCTTTGAATATCATTGCTAGAGTTTTCAATACTTTTCTCATGTTGAACTATGGAATATGGGTTCTTCAAGTTTATTACGTAAGCATGACTTTATATTATTATAAATATTTTTAATAATTTGCTTAATCAGTTAACAAAACAATGGCTGTCTATACGTTTAAAAAACAGAAACTACGACTAAAATTGACGCACAAGAGCTGTCAACATCGCCAAATATTTTTGTTGTAAAAAAGTGACATGGATACACATCTATTGTTTTTCATATATCGAAGAACAGTTTAATCGAGTCACACGTCACATGCTTCCTCCATAGCATAAACTGTGACAGTCTAGTTATTTACATATAGAACATTGTACACCCACACGTTTTCTATTTTTCAATCGCGCCGTTCCGCCTTTCGATACTTTCCTATACTAATACATGCACTAAACCAGCTGCACGAGACCCACCCCGCCTCTCCCACGCATACTCCAGTGATAGTAATAAGGAGGAAAGATGTGTAATGTTGGGGGTCTTCGGTAAATGGTCATTTGGAAGCGGAAGGCGCCTGGAGCCCGGACAATGGCCGGTCGACGATCACCGCTACGTTCCCAGCTCATTACGTATTTACTATAAAACTTCTATTAGTTTAGACTTAACTCTTTATAAATAGTCGAAATGAATTCGTGTGTCATGATAATGTTCATGATTTTTTCAGCAATTACCAAATTCATTTATTAATTTAGTGAGTATAAAAATCTTAACTTAGAGATTATGTATTCATTTCACTTGTTAGCATGGATTATTGGATTCAAGATGTAACTAACTGTGCTCGGTTGCGGCAGAAAGTGTAATGTTTTTTTTTCGTTTTTATACCGCTTACTAGTACTCCGCGAAGTTTCATCGTAATCATACGGCATACGAACGCATAGATAGCGAACAAACGAACATTTTTTATTCGAAATAACGAATCATAAGTTGAAAAATCCAGAACTCCTATGGCATTCGACAAAACGTAACTTTTTAAATACTTCACTCATATTTCAACGAAAGCAGAATAATTATTCATTTTTTATTTGATCGGCTGCCTCACGGCGTTAGTGTCAGAAACAAATTAAATATTTTAAGTACGGAGAGAAGACGGTTTTGTTTTTTCAAAATAATGTGAGAGACCAATTTTTCCCCTTAAAGTAGGGTACAAACAGAATGAGAAGATTTCGATGATCATTAAAAAAATCTTGATAATTTCTACCAAGAATTTTTTTGTAGATGCATATTTCAATACAAAACACCGTACTCAAATTAAAGCGTAAACATAAATAAAGTTAGTAAATTAATTTAAAAGTGACTTAAGTTCAAAGTGTACGGAACTGTAGCTTATTTGGCCTGTGCAAGTACTCGAACTACCTGACTGCATTGACGGTCTGTTCAAACACTTGATTATGCATTTCGTAACTGCAGTTTAATCGATTACTACCGATCACAGACGGTATCGAGACAATTATCGATTCGAATAAACTTTAACAATATTTGTTTAGGAATTCTTTAGATGGTAATTTGTAGTTTGTTTTGTTTTTGTTTTTTATATTTAAGCAGGTACTTACGGGCTTTTTTATATAAATACTTAGTAGTTTGCTAATGAAAATACAACTAGAATATCTTAAAAAAGCTTACCTTAAATTATTTGTTTGTTTTTTAATTAAAAAGTTGCTCACGCCTAGGAATTACTCCTGCATGGAAAGTGCATTTCACAGACAGAAATATAACGAGCCCGAGCACCCAACCTCGGTACAAACGTCGCAAATCGCAAAAATAGTCTCAGAGCGGCATTCCAATCACATAAATACTAGGTAAATCACATAAACATAATTATTATAAATGTACCTAAATATCATATTTTGTTGAACAAAATTCTAATTACGTTTTTCCGAGCTTCTTTGGTTAGTTTGCTCCTAGTCGTTCAATGATATCTATTTAGCAGGGATTCCAGGAATATTCTTAATTCATATTACAAGTATTTAATAAAGGTAAAAATATTTAACTGGAAATCGTAACAGGATCCCGAATTTTGTAGCACACCGGGAAGAGGGAACTCTGGGAAATGGAATCAAGCTGCTTAAATATCGCGCTATATTTTCCACGTAAAACTTTTAAAATACAAAGTATAAAACTTCATATTATAAATATTCCCATAAAAATGTTTTCATAACATAGGCCAATTCTTGGTGTGCAATAGTAAGTAGGTATATTTTATTCCAAAAGGCGAATTCTCGTAGTTTTGACATTTTGGGGTGCTAAAAGGGAGCCTTTGCGAAATACAAACCAGTTTGGGGTGCAAAAAGAAAGTCTTCATGATACAAAGCAACAGTACGTCCGTCGCATAGTGGGCGGTGAAAAATGACGTAGTAAGTAAATAAACAAGATTATTGGCGATAGATAGGCTGATGGCGGATGGTGATGATGATTGGCGATGAACCTACCATGGCCAAATAAACAATTAGCTCCTGTCGACACTAAAAAGAAAACGGTAGAACAATAATAATTCGTACAGCAAGAAATATTGTTTTATTTTTGTTACCTTTAATCTCCAAACAAATTGCGAAATAAAGTCGTTATAGTCACAATCAGATGAATTTTAATTTAATGGCAAATTTGTTAAAAACTTTGGCTGACGACAAATAAAAACAATCTATGCCTGTTAAACAAACAAAACTTACAAGAATGACTAATGGAGTTAATTGGAATATAGGAGTTTATTCAACTTGATACGGCGGCTTTGTCAAATCAAGTCAGCTTGTAGGCATAGGTAATGATGTGGCCATATACCAATATATTCTTACTCACGCCCACGTGCTTATAATGTCCACGGCACTCATAAATTATATCTTTATAATTAGATCTAGTTCATCATTTTCTTTGATAATTTTCTATGACTTCTCCTGCTGCCTTCAAAAGCTTAACATCAAATTTTCTACAGTAGTTGCTTAGTGAATTTGAAAATTGTATGATACAGATGCCTTTTAAGCATCACCTTATCAGTAAAATCTTCGACTTAGACATCTTATCCCTTCCTCTCTTTTTGACGAGGTAATTGGCAAAATTTAGATATTCTATTTATACGCACTAAATTAGAGGAGCTTATAGCGCTCTATAGTAAGTCACAGACATCTATTTAGGGAGGGCTTTGAACTGAACTAGGTTCAGAATATTTTGAGTCGACTTTAAATGGTATTTATGTATGATGGTACATACTTACCATATCAAAAGCTACAATGAACGTGTTTGCTTCCAATATAAATGGATTCAGCTATACCTACACTATATGAACTAATGTAGTTTGATTTAATTTTCCCTTAAAATCGAAGGTGGTTTGTAGCTTTCTAGGCTCTTAGATGAGCAGGTTATTTTGATACGCTCCAGGTGTGAACAACGTATATACCTTGCCTAGCTGGATGCCACATGAAGGCGAATGATCCAGAAATGCATCATTATCAGTCTTTTAATTACCTTTAACTTGTACATATTTCCTTGTATATTCTGCATGTAAATGTAACGTTTACGTAGACTCGTTAAATCGAGAGACGAAGGTGCCAGCGTAGGCGGAGGTAGCTAACTTAATGAACCACATTGTCTTATTACTTTAAATGGCTGTGCGGGTTTTTTTCGTCTGTACTTTGGACACATGTAAATAACATTGTGGGTGGGTCGTATCCGCTATTTCATACGTAGGTAGCGAATTCTGTGTTTTATTGTGCTTATTTTGTTTGAAATTACCTATTATATGGAAAAATGCATAGCAACGGCACACTTTTAATCGTACAAAATTTTTACGACTAACTTTACGATGTAGATGGTACTTTTTAAAACCCAATAATATTTAATTAAAAAATACTGGTAGGTTATACAGAGCAGTAGCATGAAAAATGTTACGCTCCCAAACGTTGCCTACTCAAAGTTCGCACTCACTTTCAGTTTCATGATATTAGTTCTCATAATAATAATTACTACCTAGGTAGTAAATCATTACGCTGGAGATAATTATAAGTCTCAGAACTTACACGTGTCTTTTTTTATTCATGCGCTATCAATACAATCTAAGTGCTATGTTTATTTCTCATTTTGCTTTTGTAGTCTAAGAGTTAAATTGTACAAAGCAATTTTATGTGTTACTAGCTGATGCCCGTGACTATGTCCGCGTAGATTTAGATATAAATTACATAGATTTTTTGGGCCAGAAACCCTCTCAAGCGTACTCAGAAGACCCTACCAAAGTTTCATCACAATCCGATCAATGGTTTAAGAACGCATCGTGGACAAGCATACAAACGTTCATTTTTATTTAAATAGATTAAAGTATCTACGTATGCTGTAATTTGTTATGTTACTCATTAGAGTTGATAAATTTTGAATGTTTATAAAAGAGCATATTACCTCATATAGCCTGGCTTGTTTCATAACGGGTTCCTCAAGGTATCTAACTTGGACCTTTACGTCAAAGCTCATTTTATTAACACTTAAAACATTTAGCGACTTCTGTTTGTAATAAATAAACTATTAAAAATAATATCCTCTCGTTACATTTTAAAGACTTGTTAAACATTTTGAATGTTCAACTTATCATCATAATTTCAGCCTGGTATCACCCACTGCTTCAATTAGGTAATTTTATTGTTTGCACAAAAATAGAGACCTCAAGAATACGGTATGGTGTTGTAATATAGAACAACTAAATTAACCGAAGCCTAACTTTAATATAGTTTAAAATCCATTTGCGAATTAGCCCCAAATCAGAAAAAAATGCCTTCGTTTTTCTCATATCTCTAGCATATGGAATAGCCTAGAGACAATTCTCCTGCTAGCCATTCAAATGTAAATGTAAATACCAAATCTGAAGAAACAAAATAAATTCTCGTCCATACGTGTAAACATGTTATAAACAATGTCAATCAGATTTATTGGTCGGCTTCACAAAGGGGTTATGTAGTGATATGCCAGTGAGACAATTTTGCCCAATATGGTTAGGCCTTGGTGCCCACACGAGTCGGTATTGGATCTTTTAATGTGCGTAATTGCGGTCATATTAAGACCTGAGTCCGACTGCTCCTCCCACGTTTGATAGCCTGGTTAATTGTGTTTTACTTTTTTATAGATATTATTTTGTGGACAGTACTTACATGGAAGTGTATGAACTCTTTAAAACGTTTCCAAAATGGCCTTGGTCCAAAGGACCAATTTTCACTTCATACTTAGGACCTAATTTATGCGCATGTTGTAGTATACTGTCTCTTATAGCTGTGTAATAAAATTGATTCATACATTTACATAACTAAACTCAATTGATAAAAAAAAAACATAATAAATAATAATTAATTTTAATTCTATTATACCCATATATTAGGTTTTAATTGGGTGCGAGATTTTACGTTATTATTAAAAATGCATTTGTCAAATTTTAAATGAATTAAATTCAACCCGGCTCATTGGACCAATTTATAGGACCGAAGTTAATCGTCTCTATGGCACCGGGATTCTTGTATGTGTAATGCGGAAGAGAATACCAGTGTCTGGATATACTGAGCACCTTTATTATAATGTGTCATGTTAACGTTGTAAATCAGTTTTATTACATGAGCCACCGTGGCGTTAGCACGAAAGAGCGTGTTCGTAGCATTCTGACATTGGCAAATTGTAAGTGTAGGTATCAAGATTGGTCCTTAAGGAATCTAGCGTCGAATTTATAAAGTTAATTGATTTATTTTATAAGGATCTGTAAGGTAATTTCTTGTCGATTTTGTTAGTACGCGACCTTCAGTATAGTGGAAGAAGTCTGACAGTTCAAAGTGTTGTTTCATATATTATGATACAATACACAAGGTAGCCGCTAGTAAGCATTTATTTTAAAACCAGACGCTTTAACACTACAAACGAATAACAAATAACTGGTCCTTAATTACTTATCTGCTAAGTTCACTGACTTGGTATCCAATGTCTCACCTTTGCACCACCCACGGGAAGAAAGCATTGTTTTGACGGTCACTATGGAGACGTTGAAATAGATAGTTTTATTCGATGTTGAGACACTATTATTAGGATCGATTATTGTTGAAACTACCTACACAGTGTTAGATTTCTTTCGTTTAGTTACTAGACTTAAAATAAGTTATATCGAAAAGGTTCTTTATTAGTGAACAGAGACATTGTTCAAGCGCTTAAAGCGGTTGAGTAGCTATCCTTAAAAAGGCACCTTGATTACTAAATTGCCCATGTCATGTACTGAATTCATATGTTAGGTGCTAACTTCGTCCAGAGAACACCTAGCAGTGTCTTCCTTACAATACGCAGGCAGTACGCAGCCTTAGCTACGATACTATGTATCCGTGCAACGTTCTATCATCGCGTGAGTCAGTCGCTTCATCGCTGCACTGATAATAACCAAATCGACAATTTATTGTAATATTGATCGATTACTCGAGCCTATGTGATGTCATACCAGCTTAGGCAACAGGTCTAAAGGTCACACAGCGCATCTAATCATTCAGCGAAGCGTGATTATTGCGTAGAAACCAGTTATAAATGTATAGCGAATGAATGACTCTGTTTTGATATTTCTGTTAGACCAGTTATAATTATAGTTAGTATGTATGGTAATAAGTTATTTATTTAGAGCAATAATAATAATATATCTCTTTATTGCACACCAAAATAAAATAAAAACATACAGAGAAAACCTTAAAACTAAAATTGTACAATGGACGGTCAATCAAGCAATCTATGGTATTTGAAGTTCATAGACTAAAATTTTGACGGATGGACAGTTAAGACATAAACCGACATATACCTTAGTTTTAGTCATTATAAAAACTGTATTTTTTTATCAGACATACAAACAAACATACTGTTTATTAAACATAGATGGCAGCTTAAACCTCTGTACCATATAACAAGTGACGAAGTAATGATGATGATAATGATGGTTGCAGCTGTCAAAAGGAATGACGGCAGGAGATACCCAACTTTAAAAGCGAAATATGAAAGAGTTAAAGATGTGGTCCCAGAATTAAATAATGTGTTCCTTAATCACTGAGTCAGCGTTATTGAGGACCTCTGTATTAATACCGACCTTCCTTAATCATTCGTTTAATCGGATTGTTATGACGTCATTTCTGTATTTGAGAAAAAAGCCTGATCGATGGTACTAGGTAATTAAGGACTGTGAACCCTGGACAATAAGTACGTTGACTTGCTGGACGGGCAATTTTATAATAGCATAAGTAAGACAATGCGATAGTCGTCATTTTCTTCTTATCGTATGGTTGATATACAACCTGGTGTCAGAGTTTAAACCGCCCTGTAGGCCTCTGGCTTTACAAACCGTTGAAAAATCTCTCAGGTGTGCCGGTCTCCTCACGCAACTTCGTCTGCGTGAATTATTTTCCGTGTCTTTTTTGAGATTTTTCAGATTTAAGTATACTATATCCTCCCTGAAGGTCCATTATAAATATAAGTGAAAGAATTTTGGAAATCGGATGGACAGTTCTTGACATTACCCCCTACATACAAACAAACAAACTTTTACCTCTTTAAATATAAGTTTAGTTGAATGCTATTAGGCAGCTTTCTATAAACTAATAATAACCTGCATCCTACCTGTAGTGGAGGATTGGAAGTAAAAACGAGCATCTAGATCACCAGACTTGCTTTTGAGAGCTTTAAGTCCAGATTTCTGCTGTTGTGTTCCTTGACTGTACCTATACAGTCGACCCGATTTCTTACAACAATAAATATACAAACTAGTTATCTATATTTATCTGTTGCTATGCTTTAATCTGTAACATCATGACATTTGAAGAAAATTGTTGTAAACCTACCTTTTGACATTTGAACATCCAAAAATATGTTACTGGTAGCTCCTAATTAGTATTCTCCTGTCGATCATTGACATATATGTACTGACGTTTATCAGTGTGGCATCTGTACAATATATCGTTTAAATTAATAAGTTTATGTCGTTGAGAGGCGCCGCAAGGATAGTGAGAATATTCACACTTTTTTATTCTTAAAACACGTTCCTAGCTCGCTAGGATTTTTCCTGTATTGAGTGCGTTTAAATATTATATGCAAACGACCCGGAACCATTGTCTGATGGTCACAAAAATACTTGGATTGTGCTGACATTCTTTCTCGACCCTTGCAAAGCTGATATTGAAGCTAAGCTATCTATGCGTTGATCAACAATAAGTATTCTCCCGTTTCTCTTATGGTATTCTCGCAGGATTCACTCTCGCCTACATCAACTGCTGGCAATCCCAGACGATGAGACACGTGTAGGCGTGTTAGGTACCTACTGCTACGTGATACAGCACTAGTCACACACAGTTCTAGGAAGGTCGACCGTACATAGAAATCTGCGTCTTTCGTCCGTCGAGGAGTTTGTTAAACCGTCTGATCTAGTGAAAAATCGATGCAAGTTTTCCCAATCCAAAAAACTATCCTGGGATCACATGCTCAACACTCGCGCTTGCAACCTCTAAACAAAGACGGCTGGCTTTCGTATACATTGGTTTAAAATTTCGTGACTGTACCGAGATCTAACATAGGCAAGTCGCAAGTTAGGACATTACACAGCAGACAAGCTTCCCATAAACATTTATTAATTGATAATTTTTTTTTGGTTAACAATAACGTCGCCCCCAACTAGGATTTCTCCTGTGTCGTGAATGCGTTTCACAAACATGAAAAATATCACATACACAAACACCCAGACTCGGAACAAACATCAAAATTATACTTGTCACAAAAGTTCCAGTTAAGAGGTGTTTCAGTTATGAGAGCTTATTATCGTTTATAAGGAAAAGGAGTTCAGACATACACACACAGTCCCACTGTATGGCGACGATGAGCTATCTATCATCAGTGGTATGCAGCGTATCTTTGTTATGATCCTTGTGTGAGTTATGTGACGGTCACGTGCTTCTTTGTGTCATTACCTGGCCCATGGGACCCGGTGACCGCCACCGACGCGCCTGCGCACCGTTTCACACAACGCCTTTTAAACGCTCGTTTCATGTCTTGAGTTTTTACGTGTTTATTTATTTTGCCAGATTTCTGCAACGCTTGTAGGATTTGTTTATTTTTAATATTAGAAGGTCGTTAAGGAAAGATTTTGTGGATTTATAATTATTAGTATAGAAAAATGTTTCATTTAATCAATTTTATTATAACTTATTTTTTAATAAATTGCGTCTTGATGATATCTGCATAGATAAACTTTTGACGGTGATTAAAAATAACTATATTTCAATTTAAATGCGCCGAGCCACTGATCAATATAATAATACATGCCAGTACTTCTCTAATTAAATATTTAATGTTAGGAAGATATGCTATATTTTTTGTGTCCGTAACTGAATTCGAGCATAACGACGTTGTTTTACCATAAATTTAACACAACGCAAAATAATATATAACAATAAAACTATTGTAGTATTTAATTAGTTGTATTACCATACAAGTGTTCGGTCTGAAGCACATAGCTCGTTAAATATCTTGTTATAACTAGTTTCATGTAAACCATACGTTTTTATGTAAAATCAATAACCATTGACAGTCCATTCTTTTTATGAGCCTCAACTGGAAAGGCTAACTGCATGCCTTGAAAAGTAACAATAAATTTCATTTAGAATACTTACACGAATAATAAGGAAGCTCCTCTCCGCTTTTTATATGATACTAGCGGACCCAGCAGACGTAGTACTGCCCGAAAAGCAGCGTCACCAACGGGTCCAACTCTGTCTTCAAACCATCCAGAAACTCATTGAAATATACACACTATGTCTACGCACGGCATGTATTATCTGTGGCCCGGACGGGGGCGACGGCTGCGGCGCGCGGGGCGAGCCGGCACGCACTTCACATCTTACCACGTCAACGACATTACATCCTATTCTTTGTTCTACACATTTATTATATGATTTTATACAGTCTACGTAGTATAGTTTCATTCCACGGGAGTCCTAATAGGTTAGATCCCAAACAAATTGGTCCTTCGACGGTTTATCAAGAAATCAGCTGGTGTGTGTGATACGAGAATAGTTTTATCAAGAGCAAGACGTTATCGGCCATTGACCCCGAGTCATCGCAGCGTTCAAAAATTGCAGTGTCATTGGCGCCTACGGTTGAAGATTTGAAGTCGCTACTGGATTTGTCGATAAGGATACGGATATTCGTGAGATTGTTTCAATTATTCCTTTCATCTCGTCTATCATTTCCCTATTTCCAGTTATTTTTAAGATTGATTAATCTGTTTTTTCAATTATACCTACATACCTATTCATTGCCTTATTGAGTTAGTTACTAGCTAATTCACTAATTCATTCGACTATTTTCACACCCATTATCTTATTTGCAATTCATTTTGCTTGCTTATAATATTTCTATAGCAATTAGCTCAAGGACAAAGAACGACCTTGAACTCATTACGCGGCGACAGCTGTTTTTATTGTTGCATTCTACAACAACAAATGCTTTAAAAGCCTTTAAGTGTGTTTCATGCGTGTCATTTAATCGATTTTGTTAAATTATCTTTTTAAATTTTGTGCACGTTTAGTTTCCGTGATAATGGCCGACAAGTTGATTCGAAAACGTAGTTCAATGAAAGCTAAGCTTACTACCTTTAGTTCACATCTGAATGTGCTTAACAGCTGTGACCGCCTCTCCGAGCTGCAAATAATTGAGCTAGAAAGCCGCTTCGATAAATTTAACCTTTTATACACAGAATTCGATAATTTGCAGACGGAGATTGAGGTATCTGTGGAAACACCGGATGAGGCGTACGCGGCGAGAGCCCAGTTCGAGGAGCAGTATCACTCACTGGTGGCGGTGGCGCGACGGTTGTTGTCGAAAGGTGACTCCAAGTGTCGTGGCTCCGCAGATCCCGTAACGGGTTCCGAGGCAACAATGCAAGGTGGGACTAACAATAACTATGTTCGATTACCAAAGATTGAATTACCGCATTTTGATGGCAGTTTTCAGTACTGGCTTGAGTATAGAGACACATTCACTTCATTAATTCATAAGAACGCTGGTATCGACAACATCAACAAGTTCCACTATTTACGTGCTTCACTTATAGGTGACGCAGCAGAAGTTTTAAAAAATATTGATTTCGAGGCCAACAATTATCAAATGGCGTGGGAATTGTTGGGTGAGCGATACAACAAAAGTCGTTCTCTGATCAAAAATCATGTGCAGGCTTTGTTCGATGCCGAACCAGTTGCAACTGAATCCAGTGTCTTTTTACGGCGTCTCATAGATGTAATCAATAAAAACATGAGAGCACTGACGTCCTTGAAAGAGCCTACACAGTACTGGACTACTCTAATTATCTATATGATGGAACTAAAATTAGATGCCGAAACTACTAAAGAGTGGTTAAAACATGAAAAAACATTACCTAGTACTCCCACATTATCTCAATTTTGCACATTTGTTAACGATAAGGCTGATTTACTTGAAACACTTGAGAAAGGTAACAAATTAAACCAAACAGACAAAACAGAGAACACTAAATCTAAAAGCTTAGTACAACAACATATACATAATACAAACAAAAACAGTAGTAATAGTTCATACAATAATAAATTCAAATGCCCTATGTGTTCAGGTAATCATTTTCTTTATTCATGTGATTCTTTCAAAAAATTAACCATAGAATCACGTATTAAAAAGGCCACAGAATTAAAAGTTTGTATGAACTGTTTGCGAATGGGTCATGTTGAAAAAAGGTGCAAAATGTCACACTGCAAGTACTGTAAGATTAGGCATAACACTTTATTGCACCTCGAACCAACAGGTACCCCTCCCATACACATTCCTCTGCCTAGTACATCTGATAGTGTTGCGCTTTCTGCTAATACTTCAGCTACTATGCCTTCTTGTACTCGCTCTTGTGTTTTGCTTTCCACAGCGCTGGTGAAAGCGGTGGATGCCAATGGAAAGAGGTGGGATGCACGAGTCCTACTGGATAGCGGTAGTACAGCCAATTTTATTACCGAGATTCTATGTGATAAGCTGCGTTTGTCTCGAAACGGCATGAGCTCCACAATCACAGGTATCAACAACCACACCAGTACTAGTGCACAATCTTGCAATCTCACAATCGAATCATTACACAGTGATTATTGTTAATATTGATTGTTTAATTCTCCCACAAATTACGCATATCGTACCGTCGTCTCCAATCAACATAAATAATGTTACAATTCCAATGGGTTTGCAGTTGGCTGATCCATCATTTAACATTCCATCAAATATAGATATATTAGTCGGAGTCGACGTTTTCTGGAATGTTATATCAGCCAATCAGATAATTTTAGGCAAAAATCAACCAAGGTTATGTGAAAGCAGGCTAGGATGGATAGTTTCAGGGTCCGTAAGCCATCAATCACGATCATCCCTTTCACATTTCTGCAATTTTGCAAACAACAATGACAATAGTGATTTATCCAAATTTTGGGAGTTAGATTCAGTACCTGAAACACATTTGCTATCTGCGGACGAACGTTCGTGTGAAGAAAGTTTCTATGCTAATACAACACGCAAAAACGACGGGCGTTTTGTAGTCACTATGCCATTAAAGTCTGATCCTTCTACTTTAGGTAATTCATATCAAATGGCAAAACACCGATTTTTATCTCTAGAAAGACGATTTGCACGAGATTCAAATTTCAAAAACATGTACATAGAATTCATGTCCGAGTACGAAAAATTAGGTCACATGTCTGAAAATTCTTTTTCTTCCGCAGAATACGATGGTAAAGTCAATTACTTTTTACCTCATCATGGGGTCAGACGTGAATCTAGTGTAACAACAAAATTACGTGCAGTTTTCGATGCATCTGCTAAAACTACAACAGGTGTGTCGCTAAATGACTTACAATTTGTTGGTCCTACGGTTCAAGACGATTTATTTTCTATTTTATTGCGTTTCCGTCAACACAAATATGTAATCTCTGCGGATATAGAAAAAATGTATCGCGCTATCGAAATTAATCCTGACCAGAGATCACTACAACAAATTGTTTTTCGTAAAAGTCCGACAGAGCCATTAAAAACCTACACGTTGAACACTTTAACATACGGTACAGCGTCGGCACCTTATTTAGCTACTAAATGTTTAGTTAGCTTAGCTGACAAAGTATCAAACGAGTACGTTAGGCGAGCTATACAACATGATTTCTACATCGACGATTATTTGAGTGGTTCTGATACAGTTTCAGGCGCATTGGATCTCTGTAGGGAAACCCAAACTATTCTAGCATCTGCTAAATTTAATTTAAGAAAATGGCAGTCTAATAGTCCAGATCTCCTGAAAGAATTAGGTATAGAAAATAATATCAGTGTTCTAGATCTTTCAGACAGTAAATATAATACTCCATCAAAAACTTTAGGTTTAAATTGGTTGTGCAATTGTGATAAATTGTCATTTTCTATTAACATCACTTTAAAACCAAAGGTTACAAAGCGACATATTTTGTCGGTTATCAGTCAGATTTTTGACCCACTGGGCTTGGTGAGTCCATGCATTGTTGAAGCAAAATTAATCATGCAGAAGCTTTGGTTAGAGAAGTGTGAATGGGATGACGACATATCGTCAGACGTCGCAAATTCATGGCTATTATTTGCAAAATCACTGCCCTGTTTAAATTATATAAAAATTCCACGTTGGATTTTATGTAATAACGCAATAATTCATGAAGTTCATGTCTTTACAGATGCTTCAGAAAAGGCTTATGGTGCATGTGTATACATTCGCTCAATAACCAGTTCAGGAACAGTCTCGGTTCGACTATTAACTTCAAAAAGCCGTGTTGCACCCGTCAAGCCGACTACCATTCCGAGGCTTGAACTGTGCGGGGCTCTATTAGGTTCAAGATTGTGCACAAAGGTTAAGGATTCTCTTACGTTGTCAATACAGCAATTTCAATTTTGGTGTGATTCCACAATAGTGCTGGGGTGGTTGGCAACACCTACACAGCAACTTAAGCCCTTTGTACGAAATCGTGTTAACGAAATACAAGAAAGTACGGGTTCTGTGTGGAGATACGTGCCGTCTAAAGACAATCCGGCGGACCTTGTTTCTCGTGGGCTGAAGGCTGATCTTATCAGCGAGTCTGAACTGTGGTGGTCAGGCCCCTCATTTCTTATCAATAACAAAAATGATTGGCCGCAACAGCCCAATAAAAGCGTGAAACAGGATCTACCTGAAGTGATTTCTAATTTAGTAGATAGTAATTTCGTAGATAATAATTTAGTACATAGTAATTTGGTAGATAAAAATAATTCTAAACAATCCCTAGAATACAATACAATTATACAACAACTTATTTATAAATATTCCGATTTTAATTACTTACAAAGAATTGTAGCTTATGTTCTAAGGTTTATTTATAATTTAAGCCATAGGGACTCTAGGTTAACAGGTTCCATTTCTATCCTGGAATTTAAAAATGCCTTAAATTGTATTTTACGTGTAGCTCAATGTGAAATGTTCCCAGAAGAATACGCGAGCCTTTTGTCAGGAAAACCACTGTCACGTAAGAATAGACTAATCTCGTTAACTCCTTTTTTAGACAGTGACAACATAATTCGTGTCGGGGGCAGACTCGATAATTCCCCATACGACTATGATGTAAAACATCCAATTTTACTTTGTAGTAAGCATCATTTAACAAAAATCTTGTTTCATATGCAACATAAAAAATTACTACATGCTGGTCCGCAGTTACTGTTAGCAAACATTAGACAAACTTATTGGCCCTTAGGGGGCAGAAACCTCTCTAAGCAAGTAGTAAACAAGTGTTTTAAGTGCTTCAGATTTAAAGCCAAAAATGTTCAGCCAATCATGGGGCAACTACCCGATACTAGAAGTACTTTAGAATTTCCTTTTTTTAATAGTAGTGTCGACTATGCTGGGCCGGTATTGATTTCTGACCGGAAGGGTCGTGGTAGTAGATTAATAAAGTCCTACTTGTGCATTTTTGTATGCATGGCTACGAAAGCTGTGCATCTCGAGCTTGTTACGGATCTTTCCAAAGAGGCTTATAAGGCCGCTCTAAATAGATTTGTCGCACGTCGTGGCAAACCACGTACTATATTGTCCGATAACGGAACAAATTTCGTTGGCGCTTGTAGTGAATTTTACACATTTTTACAGGGATCACATGTTGCGTCTGAAATAGCTCAGGAAGGCATAGAATTCAAGTTTGCACCTGCTTACTCGCCACACTTCAACGGCCTAGCTGAGGCTGCAGTTCGTTCGACGAAACACCACTTAAAAAGGCTACTACAGCTTACTCATTTTACTTATGAGGAAATGGCTACGTGCCTAACTCAAATAGAGGCAATTTTAAATTCTAGACCCCTTACTCCTCTCTCCACTAACCCTATTGACTACTCTGCGCTTACACCTTCTCACTTCCTTATTGGACGCTCACTTATGTCTGTTCCAAATCCTCAGATCACTGACGCCAACATCAACCGCTTGGAGCGCTATCAGCGTGTAGAATACATCAAACAGCATTTTTGGAAACGATTTAATCTCGAATATATTTCTAACCTCCAGCAGAAAACGAAATGGTTTTCTTCCAACAACGATTTGGCGTTGGGATCGCTTGTCCTTGTAAAGGACAGGGCGCTGCCACCTTTCTGCTGGTTGCTGGGACGCGTTGTGCAGGTGTACCCTGGCAGCGATGGTGTTACGAGAGTCGCTGAGCTCAAGACGAAGAGAGGAACAATTCGGCGCGCCTTTAACAATATTTGCCCACTACCTCTTTGAAGCAGAACCTTCAACCCGGGGAGCATGTCTACGCACGGCATGTATTATCTGTGGCCCGGACGGGGGCGACGGCTGCGGCGCGCGGGGCGAGCCGGCACGCACTTCACATCTTACCACGTCAACGACATTACATCCTATTCTTTGTTCTACACATTTATTATATGATTTTATACAGTCTACGTAGTATAGTTTCATTCCACGGGAGTCCTAATAGGTTAGATCCCAAACACACTACATTTTATCCAAATCGGCCCAGCTGTTTAGGAGGAGTTAGGTGACAAACACACCTACAGTAGAATTAGGATATATATTAAGATACAAATTGGATACAAATTGGATACAAATAATTGTCTCGTATGGGAACTAAGCTGAAGACGTCCGTCGATTAGGTCTTTGTGTCAGATAACTTGATTTGAAAAACAAGATGGGTATAATCTGTCACAAACTGAGCATAAATAATCTATTCTAATCAAGGCCATTTTTCAATATATAAAATCAATTGTTTTCTCTCAAAATAAAATTGCTTCTATCTAAATAAAAAAAACGTCGACACAAGCGTTCGAACTGCGTTTCCGCGCGTCTTTTTCTCGCTAGTGTAAAACTGTCGAATTTGTCTTATTGGGCAATGAGGACGAAATACACCAACAAAAGGGTTCCAAGAACACCCGTCTCGACTCATCCGTCCCATTGACTCATACCTACTTGTTTGTTATTATTAACCCTACTTCCTCCACACTCATTTCGGTCTGCTAACTATTGTCACGCTTCGGAAGACGTTGCACCGCTAAATGTTATTCAAACGTGGATTCGTAACATGCATATATAATCCTGTGGATTATGGACGTATTATTACATCGTGTTATGTATAATCCAATAAAAAGCTGTTATAGGATTAGATATTTTTCATGTTTACATCAGTAGCCATTGCTTTGTTGGTCTAGCGGTCTCTAAGTGCGTCTGCTGAGCAAGAGGTCCAGGATTCAAATCCCAGATGGATAAAAGTGTTACTGGGTTTTTTTTATTAGGTAATCCCCAGTAGGACTACAGAGCCTGAATTTATGCCCGGTTAATGGCAATAGGCTCGCCCTCTATAATATTGGGAACTAACGTAACTGGCGAAATGACGGTGTAGGTACTCTATGTCTGGCTCTGCCTAGTTTGGGATCAGAAGACCGTGTGTGAGTCCAAGATATTATTATTATTACTACACCTCTGACTACCCCTTTGGGGAAACTAGCGTGATGTTATATTATGTTTTACATCTGTAAAATAATTTATAGTACCATTACTGTTCGTTTATAGAACCATTGTGTATAGATACTAGTTGGTGTCTCAGTCCATTACCTAATAATAAATAAATTATTATAATTTAATTCGACGGCAAATATTGAGCCAAACATACCTATACGATTTAAGCATATTTCGCATACTTAAAGAGATATAAAAACTAGTTAATTAAACTAGTTAGAACTAGTAACAACCGAATCACTGACATTTATATTAATTATTTAATCTAATAATTCACAGTCAAGTCAATTCCGCTCTATTAATGTGTTACAATAGTATATTATCGGTTCGTTCTATCAAAAATATCTCATGACATTTAAAAATATTTATTTCTCAGACATATTGCATAACATATAGATTGTCTTGTATTTCTCGTTGAGATTCGTACCAGCAATGTTACATGTTAACTATTTTTTTCCCCAATTAGTGGGCCGCCGGTTCGTAGATTTTTTTGGGTTAAAACATAACCTATAAAATTTTCTTTTTTCAGTCCAGCCCCCTTACCATGATCTCTTAAAGCAGGACAGTTTAACACGTGGAAACGGAACGCCGCTACGTGCAGTGTAATGCGGCGTCTCGCTTCCACATCGTAAACTGTCCTGCTTTAAGAGTTCATGGTAAGGGAGCAGGTACCTTACTATGAGCTTGCATTGCAGGTAATTTTCCGCTGTGGAAGCGAGACACCGCTATGTGCAGTGTAGTGCGGCGTCTTACTTCTACAGCGGAAAATGACCTACTATACAAGTTTATAGTGACCCCGCTGTTTTATGAATGTGTTATCTTTTGAAAACCCACCATTATATATGAGTATTTGTATTTATTTATTCGAAATACATAATCCACTAAATTATATCATATACCTGCATATTTTGCTAAAATTCATTGAAGTCCTACTGTTTTTCCAAAAGTATTTCACATTCTTTAGTCAAATCAAATCTCTTTGCATTTAGTACCTATTTTAACATAAACCATATATTGAAATAAAACCTTTGTACGGATTTTATCGCGGTTTTAATTAAGGACCAAAAAACAAATTAAAACCGCGATAAAATCTGTAAAATAATTCTATTTCAATGTCAAGTATTCGTGTAAGTGATAGAAAATATTATGACCCATGTATTGTTATAAAAAAAATACACACCGAACACATAACCTCCCTTTTTTGGAGTCTGTTAAAAATACAGATCAAATACTTGACCTTGACAGATACACAAAGGACTAACATCTAATCATTAAACAATCCATCAATATAAATAGAATACATTATCTAAAGAATAACAAGACAACGAATGTCAGAACAAAGTTCTAGCGGCGCGCAGCTTGTGTTAATTAAATCTAATTACTCTTATGTATCAGATGCGTAACGCGCATGCGTCATGTATGGTACAGATACAAAATTGTTATTGCAACAGTCAATTTCTTCAAGTGGCTTTTGGATTTACTGAGCCTCGTTTCCTTTCAATTCTGGTGTTAATTTCTCGCAATCATAGCAGTCTTCCACCGCTTGCCCCACCAAACGAAAAATTAAGCTGAAAGTCTTATTAAGTATTAATTATTACTTCCTTTTCACAAGTGTTTAACGCTGGCCTTATTAAAAAAAAACATTCGAATTCAGAACAGACTTTAGAGAAAAAATATTGCTGCGTGATAATTTATATTCTCCAATCTTGCTCATTTCATCGCACGTAAACCAGAAATAGGTAAAAGCTTACAATTTTTAATGAAAATGCACTTAATCTTGCAACACTATACGTCAATTCTGTGATTTGCGGTATACACGGCAGGGCGCTTACGCAATACACTTTCACCATGCGTTTAAGCGAGGAGAGAGTCCCTGAGATTGCCTATTACTAGATTACCTTGTGAAGTCGGGAAAATAAGAAAGTGTGTAATGTGTCCTCGTCTGTATAGGACGTAAACGCAGCTGATTTCACCAACTAAACATGCAATGAAAACTGTTTATTTGCACAATCGAATTGAGAGTTTTATTGATATCACACGATTGACTGTTCCATAACACAAAACCAAGTATGAAATTGCTTCTTATGTTAGTAGATGCTGTAGTTCAGGTCACCTCAGGGGTAACACTTTCAGAGTGTGTTAGCAAAAGGTTCAGTAATATAAAGCCTTCTGAACTCTTTTCAGCGCATAGCTATAACATAGGTATTGATGTATTTAGCTATGCCGACGCCATCTATCTAGTTTAAAAAAAAATGACGTGTAAAAGTGTTTTTTTAAGACCTATTTACAGAAATAAAATCATTTATCATTTATGGAAAAATAACCTAATAAAAAATTATGATGATCCTATCATAACTACTCGTATACTCATGAGTATTAAAAACGAAGGTATTCAGAAGGAGACTAACGAAAATAAACAGTTAATTAATTAGGTATAAAACATAGTCTATTTGGAGGATTGTATATACAAGTAGTCGCAAGAGAAGCACCCAGAAATAGTCTCAAGGCTCCCGGACTATCATTTACGAAGATATAATTTTAATTAAATACATTCTTAATAATATGTTATTTGTATCAAGTTCTAGATCGTATTCAAATGCAGCATTTAAATTAAACGTATCTTCGTATAAATGCTGCGATCAAAGCAATGTGGGAGTATTCCGATAGTAACTAACTAACACGGGTGGTCTGAAGGAAATAATTGACAGTAAATAATCGAGTCTACGAGTGAATGACGTCAAGGTGAAGATTTTAGGAGACACATTTGATTAATTTATGAAGTTTTAGGCATTAAATTGACTTTGCTCATGTGTCGTATAAAAAAACGTCATTACCAAACAAATAATCCTACGTTGAAATATGTTAAAACAGTTAAAAAACGTGAAATATAGGTAGCCAACAAAAACTTAGAACTGCGTAATGATGACTTTAAACAGGAGTTCCCAGCGCCGAAACTCAACGCTAGCAGAATCAATGTTTATAATTACCGGTATATTTTATTTCGTGACATGACAAAGAGCGACAAAAAGTGTTTACATTTATTTGGGTGCGACCTCTGCGATGAGCAAGGTTGTTCCGCTCTGCTCCGGGTAGGAAGAAGGAAAACTGATTCTCTCGTTGCCATAAGCGGCAGCCTTGCTGTGACAATGGCCACCGCGATGCACCGTACAACACACTTTATTTGGATGCAAACCTCTTTCACCCACGGTTTTGACTCCTGCTACAAACGACAATAAGCCTGCGATTAGACTGATTACTGACGTTTAGAACTTTGTGTCAAAATCAACATACTTTTTGCTGACAAAATATTTTTTAAAGGGATTACATCTACCAACTTATTTAAAATTCAAAGTCACTGTTTTATATTCATGTAAGCCATTTACAGGGACAAAGCAAACATATTTATATTTTATTAAGTACACTATAAATCATATATCTATTATTATAAAGTAATAGGTACCTATTTATTAAGTAGGTAGTATATTTACTCGATTGCACAGTACGGTTGTCAACTAACTGTTAAATGGCCTAACCTCTGAAAGTTTAGTGGTAAAAAGTTTATAACTAAAGAGTACCTAGTGTCTCACTAGGTATATTTCCCTTTAAACTCCATAGTACCAAATACACTAAATACAGATCAAAACCTTAATCATTTACTGCAATACACAAAACCACTTGCAAATCTATTTAATTACTAAAATCTTAATAGCACGCAAACGTGGTTCAATATCTAAATGCTACCTAATTATTGATCTGCCGTATTAATTACAAACACTATGGTGGTATTTATCTAGTGTTTGCCCAGTTATCGAATAGTATTTATCATTAAATTAGTCGCAGTAAACATTACTCGGTAACCGTTTTGTAAGATATCGTGGGTAAAGGTGAAACGGGTTTACATAAACTGAAATATTTATGTTGCTTCAAAACTAATGATTTCCTTGCTTGTAATGTGCTTGTATGAATTATATTGCGATATTTAATAAAAAAATTGGAATCCTGAAAACGCGTTTGCATGGACACACCTTGACTCAGTAGCGACACGTACCTATGACAGTACACAGCAGGCTTCAATAAATAACCAATTTGCCAAGCAATGTATTAGAATTATTTTATTAGAATTTCTTGCTTATTTCCTAAAATTAGGATTGAGCATAAGAACAACTTAAAGCATATTTAAGTTGTTGACTGCCACGCGGTAGACGCAATAGACAAACTATTGTTCGCGGTCACCGGTGATCGCGATAGCGCTCAAAGGGTTAAAGACAGAAAATAATCGACAATGTTTACCTATACGTCATACCTAATGAAACAAAATTTATTTTTGATTACTGACGCTTATGCAAAGCTAGACGAGTTTTAGAAAGTTCTACGGCGTATCATCTTAATGATGAATCCCGATATTGTGTCACATTTAGCAACAACTTGGTTGGGCACTACCTTAATTTAGCACCAGCAATAAGGCATCTCATTCCTTTAAGGCGTTTTGACCTAAAGCCAGTGAAGGGGTGACACAGTGCAATAACAACATAAGTACGTTTGTATTAAAGCTTTTATCAGTAATTATATAAATTTCATTAGCCAACTGTCAGTTAATATCTGAACCGTAAACTAAGACTATACCAGTCTCAGTGAATTCGCAACAAATAAGGTCACATAATATTAATTAGACAGGTTGTTTAAGGCCTCCGTATAGTACTATCGTGTGTGAACGCGCAGGCCTCATTACCTTAAATTGAATACTTACGTGGCACTGCGCCTGCACATATAAGCGGGTCACAGATGTCGTATGACATTTCGTAATATCATCTACATGTCGAGTATTTTATAGGATTATTTACTGCGCAATACCTATCTAGAAGTCTGACTGTGACCTCACAAGTAAATGAGGTTTTATATGATAGATGGCGATAGTAGTAGACACTTGAATTATATGTGCTGTTTTATTGGTGTGTGATGATAGTCTGTGGGACGATTACGGATACAACACCCTTCTGTCGGGAAAGCAAGTCGTAAAAGAGGTGACGGACTTCTTAGGCCCGATAAATGGCAGTAGGCTTGCTAAGTAAGAGTAATATCTAAGGCTGCAAAATATGTTCTACTGACAAAGGAGATCTTTTCCTCCTCCTTCAGAGAATACCGACGAGATAATTAAGTAATTGTTGTTTTGTTCAATACTATTTATAACTGTTCTAATGCTTTCCGATTTGCATTCGCGGATATGAGTTTAATCGTGCAGGAAGATCGCTTTCACGCAGTTACGTGGAAAACAGTAAAGTTGTGGTCTCATGTTGATTTCCATATCGAATAACGAGGTTATAAGCGATAGCTAGCAAGACTAGCCAAAGTGTACGTGTCTCTGAGTTTTTATTTGCCAGTCTGTATTTAATTTATTGCATATAGGTAGATATAGGTGGTCTTCAGACAAATAGTAGGTTGTTTGTGCAATCTTAAAAAAAAAACGCAATATACCATCACCTTGCTTACCTCTTCAAAGTAGACATAATTAAAGCCCATGTTAAGGGCTTTAATTATGTCTGTTACATGCCTTAACAGCGCCTATTTTATGAGTACCAACGATACTACAGATAATATTATTTTAAAAACTACAAGTACGCACAACAGACATTTATATTTACAGTTTATGAAAGGTGATTGTAATCTCGGGTCCGACTCTTTCAAGCGTGACGGCTACTGTAATGTTTTTTGCTAAAGCTAGCGGGTTATAACGTGGATATGAAAAAGTTGTTTTGTTCATAGGATAAAGTAGTCTAATCAGCGTACTGATAAACTTAATATTAATACGAGCGTGTGTATATTTTACCTTCCGTTATGCACTACTGTTTTCTTTAGCCTATTTGTCCCACAGCTGGGCAAGGGTCTATCTTTTTCCTTTCCGTCTCCCCCGATATTTCGTCATTTCTAGTCAATGAATGAAATATAAGGTAATATTTTTTTTTGTATGGCCTGCAGGCCGTTTGACGTCTTATTAAAAGTTCAAACCGCAACCACGCGAGAGACGAAATGAAATAAAATGACAACTCATGCTTGACGATTTCCGGATCACATTGCCTTAAGGTCAAGTGCAGTATATCAACAACCCTTTGCAGGACCAATAACCTAAAAATGTCGTTCATGTCGGTGCGTTATTATTAAATTCATCACTGTAAATGCAACTGAACATTCTAGAAAATCTCATAAAACAAGGGCAAGTTAACTAACGAGAAAGGACACAGGTGAACATAAGGCTCACTCACACGACAGTAAACATATATACGTGTCAAATAAACAGATGTCAGTGACAGAGAACTCTTAACGAATATCGGATTCTCACGGTCGGGAAGATATTCGCGGTCGATCGTCGCGGAGGTAAGATGCAGGATGGAGATGCCTACAGGAGTCTTTGTCTTTTTATCAGGTGTTGTTCCAGTAGTTGGGATATAGCCTCGCCCCGAAGTACATTATCCGTTTATATAATCCTACCAGTAATGAAAATTCTATTTGTTAGACAGGATAAAGTCTGGGCTATTGGTCGCGAATCCCACCAGACCTAAATATTCCTTTGGTTCACAATTCTCGAGAATTTCGGCGTTGTATTTGCTTAAGGTACCTACGGATATACATATATTAGAGATCTTTTTTTTAAATTAATTGGAGAAGTTGACGTAATCATCATTTGCAGGACTGATGATCTCAGTATGAAGTTATTAATGTGCCTGAGCAGATTATTACGGTCTACCTGTTATTTTTTAGTCACCGCTGGCATCCTTTATTTGGAAATTAAAAAAAGAATTATGCGACATCTTGACCGTTTTCATCTACAGTTATTTGTTCTGAGTTTGAAATTATTGTGTGGCCTGAAAATATTGGTAAGAAAATATTATAAGCCACATCCAACACATTTCACGTGCGTGTGTGTTTTCATCGCGTAGTTGCGCGTACGCCTCACAACGTTCTATCTGGGTTTATTTATTTAAATATGCGTAAACTGCGCTTGCCTGCGCTGCGCGCCTTTGTCTTGGTACCTTGGTACTAATATAGCGGGCTTCCTGCTCATCTCGGCGGTTTTATCGTTCTTTTGCTTCGAGGCTGACAACTGCTTTCAATATTTTAAAAAACACAAAGCAATGCTATATCTCTTTACTCGACGCAATTTAGGAAATAGAGCGAAACTCTCCGTCCAGACGCCCAAATAAGTTCATACATTTTTTGCTTTTTAAGCATTTGTTGTTGCTTTCAGAAAACATGGTAACGTTGAAATAATTTCTAAATTCGGGCGGAATCTATACAATAGCAGGTTTTACGTCCTAATTAAGTAAGTATTTATGTAAATCGATAAAGAAAAATACCGATTTCGTAATGTGGCATTCAAAGAATGATCCCAAATATATAACCAAAACAGGCACGCAAGCCTCACACAGTTGAACCATAAAATGCTTTGCATACCGAAAATAAAATAAGACGCTCGAAGGACCAATATTATGAACACGAAACAAATGAGCAAAGTTAGCTTTGCGTTCTGCCTTTTGTTTTACATGACCGTTATCACAATTCCCTTAAGGTCGAAACTTGATTATTGACAGCTCGAATCTGGGAAGCGGGAGTTTTAAAAACGGAACAAATGCTTTTGCGTTAGCGTACTTTCTCAGCACTACTCACGTCAGAGATATGCGTTTAAAGGGTTTCTTCGGAACCGTCACGTAAATTAATGAATACAGAGCTTTGTAAGTTGCGCAAATGATCCAATGGTTGCGGTAACTCATCGTGGTTCGCTCGTAAAATCGGCTGCGACAATCATGGTTTTCGGTCGGTTTATGAACGGTACAGTTTATTTCTTTTTCTACCCAGTAACCCCTGATCGTATATCGCTTGATTTTGTATGTATTTATGACGGTTTCGGTGAATTATCAGGGCGTTGGTATCCAAAATATAAGTCATATTTGCAGGTTATTATATTATTAGTATTTTATTTCCGGTTAAATTAATTCCGGAGTATTTTTTATTACTATAAGTAAATAATATTGGTTGAGTGGAGAGACGTTAAATCGATCTGGTACCAGATTCATTTATTATGTTGAGGATACTTGCTCTTGATCAAAATCGCCCTAAAAACGATAATTAAAGGCAAAACTCATTAGTCATTAAAACAACCCTTTGTAAATGAATGTCAACGTTCTACTTTAATTCAAAAGTCCTTTTTATTTGTGAACTATTAATAAAGTCAAGGGGCTAACCAAATTACGCGTCGGCGTTGTTAACGCAAACTTTTTATAGTTTTTTTTAGCGACGTGATTCAGCCGTCCGATCTGTCTCCGGGTCATATACCCACAATTGGTAAGCTGCCTTTGTTATAATACGCTGAAACATATTTATTATTCTGCAAAATTGTGGTTAAAGAGTTTCTTAATGTCTTGAAGTAAAGCGTTTAAGAATTATTGAGTTGGATGTGGAGTCATGTTGAGTGTTTTTTGGAACATTATTTTGAGGCAAATTGAAAGTGATGGTTCTAATGAATCTTATGTTTTTTATGGTAGTATTTAAACAAATTCTCAATAAACTATTACACGCTATTGAGCCTTATTTACCTATTGAGAACATATTCCGTTATCCGCATCCCTTCTACGCACAGCAGCAAAATTTAAAGCACCGCTATGAATATGCTCAAGTGTATTTCTTATATACTTAGGTATAGTTTCCAACATTAATAAATGTCATTTTCACATTGTAATAACAATAAAATCTTTAGCAATATGCATTTGAATGTATTTGAGACGTGACAACATTCCAGGGTTTCATTGCATCACAATTTACTGCCTTCGCCGTATCGTCACCTATTCGCGTGTGTCCCACACCTATAAGCATAAAATCGGCTACGAGTATTGCATCCTGGTATATGTGTGGGTGAATATTATTGGCAGGTCTCCGACACGACAAACGAAAGCCCACCATTCACTGGCCGAATGATTTTTAAGACGTATTTGATTATTTAAATCTAGCGTACCGAAGGTTCCTTTTTGAACGGTAGTACAGATCGTTTTGTGCATGGCAGGCTTTAGTCCCCTCTGGATGCAGGAAGGCTCCACAAATAAAATATGTGACTTGAAGGCGACGGCGAGGTGCCGTCGAGATGAGGCTGCGCAGGCTGGCGGGAGAGAGACGGAAAACACTGTTCGGTTAAGTGCGAGTGGAACAGAAGCACGCTTGGCTATCTGGAGAAATGCGAGCACCTCATTTAATCGGTACGCGCTTCGTTTTGTAGGATAAAGGAAAATTTGCGATGCTTTAAATACGTTAGTATTATGCGTGTGGGTGTGTGATAAAACATTATTATTATCGCTACATCGCCTATTCAAGATTCAATCAGCCTATTTAAGCTAGACGGAGTGTGTTCTTAAGTTTATTTTCTTCAAGTAGATAAGAGATAACTGCGCCATCATTTATAATGTGTGATACAAAAGGTAAATTTAACCAAATAAAAGTTTAGTGTTACAATATTTACTCGTTTACCTATTGGCAACAAATTATTTTATTTTGCCGCAGGCATTGAATTTTATTTCTAAGCTAGGTTAATTATGTAACTCGCCTAGAGCAACTACATTTGTTTTGATATTAAACTAGTAATGGATTCAGTAGAAACTTATAACAGTATCAATCTGGATGTGTATATTTTTTACATGACTTACTCAGAATTTTAGACTATCGACTCGTCAAAGGCTTTTTACGCGGGAAATACTAAAAGCTTCCACGAAGAACTGTTTTCATTAAAATGCACACACGTTGGAATATTGTGCATAGCTTTTACTAGTAGGTAGTAGGGTAAAATATAATATTGATTTTTACTTTAATTAATAGATATTAATTAAAATTAACTCATTCAACGTATCTACATACTATTTTGTCACGGATAATAATATAGTTATTATGCACCTAGCAAAACAAAACACGTCATGTTTTACAAAAATATCAACCCGAAAATATAGGATTTTTCCTTTATTTAACTTTTCATTTTATTTTAGACTATAGGTACCTAACAATATTTAGCACTAAATTTAGGTACATAATCAAAGTTTTTTTTTAAATTAAATGTCCTAGGGTACTTGTTTTTCTAGACTACACATTAAAACATTCTATCATTAAAAATCGTACACGTTATTTTATTATTTCCAAATATCTGACATAAATAAAACTGCGCGTAATATTCCAGTTTGTACAAAACACTGGTGGAATATCGGGTCCATATTTGTGGATGTATTCAGCTCGGGGCTGAAAAAATAGGTTACAGAGTTTGCTGGTTACGCCCTTGCTAGCTACCTTTGCAATATAAAAAAAATTGCTACCAACTTTTTGTTTGTTATTTATCCCGAATTACTTATTGACTCCAATTTCTCTCACTAGGTTTTATAAAGGCTGTTATGGATATTATAACTTAAAGCTTGAAGCAGTCAGTCTATCAGAGGTTCCAGGTTCTTGATTCTTCTTCTTCAGATTCTTAATGATTATCATTTCGATACTTAGGGCAAATAATGTAGGTAGATATTTTGGATGTGGATTTTATGGTCACCCTTCCAAGGATAGACCTTGGCGAGGGAGGCTTAACCTCGTAACCAGCCCCTGACACATACACTCTCACTGACATGTAGGTAACCACGGGTATTATTGTCAAAAGTCAGTTTACAGTTATGATATTACATTTAATATGATCTGAAATGTATGTCACAGTTTTAAGTATTCTATAGTTTTAAACGCTTACAAACAAAAGTTACTTACTGCCTGATGCCGGCGACCGGCACAGGCTACATTATTGTCATAAACCCACACTCGGATGGTCGGCGCGTATTATACAACCAAATAGGATCATAAGGAAACCGCACGAAACCACTGTTAAATCAGGGACTACCACATTTGGTTGGGTAACACATAATCATAATATGAACTGGGAAAATTGTACGTATCTAGTAATCTTCTTTACACGTACCTTTGCTTATTTATAGCTTTCTGCGACTTTCAAATGGTAATGAAAAGTTTCGAGGTCGCGATTTTCTTAGCAAACCTGCTTTTAAAATTCTGATCTCATTATCATTATTTGTCAGGTATATTAGTTCCTCGAATATTGTCTAGACAGACTTTCAGGTAGTTCAAAAATGACGAAAACGTAGTGGGTAGTGAAAGGACATTTCAGCGAATCATGTTGCCAAGAAAGTTTAACATTTATGTTGTCATGGCAGAAGTGAGAAGATTATCATTAGCAA
Source organism: Abrostola tripartita (assembly GCA_905340225.1). NCBI lineage: Eukaryota > Metazoa > Arthropoda > Insecta > Lepidoptera > Noctuidae > Abrostola > Abrostola tripartita. The sequence continues at coordinate 3,588,999 of HG996494.1, forward strand.
TCCAATACAAAATTATTATAAGGAGCCAGCAAACACTCTTGTTTTCTTATACCTACCTACTTATATATTGTAGTATTATCGCCACTCATAAAAATGCATTATCTTGGAAGTTACCGACTGAAGTAGGTAGGGATATATTAACATTTCTCGATAAGTGAAACTAGTGACGGCTCCGCTCAGAAGTCAGCCCGGCTACTAACCTGTAGACTAAAATACTCTTTTCTTCAGCATAATTTTATTTATTGGGAGCTCATGTATTCTCTATTGGAAGAAAACTGGAGATCTGAGACCCTAAGACAAGTAGCAAAAAGCAGGACGAATAGAATGATAAATGTAAGGGGATGACGTAATGTGTTTACTATGTAATCGGCGACATACTAGTCAATCCCATATATTTTTTCATCTATTAAATTTTTATGCATCAAACGTTTCGCCACTTGTCTAGGGCCCTTATATCCTCACAATGCGAAGCAGTCTGTATACTAATTCCAATTGGGTCAAATAATAGTCACTTCGTGTAATCCACTAAAATTTAGCTGTATTTCATTGTAGGTCAGGTTATCCAGCTATAAGCTTCGCTCAACATTTGGGGAAGGCTAGGCAGACGAATACCTCGGTTCAGTCGGTGCATCGGAATTCATTAACCTATTGTGTAGTTGTCAGCACAAATATGTACTCGCAGCAAGGTTTTCACTGTATTTATAGATAGTAAGACAGTCTTGAAAGATTGATGGATATTCTTAATTTCGATTCATACGGAATGGTGCTAAACAGCTTAGCCCAGGAAACTTAATACTTATTGTTATTGCTCAGGTCCGCACGAAAATTAGAATAACAAAACGAAAATAATTCCATATCACATATTTATGGCAGCTATATGGCGGTGGCTGTCGCAGTCGGCACCATAAGACGTAACACTGAACATTTACAGCCTGCATTTTGTCCCTACTCCCATATTATTTCACGTTTTACTTAATATTTTACAGGCTATTAAAATTTGTCCCTTGATCCTAGATAGCGGCCCGCCAAAGGTACACGCGTCGAATTAATATCTAACTGTTTCATGGAAATCTGTGAATTGAAGTAGAAACTAAAATGAAACCGTTTAGCGGTTCTGCGGGTTTGATTCCCGCCCGGGACAAAAACTTGTATGATCCGCAGATCTTTATCCCGATTCTGGGTGATTGACTAAATCCCTAGAGCCTATATCTACTGCTGCTATCTGCTTTATGATAAGTTCTCATTTATTCTTACTTAAGACATTTTCGTACACCTAAGAAAGCGAAGGCATACCTTTAGAAAGTTTAAGTACCAATTATTTTTTTCTTTAAGTGTACAAAATTGCTATATTGTCGGGAAACTGTGGGCTTAGCGGCTGTCATCCGTAGACAATAAACACGAGAAATTTCACCAAGTGATTGATGCTTAAGTGCTCCCGTATGAGAACATAAAGCCATATCGTAATTATGTGTCAATCTGCGTTATTATGTGTAATATAAGTTGAGTACAAGATAATGTTATTGTAGTCGCCATTTGTGGGTTATCCGCCAAATAAAGGGTTCGGGTGAACAAAGAGGTCGGATCAATGGTACGGATGCATGCTAATGTGGGATAAATACCGACGCATAGCTTGCTGTCCGACCCACGCACACACGCCTATGCTCACAACACATATTCTACGTGTAACTGTGTGCACGGGTTACACACACTCACTTGTTTTGTTAGGGTTGAACATCATTTGCAAAATTAATTTTGTATATATTATGTAGGTTATGCGGCAATATCGTTTTAATCGTTGTACATTTAAGGCGTTATTTAGCAATCCATTTTATCTCGATCATTATCTAGTCTGTTAAGCACCTAAAAGAGTACCTAGTAATAGATACTGAGGCAATTAATTATTTGAATATTTTAAAATAAACAATATGCTTGTTACGTTTATAAATAAAACAATCGTCTGCCAAAGCCTAGAGAAGAAAGAAAGAAGCTGCCAATTCATTTACTACAATTTCAATTTAAAATCAAAGAAAATCAACCGGTATTTTCATTGCTATTATTCTGTTAACAAAATTATAATTTAAAGAAATCTGTAAACATTAAGTAAATAGACAGCTGACGTAAGGGCGTCCTAGATAATTGTTTACTAGAACTTTGTTGTAATATGCCCTTGTCTAATATTGTCACAAGATTTTCCTCATCTCATGTCATCGGTTGTATCACGATGTGGCATTGAAATATTTATATCTTCAAAGCAATTAGTCACTGAAATATATAGCCTTAACGTTTTACGCTATTCGTGGACTTAATTTTGCTGCTACTAAACTTTTGTGTGGTCTTCGGATCAATTTGGAGTTTTATTTACTGGCAGCAAATTGTAAAAGCCATCTGCATGTCGATTTGATACGTCGGGCACAAAATTATTTTATTAAAATATTACAAAAGAATTAAAACGGAAATCATTTTTAATTAATATCCTTAAAAGACCTCTTGCAAATAAGGAAACATTAACTCAAGTTATAAATAAATAATCGTCAACCCTAGGCAGGTGGCGTAAAGTGGATTATGAGAAGACGAAAGCAATTGTTTTCGTTAAATAATAACAATTTTCAACAGCATTCAAACAAGACAAACCAACCTTTTTAAAGTAATTTATGAACAATAATTATAATTATTGAAAAATTTTGCTCATAAAAATATTTTAATTCACGCAGTTGACACGGTTGCAGTTTAAATTACTTGCGTGGCATATGGCAAACGTATAATGTATAAGAAGCTCGGGTAACAAGGACGATAATAAATATTAAACAGCATACATTAACCACGTGTTACAGACAATCTTCTTTAAAAATTGAACAAAACGGGTAATGAAAAAATGCATGTGTTCAATTTGGATGATCACGTTTATAAAGCTGCAGTTTAGTAACTCACGTCGCCGTCGCCAACCTTGCAGATTTACTTTTTTACTGTTTTTGAGGACACACACTGCCATTTAACAACATCAAAGTTAAGGTCCTCTTGTCATTCATTTTTTACCTGTGAGTGGGGGCTTTAAGGTTGATAGGTGCCTTTTTATTCCGACCTAACCTTGATAGAGAGGTAGCAAGGACAAATGACAATGGTTCACACAGGATGTATTTAGGTTGCAAGTGGACTGCAAAATACGGCAATCGAGGTGATTGAGTTGGCAGGCATTTAGTTGACAAACCATTCTTAGCAATAAAGATTGGTAACTACAGAATTATACGGTACACATTTGGTGACCAATATAAATTAGTCATATCTATCGAATTCGAGCAATGTTTTCGACTCCGACTGAACACACAACAGGTTTAGGTTATTCAAACCCGTATAAACCACAAGTATTTATTATAGGTAAGTGCATGTAGATTAGCGCGTGCAAGACAACACCGATAGCACATAATCCACAACGGTGAACGTGCAAAACAATAAATAGCTCGGTCGGCGCCACTTCTAATTTCCTATGCTCTAGGCGCGTTTGCAACTGATCCTGAATCGCGATTCCGTATTCCCAGGGAGTCTGGGGTCAGCGAGCTGGCTAGCCCGGGAGGCAAACCAGTTTTAAACATTTCAATATCACACCCGACCAGTAATAAAATGTATACAATAAACTTTACAATTTATTTGTCACACCTCTTTATGTTTCATGATTTTGGGAGATGGATTTTGGGCATTGATTGATTTGTGTAGTTTGTGGCACGGAACTATTTATTTAGAATCAAATTTTAGACGAATCTGTACCTTTATGTTATCACTACATAGTATAAAACAAAGTCGCTTTTTCTGTCCCTATAGCCCTATGTATGCTTAAATCTTTAAAACTACGCAACGGATTTTGATGCGGTTTTTTTTAATAGATAGAGTGATCGAAGAGGAAGGTTTATATGTATAATAACATCCATTAAATAGTGGAGAAATACTTATAATATATATTTTATACCCGTGCGAAGCCGGAGCGGGCCGCTAGTTGATAATAAAGTAGATATACTTACAACCTTCAGGCACTTGCTGAGTCTTTCGTTCAAGAATCAGGATCTATGTGACAACAATTTGATTAAACCTGCTTGCTACATTTTATTGATACTACAGCGTAGCCTGGGAAGACAGCCTTGCTACCTGCTAATCTTACTTTCTAGTTCATGTCTATATCTACTCTAAAAGAATAGAGGTCAGAATCACCTATCAAATTGGTGCATTGTTTATATCAAGTTCTAAGACGCATCACTTTAATGAGAGACTCATGGTATGATGGCTACCGAGCATCGATCAATATGAATCGTTTAGCTGCGCCTGCCGCGGTCACTTATTAAATGGGAGGCTATTCTTTACACGAGACCCTACGTACCTCTTAGAGCGGATTAATTGGTTCTATCTATGAAAAGATGTATAGATTTAATGCACTTTCGAAGTCTTTTTCAGCAAACGTGTTGTTTGAACTCACGTTATAGTTATTTTGTATAAGAAAATGTTTGTATTTTTTTAACTTTTTTGGAATAGGGGATGGATGCAATTTATTTAAATTGAGCTCCGGTGAACTTCTAGTGGGCCCTATGAAAGGTTATAAATGATCAAGTTCTTTACCTATTTAAGGGTCCGATGATGATAAAAAAATGGTTACATACATATTAACTCATTAATAAAGAAGGGTGACCTCTTTGGGGATCGCAAGTACGTATGAATGTAATATTTAACGTTTCAAAAATTGGTGCTCTCTATTGCTCTGACTAATCAAGAGCGGAAGGGATGCATTAATTACCGCTAATTGTCTCACGCATTCACCGTTCAATACACGCTCAAAGTGATTGGGAACTAATTAATTACTAATAACAACCATTACTGGAGTTTGTAGGCCCTAAAACTCTCTAAACTAATAGCATAAAGAATGTTGATGTTATTAAACGCTGGTCATTTCCAAACCAGTTTTTATTGTTAATATAAAATGTGACGCCCTCGTTGTCTTACGTTAGATCACAGAAATGTTTACGATCACGAATGTAAATTTTGTTTGCGTCTGATAACCGAACCTCTGTACCCGAACTCTATGTCCATAAGCTAGCAGTCGGCACCGTTAGCCTGCGGAGGCATTCGTTCGCATTATTTTCATCTATTTGCTTACTTCAGCTTAAAACAGACAATGGTGTACGGTTTTAGTTGTTTTTAAGATAAAAATGTTTATTTCTTCGCGTTTCGTACGGTTCAATAGACTTTTAAATAGTAGAAATATTTCCTATCGAGACAGTTTTTCTGGCACGTGTATGTCTGTGTCCGTTTTTTACCGGAGTACCGTTGTTCTACTGATATTGTTTTGTTCTGAATATTATTTATTAAGTATTGTGTAAGTATTTATATTATGATGTCTGTTTTTTTGCCTAAAGAGGAAAAATCTGAGCTTAGATACTACGAAACAGACGGTATAAGTTCAAGGACTTGAGCTGCTACTAAGATAAGATTATATTTTAATCTAAAAATATTAGTGATCGGCCCCCTTACCATGAACTCTCAAAGCAGGACAGTTAACGTTGTGGAAGCAAGACGCCGCGATACACTGCACGTAGTGGCGTCTCGCTTCCATATCGCAAACTGTCCTGCTTTAAGAGATCATGGTAAAAGGGCTGATCTGTCTTTTTTCCAGCCAGACTCAAGGGCGATGAGACGTGTTAGCATTACGTCTGTATTTACTATTATTGTAATATGTAGTAACAATAACTATTACTTACTGGTAATTAGATCCCTACTTATCGTCCTGGACTATTGGGGCATATTAAAACTTAATCTAAATAAAATAGCCCTACATGCGACATAAGCTATCAAAGCAATTATAAATCCTACTTAACAACAGCGTACGAAGAAGAGAAACATTCTTCGGAGTTCGTCAACATCCGTACAATGACAAATGTAAAGAGTCACAAATGACAATAGTGTCGTCTCGCTGGCCGCGTCCACGATTCGATAATAGTGAATAAACACACCGATGAGTTATCGGCGGCAATCTCGGGTCGTCGGCCGCAGTACCGTTCTACTTGCCCCTGGACGACGAAACTAAATACACGGACGTATGTATGTCTGCTGATGGTTGGATGTGGTATTTTAGTCGTGGACTTTAGATACCCACCACCTCCACGACTGATATTGTTGATCTAATATTGTATTATCGAATAATGTTGATAGGTTACTTGTAATTTGTTTTGTTGGATTGGTAAGGTTAGGTTAAAAATTCAATACTACTTTTTGGAATTATTGCGCATGCTGACTTGGAAGAAAAAAATATCATTTTCTTCCAATTCAGCATTTGCAATAATTCTAACGTAACCTTACCAATCCATTCTCTATTCTAACGTAACCTTTCCAATCCTTCATTAAGTTTTAAATCATTTTGGGACACAAAACCTTTAAAATAAATCAAAATCTTTGTGTGCAGTATTCAATATTAAATAGATATTATAGTTCTGTAAATAATTTAAATTATACAATATTAAAATCAAAATTAATAAAGAAGGTTTCGCCAACAATAAGCTTGTTTTAAATATTGTTTCATACTTGTAATTTCGAAGAGTGAAACACATAAATTATAATTATCTAAACCTAAATTCCTCATTGGACTAAAATCACGCAGTGTATCAACTACCGCATCTACAGTTACCACGATTATATACATGATTGTTTTACTATTAACGTCCATAGACGAATTCCGACGTGACTATTCCGCTAATCAAATTTTGTAACTGCGGCATATTGTAACCATTAGGTAGGTCTTGAACCTACATTTTTTCAGACGCCGTCTATTATGTGTTACCGTTAAGTACATACGAGTATACTTAGATTGTAGCCCCGAGCTTTACATTTAAAATAATGCGATAAAATAATATCACTATCTTTGTAATTAGGTTTAGCTCTTAAAACGCTAATAATTTTAACGAATCGCGTCATTGGTCAATTTGCACTGAGTATAAATTACCTAGGTAATAATGCAATACATTACGATGCATTAATTCAATCAAAAGTTCAATCAATTTAAGATTTGACGTCTTCAACTATACCTCAAAACATTTCGTGTTAGTGGTACAGATGACAGGCTCGTGACGCGCGTGTCGCTGACGCGCGTTTACAACCGTGTGTGAGCTGCGCACGCACATGCATCGGTAGCGTTGACATTACACGCACTTTTATTGGGATATAAACGCGTTTACAGAGAGGTGCTGGAGACTTACGTGGATATTCGACGGGGACTTGTCGCGCAGGTGTTTGATGGATGACCTTTCACATGCTTTTCTCTCGGTCTTTAGAACTCTTTTGATACCTGTTTCATGAGTCATCCTGGTAGTCGGTACACAGCAATTAATGGCAGAAAGAAAATTGAGCGATCTTAGTTATTTAGTAGTTAAATTCGCAGTAATTTCTCTTGCAATACTTTGCACAACCATCTTACCATGAACTTACAGCAGGACTTTTTCGTTGTGGAAGCGAGACGCCGCTTCGTGCAGTGTACTGCGGCATCTCGATTCCACAACGGATAATGTCCTGCTTTAAGAGTTTATGGTAAGGGGGCAGGTTACGCATAATTAATAGCAGATATTTAGCGTAAAATAGTTGCTATTATAATTCGCTAAATCCATAGAATTGTCGTACTAAATAAGGACGTGGATACAAACGCAACAAAATGCGCTTCCAACGTTGTCATTTGAACCCAGCTTAAGAGTTCAATACGCAAAAGTGATACTCCAAATTGGAGAAAGCGTGAAGTATCTATTCCCTTTAGATGTGGATCATAAAAATTCGTTACGGATTAAATTAGCACCTCGTTTCAATTTTACCTTATAATGATTAGATAAGATTGTTCGGGCCATTTAGAGTTTTGGGGCCAACGATTTGTATCAGGTGTTTTTATTTTGCATTTAACCGTTATGAATTTATTCATTATCGGCAATTCTCTACGCAAGTTCACTATTGGCGTATGACTTATTATAATAATAACTAGAGGTAGGTGCTTCCAGTACTTTGCTGTTGTCTATTATTAGGCTGTAATCATGTCTTAGAAAGTGTTGAAATTACTTTCTCATGATAAGATTAAATATTTAAATTATTGATTGCTTTTATGTGTTTAGTACGGTGTTGCATTCGTGTTAAGTTTCAACATGAACTCGTGTCAACGTGCAACTGTGTTCTAGTTATCTGGATACTCTACATCGTGGCATGTCATCATCAGCCGTAAGTTGGGTAAAGGCTTCGTTTTCCCCACTCTTCTCTATCTCCTTCCATCGTAACTGACTGATCTCTTCGACCTGCACCGTTACCATGAACTCTTAAAGCAGGACATTTTCCGTTGTGGAAGCGAGACGCATTTACATTCAGTGTATTACGGCGTCTCGCTTCCACAAAAAGGGGGGCTGTTCGGAATGGTCGTATGTATTGTTAACCTCATTATTTTCTACCAAGAACCAACATACAGGACACTGTTGACAAAACATAAACAATTGTGTTTTTTGAATCGTAAGTTCTGACAGCCGGATTTTTTAATTTAAGTAGGTACTTGATACTTGATTTATGTCTGAAGAATTATTATATGAATATTTATATATTTTCGGTACCTTTTTAAAATATTAAGTGGTTGTGTTCAGAGGTTAGTGAGAAGTGTGTGCCAGGGTTAATAACTTACGTGTTTGACTGATCAATGTTACTGCAAGGGTATTGTCGTGTTTCCCCGTAAGCGTTTGCGCAAGTTGCCCATGAACACTTTATGTTTATTGTTTAAGGGTAATTCATAGTATCATTGAACGTCATAAATACGTTTATTCCATAATAAATTAAAGGTTAAATTGCTAATGCAACAATACCGGTGAGGTTGTTACAAGAATTTTTATTCTGCCGCTGATTCTAAATGTTAAAAATAATGCAAATAAGTATACACTTCGAGGTTAAAAAAATATTTATGATGAATAATTCAAATTAAGGCCACGACCGTCACACCTTATTTGTATAGCCGACAACTAAAGTACGCAATTAATTATATAGAAAACTAGAAAGTCACAGGCAAAAATAGCAAAATACATTTAAATTAAAGTGCCAACAATTTTTTCCCGCCACTTGTGTTGAGATTTGTAAGTGGGCAAACGGCACACAGCCGTAACTTTACGGTTAGCTCAATCAGATGACGCTGTGCTGCGCCGGCGCAACGCGGAAATCAATTGGATTCGCCTTTATCATTTATGGATTGCGAACCCTTGGGCATCACGCTTCAGTTACACAACTTACTACGATGATTAGAGTAACTTCATATATTTACGAAATGTCTATGGTCTGGAACACCATAGACATTTCGTAAATATATGGAGTTTCTATCCAAATAAATATTAAGAAAAATAAACAACCTGAAAATATTACCCAGCCATAAATGCCAAATACTATTGTTTGCTTGCCGAACCAATATTTTCGAATTTCAAATGTCAGTTCTGAGTGGCACACAGTCGTACACAATAACAGAAAACAGGTTAATGTGATGCATGGTGACGGAATACAACCTGTCACCAGCTCTGACTTTGACCTCACTTCGTCGCTACAAGTCTGCATACATTGTCTCCGTTTTCAGCGCAATATCAACGAAGGTCTTTTATTGCTCATAAATATCTCGTACATCTTCCGATAGGTCCTAAAAGACGCTGATCAAATCGTATTTCAGATATTTTAACACGGTACTTAGAAGAAATAAATTAATAGCCAATTACTCGTAAGGCACCGCTTTGGGCCAACAATGGGCGCAATAAAAGCTATAAACGTCACGATGTTTGGCGTCCCATGGTGCTCGGGCTGATCTGTTAACGAGAACGAAACACGTCCTAGTGCTACCGTCATAGACCAAGACGCAGATGCAAAGGGTTGGTACTTCCGCATAGTATAGTTCCACACAAAGCATACATGTGTGATATGAAGTAGATTTAGACTGACCTTTTTTCGCAGAGGTAAATTACTAAGTTTCTTGACCCGCTGACCAAGCAGTCAACCAATTGACGTGTTCCACTGGTACGAGGTATAAACGTGTTATGTTAGGGATCAAACGTAAACAGGATGACCATCCCCCCTATTTATGAAAGTATAACAACATAACATAACGTCACGCCTAGAGTCCCCGAAGGGGTAGGCAGCGGTGTATAGTGCACCCTCACTTCGCCAGTTATATTATGGGTCCCAATGTAATAGGGGGCGAGCCTATTGCCATCCACCGGGCATAAATCCAAATTAAAGAATCTACCTCAATTTTATTAAAACCAAAGTAAATCCAAAGGTGAAAATTAAAGTTCAGGACTAGCAGATTCTGGTATCATAATCAGCTACAACGGAAATCCAGTTCTGTAAAAAGTAAAAATAAAATGTTTTGTTTAATCATTCTTAAATTAACAAACGAATAAATAAATTAAACGTTTCTGAAATAGGATATAAAAGTTCCAGGTATTTCTGAACTGTATGCATTTTAGTATGCCAATATTTATTTTTCCATGAATTGTGTAATAAAATACGGAGGTTTCAGCATGGCATATTTAGTTGTAAGCGTATTTCTTTGTTATGTATTCATACAGTACTAGACTCAATAACAAAAACAAGATAGATTTATTAGTACCTATAGAGTATATAGTAAATACAGGGTTGCGTGGATTTTATTTCTTTATAAATTTGAAAAAATAATTGAGTTTTAAATGAAAATTGTTACTCGAATTAATTGCTTCACTTACAAGTCCTTAAGTCCTTAGCATTCAATGTTTCAAACATGTGAAATTACACTGCTTATAATAATTTATTATCCTCTACTTAGATAACTTGTTTTGATCTAAGAAATTCATACCAAAACGGCAACAAGCATTAATAACACTGCCTAATATTGACATAAAGACGTTATAACAAATTATTGGGTCTCAAATAGAAACATGATTAATCTGATACATTTCTACCTTCTACCTACACACACATCTACGTCGCTGCCTATTCTATCGAACAAGTCTGTCGAGTAGGGCGACGACAGGCGCGCGCGCAGGTCGCTCAGGGGTCATTGACCGGCCCGTTACGCGGTTACGTAAGAACGTAGCTTACGGCTACGCGTCAAGACAACCCCGTAGCACTGCGTTTAGCAACTAATCGCGAAGTGTAATGGAAGTGATTAATCACGTTATGCAAGTGACCATTTTATGTATGACATTTTGTATGTATGAGCCAGTATTGTCCGCATTATAATGGGTAATGTGAAAGTAGTGTTAAGTCATTGTTTTCCCCATTAAACTTTTTTTCAATGTTTTTTATTTATCTATAACATAACATAACATCACGCCTGTATGCCCCGAAGGGGTAGGCAGTATGCAGGTGCACATATAGTACTCTCACATTTCGCCAGTTATGTTTTTAGGTCCCAATGTAATAGGGGGCGAGCCTATTGCCATTAACCGGGCACAAATCTAGAGTCCGTGATGCTACTGAGAATTACCTAATGAAAAAACCCAGTAAAACTTTGTCCGACCGTCGATTCGAACCCAGGACCTCGAGCTCAAAAGTCGCGCTTACCGACCACTTGAACAGCGAGGCATGTATGTATCTATAACGTAGACTAAAATTCAAAATAATAGTTTTAACCTGAAAAATAATATAGGTACCTACTCAAGAGTTAAGTTTACAATTTGTGTTGGTAATTGTGGTTTTACTTATCGAGTACAATCGTGTGAATATAACGTTATAACAGTTGAAATTGTACCAACATTTTTATTAGAGCTCATTATATAGTAAGTTATCAATTACGATTGTAAACATGGAATTTCCGAGGCAATTAGGGAGTTAGTTATTTTTGTTAATGTTATAGAGGTGAGTAATATAATTTCAAGATTTTAGTTTTATTGTTTGCGTATTTTACTGTACAGTAAGTTGTGAATTGGTTTTGTAAACGTACGTTTAAAATCGTAAAGCTTATATTATCAAAAGGCAACCAAATTCACTGCAGTGTAAGTACCTATGAAGTACGGGGTTATTGTAATTTTTTTGGACAAAATTAAGTCAGTAATGTCTTGAAATATCTAAGAATAGTACAGTCAGCGGCATAAGTTGCTGAACATAATTTTTTTTAACATACCATTAATTAAAGAATACTTTCTATATAGTAAAAAGTCTTAAATATTATCAGATCATCATTTGGACGTTTCTATAATTTGAAACAATAACTTGAATTAATGTTTATTTTTTTTAATTATTATGACATAAGGTTTCTTGACATCCTTAGCTACTTATGATGCTGACTGTACCAGCACTAATATTTTCTTTCTTAGTAGCTTACATACCTCTTATCTAAATCAAAGGGTTTCGCTTCTAAAATCAAGTCAAAACCTCAACGTTAAGTACCTTTTAAATATTTTGAGTGGTTGTGTAAAATGATGATGTAACACATTTCTCTAACGTCGGTTACGATATAATAGGTAATGTAATATTTTTACCTGTTTTAGCGATTTTAGTTGATTTGTGTTAGTTCAAAACGTACGTGTGATTATGTAACGAAGCCTCGAAAATAGCGTCGGAAACGCGCGATTGTAAAGCTTTTAATTACATAAATACTGGTAAATAAATAGCCCAACCTAACCCTGACTGCCTTGTTGAGCTAGTGGTTGTTAAGCGCGACTGCTGAGCATGAGGTGCTGGGTTCAAAACCCGGGTCGGGCAAAGTGTTACTGGAATTTTTCGGTAATTCTCAGTAGCAGCACGGACTCTAGATTTTGCCCGGTTGAAGACAATAGGCAACATTGGGACCTATAACATAAATGGCGAAATCTAGGTGTACTATACACTACTATCTACCCCATCGAGGAGAATAGGCGTGATGTTATGTTATGTAAGCAGCACTATTAGGCTTAGAGTTAGAAAGCGCGATTGTGGTCTTCAAAAGTCTTAAGTCGATCTTAAGACTTTTTATTTTTATTCTTAGGGCAGGCAGAGTGTATTTATTATATTTCAGTAGCAACCCTGGGGATCAAATTGTCGCCCGCCTCGTATGACATGGTATTACAACTGTCTTAGGCAACAAGAAAGAGGTTCTGTTGCACCTTAGATATTTTAAATTGCAGTACCCGAAGTTCTAAACTTTCAAATCTGTTAACTTTAATGTGGCAGTTGTGTACCTGCCTATTTTTACCATACTGAAAAGTCGGTTGTTGCTGATCCCCTGACGTTGCTTTAAACCTATAGGGGATCATTTGGTAAGTATTCAGGGCCCCATATGAAAGCTGCATTCAAAGGTTATGCGCGATACTATTCAATGCAAACTTTTTCAACCCTAAACTTCAATAAGAATCAAATACGATAAGGTTTTAAATCAGACTTAATAATTTTAATTATTGTAAGTATATGATATAACAAATGCCCTAAAGTGTCATTCTATTCAAGCACCAAAAGCAGACAACTGCGAATCCTAAACTAGTTCTAAATGAATTTCCATAGAGCCTTATAATATCACTAGCGGCCCGCTCCGGCTTCGCACGGGTATAAAATACTTCTCCACTATTTAATTATATACATATAAACCTTCCTCTTCAATCACTCTATCTATTAAAAAAAACCGCATCAAAATCCGTTGCGTAGTTTTAAAGATTTAAGCATACATAGGGATATAGGGACAGAGAAAGCGACTTTGTTTTATACTATGTAGTGATACTCACTTACTTCAAACCTAAGCAGTTATAGAGGGGGAACCCCTTACAATGAACAACAAAATCAAAACAAAACAGCTTATTTCGCTGCCCTACAATTACGTGTAACATCTATTAAATTAAATTAATTTCACAATTCACACACTGAGTGCGGATGAAAGATGTTTTTGCGTTAATTACTATGAGTTATAACAGCCATTCTTTGTTCGTACAGTAACTGTAAGCCGTTGACTTAATTAACAGCTAATTAATGTTCATACGATACGGATCTAATCTCATTCTGTTTTGTGTGTTGGTACTTTAATATAGCACTAAACGAGTGTTGGGCATAAATTATAAAACTGTTGTTTTAACTGATTGTTTTATCGTGTTAAATCTATATAAATAGCGGAGTTTTGTTAGATTTAAACCCTGATCTACATAACCGGAGCGTGTTACTGTTATCGGGCATGTAGCGTTTATACGCTCGGGTTTACACCTGTTAGTAGTTATTATGGTGACATTTGTGCTGTGGGTACGCACTGGTCTTTCTGCAATAAGGAACTATAAGTCTCCGTTTTTTAGGAATAAATTATTTTGAGATCATTTTTATATAGTAGGTACTAAGCTTCCACCCGCAAGGATTTTGAATGTTTTATAGCCAAATAGCCTTCCTCGATATATGGACTAACCAACACAAAAATATTTTTTCAATTCGAGTCAGTAGTTCCTGAGAGCTCGTCCAACCAAACAAACAAACTCTTCAGCTTTATAATTAAATATTCATAGAAGGGGTACCCGACTTCTGTTCGTGTGTCTGCTAAATTTAATTCTGGTAATAATTGAGGCGTCGTAATTAATTGTTTGTATTACATACCCAATATAAACAGTTTTTATTCTTTACAGCAACAGCGGATTATTATTACTAAGTCTCTTCAATTCAATAGATTTCGCTACAGTTTTTTAAACAGCGTGTGTATGTAACTTGTAAGCACCCGTAAATAGTAAACTTTTTTAAGTATTCAAATCATACATGAACAATAAAACTAAACCATAATAAACCATAGAGTTTTAGCCACAAGAAGGCATAAATAACAGAAGTCTTCATCATATCATCATCAAGCCCCAAAAAAACCCGCTGTTTAATGGACCACAGATCTTTTTTAATGCGACCATGCTACACACATTAACCATTCGTCATTCCGGTTTGGCAAGTGCTGATGTGCGAAACTTCAATTTAAATTAATATACTTCATACTATGATTCATAATAAAACCGGTGGGAGTTTAGTTCGTGTATCGTTTATTTTTAATTAACGTATTTAATACAGGTATCATGTTTTATTTGTTTGTTTAAACGTAAATTATGCGAACATAAATAACTCGCAGCACGCATTCATCATTTCATCCCTTTTATTAAGACAGTGAGGACCGGTCGACTCGAACTATTATGGGGATCAATATCGGATACAATGGGATTGTAAAAGGGGGCTCATATTTTGATATTCACAAAAAAACTAACTCTTCCGCGGCACCCTCTTACGCAATGCTGCACGCATTTTATGTTGTTTCACTTGGTATTAAGAGCGAATATTGTCCGACAGGATATTTGTTGTTCACAATGTCAGGAGAAAAAAACATTAAATTTTCCGGATGAAACATTAAACCTTATGTTTACGAGCATAGGGTGTCTTTTTGTAGGATGAGTTGAGAAGAAAGCTTTTACATCATCTAGTAACGTGTATTGATTGAAGAGACTCCCGTTAGGTTTTTACATAATATCTGTTTCTATAGGGGGTGGCTGTACATGGATGTGAGCTACACTTTATATTTGCGATTCTGTGTCATTTTTATGGGTATTTTGAACTCAGTTTGTTTTTCCGGTTGGAAGAGAAAATAAAACATTCCCTAAGTAGTTATATCCCTTTAGAAAATATAATGGTGCTTAGGAACTGATATAGTTGCAACTAATAATAATAACCAATATTCGATATTTTTGTAGATTTTGCACCATTCTGCATTTTATTACGTTACGATTACTTTGACTTTGACGATTTAATCATTTTATTCTGGTCTCAAATTATAGACAATTTAAATCTAAATATAATTTTGTCTCTATCATTTATTGTATGTTGATGTGACTATCTGTTAGCAGAAGCTAGAATTACCTTTAGGACGGTTGTACATAGGTCATGAACAAAAAGGTTTTGCCTTTTAAACATAATCTACTTTCAAACAATAGTATTGAACTTGATACTTCAACTGATGGTGACCAAACAACAACAGACGTGACCTTCTCATGGTTCGCGGGCGGCAGACAAAAGTCGCGTTTACCCAATCAGCGTTAAGTCGTTCATTCAGTCTTTCGCTCTCCATTGACAGCGACGGACGTCCGGCGCCGAGGATGTCTATTTTTTATTTGTAGCGAAATATTCGACCCTTTCGTAAAAATATATGATAAGTAGAGTTTAAAGTTTTTACCTAAATGTTTAATAGGGAGATTTGAAAAATATGAATATTTTAAATATATTAAAGAGTGTATAATATAATAACGCGACCAATCCCACATGAATTGCCCATAGGAAGATAAAATTTCATATAATATTAATATGGGGCAGAGAATTTGACTAGTCTAACACATAAATACCCTCAATGACGTTGATTATGGAGACTCGTGAGGGCGCCGTCGGTCCTTCTCGCATTTTTTACTGCCCCTTTTATTTATTGCAGTGAAGATTGAAAGGGGACGGTTTGGCGAGATGATTATGATCGGCCCTACAATGTGCGCGACGAACGAGTTGGTAGGACATGTATGTTTGTAGTTATAGACGCTAATATTTTAATACCGTTGTGGTGACTTCGTTAGCGCAAAATGTGCACTTTGATCAGTTGAAATGAATTAGTCTGTATTGTCAACGGTTGTTTGGGTTTGATTAAAGGGCTGTTATGTGATAGGTATGTATATTTATTTACACACACATTTGACATTTTGTATCGTAAAATAGCACGAAGTAAAATCTGTTGGGCTGAAGGTGTGTTGAGATGCTGATATCCATTGTAAATCTTTTGTTCCTTAGTTTTACCATGGAAACGTTAGACCCCTTATCCGTGTCACCAATTTTAACGGTGATAAAAACCCTTTAATTGTTACTTAGGTGTAAAACAGTTGAGATATCTTAATAATTTGTTTACCTACCTGTAATCTGTTAGGTACTGTAATTTCAGTGTTGTATTTGAGTAAAAGATATCAATGTAAATCCACTATTCGCATAAAATGTTTTGTTATTTAATCGATATGTAAATAATCATAATAATTGACCACTACATAAATACCGACGTGATACAAATGAATGTGTAATCGGACTTGTTAATCCGACAATCTGAAAATCAATACGTCTGTATCAAACTACGTATATCGTGGTGCACTTTCCAAAATTTATGTACCGAGGGTGACTCCCCATAAAGTTCACATGTGCAATAACGAGTTGGCCGGTTTAAACCGCCGATATTGCTCCTATGAAATATTGATGGGATCCGCACGAAGGTACACTATTATCATGTCAACTAAACGTAGCATTGAGATTTATTTTTATGTCTCTATTCTAGGGTTCTGTAGTCACGTAAGGCTAACTGCTAATGGAATTGGTAGGCCAAACAACTCAATTTCGATGGTTGTTGTTACATTGAAATGTCGTGTAATAATGCTAGGTTATTATTGTATCATTGCATGGTATAGACTTTTCACGAAGGAGGGAGGGAACGAGCATTGGTCACCACGCTTGCGTACTGCGGATTAGCGCCTCTGGTCATTAAATTTGAGATTCAACGATATGTTTATCTTATCGATAGTTAATGGTATCTTAGAACTAATAACTATTTAACATAGGTTCTATTATACAATAACAAATAGTCTCATTAATACTTGACCGACTTGCTGCAACCTTGTGCTTACAAGTCAGGTCTGTCAACTACAGATCATCATCAAAATATTCTACAAAGAAAACTAAGTCTCAGAATCTTTCAAGTGGCAAGAGCCTATTTTGTTTATCGACTTTGGAACCCTGATATCGACCACATCTATTGAGATGTCTTTGAGAACTTTGGTGTCAAGTCTATTAGACAAACTTCAAACAGCCCATTATCAATCAATGAATGTTCGTCTACTAATACCGAACTATAGTAATTTCGAGTTAACTAGCTCATACATTTACGATAGACTCAACATATTTGTATATGTAATTTATTATACGTTATTATACAAAATGATTTATCCTAAACAAGTTAGCGTGTTTGGTGCGAATACATGTTTCATGCGAAGTGGCTGGGGCGATACTGGTTTCAAATGCCAATACTGCTCTGCCTGAATGAAATATAGAAGCAGTGCGTACATAGATTATAGAATGATAGATAGGACAGTTTGTTTACAGCAGGTATGCATGCAGAAATTAGTTATGAAATCTTTGGAGTAAGTCTTCAAGGTAAACTTGCGTAAGTAATATTTTTGTCCTTTTACGTTATCCTACTAATACTTTGCTTTGGAAATTGGTATGATAAATAATATTATTTTTGCCCAGAGTTAGAGTTCTAATAAAAATAATAAGATAAATGGCGTCTAAAAAGCAGCTATGGATGTTTAGACACAGATGTAACAAACAATCAGCAGTTAAATAAGAATTACCTATAAAAATCTCTTAGCTAGGTGTGGTGAAAATGACAACATTTTCTTGCACCTATAATATTAGCCTCTGCAGTCAATAATATATCTTTAACATCAGAAACATTTATTGGCGACGACGTATATAATGAACATCAGGAATACAATTTGAAATACATTTTCTTACGTAAATACTGAAACCGTAGGTACGAAATCCATATACGTAGGTACTACTTCAGAGCCGTGAACTGACTGTGTAAACCAACAATGCACCAATAATCTTTGGCATCCATAACTGGATTAGCGTCGGCCGCGCGCGTATCGGAGTAATATATCGTTTCGATTGAGTTTTGGTGTATCATTTGGAATGATTCGGCATCCACCCTCTGTGCTGCGGGTGACAAACGCATCTTTGCAACTTTTGAGGATTATGTGGCGTATTTGAATGGTTTGAATGAAAAACCGTGCGCATTTGAAAATGACACTAATGCTGTAAGTTTATAAAGTCTACGTTGTACTGACTCAATTCTTAATTCATGAAAACTTTTGTGAGGTTTCAAACTAAACTTAGTCCGACCTAGAATTTTTTTTAACATTTATGTGAATAAACATATCTGAATAAAAACTTAACCTAAGTTACATAGGTAATGTGTACAATAGGATAGGGATTTGTAAATGATGGGGAGGTAGAATCTTTGTTTGGCTAGACCTATTAATTATAGATAAAGACTGGTAAAAAAGGACTACGAGTACTTATCCATAAATGTTTTTTTGAAGCCACACTCTTTTACTTTTTCATCCCTATATTTATTTGTACCTATACATTAATCCGTAATGTATTTTTACCCGATGCATTGTCTAGAGTCTAGACAATGGCTGAAACAGACCAAAGGTTATTTACACTAGACACAAAAAGGTTAACTTATCCTTTTATAAATAAATATTCTGCTATTTTTTATGTAATACGACAAAACATACATTATCGAAATATTCTTAAAATACTATAAATATTTGTATTTATTCCTAACCGCTAAACGTTATTAAAAACAATTAATAAACAATATAAGAAAGGGTTCCTGCTACAGCTTACTTTGAACACAACACGAGCACGAGTATGTTTGTGAATTATTCGTGTATTTTACACGTGCAATGTTTGGCATTTGTTAAAACGTAACATGTGAATCTTATGCACGTGCCTGCACAAAATTTGTGAACATGCCACGAAAATAGAAATCAAGCGGATGAATTTTCTACGCTACCGTTTAGAATATCAGTGCGCCTAAGATTTATGACTAACTTCAACAGTTGGTAAACTTTGTTTGAAAAACATTGGTCTTACTAGATTTTCACATTTTGTGAAAAAGTTGATCGATTTTTATAATAATTTTCTAATACCACGAGGGCATTAAAATCAGTTTATGGGCAGCAAATTAAGGCAGGTCATGGAAAATATACCCCTAACCCCTGTGAAATCATTAACATAAAATATTATATAAAAGACAAACAAAAAATGTACACTTCCAAGCCACTTATTTCTTCAGAATTGGAAAACATGAGATGTTCGGGCTGCTTCTACAACCCTTAACTCATAACCACGTTGACTATCTTCAAATCTATTTATAACAACAGTTTACTTTCCAAAACCTGATCACATAAACCGTGAATAAAATTCACTTAATCACTTAATTTACCACTAGTTACATTTGCAAACGAAAAGATAATAGCGTCAAAACGGTATGTTTGTATTAAAACAACGAAAGTGTGGCTGAACGTAGTCTGGATGCAGAGACAACGATTTAAAGCGAACAGTCCGTCAATAAGTCTCGCCTCGGATCGGTCAGGGTTGGTAATTGACGGGGGTGGCAGCACGCTAGGGTTACCACTTACGTATAATTGAAAATTAGGAAACAATAGGGATCTGTTTTACTTTAAATCAACATTAAAACAAGAGACCTTTATTGAAAGTAAATTTGTTGATAAAACTTGCAGTTTTGCGAATGAATGAAGAGATGTAAGCAAAATACGAGTAAACAGGGACTAAGCAAAAATATTTCAAATGATTTGTATCACAATTTGCAAATGATATTAAAAGTGTACATTTCGAGTGTATTCGGGTAATAAAAATAATTTACATATTTCGAGGAGTGATTTACGCTGTCTCGTCGCGAGCTAACCCTACGCCGCGCAGGGCAGTTACAACGCCTTCCCCTAAAACATTGTCATCTGAATTTGTGCCCGAAGTAAATAAGAGTCCCGGGGAGTCCTCCGGTCTAATGGCGGTAGATTTATAGATTTTCCCTGGATGCCCCGCCGCGCCGGGATTAAATTACGCCTGCCGTATTGGCCGGGCGGAATATTAGCACTTGTATTTGTTTCCGCACTCCGGTTTCGACAGATTTGAATGGTCATCTGAGATTTTAGCTTCATGGATTTAAGAGATTACTTAAATAACCCTTTTTTATAGACGTTGTGCAACTAAAACGGCTTTTACGATCGCTCTTTCTCTGCTCATTGACATGTAAATAATGTAGAATTTTATGGAGTTTATAAAAGCCATTCTTCTTCATGAATTGATACATACTCTTTTAAGTATAATATTCTTAATTTATTTAATAAAATTACTTACTTCCATACTTAGGTATTGAATCTTATATTAAAGTGAGTAGTTTTCTGTAAGTTATTCTCTGGAAAATATTCAAGATAGGTAACATATTTACATCAGGAGGTGCTATTTATTTAATAACATAATTATTAGATAATAATTAAATAAAAAATATTTAATTGTACAGTTTACTATTTTTTTATCTATATCATTATGAAGGAGATTTTAGCTCTAAAAAACAAATTTGTTATTTTGTCTGGGATTATTATTAATTCTCTTCCAACTGACCCGTGAACTTTGCCCTTTTATTGCCCCTCTTATACTGAAGATATAATAAAAAAAACACCAACAAAAGTCACCACTAAGGTCAAAATTTAAAACACTAAACAAATCTACTCCAACATTAATTGGAGCTTAACTAACGCTTGTAAATTTCTAAAACTGAAGTCTTGTAACTAATCTCTTGCGTTTTTAATAACAGTTTTCTTCGAGTTGGTCCCTTGCCCACTCTCCGTCGAGACAGGGGGAGAGGGCCCGGTCGCCGCGACCCTCCTTCTGATTTTTAAAATCGCAGACGGGTTAAGTCGCGGGTATTCGGTATAAAAGCTTGCGCTCCCCACCCCGTAATCGTCGACTTTGTGTGCGTATCATATTCTTCTGAATGTATAATTGTTAGTATTACTTCTTTTTTACTTGAGTACGAATCAAGTGGTTGAGTAAATGCGTGTTTTTTGTTGCTTGAGCGTTAGGTTGTGGACTTAGGTTTTGAGGCTTGAGAAGGTATTTTTGCAGATGTTGGGTTTTATATACCTAAATTACGACTTGAATGGCGCAGTTGCTAAGCGATTGGACTTCTGTGCTCGGGCCGATTCCCGCACGGGACAAAAATTTGAAGCTAAAGGAGTTGGAGCGTTCGGTACTCACGGGTATAGGATAATCCAGGGATGAAACTAGGTGTTCGCGGTTACACGTATATTTTGCGAGAGACACACCAAGACAAGGAATAAGTAACGTCTTAAACTATACTTATACCTTCATACACATACATCACAGGTGTGTGTGTATGTGATATTATATTTCATGTTTGTGAAACGCACCTACGATACAGGAGAAAGTCCTAATGTGGAGCGACGCTTTTGTAAAAAATAAAGTAAGAAAAGAAAAAAAAATGTGTACCTATGATAATCTCATACACGTGTAAGAGATCATGTATTTAATTGGCAGTTTGTCGTATCAGTACATTACCACGCCTTTTCTCCGAAAAGTTAGGCAAAGATGTATTGAGAAGAGAAATATTGATTTTTTAAATATCTTTTGTATTATCAAACGAAGGACTCGAAAGCAATATCTCACGCTTGAAATTCGCGTATCAAAGCCTGTACCTGTTTTATAAATGAACTCATATAAAAAAGGCACATATTAGATGAGGGTTTTTCATAAGCAACAATGAATACGTTCCACAAGCTAAACTCCACAGCTCAAAGCTATCAGGAACTTGCTTTACATTCCAATAAAAAGTAACAAAACAGCGTTGATAAAACCTAATAACCTACTCAAGATCCCAATGTACATTTTACCATCGACCCTCTGTTTTTTAAAACGACAAAACACCCAATATCGTCTCCCCTTTGTGCAGTCTAATTTACATGCCTATTCTTGTACATAGCAATTGATATCCGTCCACATTTCTGCCAAGCGCGCGGACGTAAGATTTTTCCTTATGCGTTTTCCCTGAACACCGCATGACCGTGTTCTTTTGTTTCGCTTCAAATAAAAATATCTACGCACAAAAAGCAAGGACGAAATCAAGCATTCTTCAAGTATTTTAAGCGTCTAGAAGATATATGTACAAAATAAAATTGGTTCGTAAAATTAACAGTGTTATGTGTTACTTTACTGCTAAACGATTGTTCGCGACTTTTTTGTTGTCATCAAAATCAGTAAAATAATTTTTAGTGGTCGTTATAATTATGTTTACGAGTTCCGCCACACGCCACCACATAAAAGTCCTTTGAGCGTGAGTTTTACTGTTTGCAGGTTTTGTTCAGTAGACTTAACGACTTGCTAAATTATGATGCGTTATAACGACATGCCTTCATTTTATCTTTATTATTATCACAATTAAATTTGTATATAAACTCGATTTATTAATTAAGTAGTTCCACAATGTAACTGAGGTTTACATTGTGCGTCCGGCCTACCGTGGGCAGTTAGCCCCGCTACGATCTTGCGAAGCGTCAAATCTCACCATGGCATGAGCTATTTCTGTTATAATTAACTTCTAATAAACACACCTTGTCCGGATTTAAAAACGTCAGTTTTCGCTATTTGAGTCCAATGTATTAATTATGCCCGGTTGCTGGCAGAAGGCTCGCCCCCTATTGCATTGGGACCTACAACATTACCGAGATATAGATGTACTACACACCTCTGCCTACACCTTCGGGGAATACGGGCGTGATGTTATGTTTGACTTAAATGGGCAAGTAACAAAAAGGTCTATCACTCAAAGGTTTGCTGTAAGAGGACTCAAGGCTCTACGCATTTAAACCTCGATTGATATTTACTAACCTGTACCAAGCTATGTCAGGTAAAAGTAGTTAAAGCTTAAATAATTAAACATACTAACATGAGTAAAGCATGTCAATAGGCGCGGCCTTGAAATGTAGCAGTGTACGGTGTACTTAGATAATCGATTGATGACACAACTAGCTTTTGAATAATATAACATTATTCTCGGACTTCTAGCATTGTTTATTACGTAGGTATTCATAATGACAATGTTAGTAGGGCATGTTTATGGCTATTAAAAACCAAGCTAAAAAATGATTTTCATTGAAAAATCCCTTTATATTACTGATTCACGTCACGCACACCACACGCTCGTCATCCCATAGGAGTGACCATAGGACCGTAAAACAATTTTGTATTGTATATGTAGGTTCTTTTGAACATAACCATGGCAAATACAAATACACAGATTAATTGACAAGTTAGTGATCATAATAAGTGTTCTCTTAAAGAGAGGAGAAGAAAGAGAAGGGTGCATTCTTACTGCACCCGTAAATTGCAGCCTTCTCTTTTTTAATGCACCGTATTTGTGTAGTCCGTCGACATTTAGCTCGGGTCAATAAAAAATCCTTAGTCTATAAAATTACATTAAAAAAAATATTTACTGATTTTTTTTTATGTAATTACAGACTAAGGCAACTTAAAAAAAATCTAATATAGTTTTTAAAGCCGGCTTTGAAGTTTTTTTATAAAACCATGGCTTACCTTGGTATTACTCTCATACGCAGTTCTCTATGAGTGTGTAAGCGAGAGATGTAGCGTGTGTCGCAACTTGCCGCCCGCCCGGCCGACTTCCGGTTTGGTTGCAAGCGGAGCTGTAAATTGCCCTCAGCGTACGGTTTGTGTATACGACACCAATACAAATCTGACACCAAACATTGTATTGTATCAGTTATGCAGTCGCTACTTAATTTAGGGTGCATTTTTAAAGAATAAAAGTTATGTAATTTGACAATAATACCTAAATAATTTTGAACAGATTATGTCATCGTTAAAACACTGCAGCTTAAATGCCTTTTTTCATACAAACTGTCTTATGTGACAAGGATTGCAGGTTCGATCCCCGCAGGGGAAAAATATTTGTGTGATTCGCATATCGCTCGAAGGAGTTTGTGCATGGTTTTATGTATTTCAAACGCACCCACGACACTACAATACATTTACTTAGCAGTTGTATTGTAGTGTCGTGGGTGCGTTATGCATTCGAGACAAACATTGCGGACCTCACAAATATGTGTCTCGTGCGAGGATCGAACCTGAAATCCTTGGCATATATGACATCACATGCGTATTTTCGAAAAAAAATCTTTTAATTTGCCTTTTCATGACATCTCTTTTCATCTCATGCTACTTATTTTGCCGAACTGCCGGCGTTTGCGCAGAAGCGGCAGCTTTTGCTTTACCAATAATAATTACTGACAAACTGTTGTGTATTTTCTCAGAATGTTTGAAATAGAATTCTAAAGATTCCATTAAAGCTAGTCTTCTCATCTTACAGGTTACCGTTAAGTTTCTTAGTTTTAGTATTTTGTTATACATTTATGGCTTCGAGTAGAATGTTACTTTGATCCGGTTTATCTTTATTCAGTTGTTTGATAAGTTTCTTGTGCTGATTTTTCTTCCCCAGATGGGAATATATATTACTATACCTAATAGGATATAATAAAGTGGTTAGCGGATTTGGTAGAGGTACGTTGAAGTAGAAATATGATATTAAATTGTTTTAAAATAATTAGGGAGTGCAACTGTTTGCATCTTATGCACCACCCAATACACACAAATTAATATTTACTCTCCACTAATTAATAATCTTCTCCAACAGAGACATCGTTGGCGCCAAGACTAACCTTAAATACTCGCCTACAATCCTTACCAAGCATCCCTCTAAAAACTATTCGAAACATTCGGTTGAACATCTTTGATTACTAAATTTGGGGTCATAAATCAAAACAAGCATCGGTTCCCAATCTCTTGTTGCTATTACATCGAGGTACAGACACATTAATCATTTACAATTACGTTAAACGGCCCAAGGATCCAGTGGAGGAGACTCCGGCCGCATTGTGAATAGGTACTCAACTGACAGTGGACAAATAACAAAACTGGGTTAATCTTTTGCCTCCCGCGGCGGCCGGAGGTGGAGGATCACCCCTCGCTCTGTCCCGCTCACCCGACACCAAACCAGAAAGAGACACAACACCCACCTTCACTTCCAAAAGGTTATACACAAACACACTCACTACCCCGCTTCACTCCTATTGAAACAAATTAAAGTCCCTATTGGATTGATACATGAAATTTTTACCTTCGGAATTCAAAAAAGATTTATTCTATCAAAACAATCTGCACCCTGTATTACGTACTATTGGGTCGTTTTTTCGATACACTTGAATTTATTCTAGACTTTTAGTATTATATTCATTTATTTGTTCCATCACGTCTGTGCTGAGAGATGAAAATGCCATGAAAATGTTGTCTCTCTTTTACTTATGAGATTGAATAGAGAGAGTACGATATTACATTAAGTCACTGTGGAGTGTACGTATTGCTACCATTTACTTTGTTTACTGAGAAGGTCTTAGCACTAGAATTTTCGCATGAATCGAACTAAATTTTTGTTCACCTTCAAGAGTCCAGACGATTGTCGCTCGGTAACGACTTTGAAACTTATTATCATATTGCAGAGGCTCATGGATCTATTTACCTCAGGTGACTTTTATTTGCATTATTTTATTTGGTAACTTATTTGCACTAGATTTTCGGAGTACAATGCTCTGAGGGTATCAATTTACTCAACACTAAGCATTATAACGTAACTATGGTATCTACCTACATTCTAACGCAAGTGAACAACCAGAATCAACATCAAGCACGTTACTTGATATAAGCTTTTAATTACCTCTTACGGCACCCACGGGGAGAGATGGCACATCATATTAATAGGACGAATATGACAACAACAAACACTCTGTATTGACCACACAGGATAATCACACTCATCCGAAAACATCTGCATGAGAATATCGAGCAAAGCTGGGCTTCCAACGATAACGATTAATTTGGTTTGAATATTTTTTTCACCAAAATCCACTTTTTAACCCGTCTAGACCCTCTAAATTACGCCGAAACGAAACCGAATCGAACAATAAAAAGCTAAAATTCCACAAACGGTATAGGACGAGATGTATTGAAATATTATAATACGCTTCAACCTATAATTTGATTAAATTCGAGACGTAAAAGAAAAGGAGTTGATTCAAATGGGTCATTAGAATTCGGGTCGGTAATGATCGGACGAATACCGCCGGTTTTGTTTGTTATATTAGTTAGTCTTTTAAAACGTTCAGGTATATTTTTATTAAGTGTATAAAGCCAGCCTTTATTCTGCACTACCATGGCCAGTGATTCTTTAATGGATTTTAGGAAGCGAAAAGTCTGTGCTAACCTGAAAAAATGACTTAAATGTTACGATATTTTAGAAGTGCAAAACTTGAGCGGATTATTTAGATCTTTTATATGTTGTGTGTATAGTAGTTGTCTTTGATATTTTGATGTTTCTTATAGAACACAAGATTCCTTACCAAAATCCTAACTTTACCTCCTATTCATCCTAAGCTTCCTAACGGATACAATTTTAAATCGACCTAAAAATAAATACGTGTCAAAACAAACATATTGGCAGGAGCACTGCCGTGCCCTCAGATCTCTAATATCAAGAACTCAAAGTCCGATGATCCAGCTAGACAATAAACTGAGCGCGCAGGTTGACAAAGATAAAACACAAGCCAAAGACGAGTCGGAAATAAACAGTACCTACATATTTTTATTTACATCATCAAACACTTGTTCTCGTCACTCGCAGATTTATTGCCGAGCAATTAGCTCATTATATTACCTCGTTATTAAACGCTTACACAACAATCACGATGATTGAATCGTCGCTATAAGTCGTTACGTACTGTGTACTCTTGCGCAGCTTACGTCAAAATTGTAAAATACAGCAAATATTTTACATAAGCATGCGGAACTGTTATTATTTTGATACTCGTAACCGTTGTTTAGAACTTTCTCACTAACAGGCCAGAGTTTAGAGAAAGATGTTTCTACTTCCTTCTTTTACTTATTATGGTAGCATATTTGTTATGAAATGTAAGTTTGCTTAGGGATAAAGTTTACTCAATTTTGCATTTAGGTACTAATTTTTTCGATGACTATGATTTCGATTCCAGTTTGTTGTAGATGGTAAAACTATTTCTGTTTACGAGGCTATTAATTACTATTCTAAAGCTCGGGCTTCAACAGAATTCCTCGTCATCGAATAGTAATTAAGTGCTATACGGCACTTCCTGCGTCCTGGTCGTCGGCAGGCCTTGGACTTTTCTTAAGGGCTATTATTGTTCCTAACGAGAACGTAATAAAAGACAACAAAAAGTAATAGACACCGGCGGACTTTTCCAGTTGTATCTTGTGTGCATCCAGCCTTAGACGCCTTACGAGTAACATGGGAACAGCGGCCAATTCCATAATCAATAACGTTGCATAATGCACTGTTTACGACGATACAGATGAAATTCTACTTGAAACGATAGATGTAGCGTTTACAAATTCGAACACGCCAAACGTATTGAATATGTTGGTATTTACGCCTCACATGTGGGCATCCGTGCGCGTATCACGCCCAAGTATTATATGCAGTGCAACGGTATCATTGGTACGGTGTACGGCAAAAGCAATTTCGAGCGGAGACTATTGGCAACTGGCCAGTAGAAATAAGCTTGCTACGACACCCGGAGAGTACCACTACATGCAGCCTGCGATCCAACCAACTTAATTTATATTTATACTTTTATGATTTCCTTGCTGACACTTTAGTTACAACCTTCTTACGTATCTACGACAACACAAATCTTTTTTCTTACTTCGATCTGGTAATGACGATCAGTATAGATAAATTGTACATAATTTACACGTTGAGACTATTTATTCACCACTAATGTAAATTCACATTCTTTGGCACTTGGTTCTTTGTTTTATGTACAATAGCAATCACCATACATTATGTGTAGGTATTCTTATTTAGGTAAATCTTTATGTCAACATCTGCTTCAAGGACACTTCTTGCAACTGGCATAAAATCTTCAAATAAATTTTCTATCGTCATAAATTAAGCTTGTTATTTGCTTTAAGTTTATCTTTATCTGTGAACCTAAAAAATTGTGACGTTATTCCCGAAAAGCATGTGAGCTAGTAGAGGGGTGGAAGCAATTTAAACCAAAGTAACCTGGCGGAAAGCCAGCCGTCCAACGGGTCTCAGGTTACGACAATGCTAGGCATCGCAGATAAGTGTTCCAACTATATCATCTCTTACTTAAACATCCGTTTCAGTTTGATCTTTGACGATATTAAAGTTTTCGTTGGTGAGTTTGCGGTTTATGTTTTGAACATCTGTTGAGGGATACTCTTTTTGAATGCCTAATATATCTATTATATTGAGTTCTTTCTTTGTTTAGACCTAAATACATAGCGATTTGTTATGAAAATTTAAATCTTATGAAGGGAAAATGGTTTCTGCCTATATTTCCATGTAGCAAACTTTAATTTCTACTGCTGCTAAATCAACAAAATTCCGAAATTCGTCCTAAAAATATCATTTCCACAACAAAAGCAACTGAAAACAGTAGACCAAACAGTGTTCCTACAAAAATAACACCGCATAACTGAATATTTGCCTTGCAACTACTAACCGAAAATTAATTAACACTCCTAATGCATGCAACGGGACCAAAGAGTTTTCGTACAGCAGCGGCAAAATCAATTTGAGGCCGGAGTATTGGCGAGTGGCCAGGCAGCGTCCGCTGTCCGACAACCGCAAACCTGCATATTATACGTAATACCTACACTACGAACATCAATCACGAAACGTTTAGAGTGCATCTATTTTGATTTATACAGGTGAATCGTTCATAGAGTCCTTGTGTGTTGCGGTTGGCCAAAACAGCGGGATCGTGTGTGAAGCTCATTGTTGGCTTTGCGAAATAGATCTCATAAATTACAGATAGCGCGGTTTGATGTGGTGCCGTTAAAAATTATGAGTTGTTATTGACAGTTTTAAGTGCATCAATAAAAACAACTTTACTAAAATAATAACGTATGGTATCTTAAACACCTTAGCTGACATAGGAGGACAAAGAGATAGAACATAAATGCAAGGTGTGTTCATAGTTTTAGTGGTTTATAAAAAAAAATACAAATGGAAGCATTATTATCTAATTTGTAATTTAGTTAATAAATTGCAAATAATACCATCAGAAATGACAAAGTTAATTGGGTACAGCAATTTGAAAACAATTTATTATTTTATACTTCGTAAGAGTAATATCAAAATAAATTCTTATTTTTTTATTTTCAAGTTATTAAGACAAACTCTATGTCACTATGATCCAATATACTGCGCTACAATACCTACAAGTCATCTAACACACAACAATTGGAGATTTGAAAGTAGACAGTTATTTTAAGAATTTGGAAATGTTAAATGAGAATTTCGACATTGAACCACTAACAAGAAACCACAAAAAAAATAACGATTGACAGTTCACTAACGCGGTCCTTGCAAACGTGGTTACAAACAAAAGCTAGTAATTAATAACCCAAGTCAGACTTCCTCCTCACACAATACACATTAATAAACATGTAAGTTTCTTTCTGGTTACAAAATGGAGTGAAACTCTGTATACATTAGTTGCCGTGACTAAGTCTTATCTCTGAAGAGGCTGCAAAATAAATTCTTGCAAACTTAGAAATTGTGGTAGAAGCACTATTTATAATTGAGGACTAAATGATGTTTCATCAGAAATTAGCGATTGTGAGTTGTGTGACACAAACTGGTCAAAACAATTGTGACTAACTAGAATAGCTCTACTATTTAGATGATGCTGTGTTTAAAACTGAAGTAGATGGACAACAGTATAAAGAGCCTTCACTAGTTAAGATACATATTTGATCTTATTGCACATTCTGGGCAGTCAGCCTCGCTAACAACGGCTCATCACCATGGCAGCTTTTCTATTGTTTCCCACATTACAATACGATACAAGAAGAATAGTCATCATCATCAGCTGGGAGACGTTCAATGTTAAACAAAGGCCACCCCCTTACTGGAGGAGGAGGTTGCCATAACCCTCACGCTTAGCAAGCGGCTTGAGGATCGCAGTATTGGTAGTGAAGTTACAGAAGCAGCTGCTGCCCATCTTCTGGATACTGGAACTTCCAACAGTGATAAATTAAGCAAAACATTAAAATATTATGTAGTACAACGGCATAGCATGGCAATGGCTAGTAAATCTATACTCGAGGTATTACTAGTTGACAAGCATGTTAACGTTATAATTACATTTGGTCTTGACATGATAGTCGAATGACTTAATATAATCATACATGGTGCACCTGCAATTAAAGGTTCTACAATGTTAATAGTATATGCATATATGTAGTAAACGATCAAGTTTAAATTATAAAAGAGTTTTGAGACCCAATATGAAAACGTCTGAGCGCTAAAGCTCAATAGTAAAAACAGAATGTTTGAAAGATCATTTTATTTAGGTTTTAGGTTTAGTAAACTTTATTTTCAAGATAATTAAAAGTTTTCTTATGAACAAAGTAATAAACATAAAGATATTTATTAAAAGAGACACTTTTGCTACTGAACAATTATGTTGACTAATTTATAATAATTATCACAGTCTCATAGATTGTTGTTAAGATTATTGTTGCTTTGAGGGGTAAACCTCATTTCATGGCCGTTGTACCAGCCCATCTGACATGGCAGTCCACCCCTTAATATCTTTCTGACTGGCTTGTCTTTCACAGCTTGATCTAGTCCTGAATAATGCAATTTTTTGAGGTTTTGTTTTTTTACCTGCTGTCCTGCGTCCTGATTTCGGTACCAAAATAACAGATTTTGTTTAGCTGAATTCAAAACAGTGTTTCAAAACAGTGAATCATTACGATATTTTAAAACAACCTTTTCATAATGATAACAAAATTGCAATTTAATTTCGATCAATAATCACTACAAACTAAATAGAATTGAGTTGCGTGCGATTTTGATTAACTTAAAGACTTAGTTTTAATAAAACACGCAATTTCGGAATTCGAAATTTTAAGAATACTGCATTCCCAAAAGGCATGTCTGTCTATTACAATAAATCCGGAATATGCGTGTTCGTGAGATATGCGTGCGCGCAGCGGCTACTTCGGAAGCCACTGGCGATGATTAGCTGATCGTACATGAGAGATGCATTGAGATCAATTTTATGATAATAGTAATTGTTCCAAATTTTCTAACGAATCTATAATGTGGGAAGGTATTCAAATATTTTAAGAATTTAAATCGTATGAATGATATTCTGCGATACCGAAGTACACGAAATAGCATAATATTAATATTTCAATGTTGTAGCCATGATATATTTATGTATATAGGTAAATAATTTACGATGCTGATCAGTTTTGATCGAATTAAATGTAAAACCATATACTTAGGTATTTTATAAATATGGAAACTTTTATAGTTTCCATCATATAAATCTTATAGTTTTCATAAAAATACTTACTAAAATAAGGTACGAGTCCTTTCTTTACAATAACTACGTAATTCATCTGTGGCACAATTGGGTCACTATAAAATAACTTGTTATTATTAAGTGCGCTTGCGCAATTTTAAATTTGTTTCAGAATAACGAAGGAAAACTAGCATTGAATCATAAAATTGATGTTGGTGCGGTAAAGCAAATTAATTATTATACGTCACCAAGTTTTTTATTAAATAACATCAAAGTGGATATTTGAATTATTACTCTACCGTTTCCCAATGTGTGTGATTAATTGAAGTCAAATTATTAATCTCTGTATTATTCCACAATATATTTATAGTGACGTGTGCCCTTCATAGCTTTTTTTAATTTGACGCTACAATTAATATTTATGACGTTAAAATAATTACTAATAATTACTAGACGCAGTTACGGAAACAAATTGGCGACTCTACTTCATTCATTAGCTTTTACAAATATCTGTTCATACCAAGTAAGTTCCTACCTAATTTTTCCTGTATTTAACACCCATGATCTTCTTCTGGCCTCTGACATGTCTTTGAAAAATCTCTCAGGCGTGCCGGTTTCCTTACAATGTTTTCCTTCACCGATTTTAGCAACTGATAACAAATTTATAATACGCACATGAATTCGAAAAGACATTGGGTTTGGACTTACGAACTTTGACTTGGCAGTCAAACTGTCATACCAATTTGATATCAGATACACACATCCACGAAATAACAAGATTCTGATTTCGGCCCAACTCTGAAAAAGAGCTGCAGATTAAGAAGTCAAATATTCGTCTCGCGCGGGGATCGAAGCCACAACACTTAGCAGCAGTTCACCCACTTCACTAATCGTGTCTTTAAGTCATATTTTTATATTGTACCTACCTATTTATTGTAAAGTACCAATTCGTTTCGTTGTTCGTTTTGGCAAGTGTTTTCATATCTTGCTACTCCGCCATCATGAGTGCTATCAAATCGCATAATACTGGTTTATGCGGTGATTTCATTAGCTAACAGCATAGTAATATTTTGATTTCCTCAGTAGGTACTTGAGTCATTTGATTGTCAAATAAAACTCATATACCAATTAGCTTTGCGGCTAGCTATCAGTTTATGTTAGTTTGTTTGTGTTCTGTCTCCATCAGCATTTGATAATCTCTAAGTATCTAAGAGCAAAATATGTTATTTAGAGACACTTAAAATCAAGGAATCATTATTGTTTTATTCTTCTTAGATTTTCTTTCTTACTTTTCTAACATTCATTCAGGTCCTACGAGCCAATACGCGAGTTTTCTACATTACTTCCTATGACATTACGTCACCAGCCACGTGCGCTGACCGAATAAAAATCTACACGCGACCACTATCGCCGATAAAGGCCAAGCGTTTTTCTCAATCGGTACTCCATCGATACTTTCTGCGCATTTATAACCCGATATACACCCAGAACATCGATTGAAATCGTTCCGGTACTTTACGACTTTATTTCTGGCGAGCATGTTTTCTTTGACTGCGTCAGTTAGCTTGGGACCGAAGCATTCGGCGTGTATCGGATAAATATTAATAAAGCGCGCTGGCCTCGTTTCTGGGAAGTTGGGAGGATCTTATTATAACCGCAATAGCACCTATAATTAGCAACATCCAAATTACTCGTGGCGTGTACGTGTTGCGCCAGATCGATGTTACGTGTGGCTACTCGATTCGGACCTAATGTTTTGTTTGCGGGATCGATTCGCCTCCAGCCTTCCTCTGAAGAGCTATTATACTCCTTATTCCAACGACTCGTTTTTATATCGATCTCAGTAAGTTACGCGAAGAAATCAAATCATAAACAAATTAAAGATAAAGGCTTTTATAACTTTAATTATTTTATGATCAATAATTTATAAAATATTAAACGCAAGTACTATTGAGAGAACGTTATTGATAATAATAATCAATGGACGCTCAATCACAGGTCATTTACAATATAAAATAACACTGTAAGAAAATTCTCTGGTCTACTGTTGACATAATTTACTACGATAGTACTCAAAGATTGTATCTTAATTTGAAATGTGTGGTGAGTAAGTTAAACAAAAGAATGAGTCAGTGATGCCAACGAACCGTGCTCCAGGGTGATCTTTTGAAATTCCCGAATAATTGTCGACGCGTAAGGTGACGACGAAAATAACGTGTGAGACGAACAGTGTCGTTCCCCCGCGCTTTCTTACAAATTTATTTTATTTATATATTGATGAATTGGCTTATTTGTTTGGTGTCTTAGAATTCCTCGGTCCTACATATTTATATTCGATTTTGTTTGGATCTAACCCAAGACAACTCTTTCGTGAAACGTTTTTTCGTGACGATATTATTTTAATTAACGTGTACAAATTACCAATTAGGATAAATAGCTGGTGTACATTTCATTAATGACGCAATGCATAATATTGTGTCAAGACCTTTTGTGTTAACTATTGGTGACCGATTTACGTGATATGATACGTAATATTTTGTTGTTTCACAAGTAGTAAATACATTGAATTTGCAATAACTTCCGTGTGTAAAGGAAAGACTAAAATTAGCTGCAAATGTTAGCCTTTGTGCGTATATTTTCTTACAATAGCAGAATCTGCATCTAGGTATTATGTAGAACGAGGCGTTTTAGCAATAAATATGAAAGTATAATGTCGGGGGAGCATGATACCGCTTTGAATGCTAAACCCGTACTGAACTACAAACACAGGCCAATAAGGGGGGCAGGCGATGTGTCGAGGCGGGGGGCGGGGGCCAACACACACTCAACTAACCGTGGGAAAAGCCTGCGTATACGGTGTGAACTGTATAACATAAAGCATTCATTTGTTATTTTGATGCGAATTCTTTCGCACTTTTGTTCTTCAGAGACGTGTATTTTTATCAACCTATTGAAACTAGTTATCCATATTTGTAAAAGCTCTATTTTATAATGTCCACTCTTCAACAGACTTATTACTATTGTCGCCAGTTAATTGATTTACCTTCGCTAATTGGCTTAAAACACAATTTCTTAACTAAAATAAAATCAAATCACGAATATTGACCGCTCGGCTCGAGTTGGATATTCATTTGGATAATGATATTCTTCGAATTACTCTGTGTTTATAACCATAATGCCTCTGATCGCAGTGTGTCCGAATCGAGGTTACACACAAACAAGAGTCAGACCACAGTATGCCTTCACGTGGCAACAACGAACACATAGTTACACTGTAACCTGTCCAAATTACGTAGATCTGCGTATAATCGTATATTTTCTCCGCCGTGGCGTGGAAAACGTACGTCCCTGGGAGGGGCGGGGTTCATGGAAAACTGGCCGATGAGGCGTGCGGCAGACGTCACTTGCACACATTGACAAGTTACGCACACTCAGCAGCATGACCGTGGCATTCCATCGGTATCCACACACATACATGTAGACAGCGTACCTTATTAAAACGAGACGCGAATCGACGACTTATCGGGCAATTAGTCGTGGCTCACGTCAAATATAACAGCGACGTGGAATCTTATTCGTTATACATTGACTATTGTATGCAAAAATTGAAATACTATTTTTAGCGTAGAGTTGATTATATTATATTGTTTACTTTAATCTGGCAATGTGTGCGCTTAACGTAAATAAGGTATAAAATATAACAAATATGAATTTATGAATATCTAAATACAATTAGAAACCTGCAAATGTGACATAACTAAAATCAGTATTGTGTTTAAACGTTAATTGTTTGCATAAATCGTTGATAAAGTTTTAAAGCGTCAATGTAAATCATGTCCATCGAAACGTTTGCGAGTGTTAGTGAGCTGCGCGCTCGTTTGGTACGAGTGAGTTGGAGTCGGCACGCGCGAACAAGAGAGCGATCATACTGCGCAAGTGCGGCTGATAACAACGCGCGTCGCGAATTATTCACGTGCTGTCAACTTATGAATTATTATTCTGTTAACAGCACCGGTTTAATGTTAAAACGTCGTATGCTCCGTATTAATTAGACTTAATCTTGCAGGTTCTACTTCTGATTTTTAATTACTAATGCACGTGGGTATTGTCGACCTTTGAGGGTTGACTTGAATACTGAGTTGACTCGGGGATCCACCTGTCGTGTTGTATGACAGAAGTAGAATATGCCGTGTCAGAATGACTGATTGATAGTTCATGGTCATGAATGAACTATCTGGTCGCTCAAACGCGTTTTCATATTTGCGCGGGAAAACTAAAACGCTCCCAATTAAACTTTTAAAACTGGAAAAACGTTTTCTTTTGTTCTGGCAACTTTATTGCTACGTACTATTTTAAATCTATTGATTTATAAAATTAGTATAACCTTTTCAGACATTTAATTTGAATAAACTGATAAAAATTAAAATAATAATTATTGTTTGTTTAATCTTCAAGTTAAAAGCGCAACCAATAAACATTAAATCATCATTGAGCAATCGATCTCATAATTATGTCGCATTAATATTAATGAATAAAATAATTTTGTTGACTTAATAATCTTAATATAAACTTCGTAAAACTCGATATGATTCTAACAAACGAGTCTATCAGTTAATAAAAACATAAAATTATGTATATTGGCCATGGCAACACCTATCAGGCCCCACTGGCGGATGAAGCTATCATAATAACAAATGAACAAAAAAGTAAAAATGCCATAGACAGCTGGACAATAGTTCTTTTATTTAAAAACTGTTTTCTTTTTTCAATGCGACATCGACTTTTATCAACAAACAAACAAAAATAATCTTTATTAAATATTTAGGTAACCTACCTACCGTTAGTTAAATTAGTAACGTATTTTTTACTGATTATGTTCTTGTTTATTATTTTATATTTTTAATAAGTACCTATTAGGTTCAATTTAAATTTACAAAAAAAATTGGCTTCTAAACATAAAAATCGATCGGTAACTTGCTGAAAACACTTAAGTACTAGTATTTATGAATAAGTAGATTATAATAAAATTAATTATTACTATGTTTTATCTTTGGTCCGATACCA
The DNA here is from genome assembly GCA_905340225.1 of Abrostola tripartita. Taxonomy (NCBI): domain Eukaryota; kingdom Metazoa; phylum Arthropoda; class Insecta; order Lepidoptera; family Noctuidae; genus Abrostola; species Abrostola tripartita. Next base: position 3,626,114 of record HG996494.1, read on the forward strand.
TTGTTATGAATATCACTCGTTTAAAAATAACGTGTTAGGTCAATAGCAATACATACGAGTATGTAAATATTGTTATCAGTGTTTTTGTTAGTGTGCTTAGGTATGTATTTCAAAACTGTTTTGTGGTAAATAGAGAATAACGTAAATTCAAGGATGCCTGTTATTTGAGCCTTGGACGCTTGTCTAGCTTAGATTTTCATTTAAAATAATTTTTAACTTTTTAAATTAGGTTATAAATTAATTAAATAGATAAATATATGGATGACAGTTTCAATCCGTGATTTTCTTGTTTTTTATGTAGCGCTATATATTTTTTTATTATAAAGGTATCTATATATATATAGATGAAACAGATGTTCAAGAAAACAAGTAAAGTCAAATTATCATTTTTCCTTTCAGTCACATTTTTGTAACCTCAAACGCCTTTCGCAATTATCAGTAATAATGTTTTATAATAACTTGTACCTACATACATACATAAATACAAACATATTGTTTTAGCGTACTCGCATATAATAGGAGTACACTCAAAGTCACAGTGTATTTGTTTGAAGACGCACAAGTATAAGAATATAGTACCTACCTATTGGGTATAATTATACTCTTTGCTACTTACCTATTGTGTACCAACATAATTCCCAATCTCTGTAAAATTAAATGTCTTGTGTTACTGTTGTTGTATACATATTTGGGTTGTAGGCAACAGACTCGCCCTCTATTATATTTGTGTGTACCCCTTTGGAGAATATAGGCGTGATGTTATGTTTACGTAGTTTTCAAATGAATAAAACTCGAACGAAACGTATTTATAATGTATCGCTGAAACAAAATAAATAAGTGCTAACTGCTAACCCTACAAATGCTTAGAGATATAAATCAACCCGTGAATAATCGATGACTTTATTAGCCACTATAAATAACGCTTTATTCAAATCGTTGCAAATATAACACATTCATTATGTTGACGTTAACAAGAAGTGATCAGCAGCTTAGTTTCACAACAACACACTTTTAATAATTTATGAGCAAACTTCCAATAAAAAAACTTTTTAATCGTATTACGCGCCTATAATATTTCGTAACAAATAAACTGACTTAATACGAAAATTAATATGTGTAAAAACATCATACAAATTCAGCAGTTGACTTAATATCAGTGTGTATTAAACTTTTTGTTAAAACTTCGTTTAGAATGATTGTAGAGCCATAACTGTACTCGTAGCGCCATCTCTTGGTGTGTTTGGTTAGTTAAACTTCAAACAAACGCGACATTGAAACTTTTTATTTTGTCCGATAACTATTATTTTCTTTTAATCTAGGCACCTTAAAGTAATATATTTTTTTCTGTTCATCGAATTACAGATTGTAGTGGAAATAGCTAACAATTTTAAGTGTTGCGCTATTATATCAGTTAGATCCGCAAAGCTCTGTCTACGCTGTTGGTAAACTTAAGTTGGTCATTAATTCCGGACTTTAATTGTTTCAGTTTGTATTGTATCACGTAGACATAATGAAGAGTCAAGAGTTGGAAGGTGTAAAAGAGGAATTACCTACAGGTAGATATAGATACTCAGTACCATATTAATAGTTCATAAAAAAATTTAGAATGTTTACAGTAACCGTCTTTTCATGGAACTGTTTTTTGGACTTGAAATTATAAGACCAGTATAGTAGGTACTTACCTATACATCTCTTCTTGAATGGCCAATCTCATTTGCAACCAGCCAGATACATAGGACTGAGCTAATTTTATAGTTCACAAGTGTATGCGCAAACACATGTGACAGGTGCATTCTTTATTCGATCACACTCATAGTTCGATGGAACTGCGAGCGGAGAAAATAAGGCGTGTTTTCTGAGGCACGGTAAAGAGAAGAAAGAGATAACAATACCCAAACAAGATACGCTCTTAATACGAAATCACGAATCTGAGCCACTGGAACAATCCTTAAATACATATTTAATTAACTTTGTTAGAATTCTTCTTAATAATGAATTCGGTCGAAAACTTTACTTAAAGTTGTTGATTAAAGTACTTATTGATTAAATTATTACGAGTCCTTCTCTGCCTTGTCAAGGCTGTCGGTTGGAAAACTTATTATTCTTTGATTGATTTATTGTCTAGTGAAGTCTTGCAGATAGAATGACTGGAATTCACTTCTGTAGCAGAGTCATGAACGAATCCGTGTGTAGATAAATAATATTAACAAGCTTTGTTACAAGACAAGCCGAAGAGTTTGAGCGAGTCCGGTGTAACAAAATCGCAAGGGGAAAGTCGCGACTTCTGCCTTCTTTTGGTAAGTTTCTGCTTATTTAAGGAAATATTAAAAAGAGACTATTGGGTCTTTGACACCTCATGCCTTGTTAATTATAAACGGTCTTTAAACCTCTTTAGGTTTAACTACATCTTATGACTTATGTCATTTTTATTTTTTGACAAGCATTATTGACAATGACAGGTATCTTTTAATCAATGTTTTGACATTGTCAATTTTCAAGAGTAAAGGGTGATATCGTATTTTCTTAACCCGTACTCGATAGTTTAGTGAACAAAAAAACTTAAATACAATCTAATCAAACTATGGCTATTCATTAGACAACTTTGAATAATAACTCCTACAGATATTGATACAATAAGGCCTGGATGACCTACCTAGCCCTAGATTTGTCTGCGACATCGTGACCTGACCTTGTAAATCAATCGATCTTGTAGTTGCTATCTTCAAGCCTTGAGCTACCTATCGTTGTTTAAATAAGTTAATATAAGTACAGATATGTACCTTCAAAGCTGAAAGTGTTAATTATACTTTGGTTTATTTATATTACTCGCATTAGTATCTAATATACACCGTTTCACACATGTGTTAGGCTTTCGTTTCGCCGCTAGGGGCGCTGTACATGTGTGAGTCTTGATTCGACTGTTGTTAAAGATTTAAAGTCAAACTTTATAGAGATTACTGTGTATTATAATATCTCATTACTCATCATGGTAAATTGCAGTTATCACTGTAACAGATCTTAGTCCTACAAGTACTATACTAACATACCGTATGCTCAATTGAATACTCTAACTTTCTAATTAAAATTATGATATAACTACAAATAATTTTCATTAATCCAAAATCCACCAGTATCACGAATTAAATACCAACTAGAAATAAACCGAGCACCTAATGTGTAATATCTATACGTACATGAGATACCGGTATTTTATTGGTACGGAACTCAACGGCCGAGATATAAAGTAGCCAGCAGACTTGGTAGGAAATATCCAGTGTTTTGAATCTAGAATCTTCGTTGGCTGCGGAGAGCACGATAGGACATCGCTCGTAAACTCGCAGCGGAGACACAAACACAAATGACTTTCCCAGACTCTGGCTCTAGTAGAGGGGGCGTTGCTTAAATAGTATCAATAATGCTAGTGAGTTGAAGGAATATGAAATAATGAGGAACTTAAAAGATCTTTAAAAGTTACGATGCTTACTTGTTATCATCTAGCCTGCATTGACAAAGACTCATGACAAATATCTGCAGATTAGTCATATAAGTATTGAGAACGCAACCATAGTGCAGCAGTATTAAGCCACAGCAACTCGATCGGAAGGAACAGATCCTTGACCCTATGATGTGTAAGTGCTAAAAAATATATCGATCTATTAATAATGCATGAACGCTTCTATTAATATGATTTTATTTTCTAAAAACATCACCCTTTTAACCCTAACGTGGTAGACGTAGACAGTGACTAAGGGATTACAATAATTGAATATGCATCAGTAGGTATATGAATATTGTCTATAGAGATGTGTAGTTTAATCGATAAGCTGATTCATAGAATAAGAGAACTTGCATATTGTGCAATGAATCAATGGATACATTAAATTATTAGTTCTGAAATAGTTTGACGTCTTCATGAAAGTAGTTGATAGTTTTCAGCGACAATTTGAAGACAAGTTACTGAAAAAGTAGGTAATCAAATTACTGCATAAAGATCAGTATTCTTTAGGCGGTAGCTCATAGATTTCACAAATAATCATGTAACAGATGGAATAACATGGTTTGTCAACAACGTAATTTTGGCTCAATATTTAGAGAATTAAGTTCACAGTAGTATTATAATAAAATGCGGAGACGAAGTATTATCTTTAGACTCTAGCAGGATCACCATGTAAGGAGGCGAGTATAAAACCTTTAGGTAAATATATCTCTAATGAGTTTAGAATTAGTATAGTAATCATGTCGAGTCCTCTCAACGAAAACGGTGAATGACAAAAGTACTTTCTCGCAAATACTTGTACTAGGCCCATATATGAATATTTGCGAGACAGTAGTACTTTACTGATAAGTAGGTAGGCACAAATACTTTGAGAAAACTAAGATAATTTCCTTTACGGACGAGCGAAGCCAGGCACAGGTATGAATCATTAAACTTCATCAACACTATTAATAACTTAAAGGCTAAACAGCTTTCAAGTTCGTCGTAATTATAACATAGTTTAATAGAAACTTGTTAATTTGATAATAGGGGTATTGAGTAATTAAAATTCTGCGGTAGTTGTAAGGTACAATTGTAAAGGTTTTCAATTGTTTTCAGTATTATTGTTAGGTGTACAAAAGCTTTCATACACAAAAAAAACAAGCTTCCTAACCCTGTGAATTCTTATGCTGTACTTTACTGAAAAAATTGTTACTTATTCAAAGAGATGTGTTTATAGGTAGGTGACTACGCACAATCGCCCATTCAAGCGGCTAAGTGCGGATAATGCCCAGCCAAAGTAACTATGTAGGTGACTCTACCCCTTATTTCACCAATTTGTCTGGCACAGTAAAATTGAAAAGAAGTATTGTTCTTAAATGATATATTCCAATATTGGTACTCCCTTGAATTTCAACCCTTCACCTTATGCAACTTTGTCGGGTGTCTAAACGACGACGAAAGTATTTAACAAACAACTACTATTAGATAACGTTATATCTGCTATTCTGTTTAATATTTATCCATAATATAAATATTTCAAAGAATCTATTATGAAAGTTTCATAGATCTATGGTATTTTGTAGCACGCTTTGGTCACCTAGAGGTAGGCTCCGGCCGGTTCTCAGTTGTTGCACTAAATATATATAGAAAGGCTTTCTGTCTGAATGTAATGTGTACCAGCTAGGGCCCGGTTTCTAGACGAAGTTAAAGTTAATCAACAGGTACATAAGTAGGTGTCAAACAATAGTGGACAACGTAGTGTTGGGTCAGTAGATTAGGTTGGCTTTGAAAGATTATCTTGCTGTATACCAGTTCTTATCTTAATGAGCTCTACTTCATTCTGGAAATCTATGGAGACTTTACTTATAATTATTTTAACTGCTTGTCAAACTATTGCTGGCAACTTTTAAAAGGTACGTCATATTTTATATTAGGAGATTGATTCTTTTTTTTAAACATTTGAGAGTTTGTTTTGTTTCCTTTTTAAATTAAGGTTATTTATTGGTTAACTAAATATTGCAATGAAGCTGACGAAAAATGCTAGAAGGAAACCTGTTTGCTGCATCATTGGGTTTTAAGTCAGGACATTACAAGACATAACAATAATATACCTTTTGCGTTTTCAGACAATTTTCGACGTAATAGTAGCAAGTTCGCCTTTCAGTAAATTCCGCTTATAATGAATACAAGTGTAATGTTATTTAATATATTTCAGCTCTCTGTTAGTATGACATGCGACAGACGTGTCCGGTCTACTAGCATTTGAGTTTGGTAACATTTTGGGTGACATTAGCTATCGTATTTTGAATCATATTAAAGCGCATACAATTCATCGAATATGAACGATCCACAGATTAATATATTATTAAGAAAATTAAAGAAAGCTTAATTAGTACAATGGTCTTTTATTTTATACTAGTTATTTTGTGCTTTATTTACTATACAGTATTATTGGTCACTGTGCGTTTCATACTTCGATTATAGGTATGCATAAGAACCTACGTTATGCCTTAAAATAATGACAACGAATCGTCTTCGTGTTTGACCTACAAATGACTCGTAAATTGATTTAACCAATTATCGTCTGTTATTGCAAGCCCTAAAAGTGTAACAGGCCGATCAACTATTGATTGCCATGATTTCAACGCCATTGTTTCGGCATGCGGGACACGTAGGTGAATGTCGGTCAACCGTCCGGAACAATATATTGTAGAGTATTTCGCAGTATTTGGGACATCAATTGTTCGTAGTATTAGTGCAGGATTTTGTATTGATTCCAAGTAAACAAAGGGTTAACAGAAATATATTTTTGTACGACATTTTGCAGATATGGATACAATTTTCACCGTTTTATTTGGCTGTCCTCGAGTTTTTAAATAAAATAACTGGCTGAAAATTTCGCTGATCAATAGGCACCGTTACTACGAAATACTTTATGAAACATCAAAAATATTTTTTGCTAGCGATCGCTGATATAACTTTACGATAAAACCTCATTACTCAAAATACAGCCTACTGTCTTCAGTAGGCATTTCTGGTTCATGTATGTAACAGGTTTGATATAAAGTAAATGGATGTAACAGTTTCATCATTACAGAATCACGGGCCGGCGCAGAAACAAAGAGACCCACGGTATCACGCCCACAGGCAGCGAGATAAATTTCCTTCTTGTTTCTATGTGTCCTTTTTACATTGAAGCACTTTATACGCAGTAGGCTCTCGGTTAGAAGGCGTTTGGTCCAAGCCATAACCGTTTCCCAACGATAAACATTTTCGTTTCAAATACTTTTGGCGTGAAATAGAAATAGTGAGCATGTTGTGCAAGGCCTATGGTGTTAATTTTTTTTATTTATGTACATGATAATGGTACAGATAAGCTAATATAAGTAAATTTTTATTCGACTCGTAGTTATAGGTACTAACAATGGTGCAGTATTGTGATGATTGAAGAGATACAGTTGCAGCGTAGATCCTAATGTATACATAAATACATACATGTATACATACATGAAATATAGTATAATGTGGCGATATGTATAATATGGTTTGCCCTTTAAACCGACCAATGCAGTCGGTGATTGTAATAATTATGGCATGAAATAATATAATATTGTTTGTCTGCCTTTTCAGTTAGGTATAATTATTTATACTTATGTAGTCACACTAGTATTTTAAAGGCGAAAGTTTGTGAGTTTGTTTGTATGTTTGTTACATCTTCACGATCAAACGGCTGGATCAATTTTGATTGGTATGGAGGTAGCTGACACCCCGGATTAACTAACCATTTTTTATCCCGAAAAAATATAGCGGGAAACACCGCGGGGCACAACTAGTAAGATATAAATTCGCAAAATAAATATTTTACAACAGAATATAAGATAAAGGTTAAAATCGCGACCGCTTATACCTTGAAGCACGTCATATACTAGACATGCGTTTGTCTATGCAGGACACAGTCAATGAACTGGCAGAGGTCAGGTGAAATTATCTCGTACGGTGCGTCTTACGCGATATCTGAGGCACAATGGTCGGATACAGCTTTATCTCAACTACGATGCTCGAGTATTTGGTGACAACTCGGTTTACATTGAGGCAAGCTTTAGGTAGTAAAGTAATTTAAGTATTGACTTTTAATGTCTGGGTTGTTATTAAAAATCGTTGGAGTAAGTGGGAAGATTTTCATTAAAGTTTTATGATATTAATTACGTAGGTTTTCTTTTGTTTACACTGTCTGTCTTCTTGATAAATAAATTATATATTTGTTTAAAAAGCATCGAGCTACAGCAAAATATATCGTTTTAATCTGCCAAATGAAGTGACGTGAAAGTCATTTGGGTGCCCTTAGTCTCACATTGTATTTTGCATTCGTTAAGATTGCAATGAGCCAGTCCACACTCCAAGACGTTCAATGACACTCGAAGGGGGAGGGGTAAGCGAGGCTGCGACAGTGCAGCCGACATCTCGCCCGCTATCGCTCCGAGATCTGTCCACATGAGTTTTATGTTAGAGCTGATGTGACTGTGACTGTTATCATTTTGGTGTGATAATGTTTATGATATCAGTTGAGTTTGTTTTATAACCTTCTGATATTGTAAGTAGTTTGTAATACTACAAACACATAATAACTATTATTACAAGTAGGAACATTTTGCATGCTCCGTGTTACGGTTACTTGATTGGATATAACACAAGTCATGACATTTTAGAAATCAATCCAATTATTACTATTTAATTGTAAAAAAAAAATCACAGCATGTAAACAAAATTAACGGTTTTTTATTAATATATAATTTAAAAAGTTTTAGGTACTATACTAACTTTCGTGAGTGTTATTAATATTATTTACTATATGTATACTCCGGTTATACTCACGGGTGTATTCGGGAATGCCCGACTAGTTCGGCTCGGAATTGCCGCGTTACCAGCATAAATAAGGGCTCCGTTTGAGTTCGAAACTAGTCAGGCATTCCCGAATACACACGTGAGTATAACCGGAACATATAGTAAATAATAATTTTAAAAGTGTTGTCAAGCTATAAATAGATAAAACACAACTTCACACTATGTATGTTCTAATCTAGAATCTACACTAATTAAACCAACCACGTAACACAAAAATATTACAACCTTACCACACAGTACGATTATAATCCTAGAAGATTAGTCGTAGAGGGATCAACCACTCCATATTAGATACCAGTTAATAGGCGTACAGTGAGGCGATAGTCTGGCTGCGTCGATAGCCGCCGCGACTTCGACCGCCTAGTGACTCAATATGCGTAGCTCCTTATCCATGTTAGAGAATATTATGGACAGCGCATTCCCTAATAGGATAAGATGTTCCTACACTTTTAGTTGAATTCAGTTTCAATCTACACGTCGTGGTGTCGTGACTTCGTCAATGTCAGTTATAGTTTAGTACTTACATACATGGCTATATTCCCCAAAAGAGGAACGCTGATGTGTTCTCCATAATCAGGAGTCTTCAAGGATTAACCGCACATTATATTTGTCTCGTAGTATCTCCATTCATCAGGGCTACACCAGGTCATGCGCCTCTTACAACTGAAATCTAGGGGTACTACTAAAATCACATCGCACGAAAAAAATGAACTTAATTAGTAATTTTAAACCCTACTGACCTCAGATTATAAGAAAAAGAATAAAAAGAGGAATAAGTCCCGCCCCTATGTCATTTGAAAGCGCTACTTCTTACGTATTAATTTCTTTAATACTTACTACTCAAACAATAATAATACTGAGTCCACGAATCAACAAAAATGTGGACACATTCACACTCAATATCAACCAGTAAACTGTAAATAAATGTATAGCTATCGTTTACCCGATGGCTTTTCCTGCACATATAAGAGACGTAACTGAACTTTTGTCGGATCTCACGACACCGATTAGAAGTATCGGTTAGGTTATTTGCAGAAATGATCACGCAGATGTGTTAGCAATATTGCATGGTGTATTTTCTACTGTATTTGTAGTCTACCTTAGAAATTATCTGTAGAGGCATGCTATTAGTGTTATGACCGACGATTATTAGCTTAGTATTTTTACTTTGTGCTAGTACATCTTTAGGCGACAGTACCTAATTGGATTGCTGGCACACCCTTGCATTCAGCCCCACGATCGTGACTGACTGGCTAATCTTTGCACCTTTACATGAGCATTAATAAAATAGGATTCTATAAGCATTGAAGGTATTATATTGATTTTTCTTCATCTTGACCTATCGTCTGCGAGAGAAAGGTCTTATTGTAGCTGAGCATTTAACGGGTTAAAAAATTCATATTCTTTATGTCTGTGTCCCACTGGGATTTGGGAGGTGTTACAAAATAATAAGACAATCTTGTAGGTCATAGTGACCAAGGGTCTTTAAACTCTACTGCGTTCAATAAATATCTTCTTATTGGTAAATAACGTAGGTATTATAGTAGTTTCAGGAATCAAATAAAGAATATTAGAAAGCAAAGACACAATTTTCAAGTGTAGTTTATATAATATTATAGGTAGTTTCACTAAACTAGTCCGTTATAAAACTTATGATATCTAGTAAACTCTTTAAAGAAGTTCACTTGTGAATCGTTCATAATAGAATTTTATAAAAAGAAGCTTTCTCTTTGCATAACAGCTATGGTTGCCTTTTAGGTTGACGAAATCAGTGCAGTGCAGTCTTTCACGTTATGCAACGTATTAGGCAAGCATACGTGGAGACTACTTACAGACTGTTTATGAAAGCGATATAAATATACCAGTGTTATGCGGAAAACCTTTGTGCTGCAGAAATTTAATAGGAATGTTGTATGCGATTTTTTTTATGAATACCGGAAATGGATTTAGTATTAACATGGTGACTGTAAACACATACTAAATATGGCAAAAAAATTCAAAGCTATAAGCACAAAGATGGCACTATAGGATAGTGACGTCAATGTCCTATAAATACATAGCAAATTTTGCATCGCCCTGTACATTAAGCGTTTTGCTTGAGAAGGATAGAGAATCCCCCTTCACAAACTTATAAATGCTGTATATCCTTTGTTTTTCCTTCTTCCTTCCTTCCTTGCCTTACTATGAATTCTTAAAGCAGGACATTTTCCGTTGTGGGAGAAAAACGTCACACAATTCTGCACGTAGCGGCGTCTCGCTTCTTCTTTTTCTTACGGCTTATGGCCTAGCAATGGGACATCATTTATCTGAACAATCCGATTGGATCATTACTATTACTAGGATTATTGCAGTTATAGATCAATTGTCAAAGCTTTTTAGGAACTTTTGGCGATTGTCAATTGTTCGTAAACACCCTATGTTGGAGATTGTGTGCATTTATCAAGTTGTAAAAAGCTCAATCGTGCCGTGTATACAGCCAATTTGCTGACTGTCTAGGGTGCGCTGAACGTAGTTAGTATTAGGTACTGTCGCTCTGGAAGAAATCCCACAGAAGTAGGGAACCTCGTTTGTTTATATTTTTTTCTGATTGAAATAATGAGAGTTATGTCCAGAACTCTTAAATCCACCTAATTAAGGTTTAATGATGATACAGCACTCTTAACTATAGGATATCTCGTAGACTGAGATTATGATATTTGTGTTTGTAGCCGTTTCCACTATATCTCAAGGCACTTGTCCGTAGACTGTAAGCTCTACCACAGGCTCTACCGCCAAAACTAGGTCATTAACCTGTATCTCAAGAGACAGTTCCTTACCTGATTACACGATTGCTTCTTGCATAATAGAACGAGCGTTGTTCATAACATTAGCTCTGAGGTATACCTACTCATAAAATGTACCTATAGTATAGTGAATACCAGAACTGTCTATTGTACTTGTTATGAACATTTGTATCAGTTGGACTACTTTCGTTTGGTTTTATGTAAGTGTTTTAAGGTGTTTTGTGTTTGTGTGAGAGTAATATATGAAGATTTATACTTTGTATTTTGAAAGCTTTACGTGGAAAATAAAGCGCGATATTTGAACAGCTTGATTCCATTTCCCAGAGTTCCCTCTTCCTGGTATGCTACGAAATTCGGGATCCTGTTACGATTTTTAGTTAAATAAATTTTCCAGTTAAACCTTTTATAAATACGTGTAATATTTATGAAGAATATTCCTGGAATCCCTGCTAAATGGATATCATGGAACGACTTGGAACAAAGTAACCCATAAGCTCGGAAAAACGTAATTGGAGTTATGTTCAACAAAATATGATATTTAATAAATTAACTTATTCGCAATTGTTTTATTCGCAGTGTAATTTGTTAAATGAAGGCACAAAAGGAAGAATCATTCACGCAAGATAGCGAAGCAGATATAAATATTTTGATGTCATTCCGGAAATGTTGTTGTGAACTTATATTTTTAATGATATTCTATAGATCCGATCAACAACCCGAATACACAGTACAGCTATATACCTACTGATCTCTGTCCAGGATGATCATAAATAATCTTATTTTATTATCATTGTTGTTCGTGTTACCATCCGCCATGGATCGGAATCTGCCCAGATTGACAACAGCTTGATATTAACCCTCGGATGCAGTGCTTTACTGCTACGCTGAAAAACTAAAAATAATATTAACATACATTTACCGAAGTTAAAAAGGCATATTGATATATTTAAATAAGGTTTAGAAATATAAATAGGCTACAATTTTTTTTGTTAATTACTTTTAATTAAAACAAGTTAATATTAGAAACACGAAAGCTCCTCGACATGTGTATTCTGCCCATCCTAACCTACGGTGTCCAAACTTGGTCCCTGACCGAGATTCAGAAGTCCAAGTTGAAGGTCTGCCAAAGGGCAATGGAGCGCAGCATACTTGGGGTGAAAAGGACGGAACACGTCCGGAACACCACGCTGCGCTCCAAAACTCGCATAGCCGACGTAGGAACAACAACTGCCAGACTGAAGTGGAACTGGGCCGGCCACATCTGTCGTATGCACCCCGAAAAGTGGGCTAACATCGCCACCAAATGGTTGCCACAAGACGGAAGCCGGAGACGCGGAAGACCCAGACGGAGATGGCGGGACGATTTGGACGCCTTTCAAAGCGGCTGGCCAGAGCTGGCCAAGGATAGGGGGAATTGGAAAATTAGGGGAGAGGCCTTTGCCCAGCAGTGGGAAACAATATAGGCTATTAAAAAAAAAAAATTACATACAACTATTGAGGAAATGTCAGGTAACTCGCAAGAATTTTCTACCGAGATGAAAACAGCAAAGCATAACAAATAATAATAATAATAATGTTCTCCTGACCGAATTTCGGTCACGGCGGCCGATCTCTTCTGAGACAAGCCAACTACGCAGGAGATATTATAGTGCACAAGTATGCGCGCAAACACAAGTGCACTCCCTATTCCCTCACTCTCATAGTCCGATGGGACGGAAGACCGACACGACCGGAGGGAGATCAGGCGCAGGACCAATGGCTTAACATGCCTTCCGAAGCATGGAGGGGTCTCGACATGTTAAAACGGTCACCCATCACAAGACTGACCGTGGCGAGCACGGCCTAACCTCGCAAATCGACTGATCTGCGCGGTAGCCACGTAGCTACGCTGATAAAACAAGACCTAGCTACCGCGCTAATCGAGTCATTTCCAACAATTTAGCAACGCCTTACAGCCACAAATAGAATTCCTATTTTATCATCACCTATAATCGTGTTTTCTCTTCAATATAATACAGCACAGTGTTATATATTACATAACCTTAGTCATTGTTATAACATGCAAACCCCATTATTGTTTGTACGTAGGTATCGCTTGAATAACACATGAGGTCAACTGGCAAGCATTGTACAACTCAGTTGCGGTTGTTAATATAAAGAGATGCGCCAAAATGTATACAAAAATAAACGGCAAAGGTTTTACGGAGCGAAATCTACGTGGAAATATCAACGCGGCTCTTGCTCTGATGACGAGTGCTAGTGATGGGGCGTTTTGAAGCCGGTTATCGATAATGGAGAATTCAATCGATAATGAACTTGTAATTTCACACATTTTCAAAAATGTCTTCTGCTAAAATGCAGCACAAATTTTATAATTATTCTCGATCGTTTCTCAAAAATCAATAAATTATTATGAATCTTAAACTTTATGAATTTGAGATCTCTTGTCTTGTAAAATTCTAAAATGAAAACATTTAGGTACATATTATTAAATAATATTATATATAAAAATCAAGTAGGATTATTAAGTTAAGATAGTTTACTAAGTATCAACTTATTGCCTACACAAAAAAAAACAAGAGTAGGGATGTCAATTTTTGACTTCCAAAAGCAAACGGGTCTTCCCTTAATAACCTATCTTAGCTAGACTATTGCGTAATCGAACAAAATAATAATGATGTCATAAAAGATGATTAAAGGGGTCACAGATCATGATAGTGCACTCCGCCATACGATGCAGATCATTATTCTGTGAATTGAACACTTGTGTATTATTAATTGTAGGTTTACAAACCTTTTTGTTACAAAAGAAAACTATATGTAGATAATTAACTTTCTTCAGTTTTATAACTTCATGCGCGAATAATTTATTTAACTGCATAAATATAAGATCGAACTGTGCAGAATTTTTGGCGGATAAGGGCAACACGAACACTGTTATATCGACCAATAATGTTTATATGTTAACGATGAACACTGCTGATGGCTTTAGAGGCAAAGAACTCCGTATTAACTGTGGATTATTTAACACTAGCTGCGCCCCACGGTGTTACCTGCTACATATTTTCCGGATGAAAAGTAGCTTTTGTTAATCCAGGGTGCCATCTACCTCCATACCAAACTTTATCAAAATCGGTCCAGCCTTTTGAGCGTGAACTGGTAACAAACATACAAACACACGCACAAACTTTCGCTTTTATAATATAAGCGTGTTAATGACACTTGCTCCATATGTGATTCAGTTCAATCTACAAAAATCAAGAATCGATAGTCGATTCTTAATCGATCAAAATCAAAATAGATAAAGGAGTATCTAATGGAACGCAGCAGAACAAACCACGTTAGAAAACACTAGATACATTACAGCAGTAGCAAACATTATGAAGTGTAAAACGATGATTCAATTTAAATAATTTATAGTTTACTTGTTTGCGAGTGCTAAAGACAATGAAGGTGACTACAGCGAAATAATTGCTATTGTATTTCTCACACCCGTCGCACTTGACAATGGCGTGTCATTGTTTCCTATATAATTCTTACCTCACTATACCCGCTGAGCAGACGTGATCCGATTTATTAATCATTATTTTTGTCACGGATCAACCTTCGGTGGCATTCAAACACTTCATTACGCTAATAATAGCCAGCCCGACGTTCACAGGCTGATGACTCCGAAGATTTGTTAAATGAATGATTTTCAAAACATTTGTAAATTTACTCAATGTGATTAAATTTTAATTATTTTGCACTTTGATTCAACTAGACCGTTTAGTGAGGCGATCATGTGAGTATATTAAGTTCAAATGCGATAACCGTGTATTCATCTTTTAGATGGCAATATGTTTTATGAATTAATAATTTCTTCTAAAAGTATGGGGACGATTCCAAGTTCGTCCCCTCACTATAGACAGTTGAGTTCTCCGTTGTTGCTTTTTTCCCATTTACGAGTTTCACGGCGACCGTTGCCTGAAACTTACACGTACCCAGAATATAAATGCTAAACACTGTCTCCTTTCCACCTGCGCGTAGAGAAATTTTCCGTCCCTTTCTTCCCACAAATAAAAATGTGTAGCCACCTCAATGTTCAAATAGAAATTGCAATATCCATTTTCGCAATACGTTTAAATCTGGACCTTATTTGGAGTACCGTTAAGACTGATTTTAAAAACGTTGTTCTTAATTTTAAGGCTTTTTAAGACTGCAAAAGGAAAATGTTGTCTTTTTCGAACCAGTTGCAGTTAAAATCCTCCGTCCCTGTTGCCTGCCTGTTGTGGCTGGCATATCTAAAATCATCTGGACCAAGTAAAGCGATTATTTCAGCGGCGACTTTTTGAAAATGTGCAAACTTATTAATTCTGCCATTTGGGCGGCAAATTGCGTACCCAACAAATTACTTAGGATTTAAATAACATGAAACAAATTAGAATAAGTTCTCCTTCTTAACGATACGATGTATTAATTAAAGTAACTCGTCATTGAGATGACTTTCTTCAAGCATTTACACTTTATTTCTGAGTTGTTACATTATTTAAAATGAGTCGTTTAAATCTTATTACTAATTAAGTCACTATTTTGATATAATTCTAAATTATAAAATTTCCATGTAAATGAAAGCAGACCTACTCCAGAAAACAATGAAGGCTCCAGCCTATTGAATACATATATAACCTGATTTGACGCGATCATCCTCCACGAGGTCCTGCTACGAAAACGACCTAATATTTCTTATGATACAGGGTGGGCTAAAAGCAGACAGGTACTATCATTTAGTCAACAATGAAGAAAAGTGTAGTACAAAAGTTATGCGTAGTTTCTGGCGAACAGTAAACTTAAACATAAATTATTTATGTAAAACTTCCTACACTATGCGTTGAGTCTAAGTAATAAAATATATTTCCCGCTATCTAGCCACAAGTGCCGGAGCTATACCCAGATTAACACTCACAATTCTTGCTGATAATCAAAGGTCTTAAAATAAGTCAAGCTTATTTTACACACATTCTCTTATGTAATCTATATTTTAATAATAATCTACAATTTAATACCCATGTAAGTATGTCTATTTTTATATTTAAACAAAATTTATTTTTTGATATGCACCTAACCTTACTACGAATTTAAAACCAGCGCGCAAACACACGAGTTTGATTCACAAAATTCAAATCGCGCGCTTTGAAAAGTCAAATGCGAAATAGTGCAATTGAGTGCGTGAGCGCATCCAGGAATGTCGGGACTCAGGACATCGTCCCGGACCGGTTTCACACTTCACCGCCTCGAACTTACTGTATTGCACATTCAACTAACTGGTGAATATTATAATGACGTGATATTTTCTAATCATTGTGACTCTGGGAATAAAACTAAGAAATAGCTTATAGTTTTTGTTCTTCTTTAGTGGCAATTGGAGTCAGTGTTTTTTAGAATTCAACAGTGGATAGCTTGAAAAACAAAAAGGTATTTTTAGAATTCAAAAAATGGGCTATTCAAGTAGTTGTACTGTTTGTATCTAACACACATTACTACGGTACAAAACACAATCACATGAAATTTTACAACATCTATTAACTAAGTAGCTTAGTGTTCGGACAAAGAGCACTGAGGTCCGACGTATGCTCAATTTCAGCTTAACTCAAACCAAATAACTACATATTATGTTTTAAGTTCGGACGTCAGTATCACAAATGTCTGAAAACCTATCAAAATTCTAGCGTGAGCCAACATTTACCATAAAAGACAATGCCAAACCACGAACTATTTACCACTTTGCCTATAAAACCTCTTTTACAATTCCCACTAAGATATGCCATTACAAAATTGCGATAGGTTCCCGTTAGACATTAGCAGTCATAAGTTACAAGAAACAAATTTAACCCTTGACATTTTAGTACTCAGTAATGCATTCAACACCCTAATGAACTAGTATTGATCTTTGAGGCGTACGGCTATTGTGTCGGGACATATACACGATTATATACGGAGTACACACGGCATACCTATAATCGAATTAGCAGTGCCTATTAAGCTGTGAGTTGGATGGAACTCGTAGCGGTAATTAGGTGACCTAACCCTTCACAGCTTAGTACGGTATTGTAACTAGTTCAAATGGGTGTAAAAACGTTCTTTACTAGTTTAAGGAGATTATAACACTCAATATTGGTCCTAACTGCCAAGTTTCTTTATCTTGCTGCACAACTTTTTGGTAACAGCTCGAAGTCTATAACTCTGGTGGTCATACAAAATGAGATTCAAGCTGCCACATAGAAAAATGTGCGTTCTGCCCCCTTACCATGAACTCTTAAAGCAGGACAGTAACAGACATTACACAGCACGTAGCGGCGTCTCGCTTCCACATGGTAAACTGTCCTGCTTGTTCATGGTAAGGGGGCTGTAGACCAAATAAAAGGAGGATTCTTCTCATCTGCCCCCTTTACCATGAACTCTTAAAGCAAGGTATTTTGCGTTGTGAAAGCGAGAAGCCGTTTCGCGCAGTGTAATTTGGCGTGTCGCTTCCTCAACGAAATCTGTCCAGCTTTAAACGTTCATAGTGGGGGGCTGATGTTGAAGATAAAGCCAAAGACGCTGCACTATGTTCAGATCACAGCAAGACTTTATCAAATATATAGGCTAATGTATTCGTCATGTAAACTGCTATTCGTATACCAATTAACGCGACGAATAAATTAACCAGACCAGCACAAACACTTAGAAAAATGACCATCAACAGAATTTTAGCTTTTACAACGACCACGAAAAGCAAGGTGTTAGCTTATCCTGCAGAAACAGCAATGCGGAGAGTATATCAGTTCCTCAAGTGTATTTGAACTTAACTTCAACAGCCTTTAAGTGCGTCAGGGTTAACACAGAGCTATGAGAGTAGGTTTACGACCAGGTGACGTATGAGCTTAAGTCCAACACTCGGAATGAAACTGTTAATCAAATCTGATCCGACGGATACGGACATTTGGATCCAACTATGAATACTGAACATCAGGTACTAGAATTTAGCTCGTGACAGTTGGAGACCATCAGAGTATTAATTAGGCATACAATGTTCTATATAATTCATGGCATTATTAATTAAGCATAACTACATCAAGCAGATCTGTAGTATGAGAATTGAGGGGATAGTTAGAGGTATCGTTTGAACACTAATATCAAGCCCAACCGTAAAAGTTACATATGCCATACACCTACATACCACCTTCTTCTATACAAAACCTTATTTTTGTAACTTTTAAATTTTGCTTTATTTTGTTCCCTCGCCTTTTAGTGCTAATAACATTTTTTTTCAGCCTGTGTTGTCCCACTTTATTCGGTCGTGTGTTATAGTGAACCAGTCTCTCCTGTAGGTTAGCAGATCGTCATGCCACCGTCGCCAACAACATTTATATTATAGTATAGCAAAAAATATGCTTCAGTTCTGATGAAAATATTTCCGTACATAATTATAGTCTATATCTAAAACAACTGTCTATCTACTTACAGTCGTATCCAATCGTCCTACTCACTATTCGTAATCGTAAGACCTCACGCACGGCAGCTGCGTTTACTATTACTTTGAGTCTAGACCGGATAGTCTGGAAGTCATTGGGCTTCCAAGGCCTTTACGACAAGTGGGATTCAGTAAACAATTACAGGTAGGATTAAATACAGCTACATGGTTAGAATAGTAAAGAATTGTAGTATCTTTATCAAGAATATAAGGATAGGAGAACAACAACTTTATGACTGAAATTGGAAAAACAAGTAAATAACATAGTTTTTTTATAAGTCCATTGTATTAAAGGATGTATAGCGATTTTCAGGCACAATCACTTATCAGTGGTGTTTGATAAAGAAGCTATAAATACCTAACATTGAAAAATCCAATTGGTACTTGCCTGGACTTGACTTTACCTGAGACTGCCTCGTTGGTCTAGTGGTCGCTAAGCGCGACTGCTGAGCAAGAGGTCCTAGGTTCAAATCCCGGGTCGGGCAAAGTGTTACTGAGTTTTCCATTAGGTAATTCGCAGTAGCAGCACGGAGTCTGGATTTGTGCCCGGTTGATGGCAATAGGTTCGCCCCCTATTACATTGGGACTTACAACATAACTGGCGAAATGTGGGTGTACTATATGTTCTCCTCTGCCTACCCCTTCGGGGAAAACAGGCGTGATGATATGTTATGACTAAACCTTGCGATAATTGATAGAACTCTCATACACTTTACTTTGAGAGTGGTGCAACAAAAATTCCGTTAATCGAAGAATTAGCTTCGAACACATAGATATGGTCAGCATAATCGTCAATCACGACACATGTATGTACATAAATATTTAAGCACAACACGGTAAGTGGCACAAGTACCGTCGTAGACAAGATTTACGTTTTAGCCTCCCGCTGTTACGCCGACCAGCGAGAGCGCCCTCCCTATACTTTATTATGTTTAGTTTTAATAAATTATTTCGCATCTTGTAAATTACATTTTATGGGGATAACGAGAACTGGTAGCTAAGTGTAAACTAGTCGACTATTCAAATGCATTAAAGAGACAACATGGGCAAACTACATTTATAATCTTAATACCTAATATTTGTAAAGATTAAAATAACAAATCATTTAGGCAGACTAGTACGATTAGAATAATTAGGTAATTTTTAAACGCTTGCGCCATGAATAAAAAAGCCTCCAAAAATGACACTCTTCACCGCTTCCTAGTGATGGGAAGAAGAAATATTGTAGCAAAACAGTGGAACCTTGACAATTCGTAGATCAATAATTTCGAAGCATCAATTTGGATTTGGAGTTAAAAGTGGCTAAAAACCCATTGTTGATTTAAAATGTTAACGTTAAAGTATCAAGAAAAATATTGATAGATGTGATCGAAACTGTCAAGAAGATTTATGGTACTGAACTTGAAGTAGGGACATCCATTCTACTTTAACTTGGCACTAACAGTACAATAGATGACCGGTAGAGTATTTTCAGGCTCATCATTAATAAACTAAGACGTTTATTGAAAAACTTGCTTACTTGTGCTGAAAACTGTGACCAATACGTTCTCAAAGCTCTTAATATTATCGTGAGATTAATGAGTACAATACACATAGATCTCTTTAACGTGGATAATTTCTGGACTTTTTTATTGACAGTTTCAGGGACTTTTTCTCACCTTCCTTTAAACAAACTTAGTAACAATAACATTCCTAATGGTCTGGTGATATTCAGGCCGTTGTCAAACATATTAATTATGACTTTTAAATAGCTATAAGTAGTACTGTCCTTTCATGAATGGAGACTAATTCTGTCTCTCTTTTTTATCCGGTGACGCACTATGAAAGTCCTTTGCATATTACAATCACATCAGCCTATTGCAGTCCACTGCTGGACGTAGCCATATACCTAAAAACATCCTCCTCCTCCAAATATTTTAGGTGTCACTTGTCTGACAGTAGAAAGCTATAGATATAATTCCCAATCTGCCCTGCCACTTACCAAAAAAAGGCACATCAACAAACAGATTTAATACACACACCGTTTTAATCATCAAGGCATATTACAACACGAACAGTTCAATTACCACTTAAACATACCTGTATAACACTAGTTGCGTAGTTTATGACTGCATTAATTATGGTTAAGCATATCCTAATTACTGTAATGGTATTAGTCTGAAACCAGACAAGGGGAGGGTCAGTGGAGGGGGCGCATTCACGTGCTCTGAAACACTGATGTGAACGCCATATAATTATGTATAGACGTAAATACTTAGCATTATGGCGGAAACAAAGCGATTTACTGGTGTGTTAATTAGTTAAGATCACGTTATGGTTAGCTGTGGACTGAATATCGAGGAAATTAACTAATAATGCTTGCGATTTGTTTGGATTAGATTAGGTTTGTTGTGGTTATTTATTTAGTGTTTTTAAGTGTAATGGACTGTAGTACCTACATGATTGTTCTTTATATTAATTTAGTTCATGTAATGTTACTGTTAATTTTTTTTTGTACGATTTTTTTTATGAATTGCTATAGGTACCCTAATAAAACTCAGGAGCCGGAAACTCTCTCCCAAACTTTTTCCAATAACTTGAGTAAGTTTACAATAAACGAAGCAATTTTTCTTTTTGTTTTTTTTTTATACGTCCCCCCACACTAGGAATAGGAATTTCTCCTGTTTCGTGGGTGCGTTTCACAAACATGAAATATCACATACACAAACACTACACAGACTCGGGACAACTAAATGTGTGTCGCACAAATATTTGCCCCGTGAGGGAATCGAACCCGTAACCCTTAGCGCAGCAGTCTTATCGCTTAGCCACTACGCCAATCAGGTCGTCGTTGGTTTAACGACATAACACACATTAGCCCAATTGGTAAAATAGTACGATTAATTACCCAGGTCGATTCCAGTACGTATTTGATGAACATATTAACGAAATGGAATTTTTATAGACTGCTTGAAATACGTACATATGTAGGAAAGTGTATTTAAGAACCTTTAGGTATCAACAACAGTAATTAATTATCACGTGTCGGATCTGACCTTTTAGATTACTAAATTACCACCGGCCACTGATCACCTGTATACATCGAAGTCAACTAACTACATTTAAATTCACTCAGTAATAAATTCGTCTCTTCGCTTTACACCTACATGCTTAAAAAGTTATGGTGTGAGGAAAATCACACAGTGTGTCGTCTTTGTAATTAAGCAAAGAAGGCGTCAGAAGACGGGGGTTCGCCGTCGAGAATGTTCCGGGATCTCATTTCCATGCAAATGAGGGTACCACTTGTTATACATCAGATGACGGTAGGCAGACGCGATAACAGTACTGGCGGGCGTCGAGACGTCGTGCAAGTCGGTCGGGTTACACTTGATCGATAAGTAATACTTTATGATAATGACTTCAACACGCCACACACTATTTAGATTTGATACGGTTTTTAATAAACTACATCGATGTTACCAATCGAATAACAAAAAACATCGTATTCTTAATGAAAATCGATGCAGACTAATATAGAATTCAGCTTAACTCAATTAGCAGGCTATTGTATAATCTTGGGGCTAAAGTTTACAACTTTGCGAACTAAGCTCTAATGTCGGAACTCAGTTTAAGTTTTGAAGTTTCTTGGTTTTTAATGTAGCCTGTAGAACTAAGGTTTGTTTTTCAAGTCCTAATTTAAAAACAATTTTTTTTTTAAGTTTTAGTTATGCTGGAAGTTTTATATGGGCGCGTTCATTTTAGAACGTTTCATGTTGTATTAAAGAAATATCTTTTTTGTAATTCTTGCTGAGAATTATTCGTTCTAGTGAGCTGATTTGTCTTTTAAAAACGTAGGTCAAAACGGAGTCTTCTTCTTCTTCATATCGGCATAAGCCAATAGCCTATAGTCATGCCGTGGTGTAAAGATTAGTTAGACATCAACGATGGTAGCGAAGTTGACTGTCCAAGGTGCGGCAGACACTTTCTACACACTGATAGCCAAGTGGTATGACCGTTGGACTGCCAAGTCAAAGGCCGCAAGTTCAAACCCTGGCACGCACCAATGTCTTCTCGAATTCATGTGCGTATTATAAATCAGTTATCAGTTGCTAAAAACGGTGAAGGAAAACAGCGTGGCACACGAGAGATTTTTCAGCGGTGTGTAAAGCCATGTCAGAGGCCTATAGACGGTTTAAACTCTGACACCAGGTTGTTCATCAACCATACGATAAGAAGAAGAAGAGGTTTTCTACTTAAGTACTTGCACCAACCTTGTAACTCTTTATTAAGCCTAAATGAGCTTTTTAATTTACAGGCCCAGAAGTTACCATGCTTGCTTTCAACAACGACGCCAAAGATGTGAATTGGTGCAAGTCAAAAGAGTCAAGTGTTCTCTGGAGAGATGCGGAACTATGTAAGTAACATTTATTATATAATATTTATTTGAAAGGCGAAACATATCCTTAATTAATAACCTTTTAGAAAGCCCTTGTGTAAAGCTGCGGTAGGTAAGAAATGAAAAGTTATACAATTATAATAATTAAAGACGTTTATTAGC
The DNA here is from genome assembly GCA_905340225.1 of Abrostola tripartita. Taxonomy (NCBI): domain Eukaryota; kingdom Metazoa; phylum Arthropoda; class Insecta; order Lepidoptera; family Noctuidae; genus Abrostola; species Abrostola tripartita. Next base: position 3,649,306 of record HG996494.1, read on the forward strand.
AAAAAATAACAAATCTTTTTAATTTTTAGAATCGATGCCATTTACACTATTGAGATCCTTCATCACGTTTCCTTTCATTTTCCAAATCATCAATTAATTGCAGTAACCCCATCTTCAATTTCCTCTTCTCTCTAATTGTAAAATTTCTTATATCCGGTAAGATACTTTTGAAAAATTGTAAGTCTTCATTATCTTCATCAGCTGTATCTTTGTCTTCGTAGGAATATTTCCTTTTCTTAGAATTTTCAGGATATGAAACTTCACTATTACTACTTTTTGTAGGTTCAACTGTACTTGTTTCATGTTGTTTAACGAATTTGCCAGAAACATCTGGTTTTATTTCGATATGATTCCATTCTTCTAAAGAATTGTAATTATTTGGCTCTTCCATATTTTCTACGCTTACGAAACTACAAGATTCACCAAGCATGTTTTCTGATTTGTCTTGTTCTGGAATTGGAGATCTAAAAACACAAAATTTATTTTAATTTCAATTTATGTATATGTTATGTTCAATTTTTTAAGATATAAATTAAATGGTATTAGTACTACCTCCGTACCAAGAACACTTAAAGCAGATCATTTTCATGATTTTAAAATAGCCTTAGTTTTTAACTTACCCTTTCGTTCTTACAAATGGGTCTAAAAATCTCAAGTGGTCGTACAGGTAGTATTTCTTAAAGGAACTGGACTCACTATTATTTGTATACAGTTTTGTTTTATATCTATTGAACGAGGATCTTATTCCTTTCCATTTTACTTTTAGCTCGTCAACTGTAACAAAAATTTCGAGAATTAATGAATAAACCTTTTTGGTTTTGTTATTAAGTTGGTTAAATCCAAATATGCATGAATAAAGTGATAGTGATAATGAATAAAATAAAACATTCACAACCTATCCTTGCTTGGTCATATTAATATGATCAAATCTTCGCTTAATTTTAAGGTGTTGCCGTGATTGTTATGTTACAACTATTTTATTTTAGTCTAGTCAGACCAATATTAAATGAATTATAATGACAGGATTACCTAAGTAACAAGCCAATAAAGTAGCTTTCATTTCCATATCATCTTTTTACCAGACCTTGCATTAAGAACCTTATATAGACCCTATGAAGGTGTACATTAAGTAGATTAAAAAAAATGTACCTGAGCATTCTTCATTGAGTTCTGTCTTAACAATATTAGCTACTTTTGTCCATGCTAGCTCCGAAAAGCGAGTTCGGTACGAATCTAGGTGTTGATCATAGATCTCCGGGTAGCGTTCTATTATCTTCACAAACTCCGTCATCAAGTGTTGATTGTCTCTCATGTCTGCTGTTAAATGTTTAAACAATATAATAATGTAAGTGGTCGGTACTAATAACATAAATAGAAATTAATAGAAGTTTTACTTTTAAAAGTAAAGCCTTTTAACATCAAGTCAGTGAAATTAAACTCATTATAAAATTATTGAAATTAACAATTATCATATACGGAACTTTATATATTAATTAGTAAATTAATTGTCAACCATGAGTTCTGTACCTGTACGACGTACGTGTTACTTGTCCATAGACAAAAGTTGCGGTTTTTTTTTTCATTAAAAAAATTGCAATCGATCTTACTCACTTGAAAATTGACAGACATACAATCAGTCAAGTCTTGATATTTAATTGTGGGTCATTAACCACCTGTCTTAAAGTTATTATTAACAATGTATTCATTTATTTATTAACCTTACAAATATTTAACTTGTACAAGATAACTGTATTAAGTGAACGCGATACGAATATTTGAACTTAACGAAGGTATTTAAAAAAAATGATTCTGCTTGACAAACGTATTACTTTGTTTTCTTAAACATGATCATCTATCGCTGTGTTTTATTTATAACATTAAAAGCAAAGTTATATTAAAGTTACGTACCAAACAATGTGATAAAGGAAAATATTTGTTTACACGACGGAACACTGTGACCTTCCACTCAACTCGTAGTAAACTGACGCGCCACACCGCCACGCTGCGATTCTGCTGTTTCATACGAAAACGTGCATAAGACAGGGACAGAGCGATGCGGTCGCGCGACGCCACAGCGACGCGATGTTGCCATGCCGCTCTAACGTCACACCGCTACACGCCAGTTATTTGTTCAACATACACATTCTCAGAGCCAGTGTAAATTCAACTATACGTCTTTAGAATAAAGTTTAGTTTGGCTTGTAAGTTGTACCTCTTACGAGAAACTCTTCGTGACTCATGTCCACAGAGGCACTTGTCAACTGGTATTTTTAGTGTTAATTATACATTCGTGGATAATCACGATTAGTGTTAAACAACTGCTGAAATTATATTGTATATTTAGAATTTTTAATTGTCAGCCACTTTTGTCACGCTTTCTGTTCATGGAATGATTTATTGGCGATTGTATTGTTTCTTATGGTAATGAATTACATTTTTTTTCCCCAAACATAAATACATAATGATATCACGCCATTTTTTGTAGGGTAGGTAATCGGACCAGACGCCACTTACCACTCTTACATAGATCATTCTAGAAGGATGTTTTACTTAAATAATTATTTTATAATAGATTCAACCTTTAAACTTTCAAGAAAAAGTGTCTAAAAAACCTACAATACATCCACAAGCAACCGGCCCACAAAATGTAGAGCCTAATGCCATCTACCGGTCGTCAATCCGAACTGAAAAATAACCGAAGAATCCTGTAGCAGCGCCCGATCAGCTCAGTAAGTCAGTACCCACGCTTGCCAGCCTTCAATAACGTGGTTTTATATAGTATATATTTTATTTTAAGTATTCTCTTTACTTTGATGTGAGAAAAAGCCATGGAATGTCCAGCTGCTATCATCCCGTGTAAGTTATAAACGACTTTTATATATAAACGCTGACTTTTTACTTTTTTCTCGCAAATGGCGCGTGCTTATTTTTAACATTGTACTTATCTTACCGAATAATATATGCAGTTGTATTTTAAACCTAATTGAATAAGTGAAGTCGAGGTAACTGGACTGGTTTTATAGATTTATTACTGTCCCCTGTCAATAGCCATTGCCTTGCTAATGCATCGAAAATATTGTCCCTAGAAAAGATAATTATGAAGTAGCCTGCAATCTATTGTTTCCTACTTACAGTATCATCACAAACAAGGCTATACAATAATATTGCCATGTGACGCCAAATTCTCTTTAAGTTCCCAGTAAGGGCCCGACAGCTATGTTCTAGTACAAATTAAAACTAGACTGTGAAGGCTACCTTAATGAGTTTACTCAATAAAACAAAAGGTGTCCGAGTGGCCAGGAACAATAGCATTAAAAACGAAGTTATGGATACCCTTAAATAAAATAAAAAAGAATTCACCAATGTTGCCAATTACCAGAAAATACCAAATTCAAAAATTTATCTGTTAATAGTCACATCTCTTAAAGTTAATTACAAGTAAAGGGTTAAGGAGTATAATAATGTATTTTAATTATAATAAGCACGCGCTACACTTCTCAGTTCCTCGTTAAGAATGGAACCACCCCATTGCCTGCATCCCAGGGGTGTCGTAGGAAGCAAATAAGGGATTATGCCAGGGGTGTAAGCGTCTTCCACCGACCTAATAACTTATGAGTAAACTAATAAAACCTCACTTCCCAAGTGTAGTAGTGGTTTTGGTTAAATATGCTGAAGCTACAGCTCAATTAGGTACTACAGTCACCAAGTTTCGATTGTGGAATATGTCTAGAAGGCTTCGATACTCCTAATCATTCACGTACGCATAATGTGAGCCTCTTGCGCACAATACAACAATAAACCCTAAAAAGTAATTTCGAATTAATTACGTCAAAAATAAACATTATGTAAAAGTTTTAAACGTTGGTTAGTGCGCAAGTATGAATAATGCATATAAATATTACAATTTAAGAAAAGAAGCCGTTGACGCACGTCATTAGAATCAACGAAGTAAAAAACAAAAGCCAAACCACAAATCGTATTTTACCATAAAATTAGTTGAGCGTGTGTTAAGAATATCGATTACTATGTGTGTGTGCGTGCTGCACACATGCAAAGTAGACGCGACATCTGCCTGAGAGGCGCGCACGTGGCCCGAACACCTTTTGTCTACCGTATGCACCCACCTTTTTACCAATGGACCTATTAATAAACTGACACAGTTCTAAAATTACATTTTTACTTCGGACACCGTATAAGCGGAGAATAAAATGATCATAATACGTACCTTAATTAGCGATAAATATCAAGGAGAAGACGGTTTTGGTTCAATGAGTCTATCAATTAGCCTATCAGCTGACCGGCTATTTCGGCAATGCTGGTATCAGTTTTAGACTAGCTGTTAAGTGGTTGTGTAACTTTACAAGAGTAAAAATAATTAACAAGCGTTCTATCCTCTCAATCTCGATCCTTTTTGATTGCGCCCACATTATAAATGGATTGCTTACCCTAAGAAGGGCTGATGCATAGGTACTATATTTTTACCTAAGACTAATAATTTTTAAAGCAATTCGTAAAATGATCAGGCACCAGCGGATTTTGAGTGAATTTCCAAGGTCGTCCAAAATTGCAAAAAAATACAACTCGTTCGCAATTTGGTCTGAAGCATCTGTGATTACATCTATCACAAGACATCATGTCAAATTGAATAGGCATGACAATAGGTCAATTATTCAAACATACTACCAACAACCAAGCTTGCAATCTCCAACGGTGTTACTATGCATGGCAGACGTATACTTCTTTATCAAAAGTCCACAATAAACACCCACATTTCGCTACCTATTAAGTTCTATGATAAAACAGCTTACGAGCGTAAGCAATAGTGCCAATCGGATTATTTTACGGATTAACAAACATCTTCAACAGAACAGTAAACACTAATTAAAGAATAAAACAAAACACAATAATACCTAAATGAGGTTTTCGACATATTTCGCCTTGTCCTTGAACTTTATTATGAGACAATTTATAAACAACTGCACACGGCAAATTGTTTATACTAAATATATTATATTGACTGTTGGCTCACTTGTCTCGTCATGTTTGTTTCCATTAACCCGACACTCGGCCTTATCAGTTTTATTATTTGGGTCATCGTTTTCGTAATCAGTATAAAGTGTTAAAAATACTCCTTCAGTTATAAATGTCAATTTAGTCAAGAAAATATAAAATTCAAAAAATACATTTTCATTATTATTTATTTTATATTTTATTTATTAAAACAGGACAAGAGTGTTTAAAGAGTTCATGGCAAGGGGGCAGTTTTTTTATTTGAGATGTCATTTTCGTATCAGAAAAACCCAAAAAATTCACCATAAAAAGATACTCCTTCAGTTATTTCAATATACTCTTTTTTTTTTATCAGTAGGTAACGTTTATCATCTAAAAAATCTTGTTGTGTTTATTATATGTAGTTATAATTCCCACACATTGTTGTGCAACTTCAAAGCGACGTAATTTGTAATAATTTAGTTTTTTTTTATATTCACAGGTATCATACATAATCACGTAAACGTTATCAAGGTCGAATATCAAATAAGTGCCGGAAAAAAGTCTTTGTATGTATGTTTTTTGGTACCCGAAATAGTTTATCTAAACCGGAGATTCTGTGAATAATAATAGATCTAGCATCTGGATTCCTACGTTTATAACTTACAATAATAATTCAAGGTTACAAGTCAAGTAGATACTAATGTATGTAGATATATCATCAGATTAAATTCCAAGAGCTACTAGCGTTAAATTAGCTTTTTTTAATACGGGTCCTATATTGTCGTTACGTTTAAAAGTATTATTAAAATTGATGTAAAACAGTACATAATCCAATTAAAATTTAATTTGCGTATCAATGACATACTTTTGTTTTTCATATTCTTGAAATACTTTAAAATCTATGTGAATGAAATCCATGAATCAAGGTCAAGCAATACAAACGACTTCATAATAAATATTTGTCTCTGTAATTATCATGTAATAAAAGGAAGTTCGTAACAACATTTTGTAATGGTACCTTCTCATGGCGCATTATCACACAGGCTGCGTTGCCTGGAGCCGATTTCTCGGGCTAGGAAGTTTAACAAACAAGCCGAGCCATATCTTCTCACGGTTTGTTGCTCGGCTCGGCTCGTGTTATAATGCGTTGTCAGAAGTCACCATCAGATACAGTATGAAAAACTCCATACCTATGGTTAAAAGGTATGTGTTATAGAATCAATCATTTAAATTATTACCTTTTGAACGACACTACACACAACTACAATTTTTCATACTGCTACCGACTAAAATAGCAGTCTAATGCAAGCTTTACTTAATTTAGAACCATACAAGAATTTTCTTTTAAACAAAATCGAATCGCACATTAAATCGAGATTCAATTCAAATCGTATCGTACATAATATGGAGTTTGAATTAAAATCGTGTCGTACAACATTGAGTGTAATGGGAACCCGCTCTCGTCTCCTCGTACTGTCGGCGTCGGCAGGTGAGCTTATGACAAGACAGGTGCTCTAAACAAAATTATAACTTGCAGCTATGTGCATCGTAATATTTAACGCAATCATTATTGTTTTTCTGCACAAATGATACAGGTATCAGGTATACCTTCAGATGTCAGAAATTAGTTTGGCTAATTATTTTAAATGCAATCCTTTAGTTCTATAAATTGCTAATGATACAATAATATTAAAGTCATTATTTAGTAGGCTTAAACTTTTGACAGTCTATACAATATACATAGATAGGTACTATAAGAATTTAATAAAATAAATAATTATAAGTAGTCATATATTTCGAAAATATTGTCAATGAATTTGATAATTACATAATCTAAATACTTAGTACTTTTAGATAAGAAGTTCTATAATTTTACTAGAACACAGCATAGATAAAGAACCAAATAACAATATACCCATTTAACCAACTCTTTCATACTATATGAATGACAACAAGTTGATAGACGATGATTTGTAAAAATACAGGTACAATTTATTTCTGAACATCGAATGTAATTTACAATGGCTTGTCATATTAAAGTGATAGGTATCATAGTCGCAGTAGATAACGAACTGTTAGTAGGTCCAGTCTAACGACCCCTCTGACACCGATCAATCAACTTACGTTCCAAAACTAAAAATGATCAATAAACAATTCAAATCGGTTACACTTCGAAAATAGCAGACATATGTTCAACACCTTTCATAAACCGGTCGAACGAAGGACATCCGCTTTTTGGTTGTTAAAAAAATCGAGTTCAACATTCTCACAGGAACCGCTGCGTATCCGGTGCGCGGGCGCCGAATAAAAACGATCATTTGTTAATGTCGGAGTATTGGGCCACCAGGTAACCGCGCTCCGGCTTTGTGCACGCTTGAATCCGTCAATGTCATACGTACGAGCTCAAACCCCTCCAACAACGTGTGTTAGGTACCTAACTACGTTAAAAATAATCCTCAGTATCACGAGTCATTTGTTTTTGAATGATAGTGTAAACAGTTATTTTTAATGACCTTCGTTTGCTTTTAACATTATTTTGAAATTACCGTAAACCACCTCCTTCCAAGACCATACTATCACGAAGTCTTTATAAATATATATATAGGTATTATTATTAGCCTATAATGCCCCACTGCAGGGCAAATGCCTCCTTACTCAGTATTATATATTTATTCAAAATGCATGAGAAGAAGTATAACTATATTCTGAATTTCATGTCACAGCAAGTATTCGATCAACACATGTCACAGCATGTCTCTGTTCCTGATACGAGAATACTTACTGTCGAAGCCAAATTCACAGATTTACAGTATTTACGGTGCAACCTTATCACAGAACTGCATTTTTCATCTACAGTCGCATGTTGCAGTTAAAGTTTTACAGAACTGGAGTACTGTGACGGAATGTCGAATAATTAGGCTGAATGAACATCGTAAAATTAAAATCCAGATACAGCTGTCCTCGCTGCTATCCAATTAGGCTCAAACCAAACGACATTATATGCTTCTTCTATATCTACTGTTGCGTAGTCTATTCTTTCCATTTGCCAGGATTCTAGTCCTTCATCCTTTTCAACGTTCGGTTTATCAATATGATACTTGACGATTGTAAGACTATTGTGTCCACTTCGCAAATAGTCAACTTGTCAAAGAAGGTCTAGACAATAAGTCCAGCTAACAGATACCTAAGTGTTTAAACAAATCTGATTATATCTAGTTTTGAGTTCATTGCAGTGATCAAAAACAAAGCATATGATAAACGCTCTATTACTATGCATATTCTTGTCAAGACAGTGCAGCATGCTGTTTGTAGGTATATCGTATCCATTTTGTTCGCATATGTTAATATTACGATATTTAACAAATAATAAGATGCCCATGCACACGTTTCACCTCGAAATCAGCATACCATTTTTAATACACCAACCGTTACAACAAGACCCGCTTTTGAGTGGCTACTTTTAACTTTCAAAAGTAGTGCAACAGTGTTCATATGTCAACCGTCTACCAAAATTATTGTAAGAACTCTCTATAGAACGGTATGATGACCTCTAATCTACATACATACAAATGACTTCCACGCATGGACAACAACAATAATTCGAATGTTCTGCCGACTTATCTTTACAGATCGAAGAAACTGCAAGGAATCTTATGTATAAGAAGATAGAGTTCAAAATAAATAGGCAAAGGTATCCAGGACTGGTTGAAGCTGTGTCGTTTTGACGTTTGGTAATAGTTAAGTGAAAGGCTGGATACGTGAGAAAACCGACGCCTATTGTAACAATGCCATATTTTGCCGTCATCTGGGCCAGTGATTGATCCGAGTAAATATTTTATTCCCACTGTTGCATGCAGTGATGGTAGATTATGTGTTACCGTTATGCTCAAGATATAAAATATACGTATTGAAATTCACGGGTTACACAAATTATACGGTGAAAGGAATTTGCAATTGAAAATTATATGATTGTTAAGTTTGTGAGTAAATTAGTATTATTTCATTATGCACGAATTATACTGGAGACAATATTCAATAGTGTTCGATGCAATGTCATCGAACACCCGTTTGCTGGTCTAGCAATTTATTCAATAAGTTCAAGTAAAGTGCGCGTCGACGCCAGTGCATATTCGGACAGCAATCGGGTGCATTCATATCGTCCATTACCATTAGTATAGCGTTGTTTTAAAAACAAGTTGGTAGTGTAATAAATTGGTTTTATCGGATTCATATCTTTTATTAGCAAATGAACACCACCTAGTTCGTGAACCCAACATTTCATCAATGATGGCCTTTTCTTTCGTTAATTCGACTAAAACAATATACTAGAAAGTGATCTGCGTTCGCTTTCGTTCATTATCTGTCTTCCGTTGATGCAAGAGCTGCAATAAAGAACTTGACCCTTCAGAAAATATTAAAATTATTTTAGGAATAAGCTGGTGGTAGGTTCTGTTTGTCAACTTTCATCTGTAGATTTTCCCGAGCGCATAGCAGAGCTACCGAAAAACTATTAAGCACATTACCTGTTTTTTATACTATGCTACAGTTCTTTAAGATAGTAGATAGAAGATAATTATTATTAGGATAACAACTATTAAAATAAGTTAACACTCTGACTTTCCGCGAAGCAGCACGTCAGTCAAAGAATTGCTTTGTACTATAAGTAGGCCATTGGCCTGTGAAAGGGTTAAAATATTGGTGTAAAAAGACTATTGAAATTGTATATTCTAGAATATAATAGAAACAGAATACCTTGTTTATCATGTCTTTAAAAAAACAACATTATGCCTCTATTCTCCGAAGAGGTACACTGAGGTGTGTCGTACACGCATATTTCGCCAGATAAGTCACAATGTAATTGGAGGAGAGCCTATTGCCATCAACCGGGCACAAATCCAGACTCCGTGCTGCTACTGAGAATTACCTAATGAGAAAACCCAGTAACACTTTGCCTGTCCCGGACTTCGAACCCAAGACCTCATGCTACCACTATACCAACGAGGCAGTTAGGTGATTTTTTTTCTCTATCAATAACATCAATTTCAGTCATGTAAAGTTAAAAAAAGTTGAAGCAGTAGAGTTACCGTAACATAGTGTGCTATTTTGAGTGAGCGATGCACAGCTATCTTGTAACAACCCCGACAGTTCGACACCGATGTCCTTCATGCACTCTACGTCATTTGTGCCGCCTCTCTATAATGCAACCTAATTACCGCTGCCATAATGTAACGTGTACATTGGAGCTAGCTCGTACAAGAATACCCGCGTGCCTCTAACACCCTTCCAAGGCGAGAATTTACTCACATAAACCACTATACAAAACCACATACATACTTAGACACATACTTTTATGAAAAGGTGCTCCCTCATCTACAGCATTCGCGTGTAATATAACGTTACAAAGTCGAACATTACATTATTGAAGGAGGAGAACCGAGCATTACAGTGCGCATCCTGTAATGTTACAGATTCGAGCATTTCATTGGTGAGGGAAAAGAACCGAGCATTACAGTGCGCAACTTGATACAAAGCGGAATCTGAAATGTTACATTACTGGCGAATGCTCGTTAAGTCAGATAGGCAGTATTTTAATGTAATGTGCACAATCGAATCTGAAATGTTACATTACACGCGAATGCTCAGGCGAGGGAGCATCTTAAGGTGTCATTGGAGGATGGCAATGTCTTAGAAATAATGAAGGGCTTATTAAAAGGTCATTCTGAAAACTAGCAGTAATTTATTAGAACAATTTACATTATATACACACGATTGTTTTTATACTACCTATTAGATTATTAAAACTAAAAATATATACAAACAAAAAACATCAAAAAATTATGCATCAAAATATTCCTCCTCATCACTGTCGACTGGCAGGGTTCTGAAAACTAAATACGTATTTCGACCGTTAGGAACCTGTTGTAGTCTACTTGGATCCACAAAAACTGACCCCATTAGAAAACCTACCGATAAATAAGATAAAGCCTTTCGTTGTCGGCAACCAAAACAATTCAATAATCACGTCTCAATAATGTATGCCTAGTGTTATAGAACATAAAATGACATAAACATGCTGTGAAAAGAATAATTTATTGCCATTAGTCAACGCAAATAAGCAAGTTTTCGGTAACGGAAGCTAGCTTTGCATTTTGACGTCATTGTAGGCAGACATGCGATACTATATTTAACATTTCATTGTGACCTGAACCAACCTGACCTTTGAGCAGTTCGAGGACCGCGCCGCTTAGACTTTTGAAGGATTTTCAGAACTTTTTACACATTTGTATAAATTACGTTATTGTTATTGAATTTAAGTGACTTGATAGTGACTGAAATATGAGTCGAAGGTATACAAGGGGCTGATGTTATCAGAGCACGGTTTAAGTTTATTTTTTAAGTTCTGTATCGTTCCTTCGATTACATATTGGCTTTGATGGATTACTATTTAAAAGCCTATAGTTTAAGGCTTCAACAAGCTTCGAATTAAGTAGGAGTATGTGACTTTTCAGCGTCATCATTCGTAAGTTTTCAGTACGCCTGTTTACCAGTAAAATCAGTAATATTTGCGTACAAAAAGGGCATCTAGGATACGCTATACATTGTAAAGGTGTATTTAAAATACAAACGATGACAGGCTGTAACCTCATTCCCTGCGTTCCATTTAACATAACCCATTTCGCCTAGCTGGTTGTCACAAATAAAGTAGGATTTCCACGTTATTTTTCCTGAACACAGTATTTGAACACTGCAAGTAATTATTGCATTTTAGCATCGCACAATACAGTGCTATTGTAATCAGATTCAGAATAAATAGATAAGCTTTGTGATAGAAGATATTTTCGGTTGGAATTTAAATGATATACTACACAGTATACCTATAAGGTAATAATTATAACCTTGATTAAAGGAGGGTAACGAAAGAAGGCTGTATTTGCCTTGTACCTAGTCTGCTATGGAGTTGTACAGAACTGGTTAATACAGCTTTTATCAAAACAGTCAGTCATCCAATACTTAGTTTACTACCTCAGCGACAATTGACGACCTGATTGGCGCAGCAGCTAAGCCATTGGACTGCTGCGCTAAGGGTTGCGAGTTCGATTCCCACACGGGACAAAAAATTGTGCGATCCGCAGATGTTTGTCCCGAGTCTGAGTGTTTGTGTATGTGATATTTTATGTTTGTAAAACGCATCCACGATACAGGAGAAATTCCTAGTGTAGGGTGACGTTTTTTAAAAAATAACCTTTCCAGCAGGCAGTATACTGTGAACTATCGTAGCGGAAAATTGAGTCAGGTATGATGAAGTTACAATTGTTAGGAAAACTGCGCCTGCAAAACGACACGTTTTGCAGAATTAAACCCATCCCAACTAATCCTAAGTGCGTTCGCAGTTAGTTGGAACCCCATATTTCTACTCAATATCTGTGTGTCAGTCATCAGTATTATTGATAATAATCGTTTTACAAAAGGACAGGAGACAGATCCAAGCTTAAACATAATTTAAGAAAATGAACTCAAGATTGAAATATTTTTTGGGAAAAAAGAAAATGTTCCCTATGTTGACTGTTTCTTTTTTGTTTTATCTAAATCAAGCTTATTACAGTCTTAATACTCAACTCAACAATAGCATAGTTCACAACATATTTCAAAACATTTACGCACACAAAGAAAATACTCGACACGAGTGAATGTTAAAAATTTGACGTTTAGAAGAAAATAACGTAAGAAAACGATAAGGCAAATCGTACAATTACAAAGTTATGTAATAGTTCATGGGCTAACCATGAAGGTTGTTTGCCATTCGACTCCATTGTTGCGTAATCTGTCACGTTAAGAAGTATTAAATACCTCCACGTAAGTGTTCGTATATTTCTATATGCGAACACCATTAGCCAACTTTGCTTGAGAACGTTATTTTGGTGTGTATGTAAATAAAACCTGCGCAGTACCGCCATTGTTAACTTTGTACATAAACAGTAAATTACGATGTTGAAATCTTTTAGGATCAGGTTGTTAGGGTATTCCTTTTAGAATATATATTACGAACTGTATGAAACTGTATACATCTTCATAAAACATTTAGAATGCAAGTAGTGAGATGCCTGTACCAGTGTACGGTGCAATCTGAAAGGTCAAACACGCTACTCTTTTTACATGGCTAATAAAAATGGATTATGCTGTACGATAAAGAAGAAGTGATATCTTCAGATGTTCTTCCAGGATCGGCTGTCTAACCAGATTTTTTTATCCGGAGCAGTTTGGAAGAGTTCTTGATACATGGCAGTAGCCTCTGAATTTATTATTTCTGGGTATTCGTTCCTTACTGTTTAACCGGAATCTGAAGACTAATGAGGCGACTATGCTGACCACCTTAATTGTACAGAGATAAAACGAATCATATGTAACCGTCCTCGATTTAACAATCCTACTGCATCATTAAACTTGTTAGTAACGGAGAATGTAAAAATATATTGATTATGTTCATAATTACTTGTGTTCGCCCCCGGCTTTGTTCTGGTAACCTTTGGGTTACGAAAAAAGTCGAATTGCTCAATAGTCATACGGTAAAGCGCAATGATAACACCTCTGGTAGCCGTGGCCTTAGGATTGCTATTACGAAAGTTTTAGTACTAGTTACGTTCAATGATTGCAATAATACTGACTCTGAAAAGACGTATGCGTGTTTGCCATGATACGTGTTTATCAAAATATTTCTTTCTAAGAATATTTCTCGTTAGCATGATATTTCCGAAGATTTCTTCTTTCTGATAAACTATCTTAAAAACATTTCACGGAAAATGGCACGGTAGGTAATAAAAACAAGTCTATAAAGATACCATACTGAGCGTAGATATAATTATTAACACAATCATTGTAAATTATACAATGTTTGCAGCCAACTTATTTTTTTTTCGGATTAAGCAATAATGGCCACTTCGATCGTCGTTTTATTATTCTTTGACAAAACCCTGACGCACCTAAGTTGAGGCACGTATGTCCACGCGGGGCGGTACGAAGGAGATCGAAAATAAAAACCTCCCCGCGGGGAGGATTCATCCCCAAACATATTACGGGAATGTTGGTAGGTCGAGGTTCCGGAGATACGGATTTTTTTGCGATAATCAACCGCCGTTTGCAGTCGCGGTTTATAGCAAATTGTGGTTAAGATTCAAAACGTGGATACTTGAATTGTGTTATAAAATCTTATTTTGATGATGGTGATTTTCGTTAAAGTCGTCGTTAGTCACAATTGTATTTGTAAATGTCCCCTTAAGTGATATCTTGGTATCCACAATTTGTATCTTGAAATTATCATTTTGGGTAATCAGACAAGGATCTATGAATATACTTTTATCATACCATCGTAAATTACTTTGATGTGGATAAATAATGAAGTTTACTATTTGAACAAAGGTTCCCAGAAACAGGGTAAGCGCTATCACAAGGGTATAATTCACGGAAAATTAATAGAAGTGTAATCCGAGGCGTGTCAAAATTGTAGAATAAACAAAAAGTTAGTTTATTAGTAGGTACTTACCCTCTTTTTGAACACTTCCTTTTATCCGAGTTATATAAGATAAGCATTCAACTTCGTTTCAATACCGATCTTAGAAGTGGAAGCTTAATAAAAATGGGAGAATGCCATCCACACGATCATCTTTAGGTACCTATATTAAGCTGGTGTTTAACTTCACTCAGGTAAATAAAATGAAGATAGCCGTGAAAGCGAATGCGAGCCGTATCAACAGAATTCGTTCGCGGCCTCCGAAATGGCTTTTCTATTCAATTTTCGATAGAGATTTTTTACCTACCCGCAGTTTTGCGTACGGCGGAACCAATAAATCTCCTCTCGAGGTAAGGGGCGAATTAATCAGTTGACTAGTTCGACGATCGGTTTGGCGACGGATCCCTTCTTATCACACAAATGTGAACCGAAACGTGTCACAGAATAGGTTGATGTTCCTTTGTACGGTCCATTTTTATTTACTGCAAGCAAGGTGAAAATAAGAAGTGGGAATAAATAGTAGGGCCTCCGCCGATACACTCTGAGGAGATTAAAGTGTTCTGGTGGGAAGGGATCAGCGGTGTAATATAAATTAGGAAAATGTTGATGTTTGTTTGGCACAGAAAGTAACGGTCAACTCATTTAAGCACCGCACGCGAGCGGGTTCCGCAATACCCCGATTTAATAAATAATAAAGCTAATTTTACACGCCATAAAATGAAAAAAATCACTTGATTAAATTTTAGGGAAGCCCGAAATTTAAAAGCCGTGTTGTTTCCCGCCCATTAGGGTTAGGGGGGGTGGGCGTCGCTGGGCGGGTGGACATCGGGTACGAATTAATAAACAAGCCGGCCAAGGGCACGGGCCACATGACCTTTTGGGTCTATCCTTGTCCTGTTTACCTGTTACTAAGTACGCGAGAAAGTGCTAAGAATTCCAACACTTGATTGTGTAAACAATCAATAATACAGAAGAGACAAAGGAAAGTTAAAGCATCATCATTGAAAGTAGGAAAGGAAAGATAACTTGTAAAAAAAAGATACATTAAAGAACTTGATCGTTACAAAGAGCAAATCCTCAATTCGCTATAAAACGTCGCGCTGAGAGTGGGTGCTCCCGCGCGGCCGAGGAAACGTTGTCATTCAAAATCAGACCACGTGTACAATATTTCATCATCAGGATGGGTGGTGGGCCTCCCCCCTCGGGCCGGCACCCCTTCCCCTCGCCGCCACCCCTTACGCCCGACCCAAAAAGTCTATCTGCACTTGACACGGGAGGAAACGGGACAGATTAACCGTAGTGAAGGGAACAAAGCTAAATATGTTTCAAGCTGATACTTACCCTTGCACAGTATATACGTGATTTACAGAAATCGGATGATTGAAGATTCAGAACACTTTCACTTTTTTCGAAATTTAGCATGATGAACATCATTAAAGTATTAGCTTTCTTGATTTAAATGACTGTTTAAAGAAATAACTGTTTATATTTATATTATTTACCGCTTTTTTATACCAATATTTACACTTTCCATAAAAAATAAAACAAAAACTTTTCAAAAAAAGCATTAAGCAGAATCTACGATTCTCACTATTTACTGCGGCCGGTATAAAAGTTATACAATGCTGAAAAAGGATGGAGGAATGAAATGATGGAACCATTTTCAGTCCACGGTGAGATACCCGCGCACACACGCTAAGGTCGTGTTTACACAACGATTCACGCACACTGGCTCACAAAACCGGCGTGAAAAGTTTGAGCAGTAATTTATATGACGGTTTAAATAATTACTCCGCGTTTTCGGCTCAATTTGTAGATGAGCTTGCGCCATATCTATGTTGCTGACATTTATTCGCGTTACTTTTCAGTGCGGTTGGAAAATGATGACGTCACACGTTTGCTGGCAACTTTATGGCGTGTGGATTGTAGGGTAAGATTATGGGCGCGTGTGAGAGACTGAGAATCATTGTGTTATTGTTTCTGTAACTAATAGATATATATATATAGATAGCTGACCCATAACGCTTTTTATAGTTGGTATTCTTCGTAGTTGCTATTTCTGTGGGTGGTAGTAATAGATGTGCTTTTATAGAGTTCATTTGAGGTAAGGTAGCAATTAAAAAAAATAAGAACGTTTTTTAATTTGCTCATGATTTGAAATTAATTTAGTTATGTTGTTGACTACAATTCATACATGACACCTACTAATTGTATCGCCTAGTGTGGGGTCAATAACATGACAAAGCATTTTACATGTAGTACTATAATATGCTTTCACGTTTTCCGCTACATAAAAGATTCCTTACTCCCATTGCCATCTGCTTTGAAAATAGATTGCTTGTCAATAAAAATGTAAATTCGCCGCTTCAGCTCTCGGCTAATTCATTTCCCAATGGAAAATCCGGGAGCGAGTCACCGGAGATCGATGGACCGTTCATTTTGCCGATTTTTTTTTTGCTTTTTCACATTTCATATTGACGAGACGACCAGTTAGTTTGCATACAGCGTTGTTCTATGAAAATGTACGTAAACGCTCCCGTCCGCACGTACCGACGGCCCATTCTCGACTCAAACGACAAGGTCGCGCGGTTTTTTGTACAGAGTTCAGATATTAACGTCTTTTTCGATGATTTATAGAGGTCCTCTCCCATGAAAGAGATGAAGGGGCTTTCAGGGGACTCGATATGAATTCTAATACGGCTTTGCGATAACAGCCACCTATTGTGTAAGTCTTCCTATTTATTCTTGAATTATAGTTTTATAAAATATGGGTTCGCAATATCGTATAAAAACAATTTCACGTCAATTTCATGAACGGGGCGGCGGTGTAAGCAAAAAATCGAAACACGCAAATTTTATCCAAAACCTCGGGATCCGCGCTCACACTCTCGCGGTGATACGCCTGACACCCTAATCAAATAAGTACCTTTTACCGGGACTGTTTGTGTTTCACTCTAAACTGAATCTTAGGCTATTGTTTTACAGACTGTATTACAATGAAGCGGCGTCGTCTGACTGGCTTCCGCATAAAACGTATTTGTAGGAAGGACGACCCAGAAAATGGGTATAATATACTCACACTACCGCCGCTTCCTCGCCTTATTCTCCCGGCACGTCCCCCAGGAGTCTGCAGAAATTTATATAACAAGCTATCTCGTCCGGGCTCGGTTATTGTCGAGGAAACACTGCCTCAAACATTATTTTTAATTAAACACAAGTACTGTCCGCTAACGCCCTCGATCCGAACCGCGATTTTCCTCCCCGTCAATTGTAAATTTCTTTTTTCTTGAGACGTCAACTTGAAAAATGTTGCTTAATTGCAGGATTGTCCGGAAGAAACAAGAGAAATAATAGCGTACATTTATTTTAATTGGTCGAAGAAAAATCTGCTGAAGCATTCCTACAATATACTTACTGTATAAATGTAGATCAAACATACATAATTGTGCTTTTCGTTCATTCGTTAACAATCCAATAGTAAATACTGTGGTGGTCTATAAAAAATAACCCTTAAAAAATTTGATCTTTTAACAATTCCTCATTCAATCACGTAAAACGAGTGGGGGGTGGTCACCCCACCGCCCGACATTCGTGTCGGGGACGATGCGCGACGTAACGTGCCCCTACTACGAGTTCTATATTCATTTAAAAACACATCGACTTTGTTCTCTATTGTTAGCCAGTAACATTTATTAATATATCCCCTTGTTGTGGTCGATTGACCATCAATGCCAGATACCATGAACTTTAACTTTATGACATCGATGGGCTGAAGGTTTTTTAAGTAAACGATTGCCGCTACTTCTTGGTAGTCCATGCAGTATGAAATATTTATAACGAGCAATCACTTAATTAGCTCAGACTCTACAAATATTTTATGCCTTAGGAGGTGAATCTTACAACTGCAAACCGAAAGCCATTTCTATCTGTCTCGTCAAATTATTAATCTACGTCCAGAAACGACTTCTTGACCGCATAAAATCAGGGCTCACAAAATCACGGACGCTAGCTATAACGTTCAATCATGACTTGCGTCCATTGTCATTCGATACAAAACGTGTACACCGCATAGCCATGATAACTCTTGGAAAGTGTGTGCCGGTCTACACTGCCCCCCTCCCCCTCCCAGTTTCCTGCCCTAGCTGGCCCGTGCCGAGTCAGTAGCTTTAAACATGCCCCTGAATAATCAAACTCAGATCCAACTCCAGCTCCAGACCTTCCGAGACGAAGTCTATGCTTCGGTATGGGCTGCTCTTAGCTAGTTGTGATTTATTGAGTATCTAGCCTATTCTTAAACAAATTGGCGACCTAAGTGGTCTTTTAGAAGACCGATGATTCGATTCCCGCGCATTCAGACATGGAATCTACAACAATATTCATTTGTTATGTAATCCGAGTCTGTACGTGTGACTTTGCTCCTTAATGAGCGCTTTTTCTAAATAAAACATCTGAAACTTGAGATAAACAGTTCAAGCATTGGCATGGTAAATGAAACATCCAGTATTTTTTTAATAGAAAGATAACAGATGGCATAGCACTATTAGCAAACAGAGCTTTATACTATAATTTTATCATCGTATAATATAATCATCAAAACTACTACAAACACAGCAAGCTTAGTAAACCCACCACTACGTTTAAAATACTACTAGAGTCTACGCCTCTATATTTACACGTGATTGTTGGCACGAATTTAAGTAGACACAAATGGAAACAAATTTCAAACGGACTTTGACAGCTAATAAATTTGCTTACAACCAAATTGCCGGAAACAAACTATCGTTAATAAGACGAAGAAACGGCATACTTATGAAAACACTGACAAGACGATTAATCAAATGCAATTTGCATTTGTTTTTGAGATTGACTTGTCAATATCCGCGTCTAAATTTAATCTTAGCTAAATATTAATTACTTAAAGCTACACTAATGAAATCCGGGTAAGGTCGACATTAAAATAACGTGCTTGATGGAACACCAGGAATTACAATTTATGATAAGCTTGTCATGTAGCCATACAAATGTTACTCACATGTTTCTGAAATAACTTGTGATTTCTATGTTGACCGTACTAACAAATTAGATCGAACGTAGAAAAATTTAAGCTTGCATTTCTGATGATTATAAGAATCAAGATACCTAATTCAAAAAAATTGAACTTAAATTGCTTACATTTAAATGCCTACTTTTTATTTATTTTTTCCCGGTTACTGTCTTATATAATTTTTTTCCATCTATTGCATTGGTTCTTAGATGGCGTATTTTTTACTTATGATTATAGAACACACACGTATATTTCTTCAGTCGTAAATGTCCACGCGTTGTGGGCGATCCCCATACCTCTACAACTAACGATCTTGAAGGGATGATGCTATTATTACCACGCAGTAAAGCCATTAACTCAAGTTACACATGACCCCAGTCTATGCTTTCCTTGCAGGTTTATTTTCTTTTGTTGCTTTCCGGATCACTTCAAGCTTTAGGAACACCGGGAAACATACTGGATATGAAGTATATAAGAAGTTGTATAAGAAACCGAATTGGCTCCATTTAAAGTTCTTATAGGAGCTGATGCATGTCCGGGATGCTCAGGAGATGAGCTGAAAACAAAGAAAAAAGTTATTTTAATGATTTTATGATTCAAATTTTACATTTTAACTTCAAATCTACACTATCTGGCACCGTATGAATAAGAAACGCTCTTCTTTGCTAAGCTAATTGTCTCATAGATACAGGTTATGCATTGGGTGTGTCGTAAGTACTCAAATAGGCACTATCACCTGTGGAAGCTCTCGACTTGCGCCCCTTTTGTCACAAGTTATTATGAGAAGTATATACAAACATAACAATACAGTGCCGTATAAACCGGCAGCACCTTGACGTCATCTGTAAGCCGTGGAGGTACACTGAGTTATGATATGACGCACCATGAATACAAAGGCGTGACCTATATAGATTCTATTAATGATAGATAACCAATGATTATACCCACTGACGCATAGTGTCGTGAGGACAGATACAAGAAGCTTATTCAAACGCAAAAGCTTTATATTTTTGTAGAGACTAAAATTTCGTAGCACAACACGGGCCAAAATCCTCGAGACTTCATCTCGTCAGTAATAATATTGTCTAAGGTGATAACCATCAACAGTTCGACGATTAATGATTTTAAAGCATAGGAAGTAACAGCTATTCTTATTTTTATTGAGCACAAATTAAAACTCGGATAAGATTACTTAAAAGAACTGAGAAAATTCGACGGTACATGGGAGTCAAACAAAAGACAACATATTTAAAGTCCATATCCAGAGGTGTCCAAAATGGGGCAAAACTTCGAAGCCTTAAAACAGATTTTGTTTACAGATCCACAAATCCTTCAAAAGTAAAAATATCCTACAAAAATCATTGTCTGTATTATATTTTGACTTTACCTAAATCAAATATTTATTTATACTATGATTTAAAAACCTCCTTCAAATGACTGTAAAAAGTTTCACACTCCCAAAACTTCTTGACCTTAGGCGGCTGAGTAAGACCTGAAAATCGAGGGTCAGATTTATAATACAAGATAACCTTTAGACCAATTACTAAGATATATACCCAAGTCTCAGTGTTTCTATAATGCGTGCGAGGCAAAACTTTGAATCATTTATGTAATACAAAATAGATCTTCAGTCGCACTCAGAATATGAAGGACTATTGGCTCGGCGAGATATTTAAGCCGTAAACCATTGTTCCAATATAATATTTTCACATTACACGCACTTTTATAGCACAATAAATTGGTTTATTAATAAATGGATGTCATTGAGATGACATTCGCAGAGTTAGGACGGCTACCGTAAAATATTATGAAATAAAAGCATGTAGGTCATTGTAGGTAGAATTAAACCCGTGAGGTCGTGTTTGATACATATATCTATTATTATTGGCCTTAAACAAATATCAAACTTATAGAAATATACAAACTAGTGCTGTATTTGTTAAAAAAAAACATTACTGCACTTCGTCGAATTCACTCGGCTAAAAAATATGTTCTACATTTTAAAGAATTTTCAAAAGAAATTAATTTCCCGTTTATAAGTTATATGATACTTATAAAGCCGGTCATAAGAAGCAGTATAAAGTTAAATTTCAGGCTAACTGAGCCGTTCTGGTCTTTTTAACGGCGGCTTCCTGGACCAAGCGGCAAGAGGCCAACTTGAAAATATTTAAAAACTTTTACCGCATTTACGTATCTACTTGCGGAGTTATAATTATGGTATTTTCTTAATTCGTCAATCAACGAAAATTAAGTCCAGCCTCTTTCCCTGGAATAAAAAAATGCACCTACTACTTCCTAAACTAGGTTATTATTATGAGTAGTTTTAGCAGGAAATAAAACCTTTTAATGAAAATATTTCAGTGGGTAGTCACTGCTGCAAAAAGAAGTCATTTTTGAAAGGTATCAATATCTTATGAAGTAGGTACCTACATAGTTTAGTTTTTGTTCCTTTTACAACAATTCAGATTATGTATAATCCACACTTATAAAAAACTTTACACTAGACTAAGGGGCGGTTAATATAGGCCATTAACCCCATACAGGATTAAGCTAGAATAGTAAGATATAGGTATTATAGTAGGTACTATGTAGGTCATATACTTCTAGTAAAAGTAGTAACGAATATATGACGAGTACGTGGATTGTTCGGAGCCGTAAACAATAAAAAGGTTGTTCCAATCGAGCCTCTTACCCGTGATGAACTCTTGGACGTAATGTCGGCCAATGTTAATAAACTTTATCGAGGGTTGCGCCCGAGCACATGCGGTTGAGAACAGACATTGTGTAAACGCGTAGGTGAATACGAGACTGGTAAATCGGCTGTCTAATGTAAATTATGTTCAATTTCTAACCTAAAAAGAACGAATTCTAAATTATCTGTATATTTTAAGTAGGTTTTAATTTAATAACTTCGCCCCACACTAGGGATTGCTCCTGTATCGTGAGTGCGTTTCACAAACATGAAACATCACATACACAAACACCCAGACTCGGGACAAATATCTGCGGATCGCACAATATTTTGTCCCGTGCGGGAATCGAACCCGAAACCCTTAGCGCAGCAGTTCAATCACTTAGCCACTGCACTAATCAGGCCGTAAATTCAGAATTATTTCGGGGAAAAAATTAAGACGCGAGGTGAAAGAGGCGATACACGCAGTAGAATCGATAAATTTCAATGGACTCGCCGTCTATTACAAAAGACTTGCGAAATGTGGGTGTACTATTTATTATATACACCTTTGCTTACCCATTTCTGAAATACAGACGTGATCTTAAGTTATTTTATTTTTCGTACCTTTAAAAATTCCTAATTATATTTTTATACCTTTACGTTATATTACGTTCACTTTAGAAAAGTAATCACTGTAGTAATATCAAAATAATTAAAATTAGACAAACAAATTATCATAAAGTTAAATTAAAAATTAACTATTCCATCGACATCAATCGCTATAATGTAGAAGCTTTTAAGACTTAATTGCTTTCGTCTTGTTTTCAATAGAAACTAACAGTTTTTTTTTGTTGCAGTAATACGCGGTACGCCCTTATTTGACCTGCAGACGTTCTGAGAACGAAATGTCATACAGATTATCGACTGGTGGCGACCCTAAACTGTGTGTGGAATGTTAAATAATTAGATTGCATCGCTACGGTTAACTTGAACAATTTCTTCTTTAATCTTAATAATTTCAACTCTAAGTACTACGTAATAAACATTTTTTTCATCACCTTGCAATAGGAATGCCTTCTATGTTGGCGAGGTAAACAGATGTGAATTTTCTTACGTTTATACACTGATATACCCTAAAATGGTATTAATTTTAAATATAGAATAGGTATATCTATAAATCCCACCTTTTTAAGGCAATACACCCACAAGCTGTTATAGAAAGTAAGTCCCAAATAATTAAACTACACGTTGAATGATTAAAAACCTCGTTAGTTCTGTAATAATTTGAAATCAAAACGTTTGAAACACCTACGTATCTAATAAGGCGTTTCTCAGACTCACCAATTAATTAATGCTTCAATATTAATAAATAAAACCTTCTACCTAAAGAGGCTACAGTCGTTTGGAGCAATAATAATAATTGAAAATCGCGATAATAAAGTCTCGTACAGTATTAAAAATATTTATAGAAACCAAAGAAAAGCTTAATTTTTTTTCTGATTCTGTACTTTTGTTTCCTTATGGCCTGTTTCAGCATCGACAAGTAAATTGTCAGGTAGAATAACCGCCACTTAAAGTCGCCCGTAACTACTCATACGAATTTCACAATATCTGAGCAGCATTAATCTTGATAAACTGACCTGTAACTAAGATACGATAGAAGATACTCGTAACTTTAACTTGCCTATTAGCGTTAATCAAGAAGCGTTAATCAACACTTTACTTGTAGAAGGCGAAACAGGCCCTTATAGATTTATTAAATCTTATTATCTTACTCAGTGGGCATTTGTTTTGGGTGCAAATGAGAGTTTGCTGGAGCGATAGAACCTAAGAAATTTGTACGTCCGACGCACCCTGGGCTGTCAGCTTCGCTACGATCTTGTTGGCTGGCTTTCTCTACATTACGGTAAGAGCTATTCCATTTTATTTTATAGTTCATGCCTATAATATATGCAAAGACGAAACCCATTGTATAGCATCAACTTTGCTTGCTCCGATCTAATTTTAATTCCACTCCTGTTCCATTTTTCTCTTTGTTTTGTTCTATCAACGTCTAGTTATGACCTAGACCCTTTTCGCCTTGCTTTTTCAGAAGTATCAGATACTAAATCAAACCTACCACTTAAAACCTATCTTGTATAAAATCAGAAGCATGGCCGATACCTTATTATAGCTATGTGTGTTGAGTGGGCTCGGCCCATACGCAGATTAGCCCAGTTTTTGTACGTCGTCGTATTAAAAGCTTTCAAATAAATTAAATAATGTTCCAGGCGTGTCTATGAACGATATAAGTATTTTGATATGTAGAACTAATAATGTATATATCAGGTACTTTATATTTTAAAATTAAATAACCATTTTTTTTAAATGGTCCTACTCTAGCCATTTCTTCTGTATCCGTTTAACAGAGATAAAATATTTAATGCATAAACTTATCACCCAGACATGGGACTAATTATTATAATATATTTGCGGGAAACTTCTTTATTAAAAACAAGCCTTACCTAGTATAAACTAGTATAAACAACAATGATTTAATAGGTAGGTATAGTGTAAGCAAACATTTTTCCGCTTCTACACCTTTCAAGGTCTACATTTTCAAGAAAAATAATCAGTAAAAGCGTTATTATTGGTTAACTGAATGATAAGCGGCAACGATAACGTTCGGCAGCTATTACTTACTCATTGGTATGCTTTTAATTGATTAAAAGGAGTTATAGATGAAAATTGGAATGGTGGGTACTTACAGCTCAATTTGTAAATAGAGCCAAACGGATCATAATTGGCACATGCCAGTTATTAACTTCAGGATATTGCTATGTGTCCAATTTGTTTTATTTTAACGTTTCCAAACGTTGCACGGTGAGTTCTACATGTGTGTAATGCATGACATGCTAACGCACTATACGCAAAGCAAAAAAAAATGTTTAAAACGTCGCCCCACACTAGTATCTTCTCCTGTATCGTGCGTACGTTTCATAAACATGAAATAAACACCCAGACTCGGGACAAACATCTTTGGATCTAACAAATTTTTGTCCCGTGCGGGAATCGAACCCGCAACCCCTAGCGCAGCAGTCCAATCGCTTAGCCACTGCGCCAATCAGGTCGTCTGTTACAACTACCTGAATGCCGGTAACAAATAGATTAATTAATTTCGTCTGCATTTCGTCCGAACTACCTAAAAATTGACATCACTTCAAAAATCCCAAATAATTTCCCAAAAACACATAAAACAAAACTAATTATGGTCGATAATTATGAGCTAAATACAACGGGCTCGGCAATAATAACACTGTTTCCGTCGCTGCCTGAAAACGTGATCAGCAATTTGATCTTCCTTCCACTCTGGTCGAGAGTCGAGACAGAAAACTACAATGTATAATATACCGACTTACATACATAACATAAAAACAAGACCAAGAACACCTGGACAAGAGACGTTTAAGATAGAGGATTGGCAGAGAAAAAGGCCTTTACCCAGCAGTGGGTGATACCAGGCTGACATGTTGATAAACAAGAATAAGCGCGACCGCTGATCTCGAAGCCCTAGGTTTGATTCGCGGTTTGGGCAGTGTTACTGTGTTTTTTCATTGGGTCAATCTCAGAACGGAGTCTAGGTATGCGCAATAAGTTCGCCCCTTATTACATAATATAACCCACAAATGCGAAAGTGGATCTGTTGGTTTGTCATTCGTACAAGCAGCTCAAGATAAAAGCAACGGATTGACGCATTTTCTCGAAAACACGTCATGGGAGCGACGTTGCGGGCAAAAAGAAGTCAATTTTAATATCAAATAATCTTACGTATTTATATAGTAGTAAACATGTTGAATATGTGGTTGTCTTGAGGGTGGATACGAAGAGTTTGGGTGCTACTGAGCCATTTATAAGTGAGGCAAGCGAGAGGTTAAATAACAGCCAGAAACTAAGATAAACTCTTCAAGTGCGAGTCGTGTTACGAAACGTTTCTATGAAGGGACTCGGGTTTTATGTAAAGTTACCTTAAAAGCCAATAATATCAAATATCTTTAGGTATATTAAGTTTACTATACTTTAATGTATACTATATTTAAGTAATTAGTATGAGGTTTGTGTACCAAAATATAGAGATACTTCTTATTTAGTTAGGAGATTGATAAATCAGGTTCTAGGGAAATCTTTTTCTCAGATCGTAATTGAACATTTTCTTCTGAGAAACACTCTTTATGTGTGTATATTTAAGAAATTAATAAACGGCATCCAAGTCCGTTGTAACGTCAGGAGCTTACCGCTTACATAAAGAACCAAAAGTTCTGGAAAAATAATGTAATTATTCACTGACCAAGTAGAACCAGTCTATTTTACAATTAGTCAATTACATCTAAACACAACAATAGAATCAACATAACAACGAAAAACAATATCCAATAACAGCTGATTAAATGGAAATGCGACACAAATTCATGTATTAGCCATCACCATTAGTATTCCATAAAACAATTGATCTACGGTGACCATAAAAATGGTCGTGCTAAAGGTCAAATGTCACCGACTACGCGACTTCTATGACCCAAATAAACTGCGAGCATCGTACCAATTCAATTCAATCCAATTACTGCATACATCGGTATATGAAGACATACGCATATGCTCACTATATCGTGGCAGTCCCCGACGTACACTGATGTATCGATCGGATATCTCTTGAGAATGACATTTAGACTAGTTTACACTTATTATTATATTAAATGCAAGGTGTATTTGTCTTTGTTCGCTTGGAGTGAACACCGTGCAAATTAATTAACTGACTTTTGCACATGGTTTATCTGGTTATTAGGATAATATTTTACAAGTCTTTGATGCGGGCATCATTTGGGTTGTTTCAGATTTTGACGACTTGATTGGCGCAGTGGCTAAGTAATTGGACTGCAGCGCTTTTGGTTGCGGGTTTGATTCCACTCTGCCAAAATTTTGTGTGATCCGCAGATGTTTGTCCCGAGTCTGGGTGGTAGTGTATGATATTTCTTGTTTGTAAAAGATTTCGAATCTCTTGTTAGGCACTGTTATATATTTTTTCTATAGTACCTAATGGATTTGAAATTGTGATGTACATATACCAGCTTCCGTCGTAACTTTGTCTACCTGTTTTTCCTGGCAAGCGCCTTGGGGATCGCAGTATTGGTAGTGAAATCACAGCAGCCGCTGCTGCCCATCTTCTGAATTTTCCCTTAGTCGCCTTACGACACTTACGGGAGGAAAGGGGGCGGTCAATTCTAGGCCGTTTATCACACGGCTGATACGAGAGATAATATAAAGCATGTATAAAAATTGTTTTGTTCTATTTTATCCGTGATTTATAGTTGAGAAATTACCATTAAGGTCAAATATCAGCAATAAAAGACAATTTTATAACCTAAATAAACTGCGAACATGGGCTACAAATACAAACCAATTACCGAGTATACAGAGGCACGTGTTCTTGTGCTCATATAAATGCTCGGTCACAATATTACTGGGGCGGCCAACTTGTATCGATCGTGTGGATATTTCTTAGGAGACGTGTACACGCATAGTAATAATTGCTAGTTAGCGAGGGTTAAGTAGGCATTTCTGTAGAGAAAGGTTGAAAGTAATAAAAACAATAAAATTGAAAAAAAAATGTAAATACTCACAAAATAAAAACATAACTTTCAAAAAAACTTTTTTAATTTTTGCTGAACCAACCATCTAATTTTGCGTCATGTCATCCTAAAATATGTTTATCTATGCTAGTTATTTGATTAACAGCAAAAAACAAAAGCACCTTTTTTATTTTTTAAACCTAAAGTTCAGAATTCGGAATGTAAATTAAAATTTTCAACTCACTCAATGTGGACGCGCCTTTAAATGGCTTTTACGTCACCGTGAAAAATAATTAATCAGAGATGAAAGGTTTTTAAGCGATTCCAGTCGGACGTTGATTCTGTCATTAAAGTACTCGAGTAATTTAAAAATTGTTTACCAATAAATTATTAAAATTGATTTATGATTTGCTCATTTATTTAAAAGGCTGCTGAATTCCTGAGTAATAACTTACGACACTTACGACAGTGTTGGTGATATTGCGCTTGTTATTGGTATCTTAATTGATTTGTATTTATGTACAGTTTAATATTATTTACTTTTATTGACAAATGGTTGATGAACAATCTGGTGTCCGAGTTTGAACCGCCTGTAGGCCTCAGAGACTGACATGTTTTTTTTTTTTTTTTAAAAACGTCACCCCACACTAGGAATTTCTCCTGTATCGTGGGTGCGTTTCACAAACATGAAATATCACATACACAAACACCCAGCCTCGGGACAAACATCTGTGGATCACACAAATTTTTGTCCCGTGCGGGAATCGAACCCACAACCCCTAGCGCAGCAGTCCAATCGCTTAGCCACTGCGCCAATCAGGTCGTCCATCCACATGGTTAAGGAACACATCGTGTGGAAACCGGCACCCCTGAGAGATTTTTCAACGGTGTGTATAACCATGTCAGAGGCCTACAGGCGGTTCAAACTCCGACACCAGGTTGAAACACCGTTAAAAAACCTCAGGTGTGCCGGTTTTCTCACGATGTTTTTCTTCACCGTTTCGAGCATTTGATAACTAATTTATAGTACTCACATGAATTCGAAAAGACATTGGTGCGTGCCGAGGTTTGAATTTGCGACCTTTGACTTGGCAGTCCGTTCATACCACTCGGCTATCACTGCTTTTTACAGCATACAGGATCAGGAATACTAAGCAAATACAACAAATCAATTGCCTACAAATAAACGGTACATGATAAGTATTATGATAATAGGAAACAGGGTTCACTAACTCACACTAGCTTCAATAACAAGTCTGGAGGTGAACTCGCAGGGTTAACAAACGATCCAAAGACTCCAAATCTTATCCAATTATTACAAGACGTGCTTTATGCAGACATTTTGTAATACTAAGAATTAATGAAGACGCTATTTTTCTTGTTAATAGTTTATTTGAGATTGGTATTCTGAATTCGTGTAAGAGGTTCGTTCAACTTCTGTGTGCTGGGTACCTAAGTGACTTTTGAAGAGATTATACGAACAAGACTAGGGCAGAGAAAAGAATGGAAAAATAAGTCTATCTTTTTTAGTAGTTATATTAACGATATTATATCTGTCGAAATCCGTCCAGCCGTTTGGAAGATATGTACAAAGAAATAGAAAAAAATTCATTCACACATACAAAATGTGAAAAACATAACCCTTCCTATGCAGACGGGTAAAAATTCTATTAACAGCTCTAAAAATCTGGACTTATTCTCTAAAACATTGACAATAGCCCCGTATTATAGTAACATTTATTCTTGTATTTGAAAAAAAAACGTCGCTCCACACTAGCAATTTCTCCTGTATCGTGGGTGCGTTTCACAAATCCCTGACAGCGGGGACAAAAATCTGCGGATTGCACAAATTTTCGTCCCGTGCGGAAATCGAACCTGCAAACCCTAGCGCAGCAGTCCTATCGCTCAGCCACGGCGCCAATGAGGTCGTCATTATATTTAGTTCTCCATAGAAGTCGTTATTTTAAATAAATATCCAGAACTGAAAATTTTAAGCAGCACGACTGTACTTATACGTATAAAAATAGGATAAATATATGTTTCTCATTTATTATGCATGTATACGAGAATTTTAAGAACGAAGGGTTATATGACCTGCATAAAGGTGTCAGATAGTTATTCCTAGACCCTAATAACATAAATGGAACATGTCTACGTAATACATATTTTATATTCCACTTGCGAAAATATATTATTATTGTATCTAGTTTTGGGTGCCTTATATTTTTTATTTCCCAAAATAAAGTTTTACGCAGACGGGTGAATAAACAGATAGTGCTGGTTGAAGGAAATAGATGTGGTAAAACACATGTGTAGAACGTAATATTTCAAATATAGTAAAATTATAAAAATATGTTACAAAATTTGTATAAGTTTTTATAGAAAGCATTTTTTTGGACCAGCATTCAGTTTTACCTATCTCAATTTTGTGATGAATAGGCCTTTAAAAAAATAGATTACAATATATTCCAACTTTTCTATTACACTTGCCAAAAAGTTACTAACGTAAAGTCCTCTCTTTACACTCAGTTCTCTCAGAAAGCTTCTACTGTGAGGTGCACGATGTTATAATTTATTATAGTTAGAATACGATAAGTAGGTATATACCGATCGTCAAAAATAATACTCTATGTACCTAATCATAAACCTGAATAGCAACTCTCAATCTATTTTAATACAAACAAAAAGTCTACCTGACACGGCGCAGTGACATTCGATACATATTTACTATTACCAGTACGCTAATCCAGTGATTTCCCTTACAATGTTCATAATACATCCATGAACTTTTACAACACCATTAAATCGCATAGACAAGAAAATTAATTTGTTTAAATATGCCATAAAATCAATGACTCTATTCGAAATATAAATTTAAATTGAATTGAGATCTTTAACTAAATTATTGCTGATTTGCAAAGTACGTTGGCTTTAGTGTAAATTATTTGATTTAGGTAGTATAAAATGGACAAATCAAGGCAATATTTCAACGTTAAACGGGTGGTTCGTTAGCATAAATAATTTATAAATTCTACAAATAACTTGAATTTGTTTGATCACATGAATCGATTAACAACCCATAAGTTATAATTAGGTAATTTATTTATTGAATCAACAATTTAAATTCGTTTTTAGCCGGTTTAATTAATATTAGTAGCACCTCATGCCAAAGATCGTATATTTAAAAATAACAGTTGTTTACTGTTTCTTGCTTTCTAGATTTATCTAGCTTTGGTTTTACTTTCGTTTAATTTATTTTCGAAAAATGATGTTTAAATGCAAATGAATGATTTTATTCAACATTTTATGTCATTAATTATTTAATGACAATGCAATAAATATACAGAAAAAGAATTTTCAGAATCTGTCCACAATTGACGGAGAAATCGTTGAACATACATAAAAAAAAATACTCGTACATACAGACAAACATAAAACCTTCAGAAGTCGGTTAAAAATATTTACATGGCCTATAGTATAGTTTTAAATACCTACACCCTAGGTATATTTCTTATTTACATATAACACAAGCTTTCATAAGCACTCACGAAAATGGAATAATTATAAAAAATACGTTTTTTACTATAATTTGTATGTTACGCCTGATCTACGAATATCTAGGTCTACAGCGCTTGCAAGGACGAACTGTTTCAAATATTCATACAAAGATGAATATGAATAGCTGCGGCTATACGCCTGCTTGAGACCCGAGGTCAGACTAATCAAGAGGCAGTTTTGATTTTACACTTCAACTGGTTTAAATCTTCTTATCGTATGGTTGATGAACAACCTGGTGTCAGAGTTTAAACCGCCTGTAGGCCTCTGACATGGCTTTACACACCGTTGAAAAATCTCTCAGGTATGCCGGTTTCCTCTCGATGTTTTCCTTCACCGTTTTTAGCAACTGATAACTAATTTTTAGTACGCACATGAATTCGAAAAGACATTGGTGCGTGCCGGGATTTGAACTTGCGACCTTTGACTTGGCAGTCCAACGATC
Source organism: Abrostola tripartita (assembly GCA_905340225.1). Taxonomy (NCBI): domain Eukaryota; kingdom Metazoa; phylum Arthropoda; class Insecta; order Lepidoptera; family Noctuidae; genus Abrostola; species Abrostola tripartita. Next base: position 3,681,124 of record HG996494.1, read on the forward strand.
ATACCACTCGGCAGTGCTGTTATATAATTATAAACCTAATAAGTAGGCACTGCCTTCTGTAGGCGACTCAGTCCGTAAAAACAAGCGTATTGTCAAGGCTTTCAGCTTGCTGTACCTAATTTAATCAAAAACTGTCTTGCAGTTTAGTTTGAAAAGCGTCACAATCGGACTACTAAACAAAACTTAAAAAAATGTTTGTAATAAGCGATCTATCGATGCGAAATGGTTTTTTTCTTTTGACTTGACTTTGAATACGTTTATTACTTACGACACTTTAACCATGGTAAGTTCTGAGTCCAAAACTAGTGCATGAACTAATTCATCATCAGCCGGAAGAAGTTCACTGCTGAACAACCCATATTGCCATAATAACCACGCTTGGCCAGCGGCTTGGGGATCGCAGTATTGGTGGTCAAGTTACAAAAGACGCTGCTGCCCATCTTCCGGATTTTCTCTTAGTCACCTCTTACGACACCCACGGGAGGAGAGGGGGTGGTCAATTCTAGGCCGGATACCACACGGTATGTGCTACTTATGTTCATGAAATAGCAGTTCCCTTACGTCTCCTAAGAAAGTAATTTAACGACCTTACAGTGTCCTAGAAGAAGCAGTAAGGTTAAAAATTTCATTCATATGAGTAATTTCAATTACCTAAAGCTAATATTTATAGGTGCCCTATGACTTGCCCTTGAGTGGAAACAATGTCAGTAAGCCATTTTAGTAAACATTAAATAACAACTCGTCACAGAAAGCGATCGCGTGTCTAGACATTATCTAAAACACAGAATAATTTATAACATATGTCATGACTGATCTTTGGTCTGGTGGTAGTTATGCGCGACTGTTGAGCATGAGGTCCTGAGTTTAAAACCCAGGTGAAGTGTTATTGGGTTTTTCGATTAGACAATTCTCAATAGCAGAATGGAGTCTGGTTTGTGCCCGGTGTTGGCAATAGGCTCGCCCCTATTACATTGGGACCTATAACATAACTGGCGAAAACAGGCGTATCCTTGTCACGATGTAACGTGGGCAAGCGTGCGGGTTGGCAAATAAAAGTTTCATACTCATCGCTCTACGCGCACCAGATACCCAAAGAAAAATTCGTCCGGTCCGCAGATTGTCTTAGGTCAGAATGTTTTTTCGTGTGATATTTCTTATAAGACGTACGCACAATACCAGAGGTTTATGTGATGACCATTTAAAAAAATACTAATAATCTCTTTCGTGCTGTCAACTTGCAGGCAACATTTTTATTTAATATTTTTTTACTTTACTTTTTACCTCTGAGTACATTTTCGGGCACATATTAAATAGGTAAAATATGTATATTTAATTCTTGTACGTAAAGTATTTTTTCAGTTTGACTTCGTGTTTCCCTTCTTAAAGATGACCCTACATAGCTAAAAAAATACGTATATAGTACGTAGATTCACAAGTTAGAAGTCAAAAATCCTTTCAATTAAAAATGATGGTCTGAAACATGAGTCGGTAAATTACATTTTGCGCTTAATGAAAACTACTAGACCGTCACATCTGATTCTAGAGCTTTGAATAATATAACAGTCGCCGGCCCGACTGCTGGGTTGAAATTCGTTGTGATCATGTAATAAATTTAATGTGTTCTATTCCAGCCCAATATTTTATAACTTAGCCGTCGTCGGTCAAGAAAAAGGTTTTATTCTTATTTTTTTTTTCTTTAAAATAAGCCCGTCGCCCCACACTAGGATTTTCTCCTGCATCGTTGGTGCGTTTCAAAAACATGAAATATCACGTACAAAAATACCCAGACTCCGAACAAACATCTGCGGATCACACAAATGTTTGTCCCGTGCAGGAATCAAATCCGCAACCCTTAGCGCAGCAGTCCAATCGTTTAGCCTCTGCGCCAATTTATTAGCGCTATTGATTTAACTATGGAGTCTACGAATGACACCTACGTAGTCCAAGCATTATCGCCGACTTACCAATTAAAAGCACGTTATAACTTCTAGCAAAATTAGATTTCATTTCTCATTAACGATAAAATGTCAACAGATACCGTATTTCTACGCCCACTCCGAATAAATATTTAGATGTTGCTTCTAACCAGCCCCCTTACCATGAACTCTTAAAACAGGACAGTTTACGTTGAAGAAGCGAGACGCCGCAATACACTGCACGAAGCGGCGTCTCGCTTCCACAACGTAAACTGCCCTGTTTTAAGAGTTCATGGTAAGGGGGCTGTAACTATAACTTGTACAACGTTCCCTTTATCTCTGAAAGGTTACTTCAGGAAACCATTAGGGTGTTTCTGGGAAGAACTTCTTTCAAATTACTGAGAATTATTTGATTATATCATATATCTATAATCTACAATTCACATTACGACTGCCTTGTTGGCCTAGTGATCTAAGCGCGACTGCTGAGCATGAACTCCTGGGTTCGAATCCCAGGCCGAGCATAATGTTATTGGGTTTTTCCATTAGGTAATTCTCAGTAGCAGCACGATGTTTGGATTTGTGCCTGGTGATGGCAAAAGGCTCGCTCCCTATTACATCGGGACCTATAACATAACTGGCTGATTGAGGGTGTACTAGTGGGCACACCTCTGCCTACCCCTTCGGGGAATATAGACGTGATCTTAAGTTATGACAATTTATGTAATCGAGTAGATTAAGCTAAGTTTAGATGAGCATTGTCGCGCGATAGCCACAGCACGCGGTTTGTGGATTCAAACTATATAGTGTTAAGTATCGTCTACATGTCCTATCGGTTGAGCATTACGCCGCGTCTTTTGGAACCTCATATCTACTGTCATGAGAAGCCTTTTACTGCATGATGACGCCTGATACCGCTGTCATGTGAACTCAGCCTTAATAAGACGTGTTCCCTTAATGAGAAGGATGTTAATATTATCAGAGCAGTAAATTTTCACCTTCAATATTTCTGTGCATTGCTCTAATCCACGTGTCGATCAATTCGATCGATTCGATAACTGTATAAGGATGTCGATGTCGATGGAAGTTCTACACTAGGTCCGTTTACCGAGTCGTGGTCTCCACTCCAGAACACGTTTTCCCCAACGGTTGTCAGTTCTGCGACACATGAGACCTGCCCACTGCCTCTTCAGCTTGCTAATCCTGTGGGCTATGTCGATAACTTTGGTTCTCTGTCGGATAACTTCATTTCTGATGACATGTGCTCCAAAAGCCGCGCGTAGTTTTTAAATTTTCAAAAACTCTCTCAATATTTATTTTGTCTTATACAAAGTAATCTATCTAGTCTTGTTATAACTTTCATAAATTGTGGTCTACCGAGATCTCTTCTAACTTCTGGCCAAGTAGCTTGAACACAAACCTAAAGTCTTCGATCATCCATTTTAGAGGCTTTTTTGTCAAAATCACAAGCTGATAACAATTTCATTTTCTTGTATTTCAGGTTTTTGTTCAAGGTGAGTTCACTTAGTTTATGTCTAGGTTATGTAATAAGATAATGTCTAGCTTAGCGACTTTCTGGCGTATTGCCAAGGACAGTCTTGTTTAAATGAACTCGTATCGCACGATGACAAGACCTAAGATATTTCTGGTTTTTGTGAAGAATGGGTGCAGGTATCATCTTTCCAACAATGAACTCGCGCGCAGGCTGAATGAAGTTCATAATTATGGATGTTTGGTAAAAAACGCAATCCAAGAATAAACTAGGGACGAAATATATCCGCGGATTACTTTGTTTAAACATGATAACTAGGTTTTAAGTTGTTTTGTTAACATTTTGAATGATATTATATATACCTATTTATTAGAATTGATATCTTTTTCTGTGCCCAGCGTTTATTTTATATTTTCTCATTCTTCTTCAAAGGTAATTTGATGATTATTAAGGCAACCATTTTTTTACAAGTCGTATTATAATACCTAGTTAAAGAAGAATATACATAGACATTATGATAAACTTCCAAGAAAACCAAGGTCGGGTAATGTCAAGCCTGTCAATACGTAGAATTTGAAGAATTAGCTTCATTTGATCACTTAAGCAGTACAGACTAAATAACTGGAATCCATGAAGAAGGTTAGGTAAATTGTACGTGGTATAAATTAGAAGAACTTTCGATTCAGGGTTAAATAAAATTATTTCTGCTTAATACGGTCGTAATATTAACCGATACCTTAGTGCTTTGACAATGCAGTAGTACTAATAGCTGAGTGGTATGACCGTTGGACTGCCAAGTCAAAGGTTGCAAGTTCAAACCCCAGCACTTACCAATTTCTTTTCGAATTCCTGTGCGTATTATAAATTAGTTATCAGTTGCTAAAACGGTGAAGGAAAACATCGTGAGGAAACCGGCCTGACCAGGCGACACCTGAGAGATTTTTCAACGGTGTGTAAAGCCATGCCAGAGGCCTACAGGCGGTTTAAATTCTGACACCAGGTTTTTCATTAACCATACTAAAAGAAGAATGTAGTAGTAGGTCCTTACTAGCAAAAGTGCAATTTTTTAATATTCTACATAGGTAAATGTCAATTACTCAAACATTCTCTTAATTTTAGTAGAAATAGTTGATACACCTGATGTAAAACGTAGACTTAACTCCGTCGTAGTTGCTGATCGATCGAAGAATTTAAAAATAGTAGTGACAGAGGTCGGAATATGTCTCAGCGCCCACGCATGTCATGCGCAATGGTACGTTTCGTAGTGTGTTTCAATATCTAAACAACTGCATAGTGCATATCGTCGTTGATACTCCAATTCCGCGTAACTAACATTGTTAAATACCGCGTATGTACACATTCGCTAATTTTCTAAAAAACTAATCGGCATAATTATGGACAACTTGAGTAGTGGACCGTTTCTTTTCCCAAAAATCCAATGTATTATTTTTAAAAGCAATATTCCCAATAGTTTATTTTTGCTTTTTTTCTACATTCGCGGTTTTGAATATTGTTAGTTACGCGGTATAGTCTATCAACGAAGATATTATTCAATGAATGTTTTGAAATAACAAAACCAAAAGACATCATTTTTATAAGTAACATGCCCTCGTAAAATTAAAAGGCATAGGTGTTCTCCTTATCTTTAGTCTATTTCATAGATTTAAAATGCCAAGTAGTGTCTACGGCTACCTGGTATGGTCTTTATTGAATCATTTACAAATATCGGAGTAACAAACAAATGCCCAAAACCATTTGAACGGTTCGACTGTAGTAGCTACCTATATAATATATGTAACATATCATCAATCATCATCAGCTTTTAGGTGACCCACTGCGGGGCATAAGCCTCCTCCCTTAAACGCCACTCTGTCCTGTTTTGGGCCTTTTGCATCTATATAAAAACATATTTCATAACATACAACGGTTACTATAGATCCCATATTTAAAAGGTGGCAAGCCTGCTCTTTGTTCAACAGTGGACTTTTCCAGCTGATGATGATGAAGCCTTTATTCATCAAATCAGACCAGGTCCTTTTAGAACCGACTTTTCCACATACGGAAGAAAGTTGTATCCTTAATCCTTCAGCCAGTCTCACTCGTCGTCGTCGAGGCCAAAAAAACCGCAAACATTCAGATATTTTCGTTCTTAACTCGGTAATAATATCGGGAGAACATTAAGTGAGTATAAGGTAAGCCTCCAGTGTTGCAGTCGAGACGTAGGCTGGCGCCTCGCTTCCAGAATTAATAACTTTCTCGTCCCCCACAGACGCTCAACCCCTAACTCCAGCCTCACCCAGCGACCCTACCAACGGCACCAATCTCGATTAATAAAATATCTCTTACAGTTTGATACCGTACTAAATGTTCCTTTAAACTGAGGTTACTATTTTTTTTTTTAATTTTAAAGTTGACTACCTAATTGGCGCAGTGACTAGTGATTAGACTGCTGCTCTAAGGGTAGCGGGCTCGATTCCCGCACGGGACTAAAATTTGTGTGATCTGCAGATTTTTGTTCCGAGTCTGTGTATTTGTGTTAGATAATGATTATATTTCATGTTTATGAAACGCACCCACGATGCAGGTGAAATTCTTAGTGTGGGACGAAGTTTTTTTTTAATAAAAACGTATTAATTATTGAAAAGAAAGGTAAGGTTTTCTGTTCGTCGATAAAATACATGAAGTAGAAAAAAATTGTCAACTGACTTGTAATATAGCAGAACACAAATATTTCATTCGGTGTACCCAATATAGAAATAAGTAAACAACTTATTTTCTCACGAAGAGTATCAGAACACGAAATCACAGTAAGAAACATAACAGACAATAATCATATCGTCAAATTGACTTAAGCGGCAATCGGCACAATAATCCTATTACAAAATAATATCCATGTAGCGAGTGTTCGTGGTAGGGGCGGCGGTGTGCTGTCCCTCTCTAGCGGCCGGAAAGCCTTCGGAAGTTTCAGGAGTGTTTCGGTTTGCCTCTTTGACTCTGTTTGGGTGTGTAATGATTTGGCGCGCGTGTAATTTGCTGAAAAAATGTCCCCGCCGTCTTTTAGCACGGTCTTGTTACATCATGTTCATGATACGATATCGTATGTCCTGATTATCGCTATTATTACCAGTTTGTTATATTATTTCATCGCATTATGTACTATGTAGGCGTGCTTATAACTCGCAGTTTATTATTACGTTTTATATACTCTTCTGTTCACAAGAAACGCCGACGTTATTTTCGGATGAATATAATTTTGCGGAACAAATAGCGATGTTACACAAAATTATTTTCATATGATAAAATTGCCCAAAAAGGTTTTATGACAGTGACAATTAATCTTGGTTTTCTTTTTGGCAAAGTTAGCGAAAATGTTTAATTAAAATGAGGAGGAAAATAAGATGAAAGGTAATAAGATAAAAAAGGAGAGAGCGACGTCAACTGACAGGCGTACTTACTTATAACAATGTATACGTTAGGTAACTTAATTATTCTAATACTTTCGGTAAATATTTCCTGGAGAAGAATGCTAATGAAGCTAAGTTTACATACGAGTTTGTTGTTAATCCTTTGTTTAGAAGCTTCATAATTCTCATACCATCATCGGTCAATGCAATCACCACACGTCATCAACTGGTGATTAACGCATATTACCACGACACGCGACTCACCTGCATGACGTAATCCTTTAATCACTTAAAACGGCACCCACGGGGCGAAAGGACGAGTAAAATAAGCGGCATAAGGTTAATTACAAAATACATAATTTTACGCAACAAAACTCGGATAGGGTACAAGATTCGTTGTTATAACATCAGTGAAAAAGTTTGCAACATTGGCGAGCGGTGGCCCACCCCGACAGTAGGTACCCTCACCCTAATAAATCTACCCCGAAGGTTTGCCGCGCGTCCGATCTTTGGGAACGCCGGATCAATGCTTTCTACATAGTTATTTTAGGGTAACACTGTGATCCGCGTCCTAATGCAAGATTTGGGGTAAACTAAACAATAGTATTTGAAACGTACGTACTGTTATTTTTAGAGGGTTTTAAGTAGGTAATTTAAGTCAATATTAGTATAGGTTTTAGAGGTTAAATCTATTTAAGTGATAACATTAATGAAAATCATTTATTTAGGTCCAATTAAATTTTAATTAAATGCAGGTCGACGAAATATTATACACATTTGAGTTCCTAAGCCTTTTAAATCCATGTTTTAATAGAGATAAGACATAAGGAATAATATATGAAAATATGGTTAAACGACCTGTTTTTGTATCGTGGGTATCATAAAAGAAAAGAATAATGCCGATTATACTTTGGTTGGTGGCAGAAAACTCCATATAGGAACGTTATTTATGTCCTAAATAATCACTTCAAGAAAAAAAAATGGTTTTATTTGGCACAGACAAGACACTCAAATAAGCGAGAAAAGGAATTATATCAAATAAGACTTAAGAAAAGGAAAAAAATAAGAACACGCAAGATAATTGATTATTATAAGTTACACATCGCAAGTAACTTTATACTAGACACCGATAAAGTATAAGTTTATTCATCAAAGTTCCTAAAATGACGAATAATAATTCTTAAGCCAATACTAAAAAAATTGTACAGTAATGATATTGTTGTAGAAGTTACACTGAGCTCGTAGCACTCGTAGCGTTTGATGCGCCGCGTAGCAAACAACTGTAGCAGTGCGGTGGTCGACAAGATATCGAACCTTTAACACACCTATCTAGTTAATTTGGAAGCATGGCTCTACACGTGTTAGGAAGCTATACAGGGTGAAATAAACAAAGTAAACAACTCAACTAGCACAAAGCTTTTGCTATGACTTTGACGTGTGGCGTTGAAAATTTGATGGAATTCCGTTTCTGACTATACGATATGTATTTATCTTCCAGTATAATTAACTTAAAAATACTTGTAAGAAACTTGTTACAAAAACTTATAAACAATTTATAATATTATGAATGAACAATATAGCATGTTCTTTTGCCTAAAAACGATGTCTATAATATGACTAAATTTAAAACCTAATCATTAATGTAAATAAATAATTTTAACCAAACCCAAGTAACTGCACACTGACCTCACACACACGTAGAAAAACCAACAATACCACCATACAATACAACACAGTAACGTAATAAAGTAACACCGTCTGTCAATTTGTTGCCTCATAATTCCTGAACCACTTAAGCGACTGCAACGAAATTTGACGTAAATAACAGCTGAAACTTTAGAGAAGAACACGTGCTATCCTCTTAGAAAAGCAGTGCACAAATTCACCGGTGTAAGCTAGTTAAGCTATTACAATAGAAACAGACGTATTATTAAGCATATTCTTTTTTTAACTAACTCCTTCAATCACCAGCCTGTAACTTTATGTTTTACCTTTTTTATATACCTCGCCCCATACTAGGTATTTCTCCTGTATCATGGGTGCGTTCACAAACATGAAATATCACATACACCGACACCCAGACTCGGGACAAACATCTGCGGATCGCACAAATTTCGGTCCTGTGCTGGAATCGTACCCGCAACTCCTAGCGCAGCAGTCCAATCTTAGCTACTGCGCCAGTCAGATTGTCACATAGTTAGATATTGTATGTAAGTGTGTACCTATCTATAGTCAGTGGGTTTCAGCAAGCTTAGCGCCAACTGCCTCGAATTCTCACGTATAACATCGAGATTGATATTAATATATAATAACTACTGCGGTTTGGGACTCACTACTCGTGTTCAAAGCGAGTTGCCTTTGTGTAGTGTGATGTATGTTTATGTTAACTCTAGCGATGTTATTTCTAGTCTATTTATTGTGTTATTTTATACATAAGTATGTAATAATAACTAAATTTGACGGCTTGGATGCCGCAGTGGTTAAACAATTAGACTGCTGCGCTAGGGGTTGCGAGTTCGATTCCCGCACACAAAAATTTGTGTGATCCGCAAATGTTTCTCCCGAGTCTGGGTGTTTGTGTATGTGATATTTCATGTTTGTGAAACGCACCCACTATACAGGAGAAATTCCTAGTGTGGGGCGACGTTTTAAAATAATAATAATAACATAAGTTACTGTTAGATTTCATTTGTCAGGTTGTTGATAAAGCTTAATCTTACTTTTAATCTAGTGATCACCCTGCTAGCTCAATATTTTCATAGAACTCTCTTATCAGCAGTGCGTGTTGATGTGTAATATAATTTTATACATTGAAGTAATTTTATACATCATAAAAACAAGTTCCATCGCAGTCTGGGTACCTCTTAGATAAGACAGTGTTCCAAAGAACGGTCCCCCCACTGCAATTAATTTTTTAAATTATATTTTTTATTTGTTTAATTTTTTATAGCCTATGTTACTCGCGATAGTGTAAAGATTCTAACGACACTACATACATTAAAATCGGTTCAGGCATTCAGAAGTTATGGTGGAATAAAGAAACTCACATACATACATACAAGAACCCTGAAAACATTACACTCCTTTTTTCGGCAGTCGTGTAATTAACAGAACAATGAAATATATAAAGGAAAAGGGAATCAAGATAACTAGCTAAGGAAACCATACGCGTTGAGTATCAAGTTCGATGCCCATACAAGGTAACTATTTGTTTGATCCTCAACAATTTTAGTACCAACGTTGGACGTTATGACTGTAACCAGTGCCGTAACTAGCCTTTTATACGCCCGGTGCGAGGTTCTTCAACAGCGCCGTTTTTCTCTCTGGTTCTAGTGTGGTCATGCCCCCTTCTAGGGTCTGCGCCCTGTGCCCGAGCTCCACTGGCACCGCCCTATTTACGGCACTGACTGTAACATTAATCTAATAACAAAACTGTATTAAAATATACTTACATAAGTCACCACAAAACAGGCATAAACACCCAATAATAGGTGCTTTTCTAACAAAAAGAATCTCATTCTTTAAGTCTTCCTACCTGTACCTTCCTACCTTTGAACATTCACTACGCAATTTTGCAAAATAAAGAATAAACCGAGTGTATCTTAAATCTTAAAGGAAAAACTAAGAAACAAAGGGCTTTTAAAGCTAGTGACGTGTAATCAAGCCTCTTTTGTACAATATACACGTTGTTTTTTTAATTTTGCCTTGCGGTCGCACCAAGGAGGTTTTTAAGATTTTTCAATAGTAAGTTGCAAGGTTTTTTTATGTTTATCTTTTGAACTGCGTCTTGGCTACGGAGAGTAAGTAACACGATGAGTAAGATTAAGGGCCTGTTTCACCATCTACAAGTAAAGTGTCAAGTAGACTAACCGCCACTTAAAGTCACCTGTAACTACTCATACGAATATCACAATAAACTGGCCTGTAACTATGATACGACAGAAGATACTCGTGACTTTTACTTGCCGACTAGCGTTAATCAAGAAGTAATTATTCGACACTTTATTTGTAGATGGTGAAACAGGTCTTATGTTGGTATTTGATCCTCAACATTATTGTTTTAGCTAGCTATATTTACGAATGTTTCAGGATCAGTGTCGCGCCATTGTCATGCACTTAGATTGGTGACGCGATATACAGGGTGAAACAAACTTTACACGATGAACATCAAACCGAACTTCTGAATAGGGTCGTGTTAATACCTATCGATAAAAATGCAAGATCCAAAGATACGATGGGCTTGCCGAAATCGACCAATTTTAATATTTTTCTGTTAACATTAATCATTATTAATCTAAAAATGCTTCTAAATCGTGGGTAAGCTTTACAGAAATAAAATATATGAACAAATATACAAGTTCGAAAAAGGTTTGGAGGGAAAACGCAACTCTCCGCACAACATCCCAATCACCACTGCACTAACAGTCTTCAATCAGAAAATACACACACTGGTGTAATGCATAAAACATACTGAAAGCTCAAACACTTGATGTTGATAACAAGTACCTTCCCTTCACATAAAGGTACTTACTCAAAATATCGAGAGTTTCGGCTATAGCTTTACCTGACAATAAAAACAAACGAAGCTCGTCTCACCCCTGCTTCCCCAGACATTCCTATTTGAGTATGTGTGTTTGTTTGTAAGATGCATTAGCAAATCATACGAATATGTAAGAAAAGTAAACATAAATCCAAACTCCCCTGAAATTCTCATCTAACCGAGCTATATTATTACCTGATACATTTTCCCCCGAACAGAAAAACACCCTTTAATTTTACTTACACAACATCAGCTCTAAATTACGTAACAGCGTAAACACAAAAAACAATATCCAAATTTCAAACTTATCCAAAGGCATTAAAGTTGAAATTGGAATGAAAAGGATATTACATGTTACGTTTTGGATTGGTATGGCTAAAGATATTGCTATAGAGATTCAATGCAAACCATATAGTGCTCTCTTTTATTCTGTTTTTAGATTATAGGGATGCGAATATTCCTTTAAAGTGAACAGTTGTTTGCAGAACATCGAACGATTTTAATCGTTCGTTTCGTACTTAATTGGAGAATTAACTGAATACGGCGAGTGGTTAATTGATCAATTAAAAATATGTAATGAGTTTGTGACTGGCTCTTTATGTGATTATAGAATTTGTGTACACTGCTGGCTCGTTTGATTGGGGAAAATTATAACGACTTGAATTTTTGTTTACAAAGAGTCTAAGTAAAACGTCGGCCGTGTGGTATCCAGCCTAGAATTGACCACCCCCTCTCCTCCCGTGGGTGTCGTAAGAGGCGACTAAGGGAAAATTCAGAAGAAGCAGCGTCATCTGTAACTTGACCACCAACACTGCGATCCCAAAGCGTGGGTAGTATGGCACGCCCCCCCTCCTAAGGGGGAGGCCTTTGTTCAACAGTGGAGGTCTTCCGGCTGATGATGAAGTAAAACGCCGGATATGAAGGTCGAAGGTTCGATTCCCGCTCAGATCATACTTAGCATCTTGATCATCGTCTACATACAAGTTTTACAATTAACTCATGTTTGTTTTAATTTATTTTTCATAAGATTACTATTAAATATTTTGCAGTAAAATAATTGCCCGTCGAACTAAAATTTTATTCATATGTTACAAAAATAATTTCTTGTCTTGGACATCGAACTTACGAGTTAAAATTCACTGGTACAGTTAAAGATGATCATTAAAAATTATTACATAATTAATTAAGTAAATACCTCTGTAAGTGTCATGCTCTTGCGTTTTTAATCCGCAACCTAATTACTAATTAGCTTTAAAATTAAAGGCACATTTCAGCCCTTTACTGAACATATTTTACTAAAGTAGAATATTGGCATACTATATTCACAGCACTCGCGCGTTGAACTCTTTCATACGAAACCCTGCCCTGTAATAAACGCCGCTGAAATTTTAATGAATTTAACGAAATATTTGTTTAATCTTCTTTAAATTATCTTCGTAATCTTCTATTAATATAAATTTATCTTATGCCTTAAGTATCACGGTTATAAGAAGGTATTTATTAAAAGGGATACTTACATCAGAAAAATTGCAAAATTAAAGTTAGCTTTCCGCAATAAGAATCTTAATTATTTGTTACTAATTAGGACGAAGACAAATTTAACAAACATTTTTTTCATAAAAGTAAATACAAACCTTTTGAATTGTTGGTGTACCTATACTTATATCTCTGCTTACCTCTTCGGGGAACACAGGCGTGAATTTCTTTACACATACGTAAGTTCAAATTATCGGTTAAACCAAACATTAAAATATCTAACGGAGAACTAAATCAATCAATCGATACAATACAATATCAATTAATACAAACAAATACTGTAAACACTAAAGGAGTATTCTTATATCTTGAAGCATAATGAGCGAAGACAAAGACGGCAGGTAGCGGGGTGCGGGGGTGTGAGGCGCGAGGGGAGGCCGCAGGGGGAGGGGGACACATATGCACCACCATAAGTACAACGATATGCATCACTGCAGTCGCAGAGCTGCATTCCTGGTGCTGGCGAATGTGAGAATAGTGTGGATACGCAACGGTAATCGATGCAAATCTGATGATTAATTTTTGCATTGATTTTCTGGTGCTGTGAACGTTGTTTTCCATTTTAGATTTATAGAACTAGTTGTTAGAATGAAATATATACATACATACTTTATAAATTACAATAATGAATTTAAAGAATGACAAGACCTTTGCCCTGTGGGACATTATAGGCTGGTTTTATTATTGTTTTACGCTGTGTTTTATGCAATTTTGAGGTACCTATAGGATGTTAAAATCAGTAATAATAAAAATAATTAGGTTGTTATAGTATGTATTTAATTATCTACTTTTCATTTCAAGTTTAGAAATATTGATGTCCTTGAAAGTAGAGACGTAATCATTTATTTTATAATTAAAATCAAAAATCCGTTTAATAAATACAGCTCTATATTCAACACTACCAAGGACATACTTAGTAAGGAACATCCATTCGTCATCTGTCAAGCCGTAGTTGAAAACTAGCGCCAGGCTATAGTTGCCTGGCATTAATGCTGAACTGCCCCCTAACCATGGACTCTTAGAGCTGCACAGATTAAGATGTGGAAGCGAGACACCGCTACGTGCAGTGTAATGCGTCGTCTCGCTTCCAAAACGTAAACTGTCCTGCTTTAAGAATTCATGGTTAGAGGGCTGGAGCCTTTTTGGGGCAGCCGTTGTGTCCAAAGTCCTAACTTTGGTTTATTTTAATTTATTTTTCTTTTATAATAGATAGTTTAATTATAAGTAAACTTAGTTGTTGGTTGTACACCTGTTGCGCCGAATAAACATTTTTTCTTTCTTCATTATCTACCGCAAAAAAAAATCAGCAACAATAATCCCAAATCTTATCCGGCGTGTCCACACTAAGATATCAGCGGAGAGCATCAGTTGAACCCCTCTTAGTTATAGTCTGGTCGCTCTCTAATTTACTTGCCGGCCACCATCGGGCTCGATGCAAGTATTACCGACCGAATTAAACGTCGCCTGCACTTTTATACTTGTTACGCAAACTTGTGCGTTTGCGTTTTACGTTTACGTAAGAATTTGTGAAGATCCATTATCGTTGTCATGAATTGTAAAAGTTTGGTTACTTTTTAAACTTCCTTTTGTAAAAAATTATTGTTAAAAACTTTTTTTTGTAATGATTTCGTAATTGTCATACTGTTCTTGTTTTTTCGACTGTAGCTTACAGTCACTAAAGGTCATAAGTACTCATAGATGCAGGTTGCAATTTTAGTGCAAATGTTTTCATTTTATTTTTGAAATTTAATATTCCTACTTAAATAATAAATTATATATTTAATTTTAATAGCATCTAATTCTTTTTTTATAACCAACGTAACTGACTAATATTTCGAGAAAATACTCATTTCTATAGTTAAGTATTGCGCTAAAGTTCTCACTTATAAGTTCCCGCCAGTTGAAGTATCAGAATAACCCTAACAATGCTTACACAATAACCCGGAAATATCTACGTTCGTCCCCCACACGACCATATGACCTTATAGAATCAAAACTATTACAACATTTACATATTAACGACATTTGTCATACATTTCACTACAAAAGGAGGCAAGATAAATTAAACACTCATTAGAGATTAAAAAGCTAATCCCAAATCAATTAAAAGAAAAAAAAACACTTGGGTGTTGTTTATTATGTTAGATGAAAAGCCATACCTCGGCATACTCCAAATTGTGATTAAACCAACCTAATACACACAATTACAGGTCATGCGTCCACCGACACCCGCATTCTGTGACAAACAGAAAGATAATAAAACAACTCGAAACTAAACATTAAAAACCAACCATAATTTAATGAGAATAAGGTTGAAATTACAAGTAGATGTGTCTAACGAAACACGCTCCGCTTGTGTGCCCTCGTGAAAGCTACACATTTCATTTATAATATTAGGTACAATAGCAAACGTCATACTGTATACACCTCTACTACTGTGCTCATAAATGTTTCATATGTGTGAGCATAATCGATGATGGAAAGGTCGTAACTGCGCTGCAAGGGAAATGACACCTTATCTACTGACATTATGGTCGAATTTTCTTTCGTATTAAGGCAATGAGTGTATGTTTGTGTATGTGTGCACCGCAACGACTCACAAGGAGTATTAAAGAATGCGGAGCGTGAATTACTATGTTTAGGGAGTTGTCAGTTTGACAATTTGCTCTTATAAGGATTCGCGCCGCTCGACGCTTGTTCAGATTAATTTAGGATTAAAAGCTGGTTGGTAATTAAGACGCTTGAGCTTAATTTAATTATCGCTGTTTAATTAATGAACTTCTAATCTAGGCTAATTAGGTGTTTGGAAAAAAATAATTGTTGTCTATTTTCTTTTCTTTCTAGGTAGGTACTTAAAAGAAAGACTACAATTAAATTGTTGTGCCTACAATTAAAAATAAGTACCTCATAATTGCGGAAGAAAATATTTTTAATTACATTACAATATCCATTTGATTAACGTTGATCACAACAGTGATAAAGTCAACCGACAAACATATCAATTTCTAAATTGAATTAAACGCTATAAACCGTGCGGCGCTCCACAATAAGCGATCACAGCGCATCGCATTAGCTACTGACAGCTCGCGTACGTGTGTATACCACGCTCGTTACGTTTACGTGACGCGCACACTAATACAAACTTATAACTACCAACAACACAAACAAAAATACACCTTACCACCCACAACATAAGCACTCTCTCGCCATACATCAAACTCGCCAGTTTATTGCTTGCTCCCGCCACCACACCGGGTGGCGAAGTCCGGCAACGTCGCGCCCAAATTATTGTGACATTTATACCATACGGCTCGCAGAACGGAACCCCTAGCGACATCTATCCACACTCTCGGAACTAAACACTCGGCTTTTAGAAAGAGACGGATGTACTTGACAATATCACTTTCACGGTCTCGTACTTAAAGCTAAGCGGTTTGTTGTACTGTTTGTTTGTGTCTGTAAACAGCGGCCTGGCGAGGTGTATCGCGCATGAATGAAATGGATGACCGCTGGAAAGAGATAGCGCGCTACGTAAGACGCAGGTGAGAGGAGAACGGGTGAGGAGCGCGAAGCGTGCAGAATACATCGTTTATCAGATTACATGCGAAGTATCGCGAGCGTGGCGATGTTTTGACACGCGATAATCACGAGATAATGCGGCCGATCTCAGCGGCGTTTAGGTTTATATTGGCTTTTTAAGGTGTTGACTTAAATATACAAGTGGCGGCAAATATTAAATAGAATACTATCAGCGACTGTTATTTGACTTGTGACGTCAGGCATCCGTCTCGACCGACGGCGCGCAGTTCGCGCGTTTTTTACATTGTTTAACATTAGATCAAGGCGATGTTTGCATTTCCTTAAATCACACGGCAATGTACGAATCAGTTGTATTATAAGCTAAGTAGATTAATGTAACTTTTAAACCGTGGTATTATGAATAAATGCAATTACCTAAACCATAAAATATAACAAATTTATTTATTAGGTACTTATGATTTGTGGGTTGTTATAAAAAGATGACATAAACTTATTGCAATAAATTAAAAAGCTAAACCCCTTTAAAAAAAGGTTATAATTAAATAATCATAACTAGTTCTCAACAATGGCAATATAACAACTAAACAACATCCTCAATTGAAACCGTTTTAAATATCGCCCTTAATTCTCAACCTTTCCCGCCATCTATGAATGTTTACTAATCCCGATTGATACACAGAGACAGATAAAACATAACAAAAATAACCAATACACAAACCCTCTCAGTGCTAAACTAAGCAATTAGTACGTCGAAAGTGTAGAGCTTTCGCAGAAAATCCGAGCTTTCCAAACTTGTCGGGGGCAGCTTGCCAACCGAATGTAGTGTGAAAACTTGGTAGCAACTTGTCAAATGGAGGGGGGCACAAATTCTACTGAACCAACGTCTAGCGCCATCTAGTAGCGAGTAGCGGAGTTAGCTCTCACACATGCTTCACCGTCATTACACAACAAAGCGGAAACGTGCAATGTTTGAGTTAGTTGCATCGCTGCTGCGAGGTTTTATCTATTAATTTCTAACTAAAGAATTATGATCGCTACCTAAATATAAAATTTGTTTACACAAAAGTGTACTGGGAAATCACAAACCTAAACAAATTGCAGTAATATCAATCGTACGAGAAACTTAAATAGAAATCGTAGACAAGGTGTGTGCATTCTAATACCTTGACCAAACGTTATTTTTGGAGGCAATGTTTATCTTATAGCAAACGTTAACGCTGCGTGTTATTCCAATATCGAGTTCGTTTTCTTTATTTTGGTAATTTTATATGACTGCGAGTCTTCTAATCGATTTTTAATCCAACTCAAATGTATCGATCACTCTCCCACTGACTTACAAAAATTTCGTTATTTATTTTCACAACATGCGCAAAAGCGTGTAATTTTAGACGTGTTGATAAAGCAGCTAATAGGGACATCCTATAATTAAAAATAAGAAATAGTTTACTATTTTTTTTTATTAACACATAAATATCGAGCTTTTAGTTAATCTTATAAAAAATAAACCTAATTTTGCTTACATATCAGACTTTTCTTAATATACCTAAAATGATTCAACAAATTATTCATTTGAATTTTTGTTCTAATTATCAACAGAATAATGTCAGAAAATAATAAAAAAAATCTGACTTCACGATAATTTCGTTAGCTGAGATCAACAACTAGATTTACTTTACTATACAATACGATTTATCTAATACTAATTTGATTATAATGCATAATGTTTAATTCATACTAATTTATCTCATTTAATATTATTTTGCGCGCCATGTGAAACGGCAAGACATGCTGTATACATATTTTATTGAACATCTTGTTACCTACCATGATTTATGCAAATAAATGATTTGAACAATCCAAAAAAATATAAAAAAATTGGTATTAGAAAATGACATTATTAATAAATTAATAATTGGGTCAAGATGGATACACGATACTAAATAGACACACTGAAGTACCCACACTAATTTGAAAATAACCAAAGACGTAATCACGAAATGGAATTGACGTAGGCGTCAGAAGCTGCTGTATGGAACGCCCACAATTGTAACGTTACGAAGGATACTAGGAATGAGATCTCAAGCCCTCACGTGCCGTAGGTGTTTGAAGAAATACCTATTAAGTCTATTAAGGTATAATATTTCTTCGTAATTTCCCTATTGTATTAGTAAACATTTTTGTTTCTTTTGAAAGAAGTCTGAACGAAATGATCAAGTCTTGATGACGGATTATTTATTTTCTATAATTATTTAAATAATAATAATAATATAATAGTCTTTTAAGCACGTTACCAGTTGACATCGATGGGGATCAATATTATGATGCTTTTTATATTTTTATATGTAGGTATTATTTTTAATTTATGTTAGTTTTAAAATGTAAATAATTGTAAAATACCTCTTGATAATATTTGTAAATAAACCACTAAATTAACTTATAATATAATATATAATACTTATAATAAAATATTTTTCGCATGTTTAATTTGATGAAAAACTTTTTGATTAAGCAAGGTGTTCCACAAGGTTTCATAATCGGTCCATAATTCCATATCAACCAATAACTGACAATAGTCTTACCTTGATTCATTATTCGTTAAATTAGTACCACTCATTTTTGTGATTGTAATTAAGTATATTAACTTGTGTTTCATAATGTCCTCCTGACCGAATTTCAGTCACGGCGGCCTGTCTCAGCTGAGACTAGCCATCTGCGCAGGAGATATTATAGTGAACAAGTATGCGCGCAGACACAGATGCACTCCCTATTCCCTCACTCTCATAATCCGATGGGACGGTAGACCGACACGACCGGAGAGAGATTAGGCGCAGGACCAACGGCTTAACGTGCCTTCCAAAGCACGGTGGGGTCTCGACATGTGAAAACGGTCACCCATTACAAGACTGACCCCGGCGAGCATGGTTTAACCTCGCAGATTGACTGATCTGCCGGGTAGCCGCATAACTACGAGCCCCATACTGCAGCATCGTAGACTACTTATGTTCTTCGAAGATCCGACAAAGAAGGTTAAATTGGGCTATTCTTTTCAGGAATTATCAGCACTGGCTAGTTTGCAGAAGTATTCATCATCATCATTATCAGCCTATCCCAGTTCGCTTCTGGACTGAGATAGGCTGATAGTGATAGTCTCTTCTAGTGTTCAATTACATGGAAAATGCCTTGGATTGCAAAAGGCGTGGTTAACAGTCAAGTAAGTATCAATGACACTTTTTTCGAATTATACAATTTCGTTACCTAAATAACCCATTATTTAGTTATAAAAAAGTCTCATGCTAGAGAAGAAAGAAGAAGAAACACATAAACAGCTTTCATGTACGGCCAAATCATTCAACGATACAAGCCGACTAGGATTATATTTTTCTGATTCGCTTTTCGCCTGTTGAGCTTCTGACGAACGTCAGACTACTAATGGATTACCAGTTTCTTTATTTTATTGGTATTTAAAAATATCCGAGCAACAAGGTAACTCTAGTCGCAGCTTTATCGTTAGCACACACAACGCGAACGTAAATCTTCTCTTGATTTACGAATATATGTTACGTAGGCACTTAATTTACAGCTGGACCGTTTTAGCCGACTTTCATAAGTAATAAACACTACACAATTGAATATCTTGTAGGTGTGTCTTTATTGTTCGGCTAACGACTTAGGCGGCACTGGAACGCGACACTTTCATACATTCCATGTACTACATTTTCTATCAAGTTCTGACCTAATTGAGGGTTAATAATTCAAACTCGGTTATTATTCAATCACGATTCGACAAATCAATAACTGGCCGCTGTAAACTTTTATACAAAGCACCCTGCAACGTTTAATTTGATTAGGAGTTCTTAATTTTCTTTAAGAAAGGTATTATTTAGTTCAAATGAGGATTAAGCCTTACAAAATCAACATGGCAGACATTTTTAAGCTTTTCTATAAGCTGAGAATTTTATCTGTACCAATCGAGGGTGCGTTTTTGAAAGATGGCATACTAATAACATAACCTTTGACCTAGCTTTTGCCGATTGGGTCACAACATAATGTGGTCTAAATAACAAGTTTTTTACTGATAAATAAGACACGAAAATATGCAAGCTTTACGACTTTACGCACATGATCCCCGCCATCCTTTTAGTATTACATAGTTTTTAAATTTGCACATAGCAAAATGTATTGAGATAAATTACAAGGAAAAACCAAAATACTGGTAGGACTAAAAGTATTGCAGGATGATTAAAAAGAGATCGAGGCTGCTAAACAGAAAAGAGATAAATGAGCCTACCCGAATGAAACTAGAACTTAAGTAGAAAGAATAACTACTTTTGGTTATAAGAAGAGCTACTATTTTTGGTTTGAAGAAAATATTTTCATAATAATATTATTTGCCATAACCTAACCTAATGTAGACATCACTACGTGTGTTGATGCGTAGTATGTAAGAGCACAAGTTTAAAATCAGCATTTAGGTAATGTGTTCATAGATTTTTAAATCCACTTAAATTGTGACTTATCGTTTAGTTACATTGAAAGTTTATTTTGTTTCTATAGTAAGAACAAAGAAAGTAATACAATAATTATCTGTTTACAAAGTCCACGTGTTAAGATTATCAGTCTTTTCTTTCAAATAACTTCTTACTCTGACTCTGTACTACGCGCCAACCACCTATATTTCCAGAATAACATTTAGTGATTCAGATTTGGACGATACTTGTATAAATTAATCTAGGTACAGCTACATGTAGTGTGTATTACGAATTAGATCTTGCATGGTAAACATTTACATCATGACCATTAAACTCCTACACACTGGAATTCTAAAAAATATACCGATAAGCTATTAAAGAATTGAGGTGAAAACCAATGCGATGCGCTGAATAAGCGCGCCGCCCGACCTACATCGACACTTCGTTACTGTTTTTCGATATTCCTCTGTGATTTATTATAGGTATAAAGTCTACCAGATGCGAGATCACACTGACCACATATTGGGAGTATGCGGCAGTCGCTTGGGTGGTCTAACTATGGATCATTGTTTACGAAACCAGACGAGAAACGTTACTTGTGTGACGTTTAACGTTTTATTACGAAAACCATGAAAGAATAAGTGAGGTCAAACATACGCTTAGGTAGTGGAGTTGGGTGCTAGCTTCGAATGTGTTAGCCGCGCCCATGGAGCGTGCGTGAACTTCTCTGACTGTACATATGTCTTTTTCTATCTTTATCCTTTATAATGTTGTCCTACATTCATCCGTCCATTGTTTGTTTCTTTTCCAAAAAAATTATACCTATAAATTACCCAGTTTAGAAAAAGTAACTGGTAATCGTATTTGTTCAGTGTATTATGCGAATTTTCGTGCGAGTGAAGCATTAGCCCGTCAGTTAGGTATTGTTTAGCATCCAATAACACCAAGGATGAATAGATTAAATGATGAAAATCAATACCTCGCTATTTATTTATTCAGAATTTAAGCATTTTTCACAATAATTTAACTGAATGTGTTACTATGTCATCACTATATTTAGATAGTTGTGATGTCTGTTTATTTAACTCTAATATTCAGCCCGTAACCGTGTTTTAACCTGACCTCCCCTGTAATATTCGTTTACATTTCCAAATACGTTAACAGGTAGAACCACGGGGGTTGGTCCACGGTAGGGGAATTGAAAAATTGTGAAACACACCTCAGGCATTGTGGTGTGAATAAATTATAAGCGAGCACAAGTTATCCGCGCCCAGGCTTACCTGACCTCCGGTGTCTTCTCCACCGGTTGGAATCGCTTCAGTTTGTGGAAAATCGTGAATTTACGTGGGACCAGGATACGCTGGTCATTGCGTGACCCACTTACACTCGGTAGTCTCAATATTGTTGTACCAGATCTGTAGTAGGTTAGCGGAACCCTAGTTGTAGGATTATTAACTTGGCTTAATGGAAATTCGTTCCGGGTAAATGTATTTCTAGTCTATAGATACTGTTGTGTTTGTTAGATCATTATTTCACTCGATATTGATTACAAATTACGAGGAGGACAGCATTTCACTGACTTGATTGGAGATGTATAGTACAAATCTATTTTGTGGAAATTATGAACGATCTTGTGCAATGTTACGTAGAACTCGAGCATAAAAGGCGACTGGTCAGCGTGAAGCAGCGCTACTCGCAGTTGCCTTTTGAATTCCTTTGTGTGATCCGTCATTTGACTAACAAGCTGTTACTTAAATCGTTGCGTCGGTCCAGTTTACCAACGGACGGTAATAACAGTCTAGTTCAAATATCACCTGAGAATCCATAAATAAATAATTGGGATACAAAGTTCAAATGGAAAATTCGAAATATCATTTTTATTCGAGTATAGATCAGATTTGTTAAGAATGGTGTTATGATTCTGAAATGTCTAGGTTAGATGCGCACAATGAGTGACACAGATGTTCAGTATAAGGGCTTATTCCAGACTGGTGGCCATTAAAATTTCTAGAGGTGCCCACCGTAAATGACATTAACTTATATCTAAGTACCTACACTACAGATACCATAGAGTATATTTATTCGAATTGAAAAAGTAATTCTCCCTCCAACTCAATGGGCAGTGGGCACGTGGCATTATGACTGCCGAACGTAAGGTCTTTGGTTTGATTCATAGGTCTAGATAAGTGTTTATTAGATTCGATTGCGATTGAATTATGTCCGATAATAACAGTGCAATTGGCTCACATGCTATCGACACAACTTAATGCTGTCGACGAAATGTTAATGTTCAAAAGGTCATATCTGCCTACGTCTTAGGAAGATATGCGTGATGCTTCATACAATTAATAATATACTTGAAAGCTCACGTGATCATCCAACTCCTCTCTCCCATAGCTTCTCAGCCTAAACCCACAAACGTTATCTAATCACACAAAAATGTGACGTCATCGGGAGTGTAAAAACACCCAACCTTTATACCAGGGATTTGTAATCGTAACAAATTATTGGAGTGATAAAAATGGGACACCAAGAAAATATCGATTAAGGAGTAAAACTCACGCAGGGATGAAAATGTTTGGGAATGTTGCCAGATTTTTATAGGTTACCAATGTCACACAAGTCTAGTTATTCCAAGAAGTGCCTATTACCCACCTCTGAGTTTGTTTCTACGTATCTCAGAGGCTACTGTTGGCCCAGAAAGGAGCTTTATTATCAACAATGAATTGTTAGCGTCGCCTATTTCAATTTCACTACTAAATAAACAAAATAACGATTTTCAAAAAAGTCGATACACTTTTGTCTTTTAAATTCCACGAATTTGAAAATGGCATGTCAGCAAATTCAAAATTGGAATCTTCCGCATATTGTAACTGCAACCGCCATCTAGCGGCGTTTAAAAGAACTTTATATGAAGTGTGTTCAGTTGAAATTAATTAGACTGGATTAAAAATAATTCACGCTTTTATTTACGCACATATAAGCATAAGAATGAAATTCAAAATGTATTATTATTATCATAATATCTAAGTTCTGGCACTGTCTTACCCTTGAGGGCACACCCTATAAACAGGACAAACTTGGTGACCCCTTCGCCTTTCCATCGCACTCAGGGGTATCCGTAAGAGGAATGTTCAAGGCGTACCATTCGTATGTAATATTTACCATAACGGCACCTACACTGATACACAACTATAGAGTTCTACCGGTATGATGTTTGTAGTGCAATACAGGACTACATAAATATTATGGCAAGTTGTGGTTCAAACAATAAAATAATTATTCGTATGTTTACTCATTTATGTGATCTTTTATTAAGGTAAATGAAAGTAATATTTTTTTTTGTAACTATTGCTAATTATCCCTGTAAAGTACTTGTAACTAATTGCTGTATAATCGATAAAATTTCTTAGTACCTACTATCCCCACACTACACATATAAAAATATCAACATAACATCGTGTTACGAAACCGAAAAGTATCCCCAAAACCATTATTACCAACACAAGATCAAAATCAACAAAGTAATTTTCTATTATTTCGTGAAACTCATGTCATACGCGCACAGCGTGAATAATAGTAACAACATCATTAAACTTTCAGGGAGTTTACCTAGAACGTTGCCTACGTGACATACAAAATTGGGTCCGAAATTACTCTACACGGAAATAATGGCGACTGTAACTAATATACGGTTATCCGGAAGTGGTCTGTGTAGCGGGATTTGTATCACAATATGTGTGTAATTTATTCAAGGAAAGCGTAGTTGCCACTCGTCAATAGATGGCGTTGTACGCAATGTTGTGTTTCGAGGACATTTTAATCCAGTACAATCCAGTTTAACTATGTACAAATGCGTTAGTAATTCCTCTGCAGCAGTTTTATAGTCACAGCTACACGTTGTACGCATCACTATGTATTAATGTTTGTTCTATTAGCCATTAAGCCAGCAACATAATTAACAACAGTGAGAAAACAGTACTTAAATAGATGATAACCATCAGCTTATTTGAATGTGTAACTGATTTTAATAATAAATGTGTTTTAGAATGACTATTTTTAGAAATATTAACATGCATTGGTAGATAACCTACCTCCTATAAGCAAAAATATATAAAATTTCATATACTTCACGTTTATTTGCAAAAAAAATTGCAAGACTGATGTAGAAAGTTCATAGAATTTTATTAATAAGTTTTGATAATAAATACCATACATATTATGTAGGTATAACGTTTTAACTACTTATATCTGCTAAATGATGATGTCCAATGGCCAAGTATGACTAAGACGTTTTAACTTGAATTGCCCGACTTCGTTGTCATGAGTCTCTTACTCCACAAGCCGAAGTAGCATTGTGTTACCATGTAGCCTACTGGTTGATTTTTTAGGTACTTTTGAGTTACCTTGTGTCGTTGCAATCATCTAACCCCCTGCAATCATCATAAAAATAAATTCGGGATAAATATGTTTTTTTTCGTACCTACAAAGTACCTTCGTCAGGGTAGCTTTAATCGCTGCTACCGTGCTCGTTTGACATGGGTTATACCAAACATTATTCAGGACAATAATTCCTATAAAACGTCGTATAAATCTAATTTTTGTTGGTGGTTAGCCAAACCCCATAGCCCATAAAAATCGTCCATTGTCCTTTCCTAACGCACGTACAGTCGTACACCATATTATTATACCTATGGTCTTTCCTAATGGGGTTAAGAGCATCACTGTAAATTATGTCCCCATAGTCCAAAAGAATTAGGATTTTTACAAATCGAGGAAAGTCTGATACTTATTCTAGCCTCACCGAATACAGATACTGAACCATCAACTCCAATGAAATGAAACCCAATAGCTGATATCAATGTTATACATAACCAAAATCACATCATAATGTCGGCCTATTTCAGTGAAAATACTCCTCAAGCCTCCAACACAAACGAATATATATTTAGTACAGTAATCTGCAATTTAAAGAATAAAAATCTCATAATTTCAAAACGTACCAGAAAGAAATCTCAAAAATATCTAGTTGAGGTAAGGGGCGCCCGTTATTTATAAGGCACTTAACCTCCTTGTTTATGACGAGGCTAATTCCGTATTGAGACAACGCGGTTGGAATTGGGATGTTTAAAATAAACATCGTTCACAGTAAAGGAAATTTTAATTATCTTAATGGTGATGTAACAAACATTGAAAGAGGAGTATTTGATTCTTGTGTATCTGTTATTACAGTTATAGCTCGCACAATGATGGCCAGCCTACCCTACCTAGCCTGGTGATACACGCAATAAATTCCATTAGCTCTAGCGGTAAGGCTGTGTTGAATTAAGGGCCGAAACACATAACAGCGTTGAGCCGCAACGCTGAAATCGGCGTCATCGCAGGTATATTCTTTCAGATCTTTGGTCAAGGAATGCCCCTGTGAACGTAACACGCTTTGTTTTGCGGCACCGCGACGCATTTATGTATAAAGGCCCTAAGACGCCGCGATACGCCTAATATATGGACCGACCTACAGTTTCATGAGATCTGTTTTTGGTGATGCTGTGTAGCAGAACTTTGATAATTTACATTATTAGGATTAGAAAGATTCGTAGTGTGGTATTCTGAACTTACATTGGTACTAGTATCTGCACAGCCTATTTAAACTATGTTAGAACTTAGAGTTGGCTTACAATCTAAGGATAGCTTTCTACATAAACCGATAAACTATACAAATTGATGACCGTAATTTTAAACATGTCAGATAGTGTAAAAGCTTTGTGTTAGATTTTGTTTGAATACGTAATAAATCTTGTAGTGCTAGAGCGAAAGCTTAAAATCAAGAATTCAGATCTAAAAGACTACACAAAAAAAATTGGACCGAAGAAGACTAAAATCTTTTGTCACACTAATATTTGGTATGGTACCTATGATACCTACTAGGTTTTCTGGATGGTTTTGCTTCAAAATCTTGACCTCCATATGCTTTAGATAGCGTTTCAAATACACAATCAAGCGTGAGGGCTATGTGATGAATCTTCACTACATAGTATAAAACAAAGTCGCTTTCTCGGTCCCTATATCCTTATGTATGCTTAAATCTTTAAAACTACGCAACGGATTTTAATGCGATTTTTTTAATAGATAGAGTGATTGAAGAGGAAGTTTTATATGTATAATAACATCCATTAAATAGTGGAAAAATAGTTTTATACCCGTGCGAAGCCGGAGCGGGCCGCTAGTCTGAAATAATTCTATTACATGTTTTTTAATATCTATTGCTTCTTTTTCCACGTCTAAAAACATCGCATTGTACATATTTAACATTTATAAAACCCAATATTCTGCAAATGAACGTTATTGTATATTTACTGTATATTTT
Organism: Abrostola tripartita; assembly: GCA_905340225.1. Lineage (NCBI taxonomy): Eukaryota > Metazoa > Arthropoda > Insecta > Lepidoptera > Noctuidae > Abrostola > Abrostola tripartita. The sequence goes on from HG996494.1 coordinate 3,708,385, forward strand.
TTCTTGTAACGAACTGAACGACTTAAATCAATTAGTATACAAACTAGGTACCTACACAAAGAGCGACGTGTCTAGCTATAGCTAGTATGATGACGTCACTGGTACCACGCTGCGACGGCCCCACACCCTCGCGTCATCTCTCTAATCGAAAATACTGTTCAGTAACTATTCTTTATTTATATCTCCGTCAGTGTCTGGAAATGTATGGAGCGGAGCAAATTACCGATTGTCTATCTATAGATGCGTTGATGTTTGGGTATAACACATTCTTTTCAGAATTGTTCCAAAGAGTGTGAAATACATTTTAGAAAATTTTGCAGCTGAAATTTACATCGGTGGCTTTGGTAGACACACTCCAATTGAAATTTACTCGATCAACCCTTGTCCAGATATTGAAGTCCTTTAGATCATATAATTACATTTCTTATAAATGGCTGTCTGTTTTATATGCGTTATTAGATTGTGTGGTTTACGTGGCCTGTTAGGCTACAATTAACCGTTAAGCAGAAATAAACTCACATATTTCATTATCGTTAGCTATACAGCCTTTGCCTAATGGAATACTAACTCTATTTCTTCTTCTTTAAATAAAATCTCAACACCATTGTCTCCAACATTTAAGTCATTAAACTTAACACAACACTAACCCGCCAATAACTTTAAACACGCTATAATATATTTCAATTACTTGACTTTATTTACAGATATAACAATTTGCCGTCGGGAGTGCGTCTATATATGCAAATCGGTTGCTTATGCCACATTCGCACTGCAGGGGGCGTCTGCTCTTTTAACAATTAAAATATGCAAATGGAAGATATTACCCACTACTTTTCATTCCGGCTCGATGGAGTTTGCATGAATGGGGTTGGAGAACACCCTTGCTATGATGACGTTGTCAAAAATATGGATTGAACAGCACTCCTATAGGGCGAAACTGTTTGTTTTAAATCTAATATAGACACCTGTTTAATGAATTACATGGAAATGGAAATTGAATTATTATTCTGAGGCGTTTTAGACTGTGAGGATCAAGTCTTTGGTAGATTCTCGGAACTTTTCATCGAAGATGGATTACTATATTCGTATATCACTCTAGCGGTATTTGCTTTAACTTCTTCGTTTATCTTCTATTCAGTTATAAATCTTATAATTTAAATTCGTAAATTATATAAAGTTTCACCTTGGTCTCAGTTTATGTAGAGATCAGGAATTATCACGTGCAACTATTCTGACACGCTGTATCGCCTGCTCTGACATACTTAGTCCAAGTGTGTGACTTTCCTTTCATACCCCTAATAATCAAAAAGGTTCGGCCTAGTTGTAACCACTTATAGTTTTTGGTACATTAGCCATAATGTGACATTATTGATCATGAAGTCGTTGACCTTGTGTAACCGTGTCACCAAATAGAGTGATTACTAGTAGGCCGAGCAACTGAGACAGCAGCTAAACACCCAAATTACACAGATTGCGCACCGTCGGGGGCTATGTTGCCATGTAAATTAATAATATGTAAATTTCCACACCCGCAGTACAGTAGGGTTAAGCTGACGTTTACACGCCACTCCTCAGCGATACTGTCCTATGTATAGGTTAATTTGAAAAGGTCGCACTTTATATTGTGCTTAGAAAACAATTGGGATGCTATCATACTTAATTATCATCAGTTTAGCCACTATCAAGGTAGGAATTACGAGTAGATTAGAGTCTAGTCAGACATTTAACAAGTTTGAAGTACTTATCCATTTAATTCTTCTTAAAAAACTACATTGTCATTCAAAAATACGCATTTAATAGACTACGTTCTCATTTTGGATTCGTTAACAAAGATTCATTTAAACCACTTCACTTGAAGTCATCAAGCAACTCGTGTTAACTGTCACGACATCTCAACTGTCATACCGAACTGATGTCTAGATTTGTGACTGAATAACAGTGTCTATTCTAGAGAATCCCATCTAAAGTTCTCGACCCAATTACACCCAGTAATTAAACCGATACCTTAAGGTTAGAGGCCTGTCATTGTTGGTTGTTGTTCTGTGTAAAGCGAAACGAAAATGTAGACCTTAGCTACATAGATTTAGGCACTAAATGAAATAACAGGCCTTTGTTGTTCTATGACGTCATTAAAGATATTTACATAAGTTATCTAAATGCTTTGTACCCATATCTTCTATGTTATGGTAAAAATAAGAAGGCATTATTTCTTATTATTACCATACTCTATCATCATCAGCCGGAAGAAGTCCACTGCTGAACAAAGGCCTCTCCCATAATAAGGGGGCTGGGTTGCCAAAATCCCCACGCTTGGCTAGGGGCTTGGGAATCGCAGTATTGGTGGTCAAGTTACCGAAGACGCTGCTGCCCATCTTCTGGATTTTCCCTTAGTCGCCTCTTACGACACCCACAGGAGGAGAGGGGGTGGTCAATTCTAGGCCGGATACCACACGGCATACTCTATAGGACCGGTCTATTACCATTAAACAAGCACAGTGGAGTTAAAGAATAACGAAGTAAGAAGGTTCAATCACTTGCCATTGTTTTCCTCGCTACTGCATACATACCAATTCGGAGGCACAAATTACATAATACTGTAATAAAAAATATCATCCCACAGTAGAAATAAATAAATGTTCCTAATATGTGCTGGTAATAAATAACTTTCGCAGATACTACATTCATGACTCGTAAATAGTTAATTCCCAAAAAAAGAGATGGCGCTGTACATAATTGGAACACGTGAATCGTTTGAATGAACTTTATGATTGTACTTTTAATGTTCATTACAATATTATTTTACATAAAAGTGTGATATTCTAAGATGACTTTAAGCTTTCTTTAGTGGGCTGGTATCAAGGAAAGAGTACCTTATTTCTGTAGGTTTGATTTAAAATAAACATAATGTATAACGCACAGCGAACAGATTAATGAATCAAAATTAAGGTAATATAGTAATAACTAATACCAATTTCATTGTAAATAATACATTAATTATTTCCAGCGAAACGTATTTTGAGAGTATTTAGGACTAATTGAAACTGCTCACATACCGTAAATATTAATAAGCGTGGTTTAGTGACGTATTAATTATTCCAATAGCGTCAAAACACGGTATGTTTATTCAAATAATCGTTTAATCCAAACGCTAGCATCGTGTGACGTCAACGCTCCCTGAGGCGATCAATTACTGCAAATCAACTACGAATCAACTTTCACGTTCCTCCCCTAGCATTGACATTGCGCACTTGCATGAGAATCGGACCCCTACAATTTGTATGTACATTTAATTTGAAGTGTAAATTATTCCGATTCATAACTGTAATGTACAGGCTTAAATGTTTTGAAAAGAGAACGATCTTAGATCTTCCTTTGAATTGTTTTCTCCATATCATAATTAACTAGGTGGATAACTATCTGGATATTTATTTATGATACACTTAAAGGTATTAATACAAAGGGAAGCTTCTTTTATATCGTAGATTAAATATCATTCGTGTCTACTTAAGAAAAACTTAAGAATTTGAAAAAGAAAAAGATCACTATATTTTATTAAGTATCATCATCCACTGCCCGTCATTCGGTATCATAATTCACGTACCAGTGATGAGTATAGGCCTCGCTTTGTTGCTGCCTGTCATCACGTTTTGCATGCCATCATCATTTAATTATATCAGGTTCTTCCGCTAAGATAAAATACAGTTTACTAAATGTATAATAATTCACTACTCGCTGTACTTACTGGCAAGCTGGTTAGGGAGATGCAAAAATCACCGGCTTCCCGGAACCTAACAACTTCAGACAGAACTTCCAAACATCACCCATAAGGCTAAAAAAATACACAGGACAAAATATGAACATGACTACAGAGGGAAGGATTAACCTAACAAATTCTGAAAACAAACGACCGTGTTCCAATTTTGCAGGAGACAACGCTTAATTACATTCGCCTGATACCGACAGGATTGGGTAAGCAGTTATTATAAATAATTTAGCAAATCGCCCACCCGGGCAACACTTGGATGATTAAACAAGGAATCTATGTAATTTACACTATATTATTTAACGCGGCATTTTCCGGTTTCACTTTTCCTCTTCATGTGAGGTAACAAAGCTGTTATTGCTCTGCAAACGTCTATTAACGCCATTTCGTCGGAAGCAAAAGAAATAATGCTTAGCTACATTTTAGAATTCTGCTAATTTACTAGTAACTTGCTTCGTAGTATAATTAAACTGTGGTTGCCATTACACACACTGGCAATGGACATTTTATACCCCAGCCAGGAAAACACAAAGGAAACAAAAAACCTGATAGCCAATAGCATGATATTTTTACTGTCTCACCACTTTTTTTTGGAGTGTCTTGTCTTCCATTTATTTCATTCCAATGACTTTTGGAGGTTTAATAGTCTTGTATAGAAGAGTAATAATAAAAAAATATATTTAAAAGCTTTATTAAAAGCTATTTGGATTTCATTGTCCCTAATTCCAAAATTAAGATTTGAGAAAGCTTAAAACCCATTTTAGTCTTCTTGTTGGTGAAATACTTCAGATCCAAATGCTGTTAACAATATAAAAAGATTTCGAAGATGTGCTTTCGGTGTATTCATAAATTGATCCGTTGTGAGGTCAGTACTCGGAGGGTTGGATGCAATATGTCTGGGGAAGGCCCTCACGTGTCGAAGGGGCATAATCCGACAGAAAATATAGTGTGTCGTGTGTCAGCTTTAATTGAAAAAGTTAAATACGTTGATATAAAGTATTGTTTGTGTGATGTCCACGCGCAGTGATGAAGGTTTTTGTGACGTTTGTAAACTTCATTTTTTATTTACTCCTAAAATAGTTCAATTTCATTGAAAATATTCACAATTTTGTGCTAGGTGACATTATAATGATAGATATTATATTTGGAATCCATCCGATCTCCTATAACATGACAAGAGTAAAAGAAAACCTTATATTGTGTGTAATGGGGCTGGAAATGAGGATGCTGATACAAATCAGTTAATATTTTAAATATGACGTATATCCTGAACTGTGAAATTGTGGCGATTCTATTAAAACCGTTGCAATTGCGTTTGCAGTAGAAGTTATACAACTGCCGACAAAGAAGACGTCTAAAAGCATAACTTTACCGAATTAATAGTAGATATAGCAAAGTTGGTTAATTCATAATAATGAATGAGTCAATCTGTTCTTAAAAGAACATAACCCGCTTTCGCGGACGGTTTTCCCCTAAAGGGCTCAAATGTCTAGACGCAGATTGCACTACGCACTTAGCATATTAACTTACTAATTACATTTATTCATCTATCCGCATGTTGCTCTGATGCTTGCCGCAAGGGGAGCCCTAACGATGTGTGCAGATCCTCAAACCATGTATCAAACAAGGTATTAAAAATGCGGTGCAAAAAAATTGTCGACCCATTATTTTGGGATTTTAAACAAAGGAATGGGTTTTAATTCTTAAATTCGAATATTAATAATATATCTGGACATCAAAAAACACCCCATACGTAGAAAAAAAAATAATTTTGATAAGTTACAATAAATATTATTACAATATTAGAGCCTAATAAACCATTATAAAGTACCCCAAATGACAAAATCCATTAACAAACACACTGTACAAGTACAAATGACTGCATTAACGTGATGAGGTTCGATTGCCCACATTAATTACCATTATTAATTTCTGTAATTGAGGACCGATGCCTACAAGTAATTATATGCTACAACGCGGTGCCCATTACAGGGTAATCCGCAAACAATATTAGGGAAATCAACATCGATCAGTGGCGATGTACCTGCATGCATAATTGCATATCGATGGTCACATGCCATTGAAGGTGGGTATACTGGGTATGTTTGAAATGTTGGAATAATCTATCACGATACTAGGCAAGCAAAATTTTACAAGCAAATTTTGAAACTCAAGCAAATCTTCGGCTGACTAAGGCTGGTATGAAGCCAATCAACATGAAAAAAGTAATGACAGTTACTTCCATGCATAAGAAAATGACAACAGCAATACTACCTTGATCGAAAAATTAAACAACACTAGAATTCAAAGTCAAAGAATCGAACAAAATGAATGTATTGGTGAACAAGTTACAGAATCAAAATCACTCAGAATCTATCTCATCTTGCCCATATAATCGCTTAGTTGCCTCTTCAAACTTGGGAAGTGATGGGGTGTTTCAATAAAAGCTGAACCCTCACTCGATTGCTCTTTCCTCATACATATCAGCAGCCAAATGTTTGATAAGTTACTTACAATCTACTAAAACATTGCCAATATGTTATTATCACTGATAACGTTTGTATCAGTTACCTAACTTTTAATGAATTCGTTCTAGAATGACGAACGATTATTGATTAGTGTTTCATTTTACTATTTATCAGATTTCCGTTCTCACAAATAGATATTAGTACTACCAATTTATTTATACATTGGTAGGTAGTACCGTATCTAATCTGGTTGAATTGAAATATTTTGGACCGAAGATTTAAATTCACTGGATATTAAAATTAATCTCTTTATGCTTAACTTTAATGATAATGATAATATCTACAACAATTAATCTTTTAATATCGTCTATTTTTTAACCGACTTCAAAAAAGGAGAAGGTTCCCAATTCGTTGTATGTTTTTTTATTATTGAAATATCAAAATATTTTTTCTGGTTTATATTTGGTTTGCCCATTACCTCAGCTCAGTCACGTAAAGGTCGTCTTGAAAGTAAAATACTGTAAACTTAGTTTCACAACTCAAGAAGCACAGCACTTGTTTTACTTCATATAAAATCTCTTTCATTATCAATATTGCATTTTAATTAATAATTTGGATCATTTCTAGACTGCATAAGCATCGGTGTTAGTCCGATCCGTCGACAGACGGGGGCCAATCGAATTACGTTCCCATTATTATTTGGGGACGCTTTGCACAGTCATAACAGGGGAACATGTGTAGTCAAATCTGCGAACAGGTTGCGTATTAATTAGGAAACCAATTTATAGATAGCCTACCTATATCTGTACACAAATGGGTTGTTTGATGCTTATGTACTGCGGCCCCTGTTGGGGTGCCAAAGTAAATAAATGGAGTCACTGTTTTATAATAGTTGTATAGCATACGACAAAAGGTTGTATGAATGGTTAATTAATTAATTTAAATTATTAACTAGGTGAAATTACATTTTTGAGATATTTTAAGTGCGTTTCCAAGTTCATCATCATTTCGATTACCTCGAAGATCGGATACACTTATGTAAAAGAAATGGATATTAAGATCCTTAAAAATCTCATTGTATTTTCTTTAAGTACATAAAATAATAACTTACGCAATGTCCAAACAAATAGTACAATGACTTTCAAACTTTACGTAAAGCTTTTTAACAGAGAACAAGAAGTACTAAAACTTTTTCTAACATTAAAGAGGCTACATAACCTTTTTACAAAAATTGTTTTGTAACTGTTTCCTTTTTGCTTGTGACTTTTGTTCAAGTGAGCGTATTGTCAAGTTCTCAAGTTATGAGGATTAATTACCTAATTAGATGTATTTACTGTTTTATTGCTAATAATATTAGAGTTCAATTTACTCTAATGCTTTTTGGTTTGCTTCAAATATAACATACCTAACATTGGTAGTACACCTCCATTTTGCCAGTTACGTTATAGATCTCAATGGAATAGACTCTATGCTGCTACTGGGATTTACCTGATTGAAAAACCTTAAAACACTTTGTCCGACCCGGAATTCAAGCACCGGACGCCATTTTTCTTCAAAAACTCAAAACTATACAAATTTAGAACTTCATTAAATTAAGTACTATCTTTTTTCTTGAATTATAATAAAAGATAAGTTAGCTAGCAATCTTCTAAAAATCTATTTTAAGTTAAGCTGTCAAGCATTCACGGGTCAAGGACTTCTGAACTACAGCAGATATAATTAATTTAAGTGAAAGGTCAAAGTAACTGATACTTTTAAAACTTCCACGGGTCTAAATTTATAATTGACGACGTCAAAAAAGGGTACACTGTTGCCACGATTGATGTTTCTAAAGGCTGTGGCACACTATGCTGATGGAACGGACACTTGTTTTTGCAGCAAAGTGAGGTAGCCGCTGGCACAGAGTAGGTATATACGGTACGCCCACGTGGCTAGACAGTCGCTTGGCATATCGCCGGCAGTGACGGTTTCATAGCATGTAAGGAGCTTTAAAGTTTTCCCTTGCACAGCTCACATTAATAGACAAGTATACAGTCGCTAGGCTAACCGCCGGCAGTGTAGGTGGCATAGTGAACGTTCTGGCTTTTCGTAGAACATACAGCTTCACCATTCAGCTACCAAAACACTAAAGTCTGAATGAATTAAGTAAATAGTCTTGGCCTGCTATTACCTCAATTGCCGAAACCAGACAAAGATCAAATTCCCTGGATGTTTGGACAAATGAGGATCTACAAGTGCAACGGCGACAGCACGTTTAGGTTCCTCTTATTCACTCTTTGAAAACCCTTCCCGAATTTTCCCGCATCATCATCAGCTTTTAGGTGACCTACTGCTGGACATAAGCCTCCTGCCTTGAAGGCCACTGTCCATGCTTGAAACAAATCCTGGAAAGCCCAGACAGATAGCAGCTGAAATTTTTGCCCATCCGTCTGCCAGTTTTTGCATCTGCTATATGTTTTTTAATACAAAATTAAAAAGACCACCTATCTACAAAAGAAAATTTAGAGAAGGTTACATATTCATTCTCTATTCAAGACTAAATTAGGAATATCCCATTATACCCCAGTTTACCCCATTTATTTTTTCTTTAACAATCAGTGATATTTTTCACCGCCCGGGTGAAGTTACCCTTAAATCCGGTAACGCTATCCTTATCTAGCTCACGACTTCATTTCATCCTTGACATTTTAAGGTTGGCTTCTGTTAACGCGACTTAAGTCACTAAATATTGTAGAAGAATTCTGAATGGAGAAATAGTATATGAAAAGCTTATCTTTTATTTTGATAAACTTTTCCTCACACTAGAATTTTCTCCTGTAGTCATTACTATCGACGCTCATAAATAATTGTGACTAGAGGATCAAACATGCAACCCTGAACGTAGCAGCCCACTAATGTAGCTACTGCGCCAATCAACTCGTTAAGATGCAGATGCATTGCCGATCTTTTGATGGAGAGAGTGAGACGTGCCATCGAACTATTGTAAGCTCATACTACCCACTTATACTTTTTTTGCTTAGTGTCGTAAAACACATTTTTCTAGACCTCCAACTTACATAGAGACGAGTCTGTAAACCTAAAATAACCATGTTTACTCACCCATCCAATATATAACCGGGGCATGTGTGGCTTAACCTCGCGTTGGACAAGACAGCTTGGAAAAATCAGAATGCTAACAAGTCACGATTCAATGAAGAGTTAGATTTATTTAAGCCATACCTAAACATTACAGGTTCCATTACTCTCATACATACCCTCTAAATAGAGCAAATGTATAGACACAATAAACTATGTTTACTAAGTCATAACTCATGCGTTATAAATCACCGTTCTACATAACTAAAACTCGCCCAAAGCGCCCTCAATTAGATTAGTCAATCGAGTAACGCGTAGTCGAGCGACTTAGTTCACCGAAGTAATGAAGAAGTAAACCCCGCATCGCGTGCCTCGCAACACCGCCGATACCGACGTCAATAAAAACAAATATATCACTAAACACCAGAATAACCCCCCGACCACCCACCACATATCGCCACTTCGCCCTAAATACCTTATATAATTACATATCACGCTTCATTGTCGTGATAAATACTTTCTCACAGTTATCATTTACCAAATCTACGCTACTGTCCATTTTAGATAATGGTGCGAGCGAGATAAAGCATACGGATCGTCCGGGAGTGTGAATGGAGTGGATATAAAATAACATATATTATTATAGTGTCCACAAGCCAAGCGGATATTGATTATCTGCCACAGCTGAGAGCCACGGAGCCCCCCGCTTGCCCCAGCCGGCTTGAGCGCCGACTAAACTTATGTTACCGCTACCAAGAGTAAATTTTCCACCCTAAATCGGGTTGCAAATGGTGCATTTTCCCTCAGGTTCTTTCGCGAACATAACTCGTTTTCGCAAGCTGCGCGATATTCAATATTTGATCTCTGTCTAACCGACTGAACTGCGTGTGACTGCAATATTGCCGTCTCGTTCGAGCACATTCCATAATAATTTTCGATGCATTCCCTTGCCATGATTTTCCACAAAACCGGGAGTGCGATTTTACTCTTGAGGACGCTAAACTTTAAAGAACTGCTTAAGTTTGTAACTTGCGTATGCAGTTATCTAGTAATTTCGTGTAAGTACCTATTAATTTATAAATCTGTAAGATGGGGTCAATACTAAAAACGGTAATAATTTAGTTATTTAAAAAATCTCTATGTATTTAAATTGCAATTATCATTCAATTTTTTTTTATTGAAATTAATAAAAAAAGTTTCATAACTTACATCATGTAAAAAGAGCTGGTTAGTATTAGGTATAACATGACAGAATTTTATTTTTTAAAGACCTCAACGCACTTTCAAGTACGCATCCAATACAATAAAATCCCATTATTTAAATTCGCTTCATTAAAATTCAATATTTATTTGTATCAAGTTCATGAAGAAGTCTGCAAGGATTCACCTTTAACTTAAAAGCATGGCATGTCTAGACACAACCAGTGAACAAATTCTGTACTACAAAACTTTCGTGGGGTAAGGGACTCTCTACATTCATCTTGGTACGTTTGTGTGTGTACGTGTAACCTGTGAAAAATTGCTTTTTTGTATGTGTGCGCGGCTCACAGGCGTGAAGGTGGGTGGAGGGGAGGGCATTGTGTATGTGTGCGGGGGGGGTGCCGCCCGGCAAAGGGGTCCGAGTCGTGAACTAAATAGCTTAGTGTTAACACATATTGACATCAAATTTACCGCGATGCTATCATTTATTCAGGTAGCAATACGCTCATTGTTCTTTTAGTTATGTTTTGAATACTTTCGCGTGGGCAGTAGCTGTTTTGTGGGGGACAGTATACATGAGCAATTGAGCATGTCAACAATTAATTATTTTACCGCTCTGTTTAACTTGCTTGACTTTGTTGTCGAGTTTTGATTTTTAATTATTCGCGGGCGCTTCCATTTTCGCGCAGCCATTTTTATGACTTGTCAAAGCGTTGTTGGCACTTTTAGGTTATGGTTTAGATAACATTCAGGGTTCCGTACTGTACTCGTACAGTGAAGCTTCTTTTATTTATTTATTTATGCATAATAACGTACGTGTAATATATGTTACCATGCCTAGATTGAAAGATGAAGTTTTAATTTCTAAGCATCTCCACACGAAGTTTCCGTCTGTGGTTTCAAACTTGCTATCATAATCTCCCCTAAAATGCGATCAAGAAACTCAACAATATAGCTCCATTGTAATCTGATTCTTACAGCGTTGTTATAAAGTCGATTACCGTTAATCATTGGGTGCTCGGAAGTGTAGTTTGTCTGTCATAAATATGAGCAAAGTTGCAGTAACAAAAAGTTCGACAAAAGAGGTTGGCTTGAAGTTTGACTTACATAAACATGTGACTTAACGGTGGGAAAATATTTCGCCCCTAATTATTCATTTTGGTACTGCAAACGTTTGTGAGTAGATATTGAAGCGCTGTCCTTCCGCCTGGGTACTGTCTTAGACATGACATAAAGGACATTAGGACGCTGAGAGCAGCGTTGACAGGCCTCCCACCAGGTGGACCGGCGATATCGTCAGATTTGTGGGCAACCGGTGGATGCAAATGGCAAGTTGTCGTTCATTGTGGCGTTCTAAGGGGCCTTTGTTCAACGGAGGACGTCTTCAGGCTGATGATGATGATGATAGGCTGGGAGCCAACTCTCAGGTATGGTACTGAGCTAAGGGCACAGCATCGATTGGGGGAGACCGAAACTTTGGAAAATCGACTCGTTTCGTAATCGATATCAATACTTTATTGCGTTCCATAATAGTGCACAGGCGAACTTATAAATAGACAGAGATAGGCGAAACAGATCATTATGGACCCTGTCGGGCACAGCAAAAGCATAAAAATTGTTGACAATAAGTTATGTTAACTAAGAGATTATTCGTGCGCCCCATAAAAAACTAGAACATATCACTAAGAAAACAAGTATGTAAAGAAAACAAGTATTATTTCATATAAACCAAATGTAATTTTACCAATTTATCTAATTGAGGAAAGTTTAAAATCTCCACCCAAATAAAAATATAATGTAGTACATGATCGACTCCACGGATCTCTGCCAACCGGTGTCGCTACGTCATTAATAAATCATCACTATTTAGTCGATCGTCCCATTTGACCTTTGAACACAGACAAAAATATGACACGTCTTTTTTCGACACTATGATAGTGTTTAATAAAACTCGACTAAAGTTAGACGATCAAGCAATGACTGTACTGCTACAAAAAAACCATTATGATCACCATTCGTTTATTCGTAGGTATTATTTTTAAATCTAATTGTGATCCATCGAAATAGCTCAATATTTATTTACAGGTCTAGTCAGACGCATCACAGACATGCGACTAAATTGTTTCGATTTGTTGATATCGGAACATCACTAGGCAGGACTGTGATTCGGTAGAGTGGCATGTGCGCAAAAATGATATTTATATTTAACTCATATTTCAGTCATTTATTGAGCAATTATTGTATAGTGCTCTTTTATATAGGCACAACGAAACAACCAACGATTTAATATAATAATAACATAATTTATTTATTTAAATTGACTACATAGGTCCAATGGTTAGTACCTCTTAACTATGGATTAGCAAATAAAATAAAAGACGATTTATTACCAACACCAAATAATCTGAAATACACCTCGATCAATGTTTTACAGCTAATAGATAAACAGCTATAGCTCACATAAAATTCATTTTATGACAAACATAAAAATCTAGTTCTCCGTTGCTTGAGCCGTTCCAAACTGTAAGTAGAGCGCTTCAAAATGAATATTTCTGATTGAAGATACACGTCAAGTGATAAACTAAACAAGGAATGGTGAGTTGACGGTCTCAACGGGGTCTTAATGAACTTGTAATAAAATTATTGGCCACACACAGGGCAGCTCAGGCAACGCCCCAGGACGAGTTAACCTGCGTAGTGATGTGCAGCGACTGTTGATATCGATAGCGGTTTTATCGATAAACAACTGTTAATTTTGTATTGGTATAGAATTTGTGTTTAAATACTGGAAATTATGTTATTAGTTTATCAACGTTAAGGAAAATATATTGATTCGTAAAAAAGCTTTAAGATACTAGCACAGATAATACTTACTTAGCAAAGCGTGATTATTTCATGAAGAATGTATATAAAATAACATCTAAATACTTAAGGAACAGTGATAAACATTTTACTCAACTGTTTAACCACATTCCACTCGTCAATATTTACATTAAACCATTCTATTTGAAAGCGTTAGTTCCAAACTAAACTTAAACTGTAAACATAGACTATTAAAGTCCTAGCCTCCGAAAGCTATCCATTCAGGCGATGCAGTACAGAGAAAAATAACAGCGTCATTCTCACATTTTATATCGACATCGATAAACCGACTCCACTCACAGTCAGTAGTATCTAGAGAGGCAAGCTACAATAAAATGTACCGAGCTAGCTACAAGCCTGAGCAGTTACTCGGGTATACCCCACCGCCTCCCCCCACCCCCATCTCCTCCCGCCATATGCGCATTTCACTCACACATGCATAACACACGCAAACACATCACCTGCAAATCGTGTCCACACATTTGATTATCAATAGTGACGTATGCAGCTGGCAATCCGGTGATAGATGCTAATAGTGTCCAACCAATTAAGCAGCCGATTGATTTGGCAATATTGCATTTTTTATGAAAAAAATCAGGTAAGCTTCTTCTTTTTTTCTAGATGTAAATAAATTCCAGTTACATTATGTATAATGTAACTGGAATAAGTCCCCCTGTATTTTAAATGATTTTCACTTCAACTGAGTATTCGATTCATACAAAAATGTTTTGATACCCATTTCGCTCGACCTTGTGCATTCTTGACGTAAAGATGTTTACTCGTACACTTTTATAGATAAAAATCCGAGACGCTTTTTTGTGTGTTTAATGTAAATGTTGTGTAATCGTTTTTCGTTGTATCGGTTGTGAGATCACTCCTACAAAAACAATAATAAGATACTTTTTTTAATGTTAATGTTTCTTTATTATCCCATTATTATACAGACAATATTAATCTACTTATCGCAATGTAACGCTCGTCGCAGAAAAGTTGAAAAACTCAAACTCTCGATATTGTTAGTATTGTATTCAAACCTAACATTGAAAAGTATTGCATCCCGTCTGCAACGTCCCCCTATTACATTCACACTTATTTTGTTAGTTCCGCAAGTTTTTAAGTATAAAAATAAAGCCTTTGATAGCACTTATGTTAATGTGGAGTTTAGAATTATGTACCAAGTTCTTCCTATTATTTTCCGTTTCAGAGGTTATTAATACATAAAGAATCCCTAAATTACTATCAGATACTTACGTCAACAACCACTTGAAGATCCAAAATATTATTTCTATTTTAAGCTTCAATGCTTCAAAGCTAAAACTCGTCCCACCTTTCAGATAGTCGCCTGCACCGTGGGTGTTTATACCGACTCGTTGAAACCTACGACCAGAATTAATTAAATTTATTGATCAAGTATGGGTTTCAAACCTACGTGAGGTTATTGCACTTATTATGAGATCGTCATCATGAAAAACCTTTTCAGGGCAGATATGGGCAGAGTGGTCTTACACAAAACATTTTCTTATTTTTTCCTATTTTTAAGTTCACGTGTTGATTCGAGAATGCCCGACTAGTTCCGGACTCGAATGGAGCTCTTATTAAAATCGGGTACCGACTCTCTGCGTCACTAGCTGATAAATAAGGGCTCCGTTTGAGTCCGAAACAAGTAAGTCATTCTTAACACCGTAAAAAGGTAATAATACAATACTCTTTATTGCACACAATTACACATATTTTACAGGAGGAATCAAAATCAGAAAATAGAGTACAATAGGCGGTCTTATCGCTAATAGCGATATCTTCCAGACAACTTTAGAATGGACAGGAGCGATGAAAATTAATACTGCTAAATAATATGGATAACACTCACAAAACATAAAGTAAAACAACATATTCGTGTTCTACTCCACCTATAATGGGCATGAGCGTGAAGAGAACTAAGTTACCTGAACTTTAAACGGGCCCAGGTAATGCTGTTTGGAACTGCGAACAGTTACGTATTGAGTTTCAAAATCGCTGTAGAACAACGACAGGATATCGACCAATCACTTCATAGCAAACTTAATTTCGTTTGTGATTGGCTCCAACCTTCAGATACTAAGCACTAGCTGATTTTTCTAATAAATTCCCAATTTCAGCTAAAAGAATAAGCTTATTGCAACAATATAATGGAAGATAGGCATTGTAGTCTATTATCGGCAGAAGACGTTACCATTATAAAAGAGGATTTAATGATGAGATTATTTTCCTGCATATAACTTCATCACTACACGATATAGCGCATGCGTAGTAAAGTTTGAAATCACGCGCATATTTTGGGCATATCTTTCAGACGGTAGCGTCTAGCGCTTGAAGATGTTGCTTGGTGGGTGTCGTAGGAGGTGACTAAAGGAAAATCCAAAAGATGAGCAGCAGCGTCTTCTGTATCTTCACCGCCAATACTGCGATTCCCAAGCCGCTTGCCAAGCGTGGGGATTAAGGCAACCCTAAGGGGGAGGTCTTTTTTCAACAGTGGATGTCTTTCGGCTGATGATAATGATACAAGGTCCCTTAGCACTAAAACCGTTATGCTAAATGCCAATAGGTGCTAGGGTTGTATGTTTACATTCATTTTCACTTCATTAACTACGTACCCCTCACATCAACGCAGAATATTTTGGCAGCCCTACTTATGTCTAATCAAGGTTCATGGTAAATCGATACGAGATAACACCAAATTTATGGGCACCTACATCTTTTCTTATTAAGATTGAATAGACTTCAATAACTCGCAAGTAAAGGAATTGCGACAATTTATTGACCACTTATTACTAACAAAGGAAAGGTCGCCTTTTAGTTTATTTTCTACCTCATGTGGGTGTTTACTACACGAGTGACGTCACTACTCCGTGCCCACGTTGGTTATTGAGGAAGGTAGTAGCTCGATTATGTAATCTCTTGTAAAAATAGTCAAGAGCGACTTTTATGAATAACAAAGCAACACTTTTGTGTAGAATTAAGTAGGTATTAAGTAGGTATTAACTAGCTATTAACAGTCAATCATCTCTTAATAACTTCTCTATCCATATCTGTAAATCTGAAAAACTGGATGGAAATAGTATTGGCATAATCACAAAAACAGTACCTATAATTTAAAGCTGTCAGTTGAGGATTGTTACAAAGCGATATGCTATGATGCTAATATGCTTTAGTTACTTTGTTGACAACGATTCCTGAAAGAACTAACATACTCTTCATAACTAGACAATCGAAATGGATTTAGAAATAAAGAGGACAGCCACATCTATCGAGCTGTCTTTTAATTACCAACCACTACATAAATACACAGCGGTTGTTTACAATCCAATCGGCTAAGTGTGCGTAGGGTTATCAACGCAGCTTTCAGAAAATAGTAATTTCTTTTTCGGAACTATATTTACACCTTGGAATAATATCACAAAATAATTAAATGATAATAATAATAATGTCCTCCTGACCGAATTTCGGACACGGCGGCCTGTCTCAGCTGATATTATGCTGATATTAGCTGCGCAGGAGATATTATAGTCCCCGCGGCGGGTCAGTTTGGCCTGCCGGACGAGTTTCTGGACTCGTATCGGGCGCGTCCCCCGGGTGGCGGATAGGGGAACGCCGCGCAGATATGCGCGGTACCGGTTTCGACCGGCGCGGACCAAAACCAGGCGTTGGGACCGCTCCTCATTCATTGAGGACGCGGTCATAGTCGGTCGCTGGGGGGTTGGGGAAGTTCGCTCCAGGTACGTGTCCGTTTTCGGACATGACTGGGATGCGAACAAGCGACTGACTGTGTTGGGATCGCTTCTCTCGCGAGAAGCGATCATGGCGGCGGGTCTGGTCAGATGCCTTTTGTCTGGCCGGGCGGGACCTTTTGGTCACCGTCGTTGGTCCGCACTTTGCGGTTTTGCGAGGTGCGGAGAGCCGGTCGGCGTCTCGGACGTATTCCGAGCAGCGGCGACGGCGGAGTGCTTGTTTCCTCCTCTCCTTCTGGAGGGGGAGGTGGTTACGAGCGCGGGCGGCGGGTCCGGTTGTTCACGAGAGTGGGCAGTCGGGCATGGCAGTTGGCCACCGCCGGCCGAACCCGTAATCCTGTTCTTTTTGGGACAGGGATGGGGGTTCCTTGCCTTTATTGGCCGGGGGCTGCGTGAAGAAAACACTCTAAAATTACCCTAAGCTCGTGCTGGTGACGTCCGGCCGTGGGCTGAATGGCGGGGGTGAACCCCGTCCCGAGGATGTCCCAGGGGACCACACCCCTGGCACAAAAAAGGAAAACATTATAATGAAGGCACATGGATCCAACAAATTACCCCAGGGAGGTACCGACCGCTCCGCGGTTGGAGAATCCTCTGCGGGCCCTTCGGGGTCCGTCTGCCCCTCGTATTCTGGGGGGGGCAACCAGTGCCTCTCGTCTGCTCGCAAGAGCAGTTCGAGGAAGAGCCGGGAGGGCTCTAGACGCTCCGGGACCGACGTGGAGCCGACTTCGGACGGCGGCGCGTCCGGTTTCAGGAGCCCGGATGACTTAGTGGTCGGGGCGGTAGGCAAAACCTACCGGAAACGGCCACGGTCTGGCTCGTCGTCGCCTGAAGGCGGCTCGAGGCCAACGTCAGGATCGCGCTCGGGGAGCGCGTCAAAGCGAGGCAGGGGCCGACCGCCAACCTCCGGCAAATATGTCGGTGTGGCCAAGGCCCAGGCCGAGCTGAAGGCCGCGCAAGCCCGGCAGCGGGAGCAAGACACGGAGGAGGAGATCCTCCGTGAGGCAGAAGCTGCCGAGCGGCGCAACCAAGATCGCCAGATGGCGATACAGGAGGTCGAATCCGACAACTTTATGGCGTTGGAAACGTACGGTATCCACGTCAAGGACGCGGTCGACGACGCTCTGTCGTTGGTGACTAAGGTCGCCAAGAAGTCGCGGAACTTGAAGGGCGGGTATGTGCGGGTCCTCAACGAGGCCGTGCAGACCATCCGCGACAATGTGGGGTTCCTCAGCGGTCGTTTCGTCAATGACGAAATGATTGCGCTGAGCAACGAGAACGCCAATCTGAAGGCGCATGGCCGCGCCCTCAGTGGCGAACTGAAGAAGCTTCGCCGTGAAGTCCGCTCCATGGCGAAGCGGCAGGGTGCGGCTGAGGCCGCGGCTGCTGCGACGGCACGTCCACCGTCCTTGGACGTTGAGGAATTGTCGCGCGCCATCATGGTCCAAGTCGGGACCATGGTGAACGCGCGGTTCGCCGCCCTGGACGACCGCTTGCTGCCTGAGCAGCGGACCCGTCCACCTCTCGCGGCGGACAGAAGAAGGGCGGACTCTCTGGCTTCGGTCGAGAGTCTGCCGGCAGCAACGGAGCGGGTGCAGAAGGCGCCTGCCCCAAACGCTGCACCGCAGCAGACTGCTGCTTCGGACCCTCCCAAGGGAAAAAAGCAGCAGCCCAAGAGGAAGAAGGTTGCGGAGCCTCCGCATCCTTCGACCTCTGCAGCGGCGACCGCCCCTGAGGCCACCACCTCTGCCAGCCCCGTCCTAACGGAGGAGGGCTGGACCACGGTGGCCAAGAAAAAGGGGCAAAAGAAGAGGCCCGAACAGCCTAAAACCAAGGGCTCGGGCGCCCCTGCAAAGGGGCAGAAGAAGACGGCGCCTAAGAAGGCGCCCATGAAGAGGGCACCGAGGCTGCGCGTGCCGCGCTCATCGGCTGTGGTGATTACGCTGCAGCCAGGCGCGGTTGAGCGCGGCCTCTCCTACGCGGCCGTCCTCACGACGGCCAAGGAAAAGGTGCCCTTTGCGGACCTCGGGATCACCGGCCTGCGATACAGGCAGGCGGTGACCGGGGCCCGCATATTTGAGTTGCCGGGGTCGAAGAGCGGCGAGAAGGCCGACGCCCTCGCGGCAAAGTTGAGAGAGGCACTGGGTGCCGAGGACGTCCGGGTCTCCAGGCCTATCAAGTGCGCAGAGATGCGCATTTCGGGCTTGGACGACTCCGCGACGTCCGAAAGTGTCGTCGCCGCAGTCGCCCGTACGGGTGGCTGCACGGCCGACGAGGTCAAGGCGGGGGAGGTACGTCACACCCCCTCCGGCCTTGGCAGCGTATGGGTGCGCTGCCCTGTGGCAGCCGCGCAAAAGGTGGCCCGAGGTAGGCTGCTGGTCGGATGGGTCTCGGCGCAGGTAAAACTGCTCGATGCCAGGCCCACCCGATGCTTCCGCTGCCTACTGAACGGGCACGTGCAGCACTTCTGCACGTCCGAGGAGGAACGCCGCACGCAGTGCTACCGCTGCGGCGAGGTCGGCCATCTGGCCAAGTTGTGTGCCAAAGATCCGCACTGCACAGCCTGTGCTGCTGCGGGTCAAAAAGCCGACCACCCGATCGGCACCAAGCCCTGTGGGGCTAGTGTGTCCCAAAAGGGTAAGGGGAAGACCGCAACCCTGCGGCCGACCCCTGCTCCAGCTGCCACTGGTGGGGAGGTGGTGCCCATGTCTGCCTGATGTGGCCCACCTCTCCCTCTGGTGACGCGCACCCATGCGCCAAAGGGTCAGTGAGGGGACGGAGCTGTCGTCCCTTCACTGAGCAGAGGCCCGCGGAGGCTGGGTTGGGAGACCCACCTCTGCATTGCACTGGCCTCTGCACCGAAGTCCTGTACCCCCCTACCTCTACATAGGGGGGAGCGAAGAATCCGCCCCACTTTACAGGGCGGATAGCGCTGGTGGGGTTGGCGGTAGAATGCTATAGCGATCCCGCCTCCCCGCCACTTATGCGCTGATGCAGGCAATATGTGAGGTTTTTAGTGGGTAGGCCCTCGTGGATCTTATTGGGTTCACGGGGGAGAGTCCCACATATCCCCGTCGCCTCCCAGCGGCGGGGAAAGCGTAACGCATTTCCCTCACGTTAAAAAAAAAAAAAAAAAGGAGATATTATAGTTCACAAGTATGCGCGCAGACACAGGTGCACTCCCTATTCCCTCACTCTCATAATCCGATGGGACGGTAGACCGACACGACCGGAGAGAGATCAGGCGCAGGACCAACGGCTTAACGTGCCTTCCGAAACACGGTGGGGTCTCGTCATGTGAAAACAGTCACCCATCACAAGACTGACCGCGGCGAGCACGGCTTAACCTCGCAGATCGACCGATTTGCCGGGTAGCTGCATAGCTACGAGCCCCAACAACTATGTGATAATACAATAGTAAAGCTATTAATTACTTTTAATAGCGTATTTTGTTTCCCACCGCTGGACAGAGGCCTCCTCTTTCTTCTCCCAAACTACTCTATCCCTCGCAGTTTAGGACCACGTGCTTCCCGCATTTGTGGCCAGATCATCACTCCACCTTCGCTGCGGTCGACCTCGACGGCGATACCCTCCCTCAGGCGTCCAGGGTGCATTCGCGCGACATGGTCAGCGCAGTCCCACTTCAAAACTTTCTAACATTTCATCACATTGTTCTCCTAAAATGTTATTACAGCAAAAACAACATCGATTAACCTGTTTATTACCAATGAAAGGTAGACTTGTTTAGGATGATGAATTCACATTAATTCTAACGAAGGGCAAGTAATTTTCCTTCTGTAATATTAAAAATTGCGAG
This sequence comes from Abrostola tripartita, assembly GCA_905340225.1. Classification (NCBI taxonomy): domain Eukaryota; kingdom Metazoa; phylum Arthropoda; class Insecta; order Lepidoptera; family Noctuidae; genus Abrostola; species Abrostola tripartita. The sequence goes on from HG996494.1 coordinate 3,729,334, forward strand.
TTTCTATACAAAGTTATGTTCATTCCGTACTTTTCCCCCATTATTTAGTATTCTGCGCGACAACAAAGAGCTTTTGCAGCGACAGTTTATAAAGTGGGACATCCTCTGATGGGGTGAAAATACATACCTAACTAATCGAATCCGTGTTGTTCTGAGAAAGGGGATGTGAGTACTCCTTAGGTACCGTATGTAATATTGAGTTCTTATTCAAATAAGAGATTGAGACTCTATAAACCTTGGAAATGCTCTCTTTTTGTTTGAGAGCTTGTCAAAGCCATGGTATCCGAAAAAGTAGAAGAATTACACAACCGTCTGTCAAACGGTATTCATTTTCCATGGGAATTTGTAAGACAGTCTTCCTCGTGGCTTCTCTCTTTAGTCCAAATTAGCCTAGTAGCTGTAGTGTGGTCCAGTTGCGACTATTGTGGGGTCAGAGGTCAAAAACAACAGATACCATAAATAAATGTTGAAGCATTATTCTTCGTTCGCAAACAGTTCCTTACACCCACTGTACTCACCTAAAAGTACTAATACTACTTATAAAGCCAATATCAGGTAGGTTGTACGGACCTTCTATAAATCGATTACAAAACGTTTGAACTCAAACAATTACTCGATTATCCACTCGATATTATACTCTACCGTCTCGTCCTCTGACTTTAATCTGCAGCAAATAATACACAATGACATTGGTCGCTCGTCGCATTTTTTCTGTAGGGGTACACGGAGGGTACAGCCACCCTTGCAGACGGTTCGCCGGCCGTCCGACGAGCCGTTAAGCCAAGAAACATGTAGGTGGCATATGTATGAAAATGTAGCTATTCTTGCTATATTTAGAAGAGAAATTGGTATTTGTACGAGGTAGTATTAGCAGTTACTAGTCAACATTCAGGAAAATCTTGTTATTTACCTGTTTGATAACCTCGTAGTTCCAAAAAGCATTGCACTTTTCGGTACAAAAGTTTTATAAATATCTAGAAGTGCAATTTCAAGCGTTTGCTATCGCACGAAGATGAACTTTTGGAAGTTAAATTGATAAAGGAAACTTGAAAAATGATGGACACGAGCAGGACTTGAACCTGCGACCTTCGCCGTACCGTGGCGATGCTCTAACCAACTGAGCCATCGTGTCACTGCTAGCACCCATCGAATTTCAAGTTCCCTTTTGGTATTTACGTCTTAAGAGTGACGTCAGGTATTATCTGTTGAAATCTATGATTACCAACTCAGTGTTTTGGAAGTTATTTAAACATATAGAAAATATTTTTGATAAAAATGAAGATAGTTTAACATAAAATCGGTCGGTTAAACATCATACAATTGTGTAATTTTTAATCATTTTTTATTAAATTGCTAAAACAATTCAATAGTTTAGTATAGGTACACTGCAGAACTGAAATACCGCATCCATTTTTCCTCCCGCTACGCTAAAGCTCTTCGCAAGTCTGTAAGTGGTCAGCTCAAGGTGACATTATTATAATACAAGATGTTATTCACATAGAGGTGAATGCATACATTCATCACGGCGTCTCATTCCCTCCTATTAAGACAATTGCGTTATTCCCTAGTTCTGTCTTCTTCAACTTACCGTTATCTCTGCCTATCTGGCGACAAGAGGGCCTTTTTACGATCGCCAAGAAATATAACCCATAATAAAATGGATAGGTTTCAGTTAGGAGCGGTTACATAATATAAACCTAGCTATTTATTCATATTTTAATTGGCTTCTCTTTCCACCGCACAATCTAGTGCTAGGCTAGAAACAAATATTCGAGAATCATATTCCAGTCCGCATCTAGGTAAGTTATTTACAGACTATTAGGCGTTTTATGATAAGGTCCAAGATCTTTCTCCTTTCCTTGAGGTGGAAACTGATTAAGATACCTAAGGCGCAAACTTTCTAAGCAAGGACATTTCTTAACAGTATCACGACTTCCAAAGCTATATCTGTATAATACTTGTATAATAATAATATATGCTCACTTCTACAAAAACAAACTAAAGGGTACGCAAGCACCGTACAAGTAAAATACAGGAGCCTACACATGAGCATCGCATTCCGCTCTACCGATCCTCAAGTGCTATCTACAATCAAAACGACATGTATTCCTGTGACGAATACTTCATCCCTACACAAACCACGGCCCCTTTCATCGCACGATCTAACCATCATTTTGCGTTTTGCATCACTCGAAGTACCAAAGATGAAACTTCTTTCATCTTCAAGCGCTCTCGTACAGGCGTCCTTGGGTGGGACGGAAGGGAAAAGGGGAATCGTCGCCGGGTTCATCCCGGAAAAATACCTCGAAACTGAGCGGGCCGGGTGGGACCGCTTAATGATCAAAACGCCTTCAATATTGCAAAGGCATGAGTCTTATCGTTATAATTTATTCACGGCACAGAAGCTGAGAACCGTCGCCACACCTTCGTTTTAAGGGTCCAAGCGACAATGAAGGTCGAATTATTACAATTATGCCTGTTAAACGATAATGAAGGCAGTATACATCTTAATTCTGCTATTGTATTTATGTAATAGACAGTTAAAGTGCTACATTTAGGATGATGTTCTTATTTATTGAGTACGGGTTTCCAAAAAATGCTACTAATATCCTGAGAAAATGATTGTTTTTCTTAGAACGATGCTATTTCTTATTAGATAACATTTTTTTAGAATTGGTCGTGAAGCCAATACGAATGCAGAATCACTTCATTCAACTAACCATATTTTAATTTCTAAATAATAACCTCCTTCCTAAGCTTTACTTTCATCGCTCGATCTGCACCTCTAGTAAGTTCCTTGAAACTGAGCTGTGAACACTGGATCAATACTATTATAATTATTCACTATATTATCTTCCAATAACCAGATACTATTATATCCACGATAATAATTTCCGATAACCAGATAAAATAACCGTTAACTCTAAATGTAAAGGAACGAGATATACTGATCACGTTATCGTTTAATAACTTAATAATATGAAATAATTGTTGTTCATTAACCTGACGATTCTTATGTACTTCTAACATCTAACTGTAACATTACCTGTTTAATAGTTAATTGTTTTGCCGCTAAATAAAAAGTAATGTATCTCAACGATACCGGAGAGTTGCTAGTGTTGGTAGAGAAAAGACCAAATCTGTCTTCTCTATCTCTACCTTGCAGCTTCCAAAATGACGTCACCTAACTCTTTATCAATGTTCGGATAATCTGCTGCCTTTCTATTTGTGACAGCCAAACAGGGCGTCTCAACGCTTTTTTTATCCTAGTCTCATAGATCGTCAAAATCTAAATAGACAACTGCAAATTAAAAAACAATTTGCATATTTTTCATCCACAAAGTGGTTAATTTTAAAGTAACCTTTCCACTCACTTTACAATAAAACTGAACACATACTGTTTCAACAAACTTACTTTCAATGTTTTCAATATTTTCACTTCAAAACAAACTTGGGTATCATCTAACTTATGCATGACGCAAATGCGTACGAATATAGTATCTATGGATGTCACAACAAAGTCGAAAGTCATCTGGAAGGTAAGGACAACGCTTTCCGTATCTGTATTCCATACATCACAAAGTTAACGTCAATAAATCAGTTGACTATAGCACACACTCCTGGGAGGTTTTCCTCTAATAAAGGCTGTCCTGGTCTATAGGTAGCCGCTTTGTCTACAGCGCCTCATCGGTCGAAACTTTCCTTTCCGCAGTCAAACTTAGATCAAGCTTGGAATCTTGGTATACATCATAAGAGAATGAGTCAAGGTGTGTTAACTATCACTTATGTGTGATAATGTTTCTGTTTGAAATTAAGGCACTTTTGAATCCTATGGGTTAATGGACATGTGTCTATTTTTTTCAAGTAAAGCTATTAATAGGGCTCCACTCAAAACTTTTTATTTAATAAAATTTGTAGCACGATTATATAAACTGATAAGAAAGTTAATATTAATTATGAGTGATTATACAATTCTAAAAACAATGGAATTAAGGAGACTCAATTTCTAACTATAACAAATCTCAAGAACCTTAGGTGTATTCACTTTTATTTTGTTTTTGAATCAAAAAACATATTTGATGCTTTCATATCTAACCATCAATCCAAACATAAATAGAAGATCAAAACAACAAGAGCACAAAGAATAAAGTCTTAATTCTAATCCAAGTTATTTTCAGCACAAAATCTAAATTACACTGAATAATTCTGTCCTTATAAACAATGCACGCTAACAGAACAGCGAAGCGTCTTAATTAAAGTTGCTCTATATATTTACGTACTCAATCTCACTCGTGGAAGTTAAGGAAAGGTTAAGGGGGCTCCCACCCACCCTCAACATTCCCAAATTTTCCCAAAGTATCGTTTAATGCAAGTTTATTATCTACCATCTTAGAGCGTTAATTAATTCTTTATTTTTTTCTTTGGATTTATTCCTAAATTTATTGTTCTTTGAAAGACATGCCGGTTTATGTAAATTTTAATTATGAAGTGAATAATAAATACCCATGAAATCTTTAACGATCTGTGATGCTGCGCGAAGCTGTGAAGTTTCGGTAAAGTCAAAGTATGGTCCCCAACACAAAAGTAATTTTTATTTACGGCTTATGGATTATCCTAAGTAGAACAAAGACTTTTATCCAATACAAATTTTAGAACATATTCCCTTGATCTATCGAACCATTATATGCGAAAAGGAGCGTAACAGTATAATACATATGTATGTCCACTTATAAGTACTTCTAATAATTAATATGCATAAACGTGTCCACTTATTAGTAGCAGCGAGAATTTAATTTAAATCTTCACTTATCACTTAATTCAAAGCTATTTAGCCAAACATTTGTCGATTAATGTTAATTACATAATATTCGATTGTATTTGACAACCCCAGAGGTAAACATAAACGGACTTGAGTAAAAAGCGATCGAACGCTTGAAGCAAAACGCACGCCGCTCAGCACTTGGAAACATTTAGGTACTTACTTACGACTGCCGTCATATTATCATCTACACTTAGTTTTTAGAAAGAAACCAAAACAAGCAATTTTAAACACAGATATGGGCGAAAACTCATCTCAAATAATAAACTGCAAAACCAAAATACAGATAGTTAAGTACATTTTCAGAGGATAAGTCATCGCAAGAAAATTGCTTGCAATATTTAGATCGTTTAATACTATCTAGCTTCCACTTGCGCTTACTTGTTATCTTTGTGGAAAATATTAACGTATTTTTCACCATATAAAATTAACCGACCCGATTGGCGCAGTGGCTAAGCGATTGGACTGCTGCGCAAAGGGTTGCGGGTTCGATTCCCGCACGGGACAAAAATTTGTGCGATCCGCAGATATTTGTCCCGAGTCTGGGTGTTTGTGCATGTGATATTTCATGTTTGTGAAACGCACCCACGATACAGGAGAAATTCCTAGTGTGTGGCGACGTTTTAAAAAAAAAAAACTTGTATCCTAATCTAGGGTTCAAACAAATTGCATGTCAAATTACATTACAATCGATTCAGTATTTTAGTTAAAGAGTAGCAAATAGACAGTTACTTTCGCATATTATACTAAGGATGTGGCGCTACCAAATCCGCGTAAGCTTATACTTTGTCACCCGCGTATCATCGACCCCTATTAATAATGGACGTCGATCCTAATTATCAATACATCTATCGGTGTCTGCAATCTACCCAATTTGTGTAACAATACTGGCATTTAAAGCTAGCTAGACCATATTTAGTGTAGGTTTAAACATTGCAGTTTTGTAAAGGATTTTTGTCAAGGACAAAAACTCTGATTGTTAGTCCGTATTCCGTAGCATCCTTCGACTGTCGTATGACTGGATAAAGGCCTCTTCTACCTGACATTTCCACAGCAAATGGTTTTTCGTTTATGATGAGAGGACTATCGACGTAATTACGACTTTCTCGATCGTTATTGCTTACCTAATCCCTCAGATCGACAGATAAACCAAAGTTTTTGGTATTTGCATTAGGAAATATACTTTACGATGAATACACAATTATTTAATTTCGTTTATATTAAGAAAGATTTTCCAAATCTGCTACTGTGCAAAGTTTCCTTATACAAGCTCTATACTTCTACATGTGCGTTTAAATGCAGCCCTATTCACTGATTGTAATAGAATACATGATTCGTTTGAATTACCTTTATTAATAGGAACTAAATTAGGTTTAGAGTATTATTAGGTTGTGTACCAAGGCTACACGTGTTATATTTAGCACGTGACACTCGTACATGTAACAAACACGTGTCTAGTTAAAGTATTGTTTTACCACTAGATGCGTTGCGACCTAGACTACTTTCATCAGTGGTTTTGATTATTGAACGTAGAGTTTTACTTTTGATTACTTTTTAAATCCAACAGCTGCTCCGTAAAATACTTCTATGCTTTATTTAACTGCCCCTAGGATCTTAACTTTTATTTTGCTGGCTTTCAGAATTTTTATGGAAAAAACTAAATACAATATTTCCAATAAAATAATCAATACTATCTTGAGTCTACTGATTGACCTTAGATTTAACTCTTATCGCATTTAAGGTATCTATTTTAATTGCTAGCAATCAAGATCAATCAATAAAACAATCAACAAAATTCGCACTATCATATCGTAGGTACTTCGTTAATCTGATTTATTATGTTTACATAAAATATTTCAAAGAGTCTTCACAACGGAATTTGAAGGTGCTCGATAGAGCATTAAAATAATGTTAGCTAAAATAACTGAAAAAAATGTATTATTAATAAAAGAGTTGATTGCCAAAATGATGAACATGTAAGGTCATAATAACAACAATTTGCCTGCCCTGCGGAACAACAATTTGCTGAAAAATTCAAATCCTTCAGTACATTATATATATATACAAAGAGTACCGCTGCCAACACAGCCTGAAATACTGAAACGTATTAAAGCCAGACAGTCAAACTGGTGGACAGTTTGACTGCCTGTAAAGTCTGTCATTGTGAAATATGTATTCCTAGACGTAATTCTGTTCCTGATAAAATATATGGCATGATTTAAATCTAGGATCTGTTTCGTTATGAAAAAGTCAGTAGATTAAACATAATTTCACAGTACGTGAACAGATTTTTGACCTAAAAACAATCAAAAAGCTGATATTTAAATAACGATGACTGCTTTTCCAATACAACATAAATGTAAATTCAATTCTTTAAAGGATAGCATCACCCTTTATCCCAACACAAATCACAACTAATCAAATTAATCGGATAGACAGACCGATATCAACATTATTAATGCAAAACTCCCCGCTGCCGAACCTCCCCCCTTCCCACCCCGGTCCACGTAGCCTCCTTCTCCTTTAAGAAAGAGGACAGTACTTAAAACTCTTATGTTTGGAAAAAGGAATATGCTTTTCAGCATTCTGCTTTTGTTTCTTTTGAAGGAGCTTGTACTCTTAAAGGTCATCGGTTACGTTGTGTCTATGATTCAGTTTATTTTTATTTTATATCTGCAACTTAATTTTAACTCTCATTTTATTTTTTTCGTCATCTAAGAGTTAGTTTTTAATTTACCTACCGAGCTACAAGACACACTCACAACAGCTGAGTTGCCTTCCAGCGCAAAGATGCAAATTCGAATGCTACTCCAACAAATATTTTTACAAAGATATATTATTTTATAAGCCCCAAATACAGATTGAAGTTGCACCTGATTTTTTGTGAATCTAATCATGCGAATAACGTTTACAAACTAAAGTTGAACAAAGAAAACTCCCAGAAAATAATACCGAGGACGTTGACTATAATGACACAGTACAAAATATTTGAGCAAATCTGGCTTATAACACGGTAATTTGACGGAGCACCGCAAGTAAACATATTCATTAAATCAGGATAGAAAAACTGCAATTAAGTACGACAAATCAACTAAAAACTTAAACATTAAGATTAACAAACCGTGACAAAAGTTTACTCTACTCCTGTTGCGTGAGCGTCGAAATCCATTAAATCCATAATACGGCCATCTTCTGGATCAATTAACTCCATCTGCCCTGTTCTCCGTATATTAAAGGTGTTTATTGTAAGAAAATGTGTTTTCTAACTGCAAATCTAACTTTGGCTAGATGCCACGGCCGTTGGTGTCATTTTGCAGATGGCTTTTGAAGTCATGAGCTTTATTTTAACAGGTGTAAGTTGATATTGCTGTGATTTTCTGTTTTTTAGTGTAACGTTATCGTGGTTTCCCAAGCAGGGGACCGGCCGCCCGCACCCCTTCCCCCAAACTCCACATGTTATTTACGTGTGAACACAACGCCGTGGAGGGTTCAATTTATCTGACCTACTGGGCCTCCCACTAATATAACGCTCGGAATTGCTTGTACCTACCCCTGTTTTTGGTGGTCATTTTTTTTATTTTGTTTATATGAAAAAAGGTTTTTTGTACCCTCGCGATATTTGTTGAATTTATAAATAACGTGAGTATCAAACATCTAGCATTCTAAACTTAAAACAATTTTTTTGAGAAACTGTAGTATTTAGCTTTCCTTTATTTGTAATTTTGTTAAAAACAGACGAAACTTTTTGCTGAGAAAAAGATTCGAAGAAATTTCCTTTTAGGGACTATATTTGCCCAAAAACCGCTATTTGTTAATCTTTTCTGATGGCATAAATTAAGACCGGTACTTAATCAAAATGAAATTGTGAATGTAGCTTAAGACTTAGTAACGTAATAAAAATTCCATTAAACATAACAAAGAAATAACCCCTACACAAAATATTGAAGGGAACACTGCGACACCTCTACCCATAGCAGACCGGCCGAGTGGCGGGGCAGATTCACGATTACAGCCATTTGAGGGGACGCACCCGAACTGTATGATGGACTGGAAATATTCCATAATATCTAAAGCGTCGTTACAATGCCTTAGCAGAATATTTTTCTTGGGCAGAAAGCCGATATTCCCCCAAGAGTTACGACATTTCAATTTGCCAAGGCGGGCGGAAAATGGAATTACGATTGAAGCGAGAACGCCCGAATGTCGACGAGGTCGTCCTGCTCTTAGCCGACCCACCCCGAGCGGAGCCGAAGCGAAACGAGTGAACGACGCGCCCGCCGCGCCGCGCCAAGCCGTGTATTGATTAGATGCGGGACGTCCGATGCCATATAAATTAGGCCGCACAGAAAAACAGACTTAGTAAGTACATATTTACGTTTAATAGTAAATCTCAACCTGAAACCACATCCTAAAGCTTCATTGGTTAATTTTGTTAAATCTTTCTCTACGATGTGTCCAAATTGCTTAGTTAGATGTAAGTACTCGGTCCATGTTTAGAGGTTAGTTTTAAAGTTTTCAAATTCGTGTCCAGTTTCATTGGAGGGATGAAAAAGGGCGCGAAAAAATGTTTGTTAAATTAATTAAATGATTATTATCAATGTCAACAAATTATTTCAATATCATAGCTTACATGAATACGGTAAAATTAACAAACTCATTATGAGGTGTCAGTTTAAAGGACAATAATAATGGTTTCATTTTCAGCAGTAATTAATATAAAAGCGATCCTATTTGATGCAAGCCGACATTGAGGCCAAGTAATGTAGACGAATAAATATACATTACATTATTAACGAATGTTGGCCTCGTTTCTCGCTCTCTTTGTTCGTTTCACGATTTTCCGTGAGAATTAATTGAAAATAAGTTTTCCTCATTGCGGTTTCAAGGTTCAAAATAATTTGTTGGGTGGAACATTTTGTTCCCGGTGATCGACGGTGAGTATATATCTAATAATAGACCTTAAAGTGTGAAGCGTTAAGTAGAGAATTGTGTGAAGATTATACGATGGCGCTTTTCATGATTTGTGAGTTTATAGCAACGGTGAAGTGTCGGTGGTTAATGGTGGCAGCGCGTGGCTCTCGCCGGCCGCCATATTGAAAAAGTTTGGCGCGAAAAAAGGGCGGTAAAAATATAAATCGATGTCAATACGAGTTGAGCATTTGAAATAAAAATCGTTTATTTACCATCGTTGACTATTTAATCATGTGTGATGCGATATTCTTTAATACTGTTTCATATAATACACTCTACTGACTTACGAATTGTAATATTATGAGAAGGCTTTGTCAATTTACACAATAATATTTGTAAATCTGTATACAAATACATATGGGAAAACACAGGAGAGCTGTCTTGTCCCGAGCATCTTTTCGGTAATTCACCTCAGAATCCCTCGTTCGGGAGATTTAGATGGAATACCGCCCTCCCCTCCCTAGGGTGACCCAGAGGTAAACCCGTTGTTTCTTGGAGAAGTTCCACTCGAGCCAAAATTTTCTTAGGTTAGCAACATTGAGTATTAATCATAATCCCAGCCTTAATTAAAGGGAGTAAGGTTTATTTTGCATTACCAAGTTTGGGCGTATAACGCTGTTTGTAGTATATTATTTATTGGCACCTTTTCAGGTACTTAAGGTTGGATCGCCGCGTAGGGTTCGTTGAAGATTCGGTCTCGCATATTCGTCAACAAAACCCCTACTACTTGTTTGCTAATCTCAGTATCTTGTAAAGTTTTATTAGGCTGTGGTCTGCGTCTTTTGCAAGGTCTGACGAGTGAAAATTCTTTATCTACATGATTATATTGTTTTCGTGAAAAACCATTGGCTCTGTGTTTATTGTATGGCTCTTTTAATGTGATGACTTAAAAAATATAAAATTCGCACAACGTAATATTTAAAATTACGAAACACTTACTAATTAAACCAATGTCTTGCCACTAACCGGGCACCCAAAAACACTTTTCTCGACCTGGTAATCAAATCTTGGACCTCACCCTTATCAGCCGCGCATTACGATAACTAGTCCGAGCCAGTATTTTTTTAATAGGCTGTTCAGTATCCCATTGCTGGGCAAGTCTCCACATTAATCCTCCACAAAACCCTGGCCATTGCTATTTCGGGCTAGTTTTACACTACAGTTTTGTACATATTTTAAAGTATGGATACCAAGTGAAAAGTTTCCGACTTGCAACAATGGTAGGGGTAGCAGTCGATTGAGCATTGGAGGTATTTATCCGTGTATAGATTTAACGAAACTCAGTACAAACACTGATGCCCGGCTTTACCTGAAATTGATACCTTACTTAATTAAGCTTCAATATTTAATTTTCTCTCATGGTCCTAACTGTTCAGCGTGAGGACTTGAGTTTGATCCCGGGTTAGTTAGTGTTATTAGGTTGTTCCAATAGGAGGCCGTTGTTTGGAGCTGTGTTCGTACATCAGCTACGACAATAGGTCAATTGGAGTAAGTTAACCGAAGTATAATAGTGACTCAAATGAAGACGGGTTCCGTCCACCACTTTGACGGATAACAGGCATGTAACAAATAATTACCTGTTCAGTATATTTACTAATATTATAAGAATTTGTTTGTAGGGGTAAACTCCGGAACTATCCATCCGATTCCCAAATTTTTTCACCAATATTTAGAATGGAACTTCAAGGTCAAGACATAAGCTGCCTTAAATCTGGAAAAGACGAGACAAAAAATCAACCCTAACGAAGCCGCGGAATGTCTAGTATCAAGTTACTATGTTAATCTGCTATCTGTATCTGTACTTGAATAAAATAAAATAAGTTAAATAATATACCTACTTACCTACGTTACATTATCATCATCAGCTTGAAGACGTCTTCTGCTAGACAAAGGCCTCCCCCTTAGAACGCCACAATAAACGGCAACTTGCCATTTGTATCCACCGGTTGCCCGCAACTCTGAAGATATCGTCGGTCCACCTGGCCTGCCAACGCTGCGTCTGTTGCTGTTGTCTGTTACATACATAAAGTTCGTCTACGACACGGCGGCATGGGTAAGACCACCCTTCTCAGATTGCAACATCGGGCGATTTCCCGGAGATAATCCCTCGATCGGGTCTTACAATAAACACTTAAAATCTGTTATTAAGGTCCTATTGTTTATTTAGGTACAATATCGTTACAGCCCCCCTAGGCAAGTGCCAAAACGCTAGACGAATAGAAATCGAATAGAATTATGTCAAAGATTACATAGTTGGAACATTATGTCATCCCCATACATTCTATTCAATTTCTATTAGTAGAGCGTTCTGCCACTATTCTAGATCCCGTGGTATGTTACCCCTACCCTAAAGAACTAAGAAGTATGGCCAAAATGGCCAGAATGCCGTAACTTGAACCACTCTATCGACATTCAGTTAGAACAAAATTAAATACGCGTCAACATAAAGCAGATATACAGATACATAATAACAAATGTCATACACCCACGTTCATGACCTTCAATTTGTTGGTTACTTGTATGTGATACACCCACACAGAAATAAGTATAATATATCATAAAAAACACAATTTTAAACCAAGGATTAAATTATATCTACCTGTCAATGTCGTGTGCATATCAAATAATAGAGATGTCAATAGACTTAATACGGGGTTTAGTTAATGCCAGTATGATCCTCGTTTATGAATAAGAGGGTACCTGTCTAAGAAAACAATTTAGAAAACTTTGGTAAGCTAAATAACTTTGTTTTAGTTGGTTTTCTAAGGCCAGATACAAGGAAGGCAGTCTTCTAGCATTTAATCTTAAAGGTCGCGATCACGACCTACCACGTTCTGAAAGAACCTGATGACAATGTGGCAGCGAGTGTGTGACTAACCTAACCTAACCCTTGGAGATTTTTTGTAAGCCTAAGACGAGTCTGGATTATGAAAGATCTATAACAAATTGCCCAAGCATCAGCCCTTTTCCGTTGTGGAAGCGAGACGCCGCACTTTACTGCCTTAGCGGCGTCTCGCTTATTCATCGGAAAATATCCTGCTTTAAGAATTCATGGCGAGGAGTTTAAAGAGGCTGCTATAATACACATTAAAGTTAAATCATGCACGGCCAATAATTTATCTGTTCTATTACAATTCAGATCCCACTATCCCTCTTTACAAGAATGAATCATAAAGTAGAGCACTCTACGTAAATAAGAATACTGGAACGATAAATAATTGGCCTACATTCAAATATTTTCATAAAGTGAATTCACGGGAACAGTGCTGCCATCTGTGTATTAGCGCCGGAGTTACATGTAATGGGCGGGCGGCGGCCAACGCAACAGTGTCGTTGAGATGAACCTCACTGTTTACTTCGTGGTGGTATTCAACGGAGCCTAGGGCGCGCACACATTGCGGTACGCGCGATTGACGCGAGTTTGCGCGGTAAAAGTCGCGCACTGTTAATTTGTCTTAGGATCTGTTTTAAAGATATTTGTACACATTGCCGCATGGGCAATTGACGGGAGCTTGTGAATTAGCAGTCGCGCGATATTCATTTGTTTCAGAATCTTACGAATAGACACATTAATGTGCTTTACAGTTTAGAAGAACAGTATTATATACCGTAAGGCGATGCTGTCTACTGCTCGAAACTAGCTTCCAATACATAAGTACCTAAAGGTAAGTGCGTTCTATTAATTAATAATGCTTACAATTTTAAAATTCCTATTTCTTTAATCTTCTGTTGACGGGATATTTTTAATAGCTTTGTATTTTTACTTTTTAGTAAATGTGAGTTAAGTAGTTTCATACAATAATCATGCGTTATGATCGAGAAATTGACACTTTAGCCGCGTGATATCTCAGGCCCTTAGTTCAGTTGACCTAGTAAACCGATACCGTCACACGCTTGCATGCCGCGCGACGTTTCGCCGCCGACAGTCGCAGTGTGTGTTAAGCCTAAACGCTTACACCTACTATCATTAACAATGCCTGAACGCCAGTGTTTCTGGGCTAAGGCGAATACCTAAGTTTCCCTTTCGGCCTAATATTACCTATGCTTACAATAATTGAAAATAAATTTATTTGACTCTTTGTTCTTGATATTCTCATCACAATTTAACTACTGAAACAATCGTCATGCATGAGACATAACATTTAACATCTAATTTCAACACTACACTACTACTGTAAACTCCAATATAACTACAATACAATTTCAAAACTTCAACATTTAAAACACTTCAAATCTCAGTACAAACGTAGTTAGATAATTATTATTGCATGATTTTATGAAACTACTTGGCATACAATAGATAATTTATAGATAGATTAAATAGCTTGTTTCTTAGAGAAGAATCATAAGCTCTACGTTTAACACGGTAAAGCTGTGACTATTCTAAGCGAAGTCGCTGAAGAAAACTACTAAATAATTAAAGATGTATAAAGCTAAGCGTAGGCAAACGTTAGCAAAATAAAACTGTTCATAAAGTTTTTATAATAGTTATGTGTACTTTGAAGACATTACATAATTATAACAAAAAGTTATCTAATACCTACAACTTATCCTTTACTTAGCCGTTCATAGCTAAGTAGGTAGGTACGTCTCAATATTGCGTCAAAAAACACACGGATGTTGGTCGTTATAAAAATGTAGGATCTAGGGAAAAGATCATCCTTACCGTGGTAGGGGGGCGAGGGGGCGACCCCTTCTGATTTATGGTAACATGTCGCGAGGCGCAACCGCGCGCGTACACCAAACACGCTCTTTGTCATTAACTGATTTTATTCTATTTCTTTACAACTAGATGATACTTTTGTTACTGTTTACTCTGAAAACTAGAAAAATATAACCTAAGTACCTACATTTTTTGTGTACCTGCGATACAAAACAATAATAATCATACCCACACACTTGGCATGTGAAACAATATAATTGCGTTATAAAATAGGAAATGCAAGAGCTCTAGAACAAAATAAATAATTATAGTGGCGTGAAACTTTGAAAAGTTTTTATAAACAAGACTTACAACGCCATCTATTGTTGAGTAGCAAGAACTGACCAAAACATTATAAGTAATAATCTCTAGTCATAACTTTATTAAATTTGTACCTTCATTATATGTTAATGTAAAGATATATTTTCTTCAATTACTATCTATTAGAATTAGATTAAAACAGACAAAATAAATATACGCTTGAGTCATCTAGTGTGCAATAGACTAACTAGTACAAACTCTGCTGTAGATAAGTTGAAAAAGTTTTCTACTAGATGGCGCTTTTTAAAGTAGTGCGAAGCTTTGATATTTATTTATTATTTTATTAAAGCGTCAATATATTAAATTCTAATCAATTTTAATGTACTGCATATAATTTATCCTAATAATTAAGTAGTTATTATTACTAGTACCTTACATAAAAATGTGCACGAGTCCGATTAACGTATTTCTTGGTGGTTCAGTCCATTTGTTGCGTTGCACTGTTCGGGAAAATGCGTTTACATGTCAATGAACTATTTACTGTTAGGTAAAGACTGTGGTTTATTACTTCGTAAGTCCGTAGATATTAACTAGGTATCATTGTATCCTAGTCTACATAAAATTTAGGTACTTATCTAAGTACTTCTGTGCCAACCAATTTAGTATTTTCATCGATTTAAATATTGTTTCTACGACCTAACCTTCATCTACCTAATTCCTTAAAAACACCTTTACATATTACCACTATAATTTATTAAATAAAATTACTTAAACTTTCCTTATCAAGTTCAGTGACCTACATAAATATTTGAGATTGTTTTACTATCAGTTCAGCTTCGCGGATACCTACTCTAAGCAAGTCTAAATTCTGTATTCTGAGATTGAGTTACTAGTTATAATTATACCATACCTACTAAAAAGTCTAGAGGTTACATCGTCTGGGAATCTGTAATATTATGGAACCATACCTACCTACGTCCCATACATTTTGTTAAAACAGACAACTTAGCAGTCATCTACGATTGGCGTACAAACTCCGAGGTCAAACGCTGTTTCATCATTGAATTCCTTAGATCCTTCCCTTCTCCCCGCTTCTGTAGCCGGACCTACATAACAAGTACCTATGTATGTTGTACTTAGATCTAATGCTTGTTAGCCACCAGTTTCGTTCCGCCTGCGCTATAGTACTGTGTGTACGCAGCGGTCACCTCTGCCTGCGAGTATTTTTACATGCCCAACAACGACGACCCAATTGGCGCAGTGGCTAAGCGATTGGACTGCTGCGCTAAGGGTTGCGGGTTCGATTCCCGGACGGAACAAAAAATTTTGCGATCCGCAGATGTTTGTCCCGAGTCTGGGTGTTTGTGTGTGTAATATTTCATGTTTGTGAAACGCACCTACGATACAGGAGAAATTGCTATGCTACATTTTATATATTAATTAGGCTTTTACGAAAATAGGACTACTATATTCATAGTAGTCCTATTTTCGTAAAAGCCTATTTACAAATATCTAGATTCTAGGTCCTATTTACTATTGAGAGATTTGTTTTTGTGGCAATTAATCAGATGACAGTATTCTCTTGACCACGATCACTCCAACATTTCTTCTCTTCTTGTTTGAACAATGATGAACACGAGCAGGTTCGAAGTCCGAATCTGGGCGGAGTCCATCATTTTTCAAAATCAATTTTAATTTAAACTTAGCATGGGCAACATGCTAAAATGACATCAATAGTCATGAATATTTTCATGTCACCGATGCTATTTAATGCTCGACGTAAATAAATCTCTTTTTTTTTCACTTTAAAAAAAAAAAAACGTCGCCCCACACTAAGTATTTCTTCTGTATCGTGGGTGTGTTCATGAAATATCACATACCTACACAAACATCCAAACTCGAGACATACATTTGCGGATCACACAAATCTTTGTCCTGTGCGGGAATCGAATCCGCTACCCTTAGCGCAGCAGTCCAATCTCTTAGCCACTGCGCCAATCAGCACGTCAGTACCTTCACAAATCACCAACTGCTGGAATGTTATCTAAATATGATTAAATAATATGATCAGCGTACGCTCCAGGTGTAAATTGTAACTAGATTGACGTTGGAGACAGTACAGAACTCAGTTACTCCTGATCTTGTGAAGAAAGCTGTATGGAGCTTTCATACTCGACCTCATTGGAAGGTGTCGTCTACGTGCACATTACATGCGTGTCAGATGTGCCACTTTGCTATTAGAAAGACATTTTACTCAGCGCCATGACTTTGAATATTAGTATGTATTATATATAGGTATATATTTCGCCAAGGTCGGATCCAATGTTTGTAAGAAAATGTAAATGATAGATACCTAAATGTTTGTATAGTGAAAAGATAGGAAAACCTGGGTCAAATAACTAAAGTGAACTTTTTAGCCCATAGCTGCCAGATCAACAGCAGCCCCCTTACCATGAACTCTTAAGCAGGACAGTTTAAGACGTGGAAGCGAGACGCCGCATTACTCAGCTCGTAGCGGTGTCTTGTTTTCTCATCGTGAACTGTCTTGTTTTAAGAAGTCATGGTAAGGGCGCAGGTCAGACCTTTTCTGATTTATCACCAAACATCCGTCGCAGTGTAGCTGCTGCGCAGAAAATATGCCTCCAAACACACTGTACATTATCTATTACATACCACTGAAAATCTTATTGGAGTTCACAGGACGGCTACCCATCAGGATAGAGTTTATATTATGTATGCATTTATGTACTCGTATATATAAATTGTTACAAGAGCAAAATAAAAGTGTTCGCATTTTACTGTTGAAATTAAAATAAGTATATGTTAGCGTTGGCAGGCCGCCGGCCGGGAGACTGACGATATCGTCGGTCCACCTGGTAGGAATCAGGTGGACCGACGATATCGTCAGAGCTGCGGGCAACCCGTGGATGCAAACGGCAAGTTGTCGTTCATTATGGCGTTCTAAGGCGGAGGCCTTTGTCCAGCAGTGGACGTCTTCCGGCTGATGATGATGATGATGATATGTTAGTGACTTAAGTTCCTACAGTCAACCGATCAAGCGGTATTGTAGGGCATTTGTTTGAAGCTTTGATTTTTGTAATTGTTTTAATAAATACCATAAAAAGAGGGCTCTGGAAGTCAGGTCAACTCACTGGTTTCATCATTATCATTTATTCACTTGCTACTTAAATATACTCATGACTCAGATTGAATTCGTCAAAACACCCTTAACCGGATTGGCGCAGTAGCTAAGCCATTGGACTGCTGCGCTAGGACTCGCGGGTTCGATTCCCGCACGGGACAAAAATTTGTGCAATCCACAGATGTTTGTTCCGAGTCTGGGTGTTTGTGTATGTGATATTTCATGTTTGTGAAACGCCTACGATACAGGAGAACTTACAAGGGTCGGGCGAAGTTAGTTATTTTTTTAAATTGCATGTTATCCAAAAAGGCAAAAAATCCTAACTTTTTTACTAAACTCTCTAAATAAGCCGTCAATGGGTAGCAGCTTCTCACCGGTTGCGAAAATAATGGGACATCGTTTAACTTTCACTAACAATTTTACAACCTGAGCATAACGCTTTTTAGTCTATCAAGGTCGCCTGATAGAGAATTAGTTCCGCCACTGCATGCAATAGAGACCGTTGGAAATACAGTTTTCATTGATCTGATAACAAACATACGTACTTATAGAATTTATATACATCAAAATATTATATGTTCACCTCTGCCTACCCCTTCGGGGAATACAGGCGTGATGTTATGTTATGTTATGTTAAAATACTTATTATTTTTATATTATTTTGTCAGACTGCCAGACCGGTCTAAAGGTTGCTAAGCGCGACTGCTGATCCTAGGTTCGGATCCCGGGTTGGACAAAGTGTTATTGGGTATTTCCAGTAGCATCACACAGTTTGAAGTTGTGCCCGATTGATGGCAATAGACTCGGCCCCTATTACATTGCGACTCATAAACATACCTAGCGAAATGTGAGTGTACTATCACCTCTGCCTACCCATTCGGGAAATACAGGCGTAATGTTATTTTAAGTTTTTGTCAGACACACATTTCAATTTCGTATTTGTAAGGTTTGTTTTTTTTTTTCTTAAAGGCCTCACTTTCCTTACCTAAGTACCTACCACAGATTTTATACAGGTATTACAAAAAAAGTTCATCTTGCACTTAACCTTCCTTCTTCATAGGGTTTTTTCATGATTGAAGCTGTTTTAAGAAAATTGCAATACGACTGCTTATTAAAATACAAACCTACAAATCTACTGCACGCAATCGTACCTACTGCACCTTCCATTATGACTTCTAGACTGATAGCAAAGTATGTCTCTATTCGGTTTTGGAGACCATTCCAAAACCGAATAGCGACAGCCTACTACGGCTGTTGAAGAACAGCAGAAGAAATCACATTAATTTTATAGTAACACTCCTTCACTTGCTTTTTCAGGACACGATCTACCTTAGGTACAAAAAAATTACATTTTTTAAATGTCATTCAAGGTAAGGTTTTATTATTAAGATGTTGATTGGATATGGACTTATGGAGCGCCGTGCTTTCTGCATAATATTCCTCTGGGAATCGGGTGTGACTTTACGTCTGTATGTGGTTTGGAAACATCATAGAGAAAACAGTAAATTTTCGATCTGAAAACAGCAGCATGAAAAGTTTTGTGAATGGTTCTTTTACAATTACTTGTTATATTATGGGGTTTGTTCAGGAATTCCAGACTAGTTTTGGACTTAAACGAAGCCCTTAATTACAAGTCTGGTATTTATCGTTATAATAAGTTGGGCATTCTCGAATAATCACGTGTGTACAACCAGTCAAACGTAAATAATGATTAGCATCACCTCGCCTCAATAAGAAACTGTTATTGCCAAGCCATAGCACATAGTATTGTGTTGTCAATAGGTAACGGGAAGTTCAAGACAGTACAAATTAAGGTATTTATAAATCGTAGTATAGGTTTAAAAGTCAGGTATTATTGTTATTCGCATAAATATGTCATTAATTGGCATAGCACCGATGTCAAATAATCAAGGTCACTAGGATCAGGACTTAGGTGTAAATATATTTTATTGCTATATCGATACGTAGCGGAAACAGTGATTAAATATCGGATGCAGGTTGAAGACATTATCGTAGGTCTACTTACCAACTTTCTGCGGCATGCGCGCGCGCCGGTATATCGGTGACGGTTCCGTGCGAGTCACTTGCGCGCGCCTCAACGGTGCGCACGCGGATTCGATTTACAAAGTTTTACTTGACAGTGCATTCTATTTTTTTGTTTTAACGACTTGATTGAAACTGAAGTGATCTTAAATATGTAAGTATTTGTGTTATTTTATTAATTGGTATTTTAAATATAGTGTTAAAATGCTCTGGTAATATTTGTAATTCCCAAATAAGATATACGAGTAAAAAATAGGTAGAGCAGGTAAATATTGGTTTAATTTTTAATTACGACATAGCTTTTTGGAATTTCAGTAAGGGTCAACTTATCAACCGTTTGTTAAAGTTGGCTATGATATCGGTAAGCGAGAAGGCCTGTTAATCGAAGTTAAGATTTAGATCTAACAGTAGGTAGTAATTCTTCTGCTTCCTACACTTTACTGATTTATGCTTTGCGGTTTTTTAAGACTCTTTCTTCTATGATACTTAATTGATCGCAGTGTGCATCTTGTATTTTTGCACAGTTTGAGACAATAGTAGATAAATGCATCTCTTTTTTCCCTCTCCAATTTCTAGACTCTTTTTTCACACTTATCTTTCTCGTAGTCGAACGATCTGTTTTTTTTTTTCAAAAATATTTTTATTTCGTGTTCGTTTTTAGTTTGTTGTATGATAAAATATATTTATTTATAACAAGAAGCATTTTGTTTCAAATTTTAACTAACATTACGAGTTAATTAACATTAGTAGTAGATAGAGTCGTTTTCAAAATCATTTTAAGCAGTGAAGCTGCACGTATTTAAATTATTAAATGAATGATAACACAACATAACATAACATCACGCCTGTATTCCCCGAAGGGGTAGACAGAGGTGAACATATAGTACACCCACATTTCGCCAGTTATGTTGTAAGTCCCAATGTAATAGGGGGCGAGCCTATTGCCATCAACCGGGCACAAATCCAGACTCCGTGCTGCTACTGAGAATTACCTAATGGAAAACTCAGTAACACTTTGCCCGACCCGGGATTTGAACCCAGGACCTCTTGCTCAGCGGTCGCGCTTAGCGACCACTAGACCATCGAGGCAGTTAATGAATGATGATGATGAATATTTAATTATAATATTAATTTCACTTCCAGGATCCATATAGTGTAAATTAATAAGCTTTAGTAATTTCGCCACACTTAAAATTTTGATGCATCGTTAGTAATGAATAACACTTATGTTCAAATTATTAAGTAAGTGCTAATATCGAGTTAAATAATATGTTAATTAGTTTCACGATTCATTTAAGACTTTGCAATGCTTTTGTAATTGAATATTAGTTAATTGTTATAATTACTGTTAGGTATAATATATGATATGATAAATTATGTTTGGAGACTTTGAAATTGTGTTTCAAATGCCTCGTAGTTCTATTTCTAGATCGCGTAACGAAATTATCCTTTATGTAAATTATTTTTCTTTAAACTGATTAATAATATAGAGCTACGTAAAGCTAAGCAGTGCATTTAAAACTATTTTATTTTAAGTAAAATATTAGACCCTAGAGATACTAGACATGAACTCAGAGATGAAAGTGATGTATCCTTCACTCAGTGATAGTGTAGTAACACTGACATTCACTAAAAACATGCGCACTCAATGAAATCGTGCAATGTTTACCGAACTCATCTGCATATTGACACGGCACTTGTGTCCAGCATATGCCCGCGACATAAGCTATGACCAACTAAACAAGCGAACCCTTTGAGCAACAGCCTACCAAAACAACGATCTGATTGGCCCAGTGGCAAAGATATTGTAGCAAAATTAGTGTGATCCGCAGATGTTTGCCGCGAGTCTGGGTGTTTGTGTATGTGATAATTCATGTATTTGAAACGCATTTAGAATACAAGAGAAATTCCTAGTGTGGGGATTCCCTTTTTTTTTAATACACCAGCTCCACTTTCAACGAAATGATGTAAAGTTGTAGTTCGTTATTTTACTAGGAACAAAAGCTTTTCCACGAAGCAGCGTCGTAAGTAGTAGTTCGTTAATTGGGCACGTGCTTATAAATACAACTTGCTGAAGCTGTTATGACTGGAGTATGCCTGACATATCTGACAGTAGGCCGGAATCTTCGGCGTCCCAAATCTGGGAATCTTATTGGGTTTTCTGGTCCAATATTACAGATGCCTGTGGATTACAGACTGGGAAAATATGAGTTTCTAACGAAATTTCGTTGACAGTTTAGGGGTTGATCATCATAACTATCATCATCTTAAAGAGGTTTACAAAGCAATACCTCATAACAAAGTACTGTAATGAATATACAGTAACTAGGAAATGGTACGCATTAGAAAGTTAAGTTAGTCCAATAATTTATTATTTAGTTCCTTCCTTTGATTTCTTCACGCGCTAGCCGGCACTTCATAAAAACTGGCCAGTCTGAATGAAGCACGCCAGGCCTCCAATTGAATTCAAGAATGCAATGGATTGTGTGAAATGCAATCAAATGTAATATCGGAAATCGTAAAATTTCGTAAGAATTTCTTGATCGGAACAATGAATTTAAAGCTGGTGTATGTTTGTAGTATTGAAAACCAATTTAGCAAAAGTGCAGAGACTACGAATTTCTTATCCCTACGATCCTCGCCTATCTTAAATTTGGCCAGAATAATGATAACCAAATCTATACAATGAACTGTTTTTTAAGTATTTATTAAGGAGTTCTTGAACCAACGATTGGATCACCGCTAGTCTAAACGAAGTAGATCCAAACACTTACATATGTGCGGAAACAAAAGAACTCCGTAAAGTTTAGAATGTGGAACCTGAAGACAAACACAACATATACAACCTTACCTTACATATGCCAGTCGACAGTGATGAGGAGGAATATTTTGATGCATAATTTTTTGATGTTTTTTTTGTTTGTATATATTTTTAGTTTTAATAATAGAATAGGTATGTAGTATTAAAATTTAAATAAAAATTAGGTTATTAATACAACCTTATAAATGAATGACATTGATGCAATACCTCTGCAGACATCGTTGCTTCAGCCAGTTGGTCGACCACAATGATGGAGCAGTTTAATTTCAATGCCAGGCCACATATATTGTTTATTTGAAATACGTATGTTTTGACAGTAGTTGTGTGCTGTAGGCTAGTGGTTGATGGAACGTATTCGTACGCAAATGGTTGCAGGTGCAAACCTAACCTAAGATACCACTGACTAACGGATAAGGAAAACATCGTGAACGTGGATTTAATTATCTGAAATCGCCAATTCGCAATGAGGCGTGGTGATTAATGCTTATGGCTTTACTGTAAAAAAAGTGACTTGCACTGCAGTAAAACAGTTATTAAAAGTACGTTTAACCTAATATTACCATGTATGCTATTACCACGCGCGATAAATACTGTGCTGCGAAACGCGTTCACGTTATACGGTTTTATGGAGCCGCGAATATGATTGCACCGCTCCGCACTTCCGCTTGTAAAGTGTGCAAGCAGCGATAGAGGATGTGTACACACCCTTACCGGTTTAGACAGAATAATAATAATTTACAAATCAGGTTTAGAATGTTTTATGATGAAATAAGGTCTAATATAGTCTTAGGTATACTGGTAATAAGGGCAGTAGATTTCAATAACATCTTACGGCTAAAGGCAGTAGGAGCGTTTATTCTTGTGGAGCGTAGTGCGAATCCTTCTGCATAATATTTCACGTATGTTATATCTTCTAGTGCCGTGTGGTATCTGGCCTAGAATTGACCACCCGCTCTCCTCCCGTGGGTGTCGTAAGAGGCGACTAAGGGAAAATCCATAAGATGGGCAGCAGCGTCTTCTGTACTTTGACCACCAATACTGCGAACCCCAAGCCGCTTGTCAAGCGTGGGGATTATGGCACTTCCCCCCCTCTACAAAGGGCGAAGCCTTTGTTCAACAGTGGGCTTCTTCCGGCTGATGATGATGATGATATCTTCTAACATGGGCTCATGCTCCTTCATGCTTCGATTCCCAGATTTTAAAGAAATAGAGATTTTTTAGGTGACTCAGAAATGTTGGCTTGCGGCATGCCTATGGCCAATTGCGCAGAAGCCATTGCTATGCCAACCGGGCGCATCATTACAGTTCTCGGACTTTTTTATTTGTTTTGCATAAGTTTATGGTCATGTTGTCATCTTTACTTAAACCTTCGATTTATTTTTAGTACCATGGCAGAGGTTATTATTTTTGCGAGTAACGGCCAGCATGTTAATTAGGTACCTAAATAAGACCGTATTTTAAAAGATGACTTCAAATGATGATTTCAAAGATTTTTATCATTCCAAGTGGTTTTGTATCTAAATAACCGGCACCGAAATAAGTACCTATCCTTTGAGTTTTTGTGAATGTTTAATGCCAATGATTTTCGATATTAAAGTTAGTCTTTAAGGAACACCACCAAAAACAATTTACGCAAAAACACGTTGTTAAATCATAATTTGCGTAACAAATGTAAAAACGTGCAGAGCATAAGACTTCAAACTACCACTTTTCGTCCACCATACTCTTCAAATATTGGAGCTAATTACGCAAAACTGTCATCAACAAGTAATTCTACTGTTGGTCCAGCGACTAGTGTTTGTAATTGAGAAAATACTGATAGTTTCGCAAGGCCTAGCCCACGTTACTCGGCCGAGCCGCTTGCTTAGATCCGATTGCTTCATCACGAACCCTACCGAAGTGCGTAACATACTTTGCTTGCGATTTATCTCCTTCTAAATGTGAAATATTACTATTAATTTTATCAAGCTTTCGTTTTTTAAATTTCTTCCCCATATAGGTATTTGACCAGTCACCACTGGCTGTTGGGATCTATTGGGATATTATTGATATCTGCCGAGTGGTATGACCGTTGGACTGCCAAGTCAAAGATCGCAAGTTCAAATCCCGGCACGCACCAATGTCTTTTCGAATGTGTTTCATGTGCGTATTATAAATTAGTTATCAGTTATATGACTTTTGGTGCCATTTTAGCATGTTGCCCATGCTAAGCTTGAATCTAACCAATTGAGCACTGAGCCACGGATCGGCAAAGGTCGCGGGTTCGAATCCCGCTCGTGTCCATCATTTTTCAAATTTCCTTTATCAATTTAGTTATCAGTTGCTAAAAACGGTGAAGGAAAACATCGTGAGGAAACCGGCACACCTGAGAGATTTTTCAACGGTGTGTAAAGCCATGTCAGAGGCCTACATGAAGTTTAAACTCTGACACCAGGTCGATCATCAACCATACGATAAGGAGATTGATATCTTTCCAGAAAATCCGTAAGGAATTTTGATCCAAAGGTGGAAAATACAAATTCCATCCTAGCAAATCTACAATCTATCCAAGTAAAATCTACATCATCTTGTTCTTGTCACTATACAGTAAGCGAAAGCATTTTTGTTCACTTTCGCAGATAATGCGGCAGCTTATTATAATGATCATCATTAGACAACTTTTTCCCAGGTCTGTATTTTCTAATAACCTTGTGTGAAACGACATAAGCATAATAAAATATCCTCAACAAAACCTAACATATTTATTGTCAGTAGTACAAAAAGAAAACCTACTTTATTAAGATGCTGATAATTTTAAAGATCTAAAAATCGCCGTAATGTAAAGAGTTATAGATTATTTTTGTGAAATGTTCGAACAACATTTAAAAGACAAAACGTGTAACTGCCTGAGCTGCCTCCAAGATGGGTAACGCTTTTTGATCTTCTTTTTTTACTCACAGCCCAAACTACCGTCAATTTTATTCATTAATAGGTATCTGAAGAATATACGACCTACCAAGAGCCGACAAATAATGTAAAACCCAACAGTACTTAATTACTAAATACTAATGTAGTTAATTGTTAGGAAATCCAAACCTTGAGGTTTGCGCATCCGTTGCTGCTGATGTATGTCGCTATATGCATTGGCACAGATCGGCAACACACATGAAATAAAACATCTAATAAATATTTATTGTATGTATTGGCTAAAATCAAATTATTTTTAATTTCTAGTAGATGACTATCGAAAGAAGTTTAGCAATTCTCGAAAAAATGCATATGAAGCTCTAAATTAGCTTCAAATATGAACTCAGATTTAATAGCTAAGTCTGAATTACTATTAATCTCACGTTGTATTTTATGATAAGACTTCATCTTTCGAAATCGCATAAATTCTGCATTTTAATAGTTTGACCGCTATAATAAATCTTATGTTTTCGCAATATTGCAATGTAGAACAACCCGCGAGAGGCAATCCGCGAAAATCCGCAGAATAAAGCAACTGTCTGCTTACTCCTACAAATCTTTTTCTTAATGTTATCCTGACCAAATATCGGTCATCTGCGCAGAAAATTGTACCTTAGCACCCGCACTCTCCATTCCCACTAGGGATGTTACGGAGCTTCTACTTCGATTTCAAAAGGTCGGAACTTCTGATTGATTTTACACCATCGGTTCCGATTTCAATTATAACAATTTCTGTTTCTGCCATTAGATTCACCTTTGATTCCGATAATCTAAGGTCTAAACATCCGATTCTGGTTCCGATAAAATCCCTTCCGTAACATCCCTAATTCTCAGTTACACAGTTTGATGGAATAGAAATCCGATAGGGCCGAAGGGAGATGTGTCCTGAAGGACCAATGGTTTAACGTGCCTTCAGAGTTACGATGTATTGAATTCTCGATGTGTGGAAATGTAGTCTTCATTTTTATACCACATATTAAAAAGAAATATCTTCCGGATCTATATTACTGTTACATCGTGTTAAGTCAAGATTCGGTCTTCGACTGCAATAATAACATCGCGCGTTTTCGCAATTGCATAATATTGCGTGTGCATTATGCATGATTTACGCGCACGCTAGACATACTGTATCCTTTGCATAACAGTAGCCATAGGGAGGTACCACTCGCATAACTGGCAACTAGAGAAAAACGCTAATGCTGGCAACATATTACGGCTTCAGTATTAAACATTATAAAACGGAGGCATTTATCATCATCAGCCTATCTCAATCAACAGCTGGACATAAGCCTCTTCTATGGCACGCCACTGAGCTCGATCTTCGGCTTTCCGCTTCCAACCGCTGCTGCCAGCCATTTTTATCGGGGCTTTACCTACTTCTAAACTTTACACACCAAGTTCGGAAAAGGATCCTTGGTTATAAATTTCAAAATACAAATGATTCGTCATCCAAATCTTATACTTCTGGGAATATTTATATTGCTTATGCCTTTGTATTCTCTCAGACTTCTAATTTCAGGACCTCTTCCACGTACTATTAATAAATATATCAAAATTCAGCCGTTTCTAAGAC
The DNA here is from genome assembly GCA_905340225.1 of Abrostola tripartita. Taxonomy (NCBI): domain Eukaryota; kingdom Metazoa; phylum Arthropoda; class Insecta; order Lepidoptera; family Noctuidae; genus Abrostola; species Abrostola tripartita. The sequence goes on from HG996494.1 coordinate 3,756,612, forward strand.
TTGAGTGCAAGTTATGTCTATAGCGAACTAAACCATTCGCGCTTTGCTTTTGTTTATCTATAGGTACTTAAAAATATAAAGCTGAAGAGTTTGTTTGCTTGAACGCGCTAATCTTAGGAACTACTGGTCCGATTTGAAAAAATATTTCAGTGTTAGACAGCCCATTTATCAAGGAAGGCTATAAAACATCGAAATCCACGCGGACGAAGTCGCTGGCGAAAGCTAGTCAGTCATGTAACAAAAGAAAAACGTTACTACCACGACATTATTTTGTTTGTTTTCAGTGTTTTACCAACAAATACCTACTCAGGATGCGTTTATAAGTAGGGCTAGCAGGGTACAATCAGACATGCCTATCTCTTCCTGTGGAAGTTATAAGACAAAAAAAATATTTGGTGAATTGACAGGCGCATCCTTTACAGGAAACTGATAACATCATACTACTGTAACCATCCCCAAACTAACATCATAAATTTCGGGAGAATGAAATGCACACATTCCTACACGAATACAAGATACAGCCTATAAGTAGGCTATTGAATATGATATTTTAATAACCGAACGTGTGAATCTTTGACATTGGATGAATGTATCGTTGTATTTTATATTATGAATGATTCAGAGATTAAACAAAATATAAATACCGATGCGTATTATAATATTGTATTGGAATTTCTCTGATTACTATATTCCCACGATTTTTGTGTAATTTTAAGGCGAATCAGAACTTGTAAATTATTTAGATGCTATCACTGCTATAAACAGTGATAGACGAGTAGTATGACCGTTGGACTGTCAAGTCAAAGGTCGCAAGTTCAAACCCCGGCACGCATCAATGTATTTTCGAATTCATGCGCATACTATAAATTAGTTATCAGTTGCTAAAAACGGTAAAAGAAAACATCGTGAGAAAATTGGCACACCTGAGAGATTTTTCAACGATGTGTGAAGCCATATCAGAGGCCTACAGGCAGTTTAAACTCTGACACCAGGTTGTTTATCAACCATACGATAAAAAGAAGATTAAGATGCTCTTGCACTTTTCAGCGTTTTGTAAGCAGGTGGCGACGCGTGCGGAGGATGTGCTTTAAAATCTTTGCACCAGCTTGCCTAGTGACGAGATAACAATAAAAAAAGATGGGAGAAAGCAATCGATAACAGATTTTTATAAAATTGTGAGCTAATACGCTTATCAATGAGACTCCTTTATCAATCTTTGTACCTATTTATCATCACGTATTAATATTACACAAAGAAACATTATCGTTAATGTTTATATAATTACAACTAATTAACATACAGTTATTAATATTACAGCGATTCATGTACTTACAATGTACATGGGTATTACAAATCTTGTTAGAAAATGTTGTCATGAGTTTATCCACATCATAATTTTAGCTGGCGCACGTCGAATATCAAAGCCCTCCTGATTCTTGACTTCAAGAAGGTACTTCTTATCTACTAAAAGTAGGTATGTAGGTACCTGGTTACCTACATAAATCTTTATAAAATATATTAAACATTTCCTCAAAATGTAAGGACGTCAAAAACTCCATTAATTGGGTAGACTGTGTATAGAGATACCTGCATTTTTCTATCTTCTTTCAAACCGTACTAGTACCCACCTACTGCTCAAGACGATTTTAATTCAATGACTGACCGGTTATTTTACGTTCGATGAGCACCGGACAAATATCTTATGCACTGTCACGTCAGACCCTATTAATTGTATACAAATATAGACATATGTATATCAATGAAAGAGAAAGTAATAGGGTACCTTTTCGAAACCGCTATCAGTTGTCAGTTGAACTTTGGGCTTCTCCCGGGCCGGCAGTAAGCAAACCGATCATCATAGACGGGCGTGTAGTATCTTTGTTTCGATAAAATACTATCTAAGCTATCGTTAACGTAACTCAGTATGTTATCGAGTGCACGTAGAGTAACATTATAAAATGATAGGGTCCCTTATTGCGTTAAACATTGCGTGGTTCAATGCTACTGTGAACTTCTTTACTCGGCTCGTGTTGATTTTGTTGACGGCGTGGGTGTATCATGGCTTTGTTTTGGCTGAAGTGTTTTTGAATAGCTACAAGTTGGTGTACCCGCCGTATTTAGCTAAACCTTTGGCGAATGTAGTGAGTGTGGTTACTGATGTTGCGAGTTCTGTCGTAAGGATTTTTGCTGTACAGGTAAGGTGTTTTACTACACTCCGGGTTATTAGAATTCGTGCTAAAAGTGTACCTTGTTTTCATCGTTTCCTTGTCATTTAATTTTAAACTGTCCCAATGTTGGCAAAAGTAATTTTAACAGTTTTTGATATAATGTTTGTTACATTTCTGACGCACAGAACTCAAATAGCAATCGATTCTAGAATATGGGTCTTATATAGACCAGTTCGAACACTTTTATTTTGAAGTACAACGATGATAATATGCAGCCAACGGAGTGCATAGCTGCATTCATACCGACATCATTAAATCTATGTCGACCGCTGTCGCAATGTGAAAGGGGCCGGACATGAACTACTCATTACTCTCAGATATCTACTATACTATCTAAACAGTTTCAGCTGTTGTGGTACCAATGACCCAAACTGTACTTATCAACACGTGTAGTTCACAAGTGATACGGTTGTAAGATTAATTAATAATTAGTATTACCAAACATGCTTACATTGTTAGTGTGTAGGTACTATCGCTAATTATGATCCTGTCTTAATAACATTGTTAGATTTTAGTAACAATTCATTGCATGTTTCGGTAGCTTTCTTTTACTGGAAAAATCCTTATGGACTTCATCTGTATTGGGGTGGACGGAGCGGCATGCCGGACTCTTACCGGCTAAAACCCCAGGGTGTCAGCTACCAGGTCAATGGACGCGGGACCTGCGTACGCTGCACCGCATCATGATTCGGTACTTAGTGTTAAACCAGTCTCATTAAAATTGTACGTAAAGAAAAAAAATCGCTTTGCATAAAGATAGGTACTCTGGTTGTAATTATTATGGACGCAGGAGCATGATTTTATGGCGTAATTAGTGTTATTGTTTATTTATTATTATGACCATAGTAAATAAAACGTATGACGTAGATACGAGTAGCAATGCGTTTACTATGTTAGCATACCTACCAACTCCTGCTCCTGATAAACATCAGCTGACATAAATTGTAGGAATTAGGGTTGTCATGGTACTAATCTATACTATAATATTATAAAGCTGAAGAGTTTGTTTGTTTGCTTGAACGCGCCAATCTCAGGAACTACTAGTCCGATTTAAAAAAATATTTCAGTGTTAGATAGCCTATTTATCTATGAAAGCTATAGGCTACAAAACATTCGAAATCCACATGGGTGAAGTCGCGGGCGGAAGCTAGTTAAGTTAATAAAAGGAGCAAACATGACTCGCAAGCTTTGCCCGCAACAATAAATAATACTTAATCAATTCAACGCCTTTTGGAAACTTCGCACATACTACATAATTATAAAACAGTTAATAAAAAAGTATTTCTGGTGTTATTGTAGTCAATTTAGTGTATTGACAACCCTGTGGTAGGTAGATTCGCGGTTTAAAGTAAAATTAAAGACCAATGCAATTACTATTAAAGATGGTGCTATCTGCATTTATAATTCAACGTCAAATTATTTATAGACCTACATACGTGATATGGTAAAAGCAGATGCATAAATGCCAACATCGTTTCGCAGAAGATCTAGTTTTGTGTGATTATAGTTCAAGACTTGGGAAACATATCCCGGGTTCAATGTAATCGAAGCAATTCTAGGCCGGTGTTGAAGGTAATCCAGTATTTCATTTTTGTTATAATATTTATAGTTTGATACTTTCAATATTTTAATGGGACGCAAAACGCAGTTCATTTAATGAATACCTACTACACCAGATACCATGTGGTATCCGGCCTAGAATTGACCACGCCCTTTATTCCCGTGGGTGTCGTAAGAGGCGACTAAGGGAAAACCCAGATGCTGGGCAGCAGTGCCTTCTGTAACTTGACCACCGAACACTTGAACACTGCTATCCCCAAGCCGCCTGCCAAGTGTGGGGATTAGGGCAACCTCCCCCCTCCCCTTTATAAAAGGGGAAGGCCTTTGTTCAACAGTGGACGTCTTCCGGCTGATGATAATGATGACACCAGATACACTAATTAGGTATCTATATTATGCAGGCTCGTACCTACATAGCTACTGCGCAGATCTGTCCATCTGTGAGGTTAAGTATTATATACATATATATAGGTTCGTCGCGGTCAGTAAGTAATGTGATGGCTGACCGTTTTTCACACGTCGAGACCCTTCCGTACTACGGAAAACACGTTAAGCTGTTATTCCTGCTCCTGATCTCTCTCCGGCCGTGTCGGTTTGCCGTCCCATCGGACTATGAAAGTGAGGGAATTAAAAGTGTACCTGTGTTTGCTGTGTGGCTAGTCTCAACTGAGATATGCCGCCGAGACCCAAATTCGGTCAGGAAGACATCATATTATATGTACGAATGAGTGTAACCAAGTTGTTTTATATGTAAAACGCTCTTGTTAGTATCTTGTTATAAGACCTCTCCTTATGCAAATATTTAAGGAGGCATTGACCACCTCGCTTCCTCAGTACCCGTTGAGATTTCGGAAATTTAATCTGAGTTTCATCACAATTTGTACCTAGGTATGTTTAGCGTAGTATTAGTTACTTAGAGAATCAAATACCTATAGGTTCTTACCTCGTCATATATCTTCTCTATTCTCCTCTTGGTTAAAGCTCTAGTTTAGGTTATTGCTCGATGTTTTCTTTTTCATTTTTTTTGTACTTACGTGTGTATTTGGAAACGGTCGTCCCACACTAGAAATATTCCTGTCAAAGGTATCCACGACACCGTAGATGTAACTGATGTCGTGTCCATCGCTTAGCCTCGGTCGGCGCCATGAAGTCTTCAAAGTATGCCCACTTAAGATAACCTATACTAATATATAAACTCATATACCTAGATAAAAAAATCTTAGATGTTAGATACTTATTAGAATACTAGCGACCCGCTCCGGCTTCGCACGGGTATAAAATATATATTATAAGTATTTCTCCACTATTCAATGGATGTTATTATACATATAAACCTTCCTCTACAATCACTCTATCTATTAAAAAAAACCGCATCAAAATCTGTTGCGTAGTTTTAAAGATTTAAGCATACATAGGGATATAGGGACAGAGAAAGCGACTTTGTTTTATACTATGTAATGTAAAGAAGTTACATAGATATCATTAAAATTATCTCTGCTTTTGCTGTGCCCATAATGATGTTATATTAAAAATCTACCAATTACCTATTATGGAATGCAATAAAGTATTGAGTAACGATATTCGTGTTTATGGACAATATTTTTCCTAGTCTAGGTAAAACCTAACCGCCTTCAAGGTGGTTCATCGACCTTTCATCCGTAGTCCCTTCTTGCAACATGTATAAATTAAAGTTATGTATTACCAAAGAGGATTTACATTGTACTTTGATATATCGTATACGTGCCAACAGTAGGTAGGTATATTTTTTGTTTTGTAACATTGACTGTGATAAAGTTTCATAACACTGTGAGTTACGGCTTGGCAAGACTTAGAGATTACTTATGTTCTTATTGTCAACACACCAACTCGGTAGTTGTTAACATACGCTATTGCAACACGCCTTTGACATAAATTTCTCAAGCTCAAGTTTATTTATTACAAGCCTACGCCCGCGACTTCGCCTGCGTGGAAAAATCGAGTCTTTTCCGGGATTAAAATAGACGATGTCCACCCATAGATAGTTCCGGAAATTACCCTCTACATACAAACAAACAAATTGTACTTCATTATAATATTAGTATAGTAGATGATACGTAGGTAGGCCGTGTGGTATCCGGCCTAGAATTGACCACCTCTTTTCTTCCCGTGGGTGTCGTAAGAGGCGACTAAGGGAAAATTCAGAAGATGGGCAGCAGCGTCTTCTGTAACTCCCCCAAGCCGCTTGCCAAGCGTGAGGATTATGGCAAACCCCCTCGCTTAAACGGGGAGGCCTATGTTCAACAGTGGACGTCTTTTGGCTGATGATGATGAGATGATACGTTAAGGCACGGGTAATCTGTGACATCGGATGATCGGACCAATACAAGATGTCTAATTAAGTCAAGTTTCTGCTTTTACGAGAACAATTCTGAACCCGAATGATAAATATCAATTATTGCCCCCACAATTAGTCTCACGAATAATTAATAACCCGTAATGTTATTATCTATTACCTATTACCAGCCCGTATAGTCCCACTGCAGGGCAAAGGCCTCCCTTCCCTCTTTCCACATGTCCCGGTCTTCCACCACTCAACACCAGTCCCGAAGAATTAAGGACGTATAAACATAAAAATATATAGGTTTAATTTTCTCTTTTCAGACTTTCACGATGAACGCCTTCATGCGAAGATTCCTCAGGTTCCTGGTGTCATTGCTGGCAATAATTGTGGTGCCTTTGACATACCTGTTGAATATAAGAAGGAATAAAAAATGTCCGCCGCCTACGAATCCTTTACTCTTCAATTCGGCTACCAAATTAGCCGTAATGATAAGGGCAAGACAGGTAAATGTCACTACTTATTATTGGAGTGCAAGTAGGAAGCTTTCCTGAGTAATACTACCATGTACGAAAAAAACTTATGATTAAAATACACATCATTATCACACTAATATTAAGACGAAAGTTTGGGAGTGTGTTTGTATGTTTGTTACATCTTCAAATTTAAACGACTGGACCGATTTTGCTATTTGGCGTGGAGGTAGCTGACTCCCTGTAGTCTATATTCACATATACTACTTTTTATCCTGAAAAAAGTAGCAGGTTACACCGTGGGGCGCAGCTATTTATTTATAAAGGGGTATTTGGGTGGTATAAGCATCGAATCGCATTCCTCGAAATTACCCATCGACTGGCAGAATTCATTTTTTGGCCGATGAACAAGCCAACCCTTTGGTCACGTGAAGAGTACACCAATACCATATAAGTCCATGCCTAAGAACAATCGACGCACCCTTGGTAGTCAATCTTTCACTTCAAGTAAAGTCAGTAAATTTAAACCGGTGTAACATTACTTCCAGATCACATCAGAGCAAGTTGTACAAGCATACATAGACAGATGCAAAGAAGCAAATCCATATTTGAACGCTATCGTTGAACCTCGTTATGATGCCGCGCTCAGAGAAGCTAGGGGCATCGACAAGATGATAGCGTCTTCAAACAGAATGCCTGAAGAGCTGGAGAAGGAATACCCGCTGTTGGGCCTGCCGATGACTGTGAAAGAGAGTTTAGCTGTGGAAGGTATGGGCTACATGGCAGACCTAAAATGATGATGAGGCTATCATATATCATCATTGTAGGTCTATAAGTCCATTACGGAGAATCTATACAGTGCTGACTTTTAAACTATTGCGTTGCATGATGATAATTAATCTACAACACGGGAATTAAAGCGAACACAATTTTTAAATTTTCAGCTTGACGTTTCTTTTTTGAATCTGCTTGTGACCAAGGCCCCTGCAACGCGGTCGAAACGTCAAGCTAAAAATTTATAAATTGTGTTCGCATTAATTCCCGTGTTGTAGTTTAATTAAAATCTGTACGGTGGTCTTAAGTAAGATTATGCACCTACTTTTTTAGTCATAATTTAATTATTGTTTTACTTCTCACATTAAGGCACAATTTGGGTTTATACTGTTTATAGGTATATCATCCCAGTTAAATGACGAATTCTCTCAAAAAAGGATAAAATCGGGAGCACAATAAACAGAAACCTTATTCTTAAACCTACCATTGCAAGCCGCACGCACTCAATTTCGTTCAGAGGTTGAACGTCTTGGCGTTCGTTGCGTTTTACTGTGCGGAGAAAGCAGAGAAAGTTTTGTTCACTCAAATTCACGATCTTGTATTCGCTTTGTAGAATCGTGTAGAGCTAGGTCTGGATTTCGATAGTTATCATCTGAGTATGTTGAAGGAATAAAGTTTATTGATAATAATTATTTAGTCGTTGTCTCACCTGTTTCATCACTAAACTGCCCCCTTACCATGAACTCTTAAAGCAGGACAGTTTAAGATGGGGAAACGGGACACCGCTACGTGCAGTGTAATGCGGCGTCTCGCTTCCACGTGGTAAACTGTCCTGCTTTAAGAGTTCATGGTAAGGGGGCTGGTCTAGGTCTCTCTAGAATGACACCAAACACTTCCTACACAAACAACAATAAATAATTAACAAACTATAGTTACAACATTTATTAATTGTTACACACGTAGATACCTTCAGAATGTTAATTATTATAGATCTGTGCTAATAATTGATCATTAAAATTCCAGGCATGAGCAACGATTGTGGTACTGTGTACGCATATAGGAATCCAGCGAAGAAAGACGCTGCTGTCGTACAACAAGCTAGGGCAGCTGGGGCCATTCCAATAGCAGTGACGAACACACCACAGTTGTGTATGAACTGGGAAACATACAACAATGTTATAGGAATCACGTCTAATCCTTACGATCAGAAGAGGACTACAGGTGGATCTTCTGGCGGTGAAGTAAGTAGAAAAATTGGTCTTATATCGTTTGAATCGAAACTAAGTAGGGCTTCCTATAAGTCCTTGACTTTAGTTTTAAAGTTTGGCTTATAACCGACTTTTAAAGCTAATGAAATCGGATGTCATATTTTACAGTATTTTAATTAGATGAGTTATGTAGTGCAATAATATAATATAGGAAAAATATTTTTTATTCAAACTTTCAAGCCACTTTACCACCTTTAGATATATCGTAGTCTACAAAGTTAGTACTTTGTAAAAGAAAAAAGTAATCCAAAATACCTTTTGCACCGCTCAAAATTTCTTACGTAATGAACTTACTGAACTGTGCAATGTAATTTAAGTAACAATTCTTACAAAGTAGTTCATACGTAACTCACTAAGTGTCCATTATAACGACAGTTACTTTTACAAAACACTTCTTGTAAAACAAAATAAACGACAACACCTAACCTCGTAAACAAGACTAGAATCTAAATATCTAATCTGAAGAAATTTTCTTGCAATAATAACTTGTATTTTTGAATACTACGCGTTTATACAGTGACACGTTTTTTGGCAATAAAGAAGGCAGAAACCATGAATAGTTCTTGTATATCTTTTGTACAAAATTATTAGAAAAATACTTAAAGAAATATCCTATTTTTCAGTCAGCATTGATCTCAGCAGCCGGCTCGGTCATCGGGGTTGGATCAGACATAGCTGGCTCTCTCAGACTGCCACCTATGTTTACTGGAATCTTTGGACACAAACCTACACCTAGACTAGTCTCCGTCGAAGGTAAGATCACTTTGAGAAATCATGATGACTACAGTTACATCTATACTTGCAATTGTTTAAAGCGCCTGACTAGGACTTCGTCTAGATTAGTACCACTAAACTCTCATCAACTAGTCTTATCAATAATCTTAATACCTTTTTTTAATAACACACCATTAAATAACATGGAAAACGTTTTTTTTTTTCTTGATTACGAATTTCTTGTTACAGGCCATGTTCCGGACTGTTTAGATCCTGATTTCGAAGAATATTTTGCTGTTGGACCACTTGCTCGGTACGCAGAGGATCTTACCTTACTCTTAAAGGTTTTGAAGCAACCTGGTAGCCCTGATATACCGCTGGACAAGCCGGTAGGTTGCACTCACCTCCATCCCCAAAGTAACCTCTTTCTATTGTTATCAAAAGTATTGTATTACTTCTTTGGTATTTAGTCCTGGATGGCAAGGGTCGTACTTACAGTAAAGACCAATTTTCGCCAGGGCTGCTTTACTCTTGCCAATGCAAAAAAGAAATCGTAAAACATTTGTTTTGTTTGTAGAAAAATATTTTCCCTTGGCCCTATTTATATACCTAGTGAGAAAGAAAATATAAGAAACAGTGATTTCTTTTCTGGTTCTAACTTACATGACCTTCTATCGGCTGACTGAAAGGGCTTAGTATGTCGATCAAGGGTAAGAGGCTTAGCTGTAGGCTGCGTCCGACTAGAAACAGTACAGGAATGAAGGGCGTTACTAACTGAAATGCAAAGGTGAATATGACAGGGTATACAAAAAAAATATGACAGAAGTGTGTAATCAACATTTAACATTAGACATTTATAAGCCTTTCCTTGCCTATTAAGACTCGGTTTTCCGAATCGGTCGATTATATTTTGTAAAATGAAAATTTTAATTGTACGATTGTACGATTTTTCCAGGTGGACATTTCTAAACTGAAGTTCTACTATATGGAAGGAGACGGTAGCAACGTGTCAGATCCTATAGGACCCGAAGTTAGGAAAGCTATGGAGAAAGCTAGAGATCACATCATGAACACCTACAACATCGAAGTTAAGCCGGTCAGTATTTTACTTTATCTATAACTGCGGAACTCAGAAAGATTTAATGATTACATAAACTATCACTAACTAAAGGTTTCCTTCGTGAAATCTTAACGTAGTGTCAGTTTAAGTAATCATTAAATTTCTCTGAGTGCGGCGGTAAGTATTACAACCCGCCTGAAATAAGGAAATGAAAAACTTTACGAGAAACTAGATTTGACGTTTTATCTTTGAGGCTTAACTTACCCCACTGAAGATGTTTGTGAATTTGGGAGTCGGAAATCAAAAACGTCTTTATGGCTAAAAGTACTTGGATGATGACTATTATCCCGAATTTTAGGCGTTATACCTATACCTATCGTTACGATCATGATCACCCCTTAAATACCTCACTGCTAGACATAAGCATCCTCTCAAAAGACATTATTTTCTGTTCTCGACCATAAGTATCCAGGCCTTACGCTCTACGCGTAATATATTAATGGTACCTATCGAATTATGTATAGAGGATTTTTCTTTGCTTTTTCAGTTAAAAATCAAAAACATCGAACACATGTGGGAAACAAGCATCAGAATACTCCTCAATATAAAACACGTTCGTAACATTTACACGGATCCAGAAAAACGGGACCAATGGGTGTCGGTATGGCCAGAGGTCTTGAAGACGCTAATAGGCATGTCAAACCACAACTTCTTGTGTGTATGCTATGGGCCGCTGACAAAGTTCTTCGATGCATTACCAAAAAGTTATTATAAAAAGCTCCTTTCAATATTCGACGAAATCAAAGCGGAGTTTGAGGTGAGTGGATAAACATAAAAATATAATGTAAGGTATATTTACTTATTGTACCTAGATACCTCAAGGTTATGTTCAAATAAAAAAAGGAAACCTACCTAGCGAGAGTAAAAAAATGTCCCATGCCATCACGGGCAAACTATTTATAAGTAGCTACCCTTTAAGTAGTTTGCCTTCAGCACAAAGATCGATGAAAATTATTTTTGATACCTAAATAGTTGATTTGTAATGTCTTTTGTCTCCTTTAGCGAAATGCTCTGGAAGACTTCGTGAGTCGTATTTTCTACGGTCTTCACCGTCTCTATCGCTAGAGCACAAACACCTCTATTTATAGCCTCAACAACGGCCTTCAAATCTAAGTTAAAATTATTTCGTTTCAGAAAATATTATCAGATGATGTAGTTTTACTACATCCGACGTTCCCAGCGCCAGCGCATTTGCACTACAGGATCTACTATAAGTTCCTCAACAGCGGATACCTGACCATATTCAACGCGCTTGGTCTACCAGTAACTCAGTGTCCCATCGGACTTACGAGGAAAGGATTGCCCGTAGGCATTCAGATAGCAGCCAACAAATGCAATGACCATCTAACAATAGCGGTTGCAAAGGAATTCGAGAAAGCCTTCGGTGGATGGATACCACCGAACAAAGAACTCGCGAACAATATAAAGACTGCGTAATGTAAACTTAGAAATAAAACAGTTTAACTCTTTGCCTGTATCTACCAAAAATTTTATACAAAATATGACTGTCATTAAATCTTGTTTTTTTACTACTTACTAGTACTTTGTTAGTACCCTCACATTCTGAGTTTTGCCAAAATATTTTTATTAGAATTTGTTTTTTCAAAGTAAAACTCGACCAGAACCTTTAGGCGCAGGACAGCACAACAAAAACATTTAATAACTTATAACTAACTGAAAAACAAACTTCAAGAAGCGCTCATTAATCAGTTAATCGCGGTCGTGCGTCTGCACGTTACTAGGGGAATTGGGAAGATAAGCTGAAACCACATTCCTGTCATGCAGCTGTCATGCGCCTAAAGCTTCTGGTCGTATAGTACCTACTTAAACTATTGGGACTAAAATAGTTTACTTTCACCAGTACATCTTGGTATTTACATCTTAGATAAAAAAATGAGAGACACGTAAATTTGAGACAACATCGTAAGTATGTCTCATTTTATAATTTATATATACGCTATGAGAAGTATTATTTTTATTAAGGCACCTGTATAAAAAAAGCGTTACTTAAGTTGTTTATATTTTCGAATTTTAAGACTTAATTGATTTTAAAAGTACCTTTAAAAATTATATAGTCTTTATACTTAAGTTATAATTAGTTATATACCTACCCTACAAAATAGTGGTAACTATTAATTCCGTGATTAGGGGATTGCGTCGTATGAAATACAAATGTGATAGATTTTAAAGACATCGGTGCCCTAAACGTTGTAAGACTGTAGCAGTGTTCTACACACTTACAACACATGGACATTATTCTTGTTACTTTTTTATATATAAAATAAACTACAATAACTTTTATGCCTTTTTATTGTCCTTGTATGTATATTTAAATAATGTACTGCTGACCGAATTGTGGCCTGACTCAGCTGAGACTAGTTAACTACGCAGGAGATAAAGTGCACAAGTATGCGCGCAAACACAGGTGAACTCCCTTTTCCCTATCTCTCATAGTCTGATGGGACGGTAGACCGACACGACCGGAGAGAGATCAGGCGCAGGACCGACCAAAGGCCTAACGTGACTTCCGAAGCACGAAGGGGTCTCGACATTTAGAAACGGTCACCCATCACACGACTGACTGCGGCGAGCACGGCTTAACCTTGCAGATCGACTGATCTGCGCGGTGGCCACGTAGCTACGAGCCTGAGCCGAACGAAGCTTGTTTCAAATGGTATATTTAAATGTTTTTATGTCGAATATGTTTGTCTATGGTTATCGATGGATTTATTGATCGCGATCACTTAATATCGAAAGGTTAACAGGTGAGAATCAATTATTATTAATTAGATCTTATCAATTAAAACACGTGTGGGAGGCGTCCCAGTTGTTACATTACATTGCTTTCAGAAGTGTTGTCGAGCTGTGATGAGCAAGAAACAAAAAAAAACACGCCTATCAATGGCGCATCCCCTTAAATGAGCAAATTACACAGAGACAAATATTAAAATAAATGAAGGCATAATCGGTTCCTAAGCAGTGTAAGTATACTTTCAACGGTTTAAATAAACTGGATTAAGTATGAGAAGACTAAAAGGGAGGTGAGAAGGTAAAAAAGAACTTATCTTCTGGATACCTTCTTCAACCATAGCCAAATAAATAAAACCATAGATTACAAACAAGGTAAGTTTGTCTATCATTTGTCTGGTATACAATGCGTAAAACACTAAAAAACCTCGTATTGTAAGTTACTTACGAGTTATTCCATACATTAGTTACACAAAACGTAATTTCAAGGTTAATCTCTATGTCTAGGACAAGCACATGACATTGTGCTGTAGCTGGGTATTACGTTAACTTTGTAAGGCTTCTTTGTGCATTATTACCTACTCAATTTCTTTCTGTTAGTTTTACATAATTTTACAACCTAGGTATACGGGAGAAAAGTAAAAGGTATATTTGAAATAAAATAGTTACATAAAAATCTAGTTAATATCAAGTAGAATTATTGTAGTGGTCACACTATCTATCATGAAGCCCACAGAGGCACTTATTTGGGTTTTTACTAACATCAGTTCATCTAGCTTTATTAAAATCTGCTTCAGATCAAAGATAAAATGTTCTTTTAGTTGAAGCCCAAGTTTAAAGGCTTATTATGATTTTAAAATTTACTATTGTCAACAAAGTTGTAGGCTGTCAAACCAATAGAAGATCATGATGATGGATTGGTATTTATTTTAAGACTTCATGATTATTTATTCGCCTATAACTTAATATAACATCGAATAACGCCAACGATTTGACGAATCGCTCGTAAACGCAGCAACAGGTTATAAACAATAGGTTTTAAGTTATAACATTATAGATATATTTATCCCATAGGTTCGTATTTTTATTATTTAAGTATCTAAAATTAATAAACATAGCTAACATACCTAAAGGAATTTGTGTTTGAAAGTGGTCTTGAATCATGCCGTAGCGTTATGGCAATAATCTAAGCGTGTTGCATTAGTTAACTTTTTATACTACATTATTTACGTATTTTTGTCAGTGAATATTTTCAAAAGTCGGTAATAAAGCTCCAGTAGGGATAACAGAAAAAGATGTAACGGCGAGTATTTGGTGCAAAAATATTGGATTCATAATAAACTTTTATGTTGGCAACCTCTGGCAATATTATATTCAGTAGCATCACGTTACCTTGTTACATTCTATGGTCATAATCAAAGACAATTTTTTACTTTTTAAATATCTTAGCAATGGGCAATTTGGTTATTTCGGATACAATCAAAGTGAAGAAACTTCACTGATTATTAAATATATTATAAATATAGCTGAAAGAAAAATTTAATTATTGTTTTTCATCCCAATTAAACATTAGTCATTCAAGGAAATAAATTGAATGACAATTAAGTTGACAGATTCTGTCAGCTAGTTAGATGAATCTAATGAAAATTAGATTGATTTTCATTTTCAATTCAATAAATTAAATTTATTGAGCATTCATCAATATTTATAACTTTATAAATTTTTACTACGTTCAATCCAATTTTAGTCTATTATTTTTTATTTGCTAATACACGAACAACGCACGCGCAGTACACCCATCGCCCAAAATTACCGAGCGCCATATTGAGAGGCAGACGTTGTATGACTTGAGTGATAAATCGTGGTTAGTGCAATAATTTGAAGTGGAATTTTTGATCTTGCCCTATGGATATACTCTCGGGTACGTAATAAGTGAAAAAGTATAATTATAAAGTGTCTATTTTCACCCTGTAAGCCCTGGCAAATCACATCGTAACCTAGACATAGGCCGTTCTAGTTATCAGTAGATTACCTAGGTATCATCAATCCACTGTTTGCTCACAGTTTTAATCTTATTAATAACACGTGTGGGGAATAGCCATAGGTTTCTTGAATCTAGTTACATTAACAAGATTATGCGATCGCTTTGCAAGGTTCCACGCTCGTATATAAACGGATTTCGATGTGTTTATGTCGGCAGTTGACAGAAGCGTTTATGTATATGACCGATCATAAGTCACCACACCCAGTGACCGGATTGTCGGTTTTAGTATTTGATAGTTTTTATTTCGAATGATTGTTCGCGCGTTGTCGCGTCGGTACGTGATTTGTGATGATAGTGCCGTGTGTTAACGTGATACAGTGAGTGTAATAATAATGTAATTTCTAGGAGTGGTGTGCCTCGGTTGAAAGGCCTGCCGAAAGGACAGGGCTCCACACAAGAGGAGGAAGGACAGCGGCGTTCCGCACTGCAGCACCATGGAGTGCTGTATGTCGGAAGAAGCGAAGGAGCAGAAAAGAATCAACCAGGAAATAGAGAGGCAGCTCCGAAAGGACAAACGAGATGCTCGAAGAGAACTCAAACTGCTTCTGCTTGGTAAGTGCTTATTTCGATAAACACGACAATTAAACATAAAACATCCAATGATTTTCAGGGAGTAGCTCTTACATGCACTAATTATCACAGAATAATTCTGAATCAATTCAAAGCTGCCTTTATCAGAAACATGATAGAATGTGTCATATTTTAAGAATGCTGCTCATTGAAATTGGGCTAAATTATATTATGCACTTCTGAAGTGTTACTTTTAATAGCTTGTGAACACATATTTAGGCGAACTGGAATGACTCAGATGGTTTTATATGATCCAATAAGTACAGCACAGTGAGTGCAATGCCTATACTCTTGTAGGTGTTATTAATTATTCAGCTAATAATCATCTTTCACTGTAACTGTTATTGATCACAATTCCCTATATTCATGATACATTGGATATCTTTATTTATAGGTTCATTACAAAAAAAAAAATCTAATTGGGTATAGGTTATTAAATTATTTACAAAAACTGATGTAATCAAACTAGATTATATATCATAATTAATTAATTGTGCTTTTAGTGTCATGTCAAATAAATGTATTGCTCTAAGGATATAGTTGACGTTTTTATCAATGAGATTATGCAAATTATATTTTTAATAATACAATAGCAAAACTAAGATATATTAGGTAAACCAAGCATACCTAGTTAACTTATAGATTAGCAAGCCTACACTAATGATTGTGATTTAGAGCTAATTCCTGAATATCATAGTGTATTTCATTTATTTCAGTTTCTTTCTATCAATATCTTCAAATGGTATTTTTTAATTACCTAAATATAAGAAATGGATAGGATACATAAAAGTAAAGTTGTAACCTAGCATTTGGGGCTCACAAATGCTGTTGCAATTAAAAAAGGTTAAATTATAATAATGCTTGCCTATAATCATCCAACTACAGGAAAAAAAATTATAATTACCAATATTTCCATACTTGTGCACTGATACTTGTTGAATTCAGACTATTATTATATCTAGGCATTGTCAGAATAATACTTCACTGATAATAGTATCTTAAAATAACTAACAGGGCATTATACATTATGATATTGCAAAAATCTTACTTTTACTTGCCTTGGGTTGAACTTGTAACTTTATGCACACAAATCCACTCATGTCAACCACATGGTCAAAAGATAAACTGGAATAGATGTAAGAAAACACAGTACCTATTTGCTGTTGATGTGTCGATGATCTAGATGCATTTTAATGGTTAACACAAGTGAGCAAGGCATGAAAATAATATTAATTTTAATTTATGTTGTTATTAGATACTTAATTATAATATTAGAAAAAAAAAATTTAATGCATCACACTGATTAAAATACATTAGTTGTTCCTTCAACTTACTATACAATTGAGACAATTTTTTAATTCAAATGTTTTCTGTAAGTTTCATTTGGATTTACTACTGACATAAAACGTAAGGGCACCTGTATAGTTCAGATAAATGACCAGTCAGCAACCGAAGCCAACAGGACACAAAATGAAGTTAATCTGTGTCATGGCCTTGACTCATGCATTGCTAATTTTAGGCAATATTTTAATCATTTGTCAATATTTTTTTTGTGTTTAAGAGTATTTAAGTCAATGCAAAAACCCCCATAGTCATAAAAATTACAATTTTAAATCAACTTTCACTGTTGTATGCATATCAAAGAATACAGATGTCAATAGACTTAATATGCATTTTAGTATTTTTATACCTTCAACTGTCTCACTGCAGGGCTAAACATTTTAAATATAATACTGAATAGGTGATAATATCCATTTGTTAAACAAAGGTTTCTCTCTTAGAACATTAGACAAATTGTCCAATGCCTTTGCACATTATTTTCCAAATTATAAATAAAGCAAGGAAATATTAAGCAGGTACAGCAACAGTATTATTGTTATAGGTTTTACCCAATTGCACAATGGTATAATATACTTAAGGTAGTCCTAAATTAATGATTGTAGTTACCTATATACTTACAATGCTTCCATAAAATTCCTTAATTAGGTACCTATTTGATTTTAAATAGTCTTCAGAGTGTATTGCAACGTTTTAGCTTTTGATTCATCCATCTGTACTTAGTGTCATTCCAAATGACTAAAATGTACATACAATTTTAGGATATTAATAATTGTATGGACATGATTTATCCTCTGTAACAATGGATTGTTCATTTGTTGTTAATTATGGCAGGTAAATATAACAAATAATGATTGAAAGGGGTAACCTGGAGTAATTAACTAAGATTGGTTTAAAACTAGCTATTCTCTCATGTGTGTTGAAAGAGCTATTTTGATAATAACAATACAATAATAATCCCTGAATCGCAAAGTATCACCTTTAAAGTGCAGGATGCAAGAATTTTATGAAAATGGTAACTACTTGTCTTAATGGATCACAATCAAAATTTGACTTCTGGGCTATCACTAGTATCTTTTGAGTTAATAATATGTAAAGTTTTGTCAATTTTTGCATCAAAAAATATTGAAAACATTAAGTATAGTGAAGGCTTATGTATTAACGCTCACCGGTGTAGTTTAGATAACAATCTAACAGATAAAATTACATATTACATGAAATTTTGAGCTGTCAGACCAGGTCCGGTTAAGCTATCTGTCCTTATCAGTGACTGTTGAAATATGCATCTATTATACATTTATGTACGTGAATTTAAAGAGTTCAGATAAGGTCTGAGTTCAGACATCCTCTACTGAAATAAAAATGTTTTCCTGCCAGCAAGTCTGGTAAGGCCATAGCGCAAATTAGAAAAAAATATCTATTCACGCCTGTGGTCCTTGCAGAACCACAGACAGGTCCGTCGTTTTACCTGATAGTATAACATTTGTCTCATCAGCGTATAGGTAAAGGTACCTATACGATAGGAGGTGACAGTATTGCTATTCATCTGTTAATTAACCATACAATATTTTGTGCTTATTGGTTAGCTGAATTATCATAATCAAGTGAGTAATGATACAAATTGATTGTCCAGAGCATCCTTAGTAATCTACCAACTACCAACCTGCTGACTAGATTATCTCTGAGCCATATTATAAGCTATTTATTTTATTCTATACCTCATATCGGCACAATAAGGATGACCAATAAGTTAGATAAAACCAAGTAAACTTGCCTATTTGTAAAATGTCCATAATTAGCAACAAGGTGTGTACTGTTTCCCAGTACTTAAATCAGAGCTAGTTTTAATTTTCGTTGGCGAACCTAGCGCGGCAAATGTCACGTGATAGTGACAGGCTCGTTTGAAATCACGCGATGTCCCTTCCCTCGCCCACAGATACTCGGTTAGGTATATTCAATCAAAATTAATATCTATTTATATAGGTACCTACTCACTATTCTATGTAACTAGCTGTGTAAGTACATTTTTTATAATTAACAATTACATGATTCACTTGAATGTTAGTCGCCATATCACAAGCCACGATCAGCAGACTGCAGACCATTTATTAAGTTTATTCAGGTTGACAGATTTTCCCATTATTATTGCGGTACTTACCAACGTGAATTGCATTTGTAAATATCACGTTGTATACTAACGTTTAAATAGAACTTAGTATGGGTTTATAAAAAGATGGTATCATTTATAAAATTAAACTTAGGCTTATCTTATAGGGGAAACTTATTAATACTCCGGGGAAAACCCGTAACAAACCATAGGCTTGTCTGTGAGAAAGTTGATAAATGCATAGCATTCAACCCAAGAATTTTATTTCTTCTGTTATTAAATAAACTAGCCCTAGCTGTGGTTACAGGTAGAAACCATTATTGACCTAATTGAGACTTCAACTTTGGGTGTCGCAGGGTTAATTCTCTTGTGCCTGTCAGTCGACCGTTGAGTAGATGTTTTCGATATCGATGTAATACATCTTTTATATGACTACTCAATTAGTCCAGAGAATTAGCTTCTGGTTTTGCGCAATTTATACCTTTATAATAGCTTCTTTTGTTGAGCACGTCATAAAATAAGTCTTTAAATATTATACCTACACACAATTTTGCTTATTATATATTTTTTAAAGTACTCAGGTATTCATCTTTATCAAGGCTCCGCCCACGTCTCGCTGTTCATTATAAAACGTAAAATGAGACAGGTACATCTTCATAAGATGCAATAACAAATGTTCTGAGACCCTCCGCTTCCCCTTAACTCTAAACTCTACTATCTCCCCCTACATGTGTTTATAAGAGACTTAACATATGTAATTTTATACCTCAGGTACTGGCGAGTCTGGGAAGTCGACGTTCATCAAGCAGATGAGAATTATTCATGGCTCGGGCTACAGCGACGATGACAAGAGAGGTTTCATCAAACTCGTCTATCAAAATATATTTATGGCCATGCAAAGTATGATACGCGCTATGGATCTACTTTCTATACAATACGGAAATCCGTCCAACTCAGTAAGTATTGTTTACACTGTTGTATGCTTAGGTCTAGAAGTTTCTTTTTATTATATAGGTACTCTGGTACCGTTTAGAGATATAATATAGGTATTTAGCTTTCGATACCTCGTAAGTCTGTTGAAAAACATTGTGTTAGTTAAATGACAATCGTGTACACTTGAAAAAGTACATAAATGCTCTCACGATATCATTACCACATATTCTAAGAAGATGTAGCAGAGACGTATTAGTACATCTTTGTGCTATTCACTATCGTATTCTCTAATGTCTTCGTAAAATATCTGTCTTGTAAAAGTTCTGTGTGTATAAGAATGTAGCCCTTTTACTTAAAAGACTTAAATTAGTGAGGAATCTATGATTTATTATTAACAAGTAAAACTTTAACTGACATCAAAAGTTGTGTTACTTCATATCAACTTACAAAGGACCTATTATAGACTGGGTATCAGTTTACAAGAACACAAGTCAGAATGCAAGTTCAACATAAATTCATTTATATAAATCAATGCTCGACGATTTAGAGTTACGATTATATGTAGCATTGTATGATATTTTGAGGCACCCGGTCGAAACATGTGATTGTGCAAGGCAAAAAGCTAAGGAAATAGAAAAGAAAATGTATAACCAAAAAGTAAACTTTTTATTCGGAGGCCACATGTTTTTTTTTTAGATTAAATTTTAATATAACTGATAAAATATAACTAGAGATAAGTAAAGCAGAAAGTTAAAATAGTAGCAACTGTTATTTAGATTAAAGTTAAAAATAACTTAAAGTTCAGTTCAACTGTGACACAAATTTGTTTTGCTATGACTCCTTATTTTAGATTTACTTATTATTTTGTATTACTACTAATAGCGATTTTATGCTAGTTTTAAGCTGGCAAGTTATATATCTTACTCATAATTGTCCTGATGACGAATCACAAAGGGGAATTTACAATGAAGCAATAGTGTTAACGCAAACACATAACAACATTCCATAGTAAATAAAATGGTTATGAAAATTCCAGGAAAAGGCGGAATTGATATCATCCATCGACTTTGAAAGTGTCACAACTTTCGAGAGTCCGTACGTCGAAGCTATCAAGGCTCTGTGGAGCGACGCTGGCATCCAGGAGTGTTACGATCGCAGGCGAGAATACCAGCTCACCGACTCGGCTAAATAGTAAGTGCCGTTCATAAAAATTCCTTCTGAATAGCTTACAAAACTTAGAAACAAATGACCATGCTATGACATCAATAGTTTATAGTAAGGGACAGTGTTTACAAGCTGACATTATGATTAGTGATTGAATACCGTATTCATTGCCGTATTGTATCATTTCTATATAATAATGGGATTGCGATGAATAATCACGTGTAGGTAATTATCTTAAATATATTTTCCTACAATGCCAGTGACACTGGATCGTCGCCATATCTAAATCCCGGTTACAGGAAACTGAATAATTGTCGGAATTATTTATTAAAAACGCAAAGATTGGTCTAAATTGTATTAACAAAAGTACAATATGAGTCACAGAATTATTTTTTTCTATAATAATTCTTTCGCAATTTGACACATGAAAATATGGTTAAATAAAATACAACTACGCCACTGCTGTCCATGAGGTCCTGTGTTCAAATCCTGGGTCGGGCTGAGTGTTAGTGGGTTTTCCCATTAGGTAATGCTCGGTAACAGCACGGAGTCTGCATTTGTGCCCGTTTGATAACAATAGGCTCACCCCTATTATATTGGGCCCTATAACATAACTCGCGAAATGTGGGTGTACTAAGTATATGTCCATCTCTGCCTACCCCTTCGGGGAATACAGGTGTGATGTTATGTTTTTTTTATATTGTTATTTTGAATGACTATTCTGTTAATATTAGGGTCTCATTGGACCGTAGTAATTAATGGTCTTAAGGAAATACTGAAAAAACAAGCGTTAAACTCAGGCTTAGTGCGCTTGTTTTCATGCTGAATACCTACAAAAGTATACGACGTTATTGTCGAATGGTTTTAAATCCCTAATTAGGTATTATAGTAAACTATACTCAGCGTAAAGGCTTCGTGCTTGGTCTTTGGTGATCCGATTTGAAAGGTTCGATTCCGTTAAATGATAAGGATTTTATAATGCATGTTTATTATTAAATCCGAACTCTGAAAAATTAATTCTCTCTTGCACCATAATGCCATGGTTTTATAAATATACATGAGAGTAATTTGTAAGAACCGTTTATAAAAAAAAATATGCCGACCTCAAAGAGCTATGGATCTTACAAAAACTGCGAGTAAAGCAGCGTAATTATATAATTTTGACGAACTATTTATGTGTTGTGACTACTAAATTGGCGTAAATACAAAGGTAATTGAACATTGAACCCGCATTGAGAAAAGATATTTCTATAGCTATTTGCAGGAAATTGACCGCGTGGCGGCACCAAATTACTTACCAACCGAACAGGACATTCTACGCGTAAGAGTCCCAACTACTGGCATTATAGAATACCCATTCGACTTGGAGGAGATACGATTTAGGTAACAACATAACAATGTAAAGCTGCATGCTTTGCTTCACGTTCACAGGTGCATGTTACAAACTGGGACTATTCATCATTTTACTGTCTATCTATCTCTTTCTCGCAACTGTCAAGTGCCATGTCATTGTGTGTAACAGGAAATATTTATGTGCATGTGTCTGCATTCTAGCTGTTAGCGCTGCATGATATAAATTTCAGCTATTTAAGTGATTTGGCAAGAATCGAAAAAGATGATTACCTGCCGACCGAGCAGGATATCCTGCGCGCTCGACAGCCAACCACCGGCATCCTTGAGTACCCTTTCGATCTTGACGGAATTGTGTTTAGGTATGTTCAAAACCACAGGATTGTTTGATGTGATTCAAGAACGCTAGTAGTATCCTGAGTGCAAGCTCCCATTTACCTAAGACGTTTTTATTCCTTATGCTGGCAAACATTACTTACGGCTATCATTTTATCAATAAACGGTTAAGTCTTGTTTGCCCTACCTGGGTACATCCCAAATACTAGTATTGTTTGAAGTACTTCCCTCATTGATGCCAGGGTGTGGTTTTTATATACTAATTTATGGTCGGATCTGCTTGTTTACATTTGCTTGTTTATGCTTCTGCACAAACTGGCAACATTTCAACACATATCATCTCATACCTTCTGAAACGTTGCCATTATTTTTGCTTGCACAACGACGATATGCATGCAAAGCGCTTATTGCTAGGTTTTACTGTGACTTGCGTATTAAGAGACGGTAATTAGTATCGTTCACGAAAAATTAAGTTTAGTCATGTATTACTGCACACACACTAGTTCTTCGCGAGCTTGGGTGAGTGCAGTGTAACAACAATAACAACGTTGGTTAAAAGACGTCGACGAAAAACATACGTTGTCCAAACTCTAACCATTTCGCATTCGTAACCTATAGCTTGTGTTGTAAAGCTTATACTTGGGTCTTTATTTATTTTGAGTTAACCGTAATATTTCATAATTTCACAATTTATGTTAACGTTATACTGTTAATTCTCTTGAAAGTGCACTCTTGTTTCATAAACTACATTTGAAATTCACGTTTTCTTCCATACATACCAGCGACATTAGACTTGTTAGTGTATTGTTATGTTTAAAAGAGAGATAGGTATAGATGGGATAACCCCTTTTTTTTCTCTCTACCATCTTACTGGTAAACTTTGGTATAACTTATTTTGCTAGTGGAGGATATTGAACGAAATATTAAGTTAATGATAAAGATGTTGGTTTTACCCCTGCCTTTTGCAATAACCAAAAAAAAACCAACGAGAGAATTTGAGTTTTAAAATATTCTCGTATAAAAATATGTGAAATTCTTTATTTAAAATCTAGAATCAGGTACCTACTTATAAAAATTTGGGCAACTTTTTCAATATATGGATTTAAAAAAAATTACGTCTGAATGTAGGACGTATAGTAGTAGTTATAGAGTATACTTACAATAAAAGCTATGTTTTAAATAGCCATAAACTCACGTTAACTTGCGTGATTCACGCGTTCGGTATCAAATATCAGTAATGACTAGTCTAATTGTCCTCATTAAAACCGCAAAATTTTGTCAAATTATGATACTATTGATATTTAACCCTTGTTTAAATTTACTGGTGAATTGTAAATTTAAAGCATTTTTCCGTACTAAAAATAGCTTTCAACATTTCGTATTGCTGTAGGTAATGGTTGAAATTGCTCATCTAAGTTATAATGATATTACATAATATAGTAATTTGTCATTACACTCATCACTAATCGCACAATCACTAACTTCATTTTATATTCTACTTACTAACGTATGTGATGTATTTTTGATTTTTTGCATTAAAACATTTAAAAATGTTGGGTTTCTACATGGCTACATTAATGTTGTCATTTAGCAATAATTCCCTACCGAGCTATTGCTAAATGTCACCTCAACTTAAATTTTAGCTTGTTTGGCGTTTCGAAGCTGACAGTTTATATTAGGTTAGAAAATATACTTTTAGCAATTTCTCCGCTACTCTAACAATCTTTAGACGTATTAACATTGCTGTTTTGAATTGCTCAGTATAACATGTTTTGTGAATTAATTACCAATATACCTACTAATATCGTTGACTGCTATTCGTGCCCTTTTTTAGTATTTGTACTAAAGCCAATGAAAATATTAAAATTAAAAAAATAAAAATGTTGTCCATTTTAGCTTAGTAATTTATTGATGAATTGTAAAAAAAGTGTATAACAGTTGTTTTTTATTTTGCATACTTAATATTTCTGTAGATTTTCTTTTAATTCTGGCTTATCATATTTTTCCAAATTGAAACTGCGAATAGCATAAGATCACTTCACTATAACTGTTTAATATATCCCGCTATACAAATAATGTTAAATGTATTGGTGTTGTAGCTTATCCCCCCACTAGGTGATTAATAACTAATTGGTGCATCTCTAACAGAATGGTGGACGTTGGCGGACAGAGATCCGAGCGAAGGAAGTGGATACACTGTTTCGAAAATGTAACCTCAATCATATTCTTAGTAGCTCTTAGTGAATATGATCAAATTTTATTCGAATCCGAAAATGAGGTGAGTGAACATTATTTATAATCTATATTCTGTGATTCTCGCACGTTTTGGTTCATTCTTGTATGTCAGTATCATATTTTGCTATACATAATATTATACGTGTAATCATTCAAAGACGAAAACGCAACGAAATTACCTGGGACTACTATGTTATACTTGCTATCGTATATGACATTTTGTGATTACGCAGTCATATTATTATAGCATCGTTTTACTTGCTAATATGACCCTTTTTCTCATGTTTAAAAAAAAAGGCTTCAGACTTGACTCTCAGCTCTACAGGCAGAAATATCCTTATGCAAAAAGTCTATAATATTTATTAAGAGGTTAGTGTTAAAGACAAACCTAGAGTTCCATAACTCATTTGGTTATTAAAGTCAAGTCATGCAAACATATTCTGTTTGTGTGTGAACAGTATACCTCTATCTACCGATTCTCACATTGTAAATTATTAATTTGCATAAAATGATAATCATTTAATACTTTATACATGTAATTTAAATTAAAATATAATATACTGCTGTTCCATGTTTCCTTGTTACCAAAAAACCGGTAAAACCAACGCGGTTTGTTGGCGACTGCCTCTAGATATCTGATTTCTGTACATTCTAATTTAGAAACTGGGTTTACTACTTACTTTATAGAGTTTTGATAATGTATAATTGCAGATAAATGGGTTTGAATTATCTATTAGTCGATTAGAAATATTGTCCGTAGAAATTTATTTATAGTCTATTATTTTGTCTACTGCCAAAAATTCTGCACTATAATCGAGTGGAAGGTTTTCGTAATGGTGGCCCAATAGACTCATGAATTTATAAATGTGCTAACTAGACTCACTATTGGACTCTGCCCCATATATTTGTATGTCTCGGTTTCGACCGTTGTGTATAGCAGTTTCCATGTCCATATTATATAAAACTACACTGAGTCCTAGCTAGTTTTAATATACTTGTAATTGACTTTTCCAGAATCGGATGGAGGAGTCTAAAGCATTGTTCAAGACGATCATCACATACCCATGGTTCCAACACTCGTCTGTAATTCTGTTCCTCAACAAAAAGGATTTGCTCGAAGAAAAGATTATGTATTCGCATCTTGTCGACTACTTCCCTGAATACGACGGTACGTGACACTTTATTATGTACTGGTTTATGTTATACAGGTTGTCTATCTAGGTGTAAAAAGTTATATACAGCCGATGTCTAAATTCTATAAATATAAACATTTTTAATGTCCAAGGGACGATTTGTTAAACGTTAGATAAATGATATTCGGAGTATAAAATTGGCATTTTGACCGTTAATGTATGGAAAATATGTCAAAACGTCAAATTAATTCTACTAATAAAAATTATCTGGCGATTGTAAAATCAGCCCTAAGAACGGTATTCAGCATATCTGGCATAATAAGTGCTATACATATTAAAAACATGTAATACATCAAACTTTTACTATATAGGTCCAAAACTCAATCCAGTACCGGCCCTAGATTTCATTCTCCAAAAATATCTCAAAGAGAACCCGGACCCGGAAAGATCGTGTTACTCGCATTTCACTACTGCCACAGGTTGACAAACTTATCCTGTGTTGTATATAAGCTAGAGCTTTTATATCAAAACTTGTGTTGTCCATATTGTTTACTATCTCTGTCTGTACTCCCTGTTTATTCGAGAAGGCCCGACTAGTTTCGGACCCAAACGGCTTTATTCATGAGCTAGAAACAGATGCAATCGGAATGCAAAATTGCATTCCATAATAAACACTTGAGTATACCAAGAGAATAGTAAATAACAAGCTAGAGCTGGCTACTCACTGTGTGATATGCTAGAACCTAAATAATATTCACTGGATATAGAAAAAGAGCGGGATGCTTCAACTTCACTCGAAGCACACGTAAATGTTAAAAATGGCAATACCAATTTTGTTTTCTTCTAGCAGCCCTAATAACGTTGATAGCCAGGTTTTTTATGCCATGAAACAACGCTTCATGTTTTACGTACGTTTAACATCTTCTGTAATGGTTATTTTTAGACGTACGTATGTAACGTTAACAGATTGTTCGAAGCAACCCGCTCTAATACATTTTGTCCATTGAAGATTATTTTGTATGTAAAACCGTAGCGATGCTAGATGTGTGTGTCCTGATATAGGTCCGCAGCGCGATGCAAACACGGCGCGCGAGTTTATCCTGCGAATGTTCGTCGACCTAAACCCGGATGCCGAGAAAATCATCTATTCGCATTTTACATGCGCGACAGGTTAGTTATATACATAACATACCCATTCGATTATACTAATAAGTTGGAGGTTGGATTCAATCAAAGACAGCTAAATTAATTATTAATTAAACTTCAATAAGCGTATTAATAGATTGTATGTAATTGAGTACTAAACTTTATAAATTGAAAAAAAAAAGATCCCGACGAATTGAGAACCACCTCCTGTTTTGAAGTCGGTTAAAAATGACTTAACATTGACTTTTTATTATTCAATGATTTAAGCATTACTTTAATTTAACAGTGTTATAAAATATTTAATTTAGCTGACTTTGATCCTACGTGAACGTCTTAACTCTAATCTTAATGAAAATGCAAGAGAAATAATTTAAATACAACTTTTAATTATTATGAGTATGTAAGTTAAATATTTAAACGTTCATGGTTTCAAACTTACTGCTACTTCAAGAAAAACTACACTTTTTCTTGTTACATTTAATTAAATTTAGTTAATATCGAATACATTACCGAAGCGAGAAGATTCGATGATGTTTCATTTGGAAGTTAAGGTAAGCTGTAGTTCCATAGCTATATTATTTTTCAATGAATTTATTAGCTATTTCGTGTGGAGTATTGCTAATACTATGAAACACAAAGATTATAAATCAACATACAACACAAAACACTTTCACACCTACTATGAATTGTCTTATAATTTTGCCGTGCATGTCGAAGTTCCTAATTGATCTTCGCATGTTACGACCTAAAAATGAACACTAACTAACTAACAATATGGAATGCAATAAATATATTTAATATCAAGCTATCAGTATTACTATTTTAACTAGCTTTGTCTATACATGTGTTTTGTTGCCAATTCCTATCTTATAAATCGTTTAAATATGGTTTACAATTAACATTTTAAGTATCTTTTTCTTATCGTATGGTTGGTTTTGTATCATACCATTGACTTGGCAGTCCAACAGTCATACCATTCGTCTATAATTGCCGTGTAAAATTATATAGATAAAATAAAGTAACATAGTGATGGAAAGTTATACAGTACTATGTAAGGTTAATTCAATGGTCCTTCAGGCATCGATGATAATGCGCTAAACCGCTAAGCGGATTATGTGTAACTGTCAAGGCGACCCAGTAAGCCAACTGGAGCTTAAAACAAAGCTGCATTATAGTGGCTTCGTTCAGTAATGTCAATGTTATTGTCATAGACTAGATACAGATAGCATGCCAACCTACACTAAAAACTTGTTGTCTATACAATGCTAGTGTAAACTGAGAAAGTGGGGTTAGTCAAGGCTCATAATGACAATAGAAAAGAACTGGTCAGCACAACTTAAGCATGGCTGTCAAGAAGTTAAACTAAACATGTTGCATGCTAACTGACTATGTTTAGATGTTTAGTAGGCTTTACTTAATTTTATATATTAGTTATCAATTGCTAAAAACGGTGAAGGAAAATATCGTGAGAAAAACACCTGAGAATTTTTTCATTGGTGGCATTTTAAACTGACTCGAGGTTGTTCATCAACCATACAATGAAAAGATGTTTAGATTTTACTGAATTCCATAGGATATCCCCATCCCATATTACACATATTATAGATAGGTATTGTTATTATCAAAAATAGAAATTTTAGCCATTTTTTATTTATATTATACACACAAATAATTATACTCAGTAGTTCACAACACTTACGTAATCCTAGTTTAGATGTGCAGTAATTATTGCTTTGACTTTACTATTTATTTGTATTGCATGACTGTGCCATTTCCTAGTAACTATTATGTTGGTAATACATGGTGCTTGATTTTTAGTAGTTGTAGATTTGATAGTCGATTTTTAAATTTTAATATCTGATTGTGTTCACAGTTTTGATGTAGCACTATTTCTTGACATTGTTTGTAAAAAGAGCCTTATGTAATTATTATTATTAATAGCCTAAAGTGTCCCAATGTTGCGCAAAGGCTTCCCCACTATCTTTCCACATCTCCCTGTCACCAGCTGCTAACGACCAGTCTTGCAGATACATGTCAAGTTCTGCAATTATTGCACACAATTTCAAACCCTATGGTCCGACCTAAAGCTAGCAAGGTTATGACCTACACTAGCATTAGCAACTTTGACTCGAAAGTAATTTTTAAAGCGTACTTTAGCCAAGTGCTTATCATTGATTGGCATTTTCTATTTTCTCTTTACCAATTTAAAAAAATGCGCAATAGTCTGAGCTTCTTTCGAATTATATTAACAAACACAGTATTTTTATTACCTCAAATTTCTTTTTAAATTCAATCAAGTTTTAATAACAATTTTATGTTTTGCTTTTCGAAGCCCTTTGTGTATGTTTTGCTTTGCCTATACTTTTATTTATTTTGTTTATTTTGCATGCTGCCTTGGATGTTTATAAAGATACTGAAAACATTAAGCTTGTGTTCTGCGCTGTAAAGGATACAATCATGCAGTCAGCGCTTAAAGAATTTAATTTGGCATGAAATATATATAATTATCATTATACTATGTTAAACAATTAAACATTTATTTTTAATACTGTGTCAATTGTTTTATTATTTTATCCTTATATATATATATATATATATAATATATATAATTATGTATACCAACCAAATAAACAAGAATTCAGTAGTAAATAAAATGAGTTTACAAATATATAGATAAAGAAAATATAATATAATGTTACTCAAACTTTTATTTATATAAATGTTCAGTCATACTTTCGAAATAATTAAAACATAACAAGGACATTATTTCGAAAATTCTTCTTAACTTTTATCCTCGTCATATAACACGGCGAAGATATTAATTAAATGGTTTCCTAATCATCTAAACTGTGCACAAAATAATAAAAAATATACGATGTACGTGTAGGTAGGTAGGTTACACAAATACACATACCTTGAGACTGTCTGACAGATGACCATGATTTCTTAATTGCTATTGCTTAATCCGATACGGTAGTGTAATTAATGAATCTGCACAGACAGTGGACATAATGAGAGTGACATTGAACTATCAGACATGGGACGATACACAAAATAGCTAATGAATCTAAAAAGAAACAGGGAAATACAAGTTAATAAGTAATTAGATTTAAAGAACAAAGAAAACGATGTGCAGTAATTTTGAAACCCAAGATTTTTTTTTTGTTTTCAGAAGATTTATTTGTAAGTGTCCTATCATGTTTTTTTTTGAAAGTTTAAATAAAAGAATACATGTTAAATGTCCGCAATGTATTTGTTTCCAGACACTGAGAACATCCGGTTCGTGTTCGCCGCAGTCAAAGATACAATCCTACAATCCAACCTGAAGGAGTACAACCTCGTCTAAGCGAATCCAACAAGGTCCCTGACACAAATCTGTGATTATGTGTAAAACACAAGTTACACTTCATCACTTCATGACAGATGTGTGTGTAATTTCGCGAACTGAGATCAGATGGACGAACTAATTTCATCTTAAAATGTTTATGAGAAAATAAGGATAGATTGTAAGTCATTTAACCCAAAAACTAGAGTTGGGAGTGTGGCGATGGGTCCTTGCCGGCCGCATTCCCTCCGACAACATTCGTTCTCGATCCGTACGGATCGTTCACGACGCGTCAGGTTTTTTGACATGTTTTTTTATGATGAAGTTATTCACAATTTATGTATGTGTCTGTATTGGTGAATATTAAATTGTGCATTTTAAAAGTTATGGTAAGTCTTGGCCTTACCATGAGCTGCTTTTAGTCATTGTTTTAGGGTTTTTTTTTGTAAAGTTTGTTGCCATAATATCTTTCTACATTAGTATACATTTTATTATGTCCAGACGGATGGATTTGAACAAACTAGTCCAATGAAACGCGTGTTTAATATCATCCTCGTGGGTCGAGACAGGACTTCCTACTAAGGTATTGATCGGGATGCTTCTGTTACTATTACGTATTTATTTCAGGTATGGTATGTTGTCTGGTAAGGATGCGATCGACCCAGGGGTGCGCGTGTCGGGCGTTCGCCTTGCCGGCACTCTCTCTACCTACCGATTAAATTCACTAGACGTAATTATAAATCGGTACCCTATTTTCTGTTAAATTGAAAGATTTATAACTTTATTACTGTATTTAAATATTTCGTTACTTTTGTACATTGGAATTTTTGTTACTTGAATATATGTTAATATTTAAGCTGTTTATATTTAAATATGGTGTTTTTCTACACGAATTGACTTCACGCAAAATGTTTTATGTTAACTGTAGGCTTTGTGTACGCTGTGGTCTGGTGTATTTGGTTTCTTCCTAACGTTATCCGTATATGAGAATCCATCAGCTAGCCGTACGTCAAAATATAGGAAGTTACTACGTTAGTTGTTTAAGGACATTTTTGATGCATTTGATATGAACTTTTTTTACTAGAAAAACCCTCGGATTAACAAAGCGAAACGTGAATTGTAAAAACCGAAACCGAAGTTTTTTGCACGAACGCTTTTACCAGTATGTAATATATTGTACATTTGGGTCTAAATGAGCTGAGTGAATTGAGCTGACAGTTCAGTGCCAAGTTTTGCTATTGGCATACTTTTTTATCGTAACGTGAAGCACAAAATATAACTACATTTTATAATTGTTTTCCATATTTTAGAATATTTTATTGTACCATGCTTAATTAAGAGTGTTGCTTCGTGTTATTATTTAGTTTTATAAATGTATAAGAAACCAAGTTTCGTTTTGAAGATATATTATTATTGTATTATTTGTTGTTGTGTCTTAATTTCTCTTCTACTCAAGTTTCTATATGGACCGCTAAGCACAATTCAAGTGACACTGTCAATAGCAAAACTCCATGCTTTAATTATGATACAGCTGTCTGATGCTCAAAGTAATGTGACGTTGAAACTTAGCGCACAATATTGGAAACTTTCTATTTGATGTTACCCACTGAAGTGCAATCTGTGTCTACCGTGTACATATAAACTATGTTTCTTTTGTGCAATTGTACAGCAATATTGTGGATTAGTTAGTGGCCCACGGGTCACTGTCAGCGGCGACACGGTACACTCATGTCAACGACTGTCTCGCACTCCTGTACACATCCATGGGACATCTCCACGGACGCCCGGACCCGGGACCACCGTCGACGCTCGTCTTGCAACCTCCGCGTACCTATGTACATTATAACATTTTGATATATTCAAATGTAACTAACAATAATAGATACATTTGTACTATTACCGGTTCACATTGACATTCAATGCATGAGCTTGAATTTTATATTTATTTGCAGTAGTATCAAAACCAAACAAAGCACAATGAAACAATACATTGGTGATTAGTTACATAAAGACGAGCGTCGCATAACGGTACTAGTGTCGTGGTGAAGTGCCGCCAACTCGTACCTTCCTTACGAATGGACTGAATATCGTGTACTGGTGTGGTTCTTACTTATTTGTTTATACGGTTGGGCGATAACTACACAAAATATTGCTAAAACTATATTATAGTCTAACGTTGCTTTACCTTTGTGTGAGATTGTGAGAATTTTAGCTTAAGTTCCGACTGAAGATGGATGCCTGAATGAAATATTGTAAATTATAATTTCTCATAAAATATAATTTTTTTCAGCTAAACGAGTCGTTTTATTTAATTGCAACGTAAATTGTACCCAACGTCATCGACAATCGTTAACTAACAATATTCTATAACGTTTTCAGCTATACCACTGATTGTAGTAATTACGGTTATAGAGTAGATATAAATCTGTTTCGTGACGTAACATTGATTACATGTGGACAGCAATGTCATTGGCGTGTTTACGGTCATTTAACAGCAAGCATGGCGTTAAGTAACGTTAACTTTAATTTATATTCCAATACAAATGTCGATTGTAAATTAGGAGATGTGGCCGCCAAAGTAGCGCTCCAAAATTTTGACTTGCAATATACGACGTTTTTGTTTTTTAATACTACTATATATTATGGTGTCGAAGTATTTTTGCGTGTGTTCGGTAACACAGTAATCGTCAACCGGGGCACCTTCAACTCAAAACTAACTAAAAAAGCGAATCAGTACGTGTTTTTTGGGAGTGATGTTGCTGATCTAGAACAAATTCTTGACGCGATAAGAGAATTGGAAATGGATAATACTGGAAAATTCATTGTTATTTGCCAATCTACGTCATCAACTGATTGCGATGAGAATGCTCTTACGCAGTTACTGTGGGTCTACAAAGTAGTAAATGTTGTAATAATCAAATCAGAGCCAACAGAAGCCGTAAGTTATACATATTACCCAGCAGCTGACGGTGTATGCAATAACACGACACCAGTTAAGCTCGTACGAGATCAGTATGTAAGCACAACGTATGGAAAAGTGTATGAAATGAAATTGAAAAATCTTCACCTTTGCCCCATAATAGCATCAACATTTATTCAAACGCCATTTATGAATATTACTTTTGTTGGAAAGCCAATAGGTGCTGATGGCGATCTTCTTGTAATGATAGCAGAGGGGTTGAATTCGAGTTTAAAAGTGAGGACACCGTTTCGCGGCGAAGGTTGGGGCTGGCGGCAAAGCAACGGGACCTGGATGGGGTCCCTAGCTGATGTTGACGAGGAGATAGCTAACTTTTCCATGACCTCAGCAGCTCTAACCTCCTCGAGATTCACAGACTTTGAAATTTCTCACAGTTATTACGCTACCAGCGTGGTGTGGGTCACTCACCCCGCACAGATGCAGAATGTGGCGCTCAAATTGATGCACCCTTTTCGAACACAGGCGCGACTTGCTTTATTGATGAGTTTTTTACTTGTTCTGCTGTGCGCGTTCCTTATCAAAACAGACTCCTGGACTTACATGTGCCGCAAAGTCGAATTAGTGGAACCTTCGAAAAGTATTGTATTTTATGCCTGGATGATATGTATGGGCCAAGCTGTCATCAAATTACCATCGAAATCAGTCTTCTTACAAATGACTGTGATCTGGGTGTGGTACTGTTTTCTCATTAGGACTGCTTACCAAGTTTATTTGATAAGTTCTCTGAAAGGAAAGTTTTTTGAAGGTCAGTTTGATACTATAGAAGATGCAATCGGTGCTAAATATCCTTTTGGCGGTGGTGCAGCGCTCAGAGATTATTTTATAGACTACCCAACTGTTTATGAAAACTGGATAAATATTGACACCCTACAGATTATACCGACGGCCGTAAATATATCAAAAGGAATGAAGTTCGTTCTAGCAATGAGTGGTGACACTGCTAATGTAGTTATTAAGAAGTATAAGGTCACTTTGCACGTGTTGCCTCAAAAAGTGGTCACAAGTCCTACAGTGATATTCTTTAAGAAGTATTCTCCACTTACACAGCCGATTAACTTAGTCTTGAGTCGGCTAACCTCCTCAGGATTTCCAGATAAATTACATAAAATATACACCAGTGTAAGAAAAACTGATGACAACAGCAATGAAGGAGAGACGCTGAAACTGGTGCATTTTACAGCATGCTACATAATATTGATACTAGGGTGGGTACTTTCCTTCATCTTCTTTATGTTAGAAATTTATTTTGGAAAAATTTATCGGCACCCTACACAAGAATTATTAAGTAATAATTAAATAACTATTAGAACAGATGAGTAATATCTTGCAATAAGTCTATTGCAGTACCTATATAGTACTTACCTCTGCAGTCTATCCTGTAGTGTTTTCTAGCGAGAAGGTAATGCATACCTACCTTACAACGGGTTTGATTATGTAACATGTAATCTCATAAAAGGATCAGCAATGCATTACTAGAATAAATCTTATCTACTAATGCAGTGCTTTCATGTCTATATAATTTTATGACATGTAACTCAGTAATCAATGCATATAAGCATTTATTGTAAATTGCACAGTATAGCACTTTGACTTAACGGTAGTCTCTATCATTAGTAATATTGAATTCGTACTGAGATTCGTACCTATGTGAGAGATATGTACGAAGATGGACGACAAAGAATCTCTTTCCTATAACGGTATGTTGGTGACCGAAGACCCGACGTCAAGGATGGGTAGACTGGCGGCCAAAGTGGCGTACTACAACTTCGAATGGCGCTTTGTGACCCTTGTAATGTTCAATGCAGTGAGCGCAATCGGTTTGAACACATTTTTGAAGAACTATGAACAGTCCGTAATTCTCAAACTCGGCAGGTTCGTGCCTCGTCATAGCCTTTCTGTACCACAGATAGTTATATTTGGAGAGAGCCATTCAGAAATATCAAGCACTCTCAGATGGATCATTAGAAATAAATTCGACAGTAATGCGAGATACCTAATAGTTTGCGGATCCACCAAGGGAGAGTGCGATGAACTGAAAATTTTTCAACAAATTCAAACACTTTTTATTATTAACGCTGTACTTTTAAAAGCGAGTTCTAGAACAGCTGAACCATTGGCGTTTATGTATCAAATAGCTATACCAGGCAAGTGCCTCAACAATATACCTTACAAAATAAACTTAGTCACAGATTGTAACAATGACGTGTGCTTCAAGCGTCTATATTCGGAAAGAATATCAAACTTTTACAAATGTCGACTGGTCATGTCGACTGTTGAACAGCCACCCTTTATGTATCTGCATAATAATACTAAAGAACCCTCCGGAATAGATGGCGATATTATGAAGCTCGTAGCAAGTATGTTAAACGCGACGCTAAGTATGCGAACCCCGGTTGATGGCCCCGACATCGGTCACTACACTAACAATAACTGGACCGGCTCCTTGGGAGACATATATAACGGCCGCGTCCACGCTTCCGTGTGTGCTGCACCGCTTACCTCCTATAAATATGGTAATTTCCAAATATCTTTCACGTATTATTCGATGGATGTAGTGTGGGCCACTAGACTACCATTACAAAAGACGTCGTGGGAAAAACTTTTAGATCCTTTGAATATTTACCTTCGCATCATATTGTCATTCATGTTTATTGGGATTATTTTCATGAATACATTATGCAAAACAGAAATGTGGCGAGAAGTTAGAAGAGCTTTTAGAATCGAACCACCGAGATATAGTTTCTTTTTTTATTCGTGGATATTATTTCTTGGTCAACCGATACTCAGAGAACCTGCAAAAAGAAGTTTGCTGATAACAGTTTATACTTGGATATGGTTCTGTTTCATCGTGAGGTGCGTTTATCAAGCCGCTCTTATTAATTCTCTGAAACAGCCAGCTTATCTTGAAAACTATAAAACTTTTCGTGACGTTCGCAAAGATGGATGTCCGTACGGTGGCATAGCATCGCTTAAAGAATATTATATCGATGATCATGACATATACAATAATTGGAACGTCGTTAAATTTAGTCACGTAGACGACACTATTGACAATATATTGAACGGCGCATCAGATTTTGTTATTGCTTCAACCAAAGAGGTAATAAAGCATCATCTCATGAAATACAAAGGCATGAAACAGCTGCAAATAATTCCTGAGAAGATTGTTAATAGCCCCATGGTCGTCTATTTTAAAAAGTATTCGCCGATTACGGCGTCTATGAACTATATTTTGCGTGTTGCCTTGGAAGGCGGTTTCATTCATCGTCTGTTTGAGCGATATCTAGATCATGAACGACTGTTATTACGAAGATATAAAAGTCATGAGCCTGAACCTCTCAGTATGAAGGATTTCGCTGGCTGCTTTGTAATATTGGGTTTAGGTATGTTTCTAGCCAGCATTTACTTTGCTGTAGAGTTTATTTGTGGCAATTTAAAAGATGAGTAATTTAATTCAGTGTAGGTACCTATATGAAACTCATGAATTTGTATGTGTGTCAACATGAGTTAGTAGTTACCTATCTACGTTGTAACCGTTTCAGTATACCTACAGATTTATTTAAATTATAATAAATATGATGCTAGCTTGATAAATGTTTGTTATTTTAATAAAGGTGCCTATTCAGCTTTTTATAGGACATTTTACTTATATACCTATGTACCTT
Organism: Abrostola tripartita; assembly: GCA_905340225.1. Lineage (NCBI taxonomy): Eukaryota > Metazoa > Arthropoda > Insecta > Lepidoptera > Noctuidae > Abrostola > Abrostola tripartita. Next base: position 3,794,140 of record HG996494.1, read on the forward strand.
CTAACGTATTTTTACTCTAAATATACATCCAAAGGGGTGGTCAATAAAAAGTATCTATAGGTATTTATGTTATTACTAGATGTGCCCGCGACTCCGTCCGCGTGGAAATTCGGAAACAGCAAAAGTATTTTTAAATTGTTTTTAATATATTAGCTAAGTTTGAGCGAATTGGATTTAGTAGTTTTTACGCCATGTCGTAATATTTTATTACATGTATAGCTGTTGCCCGCGACTTCGTCCACGTTTATTTCGGATAAAAGACCAGTAGTAAATTGAACTTTTAACAGAAAAAAATACCTACCAGGCAGGCTTTTTTAAGTAGGTTAAAATCTTTAAACCAGTTATTTAACTAAGAATACTTTCCGGTATTTAAAAAAAAAACCGCAAAAATTGAACGGTAATTACGGAAGTTACAGAAAGTCTATTGAAAATAATATATAACTGAAGAAGAGAACATAAATAAATCCGTTTTGTGCGTTTCTGAGTTTCTGTACATTGAAACTGCTGTAGAAAAAAAAAATGCCAAGGATAAAAGACAACCGTGACGATCTGATTGGCGCAGTGTAGCCACTGCGCCAATCAGGTCGTCACGGTTGTCTTTTATCCTTGGCATTTTTTTTGAGCGCGAGCGATTGGTTGTGGGTTCGATTCCCGCAAAAAAAGTGTGATCCGTAGATGTTTGTCCAAAAAAAACTAAACAAACTAATTATTATTATTATTTAATAATACCTACTTTAAACTTATATCTAAAAACTACGTATCTGTATTTTTAAAATCTAAAGTGCGCTTATTCCAAGGAACTTAATGCACTGATAGCCGAGTGGTATGACCGTTAGACTGTTAAGTCAGATGTCGCAAGTTCAAATCCCGGCACACACTAATGTCTTTTCAAAGTCATGTGCTTACTATAATATTACATATAACGGGTGCAACCAATGCTGCTTATAGAAATCTTGTCAAACTACCCTCCATGCACGCTCCGGGTTGTCGTGTGTTGAGACACTTTGAAGAAATGCCTAACGATCAAACACGTTATTGTGGCTAATTTATAAAAGATAGATATATACTAATAAAGACTTTTTTGTAGATCTTTTGGAGACCATCATCTTTGTAATACATACTTTTGGTGTATGATCAACGAATGCGAGGATAAGAGCTCGAAAGCGCATTTTCATCCGACTTGCTTCAAATTTATCATTACTGCTCAGCTCCTATGTGTTTTAGCGTTATGTTATATAGCCTATAACCTGCCCAGGAGTATGGACTACAATCGTACCAAGTTTGTTTAAAATCCCTTCAGTAGTTTTTGACCCATGCGTGCACATACAGACAGACAGACAGACAGACAGACAGACGGACAGACAGACAGACAGACAAAAAATTTACTGATTGCATTTTTGGCATCAGTATCGATCACCAGTCATCCTCCAATATTAATTTTGAATATATATTCAATGTACAGAATTGACCTCTCTACAGTTTTATTATAAGTATAGAGTATAGATTTGAACTGTGCAACGCCTTAGTTTGTAACTATAATGCTGTGCATTTTTGTGCTTGGTAAATAAAAAAATAAGTAGGTACCTACTATATATAAATACATACATAGTACATACGTCAGTATTGTCAGTAAATATTAATGGTAAAATATGATTTTATAGCTCCTACACAACCACTGGCGTAATTCTATAAATAATTAAAGTTACGCAAGCGAGTAGGCGTTGAAATAGAAGCAAGTTAATGTTTTCAGTCTCATAAAATAATGCACTTGGCTGAATTCCGAACAGAAATGTGCACAATCGGTCAAAATATAGTTATGTTATAATTAAGCGACGGTTTGGCAACCATTACCTACCATAAAATCACAGAAGAAGTCTTATTGAGGTCTGTTTTGGCAATATGAGATGGGAACAATTAATTACAACCATAACATAACGCCCGTATTCCTCGAAGGAGTAGGCAGAGGTGTATAGTAACACCCTCATCTCGCCAGTTATGTTATAGGTCCCAATGTAATAGGGAGCGAGCCTATTGCCAACCGGGCACAATCCAGACTCCGAGCTGCTACTGAAAATTACCTAATGGAAAATCTCAGTAACACTTAGCCCAACCCGGGATTCAAACCCGGGACCTTATACTCAGCAGTCCCGCTGGGCGACCACTAGACCAACGAGGCAGTCACACCACACGGTAATTACAACCATCTGCTTATTTTGATACCTTGAGAACTATTTGTTTTCACTAATAGTGTAAATCTATCAGGTCTATGCTTGGTTTTGTAGGTAGGTAGAAAATGTTGGCAGTAACCTCATCATAAACCTGCTCCATAAGTAATACTTGGATGTAAGAAAAGAGCCTCCGCTAGCCACAGTAGGATGTGTAGTATTGTGTAGTACAGACACACACTACGATACTAGAAATTGTAGAATAGTGTTCGCATGATCTTTCTTTCACTTGGATACATAATCTATTCCGTCTAATCATGTAAAGCCAACCAACCACCAAGCTAACCAAATATACTTATTACGCTAAGTCTATAGGTACTCATAGTAGACGGATGTTCTTGTTCACTGTACAAAATGCTTATTTTCAATGTAGGTAGGTAATAAACGATTATATAACCCTTTGTAGTATAAACACAGCTTTATACTTACCGTCTTGAACAACATTGACTCTTTGTGCAGATTTTCCGCGCTTTTCCGGGTACGCGATATTGTTCCAACATCAATATTTATACATTTCCAGCTACCTCAAGATCTTAGTATAAAATTCCTTACAATGTTAAAAGGCTAAGATTTCAATTTTGTAGAGCTCACTCTGGCGCAGTAATCCCAAGGCCCCGGCCTGAACTTAAACTGCATTGAATATTTAAAACATACCTTTGTAAGCGCACAATTGTCGAGTTCGCCCTAAAACAGGTTAATGCAAAGAAGTTCGCATGAGACGACCTACTTCAAAATCCTTATACTAGTACAATCACGAATTTTATCGTTGAATGGATAAGCGAAGGTGCTGTCCGTTATCAGGAGTCTACGCCCACATTTTCTCAACTCAATCGCAGTTCTGAAGATTTGGTTTATCAACGTCTATAACTTATAAGAATTTATTCATAGCAATGATTATAATATACATAAGACCAGCTTCGAAATGTCCCGTTGCTGTGAAAAGGCCTCTTGTACAAAGTGTAGGCACAAAGAGCCGTGTTGTAGAAAACCGTGTGTTTATTAACTTAAAACTTGGTATAATAGCTCTCCAAACCACGTTCTTTTATGAGCTTTAAAACAGCCTTTAAGGTACTGTGCGTCAGGGTGTTAAATTTTGTAAAGGCAAATGTCCCTTAAGAACATACATTTTTATAGGTACCCCTCATTTGATATCTGCTCTCAAGACGTTCTGTATTAGGCACATATACATGGATATGATATTGACAAATTGCAACTTCCACAAAGAGATATCAGACTCAGTTTTTTTACGTAGGTTCTGTAAACTATCATGAATTATTGTTCAAGCCTAACCATGTAACGAAATAAATATATAAATTATAGGGTTTCGCCTAAGCAAACCTTTATCTGTACAAAAGAACAATCAAACAAAAATAACGAATGAACCGTTCGTAATACGTACTTACTTTGGAGAAAAAGAAGGATCTGCCCCTTACCCAGCAATCTTGAAGCAAGACAGTTTACGTTGTGGAAGCGAGACGCCGCATTACACTGCACGTAGCGGCGCGGCTTCTCGCTTCCGCATAGTAAACTGTCTTGCTTTAAGAGTTCATTGTAAAGAGGCTGTTGTGATTGTGTTGTTCAACGCTTTAACTGTAGGTTATATACGAATTAGGAGAATGTAAAGTAAAGAGCCTCTACGAGTGATGAAAACTGATGGTGGCTTCTCATGGTTCGTCATACCATGTTTCTCGCCGGCCGAGCTGTTTAGAATATACTATTTATGTATTCAAATAACTACAAATTGATAAATACATTATACATCAAATAATATCTAACAGAGATGTAAAAATGTGGTAACGATGACTACCTCGGTTGACTAGTCATCTAGTAGCTGATAAGCGCTACTGCTGAGCATGAGGTTCTGGGTTCGAATCCCGATTCCGATTCTCAGTAGCAGTACGGAGTCTGGATTTTTGCCCAGTTGATGGCAATAGGCTCACCCCCTATTATATTGGGACCTATATAATTACCTACTGGCGAAATGTGAGTCCACTATAAGTGCCACAACCACAACTGTCAACGAGGACTGTTACAGCCCTGTTGACAGTTGTGGCTTTTTTTTCGTCGAGACAAATATTTACGTGATTACGTGATTGTCTTGGATAAAAATAAATCTGTTTATTTAGCCCGAAACTGGGCATTGGGCGATGTCAGTAAAATAAATTATTCAGTTGTAAAAATGTTGTACTAAACATTTTTACAATTGCTAGGTAGGTACCTACTACTAGGCACTGTTGATAGGTACATAAGAAAACCTTTTAGTGCTTATAATAATACAATCCATCTTTACTGAAGATTGCGAACAAATTATTTTATGTACCTATTCGTAATTTTGTTCTTCATCATCAAAGAAGGTACAGTTATAGCCAAAGTATGACTTTCTTACCAAATCAAGTTGGCGCTTGCGCGTTGCTTGTCTACGATTTAGTTGTAAGCCCGGAATTTCGAAGCAGCCAGTATCTGATATGAACTCTACCAACGTTGTCGTCGACGGTACCGACCAATGTTCAAAGGAAAGTTTACGCCACGGGATTATCTTCCAAATTTAAAATATTGTGCGGCCATTACTGAAGTATAAAAAGTTTTGCGTGTTCTAGAATTGCGTTCTGGTTTGAAAATGAGTGTGGTGTTCTTGACTGTACCAGTTTTATTGTTTTGTATCGTTTATGCTAAAGGTATGTAAGTTATTTAATATTTATTTTATTTGAAAATCGTAATCTTCTTCTGAAGGTAGTTTGTAATACAAATATTTAAAGTAATAAATATTGTAGCTCGTGATAAACATTCAAAATATTGGCTTGGAATAAATATAATTTCACTTATTTCGTAAAATGCCGTTGTTAATTCGTGGAAACGCTTTGGATAGTGACCAGCCTTGATAGACTTATCTCGATTCCGATTTGCCTTTGACGTTGTTCCCTGAACTGGATACAAACGTAATCAAATGTTTCATAAATTAGTACACTAATCAATAAAATATATAATAATAACTTAAAATTTAGAAGTACCCTCAAATGAAAATAAAATATACTATAGATAGAGGAAGTTAAATAGACACATGACGTATTTTTATGTAATACATTGATTTATGTGCACCTATAGGTACTATAAGTAAGTTCTAATAAATATCATAATACATAGAAATAAGGCTCTCATATCCCATTCATCCTAGTAGGTATAAGATCTTTTTTGCAGAATAAATTAAAGCAATTGAATCTTAAATCAAGAAAAATCTGTAGTGTTACGTATAATGTATATGTAAGTGTTTTGGTCGTATGTACTGTGAACTTATATTATAGATTTAATAAATAAATAAATAATAAACAAGGTGAGTAAGCCCTTCCCCCGGCACATAATTTAGGAATTATACGACCGAGCAAAATGTGGATGTGCAATACATACCTACCTATCCCCTCTTGGGCAATACAGGCGTGGAAATATACTTACTAACTTAATATTTATGTTGTCATACATTTTGTCAGTTCATACAAAAATAAAATAGGAACTTAGATATCATAGAGCATTTCCTTAAGCATAAAGGTAATCTGCTATTTACATTATTATTATTAGTTCCGTATACCTTGATGCGTAGAGGTTCTCTTCGAACTTCAGTAAGATAATGCTCCATCTTTCTTTTTACATCTAAGTAGGCAATTGGTTAGAGCAGGTTATTGTTAAAATATGTTATGATGGAGGTACTTAGTTTCTTGGATGTAGTAAAGCTAAACGCCTTAGGTTCCGGTTGTTAAAAAAACATCGCAAACAACTAAGAAATTCTCCTGTATCGTGGGTGCGTTTGGAAATGCGTCACAAACATGGAATATCACAGATAAAAACACTCAGACTCGGAACAAGCATTTAAGGCTTCACAATTTGTATCCCGTGCGGGCAACCCCAAATGCCCCCCCCCCCCAAGTCCAAGCGCTTAGCCACTGTGCTAAATTATTACTGCTCTTATTATTTTCATAGCGGTCCTGAAGAGTCATGGTGATCAAACACGTTGGCAAAAAAAAACAAAGGACAAATGCACCAGTTTCATTGCAAGAGCATTAAAGACATAAACGCTGCTACAATTATATCACTAGTTTAATTAAGCAGTGAGATCACTCCCTTATACTGAATCAACATAAAGTTTAGGTGAACAATTAAACAGTACGTTAATCGTCAAAATACTCCTCTATCCTGAATGTTCTTCGTAATTCTTAGGTCCAAGAACAAGCCAGCCAGGCGACGAGAGTCGACGCACCGTCTTAAATTGTCTCTTAAATTCATAAGAACCATACATCATAAACCTTGTATCGTTGTACTGACGATAAAAATCTTTAAGTATGTCATCACAGAAAGAGACCGCCATTTCCTGGTATATTTACTGCGTTGGCTCTTGGCATTTAAGGAGTATCTTCTTGAGCAGTGAATAAATGACTCCTATAATTTTTAGAACTGGTACGTGTGTAACTAAAGCGTCATAACTTCCATTATCTTTTTAAAATGTTACTTTATTTTAGAGACAGTGTATTAGAATTTAAAGAGGCCAACTTTCAAACTATCGCGTTGCATGATGATTCTAAAATTAAATTACAACACTGGCTTGACGTTTCAACCGAGTTGCACCGGCTGTCAGTCGGTGCAAGTTGGTCAGTCTGGTTGTGATTGTGACCACGACCGGTGCAACTCGGTTGAAACGTCAAGCGTGAGTTTAAAAAGAACTTGTGTTCGCGTTAATTTCAGTGTAGTAATTTAATTTTAAAGATGCCGTTCTCTTTTCAGATGTTGTTTCGTCTAGTCTTATTACCTATCGATTGTATCGATACATTTATAGATATCAGCTAGGATTCTATTCGAAAAGTGGAACATCTGAATAAAAACTTTAAGATAAACAAAAATGTTTAATGTAATAATTGTTACCTTCTGGCAACCCCATGTCCAAAGGTCATAGCACAACTTATTTTTGCGTACTACAGCAGCAAATAAATTAATATTGGGAAAATGTATGCTCTATTCATTTCAAACAATAAACAACGCAGTGTATTTGTATATCTTCCATTTACAATTTTAACATAAACAGTCAAACTTAATTGGTAGTCTACACTACCAAATAACTATTTAATTGAAAATGATAAAGACAATAAATAAGTTACCAACTACCCAACTAGTCTAAGGGAATCTATTATTTTGTTGGTCACAAAATAATTGAAACGTCAGACTCGTAGCTCTGTAGCGGGTTACGTTCGTAGCCGACGTAGCACTTAGATAAATTGCTACACTAAACGTTACTTTATGAATTTCATATTTTGCGTACAACGAGGACATTTAAAATTCTATTTGGATTTCAGTTTGATCGTGTTTTACTTTGTACAATTGTTGTATTAATTGTGTTGTTAATACCGCACAATGAATTGTTTATGGCTTTCATTAGCAGTAAATTGAAATTGGTTTTACAAAATGCGTCGGTAGCTGACATTTTTATTTTTAAGTTTGTAAATTATATTATTATGCATATGTATAATTTTTGTAAGAGATAGCAAAGGCCTCATGCTCGCATAATCTTACTGGCTTGAGAATTTCTCATACCACCTATTCTTTACTTAAGAGCTTAATTACCTATTTAAGCTTGTCGGTTGAGCTTTCATTGCTACTCTATCCTGTCTTGACATAAATCCACCTTTCTCCTTCGCCTGTTGTTCAAAATTCATCTTCTTCCCCTTTCTCTCTTAATTCCATTATTTTCTTCTAAAATAGTTAGGAAGTTATTCTGTCATATCAAGCGGCTATAGAAGGTAGGTTACTGTAAGGTGAAATCAATTCATGTTAATAATTGTCGTGATTGTCACAATACAGACCTAGACTAGATCTATCTGTAGGACACGTTAGCAAAACCAAACATACCGGCGAGACAAAAACAAATAGCGAATTCCAAACAAGAATAACAAAAACTTTTTTATGATACCGTAAAATGAAACTGACTATGCTAATAGCAACGAGAACTAATGTTACGTTTCCTTTTAATACTAGTTAACTTTTTACTTACTGCTAAGTACGTTTACATGTCAGTATGAACCAAATGAAATGGTGTAAAATAGTTTTTCTTCTTGAAGATTTGACTTAAAAAATGATTAAAAAGTTGAAAGTTAAAAAAATGTTCATTCATCAAACGTTCTAAATAGTCACACATTTTCTTAACCAGTTCTTTTTATTTACTTTGTTAAAAATAAAGAGTACATATTTTCTTTAGTACAAAAAGTAAGTAAACCGTGAAATAACCTCTATTACTAATGTATACTCTTAAAGAGGTTTCTTATGTCCTTGTAAAGAAAATTTCTTGAGAACTAAACGAAAATAGAAAACATCTAGCCGAGGTGAGGTAGTCTAATAGCGGTAATTGAATTGAAAATCCAATGCAGTCCGTAGAGAAAAGTGAAAGGTAGATTTTTACCATATTTGCAAATTGAAACTACGAAAAATGTATCTATCAGTGCAGTACCAGTAAGTTAGGTTTTAGATTAGACTGTAAGTGATATTGACGGTAGTTGAAAAAATAATCTACGTGTTTGGCTTACTTACCGACAATTTTCCGTTGTAATGTTTTAGTAACAAAAATCGGGGCGGGCTCCGTTTCTTTCGAGGGCATAAAGTCAAAACATAAGCTTTTACAATGAATTCATCAAAATTGAATCAAAACTACTGCGCCATAAAAATATTGTGAATCTATAATATCGTGTTTTCCAAATTTTTTCCTCGACCCCTCATATTACTACTCCGATGTTCTGATTTCTGAGTTATTTGATTATTTAGCTAGAATAGGATACATCACCCATGCAACCATACCGTCCAGATTTTTTCTCTCTCAGATTCTTGGAATCGCTTCAAATATTTTCTACAGTTTCAGTTGAATTTTCCTTACGTCCCATTGTCCACATATTGGATACATTAGTGGAATACTCTGAGGTGTTGTGGAATTCCTTTACCTTTGTACAAAATATTTTATTTAAGTTCCGTATGCTTGTTGCGCACAGCGCGCACGGTTTTTCTTTGATCTTAAGCGGGTTTTGTTGTTATGGCTTTGGTGTTTTGTGGTAAAAATTCGTCATTGTTGTCGGGGCAAACATTTATAATAGTCTCCTATCGACTAAAAATGTATGGTGGCCGATATCGGACTATGCGTGAAGGCTACGGGATGTTCAATTAAATGCCACTACTTCTCTTAAGGAAAAGTGTTAGTATGCATCTACATTATATATATTCCCTAAAGCAGGAAGAGGTACTTGCTGTCCCTTTATCGGAAACAAGTCGGTAGCGTCTTGGAAGAACCAAGAATGACATTAAAACACAGCAAGGTTATGCATTATACTTAATTAAAATCCGCTTTCTGAACCTCCGATTTACTACACTACCAATGTTCTTTTGTTAACTCCGTAAATTGTTTGAATAATGATCACAAATGGTATTAGATATATTAGAATCGTACTGCAAGAGTTTATGTGTAGTGTCTTCATAGAAAAGACCTAGTAAAATATGAATCTAATAACAATAACATATTTTTATTAGATAAACATTCTATAGACCGTATCCTTTTTGTAATATGATTGCGAGGTCAAAATATTTATTATATTCAATGGTTATAGTCAATAGCTTTTATATAAACAATGTTATCTTAGCTATTATTATTTATGTAAGTACCTATGTAGCCGAGGTCTGAACTCTCGGCAATATATTTGGTTCTTTGATTTTCCCGATTTCATATCAATTACTTTCGATACGTGGAAAATGTTTAATACATACCTATCTACTATTAGGCCTGGAACCGTTAGCCTTGAAGACAGATAGAGTAGTCAGACTTCTTTTTCAAAATTCTATACATCCACATTTCGTCGTTAATTATAAGCCGCATCTACACGTGGCAACTATCGAGCCGTTTGTAATTTGACGGACCCGCACCGGGTTCGTAGGTAACCTCTCACCTTCTAGGAAGGACAATGTGACTTAATCCTTCTTTCCACAAAACAGATGAATACCTAAATTAATGATTGGCATGAGCTATTCCCATGTGATAAGATAAGCACATGTCGACACGAAGTAGTTGATTGGCGTTTTGACGTCAGCTGACCGTGTCTTGGATTGGATTTCCTGGTAAGGGAAATAGTTATTAGATTTCGGTAATAAAATGTAGTAAGTAGCATCCTGGATAAGAATCGCCTTTTAAACTTCGTCCTAGTTACTTGTACTGTTTTTGATAATAGTACAGTTGTTAGTTACTTTGAGAAACAGTTTATGATAGTTTGTTATTAAACTGAAAAGTAAGTTTGTTGAACAGTTCGGAAGGAAACAATTTAAAGTAAGTATAACACTTTGAAACTAGTAACAAGAAGTACGACGAGGGAAAAGTATATTTCTGAATGGCATACCTCTTTTGTACACTTTACATAGACAATATAAAATACAAAGCCGCCTGCGACTTCGTCTGTGTTTGGTAAATTATCTAGTTCTGCATCATTTGCAGGATAAAAGTAACCTATGTCCTAAACTAAGGTTTATGTGTTAGAAACTGATCGCAGCAAGCGCTGCTAAACCGACTTACCTTCCTCACAAATAGATTTATAAATCTCTGGTAAATTAGTTGTCTGGTTTTACCATGACCCCTACTATGACCTGCATAGCAAGCTCATAGTAACCCCGCAGGTATTAAGGATAGCATTGATTTCTTTCTTGTTGTGTCTACATCTTTTGTTGTCAAAATCTTCCCTCATGTCGGTAGGGTTTTCATTTGTATTTCCAAAGCGTTAAGAACTAATACTAATACTACTAATACTTGGTACTTAATACATATTTCCACTAGCTACAAGTACTGATAATGACTGGCTAGATAATTAGCTTTTTATATTCCCAGATCTCAAACTATCTCGTTCCAGTTCGTAATTTTAAGAAAGCATTATTCATCCCAGTTTCTAGACTCTTGAACATTAGAGTGACACTTCAGTTAGCGAATTGTAGATGTAGAAATATTATTAGTCTTCCATCTCAATGTCTGAATGACTATTTATATTCAAGATTAATTTGTTTATTCTGTACTTATATTTTTTTATCAAATTTATCATTGTCGTTTCGGGTTTCGTAAATTCTTGTAATCTTTATGATATTACATTAGTATTTCGTTTATTTGTATATCATGAGTGCTTTTTCAGCAGCAGACTGCTCTATAGGCTTACTTAAATGATTGAGTGCTTTTCAAAATGTTTTTTTTCTGTCAGAGTATCTACACATTTATTCATATTAATATCATGATTGGTACCTACTTACTTATTGTTTTTCTTCTAGCTAATCGACAAAATTTTACCTACTATTTTAGTTTTACCTACGCTTAGTTCTCAACAAAAAATATACATTAGGTAGCTCTATATACCTACATACTATCGGCATATGTATCGACATGAGCGAATTGTTATCTGAAAACATGATCATGGGGTAGTAGGGGGATGTAGAGACTGTCTACTCAAAATTAATTTTAGTTGACCACCCAGGGTCGAAGTCTTGGAGACAACTGAAACCCCATAATAACTTTGATTCATTTTATTTATCATACCATGTCATTAAAGGAATCACCATATTATACGTATCAATAAAATTTAGGTACTCATAAATACCTAAATTTTATATTTTTCATTATAAAACATGAAATAATTCTATCAATAATAATATCGTTTGATTTTCTTGTGCAATATAAGAAATAAGGAGCTTACAATAATGCGGAAATTTCAATATTCAATCTTTCTTGAATATCGGAACATTTACGATTTTGTTCAACTGTCGAGGCATCAAAAATTTCGTAATTGATGACGTAGTCAGCGCCGATTCTGGAGTTATAATTTATTAAAAAAATACACAATAATTTATACGTATTCATTGATAAACTCAAGAATTAAATGATGTGGTTCAGTGAAATAACGTGTTGTTGTTTGGCCAGTGGGTATGTAACACAAGCACATCCTTTGCGACTATTACTTCAATTTCATTTAATTTATAAATAATAATATGACGACCTTATTTTAATTTAGGCTTTTCTACTAATAGGTAGATAAAACGTTAAGCAAAACATTAAGAACGTTAATTGTGTTTCTAAGTGGGTAGGTACTCTTTTTAACTCATCATCATCAGCCAAAGACGTCCACTGTTGAACATAGGCCTCCCCGTTTAAGCGGGGGGGTTTGCCATAATCCCCACGCTTGGCAAGCGGCTTGGGGATCGCAGTATTGGTGGTGAAGTTACAGAAGACGCTGCTGCCCATCTTCTGAATTTTCCCTTAGTCACCTCTTACGACACCCACGGGAGGAAACGGGGTGGTCAATTCTAGGCCGGATACCACACGGCACAAACTCTTTTTAACTAACGAATATAAACTACTATAAATTATTTAATACAAGATAGTCGCAATAAGACAAGATTCGATTCTCATGTCACCCAAAGTTGTTTTTTGATTGCTTGACTGTTAATCTATCCGTAATTCTTTCTCATACGGGACTTATTATCGTGTTTGGCAAAAGGTTAATGCATAATTAAAAACCATCATCATGACACACAAACACATCGTTGATATGCATATGTCATCTCAAGATTCACAAACAAATTGACGCCAGGGTAGACGTTGCCTAGCAACTGAAGCCTACCTGTCATACTTGAACTGACACTCAACTGAATAGCAGTCCGTTATGCACTGTGTCACTGGCCAAGTGGAAGATAACGAACGACAGTAGACGTTCAATCATTACTATTTCACTAACCTTTACTGTTTGCTGAAGTTGCGTCACAGTTCACACTTTCAGTTCAGTAGAAACAGTTTATAACGGATATGTTTTTAAATAAGCTTTCTATTTTTTGGCAATTTGCAATTCCAGTCTTTTGAGGTCATGTTTGTTTATTAGATGATTCATATCAATACAGTTAATAGGTGAATTTTTGCTTTTCGTTTAATATAATTGTGGTACCTAATAATTTGCTAAAAATAATATTAAAAAGTAGAAAAAGCGTAATTTTCTACTGCCCTGTATGGCATTAAAAAAAGATTCCGACGAATTAAAAACCTCCTCCTTTTTTGATGTCGATAAAAATACAGGACCAAGGCCACGAAACGACATTCATAATATACCTAATATTAATAACATCCACTCTCTTTGAAAATTATAATAATCTATTATACGAATTGATTATTATAATTGAACGCTTTTAATATACGACTTTAATAGCTATCGGCTAATTATGGTTGCACTTTGTGATGTGTACATAATACCTATTCAGGAGTCAAAGGTTAAAAGCTAATAATTATACCTAAAGTCATAAATTAATGTAGGTTTGTACCTACATAATTCGATTATGTTATAATATGCAATTAATTGAAATACCAATCGCTTTCAATGTTTTAGTTAGTTAAATAACTATAACTATTCAGAGTAAACAATATAAATTGTACAAACATCAATTAGTGTTCAAATTAATTAAACCTATTCCTAACCTAAACCTAACCTATTAATTCGAAAGTCTTTGAGAACTAACGTTTAGTATTAACAAAATATAGACGGGCGAGGTGTGTTGTAATGTATTACGTCTAAACAAGATAGGGAACTCTAGATGTCACTGGTGACACATAATAGAGAGTGGCAAAAACGAAAGACAACTGATGATGACGAAGAAATAGGGTTCTTAATTTAAATTTGACAACATGCAGTTCCCAACTTTGTACTTTTTGGCCACCAATTTCGGAATGCACTCAAAACATTCTCCATTACCTAGTTCTATAGTGTTTTTAACATGTGTTCCACGGTAGTTAGACTACAACAAGATAGAAAGTAGGAATGATGAACAAAAATCTGCTGCTAAAATGTTCTCATGAAGATTTCTGATGCACGGCTCCTGTTACCGGTACCATGTGTTTGTTTATTCATAATTTCCTACCTGCGATATGCAACTGGAATAAAGCTGACCGTTCCAGCTATTAAGTCCAGGCGTGGCACATTAATATGATTAACGTTGTTACTTGTTTCTTTATCCAAATGGTTTCTTTGTCTTTTATGAATGTGATCTATACATTATCTTTTACTATCTAAATCGAAACATAAGTTTGAAAGGTTTGTTTTATAGGTTATAATGTTCACCCAAGAAGATGGTTATAAAGCATTAGCATTGGTACAGTACTTAGCTAAATTTTGTCTAAAATTGTTCTAAGTTCCACGTTACTGGCATTTTTTTAAATGACCTTAATAAATATGTATTATATAGGCGTCGTTTTTATTAATGTTTTTTTTACTACCAGCTAGTTGAAAAGAACTTACTAAAAGTTTCACAAGTTTGAAAAAATTGATTAGTGTATTCATTTATATACTTTTTTCTTTATAATACCTTTCTTTTATGAAGTACCTAATAACACGAAAATAGATATTTGCTAATTATTCCTTGCCTTTGTTGACTTATATTGTTTATTTACAGATGAACCTACTTTTATTGGGAAAGAGTCAAACGTGACCGTGGTGACAGGCAGAGATGCAACTCTTACGTGCAAAGTCGACAACTTGAAAGGACATAAGGTACCACAAATTGTATATTACACGCCTGTATCTTGTGAAGAGGTAGAGCTGTAATAGAGCACTAACATTTCACCGATTGTTTTAGACCCTATCTAATAGGGGGCGCGCCTATTGCCATTAACTGGGTTTAAATCGAGAATCTGAGCTGCTACTGTAAATTTTACAATACACTGATATAATTTATAATGTTACTAAAAATTTAAAATTTTCAACGGTGTGTAAAGCCATGTCAGAGGCCTACAGGCGGTTTAAACTCTAACATCAGGTTGTTTATCAACCATACGATAAGAAGAAGAGGAAGACTGTTAATAATATAATAGGAAAACCCAATAACACTTATCCCGACTCAGGGATCAAAACCTTTCAAATTATAACATCAAGCTTAGCAGTCGCACTGACGAAAGACCGAGACAGGCATTTTCAATTAAAAACATTACCTGTTGTTATTTGTTATTGTATATGTAGTTTTTGGTAACTTATCTTTCTGAATCTTGACTTAATCAAAACTTTATTACAAAATATAACAAAATATTTTAATTTTATCGCTAATTAAGTGAATGGCGGAGATCACAATAGTGTTGCTACAAGCGCTTTAAATAATAGGCATCTGAAGCTTAGGTATGTATATGCGTACAGAATTCTAATAAATCACAATTTGCCCTAAAAGGTACCATTTTGTGGATATTTTTTTTATTTAAACTTAAATGTTAAGGACCAGGTATAGTATACCTAACGTTTCCCAATTTCAATTTGTTTAGCCATAAAATACTACAAGTTAGCCAAATAATTTGAAATCATATACGAGTCCATTAAGCTTCGTTCTACTCCTCACATTTCAGTCGATATTACTCTGTGTAAAGCATTCATGAAGTGCAATTTTAGAACATGACACGTTAACGTTATAGTGAACTATTAATATTGTTTCGTTCCTAGTTGCTACAGTTTATACAATTCCCTTTGTGCTGAAGCTGATATTTTTTTAACGACTTCAATAGCATGTGGGATAATTTGAGGTTTTTGAAGCGACGGGTTTAAATTAAATATTGAACAGTCGCTTGATCAATTTGTTACACTAAACGTGTTTTTATTTTGAAATCATTTACCCTTTTGTTTTGTATGACAGAAATGATTTTCAAAAGCTTTAGGTACAAACTATTAGATTTGGAAGCAATTTCTAGATTAGTCAGTAAGAAGGCATCTAGAATACTTAAACGAGTATCGTTTTGGCGTCCATTACGTAAAAGGTCAAATGCAAGCAGATATCGGCAAGACAAAAAATCACACAATGTTGTTCTATCGGGCTTATTTACACACAAGGGATTCGACTAAGCCTCTCCTCATAAACTAATAGTAGGTAAGAAACATCAAACACCTTTGATGTTCATACCCAACACTGACTAGTTACGCCCTCCATTAGTTAGTCTAATAGTTTCCATTAGTCATTTCCGGCTGTAATATGTTACCATTTACTAAGTAATGCTCTCACAGAGGAGCTCGCTACATGACCACCGCACAGATCAGTTGATGATGCCAGGTTTAGGTGAGCTCGCCGCGGTTGGTTTTTTTTTTTGGGTGGAATTTTTACTCATCGTGACTCTGTGCCTCGAACATCATATAGAGCTGTTGGTCCTGCCTCTGTTTTTCTTTGATCATGTTACGATTTACCATGCTATCGTACAATGTAACTGTGTTAGTAAATAGCATAGAGAGCACCAATATTTCCCACACAATAGTGCACTATAATATGTTATTTCTTGCGTAGAGCGTATTCTCAGTTGAGATTTGCCGCTCGCGCCAAAACTGAAATTTCGGTAAGCAGAACATTATTATTATTAATGCTTTCTCAGTGAAAAGGTTCTCTAGAATATATGCCGAGGCACTCGTAAATATTTCGGGGTAATGTCGCACCGGTGTCCCTTCAGAGCAATTAGGTATGAAGGTAAACTTCGGAGTTTAGGAGAACGGCGTGTTGTGAAATATGTCGCGGTTCAACTATTTGTAGCGAGATATGGATTCTTGGTATTGAGAATCAGTAGATATCCTAAGAATATTGGTTTGTAATTGAATCTCGTGTTTATGCGAAATCAATGAAGTGTATAAGTAGGGCGCGATTTTAGCGCGAACAATTACTTGTTCCACAAATATATTTCTAAGTGTTTCAAGAATGGCATTGTATCTAAATCTGTCCTGTAACCACAAGAATTTACTAGTTTTCCATCAAAATGATTATTTTTGTTAAAACAAATCTTTTGACACAATTGAGCAATCTAACAGTTGCGGCACAGTTTCCCAAACTAATGTAGCTGTTAACGCACAATTAAAAACGTGTGTGAAGTGAGCATCTCAAGTGTTAGCATCTCACAATTAACCTTATGAAAACGTGGCATCCAGCATAGTTCTTCAGTTCTTGATTAGTTTTAACAATAGTTTTATCGATTAAACTATAAAAAAGACGATATAACAAAATGAGATGCTAACTTCGCAAATACATTTCAGCATCACATCGGAATCCGAGAAAGAATCAACAAAGGAGGCGATATCCGTTGAGTTGAGCGAAGTTAGCATCTAATTTTTTTACAATTTTATAGTTTAATCAATAGAACTATTGTTAAAACTAATCAAGAACTGTAAAACTATGCTGGATGCCACGTTTTCATAAGTTTCATTATAAGATGCTAATACTTGAGATGCTCACTTCACACACGTCAATTAATATTGATAACCTAATACTGTTCCAATAAATGATTTTGGTTAGAACGATTTATAAGATATCAATTTCTAGAAACGGTTACTCAAGTTTAAAAATTAAAGTACGAGAAATGGCGGAACACTTATCACATTTCACGCCGCAACGGACTCATGCTATTTGAGGGCCCGACGTCTGCAAAATATGAATTGCTTTACAGCCATAAAACATGGTACTCATCGCAAAGGAAGCAATTTTCGCCGAACAAGTGCCTTTGTAGGGCGACTACTTGATTTTGATCCTTGCCCATTGTGCGATCTTGATTCTGAATACCGTTGCAACTTCATCGACTTCCAATGTGACTTGATAGTTTCAGAAATGGGCCGTGAGAATATAAATGATACAATGAACATTTTTCTACTTGCGTGCCTTACTTTATTTTTTATCTAGTCAATTTATAACGTAATTATTCGAAATTTTACAAAATTGACTTCTTATTTCCATGAGTTTTTTGTAAAATACGGATATCAGATTGATATCATTTAAAAAAAGCAAATTTTCGATATTGATTAAATGAATTTATGTTATATTCACAAATAAATAATCGCGGCTTAAGATGTTTACAGATTATTATATTTTCTTATGTTACATATTTTCATTTCATGCTAACATTACCTCCTTCACTACAAAGTAAACAAATATCTTTTGAAGGCAAAATAATCTATCATGTTCCCATTGAGATATAACAAAAACCGATCGGATAATGGGAAAGTTCAATGAATTTCAAGCGGATCTTTTACCTACACTGAACAATAAAAATTGACGATACTTGAGTAGTTACTAAGTACCACGAATAATGAAATAATTTTCATCTGAAATCTTTAATTATATACAAATATTTTTCACGACTTGGTGGAAACAGAAATGTGCAGGGCCCTTTGTGTTATTTTGTAGAAGAAAAGGACCCTTATAATTCGATTAAATTAAATTAATGTAGGTATTATATTCTGAATGACATTCGACAAAGGCAATTAATTTAGAATGATTAAACCAGTTTTGTGATCGTATTTATTTTTATACTTTTATATCATCTACCCAAGTGCCGTTCAGAGAAATATCTAACCCTTCCCTGCACTTGTGATTTAAGCGGACAACATTTATTTTTCTTTGACATTTCTCATATTCAATATTTTGTCACCAGCCAGCCAGTCAGTCGATTGAATACGCGGCAAGTCGGTCTGACCTTAGGAATTGGTACCATCACTTGTAAAGACTCTTTTAATTCACTCCTGACGAGGTTCACATCTGCAATTTAAAAAATAACCTTAATTTTTAATTACCCGGCCACGTATCTCACCACTTAAAATATATGCGGAGCTTTAAACAAAAATATAGCGGGAAATGTGGTTTTCATACAATTTAGTGCCTAATGAATACATTAATTAATTAGAACGCGTAAATGATCCCACCCCGGTTGAACGTGTTATTTCAATTTTAATTTACTACGCACATTAAATACATCTCATCCTAAAATCCTTTGAAGAACATGTGTGGACCAATTTTATTCTAAATAGAGTGTTTGAAGCAAACTTATGTGGATTTTCCCAAAAAAATAAGGTATGGTCGCCTGGCCAGCAATTTGGAGTCAAAATGGATTTAATTCCCAGGTTGAACAAAGTTTTATTAGTTTGATCTGTCTGGGACATCATTATTGTAAAAAAAATGAAATAAAGGTCTAAATAAATGTCAATATGGTCGCTACCTAATTTCATACTGGGACACGATATTCAACGAAATGTGTGACTAGACTTCTGATAACGAAGACCTCGGTTTTCCCCTTAATGGGGGATTATATCCAAGAATAGAGGTGTGTAAAAATAAATATGTTCCTAAATAAAACCCCGAATGTGAGGACGTCGGTCAATAGAACGCACCTGTCCCAACAGACATTATTCTGAGAGGGTTCTTTCCGTTACTTAAACACAGATTCGATGCGGGCAAGTAAGTTCTACACCTACAACGTAAACAAATCGTTAGGAGCGATAGCATTTGTTTCTGTAGATTATGGCTGCACCCGTGGTAGAGTAAAACACATACTTAAATTGATCCCATCGGATTGTTGATTGGCTCTTCCTTTTATATAAAAGTTTGAGTCTTTCCAATCAGATTTGAACACTTATTTCCCAGTTCGTTTAGTAACTAATTAGTTACATTTCAGATCTAATCGTTGTTCTCATATTGTATGGTAAGTGCATCGTAATTTATAATTACGTGTCTACGTGTTCGTGTACGTTTGTATTAATTGGTATGAAGAATTTGGTATGAAGCTGAATGGAGCTGAAGCAGGGAGTTTTCTCTGATCTCTATAAAGTAGAAATACATACAAATATCATATAAAAACGTACATATGCAAGCAATATAGTAACAAGTTACTATCTTAGGTGTTTGACTACAGGTGAAACTCACAATTTATTCCGCGAAAGCATATTTTAATTGCACATGGACAATGTATATTAGGTACCTACTCTTATCTGAATGCACATACAATACTTTATAAAGTATTACTTCCTGTAACTACTTAAACTTCGTACGTCGGGAATGTCGCTCAAGAAATTCATAGCAATCTGAAATACTTCAGCCATCTCTTTACCGCAGGATATTTATGGTGGCAATGCAGTAGCACTTTATTGCAATGTCAATGTCGTGATAAAATTCTGAGGGAGTAAGTTCGTTGACAGGCTTGCTTGTATGCCCAACAGTGAAATAATGGCGATGGCGAAAATAATAATATCTAATTGTATATTACTTTATGGTTTTTACATGATAATATCTTGGTGCAACAACTTCCATTAAGTCTTGTCACCTGTGTGTCTATGTTCTCCTACATTTGTCTACATGTAGGTTAATTTTTCCGTTACGTTCTCTTTTACTTGACTTATGTAACACCTTGTAATTGTCATTAATCTTTAGTAAGAAATATGAATTTAAATATAGCCAAAGTATGTTTTGCTATAGCTTGATTAGGTAGTCTATGTGTAATATCTTATTATTAAATAAAAATCAGCAATGAAAAAGAAAACGCTATAGCTACCTATATCATACCTAAATTATATTAAAGAGCTAAAAAGTAAGCACAAAAAGAATGTTCTAGTTTAATAATACATAATATTTCTTGGAGCTTTCAGGTATTTTTGTAATAACCCTACTACTACCTACGTATTTTTTTATCTGCTAAAAAAAGCCTGGCTGCTAAATGTGTTCTTTAGTTTTTACAGGTTGGTACTCGGTATTAAAAGAAAAATATGTTTAAATAACTAATTTTGTTTTGATTTGTATACGTTTGTCTATGTTATGTAAGTACAGTGAAATTATGTAGGTATACATACTCGCAACTATTTTGGCTGTAGGTATATCAAACCGATCAAATTAACTTACAACAAGATTTTTAAATCGGGTGAAATAAATATGTTTCTACCGAGGCACTATTTCCTTCTACATGGTGCTAAAAGTGATTTTACTTTCTGTTAAAATATCATACAAAAATTAAACCAGTTTTTCAATGTTATTTTATTTTCTAGTACCTATAGCTATAGGGGTGGTGTACCTATGCCATGTTACCTGCCTCTTAATTACTAGAAACTAAGTCTAGAAATATTAAAAAAAAACTGCAAACGTTTTTGTTTTTTGTTGGTAAAGCCAACGGTCGCTATAAAAGCTAGCTTATAAAATAAATAGCTTAGCTAGCGAGTATTTTAAATGTTTATATATATAGCCTAAAGCTTCCACCCGCGACGTCGCCCGCGTGGATTTCGAATGTTTATATAATATATAGCCTTCCTCGATAAATGGGCTAACTAACACTGAAAGAATTTTTCCAATCGGACTAGTAGTTCCTGAGACTAGCGCGTTCAAGCAATCAAACTCTCCATAGATGAAAAAAATCTATTGTTTTCCATGAACTAAGCGTACACCATCCACCAGTATAATATATACATACATAGAATATATAATATATACTTACCAGGCATCTAGACAAGGTTTTAGTAATAATTTTAATGGCTATTACGCTAACCGACGACACTGTAATATATTGATTTGCGGTTTTGAATGCCTCGTAGCAACATCGGTTATAATACCTCAAGGAGTTGGTGAACACAGAAGTGTTATACGCACGTTTACTTTACGTCTACATTAACAACATTTGACTGCCTCGTTGGTCTCAAAGCGCGATTGCTGCGCAAGAGGTCTGGGCTTCGATTCGGGCAGTGTAATTTGGATTTCCCATTAGGTATCTAATTCTCAGTAGCAACACGGAGTCTACTTTTGTGCCCGGTTAATGGCATTAAGCTCGCCTCCTGTTACATTTCGCCAGTGTTATTTATTTATTGCGTTTTCTTCTATTTTCGTACATTACATTACAGAACAGACAAGTTACCAGTTCTGTTGTTTTTAGGTAGCATGGCTCCGAGTTGACACGCAGACGATCCTCACAATTGGGCAGCACGTGATCACGAAGAACCACCGCGTCGCTGTCTCTAGAGTGGATCAGGCCTGGTCGCTGACACTGCGGGACGTGCGACCCTCAGACGGCGGCCGATACATGTGCCAGATCAACACTGAACCTATGATCACGCAGACGCAGCATCTGCATGTAGCTGGTAAATTTTATGCCATAATTTTATTAGCAAGCTATAAAGTAAATTGCTTGCGATATCGCAGTTCGCGATAAAATCCTACGCAATCTAAAATACACGTTTCTTTTGTTCCGTTCAATACAAGAATATATTATGACAGATCGTAGCGAGTTAGCGACCGATCGGCGACGTGTGTGCGCGGCAATTTTGAAACGATCGATCGCTGCTATTTGCTTACGATCGATGGCTGCGATCCATTGCCCCGTCCCTTCATGGCGCCCTTTATTAGTCCACTCCGTAATCTTAGTATCTGGAGGTATATCTCCAAACTTTACTTTATTTGAATAATTTCAGCAATCTCTGTGGTCCTTATAAAACACGAGAGGTAAAAGTTCCTAGTAAACAGTTCCAAGTTCCAACCACGTACTAAGCACAAAATATTAATTGAACAGTTACGATTTTATTTTCATAGAATTAATATTGTTTTTATTGTTGCTGTCGAATGTACCTTAAGTGAGGTACAAACTGCCTGTACTAAATCAATATCAATTAAGCAGTCACAACTTTATTCACTAATAAAGAAAGCTAACTTGGTTAAGTGAAATAGCCTTTAAAAGTATAAATGAAGTGAGTTATCGCCGGTTGGCCCGTGACGTTTATTATCTTGAGTTTCATTAATTACTGCACACGAAGTTAGCGCAATAATTCGCCATTCTCTACCAAACAAAAGAATTGACAATGCACCAGATATTATTAGTGCTCTTTCACGTCTATGTCCATTCAGTCTCTTTTTGTGAAAATATTTTGGTTGTGCGCAATTTATGAGCATAAAAATGTTAGTCATAATGAAAGGACAGCTTTAAATTTTGACAGTGCACATCAATTGGTTTCGAGTAATTAAGACATGTTTTTGTTAAATACCTTTTGCCCATTAAAAGTAGTAAGGATAGCGTATGTATATGTGTAAGTATGAGGGCCAGGGTATTTGTCATCGAAACGATCTAGAATACAATTCTTTAATTTCCGAAAATACAGGAGAATACTTACATTTTTTTACTAAGAATTTGCCTTCTATTGTATGTGGGGTTTTAGTTTCTTGTTAAAATCGTTGAGTTTTAACGTTACACAGTTATTGAATCTCTCTGACAGTGTGGTAAATAAGCACCTACGTTTATAAACTCTGGATCGGCAACCGAGTTCTCCGTAGTTTCCTCGGATTTACTCTACTGTGAAATCCATTGTACTATTTCTATCCGCAAAATAGTAAATAAATACATACTTAAATACTCCTAGAATTTTCCAATGTTTGCCCGTCTTAGGGAGTGTTGTTTTCGTCTTAAAGTTTGGAAATTGGTTGTGTTTAGTACCGCCAGACATCCTAGACGCGGACAGTAGCAGTGAGGTGATAATATGGGAAGGTGACAATGTGACCTTACACTGTGCGGCATCTGGCACTCCTGAGCCAACCATTCTGTGGCGGAGAGAGGACTACTCCACCTTCAAAGTTGGCAGAGAGACTGGTAAGTCGAGGAAAACTGGTGACTTTGGAAAAGTAAATTCTTTATTTTGGAGTAGAAAAAAGGTACTTATAAATATTAAATACGTTTTTCGAAGTGGAGAAAAATCTGCTAACTTACATAACTCATCTATACTAGTATAGCAAGTAGCCCTTATCAGTCGCTTCATGCAAAAATTGCGCCTGCACGACATTATCAGTATGACCAGTAAGATCATAAAAGTTACTTAAAAATAAGATCGGCAAATAGCATTGGATATGTGATCTTATAGAAGTGTGATATCGGCATAATGACGACAAGGAAACTATTAAAACAACCTTACATTTCTACCAACATTCACAGTTCTAATAACCCGCACTTTACGGTCTTCAATCTTGCAGTTAGCAGGTGGAGCGGGGCTTGGTTGAACATGTCGGCTGTGACTCGCGACATGAATGGAGCCCTCCTCTGCATAGCGACCAACGGAGTGCCGCCTTCAGTCAGCAAACGGATCCTCCTGCATGTCCTCTGTAAGTTACTATCGAATTTTTCGGACACGTCGATGCAATCTCTCACGGAAGCCCCTGAATATCGAATGAGGTTCCTTTTACGCCCGGAATCTAGTTTCGAATGAAATATGTAGTTGTTTGATACGTGTGCTAGCAGAAATATGTTAAAGTAACAGGTATTTACTTTAACACCTCCAATATTTTAAATGATTCTGTCATTTGATTTACAATAAAAATGTCATTTATTTATAGGCATAAGCTAATTGTATCCTAAAAATGGCAGTTTGCCTTAGTGTAGGTAATGATAGACCAGTCGATAAGGATGGATAAGAGCAAACCAACGAGCTCGAGACGAGGGTGAGAGTATCGTCAATCATAAAGGTTTCCTACTTGTACTTGAATTTAATAGACACTGCAATCTACACGGACATAAAATTATACAAAGAGATGGCATAATACGCCAAACCGATGAAAACATTTATAAATGTACACCGGCGGTAAAACAATTTTAAATACTCCTCAAAATTTAAACGAAAGACGTGATACCAACAATGAATAAACACGCGCTCGCTAATCAAAAGAAGTCTGTAAAGATTTGCTCGAGGAAAATAACTTTGTAGGTAATTTAGAGGTAGGTATTTAATCTACTAGAGCTGAGTACAAATAAACATAGGTTCTTGTGATATTGTGGCCAGTGTAGGTAAGTTAAGAACTAAATGTACAACGTAAGAAAAAAGTATCTTTAGAAGATAATCAAAATATGGTGTTGAAGATCTATACCCACAATTGACAAAACGAAGAATAAGAATAATCATAGAGTTCTGCCATAAGTAATTATATCTTCCAATGAAATACTAAATCTTTGGATTAAATGAAGGAGCCTAGAGTATGTGTGTGTTTAAAACAATAATAGGCAAATGTGCAATAAAACTAAGTACATGTAACATGTTCCAAATTAAACTCGTTAACTATAGCAAGGTACCTCTTAAGAACATTCACGAAGTTCGGCGTTAAAACGGCCACAGGTATGGAGTTAGATAATATGATAACATTGATTGCTAAACGTGCTCCATACTATTTAGAAGTTATGTTAAAGTTTGTTCGTTTCGTAGTTTGTTTAACCCGGCGCTGCGTCCTAAGAAACTCGCATTTGAACCTGGTCATCGCTGAAAGGCAATTAAATTTAACTCGTTTGAATGGTTCACTAATCAAAGCTCGATCTTATATCAAATATCTGCCTAAAGCGGAGCTTTTTGAATTAGGTTTATTAATAATGTGAATTGCGAACTCCACAGATCTTATCATTTCCCCGTTGCTATGATAACGAATTATGGAACCAGTTCTGTTAAGAATTGTATTTTAGGACGGATATTTCTCTACTGCGTATTATCGCATTTATATCTACAGACATCAGAGATATCAGACACATACTAAGACAGACACAAAGTGTCTGTGATACCTACGCTTAAATTCCTTAGATTTTAATAGGAACGATCATAAATTCGTTCGATAAATCAATTAGAATATTTATGGTAACGCTATCTTTACTTCCATAAGAAAAGCACTTTTTTTTCTATTTTCTAATGCTGTCTGCAAATGTACATACCTACCCTTTCGACCCTGTAAATTAGCCGAGAAATCCTAATATCTTGAAATATCAGTCATATCAAAACCCCAATTATAACGTTATTTTTTCGTAAATTAAAACGTATCATATCTTAAAGATATTCTCTATAAAAGTGCTTCAAAGTGTAATCTGTAAATTGTATTTACAAATACTTACTCAGAGATACGCAGTTAATAAATGTTCTAAGTTTCATTATATTACACTGAATAGAGAAATAATAAAAGAAGAAATACAATAAGTACCTACCTATATAACTAGACGAACGAATTTGTCAACAATAATTATTTAAATCTACTACATTTGATAATTTTAAATTTGGTTGATGAAGGGATAAATTAAAAAATCAATAAAAGCATGATTCATATTGTAATGTTGCAGATTCAAACCTAGGCAAGTTCCCAAGTCCTAGTCAGAGAGTTAGTGTAGAATATACCTAAGTCACGTCTCATTGCAGTAATGTTCTAAAAGGATTACCATTGTCTTCAGTCTGTAAAATACTTACCAAACGATTTCTTAAGACGAAGATTATTTCTAGCTGCTGACAAAAGCCTAATCCTCATTTATATCAGGTTTCATGTCAGAGTATTTCGTCCTGTGTTTCTTGACTGAGTGTGCGTCGGAAAAGGTCTTTAATGTTTCATTAATTAATGAAGTAAGTGTTAGGGAAAAGGTCGAGAGGATAGAATTGTGCAATATTTTGAAGACCCAGTACTCGTATACGTGTGTATGTGTGTGTTTAAACTCTTTAGTAAGCCGATTCGTTACGAAATGTCTTCGATAAAGACTGCTTTCGGTATTTGTCGCTCTTATCTCTTGTAACTGCAAAAAGATTTTATTACACACTAGGTCAATTAAAACTTTGACTGTACACGAAGCAGACACAACAAACAAATAAACACAAATAAAAAAATAAAGTTATCTTATCTTATCTTACACAATAGTTGTAGGTACAATTGTCATGCACATATGTGGGTCACTACACTGGGAAAGGGTCAATAAAACATTCTGTGTATTCGAGATCTGCATAAGTGTTCGTTCAACGCAGCAAGCCTAATAGAACAACTTTTGTTCGTGGTCACCAGGTGACCGCGTAGCGTCCAAAGCGTGTTTGAAATTTTAATTATGTGCCAAGGTATGTAAATTTTGTGAATTTTGGGTGTCAACTGCACTCCTTTTCCTAAATAAAAATAATATTGTACGAGAAATAAGTATTCTTGTTAGAAGCCTGTAATGCTAATGTCCCACTAATGGGCAAAGGTTTCCATAAACTCTTTCCACATCACTCTCAAGGGTTACCAAAGTTTAGGCCTTCATCAAGGAGTCCAGTTCGTCTCATCATCTCCGTCTTTCCGAAACAAGTATATTTTCTTTTTTTCTTCAATTACTTTTCCTACTAAATATTATAATATATTATAAGCGAAAATTTGTAGGATGGATGGATTTATTACACCCTTGACATATTTTTCTTTATTTTTTTAACATCAGGATAACACCTATGTTAACATCTATAACGAGACAAACAAATTCGCAATTTGTGTAACCGCGGGGCATCTCTAGTATATATATATGCTCACACAGGTAAACCAACCGCCCGAGTGATACATCAGATGCTTGGTGTATTTGTTGGAGAGACGATGCACCTAGAATGCGGAATAGAAGCCTACCCGCCACCCACAGTGTACTGGACGCATATAGACCTTAACAAGCTGTATAATGGTAAGTGCAATCTGGACAAATTCTACCGGTTTATTTATTATAGGCATCTGCTAATATGACAGAAAGCATTTCGATAGGCATTCGACGATTTTAAAAACCTATTCATGTAGAGCGCTCTGCAAGGTAAAAACTTCATGCAGAACGTTAAAAGAGTTAAGCTTTGAAGAGAAAATAAACGTTCAATATTTACAGTTCTGTTTATTAGTATTAAAAGAGAGATATTTTTAATGACTTACCGTTTTTAAGGTAAGTAGGTTTTACCAGTCCTAACTGATCATTCAAAGCGTCATTTTGCGAGCGTGTTTTTTTTCAACTCAGGATCAAAGTACCAGATGAACATAAAATCGCAAGGATACAAGTACACAGCAACGCTGAAGGTGAAGAATGTGTCGCGGGATGATATAGGCTCCTACTACTGCTATGCTGAAAATTCTATGGGTTCTGCTAGTGGTGGCATCACTATCTACAGTAAGTTTCTCATCTTATTAATCTTACCAGACTTTTTAAGGTTTATTTTTATTAAAATAATAAGTAGATACCTAATATTAATACTGCAGCGAATTATATCAATCCCAAACAGCTTTTAATATTTTACGCTAAGCAAACTAACATTAATACATTTAAATAAAAAAATAAAATATCGTTTTCAAATAGGCCTCATTGGTCTTCTTCTTATCGTATGGTTGATGAACAACCTGGTGTCAGAGTTTAAACCGCCTGTAAGCCTCTGACATGGCTTTACACACCGTTGAAAAATCTCTCAAGTGTGCCGGTTTCCTCACGATGTTTTCCTTCACCGTTTTTAGCAACTGATAATTAAATTATAGTACGCACATGAATTCGAAAAGATATTGGTGCGTGCCGGGGTGTGAACTTGCGACCTTTGACTTGGCAGTCCAGCGGTTATAGCACTCAGCCTCGTTGGTAATAGTTTATATATTATATCATGAAAGTTCAATTCAATAATATTTTTGTGCTAATATGCATCCTATTGTTTAAAAAAATAGTTTATTTCAGAAGTAGAAATAATCATTTTAAATGTGGAAGTAGAATGATCGGTTATAGAACGTTCTCGTTCGTTTTTATAACCGATATAAATAGAAAAATAGCGGAATAATCTAAAAATATAAGAATGCATCTATTTATTTTTGTCATATTTAAGAGGCGGTTTTAAGTAGTTAAAATAAGTAATAAACGCCCACGAGGATTGATCTTGGCTTGGGGCCAATTAGGTCTCGCCAAAAGTGCGCTTAATAATCGCACGATCTTCTACTTAGTGAGTCGCGAAGAAAAATTCGAAAAATATATCGTCGCCGCGTCTTTTGGGTCTGTTATAAAGGCAGCAAGCCAAATCTCATTATTGCGTAAAATTATTTAAGTACTTATGTGTTTTATAATGTTTATTAAATGTTTCAATGGACCTTTTGCGTGATGAACTCTAGTGACTTCATACAGTCAAGAGCTGTCAAATCTTCGCCTCATTTATTATTAAGCAGGCCTTGTCATCGTTCCATAACCGAAAAATTAAAAAAAAATAGTAATTTTAAAAATTTTATAAACCTGATGATAATTCTTAATTGATAGTCTTCTGCTATGTATAAAGTCGTTTATATATAAATGCCTTCTCTATACCCTTTTACACTTGCCTTCACCCAAAAGTTATTATCTAAATACAAACATGGTATAATTAATTAAGTAACTCTAGAATATCGTTTATTAATTAATAGTCTCCTCTATAACCATTATATCTATAACCGTTACTAGCCACAACTCGATTTATTTTTATATCCATTGTTAAAAGTAAAAATCTGGTAAGTCACAAAATATTGAAAAGGAAAAAATAATTAACTAATAGTTTTTAAATCACAAAGCAATTAGTAAATATGATGGCTAAGTTCTGTTTGTTTATTTCTCGAAACAAGGTGTCTTGAAAGCTTTAAATGTAGTCAAGACAACAGAAAAGTCAATGATTTGAAGCCTAGCTTCTTCGCTGTGGCTTGCTTATTTTTCATACCTACATATTATGTATGCCTATGGCATTAAGTCCGCCTCTGTACATCTTGTTAATTTGTGCATAAAGAATAAATAAATAAATTTTATTAAGTCAATAGGAAAAATAACTTAACTCGGTATAAAAGCCTTGCGCTGCACGAGTGCTGGTGTTCGATCTTCAGCGCTAGTCTTTTATATATAATATTCATAACTAAATAATCTTTTATAGAAATATAAAAAAAGGTGTAAAACGTTTGTGGTGTATACTTGAGAGTGAATAAAATGTTTATTTCACAGCTCTAGCGACTACTACGACATCTACATCATCGGTGGTTATGACCGCTCTAGAAAGTGTTACGACTACAACGCATCAAACGTGTAAGTAAAACAGAAAAATGTTTGCAACCTCGATCGGTGTCGTAAACATTTTTTTATTTCAGTAAATATAATTAAACTCCGTTTTATTTAATTTGCATTATCGGTCTTGTGTAAATACGTAGGTATATGTCGAATGTAAGGCCATTGATTCAGTTTCTAGGTAAAATAAAATTGTAATTCATATACCGGAGCTTATAAATATACCTGATTTATAAATGTAATTGCTGCGACATAAGTTATTCAAACGTAGTTCATGTTTCAATCAATAACTTAGATCGCAGAAATTAAGCTCAGAATATAATGTAACCTAGATTGATATGATTGTATGTAGGTAGGTTTAAGTATTACATTACTCACATTCCATGTCCGGTAATATTGCTATTTAAAATACAAGCAAAGCCGCGAAATTCTTATATCTCTATATAGAAATTTTCTGATATTGTAATATTTGTTCATCACAGGTAGGTACTATCATGCATAATTTAAGTAAAAATTTGGTATATCTTGATATAAAATGATACTTATTTTAATAGTAATAACTAAAGATATTCTTTCGTAAGATAAACAGAAAAAGAAATCAAAAATGTATTTTATTTGTTTCTTCTAACTGCTCCAAGCCCGCTACAGGGCTCTTCTTAAACTGAGAGGAAACAAGAAATAATAGGCTGCTTTAACTTAATAATAAAAATGACATTTACTCATTAAGGCCATTACTTCATAACGGATAAGAAATGTATCCTCCAAAGTCCCAAATATTAATAGATTCAACCTCGCGCCACTGCGCCAGATAAGTTTTAAAACCTTTAAACGGTTTTAAAGTCTTATAATAATCTTCAAAGAGATTGCTAGAATGCACTCTACGATTCGAATGATTTGTGGCTTCAAACAAGATAAAACTTTCGCCATCTTCAACGTAATACAGCGGAGGAATCTTTTACTTAAGGTAGAACTTATGTATGTACTATGTACTGCATGTGGATGCATATGGGATTAATGGATATATATTTCATCCATCTCATTAAATTTATCATTGCATCTGTATTCTGCACAGTATTTAGAAGGTTTTTATAGCACGCTCACATATTACAAGACAGCGTAAGTCTCATAGTTAACCTTATTATATACAGACAGTGTTACGTACGATACGTACTTAACATCTGGAACTTGCACTACCTTTCGGCAAGCTGTGACCAGTGGAAACACTCTTATTGCAATTAATCGGGCACTCTTTTCAAAATTTATCAGTAGTTTTTTAAAATAGGTACCTATCTAAGAAAGAACATTATAATGATTTTGAAAATTACTATAAGTTTGATTCTGCAACCTCGTGCATGAATCCAGTAAACTAAGGCACCAAAAATACTTATTAGATCAAATTATAAAAATGTCTCTATTTGCCTCATTAACACACACTCATTAGTACACGTCAAATAAATCAATGAAGAAGATCAAAGTCACCTAACAACCCTTTAGCCAAAGGTTGTTACCTCCCGTCTACAATCCTCTACAATGTGTTTATGACAACTGCTTGCATTCGCTTAGCACTTTAACCTCACTGTCACAAACTTGTTCGTTTCGTAAACACAATTAAGCAAGTTTTCCGAATCCAGTTTGTCCCATACGAGTATTTTGTAAACTCAACCTCTCTTCTACATAGGGCGAAATATTTAGTCGGTATTTCGTTTGTACTTTTGCACATATTATATTATAGCTTTTACCGCGACTTCGCCCCCGTTAACTCCTATTCAAAACATTTAGAGGGCTGAATTTAAAAAAAAAAATATTATATATATTTATATATCCTTTCTTGGGTTTTAAACTTTCTACATGCCAGACAGACATAGTTACTTTCACCTTTATATTATTAGTTTGATTTTGTAAGTAAGGATAACTGCCTCGTTGGTCTAGTGGTCGCTAAGCGCGACTGCTGAGCACGAGGTCCTGGGTTTGAATTCCGGGTCGGTGTTACTGGATTTTCCATTAGGTTATTTTCAGTAGCAGCACGGAGTCTGGTATTGTGCCCGGTTGATGGCTGGCTCGCCCCCTATTACATTGGGACCTATAACATAACTGGCGAAATGACGGTGTACTAGGTAATCATCGGCCTACCCCTCCGGGGAATACAGGCGTGATGTTATGTTATGTGTGAGTACCAAATTACCTATATATACTTTTATATTATTTCTGTTAAACAGATGCAGAGTTAGGGCCTGAGTTTGAAGATTCCGGACTCGATTTCCCAGAAGAGGACCGCATCGTAGTTGTGCTGAGCCAGCATCAAATGCAGAACTTAGGTAACTTATAATAATGTCAGCTTTATTCGTCACTGCTAGAATTTACCAATGCAAACAGCTATTTGGGTACTATGCTAGTGTAATAGTGTTGTTCTAATTATGTTATTAGGTATAGGAAAATGTGTGTTTATTTTAAATTATGTACAAGCGATTTAGAATAACAAACACTTTCAATTATACTTCTATGACCCTGGCTGAAAAATGTTTCTTATAAATAAACCTAGAGTAACAATTTCAGGTTTTAGATCTGATAGTTTTTGTTAGGTAAATTCAATCAAATTAAAGCAGTGGACGTCTTCCGGCTGATAATGATGATGATGATGAAAATCGAAAAAGGTATCCTCATTTTTAAAATTTCTCTTATCCATTTGAATTTTAACCAAGCAAGAACAACATGCTAAATAATATCAAAATGTTGATGTTATAATTATTATATATATTATTATATATACTTATTCTTGCAATGAATGCCAGTGTTACGCAACCAGGCACCTTCTATACAAGGTTTCCACCAAAAATATCTACCTATAACCCAAGTAAGAATAAAAATAATTGAAAGTACTTGTTTTAAGTATACTAATAGCCGCCGGGGTATGTTGCCAGAAGCGTCCGAACAGCTGAGTCGTGTATAAAAAGGTCCGTGTTACTTAAGTGTGTATTATCTGTATGTGTTTATATTAAGTGCGCCCTTAATATAAACACATACAGATAATATACACTAATATACACGTACTGGGTTCCCAGACCCCCTAGACAAGTGGCAAAACGCTTGACGAATAGAAATCGAATAGAATGATAAATTTACGGGGATGACATAACTTTTCGACTATGTTATCGATGGCATATATTTCCATTCTTTGCTTTTTTTTTTTTTTTTTTTGAAAAAATTCTATTTGATTTATATTCGTCAAGCGTTTGCCACTTGTCTAGGGGGGCTGTACTGCCACGCGTCAGCATTATTGACGATGGACACGTGTTGTTTCTTAAGTTATCCAACCGTT
The DNA here is from genome assembly GCA_905340225.1 of Abrostola tripartita. Classification (NCBI taxonomy): domain Eukaryota; kingdom Metazoa; phylum Arthropoda; class Insecta; order Lepidoptera; family Noctuidae; genus Abrostola; species Abrostola tripartita. The sequence continues at coordinate 3,827,267 of HG996494.1, forward strand.
AGTACCTTACAAAATAATTCTGATAAAAGTAAAACTATCTGGTTTATTTTTGTTAGGGCTTTTGTTATTCCTAAATATAGATAGAAGTTTTCATCATAATCAGCCGGAAGACATTCACTGTTGAACAAAGTCTTCCCCTAAAGGGGAGGGGGTTGCCATAATGCCCCACGGTTGGCAAGCGACTTGGGATCGCAGTATTGGTGGTGAAGTTACAGAAGACGCTGCTGCCCATCTTCTGGATTTTCCCTTAATCGCCTTCTACGACACCTATGGAACGGATGGGGAGGTGCTATTCTGGCCCGGCATTCCACGGGATAAAAGTTTTAGAAAGAGACAATTAATTCACAATTATAATTATGTAAATGATAAGTTGGGCCGCATTGTTATTTTTTTTATTCTTCGTTTCTGATTTCTCTTGCCCCGATCGAAGTGTGACTTTTTACTCATATCTTGTCTAGGCGATACTAAATAGTAATATATTTTCAGATTTATCCCCCAGTTCGTGACCTGAGGACAGTCAAAACGAGTCGCCGGTGTGGTCTTTGGGGCCAAAACTTAGACCACAAACGCGCCTTATTTCTATTGTTGTACTTTTTGTCTCGAAGTGGTCATAAAGTGTGTAAAATATGAACTAATGGACTGTTGATACATGTTTATACTATGAAAAGAAACTTAATATAAGGCCACAATCCGTTACACAGGATTTTCATTCGTTAAATTCTTAGGTATGTAATTTAGGTGACTTGTGATATTTTTGTAATTTTATTTACTTACCATCATATCTTTACTGCATTAAATTGGATAAATAGTAAAAGGATTAATCGGAAAATATGTTTGCTGTGCAAATTTGTTACAAAAGACACACGTACTAATTTTATGCACCTATTCATTTTACGAGATCGTAATATTTTAAAGTATGTTAAAGTATCCATAAATGTTTTTGTATGATTGGTTATGTATGCCATGATAATCTTCTTCTTCTATTTCTATCCTGTCGATATTTTATACAATAAGATAAGCTCATGAGAAAGAAAGGTAGCCTGTGTGCAGGTTTGTAATGAAAACAGCCCCAATACCTTGAACTCTTAAAGCAAGAAATTTACCGTTGTGAAAGCGAGACGCCACAATACACTGCACATAGCGTCGTTACGCTTATACAACGAAAAATGTCCTGCTTAAGGAGTTCATGGTAGGGCCAGATGCCAGGGGGCAGGGGCCGAGAGTGCGGTGGTTAACAAATTTGGAAATCTTCCGTCAAGAAGGCTCTATTATTGCATAATCTAGTTATTGATACAGCTGCTTTGATTTCTTTCGTTTCCTGTAAATAACTGTCTATGTAAAAACAAACTGAACGCTAGCTATAAGTCAATTATTGATTTACAGTAAAACTACAATAAATTAACAAATTCAGTTATAGGTGTTTTATTTTTACCCAGATGCTCAATATAGGGCTATCTAAATGGTATACATTGGTTCAGTGATTTGTACGAGATGCTCGATTGTAAAGAGTGAATAGCAGATAGCAATACAGTAGTGAGTAACTATAGGTACCTATACAGTATAGCTACATACTTATCATCTCAATGTACCTAATTAAGGAAGGTATTAACACTGAAAAGTTTATTAGTCACTGAAAAACGGAGATTGCTCCCTGCATAGCTTGAAATTGGTCGTAAAATACGTAAAAATATAAAGGCCTTTATCGTCTAATGCCGACAGGTGGGTCAGTTTGATTAATTTTGGAATGAAGGCACAGTCGTGATCCTATAAAGTATCCTAACTAATATTAATGCCAGTTTGTTCGTTTGTCCTACTTTCACGCAGCAAGTCAGCAAAGTATAGACTGCATGATGATGTATGGTCCAGTGTCGTAAGTACCTCCAGAGAAGCGAACTTAAAAATACTCGGTTCCTGTGAATCAGACTACGAGGGAAGCCGCGGGCAAAAACTAGCTCTTTTAGTAACACAGCTCTTATAGCAGAACAGGTAAGTATTTAAAAGAACTAGTAGGTATTATCAACTCCTACGTACTAATAATTATGACGTAAACATGGCTACATCGTTCGTACCGATTTCATAGAATTTGGTAATATCATTGGAAATAGCTTAAACCAAACAAAATGGTTTTTCATTTTGTTACGTTTTACCCCGGAAAAGCTTCGGGGAAAAATGTTGTCGTGGGTGAATCGAGTTGGGTGGATTCAAATTAACCCAACTAGCCAAGCGTCTAGTGCGAATTTTCATTATCAAATATACCCCAAGACAAAGATTTTACCTTTTAATAAACTTTTAAACTATCGCGTTACATGATGATAATTGGTCGGCCGTGGACACAAGCAGACCACGGCCGACGCAACTCGGTCGAAACGTCAAACCAAAATACAAAAAACTTGTGTTTCGCGTTAATTCCCGTGTTGTAGTTTAATTACCTTATAATAAATATAATCGGTTACGATTAAGTACATTTCTGATTGCAAAATCTTTTTTCGTTATATTTAATTAAAGAGTTCTCACAATGTTAACGACAGAAATGTTGTTTACATTTGTTAATTGTATTCATTTAAATTTTAACCCGAAACAATTATCATGAAAACGGCCCACAGGCCTGCCGCGGAGAGGTTTTTAATTGTTTTAGCTAGAAAATCCGGAATAAATAAAGCAAACATCATTTTAGAATAACGATTTCTGTAACAAGTTGCAGATATTTAAAGTTTATTTATAGAGCAAAACTCAAATGTCTACAACGAAAAATATTTTCTTTAATATTCCATCACGAATCTGAAATCTAATTTATTTATTTGGGCCTTAATTTCGTGCGCCTTAATGTTTACCAACCTTTTTAAGTCAGTATTCTGAATTACGAGTTGGTTCAAACACTGTAGACACTTACCTACATTTTAAGTAACTATTTGGATTTTGATTTTACCGTCAATATACCTAAGCCTTTAACTCAGACTAATTAAAAAGTAGCGAGTAAATAACATTGCAGTAACAGTCTATAACATTGTATAAATAGTATCTAAGTAATGTTGTGCTAGTATCGTGGTGATCTAGTTGTTTATGGATCGGTTTAGTAGCTACTATGTTGCAGATCCGAAGCCAGGCAAGTTTCAATATTGTACCTACGTATTTTTGTGCTACGGTGTGCTACATCAATGTCCTACGATGAAGGAAATCATCATGATGAAGCCTGGATTCAAAAGCCTAAAAAGTCTTTCCCTTAGAACGCCACAAAGAACGACAACTTGCCATTTGCATCTATTGCACTGGTTGCCGGCAACTGACGATATCTTAGATCCACCTGGTGGGAGGCCTGCCAACGCTGCGTCTTGCGGTTCGTGGTCGCCACTCGAGAACCTATCTTCCCCAGCGGTTATCGGTGTTCGAACGAAGTTAAATGCAATACAAATACTTATTGGTTACATGAACAAAATTGGTTTCTTTCCACATTACCCCAGTAAGTCGTATACCTATAAAAAGCTATACTCAACAGTCTCCAAATTGCCACGATCAGCGAACACCAAAAATTATGCGCTATGCGTAAATGTTGATTACATTTTAAATTATACGGAACACGAAACGAATAACCGTAACAGCCTACTCATAAAAGTAACGAGAGCAGAAAACATGGGAAGGGAACGCCTACATTTAAATATCTTACATACATAACATTTAGGGGTTCGGCCGCGCCGATATTGCATTGTTTAGACACCACTCCATGGATTCAATATCACTAGGGAACAATGTTTGGCGCAACTATGTATGTCGATGGAAACTATCCAGCCTTTATTAATATTTTCTAGACAGACGGTTTTATTTTTAATCTTTACTACGATGTGTTTGTAAATTAAAAACAGAAACTCGCTAACCTTATTGTAATTATGTTAGGAATTGATTACTTCTTCGAAGGTGTTTTTTGTATAAATACAATATCAGCACAGTAGCTATATGATCTAGGGATGACAGAACTGAGGTTCTACGAGTCAAAGATGTCATAATACAACTGTTCTAAGAAAATACGATAGGCTTTCTTTAATATCACCTAGTTAGGTACGTAAAAGATTTTTTTTTTAAACTTCGCCCCACTTTAGGCGTTTCTCCTGTATCGTGGGTGCGTTTTACAAACATGAACTATCACATTTACAAACACTCAGAGACGAAACAAACATCTGCGGATCGCACATTTTTTTTGTTCCGTGTGCAACTCGAGCCCGTAACGCGAGCCCGCAACCCCTAGCTTCAGCAGTCCAATAGCTTAACCACGGCACCAATCAGGTCGTTATCGTAAATACAAATATTTAAGAGCTTTCAAAAATAAATAGAGTTGTAAGTGTACGTACATTTACTTATACAAAATCTCGATACCTGTCGAAGATTAAACAGTGCACAGCCAGCTTTATTTACCAATATTGATATCCCCTATTCAAACGCCAGCGTTTTTATTTTTGACGTCGTCGAAACAACAATGGCTTGCCTTTTATTCCTACCGCTATCCCGAAGCTTTTATTGTCCTCCCACGTCGTTATTGAGAATTAAAAACATGAAACGGATGCTAATTTCAATCGGCATTGAAAGACTAGCCATATTACTGTGTGTGATAAGTCTGATGGTTCTGAGTGAGGGTAATATTATATCAGTACCTATTGCAATAGCAATTTTAGATATAGTATACTTCTTCTTATCGTATGGTTGATGAACAACCTGGTGTCGGAGTTTAAACCGCCTGTGAGCCTCTGACATGGCTTTACACACTGTTGAAAAATCTCTCCAGTGTGCCGGTTTCCTCACGATGTTTTCCTTCACCAGTATTAGCAACTGATAACTAATTTATAGTACGCACATGAATTCGAAAAGTCATTGGTGCGTGCCGGGATTTAAACTTGCGACCTTTGACTTGGCAGTTCAACATCATACCAATCGGCTAACAGTGCTGGCATATATATGTATATACATATATATGTAACGAGAAGTGATGGCTGATATTGCTCAATGCAAGTTATCGTCCGACGACGATATTTCCGTAGAAATTGAAAGAGCACCTACACATTTTACTGTTTAAAAGAAATGTGACACAAAATCGTTCCTTTCAGTGAAGAAACGAAATATAGTAGTAGCTACAGTATTTGTCCTTTACCGAATTCTCAAGTAGGTTTGATGAAGTCATATTATCATCATTTCATGTAATCAAAACAGAAAACAAAACACCTTATGAAAATGTAATATTTACTCCAAAATATTTTGAGTCATTTTACTTAATATACAAAATAATTATTTATGTGGACTGGTTACGTATATCTATAGCTATTCTTTGTCTAGCAGTAGTTTAGGATGACGTCAGTGGTGCAGGCCTTGAAGCAGCACTCGTCTACCAGGCCGTCCCTCTTGTAGCGCGACCAGTTCGCAGTGAGCGACCCCCGACGCCCTTCCCATGGCCAGTCCACTTCATTTGTTTTGTCTTCAGAGAGATAGTCCGCTGGAAAACAATATCCCCCATATTATGACATAAATGATCAAAGAATAGAGATGACAAGGTATTATCAGTTAACAAGAGGTTATAAATAGGTATAATACGTAAAGCGCAATTTTCGGTTTGCTCGTGAAGATTATAGCCACAGATTTGGCATGAGAAGTGCGAAGAATATGATTTTACATAATATACAATAAATTGTTTTATGAACTATGGCCAAGTTTCCATAGTACCTACCTACTATTAAATACATGAAAGTTGTCTTCGTTGTATTAGTGTTAAGGAAATAGGTCTTGTCGTAGTGTGGAGATTGGCCAGTCTTCATGGTTATAGTGGAGAGGTTAATCGCCTCGGTATCGACACTGGAGGTTCTCTACTGGCACCGCACTAAAGTAAAGTGTTTACAGTAAAATATTTACGGGCAATCAAACGACTTTATCGATGCATTGCTAAGTGCAGAGGGTTCGATCCTCGCACGATGCGTGTGTATCCTGTAAATATTGTTTTCTCATCTCGCGTTTGTGCATGTGAGATGTGTGTGTATATAAGCAAGGTATTTATGACATTAGTGTCTATTAGTACACGGTGTCAAATAAATGATTCGATTTTAATAAAAAAAAATCGGAAAACTGCTTACGGTTAGCACAAATCTAAATCTAAAAAAAATTTGGAATATGATAGACACTAGCGGTATTCAAACCCGCTGCCTTCGCCGACCCAAGATCCTGCTCTTTCAACTGAGCTACCGTCTCGTAGCTCGCACCAATCAAATGCCTTCCCTTCCTAATTATAAAACAAACCTGAAATGGTCCGGGTTCTCTTGTTGACGTACTGCGATCCGTAACATAGGAAGACCCTTGCTTTGGCGAGCTGCCTCCCACAGAGGACGATGGGCGTCTGGTCAGCAACCACGTAGGTCAACGCAAGGATGCAAGTTAAGATGATCAGCCTCATTGTTGCGTCTAGTAGAGAAACAAGGACTTATAAATACTCTAAGCTCAAAAGCAATAGCTTCATAGTAGACCGATTTATAAAGGTTTGTTTTTTGTATGGCAATCACGCATTAGATGAGCTACCTACTTTCTCCAATTAAAATCATAATTCTCTAAATTAATTATCACAGAAGTAAACAACACTTTCACGTTACACGGTCCACTGTGGATATCAAGGATGCAGAGTTTTTACATAATGATATGTGTATTATGTATGTATGTATGTACTACGTCTAAAGCACCGTCGTGATATTTTTTTGGTAACTTCCATTAATTAGTAAAATAATGTGTATCTTTAATTGTTAACAAAGCCGAGTGTGTATTGCACATTTCGGGTTAAACGAAATAAATTTTCAGAGAAATCGCTTTTCGGAAGTTAGTACTCCGCTTTTTATACGAAACCTGATGCAATACGTAATGGTTGCACTCTAGTAGACTATAAAACCAGTGCGGTGTCATAAAAACTTTATGAAGTCTAAGATGCAGCGTACTTGAAGTATCAACATTCAATATTTTTTCTTCCGAAGCAGGTAAACTTCACAACACTAGTGGAGAAAGTTTATAACTAATTAATATTGGATTTCCATTTGCTTTCAAACTGGCGGACCATAAAAGAAAATGAAGTTCTATAATGCATCAGACTGATTTTACAAGAGAAAATGCACTTTAGTGTATTTAAGAATTTAAGCAGATAAAGTGTCGATAATTTGGCCCGACACCGAACCTGGAATTTAGCTGAAGTAGCTGGGGTTTAGCTGGTATGTTCTTCGAGCTCAGTGGTCATATAACGAACCTAAACTTGGACCGGTCTCTAAGTACCATCTTAAAAACATTTTCAGAAGCTGTGGCTTGAATTGCTGAAATATGATCATCTGAACCCTTTCTATAGGTATAAATTCAAAACCTTATCCCCCACATTCATAAAAAATACGGTTTTAAACTATGTATTAAAAATTTAATTAAACCTGTCACCGTCGTTTGGTTCGATTTTATAAAAAAGAGATGCCAATAGAATTCAGCAGGGTTAAAGTAAAGACAGGTATTACCATCGTTTAAGAGTTTGATTCGTGGTTTAGCATAGTTGGATACTTCGTTAGTGACTTTGACTTTGATCATGAAACATGACTTCTCATGTTCAGAACAATACTGTGATATGATACTACACGTTGTTCTTTAGATTATATCTATAGAGACAATACTTCAAATACTCTAGGGCACTTAAGTGTTTCCTTATAATCAGTGATGATTATTGAATTATGTGAATTGTACAGTTTGTTCTTCTTTTAAGTGGCAAGGGAGGCATCGAATCTGCATGTTTTTGAAGAGATAAGTAATGGGCCTGAGAGTAAAATACCTATAAAAAATTATGTTATCCAAAAAATTTAGATGTACTTTTTATTATGATGTATCTTGTTCTTCAAGTAATGGTTTGTTATAATTCTTGTAATATGTACCATATTCAAACAAATCAAGATTACTGATTATGGGTACTATTTCTGTGAGATGGACCAAGGGGGCGTTGCGGTAGTTAACTATCTATATCATAGCTGTATGCCGACAATATCTCGAATTATTTTCACAAATGACTTATTTGTTTTAAACGATTTGGTAAAGTTTTATAAACCCTTTTGTATACAGCTTAAGACTTACATAATAATATATATAACAAATGCTCTTACCTTTTGCAGTTAGATGTGTTGTTAGTGAAAGTTTATGAGTGTATGTAAATTCCAAGAAAATCCGTCTTATATACAGACTACAGGATGAAAAGGAGAGGCTACATTAGATAAGCTCGCGGATTATTCATTTTACAGAAAAAAAATTAGATAAAGAAAGAAAGAAACTTAACATAGTACGAGCCAAAAAAGGTCAGGTCGGGTACTCAGCATAATGCTGCTACTTTAAAGCAGCATCGCTGGTTTTCAGTTGGGATCTACCGCTATGGGTATAAATAGTACAAAAGCCCGATGAAATAGAGTATTGTCGAGTACGGTCAGCAAGAGAAATTATAACAGCAGTTAAGAAACTTATTGTCTAATATCTAGTCTAGTCTATTTACAGTTTCAAATTATAGGAGTCCAAATGATGAACTGAGAACATTGAATACTTTTTACTATGTAATAATTTGTTCTTCGAATAATAGTAGGTATGTTTAAATTTAAATTTTAAGCTACTTTTGTCTTTGTCTGTACCAACAAAACGTACCTAATCATTCATAGGTTACTTACGGCTTTCCTGTAGGCAGTCTATATTAAACGGGTTTTACGCAATTACCTTTCAGGTATTTCTGACTAGGTTTGTTGAATTCCTAAGATTGGAAAATCCTCTTATGCTGCTTTTTTCCAAGCTGTACTATAATAGGTACCTATTGATCCGCTTTCCATATTTGATTTCTTCTTTTTGCTGTACCTACACTTTTAGCATCTACCGCAACACCTAAAGCGTATCTTCCGCATCCAATTTTCCCGAGGATTCTATAAACAAAGTTCTTAGTTACGTCGCATTATCAATTATTCACTATAACCTCACCCTTATTCTCATCTTAATGCTTACTTTCCGTTGAACATGAAAGGTTCGTACCTGAATGATTTCTGATCTTAATCTTATATGTCATTAATTAATTCATTCTATGTGATTTTGTAAATACTGTTTTACGTCACACGTTATATTTAGATTCTCGGTATAATTATGTACCTACTAATAGTTGATATTGTATTGTCAATGATAAATTAATCGTTTATAAAAAAATTGAAGGCCGTATAATTTGAAATTTTACATAATTATAAATCGATTAAGTACTCCTCGAAAATACCTAATTATATTCCATTGACACTTTCTTCCTCTGGTCATTAAAACAACGTACTCTCTCTTTTTTATGGATCTGTAATTTTTTCGTCGAAGTAGTCGTGGGCAAAATCAGCTAGGATGTCATCATCAACGTAAATTTTACGATTGTGGTTGACTTTTTCAAAATATATGGTCTCAATACTCGAGTTCCTTTAGTAATAGGTATATAGTGAAAGGAAGCTGCGCCATGGCCGAGAGCTGAATTCCTCATATTGATTTAGTTTTTAGAAATAGTCGATTACAGTCTTCCTGGTGAATTCTCTGAATTATGGCACTCTCTTTAAACTAGTAGTTACTTAATCATCCGTATATTTTAACGATAGCGGTATTCTCGGAATAAGAGATGCAATACAGTCATTAGGTATTTAACAGATTTAAAAGTCTGTCAAGTGGTGTATTAATGTCGTGAATTACTATTATAAACCTACTCATTATTTAAACTAATATAACAGTAATAAAATATTACCATATCAAGTCTAACCAAAGCTCACCTTGCCATATTTAAGAAAATAAAAATTATTTCTAAGTTTGTAGAGGAAAGGTCAGCAAAAAAATACCGACGCTCAATTTGTATTCAGCTCTGTATCCACATAAATAACGAGTAAATTAATTTCCTTCGGGCCAAAACTCTTCCACGAAAATGCTGACCCAACGTCTGCATATACGGAATAAGAAAATATTTTTACCTGAACCAACTAATTAGGAACAGAAATTTTCTTTTATGGTTAGTAACTCTTTTAGCTTTACTATAGCTTTATTAGCAGAAACATTGGTATATTAAGTACCTATATTATAATGGTGTGTTTTTTTTAACTAACCCTCCTTCTTCCTTCCGTTTGTCTTTTCCTATCACGTCTTGGAGGCATGAATCCCATTCATAATTCCATCTTCTTCTCGGCTTGTCGCGAAGTCCGCAACTCTTTGGTATGTTAATAAATTTAAAAAACTGAACATGTTGAGTAGTGACACGACACATGACCTATCGATGCCCAATTGCCCACCTAGGGCTTTGCGAACTCTCAGTGCAACATGGTCATGATTTTGAGAATACCATAAACTTCTATAAGAGCATGTGGAAACCGAATTAATTATATTATACAAACTTCTAGAGTAATATTAAATTGTTGCGCTACTCATACATTTCAGTTTTGTTTGGGGTAAACACTAAAACGAAATCCCCGAACGACCCCATTATTCCGTGGATGCAGATAGCAGGCAGCAGTAAAAGTTCTGGTTGTACCTGCATCTAAAATGACGCAATAAATCATTGGAGTCCACAATCAGGGACATTAGCATTTTTCAAAAGTTTCTCTATTACGCCATCGTTTGTCATGGTCCCACAACGACATAATGTTTCTAAACGTTAGAAATTTTCACCACTTCGTGATTGATAATAAACCTCTGTATCGCTTAAAACGATGACGATTAAGATAGATAGGTATAGTATTTTGTTAATAAACATTCCTTCAAAACAGGTTCTGTACCCAGTAAAAATATTTTAATGAATACCTATAATTTAAAATACAAAGCATAGGTACTACTTATGGTACTTAAGGGATAAGTGATAGAAAAACAATACTGGGCTTGAAAGCATCCAAAATATTATTCGTCATCGCTGTCAACCACCAACGGGCCCAAAAGACTAGCAGAATTGAACGACAATAGCTCTAAAACCCTTGTTATTATGTGTATCTAACAGCGAGATTACGAGAATAGAGAGAAATGAATCTACCCTAGAATACCTACAAGGTTTTATTCATAAGCGGCTTATCAACAACAATTCAATGTAATTTAACCCCATTCTGTAATTCACCTGAAATCCGTAATGCAAATGGCGAATGACGACCTGATTGGCGCAGTGGCTAAGGGATTGGACTGCTGCGGTAAGGGTTGGAGGTTCAATCCTCGCACGAGATAAAACATTTTGTGATCCGCCGATGTCTGCTCCCAGTCCGAGTGTTTGTGTATGTTATATTTCATGTTTGTGAAACTCGCCAATTGAATTATTAAAGGTTCATGATCTTGATTATTTCGTATTGAAAGCTTTTCCGTTTTATCCTCATAATCAAACCAATAATTCTCATTGAAGTAGACGGAATGTTCAAGCGAAGTGTATTTATCAAGAGTCGAAACAGCCATATTTCCCCGATCATCATACATTCTATGTAGGAGGGATCTTGCATCAGGCGCACACCACATTTGTCACCTCTTGCCGGTGCGGCAATGAACCTAACATAACTCGCGAAATGTGGGTGTGTCTGCATCGCTACCTCTTCAGTGAGTACGGTGTGATGTTATGTTATGCATGGAGATCAATTACAGGCGATTGCATTTTTATTGTTGTGACCACGTGTTTGCAATTGTCATTTATTTTGACCGTTTTGGTATTGTTGTGAAACAACAATGATTTGCAACCTAGCCTGTAGTGAGGTATACGCTACGCAGTCTACAGCATTACCTTTGACGGCAAACAAAATAAGCTCGAGTCAGTTCTGCGAACTCTCCGTTAGCAACACGCTACAGCCCCCTTACCATGAACTCTTAAAGTAGGGTAGTTTACGTTGTGGAAGCCAGACGCTGCATTACACTGCAAGTAAAGGCGTCACGCTTCCACATCCCAAACTGCCCTGCTTTAAGAGTTCATGGTAACGGGGCAGTTTCTAGAAACCATTATGTGCCAGTTACAACTAACACACCGAAGACGGAGAGAGGCAAGCAAGCAAACTGTAACTACGAAGTTTGTTACACTAAATCCTACATAACTATTAATTGATTTAGAATTAGAACCCTTGCAAGGCGTTTATTAAGATGCCAAGCCCTTAGATGACCATAGGACATTACATAATTATGTAATGTGTTTATGGGCTTATTTCACCATCGACAAGTAAAGTGTTAAGTAGTTACTTCTTGAATAAGACTAATAAGCAAGTTAAAGTTACAAGTATCTTTTATCGTTTCTTAGTTACTGACCAGTTAATCCCCTGATTATTGCTACTCAGATGTTGTGAGATTCGTATGAGTAGTTACGGGTGACGTGGCGGTTAGTCTACTTGACACTTTACTTGTAGATGGTGAAACAGGCCTTAAATGATGTATAATTTATTAAGCACTAGATTAATCAGAAAAAAACATTGTTTTAGGACCTTTAAATAACGAGTGTTAAAGATATATTCCATGTACACTTGTACAGACACTGATTTGTTACAACTTCATAGTAATAGTACAAGTTGGTGTCTCTCGCATTCTGCTGGAACCAAGTACTTCGTGTAGGTACAGGAATTAGAGCGCCCAACATGTATGCACAATTTTATTTAAAATTAACCAACAAACTAACATTCTTCTTTACTTTCGCATTGAAAAATAGCCGAGTGGTGTGACCGTTGGACTGCCAAGTCAAAGATCGCAAGTTTAGACCCCGGCACGCACCAATGTCTTTTCGAATTCATGTGGGCAATATTAATTAGTTATTAGTTGCTGAAACGGTGAAAGAAAACATCGTTAGGAAATTTTTCAACAGTGTGTAAAGCCATGTCAGAGGCCTACAGGTGCCAGAGGTGGTTTAAACTCTGACACCAGGTTGTTTATCAACTATACGATATGAAGAATATTAAATGATTAAATAACACATTGTTAATCCGACATTAAATTATTTATTGCTGTACACTTAGAAATAGTTATAAATAATAATACTCTTCTATACAATTGACTATTAATCCGTATTCTTAATCGAATAGCTCTGGGTTTTCTTGCAGCAGTTTGGCATCGTTGGGGCAGTACATGATGATGTCTGCTACGGTGCAAGGCCGGAGGCAGCACTCGTTGGCCACTTGTCTGCGCACGCGTCGCCAGTGGCTCTCGTCTACCAGTCGCCGCCTGTTCGTCTCCTTTTGTAAGTCTTTTGGTGCCATTTTATCTGAAAAAAAATTTTTTTTGTTAAATTAATTGTAACAAAACAATAAAATTATTAATAAGTTGTTTGTCGTCATACGCCTGGCACGCACCATACCGGAGCGGTGCCGTGCCAGAATTATGGAATAGTTGAAAAAGTGTACAATGTATTACGGTTGCATATTCGTTTAGTAAGTTAGAAAAATCTAGAATATTAAATTGTAAGATAAGATAACTTCTTGCTGAATTATAATTTTAATTTCGAAACAAAATTTCCGTGAGACAGTGAAATTATAGGCGACATTATTCCACAATCAGAGAGTTCGACAAATCTCCCTTTGCCGTTCATCAACCCTGAAATAGCTTTTATGTACATTAAATGAAACGTTTTATATGTTTGCTATAAGAAAACCCAAGAAAAAAATAACAAGCGAAGTGAACACAAAAATTAATTACCTATCATCATTGAAGTGTCCCTTTTAACTATCTTATAAGTATTATTGCAAAAGTTAAATATAATAGTGGAGAGCCATCCGCTGCAGCTTAATACTTCGTCGTTTATACTGTAGATCTTGACTTTATCACCATAGACCAAGCTTTCATTGCTGTACAAAATTATGACGACGTAGACCTGGAACAAAGAGAAACCATTTTTATTTAACCTGATTTTGATAAGAGAGTTTATATTTGGGCTATAGGTACCAACTACTTTTGTAAGTTGAGACCTAAACTGTCGATAATACAAAAGATCAATACCAATACTAATAAGATATTTAAAAAAGTTGTTGAGTGTACCAAAACCTGCCTAGATAACAAGCGTATAAAAAATACGCGAATTCGCCATTCGCGTGGTTCGCTGTGGTTAGCTTATTAACACACGAATAGAGTATAGACAGAGAGACATACCGTCTAAATAATAATAATAAATATAAAGAAGGCTATTTATCTAGTCGTGAAATTATTCTAACTTCCTTATTTGTTTGTCGGGTAAAACTTTGATTGTGCGACTGCGTCCACGATATTTGGCTACAGGTTGCATTTATTGCTATTAACAAAAAAAGGTTCGCGCGAACCCAGACATATAAGAAATGTAGGTACATATCAGAACACCAGGTTTGTACATAAAACTTTATTGTGGCCTTTGATACCCTTTAAAATACACTCTTTACATTTTGTCGGAATTCAGGTCGATTTAAAGGAACTTTTTTTGGACTGCTTCAAGGGAGCATTGTCGGTCCTATTTTGTAACACGCTTATTTGTTTTATCTTAGACAACAATTAAATACTTAAAGATTGTGAAATGGTTATTACTTAGTATTAAAGTAAACAATATAGTGTTACAATGAGAGATCTTGTAGTAAGACAGCACAAGGCTTACTGCAAATGTAAAAAACTTACTTAATTCCAACTTAATGCAAACTTATTTAATTCGATTGCAAATCGTTATTGTTTCAGGTAAAACAAATAAAGGTTCAGGCACAAAATTAAAAGCCAATATACTCGCAGCTCGATTCAAAAGACTCATTTCTATGGGAGAAAAATTGGCAAAAGCCAAAGGTATAATATCGAATACGAACAGTTTCATCGCATTAGAAAGCATCTCAGTACAAACCGAAAAGGAAATTAACAAGTAAATAAAGTTGAGCGTTTAAACAGAGTTCTTAAACTAAATCTGTCAATATCAGATAGTAACCTCAACCTTGTATTTTGCGTATTTATAAATGCTTGATACTAATTATATAGAATAAAGTTTGGGTTAGAAAGGCAATTAACAAAACATTGGACGTTACTTGGAATGTAATTAAACTACTAGTTACCTACTAACTAAGTACTGTATTTACACTCGAACACTAAACTTATTCCTGAGATAGATATTAAACTATATTAATGGTGCAAATCAAAAGTATCACAGCGTACGTCAGCTATGTAAATGTTATGAATAATTTAAAAGATGAAAATAAAGAATTGATATAGGTAATCAATTTTGAATAAATAAAATGATAGAACACATGATAGACAATCTAACTATTATTAGGTAATTAGGTATTTTTATAGGTTTTACCTAATTACTACAATGGAAAATTACTTATAGGTATATTTATTTTTAACTAATCTAAGCTTCTATAAAAATATTACCACATGTTTTGATTAATTTAATTAAGGAATATTAAATCAATGGGTTAAATATATTACTAGATAAATATATTATGCAACGTTAGCTGTGTAATAAATAAATAGAATTGAATAAGCCGACAGTCTTAACATTGGTCATGAATGTGGCTAACTACTGAACCACTGAGACACATCACCAAATAATTAATTAATTAATCACTAGTAACTATTCAATGAGCACGTCACAAAAAATAATGCAAATTCGAAGAATAAATCTACACGATAAACAACAAACAAATTACAATCTAAAGCTAAATTAAAAATATCACTTTACTAACACGTAACAAAAGTTCTGACAACTCAAACATCACAAGCCCACCGTAACTTCGTGAATAATAAATCAAACAAAACACAACGGGAAACCAGACTAAACTTAGTGGCAGACCTAATTAAAATTGACGGTTTAATTATTAAAAAATGCAACGTACGGAATATTTCAAGTTCATCTTTGTTAAATTCCTTGTCTTCACTAACACTGTAACTGGGTATGCTTGGTCCGCTACACAGTTACCTGATAAATGAATCTGTCACAACACTGCAGCTCTAAAAATAACTGGCGATGGTCCATAGTACGGAATTACTTAAAAGTTGTTTACATCGATAAACGCGTTTACAAAACATTGTCATGGCAATAAGATAATGATGCCTCTAAACAACATGCATGATTTATCGCCGTCTCTCAAGGGACTAAAGGGTAATTTAGAATCGAAACGTTAATTTGTTCCCTTTTTATAAATTACACGAATTTCGTCTGTTCCCTCGCAATTTGGTTGAGTTCGTTTCATTAATTCCCTTCCATCTGAAGTTATTTGTTTCCGTCTGTATACTTTTAACTTTAAGCTTTTTATATTCACAGTTAGTATGAAACAATTCACTTTCGCTATTTAAATTGTATTTTTAGTTAGAACACTTAAAATTAAAACAATATCGCGTTATTAATTCAGAACTATTTTGATGTTATATTCAATTCAGTCCTCAAAACAGACTGTGTCTTTTTGTTGGTGTATAACATATTTATACCGAGCAAGTGCAAAATAACAATGATTTTATTTTTATCTTTTCTGTTGCTCTCATTCTTAGTAACAAGTAAATCACATCTTTATTGTTAATAATTATTAATAGGTATTTTAATGTGACATAAACAACGATGCCATTAATTATTTTTAAGCTTTTCGAACGATTGGTTTATTGTCACTGGCTAGTACCTATTGATTCCCGTAAGGATAGAATATTAGCTTGGCGCACAGATAAATTTCTTTTCTAAGTTTAAGTTTTAGTTGAGTCTTAGCGTGACTAACACACCGATGACTCAGAGAAACCCTATAGTGGGGGAAGACACTAAAAGGGGCCCGTGAAAAGGTAAATTCGAAGCTAGCTTCCAGTAGGTACTAAAAACAGCTATTGTTTACGTTTAAAGTCTTTGACACGTTATCAGGGGACACATAACGTGCACATAGCAACAGGGGCGGTATCAGAACCGATAGTGGCAGGAAGTCATCGGTACACTTACAACTAAAAATAACAGCGGAGGTTACAGGTCATTGTTTACTCACAACTCTGGACATGTCGATGTGTGTACTTGTGTGTATGCATATTTGTACGTATGTATGTGTGTATAGTGTGTTTTGCCCCACATATTGACAAGGATACTGGTTTACTTGTCATTTAACTTGTTTGTTCCATGTAAGTTTTACTTATTATATTTAACTTGCAGGTGCTTGTATATTTGTTTGTTGCTCTCATTTACTGTATGGACTATTAATATTAATTGAGTGTATTTAAATGAGGAAACAACAATTGTACTTGTGATTACAATGTATTTTAATTTTACCACAATAAGGGTAACTTCGTTTGATGTTTAGATTTCTTTTTTTAGTTTGGGTTTTCTAATTAGCTGGCTAAAATGAAAGTTACTGAGGCATAAAATAATCTATGATAAATCAGCACTAACTGATAAACTCGATAAATGTATAAATATTGAAACCTTAAAAAACATTTTACTTCATTGTCTTGCTCAAGAAGGCTAACAATCGTATTTATTGTTTTTACACAGTAAGGATTTTCATGTTTCCATTGCTTAATGTCGTACAAAAGTTATATTAAAAGTATTCAAGCCGCGGCATTGATTAAATTATGTCAACAATATACTGAAATAGGTAGATTAAAATTAGGCTTTTCAATAAGTTAAAGTTTAAAAATAACTCTTATAGTTTTCGTAAATATTATCTTGTAAACATAAAAGCAAAAAGACAGCAGATTGTACCAAACAACACACCGACACCCGACGCGTATTTACCAATCATTAGTAAATTGACTAACCTTAATTATTTGTTGTTGTTATTGGCAAGATAAGACTTAGACATCCCCAGCGAGCGGCGCCTGATAATACTCGTTGTAAACATGTCGATCACCAGCGTATGCGCAGCCACAAGATACATAAATAAATAAGGATCGATTGACACACTTCTCCACACAAAATTATTATTTGATCCCCACCCGATCTGCCGTGACCCAAATGATAATGCTCTGATGCCTCATTTGCGAAACATCCTTGTTTTGTTTGATACGGTGATGGCTGCGAAGCTTTGTAATAATATTCAAATCGATATTTATACTAGCTGCGCCCAGCGGTGTTACCCGCTACATTATTTCGGGATATAAAGTAGCCTATGTGTTAATCCAGGGTGTCGGCTACCTCCATACCAAATCTTATAAAAATTGGCCCAGCCGTTTGAGCGTGAGGAGGTAACAAACACACAAACACACTCACACTTTCGCTTTTATATTATTAGTGTGACTAATGGTCAGAGATTTGAATCTGACTGTATAAGTGAGTGTAGACAATGTGTGTGTGTTTATATAAAAATGAATCCAAGTTTCACTTGGTCACGCCATAACTTGAGAACGGCTGGACCGATTCGGCTAATTTTTGTTTTGAAACATTTATGGAAGTCCAGGTAAGGTTTAAATCGTTAAAAAAATTTGAAAAAATGACTGTTAGCCCGTACGAAGTTAGCCGTGTCAGCTCGTTATAATTATAAATGCTTTTTGAACTTCTACGTGCTAAGCCTTTCAGACTCCTTCGTCCGCGCAATATAGGTATTGACGTGGTTGTAAGTACCTATTCACATAATAATAATGTATCGCTTTAATGTACACAAAAAATAAAATAAAAATATGCAAAAAGTTCAAACTAAAAATTGAACAATGCCGGTCTGGTCGCTGACGACGATCTCTAAAAGACAACCTTAATAATATTTATACAATAATATGTATCCGACCACAATATCATTTGAATTTGACAACTAAAAACAATCAATGAAATGAACGAACTGTTGCAAAACCTCAAACAGTGTATAGGTTAACC
Source organism: Abrostola tripartita (assembly GCA_905340225.1). Classification (NCBI taxonomy): domain Eukaryota; kingdom Metazoa; phylum Arthropoda; class Insecta; order Lepidoptera; family Noctuidae; genus Abrostola; species Abrostola tripartita. The sequence goes on from HG996494.1 coordinate 3,846,000, forward strand.
TGCTCTAAAGCCAGCCTAGTTTTCCCGACTCCAAAACCCAATATTGGCAACTAAAGCCAGAAAGTAAAAAGACTACTTCAAAATAAAACCGAGTATTGAAACACGGGCATGACTACGTACCTATAGTTTGAAATGAACCGATGAATGAAACTATACAAATAATATTGAAAATACGAATGTTCCAGTTTGTTCAATCAGAGCAGGAGTCAGGGCTGGATTATCCAATAGGCAGAGTAAGCTACTGCCTAGGGACCCCGCACCGCGCCTCGGGAAATATTTTTGGTTATAAGAGAAGACATAAAATCGATAAAGGGGCACCGAGTCGTGAATTGGGACCCCTACATGGTTAATCCGGCCCTGGCAGGAGTATCGGAGTGTGTAGCGGATCAGTTTGCCTGCAGAGGGTAAATAACTGTGTACAAAACTGAAATAGACCCGCCATTTGAATGATTGATGGCCCTTACTTGAAAATTGCTTCGTATTGGCAGCCCTGCAAATATTATAAAAAAAAATTGGTTCGTCTTCTACGCAGCGATAGCATAGAGATAGTTTTAACGACTCTATTTAGAGCTTGAACCCGCGGACGAAAACTATTTATATCTAGGTACATTATTATGTAATAGGCAATGGGAAATCTAATTGAATTGAAATTTAAAATTGTACTTGTCAAAAGAATTATAAATATTAGAGCTCCGAATTAAAGTAAATTATCATCATCATCATCAGCCGGAAGACGTCCACTGTTGAACAAGGGTCTCCCCCTTAGAACGCCAAAATGGACAGCTTGCCATTTGCATCCACCGGTTGCCCGCAACTCTGACGATATCGTCGGTCCACCTGGTAACAGGCCTGCCAACACTGCGTCTTTCGGTTCGTGGTCGCCACTAGAGAACTTTTCTTCCTTAGATGTAATTGGTTCTCCGTGCTATATAGCCTGTCCATTGCCACTTCAACTTGCATATTCTTTGAACTATGTCAGTGACACATACAAAAGTACGTAAACATACAAACATAATATGCTAATGGCCAGTTCAATCAGACAGTCCATAAAAATAACTGCCAAGAAATTCTACGGTATTTCTTTTTAATTAACTTAGTACATAATTAAGTGATAACAATGGCCGCACATTGTTTTCACATAATTACGAACCTCTTACGAACCATAATGAAATTAAAAGGTACGTTTAGAATGTTATACAGAAATCTGGCGGAACAGTTAAATATGGACGGTAACCATGGCAACATAACATTTAAAAGGTTGTTGGATTTACGGCGGTGCATTGCCACCGTTGCATGCTAGCATCGCGTTAAGCTGCTTCCATTGTTCAAAAGAATAATGCTTTGTTGTATACATTTTAATCATTGAATTGCATTTTATACACCTACATACTTGATGATTTTTACGAACTGTAAGTGAAGTTCTATCATAATTTATGTTGATTGAAAATTTTGCAAAATAGCCAGGTTTTGAGTTCCATAAATCCACGAACAATGATCATGTATGAAAAATACCTACAATGAGAGTGACTGGGGCAAGAAGGCTATATTAGGTCCTTAGCATAGCCAATGGAAATTTGTAGCTATAACACTGTTTGTTAAGTGAAACATGCCTGAGAAAAAGTCTTTTGCGTTATTTTTCTAGCAATCTTACTGAAAACGGATATTTGAGTATAATTTTTTATTTTTGAAAACAATAATAAAATGTTCTCCTGACCGGATTTCGGTTGCGTCGGCTTGTCTAATCTGAGAGTAGCCGACTACACAGGAGATATTATAGTGCACAAGTATACGCGTAAAAATAGGTGCGCTGACTATTCCCTCACTCTCATAGTCCGATGGGACGGTAGCCTGACACGGCTGGGGCGAGATCAGGTGCAGGACCAACGGCTTGCCTTCTGAAGCACTGAAAGGTCTCAACATGGGAAAACGCAGTCACCCATCACAAGACTGACTGCGGCGAGTAAGGCTGAACTTCGCAGATTGACTGATCTGCGCGGCAGCCACGCAGCTACAAGCTACGAACCGCTCCAATAATAGTTCTTTCATAAGTCATGTTATAACTTTAAACTCTCTATACAATACGAGTAGATATATAGAGACAGATTACGTAAAATTTCGGTCAAATAAATAAACATGTTTTCAATAATAAATATCTCGATAAACAATTGGTACACGTTGAACTTTGTAAATAATTGTTACGTTGGTCATTCCCCGATACGGCTGTGTTGCGTCCGCGCGTACTGGCGTACAATACGCCAGACGCTTATGAGACAATTATTTTTATTTATTGTCACTACAAATTATAATTTTATGCATTTTTTTATCTACTGGGTATATGGTACATGCAATCACACCTTATACCTTAATGGCTAGAGGTATGATGAAGAGATGTTCTCGTACGTTAGGACACAATAGGTGGATGACACAGTCATGCCTAACCAGTCACAATTCCTCTAGCTGAGGACATAATTAATAACTCTGTTATTCCAAATAAAACTCCCACTGTACACTCCAGGGCTTCGTCGTTCGTGCTTCTTGACACTGACCCACAAGAAGTAAATGCTATATTGATGGGCCTTGATTCTGAAAGTTCACCGGGGTGGGACGCTGTACCCACTAATTTCCTGAAGATATGTAGGGGCTTTGTTGTTCCATTTATAAGTCAGCTGGCTAATTTGTGCTTTAAAAAGGGAATATTTCCTGCTGCATTCAAACGATCTGTAGTGACACCTGTGCACAAGGGGGGGGACGTGAGTGTTGTCAATAATTACCGTCCTATATCCGTACTACCGTGTTTAGCAAAAATATTGGAAAAACTAATAAATAAAAGACTTGTTGATTATTTAAATAGAAATGACATCTTATCTAATTCTCAGTACGGATTTAGAAAAGGTTTTTCCACTCTGGATGCTGTCACGGCACTAACGACTGAGATAGTTGCTCATGTAGATAAAGGAGTAAAATGCCTAGCAGTGTTTATAGACCTCAAAAAAGCCTTTGACACCGTCTCCGTCCCAGCCCTTCTGCACAGACTTGAAACTATTGGTATAAGGGATGTAGCTCTCTCTCTTTTTGAAAGTTATTTGCAGGACAGAAAACAACAAGTAAAAATTAATAATCACTTAAGTGATGAGGAAAATGTAATATACGGAGTCCCACAGGGCAGCGTGCTCGGCCCGACGCTGTTCCTAATATACATAAATGATCTCTGTAATATTCGGAGCAGCGCCGGGCGGATATTTTCATATGCTGACGATACAGCAGTAGTATATACAGGAATCTCATGGGCTGCCGTGAAAATTGCCGCTGAACAAGGTCTGGCCGAAATAGCTAGCTGGCTTAATGAAAGTTTGTTAACCCTAAATATTTCCAAAACTAATTTCATTTGTTTTACCCCGAGCCAGAGATCGCAACCTGGTGCTGATTTCGCGATTAAACTACATAAGTGTGGTGGCAGGTTCAGACATGGCTGTGACTGCCAGAGCATTGATCGGGTTAAATCTACGAAATACCTGGGCATAACTCTAGACCAAAGATTGTCATGGTACTCACATATTGAATTGACTATGACTAGGGTTAGGAAGCTTATATGGATCTTCAAAAGTTTGAGACATGTTATGACAGCACAGCTGTTGAATAAAGTTTACGTTGCGCTTGCTCAGTCTGTTATAGTATACTGTATACCGGTTTGGGGAGGTGCCACAAAAATTAAATTTCTAGAATTAGAAAGAGCACAGAGGTCTCTTGTAAAGGTGATGTACTTCAAACCTTACAGATACTCTACAAGCGTCCTTTACAGGACTAGCGGGCTTCTGACGGTCAGGAAGCTATATATTCATAATATAATATTGCACCTGCACAAGACACTAGCTTTTGTTCCAGCTACACAGGTTAGAAGACGTAGGGATATTGTGGCACACTCCCCAAGGGTTCGCACTGATTTTGCTAGACGTCAGTTTGCAACTCAGTCAACTTATATATACAACAAACTGAATCTTAAACTTGATATTTATCCAATGTTGACCTATCACTGAAAAAAGAAATTGTCAGAATGGTTGAAAAATCTCACTTACGAGGAAACCGAACACATTTTAGTCAGAATTGCATAGAATGAATATAAATTTATTAACTGATAGGGTATTTCTAGTAATAACAGATATACATACATATGTATTTTAGGAGTTACTCTGAGCTGTCCATCAACATAAGAAGTATTATTTTCACATGTATGAACTAAATTGTACGTAAAATTCGATTGCATGTTCTATTAAATTAAATTATTATTTTATATAACAATTAGTCTCAACATGCGCAACATTGCTCAAATTATTGTATTTGGGAAGAAGCGAGGTAGTCACAACACAAGTTTTATATAACTTACAGGAACTACTTCAATTTCTGTATGAACGCAATGTACAAGATAATAATAAACACATTTTCATTTCATTTCATTTCATTTCCTCGCTCAATGTAGGTACAATATTTTGACGACCAGCCCCCTTACCATGAACTCTTAAAGCAGGACAGTTTAAGATGTGGGAGCGAGACGCCGCATTACACAGCACGTAGCGGCGTCTCGTTTCCACATGTTAAACTGTCTGTTCATGGTAAGAAGGCTGATTGGTACAGCGGCTAAGCGATTGGACTGCTGTGCTTAGCGTTGCAAGGGTTCGATTTCCGCACGAGAATAAAATTTGTTTGATCGCAGATGTTTGTCGCGAGTCAGGATGTTTCTAGGGTGGGGCGACGTTCTATAAAAATATAAAAAGGAAAAAAAAAACCTTGGATGTGAACAAAAAATTTAAAAATTCATACGTTTACTAATGTAGAGGAGTTGACATTGCATCACAATTATTAATTCTAATAAGTAAATAGCTAAGTTAACGATAGAAGTAGGTGCAGCTATCTAAGCACAGATATGAGGACGAAAAACAATAAACAAACAAAAGCAATCACAACAAGTTAATTGAAATAAATTTCCACGCAGTCATTATTATAATGAGGATTATTAAGATTGGACACATTCTAATTACATACAATTATCACGGGCACGATGGACCTATGAATCAATTTCGAAGAGTTTTAACTTGTGTGCAATAGCCAATCTATTATCGTATGACTGATGAACAACCAGGTGTCAAAGCTTAAATCGCCCATAGGCCTCTGACATGACTTTACACACCGTTGAAAAATGTCACAGGTGTGCCGGTTTCCTTACGATGTTTTCCTTCAACGTTTTAAGCAACTGATAACTAGTTATAGTACGCACATGAATTCGAAAAGATTATGGTGCGTGCCGAGGTTTGAACTTGCGACCTTTGAGCTAACAGTCCAACGGTCATAGCACTCGGCTATCATTGCTTATGTTTAATTCACCTTGTAACACCACTAGCTTCTGGTAACCTTGTTGGACAATTTAAACGGGGTAAATGTTTAAATGATATTCCACGTGCAGTGTTTACGTAACTGTCGTATTTGTCGCATCTGTCGCCCGCGTCGTGAGTACGTGTCGCGCGTGTGATTAATGTGCGCCGTCAGCAAACGATCTAGTAGCGTCTCGGACGATTAACTCGAACGACTTCGAGTGCCCGTGTCTCACTAACTAATGTCATCCCACCCCCTTCAAAGACTTAATGAAATTAGCTATAAATGCATTTAGGTATTTTAGGGAGAATGAAGCTACAAAACACGGTTCCCGTCATGAGAAGCTGTAAATTTAACACCCGACGCGACGGACAAAGAGGGGTGTTACAAGTTTGACCGCTATGTGTGTCTGTCTGTGGCACCGCAGCTCTTAAACGAGTGAACCGACTTGGCTGCGGTTTTTGTAAATAAAGAAATTTGTTTATTTTTATTTGATCCAAAGGTTAACCCTTAAATGTGTGTTTACAAAATTTATAGCTTCTCGTAACGGAAAAATAGATACTTACTATAGTACAATCACGTCAATAACGTTTTAAGGGATTCCTTTATTAGAAGTGACAACTCCAAACGAATATAAGCTCTATTAAGTCAATATGTTAGTATTTCTAATTACTTTTTCTTTACACTACCAAATCGAGGTCACTTTACAAGTTGTAGGATAGGCTGTATTCAGAAAGGATAGGTAAATTAAAAGCCGAAAACAAATTCCCGTGAGTACCTAAATCATTAGCAAGCAAGGAAAGGCAAGGAAAATAAAAACAACTGTGGTTTCAGCTAAACCAAAGATGACAAGTAATAAAAAGTTTAGTTTGTATAAAATTTGATGCAAATGATTAAATTTGAACCGTATCAAACTAATTTACATACAAAGGTTACATTTACATGCATAGTATCGGTTACATTAAAATCAAAAACCACTTTGACAAGATGTATCTATTAAAAAACTCAAAGCGATCGACCAAACTGGATATTCACTGTCTAGTTATACAGTGAATGTTCTCATGTACAATATATACGGTATTATTGCACGTAGGTATTACGTAACGTATCAGATGCCTAAAAAGTTTTAGATTCGACTTTGATTGACGATTATATTCACTGGTTTATCGTTTTTTTTTCAATTGGCATAGGTCTGTGACAATGGAATACACCCTACACAAATATTTGTTTATGTACCTACCATTGAGAAAGGTGTCTAATTGGTATATATGAATGAATTTTGGTATTCTCTGATAATTATTATTACTAGGCAGATATAGGTGTTTCTGCCAAGTGTTCAAACTTATCAGTAGATTAAGTGGTTTTTGTTAAAAAGAATCGTCGCCCCACACTAGAACTTTCTCTTGAATCGTAGGTGCGTTACACAAACATGAAATATCACATACACAAAAACCCAGACTCGCGCAAACATCAGTGGTTGCCACAATTTTTTTCGCATGCATCTCTCTACCACCCGACACCATTAGCACGGAGCCCAACCGCACGTACCCTAGCCTTAAGCAGAGGAAACATTTCAACATTATCTTCATACTTTCACCAGAATATAATGTCAATGACTCTTTTTAATATTCACATCTTGTATTAAACTGTAATGCTATATCGCAGATCTTTATCGTATGAGCCAAATTTGGCACAGCCGGTAACACGTTGTAAATGGCACAAAGTTCCTTAATACCTAACATTATCCGACACATAGGGTGCTTAACAGAACAACACAGTTTTAAAAGTCGTTAAAACGTAAGCGATAGTCTTACGAATGGATATTACGATCGAGTCGTGGATTTAAATCGTTTCAAAAGTTTCGACACTGAAACCGATTTTTAAAGTTGGATCTTCTAAGTATTGCGGTTTCTTCTGGTGACTGGGTGGCTGTGTACGTTTTTGGTAACTACGATATTTTACAGCTAAAGCACCTAGGTACGCTAAAAGTACAAAGTTTTGAAATGGATTGTATATTTTTCATGAAAGTATGCTTATTTTAAAAGTATGAATAGCTATCGAAGAAGATTATATAAAGTACTTGATGTCATATTTATCATGATCAGCTGGAAGACGTCCACTGTTGAACAAAAGCCTCTCCCTTAGGGGGGGAGAGGGGTTTGCCATAATCCCCACGCTTAGTAAGTGGCTTAGGCAATATTGGCCGTGAAGTTACAGAAAACATTGCTGCCCATCTTCTGGATTTTCCCTGAGTCGCTTCCTGTGACACCCACCACGGGACGAAATGGGGAGGTGCTATTCTGGCCCGGCACCCCACAGGATGATGACATATTAAACCTTTTGTAACTAAAACGAAAATACATCGTCATATCCGCATGAAATAGTAGTTGAGATTACCTCTGAAATATAATTTTTACATTATCTAAACCCGAATTATCACAACACGAAAACACATTTTGGTAAACTCTACGCCATTGTAACATACAGCTATCATACTTCATTATTACACGTAATGCTATTCATTAGCCCTTTGTTTATGTTAGCCTGGAATCCTTTTAAATGCTACCTTAGTAAATATCGTGGTACACAACGTGGTACTTAGCTATAAATTAGGCTTTTATAAGGCTTACTTAGCAAGGAAATAAATGACAGACTTACCGCTGAATTCATAGACATACTTAAACTGACCCTAAGTAAATCATTAACGTCTCTGAGTGCGGCGGTAAGTGAAGTGAATCATAAGTTCCTATCCTAAGTAGAGTATATTCGACGACCTGATTGGCGCAGTGGCTAAGCGATTGGACTGCTGCGCTAAGGGTTGCGGGTTCGATTCCCGCACGAGACAAAAATTTGTGCGATCCGTAGATGTTTGTCCCGAGTCTGGGTGTTTGTGCATGTGATATTTCATGTTTGTAAAGCGCACTCCTGAAATTCCTAGTGTGGGGCGACGTTTTTTTTTTTAAGAAAAATAATATATTCCTTACTAATAAACTGCTGTTTAATTGCACAATATTTTATCTCCATCATTTAAATGTAAAATTACTAATGGCAGAAGCAGAGCTACCTAACTATTATATTTTAGCTTTAAAGATGTCAGTACAGCAGTAAAGTGGTTGGACTTCTATGGAAAGACGAATGGGAGTTTGATCCCCAGTACGACAAACAGGTATTTAAGAAATCTGTTCTAAGTATTTATGTTCGGCATCAACGATAGTAAATAATTATTTTTTACCCTAAGCAAACAATCACGAACCAATTGGTATTGCCATCACATATCGCTAAGTCTAATGGACCCACGTGTTGCACGCCCAATTAATTCACATCGACAAAAAGGTATCTTAGCTTTGAACGTATTCCATTTGAGAAACAAAAAAAAAAGATTTTTGGCAAGGAATCAGGAAAAATGTTATTCGTCCCGCACGTCCCTCGTGTAATTTGAAATAAGCAAGACCCGCTGAAAGTGAGTTTCAGGTAAAAAAAATCACTTTATATAAAAGGATTTACCCCAAACTTTCTTCTTGGCCCCGAGTATGATTATTGGATCATGATTATATGATTATCTTTATTTTTCTTGTTTGTCTTTTTGCTAAAACAGCAAATATTATATAAGTGTTGTTAGTTGGAAACTTTGTACCGAATAGTGCTTTGAAGTTGTTTGTGTATGATTCTACCTATTACAGTAATATGGGTAATGATTTCTATCACTTATGCGAATACTTAATTGAAATGAACTTTTTTTACTGATTGTTATTGTGACAAAATCCGTGAAAATAGTTTTATTTTGATATTACATTTAATGTTAGTTCCATTCCAACTTTATTGAATCACTGTAGCAATCAAAAGCAATATAAAGCTAGCAAATGTGATTGCAAACAAAACACTACAAACTAATTTGGATAAGACCCAAACTGGGTGCCTAAGTAGACAATCCTGACGTGAAGTTTGCAACGTTTCAAAATCAGTCATCATCATCATCTCTCAGCCTATCGCGGTCCACTGCTGGACATAGGCCTCTCTCAAGTTGCTAAATGGAACTTGTTGTTGAATTTCTACTGTTGTTGTTGTTCTATTTAAACTATACTTATAAAGAAGTAATTATTACAGCACACACTCATTTGTTTGCTATGTACAGTATCAGTATGTACCTACAACGATTTATAATTAATTTGTAATCCATCTACAATTATAAGTATAAAACCGTCACCATTTCAGCATTTCTCTAAAGAGGGTAGAAAAAAGTTATCTAGTCTATCAAACACTCAATGATTTTAACATTATTATGCTTGCTGTGGAAACTAAAACACTTCAACTATTACAGTAATGACATTATAAGTTATTAAATTGATATATACAAAGATACCCATTCTTGATAACGGTAATAACTAATACTTACTTAATAAACACATTTCGTATGGTTAATATTTTTTCAGAGGCACTTCGTAATGCTTCTGAAAAAATATTATTCATACCGCAGAAAGTATAAGGATCGGCCACATAATGGCTAAGACAGTAAAAATATTATTAAAGACATCAGAGAGAAAATAGCCCAGCCAAAATCTGTCACGTCTCACGTTATTACGCAAATAAGCACTTACGAAATTGCTTATTCCGATAGCAAGTTAGTTATATGTATTTATCGCAAACTATTATAAGTTCGAGTAGTTTCTGTTTAAGTACATATTAACTTAGAATATATGTTAAGTTTAAACTTAACCCGAACTTATCAGCGAGAGACGAAATATCTTGTTTACAGATTCTAAAAGTCAACTTTTGATTATTTTAAGCATTTAGGTGGAATAGTTTCTTAACTATAGCGTGTTGGTTTAGTAAAAGGTAGCCAAGGGGATGGTTGCAAGTTCGGTAGCTATGTACATCGAATTATTTTTTAAGGACTTAGTACTACCTACTAGTTTCCTTCAGTTCATTACCGATAGTATTTGATTTATATCTTTAAAGTTATCATAATAATATTGTATTCTACGAACAGGTAATTTTATCTGAGATAACTGTTGAATAACATAACCAAATAATCGATAAAACGTTCTATTTATACCACAGAATATTACTAACAAGTTTCAGCTCACTAGGTATATATGTATATCGTCACATTAAGTAATTTTGTTGAAATACAATAGAGCAAATTGTTCGAAACACGTACAGGGATAACGAACATTACACCTCCGAAGCTCTTCTATTACTCGTAACAATCTCTTCATCACTTAACCGTGCGGGTCACGTTCAGCTTCAAATGAGAGAAAATCTAATCTTTTTTCCACCCCTCCGAAATGATTGGGACCGAACTGTAAAGGGGGGCACAGACATGACAGACAATGCTTGCGGCGTAGCGTACCAATACCAAGCCACGGTGGAATGCTCGGTTCGCCACGGAACACACAGTGGGCCGCGAATTTGAAGGATATGTTTCGATGCATTGGAACCACGCTGCAAATACTATTTTCTATTTTTACGTTGTTCATTTGTGTTGGTGGTTGTTCCCAAACTTTTGACATACATCTGTTAATTTGTCCTAATTCCAGATAGCAATAACTACGTTTTTTTATTTCACTTCATTCACTCTCATCACCATATTCATATTATATGCCCGTAGGTTAGGGTACTCCTAACCTAGCCAGGTAAATAGCAAAGTGTTCGACTGTCAGAAATGCTTCAACAAACTTTATATTCTATAATTTATATCTAACTGCAGGCTTCCAATCTTCCAACTTATACCGGAATGTGTGGTGGCGGCATAAAATATCTCATGGATGGACGTTTATACAATGCTATTTGACTGCGCGGCCTTTTACAAAGCTGGATCTCCTTTGCATAATGAGAGTCAATTCGGACGAGTTCCTAAGTTAAACTTAAGATATTTTAAATGTTATGATTGGCTCGGCATAGAGGCACTATAGCGTCGAAGACTCACGCAATGTGAGGATATCAGGACTTCTGTGATCCGCGATGGGGTAGCCAGAGATGAACTGCCGTAACTGGCGAAATTAGGGAATCGCAATAAAATGCAGCGTATAATCAAACCACCAACCCGGGACTTACCTGAATTTTAACATTGTATTTCTTTTAATCTTTTCATCTGGGTATGTAATAAGAATGAAATTTTAATTATTTAATTATAATTTTAAATTAATTGCAGTATATGTGGGTACAAAAAAATTACTATTATAATCTGCCTCGGCTTCTCGGGCGCAGACGTCACAAGTGCAGGCTAAATGAGAGTCAGTTGACAGTTTTAAATGGACCCAATTGAGTCAACCCGTCAAATTGTCTGCCAGTTTGGCAGACAATTTGGTATAGTAACAACCTAACGGGAAAAATCATAACCTCGTGTACCTTTACATACCTTAGTAGGTACAGTTCAAGGAATTCTGAATAAATAAATAATAAAAAAGTCGAGTTGAGATTGATCGTCAGCAGGGTAATACGTGGTGGTGCGTAGACGACCCAGTATGGTGTATTATTACAGATTACATCTTGTAGTGTACTAGACACTACAATTTATTTCTTCACCAAATAAATCAAATCTTAAAATTTACAGAGCCTTATTTTCTGTAAAACTAATCAAAAGAACAAAAAAGGATATCGTTGAGGCGGACTCTATCTGTGAGCTATTCTGGGAATGTAGAGTTTAATCGCAGCCGGAAGACGTCCACTGTTGAACAAAGGCCCTTAAAATGCCACAAATAGAGTTAAATAGTTCTCCTTAACTTCACGCCGATACATTCATACGTACCTATTATATACGAGGGACATTAAAAGGATAACGAAACTAAGTCAACTAAAGATACCTGCGTCAAAGTTTCAGCTCTCTGCTCGCCTAATACCGCAGCTCCGTGTTTCTCACTTACTTTTTGTTTCATGTATTTTGTATTTGCGAAACCCTAATCTTAAATTATCTCATCCCAAACGTGACAACTTTACCCGATTAGAGTGAGACACTTCCCTTTGGGAGGGACGAATTCTGCTGAATAGGTAATGTTGAACCTACACGATAACTAATTTCATGATATTTGCGTCAAGATATCAAAGTCAGATGTAAAAATAACTGCAGGATATATATTGCAGGACTTGCAGAAATCTCAGGTTTTTTAAAATTCGTGAGCTATTTTTGTCGTTGTTGATTGCCATCACCACTCCACTATGCCCCTACCATGATGATGACGTCATTGGTGTGCAATAGATGGTTCCATTGCACCTCTTTCTCCCGTCTCGGTATAGGGCTTTATGCAGCGTCGTCTGCTCAGCCCCCTCAGTCAAGTAGCAAAACGCTTGACGAATAGAAATAGAATAGAATGATAAATATGGATTTCATGTTCTCTATTCGATTGTTTAATTATATTATTTGAAGATTTGACTTTTCCTGTTTAGGTTGTAAATATAGTCCATAAAATACTTTCATTACAGTAAAATAAGTCTGAATACATATTGGGAACAATACGCAAGTGCGTGTTTCGACTATGTAATCGATGGCATAATTATGTCAAGCCCATAAATTTTTCATTCTATTCAATTTCTACTCGTCAAGCGTTTTGCCACTTGTCTAAGGGGGCTGACCTATCGCGCGTTGCTTACTTGCTCTCGATGTCGTATTATTGCGTAGCCTACGTGTAGCACCTGCTACGGCAAAAGCTACGCACGCTATGCCAATATTACAATCATATAGACAGTTAAAAAAACAGCTTCATACTGGATTATGAGTATTCACTGCTATTATATAGATACTTATTCGAATGTTAAACAACCCTGCAATGCTAATGCTCGTCTTGCTTAATTCCTTGACTAGAAACCTGACTGTAATGTATTTCGATGTGGCGAGTTGCCACCGTCTTTGCCCTACTGACAAGACAAGTGACAAGGCTGCCTTTACCATTTTTTTCACAGTAGATCAATAAAGCATCTTTCGACACTCGTGCGACTCGCGGCTTGTCTTTGCATCCTTTAGTATACGTGTATGTACAAAAATATGAATCGTATAGGAAGAAAGCTAAGATTTTTGGACAAGGCCCAATAATTTGTTCTACATTTCTACTTTGCAATATAATTCTACTTTGCAGAGTTATCATTCAAGTTAGACGTCTACTCTGAATATAAATGAGTTTTCTAATAGAATTTAATAAAACTTTTCTTTAGACAAAAAGTGTTTGAAAAATAAGTTGTTGCAAGATAAGGGTATACTACCAAAATATTTCTGTGAAAATAATATTCCCGAAAGTACAAAATATCGCAGTCTCTCGAATATCGTGGTCGCTATGGCGACATCTAACCATTTTTTGGAATACGAATACACACCCACCATGACGTCATATGTTGTACCTACCTAAATGAACATCAATGCTAAAATTCCAAGAAATTAAATTATTTGATTTAATTATACTTATATTGTATCGTGTTTGTAGGCAATGGTTTGGAAAAAAAATACCTGGTATTTCATCTTTTGACTGTATTGTACCTACTGAATAAAGAATATTACGTACAAAATAATAGTAATAGGTTTTATATAATACTAGCTGCGCCTCGCGGTTTTTAATAAACTATTCGTAGGATAATTTAATTTAGAAAATCATTTATAAGACGTAAACTTTTTCTTCTTGTTGTTATCCACAGCGATATTACATTAATTTTGAGTCATTGAATATAATCATTATTGCAATTAACTTTGCAAGTTGACCCTTGTAGTAAATTGACCTTCGTAGCTAGTTGACCCTCGTAGGTAATTGACACTCATAGCAAGCTGAACCTCATAGCTAGTTGACTTTCGTAGCTACTTATTCCTGACTGCAAGTTTACCCTCGTAGCAATTTAACCCTCGTAGCAATTCGACCCTCGTAGCAATTTGACCCTCGTAGCAAGTTGACCCTTGTAGCTAGTTGACACTCGTAGCAAGTTAACTCTCGTAGTAATTTTAACCTCATACCAAGTTGACCCTTGTAGCAAGTTGACCTTTGTAGCAAGTTGACCTTTGTAGCAAGTTGACCTTTGTAGCAGGTGGACCCTTGTAGTAAGTTGACCTTTGTAGCTAATTGACACTCGTAGCAAGTTGACCTTTGTAGTAAGTTGTCCTTCGTAGCTAGTTGACACTCGTAGGTAGTTGACACTTATAGCAAGCTGAACCTTGTAGCTAGTTGACTTTCGTAGCTAATTGTCCCTGACTGCAAGTTTACCCGCTACAGTTATCAGGATAAAAAGTAGCCTATGTGTTAATCCAGGGTGCCAGCTACCTACATACCAAATTTCAACCAAATCGGTCCAGCCGTTTTTGCGTGAAAGAGTAACAAACATCCACACATCCATTCTCACAAACTTTCACATTTATAATATTAGTAGGACAATATCATAAAATACAACATCCCCACAGCTACACTTCAGGGAATGCCAGCGTAAGCGTATGATATTCATAATAACCGATAGTGTTTTGCTTAGTGCTTGGTTACAGGACTGTATGAGGCAAACGGAATTTCGAACCGAATTCATATGCGGGTTCGATCCTAGGCAACTATCAATGTGACTACTTCAATGTCATTGCATACTTATGAAGGTGAAGATACCACTTTTATATATACATTTCTCTTGTTAAATTGAGAAATAACGTTTGTTTTTTTTTATAAACAAACGTCGACCCACACTAGGAATTTCTCCTGTATCGTGGGTGCGTTTCACAAACATGAAATATCACATACACAAACACCTAGACTCGGGACAATCAAATGTGGATCGCACAAATTTTTGCCCTGTGCGGGAATCGAACCCGCAGTGGTTAAGCGATTGGTGCGCTAAGGGTTGTCCTTAGCGCAGCAGTCTAATCGCTTAACCACTGTGCCAATCAGGTCGTCAACAAGGATAATGAATACATTGGCAATAACACCTGGTTCACTGTTTAGACAGATAGTTGGTAGCGGTACGGACGGATCTAGGTTGACCAGTTGTAGGTACCTCGGTAACGACACTCGAGAAGGTTCTCCTAATGTACCCCGAAGACACCTTAGACAAGAGTACTTCTTCTACTTAAATCCTAAAGCGATAAGTGTATTGTAAAATGTTGGGACCCTAAGAATTTCTCAGGAATACAGGTGTTACATCCACATACCACTCATTGTACAGAACCATACAATATCACAATAACAATCATCAAATACAGTAGGTACGTACCACAAGTTACAGGGTCTTAAGAAACATCAATTTACTAGTTGCTATAGTAGGTATATAGTGCCATAAAGTGTTGAAACACACATATCTACATAGACTAACTACATAAACACATTACCCTTCTTTGCGTCGTGCAGTCGGGTAATAAAGGTTTTTTTTTTTAATCTTTATTTAATTAAATGGGATTTTGTTAGACATGACTATGTCACCCCTCTAAGTGCTTATAAATATAACAATTTTGTAAGTGGACAACAATTTATAACACTTTTGAATATAAATTAATTAACAATTTGGCTTCAGATGATAATGGTGAAGCAAGTATTGTAATAATACGATACTTGCTTCACCATTATCATCGGAAAATTCAAAATGTTGGTATTTGTAACCAACATTTTCATTGAATAATAATATCCTGTCATATCTATGAACCTCGTTTCGAATACATTCCATCAACACAATATGGTGTACATCAAATAAGGGTTGCAACCTACAAATTCCGTGCACCAATTCATCATGAGGCCAAAGTTTCGTATTATTTACGTTGTTGGCGAGTCGTTCCCCGTGGCCATTATTTTGGAAACAATCATAACAAGACAAAACTACGGTGTTTTAGCCGCGAATGGAACTGTCAACTTAATCCATACAAACGAGCTTGCTAAGCAAAATCTATTCGAGTTGAGTTTCACCGCAACTTTCCTTTACCGCTAACGACTGATACCGGACTGGATTCGAATGTTGTATACCTAATGCTATGACGTCGAATACAGGTATTCAAATACTTCTTTTTTTAAATTACTATGTGCTTTTTATATTTTGCCTGTCACAAAACGTAAGATATTTTATTTAAGACAAATATCGATATATTAAATCAAATTCCTGAAATTGATCATCAGCGATACTTACCCGTGGCGTTCTAAGGGGGCCTCCCCTTAGAACGCTACGGGTAAGTATCGCTTTGTCCAGCAGTGGACGTCTTCCGGCTGATGATGATGATGATGATACTACCCTTTAATGTTTAAAAAGTGTATACGTATAACTAAGGTACCTACCTATTGTGATATAAGAGGTTAGTAGTTATATAAAAATATTTATAAGATAAGTAAGAACTACATGAGATTCGTATCTAAATATAATTTGTGTTGCTACTGTTTATAGTTATCATTGGATACGATAACATAGAAAGATGCATATTTCACATATCAGACGAGATTATTATATTTAGGTTTGCGAGATACTGAAATCTATGAAAACCTATGTATTTTGTTATGTATATACCAAAAACATTTGGTGCTTACGAAAAAGATAAAAAAAATATATGTAGAAAAAAGTACTGCGTAAAATTTATTTCTCTATAATTATATACATATACACATTTAAATTCTACCTACTTTTAAACTAATTACAACTTAAATATAAAATTAAAATTAAAAAGCATCAAAGTATTCTTCCTCATCGTTGTCAAAAGGTAACGTGCCCAGAAGACTGGAAGCATTGCCAAGTTGAAGGGCAATGCTGATTCTTTGACCTAAAAATAAACCAGCCCTCTGATCACGCGAAGCATCGACTAAACGTTTTGCTAGATCTTTAAATAAGGCTCGAGCGCTCGGACCCGATGTCCCAAATGTTTCGACCCCAAGCGGCTCACAAATGTAATTCCCAATCAAATTATTGTATTTTCGCCGCTTAAGGGTCTCCGCAGCAGCAGCAGCAGTGCCAGCGTAAACTGCTGAGCCAGAAACATGAGATCGATTTGCTGGTTTGAAGCAATTCCAACCCTGCGTAAGCCCACAAGATGTGCATCTAGCTAGGTATTAGCAAAATATTAATTGAATGTTTTGAATTACGACCTTTGTATAATTCCGAAACTTATGCAAACATTATTCATTCCAATAAATGAAGGTGAAATACAAAACTAGAGGTGACTTTCACGAGTTTTCACAATTTGGCTGCGAAAACGAAGTCATATCGAACCATCATTAATCTACTAGTCTAAAAATTGACAACTCATGACAAGATAATACATTTTCTCGTACAGCTATTTATGATGAAATAAATCTGAAAAGAAAAGGATTCATAAATAATGTTAGTACCTATGTTTATTATGTACGAACTTAACATTTTTGAAGATGCACTTCAGCAGAATTTATTATTGAAATGAGGCAAATCGTTTTGAGATCATCTTGGACTTACCTTACCTACTTACATAACTGTGTAAGACTGTATTGATTTTCAGTTAAGGTAAATAGGCTCTTTGAATTGTTGTAAAAAAGGCGAATTTCTTTGCCGTTCTTCCCTTTAACGATAAACTAAAAACATAAATCTGTAAATTATCGTAGCCCACCAAATACTTTAAGTCACAGTTAAGGAAAAAATTGCAAGCTTGGTGAAATTTACTAATTGATTTATGACCCAAATCTCTGAAGCAAAAAAACGAAAGTGATTTACTATCTGTAATTGATTTCCGGCGATTAATCTTAGAAGTTACAATACGAACTGAAAAGCAACAAAATTTGATAAACAAAATGGTTTGGTGCGCGAAAAGAAATCACGCGTCACTGACAAACATAAACATCACATGATAAAAATGAGCGTTATATAAAAACACCAGCTTATGTACGAAGTGTAGGTAGGTATATAAAAGTCATTGATGAACAGGACGAGTACTTCAGCCGGATCTGTACACTAAAACGACATTTTCCACGGTTGTCTTCTTTAACACTGAAACTCTCAAGGTTATATGTAAATCACTACTAGTTAATCGCATCACTACTTCTTCTAATGAATGACGCGAACTAGCGATAAGCGAATATCGCACAAGTGCAGATCTCTGATACCTTATCACCGTACATTATTTTAAGTATCAAAAATGTTCGGAATATCCAGGTAGTGGTTGTGTTGAGTGCGTTCAAATGGAATGTATTTATATATCCGCTCATAACGTAATAAATATGATTGTAAGGTTATAAAAATGCCGTACCGCATCATTTTATGCTATTTATTTATTGTGTTAGTGTGTGCTCAAAGCCGTGATAATGAAGGTAAATAAGTGTGTTAGTAAAATAGTCTACAACAGTATTATATATAAGAAATTCTTGCATCTCTTTTTCCAATGTTTAATTTTTATATTAAATTTCTGGCACTCACTACGACTCAGTACTCGTTTCTTTTCTCTTCAGTGTCATCTGCTGTTCTCTCATCAGCAATCCATAATGACATTTATGGATTGCTGATGAGAGAACAGTTTTTGTATAAATAATAAACATAAAAAATCCATACTGTGTATGTAAGTACCTAGTTTACCTTGTTATATTTCACTAATTACACATGTCATTTACGTATTATGTACCTAGGCACTTACACATGTTTTGTGCAACAAACAGATTCAGAAGAAAGTGTTTGTTTGTCTTTGTACGCTACGTCATTCAATTACAGTCTAGGTAATCGAGTCCTTACTTTTTTATTTTTTAAACAATAAACCTTATATTTTCTTTAAGATAATATTGATTCAGGTCTCTCAGACTGATTATAATAATAATAATATAAAGAGTTTAATAAGAAACTTTAGTATTCAGGAGAGCTTGACATCATCAGTTAAGGCCAAAAGCACTTTTAAAATCGCAGATCTATTCGCCGAAGCTAAAAAAGCCGTGTGTTATTTTACCTTTATAGATAGATACCAGCTCGAATTGACGTGCTCGAACTCAGGCACTCACAGAATGCAAAACAAACGTAAACATTGGGCCACGTTCGGAATAGTCCTCCGGTCGGTCTGAAACCGAAATGGCTACGGAAAACCAAGCATTATATTCTGAGGCACTAAAGAGCATCTGCGATCCTTTTGTTTTTTTATAGTTTAAACATACTTTTAACGTACAGATAAATTCAGGCACTTGGAAAAATACGTAGATATACAAATTATACATGGTTATCATCGACAAATAATACACCATTATTATTTTACAAACGTCAAACGTCCACTGCCAATTCACTGCACATAACACCACTGTTGTGTTGTCATATTATATAATGAAGAATTTGTGTGGGAAATATTCGTTGTGGACGAATATTATTAGTGAATATATTGGGATCGTACTAAACAACGCTTGATTGCGACCATGCCGGAATAGTGATTAGGGTTTCCTGGAAAATTACAGCATCAATCTAATGCTTGGAAACACAAACTTGGTCATAATTTATTTAACTACTGTCAATGTTAGGAATGTTTGTGGATTCCATTGATTCCGGTGGTATGATACTTATAGGATAATTCAACGAACCGACAATGAATCTATGATAGAGGTACGGTCAGCATCATAATTAGATTAACATATTACGAAACCTTATGTCAAATAATGGAAAGAAACAAAAACCAATTCAAGTTTTTGTTTCAAATTATAGGAGCGTCCAATGGATGATCTTAAAATATTTAAGACTTTTTAGTGTGTAATTAGTTTTTCTTCAATTAATGGTATGTTTATAAAATTAAATGTTCAGCTACTTATGATGCTGACTGTACATGACAATCATTGCATCACTGACGTTATATTGGGTTTTTATTCGAAATTCCTATGTTATGAGCTTGCTTGGTTAGATCAATACCTACCTATCTTGAAAAAAACTAAAACCTTTCTAACTACCGACTGGTAAATGTTTAAATATTGTTACGAAATGAATATATCACCATGATCAAATAATATACACAAATTCTAATGATTGATTTTTAAAATCGATAACAAAAAAATACAGATTGTCCGTGGTTCTATACCATATCAAGAACCTTCATCATTGACTTTAAAAGCTTTGCAATAGCGTATTTATGTTCACTAATTGATCGTGGTGACATATTCAATTCGTAACAATATTTGAACATTTACCAGTTGGCAGTCAGTAGGGTTTTAGTTTTTTTGGTACCTAGTATTGATTCAATACTAGATATGTATGTACCAAAAATACTAAAACCCTTTAATACTTTTGAAATACAGATCACAGGAATCGCCGTACTATAAGGTTTACCTTTTGTATTTCAGATAGATGTGTTGAAATAAACTGCATTGGAAAAGAATACGAATGCAGAGACGAGCAGTGCTACTGCGCAAGCGGCTACGTACCGAACCATTTGCAAAATAAATGCATACTATGTCCTGGTAAAGTATTATTTTTATTGTTTTAACTTAGGAAAAAAACATATTTTTTTGAGATTACATTCACACACACTAAAATCTTCTTTTAAGCGGATGCGTGTTACTTTTACGCTTACTGTTTACGCTATCAAAACAGTTATCAGACACCTACAGTGGAGAAAACATAAAGTGAGGGTACTTTTACATCAATTAGATACCACTAATATAGTTAGCACTTACAGGAAACTACTTAAAATCACGTCAAAACACTTCACACTGAACGTGATACTTATAACATTAATAAACTTACTGCGCTAAGTAATGCGTCCCTTAGATTTGGTTCACTAGCAGTGCTACGCCGGTCGTAGCAGTTACTTAAAAAACTTCTCGATAATATTTTCCATTCGGACAGGCTATGTTACTCACTTAAGACAGTTTGGGGTTACATTTGTAAGATAGGATCTTTCATATCATTATTTGGCTAGTACGGCTGTAGGCAATCATACTAACAACAATTACACATCCTAATGCGCTTAAACACTCACTTGTATTGTAATCTATACTTCTATACTATTATTATAAAGCTGAAGAGTTTGTTTGTTTGTTTCCATGGACGCGCTAATCTCAAGAACTACTGGTTCAAATTGAGAAATTATTTTTGTGTCGGATAGTCCATTTATCGATGAAGGATATATAGGATATAAAACCAACAACCATTGTACATTATTGTTGCTTAACATGCACGGGCCAGGAAGTATTTTTACTATTGTAAACAGCATCCACTGTCGAACTACGTGTAGGTAATACCTGTGTTTCAGCATTGGGCGCCACTCCCCTGAGAAATTTTAAATATTTATTTAATTGGCTAACAAACTAGTAGTGTAAGAACATAACCCTTCTGACACAGTCGGGTCAAAAGAACTTCTCTTTGTAAATTGCATCACATCTCTGCTTCGATTTCCTTCACCTTAAAACTTATGTTCATCTCGGTAATAGGCTACGCGGCTAGGTAAAGTACCTGTATCTAACAAAGAACAATTATGAGAAGTATAATTACGTTTGAAGATCCGGTTGGTGCACTGGCTAAGTAGGTACCTAATTTGATATTTTATTATTTATGAAGTCTGCAAATATGTATTCCAATTTTAGGCATTCATGCACGTGCATAGTAAAAACCGCCGTCATAAATACTTACGTTATTTGTAAGAAAGTTATTAGTACAAGATCATCAACGGCTGATGTTTTTTTTTCTAGGGTATAAGCATTTTTATTGTAACTTATGTCATCACGAAAGTAGGAGAAGATAGGTAACATTTATGAAGCCTTCTATAGGTTATTGTACTGATAACTGTACCTGAAGGCTTCAATATAAGCACACGCTATCTACCGGTAGAGCACACGATCGATTTATAGTTGAAGGTCCATGGCCACTCATATAGATTCATATCTAAGTCCGATACTGTAAAAGCACGTGGAACGAGCAGTGAGACGGTGATGTAGCACACATTATTAAACTTGGTTGAGGGGCTCGTAGCTATGTGGCTGCCGCGCAGATCAGTCGAGTCGATTTGCGAGGTTAAGCCGTGCTCGCTGCAGTCAGTCTTGTGATGGGTGACCGTTTTAACATGTCGAGGCCCCTCCGTGCTTCGGAAGGCACGTTTAACCGTTGGCCCTGCGCCTGATTTCTCTCCGGTCGTGTCGGTCTTCCGTCCCATCGGGTTATGAGAGTGAGGAGATAGGGAGTGCAACTGTGTTGTGTACTTGTGCACTATAATATCTCCTGCGTAGTTTGCTAGTCTCAGAAGAGATCGGCCGCCATGACCGAAATTCGGTCAGGAAAACATTATAAAACTTAGTTTTTTTCAGAAACAATGTTTAATACAATCACTTCAATCTCTCCACCGATCCCGCCTTTCTATTTCCCGCCCTTTTTATGTCAATCCCAAAAAGTGACGTTCCATATTATCCAATATTACCTAATAGTAACAATTGATATTATAATATTATGAATTATTAATAATTACTTCAGTAGTAATTAAAAATGAATATTTAAACGTACTAATAAAAGATTAATTATTTATATTAGGTCCTATCTTAATCTATCTATCAGAATTTTATTTATATGACGCGTTGGAACCGGAAGTCAGTCCTTGTAACAATACTTTTTAAACGCTTGCTCTGCACTATGGATCATGTATTGCAGTTGCAGATGTGAATAGATATTTGTCGGACGAGCACAAACACCTAGATACAGGGTGCGGTAATCGAAGGTATTTTATTGCTGAAAGCATATTAACCAAAACTACTGCTGTTGCTGTTGTATTCGTATTTTATTAATTGTTTGTGTTGAAATAGCTACCCGTCTACTGAGTAACCCTGTCTTGGCATTCGAGTTAAAATACGGTAGTAAAAAGTAATAAAAACATCGACTGGCTCAAATTTCTCTTCTTTTTTATTTATTTATAAGAGTTTAAAGCTTACCCTACGTTTGATAGAGCAACGTTGTACAAACATGTTGAGATCTCTTTACTACACCTACAAAAAATTAGACACTTATAACATAATAATTATCATGCCTGTATTCTCCGAAGGGATAGTACCTACACCCACATTTCGCTAGTTATGTTACGTCAAGACAAAAACACTCATTATACCTTTATATGTATGACAAATATGAAGACTTAGTCGATTGTTTCCTCACTATTGTTCTCATTTTTCATTCCCGAAACTCGGACTGTATTATCTGAGGTTAGACCCACAACCAGTGACCACAGTTCCCTAGTCGGTCCCATTTATTTTACACTTCTAGGAAGTAGGTACCCAAAGGCTATACTTCTTTGCTGATAACCGAGACATACAAAAAAAATGGCAGAATGTTAGTCAGATATAATTATTATTCTTTTCCTTCACCATCTGAAATCTAATTTAGAATTTTCGACCATTAAAAGTCAGCGTATTACACTAATCGCCATAATATTCGTTAGAGAAATAGAAGTGTAACTAACAATAACAATTAAAACAACAACAATATTTCAGGATTAGGCGAGAAGTGTTTGGGACCGTGCTGCAACGTGCATGGTAACGGGACCCTGCAGTGTTGGCAGGGGATCTGCCAGCCTTGCTACGATAACTTCGGTAAATGGACATGCAGGTTCGCATACTGTACTTACTGATACGAAAGTGTTTAAAGGATTTAGGTAATATTTACTATACAACCTCTAGATGCTGAAACTTTAAACAACATTTTCATGTAGCTTATTACCCTTATTAGTAAAGAGACACTATAATTATAATATATAGGTATGTAATGGTTCCAATTTTATTGCTATATTTGGCACATACTTATGATAAAAGTTTATTTTTCCTAAGAATTGTCTCACATTTTTCTGGGTTTTAGCAGTCGGGAAGTTTTTTTTTGATTTTGATTGATATTAAGTTGTCTTTTAGCGGTCTAACTGAATTATTCTGTATTACATGGCCCAAGTATTTAACTGTATATTCTAATAAAGATCCTGATTGATACTTGAAAGATAAAGCATACTTGCTAGTAGTCCAACCTTTATTGGCACATGTTTGCAAAAAACTTGATTTCCATTCTGACCACTCAGAATGTAAACTAAGCTTAATCATCATGGAAGAATACCAATCAGTGCATGATTTTTCCAGAAATATTTTCAATTTTTTCTTCCTCTTTCACTATATCGAACCTTACACATTCTTTTTCAAATACTTCCATCCACTGAGATGCACTTGAATTTTTTCCGTCAAATTTTTCAATTAAAAATCTATCGGCTAACTTTTTTATACTTTGTTTTTCTTTGTTTTGTTGGCCTTCAACTAATTTTTCCAAAATTTTTACAATAGGATCTTCTGAACACTTTTTATTAGCAATAGCCAATTGTTCTTGGGTAGTTTCCTCTAGAAATTGGTCCTGAAAAATCATGTTTCCATCTTCATCAACATATGTTTGTAATATATCCTTTGTTGTTTTTATCCAAACATTTCTAGTTTGATATCTTTTTTTCAATGTATTTTACACTGTAATGAAGGTTTTCGAGGTTTGGATATGTTTGTGAAGTGATATAGCTTGATATTCTTCAGGAATGAGGAAAACTTTGTCATCTTTTGTGGCAATTGAGGTACCTAATGGCGATATAGTTTGACTTTCCGTCTATTGTTGGTTTTATTTGAAACGTAAATTTCAACTTTTACATTTTCTACAATAAATGTCGTTTTATAAGATAGTTCTCAAAATTACTGTGACAAAGTCAATAAAACACAATTGAGTTTCTCTATAATAAAAGAAACGACATTTAATGTTATTAACACAATGTCACAATTATAATATTGTAAAGACAAAGACAAAGACAAAGACAATTTATTTTGCAAATATGGGTACAATAAAGTTATTTAGATACATAAATGTAGAAAGATCAGCCATATTTTACCAATCGGCATGCAATATATTTAATGAGCATTACATAATAGGTACTAGTTTAATCTAACATTCTCCCTACTAACAGTCGGAACACTAAAATCGTTTTCATTAAGGAAATCTGAGATATTGTAATACAATTTACTTAGCAGAAATCTTTGAAGCGTTCTTTTAAATATTCTTAATGGCAGTTCTCTCCAGCTTTTAGGCAATTTATTAAATATTATAGGAGCCATACAAAAAATACTTTTGCGCATAAGGGCTGTTCCTGCAGTCTGAAGGCATATCCTGCCATTGTCGCGTCTATTTCGAGGAATTACATCCTTCAATAGCCTGAAACGAAAAGGATTACTTTTTACGAAAAGCGCTACTTCCAAAATGTAAAGAGATGGTAATGTGAGGATTTTATACTTTTCAAAGCAAGGGACGCAACTATCAGTTGGTTTTATTTTAAACATAGAACGTATGCATCTCTTTTGGGCCTTAAACACCGTTTCCCTTTCTGTCGAGTTGCCCCAGAAAATAACCCCATACCGTAGATGAGACTCTGCTAGACCATAGTAGGCTGTCAGCAGTGCCTCAACACCTACTAAATACGACAATGTGTGCAAGGCATATGCGGCTTTACTCATTTTCTTGCATAAGTTTTCAGTATGAGGTTTCCAATTCAATTTTTTATCTATGTGGAGCCCTAAAAATTTCGTTGAATCTACTTGTGCTATTGGTTGGTCATTAAAATTTATGTTTAAGTTACTCTTGCCGTTTATCCGTTGACTGAAATGTATTAATTTAGTTTTAGATAGGTTAATTTTTATGTTATTCTCCACTAGCCACTTCACTATTACATTTATAGATTCATTGATTTCCTTTTCGTAGGTTTCAGCATTTTTGCACGGTATCGTTATGGTGCTATCGTCGGCAAATAGTGTCATAGGTTGAGGTATGTTTCTCGGAAGGTCGTTAATATATAATATAAATAAAAGAGGACCTAAAACACTGCCCTGTGGCACACCATACGAAACCTTACGTTCAGTGGATTCAAAAACTATTTCTCTTTTACTTTTCATATCAATATGATTTATATTAGTTATTTGAGTTCTATTATGTAAGTACGATTTAATGAGGTCATTGACATTACCTCGAATCCCGTAATCCTCAAGTTTATTTATTAATTTACCATGATGCACATAGTCAAAGGCTTGTGTCATGTCACAAAAAACTCCACAGACCGGTTTCCTTTTATCTACGGAACATGTAATATTATATAAGAAATCATAGATAGCCATATTAATTGTTTTACCTATTTGAAATCCTTTCTGTTCCTCACATATAATTTTATCTTTTTGAATAAATGAATTTAGTTCCTTATACATGTACTTCTCAAAAATTTTAGAGAAAATGGGAATGAGTGAAATAGGCCGATAAAACTCCATTAGCTCCTTATCTTCTTTCTTAAACAGTGGCTTGACTATAGAAACTTTTAGAGCATCAGGATACACTCCAGCGCTAATGCTGAGATTAATTATATGGCTCAAGTGACCGCAGATTTCATCGGAAACATGTTTTATTATTTCAGTCGCAATACCGTCATATCCCACGCTACTTGTATTATTTAAGGACATTATGATTCTTTTAATATCATCTGGTATACTCGGAGCCATGAACATTGATTTGCTACTACTAGTACGATCTAATGTGTGTATTTTAGGGTTGTCATTGTTACTAAGATTTGGCTGTATTTTATCAATGAAGAAATTATTAAAAGCTTCCGCAATAGTTTTGGGATGGGAAATGACGTCGTTACCTATTTTGATTTTACTTATACTGGACTTAGGTACATTATACTTTGTACGGTTAATAATTTTCCAAGCGGTTTTTGATTTATTTTTTGATTTTTTTATGTTATAATTATTTTGTGCTTTTTGTGTTAATTTAATAATTTTTTTGTATATTTTAGAATAATTAGATAATTTTGTTTTATTACTATTGCTACGGTTAAGTCTAAACTGCCATAGGAGTTTCCTTTTCTTTTTTGAGCATAATTTGATCCCTTTTGACAACCACTTAGTTTTTCTTACAGTATTTATTTTAACGACCTTCAGTGGGAAGCACAGATCATATAATAACTTGAAAGTCTCAATGAAATTATTATAAGCTACATTAGGGTCCTCCGTGTTATATATTTCTGAAAAGGTTAGACTCTTAATATGGTTTTTAAATTTAATTATATTCTCCGCACTATAGTCCCTTTTAGTTGCGTACCAATGCTTAATACGACAAATTTTTTGTACTGGACATTTAAATAGCTGTGCTGTGTGATCCGACAATGCAAATTCCAATACCTCAGACTTACAAGAGCTAACATTATGCGCAAAATTGTCAATGCATGACAAGCTTGCCATGCGCGTAGGTTGTTTCAAAGCAAGTTTCAGATTGTAGCTCATTAAGAGACATTCAAAGGCATTAGTTACACTATTTTGCTTCAGCACATCTATGTTAAAATCTCCGCAGATAACAATTTTCTTACAGCGTGTACTAAGAACTTCCTGCAAGATCATTTCAAGTTTATCAAAGCACAAATTTAAATTATTTACGTTTGGAACTCTATATATACATACAATTTTTATATTATAACTAGTAAGTTCCACTCCACAACATTCAAAAATGCCTGGAGTTGAAAGCCCCTTTATTTTTGTTAATTCTTTCCACTGTATCCCATTCTTAACGAGGATACATGCGCCTCCCCTTTTTTTATCTCCTCTACAATAATGTGCCGCTAGGTTATAGTTTGGTATATACAATAAATTTTCATATCCTTCCATAATAAAGTGTTCCGTAATACACAAAATATCAATATTAGACCCTTTTTGAGATAGCTCTTCTAGACATACCAACAAGTCATCTGCTTTATTAATTAAACCTGCTATATTTTGATGTAGTATGTTAATATAACTATTAGAGAAAAAACAATTCATTATCATCAATAGCATCACATGACATCGAGTGCGGCAAATCTAAATCATCACATAGAGTAAGTTCATTAATCATTAAGGTTATATTATGGATTATATTAGCCATGCCACGATTATTTACAGAACCATTATTTTTTGCAAACATAGAAAAATCATAATCAAGATATAAATTAGAGTCAAATAAGTAGGCAAATTTGTATGTACACGCATCTAGATATAACAAACTGTTAAATGTTTCTATTCTTGAATTAAACATGGCAGAATATTCACTTAAATTAAATGTGGGAGCACATAATATGATATTGGTGTGCTGTAGTTTTAATAGAGTTTCACGAATACTAATGGTCAGTTCCACATAGTTATTGGTTTGACGAAAGTCTTCTTCCCCGATAAATATCAAACAGTAGTCGTTACTAGTGTAGTCCTTTAATTTTAGGTCCAAGTTACGGAGAAGATACTTTAAACCACAATTGGGTGTCAGGTAGTGGCAAATTTCATAATTATGAAATTTATTTTCGGCGATATCTAGTATTTTATTATTTTTATTACTACTTAATATACATAGTTTACTTTTTCTAGTTTTAATTCGTTTAGGGCTGTTATTCAGTTCAGCATTTTGAATTTCATTTTTATTTCCTTTATTCTTTGGAGTATGACTGAGGGCAGCGCCATCTGTGTCCGATTTATCTAACTGTTGACAGGTCGGCGATATAGATTCCTCATCTGCAGATCCTCTACGTTCACTTAACTTTTCTGTATTTTTTTTCACAGCCGGATTAACTGATGCTGACTTTTTCTTACTTTTTGGTGTTTGTGGCTTTAACTTAGCAGGAGAGCATGTCACTTTTTTGAGCAGAACGTTCTGCTTCTGTAACTCTTGGTTAAGGCGATTGAGGTTCGAATTTTCTAAAATTAAAGATTCTATTTCGCCGTGGGCCGCACTGAGATCCAGTGTTAATTTTTCTAATTGGTGTTTTAATTTCGTAATTTGGTCGTCTTCATCATCTGAAATATCAGGTACCGTAAAACGGGGTGAATCAAAACTCAAGGGTGAATAGAAACACAACTTTGGAACTGATTTTAACAATAAATTATTACAGATAGTTGTCAAAAATTACTCTAGATTGCTGTCTATAATACAATTTAAAGTGTAGGGTCCATAATGGTAACAATATGTACTCTTTTTACTATAAAATCAGTTCCAAAGTTTTGTTTCTATTCACCCTTGAGTTCCGATTCACCCCGTTTTACCGAGCTTGTTGTGGTGCCATCTATCGGAGAATTTGTTAACATAGTGTCATTATTTTCATCTGTGTTCGCTTCAGACTTAGAACGTTTGCGTCTAAATGTAATATTTTCTAAGAAATTCATTTTGCTGAGTGAATTTTCAACACAAAAAGTAATTGCACTTTCTTGAATTCGATCCTCCGACATTAGCAGCGGCTTGGACCCCGTACTCAAACCACTAGGCTGGCGATGCTTTACAATTCTGGACGAAATAGCGATATACTATTTACGTTTTCTTATTGATCGTTATAATTTAAATGTTTGTTGTTATTGTTTCGGTTACGCAGGTATTCAATTATATTGAAGATTTATTCACTTTTTATACATTTAACTGTTCATGCACTGTTTACGAAGCGTATTAGGAACTTTTAATTGTATTTGCACTATTTACTAATTGTTTTAGGGGACGAATAAACGTTTTTGTTTTTGTATTGTTTACACACTACACAAATGTTTTAATCTTTGTTCACTGCAATAGTTCGGCTGTAATAACACTCTCGCTTAAACTTAACACTAAAAGGTTTATTATTACGTATATATCACAATGAATCAACTGTTTTTATAATTTTTTCGAATTAAATTAAAATTAACTTCAACAAATTGTTTAATAAACCCAAAAAGTCACATGTCAGGGCAGTGACTTGAACGTGGGCAATAAAAATACAAGTCGCGTCTGAATCCTCTACGACACCTGTTAGTAACTCAATGTAATGAAATACTGTACTTCATTCGTAATTATTTGATGCATAGTCGTTAGGACGCGGGCTTTTGAATTTTTTGAATTTAAACAATATACGGTATTTGTTAAGACACTTTTGAACTCGAACACTACATTGTTGTTTATTATTTGAGAAATAAGTAAAATAAAGTTATTGTTTCACTTCACTTATGCTAGTTAATGGTAATTATTAGTTATAATTAGGTTTTGAGTAGAAAAAGTCACTGTGGCGGTAAATGTAAACAAACTGTTCATCACTGTTTTAAATGCAGTTTTTACACACTTTTATTAAAACTTAGTTCGAGATAATATTTGTACATAGTCATTACACTGTTATGTTGATGTTTTACTATTTATTCACTCTATAACTGTGTTTTTACTATTTTTAATGAATTAAAATACGGAGATACGAAGTTGCTCGTGGCACTAGCGCCATCTGATATCGTACTGTTACAGTGTGTATCTAATTTAAGTATGTAGCTAATTTAATTTACAATGTTATTTTATACATGACCACGAGACGATATATCTGTCATGACACGATCCGTCTTGATGACATTAGTTGCGCGGAAAATTATAAAAAGTAAAACAAGTAAAACTAAAGAAGGTTATATTATTCTTTACATGTATAATGTGCCTAGTCAGTTAAACGTTATTGACAGGCTAGGTAAAAATTCTACATCTATTAAAGTAGAAAATTTTACCTAGCTAATGAAGGGAATGCCTTAATAATATAATCATATAAAATTACTATCGTTTTTAGGCACACGAAAATTATTTTAACTTACACTGTTCCCACAGGCAAATAGGTACATATCTACCTACCTACAGAAGTGTTCGACATTCGAAATAAGATAGGGTGGCTTTTGTCCCGAAGTGTTCACGTACACCTTATAACATGGATTTGTTAGTTCATAATGGTGTGAAAACTGGAACAGTCCCCTTACCATGACCTCTTAAAGCAGGACAGTTTACATTGTGGAAGCGAAACGCCGCTACGTGCAGTGTAATGCGGCGCCTCGCTTACACAACGTAAACTGTCCTATTTTAAGATGTCATGGTAAGGGGCAGTACCTAGGCTCTATCAAGTTTAGTCAAAATGTAATTACCTACTTAGTTTAGGAGTTGAATTACTTAGGTGCAAAACTGCAAACCCAGAAAAAGCTAATTACTAAACGTTACAAAGAAGTAAAAAATAACCTCCGAAACATTAGGATATTTGATTGCATTTTGACGATAATTACCTTCATATTTTAGATTTCTAATCTAACTACAGGACATTCGTACCTAATTTTTGATCAGTTTTGCAAACATCAACCCGCCAACTAATATTAAATGAAATTAAAATTTACCATTGACTCGCTAAGAAGAAGTACCTAAAAGGTATCTAGGTAAGGTACTATACCGAAATTAACTGCATTTGATCACGTTCCAGGGAGTCCCTAGAACAAATTCTTCTCATTTCCAGCACACAGGTGATTATGGGGGCGGCGCTAATCCTCGGAATTATAGCCACATTCGTTCTGCTCTACAAACTATGCTCCGCTACTGATTTAAGGTAACACACAATTAGTATAACAACGTAATTAGTTTACGTGTCTATTTTATGTTGTTTTCAGGATTTGCTAAAACGTGTACACATTATAAACAGTTGATAGATACATATGCGTTACTACCGTAATCTCGTTGGAATAACATGCACTAACGCCTGTTTTCCCAAAAGGCGTAGGGAGAGCCGTTAGAGGTGTTGTCTACTCACATGGATGCTTATTATAAAGCATAACATAACACCCACATCATCATCATCAGCCGGAAGACGTTCACTGTTGAACAAAGGCCTCCCCCTTAGAACGCGACAATGAACTACAACTTGCCATTTGCATCCACCGGTTGCCTAGTAGGTACACCCACATTCAGCCAATTTTAAGTTCCAATGTATGTAAGTAGGTATCAAGCTATCAAGCATAAATAACTAAGCCTAAGCCAATAATCGGGCCACTGGTTAGGTACCTAATCTGATTACCCTGTAATAAGTTACTTATCTTTATTTCTTATTTAATTGCCAAAAGGAATGGCACTCAAAATTTTCCTCCATCAATTTTATACTGCAGTGGCAGATTTTAAATCCACGGGGCCCTAGGGAAGCACCACGATGGCGCCCCTGTGGTTAGTCGAAAAAATTTCGACTTGAAACCATCACGTGCGTCCCTCGGTACCCTCGTGCCTCTAGGCAAGTGCCTATTATAGTTCGATTATAGGTTATTCCGCCACAGACTACCTGTTGGTTTTTAGTGTCTGTAAATCACCATTCTAGGTATCTTACAGGACAAAGGTAATCCTGGAGTTTAAACCAATATAAAAAGTCATGAACATTGTTGTTTACAGAGCCCTTGGGACCCGCAACAGTGAGGACAGCAGACTGTCGATCGGCAGTCTTCAGCTGTACGTTGATGAAAGGCTACGAGACGCGCCACCAAGGTGATTGGGAAACTATTTAGTTGCTTGGAACTCCGACAGCTATTATAATTTCTAACCAGATATTGTATTTAGAACAAAAATTTACCAAATTACCCAATACCACAATAAGATAGAACCTTGTTTCTTCTGATGTACCTAGGTACTAAGTAAATTAAACAACGAAGCAATGTTAAAAAACTTCTCAAAAAAAGGTAGGTTTCTTCACATAAGTGAAGTAATATGACTTAAGTTTTGAATCTTAGACATGGCTAGACTTTAGACAGCAGCCATTGTACCTGCTACCCTTTAATCATATCATAGGATTGAATAATCTGGGTCCAGGGGGCCCCCTTACTTCAAGGGCCCCGGTGCACCGCACCGGTAAGCACATAGATAGCCTGTGATTGAATTGTGTCTGATAAATGAAACTTAACTGCCTAGGACGTGTCTACTGCCTAGTACTGCTAGTAACTGCCTAGTCTAAGGTGTACATTAAGGTAATATACATTAATGTCAATATTTCCAGATACTCTCGAACGCCAGCGGCAGGTTCAGCCACTTATCCTGCCATCGCATATCTTAATGCTGGATTTGTAAGTATATTCCTATATACAACAATACAATAGCGGTTATCTATATAGCTACAGGTTTACCTAAAGTAGACGCACTAAGACCATCCTTAAACATTTTCATTTTAGATCCACGATAGCAGCATTCCGCCTCCACCATACACACCAGAAAACAAAACTGCCGAAAATCAGAACATCGCAGTACACTTTTAGAACTATTCAATAAGATAAAGTGGGATAAGTAATTGATGTTAAGTTTTGTACCATCTCGTGCAAAGCATACCTGGGGAGATGTACTTATTCAATAAAAACATTGCGTTGCTTCCTAAGCTGTAAGAAGAACGAGCAAAGCAGTTTTTCCAGGGAGAAGTTACGTCTTACGTCAACACAATAGGATAATAGTACCTACATAGGTATATTATTACGTTTAATACACCTATTAAATATTAATTTACAATGCTTTAACGTGAGCAGGTTCGCAATACACATAATTGTTGATAGATATTGGTATCGAGTGCAAAATGGCGGGAGCCCAAAAGTAATATTTACAATTAGTGCTGTGTTTTGTTGCTCTCAATTATCCTAGTTACTCGAGCCTCACGTACTGTTATTAAGCTAAGTATTAATTTATAGTGTATTATGAAGTGATATGTTAACAATTTTCTGTTTATATTTTTACCAAGTAATGTCATGTGTATTATTTATTTATAAAAATCGTCCCGTTTAAGATTGGTATATTTATCTGTAATATAACAACTCGCCTGAATTCCCCGAAGGGGTAAGCAGAGGTGACTGTAAACTCACATTTCGCCAGTTATGTTATAGGTCCCAATATCATAGAGGGCGAGCCTATTGCCATCAATCGGGTACAAATCTAGACGCTGTGCTGCTACTGAGCATTATCTATTTAATGGAAAACCAGTAACACTTTGCCCGACCCAGGATTCGAAAACGGGACCCATGCTCAGCAGTCGCGCTTAGAGACCACTAGACCAACGAGGCAATCATCTGGTAATTATGATTTATTTTACCAGGAACTTCATTGTTATGTTAGTAAGTTTATCATTTATTATGGGCAAAATTTACCAAATATTATAGACATCGACTGCTAATAAAAGTTTATTAGATTAAGAGTAGGACAGTTGTTACAGCTTCAAGCTATAATCATCATCAGACATAAGCATTAAGAATGGGTAAAAATTATTTTACAGGTCTATAGAATATTTATCTATCGTATAGTATTCATATATCGAGAATGGTATATTATTTGTCAGAACGAGGTGATAATACCGCCATAAAAGAAGAAGTTTTGACTAATAAACATAAGCAATAAGAAAATAATTCATTGCAAAGAGCTGGAACAAAGAAATACCTACTCAAACATGCATTCCTCAACGTTCAACGAACAAAGTTTTACAACATACTAAACATAGCCTATTTTTGCCATAATCTCGCTAGATGGCGCTGAAGACAAGATCATAAATTAAAATTGTTTTATTATTAATTATGTTTTAGTTTTGTACATTGCACTTTAGTAAAGCACTAAACCGGTTATGTGGGGATATAACTTAAAATAATGTATGTTATTTATAATAAATAAATTAAATGAACAAAATTATCACCAAATTCGACACACTAGGTATACATTCGATTTTGTATAATGAGAATGTGTTTCTATAATTTAGTAGAACTCTTTGCGAAGCTTCTACAAGGATATAAGTCTGCTTCCTACCTAAAACAGGGAATACTGTGACATAATTAAGTTGAAATAGAAAATATTTTCCCTAAATCATATTTCCATATTAAAGTATACAATAATGGTAGTGAAATGTGGCCTGTGAGTCCTATGATTGTTAGTTTTACTTTAGAATTTTAAACTTACATAAAAATATACACGAAAAATTGTGGATAGAAAAATCTATTCAAATAAGTGTTAACATTGTTTGTTTGTGAACATAGCTTATATATTATTATAATATAATGCACACTAGTTTGTCAGTGTAGTCAGGGCGGCCACGACATCTCCTCGGTGTTCCCTTAACGTCCTTTCTGCTAATGTCCTTGATATTTCCATCTCCTTTACCTGGAAAAAATTAAATGTTTTTTTTATTGCAAGTAAAAAAAATATAATGTTCTGTTTATTATCTGATGGCCGATTGATTGACGCATTGCCTGTGATTGTCTTTTGATTAGATACAAGTTGTTTTATTGCTAGTTGTTTAAATATGGTATAGGCACACATGATGCAGTAAAAATGCTAGTAGTAAAAAACTACAAAACATTGTTTGACTTCTTTTTTACAGGTTAATAAAATAACCTTCAAGCTTATATTTATAGCTATTCCATTAAGACACATATATACATTATACATATACTGCTACTGTGTAATCATATACTTTGTGTACAATAAAGAATTAAATTTAATAACACACCTTTAACCATGCAAATGTTAACCAAGATCATTATGTTGGCCATTGCAATAGGCAAATGACTCCATCTTACAGTTTCATTTTAAAATCTTAACACTTTCACAGTGCACCAAGCAGACAATAGTTAAACAATAGCCATGCCCTTATGTGGGTCATTATACTGAGATAGGGTTAATATTGGTTTGTGGTTGATTACCAAAGGGTTTTAGGCTATAGCCCTTCTTGCTAATGTATTATATGACTATATGATACTTACAATTAACTCTATATCATCCTTTTTGACTGAAACCTTTTGAAGTTCTTTTTCCTTTTCAAGACGTTCAGCAGCCTCTTTGTTTCTTCTGTCACCAATTAATGACAGCGCCTAGAAAAATGATAAGATATTTCAATAAAAATTAAAACTAAATAACATTATCACAAATGAAAATCATAAAGAAAGAGACAGAGATGTTTTCCTTTATCAATAATCAATTCAACCACTTTATTTTTATTTTATTTTATTTAGAAAACCAACAGCGATACATATAATATATAATAGACAGTGTATTACAATTTTGTATGGCTAATAATAGGTTTCCCTGTTTAACATAAATGAATTTAGGACATGCGAACGGACTTTAAAACAACAAAATACAAAAAGAATAATAACAGGATAATTTTTTTTTATGTGAGTTAGTTAGATGCTTAATTGCTATTTGTTTTTATTTAAGTTTTTAATAATAAATTTTAATAAACTTTGAATTGCTTTTGCTAATGCATTCTGATGCCACCTATTTCAAGTGATTTATTTACATGAAATTGGTGGCATCAGCCAGGCAGAAGGTGGCAGCAAAATATGTGCATAGGTTTTTAAGGCAACTAGTGTCATCATTATCAGCCGGAAGACATCCACTGTTGAACAAAGGCCTCCCCCTTAAGAGGAGGGTTTTTCTATCCCTTAGGAGGGGGCGGGGTTGCCATAATCCCCACCCTCGGCAAGCGGCTTGGGGATCGCAGTATTGGTGGTCAAGTTACAGAAGACACTGCTGCTCATCTTCTGGATTTTCCCTTAGTCGCCTCTTACGACTCCCATGGGAGGAAAGGAGGGGTGGTCAATTCTTGGCCGGATATCACATGCAGTAACTAGTATAGTGCTGCCTATATACAAACATAAGTGTAACAAGTTGGTGATTAAAGTCAGTTCATATTAATTCACTTGACATAACATAAGATCATGCCTATATATCCTAAACGGGTAGGCAGAGGTGCATTTATAGTACACCCACACTGGACCAGTTACGTTAAAGGTTCCAATGTAATAGGAGGTAAGCCTATTGCCATCAACCAGGCACAAAACCAGAGTCCATGCTGCTACTAAGTAGTGCCTAATGGAAAAACACAAGAAAGCTTTGTGCTTTAACAGCCACGCTAAGCTACCACTAAACCAATGAGGCATTCAACAAACATAATAATTGCCAAATCTTTGGACAATCTTAGGCTTTGTTTACTAAATACATAATACTGTGTCATAGACCTATACGTAAATGAGTTTCTGTTCTACTTTAGTACATAATGGTCAAGCCTTGGTATAGACTTCTTCTAATATTAAGTATATCATAGAAGTGTAAGTGACTATATGATAAGGTAAGTCTATATGATAAAAAACGGAAAGTATTGTTATGTGTAGGACTCATATTCCCACACAAGCTACCTACTATGTATTTTTGCATAATTGTAATAAAAAACAACCATTAAAACTTCATACACATCAATTAGATTTCATGCAAATCAAATCCTAACCTATACATAGAATTCTATCGCCACAAATGTTTTCAGATTCGCCTTTTGCTTACCCCAGATATGTCTTGAGAAGATATCTCCTTCTCTTCTGCATAATCTGTAACCTTTTCTAAGTCTGCTACACCGCTATCGTGTTTTGCAGTCTTTTTTTGAGTTTTATCTTTATCATGCTGGATATCGTCCGTATCACCATTAATTTCTTCGTCAGCCATTCTGTTTGCTTATATACAATACCAGCAATTCTATTATAAATTAATTGTTGAAACCAATTCCCACTAAACAATCATTTTTCAGACAAACAAAACTGTCATGTCAAGCTAAATGAAAATGAGATCGCTTGAAGCAAAAATCTTTTTAGGTTAGGTTTTCTAGTATTATTGTTTCGTTCAGAAATGCAAAAAGTTAAAAATCTTAGTCAGTATGTAGTATTCGCAGTAAAAGTCGGATAGATATAATCATAGACTAACGAGAATTTTCTCTATGCTATATTATATAATTGATGAGAATCAGAATCAGAATACTCAAACTACTTTCAGGTTATTTAATATATCTCGTTTTTTCATTATAATAAACTAGCGGCCCGCTCCGGCTTCGCACGGGTATAAAATATATATTATAAGTATTTCTCCACTATTTAATGGATGTTATTATACATATAAACCTTCCTCTTCAATCACTCTATCTATTAAAAAAAACCGCATCAAAATCCGTTGCGTAGTTTTAAAGATTTAAGCATACATAGGGATATAGGGACAGGGAAAGCGACTTTGCTTTATTATGGTTTTATATTATACCATTATACTATGTAGTGATGTGATTGAATCAGGATTGTATGCTCAAAGTAAACGCTGTACCACCGTATGTTTTTTCAAAGACTCATACCGTGTTACAGCGTCTAGAATTTTCTCACTAACTACCGATTCGGTTTTTAATCATTGTAATAGGTTAATAATTTATTTTATCAATCTTTCATCCATGAGGCACAACACATCAGGACAAATAGGCTTTTGTTTATGGTTTTTGAATGCGTTTATTCAATTATGATTCAAATTAAGAACTTAGGTATAATACAATAATTATTCTAGAATAAAATAGGACCTCAAGTTTATTTTAATGTAGAAAAGATACAATAATGTGTATCTCAGCTAGATAGCTAACTTTTTGTAATAACGTAGCATTGAATAGACTAGACTTGACACCTTGACACTCTTGACAACAGTCCGTCTATGCTGTGTATTACCCCTTCCATCCTACTGTATGTATATTTCTTCTTCTTTTGTTTTTAATTCCTTAATTTTAAGGTAGATCGTTATTAAAAACTATTTTTATTTTGGTTTAATAATTTCAAGTGCGTGGTGATAAAGTTAAATCTGGTGAAAACGGCGAATATTGGTAAGTGGGTAAATTTAGATTTCGCGAAGACGCGAATTGTCAAACTTAAATTGGTATTTCGCCCTTGACGTTTTATTTTTATTAAAGTTTTTACTCATGTATGAACTTATTTCGTGATCGTTAATAGAAACACATTTGATTGTGAGTCGTTACTTTAACTAATGTTTGGTATTTCAACGTGACGTCAAGGCAATATGGAGAATAACGTTTTCATTCGCTCGCGATAGCTCGTGTTTGTGTCAGATCCTTACTTCCCGAGTGAATTCACAATGGTTTATCGTAAAAGCATGAATAACATAAGTTTCAAATAATTAATCTTGTTGTTATGCGCTGCATTAAATATTAAGTTGCGTGTGACCTTGAACCGTGGTGTTTTGAGACATAAATTTGCCATGTGTTACCAAGAACTGGACATAATAATATCAGGTATTTCGTAATTACGAATCTCATATCTCATACTGTTCCATGATATTATTTGAGTAGTGTGCCTGCATGCTATGGTGACCCGACCCTGTCCTTGGTTATAATAATAATAATAAACCTCTTTATTTCCTATCACCTAGATATTACATGCATTTACTTAGAACAAAATTTCACAGTTATAATTATCACTTATTATTTTTTTGGATCCTTTTTTTCCTTTCCTCTTTGCTTAGTGAACCATATTATACATAAAAATACACCAATAATACAATTGAAAATTTTAAATTTAATGCTGATAACTAAAACTTAATGTTCAAAATCATTTATTTTCATTGTCTGTTCAGTAGCTTCCTATAGCTGTAAGATTTGTATAAGCAATTCAGTAATTTCTTATTTTATGCCCCAATTTGACAACCTCATTGGCGCAGTGGCTCAGCGATTGGAGTGCTGCACTGGGAGTTGCAGGTTCAATTCCCGCATGGGTAAAAAATGTGTATGATCCGTAATTGCTTGTTTCGAGTCTGGCTGTTTGCGTCTGTGATATTTCATGTTTCAACCATGACACAGAAGAAATTTCTAGTGTGGGGAGATATTTTTATTTTTATTATTATACCCAATCCCTATTTATTTTCACATTATGTATCCTACATTTCCGTTCTTCCATTAGATGAATGGAAATGTTATTATTACCTACCCTACACCTAAATTGATTTGATAGAGTTGTTAAAGTAATGGCTATGCTAACTGATTTTTATTTTGGTCAGACTTTCAGATATTGGGTGCTATCCTATCAAATTATTCATTAGACTGTAATTATTGTTCCACTGCAGAATGTATGTATGTCTATATGCTAGAAATATTTTTGTTGTTTACCT
Organism: Abrostola tripartita; assembly: GCA_905340225.1. NCBI lineage: Eukaryota > Metazoa > Arthropoda > Insecta > Lepidoptera > Noctuidae > Abrostola > Abrostola tripartita. Next base: position 3,885,978 of record HG996494.1, read on the forward strand.
CAGTCTGTTTGTATTAGATTACTAAGATATTTTATCCAATATAGTCTTTTACCAGTCACTAGATTCTTTAAAATAACCTGGAAAATATAGATTGTAAGTTTTAAGGTTTTAACTGTCCTGTTTATAAGTTTGTTCCATAAATAAAATGGGAAACACAACTTTGTACTAGGTATATATAAATAATTAATTAACATTAATTTTTAAATTGCAACTCTCATTAACATGAGTAAGCTAAATGATTGCAAGTATGTAGTCTTTTACCTATTTAAATATAAAATACATTTTTTAAACATTTTAACATGTTCCTTTCGTATTGTCACATGTATATATTATAATTATATGGTATAACGATTGTAGTACAAAATAATTGATTTGTAGAATTTTGTTTTTATGTATGTTTATATCATTCACATATCTGGTGTATTAATCTTTTAAAACTATTTTCGGTTATAATTATAATATTCCGAATTATTCATAATAATTTATGCATACGACTTTTATACAGCTTATAATATTTATAAGTTATGATAATAATACAAATTGTTTATGATACTCCCATTTAAAATGTTAATTATATTTCTTACCACATATTTTATAAGAGTAAGCAATGACCGGCTTATTCTTAGGAGGGAATGCCGTGGCGAAGTAGATCACTATTTAAAAAAAACTTGTGGCAATGACACACTATGTTCAAAGGTCGTAATCGTGCCTAAGTAATGATATATATCTAGACCATCGCTTACAATAATTGATTTAAAATAGTACCGACCTTATCCCAGAACCGCCTGTAATTTGGACAACATCTTTCGGTAAATAGATATTCAAATGTTAACATTTTTGGAATGACTTCCTATCTTAATTGCGGAGACTCAAGTTATTTGAGCAATGAGCTTAATGTAATACGAGGAACTTCTATCTAGACCAGTAGTGTATTTGTTGTATTGTCTAGGTACTCAGTGTTTAACGGTACATCGTATTTTTATTTCAGTAGTTGCTACCTCTGGCTCGCTATAAAGCTTGTTTCATAAACTTAGTGGCTACCTCAACACTAATGAGTTAAATACTCCAGGCGCTCTTTAATCGCTTCTAAGTAGTTTCGGCTGGCTTCTTGTAAGGATGAACTAATATTACGGTCCTCAGCAAACCTCACGCCTCGCTTTAATTTAAGGAATTGCTTAATAGTTACGTATACCTTCACAAATCTGCAGACAATTCAAAGTATAAAATAAAATGTTGCTTCAATGAGATCTAGAATTTCAATGGCATATTTCTACTGTTTTTAAATTCTATATGGGGTTAACTCGGTTTAGAAAACTCCTGATTGATAATATTATTATTCATTTCATAATTGTAACGTGCGCGTAATTCATGGCCAGGCCAAGCCACTTCTGCCCTATGTCACGCAAGTCACAACTGACTTGCGATGAGGCTTTGCGTGTAACTTAGTGGCCCTTGAGTGTGTAAGTGCTGCGTCCAGTCGCTAGATTTGTATTTATTTTGACCCTGTTAATCTTTTACAGCCGGGGTTACCATGAACTCTCAAAGCAGGGCAGGACAGTTTACGTTGAGGAAGCGAGACGTCGCAGCGTCTCTCTTCCACATCGTAAACTGTCCTGTTTTAAGAGTTCATGGTAAGGGGACTGATCGTTAAATAAAATATCAATTAGTTCTGAATATTATGTATTATATTGTGGCTTTATATTGCTTGTGGGCACTCCGGTTTCCTATCTCTTATGGGCATGACTACATGAAATGCCACCAAATATAGTTAATCATACTTAGGTAATAATGCAAAATATTAAGAAATGTAGGTGGCAACGAACCTTTTTGTCCAGGCGCCGTCGAACGTTCATTTAAACATCGCCATTGAAGCTATTAATGCTACCCACAGCCCACTACGAAAATCGACTTCAACAATTTAGGACAATACCATTAGTTGATCAACGTACCTACACAAAAATATTTATTACGTACAGTATTCTTTCAGTATTTATCCTTTAATGTATCTAGGATGCCAAAGCAGTAAATTAATATTGTTTGTTGGGCTCAAGGACTCTTAACGCACGATGGAAATATCGACCACGACGTGTTGTGGCTTTTCGTAGGCATCCATAATTGATAATTAAAATATCATACCAGAAATAAAGGCTGACGATGCATTTACAAAACATTTCTTCATGAAGCGTTTAAAACAACGACGATATTAAATTTTTGATGCCATAGTCCATAACACGGTTCGGGGAAATGAAATGATAAATTGCACTAATCGTAGTTTTGCAGGGAATTTAGGTTCGCCACGTCATCATGTGAATTATAGATTCCTGATAAAGGAGAATACTTCTACAGTCTACCCCTTCGGGGATCACGAGCATAATCGATTGAACCGTTTTGTTATTTCAATATAGTATAATTATATTCATATTATCAATTTGTTTATATCCTTTCCACTAGATGGCGCCAGAGCTACACTATTCCAAATTTCAACGATACCAATTTATTTAAATGCGAAGGTAGAGCTTTATTTGTTAACTCATCGACTAGAGTGCAGTTTAAAATTATTCCATTGATATTGTTTATTTATCGGAATCGCTACATAAATTAATCATGTTGGTAGAAACGTTGTCTGTAGCGCATCTAGAATATGAGAATATTATCTTCATTATTTTTCAACGCTTCATAAACGCGGAAGACGTTTTCTGAATAGATTCAATGCCATTGCGCGGCTGGTATGATGATTCATTGAGTTTATTTTTTTAATTTTCCCTTGGTTGTGTATCATGTGTCGCTGGCATTGGACAAGTTTTTATTATGTATATTGTGTTAATTACTTTACATTTGGATCGTAAAAATATTAATGAGATCAAAAGGTTCTATGTAGCGTCAAGATTGTCTATTTCAGGGTCTAGATCGCGATAAATGTTTTCTATACTTTAGGACTGAAGATTCTTCATTATTTCCTCGTCTATCTTTTGTAATTCATAAGTATTATTAAAATTCTCAAATGTCTTTTGTTTCTCTTCATTATTAAGCTCACCAGTCACCACCTTAAAAGTTTAATGTGGAAAGAATATGAATATTTGCCGCTAGATGGCGCTAGAGTATATAGGTTGGCCATTGTTTTTATTTTAAGATTATGTTAATGACTCGCACGATAATTACTAATTAGTATTTTTAAACTATTCTTCGAATTTTGACTTATCTTATATTTTTCGTAACCACTGAATATTGGTTGACTTAACGTTTTATTATCTAATTTATATGAACCCTGACATTATTATTCATTTTTCACATATGTATTTGATTTGGCTAAGGACATAATGTTAAATTTGTATATCATTATTATATAACTCAGGTTTTGAATTACGGTAATATTAGACAAGCAAAATAAAATATTGTAACACGCGTAAATACAACAATTAGAAATCAATGCTTTTAGAATTTTAAGTTTCACGTAGGGTGCGGGTTGTAACGGTCAACTTCAGACTTAATTTCTAAGAAACTTTATAAATATTTCTCCTATTAAATACGCACTTCTCACGAGAATATTGTGCACCTTATTACTTATGCACTGCGTCTTAAATAGTACCTCGTTGCATTTACATAAAATGTATTTCTAAATAACTAGTATTTTATATAATACATGCATAATGTATGCGTATAATTTACATTACACATTTTTTTAAATAACCTGCCTACGTGGTATGGTATAAAGTTATATATATGTGCCATTTAGAATAAAACAGGCTTTTTATGTACGACTTTGTCGACTGAAATAATAGTTTCTAAAGAAATAACGATCCATGGCCAACTGAATTTTGTTGTATTTAAAAATTAACTAAGCATTACTACGATAAGTTGTATAATAAATTATAATATTAATTAATTTGTTTATAATAATTTAAATCTTTGAAAGACGACCAATAAGATCTAGTCCCATGCCCTTGTTTCCTAGTAATAGACCTTACATCTGCACTATTTATTGCGTCCTTAATAAGACATATTATGTCAAGTCAACGCGACGAGATCGAAAAACGGCCATAATTTATTTATCAAATGATATATTTACATTCTATGCATAAATGCCTAGGTTGTTATTTTTCAGGGTGTCATACGCTAAAACTCTTTTTTCCTTGTTATTGTACAGTAAATCCGTAGACTGATTGTTCGACTAGTCGACTACATCCGTATCACGGTGACCTTGTGTTGTGTAGAACAAGGACATTTCCCGCTGAAGGATATTTTCGGGGTACCGAGAGGCCTTGGACTTTTGTCTCAAGGACTAGGAGGCTCAAATGATAAATGACATGATTACAGTTTCTAGGTCAATTCGCCCACTACCCCGAATAAGTGAATACGATAAATTTGTGTCACACCGAGTTCGAAAATATCAGGCTTATCACACACTGTTTGTAATATTCGTGTTATATTTTTGTGGTTACAACACTGCTATTTTAATAATAATGAAATCTAAAAAATAATATTTAAAATAATTATATTAGGTACTCATGTTACACAAAACTGTCAAATTATACATTTTGCGATTCATTCAGTAAAAAAATTACTTACTCTATATACTAATACTCTTTATTATATTTCCAGTTTGCAGTACCTACCTACGTTATTTTGAATCTAAATAGGTAAAGTTAAGGTTAAGTTATTTTACCAGAGTCGTGGTTAAATCCTAAAACTAACTGTCTGAATATTGAATAATACTAAATAAATACATCCCTATCCAGTTAAGTGTCTTAAATGATATAAATAATTTCACTTAGGTTTTGATAGTAGGTATTAAGGACCTACTTTGACTTCAATACCCATTATGTAAAATTGACGTCACCAAAGTAACTTTAATAAGATACTTAAAAAAAGTAACTTTAAACCCCCGCTCTCGCTGGTTTTATAAATACTTTTTGCCTCAGCTTCACACAAAAGGAAAACATACTATAATCCTATTAATATTCCAAATGTTTGTATACATTTTTGAAATTCAATTACACTGAGAAGAGTAGGTTAACAAAGCTAATAATATATTGCAAAATGAACCATAGACCAATATTCTGTAGGTTTAACATCCGAAATCTATTATATTTCTCCGAGGAGCGTACTCATGAAGAAAGAGATATTAATTTAACGTAGTGTCATTACCTGTAGGTCTTTTATTCTACTCGTAGAATATAGTTACTAGATTTTCTAACCTTAATACTTAATCAATGCGCTCTGGAAACAACATACATAATGTTTAACTGTAAAACTCAACTGGCAACGTGATAAAAAAACCTGCTACGGGATAAGTAACTTTTCTTTTGTTCGTAGCTGCCTGAGAATTCGTTTTGGTTAAACAAGAACCAGTAAAGCCAACATATCGAAATTCATCGCAAAATGAATAAACCCTGAATATAATCGCGTATAATATTGCGAGAAGGATGGATTCGCAGAGTTGGCATAGATAGAGTTTATATAGAAAACAAGAGCAGATTCGACCACAAGGCGAGCGAACTAGTGTATGCTTCTTTATATCCATTACCATACCATATATCCATTATCATAGTATCATCCTAGTGTCCGGTACGATAATTTACTTACCTTAATAATACCACAATAAAATACTCTCGGCAGACATGTTGGTAATCGCAATACATCTCTATATTACCTCTGTTGCCTTTTGCAATACCTAAGTGAAGGAGTGGCTTATTTTATGCCCGAAACTGAAACGATCTCTGGTTATTTACTAGTTAAGGTAAAAAAACTATAATTATTATTTCTAGATACTAATAGGCACAATGATAGATTCACTTTTACGTTTAGCTGAACACCGACAGACTCTACATACTAGCTTTTAATAACTGAGTGACGTTGCGTGCGTAGATTATGCTATAAATATTCATCAATAATGTTTTTATGTAAATATCCTTATTATTAAATTATTAAATCATTGGCTAAATGTGTAAATAATAAAGGTTAAAATATTGATTTAATATCAAATCGTGACGGCAGATGACCCTGCAAAGCGTTCATGCGTAGGAGATAACAATGTTAAAATAATACTTCCTTATGTACTCAACTGATTCCTGTAAGTACCATCGAGTATTTGGTACCTTATTGTAACGGGGTTCCAAGCAAACTGTTCGCATAGTGTACATACTGATAGAAACGTTATCACACTTGTTATCGGGTTTGTCATCGCTTTACCTCGATCTAATTCGGTACAACGGCACTATATAATCTGTTAGATGTTTTTAGGGCCATCTATCCGCAAGCTAACTGTTATGCAGACGTCATTTTACTTTAAACCGTTATGCGGCACGAATCCTTTGAACCTGAAAAAGTTAATTACCCAGTTACTAGTAATTTCAGCAAGTATAGATTGAACCAATCTAACCAATACGATTCGTTAAGGCGTACGTGACATCAACTTTGTTAATTATAATCAACTCTTTATAACATTATACTGTAGTCGGGGAGCTCGAGACCAAAACCGCACGGTTCATCTTTTATTAATTTAAACGAAGGAAGTTGGTTTTATGGAGGATCTTGTAAAAAATAAATTACCCTCCTTATTGAACACGATGCGTTGTTTTAGTGTCTTTATATGAACTGGTATACGAAATTCAACGATGAAAAAGATAGTCACTTAACAGGTTTCGGTCCTGCACCCTTGTCTGTAATCTTGCGGGTCCTTCAACCTCCAGGACACAAGGGTTTACATGTGAATCGTAATCTATAATTACGTTTTGCATCTTATACAGATTATCTACAGAATTGTACATGAGCATAATCAAGCTACTGATATTTCCTGTATATTTGTCATTAAATGTGTTTTCATGGTACTTAACAATTTAATTGTGACTAAGCGGTGGTGTACCTATTAAACACACCGCAAATGTGCGAACACCATAGAGGTATGCGATAAATTACCAAGATCTTCAATTATTAATTTCACAGTTAAGTATTTGTTTATGAGAGATACCGTGTCGCTTCTTGGCTATCTATTGCTGCGCTTAGAATAATAAATGAAAATGTTGTTCCTTATTTAGAAGTTTGTTCTTTAAAATGTTCATGCACATGTTAGGGTACTTCCTGTATGAATATGCCGTTGATATCTGCTCGTATTTGAACTTTCAAAGTTGTGGACTTGTGGTTATTCCGACCGGTAGTTGGCGTATTCTAAAACAGACTTTATCCTTATGTGTATCGAGTTGCAAGTGTATTGTTGACAGTTGGGCACGAGAGGGGTCAGTATTCCGCGGTTAACTCGTCCGCCGGCAGGGCGTCGACCTCGGATTGCAAGCGACCAGGCTCGCCTGGACACTTGCATTGTCCCATCAACTCGCATCGCATTACAGTTGTCGATACGTAAACCCATAAATAATGTCCGAGATTAACATTTTTGGTTACCAAAGGTGAACAAAATCGCACAAAAGTTTAAGTACTTACCTCCCGGAGATCTCCACTTTAGATGATACTAATGTTTTATACCGCAACGGTGTTTTCAGAATGAGTAAAACAAAAAAAAAGATAACAAGAAAACATGTTTATAAAAAATATATTATAATGTAAGATGGTTTACAGACTTAAGTATTTAAAAATGTTGATGTCAAATATCAGGATTTTTCCGAAAATATGTAATGAAAATGTAGTACATTAAATGTCACGACTATAGGAATTGTTGAGGCAACTGTGTAAATAACTGATATGTATCGTGAGCTGGACAGTGGAAACGCATCGAGATAGGCGCTGTACTTAAACATTAGTTAATTCGGTTATATCGGGTGAATCATGACTAGTGGTGTATGAGTAGTGCAAATCAGGTTATCGATTTGTGGTAGTGTAAGCGACACAGGCCGGGCATCGACCCTCATGACTGCAAGGCATGCCACTTGTACTAAAGCGCATCGTGACCCTACGAGGACCGACGATGCCTGTTTGGAAAGCATAAATAACACACGTTCACAGGTTCACTAGAATCATTAACGTTATACATACAGAGCAATAGAGGGTATAATAATCCAATTAAGATAATGGAAATAAATCGACTTACCAATTTATAACTTCTTAGAGATTGTATGTTGGTACATTAACTAATTGGGTTCCCTAAAAGACTAGTAATATTTGCTGATATGATTGCAAGAAAGTTTTCATGTTTTTCTATGAATGTAATTTAAAATATTACTATTAACGTCTTAGTACGTAGTCTCTAGTCAGTCTCGTAGTCATTATTAAAACCACATTGTACTTAATGATCTATAATTAAGGCCTGATGATTTTATTTAGCTAATTACAATAATGCTCATCTGTATACCTTATGATAGCACCAATACAAGCTTAAACTGCGACTTAGTCTGCATAATATATATTTCAAAAACTTGGCACAGACTTTTCGTAGAAACTAAAACTTTGCCTTATAATCACATTTTAGGTGATATTTAAAAAGTCCTTATAATCGCACTCTACCCACGAGTATCAGCAATCAGTATGCGTTTAAATCCTTTGAAAATAGTTAAGGGTGCGCTACACTTGGAGCCGAAAGCTTCCTAGTCTACCAATTGTCTCTAGCTATCGACAACAATGACGTAGCAATAAGTGCACATATTAATTGTCTACTTGCACTATGAGCACACCAAATATTTATAGCTACTTTATGATTTCTGTATAAACGAACACCACTTTCGGTAAATTATTAAATATTGAATGGCGCTATTAGGTAAGCTGTAGTACCTACTAATTCATGAAGTTGATCATAAATAATTACATTGATAGTGAGTCTGTTCCCATCACGTAAGGCCGGATCGGAAGCTTTCACAGAAATGTAAACATCCAATTATGCAGTCAGCACCTAATCAAAGGGTGTACCTAGAATTCTGTTATCTAACAACGTTTGACGTAACGGGGGGCCTCAAAATACAACGAGCGGTCGGAAGGGAGGGGGTTGGGTCACGAATTTTACGGGTCCGGGTGCTCTCGACCCCAACCGTGTTGGTGTAAGTGTGCCACCGATGTATGTAGGTTAACATCGGACGCGCTCGATACGCCACCGCTGCTGCCGCCGATGTCGACCACATAACCTAGATCAGGGTGCGGAGAGAACGCTTATGAAATCTGGCGCACGCTGACTGCATAAATGAAAAGCCACTTTGTATGTCCGTTTGTGTTAATTTGATATGCCATTAATATGTTTGCAACCACCATTCGTTAAAGATTGGCGACGATCCGACAAAAGTGTTATTTGTGTAATCATCGGTGTGTAAATAATTATTAACGGTGTTAAACAAAAGAATTTATCTTGTGAACGTTCCAAATTACCAGAATTTTTTTACTGTTATTAGTTGTAGTTCTGGTTACTGGTATCGTTAAATCATGTATTGTCATGAAATCGAGACAACCTAGATTTGTTTAACTTATTTGACTTAAACATGATTTTAATAATAGGCTTTATTTTTGTTTATCTATGATTATGTATCGCGAACACCGCTCTTTCTAAGTCTACAACGCAAAACTAGCGAAATTATGTCACATTCACTATGTAGCGGTTAATGTAACACGAATTGCAAAAGTCGTGAGGCTTTGCGCAGTACGCATGCTTATTATAAGTTTTACAAAGATAGAAAACGTCCAAAAAAAAGAACATTTGCCCCAAAAAAATTGTTACCGCCTATCTAAATGTAGGCATTCAACTCTTTTAGCAAAACTAATAAGTAAGAGGTTTTCCGGCGTAACTTAACGAAACCTAATTCTAACTAGAGTTTAGCAACTTAGTGCTCATTAGTGTTTGGATAATGTAAGATGATGATATTATGCAATCCAAGCTCAATACAAGAAAATGAGGACTAACAACTCTAATGAAATTTAAGATAAAATAAACAATAACGCTAAGCGGAAGCAAGTTTTGTATTAGCAAAGTAGAGCAGAGTCCATGTAGTTCTTAGTCCAAGATGTATAAGTGAACAATTTTCTAATAAACCTTATTTTAGTTTCAAGAAATATCTTCAAACTGAAACTGCTTTATCGTGATTTAATTTCAACTTTTCTATTTAATAAATACAGAGTATCTTTATGTAAGTTACAATTACCTATCTCTAAATAGTACGGTTTTGAAAGTTGTCACGATCATCGATCACAGCTGTGAGAAATTCTTTTCATGACTAACTTTCAATAGTTTTGGGGAAAAGAATACAAATGAAAGTTTTTACATGGTTAATTTTATTTTGTTTTTGAAATCTCTTCAATGCCTGCTTTTTATTTCGCTATTTACCGATTACGGTATATGAAAGTTGGTTTGACAAAATGATGTTTTACATTTGAAAGTAAAATAATTATTTCAACCTTAAAACACTTAATTAGTGCTTTAAGAATTCGTAAATAAAATATCGTTAGGTTTTGAATTAGCATCTTAATTATGAATTGATTAGTAGACTAATTCTGAAGTTTTTTTCTCTGTGCTGATCATAGAGCATCGTATAGTAGTTTAAGCATTGTGGTGCCTTTCTATTAGAGTATTGAGTTCATTACACAATGGAGTTTATAGGAAGGGTGTGCATGCAAGTGCTACAGGAATGCGCGGGCGAGTGCTCGGTCGAGCTGTGCACTGTGCAGCTGGTCCGCTTCTGTCTCGATACGGCCAATTGTGCGCGCCGATTTCAAAACGAAAGTACCGCGCATCTAGGACGGTGAACGTATTTCTCGCTCAGATCTCTTGCAATTTACCAGCTAGTAGGTAGGCACTTTGTCAGAGAATGCGGCATAGCCAGATTGTTAGATATTCATAACTTGCAACATATTACAACTAATCAACAGCATTAGAAACTTGCAAAACAAGCTAGTTTCTAATCTAGTACGTTTGTTTATTTAATGTGTGAACTGATGTTCCAAACAGCCGACGACCCTTGGAACAACTATGACAACTACCTGCTCAATCTAGATTTAGAACGAGTTTGGTCGTCGTATTCAAATAAAAATATGTAGTCTTAACAGTTTCCTGAAGTTTTTTTAATACTTGGTATACAATAATTATTATAATTCGAGGTTAAATATTTTTATGAATAAACCATCTTGCTAAATCAGGAAGAAATATATAAGTCCTCATTAAAACGTTCATCATTAATATTTTAGTTTACCAACACAAATTAGAACAAACGTGTACAAAAGTTAGTAGTGTAGTAACAGGACTGAAATATCTGTGGACATTCGGCTGTGATATAGACTACAGAACGAAAACGGGTGACATAATCTGAACCGGGAGTGAAGCCGAGTTTCACAGATATTTTCAGTGTCCAACCAGGAGAATTCTACGCGTTTATGACTTCATAATTTGATCACTTTCTAGGTGCGTTAAATGTTCTAGGTTTAAATATCAAAGAAGCCCACGAAACATTCTTCATGTCATCATCATTGATATAATCGTATTTATAATTTCTAGGATTTAGATTTAAAATAGGTGCGTATTTTAGAAGGGTGTTATGAAAGGTAAATGGGGCGTGAAATCGTTGTATCGCTAGGTTTATGCTGCATTGAGCGGCGCGACTCGCGGTTATATCACACGAGATATCGTAACTTTTGCTCGTTACTTTTGTTCAATGTTCTAGTAGAAAGTGCACGAGCCTCTCGCCTTTCTGTTACTATTTATTACCTGAGCTTGGGATCAGAACGTTTTCGAGATTATACATACAGCTGAATGCAGTTTGTGTTATTTTTTCTTTTATAATGGCTTGCGGAGTGCCATAACGTTAGTCATTGTATAGGACTCTGATCAGTAACGGACCTTTTTTCTTTAAAACATGAGGTTACGAAATCTCGCAAGTCCTGACAAACTATTGGAAATGCCCAATTAGTATAGTGATTTAGGTTTGGCCTTGTTATGTTACGGGTTCGAGCTACACACGATAATTATAGACAGGCAAAATTAAAAAGTAAAATTTAATAATATTTTATTGAATACAAAATGTCTACGTATCGAATTTTTTGAGGAATATAATTATTATGTGCTTTGAATCGTAGCATTTATTTTAGTCCATGCTCACAATGCAAACTCGTTTGAGTCTAATATGAATTTGAAGCATACTATACATAACCTGATGTAACTTTAACATTAAGATGAAAATATTCATAGCACCAAAATAAAAGCTATTTCAATCGCTCATTAAATATTCATTTTTTGTTATTTATATTGTAGTGTGATATTGACATTCGTCCAGGTATTTTTATGGGTTATGAGGCATTTCTCTTATGATAATTACCTATAAAATTAATTAATTGAATCATGATAGCGTGTTTTAACTGCAACAATAGCGTGCGTATTATTGCCTTGTTAATTATTAACCCATAAATGATGACCTCGCATCGATATTTTTGTAATATAAAATCATAGAGTTCATAATTGACAATCACAACACATCTTACACCGATGAGTTAATGAGTCTTTGTGATATACGAGTGTACTAGACGTGCGTTCTCTCAACCTACTTCTTGAATGCCGCCATCTTGTACACAGAAGTCGACTCTATATTAGAGGATATAAAGATTAAAACATTATATATTCACTAACGTTCTCAATCCTACATTTAGGAACTGCTTTAGATGCGCCACTGCATTATAAACTCTATTGTCGTGGGAAAAGGTGTATAATAAGATTTAACCGATTGTTTGAATACTGTACATGTTCCATTCAACCATGAACTCCTTTGAGGAGCGTCCCGCGTTGAGACCTCAATTTTTTAACTCTCTTACTTATTGGTCAATCGGCGTGACATTTGTATGGCATGGCATATTACTATTATGTGGCTTTAAATCGGTTATTGCAAAAATAGGTATGTACCAAGCTTTAACGCTAGTAATTTGTTAGTCACCTAAATCAGGCGAGAGTGATTAAAGTTTTATTTAATTTATTGTACATCGCAATGTTAATAGAAAGGCGCGTGCGCGTATTGAATATAATTTATTGACACCAACAGTTGTTGTCTGTACTAAGATTTTCAATTCACTGGATCTTTGAATAATGCACAAATCTAAAAAAACATTGTCGTCTACTTTTACCACCTACAAATAACGCGTTTTCAAATTATTATTATCATTGTAACACATTTTATACTGACACACGCATCCGTCGGTCTGTAAAAGCAAACAGTGTCAAGGCGGCTTATATTGATTTCAAGCTTGTAATGAGTACAAAATTACTGCACAATTGATTTTATTGTTGTATAGTTTAAATATATATTTATATATCCATTTGCTTTTGATCTCAATGATACCGCAATCTAATATTGTATACGTAAAGTATGACTTTGCGGCATTGGCACCGATATACATTCGGTGGTTTCAAAATGCAGCAGGAGTGTAATATTGCATTACCTTTCCTGCTCTAGCCCGGTTCATGGATAGTTCACAATTTTAGTCCCGTAAATCGATATTCGCCGTGTGTTCTCCATTTAAGAATTACTCTTTTTACTTTGCGCGCTTTTGCCGACATAGAGATTGATTTTATTGAATAATCGACTTTATTTACGTGGCCAAACTTGCGAGGTTATATATCACTTTACAAAGTACTACGTAACAAAATGCAACGGCCTTAGTATGGCGTATGATATGCTTTCTCTGTACAATGTCATATAGTAAATTTGATAGCGTTTGGAAATGGATACTGAGAAGCATACAGCTGTTGGCTTTAGAAGGTACTACACTTTGCCAAACCAACACTTGCAGGCCTTCAAAGTGAGGTGGTTACAGCGCCCTTTTCCTAAGATCGGTCTCTGAAATAGTTATATTAAAAGCTATGCTCAACACTGAATACAGACCTTCGAAACCTAAGCTATAGGTAAGGCTGTTATGTAAGTACAATATTTAAATTCACATTATTCATGTATTAAGTGTTGCAGCAATTTCGCGGGCCACCATAGAATTTAAGTCTTACCTATTCAGCCAGGATATAAATTGACTTGTGTCTGTCCTTTTCCTTGACCTGAAATTTTCTGTAGAACCATACAATTTTTGGGATTCATACGACAAAACTAAGCTATGGGACAGTGCAACATTACATAATATTTATATTTTGAATTTATTTTTTGCAGGTATTTCCACAAGGCCTAAGCACCTTAAACGTGTAAGTAGATCTCATAATAAACATAAATACGTGCGTGCCTTAATATCGAAGATGCATGTATGTTTAACGAAACACCTCGTCCGCCGCGTCAATGGTTGTGCAAGCGCATTGTAAAGTTGATTGCTCAATCAGATGCATCTTGTTTCGTATAGGCATGCGTGAGAGTATAATTTCCCAATGGGTAAATGTATGGAGAAGTCGAGTGCTTGTCGCGGTGGTTTCCCAATAGAAAGTCCTCAGATGCAGGAAGCGCAGCACTGCAGCGCACGTGCATTTGTTCGGCCGCGGCGCCTGGTGGGGCGCCGGCCGATGCACTTTCATGCTGGTGACGTCACACCTTACCTTTCGTCAGCGTCACACCGCAGCTCGTAAGAGCTGTTACGCAATGGACGCACGCCACTCAACTTTCCAATTTCGACAACGCGCTATTGTGTAGCGCTTTCAAATTTTACTATACCTTCGCCCGCTTGAGCGGCGCTTTCTTGCATTTCTCTCTTTTTAAGCGCGACTGAAAAATGGTCTAAACTCGGTGCGCGGGCGCTATGTGATGCTGATGCACTTTCACTGTTGCGTTCCGCCTTTCTCGTCTAATAAATCGTTTTAAAGATAAACATTCCAAAAATGACTAAATTGTAGCTTTAGTTTTATAAATAATATCACTTAACTATAAACTTTACAAGCTTTAATAATATGGTATTCATATTTAACTCTTTATTTTCACATAAATATTATTTTTTTCAATTTAAATAAACACGTGAGCTTGCATGGCTTACTATTATAAAACTAAACGCAAAGACGTCTGGTAACTACGATGGTATTGTACGATTTTCACCATCACGAAGTGATAGCGAGCTTTCCACGTAGCGAGAGTCGAGGAGAGTGAACCGCTGCTCTCTCCGTACCTTTATATCGCATTTATATTAATAAAAACATTTAGATCGAAAACACAGTGTTGATATAAACAACTCGGTAGATATTAAACATCGTTCATGAACTTAGTGCTCTCTATAAAATACTTATTTCTCAATGGCCTCCTTTCATTTATATGTAGGTTATGAACTAAAAAAAATATTTTCATTACTTACGATTATCATTGCGTGTGTAAATTTTGAAAACTGAATGTAGTTTTTTCAAACCATTTTTCAAGTTAAATTTTCCAAATTTTTACCCAGCTTTTATACACACTATTTAAAATAAAAGACTCGGGTATCAAGGCCCCTTTTTCCTCATCTCTTTATCTATAACTATCGGATTTAAACTTTTTATTAATAGATTTACCCTTTTTTGGAGTGAGCGCCATAGAAACGAAAGGTCAACTCGTATTGTAAATGAGAAAGTTAATCGTGGAAAGTGCGAGCGAGCGGATCTGTGGCACCTGGTGCAGTTTCTAAAAAAAATATTATACCTGGCAGCCTTTCGCCCCGTTGTGAGGCTTAAATTGCACGTCGCGTCGTCCTTATTCTAGACCAACATCTGGGCCCTTTAAAGGTATACGCTTCTTCAACATCGATAACGGATTACACTCAGAAATTACAAGGTACCTACCTACTGATTTATAAACAATATAAGATAATAATTTACACTGAATAATTTATACCTATATTATTTTTATATTGAACACAAAAAGTATGTATTCTTTTTTGTAAAATATTTCGATTTAAGATGAGATTTATGATGAAACATTATTTAGCGACATTTTTTCAAGAGTATACAAAGACCCTACGGGAATAACCTCACTCGCAAAGATATTTCTCTTAACGACAAAAAGCAAGATATAGTTGATTCAATACCTTCACCAGCTTTAGGAAAAAGCTTTCCCTATTATCTTCTGAAGTCCTAGTCTTGGTGCCCTTTAGACATAGGTCGACAAAGATACTAACTAACAAATAGTCACTAAATACTAACTAACTATAGTCAACTTTTAGTTTTTTTATCTGAATCTACTTGACTACATTTTAGTGCTTGCATAAAGATCTTTATTTCGGCCGCTGATTGACAGCTGCTAAATTCAACTGTGAAACTCAGCTCACCGTTTTCTATTTTACTACATTTTTATTAAACTTTGTAATTAATGGGTTGCCTTAGGTGTACGAAAGTGTTTTGCATGTAACACAAATTAATGTGTTTTCTCCATTTTAAATGATATCAATTTAAAAGTGAGTTCGCAATCAATATACTTTCCCTTTAGATAGCCTGAATATTTAATTGGCTTTTACTTGATAAGTGTGCGGTTCTAGGTTTTCTATGGTTTTTGTAAACCCTGATTAATGTAATCCAATTGTGTTCTTCATTTTGCAAGGCAAAGGCAAGCCGGGATAGCAGACAAAGGAAATTTTGGCACCGTTTACTAACAAATTCAAAATTATGCAAATTGTTGACACACGCGACGCACATAGATTTACTAGGTAACGAACTCGACTTTGCGTGTGAATGCTTCTGAATAGGTTATAACCATAAGACTTAAATGTTATTTCATATAAAATGAGGTGTTGGTACATTAAAATTATAGATTTAAATATTGTTAGCGCAGGGTAGTCATAGGTAGAGCGTGATAGAAATTTGCTAAATTGAAAATTTCCAAATGTTTCTTTTTTTCTACACGACGATACGTATTATCTTCTTTTTATGAATAATTGGCCTAGAGATTTATAAATCGGATTCATACAAGTACTTTACAAAGGTAACGTGAAGTCACGACCATTTGACCTCCACTACCCAATTACTGATCCAGATAAAACCCGATACCCAAGGCGAATAGATCTTAAAATACTGAGATTTTACTAAAGCGAAATTAAGATTTATATGTGTAGGTAGGGTATTACTATATATACAGTTTAATTGAAACACCTGTAATTGAAATATGCTCTTATTTATTTTTGTGTCATCAGCAAATTTGAGATGTCACGTAGGTAAGTCATTATTGACTTACTAATTAAATAATTACGCATATTACAAGTGCTGAATCATATGATACGGATGAAAGTGTTGATTATTATCTTTTCGGAAGACGCATCGCGGCACGTTCTGAAATAAGTTAGTCCGAAAGGAAGCAAAATAATACTTCCAGTGAATTCTAAAAGAATGAGTCATGGATCATGCACGCCTTTGTATTTAAAAAGTACGCACTTTTAGGAATTAGTTTACATGTTCTGTTTAAATAAAATTGTTTAGTTTATAAAACATGATCTAATCTATTATATGATTCATCATCATCATCAGCCGGAAGACGTCCACTGTTGAACAAAGGCCTCCCCCTTAGAACCTTATTTTATGATTACAATCCCCTATTTAGTAACTATATTCAAATACTTACCGAAAGCTCCGCTCCGTACTTATTAAGCACTGATTTAGACTTATTTGCTACTATACTGCTATTGTTTGAAGGAGTTTAAAAGTGGTAGTTAATGTTTAATACTCATATTTTCAACATAAAAGTCATTCATTATGCATTCCGAATATTTACTTAGAAAGAAACACACGACAAAACGATTCAATTGAAACAAAAGAGCAAATAATCTGAGCAGGTAAGGCGGGTTGTGGAATCCGAGGCCGAGGGCTTTTTCCCTTCGGGAGGTTAACCCTGAAGGCTCAAGCCAAGGTCGACAAGTGTTTGAGACGCCTTAGAGGGCGAGATGACTCGATGACTTTGACTAACCCTTGCGGTCATATTATTTATATATTCTGTTGTTGCAGCCAATGCACGCGTTATTACTGCAACTAACCTCCCGGCCTTACCAATCGACTTCTTTCGTTCGAACTTGCGTAACGCTACCTAAGTATTTTGAAACGTCAGATTCACTTATGAAAAAACGTAGGTTATCTTGCGTGTAAAGGATTTATTATGACTAGAGAATCTTTTTAATGGAACAGACAAATAAAATTAATGTTAATTAGGATTTTATTGGAGTAGAATACAAAACGAATCATATAAAAGACTTTTCAAAACAATAATTCAATTGTAATTTACCTAAAATATGCACATTAATTTAAATATTTCACATACACATAACACATTATACATATAAACCATGTAAATGACTTCTATAGTCTGTCGATTAAAGTGCTTACTTGTCATTCACATTTAAGTTTAAAAGTTTTTGAGCTGTCTCGTTATTGTGTTTAGATAACTAATATCATTACCGTAATCCGTGATTAATAACAAGTCATACCTTACTGTCTATTTATAATCGAAATAACAAAACAAACGATTTTATAAAACATTTTTTTTTGTTGAGAAATCTAAGGATAAACAGTCGCTACGAAATTTCTTTTATAGACCCTTTCACAAAATAAACAGCCTCGTAAAAGCAAAACTTTCAATTTTACTTTCTGTTGTGAGAAAATTATGCGTGATCTTTATTGGTTTATGCGAATGTTGTAAATACTATCAGTGATACTTACTGAATACATACATACATACATAAAGTCACGCCTATTTCCACGAGGGACCGAGACCACGGTTACTTACTGAATATAAGATATTAATTGGGTAACATTAAAATTTGAATGTAATTCACATCTATTTGTTAGCCGTGTCGAACAGGGCGGCTCAAGGCTCTACTCGGGGGCAACAACTTCTCCTTACGTGCACTGAACAAAGCTGCAAGTCAATGTTCAAGCTTGATATCTCATTGTTCGGTAGGTTAAATATAAGTAGCAATGTTATTTACAACACAGCAGTTTACTTTTACATGTACAAAGTCTACTTATTGCTTATCTTAATGATTACACTCTACCTGACTTCAAATACGATAAGTAAGTGAAGTTATAAAATACCTTAGAAACATTTGACATTCAAAACTTTAGTGAGGCCTATTAAAATTAAAATATACCGGGAAAAATTTGATAAAACATTATTCATCTCATTTATTATTTAGGTGGTTCCCTAAGTTCAACTGTGTAATCTCACATCCGTCAAAAAATCGTGTTAAGCGGGCTAAAGCTTTCACCAATACAATTGAGTCTGGACGGAGAAAGGGTCTGTGGTGCGCAGCTGTCCCGCGGGTGCCCGTCGTCGGGCGCTCCGCCCTCGCTGACCCCGCGCCTCCGCTCCGCTCTCCGCGAGCGGCGAGCGGCGAGAGAAGCGCTAACATTCACATTACAGTCGACTCACCGAGTCGCGGCATTTGAGAGTTCAGTACAGTCGCGGCAGTCGCTCGTCATTCGTCGAGCGCAGCGTACGTCTGTCACGTCACCGCGCGCATCTTACCAGCCATGTGGTGAAGTGAAACTGTCAAACGTGATACACTTTCGCAAACCGGTGTTATTCGGTTTCAGTGGACTATTGCACTTTTTATAGCTTGACTTGTGATTGTTTGTGTTAAAGAAGTGGTGCAACTATTTTGGAAAATTGGATTATACGAACGTATAATGGCCTTAGCCAGGTGAGCTATTTTGGTTGTTGGAGTCAACGCGGAACTAGTTTATTTTATAATGTTCATCGAAGGACTTTTCGTCGGTTGGGCCGTTACATGATTTAGAAACACTCACGTGTACGGTGAACAGCTCGAAGATGGCAGACGAAGTTCTCTTTGTATGGTGTGTTAAGCAATGACATTAATTAAATTATGTCAGGTATGCTTCCCTAAACTCCCACTCACCAAATTCTGTTTCCATTTAGTACTTACTATCTCTACAATAGGCGAAAGTTGCTTTTGCCCCGCACGCGCATTTAACTTTCCTTGTTGTGTAAGCTGAACGTCAAACGACAGGTAGAGAGAGCAACTTAGAAATCGAGTCACTTTTACTGCAACCATTATCATTAGTAATATGCATTCCAAAATTATTATTTCATTTAATAATATTAGTTTAAATTTAAGTCTGCTTTTGCTTGTCCCTGCACTCCCCCAGCGCCCTCTAAATGCGTTCAGATATGGTGGTTCGATGTTTTCTTTTATTCCTTGGCACCCTCATTCGCCACGGTTACCCCAAACAGTTGAACCCCACTGTTGCTTGGACGCTTGTTTTATTTGGTACGTTATTGGCTCCACGCGTTTCAATATCGATGCAGTTTGTTTTTGTTTAGTACCATTATTTATTTTGAGAAATTCTGTTCGAAGAAACCAACAGTATGATAATTTTTAGGTTCGGCAATAGTTTCTAAATGACTTGTTTACTCAAACAGTCATTTTGAAACTTCCTATAAAAAGAACGATCTAAAACTAGCAGAATACCAAATTTCTAAGGCTTGAGTTACCTGTATTCTTTTTAAATGCTTACAAACCAGATCTGTTACAAAGAGTATAAAGAGGTAGCTATAATACAGTGTCATAACATATGGGTTCGTTCCTTTCCTTGAGCAGGTAGTCAGTCAGCCGAGGCCGGAAAGCGCTTACCTTGTGTCCCAATAGCCTTTTTTTCATTCATGGTCCTCTTTTTGTGAAGGCGGAACGTAGCGTTCCTGTTTTTGTGAAGATTATATAGATTTGAATTATTGTTTTGCGAATTGTCATTGCTTAGAGTAATACTACAAGTATTGTATGGGATTTTCTGTATGGAATCTCACTTATTATTATAATGCAGAAATAATCATTAATGAAAGTAAATTCTTATTTCGATCAGTATTCAAAATTAACCTATATGATAATGTTATGAATAAGAACATACTTAGGCTTATTATTTCACAATTGGTTTCATAATGCAGTGAAAAGGAGTAAGTCCACCCCCCTACACATGCGTTATGAAAGCTATATGTCTACGAATACAATCGCGTTAATGTAGATATAGGATTAGCAAATACATCTCCAAATTGTTCTATGATACATATACTTGCTTATATTTATGTCGACGCTGCCATCTTAAGACTCCCCCAAAAGCGTGACGTCTATACAAAGTTAGAATCGTATCTTGGTTGGGTAGAATATAAAGATTTGCAGAGATGCTCCTTCGTGGGGGTCGATGAACTCCCTTCGCGCAGAATGCACGGAAGAGCATTCAAGTGTGGGTAGATGCCTCGTCTCGACCCTCTTTACTCTTATTTGTTACGAACACCTCGGAGCCCTCGCACCCCATATATGTATATATTTATAACGATGCTCTTATTAAACTTGAATTTAAATCACATTGACTTCTTGCGGGTTTCAGTAATCTTTCATATTTTCCGTTTTATATTGGTAAAATATAAAGCATTATACATTGATTGGTGCCGTGTGGTATCCGGCCTAGAATTGACCACCCCCTTTCCTCCCGTGGGTGTCGTAAGAGGTGACTAAGGGAAAATTCAGAAGATGGGCAGCAGCGTTTTCTGTAACTCCACCACCAATACTGCGATCCCCAAGCCGCTTGCCAAGCGTGGGGATTATGGCAAACCCCCCCGCTTAAACGGGGAGGCCTATGTTCAACAGTGGACGTCTTTGGCTGATGATGATGATGACATTGATTGGTCTTGTTGCTATCTATCTTTATTTGTGTAGTTTGTAGTATAGTTAGAGTCACAAATAGTAGATTGTTTTTTATTAGACGTGTTAATAGTATAATATGCTTTGTTTTGCTTAACTATATTAAGTATACAATAAGTTAATAAATAAATAAAATTACCAACCATCTCTATTTAAAATTCGAGACAGATGCTTGTCAGTATGTTTTCCTTAAATTTGTTGTTAATTGATTACTACCAATGTTACTCGTACATTTGACTGAACGCAAGTTGGCTAAGACATTGTTGTACAGTGATCATAATGTATAGGCTCACAATCTAGTACGATTGTTTGAATAAATTGGGCGAGGTTATTTCGCAAGAATGTATCAATTTAGTCCGAGGGCCGGTGAGCGTTTACAAAGCGAAAGATTGCGGCCGAGCCCGCACTCGGTGCTCCTGTTTCGTTGACAGCGGAATGCGATAACTAAGTGGGTTTTGGCGGCACTGGCGCTGAATTTTGGTTACGATAAGGCCAGGTTAAAAGGAACTGTCTGTTATCAAAATAGAAATGGTGTTACGCTTGAATAATGAAACGTAAATCGTAAAGAATGCAGTCATTGAAAAGATAAGCTTGTTAGTTCTGGCTCTAATCCAACTTGTGTTAGTGTCTTGTACATACTGATTTACGCCATATTGTATAAGTATAAAAACGAAATCACGTGTCCCATCGTAACACTCAATAGAAAAAGGTCATATCGTAGAATATTTTTTAAGCAAGATTCTTCCCAAATGTCAGATTACAAATTTTATACTGGTGAAAAGTTCAATAACAATGTTACAGTTTTGTATTAAATAAACGATGACATAAATGTCTGAATGCCCTTTGATAAAACGTGACTACTAATTGCGATCAGTACCGTTATAAATTATTGTTTTTGATATTAATCTACTAATTAAATTTTGGAGTACAGTGTTCTGATGGAGCCTCGCCTCGTTATATAATAATGTTGATATAAATAGCAAATTTATTGATACAGCGATTACATACGTATTCAAAGTCTTCCTTATTATCGTGTTGTATGTTATACAAGGCCAAGGTTATCAAAATATACGCTACTAAATCTTGTTTGGGAAATCAAATTTATTCTTTTCCGTTTTTATGCCATCGTACAACTTTTACGAAGGAGAACATCGTTTGATTTCGACCAGTTTTCCACATTGAGGTTGTTTATGCGTGAACCAAATCAGTGTCACAATTGTAATTTGTGATCGTACTAGATATATTAAGACTATAATTTTAGTATTTAACAATATGGCAAGCTATGGATACCAGTTATAAAGTTTTTCTATTCCAAATTGGAATTCACCTTATAAACAAATAGTCTTAATAATATTTTAAAGCAGAGTCGGTTCTTTTGATAACACTCTTAAAAAAACCCTAAGTCTATAAAATTCATAATCGCATACACAAATGACAAGGCAATACGCATAGATGACGCTGCTGCTGAAGGTCCTATTGTTAAACTCCTGCAAATCTTTAGATAATAAGAAGAGAATGGCTGTAATTTGTTTTGTGGCCATTTCTAAGGTGAAACCTCATAATTTGAATATAGCGTCTTTGTCGATGGAAAGTACGTCGTTGCGTCTTTCTTCGGTACGGTGCGTGGCGCCTTCTCTTTGTACGATGATCTCGACTAGTTTCACCAACATACGACTTTGAACGACTTAGATTTCTTTTAATATCTCATGTTCAATCAATGTAAAATATTCTGTTCTAGTGGCCTCGTGTCTTTTAGTTATTAGATATTTATAAAGTTGGTTCACCGTTTATTTAAAATACGTTTTATTGATATAGTAGTTATATATAGAAACACCGAATCACTTAGATCTGCAAGAGTATTACTGATTTTTTATAAGTAACATATTTGATTTAACTATTAAAACCAGACGGTTCTTAGCTCAGTAAAGGTGAGTGTTGCAATATTGCTGTGACTCCACTTCAACGTCATTACTCAGCTGAAAGTGGCTCATAAAACTATGACAAGACCCACTCACGTTAGATCTTTTAAATTATGTACCCACGCTGTTCTACATACTTTTTTTTTTTTTTTCTTTTTAAAAAAAACGTCGCCCCACTAGGAATTTCTCCTGTATCGTGGGTGCGTTTCACAAACATGAAATATCACATACACAAACACCCAGACTCGGGACAAACATCTGTGGATCACACAAATTTTTGTCCCGTGCGGGAATCGAACCCACAACCCCTAGCGCAGCAGTCCAATCGCTTATATATAATTTTCGAAGCCTATATTATACTATATTCATATTGTAATAAAACAGGTTACTAACACTTGATTTTATGATTAATTAAATTACCAAGACCATTGTTTAAATAAAGATAATGTTTACGTTAAGCTTGCAATCGAATTTATTTCGTTTGGCCAAATATTCGTTTACCTCAGGTATATAGGTGTTATTTATTATTTTATCCGTTGCCGATTTAGAGCACAGTGGCGTGAGGCGTTAATTTGCCGAGGGAGCAATTCGGAACGGGGACATCGCGCGCACTCCAACTTGGTCTGAGAGCCGCGCGCGTTGACCCATTTTGTGCGTAGCGCGGTATGGTGCGTGGAGGAATCGATGATATAGCAACCAAATCTCGAGGCCTTCGCCGCTTTACTGATGAGTTTGGATCTGTGTCAGGGTCCTCCCCCGCTCGACGTCCCTACGCCTTTCAACCTCCCTCTGGTAGACAGCCCCTGCCTCAGTTGACCCGTAAAACTCTAGTGTTTGCGTTATACTTTCCGTTGGCTCTTAAATGATTTGAGGTCACTCGTGCTACCATTTTATGTACCTCCAGTGAGACCATTTTTTGGGATAAATACGATGACACATACTACTTACATTAGCAATGTCAAAAGTAAAACTCCAAAACTAAACTCACCAAAGTTGATGAAGATAATATTAATTTAATCTAAATCGTAGATCACACCATAAATAATTTACATTTTAAATTATTATTTAATAATTTCAGTGATTCTGATCTGAAACAAGTGTAATAACGTGAAGATTGCGTTAGAATTGTTTAACTATTCATACTTGGTGAGAAGCTTAAGCTAACAAACACAGAGGTCACTTCTTTTGGGGCGATGTATACTTGACCAAGTTTTTGTTATTCATAATTTTTCCATAAAATACTAGGTATAATAAGGACGAAAAGCCTTAATATTTCGTCGTGACCATTCATTATTTTATCAGTTTAATTATTATATAATGGTTCTTTACGTAAATTAGTTATAATCATAGTTTGAAACTAAATATAACCTTACGTCATTAATTAAATTACAAAACATGATTTGGGTTGTGTTGCGCTTCAGTAACTGTAACGTGAATAAAATCCAATAGAATTGAATGAAACCGAGCTTCGGGTTGGCGATGGAGTGGTGATCGACCTTTGCAGCTCCGTCACCTTCGTAGCAGCCGACAGCGCTGTTGGCATTGTCGCCTCGACGCCAATAGGAAGCAACGCGGCCGCAGATCGCTATTGGGCTTAAGGCCATTTTCAATGCACCATCTTTTACCTTGTGCCCCTTACTGTGTGGAATGACCCGAAATCGACGACGGCGGTTATAGAGCGCGGCGAAGATCTGCATGTCTTTATCGATATTGTTTTTATCACGCAGGTTAATAGTGACCCGATTTATCAATCGAGACCTCAGTTATAAATAATCGGTTTGAAACTCTTTAAATTAAAGACAATATGTCTTCAATTAATACAATACAGTAAGATACAGCGCAAACTGTATAGTAACAAACCTCTTTCAGCTGTAATTATCTAATAATAAATACATTTCGATACTTAGCATTGATTCTGCTCGGCAAATCGGTGCCCTACAAATAAAGTCGTATAACACACGTAGGCCTTGCCCAATTTTTTTCAAATGCCACTCTTTTCCATGTAGGTCAAATGCATTACGATGTCAAAATTGACCTGGTTTTTTTCTGCTTGAAAGCCGAAAATCATGATATAACGTTTTTTTTATTAATTGATACATTATTGTTTTGAATTGTTCTCATGATATAATATGCACCTGCGCCAATTCATTACTGCTGACAGACATGTGGTGATTAAATAATTGTTAAGATGTAGGAAAGTAGAACAGGGGCATCAATTTCAAGGTCGTACGTAGCAGAACAAATTTATTTTAACCGGTCAAATTTAGTGTTAACATTTAAACACCTTGGAAATATACGTCCTGTTTGACACACACGCGGATTTTGATCAAGCTAGTAGATAAAACAGAATCGGAACAAATATTGAGGTCATCAAATTATTGCTACTGAACATAGGTAAATGGTAACAAATTTTAAAATACTCGCTATACGAACGCGAACATATTAATTATCTGGAGATTTTTAATTCTGGAAATAATAAGCAAGTGTAGAGTCGTATAAAATAATGGCTTACTATCTTGCGTTTTATTATTGATTACAGGGGTTATTTTTAATATCTATTACAACTTATACACAGATCATCTAAACATCATTAAAAATACAGCCTAATTGGATATGTAAGTTCTCCATTAATATATTTCATAATTTTCCAATATCGTTCATATTTTCGTTAAAGACTCATATAACTGAGTATTTGCTATAAGCCACTTTTTCGTAATTGATGGATGGTTTATATAGTTTTTCTTTAGTGTTTCTTAATATACACACTGTGCGCATACGAAGACTGAAAGTGTACGTCCGCCCGGTTGTGTGCGCGGCCTCAACCGAGTTTTGTCGATGCTTTCTCGAGCGGCGAACCGGGTCGCGTTCTCGATGCCCCGTGCTGAGCTGGCTGGTACCAACTGCTGCCGAGTCTCGACGAGCTTGACACACGCACACAAAGACGCGCCATATCAATGTACACCTACTTACATCTTTACGAGATGAATTGAGTCAGGGCTAGTCAATAATTTCAATAAACGTGGTGTACAAGAACATACAAAAAGAATATCTCAACATACCATAGATAGTTTATTCTGCAAAACAAGAACTCTGTGAATTGCAAAAAGGAGGGCACGGCTACATTTACATAATCTAAGGTTAAAGGTAAAGATAGTTTTACCTGCGTGTGCTTACTGAATGTTGGTAAAAAATTGTGCTGTGGGATAATGTATTAAAATTCCCGAAATAGTTTCTTTAAATAAGGCATTTAAATCGAACGTTATAAATTATGTTATTCAAGATTCTTTGCAATGACCCCGCTGGTGTAATAGCTTCTATTTGCTAAACAAAGCACAAGGTTTCAGTTTGTGTTCCGGCTCGGCGTGTATATGTATATGTGCCAACCTTGTATTCTCCTTGCCGATATTTAATCCTACTGGACTCAATGCGATTCTTGTTACATTTAATCATTACGGTTAACGAATACTGAAACTACCATTATCTGGCTACTCGTCTCATGAGTAAAATAAATAGATAACAGAATAATTAAATATCCATTACACAGGTAACTGAATGACCATCAAAATTGTTAGATAGAATTAAAGGCAATCGACAGTGACGACCCTCGCCTGTGTAGGAAGTAGGGTCATGCAATTTATATTAGGCTGAAGTCAAGGTCCCGCCAATCATTTTGGCCATCTAGTATTCATAGGACAATACAAGTTAAGGCCAAATAATTTCAGCCTTCTTTGTCATTTGTAATGAGACGTAAGGACTTGTAGCGCTTCCTGGTGAAATCATTTAACCAACCTTTATAATATGAGAACCTTTGATAAATATTATAACAGATTCAACGTTTATCTATTTGCGATTGCATATTCATGGCAAAACAATGTAGAACTCGTAGGGCCGAGGTGGCACAGTTTCTTGTTTGAGTTATAAATCAATCTGTCCTAGTTAGATTAGCGTTGTATGTAGCGTTACTCAGCCATCGATGTCTTCGCTTTCCAAAGTCAGCGTTGCCAAATACTGATGGTGTATGGTGGTCAGGCGGGGCGAGTTGCGCGGTCCGTGTATCGGTTTCGTTTCCCATTCGCGCACCTTTACGTGCGTATGAGTTGCGTTATTACATAACCGGCTCGCGCAAACTCCTGCTCACGTCACTCTTTGTATTTAAAACATGTCAAGTGTCGTGATCGTTTCGAAATGATTTCCCTAAGAAGACTTGCAAAAATAAGAAAGTTTGTTTTGGATTGCTTTGAATTGGCAACAAAAAGATTTTGCTCTGAACATTTCGAAATTTGAAACATGATTAATTTTAGGATATTACAAATAGTTCCTACCTATAATTATAAAATAAACATTTTTTATGTTATAAAATAGCAATACGTGGGTTTACAACGCAGCGGCGACAAGTTTAACCACTTCAGGGTTCACATGCGAGGCATTCAGTTTGATTCAGAATTGGCCGTTCGTCCTCGGCCTCGCTCGAACGCTTCCGCCTTAGCTTATCCTCGCCTGCGGTGCCCATGATAATCTTTTGTAGTATTAGCCTTGATCCTAGGTCTCTTCCAAAGTCACCCGTCTATTTATTACTATAACAATCTTGTAATTTCCTTTCTAGGTATAATCAGCAAACCGCGCGCGCCTCTTCGTTGAAGTACGTAATATTTTTAAGTAATTTATTTATTTTAACCATTTAAATTACTTAAGTATTTTATATTTAACAACTTAGAATTCAATGATAACCTAACTTGGGAGGTATCACCACATTTTCAATAACACTTGTTGCAAACTTATAGCTTTTCCTTTTACTTCTGAACACATTTGTTCTTAGTATTAAACGTAGGAAAAGAAACAGGAAAATATGATGTAGCAATTTTTTCCTTTAATTGCATTTCCATGTGAACAGTGGATAATAACGTTAGTTTTATTGAGCCACGTGCAAACAGGTAGGCGTGAGTGTGTCTACGTCACAGCCCAGCCTATGAAGGTCATGACGTAACAACGTAGTCTCACCATTATTCAGCTTGTCGATCCATCGCTCGGTTCCTCACGAGGCCAAACGTTCTATTACTCGACAGCAGAGGTTATTTAATTTAATTTAATTTATTTCAAATAAACAGATAACAGAGATCCGGAGTGTTAGTAAAGTACCTTATACTTAGTGTTAGCATATACATAATTTAAAATTACAATTTGGGTATGAGTCACTATGCAAAGAAGACGAAACCAGTTTCTCAACCGCTCATCCTCTCCACAAAATGCCTCATAAAAGGGGAAAACATATTCTCAGCCACTGTTTTCAGAATGCTATTGCCACTGGCCCGGACTCTAGCTGCCACAGATGCTATTTTCTTCCGCACAATTGCATGGAAGCCGTCAGTACGGTTCTGCGTAAACATCTCTGACGCGCTGCAGAACCGGGGCAGTCTCAAGAGCATTCTAAAAACATTGTTGTACTGGACGCGCAGGACATCTAGCGACCTTTTGGTGTAGCTGATCCACAGACCACCCGTGTACAGACCCTGACAATACGCTTTGAAAAGCGTTATTTTTACCTGGTCCGTGCAGCGGGCAAATCTACGAACCAACATATTACCGCGGACCGCCAAAGCCCTGCGCTCCCTCTCAATATCCACATTGTCTTTCAGGTCGTCGGCAAGCATATGTCCCAGATATTTGAATTGTTTTACTCTTCTTATGCTCAAGCCATTTAGGGTAAAGTTAGGTGAATAATCTGTACGCCTACCGGCGACCCCAAAGACCATGTACTCACATTTCTTCACGTTATACACGAGCCCATGCCTAGCTGCGTAGTCCTCGCAAACTTTCAACATCTCTCCGATAGAACCTGCAGTCGGGCCCAGCAGCACCATGTCGTCTGCATAGCTGATGCTGTTAATATTAACACCACCCACCCGACAGCCAACACGCATACTGCTGAGCTCGACCATGAGGTCATTCACATATAGGTTGAAGAGCCTGGGTGAAGTCAACCCTCCCTGCCTCACCCCGCACTCCAACCCATAAGCCTCAGAGAGACTGTTGGACCACTTTACATGATTCGTTTGGTTAGCATACCAAAATTGAAGAATCTTACGAACTTCCGCCGGTACATTCCTGTCCCCCAACTTCCTCCAGAGCACATCATATGACACAAGGTCAAAAGCCCTGGAAAGATCCAGGAAACAGGCATACACCGGCGTTTTACGACCTGTATAATATTGCACAGTATTCTTGAGACTTAGGATTGCACTTTCAGTGGACAGCCCTGGTTGAAACCCAAACTGTGAGTCGTGCAGGTCCAGATGTTTATCCAAGCACGAATCAAGCATACTGTCCAACATTTTAGCAATGGTAGTTGCAAGAGAGATTGGCCGGTAGTTTTCCCTGTTCGAGATATCCCCAGTCCTGTTTTTGACAATCGGTACCACAATCGTTCTCATTAGTTCTGCCGGTAAGTACGAGTGACTAATGCACATTGAATAAAACAGAGACAGGACCCTCGGCAGGTGAATACCAGCATACTTAAAATGCTCGATGCTGAGTCCATCGTGTCCGGGTGATTTACCTCTACTCATGTTTTTCATTACCGCCCCGACCTGTTTTGTCGAGAAATACATTACCGGTTCCACTCCCTCACGGAAGGACCCAGCACCGGTCATCGTACCTGAGGGGCCAAGGGGGGATCGCATTTTGAAATGTTCCGTGAACATATTTGCAATTTGCTTTGGATCATTCATTCCACCAACGCTTACCGGCAGCCCAGGCTTGGTATCCAGCTTACCTGTGGCCTTCCAGAACTTACTAAAGTTGTTTGCTGCTCTTTGCTCGGCTAAAAAATCCATTTTTAGTTGCTCGCTATTTTTTTGGCACCATTTATGACGACCCTTAAATATTTTCCGAGTCTCCAACATTTCTTCGTATATTACCCCTGAGGTTGGTCTATTATGTATAACCCATTCTTTGAATTTAAGCCTGGCCTCTCGGTAAGCGTCTCGAACATGCTTGTTCCAGCCACACAACACTCTGCCTCTCCTTAGCTTGGACCTACCCTTCTCGCTCGTCATTACAGCTGCGTCACTTAAAATATCTACAATGGTTTTATATAAATTATCCAGGATACATTTATGCTCGACAACATTGCAAGACCCATAACTACACCTTTGAAATTCATGAGGAAGACCGATGTTGCGCAGCCTGTCATTGCATAAATTACGATATTTTGTAATTTGCGAGTCATCCCTCTCACCCCAAGTCACATCACAATAACGAATATGTTGCATCGTTTTCTTCGGTCTAACTAAATTCAGGTCACACTCAATATATAGTGGTAGGTGGTCAGATAAAAATACATCCTCTTCTATACCTACCCTAACAATAGTTTGCCACGCAGATAAAGACACAACACAGTGGTCCAGCCATCTTCTGCACCCGTGTGATTCGCTAACAAAAGTGTAGTTACTGGCTGCATAGCCCAGCTTCTCTATATCAGCACAAAGCCAGGTTTGATCAGCACAGAAATTTATGAGTTCCCTAAAAAATAGCTCATGAGGGTGCGCATTAAAGTCACCCAGAATAAAAACGCTTTCAACACCTTCACTCTCAACAATTGCGCTGATCTCACCTAGGACTTCTGTGAAAATAGGCAAGTTGTCGGAAGAGTCAGTTGGCATGTAGACTGTAACTATAATAACGGAACGACCGCTAAAAAGATGTTATGCGCGCTCGTATAATTCTGTCTCATTTCCTTAACTTCAAGTTCGTTGGCGGGCGGCACTGGATCCCGTCTTAAAAGCCTAATAAGCTGATTTACAACCAGGAAATGTAGAGTTTCTGCGAAGAGCGACCCAAATACTTAGTTAATATTTAGCTAGTAGAGACATCTCTGCTGCATCAATGTTTAGATCATGTCATATTATAGTATGTGAATAAGTTTAAGAAATATAACGTTTAATATGCCGCAGTGGATAACTTTCGTAATATGTGTGTAAGAAGCGCTCGTTGATATCTCGCTGGACACGAGCCAAGTCTGACGCCGCTCTCTAGAGAAGGTCCGGAATCTAATATAAACACTACAGAATTGAAGTAAACTGTACCGATATACATATCTGTTTCCTTCTTAATGACCTTAGCAAATATTTTTTCTGTTATAACGGGAACTATAAAACTATAAACCACCATATAAAATAATAATTGAACATTAAAGTTATTCTATTTAAAGCTAGCAGCTAGTGGGTAGGTACACTGTACAATATCAAGGGCTTAAAAGTAGTTATGGGAACCATAACCTTCATGAAATACATTTATAACGACTGAAATAGTTCAATATTTGTGTTTGTTTCGACTCGATTGATTTGTTATAATGGCAAGTCAACTAAATAGTTTTCTCATACATAATATTAACGTCATTTAGCCTCAATTTTTAGAATATTGATAAATGTAAATGCTAATACGGAAATTGTGTACATCAAGATTAGAGTCTGAGCCGATAAAAATTGAAGTGCCATGTTTCATGTTTTGTAGAGTTATAATATTAGTGACTTTCATTGATTAATAATTTTATCTTTCAATGTCATACATAAAGATAAAGCTCCGTTCAAACTGGCGTGATGTCGTTACTTGGCATGCGATATAATAATATAATAAATAAATAAATCATAAATTTGATATTTCTATATTAATGGTTTGGTAATTATTGCTACTTCGTATCGACCTTGGGAAAGACGTTATTGCATCAAGTGCCATAGTAGAAAGCTCGATGCTTGGTTTAAAATTATAGTGACTAAAATTATAGTAAGTTACTCCCATGACTCCTTGTGAAGGCGACTAAGAAATTAATGACATTATCGGTACTTTAGTTCTAGAAGATAAGATGCAATATCCTCCCTCCCCTGAAATAAGGCAATATTTTTTCTTCTTTAACATAATATTGTTATTTTCGAAGAGTTGATTAGCAGAGGTCGAATACGAGCTGATAAATCATGACAGCACCTGTATTACTGTGTCACCTAACTACTATACAAATATTTAACGCCTGTTTGTGATTTTGCTATGATTTGATAATGCTATTAGTATAAGCACAACACACATTACATAAATGTCATAGCTAGGTAGGTAAGTTATACATTTATCTTACAAAATATCTCGGACTCAACATAATGATAAGTTAATCGGCAAGCATTATAGCTAATCGATATTTTCAACGCACCATCTTAATGGTTTAAATGTGTTCATATTATGTGACATATAGTTTTATCAACACTGTAGAGGTAAATTTGCCGTATCTCTATCTTTCAAAGCCATAAGGAGATTCATAAGTATCTTGAAGAAGTACGAACACAGCTATCTTGTTCCTCGATTGATAAACGTATAAGACTGTTCGGATTCATTAAGTTCTTGTGAATAATAATGTAATTGTTAAACCCGTTCGCACACACAACCATCATCCATTGAGATGACGTAGCGCCGGAGCGCGGTCACCTTGTCCGTCCTCGCACATCGCGGACAAATAAAGGTGGTGTCAGCTTCTAGTTCCGCGTTTGCTAACACGATCTAGCAGCTGAATATTATGTTAATATATCCTTACTATATACACTATATATAACCTAGGTTACACTAACACATTTGCAACGGACATTTTTTGTTAGTTTAATAGCCTTAATAGCCACCCAGTCCTGATAAAATCCCTTAATTGTCTTTTACGCTCCATGTAATGTACAGAAATGTTATGTGGTATGTTAGGTTAGGTTATAATCTGTTAGGCCTTAATATAGGTATGTATTTAATATCACAAATATTTATGTAGGTTTGTGCGACCGTTCACGTTTATGTATGTAATGCTAACCAATAAAATAATTAATCTTCCATGCAATAGTCAGACTTACTTGTTTAACAAAAAATATAGAAAATTCTTACCCTGTTCAACAATCCATTTTAATCAAATAGTTCTTAGTCTATGACCTATTCTAACAAAGGAACTTATTGTGATAAAGTAGATATTAATTAATTAAATGACCGCCAGAGTTTATCGCATAGACCAACCTGTTATTGTTTTTTGTCGTCACAAAGACTTGTGAATGTTATTGTCCCTAAGTTTACAGAATCGGTTTTTAAATGCATCTGCTAATAAAACATACATATTTTCTTTATAAGTGTAGTCAACAAAGGAGAATAATAACAAATATTGTAGTCCGCGACCGCGGGTACAGCGCTCACGTTGAAATGTAAAAATTTTGTATCTCTTATAATGTATTGCATAAGAACCATTTTCGTTTGAGTTAGATTCGACTACTTTAATGTCTCGGTCAGCCCCTTTGAATACATAACTATGTTCCTATCGAAGCTCTACTTCGTTGTCGTTTCTTTCCTTCACCTTCCTACAAAACAGTGTTGAATAAATGTACAAAATGGAAGTTTAATGAAATGGCATACTTTTTAAAACATGGATTTCCACTACTCATTTGTGTATATATTGTCGCTTGTGAGGTTTCACTGTTTACTTTCCCATATTGCGTATAATGTTACACAAGTCACGGTTGCAAAAGCGCTTTGGGGTCGGTCGCGTGCGACTGTAGAGACAGTTGACTTCTTTCGGTTTCATTGGAAATTATGTTTGCGTTAGACAATTATTTTTTGTAATCATTAAAACAAGTAAATTGTAGATATAATGTCCTCCTGACCGAATTTCGGTCACGGCGGCCTGTCTCAGCTGAGAATAGCCATCTGCGCAGGAGATATTATAGTGCACAAGTATGCGCGCAGACACAGGTGCACTCCCTATTCCCTCACTCTCATAATCCGATGGGACGGTAGACCGACACGACCGGAGAGAGATCAGGCGCAGGACCAACGGCTTAACGTGCCTTCCGAAGCACGGTGGGGTCTCGACATGTGAAAACGGTCACCCATCACAAGACTGACCGCGGCGAGCACGGCTTAACCTCGCAGATCGACTGATCTGCCGGGTAGCCGCATAGCTACGAGCCCCACAAATATTGTAATTAGCAAGTAGTTCTATTGTTATTGTATATCTACAAATAAAATTGTAGATATACAATAACAATAGAACTACTGCTAGGCTACACTGATTTAATAACAGCGACAAAACCAACGTAGAGCTATTCGATTGCAGTAATTATGTTGATTTATTGCTGTTTAACGGTAAACTAACAACGTGAGGACAGTGTTCAATACTGAGTTCACTTTTGACAGTTTTATTGTAACATTTACAACGGACTATGAGACGGTGGCGGCCGCCACAACCTTGAATACATCATGTGTTTGATTATTCCAGACGTCACACCTACAATTTGCGCTGTTTATATCTGTGTGATCCATCACATAAGCCAGATATATTTGTAATCTCCTCTCATCTCCCACCACAGTCTCCCACGGATTTGCAGTCTTCGTTCGGAAATACTATTCTTTTGGCACTTAGCATTTACGACTCATACACTATTATATACATACTATTATATACACTATTTAACGTAGATAAAAAACATGTGACGAGCCTTAATTTTTTTTTTTTTTTTAAAAAAAACGTCGCCCCACACTAGGAATTTCTCATTTATTTTTAGTTTAATTTTTTCATATGATTTACCGTTGTTTTTTGGTAAGCCTAAATGACCTTGCTTAAATGTTGACGGTAAATATATCTATTGTTATATTTATTCTTTTTATAAGATGGTTTATTTACGAACATATATATTACCGCAATCGGTTGTTTGCTACGCTGACCACAGCTTACTCGAACAGATTGGGAGCAAGAACTATTTAATTAAAAGTTTATATAGAGTGCCTAGAAACTAAATTGTATATACAAACAAAGCATTTTCATTATCCTTCATTACTCAACATATATTACTCATACAGCTGCCACCAAAATTAGGTTTTGTCATTCGGTATACTAGGTGTTGTTTGTACCGCATAAGTAACCTCGACATCTGTACTCGTTGCGTCACCGCCGGACATGATACAATACCTCTATTATTAAAATGTCACAGCACAGAGAATCGCTTAGTCGCCTTGTGCACGAGGAGGCGACCTCGCATCCACTTAACCGTCTTCAGTCCTACAGAGAAACTATGTCTTCTGTGAGCAAGAACTGGCGCAAAATCAATGTATGAACACTGCAGTACAAAATGCACCCTCTGTCTGCGTAACGTTATTTAAACTAGTCACGTTCTTAAAATGCTTTGTAGGTTTTAATTAATTAAATACATGTTCTCGCGTCATGTATAAGACTGTTCAACAAGTATTTTTCCTGTATACCTAATATGGAACGTTTGCATTATGTTACTACATATTTAATACATTTCAATGTGTATATTGCGCATACATAGTTTCCCATTGTATTTGTCGCCCTGTATTAACCAACAAGCGAATGAAAAAATGTGTGCAATAACGATGCCGATATCGTAGGACAAGTTGCTCGGTGTAAACAAGCCGTCCTTCAGATCCCAGTCGAGGACCCTATAATGTCGGGTCGTCCTCAGGGCGTCTGAGTCACAACTCGCAGTCATCGTTAAGAGGGCATTGCTCACTTGGTTACTCCCCCCTTGGCACGCCCGCTGCATCAGCGAACCACCCGTTTGAAAAATAAAACCAGTCATATGCGTATCAGTACATTCATTGTTCTATCGTCCTTATTCCGATTCCATTGTCTCGCCAAGTGTCCGCCATTATTATTATTGATAGCAAATTTATGGTTGTGCAGCCTTATTGTGAACCTTTCAGGGTTTAACATTTATAGGACATGTAACTAATTGTAATAACAATGTCATGTGTCGCGGAAAACCACAATAATTATATTGATTTTTTAAAACTTTAATAAGTTATTATTGAATAACGCAGTGATGATTTCATTATATATTATGCGTACACCAATGTCCCTTATAAATCAAATTATATAAAATTAGAACATTAATACGTTTTTCTATATAGATGATGTATTTATGCTCGCTATAACTACGCAGCGATTGTAATATTACTTTGTTATGTTAATAATGGGCTTTCACGTGGCCATACAATATTTTAAATACGTTGCTGATTATACTCAGATGGAGGTTATCTGTAAATGTAAAATCAACCGTCGTGACAGAACAGAAATAAATGTTAATGTGACGATCTCCACCGCTGAAACACACAAGTCAGTCGGATAAATGCGCCAAATTTACCGTCACTCGATTTACAGCACCTACTTACGGTTTGAGATTTACCAACCGATCCCAATAATGTAGTGAAACGACGTTGAGAGGACTTAAATATAGAAGAGGATGCGAGCTGGTCGGGTGACATCTATAATAAGACCACGGGAGACCGATGATACGTACTACGTATATTGCTCAACAGTTCACGGGTTGTTGACTTGTTAAAATCATATCAAAAAATTTAAAATGCTAAACATGTGTGTACTCTACTTGACATTGTAGAAGATTTAACATAATTTCACGTGTATTTATTTTAATGTTCTTTTTGTGAAGACTTATGGGTTTTTATTGTTTCAAAGTTATTAACCCGTTATAATAAAAATGAACCGCAACGTCATAAACAAGACCGATATTATTAGCCTACTATTTACATTGCGTTTAGTGACTCAGATTTACATAACTTTGGATATCCTTTACACCCATAAAAAAATTACCTAAGTTTAAATATAAAGATAATAAAGAAAATTTTTCATCATCATCATCAGCCTATCTTAGTCCACTACTGGACGTAGGCCTAAATTAAAAAAAAAATTAAAAAAAATTACTTAAAATTTTTAACTTCTACTTAATTAGTTCTTAAAAATATTTTGTTTTAATTGGTAAAGGTACCTGTGAGCTTTGTCCAAAAAATAACCTTTTTTACGTAATTCATCTTAACAACGCTATATCGTTTACAATTCTTAATTGTTTTTTTTCTCGTTGGCATGGTGGTCCCAGCGGTGGGTGGTCTACCGCAAGGGCCATCAAGCCGTACAGTTACCTTTTTGTCAATGCTACAGATCAACAATCCTCTACTCGTCCTAGACGATAAAGCACACAAGAGTAATTATGGCTACAATTTATGTAGGCCAAAAGTAATAGATGAGTTGATATGATGATTCACCTTTTGTTAATCGTCATAGGAGCGGTTTACTGAAGCTGAATGTAGGTCGGTCGGGCCGCTCCATTTGCCACAGTGGCAAATTGTTGATCGACCTCGGAGTGATCGCTGCGCGTACGATATC
The DNA here is from genome assembly GCA_905340225.1 of Abrostola tripartita. Lineage (NCBI taxonomy): Eukaryota > Metazoa > Arthropoda > Insecta > Lepidoptera > Noctuidae > Abrostola > Abrostola tripartita. The sequence goes on from HG996494.1 coordinate 3,923,583, forward strand.
TTATCTACGCCCAACAGTATGAAAAGTTATCCACCTATTAAAAGTTGACACAACTCTAAATGTAAATAAATTGAACTACATGTATTATTTAGCAAAATAAAAATTTGTTTAACTAATTAAAGAGATTTTCAACTTTAACAGGTTTTCAAAAATTCAATTAACATGCCAATTTTTGTCTTAGTCCTAGCTAAGACTCAAGGACAGTGCATTCAAAATGTAAAAATTAGATAAGGTAAAAGTAAATTTATCAGGTGTTAAATATTACTCTCCTTCACATCACTAGTCAAGACCCGCCTCTCCGCAGTCGCAGTTTCTGGGTCGTGTCGATTAATTCACTTAGCCTACTTTTATTTAGTGCTGTGACACTTTTTTATGTTTGACATACTTCATTTCATTGCTCAAATGCAGACCAGAACTGTCCACTTTATTCCAACTATACGTATGTGTCTTCCGCGCCGTTGCCCTGTATATTTTTGTTATACAATTTCAAAGTTTCGTTCTGGAAAGAGTATGTCATAAATACTTGCATGCATTGATCTGGAACAACTCTTGTTCACTAATATTTCAGTTAAACCGTAACACAATAATCTGTTTGGGTACGTTTTACAATGGAATGATTATATAGAGTTCATCAGAAATCCAGAGCATTCTATTATCAGCAAGTCGATATTCAGTGACATGTGTTCCCAAATGTTTGTGATCATAGGCCGCGTTACGATAAACTTCAGATATATGGTGAGCAGTTAAATACAACCTTTATGTAATTTATAATCTGTGGGCGGTAATAAAATCTGATTTATACGCCCTATGTTTGCTTATTCACTTCGTCTGCACTCTTTCTTTATTTTGTGTCTATAAAATTAATTAACATCTGTTTGACTTCTATAAACCAATATAAAGTCACATTCAAATAATTATAATAACCGGAAATATAACCTTTGTTTAATGGTAAAGCTAGAAACGAAACATTTACACACCGGTTACACGATGATATTTTATTACAAAAGCAATTAGGTCGGTTTGGCTACATTATTATGAAATCCAAAAAAAACAGGCATACAATTTGTAGTGTGACTTTTTGGGATCTATAATATTCAGAGTATGTACAGCTACAGTCTCATCTCACTGAAAATCGGTCTGACAAAATAAGAACCCAGTTCACTGGCATGGTACGATTATACTTTTATAAAAACGACCGCACGCGGACTGCGAACGGATGCAGAGCGGTGATGAAACTGACACAGATTCTAACGCGTATTTGGTAATCGAAATTCAGTTCGTGAAAGTCTCGCAGGACGGTCAAATCTCGCACATTGTAAGTGTCCCACTTCGACATGCTCTCGACATTTTGACGGCACCGAAACCTAAAAGCCAAAAGATACTAACGTGCAACTCTTCTTTCGCCGACTCGTCATTGTTCACGACCGACCGTCCTCGCGGCGCACGTACCGGTACATACATTTATAAAGTGTGTAAAATGTATTGTGTTCGCGTCCCAGATTTGGGAAGCGAAACTACGATCGTTGATTGGCGTATTACGACGTTGCTACATTTTCGCCTTGCATTCAATTCTATGAGAATTTGCAGGTATTGCTTATCGGCCACTAGGTCACTCGTTAGCTTATTGTATTTGTTAAACGCTTCAATTTTTATCCGTGTTACAAAATTACTTGTACAGCCTAACACATTTATTTTACCATTACGGCTAACGCGGATCGGAATTCGGAAGATGTGCAATCTCAACAATACGTATTGCTATACTGCAAAGCATGACGAAACAAAGATATGTATATCGAGTATTAACCTGTTGTATAAGACAGGCATCCTTATGGGTTCTTCTAAAGCATGGTGGTACGATTCCTCATCCATATTAATCAATTCCTTCGAAAGGTCTGATAAGTTACTTGGCTTTATTGAGTGGTTACCTGCACTGTAAACAACAATTACCTTTAAGATGCGTATTGCATACTCATTAGTTTGTTATATCTACATAATGGTAAGACCGTAGTCCAGACAAAGAGGTCTTAATTCACGAATAAATTGGTTTTCGTAAAAAGGCATTATGGCAAAAGACCAGTTTGTGACATCATTCATACTTGTCCCGTTTGACTTACAAGTTAAGATTTTTGTCTATTCAATTACATCATCGATTTAATATCATATATCTTTGAAATTGATACACAATTATTTTGTTGAATATATATTGCTTTAGTGACCTGGAGATAAATAAAAGCATGTTTTTATGTTATCGCGCATTTAGATTTTAGGACTAAACAAACTCGGTTATCAACTGTTTGGTTGTTATTCATATTAAGCAAGGTATGTTCGTATGTAAGTTAATCATTAGTATGCATATCTATTCTAGTATGGACGATCTCATTAAGATAATCAATGCATTAAACGCACATGGGCATGGCGTTCCGTAGTTTCTGCCTTCCATTAGTTAGAAGGAAGGTAATGACATTTTTTGATTAGAATACTCGAATTTATGGATTTTCACACAGTATCAGTCACGTTTGTTATTTAGTTTGATGCGTGAAATTTAATTACCAATAATATAATTAATTATACTAATAACTTGTTAGTAATTCTTGGAAATAGATTCTTAACAGTTGTTTAATTAAAATTAACCATAGACATCTTTGTACATTTCCTCTTAGATAATACAAATTTGTTCACAATAAAGTAGAATAATAAATGTTTTGTGAACAAAATAATTTATCTAGCTATGCGAAAGTTTTTTATGCTATCTGTTTGACAGTCACTAACCGTGTTTACCTCGCTGCTTAACATGACGCTGTCCGTAGTGTCCGGTTTATACGGGTTCAAACTTTTAAAATATTCATAATCTTGTGTCAAGTTTCAGTTTAGTTGGCCGCACACCAAGTGTTGGGTAAAGCCGTTGAAGCGTCATGTTGTCTTGGCCCCCCATATCTTTATGGAGAATAACACCTTGAGTGTACGGTGTCAGTTGGTCTGACGGACGTGTGCATTGTTGCAGGCTCGGGTCGGGCAGCGAGTGCGTCGGTGGAGGGTCGGGCGGCGGCGCGCCCGCTCCTCAGTCGGCGCGCGTCTCCTCCAACGGCGCCGGCGGGATGGCGGTGAGCCGCGTGCCCAGCCCGCTGCACGACGGCAACACGCCCGTCGCGGAGAACTGGTGCTTCACACAGGTAATGTATTGTATACAATACTCATACACATCACTCAACTCTGCCTTATTCTTGCCTGCTGCTGAAAGGATCTCGATCCCGCCTACTTGTAGAGGTCATTGAAAAAGCCAGGTTCAGCAGCGGGCCGTTTATAAGCTAATGTAATAGTGTGAAACTTACCTATTACCAATACTCTTACAAATAAAAGTATAAAGTAGGTATAGCCAGTTAAAATAAGCTATGGTTCTTAATAAAATGCCTCAACCTTTTTTCTATGTCATCTATTTTCAATAAATCTTACAATGAAACAGCTGTGAACGCTCACACATATTCGCAATTATACAAGTCATCTGTTTATAAGGCTATAAGCGATAATAAGTGTTTACCAAGGCTGTTATTGGTGAACTTGAAATTGTTGCGCGCATATGCATATTGAGTTAACATGTACATATTTAAAGCTACGAGGAAGAGAGAGACACGTGTCCGCTGTTCAAACAGTTGAGGTGACTCGTGCGTCACGTTGCTGAGTTACGTATACGTATTAACAACAGTCGTGAAATCCGCCCGCAACATTCATCACGAGTTATCGATATCAAAAATCCATTTTCATACAATTTCTTTGATAAACGAAGACTTGATACTAGTTATGCGAACTGAAACGTTTACACGTTACTAACGTCACATTCTTTCTCGTTACATAATAATCGTTTGTTCTCGCAGACGTCAATAAAAGGTATTAGGTGTACCCACTGTTAAACGTTGTTGCGATAAGAGAGTACAGCTGCCGGAGAGATGTGCTTTATTTTCTACAACGAGGTATCATTCATAAATTCTATTTTTCCCGGTAGATGCTCATCGGTTAAGTAATTGGAACGACCGTTGTGCGACGTAGACTTCGATCTGGTCTTACCTTTTTAACACTTTTTGCCCAAAAATCTATTTAGTTTGCTAACGGTATTTTTGTTGCTTTGAATGAGGCGCAGCCGCGCGTACATTTATTAAGATCTGTTTCAAGTTATAATCTTAAGGAATCTGTTTTGGTTGTACTTTATGTATATTCACCGTTACTTAACGGAGTCGACATTTAAATACGTGCTTGTAACGTTTCTGATACGTACATGTATTGTACTGACTCTTATTCAGGAGACAGGCATGTTTCCGCTTCCGCATCAGATTGTTAAAAGCTAGCTAGATTTGAACACGTGTTGATGCGCCGAGCTCGCGCGACACGTGCCGCCCGCCGATAATCACGTTCTTCATTAGTACTCGGAAACGCGTCAACAATAAACTTCGCATGTTATCGCTTCAATTAGAGCTCTTTTGAAGTCAACTGTACCAAACAACCATACAAAGAATTCATTACATATTTCAAATCAACATAGTTTTAAACGTTCATAAAACTACAACTTATTATTATGAATATTTACGTACATACCTAATAACGTTATCTTGGTTCTATGTGCAATATTTTTTAAAGTATGTTTTGTAAAAATGATAGAAGACATATGTAGGTATTATAATAATAATATGATAAATATCAAGTCAAAGCCCACACATTGTCCTCTATTAATTTTTAAACAAAACATGTTTCGTTGAGGCTTTATGAAAGCTGTTTTATAAGGAGCACACATATAAGGCTTTTAAATGGCGGTGGAATCTGCAAACGGATGTTATCTATGTGTCCGCGAATGCGCGGGGACCGGGGATGATGCGGGCGGCCTTGTCGCGGGTCGGCGACCGGGCGAAGACCCCAGCAGCACCGCAAGCCAAGCAACGGTCGAGGGCAACGACCAGCGGCGGTCAGGTTGCGCCTGCGACTTCGCTACGTCTATTCCTCCCGAGCGACGTAGAGGTCCAAGTGTCCACCCTGACGATGCCTCTGGGCCCCCGGCGATGCGGCAATCACGTTCACGTGACTCGCACCATGCTAATTTATATGACTACTAATACATAATCGTAGTAGCCATTACAAGTTACAGCTACCATAAGCTTATTCAGGTACAATAGACTTGAATAAGTGTCATCATTTAAATGTTCATTCCAATTATTTGAACCCAAGATCAAAGACCGTCAAACTTATAAACGGTAAAAATGGCTCAACCTTGAAACATGAATGTTATAATAAGTGTTGTCCCTTTGTTCGCGACATTATATTTGCCAGTTAAACCGACGCGACTGTTTGTTTTCAATGGTAGTTGTCAGTGAGGTAATTAGAGACAAAGCACGCAGTACTAAGTTGAATAGTTTAGGATCCGTCCCGGACAAGATTTATCGTTTTATAGGTGTCCCGGCTGCCCGGGGTACCTTGTGAAAGCGTCCGCTGCGCTTAGTGATTTAACGATTTCCATTATTTATAAAGCTTTGTACATCTGCCTGATGATTGCCACTACTAGTTTGATTCCACCTTTAAGGTTGAGTACGTTTTTCTATATATAGATACTTATTAAATGTATTAATTGGAATTTCTGTTGTTTCAGGTCAAAGTGGTTAAGTTCAGTTACATGTGGACAATAAACAATTTTAGTTTTTGTAGAGAAGAAATGGGTGAAGTGTTAAAATCATCGACTTTTTCCGCTGGTGCTAGTGACAAGTTAAAGTGGTGTCTCCGTGTAAATCCTAAAGGACTCGATGAAGAGAGCAAAGACTATTTATCATTATACTTATTATTAGTGTCGTGTAATAAATCAGAAGTGCGGGCAAAATTTAAATTTTCAATATTAAATGCAAAAAGAGAAGAAACTAAAGCAATGGAATCACAACGCGCGTACAGATTTGTTCAAGGCAAGGACTGGGGGTTTAAAAAATTCATCAGAAGGTGAGTTTTCAATTATTTATATTACACAATATGTTATGCCAACATTCGCTTATTTGTTTTCAGTTACAACATATTGCGTTAAGGTTGTCAATAAGTGTAGAATAATATTTGTACAGCAATGTTAAACATTTGTCGGACGGATTGGTGATCGCCATAATGTATGTAGTTACTGACCAATAAGCGGACGCTTCTTTTTCTCATTTATAAAATAATCCCTTAGTCGCATAATACAACGCCAATAGGAATAAAATGAATAAACACTTTTTCGGTAAATGACACGTAATGTAAAAAATAAAAGCATTTTAGTCAATGTGAATTTTGTGGGAAGCAACCTTTTCGATGCGTTCAGTTACAGTGGGGGCGGACCCTAAGTAACGGTACAGTCTAATATAATTTTATTCCCCACTTCAGATACTATATGGGTTGCTTGTGTGGGGGCAATAAACACCACGTTATGTAGACCCCTGGAAACACACGTGTAATCTTTGTACGAACAGCTGTTACGAGAAATATTTTATGCTATCAAGGGTCCGTTATTATTGGTCGCGCGTAAATCAGCCCCTTAGTAAGTCACGCAGTAGATGTTTACTCTGTAGTCACTGTTAACAATTTTGTTCAGATACGTAACCACAGTTATTATTTATATTTTAGTGTTCTGTTCGCAGAACGATTGTCGTGAAAATGGGTAGGTAAATGGGAGAAAAATGTCAATGGTCCATTCCTAAATAAGTCAAAGATTGCTGTAAAATGATAATCATTATGATACAATCTGAGTATATGGCAATTCATTGCACTTAGAAAGAGGCGTAATTGTGTTACGTTCAAACTATCGTAATATCATAAACCGTTGTTAATTATTATTTCATGTACATAAATAGAAAACTTCGGCTTTGACTGCTGAGTACAAAAAAGCAATTATAGTCTAAACATAGCATTTATGTGATTACTGATTTTATCTGCCGTATACCCTTGTCAAAAATAACGAACCTAGATTCATACAAATGGTTCGGAAGTTCTTTTTATGTCAAGGTCCGCGATGTTCATAAATCCAACATTGTTTGTTTTAATGCTTTAGCAACGACAATTTTATTGTTAAGTACCTGTTGTATTGTGCCACGACTCTATCCACGTGGTGAGCGGTCTTTAATATTTTATTATGCAAGTTAAACTAAAATACAATAATGCACAGTTTAAGTACCGTAGGCAGCGACATTTATAAACATTTTTTTTGTATGTGAGCTGTCTTGTGTTTTTTTTTTGACAACAAAACTTAGTTCAACGAACAAGATTTTCAGGGCGATCGAGCAAATTAACAGCAGAACATAATTCAACTTCACTATAGTAATAGAACATTGACTGGAAATATACCGAGTATATCCGTTATTTCTGAACGGAGCATTCATTTCGTGGGTAATATAGAAGGGAGCGAGCGCCGCTAACGACTGGCTCCGGGCAAAATCTTCTATTGCGGTGATGCGAAAACCGCAAGTTAGACTTGCTCGTAACTTTACCGGGTGCTAACGTTTTTACGACGACGTAAAAAACCAGTTTGAGAACAAGAAGGGTTTCCTACAAGTCAACTCTATTATTTTATTATCTGTGTAGTATGTATATTTAATAATCCATCAACTTATAATGTGTGAATTATACCCCGCCTCAAGATATACTAATTAGGTTTTTCCATTTTTCCAGAGACTTCTTACTCGACGAAGCAAATGGCCTCCTACCAGAAGATAAGCTGACGATATTCTGCGAAGTGTCCGTTGTAGCAGACAGTATCAACATAAGCGGGCAAAGTAACGTAGTACAGTTTAAAGTACCGGAGTGTCGGCTATCCGACGACCTAGGAGCACTGTTTGATAACGAAAGGTTCTCTGACGTCACGTTAGCAGTTGGTGGAAGGGAATTCCAAGCCCATAAAGCTATACTAGCAGGTAATTTTATCTTCTAATTATTCTTCTCTTTTTGTATTTTAAATAGAAACATGACACATCACCTCCCTTATATCCTATTTACATCACTTGGTGGGATTAACCGGGACACTAAAACAATGCAACCTACTTTTTAAGATCATAAAATGATACGTACAGTTTTATTGTATTGCGTTATGTAAATGAGTAACTGCTGAAAAGAATAGAGAATAATAGGCCAAGGAGAGGACATAGGTTATTTTTGTCTCGTAACCCCTGCAGTTTCCTTGTGGTACGGAGTTGAGGCCTGAAAATAAACATATTATACCAAGTGTACGCCTCCTTAGTTCCACGGCTATACACTAGCCTAATAGACCTATTAACGTAGTCATTGCAGGACCAAGGTTTATGCTTGCAAGAGTGTCGTTGTTTACTGCGAGGTGATTTATTTACGTATTACGATGGTAACACGTATACATTTTAACGACCTGATTGGCGCAGTGGCTAAGCTATTGGGCTACTGCGCTAGAGTGTTTGTGTATGTGTTATTTCATGTTTGCGGAACGCGTGGGTGCGTAACGATAAAGGTAAAAGCCTAGTGCGGGGCGACGTTTTAATTAAAAAAAATAGGTACCTACCTAATTTAGAAATCATTTAGATACTTTGTAACTCGATTGCTAAATGAATAATTGAGCAAACTATGGGTGTCGTCGCTTATATTCTTGATTAAATACAAATATTTTATTTAACCACGCCACCTGAAGGATAGCTTAACCTTCTGTAGGAACCAAACAACTTAATAGGTTCTAAATATATAAAGGAAATTTGAAAAATGATGGACACGAGCGGGACTTGAACCCGCGACCTTCGCCGTACCGTGTCGCTGCTCGCACCCATCGAATTTCAAGTTTCCTTTTAGAATTTACGTCTTAAGGGTGACGTCACGAACTCACCACGTCGGGTTCAAGTCCCGCTCGTGTCCATCATTTTTCAAATTTCCTTTATCAATTTAGATTCAAGTTTGGCATGGGCAACATGCTAAAATGGCATCAAAAGTCATATAACTTTAAAGGTTGTTTTGAAATTATATGTAACTGTATATGTATGTATAGTAGGTACAGTGCAGCCATAGAAAGTACTAAGTTAGTGAGTCATTTAGGTCACCAGTAAAAATTGATAGAGTGTTTCCGAAACCGGTAGAAACAACGGGCATTGTTGACCAATCATAAATATTTTACTGTAAAGACTTTCGTGAGTGTGATCTATATTATTTACTATATATTCCGGTTATACTCACGTGTGTATTTGGGAATGCCCGACTAGTTTCGAACTCGAACGGAGCCCTTCTTCATGAGCTGGTTATGAGGCAGTTTCGCGAGCCGGCTCTCGACTCTGCAGTAAATAATAATTAATATGTAGGATTATTTTGTCAATAATCAGTACTTTTGGTAGAAATTGTTTATTTATCATAATAATAACATGTAGTAGGTGCAAGTATCGTAAGATAAATGTCAAATATTATGAATAAAAGTATATAGAGTGAGTACTTCAGTAATTCAGTAAAAAAAATATTAGTACCTAGTTATTATAATATTTACCAAGGTTATATTTATAATGTTGGGTAAATAAGCTAAATATTGTTTGTTTTCCGCTATTGACTTAGTTTATTTATTAAATCGTAATAAACTACCACAATGCTTACTAATGCTGCCTACAATAATAGAACTGTAATAATTGACGTTGCTGTATAATGGAATTTCCGAAATTTGTTATCAATTAGTCCTGTAACGTATATTTATACCCTAAACCAGCTTTAATTAAAATTATATATTATGATCACACATTATGACTTATTATTTTATTATGAAACATTCAGTATTTTAGAAATCTGGATTTGTTGAAAGTGGTATTCGATGGTCGTTTTCGTTTCGCTCTATAAGAGAAGATTCCTTTGGCCTACGTAAGATAGTAATTTACTTCTATTATTTATTTAAATAGTAATATTTTAATAATAGGCTGTTGTGTGAGATATCCTTACCGTTAGCAATGTTAGAATAACTAAGAAATTCTACAAGATACTTGGGTTTCATTGAATCAATTTAGCAAAGTCAGCTTAGTAGCTTAACATTTTAGTTTTTTAACCTACTATTATTTGATTCACAATATGATACTCGTACATAGTGAAATGTAAAAAATATACTCAAATTTCAGCTGCATTCTTATAATTTGAAACTATAACTTTTATTCATGTATATTTCAATTTGTTAAGATACTTTTGCCGCTGACTGTACTACCAATCTGGTTCAGCATCCATTGGGCCACCTCGGCATACAGCACAAACAACAGTCTAATTATACATAATACGTTAACCCAATTGAAAATAGCTATAATAATCATTCGTTTTTATAATATTTTGTGTGAATCCAGATCACACGATTAGAATTTGTTACATTACAAATTTAATTCTCGTATGTAGGTTGGTGATAACATAGCGGTAAAGCTGGGCTAATGGGATTTCCGCTGTTTTTCCTTTTGTTACTAAATTGTGTGCTGTACGAACATGACATCAAAATATATGTCACTACCTACTAGTAGCTACCTACCGACAGGTTTATTTTTTCTGGGTTTCCAATATTGAATTTCGTGAACTTGTATTATGATTTTAAATGCTTTGTATTATACCCTCATATTTGGTATTCTACTATACTTATTAGATACTGAACAATGAACAACATTACGATAAACGTCCAGTTTAAGGTTATTGTGATAGGTATTGTCGATATAGAAAAAATGCGGAGAAACGTTAAAAAAAAGTATTGTAATATATAAAACATACTATCTCCTACAACTGAAGTCAAAATTTTGCAGATATTACTATAAAATATTTAGTATAGATAGATCTCTTACCGTGGTAGTACCTACCTACCTAAATATTACCTTCAATATAATTTTATTAAATCGTTATTCTCTACTTTCCAGCGCGGAGTCCTGTGTTCGCAGCAATGTTTGAACACGAAATGGAAGAAAGAAAACGGAATCGGGTAGACATCACAGACGTTGACCACGAAGTTTTAAGAGAAATGTTACGTTTCATTTACACGGGACGCGCGCCCAATCTAGACAAGATGGCCGACGACCTATTAGCGGCCGCTGATAAGGTGAGATAATTATTTGATTTACATAATTAACCTGGTAACCGTAAGAGTAGGCCGCTTTCTATAGACGCTATCAAAACAGGATTTAAAGGAGCATAAGATTGCAACAGATTGATCTTTTGTATATATGTTTTGTAGAATTGTAAGGTCGATTTACTCTGTATACTAAACGACTTGAATGCAACCTTGCGATTATTGAAATATTTTCTTAATTCCATACGAAACGTTGACCTCCTTAATAATTTTTGATGTACATACGTACAAGATAATATATATACAAGTCTCATACAGATACCTTAATACATATATGTATAGACGATTTTAGTTTATCAGAAGTTTATACCCCCTAATCTCGCCGCTGTTCATAAACCCTGTAAACCATAAAAGGTGGTAACCCTATTTCCATTCATCGGTCTCACACAATTGTCTACGTATTGAAAAATACCAAATAAGTACATGTAAAAATATTATACACGCATAGAGATATATAGTAAATTAAATCCGTCACGCAATACAGATAAATACCAGCCAGAGATAATAACGCAATTGAAAGCACGTGCACCTAGAAATTGATATAAAGATTACTCTCGCACGATGTCTCACAACGTGATGGATGTACAGTAATACACAACTAATAGCCGTTACAATGTATATAGGAAAACTAAATTGAATGTATTAAACAATCTAGTTTATGCGTTACATTATAATATTTTCTATGCACTGGCAAAGTTTATGAATGGTTATTTGCGAATAATATAACCAAGGTAACAGTAGGTACTCTTTTCAAACATGAAAAGTGTTAATCAGCGAAATTTCAGCTGAAAAAAGAAATTAAGTTGAATCTAGACTTTTTTAAAGAACCTAGTGCTTTTATTTGCGAACTTGCTTAAGACTTGTAGTGGTATATTGTGCACCCAAGTATAATGTAAATGTAATAAGTGTGTCCAAGGTATAATGAGGAAATTTTGATTTCCTATCAAAATAAACCCAAAAGCCTCCTGACATTATTACTGGCTCACGTTGGGCGATCATGTAGGCAACCTCTCATGTAGGCAAGAAGATCAATAATGTCTGCCATACATCTTATGGCAGACATTATTGATCTTCTTATCGTATGGTTGATGAACAACCTAGTGTCACAGTTTAAAACGCCTGTAGGCCTCTGACATGGCTTTACACACCGTTGAAAAATCTCGCAGGTTTGCCTGTTCCTCACAATATTTTTCTTCACCGTTTTTAGCAACTGATAACTAATTCATAATACGCACATGAATTTGAAAAGACATTGGTGCGGAGGTGCCGGAGTTCTAATTTGCGACCTTAGACTTGTCAGACCAACGGTCATACCACTCGGCTATCAGTGCTGCTTGACATTATTGATGATGCTTTTCATTATTATTAACAATAGTTAATTAACCTTTTCTTTTTTATTTCCAGTACGCGCTAGAAAGATTAAAAGTTATGTGTGAAGAGGCGCTATGCTTGAGCCTATCGGTGGATACGGCAGCGGACACACTCATATTAGCAGACCTGCACTCCGCCGACCAACTCAAGGCGCAAACAATCGACTTCATTAACACGTGAGTACTTAATACAATAATAGTACAGTAAAGCAGTTATTTGAACTTGTCTTATTATATTTTAGTAGTTCAGTCGGCAGTTGGCATACAGTTAGTTATTTTGATGAGATATATAAAGTAAAGAAATTCCTTACAAAATAAACTACAACAATAATTTATATAAATAAAGTTGGTAGTTAACAGGAGTAGTATTGTAGCAGTACTAAAGCAGTTTATAATCTCAAGTAAACAGCCTTAGGTTATCAGTAGCATAATATTGATGGTCGTTGTCCCGCAGGAGCCACGCGACCGACGTGATGGACACGGCGGGCTGGAAGAACATGATCTCGTCGCACCCGCACCTGATCGCCGAGGCCTTCCGCGCGCTGGCCACGCAGCAGCAGCAGATCCCGCCCATCGGGCCGCCGCGCAAGCGCGTGAAGCAGGCCTAGGCCCGCGCCGCCGCCCCGCGCATGCGCATGCGCATATACCAAAGACACGCCGCTCGGCACGCACGTATTCCAATTCTACGCCGGCCGACGACTCCCTGTCGCCCGTACGTTTTATTACACGACAAGGCTGCATATAATATTACTATTAGAATATACACCGTGTACCGTAGACTGTGAGATTCGGAGTGAGAGTGGCCGGTGGATGTGTTCGTATCGTTAGTTGTGGATCCACGGATTCAGCCCTTCGTTTTACTATGATTGATCTCAAGACGATATTCGATCCTAATGTTTTTTTCTCTTGCGGTTTATTAGTATACCGCTTTTAATAATTACTTTTAATGTGTATTTTACGGAGAAACGCTGGACGCTTTTTGCGCGTTGATGTAGTTTGGATGTAGGCTTCGGGTTAATATTTTATGTATGTCGTTTTTGTGAACATTCTCTTGCAGCTATGTATGTAAATTATTACTATGTATTGAATATGAAGCTCGTGTCTAAAACAACTATCCATGTCATATAAATTTTATCATTAACTATTATGATTGTAACGTTCATTGGCTAACATATTGGCTAAAATCGTAAAAGATAGTGTTGTACAGATTACATAATATATCAGATAAATGAACTGGTTATTATGCCACAATGCAAATAATTAAATTGGAAATCTTGGTGTTTCGTGTTCCCATAGAAATTACAAAACATTAATGTTAGACATTATAATGTAGGCCTTTTGAAAATATTTTGAAGTAGAGTGGTAATTGAATGCAATAAAGTTATGTATGTATCATAGCTTTGTACACAATTGTTAAAGTAAATTACACTGTAGGTACATGTAACTGATGCTACAAGTGCCCAATGAGTTAGAACAGTTATGTACAAGGCTGCGACACATGTAGACGCTGTAGGGGACTCGAGTGATTGTATAAGTCTATTGAAATTGTTGGTATTGTATATAGATGAGCTACGATCCCACCATTAAAATATATCTAAGTACTAACCCTTAAGTGGTATCACAGATGACACCATTAATTTTATATTGTATCTGTAGGATGTTATTCCAATGACATATTGTGATTTTTCTATCATATTTCCATAGGTTTAAATACACGAACGCTTTTGTTTTGTTTCATATGTAGATGATCACTGGAATAATTTAAATTGTAAATTAGACCGGGTGCTGGAGGTACTTGAGTGTGCAAAATCTGAGAACCGCAGTCTGTTAATCGATTTGATTTTATAAATTCCTTTTCCAGATTTATATGTGTGCTATGACCTTTACGGGTCAATTTTTTTATGCCCCATCCAAGGTGATACCAAGGATACAAGTATATCGATTCAACAAATGCTTTGGAGCCATTTTAATGATTGTTTTAGTGAAAGTAACAATGTAATTACTGGTACTTGTAGCAAATCAACTGAAGGAAACAAAACTTATTCATACAATTTTTTACGCTTGGTTAGCTACATGTACCAGTACTACTAGTAAATTACATTCATACTTTAACTAAAACAAAAATTAAAATGGCTCCAAAGCATTTGTTCAATCAATATAATTATGTACTTGAAATTACCTCAGGTAACCCCTTGGATGGGACATATAAAAAATGGGACCATAAAGCTTTCAGGCAACAGCCAAAATCTTATACAGCAAGCTTTTATGATCGCATAACAAGTAACAGACTGCGGTCCCAACATTTTGCACACTTCGTACCTCTGGCACCTGCACTAAACGTATTATTATTGTTGTTGGTTTCGCTTCATCGATTGTACATTTCTTGTCATGTCCATAATATGAAGTCGACTTCATGAGTCGCCCTTATTTTGCTCACTCCATTACTTTTTAAATTTAAATAATTTGACTCTAAATTACAAATTGATAAATGTTATTTATTAGTATTATTATCATTTTTTTCATTTTCGATGACAACTTAACAGATTTTGTAAGAAATAGTTTTCTTTCAACTTTGTAATATGACGGACCTACCCATAAGTACCTATTGTAATAATTACTCAATAGAAATATGTAATATACCGCGGCCAATAAATAATAATATTTAATACCATTTTATACCCACTTCCCATTTACCACAGCTGGTAGCTGTTATCATGTAATTGAATATTACAAAATGTCAAAAATAACTGTGATTTTCGAAATTGTCAGTAAGTTGAGCTAATAAATGAAATGATGATGAAACTATTTTTAATTTCTAATGGAAGTGCTTTTCAAGGTTTTACGAAAAAAGCTTTCATAGATTCCAATACCTTTTTATTACATTCTCTTCGCCAAATGGTGACTGGCGAAGGGCTTTTCAGAGCTTACTGACGAAAAACAAATAGCTAACTGTAATATTAAAATCTGTCTTTTCCGAGATTTAGCACGTGTTCATGAACTAGACTTATAACACTTTTAGAATGTTTGTTAATCTGCTATTATAATAATTTAATAGGTAGCATTTCAGATATATGTCTAAGGATTATCTTTTTATTTCCAGGTCTTCCAAAACGACAGAATTAGGGATTTAGATATTAATTTCCATGCCACCCTATCCAGGCATATCAATTATCCACAAATATTATAAAATAGTTCGTAGCTCTCTCCCTAAACTCCTCATTAACCAACTACGACAATTTCTGACTAACGTCAATAAAACCTAAATAAAACAAATGCCATACCTACTCTGCAGAGGTCGTTCAGTAATTACATCAAGTAGTTGAAAACTCACCTTCATTCGGCGTCCTTATAATTATCCCTTGTCGGATTTTAATTTCAGGGATTCAGGGTAAATCATTATAAGGCAGCTGTAAAGAGCAAGGCTGGTCATTGGTAAATAAGTCGAATAGGGCCGGAAATTGCACGCTGCCTTGATGGAGCAAGTTCGTATAGCAATGTCATCCGCTTTTGCTGTTGTTCGTGGATTTAACAGCTGCAGTTATTACAATATCGTTCAGTACATGTGCGAGGTCATTGACTTCTTGAAGTCGTTGGCAGCTGAGAGGTCAATGAATCTACCATCAGGTAGAGGACCTGTCTGAAACACGGCTTTTTATTATTATTCTCTTATCATTTAGTGCGAAAGTGCACTGAGAGCAATAATTAACATTTCGTTAAAGCTGCAAAGTAAAATGTAGTTAGCATGGTTTTGATTATTTTCGTGGAGTGGCATCATCAGCCGCAGGAATTCCATTGCATTGTATTTAAGGCTTACTAACATCAATTTTACTTTGACTGTAGTACCAAAGTAGTACCTCTATGGTAGTACCTAGATATTTTGTTACAAAGAAGGTTTCATATGTTGAGGATCATCATTTTATAATATTTCTTCAAAGTTGATCAAACGTATAAATCAATATTTTATTGTTTTGTAGTATAATAAATATTATTATATTCTGTAAAATAATATTTGCTGTTCTCTGATTTATGTATTTACATACATATTGACAATGAGGGATACTCATTATAGTATGTAGGTAATGTATGGTTATAGGCACACCCGGGAACCGTGCAATCGAGCTTTATTACATATAAGGCTGAAGCCGCACAACGGTTAAACCACCGCGGTTTTTAACCACATAATTTTGTAAGTCAAGGAAACAAACGGCCGCACATACGGTTTTTACCTGCGCGGCCATTTGTATGTTAAAAACCGCAGCGGTTTAACTGTTGTGTGGCCTCAGCCTTATAAATCGTAGACAAACTAAAAACGTATCTGGCATGGACATGCCTATTCGAGTAATGTCAAATGAAATTGTC
The DNA here is from genome assembly GCA_905340225.1 of Abrostola tripartita. Taxonomy (NCBI): domain Eukaryota; kingdom Metazoa; phylum Arthropoda; class Insecta; order Lepidoptera; family Noctuidae; genus Abrostola; species Abrostola tripartita. The sequence goes on from HG996494.1 coordinate 3,940,374, forward strand.
AGTGTCAAGTGTCATTAATTAATGAAATGTCTAATTGTCTATGTCATTGTCACAGTTTCTGAATGTTATTATTGACGTAACTTGTTTTTACTTTTTAGGAATTTAAAATTAACGAAATGTATATTAAAGCAAAATTATTGCCTACACTAGAAACAATAGCAGTACGTGTATCGTACTTTTCCTCAAAACCAACGGCCTCTGAAGTGTTAACAGCATATTTGACGCAATGCAAAGAGCCTCCCTGGACTTCATACTTTGTAAAGGTAATATCCACTTTATTAGGCATTTATATATGAAACTTGGCAGGCAAATAATAAGAAGAAGAAGAAGCATATAAGAAGTGTTAATTCGACCAGTCAGACTAGACCAGTAGATGGTTGTTTGTAAACCATTCTAATGAAATTAAAATAAATATATATATGTTGACTAGAGTCTATCTGATAGACTTCAAGTTTGATTTCAAAGTGCTATTATTATATTACAGTTTATTTTTCTCCGTGAAGAAATTTTTTTTTATGTACATTATAAAGTACTTTCAGCATTTTGTGCCCTTAAAATGATATGATGAATGATATCAGAGAGTTATCCTTGACAAAAGGTTCTTGTATTGCAAGAACTCCATAATCTTTCTTATAACTTTAATACCTTTTAGTAGCACTGTCTTATTTATTATGTAACATCACTATATTTATGTATAATTTTTTTCAGTACAGTAGTGTGAAGAATGACCAGTTTGGAATGTCAAATTTTAACTGGAAGGTTGGGAAGTCTAACTACCAAATATTAAGGACTGGCTGCTTTCCGTACATCAAATATCACTGCTCCAGGAAAACAGTTGAAGACCTAGAAGTTTCTGATAAGTTTATGAGGGCTATTAAAATTATTAATTTAGGTATAGTACAAAATTTTACATGTAGGCTTCTTCATATTCTTACTACAATTAATCGTAATTAAATGCTTTTTTTTGCTTATTCCGAGCTAAAGCTTAACAGTAGATAGCTTAGTACTCATGGCATGAATATGAGATGATATAATATTTTTTTATTACAGAAAATCTGAATGGCTAGAGCTTCTCACATATTCCGCCTGCACTTTAATTGTAATCTAATGTTTTATCAGTAGTATAGTAGTTTTCATATTTGAATATTTAGTCAAGTGCATTATATCCATAATTTGCTTTTTATTCATTAAAACGTAACTAATTTGTGCATTTCATATTTCAGTTACTTTTTACTCTTTTTTGAATAATGTTAAATCTATAAACTTTTTTTTCCAGGTATTCCATGTTTGTTGTATGGCCTTGCAGCAACACAACTAATCAGACATACAGAGATAGTGCACACATCTAAGGGTCCTGTCACAATATACTTCCTTCTTCCTGAAGACAAGGGATCAAGCTACTGACACATTAAAATGTTTGTGTTATTAGAAAAGCAAGCTCTGATGCTTATTGATGGTAAAAGATTAACCAAACTGTTGGATATGTAATATGTGACTGAATTTGCAACTAATTTATTTGTAATGTTGTGCTTATAACTTGATTGCTATTTGTAGATATATAAATCCTTAGAACAAAATTAATTTAGTTTAATAATTATATACGGAAATGTATATTAGGCCTTAGAGGCCAACATCTATGTATAACTGGTTTTTTACTCTTGAAATGATTTTGTTATAAATTTTTTCAATCTGACTGCCTCGTTGGTCTAGTCGTCGCTAAACGCGACTGCTGAGCAAGAGGTCCTGGGTTCAAATCCCGGGTCGGGCAAAGTGTTACTGAGTTTTCCATTAGGTAATTCTCAGTAGCAGCACGAAGTCTGGATTTGTGCCCGGTTGATGGCAATAGGCTCGCCCCCTATTACATTGGGACTTACAACATAACTGGCGAAATGTGGGTGTACTATATGTTCACCTCTGCCTACTCCTTCGGGGAATACAGGCGTGATGTTGTTTTTCAATCTGAAGTGAAAAATCAACAAACTTTAATTTATTATTTTTATTCATTGGTTCAATTATTAAAACGGAAGCCTGATATAAATGGTGATTTTGATTTGACGAATCGATTACATAGCTCCCATAACCATAACACATAATTGCCTTAGCAACATTGCCGTTACTTTTCCATCAGGTATGTCATGTTTGAGACAAGGGAACAGAAAAATAAAAAGATCTTCGTTTTCTGTTCATTTGTATATTTTAACAGCAATATAGAATCTAAGCGTGAAGTGAAAGGTGAATTGCGGGGATTGTAGTAACTACAGGTTACAGTTGACTATATATATTTTTATAATCTCAAGCTTCATATTTGAATGGCAATGTTTTAAGTTTATTATCGTTTTAGATTAATTAATTTAGACATAATAAGATTAATAAGCTTACAACACTAAATTACTTGCTGCTGTATTGACGCAACATGTTGAAATACGAGTATGACGAACTCATCAGCTGAAAACAAAACCAAAACTTATGAAAATGTCCTATGTTAAAAAAAAACTTCTTTAGAAACCCACCAACGAAGTATTTGAGGTTCGATGTGTATTTATACAAACCTATTTTGATGAATCTGAGAAGTTTGCATAGGTTCCTACTTCGTACAAGCTTTTATCCTATGTAGTCCAACAGTCTGTTTTAATTTAGGCACAAAAGAATCTAAACTTACATAAAATAATTCTTTATGAGAAAATAAAGTTCCTAACCATAATATGTAATCATCAGATACTCAGAAGCAACTGAGGCTAAATGAAACCCACTCGACCACAATCATAATTTAGTACAAGTGGAATGACTACCTCGTTTCAAAACGTAGAATATACATAAGTAAATAAACACTTACGGATGAAAAAGTTTCCAACTGCACATGGGGTAACCCAGTGAACTTGATGGTAACAGGCTGCTGCGCACGCAAGATGAAGATCACGATGTCTGTACGCAGCATCAAACCGAGCCGCGTCTCATGCCAGCCACAAGTCCAACACGCATCTCCGACAGCAAACGCCTAGTAAGCGATTCAAACACGACATATGAGCTTGATTTAGTGTGAGATGCACTAACAACTTTGATATATTGGTTAGCGTTAAAATATATGGCTTGTATGAGAATTTCCTACTAACTTAACGTTGACATATGGACTTAACGATGATAGACGATTGGTGCAACCCAACTTTAGTAGGAACCTTACCCTTGTATAAAAATTTGCGTGAGTTTGGAATAAGCAAACAAGAAATGGCTTGGAATACTTAAGTAGGTAGGTATAGGTACTTAGATATACCAGCTGGTGTTAAATAGCTTTTATAGTAATTAATGCCGTCAAACAGCTAAGCATTACTAACGCTTAGCTTTGCGTTCATTCAAAGACCCAAGAATTAAACCAAAATCCTTTATAGTAATGTTTCATTACCTTGAATTTGGGTCTGAACAGATAAATACGACAACCAGATTTTTTTTACTTTATCTGTGGAGAAAGGCGGCATTTGATGTACAGATAAACGCTATTTAATAACAAACCTTGTTCCTTATCATGGTGCCGAGGTAGCACGGTATCCACAATTGTAAGCAAGCAGATATACCTAATAGACAAAATAGGATGTCCACTTTACCGCTGTCAAGTTTCTGAAAGGCAAAAATAATAATATCCGTTACGGAAGTAGATAAAAGTTTCCACAGTCTATTCTCACAACCTACCTCTGCAATTTGGTACGCTATGAGACAAATGGCGATGGAACTGAACGAAACTTGGTACACCAGCGTCGGGCCGTATACAGATGATACAGTGTTCACCGCCCTGTGTCACATAAAAATATTTTTTACTTATTAGAATAATCTGATGACACAACAGTGAATAAAATTCACTGTAGTGTCATCAGATTATTCTTTGTCGATTCAAAAACAGTGATTGATCGTTTTTACACTATCGCCAAGAAAGCGATTTTCTCGGACCCTGATTACGTAGATACTCCATAATACTTAGGTATACCTACTGTTTCTGGTATTTGCATGAAATATAAATCATATAGGTATATGACTTTTGGTGCCATTTTTGCATGTTGCCCATGCTAAGCTTGAATCTAAATTGATAAAGGAAATTTGAAAAATGATATAGGGTAAGTCACTCAGTCTTATAGGTAAATCCGGCACTGTGCATAGAGCAAATATGTAGATAAGTAATTTGTGCTCTTAGTTTTAAGACTTGGTGTGGCTTACACCTAATTAATGAATATATATGAATTAAATTGCTTCGGTACATACTTAAAAACGGAAAGATGCCATTTCACAACCTTCTGCATTCTTGCGTTGAGTGTCATTTGCACTTCCACTCTTCGTTCATCGTACCGTGAAAGTAACGCCACAGATTCTTCCAATCCCTCGAATATTACTTCAAAGTCCAATATTATCATGTTCATTATTGTATAGTAGTGAAGCAAGATGTGAAATAGAGTGTAGATGTATACTGCAAATTGTTTTAATTAATAAATAATAGATTATTTTTATGAAAAATTTAAAGAAATCCAAAATGACATAGTTAATAATGTTAGTTGTCTAATTAATCATCATGTCTTTTCTCAGTATGTTGTTAGATAAGACAATAAACGACCAGATACTATAAAAATAATTTGGTGCGTATTCGTATAATGATAATGTAAGGTTAGTTACCGCAAAAAGTTTGGACGAAGCAGAAACACATAAGAGACTCAATGACCAAGAATATTTCGTAGTTTGGAGTTTTGTAAGGGTCGTCGTTTGGCAGCCACATGGGGAACTGAAGCGGCCTGACCGTGTTCTCATCTTGTGTCGCGAACAGGCTCTGGTAGAACAAGCCTGCGACTGGGAACAGTACATACATGCTGCTAACGAAGCACACGAAGATAAACCAAGCGTAGCACAACTGCCATATAAGTAGCTGGCCTTCTAGGAATGGCTTCCTGAAAATGTAATTAATGATATTCTTTTACTATTGACTTTTTCTGTAGGTAGGTATGTATTTTGAAGTGTCGCTTCTACTAGTCAACGCAACATATATTTTTTGGTATATCATAGTGAAACAGTAGGCCAGCATTCGCGATTCCTACTCATTAGAGAACAACAAAGTGGCTTACCTGTACCTAGGACCCAGACTACAAACATAAATGAAATCCTTGTTCATTTCATCCACGATGTCATAAATTTTTTGCATATTTACTAATACACTAATATACACCATGGGAATGCAGCCAACGATCACCCAGTAACAGAAACACTCGGTGGCGAATGAGTAGTCCTTCTCAGTAACACCGTGCAAAATGAAAATCATTTCTAATGACATTGATATGATCGACAGCTGAATGCAAATACATGGCCACAGGAATCTGTGGAGAATAAGAGTATTTACTTATTATAAATTATCATTGACCTTTTAACTAGTTTCTCGTTTAAATTTGAAGATCTTCCAAATTACAATACTCAATTTTTTGTCCGGTACCCGGTGATGACTAGCTAATCATTTATCACAGTCATGCCAATTAACAAGACAACAAACTAACTTTAGCTCAGATAGACTGCTAAGATATTGGATTTTCACTATTAAATAGTTTACAAACCTTAAAAGCGAGTCTTTGTTATTAAAAAATATTCCCTTGGTAGCGAGAAAGATACGCAATTGTGGATGAAAATTAAAAAGATTGATGTCCGGTCTATTAAAGTCAAATGTTTCTTTAAGGAGAAATGCCTTGACGCCTTGCAGGGAGGAATGCATATTTTCGCAGCTTTCTCCTATGCGAAGTAATAAAGAAATAAAAACTGGAGCAATCCTTCCTTATTAAACCTCATTTATGTAATGGGCCGTGATTAGCAGAATTAAAGTAATGCGAAATAATTATCAAGTAAGTAGCTAATATGTATGGGGCGACTGGTTATTACGTCGATAGCGGAAATTCTCATTTTGCAGTGCCTAGCAAATTAACCGCATATACGAGTATCTCTAAGATACAGGGTGTTGTAGCAAACTTATTAGATAGAGTCCGTTACGTCTCTTCAAATCGTGTCATCGTAGGCAACGCTGATTGGAGATATATGTCTTAGATAAAAATTTTGGGTCGCTGAAATTTTTTGAAAATTATTGCACTGCGTAGATTTCACCTCAAATAGTTTCATGTTCCAGCCATATTAAAGGACTTTTTTTATCTAATCTTCTAACCTTTGTTTCATTATATGAACAGTTTGTTTAGAGGTCTTCTTTATTCGACATTCTAGTTAAACGGCATAGGAGATACTCATATCTCTAGGTACTCTAGGTACCTTTGAAAACTTCTACCTTTGTGTTGCGGCAAAATGATGTTAGAAACGGCCGGCGCTGCGATATCATAAGGCTAAACAGTGACAAATATATAATTATTTATTATGTTAAATTAGTAGTTAGTAGGTTATTTGCTGCTTTAGGATTAGTTTAAATGATTAGTTATTACACTTCCTATTTGTTCGTGTCTGAGTGCTATCGCGACCATGCTCTCAATAAGGTATCATGGTCTAGTTGCGTAGTTGACATTGACACCTTTTTAAATTTGGGTCTTTTTATCATCTTCAATCAAATACAGAAATATTTAGTCCACATAAAAAATTACAGCCCTTAGTCTTACTATTTCAAGGGACTTAGAAGCCGTACATGTATAGAGGACGAGATTGGAATTCTAAGACGACGTTCCGGACAGGGCGAATTCAAAAAGAAGAACGAAGACAGCTGCCCTATCACCATATGGGAATAAGATCCATGAACAGCAAGAGTATCAAGGAGCTTCTTCATGTCATAGATCGGCCTCGATGGTTTTGTCCAATCGTTTTAATACCTCCCATTAATCAGGGTACAACTACGATTTAGGTGGAAAAGCAATATATTTACACCAGCATGTGAGTTTAAGTCCAGCCAAGTATCAATGTGACCAGTTTTCTAAGAAGAATGATATTATAAACTTCCCGTAGGCGTTCGTATAACAAACAAGGCATTTATATATAATCTAAACACAGGAAATGTTGTATAGTTTTATCGTGTGGCGGACTTATAGTGTTGCTGGGGCTGTTTATTCTTTCTAGCTTGAAGTTGAGTGTACTTTTAGGGGGCTGTTTTGTGTAAATTACCAAGTGCAGCCCCTTTACCATGTACTCTTAAAACAGGACAATAGTAAACTGTTTTGTTTTAAGAGTTCATGGTATGGGGCTGATTGTCAAATTAGAATGTATATTTGAATCATGTGGCATTTCAATCATTAATCGTGCTGTGTGGTATCCGGCCTAGAATTAACTATTTCCTCCCGTGGGTGTCGTGAGAGGCGACTAAGGGAAAATCCAGAAGATGGGCAGCAGCGTCTTCTTTAACTTGAGAGGGAGAGGGCTTTGTTCAACAGTGGACGTCTATAATTGTCTGATGATGATGATTTTAATCATGACATTGTGTTTAAGTTTTTTTTTTAAATTGTCTATCTCACGATTCATATGTTGCAAAATCAAGCTAGGTACATAACCTTTTTAATCAAATGCATGGGTTCGGTTTGGCTGCGCTTGCACCAAGGTGGGGTGATCATTTCGAAAGAGGTCGTAATTATAGGCCGTAAATTATTCAATCTTGAGAAAAAAAGTTATGTCGGAAATGTATTGCCTTTCATGTAAAGGTAGAATATGCAATTTAACTCAGCGCTGCTCATAGGTAAGCCTTAGCCACTATTTTTCGCGCCGCATTCTAAACTTTCATGTTAAATACCCGTTAACCATATTTTTCAAATTCTGAAAGCAAAACTACATCATTGTAAGGAACGGTATTGTCTGATCGATTTGTAACTGTACTAAAGCAATTTTTGAGTCCGTATCTGTATGATGAAGGAGTTGATTGACCGTAATTCCCCAATTCGCCATTAAAAGCCAACTAGAGTCTTGACTATTAGTAAACGCCTGTAATGCCTGTAGGTTTAAGAATTTCAATCTTTTAGGTTTCTATATCTACCTAACTTTTTATTTAACTTCATAGAAAATTTGAAATGAACTAACAAGATTTTTTACTAAAGCTTATGTTTTTATTTTAATCTGGCTCGGGTCAGGCAGTCGATGCAGCGTACCATGGATATGGTGTACTGTCATGTAGCGTACCATCGATTTAGTGTACTGTCTATACAGCGTACTATCGATTTGGTGTACTGTCGATGTAGCGTACCATCTATGTGGGATACTGTCGATGTGTTAATCCGTCGATAGAACATTTTCGATACAGCAGCGATCATCGATGTAGAGACTGTCGATATTAAGAACCAGACCCATTTGTATGGATCTATTTACTAATTAAGACATCAAAAAGTCGCTGTTTTGTTTTAAATTGCGACAATAATATCTTGTTTTGTAAGTAATGGCCAAGATAAGCGCTGTCATAAAATGTAAATATGGCTTCGATTCATTTGGCGATTGGCCATTGGGTCAATGTAATATATCACGGATATTTCCATCTAAATTCTAGACTTACTATGAATAAGCTAGATGTTTTAAAACCAATGATGCCGACTAAAATTAAATCATATCGAAAATGTTAAAGAAGTTGTGGAATTTAAAAAATCTAATTTCTTTTGTTTTGCACAAGTCTGTACCTAAGATTTGATTTGTACGTAAACAGTGGTAAGGAAAATGTTTATAAAAACTTGCAACATGAATAAAATTACAAGCTTTAATACCTTTTGGCTTATTATGGAAGTAGTTTATCATTTTCAGATTGTATCTACCTAATTTTTAATATACTTTAAGGTAGGTATTTTTATTTAGAGAAAATACCGTTTTTAAAAATGCATTGGAACGTATTTAATACCATTATTTTTCTTTTTTTCGTGTCAATAATCTAAACACCTTCCGACCAAAAAGTCCCCACCAGGATGGACCGATCGTTGGGCTCCATCACGTCCGTCACGTTTAATACCCATATAATCTGTTAAAGAATACTACAAAAGATTAATCACAGATTTATCATTATTTATTTTATTTACACTTATAGATACAGTCAAATTATGCATCAGGAGGGCTGATTAGTAGATTAGATTTGTATTGAGCTAATCGGGACTTTTAGGTAAATTAAAGAACTGGATTGAATAATTTAAACTTGTGTATTGACCGTGTGATCACATGCGCTTATAATATAAAAATATGTGTCATTAAGAAAGACTTATAACTAATTAAGGATGCGTCGCTACTCGCTGCTATTATATTTATATCAGGCGCTCCAACATGCCCCCGGACGTTGAAAGGTTCTCTTTCAACAAGAATCTGTACAAACAGGCAACGGGCAAATTCTATTGAAGGCTCGCCTTATCACTCCAGTAGACGTCTTTACATCAGCCACACGAACGATCGCATCTGATCCTGGATGGACGGCAACAATTCTCCCCAGTTTCCACTTAAGGGGGGGTACGTTGTCCTCCTTCACCACCACCAAGGAATTCAGTTCCAACGTATCCGTACTGGAACGCCACTTGGTTCGCTGCTGCAACTCAGACACGAACTCCTTGCTCCAACGAACCCAAAAATGTTGACGCAGTTGCTCAATCCGTTGAAAACGAGTTAAATGATTTGCTAAGGCGTCCTGGTAATCTCGCTGTGGCAGTGTGGTAAGCGCTCGACCAATGAGGAAATGTCCTGGCGTCAGAGGGTTAAGGTCAGCAGGATCAGAAGACAGCGGCGTCAACGGGCGAGAATTCAAAATCGCCTCGATTTGGATTAGCGTGGTGTTAAGTTCCTCGAAAGTAAGATTACAATTTCCCAACACTCGTTTCAAATGATACTTCGTCGACTTAACACCAGCCTCCCAGAGTCCGCCAAAGTGAGGTGAATAAGCGGGAATAAAATGCATTTTAATGCTTTCGTTGGCTAAATTTTCACATAACGAATCGCAATTTGACTTTAAAAATTTGGAAATATCATTGTACGCGCCAACAAATGAGGTACCGTTGTCAGAATATATGTTAACGGGCTTTCCTCTTCGCGAAATAAACCTATATAGAGCCAATAAATATTTGTTGCTAGTTAGGTCACCTACAAGCTCCAAGTGAATAGCCTTGGTGGCAAAACAAATGAAAATCGCAATGTACACCTTTACTAACCTACAACCGCGACCTTGCCGACTTGCACACATGATGGGACCAGCATAATCTACGCCAACACTTTCGAAGGGATAACCTCCTGGAAGGAGACGCTGCTGTGGCAAGTTTCCCATTAAAGGGACAACCACGGTACCTTTCATACGACAGCAGCGCACGCAGTTACGATAGCAAGATTTGGCTAAATTTCGACCGCCTATAGGCCAAAACGATTCTCGAATTGAAGCCAATAATAATTGCGGGCCTGCGTGCATCAATTTCTTATGCTCATAATTAAACAATAATTTTGTAAATACATGAGTGGACTGTAAAATAATGGGATGCTTCTTATCATATGAGAAATAAGAATTCTCTAAGCGTCCCCCGACACGCATTATTTTATTGCTGTCCAAATAAACAGAAAATTTTAAAAGGGCGCTTTTAGCAGGTAAACTTTTACCATTTAAAAGTAATTTGTACTCTGGAAATGACTCCGTTTGACACTTAATAATTATAACATTTAATGCTTCTTGTAGCTCGGGTTCTGATAGAAACTTACTATTTACAGGAAGTTTCCTACAAGTTTTAACAAATCGCAATACATATGCTACGCAACGAATAAGTCTTAAATAATTAGAAAAACGTTTAAAATCTATAAATTCATCAATGATACGATTTTCTACCACGGTACTTAAAGAAACTTGAGGTCGTGTTTCGGGTAATGAATTACAACTGAACGAACTAAGTTGAGATGGCCAGTTGGATGAATCTTGCATCAGGAAGTTAGGGCCACACCACCATATAGAAGACCCTCGCAGAGTACTAATATCCAAGCCGCGGGATATCAGATCTGCTGGGTTCTTGTCAGTTGGGACGTGTTGCCAAATGCAATTACCTGCCTTGTCTAGAATTTCAGCCACGCGATTACGCACGAATGGCTGTAATTTAGAAGGCAGCATCCGTAACCATCCTAGGACGATGGTTGAGTCCGTCCAACAATAAGTCCGATCGAACTTCACTCGAAGTGATTTGACAACCTTCTCATAAATACGAGCTCCCACTACGGCACCACCCAGTTCCAACCTCGGAATCGTAGTGGGTTTGATTGGTGCCACACGACTTTTACCTATTAGTAAGCGAACCATGCATTCATTATTACCGACGCTACGTACATAAGCACACGCACCGTACCCACGCTCAGATGCATCCGTGAATATATGGAGCTCTAATGTATGATACGAAGCAGATATAACAAAACGTGGAATGCGAAAGTTATTTAATACAGGTAGATCCTTTGTGATAGCATTCCAATTTGCACTGTATTCCAGAGACAAAGGTTCGTCCCATGAAATTTTATCCAACCACATTTGTTGTAGTAACATTTTCATGGAAACTACAAAGGGAGATAACAAACCTAACGGATCAAAGATACACGCGATTGCTGAAAGCAAATCACGCTTAGTACTGCCATTAGACGGCATTTTAGAACTAATACTAAAACCTAACTCGTCAGTATTAGTAAACCAGTCAAGCCCTAGCAACTTATTACTCTCACTAGATGCCATACCTAAATCTAATGATGACTGAAAAGGCTCTAAAACTAACTGAGGTGCGTTCGACTTCCACTTTCTGAGTGGCATACAAGCTGACGCAAGTACTTTGGTGACTTCGTTACGAATGTCAATTACCTCATTTAAATCATTGCCACCCGTGAGCAGATCGTCGACGTAAAAATCATGTTTTATGATTGTGGCAATCTTATTATGAGTGCACTCCTTACCTAATTGCTTGAGGCAACGCGTCGCAAGAAATGGTGCACTGGCCGTGCCGTAAGTTACGGTGTTTAATTTAAATACCTTGACAGGATTGCAGGCATTATCACGCCAAACTACCTGTTGCATATGCCTATCAGATGGATGGATCACTACCTGCCTATACATCTTCTCAACATCAGCTGACAAGACGTACTTATACTGTCGAAACCGAAGAAGTATAGACAAAAGGTCATCCTGAACCGTAGGACCCACCATCTGTATATCATTAAAGGACACTCCTGATGAAGTAGGGCAACTGGCATTAAACACCACGCGTAATTTGGTAGTGGTACTACATTCACGTAACACACCGTGATGAGGTATAAAATATGCATGATCATCTAAACCTAGTTCCTTAATTTCGGTCATATGACCTAACGTTTCATATTCCGACATAAACTCGTGATATAATTTACTAAAATTAGATTTAGCCTTCAGTCTGCGTTCGAGAGAATATAAACATTTAGTAGCCCCCTGAAACGAACTACCTAAAACAGAAGCATTTTGCTTCAGTGGTATCCGAACACAAAACCGACCGTCCGCTAAACGCGTAGTATTTGCGACGAAATGTTCTTCACACATCTTTTCCTCGGGCAAATAATCATGAGACTGCGAATTAATCTCTTCAAGGTTCCAAAATCGCGTTAAATCACTGCGGATTAATTCTATGTCCATGTCAGTACAGGAACTAGAAGTTTTAGTGAAATTACATTTAACCTTATCAACTAATTTATCACTATTATAAATAATAGGGCCGGAGACGATCCAACCCAACCTAGTCTCAAATAATACTGGCTTACCGACACCTAACTTTATTCTCTTCGAACATAGCAAGTCCCAGAAGAGATCAGCACCTATTAAAAGATCTACATCTGAAGGCTTGTAAAAAGTAGGGTCTGCTAGGCAAATATCAGAAGGAATATTGAGGTCAGATAAATCTAATTCTCGACAAGGCATATTATCACTAATTAATGGCAAAACAAAACAAAACAACTTAGCCTTATAGCTATTATTAAGTGACATAATATTAACTTGACATGTATTGTCTACGTGAGCGATCACGTTATTTATGCCATAGATTGACCCGTCTATGCGACTTGTATTTAATTTAAGTAGTTTGCACAGTCGCTCCGTCATGAAGCAAGATGTACTACCACTGTCGAGTGTCGCTCGCACAATATGCTCACGATCATTACAATCGTGCACTTTAATCAAAGCGGTAGACAATAATACGCCGCGCCGTTTTTTGTCGCTATAAGAAAGTGGAATGTTTGCAGACAAAACAACGTTATTACCGGCAGTGCTAGCTGCGTGCGCGGGCGCCGCGGACGTAGACGGAGACGAAACTGGACCATCAGAAATATCATTATTATTACCTTTAATATCAGAAACATGAATTAATGAGTTGTGTTTACGCTTACATAACTTACAACCCGGTTTCTTACAATGGTTGGCAAAGTGACCTGTACGAAAACAATTGTAACATATTTTATAACTAGGCACTAATTTTAGACGGGCTTCATTACTTAATGAAAGGAACTGAGGACAAGTAAATAAGTTGTGATCACCTTTGCAATTAGGGCAAGGCTTTATCACAGATTCACTGCTTGCATTATTAGAATTTTGTGTCGCAACCATAGATTTAATTTTACAAGTGGAGCTAGGCTTAGCGGTAACATGCACGTTATTTCGTGATAATTCTAGTGTCTCAATTAAATCAGCGCGTGTGCGGAGGAATTGAACAAATGTATCAAAGGTGATCTTCCGATCCTTGTCAATACGACCCTTAAGCTCCTCCCACTCGCGATAAGACTTCTGGTCCAACTTACGCGTAACTATATATATCAGTAAAGTGTCCCATTGCTTGACTGGCTCACCTAATGAGTCTAACGATCGCAGGTTCTTATTTATTTGATCTAATAAACCCTTTAAAGCAACAGATGACTCCTTTGTGATATTGTCTATATTAAATAATGCTGACACATGATTCTGAACTAATAATCTTGTATTATCAAATCGATCGCACATTAAATTCCAAGCTACACCATAGTTGGAAGCAGAAAACTCAATCGACTGAATAATCACAGCAGCAGATCCTTCCAGAGAAGCACGTAGATAATGAAATTTGTTGATTTCATCAATCTCATCGTTATAGTGAATTAGGCTAGTAAAGGTGTCACGAAATTCCAACCAACTGCTATAGGACCCATTAAACTTTGGTAATTGTATAGTAGGTAACTTAATAGGTTTGTGAATACTACCACGAGTACCTTTATCACAGGTCGACTCATTATCTTTAGAATATTTATTTAACAATTCTTGAGACCTTGACAATGCTTTGTAATACAATGACTCGAATTCAGAACGTTCGGACAACTGAGTTTTTATATTATCTGCAATACATTCTAACTGCAACTGTACCCCATCGTATTGTTCGTACAATGACTCAAGCTTGCTCATGCGCAGACGTAACTCCGTGACGTCGCAACTACTTAGCTCTGTATCCATTATTGCGTCCAGGTAATTAACAAATACTGTCAAGCGACCTTTGAAACTTCCACGCTTCTTCACTAACTCCCTTTCGTCGGACATACTGGGAGTCGAGTGCTGTCGACCTGGAATGTATATAATACCAAATTAACCTTATATTTAAACAAAATGTTTAAATACCTACGGCCTAATGTCAACGGTAATGATTTTAATGTTCTATATGTAATTAAGTAAATAGGTAGTCTTTAATGTAAATTTACTACAATTTATCAACAATATTGATCTGATGAGCAAACATATGATAATTAGGGCTTTAGCCTAATCTAAATTTCTCAATAACTAACTTGAGATGAGTATATAAGCACAAACTATTATTTAAAGTATATAACGGCTTAAGTAACTAAGCAAGTAGTCACAGTGGTAATAATATCTAACACTACTAGATAACTATGTCTAACGAACACCAATACATCAAATAAAATAACTGAATAGCTATCGCCTATCTTGTAAAATGCAGTATTAATTCTTATTACACTTTTGTAGTATAAATAATAATTATTGTCGCTAATTATACAAGTAAAATAAAATAACGAAACTATTCACGATGCAAATCGGTACTCAGTGAACAATGAACATAATTAACATTAACAGGTGAAAAATGTACTAACCTTTTAAATACACTTAATTATAGTTAAATACAACCTGTTCGAGTGTTGGGTGATGATATTATCCAAAATAAACTTAACACCGTTGAATTTATATCCACTCAATCCATATTCCACGCTGGAGCGTTATAACCCTTATAAGTCCACGTTGGTTATTTTCTTCATTAACGCTTGATTTCTTTCTTCGAATATAATCTTTACTTAACACCATCCGGCTCGATAAAGGACCATGTATTGAGCTAATCGGGACTTTTAGGTAAATTAAAGAACTGGATTGAATAATTTAAACTTGTGTATTGACCGTGTGATCACATGCGCTTATAATATAAAAATATGTGTCATTAAGAAAGACTTATAACTAATTAAGGATGCGTCGCTACTCGCTGCTATTATATTTATATCAGGCGCTCCAACAGATTAGTATTATTATCAGATAATTTCTGTTATTAAACACGTGAAATAATGTTAAGGCATGTTAGTAAAAAATAACATGTAGGTTGTACATTACAAGATAAAATGAATAATTAAAAAAAATATTTGTAAACTACCTCCCAGCTGCATATGCATAGAGCTTACATAATATGAGTAAAGAAAATGGAATTTAAAAAATACCAAGCCATAGCCTTGGAGGAAGAAACCATACCATGAACTCTTAAAGCAGGACAGTTTACATTGTAGAAGCGAGACGCAGCATTACAGTGCACGTAGCGGCGTCTTGCTTTCACATCTTATACTGTCTTGTTTTAAGAGTTCATGGTATGGGGGCTGTACATAGGGTGAACAACGCTTAGTTTATTAATAGGCTTTTTTTTAAGTCACTTGATATATTAGAATCCTTGATAGACCTTTTATATAATTTTATATAATCATTCACGGACTCAGAGCTGTTGAGAAAACATTCAGATTTGGCTCATTTTCGTGGGGCAGTACCTTACCGTAGCCCCTAGATCTATCAACAGGACCTACTGTTGAAGAACCTGTAATATGTAGAATACCTATGTTAAATAACTACATACTAATAAATACATTAAAATAACCTAACTTGAGCAGTGACAAGACAAATTAACTACGTAGGTGACATTCTAGAATTCCTGACTATAACTAGTGTATCCGGTAATCGTTAAGGTACTTGTATACTTGTATTCCAATCCATAGAAGTAGCCGACGAAGTAACAAATACTATATGAAGTATTGTAATGATATATATATGTAGGTATGTATTTATCGGTGATCTCGTGTTTTCTCGCAATAAGTACCTTTGATATGTACTGTTTTTTATTGCAGTTTGTGTATCGTCCGTCCCTCGGTCGCTCATAAATGTTATCACTATTAATAACACATTATTGTAGAAACGCGCAGGCGCCGACAGTTTGTATTTTTCACTCTCCGAAATGATTGCCGCAATAGTAGCTGCTATATTAATACCATATATAATAGTGTACTGTTATAAAAATGCGTACAAAAGACCGAAGAACTTTCCGCCAGGTAAGCTAGCAAAAATTATAAATAAAGTGATCATTTTCTTTGTTTTGTGAATTTATTCAGAATTAATTTGATGAGTCAATTAATCAAAACTTTTGTGTTAACTTTAAGTAAATGGTTTCAAATATTTTTCATTAGTGTTATTAGGAATTATTTTTATCCCTAAAATCATATTAAAACCTCATGATGTCCAAGAAATTACTTTACATCAATTCTAACGTTGAACAACGCATCAAGACGAACACGAAGAAATCGGTTTTTCGATTAAGTAGTTGTCCATTCCTTGATAAAAGAAGCTTAATATCATGAATGACAATTAATTGCAATACAACGATAGGGTGGCGTGCATGCTTCTTCGTTGATGTTCTATTATAATGCGTAGGTACAATACTTTTATAGGGGATCAGACAGGTCTTCGAAACTATTAAGTAGGTTCCTAAATGACAATGGCTTAGTCATAAACTATGGGAAAATTTACCAGTGAAGTTCATGGAGACACTTTCCACAAAAGATATATCTACCTATCCTACATAGATACAAATTGTCGTATTATCAGATGAGTTTATAAGGAGTGTCTATATTAGACAAGTTGAAATAACTTTAATGCTCCTGTAAATAGAGCTTTCAAGCAGGACAAGTTACGGTGCCAGTTGTTTGGCTACGACAGCCTAATTATGAAAGATTGAAGTGCCATTTGAATAGCTTCTTTGCTCAACGTTGATATTAAGGTACGAGAGGTGCCTTTAGTGTCTAATGGATAATATTAGCGTTAACATGAGCTTACAGTTAGTCTTATGATCCGCATTTCTCTAGCTTTTATACCGTTTGTAGTATGTAAGATCTTTTATTACTCGGGAAATCGTCATGGACTTCCTCCGTCCTGGGGCGAATGGAGGGATGTGTTGGACTCGAACTTGGACGAAGTCGTGGTGGCCTAGTGGTTGACATACCGGATTTCTATGCACGAGGTTGCAGGTTCAAACCCAGGCAAGTATCAATGTGACTTTTTCAATGTCATAAATACTTTCTTAGATATTCTAAGACACCACTGACTGACGGTGACGGAAAACATCGTAAGGAAACCTGGATTTAATTATCTGAAATCGCCAACCCGCAGTGAGCTAGCGTGGTGATCAGTGCTCAATCCTTCTCTATACGAGAAGAGGCCTTTGCCCTGCAGTGGGACAGTTATAGGCTGTTATTATTATAAACTAGATGTGCCCGCGACTCCGTCCGCGTGGAAATTCGGAAACAGCAAAAGTATTTTTAAATTGTTTTTAATATATTAGCATTAGCTAAGATTGAGCGAATTCGATTTAGTAGTTTTTACGCCATGCCGTACTATTTTATTACATGTATAGCTGTTGCCCGCGACTTCGTCCGCGTGTATTTCGGATAAAACACCAGTAGTAAATTGAACGTTTAACAAAAAAAAAACCTACCAGGCAGGCTTTTTTAAGTAGGTTAAAAATCTTTAAACCACTTATTTAACTAAGAATACTTTCCGGTATTTAAAAAAAACCGCAAATATTGAACGGTAATTACGGAAGTTACAGAAAGTCTATTGATAATAATATATAACTGAAGAAGAGAATATAAATAAATCCGTTTTGTGCGTTTCTGAGTTCCTGCACATTGAAACTACTGTAGAAAAAAAATACCAAGGATAAAAGACAACCGTGACGACCTGATTGGCGCAGTGGCTAAGAGATTGGTTGTGGGTTCGATTCCCGCAAAAAAAGTGTGATCCGTAGATGTTTGTCCCGATTTCAAGTTTGTGAAACGCACCCACGATACAGGAGAAATTCCTAGTGTGGGGCGACGTTTTAAAAACCTATACAATACAACCCATTTCTATTATTTTGGATATTTTGTCTGTGTGTCGGTTTATTCGTAATTAAGTTAAAATAGGGAATCATTGCAGTTGACTCTTATAAAAAATATTGTTATAAAACATACGACAACGACACGCTTGTATTCCGCGAAGGCGTAGGCAGAAGTGCACATATTGTACAGTCAGCAACATAAGTAGCTTAACATGTTAAGAAACCTTATGTCAAACAATTAAAAGAAATAAACATCAATTCAAGTTATTGTTTTAAATTATAGGAGCGTCTAAATGATGATCTGTGAATATTTAAGACTTTTTACTACATAAGAAGTACTTCTTCAATTAATGGTTTGTTAAAAATGTTAAATATTCAGCTACTTATGTTGCTGACTGTACCTACTCCCACAATTTCGCTAGGTTTGGTGTAGATCCCAATGTATCAGTATCTCAACAGACAAAATTTATAGAGAACTCGTGACCTAAGAGTAAGCGTCGTACGATTGTGTGTGCGTGTAAGAAGCAGCTAAGTATTCGTAAGATTAAAGGCTACTTTAAGACTGCGTGAGTCAATGGTAATGGTTGATGTTGATGGTCATGGCAAAGCATAAGGCTGTACACTCAGCCGAAATCGTTATACACAGGATAGAAAATCTATCTTGCTGCTAGAATGTCCGCCTCAATGATGTTACAGCTAAAGGATGCCTTTGAGCTAGAAGTCGCTAAATTACTTTGATAGAAATAAGTTCCGGAGAACCGTATGTGTTACTTGCTGCGAGAATTACAATTGTCTATGAGGTAATGAGAAAAAATCTATATCTATACATATAATAAAATCGTAAACGACCCGTGTCTGTACATTCAATTTTAAAAAAGAAAAACCATTTATACCGCCGTACCCATACTGGCGCGGCGAGATTTGGAAGTTTTATTTCATCTATATCTATACCGATTTCTTTTTTTTTTATAAAATAGATATTAAAGTGTACTTTTTGAATATTGGAGTTTGATAACGATATATCTATGTGAAATACAATACATTTATATATTTTATTAATATACTTGAAGAAGTGCCTAACGATTAAACACGTTATTGTGGCTAATTTATAAAAGATAGATATATACTATCGAGGACTTTTTTGTAGAGCTTTTAGAGACCATCATTTTTGTAATACATACTTTTGGTGTATGATCGACGTATGCGAGGATAAGAGCTCGAAAGCGCATTTTCATCCGACTTGCTGCAAATTTATCGTTACTGCTCAGCTCCTATGTGTTTTAGCGTTATGTTATATAGCCTATAACCTGCCCAGGCGTATGGACTACAATTGTACCAAGTTTGGTTAAAATCCCTTCAGTAGTTTTTGACCCATGCGTGCACATACAGACAGACAGACAGACAGACAGACAGACCGACAAAAAATTTACTAATTGCATTTTTGGCATCAGTATCGATCACCAGTTATCCTCCAATAATAATTTTGAATATATATTCAATGTACAGAATTGACCTCTCTACAGTTTTATTATAAGTATAGATATGTTTTGCGTTTCAAAACCAAGATGTATTATTAAATAGTTTTTGCGTGCGGCTTCACCCGCGTTAACCCCTATTAAAACCCCTAAGAGGGTTGAATTAAATAAAAGTAGCCTATGTCCTTTCTCGGGTCTTAAACTTTCTACTTGCCAAGTTTGATCAAAAGCCGTCCAGCGGTTTAGTCGTGAAGGTGTAACAGACAGACAGAGTTACTTTCACATTTTTTGACGGCCTGATTGACGCAGTGGCTAAGCGATTAGACTGCTGCGCTAAGGGTCGCGGGTTCGATTCCCGCACGGGGCAAAAATTTGTGCGATCCGCAGATGTTTGTCCCGAGTCTGGGTGTTTGTGTATGTGATATTTCATGTTTGTGAAACGCACCCACGATACAGGAGAAATTCCTAGTGTGGGTCAACGTTTTTTGTAAAAACAAAAAACAAAAAAAAAAAACAAAACATTTAAATTATTAGTATGGATGGATATTAAAAGACACAAAAGTACAGAGGTCACGAGTCATACGCCATTAGCGTATATTAGTATGCTTAAATCATATTTTTTTGCCCCCAATGACTTTTAAGACTCAACATTAGATAAAACACGAGTTTACTTTTGTTATGACTTAAAATACTTCTATATATAATATTTTAGTTTAGGTTCTAAAATAGCAATAAGTTGTGATGGTAGGTCCCATGCTATATGTATACACCTATTGTATCAATATAACATTGTTGCCATAATTATCTCATTCATTGTTTTCCTTGTATTCCTCTACAATATAAAATAATGTCAACACAATCTGTAAATTATCACTTTGTATGTAAATGCTGTTAATTAGCGCCTCTTGATTGGCTCAGACATGCAATCTATCAACGCAATTATCACATTTACTGTTTAAATAGCTGTGCCCGCGACTCCGTCCGCGTGGACATTCGGGTCAATTCGCGAACACCAAAATTATTTTTAAATTGTTTTCTCAAACGAACGAAGTGACATTGTTTAACTTGTATGGTTCACGTCTGTATTCCTTAAAGGTATAATGTATGTGCATAGTCACTAGACGTGTATACCTAAGTACAATACAACCGACAGTTCTTGGCCGGCTTGAAGTTAGGCTAAGACGAAGTTCTGCGCATGTCAGTTCAGCCACAGTATTGCGCAGTCATCCGCGCAAACTTCAGGCCGGCCAAGATCAAACGGCCGTACTGTACTAAAACGTACTAAGTCCTAATAATGTTGATACATAGTGTTGTCCACTAATAAATTGTTTTATTCTACTGTAACAGCTTTATCTACAGATAACACGAACTAAACAAGGCTACCTGTTACTGTTAGAGGATTAAAATTGAAAACAGATAAAATCCATAAAACTAATTACAAATACGCATGTTTATATCAGGATCTATTGTTTTTTCGGTTAGGTATGGTCAGTAACAGCAGTAAGGTACGTCTGTCTAAAACAAGTTAAATAACATGTCAAAATATTGAGAAAAATATTCATCCCACAAAAACATTTCATGTAATGCTGCCAAGACTCTTGAGGTCATTAATTACGCTTTAACTGTTATAAAGATCGCATGGAGAGCCAAACCCTAACTAACTCTGGATCGCATGGATTGGAGAGCCAAGTCCTAAATTACTAACTCTACTCTTTCTTCTAAATGTTGTCTGGTAAGCGTAAAAGCGATAAGAACACCATTGTTACTACCCTTTAAAAAGATAATGTTATATTAGTTATGTAACAATTTTGGTGTACAATAAAGCATTACCTATTATATCTATTTAAGTATCTATAAACCCTACATCTTGTTAAAACGGTATGGCTTGGCTGTTTCATATTTATTAAACTTTAGGCTTTTTTTTACTGTAGACATCTTGACTACTAAGACTTCTTTCGTCCTGGGGCGGCCTAGAATCAAAGGGTATAGTTTCGTTTCGGCATCCATAATTTGATTAACGACTACTGCAAAATTATCTATCCTATATATCCAAATTACTATCTATCCAAACGTAAAAGAAGACCCAGAACACGGTTCAATGACCTCAACATGAACTGGAAGTAAACATGAATAATAAATTCACATAAGTTAAGGATAACTGTTTGGCCAGAATTTAATTAACAATACGTTATCTGTGCACTTGTTTCTGATATAATTACAATGGATTCATTTATAAAATGAATCAGCATTTAATTGTACTTCGGTTGACCTAAAATATTTTACATAATATGTAGAACAGATAATGGTCTTTGTTGTTAAAACGTGTGGCACGTGCAGTTTTTCTACTAAGTGTATAAGAACGGGTTGATATGTTATGTGATTTTCAAGTCGTCTACGAATCGACGTACGAGAAAATCCTTAAATATGTAGTTCCCACCAAAAATTAAGTGTAGATACTTATGTATATGAGGAATTCTCGTGCCGTGTAGTTTCCCTAATATTGTTTTAGAAAACCTTCAAAAACGATAGGATAAATTTAGGCTAATAAGTATATGGCTACTATATATGTATACTACGGCTACCCACGCAGTAATATATTTATTATCTCGTTTGTCACAGGTCCACCTAACCTGCCGGTATATGGTGCTTTCTGGATAGTTCTGTCATATGCGTTCAGTGACCTCGCTGCTGCCTTTCGCAAGATTGGAGAGAAATACAACACGAAGATAATTGGCCTGTTCATGGGACCAGTACCCACGATTGTCGTGAATGACTCCAAATTGATAAAGGATGTTCTCAACCGTGAGGAGTTAGATGGACGCATGGACATTATCTTATTCAGGCTGAGGTCTTTCTGGAAGAAACTTGGTAAGTTTGACCACTACTACTACTCCTTACTTTGAACCCTAAGTTTTCTTCTCAGAGGTAGTAAGTGAAAAAATGCCTACGCCATCTTGTTTCTTGTTGATTGTGTGACGTGTTTGTGAAACCTATTTACAGATATAAATCATTTATTCATTTGAAAGAGTTTGTTATTTTTACGACTGTTCGGAGAATTTAGATTAGTTAGGTTGTAGGCAATAATCAGCAAATTAAAAGATAGTATATGTTTTTACTTATAAACATAAGTTGTCATTGGAACACTACTGGTTCATTCATGAAGGAAAAGCAAGACTGGGTTCTTTTTTTTAATGTGTTTTATGTGTCGTATTTACGAATCTGGGTCTAAGATTATTACCTAATTTGCGTATGTAACATTTGTTTAACTTTATGGAATGCAATAAAGTATTGAGTAAAGTTCTTATTATCAATTTATCAGTAATTCGTACATAAAGTTCAGTTGGAGGTCAAATGTTATACTCACATAATAATAACATAATTATAGTATAGCAGTTTCAACCGCGTTTCATTCTTAATCTTCATTAGACTTAGATTGTCAAAAACTCGGCTGCTGTGGGCAATTTTTCAAAACATTGCGAACCAAATCAAATACGTATTGATCTCCGTTATATTTCTGTTACCCCGGTACCCATGACGTAAGTACATTTTAGAACAAAAAATTTTGCTACTTTGATATTATTGCAACTTTCAAAGGTTTTTTGAAAATAAATTATAGCCTATGTTACTACCTGATAATTTAGCTTTATGTTGGTGAAAAAATGTTTAAAATCCGTCCAGTAGTTTTGGAGCCTATGCGGTACAAACAAACAAAAAAATCCTCTTTACCTAAGTAAGTACAGAATATGTAACATTATAATAATAATAATAATAAGCCCCTTATAAATCTAACTTCACGTCCGGTTCGATCATCAGTAACCACGGGAGGGGCGGACTTTGGCAGCTTTAAGCTAATTACTTACCAAAGACCAACGAAGCTATAGTAAACACAGAATGCAATGCGATTAAGAAGCGGTAATAATCTACCCCAGGCGGGTACCGGAGCCGACAGCAATGGAGAATCCCGTCTCGAGCCTTCGGGCTCGGGCTGTCCTACGTATTCTGGGGGGGACAACGTATTGCAATCTGCCCAGTTGAGAACTGCTGCAGACAATCACAATTATCATCATGACTCATCTTCAGTATATAGTTCAGCATCATCCAGTATCTTCCCATCCGTTCCATCTAGTCATCCATACTCCCGCTCACCAACTCATTCATCCTCAACACCAAGTAGTATGCTGTTGGAGGATGTTGTGCAAGAGGCTCACACGGCCACTAATCCTGCACCCACCGCCACTAGCTCCAAAACGCGTAGAAAATGGAGTAAACCAATGAACGAATTCATACTACGCACATATCTTCAGCTTACCTTAATGGAAACTGACATTAGCGGCTACTTACCATTACTACACACCAAGTTCATAGAAAAGTTTCCAGAGAAACATTTAATAAGCCGACAGAGAGTAGGAGATCAAAGAAGAGCCATCGTAAGGAAAAACCTACTAGCACAATGCGACATAGATAATATTTACAGTGAAGTTCGGGATGAAATAAATAACATTCAAATAAGCACACAAACACAAAATATACAACCCATTCAGATAGACAACTCTACTACACAAATAGACTCTTCAACGCCACCCAGAATCATGCAATCACAGTTAACCAGCACCACACAGACTAGCCAACGAATGCGCTGGAATAAGGTGCACAATGAAGCAATAATGCGGGCCTACTATAGAATAACATCATTAGAAGCAAATATTACAGCTTATAGAGGACCTTTGCACCAAGCTTTCATCACTACATTTCCACATTTAGATCACATTACAGAACAGAGAGTAGCCGACCAAAGACGGTTAATAATACACAATAGATACTTAAGTGAAGAAAGGCTACAGGCTATAAAAGATGAAGTAGCAAGTGAGTTACCCTTAGACAGTAATAGGGATCCCTGTACTCATAGTTTCAACCTTGAACCTTCTCACTCAGAACTGACAATCGAGCAAAACATCAATAGCCTAAATTATAGTAATCCTGAAATAAACACCCAAATCGATAGTGATACGAATACTACACAAGAAACAATACCACATTCACTCCAACAAAAAACTACAGAAATAGAACAAACTTTTAACGATGCCTATCAATATTTTAAAAACACAGACCCTACACAAAGAAGTTATATCCCTAAACAAAAATGCTCAAAAAAACTAGCTGCCATAGTGCACTGTATTAATAAGGATATACTTCCAAAACACATAAGGGGTGATACAGAATTCACTACTCTACAATCAGTACTGTACTGCGCGGCATGGGCGGCAGCCAAAAGCAACGGAGCTAAGATTAACATACCACCAAGAGTAGAAGTGAATCGCATGCAGAAGAAAAATAAGCCGAAATGGCAAGTTAGATTGGAGCGTAGAATAGAAGAATTAAGAGCACAGATAGGCAGACTTACACAGTATATAAGGGGAAATAGAAGCGATAAGATAGTAAAACACGTAAAATACATTCAGAACCAATACAAGATACACGCTACTTATGAAAGTCCTAACACACTTTTTTCCGAATTTTTAGATACACTTAAACAAAAGCTTACCACTTTCAGCAATAGATTAAAAAGATATAAAACCTGTACCCTACGCAAGACACAAAATAAACAGTTTTTATGTAATGAAAAACAATTTTATCGCGGATTAAGAATACCTGTTATTAATAACCACGCGAGCATACCCATAGACCATAGTACACAACCAACACACACTCCACAAAACACACCCCAGGATAATAGTGTACCGCCTGCTGAAGACCTACGCAGGTTTTGGGCTAACATCTGGGAAAATCCAGTTCAACATAACAAAGAGGCTAACTGGATACTAAAAGAACAAAGTAGTCATCTGAACTCTGAACCTATGGACTTCCAATGCATATCCATTGAAGTGTTCCAGGATGTAATTAAAAAACTGCACAACTGGAAATCCCCTGGCTCAGATAACATCCACAACTACTGGTACAAAAAATTCACGCATATTCACCCATTCATTCATAATTACATAAACACATTCATACAGCAGCCACACACATTACCAAACTTTGTCACAGTCGGCACTACATACATGTTACCGAAGGACCCAAATAACTTGTCCAATCCAGCGAAGTACAGGCCCATAACTTGTCTCCAAACTATTTATAAAATAATTACATCCTGCTTAGCACAATTAATTTACAATCATGTAGATAAAAATAATATCTTAGCAGAACAGCAGAAAGGGTGCCGGAAGTTTAGTCAAGGATGTAAAGAACAACTTACAATAGACTCAGTGCTCCTCAAGCAGACTCAGAAAAAAAATTCAGATTTGTATTCTATGTATATAGATTATAAGAAAGCGTTCGATTCCGTACCCCATAGCTGGTTGCTCCAAATTTTAGAAATTTATCGAATACACCCCCAGTACCTTAGTTTTCTGCAAAACACAATGTCTAATTGGGAAACAAGACTACGACTGACTACTGACACGAATACAGTTACCACAGAATCCATTTCAGTGCAAAGAGGCATATTCCAGGGGGACGCCCTAAGCCCTCTTTGGTTTTGTCTCGCACTGAATCCACTCTCCAATATGCTAGAATCAGTGAACGCAGGATTTAATTTAGATTACAACAATATAAATAATACGGACATACTGACTGACTGTTCAATACATAAAATAAATCACCTTTTATATATGGACGACATAAAACTTTACGGCTCCACCGAAGACGAGCTGCAACAACTAGCTCAAATCACTGAAACCTTTTCGCAAGATATATGTATGGAGTTCGGAATCGACAAGTGCAAAATAAACTCAATTAGAAAAGGGCAACAATATGAACACCAATACCACATGCAGAATGATGAACTTATCGTTGCGCTAACAGAGAACGAAGTGTACAAGTACTTGGGTTACAATCAAGGTCAACAAATAAAACATAAAGATATTAAAGACAATTTGACCAAACAATTTAGACACAGATTAAACACAATATTACGAAGCCATCTCTATTCTAAAAATACTTTTAAAGCTGTAAATACCTACGCAATCCCTATTCTTACATATTCCTTTGGAATTATTAGCTGGAGCAAATCAGAAATAAAATCCCTACAAAGAATAATTAACACCTCGCTTACCCGACACAGAAAACATCACCCAAGATCTTGTATACAGCGAATGACTTTACCGCGAAGCGTTGGAGGCAGAGGCCTAATCGATATTTTGAATTTACACAATAGCCAAATTACTAACTTACGAACCTATTTCCATAAAAGAGCTCTAACATCCACTTTACACAACGCAATAACCCAGAATGATAAAAAGTTAACGCCACTTAATTTAACAGACAAAACACAACAAAATAATGAAATACAGACCGACAGACAGACTAAATTTAATGAATGGACTCGAAAAGCGTTACACGGACGACACCTCCACGACTTGAACCAACCTACCGTCGACAAGACAGCGTCGAACGACTGGATCAAGCGTGGAGAACTGTTCCCTGAAACGGAAGGGTTCATGCTTGCTATACATGATCAGGTAATAGAAACGAAGAATTATAAAAAACATATAATGAAGTTAGCTAACTCCTCCGACGACTCGTGTAGAAAATGCAAGGGAGCTCCCGAAACCATCCAACATATAACGGGAGCATGTCGGGCTATCGTTCAAACCGACTACAAACACCGACACGACCAAGTAGCAGCAATCATTCATCAAAACCTTGCATTCAAACTCAAACTCATATCAGAAAAAACAGCATACTACAAATACACTCCACAGACCGTACTAGACACTACAGACTACAAACTCTACTGGGATAGAACTATACTTACGGACAAAACCGTACACTACAACCGACCAGATATTACCTTACACGATAAGAAGAACCAAAAAGTATACCTAGTAGATATAGCCATCCCTAATACACATAACCTCTCATCCACACATACAGAAAAACTAACTAAATACACCGACTTAGCCATAGAAATAAAATCGCAGTGGAAGGTAAAGACTGTTCAAACCATACCTATTGTGCTCTCGTCTACCGGAGTCATACCTCGCACCCTGCACACAAGCCTTAAACTACTAGACATTCATCCACTCTCTTACATCCTCTTACAGAAAGCAGTCATACTCAACACATGCAGAATAGTTAGGAAATTCCTATCTATGGACTCATCTTAAACAGTTCTCGTGCTTGGCTAAGGCCCGCATGAAAGCAAAGATAACCCCTTTTGGGAGAAAAATAAAATGTTTAAAAATATAATAATAATAATAATATCTTGGGACAACTCACACACGGTCATCAGATCCCAAACTAGGCAGAGCCTGTATTATGGCAACCGGACAACTGATAAACATACTTAAATATTTTTAAATACATACATAATATAGATAAATTACACCCAGACACAGAACAAATCATTATGCTCATCACACAAAGATTTGTCCTGGGTGGGAATCGAACCCACGACCTCCGGTTTAGCAGTCAGGGCCACTAACCACTAAACCAACAGGCCAGTCAAATGTAAACTTTACATTAAATGTAAAGTTGTTAGTTCCATAGTTTCTGTTTCACTTTGGAGTTTGAAATCAAATGGCATATGCTTTACTGGTCCAATGAGCTGAGTTCTGAGCTTCTATGACGTTTTATTGCACATAAAACCTTAATCGGTATAGTAATAAACCCTCTAAAAGGTAATCCAGTGTAGGTCTAAGAGTTCTACTTGCGACTAGCTTGGTATTTTAGCAGCCTATGTTTTGTCTACGTTAGAAACACTGATTTACTTAAAACATAAACAATAAATCCTAAAACGATTGTGGAGTCATAATGTATGTGCTTGCTTTGATCACATAAAGTCGTATAGTTCGCCCAAATCTTTTTGAGATCTCAGATGTTAGCTGCGAGAGGTTGCGCAGTAGGTACCCGTTTTTTAGATTTTAGTAGCACGGTTAAAATGAAACAGATAGAGAATTTGTTCGACGGACCTGCTCAGTTTTGAATATGGGCCTAACTTCAGAAGGGTCATAGAGTTTGCGCGAACTACCATGGCCTATACCTATTGTCGCATTTTAAAAAGAAACGGTGTGAACACAGCCTTAGTTTAAGTGCGGTCACAAAGTAGTTAGGCCGGTAATTGTGGGCCAATTTGCGACATTATACGGCCTTTTAGAACATAACGGTGATACGCATTAGTAAGTACGTAATATACCTGAGTAGTTACCGAGATAATAATAGTTTTACAAAATCTCAAACTAAAAATGTAGCTAACTGAAAATTTTGTTACAAACAATTTTTTTAAATAATTTGGTGATTAGATTTACCATCGCTACAAAAAGAAACGAAAGAGGGTGAATAAAATGTATACGACTTCAAATTCATTTTTTATTTTTATACTTGTGATCTAGGGAATATGCATGTATTTTTTCATACGATACCTTAATTACATCGCATCGTCATATAATTGTGGAAAAAAACTAGCGGCAAAAAACGAAAATTTATATTTAAAATTATTTAAGAAGGCGCAGCGTTGGCAGGCTGGCCTCCCCCTTAGAACGCCACAATGAATGGCCACTTGCCATTTGCATCCACCGGTTGCCCGCAACTGTGGCAATGTTGTCGACCTGCCGCCCTAGGCAAGTGGCAAATCGCCGTTCATTGTGGCGTTCTAAGAGGCCTTCATAAATAATTTATTCCACAGTTCCAAGTTAATTTGGGTGGACTGTTTTATTCAATGAAAATTTAGTCAGGTGACATTACAATCATGTTAATATGAAAGTCCTACACACTTCCGTTATGTATTTTGGTGATTTTACGTCACCTTTCTCTTGTGACCCTCTTACTTCGTACTTAGTTTAATTGCGTTGTTTCATATTCGACATGTAGATAACGCTCCACGCTTTGTAATTATAAATGGTACTTAATTGCTTGTGATTACTTTTTTGTTATTAAAATTGGTTAGATAATAATAAACAAGACGTAACATCACGCCTGTATTCCCCAAAAGGGTAGGCAGAGGTGAAAAAATAGTAAAATGTGAATCCACATTTCGCCAGTTAAGATAAAGTCTCAATGTAAGGGGGCGAGCCTATTTCTATGAACCCTATTCAAACCGAGCACACATCCAGACTCCGTGCTGCTACTGAGCATTACCTGATGAAAAAACCCAGTATTTAACACTTATCCCGACCCAGGATTCGAGTCCAGGACTTTATGGTTAGAAGTCGCGCTTAGGTACCACTAGATAGACTAACTAACGAGCTTGTATTATTAGGACTAGAAACAAAATAGGGGGGAATAGAAATTCTTAGTGACTGATTGCTACATTTTAAATGCCAAGTAGTTCCTACTTATGCAGTCCGTAATTATTATGATTGTTCTCCGTAATTAGTATTTTAATAGACCATTTAGTCCGTGTCATGATTGTTTTACTGTAGCTCTACTTAAAACCTTATTATAGTTGTGCTGTGGGTAGCATATTCACTATTCTTTAACATACGATTAGAACTAATGTCCTACTACACTAAATATATACTTTTGTATTTAATACAGCCCCCTTACCATGAACTCTTAAAGCAGGACAGTTTACCATGTGGAAGCGAGACGCCGATACGTGCTGTGTAATGCAGCGTCTCGCTTTAAGAGTAATTGGTAAACTGTCCTGCTTTAAGAGTTCATGGTAAGGGGGCAGTGGGTAATCCAGGTGTTAGTATAAAAGTAGAGTCCAATAAAAGGTTGGATGGGTACAGTGGACGTTTTCTGTTGTGAAAGCGAGACGCCGCACTACACTGCACGTAGTGGTGTCTCGCTTCTACAACGATAAATTTCCTGCTATAAGAATTTATGGTAAGAGGGTTGGATGTCACGTGAATGCTCCGACTAACAAATAAATAAATCATATATATTTTCTCATCACAACATTTGTATACAATTAGGATGAAATAAATACAAAGCATTAGGTTATTCTGGGAGATTGGTGCCTGAACTAGGCGTTAGCCTGTATTACAGGCCACCAGGCCTCCATCCTAGTCATAACAGCTATTTTACTACAGATCAAGAGCAGATTGTAGTGCTAGGTATGATAATTTATCAGTCTGAGGATTTTTTAATGTGGAATAAACAAACTGTTTTAAACTAAGGAGTTAAAGACGATGCGTCTTTTGAAGATTAAATAAAATATTTAAATACATTCATTATTATTTTTACGTGATTTATTTACGTCGTAAGATTTCCTTAACTGCCAAAGGTGATGTGCGATTCTTGGCTTCTTAAATATACACACACATATTTAAATATATATACCTATAGTTGTATAGGTAGGTATGCATATGTTGTGTGAACAAACATGGATATACTGTGAGACGTAAATATTTGAGTTGTTCTGCTAACGAAGTAAATACCACAGGGAATAATATTTTCTTAAACAATTTGTTCGTCTGTTTTATTATATTATATTAGTTTTCTTGCATTTATACAAGGTCAGTTGCAGTTGTTTCTTTGTATAAAGTATTAACTTTTTACCTGATGCCTAGTGGTTAATCGATTGGAGCTTTTTGTAAGTGTAGCAGGTTCGATTCGCACTTTGTTAATTTGTTTGATCTGTAGATACTTAAGTAACACCTCATAGAGTATAATACTATACCTAATGTAAGAAAATGAGCTATTCAGTGTAGGTACAACATCAAATAAGCTATCTAACCTAACCTATGCTCTGAGCTACTGCTATCTAATCTACGTTTACCGTTTATCTTTTGTTAAATGACAGACGAAAAAAAGAAAAACGCAAACTCGGCTGTCGAGTTTACCTAGGATCCATTGATAACCTCCTAAGCCATCATCTATGCCAGCATCTTACTTATACTCGGATGTCAACGCTAATGCCTGCTACACACGTGACGTTATATCGGAGCGAATAATCAAGTAGATTATACATTATAATGCAACTACCGTGAAGTGCCGTGCCGCCGATAAATTGTGCAAACAAGATACGAATAAT
This sequence comes from Abrostola tripartita, assembly GCA_905340225.1. Lineage (NCBI taxonomy): Eukaryota > Metazoa > Arthropoda > Insecta > Lepidoptera > Noctuidae > Abrostola > Abrostola tripartita. Next base: position 3,972,173 of record HG996494.1, read on the forward strand.
TTTTAAGAACACGGTCGATTAATCCGCGCAACCAGTTGCCCATATAATTGTAAACGCATCGCATCGCGTAGCAATTTAGCAAACATAAATAAGTGTCAGTCTTATTGTTTTGACTTCACACTTTTTATCTTATCCATCATATTTTTTTATATGTGGAACTAATTTAATTTCAAACTCTTTTTTTATATTTTTTTACTTATTCCTGACTAATCAATTAATTATAAAACAATTATTGTTTTTTATAATATTTGTATTTTTGGTGTGCCTACTGATTTAATATTTGTATGCCAATCGGTAAAATGTGGAGCTACGAAAACTTATGAATTAAATTATGAATTAACACTAAACATTCTTCACAGGAATATTCTTCACGGACGGCTACTTCTGGCATGTGCAGAGAAGATTCTCGCTACGATACCTCAGGGATTATGGCTTTGGGCGGCGCGATAGTACGCTGGAGTCGGTCATGTCTGGCGAAATAAAGGAAATGCTTGACTTAAGACTGAATGGACCTAAGTTCCCAGGGGAAAAGGTAACCTATGTCCACATACCTAACTACTTAAACTACGTCTAAATACAGATAGTTAGTAAATTTCATACTCTTTTTATTTCAAGCAGTCTTTTTTAGTACCTTCTTTTTCGTATCGACATGAGCCAATTGCCACATGGAAATATGCCATGCCATGTTCTAGAGATTGGTCAATAGACACAAGGATGATAGGGAGGTTGACCCACCAGGGTGCGTTGGAAGTACTTAGTTATCGTCACTCATAGAGGCTGTCTACTTACACCCCTTTTTTAAGTTACTACAAAATATAACAGTCATAAATTGTGTCCGAATGGTTAGTAGGCTTGCGCCCTATTACATACATTTGATCTGTCTGATGCAATATGCTTTCTAACTCTCCTTGCAGTCTTTGAATGAGAATTTGCCCTCAGCAGTCTGGCTATCCCCTAACATGGATACAGACGTGACGATCTACCTTTAATGTTCTTGTTTATCCTGTAAAGCTGGTCTAGTTACGGGCCGCATTGTCAATTATTCGCTTCCTCATTATAGCCACGCTGTTTTGTGCACTTTGGACTTGCGGTCACATGTAAGGCCCTCAAACGAAATTGCAGGTTGTTAATTGATGTTTTCAAGACATCTAGAAGACTACTTAGGACCTACTATATGGATTGAACTTCAAAGCCACTCTTCATTATTTTCAGGAAATTGTCAGAGGTGACTTAGTTAACATGCCATACTATTTCTCAGTGCCATTCATAAACGGCATTATGCAAGTGTTATCCCGGAGTACTCTCCCGAGGTCGGAGTACCACGCGCTCTGGGCCCTCTCCCGGGGCACCGTGATGTTCCAGAGGGGTTCCAACGACATGGGAGGAGCCCTCTCTCTCACACCGTGGCTCAAGGACGTCATGCCCAACTACAGCGGGTACAACTCCTTGGTGAAAGGCAACCAGTATCTGCTGGATTTCTATATGGTATGTGCTTGTATAATATACATATAATATTGTAAGGTGTACTTTATAGGTATCATTAATATAATTAAAATTTTGTTACCCTCTCTTTTGTTAACATAACCAGAATGTGAGGAAACCACTTACTCCAATACGGACTTATTCAACTTTCCATTCCAAATCTTATGAAACATTAAACTGGAGCATTACATAAAAATAAACTAAAATCTGAATTTTAATTAATTATATCCATAAGTCTTCTTATACGATGATATCTGAATTTTATGTTCCAGAAACTTGTTGAGGACACGATGAAAACCCACGACGAGACATACGACCGCCACTTCCTTGATATGTACATAACTAGAATGAAAAATGAAATGAAGGAAGAGAAGCGCACCACATACTCAGGTAAATATGATATTTAAACTTGACACCTTTATTAAAATAAAATGAATGAGAACGATCACTGCAACGTATTCTGAATTATCTCAATTTTTCTTATCCCGTCGATGTTCTTATGTTAAAAATGACTTTCAGTCAGACATCTATGTCTACATATTATCATCTATGGCATGCAGCAATTAATAAATTTACCAAAAAGTCCAATAATATAATTTAAACTGTGCCACATAAACCATTAGGGTTAAGAAGACACAACCTGTTTTTAGGATTGATTGATCTGTTTGACATCCCAATTATTTTTAATCTGTCACTGACACCTACTGAGATAGTTTTCTATGATGAAACAGAAAACTATCTCAGTAGGTGTCAGTGACAGTGACAGATTAAATATTACCTCACTCGACTTCAATCAAAACAAACACACACACCTTCTCTTTCACTCCATCACAATTACACTCGTTCACACGCACTTACTATTTACACTCACACACTCGTACAATCACACACACACACACACCCTCACACACACATATACATACACACACACACACATACACTTGCACGTATTCCATTATAAACATTATTGTAGTATGAAAGAAAAATAAAATATTGTACTAGTTTATTGTAACTTTTTGTTAGGGACATGGACTGTTATTCCTTAATACAGGTTATTCTGTAACCTAGCTAGGAAAACAGAACTTCACCCACTAGATTGTGATTGACATGGTACAAACTCATATGTATAACTTTGTGTATGCCTCATGTACTAGAATCTCCCCTTTTTTATGAAATTATAAATTTATTATTATTATATTATTATTATTATATTTTGTAGGCCAACCGGATAGAAATTTCTTTGGATAATACATTAATAAATTCAACCGATTCTAATATCTAGTCGGAAGGCTAGGACAAAAGGCTATATTACTTTATTTGACCGTAAATAAAATCATTTGATCAAGGCCTGGCCTCACGCAGTACCTGGCAAAGGCTTGTAAGATCGAGACCTAGTTGTACTGCGCCCAGTAACTCAAATTATCAACATTACGCAGCATTTTTTAAACCATTTTAATTATTGCTAATGACGCATGATTTAATACGATATCAAATTACAAAACAGGTGTTTAATTAAGTATCAAATTAGTCTGATATGATAGTTAATTACACTTATTAAGTTATTATGATACTCTTTCATGTAGGTTGACTTGGAAATCCTCGTTATAAAAATTCGAAGAGATTTGTTTTTGAGAAACTCTTTTTTTTTAACTCATTTTATATAATTATACCAATCCTCCTGTATGGTCCGAGTCTTGCATTTCCTAATAGACTATTTTCTTCGACATTACCACACAAAGCTAGAACGATACTTTGATTTTACACAATTATTAACCTAACTGCAATGTTATCATATAATTACGAATAATTTACATGCAATTAGAATAAACAGTAACCTATATAAGGGTCAAGTGACGGACGTAACTAACACAGACACATACTTATTGCAATTATCTTCAATATGAATAAACATTAAACTTTTAATGAACTTTGGACAACGCAGATAAACAGGCTAAATCTGAATAATGTATTTATCCGTACTTGTACAATCAAAGGTACAGATTAAAGAAGAGATTAAAGGTACATTGAACTGCATTATATTTACGATTAGAAATATTAACACATGAATTGCCATTAAGCAGATACATTTTTTTTTAAATGCCCCACACTTGTTATTTCTCCCGTATCGTGGGTGGGTGACACAAACATGTAATATCACATACAGAATAACCCAGACTCGGGACAAATATTTGCGAATCGCACAAATTTTTGTCCGGTGCGGGAATCAAACCCGCAACCCTTAGCGCAGCAGTCCAACGCTTAGCCACGGTTCACGGTGTCACATGGTGACAGCTGACAGCGGTGGCGTCCAAAGGGTATAAACTATTTATACTTGGTATAATATTATATATTAGATATATAAGTTTAGACACTCTTCTAAGTACTTACTCTCGACTAACTAATTATTGTTTGTACTGTAGATGGAAAAATTGTAGTCATAGAAATGGTCTAGTGAAAAAGGCACCCTAAGTTTAGCCTGCAAAAATTGGTTCATTATGAAGGTTTATTACAAAGTTATAGCAATATAAACTATCAAGTAAACCGAATCGATATTCATCCAATAAAGTTAGTGCCAGGGTCTATGTTTATTGTGATAACATGTATTTGTTTTCTTTCAAACTTCATAGTGCAATAAATAAATGACTAGGTAAACGTTGTAGATACGTAGCACGAACCAGTATCATAGATTACGATTTTAATATTATAAAAACACAATATAAAATCCACTTTACAATCATCATCATCATCATCAGCCGGAAGACGTCCACTGCTGGACAAAGGCCTCCCCCTTAGAACGCGATAATGAACGACAACTTGCCGTTTGCATCCACCGGTTGCCCGCAACTCTGACGATATCGTCGGTCCACCTGGTGGGAGGCCTGCCAACGCTGCATCTTCGGGTTCGTGGTCGCCACTCGAGAACCTTTCTTCCCCAGCGGTTGTCAGTTCTTCGAGCAATATGGCCTGCCCATTGCCACTTCAACTTGCATATGCTTTGAGCTATGTCGGTGACCACTATAGAATAGAAATGATCTTTTATTATTGGATCTAAACGTAATTTGTGTAGGTATAATAAATTAAAATAGTAGCATCGCGGTCATTAACCTTAATACTATCAGACTACTCTGCAGTAGGTAGGTAGTACGTACAACATAATAATATGGTTTAACAATATAATTATGCACGTGGTGATCATTATCTACTCGTTAATACGCTGCAGTGGTTACAGTTATTGGTTGATATTCTTACTTAGTACCATAGTCCATAATCCATACTTCCATACTTAATATTATAAATGTGAGAGTAACTTTGTTAGTCTGTCTATCTGTCAGTAACACCTTCACGACTAAACCGCTGGATTGATTTTGATGAGATTTGGCATTTGGAAACCTGGATTTACGTATCTGAAATCGCCAACCCGCACTGAGCTAGCGTAGTGATCAATGCTCAATCCTTCTCTAAACGAGACGACTGTTATTTTTTTTATGTATAATTAATATATACTTTAATACGTTAATTAATGTACAACGTCATCTTATGAAACGTAATAATTTGGTGTTTCATAGATAGGTCAATGTTACTGTTGACGTAATTATATTACGATGACGATATCCCTCAAATAGCGGACGAGTAATAAAACCGTATTAACTGCATTAGGGTTAAAATAGAACTGTTAAGTACCTATAAATTATTATATTGATAAAAATAACCTTTGTTAACTTAGATATGTATACACCTGTCTTAGGGTGGATTGCACCAATCGTCTATTATCGTTAAGTCCGTACGTCAACGTTAAGTTAGTACAAAATTCTCATACAAGCGGCCATATTTAACGCTAACCGATATGACGAAATTTTTGGTGCAACTCACACTTACTGCCGCACTCAGAAACGTTAATGGTTACTTAAACTAACACTAAGTAAAGATTTTACAAAGAAAGGCCCTGGGTTCCAATCCCCAATTTAGTATCATGGAGATTAGATTTGTGTCCAGTTAATGGCAATAGGCTCGCCTGGATATTGCCTGGAACTATAACATAAGCGAAATGTGGGCGTACCGTCCACATCTGCCTTTTTTTTTTTTTTTTTTCAAGTGAGGAAATGCATTACGCATCCCTCGCCGTTGGGAGACGACGAGGGTATGTGGGACTCTCCCCCGAACCCAATAAGATCCAGGGGCATACCCACTAAAACCTCACATGCCTGCTCTGCGCTTTTGATGGCGGGGAGGCGGGATCGCTGCAGCATTCTACCGCCAACGTCCACATCTGCCTACCCCAACTCACATAAAACTGCTTAATCTTTTTCCAGTCCGATGAGCATGTGCATGGACCATGTTGATTGTTGATGATTTTTGACTGCTACGAGGATAGTCAAAGTGTTAAATTGTCTGCAATGCCAAGGCCAAAGATGATGTTTCCATTTCTGTTCTCATAAATGAATGACAATTGTTTCAGTGGACCAGCTGGTGCTGACGTGCACAGACTACACATTCCCCGCGGCGTCAGCTGTGGAGTTCGTGCTGGCTATGCTGGTGGAGCGACTCCTGATGCAGCCGGAGATCCAGGACAAGATACATGAGGAGATCGACCGCGTGGTTGGAAGAGACCGCCTGCCCAACCTAGACGATAGGCGAAAGTATGTCATATAGGAGAAAGAGGCCATATTTATTTATTTTTCATCATCTTCATCAGCCAAAAAAAGGCCAAAGCCAAAGGCCTCCCCCTGGGGTTAGGGGGTTGCCGTATTTCCCACGCTTGGTAAGCGGCTTGGGAATCGCAGTATTGGTGGTGAAGTTACAGAAGACGCTGCTGCCCATCTTCTAGATTTTTACTTATTTTTATTTATAGTTATTTAAAACGATACGATTCCGCGGACGTCATGCCTGAGACTGCTATCTTCATATAGACTTTTTTTAAATAATTATGGTCTCCAAACTAATTCCATGCACAGTTGTTGAATAATTAACATCTGACATTTTTTAATTTTATTCCTTTTCAGTGTTTATATACAACAAACGCTGATAAAACTATTTATTTGACACCAAATGGAAAAAGAAAAGACAGAATGGCATAAAAAATTAAATATTTGTCTTTGTTTGACGTCAATCTGCTAAAATAGCCTTTCATAAATTACTCAAACTCGAAATATAAAAAAGCTTTGTTGCAAAATTAATTATAATTACAATTTGCATAAATTGCCTGTCAAACAAGTGATAAGCGTTCATTCAATTCCTTGTTAACTTCCTGTGTCGTCGCAACCTCATTATTATATAATAGAACCGTTCCTGATAATGTTTATTACAAAGAGTTAATAAACAGCTTTATGTAGCGTTATAATGATAAAAAGCTTATTTAATATTTATACATACGTATATTTATATATTTGCTTTAAATAGTACGGCCGATGCGAATTACACTATTCACATTACACATCAACAGTAGACAATAAAAAAAGGAAACAATGAGTATACAATTTTAACAAAACACTAAATTACACAACATTTAAACTTAAAGGTAATGCTTGTTTCGTAAAGGGGTGGGTAAAGACCACAAAATTTGCAACGATCCTGATTCCTGACATCACTCCTTTGGGCTCATTCTTGTAACATCCTAACATTATTTATAGTATAAATGCGAATGTCAGTTTGTTTGTTTGTCACCTTTTCACGCTTACACCACTGAACCGATCATCACGATATTTTTAATTACGTCGTCAGGAGAAGGGTACGGTTAATTAAGTCAAATCTCTTATTTGCAAAGAATAAAAGTTCTAAAATTATATATATAGGTCGCTATGTAATGTAAAGGACAAAGGGTACGTTTTATCCAGAATATTAGTACTTTTCATGAAAAGAACGAAATCTTTCCACAGTCAATTGCTTTAAGGCCGCTAGATGGCGCCACGGGTCTTTCATGATTGAATTATTTTTTTAGATACTTGAGTAGTAATTGCACCTGAATGAATTGTCATAATCTGAATTAACGCGAGCAAAGCTGCGGGCAAAAGTTAGTTTTTCATACATCTTCGTCGACTTAAGAAATCCATAATTAAGCATTTCTTCCGAACTTTTCCGGGCGTTGCTTTTCAAATAATCCCATTATACTTGCTTCATTTCTTTTTTCAACATGCCCGTTTACGTAATTAATATTTTCGTCACTGCATTTATTGCATTCATATTAACTTTATATTTCTAACCCCAAATTAGACTAATTCTTCAGCTAGGTACTAAGCGCGTGAATATGATTATCATCCCTCGTCTCAAAAATTGTTTGGTGTGTGCATTGCTATAACTTCATTTTAACCGTCGCCTGTTATATGAAATTTTTCTTGGGTCTCAAAGCAATCGATTGGGTAGGTGCATTTTACCAATCATCTCCATAAAAACTTACAACAATTATCTGTATACCATAGAAATAAATGCCCGTAAGTAACTGTAGCTGTCCGTTGTGTCAGTTCACATCATCATCACTAGCCGGAACTCCGGAAAACGTCCAACAAAGCCACAATGAACGACAACTTGCCATTTGCATCCACCGGTTGCCCGCAACTCTGACGATATCGTCGGTCCACCTGGTGGGAGTCCTGCCAACGCTGTGTCTTCTGGCTCGTGGTCGTTACTTGATTGTTGTAGTTGGTCGTCGTCGTTGTGTTGGTTAGTCAGTGTTTATTCAGTCAGCTTTAATCGCCCTACATTAAATGGAACTCATTTTTACTGAAGTAAATTCGATGATCAGATCCTATGCAATAACCTACCTCCTTATAATTGTAACATTACCTATAAACCTAGGTCCGTCCATGTAGGCCGCATTTTTGTTATCATTTAATACCGAAGTAGCGTTGATAACCTACCACAACTCGTTGTGTCTTGTGACTTTATATCATCAGAAGTAATGTCCTCAGTGAAGATAAGATAGTATGGGCCCTAAATTTCTTGACTGATTAGTGTGTACATTAACCATGGTTGCTTTGATTTGTAAAGTGTGTCAAGGAAGCAAAATTAAAGTATAAGAGAGAAGAACTAGGAGAGGAGTTGACTGCTTTCGTCTAGTACACCTAGCTTTTAAAGATAGATGTTCCAGAAACATTCCCGTTTTAAAAAGAAAAAAAAATTGTTTAGTTTATACATAGAATTTATTTTTCAGTAGCAGCCAGTTCCCTGAGTTTGGATTTAGCGCTGTTGCAGTTCCGTGGAGTCCCGTGCCAGAATAGCACCTCCCAAATCCCTATTTCGTCCTGTGTGTGTCTTAGAAGGTGACTAAGGGAAATTCCAGGAGATGGGTTGTAGCGTCTTCTATAACTTCAACGTGGACGTCTTCCGGCTGATGATGAAAGATGTGTGTTACAATTCGCGCAATCCTGCCTTTCGGAGAGTATGGGTTCTACACCTGCTCACTTCCAGGTCGTGTCGGTTAGTTGTCCCAATCAAGACGATATAGGAAATGAATTTGAAGGCATTTGAAGCTGTCATCATCATCATCAGCTTTAACATAAGCCACCTCCCTTGAACGCCACTCTGTTTTATTTTTTGTAGCTGTAGGTACACTATATTAATAACTCCGGCTTAGTTTGTTAACCTCAACCTAAGAAATTCAAAAGGGCATGCAAAAAATTGGCTTATCTTCATGCATCTCTCACGTTTTGAGATAGGAATGTAATTAGGTACAATTTTTATAATCACCAAGATAACTGAATAAGGCTGGTGCGATTATGTAAATTAGTTTGCTGAATTATGGAACAAAGGTCTAAACACTTTTATGGAACTACTATCACTACAGCGGGGTGACTATGAGCTTGCATTGCAGGAACCAGCTGAAAATGACTTAGCAATTCAAGCTCATAGTAAGGCCCCTGTACGGTTTTTATGCAACTTTGTTTTCGCAGTAAAGTTTGAAGTGCGTTATATAAACTATGTAAGTGCATCAGTTACTTATATTTAATTGATAGTGTGTATGCAGTTAAAACGGCTTGGGAAAATAACCTTCCACACAAGTTAAGGTTAAGTTAATTATATAATTTTATTCTGTTGCTTCGGAATTATCTTGAGAATCGTATGCGTTACTAGGTGTCAATCTTAAATGTATTAAAGCGTAGGTACTATGGTTTTTATACCATTCAAAGTTAAATTCTGAGTCCCGTAGCGTGCTGCAGCAAATGCGTATTTTAAAACTAGCTTATACCTTTTATGTTTACCTGTTGTAAAAAGGTCTATCAATATGTGAGTAGGTATTGCTAATACATGATTAAACGGTTTTCCTTTAATACGTAGGTAGGTATTAAAGGTTTTAGTAAAACCTTTTTGCTTCAGAAATTCTGACTGTATCTATATTGGTACTCTTACTCTTCAGCTCTACTGTATCTATTTTGGTGAACTTACCTTTCGCACAGAAGTAATAATGCTCGTAACTCAACAGCATGCCGTATTTGGAGGCCTGTATCCGGGAGGCAATGAGGTACGACACCACAGTGCCCCTGGGAGTGCCTCACCGAGCCATGATCGACACCAAGTTGGGAGAATACGATGTTCCAGAGGTAAGAATAAAAGGTTTAAGGTTGTCTGTTAAAGATTGTTTAGTTCATTGTTCATTATACTAAGGATAATGAACTAATGGTATTGGGATACTTACAATGTCTTATCGCTTAGCGATCGCTCACTGACAAAAAAGTAAAGGTGTTGTGAGTCAACTTATTTTAAATAGGTATCAACGGGTCCACATAAGCAGCTTAAAACACCTGCGTCTTTTTTAATTTCGAATTATCAAAATATTTTATCTTGTGCAGTCAAAGATTTAAAGTTATAATAAGGTCATCATTGTTGTTATTTGTTTCTTTTTTGTCCACCTAATTTCGTAACCATTTTTTACATACAAGTAGACCAGACAACCTTATTTACATACGTAACATATTTTAAAAGACCTAAACATTTGTGCCGTGTGGTATCCGGCCTAGAATTGACCACCCCCTTTCCTCCCGTGGGTGTCGTAAGAGGCGACTAAGGGAAAATTCAGAAGATGGGCAGCAGCGTCTTCTGTAACTTCACCACCAATACTGCGATGCCCAAGCCGCTTGCCAAGCGTGGGGATTATGGCAAACCCCCCCGCTTAAACGGGGAGGCCTATGTTCAACAGTGGACGTCTTTGGCTGAGGATGATGATGATGAAACATTTGTTATTACCTACATTATTTATTCTCATAAAGATTCCTAAGATTACCTACATAATGTGGTTAATTTCCAGGGCACGATGATTAGCGTCAACCTGACGATGTTGCACATGGACAAGGAGATTTGGGGCGACCCTGAGAACTTCCGCCCCGAGAGGTTCATTAAAAACGGCGTGTTGGACGTCGCTAGCGATAAGAGTTTACCCTTCGGCGCAGGTATGTACATTGTACCTATAGGTATGTACCTCACAGACCCCGCGATCAGCCATTTTTTGTTGCCATGCACTGTGTCGATGTATACAAATGAAACAGAATTTGCGCTCAAACATTAACTCTGCCATTGCCGGTCCCAAGCCATGCGTTCTGTCGCACGGATAGGCGTTCTGGTAAATATTACAAGCCAGAAAAAAATTCAGTCTATTAATTGAATAATTGTCAAAAATATTTCAAGAATACTTCATTAAAATAAAATAGAATCATGATTAAAAAAGTCGTAAAACAGAGCTAAAAATTTTTTTTTTCGTCGCATAGTTTTAAATTTTGAGCGTACTGTCATATTTTATTTAATGATATTATAGGGAATATAATCTACTAAAGACATACCGAAAAATATTTCAATGAGCCGTGTGTTCATTTGCTGTTGATGCTGTTTTGAACATTTGCTTCTCACCGCGCCTTATCTAATGCGCAGGGTGTAAAACGTTTCAACGATGCGCGTGATTTTTGTGAACTAAATGACAAATCATCCAATTAGGCAACTACTCCGTTTTGCCAATAGAAAGCAATATAAGAACAAAGCACAAACAACTATTAAAAAACCAATGCTTATATCCAATCATAATGTCTTCTCTACCATATCTTAAAACGAAGCTAACGGCTACCTACTATCTAAATCTCTACGGTTCGGTAGCCGATTAGATAGTGATTAATTTGATGATTAGAAAACTGTACTGTGTACTTGTATTAGTACTTCGACAACAAAGGCAATAGGATAAAAATACAGTACGAGCGAACAATAGAAAACCTAGCTATAGAAAAGGTGAAAATGTAGAGTAGTTTAATTCACAAGAAAATGCCGATTTACCGGAATGAACCTAATGTAATTATAACAACGGTTAATTATTTTGCTAAATACGCTTGAATATAAATAGGTCATTATGTACTTATATGACACCACAAATCAATTGACATACATTTTATAAACTGTCAAAACGCTATTCATCCATAGATTTTGTATATTTATTTATTATAGCGAAACATGACGTCACTATTTTATAAACTCAATTCACTATTTATTAATTTCAAAACTAAAAATCTAATTTTACTAATTATTTGACTATTATTCAGGCATGAAATCAAGTTTTTCTTTTGGGAAGTAGCATCCTTGGAATTATTGCTTAATGATGTCAACTACCCAACTGTCAATTAAACCCATAAACAACTGCGTCAATAAGGCACATGCCTGCTCAAAAACTGAAATGGCCAGTGAGGCCACTTATCAAGTGAGTTATTATATTTACGAGTTGGGCATTCAATTAAACATAAGGTAAGGTAGGTAAGCAACAAGTTACGCCATCGATTGCCATTGAAACAAAATTATTTAGCTAAAGAATTCAATGAAGCAATATTATTAATGTTAATCGCACCTACGATACACGACAAATTCTTACATTACATTAGGACTAAGGGCTCCCACACATATCAGCGAATTCGCAACGCATCGCAAATATCTGCGAATTTGCTCGCTGATGATATTTACGATGCGTTGCGAATTCGCAGTTATGTGTGGGAGCCCTAAGTCAAAAAGGTAATTACTTATAATGAAGAGGCGCATTAAAAGGTTTGCTTGCAGTTTCCTTTATGAATAGAAACTTTTATAAATAAAAATCATTAATTTTCGGACAAAACATTTACATAAAAATCACAAATTTTGTAAAAAGAAATCTTTTCTCTACCTATAAAAGTTATAATAAAGCAGCGAAATCTGGATGTATAGACTTCCGATACATGAGAACTCCTCTACTTACGCCTATATGGCTTATAAGCATGATTTTTTATGCGTAGCATTACAATATGTATTTTATTTTATTTTATGCACACAAGTAGTTCACATGGACTAGAAACTAGTTCATAAACCCGCCGCAGCAGACTGGCGCAATTACCTTAGTTGCAACACTTAATAGCCAATAAAAAAAACCTCACGCTCTAGTCTACCATAGATCTGTTGGGTCACTATGTTGTTGGCATTTGACAACAGCCTTTTTCTTATAATCTTGTCACTGTGCATTATGCGAAATGCATTCAGAATTTAAATCCATGAATTATTAACTTAACTAAACTTATATATTTAAGTATGTAACTTAACGTTTATCTTTAATTCCGTTTATTAGATACCCTACTTTAAATGAAAACCTGTATTCCTTGCTATTATAGTATAAAAAGTGCTTGATATGGCTTTAGCATGTTGCCCACGGTGAGCTTTTACCTTTATTAATTTGAAAATACTTACCAGCCGTACGATTCTTAAGAGGCCACCTTAAGAACTCACTTCTAAATCCGCGGTGAGTTCAAGACTAGACTTAATTGAAGTTGGTATGCTCCAATCGTAGCCAACATGAAGACTTTAAAAGTTTTTGGAAGAAATACAAATGTTTACGTAAAGTTTTTCGGCAACTTAAACGATATGATTTTGTTTTTAATCCTTATTAATATATTTTTGATCGAAGACACTAGCGCAAAGCGAGGTGACGAGTGAGATGAAGTCAGTATTTCAGAATAGCATAGCTGAGCACAAAAATAGACAAGATATTCTACATCAAAACATTTTTAGCAGATGTTTTGAGTGTGCTTGTCAATTATGTTCTGACAAAACTACAAAAACTACTTAGTACTTATCTACCTACTTAAATAAAATGAAGGAAGCATAAGTAGGTACAAAAGTGTATTTTATGTGTCGTACATAACAATTATATTTTTTCCTTTCGAAATATTTGGTTATTTTACAGGTTTTTTAACATACGATCTTATATATATACACGATCGTTTCCAAAATACATAAAATTTTTGAGGTTCAAGTCAGCATGACTCTGTGCTTTTAAGCTCTAAGATAATCTTTTATAATTATAATATTTATTTATCATACTTTAATCTAATCTTACTAATACAACGTTTATTTAATAATTGGTTGTTGAATTGCGTTTGCCATAATTACGTGGCCTAGTTACATTAACTTACAAGTCTTCTCCTTCGTTTTAACATGAGCCAATTGTCACACGGGCACAGTTAACAAGGATGCTAGCGAAGCAGCCCCCCTAGTCAAGTGGCAAAACGCTTGACGAATAGAAATCGAATGTATGGGGATGACATAATGTTTCGACTATGCTATCGATAACATAGCTAGGTATCACTTAAATATTTCAGACTTCTTTGGAATTTCCTACTATTCCTATATATAGAATTTACCCAAACCATTATACTTTCTTTTTGACACAGGGAGAAGACTGTGCGCTGGTGAGACATACGCTAGGCAGTCCATGTTCCAAGTCTTTGCCGCCTTCATGCAAGCCTTCAGCGTCTCGACTGCAGACGGAAAACCACTACTCAAGCCGGGTAAGAGAATCCAGGGCATCATCACCACGATACCAGAGTTCTGGGTGAAACTGACACCTAGATCATGAATATTGATGCGAAGAAACATATTGTAAAATCGTTTTACAGCAAAATTTGCATTTTCTTAATTTAAGTTTACTACAGCAAATTAAAGTACATATACAATTTATTATAAGAAAAAAGCTCCGTAATAGGCTTGTTTTAGGATGGCGACCTTGTACGGGTTAATTTTGATTTAGTGATTAATTTATTGGAAAAACAAAAATATATGAATTAAATATCTAATAAATAAGTTTAGGAGATAGGTTTGTAATCTTTAGGGAGAGGGAGAGGATGTCAATGAGTAACCCTGACAAAACTAGCATTTATTTTAGTTTAAATAACCCGAAAATTAATAAATATTATTAGTAATCAGAGTAATTACTGAAAATATGTAATATAGTTCGTCGTTCTAAGTCGTATTAAGATCATAAACTAAATAATAATAATATAATTAGATAAAGTATCCTTGATTGATCCTTAACCCTCTTATTCATAAACGAGGATCATACCGGCATTAACTAAACCCCGTGTTAAGTCTAGTGACATGTATAATATAATCCTAGGTATAATTGTAATTTTTTATGAATAGGGGGTGAGGGTTTTTCGTAAAGTTGCTCAATTCAAACGACACTTTTAGCATAGATTTTAATTACCAAGTAGTTCCTACTACTTTTACAATATAATGACAGGCTTTGAAAGTGTCATTATGTATAAAAAACCCTTAAATTTTATGTTTTAATAGTATCGTATGTAGTTAATAATAATAATAATAATATCTTGGGACAACTCACACACGGTCATCTGATCCCAAACTAGGCAGAGCCTGTATTATGGCAACCGGACAACTGATAAACATACTTAAATATTCTTATTATATATATATATTACTTAATAGTTCGTTGTCTTATGTATCCACTCATTAAAATATTGAAGAAAATACATGTAATGTAAGAAATATTATAATGTAACAAATATTATAATGTTAATGTCAACGAGTATTTTATTAATACTCTATGTTGTATGTTATTAGACTTAAGTGATTAATAAATGGAAGTAAATTAATATTGTAATGTTTTTTTTTCTTGTTTTTATGAAAAGTTCAAAGTTTTTTTTAAAGGACAATTCAGTTCGTACGCTGTACATGGTTAAGAATTAGGTGATTTTGCAAGTTACGTCTGCATAAAGATAAACCTACGATAGTTTGACCTAATAGCGTTTCTTGTGTAACGCTGAAATAATTTACATAAATAGGCTTAAAATGTTTTTGTGAGGAAATAAAGACACTTATACAGATACGAACTAAGTAGGTATTGCACAATACTATGTAAGTACTTAATTATTTTTTACTAATAATATTATTAATTTGTGAATTCGGGTCAATAGATAAGATATTAAAACTTAGTGTAAATAATTGTATTCACTACGATAATAGTAGGTACCTATATAAATATTATATAATATACTAGCTATACGCTCCGCGGTGTGGGTAGCGGGTAACCGCTATATTTTTGCGGGATAAAAAGTAGCATATGTGTTCATAAGGTCAGCATACTAAATTTTATCAAAATTGGACCAGCCGTTTGATAGTTATGAACTAACAAATATATAAACACACTTACAAACTTTCGCCTTTATAAATAATAGTGTGATGACTTCGTGAGATAGAACTATAGGTACATCTGTATTGACATGTAGCTACTTACTTTTGGTATTGCTATTCGGATTTTTTTCAACCCCTGAGTCTATTCCCGGTACCATGTGTGCGATAACATAACGAACACAAAGGTATATCTGCCTCCTTACCATGAACTCTTAAAGCAGGGCAGTTTACCATGTGGAAGCGAGACGCCGACGGTCTGTCTGTTCTTTCATACACCTTATGATGTTCAAATAATCTTATGTAAATATAAATAAACAACAGCGGCTACATTCCATGTATGGAATGGAAATAAAAATCAGGTGCTCAGCTAAGGAAGTTGTGGCAACGAATCCGATGTGGGCCCGATAAACGGCAATAGGATTGCCACCGGACTTGGGACTTAAAAATGTGCTAATAAAAGAGGATCTTTGCCAACAACTTCTGGAATTTGATGCACAATCAAAAAGCTGCATCCTCTAAATGGTTCAAAAGAGGAACAGCTTCTTACTTTTTTCACCTCGATTGAACACGAAGGTGTGCCGTATGGTATCCGGCCTAGAATTAACCACCCCTTTTCCTCCCGTGGGTGTCGTAAGAGGCGACTAAGGAAAAATCCAGAAGATGGGCAGCAGCGTCTTCTGTAACTTGACCACCAACACTGCGATCCCCAAGCCGCTTGCCAAGTGTGGGGATTATGGCCACCTCCCCCCTTCTAAAAGGGGGAGACCTTCGTTCAACAGTGGACGTTTCGGCTGATGATGAACACCTATGTTTCTTGTAATTCATCTTGATTCTGTGAAAAAATGCACTGATAGCCGAGTGGTATGACCGTAGAACTGCCAAGTCAAAGGTCGCAAGTTCAAACCCCGGCACGCACTAATGTCTTTTCAAATTCATGTACGTATTATAAATTAGTTATCAGTTGCTAAAAACGGTGAAGGAAAACATCGTGAGGAAACCGGCACACCTGAGAGATTTTTCAACGGTGTGTGAAGCCATGTCAGAGGCCTACAGGCGGTTTAAACTCCGACACCAGGTTGACATCACCATACGATAAGAAGAGAAGATCTTGATTCCGTTGTAGTCCACTGCTAGACATAGGCATCTCCTAAGGTACGCCACAGAGCTCGGTCTGCTTCTTTATGGATCCAGTCGCTGCTGCCTTTTTAGATTGATTTGCGTTAATGAAGCACGATTTTCAAATGCGTAAATAACACTAAGTAGCTTTGCTTCATTATGGTCCATCAAAAGTTTTATTAAGTAGGTGTCTATATTAATGTGTGCATAGTTCATCGTCTCAAAAATAGTCGTGACGCTAACAAAAAAACACATTTTGCATTCAGTGTGAATGTGTCTGTCCTGACTTTTGAAAGTCATTTGGCACAGTACAACGATTAGTAATTTTTTGAATGTTATGATTCTATTGTATGCTTATGTGAGTGTATGTTTGAAAATGCGAACTTATAATTCTACGGGGTTAGTTAAATCTTCAATTTTATTATTGTTATCGTATGGCCTTTTTTGTCGTCTTTTGGGTATGTTTGTAGCCATGGGTTAAAGTACAATTTAATCTAAATATCTTGTCATCTCCACGCAGTCGTTGCAGCTTAAATAATTAAGCAATCTGAGAAGTGACCAAGGTTTTTTCTCCAGCTTATATCTTTTTTGAATCCTATTAAAAAGAAAACCGGATAACTCGACTTAAACAGTCACCTAAAAATAGAAAAGCAAGAATTCCTCTTAGATTTTATATAGTTTAGAATGTAAACTAGGTAACGGTAACGGAACTAAATTTATAGACCAATGTTATGCTGTCTGTACCTACGGTGATCACCGCACTTGTACAAATAGATTTTTCTTTTTAATAGCTGTTGGCCCACTGAGTTTGACGTCCCGTTAGTATGCGGCATTGTGCGGTCATCTTCAAGCGGTCAGTTTTTTCTTGATGTTCGCAATTATCGGACGCGGTCTCATTTTTCTCCCTCCAGAATTACTTCCTAAAACAGAAGCGGCACATCTAACGGTATGAGCTGTAAATATCAGATATCCAATGTTTTTTGAATGTACTTATTTAAAAAGAGATTGTACTTTAAAATACAGTTACTTGGACAGTTTTTACTAGAATTGAGTTTGTTTAGATCGTTAGAGTAACTAGAAAGCATGATATTAGCAAAGTTAGTGGGTGTTATGAAACTGCAGGTGAGATCAGAAAGTGGATATCGGCGAATTTATCTATTTCTTAATCCACAAATCATATGAATATTAGGAGAAAATTAAGAAAAGTAGTGTCTAAGCGACTTTAAGAAATATCCGGGTCTCAATCAAAGTGTCTTCAAAACATAAGAAATAAAATGAATTGACTTTTCGATAAATAAATCCCAGGTAAATAATTTTATATTAAATAAGGAATGATCTCAGAATAACCAAAATATAAATAAATCTTATACACAAAATGCCAGCAAATGACGAAGGTAGCGCAAAAACGAAGCACTCAGCTCAGCCATTGCCCCCAGCAGGTCATCAAACGTTAGCAATAGTGTAGCTGCTTACAGATTTGTGTAGCCGTGGACTTAGGAACATTGCGTCAAGCGTCAGTCATCTGCGACTACTGTTGCGTTTTCAACCGACTTCAAAAAAGGTTGGAATTTTATTGTTACTTTGTTAAAATGTATCCGTTCCGTCAAACTACCTAAACTTTTTTACTGTAATCTATTTGGAACTGTGAACTTAATATAATGATATTAAAAATTATTTATCAATTTTTAATTACCTACCTTTTAATCTAAATAATCACTCACATGCATTTCATTGCGCATTCAGGTATTATCTATTTATAATATAGATTGATAGATGACAATATAGATTTGTGTTGCATAATATAAGTAGCAGGAATTGCATGTAATTATAATAGGACACGCTTGTAGGTATCATAGGAGAAAACTTATTCCCGTTAAATTTTTTTCTGGGACAAGCCCACCGCTCGTGGCCCTTATTGTTACTCCTGTAAGCTAGGATCTACAATAACAACTATTAAGAACTATCGAGGCAATAAAGCTAGGGGCGTCCCAGAGAATTGATTTGACTGTCTTGGAACCTAACTTGAAACTTTGGAATTAATCATAAAAGGATATTAGGAGAGTAGAAATATGTATCCCATTCAACTTGATGTCTTCTTCTTATAGTATAGTTGATGAACAACCAGGTGTCAGAGTTTAAACCGCAGTAGGCCTCTGACATGGCTTTACACACCGTTGAAAAAATTCTCAGGTGTGCCGGTTTCCTCACGATGTTATCCTTCACTGTTTTTAGCAACTGATAACTAATTTATAAAACGCACATGGATTCAAAAAGACTTTCTTGAGTGCCGGGGGTTGAACTTGCAGCCTTTGACTTGGCAGTCCAACGGTTATACCTCTCGGCTATCAGTGATGTAATTGTTTTAAGACGATTGATGTAAGAAGTTCTCTTTAGTCGTCTCGCCTCCAAATCAGCTTTGAGCATTCTAGCCCGCTTACCTCCGGTCGACCAAAAATAGGTCTAAATCATAATTATCTATTAGGTACATTATCTTTATTAGTTTTACCCACATAGTATGATATATCTATTTATAAGTTATATTTTGACGACCGGATTGCCGCAATCATTAAGTAATTGGATTGCTGTGGGTGCAAGAGTACCACGAGTAGTGCGAGAGCACCCGCCGACTAGTATTAGTGTGATATGCAGATATTTGTTCTGAGTTTGTGTGTGTGTATGTGTAAGTGATATTATAAGTCTTTAAAACGGCATCCATTAGCGACTTCCTTATTACACGAAAACATTTATGAAAAAGGAACTAGATACACCAAGTGTTATCGCGAGGATGTCTTTAATCTAATTAATTATATTATCAGTTACCGACCCGAATAAGAACAGTGATAAATTGCTTTGAATTCAATCCATGCGTATCAATATTTTCTTTAAAGATATCAGTAAAATAATCGAAAATACCAACATACTTTGAATAAGTAAGTAAAAAGTGACGGTGCACCCCTGACCGGCGGCCGTCAGTTCCGCTACTAATCTGCTGACTACCTAAATTCCTTACCACAGCACGACCTTTATCAAAACGATTTGAGCAGTTGGTATGTATGCTACCCGCCTGCCTGTATCGTAGGCCGGTGATCCCGAGGTCCGCAAGGGGCACCTTGTTCATGGCCGTCGGAAGAACGGCCTAGGACAGGCCGCGCACACACAGGCCTATGTCATGTAGTAGGAAGATTATAGACTTTAGAAGTACTATACCAACCTTCAGAGTGTCCAATTATTTGCTTATATGCGGCAAGACTCTACCACCAATGTGTATCGGAGTTGTAATGAAGACGCTGGCTGATGATATGGCTGGAAGTGTTACATTGGTGGTACAAGTTCAAAAAGATCCTCCACCCACTAGGACAGAGGTCATCTACCGTGGTAGTGGTTGATACCTCGAAACATTGAGTGGGAGAGTTTCTATAAGTGAATAAAATAGGGAACTGTTAGGCTGGATCTAATATAGAAAAATATTAAGATACTAGTCATCATTGATTTCTCCTTGTCGAAATAAAATTTCTCACTCTGATAAATTTATTATCAGTATCTAATTTGGATCGAATGCTGTCTAGCCAGTTATTACAGGGTAAGGTATCTGCCTTGTGAGGTACGGTATCTTTATTGTATCCTTAGAGGTGTCAGCGAAAAAGGTGCCTACAGGTCTGAAGAAGATGCGAAAGAACCACTTGCTATTGAAGGCGGTTCTGATATTTTTGGCATAATAATATTTATTTATTAATAAGGCACATCAACAATATAAACACAAACATATAAAATAACAATTCAGGTGTACTAAGACTAGTGTTTACATCAATTATAGACGTGCACAACAATTCAATAGGAACACAGTATTCACAGGCGCAGGTACAACATACTAAATTAACAATAATATACTAAGTTAATAAAATAAACATAAAATAAAACAATTTAAAACAGAAATTAGAAATTGAACCTGGTAATTAAAAAAGAAAAACAAGTAAGAAAACATTAAATACAAAGAAGAACAAAAAAACAAAATCGCATAACAATAGTTTTAATTATCTAATATCTTTTGCCTGAGTTGCGAGGGGTCGTCGTGAAAGATATCTAAGTCAAGCTGTTTCCAAATGCTGTTGTAAGTAGACATCAACCTTGCTATCGGGAAGTTCAATTCTAAGTTGGTTCTATATCGGGGAATTTTAAAGACTGCACTTAGTTTCCTTCGAGCATTCACTTTGGGGACGTTAATACTGACACGCTCTAGGAGACCCTGATATGCAGAGGAACCTCTAACGATATTCTGAAGGATTAGCATATCTATCATTCGTCGGCGCTGTTGTAAGGGGCACATATTAAAAAATAGAAGTCTGTCCTGATATGCACATCGACTACTAGGCGCAAAAAAGGCGAGGTGTCTAGTGAAGGATCTCTGAATGGACTCTATGCGGTCTGAGTGAACTACGTAACATGGGTTCCAGATAACGCTGCCAAACTCAAGCACGCTACGCACTAAAGCATTAAATAAGACTATCTTGGAGGCGGTGCGCTTAAAGCCCTTGGTGTTACGTTTGATTAACCCAGCATTTTAGCAGCTTTGCTGACCATGTTGTTCACCAATATAAACGCAAGCAAACAAGTGGCAAACTGCTAGTGTAAGTATAGACATAGCTTCCAGTGCATCTTTTTATTTTTATCGTTTTGTGCATCGTGAATGACGTATTAGCTTAAATCAATGACATTGATATGCTATTTTGGTGACTTGATTTGACGTTTTGGCAATAAACATTTACTTACACGTGTTACAATTCAATGTGACGCAAACTTGTCTTAGACGAATCATTAATTATAACCCGCGGCTTACTCACATCGTAGAACTAGGTACTCAATCTGACCGGTTAAATAGGATCCTGAGTCCTGACCTGCTAGTTAGATGTTTAAAGAGGTTCGTTCGGTAATGCACCGCCATTTTATTTTGGATTAAATCAATTAAATCCGTTGTCATTGAAAAACATCCAAATTGGAAACAGAACGAGGAGATCGGACTCAATGGCGTGCCATAGGAGAGGCCTGTATCCGGCAGTGGACAGAAGTAGGCCGATGATGAAAATCAAAATTCATGTAACCTAATCAGGAGAGACGAAGATGATCGAAAACGTTGTACCAATCTATCTACATGAAACAAGCTAATCGAACTTATCTTCGTTCCTTTGTGGCATGTGCTATATATAACAATGACTCGGCATGGACTACTTACTCTGCGCAACTCCTTTGTATTTTATATTAAAGCTACAGTTACATACTTATAACGGCATTACTTTTTACCATTGACAATACTCTAAGTCGTATCGCGATAGACATCAAGTAAGTATCGAAATACTTCATCATCAAATAGTTTTAAGTAGCTAATTATAATTTGGACAGCCGAAGAATAAACTTCTATCTGGTCTATTATGAAACTACTTAACTTTAATAATAGAGTAGATATCTATTTTTTATTGTCTTTTTTGACGTATTAAAACCATGATGGTTGGTTATCGACCCTGTCATAATAACAATAGATGGTAGGTTACATATTAAAGGTAGCTAAGCTATAATAGTTAGATCTTGTTTTGGCATGAAGTAGAAATCAATTGCGTATAATTTGAGAGCCTGGAGCCCCTTCACAAATGTTAATGATAGACAGATTCCAAATCTTGTGAATTTTCATTAATTTCTGAAGTTTTTAACCGACTTCAAAAAAGAAGGAGAAGGTTCTCAATTCGTCGGGATCTTTTTTTATGTATATGCTCTCATAACTCAGTCATTTTAATTAGATACCTAAGGTTTCTTTACTTCATTAGGGATATGTGGAAGTAAGCCCACCACGATAGTTCCGAAAACAACTTTATTAGCGATCTATACTATCTCATTTTTTATTTCTTCTGTAGCTTCTTATCACTTTTGTAGCGACTGATACCCTTGTATCAGTCGCTACAAAAGTCGGGTGTTCCATGGCATGCAAAATACTGATTCGCGGCCATTTTTGATCAGACTGGGACCCCAAAACAGTACTATTGGGAACAGACAAGACAATGACCCTATTAATCACGATGTCAGTAATAAAACAACTTAAAGACAGTTAAAAATAACATCATTATTCATAATGAGAAAAGAAATAGGGCAGTAGTGTTGTGTGTTGGTAATCAGAGTAGGTACATACTATGTGTGAAGCGTATATGACAAGATAATTAATGTCAGCCCGTATCGGAGCGTTAATTTACTTACTGTATATACGACGATTTATTGGCTACTTAGAACTGCAGCACGATAAAATTAATAAAAGGATTAGGTAACCCTTTTTATCACCATCAGCCGGATGCCGTCCACTGTTGAACCAAGGTGAGAGCCCTTTAAGGCCGGGGGGGTCCAGAATCCCTTTTCCCTTACTCGCCTCCTACGATACCCAACGGTTTTTTATTTCATTTATTAATCGTCTTAAAAACGTATACAATGTTTTATATGAATAGCAACTAAGAGATGAGGTGTGAAGGTCCTATTCTGGTCTGGAACCCCCCCGGCATTGACCCTTTTAACTTTGGAGAAATGTGAGTGGGCGACACTATACCTACGTGCACCTCTTACACCTAATCTTAGTTTAATTAACGGTGTGTTGTATGTCGACACAAATGGTTGAGGAAATGATATTTATATTTCTCTACATCTGGGTAACATGATACTTCCTAGGTAGTCATTACATGAATGCATCAGTGATTCTTATAACATAACATCAAGTAGGTATGTATTCCCCGAAGAGTGGTGCAACCATTACCATCGGCATCAATAAATCTTGCAAAGAACGGAACACGGAGGGTGATTTAGCCGGTAAGTGTCCGGCACCACCCGGTCACTCTCGTTCATGAGGATGCCTCTGCCCAAAAAAAGGCAGACGTGAATAGTACACTAACATTTCGGAGTGCCATTCATGTAAAAAGCTTTTTCTCTGCTCTTTACAATCTGCATATTTTAATATGATATAAAGATTTATCAGTTGCGTGTCAATACTCAACATGTATGTTACTCTAAAAGTCGCCTCTGTACATGGAATTTTAACAAAAAAATGTTGCGGTTTGATTCTTTTTTACCTACAGATGGTACGAGACGGGGCGTCTGTCAGGACAGGTCGACTCAATTCAGCTTTGGTTATTTCATCAAAAGACCATCTCAGGTACCTACATTGTACATAAATTGACATGTAATTATATTTATTGTTAAAATTTTACTTGTAAGTGTGAGAATAATGTATTTTTTTTTCTATATCATAATTATGTTTGACTTTTTGAGTATCGCACACGGCTTACCCAAATGTCCTGAGATGGTACGAGACGGGGGTCTGTCAGGACAGGTCGACTCAAGCCTGCTTTGGATTTTTTTCTTAAAAAAAAACCATCTCGGACGACCTGCATTGTTCTCACAAAACTTACGTTTGTCTGGACTTTAAAAGAGACATTGACCCCTGAGTTCAGAGGTAATTTCTTGTTGATTGAAATCTAACGTGTTAAAGTGTTTGTGAAAACCTATTTACAGAAATAAATCATGTATGCATTTATAACATTATGTATGTTATGACATGTAGGCAATAAAAAAATTATTAACGTTGTTATAAATTTAAAGGCGGCGCAAACTACCAATCTAAATATATTATAACTCAAAGGTGACTGACTGACATAGTGATCTATCAACGCCCAGCCCAAACCACTGGTCGGATCGGAAGCTGAAATTTGGCATGCAGGTTGATGTTATGACGTAGGCATCCTCTAAGAAAGGATTTTGATCAATTCTACCCCCAAGGGGATAAAATAGGGGATGAAAGTTTGGATGAAACTTTGTCAATTTTAAACGGATCGGGCTGAGACTTTGCATGCATAAAGCTACTATGACGTAGGCATTCCCTTAGAAAGGATTTTCATAAATTATTAAAAATATATTTCAAAAATAAATGCCACCCCTAAGGGGATAAAATAGGGGATGAAAGTTTGTATACAATCTTCTTAGATTTTCGACTGATTGAACTGAAATTAAAGATTAGAGCTACTATGATGAAGACGTCCGGTTAAATAGGATTTTGATAAATTCAACCCCCATGGGGATAAAATAAGGGATGATGGAGGATGTAAATGTATTAGTTTGAACCTATCAGTACCTAATGGAACGAATAAATTAAGACGAACAAAATAATTTTTAGTTCTAAATGTTGACAATAGATGTCTTCTTAACGCGGCAAAAGCTAGTGTGGTATAAATGTAGGTAGTTTGGCACGTAGACCGTGATTCAATCATAGGAAAAACCAAACTTTATCAATGAAATTAGAATATTTCCGATCAATGTTTATCATGAATGTTTAATGGATTCCTCCACATACACAGATTAATACAATAATAGGTGGTTATCGTAATAATCTTCAATTTTGATTTGGTGACAATGTCTTTGCATGTTTTATAAAGTAGATAATCAAATTCATTCTAAGTACGTGATGGTAAAAACTTATCAAATTATCTAAACATGAAAACAATTTTTTTTTTAAAAGCTAGAAAAGAGAAGATATGCCTTTACAAGTTGATATGTTTCTATTTCATACCGGGATGGACTAGTTGTCACATAGAACATGTACCATGTCTCAACGATTATTTTAAAATGTGCATGGTACGTCCACAGCCATCGTGCCGTGTTTGGAGATTGGCCAGTCAATAAGGATGGTAGCGAGGTTGACCGCCTGGCCTGACCGTCAAAAATAATGAGGTTATCAATAATTCCGATGAAGATTTTATTTAAATGTTGTGCAATATCTTCAATGATAATTACTTTTTTACACTTTCGGTGTGGTCTTTAAGTATATGTACCAAGATTTAATTAATTTAAGTACCTACTACTTAATAAGTAAATTATTTTGTAAAAAAGTAGCTATTATCTATAAATATTATTTTATTCGGTAGGAATTTGAATAAATGAATAAGAATATATTTATTTGCTTGAAACATGGTTAAATGAACATATTGCGCCGACAAATAGGTTATCGAACGTATTGTAGTGTAGTTTTAAGTAAGATCACATAAACTAGCGGCTACGTGCCGGTCTAGTAAATACAATGTTGTTTGGAAGATTTATTGGTAAGTACAGTTAGCTGCAAGAAAGCGAATTATATTTTTATCGCCGAATCTTTAGGAAATTTTTAGTATCCTATGTTTACCAAGAATTCCTGTTAAAGTTAAGGGGCGAATTACAGATCAGTACGTACCACTTATAAAAGTGGCAAAACGCTTGACGAATAGAAATCGAATAGAAAGAT
This sequence comes from Abrostola tripartita, assembly GCA_905340225.1. Taxonomy (NCBI): domain Eukaryota; kingdom Metazoa; phylum Arthropoda; class Insecta; order Lepidoptera; family Noctuidae; genus Abrostola; species Abrostola tripartita. Next base: position 3,998,478 of record HG996494.1, read on the forward strand.
AAATGTATAGGATTGACATATGTCATCGATTACATAGCAGGGCAGTACCAATTTTTTTGTAGGAAAACATAGTTCTCCTGTTTTAGTACAGCAAGAAACAACCGAGGCACCTAGGTAAGTACTTACTCAAAAAAAAGACAAGGTAGTCTTTGGAGAAATGCGTACCTGCCTTAGTGCTATGGCCATCTCTGACTTCAAGAACAACAGGTATAAAATAATGACACTGAAGACAAAATTATTTTGATAACGACTATAACAAATCAAAACTACGTTTTTAACTTCTTTAGATACCTATGACAAAACGAAATAATAAACTAATAATGTGTTCAAACCTGTCACGTGCGCGATATCATTTGATATCGCATGAAACTATTAGTTACATAACAAATATCTATACCTACTTACCTACATCTATAAATGCAAAACAATAACATGTGTAAATAGTTGTACTTCCTAGACTTTATCATATGATTGGAGATCTATTCGTAGCTACAATAATACTTGATAATGTTCTAATGTCCGAGATTAATAATTAATTAATTTCAATGTAGGTACAATTCATAACATATCATAAGTAGGCGACACTTCTAATCACATGATGTTAGCGAAATAAAACATGTTATAAGAAAAATATGAAAGAATATCATTTGCTAACAGAATACTACCTAGCAAAATCACGTTTGACTCCTAAGAATAAATTTGAACTTCCAAGATGACTGATACTGAACTTGGCTTCGCCAGCATGCTAGATTCAGGAAGGATTCGGTATCGAGGTAGCTGACACCCTGGATTAACATGTAGACTACTTTTTATCTCGTAAAAATGTAGCGGGTAACACCGCTGTGCGCAGCTAGTAAAGTAATGAATACGCTGACCTTTCTGAAGGAGTTAGCTACGACCTTAGATGCAAGTGATTTATCACCTTAATTTGTTATGAATCAGTTACAATCATAACAACCGGTATTTTTCGGCCATGCCCGAGACAAACATGCTTTGAGCAGAATTCAGTTGCAATGTCGAAAATTACATTAATCTGCCCCCTTACCATGAACTCTTAAAGCAGAACAGTTCATGTTGTGAAAAGACGCCGCATTACAATGCATGTAGCGGTGTCTCGCTTCCACATCTTAAACTGTTTGTGTGACAAAACAGTTCGTTAAAATGACTTGTTATTTGGCACATTACAAGCTGAAAAGCGAAATCTTTCACTTTTCGAAACCACAAATTTAACTTCATTTTGTGTATATTTATCGAACTTCTGACTTTTACATTTATGTGAACAGAGGATCTTACCACAACGGTTGCTGTTTTCTCTGATCTCTATCCGATGTTCCTGGGCGAAGTACCTCTTGCTCTGACAGCAGGCTATTAGCTCTCCGGTGCTGTAACCCTACGAGCTAACTCAGGACCTAAATTGTGTTAGGTTACTCTCGAATACCAGCTGAAGAGAGTGTTGTGGGAGTGAGACGCCGTATTACACTGCACGTAGCTGCGTTTCGCTTGCACATCGGAAAAGTCCTGCTTTAAAGGTTCATGGTAATGGGGCTCTTAAAATCTAAGTTTCAAATGTATGCTCTTCCTAAAGCAGAAAATATTTAAATTCAATTTATAAAGTTCACAACAATTCTTGATGCTATTATCAAAGGTGTTACTTTTATATTGGAACTTGTGAGCAGAACGGATACACAGTTTCCGTCCGGTTTGATATTGATAGAGAAGTACCTATCTGCTAATGTTAACAAATATTGGTAATTATTTGTTTCACATAAGTATGTAAAGCGAAGGCCAATAACATCACGCCTACGTTGAAAGTTTCTCTTACTTGGGGTATCAACGCCCTCCAAACTAGGACAAAATCGGGGGAAACCCTGATGTATGGCAGCCCTAAGAAAATTCGGTACCTACTTAATTTAAAAAACATAAATACGTATAAAGATCATCATAATATTAGAGGAGGACTCAGTAGGTACCTATGTACCCTGTTCAGTTGCCTTTATATTACTAAAAACAAAAAAAAAGAGATCCTAATTAATTTTGATTGGTCTGTCGATCAGAGGGACGTTACCCTGATTTAGGAATTACCTTTTCTGTGTAGGCCGTAATTGATAATGTGATTAGGATTATTATAAGTACTGATTACAATGTAACAGTGTATGTTATCTGTACACAATGATGTGCGTAAGTAGTATCTGACTAAACTAATCATATATGAATAGATAAAGAGGTAATCGGAGCTTCTAGCAAATTCAAATTGCAACGATTCGGTAACTAAGTGCTTTTTCGAAACATTAGTCATAAGCACCTAATTTTTTTTTCCTGTAGACGAAAAACTCCACGATAAATATATGTATATCCTCTAACTTCAGTTTAGTTTTTAATTATTTATTACTGTATCTTGTGTATGTAGCATTCTTGCTATAATTTAAACGTTAAGAGCAGTACGACAAGTTGTCATAAGACATACGTGCATGACTGTCCTCCCAATAATATATTAATACCTAGATTGATAGATGGAATAATATTCCTGTGTAATGTACCTGCACTGGAATTGGAATGATAATACAGCCCCCCTAGCCAAGTGGCAAAACGCTTGATGAATAGGAAAAAAATATATGGGTTTAAATGTCATCGATGACATAGTCGAAACATTATGTCATCTCCATACATTTATCATTCTATTCGTTATGCGTTTTGCCACTTGGCTAGGGGGCAGGTCCGCAAAATGTCGCTGTTTAAAAGTCAGCGTTTTTTGTATTGTAGATACCACTTAGTTTTTTCTCAGAATTAGAAACTAACTAATTAGGTATTTACCTAATATAAGCAACAAAGTAAGCACTAGAAAATGGAACGCCGGTTCAGACAGTAGATAATTACCTGCATAACGCACGTTAAGTTTGTAAAGTACATACCAACTAAACCAACTTTATTAACGTCCAACTGGTTCTAATAAGTCTACTGACATATTCTTACTAGTTTTCTATTCACTGTTTTTTTTGTTTACCCTCTATGCTGTTAAAGCTAATGCTATGGGAACCTGCGGGTCATAACTGTACATTCATAATGCATTAATCAATAACGAGCAAGTCATTTGTCAATTAGCGGGTTCTTTGACTTACCTACGTCGACAGGTATTGCAACGGTCTCGGATTAAAAAAAATACTTACCTATTCGCTTTGTAAAAGCTCTTGAGTCATAGAAAAATAAGCTGAAATTATAGCACACGTAAATTAAAGTTAGTAGATTTAAAGTTTAACAACTTGAGAAACATAATATCAAATTAAAAATTCAAATGTTAAGCAAATTTTTACACTGACTGTACTTTAATAACAGTACCTACCTACGATATTGATTTAGGAAGGTGATGCTTAGCTTGGTGTCAAACCAAACCGAATTACCTACCTACCGAATAACAACATGTTTTGGTAAAACATTTAATTCTGCTTACGGAGAAACCTAGTTGGTATTATACACCAGGAGAAAGTGTACCTAACTAGTCGAAGTTTCCTATTATATAAGTCTACTGGTTTAATATAGATAGGTATAGTATATTTATATTAACGGGTTACGGGCCCCAGTCGTGACCAACGGTCCCCTTTGTTCGATGTACCTTACAGATACCTCGTGAAATACTGTCGTTTAGATAGCTTGTCTGTAATACAATCTGCGTTAGCTCGAGGCACGATCCAGGTTAGTCGCATTTCCTACCTTACCACACCTACTATTGAAGACAGTTATGTCTTGAAAGTTTTTGGGAACAAAACTTCTTTAGGTCGAATGGGTTTTACGTGATGGTATGAATGACTTGGCTTATCTTCTTAGCAGCTGTTATGCATAAATTAAAGGAAGTGCATCTAGTGGTTAGTTGTGTCTAATTATTAACTGAGGGTAGTAATTATTTGCTCTAAGACTATACTCAATATTTGCATTGTCATGAAACTTCTTCAAGAAGCTAGTGTTTATGGGCTATCGGAAGGTAGCCGCGAGAGTTTGCGCAGTAGTCAGTAACCTACGCGTTTTGTAGGTTTGAGAGGTAGAATTTGTTGAAAGTTTTGAATTAACCTAACCTAACTTCATAAGGCTCTAAGTTTGGTTACCACTATGAATCTGGCGAATTATGAGTGTGACATAGTAAAATACATGTAACCTTAGGATATAACTACATACATGCGTGTCTCAATTCATATAATACATATATTATAGACTGAGCAACACCGACAGGACGTGCGCTCATCTCCTTCACCTTGACATAAGTGGACGGAATCAACGGCGGTCGGTGAGGTAGTGCGAGATCGGGCGTAAACGTTGCGTATGAGTGTCATGGCCACGGTCATTGGTCACTCGACGGCTCTTACGACATTAACTTGTTTATTTTTATTTATTACTAGATGTGCCCGCGACTCCGTCCGCGTGGAAATTCGGAAACAGCAAAAGTATTTTTAAATTGTTTTTAATATATTAGCTAAGTTTGAGCGAATTCGATTTAGTAGTTTTTACGCCATGCCGTACTATTTTATTACATGTATAGCTGTTGCCCGCGACTTCGTCCGCGTGTATTTCGGATAAAACACCAGTAGTCAATTGAACTTATAACAGAAAAAAATACCTACCAGGCAGGCTGTTTTAAGTAGGTTAAAAATCTTTAAACCACTTATTTAACTAAGAATACTTTCCGGTATAAAAAAAACCGTAATAATTGAACGGTAATTACGGAAGTTACAGAAAGTCTATTGAAAATAATATATAACTGAAGAAGAGAACATAAATAAATCCGTTTTGTGCGTTTCTGAGTTTCTGTACATTGAAACTGCTGTAGAAAAAAAAAATGCCAAGGCGCAGTGTAGCCACTGCGCCAATCAGGTCGTCACGGTTGTCTTTTATCCTTGGCATTTTTTTTGAGCGCGAGCGATTGGTTGTGGGTTCGATTCCCGCAAAAAAAGTGTGATCCGTAGATGTTTGTCCAAAAAAAACTAAACAAACTAATTATTATTATTATTTAATAATACCTACTTTAAACTTATATCTAAAAACTACGTATCTGTATTTTTAAAATCTAAACTGCGCTTATTCCAAGGAACTTAATGCACTGATAGCCGAGTGGTATGACCGTTAGACTGTTAAGTCAGATGTCGCGAGTTCAAATCCCGGCACACACTAATGTCTTTTCGAAGTCATGTGCTTACTATAATATTACATATAGCGGGTGCAACCAATGCTGCTTATAGAAATCTTGTCAAACTACCCTCCATGCACGCTCCGGGTTGTCGTGTGTTGAGACACTTTGAAGAAATGCCTAACGGTCAAACACGTTATTGTGGCTAATTTATAAAAGATAGATATATACTATTGAAGACTTTTTTGTAGATCTTTTGGAGATCATCATCTTTGTAATACATACTTTTGGTGTATGATCAACGAATGCGAGGATAAGAGCTCGAAAGCGCATTTTCATCCGACTTGCTTCAAATTTATCATTACTGCTCAGCTCCTATGTGTTTTAGCGTTATGTTATATAGCCTATAACCTGCCCAGGAGTATGGACTACAATCGTACCAAGTTTGGTTAAAATCCCTTCAGTAGTTTTTGACCCATGCGTGCACATACAGACAGACAGACAGACAGACCGACAAAAAATTTACTAATTGCATTTTTGGCATCAGTATCGATCACCAGTCATCCTCCAATATTAATTTTGAATATATATTCAATGTACAGAATTGACCTCTCTACAGTTTTATTATAAGTATAGATAATACTTACCTATGTTTTATAATAACTGTGGCAATTATACTAATGTTATATTATTATGTTGTTACGTATTTATATAACTTGATTGTAGGGTACGACGTTGATACGTGTAGCATGCATAGTTGCGTCTAATTTTTTATTCTTAGCCTTACATTACATAAACATTTCTTAGCATATAAACTTAACATTGCGGTCAGGTCTATGGCTAAGGAAAACAATATCACTTTAATTGAACGTCACCCTATGATGTGTTGCTGAATGCCAGTCTAAGCAATAAACAAAAGATGCTTGCCTCATGCGATGACCGCAAAAAAGCTCACTTCCCTACTTACTCCGACATTAGTTAAGATGGTAGGTAGGCTATCTTATCAAATCGCATGGTTTTTACGTGAGTCTAATTGGGTAAAAACTCAAAGGTAAATGGAAAGTAGAACCTACTTATATCTATTGTATACACTTACATAATACCTTTTATATAATTGCTTACATAAATAATTATGTATCATCAAAATTAACATGAAAATCTTGATGAAAACCAAATTACCACAGTACCTACTTTAGTTTTTATAATTATCGTTTCTAATTATAGTTTTGTATATCATTATAATAATTGCCGCGTTAAACATGGCTCTACGGAGCAGAACGCTTTAAAACAACATTAGGCAAGATTAATTACATATTCACATATGTAACAGATAATATTATGTACCTACCTACTTAGCAACAGTCTGTTGATGTTTTAGAACTTGATATAATGCGATTCCGCCATCAAAAGCGCGTGAGTAGGCCTCGTGAATCTTATTGGGTTCATAGAGATCTCACAACGTACTCGTACTTTACTTACGCATCCCCCGCCGCTAGAAGACGAGATGCATAACGCATTTTCGTCACGTTAAAAAAAGGTTACTGAACCCTCTCTGATGTTGTTTTAGACGCCTAATACCTACGATAATAATTTAAGGTAGCAACTTTTATCAGGAGACAATGACATTTTATCTTTTGGGTGATAAAATTCTAAGTGTAAAAATGATTTGGTTAGGCATAGGTACTTATTCCTTCGACAGAAACAAAAGCATCAAAAACCTTAGATATAAGTAGATAATAATCTAAATCCATATCGATCAAAACTTTCTCTGCTGAGTTCAGTTTTAAAATCTACCTACTAAAATAAACTCAACTTCAAAAGAGCACCAACCATAGAGTTCTTGCCAGTTTAAAAAAATACTTATCATTAATATCTGTTGGTTGGTATTGCAGTTACTGCTTTTGAATAACTATCTAAATAATCTAAGTTCAAATAACAAAAACACATCAATTATAATTATTTATCTTCGTGCCAATCCATAATTAATGAAATATTGTAATCCTACAATAAAACCTAATCATTAGACATTTTATCATTGCAACATGGATAGTTTCTAGAATGGCTAATCGAAATAAAAGATAAACAAGTGGAATAGTACTAAAACTTTGAAATAACAAAACTCGCTCTGTATTATCTAGTGACAGGTCAGAGAGCAATTTCTCAGTTAGACAAGTCATTTGTTAATCAGGAACACATCATAGGCATCCTGTTGCGTCCACGTTATCGTTTGATGATACGAATGCGGGCACCAACACTACCGAAGTACCGCAGGAAGTACCGACTCATTCTGGCAGCTGCAAGGTCAAGCTTCAAAGCTAAGATGCAGGAGACTGGTGCATTGGATCAGTTAGAAGACATGTTGAAAACATGGAAAATAGTCTTTTCGCATAGGTACCTATTTTTAATACCTATATGTAAAACGTAAGTATTTTATTTTTATATAAGGATAGCAAGAATATCACATTCTTTTCCTTTACTTTTTATAATGCAAAAAATGCTATTTCGCCACGACTATCATTTGGTTGGTTGGTTTGTGTATTATCTGATAGAACGTTTGCGTATGTGAGATTTATATAAGTACCTATTCACATTTACAATGCAAGATTGTGTGTAGTCTTGATCTTGATAATACATAATTATCTAATATTTTGTACGAAAGTAGTAACAAATCTTGCAAAGTACTTTCCCATCCTAGTGATTAATATTTTCGTCGTGACGTCTGTGCTTTAAATATCAAAATTTATCTTTTAAACTGCTGTGAGAACTAAAAATGTATAGCTAATTCGTTTGCACAATCTTCAATCCGCATGTAAAAAAAAAATAGAATTATTAATACCGAAAATTTAAGGAAAAAGGACTAGCTACTGCAAAAATGAAAAACAGCCCTAATTTTTTTTAAGTTATTATTCTTGAATATATATGTATCTATTGTAGAAATATATATTTTACATAGGAATATAAATAAGATATTCCTACCTATTCCTATTCGCTATCTAGTTCGGGTTTACCAAATTATTTCAAGATTCAATTAGACTGCCTCGTTGGTCTAGTGGTTAAGTGCGACTGCTAAGCATGAGGTCCTGGGTTTGAATCCCGGGTCAGGCAGTATTATTGGGTTTTTCCATTGGGTAATTCTCAGTAGCAGCACGGAGTCGCCTATTACATTTTGATCTATACCTAACATGGTTGCCGAAATGTAGGTGTACTACTATAGGTACACCTCCGCGTACCCCTTCAGGAAATACAGGCGTGATGTTATGTGCATCAGAGCTGTAATGTCTGTTAGCTCTGTGGTCTGTACGCAGTAGGTGTCTAGGTGATCATTCCAAACCGCGACGGGGTCAAATGAAACAATGCCAAGTTGTCAGTAAACATTGTATGAATGGTTGACAAACAAGTCTAAAAAATAATGAAATACAAAATCATAAAAAAAAAACATTATCATCATGAGTCTCTATAGAAACTGATAACGTTACAAATGTGGGAACCGAACGAAAGAGGTGGGGTCTATAGGATGCTAGAGACGATTGGTAGTGAGGAGAATATGGAGAAATTAATCATTAATCATAGTCTTAGTCATCGTGGTGTTTAATTAAGATAAAGCAGGTAATCTTCAAATTGATGTACACACGTTTAGCTTATCGTGATCCAAAACGTATTGAGGGATTAAGCGCGTTGGAAATCGTTGTGATTAAAAACCGAAATCGGACTCGTGCGTCGACGTTATAGATAAATTTACAGCTAATTACATCAGCTTCTTTATGTCACTATGCCAGTTCAGGACATATTTTTCACAAGCGCATAAATACCTATTTTCGATTTGGGACAATTGGGTGCAGATTGTTTCAGACGATTTCGTTTAAGTAGGTACCTAGCTATTTTTGATTACGATATAATACCTAAGGGTCGAAAGTTGAGGTCATTTAAAATGATATTTTGATCTGTGAATAATGTTTTTATGTCATTCAGTGGATCACTAGCCAGAATAATATTGTCGCCAAACCTCGCAGCCTGAGGGTAGACAGGAACTATGGATTTTCATTTGTCATTACTATCTTGGAATTACCTACCTATCCCTTTTGCCTCATTTAATCCTACGGCCAGCAATTTTTTAATACATGCTTATTATGGGTTTAGATCGTACTTCTCCTTCTTGCAAGTTGATGTAACCTGTAAGCCGTCTCCAATAAGAGCTTAAATAATTTATGAAAGTATTTTTTGTTAGAATCATTGTAACCTATTTAAACAATGTAAGCAAAGGATAAAATCCTCATAGTCACGTGTTTTTATTAACTTGATGACTTTGTCGTTGCAAAAGTGAATAAAAAACAGGACTCGCAGTAAAAAATGTAATATTTTTATTTGTTTCAATCACATGTTCAGAATTATATAATACCTATAAACATATCCACAGTTATTAATTAATACAGAGAGAACCCTAAGTACATAGCTATTACAATAATTGTACACAGTATAATACAGTTTTAACACTATTCATTTGTATTACATTTATACAGAAGTTGGGCCATACTAGTCAAAAGAGTGTTTACATTAATTTGAAAGTAGTTAGAAAATAGTGAATTCAAATTAAGGCCACAATAAATAGTTTTAACATGTTTAGGAAATGAATTCCAAGTACTCTAGGTCAATTAATCTAAGGCACAGTTAGTTACACAGTTGAGCTCTGTTCCCATTAGCACTTAGATCTAAATTACCAATTAATAATAGGAGAATTGAGCTATAAAACCTCTGCGGGTATTATTTTATTATAGTCGCCGAATTTCACACCTAGGCATGTTAAGCAAGGTTACTTTATTATTTTCATTTTCTTTATCTCGGTATTACGTCAATATGCAGGTGTTATTTCTTTTTTACTTATTAATATTATGCATAGTAGGAAAAACTTGTGATGTGCCAAACTGAATTCAACACTTATCTACTTGGAGTATAAACAGAAGGTAATGTGCGAATGCGCAACTTTTTATCAGATAATCTCCAAAATGCTATCTTTGCCTGTAACGTAGATTGAAGTGTCTGGCTGAATTTGTTGAATATTAGTTGTACCTAGTGAAATATTTTTATTTATGTAACATGTATTATCAATAATTACTCAAAAATGTAACTTTTTATGTCCGAAAATATGAGTTTAAGAAACATCTCTTCTAATGTGGGTTATAGACAGCAAACCATTTTTTTTCTAACACAGATAATTCAAAATGCATTCAGTAACCCTACGAGTTCCAAGTAGCGGGGCGGCACTCGTCCGGAGTGCCCGTGTCTTGTGTATCGTGTGCTTGACAACCCATTCTCTCGCGCATCGTACGATCCCGTTAGCATCTGTGTGCACGCGCTCGCGTCGTGCGCCGGCCGTGCGTTCACAGCGCCCGGCTATTGTATTGACATGTGAAGTGTCAATTCAATCACTACATAAATAATTTGTAATGTCTAATGAGAAGGAGGAGTGTTTATCCGATAACAGCCTTTCCGATCGATCCTTAAGAGATGATATGATGCAATTTGATACCATGATACCCAATAACACTACATTATCGACAGAAATAAGTTCACAATTACTTGCCTCGACTAGTAAGCGTGTAAGAGAGGACGATGAATCTGAGTGGACCGTGGTGGGACGCAATGGAAAAAAAATTAAAGATGATTACGACAAAATAGAAGTATACGTATCTAGTATTGAAAAACTACCAAGACAATTTGGACTGGCCAAGTTACTAAAAGAGCATAACATTTGCGACATTACAAAAATTAAATATATAAATCCGTACAAGTTAAGAATAGAATTTAGAAATGAATTAAGTGCCGAAAAATTTACATCGTGCGAAAAGATTATTTCTATGGGATGGAGGATGTTCAAAGCTATGGAGGTGGCATTTTCATATGGCTTAATCAAAAATGTAGACATTGATCTAGTTGAAGAGCAGATGTTAGAAAAGATATCTTGTCCCAACGCAGCTGAACTTATATCTCTGAAACGCCTTAATCGACGTAATCACGAAGGAGAAGGATGGATACCCAGTGAAACAATTCGCTTATGCTTCAAGGGAGCCTTTTTGCCAGCCTTTGTAACTATAGATAACTTAAGGGTAGACGTAGATAAATACGTATTTCCTGTCTCACAATGCACTAGGTGCTGGAAATTAGGTCATTCTGTCAAAAAATGCCTACTTACTAAAGCAGTCTGTCCAAAATGCAGTGGAGACCATACAACCTGCGAAACCAATAACCTTAAATGCGCTAATTGCGCTGGAGAGCACACGTCCCTGTCTAAGAGTTGTCCAGTCTATGAAAAAGAACGAAAACTGCGCCTAATCATGTCTGAATTTAATTGCACATATCGCAAAGCATTGACAATGTACCCAGAACCAGACTTTAATTCACAAGATAAATCTCCACCTTTGCAAATATTTACACAATCGCTACCATCTACTTCTAAACCATTAGATACGCCACAAACCTCTTCGAACACAGTCCTGTTCGCGGACGTTGTAAAAAAGATATCCCACGATAAAAAACATCAGAAGAGTACGGTGCCCGCAATAGAAAAACCTAAAACTAGAAACAAAAATAAAAAAGTTAAAAATGACGATTGGGAGAAATACCTTTCCGAAGAAGAACCCGTGTATAGTGATACCAATGACGTCAACGACTCTAATAACCTTTGGAGTGAACGATCTCCGGATGAAAACGTTACTCTAAAAGAACTTTTTAATAAGTTAAAACAGGCAATACTATCTAAACGCGATTCATTTTCTGATAAAATTCGTAACATTATTAAAATTTGTACAGAATGGTTATTTATTTGGATAGTAGGTAATATATCAAAGTGGCCATTACTTAAAAGAATACTTGATTTTGTATGTGGTTCAGCTAATGTCTAGACGAAATTGTTATATTAATTTAAATATTATTCAATGGAATTGCCAAAGCCTTAGACCGAAAATAGTGAATTTTGAAAACCTTTTATTACAAGAAAAAGTCCACATTGCTGCCCTATGTGAAACTTGGCTAGAACCAGCAATTGAACTCAAATTAAATAGTTATAATATATATCGTAATGACCGGGCCGACGGCTATGGGGGCGTTGCACTAGTTGTCCACAATTCCGTTAAAATAAGTAGTAGTGTTATAACATGCCAAAATGCGGGTATACAAGCACTTAGAATTAAATTATTTAATTGTAACGATATCCAAAATATAATTGTAGTATATTGCCCGTCTTCTGTTTTAACTTCTGTTAGTGATTGGGATTCTCTTCTATCTTTAGCTAGCAGTGGCACTTTAATACTCGGAGACTTTAATGGTCACCATAATATATGGTCATACAAGACAGATCAACGCGGTACTCAACTATTTGACTCCCTATCAGATAAAAATTACGTTATATTAAATGATGGAAGTTCAACTCGCCTCAAATTAGTTAATAGTAGATTACAAAAATCTTCCCCGGACCTGTCCTTGGCGTCCTCGGATATAGCTATTAAGTTTGAATGGTCAATTATAAATGAATCATTAGGGAGCGACCATCTTATAATTAAAATAAAATGCAATAGCCTACCTAAACAACCAACTAGATACAATCGCCGTAATTTTAAATTTGCTGACTGGAATGCTTATGGACAATTTGCTCAGAGTTTATTTAATAGTTTTACGGAGTTAGACGACCTTCAACTTACATATAATTCATTTGAAAATCTAATTAACGTAGCCGCCGATAAACATATCCCATACTATAAAACATACATAGGACCTGCAACGGATTTTACGCCGAAACCGTATTGGAACCCCAGTTTATCCAAGGCTGTCGCGGAACGACGTCTTGCTTTGGCTAATTTTCGTAGAAATCCGATTCCAGAATATTATGATATCCTGAAAAGTAAGATAGACCAATCACGTAAACTTATTAGTACAGCCAGACGGACCTCTTTTCAAAATTTTTGCTCTTCCGTAGATCACCAGACTTCTGTCTCCGATATGTGGCGCAAACTGCGATGGATGAAGGGTTATAATAGTTCATCTCGACAATACGCAGATAAAACTAACGCAGAAATGCTTTTAACTTCCCTGACACCCGACTTTGTACCTTTTCATACCCCAACTTTCATCTCTTGTAACCTTAAATTAGATGCACCCTTTTCTAGACAAGAACTGGTCAGCGCGATGAGATCTAGAAACAGCACACCTGGTAAAGATAATATTTCTTATAGCATGATCAAATATCTTCCCGATAATGCTATGAATATCTTACTGGAACTATATAATAAATTCTTTCTTCATGGTTTTGTACCTGACCAGTGGCGACAAATACGTATCGTGCCTATCCCTAAATCTCATTCATCTTCCTCTGGATCAGTGAAACTACGTCCTATTTCCATGATTTCATGCTTGTGCAAAATATTTCATTACTTATTACTTCACAGGATAGAATGGTTTGCAGAACATAATAAAATATTTTCTGATAGTACGGTTGGATTTAGAAAATGTCATTCTAGTTTAAATTGTTTATCTAACTTGGCCTGTAGAATACAAACCGGCTTCACGAAAGGGCATCTTACTATAGGTTGCTTTATCGATATCGAAAACGCTTATAATGAAATCGAAATAGTTCCACTATTAGAGTATATGAATAGACAGTTGCATATTAGTCCCCGAATCTGTAATTACCTATGGAATTTTTTTAAAGAGAGGCAACTTAGTATTTCTATTGACGATGTATCACTTAATAGAATCACGGGTCGCGGTCTAGCTCAGGGCGATCCTCTATCGCCCTTGTTATTTAATATGGCTACAGTACCTGTTTGTAAAATTATAAATGACATACATGTAGCCCAATACGCTGACGATTTTATTTTATACACAGGATGTCAAAACAGTTACATAGGTTCCTTAAAACTACAAAATGCGTTGGACAAGTTTAATATAATTATCTCAGGTTTAGGTCTCAACATCTCTTCTTCAAAAAGCAAAGTTTGTATATTTAAAAGAGGATATAGAAGGGAGCTGGTTAATTTACACATCAATGGCATTACACTAGAAGTTGTTGATAATATCAAATACTTAGGTTTATGGGTGGATTTTAAACTTCTTTGGCGAAAGCACATCAACGAACTGACAGAAAGGACCTTAAAATTTGTTAACATCTTCAAAATGCTAGCTGGATCAGGATGGGGTGTGCATCCTACTCATCTCAGGCGTCTTTACATAGCCACGGTGAGGAGTCGGATAGATTACGCGAGTTTCATTTATGGTAACAGCAGTCGAGCTCACTTATTAAAACTAGATCGGGTACAAAACACATGTCTACGTATAATAGGCGGATTCATACGCAGCACACCCATACACATTATGGAAAATGAACTTTGCATCGCCCCTTTAGATATACGCCGTCAATATCTTAGTAGCAAATTTTGGTTAAAGTGTAAATCTTTTCAAAATAATAGTACTGTAATGTTATTGGATAATCTTTCTACTGAATGTTCGAGATCTTTTTGGGCAAGAAATAAAAAACCTTTATTAGTGACGTCTCATGATTTACTAAATAATGAAGAAATTTCTTGCAGCGACGTAGTAGAAATGTTTAAACTATCCACTTGGGTCAGCAATGTCGATTTAAGTAGCTTTGTTCAAATAAATATTGATAGTGTTATTCAAATTAAGAAAAAATACAATGCTAATGAGTTGAAGCTTCTTTGTGATGAACATTTACGCCTTCATTATAATAACCACTATACCATTTATACCGATGCGTCAATATGCAATAATGAGGTTGGCGCCGCTTTTTTTGATTCTGTCACTAATGACTCGATGAAATTTAAAATTAATTCTAAGGTCTCGATAATGCACGCGGAATTAATAGCTATTTTAGAGGCATTGTCGTATATTAATTCAATTTCTTTTTCCAACTTCTTAATCATAACTGATTCTCAAAGTGCTTTACAATTATTAATTCGGTGCACTAAATCACTTAAACGTGGTATTTCTATTGCTTACAATATTCTTGATGTAATTTGTAAAATCAGAGAAAACAATAGAAGTGTTACATTACAGTGGGTGCCTTCCCATGTTGGTATTGTAGGCAATGACATAGTCGATAGATTAGCAAAAGAGGCGTCGTTAGATGGAATTGCATATTTATGTAAACCATTTTACACAGAATTACAATTTAAAGTTAGAGAACGTTTTTTTAAAATTTGGCAAGAATATTTTGATGAACGCAGTAGGAATAAAGGTATTTGGTACGCTACAATACAGCAGAGTATTTTTAAACGGGCCTGGATTGACAGTACTGACATGGGAAGACAAACTATTACAACAGCTCTGCGACTTCGCTCCGGACACATCCCACTAAATAAATTCGCGTTCTTAATGCGTAAAACGGATTCTCCGAACTGCTCTGAGTGCAATATCATTGAGGACGTATACCATATTATCATGGAATGTCTCCGGAACGAGTCGCGGAGACGTGATTTGTCTTTATATCATGATAAGTTTTACGAGACTGGCGAATGTAATAGCATCCTTGCAAATCCTACTTCGGAGATTGCAAGGGAGCTATACAGACTTGTTAATTTAGGTATTAAGCGAAGAAGTTTATAAGTTTTTTTTTTATGTTTATTTTTTGTTTACTATCTTTAGTTGCCACAATGAGGGTGGCATAATCTGTTTAGATTTAACCCTCTATAAATAAATAAATAAATAAAAAAAAAAAAAAAAAAAAAAAAACCCTACGAGTTCCATGTCGACTTTCTACAAAAGGAATCATTCACAAGATGTTAGGTAAAATAGTCGTTTATATTAAGTGACTCGATTTGAGGCCAACTTCGACAAGGTTGAAATTGAAGCCATAGTGCCCAACAAGGGACGGCTGTAATTTACTAACATAGGAAGCCACATTCATAAGTAATATATCCTTGTACCAAGAAGAACAGAAACAAAGTCCAGTAACGCATTCACAAGGGAAACATAACACATTACAAATGCTAATATAGTACATTTAAAACCAGTTGAAGTCATCCAATGTAGAATAGGTACATAATCTACAAAGCAAATATAATATAGCGTTTCGTTGGAAATTATCTCATTCATTCGAGTCATCTATCGTTGTTTTGGAAGAGAAATTATTACTCAAACTGATACCTACATGCATGAATTACTTTACAATCTTATTAGGTCGTTCGCTCAGCGTCTTATCCTATGATACAATAATCGTTAAAAATTTATTAATAATATCAGCTCGTTACTGTTTAGCAGCACGCGGTATTCTTCATTCATAACTTTCTCTTACCGAGAAAAAAGTATTTCACTCTAGGTCCCTCACGATGTTTTCATATACTTAGGTACTATAAGTTACTGGTCTCTTAAATTAACCTAAAAAGGCACATGGCCTATGTTCAAGATTCAACCCGCAACGACGTATAGAAAAGCTTATCAATAATACTTCAGGCCACCACTACCTATACTGTAAATGCAAAATATTTCATAGTTGGGGATGAAATAAGTAGAAATTCTAGTGAAGTAGATGTTTCAGGGTATATTGGATGAGCCGAAATGTACTTTTGTCTTGAGAAACGACGAACTAGTCAACTGTGCCGATTTATGCGCATTACATAGTATAAGTTTATATGATTATTAATAAATTATTATTATTATTATATACATTCATAATGAAGTGTCTGGCGTAATTAACCTTGGCCTAAGTGATAACATCTACTCTATATTATACATTCTAGAAACGACACCAACGTGCAGCCTAATCTCTCTTGCTATGCCCGGTTAAAGTACATCTTCGATTGAAAAACTATTTAGTCATTCAGACGAAGCATCCCATGGAAGGTATCCTGTGTGTGTGTTATAGTGTATTTACATTTAGTGTGAATACAAAATAACATTCGACACTATCGTTGACTGTTGTAAGTGCTAAATGCAGTTGATCTTTTTCTCCATCGTCGAGTCTACATCTATCTAAGATATTATTTTTTTTATTTGTAATAGATTCAGTGTTTTGGCTAGTGCATGCGAGGATATCAGACAAAATTATTATGACAACGTCAGATGTGTTTTAACTTAATATATTTTTTGTAATAATTGACTTTACTAAGCACGATTTCACTTAACTTTTAGATATCTACTTAAAGATATTGTTATTGCTGTAGTCACAACACTTTGGCGTTTGCCAAAAAAATGTTCATAAAATTCCTAATGTTCTGCTAGTTCGAAATAACAAACAAAGGTATACTCTATTTAGGTATATTTTTTGCGACTGAAGGCTACCACATGTGGCCATAACCGATTCATTTGTTATCTGTTGTTAAGTGAATCATAATTTATATTCAATATGCGGTTTTTGCCCTCATATCCTATTAAATATGTATATTATTTACTAAATCTAGTGTTAGTTTAGTAAAATATAATCAGACTAATTTATTTTTATTTCATTATTTAATCGCAGCACCATAAGTATAAATTATGTTTTCAACTTAATGCATTTAATGATATTGGAAATGTTACACAATACTCTTGCATTATAATTTATGACTAAGAGAAGACACGTACCTTGTGTAAAGATAAATTACTACAAAATGGCTAAGTATCATCGAATAGTCTGCATAATAATTGTGACATTCTTCATAATTATCACATAATAAATCCAACCGAATCTATTTTACATATCATCCGTCTTCTAATTGTTTTTCAACTAATTCGTGTTTTCCATTCAACTCCACCAATTCTGTGGTTTTATGTTTCTCTGATTTGTATGCCCCTGGTCCTATCAGCGAGAGACCTACTGGTAGAAATACTAGCCCATTGAATAAACCAAACAATATAACAAGAAGGAAAATCTTGAAAAAGGATTGGAAAGTGTATGCTTTGGACATACTTAATAGCGACAAAGAAAGGAAAGTAGAGCCTCCACCCAACATCACAGCAGATCCAATTGAGGTTACTGTTTTGAAAGATCTTTCAGAATTAGTACCTTCAGAAAGTGTTAAGAATGTGTGACCGACGTGAGCTGCGTAGTCCACACACAAACCAGTCGCAAGCTCAAGTCCAATACAGCACACTATATCTACAGTCATACCCCATCTTTGCATACATCCCAATACGTTCACTATAGTTAACAGAACACAAACAAATATCCACAGGCACATTTGTAGATTAGTTATCAGAATAACAGTGCAAATCATAACACAAAGCAGTGCCAGCTCTATGTTCCTCTCGACTTCGACAGCTATGATTTCATCTGTGACCCAGTTTGCGAATACCTTTGACCAGACACTACGATAACCATCGCCGCTAGTTATATTCGTACTCTTGACAATATTTCTCACATGATTCATTGCCGGTATATATTCATCTGGACCACTAAATCTTGCAAATTTGAAAATCATGGTCGATGCTTGGATTATTGTTGCTGGATTACCACACACAAAATGTTCGGAAAATTTAAAATTACTTTGAAATCTGCCACCAATTGGACTGTATAGAAATCGTGATAAATGTCGATTAAACTCGATGTCTGTTAAGGCCGATGCATTTTTCACCATATCATGATTGTAATTTTGTAAAACATATTGATGGAAATGCTCCACCCAAGCGTTTACATCATAAATATAGGTCTCCTTCCGTAAATCCTGAATCATGTCATACAATCGTACAAACTCCTTATTATAATTCATCTCTCCTAGAAAAACCATAGCCATATTTCCTTCCTCAGGGTAATAATTATCGTGTGCGTTAAGGAAATTCTTATAATACGTATCGTCAGGAATAAACCATTTCGGATCAAATCTTTGCTCTAAGTGAAATATAGCTTGAACGCTAAATCCAGTTACGACCAACGTAAATAAAATTACGATTGTTTTACCGGGAATTGTAAAAACGACATGTTTGTAGAAATTTGCCAAAAATTTCTGAAATATTGTTTTACTTGTTGATGTTTTGATTTGATTTTTATGTTTATAACAGAACAAAATGCCGTTTCTGTTGTCCTGTATTCTTTTTATATCTAATGCGAATACTGCGACATAGAAAGTTACTGAGTAACAAAATATAAAAAACACGCCTATGGCAGCGTAAATACAAAAGGACTTCAACGACGGAAGTATCGTAATAGCACCAATAAGTAATGCAACGATGTCGGTGAATGACGTTATTACAATGGAAACGCCGGCGTGCTTTAGCATCAGTCCAATTTTAACTGGGACACTCTTTTGAGCTGATGCTTCAGGTAGATTATTCCAGCATGCATTCATGACAAACATATCATCTACTCCTAGACCCATCAGAAGAAATGGTAAAGAAGAATGAATTGGACCAAACGATATACCAAACAGAGAACACCAGCCTACAGAAGTTATATAGGCCAAGCCTACTACCAACAAACCCACACTACCTAATGTTAACCTGATTTCTAGCCAATTATATCGAGATAGTGCAAATTGTATGTATAAAAACATGAGCATTATACCAACAAACAGTTTGTCTAATTCATCAAACATGGCTTTACCACTGATATCTGCAAAGCTTCTTCCAGCTTCATAGAACAATTTTATATCTGATAAGTTTTGAGACATTAGCTTCATTGCATCTAAAAATTCATTTTCCCACAAAGCCAAGGGTATAGAGACCCAGTCTTCAGTGCCTACTAAATTTCCTACTTCATTGATATCTATGATGGACATATTCACCTGTGTGTACCATGTTAATATGACTGATCCAGCAGACACTACGTTACCATGTTCATCATATTTAGTATCACCAAACAACTTAGTATAGTCAAAAGGATGACCCGTAGTAGGAGTGGTTTTGATTTTATTAATTTTGTCTATAATGTCCTGTTTTGATGCTTGATTTATTTCAACTTGATTATTCTTCCATAAATCCAAAACATTGTGCCGGTAGCAACTATATTGAAAACTTTCTAAGAAATCACAATAAAACTCATCATTTACCCAAAGTGTAGGGTCAGAAAAATCACTGTCACTGGGCACACTTTTACTGTTATTATTAACTGAGTTTAAGGATCTTCTGTTCCGACTTGAACTATAGAAATTCACAACAGGCACTTTATAGCATAGATCTTTGATAGAGTATTTTTCATTTTGGTAATCCACTTGTATTGAATTTATAGTATTTGTAATGTTATTTATTGCAACTAAAACTTCTGGCTCAAGAACATTATCAGCTGTTAAAATTATCTTCTGAAGTCTGAAGCCTGTGCCAAATTCATCTATATACCAGTTTGTGTCATAGTAGAAGTCAGACTCTGTTGGCACCCATAAGTTCATTGGATTTTTTTCTATGTGAAATTTAATTAATCCCATACAGCTAAGGAAAACAAAACTCATTGTTAAAATCACTGTCTTCCATGGATGCCTTGCCACCAGTACACCAAGTTTGAAGAAAATCCCTTCGACTAGATGGACAGATTTTGATGACATAGCTTCCCATAGCTGCTGTGGAGACTTCACTCGTTTATTTTTAGACATTTTGTCTTTTCAACACTAAAGTCTAACACTTGAAGAGATAGTAATGTTGTTTATTTAATTATAACTGGTATATTCACTGACAGTTTATTTCTTCACAGTAGAAAACTGCATTTTGCATTGATAAATAATATACTCAATATAAATTAAATATAAAAGAAATAGGAGCTATAGCATATTGAGCGTGCTTTGTAAGCGGAGGCAGGCGACGACCGTTCGCGGCTCGCCACACGACTGATATATTTATCTACTGCAACGGCCTATGAGTCGAGACTCAATTATTCAATTTTTTATTTGATAATACACCACTACTATGGACTATAAGCATTGGCATCCAGTAACTATAGTATTCGGCAGGGATTTACGCTCTATAATAAATGCTTATCATAATCTTGTAATTACGAGGGATGGTATGTAAATTAGAAAGTACTTACTATGCTTCTTCTGGTCACTTTTTTACGAAAACAAGTGTATAGACTACTCACGTATCAGCAGACGTATTACATACCTATGAGGAGCTTCATCTTATTTTATTATTAAAGATATATTTACCGGTAACATAATTAATAATTATTTCTATTATCAAAACATAGCAATAATTGCAATTTTGCGACACTTCAATAATATTCACTCATTCATACATAACTGTCAGCAATATTATCATTCACTCTTCAATCTATCAATTCTTATTATTTAATCTTTAAAATACAAAATAAAACATAAAATGTAACAACATTTTTATTATTTTAGTTTTATTACCTAGATTCTTTGTACAATTAACTGGAAGAGATAGCATGAGATAGAAGGAATAGCCTATAGGTATATCATTATGATTTTCATGTAACTTGTTTCTATAAAGCAATAAGTCTAGAATGTAATTTGTGGTGAATTACTATTAATATTGAATATAGAGCTAATTAATTTATACAAGGATTTAAAAAAAAGGGTGATTGTTGCACTATTTACAGTATATATTTAACCATAGATTTAAGTAAAAAAGTATAATCATAGGTATAATCAGTATAATTGGTATAATTGTCGATTAAAAAAAATTGCCTTATTTACATACTAGACTGAGTACTGATAGCCGAGAGGTATGACCGGTGGACTGCCAAGTCAAAGGTCTTTTCGTATTCATGTGCGTATTATAAATTAGTTATCAGTTGCAGTTAAAAACGGTGAAGGAAAACATCGTGAGGAAACCGGCACACCTGAGAGATTTTTCAACGGTGCGTAAAGCTATGTCAGAGGCCTACAGGCGGTTTAAACTCTGACACCAGGTTATTCATCAACCATACGATAAGAAAAGATACTAGACTCCTGGTAGACTCTCTTGTCAAAGTTGATAAAAAGAAAATATAAGTATATCTGTGGCGTTGACGTTGACAGCTGACTTGACGTCTGACGTCCCATCCAGCGTTCACAGTTCACACAGTACAGAAATATTTGTTTATTGTGAATTTGAACTTAAAGTTATGTATTAGATTACTTATAGTAAAGTCTAAATACATAAATTTTAATAAGTCTCGCTAAAATATATGCGTACGTCAATCTCAAAATGTGGACTACAAAAACTTTCTTGACCAAAACAAAGCGCGGCAACATAATAAAAGTGAGGTTATATCGTTAAGTTAATAAAGCATTTGTAAAGATTGAGTTGTTTACACAAAAAACTGTTTTTCAGATTGTGAGAGAACATTACTTGCGGGATGATCTTCTGTGTGGTTCTGCGGCTTGTAACACGTGTCCTCATAAAGATGACGAGTTTGTGCTGGAAAGTAAACCCGAGTCTATATGCGCGTTGTTTGACTATCCACACTACTTAGTATTGGATACAAATGTTGTGCTCCATCAAATCGATATCCTGGAAGAAGATGCTCTAACAAATGTTGTCATACTTCAAACTGTCCTGGAAGAAGTTAAACATCAAAACACTGCTATATTCCAACGTCTGTTGGAAATTATTGGCAATAAAAAGAGGAAGTTTTATTCTTTCGTCAATGAACACCATAAGTGGGTTTATTTATTGATATTTATATTTGAATCGAAAGTATATTAAATATTTGTACACAATGCTGAGTGCACTTAATAAGATTACAAATCAACATTTCTTATACTAATCGCCTGTTCCAATAAGTACTAATAATGAGTTGTAAAATTGCATACATTTGTATTATTTAATATAAAACGAACATGATCTCAAAATATATTGAAACATAATATAATAAAATGTATTTTACCTTTTTTGTTTTAGGGACACCTATGTGGAGAGGAATCCAGGTGAAAAACAAAATGACCGAAATGACCGGGCCATTCGTAAAGCTTCAGCCTGGTATGAGTCACACCTCAGTATCAACAGTGTGAATGGACAGTTCCCTAAGATTGTGTTGCTCACAGATGACGAGAACAACCGAAAACTCGCACAAGAAAATGGAATTGTTTGTTGTTCTGGTGAATATTACTTTGTTGGTTAAGTGTAAAGAAAAATGTTATATGGCCAATTTCTTTTATTGTTGGAATTGCTTGTACTAAAATTATTAAAATACATAAACGTTTTGTTCTTTAGAATAAACATTATTTGGCTGTTTAACCACCATCAGTTTTGTATAATGTGGTAACTACTCATTTTTGCAGTAAAAGATTATGTAGAAAATGTGACTACTGTTGTTGGTCTCATAGACAAGTTGGCAAAGAATGTAATACCAGAGAGTTGTGCTAAAGATGCTTTATATCCAGCACATTTGACGCCTGCTCAGATACATGGCGGCATTAGAAATGGGAAACTACACCAAGGAACATTCCGTGCATCCCGGGATAATTTCCTTGAGGGTACTGCGGTAGTCAATGGCTATGAGAAACCTGTAAGTAGTATAAATGAAATGTAAGTTATGCTTTGTAATAGGACCTATAATAAGATATTTATTTTATTCCATTTCAAATAAGTTTATCATAGCCCAAAAATATACTAGAGCATTTGTTTGTAAGTAATTGCTTTAAAAAAGGAATGTAATATTAAGAAAAAAATTCGTTAAAATATCATGACTATATTTTTTTGTCTAGATCCTCTTACAAGGACACATAGGTATAAACAGAGCAGTAGATGGGGACTCGGTAGCTATAGAAATATTCCCTGAGGAAGAATGGAGAAGACCAAGCGATATAGTGTTGGAAGACAAAGCGGATGACCCCGGTGATCTTCTAGAAGAAGAAGCAGTGCTACTAAATACTGCCAAACCTGTGGATAAGGGTGATGATGAAATAACACCTACTGGGAAAGTAGTAGGAATTATAAGGAGGAAGTGGCGGCAATACTGTGGAATATTGATGCCAAGCAGGTTTCCAGGTAACTACTCCCTACTTAATACAACCTTCTTTGGAAGAATAATTTTTCTTTGCTTTTTTCCTTAGATCTCTATTTGAAATTAATTAGATGGTAACACAGATTATCTATGTAACACAGATTACCTATGACAATCTTACCTTCAAAAAAATTACTTTTTAATAAGTTAAAACATAGATTATACATTTACATTGTGAGCCTATCATATCAAGAACAGCAGAAACACTAAAATAATAGATTATGTTGTTTCTACAGTGCATTGAATTTATATGGTTCACATTTTGTCAGGTGCCACTCGTCACTTATTCACGCCAGCCGAGAAGTGCATACCGCGTGTTCGCATTGAAACGCGCCAAAGTGATGTGTTAGCGTTACAACGGATACTTGTCGCACTCGACTCCTGGCCTAGAAACAGTCGGTACCCGCTCGGACACTTCGTTAGGGCTCTCGGACCTATTGGTAAGTGTTTATGTACTTAATCTTACTGTAGTGTCTCTGCCCCCTAGACAAGTAGCAAAACGCTTCACGAATAGAAATCGATAAATGTATGGAGATGACATAATGTTTCGACTATGTTATCGATGACATATTATGTGAAACCCATACATTTTTCATTCTATACGATTTCAATTCGTCAAGCGTTTTGCCACTTGGCTGGGGACTGATCGTTCGAGTTATCGTAGAATTCTTAACTCGCGATTCTTATACGTTTGCGGTTACACACACAATTCATCCATAGTATAGTTAAAGCCAAAATGTAACTAAATTCTAAGGCTTATGGGGTTTATTACTGAAAAGCTTCGTATACTACAAATGTAAAATAACATAATATAACTGAAATCTTAATTTATATAACAGGTGACAAAAACGCAGAGAATGAGGTGATTCTTTTGGAACACGACGTGCCTCACGCTCGGTTCAGTGAGGCTGTCCTCGCCTGCTTGCCGCCCGACGACTGGACCATACCAGATGAGGTTTGTATTTCATACTCTAAAAGTAACAGTGTACTCAAAATAAGCGTTGCACAGGGTTATGCTCGTCCAAAATCAGCATTATAAACCCACTTCTACTACCACCACTATTGCTATATTATTCTTGCATATAATTTGCAATACAAGATATTATCATGTACTGTTGTAGTAAACTCCTACGTGCGCAAAATATTCTTAAAAAGGGGTCTTAAGTTTTAGCTTCACGTTTCAGTCAAATAAAGCTACGTAACGATAAAACTATTTCCAGGAAATAAAAAAGCGTGTGGACCTGCGTTCGGAATGCATTTGTTCCGTGGACCCGCCGGGATGCACGGATATCGACGACGCCCTACACGCCAAGATTGTTCCCGGCAAGACAGGCGATAACCTCAAGAAATACGAGGTGGGCGTTCATATCGCTGACGTCACGTACTTCGTCAGACCCGACACGGCGCTCGACAAGGAAGCTGCTAGCAGATCCACCACAGTCTATTTGGTGGATAGAAGGATTGATATGGTTCCAGGTGCATTTTATACACATTTAACTGCTATTTAATTGTTATTTCCTGATTAAAATCCACAGTCAATTCAACAACACAAATTGTATGGACTATGGTGTAGGAAGACGCGTTTCTTAATAAAGAAATGCAAGTATTTGCTTACACCACCACGAGTTTATTCAATAAGGGTTGTAAGAGTAGAAATAATAATTTTTTAATAAGTATTTATGCATTCATTCCAGAATTACTTAGTTCCAATTTGTGTTCATTGCGCGGTGGAGAAGAGCGCCTGGCGTTCTCTTGCGTCTGGGAAATCGATGAGAACGCAAATGTTCTGAACACAAAGTTCCACAAAAGTGTAATCAAGGTAAGAAATATCAATGCAATTTATAATAGCTTAAAATAAATATTTAAAAAAAATCGTTATACAGAGTAGACTAAATTACTAAAAAAGGCTAATTAATTTCGTCGGAGATAATTTATGTCGGTATAACCAACAGTGGAAAGAAACTTAAATAAACGATGTCTACGGTTTTTAATGAACACAGACTCATTATATAAAACCTCAATTCTCTTTTTGAAGTCTAAAAAAGAATAGAGCCTGTTATAAATCGTACTTCTGTCCATAGTCGGCGGCAGCGATGACGTACGAGGAAGCTCAAATCGCGATCGACGACAAGTCCCGTCACGATAAGACTGTCTCGTCTCTGCGCATCCTCAACGCGCTGGCCAAGAAGCTCAAGAAGAAACGTCTGGACAACGGAGCACTACTGCTCGCCTCCCCTGAGATCAGGTTCCAGGTATTTACCAGTAGGGTTTAAGATACATTGTCCCATATTTTTTCTGTATAAAAAACATTAGGATAATATAAACTTTAAATACCAATTTAGATGGCGATTCCTTATCAACAAAAGTTGCCAGTATGCCTTCTGTTTCTTTTACAGTCAAAATTTTGAATTTTTTGTTACTCATTACTTAATTCGAACCTTATTTGCTCTAATAAATAGGTCAAAAATCGTAGAAAGTAGATATTGGTTGGACTATGTCATTTTAGAAAACCATTATTCCGGGTTATTAATTGCATTACGTCTTTGCATTACGTCTAATATTGGATGACCCTGTTTTACCGCGTCCGGAACAAATATATATCAAGAAATGTTGACAGAATACTGGAGGTTATAATGTCTAAAGCAGGTACCAAGTCTCAAATGATGCTCTCCCAATACTTTAGGTGGACTCAGAGACGCACGACCCTGTAGAGGTGCAAGCCAAGAAGATAATGGACACGAACTCCATGGTGGAGGAGTTCATGTTGCTAGCCAACACCAGCGTGGGCTCGCGGCTCGCGGCCGACTTCCCTCAGAGCGCGCTGCTCCGCCGGCACCCCGCGCCGCCGCCCGCTAACTTCGCGAACTTCCTTAAGGCGGCCAAGCAACAGGTATTACCATTAAAGCCTTGTTGATTTCTTGTGGTACGATTTATTCGATGCAGTTAGTGATGTGATAGGGGAAAAAAAACAAGGTATAATAAAATTACACATACTTTTGTTAAGATATTTCAAGTTTACTTTTCTTAAGATATTTCAAGTTCCATGTAAAAGTAGGCGGGGCCTATTTTGTCTCCTTAATTTTAAAACATGATATGCTACTTAGAATATTAGCTTTTAGCTCAAATGTGTGCAATCGAGACAGACGCGAAATTGTAGTTAAAAATTACGTGAGTGCGTTACTATCAAGCAAGACTTCTTAACTTCGTAAGCCTTTTTAGGAAAACAAGTTCATTTTCCACCACTTTTCTTCACATTTTCTTCCATTGTTTTACAAGAAGTTTTTATTTTAATAATCTTTCTCTAGGGTTTCGAGCTGGACGTATCGACAAACAAATCCTTCTCTAAATCGTTGGATGAAGCGGTGATACCGGGCCGTCCATTCTTCAACACATTACTTCGTATCATGGCGACACGCTGCATGCAGCAAGCACAGTACTTCTCAAGCGGAACAAAGGCCTTCGAAGAGTACTACCACTACGGTTTAGCCTGTCCTATTTATACGCACTTCACATCGCCTATTCGACGGTATGTATATTTTATTGATTTGATGACAAAACATGTATTTTGCTTTTATCAACAGTCCTATAATATATACTCAAAAGTCAAACTAATGAGGATCAAACAGGTTTTTAGTTTTTAATATAGTCCATGAAAAATCCAAAAGATTAGTGTAATTATTTTTGTTATACGATCAAAAATGAGCAAGTAGCAATCAATTTAATGCGCTGATCGTCGATCCGTCGTCGTTGCCGCGGCGCAGAGCGTGTGACGTCACTGGGCCTTTCGCCGACCGTTAGCCGTCGAGAGCGATAAGGCGCGCAGTGTTTTGTTTGGTGATTTGTGACTTAGAAACAAATCAAGTGACCGGTTTGTGTCTTATTTAACTTTTTAACTATGTATACATAATGTATAGTGCCGAAATGTACAAATACTTCCAGTATAACGCCAGAAAAACAGTTTTTTAACGTGCCGAAAGTCCCAATCTACGTAAAAATAGTGTTCCGTTTTAAAAAGAGATGACAAAACTCCAGGCTACAAGACATTTCTGTAAACTCATTTTGATGTACGTACCAGGTAGGTGCCTATTATTTTGTTGAAAAATTATATGAAAATAAGTAAGCCTGCTGTTTTAATAAAAAAGTATGTAACTAAACTATAAAATATGTATAAACATACTTACCTACTTACATTTTCTGAGTTTTGTAGAGATATCTACGTACTTACTTACCTATTGTAGTGTTGTACAAAGTGACTAAAGGAATATAATCCAGGGAATGGGTAGCAGTGTTTAACTGTATAATCAACAACAACTTCGATCCCCAACCCGACTTGCAAGCATGGGGACTATGGCAATACCTCCCATACTAAAAACAGGCCTTAGTCTAGCAGTGGACTGATGTAGGCTGTTATGACAACGTCAAGATTCCCATTCCTAGATATGTAATATTCCAAGGTCAAACCACTGACACAGAGAAGTACTCGGGTAAAACGCAAAGAGTGAATGATATTTTAAATCATTTAAATCACAACAGCGGTACCTTTATGTATCTGCGTCAGCTATGCCTTATTGTTGTAAGCAAATTAATATATATTTTTATATTTCAGTTGGAATAAGATATAGAAAATTACGTAGTTTAATAATAATAATAATGTTCTCCTGACCGAATTTCGGCGCAGGACCAATAGCTTAACGTGCCTTTCGAGCACGGAGGGGTCTCGACATGTGAAAATAGTCAGCCTTCACAAGACTGACCGCTGCGAGTCATCTGCTTAACCTCGCAGATCGACTGATCTGTGCGGTAGCCACGTAGCTACGTAAAGTTTAATTTGGTTGAAGGGAAGCTTAAAAGTAAAGAAGGGAATGTTGCCTTTAACAAATCTCACTATTATTTCTATTTTATTAGTAGGTAGATAGGTACTTTCATATTTAAATATCACAAAATAAACAACACTTTATGTAGGTATATAAATTACCAAATATCGGTAACCGACCGCGTCGCCGCGCTAAAGTCGTAACAGAGTGCCCGCTGTGCTCGGAACCGGTACTGTGACGTCACACGCATCCGCGCTCATTGACTTTAAGCCGCAGGAACGGCTTATGTTTATTACTTAATATCTTCGTAAGTTATGGTCCGATTTGGATAATTCAAAAAGATATATAATGCTTATGTCATAGAGAATAATGTGGATAGTTATATTGAATTTGTTATAACTGTACTGATCCTCATTGTATTTTTTCATCTAGAAGTAATTTTTGAAATTCTTTCTTTCACCTAGAGGACGAAAAACAGATAATGCTGAATACTTAATAACTAAAAGGTGATTATCACAGGCATTTTCCACGCTCCCGACATAACATTAAGGTTTTGTACAACCATTATTTATAAAAGGCATGCGGTCTTTTTTACTGAGTCCAAAGCCATGCCCTCTTATTCATAAACGAGGATCATACCAGCATTACTGATCCCCGTATTAAGTCTATTGTCTCTATTCTTTGATATGCAAACGACAGTGACAGGTTTATACCTGTCACTGTCGTTTGCATATCAAAAAAAATACAATTTAAAACCAAGGATTATATTATTATAATCCTTGGTTTTAAATTGTATTTTTTTTATGAATAAGGGGGTGTATGTATAATGTCTGCTCGGCTGTAGTTACGCGGACGTGATAGTGCACCGGCTGCTGGCCGCGAGCGCGGGCTGCGACGTGCCGCACGCGCAGCTGCTGGACACGCGCGCGGCCGGCGCCCTGTGCGACAACCTCAACTACCGGCACCGGCAGGCGCAGTACGCCGCCCGGGCCTCCGTCGCCCTCAACACTCACGTACGTATCGACACGAGTAATAATGGCGTTTATAAATTTTTTGACTACTAAAATATAATATTGCCATTACGATGTCTCGGAAGAAGTTGTTCAGTTTGATGATCTGCCCCCTTACCATGAACTCTTAAAACAGGACAGTTTACTATGTGAAAGCGAGACGCCGCATTACACTGCTCATAGCGGCGTCTCGCTTTCACATGGTAAACTGTCCTGTTTTAAGAGTTCATGGTAAGGGGGCTGATCCATACCCTTTTAACTAACTTTGTGAAGTTTACCTGTCTGTATCATTTTGACTTAGCTAGTGTTTATAGATAACGTCAATATAACACAGTGATTAAAGTTCCATTCATGATTTTAACCGACTTCTAAAAAAGAAGGTTCTGTGTTCCCATATGTATGTATATCTGCGATTTTCTCAAAAACTACTGATCCATACTGTACTATATTCTTACTTACAGATCCTGTTCTACAAGCGTGTTGAGATAGACTCGGCGGTAGTGCTGTCAGTCAAACGTAACGCGCTGCAAGTATTAATACCGAAGTACGGACTCGAAGGCCCGTTGTACCTTCCGACGGACAAGTTTGCGTACAATGAGGAGGTGCGTGATATATTTTTATCCACATTTATCTTTTATAATTGTCGTGAGGGCCTAGTGGTTTAAACCCAGGCAAGTATCAATGTGACTTTATACATGACTTTATAAAACATCAGAAAGAAATTTGGATTAATTAATAATCTGAAATCGCCAACCCTAGAGCTAGCGTGGTGAATCAACGCTCAATCCTTCTCTACATGTGAAGAGGCCTTTGCCTTGCAGTGAGACAGTTAGATGTAGGATGTTATTATTATTATTCTGACTAAATTAATGAATTTTTCGTAACAGGAACACATCCAAACCTGCGGTGACGTAGTTCTGAAGACTTTCGACGAGCTGACGGTAAGACTGAGTCTCGACAGCTCCAACCTACAACACAGGAAACTTGTCTTCCAATTAGTGAAGCCACATGTGCCCGGGTTCAGCTACGAAGTGGAGAAACAAGATATGGAGGTCGAGGAGATACCAGACCCTAAACCCGAGGTCAAAAACCCTAAGCCCGGGGTCAAAGACCCTAAGAAAAGAAAAGAGGAGCAAGGAAACAAAGGCAACAAGAAGAAATCGAGAAAGTAGCGTGTACTATATGTATAAATAAACGTTTTATATTACCTATACATGTACTGTTTTATTATTTAAATATTATAAAGGGTATATCTATTCGAAATGGCATGCATTGCGAACTGCAAACAATTTTGGTATCGAACGTTTATTAGATTCAAATCAAAACAAATGTGTTACGGCACTACGCACTACCTCCAGCGTGTAGCTAGGAGTACTAGGTGCGCAGAAAATTATGCTAGTCTTGTAAAAATATTGACACATTTTTATGATTTAAATTCAATAAACATTCAACACCAAATTTTTTTTAGTTTATTATTTTGTCCTGAAATTATGTATATGGATTCTGTACCAGATGTACTCTTCGACCGCTTTTTTATAGATATACACTTGCTGTTACACCCGGTATAGAGGTACTAATATGAAAATGCTTATAAATACAAAATAAGAAAATGAACAAAAAAAATAGAATTGGACTCAATTCGAAACAGTCGCGAAACAAAATAATGCAGGTATGGTATATACAAACGTACATATATTATAATAAAGAATAAAAGCAATTTTAAAATTCCCTATTCCGCGAAAACAGCAAGGCTTACTAATAATTAGGTGCAATAATATTTTATTCACTTTATAATATTTAATGATAAGGTGTCAACTGTAATGGTAAAATTAGTAGGTGAAGGTATTCAATTACTACGGCGTATTCGTAGTATGGTTGTAGACGTGTAAGACTATTAAGGAACTAGCCTATCTGAACGTGAGGTAGCATTGCACATTGTTAATTGTATGCGTATCCAAAAATGGTGTTTGCAAGTGATGCTGTAATGTAAGTACCGAAGTCATTATCAAATCAATGTTTAAGGAAAAAAAATGTTGCTTTTGTCGAAACCTTGAAATTATGTAAAAAACTGTTGAAACAAGAACTTAGGTAAATTTACTAAGTCTTCAGCTTGGGTATCTTTAGGGGCAAAGGACTTGGTCAAATTTTGAAAGGTTTATTAGTAGATTTCGGACCATTTTTATTAACGTGGTTCATAGAAACCATTTCAACTTTGAGACGCATGGCGTTACGTCGCACCGTTTACGCGATATGGGCGAGCGAATTAAAAAAAAATCTCATGTCTCAGAAACAGTAAATACCTCAGGTAAATACCAGATAATTAGACGTGCACAACACTCAAAATATTACCTGTATATTAAATCAAAGAATATTACATAATAAGACAAAGACTGGGCCCATTTGAACGACCGCCGTAATAGGACCTTAATTCTAGCTATTTAAATAAGACGGTCTAAAAATTTAATTAAATATCAAGATATTTTACAGCGGCATCAACAGTCCTATGGACTACCCGTATATGAAATGGCTTCGTTTCGTCCTCCGTATCATCAGCGGCTGGCCGGGCAAGGCTCTCGGTGAAAAGACGTTGAGGATTGAAGGCATGGGACACGCGTACTACAACACTATATTGTCCATCGTCTACCTGGTTGCGGGTATTGCTTATTTAAAAATGAACAGCTATAGATTCACTTTCTTGCAACTCGGCCACTTGTATATTGTGTTATTAATTAATATGTTGACCACGGTGAGTTGTTTATCTAATCCTATCTTATAATATATGACAAATAAGTATGCGAAGATATGCTCCAGTACAGTTCAATACTGTACTGACAGCTTTGCTACGATTTCTTATTAGCTAATCCAAGTTAGTTTAGTAGGTACAGGGTTTAAAATTTACTAGTCAATAAATAGTTAAGAAAGACAAAAATATTATATTTATTATTTTTCAGACAAGGGCATTTACATTGTGTTTGTCCCAAAAATACCGGAGTGTTGCAAAAATATTCATCCAAGAAGTTCACCTGTTCTATTACAAAGATAAATCAGCTTTTGCAATGGAAGTAAGTTGGAATTTAGCCATTTTGCCTTATACAGTTATACTTTAGTAGTTAGTTATTGTAGTAAATAGGTATACGTAGATATAATTTATATAGTTCGCTCAAAACTTTACTGACCCCACTGAAGTAAGGCCCGTATTCAAAACCGAGCTTTTTCTAACATCCGAGAAATCATAAAGTATTGCGCGAACTTTACTAGAATGTAGTGCTGCAAAGCGGGAGTTGGCTAGTTTTTGGACAGGAAGTTCTATACACGATTTTTCTCGATTTTTTACTTGGTCTATCCACCATATGGAAGACACCCGATCTTTAAAAAGACTTACGTAGGAACACAGGTCCAACACGCAGAAGCCCGAGGAGAACTTTATTCGTAAAGGGAACGGTACTCCAGCTTGAGACAACACCCACTGCCCTATAAAAGAGCAGCCATATTATTCCCCATTTAACCCCCATATACAGTATACAGTGACCACTATAGGCAACAGGGAGCAACACCGCCGGTGTGAGCGGCTAGAGGTGTAGAGCGGTGCGGCCCCAGTTTCACCATCGCGCGTCTTGAAGACTCAGAGCGGGTTTCCCCGGTATTACGCCAGTAGGCACTTTTACTCCCGAGCATATAGCTATGGCGACCCCTCTCTGACCAACTAAGACAAGAAAGACCTGACAGTCATGCGAGAGCGCTTCGGTAACCACTCCAGCTAAACTTACCGGGAAACCCGGAGATGAGTCCTTGACCGATTTTCGGGAGTATTCAGGAACGTTCTGTCGCTCGCCACAAGTTGCCCTGCGGTTTCTGCACTTTTAGTATAGTCCTTGTGATATTAATTTTTCTATCAAGGGTTGAGTAAGCTATACTACGGTGTTATGTTATTCTCATGATGAGGTAACGATGTGCCCAGAGTAGTTAGATATTTTTTATTAAGTATTATAATCATTGAACTTTATTTACACTTTTTAGACACATAAACAGGTGCATAAGCTGTCGCACGTATCCACAATCTATTTGGCTGGCATGCTGTGCCTCACAGTGATGCTATTCAACTTGATTCCTATGTACAACAACTACAGTGCCGGCAGATTCAAGACGTTGGGCCCTTTAGAAAATACTACATACGAACATGCTGTCTACTGTCTGTATCCGTTCGACTTTGAGAGGAATTTCCATGGATACCTAGGAGGGGTTCTCAGTGGCTGGTAAGAGAAAAACAGGACTACGTAGGTACCTATGTATAAAAAATTGTACTAGTAAGTAAAATCCTCAGAACATAAAAATTGAATAAGGTGTTTCCCTTTGTCCACCCGCGCTGTTGATAATAAGTTACCTTATTGCTTCTGTTCTGAATTTGTGTAAATCACATCTTTTTATAGACAACGCTTTCCGTAGACGAAGGCACTGCATATTTATCGCCTGCGTGAAAGTTTATTAGATTTTGAAGCGCTTGTTAGCAGATTCTTCTTGTGAATACATCCAGTAAAGGATATTTTAAAGAAGGTTAGATACTGCGGGAGCCACCTAATACAATTTGTTGTAATTCCATTGCAGGTATGGTTCATTTTTATGTGGAAGCGCCGTTTGCATGTTTGACCTTTTCCTCTGTCTTATGATCTTCAATCTATGGGGGCATTTTAAAATTCTGATTCATGATTTGGACACCTTCCCGCGACCTGCGTCAGAGATTGTGACCGATAAAGACAATGAAGAAAATACGATGATTGTTGGCTCTGAAATGTATTCGGAATCCGAGTGTGAATTAGTTACAGCGAAATTGAAGGAGTGCATAAAATATCACATGGTTATTATTGAGTAAGTACTAGATATATGACATTTTGTGTCATTTTTGCATGTTGCCCATGCTAAGCTTAAATCTGACACGATGGCTCAGTTGGTTAGAGCAGCGCCACGGTACGGCGAAGGACGCAAGTTCAAGTCCTGCTCGTGTCCATCATTTTTCAAATTTCCTTTATCAATTTAGATTTAAGCTTAGCATGGGCAACATGCAAAAATGACACAAAATGTCATATAAATTTGGGTTGGTATTATCGTTTTAGTGATTTATAGCTGTAAAGGTATAACACTGAATTAGTAATCATAGATTCCAACAGATAATACCTGACGTCACCCTTAAGACGTAAATACTAAAAGGGATCTTGAAATTCGATGGGTGCGAGCAGTGACACGATGGCTCAGTTGGTTAGAGCAGCGCCACGGTACGGCGAAGGTCGCAGGTTCAAGTCCTAATCGTGTCCATCATTTTTCAAATTTCCTTTATCAATTTAGTAGTACTAGATATATAATTTGATGCCTAACTGGCGCAACCGGTGCGCATCGTTTGCTTTATCGATGTTCGTACAATCCGTACTTTTTCCGTAATAACCTAATCCGTAAATAGTAATAATAAATAATAATACATACATAATTTGGATAAGAACTAAGAGCAGATAATTTTAGCTTGTAGCATAAGCTAAAATTGATCTGTTTTCTTTGTTCCGAAAAACCAAACTGCATATTGTTACTTCTTCTTATCGTATGGTTGATAAACAACCTGGTGACAGAGTTTAAACCGCTTGTAGACCTCTGAAATGACTTTAAGTCGTGGTTTCCTCACGATGTTCTCCTTCACCATTATAAAAATTATTAAAAAAAAATGCTACTGATTACTAATTTATAATACGCACATGAATTCGAAAAGACATTGGCGCGTGCCGGGGTTTGAACTTGCGAATTTTGAATTGGCAGTCCAACGGTCATACGGCTATCTATTAATTACTGCATTTAGTCCATTCATTTTCTTTCGACCAAAAGTATAAGAATACAAGTAATCAGAGTCTTCCAACCTAAAAATCTTTGGTATAGTTACACAATTCTGTCTTCTTCTATGTATGAAATTCCCGATAGGCAGTAAGAAATCGAACAAATACAAATACTTACTTTCAGCTTCACGGACCGCATGTCAGACGCATTCGGACTGGCTCTGTTCGTTTACTACATGTTTCATCAAGTCAGTGGATGTTTGTTGCTGCTAGAATGTTCCCAGATGGTGAGTTGTTTACTGTCACATATGAACTTAAATCAGAATACCTATTTGATTTAATATCTACTAAAATCCTTGTTTAGTCGTAACGTGAGTTCTATACAAAAGAAATTGCCTACAATTGCAGTTTTGGTGGGTATTCAAAATGTTGACGATTTTCATAAGTTTAACAAGAAGCCGATAGTCAGCTGTCAAAAATATCCGTGGGCATTTATGGATATTGGAGGCCATAGTTTTTGCGAAAATGGCGATGATTTTGTTTGCTTTTCAGAATGCTGGGGCGCTAACACGATATTTGCCGCTCACTATTATCCTGTTTGGGGAACTGATCTTGCTTTCAATCATTTTCGAAACTATCGGCACCATGGTAATTTTTTTTTTTAATCTACTGACTAAATAGTCGTTCCGTTAATACATATTAAACGACGTTTTGCTGTTAGGTCAGGTAGGTACTTTTAGTTTTTTTCTTCAGCGATGAGGATTTACAAGAGTCGCTTTTCTAAAATGTAGAATGACTTGCAATTTGCATATATTGTACCTGGTGTTAAATCTTATCTTTCAAATAGAATAAAGCAAAATAAGTCTTCGGTAAGGTTCAGGTTTCGGGTAACGATTCTAATTGCCAATTAGAATCTTTTGTATCTTTTTCTTTGAATAAAAAGCTTCGTTCTCGTTGGTATCTATCTCATGGCAATAAATCTCTAAATCTCAT
The DNA here is from genome assembly GCA_905340225.1 of Abrostola tripartita. Classification (NCBI taxonomy): domain Eukaryota; kingdom Metazoa; phylum Arthropoda; class Insecta; order Lepidoptera; family Noctuidae; genus Abrostola; species Abrostola tripartita. The sequence continues at coordinate 4,035,074 of HG996494.1, forward strand.
AAGTTAAGGGCAGTTAACAGTTAACTGCCCTTAACTTAATCCCTGTTCCATCAACAGAGTGAAAAATTAAAGGATGCTGTCTACAATTTGCCATGGCAATATATGAATACGAAGGATCGGCGAACTGTCTTGATTTTCCTCATTAGAGTGCAGGAGCCGATCCACATTAAAGCAGGAGGATTGGTCAACGTCGGTGTTACTACTATGGCCTCGGTAAGTCGGTCGTCACAATTATTATACGGCGAATAAACACTCCTTATTGCTTTAGGTTTGCCTTTATAATAATTCGGGATTTTGTAAAAACATTCCCGAGAGCCATTGTGTAATTACGACCCTCGTCGGTCAATAGTGCTGACAAGAAATTGTATAATTAATAATGATGTAATTTCTTGTCTTAACTACTTATTTAATTATTATAGCCGGTAGCCCGTTCTAAAGGCCGGAATAATATTATAAATGCTTGTTTAAAAAAATGTTATTATAGATTAATTTTATTATTTTTTCAGATATTGAAAACGTCATTCTCATACTTCGCTTTTCTCCGTACGTTCTAAGACCAGACACAGGATCCCAATAATTGCTTTTTATTCCACGACTTTCAAGCTATTTTAGAAATCTACTTTAATGGTTTATCTTTTGAAATGAATACCGAGATTATATTCACATACAATCCACATAACTTTATTTAACACATTATCGCAAATTATAATTCTCACTTTCCACAGTTATTAAATGTTTACTGCCTTCTTTGTAGTTTTCTTTTTTTAATTTATTTTTACGTAGTACCACCCTTTCAAGACATCATCATCATCAGCCGGAAGACTTCTACTATTGAAAAAAGGTCTCCCCCTTAGAATGCCACAATGAACTACAACTTGCTATTTGCCTTTCAAGTAGATGTTCTAAATCCATACACCCTGTATAATAGACTCCGATTTCGGAGTGATTCTATTCTAACTAAAATATTGTCCGAAAGTTGTAAAATTTGGTATTTTTTTTATATTAAAGGCAAGTACTTACGCATCATTATTATTTTAATCATGATAATTAATAAAAAAAACATACTTAATAACGCGCTGTCTAAGTTATTGCTATTATCTATTATGTATGCGCTTTTGTACGAGAACGAATGCAATACGGCGCGTGTAATGAGCCAGGGGTGCTACATTTAATATGATTCCAGGAGTAACACGTAAATAGTGTGGATAGAGAAATAATAATGCGAGGATGGAGTACATTTATGGTTTTCATTTTAAATATTATCACATCACACTAATATTTTAAAGGCGTAAGTTTGTGAGTGTGTTTGTATGTTTGTTACCTCATCACGCTCAAACGACTGGACCAATATTGATACAATTATTGGTATGGAGCTAGCTGACACCCTGGATTAAGACATAGGCTACTTAATATCCTGAAAAAAATGTAGCGGGTAACATCGCGGAACGCAGCTAGTTAGATATAAGTAAGAAATAGTGTTATTTCCAATAATGTATTGATATTATATAAGTAAAACAGGAGGTTCTGAGAGCAGATTAAGGCGAAGAAAAGATGAAAAGCTGACGCCAAAAAATATGATGTAGATTGGACAAACTTAGATAGGTAAAAAAAAAGAATGTAATAATATCCGAGAAAACAACTTTCTATAGATAATAATTACGGTAATATATTATTCTCTTTTTCATATATAATGATAAGGTGTCAACTACATAATTATTATAATAGAATGCAAGCATGTAACCTTCTATATAATTACTAGAGTGTGTGAAGGTATTCATTTATTACGCCGTATTCCTAGTGTGGTTGTAGACGTGATGTCAAATTAAGGAACCAACCTGTCTGAACGTGAGGTAGCATTGTTAATTTTATGCGTATTCAAAAATGTTGTTTGCAAGTGATGCTGTAATGTAAGTACCTAAAAATTGCACATATAGCATTATTATGTAAAATCTAGGTACTGGTACGTTTCTTCTAGAATAAAAACTAGATTAAAAATCACTACTTACACTCTTCAAAATGTCCTTTTAATAGAACCGTGATTCAAATGTAACAGCCTAAAGATTTTAAATGTCAAGATAATTTACAGCGGCATCAACAGTCCTATGGACTACCCGTATATGAAATGGCTTCGATTTGTCCTCCGTATCATCAGCGGCTGGCCGGGCAAGGCTCTCGGTGAAAAAACGATGTGGTTCGAAGGCATGGGACACGCGTATTACAACACTATATTGTCCCTCGTCTACCTGGCTTTGGGCATTGCTTTTTTGAAAACGAACAGCTATAGATTCACTTTCTTGCAGCTGGGCCACTTGTATATTGTGTTATTAATGAATATGTTGTCAACGGTGAGTAGTATAATCTTGTATACCTATCTAATAACATGATAAGTAACCGTGCATAGATCTCCCCTGAGCATCAGTTCTAAATTGTACGTTAAGCGCATCCTGCGCAGTCAGCCACGGTATGATTTATATTCCAAGTTAGTTTAGTAGGAATAGGATTTAATTTTTACTCGACGATAAATAATCGAGAAAACAGTAAAATATTTATTATTTTTCAGTCAAGGGCTTTCACATTGTGTTTGTCCCAAAAATACCGGAGTGTTGCAAAAATGTTTATCCAAGAACTTCACCTGTTCTATTACAAAGATAAATCAGATTTTGCAATGGATGTAAGTTTGAATTTAACCATTTTTTCTACTTGTAGTAAGTAGGTATACTTCATCATCATTAGCCGGAAGACGTCCACTGTTGAACAAAGGCCTCTTCCTTAGAGCGCCACAATGAACGGCACCTTGCCATTTGCATCCACCGGTGGCCGCAACTCTGCCAATATCGTCGGTCCAACTGGTGGGAGGCCTACCAAACCAAAGCTGCGTCTTCCTTATGTATACTTACGTAGTTATAATTTATATAGTTCGTGCAAAACTATCTATGAGCCTGAAGTTAGGTCCGTATTCAAAACCACGCAGGTCCGTCGATCAAATTCTAAATTCTCTGCGTCGTTTTCACTATCCTACAAAATCTAAACAACGGGAACTGCGCATCCTCTTACGGTTAACATCCGAGAAATCATAAAGTTTTGCACGAACTATACCTACTAGAGTGTAGTGATACATAGCTGAAGTTGACCCATTTTCATCGGGATTAGCCGTCCTAATTGTAAAAAGAAGTACAATATTATACGATTTAGAAACTTCCAAACTTAACTTTCCTTTATCCATTTAGGTATTTATTGTAATAATCGTTGACCATTTCAATACGCTTTTATAGATACATGTACAGGTGCATAAGTTGTCACACGTATCTTCAATCTATTTGGCTGGCATGCTGTGCCTTACAGTGATGCTATTTAACTTGATCCCTGTGTACAACAACTACAGTGCCGGAAAATTCAAGACGTTGGGTCCTTTAGAGAACACTACATACGAACATGCTGTCTACTGTCTGTACCCGTTCGACTCTGACAGGACTTTCAAAGGATACCTGGGAGGAGTTATTAGTGGCTGGTAAGATGAAAACAGGACATATAAAACTGTATAAGTGAGACTAAAAGAACATAGAGAGAGGTGTGATCCTACAAGTTAGCCGTTGATAATAAGTAATTGTACTGCTTTAGTTTTGGTTTAGGTATTCAGATTCCTTTGACAGACCTTTTTTTCGTACCTATAGAAGAACCTGAATTTCTAATTTCTCTTCACCATGGGTGGACAGAAATATTGTGGACACTTGCCGAAACAAACTGGCATCGTGTTCTTTTTCTTGTCTGTAGTCAAAGGCACTGAATATTTGAGAGTTTGATGTTTTCGAGCGCAATTATTAGCACATTCTCGTCCAGCACACCAAGCCTCATGATCTATGATAACCGTGGTAGGTGATTTGATTGATTGTATCGTTGCAGGTATGGTTCAATTTTATGTGGAAGCAGCGTTTGCATGTTTGACCTTTTCCTCTGTCTCATGATCTTCAATCTATGGGGGCATTTCAAAATTCTGATTCATAATTTGGACACCTTCCCGCGACCTGCGTCAGAGATTGTGACCGATGAAGACAATGAAGAAAACACGATGATTGTTGGCTCTGAGATGTATTCGGAATCTGAGTCTGAATTAGTTACAGTTAAATTGAAGGAGTGCATACAGTATCACATGGTTATTGTTGAGTAAGTACAAGATATATATCTTATAACGAATTGGCGCAACCGGCGCGCATCGTTTAGTTGATCAATGTTCGTACGGACTAAGTACAGAACATAATTTTTCTTAGGTATTTAATGCTTGCATTTGCTTGCTAGTTGCATCTGGTTACTGTATTGAGCCCATTCATTTTCCTTCGACCAATGATATAAGGTGCTAGTAATTAGAGTCTTTTAACCTAAAAATTGTAGGTATAAGTACTTAGATAACTCCACAGCGGCTTGATAGTTACACTATGCTGTCTTCTTCTTTCTAACATAAAATAACAGATAGCAAGAATTCAAATAGGTACAAATAATTACTTTCAGCTTCACGGACCGCATGTCAGACGCATTTGGATTGGTTCTGTTCGTTTACTACATGTTCCATCAAGTCAGTGGATGTTTATTGCTACTAGAATGTTCTCAGATGGTGAGTTCGTTACTATCACACACGACCTTAATTCAGATTATTTTACACAAATGCACCATGAAAAACATGGGTTCTACACAAAAATACATATACCTGATATTGCAGGTTTAGTGGGTAATCAAAAATCTTTAGGTATTCATAAGTTTAGTCGGTAGTATGAAAGTGATTTTGTTTACTTTTCAGGACGCTGCGGCGCTAACACGTTATTTGCCTCTCACTATTATCCTGTTTGGGGAGTTAATCTTGCTTTCTATCATTTTCGAAACTATCGGCGCCATGGTAATTATTATATTTCTATATATCTACTAACTAGTAGTTCTGTAACAATATATTAAACGAAGTTCTGCTGTTAGGTAAGAAAGGTACTTCAAATTTATTTCTTCAGCAATCAGGCTTTTGTCGGCTATAGTCATCGATCTAAAATGTAAATGCATTTCATACATTTTACCTTTGATCTTGTTGGTGGATCCCTACTTTTTACTGCCCTTAACTTAATCCTTTTCTTCAACAGAGTGAAAAATTGAAGGATGCGGTATACAATTTGCCGTGGCAGTACATGGACACCAAGAATCGGCGAACTGTCCTAATTTTCCTCATAAGAGTGCAGGAGCCGATCCACGTTAAAGCAGGAGGATTGGTCAACGTCGGAGTTACTACTATGGCCTCGGTAAGTGCATCAAAATTATTATACGGCGAATAAAGACTCCGTATTGGTTTAGGTTTGCCTTTATAACAATTATGAATAGTGCAAGAACATTCCCGAGAGCCATTGTGAAATTATAACCATCGGCGGTCAAAAGTACAGACACGAAACTTCAAATACCTACTAATTTAATAGTTCTAAAGTCCGACATGACAGTTATACTTGTTTAAAAAAATGGTATAACTTTTATTTTTTTCTTTTCAGATATTAAAAACATCGTTTTCATACTTTGCTTTTCTCCGAACGTTCTAAACTCTGGATCTCAACGATTGCTTTCTAATATTAACGTCTTTAAAGCTATTTTAGAAAACAAATTAATATTTTCTCCTTTAAAATGAATTTTGAGTTTATAAGAGACAATTCACATAACTTTATCTACCACATTATTGCTAATGAGCACATTATGGAATTATAGTTCTGTTTCCACAGTTATTACATTTTTTAATCTTTATAGTTTTCTTATTTAACTTTTCTGTAAAATCATGCGGATTTGTTTGGATTCGTAGAATAGAGAGTACTTAATTATAAGACGCAAAAACCGTCAAAGATAAATCGAATTAACAACTGCTTAAAAAACAACTTAAATTTTGTATTTTCTACTTTTAATTAAAACAATTAATTAATAATAATTGACATTGACATGATCACAGTTCATCATTCATAAGACTTATATAATTACTAGTGCGTTACGTACTCCTGAAAATGTCAACAACATCTAGATAAACACAGCACATTTAACAGTATAATAAGTACTTATCATTAGCAGTCATCTCGCGTGAGTCATGTAAAACTTGTAGTTCTGCACGTCCAATCAGAACAAATCATCCATCTCCTTAACAATACAGAATCAATCTCGTAGTTGGAATGTTCCCACCGAATCACAACCACCGCTCGGTAAGTAGTCGGCCGACTGTAACCGAGTCAAAACAGAATTTACCTGGCTTGTCTAAAAGCTACGTGGTTCTCAATTATGAGTTATACGTCGTCGCATTGGAGGTGGGCTGACGGCTGTCATAGGTGGAGGCCTTAGGGTACCCGGACTGGAGTCTTCTACATCTTCGGACTCCTGCGGAACTGCTTCCGTACTAGTGCTGGGTGCTTCTTCTGGGGTTATAATTACAGGAACAGTGCCGGCAGCAAGGTTCGCTCGGGCGGTTATCTTTGCGATCTCCTGGTCGATTTTGGCGACGAGCTGTTCGATGGCGGCGGGCCATCGTGTAGCCGGGATGGTGTGCGCTGGCACTAGACGCGCGTCCGCCATCACTGCTAGACGAACCGTGTCCGCGTACTGGATCACCGTCAGTGACATACCTAGTGGCGAGGAAATGTTGTTTCGTGAAGGTTTATTTATTAAGAGCCAGAACTGGAAGATGTGACTTGACTTAATACATAGAAATCTTTTATACAACTATATTTTTACAACTTGAAGATGTCGCCTTAATTACAATATACCTACATTAATAAGATGAATAAAAAACTCACTAATATTAGCCTGCGGTGGTCGCCAATACACGACGGCATCCACCCCATGTCCCCATAGCGTGCGGCGTGGTGGCGCGTGCACCGGCGCGTCGATCTCCGCGTACGATAGCGCGTATCGCCGCGACACCACGTTGAGAAGCAGGCGCGCGAGAGGCGACGGTAACGCGCGAGTGAGGGCTCCGCAACGCGCCTGCGCGGCCCAGCCGGCCGCAAGTGCGCGCTGACGTTCACACGCGCGTTCCACTGCCGCACTTACGCGACGAGGACTTGCACCCAATGTCAGTGACAGACACACCATTCCTGAAAACAACAAATATAAATACAATTACCATATTTTGGTATAGGTATCTAGATACCTATGCCATGAAATAAATAACACATTTTTTTGTGTAACTGAAATTAACATTGCGACTGAAACTTTATTTATGTAGCCTACTTTTAAAAATGTTTAGCCCTTATAAATTTTGAGATCCAGAGGATCACATTTTGCTTACCGCCGGTCTGCGACTTCTTGTAACTCTTGCCGTTACCCTCAGCAAAGGTGTAGAGGAAGTCTTCATGAGCGGCGCGGGCCGTGCTTAGCACTATGTCGGGCGGCGGCGCCTGCGCTTGCTCGAAGAATGCGCGTAAGCCTTCCGTAGCCGCGTATAACGCAATGTCCGTTGGTGAAACAGCTAGTGCACGGGCTGCGCGCTCTACACCGGCTCGAGGAACTGGCCGAGACCACGCCGTCACCTGAGAAAATAAGCCAATGTTAAAACATAATATCCTGAACGTTCTTCTGCAGGAGAAAGTATCTTATACAAGAAGATTCTGCTATTATGTAACCATTATTTCCGTACAAGATATATTTCTTCTTTAACAAGTACCTTCTACAAAAACAAAAGAAAATAATCACCTTTCGCCCACACAACGAAACAGTTTGCAACTGGTGCCTCTTGCCATCATCAGCGCCCACAATATCAGTCCACAGTCTGGCAGGAGCCCGGTACACCTCGAGCGCGCCTCGCTGCACCTCGCCCACGGCCCCCACACACAGCTGGGCCAGCTCCGCGTACTTCCACGTCAAGGTGTCAGGCTGCCTCGCATGACCACACGTCCTCAGTTCTTTTAACGCTACAATCTCATTGCGAATACGTATCGGAAGCCTTATGAATTGGCGGATGGAAGAGTAGGCGGCGCTGAATGCCAAGCCGGGCCATTTTCGCGGATCAGCAGTTACAAGCGGTGACATGATTATCTGTAGGTAAATTAAAAAAACACTGTATAAGTAAGTGAGTCAAAAATATGTTGTGTGCCCAGTATGTATGTACCTTTGGTATGGTCAAATTCCTTCTATTGCATTCACGTTGTATTGCTGCTAAGAGGGTAAGCGCAGTGACAGGCGCTTCCGAGGTAATGTCTCTGCCGTTGGACTTCTTATTGAGTTCCCTTAACGCACTAACAGTTGCTATTAACACTAGTCCTGCTACGTGGAACGCTCCTGGTAAAGTTTTTAACGCACGAGGACTTTCCACTGGATCGTATTCAGAAACGAACTCATTCCAAGCGTTAGATAGGTTCTCATTTAGCTTTCCCCATAGTTCTGGGATAGCTGATGGTGTGGGGAATAGCTTTGTGAGAGGACTTTGTTGTGTGAATTCGGTTTGTGCAGTGATCCTGTCAGATGGGCTCAGTTGTTCCATCAGAAGCAAATCGCCTATATTCAAGGACTTCGTTCCTGTGAGCAGTAGATGGTGAACACGAACTAGCACGTAGTACTTAGGTTCTGTTGCGACGCATGGAAACATTATGTACTGCCACGGAGACTGGTCGCTCGGGAAGTACTTGGATACGAGGTCGCTGACATACTCCTGAAAAATATAGCATTCAGTGATAATTTACAGAAGGGTAAAGGAAATTAAAGCCTCTGTAGAGTTGTAAAGTACCTAACTATTTAAAAGCTTAAATTTCAAGGGCAACTGGGCAGATTCTAAAACTATTAAATTTTATGCAAAATAACATGGATATCTGCGTAGACACGCTAATTTCCATTACGTCATGAGTTTTTAAGAATTTGTCATTTAGGACATGTGTTTACCTGAATATTATTCTCGCCCACTTGTCGCCCTCGGTGTACAGCGCCGGTGATGATGAAGTGGTTCTCAGGTCGGAAGGGGGCGTGGCGGTCCCAGGCGTAGTTGCCCCAGCACGAGACCAGAACATGTCGCAGCCTTGGGAACATGAGGTCCCCGTTCTTGTCGCGCTTGTTTATCACATGTTCTGTGAGGTGGTGCTTCAACTGTTCTGGATCGAATGAACCTGCGGGCAAATATCTGGAGTTAGACATAGATATAGTTTGGTATTAAAGTTATCTAAACATGCTCGTGATTAGGCAATGAGCAAGATCGTAAATAGGTTGACTGCACAGATGCTGATGGGCGGAATCGTTACTTGCAACATTAAAATCTACCCAATTTATCAACATTCGAAGTATGTCTGATTAGATACTCAAGCCTTTGGGTAATTGCAATACTTTATAAACATAATTATTTAGACTAACATAGCGGTAACAACAAACTGTATGGATAACTGTATGTACCTGATTTAAATATAAATAAATAAACATACCTTTGATGGAAAGCAAGACATTGATGATGCCTTGATTTCTATGTGTGTCGAGTAGTGAACGCACAGTGTCAGCCCGAATGAACTCCAGGTGAGGATATCTGCTTGAGAGTAGCTTCAGCCAGAGGTACTTGCTCACTCGTACCACTGAAAAAAAAACACAATGCCATGTTAAAGTATCACAGAGGAAGCTGAGGAATATAGGTGTTTGTAAATGGGTGTCGATTACAAATCGATTCGTTAATCAAGGTGATTGTTTAGAAATCAGTAACAAATCAATGTTTACAGTTGCGTTGCTTGAGTTTTTACTTGTTTTGCACTCAACCGTGTTTTGTCTGAACCTTTTCGTATTGATATAACGGCTTTTATGAAATACAATATTTCTGTTTTTTGTGCGATTACATGATTCGTAGGTAGGTAAGTAATATGTGTTTTTTATTTGCGTTTCGTCTCGGAAGCAGTAGTGTTCTTTTGGCTTCTTCTACACTATACGTTATATATACCTACGTGCTTTCTAGGGACAGAGATAGGCTGATGTTTACTTACCAACATAAGACACGGCTAAAACCGGTAGAGCCGACACTGCGACACAGAAAGCGCAATAAGTGTAGAACTCTTCGGCAATGCGCGAGCGCAAGCTGCGCCGCTGCGCCGAGATCATCGTGAACGAGTAGCAGATGCTACCTGAAATTATTAAAAAAAATAGTTAACAAATTAATGAAGGAAAGCTCAACACACCAATAAAAGGCTGTGAGCAATTAAATTGTTGAACTTTAATGCCCATTTAGTCCTTTGAATAAAGTGGGTGGCGTTAATTAAACAAATGACGATCAACTCTTAAAAGAATATTGAAAATTTCAGTTCAGAGTCCACTACTTGTTCAGTACTGTTAAAATACTTTAAAAAAATAGTACCTTGTTGAATAGAATAATATTGAATAACGATTGTTCGATATGCTTGCACACAACACTGCTCTACATAAACGGTTACACTGCGATATCTTCAACTTTAAACTGACTCTATTTTCCCGGATTTTATAACATAATGCAATAATTAAGTGTGTACTGAGTATTTAGCTGTTGTTTTGTTTTAGCAAATAATATAATAGATAAATGGCGTCACTATAATTGTTTACGTCTTGTTGCATCGCCTCAGTGTGTTGTTCTTATCGTCATTTTAGAAACGACCGACCGACGCAGCGATCCGTAACTCTTTACGTCAAATGCATTCTTTTACGTGCATTTACCACACAACGTCAAGTAGTTCTTCTTATCCAAATGATCCGATTCCCTGATAGCGCCTTGACTATGTACTAACCTAACGTATAGGGTAGCGCACAAACACATGTTAGGTCATTTGCTGCATGATACTCTATCAGTGCATTGAGTACAAGCTTTTGTAATATGGAGCAACATAATATCTCACTAGTTGTGTGTTTAGATAAATGATAATGATAAATGATTTTATTTCAGGAAATAGGTTCCAAAAAAACACTTTTACACGTCATTTTTTTATAAAATAGTTAGAATGATGGTGTCGGTAGTGTACAAAAGATTGAGGTCTGCAAGGGCATATATAGGTAATAGGTATAATACTGGCTGGGTAAGGGTAAGGTAATTCATTAAAACTTAGTTAACATACAATACTCATTTTTGTGAAAGAACGTTAAATAAATGTATACGTATCTCCCTCCACTTTTGGCCGCCCTAATAGTTTGGTGGTTGGAAATGTGAATGTAGAGCCGAAGCTTTTTTATCAGAACAAGCCCACCACTCGTACCCATTACTGTAACTCTTGTAATCCAGGATCTACAATAATAACCATTAAGAACCATCGAGGCAATGATGCTCGAGACGTCCCTGAGAAATGAATCGACTGTCTTGGAACCCGCAATAAATTCCATATTCAATAAAAAAAAAGATCTCCTGGTGACCATAGCTTAGAAAAGAAGATAACTTAAGAAAGTGAAGATAATAATTAGGTATAATACATAGTGTTGTAATTCTTTTTTTTGTAGCAATTATGTCGTGTGTATTCGCTTGGAATTATTAGCCTCAATTTTTGTTACGAAATTGCCTGCGCAGTGCGTTAACACTGAATTATTATGACGAAAATATAAAAGCCTGTAGATGCAGGTGTATCTATTATTTTAGAGAAAATTAAACTTTGTAAGGAATACAATCGAGAAAAAATTATGAGAATCACATACACTTTTAAAGTTGTCGCGTGCGAGGATAGAGCCTGTAACCCTTAACGCAGAAACCTACGACTCTGCCATTGTGTCAAAGCCTAAATCAAAGTCTAAGTCAAATAAGTAGGTAATTATTCATATCAGTCATTGCACTAATTATTTTTTATTATTTACCTTTATAAGTACCTATTGTGCCTCATAATATTCAAATCTACAGTTATGAAGCTACTAGACATAATTGAACGCTGATAAAGCCATGTTCTAGATCCGTTTCAATACACCAAACAATAAACAAATCACCCACTGTTTTTCATTGATAGATAAGTTTTACTTGAATTAGTAATATGTTGATTACGTTAAGGTCGCTATTCATTCTGTGGTCTGCAGATAAATAAGAATTGAGAGACCGACAGATATCGCATTTCTCGGAGCGTTCGCTTTCACCGCAACGCTATGGTGAAAGGTTATGTTAATTCACTAAATAAAATGAAACATTGATGATTTTACGCCTTTGATACTTATAACAATATTGATGTCAACAGTCAAAATAAACAATTATGTGTTATGAACACGTTGTAAACCAAAATTCATTTACATATCTACCTAATTGTATTTTAGTGTTGTTTTAAAAGTAGGTAGGTTTTTTTATAAATTCAGTCGATGAATACATAAGAAAACATACAAAAAGTATCTTGAATATCTAGCTATTATATAAGAATAGAAGATGATCTCTCAGTTTGCACTAAATTGAAGTTTTATGCAAATTATTAAATTATCTACTGACTCTAATTCGTAGCTTTACGTTTCTTTTCGTTCATCTCTCCTCAATTTTTAAAAGGCGTGGTGTTACGTATGTGTAGGTATTCATTCAATTTGTATTATCTTTGTGTAGACAATTAAAGCGAGAAAGGTCAACGGCCAAGATTAAGTAAGATACCTTAAATTGTTATCGTAATATCTGATAAAAGTATTTGTATTAGTTTTAGATGTTAAATAAAATAGGTGATTAAATCTACACGATCGTCTGTCTATTGAGATATATTTTACTTTAAAATATGAAGGTTACTCCGTAAAGAACCATTAGGCGATAATTAGTATTATTAATCATTAAAGTAATCGCGTTTTTTTTTTGTTTTCGTAAACATTATCTTAATAATATTGTGATGCTACTAATTGACAGACAGTGTCGCTCTCGTAAATAAATAATCCGTTTCACGAAAATTTACGACCTGAAGCTGCACCGATTGCTATCAACTGGTTAGCAATGTTATATCACATAACAGTCACCTACAGTAGGTAGATGTCTATAGAATTATGTAGGTATACTTACATCACTAAATATATTATTAAAAGAGGTAAAATTTGTTTGTATATAGGGTGTAAAATTAGGAACTTACTATCCGATTTCTAAAATTTATTCACATGGTGGACATCTATCGAGGTTACTTTAATCCTGGTAAAGACTCAAAATTCCACGCCGACGAAGTTGTGGGCTGAAGCTCGTATTCAAATTAAATGTTACAATTAATTACAAAAATATTTATTACGGAGGCGGACGTCCAGGCGTCTTGACTCCTCTCTATCAACAGTGACCCTATTGCACGCGATAATGAACACACCAACCACTGTCATCCTTTGTAATACGTAATGTTTCATTGTTTTTACGTTTGTACACTAAACATTGTGTACGGAAGAAAACAAACCTGAAAATGACTCTACAACTGGTAGAGTTCAAACAAATGTGTAATATTCATTTACCTGTTTTAAAATGGGCATACATTAGGTAGGCTAGTCAAATAATTACAACTTTAGTACAATGTTAATGATTTTCACTGATTTAATAATACATAAACCAACGCTATAATATTGGCTACGAAACGGAGCTATTAGGTATATTCTCTTTGCTATCCATATCGGTCACCTAGTAACCTTTTTATTGACTCGTAAAACACAACATATTTCATATTTTGACGTTAAATAAAAACATTTTAAATAAACACCGAATTTAGATTGTTACTAAATATAAACGAAATTATTGATTAATCTGATATATCGACTGCAAATAATGGCAATAGGGATAGTATCAGATATAAATGCACCAACCTTAAATATTTATCAGCGTCAAGTCATCAAAGTGCAACTAATGTCCGCGATGTGATTTGGCAGTTCAAAACTTCAAACGTTTGAAGTAACGAGAACGCGCGCCGGTGAATGCGGCGCAGGCGCGGTGCGGGCGGCGAGTGACTGCCGCGGGCAGCGATCATGAGCCTGCATCACAGCCCTAGCCGGCGACCGACACGACAAGACGTGATTCCCTTGCTTATCTAGTTGACGTCCAAGGTCCAAATGTAAACACTAACAATGTTGATCACTAGTTATTGTACAACTAATAAATATAGAAACAAGGTGATTGTGTCGTGAGCTATGACATGAGTGGAGATTTTATAGTAGATTAATTGATGCGTAACTCGTTATTTGTATCATAATATGATTGAGCAGTAAAAAATGCCATTAGTGCACGTACTTTTCGCCAAACGGTCGAACTAAACGGCACGTAGAGCCGTCCGCGACGTACGTGTGACCAAAAGTGCCAAAATTTATTAAACTTTCCTCAGATTTATTGACAAAGCTTACGATACCTGTCGAGATGATGTATTCCGGTCATGTGGTCCTCATGTGGTCGATATGTTCTGTTGTTAATTAAATAATAAATATCTATCTAGAACACCAATTAATTTTCCGATAGGAAGCGTATGCTCGTATATATTTTTAAATACCATGTATATTAATGACCTACTGAAACTGAATGAGTTACCCTAGTTCCTTTATTTGCTACTGGCTTAAGTAAGGATGAAAACATCGTGTTTCTGTATTCATCTCTACAACTTACCGGGGGACAGCTACGACGCCTGCTGCTGCTGAAGAACAACTTCTAAACTTTGATGGTTGACTGTATTATACCTAAGATGGCCTAATATTGAATAACAGAATATCGAATTATCCTTTTCTTAATTCGATTAAGTACAAACTTTCTTACAAGTTTCGGTAAATTAGTGGTCTCTCGATAGTTTATGCAAGTTTATTTTTTTCTAATAAAATACTTTTGACAGAATTGTTTTATGCCAAATAATTTGATTGCATACTTATTACTCTTTATGCACTATCTATTTTCTCACGCAGGGATGTCTAACAAGTGTTGCCTAGGGGGATTCTGGAATTAGTTTTTTATGCGTACCCGGGACCTCTCTCTTTGTCTTGCATTCCCCGAGTCGACTCCCGGAGGTCGGGCGCCTCTTGAAGCATTGCCCCCGTAAACAAAAAAGGTACTTTCTCATTGCAAAAGACATTGGACCCCTCAACGAGGTAGACGTCAGTGGGGCAGACCCAAATGGAGATGGCGAGATGAACTGGACACCTTTATGAAGGACTGGGCATCGACAGCCTTTGTCAGAGTCGTGTGGAGGGAGAGTGGCAGGAGAGTTAATAATAATAATGTAAAAAAAGTTTCTTCTATTTCTAGCATTTCCGTTCTCTAGCCTTTATAAGAGAATCAAGTTTAATCTCGCTTAAAATGGTTGGTATTTTGTTGAGGATGTTGGATTTTATGAAATAAAGTAAACAGAATAAAATTAAAATTATTTATTGAACGAGGTGATTGTGTCGTGAGCTATGACATGAGTGGAGATTTTATAGTAGATTAATTGATGCGTAACTCGTTATTTGTATCATAATATGATTGAGCAGTAAAAAATGCCATTAGTGCACGTACTTTTCGCCAAACGGTCGAACTAAACGGCACGTAGAGCCGTCCGCGACGTACGTGTGACCAAAAGTGTCAAAATTTATTAAACTTTCCTCAGATTTATTGGCAAAGCTTACGATACCTGTCGAGATGATGTATTCCGGTCATGTGGTCCTCATGTGGTCGGTATGTTCTGTTGTTAATTAAATAATAAATATCTATCTAGAACACCAATTAATTTTCCGATAGGAAGGGTATGCTCGTATATATTTTTAAATACCATGTATATTAATGACCTACTGAAACTGAATGAGTTACCCTAGTTCCTTTATTTGCTACTGGCTTAAGTAAGGATGAAAACATCGTGTTTCTGTATTCATCTCTACAACTTACCGGGGGACAGCTACGACGCCTGCTGCTGCTGAAGAACAACTTCTAAACTTTGATGGTTGACTGTATTATACCTAAGATGGCCTAATATTGAATAACAGAATATCGAATTATCCTTTTCTTAATTCGATTTAGTACAAACTTTCTTACAAGTTTCGGTAAATTAGTGGTCTCTCGATAGTTTATGCAAGTTTATTTTTTTCTAATAAAATACTTTAGACAGAATTGTTTTATGCCAAATAATTTGAGTGCATACTTATTACTCTTTATGCACCATCTATTTTCTCACGCAGGGATGTCTAACAAGTGTTGCCTAGGGGGATTCTGGAATTAGTTTTTTATGCGTACCCGGGACCTCTCTCTTTGTCTTGCATTCCCCGAGTCGACTCCCGGAGGTCGGGCGCCTCTTAAAGCATTGCCCTCGTAAACAAAAACGGTATTTTCTCATTGCAAAAGACATTGGACTCCTCAACGAGGTAGACGTCAGTGGGGCAGACCCAAACGGAGATGGCGAGATGAACTGGACACCTTTATGAAGGACTGGGCATCGACAGCCTTTGTCAGAGTCGTGTGGAGGGACAGTGGCAGGAGAGTTAATAATAATAATGTAAAAAAAGTTTCTTCTATTTCTAGCATTTCCGTTCTCTAGCCTTTATAAGAGAATCAAGTTTAATCTCGCTTAAAATGGTTGGTATTTTGTTGAGGATGTTGGATTTTATGAAATAAAGTAAACAGAATAAAATTAAAATTATTTATTGAAACAACTTCAATTTCTTTAAATTAAATAAAGTTTACTAAAGCTAGTGGGCTTAAACTTACATAAGTAACGTAGGATAGCGCAATATAATGGATCGATACAAGTAGCCATAAGTACACAATTCATCGAAATATATATCTGATACAGTACATAGGTAGGATATCTTTCTAGGTATCAATATAGGATACTTAATTAGGCTCTGCACAAGATTATGTTTTACTAATTATAACATTAAATTACATTAACATTGATTTGACAAATGCTTTAAAATGATATCTGGATATTTAAAATGCCTTACAAGCGAGTGATTTTTGTACCTATTTGATACCTACTCAACTCTGTCTAAATAACTTTACATAGCAAACGAATATTCGTAAAACATTCATAAAAGTTAATTTGATTTTGTGGCGATACACAAGTAATAAATACTTACTTAGTGATTAACAATAGGGAAGATATCATGTAGTAAGTTTAAATTAAATATTGTAAGGTCTTACAGCCACTCTTATCACATATTACAGCTTTATTTACTAGTTTGTCTACCATAGAAAATCTAAGATAACTTTATCGCCTGTATACAAATTTGTAAATTAAATCTACAAAATTAGTTTCCGTTTATGGTTGTCCACTAACTGTTTTTACAGGAGGTCAATGTTCGTTTTCTAAAGAATAAAATAAAATGCACAAAGCATCGGTTTACGAAACATTAAATTTCACGTCAAACAAAAGTCTTATAAAAAATGATTTCACGACATTAGATCAACATATAACATCGATATAATTTGGCATCGTTCAACTAAACGTAGCTTAATTAATTAGCTTTACGATGAGTGGAAATAAATGCGAACAAGCGTAGCTGTAGCGACTCGCTCGGTATAGTTACGTCACGGGAATGACGTCACTATTCACAAACACACCGCGCCGCACCCGCGGGCAGACTTCGCTCATTCAACACAGATGAACTTAACTAATCAACGAGTTACATCGAAGCCAACGTCCGCACAGAAACATTGACTGTCCAAAGTCTGCCCGGCGACCGATTCGAAAAATTATCACAATATTGAGGAAACTGACTCATAAACAGAAATCATTCATATAGCGCTCGCTTTTACATGTTTAGTGGAAATGAATTTTTGTTCGATAGACCTCCTCGGGATGCCGCTGACCTTCTTGGGCGAGACGCTGCAGTTGATGGAGGAGGGCAGCGACTTGTAGCCGCCGTCCGAGCTGTAGTCCGTGTCGGTGGACTGCCCCGTGAGGCTCGGGCTGAGGCGCGGCGTCACGCTCTCCTTGCTGCCGATGCGCCCGTTGTACAGGTCGCCGTACGACGTGTGGTGCTTCACCAGCGCCGTCTCCTCGATGACGATGTTCTTGGAGAGCGAGCGCTCCGTGGCCGCGTACGATTGGTTCTGGAAGTTCTCTATGGACCGGGACCTGTTGGAGTAGAGCTGCGCCCTGCGGTCGGTCTTGTCCCCGACGGACGAGTCCCTCTTGATGTAGCGCCGGCTGTTGTCGTTGTTGGCGAGGGCCTGCAGGTACTTGGTCCCGACGCGGCTGTTGGTCTTCAGGTGAACGGCATCCGTCCGCTTGTCTGTCACATTGTCGTCTCCGTTAGTGTGTCCATTCACTTTTCTAACACCACACTGGCATTTGTTCACAGTCCCGTTGGTAACAGGTCTCTTAGTCTTTTGTGCTTCACTGTAAGACGGCAGCTTCCTCACGCTAGCTTGTTCATTCCAACTGTAAAAACATAATTATATATTCAATCTGTACTACAAGATGGCAGCACGTATAAGTACATGCGAAACACAAAAAATATTAAGATTTCTCATAAGTATTGAAGCTAAGTATATCCTAAAACAAGTATTAGTTTCCATAAAAACGCACTTAGGGTTGGTACTGTGCATGTGTATAAAACCTCACCTTTAGGTTCTGTCGAGGCAGCGTGTAACACAGAGACATGTTTCTTAATCAAAGCATATTACAATATTATGCAGAATGTTATTTAAATATAATTTGAGTGTAGAAAACACACACGACTACCTACAGTCAAACAACACAAAACAATGGTCACTAACTGTCTGAACCAAGCCAATTGATCGCCTAGTCTATACGTGCCAATAGTGCCGTGCTTCCCAAACCAAACTCACTGACCCATGCTTAGGCTCGTTGTACTAGCACCATAAGTCGCTCACTATCACAACCAATCAATCATCCTACCTTGTGTCTATAAGTGAATTTATTAAGCCTCTTGGTGAAACGTTTAGGCATATTACATTATTTACATTTTGGTATGTTTTGCCTATTACCGCATCGTATGGTTACACTCCTCATGCAAACTAGCGCCGAGATGCGGTCACTTGATGTACTTGTAGCAATAGTCGTCGATGTCCCTATCAGAGACGAGGAACACGCCGTCCTCGTTGGTCTTGTACAAGAGATGCAGTAAGCACAACACATTGACGGAACACAAGAGGCATACAGCGAGCAAGCAGTCGAGCCACGCTACCTGATCCGACGGACGAACCCTCCCACCACCCAAGTGGAAACTGCCGCATCCAATATCCAATATGATGAGAATTTTCAATGATAATCCAATTCGGAATTTAAAGCAGCATGTGAGGAAATTAGAACAAAATGAAAATTTTGAAGGACCTGATAATGGTGATGTCAAATTATAGTTGATACACAGATGACGCGTCGGTTCTTCATACTTATCAAACACTTAATGGGATAAATCAAATGAAAATACCAGTGAAATATGGAGATAATGTTAGAGTGATTCTACACATGGATGTAGGTGCAAACGTCATCTTTTTAGTCATGTATTCTTTGAAAATGATGATCCATTTAGAGTTGTTAAAATGTGATATTAAGCTTTGACTTCTGAAGTAGGTATTTTGTACGAGTGATGAGCAATGATCTCTATATAGTGATATGTGCGAGGGGATAATGGGAGGTATGTACATAAAGATGATACTTGAGTGCAGTGAATGTAAAATGGACTTTATTGTAGCGAAGATTAACCTAAAACAATAAATAAACATATTGAATAGATAATGGAATAAACAAACATCGTTAAATACCTGAGATATAAAGGAATGTTAGAATGGTGAATAGAAAGTGAGGAGTTGTATCAGATAATGTTCAAGCAAATAGTGTTGCAGTGTGTGTAACAAGTGTGGTGCATTATATTTAGTTAGCATGTGGTTACCTCACTAATCCGGAATTGTCAGAACTCGTTAACGCCGAGCTCATCGGCGGCCGCAACTGAAATAAAAACACACGATAATAGCATTTTGTTATCTTTGATTCATTTCTAGATAAATTCATTTTGTTATAGATTTAAATATTGTGATTAAGCTAAACGAAATTGCTTACTTAAAACCCAATTATCTCATTTTGATAGATCGAGTTTTTATCATCAAATTCTAGGATGGATCTATAAGTGCCAAGGAAGTACCGAATGCCTTTAGATAGAAATCAAAATAACCAATTGCAGGAGCAAGCCTTAAGAAGGGGCGTTGATGAGTGTGCCGCTGTATATTGCATGTTGAGTGATGAGCTTTCTCTTGCAACATGCAGAAGTGGTGCATGTTTAGTGATGTGCCTTATCTAGCAACAAGCAGTAGTGATGTGCCCTTACCCGGTCGGTCTGCGTGGCGACGTTGCAGGTGTCGTCTTGCCGCGGCTCGTGGCTCTCGGCCATGCGCAGCATCTGTTGCTGCAGCACACGCACTAACCGGTCGCGCTCCTCCAGCTGACTCTGTAAGTTAAGTAAGGGTCACAGTTATACAACGATATCTTTTAATATCGACTAGGCACATAATTTTATTTTTTAATTCTGTAGTTTTTTTTTAATGTAAGGACTACAGTTTCTTGCCAATGTATCTAATGACATTTTGGATAAAAGCAACGGGTCGTGACTGATAAGTAGGTTCATGAGTAAAACATTTATTCCTAAGCTCCGTGCATTTCGCATGATTGGCAATCTTTCCATTTTTTTACGCCAGGTTGTTATTTATCTAAGATAAATCTATAGGTTTGATGGTATATCTATATTTTTTAAGTCATGGTAAAAATAAAGAAGACATTGAGTTTTGAAGTCTGTGTTGCGGTTGATACGCGAAATATCCCTATTGCAGCTGGAACCAGCCAGTTAGGTACTTATATTCAAACTAACCAAGCAGCGCATAAATAAAAGCAGGTACCAGTCAAGCTTACCCTAAGGGTACCTAACAAATGAGCGATTGTTGGCGCATCGCTTTATATCGCGTCATTGTAGTCGGCTTCTCACAGCTGATTTCTCACAACTTTCGCGGGATGATATACGATTACTGATTACATTGAATCTTATCTGTTGTCTTCTATAGATAAAATTAAAATACACAATCTTATTCTAAAACCTTATTACAAGCTTTTATTTTTATTCATAGAGCTTTTATAGTTTTACAGCTAACGCAGGAAAGAAAGTTAGTAAATTGAATTGCACTATAGTTCAACTAATTGATTAGCTCTTAATTTTTAACTAATTGTCCAGATTGGATTTCAAACAATCTGTTTTATACTCTCGCTGTAAATTAGAGGATTTAGAAGGTCTGTTTAAGTTTCTAATTATACAGATTTGTATTAAGAATTGAATTATGTAGATTTTTAGTGTTATTAGTGTACTTATTTACAAAAACAATTATATACTTTAGCTATTTATATATTTTCAAGATTTTAAATAAACAAATTAACTTATTGGAACCCTTCGAAAATTTCTGTTGGTAGATTGGTAGAGTAAAAAATAATTTAAATTACATATTACAAGATACTCATGTTATTTTAAGGGGTTTTTTTCTTGGAACATTCTCATGAACTTCCTCCGTCCGCCACAGGACCAGGGAATGCCCGACTCTCACCTGCTAAAACCTCAGGGTGTCCTCCTAACTACCTTAGGTCGAAGGACGCGGGATCTGCGTACGTTGCACTGCATCCCTCGACAGGTAAGAAGAATAATTAAAGCAATAAAATAGGGGTTGTTTACCTGCAGGTACAGTATTTGGCGGCGCATCTCTGCGCAGGCGTCGGGGTGCAGCGGCGAGGCGGGGGGGCGGCGCCCGTTGCCGCGCGCGGGGCTCTCCGCGCACGCCGCCAGCAACGGGTCGAGAGTTTCGCTCTGCATGAACACAAACTTATTAGACTTTATTATAAAAGTTAACAAGGATCAGTTGATGATTCTTTCACCAAAATCTTACATTCTGTTTACTTTTTACCAAACATTAATGTAAAATTTCTGTTGAAACCAAAGCATACCTTTACCAATCTTTGATTTTGATTTGATGCCAAATTTTGTTACATTAATAACTAGGTATTTTTAAAATTATTGTGATTGTGTCATTCGTCTATTCCTCTAGTGTTATTCTGCTATTGTATTAAACACCACCCTCAAACGTCAATTCACCGGACAAGGTTTTTAAAGCTAGTGTCATTAAGTGCATATATACCTAAGGATTGCAGGTCATCCGTAAATCGAAAGACTAGTGTTACATCAAGATGTTGTAGAAACTTTAAATTTTCCGGCTATATCTTTTTTAATTTCAGGGCAGTTTTTTTTAATATTGCAAAAAGACCACTCTGTAATCTAAGTACTTAAATAAAATTAATGACAAAAAGACAAACACGAGAGGTATCTGTTTTTTTTTTCATTAATTTTAATTTGTTGTGTTGAGGATGAAAGACATGTTTGGCGAAATATAAACATTAGTTAATTCGTATAAGGAATTATGATTAATGGGAAATTCTTGTATCTATGTCAGAAAAGAATTTTCAACATTTTTACTTTCCTTTTATGTTTGCGTAGGCACCTGAGGCTAATTGGTAATGTTTTGTAAATATTGAGCTCGTTTATTTAAGAAAATAGCAATTACATTTTATATAATAAATCAAACAAGTCGTCCCGTTATTACAAAATTGACCATACGCAATATTATTTATGGTTTTTCTGTCTACAACCGTTTAAACTAAACACGTTTAGCTTTACCGATATTATATAAAAGTTATGTAAATTAATGGCCTAAAGAAAAAAGCAGGCCAACACACGTAATAAAAGTTCATACTTAAGTAAAACAATTTTGAAGGGCCAGTCGAGCTACGTGTATCGCAGTAATTACGGAAATACAAATGTGATTACAGTAATATTTGGGTATAATAAACCCAATCATGACACAATGTCGTAAAAAATCATAACCCTTCCTTTTAGCTCAATCGTAGTCGGTTAAAAAGTGACGGAACTGAGTTCTGCGTGGGGAATTTAAACTTTCTATAACCTTGTATAGCGTAGGTACCGTAGAAAGGATATTTATTTTTCAGTGTATCGTATTCCACACCTTTTAGATCAATTTGGAGATAATCTTCCAAGTGTTAAGGAAGCTGCAATAGACGTTTTCCTGAACAATGGGGATCATATCACTATCATAGCAAACTAGATCTATAAAAACAATATGCTCAATTGTAATATTATATTAGTTTGAAACACCTATATAATAGTCATCTTTTAAA
The DNA here is from genome assembly GCA_905340225.1 of Abrostola tripartita. NCBI lineage: Eukaryota > Metazoa > Arthropoda > Insecta > Lepidoptera > Noctuidae > Abrostola > Abrostola tripartita. The sequence goes on from HG996494.1 coordinate 4,058,095, forward strand.
ATTTGACATGCTAAGGACATACAAAGAAGTGAGTTGAATTCTATTCGATCGAGGTCACCTACTCTTATGGCCAATTTTATAAGAATGAGCGCATGTTTATAGTTTTTGTTTCTAAATCTACAACTAATGATATTAATTATCTTTTAGTGTGACTGTGAACGTTTCCTAATAAGGGTTTCCCAATCCTAGCAGCGTATAATAGCGCATAGAGAAAATTGCCAAAGAGACGCGCGTAGCCAAATATGGTCTAATTTAAACAAAATTATCATACTCTTACAAGTAGAACGTGAAAAAATATATAATAAAAGAAACAAACAAATAGTGGTAATTAAGTGTTTACACAAAAAGAGTGAGATAGAATTAGAAATTCAATAGATAAAGTTCTTTTAAAATCTGGACCTTACAGTTTCTGATTTTGCAATAATCTTGTCAAGGTTTTCTGACAACCGCCAACTATGTATCCACATTAGAGAATAATTAGGCACTTATACGTATCTTACAAACATTAACATGAAGAAATCAAGTACTTAACAATTTTAAGTTTGCGTCATCAATTGTCTCACCGGCAATAGTTTACAGTCCCACCACATTGTTAGAAAAGCGTATATTAGAATAAGTTAATTAAAAGTGTTAGGTTTTGTTGTTATAATAGTAGTTTTGCTAGGAAATAAGAAAGAAACTCAGCAATTTGTATGAACAAATTGTTCAACTTGCAACGCGACCTTGATATTTTATCAGGAAGTGATCGCATTTTGATTATGCGTGGTTTTAAACAGTTCATGTTGTAATAAATTTGAAGGATAAACGTTTTGAAGAGCTGTTTTTTTTTTTAAACATAAAACGAAATAGATGCATATAGGTACCTACATGCTAAATACGTTTTTACACGTGCATTCCACAATTAGTAGCAAAGTGCAGTGCAGAAGTGCATTATAGCATAGGCGGGTTACTTACACTCATCGAATGATGCTCCTCCCCGGGCTGCGTGCGGCAAACAAGGCGATGCAACCAAATAAACATATACGTTACAACACGCCAAAACAAATGAAAAGTGCCAAATACAAGCAAATAAATCCATTTAGTAAACAACCACTGTTCACTGATATGCTACATGTTTTACATATCAAATTACATCTATCATGTAACGCTAGCTAAAGTTAAATATATCAACACATGCCTAAGTGAACATTGGTGAAAATTAAACATTGAAAATAAAACACTGAAAAACTAAAAACCACTGACACGGAAAATATATCAATAGTTTGAAACATTATGAAACTATACTTTGTTGACCAAGGATAGAATAAAGGCAAAAACAAACAGTTTGTAGAGTTCAGTATTACAATAGAAGTCATCGTCAGAGTTATATCTAAAGAAACAAGTCTAGATTTGAATCTGAGTAATGAAAAGTTAACTGTAAGTAACAGTCTGGGAAGGGAAATGTGGATTGTTAAAATAAAGGTCGCTAGGACATGCTTTCTACAAAACATCGTAAATTAATTATAAAAATTGCTATTTAATGCCTCTACATCAATAAATGCTGAACTATTAATATGCCAAACGCACATACATGCTATTTCGTTATGCTAAACCTAACTAAAAACATATAATTTGAAGCTATTATGTTTAATGTATGGATTCTTGATTTACAGGTAGGTATGCTTATAAAAAAGTAAAATCCTGTGTAAACTACCTTTAATTAAATGCCATAAATATTGATGCAAAAAAGGAACCTATTACGCGTAATAGTCTTTTAATTAACTATATAAAAGTAAGGAAACGAAAGCAAGTTCTTACAACGAGCTCTACTTTCTGCAGAATAGTGTAAACGGTAAGTATTAAACATGCCACGAAAGTAAAATCCATATTAATTGATTCACTATCTCTGAATGGGAGCAATGAATGTAAATGGTACAGCACACCACTGAGAAACAGAAACACAAATGGTTAGGATGCGTGTGCAATGGAACAGATCATTAAGATAGACACAGTTTCATTTAAGACATGATATACTTGCGCACGCACTGTGTTTAGATTGTGAACATAAAATTACTATTGTAATTGTGCTACCAGACACTGTTATCTTATATAACAAAGTAATTTGGAAAGCGAGATTTTTTAAGTAAAGTAGAATAAAATAATGGCGACATCATATTTCATATTAATTTGCTTTCCGACAGTACGTCTAGTTTTTGTTAAAAATGTGAAACGTAACTGTTTTCTATATTGACTGAGTAAGTAGACAACAATTGTTTGCTCATTTGCAGACGAGGAAATCTAGTTATGCTCACGAAGAGCCTGGATAATGACTAAAAACGGGGCAACTGACAAAGAGGATTTGTTATAAGTTATCAATTACAGTCTACTTGAATACAATCTACATAATACACTAAATAAATGAAGATTATGTCAGACAAGTTAGGCAAGAAAGTATAATATCACACGTATAGTATTAGTGATTAAATGCTGTAAAATTGAATAATAATTATGAGAACCAAGGTTCATGTTGCGTATTGCTGAAACTGATGCAGCCAAGTAATGAACTCGGTGAAATAAATCTGTAAAGTTATCATTTGTTAAACCGATTTCAGTTATCGCGTTAACAGTACCTGTTGGAATTGGGGTCAGATATTTTCATCGTTTAAAAATTAGCGCCAAGAAATACAGGTACAAAATGTTTTCAGATGTAACTGACCTCCTGTAAGACCCGCTTGAGCTGCAGTAGCAGCGTCTTGATATCGACCACGTCTTGCAACAGCGAGGCAGGCGCGGGCGCCGGTGACGCGCTGCCGTCGCTGATCCCAGCATCTGACGGCGTCTGCGTCCTAGATCGCTGGAGAAGCCGCGCCGTGCGAACTGGCAGACTGGCCCTGCAATCATGCATCCTGGCTGAGTTAGTTTGAAAAATGGATTCAATAAAGGCCTTGTCAATACATTTTATCACATCTTACGAGAACTCTTATCGTATAGTATACACGTTATCAATACACTTCGAATAGTACAAGAATGTTCACAGACAGGCGAAGTATTTATGTTTGCGCGAAGATCTTTATCTTCTCTATAGATAAAAACGAATCCCTGTTTCCCTTGGTCTCGCTATAACTTGAGAACGGCCAAATCGATTTGGCTAATTTTGGTTTCGAAATATTTTTGGAAGTCCAGAGCGTTTAAACGGTGAAAAGCCGGTACAAAGTTCCGCCAATCCCCAAACTGAATATTGAGCATTGTAATAGTTTGCCGATTCCATAAAGAGTCACGACGATGGGCGTGCGCGCGACCCACCCACGCAAATTAATTAGCTAAAATAGGGCGACAAGTTACTATACAGGTGTAACGTAACCTGTTAATAAAGCTATCTAGATTATGGTAATTAATAAATGTCGCCCACCTCATTATGTTTGGACTAGTTGTAAAATTCTATGAATGAAGTAATAGACTGAACGTCCGTAATGGTGCACCTAGGTATGTATTTAGGTCCTTTGTCTTTATTGATAGCATACCTACGTCCTGTAGAACAAAAGTATAATAAACAATAGAATTACATAATGATCAATAAACATACTGAATGAAATAAATAGGTATGGTATTGGTAATGTTAATACTAATAACAGTAATAACCATCAATTATAGTTGGTAAATAGGAAATCATATTTTGTTGTTGTAAACTTATGAATATTCATTGCTTTACAACATCTTAATTAGAACGTTATAAAGAGATTTCCTATATTCGGGCTTCGTATGTATGCCAATATAAAGAAGGCAAATGTAGGTTTTCAGATAACACTTGCAGAAAATGAGAGACGAAAACAAGTGTGCAATCTCAAAACAAAACAACGTGTAACAGAGCTGATTGTGCAATACATTATTATGAGGTATACCTAGTGGATTACTACAATAAAGTGACGTTGGTTCTATTGGGAAAGAAAACCAATAACATCCGGTTACGAAATAATTGACCAATAGAGCGTATAAGAAAGGTGGTAAATAATGTAACAGATAATAGGAATACTGGGTTTGTAGCCTCATGAGAAAATTTTACAGACTTATTGTCAATTTTTGCATTTTGTTTGTGTAGTGTCATCATTATCTACCTACAACATTTATGCCAACGCAATGACATGTTCAAGCAAATAAGGATAATCCTGATTGTTTTGTTGTGGTTTTATTTACGAGAATACTAAACTGTAATGCTTTGCATTATCCTAATTCGCTGCCTCTCCATTGGCCTTGCAAAGTTGCTTCGGCCGCGGTGGTTACTTGGCCTTTTAATGCACACGAAACTACATATTACTCATAGACTGACGAGGTTGTGAATAAAATTTAACTGCAAGTCTTCGACCTAATTATGAAACTCAGTTATTATTGAAGACAGTCTTTAAAACGTTCCAAAACTTTGTTTATTTTGATTGAGCATCTTGTGATAGACTTTATCGTTGTATCAAACTATTTTCAACACGGCAGGTACCTGGTTACTCACAAACAACTTGATATGGTAAGATAACACTCATATTTTATTTAACTGATACGATATCGACTCGATTTTTATGTGAATTATTATTATTCAAGATATAACTTCTTACACTAACACTTGTTTTTTGTAAAAAAACAACCTAAATAATGTACAAATTTATTCGATACATATGTATATCACTTTCTATTTTGAGTTTGAAAACGCACACTATGAAACACATTAATTCACATAATGTTTTGTTTGACGGGCCACCTGTATTGCTTAGCCCTCTGGCTGCGCAGGCTGGGCGCGGGGCTGGAGGAGCGCGCTGCGGCGGGCTCGGCGACGTGCAGGTCCGTCTTTTGCCGCCGCGCGCCCAGGTGCAGCTGGCCAGGCCCGGCCGGGCCGGCGCTCGTAGACGTGGCCGAAACTGACCGCATGTCGCGCGGGAGACTTTCACAGCGCGCACGCACGCGGACAACTGAAGTTCGGCGGCGGCTCGCGCTATCGGCGCCGCCACCGCCGCTGACGCCGCACCAGCTCGCGCGGAAAAATCAGATCTCGTGGCGTCGACCCTATCCATTCATGCCGAACGGATCATAATCATCACGCAGTTTTCTTTTTGTTACACTCTATTTGTAGCTGTGTACTGTTAAACCTACTAGTCTACGAACCGTGATTACAATGACAGGATTTCAATAAAAATCCAACGACGTTTATCATAATATTCCTTAGAACAGTAACATTTCGGGTGAGATACGCGCGAGGCCGCTGACATCTACTTTGGCAATAGGGGCATGTCAAATGCGTCAGCGAGGTGTGTCGGAAAGGGAGAAGGCTGAACGAGCGCTTCTGATGTCTGAGCCGTCACACAGAGCGTCACGCTCGTTGATTGCGCACCGCCACCACAAGCACTTTCTTTTGCACGTGACTATGTTTGTTTTGTGTCATTATACATTCATATAATTTCCGCAAGGACCGGGTTAAAGTCAGTAGCTCGTCAAATATCACAATTTAGCACTGTTTCACACTAAAGACAAGTCATGTAAACCTGGTACACTACACTGTGTTTCACACAATTTGGACGGAAAATAGTCGGAGGGTGTGATAATAATTGGGGATATTATAGGTCACTGTCAATGTCTCGACGAGTTTGTTTGTTTTGTACAGAGTCGCCGGTCTGGATGCCATCTGCTAGTGAGTAAAAGCCTTGTGCGCATGCGTGTCGCCGTTCAATAATCACAACTCGCTCAGCTGATGCTTTCTATTCTCTCTACCAAGGTGTACCTTACGAACATGCACTCACAAAATACTAACATTTATTATTATCTGATCAATGGATGCAATCCATCACGTCTGAAAACTAAGTTTTTACAATTGATATCGTAAGATACAATTATTACGTCATAACCGATGATGACGTCATTTCTATACTTAAATTTTTCACGTATCAAGTACGAAGCACTACTATTCTGTGACAACTACTTACGATACCTATATTATCTGAGATTAATTTGAAGAGTTCTGCGACAGACGTAACGTTCTTATTCTTCATGAGGAAAAGTCGCTTAATGTAGGTTCGAAATTGCAATAATAAACAGATATATTCCGTTATTATTTACGGCATATGGTTGTTGTACGTACACATACAGGTATAGAATTACGGGGGCGGTAAAGGAACCGAGCAAAGTCGTTTGTTTCGGTCACGGTTTAGGCTGGCGACGATGTCGGCCAAGCAAAACGTAATTGTCTAAAACTACGGTATCTTACGGTCTTACCAGTTACTATTGCTACAAAAAACATTAAATAATTTTTGAAACTAATCTCTAAATAACTATGTTTTGTTTTAACTGTTCGCAGTTCCATTATGCATGAAAACTAAATCATAAAAAAGAACGATCATAAGTTGAAGTTTCTAAATCTAAACACATAAGATATTAAAGCGCTCAAATAAATTCGTTACAGTTTCAAAATTTCATATTTTTAAAATTTACAAAAGAGAGCCTTTCGTATCATTTTTAAAAGAACTAACCATTAGAAATTCGTTTGATACAATTACTACGGAATATACCGTTGAACAATAAGTAGGTAATTGGTAATACTGAATTATTTATGTTTATCTTTAGCACATAACGTATGCAAATGTTGAACATAACGAAGTGAGGGATGTATGTAACAAAAAGCGTGATCATGCGTTGCATGCGTTTACTTCGAGGAGCCAAGTAGCCCGGGGGAACGCCCGCATAACAGCCCAGACATGTTCAACTAATTATGAGTTTCATTATAATGCTGGCAGCTAACAATAATGCGTGCTTTGCGATACAATATGTTAAACATGTTTCCTGTTTCACATATTGAACAAGTCAATTTCAATATTAGAACATTTTTTACTGTTCAGCCTGACAAATTGCTTCGAAATCTAGCTCAAATTATATATAAATACTTATATGCAGTTTCTATTCCTGTAGTGTGCCTAACTCGCAGCTGGTGGTGTTAATTTAGTTGTGGTAATTAACTGTGCTAGCTCATTTTGTTGCCTCACATTTGTTTTAACTAGAAGCCACGCCCTACGTTCACTCTTGACTTAGCTGTTAATAATTCCATTGAGGGTGGCTTATATTAATTTAGTCAAGTGAAATTTATGGCAACATTTCTAATGCGAGAGTGCTTTTGGTAAATTACTATGGTAAGGTCATAAGTGTTTAATTTGTTTTGTATATTATAAAGTATTAACGTTTATTAACAAAAGGGTAAATATTATAAAAAGTGAAATAGTAACCATAATCATTATTATTTGTACTCAAACGAACAGCAATTTACGCACGAACAGCGTTTTACACAATTAGACTCCGCTGCTCTGTTGCCATTTTACAGTCGATAACAAACTTAGGTGGCCCAGATACGAAATTTCATGAAATATTATACTAACAAAGTAATAAAACAACGTATTTATGGGAATTTTATTCTTTTCAAAAGTGCAAGAGCCTATTTAGCGCCTATGGTGTTTGTTCAACACGGCCCGGCAACATAAAGGCTACACTATAAAGCAACAATTAGATAGGTACGTGGTCCTCAGAAGATGAATTAGGTATAAAGTAAGGGGTAACTTTGGGAAGTTATAGGGAAAAGTAAAGAGGTGAAAAAATAAAAAAGGACTTCGATATAGCACGTAGAGCCCATAGTCACTCTTACACAACGACTGCGATTTACAGGATCATAATAAGGTCTTTGGTGGCGATTATTTTAACAAAGAAAACAAAAAAGCTCTCTAATCGAAGTAGAAATCCGAAGTCTAGTTATGTTGCTTTACGTGTACTCTGTAGGACTCGAAATAACTTTGATAACTTTAGAGAGACTTCATACAAAGCTACAGATTGCGGTCTCCATAATTCTTTAATTTGAAAAGCTACGCGTGGCATCAATGCACTTAATTTGCTGTCTGCAAACATTTTTTTTTTTTTATGTATTATTATTTCTGTCTGTATGCATAATAGCACATACATTTTGTGAGATATGCAACATTTAGTGAAGAATGTGCATTGAATACGGATAATGAATGTAATTGTCAAACTGTTGCACAAAATTACCAGCATTTTGAGCGTTCTTTAAGCTTCCACTTACCGATTATTTTGGACTGTTAAATTTCAAATTGCTGTACAGTCGCTTCTGTTAATGAGCTCGAAGTGAAAACAGTAATATAATTCGTCTAGCCTTAGGCGTTTTACCTAACTACAAGTAAATTATATTACATTTCTTAAAATATTACTTAGATAAATATTTATTAATTTTGAGGTTTCTCATTTGAATGAAACTGCTAAAAACCTCTAAAGATTTAAGCATTTTTTTAGGTATAGTGTTGATGAAAATCGGTTACAATAAATTCTAAATAAATAGTTCTCGATACTATTGACCATATCACACAATATCAAGTTTCATTGCTCTAAATTGTCGACTTGAGCCTTGAAATATTCCCTTACATAATATCAATAAACATTTTATAATTCATAACAGACTTTAGAATACCAATACCGTTTTGTATTAGGTATTTGAAGTAGTAATATTCATTTAAGAGGTTAATTAATGGTAGTTCGTGGTGCAGACGAGACGGTGGCCCTGGCCTCGCGGCTCATAGTGACCGCAAGCGGAGCATTTGTTTCCAACAACGATATAGTACCCTGGCTCTTTCTCACTAGACTGCTCATGTTACCGAGGCTCGCTTTGTTGATTGATACAATACAACGTAATAAAGTTACATACATATATCAATGAAAAATACATCACAGTGTTTTAAGTAGCATAAATTATAGTTTTCAGACTAAAACGGAAGTTGGTTCGGTTATTATCTACCGAACGAACGAATCTATCAATTTGTATTGTGATATGAATTGTATTAAATATGATTTTCATACACCTTTAATACTATGCTAGACCTCATTTATCTTTATGCGATTTGTAACGAAGTACTGTCTTTAAAAAAAAGAGAGTAAGCACATTTCGGTAGTTAGCGCAGAAAATTATTCAAATCATTAGTCGTTCGTTTAGTTTATTATTGGTAGTCGAATTCGTGAACTGGTATTATGACAACATGAAACGGCGTAACAGAGGCCGGAAGTAAGTTTTAATAGGCTTAGCCGTACCATAATATAATCGTTTACTTTAGTTTTCAACCCACCATGCGGCGTCTATGTTATCGCCGCAACAAATTCTACGATGTGGCATGAAGCATTGCTACGTGTTTACTGCCTTCCGCCTTGGAAAGGGATTTGTTGGCTAACCCGCGACAAATAAGTGTTTTACGTTCAACACTTATGTTACAAAAACATTGGCTTCTATCGATTCTCTAATATTCATTTCATGTAAATACTTAGCTCCAGTTTAAATAACTTGTAGCATCATAAATCGAAAACAGCAATGCTGTTCAAGCTACAATGATATATTTTTATTCATTTCTACGACGATTTAATCCTTAAAATGTATACTTTGTTTGCTAAAAAGGATCTAAAACTGAATAACCGTGAGTCACATATATCCCAACAAAAGATTACAATCATTCAATTACGAAGCCCGATGTGACGATCAAGGAACGGACGCTAGTATTTTTATTTACAACCACAATGCAACTGCCAGAGCAACTTCAGTATTGCGAGTTAAAAAGATATTAATATAGCAGTTTGTAACCATAACGGTATCTGTCGGTAATATATTGCAGCTGGTATCTTCTACGGCTAATAAATCTGTCAATCAATCAATCGAAGCATGGTATGAAGCGCGATATTAAAACAAGATAGGATATTACGGGTTTTTTCTCCGCAATGTCTTTTCAACGAATCTGTACATAATTATATAATAAGACCTATTACCTATAGCTATTATATTGTACATTAAACGGCACCGGCCACCTCCGGTCGTTAACTTTCGAAGATTTGTCCATAATTACTCAGCTCGATGAAAAATGATTTAAAGTATACCCCTATAAAATTTTAGATACTCAATTAGTTGCTACGTATCGTATATCATACGTCGTAGCCGGTCGTAGTTCGCGTAGTATGTAGGTGTATTTATATTTGAGCTGGCAAGGTTGGCAGTAAAATGCTTTTGCGATCCCGCCTCCTTACCATCAACTGCGCAGCGCAGGCATTGTGAGCTTCTTAGTGCAGCGGGGAATGCGTAATGCATTTCCCTCACTCCAAAAAAGTATGTAATATATTTGTATGTTTAAATCACCGATATAATATATGAGGTTTGTGTTAAAGAATCACAATGTCATAGATCTCATTAGTTGGATAATACCGGTTGATACTTTAAAAAACGATACGTTATACAGGATTGTGAAAGGATTCACAGTTTTGGTACCTACTTGGTACTGCAACTACAAGAGCCCATGACACGATTTAATGTTCCCATTAAAACATCTCCATATAAGTACTGTTTTAATATAAAGTTGGCTATTCAGTGGGAGTAAATAGTTCGGGTTTACCAAAACTTAAACCCACGACAAAACCTTGATACATTTACTGTTGTTCTGATTCGATTCTAATTCCAAACAATCTTCTACTAAATTGTTTTCGATTCAAAATTCACAGACCGAGAAGTCTACAGACTGGCATTTAACTATAAAAGAATGATTTTTAAATAATATCATTTCAATATTAATTTATAAACCATTTCCTCGAGGTATTTGATCTGTCGCCTTAGGCACAGATTCAGACACCTGATATGGGAATCGGGCTTAGTATTCTAGATGAACGAGTTTCTCGGACAAGTGCAGCGCTCTTGACCGGTTTATGGCATTTGTGTGAGATTATGTCATTCGCATTTGAAAGTAGGTTTAGTGATATTGATATTATTATTACCTCACAAATAAATATTATAAAAGTCCTGTGAAACACTTACATTAGTTCCAATTTACAGCAACCTGTGCAGTGGTTATTATTTGATCAAAAGTTATGTAACAGAGCATTTAACCTAAATAGTAACTTCTTGTTATTTTAGAACAACACGAGACCTTACTTTTTATTATTACATAAAAGATTATCGTTCTACGATAACGGTTAATTATCGGCCTATTCAACAATTTAATGACTTTATGTAATATTGTGACTAAGTAAAAATCTTTCGGTAACGGTACTTCGGAACGTCAACAGTTTTTTGTGATCTAATCGATATAGTTTTTTTCTGTTGCTGCTACGAGACGAGGTACACGTTTCTATACGTCCTGCCCCCTTACCATGAACTCTAAAAGCAGGGCAGTTTACGTTGTGAAAGCGAGACGCCGCATTACACTGCACGTAGCGGCGTCTCGCTTTCACATCGTAAACTGCCCTGCTCTAAGAGATCATGGTAAGGGGGCTGTAGAGATAAAATACCTGTAATTTGATTTAAATGATTTACACGGCAGCAAATTGGCAGTTAACTGAACGAAATAAGTAATTTCCATGCAATCTCTTTTAAGAAAGACATTCTAGATTCAATTTCATTGTAACTGTAGATTACTGTTTGGACTGTTATGCTAGGATAATAACTGAAAGCATCCACTGAAAAACTGTTTATGTCCTGCCTATTATATTAATAGACATACATAAAACTTTATGACATTACAAGTCAATGACACGCACCATACCATAGTATTATCATTGCATAACTTTATTGCAGTACTTATTGTTTTATGTTTATATTTATTTATCTGCAATTAAGTGTTAAGGAAACAAAACGCAGTTTTTGAGGGTGAAAGTTTGTCCTGGTTTCATAAACGGTAATTTTTTATGTTCATTTTATGCTCACCAATTATTTTATTTACAATTACGATAATTATGTAGATACTCATTTAAATAATTTGTGCATGGTAATTATTATTTTTTACATAATGTGAGAGGTACCTTTGTGCTTGGCCGTTGAGCATGGTGACCACCTGCGCCACGATGCCTTTGACTGGAGCCTCCTTCTCCAACATCACGATAGGCTTTTCCATCGTCATCACAACACAACTTTTGTTCACTATTGTCACTTTTACACTGAAGTTTCTCTGCAATGTTGTATTGCGAGAGTTTATTGCTTTAAAGTAAGGCGAATAAAGATGCTACAATTCTGCATGTCAAAGTCAACGAGCCCCTAAAGCATAAATTATTAATTCCTTTATGAATAATTAACGTTATCCACGGCGACATTATTTGGACTTTGGGATTTACTGACTGAGTAGGCTTATTCACTGGAGTCGTTTCAACTAAGCCTTAATAACCTATATAACCATACATACTAGTTATATACTTAAACACACAACACATCGTTGGAAGGCTTAACTTAACGTCTTGTAGCGAGGTGTCAATAAACGTTAACCAGATTAGTAAAACCACTCACGTATAATTAATTTGCAATTACGTACAAGTGAATTTCTAAATAAAAGCAAATACGGACGTGACACTGGTATCAATTAAAATATAAAAGTAACGCCGATAGGAACAGCTGGGACATTATACAGACACCGTTACCAGTCACTGTTACTATTCCTATGTAATAACATAATACTTGAACATGATATGATGTGACTTAAGATGCTTACTACACCTGCATAGCTATACAGCAATATTTACATTTACCTACACAAAATATCATTAGTAAAAACAGCTTGTTGCATCTGATGATTGCATTACAAAATAATTTCTAAGTTCTAGGTACCCGTTAATGATTTGAAACAGTTTGTAGATAAACGAAATCCTTGCCTATTTAATTTGTTTGAAAGATGTTTGTAATTTACCGTTGATCTGCATCGATGATCGATTTCGTCAATCCAATGGATATTTCATTGCTACTACATCGAAAGCTAGACTTGCGAATATTATTTGGTTGATATTAAACCTTTTTTTATAACGGCTAAATTGTTTATTTATGTTCTATAATTGTTATTTTATTTTTACTAATAAAAGAAGACGAGTCGATAATATTTTGTGTATTTCAATCGATTTTATACGCTGCAGCAGATTTCTGAGGGTATTCGATAACTTTTTTCTACGATTCAATTTAAGGACTTTATTCTGCGAGGGTAAGGTAAAGTAATTATGTCAAAAACCAGAGCTATAACTATCTTGCCTTATAATAAAAATTGTGACTGTGAGCTGTCTCGGACTAGACTTGGTTAATGTCAAAAATAGTGAAAAAGGTCGATTATGTTTGAAAGCCGGATATCTAATGGGAATGTCGTCTTTTATGTTAAAAATGAATGAAGTTTTAAGTGAAAGTTAACTTTGTGGTTAATGGCATGTAAGAGATCTAACGAATGTCTTGTAATAATTACCAAACAAACTTTATTTTTATCTAAATTAACCTAATAAACCAGCTATAAGTTAACTTTTTATGAGAAAGTTAAGCACAAAAGTACTGGAACAAAATAATTCAAATAACCAACTCAGAAACCATTTAATTTACAAAAACTACAAAATTCATTATGCATGTAAGCAATGAGCATTAATTACCAGTGAAGCTCTAAGAAACAGTTTAATTTGTGCTGGAATGGCTAACTCATAAAGAATACATGTAGGTATGTAAAAAAAAGTGGATCATAAACTTATTTTAAGAATGGAGCACTTTTTACACGTATTATATTAACTTTACTTGTTACTAACAAACTGTATTTATTACCATCCAGTCAAAGATTTCCGTTTTTAAATTACATGCGCACTTGGATGACACTATCACAATCTTCAGTATTTACTTTTAACCATTAATAACATCTGCTTAAACAAACTATAAAGCTACGACATTTTCGTAGAGACTCGGAGCTTATACTAAAAGCTGTCAGCAAAGCTATTCAATGTTGCTATGGCAACGTATTTTGGACAACAATGGCTCATTGAACCGGATGTCAATTCAATTGTATAGCAATAAATCTTTCAGACAATAGTATGGTCCCGGTACTAAGAGTATTCTCATCCCATCACTGATCAATGTAATAAATATTTCGTCAATTGGTTTAAAGCTCAGTTTAGAATTGAGTTTATTACAGTCGGTTACTGCTTCCTAAGGAAAGCTAGACGACATTAGGTAATTTTAAAAATAATAAATGCTAACTGGTTCGCACATACTTGGAAGTAGTAATATGTAATGAAAAGAGATTAGGAAACGTCATAAAAGTATTTAGTTAACTTCCTGTTACGTTTGTCAACGAACATAATATTTCCGAGCATAATGAGTTGATAGAAACGACATTTAACTGACAAGTATATCAAATGACCAACATAATACAACGATCAGATAAAATAGAGCTACATACAACACACTGTGTTCCTGTGCACGAGTAATGTGCAATTTCTGTCGAAGCGTTATAAACAGATCGGAATTCTCTTTATTTATCAGTAATATGATAAGATAACGACTAACCAGTCTACAAACATATTGAGGGTAGATGCATTAATAATAACTGTTTCCACAATGTCTGATCTCTGCTGCAATTGTTTTTATAACTTTATCTACCAAAAGCTGTGTTTATACTCATGTGTGCAATTTATCCATAGATAGGAACACATTATTTTTATATAACTGTGGATACGAAACATCACAGTATTTTTATGCGTACGTTATAACGTATTTCGTTTGCCCTCGTCTAACATTGCACTTATCAGTTCTATTAACAAAGGAAATGTATAATTAACATCCTTTATGCACATTTCAAGTCGAGCAGCGATAGCAAGTCAAATCGAAGGGTCAACAACACAACCATTGATTGAAAACATTGTATTTAGAATGATACAACAATATGCAGTTAGCTTGCAAGTTAAAATCGTTTGTCGCCGCAGGTGGTAGCCCAACCTAAGTTTAAAATAAATAACTATGAGCAGGTAAGGTCACTTGCATATAATTGAATTATCTGCATTACCTAGGTATCACACACTTCACGTAAAGAATAACAACAATCCGTAGGGGCCGTTACCCTGATTTAAATTCACGCTAGTCACAGAAGCATCAGGGTTTGTCCGTAATATAAACATAGGAAATGTGCGATTAACCGCATTTGCACATTAAAGCTTGTTGTATTACGATCGTTCAGTGACCCGTGCGTTCGATATCGGCAGATAATAATCTCGATCAGATCGTGTCGTGTTCCGCGAGTTGCCGGCACGTGTCGTGGTCGTGCTGCGTGCCGGCTACGTACGTCCGCGTGCGCGACGAGTTACAGACTAACATCCGATCGGGCTCGGCGTGGCACGCGGGCGCAAACACGCGGCGAGATGAACCGAAGCCCCGAGCCAGCTTCGCCGCTTGCTACTTTATCTGATTACCTCATGGAGCAAGGACCTTTCGACACACAAAGCTCGCCCGTAAAATGTACCTTGAAAATCGATGGCAGCACCGCGAAATCTTTACGAAATTCTGTCGTTATACTGATAGCTTGAGATTACGATTCCACAATGACGAGCATAGTTAGGTAAGTATCGACTAGAACCTAAACGCTTTTTAACGTTTCAAAATAAAGCAATTACTGTAATTGTTCCTGTCCACCAGATAACTACTAAGATAACAAAGTTACTATTGTTAGTTTCTCGTAAATAAGAAACATAGTTATTTTTTATATTTTGTTGAAAGCATGGTATTCAAAGTCTTGAAGCAAGGTTAAGCCCAGCTGCAAGTCGCTCGCAAGGAAACAATTTCCCATTGTCGTAAATAGCTATTGTGGTGTCATGCAACGGCGCGAGCGCATGGAGGTCAAACATATACCCACACAATTAATCTGATAATTGGAACTGGAACGGTTCTTTGGCATTGTTTTAATTTTTCAAACACTTGCGCAAATACTAATGTTGATGTATGTACGTACTTATTAGTGCATGGGCAGCAGGTGTAAGGAATATTTTAGGTTATAATAGCACGTTATTTTTCTTAATAAAAAATGTACATGTTGATTACAAGAGATCATTCTAAACCAGAAAGAAAAATTGTCATCTAAAACTCAATCAGAAATAACGATTATAAATAACAATAGAACAATTACCTAATAATTCTAAAAACACCAACTAGGTAACAAGAACGTAATGTCTGCATAATACGATACTGCGGAACAATCACGCAAAACCACACCTTGATATTTGCAATATAAACCGAAAGTAAATTTAAAAATATTTTATAATTGACCTGACCTTTTAATTTAATACCCGGTAAAGGTATGGAACAAATGCCAAAGAACAAGTAGCTCAGCAATTAACTAAATTATAGCTGGAGTGCGTTTGAACTTGAAATAATTGTTGCTCGTGCTCCAGATCTTAAATGTTTTATTTTCGTAACCGACCGATTGTTCTGCATACATAAACGGTAGAGTTCATTACCTATCTTACATTACATACCATTAAGAACATAAGGAAGGGCCGCTGTTAGTAGATAAACAGAGCAAGGAGCTTTTATACTTCCCAAACTTAAAGCAATTCTCTTGTTTTTGATTGCTAGAATTGCTAGTATAAAAACTTTTTTTTTTTTGACGTTTTGTTTAGGAACTAATCTTGAATCTTACTGGTTAGTCACGTAGCGCAAATTGCAAAATGTAACAAAATATTGAGGGAGGTTGTTGAAATATCTTTTGCTATCTAACTTGACATGAGCAATAGATGTACTTAACACAATGCGGATGTAACATATAAGAAATATTTTTTTTTTAAATCTGAAAATTGTTTTAAATCTGATGTAAAAAGATTTTCTAAATAAAGTTAAAAATTCACCTATTGCATCGACCATCCAACAATTCTTTACATTATACCGGTCGTTTGCATGTCAAAAGCTTGAGATGTCTTAAGATCTTAGAGGTACATACATATACATACATAAAGTCCCTAGGGGGGTAGGCAGAGACCACGGATTTCTAATTGCTACGATCCTGACTTACTTCTTTCGCTTTATTCACTTGCATCACATTTCTCAGACACGCCTGTCGGTTAAGGGTACTTAGGTGTATCAGTAAAAAGATGTTTTAATATCGTTTATAAGTGAGCTATATTTTGCAAAAATGCTACGAACTATAACATAAGAAACATTCAGGTTAGTAGTATTGTTTGTTGTGATCAAATGCGATTCTTAGCATCACTTCCTTTGTGTACCAATGACGCTGTCAACACGGCCTTTTGTTCGATTGTTTCAGTATCTATGAGCATGAACAATACATTCAATAAAACCACGAGTTCATATCTTAGGATAATCGTAAACAAAAGCGAAATCTGATTTATCAGGACGTATGAATAAACGTGTTTAAATATTCCTTACCTACTTCATTTAAATAAAATATGTATAGGTAAACTTTACGAACAAACAATGGCTTTTGCAATCTATTAGGAAAAACATTATTAATGTTAGATACCTCTTCAAATACTAATTTAGGATTCAACTGTTTTTCCGTCAAGTTCTTTATCTTAAAAATACCGGTTAATTTATCATTGAAGGTTTTTTTCATTATTATTTATTTGTGTCATCATCATCATCATCAGCCGTAAGGCGTCCACTGCTGAACGAAGGCCTCCTCCTTTTAGAAGGGGGGTGTAAAATGAGGTAATTACACGAATTAGGATCATTTGTAGGCAGGACATGAAATTAAAAACAAAGCTTTGCAGGGCTTCATTGTTATGTTTACCCCATTCCGTAATAATTTAATTGAGTGACGGTAGATTACAAAATAAAATACCTTGACATATCGTGTATATACCTCATAATAGGTATTTATATAGGTAATTGTTAAATATAACGATTATTTTCAGAACTGTCTGTTCTTCTCCATAATAATCCTTTCTTATGGAGAAGAACTGCAGATAGTGATGTGCGACTTGATCTAAATTTTCCAAGTGCTTACTCGTAGAACTTTAAAATACAACTATGACCTTATTGCCTGTATTTATCGATTTATCGCAATATAATATTAATTACCGCATATTATTACATAAACAACTTTTCTCTACTAATGAATGGAAAAATGTTCAGGCGTAATACCGTAATTAAGCTGCTATAGTAACGAGGCTAAAGTTGAGGTCCTTAGTTATACTTCGAGGTCAAGGATAACGTTAAATGGATTGTTAACAATCCAATAAACCATTTTGGACGTTAATGAGATTAAATACTCTTGTTAAAACATCGGTTAAATGTTCGTTCAATAGAGCACTGCGAGTCAAGAAGGTATTATGTTACGCAATCTATAATACAGAGCTTTGTAGAAAAAAAAACATAATTACAAAGATAAGTCTGATCTTACAACATGGATTTTCCTAGCCATTTTTAACCACCAGTTTACCACTAAAATTGACTACGAATTGAATGTAGAGATTTCTTTTAAAATATGGTTATTTTGGTCCATGCAAAAATAGTTATAATTATACATTACTTACTCTACTTTAAATATAAAAAACATGTTTTCTTGTTTTTTTAGAAGTTGAGTTAAATATTAAGCTGGAAAAACTATAATTGTATTAAATAATAATGACACTTTTCGCCTCTCACTGAGCCGGCATACTTCACATTGAATGGCAGTTGAATAGACGCTTCATTTGCAGTAAACAAAGGCCATAACCTTTCACATTGTGCCAAAGTAGTCGCTGATGTAATATTATGAGATATTATATAAACAATTACTTTATTATCTTAAAAGTTTCAGCGGCTTTAATGCCTTACGTTTGAACTGTTCGGGATGTGTTTTAAAATAAGGTTAATTGTGCAAATGCAATGTTACGTACTATCACTTCATTACGCAATTCTATTATTTCTCTGGGTCCAATATTTTAAGTAGTTGTGTTGCTGCTTTGAATACTGCAGCGTGGCACATTAGGTGTTATAAAACGTTTTCAATTAGGTACTAATTTACTTTTGCGTAGGTCACAGACCGAATACAAAAGAAATCGTTTTTGTATAACTTATTGTCTGGCAGTCTAGATGATTACAATACATACTGTAAGTGTACACGTGAGATAAATAATAGATACACTTACCTTATTGCATGTTTATTTTTTGGCTGGTTGCAGCACCAGGAAATATTATAGTGGACTAGTTTCTGCGCAAACACTGTCGAACAAGATGAAATGACCCTAGAAAGAATCGGTGCAGGACTATGCAATGACTTAACGAGCTTCCCAAGGCCTGCAACGGCTCGGCGGATGAGAAAGAGACGCCAGTTACTACCTAGATTGACTTTTTTACTAGAGAAAATCCTCATAGACTTCCTGCGTCCTGGAGTGGACGGGGGGAAACGACTTTTACCGGATGAAGACCCAGGGTGTTTTCTTGACTATCTTAGGTCGAGGGGGTCTCTAGATTGAACTGCCTTTATGAAGTTCGACTGATCTGCGCCATAGATAAGACTTTTTCTGCACCATCCAAAGGTTGACTGGTAGAAAATGCCTATGGCATTAAGTCCGCCTCTGTACATGTCTAGTGTGTTTAAAGAATAAATAAAATAAGAGTAAAAGACTTACCCGACGTTTGTAAGACTGTTGTTGCTTGCTGTAAGTGAATCGGGAGCATTTTTCCCTTGCGCCATAGCAGCAAGTTGCCGGTCCAGCATATTGTTCTGTTCCAGCAACTGGCTCCATTGCCGCACTGCATTCTTGGAAGACGATAGCTCCTGGCGCAGCTGCCTCTCGTCTAAAGAGTTGAGGCCGCTACGTAGTGAGCTGTCCAACCTACGGTAATAAAATCAATATTACAAGTACAGTTATATTTATGATTGTATATCTAATAAAACAAATTGGGATTTTGTTAAAAAATATTGTATTCTGAGAATAATAGGTACGCCCTTTGATTATATATATGTCTAGATGGAGTGTCAAGACTACAAGATGTAACTAGTTAATAGTTACGACATAGGTATACTATATTAAACTTAATAAAAAGGTTCGCTTACCTTTCAATATAGTCGTCGACGCTTTGTAAGCTGGTGATGGATTGCGCCAGATCGTTGTCCATCATAAGATCGTCTGACGCCAAGCTTGAAAGCGTGTCTAACGATGGCGTCCGCTCTGTGCCGCCGTTTCGTAAACCGCACACTAAAAATAGTTTTGAGTCTTAAAAATAAAGGAAAATACTTACAATATAAACATAAAAAGATAAGATGCAATCATATGTTCACTTCATTTTCCCGCCAAAATTAATATCACAGATAATGTAAACAAATTTTACCCTTTAATATTATCGAATCAGATTTTTATAAAGAACTAACCACAACCACAACATCGTGATTAAAATATTAAAGAACATGTTTGAATAATTATGAAAAATATAAAAATGTTCTCAATTTAAATAAAGACTGACTGACTTAGAATATTTTCTCAATATGTTGCATAATTACTTTTTTTTTCTTCTTTAGTTCAGAAACTGGTGACGGTAAATGATTTCTATGACATCGTTCATTATTTATTTATAAGTTACTCGTGTAAACCACTTACTTTTGCGATTTCTTTGAACCAGCGGGCTGGAGGTTATACGTTCCCTTGACCTCCGCAGATGTTTGCTTGCATCTGACTCGAGAGTTTTACTTGAAGGGCTGCCATCTGCATTTTCTAAATTAATATTAGTTTTCTTAATTAAATGGTATCTATCAAATGATTATAGTCAAATGATTTTTATAATTATGTAGGTAGGTAGTAATCTCTTTATTCGACGAGCAACGTCTATCTCTGTGCTAGGGCATACATATTTAAATACAGTATACCTACTGAAGTTAGTTTCATAACTTAAGGCAATTAACAGCTGTATGTTTGTCATTTTGTATGTATTTTGTACCAAATAAGTCTATTTATAGGAAAATACATAGGTATAGTTTCTATGAAGTAAATAAACTTTAGCTGCATCAAACATGAGCCACTATGTACACGAGTAAACATATTATCTTATTCTTACTCCTAAACAACAGAGCTGGCTGGTCAGCAATCTCGTCATCAAAGAAGTCTCTTCCATCAGACAGGGAGAGCGATCCGGACGCGTGTGTCGGCGTGCCAGGTGACTCAGGAGTTGGGTTCTTGCTGCCGTCCCCGCTCTCACCCTGGAGTCGAACTGTTTCACTGGGGAATGCGATACAGTGAGATACAAAAGTAGCGTACATATTTACACAGATCTTTATTATGTAAACAGACCTCAAAGCTCATATATTATGTAAACAGATATGCGGGTTCACGAGTGATTAGGCGTCTAGAGATAGCTAGGAGTCGGTACCAATCTTATCGGTCAGTATCTACAATTCTACAGCTATCTAGGTGTGTTTGGAAGAGGATGATAAAACAAATCACAAGAACAATGAATTCATGAGCTGGACTAATTTGTCGTGGTTATATTCTGTTTGACAACTAAATGAGTTGACTCAATTCGAATATAACACTTCATAATACTTACATAATGATTTCTTTAACAGGCTGCATAGCATCACCATCAATACTGTCCTGTTCTTTAATCATCGGCTCTGGTGACCTCGTCTTTGTATTGGCCGTCTGGTACGCACTAGATATTGACGGAGGATCCCTTTCCACCTGCAGCTCATTGTTCGAGTCACTGGTACTCGTAGAAGATATCAGGCTATCTGCTGGTGAGGTCTCGTCGTCCAACATGCTTTGAGTGGAAGTTTCCAAAGCAGACAAATCGAACTTGGAGTCTTCGAGCGTGAGCGTCAGGTTGTGATGGTCACCGCTCTGGTTTGTGCAGGTACTTGTCGTGCTATAGTTTGAACTTGTCATAGATCCTATAAAGGGAAATGGATGTCTGTTGAGATGTTTTTGTTTCGGAATAAGATTAATACAAAACCTTAGAAGATAGCAATTGCTTTCTGTGCTAAAAACGCTATCAGCTCACTACATCGTTTATCCATCAATATGTAGATGTCAATTGATAAACTCAGCATATACATACATACGGAGCAGCATAGGTTAGAAAATCAGAAGTCCACATTACTTTAACCTTTTAAAACTTCGAGAGCCTTAAGGATTTCGTAAATTTGCTTACCCATCATAGTTCCCCGTAAAGAGTCATGCTGGCTCAATGTAAGTGACTTCATGAGTAACGGGTGCGGAACAGGAGGCTCGTCCATGATCACTATCGTTTTCTTTGGAATCTCTGGCTCTATTATCTTCGGCGCTTCTTTGTTTTCCAGCTTAGATTTATCATCCTCACAACTAGACACACTTAGTGCTAAGGATACGTCGTCTTGTGATCTGAAAATACAATTGTTAAAGTTTATGGACTTTTGAAGGTTCAGGTACAACGGTAAGACTGTGTGCTTTACATAACTATTTTCAAAGTACCGTTCCTAGTCCTTTATTTTCTAAGAAGAGAAAGAGCCCTTTTGAAACCTACCCTATGAGCAAATATATTATTTTGCCCCAATTGTTAAAGTTCAAGATTACCTTGTGGCCATGGCTTCCCCGGCAGCGTGGCTCTGCCAGGCGCTGCTGTTCCCGAAGTGGCTCTCCTCACTCTTGCACGATGGACTGGATTCCTTGCTGGAGTTTACCGTGGTTGGCGATACGACTCCACTCAATGACTTCACAAACGAGTTCTAAAATACGAATACAATAAGATTGTAATGAGCTGTTACTTTGAGATGATTTTAATCACATTCAAACTTTATTTAAACATTCCATTCTATTGCTGATGGAAAAAATGTTTACCTGTTTATTTAGTTTTTCTGGTTGTGCTCTATCCAAAACGAACTTTTCCTCATCTAGATTGGTTTGTATCAGAGAAGGTCTATTCCTATTTCTGTATCGCTCCAAAGTAGACATGGGAGAGTTCTGCCGCTGTGCCGACTCGGAGACAGGAGAAGGCTTTGGTAGAATAGGGGATGGTGGTTTGTACGTCGGTACTGGAGTGATCTCATACTCCGGAGTCAGGTCGTCGTCGAAGGAACTCGGCAGTTTTGGAAGAGGAATCACTGCTTGTCCTGTTACTAGAGCATCATCTGTAAAGAATATGCACATTAGGGTTTGAAGATTGTTTATTGCACTTTTTAAGGCATGTTGTGTAAGCAAGTATCTGTTTGCGAATATACACCACAATTAAACAACTGCCGTGTAATACACATGGATCACTGAACGAACATAATAGCAAACATTTTTTGCCGGGTTACCTAATGAAGACAGTACTTTGTTACGTTTAGTGTAATTCTATATGTTATCATGCTCAACAATAGCAATATCACTATGTATTTGAATTACCAACTTCCAAAGACAAGCTCACCCATAATATCAAGATCGTCCTGCAACTCTCTGAGATGGAAGCAGTGCGAGTTGCGCATGACCATCTCAAGATTGCGTGGACGGCGGCGCGCACGCGGGGACAGCTCGGGACCCCCGCCTTCCCCGCCAGTCCATACCCCTGAGTCACTAGACACTGCTGATGTCGCTCCTGCAAAGGACAAACCAATAAACAGATAGAAGGAGTAAATATCTTCTAAAATTGTAATTTTTGCTGACTCAATAAGCGAACACGTAAAATTTATTACGATACATTACTAACATATATGGTGTACACACAAAATTATATACAATTTTGTGTGTACACCTTCGGGGTTCACAGGTGATGTTAAAATGATATTACGATCAAGAAATGGACGGAGGATGATATGGCTCTATCAACAAGTCATCATTATGATATTGATAGTGCTCAACGTTACATTCTACTCTTATATTTCATTAAAATAAACGGAAAAGCGAATATAAAATATTATATATTTATCGAACTATTAAACTTTTGAGCAATATTTTCGTCAAAAACAAAACAAAGCGTAACAAAGTTTCGTCGTTGTTGGCGGTGATACCTCTTTCGGAACTATTACGAAAATGTTACAATTTATAATGACTTAATAGACAGTAATTACTCCAGCCGGTAAAAGTTACTAATATATCTTCTATGAAGTAGATTGTAAGGTCAAACGATAAAAAAATTAAATCGCAAAACTTAATAATATGTCGTCATCTCATTTCATTCTGTGTTGTCATGACATAATGTATATGTTTATACAAACTCGCCTGTTAACCCATGTCTCTCTTTATTATTAGGGTAGTCTGCACTAACATTCACCGCGTATCATAAATCTAAGTTAGTAATCATTCATCAGGCCTACATGTGTCGTAATAATAAGGAAACTGCTGCATAGTGTGCTCTGATAATTCCATAAACAGGTATGTAGGTTACATTATTTTCTATAACAATTTTCGTGGGCTATCATCATCATCTTCGTATGTATCATAAGTCAATTGTCACATAGAAACTGGCCATGCCGTTTTGTAGACATTGGTCAGTCAACAATAATGGTAGCGAGGTTGACCGTCCAGGGTGCGCCCGACGTACTTGGGTATCATCACTCGTGGAGGCTTTCCACTTGCACCCCATTTTTCGTGGGTATTATCCATAGAGACTATTTACCAGTTTAACTCACGTGTACATATATTCGGGAATGCCCGACTAGTTTTGGACACCGAATCGAGACCTTATTCACGACTGGTGACAAACAGCTACGCTAAATAATTCAGGTATAATTATAACCATGAAAAGAGGTTTCATTTTAATGACACCACGACTGTAAGATGTATGGCCATATCTTTAAGATGGTTATAATGATTAATATTCCTTTGTACTATTTATTACCTTTCTATTTAATTTAAACAGTGCACAAGCAGCTGTGGATAACTCGTGACTTTCTACTATCGTAAATCGTGTAATTTATTTTCCTGAGTTCCTCGTTTCTCGTGCAGTCATTGTAAACTAGTATTTAATAAAATGTGCCAATTTAAAAGAGGGTGTTTCTTAGTCTGTTCGTCAATTTCATGATAAGCGATCGCTTTTGCACAAATTGAATTAACCCGGAAATAATAGGTCGAAGGTAAAGAATCAAAACGAATCGAAATAAACATACTTTGATAGTTTAAAGTAAAAGTATCATTAATAAGCATTAAGGAGATTCATTCAAATCGATTAATAGGAATACTTTTATAAATGCAGCATTCTGTAAGTATCTGAGTATGCGAAGATGAAATGCATAACTTATTTTCCGCATACTATTTTCCTTTTGCTGATTGAGAAAGTGTTTAAGGAGCGTGAATACGTTTTTTAATAATAAATAATCATTTCATGAATTACCTTCCCTCCATCCGTCAGTAACACTTGACTTCCTAGTGTTGTTCACCACCTGGAGATAAAAACACCCATTAAACTTAGACATCACCTTTCACTACACTTTCACTCACTAAACATAAAAATATTTATTGACCATGTCGTCTTCCTATCCAAAGTGCATAGCTGTGAATGAACCCAACCACTACACGCAACTATCCCTAATGTTACGAGAACAGATGTCGAAATGACCCGTATTCAAACCAAGTCCGTATCTTTAAAAATAACCCCAACTACACACGTAGTGCCGCATCACACAATTTATCTCACGACAAATATGTACTCACTTTCTTAGCCAACACTTGTTACATTTAAAAAGTAATTATAATATTTAATAGTTACTTTTATTATTAAAAAAATAATGAAATGAAACTTTACAAACACACGTCTTGTCACGGTCCAGAACGAGGGGAAAATGTACGGCTAATTAATTTGCTTTTTAAAAGCGATGCATTGCAAAATACAATTAGATATGTATGCACGAGTATGTGTGTTAACTTTTTCAATTATGCAAGTAATGTGAATATGCTTGTTGTTTTAAGGTATTTTGTTTGTAAATTTTGTCAAAATATTATATTCAGTATCGACAAACATTTTAAAGAATTCATAAACTAAGTCCCGCGAACGGACGATAGAATCGCAGCTTGAAATGCCTTTGCGTAATTTGTTAAGGTTATTTCATGAACCAGCAAAGCAAAACATTTGTATATAAAATTATGATAAGTGTGTTGATTAACATCTACGTTTCTCTAATCTTATGTGTGGCGTTACGCTAGATGCACTGTGCACCGGGGATATTTTCAGCATACGACGACCGGCATCCGACACGTCAACTCTGAAATAGACAAGTTGTGACCCACTTCCA
Organism: Abrostola tripartita; assembly: GCA_905340225.1. NCBI lineage: Eukaryota > Metazoa > Arthropoda > Insecta > Lepidoptera > Noctuidae > Abrostola > Abrostola tripartita. The sequence continues at coordinate 4,084,017 of HG996494.1, forward strand.
GTGTCAAAGGAAAATACACTTTTGTGCACTTCATTACAAAGGTTGTTATTGTTTACTTTGAATGATAATATATTATTATGCAATCCATGAAATACTTAACGTCTATTAAAAATATTTTGTGTAAAAAATGTCGTCATCCGTACATTAATTATTTCTGGACTATTTGGACTTATTTATTTCGGATCTTTTTAAAAGCTTGATATAATATTAATATAATTCGAAGAGACAACATACTAAGTATTCGAAAATATAAGTTAACTAGCTGCACCCTGCGGTGTTACCCGCTCCATTTTCGCGGGATAAAAAGTAGCCTATGTGTTAATCCAGGGTGTCAGCTACCTCCATACTAAATTTTAGCAAAATCGGTCCAGCCGTTTGAGCGTGAAGAAGTAACAAAGATACAAACACACACACAAACACACTCACAAACTTCCGCCCTTATAATATTAGTGTGATTCACCTGTTTAGTAGTTTTAGCATCAATGTTCTTTACGGCAGGATACTGGGGCCTCGGCAGCTGCGTTGTCTGGAAGGTGTACTTCCCAGGAACCCTTTGAGGATCCGGCTGCGCGCGGGGCACTGACGCACCACGACCCTGTTCGCTAGCCCGTCCACCTTTAGTTCGACCATCCTTCACAGAAATATTATTGATTAAAGGTAAGAAAAATCATTTAATTAAAATAGTCTATTTAAAATAGTTATTTCTGATTGTTATCATACGTACGACACCTCCAAAAACGCTTCACCGCTTCCTAGTGCTATAACTAGGAATAAAAAACAGCGTAACAAACTCCCCAGCTTCAAGTCTGAATTTGATTTTGACGATCCAGACGATTAATAAACACGAAAGTACGATCAAGTAGTTAAAGATTAAGGTTACAATTATGTTTTATAACAGTTAGCTATTTGTGTAGCGTGTTCGTAGGTCTACGGTACGTGTCTATGGTATTACGACGTATTATTACGTAGACAAGGTCTTTTCAAACACAATTAATAGCCGGCGCATTTCTTCTGCCTACTTAGGTAGATCGTACACAGTACATACCAATATTTTTTTAATAAAAAGCTATCTTTTCAAATTAATGAACAATGAAACGACGAATCAGATTTGTTAGTCAATGCGTAATAATAACAAAAGGTTTAATTCACAATGCAAATCATCAAAAGGTGTCACTTCATCAGCTAAACAGTTGTTTGGAAAAGTCAAATATAACGAGTACCTATTTCAATAAACAGTTTGTCTTAAATATGACAATACATTTGCTTAAGCGGGCGGAACTCTTATAATTGAACAGGAAACCCCTCATTGAATGAATGTGGGTACAATATTATGTGGGTAACGTTTGTCAAGTCTGGTTTACGTTCTTTGTAATATTGAGAAGCTTTGGTAAGTCTCAGTAAGTTTGTATAAGCTTAACCTTAAACAATATTCCTCTTTAGTGGTTTTTGATTTATTTGTAGTAGGTAAATGCGAATCACGCGAATGAACCAAGGTTATACACAGTAAGTATTAAAGATTTCAAATACCTTAACGTCTGTTATAATGTTCCACGATTTTTAAATTGATGAAAAGTTAAAGTCAAATTCATAATGTCGTCAGCTGAATACTAATTATTATGGTGCAAAGTTTGTATAATACATATTGTATGGGATAAGTACCTCCAAATAGCTATCGCAAATAACACTCTCCAAAGACAACCTTGAGACTTAACACAGTCTGTGGTAGTAAAAAAAGTAAGCGCCTACAAATTCAAGTATTTGCAATGCTTACTTGTGAAGGATATTGCTGTGTTTGGTATGTAAGTATGACGGTCTGCTTGGTGACCGTCTTCGGCACTCCGGCGGCTCCGACGACGGTCGTGTGGCCGGTTGAGGACACCTGCGTTGCCAGCAACGGCAGCTGATTGTACCCCGGGCTTACACCTTTTTTATCTGGAACACGTGTTGATAGATGATAAATAATTTTATTCATGTCAGTACATATTCTTTTAATTTAAGGCACGGTTTTCCTGTCTGATTTTGTATGAAAACGAAATCCTGAAAAATCAAAGAGGTCAACGTTTTATGTATAATTGACGTAGTACGATGTCTGAGCTGGTATGCAAATAAAAGAACAGGTGCAGATTTAAAAAGACCTATCCTAAAGTATTGGAAACTGGAATTTTTAATGTACAAAATATTGTTTCTGTGTTGTAATTATTAAACCCTTGAAAAAGAAGAAAGTTTTTTCAATCTCTCCTTTATTATTCCTAAGCTACACTTAGTTGCTTATATGGAATGCATGTCAAGTCAAATTGTCCGTTAACTTAATCGGATTACCGGTACGTCACTTACCGTGTACTCTTACGAAATAGATCGACGTAAGTCTCTGATCAGGTTTCTTTAAACTGATACTTCACAGTGAAATGAAGCCAAAAAGTATATCAAATACATGTAGGATAAACTGTATACACCACAGTAGCATGGCTTCTAAAAATAAATTACAAGTAATTACATTACATACTTGAATATTACATAAAGTTGAGTTTATATTGGCGACCCGATTAGCGTGGCAGCTCTAGTAGATGTATTTCTATGCTCAGTGACACGCGTTCCATATCCGCACAGGGATCTGAGGAGATATTGGCCCAAGCTAACACTCTGGATTGTTTTGGAAGCCTTGCCCAAGCAAAAGTAAAAAGGAACTAATCTTTCCCGACCTAAGCCATTCATTTTAATATTAGATAGGTACCTATTATTGTACTCTATTCACGCATTGCGATTCTGGTATATCAGAATCTAATATAAGAAGCCAAAGTTGGAAAGAATACAATATTGCTTACTATTCAAATCACGGATGCTCACCTAATGCATTGTTATTGATAGCAGTTTCCTTGTCCTTAAGCGGGGCGCCGAAGGCCGGCTCAGCCGCCACGCTCACGTCCCCGACCTTCGCAGTCTTAGCGTGGTGAGGTTGCCTGAAACCGAACCTAGCAAATGAGACAATACTTATTTGACAGTCAATACGTTATAAGTATTATTAACATCAGCAAATAAAGCTTATTTTGCATGAAAATGATCAAATAGCTAACCATTGTTAAAGCCTATTTGTAAATAAATTGACAGCGTATTTTCATTTGTATTCTCATTCGAATATTCACAAATCTCTATTTGTGTATTGACTGTCTAGCGGGCAGACATACTAAAGCCGTCTTTAAAATGGAAACGCCTACACAAAATCTAAAGGCAATAAATTTCATGCCGTCCACATAAGGCGCACAAGCACATAATTTGTATATTGTCTGCCTCCGCATTCACGGTTAGAATCACAATAAAACATAGAACTACTTTCTACTTTATGAATAAGTAATTTGCGTTTTTATTATGTCATTTCCCTATCGCGATTGCTTTCGATTATGTAAAAGTATATCAGGTTTATCACCTGTTCGTGCGGAGCGGTTGTCCGGCGATCTCCTTGCGGGGTCTCGCGAGAGGCGTCGACCGGCCCGACAGCACCTCCTCCGGACGTAAATCCTCCGTAGAACCTGTCATGAAATGTGGATTAATAAATATGGACATCTTGTCACAAACACGCTTTAGTTAGATATTGCTATAATTGACATTGCAGGTGAACGTATTGCAACATATCTCGCGTATGTTTAAGGGTGATTTTCTAATTTATTTTATTTGAATTTATGTAAGTTATAATGTTAAATAGTTTTCCGTAATACTTAATGTTATAGCAAGTCTCCACAGCCCATAATTTGGTGAAGGGCTACACCCGTACTACACTAGATTTATACTTTGCGGTAAAATGCAGCAGGGGCGTTTTAAAGGCACCTCTAGCTACCCTTTATGGCTTGGAACCTCCACGAAATGTATCCTCACCTCCATTACCATTCTTGTCGTGTGCCTTCTGCTTGCGGCGCGAGTTGTCGTCGGCGCGCGAGGTGCTGGCTGGCCGTCTCCTGAAGCCGAAGGATGTGGCCACCCCCCGGCTCGGCTTGCCGTTGCCGTTCCCTCCCGCGCTCTTCTCTCGCTTCTTAGCACCCTTCGACTCAGAGTGACCCTGCCGATGAAAGAAAAGGAAATTAGTTGATTGTACTGCTTGCAACTGACGAAGGTACACCTACCTAAGTACCTATAGATTTAAAATCTATTATTTTGGTACTAACACACAAAATAAAACGTATTAATTAAAACAGCTGCGATACGTAAAATAATGACATATTTTCAGTGTTTTATCGTTTTAATTTCACATATTTTGGAGACCAATTATGTAATATGACTATTAGATGGTAGGTACCTGTTAATGTCAATTTAATTATGATTAAGTTGACATAACAGCTACCATTTGCAATCTGCTAACAGTTCCCAGTTCGTTTATAAGTAAACATGAATTTACAAGGTGTTTGATTGATGATAACATTTCGTGCAAATTCCGTTGAAAATTACAATTCATCGCGTTTATGTATGTAATTCACGGTACGTTTGTAATGGTTATATGTGGTTATAGTGAGCTTTATACTTAGATATCTAGACATCAACAAACATTAGTAGTTATAGCTATTTATCATTATGCAAATATAATTTTCTCTTTTGTTTTTATTAGCTTTTTAAACAAGGTTTCAAGATTTCCTGTGCTCTAAAATAAGGCGCTGCTCAAACGTGGACACTGTTGTGTCCTGTGTCGGATGAACCTACCAATGAAGATTTGATTTCTATATAACCACTATGAAACCAGCCACTCCCTGCGCAGATGTAAATCGCCGCTACAGGGCACAGCTACTACGGTTTCCTGTGATGATGTACCGTGTCCGTAACAAAAACTGTCTACGTTTGCGCAGCCCCTTAATAAATTTTAACGGAACTTCATACATTTTAAGTCTTAGGGGTGCGAAACGGAAACACTTTACTTCTTTTGGTAATAGGTGGGATAATTATACTTTTAGATATAGATATAATATATATAATTATACTTTATATATTTTTTTTTTTGTAGTAGTAGTAGTATAATTATAATGATACTTTTAGATATCCTACAATTATTGCAATGAATGCAATGTAGTCAACTGGACATAAGCTAGCTTGGTAAGATTTTAGCAACAACGCAAGTACGTGCAAAGCTGTGAGTGAGCTTGAACTGTTGCTAAAGGTTAATCAATATAGCTTTTAAACACAGCTGTATTGCAGCAATAAATTGAATATTCATTTAGTAGGTACCAGCTTGTGCTAGCGGGCGGCCATGTGGAAAGTTTTTAATTTTCTTAGATGCAAATGTCTAAGAATGTTGCCGTTAAAGTTATTTATGTAAAAGTATTTCTTTTTTCCATGAAACAGAAGAAGATGGAGCGCTAATATTTTCAAATACCTCTAGAAGACTTATATATCCCGCGTTAGTACTAGCTTTCAATAATAAAAAGATGTCCCTGTAAAATGCGAGTGAAATCAGTCAATCAATTATCGTATTAAAACCAACGATTTTCATATTGATATTACATAGTTGGTTTTTATCGAAAGCACATCTCTGTTGCACTGCCCGAGAACATCTCATGTTACGAGAATTGACCTACAGATAACAGAACTTACATCAAATAATCACTTCTATGAAAATATGTAGGTATAAAATTGTATATTAAACTAGAAAGAATAAAGTTGAAAGAGAAAATAGTGTCTGAACATTCACGGCACCTCTGTGTTTCTCAAAGCGAATATAAAACATAATCTTGATAGATCGAACATTGACTTGAATAGTGTCGAAGAACAATACTGTGACCAGTTGTGCAAGCGGATATGGTATTGTATAGTGTATAGATGACGACATTAGGACGATTCGGAGCCTCATTACCTACATTCGATTATTGGAGCTAGTAATTAACGTATAGGTATTAATCTAGAATACCTAAAGTAGTCTATCATGACATAGGTATATTTATTAATAAATAAAAGAAATAAATGGATTTGGTCCGTACAGAAAAGGAACAACCAAATATGCTAAAGCTTAGATACCTACATAACATTATGTTAAACACAACGAAAGTTAAAATATAAAAAATAACACTATGTTTAGCCATATTGATAATAGAAAATATATTATTACCTACTACTCAGTTTAATACCTAACTACTTATAATATATCTTTGGATATGTTTCTCGACCCCTTTTACATAATAACGTTAAAGGGGTTACAAGTCATGTTACAGGAATTTAATTTGATTAAACAGTTGGATTGTAGTCCCCTTGCACTCCAACCCAGAATTCCTTTCTACTGCGTTATGCACTGACTCATAGCAACCGGTTGCCTCCTGACATCACCCCCAAATTCGATATGACTTTATTCAAACCAGTTTGTAATGAAACGGACAGGCTGACCGCATACGAACACAAACAGTTTCATCATACACGCGTAGATGTCGGAGCAAATCATGATGGTATCATTATGGGGTTCTCATGCATATGTAGGCAACAGCTAGATTACACACGATTCAATGGTAATGATTGTGGCGCTGGCGGTGCCACATATAGCTGCTGAACGTACCAGATTTGCATGTTGATTGTTTGATAAATAATACAAGCATTTTTTTAATAGCAACCTCTCGGGAATGTATTATGATTACCGGATACGGGAATTTGACCAGTGCGAAGCGCCACTTTCAAAAGCTTTTACGTATTTAAAATAATTCTGAATAAACAGCTGCGAAATTAAATGGAAATGTACAGTACCAAACAACAAAGCTTTGTTTTTCGCTAACGAGTTTCGAGTTAATTATAAATAGAAATAACGAGCTTTTTTAGAAAAAACATTTCTAAGTATTGAAGTGAAATTCAAACAGAGTTATCCTGCATTGGTTATGTTCTAGATAAACCTGTATACCAGCGAAGCCTTGAGAACGATATTAGAAAACACGTAAAACATGTGATTTTGTCTCATATTAATAATTGGTTGACGGTATTCACGTTTTATGATCGTAATAACACCGATCTAAGATACGATGAATCATTAACATGTAACCTATTGCTTTACAGATCACATCCTCTCAACAGATTCCCGCGCACCTATCTCAACCGTGTTCACAAAACATCCTGCACGTTTCTCATCAGACCGAACTTGATTACCTATTGATAATACAGATAAAATACATCTATTTCAAAATCTATCAGAAACTTTCCCACCCTTTGTATACATACCAAATCGATGTGAACCAGAGGATGCAATAAGATTCTGTTAAGTACCATTGAATTCTCCGCACAATGCTGGTCGTATTTCACAAAACAGCGCAATAAAAGTACACTTTGAATAATATCAGCTGGTACAGATAGCCGTCATTACGCTTCGAACCTCTTACAATGGCTTTTCAAATAAGATTTGTATGACCTGCAACGTCAAGATTGTGATCATTTAATTTGTCAGCCCTTTCGCGTTTCTTCTAAGACTCCATAACAATAGGCGGTTTTATTTCAAACTACCTATTGTAGACCAGCCTCATGATATAAACACCTTGTTTTTCCCAAAAGTAGATTGGCCGTTCCTATAAAACGTGAAACTACTCTTAAATTGTAGCCACGTCTTGCAAATTATGCATAGTTAAGAGCAGTTAAGGATTTTTATATTACGATACATAATTGTAGAGGAAAAATAAAGGAGTACAGTTTTTAATAAATTCATTACAATACAAAAACAAGCAGACGTTCAATGACCGAATCTAGCAGACCTATGTCCTACATGTTCTGATCCAGAGAAAGTCACTATTGCCTTAATATTCTTTTTGTATCAACTTTTACTACAAGCTATATATCACCGTACGATTCCTACGATCAATGCAGATTGGTATCCTATTATTATGGTATCTCCCGATTTGTTTCGGTATATCTTCTCAGAGGTAGTCAGGTTGGAAATGCCGGCGCCATCTAACAAGTTTAAAAAAAAAAGACGTGTATTTGCAGTAATAAATTCATTTATCGTTTATTAGATCAATGAGAACAAGTCGGAACAAAACACTGTGGACTGGTCAAAACAACCTAACTTCTGGTGCTAAGAAGAGTTAAGACTACCATTGTAGGTCAGCCTCACCTCCACATAACCAACCTACATTAACATAATATTACTGAACATAGGTCTGCTTAGTCACCGTTTATTTAAACCTATTCTATGTAAGTATTACTTTGCTAAAATTAGTATATATTATGTAATGATACTAGCATGCCACATTATGCGTCAGAACAATGCGAACTGTGTCAGTTTTACACTTTTTGTGGGCTTGCTAATAACTTAATCGTGTATTAGATTATTATTAGCTTTCCTGAAAATAATAACTGTGTATTCAGTTGTTTTGGAATAATTTCGTGCATCATCAGCTTATTTTAGTCCAATGCTGGACAAAGGCCTCTCCTATGGCACGCCACTGAGCTTGATCATCGGCCTTCCGGTTTCGTGCATGTTAGGTTATAATACCGGCCTAAACCTATCCAACTGTCAGTCTGCAAGCTTAAGACCACTTTCAGAGAAGGAACTAGCATTAGTGCACCAATTCGAAACACTACCAGAATTCGGATTTCATTTTAAATTTCTCCGGTAGTCAGAAGTGTCTGAAAATATCTAAGAATACATGATTGAAAAACTCAAATTGGATTCCAACCTGCAGAGATACATGCATTCGATTCTTTTCCGTCAAGATAAACAGCTACGATTCTATTCTATGTCAGGTGACAAGATACAAAACAAAAAATCATTGTTCTATTGACTACTAAAGACCGATGTCTGTGTGAATCTTCTCATTAAAGCAATCTGCGTAAAAGTCAGAGAGTTTTCTTTTAATCGACTTGACTATTAGTTACAATGTTTACGACAGTCGCAATACTTTCTCGCTTCGTCGTTAGGTGGGTATGTATTAGCCATAAGGAAATTACAGTCTGTTTTAACTTGTAAATCAGTAGGAACTTGCATGAGAACCAAAGCACACATTATACCGCCATAGGTACACTTTCAATATTGACAATCCACTATTTAAGTTTTTAGAAGCTATCTGCATAGAAGTTTAAATCCCATATGTACTAAGGATATGTTCTGTAAATTGCATTATTTCCCTTATCCAATGCTTCATCGATGCGCCGAGCTAAAATAAACTAGCATATTATCTGCGTTGGACCTAACTAAAAAGTAGAAAAAAATATTTAGAAACCATTAAATTATTATTAAACTCTTTGCCTAACTTCGATGAATAGTTTCTTATTATTCGTACTTATGGTGACCCAAAAGTGTCTAGCCGCACACATACAGACAATTACTTTAATCAAAGTATGTAATTGTCGTACCAGGTGATAAGGTAGTTTGCCGGATCATAATGCCACAATTCAGTGTCGACCGCAAAGCCGGCCGCAAGTGGAGGATTGCGCCGGCCGCAACGCGCGTGTTGCATCCTCATCCACCGTTATGGATGACTGACCGCAGTTACGTTATCATATTTTGCTACACCGACAGTACAAACATGTCTGCCATTCATATACTAGTATGCAAGCTTAGTAAAACATGTACCTATCAATGGCTCTACGTATTATCAGTAGGGATTATCCTGCACTTACACAGCTCCCTCACGTCATGCCTAAATATGGATGTATAAAGTCTTGATATGGGAGGATCTCTTTTAACCACTTTAAAAACAATCGTAATTATTATTATATGCATGTGTAACTAGCAATCAAATTGGCAATTAATCTTAAAAAGTTTTTGTTAAAATATAATGTATGATTAAATGTCACGCCTTGTATAATAATTATATGTTATCTGTGGTTGCGCACTACAGCGCCACTGTCTTCTGCTTAACATATTTTTTCATTTAAGTTGTACACACAGTTTCTTATTAATAAATAAGTCTAATACTAATAATAGTATCTTTGTCCACAAAAGTTAACAGTTTTCATAGCTCATTTAGAGCTAACAACCGCTTTATTAAAAGGTTTACAATTAAAATCTCCCCCCTTAGAACACACAGCTTCATGTAAAACAGCTGACGTGGACTGAAATAAAACGATGCGCCTTGAAGCATGCACTTGACAGCTCTACAATGTCAACGGGAGAGAGCTATTGATGTCGTCCGCTCAATACGCTTGCTATCTTTGTACCGCTGACTTGTATAACAACCTTGTGTTAAATGAAGTCATTATCTTCAATTCTGACCATGTAACATCATTAGTGATGGGTAATTAACTTGATTTTAACTTGTCTAACTGCAAATAAACGGTTATATTGGTTACTGATAATATGATCATCAATTTATTACGTAATACCCCTCGTCCACTTTACACATAGATATAAACGTTATATTATAAACATTAAAACACTTGATGACATAGAAAATAAATTGGTACACAATACATAGGTACATAGCGAACTTTCAGTATGCTTCGAGTTTGTAGGCGCTAATGCCACCGAAAAAGATTGCGTAGTCCCCAATTATAACATAACACTTCACATTGTACTTTATAATTTTAGTAAAACAAATAAATTAATCTAATTATCTATCATGCTACACAAGGTTGCGGTGTAAGCTACCTAAAACTGCAGTTGCTGTTAGAATTTATTACAGTGAAACCTGCAATAAACAAACTTTAATTGACTAACTTTATCAAATAACGTAGTAGGTACCTATTTTAGCTTTGCTTTCGCTCTACTTAGTTAGTCAAACTCCAAAGACTAACAAATTACTGGAAACAATTTTGTTTTCATTTGTTTGGTATATTTTACAGCTGGGCAAAGACCTCTTCTGTTAGTTTCAAATAATAATGAAGAAAATAATAATATTTACTTCAGGATATTATTTTCAATCACTCAACACGTAAAACTTAAGTTATTGATTCCCATCTTTTGCACTATGCGCAGTTAGTTTTTTATTTTTGGAATATTTGCTTCAACCCCTCAAACTCAACAGCCCAATTCCCAGATTTCAATTTAATACAACGTGCTATTAAAATCGACCATCTATAAGATGTATGATAAAATTAATGAAACAAATGTTTTTAGTGTCTAACATTATTGTTAACAACAACGAACGAACTACAGACACTTCCTAGCACATTATGTTAATTTTATGATCTCATACCGCGAATAAGTAGTTCGCACCCACGCATGACAACAAAAACTTGAGAAATGCAGTACAATGCGACTTGCCAAGTTATGCTCTTGGCAATATTCCACACGGACACGACCTTATGAACTTTTCAAATAAATTGCAGAATTTGACTGTGCTTTTACAGTAATAGGGATTGGTTACGTTTTATTTCGTTTTTTATTTGATCGTAGCAAATGGTAACCCGTGGTCTCTGCCTACCCCTCGTGGAAATAGGCGTGACTTTATGTGTATGTAGGTATGTACGTTTTATTTTTCTTAAACATACAAGACTATTTTAAAATAGAGTCGCTATAATTAAAACTCTCTGTTGAGTAAACATAAGTCTTAGGTAACATCAAAATCAAAATACGTACATAATTATACCTCATAATAGTATAGTTAGTTGGGTCTGAAAAATATTTCTGTCAAGCGAATTAAGGGTGCCCCTTCGGGAAATACAGGCATGATGTTATTAATATTTAATGGAATTCAAAACAGTAATTTAACTTTGTTCACCTGTCCCATGAGTTTAGCCATGAATCTTGTAAATACACACTCATTTATGTTCCTGTCTGTAGATGCAGGTCAAAATTGAAGACTTTTTTTGACAAAGGACCTGCTTCAAAATATTATCGGATACAAAATATATTATTTTGTTTTCTTTTATGTAAGATCAAAATAGAGCTATACTATACAGTCAATAATTTTTAGGAGTTAAATGTTGCCCTACAGAAGACACAAATTATTTTCGAATAATGAGATTTTATGGCTTCGCACAATTAAGTACCTACGTCACGTGCTCATACTTCTATTGGACCTATCCAATCGCGTTAGATCTAAGTTAGAATTACTAATAGTGTTCAAACCACTGCAAGCCCTTAGCCAGTCCTCAGTTCTTCATCGCTACGTCTCAGATAACGGCTTTCTACATTCTTAGCTGTAATAAATTGATGGTGTTTAGCGGGCGCCTGGAGATTGTGGCGTGTTACGATAATGTGCGCACATTATAGTGTCATGGTGCCCTAGTAGCTCGGACACGCCGTTCCTCACGGATATGACAAGATGAATAGCGTTTTGACTTAAAAATATAGCGTTTGATAGAGTAGATGTCATTAATCGTCGAGTCATCGCTACCCCAAGATTAGATGTTGCTAAATGGACGTTTTCGTTGGGTGCGCGGCGATACACGTACCGGTTTTATTTCGTGCACTTGTGTTTACTTTTAGCAGATTGGTTAAGCAATTTTCGTATTGGATTTGGTACGCAATTAAGTAAACTTTGTTTGTTTTACATGTGTTATTATTACTTTAGTTTCGTTTGGACCGTGTCTTGTAAACTAACTGTTCGTAAGTAATCTTTTGATGAGAAGTATGAAATCGATCATGAAAAACCAAGTTGTTTCCGTAGAAAAGGTAGATAAATAAACGGTTCCAACCTGAAGTTATTTTGGCATTTAAATAACATAACACAGATCTATAGTTAAATTTCTGTGAAAAAAGAAATTTTCATGTTTGCGCATGCGTTGTTTGTGTTTATTCAAAGGTATACGCACGCTAAGCTTTCAAACCCACCATACTGTAGCGACTTATCTTTCGATTTGTCTTCGCGTCATCTGCGCAGGTAATTCTAGACATTTAGGTGCCATTCTAAAGCCATAACCAGACACGGTTATTTCCAAGATATTTTACTGCAGCGTAAACATAAAGGGAGTCTAGACTGCCTCGGGCCAATTCGGGTGCTGAGCTTGTTTTATGAACGTCTGTTGATTGCAGAGTATTACAACTGCAGCTGCTTTATGTATTAAACTTAGTTAGAATAGTTTATTTATCACTACTTGATCCTAGAATTTAAAATTTACTCCTACAAAAATATGAAAGTCAAAATTAATGTGTCCATTGCAAAAATGTGTCAAGTTTAAATAACATAGCCCTAAATATTTTTTAGTAATGTTAGTATAACTATAAACATAACTTTTAGTATGCTATCAAAAATAACACCCAAGTTAGAACGAAAGTAGTTAATTGCTAAAAGTAAAACCAAAAAGATCCTGATACGTACAAAACAACAGTGTAACAGACGAATACAAAGCAACGAAAAAATGTTTTAGAATCTCTCTCAGGATTGACCAAGTCAAATGCCGATAGGTACCAAAGACAGTACGCCCATCGCCCACATCGCCACCACCTTATATCCTACTAGTTGTAGTACCCATTTAATTATGGAAACGTGATAATACAACTCTTCTTTACCCAATGGCATATTTAAACGTGAGACACACATGCTTATGTCTAGTGTTCAGTGAAATGTAGGTCCATAATATCCATTTTACTGGACTTTGAGTTTCTCTTGAAACGTGACTCAAAAGATGCATCTACGAGAGTTGTCTACACAAAATGCTCTAATGCAATTTGGAGTAGAAGATATAAACGTATTATGTCGGCAATAATCTGAGGTTGCAGCTGCCAGTATAATTAGCCCTAATGACAGTAATTAAAACTAGTACCGTCGTACTTGATTAATTGTTTCTTCAAAATGACTTATAAAATAACATACAACTTGTATGTTCGTTATTTTGTTTAGCCTTCCTAAAGCTTATTTCTGTCGTAATTAGATTTAGATATCATAATTGGGTTTTGTGGGAAATGTTGCCATTGTCTTGAAGAAATAATAATAATTATAGATAATCAGGTGGCTGGGACCACGGTCCTAGTTCTGCGTGGTCCCAGTTGCCTGTCTTCTCAGTCTTCGCTACACCGATAATTTGAAAACTCAAAATATGATTCAAAAATTATAATTTCATATCATTGATTAAACACCCTTCTTTCATTAAGATTTGCTTAAACAACAATTACCCTACCAAATCAAGCAGTGCCAGCCTGCCAGCTGTATACGTGGTACGAATTTCACTGATGGACATCTTTATATAAAATACGTACAAACTAAAGTGTACACAATTTCCATTACCATGCAATTGCACCATAATAGCGCAGCTGCAAAGGCCATAGCCATTCACCATAAGATACAATGCAAAACATCGGTACACTTGAAAGGTACCAGTACCTTCTGTGTGCCGTTAAAATTGACGCCTCTATACACATTGACTTGTAGTTTAAATGCGTGTTGAAGTAATTACTTTAAGCTATTTGTGTTAACGAAGACATAATGCCGAGACTCGCGACTAATAGGGATCTAGATTTACAGCTCTTCATTTGCATATGAAGCATCCTTTAGAGACTAAACTGGCACTTAGCTGGTGAACATCAATCATAAATTACATAAACCTGCGTACTTATATTTATTGGTATACTTCAAGAGCTTAACGTTTCTTATATGCTAACGATGAGAGGTCAGACTTTTAGCTGTATTTTTGCAAGACTTTTTCGCTAAGCTTGAACGGCAACGGCTAACTCTGATTAACTTACTTGTTCTATTTATGAAAGTGAGCACCTAAAGTCAGACAGGAATTTTATTCATACTTTACAAGAAAATGTACCTACAGAATGGAAGAATACACTGATTGACAAGTCGGTTAAAATTAAAACAAAAATAGGTATCAAGTTATGTTAATAATCCCTTAGACTACAATAATACCGCTACAAAAACCTTTTTGAGAATTTTATTACTGGTCTGTAGCTGAAAGAGAGCTTTGATTCCATCATTGGATACGATTTTATTTATGGTTAGGAACTGTTTTATCATACGAAGGTCAGTAGCAGTTTTCTAGGCTTGAGTTCTCCGACAAATTGCACAATTATCATAGAGGGCGTCGCTGTATTAGAACTTGTAGGTTTGTTTGACCTTTTAATAAACTTAGGTAATACTTTATATTAATTGTTTTGTTTCATACCTACTAGTCTATAAATCCTTAAATTGGCTGAAATACGAATGTTAGTGTGAGTTATCACGTAAATGTCTCGCGACCTTTCGATGTCGTTTGATATGTTATTATGTAGTTTTTCAAACAAAAACAACTATAGAAGATAAAAGGCTTCTTTACTCTTATCACAAGCTTATACTTCTTCAAGCTTAGACTTCAATACTCCATCTGAGATCTGAATATTAACAACTTTGTCTTCTTCACGGATCGACAGTACTAAGAATACATATTTACAATGAGTCGAGAATACTAATATTTGCAACAATATTTCAAACTACTAGTCACTATCTTTGCCACCTCCATCTGCTCCAAGCAATTCCCTCCCACACACGAGTACTAAGAACTAATTATAAAAAATCATTGAAAAGCGACACGAAGCTGAAACGAAGGTAATCCTACAATTATGCCGCTTATCAATTATCTTCTCATCTCAACGTCTAATTATCAACTTTCATGAACTCAAGAACTGTAATTAAATTGAATATTTAAGTCGTAACCAAGCTAATTAATAGCAACAATGGCTATTAGGATAGTGTCCATTGTAGAAATTGTGCAACTTCAAATGCATAAGTGGATCTTATAATTATTATCTTTATAAGAGCGAAATCACTGTTCCTTTGACATAATGAAGATTAATCCACCAATATAGCTGGACTTTCACTTAATGATTGTAATAACGTGCTGATCATGATCATTAGCCAGCTCACTGATTGATTACTGTTGATACGAAGTACATCGATTGCATTGCATCATTTCTGATTAAACGTAAGTTCCAACTTGTTGCAGTGTGATCAGATGTGTTTTGTACATGAATGCTGGAATCTTGTTTTATACATGTTAGAGTAAGACAAGATTGTCATTTAACAAGGCATTGCTTAGGCAGGCACCTAACTAGTTACAGCATTACGGAAAGAGATGTATGATTATATCTAATGGCTTTAAGAGAAAACTGTTATAAATATCTAGGTAGCTCTAATTATTAGTGTTTTAAAATGTCCTTAAAAGTAACTCCAGTTTTGTTCTTCTGGCTTCCATGTGGAGCCTATTCCCAATGGGCTTGCCCTTTCCAGGTCGTCGGCCTATGTGGCAGGGTTCCGTCCCACGCTATTGGCTGTCTGCGTTCAAAGACTCATCTAATACAGCAACAAAAATAAATGAAAATTTCATCTCGAAATAGTGGCGTTGTTTGACAGGACTATTGGAACTAAAACTAAGGGTACAACAAAACAATAGAGTATAATGTAGGAACCTGGTTAAAATTTAAAAGAATAAAATCCTTAAATAAATTCCATTTGTCAATAGACGTCGTGCAACAGAAGTTACTTAATTGCCTATCATGGAGAGGTGATTAATTGTTACAAGGTGTTACATACATGTTTGTTTTAATTGACTAATTTTGAAGCGGCTAGCCAATTACTGAACATGTTTCCCACAGAAATCCTTGGTTATAGCTGTTTAACTTTATATTTTTCGTTGATACATGGTTTCGCTTTTACGGTACAAGCCTTAACGGTACCTACTCTCTATATAATTTCTTATAGCTCATGAAATTATGCTTGGAACGCTAGCAACATTTGTTAGAGAAGTATTATAGAAATTTTATAGATTTTTGCAATTCTTGTTTACTTAGATAACTACTTTAAATTTGTTTTGTTATGACGGTTATGTAGCAAAACAGTCACGGTAAAATTAAATGCTTCCATGTTTCAAGGTCTCAAGCAACGCAGACTTGATGCAAATCAATTGTTACCACCGATAGTTACGATGTCATAAAAACAACATTACAACTATTATGACCGCAAAAGAAATTGATCTCCGGTATCAAAAAGGTAAATGGTATTGCATCATTGCAAAAACAGCTAGATCGTCCATTTTGTGCACACATTCTTAACGCTATGTTTCCGCGTTATATAACTACTGAAATTTACATTTATTTAGATAAGTTTACACAGTAAGCATTTGTTTAATGTCAACATGAAGGATACTAATTCAATTGTTTCGGATTATCAAAGGTTTTTGTCAAGGTTAACATGTCAGACGTACCATATCGCACTGAGCTTCACCGTCGTCGTCATAAAATATGGTGTCGCAGTCGTCCATCCCTGCGGCTGAGTGCGCCACCTCACTCCTCAGCAGGCCTCGCCGGCAGCGTCATCAACGTCGGCACACGCGGCCGGATCACCGGCATCCGAACTTGCACTAATTACCAACGCGGTAACACACCGACACCGGCTCTTAATACCACTATCGTAACGAATTTAACGATCGAAATCTTCTGGATAATCCGGTGAGTCACGCGACAGCGACTGCGAGCTGGCGAGGTGCAACACTGCCTCGAGCTCCGCAGACGTAACGAAGGTGTGGGTGTCCTTAACGAGCTGAATCAGACGTAACCTCGTGGAGGCGCCTCGCGTTCACAAAACATTTTTTGGGCACTAAGTGGCGGATGAGACGATTGATTGTATATTTTTTGTTTATTCAAGGGCGATCCGACGAGTGAGCTAGCTTTTAGATGGTGTTTTTGTGGCCAACTGCGTAGATAGCGGCGGCCGGGGTGAGGGTGGCGCGCGCACTCTGTCGGGGTGCATTGATCGGATCCCTACTGCGCATGTCCCCTCTTGAGAATTCTCGGCTGTTTTGACATTTGCTCGGGGAACCCTTATTTTAAAACGTTCACTGCGGAATGAAGAACACTAGACACATTTTGATCGCGGATGTACGAGTTTTTATGTACCTATAATATAACAATTTCGAGTAATGTGTTCCAAGTAAATTAGCATTGATGCTTGTCTGTAGTATGAATAAGACAAAAAACTGACTCAATACTCCCATTTATTAGAATTGCTACATCATACAAATTAGCTCCCATGTGGTTTTATAGCACCTCAGTAATGGTTGCACGCTGAAGCATTCATTCAATTATCGCGATTCTCTTGCGTGCTATAAAAAGATGGTGAATGTAGACAGACCTTAAATGGAAAGTACTTACAATTGTTATTACCATAACAACGTACGAGAGTATTATAAGCTACTTTGTGTGTACTTTTTTCGCGCTTTTACTGAAACGCATCACATTCTTTGTCTGCTTCGAACAAAATAGTACTTTGTGTCTTTCTACGCTATGTATAAGCCACACAGGCTTTGTTAAGGTCGCATTGGTATTATTCTTACATAAAAACAAATTAAATGAAGAGTTTTTATCGTGGAATTAAACTCAACGTATAAGGCGAAAAACATTTAATTGCATAGTTAATTCGCATTGTTTAAACTTTTGCATATTTAACTAATTATAAATCATTTGGTATTGTTAAGTTATTTCAATGATTTAGTTTCAGGATACGATTATTCTTGTGATTTTGAAGTGTAATTATGATTTGTAGAAAAATGAACAGCGGTTGAGTTATTAATTGTCCTATTAATAGAGGGACCGGTTTCCTAATTAAGTTGGTAGGTTTTCGACTTGTTTAAATAGGTACTATCATCCATTGATATTAATACATGCGTAGTTTTTACAACAAAACATGAGCTAAGTCCGTTTACTTGTTATTAATAATTCACTTTGCATTGAATTTATTCAATCGTTATCATATTAATCATGCTAACAGATGGTGTGTGGGAAATACTGTTTTTTGAACTGTTAAAGCAATACGGTATATTTAGGTAGCTTTCATTTGTGGCTAATTTTCGAATTTCTAGGATCTTTGTATACCTACTGTTGAGCAAAACGTTCAACCGATAAAGTACAAGTAAAGATAATGTAGTTACAGTCGAATCAAAAGCAGATTTGCCCAAAGTCTGAGATATATATCTGTAATAGACAGATAGCTGTAAATAAATTTTAATGCAGAACAAGGCGATAAACACTTCAGTCAGATCGATTCAGAAAATATTGGAAGTCTGTTTACGACCGGCTTTTCCTTGGCCCCGAGAATTCATATCCCTTTTAAAAGTACCATTTTATGCAGCCGTTTTGTTCTTTTATGAGTTAGAGCACTCGGTACTCGCTTTTCTTTTATTCTATACTTCTGTACATTTTAAAGAGGCTTTCATTTACGGGTTTTGGAGTGGTTCGCTTAATTTTTGATACTATACGTTTTGGCCTCTTTTTGGGTTCCAACTCCAAAACTTGAAATAGGGTTCTAAGGTGTCAACAATGGGTGACGTAGATATCAATAAATTTTTTATACTTATTTTTCCGTTCCAAGCTTTTCTAGATCCGCTTTGTTTATTTATGGTTAAACATATCTTTCACTCTTCATTATTTATAATTCTTCTATTCCTTTAATCATGACTTAATTATCTCTCCAGTGTGATAGTGGGGGACTAATTATTGAATTTATGTCAAGTTTACATAAGTTACTATATTAACGTATATACAAATGGCAAAAAAAAACTACAGAAACCAAGTTCTGTTTGCGAGGGTAACCGGCAGTAGTCGAACAGGTGCTATGAATGAACTATGGCGAACTGTGTCAAGGCACTCGGGACAAGCGGGCATTCACTATGCCCCAGTTATTACCCTTTACACAAACAGGTTTATGATAAACAAACGTCCTGCAAAGAATATGAAGTCAACGACCTTTTTGGAATAGACAAGTATTTGCATAAATTATAAGGGCTATTACGTCGTCCTTACATAACTTTAACACACCCGTAGTGTAGCACGTTAAACGCGTAGAACAAAACCGTGTCATTGTTTTTTTTAAGTTTACTGTATTTTATTTTTATCTATTTGGCTATTTTATTTTTATCTGTTCTATATTTAGTAACTGAATAAGTCATAAATATGCATACAAAAAAACCCTATTTGAACCAAATAAAATCACGTATTTTTTATTCGAAAGATAACTTTTTTTATTAGACTCATATGTCACGACAATTTAGTTACTTGTATGACGTCATTCTCGACATTCATCCACTATAAAGTATGAACTTCGCTGAATTATTTGTAATACTTTGTTATTTGATTTCGAAAAAAAAGTTAAGGATAAGCAATTCAGTCGTCAATTCGTGATACGGATTAGGAAATGTCAAGGGGATATTATAGCGACAACGGCCTCACGCGTTCCGGCACCTGATAGAGTGCCCTTCATAATTATACAATAAAATATAGGTACTATGGTAGCAACTGCAACTCCTTTTTTTTTACGGGACTAGCCCACCACTCGTGCCCATCATTGAGACTCCTGTAAGCCAGGATCTACAATGATAACCATTGAGAACCATCGAGGCAATGAATGTCTGTCTTGGAACCCGCAACGAAATTAATCATAAAAGAATTTATAGGAGGAGTAGGAATAAGAATAACTGCTTTATTTTATTAATTTCTGGTTCCTTTTATTTTTTGATAAACCAATACTGCGTGATTGAGTAAAAACGTCTTAATTACGTGTTTAGCATATAGCCGTTTACGTGAGCATGCCATACGCCCGATAACATTCACTGTGGATTAAAGGCCTCGGCATTAACCGTTTGGCTAACGATCATCTTAATGAAACACGGATTTATGATCGCTATTAGAAGAAGATTGCTGTGAATAGGTACTCTTTACGTATTTTCTTGGTAAGTGGTAAGGAAACCTTTTTTTTTATTGAGTGCCTTGATGTAGTTTTAGTGGCTATATTGTAGGAACTTAATATGCATTTTTGAAAAGACATCTAACTGTATTAAACGAACAAGCCAACTGCACGTGAAGTGTCGTTTCTATTGTTCTGAAGCACACAAGGGTGCAGTTTGTAGACTTAACATATTTTAGTATACTACCATGTGGCATAAGTCTGGGTTCAGACTAGCACTTGAAGCGGCAAAAACCACGCGGTTACATCAGCCGTCTTTGTAATGTATGGTCATCATCATCTAGACAGACTTTTCTGAACTGTGTTGGAGTCGGCTCCCAGCCTTACCAGATGCAGCTGGATACCATTACCTATTTTACATGGACCGACCACCTGCCTCATGTCCACAACCCCTATGTCTGATGCTTTCATATCTCGATAAACATTATTCAGTTAGATCGAAATGAATTTTGGTGTAGTACCGAAAACCTGCTTACATTTTTCGGTAATGAAAATTAGATCTAAGTAGTAACGTAGGATATGGATATATATATTTAACAATAACATATAATTAGTCTTCTGGGCACGTTACCTTTTGACAACGATGAGGAAGAATACTTCGATGCTTTTTAATTTTAATTTTATATTTAAGTTGTAAATCGTTTTTAAGTAGGTAGAATTTAAATGTGTATAGGTATGTAATGTGTATATAATTAGTTAAAAAATAATGTAGAACATTTAAAGGTTTTAATTGGCACAGTCAAAAGGAAGCGCGACGTAGTCTAAACACAGCTTTAATGAATGCGAAGAGTCGATTTGCCCCACCACTTACCACTTCCTCACCGCGGCCTATATTCTACGCTACCCCGACACAATCAGTGTTTAGAGAAACACTTAGTACCGAGTATGTTCAACACTAATCTTGATTGCTCTGGTCTAAAAGAAGGTTCAGCCAAACGATTTTTCTGTGAATAACATTATGTTGCAACAAATAACCTAACAAAGCTTACAACTTACAATTGGGATGAAAAGGGAGGAGAGACCCTTGCTTTGTAGAATAGGACGGTCTTTGCTGAAGTAAATAACCTATTTATGGGTACTAAAACTTTTGCTTGAGATTGTGAAGTTGTGATTGGAGATATGTATTTTGATAAAATCGGTAAGTAGTCTTGTATTTAGCAACTTGTTTAATTTATGGATAGAGAAACAATAAAATAGAAAACGGTTCAAAACTCTTTACCAATTTGTAATACCTATACGTTTTACCTATACGAATCAGATTTACAGAGTCACAGCCAGCTTTCGAAACTAGTGTAAAAAAAACACCAGAAGTGTCGACTAACAGTTTCATCGCGTGTTTACATAAAGGAAGTGAACTCTAGACTATCCCATTTACTTGTTACAGGTTTTAAATAAACTAAAGCCTACGTCCAAGGTTTTACGTCAGTCTTACCCACGTTCTTTCGCAAGCATACATTGCTGTTCTTTTTATAACCTGTAGTGAAAATTATGATACGCAAGTTTTAACGCCTCTATGATAGTAAGCGACTATCTTCCGCCATTCTAATTGGTAAATAATCTGAATATATATGGATGTAAACGTGACAAAATATAGGTACGTATAATGGTGTACTACGATACTAGTTACTTTGTTTTTTAAGAGAGGTAAATAACCTCATACCTATTAAGCTACGCAAAGAAGGTCTTATCAATTTACTAGTGTTATACTTATAGATGGAAACCACCATGAATTGGAAAGGAATCGTGATCATAGGTACGCAAAATGAGCACAACACTAAGCGTTTGGTAGCCAACCTTCACTCGTCGAGGCAAAAGACTACCGATTTCCGACGCCTGTTTTTGCCTTTAAAATGCAATTTTCTTAGTTAGTTTGCCGTAAGTTGTCAGTTTTTGGGAATTTTGCAGTACCACCAAATTTAGCATAGGCTGAAATTGGTGTTTCGCTTGATTTGAATGAAATATCTAGTGTAATATTTTAACGTTGTAAGTGAATAGGATACTACCTACTTACTTGAAAATTTGAAAACCCATTCAGATGAAGTATTTTTAACATAATATCTACTTAACCATTTTATTAACAAAATAGTCCATAATATCTACTTTACCATTTTATGCTTATGCTGTTTGCCTGAGACACCAAGATTGCGCTCCATCAGACAAATACTTAAATACATAATTGTAGAAATATTATTACATATTCAAGCTTTGCGCGTGTTTATGCCGTTCTATTAGCTAAAGTGGTACATGCAGTTCACGTGCCTCGCGGGTCAAGGTGATATTGGATCAATATTATTGTATTGAAATCATTCTTGTTTATTTTGTTAGCATTGCATGATCGCGAGTTGTGAAACACGTCTTAATTGTCGCGTAATCGTGAAGTTTCCTCTCATATGCCATTGTCCACAGACTATAATGGCGCGGTTACATAAGACAACCTCGATTCCCTAGACCGTGTTATGTGGTTCACAAGCACAAAGATGATCTAACTTACCATTGTATTATGAAAGGGCATTCTGTTACAATTAATCCAAAGTAAAATGATTATGGGTGCAATTGGCAAGTTGTGGCATTCTAAGGAGGAGGTCTTTGTTCAACAGTGGACGTCTTCCGACTGATAATGATGATGAAAATGATTAATTATCTTCTTTTTTAATTTTAGAGTTAGCTCTTGTTGGAGTAATCGCCCCTGTTCTATATTCTCTGCTGTCAATTTAACCTTACGATATGACACAACTTCAGCTGTGTTTCTTACCTGTTTTATAGAATTTACTTCCTGGTCTTCCCCTTCTTCTCTTTCTTTCAATCAAAATACGTTTATACGACACTATAAATCGAAATATACCGATATACCACTTTAAATAAATAAGTAAATAAATACAGACTACAACTTGACCAAGTCACTGTAACGACTGTTTAGAGTAGTGTGCCATTAGGTTCAGGGATGCGTACAACTCCAGAACCCTTGCCGCTGTCGAGACGCCCCGCCATTTTAGCCTTTGTTAGAATTAGCTCCACCTCGGCACATTTGTCTTATTGCCCAATCGCCGAAGAGGATTTATGAGGGTTGCCACACGATAAAAGAGGCCTAACTACTGTAATTCCGGCCTTCTGAAGTACTGTCTGTGTGAGCAAGGTGCACGTATTTCTTTCTTTAGTTAAGCTTATTTACTTACTATCTCTATATAGGTCCTATCTCTTGATACGTGTAAACTGTGTCTGTACAAAGTTCAATCAATATAGTAGATTAATTTAATATTTTTAAGCTTGCGTATTGTTCTGCAACTAGCATCTTAACTTTTCATAAGCGCCTGTAATTCGTTTAGGTGTACTATTATTAATTATTATTATTATTACAAGCCTGTAATGTCCCACTGCAGGGCAAAGGCTTCCCCACTCTCCCTCCACACGACTCTGTCAAGGGCTGTCGATGTCCAGTCCTCCATAAAGGAGTCCAGGTCATCTCGCCATCTCCGTTTGGGTCTGCCTCGTTGACGTCTACCTTGTGTAGGGGTCCATTGGGATGTACGCTTGGCCCATTGATCGTCTGTCTTACGGTAGACGTGACCAGCCCACTTCCATTTTTAGGTATATTACATGAAATAAAAACATTTTGTATTTTGTTCTCAAACTGTCTCTAAATGGTCGGGTAAGTTACAAACCCTGTATCAAAAGTGTGAGGTATGACTTGCCTTAAAATTCGGCTGTTTTCGATAAACTTAAGATATTGATTAATATTGCGTCGTTAAACAAACTGGAAGGTTGGCATTGGTTTCTTATCACTGAGCAAGTAGTGAGAGTTACCCAGTGGAACAGGTTACGCATAACGCAATGTACTTAAAAGATTAGCAATCAACCTGTCGTTACTGAATGTATTGTTATCGCTCTTGTTACAAGGGAAAAGCTACATGAGGTTTACGTTGCGTTACGTTAATGAATTAAAGATAACGTTAGTTTGAATTAAAAACGGTGCATTAGCATTTTTGTGTGTACTTAATGTTTGCTTTTTGTGTATGCTTATTGTTGTAGCACAATCATCGAGATAGTAATATCACTTTTAATTGCACTCCGAAACCGTTTTACTACAATTGCACGTAAGAACGTCTTTTCGGTGTAGTGCCTCAGAATAATTAAAGGGAAAAAAAATTAATTTCTTGGAATATCACTGATCTGAAACCTCTTAAGTTCGTTGTCTATAGAAACACTTCACACAAAAATCCGAGATCCTTGTATTAGTTGTTGGTGGTAATATCTAGTAATAGATCTGTAGAATGTACCTATAGTAGAATCAAAGTCTATACTTTATATGGTTTAAGTCTGAAATATAAACCATTTGATGTAACATTCTATTAATGTCTCAACAAGCGTTTTGACATACTGCAGACCACTAGAGATAATAAATGGATAATAAGATAAACGGACTGACATAGTCACGCGAAATTATACCCATGTCGTTTGGTTAAGTGTGGTTATATTACGACTACGACTAATATTGAGATCGAGGTCTTTGGGACCACGCAAAGGAAATGAACACTTAGTGCGTCAAACTTCTCGATACATAACTCCATTTATTAATTAAGTGCGTCCTTGATGACCAGTTTGCCTGTCCACTCGCCGGATAATTGGTGAATTAGTAAATTGCAGTCAACAGCTTTTGATTATCGTTTTATTGAGCTTTCTATTGGTTCGTGTGATTATTAACACCTATATCACGATTATAGCCCTGACAGAATTTGAAATTAATATGTTATTGCTTTATTATGGTTTACTGTCTCAGTTGTCTTTTTTGCTATTCTTACTTTTCAATGTGCAACAAAATCACATAACTCGAACTTTTGGATCACTTAAACATAATGTCTGACACGTTGTTTTCAGATTTCTGATTGAAAGACGTCTGAATTACACCAAGATTGAAAATAAGGTGCACCGCCTATCGCAGTCGACGTGTAGAATTACAAGGTACAAGTTTTAATAACCTACATTTATATCAAAAAGACCACAAAAGCGAATTAACCTTAGTATTCAATAAAGCAAACTTATCAGTAAACGTTAACCTGTCCGCTCCAAACCAAGATCTTATTTAACCGACGTAGACACGTAAATCGTCATTTGTATTGCAAATACATGAGTGGTCAGTTGCGGTGCACAAAGTGTTGGTACGTAGCTGTCGGCGGTCATTGCCCGTTTCCTGCACAGCGGCATTCCTTAGGGACCCGGGTGTAATGTGGCACCCGCGGGGATCGAACCGACGGCCGCCGGCTCCATGTGCCGCGGCAGTAAACTACCGTGTTTATGGACTCAAAATAAAGACAGGAAATTGCTTTTCCTTCATTACTCGCACTTATGCTATTCAAATGAGACTTCTCTAATCGTTTTTATACTGAATATTAAATCCCCTTTGAAAGTTATTGGTAATTGTGCATTTATTGGTCATGAACAAGACAATACTTGTACATTTTATTATGTTCTACGCTACACAAAAAGCCAAATCTGTCAATGACGACTACATATTTACTTTACGTTCGTCTAGAATTGTTTAGTACAATGGAACCATTAATCGTGACTGTGCATCTTAAGATTGATGTTCGATTGTTAATCAAGTAATATATTTTAAATGCCGTGCCATAGTCACGCATGTCTTTAAAAGTTATGACGTGCGTGGAAACTATTGTTTCATATCGAAAATCAAATAAAGCCGTCTATGGCTACAATAGAATATACTATACAAAACTATACAAAATATTTATATTAGAAAAACTTATAATTGTTTCCATCTTTCTTCAAACTGATGTTTTCAGGACTGAAGTAAAGGTTTTTCTTGCAAACCTAATCCTAAATGTCAACCAACCCGGGCGTAAGACGGGTAATTATTATTTTACCCTTGGTTCCAGTTATATTACCCGGTAAAGTTCGTGATGATTACACAAATGCAAACGAAACGTCGATACCAATGTTCTACTGTCGACAATAAACTGGAGCTTTCAATAAAATCGAAACAAAACAAAAGCATCGCAGCAACTGTAATATTTCTGTCTTTACCTAATACCACGGTCACGTCAATGTTAGATTTAAATGTTGACTCAACAGCTTATCTGAACTCGATCTTTTACGTGTGCGGAGCTAAAATTCTAAAATGTTGCAACGTCTTCTTTTGGTTGTAAATTTACATTTGTACAACCAATTATATGCCGAGGAATACTATAAGGGGAAATGTTGCTTCAATTACGATTTCACGTGTAGTGGTCTCAACTCGAGTGTGGTGTACTCGTACGTTCGTACGCTCACACTTCACAGACCGGTTACGTAAGTTCTCGCATGTGTTCCCGAGTAGAATAATTAGTTAATTAATTACACTCTTACTGTTCATCGCGGCGTCTAGCGTCGAGACGTTTACATACCCACGGTTACACAATGTAGCGCCAAGGGAGAGTAGCTGGTGTTGCCAGTGTACGTAGTTAAACTGATCAGAATCTTGCGAAGGACAAGTTTATTAGTCACGCCATATGAATTCGTAACTTTCGACATTTTGTCTCATGTAATGCTGAACATGTGAACGTTTGAACGATGTTTATGAATACATTATGTCCAAAATGGCATGCCTTGTTTCAAATTATGCTTGTAAGGCAAAAGAATGTGTGCACATTAATTTTGTTATTCTTTTAAGGCTAGTTAACAATTTTGCAAACATGGGCACCAGAAAATGAAGTCTTTTTTTAAATTTTTTGGTTGTTATTCCATGTTGAAGGTATTCTGTACATTTTAAGATTTTTATGATATTAACTGCGTACTGTGAAACATGGAATTTCTACAATTTACTACTTTATTATGTAGAGTCACTTCTCACGAACAACAATGGTTCAAAACTATGTTTAAATCAAATTTAGTATCTGCTATTGTGTCGTCTTGGGTTTCTTGTCATAGTTTCACAAACAGGTTGGTAACCACCTGGGGATGAGATAAGAAATATGAAAGCATGGCCTGAATCACATAGCAAGCACATATAATCTGAAGTCTCGATTTCTCCATTTTCAGATATTCTGTCAAAAACTTATTTTAATCCTGGTGTAATTTGGTGATGTACCAAGAAAATACTACATGTTTCTATAGCAGAAGGTATAAGGCCACTATTGTTATGCTATTTAACATAATCTGTAAATACTTCCTGTAAAGTACCTATTTAGATACTAATGAACTGTAAGATTTCCAACCTTAGCGGATTCAGCTGGATATCAATTTTCCGTGAAGCAACCGCAATACTACGACCTTTCCATGTTTGGCCCAATAAGTAGGTACAATGGTATTCATAACTTTAAGTAGAGCATTCACAATTATTATCATCATCCAGTTCCAACTCTGGTTTCATTTTGTACGGTCAAAGATATCAACGCCGCAGATCAGTGCAGGTGAGATCGCGTCTGAGGGTAGATAGCCGGCAGACGAAGAAACTGCGCCGATCGCATAGGAACGGTGAAAGGGCTCGAAAGTACTCGTATTACATATAAACAAGCGCCGCGCCGCCCCGTACTTTATACATTGTGGCCATTCGTGGCCAGTTATGAGATCATCTAAACTCAAAAGGCAGTATAAATGCTTAACTAAAGAGTCAATAAGGTCAAGAATTCTGATCAAGTCAAACATAATGGTTCAATTTTGGATCCTTTTGTTCAAATTTTACATTATTTGTAATTAGGTAGGTATCGCTTACCTACGTTATTTTTAATTGATGTAATGAAATAAAAATGTTAATATACGTAGAAACTACAAAAGTACCTAATATAAAACAATATCTAGTCTGAATCACGATTACAATTCTCATGAAATGAGCTCGATGTCAAAACAAAGTCGAAAGTCTTTAAAATTATATTATACTAATGACGTTCAATAACATAATGGTTTTATGCTAGCAATTTAAAACGTGACAAAAAATATTTTGTATGTGACAATAAAAATCTATATAATTTACATAATACAAACGTTTGCAAAATTGACCTTTGTAACATGGTCTTCACAGCGCTGAAATTAAAACAAGAAAGCAACACAATTGTTGTTACCTACGTTATCATTCAAATTATTTTAATATAATTCCGGTATTTGTAAGGTACGCGCTAATTGAACCACCCTTTACAGTTCCAGGATAGATACTGTTGACCCTCCTTCCTCTAAGTTGGAGACTATTAGAAAGTTGAAATCAACACTATCTAAAGATCTTCGTAAACCTTATTGAACCCTATATTTGCACGACTTTGTTCCTTATATTACATTAAAACATTATATAACTGTAATAAATAATACAAAATTTTGATCTTAATTTATTGGGTTTGGGATACGAAAATACCAAAATATGGATTTCAGTCCATATCATTGGAATAAAACTAAATATTTACTTGATGAATTAGTGTGTGAAGACAGCACGAGGGAATTCTAAGCCAAATACTTTATTTTCTTATACCTGATATTTTGTTGACTTCGTGGGCTTTTATTTAACTTTACCGTTTTTGGAAGCAATATTATGAAAGAACATAGGATTATGCTAGAACTTAACTTGATTGCACTAAAATTCGCCTACCATTCACCGCACCCAAGTGTAAAATATGACCAATCTTGGCACTGTGTGATCAAGATAACCATGATATACCTTAGATAGATTATATTTATATTTACAGTTTTTTAATTATATGTGCCACTGTCGTTTGCTTGTCAAAGAACAGAGACTTAATATGGGTTTAAGATAATGTACATAGGTATAATCCTCGTTTATGAATAAGAATGTTAAAGTATTAGGTAGATACCATTCCCAAACTCGCAAATATGTGCTGGCCGTCTAAATTGATAAAAGCATCATAATTTATCCCGTTCTAGACTCACGAGTAAATATTTGATTCCTATTTGAATATGAAATGAATATCCAAGCCTGTTTATTAGTCTATAAAGAGTTACATTTACATATCAGGAAAACATGGAATAAATAAACCGTTAAGTTCATTTGAATACGTTTACAATATTTCAAACAGGATACAATTTAAAATGGCTTACTTTGACATAGGAAGGTTTAAAGCAGCTGCACCTTTTCTCCCAAAAGGCATCTTAATCAAACCTTTTTGAAAATAAGTTCAGAACAAGTGTTTTATTCCTCATTCGTGCTTACCAAAATCTGTACATTTAACTATCTTTTTTATAGAGCTTTTAAGACTATAAGCATAGTCCAAAATAAGAGCAACATCCAATTGAAATTTGAGTAGAAGAAACTAAACAATGACTCGTCAAAAGAAGAAGGATATAAAAGTCCATAATATTTAATCCGATCACCTCATTCATAAGGTCTAATTTGGCATGGATCAGTACATGTGACACAAAATTATGCATAAATAAGATTTATGTCTGAGAGCACACAGGAGAAATTGCTAGTGAGGGCGCAACGCATACAAAAACGCGAAGCTTGCGGTTGGCGCTTTCCGCTCACATGTTTTTGCACCGCCTGTGTTGTGAAGCTGGCTAAGTTCTGTTCCTCGTCAAAATCATCAAGTAACATCAACAGTCATTGAAAGAAAGAAGAAAGAAATACTTTTAATCACGTGAGTTTTTTTTTCAAGGAAAATTTGTAATAATTTAATATCTATAGTTTTGGCCAGTTTTTTTTGCGGCTTTAATCCAATAAAAACCTTCTTTTAAACTTTGATGAAAGACGGCACTTTTATAGTACTTTTATTTAAAGAAAAAAACAAACAAGCAGGAGATTTCGGCTAAAGTAAATTAATTACGGAGATTAAATTTAAGTCCTCGGTAATCACCCTTCAGAAGTACAAAAAGAGGTGTAAAAAACGTATAATTAGATTTCATCACCACTTTCTACTGCATTAACATAATGTGTGATTTAAAGCTTAACGCACTTCGCGTATCCGTTTCCGGATTAATTAATATTGAAACAATTCGCACTGGCAACAGCTATGTCAATTTTAATAACAAACAGTAAACTTGTGACTATAACTCTTGCATGGCAAACGAAGCGTTCACTATTAAGACATCATAACAAATCTCTATAATGTCTAGTATGAAGAGAATTAGACTTCGTCGTTAGCTACATAATTCCCAACTGAAATTGGTAATAAAATACATAATACATGTTAAGTGGTGGCTTCACAATGCCCCAACAAGTACGATGCCGGCTGTCAGCGATGATTCAAGATCTCGTTAAAGAGTATCCGGACCATTATCCTCGTCTACATCATTTCACCTTGCTTTCTCTCGTATCGAAGAAGATCATCTCGATAGACTGCGCACGGTGGGCTTGTAATTTTCCTAGGCGTACTTACTAATGACAAAAGGCAGGCAATCGTAAGGCAATACCCACTGGCTTAATGGGAAAACGCTAGTACGGAACACGCTAGAATTTTCATATTATTTCACCTTCCTGACATTTGCTTTCACGATATTAAGTTTAACTCGTAGCACTTGCACGTAGGTATTACAACTTGGAACGGTTCAAGTCATAGAATTAAGTATACTGTGAGCCAAGAGGTTCTGTTAATGAAATTCAGCTGTTCATCCATTTTCATAAAAGGCACGGAGACGTCTTTTAAGTTTATCATTTTTATACAAATTAAACCTCCTATTAATTTTCCAGAAAATAATTTAAAACGAGACCCATGAGATTTATTTACGTTATGATTGTCCTAGAGAATAACGCGAATCCTATAGTTCTCACGTTAGATACTTACTACATTATACTGTTGTGACAAGATGAGAAAGGTACATTGTATCTACTGCTAGATTTCCTAGCCATTACACAGGTGCAGGCTGGAACTAATGAAGTCAGTCATTTGATCCCAGCATTATAGCTGAACAATCGGCGAATCGCTGCGAGTAGGAAGTCGCGAGATTGCGACGTAGTTCAACTTTTTTGTCCTAACAATGCAATTTATAGAGAACAATGCGACATTGTACATACGTATAACGTTCATTAGAGTGAAAGTTTTCCGTTTAATAATAAATAAACAATGAACGCGTTGTTGTAAGGGAACGCTACAACCTTGTATACTAATGGGAATTTTGAATTGCATTATTTTCTTCTACTAGTGGAAGGAATTTCGAAAGAAACGCGATCAAATTGGCTATATTCCTAGGTATTACATTCGAGGCAACGCCCAGAGACCATGTAAGTAAACATGTTTGTGTTATGCTAGGGCCATACCGCTAAAATAAGCGACTTAAGCTGGAAGAAAACAAGCGTAGCTACTTTTCCAACATTCTTAGAATACATTACTGTTCTAGATCTATACATATTAATATGAAGGTCTTGGTTCGAATCGCTAAGCGCTAAGTAAGATCAATCGATTTGCACGGTTGTCTATACCGACATTTTAAGACAAGACATATATCATAAATGAGACGATTCGTGCCTCTTTCTCTCTATGATCTATAAATAAGTTGTACCACTGAGCATTAAGTCTTAAGAAGAAGACTGAAGTTACATAACATTGATTGAAAAATTAGCAATTAATTTTATAGCAACAACGCTATTGTTATTGAAGTAATTTCATTTTCATTCTCTGCCAATTTGGGTAAAGGCTGGGCTGATTGTTAATTAATACAATTAACAGCAAATAATTTATTTGCTATGGATAGTATAATTAAATTTTCGTCTGAAGATCATGGGTCAGCGGTAATCGAAGTGGAAAAACTATGTAAATCAATTACACTTCTTATCTGTTAGCCATAAATAAGTAAATGTCTACTCTTAGTAATTACTTTAAAGTAAATGGCAATAAAGTAGACGCCGCCATTGACCTAGAATACCGACACTCACACTAGGCGGTAGGTAAACACTGAAACGAACGCAATCGAGAATTAAAAAACCTTTCCTTTTGCGTACAGTTGCAAAATTGTTTACTTTTCTGTTGCATGACTCAATCGATTGTATTTATTAATACCTTCACTATTTAGGGAATTATTCGATGTGACATACCATTTTTACTGCTTTTCAATTTTTTTTCTATAATTTGCACTCCTTTCTAGCTTATCTTCTTTGTATGACTTAACTTTCATTTTCTCTTAAAACTTTTTTGATCATTTGCCATTTTCACTATAAGGCCATCTGTATTCCCACACACTTCCGTTCTTTTCTTCCTACTAAAGTTACTATATTTAATAGTCAGTTACGTAATCTACAGAATACACTGCGATTAAAATGCTCAACGTATACCATTGAAAGGTGCTTTACCTGACATTAAAGTTTCCATATATTATGTTACGTTATACGTGATTTGAACGGTTATTAACAAATTGAGACAGGAAACAGACGGAGGGGCGAGTGATCGTGAACCGCACTTTGTCACGAGCTAGGACAGTCGTGCCGGACATCACTCGGTGAAAATCACTCGCAATAAATAATGCGTGCTTACTCTCTATGAAGCCATTGTCTCGGTTACGCCTAACGGCTGTTTATTTTGAGATAAGGCGGTCATGTTTTTACTCTACACTTTTGTCAAAGAAAAAATATTCAATTTCATGCGATACTGGCGACAATTGTGGCTCTAATGTAGGTAAGCTTGATATTGCAGGTGATAAATTTTCATAGTACTTATCTTTTACATTTATCTATGTTAATTCAACATCAGTATCAAATGTCATCAGGATAGTTATGTTAACCATATCTTTATGAGAAAAACAACTCATCTAAAAAAGAAAATCACATATTTATTGCAGAATTCAACTCAGGATATACAAATTTAGAGTAAGAATTATAATAATAAGCACATGAGTCATACTTCCAAAAGGTCAAGATATAGAACATTCTCTCATTCGTACCTACGTGTAAATATGATATAACAGAGGTATTTTTCACTTTTAAAGGTTTATTCAATCCTAAAAATAAACTATTTTATATTATATACGTAAATGGAATCGGAAAGTGTTACTAGGCAGGGATAATTAGACGAAGGAGTTGAGGATTTTAAACCAAAACCTGACATGAAAGAAGTATGGGTTAGCTAACTTAGCCATGCCATATGCAGCGGGATCGATGTAGAACCATAAAGAAAAGTGAATGCTAGATATCTAAAGTACTTACATATAGCCAGTCTGCCCTAAAAAGTACTAATACGTCTGCCCACATTTGTAAGCTAGTGCCTTACGGAAGTCAAGCATGGATGTGGCGTGACAATAGTGTTAATGTTGAGAAAATACGTTCGTAGCAAGTAAGGTGACTATGTGTGTTTTCACTGGATTTCGCCTACCATGGATTGACCTCCTCAGGAAGCTCGCAACCGTGAAATTTTGTCGAAAGTATTTTTTATCAAATAAATGGACGAAAATTGCTTTTTTGCTGTCTCAAGTTCAGCGAAGGTAGAAATTGTATCTAGATTGGCTACCTTTTGACCTGGATCGTTTCACTTTTAGGAACATATTTCAGTCTTCCTGTTCTCTGATTTATCTCTGAATGGGTGTACAAAAGTCTGCCAGTAAAGTCACACAGTAGCCTGGTTTTAGTTAATTCTTAATGGCAATATATTTAATGGCAATGTGTTGGATTTTCCAGACCAACAATTGAAGATGTTTAAAAACTTTGGCTACATAGCAGCTCTCATCGATGACAATGACTACAAAGGCATTTTGAAAAGTCGTTTAGACAGGCTAGATAATGGACGCTTTCATACTTTTCTCCTACTTTTATTGGCTTCGTTGGTTAGTCTCGATTTTGGTATTTTCTGAATTATTGACGAATTAAGTAAATTCTGCCTGGTTTCAGTGCTTTATTTCAAATACTTGCAGTCTTTTGAATCCTGTATCGATTCCGACCACAATAAGTGCAAATTCCCAAACATATCCAATTACGTTATGTGAAAGTAAAATACATGTAACGATATCCAGCTACCACTGCAAATACTCACGTTTTGTTTTTTATTCATGAGACCGCATGCAAATGTAAACTGATCTATTAAGAGCGAAAACTTTTTAATAGATTCTTATTTTTCTTTTTGTCTGAATTTGTAAGTTTATACATTGTGAAAGTATCGTCAACTGGAGGACAAGAAAAAGTGGTTGATACATTTTAAATCTACGATGTTGTTCCTTAGTACGTATTACAAAATGTTCATATGAGCATTTAAAAGTTTATGGCCTAATAAAACTTAAAGATAAATAACAAACAATAAAACTGTGTGTTAAATTCTTTACGTATTATCTGCAATTCTGCACCTGTCAAGCAAAATAAATCTTTACGTTGCAATTTATGTCGTTTCAGAATGGATATTTAAGATTGAAGCCCGGTAATGTCGTAATGGAGAAATCGAAAATAAGATTTACCATACAAGGCAGTGGTACTTTATGTAAGATGAATTGACACTTTGTGAGTGAAATACGTCGCTGAAGCTGTTGGTTTACTTGCCCTTTTATTCTTTTACTACTTATGTAATTCATTTGCACGCAATTTATATACCAAATATTTTAGGACTTTTTATAGGCCACCGGACCTCGAACAGTCGACGCCAACCATCACTTGATCTTTAATATTTTATCAAAACCTATCACAGATTTTGATTAGTTATGATGTAAACTGTAATAGCACTGTTATTACTTAACTTGTAGATGGGCAAAAAGGCATAAAGGCAAAAAAACAACACTATATTAGGCTTTAGTTTCATGTTAGGCTGGTAGATACTGCAGCAACGTCAAAACAGCTGTCTAGTGCTCATATACCCTGCGGTCTAGTTTTACAGGGAAAAGGGTGTGGTGGCCCAATGAAAAAAACAATTTCCCCACCAAGTTTGCAAAACGTTATCAGCCGCAGGCAACGTAGAGCGTTCCTATTTATGTCAAAAGTAATTTCTGATTAATGGTATTGTGAACTCCTGATGGTTTTTGTAAAAGCCGTCCATAAATTTATATCTACGACATATGATGTTCCGTACAAAAGTTAAGGACTGCCATTCATTACGATCTAAGAAATATCAGTAAATCTGATGAATTCGTTGTTTGCTCAAAATTTTCTTCATTTGGTCCACTAAACTCGCAACTCGAACTGAGTTTACACGAGAAAAAAACCTTAGTTAAAATATATGTTGAAGAGTCGAGTAACGGTGTACCTACCTACGTTTTGCCTTGACATATCACCCGAAGTGTTATGTCCATAATACTTAAGTAAAATGTTACTTAAAATCTAATTAAAATGGCACGGGTATAGTCAGATTCATCAGCTATGCTAGAATACAATCGTATTTGGATTCAGAAAGTTGTAAATCTTGTTACAGGAAAACGAAACAGCAACTTTATCTGGCAACATCACTAGCGCCATAACATGGAAGGCATGCTAAGTTTCTCCTCAGAAACGTTCGCGCTACAAATAACCATTTAGCTAAATATTCTAATTATTTGCTGATAGGAAAGCTGCAGATAATCTATGTAAGTATAAGTACATATTAGTTAATTACATGGCGGTGCTGTGCATCGAGCTGGAAACTCTCGCCGGCGCATCCACGGCGATGGTGAAAACAATGTCTTTGTAACTTGCACCTGCTAGAAATAATTACTCGTTATCAGAGTATTGCGTCTACTGACCCTCCTTGTACAATGGTTTTACGTAAGCCATGTATTTCACCACGACTTTATACCTAAAGGCGTTACCAGCACCTATGTCTACCTTTGCGCTCAGCGAACTCTTCCATTTTATCTAAAACTTGGCTTATGTAATAGAGAAGAACTTCCTTTTTCATTTCTAAGGCATAAAGTACCAACTACTTACCTAACTAATAGAAATAAAGACTAAAATGAAAACCTTTAAGTATAAATATGTATAAACTATGCAACGACAAAAAAAGCTTCTTGCAAAGATTTCGCCAGGATATGCTGTAAAGCTAATATAGGTTTAAAAATGTTACTCTCGTCTATAATGTTGTCCATCTTGTGTTGAGGTAAAAATATCGGGGCACGAGGAATGAATGAATTTTGCATATTTTGAGTTTCGTTATTACTGGGAAACCGGGAACATTCAACACTCGACTTCTTCGAAGCATGGTAATGGTAGTTTAAGCAATCCTTTATTGTTTCGATTTCCGTAGAAAATTATTCGCTTTGTATTCAAGATTTGCATTCTTTCGACACACTAAAACGATCGAGGTACCCTGTTTGCCGGTGAGCCGACCTTACGTCTACAAGCTCTCAACACCTCTTTAATCAATAACTCGCAAAGTTGTTGAAGTTGGTGATTAGTTAACCTTCTGTTGACCATGAAGATATGTTAATAAATGAAATAGGTATATAAATGTCAACTAGCGGTTAGCGGTTCTATTGTTATGTACAGCGTAACAATAAGTTGGTTCTGTATCAACTAACAAAGATAAAGATAAGTAAGAGAAGTCCATCATAAATAATTTTCCATTTAGTAGAATATGTTACACGCAACAAGGCAACATAAAAGGGGGTGTAGATAAGAGTAGTTCAGGTCAGTGCCCCCCCATTGTGTCCGTTGAGCAACAATTGCCGGCCATGTGATACAGCGGTTAATTGCGGTGCGACGGTGTTGGAATATCAGTCATAACTATCAAGCGAAGTTCTAAGCCTCCATTCATACACAGTCACGCCTCGAGAGCTTTGTGATTATATCTCGTTTTGCTACAAATCGATACAATCGCGTTATTTCAAATTGAATGCGGCGCCGGCGACGGAATTACTTCGCCCGCGTTCAGAGCAAAGTTGTCGTTTTGTTTTTCTAGGTAATCATCATGGGTTACTATCTGTGTTTGTATAACACCAGCTTGCACGTAGTGAAAAGTTACTACTCATCTATATATAATACACATGAGGAGGAGTAGTTTTTACCGCAGATTATTTCTATTTGATTTGATATTTCGAATTTACCTTAACAAGTGTTTCCTTGATGTTAATAATACGATGTAATTTGAACTTTTAGTGCATTTATTTGCACCGAATAAAGCAGAGATTTGCAACAATGCCAGATAAAGTTTAACAAAGTTACTAGCCCTAAGTAATAGCCTTAACGCCCTAACTGGCAATCAAAGTAACGCTTGTAGGTTAAATAGTAAGGAAGGCTAACGTACATAAAATACAATTTACTATCATCAGTGGGCAGAAGCGTAACCGTGGGCAAAGGATAGTGGTAATAAATAATATCTTTATATAGGCAAATTGTTAGTTGCTGTTGTTGATGGTACAGAGATACGCGATGTTGTTCGGCTCTGTTGACCAGTAACCAGATAAAAGCATCAGGGATATCAAAAAGGTACTGCTGTATAATCATGATTAAATTATATGGCATTATACGGTTGCTTATTAATGTAATATTATTAAATTTAGCTTTTTTTGTGTAGTTGGGATCTTATTTTCCGATTAGGTAATTTATTCGAACAATGGGACTCGCTTAATTTTCTTAAACAAAGCCTAAAACGAGATGACCTGGAAAAAGGTGGTGAGTGCAACATAGGTAAACTTGTTGCCAATCTCTGACGTAGGACAGTAATAAGAAGTGGATGAACTCACGCACTTCGTGGGCACGTTAACGCAAATACGCACGTTTCAAATCGTTTATTTGCTCTACTCGCTACAGGGTAATTAAATGAGTACTCCATAATACTATAGGTAGGCACTACGGTGTCAATCATTGTGTGGTGACAGTAGATACTCCGTTACTTCATTTATCAATTCATTTAGAGGCTTTCCAATTCTTACGAGTTACGAGTCGCTTACAACAATGCGTCAACGTATCACAATAGAGCAATGGGTACTCGTATCAACCTTATACAATATCAAAGAAATGTAGTCAAGAGATTCTTTTTAGTTTTAAGTCGTTTGACCAGTTTTCATTTACGACATCAACTAAAGTTAATGATTTTGGAATCACTAAAAAAGATCGATTTTGTACGCGTTCCGAATGGACGGGATCTTGATTGCAGCTTGCAGCACAATTTAAATTTAATGTATTGTATCCATATGAGAGTGCCGTCTGATGCGATGATAGATGGCTGTAAAGAGTCGACATAATGTTGATTCGACAAGAAGGCAGCGAGTAATGAAGATTTATGAAGCTTTTATGTTCTGTAGTTGGGCTTTAAAGCTTGGTTAAGAATTTATTGAGTTGTGCTTTACTTAGCATTTTATGAAGGTCCAAATATGGCAATACCAATATGACTTATTGGAAAGTTAATTTATATTATTTCATTTTAGAGACCTATTTAAACGGTTGGTTGACATTTCACGTGACCAAAGGGCTGGCTTGTTTTTCAGCCTAAGAATTAGCATTGACATTCAACGTGGCAATGCAGCCTTTTGGGCACCCTACCAGTCGGCAGATGAGGAGGAATACTTCGATGCATACTTCATTTATTATATTAATTATGGCATTTTTGCGGTGGACTAGATGTCTTAGGTAAGTACATGCAAATTTTCATTTTAGAAATGGGCACAATGTTCCGCACTTTATATTTTCGTCATGGTCCTTAACATGCACATATTTAATTGTACAATGAACAGCCACCCAACAAACACGAGTGAGACGAATAAAGATGTTTTCCGCATCGCGACTAACCAGCTGTTTTAGTAGGTACAAAGCTTAGTGCTGTTTGTATTGATTTTAGTTTAGGTTCTAATGAAAGTAAGATTATTACTTTCTTGCTCTATAATTTTAACATTTCGCAGAACTGTTAACCAGTTAAAAGTAATGCCACAACAAAGTACCTAAAACGGCAAACCAATCAATTATGTCCATTACTGTTCAAGTTAACTCTTCACTTTAATTAGGTACTTGATGAACTTTTTGTGCGCGTATACAATCTAAGAAAATCATTTAAGTGTAAGTACCTAATAGATTACATCAAAGAAAGTACTTTTATAATTAAAAGAAAATATATTTTGGCGGATTTGTGCAATAAAGTTCGCGGATTCTAATACCTCACTAGACAACACTAACATAACTAGTCTATTTTATTTTTATATTTAATTCAAGCGTGCAAATAGAACTTACTTTAATGAGCATGAGTAGGTACAGTAACCAGTTTACATGCATTTAAATGGATCTCTTTAGCTGAAAAAAGTTTAGATACTTATTAAGTAGCAGGTAAACAAACTAAAAATAAACGAGAGTAATAAAAAAAAATATTCTCACCCTCCTGCCGACTCCGCTGACGCTGCTGGCTAGGCTCTCAGCGTCATAGTGACGGGAGAACGAGTAAGGGCCCGGATGACTCCGGGATACGCATTGCCCCATAAGCCCGCCACAAACAATAAACAAATCACATGTGTCAATGACAGTTTCACTTCACTTTACGTTCTCACGACTCTAATCTGCAAGTGAAAATAAACTATATTCAAGTCGTCCGATGTTACCTAGTCAGAATTTTAATGTGACGCCCACAATATGCTAAATGTTATCGAGCAGGTCTTTCTTAAATGGGTAGGACGAAAAAATATTGTGGTTCGATACGCTTTTGGTTGTAGGCTCGCGGTGTATAAGGTCTATGGCACTTCTTTACATAATCTTATTTATATATTCGGGCATAATAAAATACAGTTAAGTTTAAAATAACAAGAAATTGATACAACATAAGTAGGTCCTAAAGGAACGGTTCTAAAAGCATTAAATTATAGTTCAGTACAGATTACCCGCATAATTCTAAGAAACTACTGAACTCAATTTGTTTTTTGTATAACCTTTTCAGATTTCGTTCTAGCAAAAACTTTTTAAAAGCATTCCAGTAAAAAATATTACCTACAAGAACATGATCTTCATTTAATTAAGATATTTTTTATTCATTTCTCGGTTGAGTATTGGAGGTATCCACCGATAATCTTTAACGCGTGTCTCCTAACTTTTTTGACCAAAATCGTGATAATGTATTATTGGTATACAATGGGAAGGAATAAAGAAGCGAGAGCAATTGATTTTTTGTATTCCGAAGGCCATGTGAACCCAATCGTAGATAGACCAGTCGTAATAACATTGAGCATCATAAATATATTTTTATAAGTGTAATAAATTAACTTTAATTTACATTTACAAAGAATGAGCAACCGTTACTAATTAATAAAACAATCAGTCGCACAACATACTGTGTATGCGGTTAACAATATCGTTTAAATCACCATACATTTTGTCACATTAACAGTTAATGAACCGGCCAGGTGATCACACGTGTTCATACAAAACACAGGTCCTTCATAGTTCACATGTTGTCGAACTTACACGGTCGACTGCACTGTGGGTCGCGAGGATAGCGCGTCGCGCGCACTGCGCACGGTGTACGACTGCGGCGCGCGCGCAACCGCCACCGGCTGTACCCTGCTGACTCATTCATAAACTGCTGTGAACCATCCAATCGATGAATACATAATATTGGTATAATATTATATTCATATCGCGTAAGTTCGTTATGATTTCGGTCCAGTAAGCGATGACAGAATATACCTACCTAATATAAATTATTATCGCTGTCAACAGTCAACAGCTTATCGTAAGTATATCAATTATTGCCTATTATTTATTTACAGGTAAATAAAATTAATATTATTAATAATTAAGTAATTAAATGTTCCCTTGAAATACTTTAGATGTACATTACCTTACGTAGGTACTGCTTGCAGTTGATGATTTATGAGGGTTCCTCAGGGATATATCCTCGGACCATTTTTATTTGTCTTAGAGACGAAGACAATTTTGTATAATTATTCACTTATTATGTATGTAGGTAGTATATCCGAAGGTACACAAGCCACAAAAGCTTAGAAGAATAGATACTTATTCTTTGATGTATCTTGCAGAAATATTTTACGAACAGCGTGATATGAAAAAGAAGCAGTTCGAAACAATAGTAACATGAAATGGAAATGGTAAGCTCAGTGCAGCTATGATCGTAGGGGATTTAACGGCTGTGTAGAAATTGTGTACAAAGTAATAGAAGTGTAGAAAGAATAAATTTATTTATGCTAAACAAGTGTGGGAACTAAACCGACGAAATTTAGGGAAAGAATGCGATTACTATGTACAATGATCACTACAATACCTACTCGATAACTAAGTCGCCGACACCATCATTCAAACTAGTATTTAAAAAATGACGTGTAAAAGTGTTTTTTTTTAAACCTATTTGCAGAAATAAAATCATTTATCATTTAAGTAATGCTAATGGTAGTCAAATAGGGTAATGCCAGGATTATAACAATTTGCATAGAGCTGTAAAAACAGGCGGGATTTAATATCCTCCTCCTCCTGAGCCTATGTCCTTCCCCAGGGACCAAGATTGTTTTGCAGGTATAACTATAAGAGTTAGCTTGCTACATATTATAATGTAATCTGAATCTGTGATTACAGCAAGAATAAAATTAGAGTCTGATAAGTTGATATTTCGTTCCATTACAAAATATTTGATTTTGATCTTTTACCGATGTTAATTAAACTTACAACTTTCATTTTATATTTTAAATGTAACCTAAGCTAAGGTATAATTTTTATAGAGATATTTCTAATATAACTCGACACCCGCCGATCCCGTCACAAAATTATTTATCAACAAATGTGCGAGGAATATAAATTACGAACTTTCAAATAAGTTTCGTTCCGTTTCATGCACAAATTTACACTAGCGGAACGGTTATCTTACTTATGTCACAAAATGTCAAAGTCATAAAAATCTGTGGAATTTTGTAAATAATAACTACCAAATTACTGCGCAGTTTTTACGCCTTCGGTGTAAATCTTACGAAAAAAATTTACATTGCTGAGTATTGGTTTGAGTATTTGGAATGTTAACCCGAGCAGCGCAAGCCAGGCTTTTCTCAACGCAATCGTTGAAAGTGGTCAACAATGTTGCTAAGCAACAGTTTACAGTCTCATTGTCCGGCGGTACGTATTTCATACAGTTTTATAAATTAAAGTTCTACTTGATGGTGTTCTGGGTAAATATTTGAACTTTGTATCGCATGAATTTCGCACGCAGTGACAATCACATAGAAGCTATAAACTCATATATCAACCATTGATAGGAATTATTAGGAACTTTTTATGACTTCAACAATATTCCTTTTACGTCACCTCGTTACAGGTTTGATACAAGCTATCTATCCACAATTTACAATTTAAGCATAGTAATAACTTAGATAGAGGTATATTCTTTGTCATTTTTCAGTATTATTATTTGAATTGTGTGATACAAACCTTTTAGTAACAAACATGGGTATTCTGGTTTGTTTTAAATTTTAATAGGAACTTCACTAAGTAATGTCATGCATTGATTTGTTACTGCATACATGATCACTGGTTCTTATTATTCAGAATATTGTTCTATAAATACAGTCAGTCACTGCCAAGGCAACATATTTCATTTGTTTTGTTTTAAACTATGAACTAAACATATCCACATGTCATATTTGAGATCACTGCGCTGCTCTGTTATATATTGTTACAATATTTTAACTTATGGTTCATGAACCATAATTTCATTAATTTCATTCCCACTAATAAGATTAAAGTATAGACTTGCGCATGGTAGTTTGCTGCTCCAAAACGAACTAGTTCCCTCTTCTAGTTCATCAGCTCCCAACTC
Source organism: Abrostola tripartita (assembly GCA_905340225.1). Lineage (NCBI taxonomy): Eukaryota > Metazoa > Arthropoda > Insecta > Lepidoptera > Noctuidae > Abrostola > Abrostola tripartita. Next base: position 4,127,095 of record HG996494.1, read on the forward strand.
GGATCAGTGGAAGGCAGATCGCACATTTGTTCAATCTTTTGTTACATTTTATATTTTTACCTTTACTTTTGACACGCTATCAGAGAACTTCACAATGCTATTAAAGTAGAATAATTCATCAACCATTCATGTGGATAACGTTGTGAGTAGTGTATTTGTTAATTTTACTGATAAGCCGCTAACTATGTTACAAGATTTACTATACTACTGTTTGTTATCCCTATGTAAATAAATAAATAAATACGAAAAGAAGAAGAAGAAGAAGTAGAATAATTGCTTAGGGCAATAATTAAAAGTTCTGTATTGCTTGCAGAAGATGCTGTGCTAGGATATGAGCAGAGTGGAAAGGAAATAAAGTTTGTTCACACTGATGTCCCACCGGCATGCCAGGGAAAAGGTGTTGGAAATCTTTTAGCAAAGGTCAGTGAGTTAGAGTAATAATATTTTTGTTTAAAAATAAATATCAGTCAGATAATACAAACTGTGTTACTTCTGTAAATCATATTATAACGTTCTACAATAGTCAAATAACCTAAAATTGCAGTATCTCTGCATATATATTTAATAACAATCCTTGGACTTCACATTGATAAAAAACTAAACTGGAAGGGTCATATTGAATATATTAGTAAAAGAGTAAGCAAATCATCTTATGCTCTATATAAACTTGCGCCAATAGTAAATATAGATACTCTTCTCACAGCGTATCATGGCATGGTTGCTTCCATCTTAAGATATGGAATTATTTTTTGGGGCAATTCAGTTGACAAAGAGATTGCATTTAAGAACCAAAAACGCTGTATCCGAGCCATGTTTGGACTGTAAACCACGGATAGCTGCAAACCGCTGTTTGTGTGAAAAAATTTGTGTTTTATACACAAATTTTTAACTCTTCCGTGTATGTACATACTAGAAGTAGCGTTATTTGTGAGATCACACTTACACCTGTTTCCACATAAATCACATGTCGTAGAACGCAATAGACGTGACAATAACGGACTGTGCCTACATAATTCCCGAACTACCCTTATGTGGAAAAGTATATTTTGCATGGCACCGAAAATATATAACAAAGTACCTAATGTATATAAAAACTTAACATATAATTTGTTTAAAAATAAATTTAAAGAAATACTATATGAAAAAGCGTACTACAACATAAATGATTTCTTAATGGATAAAACTATTTTAAAATAATATAATAATAATAAGTATATAATAATAAGTATTGTTTAGTGCAAAAGATAAATATCCCATAATGTAGATAATAAATATTACATATATTGTTTAGTAGATAAGATAAATAATCCACATTTGTAATTAAGAGCCTAGTCTATATTAATTAGTATATTAAATGCCGAATTTGTGCGCCTGATAAGGCAGGACAAGTTGATACCATTCTCTTTGTTGTTAACACCACAAATAAAAACATCTTTATCTTTATCTTCATCTAACAAAGTAATTTTTTTCAGCATGCTTTTGACCATGCTCAACAGAACAAGCTAGATGTGACCTGTGAATGTCACTTTTTAGCTAAATATTATCTAAACAATCGTGACAAGTACAAGAATATCTCTGTGAGGGTTACCGCAGATGAACCAAAAAGAGAACAATAAAAATGGATTTAGCTTGGACTAGGTGTAACATACATTATTATTTACGTGAAAAATGCTATGGTAGTTCTAAAAAAATAGCTTACAAAGCCTCAAAACAGTATGGTGATGCAGCAGAGTTCTTATTCTACGGTGGACTGGCTAGTATACTGGAAGGTCAGGTACAAAAGGGAATTAGTGAGTTAACTCCATTACAGTCAGAAAAAGATATCCAACTAGCAGTTGTGATTGCTCTCATATATGGCTACAAACTTAGCAGTCCTACTGAGAGAGAAGCTCTGTACAGTTTAGAGTCCAAACTAAAGGAAGAAAAAAAACAAGCCACTGCATTATCCTTCTTCTATGCTGGCCTGTTTTTATCATTAGCTGAAAAATATGAAAAGGCATCTGAATATATTAACAAATCACTAAGGAAAGATCCCAACAGTTTGGAAGTTATCATCTTGAAGGGCTGGAATGATATGTACATGAATTTGGGAGACATGCAGATGTCAATATTGGATTGCTTGGAGTTAGCTCTCAATAAAAATGACAGAAATGTTGATACTCTGCTGGGACTGGCCAAATTCAAATATTTTGCAAAAAATTATGAAGCCTCAAATCTTACGTTAGACAGGCTGATTGTTAATAATCCAGGTCAAGTTGTTCCACTTATAGAAAAAATGAAAAATGAATTTGCTTTACAAAAATGGGAGGCGGTGTATGATACAATGGAAAGAATTTTCCTTTTGGAACCTGACAATGTAGAAGCTCTTAAGGTTAAAATATTTATTGCCCTCTGTAAAAATGCAGACTACATAGAAGCTGCAGATCAGTTGAACAAATTCTTTGCAGTATTAGAAAATGAAGAAACCTATAATGGATTTCAATTCTACAATACTACCCAAATTTTCTCAAGAGTTTGTTGCAGATCTAGTGCAGTTCTATCTCAGGTGTATAGATTTGCACAATATGCCTCAGAAATGAATCCAGGCAATGTTGATTATCTGAGCGAGGTTGGATATCAATGTATTCTTCAAGGGAAGCACAAGGATGCCCTTAGCTTTTTCAAGGCAGCTAGTAAACTAGACAGCAATTCAATCACAGCACTATGTGGATTAACTCTTTGCCAGATGAATGAGCATGGTCCAACTGAACAGATTGCACAACAAATAGAACTGCTGTTCGAAATGCAAGGATCAAACAAACTGCCAGTCCTTTATCACCTTTCCGCACAATTGAATCTAAAGAATACATCCAGTGCAATATCGTTTTTAAATAATGCATATGAAGCCAAGATTGCAATCGCCAATCGCAATCCTTTTAGCTTAGCCTATGTTAAAGATTTAGATCCAGATTTTCTTTTGGAAGTGTATAAAGAGTTCAAGAAACATTTGCCTAAAAAGCCCTTTATTATAATTGGTTATTTGATGTACTCTCAAGAGGTGAAGAATTCGGTTGTAAATAACTGTATGAAAATACTAAATGCAATATGTGATGCATGTCCTGGTTTGATCACGGCTTTGTACGAGTTGGCGAAACTGAAATTTCTTTTTGGGTATGCAAGTGATGCTCAAAAGTTGGCTCAGCAAGTTCATGATCTAGACAGTACTCATGCTGGCAGTCAGGTGTTACTGGCCCAGATCTATATACAACAACAGGCCTTTACTAAATCCGCGCAAAGTCTAGAAATGTGTTTGAGCTACAATTTCAAAGTTAGGGACAGTGCAATGTATCATTTCCTGAATGGGATTATATTGAAAAATATTGGACAACTTCAAGACGCTCTGGCCAGTTTCTTGACAAGTCTTCAGATAGCAACAAGTAAGAGTAACATTGGCAATATGAATAGAGTGTATGAGTCTGATTTGAATATTATTGACAAAGCAACCTTGTATTTGCAAATAATTGAGATACAAACTACATTGGAGCAGTTTGCAGAAGCTGGGAAGACAATGCAGGTAAAGACTTAATCCCTATTCTTAAACATGTAAGTTAAAGTGCCATGTGCCTGATTTAAATTAGAAATTTAGCACTGAAGATAATATTACAGAATTTTGACTAGATTTCCCTCCTCTGCGCATCTAGCAGAAGAATATATAGAGTTATTAATAGGTACTGCAACTTAATATCACAACAATCTTATAGTTAAAACTAACTTTATCGACATAATATAATAATTATGATAGGGTTTTAGGCCTTTTTCTTGTAAGAACACGATTACCTTTGGAATTCCAACTTCTGCCGTTCATTTGATAATAATAATTAAAGTGTACTGATACGCATTTTTCTTAACATTGTCAATAATGTATTTTGTTTCGAATCATGTTCTGGGGTTTGATGATTTCTTTATATATTTTTCTATGTTCATTGTAGGAGGCTATACAAGAATTTTCATATACTTCCGAAGAAAGCCGCTTATTAATTGCCAGAGCAGACTTAGCGCTCAAAAAAGGTGATTTTGACAACGCCATTGACCTTCTTAACGAGATAAAACCTGGTCAGCCGTATTACTTTCAAGCTCATAGCAAAATGGCGCATATATATTTGAAGGAAAAGAATGATCGCGCAATGTTCACTGCTTGTTTTAAAGAGATAGTCAGCAACCATCCTATGGCTGACGCGCATACTATGATGGGCGACGCTTTTATGTCCATTCATGGTAAGTGTAAAAGGCTAGAATGTTCTTGATGTATTTTATTTGTTATCGGTTGGTTACTACTGTTCTATGATATTTTAGATCCTTCACAAGCAGCAGATTCCTACGAAGCAGCGTTAAAAGGAAGTCCTAAAGATGTCCAATTGATAAAGAAACTAGGCGTGGCGCTTGTAAAAATGCATGAGTACGACAAAGCTTGCCAACATTATGAAAATGCTATCCGATTGCTGGGTGATGATGAAGTGCAGTTTGAATATTACGAGCTTCTCATTAAAGTAAGTCCATTAACTTTCAATAAAATAGCATTTTACTTGGCTTGAGGCTCTTGGGTCTCGCCAAAAAGTCCGGTAATGCAGATAAAGCCTTCCAGGGGCTGCCTGCGGCAGACCATATCTAAAATTTCTTATAGCGTCAAAAATAATTAGTTGAAATGTGTGCATAAAACTATATAAAATTATCTTTACGTTGATTAAATAGAATGTTTATGTACAAATAACATTGTATTTTATAGCTCAAACAATATGACAAAGTGGAGTCCTCAATATCGTCCGAACTAAACCAGATGTACAACAGGGACAAAGACGTCAACTCACTAAAGCGTCGCGTACGATTCTTGTTAATGCAAGCCAAGAGCCGGGAGCTCAAAAACCCAACTTCTGCAAACGTGAACTTAATCCTAGCAGAAGCAAAGGATCTTCAGACGGCAGTCGTTAAGAGAATGGAGGTAGACTCGAGAGGAGATATACAAGAAGAGAAACAGCAGTTGTCGAACATCCTCTGTGCTTTAGCTAAAGCTAAGTCTTTAAAGGAACCGGCGGTGGCAGCCAATCTTTATTCGGAAGCTTTGGTCCATTCACCCAGAGATCCTAATACCTTGTTGTTATTGGCTAAATTGTATGCCCATGTAAGTACCTAAAACATAACCTAATAGACTAATTTACCTTTATTTATCCCCTACAAAATCTAAATCATAAATGTGAATTGAACTCAAGTATTTCTTACCAATTTAAGTATTATAAATTTAACATTGACCATCACCAATGAGCCATGTTACGTTCAAAGGGAAATAGCTCATATTCTCTTACGTATGATAAATACATATTTGATTGTTTCCTGCAGATAAACAACTCGGAGAAATGTGAACAAACTTGCGCAATTTTGCTGAACACTGATCCAAACAACGAGTCCGCTGCAGTCATGATGGCCGACCTTGCGTTCAGAAAAGTAATCTTATTTATTCAATCAATCAATTTAAAATTCAAATTGTGTTGTCTTTCTTAGTTAACCTGTTCAGTCTCAGATTGTTTCTAGTGTTAAGTATTTTGTAATGACTTGCAATAATGTACTTATTTCAATTTATTTTACTTAAAAAGACCGCCCATTTATAAAGGATATTGCCAAATTGTTTCTTTCTCATTTTAGCAGTCATGCTGATCTAATTTATGATTGTATTCTTAGATTTTATGTTTGATGAAAAGCAATTTCAATGAAGTCAAATGTTGCTGTTTTTTTAGGAATATGTAGTTTGAAATTAAATGTTTCTTAACAAGAAAAATTGCTACATTTTATACAATTCGGTTTTATAAATACATCTATTGCTGATAATTAGCCAACTGTCCATGTAAAATGACCCGAAAGCTGCAATAAGCTTTGTCCGTCGTTCTGAATGACATGCCTTACTCTCTCAGCATAGCACTGTGTTAAAATTATTATTATTCAAGACTTTGACGTTACGAATTCCTCGAATTAAAAAATATTTCCGCAGAGTTCCATCTTTGGATCGCATCACAGAATGTTCAAGAAATGCCTAATAGCATATTTTTAACTATTTCAAAGGCATATAATAGTACATATCTTAGAACGTGAAAGTAATTTCAGGTGGACTTAGAAGCCGCCCAGCGCCATTTGAATCAAATACTATCAGTAAAGCCAAAGAGCTGGGAGGCGTTAGCGCAGCTGATTGAAGTGCAGTGGCGACGCGGGAAACTATCCGAGGCTGAACAAGCTCTTGAGACCGCTAAAGCAGCTTTAGGCGATGATGAGGATCCAGGTAAATTAGTGATGCGAAGTTTGACTTTTCTAGATAAAAATGTTTGTTTGTCTGGCTTGATAACAGATAACAAACAATATTCACTGTTATATGAGGTGTGTGTTACTGGAGATTAGCTGAAAGGTAATGGTTTTATCTCTTCACATATTTAACCCAGTTCTGAGATGTGCTGGAAGAAAGCCAGATTTTAGATACATGCAACTGACAAGTATGTATCTCTCAATGCGATGTGATGTATCTAAGTATGAGCACTTAGCAAATTTGCAACCTATCTACTTATGGGAAGCAGGCATACCTATATGTATTTATTATATCATTGGCAATAGGTTACTGGTATTGCTCGGGCGTGTGCAGTGCATACAGTGGCAAGGCTAACGCAGCCTTACGTCAGCTGAACCAGGCGCGTCGCTCGCCGCACTGGGGGGCGCGCGCCGCCCGGCGCATGGTGCTGCTGTGCCTGGCGCACCACGCGCCGCACGCGCCGCACTCACTCAACGACGCCTTCCTCACCGCCGCGGATGACTCGTGAGTAATTACTGACATTGTGCTCCAGACAGGTGTGTTTTAACGGCGTTCATTGCATTCTTCAAACGATGCTCTTAAATTCTTCTAGCCAATAATTTCGAACTCCGAGCGTAACAAAAATGTAAGAAAATTCATAACTAAATACAAAGAACGCATTTACCTACTATTATTTTATGCTGTTGAATCAAATGGATGCATCGCTTGGTTTAAGCCCACGAATGGCTGAAATCATATTTGACAGACCGATCACAATTAGTAGAAATAGAATTTTTTAACTATAAAACCAAAGAAATAGAAAAAATCCGGTCCAGTAATAAATTAATTAACGCCTCAATACCGCAAGGAAGCGTAATAGGATGTCTTCTATTCTTAGTTTATATTAATGACCTGCCGAAAACTATAGAAGGACCATGCGTATTGTTCGCGGATGACATCTCATTATTAGTCTCATGCCATACCAATTTAAACATTAACGATAACCTTAACTCTATACTCAATAAAACAACACACTGGATGACGGCACACAACCTCGAAATAAATTACTCAAAAACAAAATTAATGACCTTCTACCCCCACCAAAAAGCACCTTTAAACATAGATTTTACTTACAACGGTTCAAAACTAGAAATTGTCAAAGAATGTACCCTACTCGGACTAGCCTTAGATACGCATATTAACTGGAAAAAACATGTACATAAAACAAGATTAAAAATAGCCAAATTCTCATATGCTCTACGAGAAATAAAAAAGACCACCAATTTTCAAACCGCACTCACCACCTATTATGCCTACGCTTATGCGTGGCTTAATTACGGAATTACCCTCTGGGGAAATAGCACAGACGCACCTATACTCTTCACCCTACAGAAGAAATTAATGAGAATTTTAGTTAATATTGAACAAACAGACAGTTGCAAACCCCATTTCAAAAATAACAATATTTTAACCCTTCCTAGTATGTACATATTAGAGTCATGCAAATTTGTCCGAAAAAATCAGGAATTTTATACTAAACGTCAAGAAATACAGTCACGTTACACACTCAGACATAAATATCAGTTAAATATCCCAAATTCCCGCTTAAAAATTCACTCTACAAGCCCCTATGTAATGTCTATAAAAATATATAACAAATTGCCTGCTATAATAAATAAAATAATAAAAAAAGAAGAAAAAATTAATATATTTATTAAGAAAATAAAAGAATTATTGATAAACAAATGTTATTATACTGTAAACGAATATTTAAATGATAAATTATAGATACTCTATACTTAAATTTTATACTATAAATATGTTATAATAATTAGTATAAGTAGATAGAAAACTATATTACAGTATTATAAATAAGAATACTATTTACATAAATTTAATTAGATTTAAGAAAAAGTGTCCCCTCTCGTAGTCGTATCACACTATTTGCTGTGCCCTACAGGGTCCATAATGATCTCATTATCATAAGTTTACCACCTAAGTACACATTGTGGAATGCAATAAATGATTGAGTATTGAGTATTAAGTTTGGGAAATAAAGCCTGAAACCTAAGATTGTTTAAAAAAAAGTCTTGTATCGATTTTTAAATGAAGCTCTTTATGTTTATAGAGACACAAGACTCTTAGCACTCAGAACCGCAGAGAAGCTGCTAGGTGAAGTGTCCCCACTGGACCGCAAGCCGCTACAGGCGATGTTGCAGCTAGCCTCCAAGCAAAAACCCCAAGCAGAGCGAGTGCTGCAAGACCTGCTACCCTTCGCCACTGAAGATACCTTCCAGGACGACCCGTACTTGATCTTAGCTATTGCTAATGCGTAAGTTTGTATATTTTATTGTCTGTTAGTTTTCGTTTGCCACTTCGACGCCCGTATGTGTTCACTGCCGTATAACTAAATATACAAATGCAATGATTACCTTATTCAAATTATTAAATATGCTAAACTTTTAACGTATAAATATCCGAGACTTAATATTTACAAAATGATCATTATTTTCATGCAATACGCAGATGCCATTTTATAACATGTGCTAGGCTATAGCGGACTATTTTGTCTCACTAAAAGGTATTTTTCCAGTTACAACATAATAAAGCAACCGACCCGGGCAAAGAATATATTGAAAAGGACGGTCTCTTCAATACCTTGGACTCCTGAGAAAGCTGACGGATTGGAAAGGTAAACTTTGGAGTATACGTTACTTTATACCAGGGACCAGAAACGTTACTCAACATTTTGTTGTTTTCTTTGTATAACGTTATTTAGTAAAGTTCCAGGTGCTAAATAACGTTATTCGAACGAAAATATTGTCCCTGCTTTAAACTTGTTACACGTTACGTTAACGTTAAACTGTTTACTCCTACGAACGTGTCAAAGACGATGTCTAAATGAATAATGTTGTGGTTCAAGGTGCTGGTTGGAAGTAGCCGACGCTCAGATAAGTTCAGGGAGAATGGATGCGGCAAAAGAACTGCTCACCAAAGTGTTGAATCATAACAACTCCTGCGCCACTGCATATCAGTACTTAGGTATGTACCCTTTTGTCCTTGAATAATATATAAAATCCTTATTATTCAATATTTTTATTTATATTCTATTTGCTACGATCTTGGCGTACTTATTTTAATTAGACTAATATAGTTGCAATATGAAGTTATTAACTTAAAAATGTGATATTCGGAACTTGCAGTGTTGTTACAAAGTTCGTCTGCATTTAGATCCAGGGTTTCTAGTCAGTTGAACAAATGCTGAAAACAACTGCTTTCTTAGAAAAACAACATAATTACAGTCGCCTCCATTATTACATTCACTAGTAATTTTTAGCCTAACAAACTTTTTTTTAGGCTACTTAGCTGAAAAAGATCAGAACTACAAGAGTTCTGCACATAACTACAACAACGCGTGGAACCACGGAGGTAAGAGCGATCTCGCTGTCGGGTACAAACTGGCGCATTCCTACCTTAAGCTCAAGAAATACCCGGAGTGCATCGTGGTCTGTAGACATGTGCTAAAGGTACACCCAGACTACCCCAAAATAAAGAAGGAGATATTAGAAAAGGCCAAAACTAATTTGAGGACATGAACCTGCAAGCTTTCTACAACATTATTATAGATTTCAAGGATATATAAGTACAAACAAATTAACAATTGTATAAGGGCAATTGACTTCATTTTAACGTTTTCAAAAAAACATTGAAACTTGATCGCAACCATACGATCAAGTTTCAATGTTTTTTTGACTTAAAAGAAACAAAGGCTAGATCAGAACGAATTTGTATCATCTTAAAAATAATAAATACCCGTGCCAGTGTCTTTTTATAAAATAAGTGTCTGCTGTTTCTTTTGATGAACATACACACACGCAAACCTCTTTTACGAATTCAAGTAAAATAAAGGTTCTATGTAGTTACTGTACAGTGTACACTGTACAATGTGTAAAATAATTTATATTTGCATGAAATACATTTTATAAGATAAATAATAAGTACAATATTTGGAACGAATAAAACTGCAATTAAACGTACATAAATATATTTTATTTCAATTCACTCAACAATTGTGACATTTGCAATATTTGTTACTGAAATATTAATCAAAAATACTCTTTGTATCTACACTATGTATTATATACTGTATTAGTATCATTTATTCGTCCTTGTTTTCCTCCTGTTCGAGGATGGTCTTGAAACAGAACGGCTGGAAGATGTATCCCAGACCGGAATAGAACTTGCTCATGAACTCCACCCTGGAAGATTAAAGTAGCATTAATATAGTTTTATATGCGATTAAGGTAATGAGGTGCTGTTACTCTTCTTCTTATTTTATATAGACAAGCTTGCAGACTTCGCCAGCTTTTCAAAGTATAGAATGAAGCCTTTTGCGGGTCTTCAGATCTACTTCTACCAATCATCATGTTTTCTTTGCTAGGCAAATGTCTTCTATTTATTTATCCTTGATCAATGTCACTTCTGGCTGTATTAAACATTAGACAGTTTAGTAAGAAATTAAATTACCAGTGCAGACGCAGTGTGTGGAGGAAGGCGGAGAGTCCCTCCATCATGACGAGGATGGCGAGAGTGAAGAGCGCCCAGAAGCAGAACGCCACGTACAGCTTGATGGCGCCGATGTAGTCGTGGTCCTTCAGACCGAACGTCAGCACCATGTTCCACAGTACTTCAGACAGTTCTGGAAATATATTACAACTTTATAGAGGGCGACACTTCGGTTTACATGCGCGAGCGAGAGCTGGGATTTTTAATGAATCAGTTTCAACAGCTACTGTAATCATTTATTGGTTTCAGTGTATAATGTAAGTTAGGTAGGCAACGAAAAATAGACTGTCTGTTATCTCACAAATCACTGAATAGATAGCAATTAAACTCGAAGAGTAACTTGAACTCTAAGGAAAGGAGAATTTTTAACCAGAAAAAGATGCAAACAAAATTTTACTTTGTCAAAGAGATGGAAGATTATTTAATAATATTTTACCCGCGTGAGCAAGCGACAGCGCCCACAGTCGGAGGTAGGAGGCCGTGTGTGAGATGGTACTGAGCACGTATTCGATGGTGTGGATGGCTTGGTGGATCATGATCTCGCTGAAGGGCTCGTCGTCGTGCTCGTGTCCGGCGGCCGCGGGCTTGGGCGGCGCCTCGCCCAGGTCTGTCTGCTCCTGCATCTCGATCTGGTTCACGCTGCCGTTGGAGTGTTCAGGCTGCAAGGTAAATGATAATATTGTAGATGTTTCGAGAATTCTACCGTAACATCGACACTAAGCATTGAAAATCTTAGAAAAGTTTAACTTGACCCTTTATATATTTCAAGTATGCGATGGGCTGATGCAACGTAACGATGATTTTTTGGAGTCAAAGAAATATAATCGTGGCGAGCGTTCTTTTTTCAAAAGTGTACAGTAACTGTTAACATTCAATTTATTTTACCAAAACAAAATTAATTTGAAAAATGATGCATAAAGATGATTAAAGTTGACATTGGTCTACTTAAATGCCGCACTAAGAGCAGCTGGAGATACTTAGAAAACGTATAAGTATGTGTCTAACAAATTGCATAAACAAAAACATCATCAGAATTACCTTAGCGTTCTTCTTCTTGCTAGCGAACAGTATGTACAGGGGCTTGCCGAGCAACATGACGGGGATGCAGCACAGCGCGATGAGAACGAACACGCGCTGCACCTGGCCCTGAGCCTCGAACATGAACTCCTTGCAGCCGGCCTCGGGCTCGGTGCGGGAGAACAGCATCATGTTGATGAACAGGATCAGCACGGAGGGCGCGCAGCCTTGGCTGTAGGCTTGATCTGGGATATTCACACAAAAGATTAAGTGACTGGCTTAATGTGGGTGTACCTACTATATGTTCACCCCTGACTACCTCCTTTGGGGTATACAGTTATTTAAATCAATAAAGTTATTAAAGAAGTGTGATGTCGAATAGAATCTTCATTGAAGATTTCCAGCTTGATATCCTAGACATTAAAGGCGCTTTAATTTTTGATTGTGAATGATTTGTAAACAATTTTCAAATAAGGATGTTCGTCTCTAATATATCGAACCTCTGGGATCTGAAGATCGTAAACCATCTATTTTTTATGATTAATGCCAAATATCACGGTTTTTAACAGGTATTATGGTTGGATATATGACACCTATTAGGTTAAGTCTAGGTATAGGTCTTACCCTCAGAGAAGGTGCTGTACGCGATCCACTTGAAGAACATCATGAACACCATGTACAAGAAGAGCAGGCACAGGAAGATCACTTGCGGCAAGAATTCCAAGAAGATGGAGTAGCGGCGTTTGAAGAAGCTGTTTAAGGGAAGTAAGTAACATTAAACATCTCGTGGAAGGATTTTGGTCAAACTGGATTTATAATACTAGGTAACTAGATAGAATTTCCGTTGATATCACATACTTGTAGTTGACGACGCTCATGCAAACACCGAAGATCATGTGCAGGACACCGAAGATGATGGACAACTTCATTTTGTACGAGTTCAAGAAGATGATCTTGTTGTCAGCAGTCTGGGCAAATAAACATCGTATTAGGTATATTATGGACTTAGGTATATAAGGAAAGAAATTAGAAATAGTGGGCCCAATATCAACAATTTAGTTGTGAATAACATTACGATTCTTACCTGCCAAATGGGATCAATACCAATGAAGTACGGGATGTTGTTGTACGAGTCTTTCGGGTCCAAAGTCATAGCACCATAAGATTCCATGGTCGCATTGTCGTACGGTATGCTCCACGAAGAGCCGAAGATGTTCATTGATTTCGAGAATATGTCGTTGTACACCAAGCCAGTGTACATTGAGAAGCAACCCATGAGTAGGATGATGTAGCGACCGGCGAAGAAAATGTTCCAGATTTCGTTGTTGGACTTCTTTGCGGCGAGGGAGACTTCCTTGGCGACCATCCAGCCGCCGAACATGGCCATGATCAAGCCGTGGCCCAAGTCTCCGAACATCACCGCGAACAAGAACGGGAAGGTGATGGTAGTGTACAAAGCTGCGGGACAAAGAAAAATGTTGATGTAAAATTTATGTAAATAGAGATTAAAATATTTAGTTTCAGTCAATAGTCGTTAAAGGCCAAGGTAATTTACTGCCAGTTTTTTGTGATTTTCCAATCCTTCTATTTATAGGAGCCGAGATATCAGGCTAATATATTTTATTTTTGCACCTGATCTCATCATCATCATCATTAGCCGGAAGACGTCCACTGTTGAACAAAGGCCTCCCCCTTAAAACGCTACAATGACCGACAATTTGCCATTTGCATCCACCGGTTGCCCGCAAATCTGACCTAACCAGTCTTAATACATAGTTTGTTTAAAGCGACAGAAGATTTAAAATATAATTATTTAGTTACCTGGGTTGCACTCCCTGTATGAGGCAACACCGTACGAGTCGATGAGGTTCTGGAAACCGCGGGTGAAGCGGTTGGTACGGTTGAATGTTGGCGGCTCTTCGTCAGCCTCGATGCAGTTCAGGAACGATGGGATCGAACTGCCGCACGCGTTCTACAAAAAAAATATCGTGTGAAGAAAGATAATACAGTATACATCGGCGAATAAGCTGATTATGAATGTTACATACGCCATTACTGTCATTTACATAAGAACTATTATATTAAATGAATGAAAGATAGGTAACATGATATAGCTGAACTACAACAAAAAAATAATAAGTTGTTAACCGATGAACGAAGCTTAGGCAAAAACTATAGCATGATTTTGAGAGAGAGAGAGATCATCAAAACCCATTCAAATAAAATGTATACTCACAGATCCGTCAGCTAAAGCCTTCTGTACGTTGGGCAAGTCGGCGGTGGGCACCCAGCACTCTCCGATCAAACACTTCTTGGTGACGTCCATGTTGAACAGGTTCAGCGTGTGGTAGATGGCCTTCATCTTGCGCACCATGATGGTCCAGCTGGCCAGCTCCTTGGCCACGCTGGCTAGCACGCGCTGTCTGTGGTCGCGGGTTTGGTTCAACACCTGTTTATAGAAATATGATTTTAAATCTTGTTGAACGCCTGAAAAGGTCTGGATCTTACCCACACCTTTACAAACCGCGACACAAACTCAAAAATGAGTTGGTGCCGCTACTATATACTCATAATACTTATCGGAAAAACACTAAGTTTATGTAGTCTCGAATTCTCGTTAGATTCATTGTATAATTGTAACAGGTTTCGATAACACACTTTACTGCGGATTACTAGTCAAGTAGATTGATTGATCTCAGTTTACCGCAAAATTCTAGCAGTGTTATTAATTCTTACAACAGTAAGCGGTTCGTTTATATAAAAGGTCCATAACACAAATACATACCATATTAAGATCTTCGAGCCTGGTCCGCACGCCCTTGACCATGTCCTGCCGCTCCGTGTTGGAGGGCGGGCACGGGTACAGCGAGGCGTGGAAGCCGGAACACACCTTCTTGATGCGGGACTTCAGCTGCTCGCCTTGGAAGAACGCCACGAACACTGTCTTGTAGATCTCATTTCCCTGTAGAGAACATGTATTTAGAATATACGTTAGATTCCAACTGCAAAAACGTAGGGCATGTAATTGTTACATTAAATCTGTGAGGTGACTTATTATGAATATTATTGCCTTCTGTCGGCAGGAAAGCGAAATGTAAGAGTCGACGAACTTAGCCTTTATGAATGGCAATAGACTCGCCACATACCTAATAGCTCTAGTAATAACATGGAAAATATGGCTGAAGAATAAAAGGAAAAACTTGAAGGTATTATTATTAAGTTTAACATTTTAATTTAAAAGAAAGAGCCTGAAAGCTTTACTTTTCGGGTTGAGTTCATGATAATCTGCGCCCCCCTCACAAGTGAGCAGATTCACATCAAGGCAGTTTCTAGAACTACATGAGGATGAATACTGACAGTGGCAGGGTCCTCCAAGGGCTTGTCGAGCTCCGCGCGCCTGAGGAAGACGTTCCCGCGGGAGATGCGCCACAGCATCCGCTCGAAGGCCGGCACGCGCTCGCGCTGCACCACGCCCGCCACGAAGCCCAGCCGCCCGCGCGCCGCCGCCTGCTGCCCGGTCTCGTCCGTGATCAGCGACCTGCGGAACAACGAATATAGATATACAATATAGACATTTCAATCGAAACCGCCAGATTCATAAGTAGGTATATAAGATAATCCTGAGTTAAGCTCGCCTCGGTACATAAAATTTCATATTGTTACTATATTTGTGAAAATAATTTTGTGTGTAAGAATTATGAATCCTGACATGCGTAGACTCATACCAGATATCACATTTGTATCGTGTGGTCTTGAGTGTCTTGGGATAGTGCGTCCTACAGATATGAAATATCGCACGTACTTACGACTAAACACGGGAGAAATAAATACGGATTAATTCAAAATTATCGAAGTTTTAATTTATTTGTTAGGTAAATTATCTACGCATAACCATGATGAAATAGCGTATTCGACAGCTCTAAACAGTCTATTGAGCTGACATTATAATAGACGATCCATCGACATGATACAGCTATAACCAACCTAACAAGTGACGCACATAAAAGGTGTTAATTAAATAGTTAGAGCATAGATACCTACATTAATTTGAAACATACCTACCTAGCAAGAGTTTAAAACAATAGCGTCATATTTAGTGGTAAATTATGATTATGTTCATCGGGTGTTACGACCTTCTATTTATACGTGTCATTTTCCTTTACCGTCTAAAGCTACATGAATGAACATAAAAATTGGTTGCAAATTTATGAAAATTACATAGGCACACATCCTGGGTTTCAGTCGCGAATTACGTATTACAATCAAGTTTTATCAGTTTCTTCAATATTTTTGACCAATAGGAGGCCTTTTACAGGTGAATAATGACGGAATAATATGCCGTACCACAGACTCGACAGTAAGGTTTGGCATGCTTTAATATTGCAATGAAAATTTAAGCTTTATAATGTTAGCAATTCTTATGTATTAACGATTGGAGCTGATCAGAAAATCGAATTATAATAATAGCCGCATCTGCTTGACATATTCCCAATGATACTGCTATACCTATTAACTGCTTGTAACAGTCCCAACGGCACACAAGATGACCTAAAGATAGACAACGTATTCTCTCAGCCGCTGCAATTCTGGTGTTGAAAGTAGACTTCTAAATGTTACTCACTTGGTCATGGAGTCAATGCCGATCTCCTCCTGCGCGATGAAGAAGGCTTCTGTCTTCTCAAGCACGTGCCTGAGCTCGGTCAGCTCGAGGTAGTTCTGTTTCAGGTTCACCGCGTTGTGGGACAGCTCTAGGATTTCGTTCTCTGTTTTCTCCAAATGAGCCTGGAGTAATGTTAAATTTGTTAATACGGTGCCAATGATGTTTTGATGTACCGAGAAAGAAAATCTAATCTTAAATAAGTACTCTTCAATCTCCTAAGACGGTAGATTTAAAGTGGTAGCCAGTAAATCTGGCAGCCTCGTGAAAATGTTAAAATATTCATCCTAACGGCGAAATATTTTAACATTTTAAAATCCAAAAAAAAATCTCAAACCTTACGACGAATTTATTTAAATCAAAACAAATGCCAAAATGGAACAATGCTTGATAACAAATCTGTACAATTAGCATTGCGGTTAATATTTGAAATAGTCATAATATTCAAAAAAATAGGATAGGCGGTTTATGGTAATTTGTGACAATGATTGATTATATATTTTTTATCTCACTGGGACTACGTGGAAATCCCAGCCCGTAATCGGGGTCAGGTTAACAACCTTTGGGTATAAATAATGCCTTATCTGTATTCTTCTTATCGCTTACGATGTTTTTTGTAAGCAATTTAATTTTAGTTCAGGAATTAAGACAGACACTGTGGGTACTTCATTTATATTCGACTAAATGATATACATAAATGCATACATACATATTATAAATTATATTAGTAGAAATGTACCTATATAAAGAATGTCAAGCGAGTTTCCTCCAGTATGTATGAATGTGTTTATTAGATTATAAATATACAATAGTTAGACTAGTTCTCTACCCATGAAATAACATGTTTATTTCCTGTTGTATGGTCAGTTTCAATGTTTTGTATTTAACGCACAGGAAAAAAATTTATAGGCTGAACCTATAGATAATAGTCCGATGACAGAAAATATAACAATTATACAAACATTAGTCAGGTTTTTGCCCAAAAAATATGAGGTTCAATAAACATTTTTTTTGTATGATGAAGATCGGAGGTTTAATAATTCGATGAATTCTGAGCGATGACGCAAAGTATATAAATTTTATATTAAGTATTACTAAACATTAACGTAATGGCAAAACAAACTAGATGAAAGTTTCGTCGAAAGAAAGTAATGGGCACTTTCTTTCGAGTCGTACTTTGTGTTTTTGAAGATGATAAGCATAATACTACCTAAGTAGTATAAGTATTTCCAGGGTATTTTGAAGTAACTCTGACGCAAGCGCGTACGCGTAGTAGGCTTGTTTTCAAAATCAAAATATCAAGTGTACATGTAGATATCTACATGTACACTTGATATTTTGATTTTGATACATATGTATCAAACTGCAAAAGCTGCTTACCTCAAGATCGATGATTTCCCTGGGGTTGGGGGCTCGGGGGGCTTCCTTTACGGCGGGTACTTGCACCCCATCCTTGTGTACTTCGGCCTCGATGTACCGAAGCTTGCGTTCCATCTCATCGCAGCGACGCACTTCGTTTACAAATTTACGCTGGAACGCGTTTACGTCCGGGTTCAACTGGAAATCATCAAGTTGGTTTAGTCAATCAGAGAATTTATATTAAGAATGTTGTTGTGAAATGTAAATTTATATGAAAATGTGAAAAGAATGATCAACGTAAAAGTGGTCACAGTCATGGCAAATTAAATTCCAAAAAGCCTTTGGGAAACTTGCCTTGATACTTGGGAAATTAGCTAAAGCATAGTTGAACTAACTGAAGGATGCTGCTAGGAATATCCTCATACTATCGAGGATTCAGCAGTCAATGTCACGAAAACGTTTGACATAATATGGTTTGAAATGTTTACTTTCGAAGAGAATCATCCCCAGATCCCACACTTGACACCGGCGCTTGCGGCCACGAGAACACCGAGGCCTCATTATATTGTTCTATAGTAATACAATCATGTTTTTGTTGTGTTACAATAACTCTAGTGACATAATGTCACTGTTTATAAATAGTAGCTACGTTCGGTAAACATTGTAAAAGCCAAAACATGATTCATGTTCTGCACATTACGGCGCGTAAGCATGAAAATTACTATTATTAAAATTTATTATTGAACATTCTTATTACCATAATATGCGTTAGAACAACATTCTTATCTATTAGGCAGTCTTAAATAGTTCTGAGACTGTTTTGAAATAGAAAATCACACAGATTTAATTTGAGTCTGCTCGTTAAAATTGTCTTCGTCTATTAGAATTCATTGTTGTAAGTACATAAACGTCGACGAATAATTAGACTTGATGTGTTCGGCGCTTTAGCGTAATTGGTTTTTTTAAGCGCCAATATAGTAGAGTTATGATGATTATAATCATCGTAACAAGATTTTTCCCCAGGATCCTTGTTTTTAAGCAATAGGTACCAAATTATCGTTTTGGAAAAATTACTTAAGCCAATATCAACAGTCTCCGTTACCAAGTAAACAGGAGATATTATAGTGCACAAGAGCGCGGTCAAAACTACACCCATCTCTAATCTCATCTCATCAAAGTGTAATGCAATCCGACAAGACGTAGAAGAGATCAGGCGCAGGACCAGGAGGCTAGGGTGATCAATACAAGGCACGGACGGACCTATAGGTTAACGTTCAATTCAATATAGAAACCTATTGTTTATCAATTCCGCTAAAGTTTCCTAATATACAAACCAGATATATTTATAAAATTAGGCAATTCATACGCTTAAATAGTGCCTGTTTACGTAATTGTCGATATATCTTTACATGTTTAGATACACTGGCACCGCAGACCGCGTTCTACTTTTATTTAACTAGCTGTGTGACGTAATTGCATATGACAAGTTTCGAATATGTAAATAGTAGTTGTAAGAGTTACATGTACTCGTAAGTGAGTACCTATTTCGTTTTATAAAGTGGTTTTGGCGCATTGTAGCAACCGTCTATGTTCACTAATCACTAGCATTTCTGACCTTTCAGCCTTTTTACAATAGAAAATCACAAAATACCTACCTTGCAATTTTTAAAATATAAATAATGTTATCCTGACCGAATTTTGGTCACGGCGGCCGATCTCTTCTGAGACTAGCCAACTACGCAGGAGCTATTATAGTGCACAAGTATGCGCGCAAACACAGGTGCACTCCCTATTCCCTCACTCTCATAGTCCGATAGGACGGTAGACCGACACGACCGGAGAGAGATCAGGCGTAGGACCAACGTAGGCTTAACGTGCCTACCGAAGCACGGAGGGGCATCGACATGTTAAAATGGTCACCCATCACAAGACTGACCGCGGCGAGCACGGCTAAACCTCGCAAATCGCCTGATCTGCGCGGAAGCCACGTAGCTACGAGCCCCTCAATGCCCCTTGAAAATATAATATATCTAAGTATGTACCTTAACTTTGTTTTAATAGCGTTTTGTAATTATTATCTTATTGTTCATCCACAGTCAATGAAGTTATTTTAACAGCCCAAGAAGTGAATGAGGTGCCGTAACTTAAATAATGGAGCACCAAACTGTATTCAAAGTCTGTTTTATTTTTAGACATTGTACGGGGACAATAGTGCACTGTTTCAGAAATGAATAACTTGATTGAACGCTTTGAGTAGCCGGTGGCAACAAGGAGTCGAAGCGAATGACGTCACTCTCCCAATAATAATGTTGTAAGAAAAAAATTAAACTCTTTTGTTTTAATCGCAGATTATTTAAACAAGGAGAATCATTGGCTACTTGTCTGAGCGATCTCTTATGCGACTTTTTTAAGGCAATGAGCCCAAAACCGCGTTATGATTAAAAATAATAGGTACCTAAAGAGTAGTATTTTTATGAGAACGAGTGATTAAAACGTAGGCACTAGCTATTAGGAAGTGCTGGCTAGCTTATTACTTGCCGGTGCAATATTGCACTTTCGCTGCATCTGCGGCCTCACCATACATACATGTACACTTTGTAGCGCAAGACCCAATCCTAATAATGAAAACTCCGTAATCTAGTAACAATGTAAAGTAAACGTCCTACATGCTAATTTACATTAGCCTACAATATACTATAATTACCGCCAATGCAATAAAAACTATTGTAATAGTAAAACGAGATTGTTATAATGAGGCCCTAAGTACGTCAAGAAATAAATACATCAGTGTATTTATAACATTCTCACATAAGATTTTTAAGTGAATACTATAATAATAAAGTTATTGTGGCGTAAATTGTAATCAGGTGTCGTGTCTGCGAGGAAACCGGTCTGACGGGAGGCCTAACCTTAGCGGCCAAACATTGCATCCTTCGTCATGGTTAACCGAGACTCATGCGCACACGCACTGCACTTTTATTCCAGAACGATGTCAGTTGGCACAGAGTTTATTTATCTAAATATAATAAAAATAGTTTATGTGCTGTATTATGGAACTACTATAAGAAATAGTTCAATTTATTTCAATGCTCGTAATGGCGTGACGTTGTTTATTTCAGTTTTTTAATAATAAAATCACGATTTTTCTTCAAACGTGAGTAGAATTGTTTCGCTATTGTGAACTAGACGACTACCAAAGGCTATTTTAGAATATTAGATACCTACATCTAAATATCGAATCCTTTTTAAGTTTTTAAAGGAGGAAATATGAATTAAATAATAATACCTAATGATTAATTTAAATTAAAACAAGTTTAAGGTTGCAAACATTATTATATGCTACTTATTTGATAGATCAAAATACTTGATGTTTTACCAACATGAGTCACCAGGTTGGATGGAACAATCATTCGATTCAACACCTTATTTTAAGATCAGTTCAGTATCGAAGATAAACATTACGGTCTTTTAAAAATAACTAAAATATTGATACATCTCTTCGAGTGTTACGATAAGAACTCAAGATCATGACTTATCCGATTCCTGTCACTCAAACAGTTTTAATTTAAGTGACACTATCAGCCGATCCACTGAAATGAACATTTTATTTCTTGTTTAATTAGTACTTCAAACAGTATTTAATTAAAAGAAATGATAGAGACTTTCGTCGCACATTTAAAATAAAACAACTCGATCATTAGTCTTATCGCTCTGCGACAAAAATACAAGTTAATAAACTCCATAAGGAAAAGTATGTAAACTGGTACCTTTACATTCAAGTACCAGTCTCTACAAACTGACAGATTAATTTATATCTTTGCGTTGCATGGCCGCGGGCGATGGGAGACCTTGCAGGACCACCTTCATGTGGCCCAAATTGCCATCTCGCTAACCTTATACCTCGCCCCACTGATCGACCAAATCCACCTAACTCGTCACGCTTACAACTTTCTGATGATTATGCAACCACTTTTTATCGACAAACCACTAGACGTGTCAGGATATGAATGTTTTCAATTTTAGCAATATGGCCTCATGAATAATATATAACTTGTTTAACGAGACTCAAGTTCAGGCGGTGCAGTCCAATGAAATCTGTTTGTTACCAAGGTTTTATTGGACAGAAAGTTGAATAAAATCCAGGACTTGTATTTTGTCTTTTCTCTTAAACCGCACCTAGTCAGTATTCAAAGCTTGATATAAAAATATTTATGAATGATTGAATCCTATTCTTGTCGGCACTAACGCAAATGACTTTGTTGGCAATAGATACTTACGTCTCTGAACTGCACGCTGCCGGCTTCTCCCAGCTCGGACACGGAGGTGTAAGCCGCCTCTGGCTGGATAAAGAGCTGGCATAAAGCCATCTCTTCGCTGCGGAACATGGCCCCCATATTGGTGGTCTATTATGCCCCGCCTGTTTCTGTAAATAGAATAAAATGACATTAGTTTAATTACCCTAATGAGCAGCTGCGTGGAATAAAATTAGAAAAGCGTGCGACAGATAAAGAAGTCAGTTTGGATGTTAGTAAGTACCTAATTTATCTACCAAAACCCACAACGCCGTCTTAATTTTAGCACAATAATGTAAAGCAAGAGTTAAACCGAGAACAATAGATTTGTAGTTACAGTATATCTACCGTAAATAATTTCACTTAAAAAATGCGAAAAAGAATTTCTTAGCCTAAATTAATTCGATCAAGCCACCGCGTATTACTAAGCAAAATAATCGGAATGCCGCTATTATGTGCTTGGTCAGTGTCGTTTAAGAACAGAGGTCTCATATTGCGTCGGTTGCGCACCATATTAGATACAATTACATATGGCAGTTATAGCACAATGGGAAAACGTTTGCAATTTGATTTGGTGGCCTCTGATTGAAATGGGGGCAACTCCAAGTTATTATCATTCAACGTCGTCACAAGGTTGACTTATGATTGCTTATTGCTACTTATCGGTATCGTGTGAATTGACAGTAATGACATTGCTTTGCTATTTTCTGTTTATGGATCTTAACAATATTTAATTTGTTATTTAACACGTTGCTACTGTCATAGGTGAAACAGTCGTTAGCACTGACTAGGTATCTCTTGAGGTAAAATCGGTAAGTAGTTTTAAATAGAATGCTATCGATTTTCGATAACTGCGTTTTAACACAAGGCTAAGACACGATCTAAAGAGCAAAACTTGAGTAAAGACGGGCCATTTTAAATGTGCCCGGTAATGAGCAAAATCAAAGATGATTCCAGATTTCTTTTTATCCATTAAGAATTCGATACCATCATGCTATAGTCTACGTTAAATTGTGCATAGTGCACTAATCTAATAGGAACATAATTATTGTCTACTTTAATATTGGCTCATGAAGATCCGGCCTCAGAAAATTTAATAACACTGCCAGTATTGATGGTGCAGAGTAATTGCAGTACAATCAACGTCAAATGACTCATGATACCAATTACGGCTATTGAGTGCACCACTTTTTAGCGAATTAAAACTTGAACGAGTTGTGGCCACTAACCGTGACATAAGATATTCGACACGCGTGCTCATGCGTACCAGCACTGTTTTCAAAAGCAAACAATTCCATTAGACATTATCGTCTAATTAAGATCATGTAGGTAAGAGGTATTTATAGGCAGCCACTGATAAAAACGTACAAGTTTATGTCTGATTATGGTCAATGATTTCCATTTACCACAAGGCATACAGGTTGAGGTACCTACTATTTAAATTGTTACATAATTAATTAACAGTAAAAAGGTTTATATGCACTTTTTTATAACTGATGTTTATTTTGTATTATCAACCAGCGACACGACTCGGCTTTTATAAATAAAAACCTGCGTCGATCGTCGTCCTGGATCGATCGCGCGCTGAACCAATCTGGAGACTGTCTGAAAATGTTATCAAATTAGCTCCAGCCATTTTGGAGTCTAAAGGGATACACACATTTATTTTCATATTATAACTTAAATATAATTTGTAAATCAATTTTCAATTTAATTTTCTAAAAAAAAAAAACGTAAAGTAGTGTCTATACCTACTGATAGTTAAAAGTAGAATGGTTAAAATTAAAATTTACCTTGCATAGTGTTGATCCACTTATTAAACACCTACTAACAGTTGTGACACATCTCCAATTTTCGCTCATCTAGGTAGATAAGTATTTTAGCCTATGAGCAGCACATTATATTATGCAAAAATAATGAGGGGCTGGGCTAGGTAATAATATTGTTTTTGGATTAGGTGGGTACCCCACATTTTCTTGTTACGACATTGACTTTAGCTGTCGTGTATGAATACGAAGCGAAGTATGAAAGGCAATTTTAGTAACTGTAAGGTTTTTAGACAACGGTAAATCAGGTGCACACTTGTGTAAGTAAAGTAGTTAAGTACAGAATTTTTAAACAGCAACGATCTTGATTCGACCTAGGCTTATGGTAATGATCTGACGTATGAACGGCATTGAAAAACTAAATAGTGACTTCATAGTTGGGTAAATATTAGTTCAAGATTAGGATAAACGCGAATAAGAGTCACCATGAGTAATGCAAATCGTGACTGCATAAAAACAACTGTCTTGGTTGCAGCGTTCCCATCCAGTGAAGCAGGAATCGACGTTCGCGGTCAGTAACAAGGCCAGTTGTTTTTGTGGACCTCCGACTGTTACGCGGTTTTTGTGATAAGCGTTGTTCTCTTTGGTGTTGTTATAGATAAACATTACCTACTTCCTAAATCATTGTTTACGGAAAAATGTATTGTATAGCTCACAGTGACGGATTGAGACGATTTTTAGATTTCAGGCAAGCATCATTTGGAACTAATAGTCTTATGTAGCTATGCTCAGGGCCGGATGAACCATGTCGGGGCCCCTAGGCATTGCACGTCTTAGGGCCCCATTACCCTTTTCAGGCCTTCTCGAAGGCGAAAGCTAGTTGTAGTATCTATATGAAACCTAGGCAGTCATTGTCATTGATGGTCTGTACCTACATACCAATCTTAAAATTAGGGCCCCTAGACAGTTGCATATTCTGCCTAATGAATAGTGCGGCCCTGGCTATGCTCGTACTTTCATTACAATTTTACCTTTTCCTTTACTGTACTGCCTTATCAACTAGAACTTATTGGCACATTCTTAGCTACATTTTTACCTCAAGTGTAATCAGTTTTGCAAATAAGAGATATGATGTAAGTACACCTTTGTTTGCTAAACAGTATGATTCCAGAAAATATGGGTGTAACTGCATCTTACATCATCAGCCTGTACTGCTAGCTCCAGCCTATACCCAGAGAGGTAGGCAGAGATAACGGATTTGCATTCGCTTTGATCCTGGCATTGCTAATACCTACGTATGAGCTACAAATCAAAGGTTAGAAAAGTCCGTCTTTGTAGAGGCGCAGGATGTCTTATATCAAATTAAGTTCATTTGTTAAATAGTGAAAGAAAACAAGTTTCAACACTCTTGTACATATTCAATGAAAACTCAATGAAATAAAAATAATGTATATTTCTAAAACCGAAATAAAGTCGTCTACACACAAGAGTTACACGATAATCCCAACGTACTGACGCAAGTAGAAACAAAAGGAATTTAATGTCTGTAACCACTAGATAATTTGAACGGCTGCTAAGTAGTTATCATAACAAATGATTGACAAGACAGTTAAAACGATTAGTAACGTTTACCAGGCACAAACAACGAGCAGGAGGCGTTACAGATAGGTACTTGTTTGTTCATCTTCGAACGTGTTGCCAGAATAAATAATGGGGTACTAACAAGGTAAAAAATACATACGGACTTATTAGCTTTATACGTAATGTAGTCTGAAAATAATATCGTAATAATAACAAAATAGAGATAGTATCAGTAACAGAGTTTATGCTGGCACTACTATCGCACACACACATACACACAGAGCAAAAATCTTTTTGAATTTTCAAGTTTACTACAACCTAATCATTATATCTACTAGGTACAGTTGGTTCCAGCTCATTAAATATTAATTATTCGCTTCTACCTATTAATAACGTCAAATAGTTTCAAATATAAGTACCTAAGTTTCTATTCAAAACCATACACCAAAACATTCCTCAAGTAAATATTTAAAATATCAGACCAGTTTTTGTGTTCATAATCTTTTTATAGCGCCTAGTAGGTATAGGCAATAGAGTGAATGAAATATGTATAGTCGAGGAAAAAAGGTAAGTAGGTATGTAATAGATTATATTTATATATTTTTTATAGTATGATTTATTACATAACATAAATAAAAATTGAAGTACAACTGAGATTTAAAGTTACTGAACCTGCCTCCTTAGACAAGTGGCAAAACGCTTGACGAATAGAAATAGAATCCCAATACATTTTTCATTCTATTCCATTTCTATTCGTCAAGCGTTTTGCCACTTGTCTAAGGGGTCTTATTCGCTACAAAGTGTAGTCTAGACCTAATATGAACTTTTTTAGTAGATATCTAAGTTACTTTATTAGTATCATATAGATGATGAGGATCTTCCAATGAAATTAAGGTATAATACATTTAACCAAAAGAAATACTTACGTTACCCGTAACCCAGTCGATACAATAAGATTATGACTAAATATTTTTACCATTAGGTTCCTACACTATCTTTACATTCCATAGACACGATCGACCCTACTGAATAAAGACTGGCATTTATTTGAACACGATATACCGGCCTACATTTCACAATTCTATATCAAACAATCCAGTTCAATACCTAAGTATAAGGTAAATAATTTCTTCATGGTTGTAAGTGGACCAGTAGATTTATAATAGTGAAAATAAATGAGTTTCAAGATTACAGTAGGTATACGAGAATCAAAGTAGGTTCTCGGTTTACTCACATAGTTCTAAATCTGTTCAATTAAAAGGAACTTAGTATTTATGAATACAAATGAAAACTAAGTCACCATATCTGTGAACTAATACAATGTTATCTAAAATAGGTAAATGAATGGCTATGCCTATCATAAGTATGCATTATGAGGATAAGCAGCACTTAGTAAAATGCTACCTTGAGCCAGTAACCATACTGAAGTAACCACTCCATATTCTTTTGTTTATTAAGTACTCTCGACTGAAGAATAACTAATATCTAGCAGTCGCCTCTGTCATGGCAATGACCTATCGAAAGTTTTTTCCAAAGAGACAAGGTTCTGAACGTTTCTACAAAATTCTCAACGTGATCTGGCTTACAACTTAAATACTCGACATGGGATGGGACAAACCCATTAAGTGACAACTGTGAGTAATTCTAGTGTGTTCAAATTATAGCAAGCTAATCCATCTTAACTCCAAGACAAAGTAGAACAATTGATAATCACTGATGTCCCATTACCAATATCGCCAAATTCAAACAATGGAATCTGACATCAACAGGATAAATCGTAACAGAATTACGATGTGAAGGTTATCTCGTGTATAGGTAGATACTATATGCACACATGTTCCCCTACATACTGCCGGTTTTGCTCTCAAAGGCCACTCGTCCGTCGCGGGTTTCCGGTGTCTACTTAGCTCGCTTCCGATTACCTGACCTTTCGTTTTTACGGGAATTGAATGTAACTGCACTCAATTAGTCAACGCTGTTTATTTCAATTTGTGTTTCTAACTTTACCATCTGTTTGCATATAGTCTGGCGAGGAAATAATTGTTTTAGGATCATTTAGCTACATTGTATGGTTTCAAATGGCGTTTGAAGCACGCATTCCATTCTGTTTTTAGGTGCGTTGTACAAAAAAGTTAGTGGAGCGAATAAAATTTCGGTGTAGGACCAACCACATTCGTGTCGCAATTGTGACCCAATAATTATTGTCCCTTTGTCAGAGCTATGTACGGCTCTGGTTTCATTTTCATCTCGCGTCTTACACACTTATAAACAAGGGAACGCTTTAGTTGAATAATAATGACTGGTATACTGAACAGAACATGCTTAAAATTAGGCACATCGCCCAACCACTGGCGTAGGTAATAAACAAAAAGTTTGATGTTATGATACAATAAATATTCAACGCATGAGAGGTAGGTATGCTTTGCTTATTTTTTATAAAATTCGGTATGAGAACAAGGCATACTTCAAAGTGCGGAATATAGGTACTTCGCCATCATCAGTTATAAACAATGCAATATATGATATAAACTGACTAATTTTAGCGTGCAAAGCGATCGTGAACATCGCCACATGTATGCGATGACAGGCCATAACAAATTGCTATTGAGTACATTCGTAGCAGGAAATTCATTTATAATATTTATAGGTATGTTCAGATGAAATATCATAATTAAACAGAAATACTTAAATTCAGAACTACGCTTTGCAATTGGGGTCTTTGCCAATATATAATTTGCAGTAAGGTTGAAGGGTTCAATAACCATGCCAAATCCATACAGATTTACAGTCTTCAAGATTATTTACGAGATGCAAATCATACGAGTACATTTACGTCCCAGGACATATTATTTACTATGTGGATATGTATTGGTAGGTACTACACCTATATTCTCAAGCCTTAGTCCCTGAGGTATGACTTCTTCGGTGACGAAAATTAATTCGATAAATAGGCAGTACTTTTCGCCTTTTCACATAAGGTCCATGTAATGGGATATTGCTATTTATCCGGCACAATACGGCATTGAAAAACTGACATTGATACTCGTGTGAACCCCCTTATATTGTGAATCCAGTCCGTAAACCTCAAGGACACAGCTCTTAAATTACCTTCGGCAAAAAACAAAATTACAAAGCCTCGTAAAACTGCTATGATGTGAGAGGAAACTACATCACACACTGTTCAATATTGTTTTATAACGTTGGTCGCAGAAGGCAAACCTTGCACTCATTACGCATGGAAATGTTTTAAATATTTGCTATACCTGCTAGTTACGTTCGTTAATGTTCGAACGAAACCGCTCCATCATTCAATTTATTTTATTACCGCACACAATGCACATCTATGTAAACTGTTTTACGTCCAAAACTTGGCAGTTTTACAATTTAATAAATGATTGATAAAAGTGGTTACTGTAAAGTAAATATAACTCGAGGTAAGCAGAATTGTACTTGTTACGTTAAAAACTACGGTAGGTATAAGCAATTTCTCACGTTTCATTTACCTACCTACCTACCCCTGATGGTGTAATTAGGTACTCTGATAAGCTGACTATCTAATATCTACCTAGCAAATAAAGCTAGGTACTTCGACTAAAATAAATTGCCAGTCCTTTGCACGTTTAAGGATTTTAATTCATTGAGTGATTATGTAAGTGGTAATTTACTAATTAGGTAGTAAGGCAGGTAAGGTACTGAATGAAATTATGTAATCACGTCTAGAAAAAAATCTTATAAGATCGTCTAAGGGACAATTTAAAGAACTTTCCTATCTTAGTGATCAATTTGAACCTGTCAGAGATTATACCAACAGAAGGCTGCTTCGCCAAAATATGGGAGTATATCTGTTGTCAAGTGCTCTCTACACAGATAAATAATGATACAACCAGCTTCTGTGTTCTTTACTTATAAAGATATGTAACAAAATGAATAAGTTATCTTAATGTCGGAGTTTTATCTCGAGAGCACGTGATTCCTGCCTTGAATTGTACGTTCACAAAACAAACACCTTAGTAATAGCCGCCTAGCTCGGCCAACTGGATGATTGAATTAAATTGATAGCATCTAACTGAAAGGATGGCGACACACGTCGAACTAGTTTCCTGTGCGACTTGAATGTCATCGGTAGATTTATGTTCATATCCGAGTATTGATCATGTTAGTTTCTCTCACCGAGTGTGGTCGAGCTACTTGTATATATTTAATTTTGAGGCAACAATGGTACGTGTGTTATGTATGATAGCTGAACTATGCCACGCTCACCTTTGAATACTAGAAACTATCGTTAAATCATATTAGCGGCTATCTCTTTGATCTTAGGTACATCTGTGTTAATTGCGAATGCGACATTTTGTCTGGTTGTGCATGCTGTGGGTCGCTCAAACTATACTCAGGCAGGTACAAAATCAACTCTAACTAAACGTCCAGCGTGTATACCTACCCAGCCTACTTACGACAGGATATCAAACAATAAGGAACGCGCAAATACTCATTGCGATGTAGATGATTAAACTAAACGCAGGTAATTCAAGTAGGAAATGTTGGCACGTGATTTACTAGCTAAAACGATGCAAAAAATAACAGGTGAATAAAATAGAACAACAGCATTGACAGAACTAGTAAATACTTAATGTGCTGTAAGAAACATAGCCAGAGTTGATAGATATTAACCAGATTCTTATTGACACACAGACAAATGATAAGAAAACTCTTAAATAGATCATTAACACAAACAATCAAGATCTGGACGTAGAAGAAACGATAAAATGTACATTTATATCTTTGTAAACGAGATATTGTTGAGACTTTAAGATAAAATTACTTAACCAAGGACAAAGTGAGAGTTGAATAAGTGTTAAACTGAGTAACTGCCATGTAAGTGGTATAGCCGTTAATATGAATAAAAATACAATTGTACTTCATTCATTAGCTATCTCAAAAATTCAAGCAATTAAAAAGATATTAAAAACAATTTGCTCACAATAATTATAATTCAAGAGATAGCAATTCACTTACAAAAGAAACTAAACAAATATTAATAGAATAATTAATATATCTAAAACAACATTTTTATGACTAATCAAACACTAGACACACAACGTAATGGGTACTCTCACACACAAGCATAGATATTAGCGCATGCTAATTACAAAAGTTATCAGAACACAATTTCCTCACTAATTACCAACAAACGAAAAGAAGAAATGCGTTCGATTCAACTCATCAAGTATTAAACTTGTGTAACGTAAGGCTCGATTCGTAGTCAAGGCGGCCGCTATCGCTCCGTACGTTACATTCAATGCAATTATATACTCAGGAATTTTTGTTAGTTAATCCAAGCACCGCGGAAATGAACCATATTAACTATACGATTAGGTTTAAATAGGATTGTTAGTATAAATTGTAAGGTTGTGGACGCACCAGTGATCGTGTTTCGTCTCGTAGCCTTCGCACGGTCACACGTTTGGCGCGATCAACGCGCGGTAACTAACTGACGTTGTTGTCCATATTGCCATGTTGGTGCCGCCGAACATGTGACCATGCTAACTTCGTGATGTAGTCGTTAAATTGTCCCCTAACTTTATAGTACTTTACGGACAACTTAATAACGCCTGTATTTCAAACGCGGTTTGTCGGCTACCTGAAGATTTTTCATTTTATGCGTTTGCGCAGATCTGTATTATTCTTTAAGATATTAAAGTTCCGTTTTGATACGTGAGCACGGAATGTTTATATATTATGTTATCCCAACAATCCCGTAAATTTGAAGTGAGTTTTTACTGAAACGAGCGATTTATATAATATTGTACTGATTGTACGGGGTTTGGTAGACACTAAAATATTAAATTTCTATTTCAACGAGAAGATACAGACAGATAAAACAAAAGCATTACGAATAAATTAAAAAACAACACACAAGCATGGTAAAAACAATAGATAGCCATTACATTTGAATGTTCTATAGAATAATTTGTAAACTAAGGCCTACTATAACACAAATATACTCACATAGGATTCGGACGTCGATATTCCACAATAAAAAATCACACAACTGTAGAAGTCGTGCCTGTGTTATTCTCACATCAGCTGATGATAAGGAAGATGAGAGCTATCTCGTGATCGCGCCGTAACGTTGGTAGCACTGGCGACTCCTGCGCAGCCTCCGTGGCCTCGCGACTCATCATTGCGTGATTCGTACTGTGGTTCAATAATAAATTACTGTGTATATAAGAACTATTAACTTATCGATGTAATACAATTAATATTTAACTCGGTTTTATATATATGGATATGAATATTATATGCTAATGAAACATGTAACGTCACAAATTTAATACATAATTTTTACTCGCGTTTATTTAACTGAACAAATATTTCAGCATTGGTACTTACATAACGAAGGATAATTATGTTTCTATTTATTCTATCTATTTAATAATAATATATTAGGTACATAATAATATAGCTGAAGATTTTTAAAGCAAAATTACGATAGATTGACCAACCCTTCCATTTACCAGCCTC
This sequence comes from Abrostola tripartita, assembly GCA_905340225.1. NCBI lineage: Eukaryota > Metazoa > Arthropoda > Insecta > Lepidoptera > Noctuidae > Abrostola > Abrostola tripartita. Next base: position 4,159,156 of record HG996494.1, read on the forward strand.
ATTCGACATGACATAGGCAACCAATAATTCAGTCCAAACGGTGATTATTCCAATTACCTTCTAATTCGCTATAACTGAGGTCTTACCGCTGGTAATGGCTGGCATTTAAATAATCCAATTGCATCTAGTTTCCTTATGCGACAATTTGATCTTGACCATGGTTCTGCAAAGTGCGCCTATACCTATTGTGCGTGTATGACGTAGAAATATCTTCTTCTGTGAACTGATAAATAATCTTCACTATCTACTAAAGTGAATGACGAATACAGTAACACAACTACTACTTACTTACGTGTTTGCTAAATAAGTTGTACCTTTAGAAAAACTATACAGTCAGTTTCACCGGGGTATTATCAAACAAGCGCCTAGTGAGTGTAATTAGCATCTTAAAATAAGATCGGTAACAATTATGAGACTCGCTGAGACTATGTTCCAAGTATTTATTGACGGCTGTGTTATTGACCATCGAATCTTCTTCTTTAAGTTTCGATAGAAGCAGACTAGAATTACAATTGAGGCTCTAAATATTGTCAATAATCTTACTTCAACACTTCACATTGGCCTCAAATGAATTGATATGCTCACTTTATAATTCTGCATTAACCATTTTTAAGAGGGGTTATAGCTGGAACTGTAACCTTTTATCGTAACTTCGATATCGGTTTTGTTCGGGCTTAAGTACACGCTACGACAAATCTCAGTTTACAGTCCAAACTGAAATGATTAATCGTAACATGGCTATAGATTAGTCTGTTTTTTCCACACGTTACGATTTATCGTTGAAGTTAGGTACAGTAAGACCGTAGTTAATTTTCGTAGCCAATGTAGCCTCCATGGGGCACTTGGCCTAAAATGTTTTATATGCGACACATGACCAGCATACCTAAGGGCTACCTTAGGGCACTTATTTAAAATATAATTAATAAACAAAATTCATTCAAAAATATATATTCACTTAAACTAAACAACAAACACAATAGACAGCTGCAAAGGTTGTACAAATCTATCACATTGAAGTCTTTTCATAATAGTTATTAATAATCATACAAATAAACATAGGAAATAATCATTTCAGGTCCTGAAAACCCTAGCCATGCTTAGACCTGTATTTATATTGAATTGGAGAACAAATAAGCTATTCGCCTAAGTTAAAATTAAAAATGTTAATAAAATTGTGTTTTTACGTCGACTTGATTATCTATAAGATGAGTATAGTATCGAATGTTTATTTTGACGTACCAATATACTTTGCAGCTGAACTAATATATGCATAAATATCACAAGGAGATGTATCTATAATTTATAAGCTGAATTCGTCAACAATTAGTAGGAACTACTTAAATACCTAATCTAAAATATCACTTTAACACAACATCATATTAACTACCAGCCCCCCTATTCAAGTGTAAAAGCGCTACACTAATAGGATAAAATAGAAAGAAAAATGTATGGAGTCGACAGTGTTACGACTTGATACTTTTATGACAATAAATAAATATACTAAATTAAATAAAAAATATAAATTAAATATAATTAATAAATAAATCCCATACAATTACCATTCTATATGTCTAGCGTTTGGTCACTTAACCAGGGGGCTATTTTATTAACTTTTAGGTAAGTTATACCAACCATAAGGTGAACAAACTATGCTCAAAGAAAAAACAAACTAAGAAAATAACGAGCCTGAAATAAGAGACTGTATTAATGTTCGAAATTAAAACGATATTAAATTGCATTTATTAAATCGATCTACCAAACACACTACAAATTATATTCATGCAATTATTTGGATTATTTTTGTACTTTGCTTTTTATTTTGAACTCAAACCCGGGTATATTTACGAATGTGAAAGACAATCGCATCAGTAGCTTTATTACGGAAAGTAAACCTAAGTGCTAAATTTAAAAATTGGGTATAGGTGTATAAAATTATCCTGGTTTTGTTTTTATAAAAATTTCCTGTCAAGGCACAATTCTAAGGGTTTATAACCCCTCGTTGATTTCCCTATCGTATTCCTACGTTTTTGCAACAAATAAATATCGCTGTACACATTACAACTAAAAATAAACAATGAAAATCGTAAACAAAACGCGAGGTAGCAAGGGTTAAGTATTACTAAAATTATGTCATTTATTATCAGTTTCAATTAAATTGACTAAAAATGTAAACAATTCTTTTGTGTCCCTTTAGTAACTGTTAATAAAAAATGGTTATGAAATCATATCAAAATTTGAATAATTATTAAGTTATATAATATTATTTTTTATTATATGACATGTAAATGTACCTCAAAAGATTGTTTACTTTTAGTGCTTAATAAAATCAATTATAAATAGCCACGGAGATAAATCGAGGGCTACTTTATAGTCAGCAACAAAAATAGCTAAATAATTTACTTTAAAGCATAAACAATTTCATGCCTAATAATTAAAGGAATTCTAAGATGCTGTTCTGCTGTTTTATAACTTGAAACTACCCGCAGCTCTCTGACACTTTTGATTACTTAAACCAATACTAAGGAAGATTTACTTCGAGTAATATTTACTTAGTGTCAGTCATTATGGTGGTATAAGGTTAATAGATTTTAATTTTTTTCCTTTATTTGATCTTAAGTTTCTCAACTTCTTAGGCTACTTATGTTACTGACTGTACAATTTTTAGCAATCACTCCTGTTATAAAAAGGAACTTGTTTATTCTACGATATTTATCACTTTGTATAATTAAGTAATTACCAATTTAATGGCGTCTAACTTAAAGTTTCGACAATGTCAGTTATCGGTTATAAAAAAAAACAATATAGCCCATTACTAAAATAAAACAATGCAAGTTCATTACATTGAGTGGGTAAGGACCATAAGTACATCCATTTGTCTATTGATAAATAACTATAATATAAACAATACAATAGACACTATACCCTAAGTACCTAACTATTTACTATTATGTGATGTAGGTACTTATACGTATATATTGAATACGTACGTGTCGTACGTATATACGGCTATTTTTTTATTAGTACAATAGAATAAATGGGGCTCTGCGTACCTGTTACTGATCATATAGCAGTCAAAAAAAACGACTTCCCAAAATTGTCTACCAAAATGAGTGATCAATGGTACAATCGCAATTAAATCAACATGAATTACAATTGCTACTAGTAAATAGCACGCGCAGTATTCTTGTACTCGTTTACGTATTCAGCCGTCATTGATTAATCGCGGCAAATTATGACTTCACAAAATTATATAAAAACAATACCTGTCCCAATAAGCCCTTAATGGTTTTGTACTAATTAAAAAATAGGGGTAATTAAATAATGTATGTAATAAAATAATCAGTATTACTTTATTCTTGTTCAAAATTCAGAAGAGAGAACTACCACTATTTCTTTTTTATGGTCACCCAGAGATAGAATGGGTGCCATAGGGTAGGGTCAAAACCAGAAAGTGGAACACAAGATCTCGTCAGAAGGAGAGGATCGGACTATTCTGCCTAGCCTACCAAATACAACTCACCGATATTATTTATTACTTAGGCGTGAGATAGTTAAACGTTCTGAGCGAGGTTTGTAGTTAAGATTTTTACTTCGTTAGGTGATTTTAGAAGGACACAGAAAATTAGATCATTGAAGGAAATTGTCGTCGACTCGGTATAGGCCGAGTCTGTACATGTTGGAAGATATAAACGGAATTTAATAGGGAATTATTTGTATGGAACCAATCATTGGAATGTCAATCATAAAGTAGAAACAAAAAGAGACAAATTTACGGGATTATCACTATCAATTTTAAACAAATGAAATTATTATTGATACAGTAATGACATGTTTAAAAAATCCATTAAGTACTGTAAATATACAGGAAATATCACATAAATGGTGTTTTCCACTTATCAAGTCATTTTCTATAAATCCGTTAATCAAATTCTTTCTTTCATTACCGTATTTTGGGGCAAACAAGGTGTAATATAATCAAAGGATTAATAACCTCATCACAAGAAAGAGAAGCAATATGAACAAAGAGAGTTTATGCACTAGCCAACCGTTGAAAAGGGGTCACAGAAGTTTTGAGAACCCTTTAAATAGACTGATGGGTCTATTAATAATAAAAAAATCCCTTTTACCGCATCTTTAACTCCAATACCGATATAAATCACAATATCTACCTAAATTCACTGTCTAAGTCTGCTTTACGCTGTCTATTTCTATGGAAACAAAATCAAAATTTCAAAATTCTTCTAATGCAAAATTTTGTTCATGGACCTGAAACAATAAAAAAAATATTTACATCCATGGTTTTATGTTATTAATTTCTATAAAACACTAAAACTACTAACACTAACACTTAAAAAAATCAACCTTCGCTATTCAGTTGGCGAAGTCACCAATTTAATTCCGACCAAATTGCATTGGAATTGTAAAGTTTCGTACTCTTAAACTGAACACTGGCTCCAAATTATTTTAATATTATGTGTCCATTGGGAGGAAGTAACTGAGATTAAAATATTGACTGATTAAAAAAAATATAAATGAATCATGATTTCTTTAAATCAACATTAATTTTAATTATATTTAATTTGTGAGTAGGCCACCAGGTTATAAACAAATTAAGTTAATTACAGAAAAACTAAGATAAAACCTTTATGGAAGTCAAAGGGATATCTTACCCATAAAACTAGGTATTCTCATAGACCAGAGAAGTGTGTTACTGCATTTGACTGTTACAACTTCTGAGCCGTCAAAGGTGTTAGAAGTGCTCACTAAATGACCAAATTTTAAAGGTTGGTCTTCTGTAAGAAATACATAATTTAATATTGGTTCTTGAGACCAAATGAAAATGAAGTCAATTAACAACTTATTTGTTTTACAAATTAAATGAGCTGTTCAAAGTGCTGAGCAAATTATAATACTATTCACACACATAATCAACTCATACATCCATCGTTTCACATAGTGTTTTTTTCTTTTAACTCATTAATATTAACAGAAATGTCTAAGACTGTTATTTATTTTTATCTTTATTTAAGTCTAAGAAGTAACCTCATAGCCGGTGCGTGCCGTCACGGCCACCTAACTCCCGAACAACAACCTAGGGAGTAGGAGTGGCTGAAAACCAGCGCTGGACCTGTTCATGCTTGTCCCGGTACAGCATTCGCTGAGTCCACTTCCTTTTGCTACTGTTTGTGTAATTGTTTTTTTTTTATGTTTTTTTTCGTGAGTGTCTCTTATGTAGCAATAAATGTCTTTATATTTTATTTATTTATGGGTCTACATTATTTGTATATCACTAGAATAGCACCTCTTCATTCAGAAGATGGGCAGCAGTGTCTTCTAACACCACTAATACTGCGATCCCCAAGCCACTTGCAAAGCGAGATAATTATGGCACCCCCCCTTTAAGGGATAGGCCTTTGTTCAACAGTGGACGTCTTCCGGCTGATGATGATGTTAATTGCTGTCTGAAATGTATGTGTGCAATGCACATCTCTGCCAACTGCACTAGAGAATACAAGCCTAATATTATACATAATTATGATTTTTACCTAAGTTCCATTTCAGTCCAGTTGAACTGACACGTTCGCAAGTCTCGCCAATGGGTATCAATGAGCACCAAGATCTTTTATGTTTCCTAGTCTCCTCAGGAATAGTGATAGCATGCTCTCCAGGACTTAATAGCCACGATATAGAGTCATCCGACAGTATGTAAACTTTTGTGTTTGGACACAACAAGTGCTTATCTCTAGCTAGGAATAATGATTGTATATTTCCTACAATCTGGTCTAAGCGGCCAGAATTTTGTGCAATTGCAAGGACATTTTCCAACTGTAAGTAAAATCTTGTATTAAGGTGTGTCATACTCATAACATTTATAAGTCAGTTAGAAGGGGAAGACCTCAGTGAATTAATTGATGTTCTGATAAATGGCTGGGTCAAGTCAAAGGGACATGTATCAAGAATCTTATAACAATAAAAGTAAAGATTGGTTCTAAATCTATGTCAACTCATTAGGCAAACAAGCATTATTGTATGTATGTAGTACTTTTTCATTCCACATTCCTTACTTAGGTATATTTAATAGAAACTTATTAAAATATTATTTGTCTGGTTTAGGAACTTGTAATTAATAAACTAACCTCCACTCCTATTAAGTTGCTATGAATATTCAATTCCAGTAGTGCTTTTGAAAAGTCTGTGTGGTCCTGGTCCGGGGTGTGTAATATCTAGAAAAGAAACAATCAATTGGCTCAAAACATATTTCTCATTTGCTCAAAACACTTTAAAACATATTATAAAAAAATCATAAAAAATAAAGCAAGCTTTAAAATTGATGGGGATGTAAAAAAAAAGAAGTATCACCTTACAACCTTTCTTTTTATATTTCTCTAATATTTCATCAGTGATAGAGTCAAAGTCACCAGACACAAGGTCTGGAATTCTCACATCTTTGGAAAATGTTTCAGTTTGAGTATGTAAAAAGTGGTCCCACCGCCTGGTACCTCCATCCACAGTCATTCTGATTGCGGCTAGACAAAACAATGTTCAGGTATTTCACATAAATAATAAATAACCATCTACACTGACATGACAGAGAGGTTGACTATATCTTTAAAATAGTAGGGATGTTACAATATTGGTCCCTGGGAGTTAAAAGAATACAAACACTCTAAGGAACACAAAAACGTATTTACAAAAATTGAACTTTTTTGAGCCTATTGTTATTTATGAGGCCCTCACTTCAATAGGAGATATATTATATTCACATACTGTCTCTCCATGGAGTAAAAGGGCTCTTTCTAAGTTGTCTGCAAAAATCGTGCTGCTGTCGTATGGTTTATACAAATATTGAACATCCAGGACAACAGCCATAATTACAGCTGGCCAATTGCAACACAAAGTGTGGGATTACAAATTATTCCATTATTGCTTAAAAAGACATAATACTAACTTGAAAACTTACCATTATTCCATAATTTCTTTAAAAAGTTTGGATTTTGTGTAATGGGTCTATTTAATATAAGAACAGCATATTTGGTGCTAGTCAAAGTCTGTTTCATAGTTATCCTTGTTATGTCCCATCTGATATACTGGTCGACACAGGGTGAATCACACAGATTCTGTGGAATAAACATGGAATAATAACTTGTCATTATTACATTAGATTTAAAAGGTTTTTTACAAAATTAAAAAATGTATTTATAATACTGAAGTATAAATATTGAAGTAAGTACACTGTAAAAAAAATACATTAAGTACACTGTAAAAATGTCAGCAATGAATGACTTAATAATAAATCAGGGTCAGTAATGATAATATCATTGCCTAAGAATTAATAAGATAAGTATTCTTAGATTGTCATGTTTCTTTTACAAGAGTAGGTTTATTTGTTATGATGAGTGGTGGTCTTGTCTACCAGCTACGAGCGTCATAATTTATTACCTTAGTTTATTACATTAAATTGAATGAGTAATTTGTGACAAGGACTTCATACTTGAACTTGTAATCAGTGTTATGAATAACCTGCTTTATATTAAAAATAAATTAACCATGTATCTTTTGTTTGTGGTATACAAGTATATCTTGCTATATACTTTTCTTTTGATAGTAAACATTTTAGTATTATGACTTGAATAAGTTATAGTACGTTACGTATTTTCATTGACTAAAATGATACTCACCTTAGTACTCATGGGTCCGTTATTAGTCATGGATGCAGAATATTGTGCGTCTAAGGATTTTATTGTTTCAAATTTTAAATACAAAGTTGAATGAAGATTTATTAACTGAGATAATCTCTATCAAGTTATCAACATAACCTAATTTTCTTTATTTTTGAATTTGAAGTTTTTTTGAACGATAGATTATAGCATAGATCATAGATATGTACGCGGCGAAGTAGCCAAGGATAAATTATTTTTAATTTATTTTACCTTAGCAACTCTGTTTGGTAATTTTTTTTTTGTTCTTGTTCAATCTTTATGGTTTTATGGTAATAGCATAGACCAAAAAGAATCTAATTTTCTCCATGGTAATAGTGAGACAAACTGGCCCCACGTACGCTACGTATGTGGTGCAACGTAAAAGACTTGGCATGCCCTCTGTCTTGTCCCATCAAATGCTGTTGTAACTTCTCAGAAGGTGCAGTAGTACTTCTAGATTCTGATCATGTCATCAATCAGGTCTTTTTATTCTAATAGCAAATTTTGGGATTTTTTATTAAGTTTATCCATAGAGAAAATAAGTATATATATATATGTATATATATAAAATAAGTATTCTCATTAGTCTATGGTTTATCTACGCAATCGAGACACACTCGTCCTAATGGTCCTATGCAGTGCAAACCTACACTTCTGACGCAACGCCAAGTCAAAAAAACATGATAGTTAATATTGGTATTTTCTAACTAGATCGATCAGCTGCCATTCACCCTGTTTACTACTATGTTACTACCCATTTTGTCAAAACCATAGACTAATCAGAATAAGACCTCCAACCTCTAACAATAGACTTTGCTCACTAGTTTCCCCAAACTGTGTAGGAAGGTCAAGATGGCGTTACTGTGCGCGTACTTACAAGTAATAACAATAATTTCTTTACTAATTGGCTTATAAGAATGGACAATAGATGGCGATGTCATAAATGTTGCAAAACTTAGTATACAAATTGACTTGTGCGTAATTGGAATAGATGGCGCTGTCGTAAATGTTACAAAACTAGATCATAAAGGACAATGCCAGATCCTGCCCTAGCCATATAGAGAATATATAAATCCACGAAAATAATTGTAACGACTACTGGACCTTTTCATAACAATTTGTTTTTCTTTAGAACTTGCGGATTTCAAATCAATGTTAAAAGGAATTCAACCCCGGAAATTCCCTTTTGCCATTTCCCCTATTCTATAACTATCTGCGTTTCTTGTTACGCATGAACATACCTAGGTAATAAAAATTAAATTACATAAAATAATTAATTATAGATCAAATGAAAGCGAACGTATGCATTACGTTGTACGTAAAAATCATTAAAGATTACGCAAATAATTATGTATTAGAAGAATGTTGCATAACAATTAGTTTCGCATTCATGGATTTTGTATAACGAAACGTTATTGAAGCGCATGCGCGTATTATTCTTATGTCAAAGTTAAAAGTATGACATTGACATTAATTCGCTCCAATACTATTTTTAAATATAAAGTACGTTATTGAAGCGCATGCGTGTATTAGTCTTATGTCAAAGTTAAAATTATGACATTGAAATTCATTCGCTCCAATAATATTTTTAAATATAAAATACATACAAGTACATATAAAAAATACAAGATATATGTTCTTAAACAATAAACGCAATGTATGAACATCTATTTTACCATTATATTATATATCAATATAGACTTATGGTTTATAACACTGACTGCAGATTTTATGTCACTGTGATCAAATCACAACTTCAGCTTATACTTTTTGAATCTTTTTATGTTCATATTATAATATTATGTTGATGTGTGACACAATTTATAGTAGATATATTTAAGCCACGCACAACGTCAGCTCCTCGTATTTTACTTCAATTCAAACCAAAAAATAAGCATAACAATAACTTAAATAGTTCGTCTTCCGGCTGATGAAAATAATCAAATGTGTTAAATAGTGTAATCAATTTTAACAGTTGGCATACAATTCTAAAATACAAATTCACCGTGTCTTAACGTTTCTTAAACAATAAACGCAGGTTTGGAACATCTATTTTGCCGATTTAATGTTAGAATAGTCTTGAAATATGTAACTCTGATCGCAGCTTACATGATGCTAAGATCAAATCACGGTAATATGAATCACTTTTTGAATCTTTTTTTCAAATTTCTAGAACATTCCACTGATACAAGAACCAAAAAATAAAACAACTACGTATGAACTGAATTATCTCATTCGAATCCACAAAATATTATTTTATGATACGCCTAATATCACGAAGTAATTATAAATATTATGATAATGGTGGATATATTTATGAAAAATGGTCGCCTAACAGTAGCCGAGTCGTATTATTGTAATTGAGTTTATTATCAGTTGTCATATGATTCTAAAATTCAAATTCACCGCGTCATAACGTTTCTTAAACAATAAAAGCAGGTTTGGAACATCTATTTTGACAAATTATTAAGTGGTAGATTAGTCATACAGTATGTAACACTGACTGTAATGAACATGATACTGGGGTCAAATCATGACATATAAGTTCACTTTTTGAATCTTTTTATGTTAAAATTTCTACAACATTCCACTGCACTGATACAAGAACCAAAAAGTAAAACAACTACGTATGAACTGAATTATCTCTTTCGAATCCACTAAATATTATTTTATCGTATTATTATTAATTAAATTGTAAAACCATATTAAGTAAGTCTTGCACTTATTACTATCAAATATTAACAAATCGCACGTTAACTGCTTCCAACAACATAATGTAAAATAAAAAGCTTTTATATATCAGAAATAGTTTAAAAAAATTTAAAAAATAATGTCTACCACAAGGATTTGAACTTACGACTACTAAAATGAAAAGCAGAACCATAATCGACTGAACTACCATATCTTCCAGTTTTGCATCGAATTTAAAGTTCCTTTTTCTTTTAAGTCGATTAGAAAAAATACATTCAAATACATTCCAGCAATGAATTTAAAAACTATTATAGATAAATAAAAAATTAGGTAAACTTACAAGTATTACTGGTAAAATAGCTCGCGGAACTTGTGCTATGAATGTGACCACTTTTTCATCTAAATCGGCCCTGAATCAACTTCAAATACCTTTTAACATGTCCTATATAGTTTTGGCTTTAACCATTCACCCACTAACTAATCATCAAAAAGCATTAAAATATTATAATTAATAATAATTATATTTTTGATGTAAATAAAATATTTAATTTCGTAATAATTATTACGAAGTAAGCGTATGTATGTTCTTTATGAGTGTTCATATAATCACTATCTCATTTATTTCCGCGCCATCTATCTGTGTTATAATCAACAAGTTCATAAAGAGAAGGTTCAGTTTGTTGTTGTATCCGTAAACTAGTCTAAAAATACGCGATCGTGATTTTTGGAACTCCTAGTGACATCTCTGATGGCATGGGGAACTAATCGATCTTGGCTTGCTGTTTTGTTAAGACACCGCCCCTCTTCTATACTTATTTTCTCTATGTCAAAACGCATGCAGAGAAAAGTAGATTAAGGCGGAGTTGCTTTAGCTTTACTTGACACACACGTAAATGTTCAAAAGAGCAATACCAATTTTGTTTTCTTCCAGCAGCCTTAATAATGTTTTTAAATTTTTTGTTTTCTACTTGCAGTCCTAATAAGGTTGATATCCTGCAAGTGCAAGGTTATTTATGCCATGAAACAACGCTTTATATTTTACGTACGTTAATGTATCTTTAATAGACTGTTTGAAGCAACTAGCCCTAATCCTACGCTTAAGATCTAGAAACACGCTGGACACATGCGTGGGGTAGCGTCGGAACATCTCCTCCTCATTCCCACGCCCAGACACCGCAGATTAGCGTGGCATCAATGAAGTGTTGCGTAAAATATACCGCCTTAATTTTCAAGTGCATTGTAAAGGTATCGTGCATTTTTTCCGTTTCGCTAATTGAGACTTTCACTAGAAATCTAAGTTGAAGGCCTGGGATGGTTTAAATTCTTTACTCTGAGCTTGTAACACTATTGATTGATCTGTCAAAGTCAAACTAGAAGTCATTGTTGTGAAATTTTGTAGGTATCGTCAAGGTATTCCTAGCTTTATTTTGAAACTTCTAATATTCCAATATGAATAGAATATTTGGAAGAGGAAAACCCAAGGAGCCCGGCCCCAGCATCTCCGATTGTATTAGCAATGTGAGTTTACTGTAAAGGAATGAAATTCTTATAAACAAGCTATTTGCTAATGATGATTCATAGCCGTGATTGATGAATTTGCTGTTGATTCCAGGTTGATGGCAGGGCTGATAATATTGAGCAAAAAGTTCAAAAACTGGAGACAGAACTTAGAAAATACAAGGATCAAATGAATAAAATGAGGGAGGGACCAGCAAAAAATTCAGTAAAACAAAAAGCAATGAGGGTTTTAAAACAGAAGAAAATGTATGTTTTATTATTTTTATCTTTACATTAGTCATTGAAATCACCCATATCACTTTCTCTGAATGTCTTAAAATTTTAAACATCTCTCTTAAGGCTTATTTTCCAGTAAATAAGACATTTTTCTTTATAATAAAACCTCAGTTGTACATTGCACAATGACCTTGTTGTGGTTTATCCTAATAAATTAACTTAAAGTTTTATCAAATTATTAAACACTGCATTGAATAGAATAGAAAAATAAACATATAAACAATATTTTTCCTTCCCTTTCGTGGTACAGTCGGCAACAGAAGTAGCTTAACATGTTAAGAAACATGCTATGGTCAAATAATTGAAAGAATAAAACATCAAGTCAAGTTATTGTTTCAAATTATAGGAACATCGTAATGATGATCTGAGGGTATTTAAGACTTTTTGCTATGTAAGAAGTAGTTCTACAATTAATGGTATGTTTAAAAAATTTAATGGTCAGCTACTTACGTTGCTGACTGTACTACACAATATTATCTTTTAGCATTGTTTTATCAAGATGTGGGTTTTGTATATTAATTTAAAGTAACTATGATTGTATGTATTATAAACTGGCTAGTAATTGCTTATTGTGAAGTGGATAATTTGTCATCAATACTTTTATAGTTAACGGATTACTGGACTAAAGGTGGTTTTACCAGTGCAATGGTTTTAAATACCTTTGTGAATAGAGTATTATTTTAAATAAGGAGGTCCATTGTTCACAAAACTGCAGGATGATCTCTTTTACATATCAATAATACATTATACAAAACAGTACATTGATGGCTAAATTTAAAAAAATGATTAGGTTTTTATCAGGCTGCAATTTTTGATTGTAACCAACAGTTTGGTACACCCTAATTTATAGGTTTATTGGGGCTAATTACTTTCAGGTATGAGCAACAGCTAGACAATCTAAGGGCACAGTCATTTAACATGGAACAAGCAAATTATGCCACACAGACACTAAAAGATACTCATGCTACTGTGGCAGCTATGAAAGATGGTGTCACTCAGATGAAAAAGGAGTTCAAGAAGATCAACATTGACACCATTGAGGTTTGTTATATAGGACTGATGTCTGATATTAAGATCACTACATTCCTGCTGTCAGGTTTAATAACAATGATTTTCATTCTTGAGTTTGTGGTGTATTAGATTAATTATTAAGTTTGTAAAATATACCATTGAATTCATATAGAATCATCGAAATTTAGTTTTAAATATCTGGACTATATTGTGGTTACAATTCATATAACATTAGTTTGTAGAGGAAGGGATGTGTAGTTCCTCCAAAAATAAGAGAGATCTTCCAACCAGGCGGTGGTATGCCTGGTGGGCCGTGGCGCCCCACTTCTCATTTGGGGCGGCTATACATATTCAGCGATCGCTTCGCTAGCGCGATGCAGGAATAGCATCGTAGATCGTTCTTCGTCGTATAGATGTCGCTACAAGTTCATCATCAGCTGGAAGATATGCACTGTTGAACAAAGGCCTCCCCCTTAGAACGCCACAATAAACGGCAACTTATTAACATTAGTATTTAATTGTAATAATTTCAGGATGTTAACGACGAGCTAGCCGACATGCTGGAGCAGGCTGACGAGGTCCAGGAGGCGCTGGGTCGCCAGTACGGCATGCCGGAGATTGATGATGATGAGCTCGCTGCTGAGTTAGATGCTCTTGGTAAGCATTTTACGTACATAGTCATATTTCCAAGAGGTTTTGAATATATATATTACTAGTTGCGCCTTGCGCTGTTACCCGCTACATTTCGGGATAAAAAGCCTCCATACCAAATTTTATCAAAATCGGTCCTGCCGTTTAAACGTGAAAAACTTTCAAACATAAAAATACACACACTTAAACTCGCAAACTTTCGTCTTTATAATATTAGTAAGATGTCATTGCTGAACACTTTGCTTAATAATACCTATTGGTTTAGCTGGGCATTTTTCGCACTTTGCCACTTCATTGGGCCATTGTACGTGTAATTTAACCTAGTGTGTTGTATTGTATATAATACATACCTACTATACAGTGTCTACCTGCTAGAAAATCAGTATGTAGGTTATCCATTTATCAGGACTCCAGCATACCCCTTTCTAGCCTATTCACATTCATCATACTGGTTACTGAGTTTTTTTTCCGTCTCGTCCATAAAATAAATCTATAAGGCGAAAATTATATGCCTGACTAAGCTAACCTATAATAAGAGTTAACGAGTCTTAACCGCGTACGTAATTAAAGGTATAAATACCTATTTTTTTGATTAATATTATATTTTAAAATAGGTATTTATACCGGTAATTACGTACGCCGTTAAGACCCGTTAACTCTTATAGTATGATGTATACAAACCGCGATAATCCAAAAAACTTATAAGCTAACTAACGACCTGATCGGCGCAGTGGCTAAGCGATTAGACTGCTGTGCTAAGGGTTGTGGGTTCGATTCCCGCACGGGGCAGAAATTAGTGAGATCCACATTTGATTGTCCCGAGTCTGGGTGTTTGTGTATGTGATATTTCATGTTTGTGAAAGGCACCCACGGGGGTGACGTTTTTAAATAAGAAAAAAACCTGACCTAACCATACAATGTCAACGTATAATTGCAGGCGACGAGATAGCCCTGGACGACGACGCGTCCTACCTGGATGACGTGGTGAAGGCTCCGGCCGCGCCCGACAAGGAGCCCGGCGCCGACAGCGTGCGCAACAAGGACGGCGTGCCCGTCGACGAGTTCGGCCTGCCGCAGGTGCCCAGCGCCGTGCAGACCTCGCGCTGAGCGCCCCGCGCTGTGCGTACAGGTGATCCATTCTGTATACTACATCAATCATTCTGTATATTCATTCAAGTTGGTTGCCCCTGTACTATGGTATTCATTATAATTAAATTAAATTACGGAATTAGCAAACTCATGTTTAAAATTTTGGCATGGCGTTTCGACCGGGTTGCACCGGCCGTGGTCGCAAGCAAATGACTGGTGCAACACGATCCAAACGTCAAGCCAAAATTAAAAACATGAGTTCGCGTTAATTCCGGTGTAATAATTTTATTAGATGGTATTCATTGTTTCTACTTAGCCCATCATTGTAGTAAAAGCCTAGTCGACTTGTGGCTGTCGGCGAGTACGAACTCAAGAATGTAATAATAATGTTTTGTATTATTCGGTCAGTCACGACATTGATAATAGTGACATAGGAACTGCTTATGTCGATTTTGATTCCTCACCTTCATGCCTCTACCTAGGTTAATTTCCCGGCAAAGCATTTATTAAAATTGATACCTTCAATAAACTACTATGGGATATTGGGCAAGACCAAATAGCACAAACCCGGAAGAGTTGGAATATTGCTAAATCTATTTATTCTAGTATCATATTCATACTCTTTATTTGCGTTCCACAATGTACAGTAGGTGTTAAACGGCTTAGAGCTAGATACAATCATGGACCCTGTGGGGCACGTCGAACATTGTCCCCCTTATTCAACAATTTTAAACCAAGGATTAAATTATACCTGTCACTGTCGTTTGCATATCAAAGAATAGAGGTGTCAATAGACTTAATACAGGTTTAGTTAATGCCGATATGATCCTCGTTTATGAATAAGAGGGTGTATGTATACATTGTATGATTGAAGTCTCGTTCTACATGTCTGGGCAAAAAGGATTAGATAATCACGTCTGCAACGATATACCTATCGTATTTTATGTCGAGATTATTTGTAATCAGAAAATTCCCTATGCAGAAGCTTCCCGCCGACTTTACAAGGGCTGATGTTTCAACATAATAATTACCTGTACTGCATAATGTACCATAATATCTTCAGTGCATATTGTATTATAAGAAGAGCTAAAAGCATTCTAATTTCACTTTGTAACTTAAATTGTACTTGTGATAAATATTCAGCACTCATTTGTTTTATTTTATGAGAAGATACCTTTTTTTTCATGTATTAGACAGGGTGCTGTGGAGGTTTTTGAGTGTGCAAAATGTTAGGACCGCAGTCTGTTAATTGTTTTGAGTTCATAAAAGCTTGCAGTTTAAGATTCTGGATATTACCGGCAAGATACAAGGTTCATTTTTATTATTATAAGTGTCCAAAGAGATACTATACTTCATAAAATATAGCTTGATACCTGTGACGTTTGTCAGCATGACATTACTAGGGATGGGAGCGTCTTTCATACTTTATCGATATCTATGTCATAATGTGTTTTTTTAAAAATGACATTGTAACGACATTGAAAGAAAGAATGAAGAAAGAATTAAAGATGTACCTAAGTTTAAATCATAATAAGGTGAAAATAAATGTTTTCTTTAGAAAACTCCGCACTATCGGTTTATTTTGCCATTCATTATTATTTCAAAAAAAGAGCAAATGTAACCCCAATATTATTTAATAGTTAATTTAAATGATATGAAATAAGAGAAATGAGTAGGTATTTAAAATTTTAATTGTCGAAAGGTGTACATCCGAGATCAACATCACACTCAAATTCCGATTCATCGCTGGAGCAGTCCTGAAGATTAATAATCAACTCTTGATCACATATGTTGTCAAACTGAAGATCGCGCTCCCAATCTTTTTGAATAACATTTTTGGTTCTGTCGACTACTTTTTTCCAATCATCATCAGCCATCTCCGTTGACGATTCTCCATACTTTTCTTTGCTAATTCGAGCTACTGTAGCTCGTCCGATACCAAGAGCGTCAGCAACTCTATTGCACACTTGCTCCAATGGTAGTAGCGGTCCGCCATTTTGATTTTCGCGTTCAAAATACTCGCGCAAACGGATCACAAATTCGCGACATTCACTGTTCAAAACAGTCTTTTTTTGTCTTTTCGGCATTGTGGTGCAAGAAAAAACAACAAAAAGGTAACAACAAAACTTAACAAAGTAACACAATAACAACAAAACAATAGATAGCGTATACAAGGCGTCGCGTCGGCACTCGTACTGACTCAAAAAAGATGGCGCCCGCTTGTTTCCTGCACGCGAAACCATTATTGCCAGACTAAAAAAATACGAATCTATAGTAAAAACATTATTTTATTTAATAATTTTATCCATTTAATACTAGTGAAATTTTCATACTATTATTTTATCGATATTCGTCTGTCAGTCAGTTACACGGCCCTACCAGTCTTCAAAACGCGTTTATAAAATAAGCTAAGAACCAAAAAATATTTAAGAAAAATTAGAAATTATTGAAATTACCCTTGTTTTTACTGGTATCTTTATAATAACATGATTGTTTTTAAAAATGTGTTCTATTTTTATACACAAATGTCGTATTCATATTTAAAAACTTGAACTTTTGCAGAAATAAATTTAGTAAAGCTGTCTTTAAAACGTAGTCGCTAACGTCCCAGGTATCAAGCTATATTTTATGAAGTATAGTTATGGCAATTTCAAGTATATTAATAATTGTTTTAGTGAAAGTATCAATGTTTTTCTAATAATTATTGGTACTTATACATAAAACAATCAGCAGACTGCGGTCCTCATAGTTTGCACACTCAAGTACCACTGGTGCCTGCACTAAATCACGCTTAGTTTTAAGGCAGAACTATGTCTGCTTCACCAGCCAATGAGTGTTCATTATTCATCTTCAATTTTTGTCATAATTATAAAAAGGTATAGATAAACTGTATAATTGAAAATATTTACTGAGTAAATATATAATAGTGTAATGAATTAAATGTTGGCTTTGAAAACTGCTATATAAATTAGGTTTGATTTTATAAAACAGTTTGTTATGAAGTATTGTCCCGGTAATTTATTTTTATCATACAAAGTGAAATAAAATTAATATTCTAATAAATGTTTTGTGATTCAAATTTTATTATTAGTTGCTGTAACTTTATATGTAAATGTAATCTAGTTCTTATCATTTTTATAAACTTAAGTTGTAATACATTATCTTTGTAATTTTGTTGTTTTATTTAAACATACAGGAAGTTTCAGGAGACTGTGGGTGGAGTATAAGGGTTTGTACATATCTGTCGGAAAATGCGTCGCGTATTATCGGTCGGGTAGCGCCTGAATAGACAAATATATGATTAAAGAATTAACCTTTCAACCTCAACCGATGTTGCGTTAGTCGGTTGAGTGAAAGGTTTTTTCACACAGCCTGTGTTGTCCCACTGCGGGGCAAAGGCCACCCTTTCATACTTCTACTTTATGCGGTCGTGTGGTAAATGGACCAGTGAAAGTTGAATGTTTTATATTTGCGTTGCGTTTTGACGCATTTTCCGTAAAATATGTACCGACCCTAAGAGAAATTAAAGGTATATATATGTTTCGCTTAAACGCGGCCTTAAGACATTCTGTCTAGCAATTGGTTTTTTTTTAAGGGCGTTTCGGGTAAGAAAGGCATATAGATTAAGTGTAAACATAATAAAACACAAAGATACATATTGGTTACAACCGACTTTTAATACATAATAATAATTTAATTGAATTATATTACACAGTCAATTCTAAAATACTGTTATGTGCATCACTTACGATTTATAAGACATTAGTGCGTATACTGTATCACAGTAAATCGGTAACTGGTGCATTTCAACGTTTTCTCGACACAATAAATAATACTCGTCCTCATTACCATCCTAAATTATGTACAACCACTCCGAACTTTGTGATAATAACTATGCATTGCAAACAGTCTAGTTTTATTATCTATGAATGAAGAACCACTCGCAACTTAATCCAGGGCCTCCTGTCCAGTCTTTGGCAAGAAGAAGCAGAGTATCGCAGCAACTGTAGATTAGAACACGAATATTAGAAAGTTATATAGATAAAATCATTTAATCAAACTAGACTTAAAAAGTATTTTTTGCACGTCAAATTAAATAAAGACAGCCCCCAACCCCGCCCGTCACTGCTTCCTCGTGCTGGGAAGAAGAAACGGCGCGCGGCGCAACAATCTACCCAGCAGCACAATCTGTATATTCTCAGTAGCACTACCAACCCGCAGTGAGCTAGCGTAGTGATCAATGCTTAATCCTTCTCTATACGAGAAGTGGCCTTTGCACTGCAGTGGGACAGTTATAGGCTGTTTTATACTCACTAGCTCTAAAGACACACTGACCGCTCGTTATAAAAGTAGCAGTTGGTATAGTAGTTTAGACTTGTGAGCATTAAACAAGCACATTGTTAACTACCTACTTTAAGATTTCAATTTATATTCTGGGACTGAAAACCTTTTGCATTATACTTTTCTACTAACCTATAAAAATATGAGTAAATAGATAAGAGGGTGTATCGTTTTTATCAATTTTGGATTTTGCCAGTGATGCCTTGAAAGTTATTCCACGAGATATGGTTCACATCAACCTATTCCAGTCCTCTGCTGGACGTATACCTCCACCACAGTACGCCACAAGGCCCGCTCTCCGGAGATATGGTTAGTAGGTATAGGTACCTAACTATGAATCTGAAGATTTTAGATTGTATACTTAATACTGTTTGCTATAATTATGTTTTATCACTACTTACGGAAGAGGAATGCTGCAAACACGACGATGGGGATGACACAGTTGATGTCGATGAGGTACCCGAAGGAAACGTTGCCTATGAGACCGCCGCCTCGACCCGCCGTTAAGGACAGCGCCGCTGCCATTACCCTGTCACCATACCCAATATTTAGAACATAGTCGCTTATTACTGTAACAGTAACATTAGGCATCTACTTATCGGTGTTATCTATTTGCTTGGCCTCTAATAGATGCACAACACAATGTAATGTAACATCGCATACGGCGTGTAGGTAGATAGGTACCTATTTAGTGACAAGAATTACGTGTAAGATAGAATAGAATAGAATGTTTATCTAAATACAATTGGTAAAATACATCATGAATCTTAAAATAATAGGTAATGGAATGTTCGGTACCTATACTAAATAGGTTAGTACTAAATGAACGTAGGCCGCCGTTCTCGCACACGGAGTCGCTTTAAACCATGCTCCGTCGTCAAAAAATACGCAAATGATTACCTATACATAACGCACGCAGGAATGAGGTAGGTATAGATGTTCTATCTCACGAAGTCCGTTTTACTATGAAGGTTTTTAGGCGTGCACATGCACATTGTTTTAATGTGTGTTACTGGAAGAGCGCTCCGTCACGGTTGCGACGCGACACGGCGATCAAGCGCGTGTATCATTAAACGTTACAACTACAGTGTGAGCCAAACGGACTTCGTAAGTTTGAACATCTATACGTACCTAATTTACAATTGTCTTTTAAGGAATTTCATACCTAAGGTTCGTAGGGAACAAGTCGACCAGGACGCAGAATACAAGACTGATGGCGAGTGAGGTAAGGGCTTCAAAGATGCAGGAGAGCACCAAGTTCTGCGACGAGTTTTGGACGAAGTACAGACCGACTGTCACTATGCCGGCGACACCCAAACTGAAAACTAAATACAAATGTTTGCATATTAATTACAGACTTTTATGGTAAGCACTTATTGTTCGTAATTTTTTATCTTTGTTCTTGTTAGTAGAGAAATTACCACTCTTCCTGTCCTGTGCCTGAGCTTATTATAGATCTACGTAAATATAAGTTTTTTTCCTAGTGGACTGCGAAGAGACCAAGGATGGTGGATGTATACAGTCGTGTAGTTTCGTAGCAACATTTGAAACTTCTATTTTTGTCCAAGTAGGTGCCTACTTCAATACTAAATACTTATTTCACAATACCCAGCCTTTTACTGTGTAGGAAACAGCTATCAGCTATTTATAATTAAAAATAAGTATGTACCTACCTACCTACGGTGGCACCTACTTATTAGGTATATATTTTCAAATTAAGGGTTCCATTAAATGGTAAGTATCGAAACTCTAGGGTGAATAGAAACAAAACTTTGGAAATGATCATAACATAAAATTATGTTAGTTGTCAGAAATGACTCTCGTTTGTTGTCTTTAATACAATTTAACGTATAGGGTCCATATTGGTGACAGTCTCTAGGAAGGTTTTTTATCATAAAATCAGTTCCAATGTTTTGTTTCTATTCACCCTTGAGTTTGATACACCGCGTTTCACCGACTTACTCAGGAAGAATTTAGCTCCAAGTCTGTGTACACAAAGAGGTAACCACAGAGAAGTAGGGATACAAGCGAGACCGACGATCAAGGTGTGCATGTAGACGCTAGAGTCGATTTTCTTGGAGCAGTCGAAGGCGTCGCCTTCTAATCCTTCCACTACCACGATGCCTGACACATCGCACACGGACGCTGACGTGTTAGGGAAACGTTTCTCAAACTCCTCGTACCGGTTGAATAACTCGGGGAACCAAACCATGAGCGTGTAATAACTGAAATTAATATGTCGTTATTAGAATTTATCACGAAGCCATGCCGTGCCGGTTTACCCTCGGATATATAGGATTAACGCAAGACCTGAAAGTAAATGGTTCAGAATAGGCTTCTGAATCGAATTCCGTCATAATATATACATCATACATGTTAAATTTGGCACTACAGCTTTCCATCTCACCAAATTAAATTCTAGATAATTTTTAATAAACTAATTGGGGTGTCTGAGGTCTTGCGTTAAATCTGGGACATCTTGTATAGTAAATAATATGGATAACACTCACGAAGGTTATCATATTGTAACAGACGTAACAGTTAGAATTCTGGTATTAGGTACCTACTGCCTTGAGATAGTGAATAAATATAGAGGTCTAATAGGTCCTACTTATAAGTAAAGTTCTAAATTACCTCGTGGTCAAACCGAACTGTATGATGCAGGTTAGGATTGTGTACTTTAGGTAAGGTGGCCTGCACAGAGCCTTGGTTTGGAGCCAAATCTCATTCACCAATCGCTTGAGTTCCTTAGGCTTGCGCATGCTAAGACTTCTGATAGACTTGATCGACGTCTGAGAGCCTACAGACACAGTTCGCATTTTCTCCTTGAGACTTTTAATCTGCAACGAAAACAATTGATTAGAAACTTAGGTATACCCACATACCTAATTTTAGTTGATAGGTAACTATATTTTACATATATTACTGTAGAGTAGAAAAATGGGAAGTCCTTTACAGTGTTGCGTCAAAATATACAAGTAAATAAATCTGTAGGCGACCTATAGATTACAAACTTAGGAATTGTCAATTAGTGATAAGTTTGGGACTTAGGTAGATACTAGTTTTTTATTTTTGATAAGTTTGTAAATGTTTTGTTTTGTAAACGTATACTATCTATGTAGTCTTTGAATTTTATTTTACTTTAATTTTAAATTAATAAAATGAACTATTTAAATATTTAAGTCAAGCGATCGCCTGAGGCACAGGTTAACCCTAGTTCAGGCTGGCAGCAATTAAAATATTATGAACCTTATTATACTATTACCTACCAACTTAGGTGTAAAAATGTTATTTTAGTTAAGTCTTACACGTGTAACTTAAGTATTATTGGAACTTCTGTATTTATAAGATCTACTTTAATTCAAAATGTTCTACACTGTAACATATATTTGGTCAAATAAATAAATATTATTATTATTATTATTTAATGAATATCTACCGGGTAGTTATCAGGGTCGTCGCCAGTGTTTCTCTTGTAGATGCTCTTAAGGACCGCCAGGGCTTCATCGTAGTCGCCGCACTCCATCATGAACTTGGGGCTCTCGGGGAAGTAAAAGAGCCAGCAGCCGAGCAAGAGCGAGGGTACACCGCACGCGGCCACGAACCAATTCCATGAGTCATATGAAAAGTTGCCGTTCTCTATACGAATGCCACTGATTGGGATGATTCCCCAAGCGATCACTGCAACAAGATATACTTAATTGTAATCCTGTGTGTTTACCTATAATGTTTACTATGAGTGCCTACGAGTTAGATATATTCCGATAGCAATGACTACTCATCGCAGTCCAACAGTCTATAAAGTGTACCTACAAGGAAATATTTTGAAGGAAGCATGACATTATTGTATCAGGTTTTTTATAATTATAATTATTTCATATTGGTTTTCTTACATGGTAGCAAGATAACTCCGAGGGTCCAGAACATTTCCATCCAACAGAGGATCTTCTCTCTGTATTTGGTCTGCTGGAATTCACCCAAGTAGGGGAAGCAGATACCCATGGCGCCAGCAACACTGTAATAATTAGATAAGTAAGTCACAATTACCCTTGTTTAATATCAAGCAACGGGATCTAAACATTTACAATTTAATTATACCTTGTAAACCAATAACTAGGTACCCTTAATGTTCCTTTTGAGGACAAAAACATTGAAACACCTGTTTTATAAAAGTTGAAAAAGAAATTACTTAAGTACCTATATCATACAAATTGACAATTCTTATATTGTCCTGCTAGGAGTGGAATTTATTTGTCAATTTTCAACCTTGTGGCGTTTATAGTTCCTGAGATATCGTGATCATTCAGTCGTATGGTGAGGAATAAGTATATCATATTATAGATGACTATGTATCTATAGAAGAAGATTGCGTTTAAACTGGTTTAAAGACAATCGTAGTGATGACACTATTTTACTCGTTAACGCATAATTAGTGAATGTAAGAAGCGTGTTCTTTTTATCGGCTGTAGCGTGACTAGTCAACGATTTGATGGTTTCATTGTACTGTGTACCTACCGGAACTAAGAAAAATATCTAGGAGGCTGTAAAACAGGTGTCAGTAACACAGTGAGAATTTCAGCGTATTGAAAAATTACATTAAAATAACTGTCAAAAGTCGATTATTGAGCTTCTAACTTTATATTTGGCAGCAGATGGTTACAGTTGGTATTCAAGCCAATAGTTTTACACAGCACACAACACACTTACAGCCTTTATTTTTGATACTTACGAGAAACCATTGACGAATCGACAGGCCATAAAGACGGGTAAAATCTGGACGAAAGAGGACAAAATTCCTACGAAACCGTCCAGTAGCAGGGTCGACACGAGCACCACTTTTCTGCCTTTCGTGTCGGCCAAGCAACCCCAGAAGTATGACCCGAGCACCATACCTGCACAAAGTACCATTAATTTAATTGATTGAACATACACGGTATTAGATACCTACTATGAAATAACCCTGTTAACCTTGATGCAAGGATAGTGGATTTTATGACCCGCATAGAAGAGTTATCGCTACGGTTATAGATCCTATATGGAAAATTGAAGTAATACAAGCTTGTAAATGAATAATATTTAGTTTTTCTTGAGCAGTAACATCGAGTCCCTTCAAGGTAAATGTAATTTTTCCAAAAAAGAGTCGTATTTTTTAGCTGACAAGGTTGAAATACCGATAGGTATAGCAAAAACATGCCTAGTAAAGATTAGTAGTCTCAGTAAAGATTTATTTACAAAACATTATTTTATCATGAACATCTTACCCAACATAGGGGCGGCAGTAAGCCAGCCCTTATCTTCCGATGTCATCTGGAAGTCACATGTCGCCGCCGGCAAGACGAACGACACTATAGTGATACCGATGGCGGTGTTGGCATAGATCAGGCCAGTAACCGCCAGCAGGCAGAAGTGGAAACGACCGAACCCTGGAATTATAAACAACACATTCTGTTAGTCTTTATAATAATCCCTCTAACTTGAGGTCTTAAACCTATTGGATATTCTGGCCACTTTAGGATAATGGGGCCAATGAGCTATGTTGTTTTCCGTCCTTCCAACTAAGTCGGCGCACCCCGGACGGTCAACCTCGCTACCATCCTTGTTGACTCACCAATCTCTACACCACGGCATGACCTATTCCATGTAGCTATGCGGCTATTGGTTTATGCCGATACGAAGTAGGAGATAAACTCGGTGATCCGGGGACTAAGGGACCCCCATACAAGATAGGTAGTTGAATTGTAATTGATTGCTTAGGTATCTACACAAAATTAGGATTGAATATTTGGTAAGTAGCAATAAAAGTTAGTCTTAAGGTCTTAACCTCGCCTAGACCATATATGTGCCTCTAATGTAGGTAATATTTCAGATTCTACCTTTAAGCATTACATAGGTAAAATACTGCCCCCCTAACTTGACAAGCATTCGCTTGTAATGTAGCATTTTAGATTCGACTTTGAGCATTACAAGTTGAATATTACACATAGTATCAAGTTGCACACTGTGCTTATGCTCGGATCTCTTCTTTCACCAATGTTATGCTCGAATCCGTAACGTTACTGGTTACGAACTGTATCTAATGCTCGGTTCCATCACCCTCACAGATGTAATGCTCGACTCTGTAACGTTACATTATAGGTGAATACTCCCGGTGAGGGAGCACCTTTAGTTTTATCTACTCCTTCATTGCAGTGCAAATTGATAGAATAAACAGCTCTATTATTTATTGATTAATATCAATAATGGAAGCTCAGCATTAGCTGATGTTCCATTGTTATCTGTTTATTGGCTATTATGTTAATTAACCTACCAGTTAATAAGTCGATAACTACATTATACTGTATCCTCTTTGCTTTGTAGGATAAGAAAAGGTAGAATGTGTTAGGGAAATTTTCTCGTATGTCAAAGAAGTATAAAACTGAGTATAAAACATAATGTACCCACCTGTCGCTGATATAGCAGCTTCAAAGTCGGCCCCAGATTCCATAAAATCGAGACCTGCGAAATAAAAACATAAATTAAATGAAACTCTTTTCCAGGCATGGCAAATATTAATAGGAGTTTTGCCGGTGATTAAAAATTTTGTATCTATAGAGCCTTCTTGTGTTTCCACTTTGTATTTATTGTTTCTTGTTATGTTGCTAATATCGAACGCTTAGAGAGACGCTTAAGAATAATCGTTTCACGCTGCCGCATAATAAATTTAGATAAGTAAAATACAAGAGTAACTCGATTTCATTAATAAGTATAAAGATAAAAAAATATAATTCTAAACAATTTTGGTAATGTCGGTATTCAGTAAAAAAGGTTTCAGCCTTGAATTTGCGCACTTCAGATAAATACGTTACATTCGTTATATTTTATTAATTACCCTCATTAGCACTTTTTTAAATTGTCAAGATGTTTCACAAGACATTCTTCCATAAAAATTAATGTATTAAATGTTAATGAATTGTGATTTCGCATATTTTATTGGTTTTTATGTGTTGTTCTGGAGTTTACCAAATTTATATTTGATGTATTTACAGTTATGTGATCAATGTGACTGATTACATCTATTCAAATATAATAATAAAGGTATTAGGTACTGTTTCGCAAATGGAAAAATATATTTGTACTATAAGCGATAAAGCAACTTTAGCCACAGATCCGCCGTAGAAATACAGAGTGATAAAAGTCGAGTACCTTATTCCTAGAAACGGTGTGACTGTTTGTACTTAAGGTGTGTCTAATCTCGAGACCAATGACAATGGGATTGAATATTTTGGTCAATACGTGAGGATTTTGATTAACAATAACATCATACGGCGTCGATAAACTTCTTCTGTGTTACAAAAGCCGACAGAGTGAAGTGTTATTGTCATAATTTAGGAAAATACCTACCATTTTTTTGTGCTGATAATGGCTTTGATAGTTCGGCGCACTTGAGTTTAAAACAGTTTTTGTTGACTGTTAGTCTGTTATGCAACTATATAGGTTATTAGATAGGTAGATTTAAACTAGGCTAGGTGGATTAATACTTTGTTTAAGCTCCCTTAGCTTCTTCTGAGGAAGGGCTGTATAATACTGTTATTTGACACAGCTACCTATCAACTTGGGATATTAGTACTGTTCTCTTACGCAGAAGGGAAGCAGTGGTGTTAGTTGCAGACTAACGAGTAAGTAGTAATAATAAACCTTATTTGAGACAAATACCTTTTGTGATAATTGGAAATAAACAATATTTGCACTATATTCTAATGCCAATATTTTAAAGTAGTTTAGGCACACTCAGCACACTAATCCCCTAAATTATTTCGGTCGATTCAACTGCTATTTTAGTTTCTAAAACGAGGTTAATCAAATAGCACTCGTAATTAATTTAAAACAATTTAATTCTACTGTTGACAATTGTCAGCGTTATCTTATCTACTGCAATGAAAGTACAGGTAGCATTGTTTACCAGAAACTGGCGAATGATTAATCAATTATAATGAACGCGAGATGAAGGGCTTTATCATAAATAAATCAGAGTGACATGAGTAAACATCACGCTTTTATATCAGACAAGTGTGTGCACAGCTTAGTGGTGGCAAACATTTGACAATGACACAGTCGAGACAATTGCGATGGCATTGCACCTTGCCTCAAGGATGCCGTTTCGAAATGCCCATAAATAGTACGTGACGAAGAATGTTAAGACAAACAGCTCTTATTAAGGCTTTGGTAATGATCGATATATCAAAAAAATCTAGGTACATCTTTATAAAATGCAAGACCTAATATCAATATGAATCAAAAACATAATAGTTTATCGCATCTGCAACTTATTATTGTGTTCTTCAGTTTGGCAATTATTGACAATCTTTCTGCCAGTTAGAAAGACGGAAACTCCAAAAACGTATTGTTATTATCTATGTAAGATGTTTTTTCCTAATAAAAAAATAAAAGCAGATTTTACTAAAGGTTTTAAACATTGTTTACAGCTTTTATGGTTATAAAATTATTGGTCTTCTTCTTTTTCGATATTAAAATTACATTAACAGTAATCAAGTAGATATATAAACGATCAGTTCCGTTCTATTCGTATTATATTAAAGTAATTATGAAAAAGTTTTAAAATTAAGTGGTGTCTAAGTAAGATATTGATGATTTCATTTCCTATTAAAGGATAACACCTTCCTTCGGAGATTACGAGCATGGTTATTATAAATGGATCGTTTCAGAAACTAAGTTAGTTTAAAAATAGACGCCACATAGTGTTGCAAAAATAACGTGCTCATTATAAAATTACTCGTGCAAAGGTTACACCCGTATGTAACTGCATCAGTTAACGAAAAAAATGAAGGTAGTTAGATACTTGGTTAACATTATCGTTAGAGACGGAGGTAGGCTTATGGAAATCACCCATTCAATAGAATTGTTTACAAATACAAGTAGTATTTATTGTTTATAATTAGGTACATGATATTATAACTATGTTTAGAGTCAGATCTCCGAACTAAGTTATGAATAAACGTCAAACTTACGTGACACGTATTTCGATTTGATTAATTAGTGCCACTAGACCTGAAACTGCTGTCTTCATAATTAAATAAAGAGTTTGAGTAGACAAGGAATACGTTCCTTGTATTTTAATTCGTTTTTCTAAAGCCTACCATCTGAACTAATTTCAAAAATAACCGAAATATTAAGGTTCTTGTAAGCTTGTCCTATTGCAAAAGACATTTCTTATATATTGTCCTACACTAGGATCTTCTCACGTATAATGGTTGTGTTTTCAAGACATCGAAGATATCTTCAGATCACACCAATATTTTGTCCAATGCAGATAAATATGGTTTATAAACAATACCTATGTGTAGGTAAACAGAATCCTAATACAGTATATTATATAAGTTTTTTCACTGATTATTAAATTTATCGAAGTCGGTGACGATAGGTAGTCAACTTTATGTTGATATTTATCTTGATTTTTGATTGAGGGTCTTAATAATCGTATCTTTTGGTGATGAGGATTACATCTTAAGACATTTTATTCTGGCATCTAGTAGGTAGTCTTTCCCCCTTCTGCTTTTCACTTTTTTATTAAGTACGCTTAATCCTTAAACAATATTATTAGTTAGTAGTTCCATGTCTAGTTTATAAATGCAGATACAATCCCAATAAAATGTTTCAACGATTTCAACATAACTATTATTTTTTAAATATTTCATACTAACGTAGGTAATAAGTTTAATTATTCATCTCGATTCTAGAGATAAAGATTGTTATTCTTTACATTGTTCTTAAATAGTTTTGCATTTGAATAAGACAAATCAATTAATAGTCACGTTTTGTATGATTATCGTGAGGTTTTATGAAGAATTAGATCAATGGATGGCTGTGAAATTTCTTTCGTCACGCTACTATGACGTATACACGTTTTATATGAGAACTTCAACCGTATGTAAGAACAATCGTTGAGAAGGATCTTGTTAGTTGGACAGGTTTATTTCTTTTCAGCCGGAACGTTGATCATTTATTTATAGCGATTATACTCCTTGATTTAACACCAAATTAGGGATTGAATATACTGTCTTTAATATGATTATTTAGGATAGTTATTGTATCGTTTGTGTATTTTAAACTATGCGGCCCATAAGTTCAATTAGTGTGTCAAATTATTTTGTTGTTTACAGCTATGTAATGTATGTATGTTACTAGAAGTATGTAATGATTTATTTATTATTTAGAAATACTAGATAGATAGAGCTATTTTTCTATTTTTATTGCGGTTTTAATCTGATTTTAATTTATCCGTCATTGACGTTTCGAATGTTTTACTGCCCCCTTACCATGCACTCTTAAAGCAGGGCAGTTTACGATGTGAAAGCGGGACGCCGCGTTACACTGCACGTAGCGGCGTCTTTGTGTCGTCAATTCATGGTAAGGGGGCTGATACCGCAAGCAGCCCGTAAGTATAGTTTTAATTCAATAAGTAGCAATGTTATAATAAATGGTGATTACACAAATGAGATCCTGTTGCACAAGCACCTGCAACAGTGTGGCATAACGATGACTGTTTTGCATATGACGGAAGAATAATGTGAATCAGTATTTAAGTGGGTTTTGCCGAGTTTTCCTCTCAATATCACACTATTGTTATTACTTTAGATAAGACGGTATTTGACCTACAACACCAACTGTTACCTGCTGTTATTTGTAATCACTAATGCCTAAAAATATAATTCGGTTTAACAGACAGTAAATATAAGTTTCCTTTGAATAAGTATATGGAGTTATGGAGCTTCATTAAAGTATTTTATTTTTTACTGGTGAAAAGTTTACTACATTTAATTTTTGAACTTTACATAACATCACGCTTGTATTCCCCGAAGGGGTAGGCAGAGGTCTACTTATATACATATATCCACATTTAAGTTAAGTTATAGGTCTAATTTGTAATAGGGGGCGAGCCTATTGCCATCAACACAATTCCAGAATCCGTACTGTTACTGAGAATTAGCAAATGGAAATACATAATGACACTTTGCCCGACTCGGGATTCAAACCTATGACCACTTTATACCCAGTAGTCGCGCTTAGCGATAAATCGGAAATATTTTAATTAAAGGAGATTCAAACAGTGACTTAATCACTGAATTTAATATAACACAAAGAAGATGAATAGATAATTTGCTGCGTCTACAATGTTGTTTCAATTTTAATTTCACATGTCTTCTTTCTAAACTAACTACCTAATATTCTGTAGCATTTTGTCCTATCCTATTTTACCTATTTAGAGTCATACATAGAAAAAACTGTACAGAATAATTACCTAACTAATATAGTTAAAATAATTTACTAATACCGACGTCTTCCATTCCGTACGGAATTCAGACATCAAGTGCATTGTAACTTCACAATCCGAAAACATAATAAATAAACCGACAGTTATTTACAAAACGACAATGTTCTTGCTTGGATGTAAGCAAACTTTTGTAAAATAATGTCAAAGATAAACAATTATCGTCTCGGTCTGAGTGACAGGCGTAAGCCAGAAGATTTGAGAAGTGAACTGACTGGCTGTCACCATCATAATGGCAATTGTGATACGCTAAACTACTACTGGAAACATTAATGAGCGACATTGATGTTTCTCACTTCGGATTATGCGACAGTTTTTTTATTAACCGAGTTTAACGTGTCAGTAGTGGACTTATTGTTACACACTTACATAACCACTTATTTGTTGGCTGTTGCGTTTAAATTATGAAACAGGATTACCTACACATTTTTACTGTGCGATTTTCACAAGGATTTTCAATTTTGTAGGTTTAAGTCGCATCAGTTAGAATTTATTATTTAGGTATATAAGCTTTAGTTGGTAGTTGTGATAAGCCCCAGAACTTAATTACTGGGTAATTTGATATTTATTTCTATTCCTTATTGTGTATTTATGTTTTAATGAAATAAGGAAATTGATGATGATGATCTATTTCTTGCAATTGTTTTAATCCACAGCATCTTTGCAAAACAACATTCAGACAGTAAATTTTGCAACATTTTCGTTATATGGCTACAATTAATAATTTTACAAGTCTTACCCATTTTTAATGTTTAATTCACTTTTTCACTTTTATAAGTCCGATCAGAGATCACGTCTAAATATATCAGCGACCACCTAACACCAAAGTTTCATCGTCACGCTGCGAACTACACTAAAGGCAGGATGCGCGTGAGCAGGCCCGGTATGTGCGGCGCACGCGTCGCTCGCTGAGCCTCGAGGATGTCGCGTGCTGCCTGCTAAGGCTTCTGTGCGAATGCCGACTCGCTACCGGCTCCCGCCTAAGATTCCTTCCACTCAAGATAACGATAAGGCCGATGCTCAATCGCTCATCTTGTGTTATCTAGACGGCCAATGACGGTAACCACGATCGATCTGTCCACACACCACCGTACTGCTGTTGTCATGCTCTCATACACTATTATATAAGGCTACAGTTATTTTAGTCTTATTTTATTTAGGAACAGTTACACGAATTTATCATTGTAATTAGGGGTGACCCTTTGATATACTATAATGAAAAACTAGGTTTCGGACGCGTGGAAAGTTTTGACGCGTCTTTTCCGCGATAACAAGTACACACATATTTCATCCAACAAGTGTCTAAATTTTTATATTGTAATTTATAAATTTCCAGTTTTAAGCGTCTTTAGGATATTGCGCTTTTAGCGATTCAATAGGCTCATATATTATTACACTGAGCGGGAGATACTCAAGCTGATTGTTATTTTTAAGACAGAAGCGTGAGTCGGTGTCCCTAAGGACTAACCGAGGACCGCGTAATGAGCTGTCTCGTAAGGCGATTACTTTGATTTGTTTTTATTAATATTATCTTTAATAAATAGGCATCTTTACAAATGACAGTATGGCATATTATAATAAATAATTAAAAAAACAAAGGTATGGTTTAAGGAACTAACGGCAATTAATCTGAAGAAAGTTAAACTGCCCATTAAGACCGTTGGGAACGATTTTTTATGAGGTATCGGTTAAACTCGCCGAACATTTCTTTCTCATTTTAGGAAAAAAAAGCTTTTGCACGTAATTGACTTACCTGTAGCTCTGTTATAAAATTCAGCTTGACTAGCTGACTTGTACGGGAGGTTCGGGATATCAGGATAACCCGAGGACGCAGCGGGATACTCAGAATAGTAACCAGGTGCCTGTGCAGGTTGCTGTGTTCGTCTGTCTGAGGGCTCAGAGGCCTCTGGCGCAGGACTTCGTGGCACCGATCTAGGTCCATCTGGTGATCCGGGGCCATCGGGTGACCCGACGTTGCCGGCGGGTCCTCTGTCAGTCCTTGCATTTCCTGAGGGCGTCCGACTCGGTGGCTGTCCAGGCGGGCCCTGTCCTGTTCCGCCTTGAGTTGGCTGGTTGCTTCCCGGTGGTTGATTGGGATCCGTTGGTTGATCTGGTGGTCCTAAAAATACATTAAGTGCAATTTATAATCAACATTTTGGAGAAAAATGGAGTTGACTATGATACTCGATTACACTGACATTGCATTTCAGAAATTATTCTACAGGACTATTTTACAAAGTACGTTTTGTTAGTGTAGGTACTCTTGGAAGGTCTTCTTATTTTTCAGACCCAGGACCAATATTTCACGGGAATAAATTCCGATGGTCGTTTTCAAGTCTAAAGTTTTATTACACGAAAAAGATAGCTCCTATATTCGCTTTTTACTTAGTAACTGTAATTGACGATTCGTTGTACCCTACGTACTATGACATGCCACAGGGTCGAACGAGGCTTCCTTGCGTCGGTCGGTCAAGTGCGACCGCGTACCATGTATGGACGCAGAACCTAGACTTGCACTCGACACGTCAGTTAATTCTTATTAAAAAAAAGCTAGCAATTATAGTCTGCCAATAAATTAGTCAACGCTGACGTTGAAGACACTTGAGCATTTGGTATCTGATTTACTCGAGCGTATGCGATAAGCAGCTTCTTAGTAATAGCCTCAAGAGTGTACTACATTATTTAAAGGAAAGTGCATGATAAATTAGTAGTACGTATATTATTATCCTTTCAATACAATCGAATAGATAAGACTAGCTAAAGTGCTTCCTTGCAAAATAATTTGTAACCAGATTTTGGTAGTCGTAACGCATTCATTGTCGCACGCATGCGCGTTTTAAGGTCGCATTCAACAGTCCGTAAATTTACTGATGGATGGGTGTCCGTCAATAGAAAACATAATTAAATAAAGTTTCTCCTGTGTGTGAGAATGAATTGAAAACTATTTGCAAAACGAATAAGAAGACTGGCAGTATATATAAAGAAAAAAAAATTGGGCTAAGATTACATGTAATCATTTACAGAAAAAAGGATTAATGTTATTTAATTCTTTAGACCGACCATACCGGAGCTCGGATTAGTTTGGATGAGTTTCTGTTAGTTTGATGGGTTAATTTATTGATTGGTTAGTTAGTTAGTTTCTTAGAAATTGTTATTGTTTTTAGCTTAGAATGTATGATTGTATGTAATGTGTCTACTGACAACTTAGTTTATTCCAAATATAAAAAAATAAATAAAAATATGCTGGAAATAAAAGATCATTACTTAACCAACACAAAGTTAAAGTTGTTTATAAGGTGCGAAGATAATTATTAGGTAATAAACATGCCACGTAACAGCCTGTAGGGTCGCTTGCGATCGCGACATGAATACTGAATTCGATTTGAGGAAACAAATAATATTTATGCAAGAACCTCGACCTCTTTGCATGTTGCGAAACACATTTTTTCCACCCTACATTTTATAACCATTGACAATTTATATGTAGCCTATGTAGAGTTGTAAAAGTTCTTTTGTTAGTTTAACGATGTTATTAAATACTTATAATAATAAGTACGTATGTGTAAATTATCATAATATGCATGTCTTGTACTGCAAATTAAAATCAAAATACCGAATTTATTTGGTTTCTATTATATTATTTATATTATAATTGCCTTTTTGCCTTAAAAAAAGGAGTGTTATGTTTTTTACACGACTGCCTAAAAAAAGGATTGTAATGTTTTTCAGGGTTCATGTACGATGTATGTATGTACATTTCTATAATCTCCCATAACTTCTGAATGCCAGAACCGAAGTTGATTTATGGAGTGTCGTTAGAATCCTTGCAACATTACAAGTAACATATTAAAAAAATTAAACACGACTGCCATGTCAAAAATCAAACTAAAAAGTAAAAAACAAGTTCCATCGCAGTCGGCGGACCGTTCTGTGGAACGCTGCATTATCTAAGAGGTACCCCAGGTGCGATGGAACTTGTTTTTTACTTTTTAGTTCGACTTTTAACGTGGCAATCGTGTTTTTAATATTTTTTACGTAGCAGCATCAATTATTGTTTAGTACCTATGGTAATCTATATTAGTGCCCATGCAAGACGTAATTTCGGACAAGATAATATATTATTACTACATTCTGAGAAATTCCTAGTTAGTTCCTGTATTTCCTGATAATCTAAAAAAGTTCCTGTTTGGTTCGATGTTTGTGTTTGTTTGTGTGTGAAGCTTTAATAGGTATTTTTGCTGGAAATAAATATTTAAGATAGGTACCAAAAATAATTATTTAATTATCTACGGAACAATTATTTTGTGTATTAATGCCAATAAACTTATTACCATTCTTCTTGATCTTGATTTG
Source organism: Abrostola tripartita (assembly GCA_905340225.1). NCBI lineage: Eukaryota > Metazoa > Arthropoda > Insecta > Lepidoptera > Noctuidae > Abrostola > Abrostola tripartita. The sequence continues at coordinate 4,194,112 of HG996494.1, forward strand.
AAATAATACTGATTTTCGAATTCATCAATGAATGCTAACACTTCATGTAACCATCGAGTCTTATAGATAACATGAAACCTCATTTCACAAGTTGATGACAGTATTGACGTATGACTTCTATAGTGCGAACTGACATAATATTACAATGATAAAAACTGACATAAAATACTACTACAATAATTATTTTACTTACGGTCAGACATTTTATTGTATTAGTTTATCCAATTTGAGGAAGTTCGTAGGTTATATAATATTTTAAATCCGATGTGAAAGTATCCTGTTCACTATAATTTGATTAGAGCCGGAATGTACAATCATCATGTTGCTACGTATATAGGCGGCTCGAAGTATTCGCAAGACGGCGGTCAGCAGCTTTCATAGTAAATTTGCCATAAGTCCTCCCAAAATGCTTACTGCCGTTGAACTTATAAACTTTGTCGAAAACCGTAACTGTATTAGGTATTATTGTTATATTGTGTAAAATGCTGTAAAATGGCTGGTTTTACAAACTTCACTTTGACAGCGGCATTGTCGTCAAAAATTGTGAGAAGATTCGTGTGTCCAAGCTTTAAAATAATGGAGGTTAGATTTCAGTTGGACATTAGAAATAAAAATTAGATCGAAATGTTTTTTGGAATTGTGCTTGTACGGTGTGTTTCTGAAGTGAGGCGAATAGAAAATACAAAGCTTAGGTCATAAAATAAGCTCTATTAGAAATGATAATATGTATCAAAAACCATCCAAAAACTGTGTTTTAAAAAGCGTACGTATTGCCCCTATTAATGTTTGTTTCATTTTGAATTGATACCGTTATAACTCATTTATGTACCTAACTATTGCGTTTATACTTAAAAACTTCCACAGTGTTAGCATATTAGTTTATCAAATAGATATTTTTATTTCAACAAACATTAAGCATAATTACAAACTGGTTACAACTTATACAAATTTAATGCGTGGCTAGGGTCATCTGTCGGCGGCATGGTCCGGTGTACTAGGGGCCTGTTTCAACTGATAGTTATAATGTACAGGTAATTGATCTTCAACCACCAAGTTATTTTTGGACGTCTCAAGCTATGCTGCTCACGAGAAAGCTGTCCTTGCACTAGTCAATATAATCATTAAATCAGGTATTATTATTACAGTATTTGGTATTATTAAAATAATAATTAACAATCATTTTATAAAACAAAATTATTGTGAAACATTGCAAGTTTGTGTTAGTGCATTATTTTATAGATTCGGCCATTGCTGAGAACGGCGGGAGCTTAAGCTTTCCGTCAAATTAATGGAGGTAATAAAAAGTATTTTCGCCAAGTTACGCTGTGTCACTTTACCTACCTTTGTTTACAGATCATAGATGAAGATTGCGCTACTAATTATTTAGACCTACCGCTTTTCAAATACCATCATTTAATGCCTGTTTAAGAAGTCTTAGGAGATGAGCTTGGATGTAAAATAAGGTACCCATCATTTTATCATAACTTTCCTAGGCGACACTACCTAATAGTACGTACATACATTGCACCATAAGTAGTCAGCCACATTACGGCATAAGCTGTTTTCTTGTAACACAGCTGCTTCTTGTGATACCTATCTCATGCCACATTGCATTCGTCTTTATGAAGAAGAATTAAATTGAACCCTTAAAAGTGTTAAATTGGTATTCAATTTAGTATATTCTATCAAATACGCAGTTAAGTATCGCAATAGTTTAGTGTTGAATAATCATGGCTTTGTCAATGCAACACACGTGTCACGAAATATTGCGTGCGAAATTGCTCAGTGTATGTGTTTCGTGTCCTTAATATATTATGTCGATGTAGATTAAGCGACGTGTTCCCTTTGGGATAGTTTGGATTATGCGATTTGATAAGTATCATGAATTTACGGAGGTTTCCTAGGTGTAGTATGTCTGGGCTTGCTGAATGATACTACGGTAGCTTCAAATACCGTCGCCCACTAGGATATTTTCGTGTATCGTGGGTGCGTTTCACAAGCATGAAATATCACAAACACAAACATCTCGGAACAAACATCTGCGGATCGCACAAATTTTTGTCCTGTGCGGGAATCGAAACCTTAGCGTAGCAGTTCAATCGCTTAGCCACTGCGCCAATGAGGTTGTCGTAATATGTATTACTTGGAAGCCTAGAACCTAATGAAACCGAATACTAACCCACTCGTTTGATTTGATGCATTTATACTAACGTTGAATAAGCTAAAATTGTGACTCCACATCTTATTGTCTCATTTAACTTTTAAGTAGCTTCTCATTGTACACTTTTAAGTCATTTATTTGCAAGTTATTTCGATCATTGACCGCAAACGCAAATAGATATTTCAGCAATACATAGGTTCGTACATCTAGGTACGACACTTTATTTTTTGTATATTCGAGACTTGTGTTGAGAACCAGGAAAGTGACATCTGCAAACTGAGCGATCCATTGTCTCCTAACTCCATAATTTACATACAAATTGAACTAATTTACAAATGCTCAGTTGTTCATTAGTAATTTAGTCTTGTACTTGAAATTTGCAAAGTTCTAACGACACTACAAAGTCTAGAGACATGATGAAAATGCTAAGAGAATTCCTTTAATTAGGCCTTTTATTTAGGCTGGGCAAGTTGTAGGTACCTACATTAATAAAGTTTTAGATGTTTGCAAAAGTATTTGTCTTACACTGTAAATAATGGTATCTAAAACGAGTTAGGCTGGCAAGTAATGCGATACTTAGGTACATTTTGTTATAATAACACCGATTGTTTACAATTAGAATTAGACCTTTTCAATTAAATGCCACATAAATTATGAAAAATACTTACGGTAGTTTTTTAATCCGTAAATCTATCATTTAATTGATTTAGATTAAAGTTAAACTTGTGTAAATCAGTATTTCGTCTTCATTTACTAACGACTTAGATGAAAGTCACTACAGTACATCATGTTTTTATAAAATAACAAGACAACAAAATTCAGATAAAGTTTTATTTACACGTAGTTAAAGTATACAAGTTATAGATACCTACCTACGTCAGAGTATGATGTAGTAGTGCGTGTGACGTACAAAGAGGAGTTTAGCCACGTCTGATGAAGCCATAACAGCGATCAATCCTATTAACACGCTATTACTTACCTAACTTTGTCAAGAATTCCAGTAGTTGAACAAAAGATAACGATGTAAGCTGATATTACTTAATATAAGTACCTTTATTACTAATTTATAATAATTGTTAGTATATCAACCGTTAAAAGTGAGTAGTAGTGGCAACAATACGTTAAGTCAATTATGTTAGATATATGTTAGTTAGCCGTAATTATATGATCAACCCTATAATGTCCTTTATAAGAAAAAAATACTTAATAGTCTCTGCAATAAAATAAAGATATACCATGGGGGGCATCCACGAATCACAGCTACATTTTTTATCACCTATTTTACATTTTGTCTATTTTATGAAGAGTCTGCTTATAAACTTACACACAGCTGCTAAAAATACCTAGTATTAACACAGATATAATAATAATGTATCGGTAGAGAGGATACCAATAGTTACATAACAGAGCTACGAGGGAGTAGGCTGATGAATGATGTATTGAGACTTTAAGACGATCAATGAGATTACATCATCCACAAAATCATGTTTCTCTTATTTCCAAAGCCATGAGATAAGATTGTGTAAAGATTTGGACAAGTTTGAATACATTACGGTTTATCAGAGAGGTTCGTGTGATTGATCATATTTGCGTTGAGTGCAGGAAATGTTATCAAAAGGAGGCAAATATCAGAGCAAACTACAAATAGCAAATATTATTGAGTATTGTTCTTATACGTGTAGAGCTGTTTGTCGACGTGTTCAGCAATTAGGTACATAAAATATTAATTCCGACAATAGCGTACATTTAATGCTTAAAAATTAGTTAGAAATAGTTTGTGTGAGTAGCCTAAATTACCAGGTTTTTAATTATTCTAGTTTCAACATAAGATATAGTATAACAATTATTTAAATAATTATAATAATTTACATTACACACAACCAAATACTGGAATGGTTAAATTAAATTATCATTTGATTTCGGTGCATTGGCTTATACCTTATGTATCAAGGTACTGAAAAACGTTACCTAATCTAAGTAAACTTTCTTTGATGATCAATTGCGGTTTTACGTATTATCTTATATAAGTGGCCGGTATACTGTGGTGTCACCTGTCAACCATGATTGATACGCAAGGTTGGTTTGTGGAAACCGCCTTTGAAATAGTATCAAGTTTATGAAATTTCACCTTGAGCGCGTCGTGCTAGCAGCATGAATACTTTCAAGTTTAACAAAAGAATTGGGGTCCTAAAAATAAAAAAAATAATAAGACTGGCAGGCAGATAAATCGTCTGTAATATCCAAAGGGATAGACAGAGGTATTACTCTTTACCAGGAGTCATTATACCCTGTCTAAGCTTACCTATATATTTGAGTGGAGAGCCTATATTGCCATTAATTGTGTCAATACGTACATAGACGAAATAAATTAACAAACAAAACGGTTTTGAACATTCAACTACCTTGGAAGTTTTAAAACTCATGGTCCTAGCGCACGAGCAAGTACTGCTAAGATCTGCGTGAATAATTCGATGGCAAATTTAAGTATTGACCACAAAACATAACAAATCACTACTGTCAATTATATGCGCTACGTTTATCATTGTAAATGTCCTTCCTGTCATTTCTTCCTTTAATTTTCACGGTCCATCTCACAAACGTTTATTTAAATGAGTCGTATGAAGATAGCTGTTGTTTTTGTTTGAGTCACGAGGGTTGTTCGGCGTAGAGGCGCATCGTGCGGGAACTAGCCTTGTTCATTATGATGTACTCGACAATGCCGTATTTATCTCGAACAAATAACGAGTCAACATATTAATGTGTCATTATTTATAGCACCTTGTAAATTATTTCACAAGGCAAATACCTACGCATCTAGTTATTTCAAGTGCAGGCTGAACCATGGGTTTATTATTCGAGCTCCAGTTATCTTGTTATGGTTTATTTTTTGTCGCCGACAATTTAATTCGACGATGGCTGATATTGTTAATATTCGACTAATCTTGGGTTTATCGCGACACATTTCACAAGATTATTGGAGCTATTGTCATGTCAAATCGATAAGATCTGTCTGTGAACTTGAAATACGAGATTACATGTGGGCTGTTTGAAGTCGGTCTGATTGTATTTGGCTTACTATACATTTTCGTTAACCTGTTTTAGCTTTTCATCATTTTGTATTATTGACACTGCCATTGAATAAAATTAATCGCAATATCACATTTATGAAAATTAATTCAATACTTAACTCAAATGAAATCCAATTTCAATGAAAATCACGTGATAAACGGTTTCATCTGGTGAATCCAAGAGCGTTACTTTCAATTGATCGTTTCAGTCTAAAGATAGAAAGAAATCGCAAAAGCAATAAGACGAGCAGACAATCCGTTTGTTTATATAAGGCCGTATTGGAGGATACAATCAGTCGTCGGCTCCCTGGGACGCAATAAGCGTAATCCCCGAGGCGGGACACCGACAAGTATAACATTAGAAGCGACTTTTAAAATCATTTTATTTGCTTCCGGACCGAACACGAACCACTTTGATTTTCAACTCCATTATTAGTCTTCTATCTCCATGTGAAATTAATCTGATTTCCATTATTTGCATTTCTTTTGAGTTGATCTTCTTTGAAATGGATATCTGTGTGTACCTATACGTGTGTTGACGTAGCATGCATACAGTAGTACTAAATTCTATAGATATTATACTTACTAATCGTAGTAAGCATCATATACCCTTCTATTACATGTATTAGCATCACATATGCCTAAATATTCTTTTGCTTTATGCTAATACAGGTTCTTATCTATATCAGATGACAGAAGCTATATTTAAACCTATAAGATATCTTTTTCACCTTAACTATTATTATATTTCTTGTGAAGTAACACTTAGGCGTTAATATCTGCGCGAATCTGGATCTAAATTAATGGAAATGTCAAGTAGGTATTGATGCTGACCTTTATGATATATAAAAAGATTTTTTACGGACCTTTTTTTATATGCCTTATAATTATAAATGTTCTTGTGTATCTTGCTTTAGTATTCTAAATTATATCTTAAAACTGATGTGACAAATATCTCTTCTAGTAAAGTAGTATCGACATCGGTCAGTTGATGTTGGGCGGGCGGCAGAGCGAGCGAGGGCGGCGCGCGCGCCCAGTCCGCTTCCGCCGTCCGGAGTCGCGGTAACTGCTCGCAACTGCCCACCATCCGATAAACTTCACCGTCAATACTTACACAACTGTTCACGCTTGTTATTTTTTTGATAACTTTCAAATGTGCTAATTGACTTTCCGGGAGTGGTGAGAAAGAAGCTAGCACTTAATATTTAAATTTTAATAATTGCTAGACTTTCCAGTGTAATTACTTTATATTAAATTATGTCTTTGAGACTTCAAACAGTAGTTCCAAAGTAATATACAGGATATAATTATGTCCTGAAGTGCTTTTCGAGCTGCGGTAGCCGGGACCAGTGCGGCATTAAGCGTAGTTTTCTAGACCGGCTTATGTCCAGCATAGACTGCAGAAGTGCGAAGTAGACCTACATTCAGTGACAATGACGGATAAGCTGCATGAGTACCAAGGTCTGACGGGTCGCTTGCACGGCGCTCGGGACCGCTACCGTGAGAGGTGGTCGCAATGGCGGGAGCAGCACCCGCGGGGCGTCAGGGATGTGGTGGCAGAGACCCTGTTCGGGATACCTAACTCTGATGAGCCCCCGGAGAGAGCATGGCAGGACAGCGCGTACAGTGACCTGTATAGGTGAGCAAACTGATAGAATGTTGACACGTTCACTGTCCGCTAAGTAGACACAATAGGTTAACAATTGATGTGTACCAAAATAATAATATAATAATAATAATTTATTTCCAAAACTTATTCACAAAGTAACATATAATTAGCGCTTTACTTAAAATAAATACACGTATCTTAACAGGGGTAACATGCCTGAACTAGGTAGTCCTGTGTTTCAGGCAATAAGGGCTCACATAGGTAACATAAAAATAATCACATAATATCTTAAAGGTACAAATAGTTATAAATGTAAAGTGTAGAACATAATAAATAATAGATTATTATAATTTTTTATCCAGAGACTAAATAAAAAATAAAAAGTACTTATTTTAACACAATTAGTAATTTCTCTGTATCTTCGTAGGACATACTTTGTAGGACCGGTTTTAGAGCCATCTTACATCTATTATAGTTCAGGGTGTAGATGTTTGCCAACTCATTAAGTCTATTATATAGCAGCGGCCCAAGGAACACATAAAATTTAGATACAAAAGCATGCTGTAGGACTACATTTTGTGGGCAAACTCTGTCTTTCCGTCTTTTATACAAGTATTCAGTGTTGTACGGAAGGCCTGTGTGTTGTTTTAATACAGTATTCATTATAAATAACTGCCTAACTGTTAATACTTCACAACTTTTATAAAGTAAGTTAGTGGGGTAAAGGAAAGGGCGAAAAGTAGAAACTTTAAGAACTGCTCGCTGGGCTCTCTCCGTGGTCAGTAACAATGTTTTTCCCACTCCGCCCCATGTGGTAATGCAATATGTTATTATGGATTGACATAGAGCAAAATAAACTTGTCTTATTATTTTTAAGTCTGCAATATAGCGCAGCTTCTTGAAAATAAATATAAGTTTTCGTATTCTATTATTTACAGATTCAATATGTTGTTTGAAGGACAGAGTTTCATCTATTATCACACCTAGGTATTTTATTTTATTTGTTAATTTTATATTAGGACAGGTGCATTTGTTATTTGTGGTGTAGACGCAAAGATGAGCATATAATGATGAGTTAGTATCTGGTAATGTTAGTTTGCGCATTGAAAATTTTATATAATTTGTCTTCTCTGCATTTAATGTTAGTGAATTATGTCGAAGCCATTTATTAACAACATCAAACCCGCGTTGCGCAAGCCTGTACACTTCTTTTTCAGAATCAGCGGAAAATAGAAGGGCCGTGTCGTCAGCGTAAGATATAATAGTGGTATGTTCTATTTCTATGTACCATGTAGTGCGTAGGTCAAAAACGACTCACAATCCCCTTTGGTTTTGAAACCAGTTATTAGTTTTCTACTAGTACACCTCATATTATGTTTTCTGGGCAGGTAATTTCAGAAATGACGATATTTATTTTGATTTTAGACTAACCATGTAAAGTCATTCGGGACGGGCAGTGAGAGTAATTTGTAACAGCCTATAAAATGTTTTTGTATGAATTATAGGTAAATTTGGTCAAAATAACAGTTACTAAATCCTAAAGTCAAGCACTCATAACTCAGCTTATTGCATTCCCCAGGATACTAGTTAGTCAGGTACTAGAAAGTTCTGTTATAACTTTACAACCCCTGAACTCGAGTCTGTAGTTGGTAGGTTAGTACTATTTATGTTTTTATATAAGTCTGTACTTAATCAAATAAAAAGACAATGGTGGTACATAAATCTTTTACAAACATAATATTAAAAACAAATACTTTATAGTGTTCAACCTACAAAGGTTTGTGATATTCACATCCAAGACTATATTTGATCCTTTGCACCTAACTGCTGGTATTCCAATCCTTTAACCTTTCAAAACTAATTTTGTAGAGTTTAAATTTGATAAAGGTTGTACCAAAAAAGTAAGACCTTCAAAAAACAATACTTTACGGGGATGCCTGGCTTACCGACAAGCACCTATAAGGTTTCATGTCACAAAAATGAACGAAGTGAAGGAAGAAAAGTGCTTCATTGAAACGATGATTATATCGTGCCTGTAAATTTAAAATGATTACGGCTTGTTAACCCAAAAGGTTATTAGTTACTTTCATACCTTGAGTTACACTTACAAAATTGTAAACCTATAATAAATACTACCGCCAATAATATAGTAGGTACCTGCGTACCTATTCTTATATATTTTAAACGAAACGACACGGAATTTGTACGAATTTATTGATTTCAAATACTAATCCCTATGTAATGTTTTTCCAAAATCCACGCGAACGGTTTATTTAAAAGTTGGTACCGCGCTTTAATCGGGTTGCGTGCCGTATTTAGACATAAATCCGACATATTTGCAAAAGATAAAAGGGTGACAACAAGAAAGACAGTTATTATGTTGTTAGATCGGCTTCATCGCATTATTGCTCCATCAGACTGGCATTCTTGGGTAGTATTTTAAGGTCGATCAAATTGTCATTACTTTCTTTACTATACTATATTTATGAGCATTTGCAATATCCCCGAGCAAGTACCCTGTTCAAGGGTAAAAGAGAAATACATTTCTAAGAAAAAGTAACGGTTTTTGCCATATACACTGTTGAATTTGCTAATTTGACTAATGCATGGCCGTATGTTTAGGAGGAAAAGTCGTATCGAATTGATGCGTATATCGGCAGCCGTTATGGGCATCGAGTTCTCATACGCTGGGGAGACGGCCTTCGTGTCTCCAACATTACTGCAGATCGGAGTTCCGCACCACCAGATGACGTTGGTGTGGGCGCTGTCGCCGCTCATAGGGTTCTTCATGACACCACTCTTGGGGTCCCTTAGTGACCGCTGCCGATCCAACTTTGGAAGGAGGAGACCCTTCATAATACTCATGTCGGTAGGAGTGCTGATTGGTAAGTACTTTGATGCGTCATTTTTAGGTAATTAAGAGTAAATCCGATTTTTGGAAATGAGGACGCTATTAAAATAACAATTAAAAAGTTTATGTACCTTTTTCTAATATTTACTACATGAATAAAGTTTGTTTTGTTTCATACAAACCTTTGAACATGAATCCACCTGTTTGAATCAGTTTACCTTAACATCTAACGAATTCCAACTTAATTTTAAGTTAAGGCATACACCGTTGCGTCCCTAAATCCTAAACAAACAATTATTATTTGTAAATGTCCCTAATTTGCGTCGTCCCTACAAAGCCAAATTAAGTTTTATAAAGGACTATTATATTGTTAAGCGTGGAAAACGTTCGAGTGGTAAAAGCAACAGGCGTTTGAAGTGATAACGGAGGTTTCACGATTTTTATGTTAGGATAATGGTCTGCACAATGGTTTATAATCTGTCTATATTGTATCTTTATCCGCAGGTCTAATACTGGTACCCAATGGAGAGGCTATAGGATATGCTCTTGGAGATGAGTTGCCAGTTAACAGAACAGAGGTACCTTCCGCTTTAGGACCTCGGAGCTCAGCATTGGATACTGGCAACAGCAACTACCACCCCTGGGGTGTCTTCTTCACTGTCCTTGGCACTGTATTCTTGGACTTCGACGCGGATGCGTGTCAAAGCCCCGCCCGCGCTTATCTCCTTGACGTGACAGTTCCAGGTCAGCTGTGTTTAAAGAAAGCTATATTCCATATTTGTTGCCCATTTAGTTTGGCCTGAAAACCTGTTCTTGTGACTGCGTTGACTGTGTGTCCTCTAGAGGTGAACAACACGTCGAACACTTGAGAACCCAACTCCTTCGAGTGGGTAAACACGGTATCTACCATCACAATTAAACAGCTACTATCTACACTTCGTACTCGACTGAATATTGTTAGAATGATAAAATTACGATGATGGCGGAAATTATTATACCGCGATTTCTAGCTATGTTTATAACCTATTTTATACCTGTAATTAGCCAGACAATTGTTTAAGTGAATCATAATAATTACTTCGAAATCAAGTAGAACTTGTTTACGAAATCCATTTTGGAATACTTGTGGAATCCTTCACCTAGTTTAGGATAAAATAATACTTTTCAATATTTGTTCGTGTATACGTCACGGCATGTGACTAAAATATGTATTTTAGTCAGATTTTCCGTCGCCCGAGAGTGATGAACCACAAAACAAGCTCTTTATCAGCTTACGTCTGACCGTGATTGATTTATCTCGGTGCCAACGTTTATTTTCGGGTTTTTCATACGTGAACAACGTGATTATTTTAAGTTGAAGATAATATTTGGCGTATTAATATTCTTATTGTTACATCATAAGTAACATTTTGGAGAAGCAACAAAAATAATTTAATTGAGTGATACAATAATTATTTAATATATTACAAAAATTGTTAATTACTAGTACTACTATTACAGGAAAGGTTTACGTCTAGGACAAAACCTTACAGGTTAAATTGGGTCATTTATTCTGGAAATCTAGAATGAGGACTGTCACTAGTATGCTAATCTTAGTTGTAGGTAAGTATGCCTACATTTTTCAGCAATCTCTTAATTTCATTACTATGTGTGGAGATATTATTAGATTAATCGATACCAGCCCCCTTACCATGAACTCTTAAAGCAGGGCAGTTTACGTTGTGGAAGCGGGACGCCGCATTACACTGCACATAGCGGCGTCTCGCTTTCACATAGTAAACTGTCCTGTTTTAAGAGTTCATGGTAAGGGGGCTGGACATTTAATCAAATTATTGACTATCTTTTATCATGTTAAACAAACACCGATATAGTTAACTCAAATAAAAGACACAGATTTGAACGAGAACATTTGATGACACGGTTACAGAGAATTAACATTGTTTATAAACATTTAACAATAAAAGCACGTGTTACGCACTAAGAAGTAGATTTATTTGACATTCGTACACATCTACTTATGTCCAACCTGAATAAAGATGATTTATGACGTGGATATTAAAGACATACTAAGACAAATATTGGCGCAAAACTTCATTTTCTTTGTAATTCATAATATCTTGTACACATTTTTGTTTGCTAGATACCTACTGGCGACATTTTATATGCGTATTATCTACTTGGAAGCATGTTTGACTTTATATACATTTTCATCTCAGAACCAATATTTGTATGGCAAATATTTGCCGCGAGAAGTGACTAGAAAATCGCAGCTTGTCACATACTTACAATAAAATAAATAAAGACAGACATACTGGGAAGGCGCCTAACTTTATTGCTAACTTAGGAGTTTCGCACCAGTATCATCTCTGTATCCAACTTTATTTCCATGCCTATTTATATAACAGTGGATATGGAATAAGGAGCCTTACTTACTTAAGATGTAACATTTAGACATAGTTATCATTTTTATTAATAGGTAGATACCTAGTACATTTTTAAATACCCAGACCATTTAAATGAATTCATTCCTACGCGCTACAACTCCAAAACCGTTTTCTTTACCTAACAGTTTCGGATTCTCCTAATACACAATGATTCTCATAAAATGGTATTATTAAAAATAATATTCATCCATGTATTTATAGAGTAGTTTAAAGACAGTATACTTACTCGATAAGTTGATTGAAGCTAATCCTCAACACGATGTGGTGTTGTGTCGCGTTTATTTTTAGTCTTTCCATTTTGTTTTTATCATTTCATATTGCCTCAGTTATTGAATTTATTTTGTTTGTCTACTGGAGTGAAGTGATTATGAATTTATTAGTCTTTGTGTGGGAATGAAAAATGAACTACTTTATTCATTTTAAATGGCTGGAACAATTGTGATAAATGATTTATCATTAGTTTCGTGTTGAACGAACTTCGTTGCTTTTCGTAGCTAGATCAGGTAATTTTCAATTTATATGAATAATAATATTGTCTTACTAAAACTACAGCAAACTAATGTTTTCGTTGAGGACTTTAAAATATCGCAAAAAGTAAAACAATCTAGATATGAAAGTCAAAATGTAGCCCTAAACACTTTTTTAGTGGTTTTGTCGAAAGTGCAATTTTTCGAGAAAATTCTCTACAGAACTTGTTTCTTCTTCTTTTATTGTAAACTTTACGGTTTATTCATGTCTCTAATAATAATAGCTTGTTATTTGTTACTCAGAGGACCATGCGAAGGGTCTTAGCACATTCACGGTGATGGCCGGGCTAGGCGGCTTCATGGGGTACGCGCTCGGCGGCATCAACTGGGACGACACTAGATTAGGTAAATGTGATTGAGTGACCGCTGCGTAATTTGTCCCTAATTTGAACGGTCTCGCTTCCTAACCAAATGAATTAAGGTTATGCGACAAGCTGATTCTCGGAGTGGAATGGCGGTCCGTCATTTAAATTAAAGCTGACGAGATAATTATAGCGTTGACTATTAAAATTCGTGATAGAAGATGTGTTTTATAAGGTTTTTAGATTGGTATATATTTTTTACAACCCATTATTTTTCTTACGTAGTCATTGAAAATATATTAAGAGATCGATGAAGATGATTTAGTAACCAATAAGATGCTTCTATTTTGTTTTACAGGCGAACTATTCGGTGGACACGTGAGAGCGGTCTTCTCTCTCATCACAATCATATTCATAGTCTGCGTGTCAGCGACCATCACCAGTTTCAAAGAGATCCCTCTGTCGGAGCTGACAGAACAAGAGGAGTTCAGGAGGATGGCGGAGAGCGATCGAGCGCAGGAGAGCTTCGATGAAGAAGGGCCCGAGAAGAACTTGAAGAAGGACGCAGTTACATACGGCGCGTTGAACCAACCGGAGGTAGGAACTTCAGGTTCATCCAATTTCTTGCCCATTTTTTGCACCCAATGGTTTCTAAATTACGGAGAAGCAGGGTTAGATGTATTTATTGCAAGTTTGCAACACACTCAGTTTGTCAAAGTCTGAGGAGAAGAGAGAAAGTCTGATATCCCTATTTGAAGTTGAGGGCTTGTAAAAGATGGTTATGTTGTTATTATTATGCAACATCTTCTGTACTAATACATTTTGTTAACAGTAAACATTGTATCTCGTTATTACCTAAGTATCTATTGAGTATTTGGTTGTATAGTGTCTAATACCTATATTTGTTCGATAAATATCATTACATCGTAGACTGCCCGTACCTTTTACATGTAATTTCCGTCAAACTTAAGGTTGTCTGTATGAGATAACGGTCTATTATAGGTACTTCTTTTATCGAGTTCAGATTCATCATCAAATATACAAAATCATAGAGATTTTTGTGTACTACTATCTATCTAATCCTACATAAGTAGATAAGTACTTTGATTACTTAACTTCTAATGGTAAAATAGATATTTGTTTGTCAATCACTCAAACTCATCAATGCCAAATACGAGAGTGTTTATAAACAAAACTCAGTGCCTAAAACGAAACTGACACAATTATCACTTTATACTGGACCTGGCATACAGCTTAATTTGCTAATGATGTTATTTAAGTCCATGTAATAGGAGAAAAGCTTATTGCCGTAGGCAGGGCATAATGTCAAAATCAGAATACAACTTTATTTCTTCACATACTTATTTACATTTTGGTCTAACTTTTAATGTAAGCATAGCTTTAAAACGTTGAAACGGTGCCTTAATGATTAAAATAAAAGATTTTTTTGCCCATAAACCTTAATTTTACTTGTCCCTGACCTTATTTATCCGTCCCGTTTATTTACCAGGGAAACTCTATCGTACAATTTTGATTATAATTAGATATCTATATTGCTAGCGAAACGAGCGGCGTGTAATATTTAATAAACCATGTTTGTTTCCGAAGGTAACATTACCTGCCGCTCATTAATTAGCGATGGATGAACAACGACAATCATGAATTCATCCAATAGGTTATTTTGGAAGAGTTTGATAAAATGAAATTGGCATCATAAAACGAATGATATAATAATGTACGTAGGCACCAATATCCTACTAATGTCTATGTTTAAAACAAAAGAAAGTATGATCACCTCTAACTTGTAAAATGCTCGTTTCCAGAGTGGCGTTGCTATAAACACCTTAGAAAGCAGTCCGAAGAGCGAAACCCTTTCCCTGGTTCACTACCTGAAGTCTATCGTGATGATGCCTAGCTCGCTCCGCGTCGTGTGTCTCACCAACCTCTTCTGTTGGATGGCGCACGTCTGCTACTCACTGTACTTCACTGATTTTGTCGGAGAAGCTGTTTTTGGAGGAGATCCTGCAGTAAGTAACAATATGTTTTCCAAAAATACATAATACTTTAAAATATGAAGTTAAATATCAAGTGCCTGCGTAAATCATATCGAATGCATAATGCATGCTTTGAAGGTATAATATATAATTACATACTTAAGTTTCTACGATAGCTACAGTTTTTTGTAATCAGAGCTTTTGTATACAAAGCGAATTTCTAAGTACAATTAAAACAATCCTCGTAGTACAGAGCTTATAGAGGAAAACACCAGAAACTATATTATTTCCAGAGTTAATTAAATCACTATTGTACTAATTTGCTGTATCATGTGTTGCAGGCGCCAGTGGGCAGTGAAAGTCGCACAGAGTACGAGGCAGGCGTACGCTTCGGTTGCTGGGGCATGGCTATGTACTCTCTCTCATGTGCTTGCTACTCTACCATCATTGAGAGACTTATCAAACGACTTGGGTTGGTATATTATTTGTAACATATCTAACGAATCTACGGCGCGGCGTAGAAATGAGACGATGCATAAGTAAAGATTTAAAGAGTTGTCAAATCATGACAGTGTGTCATGCGGAAAAGGCAAAATCAACCTTAACAATTTTTCTTTACCAGAAAGGAAAATAACTTGACAAATTTTTACGTCGCTTATGATATTCTATGCATCATAACGTTAAATTCATCATGTACATAGGTATAGTTTGGATCGCTATTGAACGCTGCCTTTAAATTTCATCAGTTATTTTAATACGACGTTAAAGCGTATAAAAATCCCGCCAAATATTGACATTCGGTAAAGCCACTAACGAAAATGACTCATCACTCCAGCGCATTTTCAGATTGAAATTTTAAAATATGCGAAATGTGGTGAACTTTGCCGTCATCTAACTTGTGTTATTAGTGTGAAAGTTTTACATTTGGTGCCCAAGGGATGAGAAAAAACGTAATTTTGTACCACACGAGCTACTTTAAAATTTGTCCACAGATTATTCAAACGAATTTTACGTACTTGTTAATTAACAGGTTAGAGTCCATGATTACATAAACAAAACCTACTTATACGTGTGAATGTGTGAGTGCATCGTCACGCACGCAATCAAAACATGCAATAGTTACATCAAAATATCAGAAACTGCGGTTACATCGGGCAAGCGTTCATAACTTAATCAGGGCGTTACCTAACACGTTTACCGCTTACCCTTCAACTTGACAGCTCACTGAAGTAAACAGTGTCTCCTGTCGTAATGCGATCAGGGTTTCCTTGACTTTGCGCCGTTCTTCCTGGCTGACACTTTGCCGGCTTCGCGTTGATTTAAAAATCAATAACGTCACAAGCTTAGCTCGTCTAGATTCCCCTCCACTTGATCACGTTGAATTTATCGTCAAATGACGCGAGGAAATAGCGATCGTTCTAGTTTGGCTTATACGAGTTACATTACGGCTTAATACAGCGTGAACATTGGGGATTTAGGTTTTATTGACCCTTTCTTTCCAAAAGTGTTAGGTAGGGGAGCTTTCGCGAAATCTGTATTCACATTTCTTTGCTCATCATATGTGCCATTATACGTGATAGGGACAATATTTACCATTAATCAGTACCACATATCAGCTATACTACCCTTAAAAGTTGGTAAGGTAACGTTGTCATAAAACAGTGTCTCCTTGGTTTGATTTCTAATAATATTACCTTTTCCGTCTCATTCTTCGAGTACGGATCTAAGGATGTATTACAATGTTTAGGGCGAGGTTCATAAGACGTGGCCTGTTCTTTCCAGTGCTAAGAGCGTGTACGTGGGCGGTCTGTGCACGTACAGCTGCGGCATGGTGGCGCTGTGCGCGGTGCGCGGGCGCGCGGCCGTGCTCGTGTGCAGCTGGGCGGCCGGCGTCATGTACTCCACGCTCTTTACCATGCCCTACCTGCTGGTCGCGCACTACCACGCCACCGGCATGGTATGTATACCGCTAACTAGCTATAGGTATAGTAAAAACATTTCTTTGAATTAATGCCCGGTTAATGGCAATAGGCTCGCCCCTATTACATTGGGACCTAAAACGTAACTGGTGAAATGTGTCTGTACTATACTCATCTGCCTACTCTATTGGGGAATACAACGTGATGATATGTTTTTTGTGGTTCTTTATATTAAAAATAGACTACTTAACTGTACTGCATCATAAATAAGACAGTACCCAAAAACACCCACCCTTCACCGCTTCCTGGTGCTATACTTAGCTGTGGAGAAAAAACGGCGTAATAAACTTTCCGGCAGCACAATCTGTATGTCTGTAGTCAAGTGACAAGTCTGTCATAATTTGGAGTACCTACAGAAGTAATATAAACCAATATACATACGATATACCTTCGTACGGCTACGGCTTTATTATGCTTTTGGTTTTTGGAAAATATATCCTTATAATTATTATGAATGTCATTCTTGGGGCTTTAAACTTTCCTTGCACAAGGTTACGTCTGCATTTTGCTGAGTTAGTACGGTGAACACTTCAATGAGTTTATTCATGAAAAAATACCTATATCTCTTCCTTGGTAGTCAGGCCCAAATAATAAAATCATGGTACCTATAGAAAATATTTGTTTGGTCAGGTTATTAGGTAAGTAAGTACTAGGTAAGTAATTTCATTTAATTTTCTTGCTGTATTTTAGAAAATAATTACACGCTTAATATTTCAGTGAAGAAAACCTTTGAAGTGCGATTTTCATAGAACTTCAAACAAGCTGTGTGCCCTGTAATTGATTAAACGATCACTAATTGCAGCTAAAAACAATCGTCATGCTGGTAATGCGGCATGCACGGCTGTGATATTGTTTCCATTGTCAATACAATCTTTTTGTACCTACTTCTAATATTTTATCTTCTTAAAGCAAAAATACCAATGAAGCAGTGAAAGAAAATAACAAGATAAACGTTTGACATCTTTCTGCTTAAGAGAGGTCTTTGCCCAATAGAAGTACAGTTATATTTATATTATGCTAGTTTAAAGAACAAATTTAGCACTCCCCAGTTTCTTATGAACATTATCCTGTGCCCGCATCGTTAGTAAGATGTTTGTTAAGACACATGTCATGTAAAACATTTGTTTCAGACTAATTTGTCGACAAAGTAAACATCTCTCTTTATAAAATGTTGAATATTTAATGTTTTATGTCAGATAAAATCAAGATGCATTCTTTATTTGACAATACTCATATTTTTACGAAAATACCAATTTTTTTAAATGAAAAACGTGACTTATCATCACGCCTGTATTCTTCGAAGGAAAAGACAGAGGTGTAAAGTACACCCACATTTCGCTAGGTATGTTATAGGTTCTAATGTAGGGCAGACTCCGTGCTGCTACTGAGATTTTACTAATGGAAAAACCCAGTATCACTTCGCCCGACCCCGGATTCGAATTTCGAACCCAAGATCTCATCGTTAGCAGTTCCGCTAAGTAACCATCATAGTAAAAATTTTTGACTGTCTTGTTGGTGTAGTGGCAAGACCAAGGAGGCAGACAAAATAAAATAAAATATTGAAAAACTAAATTCTTCTTCTTCATAACCAATAGTCACATGGAATAGGTCATGTCGTAGTGTAGAGATTGGTCAGTCAACAAGGATGGTAGCGAGGTTGACCGTCCAGGGTGTACCGGACGTCTACTTAAGAATCGTCACTCGTGGAGGCTGAAACAAAATTAAAGAGTAATATCCCAGATTGGATGAGGCTTTCTCCATCAGTCACTTTCATTTTAGCTATAGTATAAATTCCTGTATATGCCTAGACTATGAATTCGTGTGGTTACAGTGGGACAGCGGCGGCGGCGGGTGCGGCGCAGCACGCGGCGTGGGCACGGACGTGGGCGTGGTGAGCAGCTGCGTGTTCGTGGCGCAGCTGCTGGTGTCGCTGGGCATGGGCGCGGCCGTGCGCGCGGCCGGCTCCACCGCCGCCGTGGTCGCCGCCGCCGCCGCGCTGGCAGCCGCCGCCGCGCTCACCGCCACCAAGATCACCTACCTTGACCTGTAGACGCTCTGTAACATACTTGTAGGACTGTACGTATGTACGTAATCCCCCTTACTTATTAAACAATTTTAATCATTGATTAAATTATATATATAAATTATATCTTACCTTATTAAGTTTTAGTTTTACCGTTGATTAAATTATACCTGTCGTAAATAATAGAGATATCAATAGTTTATGAGATGTTTATGACAAAATACGTTTTGAGTCAGTTTTTAAGTAAGAGGGAATATGTTCCATGTCTTTAGGAGCTTTATTTCTTCGGGTAAATGTATGGAACTTTAAACTCGGTTACCGGGCAACCACGCTAACATCCTAGATTGCTACATCCACAATAACTTGGTAGACCTCCCAAGGTTACCTGGGACCGAACCTACATTATCTACATAGGTATCTATCTCATACTCGTGAAGGCTCTCACTCTCTACTTGCATCTCAACTGCTTGCTAATCTCATTGCATGTAAGAATACGTTTTAGGACATGATAGATTAATCCATTTATCAGCGAATTAGTTACTAACATTCGCCAAAAACAAAACACTGAAAGTAGCATTACCTTATGAACAAAATACCGAACTTTATTCATTCTGATCTGTAGATATCAGCTGGTTTTAAACAACAAACTTTAATCGCGGCACAAAGTAAGTTTACTACGGCAATTACATATTGTTTACAGCCAATAAAAGAGGTATCATGAATATATTTATCGTTATGTTTTCTTAATTTGCAGTGAACTCTGAATACAAATGACTTTATTGGTTAACGACTATGTTCTACTGCAGTCAACGAAGATTTATTCATACTAGTTTTGTCGGAATAGATTTTCATGTCTAAGGTCTAAACTCAAATTAGTTTTGCAGAAGTTTACTTGTTCCCTTATTGCTTGCCAAGTTTACAGGGTTTTAATACATTTCTTACGAGTTAATTAGGTAAAATGACATTACACATGTAAATAACTTATGAACGATGTCAAAATGTGTTTTAAGTTAACCACTTCTTAGGTCTATTGACATATCTATTCTTTGACATGCAAACGACCGTGACGGGTATAATTTAATAAATTGTTCTACATTGAAGATTACACTGGCAGAATAATCGGCGAAAGCGACTCAATTGCCAAAAGCGCAAAAAATAACATTTAATTTTTTTTTAGTGTAGGGGGTACCTATGCACTATACAGGTACAAGTCCTTCTTATTTAAATTGAAGCAGGCTTTGAGTATATTAGAACCTCTGCGGGTTGGACCCATCTGTGCGACAAAACATTTTCTTCTGCTAGCATAATGTCTTGCGCTTGTTTGTGTTCTCATCTGGTAAATATTTTCATTGAATCACTATTTTCAAAACATTTCATAAGCTTGGAGGTATTTCAAGACTTCTTTTGGGCAAAACTGTTTACATTTTTTATGATTTTTATAACGTAGTTTCAATTCAAATAATTTGTAGTTAAATTAAGATTACAAATGAGTTAAGATTAATTTTAAGTGTAGTATATAAGAAATACTTAGGGTTTCTCTGCAGCTTGTACATCTCTTTGCATGCCTAACTATTTATTATATAAATGTTCGTCTAATTTATATCATATTTCTCATTATAAAGATCTGATAGTTATGATTAAATTAAGTAGGTAAATGTACGATACGATAAAACAATATTACGTGTAAAATTTAAAATGATAGGTATCATTATAAATTAAATAGAATGAATGCATTTCCCAGTCGTATAATGTATTGATTTAATTTCGTGTGAGTGTCATATTATGTCATCTATTTTCTGTCTATTTTTTTTAAATCTTGGCCTTTTTGGTCTGGAAGTGATTTTTTCCCAGAGCTTACCTAACAATGCTTATTCACAAAAGTTAGATACAAATAATTAAATCAAAGTACGATCTATTTTCATTGAATCATTTTATATAATAGACCGAAACTATAGTTTTGATTGTTAGATATTGCTAGAGGTAACAAGACTATCGTCATGCAGCCACCATAACGGTAGTCTTCTGTTCTCTGTAAGATTTAATGTTAAGACTGTAACCACAGATCTCGATGTTTGTGATATAAATGTATGTTAATCAGTGTTGTATAATATCAAGGTACATTTATATTGACTGTTACTAATGAAATAAATCATATCCAAACAACTTATTGCTTTTTTTATACCCTTATGAGGAGTCGATGAAAGGTTTAAAATGGATGGACCAAAAATATTTTTTTTTTTTTTTTATTTGGCATCAAACAGTCGTATACAATCAACATTAATTTTAAGAAAATTGGTTCCTTACAATAGACCTATAGTGCCGACAATGTGATATAATGTTAAAGATAAGTACAATAAACTCCTGTTAAGGAAGAACGTGTTAAATACATATTATTTTCTGTATCAGAACATAAGTACACTGGAATAGTTTACATGATCAGTTTGCAGAGTAATTTAAAGAATGTAAGTTGTAATTAGGCAATATATTTGCTTCTTAGTTTGAGTTTTAGACTATTAAGAGAAATGCTAAAAAGATCTATGTCAGTAAATTCTCTATTATAATTGTTAGTGGAACGGTATAAAAATGAATTCCGTGTGTATGTTTTATTTAGTCGAGGGACAACAAAAAGTGGTTTTGTACGTGAGGGGCGTACTGGTAGGCGAGCATGTGCTTTTAGTGATATTTTGCTAAGTAATGATGGTGAATCAGTCAATGAGTTTAAAATTTTGAACAATTGAATAATGTCGAACATATTACGTCTGCTATGAAGACTTATTAGTTTATGTCTACGCAATGCATCTTCATACGAAGCATCGTAAGTATTATTGCGATAGTTAAGAGTTTTTAAAAACTTTTTTTGTACTCTTTCTATTCGATTTATGTGTGTGTTAAAACATGGGTTCCATACAGTGCTACAAAAGTCTAAAATAGAGCGGACAAATGAGAAATAAAGGATTTTTAGAGTCGTAGCATTTTTAAAAGGTTTACTAATTCGTAAAATAAATCCTAGGTTGCGAAATGCGGAGCTTACTATGCGGTCTACGTGATGGGTAAATGTTAATTTGGAGTCCATGATGAGACCTAGGTCCCTAATGGTGGAAACTCTTTTTAGAATAGAGCTATTTATGATGTAATCGTAATTTATTGGGAGAGTTTTCCGCGTATATGATATTATGAAACATTTATCAATATTAAGGTACAGTTGATTTGCTGTACAATATTTATGCAAATTTAATAAGTCTCTTTGTAATTTAGAGCAATCTTCAACAGATTTAACTACTCTGAATATCTTAGTGTCATCAGCGTAAAGTAGGTGATTACTGTGGTTAAATATGGATCCTATATCGTTGATGTAAAGGTTGAAGAGCAAGGGTCCCATATGAGATCCTTGCGGGACTCCGGAGGGAACAGGGAGGAATTGAGATGAGTAACCTTTGACACACACCGCTTGGCTGCGATTTTTTATGTAAGATTGGATCCATCGTAATAAGCTGCCATGCACACCGGCATTCGCTAGTTTTTTAATTAACATATCGTGGTTAATTTTGTCGAATGCCTTCGAAAAGTCGGTGTACACGACATCTACTTGCAGATTTTTGTCCATGGCTTGCACCAAAAAATCCGAGAAATTTATCATGTTACTGTCTACACTACGATTTTTAAAGAAACCGTGTTGGTATTCGGATATGTGATTACGAAAAGCGATTGAAATTTGAGATGTTACTATTTTTTCTAATGTTTTTCCTAGAACACATAATTTAGAGATCGGTCGGTATTCGGTTATAATATCTTTCCTATTGTTTTTGGGTATCGGGGTTATAATTGATTGTTTCCATTTACTAGGAAACTCTCCAGTTTCAATAGACGTCCGAAATATTAAGGTTATTGGTCTTGCAAGAATCTCAGCACACCTGGATATGAAAATTGGATGTAGGTCATCAGATCCAGCACCTTTTCTAACATTTACCTTTTTTAATTCATTTACTACTTGTCTAAAGGTGAGATTGATTGTTCCTATATCTACAGCAGAAGCTGAGTTGAAGTTGTAAGGGTAGATATGAGATGTGGCGGAGACAAAGACTGAGTTAAAATAGTGATTAAAGGCGTCACAAATCTCATTACCGGTAGAAAGTATTTTACCTTTATACATCATCTTCTCAGGGATGTGATTAGATGCGTTTTTTGATTTGACAAATGTCCAAAATGAATTAGAATCTTTTTTTATATTATCCTCAGAATACTTAATGAAATTTTGATAACAGTCTTTAGACAGCCTTTTAAATCTACTACGCAATAACGAGAACGTCTGATAATCGATAAGATTTCCGTATGTTTTCCATTTTCGATGAAACTTGCATTTTTCCTTGGACAACTTAATAAGTGGTTTTGTATACCAAGGTGGATATTTTTGTGCAGAATTTAAATTGCAGGTTGGCACAAATTCGTCTACAATATTATCAATAACGCTGTAGAAGTAATCAATCATGGAGTCTACGTCGGTCATACTAGATAGAATATTCTCCCAATCCACCGACGCAAGAGCAGTTTTAATTGAGTCATAGTCTGCCTTATAATATTGTCTTTTCATTTTTGAAGGGAGCTTGAGTGCGGGACTGAAATTTAATTTTAAGTCAATTTCTAATGGTTTGTGATGCAGGTCTTGTGGTACAAGTGGATGTTTGCACAGTGAGATAAGACACATTTCATTACTAAAAATTAAGTCTAATATTCTATTATTGTGGTTAAATTGATTGTTGTATTGTAATAATGACGAAAAATTCATAAAATCGGCGGTGAGGCTAGCTAATTTGTCATTGTTAGTGTATATATCCATAGAATTTAAGTCATAATTGCAAGACCAATTAGCATGGGTTACATTAAAGTCTCCAAGTATAAGAAATTTATCGTTATGGTTACGTAAAGTAAATTCACTCACTCTGTCGTAGAAGGATGCTAACAATGATTCATGACTAGTACCGTGCGGTATATACGTAGCTATCATATGTAAGTAGTTAGAACCGACATTGTTATGGCCTGCCGACGAATCGGGTTTAATATTCGTGCGCAGAGGCAGGGACACCCATACCTCGTCCGACAGCGGCGACGCATGTATGTCCCTGCGCTGCCAAGGACAAAGCTCGCGACGCACGGCAATCATAACACCTCCGCCGCGGTCGTGGCCGGTTGCTATGTAATTACGATCACAGCGATATAGTTCGTATCGACCATCTACATATTCGCTACTGTAAAAGTCATCATTAAGCCAGGTCTCTGTGATACATATGACGTCAAAATTGTTCTGCAAGACTTCGGCGAAAAATAAGTGTGATTTAGTGCGTAATCCCCTCACGTTTTGATAATAAATAGACAAGTTTTTGTTATCGAATTATGATACTCATGACCGCTGTAAATAAACAAGTTCCACTAACAATATATTTAAGAGTTATAAGTGTTAATACTGAACAGCTGTGAGTTTTATAATTGAATGTACATTCCTTCTTATTATCAAAATAACTAATTATATTACAATTAAATACTACATTTAATACAGTTGGTAATAAACAAAGCATGCAGATGTAATGAGTATGAGTAGATAGTCATTTTATTTTAGCTAAATCAGTATCATTAGACACACACAAGATTTTGGACGTATCACTTTTACGTAGTAAAATTTTACACTCCGACAACCATATGTATTTATAGTCATTTTCTTTTGCAATACGACGGGCTTGCTTATATAATAGTTTATTCTGTGGCGTTAAGTGATCATTTATGAAAATAGGTTTTGCCGGCCCGTCTAGCCCAGCATCAGCTGTAGTCAAACCTCGTCGCGCGCGTACAGCAGCCAACATATCACTTTTGCATTTCCTTTGGGTAAACTTGACGATGATATTCGGGGTAGATGTAATATTGGAGGTCGACTCACCGAACTCTGGACTAGGATTGTTCGAGTTAAAGCGTCGAACCCGGTGGATATAATCAATGTCCGTCGTTGCAATGGGAAAATTAATCTTTTTAGCAATGTTATGTACGATATTGATTAAATTTTCACCTTTTGTGACAGGGATTCCAGTTATTTCAAGGTTATTGATTCTTCCCTGCTGTTCTTTGATACGTAACTGATCTGATAAGTTTGAAACAGTCGCCTGAAGTACTACGAGATCCTGTGATACAGCCTGTATTTTACTATTATTGGTAATATTTGTAGACTTCAAGTCGCTCACATTCTTTTTTATGCATGTTTGTTCTTCAGACAACTTATCAATTTTGCCATTGACTGTCTCTAAATCGTGTCTAAATCCATTTATATCCTGTCGCAATGCTTCTAAAGTGGTCATAATGTTTTGATTTTGGGTTTCAAGGGTGGATGTAATCGCCTTCATAATTTTATTTTGGAATTCTAGTAATACTTCCGAGTGATCGCAGTTACATTCGGGCTGTTTTCTCTTCCTTAACGTAACACCAACAATGGGCTCATCTCGCAGTTTGGAAAGGTCCGGTTGTGACCCTGTGCTTACCACGGGAGGAGATCTTTGAACATTCATTATGCTGCTGCTGACAATATCCAAGAAGTAGGTAGATCTTGAGAGAAGTTGGAGGTATCGGTGAATAAGTAACTGTGGCGTAGCCAAGCAGCGAGCAGGACGAAATGACGGATGTCCCTTTCCCACGTATTACGAACGTTTGTATTCACCACCCGAGCGTTACCGATGTATGATGTGTAAGAGATAAACAATCTGGCTTCTCACTTGTAACGAATATTATTTACAATGTATTGGCAATGCATTTACAACCGTATAGCGTTTAAGCAGAGTTCCGATTGAAGAAACGATTATTGGTTTCAAAAATATAAAATCGAACACGCGTCCAGCCAGACAAGAGCTCTGAGCATACTGATATTTCAGACGATGCTTGAATTTTTTTAGGACTTTTAGATTCCGATAAATGATTTAGGTAGGATGTAAATTATTGGTTAAAAAATAATTTTCTTAGACGCATTGAATTCCCATGTTATAAATACGAGTATCTAATAACGGTCTTCAGTAATTAAAAACGGTCTTCAATGTTATAGGCATGAAATGAAAACGTACTGTTAATTAATTTGCTATTAAATAATACAAAGTAATAACAATGGGTCTAGTCAAAAATGTATGGAGAAGATTGAGTCATGCAAAGGCACTGAATCTATGAATGATTTTGTGCTTGCTAAGTCTAAAGATAAAGATCGTTTTATACGTTTTAACATTAGTATAATACATAATATGCATACAAGATGTTAAGAAAATATAGACAGTCATGTTTAGCCTCTACGGCGTCTAACTTCAGTAGTCGACGCACTGAAAGTATGTATATAGCAAAGCACAGGCAATCAACGTCATTAAACGAATGTTGTATGTACGACAATTAGGTACAACACAAAACAATTAGCTACACATCAACATAAATAAACCAATAGTCAACTTTAGTTAGTATTTAACACAATAGTTTTCTTAATTAATTAAATACATACAATACACGTATTGTTATAAGGCGTACATAATACATATGTAGGTAACTAGGTATACATACATATCGCATTATTTTATACAGAATACGTACAACTTGTAGCTATGTTAATTATTAGGTAAAACCTAATTAGATAATATGATGATTACAGTCTATCTATCAGAATATGACTTATTGGGTTAGCTCTAAATTCATTAAAAATTACCATTTGGTACTACTTCGGCGGTGTGGTATCCGGCCTAGAATTGATCACCCCCTTTCCTCCCGTGGGTGTCGTAAGAGGCGTCTAAGGGAAAAAAACCAGAAGATGGGCAGCAGCGTCTTCTGTAACTTGACCACCAATACTGCGACCCCCCTCCCCTTAAGGGGGAGGCCTTTGTCCAGCAATGGACGTCTTCCGGCTGATGATGAACTACTTCAAATATCCAAAGATAGTAGGTACTTCAATAATATTTTGCAGATGTAGCACTTGTTTAGTTTACAACAAACACTTTGCACCTTATTACACAAGAGACTGGGCGCAGCAACATAAGCTAATTTTCTCTCAACACATATTTTTTTAATATCGTGAATAGATTAATTAAATAAATGAATGAACTCATTTGATAGACTCCTGTAATTAGGTAAAGTTGATACAAATATTATAGAAAGAAGACAAGTTCAAGATGGATCCTTTGTAGGTTTAATTCATTGTTATTTTTATCATAAAAACCTTTTTTATGGACTAAATTGCCTGACGACTACAGTTGTGTGATTAATGAGTAACGATACACTGTTCCACATGATGCCATTGATCGATCAAATTCCTGAGCTAGCAAAATGTGAGAGCGATGCTGGCATCATAGTTCACTACCTTATTTAATTTGTTCAATGGACGTAATCGTGTTATATGATTAACAGCAGCTTAATTGTTACACATTATTCTCCATCGGTAGCTCAAGGCACCTAGCTGAGTGTATTATGTTTCTGGTGTTCAGACATCAAACAGATTAATATTTTAATTTGAAAAAAATGCTGAATATGTACCTAGTTTTAAAGTTACTAAGGTAGAAAGGGGATGTTGGGGGCTAGGAAGGGTTTAAATAGCAAAGGGGCAAAGCGAGCGTATATAGCCCTAATCATACATTTTCTATAAGGGTTTTTAAACCTTGGAGACAGTATGTCTTGCAATATGTCATGACGTTCATAGTTGACAACTTGTTCCGATGCCGATGTTGGGGCAGTTGGCTACGAGCAGAACATTCATTCGTTTTGTTGGCTTTCTGACCACCACGGTGCTACTTAATTAGAAATATAGCTTCTAATAGATTCACAGTTTTACTAAAGTTCACGCGGGGTGGTTCTGATTTAAAGTCAAATATTTGTATACGAAATCAGTTTTCGTATATTTGAGTATGGAGTTCGGAGTAGAATTTGGAAGCATATAAATAAGGCTCGCAATATTTGTATTTGACGATGCGATGGTTCAAAATTTCGGAAACTTTGTTGCGGTATGTTGATTATATCTTATACACATACGTTATCTAAATTATGCATAGGTACTCTTACTTCTTAGGTACAATCGCCTAGTTTTTGTTAATTATTAAGGTTTATTAAATCAGTATGCCTTTAGTTTATTACAGTTAGACGGCCGGCGGTCGGAGGGTGTGGGTCATTTTATTACAAAAAAGTTTTAAAGGACATTAATTTTATTCGCCCCTTAACCACGAACTAGACGAACAAATATTTCAAAAAAATCTTAATTATTCCTAAGTTAGGAAAGTTATTACCCTTGAGGGCTGAAATTGTGGGTATTCTCGCAGCTCAAGTCAAGGATAGCGGTTAGAACTCTCAGTGTCTACCGTAAGTATGAAACTAAATTAATAACTTATTTGCAGACTATCCCAGAGAGCATAGTTAAGTGTCTGATGAGTTTCCCGTTTTTGGGGTAGGTATACACTACAACGTTTTAGATTTGTGTACAATGTACAACATCACACCTATGCCGCTGGTGTGAGGGAATCACTAATCAGGTAAACTTTCTAATAAATGCGTGTTGAACGTATTTGGTATACTGCACCACTGATCATAATAGTTATTTATATTATATTAAATTATTAAGTGATCACCCAACAAATAACTTCCGATTTTTACGTATTCGCTCAGCAATGACTAAGGTAAGCTGTTCGACTCGCCACTTACCCTTATCAGTTAGTCATTGAGTTGCATGATGCTGCTCTATCTCAAGTCGGCTTTGCTCGATCATCAATGAAGATATGACATTGTTATACGATAAGGATAAACATGACACATCCAAATTACCTTGATACTGTGTTTTGATACATCATGCTTTTAAGATTTTTTTTATGACCATAATAGGTACTCCAGAGCTTCGTTGGTAAAGAAATTTTGGACCTCCATCCATTGCAAGTTTTAGGTCTCCCTATATCAGTTTTCTTCTTCTACCCCTCAGTTAATACCCCAGTAAACACTTACTATAGTAACGATCAAAAATTATTTTAGCAATCAATTACGCGTTTAATATTTCAGTGAAGAAAACCTTTGAAGTGCGATTTTCATAGAACTTCAAACAAGCTGTGTGCCCTGTAATTGATTAAACGATCACTAATTGCAGCTAAGAACAGTCATAAATGCGTCATGCTTATCTGACACTATTTCCATTGTTATTTTTTTCCGTGCTTCAAATATTTTATCTTCTGGACACTACGGTAAAGGAAAACATCAATTTGAAAATTAATTAACGTACCTACAAGAAACATGATAAATGTGATGAAACCTAAAGATCACCCAAATTCTTTAACCTGCATTAAGCAAACGTGTGTAGTCTCTGTGTCCTTATCATTAAAAGGTGTTTTAGGTACATACCTATAGGTGAGAATATAATTCCGATTTTTTTTTTAATGTATAAGTGAGAAGCATATATTTAGGTTATTTTATGATTGAATAGGCCATTAGTAAATTAGTAAAAATGTTAAAATTTAAGTGTAGGTACCTTCCGAAGTACAGATGACTAAGGAAAGTTGGCTGTTCCTTGTTCCTTGGCTGACTGCAGCAAGATCTACGCGTTACCTAAGTAGCTCCAATCCCCTCTTCAAGTTATTTTACATGACATATCTACTCATGAAATAAACGGTATTCAAAGTACTAATCGGTTTTATTTTAGTGCCCCGATTAATTGGCGCTAATGGTTTTAAAATGGATAGCCAAGCATAATGTAAATATAATGAAAAGGCGGTCGGACCATTCAAATAGCTTTTAAGTACCTACTCAGTAATTTAAAGCTTTTGTTTTCATTGAAACTGAGGCTACAATAGAAATTTAACAGGTAATATGTATGTAAATTTTGAGTTAAGTTTTATTGTAAACAATGGCACTTTTTAAGTGAATTAGATTGTGTAATATCTATGGTCTATAGGCAGTACGCAGCTTTTGATTAAATAAACCGAAAGAAAAAATAAAAAAATGTTTTTTAGGCTACCATTGCCTGACCTACCTGGCAGTCTAGATGCCTAACTATGACATACCACTTGAAAGACACGGAAACGTAGTGAAGGAAGGCTAACTGTAAGTAAAAGTTATAAAAAAAAATCAATGGTTTCAAAAATACCAAATAGGTATAAAAAAATCTGAAAATAAAACCTTATAAAAAACATATACTACACACAATTTTCATTCATTATCCTTATCAAATACATTGTTCAATATTAAACCACGCGTACAATGGAAACGAACCTATAATTAATTTAACATTTAATCACGACGCGGTTCGACCGTACATCCATCTATTAGATAGTGACACACAAAGGACTCGGTACGCTGCTTAAGAATGGGTCTCGTCAAAAATCTCTGGAGGAAATTGACTCACACAAAGGCACTGGACCAATCTAGCGGGAAATTGGAGACAGTTTTTTTCGAGTCTATCTATAGGGTCGCTTATATAACAGGTGAAGTATACCTATAGGATGTGCGATTCGTGGTTTTTTATGAACTTTAAGAATAGTGAAATTTTATATCAGATATTTGTAGGTCCTAATATTACGTCCTGTTCTTAACTCAAAAACTGTAACTACATTAGAGCTTTTTACCACAAAAATGAAAAACATGGTTGTTTGAAAATAGAACGTAACACAATTATTATTGGAAGCGTTTTTTAGGAGAGGATAACCTTGTTATAGAGTTGTACATATTGTAGTCGAATACTGCATAGGCACATACCGGCAAGGAATATGGCCCAATTTTTCTTAATTTATGATTCACGTTTTCTATTAAATTAATTACTGGAGTGTGGGAAACCAACAAAACACCAGTAAAAAAATGTTGTTATCTATGTATAATTTTGAGCTTAAACCAATATTTAAACAATGTCAGTTTGGGCCACATTCTGTACCGGTGAGTGTATTTTAGTAATTGAAACTGTACTTTTATTAGGTTACCTAGAGTTAAGAACAAGATATAAGAAACCAGCTAGGAACTGAATTATGTTTAACCTAATTTTGATTCCAGACTTGCTCCGTGATACAATATGTTTACTCGCGTAAATCAACCACTTAACATTTTAGTCCGTCCAATTTATCTTAATGTATGTACGTCCAACAGAATAGTTCAAAGAGCGCAAGTTGAACCAAGTTGTAGCTGTGAGATACATGCTACGTACAGTCGCCTGCAATTATATATAAACGCTAATTAGTTAGTTTAAGATACGTTTTTATTTAAATAAAACGAAAGTATTTCATGAACGGCAAAAAACTTGCGGTTTCCCCATCTTCCTAAGACAGTTTTAGTGCTTTGTTGAAGGGCATGTCTTTTCTCATTTCTAATTTTATATTTTTCTTAGAAAAATGATGAAAGAACATCTTATATTGCAAAAGCTACATTGTTAATTATTGCGCACAACTTAATACATACCAATACGCATTAAATACCACAAGGACTTTTGTCTCTTAATGTATTGTAAAAGCGAATTCAGCCCCCTTACCATGAGCTCTAAAAGCAGGACAGGTCAAGATGTGGAAGCGAGACGCCGTTACGTGCAGTGTAATGCGACGTCTTGCTTCCACAATGTAAACTGTCCTGTTTTAAGAGCTCATATTAGGGCGGCTGATCATTGTAAATGACTGTACAATTTGCACAAGCCAATTTCATTTGAAATTTGTCCTCAGGACTGTCCAGCTCAGACCATGACTTGTGTTACCTCATATACAGTAACGCTGTCAAGGTGGTTATAATACTGTTCGTGTCCGCCATGGTATGGTACGGCTTCACAGAGACCTCCAGTCTAGATGAAGTGGCCAGCAGTATCAACGTAACTGTTATCCAGTTTATTGCAATATATAGATACAAGAATATGGTAATTTTTAACTAATTATGTAGTTACCGATTAGTTTGAGTGCTACATAATTAGCTTAACATATCAAAACATTTTGAATGTAAACACGAAGATAAAATTAGTTGGTCAATAGCATCAATGTTTTAGATGGACCACAAAGATTTCTACAAGGAACTGGCGAGCGCAATGAACTCTCCAAACTTCGATATCTCGACGGAGAAAAGGAGGAAGTTAATAGATTACTGGTCGCAAATGAACGAGACCTATCTGAAACTACTTCTGGCTCTGGGAAACTGTACGCTTGCGGCATGGTAAAAATGGTTTTCATAAAATACCATCGAGATATTTAAGTATTCGGTTTTTTTTATTATAAGATCCCAATAAAATTGAGTTAAGCATTACCTACCTACCCTAAAAAAATTTTGCGGCTCTCTATTACATCCGAAAATATATGGGTATTTTGTTAAATATTTTTCTAATTAATTATCCCTTTTAGGTTCATCTTCCCTTTGGTAGACGAAGTTGAATACAACCTCATTGTTGGTGTCCGCCTACCCTTCTACTACAAGACTCCTGGCCTATACCCGTTCGCGTACATTCTGGTGGTGATAGCCTTCACATACATATCGCATTTTGTGATGGTGACAGACTTGATCATGCAGACACACCTGATGCACCTGCTGTGTCAGTTTACTGTACTCAGCGACTGCTTTGAAAATTTATTTAGCGATTGTAGAGCAGGATTCGAAGGTAACCTTTGCCTCTTATTTGCAGATTGTGAAAAATATTAAAACGTAACAAATAATATATCTATGTTTGCAGATATCCCGCTAAACAGTTTAGTTAATAACAAAAACTTCGCATCCAAATACACAAAGCGGCTCGGTGACTTGGTGCAACAACACAAGCTCATTTTAAGGTAATAAGATCCTATATCGAAAATGTAAGTTATTGATAAGTATGCCACTGTCAATAATTTATTATGTATTAAGCTTATAATAAAAAACAAAAGATCCCGACGAATTGAGAACCTCCTCCTTTTTTTTGAAGTCGGTTAATAAAAGCACTCTGTTGCACGTGATACTATTGAACGATCCCATTTTCTCACTCAATTAGTGGCAATGTGAGATCCATGCAGTGTTGGTGTAGACTAGTGTAGACATAATATACTGTTTTTGTTCAATAGATGAATATCGTGTAATATTAACTACACTGCTTGTTTATAAAACACGTAGTCATCGAAAGAATTAGGTTCACCTTCTTCTATTGCCTTTCAAAAACGGCCAAAGTTAATAATAATAATAATAATAATAATAATATTTATTGACATAGGTGATGTTTACAATTTATAATGATAACCCTGTCTCCTGTACTAGTATTAAACTGTATTACAGGAGCCAGTGTCTTCTCCTTTTAGCACAGGTCCTTGTAGCAAAGTTAGGTCGTCAACTCTACAAAAATCAGTCTTACTGCTACCATTATCTACGTTTGATATGTTACAACTCCTAGCCTTTATTATCCTGATGCTGGATAAAGACCATTTGATTTAAAGCTCGTTCAACATTCCAAAAATGATAGTCACGTATTTTTTCAATTTCGTTGGACGTAAATCGCGTTGTAGCTTTGTGTGTATTGGCAATATGAGATAGAGGGTGAAATAGATCCGATACGGGACACCAGCTACTCTTCCTTAACCGAAAGTATCGTCGTCCTTAATACTCGTACAATTGGGTTAAGCCAGTCACGTTTCATATACATTTATGTACCGCTACGTGAGACGTCGCCCTTCGCTGAACAAAAAGTATGGGTATAATATCTTTTTATTCTTCTATTTTTTCGAAAATGTGGTAATTTTGCAGTTTTTTTTCACTTAACGTACCTAATCCACAAAAGCACCAAGGATTAAGGCTGCTATGAGATTAGTTTAGTGTATACCTCTTGAAAAGAAGTGACAGTGTGTCACAGTAATCTTTAGCACATAGCTAGAACCATGAACTTATACATCATGTCTGCCTGGTGGTTTGGTCTTTTAATACAAGTGCGATAAATTACGATAATGCCTACTCTCCCATTTATAAGTAGATAGGTAAAACTATTTGTTTTTTTTAATTATTTAGTATGATTGATGGAAATACTTATCTAAATTGTTTCAGCTACACAATGAATATGCGGGTTACCCTGAGCAGGCCGATGTTGGGGCAGCTGGCAGCGAGCGGAACACTCATCTGTTGCGTCGGCTATCAGGCTACCACGGTAAAAAAACTGCTAGCTCAACAGCGGTGAAATATGTTGCCATTTTAATATCTTTTAATGACTCATTTTCAGGCTATCGCAGAGAGCATTGTTAAGTGTCTAATGAGTTTCCTGTTTTTGGGGTACAACGTTTTTGAACTGTACATCATATGCCGCTGGTGTGAGGAGATTACAAATCAGGTAACCTTTGTTATGTCTTTTTCTAAGTAGCAAGTGTTTCGTTCATGATTAATTAAATTTTCAGGGTTAATGTTTACAATAACGTAATGTAGGAAATAAATGTTATCTTATTAGTGATGTGAGCCGCCGGCTGGTCTGTCCTAGATGCCCAGTTAGCGCCACATCAGAACATTTATTAGGGGCTAATCAAAGAGCAATTGATTTCGATATGTATTGAGCTTGGCAAATCTAAAGAAAACCATCGACATGAAAAGGAAAACGCTACGTCTGTTACATGCACTGCGATAAGTTAGCTACCAAATGTTTGCCACAAGAAGGACGTAGGGGACGTGGAAGACCCAGACGGAGATAGCGGCATGATTTGGACGCCTACCAAATTAACTGGCCAAAGCTGGTCGAGAATAGGGGGGATCGGAAAATCAGGGGAGAGGCCTTTGACCAGCAGTAGAACACTATAAAGGGTATACAAAAAAGTGATATTACATAAATCGATTCTCACGTATTTGTTCAGCAATGACCAAACGCCTTTAATCGCTTATCTTGCGATTAATTGCGATACTATATCATTTTGACTACAGAGTCAGAAAGTAGGTGAGGCCATATACTGTTCGGGATGGGAGTGTGGCGTATCTCAGCTGCCTGGTGTGCGCTCCACCATCCTGTATGTGATGGCGAGGGCCAACAAGCCCCTGTACTTCACTGCAGGGGGGATGTACAACCTCTCACTTACCTCCTATACCACTGTAAGTAGCAACACTCTCCATACAAGATAAATTAGAGTTGGTATCCGTAGACTCAAAAGCAGAGTAAAAATGAAAAGCAAGTTGTATGATAAAGTCGGTGTGCGAAAATAGGATCGTCACCTATTACATAGGATTCAGGAAATTTAGGTGAAGGTACAAAAGAGTAAACGAAATAAAGTAAGATTAAAGAATACGAAAACCTCAAGATAGTGCCTAGCAATAGTAGAGTAACAACATCAAAAGGTAAGCAAATGAAGTGGTTCAAAAACAACCGAACAAAGCCATTACGTTGAGATATGGCCGCGGGTCACAGGTCGACATCGCTCGTCAGGTATTGCGGTCGACACCGGGTACCTTCCCTGCGGCACTCTGCTCTACCAAAATATCCTAATGTTTACCTTCCGATCAGTTAAGTTAGACGTACCTACATGCAAAAAAACACAACGCTAAAATAAAAACATAACGCTAATATTGATTAGCCTTATGTTTTCATCACATTAAAATCTAAAAAAAAATGCTAATTTTAAAAAACGAATTTCATTTCAAATAAAATTGTATTGTAAATTAGAATTCTTAGCCAAACTAATAATATTTAGATTTGAAATGGCCAGTACTGCAGGACGGCAATTTCATAGGTAAAGACCAATTTTTTAATGTTTCTACTTCTAGTCAGACACTATTATTGTCACTGAAAAAGTACTTCGCTGTTTGATTCATTGTCTTTAATGAGCAAATATGTGTTGTTTGTTTAAGTGACACAATAGGTTGATTTGAACTTAATGACACCATGGCTATTTGTTTATTTCCAGCTGGTGAAAACATCGTACAGTGCTTTGACGGTACTACTGCGCTTTCGTCATGAATAAGTCGTGCAGCAAAATAACTTTTATTCTTCTTTAAAATTGGCAATAAGTCCATAAGTGATGTAACTTAATACAATTTAATAATATGATGATTTTGTGTTTATGTAGTAGGTATTATATAATAGTAACATACTAAAATGTTTCAATCATTGATTAACAGACTATATGACAAATTATAACTAATTTAAGAGGAATATAATAACATATAGAGCAGCTGCTAAATGTACTTGACTATTTACAATAAATATGAGAACCTTACAGAACGCGATCCTCATATTTTACACACTCAACTGACTTAACTCCCTGCAGCACCCGGTCGAATAACCCCATAATAATCTACATGCTCTTATTATTTCGGTAGGCGTCAATGAAGGCAAAATAAGTGACATTATTAACCAGACGTAAACATGGCGCTGCTCTAACCAACTGAGCCATCGTGTCGCTACTCACACCCATCCGCACCGAATCTAATTTAGATTCAAGCTTAGCATGGGCAACATGCTAAAATGACACCAAAAGTCATATAAATTTGGGTTGGTATTATCGTTTCAGTGATTTATAGCTGTAAAGGTATAACACTGAGTTGGTAATCATAGATTCCAACTGGTAATACCTGACGTCACCCTTAAGACATAAATACTAAAAAGGGAACTTGAAATTCGATGGGTGCGAGTAGCGACACGATTGCTCAGTTGGTTGGAGCAGCGCCACGGTACGGCGAAGGTCGCAGGTTCAAGTCCGGCTCGTGTCCATCATTTTTTAAATTTCTTTATCAATTTAGAGAGATGTAAACATTTTGAATGTCATATTGCTTCAGATGATACAGTATTCGTCAAGTATTTAGAATATCTGTAAAATAAATGAACTATATAATGGATAAGACGCATTGAAAGAAATAGTACGTTACGGTACGTTTCCACCCTGTATAGGCTAATATTCAAACATGTCTAAAACTACAATTTAATTACTAGCTAAATACAAAGTGAATTCTTAATTAGTACACAGACAAGACATTTCAAAGATGACATTTAAATTGTAGAATAGAACAAACGAATATTTAAATACTTTCTGCAATGTTACCGCCTACTGTCTATCGCAAAAGATCCCTTGTCCATTGTACACTAAAGACATTATTGTAACCAGAACGGACATTAAAAAAACAACATTTACGTACATACCTCTTTAGGTGGATGTTGGGAAAAGCGGCAAATGATAATTATATTATCTTTGTTAGTCTCTTTCAGCAAAGTAAACATGGCGATGGACAGAGTTTTAGGAAGGAATAATGAGGAGGCCTTTGCCCAGCAATGGGACACTAATTAGGCTATTTAACACAACCGAAAATACCTTATTGTAATAAGTATCTTGTCTATTCCAAACCTAATAAGCTCCCACCATTCAATAGAAACATAAATTTAATACAAAAATACTACATACTGGAACTTGATGTTAACTGATAATGTACCTAAATCAATGCCTCCATGTCCATGTATCTTAAACGTATGTATCCTAACATAGATAGATTAAACAAACTCAGTACAGCTGCAGACAAAATAATAAAAATGGAAAAGTGTATCTATCTGACTGAAGGTCTGCCTCTAACATTTTTAACTAACATCACATTAAGTACGTACGTATACAATCCATGAAAATGGAAACCAACCCTTACTGACGTGCATGTAATTAATGCATTGTTATTTGTAAATAATTATTGAAAACTAGAAGATATATCAATAGCTGAGGGATTGTACCCTCATTAGTTAATTACGACGGTAAACAATGAGGATCTTCAGTTCTCTGTGGAAGAAAATAACACAATGCAAAGATCTCAATGAAGCTGGGCCTCTTGAAAAGGCTTTTTTTGAGTCTGTTTATCGACTCTCTTATATAACAGGTATGGATAATGTTACAGTATAGTCTCGTCGCCAAATAAAGTTCTATAGTTTTTTAATGCACGAAAATGATAATCAAAGGATTTCATTGGGTCTCATAATGTAAATCTCTTGAAACTAACAGGTCTGTCAACTTCTGACAAAGATGTCCAGTATACAATATACAAAATCTCAGTAAGGATTATGTCAGCGTTGGTAGTCTTATGTGAGATATGGCGCTTGCTGGGGGACAACCTGAGCCTGAATGAGATGATCTCCTCCATCAACGTCATCTCCATACACATGATCACTATTTGGAAACTTATGATAATGGTAAGAGCTTTCTTAAAGATGTAATTATGAAAAAATACATAGTTAAATAGATATTTATTTGAAATAGCTTTTTTTATGACATATTAATCCAATTTAAAATCATTTTAAGTGCTTGTGAAGAATTTATTTGAGGGTAAATTAGAGTAACTTTTTTTGTTTAATATAATCATCACCGATGCTCTTGGCATCGGTATCCACATACTATCACTACTCTACCTTTGAACTCTTGCTGCAAAAAGTAAGTGAATTATGGCAAAATTAGAAATTTCACTCAGTTACTGCGCACAAAAATCTGAGTAGCGTGCACTGTGCAGACTTTTTATTTCACCTTTCAGGTGAGCAATAAAGACGTGTATAAGAAATTAGCAAAGGCTATGGAGTCGTCAGATATATCTACGTACAGAAGGTCGCAAATAGTAGACCGTTGGGTTAATACACACAAGAAATACTTGAAAGTATTAATGACTCTATCGTGCATCACTCTGACTGTCTGGTATACATTTACTCTATTTAATTTGTTGCATTAAATTAAGTATATAGTTCCAAAGTGAGTAATTTCAGTAAATCTTTTGTTGTTCACTGAATCAACGTTGCAACTTATAACGAGTTAGACTGCGAGCGAAGTTGTATCAACTTCATGAAATAATTGCTTGGGTACACTAATTTGAAACTTTACAACATCTTTAAAAGGTTTATAGTATTTTGATGTGGATAAAATCTTTGCTGCTTATTTTCAGGTACACTTACCCTCTTGTAGATGAGGTGGATTATAATCTGATGGTGGATGTGAAGGCACCGATGGCCTACCATACGCCAACGAGATACGCGATCACATATGTCGCGGTCGGAATCATGTTCAACTATGCTTCATTTCTGGTCATCATGACGGAGGTCATCATGCAAGCTTATCTGATTCCCCTTATTTGTCAGTACGACGTCCTTGCCGACTGCTTCGAAAACTTGTTGGAGGATTGTGCGGTTGGATTCGAAGGTAATATTGCATCATCATCAAAATAGATATCATCATCAGCCGTAATACGTCCACTGTTGAACAAAGGCCTCCCCCTTAGAATGCCACAATGAACGACAACGCATTTGC
The DNA here is from genome assembly GCA_905340225.1 of Abrostola tripartita. Lineage (NCBI taxonomy): Eukaryota > Metazoa > Arthropoda > Insecta > Lepidoptera > Noctuidae > Abrostola > Abrostola tripartita. The sequence continues at coordinate 4,233,244 of HG996494.1, forward strand.
ATCCACCAGTTGTCTGCAACTCTGACGATATCTTCGGTCCACCTGGTGGGAGGCCTTCCAACTCTGACAATATCGTCGGTCCACCTGGTAGGAGGCCTTCCAACTCTGACGATATCGTCGGTCCACCTGGAGGGAGGCCTGCCAACGCTGCGTCTTCCTATAATTATATGCTTCCATATAATTATAGGAAGAACATAGACTAGATGTAAATTTATCCAATTAGAAAATACATTTGCAAAATATTTCATTCTGTTCTTTTACCCAAATTATACCGTCACGTAGCCCGCATGCTTGTCTGTCTTTTCTTTGATAAAAAGTGTAAAACACACACATGCACATTTTTGTGATTTATGCGACTTAAGAAGTATAAATATTTTATTTTTCGTAATCATGGGTCTTGTAACTAAGCTGCCAAATGCATGATGCTTTAGAAATTCACGTGCCACGCACAAGGCTTCCTCTTCACTTCTTCTGAAAGCAAATTAAATGTCGTGACTTTCAAAGCGGAAGGGAGCCGTCCTTTATAACATGAGCTCAAAATTTTCAATAGGTAGTCTAAAAATTGTCGCCTTCAAACGCGAATTTGTAAAACGCTCAGTTTAAATTTTGCACTGCCAGTTGAATTTTGAACTAATCTCTCAAAAACGGCTTTTGCTTGCTGTCAAAGAGGCGAAGTGATGATACGTGAATGACAAAAGACTGTGAGGGAAATCAAAATTATTTAGGTTATATTAAAACAAACTTCATATTATTTTGATTGACCTATTTCATTTTTCAGATTTTGTGCAGCATGATTTAGTCAAAAACAAAGTATTTATCAAGAAATATCTATCGAGATTAAGAGAATTAGTGACACGACATCGGATAATTTTAAAGTTAGTTTAATTATGGTCCTTATTACAATTTTAAGTCGTAGTCCATTTATGTCGTGCATATAATATAAAATAATAATAATAAAATGAAACACCTACTTTTATTCTATGACAGCTAGCTAACTACCTACTTACAATTTCAGCTATCGTAAGAATTGCAGTCCGACAAAAAACTGAAAGCTTACTTCGTCTTAATAAAAGAACTTCCATTTCTTCCGACCGACAAAGGGCTGGTCTTTAAGAAAAATGAGCTCTAATTTGCTACTAGCCTGCCGGAAAATGAAATAAGAACGAACGATAGATAATAAATTGCAACCTTATAAATAGTACCAAGTTTACAAACTATGTTATCCTTTCTGTGTACTATTTATGTATCCTTCAATTTTCTATTTTTTTTTCAGTCAATCTATGGATTTGAAAGTTATACTGAGTGCTCCGATGTTAGGCCAACTCGCGTGCAGTGGCTTGCTTATTTGTTTCGTCGGGTACCAAGCTACTACGGTACGTCATTTTTTATTTAACAACTCATAAAGTAGAACTACAGAATTGTGTGGGCGACGCTATTCCAATAAAATATGGTCCAATATTTCCGAAACTTGTACGGCTTTTAAGCCCGGCTAGTATTGAAGTGAAAGGCGATTAACGAAGAGGATTTACCGGGAAAATGCGAGTAGAACTTTCGCGATCGAACTCTTTGTACAGATGTATGGGTACTTACTATCGGTAAGCTATATGTCAATACCAAAAGGTATGGCGAAATTGACAATACAGTGGTATAACCGTTGGGTTGCCAAGTCAAAGGTCGCAAGTTCAAACCCCGGCCCGCACCAAAGTCTTTTTGAATTCATGTGCGTGTTATAAATTAGTTATCAGTTGCTAAAAACGGTGAAGGAAAACATCGTGAGGAAACCGGCACACCTGAGAGATTTTTTAATGGTGTGTAAAGCCATGCCAGAGGCTTACAGGCGACTTAAACTCTGACACTGCTATTATTTATGAAATCAAATTAATTTGATAGATCCAATGAATCTAAATTGATAATGGAAACTTGAAAAATGATGGACACGAGCAGGACTTGAACCTGCGACCTCCGCCGTACCGTGGCGATGCTCTTACCAACTGAGCCATCGTGTCACTGCTAGCACCCATCGAATTTCAAGTTCCCTTTTAGTATTTACGTCATAAGAGTGACGTCAAGTTTCCTTTATCAATTTAGATTTAAGCTTAGCATGTCATATAGATCCAATGAATTTGTAAACTTGGAAATATTTGTTTCGTTCAGACACGTTACCTGTCGATATGCGTTTTGTGTTGTATGAATACAAACTATACATAATAGAGGTATATTGTGGTTTATCTTTCAGAGTATCGCAGACAATTTGGGGAAGTTCATCATGTCCTTTCTGTATTTGGGGTATAACATGTTTACGTTGTATCTTATCTGTCGTTGGTGTGAAGAAGTAACAATGCAGGTAGGTACCTACTATTTATCAACAAATACTGGCTATAGGCTTTCAAGTATATTTTTTATATGTGACCAGCCAAAAGGTGGTTACTCGTTTGCTTGTTAATCTGCGTTGTTCATTATGACTAGGAAGGTGTCATTTGGTTGAGCAGCGAAGCGAAGAACTAGAAGAGCTGATACTGATACTATTACTTAGTTCATATTGTTCTTGATTTAAGGGTGTTATTGGTTTTTTAAACCGTTAAATTTAAATAAAAAAATAGAGTCAACGGATCGGTGAAGCGGCTTACTCCTCCGGCTGGGAGATCGGCATCTCGTTGGTTCCCGGAGTGCGCGCCACCATAGTACTGGTGATCGCACGAGCCAACAAGCCCGTTGTGTTCCTCGCGGGAGGAATGTATACACTTTCCCTGTCCTCCTTCACTAATGTAAGTCTCACGTTATTTCTCAGCTTTTGTTTGTGATTTAATAAAAAAAAACCTTTTTTCCACTGAAGATCCGAGAGGAATTAAAGCGAGATTTTGGTCCCTTAACTTTACGAAGGTCCAGTTTTTAAGATTGCTTTATTTTATGAAAGGGTGGTCCCCGCCTGAAAGATAACAGTTATGTACCCAAGTACCTTCCATAATTTTCGAGGGAAAAAATATTTGCTGCTCAGTCGTTAGCACGACACTTTAGTTACAACAACTTGTTAGCTATTTTTTTGCACTTTAACTTTGACAATTGTTTCAACTGTCTGTCAATAAATTACTTAAACCAGTGGTTAGGTAATTATGGTTTGTAATATACTTAATACGTAAATTTTCATAACCGTATTCTTAAACAAAACTCTTATTTGAATTAGGTACCTGAAACATTTTCCCTGTTCTGTGCAAACCTAACCTATTAATTTATTTTTTATTTTAGTTGGTGAAGGCATCATACAGCGCTCTTAACATACTTCTTAGAATGAGTCACGAATAATATAAGAGGAAAATGAGGTTTATAAACTACAGCACATACCTAAGCATATCATTATAGTGACGTCACTGCAAATAACGTAAACCACAAAAACAACGATAGACGTTAGAAACGAAAAAAGTAATTTTGTCTTAAATTACAATATACTTCAGCATGTTATTTTTCCCAATAAATAGAATGGAAGAGTGTGTTTTTTATTAATTTTCCTGCTAGGTAGGTACTATACGAACTATAAAATTCTAATGAAAAAAAGCAGGCGAGGGATCGACAGTTCTAGTTATAGAAAGGGTTTGAAGGACATTATTCACATTTGTAAATATGAGAGTATGTCTACAAGAGTTTATTTGTCTATTCTAATGTATAATAAATTACATCCAGACAAACATAGAACCTAGAAACGTAGAAAGTAGAGGAAGGCCAAGGATTGAAGACCTAAATAGAGTATAGAAGAAAGTTGGCGTGAAGACGTACCAAGAAGTAAGGACTTTGGCATTGAACGGAACAGCAGGACAGTGCACGTTGTGTGTGTAATGTAAGCAAGACGCCACATTACACATCGTAAACTGTCCTGCATTAAGAGTTTATGGTAAGAGGGCAGTATCACCAAGAAGACACTCCTGAAACATAATTATTATGTAGGTAAAATAATACATTTTACATAGTTGAATTCTAATTCACGCCTATTTATAGCTAATTTAAACGCAACAAATCAAAACGACAATTCGTGCTCGCAGTCGCAAATACATTTTTTGATGTCGGTTGAACAAAGAACTTAAAAAGGTATTAGCAATAACAATTCTACTTGTGTAGGGAACAAGGCTTTGTTGGTACCGGTGATACTCGTTTAGCATAACAATAGGCGGGGTGTTAGCTAGCCGTCACCAGCAGAAGCTACGAGACGTCGAGACCTTCTATGATAGGATTGAAGGCAATTTAGTAAGACGGGGATGGATTCAAATGAGAATACTTTGGAATTGTATGCCGCATTATAGTTTCGTCTTACTTTCTTAGCTCGTATTTGAGATCGGGTTTCGTGTCTGCACTGAAAATAGGAGAGAAATGTAATTTATACTCGATGGAGTTGTATTAACTTATGATTTATATAGCGAGATGATAGTAATGGGATAAGCTGAACTTGATACTGATTTTGATGTGATGTGAACAAGATTGGGAGTAGAAACAACATCAAGAGAAGTAACTTACGTTTTAAGAAGATTTATTTTTTAAAACGTCTTCCCACACTACCAATTTCTCCTGTGTCGTGGGTGCGTTTCACAATCATAAAATATCACATACACAAAGACCCAGACTCGGGACAAACATCTGCGGTTCGCACAAAGTTTTGCCCCGTGCGGGAATCGAACCCGATTATTAACTGTGTTACAAACAGTATTGTATTTATACGCCTTGAATATGTCTTTAGTGATGCCGGTTTCAGTTTCAATAATACCCGTAACCCGTACCCTTATCCCATTTACCTGAGGTCGGCGCATTATGTCTTTCCCCGTTCACCTATCCCTCATCTCAGTATTTGAAGTACATATTATAAGGGAAATTGCTATTGATATGACCGCTATGAACTCGCATTATGTGATAAAATATTCAAGCATCCCACTTACCTTAGCGATCGGCAACTGACGACGGCGACGGGTGCATTATTAATGCATGATATTTCCAAGAGATGTATGTCTCAGAGGGAACAGACTTGTAATTATATTTACTGTCGGACATTAAAGCATTATAATTTATGAAAGCTACACCTCTGTGTTATAGATACTTATATGCCAATAACCAATAAGGTTATTTATGATACGATTTAATCCCCTAAGTAAGACAACTCCTTGTCTGGCTGTTATTGAAAACTTTAATCAGTCAGAATGTATGCTTATTTATTTTAGCTTAAAGACTAGACTAAAAAATTGGGTATAATATTTCTTAACAGATTGTCTATCTGAGAAGTCACCCACACTACCCACTTTCTTTGTTACTTCACACTATTATAAACGCTTACCTGTGGAAGTTACACGTACATTAAAACTAAAGACCAAATCAGTCTGTGCTAAGGTTGCTTATGTTTCTAAAACCTTTGTTCAACTTTTATATTGTTAAAACTTTTGGCAAAGTTATGTCTAACGACGTAAGTAGGACGGTCCCCATCGTTTACTAGAAACGATATTCCGAAGTTTTCTATAACAATAGAAATCTGAAGGAAATCAATTCAAGTGTACCGAAACAAAAAGGGGAATCCTCAAGTTTTGAAAGCAAAATAATTACATACATACATAAAGTCACGCCTATTTCCACGAGGGGTAGGCAGAGACCACGGATTTCCATTTGCTACGATCCTCATATACTTCTTTCGCCTCATTCACTGGCATCACATTCCTCATACAATAAAATAATTACTACTCGGAAGTTTGTTTTATTTCATCACGCTAGCATTTTCCGTATGGGTAAGGGTCATAGAAGACATATTAAATCGGAAAGGGATTGTAACCTTATCAACTGCATTGCTATACGGGCCGTGCAGTATTCTTTGTATGAAACTCCCTACTTCAAAGCAATGATAAAATGATTCTCCGGATTTAATAACGAATATGTATTACTTAGTATTCAAATTAGAAATAGTATTGCACGAGTGTTCCTTTGAACGCACGGAGATTTTTTTTACTTTATTATTTTTATTAAAAAGAAGTTGATATATATCTTTCGCAAGAAAATATTAAATTTTTCCTACATTTCTTGTGTTTGTATTTTTCTAAGGCCTATTGATTCTGTTATAAGACTCTTAAAAATATCAGTTTATGTTTTTCGCAGCGGTACCAAGAAATTCCTTAATATTTTCCGAACCTAAAATAATTTAATAAACTCAACATAAAACGGGTTTCTCTAGAAAGGAAAAGGATACAATTTCTTAATTTACTCTTAAACATGAAAGTTTCAGGCGTATCGTGCTTTTGTATCATTTGTTTTTTTACGGCATGACATTGGTGCTGTTTGGAACAGAAAGTAAGATATTATTCTTACACTTTTGCTTATTGATGTTTTGTTCGTTCTTCGTAGGTATCCATACCGTAAATCTAATACTAAAGTGACAGTGGTTATGAAATTGGGCACTAGTTTTATTTTATTGTTGTTTCCATGGGAAAGTTGAGACTTTTTTGAGCTTTGTAGTTATTTATGATATGGTCACTCAGTTGTTTTATTAATTTAATACTTTTTGGTAAACGTCACAGCATCGTCACTTCTGTACAAAATAAATATGAATGGAGAATTGAGAGACTTTTTCCCAGCACAGATCCAATACTATTTATAAAGAAGCTTTGGGAAATTTCGACCTAATTGACGCAGTGGCTACGTGATTGGACTGCGTTAAGGGGCTTGCCCCTTAAAATTTCATATCTGTGAAAGCACCCACGACACAGGAGATATTACTAGTGTGCAGCGACGTTTTATATATATATCTGACACTACATAGCGTTCTTTGTTCTTAATTTTCGGTAAGGTTTCATGAATATACATGTGCTTAGGGAATTTTAGTCTGGCATAATATTGGACGCAAAGTCGTATTTAGTCAACGCATATTTATAGCCATTACGAACAGGCGACGTTTGGGTTTCGCTAAGATCTGCTATAAATCATTATGAGGGTCACTCTGTGGTCTCAAGACTGGCGTTAGTACTGATAGACCAAAGTTATCAACTTGGTTCGTACTCACGTTTAGGCATTAAGCGTACTTTATACCGTGTATTTACTGTTTTTTGACTGGACTATGTTGCCGAAATTCCTTGTTTAGCTAAAAGTTTCGCGACCTAACATTTCGCTATAATGGTAGAGAATAGAGACCTATGTACCTTTCTATTTATTAATTTGAGTATAAACAAGTTGCGGAAAGCAGAAAGGTTGCGATAATATTCCCGTGTTTTTTTAAAGAAAAAAATACTTTTTACAAATCCTATATTTCTGCTATTTGTAGTTATTCACTAATAAAGCTTACATCTACATATATATTTAGGAATGTGGGTAAACTTTGGCTGTCAAACAAGCAAAGCAATACCTACTCCCATTTTTGTTTGTTCACAACCAGTATCGACTCTTATACGATCAAGAGACAACGCAAACACTTACACAAAATTAAATATCCTTGAAAATTTAGGGGTACTAGTGGTACCACATAACAAACAGGCACAACTGCTCACAACATACTGAAAAGTCTGTAAACACATGGATATAATTTATTTAAAAACGAAACTCACGTACCTATAGCCACCTTTGAACAGATTGGAGTCAACACAGCTGCATAGTGTTCACACGTCGGCGCCGGCCCGCTGCTCAAGGCGTATCCAACGGTCTCAGTTTCAAAGCCACGACGTAATCTGACATCAACACGTGGGTGACAGACACTTTAGTGACGTCTGTGTTTACCTATGACACTTAACGATCGTATACTCGTTATGTAAATGGTTAAAGACTTCCAAGGTATCATGTGTGGTGTGATTTGAATGATATGACTTCCGTTAAAGAGGCACTTACTCTTACGTTTATTACATTGGGAAAATAAGAGAGAAAGATTCAATTGATTGAGATACAAAAAAAATAAACCCGTGCCTTAAGTAGAAGTAGTATTAATTTTGCATTGGTCTCTCCTCCTCCTCCTGAAGTTATGATTATATTTATAAGGTTATATTCGACTGAAAATTCTAAAAATGTTTTATTTTAATTCGTCGGTCGATTTGGTAATTATTCACAAAGGTGACAGTGACGACAGTACCAATCAATTAAAACTGAGGAAGTCAACTTTAGAAAATAATTGATGATTCATACAAATTTGCGAAGAATTATTCATAGATACGTACAAAGAATACGAGACAAAGCGTAGATCTCGTGTCACATTAATACGCATTTAACAGATGTCTAGAGGTACATCACGTAAACAATAACAACTCTAATATCATATTATAATGTTAATTTACACATTGTTACAACGCATTAACATGAGTACAATACATTTAGTAGGCAGCTTGAAAAATTAGTTAAAACTGTCTGAATATAAATTATAAATACTGAGAAAATGTGTCGGGCCCCAAACATAGTGAAGTGTACGAAGCGAACGGACCGCACACAGCCTGCTCTACTGTTATATATCAGTGTATTATATTGTATTGTATACTATATACATCAACATGAATCTAGGGGCGTTGATGGTAGCGTTTTCTTATCTCCAGGTTAGTTAAATTATTCTGCTAATGTCTTAGTGTTAAAGTGTGGATTCGGCCTTTAAAGCTGTGCTGAAGATTTTTCTTTTCAAGTTATTGTGAAAATTGTAGGTATTGTTTTCGATAAGTATTTGTATTGAACTGTTCGCCTTAACTCATTCCCGCAGTGCCATAAAACTCATTGGAAGGCTAAATCCTAAATATTTTGTCTAAAAGACATAACTATTATAATATCTTTTCTTGGTCACATCCTGTGGTACTAGTAAATGGTTCGCATATCGTTTTATCGAACATTTCATTTATAGTGAACTCGACGTGTGAACCGGATTCAACGCTTATTAATGCGACATTTAGCACAGGCGTCATCGTTTGTATTTGATTGATAAACATTTGTACTTATTGGCTTTTACTATAAACTAATACCGAGAACATTTTATTCGAAGTGATAATAAATATACTTTTTTTGTGGTGTAGGCGATTCCCAATAAAACGAAACTAAATAAATTTGCTTTGATCAAAACTCAGCCACATTAATATCGTCGACATTGAAATGGCACAGATCGTGCCTGAATTTTGTCAACTAGCTGACTTGAGGACACTGTAGTGATTTTTAGTTTATTTTAATAGAAGTATTGCAATAATGTGTCATACAATTTTTAGTTAATATGATGAATATAATAAATTTTCGGCAGTATGTGATTATATAACTTTCAAGCTATCTAGTTCCATATTTTTTGCATGTCCTAATTTTGCATTTGAGCATAAGATTTTACCGACACAGAACCTGCCTATACTATTATTACTACCTGACACTCTCGACGCAATCGGTTAAGGAAGAGTGGAGAGTAAAAACTGCACTTTTAATTTAAATAGTTACAATAAAAGATTTTAATGTCTATTTCCAGGCGGCACGGGGTCCGAAAGACGTGTATGTGAAAACAGCAGATGTCAAATCTTTAGCTGAAGGCCTTAAAAATGACTACCCGAACTTGGACTTGGAAGTATTCAAACAAAATGGCATCTATCGCATGGGGACCGTTGGGATGTATCTATCAAACAGCTTACGGAACTACATATTCAATGGAAACGTTGATCCCAAGGAAAAGGGTGCTATAATTACCATAATTTTCCAAACACCGGAGACTGCGAAGGAGGTGGCTGAAGACGATAAACACATGACGCAAATAGTTTACTTGATTAATCAAGCAGGCCTCGAAGAAAAAGACGTCTACTCTATCCTAAAACGTCATTCTGAAACTCATAATAGTGCAAGTTAGGCAAGTTCTTGGAACAAACGCTTCAGTTTAGTACAAATCATTTTAATGATCCCATTACTTTGAAGAAGTATAGGGAATTTAACACACACTTCTACACATTATAGTCACAATTAGCTACTAACATTGTATTATTTGTTAATAAATTAATCCTGAAATTTACTTATGTTTTATTATTGAAGACTATCAAATGTACGAAAGTACCCATTAAGATTATTTCTGCGATAATCAAGCATTGTTGCTACAGAGAGTCCATTACACGGTCATAAACCAACATTTGGAGGTGCGGCAAATTGTAACAATGATCTATTAGTGCTGCTCCGTCGCTAAATTCTGCCTACTCACGCCTGCTGACGTAAGCTAGCCATCTGCTTATTAAAACTATTACACACCATAAGCACCCATAGCATATAACTGGATGATGGTAATCTCAGGGTATGCCTATTTAGGGAACGGAAACTTTTCTCTATTCGGGCTTTTGGACAATAGTATTTTTTTAAGCTGAAACTGTGCACAGGAATACTTTTTGATATCTTTAGGCTAGAAGAATATAAAATATTCTAATTATGAAGTAAAATGAAACATGTAAATGCAGGTGATGCTTGCTATCCGAACTCCCAAGATTTGCGACCTAAATAAATAAAAATGCATAATCGTTGAGTCGTACTTTCAGCTTTAAATTTTGCTCTTTGTTAGAATGTAAAGCTCATTGAACCTTTTTGTTCATACTAGCACAAGACAAAGTAGATAGTCTTATATAAACGGTGCATAAGCGTATTACTTATATCTTGTAAGAAAGATAGTACTAGATGGCAGAGGGAAGGTTCATAGACTTCTTCTTATCGTATGGTTGATGAACAACCTGGTCTCAGTGTTTAAACCGCCTGTAGGACTCTGACATGGCTTTACAGTTTACACACCGTTGAAAAATCTCTCAGGTGTGCCGGTTTCCTCGCGATGTTTTCCTTCACCGTTTTTAAAAACTAATAATACAAAATAAAATATGTAAATAAATTTTAAAATCAGGAGCTGTCTAATTTTGGATCTCAATAATAAATGTTGACCATTATAAGCTAAAATAATATTGGTGCCAATGTCGGTGTATATTATCAGTCGCTAAAAGTAAGATTACAAATTAAAACAAAAGAAGTGGAGACAGTCATGACAACAATTCGTGAAACGCCGCTAAAAATAGTTGCTTTTAATTTAGACAAACACCCATGTTTAATTAGGCTAATGGACAAATGACTTTATAGTTTAAAGAATTAATATTCTTCTTATCTGCATTAGCTTATTTAAGATAGATCATACTGTGTAGAGATGGGCCAGTAATGAGCATCACTCATGGCCCGAGGAGTATACCTTTTTTTCAGAAGCCGCGCAGATTGTCACATGGAACAGGCCGTAGAGTAGAAATTGGCCGATAAACTATAATGGTAGTAAGATCGACCGCCCAGGGTGTGCCGGATATACGTATATCGTCACTCGTACGGAATCTGTACTTGCACCCAAATGGCACTATGTTATGTATTCTGTCCACTACATTCATTATTACACATATCTATTTAAATGACCAACTGCATTGTATAATTTGCGTGCGAAACAAGATATCATATTGTGTCAATAACACGACGCTCTGCGGTATTGTCCGGCTGTAATGCTGGCTCCACACATTGGTGCAGCGCTGAAACTGACGTATTACAAATGTCACCTGCAGCTTATTAGCACTAATAGAACCGCCTACACTGGCCGTGTTGGCGCGGGAAAAGATCTGATTATGTGTTACTACTGCTACCTGTAATCATGACACGGGCTTGGACTCTTTCACGTGTTGGGAGTTTGTATTCCGCGCGAATCATATTTGAGATGAAGTCTGGGTATTTGTAAAACTTGAGCTGTGTTATAATAATTGGTTGCCATCCTATTTTACATACAGCATTAGTAAAATCCAAAATTGTATTATAATTATTTATTTAATATGTATCGTTGTCTAATCTAATTTACAAAATGTAGGTGCCAATATCTGAAGATGTGTTTTAGCAATATTAATTTTAAAATTAAAATGTTTCGAAAAATATTATAGATCCCGTTTTTTGAATTTTTGGGCACAGTAAATATAAGCTTAGCAAGGGCCAATGTCTAGAACCCACATAACGTACACGCACAATGTACTGTGTCTGCTGTGTATGGAACATGCATCACCCATCTCACGTGACTGCAATATTTAATAAGTAAAATACAATTTTAGGAATTTAACTGCAACGCTGAATGTTATGATTGAATCCGATTTCTAAGGTGACTGCCGAATCTGACAAAATACTAACAAAATTATTACGAAAATTTGTAAATTAGTATACTTGACATTGATTGTTACCCTACCCGACTACCATAAGCTGGTAGTTAATGGCAAGTCAGCTGAAGGGTAATGAAACTTATCGTCAAAATAAATAATACATTTAGTAATATATGACTGTTGTTGTGCAGTATCGGTTCAATTAGCAGTGCAAAAGTTCATGCACTTGACATTTATCGCAGAGTTCTTATCAATATTTACTACAAATTTGCAATAAATGTCACAGTGGAAGGAAACAATACTCATCGATTGCATTAAACAGGCTAAGTATAATATAGAAAGTAAATCATTTGTAACACAGAACAATCGGAAGTTTCACGTGCATTCACATAGATATAGCCGCATTACACGCTAGGCGATAATAAAACAAAAACAGGCGCTCGCCCTTTGTTTACAAATGACGCATGAGGCATGAAGCACATGCAATCTATAAGTCGCGGAGTCGTTTACCTTCCGCGCGACGAGACGCCCGCCATGTGCGTAGATGCGTAAGCGCAGCGCGTCGTACGGCGTCGGGCAGAGAGGCGGAGCTCGTGGCGGTGCGCGGACGATGCCGCACTGGCTGTGGGCGGCGATGCTCCTAGCGGCGGCGGCAAGCGCCGGCGCATGGGCCCCGCCGGCCCAGACCCTCGTGCTTGCACCACGCATTCGCAGACACGTCTCACACACCAACACTCGCCACCTTCAGCTGCTCGGATGGCACCTAGAGCTGCACGAAAACAGAGCTATACGGTCACCTTACTACGATGAGTGCCAGTTTTACAAAGGAAAAGTGTTAGACGAGGAGGGATCCTCGGCGACTGTGACGGACTGCGACGGCCAGCTGTACGGGCTGCTGCAGGTCGGCCGCGAGGAGTTTGTGTTGGAGCCGACAAGGACTGAGAAGTCGCATGTGTTACGCAGACGTGACGTGGAGCTATCAGAATGGGCTGCCGCGTACAATCTCACTGGCGACACGGTCACCGACCTTGAACTTGACTTGGGCGACGAGTCTGACCCGGTGCCAGTACCCCACGTCCGAGCTCGATACAGCGTTCCTCCAAGCACGGAGTACTTTCGTGGCATGCAAACTATTAGTAGACCAGTTTCAGGTGTGTTCACAGCGTTAACAAATTAAAGAAGAAGTATGTATAGTGGATGTGTAAATATATCGTGGTTAATGTTCCAGGTGTCAAAGGTTTGTGGCTTGAAATGGCGATCGTGGCCGACCATACGATGCTTAAGTTCCACGGCAAAGACAGAGTGAAGCATTATATCCTTGCATTAATGAACATCGTGAGTATATGGCCGCAGTGTGGCCACTCTAGTGTTTATTTTCGTAAGACGCCCCGTTTGGACTGCATGTTTTAACTCATTCAATATTTATGTAATACATTATAGGTCAGTGCCATCTTCAATGATCCCTCTCTGAACTCGAACATGACGCTCGTCATCAACAAATTGTTTCTGTTCGAGGAGAAAGATTACGTAATAAAGTATGGGAACGTGAAGAAGTCTTTGGAGGCTGTAAATAAATGGAACTACAGGCATCTAATGAAGTTACCGGCAGGTGCTGTATCAAAAACTGTAACATTATTTAAAATTTTAGTAATCCATAGATCGTCGTCAGTAGGCGCGTGACAATTATAATCTTCCACTAATCATAATCTTTGCCATGGGATTAGCAGTAGACAGTGTAACAAATTTCGGTTTATTCTAAGATTTATTTTACAAGAAGCGTTATAACAGCTTCCGTTAAGCGCACTAAATCATCGTTTTTTACATCATACACATGTCACACTATTTTCTTGGCGGTTTTTTTTTCCTTTGAATTTCCGCGAACATGTTTGTGAGATTCATTAATAATATGTTTAGATAAATTTCAATTTATTTACGTCTTAACTAATTAGTTATCTATTTGTTTGCCCTGCGTCGATGGTTAGTCCCTTTTCTATTATACCACACGTGTGTTTCTGTAAACAGAAGATACATCATCAAGAGACGCAAACAATAACATTATTACATAGTTTTTCAATATTTTTTCTTTAATTGTATTTTTAAAGCTGATCAAATTAAGTTATTATCTATTATTTTAAGTACGTGTACATGATTACGAACTTTAATATTAAGACTGGATAATGTATCTTCGCTTTGTATAACAAAGTAATTGCCTCCGTGAAATAAAACACGTAGATTCACTATAATAAATTAAAAATTGCTCGCCATCTGTGCCTCGACGGCGCGCGGCGATAACATTGCTAGCCAGCGTAAATCAATTGGTGGTTACGAAGTCATACTGGTTGCCATGAAGGTTGGGCTCCACTGAGAACCGAGTTTGGTCAATTAGTGGACTGAAGTACCATAAATTGGTCGCAGACATATGCAAGCATAACTTACCTAAATTATATTACACATTTTCTTTACAACGGTTACCTAGATAATATGTATGTTCATCACTTTACAAAGTTCTAAATTATTTCAGACAATTCTTAAATATACGTTTCTTCGCAGACAGCACTGGATGGGATGCGACGGTGTGGCTGACGCGGGCGCAGCTTGGCGGGCCCTCGGGCTTCGCCCCTGTCGGCGGTGTCTGCTCGCGAACAAGGTCCGCGGCCATAGACCGCGACGAGGGCCTCACCAGCGCATTCGTCATAGCACATGAACTGGCACATCTGTGAGTCAATACTTTTTTACCCGATATTAAATTACACATGTTGGGTGCGTTAATGACCTGCTGACTAACATAGAACCTCAATCATATTATCTAACTATCTTCTAACGATGTATGTCACATTATTTTCGTATTAGGAATTTCGATGGTGGATTTAAAAAGAAATTGAAAACTTATTGATTGAGCTCAGGAGTAGGTTTGTTTAATACAGACTACGATTCATCATTGTTAATAGATACAAGCACTTACTCGAAAAATAGCAGGCTCTTGTAAGGACTCCAAACAAACATAGTAGATTAAGGTGAAAGCTTTTAAATTAAAATCTAACATAATTCAATGAAATTATTTTCAATCTTATTTGAAACTGGAGGAAAATATACGCAGGAATACGATAACGCGTAAAATAATATTCGTAATCAAATACATACATACATACAAATTTTTGGAAAACGTATTTCTTAATATTGACTCCCGAGAAAATTCAAAATGGTACCTAAGTCTTACAGTACCTAATTGAAGGAAACACGTTACTATATAGTTACATAATTATTGCACATTAAACCATCGATCAACTATAATAATTCAGTCTGTGTCCCTAATTCTTATATTGCGTGTTGCACAACACCGAGTATCTAGGTACATTTCTTTCAATAGCAATTTAGAGTACGTAAGTACTGTTAACGGCACTTTCTAATGCGAATATCAGTCGGTGATTCTACCACTGTAATTACATTGATTAAGTCAACAGCTTTCCCATTAACTGTCAACAAAACTTTTGATTTAGAATTTAGTTTAGCAATATTTTACTAAAGCAATTGGGTTCGCTTTTATTTTTTTTTGTTTCACCACCAGTCGCAGTCTTTAGTTAGTAGAACACAATTTAACATTTAGTTTATTATTTTCAAGCAGGTCCTTTTTGATTTAACTTTGGTAGCGAAATAACTGTTCAAAGTCTGTTTGTTAAGTGCAAGGATTTATTTTCGTACGTCACTTAAGTTGTAAATAAAAATATTTTTACGAGCAGTGCAGAAACGGCAGTGCGCCATTCAGCCGGTGAAATGCAGAGTGAGTCCGGCCGTATTTAAGTATGGTAACCACACGAAAGACCTAATTAACCATTACTGTTAGCTATTTATAGAAGACCTGCCGAGCTAACGCTTCAATTGTTTACTAAACATGCTCAATTTAAACACTAATTTATTAGGATTTACCTACTTTATTTTTGAAAGACGATAAACTTCAATTTATTATGTGTTTAGGTACAATTAGCTAGAATGGCAACGAAAGACAAAAAAAGCACTACTGCCCCCTTACCATGAACTCTTAAAGCAGGACAGTTCACCACGTGGAAGCGAGACGCCGCTACGTGCTGTGTAATGCAGCGTCTCGCTTCCACATGGTAAACTGTCCTGCTTTAAGAGTTCATGGTAAGGGGGCAGGTACATAAAATAGACAAGGAATGTCAAAGAGAATTTTTACCAACATTTGTATTTATCAATAATTCTAACACTGACTTATCTTAATAACTTATGTCTTTTTTAACCGACTTCAAAAAAAGGAGGATGTTATCAATTCGACTGTATTTTTTTTTTTTTTTTTTTTTTTTTTTATGTTTGTTCACTCATAACTTGCGACTGGGTGAACCGATTTTCATGATTCTTTTTTTATTTGAAAGCTGGTGCTTCCCGTGTGGTCCCATTGTCACCATTTCAATACCTGATGATGGGATCTTGTAGAAATCGGGGGAACTCTTCAATAAATAACAGCAGATTAACCGCGATTGTTGCTATAGCATATCTAAGCATTGTTTACGCCATCACACAACATAATATCACGCCTGTACTCACTACAAAGGTTATAAAAACAATTTCGAAAAAAAAAATGTTCAAGGTCACTTACAACGTTTTACAAAAAAAACGCAATACTGAAAAATAATTAGATGTTTGTTCTGATGAGATATTCGGTTATAAGAACAAAACTCTTCAAATTTCATGCGTCCTAATTACGTAAGCTGATCCGTGATCGCGGTACTGTCCCTGGGTAACCGTGACCCTGGAACGTAAAGGGCTATTGAAGGAACACTGTGGATGAGTATGACAGTAGTATGACTGTCAGTACAAGTCTGACAGTCCCTCCACCCAGGGTGGGAGGACTCATTGGATAATTTTGCCTCGTAAATAAAAGGTTTATTATGACTTACTTATGTACTACTGACTTACTTATCTACCTTCATTATCGGAAGACAGATTTCGTAGTCTTTTCATTTCCTGCAACGATCTATCGTCGTGTGGTTTATTATATTTCACTAATACCCAATTCACAAAACAAAATTTAAATCGCTTAAATGGTCATACAAATAGCAAAACCACATTAGCAGAATCTAAAGCCAAAAAATCGTGAAATAAAAAATTTTAAATAAAAAATTATAACCTCCTTCAAAAAACTCAAAAGTGAAAAATAATATTTTATCACTTCACTTTACATAAGCGAAGTAGAAGTCGGTGCCAAATCCCAACATCCATTAAGCGATTCAGAAAAATAGTACTTATGAGAATGCTGCCATACGTGCGTGGTTCATAGTTTAAAAGCTAACACTATAAACTAAGCGAACGCATAGGATTTGGCGCCGACTTCCACTTCGCTTATGTAAAGTGAAGTGATAAAATATTATTTTTCACTTTTGAGTTTTTTGAAGGAGGTTATAATTTTTTATTTAAAATTTTTTTTATTATTATATTTAATTATGTCTATAACGTTTGAACTTTGAAGGAACGTTTCGTTGGACAATAGTTTAGTCCGCAGTCTATACCGCAGAATATATAGTATTTACTACCATTTATAGAAATAGAGTCAGTAGTACACTGAACAATATTTCTTGATTCATAATACGGAAGTTAATTTGAAACAAAACCCTTTGTTATGGTCTGTGTGTTTACAAAACGGTGACGCATTTTATGTTTACTAGAAATAACATAACAGTTATAAATTAGATGAGAGTCAGTAATGTGTCGCAAATACCACTTTAGCTATTCAGCCAATGGCGACTGCGGGAGTGCGCATGTATCATGTTTATTAATTTGCTTGAATAATAAAGCAGAGCTTTCATCACATTTGTTAGCACTTCCTAAACAGGCAAAGTGGAATGGTAATTGAAATACTTAATTACATACATAAAAGTTATTATGGATGTCCTTAAAAGCTTTACAAAGTTTTGGGAAAACCTACGTGAGTTGCCTTTTGTTGCGGGATCCTAAAACGTTTTATGTACATTTAGCGCGTCATTCACTCGTTGCGCCGGTTCGCATCATAAAATATCTTTTATCCTAATGTAGCGGCCGACGATAAAGTAGTGAATCAGTGTGGGACCGCGGGTTCAAAGTGTACTGAACCCCACAAAGAACCCTTTAGTCCGCCTTTTAATTAGCACTCGATTTGTTCGTTTGTTGTACGATCGCCCTCTAACAAACCCAAATTAATGAATGGTATTTTTATGGCTTTAGCACCGCGTTATGGGACTGAAGACCGTTTTCCTTGAATTGAATAATTGTTATTCGACGAAAAGTTTATAACTGTTTCATTTTTTATTAATATGTCGTTACTTAGACTTTAATCATCGCTTTAGCTGATTGTTACGCTTATTCTCAACGAGTTTTCGTAATTCGGATGTACCGTACCGAATGGTAAAATTGGCTACAAATGTATTACATGATTCGATAATGTCTGTTTATTTACTATCTTTAATACCGTTTCCTACACGCATTTGAACATCAAACCCAGTTTTATTATAATAAGAACTATCACTGTCAGTGCCAGATCTATATATAACGCAAACATATAACATTATATTACAATAAATAGCTATGTTCGAGCCGGCTGATCACTCGCTCAAGATCTGGAGCTTTCATCTATTTCTGTCCCGATTGATTCCATCCGATTGATATCGACGTTGAAGGTTAAACCGACTTAACCCTATAACAGATTTACCATATTATAAGATTCTTGCCTGCAATTTTGAAAGGTTAGATGGAGGTGCCTACTTTTGTAAACACAATATTTCTGACTAGATACTTATGTAGAGTTTGTAGCTTTTAGAGCTCTTTGTACCATATGAAAATCTCTACAATGCGCTGCACTAATCATCGGTTATGTAATATATGATACTACAGATGGATAAGCCTTACGACCAGCCCGAAGGGCTTACGTATCTCGCCATTCGTCCTTTTACAGAAAAATAGAAAATATTTTATTCTAGATGGTACTAGTATATAGGTTAAGGCCATTACGGCTCTCTGAACTAAGTTGCGGGAGGTCAAGTAGAAGGAAGCTTCTGTTATAATTATGTCGCAAAACTATTGACTTTTAATAAGTTTACCGAACAGCTAAGTATTATTAGTGGTTGCGACTGATTTGCTACACTGGGTTACCTAAATTATTAGCACCAAACTACTCGTCAAAATTCGCACCCATGATCGATATGTGTACCTAATGAAACTCAAATTAGAAGCAGCAAGAAAGCATTAATTTGTACACTAAGCAAAGTTAGTACTCAACGAGTTCCTATAAGTACATTTCGTTTATGATCAGGCAGGAACACTAACCCTGGTTAGATGTTACAGGAATAAAGTAATTTTAGGTTTTATTAGTCCGCTACGCCGAGATGCGGTTTCGTTTAACGTCAGTACTGCTACCTAACTTTCAACTTTTCAAGTAAACATCGTGAGACTCATTTTAATGATGAAAGTTTAGTCATGTCTATAATTAAATATTGATTCCTATGCTGGTGCCGTTTAATTGGATAGGAAATATATTGGATGGATGAATATAGATATTAGTTTTAAAGTGTTTGCGTTTATTAACGTTTGCTGTTATGCAGGTGCAAATGTAATCAATCGAATTGATTTAAATAAAGTAAAATCGTGTGATACCTACGCTTTACCTAGCGAAAAATACTTCTAATGAACTTTTCTGTAGAGCTTTCAAACGAATACTCCATATCCCGTCCAATAAGTCTTTACGAAGTAAAGACAATTGTTGTTTTCTTATAAATTCCTGATTATTCAAGCACTATGCATTCCACACGCGTTGCAGTTTTAAAACCATTGCAACGCGCTTGCGGTGCTGCGCTGCCACACCGCCCAAGTAAATCACTTTAAATTAATCACAGTTCACGTATCTGTTTACATAAAAAAATAATGAGTTATGTAATCTGAAATTTAAATTGCATGGCTCAACGTGATTGCAATGTGTAACGCATTAGTTTAAATACTGGGACTGATGTCATTGCTAAGTAAAACGGTTCGCCAGTATGCATATGTATTGTGTGCTACACTGAATCAAACTGTACGCAACAGCTTATTAACCGCTGGTACTGTTTCCAAGCTCGGAAGTTAGTACAGATACAACTATTGTACAGTGAAGGATATTGATCATACTGAATCGTGCCGAGAAATATGATCTATTTTACGTAGAAATGTGTTGTTATGTATGTTATACTCACGTAACTTGATGTATTTAAAAAGATCTGAAGCAATTTAATTTGAACTTGCGATGAATAAAAACCATCCGGTAGCATTACTGAACGCTATAGGAACTGCGTAGCATGTGAATGTGTTAGATCCATTCTATCTATCATATATCTATTTTTATAAAATATCTGTCTAGCAAAATGATAATCTTTTCGTGGTGTTCAATTCGGCAATTTGGACCGACTTCATAAGCTCAAGGTTGTGGGCCTCCATGCCTAGCACGCGTCAATGTTTACTTTCTGAGTCACCCCTTACTTGTAGTGTTGAAAAACATTCTAAACATTACGGGTAGCAACCCGTAACTACGAGTATATAAACTGAAATCGACAACACCTTTATTTGTAAACATTTATAAGCTAATATTATTATTTTATATCTACTTCTTGCATTGAATGATAAATGAAACTTGTTCCTGTATATTATAATATATTTCAAACTTACCATCAAAACAATATTTCGCAAATATTATAATAAAAAGTTTGCAAACTTGGAAACACATGGGACTTCCTGACGTTACTTTAAACCGGGCTTTTGAACAATATGGATAAAACAGGTGCGGCAATCCATATGCACGTCACGTCACTTTTGGAAAACTTATTGCCAACCCCATGGTGTAGCAGCTAAGAAGTGGGGTCTTGTGTTACGGTTACAGATTTGCGTACTAAAACATTAGTGTGTAGGTAGGTAACCTACTTATTTACCTATACAAAATATACTAAATGTATGCTACATAAGAAATTGTTTATTTGAAGTTCTATTAACAGTAAAATATTAACTATACTACAAAGATCATGCTGTTTCTTAGTTTTATCTACGACTATAAGAAACTTCAACCTACCAAGTCACGGACAGTTACTGTTTTCTACCTAATTGAGTTCCTCGTTTGCCTGTGTTGATTTTTAACCGTTTTTGATGTTTGATTCATGGTTTTACAGCCACTAAGTACATGTAGAGTTGTAGCAATCCGGAATATGCGCAATGTGAGCTTGGCTCTCTCTAAACACCCAGATTTTAAACAAAAATCTGCAGATATATGCGAATTCTCATCGCGTCGACCTTTGTGGCATCGAAATTGCAAATAATGTGAAAATTACATCCGTCAAGACACCTCCAAAAAGCACACATTCACGGCTTCATAGTGTTTTTGTTATGAAGAAGAAACCGCCCGACCAACTCAACTCTCCACCAACGCATATTACTCAGAACTCAGAATATAATTATCCGAGGACTTAGCCACTTTCCTGATTACCTATTGTACATTGTACGCATGCCACGCAGCTTTGAGTACTGTATAAATGTTTCCACTATCTTTGAGCTGACGACTTCGGAAGTGTTGTGTTCCGACACTTAATTAACACGTAAATAGCACGAGGAAGGCCCGACTGACAGGCTGGGTCCAATTCCCGTATAAATAGAAAGTAGGTGGAACTAATTTTATAATACAGATCGTCTGCAGTTGCGTTTTAATTAAATTCTAAAAAGAAACAATATTGATTACTGTCTACTGCTGTCTTCACATTGAGAGCGAGAGAGTGATTAAAACTGTAATGTCAGTCATGATTTGCTTAAGTCTAGTCCGCACTTAGACGCAACTATTTTTTTTTAAACCGCGTAATCGCAATGACCAAATAAATAGCATTTAACGATTGATAGCTTATTTTATTTCACGCTTTTTAACAGAGATGCAAAGTTAACATGCACCAATATGAAGTGATGAATTTAAAAACGATCATTTTTAAAATAATGTTTGCATTCACGGACTACCCAAAAACAGTTTTTGGTTACATATCAAGTTGTTAATTCTTATTTAGTAGCCTTTCCTTATATATCTACTGTTTAATTTATTTAAAAATTATACCTAGACAAAATACGGTAGGGTAGAATAATTATTGAAACCCACGTAGGTAGGCTTTATTATTATTATCTTACCGTTTATGAACAGTGTAACGAGTTAGTTACGTCTATAAAATTATTTATTTGGGCTTGTACTGAGCGTTTTTATTACTTAGCATTCCACATAAAACTTTAATGTAAAAGTTGTAAAGTATTCAATTGTACAAGATTCCTTGTTTTTCCTAAAGCGACTTTTAACTAAATATTTGCCAAGTAACATTTGAATTTTATTTGTTTGACAAAGTATGCACACAATAAATTTGCTATAAATTGAAACAGTTTTCTGCGAATCCTGTGGAACGCGCCGCCATCTAATCCAAGCGGGATTTTTCTCAAACACGTAGTTTATTCGACAAACACATTAAATAAACTCGCAGACTGCAGTCCGTATTACAGAATGTACAAGACATGACTGTAGACTTGGGTGTATCTTTGAAAGTTAGTTAGTTTTACACACTATCTCTCATCATCGGGAATTTATAACTACCTACTTGAGACTATTAATTCATTATTTACTGAATATTCTGTATTAGTATTCTGTATGAACTAAATTATGTGCGACTGCAGTCCTAATTTTAGTTAGATCTGCAGGCGAATTCTCGAAAGCATAAAATACATAGTAAGCTTTTTGATAAGGTTAATGGTGTGTAAACTATCATTTTATTACAAAAATACAAGTAGTACCTACGTGCGATATTCAGCACAAAATACTACCTTCTACCTACCTACCTTCACCCAAACTGAGGTTTAAAATTACGTTTGCGTCGCTTATGTCATTCTCTAACTTGTCATGTTGACATAATTGAGTTATGTTGCCATCAGACACCTGACTGTGCCAGACTGATGTGTTACTTCACTCCCCAATAAATCAATGACGTTATACAATGTATTGCTTATTTGCATCCATATCTTACATGTTTGTCAGAATTGATAGTGACATGACATAACATAAGAACTTATCAGTAAACAATGTACACATTGACGGCTTCTTATATTTTAAAAGAAGCAAAAAATTAAACAAAATATCCTTTGTTCTACTTAACATAAATAACAAACAAAAAAACAGATATACATATATAACAGTAGTACCTACCTACCTAAGAACCGAAAGCGTGCTCGAATTTTGCTTTTAGGATATCCAAAGTAACATCAAATTTAGAAGAAGTATACCGGCTTATCTAAACTGTTTGTTGTTTGTATTAAGCCTAGGAGATAACCTTAGGTCGCTACACATGACTCACAAAGGATTTGACATGCTTCCAAATGACGTAATGATAGCCCGAAATAAAGTGACGACATGAATGAGTTGTACTGAGACATTAGTGAGGAGTAGTTATGTTAGTCTACGTGGCGTCTCATGCATTATGCAGCGGGTTCGCGTATTTCGAGCTCGTTCAGCGCTCAGTGCTAAATATACCGAGTGTTTCCACACATGCCCTGACCTTTTGATGTACGCCGTATGTTCAACAAATGTATTTCCGTTGCGGTCATCTGTCACAGTTTTAAACAAGGGTTCCCGGCGCGGCGGCGCACCGCTATAAGTGAGCCGTACTAATATTTGTATTGTACAGTTTATTTTTAGATCTCAACAATGAGTCGCAGAGAGAAAGTTTAATGAGAAATTTTTTTATGTTCTAACCTTGAACTAAACTTTGTAATAGATAGCATGCATATGCTTTACGTTGTTCTACATGCGCACACAATTGACAACACGTGGTACAATTGAACCAGAACACTTACACATTTTTTTACATTAATTAGATAAACAATTTGCATTTCATGTATAGCAATTCTTGCTTATTCAATCGAAATAAAATTATTTTATTTCATAAACCTAATATACACGTCATATAGGGATAAACACCAATTAAAACAAAAGTAAATAAATTTAACTCTCGCAACAAATGAACTCCCATAGTGAGGTTTGTTTGGAATTATTTATTATTAGCAGGAAGCAACATTGAACCAAAATAATTTCGTCCAAACATTGTACTTATTAAAGCCCTTGGCCTACAACTGAATTAGCCAGAATAACGTTTAGTATGGATGTAATTATAGCTGCTCCAAATGCAGGCACGTAGGCATTCTCAGAGATAACTCCACTACATATACGGTGTTGTTTGTCAGTACATAGCAAAGATAGAGGGCACGAACAGAATGATTTACGATTTATATGGAAACCTTATCTTACCAACCTAATTGTTTGGGCTGTTGGAAAATAAATATAAATACGGTCAAGGTACAACACTTTTAACACGTCGCTTACAGTATTCTTGAACCTAAGGACCTTTTGTATTGTGCACGACTCACACTTGACCGTTTTCGATAGTACAGTTGAACATCTGTGGAGAACAAAAACAGTAGCTACATTGATAGACATCTTCTTTAATTTATGATAGATATCTACAGATATGTTAATTTGAAACGTTTTTTGTTTCTGTTTAAAGAAGATAACGTTACTGATAACTGATTTCGCTTTTATGTATAACAACTTGTAAGTATAACATTTAACTAGTATATAAACACGTTCCGGGAAACTGAAAAAATAAAAATAAAGCATAATTTAGACTTGCAACTCGACTAACTAGTTACAACAGTAAGGGATCAGATAAATAATATAAGATCTTTAGATAATCGTTGCTAGAGGTATATGAACATGTTTGCAAATGAAATACATGAAAAAACAAAAGATCCTCGTTGGTAGTTTATATTAACAAGACATAGACGCGTCTCTATCAAAATTTCTCTTGTCAAAATAAAGTGTGTGTTTATAATTTATATGATATTATGATGACTTTAAGGTATGTTGTTGGTATAATGCTAAAAATCATTTTAGTTACAAAATAGAGTATTTATTCATTGGCAAAACGGCATTTAATGCCTCTGCAACAACTCCTTCAAAGCGAACGTAATTTGATATAAAATACCACCCGAGTTCACGTCACTAACGACTACCATCGTTTAAATCGTAACTTTACATAAATTCTGGTAAACGGTGTACAATTTCCCGAATCGTACTCTTGATTAATCCGTCACGTCGTCGTGTCGGTACAGTCGGCAGAACACGACGCGGCAAGCCCCTCTCGCACGCGCAATTAGCTTCGTTCACCAGGATTAATTAATATGCCCGAAGGGAGGTCTTGGATAAACATGCAGGGAAATTAATCATTATTTACTCGCGATTTAGTTAATATATCACCTCGAGGAGAAAACTAAAACATAATATTTTTCTTACACTTAGATATAAGATATCTTCACTACTACTATATATATGATAATAAATTATGGTATATTTGATGACTAATAATGGTATACAATAATGTAAGCCCACTGAAGAAAAAAAAATATTCCCACGCACAAATGAAAAGAGGTCCCCATACAAATACGAAAATAGTACTGGCCACTCAGAATAATTCATACAACGAACAAACTCACACAAAAATAAAACAATTGATAATCATTATTTACAAAATGGTGTGGTTAATTTATTGTGTGTCTAATTAAAAATTAAAAAGCTTTAAAAGTATTTTTGATAGTGAATTGTAAGTATTTATTAATTTCGTAATTAGGTACCAAAATAACGAATAAAGCATGATAACATAAAGCATTTTGTAACTATCCTCGACACGATTAACAGGAGCCCACAAATTAACAATTATCTTGACAATTTTGTCTCTCACGCATCCAAATACGACAGCTGGCCACCTTTTAGGGCGTTCAATGGTTCTTAGTCATGACAAAGCTTGAAGCAGTTAATTGCCATCACACAATTTATATAAGGCGACTTCAACCGGTCCATTTAAACTGAGACCAAGACAAATCGAAAAGGTTTGTACTAAATTCATTCATCTATGATTGACAGGTTTTGAAACTGATGAGAAATTAATACACAATATATAGTATAGAAATAATTACAATATAATTAATTAACTGACAAAAAATACCCGAAACAACAAAGACTTTTTTATGATTTCAATGTTACACTACGCACATCTGCGTGTCATCACCTCTGAAAACAAAAGAAGTACGTGCAAAGTACTATGTTAAATTTATAATCACGTTCCGTCATCTTTTGTGCTTTGTGTTGACTTTTTTTAAAGTTATTATCCACTTTTTTATAGAAAAGAATAGTTTTCTTGTTTGATAATTAAATTGTAATTAAGTCCCCGTAGAAAGTTTTAATTTTACCTTGCTAGGTAAGGTAGGTACTTTAACCAAGTGGGCAATTTTGGTTACTTCATTGTTTCGATTTAATCTTGAAATTTTTAGACACATTCTTCCCTAATAACGCTACAAACTATGATTATGAAACTAAACTAAACGATACAAGGATAACAACAAACTTTAACTATTTCCTTAATTTAGGTAAAATAATAGATATGTATTATGGCCGTTAGTTAGGCTTTCAGTTTGCAGCAATAGTCATTTATTTATTTTTCAACTTTTAAATCCAAAGTTGACCTAGCTTATTGGTATTTTGACAAAGAGAGACTGACAGAATCTGCCTTGATAAGTGCTTATGTGGGGAAAATGAGAAATGAACATTTACTAATCAACTATTCTTGCATTTTATATAATATGTTTTTTATTTTAATGTTCCCAGATTAGGATTAACCCATGACGGTGACAGTCAATGCAAGAGCGAAGCAGTCCGAGGGTCAGTGATGGCCCCAACTGTCCTGGCCACGCTTCACAACTACGCGTGGTCGACGTGCTCCAAAGAACAGTTCCATGACAAGTCCAAGTACGTATCAGGTGTATGAACCGTACTTACGAATAAGTAATTAGACGATATTTATATAATAATAATAATATTTATTGGTATTAATCTTAACATACAAACATGTGAACGTTGGTCCCCAAACTAGGTTAACCTGTATCTTGGGGACCACCTTCCCTGTTTAGTGATTATTTCTACATAGCTCATTATACAATCAGTTAAATTTAAATATTATTATGTATATCAATAAGGTAAATTAAATTAATTTAAATTAACAGTTTGAGTAGATATTAAAGAAAAGAAAACAAAGAAACATGCAAAGAGTTTGTGCGTGAGTGTGTGTGTATGTGCGTGCGCGTGTGTGTGTGCGAGTGAGTGTGCGTGTGTGTGTGTATGTACGTGCGCGTGTGTGTGTGCGTTCGTGTGAGGTCATATGCTCACTAGGGTATTACTTCTTCACTGTTAGGATTTCCTCAGTATCCTCATAGGTTAAGGTAATTAACCATTTTTGTAAGGTCTTTTTGCAATTTATGTGTGTCAGTTTATGAAAATTTAATTTGCTGTTTAGTTTGTTATAAATATAGTTAGATATAAATATATTTTGATGCTGAAGAAAGGATGAGTGGCAGGTTATTTTGGGACAAACTTTAAGCCTTCTGCGTTTGGGTACTTGGGGGTATGTAATAGGTACGTTTTTACGGTGTCGCAATATAGTATGTAGTATATAATTATATCTGTCGAACTGTCAAAAGCTCAGTGTCCTTATAGAGCTGCTCTGTATTAAATCTATATGGTTTTTTAAACATGGTTTTTATGATGATATATCATCGTCTTCTTAAATGTTTGAGCTGCCTGAGCCTGATACCTTTTAATCTACAGTTAAAGCATCTCTTATTCTACTTGTTGCAATAAGAAGAGTAGATCATAAAATAATAATAATAGATTCAAATAATCTCTGTGTACTTACATTTAAAAATAAAAGACGCACGTTTTTTTTCTATTTGAGGTAAATAAAAAAACATACCTATGTTGTTACTGCTAAACAATAAAGTATGTCTAAACCGTGTCGTAGATTCAGATTTTTATTTCTCGGATCTTTCAGATCTTTATACCTTTGTATTCTGTGCTCATATGCTAGTGATTTTATTTGGGTCTTATTAGTGTAGGTACGTTACAGAATTTTTTACATCGTTTACCTTGTTGAAACATGCTAGCGCTGAACTATTTCGCATCAACAAGTGAATTCCAAGTTAGGAAAAAAAATATAAAATACAATTTAGAACATGCAAACTTAGAATTAAATAAATGTATTTAATGTTAAACAGAAACACCAAAATATATGTAATCATTAAATAAGACACTATCAGATTAAAAAAAATAACACGAAAAAGGTTAAGATTTATACTAGGCAGGTACTTTATTCTGAACCATCATGTTAGATCCTTTTTAAGAGTAAATGTATAATTTTAAATAGATTTCTTTGCTACGATACCTTCATCTTTTTGCACGTGACTTTACATAAATATACCTTAGAAGCAAAAGACTTGGTATTAATATGGCGCAAGATTCGTAGTAAAAAGGCAAACATTTGCACAACTTGAATGAATTTTAATAGCTAGTTTGCTGGTGTGTCCAACTGTCCACGCCATTCAACTTAGCCATGACGTCATAGCGTCATACGCCACCTGTCTCAAATTTACGGTTTACTATTTATACTTATTAATACATTACACGAGTAGGTATGTAAAATGTACTCTATGGATTACACTAGGCAAATTTTCTGTAAATTGAAAGGATTAGGTACTCATTTTGCAGTATTATGTTAAGCAGTAAGCGACTAAATCCAATGCAATTTTATTCTGATCCAGATATCTTAAACTTCTTATAGACAAAATATTTTTTGAGACTAGGTATTAAAACTTGCTACGTGGAGGTTGCTATGTACATAATTATACTTTCTTGAAAAAGCTATATCATTTTATTAACCAGGTATATAAAATGATCAACTTATACAGACGCTGGTGGTGTCTGCACAAGCGGAGTCAAGATGAAGGCGTAGAGCTGGGTGGTGCCAAAGAAATATCAAATTACGGGTTTACCATGGACGATCAATGTCGCACAGAGTTTGGAGAAGGGTAAGTAACTTGATGTTATCCCGTAACTAACCCTCTTACTTGTAAAAGTTATAAACGATGCTAAAATTTGTTTTAAGCTAACCAATTTATAAGTCTATTGACATTATCTATTCTTTGACATGCAAATAACAGTGACAGGTATAATTTAATCAATTGGTATGGGTTTATGTACATAATTATATCTATGAGGCAGCTGCACGAATATTGGTAATTCTATTCAGAAATAAATCGTTATGCAAACTAGTAATAAGTACCGTAATAATAATAATATGTTCGCCTCACGTATTACCTATATGAAATTCTTATTTCCAAAAAATGCAAAACAATTTATCCATTTATTGATCCACCTACGTAAATGTCTGGCCTTGATAGTTTATCACTCTATTCTATTTCTTGTTACAGAACAATAGCAATTTAAAAATTTTCCTCTTTTGCGTAAATTAAAACCACAAATAGTATCGATATAATTTATGGTGAACCCATACATAATACCTACCATAATCTTTGCGAATGTGTAATGATGCTCTTAAACAAGAGGCCCGCAAGTGTTTGATGATGACGAGGTAGTCTAATAGGTATAAATAAAATTACGTTATTAAAAGCCTGACTACTTGAGGTCTTGGCTTAAGTAGGTACTTGTGAAAGTTTTAGTAGTTAGGTATTTCTTTCAGAAAGAATAAAATACTTACATTTGTATTTGCGCACATGGTAATGGGAAAAGCCTAAACCTCTAATGCCTACATAATTATGATTACAATACTCATTGTAAATTAAAGCGTAGCAATTGTCTCACTTTTGCGTTTCATGTCGAGAAATACGAACGTTAAATAACGAATTTA
Organism: Abrostola tripartita; assembly: GCA_905340225.1. Lineage (NCBI taxonomy): Eukaryota > Metazoa > Arthropoda > Insecta > Lepidoptera > Noctuidae > Abrostola > Abrostola tripartita. Next base: position 4,263,149 of record HG996494.1, read on the forward strand.
ATCAGTCCTTGACCCAAGAATAATTTAATTATGCAACTCTACATTAAATCTTAAAGTGTTCATTTTAAATATCAGAAAGAAGCTTTGTGAGAATATAACACTGAATAAATCGATTGAATATTGTAAACCAAACAGACTTCAGTAAACAAGATTAAACAGAATCTATGTTATTAGAGCTCACTATTCTTTGAATGTTATTTCAAAATCTCATCTTGTTTAAATACTCGCGCTGCGGCGGCGGAACTAATAAAGGGATGGCACGTATCCAACGAACCATCCTTCGCGGACCACCGCCGAGTATGTTTCCAGATAATATACAAACAAACAAACCCGGTTCTATATCGCAACCCCCGCAAAACCGATATAACCAGGTACACAAACCAACTCACCAAAACACTTAGTGACTTACAGTTGCCAGACACAACACTTAGTACAAGCAACATAGAAACAAACGTACATAATTTAACCACCGCTCTTGTAAACTGTTACGAACTGGCATGTCCGACTGTAACACCTAAAGATCCGGGCAAGAGTTCCTGGTGGGGGCCAGAACTGGAACGCTTACGGAGAAAATTAAGGGCGCTGTTCAATCGAGCGAAAAACACCAGAGCCGAAGAAGACTGGGACAACTATAAAATAGCACAAAAACACTACAAGAAACGTATCAGATTCCGCAGCAGCGAAAGCTGGCACAATTTCTGTAGCAGCATTAACTCAACGAACCAAGCCGCGAGAATAAAGAAAATTCTCGGCAAGGGAAACCTGGACCTTATGGGCTCCCTTAAAAAGGCTGACGACACCTACACAAACACAGAAGTCGAAACCAATGCACTACTGCTCGAAACACATTTTCCCGGATGTCAAATCACGACAGAATCCGGATGGCCAGACGAGCACCACAGCAAACCCACACCCCAGGAATGGGAAATAGCGGCCAAGGTAGTAACTGCAGATAAGGTGGCATGGGCCCTGAAAAGCTTCAAGCCCTTTAAATCTGCAGGACTGGATGGAATTTTCCCAGGACTACTACAATGGCAAACAAATCAGACAACGAAGTACCTTACACCAATATACAGGGCATGCATAGCCTTCAAATATATACCTAAAATATGGAGGGAAGCGAAAGTAGTATTCCTACCAAAACCTGGTAAAGATGACTACACACAAGCAAAATCCTTCAGACTTATCAGCCTAACGTCTTTTCTACTAAAAACACTGGAAAGACTAGTGGATCGACACTTACGGGATGGAGTTCTAAAAACCGAACCACTACATCCCCAACAACACGCCTATAGGAAAGGTAGATCAACAGAATCGGCTTTGCACCTGGTGGTGCACAAAATCGAATCCGCCGTTAACAATAAATCATCAACTCTCGCAGCGTTCATAGACATAGAGGGAGCTTTTGATAAAACCACACACAACAGCATCAACCATGCCCTACAAAGATACAAAGTAGAACCAGTAATAGCAGACTGGATCACCGAACTAGTCAGCAAGAGGGCTGTCCAAATAGAAGTGAACACCACAACAAGGGCTAAAGTGGCCAGAGGATGCCCACAAGGGGGTGTCCTATCACCACTTCTATGGAATATGGTAGCGGACAGCCTTCTGAGAAGACTAAACGATCAAGGCTATACCACCATTGGGTACGCAGACGACCTAACCATACTGATAAGTGGGAACGCAGAGAACATCCTGTGCGAAGTAATGCGTTCCGCTCTTCGCATTGTAGAAGACTGGTGTGACGAACACCAGCTGTCAGTTAACCCAAAGAAAACAGAACTTATCCTTTTCACCAACAAAAGGAAGTTACCAGAACTCCAACTACCAAAGTTATTTAATACCAAACTCTCCCTATCAACTCAAGTAAAATATCTGGGCGTTATACTTGATAGTAAACTAAACTGGGCGAGTCACATCATGGAAAAAACAAAGAAGGCCTGCATAACGTTCTACCAGTGTAAGAGACTAGTTGGTAAAAGATGGGGTCTCAACCCGAAGATAACACTTTGGCTGTACACTGCAGTTATCAGACCCTCTCTGACCTACGGGTCAGTGGTATGGTGGCCCAGAACACAACTTACCACAGTAAAAATGAAACTCCAAAGCCTGCAACGCCTTGCAAGCATTGCAGCGTCAGGATGCATGAGAACCACTCCATCAGCCGCTCTAGAGTACCTGCTAAACCTGAAACCTCTACACCTTGTCATACAAGAGGAGGCACAGGCGGCAGCACTCAGACTGAGAGCCAACGGACTATGGAAACAAAACATATCGACAACGCACTCAACCGTCTTGAAGGACATCCTCAAGGAGGTTCCACTCCTTGAGGCGCCTATAGACAGAACGATGTGTCATCATGTTTTCGATAGAAGATACAATATCCAACTTACAGCAGAAATGCAGGATAACTCTGGCACAGGTGAAGTTAGGATATATACAGATGGCTCCAAAACCTCACAGGGAACCGGAGCGGGAGTCTTCTCGAACGACCTTAACATTAAAATCTCGACCACCCTAGGTAAACTTAATACTATATTCCAAGCAGAATGTATAGGCATCACCAAAGCAGCACAGGCGGTTGCAGCCAGAGACGTCAGAGGCTACAATATTAAAATTGTGTCAGACAGTGCATTCGTCCTTCAAGCTCTACAAAACAATACCATAACTTCTGTCCTAGTACTGGAATGTCACGACGCACTCCAGTCCATCGCAGACACAAACAGTGTAACTCTGCAATGGATTAAAGGACATAGCAACTCACTGGGCAATGACGCAGCCGACGAGCTGGCTAAAAGGGGATCAAGGACGACGGTATATGGACCGGAACCACTACTGCCGTTACCCCTGGGACAAGTCAGATCTTGGCTGCGGCTGAAAACAGAACAAAACCACCAAACAGAATGGAGGAACGGTGTAGGATGCAGGCAGACAAAGAATGCAATTCCGGTACTTTCGAAAAAGTTTGCCCGCAACCTCACCAGACTAAACAGGGACGAAATCCGTATAGTACTAGGTACAATAACCGGACACTGCCCTCTGAACAAACACCTTTTTACCATAGGTGTGACGGACAGCCCTCTATGCAGAGGCTGCATGGAGGCAGAAGAAACGCCACAGCACGTACTCATGGAGTGCGGAAGTGTGGACGACCAACGGGCACGCATTCTCCAGCGTCCAGCATCGCTACCGGAAGCTTGTAGCAGCCTGAAAAGGCTGCTCGCATTCTGGGACGAGCTGGGATGGCTGGAGTAGAAGAAAGAAACCCATCACGCACAATGGCCCATTCAAGCGGCTAAGTGCGGATAATGCCCAGCCAAACTAACTAACTAACTAACTAACTAAATACTCGCGCGCTTGCCTGTTTTGAGTCAATTGAGCTTTATGGGTAATCTACGAACAGATATACAGTTTGTTTACATAAAAAGCAGTAGCATCATAATTAAAGTATCACGTATTTAATTATCTGTCTAAATATTGACACGAGTGCTATGCATGAATAAATAAAACAAGCGGAGTTCGAAATTGTACACGACAAACTATATGGCCCACCGTCAATGCAATATTACTCAGTTACTAATTTCGAGTTAACTCCTGGAAGCCCTGGATATAGGTTTTCAGCGTGTTGTGCTAGTTTCCAACGTCCAACAAATTCCTGTGATTTTCTATCCTGATTCGATTCGAATATTGTCAAAACCAGAGTTTGATTGATGACACTATTTCATAACAGTGCGTGATTGATGCAAATTGATTACGTTTCGTTAGCATCGTATATTTTTTTCAGCGATATTCTTGCTTGCTTAAATGAATCAAACTCAGGAACAATTTATAGGTATCTGTGGTTAGTAGCCACAACCGTTCGCATATTAAAGCTTATAATGAGACAAGAAAGTTACACCCGAGATAACAAAACCAAGACCTGTAGGTAATCTAACTTTGTATTATGCATAACATAAATTGACAGATACTATCAAACTGATATGGAAATCAATGGTTCCCTTTGTTTTATAATCAAATAGTTAACGTATTCATCGGAGAGGATATAAATGTTAGATCGTCAATTGAGTTATATGACATTTAGTAATTGTGGTTGATTCTCGATGCGGGTTCAATTATAAAATCAAAACACATCATTGACATAATTGTATATTGTCATCATAAATAATTTAAACTAATCACACTAATCACTTAGATTACTTCAATATAGGTATATGCGACTTCGTTCACGTTCTTGTGCCGAAATAAAACTATGTCCTAAGTACGGACAATATTGTCTATGATTTATAATACATTTTTTTACGTGAAATCGTAAGGCCTAACCTCACGATTTCACGTAAAAAAATGTATTATAATGATAATTCATAAAATAACTTTCCTGAAAGTGAATTGATTGTTTCTTTTTCAAAAAAATCTATGTGAAGAGTGTTCATTGAAATTTGAACTAAACATCTTTTACTAGTTTCGATTTTTAAATAAAAGGTTTAGACCTCATCAAAGTCAATCTGTTCTAACAAAGTCTTAAAGTCAAACAGTTTTAACTTAATTTATAACTCTAGGTATATGGTTAAAAATAATCGCAATACTGATCCAGAATGTTGTAATAATACCTCAAATACACGGTTTCGGCGCGTAGCAGCTACCCTATACATATAGGACACTACAGTTGAGGTTTTTCCGATAATCTGTTTACGTGTAGTCGAATCTATGGGCGGAATATATTTGCGGCGGCACGGGATTGCATTTTGAATGAACACGTGAATATTTACGCACAAATTGGGTACGTGATAGCTAAAACTGTACATAGGTATCTACCTATATTTAAGCAATTAATTTTAGAGTTGAATTGTTTATGTATAGTAAGGAAACAATTTCTACCGCCTATATGTACCTGTTGAACCGTTTTATTTTTGTAGCTTCTGACTTTGGTCGTAACGTTGCAGATTAAGAGCTTGCTATCGTCTCTTCGCACATTAAACGGAAATTTTAGTATGTGTTTATTGCATCACTATGTCGTACTGTGTCACGTCCACGCAAATGTAGCTAACGTAAATCATCGAAATTGTTGCTTTTGTCGTAAAAGGTTTGGATCTGAGCTAGCAAAGACATTTTAGTCCCACTTGTAGACAATTAACCAATTGCATGATTAATTAAGATTAATCTGAAACGTGCCATAAAACAAATAGAATTAATTACACTCGGAGAAACGTTCACAACTACATCAAATAACTATTCAAGTTTCTGTTAAAAGTAATGTATTTTCAGAACGTTATTGGATAAATATTATTGTTTATCTCGTTGCACATTAACACGTGCTAACCCGCTACGCAGCCACTTCACTAAAACGTGTGTATAAACATTACTAAAACATAAATAGGTCAAGTATGTCTTAGATTTTAAATGTTTACTGAAAATGTTCCGTCTAATAACAATATTAAACAACATTCAAAAGGCAAACTGTATAGCTAGCCTGAAACTGAAAAACTTAATAAACAAAATGCGGACAAAGCTTTGTATCTCGTACTCTGTACATGATTGAATAAAAAGTTTAAAGTACCACCATCCATGTTAAAAATATGAATGACGTTTAATTTATTTGCCTATATCAGTACTTATTTCTTTCTAAATAAAATCTTATAATCACAAATGTAATGTTTCTTTTTACTTGGATAGTAATTCCTCAAACACCGTTAATATAATATCTAAATAGATTTTTATTAAGGTGGTACAAAACTATAGGTACCTACCACCTACCTATATATATTTTGCTAGCACGTGGTTTCTTTTATTCCAGTTATCTGGGTAATCAACACGTGGGCGGAGACGCGGTTTATTCGGCTAGTTTAGAGGATATCTTTAATTAAATAATTTGATACCATGGCGTTTTTAATCATATGAAAACAATCCTTAAAAGCAAAGGGTGCTGGCTGCCTTTGAGGCGGAGCGAGCGCTCTCGTTGCGCGCCGTCCGCCTCGGGCGAGGATCGACATTGGTAGCTCAAAGAACGTAGCGACATGATTCTTTAAACGTAACCAACTCAAACAACTAAGTTACAGTTTGCTTCATTCGAACATAATATGAAATGTATTATATAACCTTGAGTTGATTATATTACACATACGCGTTGTACACTTGGAGTTGTACATGTCATGTCATTCAGAGAAGAAACTTTCGGTCGTCGAGTTTGGCGTTACTGTTGTTGAGTCGATGTACGGTCAATTAAACTAGATTAAGTTTTAGTTTGTGCACGAACAACCATAGTTCTGCCTTTAAATAGTTTACTGCAGTAAATTACATCAAGTCTGACGGCTGTATTATGTACATACATATTTCGTCTATCGACATCATACGTATAAAATCCTTAAAGCAGTGATTTATTTAATATGATTATTTTATTATGTACATAATATTTTATTTAAAAATGTTGCCCTACAATAAGAACTTCTCGAACTTCTCTTGTATCGTGACAAAACACTTGTCGCGCACTACGACTAAACCCACAATCTGTAGAGCAGCACTGCAGTCCAATCACTTAGCTACTGCATCAATGAGCTTGCCAGCTATCCAGATTACAATGAACTTTAAAATCCTCCTAGCATAGCAAAGGATTAACTGACTGAAAAGATATTTAGTTTGGTATTTGATTCGCTCGCTTCAGCCCTGAGACCTTGAATGGATAATATATTATGATTTAATACACATATTCAATTTTACTCTATGATCGGTATTCAGTTTGATTGGTCCGTAACGATCCGTTTCATTGGAATTTAGGTCGGGATTCATTTGAACTCATGACGTGGTCTAATTATTGAGAACAAAGGATGATAGTTATTGTATCGTAAAACACTGCTTTGGGAATTAACTCGACTTGGTTGGTTGTTACCCAGTTAAGTATTTTATTTGCGTTAATGAGCCGTGAAATTGCTTTATTTATACAATATAATTCTGCTTCGATTAAATGTATCAATCTGTTTATCAAACCGAGGATTTTATTTTATTTAAACCGAGGATTCCCGCACTAATGAGAATTGTATATAATTAGATGAATTACCTACAATGTTATATTAAATTATTTTATAGATAAATAGATATTGATGAATTTAGTAAAATCATAATAAAAATATTAAACCTATAAGAACAGAATTCGTTGTGCGGGTATACATGTACAATGTACATTGTACCAACATAAATAATATTGTGTTCTACGTATATAGGTAAGTGCTCTATTATATAATCTGTCTGGGACACCCAACACCACCTTATTGTGTTCTAGCTAGACATAATAAATAAATATGGTCTGTCTTTTAAATTTCAAACTATAAATTGAATATATTTGGTTGTAGTATATACACGTATCAATTGTATCATGCTTTGAAGCGTACACGGTACAAGATCCCTAGAACAATACGAGAAATAGATAAATTAAGTGACTTTAAAAAAGTCACTTAATTTATCTATTTCTCGTATCGGTCGATGAATACCTGACCGACAAGTCTTTATCTTAAGAATTGTTTGTGTATTGTTAAGTATGATTATAAAGATTTGTAATATTCTAGTTTTATTTAGTTTTAATAGTTTTTAAGTTCTTATTTGTACGTCATTATTGGCAGGTCATAGCGTTCCATAAAATATTGTAACATCTTTGTAATTTACACCTATGTTCCACAAATAAATACATTTGAATTTGAATTTGAAGTAAGTTAGTCTTGCGTTTCATCAGTTGCGTTCTATCCGAATAAATATTCATCGCTTCGAAATTAGCTTGCCTCTTCAATTTTTAGGGCTCTTCAATTCGAAACAAGGCAGATACAGTAAAAGTACGATAAATATATTATTCAACATTTTCAATGCATAATCATGAGTGTATCAAATGCCTATCATCTCCTTCAATAAAATCGTTTAGAAAGTAATGTGAAAGAATTTTGAGCTCTTATGTAAAGTACGTATTGACTTATGAAACATGCACTGTTTGCATGCATTATTGCATACATGCATTCTATTACATCGTCATTCGATTATTCGAGAAAAAATGCTTGATTAAATGGTATATAACTAACTATTAGGTAGAATAATCATAATATGGGTAAAAAGTGTATTGAATCGATATGCAATTAAATATTATACACAAAAACTACAACCAACTACAATCAATGTGAACCTATGTCCAATCATTGTTACATCAGTCACCTCTTATCGTATTATCAGGTTCCAAGCTCGCGGTCGACCGAGCTTAATTAGTGATGTAGACCTAACGCTCAGATAGCTTAGCTAAATGTGGTCTGATTTGTAGAACGTACATACGTCATTCAAGTGGTATCGGTAATTTACCACAAGGTATCTCATTCGGTCTATTTAGTTAGTATTTGGGATATGTTACTGTTTAATTCCACCTTTAGTCATACACACATTACATTTAACACTTCTATTGGGTATAAACTATGATGAATTGATTAGAGATCTTTAAAAATATATATTTATAATCCATAATTGGTAAAAAACTAGGTTCTTAACCTTTTAAATTTTGCTTTATTTTATCCATCCGAATAAAATACATAAAATTTAAATTATTCGATTGTTTCTATGTAGTTTTGTGTGTCCAAATCTTAGAGCGTTGGTTAAATTCTATCTTTTTTTTGGACCTTAGAGCTAAATAATAATATTTAGCTCTAAGGTCCAAATGTATGTAATAACGATTATTTTGTTGTTTAGATTCTCAGTATGCAAGTCGGTGAAGGTGCGCTCGGCGTGCTCCCGGCTGTGGTGCGCGCACCGAGCCATGCCCCACGTCTGTCGCTCCAAGCGGGCACCGCCGCTCGAGGGCACACCCTGCGGGCACAACAAGGTTACATTAATACCTTCCCAAAATAATACCCTAGTATACCTACATACCCATCCACTGGTTGTTTACGTTTAGACGATATTAATACCTTACAATGTACGAGGAAACACGTGTGAAAACAAAATCCACTTCACATAATTTGGTTGCCAAAAATAGTCTTTTGGTAAATAAATGTTTGTGCCTATTGCCTAACTAATGTTTTAGTGATAGAAATTATTGCTTAATCTGATAAATCTACATTTTAACACAACATAATATTTTATCGTAAAATAGAACATTGCATTCGCGTTCGCGTGACGTTATCGCATACCTTACTAGGGATTCCATCGACGCGACGCTCGCAAACGGAGGGCACGTGTGCGCGCATAAATTCGATGAAATCCTTTGTGAATATGTTTTTCAAGCTATGCAAATGACGAGTGCTGGCACCGCCAGATAAATACCGACGCCGGCAAACGGACTATTGTACAAAGCCGTGAAATAATACAGCAATCCTAGAGCGCTTTCGTGCCAATTCGAAATTCAATGACAATTTAAAACCAATTTCAATCCGAGGACACTTTAAGGACGTAACTCATTTCATTTTAAATCGGCTTGTTTTATCGTCAATACTGAGAAAGATCTGTCACTGAATTTCTGAAAAGTAATTAGCATTATTTAGAGCTTTGTGGATGTTTTTGCTGGTAGTCGTTATTGTAAAAAGCCCTGTTATCAAAGATAAGTCATAAATAAAATACAGAAACTCATAAATACAGAAAATTATACGTCGTAAATAAAGTACAGAAAAATAGTTGGAGCTTAGGAAGTATATTTTACCTACATAATAAAACTTCCCTTTACACAAGTCTTAAATATTCTGAGAAAATGTAAAAAAATGATAAATTACCCGTCTTAACTTTGGACTTTTTGATCTCCTTATAATAAAGCCGCTTTCTGACTTTACAAAAATATCAAGATAGTATTGTTTTGTTAGAATTCGAAAAAACAATTCAAATAAGACCGAAAGCCGAAACAATAAACATGAGTGTTTCATTACTATTCATTTTCCTTTGAGCAGCAATCTTTCTATTCATTTTTGCGATCGGTACACTGTAAATATTTAAAAAAATGTAATGACAGAAAGATACTAACCCAGTTATTCAGTGATTTCTATAAAGTGTTTTCTCTTCATCATAGGCATCATTATGCAGTCTTACTTCATCTTACATTGATGTTGAAATCGTGTTTCCCAACAAAGCCACGCCACTCTGCTTTGACTAATCCTATAAATATTTTATAGTGAGGTTTTTGGCTTTCATCTCTCGGCACGTGCGAGATTAAAGCTTAGATCTTAATAAATAATAACTTAGGTTACGCTGTTGATATCGCTTAAGGAATGGCGGCAAATAAGCGCTTTATAAGCATAATTTTAGATTTTCTTTTACCTTGCCCGCAAGTTAGCAAACTTACCCAACTACTGAAACTTTCATTTGTATATTTTACGATATTAAATTCCATAAAACATGGAGAAAATAAACTAAATTATAGAGAATGGACTGGAAAATTTTACGTATAAAATAGACTTAGCACTCGGTTCGTTCTTGCAGTGGTGTGTGGACCGCGTATGTGAGCCAATGCCGGGTTACGTGATCAAGACTGAAACTGACAGAAAGAACACAGAGCTGGATGACAATAAGCTGGATAGGGACGGCGACAGGCCGGAGTGGAGCGAGTGGGGCGCGTGGAGCGACTGTAGCGCAGACTGCGGGTACGGGCTGCGCACGCGCGTCCGACGGTGCCGGTATAAAGGGTAAGTCCATAAACGACTATAAATAAAATCTACTTTATAATGTGTTTACTAGTTAAACACCTGCAAGTTGCTTTTACATTATAACTGCTTAGGTCGATTGCCTTATTTTTTTTTGTGGCACCGTAATTCACGTCTTTCAGTTAATGTATTTCAATAACGAAGTAGTCATGTAAACACGCAGCCATTTTATGAAAATAAAGAGTAAATCACTGTTTATATTATCGCAGAATAACGTCAGAAAGTGCGTGTGAGGGGGCAGGATCTCAGGTGCGCACCTGCTGGGCGGGCGCCGCCTGCGCTGCTGCGCGCGACTCCCGCGCTGACCTATGTTTCAGACAGCACACGAGGTTTATACCCTTCCTACACCCCAATGGTAAGTAGATCGAACTGTTTCACATTCAGTGGTGATAGATTTACAGGTAGAGACAATTTCCATTTACTAATTCATAGTTCAAACTTTTTATCGTATTGTTTTTAAAACCACTGGACTATTTGTTAATTATGTATTCCAACGACCAGTTACTTGATCGAAAATTCTAAACGATATTCTTAATCTTTTATTCATAGCTTGAGATCAAAAATGGTTGTATACTTGCAGTAGGTAGTTATTGAATAATATTACAGTCAATATCAATTTACACTTTTGTACCTGCTTAAATATTTACGAAAGACGAAACAAAAAAGTTGGGCAAAATTATTTTTACAAACAAAGTATACATTTTTTCCTGAGGAGATCATTAGTGAACATCGTTTTAACTTTCATGTCGGATAAAAATAAAAATAAGGAGACTGTTGTAGGAGCAACGTCTGAATATAAGACATAATAATATTCTCATTCGGAATTACAAAAGCTTTACAAGACAAGCAATTTGAATAAGATTTGCATTTGAAAGTAATTTCAATGCATCAGGCAGGTTAGTCGTGTCTCTTTGAAAAATTATGACGCCTGTCATCCTTGAAGGGGTATCCGGAAGTGTTCTCCGTTTTAGAAGTCTTCGGTACCTACATTTTACCGTTAAGCCCCATATAATACGGAGCGAGCATATTTTCTATAGTTCCGACATTGAACTCGTTTTACGACTTGCTTTTCAGGCAAAAGAAAGGAAAGAGTCGGGGAATAGCCTCACGAATGAAAAAGTACTTACATGTATATCTACTATAAATAAGATTTAAAAAAATACTAAATATTTATTGGCAGAAACCCAAAACTGTGAAATTTGGTGCGTCGACTATGGTGGTGGGGGTCCATCTAACTTCGGAGCACTGCCAGACGGTACTCCCTGCAGCTACAGTAGACCCTACGACGTCTGCTTTCAGGTATTATTTTTTTTAATATGGTAACAAATATGGAGACCAAACGTTCCTTGGTATTTATTATTTGGCGTTTAGCAAAAAATTAAGAGTTCTTTGTCTAGCTCATATGTCCCATTATGTTATTATAAGCATGATGTTATTCACTCATAACTTTTATTTGCAGGGTACTTGTGTGAAAGGACAATGCAACTCATCAGACACCGCGTGCAACTGGTGTCCAGACGGCTACTGTAACAATAACACACATATTTACACTCGACATCTTGGGAAAGGTAATAAAACATAATATTAGGCCATCTAGACTATCATCTATCTAAGTCATCTATGTCTAAGACAGAAAAGACCTGACTTCATTGTAGGGAATATTGGATGGATTCAACGTAATTGTAAAAGTAGGTAGCTTTAAAGAAAGTGTGAAGAGGTAAACAAGACAACGAGCAAAAAGACAAAAAGTTAATCATAGATTATATCTTAATTCATTGTTTTTCAAGTTAGACAAATAAAAGAACAAGATGCAGCTGCATCTAAATTGGTAAACGATTGATGTTAAATATTTCCAGGGTGATTAAAAACTTCTTCTAGAGAAATGCATTAAGTTAAACGAGTAAGTTTGCGCTCAATTTTATACAGAAACGCGATTTAAGAGAGAAGTGAATCTTTTTAGACGAAAGTGTAATTTACTTTGATTTCATTTAGAGTAGCTGTTCGTTTAACGAAATCGTATAAACCACTATCTATGTCTGACTGAACTAAGGTTTTATATGTTGAATATAATAAAAAGAACTGACTGAATATAACATATCAACCGATTATGTTTTGTCAGGTTGACCATTTTGTTTAGGAAGCATAATTGTTTTCTATTAATCCTGTTTCGTATCATAATATTTTGAAACCATCTTGTTGATTTGAATGTAGCTTGACTTGCAGTGTATTATTGAAAATGAACGGTTTGTCGCACGGTATCTATAGTCAATCTAGCATGTCAATCTGATCGTATAGTGGATAAAAACACGTTTAACTATTTCCAGGTTGGAGTCGCATGACAATGATACCTCACGACGCTCACCAGCTGTCTGTCCACATCGCCACCCCTATACCACTGGCCATCGCGATACGAGAACGGAAAAAGGACAGACAAATCCTCGAGCTACGGAAACATTCGAAGCGTTATGACATTGATAATAAACAGGACAAGTACTTGAAGTACGACCCAAACGTGCCTCAAAACCTGCAGATTATTGAAGTGGACAGCCACGTCATAGACATAAAGGAGGGCGCGGCGTGGGAGGGGGCGGCCGTGGCGGCCGGCACGCTGCTGCGCTGGACGCAGACCGACACCGATGTCTTCATATCTTCTGACTCCCGACTGCAGACCGACCTCATGATTATGGTGAATTTCTCTTAAAGGATTTCATATCCGAAATAATGTTTTATTATTATTATTAGCCTGAAATTTCCCACAACACACACACACATTGGGCAAAGGCCTCCCCTCTCTCTTTCCACATCTCCCCGTCACCAGCTGCCAACGAGCAACCAGTCTAGCCTACATGTCAAGTTCTTCCCGCCATCTCCGTCTAGGTCTTCCTCGCTGTCTTCTCCGTTGGATAATGTTTTAATGGATTAAAATGAGCAGATATAAAACAAATTCATTTAATTTGATAATTTCAAATCAAATTGTCAAAACCAATATTAAACCTGAATATTAACGCTTTGAGCCAATTTATAAACCTTGAACCGAGAATAAGATCAAAAAATTAGTTAGACTAGATAATCTCGTTTATTACTTCGCCAAATTTGGTTTCCCAGCTTATTATTAATCGGATACTTTGAAAGGCAGTCGCACCTGATTCACAAGGTATAAAGTTCATGTAGTGTACGTGGATTATGACGGGATTTATATCTTACTACGTTGGCCCACTGAATACATCAATACATCCTCGTAGTGTATTGCAAGCGAGTTGACTTCACTATTGAGTATACACAACCTAATAATGAAGAATAAGGCCAACGTAGCGCGATATTCATCTTGACGAACTTAATAAATATGTCTGTGCTCGCGTTAAATTAGATTCTATCTGCGAAACTAGACTATTAGAACTATCGTGTTTTTGATGCTAGAGAGCTAAATTTATGTATACATATTGTGCTGCAACAGTAATGACTATCTTACTGAGTGTAATAGTGCACACATAGTAGGTCATGGGTAGGTAAATGAAATTCTATTAACAGGATTCAATGTGAAAACATTACTTTCTATTATCAATTTCTCAAATCAATTAATAACAACGTCGTTGAATGGCAAATTCTTAAGAGTAACAAAATGTATATAGGTAGGTAGTACCTAATACCAGTAATAGAGGATTTTATTATATCGCCATCGGCGGTTCCCTTGAAAGACTTTCTTACAGAAACTCATAAGGGTAACCTACGTCTTATGACCCTCTCTTACCAGCAGTAATAGTATCTAATATTAAAAAAGATAAATAAACGTGGAAATATGAAGCTGAAGTATCTCATTTAAAATTCTTTACACGGCTATCATTACTTCATTATTTTACTCTAACATTATCATAAAAATACAATTATTCTGCGCAGAAATAATATATGATGAAATTTATATAGGCCTGCCTCACATTATATTTAATTCTATTTGTTCATAGAAATGAGTGAATACTGGATACATTGATACTGAATACATAGTTGATACTTTTCAGATCTATTAGCAAAATATGATATTATCTAGTGTATGAGATGCTCAAGCATATAATGTAGATACTACAAAAGGGAATAAACTATGAAAAGTTTAACGAGGCGAAACAAACATTGAATGATAAGGGTCGAGCAACATCCGCGGCCGGTTTAATTATTCAACGACGCTTTCAACTGTGCCGCTGAAGTTAATTGGGAACTCACTCCACTCACTTTATATCTCATTTTTCTTTATCATGTTTTATTTGAAGAGTTTTAGAAACCGTAACAATTCTCATAAACGAGTGCGGGTTAGCTCAAAACGTTTTCTAACACAAAGGCTGAATAGGCTAACGAAAATAAGAGCTCGCCCTTCTCATAATAATTGGGCATAATACGTTCTTCTGGCTGAGTAGCCGTTTGAACCTTACTTTCGTATTGTTTTACAATTAACAAGAGTTATTTACTTACTTAATTAATATAACATTACCTCAAACAATAAATAATGAGAGTTTTATACTTGTATTTGTTATTTTTTTTATAAAGAATAATTTTCAAAACTCAATAAAAATAAGAATTGTTCAAGAGAGACTGAAAATATATAACATATTGCAATGAAACCCTGTAGGACATCACACCTTAGCCATCAAAGTATACCGACGAGAGAGTTAAGTAAGTTGCGAGCATCTTACAACGAGTTTCATTGCATGTTCACTAATTATTGTGTAAAATTATATATTGAACTGTGCGCAACGACAAAAAACTGCACTAAATTAGTTCAAAATGTTGTATTTTATTCTTATCGGGTTTTCTACCTAATTCTCCAAATATATCTAATTCTTCTTCTTTTTAGTATCAACATGAGTTTATTATCATTATCACATGGGAATTGGTCATGACGTGGTGGGGAGATTTACCAGCGAGGTTGATCGCACAGGGTGCGCCGGACGTACTTAGGTATCATGACTCGTGGAGCATTGATATCAATATTATTTGCTATATACGCCGGATTTACTCACGAGTGTATTCGGGAATGTCAGACCAGTTTCGAACTCGAACGGAGCCCTTATTCAGCTGGTTACGGGGCAGAGTCGCGAGCCGAACATCAATGTCGTGGAGACAAATATTATTATCCTATACTATATACCTACATGTATACATACATCTGTCACTGTATCTCTACATAATGATATTAATAAATAATAATTAAACGATGTACAGGCAATTGCAGAGCATCCGGTGGTGTCCGGTGAGCTGGTACCGGTGGAAGTTTCTGTTAACTACAGTACACCTGCTAGCCGCACTAAGCCCTTGGAAATCAGGTAATATTTCAAATTGTGTTGTACTTTATTTTTATTTACACCAATATAGCTAAGTGAAAGTTTAACAAAGGGAACCGTTTGAAATAATGCATACAGGTCTTGGGATAGTAGTTGTAAGCCGCGGGTATAACGTTGACCTAAAATGTAGCTACACAAGCCTAGGTTTATTTTAAAAATCGATCTTGCGTAATTTGAGTGATTTGTAATTTGATTTGATTTAAAAGAGAATCGCCTTCTATTTTTTTTGCCATTTGGGAAACTTTCTTAAAACCTAAAGGCATACGTATTCACGTGCCTATTAGATATTAAAGATGTTAAATCCATTAAAGATTTTTGTATTTGTCTTTGTATTCACAAAGACAAATCTTTAACGGTAGAGTAGCTAGGTAAGTAATAAGCTAACATTCCTTTTTAAGACAACCAAGGTGGCTGCGATGAGTTTTAACTTTTTAATCTTTGGGACTTAGGACGTGGTCGTAATTTCCCACAGATATTTGTTCAAAGTCTGGGCGCTTATTGTAGGTAATAGTTTATTTTTGTATAACTCATGAAATTTTCTAGATGAAGAACCAGAGCATATAAAATATTAACATAAAAATACTTTGTATTTTATTAAACTAGTGTAATAAACTTTAAACTTGGCATAGGTACAGCATACAATTCAATTAGTTTATGCTTTTTGATAAACGATATAATGAAAACTTTTAGATGTATTAAGTATTTATACCCTAATCAAAAACTTTTCAGGAAACTTGTTGTAACCAAATAAATATCTATAGAGTTGTATAGGAAAACAGGAAACTTACATTTATTGGTTATACAAATTAATCACAGTAATATTTAGTTTCATGCTTTAGAACTAAGCTGTGCTACGCTTCCGCAGTTACTTGTAGACAGAAAAGGTAGACAATATTTAAATTAAATATAATTTCGCCACGGATTTAGTTTACTATTACCACCACCAAGCGTTACTTACATGGACTGACTTTTTAAGGTTGCCGGTAGGCCGTATATTTCGTATTAATTAAGTAAATATAGTTACCGAACTATAGAGTTATTGTTAGTCAGACAACTTAGCCAATCTCGTAGGCTTCAATAAAGTAATTAGACCACCGTTCTCCATTATTGTAAACATAATAGAAATTTAAGCTATCTACTTCGTCTCAATAGACGCCTCCAGGCAACCGTTAACAATACATTTTAGTACCTAGAAGGCCTTAGATAGGAAATACTAAGCCGCCATCAAACGTTACATAAACTTTACAAAGATAGAGCTCTGAAGAATACTTACAAGAAGCTTACATACGTATCCCAACGTATACAAGTTGAACAAATACCTCCCGTATCGCGGAGGAACAAGCGACGTTAATGTATTTTATAAACTTCCAGACATACGAATTCGCCTGCGTTCCTCCGATACTTTCAGTAGGACGTACGCTAAGAAAAACAAAAGTTACCTTTGTCTAGCTATGTCGGGCGTCTCGGGAAATTCCTTTTCCGATATGTCTCTCCAGTCCAGATTTGTATAAGACTTCGTGACTTTCATACATAGTCAAAGTTCAGCAACTATTTCCGATATAACAGTGACTACAAATATCTATTTAACGAAACATTTACATTGAAGTTTTAAATAATATTCGTTTGAATTATTTAGTCTATTTATTTTTTTGTCTGTTGGCGTAAGTCAAACCTAAGCTGTTATGTATTAGCAGGAAAAAACAAAATCTTTACTTCTATTTGTCGTCCAGTTGCTTGTTTTAATGTACGATTATTACGGAGGATACAAAATTCCCATATTTCTTATTACTATTTAATCATGTACGGTATTAATTAAAAACGAAGGAAGTTCTTGAAACAAATACCTACCTGAAACTTAGCTGTTAACAGTTCGTCTAATTACTAAACTAAGCACACATTAGTCGCTCGCAGACTTGTGCTGAACATTTGTTTTGCTATAATAACTATAAGGGAACAGACGAGCGACTTTTTTCTGATAAAGTTTGTTTATTTTTGTCATTTGTTTTTAAATGAAATTATTATTTCTTCTGCCAATAATTATGAAAGATCATTTGGCTGGAATGTCAACTTCACATACTTTTGTGGTAACGTGGCGTGAATGCGTTGTATATTTTGTCGGGAAAAGAGCGCAGTTTGTCGTGCGTCTACGATTTACCTGATGCTTGGCAAAACTTCTCATGCGGAAACTCAGGTCTCTACAACTCACAACACAGCTTTGTAGGACGCTTTCCGAGTGCTAAATGTTGTCAGTTGCAGTCTGCTAAGGGATTGAAATCATGCACTTAGCTTTCCTACAACCTTTAATTAAACGTAGGTAATTGTGCATGAATCCATGGCTCGAATTAATTGATCGCAGACAATTAAAAGCGAAAAATACTTTTCGCCAAATCGATTCCTGTCAATTAACCTCCTGCCTGAGATTGCCAAACCTACATTTAAATAAAAAATGTGAATTTAACAAATCATTTTTTAAAACGGGATCTATAGATTTTATTGCAAATAAAACGACACTTGTTCGAACCTTATTACTTAAAGCATGACTTACACAGACATAAATCGCAATTATGGTTTTAATGTCTTAGTTCTGTAACAATAGACATTGTCTCTTAAGTTTGAATTGAGCCTTTCTACAAATGTTTGAATTGTAATAAGTTTCATGTGTACACTTAAAAACTTTCACGACAAGTTTCCTTTATCTCGCAATAACTTATTCTTTACTTTGGCGTCGCAGTTAAGTATATTCAGATTTGAAGATTACCTTTTGTATTAGTGGTAAAATTAAAGTTATATTTATGTACCGAACTGATAGACTATTTTGTTGTGGTTTAGGTAGGTATGCCAACTCGTTAAATAAAATAAAAAATAAAAAATATAATAGTATTTTTTAACACCTTCAGTCACAATTTAAAGACTTTTTTTTAGTTTTACCCTTAAGTTTCCTAGCTCAAATATTAATCACATTTATCTTTTAAATGATGACTTCTATTGACTATGTAACTGAACCCTTTTAGGGCAAAAACAATGCCCCTGTTCATCCTTTCACTGCGGTTACCCCCAGTTATCAATTAAGAACCTTGCTATCATAAAATATCTCCATTTAGCAGCGTACAGGGATAGTGGGTACCTACATAATATATGATTCGAACCTGACACATCGAGGTCTGTCAACACATTACTCCTGCCACATATAACATGCATAGCACACAAATATAGGCAGGCACTTCAAACAACTTCGATCAAACACTTTCACCCTTTAAAGGTCACGTCGTGCCTTTGTTAGGCTATAAATTATGTATAAAACTGTTTCACACAACATTGGCCGGGACTACATGCCTGTAATACATAGAAATGATGTAGACTACACTGGTACACGCTATCGTTACAATTAATATTTCCAGTATGGCCAAGGTCGAAAATAGAAATACGAGGTTAGGTTTTCTCGATAATTATATTTGTAATTAGGAAATAGAGAAAGAACATTTTTCATATACTTTACAAATACAAGAAAACGTAAACGACGACCTGATTGGTGCAGTGGCTAAGCGATTGGACTGCTGCGCTAAGGGTTGCGGGTTCGATTCCCGCACGGGGCAAAAATTTGTGAGATCCGCAGATGATTGTCCCGAGTCTGGGTGTTTGTGTATGTGACATTTCATGTTTGTGAAACGCACCCACGACACAGGAGAAATTCCTAGTGTGGGGCGACGTTTTTTTTATAAAAAAAAAAAAAAAAGTAAAATACGCCAATAAGCTAAATATGGCTTAAAGTTATTAATTCTTAGATAGCCATTGAATTCAAATTAAAAACATACTTTAACGTATGTACCTATATGTATTATATTTTATGCATACAATAAGTCATATTTTATAAATAAATATTATATTATACCTACAACCATAGGTTGGAAACGAACTAAAGAAATATTGTCAAATTGCAGTACAATTTAAACGCCTTACTTAGAAGTGTACGTTTGAATGATGATAAAAGATTGTGCCGCGGCGCGCCGTCGTATTATTTCAGTATATTTGATTAAGTTTGTTTATGAATGGATGATTATTTGCCACAACGCGCAACGCCACAACGCAGCGGTTTATTGAATTTTATGGGGCTTGAAAATAAAATTGCCATCATAGGGATTTCCACGGTTCCCGCCTATTTTTTATTTTATTTCTTGAAATGCAAAGTTAGCTTTGTGATTAATTCTCTCACACTCACATAATTAATTTAAGTAATATAATATTGTGATGGCAGATGGTCGACTGAGCGCGGACCATGTTCTTCATCGTGCGGTGGTGGGTTACGCGTGGTGCGCCCACGCTGCCTGCGGGATCACAAGTGCGCGCCCGTCATGTTTGAAGCCTGCAATACGCACAGGTATTTGCTCCGTTTCAATTTTCATAAAAAATATAAATACTAAATTCTAATCACAACTTTAATTACAAGATATCATAACATTGCAATATTATTTTTTAAATTACTTAACGACGCAGACTCTTTTCCACAACTTAAACTACATTTTAATAATCCACTGAGTACCGATCCAGTGTCTTATCGATAAATAACTTGTGTTGAAAATTATGGATAACATAATATAGGGCTTGCATACTGCATGTGAACGTGTAAAATACTATATTCTAGCTTTTGTAAGAGGCAAGGTAGAAAACTATTTCTGACAATTACTTCTATTGCTGTCCACCACTCACTACCTAATACAATACATGTGATCTTTTATCCCGTATCAATGAAAAAATTCTTAGGATGGTAAATACAGTGCAGTAGTGCTCACACGCCACAAAGTCATTAGGGTATTGCGGTAATGGTATAACAAATATCGCAATATTCGTATTATATCCGCAATATCCAGTGAGTGCAGTATACGGGCAGTACGTATCCACTAGTACCTGCTCTAGTTTCCATCAATCGATCCGTCTCCAACTCTTAGTGAATATTTTAATATGTTAGGCGTTATTGACTTTATACACAAATATCCATTTTGCAAATTCAATAGTGATTAACTACATAGGTATACCTTATTGATGACTTAAATAGCTCATGTGCCTTTTATGTTAAGTCAACTCTTATCTTTGAAGTCCAAACAATATTTGTACCAAATCAAAAAAAAAATGAATTACACCTAATGGTTAAATAACAGTACTGTTATTTTGATGCTTGATAATGTTGTATTATTTTAATCACTACGTAACAGCTTCATTTCAGTATGAATCGGAAATAAAGTTAACTGATAGATACTTAGTTATTTATGAAATTCTAAGACCTATAAATAACTACTTAGTATATCCTGAGAAAAGCAAAAGGTTTTATTCCAGGGGTAGAGCCAAAAAAAATCAGAGAATTTCGTAGAGACCGTATCCCATTGGAGGAAAACTGGACCTTTGATTCTCAGATTAGATAAACTGTAATCTTGCAGGTGCTTTAGCCCATAAGTATAAGTAAATAGCTTTTTGCAACAAGCGACCAGGACCCTGCGACTTGTGCGAACTCAGAAGAGACAACATAGACATTTATCCGACTTACAGCTGACATTGTTCTAATACCAAATGTAGCAGTGCAAAAAAAATCGTAACAAAAAGCCCGCTGTCGTACAATTTGTAATGTAGGTTTACCTCCTATACTATACAGTACACCACTGCCTGTTTAATGTCAGGCATGTTGTTGAGTTATGTTTTAATATGCTATTACTGTCCAGCTGTGAGTTCACGTGGGCCAGCGGCGAGTGGGAGGAGTGCAGCGCGACGTGCGGCACTGACGGCGTGCAACAACGGCAGCTGTTCTGTGTCCCGGTCAACGCCAGGTATGTAACGAAAACCTCGTTATAACTCATATTTTTTACATAGCAACTTACTATCAATATGAAAGACTCAGTAGACCCACATAATGTTACACCTAATTAAAAAGACGTAGGTGTTATAGAAATACACGCTAATAGCTCACCTGAACTCAGCTCATCGCTAATTACAACATGCCGTCCTGCTGTCGTGTCTACAAGTCGTCCAATGTAGTGTGACACTACAATATTGATTGCGATTTTTGAGGATCGAATGTTGCAGTAACTTATCTAATAGCACTTTTTACTTGCCATGTCTTTGCTTGGCTCGTTACTCAACCTAAAAACCGCTGACCTCCATGAATTTTGATCATGATTAATATCAAAATAGAATACATATGTATTGTAGGTGGTCCCTCTGTCTCAAACTTAACGCAAGCACAAACATCTGACCCTTGTAATCTGTCAGAGCGCAATGCTCCCTAGGAATTTCAAACTGTATTGTGATGCGTAAAATTATTCAAGACGTTTTTGCCCAGGTGGTTTAAGTATTGGGTATGCATGCTATGTCTTCGATAACATAGTCTAACATAAATTATTCTTAATACATAAAGCATCCATTACTCAGTAAGTAACATGACTTTACTAAAGGGAATTCATGGCATGCAGCCGTTTAAATATCCCCATTTACAGATCATAATGTTAGTGACTGTTTACCGTCTTTCGATTGCCGTTCACAAAACATATTTATTGCAGCACATCATCAAGAAGAGAACTAATAAAGAACAGCGTGTCGCCATCATTATGCACGTCGGAAATGCCTAACATACATCAGACTTGTAACCGGATGCCTTGCCCCGTGTACTGGCGAGAGATGCCGTGGACTGAAGTAAGATATCGTCTTCATAAAAACTTAGCTTGTTCTTAAATATTTACAAAATAATTACATAGGTGTTTAGAAAATAACGATGTCTTTTAAGACTCTCATAACTATCGCCTAAGAAGCTCTTCTCTTACTGTTACTCTCATTAAAGCCTCAATGTTCGACGGCAGAAACCAAAGTTTCAACATGATTTCTTATGAAGATAGAGTTAGTATACTGGGTACTAGGTACTAACGAAGCGCATGATTGGCCAACATTCTTTGCTCAAGCACAATTGATACACTATAATTATGTAGGTTTCTACTACAACAAAGCTTCAAATAATCACTAAGTCATAAAATATTCTGTTTCGTTGAAGGTTAAAAGCTAGCGAAATGTAAGCCCTAGGGCCTATGATATATGTTTGAATATGCGGCACGTTACACAACACGTCCCTCTGGAGCTTCAAGTGAAACAAATTCCGGATTTTTCCAAGTAAATATGTACATAAATGTTACCTATCTACATAAGGCCCTAACGTAACCAAGCGTTAACATGTAGAGGTGGCCGTATATAAATGTAAATGAAACTTTCATGAAAAAGTCATGAAGCTATGAGTGGCCTAGTTTATACAGACGGTGTGGGAATATTTTACACTGAACACAAAGTGGCTTTCAGGTAAACTGTGTGTCGAATTGATACGGTTTACGTGACCGACGAATTAACTATGGACATTGTTTGAACATAGTCTATTTCTAGAAAAATGTAGGTAATGAAAAAATACTTTAAATTACATAAATTTTTGTTGTATTTCATGTAAAAAAAATTATGTGAGCCACTGTGAAATTGAAAACTGTTGTGAATCTGACTCAATTTTCAAAAAAATAATCTAAAATTTTAAATATCACTTACAACCCCTACTTTAAATAAGAATTACACTTACTTACTTAGTGTTAGTATTTTATACAATTTGTAACCATGGACATTTTTCTTCGGATGTTAGTGTTCAACAACATGTGGGCGCGGTGTGTCGCGACGGCCGTTGGTGTGTCCGTCGTCCGACGAGCACCTGTGCGGGCCGAAGCCGCGCGAGCGCCACCGCCGCTGCCGCGTGCGGCCGTGCGCACGCGCGCGCGCCTCCTGCCCGCCCCACGACACCGCTCAGTATTGCGAGCTGTTCGACGCCGACCAGCTGCACAGGCACTGCCTGCTGCTGCCCTTCAGGAACTACTGCTGCAATGCGTGCAGGGACCTCGGCCGCGCACACTTCAGGGGCAACGGGTAGAACACTCCACTACATCATCTGTTTACCTTACAGAGCAGGCGCCGAACTGCGATGAGCGGACGCCGTAGCTCCAAATGGAAGGCCCGTTTGTTGTTCGTTCCAATGGAGATTCCGTGTCAGTATAACCAGTATTTTGTACGTTGTTTTTCATATTTATAATAATTTAGCAATAATTAATATTAACTGATAATAATGCGCAACGAAGTGCCATAATATTGTACACTACTTCAACGTAATAAATGTGCTATTCTTATAAAAAGACATTTGATTTTACCATTTAGGTACTAAAGGTCGCATCGATCCTTACAAAAGTTTGAAAAGCTATTTTTTTCGAAAATATATAAAATATTATAATTGTACCCACAGTCTTAATAGTTCGGCGCACCTACCAGGAAAGCTTTTAGCGAATCCCTATACGCGCTTATAAGAGTAATATAACCAATTACCTACTGTTATTTACTGTCATTAATTTTAGCAACAGATAAAAAATACAAAATCGAATCGCTCATGTAATCTGTCAAACTGTATTTTATTTGACTTTCCATGTTTCTAAACCACTGAACATCGATTTCAGCCCGACACTAATT
Organism: Abrostola tripartita; assembly: GCA_905340225.1. NCBI lineage: Eukaryota > Metazoa > Arthropoda > Insecta > Lepidoptera > Noctuidae > Abrostola > Abrostola tripartita. Next base: position 4,287,642 of record HG996494.1, read on the forward strand.
TATAACCGACAGATATTTAAGAGCCATTTTACATTTTTACGCAGTTTTCTAAGATTTCGGACGCCTAATTTACCATCTTAGGTAGTATTTAGGAATTGATATATAAATGTGAAATGTAGACCAATCTTTCGCATTGACACATAAGCTAATAGATTTACAAAAAATAACTTAATTGCTATATGGTGATCAATCTCCCGCAACACGTTTTCTGAAAAATCATCGCAGAGTCAATTTCGGGCTCCAAATTCTATCAATTACATTCACAAATTTAAACGATAAAAATACAGTAAGCATTAGGCATATATTTTTATTGAAACTTACGGTGCAACATTTTCGATTAATTACACTTTTAATTGATAAAAAAAATAAAACTGAAACCTATTTTCACGGTTTATACTGTAATTTTATCGCGACTTTTTGGTTTGAATAAAGGTATATTTTAATTTTAAAATCATGTCATAATAAACTATGCTCTTTAAGAAATCTAATAATACAGTGATTTTCAAAATTCCTTTATTTAATTAGAAATCACATCATTTTCAATACCACTCCAAATCACAATAAATTACGATGCACAAACCTAGAATAATCAGTCGGGCCCGAGCGCCCAAAGAGGTAGGATCTGTGTCACTTTTTTCTAATTTCAAATTACGAAAATTCGTTTTGCAAACGCATGTTTATACTACGACCACAACGTTTTCATTTTCTATGTATTATTTTCATTCGGTTTTGTTTATTATCAAGTAAGATATATTATTTTATTAGTTTATGATATTTTATTTAATTAATATTCAGCTACTTTAATCTTGACTGTACTATTTTTGTCCGCGACTTGTTCCACTTGGATTTTTTTTACGCATGAAAAGTAGCTTGTAGCCTTTAATATGTAAATCCAGGTTATAAACTATCTATGTGCAATTTTTTTTTCTATGTCCTTTTAACCGTTTTTGCGTAATTGAGTAATAATCCTCCAAAAATACAATCGCTTACATTTATTATTAAAATAAATTTTACAAAACATGATCTATTTATAATTGGTGAATAAATTATTATGGTAGAAATTATAATTTGTCTAAATAAATTACTAAAGAAATAAAAATATTTTCATAAATCTCGAATAAGAAACATTGTCATAACGATCAAAATTTTTATGTCCGTCTCATAACTCTCGCTACACTGTTTGCATTGTTTTTGTGTGGGTGACGCACGCATGACAATTTTGACAGAATTCGAACGTCACAATTTTGTGAAATGGCTCTTAAGTATGGTAAAAAAAAATAGAAATACTAAAATCCAAACACATATACATACTGTCATAATTCAATTTAATCGGGATACAAAGTGTATAATAATATAGGTGGAAATAGAGATTACTATTTTACATTCAGGGTATGAAGCGGCATTTGCAACCTGTATTGAACCAGCTTTTTCTGCGTAGAAAGATTTATGTAAAGTGCATTCTGTTATTTTTGTCAGGGGTTCAAGATAAATAGATATTCCATCGGCCATCATCTTTCTAACAAAAGTGTGAGAGTAAGCCTTAAAAAATTTGCAGACAGGCTTGTATATTTACTGTTACGTTTTTCCGCTTTAAACCAGAAATTTTCTTTTTCTTCTGTACTTGAGCAAGAAAAAATAAACAATGGTATGTCAAAAACTTCTGCTGTCCCGTAAAATATACGATGTATTCGCTCGGTTTACGATGCTCGCTCTGTCCAAATATTCAAAGTTAAAACGATTGTATAATTACTAACGTGTAGCGACGGGCGGAATACGTAATCCAGTCTGTTCAGTAGTTACAAATTTTATGTCGACTGTTTAGAAGTTGAAAACGGAATCGGTAAAATCAAAATTATCCAATTTTACGATTAGACTCATAAAATCTTTGTCTATTAGCAGACAACAAAGCAGAAGGGGTTTATCATTAACTAATTTTGAACATCATTTTTAGTTAATTATTTCACTTTTAACTTTATAGGTATTTATAGATGTTTTAAGTAAATCATAGTAGGTACCTATCTAACAATCAAAAGGAAAAAAAGGTATTCTTCGTGATCCCAGTTAAGGAAAAATATTTTTTACTAATAAAGTAAAACGCAATTAAGATTTACGGTGAACGTTAATCCTCTTACAAAGAGAGTGCTAATCAATGAAGGAACAAAAATAATGGATACTTACTTAAGAGGACCTTAACAGATTTGGCCTTTGTTTGGCTTTAAGCTCAGCAAGACAAATATAACGTGTTTACGCTACCGTTGATATAGTAGCTAAGTTTGTTATTAGTTTCCCGTTTATACAGTTACGAAAGTTCAGATACATTAACAAATAGTGTTTAGATCTTAACAAGGGATTTGTAAGTGAAGTTCGCTTTAGGAAGAGTTTTTCATGGTAACCTTAGAATGGAAGACACGGCTCCATTTACCAATATTATGTTGCTGCCTAGATCTAAAAATATATTGTACACAGCCTAAAATAGTAAAATTTCCTGTTTCAATCGAGATGTGAAAACAAGTTTTATTACTAGCCGAAGCCGAACAATTGTGTACACCAAACCAACAGTTGGCAATGTGTTGACTACGAAAGTCTATTTGATTATTGGGAGCAACCAATTCAAAAATAAACTACCAACCACAATACAACATCCATTTCTCTTATATGTATATTGAGTCAAGTAAAACCTGCAATCTGTAAACGAGTTTTTTACACCTGGACAACATGATTGTCATTAACGAAATTGTTATTGTTTCTTCGTGTGCGAACAACGGCCTTGAAGAAAGGACTCTCAATTAATACCACAAAGAGAAAGTTAAAACTAAGGCACTATATCCTCATAGCAATAAGGTTTACGTCCAATAAAATAATTTCAATTAATATCTACATTTTTCCAATAATCTTGTGCTTACTTAATTTCATGATGCGTCAATACCCTCCAAATGAACAATGTAAAATATACCGTCTAAAAAATACGGATCGTTAAATAAACTCGACACTTTTTCGGCAACATAAATTGTCGATGCAGAGCTGCAGCCAAGACCATGTACTTACCTAAGCTACTGACAACTGTTGCATGCTTAAAATTCGTAGTAAGAAAATGCTGCTTTGGTTTGGCAAACGGTCCCTTTATTTTTCTTAAATATTTTATATTTTTAAAGAACAGTCCACTCGCGTAGTATAATTTCAGTGATTTTTCAGCAAAAGCTAAATTCTATATACTTTATTACAGAAATTATGGCAAATATTAAACGGACTTTATTCTTTGCTTTTATTTTCATCGCAAGCTCTGAAAACTAATCACGCGTTCACAGACGACGACGACGGCAGTGGCTTAAATCTCGATAGATTCATTAAAAAATAAATGTACTATTACAGACAATCTCCCTTATTTTTAATAAAACGAAGATTGTTATTGTTTCACGTCGTCAGAAAGAATCGTCAGAAGTTACATGACCTATTTACCCTATCGTCTTATCTAAGGTGGCCAAAGCGGCTAATTTCAGGCGTTTTCCAGTCTAAACCTATCAAATTGGTGGTGGCATGGTGTTTTGACATCATGCAAGAACTGCTATCATGAGACTTAACATATTTACAAGGATAGAACATTGAATTGTTCTTTTTGCATTATTTAACTCATACAACAGGGTGTCGGATTCGCATATTCTATGCACTATTCACATGCTCAGAGCATAGTAGAATCTTTCACAATATTACACTTAACGCTCAAATTGGTTTCATTCGCCAGCTCTTGTAAAATATAACTAAAAAGTAAGTAAGTAGTAGTAAAGTGAAATATACTAGAAATACCAATCATACAAGCCATCCAACACATACATGACGTTTTACAAAATGATAGCTTCACTAGCACTATTTCATTAAACTTAATGGATGCTTTATAGCACTGCACTCCAACGTTACTTTAGCAAAAACGGAAACAGCTTTACTGGACGGACGACTGGGTAGTAGGTAGGTACCTATTCGCCGAACAAATCCAAGATTGAAATCAGGTAATTCAGTGCAACAACCTCTGGAACCGATGGCGTCGTAATTTAGTTCTTTACAAACTTTTTCAGCATTGGAGGACTCTGCTGAACATTGCAATTTTACTGATCTGGAACTCTGAAGTGAACTCTGAAGGGGGTAATTGTTTGATCAACTTCGCAAATGTTTTAGTTATGTACTGTTCTAATAGCTATAGCTTACTGCTTTACCCACTGCCAACGTCCAACATCCAAGCCCATACCTTCCTTTGTCTCTACCACTCAAATTAGAAAAACCGATTACTTTATATATAAACTAAATATCACCCTCATATTGTTAGAGCCGAACGGCGTAATAACAAAGATATTATATAACTGTAGTGGACATTCATCGCAATCGATCGCAGATAACCTTTTGTGAGTCGCGTCGGCGGGCGTCGTAAACTCGTCATTTTGGAAGGAGATTCTAAAGGAATACTGTAAATACAATTTAGGTAACAATTGTTACTCAAAATTCCAATGTTTAATAAGTAGACGCTTATGTATTTATGTTCTGTTGCCTGTCAGGTTAACGACCTCTTCCCCGTGGGAGTCTACAAAGAGATGATCCTAATTCGCAGCTTGCTCATAGAACTATACCGCGCACCTGTGTTGTTGTTATCCACCTACAGAAGTGTTTACAGACTTAAGAGTTAATAAGAATTCGCTTATTTACAACCTGCAATATAAGTAAAGTAGCGAATATCTAGAAACACATATTCTTCTTCTTCTTAAGTTTAATTTGGGTTTGATCAAAACAAATATGCATAATATTATACCCAAACTTTTCCTGCAGTTTCTATAAATAAGCACTGCTTACATTTCGTACCAAGCTTTGATGCAAGACGGCATCAAAACCAACTTGCATTGTCCCAAGAGACAGACCAACGAAGCCAATAAAAGCAGCTTGCGTCTAACAGTTGACTGCTGTAATGTGAAAAGGATTTATTGTACACAGCCTTGGCCTGTCGCCGGTGAAGGAGTATTGTGCAATGAATATCTACTTGTCTATGGGGAGTCGGGGACAGATACCGTGCTACTAGAAATTCTAATCACAAGCAGACAATGGAAGCTCATGATGAGATATCGACTATCTGTGCCAGAGTCTTACTCATTATTGTAATTGATGGAAAGAACATTTATTATGATGTGGATCAGTACCTATGGGGATTGAATACCCAGATTTTCATTAGTGGTTTATTTCAGTGGATTAAAAATACCAAACTGAGTATAAGGGTACCTATGGAGATTGAATACCCAGATATTCATTAGTGGGTTATTTCATATAGGTAAGATAATTAATTTTATAAATACTTGACTTTTGTCTGATCACGATAGCCTGTTAACACTGTTATTGGCCTAGAGACCCAAAAAACTTACAACAAAACACACCATTGAAACGAAACAGAAGAACTAAGAAGAACAATAAAAACGCAGCACAAAGCAACCTAGTTTCACCTTTTATCTGAATAAACATAACTACCCGATGTTGAAACTAAGTTAGACACTGAACAACACCTAATTCACTCGAGCGCGCGGTACTGACTTTTTATTTTATTTTCGCTTAAAACGTTTTTATGTTGCCTGATTTATAAAATGAAATGTCCTTTTCACACCCACTCGACGCGACGACGGCTACGAATTAACCGATTGAACAATAAAACTCACTTTTTGTTCAACGTTTAACAATTCGTACCTATATTTTTTTAGGAACACGTTTTGTTTCGATTTGCGTTTCAATCAAAGTCATAGGTCAAAACAATTTCTATCAAGTTGTATACAACAATACATATTGTAATCAAATAACAGGACATGAGCTGCATGACTCTCAAATGTAACCTAGGAAAAGTAAAGGTAAGACACTCTTTTTACAATTCGATAATATTACTAGTAGGTGCTTAATCCAGAATTTACGAAAATCATAAGGGCCTAGGAGATAGATGAGAAAAAATTTGGATAGAGGAGCCTTAATCTTTACCTACGAAAAACCTGAATTGGTAACCGCAACATAAACCGCAATTTAGGTACATACTTATGTCGTATACATTTGTAGCTACGAGTAGATACGAACTAAACGAAATCTCCCATACCAATTTGAGATTTATTACAGCCACATTCGCGACGGTAACTGGGTTATTAAGATGGGTCATTTCCCGCGTTGCGTCTTCATATTATTATAACAAAGACGCAATAATAACGTTTTTATTTAGCCTTATAATTATTAATATTACGAACACGTATGACATCATCTAAATTGGTAGAAAATATGAGCGTCAACTAAATAATACCATTACTATTATCCTTAACCATTTTATTAACGTAGCGGTTTTATACTTTTATCATTTATAAAATGAATTTTGAGGAAATATTGATAAAGACAAATAAGTCATTGTCTACTCACAAAGAAAGAGGAAAAATCCGGACCTATGGGTTCCGTTGGTTTTTCATTTTGTAGCAAAATTACCGGTAGAAATTTTTCCTTATAAAGGTATACTTACTGGTAATTTAGGATAGTAAATATATATACCCACGGTTCGTACTTATGTTAATAAACTATATAGATTATATGGCCTGTACCCTTAGCACGAATATTAAGTTTTCAATTCGACCACTAATATCCTCCACGAAAATATCAATCACTATATATCCTATTGAAACCTCGGTTATAACTAGGAGCTGGTAAGCAATTAAGCCGATTTTCAACTAGTTCGTTACTCGACAAATCTGAAGTTAACGAAGCTAAATGGAACTTCAAATATGCAAATCCAGTTTCTGCAGTTCAGCAATTAAAACTCTCTGGTACTCAATACCAATACTTTTATTGCATTACTACTACTTTGGAGTATAAGAACAGTGAGTGCTTTGGCATCCTTTTTAAAATATCATGGCATGTGTATTTGATCAGCCAGTTGAGCTAGTACTGTAGATAACTGATCCACGCATCTTCCATTACAGCCAAAGGAACGAGCATTGTTCGTAACGCTTGATTGCTGCATTTTATATTGTATTTGGTCTAGATTCTGTATTTCAACACAATTCCTTTTCTTCGTTGGATAATGGTCTTAGATTGAGCACGATGCATTTATGCCATTAAAAAAGTCACAGACCGAGCCAACCTTACGTGCGAGTGACACATAACTTAGATTAAAGTTTTACATCGTTTATGTAAATAACCGTAACCTTTCTCTCTAAATAAGTTCATGAATATGTTGGATAGTATCAATTCATCCGTCCGGTATGTTTGGCGATGAAATCACCATGCTTTGTTTCATTGTATGCACATGACTCTATTAATTTGATTTATGACTGTATGACCTATGGAGCAATGTGATTTGACACGTCGGACCGCATAATATAATATGCAAATTGATGTTGTTATCCATACATACCTACCTAGTGTTGTGTCTTGTTCAGTCGGCGTTGATGATCAATTATATTATGGTCCAGTTCGTATGTTGTATAGAGAGATCAAAGAATAACTGCTTCTCGAAGTTGCTAAAGTTTTTAAGTCCGCTTGCATGAGTAAGTTTGGGATAGAATTTATTGTTGGTGTAGATGGAGATGATTTACGTTTACTATCAGAACAGGGTGTTAATACTAAAAATTATATACCTATGAATGAAACCACTAATGTTTTTACTCAACCGCGGCACGGATTTGCATGAAAGTGGCTAGATACCGTATTGGCAATTTTGCCAAAGACCTGTTTTTACTTTCCATATAATTATACGATCAATTTTTGATGGTTTTTTGATTCACAGTCTTGTTTATTGACGTCAAACTATTTTCAATTGCTAAATTTTAATTAAGCCATTTATATCTTGATTAAGTAGTAAAACATTTAGTTGTAAAAAATAAATTTATTCGTTTCAAAGTTGTTTATAACCAAAACACAAAAATTATGTAAATTTTAATCAAACAGGGAACAAAATTAATGCTGTCGTTGTAAACCATTTAACAACATCGTAACTCTGCACAGGTTACTGAAACACAAAGCTGAAATTGAAAGTCCATTTTGGCGCGAACACTGCTGACTCGGCTGTCCGTAGCGACCTGATTCATAGGCGAGCCGCGCCGGACCGAGATCAATACGGCACGGCCACACCATCGGCTTTTAATGGCTCCGGTATCATTCAAACAATATTGTCTATTCAGTAGTGAAATTGACACAGGTGTGCAGTTTGATAAAAGAGGATAACGTTAAAATGAGTTTGTTGAAAGCACGAATTCTTTTCTTTTGTTGTAAATTTTTATTATTACTGTTGAAAAGTATGAAATTGCTTTTGTTGGATATTTTCAGAATTCATTACAGGACCCCTTGCACGAAATATTTTAACGTTCAAGCTACGACGTAAGAAGTTCGATTGTAATAATGAGTTTCTAAAAATCTAAAGTTGTAACATTCTAAATTATTACATATTTAGTCTAACTTCATGAGCTGATGCCCCCTTAAACCTATTCATTGAGTAAATTAAAATTGAATTAAAAATAAACAGTACAGTCAAAGTCATGATTCTACTGCCAGCTTAAACTGCAAAACGCTGAAACACGCTCCGGTTGTCTTTATTAAGTTTATAAAACGAGAACAACACAATTTTTAAAACAGAAGGATTTCCCGAACGGCAGAAAGTGCTGCGCAGCGTTTCATGGAATAAAATTACCAAGTGGATTGTTAGGTAAGACTATTCAAACATGTATTTCCAAGTAGAACGCTGACGTTCGATACTGTTCGCCAATTTGTCTGCGAGATCTGCAATCCGTAAGACTTAATACACAGACTGCAAATATGATTGACTACTTAGTTACTAACAGTAAGCTTACAATACATCGCTAGCTATACGACTAATTGATTGAGTATCAATAAAAAGAGATGCTAGAAAAATTATAAAACAAGAGTAAAAGTAATATTTTGCCAGTCATATAATCAATACACCTACATTAAAATGCATCGTCTGAAACATTTAATGAGTTCCTTGTTCATAATCAACGCGTTTTTCTTCATTTGCAAACAGTTGTATGAAATCACTTAATACATTGATAACATTTCCGATAGAATACAGTATTAGTTGCCACAACCTTTGTAGAAGCTACATAATAAAAGTTCACAGATATGACTCTGGAGCACGGCGCGGCGTTCCAAATATTGAAAAGTCGTGTTCCTTTGAGCTTCAAGCGAAAGTTCCTTTATAAATAGATATTCTTCAGTGATGTTATATTTTACGCTAAATAATATCGTTATCCATGAGCTACCCATTCTCTATTCATAAGATTCTGCCTCAAAAGTTTTAGATAAAGGGCAGAGACTATACTACTCGGCGTTAACAAGACTTTAAGCGCTTTTGTAAATATCATTACGTTAAGTTTGAGGCAGATACCGCCTGCGTCCGTAGATTCCTTGTCTGCGAGTTATTTGGGAACGTAAATAATAATTTGCATTGCCTGCTCCAAGCTTATATGAATATTATTATATTATATTCCTCTGAAATTGTCACAGACTGAATTTAGTTAGAAACCTACCGGTGTGTTAGCTAACTGAATTCTTAGTGTTCCGGGCTCCGGTAAGAAAATGGGACGTCTGTCTTTGTCCTCTATTCAATCTACATGGGTACCTACCGGTGTTAAATAAAAGAAACAGTCTAAGATGAAGCTTGTACTTCTTAGTTCAGACATTGTTCAAAAATAAATCAATTCTATAGATTGGAACTTGGGCCCGGTAAAGCCATGAATTTATTTATTGTTTTAAAAGTAAAAACAACTATTATATTTTATGTAATTATTGAGTTAAAGTTGAAATTTTTAATACTTATTTATCTATTCTAACTAAAAAAGTGTAAAATAATACAAGTAATACATGTACTACACAACTTCAATTAAGTTTTTATATCAGGACAAAACTAATATTAAAAATTGGTTCAAATTTTGTAACACATGGCAGAGTTTATTATAGTCTGATTAGTTTATTAGATAAGTCTTCTATTTATTAAAACAAAAGATGTCAGCTAACATTCAAAGCCATATTAAATTCTTCACGTGATAATGGTTCTACAACTTCACATTGTTAATCATTTGTTAATAGATAGTTAATAGAACAATAAAACATTTGATTGATCTCCTCTCACGCTATTTAGTACTAAATACTGTAATAACACTAAATTGTGCACAACAAGTAGCACAGACGTTGTATTCATGTCAACTGGAGGGCGCAAAGCAAATTAATATGCCATTAGCGTGAATCCCTGCCGCGCCATAGAAACCAGACAGCGCCGCGTCGGCCTGTACTCAGCCTATTCAGACTGGTCCTAATATCTCCACCAGACGTCTGCTAACCAATCTGAATGACGCACTGTATCTGAATTTCGTTTTAATTTCCGCAGCGACACATTTTTTGTAGCTTTGGGATAAATCATTCGAATTTCCGAAATGTAGTGGGCTAGTAATGAAACTGGAGGAAAACGTTGATAAAAGTTACTGGATTATGTATTACTTACGTTTGTTAATCTGCTAAAGATGTTTTGATACGTAAGGGTTTTGCGAAAATACATTTGCGTTTTCATGTTCTTTTTTTATTTTATGACAGTTTTTAGATTATTTTTTTCGGATTGTTAACAATACGATTGATTTGTATCTATGACATTATCCATCAAATCACATATATATTATTAATAAATAACCTACTATTAATCTATAATAATAAAGTCTATGTTCCGAATGTAAATAAGCTTTGAGATATTCCCTTGACGACTTCAACAGCTCTTTGACCCCGGCTCGTAGTATCGATTAAAAACTTCCAACGCAAACAATACACAAGTTTGTATGGCTTGACTTATTACTTGAAGGCGGCGTTGTGGAGTTTTAATTGACATTATTATTTTAAAACTAGCACTAATAATTGACGCTAGAATACTATACCTGTGTGGTGACTATTAACATTTGTGTCGATCAAACATAAAAACGTTATAAAACCCGTACCAAAGAGCGTAGACGAAACGATTATGGTTGGATAAAGTTAACTTATATTTTTTTTATCTGAAATTCTTCCCACTCTTACAAACATACAAATTAAATACATAGTATTCGGTACCATTTTGTTTGCCATATTTTGTAATATAACATAATACCATCCTTGATGAATACCTGGAATCCCTCCGGGTATTTACAGTCCGAGATATAACAGAAATATAATTTCGCCAATATTTATATAAGACCATTTTAACTGAGCGAGCCCGGTACCGTCTACTGAACACAATTTCAATTACAGAAAGGCCTTTTCCTAACAGAAATACCCATTCCTTAACTTGTGTATAGTTAAGTATTAATCAACAGAGAATGCAATGCATTAAAACTTAATTGCGTTACAAGGCAACCCGTGAAGCAAAATCAATTTATTCAGCTCTTGAACTCGACAGATCTTAATAGCATTCTGTTCGTCGATAAAGCGTTGTGTCTGGCTAAAGAGGATTAGCATTTTGGTCTATAATGTAACTAGACGTAGAAGTTTATCAGTAGAGATGAGGCGGACAAAGTGAGCTTTAGTCTACAAAGTAAGCGGTAAAACGTTGGTCTCTACAAGACTACTTAAAAAGTCCAAGCAACTCTCACAGCTTGCAACCAGTTGGTCTGTTTCTCTTCAAGCTCCTTATTTATGACCCCAATCAAACCTAGCTGACTGTGCAAACCGAAGTCCAATTACATCTCTGAAGATTTGCATAATCAATTAGAAGTGGAATACTTTGACATTGCTGTGATTATTACTAAGTTGATTAGAACGATATTTAAACCCATTTGACTTATTAAATTAATATATTAATCAGTGCTGTAGCGCCACATTTAGCAAAATAATCGTAAAAGTAAGTAGTATGTGTTTAGAAATTAGTGATAGAACATTTGTTTCATTGTATTCATCATTTTTGCGTCATGCGATTTAGTACAGCAGAGTGCAATTTATGAACGTGCTAATACATATACCTCTAAATACAAGTTTAACTGATGTCCATATGTCCATACATAAGAGACTCACTCAGAATACCGCTATTTACTACGGGCATATGACAAAATTAACTTAAAATAATGATGCCTTAACGGTATTGCTAATTAAAAATCAAAGCGCACTGAGTAGGGGTAAAGCACAGTTAGTCCAAATCTGTTATTAACGATCCATGCATAATAGCTCTATTATTGTTTAACCCGCGTCAGCTGAGCGTTCGGACTTCATGGCCTTCCTTGGGAGCTTTCAGGGTAGGAATCATGACGAGGGTATGTAACGACATTACCCCATCAATGGTCACGCTACTTCACTCAATAAAACAACGTTTCACATGAGTTTACGACCCTCTTTACTTTATGTAATGTCTTTTTCTCTAAGCTTTGTAGTTTACGGTATAAGGACATTTTATAAAAATCTATTTAGTTGTTTTGGTTTTTGGGTGCGAGCTTTTGTTATATACCAAACATTATACAAGTATGTTCTGCTTTGACTCGCAGTAGGTGAAAACTGAGAAAGCATCTGCACTCAGACTTTAATAGCACTTAACTGAAACGTGTATTGTAGAGACTGCTTAGAATATCCTAACCGAAAAGTCAAACCCATTTCGGCTGAATCGAAACAAAGAACTCACGCTCATATTCGAATTTCACATCAACGATATCAGGAGCTCGCACAAACAATCATTTATTCTTTATCAATCGCATGTTTGTTTGTTTTGGCTGGGCATTGTCCGCACTTAGCCGCTTGAAAGGGCCATTGTGCGTGGTGGGTTTCTTTCTTCTACTCCAGCCATCCCAGCTCGCCCCAGAAAGCGAGCAGCCTTTTCAGGTTGCTGCAAGCTTCCGGTAGCGATGCTGGACGCTGGAGAATGCGTGCCCGATCATCAATCGCATATTACCAATCCTTTTTGTTGACAAAATATTGTTTTTAATCACGGAGAATGATGTCCGCTAATATGTTTGTACTTTCAATAATCACGAATACGTATCTCATAAATATTTGGTTGACAATTATGAACAATTTTGATCGACGGTTGTCATACGTTTCCAGTCCATTAAATTAGTTAGCTTTTACATGACCGCAGTGTTTGCTGATTTCATATGAAATTGTATTCTGACAATAATTGACTCCAATTCGAGGTCACTCTATTATGTAAATTAATATCTATATTTAAAACTATTGTTATATAAATCTATATTGAATTGTTGTTTAAATGACTGAAGTGGAAGATAATTATATAATTGTAGTGTAGTATTAGGTTGAGTAAAAGTGTGATCTTATCAATATCTGAAGATACATTCAGATATTGATAAGATCACACTTTTACCCAATTGACTAATAATATAAAATATTAATGAGTGAAATAAGGGAAGAATCTTACTTAAAATTTTCCTTTTAGTCTAATTTTAGCTTTATAATGTACCTATGTAAAGATTATATTTATCATAATTACAGGACTTTGTAACGAGAAATTAGTTAAGAAAACAATAAATCTGGTAGGAACAACTTCGTGTAAAGTTTTGAAGTACTTAATTACGAGAGCGCCCAGAGCTCAAAACTGAGGGTTACATTTGATTGTCGACTCCTAAATTAATAAACCATTGCCCTTCAAATTATGAAACACACACAGAGGGCATCAAACAAACGATCGTTAGTTAAAAAAGAAATCGTATTGTATAATTATATCCCAGAAAAACTTCTACTTAAAAAACATAAAACAATGTTGATTTTTAAACATGGTCGTTCTTGAAACGCTACTAAATTGGATGATTAAGGAATATTGCCAGTACCAAGCGTGCTAATCAGGTAAGTTACCACGCGACTGACAGAAAACATAAGAACAGAACCAGCAACCTAACTTTCCCATACTGGTATATTTAATTAATTCCTAATAAGTACCTAACATTTAACAAGAGCATGAAATAATCTGTCGTATATTTTTCTTCTTTATGAGTCACAGAAGAGGGTGGAGTTACCCACGTGAAACTGGCACGTGTAATGTTCTCTGTACGAAACATCCATGATAATCAAAGTAAAACTCTCATTTCGCGGTTACACATACATTTATTATTATCGTCCCAATTTGCCGACGATCTTAAATATACGAAACTCCTGTCTGTTTAAGCCTTAGTAAAAGGTATGGTTCCGCTATCGAATAACAAGCTTTATCCTTATTTGGATAAGGATAAAGCTTGTTATTCGATAGCCATCCCATGATTTTCATACTTTTGTTGCAATATCATTCTTATGAGCTTAAAAGCGTTACCAAATCAATTCAAAACTAGACAATGGAGATAGTATAGTACGGGAATCTCTAAGAGCTAGTCCGTATAAGCCTGCCACTAGACAAGCACAGCAGTCAGGCGTAATTTACTGACAGTCGTTCACTCTTGAGATAACGTTTGCATAACTATCTTTTCTAACACTGCTGTACCTGATTTCAGAGTCGCCAAATCTTTGTGAACACTTATGTTACGTAGAATTAACACTACGTAAAAATTTGTAGTTGAACTATAAGCTTACTTATGATATAAAATATATAGGATAATAACAACCACCAATTAACAACTAATTGACATCCGTATTATGTTAATTCCCTAACGTAATTAAAACGTCACCTACGAGTAGGTGTGTTACTAATAAGATACCTATGCAAATCGAATGTAACTTACAAAACACTGAATCTTTTGTAGAAGGAATCTTTTGCCCTCTTGGGTTTAAAATACTTTGAATAGCGGACAGATTCAACTATCGTTATTTTCAGAGAGCGCTTATTTCCACGACATAAACTTTTATGTTTTCTGACGTAGAATAGAAATTCATTTTAGCTAGTTGGATACATTTGGTACATTGTGTTTTGGGAAAAAGTCGCTTGTTTTTATACTAAACACATGTGACAGTGCTAGCTCGTGGATAGTGGAGACTGGTGACCCAGTGCTCGAGGGTTAGTTGCCTGGTTTTGACGAGACATTTTAACTACAAAATTTCCTACATCAAGATTCACCTAATAGTAACATTGATACTACCAAAAAGCTCTTTAAACCGTCATCAGTAAGCTGTGCTGTACTATATAAATATACGAATATGCGAAAGAGGTAACATCGTAAGCCGGATGTTATTTCGCTCAAAACGCGATCGAACCGAGAAATCCGAGAGAGGAAAAGGCAATGGAGTAATTGGCGGCCTACGTCGGGCCTTAGTCGTCTGAGGGAAAACGATGGTATCCAATGGCGCAAAATAACGTGTCTCGGCTGAGGTATTTTGTCTGGGATATTTTATAAACGAGGCAACAATGAAAAGGATTGGAATGGATTAACTTTAAAAACCTACTACGAATACAATGAAATCTTTAAGCCTTAAAAGCTGTTTTATATAATAATAATAGGTATTTTAGACGAAATAAGTAAAGCTGATGTTGGTTTACAATTACATTGGTTTGATTTACAAACAGAAATTTGTTATATTCGAAGAAAAGCAAGTTCACTGCGATCAAATCCCAAAAAAGAGAAAATTCAGGGAAAGTGAAAGAAGTACCTACGTAGGTCTCCGAAGTTTCTCCGAACCACGCTTTAATAAGGCGTATTATGTTTGTATTCAAGGTGAATTAATTTATCTCTTTAAAGCAAAGCTTGTCAAAGCTCCACAAAGCGAGTGTTAGTGTGTAATTAGCTCTCAGATATTTATATTATAATGGTAATTCCTTGTTTATACAAGGAATTACCATAGAAACACAATCATTCCTGACATCCCATCAGTTGGCGACACTACAAGTCAATGTTGCATTTATAATGTATACTTTTTTGTTAGTATGCTGAAATATGCTGTTAAAGCATAATACATGATTTATTTTCTTGTTTTAAGAAAACAGTTCTACTCTCACCTTTTAGACGTGTGCTCTCTAAAATCTCTGATACTTCAGAGTTCTATCTGGGAATGCTTTCAGGAACGTGGCTCGTAATGCTTGGAGCTTCGTGTAGTGAGGAGGTATGTGATTTTAACCCGTCAAAGCTGCTAAGTGCCTCGCCACAACACCGGCACCTTTCAAACTGAAACCAATATGACAGGATGCATCGTTTTACAAAGCGTTTCTCGTTTCAACGAATGTTCTTGGTTTTATTAATGTCGTAATGGCTGTATGTGTGGTTTGTTTGTTAAATGAAAACGTCTATTAATTAATAACCTTTCCATTTTTAAAGCGCTTTAAATACGGTTTGAAGTCATTTTTTCTTAAGATTATAGTAAATATCAAATGAAAAGATGGTGTTTTTAAATTCATGCTCGACTAAATAAGGAAGTAAAAAGAATCAACATGACGTAATAACTCAGTATTAGGGAAGTTATAATAAGGTTGGGAGTCTTATTATGATTTCCTTTTGTCTCCGCGTCTGTCAAGATTATGGGCGAAATATGAGAGGATTTGTAAGTGACCAATAATGTTGTCCTTACTGAATGTTCCAATTATGATAAAATACTTTGCACATTTTTTTTTGTTACGTATTAATTATATGTAGGTACAAATGTTTGCCCCTAATTAACAGTGGGGAAGCATAGTATCTACGCATATGCATATTAAGCAAAATCATGGTGCTGACACGTATGGCAGGGGTTGATAATTGTATCCTGTAGCGTAACCACAGACACGGTAATAATAACAGAGCGTTGCACCAACCTTACTCTATCATAACGAAGTCTCGGTACATTGTACAGGGCTGGTGGGTAGCTCTAGTAATACGAGTTCTTAGTAATCCTGCTGGTCCGGAACAAAGCTAATCTATTTCGGTCCGAGGCGCTGCTCAGAAGCCACGGTGACCCTTGCCATAATAATAATCTGGAAACGTAAACATTATGTAAGGTGATCAAATATGGACGGCATAATTCAGTTAATAGTAGTAATAACAGTGGACTCGGAAATGTATTATTGACATAAACTGTAACAGATGCAGTTAATTCGGCTCGTGTCGTTAAATTTGACTGAAGCAATGGAAACTTTAACTACGTCGGAATTTCGAACTCTTTTACTACGTCGCAGTTCGCACTAATATTTTGTTTAGACGTTGGCTATAAAAATATATTACTACCAAAGAAAAGATTTCTTCGTTATTAAAACACTAAAACATAATTGTGCTTCGTTGTGCTAAATTAAGATATCATACATACATAATACAATACAAATGTCAATTCCTGTGATGTATCAAAAACAGTTACATACGTCATCATCAACACAATCATACTACATACCTACCTACATGTATACATATAAATATTTCTCCATATTTTAGTTTGTCCCGTATCCTAGCAACCTTTATAATCACAGTAGCATCGTGATGGAGTAATCTGGTCCGTAATATAGCGACGCAAGTTTTAATGGTAAAGCCCTGTGACCCATTGTCCGCGGCACGAAGGGATTAATTCAGATCGAGCGGCCTGGACATTTTATGTCACAAATAACTACATATGTATATAGGTACATATAAGTTATATTAGTAGTATGAGTCATTGTTAAGCGTACAGGAGTACACGTTAAAAGTGACACACTTTAGGTAGGTAATCCTTTTTATCCATACTATGTCTGTCTGTCTGTTCCACCTTCACGACTAAACCGCTGGACGGATTTTGATCAAATTTGACATGTAGAAAGTTTAAGACCTAAGAAAGGACATAGACTAGGTAGGTTTTTTTTTATTCAACCCTCTATGGGGTTTAAATAGGGGTTAAAGTGAATGGAGCCGCAGGAAAAAGCCATGGATAGGTATATCTATATATATATATGTATATCCAACAAGCAACAATCTAAATTAACGCGAACGAAGCCGCAGGCAAAAGCTAGTATTTTTATACTTCAAATGGTACCTAGTGTATAGTTTTAAGATACAAACGCCGACGTTCCTTTTTAAATGATATAAAAGTTAGTTGGACCAGTTATTAAAGGCCATTCTTTTGTCGCCTCGTTTTAACAAGCGTTTCTGAATATAGTAGAGCAAGCAGTTTTATATTTATATGCAATTGAGACACCGACTAGCTGCACTAGTATAAGAACTAGACTGGTTTGTACTTAATTAACGCTTTTGTAGTATATGGATTTTTTTTAAAACCTCGCCCCACTCTAGAAATTTCTCCTGTATTTCCTACACAAACATCCATACTCGAGACAAACATCTGAAGATCACACAAATTTCTGTCCCATGCAGGAATCGAACCCGCAACCCTTAGCTAAGTAGTCCAATCGCTTAGCCACTGCGCCAATAAGGTTGTCGAAGGTATATAATGATGTAGGTTTCCCTTACATTGTTTTGGCCTACTCAGAAATTTTCCATAAACCAGTTAATAGCGTTATTAGCAAAGAGTATCTTAGCAATCATAATTGATAAAAACGTAAATAGTGCGTAGATCCCTGCATAAAAATACTCAGCACTTTAAATACATTTTCTATAATAGCAAGACAAAGCGAATTATCTAAGACAAATCTATCATAATAGCTTCATTGTAAATACACCTAGACAAGCCTGAATACTAAGAAGCATTAATCCAACAACTTTGGCCAGAACTCTGGGGGAATTTCTAAACGCTTCAACAGTTTCTCAACAACCCGACGCACAAAGTTAAGCTTCTCATAAACCTATACGTACCTACCTACGTTCCTAGAGGTTGATATTAAGATTTTCAAAATAAGTATCTATGGATGCACCACAGTCAAGTTCAACTCCAAGAAAACGTATTATCGGAGAAATTCCGCTGAAGCGTACATATGTAGCGGATAAAAAGTATTAGTAATAAGAATTCTTCGAAGCCGAGCATTTCTCGCGAGGCTAAAGAAATATGAAAGAATTCACCAGGAATCCGAATACTTTGTCAGGCTGCTAGTTTAGCATTAATATTCAATATTCCCCCCTTCTAAAAGGGGAGGGAGGCCTTCGTTCAACAGTGGACGTCTTCCGGCTGATGATGATGATTCAATATTCAGTGGAACCGTCCAATGCCCTGGTGTCTACAGTGCATATCAGAAATAATAAAAGAGCTCACCACAATAATATTATAAGCGTATCCATTCGTGGAAAACGATACATTTTACGACATTAAATGGCTTTGCGACAATCTGGTATACATTCAAATTCATCCACTGTTCTAATTTTATTCAGATCAACTTCGCCGTTACATCAAACCTTTTTTATCTGTAGTTTTAGCAGAATTACGCGCTTTTGTCACCACTGATTAGCGGTGGTGGAGTTATTTTAGCGTCCTATTGTTCTACACAATTCGTAAAATATAAAAGGATTCCATAAAATGTTATTTTTGTGGCACTGCCTACGATAACTTGAATTGATTAATGAGTTATAATGAATGCTATTTTATTTAGTTATCCAAATATACGAACTTTCCTTAACAAGATTGACTAATTTTAAGTATGTTATCATCAACATCACCATCATCCTTTATCAGTGGGTCAACCGGTCAACCCACTGCTATGCCTGTTGGCTCATAGATACTATTGGGTAAATAATATATCAATATTACTACCGGATAACAGTGGATGCTAATTGCTTCAAGTGAGATTACACAAAGAAAGGTCCAGATACAACAACAGAACAATAGTTAGTGGCCTCAACCTTTACATCTAGACCTTTTGGATTGTGGAAATTATATGAGACCTAATAAGGATCCATATAATTTCCACAATCCTCTCAAACTAGACTAATTAATAGATAAATGTTCTTTGACATTTACTTCGCGAAGCGTCTTTTTTAATAACGATCTTCAGGTCCTACTAGTTATGCTTTATATTATATTATGAGGTAGGAAGGAAGATAGAGCAAGGCCGCATTTGAGTTTTAATTTGATGACGGAAACCTGTCTTTCATATTTCAGTCACAAGTTTGTCAAGCAAGTACTCTATAACTGTTTACAAATCTCTTAATTGGCTCCCGTTGGAAAAGCAAATACTCCTCTATATCCTTGTCCATGTTCTAATCCTATTTATGCCACAAGTCACCTTTAGGTACAGCAATTTATTCGAATTAAATGTGAGCTTTTCTCGTTACCTGCATTTTTCGCACGTAGTCTTAACTGGAATGACACGCATATATTTCTAATATAGCCTCTACGTGCGTAAAATGCAGGAAGAAAACACGCTAAAGTTCAACACGTAAAACTTGCATTGCGATGTGCATGCCCTCTGTGACGCATTTCTGTAGAATTAAGTTCGTATCTGTCTAGAATTACGTCATATGCGACGTATGTAGGGCTGATGTATGTTAATCTAGGAGGAATGAACAGGCTGCCTATAAACTTAGCAGAACCTCACATTAATTAAGTTTGCTACAGAACAATTTTGTAAGTAATATTTATGAAGGAGATGATTAATCGTTTTTCATGCCGTTTTACCATACGTTTATTAATTAATGAACTTAAGCTGAAACATTCGAAAGTCCCGTCAAAACCTTAATTAACTTGAAAACCCCTTTGAAGCTCCTAAAACATTCATTAGGTTTAAAGCACCAGGTACTGCCAGACATTTTCAGTCGGTCATATATTGGAACAGTGTGTGAACAATTAAGTACTGAAGAATGAATACTTAATAAGGTTTCTACGTATCGATTACTTAGTATTGAATACTCAATTCATTTTCAAGGTGAAGCTAAAACTAGGTATTTCATCGTAGAATGTAACCGTAAAATTTCATTTGGAGACAAGACTTTGGGCATGTGCCTGGAAGTAAACAGGCACGTAAATCCTATCTGGGCACGACAATGAGGCATGAGTCCTTTTGATTCTGAATAATGGCAAATCGTAGCTATTTCACTGTACATCTCTGGATATTAGCTAGCATTTAAAATGAACCCCCTAATCAACTCAGGTTGTAGATAAAAATCATAATACCAATAAATGAAATGTATTATACTTTTCAGATATACAAATTCAGGGAAAAGGGTTTCGAATTCAGATTTTATTACTGGTTTATTTACCTTTGCGTTGAGACCCGAGAACTGGGACTCAACCGATACTAATAAGGAAGAAAAACGTACTCCCTTTTATGGTATATTCATTTTATGAGAGCCCTGAAGTTCAACGATCTTGTCATTAACATAATTAGGGTCAACTTAGTATAATCAAGTACACTCAAATATACTTTGAATACTGTTTTAGGGCTAATATTGTAAAGCTATCAAACAATTGTAAGCTTTTTATCAAAAGAAAATTAAAGGAAAACAAGAGATATGAACATCAAGCTTTGTCATAGATTAATGAACTAGACTACGCTAGGGGTTGCGGATCGACCCACACACAGAAAAAATTGTTGGATTTGATGCAAGACAGGTGTATATACTAGTGAAGGCGTTAATACACATGTGCTTGTGCCTGCTTCTGCCATAAAAAAACTGTTTTCCTAGTGCGAGACAGTGTCAGACACAACTTAAAAAGGGCTCTTTGAACCTGAATACTGTGATCCTAGTAGTAGAGAACAACCGCACCATCTAACATTAATGTGTACTTATTTATCTAGAGTGTTTGTACACACCAAGTTATTTGATACATGTTTCTATACAAACAGCTCACGCGACGGTAGGACGTACGAGTTATAAATTAATAGCGAATTGCGGTCGCATTCGAGTTGATTACCTAGGCGGAGCAACAAGTCGGCGAACTTCCCTCGCTTAGTGCTCCCAGCCGGATCCCTGGAGGAAACACTGACTCGCTACACCGACTACACATTTACTTCAAGGCATTAGTTATCGTGTCTTCGTTAGGCAAAATGTGACAGTTTGTATTTGAATCGAAATTTATTACTTTCTCCTTATTTACATACCTCTGATTTACGTTGCTTTTAACAGATATAGATTTTCTTGTAATATTCTGTCCATACTTATTCAAACTACAGCTCCCTTACCATGAACCCACAAAGCAGGACAGTTTACGCTGTAGAAGCGTGATGCCGCTACGTGCAGTGTAATGCGGCGTCTCGCTTCTACAGCGTGAACTGTCCTGCTTTAAGAGTTCATGTTAAGGGGGCAGAAACAAATATAAGTAGCGTTTTCCAAAATAGTAGGCAGCGGTTACTTAGTCAACGTCGCCAGACACATATATTATTATGTAGATATCTATTAAGAGGCTAACATATTAACATTTTTGAATTCAAAATCAGTCCGCGGTGTTGTAAAAATAACAACAAAGTAGGTACCCTACATAAAATATGGCATAGCCAGTCGCATCGATCATTGAAACCTTGTGTTTAATTAATCATCTATAGAAAGAAACAAAGCCACGACTCTAACAGTTCATCAAAAAAGTGACTATCGATTACCCAAGTACACAGATGCAATACAAAGTTTGTTCACGTCTGTTCACACCATAATGTTGGTAATAACTGAGGAACACCGCTCTCCCGGGTTACATTCACCGAGTGATCGATCGACGTCACTGTCCTAACTCTTTACACTGAATTGAATCTGTATTCGGATTTCTACATTTACCAGTCGTGTTTACGGCCAGTAATATCAACAGGTTATACAACCTTTTATCAAGGATTACCTTTGTTTATGGGTGCTTATCCTATCTAAATAGATAAAGCCATTTAGAAAGAAGCAAAGTATATTAACCATCAACCTAATAACAGCTACAGCTTTCTGCGTTAAGCTTGTTGAAGTTTATACTTATAGTAATTCTGGCAATAAGTGTAAAGTGAATTATAATGTGTAAGATTAACGTTTAAAAAATCATAGAAAACGGATATAACTTAGTTACACGTTAGAAATCTTTATGAGACATGAAAAACTAACAAAAACTGCTAACAGGAATATTTTACCTTGATCAATTAGATTAATGCGAAGATGATATGCACTAAGCTCACTACACTTTACTTATTAGCGTCTCTTGTAAGTAAATTCTGTGTAAGCTTGTCTCATACTTATTGCCTCAAAACTTGACAGAATGATTTGTCGCCACGTAAAGAAAACGTAACGTAATGTGTCGTGATGTCGAGTGAATTATGAAAAGCCACCAATCACAGGAGTTTCTCTCTCGGCCATATTAGATCCTTTGTTTTATGTCATTATGTACGTGAGACCAAACAACTTGTTTAACTTGTGTATATTTTTCGTAACCTACAATATTGCTCATATGCGATATATTTACTAGTTTAAAAATTGTGTGGAGACTAAGAGCTTTGTATATTTTATATTCGTTAGTTTGCTTCTTAAAACTTGAATCAAATAAAAAATATAAATTCTCTAATTTTATTCATGTGGATTGGCAACTACTTCGCTAAGCGCGACTGTTGAGCATTGGGTCCTGGGTTCGAATTCCAGATCGGGGTTAGTGTTACTGGGTTTTTCCATTACGTTATTTTCAGTAGCAACACGGAGTCTAGATTTGTGCCCGGTTGATAGCATTAGACTCGCCCCTATTACATTGGGATCTATAACATACCTGGTGAAATGTGGGTGCACTTTATGAGCACCTGCTTACCCTTTCGGGAAATGCAGGCGTAATGCTATGTTATGTTATTCATGGAGGCTACAAACGTTACGCGATATCGGCTAAAATCGCACTAATACATAGTTAAAACTGCAATGAGAATTCGTAACGTGTGTGAAAATAGTGCATTTTTAGTCTTATTTATCCGTATCTAATGTCAGGTATATCAGGATACGTCACAAGGTTAGAATAATCTCAACAGAGAATCAATCCAATAAAGAATCTATTTTTGTTACAATCATGATATACTCAGCAAAAGAAAAGAAAGTACCTATTAGCTTTCAGGATAATTGGATAACTACCGACCGTACTTTCTCGACTATCATTCCGGAATTATCTTTACTATGTCGTATAGTATGAATGGGAAGTAATCAAACATAAACAGTAGTAATATCATTAATATCATTAATATCTTAATAAAATCATTGATAGATAATACAACAGGCAAACTTCAAAACGAAATTATTTGGCTATACTTAGTTGGTGACTTTGACGACTTTCAAGACGACTTTTTTTTTTAATTATTCGGAAATCTTATTGATCAACCACTGTATAATACTGAAATTTAAGAACCAGCTACTGCTAGTCCTTAGAACCCCGCTGCAAGATGAATAGGTCACTCATTCTTTACTATTTAACCCATAGTAAAATATCACAATATCTATGTAGTTACTAAGTATCCCCAACTACCGTGAATCCATCTTAAAATCTATTATACAGAGATAAAATATTCAAGAGCTGAACCAACTTCATCGATCATATAATTTGTAAACCTTAGCACAGAGACAAGAGGAATACGTAAACGTGTTTATCACAAAATGTTGGAGAACATAATGTAGTAGCCGTCTGTCAGTGCTTCGTGACTTGAGGCCGTCGGTGAAGCAACAGGTTCGATGTGTTTATTCACCACCGACACACCGGCTCTCGCCCTCCCTGGTAATGCCGTGCCGGGAATACTTATCAAAAGCCTACACTTAAAAATAGCCTTTTTCTTAGTGAGGTCACAAAGTGAATGTAAACTTTGTTACTTTTTATCTCAAAGATAAACGGACGGCTGACCTATTTCGTCTCGACGTTTGTGCTTAATAGAACCGACAAGGCTGTCTTTATGCCTAGCTGTACGGTCTCACTATGCCTTGGTTATATTCAGATTAACTGGTGCCTGGTTTAGCATAGCCTCAATATATTTAAAGCGTAAATTATCATGTCAAATATTGGAAGACAATGATATTTTAAATATTAACGGGATTTGTATCATTTTACCTCTTCTATAATTATATACTGTAATCCATTCCCACAGTTATTAATGTTATTTTTGTAGGTCCTAAAACATGACCTTATATTATAACCTACTAATAAAGATAAACAGTATATAAAAAGTCAGAAAGCGCGTACCTATGTCTGTTTCCATTTTATACATTGGAGCACGAAACGAGCCTTAAATTTATCACAAAATATATTTGTTACAGAATAACAATTGAAAAATATAACGTTTTATGAAGGTCTGAAGGTAAAGGAAGGAAATATCGAAGCAGTTTTATTAAATTATCCGCAAGTAACGCGCACAAGTTATGGAATTCCTATAGAATAAACCGAACGTCCGCACAATGGAATAAAACAGCACTAGAGCGTTGACAATAAGAAATATATGAGAATATTGCGATAAAAGTCAGACTGGGGCCATTCCCTCACGACGTCTGTCCATAAATTTTAGTGGGAACAGTGCCTGCGTATAATGACGATACATTTTCAGATCACGTCCCCGTGGCCGAAGCTATAAGCAGTGCCTATAATCGGCGATATGAATTCACAGCCTCTCGCACTCTGCGACCTAAAAACTAAATGAACGTTATCCATGTTATCTGCTCTCGCTGTCAGTCGCCGCTAGTGCTCTTAGCTGTTCTTAGGTGATATTTATAAAAGAAACCAACCTCGGATGTAAAGAAAAAGTTTCATTGTTTATCTTCTTTTCGTTTTAGGTAAGTTTGACTGGTTTAACCTCCCTAGGTATAATAATATATCTCTATTTTATTTTACGGTCTGTGACTATAACATAAGATTTATGTTTTCAAGTTAATATACTATATAGCATCTGTACCTCAGGTAAACTTTTTTCGCCCGGAGTGCTACAGGGTCAAAGACCACCATCATAAACTGGGTTTTTCATGGTCATCATAAATTGGGTTCCAGATTATGTTATTTTTTTAATTCTGTGGTTATTATTAAACAAATTTTGACGGGGTAAATCTAAATTTAGGGTCATTAAGACTACGTATTTCGCGGAAGCCCGTCTTTTACGTCCCACTATGCTTACTATGAATATAAGCTACCTACGCGTAGTTCAACGAATCTTGAAGGTGAGTAACATTTCGTAAATATTTTGGTCATAAAGCAATAATATGGCACTTCTTTTCGTCAGTCAGTTGTTTCAAACTATTCACGAAACAAACTATTCAATGATATATTTTATTTGGTCTAAATCGTGTATTGATTGAATCTTTTCTATTTGTGTTCTTATTGTAAAGTATTAAAACAGTTGACATTTTTATAAGGGTACGTTTACATTACAAGAATGGGTAAAAAGGTAACATTGTCCTGCTAAATTTGTACTAAAACTGAATGTGCCTGTATGTAGTTCCTAGTTTCACTTTAAGTGTACCCCAGGTGTTCGTAATACCCCCGCTTCCCTAACACTATTCATACCGCTACATAATTGGGTTCCAGACTTCCCAGTTCATCCCATATTCATTGTTAGTACCTAATGTATAAGATACCTATCCACATACTAGTACATCGGATAACTATTACCTATCTGCGAAGAAATATTAAATAAATAAGTATATATATTTAAACTACGTATACCTCTATAATAATTGCCTTTATAATGTTAGCCTTTGTATGCGGTCCTAAAACATTAAACACCGTTATCGGTTATCAGTTTTCAAAACAACCATTGAGAACCCTTTACACGTTTTTTGAAAGATGTTCTAAACATCTCCTTGCAAAGTTAAATGGTTTCAATTGATTTTCTATCATGACGAAAATTGAATTCTCCAAAATCTTTTTATATTAGTGCAAAATTGCCAAGGTATAGAAGGTACACTTAACTAGTTATAACTTTTTTATTTTTTAAGAAAATATTTTAAATTCATCTTCAATTTAAAACGGCGTAAAAAACTGTACGAGAAATTTATTTAAAATAGTGTCGTATAGAATTATCTACATCACGCTATTCATGGTGTATTCTAAGCAATTGCAGTATGTATTCTGACAGTCAGTAAATTAGTTGTAGATCTGCTTTAATAATCCCTCTCGTCCTCAATTATGATGAAGCAAAGCGTATAAGCAATTAGCCATCATCATTCTCCGCCAGTTTAATTCGGTGTTGAATATACAATAGTCCCAAAATGCTGAGGTCCAAACAAATTTAATTTCACTGGCAACTTATAAATAAGTAATGAGCCTAGACTTGTCACGGGAACTTGTCTGGTAATTGACCTCCGACAAACGAGTCGCATTCACTAAATTATAACTCGTAATTTTTCGTCCTACGTCCGAGCTTTTTGTGTAATTTAAATTCTCGTTGAGTAACAGAAAAGAGGCCTGTGCAAATAAGCACATTCGGAGCACTTATTTAAGTACAGCCCTAAAGTAAATTTACTGTCCCAGCGAATAACCGACGGAAACAAAGACTGTCTTTACTCAAAGACTAAGTTTGGGGGGAGGGATGCACTTGTATTTGATTAATACTCGTAGTCGTAGAAGCAACCTCAGTGTCTACAGTGCACAAGATCGGACAAAGGCTTTCGTACAAAGCCTGCTCCAGTGGGCCAGGGTAATACAGGCTTAAGGCGGAAATTGGAACATCGAACAGCTAAGAGATCATGTGTGCTCTTAGTAGGGAGGTAAATTCACAAAAAATAAATCATGTAGGTATATAAAAAGTAAGTCCGAAATCTTACGAAACCACTTGATACACCCAAACCCATCAGCTGTTAAAATATGTAGCAGACCCTAATTCCATTTCGTTGAATTTGTTTCCATGACACTGATTCAATGCGCTAATTAGACGCTGCTTATCTATTTTTAAGCTAATATTTATGTATACTTATTAATCTATAGATATAATTTGTGACATACGTATTATTTTAACAAATTGAATGTTCATGAAAGAAAGCGCTCGTTACAAAGTGGACGCTGCCACGAAAATCGGTTAAAAGATGCATCGAAAGTTTGAGCAGTAGAGATTTACATTGGGCGGGCGACGGGTCCGGGAGAGGCTGCGGCGCTAGTCCCGCCCAGTGGCAGCTCGACCGCCGCACCGAGCGCACGCCGCGTCGCGCACGCACACCACACAACCCGCCGGTACGCGACACAAACACACGCATGCATTACCCAACTCTACCCCCCCCCCCCCCTCTTGCCCCTCTCTCTCGTGCTACCACCGAATACCCTCCGCGCCCCTTGCGTCCCATCCCTGGCGGCCAGGTGGATACGTATTTCACGCACACGTTCATCAACAATTAGCATCACACTTCTGATACTGTCATTAACAATGAAACGTTCAATCAATACGTATTCACCGTGGGTGCAATTTACATTCCTATTGTCTGCATGTATGTGTTTAGCCAAACTTTTCAAATTTTCCCAAAGTTTTTTAGATAACTTCTATTTATTCTTGTATCACGTTTGAACCCATGTTTTACTCTATTTTTGTCGGATGTGTAAATTACGGACCTCGTAAATAAAAGTTAACGACACACTAAATGTATAATTCTTAGATCGAATCTCATTTAAAGTATTTCTAAATAAAACGATTCCTAATCGAAGTGATTGCCAGTAATGGATTGTATATAGAAATACGTCGTAAAACACACAAATAAACTTAGGTATATATTTTATTAATACAAACATGTAAATAAATTAATAAATAAATTTCTGAAACTTTACCTTAGGCTAAACCTTTGAAAACGTCTGAATTGTTTGCTTAAATATTGATGAACACTTTGTTTTCATAACCCTAAATATCAAACCTCTCAACTCAGCAATTAGATGTATTTTATCTCGTCGACAATCCCCGAATACCGGGTTAATGTTCAAAAGGGCATCTTTAAACCCTTCCTCTATTTTAATAACGATTCATCACTCTTTCAAGAATATGGTTTTTTTAAACGAAGATAAGATTTCCCACTTTTCAAATTTTATCAAAGACAATATAAAATAATAGATTTATATTTACAAAAGCTAAGTATTTAAATAAAAATCGTGTGTCGCTTAAAAATAATAATCAAAATTCTTATAGTCATCGTTAATGGAAGATAATTACGCGTATGTCAGTGATTCCATCTTTTCAAGATGATCTAATTTTCGGTTCTCAAACGTAATCTTGAAGATTACAAATTCCTATAAGTAGACGCCTATTTTTAATAACTTAATGTCGTCTGTTATTTTATAAAGCATTACATCATGCCTTTGGGCGGGCGGCGGCGAAGCCCTGAAGCATGACTAGGTCAAGGTATCCTACCACAGCCTACACACACCTACCATGGCGACAAAGATAGCTGAACACCGCCTAACTGTTTAAATAACATTTATACTCATTCTACCGTGATTAGCCATGATATCCGGGATAATAAATAGTGTTTATAAATTCAAGCGATCCAATATGGCGGACGTGAATAAATGGATTTTAATTATTCATGCCCAGCGAAATATAATGCTTACTACAATTGATATCAGCAGCTTAATCGGTATTGCTAATATTGTGATTGAATGAGATGAATATCGAGATGAATCGCATTAAACCGGTAAAAAGGAGTATTGTTATTATTATATGTAGTTGTAGGTATCGTGAAATAGACCTTAGACCCCTAGTGATGGATTCTAAAATACCTAAATAAAGCTTCTAGTTTCTAAGAAGCAATTAATTGTTAGGCCAGGTTAGAAATATTCAATTTATAAAAATAGGAGGTTTGCTATTTCATCCAAATATGATCAAATTCGAATAGTTATAAGATATGAATAGTTACTCAATTCAAGTTACCAAACTGTTAGCAATACGCGTAGCGGCAAATTATATGAGATTTCATAAAAAATAAATAATAGAAACACAACAAACGGCACTCGAATCACAATTTATAAATCTACACTGCAATTCATTTAACTCTAATAATGAACGAATCTTAAGTTTAACTAAACCGTTGAACACTTCAGTCAAACAAAGAAAACAAGTGAACAATGCCTACTTGCCTGAATTCAATCACGTTTTGGCAGCCATCGATAACGTTCGTTAATGACACTGTAGAATTAATACCGCTTTCACAAAGAAAACCAATTTCAGTTTTTAAGTCATTAAAATTGAAAATTCACGGCAACAAAACGTTCAGTTTTAAACGAATAGTTAAGACTGTACCGTTACAGGGATCATTTTTAAATAATCTGAGCCAGGTTCAAAATAAAAACAGAGCACAATTTTAAACTTAGTCTGTTTTGTTAACGTCAACTCTCTGAAACGCAGTTGAGGCTTGGTTTTGATTAATCTCAGTTTTAATATTCATGGGGTCGACGTTCTGATGAGTTCCCGTTCTTGTTATTGTTTACGTATTCACACCTAGACTGTTATAGTTATCATGATTACGATCACCCTTAACTTATACTCTCGACTTTTGTTTGTATTAAAGTTTTATTTTGGTCTAGTGAAACCTGTATTTTGTGTCTTTTGTCAACCATACACTGCGCAATGTAACGTAAAAGTAATTAACCTTGAAACACTCGTTCTAAATCTGTATTCTTAATAAATAAATAAGGTAGATGTGTGGTGCCTGACTGGAATACTGTTCAGGTGTAATACTGTAGTGTTTACTCGATAAATACTTGTAATTGTGGAACTGGAGTGGGGCATGCCCTAGTCTAGAAGACGTGGAGTGGATTTTAGATCGGCAGCTGGGGATCCGTCAGGTTTGTGTTCTTTAGCACTAAATTCTAGTCTTAGGTCACTAAATAGCCAGACTTACCCGCGCTTGATTGTCATTAGTCTAGCTCTAAGTAGCTATAAAGCGCACCGGTTTGTCTGGATCTTACAAAGTTTCCCAGATTTTCTCCGTGTAACTTGAATATTTTTATTACCTGATTTCGGTTATGTAATTTCTTTAATTCATTTTGTGCGGGTTGCTACTGAGTTTGAAATCCTTTGATACATAAAGTATTACCGTTGGTGCCGTAGGTGGAAACACGGTTTCAGATTGTGATTTTCTTTGATGTGAAAGTGATTGATTGATGCTCAGTACACCTCAAAAATCAATAAATTATCTTTCCGAAAATGCATTAAAAACATAATAAAAATTGTATTCAGTTAATTAAATTAAATATGGTATATGTGGAACTATTTTACTATTCTGCCCACTCCTTCGGGAATTACAAATTCGTATAAATTTTATGAATCTGTATAAAAACAAAAGTATTTTCTTTGTAAAAATGTACAAACTAGTTTTTCGAAATAAAAGATGGAAGCAAAGGCCCAATCGACTATATTTACTTTTTGACTGCAGCTTTACGTTCAAAGGCACGTAAAAGTAACCTTGCTAAAATAAGCTTTTGGCGCGATGCTCTCCAAAGCGATTTCCTGTTTTATTTACATACGAGCCACTCGGACACGGTGCTACGTCACTACTCCATTAGGGCAGCACCGTATGTACGTTGTGAGAGGCGATTGCGAATTCAGTATATGACGCAATAAATGACGGTGTTGAGCATTTAATTATTTTGTTAATATGTTGAAATCTTCGCTCGTATCATAATCGTGTGCGTGCTCAGCAGTTAGTAAAAGGAAAGATACAAAATATTCCAGTATAATGTAAACGAAGAAAAAATATTATTCATAGAGGGATTCATGAATAACTCCGGGCCAATATCTGTAGTCCTTTCCTGTGTTTTCTTTTTATGAAGACATACCTTTCTGTAACAAAAACATTGTCTCAGTTATATCAATATAGTAGAAATATTCGTAACAAATAACGACAAACTTCAATACAAAAATCACAAAAAAAGAAATCAGCTTATTATTGAACGCTGAACGTGTTAGATAAAAAACGCATGCCTCTCTAAAAAGATATATTGCATTCTAAAGCAGCAATGTAGTCCAGCCCTTATTAGTGAAGTGAATAGCCGCGCGTTCGCCTTTCATCGCGCGCCATGTATCGTAATTTGTGAGATAATACTTCACAACACTTTGCGAGCCTGGCCCGCTCAACTAATGCACCTGCTCTCTTCAGGTCCACATTTACATAAACTCTATTAATAGTTGAGACTCGAGAGCCACTGAAGTATTACAAACAAATACTTGTAATTTATGAAGGATTTTTACCTTTACTGACGTCGTGAGAAAAACGTCTGTCGATGATTTTGTTTTGTTTATATCCATCTTCGCTTGTGTAACGTGTGATGAACGACTGGTAACTCAAGGAGCAGTTTCCCGTTCACTAAATAACTCTCTTCGAATCATAAAATTAGTTCTATCGGCTATTTGTGTAAGTGCTCTCTCAGTGCTCCCACATCATCATTCTTCACATTTTTCATGTCCGTTGGATGATCGATACAAACATTGTTACGTCTTACATACATTGTTCCACGATTTATTAGAACCCACGGAGCGTTTTTAAATCAATCATGTTTATTTGTGCGGTTGTGAAAAGTGTAACTACGATGTTATTTTACATATCAAGGCTGTGACTTGCAGTTCTTTATTAAGTTCCGGTAAATAAATGTTCTGGACACTGTGAATATCAGCTATTGTAAAATAAGTTAATTTATGTGGAAGAACATTATTATCTTGTCTTCTTTAAACTTATTGCCAATATTTAACCTAAATTACATAAATACCCCGAGTTAAATATGTATATTTAGGAACGCCTTTTTTGCTATATACAATAGACATCTGTTTTTGTAATACCTACTAGATTCTCCTTTTGATACCGACCTATAAAAAGTGTAAAAGTGTGTGGTGCTAAATTTATCCACCGCGATCAATATTCCCTATTACTACAAAAATAATGGCCATGTTTTCCCAATAACGCAGATTTTTATCAAGCATGCGTTATCCAACGCGATTTTTATGTTTATATTTCATAGTGGATTGAAACAGTTTAGTTACTGGAAATAAGCCGTGATTTAGCGAGAGCTAACTCAGCACACCGCTCTGTATTAGGTTTGAGTTGGTATTCAAGTGTACACTTAGGCTTCAGTGTGCCCACTACCCGCTGCCCACTCGTTCACAACTACCACAGAAACCAATCTCTCTAAAAGCACGAAACAATTGGTTAGTTTTTTTTGTTATACATTTGTTCAGTTTTATGTTTACTTATAGATACAGTTAATTCTCTAATCACTACCAGCTTTATTTGATTAACATTTGAACACACATATACACGTGCACCAAAATTAAATATGCAAGCACCATAGTTAAAATGTTCGGTGATATATTGCATTTCTTATTTTTTCTTTAAGAACAAATCCTGAAATATCTTAAAACTCAGTGCAATTTTATTCTTAGTTATTTTTTATTTTATTTTTGTTCTACAAAGAAGCTTTGATCTCCAGTGATGCTCAAATAATTCTTGAAGTTGCAACAATATAGAATGGTATCTTTACTCGCAATAAAGATATCTGCATGAATCTGGTTGGCTTTGGCTTTATCTACGAAACCGATCTAACGGCGAAAAGGTGGTCAACCGTCCACATCCTTCAAAATTCTAACAATGCGAAAAGGGCCCGATGACCTTAATCGAACTGATCAAACTGCGAAAAGGTGGCTTGAGAGTTGTGGTTAGGAGATACCTTCGAAACTCCCAACAACTTCACGGAAAATGTGGCAAGAGGGAGATAAAGGAGGCTGGTTTAAAAACTAGAAGCAGGAACGTGAATCTATTCCACAAAACCACGAAAGTGATAGCGAAACGATACCAAATGAAACAAACTAGACTTACAGCCAAGACATGAAACATTGTTGCTATCAATTATGTCTTACTTGATTAAAATTTATATTTCTATTGTTATTATTTGTCATATAGTCATACGTGGATACGCCAATCATTTATCTTTAAAGCAACGTAAGTGTTCTTCAAAGTATTGAGCTTGGCCGTTCCCGCAAGAGTAGCAAATCCCTGCAATAGATTGTTTGCATAGACATACGTAGCTCTACCAGGAACACCAATAGAGAATAAAAATTGCAATGCCGCAAGATATTGGTTTTCCTACGATTCAGTAAATATTTTCTTGAGTCAAATACTACTTACGTGGTTGGGGTAGCCTAATTTAATATCATAGGAAGGTCGACGTATTGTTTTGATACGAAACGCAACTCTACTTAATACCAATTGAAAAAAAGTACGTAGGGGCAGGGTTCAACAATATTATTTATTTACTAGATGTGCCCGCGACTCCGTCCGCGTGGAAATTCGGAAACAGCAAAAGTATTTTTAAATTGTTTTTAATATATTAGCTAAGTTTGAGCGAATTCGATTTAGTAGTTTTTACGCCATGCCGTAATATTTTATTACATGTATAGCTGTTGCCCGCGACTTCGTCCGCGTGTATTTCGGATAAAAGACCAGTAGTAAATTGAACTTTTAACAGAAAAAAATACCTACCAGGCAGGCTTTTTTAAGTAGGTTAAAATCTTTAAACCACTTATTTAACTAAGAATACTTTCCGGTATTTAAAAAAAAAACCGCAAAAATTGAACGGTAATTACGGAAGTTACAGAAAGTCTATTGAAAATAATATATAACTGAAGAAGAGAACATAAACAAATCCGTTTTTTTGCGTTTCTGAGTTTCTGTACATTGAAAGTGCTGTAGAAAAAAAAAATGCCAAGGATAAAAGACAACCGTGACGACCTGATTGGCCGATTGGCAGGTCGTCACGGTTGTCTTTTATCCTTGGCATTTTTTTTGAGCGCGAGCCATTGGTTGTGGGTTCGATTCCCGCAAAAAAAGTGTGATCCGTAGATGTTTGTCCAAAAAAAACTAAACAAACTAATTATTATTATTATTTAATAATACCTACTTTAAACTTATATCTAAAAACTACGTATCTGTATTTTTAAAATCTAAAGTGCGCTTATTCCAAGGAACTTAATGCACTGATAGCCGAGTGGTATGACCGTTAGACTGTTAAGTCAGATGTCGCAAGTTCAAATCCCGGCACACACTAATGTCTTTTCGAAGTCATGTGCTTACTATAATAACATAATAACAACTTCACGGAAAATGTGGCAAGAGGGAGATAAAGGAGGCTGGTTTAAAAACTAGAAGCAGGAACGTGAATCTATTCCACAAAACCACGAAAGTGATAGCGAAACGATACCAAATGAAACAAACTAGACTTACAGCCAAGACATGAAACATTGTTGCTATTACATATAGCGGGTGCAACCA
Organism: Abrostola tripartita; assembly: GCA_905340225.1. NCBI lineage: Eukaryota > Metazoa > Arthropoda > Insecta > Lepidoptera > Noctuidae > Abrostola > Abrostola tripartita. The sequence continues at coordinate 4,322,540 of HG996494.1, forward strand.
ATGCTGCTTATAGAAATCTACCCTGTCAAACTACCCTCCATGCACGCTCCGGGTTGTCGTGTGTTGAGACACTTTGAAGAAATGCCTAACGATCAAACACGTTATTGTAGCTAATTTATAAAAGATAGATATATACTATTGAAGACTTTTTTGTAGATCTTTTGGAGACCATCATCTTTGTAATACATACTTTTGGTGTATGATCAACGAATGCGAGGATAAGAGCTCGAAAGCGCATTTTCATCCGACTTGCTTCAAATTTATCATTACTGCTCAGCTCCTATGTGTTTTAGCGTTATGTTATATAGCCTATAACCTGCCCAGGAGTATGGACTACAATCGTACCAAGTTTGGTTAAAATCCCTTCAGTAGTTTTTGACCCATGCGTGCACATACAGACAGACAGACAGACAGACAGACAGACAGACAGACGGACAGACAGACAGACAGACAAAAAATTTACTGATTGCATTTTTGGCATCAGTATCGATCACCAGTTATCCTCCAATATACATTTTGAATATATATTCAATGTACAGAATTGACCTCTCTACAGTTTTATTATAAGTATAGAAGATTTATTACTTCAGCCATGAACATGGCACTGCATGGCACAAAGCCTTTCCTTTACCCTTTCCAGTCTCCATTTCTCTCGGTTGTGAGCTGCAATATCCATTTCTCAAGTCAAGCTGGTCCTGGCGGTGGCTGGCTGGTGGTGGCTGCCGCAACGCCTTTAGACAAATAAAAAGTTTACATCTGTATTAAGTCACTGTGGGATCATTGTTTCACTGTCTCAATGGCGGAAATTAGTCGCATTCTTAATCAGTTTCTCCGCAGATAGCTACCAACTATTCTGGTTATATTATTTTAACTTTTTTACCCGTCTGTTCGGCACCAAAGACAGGGTTATTTCGTAATGGCTGACAGTGAAATCAGAGACGTAATAAAAACTGACAACTGTTGATTTTTAATAAAGAGAAAATGCCTGAAATAACATTGAGTTATGACTTGGCAATAAAAGAAAAAGATGTAAGTGCTCGTAAAAGATCTAAGTTAATTTAGAGCAGGAAATAAAATGAAATGGTGAGGTTGGCGTATAATGTTTAGTTTTTATTTAAATAAACTAGCACTCAATTTGTATACACTCCGTTGGCCTTGAACCTTTAATTAAAAAATACATAGATTCACTTCTTTTATCCTGAAAGTAGAGTAGATATGGTTCATTTATCAGAAATTAAACTTAGTGGAAATACGCTTATAGAAGAGAATGAAAAACGTATGAGAATGAGAATGTTTAAGTAATCTATGACATAATGTTAATCTAATATAATTTTCATTCGAGTCGATTTCTGTTCGTCAACCGTTTTGCCACTTTTATTGGACCCTAGATCTAGCTGAGGCGTCACGTTTTATTGTCATCTACAGTTAAAATACTCTTACGATTACACTCCAATATTACTAACTTACCTAAAGTTAAATAATACCCTAACATAATATTTTCTCACTGCACCAATCTATGGATGTAAAAGCAAACTACAATTTCATTAAATACTTGAACCAATATTGGTTTAATGCCTGCAAAGGAGCACTTTGTCGAGTAATAACTGAGTACCATGGATCAATATAATCTTCAACACAATTGAATATTTCCAAGAGCTGCGGCTTTGTTAGGTTGTTGTCAGAACGGAGGCATGTAAACTCGAAGTTATTTTCGAAGTACAAAATTTCAGATTACCTTCACTTCTATGAACCTTAGTAACTGGTTTAGCTATTATTTACTAACTATATACTCTTAATACAGTAGGGTAGTCGGTGACTAAAAGATGAATTTCTAAAAGTATCAGCTGAACAAATAAATAAAAGATTAACTAAGAAGTTTCTTGTTTCTGTTGTTTCTCCGATAGCTCAATTACCTACAATTTAAGTAAATGCAAGAGATTGCAACTTTTTACTCAATGCAGTTCACGTACCTAAAGTGACTCAGTCATTTTAATTATACCTACTAGAAAAACAAATGAAAAAAATTATACAAAAGTAAAAAAATCGTTATTTTAAACATTAAAATATTGTTTTCGTCGTCGGTGTCGACAAGTAAAGTGCCAAGAAAATTGAAACCTACTTAGCTACTGTCTAAGTCAATAATTTACTATACCGTACCATTTCGCAAAAATCAATACAACCCACCGCGAATTACGTCAATTCACTAATAACATGCGCTATCCGGATATAATGATGTCCAACAATTTCACAATCAATGTCGTTTTAAACAACTAAAATGTATAATCAGCGTCAACAATGAACATACTATTTTTTGTGTGACGTATTCACGCGACATTGGGTTAATTAATTAATTAGTCCAACCCGTGCGCAGCGCCGCACACTTTTGACACCAATTTAGCTGTGACGTATTTAATTGACAACGCCGTTTTTCCACATTTTGTGCGAAATTCATCCTTTTTTAATTATGGTCGTTAGAACCTGCTGAGCATTATATAGATAAAATAATATTTTAACAATGTTTTGATATTTCTCATGTACTTATTACTGTGTTTTATATCAATAAAACAAATAATTTTAACGTCAGCCCTACCTCGTTTACCAGCAATATACCGTTAGTAACGTTTGTTGTTGATTGTGAAATATATGGTATCCTATCGTACAAATATTAAAAAGCTGGCTGGAACCACATCATCACGGTCACAAAAATAAAGTCTACATTTTTATCTTACTCCTTTCTATTTAAAGCGTGCCCTTATGTATCGACGTAGCTTATAATAAACGCAACTGGAGCACAATATCGTCAAGCGAAGCAAGGTGTTGACCTTAACTCCCAAGAAGTAATGGAACCCTGTCGGAGGCCGGGTAATGTTGCCTATTACCGCGAAGCATGCACATATCTACACTAAATGTCACTAACCTACATACGTTACGGTCGCGCTGAGTACTTTACCGCTAGCTTGTTAGTTTCGTCGACGATACTACGTAAAAATTGCAGGGATTTTTAGGGATAGTTGGCGCGTTAAAGCGAAAAGAAGACTCCAAAACTTATAACTTTCTCACAGCTTATATTTTGCTCAAGAAATATTCGTTTTGTATCTGATAACAACGTAATATCATAGTCTCTCTATATTCTGGAGGCAATGCTTCTATTGAAATTAATGTCACACCTCAAACTAGAAGTTTCGATAACTTTACAGGAATAGTTAGTGTTTCTCCGATACCTGTTCTATGTTAGTCAAGTTAGGACTATAGGTTTCTAGACTAGATAGTCTAGTATGGGAACTAAAATTATGTAAATTTGAGTTACATTTATTTAATGCACTAGGCGTAGTATATATAAGAGCGGGAAGTTGTGTGTTGTGTTAGATACTCGAGTCTACGTTGCAGTCGCTTTGCATTCATTACTGAACGTAGAATTTCCGGTGTTTTGCAGATTGTCTCACAGTGTGGCTATACATTGTTCCATGAAGTGGAGCTTATTATTGTAGCTTTATCTGTGATCTATGTACTGTAGAAATTGTTTATGTTTATAAAATTGTATGTACACATTGTTTTATCTTTGAAAAGTAAATGTACCAGGCTTAAACTGCCCACTTCAAGCTGCATCTCATAAACGAGGAAGTTGGTTTAATAACTATCAACCTTGTTTATTGCCCGCTCGCAATTTTCCCTATTATTGTAAGGTTTTATCTTGTATAAGTCTAGACTTTTCACCATAAACAAATGCTCACGCAATCGCTCTGAACGTCGCTCGGATTCCACGTCTAAAATAATGCTTATAATAAATAAATACCAGCACTTTTAACAACATTACCGAGTTACCGACACTGGAACACGTCGACGTGTGTCAACACATTTCGATCTCATTTCACGACACTTGATAGCTCACAACATAGAACAAAGAGATTGTTTTAGGTGCCGAGCCAGACCAGGCTCTTACCTTTGTCATAAAATAACCTCTCATACCGTGTGGTACCCACGTTTTATTACTTAAAGCACTTAATTTTATGTCACTTTCCCTTCAGCTTCGTGTAAAAATTACTTTTCTGCGCCTCTGAGATAAATGATGTTACACACCCATTATTTATTGCCGAACCATTAAGTTTGTATGGTGAATATTAACCCTATATATATATGGTTATGGCGCTGTTTGCAGACCGAGTACTTCTTTAGGGCATTGTTTAAAATTTATATCTATCTATTATATTATATATTTTACTTTCTCTGAGGGTGTATGCCTAATTATTATATTCCAGTAACCAATTACAGATTATGTCTCCACGTCATTTCTAAAACAGAACTTGAATATGATCGTTTAATTAAATAAAATACACACAAGCAAGAATGAATATCTACTAAGTATTTAAACTGATATATTCTCCTCATAACTTTGTTCTCACCTTCTTGTTGTAACTGAAGCGTGGCCTATATATCTAAGAACCCGACTTCTAAAGTCATGAAACGTAAGGAGATAAGTAAAAGCCGCTGCACTGTTGGCTCGGGTCACATTTAATGGTGTAATTAAAGGCGAGCAAGCCAGCAGGGCGCGGGCAGGCGGCGCGGCGTACCCTCAAAGTGATATTTAACGGGTCCGCCACCGTTTTTCTTTCCATTATTTCGAGACACCTTTTTATTATTCAGCTAGCTATTTTATTGCCGTATTTCTCCAAATCCAATTTCCGGATTAATGGTAATTGGACATGTAAACAACTTCAGGTAAACAAACGATCGAGGTTATCACTACCGAACAAGAATAATTGACCACATTATAAAAGATCTTACGAATGTGTTTCAGTTGTTAAGTCTATTTGAATGGGAGAAAATGCGTAACGCCCCACTTCAACCTCGTTTGCTCGGAATGAGGTTATAAACCCCATGATATAAGCTTATGTATATGTGGAAATGGATTGTACGCGTCTCGTTGCCACTCTGTTGAATTTTCTCTCACATTTTCAATTACAGATATTTTATACGGACGAAATTTACTCAACACCGGTATACCGACACATTGTATTTGCTTCTAAAATAACTAGGTTTCACTCGGCGTGATATAAATACAGAAATGACGTTTAAAAAGCGTTAAACGTTATTTAAAAATACATATCAAAGATTATACGACCATATTATTAATCGTTAACTAAAATATCAGTAGAGATACCCAATTTTTGGTAACAACAATAAGCTCTATCTTTTATCTAACTAAAATGCCATTTAAACATCTTTGATACATAACACACTCTATTTTTGTACCTAAGTATCTGTTTACGTAACAATCTAAGTTCAAAATAAAGGAATAAGCACAATGATTGTTACATAACAAGTTGTAGTCGTAAATAAAACTTCTCGCCAATGTATGTTACTCGCAGTAATAGAGTCGCAAATAAAACACCTTATTTCAAAAGCTGAGGTATTCCACGAACTAATAAACAGTTCTAAAAGGAACATAACCTTGATTCTTTCGAGACAAATATGGTTCGTTAGAACTTTATGACTTCACTCCGGTTACCAGAGTAGAGTTTCATGTTAGGTAGCAATGCTCGCACATTTCCAATAAGCTTTCATGATCCATAACGTGACAGATGAAGGACATGGCGCTTCGGAGAATGAAGGAGACATTTGTTCTAATAGTAAATATAACAATTAAACCAGAATGAGACAATGATACGTGGACGGACCATAATGTTTATTGTTATTGTATCGTAACATCATAAAAACATTCTACTGTTCCAATCACAGAAGGAAAATAATACTTTGTATTAATTTCACGGACTTTTAATTCGAACGAACCACTTCCTCGACACCTCGTAAGCATCAAAAGTGTTGTTCTCAGACCCTTAGCAGGCACCTGTAATTACATGTTTGTGCTGTGTTGTGAACACTGAATGAATGAAAACGTTTTGTGTAAACATTTCGTCGTCGCGGTTCTTTTAATTAAAGTTGATTAGTGAAAACGTTTTAGTTTTAGATTAGTCTACGTAATAGGCTTTTAGATATAAATTAAAAATGGTAAACCAATTACTTATTGTATTTTGGCGTCTGTAAGCAAACAAGCACTTTGACTATAAAATCAGGTTTTAAACAGCAAGTTTTATTTGTAACTTTACCCAAGATAGTGCTGACTGTGCTGTCATCCAAGTCTGACATGATCTGGACAGGTATTTCCTAGAGGTGCAACTGCAGCGAGATTGGTACCCGGGAGAGGGCGGGAGAGCCGAGCTCGAGCGGGGCTAAAGGGGAGAGGGTGGAGTTTATAGGGGGGGGGGGGACGCGAAAGCGGGTCAGTGCCAAAGCAGCCTTGGCCTGCCGGGGCCGCTGCCAGACCTGTTGATACTGAATCAAATGATCGTAACAGACGATTAGATAATGTTTGTTATTGGCTCGATTTGTTCACAATCTTCCTTTAATGTGTCTGTGATTCTCTATGAGTTTTGTGTTATAAATTAAACAAAAGATAAACCAGTGAGTGGACTTGATTGGATTGGACATCGCTTTAAGGCTAGTGTGAAACTTTTTAAATTAAATGTAGACCGGATTAAACGCGAGAAACTTTATCTACACGCGCTTTGCGAAACATTATTGCTCTTAACGTCAACAAATGAATGAACGATAAGGTTCTATAGAGGAATCAAAAGCTTACTGAATTACTAGTTCACTGAATCTTTATGTTTAATTGATAAACAACGGTCAATCAATCGAATTAAGTGTGATTATGGCTTCAGTGACAAGCTTTAATGTAAGACTTTTCTCTCAATTGAGAACTCCAATTTCACAAGATATATCTTGTGAAATTGGAGTTCTCAATTGAGAGGGGAGTTCTCAACTTTCACTTGCACGGTTATCTTTCTAATTATAATTAGAAAGATAACCGTGCAAGTGAAAGTTCAGCGCGCAGCTGTTTCTTGGAAAACTCATTATTCTTCTTAGTGAAAAAATCGTGAATCTAATTAGCTAATAATTACATTTTATATTATGCCTAGAATTTGTATATTTTATTCAAGAAAATTTATTCTCTAGGTAGGGCGAGTCTACATAATGTTACTATTCTATGTATTTAAATATGTATGTTAGGCGACAAATATAAATACCTATCACTGTTAGTTCACCACCTTATAAACGCGCTTGTATTTTATTATTGTGTAACGTGCGTGACTTGAGGTGTGATTATGTATTGTGTTACCTGCCGTGACCATGCGTTGAGGGGTACCTAGTTACATATAGTAAAGTCATTCGCTCTGAAAGATAAGCAGTTTTTCTATTGTTGGATGGGTACAACTCTTGACTTTAGCTGTGGTTAATGCCCCAGGTGCCTTACTATAAGCTTGCATTACTGGTCATTTTCCGTTGTAGGAGCAAGTCGCCGCTACGTGCAGTGTAGTGTGGCATCTCCTTTCTATAACGGAAAATGTCCTGCAATGCCAACTCATAGTAACCTCGTTTATCTCTCTCCAGTCGTGTCAGCTTGACGTCCCGTCTGTAAAGAAGTCGTTTGTACGCTAATATCTGCGTAGTTGGCCAGTCTCGGTAGAGATTAGTCGCAGTGACCGAAGTTCGGTCATGAGGTAATTACGATTAACTATCGGTTATAAAAGCGAATAAGTACCTACCTACATGCATTCTAATGTTGTCGAGAGCACGGTTTGAATAAAGCTCACCCTGAGCAGCTAAGCTTAGTACCATATACTAACAAGACAAACACTCCAATTAATTTAAGATAAAATTGAAATACAAAAGATTTCGTAGCACATTTATTCAAAAGAATAAACGTGCCGACAAAGGAATGTCTATAGAAAAAGTATTCAGTCTGCCATAGAAAGGTCAGCACTGAGTTTGTATAAAGTTTTGAGAAACTCGATCAAAGCTAGCAGTGTGGCAAATAAAATGAGTTTTATTCTCATCTCTTTGAGTCCGTCCTGTTGCACTGATGAGATTTCATAAAGTAAAAGCTGTTAGGATACGGAATTACTTCATCAGACATTAGAGCTTTTAATTATTCATTAACTTATAATAGCGTTTAGCTTTGGTCGATTATAAGTTCAAGATACCTTTTGTTGGATTTGTCTAGATTGTGGTGTGGAGCTAGGTATTATAAATGTAGTAAAAATCTGCTACGTTGTGATTTATAAAAAATATTTTACCCATGGTGCCAACAGTATATTATATTACGTAGACAATCTGTAGTACATTATAATATGTATTTGAGTAAATAGTGAAGCTACCTACAAAGTAAAATCTAATAAAAAGCACGCTCATATTAAATGAGTAATGTTAATAGAATTTAAGTGGAGCACTTTGTTTAATGAACCTAAAGTATCGCTCACTCGCTACCGAGTACAGAGAGCTACCAATAAATAGGAGTAGACAAGTAAATAGCGTTCACGATGGGAACGGTACGAAAATAGACCGAGTTAGTGAACGCCTACGGAATCGACGAGACGAATTGGTAGACTACAGTCCCTCACTCAACACTCAGAGCCGCCTCAACAGTTTTCCCATCAACCAGCATTAGAATTAAATAATAGAACAAGCCTAAGCATTAGACTACAGCAACTAAGTATACCTCATTAGTTAAATGACATGCATGTCTCACGCCACATAGTAGGTGTTAAACGACTGAGCCAATTACATAGTACAATTTCAAAGAAAAACAAATAATCGACACCACAAATTATAAAGCGAAAACTGTAATTTAAAAAAGGATATAATGCAGCGTTGTGGGAAAAAGGGGCGGTCTCAACATCTGTTAATAAATGCTGTGCAACCGGCTCTCATGTCTGCACTTGTTTCTAGAACGCCCCCTTTACTGTTAAATAACGCAGCACAGGTAGAACATAAAGTGATGACAAATACCATAATGACAGGGAACCAGGCGTCTGCTATTAACCACCTGTCTAACGTATTATACCACGCTGTCACTCTCACGTCCTTAAGTGTCTGTGAATGTGGATTGTGGGTATGAAATTTTCCACTCACGATTATACATAGATTTAAAAAAAGGTGTTAGGTGTATAGTTGTGACCTAAAGATAAATTGATGATGAAGTGTAGCCCCAAAAAATGGCAATAGCTATACACCATAGGTAGTCTATGGACTTATGATGAGCGTTAAAATGTAAAGACTTCTGGTAAAGCCGAACACCCCTGGACCTCTGCCTACCCCTTGCGGGGTAACAGGTATAATTATTATTAAGGATTACATTTAAGAGATTATCCATCATGATAAAAATATATTGAAAAATGTATCCAATTTGGCAATCTTGGAAATCATCCCAAAACACAGGAGATTCTACAACGAACTTGAAATTAAATAACAGAACAAATCATTGAAATAATTTAACTTTCTGACAGCAATTACCAGACTAATAGAAATGAAGCTCGGCCGCTTAACAAAATTAAGTTAAATTCTTCCGAATGTTTAATCTACGTAGAATGAAGACAAATAAACCGTCTAACTTTAATTAATATTTAATTAAACCTATATACCGGTAATTTACAACAAAAGTAATTTGGCGTTAATATAGCTCATCTCTTAAATCTCGATGATGATATTACAGGAGGTATTTTGAATTCTGCTTGAATATTGTACTTGCAAAATAAACTTCGATCGACCGCCTTCTATACATATTCACCGACCGATCCAAAATATTTTTAGTTTCATGTATTTATTGTTATTGGGCTCAATTCATGAATTTTTGGTTTTTCTGAGAACTTGTGAATTGAAAGCTTAACTTGGAGATTGGAATTTTGCCATTGTAGAATTAGGCCCCTAATGTCCGGCTAAGACGACAAGATTTACGAGGAATAAAGGACAAGCTTATTGTCATTTACCGGGCATATTTCCATATCGAGGCCGGCTACCGAAAATTTCTTTAGCAATCAAAACGTTTATTCACGACTATATAGTACAGTGTAGTATCTTTTAGATTAAATACTGCTTGGAGGTAACTTGCGCAAAGTATTACAAAAAACGTTAAGAAATAAAGTGTTCCTTTGTTTATTAGAAGCCACTATAGGGGTACAAGAAATTTATGGAATGCTTAATATAACAGTCGCGACCCGCTCCTCGGTTTACATCCTTTTTAATATACTGTAAAACTTGCGCCCATACATTAGCTCAGACACAGATTATAAAATACATTTACGAGGTAAAAGTGGGCTTCATATAACCTTCTTCTATAAAACCTCACATAAACCTCTTAGTAGCTAGTGCCTGTGTGCTTTTAACGCACGTTGGCCTGTTTACTGGCCAATTTACTTCCATAAACACCAAATCAGGATATTATCTTTAATGGATTCTTAGTATAATATTGTGTCTTTTTAAGATACTTCAAGGTTTAGGTCCTTATATATTTTTCTCCATAGGAGAGGCCTATGTCCAGCTGTGGACTGAAATAGGCTGATGATGATGATATTTTTCTTATATAACTTTTGTCTATTTCGAACTGATAACTTCTGTGTGTAGGTTTTTTGGTTCCAAGGTCGACTTATATTTTTGGGACATTCATCAAGGATTTTTTAATAGCTGGTTCTATTGCGTGGGACTTTGTAATACTCATGAAACCATAGAAGTGTTTGTACAGATTCAAAATGTTACACATACTTAGAAACTAGGACTCTATAAAATGTTTTACAACTGCGGGTCATTTCCCAATCCCCCAAAGGTTCCAAAACATCACATAGAACTGACAGATTGGCCTGGATTTGAAATTTTATACCTTGCCCCCAACCTGTAGGCCACCGGAAAATATACTAAATCCTTCGAACGCCACACGACTTATTGGTGACCCGGGAACCTGACCTGGGAACCGTAGTCAAGGTGTATAATTTTATGTGCAGCAATGATGCGGCGCGGTTCGATGGCCATAATCGGTGGCGGCGAGCCGCTCATCGTGGTGGAGGAGAGTGGCGCGGAGGACACGGACTCCTCCCCGCGCTCGTCGGCGCCGGGCCGCGGGCTCTCGGTAGACCAGGAGTCGCCCCCCGACCCCTACCACCTGTCCCCGTGGCGCGACACCCGCAAGCACTCGTTGCCGACGCCCTCCTGCACCACGGGACCCACTGCTAGTCAGGTTTGTACATTATAAAACAATGATTTACATATTTTCCAGTTTAGTCACGTGCTCACGAGTTTATTCTAGTTTCGGACTCCAAAACTAGTCGGGCATTCCCAATTATATCTACATTTGAGTAAAATCGGAAAATAGTACATAATTAATAAGGAAATACCCAAGAAAGTAAAAATATATGCAATAATCTACATAAAATAAATGATCTGTTGAGCGCCAGTGCGGTGACCAAACAAGTTTTTCCAATGTGTCTACTGCGTGGCAGTCAGCTTGATAAAATTCACCACACATATATATGCATTATATGATTAATGTATTACAACAGAGTCAGATTATGTCTGCCCATCGAAAAGTTCAAAAGTAATTATATACAGAGTCACACTCTTAGGACCTGTAAATAATTTCTGCCATTCGTAATTCCATTGAGAGCAAAAACGTGAAATAAAATCCTTCATAAAAGCATGAAGTCATGTCATGATATCATCTAAAAAAATATACCAATTTATTTATATTTCGTTTCAATTATTTACTTAGTATTTTTGATTTGTACGGCCCACTGAAGTTGATTTAGTACTGTGGATGTTTGTAAACATAACACCTGTTTCTGCTATCACACCCACGACTTGACGACTACAGTCTAAGACAGCGTTTGACTTGAATTGTTGTTTATGACAACATTTAATAAAAAAAATAGAATACTAACATAATAGGCAAAGACTTATAAAATATATTCTATATTTATAGCGCTAGGTTGTTACAGAAAACAATGATATGCTAGCATAAAACATTCACAGACCCTGTGTGAGTGAAACAAACAACACTTAAGTATTTTAATAATAATGCTACGCGAACATTAATATTACATAAATAAGGTTTCTATTTCCTATTATATAACACCTTTATTTATAAATTATTATCCTCGTAGGTTCGCCGTTTGTCGGAGAGAGGTGAGAGTGCTGCCCGCGATGCGCGTGAAGCAGCCTTCTTAGCCACGCTGAGCCAGGCGCCGCCTCAGCCTGGTGGTCGAAGGTATGTCAATTTAATCAGTATTTCCTTCTATAACTATAGTTGAAATGTAACATGCAAATAATAATTATTGTACTCTTGAACCTATATGGCTTCTTAAATTAAAACCTATTAGTACCTAACCGGTATTTGTTTCTTTGCAGACATTCCGTAGTTACGATATCTAAAGTGCCACAAGCACTGTTTGGACGTGGACGCCGAGAGTCCATTGCTGCATTCCCCGCATTAGCTCGTCGCCGAGATTCCGGCTCTAAGAAATGTGAGTTAACATAATTAATGCAGTACTTTAATAGTATATTTTCTCAATAAGAATATCTACATATTCTGCGTACAGCTTTAGTTTCTATTGCAGGCCCACCCGCCACAGACACATTTGGCAGTACCCATAACTTACAACTGGACATAATGGACGATATTGTCCAAGCGCGCAAAGTGCGCATGCGACTTTGGAATACCTCTAATGAACGTGTGTGCGAAGTCCAACCACTGGACGAGCGTTCTCCTATGAGTGGTTCTGTGCGGTACACGAACCGTGGACGCAGGCACTCAGACTATGTGGGCTCGCCTTTGCCACCAATACCAGCCCGTCGCAGAGCGTCTGAGATGCCCCCGCCGCCCCCCATTCCTCCTCGCACTGGCGCCGGCGTCGTCTGCACAGATACAGATCTTCATTTGATGCTTAACGCACTCACTTCATCGGCCACTGAAATCGATCGTTGTGGCAAACCCGAGCGGACTAGGCGCCTTGCTGATATGAGGTCGAGCAGTTTCGATGCATCTTCGCTGCGAGACAAACCTTTGGACTCGGGCACTACTTGGTTCACCAGAAGACACCAGACGTTAGCCACTAAGAAAAAAGAAAATGAACCCAAAAAGAGTAAAGTCACTTTTGCTCCGGATTCAAAACAAGCTCCTGGTGACGTTGCAGCTGTGGTTTGGGATAAGCCATCAGGATCTGTAGTAGATGCAAGTGCACTAGGCAGTGCTATCGAAGTGTTTCTAAGGAAAAGCTCTGCCGCAGAACCGGGTGCATCAACGTCAGGTGTAACAATTATAAAAGAATTAGCACCTAAGCAAACTGAGGTGCGACTGAAGGCACGAGACATTCCGGCTACGGCCAGGCAGGCCGGACGTCCCGAGGGGGAGCGCTGGTATCCCAACAGGCCAGAAGAAGAGGAAGCGGCAGAGAGTTGCGATGCTACACTCTGCAGCTCATTAAAAGACCTTTTTGTGTAGACATAACGTGTGTATTTAAAATCTTGTAAATTACAAACCTTTAGCTGTCGAGTAAAGATTCGTTTCTAAGATGGAGAGTGAGAGGTACGCGGCGGTGGACTGCGGTCGTGTGCCCCGACGTACCTGATTGTACTTTATGAATCTTTCTATGTGATAGACTACGCGCCGGCGCCGGTCGTCCTGAGTCGACTCACGACCGACGCCTGATTCGCGTAAAATTATTTTTAGAGTAAATTCTATTTTCATTGTAAATTTTTTGATATTAGCGATCAGAATATTGACTTATTGTTAGATAGAGAATTATATTCGTAATTACCGGGCGCGCGTTTTCCACGCCGACAGGCGGTCTCCCCCCGCGCGTCCGCCCCTGCCCGTCTCGTTCAACAATCTGTGTCTTGTAATCCAGTGTTACCATTAAAACAATTAAAACTTTCTCATGTAGCAGACATTAAGGAGGAGACGTCGGGAGAAACGTACGCTTAATAGACGAAGGCGACTTCCTGTCGTCCTTAATCAATAAAAGTTTTTATCGATGTTACATTGCATTTTCATTATATTCTTCACCCGTATGCCATCTAAACAACTCTGCAACAAAAAATTCTTGATCAATTCGTCAATTCAACCATCTACGTCACTTCACCCGTCACTACTGGTAACGAAAAAGTTTAACATAATTTAAAAAGTAATATTATGCTGTGGAATAAGGGGCCAAATGTCGCTGACGCATTTTTCTAAACAAAGAAGCCCGACAAACTTATAAGTGACATCGGAACCAATTTACCAAGTTTTACGTGATAACTTTTTCAATTACTTGGATAGGTAAGCTTCTATTTCGACCGTTTAAGTAAAGTAAACGTTAGATATCGTTTATATTCTCATAACTCTCCTAGCAGCGTAACAATCATTCTTGTTCACCCTTTAAACTTCAAGATCGATAGAGAGATAGCAAGGCGGGTTCTATACCTATACGTTGACACAATCTGACACATACAAAGAACATCATTAAAGCAGTTTCTTTAAGTTTAGCTTGAGGCCGCGCTAGTGTACTCGTTACGTTTATGTAAAAAGAAAATGGTGAAGTGGTAAGTTTTATTATTGACACATTTCATATGAGCCAGTATAGTATAGATTGGGAAGGGATCCGCTTGATACATTAATGAAAATAATTAATTAATAAGCAGTATATAAATATAACTGTCCTAAAGCAGGGCAAAGGCCTCACAGTTTGTGATAATTTTAAATGAAAGTCGTCCATAGCGATAAAACATGGGTAATTTTATTTTAAAAGATTTTTCGTAGTTAAATTCTAATGAATGTTTTACATCCTACATATACGAAATTGTACAGACTCAGTCTCATTATAAACTTGTTTTGTAAAGAAGGTTTCGTTGTTGTAAGTCGCAACGTACAATTAAATTAACTTTGTTGAATAAGACGAAGAAAGTACAGTTACTAGTTACTTACGAGTATTGCTCAACAACATAATAATTCCATAATATTACATTTAAATATGCTTTATTGTTGTTTATTAAATGAAGGCGTAATGTATTTATCGACACATATTTTTATTTTCTTCTCGTCCACGATGATCTTCCCTATTCTTGAAATGATGGCAATGTAAAGATAACTGGACAGTTGCAAAAACCAAGAACACTCAATAGTTAAGACACACCCTAGTTCATAAAATATAACACAAATCATTAACTCCTCTTTACGCAGATAGGTCATAATTACCACATTTCGTTGTGGTTTCAGTTTGACTAAGTGACGTTATTATAAACGAGTTAAAAGATAAAGCGAGACATTCCTAACAGAATACGTTGTTAATTGCATGAAGAGGGCCATTTGGAAGCTAATTTGAATGTCAACTCAGTTTCCAGAATTAATTGTGTTCGCTCAGTTCCCGTTCTAAAGCGAGGCTGTATAGTGGCAACCTCTAATTGTCCCCACTGAGGCATTTGCAGCTGAATGTTTAATAGACTTAACTCTATGACATGCAGGGGAAATGAATTGCTTGGTCATTATGAAAGCTAACGCAAAACCGAACAATTAAGTACCCATTTCCGATATATTTCCGAATAATAGGGATATTTACCCAGTTGTATATATCCCTATTATTTAATTTTAATCATGTTGATAATTCGAAATTTCCCACCAAATCGGTTGGTGCGAAGCGGTTCGTAAATCCATTATGTAAATAAAATCCGTAAATACCCATGTTCCGATTCAAATATAATTAGGTATATATTTTACGCAATACCACGGTCCAATGTTAGTACCAGACGAACTTAAAAATAAACATAAGTGGGCCTGGGAACACCTGGGTGAGAACCTTTTGTACCAATTCTCCCGGGCCGTAACCGATTCAGCAAACACGGATGCCAAAACAAAAACCGTAAGTACCTTAAAAAAATCACGTTATATTTCCAAAGTATTAATTTCCTGAAAATATACTTTCAAGTACTTTCTTCATGCTTACTTGTTTCTAAAGAGCTTTTAACCAGTTCTGTGAATTACTCCCACAGTGCCTTTTACAGTAGCGCTTACTTTTAAACCGAAAGTTTTGTTGGTAATTAACAGACTCTTTTTAACCGACTTCATAAAAAGGCGGGGGTTCTCAATTCGTCGGGACCTTTTTTATTTTTTTTATAGTAGCCAGAACACAGACGGGATGGTACCTTTAATATAGAAATCTGACTAGTATCTGGAATCATTATAACTAAACTACAGTTGACTTTTAAATAAGTGTTTTTTACTGACCGTACAATTGGAAGCAGAAAAGATAGAATAGGTATTCTTGCGGCAGTTTAATTAAATAGTGAATGCATAAGAAACGTATTCCTCCAAGTTTTACTTATTTTAACAAGGTGTTCCTCTGACTACGCCTGAAATAAGAGTAGTTAGGGGAACATCTTGTTAAAATAAGAATAGGTATTCGCTTAGCACTCCTGCTTCAGACAGCGAAACGGCAGACAAGTTGTCAAGTTGATATATTTGGGTATTGATTGAGTAACAAACATTCACTAGAAACCCAAATAACTCAACCTTCGCTAAATAATATTAGTAGCTTGTTATTAAAATACTCCGGCTCTGCAAAACCCTTTGGATGCGGTCGAGGCCGAAAATAATAATAGAGGGTATTTTCCTTTTTGCTCGCCGCGAGAACGTCGATAACTTAAAACCTAAATTAGATTCAAGATTTTTTCCGACTGGAAGTTCATCAAAGACCAAGAACACATAAAGGCGGAGGTCTATGTTTGACTTCTACAGAAGTAAGCGCGAATTGGCGGAAAGTGAAAATCAAATGCTTTATTTCCTCAATAGTAGACTCGATCACCCATGTTGACTTCATATTCATATTGACATTCAAAATCAAATCAGCTATAGTGCAGGTGCCAAAGGTACTACATAGATACTTGAGTATGTAAAATATGAAGACCGCATTCTGAAAAACTTGCAGATTATGATTCTGGATGTTGCTGGTACCTAAGTTTGTAGGTCCAACTTATTTTTATGCCCCATCCAAGGGAACACCTAACCCTTTTCTTCTCATATGATTACAGGTTCTTGTAGCCAACCAACCAAAAAAAAAACAGTTAAATAAATAAGAAAAGCGTATTTTTTGCACTTAACTCGCTCCATATCCCGGTTTACTATGCTTTTGTATGGAAATTTACAGTAATGTTGAGTACGTAATTTCTTTATTTATCGTTGGTAGCCAACGATAAATAAAAGAATAGGTTGAATGTATAATTCCACATTCACAAACAAAGAGGACGCCACGTGGTTTCAAGCGAAGCATACGCCATTGTTACCTTGTTTTTCGTTGGTGTTTTATAAATTTTATATATTCCGCCGCTTTTGTTAATGAAAGCTTGTTTTCATAAAGCTTTACGATTTACTTTTTAGTGTAAATTGTCGCCAAAAAATAGCTGTTTACCTGTAGGATGATCAAAGATGCATGGCCCAACCTCTAGAGGTACGCAGAAGTACGTTCATCAGGCGGTACCTACCCACGTCCAAACGATAAAGACAGCACTTTTTTAAGCAGCAATCATTGCAACATTCTTTTTTCATTTTTCATTTTGTGGTTAATCCGATGACCTATTTACAGCTAACGACATTGACGTGTTGATACGATCTACATGCACAGTAGCGTGTGATTACAATATACATTAATAAACATACTAACTACTACACATTTACCTGGTAGCCTGACCATGAACATTAAATAGGTCAATCTTCTTGTTTTATGCAAATCCTTGAATCACATTTCTGAAAACAGAAAATGTCGCATGTATTGATGACATCGTTTTAAATTTCAAAATAATGCATAGCTTATATTATAATAAGCTTTTACACATCATATCGCAATCATAAGATAATGTTTATATATGAAGAGTTTACATTTCACAAACTTGAGCGTACCTATTTAAATACACTCAATACTGTTTGTTTACCCGTATATCTAAAATCACAAAGCTACTATGTTATTCCAACATAAATCCGTCACATTCTGGATAGATTCAATTTGAACTCAAATAAATCAACACGATTCGTTACAAATGTACGATTCGTGCTTGGAATAGGTACGTGGTACATGTCCAAATCTTATTTGAGGATTTACACTCAAATTGGCCGAAACGTGTGACGTGTGATGGAAGAGCCGCAACGACGTGATTGGCTTAGCCGTGTGTACCCTGCCTTAGCCTTCATTGGAAAACCAATACCTGCACCCAAGTAATTTAATTGTGATTGCTGTATTAGGTCAGATTGTATGTATTCTTATTGTTGAAGTTCGAATGATGCTGAATTCTCGTTGCAATAAAATGTTTTTAGTTGTAAATCATAAACTAAACAGCTGTAAATAATATTTTTATTACTCATAAAGTAAACTAATTTGCTTAGTAATTTAATGACGTAGTTGATCATAAGAAATGCAAGAAACTAACTAGCAACAAATGTTATAGTAACTCTTTTTTTTCTATTAATACAGTTCATATAATATTATCTTATGAAGAAAACGTAATATATCCGTGTTGTGTTGGATAAGAATCTGACTGAATTAATGAAAAGATAAAAAATGGTCTGTCAGTGACTCTATTTTTTGAAAATAATGTATCTATCCATAAATCCACGAAAATAATTGATTTATTAAAAACCTCTACACTTCAGTAATGTTAATAAGTACTAACATTTTATCGTTTCACGCGTACGGAGTCATGACCTCGGCCTCGCTTATTCAAATAGGTTTACTAGAAATATACATATTTGAATAGGTTCATCACTCTGTACAATCATGTGACAAACATCGACGCGAAGCTAACTGTATTTAATATGTATGACACGTATAATCAATATCGAACTGGTTATCTAAACAATAGGGTTGCATGAAAAGACTTTCCCTATATGAAAATATCTGTCCGGAAAGCTGTGACATTTATTGTAGTTTTTCTATTGCTATCTGCCCCCTTACCATGAAATCTTAAAGCAGGGCAGTTTACGATGTAAAAGCGAGACGCCACTACGTGCAGTGTGATGCGGCGTCTCGCTTTAAGTAGTAAGGGGGCCAGGCTGGCCTTTTTAATATGTCTGGTAACAAAATTTCGTGTAGTCAAGAATTAAATTCCAATATAGTTTTATCTTTATCATGTTCCTACAGATGTATTTTTTACAATCTGGGTGACCTATTTATGAATGTTCAAATATAAAAGTTTAATTATTCTAAAGTAATTTATGTTGTGCCCTCAATGAATGGTTTAGCTTGAAATAATAGTACTCATCTTCACTTTTTTTATATGTATGGGTGTAGCTTTTTCATTACGCAGGATAAAGTTTAATTTAAATTATAAGTCAATACACATGACATAATAAAAGTCAACGCCTGGACAATGAAAATATATATGAATGGTGTTATAACCACTATGTGGGACGCGAATATAAATGCAATAAACTTGTTATTACGTTTTATATAGAGTCCTTGAAATAAAAGTTCTTCAACTACCTACAGCCTACTAGCTTGCATAATAGAATAGTTAGAATAAATTATAAGATTAGTAGTAATTTGCCTCAACAACCCAAGCTGGGGACACAATCTTAGATCATATTCCAAGGACCGGCTCAACGTTATTGGGTTTGTATTACGAAGCATTCCGGGGTTTCGGTCACCTTCTGTAATATACTTAATGGCGTCATCAGCTAATTAGTCCACACCTACAAGACTGCCCATTTACAGGACATCGTTTTATCATTCTGTTAATTACTCAATTACCAAGAATTATTCTTCGTAGCCTTGTTGGTCTAGTGGTTGCTGAGCGCGACTGCTGAGCATGAAGTCCTGGGTTCTAATCCCGAGTCGGGCAAAGTGTTATTGGGTTTTTCCATTAGGCAATTCTCAGTAGCAGCACAGAGTCTGGATTTGTGCACGGTTGATGACAATAGGCTCGCCCCCTATCACATTGGGACGTTTAACATAACTGGCAAAATGTGGGTGTGCTATAGGTACATCTCTGCCTTCCCATTCGGGGAATGCAGACGTGATGTTATGTTTTTGAGCTTTAACGTATAACAAATTGTAAAAATTTAGCTGATTTAGAGAGATTTAAAATGTTTCACTGACATATATCATGCCACAATATATTTCGCTCCGCAGACTACTAACTAAATTCCTACATTAAAATACCAACTGAAACAGTCCGTGTATTTACAAAAACAGTTCATTTTTTTAACTATCTTTGTAAATTATTCCAATTGTATGATTTACGTGATCATAGACGGTGAGGTGGGGATATAAATTCTTGTTGTTTACTTCAATACTGGAAGGAAATTGTTGACACAATACCAATATTCGCCTGTAGCTCGCATTCTGCCGGTGTTCAACGCTCGCGTTTACATCTTCATTTATTGTTACAGTCTACGAGAGCTACAGATGTAGAACTCTTTCATTATTTTCTGAGTTAATAAAGGCTATGTCGAAATTTCGCTTACCACATTTCAACAAAGAACGTAAGATTGCACCCCGCTTGCCTTTTACGCAAATTTTATGTAGACTTAATTTTCAAAAAGTCTTGTGCATACTATTTGAGCCTCAATTTATCAATAAATTGTAAAAGACTTGTCTCAAAAGTGAACTGAATGAGACACTCGATAATTTCTGCGGTCGAGACCTGCATCTGTGCCTATGTCTTTCTTCACAGCTCTAACAGTTCCTAATTTTAAGCGGTAGGCAGTAGCACTAGCACTGATAGCCGAGTGGTATGACTGTTGGACTGCCAAGTCAAAGGTCGCAAGTTCAAACCCCGGCACGCACCAATGTCTTTTCGAATTCACATGCGTACTATACATTAGTTATCAGTTGCTAAAAACGGTGAACGAAAACATCGTGAGGAAACCGGCACACCTGAGAGATTTTTCAACGGTGTGTAAAGCCATGTCAGAGGCCTACAGGCGGGTTAAAACTCTGACACCAGGTTGTTCATCAACCATACGATAAGAAAAAGAAGCGCTAGGCCTAAGATATAGCAAAATTTTGCTATCTTTTGTTTGCAGACCGCAAATACCTATATTTCAATAATCACTTTCTACGAAATAAGACAGCAGACAATATTTCGAACTTGACAACATAAAAAGCAATAGTAATAAGTAATTGGTGGCTTATAACAACCTGCGAAGGCACAGAGACAGGTATTAATGACCTTTTTAACGTGTTGGTAACACATCCATTTTTAATTTCTGTACATACCAAAGAGTTAAGAAATTTTGACGATAATTTTCGGATGAGAGTGGATGAGGCAGTTTAATCAACTAAACAAACTAAACCAAATATTGTTTCTTTCACTACCTCATGTTTTGTTTTGAACAGATAAGTGTCACAGTCTAGATAGGGATCTATCTAGGATAATCACGTCATTCCAATTACCACTTTACTAGCCAAGTAAGCCCAAACTATTAGGAGGAGATAACAGGGAGAAAGAGTAAGTACCGTAGAGTTACTACCGTTAAAACTTCTTTCAAAGTCTACTATAAAACGGTTGTTATTTATAAAAGGCATCTGTAATGTCAATATAATTAAAGCCAACAGTTCGTAAAGAATAATTGCAAGTACACTCTATCCACTCAACATCATCATCATCATCAGCCGGAAGACGTCCACAGCTGGACAAAGGCCTCCCCCTTAGAACGCCATAATGAACGACAACTTGCCGTTTGCATCCACCGGTTGCCCGCAACTCTGACGATATCGTCGGTCCACCTGGTGGGAGGCCTGCCAACGCTGCGTCTTCCGGTTCGTGGTCGCCACTCGAGAACCTTCCTTCCCCAGCGGTTGTCAGTTCTTCGAGCGATATGGCCTGCCCATTGCCACTTCAACTTGCATATGCTTTGAGCTATGTCGGTGACCCTAGTTCTTTGGCGAATTTCCGTATTCCGGATCCTGTCGCGCAAAGAAACTCCGAGCATAGCTCTCTCCATAGCTCGTTGAGTGACTCTGAGCCTCTCTAAAAGGCCAACCGTTAGTGACCACGTCTCAGAGCCATACGTCATCACTGGCAACACACACTGGTTAAAAACCTTCGTCTTCAGACACTGCGGAATTTTGGACGAGTAGATGTCGCATAGTTTCCCGAACGCTGCCCATCCGAGTTGGATTCTTCGGGCGACCTCTTTGTTGAAGTTGGACCTGCCTAACTGAACAGTTTGTCCAAGGTAGACATAGTGGTCAACAACGTCGAGAGTATCGTTCTCAACGATAACCGGTACGGGTGCGACATGGACATTTGACATGATCTTCGTCTTGTCCTCTATCCACTACGGGGATAAAAATTTCAATAACAAACAACAACAATACAACATAACAAACAACATTTTTTTCAAAATTAAAGAAAAACTCTATAAATCAAACCTAAACAAAAAATCAATAAATAAAATAGTTTAATCAAAAACGTCGCAACAAACTATATCCAGAACTACAAGCTGCAAAGCTAAAAAGTAATTTCAAAGAACCTTTTATGACGATGGGAATTCGTAGTGAAACGGACAACTGAGAAATGTTCCGTCGCCACGCTACGCTCGACGCTGCACAAGTAAGACGGTCATATCACAGTCAGCATTAAAAAAAAGAAGACATAATAAAGACATATGAGAACATAATAAGTGACATGTGTTTTATTCTAAGTTAAAATTTTATGAACATTAACATATCTCTTTCCATTTTCCATGTCATAATTTAGAAGCTCAGACTGCTGTTACATAAATTATGGTCATGCCTTTTTTCAGTGCAGTGTTTACATTCACATTTTAAACCTCGTTACAAGCAGTACAACGTTCGATATGTGACTTTGAAGACTATATACATAGGTAGGCAGCTACAAATAATCTGGTTATTGGAAAGCCTGGTAATTATAACTAGGGTGTCTTACCCGACCGCCGCTCTTCGGCCACTAGATCAATATCAGGACGGAGAACGGTGCGGTCAACCATCCACGTTTCTATTAATTAATTTGTATTTAATTAAAATTGATGAATATTTTATACAGTTTGAAACTTTTGAACCTTTGGTAGATGTCTTTATATTCCTTGGACATTTACTCCGAAAGCAAAGTATTCTCGTAGCTTATTTCATTATATTCATAGTCAGCCCATTACTAATATTATAGCTTCCTAAACAAAGCACAAATTCAATATTATTACATTTAGGATCTTAAATCTCTTTCGCCACAGTCCCTGCCGTTTATAAAAGTGAGTTAAGATCGAGTTTTCTTCCCGTGGTAGTCACCAACCTAAATAATTTACGATTTGCTCTGTCTCATTTTTTATGACTCCCCTGAAAAAAAAATCGTTTTAAACGCAAAAAACATAAAACGGTCTAACTGTTTAGTCAGGTAGGTATTAACGTAATGGAAAAAGAGCTGTTGTAATAGAAATAAAACTTTTACGGCACTTTTATATCTATTACAAGAAATGTTTGGACAAAATTCACTGTTTTTATTTTAACCGCCCGACATTTAAATTGGGTTTCTCCCTTGTTCAGGTGGAATGTAACGAGAAAATAATGAGGATATAAAATATGGTAGCGCAGGGAAGCTATTCCACGAATGAATCAGTCTTAGAAGTTATTTCCAAGGCATGGATTCATTCGCAGAATAAATACTTACTGTCATCTTTAGCGAATTTGTATGAGTACAAAACTGTATATATTCGTGGAGCAAATTAGGATGACAATTATGCACAACAAAATCTCAACAATAGATCACTACCTCGTCGCTAAAGCTGCTGGCTTTAAATAGTTGAGCATCAGCAAGTTAAATAACAAATGCTAATACCTAGCCATGGCAATGCGAGCTCCAGCCAGATAATGCAGGCAGTCAAGCACTCATTTCACTAAAGTTTATTCGGTCGGAAGGCCTGCTCGCAATCGAGCTCCATAATCCGCCTTCAGCTTTCAGGTATGACGGCATGCTAGATTAACCACTTTAGTCTAATGCAGGTCCGTCGATAGATCACCGGTACCAGTAAATGGAGTACATGTTTAACATTTGTGCTGTATTTTTGTTAGTGAATCACACTGGTGTTTTAGAAAATACTAGCTGGACTTGGTAGTCGCTTTGATGGTAATAAGAAGCCGAAGTGCTAACTATTATACATTTCGTACTTCGTTTGCAATAATGATGATGACGACTTGGTTCCAGTAGCTCACCAGGTAAAATGCCAGTGAGAGATTCCATTCAACATATTTACAATACAACTTAAAGCCTAACAGTGTCAAACTTCAATACTTTTTAGTTAGCCTTTAATAAAACTCTCCAAATAAACGAAATCGTAATATTTCAATAAAGTACGACTGAACACAGTCTGTCATAGATATTCATTAATTTAACCATGGGCAGCGGACGGCTTACCGTGCGGTTACCCATCATCTGCAGTTAGTCACTAAGCCCCTAGAGATAGATTATAGCAAGTCTGCATAATTCATAAATTCATTTCGTTCAGAGCGATTACATTTTCAACGTTGTGGGACCCAAAACTTTCCCCGATAATAGACATGGATTAAAACGAAACTTTCGGAATAAATTAGGGATTTTGAAGCATTATTCGACGCGACGCTAATAACCCGCACTTGTTAAATATTGTTTAATGTAAGCTTGTTAATAATTATGTATTCTTTTACTGACTGAAAATTATATGGAACAATTAAACCTACTTAGCAAGCTAATTAGGAATTAGCAGTTATATACGAGTTTATTTTTATCGTAAATAATATTTAATATAATGAGGTGGCATATTGGCAGGAAGATATCGCTCTTATTCATGAGACCCCTACTGTACCTAAAGTGTACATATTTTTTCAATCTTATTACTTTTTGTACAAGCTTACCAATAGTTAGCAATAATTATACATTGGTAAAGAAGTATTTGGACTTATCACCTTGGAAAGGTAATTGTTTGACTGACACAAAATCAAATATTTTTTTTAGTAGTTGTTTAAATGAAGGAACTATAGAACACTTTTAACGAGGCACCGTTGCCTTGACCGACGAACTCATTAAAGACAGCTTTTAGGCATGAGTAATGTCCAAAATGGAATTCAATAATGATGGAATAACTAGCACGCTGAGGTGACCTGACCAAGGTTATTTTTGTATTGAAATGTGGCTGGAATAAACCGTTTCGATGGCGTTTAGGTATATAGTAGACACTGATTCACGAAAGAAATGAGTTTGTCTGCTAATTATATATTAACAAATGTAATTACAAACGCTTCTGTTATATTCGCCAGCCTGTGGCTTACACTATCCCCACTCTAAAGGATGAAGAATCAAATACATTAATTTATTGCATCCCAGTGGTAATTAACGTCAGTGCGCAATAACGCTTAACCCTAACGCTTTCTGGGAACTCACTGAGTGCAAAATCCTATAAACCTTGTGTTACCTAACCAATACTAATTATAAGGACCATTAATCCACTCCAGGGCGTTGTATTTCCTTCCCATTACCTTTACCTCTAGAATAAATCTGTAAGAGAACATACACTGCCTTAGCCACATTAAAAATGAACAGTAAAAAAATATATAATAAGTAGTTGGAACAAAAAATTATGAAAACTCATTTTTAAGTTAAGCTCGCCTCTGTTATTCTTTGCTGTATTTAAAGTTGTACGCTTTGTGTACATTCAAGAATTCAGATTTAACATCATAGGAATAATACATTTGGAGGCCAACAAACGGATTTTCCAAACGAGGTTTGTAGCTTAAAGCTACGTGGTTCGTAGCACCGTACGTCTCGTAGCACCGCGTAGCCGAAGGGCATGTAACTAGATTTCAGCACGCTGAGCCATAAATGACTCAATTAATATTATAACGTTATCGCCATGTCACCTCCTGTAATGTTATTGAGATAAACTGATACATGATACATGAGAATATTTATGATAGTCGTGCGTTTACGAATATAAATAGCACTTTCACAATCATTGCCTCATTGGTCTAGTAGTCGCTAAACGTGACTCTTGAGCGTGGGAACCTGGGTTCGAATCCATGGTTGGTAAAAGTTTGACTGGGTTTATCCGTGCGGTAATTCTCAGTAGCAGCACGAATTCTGGATTTGTGCCAGGTTGAGAGCAATAAACTCGCCGTTTATAACATTTAGACCTATATTATAACTAGCGAAATATGTCCATCCCCTTGGGGAATACGAGCGTGACGTTATGTTATGTTTTACACAATTTATACTTAAGTTTGATTATAAAAGATTCTGTAATGTGTACTAGCTGTGTCTACTCGTGAGGATAATTCGGTTCCTAGGAAACAAAGCACCCTTTGTAGTAATTTAATTATAATCTATTCATGTGTAGCGAATTACGAGGAAATTAGGTTACAGCCAAATAACAACCTTACATGTTACCGTCAAAGTTTATGCATGTTAAGATGTGTTTATATTAATATTATATCAATGTATATTATGTTATGAGTTGAAAGAATACTACTATTAAGATTTTGCTTAAATTGTTGCTAAAAATAAAAATACCAAATACATATGAATAATTGATTTATTATTCAATCATTATTTAAATAACTATCATCATCTATTTTATTATTATAGACATCTATATTTTTGTATCATTTTAACTTGTTTAAATTGCCTGCGTCCGTGTCACTGTGGGGTGTGCGAACTAAAAACCTGCGCTGTTCTACACTCAGCATAAACACAGTAAGTGACTTTTTCGATACTGCATGTTTGACAGTTCGAGTTTCGGTACTGATTACTTGTTTATTTCTCAACTTGTATTTATCTTATGATTGAGCTGTCATGTGTGCTGTGTCGAATAAATGTTAGTCTATTCTATTCAAATTGTTCTTATAGACATTTGTTTAGGTAAGAAAATAAATAAATCAATTGATATTTCATGTGCACTGGTAATTGACGAAGGGCTTCACCGACAATAAATGAATGTATGACGATCAGCGATCAGGTTAAAACTACACCTACAAGGATGTGAGACAACAGTCCCTTCATCTCGCCAAATCCTAAGTAAACGAACGAACTTGGTTATTACTGCGTGTAAATGGTTTAGGTGTGACATACCTTTAGCCGCATGACAAGTGTTTATTAAACCCACCGATCAGATAGTACAATGGCTAAGCGGTGAGTCTGGCACGCAAAGAGCTACGCTTTTGATTTCGAAAACTTTATGCCTTTATGATTAAGTAGAGTCTTTTATCGCCCTTTCTCAAGAAATAGTGTGAGATAATTAAAAAGAAAAACAATATAATTGATACCGTGATCAAATTTTCTCAACATGATCTCTTCTCGAAGCTATCACGTCTTAAATAACCCTGTTCAAATAATCTCAACCCGACTCAAAGTGTACACTAAAACACGTGCTATACCTTTAAATCATACGAAATAACCTTTATCAAATCCTCTGACATTTACAGATCGATAACAACTAAGCACCCATAAATATAAATTGGTGGAGAGAGCGCAGATAATACGGACCTAATAGAAATCCGTCGTAATAAGGCCGTTACATAATACAAGGACCTCGGCTGATCCAATTTATTCAAATAGATTACCGACGTCGTCAAAGACTTTAGTAAAGCAATCCGTCAAAATCACAGTAAATGTAAATGGATAAATATTTGACAAAGGTTTGATTCCAGACAGTGTGCCTATACAATACACAGATCTCTTTACCTACATGCTTAATATCAAACCGGATTTATTATTATATGGATAACGCGATAATCTCTTCAAAGTTACACATGCAGACACTGGTTACCGATTTATGGACGCTAAATGCCGTCATGTTACATACGTAGAAGTTAGGTATATATTACTAACCTTCCGTGGACTAATGTATTTATATCTGGGCGTCTAGATACGACGGCATCTCCTAATGAGATGTTGAAGTGTTACTGATTTCATCAGAATTTACTCTCTCGGTCCGATGTGTTTTCGATTAATGTAGCATTTTAGATCTAAATACTTCTGTAACAGCATCCAACTATTTCTTGAGTACTAATATTTATTGAAGGCATAAAAAAGACGCAAAATTTACTGAACATCTATCAAATAATGTCAAATAACTAAATAGAAGAACAACCCATAAAACTACGAACTGAAGTTTTAAACGTTTGTACGACACGAATGAATACAAACACACTTTATGAAATTGCAATAAACTTGACGATTGGTACTGTTTGTCAACATACAAGAGGCGCCGACGAGCTACTAAAGTAATAATAACCATTGCGGGAAACCACAAACTCTACAAAGTATACATTTTCTCATTCTGTGTGCAAATAAATCCTCGTGAGTTAATTGAGAAACCTCTGTCCTAAATAAAGCCGTTACGGTGTTCTAAAATGTTATGTTGCATTATTTATTTTACTGGAACTGGTAGCTACCTATCTTAGTCCCTGAAATATTAATTCTCTTTTTTTTTTTATAAAAACGACTCCCCACACTAGGAATGTCTCCTGTGTCGTGGGTGCGTTTCACAAACATGAAATATCACATACACAAACACCCAGACTCGGGACAAACCTCTGCGGTTCACACAAATTTTTGCCCCGTGTGGGAATTGAACCCGCAACCCTTAGCGCAGCAATCTAATCGCTTAGCTTCGCTGCGCCAATCAGGTCGTCAATTTATAAAGTAACTAGAGTCGAACGCGAACAAAAGAATCATTCAATATATCACCCCCAACGGCTACAACCATTATTTTTCCTGGCGTAGCTTGACGTCTCGTGAATGGTCATCGAGCTAAAGGGAGTGAAGGGTACTGCAAATATCATGAATAAACCGTGAACACCGATTGAAACTCGACGAGACCACTTGCATGAGCAGCTTGAGCGATGTGCCGGGAATATACTTTACCACACAGTTTTTCAAAACCAATTGAAAACGCTCTTTATATACGCTTCATTTTATAGTTATTAGTGTATTATAGTTAGTTATAGCCTTTAATAAACTGCAGTTTATGTAACTTTGTCATTAAAATTATGTTTTCCTAATCTTTGTATCTCAATGTTATATTACCTCATGACTTTATTAATATATAGTTATGTTACATTAGGCTAAGGGTTGAACCATTTAAAATATTTTTTAAATGATTCAATCATTAGACTCATTAGAACATAAAAATAATATTGCCTTTTTAAGAGTGATGTGTGTGAAAACCCGGTTAATATCCGCCTCACTTCACACGCATTTCATAACAATCAAACCTCCCCTTTCCCAGTAATAGATGTTATTGCCTTTTCCGCATAACGGAAAGTCACAAACCAAGTTTACTGCCGCCAATCTATAAGACCCTTTTCTTCAATTCTATGAAATGAAGTCGAGGAAAAATGTACTTACAAATCTGTAAGTAAAAACAACTGCTACGAACCTATCGTTTGGGGAAATACGCTGACGAATTAAATCTGTTACCAAGGCGACTCAGGGTCTCACACACAAATGGGTCCCATTTGTACCAGCACAGGCTCCTCAATAGTGCTCCTTTTTAAACAATTTTATACTATTTCCAGCCTTTAGCTGTTACGTCATTTAATTAATTCATTGAATCCCGAGTGCCGTTTTAATTTATTAATTAACATCGTTCATTACTGACTTTAAAGCATGTATCTCATTTAGTTATGTACCTAGTTACTACATAGTTTAGTTTTATTAATTGTTTGGTTTGCGTTTATAGCATTAAACAAAGCTTGTTATAAGATAAGACACGTAAAATAAAACGATAGGCTTATGATAAACAAGTATACAACAATTTTATCATTATTTTTAATAAACGACGATTTACTGAAAATGACAGCACTATTACTATTAGGTAGGTTCTCGGTATTCGTGCAAAAAAAATAGTAAGTAGTGGGTGACAATTGTTTTCGTGCTTTGTCCCTGTATTTATCGATTTAATAAGTGTTAGATATAATTTTTCTTATGTAAATTTATATCTTTACGACAATCAGTATTAAATAAACTATTTACCTAATAGTTTATTTAATACTGATTGTCGTTACATTATTTTTTGTCGAGTTTATGCTTTTAATTGTAATATTTATTATATATATTATTATACCAGCATTCTGCAGGCCGAATAAACCTGAAGGGTGATCCAAAAAATATTACTAAATAACATACCTTGCCATTAGCTTTTTAACCAAAGGAAAACTAATAAAAACTTCGACGGAAAGAGAAAAAACAGATCTGTTATATACTAAACACGCACAAGTAAAAAGATAATATTTCAATACGATAACGTATTCAATTGAACAATAACGTACCTGAAAGAATTTATGAGGTTTTGCGGTCGGAGGTACCCTCTGCCGTTCGCTCTCCCACCGAGGTTGTCTGCAAGGCAATTAGGTGCGGTCACAGCTTTTCACCAACAATAATCCTTAATGAAATTTGCTCGAAGAGATTCATTTATAGCCCATTAAGTTCCCATCAAAGATATATCTTACTCAAAGAGTCGTTTTCTCGCTTCGTGTGGCGCTCACCGAACTATAAAAGGCTGAGATTATTTGATGTAATGTAATTGAAGGGAGATCGATGACACGTTCTCAGAACTATACGAAAGAAGCTATTCGATTGGTTTCGCTGAGGACTGACCCGTTTATTATGTACTTACTCAATATTGGTCTACTTGACTTCACACTTGACAGCATCGAACCACGACCATTTAATAGCTATTACTTTTATTGAATACTTTTGATATGATATCAGATTTGTACTTAAACGTTATTTTATAGTATTTCCTTCCGATAATTTGATAGTGCGGCTCCTTTGAGGTGAAGCTGTATTTCCCTTGACCAAATATTAGATGGGTGCACTGTACCTATTAACTAGTATACCTATATTTTATTTGTCCAGATCATTGCTTCTAACACGTGGAGCCGTCGCCGTCGGTCGCGATTGCGAGACGAATGCCCATTAAATGTTTACGCACAAACAGTAGCCTTCAAGGTTTGACCGTATGATATCGAATAGACGGTAACTGATTTACAGAGGAGGTCCCAGTGAGCTGGATACTAATTTATCCGCCGTATTTTGTTAGACCGGCTAAGCAACATTTTCAAAAGATTTTTTCCGCAATAAGTTGTCTACACAAAGCCTATGAATAGTCAAGAACCTAATTGCCTATTTTAAATATCGTTTCAATGTTATAGAAAGGTTAATGAACTCTTCGGTAATTGTTTTGTAACATCATAATTACTCCCTTAATATTATCGTTATTACACGACGGTATCGACTATGGCTTCATTTTCAGACCGAGGTAACTGTTATTAGGTTTTTTTTTAAGATATTTATAAAGGGTAGCAGACTTTAGTTAGGTATTGTGCTTTGCTCTATATACAGTTGACTCACTATTACTTGTTATAATGCACCGCAACGAATAACCGCAATTTTTATGTTCCTTTATGCAGGTCTGGTAGTATATATTAGTTAGTTAGCTACTCCCAGAGATTGTGCTTCAAATAATGTGTAAGTAGGGCTAGGCCGCCCATTTTAATAAGCTTGGTAAGCGTACAGTTTTAGTATCTCATGTAGATGAGCGTAACATCTGTTTATAAGCACAGCAATAAATATAGTCAACTTTAAAAGCGAAGTTTATAACTCAATCATTCCTTTATACCTCACTAACGGGTGAATAGTCTCAGACAATGGACCCTAGATCAACTGTTAGGTACATTTGGGCCCAACGACCTGATTGTCGCAGTGGTGGACTGCTGCGCAAAGTGTTTGATTCTCGCACGGACAAAAAAATGTGTGATCCGCAGATGTTTGTCCCGAGTCTGGGTGTTTGTGTACGTGATATTTCATGTTTGTAAAACACACCCGGACCGTGTGGTATCCTTTCCTCCTATGGGTGTCGTAAGAGGCGAATAAGGGAAAATCAAGAAGATGGGCAGCAGCGTCTTCTGTAACTTGACCACAAACACTGCGATCCCCAAGTCGCTTGCCAAGCGTGGGGATTATGGCAACCCCCCCCCCTCCCTCTTCTAAAAGGAGGAGGCTTTGTTCAACAGTGGACGTCTTTCGGCTGATGATGAAACACACCCACGATACAGGGGAAATTCCTAGTATTGAACAACAATTTTATTAAAACTAGCTTCCGCCCGCGACTTCGCCCGCGGTTACATCATATGTGCGTCAAAAAATGAAGATTGCAGAAGATGTATATAACGCACGTAAAATGTGAAGCGTTGTTTCATGGCATAAATAACCCTATTGCAAGTAGAAAACAAAATATTTTCGTTAAGAAGAAAACAATATTGGTATCGGCATTTGTAACATTTACGTGTGCATCAAGTGAAGCTGAAGCAACCCCACCTAAACTTGGTACCTACCCTGTAAACTTTACCGAAAGTACGTGCAAAATGAATAGGTGTAAATTAAGTAACAATGTAGACAATACAGCGAATTGGATTCAGTGAAGCGCGGGTAATGGCGCGATTGTGAGGGACCAAATCTCGTTAGTCAATAGTTGGCGTTAGGGCGCCGACGTTGACGGCGGCCGCCGAGACTACAATTTTCTAGAATAAAATAGGCACACTTTCTATGTCGGGTACGTTGTAGCTCTCCAGTAATTTATGGAGGGTTTAAAGTATGCCTGTTATCAATATTATCCGTTCAAGTGATTCTTAAAGCTACTAATAAGCGTAAGGTTTTATTTGTGTGATGTAGTACCTATACGATACGAAACTTAGTACTTCATGTGCAAGAAAGAAACGTGTAATAATATTAAAAGAAAAAAAATGCAATCTATTTCAGTAATGTTCAATCGTCTTTCTCCATCATCGTCTTTCAATCAAAATAAAAATTACAATTAACGAGTTGACTTCATAGTCAATTTTTTGAGCTCATTAATTAAAAAGTCTCTTCCATACCTTACTCCATCCCAATTCCTGACAAAATACTTGATGTTACTAGCTTTCATTTATGAAAAAAATCGTAGCATTAAAGTTGCTGGTTGTTATAAAAATGCCAGTTAAATCTTCGACGGAATAACAAGAAATATTGCAGGAAAGAAGCGATATAATGAAGTCACTAATGCAATCTGCCAGTCAAGCGTGCCAATTATTACAATGCCGGAACGTCTTGCTTCTTCCTTTTTACTTTCACAATAGATTGTACAGATGACAAATGTTAAAGTTAAACATTTATTTTATTTTTGAACGCAAACGAATTTATACCTTGTGCTTTCGTTAATACAGTAGAGCAATATAGTTAAGTACGTATTATTCAAAAGCACATTAAAAAAGGAATAACATTAATTTTAAATAAACGTATTTAGTTTCTGTACCTCAATTTAGAAAATATATTAAACCTTTGTTAGCCAACCTATATGTAAGTAATTAAGTATTCCATTGTTACCAATAAGTTTTGTTTATCTGTGGAAACTGTTTCTGGATATTGTTAGCTAATAATATTAATTATAAAATCTGTTTGTTTCCCATAATAAACAAATAAAAAATAGCCACCTTAAATTATGTTTGCCATCAATTCTAGAAATAGAAATAACAGAAGAATAGAAAAAGCTCATATACTTGCAGATACAGATGCAAATCAATTCAAAAAGAAGTAACTAGGTTGATGGGCCGAGCTACAAGAAAGCTTAGTTGCGATCCATTTTCTTGAACAAAACTAAAACCGCCATCCCATACGATGATCTTAGTACCAATATATCTATCATATCTTGCAATACGAAGCTACGATATCACAACTACAATTGTTAGCAAACTCAAATAGTATTATTAAACATCAATAAGCATATGCATACAAGAATCAGTACTCGCTCCCAATGTGTGTGTACTCTATGGAATGACCTCCGTTACCCCGGGCCTATGTCAACAGGGGCCTTAAGAACTCTGCCCGTACCACTCCACATCTATTACCTATTTGCAAATACATTGAGATAACGTAAAATAGACACTATCAAAAGTTTTTATAGATAAATAAATAAACTAACCATCAATGTATAACTATCTCTTTAGTCTAGCAGTCACTAATTGTGACTGCTGAACATGAAGTCTTGAGTTTGAATCCTGGGTCGAGCAAAATGTTAATGGATTTTTCTGTTAGTCATTTGCAGTAGCAGCACTCTAGATTTTTAGATAAGAAGCAGGAGTCTAGATTTGTGCCTGGTTGATAGCAATAGGCTCACCCGCTATTACAATGGGCCTATAACATAACTGGCGGAATCTGAATGTACAATGTACATACTACACACTTCTGCGTTATGTATATATCATTGTATAAAGCTGATTAATTATTATTTTAATATTACCAGCCCGTATTGTCCCACTGCGGAGCAGTAATCGAATAGATAAAAGTATGATTTCCATTCAATAAATCACCTAACATATTTAAATTACACTTTTACATTATTGGCTAGCAACCGCAATGTCAACAGACATCATTATCATGCGCGTCAAAACCAGTGAAAGTTTAACAATTAGCCGACATGAAAAGGCTAACAGATGCTTAATCACGATAGATGACTACGACAAATAAATATAGGTTTTTTTCCATTGTATTCATTCAAACACGTATTAATGAGAAAAAATACGTGTGTCGCCATATCATTTGGGTGGGTAGAGGGTACTTCCGATTGTCATTTTGCTGCGACGATGTGAAGTGGGGAAGCGGTTTTATGACATTAATTAAAGTAACACAAAGTGTCACTTTGTTTATAGTAATCAGGCTAAAAAGTATAAGGTAGTTACCACCACTTTAACGACTCTTACATCTTCGATCAAATAATTTAGATAATGTTAAGCAAGATAAGTATGTTAAACTCCATCGATATACCTCCGCCTACCCCTTTGAGAAATACGGGCGAGATGTTATGTTAAGTTCACCTATTAGCAAAGAATTATGATGTATGAAGAATGTAAGTAGGTATTCTGCTCTATTCTGTGTTCGACACACACACATAAGTTTTACCTCTTCTTCTATAAGTCCCACTCCAATTACTGAAGGTCGGCTTTTTACATAATTACATAGTTAGGTACTAAATAAATCATCTAAGTTATTTTTTACGTCGCCATTTCATTATTTCGAATTAAACCTACATATAATGAACTTTACTTAGTGGCCTGCAAAAATGTTATAAAGTGATCGGCCTTGATAAAAGATATAATTTGTTACGGGACTATATTTTTGCTTCTTGACTGTAATTAATTTCTACTTCATCTACCAAGTAGTGCTTGTTGGTCTTGTTACGTCTAAAGATAAAGTTTTAATTTTCTAAAGAATTCGGAAAGTTGAGATTGTTTTGCTCGATCAAAGTGTTTTGAGAAACCCTGAGGGCGGGCTGAGGGGCGGGAGCGGAGTCAGCCGGGACCTGCAACAGGTCCTGGTCCAGACGGGATCGATACTCGGAGCCTGGATCATGCGCACTACGCATTGCAAACACAATGCGCTCTCTGCTACTGCTCTGCTTGTCATTACTCGCGCCAGGTATGTCAAATATAACTTTTATTAACTTTTTAACTTGCCTAAGAACTTATTTTGACTAAATTCATAAAAGTATTTATAGTGTGCGCGTTTTCCAGCTGATTTTCAGCCTCTAACCTACTTTGGACCGCAAATGTCAAAGATTGTCTATGGTTCACGGTCTTTGTTTTGATTAGAGAATTTTGTCGAAATCATTTATTAATATTTTATCATATTGTTACGACAAATCAATTAGATTATATGTAAATGTCAAAATACGTAAATGTCTCTGAAAACATGAAAGAGCATGAAACGTAAACAAGCTACAATTTGTATCGCTTTTCTTGTGTTTATGTTTACATAAATGTCCAACCACATATTTCCTCATTTTACTTTTTTAGGAACAATCAAAATAGGTTTTATGTGTTAATGGAAATACCAAACTGTTAACTTATATTGATAATAATCCAAAGCAAAATGTTCGCAATTTTTAATATTATTATTTAACAGATGCTTAGCGTAACAGTCTATCATGTATCTTGATTATGTTCCAGAGGGCGAGTGCGACCTCCTTCGGGACAGTGTGCACGTGACGTCAGCGGCAGCCAGGCCCAACAATGAGCTGTGGTGCTACAAGTGCCTTGCCGAGGTGCCCGACGACCGCTGCGCAGACCTGCGGCACAACAACTCGGCGCTTATACATAAGTGCCACAACGATCGACGGATGTGCATGGTAAATACTATCACACATACTTCCTATGAACATTGGTTGAACCCGGAGGAAGAACATAGACGTAGAGTCGTACACTTTTATCCTCATTAAGGCTTTCATAAAGCTATAGTAGCTACAGTTTACAGATCTACAGATCACAGATGAAGTCGCGGGCGAAAGCTAGTCCCTATATCCACACAAACAAGCGTGTTCTCGCTAGTCAGCCTAAATTGCCTTTATTTGAATGCATTCAAGACCGCTCGTTGTTACGAGGGGGCAAACAGCGTTCTATAATGGATGCTAACTGTCTGTCACGAGAACCTATTTTGTCGCATGCAAATCCAATTGGCAACAGTCATAGGAAAGATTTGCTACACTGAGTCATGTATGACACCCCAGATTAGTTATATTTTATACCGGCATTGGTCATAGTCATAAGGTTTTTATTTCATATAGGCTACAAAAGGGCACTTACAAAAGGTCAAATCTAGTTGCTATAATAAGGACATTGCAAAGGCAAACCTAATACCTCCCCGGTTTGACATTGGCTAATTGGTACTTATAATGTGCCATAATCGGATTTTGAATACCATTTAACATTACAGGTAAAGCGTTTCTCCTTCACGACATCAACCGAGAACTCCACAACTCTGCCGAAAATGTGGGCCTTGGAGCGCAACTGCACCAAGCACTGCGAGCCGGGATGCATCGTCATCGGGGAGCGGACCAAACTGTACGCCTGCACTTCCTGCTGCACCACCTCTCTCTGCAACTACGGCTCCGGGGCTCATCCACAAGTCGTCGACCTCTTCGTCCTCGCCACCGCAGCACTTATCATACTATTATGATTTCACTAAACTGATTAGATAAGCAACATTTACCACGAAAGAAGAGAAAAAGAGCGGGAGTGTACATTTAAATATTTTAATAGGAAATTGTAGTCAAAATCATCGTCGTTGTAGACGCTTCATTCTGTCTTGATAAAATATTAATGAATCGCCTAAAAATTATTATTCTATTCTATTCTATTCTTTATTGAGCTCTTCTAAAACTATTATTATTCTCCCGTTCTTCTCAGGACGAAAACGATATTCTTTGAGCCGGATTACAGAGGAGGATGACCTTTAACAAATCTAACGAAATACTCAACTGGTAGGAACAACTATGTGATCAATTTAAACTTAGACCATATATATATAGTATTAATTATTTTTTATTAAATTCCTATACGTACAAAAATATGAACTTATCACGAATAAAATAAAAATATTTACTTCTTATTTAAATAGAGAAAGCTTATCCAGATAAAGTTCCTTTGCATTACTTATTATGAAATTGAAGAATATTAGTACAAGTAAGTTTATCTTTCATTCGTTTGCGATGTCACAAAATGCAGCATTCGTGTTAATAAAATGCCATTTTTAGGATTAGGTACTAATTAATTCGAGAACTGTAATTTTATAAATTACGATTTTATCGAGCACATGTAGCTCATTAATCTGTAAATTACCTTTTTTTCTTAGGTAGGTATGGAATTTAGTATTACTTCAAAATTAACCACCGTAAATAATATTTTACATACATGGTCGTTGTATAAGTATTAATATAAAGCAACATAAAGCTTGACACCCACAACAACTGCGATTTAAACTTAAAAGCTCTTTAAATCGTTAAAAGCTCTTTAAAAACATACACGATAAATAAGTATTCTGCTGTTCTGAACATAGATAGGTACCTACTTGCTTCATGTAAATGCCTAAAATATATGTACCTACGGAGCTGCTAGCTCAAACTACATACTTTCTCAATATTAGGTAGTAGGTAACATAGGTAGTTAATATTTATTGGTTAATAGTATCATTTGTTTTTCACATCTGTTTTTGAGTAGGTACGTGAAACGCCACTTTTTCCATTATACCCATTATAAAAGGCTTGCAGAGAGAATATCATATCGTATTTAAGAGAATAGATATATTTTGCTATGTAGAGATAATAATTATATTGCCTTATTATAATGGTAGTACCAATGTGTGATTTTGTTTGTATAATTCCAGTCTTCTACGTTTCGGTTAGGTATAACAAAAGACTATTGTGGTTCCCACGATAACGTTATTTTACCTACTATTATGTCTGCAGCTAGTGACTCTATTTGCATCAAGCTCTGCTTATTCAATAATAAAACCTGCTGATAATGTTTTTCTTTTATCAAATTAAGTACGAAATAATAGATAATTATATTATGACATTAAAATTATATTACACATACTTAATATGAGGTTGTAATTAAATTATGTTTTTGAAATAATAAAGTTATATGAAGAATAAACTTAAGTATTAATTGTGTTTTACTATTACTATACCCTCAGATAGGTATTTATTTATTACTTTGCCAGTGTTAATTTATTATTTGTTAATTGATTATACATTCTTACTGATTCCAAGAAGTAGATAAGTACCTAGTATCTACTATTAACTCTCTCACGCTCTACTTATACGACAGTGACTTCGCCTTATTATTCATTTATACTGTTGACTTTAATCTTATTGTTTTATTTAGGTTTTAGTGTTTATGTTTTATAACGATTGTATGTGTACTATTTATACTTAAAGGTAGGTAGGTATTATGCAATATCATCATCATCATCAGCCCGTTGCAGTCCACTGCTGGACATAGGCCTCTCCCAATGTACGCCACAGAGCCCGGTCTGCTGCTTTACGCAATATGCGGAAGACAAAATGCTTTTTTGTAACAAGCGCCTTACTAAAAAAAAGAGCAATAAATTATATTCTATTTAGGTAAGCAGAA
Organism: Abrostola tripartita; assembly: GCA_905340225.1. NCBI lineage: Eukaryota > Metazoa > Arthropoda > Insecta > Lepidoptera > Noctuidae > Abrostola > Abrostola tripartita. The sequence goes on from HG996494.1 coordinate 4,361,323, forward strand.
GTGACATTTGAACTTACCAACGGATACTAATATTACTAATGTAATTAATAATTTATGTATACCGTTGCGTAATAATTACAGGAAATCCAATCAAAAACATGGATACGTGAACGGGTATTAGGTACTGTCTATTTTAAATTATAATCAGTTTCCCTTTGTTTATTAACTCATTACGTAAATATTACTGAATTTACTTGAAAAACTAAGTGTACAGACTACAGACATGTAAAATAGGTGGGTGTTATATTATTTGCAATCAATGAAGTCAAAAGAGTTACAAGATCTGATTGCATAAACCTAGTTAATATGGATAAACACGCGTGGGATGTGATCTAGGTACAGTCATCATCAAAAATATATTATCAACTTTAATTTAATTTCCTAAATAATTTATATTTTACCTGGTAATATCACGTATTGTTATCATTTTCCTACCATTATTGGAGAAATATTTATTAGGCCTACACTCGTTTTTATTAATCCTCAAATAATTTTACAAAGTTATATACATATATCCTACTAGTTACTAGTAAATGATTTTAAAATAATTATGTAGGTAATCTGTAAATAATGAGCTGTACCTACTTTATCAGATTAGGCTCTTACCTGTCTACACTAAGAATGCGGTGAAGAGAAGGACTTGGGCGCTGTCTAGGTATGGTGACCTTCGGTGATATTTATTAATATTGTTTTACAAAAAATGTCAGGATATTTTTAATTATTTAACTAATAATAAGTTTCAAATTGGAATGCTTCATAGTATTAACTTTGGATGTGGACTGTGCCTTCCTGACCTCGTGTCGCTCTAAGGTCAAAAGTAAATAGGTATGATGCAACCGTAAGGAAAAATAATTACTACGTCGTCGAATTCGGACAGGATATACACGCCGCTGGGTTTAGGTTATTTGATTGGATCCTATTCAGAAGTAAACATTCTGAATGTAAGATTGGTTTTGGTAGACATGGTTTTTGGTTTGATCTGGGTTAATTTACTGATTGAATTAAATAATTATAATCATTAGTGAAAAATTGTCAATTTTTGTCAATATATAGTAATAATATAATTACTTAGGACTGTAACTTGATTATTTGTTTACCATGCCAGGCCAAAGTGGTTAGTTTGTAAACGAAAATAAACATGTTAATAAAAAATACAAGTATGTTATATAAGTTAATTTATTATGAATAAACAATGCACAGAAATAAATGCAATCCCTAGTTTGCAACCTAAAACATAGCAATAAGTTTATCATAATTGGAATGACCCATATTAATTGTATTCTCTTGAAGACTGGAAAGGTATTGGGAGGACATAGTTTTAAACTTAAAAAATATTGTGTTATACTTTTATAATCATTACTGAATTAATTTAGGAGAGTTGACCACAATCGGAGACAATGATTTTCTTTGAGGGCTTGCCGGACTGGGAGCCGAAAGCTTCAACTTGCTTGACCACATCCAAGCCTTCCACCACATTGCCAAAGACGACGTGCCTACCGTCCAACCAAGAGGTCTTCACAGTGGTGATGAAGAATTGGGATCCATTGGTGTTGGGGCCAGCATTGGCCATAGACAATACACCGGGGCCAGTGTGCTTGAGGACAAAGTTCTCATCAGCAAACTTCTCGCCATAGATGGATTTTCCACCAGTGCCATTGTGGTTTGTGAAGTCACCACCTTGCAACATGAAGTTGGGGATCACTCGGTGGAAGGTGGAGCCCTTGTAGCCGAAGCCCTTCTCGCCGGTACACAAAGCGCGGAAGTTTTCACACGTCTTAGGGGTGACATCTGTTCTTAACTGTAACAAGTGGAAAAGTTCGTAAAGAGTGTATTCTAGAATAAACATTAACGTTTACTTCCTATTTTCCACAGATAAGGTTACTGTTTCAATTATGGGTGTGTCATTATCGCGAGTCAATGTTGTTATTAGCGAATGAGTAATACGAATTTTCACCGATCAGTACAGCCGACGCCGCCGGCGCACCGCTTACGTGTGAATATTTGATATAACACCTAACAGAGGCCCTGTATCTGATACAAAATATAAACATCTCAGATAATGGCAAATTCCGCTTCGTTCATAATGACCTATCTACAGCTTCTTGATTTGACCTTCACTTAACGTATGTAATCTTACTCGAGATTATACATCCACTACATAAATCTATATATAGATGATATACATATAATCCACATGGATAGAAATTACATAAAAATAACTAATGCAAAAAAGTTAATAAGAATGAAATAAAATATAGACGCTAAGCCTATTGGAATATAATTAATGAGGTAGCGTGGTTTTTGCAAATTCACGCCGGCTGGCTAGAGCGCCGCCGCCGCGCCGGTGCACGGTGTGTCTAACGAAATGTAACCGAAATTATAAAATGTACATACCTCAACTACGATTCTTCCCAGAGCCGAACCATCGGCATTAACATCAAAATAAACTCGTGGCAAAGCCATGATGCTTTAATAAAGAGGTTCAGACAAATTGGCTTTAATTCACCACAATGACGATGCGTCTCCTGTCGATGCCGGGCGGAAACAGAATGAAGCATAGACAAATTTCTTACGTCATTTCCTACGACGTTCAAAATATGGACATAAAATAAATATACGAACTAAATTAATTTACTTTTATTTGTTCAAATTAGTTCAAAATGTGTTTATAAAATAACATTACAACTAAATATCAATGAAGTGAAATAATGGTTAGCAAGTAAACAGATTATGAAATACCCGGTGCACACACGTTAGGCGAGTCGTGAAACGTGAAATGTGCTGAAATCTGGCTGAAATGATGTAAAATAAACATTTAAATTTTTTTATAACTATTTACCTATTAATTAACTCTGGGTTTAATTATTTTCCCTATGTCTGTACCGTATACAGATAGTAGCTCAAATTGTTATGGTTGCGATTTGTTCATTGAACTGTGGTTAGACGTTGGTTAAATGATCTAAGGGTTAAACCGAAAGACAATAAAATAAAGGATATATTTTCTTCACAATTAAATCATAATCTAACTATTATTTTAATACATTTTTAACATTAATATTTCTTCAAATAATTTATGACAGTTATGTGTCAAATATAATTTATGATCGCAGCACATCACGGTCTGGTCACGCCTGTTTTCAGAGGGGTAGGCAGAGACCACGGATTTCCATTTGCTACGATCCTGGCATACTTCATTCATTCTTTTATTCCTCATACACATATTTAAACCACGGTTTGTACCCTTCCTTTGAAACACTGGGTAGTGAAATATGATTTAGCTCTATTTCTAACATAGGAAATAAAATATCATAAAGTTATCAATATTTTGATGCGTGTTTGTCTCGCACGGACCATTACATTTTTTCTGGCAAGCCAGTGAGGTATGTTATATTGTACCATATAGATTTTAACAACCTATAACCATGTTTCTAGCAAATAAAGATTGCTATGTTGCCTAACTCAATGTATTTCTAATACTATTTCACCGGGTTGCTCGCAGACTCCACTCACCCCTCCCTCCCACGGAGAATGTTTTTTTAAAGTTATGCCAATAGTCTATGAGTATTCGTAAACGTCAAATTGTCTAACTGACGTTATTATTTTGACATTTAAAATTTCAGTACGTATTTCATGCAGATAAACGTTACATATTTAACTTTATTTTGAATAAAGCTTATTTAGTTTATTAATTTAAAAACGTTAGTACTTCTTATTTATAAATCGGTATGAACATTGTTAAATAATAAATATATAAAGATTGCCTTGTGGCGCTTTAAACTAATTATTATGTTTTTAAATGTTTGCAGTAAAAGATGAGTTTGGAATCTATAAAGTATGCTAGAGGAAGCTTAGAGATTTTAGATCAGCTGCTTCTTCCTTTACAGACAAGATATGTCAAAGTGCAAGGTGTTGAAGATGGCTGGAAAGTTATTAATAAAATGCAGGTAAAACATTTTATAGCAGGTAATATGTTTTGGTATAGTATTCATTATAAGTTTAATGTGAAAGGGTGCTATATTTTTATCATCGTTTGATAACTTAAGTACAGTAACTTGATAACCTTAAATTTAAGAGATAATTAATTTAATTTTATGATTGCAGCATGAAGTTATACATTTACAGGAATCTTTCTTTTGCTGAGCATTTGGGTATTTAAGTTACAGAATTGATCCCTGCACGGCACTTATATAAATTTGTTTCATGCCTAGCCAAATAAAATAAATAAATACCCTACCCTCTCTTGCTGAGACTGACAAGTCTCATAACAATAAGATTATAGTTGTCACTAAACATCTGAACATTAGAGTTATCTCTACTATTCTTTAATTTCTAGGTGAGAGGAGCCCCTGCCATAGCTATAGTTGGATGCTTATCACTTGCAGTGGAACTGGAGAGAGACAACAATTCTGACAAAAAAATAATGAGGCAAGAGGTCAGTTTACTTAACCTTAATAGATAATGTGTTTAGTATTGTATAATGTAGGTTAGCTCTATGCTGACACTGATGGTGGTTATTGATAAATTGATGATTCAACATATTATCATGAATAAGTTATCAAATAAAAATTGTATACATTGCTCTTAATGTAAATTACTTCAGTATTTCATGGCTGAGAGAGAACCAAACTGGATAATTTATGTTCCCACGGTAGTACCTTGCTCCTATCGTAATAATGGTGTATAGTGAGGTCCCCTTTCATTCATCTGTAATTAGGGGTTGCAAAATACTGAAAATCCCGGTAATTTTAACCCAAGATTCCGGTATTCGGGATCCCGGTTTGCAGCCGACCTCATAGCGCGGTAAAAAGTGTACCTGTACGTGCAGGGAAAGCGCCCCCTCTCACCCCCCAGAGACCGGTCGGACGACCACAGTCGACACCCGCTCCACGTCACTGCACTTTCGATTCACCTAAAGAATACAGTAGTACCCACCGAATGTGTACCGTAATTTATTGTTATGTAGCCTAGAGCCTAGTACACTCGCAACTATAACGATGCCAAGATGTAGCCCAGCAGAAGTCGCCGCAGCGCGGCACTATGTTATATAATTATGTACTCTTATTTACTTGTACTGATAAGATTGAGATATTGAAATATATGCAGACTTGAAAACAATTTTCTGTATTAACACATCATAATATTGTACTTTTTCAAACTATATTGGCACTCATATCGAACATAATTATAATAATATTATAATTATGTGTGCCAATATAGTTTGAAAAAGTACAATTTCACAAATTGTCTCAGAGAAAAATATTACAATTGACATAATATATTATTGTTATTAATTAATTCAAAGCCTAAAATAAGAGTTCTAATTCAAATTTTATTTTAAGCTTCCTGAATTTAACTTGAACAACATCTATCATGTTCTGATATGCACTTGATGAATAGATCACAAAGATCAAAAAAGATAACAAACACATCCTGTGATGGAGCTAGATAAAGATTATATTCAACTTTCTAAGTTGGCTTCTTAATCTACACTGCAAAAGCAACAGATTTTGCCAATTATATTTATAGCAATGAAACTTTAATATATTTAGTGTATTACAACTAAATGTTGTAATACACTAAATATATTAAAGTTTCACCACATAAATAGCACTAAAAACATTTTAATTAGAACATATATTTGAAATTGGCAACATTTCCATTCGTTACAGATTGAAGGTAAACTTAATTACCTAGTGTCAGCTAGGCCAACAGCTGTAAACATTAAACTGGCAGCTGATGAATTGATAAATTTAGCAAATTCTTTGAGTGCTGATGAGAATGTTACACCAGAGGATTTTAAAGAAAGGTTACTACTGTTTTATTTTAAATATGGTTTTATACTATACACATATATATCACAATCCGAGAATAAATATAAACATAATAATTATTATATTAAAAAAAAATACTTTTCTACCATGGACATACTTGTGTAAGTACTTTTATTTTTAACTTTTGTTAATAATTATTGAATGTTATCAGATTTGTAAGCAGAATAGAAGGAATGTTAATTAAAGACATAGAGGACAACAAAGCTATAGGAAAGTATGGCTGTGAGGCCATATTGAAATCTTTGGAAGGTGATGGTCCAGTCAGAATCTTGACACACTGTAACACTGGCTCCTTGGCAACTGCTGGCTATGGCACTGCCTTGGGTGTCATAAGGTCATTGCGAGAAACAAAGAGGCTAGGTAAGTCACAATAGCTTTTATTCAGAGCTTAATTAATCATATAGCATTTTGTAACAAGTACAAAAAATTTAAATCGTTCTGATACTCAGTTGGTATGATTCCTATACACATTCATCCCAATAAAACTATTATAACCTTAGTATATATTTCAATTAAAAGCAAAGCAGATTAAGAAATACTGCTTTAACCTCTTATCCTTATCATGCTAACAATTATTATAACAAGGAGATTAATTAATAATTAATGGTTGTTTTTTAATGATTTCAGATCATGTATACTGCACTGAGACACGGCCATATAATCAGGGTGCAAGACTGACGGCTTACGAGTTAGTTCATGAGAAGATTCCTTCCACATTGATTGTAGACAGTGTGGTGTCAGCCCTCATGAACACTCGGAGGATAAGTGCCGTTGTAGTGGGCGCTGACAGAGTTAGTTCCATAATACTTTTCAATATTGATTCCTAGTGTTTTAAAAACAAGTAGATAATAATTTGCCTGCCTTACTATCATGGATTCATGACTTCATCGACTGAGTGGGCGGTGCCTTAAGTGAATTAAATCACACACATCATGTATACTTTTACATGAGTCAGTGATCATCATCAGTTTTTTGATGTGATGATGCCCATCAGCCAATGGCTATGTAAACATCAAAGTGAATCAGACACCAAAACCTCGTGTATTTAAATGGTTTAATTTATAGTTAAGATCTAGTTTTTATTTTGAATGACGTAAAATCAAGAATGTGTCATTTTGAGCCATACAATAAAATATATAGTGCTATAAATTCTTTTTGCATGACAGTTAACCATCTGATACTGCAAGTGCATATAAGGTGAAACAACTTTTAGATTTCGGTAAAGCAAATTTTGTTATTCTTATTCATCATGTCCTTTTAAGGTGGCAGCGAATGGCGATACAGCCAATAAAATAGGAACTTATCAAATAGCGATTACTGCGAAACACCACGGCGTGCCCTTTTACGTAGCAGCACCTCTCACTTCTATAGACAGGGCGCTTACATCTGGAGATAGAATAAAGATCGAAGAGAGACCAGACAGAGAAATGACTCATGTTGGAGAACATAGGATCGCGGCGCCTGGTATGATTACATTTGAGTTTTATTATGTTGTCTGTACAATAATGGTGCATTATCATGTAGTTACATGTATTGTGTTATGTGTATATACATGATTTTATATAATTTCATGACTTTTTAAAATCACATTGGACTACTCTGAAATAGTAACGTTAAATCGTCTGGAAAAAATATTAATGAAATCTATATTTGCGTGTGTTTGTGTAAACACACGCAATATACAACATGTTTTATCGTATGGCTGATGAACAACCTGGTGTCCGATTTTGAACCGCCTGTAGACTCCTCGACCTATAAATTATATTTATAATAAAAATTGTTACAGGCATTAATTGTTGGAATCCGTCCTTTGATGTCACGCCGGCTACGTTAATAACAGGGATTATTACAGAAAAAGGTGTTTTTGCTCCAGATAAATTAAGTGAAATTGATTCCAAATAACATAGATATTTTGTCTATTTATTTTTGTAATACTTACTGCATCCATTAATTTAAAAATATTCGAAATACTATAAGTAGGTCATTAACGATACATAGCTATGTTTTTATAAGATTGTTATACTGTTTACTGTTATAATCGCATGTAAGAATAAAATTATTGTAAGTTTTAAGTTTTTTTTTAATCTTTGAACAGACAAAGTCTACCATATAACTACTCTTTACTTTATTATTAAGCAATTAAGATACAACCTATTAACATTGAAGACAACACTATTTTAGGAGTCCTCCTAACTACTATCATCTACTATCATCGCTTAAAAAATTTAAATAGTGAGACTTTAAAAATGACTTTACATACATTCATTGAATATGAATTTACAAAAACAAAACTTAAAGGTGCTGGGTGATAACATAGAATGACATAGACCAATGGTGATAACTCGTAAGTTATGGTATGTCATAATTTGCATAAACGCCTATATCTTAAGGCCCTGGCTGATGCTTCAGTGGCAGCTTACGAAGATACGCCCGTACCTCCATGGCTGTACGCATCTTCAAAGGAGCCAAGTAAGACTCGCAGCTGTCTGCGAGAGGCCCGAAAGGAGTCTACTAGCGACTAAGGTGTTATCTTTAGGCGCCCACTACCATGCCACTACAGATCTATAGGTTTGTGGGCCCTGTCTGCAACGTTATTTCGTTAATCTAAAAACGTCAATCGCGGTACAGACTAGGGGTCGTTGTAGTGAGTATGAACGGCTGGCAATGTGCATAGTCAAAGTACTGATGTTCGTGTATGCGAATAGAAAAGCACAACCCATGCGGTGCATCCCTCATCACACAACTTATATTGTGTGCAAGAATAAATAATGCTATTTACAATTAAATAATCGCGACTTACTTTTAACTTTACCTTTTTTCTAAATGTAAATGATTAGATGTTGCCAGAGTAAAACATCAGAAACTACCAAGCATTTACTCCTGTCTCAAACAATGAGATGCCAAACACAAAAAAGCTCGTAAAAAAAATCAATTCCAATATGTCAGGTAGTTGGGCAAGTCGAAAATTTAGTTTATAGTTTTTAATAATTTAGGATAAGAATAGGACGTTGTGAATAAAATATTTAATATGGCACAACAATATAACTCTGTGTATTGTTGATTAATAATATATGTTGCAATAACTTAGTTGTTTTCAGTTTCTCTTTTTGTTAGACACGGAAACGATTCATGTTGTTATTTATTGTTTCGATTCAACTAAAATTCGGCAATCTAGATAAGTTATTGATAGTGGTGACAATAGTGTGATTCGGTTTTAAGTACAAGAGGAATTTGTTGTAATGTAAATAAAAAAATATTGTTAGCTCGCGCATGCGTTTGTGTCAAAAACAGACAAAGGTTTTGTATGGTTTGGAAATCAGCTGTATTTTATGTGCGATGACTTAGTGATACAAAAAGTGTGTGTTTGCAAGCGACAATGTTCAGTGAAATCGGATACATAGTTTTTCTACTTCTTGCTCTACCGTACATCGAAAGTGGTAAGTACCAAAAGAAGTTATATTTCTGCAACCCACTTACAATAATAGAGCAATTACTGTACCAACCGAAATGTGTCGTAAATGGTTTGAATGACTAAGCCTTCGCTTACGGTTATTCACATTGAATAAATGATACCCAGCATCAGTATGGTTGATTACCTTGGAATATCCAACACAGCAATTGATTCATTATAACAAACATATTTCGCAATTAAATTATTTAAAGTAAATCTACCTACTAAGTACTACAGTAATTATAAGTGATTCATAAGTTCCCACAAGAAGTTTTTATTAGGTTTTTATTACTCAATAGCCAGTAGACAACAAAGGTAAATATTCTACAAAATTGGGTGTCAATGACCACCAACTGTATACCTAATAAGCCACTTTTACATACTATTGTACTAGTACATAGTATTGTAGAACTGTAGTATACAACAAAACAGTATTGTTTGTTATTTACTTCTTATTCATAGGTAATAAACAATGTTAGTCTACTAGTAAATGGTTGTAAGATTCCTACATTCTAGTTGTCAAGTATATATATATTTGTATAAAAGATGTTACTGTCTAAGTCTCCACTGTTTTGCACTCTATTTCCTTTAAGCCCATCTAAACTATTCATGAAAATTAAATATAATAATACTGACCTCATTGCTATAATATAGTTTGACTTATCTGAGATATGTATCATAATCCTATAAAATATATTTTTAGGTTTTTTTATTTGATTATTTAAATAATAATAAAAACAAGCACATATTTTAAAAGGAATCAGAACTGCTAGTTATACTACACATACAGGTACCTATTTTAATATATTCAGTATGCTGCTTTTCCACTACATTTTCTATTAGACAATTAATCTGAAAAGTGTTTGACCTCTGATCATTTCCTGACCATGAGATTGATTTCTAGTTCTTTATTACTTGAAAATGGCCTCTAGCTTTAATTAGTAAACAGTAGGTACTTAATTCTTCAAATAAAAGTTGACATTGTTGACTAAAGTGCCTTGAATTCATATAACTTGTTTATTTTACTCCTTATAATTAGAATTTCTAGCTCCTATTAAAGGTTTTAAACAAAAGAAGGCTAGATTGACAGAGTTAGAGATAGTGTATTCAGAGTCAAGTACAATTCCAAAAATAGATGTGTCCTGTAAAACTTTACAACCCAAACTAATAATTTATTTGTATTATAATTGATATATTTTATTTCTACATACTTGTTTAATTTTAAGGATATATATATATAAATTACCCAATATAAATTATCCACATATATATATACATATATATGTAGATAATTTATATTGGGTTCTATGCCATTTTCCTTAACTAATAACAATTAGTCATTGGGAAATTACATGATCACATTTAATAAAACACTGGTTTATCTACATGCAGTTGTGCCAATTAATTAATGTGTTACAACAGGATGTAAATAATTCTTTTAGATTATAAGTGGTTATTTACCCGAAGAAACAAGTTTTATAAATAAACATAACATAACATCATACTTGTATTTCCTTCCTAGTTATGGTATAGGTCCCATAATGGAAATGAACATAGGGCTATTATATTATGTGTATCTCTTATGGTCAGCTAATTACAATTACAGTTGGAGCTATTTGAAAGGATTTCCTAATGAAAACTCCATAACAGTGATACCATGGGAACCAACCTAAGATTTAATGCTGTACGTGTCTACAAACAACCATTCAGGTGCTATTTCACATCTAAGTGGGTTTAATGACAAGATGTGACAAATGTCTTCCCATAATTACATATTAGGCATGACTGTACATTTAAATTATAAATTGTTTTTAAACAAGTCTATGGAATCAATATATTGTGTATGTACTTAAATGTCTTAAATCATAATTGCAATAATTATCATTATATATAATAATAATATAGTATCTTGGGACAACTCATCACTACATAGTATAAAACAAAGTCGCTTTCCCTGTCCCTATATCCCTATGTATGCTTAAATCTTTAAAACTACGCAACGGATTTTGATGCGGTTTTTTTTAATAGATAGAGTGATTGAAGAGGAAGGTTTATATGTATAATAACATCCATTAAATAGTGGAGAAATACTTATAATATATATTTTATACCCGTGCGAAGCCGGAGCGGGCCGCTATAAAAAATATTTTAAAAAACTACATTGATAATTTTGTTGTATTGTGTACTCTTTTATGTAAAACATTTTTGGTTAAAGTTTTAAAGAAAGAGAAAACAAGCAACATGATATTGGCATCAGCACTTTCACAAACCAGTCAAACATAGAAAATTTATTTAGGAACAATACAATACATTATTGAAGCATTGACTGCACAGTTTACAGGAAAAACAAAAACTATTTTTGTAGCTTGTGGTAAATGATTTAAGCACTTCTTGTAAATTAATCTCTTATTAGTGTAAGACTATCACAGGGTCAATCTTAAAAGTCAGAACATGGAGAGTTGAAAATAAAACTTGTAGGTCTTTAATAATAGTCACTTTTAAATTATCCACCGATATTACGATCCGAAGTCCATAACGGACAAAACTCTTGTATCGCAATGTGTCACCGGCCAAAGGATTTGCTCTTATAATAACATACTACCAAACCTACCTACCATAAGTACAATGTTGCTATGTAAACCATTTAAGTCATTTTATATCCATTTTAATATTTAATTGCTAACATTAGTGTATTATTTTCACCAGTATAGAGTTTAATTTAATGTAGGTATCCAGTATACTGACAGCAAAAATATTTGAATGTAACTTATGCGAGTTGCTATGGACAATTTAATTAATTCAATATGGGTACTAAATAACTAAAGTAGGTACTTTTGTTATCAATGGTGCATAAAATTAACACATTTAATTTCCATTCTCACATAAAGTATTAAAATACTACTTGCTGATTAAATTTGAATGTCTTCCTCTAATACTTTCAATTACCTACAATAACTGTTAACAACTTGAAAACTCTACCTAAACTAACTACGTACGTGCTTTGTTCCACATTAGTATTCGTTTATGATGTCAATGTTCGTAGCGCGAAAAACCTGTTTTAAAATTCTGACTCATCATAAATCAGTCTTATTCCGTACCTCTGTGGGCTACTTTTTCTAAACGAAGTCAATAGGTGGCTTTGATTGATTGCCTTATACTCCAAAGTTTAAACTAGGCACATTGTAGTATAGTGAAATAGTTGTTGTCTACATACATTTATCACACATCAATTCATCACAATTCTTTACAGTAGTAGTACATACTTAGTTAGTTTAATAATTACAGAGAAGGACAGTCGTTTAGTTTTCGTTATTAGGTAAAGAAAGGCATAACGGTTGAGCGGCTCTTGATCAATTTAGGTACCAAGGTAGAAACCTAATAAAACTGAAACCTGTTCACGAATGCAGTAACGCGGGCACGACTCGGACAATAAACGTTGGTTACCGATTTGACCGGCCTGTGAATCTTAACGTTGATATTTTTTATTATCTGTAACGGCAATCTGAAATTATATTAAAATGACGGCGTGAGCTATTTACATTTTAATTATGATGTGTATTAGGTACTTTATATGGGTTCAATTCGTCAAATTCTCATGGGTTACGCTCACTTTCGGTTGTACATGGGGCGTTTGTTCTGCATTCTGAGATGGACCATTGGCCACTACTGTACGAATTTCCTCTTGGTGAGTCTTGCCTACTCATTATGATTTGCGCCATGAAAAAAAATTAAGGTGCCACCTCAGAGGTGCCATTTTGACCTTGTCCTAAATCAAAAAGAGTTAGTCATTATATTTTGACCTAACCCTTTGTAAGAATATGAACAACCGTATTTATTACTCTGATATTCACGAAACCGGCCTACTAACTTAAAATTATGTTGTTTGATTAAAGGTTCCTTTAGCCTATTTCTGGTCACGGTAATAGCCTATTGATTTCTTGCCATACACACAGAAAAGTTGTGCGAAATACAAATACAGATTTCCACAGTGGAACGTAATTTATGAATAAGACTAACTAACTACATACATTTTTGCCACTTACGTTTGAATCTAGGTACGGTACACAAAAACATTTCAAAGGAAATATCCACTTTGGATATCTATTTGCATCCTTTGGGTTGCAGTTCCATTCAATCCATCAGAAGGGGAGCCCCAGTCAACACGTTAGCATAATGTATTCAGATAAGCTAATAGCTACTTACCGGATATTTATAATTGGCTATTGTTGTTAATTAGATATTTAGTGTCTACTGTTTAATTACATCGCTGTTAATGGTGTGTTAAATAATCTCTTGAGACACGTTTTGTTTCTAGATCGATCAAAAACTCGTAACGTACCTACATTGACGTTATTCTATAGGTACTAAAAATATTTACTGTAGGTGTAGGTCCTATTTAGTACGTATTCATAAAATACTGGCCCTCTTCTTGCCACGCGTTTTCAGGTGACTCTGTTTTATGTCCATCATAGTTTCCTTGGCGAGAGGTGTTATGATCGTGTGAAAAAGCAAAAGGCTCCGGTTACGCCGCGGCGAGAGGAAATGACACCCATCAATGCACCATCCATCTATCTGTGCCTCGAAGAACAATGATCGCAGTTTCAAGATACGGTCATTTTAATCTGCATGTATTGATAATAAAAACAAAAGTTATGAAATAGCATCAGTGAGCTTTATAATAACATTAAGTATGTGCCGTAGTTTTGTTTAGTCAGGTGTTACCAAACATATGACATAGGTGATTTTTCTTCCGCTTTCGCAAGCAAGTTTTGTTTGTTGTTGAAATTAAAACCAAACAAGCCTTCTAGTTTTTGTTAGTTTTTAACTATTAGTAACTTTAACTCATTAAAATCGAGAAAATGTATCCAATTACGTTCGCATAGCGCTACATACTTAGCAAGTTAATTATAATTAACTAAAACTTTCTGATTTCATGAGTGGTCCTTGGTATAAGTTTAACTTGTCATTAGTGTAATTTACTATCAAGATCCATTGTTGTTGCGTTGCGTAAATCCGTCATTTGTTCGTCTTGTTAACAAAATGCGTAACGTCCATCCGTCCGCTCTACTTTACCGTTAGACTTGAATAACTAGTTTGTATCTTGGATAATAATATATTAATTTATTATGTACTATGTCGTGGGATACTTTTTATGAATGCCAAATTACAATTTAAAATTAATTGGCAACTACTCCAGGTATTGCTGTTATGCCTGTTTTTGTTGCCTGTCATTAAATGTACAGTTCTCAGATAATAATAACTAATAACAGCTGTCATATGTGATAATATTTATTATGAACAATATATCGATATCGTGCAGGATAATGTAGCGATCAATTCAAGACTCAGATTTTGTATATCAGTTATTATGACTTTATTTAGTATAAATACATTATTTAAGAGAGATTGTGAATGAATTTAAATATTTTTCGTATGAAATCATGTTTGGCTCGCGGTTTTGCACTCTTAATTTGCTCAGCATAACGGTATCTGGTGAGGCTTGCCACGCATTATCTTTTAAGTAAGTATTTAAAACTTACACAGCTGCCAGTATTATTTAAATGATTGTATTTCCTTTTTACTCCATTACGTGACCATCCAACTATGTCTAATAACCTTAATTATGTAGGTACCTACTTAGTGCAACATAGTTTTGTTAGCTATAGTCACGTTTACGGGTTTTCTTAAATTTTATTTTAATATTCTTATCAGGAATTTCTATCTAAATATAAATACAACCAAACGTGTCTATAGATAAAGATGCAGCTAAAACACTCAAGCAAATACAGAGCACTGCAGCACGACATTCATGACTCACTGTAGTCACTGTCGTCAAGAACGAAACAAGCACAATTAATAAGAATTGAGCAATTTGTCTTCAAGGGAAACGAAGCATTCGTATTTTTTCAACAGAATAAAATATTGTAATAGTATACGCAACAGTGTTGATCTTCGTTACATTATTGTTAGAAATGCGTTCGTAGTTTGATTTTAGTATAATTGCGTAGTTCCAGCAGCACATATAATACAATATTAGCACCTGCTATCATAATTAATGATCAATAACACAATCGTATTATTTTAGCATGCAAGCTCATGAGACAGTCGTGTTGACGCATCACGTCGTTGCGCGCGAGCTGTGACGGCGCAGCGACGGGTGCGTTCGTTGAACCGGCGAGGTCACCGTCACGTCCACCCATGACGTGTGCGGCTTACAAACACTCTTTCCGCACTTGGTGCCAAGTCCGAGTGACTGACAGACACCGAGCGATACTCGACACAATCGCATATATCACTCCTCAGCTCATCATTCATAACTACGATCTCGCCTTATGTCGTGTCCCGCTCGCCGGATATTGTGTGCCCTTTCGCGACATATCAACATGATATTTTTAGCTCTTTCACTTAACTCTTAAGACTTCATGTGTTTCTGGCGTCTCTTTACAAATTGAACTAGAATACTGAATCAGGACCTAATTTGTTTAATTAAGTTTTTCGCTGTTGTGCAGTTCTAGGGTGGTCATGAGTTCATGTTGTTACTCCTATCATGAGTATAGGAAAAAAAATGCTCCTTTAGAGCTAAAATTGAATTTTAACGCGTAATCCTTAATGCCTTGCTTTGTAATTCAGTTCTAGACTTCTTATATGGCAGTAGGACTGGCTATGACGTTCCCACTGGCATAGCGAATAGTCATGATTTTTTCATGTCATATTTATAATTCGAAAACAAATATAAGGAAAATTAAAAGTAAAATGTTGTTGACTTTCCTGCACGTTTTGATGTGATGTGATCATCATAATAAGGTATAAATTCATAATAGGATGAGTAACCTCATATTTCCTTGCAGCAATTGTAACTTTATAAAAATAAAAGTTTAAAAAAATTTATCGAATTTATAAACGAGAACATTTCAGGGCAGATCATTTCATTAATAATACATGTGACTCATAAATGAAATAAAAATAAGTCATTAGAACTGTAAACTATATGCTATTGCGTCAGTTAGAAACAATTGGTATTTATACCGTTTTTCAAATGTCTATATGCGTATGTACTTGTTTAACAACAAATTTTATAATCCACATAACATGTACGCGACCCAAATAGTAAACAGCAGTAAATAGTTACTGAACTTATAAACTACATTTAGCAATTCTCGTTCTAAGTTCTTTAAAAGCGAATTTAAATAAATAAATTTTTTCCTAAAAAAATTGTAACTCGACGTTAGTGCTTACTTTTAAAGCGAGCTGAAAAGGTTTTACTGCATTTGACACAGTTAAAAAGACAAAGCCCGAGCGATCGTTGCAAGTCGAACGGCAATTTGGTTTGAAATAGTCTCGTAAAACGTTTATAGCGATAGTATTCTACATAAGGCCATAACGTTACACTTTCAATGCTTATTTATTGACGAAGATAACTTAGAAACACCCTGAAACATTTCCGTAAAAAAAATGCCATACATAACACATGCTATGATTGCAACCAGTTGATCTATTATCGTTCTTAAGTCTTAACACGTTATCGAGCAGTGCAATAGCGATGTGCTTTCGATAGAAACCAAAGATTTTCGTATTGAAATTCTAACAGCTTAACTTAGGAGAATTGACCTACAGAAAGATACCATGGAAGGTCTGCACTATTGTGACTATAATGATAGTCTTATGTTTTTCTATTCTCTTGTGGCTCTATTTTGATTAGATGACTGTACTAATTGTACTTTATTAGAGTGAAAAAACAGATAATAATATTTTAAAAACTTGGTCCAGTCAACCAATTTTAATATCTTAGAGCAAGTCTAGATAAGATTTTAAAGATGGATAGCGATTTCCTTTTCCAAGGCTATAATCTAATAAAATTGTATTATTGTACCTGCTAGATTATGCGAAGATATGCTGAAATCCAAGCTTATTGCGGATTTATGGATGAACGCATTTTATTTATCCATTGTCATTTCTATAACTCAAAGATAACAGTAGGGCCGATCCCATATCTTCCTAGAATACCTACGGCAGTAGAAACACGAGTAACTCACTACCACTACTGGTCTAAAAAATTTAGGCTATAATGAGTATGGTAATTATAGATAGTAATGAATAACACCTACAATGTAATAGAATAATATACATGATTTTAATGTTTTCCAAAGCGTTTAGCGTTGCATTTCCCCCAGTTCTTCGGGTTCCTAGAGTAACTTAAAATATTAGTTTAACTTTACTATGAATGAATAAGGAAATGATTAACATTCACGCTAACCTATGTGACAATTGCTTAACATTTTCGTTACACGTAAATATTTTTCCGTGGTTTTTCGTGGCGGCATACAGTGATTGTAAAAGGAAAACAATTTAATACGTTAAATGAATGTCAGTGTAACTGAGAGTTGAATATAACTAATTTAGTAATTAGTTTAATTTAGTATAAGTAACTGAGAGGGTCGTGTAAAATACATAGGACCATAGGTACATTACAATTGGCCTGTAAGTTAATATAAAACATTACTTTTTCTATCTTATACCAACGTACAGACATAATTAAGTGTATTTTTTAAGAAAATGGGGATTATCATTGTCGTCAATACCTTCTTAAATTTTGTTCTAAAAATTAATATTGGACAACTTTTTTAGTAGGTACTTAGTTACTTTTGTACTTCTGAAATATAAATTTTAGGTTTAATTATAAAAGTTCCATAACATAGTGTGTTATAAATTTTACATGGCAATATAATGTATGACGCGGAGGTTTTTCTCTTTACCTGCGCGGCACGGCACAATGTCATTGTCTCTGTTACATCACTGTAATGTAAACTTAATGAATTGTTCTCACAACATCGTGAGTGTTCTGCACAATTAAATTATTCTAGACGTGTGTCATGTCACCAAGTTGAGTAAGTAATCTAGTTCTTCTTCATACTTGTCTATCTGATGTAATTGTATAACAGGAGTATTATACAGTTTCGAACACTTACAGTTTTTAATGTATGACTTGAATTGACATGTTACATCCCAATGACTTGAAGAGGGTAACTGGTAGTTGTTAATAGATGGACGGAAGAGCGGACCTTGTGGCGTACTCTGGGGTAGGCCTACGTCCAGTAGTGGACTGCAATAGGCTGATGTGATGATGCATGTAATATAATAAGGCGACATCTAAATCCACTTTCTTGTATCAGTAAATGCATCACTCTACCAGCACAGTATATCCGGTGTGGTTAGTTGTTTGGTATGATTTAGTTAGGTATCACGGCTCAAATATATCATTGTTTTTGCGATAACGTAAATAATGTGACAGGAAGCGTTGTGTTGTGACCGTCAACTTGATTACCATTATTTAACGTATGACATTAACCTTTTCATGTGCATGAGTGCTTACATTGTAGTACGTACCTTATTGCGTCAACTTAATAATATTTTATTTTACACACAGTGAAACACAGTACCTGAATCATTTTATACAGAAATATCATTAGTACGACAATCACGCCGAACAACTTAATTACTTATAGGTACCTAACTTCTTAAATGCCAGCTCAATTTCAACTTGAATGTGCATGAAATCGTGGGTTTAAAGACGAAACGACATCTCTTTTTATTTTTATCGGTTGGCATGATAAGGTAAAGCTCGCTGTACGTGTGTTCTGTTTCAATATTGTAATATGAATATGTACTGCACAACTGAGCCAAATCTCCAAAATGGCGACCATCGTGGCGTGTGGTTATAGTAGCGCCTGGCACTAGGGGCACCGCCGGAAATCCCTGAATCGGTAATGCTCGGCTGTAAGAGTGCATTGATATCACATTTGCTGACTTACATTAATACTTCAATAAAAAAAAAAGGGTTCAGTTTGGACTCTCTTTGTCTTTATAACATTTGAATATATGTGATCAAAGCAGATGTCATGTTATAATGTTACATTTAAAAACCTACGACCATATTGTCCGTAAGACCACAAACGATGCGATTAAACTTAACGATATACTTATCTGTACTATGTCGGCATCGGCATGTTTA
Organism: Abrostola tripartita; assembly: GCA_905340225.1. Classification (NCBI taxonomy): domain Eukaryota; kingdom Metazoa; phylum Arthropoda; class Insecta; order Lepidoptera; family Noctuidae; genus Abrostola; species Abrostola tripartita. The sequence goes on from HG996494.1 coordinate 4,380,614, forward strand.
CCTATAAACATACATGCGAGTAAACTTGTAAGAGTTACTTCTAGTAAACACATACACGAGGCACAAAGCGTAACTTGCTGTCTAGCATAATAATAAGGTGTATTACAAGTAAATGTGCTTTTTGACCTTTGAAAAGTGGTCCTTGACATTGAAAGGACAACGCTAAAACCATAAGGAAAGCATTATGGATTATGTATCCACTAAAAATATCTGATCGAGAATTGTAATATTTACAAAGATAACCACCACTTCATTCGTTCGTGCTAATTAGAAGTAATTTGAAGTCAAGACCACGCGTGCTGCGTTCATACATAGAAGGTCGACGTACAAAGTTATTGAGTCATTACTTTACAAGAAACCCGGTTAACTAATATTAGGCCAGAACGACTTATTAAAGCTATTTAGTATTTAATGGCTACCTGGTATTAAACGCCTAATTTGGATACATGTCTACGTGTTTTGATTAATTGCCAGATAGGATCTAAACCCGCAATAGTCATTCGTAATGAGTCAGGTTTCGACGATAAAAAAATTAGTTCCACAGAGCTGTTTAACTTGAGGTGAGGCTCTAAATCGCGTTACAGCCTTGGAGGCCGGTCACGCTCTGCCGGCCATGACGCGGCAGACTCGCAGCCCAGCGCCAATATCTTTAATCTGTTGTACCTTCGATACAATCTTAGCCACACTACTCACGTCAACCGTATTTTTCTTGCAATCTTGTTATCGCGTTTGTAATCCATAAACCCAAATGGAAATGATGTAATAGCTGTAACTGTTAGTTTAGTTCTGTATTAACTTAGTACAGTATGTTCGTAATGACTCCTTAATAATAATTCTTCGAACTTTTATGATAACACCAATTCCGTGCCGCAGTCACACATCACTGTCTTACACCCCTAAAGATATTAAACCACATTGTGTCCAATATTTTATCCTCATGCAGATAGTATAACTAGGTAGGTATGTACTATTTTATTGTCCTTAGGTAACTACATTTTTTATTTACCTCTTATTATTTTAATTAACTACTAGTCATACAATTAATTGAGGACATAATAATAATAATCGCACCACTTAATGTCGCTAGTAATATTCGTATAATGATACTCTACATGAATAATAAAGCAAATAAAATAACAGTAGAGCATGAACCGTGATGTTCAGTCTGCCCCTGATTATACCTTGTATCAAATAGATATTATTATTGAGCACATCAACTTTCACTAAGTAAACAACGTCACTCAATAATGCCAATGGTACATCAGAGTTCAGAGCTTTTGTCGGCGGACAATGATATTGTACTCAGATACTGCCAACGATGTAACTGTTTTATAGACAGATACATGCATAAATAATTACATTAACTTCAAAATAGCTACTGCTGATCCTAGGCTTTCTAATAGACTGTAACAATAAACGGCCTTTAGGGATATCGACGCAACCGCTACGCTTGCCAAATGGATTTGTGATCATGGTTAGTTAAACGGCGCACAGGAGGATACTGCTGACTTGATCTCGTAATAATCCCTTCATTGCTCATAATGCAAACTGGTAAACAGCGGGCGGGGATCTACATACACGATCGAATACTTTACAAAATATACTAATGACAGTATCATACCTATAAATTACATTTTATTTGTGGAATCAAGATACGAATTTATTTATAATATAAAATTAATATAAAAATTGAGATAAGGATAATATTTTGAAATAATAATATGTTTATTTATCTGTGCCACAAATACATCATACAATCGAGGTGGTCCGATTTAGCCAATTTGATATAAATTGATGAGTACATCGCGTCGCTAACAAGAAGCTTATTCATCATCTACTGAAGTATCCAGACAGTTCTGAGAAGTTAGATATTAATAGCTGTATTAACTTCTAAATTCATAAAGAAAATTTGAAAAATGATGGACACGAGTGGGACTTGAACCCGCGACCTTCGTCGTACCGTGGCGCTCGTGTCCATCATTTTTAAAAGTTCCTTTATACATTTAGATTCAAGCTTAGCATGGGCAACATGCTAAAATGGCACCAAAAGTCATATACATCAGTACTAACTTCAACTAACCGTTTTAAACTATATTTTAAATCCTTATATTATTTTTATGCCTTCTATTATATCGAAATGATAACACGTTCAATCAGTCACCACTACCAGATCGGTAGCAGTTCTAACTGCACAGTTGCGCCGATCAATATCGTCACTTGTGGAGGCTTTTATGCACACAAGTCTAACAGCCGAACTCAGAGACATTTAATGATTACTTAAACCATCGCTAAGTAAAGATTTCCTTTGTGAAATCTTTGCTTAGTGTCAGTTTAAGTAATCATTAAAGTCTCAGTGCGGTGGTTAGTAATTTTAAATTGTAGGTATATTATCAAATCAGTAATTCTCAATTTACGATAATTAAACATTTTCTCAACCTTTTTTACAGTATTGACGTACATTACAATTTTTATTATTAACATGTTACCAATATTTGAATACCAGCTGAAATATTTATATTACCTATATATTTTTAATCTCAGATTTTTATTAAAGCCCGGTGGTATCGGCTATCAAATTATTAGCATTTTTGTTTATTTTATACTCTGAAGAATTGAGAATTTGGTTTTCCTACATGCGTAACCACGGTGTAACTGTATTTTACGATAAGTAATATCGACGATGAAGTATCAATATATACTAACTACAAAAACTCAATTTTTCAGGAGATAAAAAAAACGTTTTATTTCATTTTTTTTATTGTTTTTAATTATTGGTTTGGTTTACGTGCATTATAAAGAGATAGTAGATATCATGGAAACATTTATTTAATGAAAAATCACAGGTTTTTTAAAAAACGAGCAGATATTAGATATTGCTAGTAATTGTATTAACAGAGTGCCGTATTTTTTAGATAGAATATATTGCCAGTGTACTTAGAAGAAATTGTTCGTAAAATAACAACATTATTTTAGGTTTTTGTATCATTATCAAAGTAAATTGTTGATTAAAAATCTTGTCACTACACGTGATTATGCTCGAAGATAGTGATTTGAAAATAAAACAGTTTATCAATTAGTTTTAGCTTTAATTAACTGTGAAATTCTGAAATAAAGATAACTTAAACATAACTTTCAGACATAATTAAAAAATTCTCATATTTCACTTAAAATAAAAATAAATCAATAAAAATAATCAACATCCATAAACTATAAACATAACATAAACCTTTGGATACTGAGACCAATAATTTCAATTTAATAGCCATATTTGAACAGAGGAATCTTTTAATCAATAATTCAAACACAATAATCAACATTCATAATCAACCTTTGGGTAATGATATTAATAAAGAGAGATCTCTCCTTCCTTCCTTGTCACATTATTAAATTAACTAAGTATTACTTAATTAATTTAATAATGTGACAAGGAATCATAGTAAGGGTGATAGTCACTAGGGACCACTGCCTTCAACTGTTGAAGGTGATTAAATTTTGTTTCTTTGATGGGTATTTTATTAGAGTGTAACTGACTGTAAGTAATTGCCAGGTTTATAGCTTTAGGCCTCTGTGGAAGTGGCAACCAGTCTTCGTCAAAATTAAGCTTGTAATCTATGCTCATATTGTTATTATATTTTAGGGCTCTTATATCTACCACTTGCGGATCTCCGACTTTACGTCCCGGCCTAATACTTTTATAAAATAAGTTTTCAGTTGCCGCATAATTTTTAACAAAGGTGTAATCAATTTGTTCCACTTCATATGGACGAGATTTCCGTGCTGCTTTGGTTAAAGTGGCATAATCACTTGGCACGTAAATTTCTTTATTCTTAAGTTGACGTTCAATGGTGCTGTGGACTGAATCGCATTCCATTTGCGTGTGGCCGGGTTCTAAAAACTTTTGAGTTATAGTAATATTATACTTTTTACTAAAATATAATAGTGCGTTCGACATTACTGCGTTGCGATTTTGGTAAGTGCATCCATCAGAAAATATAGTAATAGGCAGCTGTTGGCTAACACAATGCTTTTCCAGGTAATTAATTACAAACGAAACAAAAGTGCTAGACGTCAGGTCAGCAGCTGTTTCGTCAAACCAGTAACATGTACAATGCTTTGTTATTAAATTGTATACTGTAAAGTTATGTACAGCAAGCTTGGTCTTAAAATATAATGCGCTAGCGTTCAAACATGGGCAAACCTTAACTGCTTGTAGGTCCATGGTTAAGAGTATTAATTCACCTGCTGCGGCTTTCTTTTTGTCGTTATCCTTTTCTTGTCGTGCTCTATCCTTTTTAATTATGTGAATCTGATAATCCGCTTCATTCAAGTTTCCTGTTTTATAGCTACAACAAACGTCACACATGTCCTTTTTAAGGGTGTAAAGTGACAAGTTTTTCTGATGGAAATGTTTCTCAAAAGTAAATCTAGAAACTTGAGGATATTCGTTTTCGGCACAATAATTCTTGTAAGTCTTAAATAATTCACTGAAACAACTGTATATTGACTCTAAAAACAACTTGTTAGTATCTTTACGCGCGTAATGCGATGGTAGTTTTGGCAAAGCATCAAAAAACTCATCGAGAATGGCAATTTTTCGATCATTTTTTGAGTTTGATGGAGAAGCACGTGTTAAGTTACTTTCTTCTTGGTTTGAAAGCATGCCAAACTCACCACTTTTGACCCAAGAATAAACTGTAAATGATCCCAAAGAAAGCGTGCTTAAAAACATTTTTTTACATACTTGTACTTTATTAGATCCATCTTTTTCTATGGGTAAACTATAAGTAACTGTTTGTTCTCGCCTTGAAGTTTGTTGACGTGTCTTTGTCTTTCGTGATGTATTAGAAGAGTTTACTAATGATTTTACATAAATTTTGCGCTGATCCCAGTTTAAATGTTCCCAAAAATAAGTATGAATTTGCTGCCTAGTTCCTTCACTCACCTGACTACAACCTCTTAATTTACTTTTCCTACAAAATGTAGAATTACATCTTTCACCTAACTGTCTAGCACTTCTTATGGTATCCTGTTAAAACTTTCCGTTCGAAGGTCTAGAGCAGTAGTTCCCAAACTTATTTTTCTCGTGCACCACTTTCAAAATTAAACTGGTGTCGGTGGACCCCCTGCTGCTACATTCCTACCACATTGTTAAAGTCGACAAAAAATAAAAATTGTGTCGCTTCTGAGTTCCGTCCCTATATTCTGATAGGTTAAAATTTTAAATTTTAAATAAAAACGAAAAATGGTACATTTTATAACATTTTATTAATTAAAAGAAAAGAATTACAAAAAAATAATAATAAGGTAATACTTATAGGTTGTGGACATAATTTTAATTAATGGGAAGGATGTATTTGATGGAGTGTCAGCAAACGATCAATGTTTGGCTTTATTTTTGTGAGCAATAACCGCAAATCCCCCCGCTCTGTGATGTTTAGTTTGCTCCTTTTTTTTGTTAAGAGGTTTGTAACGGCACTAAAACTTCTTTCGACAAGGTATGATGAGGGAAAAGCTATCAAAAATTTCCTTGCGATTTCCCACAGTCCAGGATATTTTTCGTGTATTTCTGCTTGCAGCCAAAATGTTTGGTAGCCTTTTCTAAATTTCACCTTCAGCTCCTCATTGGTGCTTAGCTCAAGCAGCTCCTCTTGTAATAATACATTGGCCACTTCAGTTTCATCAAATGGATTTACGATCCATGGTGGTATATCCATCGTCAGCATATCTTCAAACCTGGTTTTGAAGTCATCATGCAGGGCACTTAAATGTTGACTGTAGGTATGGATATCCTCATCAATAGTTTCTACCTGCGACAAGTTTGGAAATTGAGATAATTCGCGCCGACTAATGTTTTGCTTCATAAATTTCAATTTCCCAAGAAAAGCCGAAATTATCCCCTTTGTTTTTATTAAATTCAGGCTGTCCCCTTGTAACTGCAAGTTAATATCATTAAATTTTTTAAACAAATCTGTCAAATACGCAATGTCTCCTTTGAATTTGATCAAGTTTTCTTTTAAATCTGGATCTCTACTTTCTAAGAACTCTAATACGGAATCGAAAACAGAGTAAAATCTCGTTAAGCATGCACCTTTCGACAACCAGCGTACTTCAGTATGTAAGAGCAGTCGTTGGAAGTCTTCGTCATTTTCGTCGCACAATTGAGCAAATAAACGCGTATTCAATGCATTGCTTCTAATTTTGTTGACAGCGTTTATTATAAAATGAAGAGATTGGTTCAACCTGTCACTTAAATGTTTCGCCACAAGATGTTGTCGGTGGATTACGCAATGAATAGCTGTAAGTCCTGGTATAATTCTTTTGAGATGACTTATAAACCCACGATATCGCCCTACCATTGCAGGAGCTCCGTCTGTTGCCACTGAAATAATGTTTGTAAATGGAATCGATTTTTCCGTAAAAAAATTACTCAGGACATTAAATATTGATTCGCCTTTAGTGTCAGTCTCCAAAGTTCTGGCAAATAGCAATTCTTCGTGAATTTCTTCCTCCATGATAAATCGGACATATGCTAATAATAATGCTTCATTACCGGGTAACGTTGACTCGTCCAGTTGTATAGAAAAATGACTTTTTTGCAGATGATTGCACAAAAAACTTTCGATGTCAGAGCTCATTTCATCAATGCGTCTTTGTACAGTATTGTTACTTAATGGAATTCTTTTTAGTACGTCAAATGGAGATTTGTGCAAAACAGTTTTTAAAACCTCTTCAACAGCGGGTAAAATTAATTGTTCTCCGATAGTGTGCGGTTTTCCAGATTTTGCTATTAGTAATGAGATATTGTAAGATGCCCGCAAGCCATCATCGTTACTTTGAGATGTTGAAGCGAACATGCTGTGCATGGTGGGTCTCTTTTCATATTTTTCCTTCAATGTTTGAAAATATTTTAAATCTTTACCCATTTTATCAGTATGACACCTTTTTAGATGATCTTCGAGCTTTGATGGTTTCATAGAGTCATTGCTTAAAACTTTATTGCATATTAGGCACATGGGCAAGTGTTTATCTGCCTCTGATGGAACAAAACCATATTTCAAATAATCGACACTGTATTGTCGACATTTTTTCTTTGCTGTAGCCATGTTTTGTATCAGTTACCTTCCCTGTAAAAAAAAATGTTATAGTAACCAAGTTTTTATTTGAATATAGGTAGCACAACGCAGCCTTTGTCAGCTTTATATTATTATGATTATCATTATATTGAAAAAGTATTACGGCTTGTAAAGGGACCAACTAATAAACCGCTAAGACAAGTACAGACTTTTTCACGAAGCGATATCAATGTTAAATACCTAATTTACCACAATTTTTTAATAGTAGAAATAAAAATTAGTTTACTCAGTATCGAATATTGATCATATTTGTGTAGGAAAAAATAAAAGTCGAAATCCCAAATTGACCAAAAAAGTGACCATAAAAACAATAACTAAAATTTCATTAAATCAATGAGTTCACGCGCTAGTAGTTTTATAAAACAGTAATTGCTCTGCAATATTGATTTTTCGGCCTTTTTAGAGAGGCAGTCCTCTCGTGAAAAAACAATTGAATAAAACGTGCTGTGTTTGTCTTCAAATCGAAAGAGGACAATTAAAATATCTGTAAGTTACTAAGTTAGCTATATACAATGTGTCCGAGCGATAAGACCGCCCGGCGTTTTTTGAATATTTGTACGAAATCATTAATAATTATATTTACATTTGTGACTTAGCGGCCTTAGTGATTTTATATAAGTAATTTTTTTACTACATTTTAGTTTTGTCTAATGATTTTAATTGATAAATTATGATGTCGGCTAGTCAGTAAACAAAAATAATGGAAAAAGATGAACAAACTTAGGAAATATCGTAAAAAAACTGCAGCACGTCACGCGTCTTTACTTAATTTAATTTTGTACAAATATTCTAAATACGCCGGGCGGTCACTTATCCCTAGGACACATTGTATACAAGCATTTGTTATCAACCGACCAGTACACGAAACAAAATACTTAAGAACTAGGTACAACAAAAAAAAGGTACGTACTTACTTTTCTCCGGCACTAGGAACACTAATATAAATTTTCTCACACCTTCTTTTTCGAAATTCCGGAAACAAATAAATGAGCATGCCTTTGGCATCGAGTATTTATAGTCTTGATCAAGATCATGTCTAAACAAGCACTAAGCATTGTCGGACGGATTGCGCTTTGCAAGTCTGTACACGAAATTGTAATATCGAATACGCAAGTTTGGACAAGTAAGAGTCGCTTGCCAGATTAAAATGTTATCTGCTTAGTTAGGTACTTAAAACAATATAGGTAGGCCCTTATAAAAACTATATGCAGATAAATTTTCGTGGACCCCTATTAACATCTTATGGACCCCCATTTTTTATTGACGCCTACGTAGACCCCCAGCAAGGCTCCCGTGGACCCCTGGGGGTCCACCTGGACCACTTTGGGAATCACTGGTCTAGAGTAACCTAAAAATGTTATACCTTTCATCCTTCGTATTTTTGCTAGGTTTCTTTTCCAAAGCTTGGGTTCAGCGATGCGTCTTCGCTTTCTACCTTCATCCATGTTTCCGAATTCTGGCTTTGATTCACAATCAGTTGTTGAGATATCCACACTTTGAGAGCCAACAGTACTTGGAGGGCGGTAATCATCCTGAATACAAGCTGCTATTATCGAAGGACTATCACGATTAAATAAAGTAGGATCACTATTTTCAGCTGTCAATATTGGTAGCGAATGACTTTTTCTTAGTGTTTTAAAGGGGCAATCATTATCCTGTGTTAAATCAGAATGCGACCAGGATCTAACGAGGCACATTAAATTAGAAGTGTTATTAGAAGATTCAACGTTATCATTGAGCTCAATATGACTAAATTCTGATGGATGGCCCATGTGCGGTTCAAGCTCTATAGTAGGACTTATGATTGGTTGCTTAATTTCGGTGGGTTCTAAATGAGTTGTATCTGGCAGCTGCAACACTTCGTAAACGTTAAGCTCAACACTGTCAAGGCTTGGTGTGCGAGACATGATTGTAGAAGGTTGAATATAATTTAAATCTGGTGGACCAATCATTTCTTGATCACAAACCTCAAGATTGTCGCCTCCCAAAATGTTTGACATGCTACCATCATTATCTAAAGTACCTTGAGCGATCTGATGGGACGCACATTGTAAGAGTTCGTCATTATTTCGACTCGGAGTGGAATTTGTTTCAGATACCTTGCCTGGCAGACAGCTATCGGGCTGATACATTTTGTCGTCGTCAACACGTAGCTACATGTAAAAGTAAAAATATGCTTGTTATTTTCGAATTAAACACATAGATAAAATCATTATAATTATAAAGGTAACGTTCTTACATATTGGTGATTGGTTCCAAAAATGTCCCTATAATCTTGTTCCGTAGAATGCCTCAGTCTTGTTACGCTATTAATATCGAGGATTTCCAAAATTTTTCTTCCTCGTAGGCCTTGATATGGTCTATTATTACGTGACATCCTATAAAAAAGATAGAAATATAATAGAGCAATAACTAGTATCTACATGAATTATTTACATAACTAAAAAAACAATAACTAATATGTGCAATGGAACCATTGAAATTGAATGAAAACAGCTTTTAACAATCATAATATTAAGAAAATAATCTGTTTACATACCTGTTGGAACTTAATATTGTCTTTTCTATATACAAATAACACTAAATTCACTCAAGTTAGTTATTAATAGTAAACATAGAAACGACTCGATGAACAAAGTAGTGCTGTCTTGCCGCGTTCGCCGCCAATAACTAACTGATTGCCCCTCCCGCGCACGATGTTCCTTACCAAGCTGCCAACATACCTCCGGAATCGACAAGTCGCGACCAGTCAGTACGATTCGAATGAAAGCACAGAGCGGCCGCGTCAGGATGTAGTTAGAATATATTGCCGGCAAAAATTACGTAACTCTTTTTATCAGGTATTGCTACACTTTGATATTTTCTCTAAATGACTGGTTACAGAGAAATGACCTTTATGCACCTATGTATTACCCTATTTTAAGCACGAAAATGCTATAAAACGAAAATCGTCAAAGTGTTAGTTAGGAGGTATTGATTCTTCATCGTCGATATACTTACCGGCTTTACATTGATTATGAAGGATTGTCTTCATAAATGATTAATTGCGCATTTATCTCAATTTAATAGCGTTTTGAATTAAAAATAAGCTACAATTTTCTACCATTAGCTGTGTAGAAATGAGGACTAATTACGCAGTTGGAGCAAGTCGGGCAGTTGTTAGGTGCAGACATAATGGGCAGTGAATTGAAACCCGTAGCGTGTCAGAGGATAAAGTCTCTTGGGGTAATACACTACGACTTGAGAGGCTAAAGATTTTACAGCTAGATCCGTGGGAAACGAGAGTACGCTAGAGTAATATTATGATTGGTTGGTATTCACAGTGTCATCGATGTTGGGGTTACAAGTATAGTTGTGAAACGTGACATTCTGGACTTGATTGAATACTAGTTTTAATTTGAAGTAAAGCTATTAATTAGTTGGTCCTGTTTTAAGTTGAACGTAAACGTTATGTATGTATTACTGTTTTAATACCTGCTCTACAGTAAGCTTAGGATCATAACAGAATTTCTAATTAATACACGTAGCATATATACTAGGACAGGGTTAGGTTTATTATGTTGTAAATGAGAGAGCAGTCGAAGTGCGCGGTCGTCGACCTCAAAGTAGCTACCATCCGTGCTACAGGGCGGGCGGCGCGCGGCGGCCCGTCGCGGTCGCATCGGTCTACCCGTAGTTGGGCGCCTTGCAAACATAAACAAATGTCTGAAGCTTGCCTGATGGCTGCCACTGATGAATGGACTACCATATTTATTTGATGTTTACAACACTAACATATCTTTTTGTTTAATTAAGTTTATCTTTATGATCGTAATTGATAACTAGGTAGTCCAACTAAACGATCCAAAGTGGCATGTATTTGTGTGTTAATAAAGCCGAATAGCCATTGTTGCGGGTAAAATACATTCGTCAGACGGTTAGTGTAACATAAATTGATTGATAATTGCCCGTCCGTGCGGCTGACGACACTTCGGGTTTAATTTGCCACGCTTGCACAATAATTACCTAATCGACCATACAATTATTTGGTATTTAACAAAACTGTAATCTTAAGTTACGAATGAACAATAAACGTTTTTCTTTTATAATTAAAATTAGGAAACAACCCACCTAAAAATTGCAGATTTATATAATTTTTGCTTGAATATAAAATGGAGCAACGAAAGGTATTTTTATCTAGGAGAAAATACGATGCTGTAAGAATAATTGGGTCAGCGGAACACGAGGGGGAGGGAGTTTCACACGCTAGATAACACTGTTTTGATTTCCTGCTGCAATGGATGTATTATCTATTTTAATAATATTATACCATTGTTTATGAATCTAGAAATAATCTGTGTGGTTTGCGGTAAAGTTGTAGACAAACCTCTCTTTCTTTGTCGCTGTGGTAAATGTTGACCAAGGGATTACGTCAATGAAATGTGAAGAAACAACGGTAACATTATTTTTCTAACATGGTGTGTTTATTTAGAGATTTTTATGAGATGTGACATAATAAAAGCACTGTGATTATAATTATTACAAGTCAAGGTTTTACTCATATATGGAAAAATAACTGGGGTTTATCTCCTCAAATGTAAAATATAAAAATTCAGTACCTGTAACGAACTCAGTTTAAAAAAACTCAGATACTTCATTGTGTCGTTAATTTCGTACATAGCACAAACATAAAAAAGGGTTATTAAGTAACATTGATACTAGGATCTAATACTTAATTTACAGTAAGTACCAACGTACGCTGTCGATAACACATACTCGTTTCGGAAATGTTCTCACAATATTAACCATACAGTACTATTGGGACCGTTTAGTGAGCAAAAGCAATTTGATTCAGATATAATGTGTCGGGTACGAGTGGTCGCGAGCTCGTACTAGCTGCCCAACGAAGGCAATTAGCGACACATGCCGTCGACACCGTCTTCTTATAAAAGAGCTCTCCAACTATTGCACCTCTCTCACAGTTTTACTAAACTTCTCGTATATTTTTAACGCGCTCTATTTCTTTAATACACTTAGTCGTCAACAAATACTTGAAACAGAAGTATTTTAACAATACAAAAAATTTTAACAAAATTAATTTATCTAGATTTGTCTTAAAGTAACGACTGAAACTATCAACAACCAAACTTTCAACAAAGAATTGGGACGCGGTGGGGTTTGGTTGGTGTCAGTTTAATTGGATGAGGGAGCTGCACAAATTCGCTTCACCAGGCACCCAGTCTATCAATTAGGTCGTATTGCACGGAAGTTTGGTCCCATCAGTGTTTATATTGTTCATTGATTGAGCAATTCTCGTATCCAGTTCATGCGGCTATTGTATGACAAATCGAATCTCCACTCCTCATTTTAGAATTTAGAAAGATGCTTTATTGAATTGAATTTGTATTGTGAGATACGTACTTTTGTCGGAAAGCAATCATGCCGAATACGGGTTTGTCGATTCGTTTACAGCACTAATATTGTACACGAAACATTCAGGGAAATATTTATTTCTATATCTAATCCTATTCATTCTTCTTCTTCTTAGCGTGTTGATGGCAAAAATCCTATTAATTCGACACACCTGTTAGTGATTCAATTGGTCAATGAAGTATTAAACTGCTTTAGTGTATTGAAGTTGTGTTCAAGTAGGGAAAGCTTGTATCTACGTAACTGGCCGCTAAGTAATTGGTCCCTTCCCCTGAGTATTCCTTCGCTCTATAGCTTGTTTTGTGCTGTTAACGAAAGTACTTTCTGTCGACCAAGTAATTATATTTCTTTATCTAGAATTATTTGATTTATATTTTTAAAATGTCAATGTTTACAGATTCACAACTCGAGAGTTCATTATCGATCCACTTTAAATCTCAGTTTCACAAGTTTTCTATTTGATTAAATAACACCTTTAATTAATCGAGTTCTTAATTCTTGTTAGATAAATCTTATTATATTCTACTTACATTCATTTCATAATTTGTATATCTAGAACTTATTCAGCTGTACAAACCAAAATAATATCTAATATCTTCCGTAATAAAATGTTTGTATAAGTCATTAAAAGCACTTTCATATTATAACAGTTGCCATAATGCTCTACGTGTGTACGACGGGGCCATTACATATTTAAAGATTGCCATAAGGCACAAAAGTAGTGTGGAGGCGCCTACCCCCTCGTTAACGAGCATCGTAATGTTTAGCGATCCATTTCCTTCAGTAGACTACAATAACTTGTGCAAAGACGATAAACGATAAAATGGAAATAAAATGAGCTTAAACTGCTTTACCACAAAGCGTGTTCGTTTTATTTTGACGTTTATTATATCTTCATATTTCTATAGCCCGTCCATTAAAGTTGGACTAGATCACTACTAAATACGGCAATGTTGCCCTTCTACTAATTTTGTTTTAACGTTTTACCCCAGCTTTTTGTACATCACATCACATGTATTACTGTTTACGGATTTTCAACTGCACTAGAAGTCTTATCGGCTACATTAAGTTAATTATTCCGAAATGTTTTTACTCATTTCCTTAAGACTTTATTGACAAGTTAATGGCAGTTCTCGTAATTCCAAAACCTATATCAGTTTTCAGTCGTAATTGAATGGATTAGTATAAGATTAGTTTATTTTGCTTCGTGAACATTGAATCTGTTATTGTCTAACATTAGTATAGTTTTAGTTATGAAAGGTAAATGAGGGCGTTTACAATTAGGCTGCTGGCTGTATTTATGAGTCACACTTAATTCGATTTTAAATAGAGCTTGTAATATAAAATAATAAACATTTAAATTAGACGTTGCCGGTTTGGAACAACCCGCCCTAAACGACTACACGGGATGGGATAGCTTGACCATAATATGGTCAAGCTATATATATAATACCGTACTAATATAGTACGGTATCGGGCGTCTCTTTCCCCGCCCATCAGACAATATCTTACGAATAAGTATTGATAGGGGAAGAAGTCCAAGTATCAAAAATTTGAGAAGTTTATAAACCGTGCATACTGTAATGATTCTTTAGTATATTTCCATAAAAAACGGTCGTAGTTTTTAAAAATTGTTGAATTTTCCCTTAGGCAATCTACAAATATTATTCTTAATGTTGAGTTAAAATATAAACAGAACAACATAATTTTCGAAGTCATATATTTATTAAGATTAATGACAGTCATTAGGCACCTGATCACGAGCACGTCTAAAGACCCCAGCAGTACAAAATGTCTAGATATTCATACAAGGGACTCTGAAGGGGTCTATGAAGGACATTTACATTGACGTGATTACTTAACGTTAATACCTCAAAACGCGTGATATAACTGTATACGGCCAATTCCAGCAACAACAAAGTTAAGGCCTCACGCAGAACAAAGTTTCGAACACCGAGGGACAGGCGAGTAATCCATAAATCCCTTGGAGAGGCTGTAGGTACTTTCACTTCTGATAATATAGGGTCGTCACGTCGCAGCCCAGGGACTTGTGTGACGATGGGCCTTTCCACTCTTTGATATATTTTATGGTCTACAAACATAATCGTGAAAAATATTCGTACTTACTTCAAAACTTTTCTTAATTTGAATATTTATGTTTCCATCATTAACCAACATTATCTACAGAGTTGGGCAAAATGTAATCTGACTAATGATTACAGATTACGATTACAATGTGTAATCTTTAATCATGATTACAGATTACAGAAGTTAATCAAAAATGTAATCATATTGGTGATTAATGATTATTAATCTGTAATCGTAATCTTGATTACTTTTTTGATTGATTAAAACCAACAGTTACCCCCGGTTTCTGAAAGGCTGATCAACACAAAAATTAGTTAATCAACTGTCAAATCTGATGTCAAGCGCTGTGATTGGTTGTTAGTCTTTTGGTCAACGAATCACAGTCGTGATCAGTTGATTTGACAGCAGATTAAGTTAATCAGCCTTTCAGAAATCGGGGGATAGAATGTTAAAAAATAAAAAAAAAACAAATTATATAGCAATAAATCATCTTTATTTTTTTGTCAGTCGCATAAATTGTACTTTTAGTATAATTATTTTACGCAAAAAATCTACTGGATTGTCTCTATCGGAATGTTATTTATGAAATAAAAATAAAAACTCGGTTACGTACGCACGATACAGAAATTACGTTCATCTCTTCGCTCGATTCGTTTGACTGACGCGCATTGCGCAAAATGGCGCGTGTACGCGTGTCAACTGTCGACAGTGTGAACGCGACGATTGGCTAGCCGGCGATCATAAGATACCTCATCCTCCGCACCCTTACCGTGCGTCTTGTGCAGTAACTAACAATTTCTAGTTACATAAATACAAATTGTGATAATAATTAATGGCAACTCAATAGAATTATAATTATATTCATTAATTCCTAAATCAGAAAATCAGGGGAGAGGCCTTTGCCCAGAAGTGGGAAACAATATAGGCTATTTAAAAAAAAAAACCTAAATCATAATTCATATAAACTTAGTTAACAATAATCATGTAATTTTGATTACTGACTACTGTAATCAAAATTAATGATTACAAGTGTAATCTTGATTAAAAGTAATCATGATTACTTCAATCTGATTAAAAGTAATCATAATTACTTTCAATCAGATTATTAATCTGATTACAAAAGTAATCTGATTACGCCCAACTCTGATTATCTATACTGTTTCGAGGACTCGAGGTCCACTTTCAGTGCTTATAAAAATTGTTTACCTAATATGTATTACAATACAAACGAAAAGTGTTTCCTATAAAGCATTATATTGTAATACATACAATATTTGTATAGGCAAATATCCCACGATACGAGGTGGTAAATAAGGTGATATTTATTTTTAGTGTATAGAAAATTGAGTGCTCAGGGTGGCGATAAAGCCAGGTGCGTTTGGCGACGAATGTGATATTCGAAAATTTTCAATAGCGGTTGAAAGTACTTAGAACTAAGAATAGAACAGGCACCTACAACCTACATAGCGTTCATTTTATTATGGTATGGTTAGGTTAGGTATATATAATCTTCATAATAATATTAGAGACGTAATATAAATGTTATAGAAACATTGTTGTTTGTATCTAGAAAAATTAAAGTGGTTAGTTTTAAAATGACCATCAAAATGACAAGGTTCACTACTTTAGAGACTGACATCGAACCGTTTATTTTCCTGAGCCTGGATTTATTTTCGCTTCTATAATTTTTATAGTTGATACTCTTGAGAAAGTAATAGTGAACTTTACAACAAATTTGAAAAACAACGTATTACTTTACTTTATTCATTTTAGTAAAGTTAAAGAAGTAAAATGTTACCATTACCGATCTGTATTAACTCAAGTGAAGAGAATATTATGTTAAGTAGTATTTCAACTATGCTGGATATTTCATGATTACTCTGAGATACTGTGGAACTAAGTATTTCTTCAGTTTCGTCAGCGAAATTACTTGAACTATGATAGTAACTTAAAACGATGACTCCATGGATGGCTTAACTTTGCTATTTAACCAAGTTGGCAAAGGTATAGTCGTTAAACTTTTAGATCTTAGTACGAAACTCATTATTTTGTTAAGTTACAGTTCTCAAGTACGAAACACTACCTTATGCCCAAAGCTTTTACTCGCGTAGAAATTGGGTTTTTATTATAATTATGTTATGTTTACTACAGGATATTTTCTATCTAAAATATATTTTGCCTAATGTATCTGTACGGTCAGATATATTACCAAATCAGTGAAAATCTGAACTCTAGTCTATTTCTACACCAGTTGCTTCTACTGTACGTATTCGTGCCCGTCTTGTTAACATGTGAAAGTAAACCAGAAGCTAGCTTAATAATACAGATCCAATTAAAGCGATAGCGATCTAACAACAGAATAATCAACGCATCAATCATAGAGCCCACTATACCCTAAACTTAACTTTCGTTTTCATACGTTATTTCATGTAATCATCGCTGTGTTTCTATATAGGTATGTGTGTATTTAGGTTATCTGTACAGAAAAACCCAATGATACAGTAATCATTTATCTGTTTGTTCCGGTTTTTAATGTTTTCCTGCCATTCTGTGAGAATGCCCTTCACCTAAATACTTTGTCTTCCTGTATTCTACTACAATGTTCAACGTCTTACACAGGATTTACGAACGGAGATTGAATTTGATGATTTATGCAAGTCGGTTAGACGACTGTTCGCATCAGTACAGGTACTAACATCATAATAAAACTGTTTGTGGTTTAGCTATTATTGGCACTTCAGATATAGATAACGATAGCTTTAGTTCAGTTTAGCTGCACTCGAAGAAATTCATTGAACTGGAAACATGACAGTAGTATAACCAATTGGAATAAATGTGAATCGTATTTTAACCAATTAGCCTAGTATATATGACTATAGTTAAATCTAGTAGCAACCAGAGTGTTATTATGAGTAGGTATTCAGACTTCAGACTAGCAGGCTTTCCACCCACCTCTCAGGCAGCCCACCTTTATTACATCGTCATTACGAAATGCACGTGTGTAACTCTAAATCTGCGAGTATTGTTTGGTATATGATGTGCGTGATGTTAAAAGAACAACGTTTGGAAGGCCCACTTTTAATCACGCAGTCATTGCTTAAGTATTTCAATAGTTCGCAACTAGTCCACCCTTGAATACAATTAGCTCTGATTCCTTTTGTTGATACATACAACTTGCGTGGGAATCTAGACAACTGATAAAATGATTGTTTTATTATATTCAAACGCTAGAGATATTTGCGGTACATTTTAGTAATGCACACAGTAGAAAAACTAACGCAAAAAAGCTGTACAGATTATGTTGGTACTTAATTAAAAAAGCTAGTTGTTGAAGTGAGCTTTTGCAGTGGAAATGCGTTGTAAAAAATATGTTCTACATCTATATTTTATATTGGATCATTCCTATATCAGTGTAGTAAACTTTACTAATATTATAAATACGAAAGTAAGTTTGTTACCTTTTCTTGCCAATTGGTTTTGGCCGCTAGATGGCGCTACGTGTCCTTTGAAATTCAAATATAACCCGAGTGACACCGCAGGGCACCCCTAGCATTAGATATTATTAACTACGCTAGAGATAACTAATTCGACTATCGAGCATTTACTAAGTCTAGAATAATAGGCAAAGAGGGAATAAAAGCAGCTGACCTGCTAGGCTAGCTTGATAATCGCGTCCAGAACACGGCAGGCGCTCCTGTCCCACTGACCCAGTGACACGGTGCCTATTGCCCAAAGCTAAAAGCTTCACTTTGAACGCCTGAACATATAAATGCGTATGTAAATGTACCACGCAAACGGCTAGCCACAAATGTCACACTGTGCAAACTCTGATAAATTATTAATGTGTTTTATACAGTCCATAATTATGCCGCAATAAACAACCTCATAAAATTGTTCCAATCATATGAGAATGGCAATCAATCTTTGATAAAAAAATGTATTTCAAGAACCATTTTCAATAAACAAGCATGTAGAAAATATGCCGTATTAGTTATTGATCGTAGCAGAAATATATCAACAGAGTGGCTGACATGATGCGCATTTTATTTGCGTACATACAAGGGAATCAATTTCAGATGGCACGTTAAATAAATCCGCCGCGTCTCACGCTGTCTCGCATTCAGATTGCATTCAGCTGCAGCTCCCTCGTAACTTATGTCCCGCTACACATCGCATCGCAAACAAATACCAGTTCCGTTCAATTTCTCTATGTCGAAATCTAGTTTCCACTTTTCTCAAATCGCTTTAATCCTATTCCCAATATCAAGTTGTTCATGGCGCTTCGTGCTGCGTTTTCTCGAAATTGAGGCCTAACGAGAACGTATAGGCTATTTATTTGCTCCGAGCTTCCTACGTGCCCGATGCGCTCACCACGTAACAACTTCCATATCCACTGCTGGACACCTTGTACATAATAAATGTTGTGTACAATGCACCACACAATGGCAGAATATAAATAACTGACCGTAGTAAGAGACCGGAGGCATATTGTTCTAGCTGGCTGTAGGTTCTTGCAATGACTCTAACGTCCCCTTAGTCTAATGACATAACAGATACGGATTACAGATTAAAATTATCGTAAAATGTATCGCACACTACTGTACTTAACATTCTGTTTGTTTGATTACAATTTTTTTCATTTTGTTGAGTATCTCGGAAATTCTTTAGATAAGGTGTAATAGGTACTTAAATAGTCTTGTAAATAGTCAGGCATAACGACCATAGGCCGGAATAATAAACTGACTGCCGGAGAGTTGGCGCTCATCAAGGAACTTAACTAGTCTTACTTATAAGCTAATTGTGTCCTAAACTTGAATCTTACTGAGTGGAAGCTCCTAAATAGTTTATAATTAAAGTAAGGGAACATTTTTCGTAGAAAATCAAATACCAGTTTGTGGCGTAAAATCTAAGCATCAAAGTTAAGTTAGCGCGTGAATTGACGTGTTTCCAGTCTATGGCCTGCTGACAGGGGCAAGAATAACTAATTCTTATCTGTCACCCTTAAGAAGAGCTATAAATTAAAGCTGCGCACTAAATAAATGTACTTTACATACAACGAAATCCACGCTATAATTTTATTAAGGAGTGTTTCCAAGGAGATATATGTTTTTTTAGTCATGGGCTGGGCTGTATTAGAAAATATGATAATTTTATAAATTAAGGAAATTATCATTATACCAAACAACAACAACTTGTACAATTGTAACGTTTTACTTAAATATTATAATCCAGTCAAATATAACATTGTTGGTTAAATCTTTTTGTTTTAAAGTAATTCTGCTATAAAAAAGTCTAACTTAAAATTTTTGTCTGTCAGTCTCACTTTTTGTTAAAGAATTTTTCGCAAATTTTTAGTGAAAACTTTTGATTGGTCTTATTTATGTTTTATTATAATTATTAATTAGCTGTAAGTTTTTTAAAAAATTGTAAAATAAATAAATTAGCTGCGCTCAACTACATTGTAACTATTTCATAGATTTAAAAAAAATCGTAGTAAAATTGATAAAACGGCCCAGTCTAACCTTTATCATTTTTATCATGGGCTAAGTTTACCAATTTTCTGAAATAGGTCGTAACAAAGCGAAAGTTCAAAAATTGTTAGCCTTTTGTTGAATGCAAATTAAGATTTAGTGGCTTTCGGAAACTCAACTTGAACAAAAAGTGCGATCTGTGTTCATTTTCAAGCCTATTTATTATCATTGTAAATTGAATTGCATTTTTAGCAACCGCAGGGATTAAACTTTTTTAAATCTCGTAGTCAGTCTCTGTGGCGTCCCTTTTGTCCTATTTCTTAGTCAGTAGTCCGTATCTACTTTATCTTTGTCTGCTCTTTATTCTTGCTTACGGATAAAAGCTTTTATACTTGGACGGTCTTTTTTAATGTTGTTTTTTTTTGTTTAGCTTCTCGGCGGCGACTCAACGAGTACATTGAGCACTACGAGGCGCTGGACTACGACCCGGACACGTTGCATGCGCAACACTTACGTGCTCGACGGTCAATAGATGCGCCATCAGACTTAAGGCTCAAGTTTCGCGCTCATGGAAAGAGTTTTCACCTACGATTGCGACGAGACTTGTCCGCATTCAGCGAAGACTTTAAAGTAAGTAATGTCAACTTGTTTCAAACTTCGATTTCGTTCAAGTTTTGCAACTTGTACGCAATGTATGTTTTGTCTTGTGTACAGGTGGAGGGCTCTAAAGGGCAGCTACATGAAGTCGACACATCACAAATTTATCACGGGGAACTGTCCGGTGAGTACAAACAGTATTAGGATATTCTTTTTTGTAACAAAAATAAAATTAACTTAAATTACCTATTTGTAGCTTAAAATTAATGTGTAAATTAAATTTTTAAAAAAAGAAAAAAAAAAAAAAAAGAAAGAAAGATGCACCTAGTCAATAATGTATGAAAAGCACATCAGGTGTAACACTGAACAATTACCATAGTAATTTTAATATGTATATAAATAACTTCTAGATTTTCGTGGGATGAGCGCAAACGTGCTCACGGACACATGTAATGTGATCGCTTATTTCGGATATCGCTCAGACATCGCCGTTTATCTCAAACATATATTAAGAAAAAAATATGTCTAAAAAAACTAACGTCAACAAAAATCTAGTCGATAAATAACGTAGGTACATTACATGTGAAGTCAAGGAGAGCTTTACGTGTTTAGTGCAGAGCGGAGCACTCACGTACTGAAAAGACAGCACAAACTTTGTAGGTGGCATGCGGAGGACTGACAGCCGCAATTCGGGACCCACTCCCATTGTACACCGGGAGCCGAGAACACCGACGTTATCTACACCCGAGATAGACGCTTTTGTTTGCCTTTACCCCGAGGGAAAATTTAATAAGTCCTCGCTCTGAGTATGTCGACCGCGATTGTGTTTCTCTTTAATCAAACAAAAGCCGAACGCTAACTCTCGGTTCGCATCTGCCCACACTCGGCTGCCGTGCCAGCCGCCGAAACAGACTCGCGCGGGCCCAAAGAATCTCTCGTTCCTTACAGGCTTACATTAATAATTCCTGGAGAGCACTAAAACATATTTCTTTTCGCAATTACTGGCGGGATGGCGTCAAGGTCCTGGCTAATTGGGAGCTTTCGGTGGCCACTCGACTTTTAATGTTGGCAAGCGGAGGCCGCGCCGACGGGTAGACCCTCCGCAGGCTTAACTACGCTATGTAAATAATTACACCGCTGGAAAGTTGGGCTGGCATTCTTGGTATGCTAAAGAAATTATCAAAAGAGATTCATAAAATTCTTAAGTAATACAAAAATAAAATGTTGCTTAATATTTTATATTTATGTTCGTTACAAGGCTCTGATACCTTCGTTTTAATTAATTAAGGTAAAAGTTTATTGTATTTTTTACAAGAGTGCTTACAATTTACTCGTAGAGAGGTATTTGTACCTAGATATCGATGAATCGTGCAATCATTAGATACGCGTAGCGGCATCGATGTTGGTGCGGGTGCGACTTGGAGTTCGGGTGCGGGTGTTATGATGGTGAAAGTTTGGAACAGTGTAAATGGATAAAGTTGCGGAGGGCGGCGCGGCATCGATCGCAGTTCGTCGCCCTACTTACAGCGGTCTCCGATGCACTTAGTCGTCGAGTTGCAACCTACGTTTTGCATGCACAACCCACAGTCCCCGCATATTTCTAAGCAATTGTTACGAGATTACCTAATTTTACCAACTATAAAGCGGTACGCGGTACTTGTTTAAATAATAAACGTTCTTTAAGACTTATTAAAAAAGTTTTACTTATGAAAAACAAGAAAATGTTCAGGTAGTTTGGAGAACACGTTTATGAATAATTGTTGATAACACGTTCACATTAAACCTAGGTCTTATCACATCTATATTTCTCAAATAGTAGCCAGATTGCTATTGTCAATCCTTTTTTCGTTGGAAAGAAATCCCATGCAGTAAGGACCGAGCTTTTATCAGTACAGGTCCCAATCATTGTGTGTGACTTAAAGGAACTAAAAAAAAAGACATTGAACAAGTGACATTAGTAATTGCCTCAATTTGAACACGCAATCTTGAGCGTTTTTTATATGTCAGTGGCCACTAATACACAATTATTTTGATAACGTTTACTAAACATGTTTACTAAGACTATTATTAGCTTTGTTATAAAGCTATATTGTTGAAGAAGTAAATATCGATATTATGTATTACAATATCAAAAATATTTAACAAAGTAAGATGACAAGAAATACATGAATAAACAGCAGAATGGTAAAAGTTCACAACACCATAAATACGGCGTCTATTTAGGTCATCCATTGAAACTCTTCAACGAACGAGTAAACATTGCGTAAACAAAGAATCTTATTCGAGAACTATTTCTAGGAAATATTTCACTTTCGTTGAGCACCACAATAGATACGTATCTATGTAGTGAAACGTGAATAGTCACTCCGTTGATATAAAATTTACTGAATAATAAAACAGAACCGGTACCAGTGCACTTGACTTTAGAAAATGTGCGCGAGTTTTTCTGCCGCGCCTCGCTCTTGAATTTTACTGAAAAACATTCGGAGCTCAGCGGTTAGTACGTAAAACATTTCGCGTTTCTTTTGTACTTTCCAAAACGCTCCTAATTGTATGTGGCGGTAAATGTCTAGATATTGTCGTTGTAGTTATCATGGTAATACCGTCAGGGTTTATGTTGTAATCTCCATGTTTGTTTTTTGTGTATCTTTAATGTATGACGTGCAAGACACCAATACTACTTATACATACATTGAACAAATGTGTAGCTTTATAGACACATGTTGTTTCCAATTGTCTAATAATAACTACAGGTTAACCATATTTACAATCAATAAATATTTATTTAAAACATCAACAATACAGCGAGAGTAAATATTATGATCCTTACTTACTTACCGTACTTTCGATAACTTCCAAGAATATTGAACGTTTATCAGTTTATATTGGTTCATCATTTCCTAAGTTTACCGTTCTTGGAACAACAGTAGTAGCCGCCTTGTATTCAATACTTCATTGTCTCGACAGAATTGGTGTGAACCAATGATATATTGTTACTGTAAATGAGAAGTACTCGTAATCTTGATTTGATTAGCTCATATAGCTGTAAGTTTTATAAAATTTGCAGAATTAATTTATTATGTTGCTTGTTTAGGAGATAAATTATGTGTGTAAACCGTGTAATTAAAGCTTATATCTCACTCTCATTAAGTATTAAAATACGAATATTAAATAACCTGGCAGCTAACGCCTTGTAATAAAAACTAAATAATCGGAACTGCCAAACGGTTGCATTGAATCTAATGTTAAGAATTTAAGTTATAAAACATAATCAGATAGATGTTCAGCTACAACATATAAGTATTAGATCAGATTGTAACAATAGTATAACAGTTCCAATAACAGGAGATAACTGTTATAACATAACCTTTAACGTAATTCTCAACAATATTATTATATTAAGCTAGAGAACATAATTTTCTATTAAACCGACAGTCACCCACGGCAGTTAAGCGTGCAATCAATTTGAACGCACAGCGCTAGCACCTGCATGTTCCACGAGGAAGGGACAACAAACAAATGTACGCCTTCGTGAATGTAATTGCAACGTTCAATTTACGTACAATACGCCACCAGCCCCCATTAGCTGCCGAACGCTATGACTCACCAGTCAACAGCTATCATGATTAATATGCCTCTGATAACTATAACTAACGTGGTTGTGACACGACACCGTATAATCGCTTTGTGGAAGTAACGTTATCATAAGAACAGTAATGGAGCTTCGGGTGACTGAGACCGATATAAGCTGTGAGGTAACGCATTCGGTAACTGGATTACCTATGCAGCGTAAGTTACATAACCGGTCGGTTTTGGAGCTTGTACGTAAACCTGATACTTGGTAGGCTTTCTTACTTTAATAACGAAAGAATTATACCAGGGTCGTAGTGGATATCCGTGGAATCTGCCCTCTGGAAAACAAGCATAACTTTATCCACATATTACGTAATTAATAGTTTTTGTACTGTTTTAATTACAGATAAATAAATTAATTGTATAGTATTCTATTGTACATTTCAATAGAAACGACATAAATTAGTTTTCATCCTACTGCCCATCCTAGTCGGTAGGCCTAGGCATACTAGGATTAACATACTCGCGCACCGAGGGTTCCGTGCAAACTTTAAATTATGTTTACAATAATAACATTGTTCCAACGAAAATAAAATTTAAACTAAATTCACCGACAAACTTAAATTCGCCGTAGAAAGTGTTACCGCCATACATTGATATAAGTCGTGGATTGTTTACAAACTGCGAATAAGTTATTGTTATATTTTTTGTGATTTTACTGAAATTTTTAACGCGTTGTTGAGGAAAAGGGTTTGACAGATAGACAGGCCGACAAACAGATAGACGGACAACGGAGTGATTCTATAAGGGTATCGTTTTTCTTTTTTCCGGTTCGGAACCCTAAAAGGGATTTAGAGAGGACTTCAGAGTCAGCTAGTTTTTTTAGAAGAGAGGCTTCTAGATATAACGAGATAAGACTATATATAATTATGCAAACCTGAGTGCTAACCATACGTGCAAAATAACAAGTATTTGTTTATACGCAGATGATCCACAATCCGCGGTGTTCGGCTCGGTGACGGATGGTGTCTTTGAGGGGAAAATAGTAGCAAGCGATGGCTCTTTCTACGTAGAACATGCGCGGCGATACTTCCCGCCAAACGGGACGCGCACCCGCGTCCACTCCGTCATCTACCGTGAAGGTGACGTCGGCGACCCATACGCCCATCGAAGACATGGTAAGTGAAACTTTATTAAACATAATCATCATCTTCTACAGCTTGCAGTAACCAAGTGATGGGTATAGGCTCTCTTGTAATACGCAATTCAGGCCCATCCTTCCACATCGTCGACCCATCTCGCTGCCGGACGATAAGATCATATTATTATGTTTATTTGGACAATCCTCTTACTCTAGTACGATACAAACTATTCGTATGTGTATAAAGGGAAGCCGTGGCAGACAGTTACTCGTAAGCTCGAACCAATTTTGCAAACCACTTGGTGGATGCGGTTTAGCTACGGTAATGAAGGTTTTGGGATGTACAAAATTATTCAGTGACGTAAGGCAGAATAACTGAAATACATTTGCTTTAATGTAAGTATGACTAGCTATAAATAATCTTCTTCTTATCGTATGGTTGATGAACAACCTGGTGTCAGAGTTTAAACCGCCTGTAGGCCTCTGACATGGCTTTACACACCGTTGAAAAATCTCTCAGGTGTGCCGGTTTCCTCACGATGTTTTCCTTCACCGTTTTTAGCAACTGATAACTAATTTTTAGTACGCACATGAATTCGAAAAGACATTGGTGCGTGCCGGGATTTGAACTTGCGACCTTTGACTTGGCAGTCCAACGGTCATACCACTCGGCTATCAGTGCTGTTTTTATATAAATAATGATGTCGGTTAAATAGGACACTCAACCGGAATGAAGTATGTGACGAAACAATATTTCAACAGCGACCACTCTTGTTGCAAGGGAGATCCGAATAATAAATGTGCACCCCAGTATGCTATTTTATGAGTCGTATCAAATGAAGTAATCGCGTTTTATGGTTTTAATCCCATTAAGCTATGTACAATTATGTTCCATAGCAAAGGTGCAATAACAAAATTAACTGTGTAGAAATTTGTAACTACACGTGCAGTTTGTGGAGTCGGGAGTTGAGGGAGAGGCGAATCGCGTGGAAGTTTCGCCACAGTATGTCGCGCAGCAAATGGATTGCAACGCAAGGTCGTTTAACAAAGTTTAATCCCATTTGCTCGGCGCGCTGTCACCGGCTGATTGCAACACCGCTTGCATCGGAAAATTCGCATAATTTATAACGGAACGTTCAACCCGTTCATTGAGCGACGGCGACGCCTCTGTCATAAATTCATTCAGAAGCAGTCGAAATTAATTCCCCATGACCATGACGAGCTTAATAAATTTTAAATCATATTTAATCGTTGTGTAGATACAATTTGGCACGGTTCACAATGTCATCAAACCAGACTAAATTCCACGTTACATATTCATTCGTCCGTAGGCTGCGCTGGAATGGTAATTTTACGTCAACAACAACGCCCCGCCTGCCGACTTTACATTTTTGCTGTTTCTACCGTTGTAGATGTTATATCATTGTAGCTTTTGGATACCGACTCACCTGAATATGAGAATGTAAACTAAAACATAAATCGTCCTACAACATTGTTTTTGTGTCCTGTAAAAATAACCATGAACGTAGATGACTAACGACACTGCGCGTTGCAGGGTAATAATAAAATCCGTTTTTATGGCTCC
This sequence comes from Abrostola tripartita, assembly GCA_905340225.1. Lineage (NCBI taxonomy): Eukaryota > Metazoa > Arthropoda > Insecta > Lepidoptera > Noctuidae > Abrostola > Abrostola tripartita. The sequence goes on from HG996494.1 coordinate 4,407,611, forward strand.
GTAGTAAAACAAGCCACCCTTATACCTTTACATGTCCGTTTGCCACAGAAATGTATTCCACATTTCCCCTAGCGAAGCATGCTAAGCGTACATTGTAAAACAAAACAAGCACTAGTATTTGTATTTGATTAGAATATTCACGTGTCTAGTAGGAAATAGAGGATTATAAGTTGTAAGTAACGGTTGCCAGGTAAATGAAATAATAATAATAAAAAAGATAAAGAAATGTGGTAAAATTATTAATAAACGTCTGAGATGACTTGAGAAATTACATTTTTGATTTCAATTTCATTTACTTTGATCTCGTGACTGACTGCCTATGACAAACACATTCAATCACTTATAAAATATGAATAGATGAAGGAAGAAATAAACAAAAGATATCGAATGTACTTCATCTTCGTCTTAAAATATACCTAGTCGCTTTTCTGGTGATCTTTTTCTTTGTATTGATAACAAGGTTTTTCATTGGTTTTGCTTCCGAAAATTACGTTTGATCGGAAAATAAATTTTGTTGGTATTGAATGAGCAAGAAGGGTCGCGTTTGTAGCTACATTTGTTTTCATTACGAGTTATTGAACAGCGTCGGGGTACCCCTCTACGCCTTCTCTATGGAGCTTTTATTTGAATATGAAAGACTTTCACGAGCAACTAAATAAGGGATCTTTGTTTGAATAAATACAAATTAGGTAGTTTTTTTTACAATGACACTTTTAAATGTCACAGCTGTAGATTTAGAACACCTAAATGGTAAATTACAAAAAGAAAAAAGATGAAGAAGAAACATTTATTTCTATTTACTTTTTTGTCTACATCATTTTACATGGTACAGGCTACTATGTCAGTTGCTTTAAAACTAAATTATGATGCATTGCTACTATAATTGCGATGATGTACACAAACACAGCATGAATGTTGTTGTTTACCTTCGCATAAAACAAATTAACCAAGTATACACATAAAGTAACCTCTCCGAACTGTCTTGTGCGAAGACTGGAGCAGCACTAATTTAATATGTCCAAACTCACGAGCATCTCATTTCGTAATACAAACCAATGTGAATGTATACTCTCTAAAGCACTTTATTTAATAACTGTATCCTATACAGAATGAATTTTCCATTTATTCATGAGTGGCCAAATACGTAACTATATAATAAGGATTTAACGATAAATAATATCAAAGGCACCTTGGATGGCATCATAACATGAATCTCCCTGTATATAGTTTATACAAGGATTGTTGTGAGAATTGGTGCACTCATTCAATAATCATTTTTTTTAAATTAAATGATAACTTGACGAATAATAAGATAAATACTGGTCAAGCTGTACTGAATTTCGAGCAGGATGCGATTTACTGAGGCCGTTTGTGCCAGCAGCCAGCAAGCGTGCATATAAGTATGTATTTCAATAGGTGCGGTTGCAATATACAGTTTTGCATGGATGTTAATTATTATTTTGTTTTTAAACAGTAAAAGACCAAAGTGCACATTTCAGTACATACATAAAATTTGATTCATAGTACTCAAACCCAGATTTAGAAGATATAAACCAATCAATACGGTTATGTACACGGACGGGTCGCAGTCACTGCTCCTTAAATATAGGCTGGGTCCTGGGTACATCAAGTTTTGTGCTAAACAAATAACCGGCTGGCTTAGATTTTCTGTATGAATTTCACTAGACTTCTTTAGAGCACAGCGATTCAAACCGGTGCCGTAATGCATATTTGCATGATAAATTGAAGTTATACTGGTTATTAATCTTACAATAATGTAAAATATTTATATCTAAGGACTTATTCCAATGCAACATTATTTTGGAGTAAGACACTGCTTGAAATTAGGTTCAGGCTGTTGCAAAATATGGTGGGGCGGTTATTTTACTAGTACCTACCTACGCTGAAAACAATAAATACTCGGTCTAGGCTCTTCCTGGAACTTATAGATTTACTATTACCCAGTGGGGCCGAGCGATGCAAATAAATTAATATTAATTTAACTAGCAATCCTCGTTTATGTATAACATGACATGTTTTCTTTTAATTATAAATCCTGATTTGATTTCTGTCTCCATATCCCAAATTATGAACAGGAAAACACAAGTCGTGTTGGATTTACCGTCAACGTTATCTTTGTTCTTTAAATCACCCAGAGCAATTCTGAAAATCTTACATGCCTTTGTTGTTCATTTAGATATGATTTATTTAAAAACACCGCTTGGGAACGGCTTCCTAATAAAAGTAATATTACTTGGCCCTTATTAAAACTTGTGGAAGACTTACAGCCCTCACCGTTTTTGTTCAAAACCGTGATCATGTACGTAATAGATAGGTAAATATATCTTTTCAGTCTTGTAATTAAAGCTGCAAGTGTTGAGATTTTCAGATAGTTAATAATTACCACAGAACTGACTTATTAAATCTTTCAGTAAATATGATATTTAAATCGTTGGTAGGCATTTACAACGCGAAATGTACGCCAGCAGGCGGTAATTTCCGTTATCTGGCTGGCGCGCCGCACCCGCGCACAGGAGGTTCGTTAAAATGCAGCCCGCCCGGATGCGAAACGCCAATGTGCTCTAACACGACACACACGAGCTGAAAAAAAAACTTGACTATTCAGCAGTTTTTAATTTTAAAACTTCGCTTTTCGCTCGTATTGTACCTAGTTTTTATGCATCATTATTATCTTCCTATTCCGTGCCCATTAGACTTACCCTGCCGCAATCACAAAGCGACAGTTGTTATTACTCTATTGTTCAAAAAACACCCGTAAGATATTTTTTATTGTTCTGTTTTAATTAAGGCATCGTACACCACAATACTTGAATGTATTAAATTGGTGTAATAAATCACGAAAGCTTCTAAACGTTAGTAGTAATATGTCATCCAACAGGTTCATGTCATATGCAGTTGGCAAAACATTACCGAGCCATCAGTCCGGACGCTGGTAATTACTTACATCTCGCAGCAGAGAGGAAAAAACAAAGAGATTAATATATATTAGGGTAATAAATCTAACAGGAACTCGCTTGATAAATAAATCTCAGAATAGCGCTATAGAAAAGAGTTTCGTGTCAGCGTTCGGTATTTATTTCACCACGAGTAGGTTGAGTCGGTGGTGTTCGCTACGTATTTTTCTTCCCAACTCCAACAGCAAAACTTAAGATTTATCATGAATAATTTTAAATATCATGTATATCTTGTGTAGAATACTTGTTTAGGAGCCAGAGATTGCGACAGCGATGTTTTCTTCTCAAGCCCTTTTTAACTATGAAGTATAATAGATGTATTTGTAAGATTTCTTACTTGACATTTTAATTTATTGTATCATCGCGCAGCACCGTCTCCTCTATATTATATTTCCACGGACTTTAGAGCGACACATTGAATTAATTTTTATACTCAAGCGCTTCGACTGATCTGGATTATAAATCTTGATAAATCGACCTATCGTATTCGAGACACGTACGACGTTGCGTCTATTTGCTTGCTGTAATACCCATGGTAGAGCGTGGTAATATTTACTAGTTTGAAGCGAAATGCGAGTTGTAATTTTATATCAACTCGCTCGTATTGTTAGTAAGACCTAGGTGCACTAATGGTGCCTAATGCATGCTTTTTACTTAAAAATATTGACAAATCAATAACTTCAAAGGATATTTACCCAAGGCTAAGTTTCGCATTTTAAATAATATCTCGTAACATGCGACAAATTAGGTACATTTCGCGATGTCCGTAGAGACGCGTAGCAGTTGACATAATTATATACTTTTGTAAACAATACTTTTTGTCTTAAAACAATGCTCGTAATTGTGTTAGTTTTATATAAATATGGAATATAAAATACACGAAAATAATATAAGTAATCAATAATACACACTGGCTGAAGGAAGCCTTGTACCCTTCAGGGCATGACAGGGTTAATGTAGACTTTATGCGGAATATGTATGTGGAACATAAAGTCGGTTATTGATAGATATTTGCCATACATAACTAATGATAACGAGAAGAAAGGACTCTAATGCCTTTTAAATTGTGGGTGGAAGGTCACATGAAAAATGACATTAGTTTTTCTGCTGAAGGTTTATTTTGACGTTTATATCCCGTCTATCGAGTCGTCCTATGTGAATTGAAATGTCGTCCTATATGTTTACAATTTACATCGGACGTCCGGATAGGCGTAGAGACAATCAGACAAATGTGGTATTTTATGTGATTATGTCCGTAGAACGCACTAAAGTTTCTAATCGTTGTGAAGTATTTTTTTTAACACTTCTATTGAAATCAGTTTAATAATAATAAAACATTACCTTTTACTCTAAATTAATGACTGCATCTAAATGCGTTCTTGTTAACCATTTTTATTAATAAATATGAATATGTATATAATATTTATAGTAATATAGTAATATTTTTAAATATAAATATGTCGCACGTGCGACATATTTTTTTAAAGTTTGAGTTCGATTTAATTTAGCCTGTAATAAGATTTCATATTAGATTATCAGTAGTCCGCGAAGTCGACAATGTGTGATTGTTATATCCTCGGCTTGAAATGAAAGCCAGGCAGCCTCTAATAGGCGTAAGGCTCGTCTCTTATTCTACATACTTGATGTTTTATCTTGCGGTGTGACAAACAACATTCAAATTATTACGAATACAGCAGTAATTGCCCAATCACGGGCGATAGGCATAGCGATCCATAATACCTACTGTTATTTTTTATGTTATAAGGTCACGTGGGTGGTTGCGGCATCACTGACGAGGTAGTTCAATGGATGGAACGCATCCAGAACTCGGGTGTGGATGACGAGCCACAGTCGTCGCCTGCGCCTGCGCCATCGACACCAACTCACGCGCACCATCCACCTCCATCCCCACCTCCACATCCTAACAGTTTGCGGGATGACGAGCCCAGGTAATTGAGTATTTTTAATTATAAAAGTCCGACGATGATCAAAGAAACCACTATAAATAATAATGTGTCACTACGTAAACCTGGTGTGGTAAAAAAATGGGAATATGTAGCTTCAATATGCAATACAGGTACACTGTACCTACAGGGAAAAGCTTGAATGCGGATGTTAGTAAGGGTGGAGATTAATCTCGCCATCCTGAAAAGGATAGACGTAATATTCCTAGTAATATCCTTGTTAGTCCCGGGTGCGGCAAAGTGTTATTTGGTATTTCCATTAGGTAATTCTCAATAGCAGTACGGAGTCTGGATTTGTGCCCGGTTGATGGCAATATGCTCGCCCACTATTACATTAGGACATATAACATAAGTAGCGAAATGTGGGAATACAGGCGTGATGTTATGCTTTGTGTTTTAAATGTACTCTAATACTATTGGCACCAGTATTCAAACTAATTCAAAGTAATAAGTTTCTAAACTGGTCCAGCTCAGCTTACAGGTATGGTCGATTCCGTAATCCACTGTACCTTGCTAATACCAGTTTTCTGACATTCATTAGGTTTCTGATTGTAGGTATAGCCTGCCGGGCCTTCGTCTGCGAATACAAACATTATTTTAATATTGCTCGCGGCAGAATTTTTACAGTATAATGATTTACACAGATTAACAGAAGTCAGACTCCTTTCGCTCATTATAATTCATTGTTGGTTTACTATCACTGTTTTATATTACAGCCAAGTAAGTACGAGAAATAAGATAATAAAACACATTAGTTTTCTACTTTAATAAAATAACGGGGCCAACTTAATGGGCTCAAAAACTGACTTAGGCTAGCGACTAGCTTTTAAATAATAACCATGTTAGGATAAGTGGTTAAAAAAGGAGTGTGTACTTAACAATAAAAAAAAACCTCGCCCCACACTAAGAATTTCTCCTGTATCATTGGTACATTTTACAAACATGAAATATCACATTCACAAACACCCAGGCTCGGGACAAACATCTGCGGAGCACACAATATTTTCTCCCGTACGGAAATCGAACCCGCACCTTACCCCTACACGCAGCAGTCTAATCACTTAATCACAACGCCATTTAGGTCGTCGTAAATGTCTCGAGAAATTCAAATATTTAAAAAGCCTGTAAACAACACAAGTTTTAACGCAGCCCGAACATCAATGCATTATTTATATACGCAAGCATGAAACAAAAAACGTAAACCTTTTTTTGGATCCATATGTGCGCACATATGCTACACGTGGACCGCTGCGTTGCTGTAGCAAAAAATCTAGTATAAACACGCCCAATTAAGTGCTTCACATACACGCTGCTCAAACTCGATACACATTTGAAACGGTTTATTCCAAATAGGCCCATTAATCTAATTACTGGTTTAGTTAACTGCGGGTCAATGTAGGGAATTAGGTTATTATGGTGAAGGCGATAGTCTAGTTACCTGGTGTGTTCCTTATTGGCAAGCTTTTACTAAATGCTACGTGTATTCAGACCACATGAACTGCTACCCTAATTTCCTCGTTAAATACTTCTTAGATTCTTGTTTCCCAGTAAGTACTCAGTTTTATAAACATCAACGGAAATATGAAATATACAATTCGTAAAGAATATCATCTTCTAAGTCGTATGACACCGTGTGTTCTAACAATTGTACCGTATATGTAAATTCTTGAGATGTTTTGTATCGTGAATTATGAACATAAAAACATATTTTTAAATTAGATAGGCATAAATAATGCACTTCCTCTTGTTGTTGAATGAATTATTTACTTAAATGAATATTGTTTTAGATACTGGGACGTGCATCATTACAACAAATACTCGCGCGCCGCGAACACAGGCGAACACACGCGGTCGCGCCGAGCGACCATCGACAAGCGCAACACGTGCTCCCTGTACATACAAACAGACCCGCTCATATGGAGACACGTTAGAGAAGGATTCCCGGACGTAAGTCATCACTAGCTTCATTTGTTTTACATCAAAATAAAGAAAACAAATTGGCGTAAATAAAAAAAGCAAACCAGTTTCGCAAAAAAAATAAAGACCAGCTTTTTAAAAGAATTACGATTTCCGTACCATATTTATATAAATATAAATGTATTATCGAATCGCAGTGTTTATTAACAATTGCAGCTAACATAATATTATCAATTGTCTTATCTTAATCATACAGAATTGTATTGTTCAATGAGGATGTTTTACTGCAATGGCTTATTACGGTATAAGTCTCTTTATCTGAGTATTAATGTAATTTATGACATCTGTGTGTTACTTTATGATTTAAATTAAATGATTATTACTCATTTCCTTATGGTTGTCTGTCTGTTTGCCTAGTGGCTGAATTGGTTGTTTATATGTATAAAGACATTGGTCATTATCATTAGTACCTATATACGTTGATGACAATAAATTATGGAAATGAATAAATATTGTTGCACTGTACGAGAACTTAATTTTCGGGAACAATATGTGGTTAATTGATAACTATGACCTCATGTCGTTGTATTACTTAATCCAGCTTCATTTCCCGTTGTGGTCTCGTATATCAAATTCAGAGTATTACTGAGTGAATAATACAAGTATTTCAAGTGAAATATCTAAACACAAAATTGTTTGTTTTAGCACCGGGATCCTAGTAAGAAAAGTGAGGTTGACATGAAGACTCGTGAGGAGATCCTGTCTCTAATATCGCATCACGTCACCGCAGTCAACTATATCTACAGTTATACGAAGTTCGACGGTCGCCTCGAACACAGGAACATTAAGTTTGAAGTTCAGCGAATCAAGGTATGGATCATATCTTGCGTAGTTATTGTGACGCGATAACGCTCAGATTTATAAAACATTCAATAGATTTGTTTGGTTTCTAGTTGGTTGTGGTAACACATAAGTGACTAGATTCATTCCTTATTACGAAAATTACCAGAATTTTTTACCAGATTTATATATAAGTAAAATCAACTTACTGTAAGGCTAATCAAATCTTAGTCTGTAATTTTCTATCGGGTTTATGATCATTTAAGAAAGTGTTGTAGCTATTGAATTCCTTCATAAATAACCTAACCCTAATAAAAAATGATTGCAAAAAGTCGTAACATTATCGTTCAGCTTTATCTAGAAGGGTGTACTTTGTTAAATAAGGCAATAGGTTGCCCAATGACGTGTGGTCCATATAATGTTATAAAGAAAGAAATAAATAAAGATATACAGAGACCAGTTTCTGTTCAGTTTAATGTATGAGTATGACTCAAGTTGATAATGTGGAAAATTTGATTTGAAACAGCAATAGCCATTTCGAATGTTATCAGCTAGTATTTTTAGCAACGGTGAATAGCTTTAATTAGATTTGCACTCGACATGGAATAATGACCTCATCGAATTCAGCGAATTGGAAATTATTTCATAATTATGAATTGATAATTATGAAATCATTTCCAAATGTATTCTCATTGTGGTGCCTTAGTGCACAATGCACATGGCAATATCGTAATACACCAAAGGGACGTAAAACAAATTTGTAAAGTAAATCTCTCCTTTTATTTAAAACAGGAATAACGATTTAAGCTCACTTTATACTTCGTCTGATTATATAAAATCTCACAATATTAATGACGCCTTATGACAAAAAATATTAATGTGGTATATATTGTAGTCCCATAAAAATATAAAAAATATAAGTACCTACCCACTACACAACTCTCTTTCGTTTTATCTAAATCGATAAATTATAGAAGTAAGTCATATTACCACCATTACATATTGGAGAAAATGAAATACCATTTGTATAAATCACATAAATAAAATAATAAAGCAAAATATATTTGACGTAATGTAGAACGAAGCAATATTATAATATTTATTTTGTTGTATTTATAGAAGATTAAAGTGCTTTTTTCCCATCAGATCGATGACGACACAGCGTGCAACACGCATAACTTCGCGGCCGAGTCGAACCAGTTCTGCCTGGAGAACATTGACGTTTCCAACTTCTTGAACCTGCACTCGCTCGGCAACCACGAGGACTTCTGTCTCGCCTACGTCTTCACGTACAGAGACTTTACTGGGGGCACTCTTGGTAAGGGTTACAATCTGTATCTCTTTTTGGGATCCTAGATAAAGGAATTTAACTGCTTGCTTAGAACCAAAATACCCTGAAAATTGTACTCTTTCCTCAACATCTATCAACGTAGGCCCAAATAGATGAAGCAGAATACCTGAGTCTACTCATTTTAGAAATTCTCCCTAAGAAAATCAGAGTACTTGTAATTTGATATTTCCTTTTTGAAATATTAACCGAGATTTAAACTTGTAGGTCTGGCATGGGTGGCGAGTGCCAGCGGAGCCTCTGGAGGCATTTGTGAGAAGTACAAGACGTACACGGAGACAATAGGCGGCATGTACCAAAGCACCAAGAGATCTCTCAACACTGGCATCATCACCTTCGTCAACTACAACAGCCGAGTGCCGCCCAAAGTCAGCCAGTTGACGCTGGCACACGAGATCGGCCACAACTTTGGATCGCCGGTAGGTTTTATTATAACAAATATTATAAATAAAATACAAATAAACAAATTGTCGTACCTATTGCTAACATTTTCGTCCTCTTATATTTATTTAGTTGATAAGCATTTCAAAAATTATACCATCTATCTTATACATTTAAATTATCTTTTTTTATCGTCATATCGTCGTTTCCGCCCATCGTTCAAAACATCTTTTCTACACACACATAAAGGCACGGATGGAAGAGACTGATTCATATATTTTACGAAATCTGTTGCTTATTTAGGATATCAACCGTATAGTTCCCGTCACGTAAAAATGTTAAGCAGTCGCTCAGACAGTCGTCAGCGACTGTATTTGCACTCGGATATAGTCGCTTCCTATGGTATCATTATAGGTACTTTACTAGTTAGTAGTTATATAACACTTTGGAATAGACTGGAATTCAAAAAATTAAGTTAACGCCCAGATTTTTTTTTACTTGACGGAAACTATAACGCAATGTGTAAATTATCAGCACGACTACCCGTCGGAGTGCCGGCCAGGCGGGCAGCAGGGCAACTTCATAATGTTCGCGTCGGCGACGTCGGGCGACCGGCCCAACAACAGCCGCTTCTCGACGTGCAGCGTGGGCAACATCAGCGCCGTGCTGGACGCCGTGCGCGACGGACGCAAGAGGAACTGCCTCACCGCCAGCGCCGGCGCCTTCTGCGGGAACAAGATCGTCGAGGTCGGCGAGGAGTGCGACTGTGGTATGTGGGATGTGATGGTTCCGTTAACTACACTCTAGGAAGTGTAACGCTGGTGTTTAGGGAATGATCGAACAAAAACTTTTTTTGTGCCTTAGGCCATTGTAATAACAAGTTGATTTTTGGAAGATCATACGCTATTTTGTAGCAATATTTGTTTCGCATTAAAGTCACTTTTAGATGCAATTTTTTCGAGTACAATTTTTCCTTGGACTTAACTAATTGGCACTTCTCATAATCAGGTTACGATGAAATAGAATGTAAGGACCGCTGCTGTTACCCGCGACAGGTCAGCACTTTGGAGCGAGAGAAGAACTACACAGCCAAGGGTTGCACGAGGAGAGCTAAAACTCAATGCAGGTCAGTTTAAAAAAAATATATTAACCGAATTCCAGACAAAGTCGCTGAAAGTCTTAACGGATAAATGTCCAGTGCAGTTGGTTTCCTAGGAGATATTCTAGTGCACAAAGGTGAGTGTCTTGAATGGTATTGTAAATGTTAACGAATAATTTACATATAAACGACCCTCAATTTAAAAAAAATAATTTGGACGGGGTCATCCTACCACTTTGGGATCAGTGCGTGCTTAGTAAATACAAATACTCTGGTCTCAAAGTGGAAAAATTAGTTCTGTGAATACGCAAAGTCTGACTGCGATAAATGGAATTCTCGCCTCTTAAAACTTCTTTCTTTTTCTTAATATAGCTGAAAGTATTTTACTAAGCGTTAAATAAATACTGATGTTATGTTTCGTCCCCGCAGTCCCTCCCAAGGCCCGTGCTGTAACGGCGGCACGTGCGAGTTCGTGCCGTCCTACCGCAACCAGACGTGCCGCGAGGCCTCCGAGTGCAGCCACGCCTCCTTCTGCTCCGGGAACTCCGCCGACTGCCCCGAGCCCAGGGCCATGCCCAACCACACCAAGTGCAATAATGGTAAGGTTTGTGCAGTTATAGGACTCGCAGGAAAGAATATAGTGTGTGGATGATGGGTGTATATGAGAAAGGTTTATTTTTTATAATATTTTTTGGACTCAAATCCCAGATCCATCAAGATTTTTACGGGATTTTATGTTTGGAACCTTTCTAAATAGATTAGAAGGATTGTTTCGTCCTCGTGTTTAGTAGTTTGTTGCGAGGTGTGAAGTGACTTCTTAACTGGACTTTGGACCTCCAGCTAAGAGACCACGTTTGAAAGTGTCTGTGGTATTGCAACAGCACTGTTGTTGACCTACATGTTGTGTGTTGAGTCTGTCCTCATCGTCCGAGTGTTCGCAGGCACGCAGCTGTGCCTGGGCGGCGAGTGCAGCGGCTCCATCTGCCTGGCGTGGAACATGAGCGAGTGCTTCCTGTCGTCGGCGCCGCGCGCGCGGGGCGAGGGCGTGTCGGCCGTGGCGGACCGGCGCGCGCTGTGCCAGCTGGCCTGCCAGACGGGCCCGCGCCCCGACCAGTGCCGCAGCACGGCGGACTTCGCCGCGAGCGTGGGCCTGCCGCCCGGGGGCATCGCGCTGCGCCCCGGCTCGCCCTGCGATAACTTCCAGGTACGATACGATACCGCGACGTACACTTTTATTTTTACGTAAACATATTTTTTGCCTTTGTAGTTTTTTTAGTTTTTGTCCTTTGCAATGGTATTAAAAAAAAAGTAATGCAAAAAACTTGAAGATACTACACCGTAAAAATTTGAAAGCATATTATTTACTATTGAAGTATAAACTGATTTTTTTTTTTAAACAAATCTTTATAGTCAGATGTATATAAAATCTACACATGACAAACTAGAATGTAACACTAAAACTATTGCAGGGATACTGCGACGTGTTCCTGAAGTGCCGTGCGGTGGACGCGGAGGGTCCGCTGGCCAGGCTGAAGAACCTGCTGCTCAACCGCGCCACGCTGCAGAGCGTGCAGGCCTGGGTCACCGAGCAGTGGTGGGCCGTGCTGCTGGCCGGCGTGGCGCTCATCGTGTGCATGGGCGCCTTCGTCAAGTGCTGCGCCGTGCACACGCCCTCCTCCAACCCCAAGCGGCCGCCGGCCAGGTATACACTGCTACCTTACATGGGCTATACCTCCTGCTTCGACGATTATGGATGTGATTTTGTGTATAGAAACCCTTTTATGTATGTGGTGACTTTATTAATATATATACATTGAATAAAATTAATAATAATTACAATGAATAACTCTACAAGCACACTAAAGTAAATACACAACATCCTTGTATAAGCCCAATTACTAATTACTTAATATTTGATGCAGACGCTTGTCGGAGACGCTACGGCGGCCGATGAACACGTTGCGGCGCATGCGCCACGCGGGCAGCGCGGGCGGCGCGGCGGCCGCGGCCCGCTCCCCCGCGCGCGCGCCCCGCCCCGGCCACCGCCGCGCGCGCACGCACAAGGGCTACGCGCCGCCGCTCACGTACGCGCACAGGGACCTTGGTAACTATCATATTAATATAATTTTGCCGCTGAGCTATACGTTACCAGTCTCATTGTTTAGCTTCAATTTCATTCTATGTATAAATATGTAAATTATGTTTGTAAAGTTGCAGCGTCTGCACCGGCGGGTCCGAGCGGGCGGCGCGGCGAGCCGTACGCGAACGCGTACCCGCAGTCGTACGAGATGCGGCCGCCGCAGAAAGTCTGACAGTACGAGTACAGCGGCGACGCGGCGCTGGAGCTGGTGGCGCTGGCGCCGGGCGTGCCGCTGCTGCTGGGCTACGTGTACCGCGCCGCGCCCGCCGCGCCCCCCGCGCCGCCCGCGCCCGCCGAGCGCACGGTGGGCTCGCAGACCACCATCACGCTGCACTCGCCCGAGTCGCTGAGCGTGACGCAGCCGCCGCGCGCGCGCCCCGCCGACACCTAGGCCGGGCGCGACGACGTTCTCACCTCCTCCCGAGAGGCGACGTGTTATTTGCTCAATGCGGATCGGTGCGAGCGATCCGTTCTCTCTGAGCTCAAATGTAGGAAATGTTCGCATGAGACGCGCGATCTATCAAATTATTATTTTTATACAGAAAATACCAGGGGAACTCTTAGGGACGGCGCGATGTTCGTGTGAACCAGTGATACATTTTAACTGTTCAGTAGAGTGTTGTTCCCGTAACCGGACATTTATGTATATTTTTGTATATAAATGGAGAGGTATACAAAGGCTACGATGTAAAAATATCATACGACTATAAACCAGAACGTTCATACCGACTCTTAGAAGTAATTGTAAAGTAACTGCATTGTTTTACTCGAATCTCCGTAATTGTAATTTTTATATAAAGTTATTTTTAACGTATTTAATGTAACGTAAGTGGAATGTCGAGGTGCCATTATACCGATTTGTATTCCTGTTCCTTTAATCGTTAGTTCTTCATTTCTCACTCCATCGTGATAATACATTCGCCGTAATGTATATTTTATAATAATTTTATTAGGGCTCAAATACCTACATATTTTCAAAATTTGCATTTAGTCTTCCTATGGCGATTAATGTACTTTTTGTATTCGTTTATTTTATTTATCCTATTTTAAGTAGAATGTAATGTGAAATTCAACAATATTGCCAAATGATCAAATGTTATTAGACTGAACCTTTCAATGTTGCTATGATGACATTTTACAAACTCATTCCTTGTATTATTTAGTAAATGTATGAGTTGTGCGTAGAGTGGCTCGAGTGGTTTCCAGACATTGTGTTGAATGGTGTTCTAACAAACTTGCATATCACACCGCTCCCTTCCTATTCCTCCTATACCTGTGTACCAGCATGTTTTGTCGTACAGTCCAATTGATCTCTTTGATAGATTATGAGATTATGTTAACAATCATATTGCGTAGTATTATTACTTTCCGTCGTGCAAGCCAAAGAGCATGATGTATTTTTATTATTTCTATACATTGTAATATTAAGAATCGGTCTTATAAGTATACCATATTAATGCCATTTTATTAGTGAATGTCGAAACAATACGCAAGTTCTTGTAATTGTACTATAATACTGTATATTTGTATGTATGTAAACTGAGGGTAATGTTCTGTTGTAGAATGACTTGACCAATCGTGTAACCGACGGATAGCATTATGTCCGTCACTAGTAGTACTCAATGGCATTATTTCTCCTAAGTATAAGCTAGATTACCGTAATAGATTATTTAAATGACAATGTGAATATTTTTAATTAACAAGATGAATGTTACAACATGTGATTTCAAAATAATAAAAAAACAATAAATTTTACATGAATTTGGTGCTTTCATTTTGTTTCTTGACGGGTCCTAGTATTGATTTTACATTAGGAGACATATTTTAACTCTGTATGGGATAAATATTTGTTCGGGGTCTGGTTGATTGAGTGACTTGTGTGAGGTTCTTGTCAGTAAATGTATTGATAGGAAAACGTATGATTAGTACAATAACCAAATAATGGAAGAGTGTAAAACATAAATGGGGCTGTATCCAGTTAGTTTTGAAAATAAAAACGAGTGTACACTAGTAAAACAATTGAAACATATTTTAAAGTTTAATAAAGGATATATCTGTATATACAAGGTACAAAAGTATCTTAATAACTAGACAATAAACAGAAGCGTTCGAAGGTAGACAGATTACGTCAACACTACTTTATTGTATATCATTAAAATAAATACCTATCATTTGAGCTCTGTTACGAGCGGAAAGAATCTCATCAAGCGAAAGGTGAGTCATCCTTAGAAATCATGTGGCCTGTGAAATGGCCACTGGCAGCATTTTTATTCGTGGCTCACTAGTCGTACATATGGGAATCCTAAGTTATCATAAGCGGATTTCCTATGGATAATAATAATGTTATTACATACCTACTAACATGCTGTAGGTATAATATGGATATCTAATGCTTTGTCATTGGCTTCATGTTTGATCATCAATTACATGTTGGCCTCGAAGCATGTACTTGTAAACCTATTGTAATTGGTATTGACAGTTAAAAAGTTTGGTTTTAGTTTACATAGGCAAACACAAAGATAAAAAAAAACATCTATTTCATTAAATGAATCAACATAACTTAATTAACGTGTCTCTAAGGCTTATTAAAATAGAAATGTGGTTTCTTAAAAAATAGCCAAATAATCATATTACAAAGCTAATTATGTGAGATACCTATATTAAATAGGAATAAGGAATATTGTTTCTTATTTAATATACGAAGAAATCCTCAAAGAAATGTCGATTTCATCATTGCAGACTTGTTAGGCGGTGTCTACACGATCTTAAAGTATGAGGTTTATAACTATAATTTTAAAAACTATAACATATAAAAGCATTAAGGCAATTATATAACTAATTACCTAAAGTATTCACACATCTTTGTGATTCGTACATAATTTATTTTTATTTGCCTTTATGGATACTATTACTTTCAATCTTATTAATTGATAAATCTTTGACAATAATTGAACTGCAATGTTTCTCTTAATATTTATAAATCTTTTAGGAGGCCTACTACCAAAACCAAAATCAGAAATTTAGGATGACCTTCGACTTCGTATTTTATTTTGGGGGTAGACCCCCTGATACTTTGAAATAAATGTTTACTCTAAAATAATGTCTTAATGATAAAACATAATTATATTCCAATAGATATTAGTATTGAAAGGAATAGTGTGACAGTCTCATTAAAACCTAAACGTGTGTTGGTTAGATAACTTATAATTGAAGGTATTTTGTTAGTATAAATAAAATTATTCATACATGTAGTCAGAACATAATAGCAAGTGTGTACGCAGTAAAATGCCTTAATAATACTCGTAATATTGGAATTTGTCTATACAACGACATAGTGTAACTAATAATATACTATGGTGTAACTAATATAACCAGCAGAATGCTTTTGTCTTTCGTCGTCTTGTACAGAATCATTATAAATGCAATGCCATTTGTTCTTGTTTGTATACTTCGTGATACGCATTACGTATTAAAACGTACGGGAAACAAGATTCCAGCAAATCCATTGTTAGGAATGGGGATTCTTGGACGATTAGATCGAGGAGAAGATATACTGACTCTCGATTCTTGATCGCTTCTTTATCGGTCTCCTGACCGAGGCGCAGTAAAGATGAAGACGCCAAAGCTAAAAACTCCTTCATGCGATCTTCAATATCGCCCTGGCCGCAGATTGTGAACAGTGCCCCAAAAATGTGGTTTATTGCAGGCGCCATGCAGTGAATATTATTGGCATGACCCTCCAAAGAAGGTCTGTAAAATGAACCTTCACTGCGAGCAAGTCTAGGCAAAGAAACAGCTACAAATACCATTAACAGGCATACTATAAGGTGTTCCTCTTCTTCTACGTCGGTCTTATGCTGGCGCAGGGCTGACGCTAACGTCGGGTCCACTTTGCAAGCCAAACCTGCAGCTGAACACATTTCTGATATAACGCGCATCGGGTCACCACTCGGCAATTGTTGTTGAAAATCTTTAATAGAACTGATCAAGAATGGAATGCGTCGCTCTAAAACATCCAACAGTGACTCTTGAGCTACTTGCCTAAAGCTCAGTATGACACCAATAATTGTCATTCTTTGCAATACATTGTCAACATGTTGTAGCCTCTTAAACTGTTCTCTCATTATTTCAGGTTTATCAAAGTTTGTTCTTAGCATCTGAAGAACCTCCTTGTTCTGTACTACCAATTTTTTCAGCTCCTGGACTTGGCTTGCAATATGCCACATCAAAGTTTCACTCAATAGTTTCATACCATAAGGCCCAATCAGTTCAGCCAATGCTCGAAGTTCATTGATATCAGAATATTCTTCAGCATTAAATGGAATTGCTCCTTCTGCTGTTAGACTCACAAATGCTTTTTGATTCATTGAAAAGCAAATACTTCCTGCACTTACTCTCCTGAGTAATATTTCAGAGTACCACTGAGTGTACAGTGAGGCTATCGTTTTTTCGCCATGGCTGTCTGTGTTTTGAGTCTGTTGTAAAAGACAATTGTTAAAAACTCTTGTTATATCAATATGGACATAATTTTCAACTGTTTGCAGGACATTCATGTAAGCTCGTACACTAACTAATAACTCTGATGGTTTGGCAATCTCACTAGTGTCTTGATTGAACATTACCATGCCAACCAATGCCTTAGAAAATCTGGTCTCCAAATGTTGATGTAGATATTCTCGAGGTGCAAATGTGTACTCCCATACATTGACAGTAGCACAATAGTTGATTGCATAGCACAGCTCTGTTAAGGCCATATGCAGTTTGTCCATGGTAGTAAGGTCTTCTCTGGTCTTCCTGTAACTTTCAGCTCCTGGCTGTACATTTGCTATTGTGTTCTTCTTGTTTTTATCCTTCTTCTTCCTGTTAGCCAGATGTGCAATAGTTTGTGCACAATGTTTTGGAAGTAATTTGTCACTCATAGTGCATTGCTCATCACAAATTGTAGTAATAATATTCTTAGCTTCTTTTGCCATTTCATCTAAAAATATATTAACAACTGATAGACTCCTTTCTCGAATATGGTGTCTTTCTTCTGGGCACAATTCATGAGTACAGTTCTGGAAGTGACTGCAAATCAGAGGAAATGCAATGATGTAACGATTTTGTGCTGGAAATTCCAAGCACATATGAAATTGACTTTCAAAGATTTTGCTGTAGAAACAAAATAGGGATAAGTCAGATGTTTCAACCATTATTTCATCAAGATTGTCAACCATTTTGGTATGAAAGACCATTTTATCAATAAACTGTGCTAATTCCCTTTGATCTACAAGGCTGAATGCTGATTTCGCGACAGAAGTATATGTTTGCAGCCTAAACCAATCTAGACGGAATGCTCGAAAATCAAATAACTCATTATCCTCAACTTGCTTTACACTTAAGTTGGCAGCAGTGCTACACAGTGATGAAAGTATTATATTCTCATCATCAGGGTTGACTTGCAAATTCTGTATCATTAAGTTTAAAGCAACAGCATCAAAACCTGACAGATATTGTACATAATATCTCTGCATAACTTGACTGTACTTTCTCACTAAGGCTCTCAGCTCCTCCATGTGGAACAAAAGCTCTGGAAGCTGACGGTCTACTAGATCTTCTGCTGCTTTGCCTTTTACTTTCTGCGGAGGGTTATCATTGTGACGTAATAGCCAGAAAACTTCATCTCTTGCATAGCAGAGGCCAATGAAAATCAACAAGGCTTTGGGTCCCAACAATCCTGGCTGATCTGTTAGTATGAGACCTAGTTCCTTCAGGGCAGTTCTCAGGAACTTTCTCCTTTCCCTGTGTTTGTAGCTAGCCTTTTGGACAGCATGGTGATAACAATCCTTTACCTCAGATATTCTTTTTCCGTATCCTTTGATGCCATCAAAATAACCCTGGATGTAGCTGTGAATGTATATGACTTCATCTCGAAATAGTGCAACAACCCACCCTGACTCTAAGGCACTGACCCACATCTTATTGGCATGATCTTGTTGCAACATTTGATGACAGATAGCAAAGCCAAATATCACCCATCTTTCCAGGCACTCCAAGGAGACATATTCACATGCCATGGTATTTGTCTCAGAGGGTTTCAACAGCTGTGCTGGGTTGCTGACTAAACTCAACTTTTGTTCAGATCTCCAATGTTCAGCTGATAAATTTCTAGCAGGATATACCTGCCAAAGAGAATTCAGTGCACTAGAAAGCACTTTTTGGTGAGGAAGAAATTCCTCTGACAGCTTTTTTAAAGGGGCATCATAATCCAAAATCATTTGACCCAAGCGAGGGAAACTTTGATCAATTTGGTTATTGACCATTTCATGGGCAGCATTAAATAAACCTAAAACAGCTTTGCGGTCTTCCACCCGTGATAGTAAAATCATTAATGAGATGTATGTGGTGATTAAATCGAGATAATTTTTTGTCAGTTCAAAATTTAAAGTCAAATCTAGTGTAACCTGGCAAGCATCCAAAATATTAAGCAGTTCACAAACATTATCCTTAAAATCTAAAAGGTCTACAAATGTGTAGTAGTACAATGACAGGGATTTGATAATTTCATTTCTTATGTTTGTGATTGCTTGAAGGCCTTTGATATCAATGTTAGGAAATCTCCTAACAATGTTCTTGATAGAAGATTCTAAAACCTTGTCAGACAGGAAGCCTGGCTTGGATTTGGCATCTCCGCAAGCTTTCTTGATGTTGTAGATTCTAGTCAGCATTCCAATACCTCTGTCATTAAGGATGATGAGTTTTTCAGCCAGCTTCTGCTGGCTGATGTGGACTGACCTTGACAAGGTAGACATGTTTCTGAAATATAAAGAACATACTAACTCATATATCATACAAAACAGGAAAATCAACAGAATGATAATGACAAGGCATTGAATATTTTCTCATGTATTATTTAAGGATGTGTTTTGTTTAATTAAATGCATGGAATTTAATCATAGCATTATATTAAACAATAACCTTATTTATATGGCAAGGGAAATAACTAGGCTTATTATAATAGAAGTCCCAATCTCACAGCACATATTTAATATTTAATCCATACAATTATAATATTGTGTAAGCTATAATGTGAATGTTATTTTAGAGACATTGTGGTTGTCAAAACAGTTGCTGTAACATCTTGAGGATAGATAATTCACTTTTTACAGCAGTTCCATACCTAAACCAAATTAAATTATGTAAATTGTTTATTACATACTATCAACTGTTTACCTTCACAAATTACTAAACTTCACATACAAAATGTGATAATGTACAATAGTAACATAACATTTGTATGTTATATCTTTAACCGAGACAGTCACGAAGTAGGCACAAATCAGTTTCAATTGCTTGATTGGCAATGCTAAATAACAAATTGGTGTTATCATATCCTTCCTGATTACACAAATTGAATGGTTCACTGATGCTACAAGGTTAGTTTTCTTTTTGCAAAGTACTTGTATAAGACCTTAACAAGGAATACATGACACCGAATGCTAATATAAAATAGTTATAGTGTACCATCATAGTGATAAATAGCTTGAATCATAGTTACCTTACGCTGTGCTAGTTCACTATGTACTAACTTCGCGCAGTAAATCAATATTTCATGGTATTCAGATAGCTTAATCTACTAGTGGAGGTTCATATTTTTGTATTTTATGCTTCACTTAAATATGTTTTTATCAATAATCAAGGAAAAGGGAGTGTCAGAAACGCTATTGTATCGCCCATTCAGAGTTACAACAATTTGACATTTAATTTAATTTTGAAATGTTGGTAGTAGACTAGAGTTTAGAGTAGGGCACAGCAGAGTTATCGCATCAGGTTATCCGGTTATGCTCTGTGGTATCTAGTATCTTCATTTTATCTTTGCGGTATTAGGACACTGACTCTATAAAGGGTGTTGCAGTGCTTCATATATATAACCATAGATATGACTTATTAATATTATAGTAATATTCTCGTTAGTCTATGGTAATATCATAGGTAATAACATAGATCAATATCTAGGAAAATTTCGTCGCCGTTTCTATGATAATAAATATATAAAAAAAACATACATACGAACATAGCACCTCCTCCTTTTTGAAGTCGGTTTAAAAGTAATAACATAGGTAATAACTGTAATAAGTATCATTGGGATGTTTACTTTACCAATCATGTAGCGATGGGCGATTCCGAGATGTTTTAACAATCGAAAGAATCGAAGTCGTTAAAATAAACCATCGAGTCAACCATCGATTCCCCATTCTATAAAACAATCGAGATGTTTCTCGATTGTTTCGAGTCAATGGAATCGACCGCTAGTTTTCGATTGTTCGAATCAGTCACTCTCACTCACCGAGTCTCGCTCGGTCACCGAGGTCAGTCGATTGCATGCATCGAGCCGAGGTGCATGTTAGCTACATACATTTAATAAAAAAACAGATTAAATAATAATAATAATAAGAACCCTCAATGTGTTTTTTATTTTTTTTTACGTTTCCTTCTATCTAATTATTATTCGTACGTAAGTTAACTACTTGCATTTTATTCCCGTCGCGGTATTGATTCGCAATCACAACGCAAGTCAAGAACTCGCGAAACTCAAACTAAACCATCAAGGAACAACTCTCGAATGAACGCGCTATGCGCCAGTCGCAATAACAGACCGAGTCGGACTCGAGTCCAAGTCGAAACAATCGAGAACCATCGAGATGTTCGAACAATCGAAACAATCGAATAAAACCTCTCGCCATCGCGCATCGCTACAATCATGACATTCATGGCTCGTTTTAATTTAGGCCATGATTAAGGTCGTAGCATCGTAGTCTCTAGGTTTTGATTAGGCAAGCTATAATATATATATAAGCTATCGAGGAATATTTGATCCTTGTATTAAGTATATAAGGATTTGATTGAACGCAAATTGGACGTACTATCATAGGTATTATTATGGTATTATTAAGCGGAACTTGTAATAATAAAATGCTTTCCGAACATCTTGCAAGATACAAGTGACGAATTTATAGTTGCCATAAACAAATAATATTTTTTAATGACAGAGGATTTTTGACGTGACGCTAACTTCATCTTCCTCTCTCATAAAACGTCATTATATTTTATCAATCGGAATTCACAGTGGTTATTTGTTAAAACTTGCAACTGTTATGTGATTCTAAGCTACCTAATAGTTCTTATTTTTCATGCAAAGTTGTCTTGAAATACGTTGTGTATTATTTTGTGACCTGTGGCATATATAACTCCTAAACCATGCCGCGGATTATGATAAAAGGAGGCGTTTGGCGCAACACCGAGGTTTGTAAATTTATTTATCTTTTATGCTGTCTATTTTGCTATCTTTTATTTATGTATTATATTATACTCGTTATTATTGATTGTTTAGGATGAAATCCTCAAAGCAGCGGTGATGAAATATGGCAAAAATCAATGGTCCCGTATTGCATCGCTGCTGCACAGAAAATCTGCAAAACAATGCAAGGCTCGTTGGTACGAGTGGCTCGACCCGAGCATCAAGAAGACAGAATGGTCGCGCGAGGAGGACGAAAAGCTGTTGCACTTAGCCAAGCTGATGCCTACACAATGGAGGACCATTGCACCCATCATTGGTCGCACAGCCGCACAATGTCTGGAAAGATACGAATACTTGCTGTGAGTTATCTTACAACATCAAAATTTAAATTACCAACATTTCTGTTATACTTGCATTCTTGAAATAGGTGATTACCTAACATATACAAACTTTTAAGATACAATAAGCACATATAAGGCAAAAAAAGTATGTCAGGGTCATAGCTAATAGGAATCCATGGTATCTGCCAACCCCTATGAGAAATAGGTGTGACTTTATGTATGTAAGCACAAATGAAATGTTTTTGGTGTTGTGGCTTATTTCTAAATTATTATTAATTCAATGTTGCAGAGACCAAGCTCAAAAGAAGGAAGAAGGGGAGGATATGGGTGATGATCCACGCAAGCTGAAGCCTGGAGAAATTGATCCCAACCCTGAGACAAAACCTGCTAGACCTGATCCTAAGGATATGGATGAAGATGGTAAGCCTTGGTGCTTGTAAACAAATAATGTTTAATTTCCCTTTTTAAATAAAATTTATAAAAAATCCCTATAAATAGCATTTGTATATATAGTACATGTGTATAAATTACCATTAAAGTGCAATAAAAAAAATGATATTACTTTTGTTTTATTAGGATAACTTTGCATTTATATCTCAAAGTGATGCACATAATTGGTACAAAATTATGTGTGTACCATAAACCTATACCTATGCCTTCTGAGAGGTACAGGAGAGATATATATTTTTTAATAATGTTATAACCTTGCCTGGGCTGCTAAGGAATACTTTTAATTAAACACAACTTGTGCTCATTACAGTATCTAACCTGGACACCAACTCAAGATTTTGCTTTACAATTGTTAGCAATATGTTTGGTTGCTACAGTTTTAAGTTGCACCTCTACCTATTATTTATTAGAATTCTTATTCTTCTCTTAGAACTAGAAATGCTATCAGAAGCGCGTGCTCGTCTTGCCAACACGCAAGGTAAGAAGGCAAAGAGGAAGGCTCGAGAGAAGCAGCTGGAGGAAGCACGACGACTGGCCGCCTTGCAGAAGAGGAGGGAACTCAGTGCCGCCGGGATTGCTGTGCCAATTAGGTAAAGCAGGCTATTAACAGACATTCCATGTTAGCACTTCACACAATAATCATTACAAAATTTACAGACCCAAGATAATATTGTAGTAAGAGTTGTCAGAAAAGAAAACCATGACAAATTGTTTAATGCCAACTTTATGATTTAGTTCTGGATGGGATATCCTAGCTAAACAAATGTATGGCTGTTTTAACTTTAGGCAATTGATAATGTATTCTTTTTCTAGGCGTAAGAAGAAGCGTGGTGTAGATTATAACTCGGAGATACCATTTGAAAAGAAACCATCGGCAGGGTTCTATGACACGTCTATCGAGGTGGTGGACCCTATGGCGCCAGACTTCTCGCGGCTTAGGCAGCAACACCTCGATGGTGAACTACAGTCAGAAAAGGAAGAAGTAAGATAATAATATTATTTCAGCTATAGCCATTAAGTTATTCAGTGTTCCATTTATAACTTTTGCCTATGACCATCAGACCAATATCAGTGTAGGTTCATTTTATAGTGTTTTTTGATATATGTGTATTGAGTTTGACTTTGTGTTCGAACGAATATACAAGGGAGAGTCAAAAAAATAATTTTAATTTTAATTAATCGTATTTTTGATAACAGCAGTGATTTTTTGCAGAGAGACAGGCGTAAGGATAAGCAGAAGTTGAAGCAACGCAAAGAGAATGATGTGCCTCAAGCTATGCTGCAGGGAGACCAGCCAGCCAGGAAGCGTAGCAAACTTGTGTTGCCAGAGCCGCAAGTTACTGATCAGGTAAAATTTTGTTTTATATTTCAGCGTAATAGATTCATGTACTTTTTTATTTGAAATTGTTGTCCAATCATAAGTGTTCAATCACTTCAATGTATGTTATTTTACTTTTTAATTCTAGTTTTTACGTAAGAGCAATTGTATCTTAACTATTGCGTATCTTTAAATAATAAGCTGTATATTTTACACTCTTAATTATTTGATGACGCGACGCCGCTGTACTGACTGGCACTGTCGAGGCTTAGTACATTCGGATGGCACGTGGTGTGCGCCCCGCAGGAGCTGCAGCAGGTGGTGAAGCTGGGCCGCGCGTCGGAGGCGGCGCGCTCGTGCGCGGGCGGCGCGGGCGCGGCCACGGACGCGCTGCTGGCGCAGTACGCGCTCGCGCCCGCCACGCCCGCCGCGCTGCGCACGCCCGCGCCGCACCAGGACCGGTACCTACTGCTTATATTTTTTAATTTAAAGAAGCTGTCTGGATCTACATCCAATTTTTTTTTTGATATAGAACAAGAAAACAATAATTTACACTCGTTTTTTACCATATTATGCTAGCTATTTATGTAAATAAAGTTAGTGTAGTAAATATTAAAAAAAACCTTTTATTTTACAAAACATAAACATAACATCACGCCTTTATTCCTCATAGGGGTAAGCAGAGGTGTACCTGTAATACAACCATATTTCGCTACTTATGTTATAGGTCCAAATATAATAGAAGGCCAGCCTATTGCCATCAACCTGACACAAATCCAGACTCCGTGCTGCTACTGACATTTACCTAATAGAGAAACCCAGTAACACTTTGCTATTTCTTTAAAGTCAAGACGATCAGAACCATAATGTATGTTTGTACAGAATCCTGATGGAGGCTCAGAACGTGATGGCCCTGACGCACGTGGACACGCCGCTGAAGGGCGGGCTGAACACCCCGCTGCAGCAGACGGACTTCTCGGGCTCCCTGCCGCAGGGGCAAGCCGTCGCCACGCCCAACACTGTGCTCGTCACGCCGTTTAGGTAACAACGAAAATGCGGTCCACAATCACGAATTCTACATGCACTATGTTTTTCAGTTAATACATGAAGGTATTAACTGAAAAACATAGTGTGTTATGAATGAATATAAAAAATCATTGCGTTATGTCGACATTTAAATTGAATTATCCGCCGCGGAAAAATTCTCAACGCGTTTTTTAGTAGTCTGTATTAATCAAAGATATAAATGCTATGTGCAACATTTTCAAGTTTCATCATAATCCGTTATTTCCTATTGAGTAACAAACATCCTAACTTTCACATTTATAGTTTAAAGTAGGATTAATATCGATTTCTTCGCTCCCCTAGATCATCACGCAGCGAAGTATCAACTCCTGGCAGCTTCAACACGCCCAGTCAAGGAGGAACACAGACAGCACTGATTGTATGTATGATTAATACTTTTATTTATTGCAACACTGACTGAGAAAAAAAAGGTTTAGAATTTAGAACTAGATTTTTGTAAATTATGGATAGGATCCCTGCTAGGATTTTGTTGATATGTGTGCTAATTATAATTACTAGAGGTCGCGAGAATTTATCCGTAAATATGATACAAATTTTAGCTATCTGCATTTTTCTTCTCCATATAAACTTCAATACCAAATGTCACACACCTCCGTGCACGCAATGTTTTTAAAAAGGGATCCGAAGTTTTTGCTTCACATACTAATATATCTATTTAACAAAAATTGTTCTTAATACAGACTCCAGGTCTTCGTGATAAATTGAGCATCAACCCTGAAGATATAATGAGTACTGGCGACACACCACAAGTTGCCAACCAGATACAAAAACAGGTATGTCGACTCTATGTGTCAGCTAGCAGCTGGTTATCATAGAAACTTAGTTCTCTTTATTGATCTCAGTAAGGAATACAGCATGCATCAGCTGATTAGCGAGGTTAAACAGCGCTTGCTTTCAACTCGCGTCAGAAAAAAGTTGGATGTGTTATTGTAAATACCTGCCTCATAATTACTTGCAAGCTGGTAAGACTGAAAGTAGACCCCAACATATTTTGGATTAAAGGAAAAGAATCATAGAAAGATGATGGTTGTAAATTCATATATTATTTAGTCATTACTCATACACTCGTATGGTAATGTCGACATTATTATTTCGTTTCAGCAAAAGGCGTCAGTCCGCAACGCGCTGTCGTCGCTGCCGACGCCGCGCAACGACTACGAGATAGTGGTGCCCGAGCAGGACGACGAGCTGGCCGAGAGCGCCGCCGCCGACTGCCGCGCCGAGGACCAGGCCGACGCCGACGAGCGCCTGCAGCGGGAGCGGGACGAGATGCGTTAGTGGACACTCACTGATACTGATTGTTTGTCTGATGACAAGTTTGTACCAATCGAGATTTTCTGACAAAAAATGCGCTTACTTCTACCCTCGTGCCTCGAAGAGACTGTTAATTAATTATTATAAAAAATAAATATTTATAATAAGGCTATATTTTCCGTAAATAGGTCCTAAGCCTGTCCTCTCCGGTCAAGCCTATAAGAGTGACGGATAGAAATGACACTAATGTCTCATTTACTTTACTTTTACACTAGTCATCAAACCCTATAGTTATTCTGAAGTATTACTGTTGAGCGTTGTGTGACGTGTCTGTCCAGGCGCGGCGGCGCTGAAGCTGCGCTCGACGGCGGTGCAGCGCGGCTGCGTGCGGCCGGGCGAGGTGAACGGCAGCGTGGTGCGCGGCGCGCCCGGGCCCGCGCTGTCCGCGCTGTCCGCGCTGCAGCACGCCGAGGAGCTGCTCAAGCAGGAGATGGTCACCATGCTGCACTACGACGCGCTGCGGGACCCGCCGCCCGGTCCGTACTCCACTCTGACACCGACTGCCTTATACCTTTCCAGGATAAATAGAGCTACATGGTTCAATTTTAACAAAATTCATCGTCATCACAATACGTTTAGTGGTTCCATTGCTATGAAGGAACGAACAAACATTCAAAGTTGATTTTTCGTGTTTAATTAGGATTTTACATTACTCCGCACTGCAAGTTCTCCGTTGTTTCAACAAACGTGTAATTTATGAAAAAACAGGTTTTTCAGGAACTCGCAACAAATGCCTGACAACTGTCAAATATTTTCAAATCATTACTAGTCTTGTGCCTGCTCGGTCATTTTTAAGATCGCTTCGTACTAGTTCATTCTATTAGTTTTAATAGCTCTAATGTGTCTTCGCTCTCGGTCAGCATTTCTAAAGAGCACAGCGCGAACCACAGAGCATATAGCCAAATACGCTCTCTACTAGGTACTAACAAAGACATTGTAATAAACTAAAAACCAAAGAGAATACAATCACTACGTTATATCAAACAATCAGTGACTGTAACAGAGACTACTTAGAGATATTATTATTTCATTTCTCGTTCTCGTTCGCACAATACGATCGCGCGGTTTACAATGTACGAGATCGAAAAGAACTATTTGACCTATTAGACCGATTACAAAAAAGCGTTCGGAAACGTTTCTTTTAGTACAGTGCGAAGATACGGTTCCTATTCGTTCATCGTTCACGAACTACACAAGACTATTCATTACTGCTTTTTCAAAACAATGAATGATGACCTTGCTCTCGAAAAGAAAATAATAAAAGAAATGATTATTAAGGAAATATTATGTTTTACCGCAGGTATTGACAAGAAGCGAGCAGTACAGTTACAAGCGTCGCATCTCGCCTTCTTAGAACAGCATCCTTATGAAGAGTTCTCTTCTGAGGAGCTGGAGGCTGCCAAGCTGGAGATGAAGAAGGAAATGGAATTCGTGAAGGCGGGCATGGGGCACGGCGAACTTAGTATGGATGCGTACACGCAGGTGTGGGAGGAGTGTCTCGCACAGGTAATATTATAGTTATCTATCATAATTATTGCTTGAAAATGGTCCTTGACCTGTTCTTGTGCATCAATGAATGTTTTTATTTGTCAAGAATTGTGTTAATTGCTATAATAATGGCGAATTCAATTGAATTTTATGATATTTTTAGGTGCTATTCTTACCGGGACAAAATAGATATACGCGTGCAAACTTGGCAAGCAAGAAAGACAGACTAGAGTCAGCTGAGAAACGGTTAGAACAAAATAGGAGTCACATGGCCAAAGAAGCGAAGAAATGTTCCAAAATGGAGAAGAAACTCAGGGTTTTGACAGGTGACGCAGAATAAATAATTTAATTGAATAACATATTATTATTTAATTATATATTGTTTTACTAATACTTATTTTTACAGGCGGATATCAAAGTAGGGCCGCGTCGCTGATAAAACAGTTCCAAGAATTACAAGATCAAATTGAGCAAGCCAATTTGGAACTATCCACATTCAAGTTCCTTGCTGAACAAGAAAAGGCAGCCATTCCACGTAGGATAGAGGTTCGTTATTACTCCGTAATATTTTAAAGATCTTATCATGTCATTTCCAATATTTTTATTTAATATTTTATCTACCAAACAACTGTACAAAGGCGGATTTAATGCTTAAAGCATTTCTACTAGTCAACCTTAAGGTGATGCAGAAACAAAGAGAGATGCACGGGCGAATAGTCATGTCATCTCTATTGTCTTTGTTCGCTCGTAGACTTCTAGGGAACGGGCGTGTGTAGTCCTTTTTCTTCTACTGACGAAATTCGTGTTTTACAGTCGTTGACAGAGGACGTAAATCGGCAAACAGACAGAGAAAAGCAACTCCAGAAAAGATATGCAGAGCTACAGGCAGAACTAGAGGATCTACACAAAGGAAAACAACCTAAAGAAATTGAAACGAAGGCCACGGAAGAGTAAACTATCTATTAATTAATTAATTCATATGTTTTGAAGCAATAAAGTGAATTTGAAATAAATGTTAACTTGATAGTAGGCAGTGACATCGGAAATAAAATAATTTATAAGTGAGGAATATTTTTTATTTCACATTTCTATATACAACATGATTTATACTAAATATCGAATTTTAATTAGCATAAAACCATAATAAATTATATTTTTCACTTAGAATTGAATATCAAAATCATAAATACAAAGTATCGTTGCTATAATTTATATCACAGTAGCAGTTAAAATCCAGACCAGCTGGATACTCATCCATATAACTTGTAACACGAAGGCCACATGGTACTGTACGACTCCTTTAAATATTGAACATAAGTACATAAAATATCGGGAGGACTGCGGCTACCGGCTAATTAAATACCGGCTCTGAATACAACAAAATGGCCGCATAATCAGGTTTATACCAAAAAGGTTTATAATCTGAATTCTAAGCAGTCAATGCCACCAAGTGGTCCAAATTTTCTCATCCACTGTCATCAGAATCACTATCTATCAACCTCCTCTTAGGTTTATTTCTTAGTTTCACTGCGACAGGGCTGTCGTCTTGTGAACATATTCGTCTGGACTTTTTCTTAGCTTTCCTTTCTTGTTCTAACACCAATTCTGCTAGTTCCAGCTCAGATAACTCATTTACTTGCGTAAATCCGATGTGTGAGTCTACACAAAAACTATCCTGAAATAACGAAAAACGTATTATTGATGTAGGTATGTGACGATCTTAGCAGCAGGTAATATTGATTACTGAAAAAATAAACATACCATTTCATATGTGTCTTCTTCAACATACTGTGATAACACATCTTCTTTATTGAACCTCTTTGGTAGTTCAGGTATCTTGAAACCTCCCCTTACTGGACTTCTACAAAAATTTATAGTGCAATAGACATTAATGTTGTTTCGAAGAGCCACATATTCCTTCTTTAGTTCTATTTACTTACTTGATGGATTTCAAATAAACTGCTTGTATGTCCTCATGATGCGTGATGTTATCGTCGCATATGAAGTCTACAATACTGCCGACACTCTCGTCAGATAGTTCGTCACCGCTGTTAGCTTCTCCGTCAGATAGTTCAGCTTCCATGTCCAAGAATATGTTACCTCTCGCTTTCTTTTTCTTCTAAAAAATAATTTGTTGTTAGTGTAAATATAAAATAATCAGCTGCTTGCATGTGGGATTACAGTAGTGCAATATTCGACAATTTTAATGACAAACAATGTTTAATACTTACTCTCCTAACTTTATGATAAGTCGTAGATCGGTTCGTATCATCACAGAGAGTGCCCCGTCCGTCATGGCTGCTCTTTTCGTCATTAACAAAGTCATCATCACTATCATCAAACGCTAGTTTTCGTTTCTGAGACATATCGGCTTTGATTGGGCTCTTTTTATTATTAAATATGAATTTATTTTTATTAATTTCAAGTTTGCTGTCTCGTCTGAACATTTGTAGTGCATTCAAATTATTATTTCTAACACTGAAGTCGTCTTCATCGTCTAAGAATTGTGGATTTTTATTCTCTTTTTGCGATAAGAAATGAGTTGGAGATACTACACAATTTAAAACAGTTCTATCATTGTGAGTGTTATTTTTTTTTAGTTTATTGGATGTGATTACTGCTAACACTTTTTCTTGTAAAGTCATCTGTTTATCGTTATCAATATCAAACTTTGGTTTTTTGTTAAAATATGGAGATGCTGTTATCGCGTCCCCTTCATCGATGTCCAACTTTCTTTTGTTATTCCAGGTGCTACTATCTGCCTTTAAACTTTTATTTTTGTTGCATTCAGTTTTATCGAAATGTTCTGTAGGGTCATATATTTGTGTACCATCAGAATCGCTATCGCTGTCTAGAATGATAAGACTTTGACTTATCTTGGCTTGCGACGTCGACGCTAGAGGTTTGAAAGTGTTAGATGTAGCTAAAGATTTGTTTCTTTCAGCCTGTGTTAAAAGAATTGGAGACATGCTTCTTTCCTCTTTTGTTTCTACTTGTTCAGATACATTACATTTGGTTGTTGCAGACGTATCTTTGGTTGTGTTTATCATTTCTACTAGTTGCGTAATTGTCATTAAGCTCTTATTGCTCGTGTCCGCTGGGTAATCGTTTGTCAAACTTTCTTGTTTTCTAGCAGTTCCAACAATTATGTTATTGTTATTGGTGGGTTCCCTTAACAATTGCTTCCTACAGCTGATTACGGGCGTCGAACTTTGCGACTTAGCTTGATCTTTCTTTGTGGTCAAATTAAACTTGCGGGGTTGACTACAAAGTATCGGTGAAGTAGATACATCTTTAGCTTTTTTTCTACCTGACAATATTGAAGGACTTAGAGGATATTCCGTTGCTGGAGATTTATGAACTTTTATATTATGTATATTATTGTTGATTTTGGTGTTCTTAGGCATTGATTCGGGTGGTGTATTGTCAATAACATCATCTGCAAATATGTCATCAATGCTATCAAGACCGAAGAAGCCCAATGCGTCTTTAGTTTCCTTCGATCCTGCTTCTTTGTCAGCACTTTCCTTCTCTATAGCCTCTTCGGGACTGCTATCAGCAAATATATCCGCAATGTCGCCAATATCGAAATGATCTGACGCTGCGGATTTATTTTGATCTTTCGGTTCGCATGCAGCAGGTATTACTTCATTATCTGATATAAAATCAGTCTCTAAATCAAAATCATTGCTAGCGGCAGGTATACTGTCATCTGACTTGTTCATGCATTTCAATATAGTATCTGCATCAAAATCAGCGATGAGATCAAGATCGGGTAAATTTTTTATTTCTTTAAGAAATCCTGGTACTTTTGATGTTTTTTTCTGTGCTCTTATTTGTTGAAAAACAGAGCAGTCGCCAATGTTCTCGCAAAAGTGGCAGGTTTTATCAGACTTGGTATTATCTAAATTCAAATCAACGAGTAAGCTTATCAAGCGAGTTGGTATGCTGCCGCTGTTTTGTAATCCCAAGTCGTTTATGGACTTGGTATAACTTTTGGTCGATTTGGTGGCAGTACTAAAGAGGGATCTGATGTCGCCATCTTTTTTACCGGATTCGCCATCTTTCTTCGCTAAGGGCGCTTTTTGCTTCTTTTTAGGCTGTTTTGGTTTTGCTGGTGAACTTAAAATTATTTGTTGAGTGGGTAGTTCTTGACTTCCAAAACCTGAAAATAAACAATTATTACTAATGTTTAATGGGCACAGACCTACTTATATTATTAAACTTTAGTATCCTCACATGGGTTTTGTGTAGATGGTGGCATTTCAAATCTCTTCGCATCACTGTACTGTAACAAGTCTACTAAAATCTCGGTATCTCTCGAGTGGTGTATGTTAACAGATTTCTGTAACCTCCGCTGCCATTCCAACCATTTAGATAGTTGTATTTCGCTTTCCTCCGACTTATGTGCATCTCTTACCGTATCTGAAAATTTAAGTCCAAAGAAAAATAAGCTTATTTTAAATATTTAGACAATAAATACATAACATAACATCACGCCTGTATTCCCCGAAGGGGTAGGCAGAGGTGCACATATAGTACTCCCACATTTCGCCAGTTATGTTTTTAGGTCCTAATGTAAGGCGGGCGAGCCTATTGCCATTAACCGGGCACAAATCCAGACTTCGTGCTGCTACCGAGAATTACCTAATGAAAAACCCAGTAACACTATGCCCGACGCGGGATTCGAACCCGGGACCTCGTGCTCAGCAGTCGCGATTAGCGACCACTAGACCAACGAGGCAGTCATTTAGACAATTTTTCAACAATAATATAATATTACCTCTATTCATTGCCCAATATTCCCTAGGTGTGGTCAATATATTTTTGCTACGATACCCTTCAGGGAATATCTCTTTGAACTCGTTTTCACTTATTAGACTGCTGTCCATTTCTTTGTTTGATGAACTAGAACTTCTTGAAGTAGCCTTTCCTGCCAGCATAGTTCTTAGATCTTTTTGACCCTGAACATGTAAAGTAATATAATATATTTAACATTTAAGCAAAAGCTTTCGATTTCGGCAAACACAATAATAATCTTGAATCTAAATTAAAAGCGATAATATCGTCTTACTTATCAATAAGATATTAAACAAAAGGTTTTAATTCAGTAACATTTTGAGATCTCTAGGTAGAATGGGTGTGTCACAAGGTTCAATTCTAGGGCCTATTGTTTTTTTGACATATTTGGATATAATAATCACATTATTGTTCACAGATGATATTATTATTCTTAATTTCATATTAAAAGCGGAGAAAATTAAAGAGACCAGGTACATTGACCATTCTAGGCGAAATATTTACTAAAACACGGAAGAGATTTATTAAATAAAATAAGTTTTACAAATATTGTAATATAAAAGATTCCTATAATCCCCTTCCATATAATAATTACCTTTTTAGCCTTTTCGGTAGCATCCTTATTTTTATCCTTGGGGTCTGGTTTCTTTTCTACGGTGATGTACATCTTCTGGCACTGCGGCGTGAAGTCGTGCGGCATCATTCGCGGGTTCAGCTTGTACAGGTTGTTCCTGATGTCTTCCGATTGCAATATCCTTTTGTTGAGCCCGTCTCTTTGGCGCATGCAGTCCAATAACGTCTTAAATGCACAATAATACAATATATATTACTAAATTTAGTCACTGCAAATTTAATGTCATTAGGTAAGTTTATTTTATATAAGTAAAAGGTAAATGGTTTGAATAAAGGAGTTTTGTCGTCTAATAAGATTGAAATTTGAATTACCTATCTGGATATTGCATATATCTGAGGAAATCGAACTTAACAATTACAATGTCCAGTTAGATAATTGAACTTTAAATATGCAGCTAAGTGCAGTAGAATTGTATTGTACAGTGGCTTACCTGGTGCTCTTTACCCTCTGTGACCAGTATGTACACCTGTCCTCCGCGCTCTCGACCGGTACGTCCACAACTGAAATAGTACAAGAAAATGTGTTCATACATTTCTAACCTTACCTACGGCTACGTACAATCTCTAGATACACATCGATATTATCCCTCCTGCTTATAAACGATGCTAACATGTGTTTTAAGATAACCACTTCATACGTCTATTGGCATCTCTATTTTTTGACATGCAAACGACAGTCACAGGTATAATTTAACCGATTGTTCAACAGTGAAATTTTTTATAAGGAAGGGAGTATAAGTATGATTGACTTCCACGTTGTTCTAGTGGTCGGAAACGGTCCTGGGTCTGATTCCCGAGCAAAATGTTATTGGGTTTATTCATTAGGTAAGTCTCAGTAATGTGATGGCAATAGTTTTGGGATCTATAACATAACTGGCGAAATGTGTACTAAACACCGTCAACAGGCGTGACCTAATGTTTATTTACCGCTGCACGAGTCGTATGGGCGACTTGGTGGATATGTCGAAGCACAGGATGAGGTCTACGGAGCCGACGTCCAGGCCCTCCTCGGCGACGCACGTGGCCACCAGCACGTTGCACTCGCCCTTACGGAAGCTGTTCATGACGCGCACCTGCTGCTTCTGAGACACCACCGTCTTGCCGTCCTTGCCTAGTGGAGTTTTCATGATCGAGTTTGTTATTTATAGGTGAATAAAAATGCCTACAAAAATGTGCTAAATTAAATGCAAATATTATTATTATTTAGAATATAAATGTCTATCTGTCTGTTTTACTGAACTGCAGAATCAATTGTAATTAAATCACACACACAAAAAAAAAACACTGAGTACAACCGGAGAATAGTAAATAATATAAAAGGTAGTTTATATGTTTCTGACCTGAGGCCCCCTGTCCCACGAACATCTGCGGCTTGATGAGCGGGCGACACTGCAGCAGCAGGCAGTGCACGAGGTTCACACTCTCGCGGTACTCACAGAACACTGGGAAATAATAACACTGTCGCTTACCTCCTTTGACCATAGTAATTAGTAACATACAATAATAATGTTCTCCTGACCGAATTTCAGTCACAGCGGCCGATCTCACCTGAGACTAGCCAACTAAGCAGGACATATTATAGTGCACAAGTATGCGCGCAAACACAGGTGCACTCCCTATTGCCTCACTCTCATAGCCCGATGGGACGGTAGACCGACACGACCGGAGAAACCAGGCGCAGGACTAACGACTTAACGTGCCTTCTGAAGCACGGTGGGGTCTCGACATGTGAAAACGGTCACCCATCACAAGACCTGACCGCAGTGAGCACGGCTTAACCTCACAAATCGACTTAACGGCGCGGTAGCCACATAGCTACGAGCCCCTCAACATACAATAAAAAAGTATACGAGTATATAATATAGATGTTGTACCTTACGAAGCCCATTTGACTACGAATGATATCAGGCGTGGCCATGCACATTGTTTTAGTGTGTGTTACTTGAAGAGCGCTTGGTCACGGTTGCGACCCGGTGACACACAAAAGCGCGCTTATCAGTAAACATCACAACTACAGCGAGAGCCAAACGGATTACTTCTACTTCATCGTTAATGTAAACTCTGAATTTTAGCGTCTTATCTGTAAAAGCGAACCTTTTCTACTAGATAACTTTTGGAAGGACTAAATGGCAAAATATTGCGTAGGGGTCACTGGTCTACAGCAGTACGTAGAAATAGAATGTAAACGAAACATTATTAGGATGTACCTACTACACAATAACATTAATATATACATGCTCGTTGGTAAAAATATTATAGGAATAGAAAACTTTAGTCTTTTTATAATTTAAAGGGTAATACCTATAGCTCTCGTGTCTTGCTTCTTATGTTTCGCTTTCGTAAAATGGTCCATCATAATATTTTTCAATTTGTCAAACTTTGGGTGTCCGAAGCACAGGTCTTTTGGCATCTGAAATCAAGTAAGATGTTACTAGATAATAGGTAAATATATCACCAATGGATAAATCATCACCATATTTTAAAACTATTATATACATATATTAAAAATGAAGAATTTAGTTTATGTTGAATTGTGTTTAGCACTCGAGACTGAATCGAATCTGACTTCAAATAAACCTCTTTGCGCAACGATTTCAATAAATTGGTATTTCACGAACACGTAACTATATATACTTGGACCAGATCGGAGATGTTCTACAAAAGGGTCAAGTGAGGGGCACCCTTAACCGACGAGGGTGTATGAGGAATGTGATGCGAGTGAATGAGGCGAAAGAAGTATGTCTGCATCGTAGCAAATGGAAATCCGTGGTATCTGCCTATCCCTCGTGGAAATAGGCGTGACTTTATGTATGTACGTACCTACGAGCACACGTTTGCGTCATTATCTTACGTGAATTACATAGTGGCATACTAGTTTAATACTGTAGGTACCAACCTCTGGTATCGTTCCGTCGGGCAGTATACTCCGGTCTAATGACAAAGGGTTGACGCCCAGATCATCACGGAGCCTTTCCAGCAGCGCCGTGAGTCTGTCGTCCGACTGTATCCACGACTTCTCTGGGTGCTCGTCGAAGAAGTTGAGGAATACCCTGGAGCCGTGCTTCACCAGCAGCTCTAGGCCGTGGTACAGAGCTATCAGGAGGGTGAAGTCTTTTATTATGTGGTTGTGGTATGCGTGCCTGCAAATATAAACATACTAAAAATAGGTACGTTTCACGAGATTTTTTATCTTAAAGCCTTTGCGAGATTTTATGAAGCCGCTTTTTAAATCGATAAAGCTATGCTTGTTTTGGCACGTATGTAAGAAAACGAGTGATACAACAACTATTTAAGAGATAGGTGAAGATCACAGAAGTTCTGAAGAAAGGCTAGGTGAGGCTATCCTAAATCAACAAGCATGCATGAATACTGTGATGAAACAAAGGGCTAAGCCACGATCTTTGAAAATTTGGGGCTAGCGGAGACTACGTCAGAAAAAGGAGGCCTCCGCATACCCATATCCTCTCGTCAACAGATGTCTCTATTTTGTATGTATGTATAACGTATGTCCATCTCGAGGCATTGAGCTATATCTATGTATATCATCCGAACAGGCCCAGCGGTTTTGGCGTCAAAACTTCACAACAAACAGCTACGCTTACCTTGAACTTCGATCCTTAGTCTGATACTCCTTGTACAGCATAACTATTCTGCCTTTTGACAAGTTCCCTAAATTCTGTGGCAATATATTCATTTGTTTTAATCTTCTTGCGTATCCGTCTAAAATCTGGAACGACAAAAATACTTAAATCTTAGGAGAATTATTTTGCGTCAGTTTACTGCATGCTGATACAGTGACATCAAACAAGTACGGACTATTTTAAAGCTTATGACGGGTTATGTTGTAATATAAATAATTAAGAATACTGGGGTCTATTATCGAATATTGATGTTGGCAAAAAGCTGGCCGATAGGGCGGAAAGGTTAAGAAGTAGCTAAGTACGGGAAAGCTCCTTCCACAGGGTGGACTAGGTAATAACCTGGCAAAGGCCATAGAGACAATATTTATGTACTGCAGATCTTTCGGCTGAGGTTGTTATGGTAGCAGCATATTGTTTAGATAAGGCCCTTTTGTGGCCTCATGTAAAGGTCTATTATTCTTAATTTATTTTTAAATATTTTTCTGTTCTGTATGTAAGAAACTGACCTCAATATAATTTTGTTTGAGTTGTGTGAGCTCCACGTCTAGATGGATGACGACGGTGTTGATCTTGCGCGCGTGGCTGTACGGGGCCACGTCCATGCAGTCCTCGGTGCGCAGCTCCAAGTGCGCGATGTGGAGGTTCTTTACTACCTACAATTAAATTTTGTTTTTATTTTATTAAAAAAAAAAACGACGCCCCACACTAGAAATTTCTCTTGTATCGTGGATACATTACACAATAAAATATCACATACACAAACACCCTGACTCGAAACAAACATCTGCGGATCACACAAATTTTTGTCCCGTACAGGAATCGGACCCGCGACACAGCGCAGCAGTCCAATTGCTTAGTCACTGCGCCGATCAGGTCGTCTTGAACAATCTAAGTCGTAATATACTGAGTGCTTCTCAGGGATATAGAATATAGACATTCGAGTTCTGAATGAAATTGAATGTATCTAGTATTAATTATGGGGTGTGACACTTCTACATCAATAATATAACAGGTATTCAGCACGCGGGCTATAAGTAGCCCTAGTACCATTATTTGCTAATTCTTCATCACGAAAAACCTATGCTAATTAATCATAAAAAGTGATTATGCAGTAGGTATTCATATACCATTTATTTCATAATTATCAATTTGATAATATAAAAACTACTTCATACGTACATTAGTAACATCCTCCACTTTGCTGCCTGGTGTGGCTGACAATGCTAAAACTCTATAAGTCTTATGTCCAATATCATCCAGAGTAGACACAATTTGGCAGTATGCATAATTCCTTTGGGCTTTGTGTGCCTCATCAAAAACTAGACATCGGACCTTGTCACAGGGACAGATGCCTGACTTCATATCATTGTAAATAACTTGGGGGGTGGCAAAGAACACTCTTTTATTCTGCCAGTGTAGTTTCCTTGTGTTAACATTCATGTGACCTGAAAACAAATGACTACTTAATACATGGCTACTTGGATGCAAATTGGTTTGTTTTGATATATAAGGAGGGAGGATTGCACAACTATATATTCTTATGGCCAGTTAAAACAATTGTTATTAGTCACCACACTTATACATAAATATATAAGCTATACACCTTTTATGGCTAGAACTGCTAGCAATAGTTCACTGCATAAAGTACAATATGAGTCACAATCATAGGGTTTTCATTTTATATAGGCTACCAAAACGGCATTCACAAAATGTCAAATCAAGTTGCTTGGTTCAAGTGTAATTTCTATGAAGAAGAACCAGCAAGAAACTCCATAGTTACTCTTTGAAGAATAGTAGGTATATTTAACTATTCAATTATAAGAGAATAATGTGCTACACAATATTAAGTGACTAATAGCTTAGATAAAAGTCTTACCTGTCATTTCAACAGTGTCAATAGGAGGTATAGCAATAATATTATAGCATGCTTCAATCTGCTGAGCAACAAGTGGCCGGGTTGGTGCGGTAAACACAATCTTGCCAAGTGGATACCAACGGTAGAAGTTGTACATAATTACTGCTGCTATGAATGTTTTACCCAAGCCAGTTGGTAGACTCACCTGTTAATTAAAAATCGTCTTTATTTATTTTTAGGAAATTAATATGTATATTATTGTTTATGTTGTTAACATTTGTAAGTGTTATTTTATGACATTGTTCTTGTTATGAAAAACATGTTGAATAGTGTAAAGTGGCAAATCATTATATTTAAATAAATAAATAATATTAATAAATAACAAACAAAATATATAAAAAGAGTATCTCAATATCATAGCAAATTGAATTGAAATTGATATGTGTTCCCTTTCTATTTCTGTTCTACTTGACTTAAGTAAATAAAATCCACATAATGTTTTTATTACACAATGCTAGATTTCTTCTATACTTTACAATGAATACATAGTAGAGCTTATCCTTTGCTTGTAAAAGCTACAGGAGTCAGCACTGGTTCTCTCATCATGAGTTCCAAGGTGGGGACTTAATAAGTAAGAAATTTATTGGGCCAACCTTGTTTCCAATTTGCTTATACATGTATTATATCAGACCATATCTATCAAAACTGAACTTA
Organism: Abrostola tripartita; assembly: GCA_905340225.1. Lineage (NCBI taxonomy): Eukaryota > Metazoa > Arthropoda > Insecta > Lepidoptera > Noctuidae > Abrostola > Abrostola tripartita. The sequence goes on from HG996494.1 coordinate 4,447,192, forward strand.
CCAGAGTGTTCTTCAAGATAGCTGCCTTGATTATATTGAACTGGTAGTCCCGAACTGGGTAGTTGGTTGGGTAAATCCATGTTTTTCCTGTAAGCTTGTCATACCCACTGATCTCCTCATCACAACATAGTGCACTGTAAAGTTGACATTTGTAATATATTGTATTTCAGGAAGTGTTATAGAATTTAATTATTGGTAGTAAATCTGATACACGAATTTATAAACAGTCACAGTAACAGTCCATAACTCTATATGTTAGACCATAATATCAGACAGTGTTATATTTAGTACACAACATGGTAACTTACCTAACATTAAGTGCACTTTTGTTTACAGAATCATTTATATTATTATCAGCAAACTTTGATATTTGTTTAGAGGAATCATCAAATTTGGCCAAGAATGACGAGTCCTCGAATATTTCGTCATCTTCAAAATCATCGTTATGTTTTGTTTTACTAGTAGAAGGATTATTGTTCATAATAACTCTTCATAATATGCTACTAGAAGACTTCAATAATCGCGCCTAAATGGTTAGATAATTCACAAAACCTGCATAGACCGGACAGTAGTTTAGTAATCACATAAATAAAAGCAATAAGATATTTGAAAATCACTTGAATCTAAAACTACCACGACCAATATAATATTCGCGGTCTTTATTCTTCGCTCGGTAAATAAGGCGAAGTACGAAAAAAATACGGAAACTGTACTATGAAGGCTGAAGGAGTGTCAAGAAATGTCAAGTGTTTTATCAATTTGTCGAACATGACGTTGATAATGCCGTTCAGAAAAATAAGGATTTATTCCTTCAAGTATCATTAGATACATTTAACGTCTTAAGATAATACAAACGCAGAATATGATGTATTTTAATTATTTTATAACCATCGTTTCATCTTATAGCTATCCATCCATGCACTATTTAATTAGAGGACATCAATCATCTCTGGATGTCCCAGGTCCCAGATAATATATAAATTTTTTAGTCTATGTCAATATAATGTCCCAAGAGAAAACTTACAGCTGATGTCAAATTTGAATTTTAATCTCACTGTATCGTGCAATTAATGTTTTTAATTAAGTAAAAATGGAGTTGGAAGATGGTTTTGACGATTTACTTGCTGAAATTAGTGAACCTACTTCCCCTAAAAATCCTAGAATAGATACCGAAAGTTTGCAACAAGTACAGCCTGGTAAAAGCTTTTGTTTTCAATTATGACCTATTCCTCATTTATTTCTTTAATATGAGACTTTCCTGAAGATATTTACAATTTGTGCCATAGTTGGCATATTTTTATATATTCATTGCAAAATTCACTTAAAGTAACACCTTGAAACTGCTTCATCAAAGACACCAAAATTAAATTGTCTCACTAACTAACGTCTTCTCTAAAACGAAGCAACATTAGCTTTTTAAGTCAAATTTGATTACTTTGTATTGTATTTGATAACTTTGTGATAAGTGATTTTCATATATCATATAGCTTTTATGTATGTGATTAATAAACTACTGTCCGATCTACATAGGTTTTGTGTATTATTAAAAATGCTTCATAATTTTATAAGGTGTTAGTGTGTTCATACAGTATTTTACAAATAATTGACATTCTACTTGTAACTATGGTGGGGCTAATATGAAACATTAAAGAAAACAAAGTTAATTTATGGTATACATAATAATTATAACAACATTGTGTTTCAGGTACTTCAAAGGATCCAGTTTCAAAACCGGCATCTTCTAAAACACATTGTGTATTGGTTAATCAAAAACAGGTATGTATGTTAGTAACAAAATAATATATAGTTAACTGGATTGTTCATAGCTATGGCTTTATTTTTGTGTAAAGACCGGCACCATCCTGCTTCCAATAGCAATTTTGACTGTCAAAAGTTATTGTGCTCTATTATTGATCAGTGGTTTAGGTGTGAAAAAATGGCGAAGGAAAACATAGTGAGGAATCCAGCACACCTGAGAGATTTTTCAAGGGTCTGTAAAACCATGTTGGATGCCTTCAGACGGTTTAAACTCTGATACTAGGTTGTTCATCAACCATATGTTAAGAAGAAAATTTTTGAAGAAGTCATACCATTCACTTTTAGATTACCTCTATCCCAACAAATCTTTGTTTGTTTATGGGTACTATGAGAAGTTTTTAAGTACGCATCCATAACTAGTGCATTTTTTACAGAGAGGCAATCCGGTATTAAAATTTATAAAAAGTGTCCCATGGGAATATGATGATATAATTCCTGATTATGAAGTGGGAAAAACTATTTGTTTACTCTTCCTTTCACTGCGATATCATAACATGAACCCAGATTATATAAACAACAGGATAAAGGAACTGGGGAAGAAATATGAACTCAGAGTCCTCTTAGTTCAGGTAAACAATATGTTTTTTTAATATTCCAATAGGTATAATAATATGGTTGTTGGCAGAAATTATACTTTTTTTTAGAATTTAGTAATTGCTGAATAAGAGTTATGATTCATAGCGAAAATTGAAAAAGTTAACTAAACAACCAAGTTTTAAGCATTTCAATTTTATTGTTACATAAAGATTACATTGCGAGAGGCTTTATTCCAGCAGTGCACTGTATTGGGCTGAAAAAGTAACTAAGTGTCAGTATATCTTTTAGGTTGACCTCAAAGATCCACATGTAGCTTTGAAGAACTTAACAAGAATCTGTCTTTTAACTGACTTGACCCTCATGTTAGCTTGGAATCCAGAAGAAGCAGCCAAGATAATAGAAAATTATAAGATTTTTGAAAATAAACCTCCTGACAAAATCATGGAAAAGGTTGAAAATGATCCTCATCAGAAGGTAATTTTTTAAATTATTTTTTTCACAGTCTCCGCTCACTGTGAATGTCTCCTGTATCGTGGGTGTGTTTCACAAACATGAAATATTACATACACATCTAAACAGACTTAGGACAAACATTTGTGGATCACACAAACTTTTGTTCTGTACGGGAATTGAACCCGCAACCCTTAGCGCAGCAGTCAGCGCTCTTCAGCCAATCAGGTCGTCAAATATTTAATAACATAATAATTACGCGTTTATTTCGCGATCATCGTAAGTATTAGACGCAGATGCTAAAGATGATGATGATTTCCTGATTAATCAAATTGATTTCCATTAGTGGCTATCCTAAAGCAATTTTCTGAGGTCACATTAATAGGTTGACGGCTTATTAGTCTACTAGTAGCTGTCTCTCTCTGTCTTCTCAAAACAACACGACAAATATTTATTTTCCAACTGTTCTAAAAGTGTCTCTAATTGCGCGCTTTCGTAGTTCATCACTGGGCTGCATTATTACACTCGTAACCAACTCGTAATTCGGTGCGGCCTTGTGTGAAAGGACTAAGTTAGTTTAGCTTGTACCATATACTATTAGTCTACTATCATAGCACAATATAATATAGCACAGCTGTCTTATGTTAGATTTTGCTAACGATGCATGGGCGCGTTTGACTACCTAGTTTAGCCTTAAAAGACTAATCTTTATATACCTCTTCTATGTGATTGCCTTCTCTGTCAAGTGTATCGAGAAGCTAGCTTAGAAGCGCCTCATGTTTCAATATAACCAATATTCACGTAACATGACAAGATAATATGTTTTCTGAACCACTTTAAATCGCATAAAATACGAGCTGTGAGGTATCGCATTTTGTTCCCATTACTATTATAATGAATGTGAAAGTCGCAACATTTGTTATTTTTGATGAAGTAAAACAATAAAATAGTTTTGATACGAAAGTAACTCTGTCTGTTTGATGAACCAACTAAATTTATCGTTTTAAAATCTATTTAAGATATCTAAAGAAATTTAACCCTTAGAGAAGAAAATAGGAGTCTTATTATTCCGAATAGATGCCGTAAACCAAAATATTCCTCACAGAACTATTCGCGGGCTGTAACTAGTACCTATAACTAATACAAGGTCAGGCCGAATAAAATCTAGTGAGCATCAACAGGTTGAGGCCTGACTGCCCAGGTTGCATCGCATAGCTAATTGAATTTAGTCGGTTGTAAAGGCTCTTTTAAAAGGGGTGATAGGCTAGGCTTTAAGTAGGACACCAGCGTAATGTAACATTTTGCAACCTACGTATCTAATAATAATTGAATTTTAAGTAAATACTATTTTCTGTCTATTTAATCGGAGCAATACTGAACGAGGCATAATATGCTTACCTATTTTTTTTTCGTTTTAGGTTGTAAATGCATTAACTACAATAAAGCCTGTAAACAAAACGGACGCTATGACCCTTATATCAATATTTGGAACATTAGAGAATATCATTAAAGCGTCAGAATCTAGACTGGCTGAATGTCCAGGATTTGGTGCCACAAAAGCGAAAAAACTGTACAAGGCATTGCATGAGCCATTTTTAAAACGCGCTAACACTAATAAACAGAATCAAAACAAAAATGAGTTCGATGGAGATTTAAGCATAGAAGACATAGAAAAAATAGAAGAGAAACTAGAAGAAGAAATAAGTGAAGTAGAGAAACCAACGGAAAGTTGATGAGTATAGGCGCTAGATGACGCTAAAAGCGTAAAATGTTGGATAGTTGTAAGAATATTATGTTTGTATTAGATGTTATTCTGAACGGAAGCCATCTGTGTAAGCTATTTATTTCGAATAATTTGGTGATGTGTAGGTACTGGTACTGATGTGTAGGCAATGCACTTTGTACCTATTTTATATTTTTTTAGGAGCTCGTAGCTACCTGCCTACAGCGCAGATCCGTCGATCTACTTCGGAAGGCACGTTTAGCCGTTGGTCCTGCGCCTCACCTCTCTCCGGTCGTGTCGGTCTACCATCTCATTAGACTATGAGAGTGAGGCAATAGGGAGGGCGCCTGTTTTTGCGCGCATACTTATGAACTATAATATCTCCTGCGTTGTTGCCTAGTCTCAGATGAACATGCCGCCGTGATTGAAATTCGGTCAGGGTCCGCCTAACGCGAGCCTCTTAAGATGGTGATCGAGGCTCTTGGCGATTAGGCCATTGACCGTAACAACTATCGGTACAACGATTGCCGAATCCACCTAACACATGTCGACAATCTCGTGCGCTAAATCCAGATATTAATTTTTTTATCTTTTTCAGCTTTCACGAGATTCTCTTCATGCGGGATAGTGATATCGACAATCATTGTGCGTCGTTCTAATCGATCTATTACCACTTTATCAGGTTTATTGGCAACAATAGTCCTGTCAATAATGATAGAACGATCCCAGTACCATTTGACATGACTATTTTCGAGAACTGGGTTGGGCACATACCTATAGTACGGTACTCCTAATTCCACAAGGTCATATTTTAGAGCAAGTTGCTGATGTATAATCTTGGCCACTTGGTTATGTCTATGCATATATTCACCGTTAGCCAGACTAGAACAACCGGAGACAATATGTCTGATTGATTCACCCGGACGGTGGCTTGCCCGACATATGTCAATCGTTCCATCTTTCAGAATTTCCGGTAGTTGTTCGTCATCATAACTTCGTCCATAATTGCACACACAAAACCTTCAGTTTCCCCATAGAGGTCACCGAATCGTAGCCAAGAGATGGACGCTAAAAAGTCTACATCGGGCCCATGAAGAGCCCAATAAAAGCGTCCATGGAGCTCCTTGCTCTGCCATACCTCCCTGCGATCATTGGTATCTAATACTGCAGGTTTGTGCCAGTTCTCTTTAGACAAGGATAACGGGGTAAGGCCCTTATCTACTGCAACTACAATTCGATGCATCCCAACGTCACGTCAGTCTTTAAAAAGTATTCCCGGAGGTTGCACACCTCACGATTATGGAGGGTCTTAGTGTTTAACAAACCCCGACCCCCATATTTTCGAGGGATGTACAACCTCATAACAGAAGATCGTAGGTGATGCATTCGATATGCAGTAAGCATAGTTCGGACCTTCCTATCCAGGGTACAACTCTGTTTGAGTCCATTTGAGTTTACAGAAAGAGTACATCAAGACTGGCATGACCCAACTGTTAAAGGTGCGCACTTTATTTCCACCTGAAAGTAGACTTTCAAGTATTGGCGGCTATCGAAACGCTCCTTGAACAATTGTTTCATGTCAGTCTCTTTTATACCTAACGATTCCGATATACCCAAATATTTGTAGGTCTCGGTTGAAGAGAGGGCTCTAAGGTATGTGGAATCTGATAGATGTGCTCCCTCAGATTCTACAACCTCTCCTCTTTTTACATGGATGGATGGACAATGGTGCACATTTATGTGCACCAAATTCCATTCTGATGGATCTACTAAAGCTTTCAGTGATTTTCAGTAGATTAATCAGTTGTAGGCTACCTGATGCGAACAGTTTCAGGTCATCCATGTAAAAAAGGTGGTCCATCGTATTCGCGGGTTCGCCGGCATCCTGGATATTGAAGCATCGTCTTCCATTGCCCCATACACGACATCAGGAAAGTGCGTAGAGTTGCATTGATTTTGTACAACTCCAGCGCCCTTATGAGCCTTGTATGAGGAACCGGCAAAAAAAGAAAAAATAATCATACGCCTTCTTGTAGTATATCCAGCATGCCGACATGTGTGTCTGACCTGTCTGTTAATAGTTATGTCAGTTAAGAGCAGCTCCTTAGTTCCACGTGATCCATTCCTACATCCATTTTGAGCGACATTCATGATATTGTTATTATCAATATGTTGACTACTTTTTGCCTTCAAAATAGATTAGAGATAGAAGTTTGTAAATTGTAGGCAAACAGGTAATCAGCCTATAATTTTTGGGATCCGTGATACTTCCTGACTTGTGGAGCAGATGGGTAACTCCTGTCGTTAGAAACTCTGGTAACGACGCAGATTCTAAGGCCGACTAAACTGAGACGCCAAGCAACCATGAGAACGGCGTAGCCAATTGAGCCAGAAATTGTGCAATCCATCTGGTCCAGGAGACTTCCAGTTCGACATCAGACGGACTGCATTGACTACATGTTGGATGGTAAAGATAATTTCAGTTAAAGATAATTTCAATTATTGGTAGTAATTCACATGATTGTTTAACGTCCTCAATCCAATTCCCCTCGGTGTGGTTGACGGGCACAGACCAGATGCTGCGCCAAAATTCATTAGTAGTATTATCATCCGGCAAGTGCACGTCACCCACACCATTATCCGGTCGTTCCCAGTTTCTATACACCCATTTTTGGTCTCTCTGGAAATAGCGGTTCTGGGTATATCGATCAACTCACCGCTTATACCTGCGGATACGGTTTGCCCATGCACAAATTTTCCGCTTTAAGAAGTCGATGCGCCCTGTGACGCGAGATAAATAATCTAGGGGATGGATATCAGCCCCCGAGAATGCTCGCCTCACAAAACGCATTACCTAGGGTGTGTTGCCGTCCCTAAATGCGACAAGCTTGCCAATGAGCGCTCTGGTCTCGTCGATACGACGTTCGATCCTGCACTGCCAGGCTGGAGAGACATTAGATGGCTGAGTAGCTCTATTAGTTGGAAACTTTATATGAGCTACTCGACATGCCGCAACAGCCGCGCAGTACATTATTGAATGTGTATCGCCGAGATCTTCACTGCTAACGAAATAGATCAGTAGCAGGGAATCCAGAGCGCACACAAGCGCCCTATTTCTATTGTGCATAGGCAAACGTGGTCTAAGTTCGGGCATTGTCGACCGATATTCCCGAAGCGCACATTCCAGAGTGCTCTTTAATTGTTCATTGCACTGGGTACTTACAGTTGTAGCCCTTTCATCCCCATCATCTTCTGCTGTCTTGCATCTTTGTTGCTAATGATGTTGTACAGCTTGCGACAAGGTAGGGACAATACGGCTACTCTGCGTTTCAGAACGGAGCGTTTCAAGTACGGCGTTATCCAACAGGTGACATCGTTGGATGGCTCGTACCTGATCCGATAGCCGCTGTGTCGTGACATTGACGGCTGGTTGGTTCAAGCGCTTGAAACAGAGCAAGCATCCGACTACGGTACGCAGTCAAGTTAGTTTCTCCGCCTGTAGCCCCAAAGTATGCGCGTATGACGTTGACTTTCATCGTCTGTGTCCATCGCATGCGCTGCACACTTCCACCGACAGCGAGAACCCTTTCAGAAGCCGGTTGGCCTCGAAGTCCCAAACTCGCTGGCGGTCGACCTCTTCCTCGCCGACGTGGTAGGCTCGTCGGCGAAATCACTTGCATTAGATGTTCGATTCGACGGCTGCGAGGCGGAGCTGAGCGACGAGTCCGAAGATGGTGGGCGTGTAGCGTGTGCTTAAGTTCTTCCTCGCCTGACTCCTCGTTATCATTGATTATTTATTTCATTCTTTTCTTATTTGTGTTCTTGAACGTTTGACAGTTTGATACAGCAGCTGACACATGGTAATATAATAGTATTCTGCGGATATCCATAGTTTAAACATATTTATTTTTACAATTATGCATGAGTTTGGTTTGGTGATCAGTGCTCAATCCTTCTCTTTACGAGAAGAGGCCTTTCCCTGCAGTGGGACAGTTATAGGCTGTTATTATTATTATTATTTGGTTTAATGATTGGAAAGGTATATGAATATAATATTATATACCAATTTATTAAGTAATTTTAAATTATAAAGGGATACAGTTTTAAAATCGACTTGACGTATAACCAGGTTGCCAGGTTAAAATTATTATCTTTAAAAGACCCATGGAACTCGGAAGGTAGTGTTGCAGTGACGGACTTATGGGTGTCAAATTACACGAGTTATCTCTGGCGACCCTGCCAGTGCTGCCGTTGGATGACATGAACACAACATGAACCGTTTTTACATATATATTTAAGTTTTCTGATACTAAATAGGTACCTAATGTTAGTCAGAACACCCAAATACATTCTATATTTCTATACAAAAAAAATACGCAATAAGAATATTATACTAACAGCCGCACTCAGAGACGTTAATGATTACTTAAACTGACACTAAGTAAATATTTGACAAAGGATACCTTTACTTAGTGTCAGTTTAAGTAATCATTAAATGGCTCTGAGTTCGGCGGGAAGAACGATTGCCATTGAATGCGTGCAAAGCACATTATTCGATTTAAATCAGTTTATTTTCGAAAAGGATCGCATCGTAAGATGTTGCGAGTCTATTTTCTTCTAATTATTTGTTCAAGATTTACTTTACCTATCATAGAAATAATGAAAAGACAAAAAGGTAGTTTAATCTAAACAAAAGGGAATACTACCTAGTTTGCTTGTTTGTTTTACTAAAATACTTTTTTGTAAGCACCTTTTTAAAAAACGTACAATAAAGAAACAGTTTTCGAGATGCGGACCTTATTTTTTCAGCTCATCTTCCAGTACTCGGTAGAAGTGTATTAAGTTCATAATATACTTTTTTTTGGTATCGTATATCGAGGGACGCTTGGCCGTTCGCGCTTGAACTGTGGCTCGGCGGCCGCTGAGTTCAAAATAAAACAATCAACAGCGAACCGGCTCCGCTCGTGGTTGGACGCGCGCCGCTGTGCCTCTGACTGACGGTCACTGTCGAAATAAATAAACGTATGGCGGGAAAGTGAGCATTTAAATTCGAATGTGTTCTGTTTCGTTATATATTTTTTTAAATATATTGTAATTACGGTACCTAATGATTTTGCTTTCGGTTTTAAATATATTTCGTGTTCGGACTTTATTTTTAAGCTACTGTGTAAATTCCGTGATTTGGACCTTGAGTGAAGGATTAAGTGGGACTTAGGGGTGAGATAAATAGAAGTGCAAACGCGGACTGAATTTGAGGAACTCCCATTGTGTTAACCGTGCATTATTTATGGTGAGTACGTAATAAGTATATTAGAATAAATATGGGTATTAATATTTTTAAAATTTCAGTCATTATGGTTTCACTAGCATTATATATCATGGCTTAGTCAATAAGGGAAGCTTAAGACTTTTTTAGATATCAATAATATAGACTTCCTTTGATACAAGAAACTTGGCTAATAGCCCTGCACTGACTCGTAACTTAAATTTAAAAAAGGAGGCTGCTGCTGTTAATGCTAATGGCCCAAGTTAGATGCTAATGTATTCTTAAAAATGAACAATTTGAATGAAATATACAAACGTCTAAGTTTAAAAAATATTTTAAGGTTTTTTAAATCAGAAAGCTAATGTTACTTAAGTTTCTTAGACTGGCCAAATACTTATGTATGATTCCGATATTGACGATGATTAACTTCGTTTGTTATTTAATTTAATTTAACAAAGAATAATGATTAACTGATCTGATTATAGATTTGGACTATTTTAGCGTGAAATCTAAGACGTAGGTACATTATTTGGTCTTGCCCAAATAAAACTGGGAAATAAGAATCTACCCTGTCCGCATGTTTATAGACTCTCAGCAAGTAGAGTAAGGGGTGACCGCAAGAGGCCAGTTTTCTTTATTGTGGTTAGACGTTGCTCTGCTTTTATGAGGTAACTTATAACTTGACGTCTATAGACGATGGCGGCATAATATTGTTCTTATTAAAAACTATGGAGTTTTTAACGAAACTCGGCTCTAGGTTTCTGTGATTGTTATTAATGAAACACTCCATATTCGTAATGCTAAACTAACTGATTAAGTTTGGTAGGGAAAAAGCTAGAGCTCTAAGAAAAAACGGGCGTAATTAAGAAGTTTAATGTGGTCTCACCAAAGACTTAATAGTAAATAGTCTTCTGTTAGTTAGCTGCTAGGGGTAAAAACCACACTTAGGTGGTACATTCGCAGGGAAGGTAAAAGATTAAAAAAGCGTCAAAAACGTGAAAAATACAAAATAATGTAACACTTAACCTAGTTTATAAGTGGCCTAGTCGTTTATTCTAATTTAGCAACTTTAAACGTTTGTTTCTTAATATCATTCGAACGATTTAAAACACATCTACGCCTTATCATCATTTAAAAATTATTGTTGCCTACTATCACTACTGTCGGCTTAATTACGTCTGCTATGCAGCAATTTTGTAACTCATACAAAAAATAATGGCACGATTCAAACAACTTCGACTGCCGGTTTGAGACCCTACTTATTTAAAAGTGCGACTAAAGAACAGGTGAACCGGGCACGTGCCTCAAGCCAGGTGAAGAACAATTTTTTTAATGACTGTATAATTAACTACGTCTATGCAGATAAATGTGGACGTCGGTTCTACTACATAAGAGAGCATAATAAGAATATGAACAGCATGTTATTGAACTAGTAACTTAAATTTCAAAATCGTTTTTTGAAGACTTCGTATTAAAAGTTTAAATCTACTTTCTAAGAACAAGTTTGTTCAATTAATATTTAAATCGAGCTACCGCCTCGAAGGACTGGAAGAATTGAGTGGCCGACGAGTACACAACTTAACAAGTTTACGGACAAGTCCCCGTTAACTAAACTAATATGTTCATAGTTGATTCTGTCATTGAGCAGATCCTACTACCATTTATCAACAGTTATATTTCCATGGTGTGCAATTATTTAATGCCTTTAAGCATGAAACATTGCATGGTCGATTTAACCTACTTAAAAGGCTGTGCATCTATGTCAACATATTTTTATGTCTGTTAACTAACGATTTTAAATCTTTAAACGTTTGCCGTTTTATCAATTATGGCCATAATTTCGTTTGGATCACCAGTGCAGTATTTTTTGTTATAATTTACTAGCTTTTACCCACAGTTTTCTCCCGTTGTCTATCTAGTTGTGGAAAGAACAAACCAGTACAATAGAAAAGTACAAATGCTTAAGTACATAGATACTAGGTAGGTACATATATGAAATTAAATCGAAGAGCTGGTCTAGATTTACTATATCAGGTCAGTAACGTTTGCATTTCTTTAAAAAGAACATACATATATAAATAAATGTACACGTTCTGCCTTTGTAAATAAAAACTTGTTGTTGACTGCCTCATGTTGACCGACCTATAGGCACCTCTAGGTCATCCTAGGTAATGTCTAGTATGTGGTACCAAAGTTGACATTACTGTCTAGATTCTACTATCAACGACCTGAATATTAGATATTACAATATTTTTTATTTGCATTTATTTCGTGTCGTGATTGTGTAACTATAGTATATGAATCAGGCTTGAGGCCATATCGTGATCATCTCAAGAACTGTTCGTGTGACAAGTATGTCTCCGGCGGTGATCGTGATTGCTTTCATCGCGATATGGGCCACATCACGACCGACTAATCTAAGCCAATCTGTTCATACTGGTAAACAATAGGCCGCGGGAACTATTGCTAGTTTGTGAAACTGTGACAAACATATGCGAATACGCATATAGATTGAACATAATATTAGCATTAGGTACAGTCTAATGATTCTCCAATTTTGGAAAAAAAATCATCTCTTATCCTTCTTTTAGCTGTTGAAACCCTTTGAAATAGGAACAAGTCACTCGCTTAATTAGTACCCTGTCAGTAGAGTACAAAATATGATGTAAGATAATGTATGGTTTTTAGTTTCAATACAATGTATCGAACATATTTTGATATCCATTTTGTAAAATCCTATTTAGCTGATAGGAAGCATAATTGCCGATAATACGAGTGACATCATTTTGCAGAAGCTTTAGTTACAATGTTAATCACATGTGTTTTGACACGTTAGTACTTACGAGTATGGAAAAACACGAAACATGTTTTTTATATAAAGCTTTTAACGTTAAATGTGGTGCCGTATGGACTGTGTCTGGACTTAACTTGGGTACTTCTTTTTCTGTACATTAAGGAATGACAGTCATTAATGGCTAATGCGGTGCGTCCACACTGCCCTTTTGAATGTGCTACAGATATTTTACGTGTATAACTCCGTCATCGTCACGCCACTTAGATACGCCATTATAGGTATTATTCAATTCACATATCTAGACGATTTGGGTTCTGTTCGTTGGTGGTCTAAGAAGGTCGGTGGTTTAATGAAATACAATTTCACAGGATTTTCACACATAAGGGTATCACTCAAAGCCTAATTAGTGATTACCTATCCTAGAGACCTAGTGGAAAACAAATAACAATTCTCTAACGCCTGTTGCGATCGCATCTTAAAATAGCCCACTGTCTGTTTAGTGATGATCGTGTCAATTTCCGTGTTGTTTACTGGCCTGCTGATTTTATTACTATCGGGGCCAAATGTGTTTATCGAATGGAAGGAATACTGTCATAAAATAATAATAGTAATATTATGCGAGACGCGGCGCGGGCGGCGTTTTGACTCGTGCCATCTCGCGGGTCGGCGACTCGGCGCACGAGCAGCCTCCGCTTTTGCTCTTTTTGTGTAACGTATAATCAAGTTCGTGACGTGGGCATGTGTGCGTATCTCTTAATAGTGTGCCGTAGGACACGTGTGCTTGGCTGTAAGAAATCTTTGACTGTCTGCCTCACAACATCGACGTGTAAACTTTGGATTTGGTTTGTATTTTATATGGTGTAGAACGAATTATAAACTTGATCGGTTCTATAGGTATGTAGCTGAAAGACAGTACTTAACGAAAATTTAATAATTAAATATTAGGTAGGTACCTAAATCTTCAATCTGCCGAGGTTGTGTAAAAACTAGTACAGGCTTACTGTTTATGTATGGTATCTACTTAAAATTAAGTGATTTACCATCTAGTTTAATTCAGTACCTATTCGTTGACTAATCAGTTTTAACTTTCCAGAGAAGTACCGAAGTAGTTAAATACCTACCTACTATTTTTTACCCTCGGGGTTATGTTCACATGCACGGCGGTCACACTAATAAAATCCAAACCAATCCATGCCAAGGATAAAAAGCGGTTAAAGACCAACATGCCAATCATCAATTATCATTAATTTGAAACATCAATAAAAGAGGCGTGACTTCAGGTCACGTGACCTTTCAGTACCAAAGAACATGGTCCATTTAATTGTAGTTTAATTCATTTTACATTGTTCTTATATTGAAACAAATAACTACTTACATAGCTTCATGTAAAGTAAGTGTAGTGACCGACGCGGCGATGAGTGACTAGCGAAACAAAAAATGTGGAACATGTTCTTCATTTTCTTTTAGCTTAAGGCTTTATTTTGACCGCAATAGTAAGATAATTATCATTGAAGAATGTAGGCAAGTCTTGTCGAACAATTATTTTTGTATAGGTGTTTTGCTCTACGTCGAAATAAAAATGTAGAGTTTGTACTCAACTGGATAGATGTCTGAAACCTATCGATGCGTTTTTGTTTATTTTATTGTTGGGTAGAACTACCTTTTCCCAGGCACGTTTTAGAACTTTTAAACTTACTGAACTCCTTGAAATGGTCACATTGTATATACCTATACCTGTTAGTAGTCAGTAAAGCATTGATCAAACATGGGCAATAACATTTTAACGAGCATTCAAAGTTACGTGCGCCTACTATCGACACACTTTATACCTACGTGCTCGAGTCAAAGGGAATGCTTTTAAAGTTTTAGAGTTATCACTCAAAATTATTTATTACTAATGGAACACTCGAAACTGCTTCGCTTTCTCAAATTCTTGTGTTAGGTGTACTTTTTGTTCCCATGGTTCCTAATGTGCAACCTCTTGAGCGCTCCTCATTTTTTTCAGCAATGTGAGTGGCGTTGAGACCGAATCACACGCTAAGTTAGCCGCTTGAGATTCGTTATCTTGATTATTTTGTAAGTTGAATATTTTCCCAGAATTAGCAATCCTACTTGTCACCCACAAATCTCTTTACGTGTGATTTGATATGTGCTTACAATTTTTGATCCTAAAGCTTACACAAAATATTTTTTCAATAGCATGAAAGTAATCAATCACTTTATGACGATAAACTCATACAATCTCTAAATTACAGTAAACAAACACTCAAAGTAACCGTCAATTATATTTAAACTTTTTCGTAAGTAGGTAACCAGTCGGCTGGTAAGAGGAGCGTGACTAAGCAATAAGCAACAATTACTTGATTGCTGCCCAAACTAACATGTTATTATGCTTTTAAAGAACGTTTAGTGACAAAACGCATCATCATACAAGATTGGACATCTTATTTCTTTAGGTTACGATGAAAGTTTTAATTATGATTGCCTGAAATACGAAGAACCAGAAAAAAGTAGGAACTTATAGAAATAAATTACTGTAGCATTATTGTTTCTTTGCTACGAGGATTATATTGCTAGAAAGTGGCAGGCGTTGGATAAAAAGAAATTAAATGTCCTACAACAAGTATAAAAAGTGAATCTTGAGCGTATCTAACGTAGGAATGCGGGCTGTTGCGGTCGTCAGTCAGATCATTTTGGTGATTACAATCGGTATTACTTATTACTCGCGAGGTGCATGGTGCGCATTTCCAACACTTTAAAAATACAGTGAAAATTCAAAGAATAGAATTGTCATTGTATCCTGTCTTTTGTACAGTAACAATATAAGTGGTATAAGTTCACATAACCTAATTAATAATTATTATTTTCGAAATCTCTACCACAAGAGTCGAAGCATTGAATCTTTTGCTGTTAAATTTAGTTTTAAAGATAAGTAAGTACCTAGTCTGAAAAAGTTGATACATAGCTACTGTAAACAATATACATATATACACATAGGAAGAGCACTAGGATATTAATATTAAAACAAAATGTTGTATTTATCACAATAATATCTAGAACTTCTTATAACTTCGAGAGAGCCGACGAAACTGGTTCGGGCATAACACTCGAGTTTAATTATTTTGGGTGCACCAATTATGCACGGTGTATTAGTATGCACCGTTATGGGGTTTTTAACCCTTTTACTTGTAATGTTGTTGTTGGCAGCGGATAATTAAACAAAGCGATTAGGATGTCATCGTCAAGTTTAATTCTCACATGAGTAGTACCTAGTTATAAAAATAATGATGACTTTAAAATAATGTGAATTGAGTCTCAGCTACAGTTATATATGTTTATATCTATGTATTTTATTAACGTTTTTAAGAGCTCTATTCCAGCTTAGTCCTAGCTGCATAAGTTACTTAACCTTCAAGCTGCGAGATAAACACAAAAACCTATATAAAGTTAATTAGAATATCTACAAATAAAATAATGTCTCGTAATAGTAAAAGTTTCATCTTTTAATGCAGATGCTTCGGTACCTACTGCTACCGATTGCACTGCGTCGAGTCAGTCCGGCTAACTACAAATATTTATATGCTCTGGAATTCGTAATCACGATCTCAGTTACTTGTAACTGAATCTGTAAATAAAAGCAGACGCGAGAACGTGTTGTGTTGCGCAACACGCAAATGATATCCAGGAATTAACCCGGATTTTTGTTAAATTATCGACAGATCGTAACAAATCGGAAGTGTGGCCCCAAGTAACTGACTGAAATAGCCCAGCTTGCTTGCTTAGTGTTTAGAAACAACATGTTAACTCAACACGTACGTGCATTTGCATTACAAAACATATTGGCGCCTCTAACGGAACCAATCCCATTACCTACGTTTATTGGAAACAGGGATGGGCAATACATTGGCGACGATGAAGCTTGCAGTTTATGTACCTTGTGTAAGGACATGACAAGTGTCTAACACAAAGTGATAGATTGTATCCAAATGATTCTGAAATGTTGTTTTTTTGAATAACTTAAACCAAGCCTTTTGTCGTAAGCTTGAAATAATCTTAAGCTTCAGTTTATGGCCAAGAAATATTGATTACTATGAATGGTTTATTACTTATATAGGATACAGATTGAAATAAATGTATTACAGCGCGCGCAATTCGCGGAAGCCCACACATGTGCCTCATGCGTGGCGCATGCGTATGCGACGCGACGCACCGCAGGACGCCGCCGCCGGCGCCCGACTTGTACTGCTACACTAATTTGGACAAGTTGGCAGCAAGACCATTTTTTTTCTTTTGTATAAATCGTTGTAAAGAAAGGAACAAATTGGCGCCCAACTAAAGCTCCGAGAAACTTGTCCATTTAAATTAATGGTGTTTCGTGTAGTTGACTAATTGACCTCTTATTTTGATTTGGTAAATCGAACATTTTAAAAGTTTACCTAATAACTTTTATAATACCTACTTACATAACAATCAAAGTGTTTTATGTATTGTATTCGTTACCAAACGAATTCCTAGTTTACGAAAACAGATTTGCACGGTCTGTCACTAACAATCAATCGGTAAGTGGCAAGCTTTACAACCGTTTGCTTGCACCCAACGAAGGTTGACATGAACGAAACAACTCTTTGTTGTCCGCATCGCAGTCCTAACAATGCCTGCTCGTGACTTGAGCAGTGAAAGGAATCAGTTAATTAAACATTGTGTAATTAAATATGAAAACTCGTCTTATTAACCCCAATGTAACAATTATAAGAATGAGAAATAAGAACACGACAGTCGACTCCGCCTACCGATTGTCTAGTCTGGGTTGTGTGAAACTGTGAATGTAAGTGAAGTGTACAGCGCACTACGCCAAAATATGGTTTAAAAGACTGATATTGATTTTCAACGTAATTATATAGAGACCGATAAAAGTAATTGTCGTTTAAATCAATTATTTAGATAGAATACATATTTTGCACTTCCTCTACATGAAACAGCATCAAGTTTCACTTAAATTTCTTCTTTGAACTCACGTTAAATATTATTCAAATAGCGATAAGCTGAGTTAGTCATAAATCAAATGACTGTGTTAACCCAAATTGCGGATATTACAGTTACCACTTTATTTTTATCTTTTCAGATATCCCGAAATGCGGACAGGGGATAAATAACTGTGGTGAGCGCGTGTTATCAGAATGGTGGGCTGGTGATTGTGATGGCGCCAACAATGGCGACTCCAGCGCACGAACGTTACGCGCGCGAAACTGAACTCCGACCGCAGCACTCTAGAGATGGATCACGGGACTCTGGTATCTTCCACACCACCAAAGGACTGTGGAATGCCCCGGGACAGAACAACTGTTTCTTGAACAGTGCGGTTCAGGTAAGCATCCTTATTTATTGTTTTCTTAACTCTACATAATATTGATTCTCCATTTATCAACTTCATGACAAGAACCCGATTGTTTTCATTTCATGACAAGAAATTCACGCAAATTTTAGGCCTGTGTGATCAAACAAAGCAGTCCCCTAACTCAGCCACTGCGTCTAACGCGTCGACATTCCGATCGTGCGCATACTTTTTCCTTATAGTTTTAGGAATGAAGGATGATATTTAAACAAAAGACTTCTTCTTCTCGTATGGTTGATGAACAACCTGGTGTCAGAGTTTAAACCGCCTGTAGACCTCTGACATGGCTTAACACACCGTTGAAAAATCTTTCAGGTGTGCCGGTTTCCTCACGATGTTTTCCTTTACCGTTTTTAGCAACCGATAACTAATTTATAAGACGCACATGAATTCGAAAAGTCATTGGTGCGTGCCGGGGTTTGAACTTGTGACCTTTGACTTGGCAGTCCTACGGTCATACCACTCGGCTATCAGTGCTTAACAAAAGACTGTAAACGTGGAATGTTACTTTACTATGTGTCTTCACACAATGTACAATGTTATTTGATTTGCTCGTGCAAAATTAACTGAAGGTTAAAGGCAAACAAGTGCTTAAACGGCTGTATGCGAAGTTCACTGTTTTGTTTGTCTAATGTGGGTGGTGCCATGATCTATGTACAGTCTGTTAACATTAATTACGTACAGTTTAGGATAGTTCGCTCGGGTTAGAGATTTACATTGAGTAGGTATACTCAGTCGATTGACAGTGGAGGGGACTTCAAAGTTTGATTTGCAGGTATGAAATAATGTAATTTGCGGGTCTCCTATATGGTCTTAGATTAGTTCTGCCCAGGTGAATTAATAGATGAGATGCAACCTCTTTACAGTCATGAAAAAAATGCTGTAGATACGAGATTAGACAGAAAAAATTGCTGACAAATTTAATTATTAATAAAAGTTATGCATGCGTATGTACACCCACAGCCATTAAAAAGCGTTTAAAGTTTAAAAGCCATCATTTTTCTGGACTCAAGGATTTCATTTCTAAGTTGACGTTTATAATATTTAGAGATAAATTCAGAGATAAACGTCTCGCATTAGTACGCTGTCATTGGCACGCCTTCGAGCATTATTCAAATTTCAACGAGTAAGCTGGAGGCCTAATCCTCGATCTTGAATATTTAACAAAGCATTATTCGTTAACACCTTCAGATATTAGAAGCGATGTTTGGAAATCTGAACATAATTACAATTTATTGTTGTTGCTATAGCCTCTTCTCTTAAAAGCAGATAAAAGCTTAATTAGGTTAGAGCTTTTAAGGTACGATGGAACTTATTGTATTAGAGAACTGTAGGTGTCCAAGAGTACATAGTACCTTTAGTACTCATTAACATTAAACCAAAGTTAAATAGGAATATTTTTTACAGTTTCTAACATTACAAAATGATCAAAACAGTCCCAAAAGCTATATTTCACATAAAATACTGAACGCTAACGTCTTTATGGTCAAAGGTAAAATACTTAAATTATAGGCAGACAATATGGTTTGGTGACACACGTATATATATAAGTAACGGTGTGTACTCATTTACACCGACACTCTTCTTAGTAGTGCCTCTAAAATAAATTTTATTTTGTCAGTGTTAGAGTTGAATTTAGTTTGATGTTTTGTGAAGACGATGACACTGTTGGCTATTTCCATTAGGGGTCGTTTGTTGACGTGACTGCTATACTAATAATGATAGAACCTGTTTGTGTTCAAAGGTTTCTTGTATAGTAGCGTACGTAGATATTTTGATGAAGATTTATCTGTTGGGATTTCAGAACATTAGAAAGCTCAGATTATAGGATTGACAGTGATTTGATATTGGAATTTTTAGATAATTTGTTGGCCGTATGAAGCGATGCAAAGTTGGAATATGCAATGTAGCTAGGGGTAAAAGTTAGTAAGTTTATATATTGTTGTGTTAATCTAGGCTTACCTCTATGAGCAACTGTCGTGTCGTTCTTCTCATAGTCGTCGATAAAACTATAACTATTTTACACAATGGCCACTTATGTAGTGTTACCTTTCCCACATTGTCGGCTCATCGCGGTGTACGAAAATCTGACATCGTCTAAACTTTTAACGCTAGTGTGGGAACATATAGTAACTTGGTAATTATTTTCAAAGTTAACTTGCTGATGAATGCTGGCTGTAATTATTTCGATTTCAATGGTAGACGAAACAATTGAAAGCTGTATTGTATTGTTTCCATATTCTTAATTTGAACTGTTGCAACTCACAACATTTGTTTATGTATAAAACATGTTCAAGGCTTTGTTTTAAAACAGAAGAAGATCAAATAAACCTACATACATTGGATAGTTATTTTTTATAGAAGACGTAATTTACGTTTAGATTGTAATTTTCAATTTTCCTTCTACATTCATGAGTAATAGTCTATAGGAACTACTGGGTACAGAATCTACTGGTTTATTACACAGGCATTTGTTAAATACTTACGTTCCATCGCGGTCGTTGTGCGGTTGATAAATCTGGTCCAATTTACATAGACATAATTACGACGTGGAAAAGACGCGGAGTGGGTACAAAAAACGTCCTACCATCAGCTCTGGGCGTAATGACGTGAACCATGGGCGCCGCATCAAACCTCCATTAAAATGCCTTACTATAGGTACTATCTCTAGTGAAATTTCCACGAAATGAGACGAATAATGTCATAGCTGCAAGCTATAGTACGTGTGTGACCTTAATTTTGAATACGTAATAGTAGTAGGTTCCTAGTTATACTAACATAAACATAGCTACATTGCCATAACAAAAAATAAATGTTAATAAACTAAGAACTAACCCTATTTTCCGTAGATTTGCGAACCTCGGCCTTTAGTTCCGTTCAAAACAGACACATTTTATTATCTAACATTCCAGCGGCACATAAAAGCGTAGCTAAAGAAATACACCATGAATAGTTGGCACGAGCCAGGAATGTAAGAAAAAGTAAAGCGTTAAAGAAAAAGGAGACATGGGATTTGCGCGCATCAAACCAATGCGAGGTCGCGCGACGCGAGAAAGATTGCGTCTTCGGTGCCATGATGGATGACATCGCTGTCCTTAAAAAAAACTACAGTACTGCGTCTAACCAGGCAATTTGTTTTAATGTAAAAAGGTTTCTAGTTATTCTCTCAGACGATTTTTGCATTTCATAATTATGATATAAAAACTATCTTTCGAATATGTTGCTAATGTTATTTGATAAATTGAAATACCGCTAACTAACACTGAAGTAGAGTTATATTAACGTGAAGATTAATAAAACGAAACAAAGATCGTGTGAACATAGCCTGAAGAGGAGATATTCTCCACGAGTTTTCTAATAGTCGTCGCGTTCCCATATAGGTACATATTTTTGTATTAATTGGAGCACGCGATAGCCCTATCAATCTTTCTCAGTAATAGAATAAAAATTACTTCATTGTCTCGAGACAAACACAACTAAATGTGAGAGTTGAGACCGAACATTGAATTAAAGTAATACGGTCGATGAACTTTTGCTTCATAATTGTAAGTTAAGATTTAGTGACCCTAAGATAAAGAGGAAACAGATAACATCGTGTTAAACTCGTATCTGTTATCTTGATAACGACCTTTCAACATGTTTGGAAAAACTTAATTAGTAAGGCACTTGCGTACTTACGCAAACTCCCAAATGTCTGAAGTATTAAATTGTAATGCATGCTTGAGGTTGTTTAAATGTTAAGCTATTACCTAAGTGTGATTACCGATTAGATTCTCTTCGTTACGAGTAGATTTGAGAAGAATTGTTGATGATGCAATAGGGGTATTCAAAACTTACCTACACTGCAGTTTCTAATATAACGATAATAATGCTAAATAACGATAGGCTCGTCGAGCTCAATAATTTATTAGAAATGAATTGGGTGGTCTCCATAGTTCTCTAGTGGCAATGTTCTGATGATAAGCAATAAAATATGTTCTAGAAAACGAGTTCGTAACGTTGGTGCACCTGTTCGTAGAAGTGTTGAGGAGATAAGCTCGCCTTTAACTTATTGTTTACTTGCCTTATCGCTTCCTTAATGGACGGCTTAAAATATACGGTAAACTTTGTTGTGTAAACATACTTGAGATACGTTAAGTTTTAAGTAACGTAAGTACTTACTTGGGTATTACTTTTAAGCACCCTTAATAAACTACTCAACATGTATTATAGTCCTAAATGTAGATCGTGTTACCGTTAAAGATATTTAGCGAAAGGATTTATTATTCAAGTTATAGCTTTCGCATCCTCTCACCATAAATTATATATCAGACGCAGTTACTTATGACTTAAGCGCAGGTCAACTCATTACCCATGGGTATATGGTGCAGAATCAAATAAACAACTGTTGACTACAACACTGACGACAATAAACAACCAGTCTACGTACTGAACTAAATAAGTAGATCACGCGTCTTTTAAAAAGACATAAACTTTGCATGCAACACATATTATACTCTTTGCACGCAATCTTACTTAATCCTGTATTTACGATAGCTAGGTGTACCTATATTGTTACGGGCTCTCTGGGTTCTAATCAGAAATCTCGCTTACAATATCAACTACTTAATTTACTTACTACGACGGAGTAAACAAACTATTGATTTCATTGTGAAGGAAAATATACCTAAGTATCGTTTATGTAAGGCGTCCTTATCAACGTCCCATTTCCTACGCTTTTTAACAATAGTTCCACTATTGGCGGAAAAGCACTTCGTCTGAAATCGGAAATTTGTTACGGAATGAAGTCACCAGTTTATTGTTCTATCAATATTCTATATCTTTCGTGTTCAATTGATTCACAAGATTCGTTGGCGTTATGGATGCAAGTAAGCTGGCAAAGTGGGAATGTGTTCGAATTCGATGTTAACAATACAAGTGAGAGTAATAATACCACTTTGGTACATATTATCATATTAAGTTATTAATGAAACTGGTTAAGACTCTTCTATGTGCTTATATTAATTAGAGACCCGCCATGTATGTCGATACCTTAGTGCATTAGTTGCATGCATCACCCTGGGTGGTCAACCTCACCATCTATGTTGATAGGCTAATCTACAGCACGATATGAGCTATTTCCCTGCCGCAATTAACTCATTATAATACGATGAAGAAATTACTTTATCAACTCCGATAGCTAAGTTCTAAGCAACCTTTTATAAATTTTTATTTCATATAAATAAACACGCAACAATAAAAAAAAAAAAATACAGTCGAATTGATAACCTCCTCCTTTTTTTGAAGTCGGTTAAAAACAAGTATTTAGCAAAACATAGAGAAAGTCAAATTATAAGTAATTGCAACATGGTGTGTTTAAATTAGCGAGTCAGCAATAGCACGCTTACGGAGGGGTTTGCAGTTCCTATATGCAATTATTTGTAAGAGATCAATTAAAGAAATTCTTTGTAAAGGTCAAATTAAAGCATACAATGAGCTATATGTACGTACCTATAACAAAAAAGCAGTTTAAATAAATACCTTAGCCAATATCAGAATAAATGTTCTTTAATTACTCAATTCGCTAAAGGAAATTATCTATTGGAATTTGTCATCATTATAAAGATTGTTTTAATTATAACTACAGCACATGCCCTCGTTATTTGTGTCGTAACACAACAAGATTCAAAAGCCCGTCACCTGTTCAAAAGCACGGGCCTATAATAAAAAAAAGTTAATCGAGCTATCACCACCTTCCTTTTTTCTCTAAATGATTACTGAGTGAGTGTGAGCGAGAAAGTGCACTGTTATGAAAAAGAGCGGGAACATACACGCTGCCAGTTTTCTAAACAATTCTCTTTGAACAGGTGCACGTGTGCTTACACAAGTTATTTTACTAACTATCGTCTATTCCACTCACGTCTTTGACTCACTTGTTTACTTAGGCGCCTTCCTTATAATGTCACCATTTTATACATTATTGTAACTGATGTTATGGTTTTTCCGTATTACATTTCTAAGCTCTTTGATCTAGATTCTAGAAATGTGAAAGCCTCCAATTAGTAGAGCTTTGAATCGGACACGCACGCCCAGCCGCCTAGGGTATCTATCCGTAGATACGCGATGTTATATGGTATGTTTAACGTCCCATGATGATAGATATTTAAAAAAAATACAATATTACTCTAGCTTTATTGTACTGGTAAATCGACTCTACCAACTGTATCATACTTTTTATTATACAATCGGAGAAAACAAAGGTTGAGATTCGACAGACAGACAACCAAACCATTACTTTTTTGGTACAAATCCCTTATAGTAGACGAAAAGTAATTATAAAAGGCAGATCACGGACGAAGGTGATAAAATATAACCTCGTTAGTTGGATTGGTTGGACGTGTTCGGGCATTCCGTCTAGCGCGATATTAATGTTCAGATTGACCTCCACAGAAGCTTTTGTTCTATTCTTTTGTTATTCGTGAAATATAGTTATATAGACTAGTCATACACTAATCTGCCAGTTACATCAATGAATCAAAATTGTTAAAGTATGTTTTATTAACATTTTATAACTTTTTGCATACCTTTTTTATTGTGACGCAAAAAGTTCATGACTCTACCGGGAATTGTAATAACATAGTTAATTTATATTATATTATGTCTTATAAACAATTCCTGAAATAGCTATAGACCTTTTAATGCAAAAATATGCCGTGTAGGCTCTATTCTAATTTCGGACGCGTCAAACATGTCTTGCCTATAAACGGCGTGGCTAGAAGTTGCCAACAATGAATATGAAATGAGGATGTGTGAACGCTTGGAACATAATAAACATAACCGTGATTTATATATATTGATTACTCTGGGAATGCAAGATAATATTATTCGACATGAATAAAATAAAATAAGTGTCGTTGGTACTATCTGCTTCAACTTAGTCTTTGAAGTTCGTCTTATTCAAAATAGGGTTGAGTAACACTATACCTACGTACTATCATAACTGTACCTACGTCTTATTTACGAGGGTTTACTGAAGTGTAGTCTATGTATCTTTCAATAGGCTTTCAGACGGCATTTAAAACTTTAATGGCAATGGCGTCGCTTCGACCGGTAGTCCTTGAAATTATCATTAACGAATACTTACGATCTGTACAATGTTAATTAATAACTATAGATTTTGTTAAATACTTTACACAGGGTCTTTTTTTGGATTCAGTAGAATATTAACATGTTATATATTAATAAGTTTTAGAGATCTCCATTTAGAAATGGTTTTATGCCTTAATTTAGGCATTAAACCACAATATTTGTTTAATTAAATTAATGGTAGTCTTTTTAAAGAATAAAATGGTATAATAATATTAAAGGCTGACGCGAGTCCTTGATAATAACTTATTTTATGGCTCTTAAGTATCTTAAGACCTGCCCCTAAATGATAAACCTAAAAAATCGTATCTAAACCACCTGTTTGAATCTACACCTGTCCATCTTCATACAATAATTCACAAAAGCTGTTTGCTATAAGTATTGCGATGCGCGTGCCCACAGGAATTATATTGTAATTAAATGTCAGCGCTGTAATTAACATTTATAATACGGTGTATAGAGCAAAGGTGTTTTCTCGTATGTAAAGATGAAGTGTTTTGAGACTTATGAACTTAAATATTGACTCTCGATAATTATGGTTGCGTAATTGCTTTTTTTCTAAGATATTTATAGACGTGTTTTGAAAGTAGTGTTATCGGTTTACTGTTTGACACATGTTTGATGTAACTGATTTGGAATGTAAAGAGAAATGAAATGAGAATATAAAAGAAGTTCGCGTACTTTATCTGAAGAGTAATCAAACGAGTATAAATTATGGAAGTTTCAATTACATACCTAATTTTCAAAATGGAGTCTGGCGAAGGCGATCTTTAATCTGTAATTTAAAATTAAATATAAACTGCCGGAGTGATTAAAAATTAAATGGTGTATATTATATGGTACTTATTAATTAACTGTACGGTAGACTACGATATAAATTGCATCGATATTTTTTATTTACCTTTTATAATAAAATAATTTGTACTTTTATTATGAAAGTGAAATTATTGTATCTGACAGATCCAATTAATAAGATCATATCAATAACATGACTGGATTGTTGGTCTAGTGGTCGCTAATCGCGACTGCTGAGCATGAGGTCCTGGGTTCGAATCGCGGAGCGTGCGATGTGTTATTGGGTTTTTCCATTAGATAATTATTAGTAACAGCACGGAGTCTGGATTTGCGCCCGGTTGAGGTCAATAGGCATTACATTACGAAATGTGGGTGTACTATGAGTAGGTAAACCTCTGCCTACACCTTCTGGGAATACAGACGTGATGTTATGTGTATCAATGGCAGTCTTGTACGCTGTGGATGTGTCCAAGGGTGCCCAAAGGTACTTTTTACTGAAGCACCTGCGCAGTGCGCATGCGCCGACATTCTGTCGTGTGCCAAGACTCCGGGCGCTCCAGACATTTCCGTCACACCGCCCAGTTTTTCATCCTTCATGCTAACAATTAATATTAATGATGTATCACACAGCGAATAGTTCAAGTTGGCTTTACTGTTATTTAATATTTGTCGTTTTAACTGGTTTCGAGAATGTTGTATTGGTTTATCAGAAAAACCAAGCTGTGCTAAGTCAATTTGCAAGGATAGAGCCGAAAATAGACTTGATTAGGTACATAGTTTTAGTATTCAGAAAGGACAAAGTAGAAAGAAAGAATAGAATAAGGAAAGGCATGACTCCGGCAGTCATATTCTGACCAGTTCAGAGATATTCTGTAACAAACATATCTTAAGAAAAATCCTCCTTACCAATGGCAAATCGTAGAGTAGACGTACCTTTCGAACAGCCGTAACTCAATGTATGGAGAAATGAAAAATAGAGTAATTGCAAGCCAATCTACGACTGCAATCATGCCCTTATAAGTAGTACGGTAGAACGATAATAGCCTGGCCCTTGATTTTAAGAGGTCTGTCAGTAGTTAGTGTCCGTGAGACAATGAGAGGCGCGATGTGGGCGCCGAAGACGGTAGCGTCACGGGTCGCCGCCTCCGGAAGGAACCGAGGCTTGCGTGGGAACCGACCACAACGTGGCTCACTCCCCTATTATTCACCTGCATAATGTTTTGATAATTAGAGCAAACCCATTACCTATGTAATTCTTATGTGTTAAGCAATTAGAGTTTGTGATGTGATGTTTTTTGTTCGTAGAGATTTGGAGCATTCAGCTAATGACTCATTCTACCCTATAAAATCTAGATTTAAAAGATGTTTTTCATCGTTTATATGTATTATTATTATATGTAGGAGGATTATGTAGAATTCAGTTATCTAGCTAATTGAAGCTAGTTTACAGCTAAGCATAGAAGGCATTGGGAATACCACCTCATGAATAGCAAAATACTTCTAGGTAGTAAAAAAAAAATACTCTTACCTGGGTATGTTTTAGTAGCCAAAAGTGCAAAGAAACGGGTTTGTTGCAAATAAAATATCTTGTTCGCGGTATTTACTGAACTTTTTCTTTAATAGATCTTGATTTGACTCTGTAGCTTATAACAACACCTATAGAAGCGAACAATGCACCGGCGTAAAATGCATAAGACACGCCTAAGAAGTGATTAATGAAGCCGCAAAGGATCGGCATCAGAATATCAGATGTGTGTTTGACACTATTTAACGCCCCTACAAGAGTCCCTCTGCTAGTAGACCCACTTCTTCGTACCACTACTTCCAAAGTCACGATTCTTGCTAGGGAGAAAGACACAGATTTAGGTACTAAAACTGCTACGTACATAGAAACACTAGGAGCTACAGCTACCCCTACTAAAGACAATGCCATTACTAGAAATATATGGAACATGCGTCGACTGTAATCTGTGTCGTTAATGTATATTTTGTTTATAAAGACAATTGAGTTATTACTTAATGACCCGATGATACTTTGGAAGGCTATGATATAACCAAGATTGGCAGGTAGCACATCGTGTTGAGTCTTTAGATACACATCGAAATTACTATAGTACAGTCCCATAGTTAGTGTCATGAGAAAGTTGAATAATAATATATCCCAGTAGTTCACCCAATTTACACTTTGAAACTTATTTAGCGTTTGTTTGGGTGTCTCCACAATCAACTGTAATAAAGTCGTTGATTTGGAAACGTTTTCGGGCTTTTCTTTTTTCTCATTTGATTTTTCTGGCAACAAGTTGATCAAACCTGTAACAAAATCATTCGTAAGAAGCATAGATAGTTATTATTTATTTAAAACTCAGCTTACATTGATACAATTATGTCAGTCTTTACCTGAATTAATTATAAAAAGAGCTGCTAAAATGACACATAGTATTGTAAAACTGCTGTGAGGGTACGCTTGCATGACGTGCCCGCTAAGAACGGGTCCTAAAGCCAACCCGAGCGTGCTCACTGACATTAATCTGCCATACAAAACAGCTACTTGATTTAGATCTTCTATGTAGTCCGGTGCTAAAGCTTTTGTTAGAACCTGTATTTGTTTGAATGTTCCTGAAATAAACAGGCAATTGTTAAAATGTAATCCACCTCTGTCAAAGGTAGACTTTAAAAACATCTTCACTAACCTATAATTATCCTTAAGGCTATAAATACGAGAAAAGACGATGTTATTCCCAAAAAGACGTAAGCAATTGAACAAATAACTAGACATAATAATAGTATTGGTTTTCTGCCTCTTACGTCACTTAGGCTACCCTGAAATTTAAACAGTGATTGTTATTGATATATAGTTATATTTTCAGGACCCATTATTACAGACCTGAGTAAGACCTGAGATAACATGTAACCTATTTGTTAAATATACGATTTTGTTTATGTTGTTACTTACAACAATAGGCGATGTTATCATTTGACTTCCTGAAAACACAGCTCCCACTAGTCCGATCTGAATATGATTGAATCCTAAGTCTCGAGCGTGATTGTTTAGATGAGGCAATATCAAGGCGACTGACAACATGTCCTGAAACAATATTTTATGATATTGATTCATTTGTTTTGGTTTACTTATAAACATGTTTACATTGAGCATAACAAATACGACCGTGGCGATAACGTCATTTTGTATGTTCTTTATATATCGGAAGTTACCGTGATAAAAGAAAAATAATTCAATGCTTTTATAATTTATTTAGTAATAACTTTGTTTAGAAAAGGTTAAACTAGTGCAGTTCTCTCTATAAACTGAACGAATGACTTCAGTTTTGTCTTTCGAAGATTCTCCTAAAAGCACAGTATTATTATAGTATCAGTAGTTTGTGAAAGGCTCAAGTTTGTGAGTGTGTTTGTGTTTGTTACCTCTTCACGCTCAAACGGCTGGACCAAATTTGCTAAAATACGGCATGGAGGTCGCTGACACCCTGGATTAACACATAGGCACATACTTTTTATCTAACACATCGCGTAACACCGCGGGGCGTAATTAGTATTAAATAAATTTAACTTACCAAGAAGCCTACGAGCAAAAATATTATGATTGGAGAAACCATTATTTTAAATGTTCCGTTATTGAATATTCACCACAACTAATTTACATTGAAAAAAATAGTATCAATTATTTGTAGACACCATGTCAACATAATTCGTAATTAATTTTTATTTAAAGTCGACAATCGCAATAATACTTCAGTATGGACTGTCACACTATTGATTATCACCCGTTTCGGATATCTGCAGTAATCTTGATAAAACATACTCATATCTTGCTTAGCACATAAATGCTTTAATTACGATTTTTTAAGGATTATTTGATGAAGCACTGATTTACAGACAGTCAGCTAGGCAGATGTTGTTTGAATATTGAAAAGACTTTCCATTGTAATGTTGGCGTATTATCTAATGTGTTGTATTTAATGTACATATTAGATAACATTAGAAATGTGCATTGTATATTAACACGGTTACGCTACAGTTACAGTTATCTTTTGTTACGTACCTGTGTTATCTTTACCATAATTGATTATAGAGTTATAAAAATACAAGTTATTGTTAGAATAGTATAAGAATCGAGAACCTCCTCCTTTTTTTAAGTCGGTTGTTAATCCAATTTAGTTTCTACATTTAACGAGGAATAAAATTAACTCAAATAGTTTAAAATGTTCACATACTTTTATAGTTTCAAGAACTTTTCAGAAGAGTAGAGCGACTCAAATGACTAGGTTATCATAAAAACAAGACTTAAATGTAACCAAACATTGTATTACCTTATGCAGCTCATAAGTTTGAAATAAACGTGCGGTTTCTTTAAGATCCCACGGTTGGGCATTTGAATTGCTTCTATATTATGGGTCATTTTTATTGCATTTCTAATAAGCTGTTACGAGTGCAACCGTCACGGTTCACGATTAAATTGTTTTTGTAACAATTTATTTATTGTCTTTGAATTGAACTTGGATTTAATAAGGCATGTGCAATATTTTTGACAATGAGTTCAATTGCATTTATTCGTTAACATGATTGTGTAATGAATTCGTTATTATTACTAGTACAGCACTGAGCGATTGGACTCTTGCTGCAATAAACTTGCAGATGCGGATTACGCATGAGATAAACTAATTATATTTGACAGTATTACTCCAGATTTTGGACAATTATGCATGTGATAAATCAAGTTTTTAAAATTCCACGATACAAGATTAATTTTTATATCATCATCAGTCGGAAGACCTCCACTGTAGGACAAAGGCCTCCCTTAGAATTCTTATATGCTGTATTATAAATTTCGGTGCAAATGTTTGCACATTGCACATGTTTACACAGCTTTTTTACAATTAGATCATACCCACGTCCATCGTGGACGTGAAGTAAATTGTATATTTTTGATGCCAAACTGTTACAGTACAATCTTACTCAATTTTCTTAAATAAATAACGTTATGGGGCAATTTGACGACAATTTAGGGCACAAACTATCAACGTGTGTGTCCGGAAATGGTAAAACTATCGTATGTAATGCTCAACTTCCTACCATCTTTTGAAAATAAAACGGAAAAGGTCTGATCTCAAAATAATTACGAAATAATATAACAGTAGCAATTTCATTGTTGTCATTACCCTTCTAATGAATAGTGAGAAAGTTTTCTACGACACGCATAATGTTGCAATCGTTATTGAAATAATGATGCTAATTTAATTGTTCTTGATAATAAGTGATCGTTATTGTTGGATGGCTTGCTGCGTTGTGTGAAACAGTGTTGTTGCTAGTATTTAGTTGCGATTTCACAAAGTATTTATAACTTTCAAGAAAGATTAGGCTTTATTTTAAAGAGGCTGTAGATAAACTGTTTTCGCACAACCACCTTTTCAGTATCGAAAGTTTTTACGAGGGTCCAACAGCCTAAGATAGTATTCGTATGGCTTACAGTTAATAAATAGTGTTTCAACGAAATTCCGCATCAATTATGTGCTGTTACGGATGATTTGTTAACATCCCTGTCGACCCCACGGCTGGCCCCTGTTTAAAGCATATTAATCGCTCTGATGGCCACTTAGTCACACTTGCATCTCAATGGTTTGTCGTACGACACTATGCTTCGGTGATTCTACTGTTTATACCATTGTCTGTTTAAATACAGCCCTTTATGTAGTAGGATAGTTGGCTTTAATGATTACCTAACCAAACTGCAATTTGCATTTTAAAATACAACGAGCTTTGGTTGTTTCTAGAGCTTAAGATCATTTGACTATTCTCATTTTGGTGCCAATAGTTTGAATATGTACGTCTTGGTGAATATAATTAACGTAATATCATAGATTAAACATTAGTGTGCATTACAGTGCAATATTGTTATTGCACCTTAAGTTTTAGGGATTTTAAGCGTGCGATATTGTTCCTTCGTACCTTGTATTATACTTACTATTGCGTAGTTATTGTTACCAAAAGATACATTACGAATTACGGACAAAGCGAACGTTGTCGAATGACTACAGTTCATAATGACGTAACTGTACAGTGTACACTAGCGCCGTACATAACGTTGGCACATTTCGGTTGTGAGCGCTGAACCGTGACACGAACCGCCACGACCCGCGACTTCTGATGACTCACCCTTCCTGACCGTCTTCAAGGATATGGCCTCCTGTGACTAATTCACGATAAAAACCACCATTGTTCGAATATAGACCATTGTAGTCTACTGTCGTAACTCGTTGACCATATTACCAATTCAGTGACGTTTACTACACCAAATTTTGGGAAACGTTTTTGGTCGATGATTTAGGACGCAAGTTGAGTTTGACACTACAACTTACAACAAAATCGCCAATTCGTTAAAATAAAGTCAGTGTCATAATTTACTACCAAAAAGTAAGTTTATGTAAGAACATTTGTTCAATGACATAATTATCTTACTTACAAGAACTAAAACGTTTTTGTACTACCACCGCTATCTACCAAAGATAATTATATTATTAACGTAAAACAGTCAACAAGTAGATGTATATCAGTGTATCTAAGAAGCGCGGGTTAATCTTATGATCAGCATAGTCAGAATAGTGAGGGTCCGCCTTAGCCGAGCCAAGACGTGTGGGAAACCCAGCCAAGCTTGACTATGAGGCTATGCTTCGGGTAACGATCTAATTACAACACTGGACAGGTGGTCGGTCAAAGGTTGAACATACAGGCCCTTGAATAGCAGGTTATTCTCGTGCACTATAATAAGGAAGTGAAGGAACCTGTGTTAATAGGAAGCCCATAGAAGGGTACTTCTGGAAAGGACAAGGTATGCAATTTAATTGTTTTACAACGTCTATAAAAGACTTAATATGGGTTACTTACTTAGATTCTTAACTTATAAGGACTTATTGTTTTGTTTCTATAGCCTCTTTTGGCGACTTTCATAGGAGCACTTTTTTATTAATTTGATTCTCTTTGTTACTCTCAATATGTTAATTGTGCATAAAGTACGTACTGTTTACGTGGCTCTACCATGTGAACTTGATCATGGAAAAAGCAATTCATGCAATTTTAATTCAATAAATAAGATGTTCCGTCCTTTGTTCCATCCAGACTTAAATGGTAGAGAAGCAATTTATTTCCAATATACTCAGTTTGAAATTGAAAGTCTCGTAGAACAATTGTATCAATTTATGGTAGTGGGATAACTGTGGGATCGCGGTTGATTCGAGCTTCCCGCTTGTTCTGAAAACTATTACAATGTTGCGGTGGCAATGTTTACAAACATTTATGTTATATTGTTTTAACACTTGGCTGTTACTTATAGGTTACCACATTCTAATAACTGAGTACATCCTATTCATTGAAAACATCACGATATTATTTGTATGTAGTAGATAGAAATTGCGCTGTTCCAGCTTCACAAGAATAATGGTTTAGTTTTTATATACCGATCCTTAAATACATACATATTTAAGGATCGTTATGTAAAAGGTAGGTTTTAAAGAAGTCTTTAGATAGTGGTTTATACTTGAGTCGATTCGAAACATAAAGGATAGATACTTAAGAGCCATTTTACATTTTTACGCAGTTTTCTAAGATTTCGGACGCCTAATTTACCACCTTAGGTAGTATTTAGGAATTGATATATAAATGTAAAATGTAGACCAATCTTTCGCATTGACACATAAGCTAATAGATTTACAAAAAATAACTTAATTGCTATATGGTGATCAATCTCCCGCAACACGTTTTCTGAAAAATCATCGCAGAGTCAATTTTGGGCTCCAAATTCTATCAATTACATTCACAAATTTAAATGATAAAAATACAGTAAGCATTAGGCATATATTTTTATTGAAACTTACGGTGCAACATTTTCGATTAATTACACTTTTAATTGATAAAAAAAATAAAACTGAAACCTATTTTCACGGTTTATACTGTAATTTTATCGCGACTTTTTGGTTTGAATAAAGGTATATTTTAATAATACAGTGATTTTCAAAATTCCTTTATTTAATTAGAAATCATATCATTTTCAATATCACTCCAAATCACAATAAATTACGATGCACAAACCTAGAATGATCAGTCGGGCCCGAGCGCCCAAAGAGGTAGGATCTGTGTCACTTTTTTCTAATTTCAAATTACGAAAATTCGTATTGCAAACGCATGTTTATACTACGACCACAACGTTTTCATTTTCTATGTATTATTTTCATTCGGTTT
The DNA here is from genome assembly GCA_905340225.1 of Abrostola tripartita. Taxonomy (NCBI): domain Eukaryota; kingdom Metazoa; phylum Arthropoda; class Insecta; order Lepidoptera; family Noctuidae; genus Abrostola; species Abrostola tripartita. The sequence goes on from HG996494.1 coordinate 4,481,339, forward strand.
TGTTTATTATCAAGTAAAATATATTATTTTATTAGTTTATGATATTTTATTAAATTAATATTCAGATACTTTAATCTTGACTGTACTATTTTTGTCCGCGACTTGGTCCACTTCGATTTTTTACGCATGAAAAGTAGCTTGTAGCCTTTAATATGTTAATTCAGGTTATAAACTATCTATGTGCAATTTTTTTTCTATGTCCTTTTAACCGTTTTTGCGTAATTGAGTAATAATCCTCCAAAAATACAATCGCTTACTATTATTAAAATAAATTTTACAAAACATGATCTATTTATGATTGGTGAATAAATTATTATTGTAGAAATTATAATTTGTCTAAATAAATTACTAAAGAAATAAAAATATTTTCATTAATCTCGAATAAGAAACATTGTCATAATGATCAAAATTTTTATGTCAGTCTCAAAACTCTCGCTACACTGTTTGCATTGTTTTTGTGTGGGTGCGCTACGCACACATGACAATTTTGACAGAATTCGAACGTCACAATTTTGTGAAATGGCTCTTAATTATAATAAATAATACTTAATTATTTTTAATTAATTATGGAAATGAAAGAATAATGTTATAGACGTTTGGGTGTGGGCTTGAAGGTAAAATAACTATCGAAGTTTTCTATGATGAAACTTACGTCGCCATCTTATCGGTAACAGTTTCCTAATATGATGCCTTACGTATCACTTGGATCGTTCGGACTCCCACGGGTCGGCGCCTGCGTGCACCCAGCCACGCGCTGAATCCGATGCGTGATCGCCGTGAGAAATTATATGCTAGTCGCGGATGGTGGATTTCTTATATATTTTCAATATAATAAGAGTATTAATATGCAGACGGTGACCTCACCGAGGGATAAAAATTGCCGTTAGATATTAAACGTCCAATGATAATGGCTGTTGTTTTTATATTGGTTTGATCACTTTTAATTACATTCTGATGATTGCGTCAAAGCTACAATATGTGATCATTGTATCCAATAACAGTCCTCAACTATCTATAAATGCGATAAAGGCGTGTTCGTTACCTATATATTTTCATTCAGTACAAACGTCTGAAACAATAGTACTGAATAGATTTTATTAAATTGATTATTGAGGCGTAGACAGACTATAAAATGCAAATGAGCCATTTCAAAGAATATCATTTGGACGTTAACCTGTTCTCGCTTGGCTATAAACTCAAGATTGGAGACTATAAAAATCGCTAAAGTTCGGAGAGCCATTTGTAAAGCTCGGCTATCGAGGTGGTCACATAAAATTGCCGGTTTTTGGGCCAGAGTGGGCCATCGCTGTGGGTTGGCCACGGTGATATTAAGGGAAACATGTATACGACACGGTAAAGAACCAGTCGTACCTACTAAGATTAGAGAAACCTCGTGCGATACTGTAGACGATCCAGTTTCTAGCTCATCTCTCATGTAAATTGATACGCAGATAGACGGTTTATTTTATTTATGAGTTAACAACAAAGTTTTGGAAGACCTACTTATACATTGTTATGTACATATGTTTGTCAAAACTATAAAAAAAAGTATAAAGATACTTAAAGTTAAGTTTTAAAGTTAATTTTTACCTTCAGAGCTTTAAACTTATGTGCGCTTATGTTACACAAATTAAGCTTTGTTTTGGAGGCATTAAACGAAAACCGTTCAACAACATTATCTTGCCTGTTTCTTCGGAAAAAAGATAGAAAATTGGAGATGTAAGTAATACCAGCTATAAGTTTTATTTGTAGCAAAAATAATCATTTTGTTTTTATTAAAAGATTTAGTCGTCGTTAAAAACCTATTTAACATAAATGATTAGTCGGTAATTATTAACACGTGGTCAAATAATCCTAAAGTAGGCTGGATACAATAGCGCACGAATTTACCGCTCGATTCAATTTCTCTAGATTATTTTCTAAATGTTCGTTAGCAAGAAAGATGTCACATAAATATTTATGAGTGAAAACAAAAACTAAGATTATTTCGAAAAAGTTTTCTCCAGAGTATAATGGTACTTTATATAATTAGCAATGTTAACAGCGTTCTGAATGATATTAACAACTTACACAGTTCGTTACACCCGTCCAAGTACTTCAAGTGTTGCGGGTTTGTGAATGGCTTTGTCGTGGGAATCGCGTGCAGTTTAAACGTAGTAGCACCCGCATGTATCGCAACACAGCTCTAGTGCTTGAGACATGGCTTCTGGAAAGTTTACTAATCTGGGAAATAATCTGCGAGAACAATAGCGAAGGCGTAGACAAGTTATTGGAAACTGATTGTCAACGACTTTATTATGGCCCATTGTAGAATTATGGTATTAAGTGTTTAGAAAATATGAAGGTTTAGATATATAATATATTTTGCATGTTTTTGATTCATCATTTTCACTATAGAACAAAAGTAAGCAATTCCGAACACTAACAACGTGGCGCCTACATTTGATGCAATACATACTATCACTGTGATACAACTTATTGCTCTTCAATTTTACCAGGCGCGTTGTTTTTGCCTTCACCTTAGCTGGGCTTTTATAGATACTAGTTTTATACAAAAATGCTAGTCTCAAGTTATCGTTAATTTTGAGATCAATATATTGTTAATGTATAAGCAAATGTAATGAAGTTACCTAATTTAAATCATTCAATAAGGTAGGTATTTCTAACGTCTTCTAATGTCTGTGTTCATATAATAGTGTAATTTATTATACTAGGATATTATATCTAGCATGTCCTGCTATATTTGGACGTGTCTTTAACGGTAAACATCTTTTTGAGTGAAGTGGGCATTTCCTCTTAGCACAAAACTCGTTTGATCTTACTACGACCTACTACAAGATCAACAGTTTGTGAAATACATAAAGCGTAGATATGATTGTAAAACGTATGCCTATTTACTTAAAGTTCATTTTACTTCGCTTCAAATAAGGTTGTATGTGAGTAAAAGAGATAGATATAAATTTGTGTTGTACTACTACTGTACAAATTACAAACAAAACCGGTTAAGGGTGTTGTAATATTATCTTCTACAATATATGGACATTAATAAATACACATAGGAACGTAGGTATATTTTTTATTATACAGCTACTTGGAAAGTATAAAATAACTAATTAAACTTTATGGCGGGGGAATAATTAACTAAACCTCATTAGTATAGGTATTCTAGGTAGAATGTCCGCGTCAAACATGAAAAAAATATTGTATATATTATTACAGGTCTTTTATTACATGTAATTTAAAGGATACAATTCCATACTTTTCTTGATTTGTATATCATTACATATTTCGCTTGACAAAGTGTCGCGGTCGTTGTTTCGATTGACAATGTAAATGACGAATTGTCTAGTTACCAAATGTTTTACCCTAGTACGCTTGTAGCCAAATCAGTGACCCATACGCTGACCACAGCCTCTTCAGCATTATTTACGTAGCTGGGCAATACAGATGATAAACTGCCTGTTGGGAATGAAATGATAAGGAGCGAGCGAATGATATCAGTTAATCAGTACTCAACTATTAAAACGCCAACATCTCTTAAAAACACTTTTAAGCTGAAGTCCTTGTACTATACGCTATTCTAAAGCCGTCTAGCTAATTATAAAGAAGCTCATAAAGGATTAGATCCTTATCTTCCTTTTTAAATTACATTTCATGCTTCCAATATCCATTAAGTTGATCGCCTCGTTCTTAAATAAGATTAAGATTGCCTTCCATTCGAAGGGTTGAATAGGGAAGTGTAAAGCTCTGTTTTGTTCTGTGTTGTTGAAATTGAACGTAAAAACATTTGGTTAAAAGATGACGTTTGAATTGTTAAGATGAATAGCTGTTAAACATCTGCTTAGCGGTATATAATAATAGTTTACTATAGGTACTGCAAAATGTTTTAGGAAGTGAGGTACGGCTTAGGAACAGTAGAACTTATACTACTTTAAGTTGTACTGATACAATTAGATCTATTTTTGTATACAAATATTTTTCTTTTGTTTATTGATTATATTTAAGTTCACGAAAGGTACGAAAATGATTTCCTTGTCAAAAGGATCATACATTGCAAGACTATTAAAACATTCATTTGTATATAAACGCTTACATCTTAAAGATATTAGAAACTGTATATGCTTGTTCCATACAATCTGCAAGCAGTAGTAAAACTCATTACATATAGAATTTAAATTATATGGATTTTACATACAAGAAACAAATGGCATCCATATGTCTGGTCGTTAACACACGCAGCTAATTGCACAGTCGGTGAAGGCTAGTTAAATGTTGTCATGTCGTCATCTGATTGGCCCTGAAAGCTCCAAGCAATACCTTCTGCATTCCTTGGTGCTCGGAATGTGTGCGTCATGGACATTATTATGGTTTAATAAACGTAAGGCTTCTTCTTTTTTTAGGTCATACAGGGCTGCAAGAACCTTTGTTATTTATGAGTATGTAGGTATTTTGTGCTTATTATATTTTTTTAGGCGGCTATAATATGGATGGATTACACGTGAAAATCCGCGTTCGTATTGATTGTCCTGGAAGAAAATATTGATTGACTTAAATAAATTTCTCTCTCTCTCGTGATAATGATAACTTTAAGAGGTTCTCCCAATAACACTTTGTTAAACTAGTATCATATTTCAAAATGCTATTACACCCACAATTTTGAGAGTAAAAATAATAGTTTGACCCGTCGTCACGCCGACAATATTCTATTTCTCACCTAACTAGACGGGAGTATATAATTAGGCCAGACTGCCCACTACGCAATTACTACGGAATGGAATAAGTAATACCCGTGGCTTAGACCCGTCAAGCCGCTTACCGTTTGGGTAGTGGAGCAATCTCTTTAAATGCTCGGTTGCTTTTTATTTTTGTTTTATCGATTTTCTCCATAAGGTAAAATTACTAGCGTATAAGGAGGCGTAATTCGTGATACAAAAATAAACGAGTGATTTTTGTTGAATAAAGGCTGATCAAGAACACATTCAGTTTTATAAGTTTAGATTGAAGCTGCTATGTAGAGCATAAACTACTACATGATACTTGACCAAAAATATAAACAAGCGTTAGTATTTAGGGTATACGCGTGAGTGTGTAACTGTGACCGCACGTGCGCTAAGACAAAGGGAACTTGAGACCTTTGTGCTCGGTATAAACAGATACATGTCGCCACAGTAAAGCACCGGGGTGTTGCGGCACTGCCACTGAGCTGTGAACTGTATGGACCTACTATCTACAATATACAGACACACTTACAAATTGTATTGATTGTAGCTGATTGATGATTGTCCACCATTGTTATACATTGAGCTCACGGCTAAATGTATGAACATACCTAATCTATACTAACTGCGTTTGTACTTTGTCCGTCTTTGATGGTTCCACAGAGGTTAATGTTTGGCTAGCGAAGTCATTAGGTGCATCATCTCAGGCTATGAATCACAGTCTTTGTGTTCAACAGAATTTACACAGTACTAAGGTAACCTTTGCATATAGCTTTTAAAATACATAATTCGAAAATTTAGCACATCCAAATTGAGTGCAGAGAAAGCATTTATTTTGATTTCTATTGCTACTTTGAGCTACGATTGCTTACGAAAATAAGCGTACAGCATAGAAGTATTAGGCATAGAAATATTATTTAATTACTATAAGGCATACAGTATAACCTATTTCGACATGACGTGTGTGCACACAATCTAAAGACAATGGCTAGTAAACATTCTAGGGAATTGATAAGGTATTACGAGAGATTGCATGTTATGACACGGCAAGGTGTTCTTTATTGGCAGCTATGTTTTTTGTACCTTTTTAATCACTCATCCCGCTGTGCAGACGAAAAGAGCTCCCTCGCACGTTCAAACTTTTTTCTTACGGCCACCTGCTGTAAAGCGAATAAAAAAGAACTATACAGGACAGGTAAGGATAGATTATTATTTCTGGACCCAACACGGCTTCGCGCGGCTCGGTATTATGGTGTCTATGTAGAGTCGCTGTTTACTAATAAACAAGGTGATAGGTTGTAGTAGGTATTTGTAACAATGTTGAACAACTGACCAAAACATGCCTATTTAAGTCAACAAATATTTTTAATAAAAAACGTAATAACGATGATTTATAAAGAATGTCACATTTCCCATCCTATATTTCCTGACATGTTTATAATAACACCAATTATTGCTAAAGTCATCATTATTAAGGGGTCCCACAGGCGATGTGCGTCTCGGTTCTTTATAACAAAATGGCCGCTTCAAAGCCTCAAAATCCTGGTCGTAGGCTTGTTGCGCGCCGTAGCCGCGGGCGGCGCTGCGCGTTTAGTTCCACTACTACGCCACTGCGTACGGTGGCGGCGCTAGCGTCTGAGGCGGCGCGGCGTATCCGCAGCTCTACACTCCCACGTACGATCTCTCGTTGTAAACACAGTCGCGATCGCCGCGTGTCAATGTTACGTATCCCGATGGACTTAAAAGGATTATAAACATGATATTCTGTATGAAAGTGGTGTTATGAACTGTGTTGTATGTGACCACCGCTCGGATTACCAGGATTTACGATGACTAAGGCCAAAATAACACGTAGCAGCGCTCTGTACCACAGCGCGAAGGTGAGCCCTTTTACTTCAATTTGTTAATTTTCAATTTTTATTTATTGGTATAACGTATTCGAATTGCCATAATTATGTAATATGTATTTAATACTGTCCAGCAAGAGTGTACAAAGTTAGTTGTTAAAACATAGGTACTTGTTAACAGCGTTTTATTTATGTAAATAGACAATATTTGCCTTGCTAATTAATATACTAACAACACATTTTTATATATTTTATGCATATATTAAGGTCCCTACATTCGAAACTTAACGTTAAAATTTTGAATTCGTATTATAGTATAGTTGTGTTGGAGCAATTCATCCCAGTCCGGTTCTCTGGACGTTCGTCGTGAATCTCGATCCCTCCTTTCCCGCCTTCCCTCCGAAGCCTCCGCTTCCAATTTAAAATAAGCGATCGCACAGTATACATTAAAACAGAGACCGTATTCAATTGCTTTTTTATGATCTGAATAATTGAGTGAGAGCCAAAGAAAGCAATTTTAAAGCAAATAGATGTGTGAGGATAAAACAAAATCATGCTTCAATCAGAAGCTTGTTTAACAGACTTGCGTTGTTATTAATTTGTGATACATTAGTGCTAAGGAGATCTTTTTGTTAATATATTGTTTTTTAACGGACTATAATCTGTATACTACTTTGAGACTTGATTATTCATTAAAACATGAAGGTAATTATTACGATAAAAATTAAACAGTAAGTTTTTGGTATAACAAGTTATTTTCATTTTAAGTAGGTACGTTTAAACTGTAATTAAATCAAATGATGTCAGAATTTTAAGACGTAAACAAAAATAATGTATCTGTGATTTTACCGTATACTGTAGCCCTACACTCGGAGTAAAAGACATCAACGCACGAACAAAAGAGACAGCAAAGCCTCAAAGGTGTTTTTGTGTTTGTGCAAGCGAGACCGATGTCGCCTGTAGCTGGGCTTATACTTATTTATTTGTATATAATTATAGACTGGGATTTTGTATACAGGTATATTCGTATTCGTTGGTACAGGTAGCGTTGCACGGATGGCCGATCTCCCCATTATATTAAAAGGAAAAGGGATGCTCTATAATGGGGCAGATTTTGACCGTATGTAAAATGTAGAGGCATTTAAACCTTAGGGTCTTTCGTTTCGGACGGTGACTGCTAATGTTGCGTGAATGGAACAATCCTTTAGGTTCTTACTCCTTGATCGATTTGGTAGTTTATTTGTGGGAACATAAGACGATTCTAGAAGGAAAAATAGAAGGTAGAAGGGGAAGGGGAAGGCCAAGGCGTAGTTTTATTTAACAAGTAAAGGAGAAGTTACCGAGTGGTCAAATCGAATGCTGAAAATAGAGAACAGTGGCGTTTGCTACACCGACAAGAGGAAAGCTCTTTTTAATAAGAAGATAACGAAGTTTATAAGGTATTTTTTTATCTTTCAATCACTATTAGGTATCAAAATAAATTTAACTACCTTAAAACGTTAACCAGGTTTAAAACTTGAGTATGTGACTACATCCTCTAGAAACTCGTGAGTATTTTATAAAATGCACAACTAATCTATAAATACTTGATTTGCTTTTAATGAATAGTTAGATAATGATTTCTGGCGATTTATAAAAATAAATTGGCCGAGATGTTTGGTGTTCTCGGAAATTGAGCACACGCTCGTCTTAATACGCCGACCGGTTCCGGCTGGGCTCGCCTCACCCACAGCTCTGCACTACACCTCTACACCATATCACTTTTTTACTGCTCAATCATCTCGATATATTAATAACAGTACCCTGGTAATCATCGACAATTCGACGGTAATTTATAGAATAACTGCAAATCACAGCCGACGAACGAGGAATATGAAATTAGTTTGATTTAATTTGTTTAATTATGTTTTGAAACTGGCGAACGTATCGGCAACTTTTATTAAAACCCATATAAAAGTATTCAACTTGAGGATTTTCTTCTTAGTGCGCTCGGAATAGGTCCTAGAAGAAGACCTTCCAAAAACTGTCTCATTAAAAAAAATGCTTTGAAATATTTTGTGCCATTTGAGGGAATCGTATTTGTATCTATTTTCGCAGAAAAAGCCACTTTGCCAGTCAGGTCGTCGTTAAATTGGTGTGATTTTCTTGGCTGAGCATACGCCAACAATCTAGTCACTTTATGTCGACGATAACAATCATAGAAAGTAAATTTCACTGGCGACGTCATCGCGCGCGTCAACAGTATTCATATTACATACTTCCACGTTTTGAAACGTATTACACATACTATAATCATGCACTGATGTCTACCGGTATTAATACTGATAACAACAATAACCAAGTGGTCTCTCAGTACTCTAGTATCTCAGTATTCGACTGCAATGATATATTTACAGCGTTCTGCACCCCGTCTCTATTTAAATTTAAACAATGCTCGATCTTGGATCTAGCCTTGCGCGCAATATGTTAAAAAAAGGTCTACAATAATTTTTATTAGTTATTATATTTCATTTTATTATATATATATATGTACATATATTATTCATAGATAATACAGGTGAAGTGACATGTTCTAAATCAGCTACTAGTTACCAACGGATTCTTTAATACTAACTAATCACCACGGTTGTTAGGCACCTTGAATACACAGTAGGAACCACCATGACGGGGGCTACGCTCTTTAATTTTCGCGTTCAATGTCTAGGGCTCGGCCGCAGTTTGATGCCGTGTGTAACTTTCTGATGGCATACATTTTGAATTTAGTAAATAGCTAGCAATAATCAAAATGTGAGACGAATGATTGGTTATGAGAACTGTCTTTTGGATCTTTTGGAATTCAATTATTTTATTGTACAAGTTCTTAGAACTCTGAGTTTCATTGCTTTTGATCTTTACGGTTAATACCTATACCGTTGCAAAATGTGGTAGTTAGAGGAAACAATGACGTCATCTAACTTTACACATACTATGAAAAATAAGCAGAAGTAACATGTATCCACATGAGGAGATGTTTTATTTTTACATTCATCACAGTAAGATCGATTTCTTCTAAGAACATAAACATTGATTGCAACAATTATACAATCGGTATAACTATAATCGATGCTCATACCGATTGTATGACTATGTTTATTATCCCCGGTCATCAATTTCAACATGATCACGTTCTTACATTTGTTATAACATACTTGATGATCGGCGCCCGCGCCGTGTTATGATTAGCGAGGTGCAATCACATAGTGACAATCCGTGACTCAGCTAGTGTCACGGTACAATCACCTAGACATGCTCGTTACGTACCTGTGACTCCTAATTGATTCTTAATTAGACCGTAATATGCTAATTCCACGTTAACTTGCCAGAATAGGCCAACTTAAAGTCACGATCTACAGACTTTTCAATTAGAACAATACGCCTTTTGACTTAAGTACGCAAATCACTTGTAGGTTACATACAGATAATTATTAAAACGTCCATTCTTCTGTTTTGTTACTAATCACTTGCATTAATCTAACTAGTTTTAATGTAATTGCATTGAAACTCAAGTACCTGTTAGGCTTGATGTTATGCAATCGAACTGACAGTTTAAGCCCAAAGTACGGTTCAATTGTGTCTGCATTTAGTACTCTTATAGAAGTTTTTCATATCAGTATAAATTTATGTAAGAATATAATACGATTAATATGAAATGTACTGTGAATTGTAGGTACAATATAAATATAAGTATTGACATTAAATGTTAATTATATGCTCCCACAATATGCATTATCTTGGAATGTTATTGAAGTCTAGACCTTGATCGGTAATTTGCAAAAACATATTATTCTCTGCACTAACAGGCTATACAAATATAATAGGTACAGCTAGTAATCACGTATCAATTTAATTGCTTAATAGTTTGTTTGTTGTCTTGGTATATGCCTAATTCAAACGGTCACGTTGTTGCCTGAGGGATCCCATAATATATTAAGTAAGGTTTACATGTGCGCGGTGATGAAAATGACTCAAGTCATTTTATAATTTAAAGCAGTTGTAACAGTAGTACTGTGATACATAATTACGTATTGATTGAATAGGTATTGGAAACTGTTCCTAATGGATCGAAATTAGACATGACGTAAATGAAGAAGTACTCGACGCTTCTGCGTAGCGTTAGTTATTTAAACTTGTAGTTGGGCGTTACTTGTAACAAGAGATTTTGATGACAAAGATACACACAGCAACATTTAGTAAGGCGAACTATTACCAGTCTAATTTAAACCTAGCTTTACAACGTGTTCTAAAATACGTAAATAGCATAAAAACTAAATGCGCGAAATTTGATACCCAGCGTAATAGAGTGAGCGATAGTTCTAAATTACATGCGTTTCTTGTATGACTTATGAACTACATAATATTAGGTTAATAACTCGATGCCCTATCTTAATTGCTTATGTAACTTGGCAGATGTTAGTTTGCATGTAGTTTTAATAACAAAATGAGCCATCAAACACATTGCTTAAATTATTACTACATTAAGTGTAGGTGGGGCGCTTCCGTAGGGGAAGTGCACCGGCCATATTTTGATTTAAATACAACTTCCGCTTACAGATTCATTGATAGCGACCACTTGATGCCCAATGTGCATTCGATAGATAACAATAATTTACATTTGAGTACCTATCTAATATTCATTTTGAATACGAGAACACTACACCGTACACACTCATAGTAATTATTGTATTCAATTTTGTACTCGTAGGTAAAAATAGAAATCCTAGCATATACATAATTAAGGCATTACAAAGAGTTACAAATCGTATTTGCTGACGTTACAAACAAAAATAATCTAAACCATTGTAATTCTCACTCTTTATACAACGATTCAGTAAGCAGTGATAAAAGAGGCGGTTAATGAAATCTAGATAAAGTTTACAGTAGTGATAAGTGCATAGACAGATTATAAGTCGATTAAAGAGTTGCAGTAAATCGTGCGAGCTGGCGGATTCCCACGCGGCCCACGGGGCGTCAAATCGTGGTTTTTACCTTCTTGTGTATTATTCAATACATGTCCAACGCATCACTGCCCTCCCCTCGTGTGTGATGAACGTAAAAACGTGTACTAATTGACCCTCTCTATTTCACAATTTTTTCAATCGTATTTAGCACGTTTTTACTTTACTACGTAGTTTGTAGTAATATGTTTATGTTTGTTAGAATGTTAGTATATAGGTAGGTAAATGATTTGAGTGTTTACTCAACCAGTATGTACTAACAGAATTTAGGTCAATCGTGCGAACATATTAAAAATAAACTGTAAATAAACAATCATAAAAGGTGGCGATAAAACTTATTTTATTGTGATCGTAACATACGCAGATGTTCATTTTCTATATAAATACTAGAATCTCTTTTAAAGTTTACAAATACTCGATAATGATGCTTTGTTTTGAAACAAATTGCTTACGCATCCATATCAAATTACGTTAAATACGTTTAATACTAATGTGACATCGCTAAAACAAATCTACAGTTAGTCTATCCTAGTCATATTTGTTATTTCTGCTATTGAATATTCAGGTTTCATTTCATGGTTCATCACTCTTTGTCATTTTGATAAATGATATCGGAACAGAGTGGAAAATACTTACCGAGAGACTCCGAGAGAGGGCTTGACATCAATTTATTCATAAACTACTTTATAGTGTTCCGTTGTTTACTACAAAGAAATAACAGCTTTTAAATGTTCTTAATGATAACGGAAGTGACATTTAATTTACGACTTTTTAATCTAAGACCTTGTTTCTTAAGGCCGTTTACAGACACGAATCATTACACATGTATGGATTGTAAAGAGGATTTTCTTTAACGTAGAGACATTAATTGAAAATCAATATCTTAACAATTTATTTAAGATAATATTTATTATGTAAAACCTGCGTTACTAATTTTATAAATATATACGTTATTTCTTTCCTTTCTCTCTTAATATTTAAGACAAAAATAGACAAGGTATATCTAAAAAGTTTTCAAAGCAACCTAAAGTTGTAATTTGTGCATTTGTTATGAATAAGTATATTATTCTCATACAGTCGAAGTTTGACGTAACAGTCATAAGTTCATACGTCCTTTGAACCCGCAGTGTACGTCGCAGGCTGCATCCCGTTATTTACCGTCATATGTAACTCGTTAGGCCTCTAAAGAGTTGGTAAACATTACGACACTCTCTGTCTGTAGTTAGTCAACTCAGAGAGCTGTGAACTTAAATAATGAACCTTAATTCCAAAGAATTAAGCTCTAAATCACGTAACATGTTACGTGCCAATTTTGTTATTACGTGTTGGGAATGAAATTGCATAGAGTTTTCTTATTCAAATGCACTTTATTGAATTACTAGGATAAAACGTGAAGAAAATTACGTCTTTATCAATAATGGGCCTCTAGGTTTACTGTTACATGATGGTGTATAGCGGTTGATGTATGCTGTTTCTTGTAGGCTTTTACTGACTTACCTTTTATAAGGTACTACATACAAATGGCCTCGCTGTCTTCGTTTTGTGGATTTACCTCTGACTGTGCAACATAGTCTAAAGTTTATTTCGAAGTCGGGTGTTGTTGGTTTTTTGCTGGCGATTTAATCTCCCAAATGTTGGGTTTCGTATTGGTTTAGTAATGCCCCATTAAATAGGATATTCTACCTTCCAATTACACGCACTTCTACTCTAATGTAAAAGCACACCACTGCGTTCTTCGGCGCTATAAGTTCGTATTAAACAGTACTCAATGTAAATTTACAAAATGATCGCTGCTTCAGTTCAGGTACAGCTAGTACACTCAGTTTTAAATAAACAACTTTTTTTAAATCATAAAACCTTATCTATATTCAACATTGACAAATCCGTTGTTCCCAAAACCATCTTATTTCGAAATCGTTATCTGGCGACAATACTTCCCCACTTCCATTAGCAAGAAATTTTATCTGTTTGTCACGAGTTCTTCTAAATGTAGGCTGCGTATACACGGACCCTCTGTCAATCACTTAACGTTAACCTCCGAAAATATATATCGTTTTGTACGGCGTGTGTGAATCCGGCCTTAGTGACTTGTTTGTTTAAGAACAGTGCCTTTATTGCTCGTGTTTGAGATGCTTTTATAGAAATACAAGGGAATCGTCACGTTTACCATAATTTGATGAGCAAACATGAACTATTTCGGGACGTAGGTATGATATAGTTTTAGATAAATGTTTATAAACGACTAATACAATTTTGGACCTATAAAATCATATCTACATTTCATTTTACACTTAACTATTAAATATGCAAGTGTTTGCATAAAAGCGCTCTTTATATTCGCAGCACATAAATGTAGCAGCTAATTTAAAATTAAGATTTAGGAAATGTAGAAAGAATATATTACGTATTCTTTCAGAGCTGCTAGAGACTAGTTCGAATGTATTAAGCCTACCTCTCTAGTATAAAACGCAGTATATGTCACAAGCAACAGTTACTTAGTTACGTGACTGAGAAAATCAGCATTAATCTGCCGCTAGCCGCGTACTACACTCATTTGGCGGAACATTACGCTACCGGTGCGCATGCGCCACTTGTCCATCCCACATCTGTCATCCTTCCTCCCATTTTTTAACCTTCCTGTCCCTTGTGTTCGTATGAAAATGAAAGGGATTAACGCATTAAAATGGCGCAAGTCCATCAGCAAAAAATAAAAGTTTACTTAAGCTTAACTTGGCAATACAAGCCCAATTTACATTTGGAAGAAGATAAGAATACTATTATAATATGAATTTTGTTTTTAACCGGGGAATACGTGAATTGATACGTCGCGTCGATACGAATAATAACAAATGAAATCGACTCACGAACGATTCCAAGACAAAAATAAAACAGGAGTTTATTATTGAGAGCATCCGACATCTGCTTGGGGCGAGTTTACGTGCACCTGCCCGGCTCACCCGAAAACAATCGCGAAAAACTACCCGACGTATCGCTCTCATTATAATAACAGGTGATGTACGATATTATGGCGCGCTAGAGCAGGCTAACTGTACAAACACGATAATTGCACATACAACGTATTACTATAAATTCTGTAGTAAACTATTTTCTTATCGAACGTGCATGTAATTGGGATAATGATACTTTTTGCTAGGCTGAATATTTACTACAAGTACGCAAGGTGGCTGTGGACTTGATGGGTGCACAATTGGTATCAACACATTATAATGCATTGGTGGAAGGTGACGACAAACTGTAAACAAGCATGTACATAAAATGCAAATATCTATCATGAAGTAGATGTCATGCGGTATTAAAAACACTTTCAAACTATACATAGCATGCATTAACACTGACATTTAGTATTTACCCTTTAGAAACAAGAGGAAAATGTCATCGTACCTGTTCAACTCGTTATTAAATCATTACAAAAATTAGGTAGCCAACGATGACATGCTATGCATTAAAATGTTTTATGTGGGCGGCACAGGAAATGTGTTGGCGTTGACCATTATAACGTAACTGATACGTGCTTAGCTTTATCTTAGATATCGATGATTTGGTCAATGAGACGGTTAGTCAATTTTAATACCTTAAAAGGCATTAAATCAAAGATTAGGAAATGTTGATGATACTCGGTATTACTTTGCGCTCAATACGTAGCAGATCCTTCTTTTCACTGTTCTAATTCATTAAACTAAAAACTAACCTTGCAAATCGCCTTACCACTCGTGTTCGATTTGGATCTTTAGTTCGTCACTCAAGTTAATTATGATGGTAGTTACGACTTTATTAAAAAAATAAAGGTGTATTCTCTGATATATTAACACGGTTAATAGAAGTTATGATCAGCGTTGACACAGTAGACGATGTATTTATGTATTCAGGCGATTCAGGTTCAGTTTTCATTATCAACATCTGGTACCCTTAACCTACAGCAAACATGCTCTAACTAAAAGAATAATATCATCGGCAATTATCTTTACGATCAATTGACTATTCCATTTATAATTTCAGAGACCGTCTCAATTATCAATTTTACTTGCAACAAAATCTGTTTATGTTTAATTTAGGTTAAGACTAATTTCTTTAGGCAAATTCTAATAGATTGTCTGTTAAAAGTTGAAGATATTCATTAAAAAATAGCTCCAGGATTTAAAACCAAAAGTTTACTTGACCTTAACTATCAAACTCAAGAAGGACATAAGATATTGTGAAATATATAGTACAACTAAGCGCTTAAACGACCATGCCCAATGTTATAAGTATGGCACTAGGTATATTTAATGAGCACCAGTTTTCTATATCAAATATTTAGTATGCTAAAATTTCAATATCATTATGGACTTAATTAAACGTCCGTAGTAGTTACCTAGTGCACCTGCTTTGCGCATGTGAGCAACTAATTTTAGCCTTTTAATGCAAGAGTAAGTAATTGGATAATTAAATATGCTTCATTTGTTATATGTTTATCCCGTGCGAGAATTGTTCACGCTGTACGAAGCGTGCATGTACTAAGCTGTTGCGTTTTGTGATATTTAAGTATAATGTGTTTGTCCTTCTGTCTCGCAGGTGCTGTGGCATCTGGATATATTCCGGCGCAGCTTCCGCGAGCTCACCGGCCATGCTTGCCTTGGACCGTCCTGCATTTTTTGCGCCCTAAAGGTAAGACAATTACACTATTACACGAAATCTTGCATCTGCCGCAAACGGGATGATTATCCATCTAAATATTCAATAATTGATGAATTAGCGACGTAACACAAAGTTTAGTCGCCGCTACGAGTAAGTTACATAATTCAGTTGTACCTAACACGCTAAACAATCTCGAGGCAGAAAGTGCAAAAGTCTTCCTCATAAATTTAAAACGGCTTGTTTTAGTTGTGCAATGACCGCAGCAGTATTTTAAGCAACTTGAAACATGAGTCTGACCAGTCGAAAGTACTTTTAACAAAGCTAAAGTACCTCAGTGTAACCTCGGTGCCTCGGTGGTTGCCCGCCAGACAAACGTGACCTTTTCGTGAACAATAGAATCCGTTCATAGCCTTATTCAAACGTAATCCCAAAGCTTTCAACGCCTCAATATAAAAAAATCATGATGTTTAATAATGGACCCTCACTTCGTATAGCGATGTTACTTTTTCCATGCGAATACGAAGTAATGAAGGAGCGATAATTTGTATGTCAACAAATTAATAATAGCCTCTAAGAATGTAACACGGGCGTGTTTTCTTGCTGTAATGACTGTAAGCTTTAAGTCTTAAAATAGCTGCTTTAATACACGAGATTCACGGGCATCAAGGGTTATTCTACTAGACTGGATGGACTGGTTTCGCAGAATGGGCCGTGCTGCCTCCCGCCAGCGCTGTGATTTAGCTACTTACCCAGTTTATTCTTGTTAACTGCAGATTGGCCCTTTGCCTAAGATAGTTTTATGATCCTTTGTTTTCCTTATGAAAGACAAAGGTAAAAACTAGGACAAAAAGGCTTGTAGCCTTCTATCGAAGTTTCTTCCAGCCTAACAAATTAGGCAAAAAATAAATCAGCTTCAGATAATAGGATTAAATGTATGAAAAGTAGCGTTCAAAAGAGAATGTCTGAAAAGAATATATTACCTAACACAATAAACGTTAAAAAGTCATACAATTGACGTTATTATTTAGATAAACACTTTCTACTACGTACAAATTTGTATGTATTTGGTACCGACAAAAGGTAGCGTGCGCACGCGCCGCGTCGCCGTTACTATTCCATTTTCAAACTAGTTTGAAGTTGGCGCGCTTTTCAACCAATGAGACGGGCTTGTGGGTTCGTAGAACTTTTAGCCTCTGCTGTGATTGGACAGCGCTGTGGCGCCAAGCACGCTTACTTACTCCTTTCTTTTTATCAAAGCGACACATATTAATTTGATTTCAAACCTTTGATTTAAAATTGAATTATGGAATGTTTCTTGGGTTATTAAACTTGCTAGTAGCTATTCTCAACAACAATTAGTAGAAAGATTTTTATCGATTTCCATATGAAATTGGAGTTTTATTAGTTCTAATGAATGTTATGAAAAAGTAACTGAAAGAGAATTTAAAAATGTACTAGCTTGGGTCAATTTAATGGAAAATATTTTTTCCGTAGTTGCACGTAGCCAATGTTTTATGTTATAAATACCTATGTATTTAAAACATTAAATGCTTCGTCTTTGTCCAACCTTTATAAGGTTCTCTTCACTTCTCTTGGTTATTACAAGCTAAACATAAATTTTATTTCAGTCCTGAAAGTTCATCAATTCATATTTAATTGACATAATTACCCAAGTTGAATGATAAGTTGATACAATTCCCAACATAATGTAATCATTTAATCAGCTATGAGCTACCTACATCGCCTACGGCAGTTTTATTTACGTATCGTGGGTGTAAATTAATATTCTTCGCCTAATTATAAACGTGTTCCGATATGTTTGAGATCGCGTTATTATAATAAAAAGTATATATTCAGCCGATTTATTTTAGTTGGACACAATAAAAATAATTTAAATGAAGTAGAAAATGAGATCTAACTGTATTTATTGGAAATGTGTTATTTGTGTTAATATTTTGCTTATAGACAGAAGATCTCTGATCTCGGTAATATTTGTCTGTCATTCTTGGTTGTACCTAATTTTTAAACTGGAGCACCTAGGTGATTCACTTTCATGCATCGTTAAGAATAATTATTTGAGTTGCGCAATACTTAAATTACCTCTTAAATAATATAATTAACAGTATACCCACTGAATGGGTGCAACCTACTCACTGTTTAAAATTGAATTTGTTTTACGGGCTCGCAAATGCGAATCCAACCTTAACGTTTCGGTTCAAAAAAACCAGAAGAGGTAGACCCTCGATAGTACAAGTAATCAACGGATTTCTCTCATCAAATTCAAAGTGAAAGGTGACTTTAAAGGTCTTGTAATTTTAGTTTTTGTATCGTGATGTTCTGCAAGATTGATAAACACAATAATTGCTCTATCATGCAGAGTGGTTCAAATAAAATCAATCAACGGTTTATTGATAATCTCTTTTTATGTTAATGTTATATTTAAGGTAAAGTGAAAGGTTTGATTGTCTTAATTACACATGTTTTTTTTCTTCGGAATACATCACATAGTTTCGAGTTTGTTATACAAGGCGGATATGGTTTTTACTCAAAACAAGAGTGTCGTGAGTCTTGTGAAGTAGAACAGCAATGGATATGGTTAAGCTCGGCAGACAATAAGCGAGCATACTCTTTGTCTTATCTGCTGTATCAACTAGCAATTAAAACTTTTACTTACGGCTTTAATCTAGCGGCTTGCTGTCGGTAATTCACACAGACATATTTGTGTATTGTACCTACGTGTATGCAATTATTGTTCGGCAAAGCAAACTACATGTTCGCTATTACTCCACGTATCAATTTGACTGTACAACCATGGTGTGTAATCCAATTTAGTATCGCAGCAAGATTCAGCCGTAATGGGTGTCAAATTAGATACAGAACGAATATAGAAGAACAACAAAAACTTTAAGAGGCTTGCTGTAGCGAATGGATTGTGTTGAGTGACTGATTCTCTTAATAGATATAAGAACCATTGTACTTTATTTCATTAGCTTTGTTAACAAAAACTGTTTGACTTGAAACATAATGTACAGATTAAAATAAACCTGCATTTGGAATAACTGAGTACGGTTTGTCTCTTAAACTAAAGTTAAACCCGTACTTTGTTTCAAAATACGCTTAAGTTGGAGCATGATAATATTTACCCCTAACGAGCGCATAATGAGTAAAACATTACGCCAAATATTAGTGAGGTATGCGGCCACGGTGCTAGACCATGATCTGAGCACGTTTTGTAGCACCGTGTCGTAGTATTACGTGCCTCTAGCTGCACACAAACTGGGCCAGCAAATTACTCAGATAATGTTACCAACAACACTAGGTTATTTATACTATTAATGTGTTTTTATTATTTAAATAGCCTTAATACAAGCCTAGTTTAGGTCTACGCAATGGTTTGACCAATACGTCGAGGTAACAATTACTGGTTACAAGGTTGGTGAGGTTTCAATTAATTTCAAATGATCTGCAGTTAATTTTGGATTATTTTTCAAAATGCAACTCAGAGTTATCATTATAACACTAATATTTAACTTTGAGATTTTCTCTTGTGACAATAATAGTTACAACATATCTATAATTTCCGTTGATATAGTAGAGATCGTCAGCCTTTCCCGCCCACAGTTAAGACTCTTTTCTCATACAAAGTAGGTATATGATAATCAACCCACTCAATTCCTATGCTCTACCTACAGTGTTATTGATTTTATTAAAACAATAATGTCAGTTGTTTAAACAAGTTATAATATTATCGCATTCGAATCTGCAATTCAATGGATGTTGATCTCAGAGCATACATTTATTATAATGACGTAATTCACTTAACGTCATTTCTTATGCATTTTTGCTTGCAGCACTGTTTAAAAACAATAATGTTCTTGGATCATTGTAGAAGACGGCACATGAATATAGTACAGAGTAACAAAGACCAGATGAATTGGTCGTAGATTTAGTGATTGGTTGATAAAGAAAGTTTGGACTCATGTCTCTACTGCCTTTTACCTAATTGCATGAGGTTGTTACTTTACTTGTTTTTCTTCTAAGGGCGTGAAGACTTCCTTAACTGAATTTTAAGTACTGACAGCATCATCAGCTATTAATGTGCTCCTGCGCAATCTGTAAGTACCATTATGCAATACCAGAAGTAATATTTGCCATTAATGATGAACAATTAATATGAACAATTGAACATCCACCATTAACAACGTGTTAGTAACATCAAATTAATTCGTTCTTGCTATAAAGAGGTCGTGAAAACCTTTGATCGATAATGTTTCACGAGGGTAGATCACGCAAGAACGTGCCGCGTCCGCGTCTGCCGGCCCACGGTCCACGGTAATAATATAATAGATCTACATTACACCATGTATCTATAGGAGCGGAGCACGCGCAGCTGCAGGACCGGTTTTGGCTTCTCGTTTACACCAAGTTCTGCCATGTCATACTTTACTATAGATGTGGTTCTGCCGGGATGAACGTAAAGCTTACCAACGAAAGACGCGGATGCTGCGTAAATGTTCTATTGAAAGATTGATTTCATTTATTTAACCCATGTAAATAATAATTTATGCATTGAATATTCATAACAGGCAATCACTTTGCGTTTGATTTATTTCTTTAATTTAGCAGTACATCTTTAGGATGTGGTCAAATTATGTATTTTCTTCAGTTTTGACATTGATTGAAATACTAAATAGTGCTTGTAAAAAATATTTTCTTTATAGCTTCTCAAAGTAAGTACCTTATTGTATCTAGTAGATTGCGCATTTTAAATTGGGTTATAATTACAAAAAGTAACTACTTGTACATAAGAAAGTAAAAAGACTCAACTCCAAAATTAAAGAATACAACATTAGGCATTTTTATCTGATCAAAATATTTTTTACCAGTATAAAGAACTAAAGGCCAGTGTGGGAGCCAAGGAAACTGAAGTGAAACTAACACAGCATGTCATCGATAGAGCCGCGCCGATATATTTTTTTTACAATTTGAATAACAGCTAGTAGTCTGGCGACGAATAAAATTCAGACGAAGTAAATTGGTTTTTTAATATATTATTGACGTGATGCAATAACTCTTTCTATGTACCAAAACGTGCTATTATACTAATAGCATTTAATAGACCTCATCGCGTTTTTATCCCCGTAAATGTTTTGGGTTTTCGGAATTCATATTTGGCAACACTTAAGACGTCGTTAACGGTCGTAGACTAAGATTTGATCTAAAATTGTAAACCAAGTTTAGAACTCGCTCTAAGTAACCCAGGAACTGCTACCATAATCTAGCTAATAATTTCAGATAACCTCGTAAACGCAAGTAGAATAGAGACAGATATTCCTTACAAATAATATTCTGTTAGTCCATTAATTCATATTGCTGTTGGTAAATTTCTGAGACGAGCCTATCCCAGAAGTTACGTGTATTGCCGTACTAAAGCGTGCCTCAGGAATACACAGGATAGGCACTCTACAGTACAGTGCAATACACACTTCATTTAGTATGTAGCGTTTCAACAAAAATATTATCACCTCGAAAATGAGCGAAGGTTATTTAATACTGTCAAATTATTATAGACTAGTCCATATCACTTCAGAACAATCAAATATCATTAAATTATTTTTACTTTAGTCCAAACTGAAATCCTAACTTTATAATTATGTGTAATATGTAAAACCATAAAAAAACGCATTTGGTGTTAGCCTCTAAGTAATTGTTGAACTTATAAATGTACGTTCATGTGTAAATTTATTGTGTAAGCAATTGTTGGCTAACCTAAATAAATAAAAAAAACAACAAAATTCGCATTGGTTATCCACGCTAAATGTGTACTTATTAGTCTGAACGTTTGCTCGTGAATCACTAAGAGTTAGTATGAAAGTAACAATAATAATAAGTTAACAACACCAACTAATATTGTTATTTTCTAATAAATGCTGTTATTGTGTACACTATTGCGAAAAAAACGGTACGTTTACCTGCTCCGCGAAGTCCGCATCCTGTGCATTGTGCATCGGTATCAGTTACAACAATGGACGTACGAACTGTACTACACCACTCGTGAGTTCCCTGAAATTAAGTCACATCATAACATTTAAAACTCCTCTGCACATAACAAGCTGCTAATTAAATATACCACAACCTGCTGCGCCCTGTGGGTGTTAGTCACCAAGGCTTTCGCCCACTTATGGTGACGACTTGGTCTCAATCAGATCTCAAAAAGCTAGTAAATATAAAGCTGCAAAGCTTAGTACGATGTTTTTTTTGTTTAAGTATCGAACTCCAAAAGCTTAACACAAACAATACTCCAAGTAATGCTTTAGAAAACAGAACGTTCCTTATTTATGGCTAACTTGAAATTGGTGAAAACAGACCTTGTAGGGTCTGGCCGAGTTGCCACGTGCACCAACGCCGGTCACAAGAGATACCGTCTGGCCGGCGCCTGCGCACTCCCGTCGTCGTAGCTACTTCACTCTACAAATCACTACGGATTACATCGTAAACTACATTTTATTTGATATATGATATAATTAAGCTTGTCGGGCTGTCCGCTGTCCTGTCAGAGTTCACGGTCGAGGGACGTGGGAGGTCGATTTATCATGGTAATGGCTTGGAAAAGTTTCACTGCATTCGTCTAATAAGGTTTCGGAAATGAGTTACAACATTTTGTTTTACATAATCCCAAGATTTTATAATTATATTTCTGTTTTATATTAGTTAAAGACTATACGTTTGTCGAGATAAAGTCAGCCTAACACAATGCCTAGCATAACTACATACTAATATTGAAGATGCAATAATGGTAATTGTAGAAGCTTCCTAAATTATGTAAATATTCCTAATGATGTTATATGAATGCATAATAATGAGGATTGAACTTCTTGCATAGGTATACGTCGTGTCTATTAAATTTATTTTATTTATTTAACTTTGACAGCATATGCATTTATTGTTCTGTCTTAAAAGGACATGCAAAGGTTATTAGTAAGGTTCACCTTGTTACACTTTGTTTTACAAACTGCAAATACTCAAGTTTAGCGTTTTATTTATAGTTAAATAATACTGTCGGTATGCTACAGAATTTATAATTCCAACCAGTATAGAATTTTAGCTTATCCCTGGACATAACCCTTTTATTCAACTTAACTTTTTAACCAAGTTCAATTTTTTTTATTATACTATTCCATTACTAACTTTATAACTTCTGTCAAAGGAAAATACTTACGTTGAGTACGTGTCGAAAGAAATCATCAACCGCAAAATGCCAATATGATCTATTGTGTGGTGCTCATTATAATGTGTCCAACGGTTTCAAGTTATTCAATTGTGGCCTCTATTATTACGGGGTTTAAGACTTGAATAGTTTTTTGTGGAGAATTGCGTGCTGTACATAGGGATGTAGCCACATCACCCAAGTGCATGTCAATCATCGTACGCACATGCCATAGCCAACTGACATGCGTGTGTGAATACGCTAATCGGCTGTTGTCAATATAATTTATTATTTTATACGTGAATGTAGCGCTGAATTTTTCATTGAAGCTCTATTTTTTTTAATAACAAGTGACTGCGGGTTGCATTTGTATTTTACACCCAACATCGAATAATGGAAATTAAAGTTTATGTTTTAACGGAATTGTGAAATCTCTTAAGAAGCAAAGCTAAATATTTGCTAGTTTTAATATGAAACAGACTACAATGCCAAAATTTAATACCGCCAATATGAATCCTCTTCGAAACGTCTCTGCTCGTTATGTGATCACTGATCATGCGTAGCAATTCAAGTGTTAATATAAAGATACTTTATTTTTGTGTTACTACCAAGCAAATATATAAATATAATTAACAGAATATATTCTTCTTCTTATCGTATGGTTGATTGACATAATAAATTGATTGCCTACTAATGTCTACTGTGTGACTGTGAAACAAAGAGTCTTGTTACAAGTCATAAGCCAAGCTCAACCTTCAACCCGCTTAGAGTGGCTCGGTACAACTACCGAGAAATGCAAAATCGTTGACTATTATCTTACTTAGGTGGTATCTACTGTAATTACTAATTGAAGTTTGTTTCATAATCTATTCGAGGTTGAATTTGATTTTTACATTTAAATCTTGTTCAATTCTAAGGTATTTATGTGAGCTTTTGCGAACTTTTGATGTATTTCACCATATTATCTATAAAATCATGTCACTGCAAACGAATATTGAACAGTTTATAATAAAGAGATTAGTTTTTTTACTTAGTTATCTATGTAAACTGTATGCCAAGCACAAAGAGTTAGCGCTTTACCCAATTTGTCGAAAACCATTAGGTATTATTATTTCATTACGCTACTGAACAAATATGACTGGACCAACCATTTTCCAAGCTAAGTATTTTATAAATCACCATTTATTTTCTTAAATATGGTGCAGATTGGAATTTTAAACGCCTAATTTAACTTGCAAATATGTAATGACAGTCTCTGGATATTAAAACGGAAACAATCTTATTTACCAGTAAAACTTGTCACTAGTGCTATAATTAAAATATCAAATAAATCAAGTTTGGCTGAGGGACATGTTTGGGCGTCAAACTGGTTACAAGTGAAATGAACAAGTGTACGGCAATCTAGGACGACGACACACATTATGTATATGAATACACAGTGAGAGTGGCGCGTTCAATCTGTAGGTCCGAAAGTCCGAATCGCAGTAAAATTAAGTTTCTTCTTGAAGTTATATCGAAACTCTTACCTTAATTCAAAAGTATTTCGGTAGATACTTATAATAACAAATAATCCGAATTTTCAGTTTCAGTAACTTATTAAATTAGATTTATAGTTTTTAACGGTTCTTGTATAAGCGTGTTAAATTAAGTAGAGCTGCACATTAAGTGTTAAGTTCAATAGGTGACCAGTGACCACAGATGGGACACATTCAGTTAGAACGGTATTATTTAACCTGTATTCATTGCCCGCCATCGGTCTTCAACTCATACTTTATTGCCGTGTGAACGTCTTCCGATGCAGGTGGTTCCATTGTTTGGGTTAATGCTCTTTTATTGAAAACACTATGTTTGGAACGAACAAAAGATTCAGCAGTACAATCCGAACTAAGCACAACCGTCTATTTTCCACGCACGTATTTTGATTTTGCTTCCTATGATTCTCCGATACGTACCTGTTCCAATTGAATTCAAGCTGCCATGAGGAAGCTGTATGTTCGTATTTTATGAAATAAAACATTAAACTTCGTTAAAGTATAAAATATGTATTTAAAAATTTACAAAACACCATAACATTAATAAAGATATTCTTATGACACTTTAGCACTGATATAAGATTTTGAATGTGAAATAATTGTTATTGTTCATTCACACGCCTGAAGAAATAGATGCGTAAAATGTATATTTTAAATTGTTGAGAGTATGACGTGACTCACCTAGATACATGCACGGTAGTTGGGAATTGCCATATAAAATTTTATTCAGCTATTGCTAATAATTGCTGAATTCTTTGTGGAACTTGTATGAATACCTTTTTCGTATAGTTGCAAAGTTATATATCTGATCATAGTGTACCAGTTAATTTTATGATCGTGTCGAAAGACAAATTCCTAGGATTACGGATAAAGTGCTTTCGCGTGAAGCTTTAAAGACCTTTATTTAATGATAATTAGTTCTCAAAATTATTATCGTGAGTTATGCAAAAATCTAGTAAGAAACAACATTTGGTTACTCGTAAGTATGTTAATGAATTAACGTCATAACACATGCGTTCATATTCACGGTCGCGAAAACTGGTTATTGCGAGATTTCAATAGACTTTAATATAACAACTAAACTCTTGACATTTACAGCGAGTGCAATGTAGCGGCGTTTTAATGAACCTCTTGTATTTGATAAAGAAAATAGTGGTGCAAAAAGTTCATTCTAACTCAAAGACTGAGTGACTAAAGATGTGCCGTTTTGTAATTCGGTGTTCTTTTTTTGTTGTCAAAAAACGTTTTAAATTTTCATCAGTTTGACGCCAAAGACAGACAGTTCGTGATAGTCAGACATACATTACACGTAAACTACTTTATTTGTTTATCTGGCGAGTTCGTTGCGCCAGTAGTCTCATCAGCCAGTCACGATAAGAAAGGCATTACATTACGCTGGCTTGTCAAGTATGAGTGTTATCATTATTATAGGTACGTACTGTATGTAAGTATGCACGACCAAGTGTCGTTAGTTTGCCGTATCGCGTTACTGAAACCGGTACTAGAAACCGCGGCGTGACCCCGCACACTCACTACATTTGTTTTGCATAAGCACGATGTACTATATCAGCGAGATAAGATATTGTCTAAGTAAGTCTGGATGGAAACGGATACTTGGACCTACCTAGCGAACCCTTGCTATAGCAATTTCCTTCCAGGATCCTTGAATATATGTTAATACATTTGTTAGTCAAGTAGGTATATTGTATGTAGTTACAATATCATGCATAAAACTTAGTATTATATTCGACTAATTATTTTAAAGCAAGTTAGCTACCTAACTATATTTTAATTGACTGACATTAATACCAAGGCTACCAAGGTTCAATTTGTCAAATTAGATTGAGGTGTGTGCAATTCTGTAGCAACTGAAGGCTGCGACTAGACGGTTGCGGTCGATGATCTAAGCTAGTGAGACAGACTCTACCAGTGTTTAACTCTGCAGCGGATTAATTACTAAGAACGGTTCCTTGGTGTTGCCAAGATGACGTCATTTTATTTACATTGTACTCAGTGTCGAAAGATTGAGCTTGAAACGCATTGTTTTTGTTAACATGTTGTCTCTACCTCTTTGTGATTCCTTGGGCCTTAAACTAGTGGAAAAACGTTTAACGAATACAAAGAAAAGTATATGGGATTGACATAATTATGTTATAGATAACATAGTCAAAACATTATGTCATCCCCATACATTTTTCAAGCGTTTTTCCACTTGTCTAGGCCCCTAACAACAAAGCCATTTGCTCCATGCTAATGCTAGTGAACAAGTATAGTGTTGAATAAATTTGCAATTAATGTTAAATTTTCATTACAAAATCTACATTTTATCTTCGGTATGAATACAATAATTGTATATGTTTAATTAAAGAAGCGTAGCGATTCGTAGCTAATGTCAAGTGTAAGATTATAAATACCTATTGTGGATTCTTGTGTCGCAATTATATCAGAACCAGCTTAGTTTTTAATTTTCGTTTTATAAAGTAGCAATAAAAACATTGGAATTATTCAGTTTATATCTATTTTATTCGTAGACGCTGGATTCCTATAACGTATAGTACTACATTAGGTTTTTGATTAGTTAATTTGGTCGCTGTTTTCTTCTTACCGTGATCACCGTCCTTAAAATAACTTTCAGTCGCAATTGTCACCCACTTTGAGAGCCATTTCGTAGACCCAGTAGGTCTTTCCTAAAATTATAGGTATAGCAAAACAGAAAACCCCGTAGACAGACGTTGCCCAGTTCTTCAAGTTTTCAGTTCAAGAATGTTAACGCCTCAACTTCAACAATTTAAATATATTATAAATATTGTTGTGACAGATTACCGTTTTATACAGAATTTTAATCATAATATAATTGCAACGTAAATTGTAGTTTCCACATACTTTTAATCTCCTTGCTACAACAAGTAAGAATAACCGGACTCCCGCATAAGCCCCTCGTGGCTCTCGCTCGCACTCGGCAGATCACAGATTTGGCGCCAAAGCCTTCATCTGTTATCTTTGTCGCTCGCGTGCGCCCGCGCAGCCTGTCACTGCGCGGTTACTCCACGTACAGTCGTACATGACGCCTCTCTACCGGAGCGCGTACGTCGCGTGTTTATTTTGTTTTAAATCGAACTTGTACATTTGTTACATCAAATAAACACCGGGCTATCTGGATAACACTAGGGAGTGTGGAACCTATTGTAAGAATACAACAAAGTGAAAGTGTTGTGCCAAAGTGAAATGTGTTAGTGTTAAAGGTCATTATCACATAAAATCGTGTCCTAATCAAGTGAACGGTATTGTATCTATATTGGATGTGATTTTGTACAGTGGATTGGTTACTTGTTAGCCTTGTAAGCGACAGCTCTGCGATGACTGCAAACTAAATATACAACTGTTAATTTATTATAATGAGCCGAGACAACCCTGCGTTGTGATAAGTAAATGCGCGGTTTCAGGGTCGCGTTTTATTCGGTTATCGAAATGAGAAATTAAAGCAATCGATTTGTTGCCCCACACAGTGTGTATACTTGCGACACTTTAATAGCTTTGTAATATTTCTCTATTCGTGTCTAATCTATTTCTAGCTCTACAAATAATTCTAGGGAAAATATTGTAGCAAGTAACCAATTAAGGTGTCCATTTACCACCTAATGGAAACCTGTATTATTTCACATAGATTAATTGAAATGTAAATAGAAAACAGGATTCAATCAGTCTTCTGAACAAGCAACGTATTGGCCTTCAAAACGAGACAGTTTTCCACTCCCACACGAATAATTTAGTTATAAATTTTCTTTATTATCATGTTGGTACATTACACAGTTGTACGTCACTAATGAGGCACGACCATTGTCTGTTCACCCACACCCCGCGACACTTGCTGTACAGAACAACAATCTACAAACATATTCGCCAAACAAGACGCCTGCGCATAAGGATTGTCACAAATGCTCTCCATGTCCTCGGTATTAATTGCATATCACTCCTACATCTCCTCGTAAACTGCTATTGTCCTTTGGGTAAATGTTAATGTGGGACAGGTACATGTTTGCGATAACCTACCTGTATACTTGTTTTTGAGGTGAAATTATCGAAATTTGCATACAGATACTGACGCTATGAATGTCGTATATGGTCTCCGAGGTTTTAAATACATATGTATGATTCTTAAGCAGTAATATTGGCGTTGGGAATAGTATATGACGACCTGATTGGCGTAGTGGCTAAGCGATTAGACTGCTGCGCTAAGGGTTGCGGGTTCGATTCCCGCACGGGGCAAAAATTTGTGCGATCCACATTTGATTGTCCCGAGTCTGGGTGTTTGTGTATGTGATATTTCATGTTTGTAAAACGCACCCACGACACAGGAGAAATTCCTAGTGTGGGGCGACGTTTTTAAAAAAAAAAAAAAAAGAAAAAAATTATAATTGAATACTACCATTATTTAAAAACAAGGTTCTAAAGTCCTGGTTGCTCTGTGGATTACGGTACAGATCAATATATATACCTGCCTGCCTATGCATAATATTGTGGGTTCAAACCTGGCTCGTTCTACTGTGACTTTCAATTTGAATGTCATTAAAGGTACTTTCTTAATTGAGTTATTCTTGGACTCCAACGCCTCTATTACGAAATTAACCAACTGCCAAAATGAGGTGTTGCATTTAAGCACCTCAGTATTCCCCTTCGGAAAACAGGCGTGGTGATATACATACATTAATACTTCTATACATTCTATTCAATGCACAAACACAATGATATAACAGTAAATTGTTAACCAAACAGATAACGTCAGTCAACAGCTTATTCTTTCAATCCACCTCTTTGTCGAGTAGTAGGTAGGTAGTCACTGTAGTAGTCATTGAGAAATCAAACCGCAGTGACCTGAAATAAATGGTGTCACTCTGACTCACGAATCATAATTGAATTGAATAATCTCTAGATAAACTACCTAAGGGTTGAAATTATCAAGATCTGATGAAACCATTAATCTTATTAAAAGCCATAACATTCTTAAGAGCAATCATCTATCATAATCAGTGACGCAGTTTTGCTTAAAGTCTTAAACCATACTGAATTTACATAAAAATGCAGGTTTAAACGTATTAATATTTCTCACAAGAACATTGCTTCCATCAATCATCTCACGCGAACATGATGCTGGCATAAGGGTTTCGATTGTGTATCGATAAATCACACATTCAAGTTTATCGCGGAGCTCACTTGCACAATGGTTTATTGCAGCGGTAATTGAATTAGATGTTACGAGTTGAACGAATCGATTGTGGGCGTCGATAACTACACCGGCTAATCGAATAGAATGTTACCGGAGTTCATGACACTTGCACCGTGATAACGATTCGTCTTATTTCTTTACATTTGAATGCCTACTTGAATTCATTAATGAGTGTTCATATAAGAAATTATATGTATTACAGAGTTCAAGGAAGTGTTGTCATGACTCATTTGACGGAACCCGTTGGTTTTCTGCACCACGGCTAAGTACTGGTTTCAAAGTCCTCATGACTAGTATTACGATCTACGGGATTTCCTTACGAAGCTACGAATGCAGTACGGTATTCTAGAATGCAAAAGTAACGAAGTTTCTGAAATAATCCACGTTCATGATTTTAATAACTTATTTAAAAAGTCTCCTAGCTAGTACATTGCTTTTTCAAAGAGGAATGCGATGCATGTAAATGAGGCAAAAGAAGTATGACAATATCGTAGGCAATGAAAATCCGTGGTCTCTGCCTATCCCTCTGGGAAACAGGCGTGAATTGATGTATGTATTAGAATTCTTGGATTGCCTAATTCTGTTCGAAAGTAAAACAATCCCAACTACATCCGCGCATACGTTAGAGATAATCTCATACTCGACCTTATAACAGATTTGCAGATGTACCGCCGTGTAACAACTTCAAAGAATCTATTAGGTTGCATTACAATAGGTAATTGATACCATGTTGGATTCTACAGAATTAAGGGTTCCGCTTAGTGTTGCAATTGCCGATTGTTTATGCCTTCACACCTTGGCAACCGCAATTACAAACGAATTAGGTAAAATCTACGCCATATGCACGTTAGATAATATCTGTATCTACCCCAAACTATGTTGCTATTGTTGGACAAACTAGAAAATTACTATAAATAATGGTTAATAAAAATAAAGCTTATGGCATCCCACATGATCCTTGAAATACATTCAGTAATGTTGTTCGATGTTGTCCTAAGTATTCCGATTCCCATTTAATGGAAAATCTAGTCTAACTCATGTCATTAAAATTGTATAACCAGTCATTCCTGAAATATCAAAAAGATATAACTTAGACAAACCCAAAAATAAATGGTGTACAAGGTCTATGTCGCAAGAGTGTGAGTAACCGATGGTGTGATATGCCGACAGATCCGCCTCTTGAATAGCCTTATTCGGAGAAACCGTGGCGAAACGCGACGTGAAGTGACTGACGCACTTAGTCCAGCTTCTTAAAAGCACGTAACAGTGTCTAAATATCAAACATGGAACCACAAGACAAGCAATTACATGAGTCATTTTTTGTATGATGTAATTAAATAGAAACTCGGTCAATAAATTTCTACTCAATTCATTTAATCGCTAATTGAATACCTTAACGATGCACCCGTGTGCTACTAACACTTCATATGTCTTCCATCAATAGTAAATCTCTACAAGATTATGTGATCGCAAGACTCAATAAAGCGGGAAGTAGTTAATTAATACATAAAAAGATGATCGTTTCTCACAGTGTGTACAGTCGCGGTGTTAGCTACACGAGCAGTAGGTAGTGTAACTGGATCGCAACCTCACCGGTGAGAACCTCTCACGGTTCATGCACACCGACTTATTAAACTTCTTTTATAAATAAATATAAACTTTTCCTATTCAAAGCTTTTTTGCAAGACGCTAACATTTTCACAAGAAAGTGTTCGTTATTTGTAAACTTACAAGACTGATTAAATTTTTGAACATGAAGCTTTGCTTTAAATTATATTTAATACTAGCGGCCCGCTCCGGCTTTGCACGGGTATAAAATATTTCTCCACTATTTAATGGATGTTATATACATATAAACCTTCCTCTTTAATCACAGTATCTATTTAAAAAAACCGCATCAAAATCCGTTGCGTAGTTTTAAAGATTTAAGCATACATAGGGATATAGGGACAGAGAAAGCGACTTTGTTTTATACTATGTAGTGATTATAAGTACAATAATATATATCACTTTACTAGCAGCAAAGTTCAACTAATTCACACGGTACTATTAGTAAATTTAGAATGCGACCAAAATTCGCGTGTGTGGGCGGTGTTTTGGGTTTTCCTTATAAGGCGACCTTAACTCAGTTCCAAGAAACCAAAGCTTTGAACTTATAAAGAATTAGTTGTTATAGAAATGTAATATGAATAAATCACAACCTTCGGAAGTGCACGTAATTTAAAAGCAATCAAATTAACATATATTATGTTCTGTTTTAGAATTTAACACATGCTACTCTAAAAGGGAAACGGATGACATTATTTTTCTTTACAAGATTCTAGCCTCTCTACGATAAACAAAGTAGTTACGTACTTATACGACACTTGTTAAGTGAAGGAAAAGTTCCACTATCGAACGCATGCAGTATTTACACTTGTAAAGTATTTTATGAGCTGTTTCAAGAAGTACCCTCTCACGTATCAGGCCGTTCGTCCCTCGAGGAAACTGACCACATATTTTACAACTTCGTCTCGACATACTTACTGACTGAGTCACGTGGCGTGAAAGTTCATTCATATTATGAACAGAATTTTACAACGTGATGGAACTACATAATATTATTAATACTTATGTTTTATAAATATTGTTCTTTTTTTACTATCAATTTAGGCGTAAAGGGTCGTTTATCTATAGGATCATCTATTCCCTTAACATTTTTTCGTTATGAGTCATGCATATGGATTTTTGAGAGAGGAAGTACTTACTGAATGAGTAAAAGTTAACGTGTTCAACTTTAAACTAATTAGTAATGAAAATATACAACAAGGTACTACTATTAGGTCTCATATTCCGGATCTAGAATTGACTGATTCAACCGAATTTTATATAATGCTGTCGCGTGTTATTTTTGCACGATCAATTTCAACAATAGTCAATACACAAAAATTTTAGATTGACGCCCATGTGCTTAGCACGTGTACACTCCAGGCAGTAATAGTACCTTAAATATTTCGTAACTTTACGAGGTTTTCGGGCTTATCGCTATAGAAATATAAACAAAGCTCGGCGTGTCATAAAAGGCTAAAGCGAGCTTACATAGAGCTCTAATAGGCGAGACAGAGACGGCGCAGGGCCCACGTGAGTTACGTTAACAATAGACTTGAAAAAACGTGGTACCTGGAAGGTAGAGCGCCGGGGCCCGCCCCCGCGCCTCTATCTCTTGTCTCAAGTCAGTCTGCACGAAAGCCTTCGTACAGTCGATCGTTCGTTCCTTTTGAGTTTGAAACTAGTTATTATTACTATAGTTAAATGTATGTAATTAATATTCATTAATCATACGTATTGGTGAGGTAGTGAGTGCCTTCGTTGGTTAAGTAGGGACAACAGTTGTGAAGAATACTTTTGTGGCCACCTGCTGCTGTAAGACATCTGACGTTTTCGCGCCCAAAACTTAAGGTTTCTTACTTTCTTACCAAAGTTTTAATAAAAGTATAATAGTAATAGTGTAGAATAAAGTGTAGAGACGTATCTTAACTTAACAAGTGCGTAGCAAAATTCAAATGAAAAGTTTCTCAATAGTACGTGTGTCGGTTACTTATTACCGTATAGAGTTGTTTGCGGACTCAAAGGCAAATGTATATTTAGTTGGCAGCCATTGTGTTTGCGATAGGTATGGAGATTGAATCCAAATGAGGAACGGATTTTGAGTTGATCAGTGATTTTAGTGTGCGATGCGGACTAAAGTGGAACGATGATCAAGTTTCGGTACAAACGTAAAGAGTCGAACGATGGCAGCAAGAGTGGGACGGCGATACAGAAGCAGAAGATCGAGGGTCTTCGGGACCGGGAGCTGCTGCCGCCCAAGGACATGCTGCTGACCGGCTCGCTGGCCGGCGTCAGGAACAACACGCTGCCGCGCTCGCGCCCGCCCTCCGCGGTCAGGCGCGAGCCGCAGGAACCGCTAGTCAGCCAAACTACCCTATCGCTGTTTAGAGTAAGTTTGTTTATATAGCAAAACTGTCCATACTACTTCAAATGAGTATCTATTAAGTTTATTAGACTTCTAGATAATGTAATTTGATAAAGGAAATTTGAAAAATAGATAATGGTTTGTGTTTAACGATATATCTATCAGGTATCTAAATAATTTATGTACGATTTATCTTTGGGTATTTAAAACGAACATAAGAGTTTATGTAGGTAAAAGAAACAACAGCTTATTTACAATAAATGTATTTATTTTAACTGTAACTAATTCCACTGACCAGTCGGTAGCGCTGTTCAAAAGACATCAACGATTTAGTAACAAATGTAATCACGTCGTTACCTCATTGCTTGCTAATTGTTCGTGTAATTATTTATTTAAACAACCAGTGTTGTATAAGGAATCGGTACGTTTAATGAATATTGTAATTTAGTGTAAATATGCAACGAAATAATTACAATTGCAGATAATTGGTTTACAAGTAAAGTTTAATCCGTTCGATTTAATTTGCACCTATCTTCTATTATGTTTAACTTATTTTAATTCATTCGAGGCCCTAGTATTTACTCATTTCTTGACACTTATATTTTTAGAATATAAATACACCGTTGCAGAGTGTAGTAAACTATCGGCTTTAAAGCCCTTTCAGGCATAATGAAGATTTATATGACCCATCAAGGAAGGAATGGAAAATATGCATATTTCCTTTAAGTATATTGTAGGTAGTAAATGTACTGGCGGAGACTACGTTGTCCATGCGTAACTCGTCGCTGACCCCCCTAAAGGCTATTGTGTCGATGCCTCCAAAGGCAATTTGTCTCAGGAATACATAACATACCCACTTAAGTATGTATGCGCAAGCGTCGCCGTCCTCCGGCGTAACTCGCGCTTGGAATTGACTATTGTCTCTAACATCGTGACATACGCTAACATTATATTGGAACTTATACTTATATTTTAAACACGTGCACATACTTCAGCCGCGGCTACATATTAATATTCATCTGATGGATTACGTTTTATAGCTTATTTGTGTTCAGAAAATCAACTTATTTGGTATTGAGAATAAAATATAGGGGCCTATGTTACTATAATGTCGATAAAACTATCTTTTAAGCAGCTTTAAATAAGCGTTAGATACTTTAATGAGCCGTAGGACACAATGAGTCACAGTACATTTTTTCTTAATGCGTTGCAAAACTTTGTCGAAACTTACCTAATGAATAAAACGTACTTATTGTTTTAAAGCTTCCTTTAGCGAAATCTATGTTTAATTAGTTAAGTTTTCTTTAGTGTAAGCAAAGTAAACTTGTAGCTTTGTATGCGAATGTATGCATTTTCTTTCTCTCTGTAATATAAATATTGCATAGAGATGGAAAGAAAACATCCCACGGCCATTAGTATAAACATATATGGCACGGTTTTCCTAGTTTTCTCGCCTTGTATAGAAATAGCGTCGACCTACCAGGCGAGCAGAGAACACAAGAAGCAGGGTCAGGGCGCTAGTGGCTGGGTTCACCGCATCATTCTCACGTAACAATAGGCCTCCGTGTGTCGATGTGCCTCGTTCTCACCCAGCAGCCGCTGTGCCACTAACGTCAGATGTATGATGCTATAGTTCCGTGTTTGTTCATATCCTCGCCATATACTTTGTTAATTAACTGACTGCATTCTATAAGACAGGTTACGCGTGATCACTGTGTTTGTATTCCTTTGCGATGTCCACAGCAATCACACTAGATCAAGTTGTTGAGTTAAGTTATTTTTATTCAATAAATGTCTGTTGCTGTTATAAAGATGCATAAATGATGTAAAATTAAAATTATGCCCTTTTTTGTACATTTATGACAGGTTATTAATCATCAATCATATAGACGGAAATTATGTTACTGATGATTTAAAAAATGTACCTAGTATTAAAAAAAAAATAGAAATGAAACGTCATTACATTTTTTTAAATGATTTATTTCACAGAAATAGCACCGAGACATAACTATAAAAAAAACTACTTAGACTGTTACTAGTTCGTATGATTTCAGACACTCATGTT
The DNA here is from genome assembly GCA_905340225.1 of Abrostola tripartita. NCBI lineage: Eukaryota > Metazoa > Arthropoda > Insecta > Lepidoptera > Noctuidae > Abrostola > Abrostola tripartita. Next base: position 4,517,513 of record HG996494.1, read on the forward strand.
TTAGATGAATAATTCAGCCACCAATAAAGTCGTTTAATATTTTTTTATTACAATTTCGCTACAGAGCAAGTTACATTGAAACATCAATTAACCGCTAGTTAACTCACCAATGTAAAAAACTGATCGCATCACAAAAACACGAACAAAATGTAGCAACGTATCAAGTTTTCTAGTAGTGCACTAACTAAGGTTTGTATGCGTGCCCGTTATCACAATCAGTTATCATTTAGTATGTCTGTTACGTTACAGCATACATGCAAAACTTTCCTGTGCAAGGAAATTACTTTTTGTAGACTGCTTTTTGTTTAAAGGCGTTGACCGACAAACAGGTATGTCGAACTAGCTTCTAAATCGGGAAAGATGTTGACTTAAAGTTGCATTTTATTAAATTATCTTGATTTACTCTATCTGAAGATTGCAAATCGTACACTTTATTATAGGGCATTGAGAATATATTTGTTTCTACATACGTATTAAATGTATGTAATCTCGATATGTTATAATTAACCTCTACATAGAGTCGATTTTCTTGAACTTTACCTGTCTTAGGGAACAGATTCATTTAAACACGAATCGCTTATTATTAGCACGATAAACATGTACACAGTATTCGGGTTGTTTAAATTAAACAGCGGAGCAACATCGTATCTGGTTTTAGCCGTGTTTATAAAACTGTCTAACGGAAGGCGCGGCGCGGCGCATTGCGCTGGCGCAAGGCAAGCTGCGTCCGCCGTTGCACCGGAAAATACGCCATTTAATTGTGCACTCATCTTTATCAGGTTAAATAATGTTTGTTCCGCTTTGCAGTTAAGAACATTACATTATTAGTACACGAAATTAAGTGTTAACATTCGTAGGCGTAAGTTGATAATCGCGAATGTTTCTTATAAATAGTAGATACCTATAGGCTTTACCTACGTTTAAATAATATTAATTAAGTACGTTTTATTATGATTTATCCTATAAAATGTTTATTTAAATGTTAATACCTTTTCGTATACTAACGGTTACGAAATCGTAAAACAGCGAGATATATCTACGCTTGTATAGGTACGTCAAATCACCTCGGCTGGGTCACGCCATGTTTGTGACCTATACCTTAACTCGTATTCGTGCCATACTGGTTTTGTTCCAGTCTCGTATCAATGTCGCTACAACGATATTCAATCTTATTGCGTGGACATTAAAACTTCAATTTACATAGCGGACAGTCGGTCAAAACTTTCTTTATGCAGAGCCTGTGGCCCCGTGTATTTTTAAGAGAAATCGTTCACCGGTTTTTTATAAAAAGATGTTTGTGTCAAATAATATAATAATAATAACAGCCTATAAACAACCGAGAGGAATGGAGGAAGGAAAGGGAGGCCTTTGCCCTGCAGTGGGACGATCATGGCTAAATAAATAAATAAATAACAGCCTATAACTGTCCCACTGCAGGGCAAAGGCCTCTTCTCGTATAGATTGAGCATTGATCACCACGCTAGCTCACTGCGGGTTGGCGATTTCAGATAATTAAATCCAGGTTTCCTTACGATGTTTTCCGTCACCGTCAGTCAGTGGTGTCTTAGAATATCAAGTATTTATGACATTGAAAAAGTCACATTGATACTTGCCTGGGTTTGAACCTGCAACCTCGTGCATAGAAATCCGGTATGTCAACCACTAGGCCACCACGACTTGTGTCAAATATAAAACCTAAATTAAAACAGTCGAATAAAAATGCGTAATCTATTTTATTATTCTTCATAATTATAATAGTTCATATTGAGTCCAAATATAAGCCTCTGTATTTAATTATCTCGTGGCAGCGAAATAAATTGCTATTTTCAGTATTTCATTAATTTAATATTCGAACATACAAACATCTTGCATAATAAGTAGGTAGTTGTGATGTATTTATATCCATCTTATAGAAGTTTGCTTTGTTTACAGGAGCTATTCACACAGCTGCAATGGTCTGCAGAGCGCGCGCCCGCGGCGGACGGGCTCCGCCGAGCGCTGGGCGGCGGCGGCGCCCGCTTCCAGCTGGGCTGCATGGCCGACGCCAGCGAATGCTTCGAGCACCTCCTCCTTCGGGTCCACGCGCACGTCGCCGCGGGCTCCGGTGACCGACGGGACGACGACGCCTGCCGGGCCCCGCACTGCGTACCCCACCGAAAGTTCGCCATGATGCTGGTCGAACAATCTGTATGCAGCGCCTGCCAAGCCACGTCTGAACCTCTGCCTTTCACTCAGGTAAGAATATAAGGATGCACACGTCTAATAAATAGATTATGAATAAATAATTTATACAAAATATTTCGACGAAGTAACTTACTTTAATAAAATAATTATATACTATTCTCTCAGAACTACAACACGGGAATAAACGCGAAAACAATTTTTTTCTTAATTTTTGCTTGTCGTTTCGACCGATTTGCATCGGCCACAAAAATAATTGTGTTTCGCGTTAATTCCCGTGTTGCAGTTCTAATTATCATGGAACGCGATAGTTTAAAAGTTAGTACTATTCTTTCAAGTCAAGAACTAATTAATTTTTGTTTGTTTCACAGATGGTACATTACGTATCAGCTACAGCTTTAACAACTCAAGCTGCGTTGGGTGAACATGGAGACAGTTTCGGTCTGCTTCTTAGGAAAGCGGGAGGAATGGGCGATATCAGAGACTGTCCCGTAAGTATAAGTCTATGTTGACAGTCTATAATGTTGCCCATACAGTCATCAGCCCATACAGCTTAGTCTTACATTATTTTCTTTGTCTTAGTATTGTTCTCAAACTTATTGTCTTTTATTTTTTACAGAATGCCTGTGGAGCTAAAATACAAATATGCAGAACCCTTATGAATCGACCTGAAGTGGTGTCGATTGGCATGGTGTGGGACTCTGAGCGCCCCTCGGCGGAACACGTAGCGGCGGTGTATGCAGCCCTGGGCACCGAACTCCGGCCTACCGACGCTTTCCACGCGTGCGTGGACCGCTCGTGGGCCGCCCGAGCCACCCACCGGCTGGTCGGTCTCGTTACCTACTACGGCAAGCACTACTCCACCTTCTTCTTCCATAGTAAACTCCGCCTATGGATATACTTCGATGATGCGGACGTCAAAGAAATAGGACCGGAGTGGTCACACGTCGTAGAAAAATGTCAAAGAGGACGATTCCAACCGCTCCTTCTTTTATACGCTGCGGTCGATGGAACGCCGTGTGACACTCGTCATGCTCCAAAAGATGTTGTTCCATTCCCGGCGCCCGAGCCACGCCGAGCGGTGACGCCTGCGCCCGAACGGCCGGCCACAGGCTTCGCTCGGCGCGCCGTCACACCGGGCCCAGACAACGAGAGCGACTATATTAGCAGAAAGGCGGTAGAAAACATGCTCGAAGTTCAAGCAAACCGTCGTGCACAACTTAATCGAAGTTTGAGTACTGGTTCTGGGTCGGACACGCAAGAAAGGCCGAGGGCACGACGGGACTCTGGAAACTGGAGCGGAGACCGTAATAGTGCGTCTTCCGCTTCGTCTTCTACTGCTGAAAGTCCATACATGTATCCTAGAGGCCGTGGAGCAGGCAGCGTTCCCAGCAGCCCCACACGCAAAGGAGAACTCTCTAGTGGAGGCTCTTGTGATGCTGGTTACGATTCATACTCTCTTTCATCCACGGATAGCCTACCTCTCCAACAAGGTCTTAGACACAATTTACAGCTGGCTCAAATACCAGAAATAACCACACGAGGCGAATGCGAAGCCCTTTGTTTAGAAGCTGATAGACTTCTAGAAAAGTCTCGAAACGCAGAAGACTCGGCTGATTATGAAACAGCTTTAGTACTCTGCGATGCTGCCGCGTCTAAAGCTCGAGTAGCTATGGATGCTCCCTACAACAACCGTCATATGGTGACATTCGCTCGCATGAAACACAATACATGCGTGATGCGGGCGCGCAGTCTTCAACGACGGATGGCTGGCATGACCAGAGTAACGGAGATACCTCCGACTGCTCCAATCAGAAATACTAAAGGTGGCCTAGAAACCTCACCCATGACAATTGAAATCTACGCCACACTACCTAAAAAGAAGGGCTCTTCAAAAAAATCAAAATGTATTGATGATGATATAGATACCGTGACTCGTGAGCGGGCTCCCAGACATAAATCTAGGGATGAAGAAAAAGTCAGAGAGAAACGGTCCAGAAGTGAAGATCGGAGTCGCGCTCGAAAAGAAGTACCTGTTGTCAAAGCTACGGAGAAAAAAGAAGAATCGGTAGAAGACAAAAAGGCTAATAAGAAACAACATAAGATCCGAAGAAAGTTATTGATGGGTGGTTTGATTCGAAGGAAAAACAGATCGATGCCTGATTTGACTGAAGGTGCTGATGGAAAAAATGAAACACCGAACAAGGAGAAACGTGTCTCTTCCGTCGATGATACTGAAGTCGGGCGAACAATTGACGATAAAACTAATTTAAGTGGGTATTTATCTGAAGGGCATTTAGAATACTCAGTTGCAAGTGGCACTAACCCGAACCTCGAAAGAAGTAAACTTATGAGAAAAAGCTTCCACGGAAGTGCTGGTAAGATGTTAACGGCCGCTAAAGTACCCCCACCACCACCTCTACGTACTACTTCACAACTCACTGCCTCGAAATATGCTTACACAGAACACGGCAAGGGAACATATCCACCAGAGATCGAAGAAGACGGTGGCTTCTCAGAGCAATATGGTGACGAACCCCAATCACTTCCGTTCCTGCACTCGTACGATGATAAACCCGCGAGTCACTATGACCGGCTTGACACCTCACCGTCACAAAACTTCCATACAGTTGTGACGAAAGCAATGATCCATCAGGAACAGAGTCCCGTGAAAAGAGACACAATGCAGCCTATACAGCCGACTCACAACACGATTCAAAACCTTACGAATAGTTTTGATAACGGGGTCGATGTTGTTGACTGTGCACTACCACTAAGAAGGTCACCCACAATGTTTGAGTTGCCGCCATACCCCAGTCCCATGAACTCTGTGAATCACTCGCGACAACCCAGCGAAGAATTTCCTCCACCACCTCCGCCGATAGACTTAACGCCACTGCATGATGAACTGGAGAAAATACACAACGTTAGTGAATTATCCATGACAAGTGAATTAGAAGCCGCTAAAGGTTCTCTATTGGCAAGTCTACAGGAAAAAAGAAATCAGATCTTAAGAAATGAGGAAAACTCACAAATACTTCAAATTGAAAAGTTAAACGTGCATCCATCTTTATTGAAGGAGCTGCAAGCGAAACAAGCAGCTTTTAAATTGAAAAGATCTGGTTCTTTAGAAGGACAGCTTTCTTCTCCAATGGAGGCGCATAATGGTTTATATGAGACCAACAATAATGTCCGAAGTATTGCCTCTAGATTCGAAAATAATGTCCAAAGTGTATCACAAGAAGGTGACAGAACACATATTGGTTTTGTGGGTATGAGTGGAAATAGAGACGTGATCAACTGTTCAGACCAAACAAATGCTGGACTAAATCGACGTGCGTCAGCATCGTCAATCGATCCTAAACAAATCGAAGAAGAACAGTGTGAGCAAAAATCTATGGCTAACACTTACGGCGATCGATCTAAACCCAAAAAGAAGTCTGTGTCGTTCTGTGACCAAGTTATCTTAGTGTCAACAGCTGAGGACCAGGAGGATGACAGTTACATTCCTAATCCTATCTTAGAAAGAGTTTTGAAATCAGCAATGAATAAACCAGAGCTGACGACTATGCCACTTCAGTCTGACAAACCGTCACTTCAGCGACAAGACTCATTCGATAGTCAGTCGTCCCGGTCGACAATATCCTCGCTCTCCCAAAACTCATTCGTGCCTAACGAGAACACGCACGCCGAGTATGTCCGATTACAAAATAATTACCCGACATATCAGATGCCACCCAATCGATTACAGCAACAATACAATACGCAAAAAAATAATAGTGTTTACGGAACAAACTCGCCGGTACAAACTGCACAAAATCAAAACATAATAACCAGCAATCAGATTTACCAATCGCTTCCCAATAACTCGCCACAGAATACCACGAGTCCAATTCCTTACAACCAGCCGCCATCAGTCTACTCAAATCTCAGCAATGCTAGCCCACCGAACTTTAGCCAAAACCCTGCGAACCGACTGACGCCCACGCACAACCCCGCCTATATGCCGAAGCACCCTGTCAACCTACAAAGACCTGTGCCCAACACTTGTCACCCACCCCCTCAAGTACATCCGATGAACCCAGCTATCAACAACGCTTACTACCACAGAGTACCGCAGACTCCGAGCGCTTCCACGATACCCAACAATAACTACGCCACGAATCGTCAGTATGCTCACAACATGCCAAACCCAAATCATTCGTCTTATCAAACAGTGCCCACCAATTCGCCGGCTTACCAGAGTTATCACAACCCACCGACAAGCTATGCGAGCTCCGAATATTCTAGTCGATACCCACAGACCAACAGTACAAACCACTACACATCGTCGTCGTATCAGAGGGTACCACCACCGCACGGCGACGTACCTATTGAAAACTACAACACCATTCCTCAAAAACTGTCTAATAACTACTACGTAGACAACCCTTCCGGTCCGCCGCGTGTTCAGGACACCAGGCACTACGCTAACACGCAGCAGCAACGCTCCCTGTATAGCCAAAATGTTAATTTAGATACTAATGTTAACAATGAGCAAATAGGACAATACCAGTATGCTCAGAACGGTTACAATCCGTATCAACACATACCACCGCCGAAACAGTTGCAGAAGAAGTCTGTGTCGTTCGAGCCCGGCACGAAGGGAGGCACGGACTCGCCCATACCGCCGCAAATGAACGGCAACCTCCCTTACTCGGCCAGTGATGGACAGACCTTACAGAAAACACTTTGTAATTTGTGTCGGAAGAAAACCGTCGGTTCCCCAGCTATGTATTGTCCAGATTGCGATTTTTACATGTCTAGGTTCAAACCCCGTTCATAGCATAAATTTATGTAACTATGCGTAAATACATACTCAATAGTGTAACTATTTTATACAAATTGTTTTGTAAATTAAATTCAACATATGTGGAATGTTAGCTGTTCAAGGTATTATGTATTAAGTAATAAAAGAGATAATTAAAAAGATGATTAAAATAGATTTATAGTAAGTATTAGGGCTTGACTGATCTCATGTGCGAAAATATTTTTATAATCATTGCAGACTTTTAATTGTAAGAATTGTACGATTTTAATCTTTTTCATAAACGTGCCTTAAGTAGTTTCGTAAATACTTTATTAAAATATTGATGTTTGTCCTAACATCGTAAAATCAATAAATTATTCCCCATTAAAAAACTTATCTGAGTTTTATTTGTTCGAAACCTGTGATTGTCTCCAGCTTTACTTATACTAAATAAGGTTTCCAAAGAAGTGGCCACTCAAATACAACTCTACAATGGTTGCCTAATAGCATCCACTATGATGCTGCACTGTTCCTGAACATGCGTCGAAGAAGACCTAGTATAAAACCATCACATATAGAACTTTGTGAACTGTAATAATTAAAAATAATGTCTAGAGTTCTAGACCTCTTACCTATCAAGATTTAAAATATGCATATACTGTTTCGCTTTATAAGGAGGAAGCCATATTGGATAGGTGTTTTCGAGCGAGCCATATGGGCTCGCAACAATGTAAGGATTACAAGTGGCTATTAGAGGGTGGGACTAGAGTTCTAAATACAAATCCTGGCATCGTCCTTTATAAAGACAACATTTTTATAACTCCATCTACGTTTTATTAACTATAACTGTTAGACATTGCTCGATTCGTTTACAACCCACAACATCAAACATCAATAGATGGCGCTAATTTATCCCAAAGACTACAATAGTATACTATTTATCCTAACCAATGTGTGTTGCCAATACTTTATTTACAATTAGTAGAAAAGAAGAACTGTAACTGTTGCATATTTTTATTTAAACTAACTGCGCCATCGGTGTTCCCTGCTACATTTTTATAGGTAAGTAATTCTTGAATGAGCACAATGTATAAATAAATATCGTATGATAAAATTATAGAATAAGTTATTTTGGTAGTTTAGAGTCCCGCTAAGAGTATCCCCGGTAAGAAATGTGTATTACTATAATGTTACCACCACAAAATAATGATCTCCATTTGAAGGAAAAAGTGAAAACAATCAGTATTAGTTAATTTAAAAGAAATATTTTAAAATTCGAAATGATGGTAAGTAGCAGTAACTACAATTTTTAATAACAAATATTACAAATAAATTGTATTTTTTCTAATGAATTCGCCTGTGTGCGTACGTACGTACGCGTTATAAACCTTTATAACATATTAGTTATTATCGAAGCTTGACGTATAGTCATATAGCGCTTTTATGTTTTTTTTTAATTTAATATTTTTTTTCTACTATTGTACTTCATTCGTGACAGTAGGGAGTGGATCTTGTTAAGGCTTGTAACACCGGTGCCAACTTTTTCAAGTTGGCAGTTCTTTAATGGCGACCGCGGGTGACGGGTCGTTTGTCTGGAAACTGTCACTATTTATTATTTTAGATTTTTAAGTGTAGATACTGTGTTTACGTAAACATGACGGGAATTTTGCCTTCATACCAACGTTTTGTTAATGGAGTTCCCGTACCGTCCATTTCTCGGCGATCCTTTCGCCTGCGGGAAAAATATTTGATTGTTTCTGTACTTTTGACATTCGGGATCGTGTGGTTAGGGGCACTGTTCTACCTGCCAGAGTTTAAAAGTTCCAATAGTGTGAACGACAGTGTCTACAATGTTTATAAGAGAATTCAGAAAGCTGGGCCTGAACTTCTTATGCCACCTCCACTGGCACAAAACGACGTCGGAGACTTTCCTGTCGTGGGGATCGCTCATCACGGTGGAGAGGGTGATGATCCTCACATAGTGGAAGACAGGAACCGACTGCGAGCTAAGATTGAGGAGGATATGGGTATGAAAGTGTTAGAAAGGCCTCAGTTTGATGTAGCACCTTCGATTTCGTCGTCGCGAGGGCCGAGCAAGGCTCCAGTCGATGCAATAGAGGAGCCCGCGGCTGGTAACAATGCTGCTAGCAAAGACGTGTCGCCGTCGGGGCCCAAAGCGGAAAGCACTGACAAGTTCGTGGTCGTAGCACAGGCACCAGGAGCTGACCCTGATCTTAAAAACAAACTGGAAACTGTCAAAAAGGTGAGTCACCTATTTAACATGACATTATACGGTACATAATTAACACAAGTGTGTACCAAAACTTAGATTTTATGAAACTGTATTCTAAACTAGGTATTTGGTCCTCTTAGAGATAATCAACTAAGTAACATATTATACTTCCTTATATTCTGGAAGGATAGAACTGTTGAGATTGATTACATCTTACTTAAATGTTAGAACTAAGTGGAAAACAAAAGTTCTATCACACATAATTGGGCAAAATTTAAAATAATTACAAAAAAAAATGTTCGAAAACTGTACCTATAAAATATATTTTTCTTCTTGTCATGAGAAATCTAGCATATTAAACAGGTTAAGTATACATTATTCTTTTTCTCTTAGTCATACAGTCATTATTATGGCTGCTAAGAAATATCTATCTAAATAACCTGTATTTTTTACAATTCAAGCAGTAGGTAGTAGCTGTAGGTAGTAACTTTAGGTAGTAACTTCTGAAATTGATTCTGTGATGGTAATTTATTACTATATCAAATTAAAATATAGCGGCATACTGTTGTTACTGTGTATCTACAAAAATAAATAGATTTACAGAGCAATCTTATATTAGCCTACCTCCAATGCTCGGGATAATTTAACAGAAACATTTAGGTATCATAAAATCTAATTAAATTAAGGTAGATGTGATGCATTTTTAAGCTTCATAAAGTATTTATTAATATTTAGTGATAATATTATGTTTACTGGCCCACAAGAAAAACTGCAAAAGAGTTTATTGTAAATTAGGTATATTATCATACTTTTTTATATTTTACTGTAGGAAACAAGTTTAAGTGTAATCTATGAAACCTTAATAGATTATAAACTAAATTATTGAAAAAAAAAAAGTAAAGCTCATACATCTAGAAAGCAGAACCTTTTAAGGTTTCATTTATAACTTTATAGCATGGACTACAAGTCTAAGCTTAGTTCAAAAAAATGCTATCTGTCAAGCATTTTTATTAGTATCACATTTCAAGCTAGTCTAGACAAACATGTGATGTAAGTGGGAGTCATAAAATATGTACTTCTAAGGCCAGCTGAGGCCACACCTTAATACAAAATTAAGCTCTAAGCTTTGTGCAATACAGTTTTAAATTGCAGACTTATTTTAATGTAGTCAGTAGGTAAGTGTTTGATTAATGCTGTTTACCAATGTTTCTATTGTAGGTGTAAAAATGTGTGTAAGCTATTATATTTTGCCATTCATTCATATCAAACCTATAAATATTTTTTTACAATTCGTTCTGCCATAAAACACGCAAAAACAATATTTTGTTGAGTAATTTTTTTGCAAGTATTGTTGTTGCAATATTAGGTATAAGACTAACCTTAAGTTGATAATGATTGAGAACCATAATGTCAGGCCACTCTTCAAAAATAAAAACTAGGTAATTAGTTACACTAAATTTGTGAATCGAAAATGTGCATAATTGCTGGGGGACGGAAAAATACAATTCGAGTTAATCACCGGAAAAGCCAGTCGTGCATTGCAAAGAAACCGTTGAGTGTGATAAATGGCAATAGGCTCGCCACCTATTACATGGGACCAATGATAAGCGGCGAAACGTGGGAGTATTGAGTCGTGATAAATAAAAATACCTCCACGCCGAAACGCGCCTGTAATCCCTGTAATCTGCAACGATTGACTTGACTAATAAAGCTTTTTTTTGTGGAAGACGGCGTCATCTTTGCACCTGTCGCTCCACTGGTTTCGAGTCCATAAACAACCTCATTCAGGGTGAGGGTGACCTCTCTACGTTAAAAATTATTAATACTTCACAAAAATATGTCTTTAGTCAATTATAAACTGAGGTTAGTTTGTTTAACAGATTTGACAGTACCTAGTACCACTGATAAGATACTTATATCATGACTGAGGTAGTCTCAAAGATTTTGTTTCAAAAGTCACATATATTTGTATGGAAATTATGTCAAGATGTCGTCATTTTACACACAAGATTGAACCGAAATTGCAGTCGAAAGCTGACAAAAAGTGCCCCAATTTCTAGCGCCGCGCCATAATGACCTCTAATCATCATCATCGCCTTTTGTCTTCATCAGATAATTTAGTCAGTAGCAGTGCAGGTTTGTATCGGTGTCTATAAAACAAGTAGTCTCATTGGTTATACCTTATAATGATTACTCGCCACCTCAGCAGAATGCATTGATCAGAAAAGTAGACAAGAATTGTTACCTAAAGGTGAGCCTAAAGGTATAAGTTGCTACGGATTCAGCAGAATGGCAAACGTTTTAAAAAGCATAGCTAAAGAAACAGGATAATTGAAAGACCTTTGCCCTGTATGCAGCAATTTGCATTATAAAAATAATGCATGGTTAGCATTACAGAGTCTGGAGATTGCTTTTTATCCCTTTCGATGTCTTATACCTATGCCGTTATACTGCCTATTACCCGCTATCTAAGCCTTGACACCAATGAGGCTCTACAAGTGAACTAAGAAAGTGGAATCAATACTTATTATCTACCGGTTAGATAAAGGGCATCACCCTTTCGTTCAATTATCGTACAAATCGTCTTTGTAGGTAAACGACCTATATATTTTCTTATAGGTACGTTTCGTTTAAGTGTCAAATAGTTTTATTGCGTTTGGCAACGTTAAGGTTAATTTATTGGTTTTTTAAATACTGCCGTGTGAACTCAAATAGCCCTGACCTACAGGAAACAGAATTGTACTTTACAGTATCACTAACTTTAAATGTTTTAATTAAACGTACTAAATAAACATATTGTCAATAATCAAGCACTCAAATTAATTTGAAGTTATCTACTGAAATTATTTAACTATACTGTCGTTATGTACACCGGTTTCATACTTACGTAGTTGATGAGTGTAAATGATTATTTACATAGTCAGAAAACTTAAACTCGGGGCTTACCTAAATTTTATAGGTACTATAACTATTTAATATATATTATGGCTGCAATGCCAACAGACATTGTAACTGCGCCTGCGTTCTCTTTTATGGGCCAAAGTGATGCTTAACCTAATTTCAATTCAGTTTCAACCACTAGGTATATTATTCTTGATCAAAATATTTACGAGGTTGGTCATTATTTGTATATGTTTGCAGAAAAATAGTCATCAGTATTCCTATAATAGTGTTTAATGCCATAACACAGCGAGCTCAGGGTCGTATGATAATTTGCCGTGCCTAATCACACAGTCGGCAACGCTCGAACATGTTAATCAAATCCTGCAGACCATAACGATATGAAACCAAATGGTTTGAAAGTTGATTTGTACATGCAAGTCAACATAGCGTGCATTTATTGCTTCCACGTGATGTATTTGTTTACTGAGTGAGATCCAAATGTATTGCGACGTGCAGACTGTCTTAGTTATGAAGGAAGTTCGCGGAATCGTGGTTAATTTCTAGATACAGTCTAAGTTTGATAATCCGGAAATTGAAGAAACCGACAAAATTATCGCATAAACAATGACGATTCGGCAAGTCGGAGGGCCTGAGAAACGTCTTTTGTTTTATTAAGATGCTAAAGACGATTACGACGCAAACCATTGGATAAGTGTCTAGAGTTACGAGGTAGAGTTTTTTTACTCGTTACTATTTTATAGCTTGTGTTAATTATAAGAGTGGTATGTCACGTTTGGCATCCATTGGCCTCTACCAGGAAAATACAGTTAACTGCTTCGTCAAATTGGCACAGTATTCAAAATATTTAATAAGATTATTAATATAATCGAAAACAAAACTATAAACTGCTACAGTCGGCATATTAGTCGATGTATGTATCATGCCTGATCGTCAGAGTAACACCCATCTGTTAAAATAATTGTTCAAGCTACTAATTGACGTGAGATCATGGTATTTATTATTTTGGTTATTCCTATTTTGCACCAAGGATCCGATTTCTTGGTTATGTATTTAAATATTATTCGTTTGCACTTACATTATATTCCACTTGAAATACTATTCGGCAAAAATATTAACTTTATATTTTGTTGAAATATAAAGTAGTAGGTATATTTACAAACATAATTTACTAACTATCAATTTGTTTATCTAAATTGCCTGCATGCAGTACTGTAACAATATCACATGATGAAGTCACTGACTATAGGTAACATATCAACCATCTACGTTTCATTTTTTATAGCCTCAACGCTCTTGAAAATGACGTAGGTACTTGATAAGAACATTAAAGTAACCTATCTTACTGTTACGAAATGCTCAACTCTTACAAATGAAACTTTAACTTAAATCGCAGACAGATAAATGAGGTAATTAAAATGACTTTTCATATCGAAATTTTTAACGATAAACATCCCGAGATAAATATATGCGATTGAATGGCCAAGTCAGGTTTTATAACCCCATTTATTCGTTTATTCGTCATTTCTACAACTATAAAATGGAAATCTATGTCAGTTTGGAAAATTACGGATAATTTTGGCTTAACTCTTCCGCTGTTTCAATTGCTATCTTCCAGATCAAATTGGTGTGGTCCACGTTACCTAGTCACGCTCTCATCGGCCTGAGTTTTTGACCTTTGGGGATAATGGATATACATGTCGCCGGTAAACTACCGCATCAACACACTTACATACATAAGTTACTGAGATTTGTAATAGTTTTTGGATAAAGGGCAGCCGCATCACAGAAAGCTTTATGTGGGATACGACGATCGAGTAGTGAATATGTCTATTTTCACCTTGCTACGGTATGTTTAGAAAGTGCTGTTATACTGTGCGCGGGCGAATCTTATGACTGAACTTTACACAAATATGGTAATTGAGAACAGACACTTGTAAGTTAGAAAACTTACATAAAAACAACACGTACGTAAGTTCTCCAATACAAAAAAGTAACATTGTTCTGCATATAGGTCGTGAGAAATTGTTCAACCTAAATTTATACCATACTCACTGTTAGCTATCTATAGCTATCTATTTATACGTTATCAGATTGATAAATCACGGGAGTTATTTATAATAATACATTATCGTACAAATTGTACACCTTTAAGAACGTAATATCCAAATGAATTATTCAATCGTCCAATAATGGAATCGGCAAGTGCATGCAAGTAAAAGTCTAGACTTTCTCCCATACTTTCATGGTGGGCTGTTTGACATTAATTTCGTATTGGTCGATGACCGGACGGTGGTGTAGCGCCGCCGGCGCGGCGGCACAGTGGCGCGGGGTCCTTTGCGGCGTGCCTCATAGCACCGTGAGCGCACGCATGCATTACAAGTGAAATTATTTGTTTATATTCGCATGACTTACTCGTACTCATCTGTCTTGAATTACTACTACAGAATGTGAACACTGTTCATTGAATATCGTCATGCTTCGCTTGTTTTGCATTAAGTAATTGATTTCTGGTTAGTCAATGAAATGTGCTTTAGTTTTATATTCATTAACTAGTATAATAATCTAACTTCCGCCCGCGACTTCGCCCGCGTGGAATTGTTGAAAATGTTTTATAGCCTGTAGCCTTCCTCGATAAATGGGCTATCTAACACTGAAAGATTTTTTCAAATCGGACCAGTCGTTCCTGAGATAAGCTCGTTCAAGCAAACAAACAAACTCTTCACTTTTATTATATTAGTATAAATAATTCATGTATGCGTATAATCACACCTAGTTTCCCGAAGGTGAATACTTTTTTAGCAGGAGGTCTGTTTACCAAGATTGTCATTCATCAGGCTGTCGTGGGGTGCGTGCGTGACGCACCCCACGACTCAGTTACTTGTAACTAAATATAAGTTTCTTAATCCCCGCGGAAATAATAAGTCCAATATTGCCGTGGACACTAGTTATCTTTCCAAAGAACACATCCAGCCAGTTTTAATCATGTCATGTTTCTTGTTCCGCAAATATCGCGACCATCGGCTTGCAATTAAAGGTCACAAAAATTCCCTATCCTTATTTGGCCGTCGATTTGTAAGCATTATTCAAATAGAATTGTATTTTTATCATCAAACCTGTCGGCTCAAACGAATGTCCAATGAGTATATAATTTCATCTAGCCTTGGTTCTGTTATAATATTTGTTGAGTTTCGATATCAACTAACACACAGTGTTATTTCAGTGTTTTGTTCTTTGATAGCGTATTGTATAGTGTGCACCACGTCATTAAACTAATATCAATTCACCTCCTTCTGCTGGTACGAATTTTATAGCAGATTTTATTTTCTCTTAAATAAAGTATTTACTTTGTGGTGATTTTGAAACGGCAGTAACTGCACTTTCTAACATTAATAAGTACCTAGATCACTAATTAATACTTAGTTGTAACTGATAGAACTACATACCTATAAATGATACCTCGTGGTCCGCTATCAAAGCCCTTCGCCCACAATTTGTCTCCAATATTAGATACAATTTTTTATACGATATCTATGTAAGTAGGCTCCTACTATTATCATAGGAATACATAAAGCATGCATACTATTAATATGATAGTTTATTTAATAAAGAAACAGGAATTCAACTAAATTCCGTTCTTAAATAAAAATAATGTCTGCAAATGAAGCTAGTTCGCTTGCCTAACCTACAAAGTATATGAAAATAGATGTGGAACGTACACGACTAGAGCGCGGAATGACACACGGACGGTACGGATCTAAAAAGCACATTCCGCAAATGCCGTGCAGACCCAGTTTACTTGTATCGGCGTCGTAGTGGCGTGTTAAGTACATAAGGTAACGGCACACCGAATCGGTCTCGGCGAGACGTCGCCGGTGACCCCACGACACACATTTCCCACAAAAACAGTAAGGCATCACCGTTCACTGCACATTAAAACTAACGCCACTTTCTCGCAAATACAATCGTACTATATTACAGAATATGTTTAAAAATATTCGTTTACATACTGTCTCAAATATCTAGGTTAGTATAGTCATAGTCAACTAGTAGCTACGTGTATAGAAATTGGGAGGGAATTGGCCGGGGAGATGCAAATTCTACATAAATTACACCAAATTGCGTCATTACGGCATCATTCTGACCGAACCGACCTACCTACCGTGTTTCCGGGTTTCTGTTCAGGTTTAGAAGTATCGACACATGTTGTAGTAATACATTATAATGTACAACATCGGTAGATACATTTAGAATAAAGTGAATAAAATACCAAGTTATATTTTAAAATAAGTATTTACCGAGGTCTGCCATTACTTTTCAATTCTAAATCTAGTTCAATTTTAATTTGATTGAATTGAAATGAACTAACTCATATTGAACTATAATAACCTGTACCGTAAACTGGTGTCAAATGGCGTGGCGTAACGTTTGTCAGGTTTTTTATAACTGCTGCAAAATTTGTATTATGTGCCCAAGATTTTCCCTATGTTTATCGGCTTAGACTAATCGGATGCCGCTGTATTTTACCTCAAGCGGCTGTCTATCTGACCTTCACAATCACACCCCAATAACTAAGTAATATCACACCCTGTAGAAAGACTGATTACAAAATCAAACTTTTGGGCTTCTGTGTCGGTACTCATAACTTATGACATGTAGAAAGATTGACACTACATATTTGGAAAAAATATTGTTAAGATATTTACATAAATCGAAAACCTGATATGACCTTCAGGCAGGGCAGATAACGTTGTGAAAGTAAGACGCCGCATTACACTGCACGTAGTAGCGCGTCTCGCATTCACATCTTAAACTGTCCTGCTTTAAGTGTTCATGGTAAGGGGGCAGTATAAATAAATTATAAGTCACCATTAGACAGTATGCATTGTATTAATTCGACTTAAAATCCTCACTGCGCAACGCGGTTTCGGCGGCGCGGCGTCGGCAAAGCGTCGATAAGTTAGCGACAAAACAAACAAAACGTTGTTGACGACAGAGTTGGGCTTGTTGAGAGCAAACCGGGGCAATTAGCTGGCCCTCAGTATCGCGTCAGGGGGAGTGATAAAAAACAAAACTCGGTCAAGAGCAAAATTCTCCGCTGTTTTGGAGTCCTGTGAGGTGAGGGTGGGGCCGCATCATCCACCTGTATCTATACCTCTACAGAGCTGGCAATCAATCGGATTTAATGCATTCTAATTACAAAATAACTTAATTCATATTCTGAGTATTCTGTGAGGGAACTAGTAGTGCACAGTGCTCTTTGATACAAAACTGAATGACGTGGAGAAATGAGCTTCTCAGTATTTTGCTAGGATATAGCTATATTCAATTGACTTAGAATCGCATTACTATCTCTGAATTGTATCTTGTGTAGGTATCCTATTATAGGTGCCGTAAATTTATACATACTAAGTACATGGTAATTAAAAGTTAGAAATAATCAAATATTAGGTAGGTATGAATAATTAGATGGAACGATCTATAGAACTGAAAATCATCGCAAAAATACATAATAATCTTCACAAGATGATAGTCAAACATTCTCATCCGGCCAAGGACATATGCCCAATATCTTTTAGTTCGCGAACGAATCAAATCGAGTTCTTCCTATCGTGTGGTTGTGAACAACCTGGTGTCAGAGTTTAAACCGCCTGTAGGCCTCTGAGATGGCTTTACACACGTTGAAAAATCTCTTAGGTGTGTCAATTTCCTCACGATGTTTTTTTCGGGTCGCTCGCCAGTCTAGAGGATATATTATATCATTTATGAATCCAATTTAATTATTGTTTACGTGATGGTAGCTTATCGCTCACCTTAATGAATTTTATCATATCGTAATGTAATGCACAATATTATCTTATCAAACCGCGCACGTTAATTTATTTTAGAAAATACATTATTTTCCTTACTACTACGGTAGCGACTCAATATTATGTGATATGAGTAATTCTATACTTATCAAGAATTTTGCCTATTCAATGATATTTCCAGCGCCGAATTATTAGTAGGTATTTGAAATATTATTCACTTTTGTCTTCTAAAACTTATAATTCTGTACATGGCCTTTCGGTACTTTAAAATTATAACACAATTTGATCATATTCCAACTATTTCAGTTAACATAATATATAAATTTTATTAGAACAATTTACATTATATACACACACGATTGTTTTTATTTAATTTAATCGATCTTTAGTCATTATATCGCATGCAAGGTCTCGTGATATCAATCATGAAAAAGGTTTATAACAAAATTATACGCCCACTCAAAGATTTAATAGCCGTATGGTGTATGCCGATAGTGTTCCTTAGGGTTATATAAATATAATTAAGGTTTTTATTGTTTTCAATTGTAAACTAGGTAGCATCGAACAAGCGTTTTACGAGATAAGATTACGGCTTCAGGCTTAGTAGATTATATTTTAAGTTGCAACAGCGATGTAATTATAATTAATTAATAATGTTAAAAGTGTGACACAAAGTTATCTGAATCTGAGCATATAACAAACTATGAATTGATCGAACCCTTAGTAGAACTCAACGTGCAATTGTTCAGATTACCTAAAAGATGACTCGCAAAAAATATGCAGCGTCAATGCTTATTAAAACGTGATTACCTACTTGTTATCACTACATAGTATAAAACAAAGTCGCTTTCTCTGTCCCTATATCCCTATGTATGCTTAAATCTTTAAAACTACGCAACGGATTTTGATGCGGTTTTTTTTTATAGATAGAGTGATTGAAGAGGAAGGTTTATATGTATAATAACATCCATTAAATAATGGAGAAATACTTATAATATATATTTTATACCCGTGCGAAGCCGGAGCAGGCCGCTAGTTTTGTATAAAACAAACAATGACCCTCGATTAAAGTTTTTCGCAGACATTCAGATGCTATCGTCATCTCCGCTGTAAATAAAATTACCCATACTCATGATATTACAGTGTTTTCCGGTGGCTTAAATCGTGTGACCATTGAATTGGTTGGAACTATACATATAAAAGGCGCCGGTCCGTCCTAATGCGTACCGCAATTAGCACACAGGACGCTCCGGGACAATTTTATTGCGTTTAATGTCCGTCGAAACTGCTTGCCGACGAGACTTTATCACATTACGATCTCGATATCTCATCGCAATCATGGTATATGCCCGACAGTTAAGATGTTTGGACGTTTAAGTTCCTACTGGTATTCAGCACAGATGTAATGTACAACAACTAGATATGTGTAAATTCTACTTCTATGGTATTTACTTATTCAGTAACGCTGTTATTGTGATAATTTGTCATTAGATTTTGTCTTAAAGGTACATAATATCCACAAAACAACTAAGAGTATATTAATAAAACATCTAGGTAGAGGTAAAGTTTCAAAACAAAGCTGCAGGCACTGCTAGTCAACTTTATTAAAATGTTAATATGATGTCGACTGGCGGACTCGTCGCGACACATTATTACTCACAGCATTGTCATTTTGAAAGCCTCCGCATACTGCAGTTTTTGTAAGATGTCTGTATGATGTGCTCACTTACGGTTTTACATGAAGACGGAAGGCGCAACTCATCCACTGTCATAATTATTTCGGATTGTACTTTTTGTGCGTTTGCTGATTATGATCGAGTAAATACGTTGATCAAGTGCGCTACATTGTATTGTACACTTTCATTTCGGTTGGTATGGAGCATAATATTAATACGATAGAAATAAAGTCTGCATTTTGTAATGTTTACTGTTTTATTATAAGTTAGTGAAAAATAAAGCCACGCGTTGCTAAATGGTTCCTATATGATACTGTTTTATTGTTTGTGAAGCATTAAAGATCCAATATCTAAAGTGGTTACTTAGTGGAAGTCTGTAGGATATAAAGTAATGAGTATCTTCCGTTCCTAACCACAACAAGTTAGACCCTCCTTTGTCCATTGGCGTGATCGTTCTTGATCCGTGTCAATGAACTGCATCAAGACTGTACGAAAGCGAAAAATATTTATCCTGTCATAAACGTTAGCTTTATATTTTGAAAAATATCTCATTCATTAACATAATATAACATCCCTTAAAGGTTTTTACAGGTATTGATTATATCATAATTCCAAAAAAGTTGAATTGTAAATAAAGTCAATTCTATAGATCATGCCTATGGTACTTCTAAAAATACTCATCACTTCTGCAAACTATGTAAATTGACAAAAAAGCCTAAGCAATACATAAGTATAAATGTGCATGCGGGGGGATTATGGCAACACCCCCCCCCCCCCCCCCCCCCCGCTTACACGGGGAGGCCTATGTTCAACAGTGGACGTCTTTGGCTGATGATGATGAAATGTGCATGCAAACTAAACTATATTTAGGCCTGATCGACTAATTGTCCACATATACTAGGTAAAGGATGTTGGGTGTAATGTTTCATATTGTGTGAATTTCTCGGTCCTATAGCTTCTAAGATATTTTGTCGACGTTGAGTAAAAACGTAGTCTAAAGACCTGTTTGGAAATGAGCTCTAGGTAATGCAAAAATATAGGAATTATAAAATTATTATTTCTTAGAGCCACAAATCACAATAAAGCGATAGTCGGGTAGACACCGTTTTGGATCAAAAGCGTGTAAGTGTGACAGTGACAGTTAGTTATACACGTAAGGATGAATAATGTAGGTTTTAAGTATTGTAACCAATGAGAATTGTAATTAAGCGTTACAATTTACTCGCCCTCACACATGTTTATGGATATAATGTAAATTGTATACATTCGTTCCAAGTTGCGAAACAAGTTTGTCCATAATCACAATGTCGAATATATTAGGTACATAACGATTTGACTCATTCAATACACCTCATACCATCTGCAGTTGATCTCAAAGAAATTCAATACGTTTTGAAAGCCTTACGAAAATACGTAAAGTATTTTGATTTGGGAGTTTTTCTACTATTACACTTTTTCTGCATTGGTTACGACAGTATTCATTGGTGATCGTGAAGAAATAGCGTGGACTAATGGACTGTGAAAAGAAACCGGACACTTCGTTTTTCTTACTTTCTTAGTTGGCCCTCCGGCTAGAGTTCGTTACACAATATCTCAACCACAGAGCACAGCGGATATACTCAGCTTACGTTATATTAGGCTTGCTAGAAAGGCAGCGTTTAACGAGACTAAGTAGGCAATATTGCACAAACGTACCTAGTTAGATTTAGTTATTTTAATCTTCATTTCTCTTTATATAAATTCATGTCATATTAATATATTCTATAGTAAGAATATTTTAGTAACTCTCGTGTCCATATTAATTTATCAGCAAAAATCCCCGACCCTTCGCTGGTACTGGCAATTCTCAAATGGCACCCGATAACACTTACTTGACCAAAGAATCTGGCTTAAAAGCTCTTCGTCGGCAAATGCTTTCGCTACTACACGTCGCAACCAATAAGATATCTTTAATTCTTTATCGTTATGCTGTCTACAACGTGAGCCAATTATCGTTTTAGGTTAATAATATGTACCTTATTCCGATTGGCTTCTGATTAAATAATAATTATCGGGACTCCTTAATTTCTTCCGCTTTGAAATTTAGCAAAATGTGATTAAACCTGTTTAATGAACTCAAGTGAATCTTACAGATTTTTTAGAATCATTTCTGATAGTTTAGATTTTTTAGAATCATTTATCAAATACCTTGGTACATTTACGACCTGATTGGCGTAGTGGCTAAGCGATTAGACCGCTGCGCTAAGGGATGCGGGTTCGATTCCCGCACGGGGCAAAAATTTGTGTGATCCACATTTGATTGTCCCGAGTCTGGGTGTTTGTGTATGTGATATTTCATGTTTGTGAAATGCACCCACGACACAGGAGAAATTCCTAGAGTGGGGCGACGTTTAAAAAAAAAAATTAACAGTCGTACACTGTAAAATAAGGTAAATTCTGATACCCCATCTTCAAGTAGAAAAAAAGCACCGCTGCCGAAGCAATAGAGTTCCGTTTTCTTGCAAACACACAGTTTGATACAGAAGCTGTATCGCTAACATAAGCTAGATATGTTTCCTCCGTAATACGCTTGTTGTTCGCGTTTGATGCTCAGCTAATGTGCGATAATGCGGGGTCTGGGTGGGTAACGACAACGTCTCAATCACTCGCCTGACACGACCACCCTGATTACCGTACTTATGAAATCATTAGAAGACCTCATTACTATTTTGTGTACATGCTTTTGTACTTAAAGTTTAACCTGGTTGCTTGTGTCACCTTATATTTTATGGTAATATCGGTACTTTGGACAAGCATTTACAAAGCCCTAAGTGTGAATTGCTAGCGAAAAGTGTAATTCGGTTTCCTGTTACGAAGTTTTCGCTCGTAAATGTATAAAGCGCCCGATAATCGGTGATTTGTATCTTATCACAACGTCTTCCGGCTTTTGAAGATTAGACCTAACGGTATAAAAATGTAGGTAGTATTTTGGTAAGTGGGAAATACTAGCCTTTGGTATCCATAAACTTTAGCTTGAAATGTTTCGAATAAAGTATTTTAAGTGTAAAGTATATATATATACATCTTAATAGACTTGTTTTGCGTTCTCTTCATACGTTCGCATTGTACTCAATTGGCCGGCTGTAACTTGGCAGCAAGTAAAACGTAAGGTGCGGATAGGTCACCTCTTCACTCATATCTATATGACAAGCGTTTATATAATTATATTCTCACGATTGGCAGTCTGGGAGGCACTTTGGCTACAAACTTGGGGACTGCCTGAGATCGCTGCGCTGCGATAGAATTCGTTTACTAAATCTAAAAGAAAACAAAATATGTTACGTAGGTAGGATACATATTTTCTTTTCAGCAAGTAGTTCATCCCGGAAAACTAAGAGCTTTCATCTCGTATTGAGCCGTGGGCACAACAGACAACTGCGGGACATTGATTTTATATAAGGGTAGATTCGGATCATATTATTGACGTCCGCTGAAAAGGTTTGTTTGCCATGTCCTTGCTAAAATACCCACTCCACAATCCATGAGTTTCGGATAAAGTATACTGTGATATTTTTATCTTTTTTGTGATAAACGCTACGCGGAATAATTGTTAGCGGACTACAAAAATGTTACACACTAAAGCGAATAATTCCTATTCATATCGCAGTTATCACTTGTACAAATAGATATCTACGTATTATATGTAGGTATCTAAGATACCTAATTACGAGAAAGAGCAATCGACATTAGTTGAACTTTCCCATGGACAGAACTTCAATAAATGAAGATTCTACTTTTTATTTCGGACATTCGTGAATATACCAGGTTCTCACGCTCACACTAAAACAAATACTTGTCCTGTGCAGCAATCAAAGCCACGACCCCTTGGCGAGACATAACATTGCTCTTATCGATGAATGTTATATGTTAAACATTTGCATAAACAGTTTAAACAAGTATTTCATAAATTTTACGCTTCATTTTAGAATGGTAGTCTCAAAACAGGGATTTTATTCGCAAATTTTAAACGCGAGCGATGCTCACTGAATGCCGTGCTCGAACCTTATCGGGCTCGTTTGTCCTCCGGGAAGCTCTTTAAACCGATACGGGGTGTTCTAGCCTTCAAAGGTTCCTATACGAAACGAGTGAATCACGCTTTCATATACACTAGCATAAAACATGTAAGGTAAAAACTTCATCTACATAACTTTACACCTATAACAAACACTCGTTAAGATCAACGTACCTAAAGGTCGTTGCACTTAAAACAATGTTATGTAATACTAGATCTGTTAACATTGTTACATATTTATACTTTCCGTTATTATCACATGTATACAGCGTACTAAATTAGACTGTAATTCGTTGTAGCGCTTCACGGTCTCAAGTGTAACTTCCGTACTCTTTGTATAATATATAAGCGAGTCTTTTTCTTGATGTTCTAACATTATCATACAATATCATTTCGGAGAAAAATCGTCTTATAAGTTTGTTTGTTTTTCAGAGTTAGAAAGTAGATATCATTGCATTATGTTTTTGTTAGTTTGATTGTTAGCACCCACATTTCGCACTATTGAATTCTTAGTGGTGCCTCGAAATTCGTAAGGCAGGCTCTAGCATGATAAAATTTACATGAGGTATCTGCTTGGGTTTGAAACCGTTATAACGCATGTAAATCCATCCGGTCCGGAAACCACAACCTTGCATAGTAGAATAAATTAAAGACAGATATTTTCATATCATTAAACTTGTACTAACCAACCAATTTTATTACCTACAGAACAGCTCCTGAAATAAATGCAATATATGTGTATGATAAATAAGAAGTATCAGATATTACACTAGCAATCGTCATTTAAACACTTTACAAAAAAGGCCTGGTGTTACACTGTTCAAAACTTTGAACCTTCGTACGTGAGAGTACGTGCGTTATGTTATGTCACACTATCATTATCCTAACACAGTTCCCATCTACATTATTTTTAGCGCTAAGGTTAAATAGTGGTCCAGTGCTATTAAAGTCTACAATTTGACATAGTACCTACGTAAATAATTCTAGAACCTAACAGGCTAATACCATCGGTAAATCGGTACTAATTGTGCCTAATTGGTTTGTTACATAGCCTGTCTACTGGCTGCAGTGATAATTGTAACTTAAAATACAGCATAGGTATTGAGTATAATTTCAATACCTACTCGGCTATAAAGTAACAAGATAAAAAGAGTTCCTCTGTTTTTTTCACTGTAAATAATTCAAACAAACTTTTGTTTCAGGTAATTCATCCAATACAAGACTCCGACAAACCGCTCTAGGTATATTTTAAACAGCTCAGTTAATAAATTTTTACACTTCCCCTCCGTTCACTGCGTTATTGTGGCAATTCTCGATTTCCGTTGTTCCGGCAATATTTTGTATGTTCCTTTTTACGAGGAACATAAAAAACAACTCAGAATTCGCTTGTACTTGTGTAGTCGTCGTTTTGTAGTATCGCGTTGACTCCGGCCAGGTTCTTCGACCTTCTAGTAATATGAAACAGCGTTTTCTAATTTTTTGACCATATTCTAAATGGAAAAATCACTCAGCAGCGGCAAGCGATTACTCGTCTTGTGATACGAGGGTGGCGGTGACGGAGCTCCCGGAGCCGCCTGTCCACATAAATAATCGAGAGCTTACAAATTCACCCACCCCAACTTCACTCCACAATATCATGAAAACTTTGAACCAAATTGATCGCGAAACGTAACTCGCTAATGGTGTGTAAGGCCGATTATATTATAATGGACAGCTTAAATGCCACTTGCCAATTTAAAGAGGATCCTTCAGTATTTAAGAAACTTCTTAATTAATTCGCCCGTTACATGATCGTTATAGTCGTGTCGTTTAAAATTATTAGTATTGGTTACAATGTTCCGCGGATATGATAGGTGCATAACTAATGTCACTTGCTTACAAATACGCAATTGATTTGGAGTACTAAGCGGGCGGGTGCTGGGGATAGTAAATTGGGCAGTGGAGATCCCCGGAGCATAAATCGACATTGTTCTGTCAACGTGTGGGCGTGTCCGCCTCCGGCCAGCGGCACCTCTCCTGATACACAATGTCCACCACATATTCGATTCAATCTTACTTTCGCAACAACTGTATGAATTAGGTTTTTAAATGCTTACTGACTTGTAAATTCTTCTGAACCTCAAGTGGATTTATAGCGTCTTAAAGGGGTTTATAAGTATCTGGTTATAATTGATTACCTACATATGCTTAGTGATGATATAACTTGGAAAAAGAAAAGTAGAAAACGTCCTAATGCTCTTAGGTATTTTGATACATATTTTAGAACTACTTATTTTACAATAACTGAAGAAAGAATGACAAAGTGCAAAAATCGTTTTAATTAATCGTCAAACAAATCATACCGGACTGGTGTCTAGAGTGCGTCAAGCATCATCAACATATAATATGCAGAATGGATGACGTCAAACGCGCAAACTATTCAATAACAGGAAAAAAGAAATAATTCTGGAGCGATTGTAATCGTATGGTGCATACAATTGACACAAGTGATGTTAATCCAATTTGTTTGTATAACATACCAGAAATCGCACTTGTATAATTATTATTGTGTAAAATAATGTCCTACTGCAGTATTTCCAACATAACAATACTAAGTAGCCTCATGAGGATTCCAAACTGCACTTGTCAAGTCCTATACAAAAACACTACAATAATCTTAACGTATTCGCTGGGACGTTATTTATTCAGAAATAGTAAATAAGAATATGTGGAAGCAAACAACCGGCGCCGGCGGCTGACTCGTCGTAAGCAAATATAGCATCCATCTGAGCAGACCTTAAGGTAGGTACAACTTGCCTGAGTTATTGCATTGGATGTAGAAACATAATAATATAACGCTTTTTTCACAAGAAAGATACCGACATAGTAAGTCAATTATGCGATTGCATAGCTATTAGGGGGTAATGTATGCCTGGGTATTGTTATTGTCTAAGTGTGGGCTGACATAGTATTGTAATGTTCTTCTAGTACATTAAAACTTATCTCATGTTCACGCGTACTCGCATTGTGAAGGTTGAAGCACATACGATTTACGTTTCATATTCTTGTACCGTGCCCGTCACCTTTACGCCTTCCAAACTTAGTTTTGTTGGCAGATCGATTATACGGCCGTCGCAAGTTTGTGAGCATGTTTCTGCCGGAGACCCTTTTTTATCATATATACTATCTTAATCTTCCTACCTCCTCAAACTTTCATTTGTGCTCGTAAATGATGTAGCGAAAATCGTGATAAGATTACAAGCGCATACGTCCGCGGTAACGATTCAAGCATTCAGCGTTACGTTCTGAGAAATCCCGATCTCGTTACGATAGTTGGTGTTGAGCACCCCAGGGCCGCCGCCGCGCCGGTCCAAAACTTATCGTGGGAGATACCGGGACGATGCTGCCGCCGTGCGATGAATTAATTTGCCACCCGCTATTATATAAACTACCTAGATTGCAATAAAGATACCTTTGGCTCTGGGTTTTCAGTGTACCGTCACATTATTATCTTGTTCCCGAAAATGTACGCTAATTTACTGTACATTTATTAGTATTCAATAAAGCGGCGTCTATTTGATGGCGGTTCACGCTAGCGTTTCAATATGGCCATTAATTACAGCTATGATTTATGTTTTGTCTATTGATTTACATGAAATGTGGTGGTGTTCCCTTGAATTTATGACGACACAACAACAAAGAGAAACTGGGATATTCGATGGATGACCTGATATGAGCTACACTATTATTCATGTTACGGTAAATAGATTATGGTCTCTCTATATCTGCCTACTGCTTTGAGCTACAATTCCTTTCAGTCGCCGAGAAATCGAATCGTGAAAGTATGTCGTCATACTATTCAATTTTTTAAATACATAGGTAAACTTAAATCATACTAATACTAGATGTAAAATTAAAAAGACATGCTTTGTGGAAATGGTTGTTAACATGTAAGGAAACTTTTCAAAACTAGAAAATTTATGTAAATGCGGGAACTATGCGGAAAACGTAAAGTGAAAGTTTGCGGTAATGATTCAACAAAACCATATACGTTATTGTAACTAGTCTCTGTGAAACAATAGTCTTGAAGCGTTAAGTATTGTTACGGCAACGGTTACGTCATACGGCGCGGTTTCGTGTTTGGTTTACTTTTAATTTCACGTTATTATGTTAGTTAATATTGCTGTAGTTGTGTGTTAGTTGAGGGCGGGTATTCCTTGTTAATGGTGTGCTGCGCCGGTGGGTCCACTCTCCTTGTCGGTGATGGATCATGGATGCGGCGCGCTGGCTGCTATCCGTCATCGAAGCGGATGCCACCGACGCATGTTTCCTTCGTTTTTTGCAGTCGCTTAGCTGTACATCAGGCGGCGGACGATATAAATCCTTGTGTACCTACTTGTCACATATGAATAATATAATAAAAATAATGTCATTTGTTCTCCCATTACCGCGTTATCACTACATAGTATAAAACAAAGTCGCTTTCTCTGTCCCTATATCCCTATGTATGCTTAAATCTTTAAAACTACGCAACGGATTTTGATGCGGTTTTTTTTAATAGATAGAGTGATTGAAGAGAAAGGTTTATATGTATAATAACATCCAATAAATAGTGGAGAAATACTTATAATATATATTTTATACCCGTGCGAAGCCGGAGCGGGCCGCTAGTTTTTATTATAAAGATTCATTTCAATCCTACCTATTAAAATGTATAATTATGATTTACCTATATGAATATTAATAACCAATTAGAATTAGCTTTTAGATTGTGATCTCTATTAGGCTATCCGGATATTACAGTTACCAGAACGTTGAACATCGAACATCTCATAACTGTAATATATTTAGTTTCAAATGTTAGTTGAAAGCATGTAAGTATTTGAGCTAGACTCTACGTTCCCCGCTGTAATAACGACTAAGGTCAATACACAAACTGCGATTTGAATAGTCTGAAACGATGAATCTGATTGTCTTTAAGTACAAATAGGTTACTGATATAATGTCCTCCTGACCGAATTTCGGTCACGGCGGCCTGTCTCAGCTGAGACTAGCCATCTGCGCAGGAGATATTATAGTACCTACACAAGTATGCGCGCAGACACAGGTGCACTCCCTATTCCCTCACTCTCATAATCCGATGGGACGGTAGACCAACACGACCAGAGAGAGATCAGGCGCAGGACCAACAGCTTTACGTGCCTTCCGAAGCACGGTGGGGTCTCGACATGTGAAAACGGTCACCCATCACAAGACTGACCGCGGCGAGCACGGCTTAACCTCGCAGATCGACTGATCTGCCGGGTAGCCGGTTAGCTACGAGCTCCACAATTTTGGTTACTGATATAATATGATAATAAACACCGGAATAATTTGTATTTTTTTTATAATGATCAACGACGTTTATAGCGCCTGCAATTAACAGTTTTACTAATGTAGATAAAAATCACTATATTAAAAAATACTTTATCATTATCCGTTATCTTTCGTCAAGGATCAAAACGAGTACTGTTCAAGCAAAATCAATTAATAATGTCTACACCAATAAGAAACCGTAACTCTTTTTTGAAGATAATATATCTTCGATGACTTTATCTGTGCGTGTTTATTAAATTTGATAATTCATCAATTCTCAGGCTTCGCCGTCCATCGTCCATCTACGTGATAAGAAGTTCTCATATTGAAGTGCGCTACTTGTTGCGATGTTACATAAAACATTAGCCTCCCGTGGTGATCTGTCGTGTTTCGTTTATCATATTATCTTTATCGATTAAGCCTCGACTCAGAATTTCCAATTCACCTTTATCTTTTCGTATTCATTGTATTAAAAGGGTCTCCAACTCGCTCTCGTTATGGTTAGCGCGGATTAAAGTCGTCCAAGTTTTTATCCATCTTTTCAAACGGCAAGGGCCTTAGTCGTGTCGTTAAATAAATCAAATTTAAGATTTCGTGGAGCATTAATCATGTTGCATGTAGTCGGCGGAGTGCGTCGTGTTTGATAATTCAGTCGGTGCCCGACGGAGATGAAGTGCGTGCGTGAGCCAGTGTTCGGTCTACGTTTTTGCCCTGCGTCCGTCGACTCGTCTCATTGTCTCACCAGGCGGCATATTGAATCCTTACTATTCGACACACGAAGTAATACAATAATTAAAGCTTCATTTGGAGTTGTTAAAATTATGTGCTCTTGAAAAGGAGGCAGCTGATTAATAAATTCTGTTTATAGTATGTCCATTTGGAAAGAAATGCTAAGTATACCTACTTTCTTTTCTATGTATTTGTTTGATAATTAACTGAAAAAAACATACTACGTTGAAATTGTTTTGATGTTCAGCACAGGGAACCAAAACGAATAGCTATAATGATGTCCAGCTATTACTAAAGCGCTCGTTAAGATACAGGGCATAGAGTGGTTGCCGATGTTTTCGTTGTATGTGAAGACAGGTACTGATAGATTGTCATAAATGTCATTTTTGAGGTGATGCAGCGACGGTCGTAAAGAAGCGGTCGTTGTGTCACGGGTAGGTTCCACGGATCCTAGAAAATTGGATCTTACATTGTTTCTGTGACACCGGAGATTTTTGCGCTCGAGCTAGTCACAAAAATTTTATTTCGCGACCCGGAGACATTTACGAACCGTCGTAAAACTGATGGTCTGAAACACTGAAGGTACAAACGTTCCTTTTTTACATATATGATTACTCACTTTAAGCGTACATTATTTTTATGTATAAGTTAGCTACATCAGTGAATTTTAACGCTACTTGTCTTTTATAACAAGTACCTACTCGTGAAATTAAATTAAATCTTTTACACAACCTTAATCGACAAAATGTTCAATTACGGCCACTGTTTTTAAACATTAGGACAACCCTACTATCTACAAATCTATGCACTGCATTATTTAAATCCGAGAGCACTTTGCTTTGTCTATGATTACTGCAGTAGATATGTTGATAGCTCAATTAATGAGCGGGTGGTGCCGACAGCCCCGGGTCGGGTGCATATTGCCTGCTTGCGCCACGCCGCGCAGCGCTCTGCCGATTGAATTCTTGGCAAACAGTCCCACACTGTCATCGAAAGTCTTTGGATATAGCGTACAAGTTTTAAACGCAGATGTGAACATTAATCGCTCCTTTATCCGCGACGGCTCCTAAGCGCCTTTCAACTTTTAAAGATTAATATTAAAACTTTTTTGTAAGATTTTCATGAGATAAACTGTTGCGGAAGTTCCGCTTCATTGTTGTACGAGTCCACCAGACGCGGCGGCAGCTAAGTATATTGACCATCGCCAAGTTAGCCTCCACCAAAGTACGCCACTTTAAGTAACTTTAACTCGGTAAAAGCTATGGCCCGGAAAGCCCCTTTTTCTCCTTTTATTGCTAAAGTTCTTTCATACGTGTCTTGAGAACTTGAAAATTCTCTTTTTAATGTTAACTTAGCGCCTCTGTGTGGGTCACTACAGTTTTCCAATTCTATTGCGCCTGTATTCGCATTTGGAGTGTAGGGGCTTTAAAGTACTTAAATGTTCCCGTCCGAGTCTGCATTCGTTGGCAGAGTGCCTGTTTTCACGAATTGTTGCCCTCGGAGCGAGCAAGCGACTGCGACAGCATCTGTACCCACCTCGGCATTTCGCTGTTCCTGTCGTCCGCACCAACTGGGGATTATTTATCTAAATTTAGAACAGTTTATTGTCAGAAGCAAGCACTGCTCATTCATTCTATATATTTTGTGCTACTTTTCTATTGTTTATACTCATGCAACCTAGTTGAATTGCTTAACATATCATACATACTTACGTAATCGACTCACTCAGCAGAAACTTAACGACATGAACGGAATTATCACACTTCCACTTTTACTGTTCTAAATTATGCGAAGTTTTTTTTCCGCAATGGTTAATTATTATGAGCCGAGGTTTTATGCATGTAAATGCGGTAAGTTGTTATGATATGACTAAAAGTAATAAAGTTTATTGTAGCTAAAAAAATCATAGTAAAACAAAAACTAATAAAACGCTAGTAATTGTAAAAGCGTTGGGCGCTTTTTGTTAAATTCTAAAGTGTAATATTTCTTACATCAAAATACGTCAATGTCAAAACCCCCTAATGGACACAGTAGACTACGACTACACTACAGTTAGACTGTTGCAGCTTAACCAATATCGATTTCGTCTACATGCCTTCTATTGCATATTAAATTAAAATGGGAAAGGACTCGGGGCGGCGCACTGTATTATGCAGTCGCGTACTCTTGATCAGAACTCCATTGCATTCACTAACTTTAAGGTCTTGCTTCTAAGCGGCAGCGCCTCACTTTTCTTCAAAGCATTCCTCGCTACTACACTTTGTTCGTGCCATCCCATCCACTCAATCTAAACGCGCAGTATTCTTTTAACGATGATAAAGATTTTATCAAAAGTCAATTATTGACTGCATAATATGCGATACAAGAACAAAAGTCCATTTGAACGTTGAATCTTTTAAAATAGAACAAAAATAATAGCAATGGATGTCGTAGACTGATTGTAATTTCCGTTATTGTTTCCTTGAGCATTCATTAGAGATCTGACCGTTTTTCTTCGTCATTCAGGTCTAATTGCACCCTATCCGTTTGCTAAAATTGAACGAACAATAAAATCTATTTTGAACTGAGCATCTAAGGACTATTAGCGACGCTAACAAATTAGTCCATCATATCATACGCAGTTGCTATGAAACCTACTTTCTATGTACCTATCCTTCTAGCAACGTTATCTAAGGACGGAATGCTAGTAAGGCATTTATAAGTAGCTATAATTTCTCGTTATTTAGAGGTATTTGTTTTGATA
This sequence comes from Abrostola tripartita, assembly GCA_905340225.1. Taxonomy (NCBI): domain Eukaryota; kingdom Metazoa; phylum Arthropoda; class Insecta; order Lepidoptera; family Noctuidae; genus Abrostola; species Abrostola tripartita. The sequence goes on from HG996494.1 coordinate 4,549,960, forward strand.
GCAAGAGCAGGTAGGTAACTAAGCAGGGTTGACAACACGTAGAGCTCCAGACACGATATATAATTTAAGGCAATATACTGAATACGTTTTCTCCATCTCGAAGGTTGAAACTGGCGCGGAGTGTGTCGCTAACTTTAAAGATATTCCTTGAATGTCGCAGTCCTAAGTCCTGAGGGAGTAGTTACGTGCCTGTATGCAGCGCCCGAGGCCTTATGTACGGTGGTACACCGCTTCGATCGTTTAAGATCAGTTATAAACTAATGTGCAATCTCCTTTAATTCGATAATATAGTTTAATCAAATTAAAAACTTACCGCTAATTACAATAAACACAGAAATCTATCTTCTCGATCTTGAATCTAAATCAAATGTAACAGTTAGTTAGCCTTTAGCGCTTGGAGCAGCAGATTCGATTATCGCTTTATTTTCGCAGATATTAGTTCCTAGTAGTAGGAAGTTCCTACTACTGCGTTTGTACATGTGCAGTATTCGCAATGTAGAACCGGGCAATTGTTTATATTTAATCAGCACACACCTATCAAAGTGGCTTACAAATATTTAAAATGTGTCTGCCATAGACATGACGACATTCTCCTCATTATTTATAACCGTGCAAGCGTTGCAGTTTAAAGTGACAGCAGAGTTGAGCGGAGCGACTTCTTATTCAATTTGCATCTTCGTAGCAAACTGCTGAAAGGCGAAAATCTATGAAAAAGAAGGCATCATTCCCAGTACATCAAGGGAACGCTGACAACGACACGTTCTAATAGAAAATTTTCATATTCATAAGGACGTAGAAAATTTGCATATAAAACGAGCAACTTCGCCTCCCCCGACCCGCGGCGCTGGGTCGAGCACCCTGTTTTCCATTCTCTCTCCTTGTAAGAAGTCAGGAAGATTTTAGTTTACATTTAAAAAGTTTCCGAGACTTTCAATTATGTAAGCTCAAATTTACACATGATTTGTTCAAGTGGAAGCGCTTGTTATAGTTTCTGCAAACTACTTGTGAAAATGAAAAAAGATTACTGAAGCTTCAGTTCCGTCTACATAAATAAACAAAATTGTTGTTTTCACAAATATTTATACAGGTCTGTGTACCTACTGAATCAACTTTGATTGCTTAATTTGAACTTATTTGACTTCCGAGAAAGTCATCAACTGTAGCAACTTTATTTAATTCAAATATCTATTTAAATTATAAAACGTTGCAAGTTTTGAACACATAATTATAAAGGAATATCGAAATTTCTACTTCATTACGTAGAATGTATTCGTATCGAAAAAATATTGAATCATTATTCTCTAGTAGGTGGAGAGTACTTTCTTTTTGTGTAAATATAAAACGTATTGTTTTGAAATGTAGATGTAACGATTATTTAATATTCTTTGAGACGACGAATACTACGGCGTAACGAATAATGAAATTTAAAATATTCTAATTCTGATATTATTGCTTTAAATTACATAAGAGGTCGGTCATCAATTCACCAGATGAAACTAATCCCAGTAACATTTATGATTGCGCAAAGAGTCACGTTATTTTAAATTGTAATAATTAACGTTGTCGTCAATTAAAATTTGAAATCCCTGGAAACGTTGAAATTTAAGGTTTCGTTTTTATTATTATGTTTTGAATTGCAGCCGGTTTTAGATTTTTGTGTACCTAATTTGTTCGAACCGTTTATACAGATGAAATAGAGTACGGAGACTGCGGCCAGTGGCACTGGCATACACTTGGATGGAAATGAATTGTTTGCGGAGTCAACCCTGCTACAGGATTATATGCGGTTTGCTCCCGCTTCGGCGTAAATTGGATCTCGAATGAGATGTCTTTTTCCGAATCGGTTGCAATGCTTGTTCATTTTTAACAGACTGTGACGGACCAATGAATCGATTCCCTTGAACACCGATTGCTTTATTCCGTTTCATATATCCATGATATTTGATCCAGCAATCATTATTTGTACATATCTACACACAACAAAATAGTAATTTTAAGTAGGCAGTTATTGAACGAGTATATAATTTTAACGTTTTATTAAAATAAACCCTGATTGATTATCTAAATCTTATAAATTGATATGCGCGATCTAGTAATCGAACCTTAGGAAAATCATTCTTGCGACTCAAGGGGCTGATCAACTATTTTGGTTATCAATATTACACCTGGGAAAATTAGGGATTTTAAATTCCTGAAACATTTATCAAAAACCTGACGTCATAGATATGATATTTTGTGGTCTCATATAATATTCCATTAATTTTAAGGTCAGAGAGATATTAGCCAGATTGCTTCCATAACTAAGGGATCATGACTCTCATATCCGTCCATCAAGATGAAATTATTGAAATATCCGTACATTATTTGTGATATTGGTAGCGAGGCGAGCACGCGCGAGGGTCGTGTGAAATCCTTATTGCCCAACAACAATGCGCCTCGTGACTGCCAATGCGATTTTGTCTTCAGATTAAACGCTGACATAAATTCCCTTGTATTTATTATATCGATATGAAAGTGGAATCTAGCCGCTGAACCGTAATTTATGTGTGTTCTACGAAGAAATACAATGTTTGATAATCTTCAGCTTCGATATCAAACAATTGTGTTTAAGGCAAGGTTCCTGTATTAACTAAACTATTATGCTTAACTATTAAGCATACTATAAACAAACTAAATTTGTAATTAACTCGGTTTAGCCGTTGGTGATGATTCTAAACTGAGCAGTAAATGATTTCTTAGTTAGTAAACAAAGGAAGCTTCATTTTGTAATTGAATTCAGACAGATTTTCAGTGACTACTTGTCGTTGAATAGCGCGCACTCGAGCGCGACGTCCTTCCTCATAGTCGCTCAATGGATAATTGTACGTGCCAAACGCTAACTTAGCCAATCGCCGCTTCGTCATTTGTGGCGCATCATTAGTCATTAGTTAGTTGTCTGTGACGACCAAATTATATCATAATCAATAACATGTGCATTGTTTATAAATATGTTAAAGAGTAGACCGAATACTATCACTTCAGTAAACTGTACTTAGATACTATAACACATTGATCTTAGAGGTAAATTATTTTATATTCCAAACATTTTAGACAATCATGTTGTTACGGACGCCGTAGCTTTTCTTGTATTATATAAAATGACCAACGTTTGCCACCATGTAACTAATGTAAGGATTTCAATAAAGACCATTTGATATTAGGGCTATAGTTATAAGAATGTAAATTATAGTAAGGTGTTTTAATCTCACTTAGAACATAAGACCAAATGTAAGATGACGAAGAACGGACCGAGACAAAATACGAATTATCGTTCCATTCTACGCCACCCACTACTTGCGCCTCGCAAGAATTGTATATAAATGGGAGGGCTTGCTGCAAAAAATCACTCGTCGCTCGACCGTCACAGCAGCAAGCCACTCCGGGGAAATAATGAAGAAATAAATGAAGAATTGAAATATTCAAGAAGTTTTATTATACAGTCCACCTTGACAGTTGGTCCTTCGAGCCGGATCACGTTGAAGAATCACGTTGAAGAACCACGTTGGAAGATCACGTTAAGAAGATCACCGGTTACACGATTCAAAATGAAGACTAGAAGCGTTACGGCAAGAGGAAGTGAATCGGAATCGGGCTACGATAGTCGACGACCACGGACATTTGAAGAGCCACCTAGGTCGCCGTCGACGATCACGTCCGCACTTCCACGCGCCACCGGTACGCCAGCGGCGGAGATCGGCTCCGCCGCCCCGGCACCCGCGATCGCACCCCCTGCCACCGCCGCGGCAGGGAGAGTTGCGCCGTCCACAACGTACGACGCGCCCGCCGCGCCGGCTCCTCGTCTCCTACCGACGAGCAGAGCCCCCGCGTTCACCCCCAACTACGGCGAACCGTTCGCCACGCCATCCGCGTCGTGTTACCCGGCGACGCCCTCGGCATTACGGACCCCGGATTTGGCGCGAACGAGGTTAGCTGCTCATGAGGCTTCTGTGAGGGACACCGCAAGTACGATACGGTCCAGAAGATCATACGGAAGTGACGTGGCACGAGTCAAGAAGGCAGAATATGAGGCCCAGAAGAGGATAACGGCGATAAGAAACGAGCAGTTAGAACTAGAGAAGACTCTCGTTAATAAGCGATTGGAGTACGAAGTGTCAGTAATTGAGGCGGAGGCTGAGACCCGAGAAGAGGGCTCGGTGCGCATGAGTGAACACAGAGTGGACGAGTGGCTTCAAAATGTTGACCGAAGTCACTCTCCAGTTGCGGACCCGCTGCGAAGGGAGCAGCCGCCGCACCCCGTCACGCATGTCACCCCGGAAGCCGCCGCTTACTCCAAGCCCGCTGCACATAGGGACGCCGTCACGCCTACCAGGGACGACCGACAACGGAGACAACGATCGGCCTCGCGGTCACCCACCAGAGGGCAGCACCAGAGAGGGATAGAACAATTAGCCGATACGTTGGAGAAAATAATACGCGTACGTCCGCCGCCCCGACAAGTGACCGAGTTACCAGTGTTTACCGGAGCGGCCACCGAATGGTTGCCGTTCAAGGCGGCCTATGACGACTCGTTGAGCATCTACAAGTTTACCGCGATCGAGAACTTAGCGAGGCTACGCAACTGTATCAAGGGAGAAGCAAGGGAAGCGGTGTCGGCGCTCCTGTACGCCGCGACCGACCCGCAAGAGGTTATGAACACGCTGGAACAATATTATGGGAGGCCGGAGATACTCATGGATCGAGTGGTAGAGGACTTAAAGAAATTACCCCGACTCACAAGTGCGGCCAGTGATTTAAATTCGTTCGCAGTGAAGTTTCAAAATATAGTGTGTGTGATATCGAAAATGGATAACCGCGGATATATATGGAATCCGATGTTAGTGCGCGAAGTAGTGGAGAAGCTGAGCCCGCATGTAAAATCAAGATGGTGCGACTACGCTTCGGAAGCCATGGAGACGTCGCGTGAATCAGAAGTGATACTGCTGTCCAGGTTCCTGATGCGAGAGGCTGACCGAGCCATGAGATACGCCTTCGCGAACACGACGTTCGCGCCTGCCTTACGAAAGGATTCAAGGAGTACGGCGCCGGTCAACGTCAAAAAGAAATCAGGACGTGAGGCGGTTTACACGACGTCTGAAAAACAGGAAGAACGTAAACAAGGGTGTTTGTGTTGTGGTGGTGATCATGAGGTGCCTAAGTGTGTGAAGTTCCTGAGGATGAACGTCGACGAGCGCTGGGAATGGGTACGTACTGCTAGAATATGTTTTAAGTGTGTGACGAGTCGCCATCGACGCGAGTTTTGCCGAGCTAAACGGTGCGGCCAAGGGGTCTGCAGCCGCCCACATCACGCGTTGCTGCACAGGGAACGAGACGAGAGGGAGGCACCAACGGGTGAAAAACCAGATAAGGCGGCTAACATCGAGAACTCGCACACACAAGAAGCGGTCATGACCGTCTCAGCGTCCAGTAGTGTACCCCAGCGAGTATTGTTAAAAATGTGTCCCGTGATATTGAAAGGGCCCGGCGGGCAGATAACTACGTTTGCATTATTGGACGAGGGCTCGACGGTGTCACTCGTCGACGAGGAACTGACACGCCGCCTAAATGTAAGCGGGCCGACCTCCACTCTACGAATACAAGGGGTGACATCACACCAACGAGAGGAATGCAGCCAAGCGGTTAAACTACAGATACGCGGCCAAGACGGAGCGTTCCAGGAGCTGCGCGCGCGAACTATGAGGGACCTACGACTGCACAGTCAAACCATAGATAAAGGTACGCTGACTAATTACCCACACCTCCGGGACATACGGAGCGACGCGATGTGCGGAGAGGCTACACCAAAGGTGTTAATAGGGGCCGACAACTGGCATTTGATAGTCACACGCGAATTACGTATGGGTAAGAGGAATGAACCTGCAGCGTCGTACACTCAGCTGGGTTGGGTGATACACGGGACCGCGCCGCGCACCACGTTACGAGTACCAGAGGGACAAGTAGCGCTACATCTATACGACGTGTCCGCAGCAAAGCGGACGGATGACGTACGTCGTGTAGAGGAACTTATAAGGTCGCATTTTAGGATTGATGCGTTAGGAGTCTCACTGGCGAGGAAGGTCAAGCCGGAGGACCAGAAGGCGATTGACTTAGTGCATAGTACGATGAGGAAATGCGGTGACCATTTTGAAGTCGGGCTGCCGTGGCGTGACGAAGGGGCCTCGATGCCCAACAACTACAACGGCGCCTTGAGGAGATTGAAGTCTATAGAGAGGAAGATGGATACCTCACCCCACTTCGCGACGCAGTACAGCACGCTAGTCAAGAACCTGCTTGACAAAGGATACGCACGGGAGTGCGATGGGACAGAGGACACAAGTAAGAAATCATGGTACCTACCGCATTTCCCAGTAGTAAACCCGAACAAACCGGGTAAAATGCGCTTAGTGTTCGACGCCGCACATCAATACAGCGGAGTGTGTTTGAACGACTATCTACTGGAGGGACCGGACCTGTTGAACTCACTACCAGGGATCCTGTTCCGCTTCAGGGAGCGTCCAGTAGCCGTCACCGCTGACATCCAGGAGATGTTCCTTCAAGTAAAGGTAAGGGATTCGGATCAAGCTGCACAGATGTTTCTCTGGCGAGGGAAGGAGCGCGCTGAGCCACCGAAGAAGTACAAGATGACATCAATGATCTTCGGGGCGTCGTGTTCACCATTCATCGCACACTCAGTTCGAGACGCCAACGCGAGACTGTACGCACAGGAGTACCCCGACGCCGTGCGAGCCATCACAGCTAGTCATTACATGGACGACTACGTGGACAGCGTTGCGACGGAGGGCGAAGCAATCAGGACAGCGCGTGAAGTCATGAAGATCCATCAGAACGCGCACTTCAATTTGAGGGGTTGGTGCTCGAACAGATCCGACGTGGTGCGGAACATAACGGAGGAAGAACAGGCACGCGACACGGCGGTACGATTCGGACAGCGAGAAGAAAATCTCGACAAAACGTTAGGTTTACTGTGGCAGACAGGTGCGGACGAGCTGTGCTTCAACACGGGACTGAGTCGGTTATCACCCGAGGTGAAGACGAGGGACAGGGCGCCCACGAAACGTGAAGCCCTGGGAGCAGTGATGGCAGTCTACGACCCTCTAGGTTTAATCAGTCATTTTACAGTTACTGGTAAGATTTTGCTTCAGAACCTGTGGAGGCACGGCATCGGGTGGGACGAAACAATTCCCGAACAGGACGCTCAGCACTTCGAAGAATGGATCCAGAGCCTGGACGACGTGACGAAGCTCCGCCTGCCACGGTACTACGGTGGGAGCCCAGACGACATCATGGATCTACACGTCTTCTGCGACGCCAGCGAGCAAGCCTACGCAGCGGCAGCCTATTGGAGAATCCAGAAATCAGACGGAAGAGTACATGTAAGGCTAGTCGCAGCGAAGGCGCGGGTGGCCCCTCTGAAACCTGTCACCATCCCGCGACTAGAACTACAGGCGGCGGTGATAGGCGCACGACTGGCAGCGACGGTAACAAAGGAACACCGAGGTAAGCCTAGACGCGTAACTTATTGGACAGACTCACAAACAGTTCTACGATGGATCGAGAAGGATGCTGCGAAGTACACACCATTCGTAGCGCACCGTCTAGGCGAGATTGCTGAGTTAACAGACGCCAGCCAGTGGAGATGGGTGCCTACTAATCACAACGTAGCAGACGACGCCACGCGCCCCAATTACGCCGTACACATGAAACCAGAAGACAGATGGTTCACGGGCCCCGGATTCCTGTACGACGAGGAGGAGTCTTGGCCGAGGGAGAGGACCAAAGCTGACGCCGACGAGGACGAAGTAACCTACGCGTTAGCCGAGCAAAAGAGGGAGCGTCCTACTCACTTGCCCGACGTAAGTAGGTTCTCTTCATACGAAAAATTATTACGAGCGACGGCTGTACCCCTCCTGTTTATGGACAAATGTAAGGACAGGGCCAGTCAGATGACCGTCGACATGATGGAGAGAGCTGAGGGACTATGGATACGACAGGCGCAGCTCGACAGCTACGCCCAGGAAATACAGACGCTGCAGAGAGGAAAGCCACTTCATAAATCCAGCAGTCTGTTTAAGTTAGACCCCTACCTGGAGAACGACGTACTTAGAGTTAGGGGAAGGATTGGGCGTGCAGCAGTCACAGAAGCAAAGAAGACACCAGTGATTCTGCACGGCAAACACCCGTTCACGCGACTGCTAGTAGAGAATGCGCACCGACGAGCCGGTCACGCCAACAACGAACGTGTGATCAACGAACTACGACAACGCTATTGGGTAGTTAACTTACGCCCTACAGTGCGGACCGTCGCGCAGCGCTGTCAACTCTGCCGCATAAGGAAAGCTGCGCCAGTGAAGCCGACTACAGGAGATTTACCTCTAGAACGAATAATGGAGGCGCCACGACCTTTCACCTACTGCGGAACCGATTACTTCGGGCCCATGACTGTAGTCGTAGGGCGACGACATGAAAAACGATGGGGCGCGCTATTCACCTGCCTAACTACGAGGGCGGTACATCTAGAAATAGTTCCTAGCTTATCTACAGACTCAGCATTAATGGCGATACGAAGGATGGCGGCAAGAAGAGGTTGGCCCAGAGTTATGTACTCAGACAACGGTACAAACTTCAGAGGAGCAGACGCCGAACTACGACAGGCGTATAAGGAATGGACAAAGGACTTCGTGCACCTCGGGCTAGAACACAGGATGAAGTGGAAATTCATCCCTCCAGGGGCTCCGCATATGGGGGGAGCGTGGGAACGACTGGTCCGCTCCGTCAAGGCGGCGCTGGGAGCGACTCTACGTCAGAAGGTGCTAAAGGAAGAGGTGCTGTCGACGCTGCTGACGGAGGCCGAGCACTCTATAAACTCTCGGCCTCTGACCCATGTCTCTGTCGATCCTATGGATCCGGAGGCCCTCACCCCTAACCATTTTTTAATAGGGACTTCCTCAGGCCTTCCCCGTACTGGGCCTTGTGAGGAGGCCAGCCGCAAGCAATGGAGGGTCGCCCAGGCGCTCGCCGACCATTTCTGGCGGCGCTGGGTGGACGAGTACCTGCCTACGTTGGTGCCCCGAGGGGCGTCAGACGATCAGCGGCAGCCACTTCGAGTGGGCAGCCTGGTCGTCGTCATCGACTCCTCGCTCCCGAGGGGAACATGGCCCCGAGGCGTCGTGGAAGCAGTCTACAGCGGCCCAGACGACAAGGTGCGATCAGCGGACGTCCGAACCACGGCGGGCATCCTGCGACGCCCAACTACGAAGCTCGCCGTCCTCTGCGTAGATAGTTAGGCTACGGTAGCCCTGCGCCGGGGGGAGGATGTTACGGACGCCGTAGCTTTTCTTGTATTATATAAAATGACCAACGTTTGCCACCATGTAACTAATGTAAGGATTTCAATAAAGACCATTTGATATTAGGGCTATAGTTATAAGAATGTAAATTATAGTAAGGTGTTTTAATCTCACTTAGAACATAAGACCAAATGTAAGATGACGAAGAACGGACCGAGACAAAATACGAATTATCGTTCCATTCTACGCCACCCACTACTTGCGCCTCGCAAGAATTGTATATAAATGGGAGGGCTTGCTGCAAAAAATCACTCGTCGCTCGACCGTCACAGCAGCAAGCCACTCCGGGGAAATAATGAAGAAATAAATGAAGAATTGAAATATTCAAGAAGTTTTATTATACAGTCCACCTTGACACATGTTGTTTTTAGCCCTCGGTTCAAGTAAAAACATATTAACTGAGCATTATGTCTGTTAACAATGCACATCTGACGTGCCCGAGCCTTCGTCCGCGTTTTGTAGGTACAATTAGTTTCTTATGCACACGCCTCTCGCAGAATTGTTAAATCGTGTCTTTCGAGATTCTGGATCACCAATTTTTACTCCCGATCCCAGTAGGTTGATATGTAACGTATGTCTCGGCTTGGCAATTCTCTGCATTGTTTAAAGTTGTTTTGATTGTAAAATGTACGTGTACAGTAGCAGGATTGTGTCAAAGAAAAGAGCCCTTACATGACGTAAATCAGCGATTTTGTTGAGTATCGCACAGCCGGCGTTAACTTAGCTCCACCGACTTTGAAATTACATTTCGTCTGGAGAAAAGCTTGTAACTTTGTGGTCTTTTCCTCTTCTAGGGGCTTTGACTCGGAGAAAACATTAATACAAGTTTCAAAGCTCAGCTTTTAACCGGATTTAAAATATATTCTAGTATGTTGTAATTACATAAAACAATATTATATTACTGTAAAAATTTAGCGTTCCAGCTCAACGATTAAGAGGGTACTAATTGTTAACGCCACCAAAATCCAACCAACAGTCACAGTTTTATCTTCACCCGCATGACAGTTCTGTCTGCTTTTTGTTTATATTCCATAGTTTATAACTTCTGTATTGTTTAATGTTTTTGTCATCCACGAGTCCACTAGTGTAAACATAGACACACTTATGTTTGTTATTAAATAGGTTAAACATGCAGATTTCGTATCGGGTGAGTAATGTTAAGAGCCATTTCAGCAGCACCCACACAAAAACAATGCAAACAGTGTAGCGAGAGTTTTGAGACGGACATCAAAATTTTGATCGTTATGACAATGTTTCTTATTCGAGATTTATGAAAATATTTTTATTTCTTTAGTAATTTATTTAGACAAATTATAATTTCTACAATAATAATTTATTCACCAATTATAAATAAATCATGTTTTGTAAAATTTATTTTAATAATAAATGTAAGCGATTGTATTTTTGGAGGATTATTACTCAATTACGCAAAAACGGTTAAAAGGACATAGAAAAAAAATTGCACATAGATAGTTTATAACCTGGATTAACATATTAAAGGCTACAAGCTACTTTTCATGCGTAAAAAAATCCAAGTGGACCAAGTCGCGGACAAAAATAGTACAGTCAAGATTAAAGTAGCTGAATATTAATTTAATAAAATATCATAAACTAATAAAATAATATATTTTACTTGATAAGAAACAAAACCGAATGAAAATAATACATAGAAAATGAAAACGTTGTGGTCGTAGTATAAACATGCGTTTGCAATACGAATATTCGTAATTTGAAATTAGAAAAAAATTACACAGATCCTACCTCATTGGGCGCTCGGGCCCGACTGATCATTCTAGGTTTGTGCATCATAATTTATTGTGATTTGGAGTGATATTGAAAATGATGTGATTTCTAATTCAATAAAGGAATTTTGAAAATCACTGTATTATTAGATTTCTTAAAGAGCATAGTTTATTATGACATGATTTTAAAATTAAAATATACCTTTATTCAAACCAAAAAGTCGCGATAAAATTACAGTATAAACCGTGAAAATAGGTTTCAGTTTTATTTTTTTTATCAATTAAAAGTGTAATTAATCGAAAATTTTGCACCGTAAGTTTCAATAAAAATATATGCTTAATGCTTACTGTATTTTTATCGTTTAAATTTGTGAATGTAATTGATAGAATTTGGAGCCCGAAATTGACTCTACGATGATTTTTCAAAAAACGTGTTGCGGGAGATTGATCACCATATAGCAATTAAGTTATTTTTTGTAAATCTATTAGCTTATGTGTCAATGCGAAAGATTGGTCTGCATTTTGCTTTTATATATCAATTCCTAAATACTACCTAAGATGGTAAATTAGGCGTCCGAAATCTTAGAAAACTGCGTAAAAATGTAAAATGGCTCTTAAGTTGAATTTATTTTGAAACATTTATTTGAGTTCCACTGGACTAGCAAAGTTGTAGAGCGTTTAGAACTTTGTGGCGTCGCTTAGTATTCGAATAAAGAGGTTTCTTTAAAGTTGGTCGATTCAGGGCACGGGTGGCAGAGGGTGGTAGTGTGGCTCCGCAGGCTGCCATCACAGGGAATATTAAGGAGAGACGTGCTAGTCGCACCATTCACCGTTTCCTTTCATGCATTCCCGACTCATCTATCGCATTTCTTTACAATCCCAATCGCCACACACGTGATTTGAAAACGTTTAGCTTTAAAATAAGAACCCGCCCGATTTTAAGTAAAAAAATAAGGCTACACATTCAATGTGGGATGCTTCCGAATTGCATGTTTAAATTCTCTACCAACCCAAACTACCTACCTGTATTGTGTCAAGTTGTATAGAAATGGATAACAACGGAATAAAAGTTTATGAGGTGTTATGGAAACCTAAGGGTAGCAGGAACAAAACTTTGATATAACAAATAAGTCTCTCACAAACGTCACTTTTTAATCAACGAACCAAATCAGACAAATATTTTTTATGGTACATATTTTGTCTTAATCCAGAGTTCGGTGAATATTGACCTTAATAGCATAGCGAAGTCGTAGACCGTGGCATATAAAAACTAGTCAATGTCGTATTATATGGAATTATGGACCTACTGAAAAATAAATTACACGTTACACTACTGGTTCGCTACACATAATGCGACAAGTTCGCTCTATATGGTTGGCATATACATATACCTATATAAAAATAGTACAAAAAGGGAAGATTTTTGCGTCCACACACGCCCATCCCGCCTTTTCCATGTCGGCGTGGTATTGCGGCAGTCGTTGCACTGGGGACCGCTCGTTAGGGACTGTCCACTAGGATAAATTGAGTTTTCTCTATCGCCTACTGTAACTGCTCGTTCGGTTAAACTCAACCTCGTACTACGTAACAATAGTCTTTTTATACGTTTGTTACGTATCCACAGAAGTTACTACTTCATTGGTAGTGAAACAGAAATACGAACACATCTAGGATTAACTTAGATTGGGTCACTTATTTTTGTTTGGTTAAAAGTTTTCTCCTGAAACTAAAAACAGTTTCTATTGAAGGCACTCGTTGGTAAACCACTGCTAAACCATTTAGAGGACAAGCGTGGTTTTGTACTAACATTCAGTCGCTACCACTCGGCATGATAAATCTTCGTTTGGCGTTTTTGGACCTAAGCTCGAAGGTTAGTCGTCCCAAACTGTACAAACACTTATTAGCAAGCACGCTAACACAGTTTCCAACTCAATTAATTATACCAGGAGGTTTTTATTCAGAACAGCTGCGGGTGTCCTGGCCTTCAGGTTAAAATTTGTGTTGCTATAGAAAATTCAATATTATTTATGTATATTATTTTCACAATAGCTGCTACCTGGCGTCAGCCCTGCTCAAAACATCTTATTTTTATCATCCATCAGAAGACCCAACATAAATTACGCTACAGTTACAACAGTTACGGTTCGTACCATTTACCAATCTTGGCAAAAAACGTGAAACGTACGTAAACATTTATATCACCTAAGTTTTCCATCAATCTACTGTAAAAATATCAAAGTAATTTAGGTTTTTACGACCATCTAACGGTGAGCGACGCGTGACATCGTGCCATAAGGTGTAACATGCTTCCCCTATCGCCAGCCAACGTACTCTCTCTTTACTTACCAATTGCAGTAAAATGGCAATAACAATAAAATGTTAAGATAAAACTCTTGATATAGAGTAGCGATCGTGAAAGCCAAACCATTCTCGGAGCCCTGAAAACTTTGCCAATATCTAGTGTTCTACTATTCGTGATTTTCGCTCCTTCGCAACATATACGTACCAGGACATTCGTACTTTATCTTTCTCCTCGATGACTACGGGTGGGTGTTTGTCGCGTTATTACTTGGATTTTTTAAACTTTAAACATTTGTGATATGTATTAGTACTTTTTTTGGGTGGATTTTATCCGCAATACGTTTCCTGCATCATTCTGTTATTTGCATTGCCATTTATAGTTTTCTTACGATATTTACAAGTGGGTACGCGTCATTGAAATAGAGCAATGTACGCAATGGATGATCGAATTATACTCTATACAGAAAGGTAAAAATATATTATTATTATCGTCTATGTATTTGTGTCTAATATATTTTTTCTTAGTATTTCCTTGTTTGATTCTTGTAACATCGGAGGAAAAATATGAAGCTCGCAAATTCTTGTAAAGGTACTATTGCTTTTTCTTCGATTAACGTTAGAGAATTTCTTATCTAACGCGCATTAATATTTTATTCTATAAATATGTTTCCTCGTAGCCTTTAATTAGCTTCGCTTACTCAAAGCATTTTGTAATTTCCTTCAACTTCTTTTATTTGGTACGTTCACAGCACACGGTGTACAATGAACGTGTAGGACTTGAAGTAGGCTGCCTTAATTAGCACGCGGTCTACGAAACAATACAAATAACATTTTTGACTCGGGCGTGATTAAAGTTGTGGGAGCGTGTTTGCGGGTATGCAAATATTATGTGCTGCTCTACGGCATACCGCACCGCTGTCAGCACTCGTAAATTTGGAGATTACCCGCAGAGTGTGTCCCGCTGTATATTAATGGATGCCGCAATAAAACCGGTGTCGTAAACAGTTTAATTGAAAACGTACATTATAATTACTTATTGCGTTAATATTTGGTTACAAATCAGTAGGACTTATTAAGCTTTTATTTCACGTGAGTAATGGGAAATAATCGGAAAATTGAATTTAGAGGAAAGATTATCACGATTGAAAAAAATTTAAACTTCCTGCTTCATGTTTGCTTAAAAAATTGCAGTTTAAAGACGAGCTTAAAGCGCATTCCTAAGAAATGCGGCTACCTTACAGCTTAAACTGGGCGGCTTAGCGGCGCCGAATGAAAGTTTACACAAAAGATAAACTCGCCTCCACTTCGACGCCAACTACTCCACAGATTAGCTTTTCTATTTCACGCTGAGTAACGCCCTGATATTTCATCACGAAGAACTTAGGAGCTACGTTTAAAGCTCTCCAAACAAAAATAGAGTGTAGAATAAACTGTATACGATACACTCAACATGGTTTACTTATTTGCGTATATGGAAATAACGAATTTGTGGTATGTCGCTTTTACAGTTTAGAACATGTTGCAGAATGTCATAAAATATTTGGTATTTTCCTCTAACAAAGTTCTTTAAGTGTGTATCGTGACATTCGTGACTGAAATTAAACTTTACGATACCTATCGAGCAACTTTATTTGTAATTAAATTAGGTGTACGAACTTTACGACAAATTACTCTGATTTAGCTATTTTACCAAACAAATGGTTTACACGACTATTTGTCACGTAATATCAAAAGACCAAGAAAAGACTCCTTGTAATACTCATAATAATTATCAATTATATTATAAACAGTAAACATAAATGCGATAAAGTATTTTCAGGACCAAATTATAATGATTTATAAACAGGAATATGTATGTATTTCCTTGCAGAAATCTCTTAAATTAATTAATAAGTACAAGATGTACCTAATAACTAATTAATTTCTTGAGTAGTATTAACGTACATGTTTCCAAGTAAGTTTAAAATAACTTGACAATTATTTTTATCATTGATCTTACTGTTAGAACCATACTACCTCTATAGGTAGGTACAAGTTTTGTAAATGTGCTCACCAGTGCGGCAAGCGTCGCGTGCAGAACGCTAGGTGTGATTGTAGCCTGTTTCAAATTTGTTACGAACGTGGAATATACTAAGTGACACCGATTTTACATAATTATTTTTAAGTGTTTTTTTTGTCTATTTAAAATATGTCCTAATGATAAGTTGCAAATTTAATTAAATCAACACAGTGATCGAATGTTATCCTTTCATCTAGAGTCAGCCTCCCATATAATTCGCCTCTTATCATAATTCCCATGCAGTTTATTAATTACATAGCATAAACACATACAGATTTGGAGAAATATAATACCGAAAGAGCCTAGAGCTCAAAATCACGATCTCTTAAAGCAGACAGGCATAAACAAATAAACAAACATTTCTTAAATCTGACAAATATCTTATGGTGTTAAAAAACTTTTATTCGAAAATATTGTGCGAGCTCCCCCGGTGTATCAGACAGTGATAATTTATTATAACTGAGGAGTAGATAAGCGTGACATGGCCACTACCGCACCTTAGCTTCGCCTACTAAATCATAAAGTTGCAAGTACAGTCGTATTCTCCCAAATAGCTAATCTAATAAATGTGACCGTCTGGAAGCTTATCAGCTTTATTATATTTTACCTTTGACATACTAAAATTTATTACAAAAAATCCATTTATGTATCACTGACTATGTGTTCATATTGCGAATAGAGTAGGAAGACATTTATATACTGGACTTAGTAGGGATCAAAGTAGATAACGGATTTGTTCAAAAGCATATATTAAAAAAAGCTAACGGTTAGCTTTTTTTTTTGCCACACTCAGTTGTTTTATTATGAATAAAATAAAGATAGGTATATAAAGTTATTTAATTCTAATTCATATTATGTTTCATAGATCAAGTTTAGACTACGGTCCTTTTCCAAACCAGTAATTTAAATTAATGAATGCAGCGAGTTTTAAAAGTCGCAATACTCGACAATCAAGCTGCCTTATTCTATGATTATTCAAAAAAATCGTTAGTAATATTAAGTATTTCCTGAATGCTTGGGATAAGGCTAGAGTCCAGTAATATAACCTAGGCAGAAGCGTTCTGCCGGTAATTTACTGAGCTCGCAGGTGTTGCAGTAAAAATAACAGGCCGGGGGAATGTGCGCCTTCGACCCGGGCCAGCACGTAATAGGACACTCGTAACTCGCCTCACACCATAGAAACGTCGCTCTCCAAATACTTTTTATTGAATCGAGTGGAAATGACCGTTTTTTATTGGCTAACTTTTGTTATTATACCACTTGAGTCATAAACAAATCTTGTTTGTGATCTGCCAGTGCATAAACTGTTTACGGTATTTTTATCTTACCATCTATTAAAAAATAATCTGTTTCGTTATTGCCAGATAGTCAAATTCAGGTAAAAATCTAAACAGCAGTAAGTAATTGTCATGCCTACATAAATCAGTTCACGTAATGAATTCTATAGTTGTAATGCCAAGGACCTTCTTTCGCATCGGGGTTGAAAAGCCACTAGATACATTATTCTGTATTCTGCATTGAAGTATAAACCAGTATTGCTTTATTGAACAGTTCACAGTACACCGCAAAAGCGGAAACACGCCGGTGTTTGCGATCCGCGCCTACACGAACTTCCGTCTACGCTGTCCTGAACAAATAGAGCGGTACTGTTAGTGCAGCCCTGCGAATGGGTGTTTCATTGGCCGTGCTTACATGCAACCATTTATAAATTCAAATGAACACCGAACACAATATACCTACCCGCAAGTGGCCCGGTGCGTATCAGTTCTCCGGTCGATATGTAATTACAACTAACCCAATAGAAGCAAGTGTCGGTTTTCCATTTTGTTGTTCTAAATTTAGGTAGCCAATGCCTTCCCACCAATAATTCGGTGCTGGTAAAAGTTATAGGGAAAATTAATATTTTAACCGTTCCCATTAGATAACAATCTATTATACGTATTTCTACTTAACTTCGAAGTTTTTTACTCTTAATCTGATCGCGTCTTAGCTGTGACTAAAGTTGATAAATGACTTCATGTCATCCTAACTATTTATCCTCTTTAAGAATTCATCTAGGTAGTTCAGTTGTTTCGTCTTATATTTTGGTGAACCTTTTTCAAGCGAGGCGTTGTCGGCTGAACTAAGGGCAGTGTGAATATATTCTCCACCCGCACCTGTGGGCTCACACGTTAACTACTCACGTATATAAATGCCCTCCAGTTACATTTTCTTTTTCTACGCAAGTGTAACATTCTCGTTGTATTATTGTTCTTTTATTTTCCTAACAGTTACAACAGATACATATTCAGTATTATACTATAATGCTTTTATATTTCCTTAGTAAGACTAATCTCAGGTTGTGCACGAACAGCAATTAGTTAATAATGATTACAAAACAACTCTATCATTACCTAGTTATAGAATGCTAAGTAGTAGTTAGGACATCGTGATTGACACAACGTTAGCTCAAGTTTGACATGAACGAGTATAGTGTTTTGTCGTGTGGAGGACCTTACGTTACCATTTATCGTTACCTTAATGGGTGTTGTTCAAAGGACTTCGAAAGAACTATAGCTACTTATGTATAGTTGGGTGAAATATGATTCCAACTTGCAACTTTTATGATTTAGTAGGCAAAGCAAAGGTGCGGTGACCTGCCACGTCGACGGCGTGATAATGATAAATGTGGGCTCAGCTAACCTCTATCACAAATATTTTTCGATTTCGACCCTTGCCCTCCCATGAATCTAAATAAAAACGGATTTTTATTGTTTCAGTAATAATACAAATCCTGTTTATGATTCCCACGTTTTTCAGAAATTCTTTTAGCGGCGTAACCCCCGCTCACAGTAATTAATTGGTTGTGCTTCGTCATATTTTTTAATATTTCTGTCTGGCTGGTGATTTATTTCACCGCTGTCACGTTGCGGTTCAGACATGGCCGAGCTTGCAAATCTTTTGGTTCGGCGTGCCCTTATAATGGACATAAAACGCGAGTGCGCTAAAGGGCCCGGCATTATTGGATATCGCTTACAAGGGTTCCCATGTTTGTCGGTGAAACAGGCGCCGCCGATCGCTCGTTTTATCCTCGTGAAAGGCAGTTAAGTCACAAAGGCGGCCCACTTGCGAGTTCCTTTGCAAAAGGAGATCTAAAAAAACTGTCGTCTTCCGTCTACGAGTAAATAGCGGTGGTCCATTAGGAGCGCGCTTGTGACGGCGCGCGCGCCTCCACGATAACGTGTTTCGTGCAAATCGAATCACGAGGGAGCGAGCCATTATGCAGATTTTCCATTACAAAAAAACTCAAACAGTAGCTCCGTCCTTCAGTTATATCACCCTGCGCGTTATCGTGACGTGGAGCCTTCAAGCCAACGCTCAGGCGGCCTTCGATCGTCCGGCGTACTTTAGCCTTAGGTACTAAATTTATTATCACTTGTTATAACAACTTTAATCTCTTTATTACAGTTGAGCAGCTGGAGACACGTCATGCCATCAAATACTGAGAACGTGTACCTACGTTAACAACAAACACAGTTAAAAAAAAAGTAAAACTGCTTGTTTAGTAGGCAAAAAAATCCTAACACTACCTTCACAAAATTGTGCTGGTACTGAGAATTACATGGAAAAAATCAATAAACGAGCCGACCCAGGACTCACAGGCTCCGCGTCCAATGTACTGTGAACATGTGTATACATGAACTGTAATCCTAACATGTATTTTATTAACCCCCGACGGAAAAAGAGGGGTGTTATAAGTTTGACCGCTATGTGTGTCTGTCTGTCTGTCTGTCAAACATATCATCACGCCTGTATTCCCCGAAGGGGTAGGCAGAGGTAGGTTTCCCAGTCCGCTGAGCCATATATGGTATAATTATGTCGATTCTATGTGTCTGTCTGTGGCACCGTAGCTCTGAAACGGGTGAACCGATTTAGATGCGGTATTTTTTTTTTTAAAGTAAATTTGCCAGCGATGGTTCTTAGATATGTTTTTTCAAAATCGGTTCTGCCATTTACAAGATATGGGGGGTAAAAGTGGGGAAGACAAATCGAATATTTTCATATATACTAAAATTGGGTATCAAATGAAAGGGCATGATGTGTACATTAATAAAAATTAAATTATATCAAAATCGGTTTTGCCATTTACAAGATATGGGGGTGAAAGTGGGGATATTCAATCAAATATTTTCATATATACTAAAGTGGGGTATCAAATGAAAGGGCATGATGTGTACATAGATAAAAATTAAATTATATCAAAATCGGTTCAGCCATTTACAAGATATAGGGGTAAAAGTGATGATTAACAATTGGATATATTCAATAATACCCAAGTGGGGTATCAAATGAAAGGTCATGGTGTATATTACAAAAACAATACTTTAATTTAAGTTAAAAAAATTTAAAATAAAATAATAACAGCCTATAACTGTCCCACTGCAGGGCAAAGGCCTCTTCTCGTATAGAGAAGGATTGAGCACTGATCACCACGCTAGCTCACTGCGGGTTGGCGATTTCAGATAATTAAATCCAGGTTTCCTTACGATGTTTTCCGTCACCGTCAGTCAGTAGTGTCTTAGAATATCTAAGAAAGTATTTATGACATTGAAAAAGTCACATTGATACTTGCCTGGGTTTGAACCTGCAACCTCGTGCATAGAAATCCGGTTTGTCAACCACTAGGCCATCACGACTTACAAACTGCAGTCGGAATTAAATAAAATTAAATTAAAAATTTTAAAAATCCCCAACATAAATAGTAAAACACACAACAACTTGTTTATGTCTGGTGAGGATAAAACAATCAATCAAACCAGTCAAATGAATGGATTCTTCTACAGATGGTGTAGTTTGCCGCGTTAGTACCTAGGCTATACAAGTGCTCCCGTGGAGTTCATAAGTCCAGGCTCGGAATATAGAACAAACCAGAATCCGCGTACGCGCTCAAAAGTGAGGCAACACCAATAACGCCAAAGACCGCGCTCATTGTTAAAATGTTTTACACGCTGCGATTTAATTCGATTATACCTGCGTAATGCCAATATGCAAAACTGCAGTCGGAATTAAATAAAATTAAATTAAAAATTTTAAAAATCCCCAACGCAAAAAAGTAAAGCCATCATTTAAAAAGTCAAAAATAATACCTAGCATTGAGCCATCAAATCCGATCGAGTAACACCTATTTAAGACAATGTCGCGGCGGGGTACCGCTAAGTTTAGAGCAATAACTAAATATCTAAATAGTTAGTAGTAGACTGCTTTAGGAAGTCCCTGTCCCTATTTTAACTATTTAGATATTTAGTTATTGCTCTAAACTTAGCGGTACCCCGCCGCGACATTGTCTTAAATAGGTGTTACTCGATCGGATGTGATGGCTCAATGCTAGGTATTATTTTTGACTTTTTAAATGATGGCTTTACTTTTTTGCGTTGGGGATTTTTAAAATTTTTAATTTAATTTTATTTAATTCCGACTGCAGTTTTGCATATTGGCATTACGCAGGTATAATCGAATTAAATCGCAGCGTGTAAAACATTTTAACAATGAGCGCGGTCTTTGGCGTTATTGGTGTTGCCTCACTTTTGAGCGCGTACGCGGATTCTGGTTTGTTCTATATTCCGAGCCTGGACTTATGAACTCCACGGGAGCACTTGTATAGCCTAGGTACTAACGCGGCAAACTACACCATCTGTAGAAGAATCGATAGATATAAATATGTAATTAAGTATGATACCGAAGCCTAAGTGACTATGTAAACGATGTCATCTCTGCGTGTTTATTCATTGTTCACAATCATGCCTTCATTATTGTAAACCAAAGACGATAAAATTAAATCAATGTAAAAAATTTGGCATTCGTGAGCGTATGCCTACGTTTCAATAATACGAAATTTTAATTGTAATTGTAAATTTTGTATATAATTAATTATCGTAATTTCAATTAGGTACATTGATCAGGGGCCATATTTTATATTACTTAATCCCTTACACATAGGTAGATAAGAATACATACCTACATATTAATTTTCCGGGCTGCTGGCTCGCGTTGCCCCCGGCACGTTAATCAGACCGCTCGCATGTGTTCGTTGGTGACTGAAAGCGACATAGACTTGCGTATTTTGGAATAGGGAACAATCGATCAATGACAGCTCGTCAATTTGACACCTCCAAACGGTAGCGAGGGACGGGGGTCGAGATTCCTCATTAAACACTCATTGTCCGCACACTTCAGCTGAATTGGAGGATAGAACGACGTAAATAATGACATGTTGTCGACATGCGAATCCTTGGTCCCATGATAGTATAAATTAGGTTTTATATTGTTTATGAAATATGATAGATTCATTCATTTGACTGGTTTGATTGATTGTTTTATCCTCACCAGACATAAACAAGTTGTTGTGTGTTTTACTATTTATCATTCATTTAGCCTTAAGCTGCGGTATTACCAATTTTTCGATAAGAAAGTACAAAGCGACTTCTGGTTGGTTTAAAATAGAAATCTTTTTTAAGAACATAATATCTTAAGCCCTCATTTTTACATTTTATCAATGCAAGGCAATTTAAACATGCATTGTGTGTGCTAATAATCCGCTAGAACTCAGATATTATACCTAATTCATACATTATATTATTATAGTAAAGTGTCTTAATAATCAAATACTATATTTTGCCAGACCATGAGTCTTTTGGTATTATAAGAATACCAAAAGGCACATGTCTGGCAAAATAATTCATTTTAGTATAAAGAAAACAGGTTATGGTACACACTGGGTATGACTAAGTAGGAAAAACATTAAAATATTTTGACATCTAGTCAAGTTGAGAACATGAATCCAAATAAAGGTCAAAGCGTCAAATCAACAATTCAGTATAATGCGCGACAACTACGAGTCTCTTTGATAACTTGTACGAAAGAGGCACTTCTTAGACGACAGCATGTAAATAAGTCCTCAGCAGTATACATTTATAAGTAAGTGACTTTTATATTAATGTACAAGCCATGAAATATTGATAAATCGTTATTTTTATCGAAGTACTTACTATCCAATCCTTAACATTAGGTCTAGTGTCATTTAAAACAACTGTGCAATAAAACATGTGAGATACAAAGTATTGACAAATAAACTGAACATCGCAGTGGATTTCTGGAGATAAAGGTTAAGTGGCGTCGCTCGCGGCCGTTAAAGTGATAGTTTGGAGGGCCGCACGAGCAATAAGTCAGTGTGAAGACGTGTGTGGAGGAAGAGGTCTTATGGTGTCTGCGCGGGCTATAACAGTAAATCTGGAGGAGGCTCGGATTTACGCCGGGCCGCAGTGCACTGGAGGCCGCGCCCGCACTTAATTACCGCCCGCCGAGATTAGTTCCCGCTGTGGCGGCGACGGCACATATTGCCCCGCCCCTTGCCACCCGACAACTTTTCACCATCATCCACTCCGTACCTCAGAGCCAGCTACCGTTCATTATTACACTTTTCTTTTTGCGCGCTGCTAAACGATCCAGTTTGATGTTTCAAAACTCGAGCTTAAGACAGTTTCTTTGCAAAAAGTTAACAGAATAAAATACTTATCCTGATTAAGAAAATAAGAGACAGAACAGATGTAAAAAATCACCGGGATTAAAGCCTAGGCAAAGGACTTCTGTCAGTCTTAGGGCCTGTTTCACAATACACAAGTAAAGTGTCAAGTAGACTAACCGCCACTTGAAGTCACCTGTAACTACTAATACAAATTTCACGATATCAGAATCTGAGTAGCATTAATCAGGGGATAAACTGCCCGGTAACGAAGATAGATAACGATAGAAGATACTCGTAACTTTTACTTGCCGCTTAGCGTTAATCAAGAAGTAACTATTCAGCACTTTACTTGTTGATGGTGAATCAGGCCCTTAATTAACACTGGACACCTAGACCATGACAACATTTCAAACACAAGTAGTTAAACAACTCTACAAAAGCTTATCCGCATCAATCGCATAAAAAAATCCTGAAAATATCCTGTCACCTTCATCGTTAAGTATTTCGCTAGCACAAAATATATTCGACATCATTAATATCTCTCTTTATCGCGACTGTCCCTAAAGCTGAACGTCTTTCCCTAATCTGAAGATGGTAAATTGTTTCCGTCTGAGCATTAACGTTACTGTTTGTGTTTTTAACTATACCATTTTTTTACCCGACTGCTATGGAAGGGTTATGTTTTTCACGCTTGTCTTGTATGAATGTAATTATACCTCTGTTTTCGCAATATTATCGTGTATTTTAAAGGCGGGTGGTACCCTTTGCCTTATCACAAACAATACTGATTGCATGGAATTTCCTAACAATATTTCTGTCACTGATGTAGTACTCTACTATTTACTTAAATATTAGTCTAGTTTTTAAATAAATGGCAATAATTAGCAGATATGTTCTATATTACTAGTTATTACCTAAATCCTATAATTCTAGGAAAAAAGAGATCAGGATACCATGCGCAGTAGGTAGGCAGGTACTACACCATGATACGTCGTGTATAGGTTTGAGTACAAATAGCAATAAATCTGTAACTCTTAGATGCTAGTTCGGCTTCGACAATCACAAACAGTCAAGTGTTGAAATGCATCACATCCACTGCTGGACGTTGGCCTCCCCCAATGTACGCCACAAGACCCGCTTTCCCGTTTTCGCGCAGTCACTACCAGTTACCTGGAATAGTAGAGTGGCCGGGAACTGCAGGCCGTTTTCTTTGGCTACTTGTCATGGGAGGTTTTCGCAGTTATGGTAGGTTATGGTAATCGATTCAAGGCCGGTAAACCACATGACAAGCATCAGAATTACTAGTGGCAAAGGTGACCCAAGACTGGACAGAGGTTTTAATATTTTCGACAGGCGAACCCTATTTTGATATGTTTTCACTGATCAATCTGATCACTTATTTAGAGCATGGCTTTGTGTCACAATCTATAATGTGCTATTTTTAACGGACTTCAAAAAAAGAAGGAGGTTCTCAATTCGTGGGGATCTTTTTTTTATGTATGTGCCCTCATAACTCAGTCAATTTATGAACCGATTTGAATTATTTTTTGTCATATGATTGGGTTTACTTTCCGATTAGTCCTCTAGAAATTTTGTCATTACCTGATGATGAACTTCGAAGATATGGAACGGAACTCTTCATAGGGTCACAGCAAAAAGCCCGTATCTTGCTGATATGATAATGATATTGCTTAAGTAGTAGTCGATAACTGATCACTAACAAGGTCTTCCTTGTTATTTTTAGTGGTTAGTTATCGACTACTACTCCCACGAGGGAGTGGGGGTGCGTTGACCTCCCTCCTATCACTTTCCTGGATTAAATATATCGTGTCAGGTATCGTTTAGGGCTTTATGTTTTGTGTGTGAAAGTAGTCACAAAAGTCTGGGGCGGATGAATTCCATACACCACTAAAAATCGTGAAATAAAATTTTTTTAATAAAAAATTATAACCTCCTTCAAAAAACTCAAAAGTGAAAAATAATATTTTATCACATCACTTTACATAAGCGAAGTGGAAGTCGGCGCCAAATCCTACGCGTTCGCTTAGTTGATAGTTTTAGCTTTGAAACTATGAACCACGCACTTAAGGCAGCATTCTCATAAGAACTATTTTTCTGAATCGCTTAATGGATGTTGGATTTGACGCCGACTTCCACTTCGCTTATGTAAAGTGATGTGATAAAATATTATTTTTCACTTTTGAGTTTTTTGAAGGAGGTTATAATTTTTTATTAAAAAAATTTTCTATAAAGACGTCTTTGTATTAAGTCTTTTTTAACATTATTTTCTTTATTAACCGATTTTAAAAATAAGCAGGTGGTTCTCAATTCGTCGGGATCTTTTTTTTATGTATGTATCCTCATAACTCGGTCATTTATAAACCGATTTGTTTTTTTTTTAACATATTGCTTTCCATTATAAAGATCCACCATGTTATACATTGTGTACTTCAGACAGTCAAAACAAAGAAAATATTTGATGTGAACAAGATTTATTTGTAAAATGGTGGAATGTGTTACAATAACAAATAGTTATTGGTCGGTGTCAGCGGTATCTCAGAGATCACCAAAACATCAACATCGTGATTGTGACAGGCCAAGTGTCTACGGATCACATCATCAATCTCTCGCGCGGCGTCGACTCGTGCGCAAGTGTACGCATGTCTGTTATTTATTATTACTACTATTGTCACCATATTTGTTAACATTCGGTAGATAATAACTACTTAACACGTGTCAAATTAATACATTCCGTTATTTCGAAGTATTTAAATAACAATTATAGTATTTAGCTGAACTATTTTACAGTCTAGCAACTGTTACTAAAGTGATTTTAGTATTTTGTTATTTAGTGACGATCGTTGTAAGCAACAGCATACAAATTCCAAGTTCTACGAAATCCATTAAAATGCGTACTGTTTTGCGCTTATTGATCGTGGCGATAGCATTTACCGGTACCATGGTATTATTGATTCGGGTGTCAGACGTGGATTCAGGTTTGTCTGGACACCCTGCTGCCAAATATTCTCGCGCATCGCGCGTGTATCGCGAAGTGGCTAGAGAACCAGATGTTCAAGAGCAAATCCTTGAAGGTCCGGAGGGCAGGAATACTCCGAAGCAAAAACGTTATTATATAATTCAGGTGTGAGATTTTTTGTCGACTCTTACATTTCATTTAAATTTTTATCGTCATTTTCAGTTTAGCAGTTTCCGGCACACAACATTATTGAGCAGCGACTTTTCTTTAAGTGACTAAGAAGATGTTTACTGTAATAAGAAGTTTCGTTGTCAATTATTTCAAGTTCTCGGCGGAAAACGTTAAAATACTTTCTCATTATGTATCCTTATATTCGTTTCGCAGTTCTGGAAAAAAGTCGAGACTTGCAATAATTTAAATTTTCATCGCTTTAAGTTCTGTTTAAAGTGTAATTGGTTAACGTTCAGTTTTTCCAAGTCACCAGAGACTGGAAGTTTCCCGGTACCTAATAATAATTAATGGCCCCGACGAAAGTCCGATATCCTTTCATTAGTGTCCCGTCTCCGCACGAAGCGGTCGAGATTAAAACTTGTTCAGAATAAGAGCTTTGCGAGCACACTTTTTGAAAAGACCTCGTTCACGGCACGCTTTTGAAATGTGAAATGTGGTCGCCGCTTTATGAAAAAATATTTGTTCGCCTTATCAGAAAAACATTTTAAATTTACTATGAAGGCGACAGTTTCTTGGAAACTAATCTTACAGCAGTTTCTAGTAATGGTCGCGTCACGTTGACTTTTTATATCGAAAACAGTAAATAATGCATATTTTTTCTTTCGCAGATGATGTTGCACGCGTGGAACAACTACAAGCTATATGCTTGGGGTAAAAACGAGCTGAAGCCGATATCAAAACGTGCGCACCTGTCGAGCGTGTTCGGCGCGGGCGAGCTGGGCGCTACCATCGTCGACGGGCTCGACACGCTGTATCTCATGGGGCTCAACGAGGAGTTCCGGGAGGGGAGGGACTGGGTCGCACAGCATTTGCATATTAATGAAATAGTAAGTAAAACAAAGAGCTTGTCACTTGCAACTGATTGGGAAGTCAGACGTGCTGAAGTATTCATAGAATTGTCAAAGACTTTCATTTACATGTCAAAAACTTGGAAAGTCTTAGGCAAATAACCAACTGCTTTGGTTTTATTGTTTTTCTAAATAGTTATACCTCTAGCTATTCTACAGACATTTTGTACACTATGCTAAATAAGTTATACATTTTATAAATCTACTACTTATTATTCTTACTGTGAAATTAATTATTTGTAGTTAAATACTGACATTTTACATTTAGTTTCCTAAAAAAACAGTCTAATATAGACAAGACTAAATAAATTATGTATCAACATGCTAAACATAGCACCTACTAACTTGGCATGTCATGTATAATAAATATCATATAATTGAAAACAAAATAGATAAGTACCTTATTATTTTATTCATAAATGGAATTTTATAGAAGATTACGAGTAACGTCAAATTAAATATTCCATTAGATGAAAAGGTTCTCATACTATTATTACAGTTGATACAAGCTTTTATCTACGTTATGATTACCGACACAGCCAGAGTATATCGAAAAGCTAAATTAGCCGTAGCCAAATGGATAACGAATCTATTAATGGACGCCTAACATGCCTCACTAGTCTGCTCTAAGCATTACTCGTGTAATAATGATAACAAAGGCCAGAGGAGCTAGATTGCTTAATTTAATTTGTATGTAGGGCACATAAAATATTTAGGTATCTGTGTCACTGAGGATTTATACAAACGTGTATTTCTCAATAAATACATCATGGTTGAGATGAATAGTCCGTCAGTCAAACACGCGTTGGTTCGTTTTAAACGTGCCAGAGTGTAATGGTCATTCTTCTATTATTCTTATTGTTTCACATGTAATAGGTAAATAAAACAAATGGTTTTTTTTTTAAAGAAACCCTTTTTGTTCTTATTATGCAATGGCCAAAACGTGTAACAATGGTGTTTGGAGTTCTCACAGTCTCCACTGGAATGCAATAGTAAGAGTTGAAATTAATACAACAATATGTTATTGTCAACGTCCGACAATAACATATTGTTTTATTGATTCAAAGCCAGTTGCTGAGAACAGACAATTGATTTCTGGAAATGAGAGAAGGAGGATATTAACACATAAGAGGACCGTACGAAATACCTACAAGTAATTAAGCTGTATTTCTGTTCCCTGGTCATTCACCATTTATTTATAAATATACATTCTTGTTTATAAACATATGGTTATTATCATGTTTGTAAATAAGGCAAGGCTAAGAGTTCACATAGTTTTGTTAACGATACTCATTGTTTCATTAATTGTTGTTAGCATATGTATACTTTGGTGTTCATGTTCATATCCTAAGACATTTCATGATAAAGCTTCGAAGGAGCATCAAGTATTAATAGCTGACGACGGGGTTATTGAGATGATTATCTAGAATAGAATGGGAAACCGATGCATAGGTTTATTTTAATGGTTACGAGGACCACAGGCAACAGATACGGGTTATGTAGCATCCATAAAATGAAGTTGCACACTTCTTATTCGTGAACACAGTAGTGTTCACGAATAAGAATTGATGATTAAGATAGTAATTTATTTGCGATCAGAGGCTGGTGCAATCTATGTTGCTATACGCTCTTTTGTTTGCACTAGGATTCCGACTTGTCAGTTTTCGAGACGACGATCCGGTTCGTGGGCGGGCTACTGTCGTGCTACGCGCTAACCGGCGACACCATGTTCAGAGACAAGGCGGCCGAGGTCGCTGACGCCTTGCTGCCTGCTTTCGACACACCCACTGGACTGCCGTATGCACTCATCAATCCATCCACTAAGGTAACGCTAGATAATTACACAAAATACAGATCAGTAGCGTGCAGAATATGCGTCTCAATGGCCATATTATTTTTTATTTATATCGCGCATAACTCAAAGACCTTATTAAAAGCTAACACGTAATATACTACAAGCAATTAGACTGGATTTAGTCAGTAATTAGGTTCTCATCCAAAAGATTTACAGTCTCGGAGGAACCTTATACCTATAGCAAAGAATAGCGCCGCAGCTTATGCGTGACATAAACGTCGGTCTGAATCATAATTATCACTGGGACGGCCGAGCTTCGTGGAACGCGGTAATTTATGGATTATATTCATATTTAGTCTACCCATTGTCACATTAAACGTAGGTTGACTTCGATATTATTATTATATTTAGGCCTGCGCACAATTAGATTAATTCGAAGAAGTGATGGCCCGAATGCTGATTAAAAATATGTGGCCAGAGCTTCGAAATGCAGCGAACCAAATAGCTGGTAAGGCTTTCAACATTGCTAACATATTTACGTGTAGGTTTGTTTGGTTTTATTTTAGTGCGTTTGTAGGTAAATAATTTAAAATCTGTAAATAATGAAAAGAAGCGAAGATGACACTCATAAAATGTATTTACAATATCTAAAACGCCTTGCCTCAAAGCTCAAACTGTAAAACTTGTCGTATACGAACTTTGAAAAGATCTATTTACAATTTCGGTCAAGAGAATCATTGGAAAAATAGGAAGTTATGTAACAAAATACGTCACAAAGGGACATTTAAACAGGTTGTTTAGAATAAATGCATTATACTAAAAACGTAGGGACATTCCAGTTACATTTTAACGACTAATGTGATAAATATATATAATAACTTGTAGAAAAATGTAATCATTAAATTCGTAATAACAGCTGTGATAACAAATTAATTAGGTAGCACTCAGTTTATTCCAAGAATATGTGTCATTACTTTAATTAGTTCCAGTTCGTAAGTTAAAAACAGTTTTATACATGTATTTCTGATATAGCAGACTAGCAGTATGATCCTGAAGGAAATCAATTATTATTATTTATGTATGGCTAAGCAGTCAATTATCATTGGTTGCTTCCCTTTATTTTCATTAGATTTACACACACAGTATTTTCTCAGCGAAAATCAATAAAAAAAAATACCTACTACTCTATTACTCTCTATGCTTTAAACAACTTAACTCGATAAATTAATCCAAGAAATAAAGTGTTTCAAATTAGCTGCGGTAACTTTCAACCCTTTATATTCTCATACCGCACAACTTAAACAATGTATGTGTTGCAGGCGAGCCGGCAGTACCACTGGGCGGGACCGAACAGCATCCTTTCCGAGCTGGGAACTCTCCACCTTGAGTTCACCTACCTCAGTGACGTCACAGGCCGTGATAGTAAGCACACATTTGTCATACTCCAATATTATTAACAGTCATTCATCATTCTCTCTTCAAGCGTATACCGAACCGTCGTGTCGTACTAGTCGTTCTTTTTTAAGGAATATTTTGTTCGAAAGTTATAATCGAAATGAAGCATGATCGAATTTCAGAAATTGATGTCTTCTATAAGGTGATTAATGTGTTATTCGTTCAGAATCTTTATATTTCGGTACAGATTTGTTTTATTCTTGCTGTGTTGATATAGCACAGTGGCTCTGTATTTATAAATACGCTAATGGAGGACAATAGGTACTTTGTCATAAGCTTTCTTCTATGGGTTAATACCTAACAATACGCTATGATCACAATCAAATTGTTTTGCCGCATGGTGATCATGAACATGATATGTAATAACGAACGCTTGTTGTATACACTTTTATTGCTCATTATCAGTTTACATTTTGAGACGAAAAGTTTCGTTATTATTATGTCAACAACGAAATACAGGGTGGTCTCCTATATTTTGGGATAGTTAGTAAACATTATTATTCAAAGTATGCGTTAAGAATCATTATAATGTTTTTGTCTGTTTGTCCAGTCTACAAGCAGAAGGTGAGCCGCATCCGTGAGGTGCTAAACAACATCGACAAGCCGGGCGACTTGTACCCTAACTTCATCAACCCGCGCACCGGACAGTGGGGACAGAGTGAGTGCACTTGATAATGTTTGTCATAGCAGTGATAGCCGAGTGGTACGACCGTTGGACTACCAAGTCAAAGGTCGCAAGTTTAAACCCCGGCACGCACCCATGTGTTTTCGAATTTATGTGCGTGCTATTAATTATTAATCAGTCGCTTAAAACGGTTAAGTAAAACATCGTGAGGAAACCGTCACACACCGAAGAAACTCTGAGACCAGGTAGTTCATCAACCATATATAGGCTTGTACTAGTATACGGTGACCAGTAAAATGTGGGTTTATGTAGTACTCTATCTATATCACTATTAGATATGATTGTTTGACATTTACACCTTTTTTAACATTTAAAGCATAGACCTACAATATTTACATAATAAAAATCTTTTATTTCTATAATATCTAGCTTTAAATATTATGACTTAAAATATTTAAGATTTATAACAAAAACGTCAGGCATTAAAAACGTGACAGCGTATAATTTTCTGGGCAATGTTGCTTACTCTACTTTGTATGAAGTAAATACACCGAATTTATATACTCAATTTACCGAATGACATACGAGTAATTAATAATTCCTACATGCCTTCCTAAAACCACCTGTGTAAGCAGAAATTAAGTTGTCAAATACCGTCCTGTGCTAAAACAGAGTAGGGCATGTATTGAAAACATAGTTATGCCATTTATAGTGAAATATTTTCAAAATTGATGTCTCAGAATTACTACATTAATATGAATTGCCCTTGCAATATTAGGAGATAGCTCAGTGATCCCAATTGAGTTTCAATTCACAGAAATCACAGATAACGTTGCTGACCTGTTGGCTGTTGGACGTGTTATCTATTTGTCACCGTTTATCTGCAGCATTAATTATATGTATATCTATAGTCTACAATTTATTTAGTTGACAAAACGTGAATGTTATACATAGATAATCATCGATTAATTATGCTTACCTACACGACATAATAGACTTTCAGGGAAATATCCAATTATATACCAGTAAGCTGTTATCGCCATACTATTAATATTTAATTGAAACCACATGCACAATCATAAATAATTATTTAATGCGATTTTGTTAGCGGATTGTGGTTCTAAGCCAATTAAATTATATAAATACCGCAATGAACACGTAACGCGTTTTTATAAGACATTGTTATTTACTACTTGCATCGACTTCATTTTTCATGTTCTTTTTAAAGCACTTTTACAAACATCGCTCTTGATCGGTATTAGAGTTAACTTTACCCGACAATCTATGCACCAATACACGGCATTAGAAAATATCCGCCCTTGTAGATTGATACCTATAAGCACCCCAAGACGACCTCGACAAATTTCACCCTCTATAATCTAGTTTGTCGTCTTGTTCCGATCCCCGAAATCAATTGATTAGATTAGACCAATTGATGTAATCGATCAAATGTAGTGTAGCCGGCTATCAGAATAGTATTCATCAAGGTCGAATAGATTTTAGAAGATTCATTGAAACGTGAACCACACGATCAATTTATTAACCCTATAAGGGATAGTGTGTAATTATAACGAAACCTCGAGTGGGCCAAAGGTAACCCGGTTGTTTGTTAATATGTAATTCGTTAATGTAATGTTCGGTATTTATATTATTACAAACATTATATTTTATACAAACATTGCGGAAAAGCATTACATAACATCACGGCTGTGGGGAATACAGCCGTGATGTTATGAGAGGGTAGGCAGAGGTTGTATAGTACACCCACATTTTGCCAGTTATCTTATAGGTGCTGAAGGTCTTTATGTATACATGTATAGTGGAAGATATGTGTGACCCTCTAACGAAAAGGGAAGATCTTCCAATCAGGCGGTGGTGTGCCTGGTGTGCCGCGGCACCCTTAACTCGGGGCGGGTGAATATGTATTGATCACTTGGCTAACGCGATGCAGGATTTGAATCGTAGTTAACCCATCCGTTATGTAGAAGTCGCCACATATAAGGTATACTTACCAACACCGATGTCTAGGACACATGTCGCTGGGCGCTCTGGGCGACTCGTTCTACGAGTACCTGCTGAAGGCGTGGCTGATGTCGGGCGGCAGCGACGAGCAGGCGCGCGTCATGTTCGACACGGCCATGCAGGCGGCGCTCGACAAGATGCTGCGCGTCTCGCCCTCCGGCCTGGCCTACCTCGCCGAGCTCAAGTACGGCAGGATCATCGAGGAGAAGATGGACCACTTGTCGTGCTTCGCTGGTAAGTTATTGTTTTTGTAGTTGCATAGGTACATCATTATTAAATTAGAGGAATTATGTGCTTGTTTAGGTATATGAACTAGAAAGAGAAACAAACACATTGATTAGTGCCACTGAAAGACCACTAAGTAGTAGTTCTTTATGGACTTCACTAGCTGTTTCCCGCGGTATCAGTCGTATCGTACAGCAACTACTGCATGTTCGGTAAAAAGTTTAGCCTGTGTGTTATACTGATTTATAAGCTTTATTTCTGTGAAGTTTTATTGAAATTTGTACAGTCGTTTTGGCGTTAAAGATTAACAAACATTCATCCATCCTCACCCAAATCGCGTTTATTATATTTAAATTAGTGGGATTAAAGTCATTGAATTTAAGAATATGTTTCCACATGAAACTAATAATAACTTGTTATTATTTCTCACTTTATCCTTATGCTCAGAACGTGGCAATAAGAATGCATTGGCTAAAATAAACCTGTGCCAACCATATATGTGCACACGTAAATCTATTCCAAATAATAGCAGTGGGAAGGCCGAACATCGAGCTCAGTACCGTGCCATTGGAGTGGCCTATGTCTATCAGTGGAGAGAGATGATGATGATGATGAATAACAGTCTGTTCATAGTTAGTTATAGAAGACCGGGCAAGGAATTCTATAACTACATTAATTACGTACTCTTTTTAACAATTACTTTGTTTATGTGAGTACAGTTTCGTTTTATAGAAACTTATTAAATAAACTAGCTCAATGAAAGCAGTCGAGCCGCGGTGTATAAAGTTTCCAAACTCAGTTACAAAGTTAAGCGTGATAAAGTTTAACTAAAGTGATTCTACTTTTCAATCTATTTAATTATAAATCGTATCTAAATTTGACGGCGTTCGTCTTTTATACAAAATTAATAGGAGAATTAAACTAACAATAGGTAAATAAAGCTTGAGAGATTGTCTTTAACGAGTGTTAAACATTTCAGGTGGCATGTTCGCGTTAGCTTCGACGACTTTGGACAATTCTCTCTCGGAGCGCTACATGGATGTTGCCCACAAGCTGACCAACACCTGCCACGAGAGCTACGCAAGGTCGGAGACCAAACTGGGACCCGAGGCATTTAGGTATGATCCACTTCTACTTATAAAATATCAGTGATAGCCATGTGGTATTACCGTTGGACTGCCAAGTCAAAGGCCGCGCGCTCAAACCCCGGCACGCACCAATGTCTTTTCGAATTCATGTTCATGTTTCGAATCATTCATTCATAAATTAGTTATCAGTTGCTAAGGAAGCTGAAGGAAAACATCGTGAGGACATCGGCACACCTGAGAGATTTTACAGCGGTGTGTAAAGCCACGTCAGAGGCCTACAGGCGGTTTAAACTCTGATACCAGGTTGTTCATTAACCATACGATAAGAAGAACTTACACACATGTGCTAAATGAAAGATGTCGGTAGAAATAACGTGGGGCAGACTCATGTCCTTCACTCGTTGGCTCTTGCCAGTCAGCATGATTGTACGTTTGCTACGAACAATTCAATTAGGAACTGTCGCGCAAAAAGGTTCTCAAAGAAATTCCGATTATACAGACTTCTAAAAGCCAGTCTCAGTACTCCTGGAAATAAATTTTATTTTTTGAGATAGGAATCTAATAATTGTATCCCAATCATACAATATCTATCTAAAAATTAACGGATGAATTTTATAAATATAAACTAAGCTATTATTTCTAAAATGAACCAGTCTGGTGAACCGTAACGAAACATGTTTGACATACCATTATAGCTAGATAGAATTATTAGTGTTATTGACTCCTATCGAATCTGCAATAATCCTCTTAACAGATTGAGGTATGAATAATGCATAAATCTCTGAATGTATAATGAATTAATACTGGCCAATAAAATATTAAATTGTGCTAAATGAAATATCTATATTTACGATATTGGTAATATTCTACAAAACACATAAAAATGTTTTTTTTCTACTACAATTATTTTTCCTGCCTTGTTGGTCTAGTTGTTGCTAACTGCGACTGCTGAGCACTAGGTCCTGGGTTCGAATCCCATGTCGGGCAAATTGTTATTGGGTTTTTCCATTAGATAATTATCAATAGCAGCACGGAGTCTCACTTTGTGCTCGGTTGATGGCAATAGGCTCGCCCCCTATTACATTGGGACCTATAACTTAACTGGCGAAATGTGGGTGTACTATATGTGCATCTCTGCCACCCCTTCGTGGAATTAAGGCGTGATGTTTAGTTTTATATTTGCAAATATTTTCACACTTGGTAACATGCAAGTTTTCCCTCACTGGTACGTAATAATAATATCTATAGGTTTTAGATGTCTCTGTCAAGTATTTTCCATAATGTGTTTCAAGTGGTATAATTAATGTGTTTGATCAGTTTGATGGTGACTCACTGATCGGAGTTACAGTACATTCAAATACACGCGAAGCAGTTTACATCGCGATTGTAGTTTACAGCTAATAAAACTTACCACATATGTTTTAAGGTGTACAAAATAAGTACATATGAGTTAAAAACACTAGCGTCAAGATAATAGTATTATTAGGTACAATTAACACTGAACGCGGCACCTAATGGAGACTGAACTGTCTGTACAGGGATTAAAGTTCAAATTTGTATAAAAGTTACCTTTTGCAGTTAGCACGTCAAACGCAGTCGAATGTATTCGTAAGTTCCTTAGTACCGAATAATAATATTATTTTTCCTTTATCGACTAATAAGCGTTGTTTGGTGTGAGCACTTCACACAACAGCTGCTGGTCGCACACACATGGGTTTATACTATAATTGGCACAGAGTTGTTAACGAATGGTGCTCATATGTGCGAGCAAGAGCTTAAATGAGCTCGGCATAAATATGTTTAAGTATAGCGTGTGTTGTCCCAGCATTTTCTAATGGTTAACATTAAATAACTTGACAATCTTCTGACCTTAACCCTTGTCTGCTTCTTTGTGAGACCAAAACTTGCTTTTAATTAACTGTTTGCGCTTAACGATATATTCACATGTGCCTTTACAGCTCCAGTTTACAATGATCAATTATAATACTCACGAAAATATTGTACCTAAATATAATATTATAATGTTATTTTATGCCATCTACAGATTCTCCGGCGCTGTAGAGGCGCGCGCGCAGAAGAGCAACGAGAAAGTGTCCCTGCTACGACCTGAGACGTTCGAGAGCTACTTCATCATGTGGAGACTGACCAAGCAGCAGCGATACCGTGACTGGGGGTGGGAGGGGGTTCAGGTACCTATCATGTCCCATACATATAATAACATTTAGCTTCCCCCCGCGGTGTTACCCGCTATATTTTTTCGACATAAAAAGTGTGTTTATTCAGGGTGTTAGTTACATCCATACCAAATTTAATCAAAATTGGTCCAGCCGTTTAAGCGTGAAGAAGTAACAAACATACAAACACACGCACTCACAAACTTTCGCCGTTATAATATTAGTGTGATTTTCTGGGTTTACCGCGTTTTTATTTGGGAATGCCCGACTAGACTCGTTACAATATGGTCCCCCATTCTCTTTCTCGGATTGTCATTCGGTACTCCCGTGGGGGGTCAGAACCCCGACAGGGTCCGACCCCCGGCCGGGGTCTCGACCCCCCGTTTGGGGTAGGAAGTTTGTATAGAGTGTTAACTGACAATAACGTTTCGGAATTGTATGCTAACGCAGCATTAAAGTGTAAAAACTTATCGTTATTGCTGCAATTAGTGAAAAATAATATTGACATAAATTATTGATAGATAGATTTAAATTAAAATGGCAAGTATCGATTTTAATGTAATGTTATTATGTGTAGCATTGGTTTATGCACACAGCACAGGTGGTTAGGTAACAGATGATTATGGCCTACAAGTTTGTCATCTTATTGCAAAAAGGCCTTATTTTTTACATTACCATCGAAGAATCCATCGAATCACTGCCATCGAGTGAACAAGCCATTTATAATTGTATATTCGTCACAATTAAAATGTTAATCCGATGAGTTTTGACCTAATATTAGATTTTTGATTCAGTAAATAAAGCTTGAAGCGTAAACTATACAGCCATTTCTTATCGCACGTCGTAAAATGTAGCTGTAAAAATACTCTACTGTCGTGGATTTAGATTACTAAAAGTAAGCACCATCTATCGGGTAAATAAGAAACTGTTTATAGTTTTACCGCTAGATGGCGTTATTAAAAGAATGGTGTAAATTTAAAGTAACCATATAGGAGTAGTGACTTAGATGATTGGGGATCTGTGCTAAGGGTTGTTAGTTTGTTCTGTACATAGTACAAATATTTGGATGATCCGCAAATAGTGTTTGAGCAATGTGCATATGAAAAAATTCATGATTGTGAAACTCACCTAAGATTTTATCTAATCTAATCGATTCTCTCAACGTCATTCATTATGCTTATTATATCTATTTTGTAATGATACAACCCAAGAGAAAATTAGACGGCAGCAGCAGAATAAAAGAGATGCGTCAAGACTCATGCATTAATGTGTTACTGTCTGTTCCAGGCCCTAGAGAAGCACTGCCGCGTGGAGGGAGGCTACACGGGGCTCGTCAACGTGTACCACCAGAACCCGCAGGGAGACGACGTGCAGCAGAGCTTCTTCCTCGCCGAGACACTCAAGGTACGCACCACTTACTCATGGTTGTGCATAGATCACCTGCGGCCGCGACCTTTGGGAGTTTACTTTTGTTTAGTACATTAGTTTATAAATCTTTGTTCTATAACAATTTGTTACACGGTTGAATGTCTATACTAATAATGATATAATTATTATAATGTATACACGAATACAATTTAATTTTAAATTTATTTGTTCAGTACCTCTACCTGCTTTTCGCCGACGACTCGTTCCTGCCCCTGGACGAGTGGGTGTTCAACACGGAGGCGCACCCGCTGCCCATCCGCGGCAAGAACCCGCTGTACCGCGCCGCGCGCCGGCCCGTGCCCGGCGTGCCTGCCGTGCCCGGCGTGCCCGGCGTGCCCGGCGTGCCTGCCGTGCCCGCCGACGACAACAGGATATAAGACGTGCGACACTAACAAGTACTTTGTTTACAAATTGTTTTGTTTCTCCAGTCCGCGGATGACAGGCGCCGCACCAGTTCAACGTGCGCCTGTCCGCTGTGTCCGCCTCAATGCCGCGCACGCGCGTGTACTTATCGCGACGACACAGACATTTACATCGGTCGCCATTTTTAAACCTATAAATCTTGTCAAGTAACAAAAATAGTAGAATTATTAAAACTACGAAAATAGCTTAATGCGTTACTTACTACGATGTGAATTAAAAAAAATCTGTATTTGTTTTTGTTGATTTTTAAATGTTAACCTGTTTTCGAAAAAAAAATGTTTTTGACAATTAATAAATCATTGAAATGTTTATTTTTATTGTTACAAACTTATTAGGTCTGTAAACAGGTATTTTCAATTATCCACTTACATACTAATCGCCACATAACTTATGATAATGTAAGTACATAACCTAATATCTAAATTTATCCGTAAACACATTACACGCTCTTATGAACTATATCCTACGTGTATTTGTTTCAGAATTTTGGTACGTAGTGTAATAATATTAAAGAATACGTATCGCATTACAAACTTTGTTGGATGCTTTACATGTACTAAAGAGCTGCTACATTAAGCGCGGATTAAAGTTTTATGAAGGGATCACCCGGCAGTTCTCATACAAAGTTACAATATACCTAGTGTTAGTATAATTTACTACTATAAAAGTAACTTGTATGAGTATAGGATATATATGTTTGCAAACTGAAAAGTCCCAGGATTGCAAGAACGCGCAATCTCGCCGCGTCCGTTACAAATTAGGGTGATGTTGCTCAAGTCAATTAGTAAGGTGAGATGACGTCACATCCGTAGTGGTAATAAAACAGTGTATTAATCAACCCGCAGTTCAAATATTAATGATCTCAATCGTCAGTTTAACATACCACAATATATCTGATAAATTGTATCGTTTATTTGTTAAATGTCCCCTTTTTTACATAAAGGCTAGACGTTTGTCTATAGAATGGATTTATATTATTTGTAAACAATAGAAATCATGTGTTCATATATTTATTTTTATAAACATTATTTATTAGCTACAATACTCAGGGGAATACACCTAACACATAGGTTATATTGAACTGATGTAAATTGCAATTCGATTGAGATTAGATATTGATATCAAATGTAGATACGATGTGATTTATCGTTAAAAGGGCTCAGTAATATCGACCAATGTTAACTTATTGTGGGCATTACTAAGTAATATGCACAAATACTAGGTTTTTCTTATCTATACACAATTACCCAGTCCGTGGCTTCGAGAACATATACCGACACTATATAATTTTATACATGTTTTGTTGAGTGGTGTACGATTAGTCTCCTGTTATACAACATGTCTATGTATGGTGTAACTGAATCCTACGACCCCTTTTTACCTGTCATTGTAGTGTGTATGGACATGGACGGTTTTAGACAAAACCCTTCCACTTTTATATAACGGCTTTTATGCTTTTAATGGGCGTGGGTGCATTGACAGTGTTGTCTCAGCTTGGTTGGACTAATTATATAAATAGGTCCCAAGTACCAACTAAGATGTTCTCGGAGCCACAAATCGTTACCTATCCACTCTATGCTTAACTAATATTATTGTTGTCGAGGATGAGAGATGGCGCGTCTGCCTGACGCGCGCGACAATCTTCCGCGATCTACCGTCACACTTAACATTTTAAATCGTTGTAATAAATATTGACACTCATCACGGTGTATTTTAAGTAGATTTTTACCTACTGATGTGTAATTTAACTGATAACTTAAATATGAAACTATTTTTTTATTTATTGAACTTATTTACTTTCTTTACTGATAATGTAGTTTTGACTTGTGTCGGATCTCGTATTTATAAACTTGAAGTATATTTTCTATATTCTTTTTTAACCTTTATCATAATAACTCGGTTTAACAAACTTACATATCTGTGAACGAAATTTGTAGCGTGTGTTATAACATGTTAGTATGTAATAAATATAGTGAAAGCATGGAAAAACACATGAAACCATCACCGGCCTATTGATTTATTAGTATATTGTATTAGTTCAAACTTGTGAGTGGTTTAGTTGCTGTTATTGTAAACCATGCATTGTATGTACACCTGCAAAGATAAACAATGATGACAGGCCCATCTGGTTTAAGGTCACTGACTTGTTCCTCGAGGTCGTGCATATCTGTGCAGTAAACAGGTACAAGCTGAGTTGCTTTGTCGATTTTGTGATTTAATATACAAAGTTACATAATATATTTTATTATAATTTTCTGCACCTGTTAATAAAGCATAAACATAAATAATTGTTTTTTCTAATTAATTTGTTGGGTAAATTATGTTTGTTCTAATCCAAAAGCGAACTCTACTAAACATTGGATCACTAACCGATATTAGACATCGTAGTTGGAATAACTGTAAATTGTGTATATAATAGTCATAGATAATAAAATATTTTAGTTCTAGGTTTCTGTGTGTAGATTAACATTGTTATTTTTTAAATTAAGAGATGTGGGTGTGCGTCCGTTGATGTACATATTTATGTTTATAATATTTATGTAAATTATATTTTGTACTGCCATGTTACGCGGCTGCTGCCTACTTCAACGTATCATCATAGAAATGTTGCCATCTACAATAATAAATTTGTTAGAAATGTTTAAATACCTTTAATTATTGGGCTTTTTATTCCAAAGTACCTATTTCCATCACCTATATAGCAAAATACTTGCTAATTCTTTGAATAACATGACTTGTGTCCAATAGCATTTATATATTATTTTTATGTATACTGTGACTATACGTGAGAAGTATGCCTAGAAATTGTGTTAATACAAGTTCCCTTACCGATAGTAGAAGAAAAAAGAAAATTTAAAATGTACTCGAGTGAGTATTGTTCAGCAGTATTTTTCCAAAATGTCTTTACACATGATAACACAGGTGAAAAACACCTATTATTTAAAAAACTAACCTGTATTAACCAGTTATTCCTTCAGTATCAAATAATTAATGTGTTGTCACTTGTATTGCCTATCTCCGCCACAAATCTTTCATTTATTTATATTATGCATATCATTTCTAAAATTAATCTTCAAAATGGCATAATAGGTAATAAATTAGACCTAAGATTTGTCTGTGTCTAATATCTTTATGAAATGTTTGGTTTCTCCAATATTAAAAAGTATAGTAGAAAGAAATTGTGTAATCGTATACAACACTAACAATCCAAAATATATAATAATTTGTATTAATTACTATACTCCGGCTGTACTCCGTGTTTATTTAGGAATGGCCAACTGGTTTCGGACTCAAACAAAATCAAATAAACAAGTATGTACAACCGGAGGAGTGTAGTTAATGATATGAAAAACACTCACGAAAGTTATTAAAGTAAAATTATCCATCCGTATCCGTGTTGCCAACCGAAGCAACAGACGTGTGGATGTTCCAAGCTCACCTTTTATATGATAGTGGTTCTGTATGTACTGCCTGTT
The DNA here is from genome assembly GCA_905340225.1 of Abrostola tripartita. Lineage (NCBI taxonomy): Eukaryota > Metazoa > Arthropoda > Insecta > Lepidoptera > Noctuidae > Abrostola > Abrostola tripartita. Next base: position 4,591,734 of record HG996494.1, read on the forward strand.
ATGGTTATGTATGTATGAAGTTGTAGTATTTAAAATAATAATGTACATTTTTCGGTTATTAATAAAACATGTTTATAAACATTGTGATGTTTGTTTTGATTCGCCAGCTTTATTGAAGTCACTCCTGAAAAAAAGGTTAATTGAAGTCACTAATAAATTGATCGTAGCCTTAAGCAATGTAGTGTTGCAATGATCTCACGACAACTTGATTAATCAGATTAGATTACAAGAGCAACTGGTTAGATTCCCAAGCCGAGCAAATTGTCTAGCTCTAGCAAATATAAAAAGAAAGAATCAGTGAAGCCACAGATTATTTCTGCAGAGATAAGTTAACTATTATTACGAACAGCAGAATTTCAACGGTCGTTGTACATCAAACACGATGTACCTATAAAAAGTACCTAACGATATTTATTACATATTGACTGTGGGAGTCGTTGACCTATGAACCTTACCTATAATATGATACAAAAGTTAAATCATATTTTTAACCAGTAGATTATTATTTGTAATTATCAAACGATGACCTGACAAGAATTCGCTAAAAACGTTTAATAGAATACTGAACTAATGGAATAAATAAATAAGTACAGTTTATTACTTGCTTGGGCATGTAGAAAGGATGTAGGTATGAAAGAAGAGTGACAAAGCAAATGTATGAGACGAATGTTAGTGGATTATCGGGAAGGGGAAAACCTCTGCGAACATACTTGGAGCAGATCGGAGATGTTCTACAAAAGGTTCAAGTGAGGAGTACCCTTAACCGACAAAAGTTTATGAGAAATGTGTTGCGAGTGTATGAGGCGAAAGAAGTATGTCAGGATCGTATCAAATGGAAATCCGTGGTCTCTGCCTACCTCTCTGGGAAATAGGCGTGACTGTATGTATGTATGTTTGCTACTTACCAATGTAGGTATTACAGTATTGTAGATTACCTATAGCCACTTATGAAGGAATTTACCTGAACGTTCGGAGACCGTGTATCTGTAAGGTTCAGAAAAGGTCCTAAGTCTACAGTACAGACTAAACAATGTCTAGGAATCACACTCAATATATATTAATTATACAGTCCTGAAAAGAAATCAAACCTGCGACCCCTAGCGCAGTAGTTGAATCTTGTAGCCGCTCATCGGGTCGTTCTATATACAAGGTTCGATGAGATTTTGTATAAACAACCCATCTAAAAAACAAAAATAACATACTTAGTAGATAATCTTTACAAAAAAATACTTTCATCATTATTACAGCGCTGCCATTTAAATTGCAAATCCTAAATATAAAAATGCCACCAATGCTGAAAACAATATGCCAAACAAAACAACATCGCATATTACAGATAGAAAATAATGCGCAAATAGGTTCATTATTACTTTCAGCTTGGAAACGACGTTGGGGCCTATAAACGAGGGTGGCGAAAGGTAACGAAGCCATCAGTCTCGTAAATGCCGCGGCATGATTGTCTCTGGGCTAACATTTGTGCAGCCATCCAATTAGGGGACGACGTAGCTTGTTTGTATAGATGGCTACATAACCTTGCCGACTGTACCTATACTACCTACACCTGGTTAAAGGTCACGGGTTGCGAGTTGAGTTTCTTCACACTGAGCTATGATTTCTGACTATCACAATAGACGACTGTTTTTAAGGTCGTACAAATACTTAATAGTTAAGTGCAATCTCATTGTAAATCACACGCATGTTGTGTTTATAACTATGGATTGTAGCAAATTATAGCATACCACCTCTCTTATATACCTCAAAGAGGGGTACAGTACAACCTTTTTTCGCCAGTTAGTTATTAGCTTCTGGCGAAAATCCTTGTTGCTACAGGCTACTTTAAAAAAAAACGTTGCCCTACACTAGGACTTTCTCCTGTGTCGTGGGTGCGTTTCACAAACATGAATTATCACATACGCATACACCCAGACTCGGGACAAACATCTGCGGATCACACGATTTTTGCCACGTGCGGGAATCAAACCCGCATCCCTTAGCGTAGCAGTCCAATCGCTTGCGAATTGATTGCCACTGCGCGATTCAGCTCAGTAGGATTAACTCGATTATACTTTTCCCTTCACACAAATCGATCCTGGACCTCAGGCTAGCATACGCGCTTACAACTACAGACCAACAAGGTAAACGATATCTACTGTGCAACCATCTATAACTAGAGACAATCTATGCTGACTGTAAGGTGGCCACCTTACAGTCAGATCAAAAACAAACTGCATCTAGCAGTCGGAGAGTGGCTACAGCACCGCCCGGCGCCCGCGTCATCTCGTAACTAAAACAAATTCAGCATAAAGTTGTTACAATTTTAATATGGGCTCGGTAAACGTTTTAGAGTAAAACGTCGGGCAGTACGTTTTACTCTAAAACGATTACCTAGCCCATATTAAAATTATAGATACCTAAAATCCACAGAACCATAATTTGAATTACGTCTACCTACATTTAATCGCCGTTGGAAATGGTTTATTACTCTTAAATTTAAAGGAAGCGTTTGCAAGAGTTCTTTAATTATAAATAATTTAGTTACTAAAATCAATTGCATCATCGAAGTTTTATTTGAAGCGTATGAGGTCATCTATTATATGCACTCAGAAGGTTGCATATATGAAGGCTGTATGCTGTATGTAGGTATAGTCCAGTTAACGAGGCAACTATGAAACCTGCGCGACGCAGTTCCAGGCAACAAATATTGTTTCAATCAGCGCAGTGAAGACAATTTTCTTTATGGCTGCGGGACGCTCCCTGTCCCCATTCTATACCACCACGGCAAAGGGTGGTGGGGTTGCGAGGGGCGAACCCAAGCTTTCAGGATTGCTGAAATAGTGGAGCGACTGACAAAGTGACGAACGCGCCCCGCGAAACACACCGACTTCACACTCACTTCCAAACTGACTGGCTACTATTATTTTGTTTTTAAATTGGTCTTTTTGCATTAATTGTTTAAAGGTTTAATATACACTTAAATATTGTACCAAGTTCAGTAACTTTTGTTATTTAAATTTATAATTTAAAAGTAGTATCCCTATTTGACACCCACGCAATAATTCGATAAATTTAAATAAGTATGGTTTGAATTTACTTTTAAGTGGTTCACTGAAAGCAACTGTCAGAGATGTGGAGGGCCAAAGTTCTGCAGATCGTGGCAGTAGCCACATTAGTACCAGGTAAGTCTTCAAATGTGTTGTATTATCAGTAGTATCTACCTAACATTGATCATCATTATCAGCCTATCTTAGACTACTGCTGGACATAGGCCTCTCTTAAAATAAACACCTAATATTGCATACATAATTATATTTTTATACTTAATCTACGAACGTTCACTGATAACTTTATTCCTTAATTGAAATTTAGGAATATGTTATTTTACTAGTATAATCATTCAGTTCTTGACTAATAGGAAATGCAGATTGAGATTTGAGATTGAATTCCCAGTGATTGAAACATTTCGTTTGGGCAGAGCATACCATGGCCTTAACGTTGTATGGCGTTTTATATAGAACTCAAAATAAACCGTTATATAAACCTCCATATCTTAAGAATAATGTAATAAATATAATCTAAGAACATACTTTAGGTACATTGTTAATTTAGTATGTAAAGGTGAAAATTACAATCTTTTGTACCATATTCTTATCGAATAAATGATTATTATTATTATCTCTATGTACCTACTTATTTCTCATCCAAGAAAAAAACTGCAAAAACACTTTTCAAATGATTTCCTTCCTTTACCTTACATGTTGTAACCTTAATTATGAGACTAGTGAGATACATTAAAAAAAGGCAATACAGCGGAAGACACGCTTGTCAGGCCCGCACAACCTTTTAGGTAACTTCCGGTGACAAGTTCCGGTTCATGTCAGTGTCTCATTGCAAGCTAAATAAGGGCTCAAAACAAAATGTAACTATGGAATACCTACATAATATTACATGGTACAATTTTTATCAATAAGGTGTAATATTTTTTACACTACTTCCTGAATCCTCCTGAATCGATTTTAATGTATTGATTATTTTTTTCACTTTAATTATTTTAGATTTTATGACGATATAAAAATGCCGAGAACTGTGTCAATCAACATGTGTAGTTAGGTACCTACTGTATGGATTACATTTATTATTTATCTAATATTGAACTTAAATGCATAAACAGGCCTAAACTTAATAGGATCTGTGTCCGGTCATTCATTGATAAAAATGTTTTGTCGAAATGTTATCTACCGAATGCATGGCGTAGTCTATTTGAGATACAGAACAAGAACGGGATCCACAACTATGTAAAGTATATTCTGTCCACGATTCGGTATAAAGACCTGTGTTCGATTAATTACCAAAGGCTTAGGTATGTATATTTTCTACCTGTAACACGCACTCTTGCAAGAGAAATTCCAAAAGATTGGTTTATGTACCTACGTCTACAATGTCACAGAGAGGGTAGGGATAACGCCAACCTCCTCGTCTTAGTCGCAAACGCGAATGCCAAGCGTGAGGTCTTGAATCCGAAACCCAGATATGACGAAGTGGTTTTTTTTTAATTTAGCAACTACCTTACCCTCTGAATTCCGCCTGTATCTAACGTGCGTTTGATACATAGGTATGTAAATATCACAAGCAGATTTCCACAACGCTCTGCAAACAAAGCGGATCTTACAAATATTTGTCTCGTGAGGAATTTGACACCCCTAGCGCAACACTCAAAACGTTTAACCACTGCGCCGATGGGTTTGTAAACGGGCTACCATAGCCCGATAAATGGCTATATAGGTAGGTTTAGTGGGTATCGTAGTACACTTGGTTCCGTCATAGGCAGAATTCAGTTAAGCAACCGGCATATATATAGGTATATCTGCCTTATGAGGTCTTATTTGGGGTCAAAAAAACATTAATTGTGATATAGGTATGTGATGTGACGACAAAAATTATGATAGTCCTTTTCGTCGTTCTTTTTAATGTGCATAATAAGTAGCGGCCGCGGCGGGTGCAACCCGGTCGAAACGTCAAGCCAAAATAAAAAAGTTCACGTTCATTCCCGTATCCTAATTTTATTCTATAATAGAGAAATAAGTCGAGAAAAATTTAATGCATTCCAGATTGGAATAATTTATTTTTAGGGAGTGCTAGACAATGTAAATGTAAAATATAATAATAAATATTGCCACGCCTGCATTCCCCGTATGTTAAACAATATCAAAATATATTTTCCTGAAATCGCATGTAAACGTATCGTAACGTATGTTCAACATGATAACATCCACGAAAGGTACTCAGTTGGAATTAAATATTTTACACGAACGCTTTAACAAACAATGCTGCCATCTAGCGGAGCATTTTATGTAAGCATAATCACGATGACCTTATTATATGTACTCAATTTATAAGTATTTTATACTGCGTACTTGATTAGATTTTAAAACAACTTGTAAGTAACTTTTGTAACCTTACTGCAGATATTAGGCCACTCCTTAGCTAGGGCGCAACAAACCTACCGATGCCCCCCGCGGTACCTACCGATAGCTCTTAACTCTTCTAGAGAAAGCTGCTAACATTTTTTTTATAGAAAATCAAAACACGGTCGGCTTTTTTGGAAAATATAAGTGCAGAAAACCACAGTGTAACAACAAATCACACAGCAGTAATGATTTTTTAAATCACTTTTATTCAATTCAACTCAATTCCACAAAGCCGGTAACTGAGCTATCACGTCAAACAGCCTCCGTATTTGAAACAAACAAGCAAGTGTCGTCTCATCTGTAGTTCCCACAAAATAAGGCCACGTGTGTGAGTGGCGCGTCCCAGGGAACGAAAAGAGACAGAATAGGGATGCTGGAGGCTACGCGGGTGCGAGCGTGAGAAATATGGGATGCTGATGGGTCCTTTTTATTAGGAGATCATGATTACTGAAGATATGAAATGTTTTGCTTGGAATCCGGCGGGAATGTTTCTAGTGATGCGATGGGAAAGTTGGTTATATGTATTTGAAATTAAACTAGTACCTATCCATAAGAGTATTTTTAACTAATTATTATATACATGGAAAAAGATTGCGGGTTATAAAAAAAAAATATACATTAATATGTAGATATAAGTAACTACATATTTACGTTAAAGAAAAATATAAATTGTTCTCATCGTTAGGACTAGGCGGCAACCTCATCCCGGTTAGCCCGGTTTATGCTTTCTAATATTATATTTAATTCAAAATATAACAAGCCTCGAAAACCTTATTAGGTAAGGTCATGTGGGTATTAAACCCCTCATAATACTTCTCCATGGTCATAGTCAGGCTTTAACGAGTGGAAAAGTTAGCCATGTTCTTTTTATAGTAGGCGCGTAAAGCTAAAAGAAAAGTCATAACGCACGGGGTTCTAGGCGCGCCGGGCACTCCCCTGACATTTATCCGTAGACCATAAAAAGAAATATCTACTAGGGTAGCATCGGACGCGAAGGCTTGCTTTGCAAAGGCCTCGCCGCGCCCTATAAACTCGTTCCGCTCTAACAACGCCCCACTAACCTGTTTAATGCTATACGTCTTTAGCTGGATTTAATTTAGGCGCTACATATTTAAAGTTACCGCGTCTGAACGAACCTATATTATGCCCCAAAGTGCACTGAGTCGGTTAAAAGTAATAAAATAAAATACACTTTTCAAAACTAGTTTCAGTTATGTTAGAAATCATGAATTCTTGCCCATAAAACCCCAAAATAATTACACCGTGTGAATCTCATTATTGGAAGCAATTTACCTACCCTAACCCCTTCTTTTACTAAGTTACTATACACAAACTTTTTGGTAGAGACATGCTAGTTCTTCTAGAACCCAGTAGCCGTGTATAATCATAATATGAAAACTATGACACACTATAATATAGTATCTATATACCACGTCTATGTTCCATAAGAGAACACCAATTTTTTGTCGCTACGTATACCCAAGGTGCTACGATAATTGCACAATAAAATAAGTACAGCTTTATTTTATTTATTTTACCTTATTTTCAAAGTTGTGAAATGAATGAAATGGTTAGGTAAGTAACTAATATTAAAATATATCTTGTTTTGACTTTGATCCGTGTTAGATGAATTTAAAAATTATTTTTCATACTTATTGAAATCGAATCTAAAGAACTCAATATTTATGATCCAATTTTTTATTATTTGCCCATTTGCTGCCTTAAACGAATAGTTCTAAAGATGATGGAATAAATTCACGGCTGATTTTAAATAGAGTAAATTTAGTTATCGTAAAAGGCACCTATTCGTTGGGTACTGTGAACCTACAAAACAACAACGATAAAACTCTAAAATGAATAGTTATATTTTAAGCAAACCTAAGAAAATCACTTTAAATTCTAATCTTAATACTAAATCTAAACCTACTTTTCCCAACCATTATGTGACCACCATGTAAATTTTGCAAGTCTCAGCTATTGTATGAAAATCAAATGTAAACCTTAACGACTGAATAAAGGTAATTAAGTCAGCAGGGTACGAGGCAGTAAGGTTAAATCCCAGTGAAGTAGTGTCACACACCGAGGTCGGCCGGCCCCTGGTCCGGAGGGTCGGGCGGGGAGTGGGGAGGGACGGGTTGGTCGTGACAAATGATGTCCATTGTCTTTCTTTATTACTGAAGGGTTGCGTCGCCTCAATTCTGATGACCCATAAAACCGCCAGCCAGATTGCTTGTAGGTTATTAAATTTCCCTAATTCAGTAATTGTGTTATCGTAAAATATACGATTAATTAGTGTTATGTATGCCTTTGTCTTTGCTTTGCAGAAGGCTTTTTGTGCTATTAATAAAATAAATAATAATAGAGGCCGAATTCTTCAGGCTTTTTATTAGTTTTTATAGTCCATTATTGTAGCAACGTTCTGATGCTAGCACTGACTGGGCACCACTTGTCTTGACATCCGACCCCTGAAACGACGTTACTCAAACCGGCAAATTAATAAAACTAGACCCGCCCTGAGACCAAAATTTGACTGAAATTATGATTTTTAGTTTTTTGCAATGTAATCCTCCCCAGTGCGCGCAATGTTCTTGCAAAGAGATCCGAAGTTTTTGCTTCACGTATTAATTTATAGACATCTTTTAATGTGACAATGATTTAAAAAAATACTTTTTATATAAGTAGTTAGAATACCTACTTTACTTTACCTTCAAACCATGGATTTTTTCTAAATACACTTAGGTAGATCAGTTACTAGCCTTAATATTTTTGCACACATATTGGGTAGTGAGCTGGGTAACGTGGCCCCATCGCCAAAGGTCATCCTAAACTAGCCACACCCGCTGCGGTAAATTGACCATATGACACAGTTATGGTAATTACCAGTATGGTCAATTATACTATGATATTTACATCGTGGACGCTGCTGAATTACCATTTCGCTTTATGGAATGCAATAATATATGTCACGACTATTTCCTAGTGGAGTAAGCAGAGATGGATTTCCTTTACTACGATCCTGGCATATCCCTTTCTTAGTTTATAAAAGTACTAATTTAAAGTTCTACGTAAATCTACATTGGTAAAAGAGCAGTAACACTTGAGAACATATAAATATAATATGTCTCAAGTGTTTAGCAACTACGATACAAGCATGAGCGTGTACCGTAAACAACTAAGATGCGTAAAGTGAACAAACTTATCCAAGTGCATTGCGGTGAATGCACTTGTGCAGTGGCTGTTAACACCGCCTCGGCCGACTGTGCGCCTGGTTGCATGGCCGCGCGACTCAGCCCACCACGCTGGCCACTTGGCAACCAGACAGACAAACAGACACGACCATGGCACACTTATAACACTGACCACACCGCCTGAGCTTGCCTCTGACCCTCTTAAAATTATTATTAACTTATTACTGTGATAATGACGTTGCTATGTTAATGTACTTTACATAGAAATATTATAGCTATACCTAACCCCCTCTAGTTTTGCCAGTTATGTAGTTTCATAAAGTCATTAAAAAATGCAATGTAAATATGTTTTGTTTACATATCATGGATAAATTGTTACAAGGTGGAGCATTTGTACAACAATCACGTTGGGAAACATTTTATAAATGTAGGCCAGAAGATGAATGCTCCATTGTAGGCAGGGAGAGTATTTTAAATGGCCCATTTCGTAGAGTAAGTAAGTACCTACAAAACTCCACGTGGTCTGCTCGTTCATTTTGAAAACTACTTACACCTTCTGCAGTTTATAAGTTACTGGTAGATGGGCAACACCATTTCCATTACAACACCCACGCGCGCGCATTTCTCCGCCTACTTTGGGGGATGAAACCATTCACGATTCTCAACATTAGTTCTTGTTTATGCTATCCTGGTAGAACCAGATTGCGAGCTTTCAGGAAGGGAAATAGCGGCACTTGGCCGCATACTTGCCATAGCAACGAATACGAGGGAGTAAGGGCACATAAACTTGTCGTCCCGGAGTTTGAGCCGAGCCGCAATAACGAAGTCCTTCGTGCCCTTATCCTTGCTCGCTTAACGCTGCTACCGACTGAATATGTTGTCCTGATACTTCTTTGCTCTAATTACGCATATCATTATGTCACTTCTCTTTTGTTATTTGCTGCGTACAAAATTCAATCGTTGTTTTTTGAAGCCCTGAATTGATAAAAGAATTTGTTGTATTTTGCGAGTGCTTTATGGCAACGTAAATAGGCTTTAAATTAGAATGAATTTTTTAACCTTAAAAAATAGATCTTCCTAAACTAACTAAGTCGTTAAGAATGTGAACTTAATATAAACAACATAAATAAGTCAGTATTAAATAAAAGGGTGGGATGCAAAAGAAACAAAGATAAGTTGTAAAAAGCATTATGATTAAAGTTTTTATTGTAATGCAATTATCAATTAATTAATTACTTAACTAATAATTTTAAGTCCAAATAAGTTATACTGTGACGAAATCATAATATACGTAGGACGTCTATTTATTTATTTCATCAAATTAATTACTTGAATACCGCATTGAGCAACGTACTGACTTTTTGTCACCGAGTTTTTTTTTACTTTTGTGGAAGAATTAATTTAATTGTATACATACTTATTATCAAAAACATATTTGTTATCAAGTTTAAACTCTATTATTCTTTTTTTTTAAAAAAACGTCGGACCCACACTAGGAATTTCTCCTGTATCGTGGGTGCGTTTCACAAACATGTAATATCACATACACAAACACCCAGACTCGGGACAAATATTTGTGGATCGCACAAATTTTTGTCCCGTGCGGGAATCGAACCCGCAACCCTTAGCGCAGCAGTCCAATCGCTTAGCCACTGCGCCAATTGGGTCGTCGTCGTATTTTTAAGTTTAATATCAGTTTTATCAAAGTTTTCGCGCATGCGCATTTCCGGTAATACCAAGAAGGTAGGTTCCCGCCTCATCTCAAATACATGCTATCCCTCACGTTCCCTTTCACCTGCTTCCCCCGACCCAATATACCGAACCCTATAGCTTCGAACACCCATTAATGGGATATCGATTTCTGGTCAGCTTTACTTCTCTTCGCCCATGATGCCTTGGTGTTTTCCGAACGGTTCGACATTATCGGCGATTGCCGATACATTTCCAATAGCCAAAGGCTGAAAGAAATATCGACAATCGTATCGGAAAAGGAACACCCTTAACTAATTGAATAGTTTTGTACTATTTGATTGACTAGATTTTTGACGAGGTCGAATAATGTGATATTCTATGAAAGGATTTTTTGTATTATCAATTAATGTCAGTGTTTCAAAGTTAAATGACATTTTGTTTTTATAGTACTTACTTGTAGATTTCATGAATAGGTCAGGTAGGTTGTGGGCCTATAGACAAGGTATTATTTACGTGTGTACCCCGACCGGATATCGATTTTCAGCACTAGACTACATAAACGCTTTTACTTCCTGTAGCCCTAGCATCATCTGAAAGGATTTCCGGTTTAAATCCGTCCCTTTCCGGATTTCATCCGGAATAAACATTTCCGGTTACCAAATAAGTAAGTTACAGATTGACAAGTATTTTTTTTTGGATTTTGTATTAACATATAAGTCTTCCAAAAAGAAAATTTCACTTAGGTACAAACGGCTAACAAAACAACTTTATTAGTTGATAGAGACTACTTTTACTTTGCTAGCGGCAGCCATCTTGGTTGTCGGGGGTCGGATCTGCAGCAACACCGCGCACAAGTGTACTAGGCTCGCAGACTCGATGAGGAGATCGATTGGATTTCACAGGCAGTGTCATTGGTATCCACTCTATGACGTAGGTTCTATGACGTATCTTACAAAAAACTTTCAGGGTGTATAAAGTATTGAGATTTTTTTTTTGTAAAAAACACTACACCTAAAGAACAGTTTTGTAATTTTTTTATTTAAATACTTAGAAAGGCTTCCTAAGAACTGCTAAGGACAAGCGGTGTGTAAAGAATGGTCAACTATCAAAGAACTTACAGTCGAAAGCGCTCTACCTCGCAATACGACTGATCTGCGCGGCAACTAAATAGCTAGGTATCAGCTAGAACTAATGCCAAATCTTAAATGCATATAGATAGTGCCTAATAGATACTAGATAGTGTTTGTGATAGGGGGTTAAATAACCTCTGTCAGACTCCTGGCTTCCGTGTGCCATGCACCCCTTGCATCACTGTCATGGCCGCCGACTAGCATTTATATCCACACATACCTCTACATTGTAAAACTATCATATCAAATATTGATGTGTTAGTTTTCCCTCCACATAGATACAATGTTTGTGTACTACCATGTGTCACGTGACTCTATCTGTTTAATATATTTCTACCTTGATTTCTACTTATATAAGTGATGATGTTTCTCGTTTTAAGTTGTGCCTGGTTACCAATGTAAGTATGTATTTTTATTAGGTAGGCATGTAATACGTGTATACCTACAGTAAAAGAAACGCAGGTAGTAAGCATCGAGCTCTAACATTTATTAATTAAGTGCTTAATATATTTATTTATTTTTTTAATGATCAAATAATGCATATTTATGGCTTGTGTTACACATGTGTTGTACGTGTGTTGTACATGCAGCCGTTTAAGAATCTTATAAGGATTGGGCACACCTCTGTGGCACTGGCAGTGCTTTCAGGCAGTGCTTTTACAAACAGGTTAATAGAGTTTTGAGCTACGTATTATGGAATCAAATTATCAACAATTTAAAGAACGAAAATATACAATACCTAGATAGATTTACTTATGTTATTTTCTTATGCTCTGCAAGTTGTGGCAACTGCCCCCTTACCATGAACTCTTAAAGCAGGGCAGTTTACGTTGTGAAAGCGAGACGCCGCATTACACTGCACGTAGCGGCGTTTCGCTTTCACATCGTTAACTGCCCTGCTCTAAGAGATCATGGTAAGGGGGCTGACGAGTAGAGGTATCTTATTATCGTTATCTATAGGTAGGTACATGATCAACTCGTAATGTAATAATGTATAATAAATATAGACTAAGTACCTACTGCAGTTTAGACTTATTTTTAGTGTCACTTGTCTCATGGCTGGACCAAGACGGCAAGACCATGCCAATTTTTTTAGGTTTTAAGTTTTCTGCTATCTGGACGAAAGACGTTAAGACAGACAGGTGGCAAAACGCTTGACGAATATAAATGGAATAGAATGAAAAATGTATGGGAATAACACATGTCATCGATAACATAGTCGAAACATGATGTCATCCCCATACATTTGTCATTCTATTCTATTTCTATTTGTCAAGCGTTTTGCCACTTGTCTAAGGGGACAGAACAGATATTAGCAAACAAAGGCGGCCTGTACCCAGCAGTGGACCCGGGTACCTACCTACCAGACTTCAATAAATTGTGATCTGAGTAGCAGGGGTCCCTTGTTATCAGTAATTTACGGACATTATTCAAAAGACATTTGTCAGGGCTTTATTGACGGCACTTGCTTCTTCCCGTGCTACACACAGGTACTTTTCCATATAGCTAGTTATACGTTTCTCTATTCATTGCTACTTGTTACTGCAACGGATTTTTGTTGTCTATCTACTTTACCATCAATTAGGTCATAGATTTGCACATAGTGCCAAAAATTTTATTTTACCTAATTAATTTTTAATACAAAAAAATGTATAGTTGTTAAACATAATATGATTTAATGTTCGTATGGTGTACTCGTAGGTAGAGTCGCTACGCTTTTGTTAAAATTTGTAGCAGTACTGGACAAGAGTTTCAAATAAATTTGCACAAATAAACTCACTAGTTTATTCTGCTTCAGAAAGTCTAGAGGCTTTTTCTGTTGAAAAAAAAGAGACGTACATTTTGTAGGTATGTTCAAAAGGGTTCTACGCCGACGTGCGTATCATCTTGCGTAACTTGCTACATTCTGATTGGTCGAAAAGGCCACGCCCAATGCGTAAGCCAAACCAAGAAATTTGACAGGCCCTTAGACGGCCCTTTCATACTTCTTACAGTCTTTGCGTTCCTAGTAAACTGTCTTATATTATAAATAATTTAAAGGGCTCCCCAATAATATTTTATTCGACAACAACAACTATAGACTGATTTAATTTGTTATCAACATTATTGAGACGCTTACTCAAATTATGCAGTTTAGGCTGGCATTTAATAAATCTATGGTATTTAACTATTAATACCTTGTATCAAATTGCCATAATCATAGTCTTCGACTGAAGGAACTAATCTAATTAACAGTAATTAAATATGTAAATTATAAAAAGGGCCTACAGCCCTCGAAAGGTGTAAATGACAGACGACGGGCTTCTTTGTAGTGAGAAATAATGGGCATGTCACTCCCAATGACTTTGTGTACCAGGAACACAGAGCTCCGTAGGAGTATCTCAGAAAGGGCTTTCGATACCAAGAACCTTAGAACCGAGGCATTTTATGAATAAAGTTTAGTGTAGGTCTACGTCAAATTCTTCGGATTTTTAAGTTCTTTGGAAATACTATTCAATCAGACGTTTAAAATAACAGGTACTTAAACTGTTTGATAGGTATTAAAGGTGAAAAACGTATAATACGTAAAATAATAATTTGTAATCAACATTCGAAAATAATTATTTTCATCATATTTTATTAATTCATGCATACTAAGTAGGTATCCAGTATATAAATATTAGTTAACAATTGAAATATGTTTAGCAAAACTTACCTTAATTTTCACTGGTCAAGTGCACACTAACTAGGTAAACGATAGCTATTTTAAATATCGAACTAATTAATTAATCAATTTACATATGTACTACAAAAATCTCGATAAAGCTTTTTTAAATCTGATAAAACAAGAAAACTTTAGAGCCACAGTTATTTTTCTTCGCAACATTCCGACAAAGATGGCCTCACTTGAATCCCATCTACCAGGCAAGCATAACGTAATAGCGGCTCATGGAATTCCAATGAAAATGTTCGACTTGTAAAATTGCTCAAAGAAAGTTAGCGGCTCTACAAAACTTTGTCGAGGTTAAAAAGAACTAAAATACTTAAAAGACTTGTCTTTTATACGTTATAAAAATCTTTCTTTTCACTTTCTACGTATATAGGTACTTGCATTAGTTAGAAATGTAGGTATTACAAGGGACATGAAATAGTTTAGTAGGTATTTACATGATGATATAGATCAAGTTATTTGTAGTTACATATTTCTAGACTGAACAAAGCTCATTATTACTTAGAGTCTAGGCATTACCCGTGGTAGTTAATGCTGTAATACTATAGCATAGTCCCTGACTCTATTATTTTTTGCATATTGTAATACGTTCACTCGTTATAGTAACTCATAGTCATATGATATTAATGTTATCTTAAATTAGCGCAATAAACCTGTTAGAATCAGCGAACTATTCATAATTTACCGTGATTTATCTGAAATTCATAACTCGTAGCAATGTAGCTCTGAGAATTGTGATTGCTACACCGAAGAAAGACTAATAACAAAATTCCTCCAGCCTGTACCGGAGATAGACCACACCTTTTTTTTTTTTTTTAAACCACACTATAATTTCTCCTGTATCGTGGGTGCGTTTCACAAACATGAAATATCACATACACAAACACCCAGACTCGGGACATGTGGATCGCACAAAATTTTTGCCCCGTGCGGGAATCGAACCCGCAACCCTTAGCGCAGCAGTCTAATCGCTTAGCCACTACGCCAATCAGGTCGTCAAATTTCTATAGATTTCTTTCTATAGATATCAGTCAGAGGCTTTTGCGTGATATACTTTATAGTCTTGTAAGCGTCTCAAAAGTCCGGTATGGGTGGTCCATCTCTTACTTTCATGCTCATTGGCCACCACATCACTATCGCCTAGATATGAGTTTTTCTGGAATAACCAGCAAACAAAATACTTACAGATATGGATATTAAGTACCTATAAAAAAATACATATTATTTTAATAATTCTATACGAATGTGAAAACTACGGTTTCGTAGCAACTGCTACGAATAATATCAATATATCCTGACGTCATCCTAGATAGAACTTTGCTACGATATAAGTGAAGGCTTGCCTTGCGTAGTACAAATACGTCTTTTTCTTCTAAGCGTGTCGATGGCAAATATATATATATATATAATTATAATATATGTATATAAATAATAATTATATAATTATTATTATTCATTTGCGAAGATTATATTAGCTTGGCCCAAAATTCCCTAATTCCGCTTGCACAGGCGGTCATAAGATCCTCAGGTGAGCATGTGACAGGGCAAGAGGCGCAAGATGGGAGGTGAGCCATTGTTTGCGGAGAGACGCCACATGCACATCGGAGATCTGATACGTAATATGTTGACATTGCACACTCGCCCCTACACACGCACATTTCCACACCCCTCACGTCAGCTGACTACACACTGACGAAACACATGTGTAAAGCGTCTCCACCCTGTTTATGCTACCCTGGTACTTATAGCCCACATGTGCAACCCTTTCTGACACGTGGTCGTGCGTGATCCACACACTACCAACACGTAAGTTGCTAGTCGTGTATCTGTTAACGGTCGTGTTAGTTTCAATTTAAAATGATGTGTTTGTTGGTAATAACTTTAATTATGATTTGTTACAAATAAAAACAAAAACTAGTTTGTAGTCAAATAAAAACGTGTTTTGTTAAAACTCCACAATGTTGTGTTAAAACACAAAGTTTTATATAAAACCTTATTAAGTACTTCTGTTATTTAAATCAGTCAGTTAGGGATATAATTCACAATATATATTGAATTATTGAAAATATCCTACAAGCGTGCAGATGGCACTTCGCAGTCTCTCCGTAATGCACACATGGAAAGTGCGCTACGCGCGATAATCAATGAACTTTCCTTGGGGCAGCACAGCAACACAAGCAAAGACAGCTGTGTAAAACGTATAGCAAACAGCCGCTGTCTGCGCCGTCGCACACGCCCCGTGACGCAGTGACATGCGTCAACACTGACTAGCGCACCAGAGCCACAGCCGGCCGAAGAGGTGCATTGCCCTTCATTACGCCACCGGCCAGCATAGCAAGAACCGCAGTTAACTGCACGCTCACATCCCTCCGTTTCCCTCCAACGTACGTTCGTTGCACCGCAAGGGAAACGCAGTAGTAAAAGAGACCAAGGTATAGTAGAGGGCTTATAATGTGTGGCTCAAATTCGTTCTCTGTCTTTCACATTACTGTTGTATGCATAGCTTTACCTTTGTGTGGTTACTAACACACTCACGTTAATTATACTCTCACACAAGTAAGAAGCAATAATAAAGAAATGTTCCATGTTTGTTGATACAGTTAGATATACATTATAATGCACAGTTAATACAGTAAACAACATCCAAGGGGCATTCAGGGACAAGAAGTATTTATTTAAAAAGTAAAGAAAGCAAATAATATAAAATAAAATATAAACGTGCAATCTTTGATTATATACTTGCAATATTTTCGTTGGCATCCTTTAATTTCATCAACTAAAGTGGTAGGTAAAGGGGTTAATTTAAAATGTTAATAAAAATACCTCTTTCATGCAATGCCTATGTAAAAATAGGCAAAAAACTAAACACATACACCATTTGAAATTAAGTTAAAACTGGAGATTGCCCTGAGGATAAAGGCGACTAAGTAGATAAGTACTTATGGTATAAATATGTGATACAAACTTACATAGCTATACCTACTTAACTTTATATTCTGAAAAATACATATAAACGAAAAATAACAAATTAAATGGTTGACTTCAGTTATTTATGCGTTCCTATTATATTGTATTTGTGCATTTTTGTATTTCAGTATAATACTACAAACCTCGTCATTAAAGTTATAAGAAACAGACTCAGACTTCAGAAAAAAAAAATTCGGAAAATCCTGTATTTGAGTAACCTTAACTGTGTAATATTAAATAAATAATATTAGTTAACTAATATTATATCGATTGACAAATAAAATATAACCGTAATATTTAATTAGACCGTTAACTATTACTTTGGAACAAACATTAATCTAGTAAAAAATAAATACTTAACATTAATTCAAGCCCAGTGTCTAGTTTAGTTCAAAACATAGATAGAGCTTTTAAATGTGACGTTTCATTTACCTTCTCATATGCAATAAGCACCTATTACTCAGGCTGAAAATCGAACACCTTCTCGCAACTTAGGTGCTCCTAGTAAGTGATCCACCTCCAACGCGAACGGGTTAGGTAGAATGAACTAAGTTGCTCTAAAAAGGAAAGTTATTATGGCAAACTATTGAAAGACCGATTCATAATTATTATTTAAATGTATTTTAATAAAGTATGTTATCTAAATATTTATTAATTACTTATAAATTATTTAACGTCTTATTAACGTTAAAATGTGTCATGCATTTTAGGCGGTTCCGCAATATATTTTTAAACGTAAACGAAATTGTTTATGTTTAAAGATTTATATTTTCTTCATTTTATAAGTTAATTTAAATTACTTGATGGTAATTCATTATTGACGTCACCCATATCTGGGAAATCTCCTGCCATGTTCTGACATCCTAGTTCAAGTTGACGTCATAAGACGTCTCACGAATAAAACAGCAATGCTACGCAAAAAATATAAGAAAATAGGGCTCGTATTGATTGTACTTAACTGGCACTCGAACTAGTGATAAACGAATAAGGTACTAAATAATAAAAAAAAACTTATTTTATCAACTTTATTTCGAGTAAATTGAAACGACACAACACTAATTATATTAATATTTACCATCATCATCCATCGGTTTACGTTTATAAACTGTAGGTACATAATTCATTGATTAGAACATTAAATTCGAATTTCTCGCCTGCTCTGCTTTTTTTGTATTATCTGTCTATTAACAGTACTTAGCTTACAGTATGATATTTATTTTACAACAAAAACCGTCTGACACAATTCCAACCTACACTATACGCACATTACACACTACCCCACACCCATACAATATTATGGCGGTCCATTCGGAAGCTGTTGTTGTCTCCCTGCAACCTATAATACCCTGGTATAAAAAGGGGGCAAACCATTGTCCTTACGCACACGCATTTTTCACATTTCATTTATCAAGTACGGCCCTAAGGGTGTAAAACAAATGAAAACATTTACTGTTAAATGATATAGGCTCGTGAAATTTAGTATGATAGTATAGTTTTTACAGTGTAACAACATACTATGAATATAATATTAAGTATAAAAATATGAATGGTCATCTAATATTTCTTGTAGTTAATTAAATAAAAAACTTTCTAACGTAGACACGAAGGGACCATACATTGATAAAATCGAGGGTTGAATAAAAATGTAGGGCATAAATGTTAATAGTTGATGCTCTGATTCGTAAATGTTGTTATGACGCTGTAGAAGTGAGGAACGGAATTAAATATGTTATGAATTATTATTTAATAACAGCTATTTACTTAATAATATTAATAGGTTTATTTTGAACGACATTTATTTTTTTAACTGTAATAATGATTTTTTTAATTCACTTATTGTAGTTGTTATCGCTCACTGACGTGCATTATCATTATGAATGCAGTACTATCTACGTAGTCGTAGAGTGAATGGCCGCCGCTGTCGCTGCAACGACCGACGACGGTCGTTGCCTTTTATCCTTGAGTATCCTTGAACAGGACGACGCGTCAAACTTATACCTCTTGGATCGTATACCGCCCTAGTAGTTCGCAGGATATTTCGTCCCTTTGGGAATATAACGGACCATCCTTAAGGGATATGGAATTACTTACGTAACTTCGTTAAAAAAACGATTCTTTATAGCAATAGGTACGTGTGGTGGTATAATAAAAACAGTTTCTACTGTAACTGTTCCTAAAACAGTACAATACAATATAAATTATAATTACCCAGATACATATTTCAATACTTTTGAGTCCATTGCAATATGCAACGCGAAAAATAAGTAAAACATAAAAGAAAAATTGAAAACTAGACAATCATAGATAAAGTCATAAAATTGAGGTTCTTTATTATTTTCTCAATCTTCTTAACTTAAATGAAAATGTATGGTAGCAATCCACCATAGTTTCTCAGTTGAACGAAAATATTGTTTATTCGTACTACTCTTTTAAAATTATGCTACCCTAGCTCTTGCTGACGTCACTTTACCCATTTCAGTGTAACAAATTACATCCTTCATTTTATTACACGGCGGAAACTCCACCCCCAAAATCTTAAAAGGGAAAGGACAAAGTACATCTTCGTAATTTCTGAAGTCCTACTAGTTGTTGACGTCATTCCAATAGAATTCCACATCCCTTGGGTACCCCTCGAACGTTGACCTTTGCTGAAGAGAACTTGGGATGATTCACTCTTCCTATCTGAGGACTATTATTTCGGTGCATACAATATCTTAAAAACCTAAAATTAGGATTTATGTACATATTTCACAAACAACTCAATAAAAAAACAACTTCGTAGCAATTTCGTATGAACTGTGTCCAGTATTATATCAAAGTATTGGTCATAAAAATTTGATAGGTATACTTATTTTTAAGAAGTTATTATTATTTTGATGTAGAGATCATTTAAATATTGGCGCTTTCGAATGTTAACTTTGTAGCCTAGCTATACGGCCATAATACCATGAAGGTACGCCCCCAACAATAAAATAAAAGGACCCCGCGCTCGGGAGCAAAGCTGAAACAGGAGGGTGGCATGCTTCCTCTGTTGTCCTTGTCGCACTTGCGGGCTTTCGAAAGCTTTTGGTCCCTTCGATCTCCTTGATCTGTATGGCGCCTTGGTACATTCCCGCGCCACAAACGCCTCTGTCGCTAGCCGCTTTCTCCTTCTGGTGAACTTTTTGAGCTATCGTAATTGAGAAAGGGACGACATATTTTTTGTTGTGAGATATCTTGTAAGCACTTCAATTGTTAAGAGCATAAAACATTTAAATATCGAACATGTTTATTGATAATACTTATAAAGTAACGTTGAGAACTGTTGATATTAGAGCTCTACATAACTACATAGTACATAGAGCACGTTATTTAGTATTTTCCTTTATTTATCAACTTACCTACCTTTACATTTTCAGTATGCTACGGAGCACGTATGTCTCAGCAGACGTTGCAATTAACGACAACGACTGTTCCGCCGCTGTTGACGTCCATGCTAGCTCGGTCCCCAGTTCCGCTCACCATCATACAAGACCAGCCCACGACGCCGTCACCGCCCAACTGTGCTGACGCCACCGACGTCAACAACCCGTTAGGCAGACTCCGAAGCGCAATGAGAAACTCTGCCTATACACAAATGAACGCGTTTTTTGATGCGTTCATTATTTTCTATACTGATGAACATTTGGTGAGAACACATCCAACACGTTCTATTCTAAAATAACTAGGGGAAATAAGTAAATTATGAATTACTTTATTCGTTGTTATGTATACTTTTACTCTGATCCCATCTCGTCAAGTCTTGTTTTTCATAATTTATTTTTAAGAATGTCATTTATGTACCTACAGCTCATATACTGCTACCTAGAGTCAAACCCGCATTCAGCCTCTACGTAGAGTCAACCATTAGACCACTTCCTCTTCTAGCATTTATGTGTTATGTTAACCATTTTGTTTCGTTATCAAGAGCGAAGAGCCTCTGAAGCCGGAGCGGCGTCTGGAGTACATCAGCGGGTGGGACGGAGCCGGCACGGGCGCTGTGCTGGCGGACGGCGGCGCAGCCGTGTGGGTGCCATCCGGCGACGTGCGCCGTGCCCGCTACACTCTCACCTGTGCGTGGCTCGTCATTGACGCCGATGATCCCAGCCAGCCGACTGTAGCTGAGTGGATATCCGTAAGTCAAAAAACATTATCTTTGTTTTGGATACATCTCAAGTTTAATTCATTCATCATTGTCTTTCTTTAGGAGAGATTAGCTCGCAGCGGTCGCGTAGGAGGCGACGCTCGTTTGACTTCGGTGGGCGAG
The DNA here is from genome assembly GCA_905340225.1 of Abrostola tripartita. Lineage (NCBI taxonomy): Eukaryota > Metazoa > Arthropoda > Insecta > Lepidoptera > Noctuidae > Abrostola > Abrostola tripartita. The sequence continues at coordinate 4,613,171 of HG996494.1, forward strand.
TGGCAAGGCCTGTCCGCAGCTCTACAGCGGGAAGGTCTGCAACTGGTGCACATACCTACCCTACTAGACCAGCTCTGGAACGAGGAACCCAACCCCGAGCTTAGAAGACCAGACTTCCCAAAAACCGTTGCTAAGAATTATGAAATGGAATTTGCTGGTAATGTTTTTATTTATTGACCTAATAACGTATTAGATTATATTATAAATTGAACTCAAAATCTACTAAAAGTAATATTTTAGGTGAAAGCTGGCGCGACAAAGTATCGTCGGTTCGCACTGAGCTGCGCGCGGTGGGTGCTGACGCCTTGATAGTGACTGCCTTGGACGAGGTGGCGTGGTTGCTGAACGTGCGCGGAAGGGACCTGCCATACGCCCGCTTGCTGAAGGCCTTCGTGGTGGTGAGCATGCGCGACGTGCGCGTGTTCGTCCCTCCGGGGAAGCTGTCCGTGCACGTGCGCGACGCTCTAGCCGTGTACAACTGCGCCACTAACAATTGTACAAGGTGATCCTCATGCTCCTTTATCATGGCTGGTTTGAACTTTCTAAGGTTATTATTATTATTTCAGCCCTGATCGTCTCACTGCAGGCCTTCCTTTCTTTTCTCTATTTCTATTGTTGCTTGAAGAAATTCCTGGTTACTACATAAGAAGCAAGTAAAAATCTGGGTTCTCTTCATATTTGTTTACTAGATAATTAACGAAGGTATAAAACCTGTATCAAGTACCTAACTTTCCTAACATTAATTCTAAATAGTAACATCTACTCGATATAATAAGTTACAACGTACTTATCTGTGTACACTGAAGGGTAAGCGACTATACGAGCATCTATTCGGAGCTGCGCCGCGCTCCTGAGTCCAAGATCCTGATCCCTGCCGCGGGCACGTTCCAGCGAGGAGCGTCGGCCGCTATCGCCCAGAGCGTGCCGCCTGCCAAGCGCGTGTTCCTTCTCTCACCCATCATCTATCTGAAGGCGCAAAAAAACGAGGCCGAAGTGAAAGGCATGAAGAAGGCACATCTGCGCGATGCCGTCGCTATGTGCACCTTACTCAACTATCTCGAGGTAAGCGACTGTTACAGTCGTAATGATGAATAGCATGATAGTTATACAATAGGATGTTATTATATGCTCTAGGTTTACTTAAAAATCTTATATTTATCCAAAAGGTACCCATAATGTTTATTTTTTTTAATTACTTGGTCAGAGTAAAACGGGTCTCAGCGAGATGTCGGTGGAGTTGAAGGTGGACATAACCCGTGACACGCAGGCGGGGTACGTGGGACCTTCCATGAAGACGCGCGTCGCGTACGCAAGCAACGCCGCGGACCCCGACTACCGCGCTACCAACGCTACCAACAAACGTATCTTCAAGAATGCCACTCTCGTCATCCAGTCTGGGGGACAGTATGATGGTAAGCTAATTAATTAATCATTATGATATCAACAATGTTAAGCAATTAATTCAAGTTTTTGTGAGACATTTGATAACTCTTATGAAAGTACATTTGGTTATTATTTCACAGTGCTAAGCGCTGCGTACTTGCTAAGCATCCTGCAAACAGAGTGAATGTTAAAACTTACAATAACTTTGACAGAGGGTACAACGGTGGTAACGCGTACGGTGCACTACGGAACAGCGTCACGTGACGAGCGGCGCGCTTACACCACGGTGATGCGTGCCATGGCCGCACTTGCAGGGTTACGCGCTCCCGCTGCTCTCCCCGCTGCGCACGCCGACCCTGTCGCACGCGCACCTTTGTGGGCCGCCAAGCAGGACTACCCGCATCCTACTGGACACGGCGTTGGAGCTGCTTTAGCACGAAGAGAAGGTTAAGCTCAATTTCTTTTACTTAGCTTAATCTGAAATTAAAAGTGCCTGTCCAGTCCAATCGTGATTAAATGTTTAGCTATATACCTACTAAGGTAGGTATAGGTACCTACTTCTGCATCTATAAAAAACCTGAAGGAATGAATACAAGATATTTTATTTTCCTTTCAGATCCAGTAGTACTTGATTACAGGCAAGATACTAATCTGCATACGCTTAGAGAAGGATATTTTATTACAATAGGTAAGGCAACGGTAAGCATTACCAAGTAGGTAGATACAGCAGTTTTAATCAATATCTACTTTCATTCTTTTACACAGAACCAGGCTGGTACGAGATGGGTAAATACGGCGTTCGTTTAGGAAACGTATTCGAAGTAGTACCCAGACCTAACGGATTTCTAGGATTCCGTGAGGCCACTCTGTTGCCCTACGAGCCAAAGTTGATCGAGAAGAGCATGCTTACAGAGTATGAGGTAGAGTAAAATGCTAAATATATTTTTGAATTCTGTTTTCCGCGCTGTAAACACCTTAATAAAGTGGTTTCCTCGTATTTCATCTCCATTTGGCTCCATCCAATTGGGCTGAAACGATCATTTTTGTTGTATCATAATCACCAATATCATGAGGGATCATAGGTATTGTTAAGTCACTTAATGGTCACAATTCATACTATGATCTGCGTTTGTTCCTATTATGGAAAACATCTATAACACAAATTAATTGTTTAGTACCTAGTAATAAATTGAGTATGGTTCAGTTTTTAAATGTAACCGTTGGGTCGTCTTTGGAGACCTGACACTCTTACACGTCCTTTATCAATAATACATCTTTCAATGTTGACGTGGGGCTGTCATGTTTTAGTGGGAAGTTCACAATTGTAGTTAGGCTTTATTTTCACGTGACCATACACGTTCAAGTGACTCTCTTGCGATGGCTCAGTTGGCTAGAGCAGCGCAACGGTACGGCGAAGGTCGCAGGTTCAAATCCTGCTTGTGACCATAGTTTTTCAATTTTCCTTTATCAATTTAGTTTCAAGCTTAGCATGGGCAATAGGTATGCTAAAATGACACCAAAAGTCATATGACTCTTGTGTTTGAATACCAGCTTCATTTTTGACTATTGATTTAGTTAACCATTCCACACTGTTAATTTTTTATTTTGTGTTTCTTATAGATAATGTGGTTAAACGCCTACAATGACCGAATAAGAAAGGAAGTGGGACCTGAATTAAAAGCACGAGGCCTCAACGACGTTTTCTACTGGATGATGAACAAGACTGTGCCGATCGAGTTACCTTCTAAAGCCAAAAAGCTTACAAGCAGCTCCGTGGAACCCTGTACCGTGGTGCAAAAAATTACCAATATTATTCTAGCGTTGACTGTCTTACACGCAGTGGTATAAAACAAATCATTACACTGAAATGTCTTAAATTAATTAAAATGTCAATCTTTAAAATGTAGTTAATGTCTGTCTATTATAACAATGAATGCAAATGGTTTTCATAGACTTCTTAGAAACTGGTAAGACGTCACAAGCCCTTTCACGACCGACTTAGGTCAATATCGCAAAAGAACATATTTTTTTTATCGTTGACGTGGTCACAACTTTATTACATTATTTAATTATGCCAGTAATTTTTATACCAGCCAGTGTTTCAATAATAATTATTTAACTATGTACTCATACATATTGTTGTAAATGTTAAAAACTTATTAGTATGTAATCAAGAATCTTTGAGAGACATGTTACGTATTAATTAGCAAATAATATATGTTGTAGAGTAGATAGCAATTTCTAATTATACAGTAGATTATGTCTTGATAAATTAATGTTACATAGAGTGCCTTTATTGAGTACGAATGTCTTTTATCCGAGATGGTGCCTTTTATTAATGCAATTTGATGAGCAATGTTCTGTATTTACGTGAAACTTAACTTGCTTTAGAGTGAATGTATTTAATCATAATTATCTCTTACTGTATTTTAGCTGTATGTGTAATTATCCAATGTATTAAGGCTGGGTTGCTTCAGGTTCACTTGACGCACACGTATCTAAATGTTAAAATGGCGATAAGTACCAATTTAGTTTTCTTCTTTAGCCTTAATTAATAAATAAAATTAAAATTAATAACGAAAATGTTTTGTTTTCTACTTACAGCCGTAATAACGTTGATATCCAGGTTATTTATGCCGTGAAACAACGCTTCATATTTTACGTAGGTACGTTAAACATCTCCATTAACGTTAAAAGACTGTTTGAAGCAACTCCCTGTTTTAAACCTTTACAATTTGACGGTGCAAATTCCCCATGGTCTTCGCATAATCCAACGAATTAATTAATCAGCCATAACTTACTTTTATTCCGTGTGAAAATTGATTAGGGCTTAATATAACATATTTAAGTAAACATTAGAGCGTACATTGGGAGAGGCCTATGTCCAGAAGTGGAAAGCAACGGGCTGATGATGATGAAGTAATTATCAGCCAAAAAACGTCCACTGTTGAACATAGGGCGCCTCTCCGTTTAAGCAGGGGGGGGGGTTGCCATAATCCCCACGCTTGGCAAGTAATATTTTCCACTAATTAATTATAATTGTGTAGATTTGAGTTGTGTGATACTTCTCAGTAGTAGGCATACTATACTCATAACTTATACCATAGGTACTATTCTTTCTATTAGTTTAAGTCCTTAAGAAAATGGAAATATCAGCACCGAGTGCCTTATCGAAACTGTAGTGTGTAAAAATGCTTAGATATAATAATTATAATTGTTTAGGTAAATATTGTAGGTGTAAATAATGTCTATTATTTCACTTTAATCTTTAGTCTTGTCAGTACGACAAACAATAATATTGGCAATTTTTTGGTATATGTTTAGATTAGATATTATGTAACCTATTTAAAAATTACTCCATATTTAAGTACTTAATTTGCACCTTGTGAACTTTTAAAGTGACGCCTTGTATTCATTGTAATAATGATTAAACCCTCTTCCTCTCTCCACTTTTGCTGTACCCGACAGGGTCCATAATGATCTGTAATATGTTAAGTCCACCTATGTACTATTATGGAATGCAATAAAGTATTGAGTATTGAGTATTAATACTATAGTAGTTGTTATGGTTACACTTTAATGTTATGTAGGTGTGTGTGAAGTATATTATATATCTACCTTTAGTGTTGCTTCACTGCCAATAATTGCATATCATAAACCATATTATTATTGTGCAATAAATAAAAGTTATTATAAATTTAATATTTTTTATTCACATTGGTCCGTGTTAGCTGAATCACACATACATAAGTCTGCTCTTATTGCTAGTAGACGTTAATTGCACACACATTTTTCACTGCAGTGAGTGGTTGATATATTAACATCTTACATCGATGCCTACTGGAAAGTAAAACAATAATATTTTTGATAATATACTGAAAAACAGCGATTTCTAATGTTTTTTCTATGTCAGTTGTAATCTACTAAAGCTGCGTGTACAATTGCGTGCATTAGACAATATAAGGACAGCGAGCTTTGTCCACCCACCGCAGTGCTTACACAAACCGATTTACATAACAGTTCAGTTCCAAAGCTGCTGCAGAGTACACCTGCTGGGCTAAAATGGTCACTAGGATTAGGGCCTAAAATCACAAAATGCTCACAATTGAATACGATGTAGAAAATATTCATTTCACCAAATATGATTTTGTAATTATTTCAGTATGATTCAGCTTTAAATGATAACCATTTTATGAATGTTATGTGGCCAATTAGAGAGAATTTGGCTAAATTATGAATAGAAAATTCCTTATGTGGCCATTTTAGCCCTGCTGGTTTGAAGCGCCTCTAAAATTCAGCATAATTTTTATTTTATGTGTAACAATGACTAAAGCATGTGCTGCCCCCTTCTAGTGCAATAATGTGGGACAAATCAGCGACTCCACTAAATCCTGACCAGGAGCGCAGCTGTAGGTACAGGTAGAGCCAGAGTGCCGCCATGTATGCTTTACAACCTAACGTGTACATAATATTATGGAAAAAGAATCATTACTAGTTTCAATTTACATGTGTACAGCATAGGTGCTGATCAGTAACAAGAATCTCCATAATATTCATCTTATCACACATTGATTATTCAACCATTTTATTACTGCAATCATTTTTATCAGTACACCTTTCTATATACAAAATGGCACGATGACATCACCACGATAACAAGAACGTGCTTTAAAATAGTGCCCTCAAACATCACAGTGACAGTGATATAGTTTTAATAATACTTAATTTGAATCTATATATTATTTTCAGTGGCAGCCCTAGAATTATATTAGGGTAAAGCGAGGTTGTTTATTGACACATTCGGTTACTTTTGGTCTAATAAATACATATCATAGTACTTATATAAAAGTGAACTGGGTCACCGTTTTAAAACGATCACTCTTTACTGCCATTGGTTACGATTTGTCACCCTTCTCATTTGGTGCCCAGAGCGGTCGCTTCTCTCGCTCTACCCTAGGGCCTAGGTCCGCCACTATATTCATTAACAATCCTCACTAAATAATAACAGTAACACTCAGGTCAATAAAAAACAATAACATTGATTTTTGTACAACGTCAGCTTCGACCGATTTTATAAAATGTAAACTTAATTTTGCCTTTGGCAATTACGAATTATTGCAGCGAAAGAAGATAAAGTTGAGATATTAACATTGTGAAATTATTTTGTTATTTAACAAAAAACTAACATATCCAATAAAATATAAGAATATCATATTTTACATCTAAATAGGTAAGTATACATTTAAGCTTCAGTCTTCAGGCTGCGTCTTAATTATCACACAAATATGAACACTATTTAAAAACCTGACCTACCAATAATATTATTATAATAACATATTCGATTCAGTAATTTCACTTTATTTTATACCAGTAGGGTAGTTCTGGTACGTTTAAACCACGGTTTTGTCTAGTATGTCGGCAAAATTGCAACTCCGTTTTTAATGTACGAGAATTAGACCTACATAGATACTGTAACGTACAAAATGTCTGTGTGTATGTACAAACACCCGAACACGGAACAAATATCTGTACGCACGAGGCAAACGGTTGCGGGGCTAGTTAAACAACAATTCGGTATTCTCTTAACTTAATGTATAGCATGTTTATAATACTACTTTGTTCAAAGATAATAAACTAACTTGTTATCTATAAAACATGGTTAACGGTGCTTTATACTGTATCACACGTATTTATTTTGTTAGAATGAAAATAAGCTCCGTGCTACATTTATGATTCGTGAGTAGTGTTGTATTGGTTAAACATATAGGTATGAATCCCCATAATGTGTGCCCGAGATATAATGTTTAGTTGTAGCACTTTGTATTACATGCCATCCCATTATCAAAGGGATATACTTGGCTGCTGAGGATTTAATCGATTTATATAATAAAAAAATACCAACCAGAACAATATTATTATGTAAAACATAAATAAAAGCATCTACGAAGATTATATAACATTGCTGTATACTTGTAACATATAGTAAAATATTATTTACTATATATCCCGGTTATACTCACGTGTGTATTCGGGAATGCCCGACTAGTTTCGAACTCGAGTCGCGAGCCGAAGTTCGGCTCGCGACTCCGCCGCGTAACCAGCTCATGAATAAGGGCTCCGTTCGAGTTCGAAACTAGTCGGGCATTCCCGAATACACACGTGAGTATAACCGGGATATATAGTAAATAATATGGATAACACTCACGGAAGTTATTATAGTAATATAGTAAAATGTTTTTATTGGTGCGATAATAAATATATAATATATCAAAATACATACTATGTTTATCTTATTTACACACACTGCACGCTTGCCATACAGCAGTAAATTAAGGCATACCATTCTGTTATTACGTAAACATATTCAACGTTATTGAATGTCAGTCTCTCCCGAACTAGTAAACAAGGAATATTCCATTATAGTGTTGCCTAAAATGCGAAAATTACAGGATTAGGGTACTGTTAATGAAAATTTTATACGTCTCGTAACTTTTATGTACAACCCGATTTTCTTAAGGAGAGACAGTCTACTCCTCGCTCCCCATAGAACCATAACTTAGGCCCAGGCTGCACTACGGTTAAACCGCCGCGGTTTTTAACCGCATGATTTTGTGAAACAAGGAAATTAATGCAAGCGGTCGTACTTGCGGTTTTTTTCCCGCGCGGCCGTTTGCATGAGTTTCCTTGTCACACGGTTTAACCGAAGTGCGGCTTGGGCCTTAAGAGAAGACCAATTACAACTCAATCAAAATCCTATCTACACCTTAGATGTGCAACAAGGAATACAACAATAACACTCAACCTATATTTATAATAGAATACAATCACTACGGACTATGCCTGCATTACAGTACGCTATACAATAATACAAAAATAAAGCGAGTTAATAAATGCACTAACAGTGAACGTAAGCGATGACGTGTAGACTAAATGAACTTGTTCGATGGTGATGTTCATCTTCTAAGATCTACTATTTCTACCGGCGCCGATTCGTCCACGCGTATGTGTGTTACAGTCTGGAAAACAATGAATATTTATAATATTAGGTTCTGTTACTTAATGATTTTATGTTTTAACAAACTTGATTGGAATGCTTTTGGTAATATTTAAGAAAACATTGATATTGAGTTCCATTTAGGTATGAAATAGTGTAGTAGTATAATAATACTGTACGATGATGTAATTTGAAAGGTGTTGTGTTGTTTCCATGCAGTTAACTATTATAAACTACTCACGTGGAATAGCGGAGGATCATTCGGATGTGGATGGAACCCGGACTGCCTACAATTTGTGATGAACTGCATCCCATATTCAGGTGTTAGCGCGAAGTAGCCGGTTCTGAAAATAATACAAGTACGTAGGTAAGTACATACTCATTTTATTTCTGAAAATTTTATCCACATTTCAATCAATTTTATTTTAACAAATGGAAGTACATTTTACCTAATATTAATTGGTTTTAAATTTAAGTCGAGCATAACTTACTCATTATACTTGGGCGCGCAGACAATAGCGATTGCCTCCGGCATCATCAGCTGATAAGAGCACTGCGTGTGAAGATCCACTGACGACAAAAATGCTGTTTGCGTTGGATGAGTCTGAAACACGAACACGACGGAAAAACGGTCATGATGAGTCCGAAGTTAAATGATACATACTTATAAAAATAACACAAACATTTATTTAAACTACAAATACGTATATAAAGGGTAGTGTGTAGTGTGGGCGTTTATCTATACCCCGATATAGGTGGAGGGTAGCCTCCACCACGTTATAATAACCTAATACCAAATGTTACAAGAAAAGGATGGAACGAACTCTCCTGCAACATACATTTTTGTATAGAACAGATTACTAAAAGCACAAAAATATTGAGTCATATAGCACTTCTGGTAGCCTACTTTCCAGTTTAATTTCAATTCTAACACAAGGCCAATGCCGTTAATTCAGTTTTATTGGAAAAAATGCTGTCATTCTTTTAAGAGTTCGAAACTTTAGAATTCTAAAACAATTTGATTGGAATTAAATTGAAGAGAAGTGCACTGGTAAGGGCTCGGAATTTAATCTATCTGTAATGCATAATAGTCTTAGGCAGATTATACGGTAAAGTTAATTAGTTGCTATCTTACATGAATCCAGCCGAGTGTGATGAGGTTGTGTTGGTCCTGATAGTGGAAGATTTCCTCCTCGTTGTTGGTGCTACATGAGTCGGACGTGCCCGTCTGCTTGGGCACCACCACGTGGGTAATCTTCAACTGGTCGCGCTCCTGCGTAACACGAACGTGAACGTTAATACAGGTTCAAAGTAATGATCATTTTTAAATGTTTATTGTTACTCTACTGTAAAACTTTAATCAAATAATGCACTTATGGTCTGACTCTCTTGAGAAGTAATTTAAATCGGAAGCTTGTAATAAGCTTCCGATGGTGAACAAGTATGGTAACAAAATATCATGGTAACGGTGAGTGCCTATATATTTTTTGGGTCAACTTACTCAAGGTTATCTGCTTCCAAACTAGGCAGAGCCTGTATTATGGTAACCAGACAACTGATAAACATACTTATATATTTCTAAATACATACATAATATAGATAAATTACATATTACCAGACACAAAATAAATGATTATTTCATTACACAAAGATTTATCCTGGGTGGGAATGGAACCCACGACCTCCGCTTTAGCAGTCAGGGTCACTAACCACTAGAGCAACAGGCCAGTCAACAGACTTACGAGTATCCCGGCCAGAATGCCGCAGGTCTCGACGTTGCGCGCGGTGTTCTGCGCGGCGAGGCGCAGGAAGCGGGCCAGCAGCGCGGCCGGCACCAGCACCGTGCGCAGGCGCGCCGCGCCGTACAGCGACTCCACGCTCGCGCTGCCGCTGCATACGAAACAATTCATACTTAACTTCATAACTGTACGGGTCATGCGACATTGAACACCACACTGTAGGGCTAAAGCAAAGTATTGAGCAATTTGTCTAAAGGTGAATTATTTCCCGAATTCCTAACATTAAGGTGCTATAGAATTGATACTAAACATTGAAAAATGCGTTGCAGTTCTACAAATCTTATGTGTTCCATTTCTTTAGTTCATCATTACACAATCAAGCCGGTAATTTAAGATGTTGACTGCTGCGCTAAGGGATGTGGGTTCAATTCCCGCGCGGGACGAAAATTTGTGCGATCCGCATAATATGTTTGTTTGTCCCTAGTCTGAATGTGTGTGTATGTGATAAGTGTGTAAGGCACCCGTGGGTGCCTTACACACTTATACAGGAGCAAGTCCTAGTGTGGGGCGAAGTTCAAAAATAAAATCCTTAACAAAGTGACGGTAACTCACGCCTGCGGCCGCGAGGGCGGGATGAGCGGCGGCACAGGCTGGTAGCTGGCGAAGTCGTCCGGGTACAGCACGCCGTCCATCGCCGGCGCCGACGGGGACACGGCCCACTGCTCCTGCGCGCGCAACAAGGCTATAATACACATAATATACATACATTCTTTAACTACTAGCTGTTTTCCGCGGTTTCACTCATCCTACAGAAACTTGTTCACTTATCCTTATAAAGTATCGCCTATATGTTATTCTGATATGTATGTAATGTTACGGTAAAGTTTCATCAAATTCCGTCCAATAGTTTTGTGAAGGACTATCAAACATCGATTCATCTATCCTCACAAACTAGCATTTAGAACATTAGAAGGATTTTACTGAGTCTACTGAAACTAACTCTCCTTCACATAGATTACTTGATTGCTGAATATTCACCATTAGTATGTATTAAGGTTATGTATAAAAGCTATCTACGACATATACATACATCATGTAACAAATGTGGGGTTGCTGTGTTTGCATCTCTTTTGTTCTCATCAGCCTGTAGACGTTCTGCTAGTTTAGCATCTTCTCTCTCTTGTTTTTTCCTTTCTTCTTCTAACACGCGCCTCTTTTTCTATAAAGGGTAAAACATCTGTTTATTGAATGTTATATAAGTAATATTATTTTTTATAACTGTTAATTTGTAAAGTTGAATCAACATGACTGTTAAAAAAATTAATGATGATTTTTAACAAACTTCAAAAAAGGTTCTTCATTCGTCTGATTCTTTTTTTCTTATTAAATGTTAATATTTTTAAACATACATAAATGGTACATTATTGCTTAAAGTTCAAATTAAAATGATATTTTCCAATGATGTACCTCATTCTCTTGATACGCAACATGTTCTTTGGCATACTGATCTAGAAGCTTTTGTTTTAGTTTCTCAGCTTTTGGCATAACCTCCTTCAGGTTAGCCTGGTTGACTGACTTCACTTCAGTTGGGACAGACACATATTCAGGATGCTTTCGGATCTTCTCCAAAAATAATGTCATGAATTTCATATACAGTATATATGCATTCTCAAGGCTACCCTCAGCTAGATATACATTTGCCATCCGTACCATCTCTAAGCCAGATCTGTAATACCTGAAAATAAGTATGCTTAGCTTAGTAAATTATTAAATAATTTTGCTGCCTTTACATGTTTGGTCAATCTTTATTAAATAATATTTTCTCTATCTTCTTACTTATGGGATAAGATTAGGGGAGTTAATAATAAAGGATTAAGTAAGGCTGTATTTAATAAACAATCTTTAGTTGATAAATACCCCATACTATTCAATAATTGATTTATCTGTGAGTAACAAATGCCTAGGCTTTGCCCACCTATGTTCTGGTAAGACTGCTTGTTAGACTCAAGATTCTGCCTAGCTGTGTATTGCCTAAGTAAAAAAAATCTACAAATGCTTGGGTGGAATGCTTCATTTGCTTTCTGAGGCACAGAAAATGGATGGCCAATTTCCAAAGACTAAGCAACAAATGTACCTTAACAGTGCATTGCGGACATCGTTGGTAAACTGCAAGTGACGCATGATCTCGATCATGTCTATGTCTCGATAAAGTCTAACGTCGGAATGATTTTAATGGAATAAAAATGTTACGCAGTATCATATTTACCTCCTCGGCGGAACGTTCGGGTCTACATCTACCATGGCCCCATAAGTAGCTAATTGTTTGACCCTTGCAGTAGCATCTAACGAGGCCAAATCAACTGTGGGTTTTGAGCGTTTATCTTCCACCTGCATTTTGTTGATACTCCAAAACTTACTAAAACGCAAATTCGTTAAGACACAAGACAATTTACTATATTACCATGTAAAAGTGCTAATAAATACACAAAAGTTATTTATTGGTAACTATAGTAAGTTTACAAAACATGAAACACCCAGCGGCCAGCCGATAAAACCTATCAAACGTCACTTTTGTCGTTGAGTGACAATTGTTATGTCAAGACTCAAGATTGTCAAGACGACAGCCCGCGGCCGCAGCGTAGCGCATTGAGTGGAGGCGTCCTAATCTTCTATAATATAAACTTTTACTTATACAGATATTGAGGGAATCGACATGGTAACAACGAATTACTGTTTGTCTCTTATCTCTTTACAGGTTAGTGTTCGTTTTCATGAATTATTTGGTAAAATAATTACAAATGACTAATTTTATTTATCTCTATAAATACTTATATCATAGACTAATACTTATATACACTGGTCATTAAGTAATATTAGTTACATTTAGCTTGAAATTCGGTTTCTTCGGTTCTGGTAGTACAGTTTGTTGACATGTTAATATGTAAACAAACAATAGTGACGCGAGTTCCACTTTGCTTTTATCGATATTGTCGATTATTATTTACATACATACATGTAGTCACGCCTATTTCCTAGAGGGGTTCAAATCCCACTCGGTCCATAATTTTTCAAATTTCCTTTATCAATTTATACACACTAATCTAGTTTGAGTTCATGTTGGTTTTAATCTAGTTTGAAAGAGTCTACCCTAATTAATTCTACGATTATGCCTAAACATATCAGTCCTCTGGCCTCATAGAATTATTATTTATACATAATTACAATTTCTCGTTGAATTTGAGAACACTGATATCTATTTTATACTGAAAATAATGTAGAACATAATATAAATCACAGATTATTGCTTATTAAAAGTGTTATAAAAACTTATATAGATTTAAGGTTCAGGTACCATGGAAAGAAAATAAACGATAAAGTGTCGCACCAAAGTTTTCTTTCCCTAAGTTGTTTTGTTTATAAAATGATAACATAACATGTATTGCTTTTTTTTCTACTACACTACAACTTAGATACTTGTTTATATGTAAGGGTAATGATTGAACCTATTAGGTATAATACCTAACTATACAAAGTCTTTGTCTTTTTGATACAGAGCCCTTGTCACAACTTACTTTTGTCGCTCTCCAGTCTAACCAAATTCGGCTAAACATGAATATTTTAGATGGGGAGACTGCCATCAGACGCGTTTCACGTGCGCGTCTAATCGCAGACCAGCCGTGATAAGCTATATCATTAAAACCTAATAGATACTGATAGTAGTAAATAAATAGCGGTCGTTCTGTATGGCTTTAACTTCGTAACGAGCTCCGCAAAAAAAAACTCGTTTAATTATAATAAATAACTATTTCAACAGGTTTCACTTTGCCGAAATTCTCTAATGCAGAAGTATCTTTGGATTTCGTTGACTTAGAAGTTACATTTGTTTTCAGGTACGGATCCCTAAAAATATGTAAACCAACATGGAACCTCCTTTTTAAAAGTCAGTTCTTAACATAAAATCGATTTAAAAAATTATCGTTATCGATGATCTTTGACCATTCTATCTGGAGCATCCCTAATGATTTCCGCCACGTTTTGCGTCATATGTGACAGTAGATAGGCACCCGTTTTTTGTAGGTATAACCGGTCCATATAATTTTGATAAGAATGGGGGGGTGTCTGTTTACATTCGACAACAAACGAATTAACAAACATAATTATATGGCGGCGCGGGGCACAAGACGTTCAACCAATCAGCGCGCGAGGTGCGTTCCGCATGCCATTTCACTATTTGACGGTTTCACTTCGATAGATTTTAATCCACTTACATACATCACTGAATCCACCGAAAAATAAATCGTTAAATTGTAAAAATTATGTTACGGTTCACAATCTTTCGACAGTTTACAATCTCGCGAAATAGATTTTATTCTATTGGTTTTTACGGTGACATAGATATAATAATTATACTCTTTCATCCATGCTGATATGCACATATTTGCCAATTTTTGGATGCTTACTTACTATTTTTTTTAAGTAAGGCTCGTAATTTAATTTAATAGGCTCGTAATTAAAAGTATTTAAATGCTAACTATTAATAATATTAAAGCTTGTTACTCCCATTGAGTACTGCTGCGTTTGTCTTGTGGACTGCTGAGCGAGGTCTCGGGTTGATTCCGGGTCGGGCAATGTGTTATTATGTTCACAATAGCAGCACGGAGTCTGAATTTGTGCCCGGTTGATGGCAATAGGCTCGCCCCCTATATTGCATTAAGACCTATGCATAACTGGCGAAATGTGGGTGTAATAGGTACATCTATGTCTACCCCTTCAGGGAATGCAGGCGTTATGTTAGGGTGCGTCCACATCTGGCGAATGTGCAGCTCGCGAGCCGTTTGCGAGCTGCCCGCGAGCTGTGCGCGTGCATTTTTGTTCGTGCCCCGCTCCTGCGCCGCCCGCGCGCAGTGAGTGCGTAACTTAAGCGTCGTACGCAAGCGGCGCGCGTGCGGCGCGGTAGCGGCTCGCGTCTTAATTCCCCCCCCCCCCCCACTTACCCACTCAGTTCGTTTCTGATTACTGGAGGCTAAGTACGTGTTGTCATGGAGTGGACGGAAGAGAATTGCTTATAAACGCTTAATTGTATAAGCTTGTGTAGGAATCTCCAGTAGCCAAGAATCGTAACGTCAAACATATTTTTTTATAACTGAAATTGGTAGCCTAAAATGCGTTTCTTTTTTAGCAATCTTGAAAATAACCATCTGTAGTAGATTTTCATATAATTCTGGTGACAATTAAAAAAAAATTGCTTAGCGTCCGCTTAATTGATGGCTTTTCAACTCCGCTATTATATTCTGTTTTCTTTTAAAAATAGGATTTTGGCACCAACGCCGTTGCCTCTGTTTTTTCTTTTTTATCAGTAATATAATAGCTAATGATGCAGCAATTATATTATAAGCACTAACTTGTCGTCCGACATCTTCGAAAGTACAGAGCCAGTAATCGGAACTGTTTATTGAGTGCGCGCAGATCGCGCGCCGCGCGCAAGCTTTATACGAGCCTTGCATGAGTTGCGCTAAAGAGGCGCACCAAACCATTGCCGTGACTACATGCGTGCAGACTGCAGCGCGCGTGTAGTTCGCGTGCCGGTCGTGAGTTGCACATTCGCGGCACATTGGCCAGATGTGGACGCACCCTTATGTTACGAGTATAATCGTACGAGTATATACCAAAACACTGAAAAACGTAGGTATTTTTTGTCTCAATCAAAAGCCGATCCAAACATAGATTTACCTCTAATATGGTGAAATATATACTTATCCACTATCTTACTTACTTTACCTTCTTAGAGGCGTAATTTATAAGCTATCATTCTTCATGAGCACATAAACGATACACACCAGCTATATAAATTACTTGCTGTATTTCCCACTAAATTAGAGACTGGCACTCGCTAGCCCGCTCCGTGAAGCTCATTATTAATATCTACAACCTTTTGAGCGCCACGGTCTTATATAGAAAACAAACGTTTCTGTGCTCTCCAGGCCATAGCCTTATTAGAACACAATATCTAATCGTATCGAACATTTATGTAAACTTAATCGTAAATAAAATCATAAACTACCGTGGCGCTCAAGGGGTTCAATCCCCTTTCTTCTAATGGCAACTAATAAGATTAAACAATTAATTTGTTTAAACAATAGAAAAGCAACAATACAAAGTAACTTGCTTATGTTACTGTCAAAGCACGAACTGTGGTAAATCATAAGATCCACCAGTAAATCCTAACATTTACCAACCAATGGTAAAAGTTGGAAACTTCACTCGGTATATCTTGGGTTTTACGTCAGATACATGGTAAATTTTGAAAAAATTAACAAATCTTGTTCATAAAGGTGCATTTCCTCGCGTCACGGCCGATTGCAGCCGCGCGTGGTCTATCGCGTGCGTCTGATGCGCGCGGCTAATGCGAAAATAGTCAGAGTTTGAGTATATTTCCAAGGTCTGCGTTTTACACAGAGCCGCGTGCGGCTAACGTCTGTCGTTAGCCGCACGCGAAGCTCTGTATAAAACTTTCGGGAATTTTTTCATCAGATTTCAAATGTCTTCGAATCAATATAATTATGGTAGAATCTTGCTTCATTTCTGCTTTTGATGATGAGGTCGATTGGTTCTATATATAAGCTTTCATAATGCAGCAAGCGTTTTTAAATATTTACTGTAGTGTACTACACATTGACCAGAACAACGACTACTGCAACGCACGAGCCGAGCGAGCGCAGCGGACGTGCCGCTTCTGCGTAGGCCGGCAAATGCTAGCAAGGAATCTTATTCATAAATGTAATTTCAAAACTTACATCGACCGTCTATAGTAAAACCTAGAATTTACCAATACACGGGCTTTTACAGTTACATATACATTATACAATGTATAAATATGTAAGTTATAGCAGTAGTAGTTATAGGTACCTAATAACGTACCAATTATCTACATAATTTATATGATTTATGTTTTCATAATAACTAAAACACTGTGCTTTTTAAAGCTCTTTCGAAAGTTATTTTGTAATATAATGCGAATACTTGTTAATACAGCGAACATTTTATTATGTACTTTTGCATATTAAGTCACAACAAAAATAAAAACAAAATAGAATTGGGCACCAAAAACATATCGAAAGACAGTACATAAACATCTGGAATAAGTTTTCCTGAAATTTATAGCAACTGAGAAAAGTCGGATACCAAGATGGGCAGCATTCGTAGATCCAAAAGCAAGGTTTACGTTTCATAGCGTGAATGTATATAGGGCGACACGTAACAGGAGTCGGCCATGCTTCCTTTTCAGCCTCATCGATTAGTTCTCTAACACATTCATAGCACTGGCCAAGTTTGGTTGTAGGTACTTTTTTATTTTTCTCTGCATTTTTCTGTTTCTTGGTATCTTTTGTTTTTGTTTTTGTTGCGTTTGGCATTGCTTGTTGTTGTTTCGGTGGAATAAATCGTAATGGACGGCGTTTATAAGCACGCCTAATAGCAGATTCATCAGCACATGACGGTGGCCCACATTTATTTGCTGGATTAACGAAACATGGTAAACGATTATAATTTGGAGGTGAAGCCCCCACCGCTGGTTGGTAATAATCATTGGCAGGAGGAGGAATATGTTTTGTTTGCGAAGTAACTGGATTTGATTGATTTGGTGGAGCCATTTGACTAGGATAGCGCATTTTAACACGATTAAAATCCGGATATTGGGGCATATCAGGCTGCCCGACTGGAAACTGTATTGGCTTGTATGATTGTTTTCGTTTTCCACCTTCAGCTGATTGGTTTCGTACTGGATGAACTTGTCCCGATGATTTTCGCTGTAACAATCCAGGTGGTTTGTCTACAGGTGTAGTTTTATCGGGGTGAAATATAGGATTCACTGTTAAGCATTCTTGTGCATTAGGATATATAGTAGGAATTAGTTTAAAACGAAGAGAAGTTGGTTGACTTTGAGATATCTCAGATCGTTGAACTGTAACTTGCTGAAATCGTTGAGGGTGGTTTTCTTTTTGATATTGCATTTTATTTTTGAAACCAGTACAAGCATCTGATACAACATGTGAAAGTTGAAAATCTTGCGGGAAAGGCGGTTGATGTGATATTTTAGATGGTTGACTAAGTTGTAACCTATTAGATACCGGTTTTTGATACGGATCAACTTTTGTTGGAACCCGATGATTATTTACTGAACAAGTACACATGCCTGCTATTGTTCGTGACGGTTGTTTTTGAGGTAAAGGAGGTGAACTTTGAAGAGTATTGGTTTGCTTATCTAGATATTTTTTAGGAATGATAAGCTGTTTCTCAGCACTTAATGTACTTTTGCGTGCTAAATGCAAAACAGGATCTGATAAATTTCGCTGCTTTTCAACTGAAGCTTGTGTACCAGCTGGTTGTAAATTTTTAGAATCGTCAGGTCGTTGACGTGGCATATGGACCGATAATTCAGATTGTTCCTTTGGTTTAATTATAATTTTGAGATTTTTTTCCTCTGTTTTACTTGGCTGTTTCAATATTGTATCAAGAATATTCTGGGGGTTTTCAGTTAACTGTTTTTCTCGGGGATATTGGAAAATTAATGAATGCTGGTTTTGGTCGGTTTTTGACATTTCCCTTAGTTGGTCATCATTACCTAAAGTAGTTTTAGGTGAAAAATTGTTAATGGAGTTAGATGGACGTTGTTGCTTCTCTACTGAAGGTGATGAACTACGTATCTGAGGCATATTAATAGAAGCTTTAGATTGATCTTTAAGTTCTGATGTCGTTTTAGGTGGCAAATGCCATATTGAATGTGGTGGCAAGTTCGTTGAAGAAGTTCCTCCAGTTTCTAATATAGCTTTTCGTGGATAACGCGACTCTTCATTAGATAAACGTTTTAGCTTTTCAGCTGAAGGTGTTAGTTGAACGATGTCTAAGCGAGATAAAGATTTAATTATTTTAGACTGGTAGTTCTGCTTTGTATCGATATTTTTTTGCATCTTGCTGTCTAATGCACTTTTTTGACAGTATTCTGATTCAATACCTTGTTTTACCGCGCAAGTACATTTTCCAGGAATTATCTTTAACGGGGGCTCTGAAGGATAGCGTGGAGCAGGCTGATGGTTTGTGTAGTGCGGTTGTGTTGTGAGATGCGGCTCGTGTGTTTGTTGTTGCCCTAGAAGTATCTCAGGCTGAACTTGATTTTGTGACGCCTTACTTGGAGGACATGTTGAAGATTCAGATGGCAGCGCTTGAAATTTTTGAAGACAACGTGGAACTTTCGCTAATGGGTCATGGTTCATTTTTGACATCTGAGACAATGTTTCAAATTGTAATTTCTTTTCTAGTACAGATTTATGTGTATGCTGGGATGTTTGGTGTAATTTTTCAGACATGCAAGTACAATTGCCTGGAATAATAGGAGGTGACTGAAAATTTTCTTTTCCATTATTACGTGAGTGCAGCAATATTTTATCAGAAATAATCCTAAGTTTGTCGGACAACAGTTTCGATTGAGAACGATGAAATATTGTTGAACGTTTAGGCGTTTGATTATCCAGATTTGTAATATTTTTTGAAAAGTCGGGTTGTGAAATAGGGGTATAACCAGTTCTATGTTTTGAACAAGGTTGTTGGTTGGGGTTCTTTTGTTGTTGAGGTTGAAAATTGTTGGGTTCACCACGTTTATTTGGAAGCCATCTAGATTTAGGCTGTAACTTAAGATTTGTTAAATCATCATTTTGAGTAGGCGATGTGTCTTTACACGAACATAAACATTTAATTGGAGTCGAGGGCATGACAATAGACGAATGGTTAGAATCTTTTGTTTTCTGACATATGCACTGTCGAGACAGCTTTGGATAAAATGTATTTACTAATGATTTAGGCGTATGACTTGATGTTTTGACAGAGGAAAGTTCCAACGATGAATTGTTATCAACCTGGCAAAGGCACTGTATATGACTATCGTATGACGGGAAAGAAGATTGTTGAGATGTTTGTGACTTTTGAATTACACTGCTTTTATGTCTATTATGATAAATATTTAATTCCAGTTTGTCTTCTAACACTGATTTACGAGTATGGAGCGATGGTCTAACTGGGGTTAGTTTTGACGAAGCTTTTTTACCTGAGCTACGATATTTTGTTTGACGTGAACAAAATGGAATAGATGAACAACGAGATAATTTGGATTGTCGACTTTCACTGCACTGTGAATGACAACGGTGTATTCTTTCTACATGTATAGATTTTAACTGTGAAGAAGCTATATTAAAAACTGCAGGCTTACTAGGACTATGACTTGAATTGTTTGGTATAGGCAAGGTTGAAGGTATTTTTGCCTGGGAATATTTCTTACGACTAAATAAACTAGTATGTAATTTCATCATTAGTCTACTAACCCTACTTGACGGATAACTTATTATATTTGCAGGAGGCATGTTATTTGAGGGCAACTGTCGTATTGATGAACAGCAAGTACAGTCAGTATGATTATATGTCCCTTTAGAAGATTGTTTTCCAGGTTGTGGAGGAATCTTAGCATGTGATTTCTTATGTTTCCGGGATGAACCAGAAATCTGTAAGTCTTTATGAGAACACTGACAAACACCCGAAGTATGCAAGGAATTACTTTGTGACGTTTGTAATTGATTTATAATATTTGTTTTAGACATTAGTGTGGAGTTGAATGACGTTTTAACTGAGCATAGGCACCCTGAATGAGTGAACGATATTTGAGGACAGTTAGGTATTTTAAAAGGCTTTGATTTTGAATTTTCTGAATTGTGAGGTCTCGTTTTATGAGAAAAACAAGCACACTTTCGGGCTTTCTTGTGTAACGTTCTTTGAGGAGGAGTTAGGCATTTAATTTTCTGCGCTGTAAGGTTTTCTGGCAATGTTTTCTGGATGTTATGACGGTGTTTTAGTTGAGATTGTGTACATTTTGTTCCGATTGGTGATTGTTTTTGTGGATATTTTAGTGCTTTATCGGGTTGGGATTTTTCCCTGTCACTTATATTTATTGCATTTTTAAACGATTTTATATTTGATTCATGTTTACAAGCACAGGGTCGCTGAACCTTAAGAGACTTTTTATTTAATGCTTTCACTTCTTCAGTTGAATGCTGTTTTACTAAATCTCTTTTCAGGGAAGTAGGAGACGGAACTTGAGAATACGTTTTTTGATAATCTACAGGATCTTTTTCCGAATCTCTTTTTAAAGCAGTAGGAGATGGAACCTGTGTGGACTGTTTTTGATAGTTTGGGGGATCTTTCATGGAATCTCTTTTTAGGGTAGTGTGAGACGGAATTTGAAAAGACTTTGTATTTTTGCTGTCTTGTGTGTGACTAGTTTCGGTTATATTTTGGCGGGGTTCAGTAGATCTACTTGCAGAAGGCTGTAGTTTTGGGGTTGAAGACTGTTTTTCAGTGGCCTTTGAGTGGACACTAGGAGATGGTTGTGATGGCGGGCATTCACAGTCAGCAACTATTTCAGATTTTGGAGACTGTTTTTGTGTCGTTATAGACTGTAGGTACTTAGTTAGTTGGGCTAGGGGATTTTCCGAAAAACCGGTTTTAGGAGTATGTGGCCTAGTTTTATTCGGCTTGGGAGACGCTGCTTCTGTCTGCAAATTCTTTATCTGTTGATAAGATGGTTTATTATTACCGTTGACACTTATACTTTTTGGGTGTGTAACGCAAGGGCATTTTACTGCAACCTCAAGCTGTTGGCTAGCAACTTGTTCAGCTAATTGCTGCTGGAGGGACTTAACCTTGTGACTTGAATCCTGTTTATTGGTTTTACATCGCAGTTCGTCTTTTGAACCAATTGAGTATTGTGTTCCTGCCTCAACTATAGTTGGATAATTTTTATTCCAACATTCACAATTTGTAGCAGTTCCGAATGGAAAAGGCTGTTCCTCAGTGCTAATTTTTATTTGACTGGTTCCACGATCTTGGAAGTTTTTGACCATAGTATGATTTGTCATATCTCCATCTGGGTGACATTCACATTTAATTGACGATTTCAATTGTTTAGGAGACCCCGCTTCTTCCTGTGTTTTGTTCATTCGAAAATTATCTTTATCAATAGAGCTCAAATGGGCTGAGGATAGACATGGACAATTTAAAGCAATTTCGTGCGTAGTATAATATTCTTTAGAGTTATTTTTTTTATTTAATTGTATCGATGTATCACTAGACGCTTTACTTCCATAAGTATGAATGGTTAGGCTCTCAGTTGTAGATGGTTTATTTTGGGTTCCGTAGCCGCAGTCAACTACTGTTAAATGTGACACACCAGTGTTTGGTTTAGCATGGACCAATAGTTTGTGATCTAAACAAGTATCTTGTTTGCAAGAAAATTTTGGGTCAGTCCTTTTTTTTTCAGCTTTAAGATCATTAGCAGTATTTGTTTGCTTTTCTGGCCCACAACCGCAGTCAATTGCAATTTTATACGGTATAACTTGTTTTTTAGAAGCCAATGCCGTTTCTTTGCCAATTGTACTCGCTTGATGCGAGGGACAAGAGCAATCAATGCCGTTTTTCTGTAATATCGCTTGCTCTGATCTGACTTTTTCCGCTGCTCTTTGTTTGGTAGGATGTTCTAAAGCGTTTTTGGTCCAACAGTCGCAATCAGTATTTATTTTATCTTTTTCCGTTGCTCTTTGTTTAGCAGGATGATCTAAAGCGTTTTTCGTCCAGCAGTCGCAATCAGTATTTCTTATATTATTTTCCGCTGCTTTTTGTTTGGTAGGATATTCTAAAGCGTCTTTGGTCCAACAGTCGCAATCAGTATTTATTTTAACTGACACAGATTGGTCTGCTGTTGGCCCGGTTTGTGGTTCGTGGTGAATGTTGGTGAAATTTTCTAGTTTTTTTAAAAGTTGTTCTTTGATGATTGATGTTGTACTAGGGCTATAAGGTCTATTCTTACAAGGGCAATTAAAAGCTAATCCACTTGGTGAAGATGATCCTGCTGAGGCGTCTTTTTTAGCGGGTTTTGAAGTGCTTTGTTTTTTATCCGTTAAATCTATCTCTTTTTGTCTAAGATTGATTTTAGACATACTTTGTGTTTTATCCACTAAATCTATCTCCTTTTGCCTGAGATTGTTTTTAGACATACTTTGTGTTTTATCCACTAAATCTATCTGCTTTTGTCTAAGATTGTTTTTAGACATACTTTGTGTTTTATCCACTAAATCTATCTGCTTTTGTCTAAGATTGTTTTTAGACATACTTTGTGTTCTATCCACTAACTCTATATGCTTTTGTCTGAGATTGCTTTTAGACATACTTTGTGATTTATCTACGAAATTTTTAACTTTTTGCCTTAAGGTGTGTTTGGAAACGATTTGAGCTTTATCAACTTTATCTGTCTTGGTAGCGTTTGTTTTTGCTTGTTTAATTAATGCAGATCGAGAAAGATCTACTAATAACTTTTTATTATGAGACCGTATTTTTTGTTCAGACGTTATTTGTCTTTGTGTTTGATTAGTAAAATCAATTAGATTGGTACCTATCGATTTTCTGCCTTTAGGGATAGGGTCATGCTTATTCCCACAAGGGCAATTTAAAGCTATATCGTACTTAGTAGTTTGACCTTTTTTTTGTGTTTTTGTCTTGTCTTTGAAACCTGTTCTATCTGTCTCCAGTGATTTTTTTTTTCCTTTGGCTGCATTTGGCTCGGTATTATAAAGGCAATTTAAGGCTGCCCCATATATCGAAGGGTCTCCTTGTGAGCCTTGTGTTTTGTAGGTAGGAATGTATTTTGCTGACATGTTGAGTGTTTTACCTGCTAAACCAAACTTATGAGTTCTAAATACTTCAGTGTTCGTAATAATCGGGTGTTTTGTCCCACAAGGACAATTAAATACTACGCCATACGGTAGAGTCCCGTTTTTACGCTGACTTTGCCACTTTGGATTATTATTTTGTAGTTTATACCTATTATTAATATTTATAGGCTTTGTTTTATACTTATATGAACTCGATGCAATTCCATACGTTGGATTAAATTTCATCAATGGAATATTTACCTGGGAGCATGGATGACAAGTTGGCGGAAACATTGCAGAACATTGTCTATTTTTTCGTGTGGTATTAAACATGGGCGGCAACATTTTCTTTTTTGAACCTGATCCGCAACAACATTTAGACTCATTAGGTGGCATCTGACCGGCGTCGCCTCCTGGCAATAACTTTCGCCTCATAAATTTTTTTTTTGCGTATCGATGGCACCCGTGCACTGGACAGTTAATAGGGTACGATGTTCCTACTTGCATATGAGCTTGGCCATAAGGTTTAGATTTTTGCCAAAATTTTGGTATCTCGCATCGCATACTTTGCACTACTCGATTGCCATAATATGATCGATTGTTATTACTACGACGAGTCGGTTTCATCATCCATCCTCTATTATCCGCATAGTACAAAGTATACCGCCTTCTTGGATTCGGATGAGTCGATGTCAAAAATGAAGACCCAGTACACGATGGCGCCTTGTTCTTGAGTTTAAGCATAGATATCATTGCAGTAAAAGTATTTACAACAGTACCAGCCGCGCGTGCGTACCAACTTGCCACCGATGTCATAACATTCTTATGATTTTGACGCGAACAATGGTCACAGCGCATTCGTTTGTACTCACTTCCTGGGCCTTTCTTACGAAATCTATCCAGAAAAGATTTCCAAAAGGCAAAGGTTTTATTAGATTTTTCATTTGCCATTACATTTGTCAATTTTACAGGACACATTACTACCCATGCCAGAATTACCGCCAGCAGACATGGAGACCACACTACAATTAGTAGTCCAAAAAATACATATTTAATGCAATTTTTTCCTGAAAACCGATTTTTCGTTGTTGTATGAAAAGCAGTTACTTGCTGCAAAAATCCTGAAAACATCCTTTTGCGTTGATTATTTACGACGTCAGCAATTTTACTTACTTCACTTTTTTTACATGGAACAAGGTTTACTCTGTTTTGTACAACGCCGCTGTTACTTACGTAACTTGGGCTCGGTGTGCTATGTTTCGGACTTGGCTTATGCCGGCGCACACCCGGTGCTGGCTTATGGTGGGAAGAGGTGGCATCGTGTTTAGTCGTAGGTGGGCCACGCTGCGGCCCTGATGTAAGCTCCTGTTTACTGGGGCCGACAGAAGCATCACAACAACATTTTACTATAGGCACCAGAGATGAAGGTGAAACTGATACATTTTTATCTTTAAACATCATAAAACACGAACGATCTTTGTTAAACCGTTCTTCACTTCGATATGGATCGCGTCTGCGGCGTGTTTTTCGCGTTTGGGAATGGGTACTTAAGTTATAATAAATTGACGGAGACTCGCTCTTTTCCCCAGTGCTTACAATTACTGAGTTTAAAACTCTCATTGCATGATGTTTACAAACAAAATCTTTGACTGGCTGCGGTTTAGGTTTACGTCTGAATCCTCTCTTTATTTTATTCAAAGGGAACTTATCGATGTTTAAATAATTGCATGGCATCTGACAAAGGTATTGATCGACGCGCGAATCACTTTTTTGAAAGCCGAAGACATCATGAGACAATTTAGCTTTATGATCGTTTTGGTATCCTTTATTCTTTGCCCGTTTTCTAGAATATCTTATAAAACTGGGAGTCTCACGCAGGAACAAAAAGTTAACATTTTCATTTTTTTTGGGACCTTCATCCCTATTAACATCTGCCCCCTTTACATCGACTGTTGATTTTCTATTAAACAATTTTAGTGTTCGCTTCTTTTTATTCGAACGAGTTCTATTCTTTACCGGTTTTTTAAGGTTCTCAAAGCTTGAATTGATTTTGAGGTCACGATGTTTTAGTTTATCTGAAAAATAATAGGTTTTAGTTAAATATAACGCATTATCACATCAAAGTCACAATATTATATACATTCTAAGTAACTCTTATGTACGTACTCTTAGATGGAATTCTAAATATTTCACTCTTTGATTTGTGGTTTATTAGATTCGATTTGGATAATCCTGATGGACCAGCTTCATCCTCGGCATCATTTTTAACACTTGCAAATTTATTTGTTTTAACAACGTCTTGTTCATTAAAAACATTATCTTCATTAGAGAATTCTTTTTTAATATCATCTAGTTCTGCAATATTTTTTTCCTGGCCCACTTTTTCACTTGCTATCGTATCAAAATCCACGACTCGAAATCTATGCACATCCATACTCTTACAGGACAAATCCTTCTGGCATTTGATGGATATACATTATATTAAATCAGGAGGACGATAAAATAATTGTCATATTATAGAAAATCTTAAATATCTTAATAAAATTGTAAATATATCTTAAAAAAATAGAAATTATCAGACTATCAAAACTGACAGCCAAAAGATATAAAAATCATAATCATAACAATAGAAAAAATCCGTGTCAATTCAGCAAAAAGTCCATTATAACAATCATACATCGCAACCTATTTTTTATAGTCACAAACAAGGGATTAACCTACTATGCTAGAGGTTACAGTAGGTACATAACTTTTGACACATCACTGACCTACCGTTTTTCTTTTGTAATACTCGAAGTTGAATCAAACTCCTTACATTCTTGGCCTCAGAATTATTATACTGTGTCATAGACCAAGCTTCCTCCATGACTTACAGCTTTTCAAAGTTCATAAAAGACTTGTAGCACTTTATAACTAGTATAAGGTGCAACATGTTTGAAAATTACAAAAAATGCGCGCGCAGCCTTTTTTTTGTCATGTTTAAACACGTATGCAATTTATAGCAATAGTTTAAAAGTTCATTTTCGAGTGTCTTAAAAAAATCCTCTCCTCTACGCTCCTCTCGGTGTGCGTTGACCCTTAAGCGTAATTCGTCTAAAATCTAAAAAACGGCAAAAAATAACACGTTTCACGGTTGTGTTTCATAATAACGATTTAGGGCGATCGCTAAATATTAATAACTAGCATTACTTTATTTATTATTCTGGGATGGCAATAGTACCTATAGTAGGTCGCCCTCCCCTGTGAACTCAAAACTCGAGTTTCTCACAGAAGGGTGTTGTGAGAGCCTGTAACTATAATCGTGAAGTATCACACGTCCATTCACCTACTTACTAAATCCTTGTGATTTTAGAAATTATGTGTTACCTATCATAATTATCGTAGGTAGATAGCTTTTTGGGAGGAAATAATATTTTGTATAGTAAAAGGAAGAAAATGTCGATTGCTGATTATACCACATGCGAGTAGCCGTTCCGTTTTAATAAATTATATACAAAATTATAAACAGAAATAACCTTGATTTGTTAAATGGTGGAAAAAATATGAATGATTTATTATAAATTTAAAACATTTTTACTTAAGTTAACTGTTGTAACATAGACTTAATCAACTGCTTATAAATTACACGTAATAGATTTAACAATCTGAAGAACAGAAACAACAAAGACACAGCCACAAACACAAGATACACGGTGTCCAGAAAAGGATGCTGGCTACGACTACGACACACATCCCTAGATTTCTACATTGCGTCCGAAAATCTAAATGCCTAGGATAAAATACTGGCCATGGGTGATAGGCCCACATATTAGGTGTTCGTCCCATTGCCATTCCATAACAGTCTTCAGCTGCTTCATCTAGACATGTGTATTTTTTAGGTACGCATGGCAGTTCGTGAAAAGATTTTAGCCTTTTATTCCCGGGAGTATTACTACTGACAACTTCAGATTCTTCATAAGGATAGGGCGGGTACATGATTTTTTTTAAATATTGCGCACACCTCTCCCTTATTTTTTGATTTCCTAGACACAAACGTGACCATTTAGGCTGACTATTTGGGGCATTCTCCAGTAACCCGTTTAATTTGCTATACCATTTGCATTGAGCCTGTACACATTTTAAGGGAACTTTTACTTTTTTACTAATTTTTCTTTTGGTCTGAAGCTTTTCTACCTTGTCCTTTGCATCGACGGCTAACAATAGTTTTTTTCGAGCTTGATTTAATTTCTTCGCTGCTTTTGAATCAGCCTTAGCTTTAGAATGCCGCTTTTTCTGAAACTCGGTTTCTCTTTTCTGTAATTTCCTTTGCTTTTTTAATAATTCTTCTTCTTTTAATTTCAGATAAGCTTCCTTTCTCATGAGCTTCGTTTCTAAATCTAAATCATTAGCTGGACAAGGACACTTGTCCATTTTTAAGAACTTCTAATAACCTATATTTGTTACTTATAGCACTTGTAGGTAATCCTTGACTTGTTTTAGATACGAAGTGTTTCATGTGTAAGTATGTTGGGTCAATCCTCTTTTTTAATCATTTTTTTAATATTTCTTTATTAGATTTTTCATATTTTTTTGTATTATTTAGAATAACATTTATAATTTTCCCGTTTTCATTTCAAATAAGTGTCATTTTGACGGAGCAAGTATTGACAAGTCTCCAAGAAGTAAACTATTTTGAAGTTTATGCACTGATGTGTCAGAAATGTGCCATATTATCCTTCTTCTTTATATCTTCTTCCACACGAGGGCCACTTCGGTAGCGGCGTGTATGGTTTCAGTGCGCAAGTGAAGTTCTTGTCAGCTTTAAATTGAAGCTCACCTATACCATCTGTGATGATTAATATATATAACAATGTAGGTATAAATAAATGGTATAGTCGCGGCGCGGGGCGCGAGGTGGGGGGCAGACACAAACGGTCGGCCAAGCCGAGCGAACGTGCAGCGACTATTACGAAATAGCACTATAATTGTTTAATTACATTTAATACTTACCCCGTGACAAGTGGACGTCACACCATCCTATACTATATCATTATTCCACATAATGAGATTCATTTTGTACTGCATCTATTGTGTCTTTACAGGTTTATAATTAATATACTGTGGAGGAAAGAATGTGATTCAGAAAAATAGTACTTATGACTCATAAGTACTATTTTTCTGAATCGCTTAATGGATGTTGGGCTTGGCGCCGACTTCCACTTCGCTTATGTAAAGTGAAGTGACAAAATATTATTTTTCACTTTTGAGTTTTTTGAAGGAGGTTATAATTTTTTATTTAAAATTTTTTATTTCACGATTTTTTAGCTTTAGATTCTGCTAATGTGGTTTTGCTATATGTATGACCATTTTAGCGATTTAAATTTTGTTTTGTGAAATGGGTATTTAGTGAAATATAATAAACCACACGACGATAGATCGTTGCAGGAAATGACAAGACTACGAAATCTGTCTTCCGATGCTTCCGATCAACCTTGAACATTTTTTTTTTTCGGAATTGTTTTTATAACCTTTGTAGTGAGTACAGGCGTGATATTATGTTGTGTGATGGCGTAAACAATGCTTAGATATGCTATAGCAACAATCGCGGTTAATCTGCTGTTATTTATTGAAGAGTTCCCCCGATTTCTACAAGATCCCATCATCAGGTATTGAAATGGTGACAATGGGACCAGACGGAAAGCACCAGCTTTCAAATAAAAAAAGAATCATGAAAATCGGTTTACCCAGTCGCAAGTTATGAGGTAACAAACATAAAAAAAAATACAGTCGAATTGATAACCTCCTCCTTTTTTTGAAGTCGGTTAAAAAGGAAGATCTTCCAACCAGGCAGTGGTATGCCTGGTGGGCCGCGGCGCCTTACTTCTCAACTCGGGGCGGCTGTATTTATAGCTAGCGAGTGTGATTACTGACTTACTGTCCTTGTCATTCGTCCTTCGACGTGTAGATGTCGCTACAATACTTTACAGGACACAATAATAAAGTTTACTTACACTCAGTTATTGCATTTTCCATACCTACACGTATTCTTAGTCAATATCTTATACGAAGATTGTGCTGAGATCAACAAATTATCAGTTTTTAGATCTAAAAAGTAATTAACCTACCAACTTGTTTATGACACCTAGAAAAACCAACACCAACGTTTCGTTATATATGTGCCTACCTATAGTGAGAACAAAGCTTTATGTAAAATCGCAATGAACCACAGTGTAACACATGTGCGGGGTCACCGGCATGCGGCATCCCGGGAGCGCTTACGCAGCGCGGCGAGATTTTCCTGCGAATATCTCACGCGCACCCGGCCGACGTTTGAGGAACAAAGAGGTTTTTATTATTATAGATCTAGTTACATATATGAGGCCAGTATCAGGCCCTTGCAGCGCTGCCTTGCGTCGTACTAAGTACTACTTGTGTGATAGTGTGTATTTTCTATTAAACTAAAAGTAAAGCTATATTATGCCATAACTGCAGTGCAGGGCACAAATAAAATACTAACAAGTACCTTTTGCCCAGTGGCTCTAAGTACGAGCAATGTCTAAACATTGTAAAAATTCTAAGCCGAGTCCCTACTAGAAGAAGAGAAGAGTAGAGCAGTCTCTACCTACCTGCATAATATCACCAATTTAATATGTAGGTAAGTAGTAAGTAGTAAGTAATTTTTTGAAAAAGACAGCTATCAGCTATTTACTCATATATTAATAGCAGACCGGGCTGACTAGGGTGTATAAAAGTTCCCCTTAGACCCCTTACTTTATGCAACAAGTGTTATTAATCAAACTATTATAATGTTGGCACTTATTCCATAAGTAAAATAATTATATTCACCACCTCTTCTTAAGAAACCAACACTAATTGAGCACCTAATCAGCCTACCTCTTCTCATAAACTTCTATTATCAATAGCAGCCAATCAAGTTTTACCATAGGTTTTACCATCATTTTGCCTTTGCCATATCCACATAATTTGCGAGTTCAGTGTATTTCCTGCATCAGTGAGGTCAGAGTCTGAGCAAGCTCCCGCGGTTCGCGGCAGTCTGCACTCACTCGACGAGAGCGTGGAGCGCCCGGTTTGGTGGCGAAGCGGCGCATAGCACTGTCCGACTCGGGTACAGGCGAACGTCCGCACTCTAATCTGCGCCCGCGCACGCTTGACATCGAAACAGTGACGAAAACCAGTGTGTACATAAAATTTAGTTGATCGTGCACAGTGTTGCTTTCCATCAAACGCCGGATCCCTCTCAACAACTCCCAGGTATTTTTAGAGCAGCCGTGCTTACATCCAGAACTGGTTTTCTAGCTTAACATCGCGAAAGTAACTTGAATATCTCGCCAATACCAGTATTACGACCACTAAGTATACAAAAATATTTATTTTATTTTATTACAATGTGGTATCCCAGCATGTCCGAAAGTGTACCAGTGTACACACCTAAAATTAGCTAAACGTATACCATCGATTTATTTACGATTCATGAGTAAACACATAAAAATTAAATAAAAATAGTCACTGCGACCAGTGCGGACGATGAGAGTATCAGCGCCCTGAAGCGTGAATAATAAACGGCAATTTCTAACAATGATCACTTCCATTGTCCGCTTATCAGTGTTTGTACCTACGCCTACGTAATTAGGTATGTCAGTAGTAGTATGTGTGACCACTGCAGATAAGCGCATAAAGTAGCGTTATTTACATAAATAATACAATTGGTTTACTGTTTGCAGGGCGGGTAATGAAATGGCGCGCTACCATTTCGTGACACTCTCGTGTTTGATGATCGCCGCCACATTGGGTACGTAGTGTATATTAATTGGCAATAAACTAGAATATAAATGAATTTACACTTATTTACACTTCTAATAAATGCTTCACCGACACAGATTATCCTTGATCAAGAACTTGGCACAGCCTCGTATTGTAGCACATTGGCATGTATGCATACCTAATCGTAATCACATAGCAGCTTTTCAATATAAAGTACTTATCCTGAATCTCTATTTACCCTGGGATCATGTAATATTCCTAGTTTCAATAAACTTTTACTCAAGATGAAGCGTAGTTAGGTACGTTAAGCGACTTTTTACAACAAAAACTTTCTATGTCGGTACTGGACTGGTTACAGGTAAGACAAGTTTAATAACGAAGATATTAAAAAGCAAGTATGCAATCCAGTTTTTTAATCTTCAGCCTTTATTCCCAAACTTCCATTAGCTTCCAAAATGTAAGTACTTATAATGGCCCCAGTGACCAGTCCTTTTTTGTGATTAAAATGCCACACATAGCTACCGACTCCCCCCGAAAGAATCCCTACCTCATCGCTCTATTGATGTTTATCGCCTATCATGTTGATAGAATTCTTTAAATATTGTAAATCCATTTTTATTATTGTTATAATTTATTATTATTATTATATAAATTAAAGAAAAGTTTAAGCACAAAAAGTAAATAGCACAGAAGGTACATCAATCAGGCCCCTCAATAAGAAAGAAATCATCTACCATACCTAGGGACATCCGGAATCTGAGAAGTAAGAGTACAAAATAATCACGTGGGAGTGATTCATGATTTCGATGATTAAAACTTAGCGACTCATGAGGAAACCCATTCGTATTATTATGTAAATATGCCTTATATGTAAGATACATCCAAAATATATAGATACGTCTGTAGTAGTAGTGTAAAACAATTTACATAATGATTCATAGCCTTCTCAGGTGGCCGTGAATGAATGAAGTTGAGTCCAATTAGTTTACCTCATTGTGACCGTTCCACAGTGACTAAGACAGTATAACTCGTCATTTATTGTTATCTCCCATCCTATGAAGATAATAAGAAATGGGATCACATATTGATTTATACAAACAAAGAAGTCATACATAAGGAAGAAACATAGTGTGAACATTACGTGAGCTAACATGCTGTGAGCCCTACTTATACACAGAAGTGTCACTTCCAACAATGAGCATCAGATGTAACTGATGTAACAGACTCTGTATTGTAAAATAGGTATTTTAACGACGTATTTATTATAGACATATCGGATACATCTAATTTAGCCTTTTTCTCAAATATTCTCATCTGGTCAGAATATGTTCGCATTATTAATAGATTAACTAGCTAGAATGGATAAATAACCACCTAATCCTTTGAACTTGCCTCGTAGACTTACTTTGTTTCATGCATCCATTCCTATCCTAGATGTCCTAACCTAACCAACTAAGCTTCCACCATTTCAATTTTCGACACTAGCGTCTCAATTTAAAATCCACTCCGCTCTCTTATCATTTTTTGTCTACTCTATCTCTCAAAGTCGAACCACTCTTACTTCTCTATTTCATGAATGCGGCTTTGGTGTCTCTTCTGCAATATCAAACTTTCACTACTATACGTAGGTTACAAACTATCACCAACCTTCACACCAACAAATGTAATGTTCTCCTGACCGAATTTCGGTCACGGCTCCCAGTCTCATCTGAGACTAGCCAACTACACAGGAGATATTATAGTGCACAAGTATGCGCGCAAACACAGATGCACCAAAATACTGAACTAATAATAAAGATTGAAAATTACTATCGAGCCTATCAGGACGAAAGAAGTGACTAATACATCTAGATACAGTTTTTGCAAAATACTTAGAGTCGAATCGTGCTAGCGTTTTGATAAAATGTTGCAATAGAAATAGTACGTGGTCGAATCGTGACCGGTTGAGTTGGAAAAGGGACCTTAGTCGATTATTCCATTTCCCGGCGTAGGTCAACGGTTCAATATACATGCATAACGATTTTGCAATCGAATGGAAGTTTCTGTTGTGATTATGATCTTTAGAACAAATCTTTCTGCTTATCCATATCGTGTAAGTACCTATAACTACCTACAAATCATATTTTAGGTGAAAGCTCTTTCGCGTAGGTATCTAAGAAAACGGTACAATACTTCTTCAGTCTTTGGTTGAATTGAGAAATTCTCAGAACCAGACGGTTGTAGGTAATAACCTGATTTAGGTATCTACAAATCTCTACCTATCTAAAAAGCTTGATTTGGACAAACTAAACCTTTCGCCTTAGACGAAGTAAAACTATCAATATAGATATGTTCACCTGTCTCTATGAAACAAGCTTAAGGAAGACGAAGAATAAAGGAAAAAGCTAAAGTATGTGAGGTCTTCGAAGGGCGAAGACGTCGTCCTGTACAGAGCATTGTAGAGGAGAAAAACAAGTAGATATACTTAAATAAACGCTATCTCCATAATAGGTATAGGTAGTTAAGAAGAGAGTGAGCATACGTGCGTGTCTCCGAGCAATGACAAAGCAAGAAGATAGACCACTTATCCAATTGAATGTCTGGCCTCAGGAAGTCTCTTATAACTACATATGTTGATAGCTCTACTCACTCTACCTATTGTTCAAACTTCAATGTTCTTGGTCAACAAAACTATTTCTAGAATTGTTAAAGTTGTTTAAATTAAATTAAAGGAAGTTTTTATTTTACTCGAAAGTTAATGACCGATACATAGATACCTATACCTAATGAATTATTATATTATTTTGAAGCATACCTAATCAATTATAAATACGATAAGGCAGCCGTATAAATTATTAATAAACAAAGCGTGGTTTCGAATCAATCAGTAGTTTTCAAGTGAATTCTTCATGAGTGATCACGACCGTTGATTATACGCGGAAGCGTTTACCATTCTTCCGGAAAGGGCCGTGAGAATAGCAACAACACCATTTAAGTATACCTTATGTTCAACTACAGAACGATAGTGTGTCTAATCTATTACTGGCGTAAACAGCCACAATGAAAACATACATTAACTTTAGGTCAGATAACTTAATTGCTCGGTCTCCCATTAGTTTTAATGACGCAGACTGTATTGAAAGGTTTACCAGGAAAATACAAAACTTCCTCTGGTGCGACGTATTAAAGATAAGTAGGCACCGACAGACAAGTTTTAACTTCAGGGTAAAATGATGATTAATTACAACTCTTGTCGGTTTATCTAATGATTTATTTGAAAAATCACTCTTCATTTTAATCGATGCCAATACCTACTATCCAACATAATATACCTAAATGGAAATTCCTTGAAACTACATACTTAGTTGTACATTTTCGACTTCAAATAGGTAATGAAGCCAGAGAAATCCAATTTAGATGTGAGTAAATAAAAAACTCTTAATGATATCCCAGTTTCAACACCAAGCCAATGTTCGAATCTAAGTGCAGTAACTAATCGACAATATCTACTTGATTTGCTTCGATAAGTACTTTCACTTCGAAATACCAGGTTACTTTGAACAATAAGATGGTTATGAGTCATTTTATCAATTACAGTATCATTCAGAAGTAACATACTTAAATATGAGCTGAGGCGTCGTTAGCCCAGGAAACCGGATTTTAACACCGTTAAGTACACATTAAGTTAAAGCTGCGCCTGACCCACTAATTGAAGTGTTCGGCTGGCCTCCCGGTTCGTGGCGCGGCGACAAGAATGTTTGCATTTAGATAAGTTTCGACTCCACTGCAATCCATTCTCTACTACCTAACAACTTAAACGTAAACTTTGAACGTGTTATAACGGTTTGTCGACTTTTACAAATAACTTTCACATCGGCTGTGATAATTGATTTGTGTTACATAGCCATTTTTCATAATCTTTAAATGCATTTTTTTATGTTCCAGGTGTAACTCCATGTTACGGTGAAAACACAACTGCGTTGAAGGAACAAGAAAGCACGTTGCCAGAGCTGGCGAAGGAGGTGGAAGACAACAGTCGCTATAAGACGCTGGAAGCCAACGCAACTGTTTTGAAGCTTTTAGTTGACGACAAAAATGGTGTCAGCAGGTAAGAAGTTGTTAGTTTATGAACAAATGTCCCCGTACCATGCCAAAGAAGGTATGGTACGGGGACATTTTTGTCATGTGCACATATAGGTACGGACCTTCTAGAGCCAATATTAAAATATTTGCCTAAAAACACTTAGATATCACTTCCCACTTACAAATGTTTATGGTTACAATTACAATCGTACGCCTACTAGGTACCTATAGGGCTGTTTTTTAAGAGCTGACATTGCTTATCCGTGCTGGTGGTGACCACCGGGTTGATTTTAGAAAGGAAAAGTCCCACACTTTGCGGTCCCTATCCCCGGGGACAAAAACGCCATTTAAAGATTTCCCCCGAAAACAACAAAAAGTATAGGACTGACCTGACAAATTAATTTTAGGCAATGCGTGTATTTTACACAATTCATGTGGTTCGTTCAGATCGGAGGTATTTGACATGCTGCACTCTCGAGATGACAATGAGAAGCATGTGGATCTGCCTTCCTTTCCTGATGATGCAGAGGACGCTCGCGTCGAAGTGCCCTCAGCGCCGCTGGACTCGCAGGCAGAGTTCTTGCAAGGTAAATCTCTATTTGCAACATTAGATGCTTATCATCTACCTATTAAAACATACTAGGAACAAGCATAAAAGTACAAGTATGTACCATGACAATACCTACGGCATTTTCGTGGCAAGTGAGCAAGCGTAACGATAATCTTGATCTTGTTTATATAACATCATTTAGTTTTAGTGCAATTAAATTGATTGGTTAGCTCTAAGTAATTGTAATTAGATGTTCTGCGATGCAAATGAACTATATATTATTACAGCAGCTGGTGACGCGGTTCGCAAGGATTCCCAAAAAATTCGATACTCAAGTGTCCGAGGGGAGCCAGCCGGTGCTGCCGCCGGCATCATGGTTGTGGTGACCTGCAGCATCGTGTGCCTCGCATACACGGCGCTCATCGTGTGGAGAAGAATATACTTGTAAGTGCACCAAAATGTATAGCTGGTATAACATTACACATCGGTTCACAAGTATGTAGGTACCTACTTAAACGGCTCAAAAGAAAGTTACACCAGGCAAGCTCAAAATATTATTAATGAATAAATCCTAAATTCAACATTTTTGTTCAGTTATCTTTTCGGAAAGTTAAGGCGCATTCAGTACTAGTTTTAAAGTACAAGTAAACGTTCTTAAATAATATTTATTTACTTAAACCTACGTTCCATAAAGTGTCTATTGTGTAGTTGTAAATTGTAATACGATATGCGCCTTCCCAAGACCCGGTGCGTAGGAAGCGGTCAATTGGGACGGAAACCGTGTTATGCCGGTGAATATAGCTGTATACTATATAGCCCTCTAGTAGTATACATTTACATCGTACAATGACTACACAAGTTTATTGTCGATTCAAAATTTCTTCTCAATATTATTTCGTTGTCAAGAAATATACCTACATACTTACTGAATGTAAATAATGTGTATGGTCATATAGGATGCTTATTCTTTTTTTCAAGGATATAAGTACCAACTTTACTTACTTTTTAATTGTACTTTTTCAGAAAAAGAAATGGTCTCAAGCATGAACTGCTGAGGAACGAGGAAAATATAGCTGAGACGAGAATAGAGGTACCCGACTTTTAATAATACCCATCGGTAAAATATAGCAAGGGCCAGCGCCACCAGCGGATAGCAAACGGGACGGTACACCGCTCTAGATGGAATCATTTTTCGCAACTCCGAGGTCGATTTCGGAGTTTTTAAATATATACCTTATGCCATAAATACAAAAATTACAATGAGTTTCAAATCCATTGCCGACCCGTCTGCTGGTTTACGCTGGCTGTGACTTCTTTGCGTTTGTTGTTAATTAATACTGACATTGTTGGAATAACAACTATAAACCTACCTAAACGCACTTATACCTTGTTTAAACGTTGCGACTTCTAGTCTTAATGAGTTTGTTAATAGGGCCTAACATATATTAACGTTTGCTTTTATTAGTTAAATAATAATTATAATCATAATAACATCTATACATACATTAAATCGTAAAAGACCCGTGTCTGTACATTCAATATTAAAAAAGAAAAACAATTTATACACTGTACTTATGCTACCGAAGCCAAAAATATATTTTTAAAATTTTTGTCTGTTTCTGTATCTCAGAAACGGCTGAACCAATTGAATGCGGATCGAATCACTGATGTATTGTGGCAAGCTTCCAATAACATTCAGTGTTTGTTTTATTTAAATCGGTTCACAAACAAAAAAGTTACGTCAATCTTTACATACTATGTAATCAAACAGTAGGACTTGGCGTAAAAACTACTAAATAGAATCCAATTTTGCTGTTTCCGAATGTCCACGCGGATGGAGTCGCGGGCACTGCTATACAATATAATAATCCTACTAATCCTACTAATATTATAAATGTGAAAGTTTGTGAGAATGGATGTGCGGATGTTTGTTACTCTTTCACGCAAAAACGGCTGAACCGATTTGGTTGAAATTTAGTATGTAGGTAGCTGGCACCTTGGATTAACACATAGGCTACTTTTTTATCCTGATAACTGTAGCGGGTAACACCGCGAGGCGCAGCTAGTATATAATAATAATGAGCTACATAAGGAAACACGTAAAGGCGCTAGTTATGGTAGCTATCAATAAACTCATACTAGAGACTTGGATCTGGACTGCCTCGTTGGTCTAGTGGTAGCTAAGCGCGACTGCTGAGCATGAGGTCCTGGGTTCGAATCCCGGGTGGGGAAAATTGTTACTGGGGTTTTTTAAGGTCTTGTATAGCAGCACGAAGTCAGGCTCGCCCTCTATTACATGGGACCTATAACATAATTGGCGAAATGTGGATGCAGTATATCTGCACATCTACCTACCCCATCGGGGAATACAGGCGTGATGTTATGTTATGTTTTTATATGGATCAGTACTGAACCATTATTATTGAAAAGTAGGTATTACCAATGTATTAACACCCTACCCACAGGCACAGGCTATCAGCTGACGAACAGCTGACGTGTTAATGTCATCAGCTGACGAAATCTAATATTTATTCATGTAAGTTATTATAAATATATTTATTTTGTAATTTCAGTTGTGATCAAATAGAAGAGCCTCCTGAACAAATCTTATAGAGAAGCTAACTCAATTCTCCAGATTATCTCAGTTTCGGTGGCTGTCTTCTGAGAAGCTTCAAGACTGAATTACATTAAAAATAATTCCGTAGAATTAATCATTATTAGGTACTAAGTAGACCATAAAAAGTATGAACAATTTTACAACGGTACATAAAATACGTAGGTTTTGATATATTGTGCTGTCAGTAAATATCTACTACAGAAGTATCTAAATCCCTAAAGGTTACATATATTTTTGTAAGTATATCTTAACTTTATCACATAACAGGTAAATATGATAATTATTATCAAATTCATTTGAGACATATCAATCGGCTTGCAAAAAAGAGCAAGAACATGCAATGCAGTTTAAAATTTATTTGTAATCTTGTAATCAGTTTTCTCTGATAAGTCTAGTCAAGACAAAGTGTGTTTTCAGCTGGGAAATTATTTTATTGGCCTTTTTACGACTTCGATTATTGATAATAGGGAACTCAGAATACAGAACAAACCAGAAGCCGTGAACGCACACAAAAATGACACCACACCAATTACGCCGAAGTAGGGTAATTGAACGATTTGACATTTAGTTCACAAAGATCGCGCGCATCGCTGGAACGTTTTACACGCTGCACATTTAATTCAATTATGCCGAGCTGCGTAATGCAAATGTGCAAAACTGCGGACGGAATTATACAAAAATATGTTAGGATTATATTTAATTTGTACATTTCACATAAATATGTCCTTTTATTTAAATATTGAATAATTTTAATTGTAGTGATTGTTAAATAAAACCAAGCGGCCATTTTGTCAGTGTTGCAAGTATTTGGTTGAGAGTTTACCCCACGATTTTTTATTAACTAATTTTTGCACAAATTTCTAAAAGGAGAACGAACTATGTTTTTGTGTGCGTTAGGTGTTGAGTTTGATTACCAGTTTGAGCACTGTCATTGGATAGCAATACGGAGTCTAGAATTGTATCTAGTCCATGCCAATAGGCTCGCCCCCTATTACGCGACTGCACTTCGTGTATGCATTAAGCTATTAATATTATTTAATGTATTGACCTCACCTATATTTATTTGTCCTATTGGTCCCAGGACCTATAACATAAATTACGAAATGCGGGTATACTATTTACCTAATGCCTTTTAGAAATACAGTTTATAAGAATACCCATTTGAGAAAAATACAGGCGTAATGTCATATCATGTTTATTGGTAGAATTCCAAAGTATTGCATTATAATATATCTTTTTTAAATTAAATATATATAATAACCTCTTATAGAAATCATAAAATAACAATACCCAAAACATCGTCATTTACCCCAGAAGTAGTAACTGCCATTCCTAACCTAGCAACATTAAGCGGGTGTAAAGTGGCGGCAGGGGGGAGCGTACGTATTGTTGATGGACACAGTGCACATAAAGGAAAAATGGCTGAACGCGGGGCCTGTGATAGGGAACTTATATTTTGTTAAAATGTATTCAACATTTATTTTTAAGTACAGTGAAGTTACTTTTAAATTGCTATAATTATCATACATCACTATCATTATAATATTATCCTGTTAATAAAATAAATACATTACAACATATTCTTGCATAAAAGAACATAATAGAATGTGCCATAAAAAAAATTACCCACTGTGGTATCAAGTACAAATTGATTGTGAAACAAACAATTGGCATGTATAATATTTATTTTTAATTTAAAGTCAGAACATGTCTGTGATTTTCTAATTAAGGCAATGTGGTAATACATTTTTAATAGAATATTTATGGTATTATTTTATTAAAGCGATGAGAGAAGATTAATCTATTTAACTATAGGTAGAGTTAATAAAATAACACATCTTCAACAGTCCAAAATTTTTATTTGCTTATTACGTATTCAAAATCTAAAAAAAAAATTATATGCATGTTATGCTTATTACAGTGGCTACAATAAACATAGCCAAAAAACTTCAAAAACCTAATAATAACAAAAGTAAAAATTATATTAATAATATTGTTCTTACAGTATTATGTGTTTATTATCTTGACAAAATTGTTCCTGTAAATTGCAATAATACATATTTTAATAGGGTAACCTGCAATAAATATGATCACAATTTGTTTATCACCTTTTCTACATGATTTGTTCTTACTAAACTCACTTGTTTTCCTTATGTCTTACAACAACAGGTCCAGTGTTGTCTCCTGTCGCCTTGTTGTGGGCCCCATGGGCACCATCACAATACGGCCACTAAGAAACATGCAAAAAAGTACATTTAATATGAAGAACATACAATTCATCTCAGATTGACGTACAAAATAAACATCAAAATCTGATAACTACATCAAGGTCAGACTGATAAAGTAACTATGTAGGCTATATTTTCCTGACAAACTACTTTGCTATCACAACTAGTGTCTTCAATTCTACTTATGCAAAATGTGCTTCAATAGGAAAAACCCACACAAGACTCAAATGAGGAAATAAGTATAATAAGCTCTGAATCTAAGCAAATTCAATATTATATACCTAAATACTTGTTGGTATGCATACAAAATAAAAAACATCAAGGCAGATTATTTTTCAGAGTCACGCTCAGACAGGTTAAATCACTACAGCATTATATCTATAACACATTTAGATACCTATCACATTCCATAGTCGTATTCTAATAATGACATTTGGAAATACTTACATTTTTGCTTCTCCAACAACGACACAGTGATACCTTCTCTGTGATATCTTCAATGTCAATAAAGTCAACCACTTTGTTAATGTCCTTTCTGACAGCAGGGTTGACCTGACCGTCTCCAGCGGCACGAGCCTTCTTGATTGTTTGGTATGAGTAACATGATATTGCCCCAACTACTACTGTTGGTGGGATAAGGGCCAGCCAATCCCTAACTGAAAACAATAGTTTATTATATAATCTAACAGGTAAAGTAGCTGCATACACACTACATTAACAGGAAATAATTCAGAAACAAACATTCTTCTCCAAGTCCAATAAGACATCGAAAAATATTTGCAAGTTTTAAGTTTCAACTTGTCTGTGATTAAATTAGGTATATCAAAACCAGATAGTAACTATGTTTTTAATAATAGTAATGTCAATAAATTATGAGAGTAAGTAGGCCACAGAACATACCTAGAAAAAAGTGTCTGTAGCCATTATAATTATTAAGATAATAGAAAGACTTGCATGTTGTATAAAATCTAAATGATTTGAAAGTATGTCATTGAAAATATAATGATCTAAGGGAATTCCACAAAAACTAATTTACACAATAGTGTATTGTATTGTAACGACATAAAGTTAACTATCGCCTGTATTATTATTTATATCATAGTTCTTTTTTGTAAAAAAGAAGGTTTTACAGTTATAGCATTTTACAACCTACAGTCTAAAGTCGTGGACAAAACACATATTATATTTAAACTAATGGGTAACACAGTATTTATCTATGTACTATAGTATCAGCACCTAATTACAATCACAAGACACATGGCCACAGTTTTTGTGACGGTATCATTCTTACCTCCGAGACGAAACCAGCCACCGACAGAGTCAGGAATTGGCAAGCTGGCCAAATAGTTGGGGATGGTAACTTTTACCAAATTCGAGACAATATACATTCTGAGCAAATAATAGTTTAATTAATTAGGCAAGTAGTTTCAACTTCACTAAGGTGACAGACTGACAGTTTATCCGTATTTTACTTAATCTGTCCTCCGGCCTCCCCCTTTTGTTTCAACCTCAGGTTCCTCGGACAAAGGAACATATGGACCGGTTATACCTACAAAAAACGGGTGCTTACCTACTGTCTCATAAATCGCAAAACATGGCGGAAATCATAGGGGATGCTCCAGATAGAATGGTCAAAGATCATCGATACCTATAATTTTTTTTAAACGATTTTATGTTATTAATTAACTTTTAAAAAGGATGTTCCATGTTAGTTTACATATTTTTAGGGATCCGTACCTGTAAAAAATGTAACTTCTAAGTCAACGAAATCAAAAGATACTTTTACACTAGAGAATTTCAGCAAAATGATACAAGTTGAAATATTTATTTATTATAATTAATCCAGTTTTTTTGCGGAGCTCGTTACGGAGTTAAAGCCAAACAGGTCGACCGCAATTTATTTACTACTATCAGTATCTATCAGGTTTAATGTTAGCTTATCACGGCTGCGAATAGGCGCGCACGTGAAACGCGTCTGAGGGCAGTCTCCCTATCTAAAATACTCATATTTAGCCAAATTTGGTTAGACTTGAGAGCGACAAAAGTAGGTTGCGACAAGGGCTCGGAAGACTTTGTATAGTTCGGTATTATACCTACTAGGTTTAATCATAGCCCTTATATATAAACAAGTACTTAAGTTGTAGTGGTAGTAGAAAAAAAAGGCAAAATATGTTATCATTTAATAAACAAAACAACTTTAATCATTATTCATAATCATAATAATCATTAGTGTAAAGCATAGACAGTAAAGTGTGTATGAATTACACAATCGCTCCAACGCTGGTAGATAATCTTTTACAATTATTAGCATCATTTTGCTTTTTGTAGTAACAATATTTAAAATAGGCCATAATCATGACTAGACATTATTAAAAAAAAAGAAGAAATGCCTTTTTTATACAATTATACATGCAGCATAGGTAGAGAAAAATATTTTATTTGGTCTATGGTACTATATAATGTAGCAGTATTTTAATCTAGGATACCGTAAAACGGGGTAAATGGAAGCAAAACTTTGGAAATGATTTTTTAGAAAAAATAGTATAGATTATTACCAGTAAGGACTCTATACTTTAAGTGGTATTATAGACAACAATCTAGAGTCAACTTTTAACAACTAACTAAATAATTTAATGCAAAAATCAGTTCCAGTTTTGTTTCTATTCACCCCGTTTTACGGTATACAGAAGGTTTTGCTAGAAAAAACGGATATTCGAATCCGAAACTGTAAAGGATATTGAAAAATACTTGTAGTACTTGTACTATGCTTGTAGTTTGTACTGCTTGTACCCACCAATTTTCGAGGCAGATTCTGAGGAAAACAAAATAAATAAAAAAATATATAAATATTCTAGTGAGGGTCACTGCCAAAAACTCTGAACCATAGACCTCCTCCATGCCCTGAACCATAGCCTGAACCCTGTTTATTTGAACAAAAAAGAACAACTGTATTATTGCACCATCAATCCGAAAGACAAAGTTTATATTTTGTATAATATCTTATATAATATTTAGAATAAGACATATTGTACAAAAAATAGTATTCTAAATTTGATAATGATATGATTCCAAGGCAGTGATAACGAAAGATAAAAAGAAGCTAAACTACTAAGTACGAGGTCGATTACAAGTGGTACAGAGAAGAACATAAAATATGAGAAGAATGCATGACAGAAGCTCAAAAGCATAAATTTCGAGATGAAGTATTACGAGACATGTCCCTCTAAAAAAACCCCACAGATCATCTTTAACGCTAAGTGCCAGAATAAGCTGGTACATTTGTAACACAGTTATAGCGTTTTAGTCGAATCTAAACTAACTGGTCTGATACTTCCGAAAGTGGTAGCACTTTCGGAATAATCATTACGCGCTGGTAAAACTAAAGCGCAACCACAAATTTAAAATTGCCAAAACCATTCATCATCATCTATCAGCCGGATATTATAAGTGCTTTTAAAATTAAAAGAATGCAATAACATTATGTATTTATCACTAATTAAAATTAAATAATACGAGAAGAGAATATCAACTCAATAAAGTTAAACTTCAAAATTATTAAGTATCTGTACTGTACCTGTCTTCGCTTTGGTTGGGTGCGCTTCCTTTTTATCGTGTGTTGTAATAATGAATATTTTTCATTTTATTTTAAAATAATAACCATTTTGAGTA
The DNA here is from genome assembly GCA_905340225.1 of Abrostola tripartita. NCBI lineage: Eukaryota > Metazoa > Arthropoda > Insecta > Lepidoptera > Noctuidae > Abrostola > Abrostola tripartita. The sequence goes on from HG996494.1 coordinate 4,657,919, forward strand.
TTCCCTCATGTAGTTTAACAAAAGTGTTACAAGTGAAATCCTTCGGTGGATATTAATCAATGCTGCTGTACGCTGAATATGGCTGACGAAAGACTAGTGGTTCTGAATCGTAGTGACAATTTGGGATTTGGATTCTCTTTGCTTGGCGAAGCCGGTTTGCCACATATTATATACGAGATCGAAGAAAATTCTCCTGCAGCTCGAAGTGGTGAGGTGAGGCTGTGATTAGTATATTCATACCCAAATATTTTAAGTACAGTCCTACCTACTTTTAACTTTATAATCCATAGCTTATCGTTAAAATAGCAAAAAACATAAAAATTACCTTATAGACTGATGCAAATACTAAAAGAATTATGAAAAATACATTATTTACGTATTTTTTACATCCAATAAGTTTATATCATTAGCTTAAACTCACCTTTTTTGCAGTGAATATCTTTAATCATTACATTCAATGTGAACATGAATAATTATTGTATCTATGAAGTAGTGATTATCGTGGTCAGTAATATAGAGGGCTATATTATAGTAAACATCAGATGTTTAAATATGTTTAGTCTGTTTGTCTATATTATGACTCACAATAAAACATGGAAAGAGTGTCAAATAATAACTTACATTAATATGACCAAGTGTACCTATGTCTTGCCTATTTAGTTCTCTGCTCAATAAAATATATACAACAATTATTTGTCAAAAAGAAAACAGAAACATCAGTTAAGTGCTAAAAAAACAACATGTTTACATAATATAATCATATTATGATGGAGTTGTAAAATAATAATCAGCTATTATTAATTTTTGTTGTGTAGAATGTTTAATTCATAATTTTATCAACATAGGAATGGTCAGTAAATAGTAAGTATTCACCAATTTTAAAATCATCTGGCTTCCAAATGAATAATTTATGATAAAGGTATAAATATTTGTATGGAGATAATAACATAAGTAGTATCTCCATACAAATTAGTTCTGTACTCCGTACATAAAGTTATTTCTACATTTGTAATAACTGAAATAATTTCATCTAAGATGATTTAAAATAAAAGTTAAACTGGATTAAAATGAACCCCAAGTAGACAGCCACTATGTATTACGCTATTTAAGTATTTAAATTACAGATACATACATTCATTATGATATACTGCTATCTGCACCAGTGCAGCATCATATACCATTCAGACATATCACCTGCTTTGCCCTTATCATGTCAAGGCAAACTTGTTTATGTGCCTACTGATGCAGGTCATCTGCCTGTTAAACCTAATTGTCTACCTGCATAACTTTAATTACTTAAACAGTGCTAAACATTCCATATATTTATAGGCAAAGTCCATTTTCTCTGACTTTTTATTGATTCTTTATGACCATACTTGAATTGGACCTTTTTTGGCAACTTGTTGAGGTTTGCCCTGAACGAAAACCTTTAAATGCCATCCAGTATGAACTTAATAAGATTATCCAGCTCTTATAATTCCTTCTAATACCTGACTTTAGACATGTGAACTATAAAATAAACCAGGTATATCTCTCAAGTGCTTAAGTTCTAAACAATTCAGACATTAATGTGCTGTTAGTAGCTGTGGAATATATTATTTAATAGATTTTCTGTAGTGGCATGCTGAATGGATTGGTATCCAGAAGTATGTTATATCTTTTTGATGCCCAATGTTTGTTGTGTAATCTATAATTTTATTATTATTATTTACTAAATCATTTTACAACTAATTTGATTAAATCTTTATAACAATTATATACAATAAATAGGTCCAGAATATGGTAATTATATGATCAGCTATATGACATCATTGTTATTTCCAATCAATTAATTTGAGTGTAGTTAGTCTTTATTAAAAGCAATGTACAAAGCGGTCATGAGTAAGCAATGCTTGTATTACATGTCAAGTTGAATAGATGTTGACCAATGAAAGAATTTAATTTGCTCACAAATTGTACCAAGGCCGATGTAACACATTGTTATGACTGAATTCATTCTTGTTTGCATATTGGATAAGAGAAAAAAACAAGTTTTTTTTATTTTCTTTATTAAAAGCTAACAGAACTTATTCAGCCTTAAAGTAAGATTTAAAACTTTATTACTCTCTCTGAAGGCCACCCAAGTTGAATACGAGAAAATGTCATGAAACCTGTTACTTGTGTTGTGCATAATATTTTAATTGAAGAGAAAGTAGTAATAGCATCTCTAGCGTTAAAGATACAAACATACTATACCAATTGCGTTAATTCTCAATTCTACACATGTATAATATGAGACCAAAGGTTGATACTAATCAATGTGATAGGTGTCACTGTTTACCGCAGCTCGCGACACGTGTTTAGAATTAACATTTTCCATAAGGAGTCTTCATTATTTATCCTTAATCGTTCTCAACATAATTTCATCGATACCTTTTTATATTAATTAGATTATTACCACTATTGACAAGACATCTCATAAAATGCCTACTTAAAACTCCAAGCACTTACGTATTAGAATGAGGTAGTATCCATTCCATACAAGTCTACTAGTTTTCACTACTAAAACGGCATGTAGTAATAGTCTAAGGTAGGTACATATATGATATATTCATGAGCACAAGCGTAATCCCACGTAGGCGTGGCAGAGTCAGCACAGTAGTGTAACCGGCACTCCGTGCTTTGTCGTTTGATAAGTTTTTTTTACGATTTTACTATAATTTATTCTAATAGCTTATTGTTTATGAAAGTGCTCTATCTGGCAGTTGGTACCTATTGTTGACATCGAACGATATAAAATGAATTAAAAATTCTATACCTGTTTAGTAAAGAAACATTCGAAAGAGTAATACAAAATATACGCAAAAACAGCTCGTATTACATACATATATACAAAATCTGTAAGAATACCTACTAGCAATACAGGGCTACCAAAATATTAACAATGATAAAAAAAAATAGTAATAATATTGTCTACACTGTTGATTTTTCAATTATTTGGTTCATTCATGCGTTGCAAGGTTAAGCATTATAATCCGAAGCTCGGTAATCTCGCCATTTGCACTGCATCCATCGACATCAAAGACCTAACAAACATGTTTATTTTACGATTAGGATCAAATTTAAACAATAATGTTGTTATTTATATGTTTTACCTTGCCCAGGACTAACAGCTTCACATGCTCTTTGATGGTCATAGATGTCATGGATAAGTGAAGCTCGGTATCAAGGTGTAGCTTAACCTTGCCGATCGATTGAAGTGCGAGGTTACTTTTTCACGATCACTTTTTGGCGTATAAAACGTCTGAACTGATTAACGCTTGTGTTTATATTCACCCTTTGCCTGTGTAATTCTAAGAGATAACACTCTGGTCTGCTCCCACCTCTTTTTGGTCGAATACTGTCTTGAGTCCTACATATTATGTATATCGCCTGTTACCGCATAACATATATATCTAATCGGCACAGTATTGCCATCACACCAATCTGCTTTTAAGAATTTGCGAACTTAATAAAGATCCGTCTGAACAGAGGATCGACCTCAAGAGACATTTAGTGTTCAGATGGCGACTGCACCATAAGAGATTTCGTTAGCGACAACGAAAACAATGATAGCTTCTTTGTTTTTGTTTGTTGTTAGCTTTTTGTGTAAAAAGGAGTTTGAAGGAGAATTCAAATGCCCAACGGACGGTGAACTCTCCTTGCTTTGTCTATTTAGCAGGGAGGCGCCGACCGCCAGAGGTATTGCTCACAAATGAGAGTGTGATAAATCGGGGCAGGTTGTCTATATTAGTTACTGTCTACGCAACCCTTCTATTAGTATTCTGTGATTCACTGTTACCTTCATTTAAACAAAGGCAGGCGCAGTATGTAATGTATTTTGCTTCTATTTAACAACTATCGTAATAAACGTAAGTTCCTCCCAAGACTATCCATGTCTTTATTAGTAAGCGGCAAGGTAACTGCAGAGAACCCGTGAAAAATCAACTAATAATAATATATGAAATGGAAGGGAACTAATTACCTAAATAACGTACCTGCAGCCCAAATACAGAACGTTGTTTTATTAACTACAGACCAGACGTCATTAAGAAGGCCATTGTATTTGTTTATAGCAGTTTAGTCTCCGTTTTTTATTTGTATCTAAGTTTTGATTGAGTATTCAATTGTTTACTATCGTTTATGAGATAACATGATAATAATATTATCAGCCGGTAACTGTCCGATTGCAGGACAACAACCTTTTGTCACTTTGTGTAGGAACAATAAAAAATGATCTTGTTTAAAATACCAAATTAAGTATGTCTTCCTTCACTAGGACATAGGTCCAGGTCCATAGTTAAGAATTGAAGTCTGTAACGTGATGTTTAATAAGCCAGTATCTTAACCTGACCAACACAGTCATGTTGATAGATGGAATGATACGTCATTAAATGGAACACTTATGGAATCCGAGCCCTAGGGCCCGGTGTCTGTCTGCTATAGTTACACTCTCATTATCGGGTGGTTGCTCTAAACGAAAGTTCTACAATAATTTATTTTTTGGTACTATTCGCTTGAGAACCGTATTGATTTATTAAAATTATGAAAGAAGTAGTATTACAGTCAAAATACAGGTTTATTTTTCCCGGCGGATGCTAGTAACGGAAAGAGGGTCTACGCGGTACATAGTATCAAGGCTGACTACACTCACAGGATGTATATAATATACTACGCCATTATATATATTAGTACATATATAAACGACGAAACCATAATTGTCTGTGATGTCAGGAAAGATTAATCGGAAACCATAGAAAGAGACATTATCGGAAATATTTTGATGAAAGGCCAGATATTCAAAACTAACTAATCATACGGAAATTGTAATGTGTAATACGGAAGATGCATGTGATTCAAATATGACCCAATTTTTTTTAATAATCTCTTTTGCTTATGAATTCTGCCTATATCAATATTTTATAATACAATTTCTTTTTGATTAAGAAAATAATTATTAAAAAGTGCCAAAAATAAGCGAGAATTTCAAAGTAGTTGAAACGCTAACTGTCAGATGTACTGTGGCGTCAAAGTCCTAGATATCGAAAGTGTATTTTACATATAAGTACTTTAATACAGTAGGTACTTATGTTTTGTGGGTTTTATGTTATTATTCATGTTAGTTGTAAATAAAAACATTGAAAAATTACAGAGCACAATAATTTTATAGCTATTTATTAGTTGTTTGATACTGGGACTTTTACGTCACGCCAAGCGCGCCAAAATAGCGGGCATTTAAAGTGGCCGCCGTATTAGAATAGCATATTTATAACATTTTTTTGTCCCTAAATTTTCTTAGGCAATGTTTTTTTTTAAATAAGGTATCGTATGCAAAAAAAAACATGCATATTCCCTAAGATCAGGATCTTAGAAAGCGATACCCTAGGACACTGCTTAGGTACCACAGTATAAAACAGGTATAGCTATGAATGTATGAGATTAGGACTAAGCAGTCATTTTTAATTATACTTGCATCGCGCGAATGATTAGAAATCCTTTTCCGTTATAATGAGGAAACTTAATTTACAGTTTCATTGTTTTCCTTCGTTCTCTGCAACTGAATTTCATAACAAAACTAAAAGCACGAAAAAAACTGTGTTGTAAATTGTAATATTATACTAATTTATTGAAAATAACTAGTCGGTTTGGTTAAAAACGGGCGTATTTTACCACCTCTAAATAAGATCATATTAATTAATGTGGCTATTTAATTCTTACGATTCTTTTCTTTGAGTTTTAGGTTAGGTGTTATTTTTATATTGATTAATTATTTCGGTTTCAAAAGTATTTAATGTAAATTATACTTATGTGGTGGTGGCGTCAAATGGCGATGTAAAAACAAAAAAGCCGCTTTAAAAACAGATTTGAATTAAAAGTTAGCAAAATTTTGAAACTATGTAGCACCTAACTATACGACTACCTGTCGGCCTTCCAACTTATTAATTTATCGAAATAATATGAAATATAAATAATTTATGTAAAGTTTATATATTTTACTTAAATAAAAGTACCTATATAATGATTTTAGCACTTTTGGCGATATGTGAATGAGCACCATTTTAGGTGATATGCATATAAAATGGGTATTTTTGCAGGACGTAGGTTTATTATGCACTTAGAAAATGATAAAACTGTTGTGTGGGTATTTGGTCCGATTAATTATATTATTCATATTATATTCGTATTATTCAGTACGTCATTACTATAGAGATACCATTCGTACTTAAATGTGCTTATGCTTACGCTTCACTGCATATCTAAATGATTTCGTTTAAATCTAGTACATCCTGAAATTACGCTTGGGCGATAAAATTATACAAACGATGTTGTTTTCCCGTAAAATGTTAATGATGGACGTCTGTAACAGCTCATTCAATGATTCTGCGTTTAAATATAGTTTGCACCTTGTGATAATCGGTCCATTGTACAGAGCAGATAACGGGAGAGGAAATACTAGTATATCGACTATCTTGATATCAGTTTGATAAAAGTGGACCCATTAGAAAAATAATCAGGATAGGTTTTGTAAGGGTTACGTGTTGCGTTTTGGCAAGGCGGCTCAGGTCTAGATGTAAAAACGAGTTGGTCTCGACTAATCCGTTAGTAGTTTTAATCGTAATTTAATAATAACTGCCGATTGAACTGACCCTCTTTTTGAGCGCAATGTAGGGTGGCATCGGGAATTCGATATACTGAGCACGCTAGTTGTTCGCGGTCCGCTAGAGCTCATTTTACTCTCTCACACAATTAACTCTTGAAAACAAATAATGTTGCAATGGATGCATGTTCAACCTTTTTCGCAAAGAAGGCCGGAGGACAAATTTTGTGTGATCTGAATACATTTATTTGTTCAGCTACAATGAGAGTGTTCATATCACTTAATGTTAAAGGAAAGATGCAGCTCAAAATCTAGGTGGAGAAGAGCTAAAAGCATGTAGGTGGTATATTAAAGAAGTCTATGTGCGTGGGTGTCCGGTGTAGGTAGTGCATGCGGTCAGAGTTACAGGCGGGCACCCTACTCGCGCAACTAGACGACTGCAGTAAATTCAAGTCTGTAAACATGCGCAATTTACATGAGTGTAATATAACTAATGTAAAGTTTATAAACCCTAAGGTTGATGGAAAGGCAATATATATTAAATATATTAAAAATATTCTGGCACCAAAGGGATCTAGAATAACCTTTATAATTGTGTTATGTTAATATAATTACCTATATTAAATTGATTTTGCAAATAGGTGTGATATTTGCTATTCCACAAATACTAGGGTGCGATTATAATTAGCCAATCATAACAATGTCGTTATTTGGACAATCTTTCAATATTTTAGCCAAACGTGGTCAACGACTGACTGTTTTTGATACAAATTAAAAATATACATACAGACGAACATAGAACCTCCTCATTTTTGAATTCGGTTAAAAATAATTTTTAAGCCCATGCAACCTAATTTATAAAGTAAACATTAAGTTAGTAAGTTTACATTTGTAAAGTAGGACTAGGTACTTAATTCACTTCTAGGTTGTAGGAAAACTTTGTTTTGGACCAAAACCGTTAGTCCTAACGTCCATCAATGGAGGCCAGCTGCCACATAATTCATTTTTCCTGTACGCACTTTAGTAGTAGTTTGATCAAATTTATTATTGTAAGCTCTATCCATTAGCAGACCCTCGTGTGATAACGACAAGTTGTCAGTAGGACGGCGGGCGCGGCGGACGCTCGCGCCGCATCTCCCTGCTATATAAACTTTTAGTGTGTTTCCTCGGAAAATCCTGTCTGTACCGTATCCTAATATATGAGAAATAGTACAAATACATATTTTTAATAAATCAATCTTAATCAAGGAATAAAGAAAACGTGTTGTGTGATTGGTTGAGTTTCGAGTTACGAAGTGTTTTGAACAAACCGGTCATGATTAATGGACTGCGCCTCAGTGAATCATTGACGTCGCCGTAAGGATGTGGTGATACCGAATGTTAATCGTCAATAAAGTATTGTTTAATGATACTTCTGTGTATATAATAAGTTGACTGTGATGGTTTGTGTTTACGTTTAATAAACTTTAGTGGTCTTGCGTAGTTTTCAATACTACTACATCAGGTTTAAGGTCGGTATTAAATGGCTTCGCAAGTTTATTTGATGGCAACTCTTAAGTTCAATTTGACAGATGTATTAGACAATATATTTGTTACAAGTTACAATTAAACGCTATCTACACAACGTTCAGACACTATGTATTTTATAGTAGGCCTATGTTTGATTGTGATTTCTCTCAGGTTTGAATTTTAGAGTCACGTGTTGTCTGCTGTGAAGGCTGCAGTATTATTATTGCATAAGCATGTTTAAAGTACATTATTTTACAATATTGAATCGATCGTTAGTATTGTCATTCCTTGAACTAACTGTGAGGATGTAGCAACTCACTTTCCAGTGATGTTTATACAGTCACCTGTGACTAAAATCCAAATTATCATGTATCCATACGCTAAACTATAATGTAGTTTTACATACAGAAGTCTCAATGTTTTTGAATATTGACATAAGTAAGTGAAAACGCGTGTTGGTTTACAGGTCGAGGCGGGAGACGTTTTGCTCAAGGTTAATGGGACTGATGTAAACCGGTTCACTACCCGAGAAGGTAAGGAATTTGCCATTTATCACGCACACGCCACTTATCTACGAAACATTCTTAACATACAGATAACTAGTAGTTTAATTGAGAATGTTATATCATCTCGTATGTAAATAGTGAACAACAGCCTCTGTGATTCGAAGTAAAAATATTTTGAACGGCAGCAGCTGCCGTTATTATAACACGGTATAACTCAATCACCAAGTTTACGCACAAACTATATCTAGAAAGAATAGTTGTGTTATTTAAACGTCAGGTTTGACCGCTATCTTTGAACTTATTAACACTAATTCAATGATCGCGTTATGGCCGGCTCGTGCCTGACACGCAACCTTACAATTCATATTTCACACGTCTGCGTACAGACTAACAATAAAAGATTAACCTTATTAGCCTGTAATAGCACTATTTGTTACCATCGACAATAATATGTAACATTGATGTTAATTAATTTCCGTAAAATTACCTTACTTCTCAAACCGACACTCTTGACACTTTTAATGCATGAGAGATAACCAGCGGTACCTACACTAGAACCCAAGTTTTACAATATAAATATTATTTTAATTGAGGATCATTCCTTCCATTGATTTGCCTCTTTAACTTCCTCCGACATCGTCCAAGGATATCAGTTTTCAATTCTCGACACTGGTGAAGTTAGAGCTGCCAAGACTTAATATGAATCCAATCTTAATATCAATCTATTCTCACTGGGTGTTCAATTCCTGTTAAAAAAATATTTAGAGCGTGTATCAATAAGTTAAAAATCAAATGTATTTTTAGTGTTATGCCTTAAATATCTAAATGAATTGTTCCAGTTTTAAAATGCTTGCGACTATCGTCGGATCCCGTCACTATAAGACTGAGAAAGGGTGAGTTTAATATCTTTACCAGAATTTATTTCAATATATTGGTTTGGGTGGTTATATGCCATTTGAACTATGACATTTAAGACGGGAATGTATCGTACCAGCTGCAAGTAATAAAATTCGTTTATCCCCGAGTGGTTTGGTCGAGTTTGCGAAGTAAGCCGCTACAAATAAGAGAAGCGTTATACGGAGTAATTTTATAGGTGGCTCTCGGGATCTGGGCCGGGATAACTCTCGTTCACAGTGGCTTTGTTCTCCTTAATAATGTAATATCGCAACACATCGGTACAGGTAATGTAGGTACGTATAATCATATTCCTGGAAAAAAAATCTTTTTCGCTTGTTTCACGGAGGTTGTTGAATGTGATTAAGAATACCAGCTGATAGCATGATATATGCAGACCCACAGATCAAAGCGAGTGTGAGGCGATACCTGGCCGCGGCGGCGGAGCGTCGCTCTAGCGGCGCACGCATCAACCACGACAAGTAAGTTTGTTTCTGTCGTGATTCTTATACAGATAAACCCATTGACGCTTGTGAAAGCTTGTTTGCTGCTTCCACTGCGATTAGACGCGCGCTTGTTATTTTCATGCATTTTATAATTATTGTCTGTAGACGCATACAAATGATACAAAATAACACCAGAATATTGATTGTTTTTATGTTAGTTTCACAAGTGAAACCTGGTGTATGTGGTAAGTAATCGGAACCCCTCCAGTATGCGACAGCTGATTTCCGACGGCGATAAGTGATTAACGGTACCTTATTATGTATGGCGACGTAGGGGTAGTCACCCTTCTCCACTTTGACACGTCCCTTTTTATTATATATTTTAGGAACTTACGACACAGCAGATAATTGTTAGTTTTATAATATGGACGGATGTCTAAAATTATGAGGATGTTTATCATAAACTGTACCAAAATACATCAGACAGAAAAATTGATAATACATTTATTTTTTGTTTGAGATTTGCATAACATTGGAATTTTTAAAATCATATTTATGTAATGCTTTTCTTATTTTAGCTTTGAATATTTTATAGTTCTGTGAAAATAATCCAAAGCAACAACAGCTGTTGCCAATGATACTGATTTAACGAGTTTCTAAAAAGAACCGAACAACGAAATATATTGTTAAATTTGTAAAATTGATCTCGTTGCCATTGGAAGCGCTTACTTTTATTCGTTCCTAAAACAAAATATGTGTAGAACGCCGTTAATAGAACTACGGTTATAATTTTTGATTTAGTATAATTAGCTGTAGGTAGCAGGTACCGCTTAGAGAATTACTACAGAAGTATTACACAAGCCAAGAGTAGAATATTGCGTTGTTTTACTCTTTCGTGACGCATTATTGGTGATAACTAAAGAATGTATAATAATTGATAAAAGCCCATTATTTTGCCCTGTATATTATTGTATGTTATAGCTTGTATTGTGGAACATATTGAAAAAATAATGTAACATATAGATCAACTGCAGAGAAGACTTATACAAACATAAAAAGAACATAGCTTGGTCAATGCATATTTTGATCTGTAGGTACTATATAATGATGTTTTTTTGTTAATTCTCGTTTACCGCAATTGAATATCAATACTCGATACGCTAAACGGCTAAACGAAAAGCTAGACACCAAAGACAATATCAAATAACCATTTCTTAAAGACTATAAAATAAAAAATATTTCAAACATCAACCGAAATCGCAACACCCATCGTAGATAGCTAAGAGTTGGTAGCGTAATCAAATTTGTCTTCTAGACTAAGTATTAGTAGCCATTAATGTTTTTACACTATACCGATACTCGGCCACAGCCACATTGTAAAATATATGTGATGTCGTGTGTAATTCGCTTACTTCTCTGCAATGTGTTCTGAACTGAACAATGCTGGAGCATGCGTCATACTCGTTGCCCAGTGCGTATTTTAACTTCCACGACATGGACGTAACAGCATAATATGTAGAGTATACTATACCTACTATAAAATTTGGAAATAAAAAAACTGTAGATATAACCTGTTTCAACTGGAAGTTACTCCTTATTTTTAATCTCGTGACGTCACAAACCCGGGTAACCACTCTTTAATTGCATAAAATCGGGTAAATTTTCATACAAAGTTCACTCATTACTTTATTTATTTTTGTTTAATATTATGTTAAGGAAAACAACAATACAAGCAAGTGCACCATAAGGAAACAAATTAATACTTCATAGTTTAGTGTTCACTAAAACAATGGAGACCTGAATAATATTTACAGTAAAATTATATAATATTTAATTGTGATTTCAAGTGTTAATCCTGTAAATATATAACATCACGCCTGTATTGTAGGTATAGTACACCCACGTTCGCTAGTTATGTTATAGGTCCTGTGCTTGCCTTGTGTTTCATTATATTATCCTATTTTAGTTATTCGTCATCTTAAAAACTTCCAGTTTATTTAAGTCTAAAGTTATCTCTATGCGTCACAGGTCAGCGATATGCTCGTACTAATTTTGTACGTTTATCATTCGTCATTGCAATCCATAAATAACATAAGAATAAATTTAATTAATGATGTCAAAGTTATGTGAATGAATAAACATAGATCCTTGTTGATCATTGTGGATTATTGATTGTACATACTTATCTTACGGCGTATGCCATGACAATCGGCGATGACTGAAGTTATTGTATCGATCGAAGTTAATGTACTGCGAACACAGTTAATGTTCGGAAACCTATTATTGTCTAATTACTTTAAGGTTAAAAATTGCAATATATCTACGTAGAAGCTTGAGCTCGACATATATGTAGCTAGCAGCTGTATTTTACAAACCCGCTTGCAAGTCGGGAAGATAGTAAATGAATAATTCACGTCAGATCGGGATCACCACCGTCGAGCAACTCAAACAGTAACTCGTCAAGCAACTCATCGAGCAACGGGTCGGGCGTGCAGTCGGGCGACAGCTGCGAGGCTCTGGTGGGCTTGGAGGACAAACGCCGGGGGCGCGTTACGCCCAAGTTCGAGGCGTACATGATGACCGGCGACCTGATGCTCAACCTGTCGCGGGTTGAACATCCGCACCACAACCACCACGCGCCCACACACCGTACACACTACCATAGGTGAATATACATTATACACTATTATATAACTGGTACCTTTGTGCCTATCTATGAACTTACAAAAGTCTGTAACCGTCCAGTGCTGAAATGGTCATTAAATTTCCGGCCAGTTTGTGGCTAGATACAGACAGCACACTATATCTGGATTGTTAATCGCAGTATTTGACTATTGCACTAGCACTGATGTTATGACATGTATAAATACGTTATTTTTAACCGACTTCAAAAAAAGGAGGAGGTTATCAATTCGACTGTATTTTTTTTTTTTTTTTTTATGCTTGTTACCTCATAACTTGCGACTGGGTGAACCGATTTTCATGATTCTTTTTTTATTCGAAAGCTGGTGCTTCCCGTGTGGTCCCAATGTCACCATTTCAATACCTGATGATGGGATCTTGTAGAAATCGGGGGAACTCTTCAATAAATAACAGCAGATTAACCGCGATTGTTGCTATAGCATATCTAAGCATTGTTTACGCCATCACACAACATAATATCACGCCTGTACTCACTACAAAGGTTATAAAAACAATTTCGAAAAAAAAAATGTTCAATGGCACTTACAACGTTTTACAAAAAAAAAACGCAATACTGAAAAATAATTAGATGTTTGTTCTGATGAGATATTCGGTTATATGAACAAACTCTTCAAATTTCATGCGTCCTAATTACGTAAGCTGATCCGTGATCGCGGTACTGTCCCTGGGTAACCGTGACCCTGGAACGTAAAGGGCTATTGAAGGAACACTGTGGATGAGTATGACAGTAGTATGACTGTCAGTACAAGTCTGACAGTCCCTCCACCCAGGGTGGGAGGACTCATTGGATGATTTTGCCTCGTAAATAAAAGGTGTATTATGACTTACTTATGTACTACTGACTTACTTATCTACCTTTATTATCGGAAGACAGATTTCGTAGTCTTGTCATTTCCTGCAACGATTTATCGTCGTGTGGTTTATTATATTTCACTAAATACCCATTTCACAAAACAAAATTAAAATCGCTTAAATGGTAATACAAATAGCAAAACCACATTAGCAGAATCTAAAGCTAAAAAATCGTGAAATAAAAAATTTTAAATAAAAAATTATAACCTCCTTCAAAAAACTCAAAAGTGTAAAATAATATTTTATCACTTCATTTTACATAAGCGAAGTAGAAGTCGGCGCCAAATCCCAACATATGGATGTTGGGATTTGGCGCCGACTTCTACTTCAGCGACACTAAGCGATTCAGAAAAATAGTACTTATGAGAATGCTGCCATGCGTGCGTGGTTCATAGTTTAAAAGCTAACACTATAAACTAAGCGAACGCATCTAAGGATTTGGCGCCGACTTCCACTTCGCTTATGTAAAGTGAAGTGATAAAATATTATTTTACACTTTTGAGTTTTTTGAAGGAGGTTATAATTTTTTATTTAATTTTTTTTGTTAAATAATGTACCCAAATCACGCAAAAGTTCTTTGGTACCTATATCGGATGTATTAACATTAATGTGAAATTAATGTACAATGTAGGATTTATCCTTTTTATGTAGTTTTTTTTTTTGTCTGGCGGTTTGGGTATTTTTTATACAGCCTACCCGAATGTCCTGCAGATGGTACGAGACGGGGCGTCTGTCAGGACAGGTTGACTCAAATCTGCTTTGGCTTTCTTCAAAAGACCATCACAGACGACCTACATTGTACAAACAGACATGAAATTATATTATTTGTAAGTGTGAGCATTGTGTAGGATTTGCTTTTTTTTTTTCTTACTAATTTTTCTTTCACGTTTCTGACGGTTTGAGTATTTCAAGCGGCCTACCCAAATGTCCTTCAGATGGTACGGGGCGTCTGTAAGGACAGGTCGACTCAAACTCGCCGTGGTACTTTCTTAAAAAGACCTCTTCTCAGACCACCTACACTGTTCTCACATAAATTATTTTTACCTGTCTGGACTTTAAAAGAGACATTGACCCCTGAGTTTGTTTCGGCGTTTCTTCTCAGAGGTAGTCAGTTAGGAAATGCCGACGCCATCGATCTAGTTTAAAAAAAAATGACGTGTAAAAGTGTTTTTTAAGACCTATTTACAGAAATAAAATCATTTATCATTTATCAATGTGGGACCTCGGCAGGTACAACTCAACACCAGCGTCGCCCAGTGACAACCGCGTGTGTGGGCGGGTGGAGCTGGCTCAGAGGCACAACTCCTCGCCGGACACCGGCTTCGTCGGAGACCATGCTAGTAAAATGTATGACCGACACGGTACAGACAACTTCATTACTTATTCTAGTCCGTTTAGTCGAGGCAGCAGAACCAGATACTCTTCTATTCGCTTTATACGAATCATTATACTGGGTGACTATACGTTATTTTTTTTTCTTCACTAAAATAACCATAATTCCAAAAGAAACACCCGATAAATAGCAACATATTTTATATTGTGAAATGGAATTATGCGAACTGAATATTACTTCATAAGACTATGGAGGTATAACAGGCGTAACCGTTCTATTTTAAAGGTACTTTTATGGTAGTCAGGTATTATTTGAAAATAATGGAAACACAGTAAAATTTGCACTACTCAAAACTATAAAAATTACTGAGCTTTGAAAAACTAAATAACTGAAATGTTTCGTACTGGATCTTTAGGTTCATATCTCAGCCAGCGTCCCCGGCGAGTGGTGGGTGTGCAGGATCGAATTCTGCCGAAATGTGTGCACGTGCGCATCATGCTGTAAGAACCTCGCGATCTGAGGATCATCTACAGGTAACTAACACTTGTAACTTAAGGTTTTCAACCACTCAGAAAAAGACTTCTTTTTCTGATTATTTTGAAGTACACGTCACAGAGAATTGTAAATTATTATGATACTTTTAGGTGGAAAGAAGACGTTTTTAGTTGAATGTATTTTTATGTATTATCATTTATCTACATCTTGCATTTCTATAAAACTCTTATTGATGCTTATATCTCTGTGTAGGTGTATGCAATCGAGATATATGTGCGTTTGTACTAAGGTGTGAGTATCGCGGCGTAAGTTCCAGAAGGAGTCGTCGCTGAGCGCGGTGGCCGTGGATATGGAGGAGGACGTGACGTCATCGCTCAACACGCTGCTGGACGCGCGCCCCGACTCCGCCACGCCCGGCCCGCGCTCCGACTCCGACCCTGAGCGGGACAGGTGACACACACACACACACATATGTCATCAACATCATCCGTTCTTATTGTTTTAACCACGCTGCTTCGCGTTAGCATCACTGCTCGGTTTATTTCTGTCACGGCAAAGCAACGTCAATTAATAAATATAAATTCATTCAAGCACGGAAGTGTCGGGTAACCGCTAGTTTTGTGTGGGTAGGATCGTGTGGACGTACAACGCGCCCGTGTCGTGTGCTTCGGAACGCACGCACTGCAACGGATCGGGCGCCACCTCCAACTCCACTTCCATATCGGACGGCATGTCGCAACGGTAACGTGGACTATTTTGTAAAGAATTATTTATTACAAGCACCTACGACAATACACGTTGCGATTCCCATGACGCCTGCAATTCATTCAATGAGTAGAACTCGTGAACACTTAGATCGATAATGACGGTTTTAAATTAAGTTCCATGTGATAACGAACTCGAATAGGCAGTTCCAATGCTAATACAATTTTCGGTAATAAAATAAAATATATTTAAAGAATCATTAGAAAATCAAATTTTAAGCCTAAGAAATGAATCCGAAGCAGTATTTGTTTTAATATGCCATGGACTAAAACCTAACCAATTAAGTTGTAGGTATTAAAGTTGCTTTTCAATGTTATTAACCCAAACATTATTCCAAATTTCTATGTGTTACTTAGTCTACTACACTAATTGTTGAAGCTGCCAGTGTTGTGAGAACCTTGTCTAGAAAGGCTTGAAGTGTATCACAAGTTGTTAATTAACTGTAATTTAGCTAACCAGGTAAATTAGCGTTACTGGCGTTGTATATAAATGTGGTATAAATGAGTTTTATAATCCCAAATACGTCCCAATTTCTAAGAGGTCTTTGAAAAAATACGCATAGCCCACCTTTATTAGTCGAAGAGATAGAATAGATGTTTGTTTCCGTGTACGGTGTATGTGAGCGTGTGTGGTGTGTCGCGCGCAGGTCGTCGTCGCCCGCGTCGCCGACGTCGGCGTCGTCGTCGGTGATGTCGTCCCGCGCCACGCCGCCGCACCGCCAGCTGCCGCAGCACCACCTGCATCATCGACCGCTTAATGGTAACTAGCACTATGTCACTCTATGTATGTTAAACTTGCTCAGTTATAAACCTTTGCGAAAACATTTTATGGTGCAAACATTGATAATGTCTTCTCCCAGTTTTTCCCTGTCCGAACAATCTTTTAGACGTTTTTCCAAACTAAGGCTCAAGAGCCATTTTACATTTTTACGCAGTTTTCTAAGATTTCGGACGCCTAATTTACCATTTTAGGTAGTATGTAGGAATTTATATAGAAATATAAAATGTAGACCAATTTTTCGCATTGACACATAAGCTAATTACAAAAAATAACTTGATTGCTATATGGTGCTCAAAATCCCGCAACACGTTTTCCGAAAAATCATCGCAGAGTCAATTTCGGGCTCCAAATTCTATCAATTACATTCACAAATTTAAACGATAAAAATACAGTAAGCATTAGGCATATACTTTTATTGAAACTTACGGTGCCAAATTTTCGATTAATAACACTTTTAATTGATAAAAAAAATAAAACTGAAACCTATTTTCACGGTTTATACTGTAATTTTATCGCGACTTTTTGGTTTGAATAAAGGTATATTTTAATTTTAAAATCATGTCATAATAAACTATGCTCTTTTAGAAATCTAATAATACAGTGATTTTCAAAATTTCTTTATTTAATAAGAATTTATATCATTTTCAATATCACTCCAAATCACAATAAATTACGATGCACAAACCTAGAATTATCAGTCGGGTCCGAGCGCCCAAAGAGGTCGGATCTGTGTCACTTTTTTCTCATTTCAAATTACAAAAATTCGTATTACAAACGCATGTTTATACTACGACCACAACGTTTTCATTTGTTATGTATTATTTTCATTCGGCTTTGTTTATTATCAAGTAAAATATATTATTTTATTAGTTTATGATATTTTATTAGATTATTATTTAGCTACTTTAATCTTGACTGTACTATTTTTGTCCGCGACTTGGTCCACTTGGTCCAAAAGTAGCTTGTAGCCTTTATTATGTTAATCCAGGTTATAAACTATCTATGTGCAATATTTTTGTGTAATTGAGTAACAATCCTCCAAAAATACAATCGCTTACATTTATTATTAAAATAAATTTTCAAAACATAATCTATTTATAATTGGTGAATAAATTATGATTGTAGAAATTATAATTTGTCTAAATAAATTACTAAAGAAATAAATATATTTTCATAAATCTCGAATAAGAAACATTGTCATAACGATCAAGACTTTTATGTCCGTCTCAAAATTCTCGCTACACTGTTTGCATTGTTTTTGTGTGGGTGTGCTACGCACACATGACAATTTTGACAGAATTCGAACGTCACAATTTTGTGAAATGGCTCTTAACTGAAATTACAAACATTCAGAACAGCATTGATTCAAGGTTTATCCTTTTTACATTTTATTAAGGAAACTGATCATTTGAGGATAAACTATTGTCTCTCTCATAAACCAAGTCAGCAAAGGAGGTCGTTTACCTGATTATATTGTTTATTTAAATCGGTCCGAGGTTATAAATTTATAATACATAACTACCTATAAGACCATTGTTTTGAACAAACAGTCCTTGCAGGAAAGCACAGGCATTGGCTTACTGTTAATTTTTCATAAGATTAATTTTAAATAACGGTTTGATATTTGAGCGTATTTTAATTACAATATGTTTTATTTTATAGGTGATGTGAGTTTATCAGAAGCTGTGTCAAATATATCGAGTCCAGACTACCAGGATCAAGACGATATGTTCGAAACGGGCCGCGAGTGTCCCAGAATGGAACTGTCCGATCCTTCCGACTCAGACTCCACCATACTGGTGTCTGAACCTTGTCACAAACGAGCCAAATCCAACTCGACGTACTCGAACGAACACGGAAGTGACGTCACGCTGAACGGAGACCACAACAACGATTATAGAATAGTGATACAAGTTAAAGGCCCAGACAAACAAAACGCGAATGCTACCGAAAATGTAAATAATAATAACAATAGTAACTACACACAGAACGGCAAAGAAAACGGACACAACTCACCGGAGAACCAAGGCTACCAGGTAATGATTTGAATAATAGACGCAAAGCAAATGACACAATACCTATTGCTAATTCACGAAAGACTTCTGTCATCAATTAGCTTTCAACCGTTAGGACACTCATGTTTAAGTTTGCAAGTATTTATTAAAATAAAAATAATGTAACCAACAAGTGTATGTTAATGTTCCAGGAGCTAGGCAGCGGCTCGGACGGCGGCTCGGACGAGGGCTCGGACGGCGACTCGCTGCACTCCTTCCACTACAGCCCCAAGGCCGTGGACATACCCTCCGCCGAGCGCCTGGCCAAGCGGCTCTACCACCTCGACGGATTCAAGAAGTCAGACGTCTCCCGCCATTTAAGTAAAAAGTTAGTGTTTACAAGTTACTTTTTTAATATCCAGTTTTTAACCATTCAGCAACCACCCACCAACTATTGACAAGGGACAGGTGACAACATACGTACTGTCCGCGCACGTGCTCAGAGGAATCTTGAGGAATGTAGACGTATTGAGCTACAGTTGTGATTTAGTCGATATCACGTTATCGGTAATAACACATCTTGGGCCTCCGCGCGCAAACATTAAATTCTTTATAAAATAATAATTCTATGAGGATGTTACGTGTATGTGTGCATGGAAGAAATAAAACAAATTTTATAATTTTATTTATAATGAACAAATTGAACGTAAAATCCAGTTAAATACCGTTGCAATCAGAAAGATCAGTACTTGAAGAGTTTGGTGTACTATGGACACACTCCTCACGTTCTTTAATAATAAATGAATCAACAATATTCTCCATTACGCAATCCTTTTGCCAGTATTGCTCTTCTAATACATGTTTATCATTACCTTTTTTTTCTCTGCCTGTTGTCATTACTCGTGCTCGCTTTTTCTTTATCGTCCAAATTAAATAAGCTATTTACACACCCAAAAAACTTTTTTAGTGTTGTGAATTATTTACAGTACAAAATAATACGTAATTGCAAAATTAAAAACAGGAGTCGTTAAGCGTACTCTCGCGTCAAGGTCAACACTAGTATTAGGAGCGTGCGGGGCATGGAGCGACGGTCGGGTGCGGACAGTAGCAGTGACCGCATCCTGGATACAATTTGAAAAGTCGCTTCCATGCCCGTCTCTACTGTGTCTGCCACGCGTGTTCCTCTGGCGTGTCATCAAATAGGCCGCGTTATTTGTGACGTGTGGTGCGCGCGTGTTGCAGCAACGAGTTCTCGCGCGCAGTGGCGGAGGAGTACGTGCGGCACTTCGAGTTCAGCGGCGCCACGCTGGACGCGGCGCTGCGCACGTTCCTGGCGCGGTTCGCGCTCAGCGGGGAGACGCAGGAGCGCGAGCGCGTGCTCGTGCACTTCTCGCGCCGCTACCTCGAGTGCAACCCCGGCTCCTTCAACTCGCAAGGTCTGTGGACTACATGGTACACACAATTTTAAATCATACATAACGTAACATTTATATTCCCCGAACAGTCAGAAGTGTACATACTATAAACACCAGTTATGTAGGATACGCCTATTGTCATTAACCAGGTACAAATCAAGACTGCGTGCTTCTACTGAGAATTACCTAATAGTAAATACAAAACACTCGGCACGACCCTGCGAATCAACCTAGAACCTCACGTCATAGCACTAGACTAACGAGACATATCCTAAAACATTATTATGTATATTAACAGACGCGGTGCACACGCTGACGTGCGCGATAATGCTGCTGAACACGGACCTGCACGGCTGCGGCAGCGGCGGCACGTTCCGGCGCATGTCGTGCGCGGAGTTCATCGAGAACCTGGCCGACCTCAACGACGGCGACAACTTCCCAAGGGACACGCTCAAGCAACTCTACCACGCGATACGCACGCAGCCGCTGCAGTGGGCACTGTTAGTTATTCAAATTTATTTAATACATATTTAACCTTAACCGCGACGCATGATGTCATGGTATAGATCATCTAACTTTTTTTAAATTTTTTAAATCCATGTTGATAATACAGGTATTATTCGAGCACATAACATAATATAGGTAACAATTTCGATAACCTTAGATAGTGGTCACGAGGAGACCATATCAATATCGCACCGATTAGTGTGTAACCCTGTAGTACTAGTAAGTAAGTAGTAACGAGTCCCCGGGCCGCAGCGACACGGAGGCGGGCGGGGGGGGCGCGGGCGGCGAGGCGCGC
Organism: Abrostola tripartita; assembly: GCA_905340225.1. NCBI lineage: Eukaryota > Metazoa > Arthropoda > Insecta > Lepidoptera > Noctuidae > Abrostola > Abrostola tripartita. The sequence goes on from HG996494.1 coordinate 4,679,029, forward strand.
GGCGCCGTGGGCAGCAACCCCTTCCTGGACGTGCCCGACCAGAGCCGCGCCGTCGAGTACAAGAAGGGCTACGTCATGCGCAAGTGCTGCGTCGACGCCAACGGCAAGAAGAGTGAGTATACACATACGCCTGCTTTTCCCTCTGAATCGCTCGACATAGCATTTTCGTAAATAAAACGACGCGTCACCTCAAAAACAATACGCATATTATATTTATTTTATTTTATCTTAACAAAACCTGTCCCACGTATCTAATAAATTAAATTTGTAAATAACAATAAAATGCGTCCACCCTGAACCGTGTTTTCCCGAGGGGGTAAATGTCTCTCTCACACCAGCTAGTCTCATGATGGCTTTGTTGACGTGACTTTTCGCCTATTGTGGAAAAAAGTTGTCGTTGTGATAATACAAGTACATTATACGGAAATTCGCAGCACCCTTCGGCCGACGAGGATGGAAGATGTTCTACTGCACGTTACGAGACTTGGTGTTGTATCTACACAAGGATGAGCACGGGTTCAGGCGCAGTCAAATGTCTGATAATTTACATAACGCAATCAGGTAAAACCCTACATATAAATGACATAATTGTATTCAATTACCTAATTAAAAAACAAACATTTTATTTTACTTCATCTACATGCTTACATCTTAATTTTGAATTATAGAATACACCATGCGTTGGCGACAAAGGCCACAGACTACACGAAAAAGCAGCATGTCTTCAGATTGCAAACTGCCGATCAGGCCGAATACTTATTCCAAACAAGGTAATATAATGATTTGCAAGGTGATGGTAATGGAAAATACAATAATATAATAGAACTAAAATTTAATATTATGTACTGTCCATTCAAATTCAGGTAGCCTCACCAACTAGTACATAATGTTTAGCATGTATCAGTTTTAATTTCGCGATGATTGTGTTAGTGACGATGTATTTATAATCTGCAGCGACTCCAAGGAGCTGTGCTCATGGGTGGAGACGATAAACTTCGTGTGCGCGGCGTACTCGGCCGCGCCGCTGGCCGGCGCCGTCGGCTCGCAGCGCAAGTTCCAGCGCCCGCTGCTGCCCTGCACCCACACCAAGCTCTCCATGGTATGCCCTTCTGTCGGAGGCTCTGCTACTCACTTACCTGAACAAGGTCGTCTTTTGACTCCTCATATTCATCATCATCATCATCAGCCAAAGGCGTCCACTGTTGAACATAGGCCTCCCCGTTTAAGCGGGGGGGTTTGCCATAATCCCCACGCTTGGCAAGCGGCTTGGGGATCATATTAAATTTGATAATTATTATTGTAGCGAGACCAGCTGGCCGAGCATGAGGAACGAGCGGCAAGACTGGAGGAGGAACTAGCGGCACTGCGACATGCGCGGGACAACGCTCCGCACGCACGCGATAAGGAGCACTACCTCGTGTACGAGGTCAGTACCTACTTATGTATCAAACAATACATCATGGAGTACGAAGGTCCTTTTCATTAACTTGAAAGTTATACTTTGTTGATTATTCTCCGCTAATTACAAGTCTATATGAACGTCGCAGATAAAGAGGTACCGCACGTACGCGTACGTGATGCGGTCGCGCGCGGGCGGCGCGGGCGCGGACGAAGCGGCGCCGGCGCTGCCCGAGCGCGCAGCACTACCGCCGGGCGCGGGCCTGCCCCCGGGCGCGGCCCTGCCCCCGGGCGCGCACCCCGCGCCTCCCCCCTGACGCGCCATGGCGGTGTTCGCCGCCTGCGTGCTGTGACCCCGCCGCGCCGCGCGCGCGCTGTGCCCGTGCGCGCCGTCTAGTCCCGTCTTCCGCGCGCGCGTGTAGGGCAGCGCGCCGCCGGCCGCCGCGTCTCGAAGTGTTCGAGTGTAACGTTGCCGCTGCTCGGTTTCCCGGTGTGTGTGCAGTGAATTATAAATTTGTGAGTGCTATCCGGCCCCGGCGAGCGATTCCGTCTTCCGACTTCGGTGACGATTGTGATTCGTCTCGGTCGACGGTCGAAACGGAGACCGTCGAGCGAGGGGGACTCGCGCCGCGTCGGACGCGACTGATGGAGTGCGACAGGACGACTCCCGGGATTATTTTATAAATTATATCGTATGATTGAAGAAGTCTCGTCAGTGAGGAGGTTGAGCGGTTATACGCTTTAATGATTCTCTTTAACTATCACAAATATTGGCTTAATTAAGTTACTGTAAGTAAAATCATTCCATGTTATCTGTATCACCATTCATTTTAATACAGATTTAAGAAAGTGATAAAGTGGCTAGTTGATGCTGTTGACTCATTTTTATTCCGCATGATATTCACTCGGTATTTTATTTGACAACGGCTGAATTTATTACAATATTGTAAATAGATTTTAAAATATTGAGACTGATACATGAAGTTATTTATTTCGTAAATTAACCAGTGTCAAATCTTAGGCATCGATAGTGTATCATTACACCCCTAGGATCTCAGATGTAATTATATATAGCTATAGAAAGAAATGTATGTGACTGATATGTATGAAATCTCGTGTTGATCAATCATTTGAACTTGGGAATAATCACGTATTAATAATGTAATACAAGCTTTATTTAATTTTTTAACAGTCTAATGACATTAGGCAGATGGTGATAGTAGGATATTAAAATCTGAATTATGTAATCTATTGGTAATCATTGATCCAGCTTAAAAGGTGATGAAAATAACACATAGAGCATTATTGCATACAAAGCATATTACTGAATAGTGAAAAGATCAAAGAGCCAACTATTTCTCGAAATATCCTTACTTTAGTACTGTACGAAGAGCATATGATTCCATTTTCTGTTATATTGATTTTCAGAATCACATTTATATTTTTGTATTACATTGTTTCCATCAAAAGCAAAAGCTCACTAATTTAAATTTTGAGATTGTGTGATTTAAAATTCGCTTACATTTATTGTAATAGCAATTGTTGTAAATATATCAATATTTTTTATGAATTGTTTACATGTTTTATTTTTACATTTATTTTTATATATGTTTTTCTTTAATGTATAACTTGGCAAGTTCTGTTTATTTTATAAAGAAAAAATGTTTGCTATGTGTTTGTAACAATTAACGAGCCTGTAGGATAAATTTGTATTCCTTTCATTATGTAGTGACACTGTATCAACATATTTTTAAGCAGCTTACAAATATCTGCATAATGGCATTTATAAACCACTTAATAGTTTTGCTCAATATGGAAATGTCATAATCATGCTGTTACAAACGATTTATTTCATGAAACTCATTATTAATATTTATTATAAAAAATTGACAACTTAAAAGTATTATAAAGTAATCTCTAATGGTAAGTATGGAATTAACATGTTGGCTGTGCTGGAAATTAGATTGCCCATCTGATTCAGAAAGTAATTATTAAAGGTAGCTGGAATGAAAGCATTACAAGTCATAAGCTCAGACAGTATCATCAAGCATAAATAAAGGGATAGTCATTTCCAGTCTACACTGTGCACTTTTAGCTTTCAAGAATGTAAATAGTGTATTATGTGAAAATAACTTGTGGGAGCCTAATAAAATATTGATCAACTCTAAAAGTACATAATAGATGTCTAAGTATTTAAAACTATTGTGTAATAAAATAGCCTTAGTTTTTTTTTCTTTTATACCAATCATAACCCGTTTTAAGAGCTGAAATAAATATCACAAAAGGAATTGTTGTTTCCTTTACCATCATAAATGTCGTGATACCCTTAATATTTGTAAAAAACAGTGTTTACAAATATAAATAAATCACTGAAACAGGGAGACAGCCAGTAATTATAAAAATGATTATTATTTATTGTATCAAATGTGTGTCATCAATATTTTTTTCTTTTAAAAACAAAAATCCTTTTATCAATGGAAAAGAGTAGTTAGAGACGACAAAAATATGTTGTGGGATTGTTTGCCCCATCAATTGCCTACCCCCTTTTATTACAGGTATGATATGTAAGTATTACTATAAATCTATAATTGTTTCCATAAAGTAGGAAGGTCAATAAAACACGCAAATTAATCATAATAAAACATTTACTTAATACCTAGTTCCAAAAGCATAATCTGTGTTCTTTTGTAATGGTCTTTGCAATGGATGAGCCAGTAGTTTTGCAATACAGTCGTGGATCTTTGTTGCATTTCTTGAAACTTCATATACATATGAGTAACCATTATCCAAATCTTGCAGTGCATCATAAATCTCCTCACATTTATAAGTAGTACATTCTTCTTCATGTGCCAGTAATATGTCAATGTAGAAATACAGCTGTTTCTTCAAGAAGTTGAAGTATGAGTCATCTTGGGGTATTATTGGGATACAGTTGGACCTTCCATACATTACAATCATACGCACAACATGTGATGGAGGCAGTATACATTCTCCATCTTTAAATTCAGGTATTTCTACTTTCTGTCTAATTAAATTAAATAACTTTTTGAAATCAAAATTTTCAGAAGAGTAATGTTCTGGATTTAAATAATCAATAGCATTTAAAATGTCCTTCAGATTGTTAGTGAAGTTCAATACCCAACATGGTTCAGTGTCTTTTAAAACAATTAGTGCAAATTCTGTCTTCTTATTGATGGCATTTTTAGAATGAATGAAGAAGTCAAGTACTCGTCTTATCATGTCAATGGGCAGGAATGTACTTCCATTTCCTAATCGGTACAATGAATTATGGTTGTCATAACAAACATCTATGCAAAAAATAATCCTCTCTGGAACATTGACATTGGGTACATTTGGCTTTTGGAAATTAGACATAACTTGCTCTTGCAGCTCTACTAAATCCTCATTAGCAGATGGGGGAATGTTTGTTGTTGATACTTTTCTGAAAATAAATGAAATTATAGTTATTCTGTTTGGTTTGAAGTGAAACTAGAGTTAATAATCATGAAACAAGATGTATGAAAGCAGTATTAGGTATGGGACTTGCAAAGATATGGACAATGTTGCGATTTACCCTGTTGCATTGGGTTCCGTATCTGATTGAGAATCGTAAGAAGATAATAGATTTGGGGTATCCATTAGTGCCAAATTGACTTGATCTTTAATGTATAACTGTTTCTGTTTATACACGTTCACGCAGCTGTATTCAACAGCATAAACAGAAAACCAATAGTGTTCGCTTTGCGTTTGACAAATATTGATCACGGAGAACTAGATATTCATAATATTAATGATTGAATGTAATCAAAATTTTTCAAGAAAGTACAGAGAAAGAACAATTGACAGAATTGACATTTTGATCACTCAGACAAAGGAATTTATATGGACCGGTTATACCTACGAAAAACGGGTGCCTACCTACCGTCGCAAATATCGCATAACATGGCGGATATCATAAGGAATGCTCCAGATAGAATGGTCAAAAGTCATCGATATCGATATTTTTTTTTAACGATTTTATGTTGTTATGAATTAACTTTTAAAAAAGATGTTCCATGTTAATTTTATGGCATGGCAAGGGTCGATGAAGGCGTGGATATTACTGCTATTACATTTGAATATAGTTTCATTTGGGTTTTTATACAGATCAACAGCATTTTCAAATTCTATTGACCAACAATATCGATACAAGCAAAGTGGGACTCGCGTCACTATTGTTTGTTTACGTATTAACATGTCAACAAACAGTATTAGTAGAACCAAAGAAACCGAAATTCAAGCAAAATGTAACTAATATTACTTAATGGCCACAGTATTTGAGTATATAGTGATAAATATAATTAGTCATTTGTAATTATTTTACCAAATAATTCATGAAAACAAACACTAACCTGTGAAATGTTATTAGAGGCCGATTTTTGTTCTTACGAGAACCACACTGTATTATACTACACATAGGCATGTTGGAACTCAATCCCTGACTTCAAAAAGGAGCTTAGCTTCAGCACTTCGTGGTTAAATTTAATGTAATTCACAGAAAAGATACGATAACACGATCACTTGACAGCTAATATACCACAAATGTACGTAAAATCATGGCCGCATCGGCACCCAAGCACATTTTCGTGACGTCACCGCTCCAATGTTTCCAGAATTAGCAAAAACAAACAACATGTCATTTCGCTTTTCTTATGTACAACTTCAGTAGTTAGAAAGAGACAAACTGTAATTTAATATTACCATATCGATTCCCACAATAGATGTATAAGCAAATATTTGTATAGAAGACGGGTTTTTTTTTCGAAATAATTTTGTGCTGACGACCCCGAGGGGGGTCTTATTGGGCGTAACCGGATAACGGTGAGACTTCTGGAGCCTCCAGCCAGGCTAACTACTAGATAAAGTTTAAGCAATGCTTCCGAGGGCGCCCCCTGCGGGACTCGAACCTCGACTCGGTGCATCGCTGACTAACGTGCAAAAACACCAAAGGACTGCTGGATCTGATTAGAAGACTAGGGCGCCTCCACCCTCTATATATGTATATACCTCAATGTATGATCAGACACTTGACAGCTGTTGACACTGTCAGTTGTCCAATTGATTTTTTCCATTGTAGTATCATCATCATCAGCTTTTAGTTAACCCACTGCTGGGCATAAGCCTCCTCCCTTAAACGCCAAACAAATGAATATATGGAGCGGTTATAACTACAAAAAACGGGTGCCTACCTACTGTCTCCTAGGACGCAAAACATGGCGGAAATCATAAGGGATGCTCTAGATAGAATGGTCAAAGATCATCGATATCGATATTTTTTTTTAATCTATTTTATGTTACGAACTGACTTTTACAAATGAGGTTCTATGTTGGTTAACATATTTTTAGGGATCCGTACCTGTAAAAAATTAATTTCTAAGTCAACGCAAAATGAAACAAGTTGAAATAGTTATTTATTATAATTAAACCAGTTTTTTTTGCGGAGCTCGTTATGAAGTTAAAGCCACATAGATCGACCGCAATTCATTTTCTTCTATCAGTATCTATCAGGTTTTAATGGTAATCCTCTGGTCTTAGTGATTTGCCTCCTCAAGTAACAGAGATTATTCATTATTAATTCTATTTTTTTTTCTTCAATTCGCCAATAACGTTTTTGTTCCAATTTTTGTTGCAATTTTTTTTAAATAAGATGCGGCCTAGTTTATGCATCTCATGGTGTCCGAAATATAATTAAAAAATTCAGAAAAAAATGTCAGATCTCTTTTACAACAAACGTAATACAAGAGCATTATTATTTATACTTAATTACAATTTCTCGTTGAATTTGATAACACTGATATCAATTTTATACTGAAAATAATGTCGAACATAATATAAATCACCGATTATTGCTCATTAAAAGTGTTATAAAAACTTATATAGATATGTATAGGTATAGTTTAAGGTTCAGGTACCATGGAAAGAAAATAAACGATAAAGTCTCGCACCGAAGTTTTCTTTCCCTAACATTATTCATTTCTATAACATAACATACATAACATAACATCACGCCTGTATTCCCCCAAGGGGTAGGCAGAGGTGAACATATAGTACACCCACATTTCGCCAGTTATGTTGTAAGTCCCAATGTAATAGGGGGCGAGCCTATTGCCATCAACCGGGCACAAATCCAGACTCCGTGCTGCTACTGAGAATTACCTAATGGAAAACTCAGTAACACATTGCCCGACCCGGGATTTGAACCCAGGACCCTTTGCTCAGCAGTCGCGCTTAGCGACGACTAGACCAACGAAGCAGTCATTTCTATGAATAGTGATTAAAGTTGCTTAGTTTATTAAATGATAACATAACATCTTTTGCCTTTTTTTTTCTACTACCTCATATGTAAGGGCAATGATTAAACCTAGTAGGTAAAATAAAAATATACTATACAAAGTCTTTGTCTTTTTGATACAGAGCCCTTGTCACAACTTACTTTTGTCGCTCTACAGTCTAACCAAATTTGGCTAAACATGAGTATTTTAGGTAGGGAGACTGTCATCAGACGCGTTTCACGTGCGCGCCTATTCGCAGACCAGCTGTGATAAGCTATAACATTAAAACCTGATAGATACTGATAGAAGGAAATGAATAGCGGTCGATATGGTGGCTTTAACTTTGTAGCGACATCTACCCGTCGAAGGACGAATGACGATGACATTCCTGCATCGCGCTAGCGAAGTAATCACACGCGCCAGCTATAAATACAGCCGCCCTGAGTTGAGAAGTGGGGCGCCGCGGCCCACCAGGCATACCACCGCCTGGTTGGAAGATCTTCCTTTTCGTTGGAGGAACTCCACACCCCTTCCTCCACAACTTCGTACCGAGCTCCGCAAAAAAACTGGTTTAATCATAAAAAATAACTATTTCAACTTTTTTCATTTTGTCGAAATTTTCTTATTTAGAAGTATCTTTTGATTTCGTTGACTTAGAAGTTACATTTTTTACAGGTACGGATCCCTAAAAATATGTTTACCAACATGGAACCTCCTTTGTAAAAGTCAGTTCATAACATAAAATCGATTAAAAAAAATATCGATATCAATGATCTTTGACCATTCTATCTGGAGCATCCCTTATGATTTCCGCCATGTTTTGCGTCCTAGGACACAGTAGGTAGGCACCCGTTTTTTGTAGGTATAACCGGTCCATACATTCCTTTGTCTGAGATTTTTTTCCATTTGTTTTTAAATTAGGTACTTTGAGTCTTGAGTGTTGTCACCTTGTCATCGTTTTTGCTCGCGTTTTTTGTCATTCATGATTTTATAAACTGTGTCTGGTCGGTCTGGTCATAGCTGCGGTGTGAAAAATAACGGAACCTTTGGACATAGACCAACGAGAATACTTTGAAGCACTGACAACCAACAGAATTCTTTGTTTATGATGAAGATTGTACTATTATTTATAGATGTAGATTTTAAAATCTCGCTTGTACAATTCTTGAGCAATAAATGCTAAAGGCAAATTCTAGTTAATTTCTATTACGATACAATAATTTATAAAAACCACCTCCTCCGCTACGAGCTACAACCACGACTTAAACGTAGTGATTACATCAGTGATTACATACTCTCTGCTACGACTACCTATATTTTCTGGTAACAACACCTTTGGCATATTCGTTGACAGAAATTTAATACAGATAATAAATAATGTGTTTGTGACTTGTGTATGACGTTTAAGTAATCTTATAGTAAAACGTGTGAATTTAGGAATAAATCTTAATTAATAGGAATCATGGACTATAATTATGAGCAGACAAGTGAAGTAGAAGCGTTAGACTCCATCTACTATGGAGACATGCAAGGTAACTATGAGTAGAGTCCAAAAATGCAACATGTTTCGATTTCTGAGCAGATCCATCCTATATGAAGTTATTAACAATTAAAGCCGGTTTAACTGCACCGGGTATATTTAAACTCTGGATGACGATGCCTTCCCTAGTCTTTATTTTATAAAAGACCAAGGCTCAAGTTTTCTTAGAAAAGGTATCGAGATTCCTTTTATTCGAAATCCAAGTGCTTTACTTTAAAATAATACACTATATGATTCTTGTTACAGTTATTGACACACTACCCTTTCACAAGTTTAGCATACCAATAAAATCAGAAGGTTTTGATGATGGGGAAGGCCTATCATGTCAGCTAGTATTTACATACACAGCAAAATACCCTGATGAGCTGCCTATTATAGAAATAGAAAATGAAGAAAACTTTGATGACATTGTTGATAAGGATGAATTACTCTCACATTTAACAGAACAGGTAATACAGACTTTCAATTAGATAGTTAATTAATAAAAGAATGCTGGACCTATTACTATTTACCACCTTTGCAGGCTGTAAATGGTAGATTTTTTCTATTAATTATGTTTAAAGATAATACAATAATGAAGACAAACAATAAATTCAACGCATATTTCAGGGAAATGAAAATTTAGGGATGGTTATGGTGTTCACATTAGTATCAGCTGGCCAAGAGTGGCTCAATGTTAAGTGGGATACAATTAAAAAAGAAAGAGAAGAACAAGTAATCGCCAAGAAGAAGGCTGATGAGGAAGCTGAAATGGTATGTTAATTGTGTACAAATGAGCCTAGGATGAGCTGTCGCCTATCCTAGGCTTATTTGTACACATTTTAGTCCTGGGATGGAAATTATCATACAATTTGGGAATCCCTGTTAAAGTAGTTTTAAGTTGATAAATAAATATATTTATTGTTATAACTGACTGGCTAACCAAACTACTATAGGTACCATTGATGACTTACCAGGATAGTAATTCTAGTTTCAATACATTGTTACTATGCTTCTTGTTGATTTGGAGTTTGATTGATTGAAATTCAAAAAAATTCAAGCTTAGTATATACAAAATATTTTACACTAAGCATCTCCTGTTTTTGTCGTTCATTATGGCGTTCTAAGGGGGAGGCCTTTGTCCAGCAGTGGACGTCTTCCGGCTGATGATGATGATCTCCTGTTTTTCACACCAAGTGTAATTTAACATCATACACAATTGATGCACATCATAAACATTTAAAAATCTTATAAATTGAGTCTGCATAGTATGTAATACTTATATCTGATAGTTACATTTTGACTGTAGATGAAATCACAATGAAACAGCCAAACCAAGGACTAGCGAAAATATTTTTTTCTTTAATTATTTTTTCAGATCATTAAAATTATTTGCTTCTCATTACAGAAAAGATTTGAGGGTACCCGGGTGACTGTTGAGTCTTTCTTGGCGTGGAGAAAACAGTTTGAAATAGATATGGGTATTCCTGCCAAGAGAGAGAAAGAAGCAAAGGATAAGAATAAACTGACTGGAAGGGAGCTCTTCTTGAGGGACACCACCCTCAATGAATCAGACCTTAAATTTCTTGATGATGGTTAGTATCAAGTAGAAAGTTTTATAAATTTTCATTTAGTATAGTTATTAGAAACACAGTAGTATGATATAAAATATATCAGAGCTTGCAGCTACGTGGCTACCATGCAGATCAGTTGATCTGCGAGGTTAAGTTGTGCTCGCCGCGGTCAGTCTTGTGATGGGTGACTGTTTCACATATCGAGACTCTTCCGTGCTTCGGAAGGCACGATAAGCCGTTGGTCCTGCGCCTGCTCTCTCCGGTCGTGTCGGTCTACTGTCCCATCGGACTATGAGAGTGAGGGAATAGGGGAATAAATGCTACCACTAAGCAATACCAATATTATTAAGTAGCTGACTTGTTTGTCACTATCGTTGAATTAACGATTCAAACAGAACGGCGATATGTAATCTAATTCTAGAGAGTGCCCAAATTGGCAAGAAAAATGTAATACCTCGTCGCGTGTTCAGTTAGGGATTCAGGACGGAAATCTGTCTTTATGATGTACAAAAAGCAAAAGCTGTTAAGCTTATCAGCTCGCGCTAATAGAGATTTCAATGTAATGAATGCCGACAGACAGTTGCCGCTGACTTGTCGGAATTTATTTATTTATTTATTATGACAACAACAAAACACCATTACAGTATATAAATACCAAACTGATGCTGTGTGAATCATACAAACTAACTTATTAGGAATAAACGTATAATGAAGTTATTACTCTGCCTACTGTTATAGGAGATGCAGTTAAAGTGGACGAGTCTCTATTCCAAGATTTGGACGACCTAGAAATATCAGATGAAGACGACGAAGACTATGTGCCCGGTAAAAGTGGAAGTGAAAGTGATTAGCTAAAGGTGTGTGCCCCTCTAAGGGATGGTGAACAAAATGACAGAACATTAGCCTCCTGGGCTGACGCGAGGCCTTCAATCCGATGTGGTTTACACTGTTACTCAGTTATTGTTCAATAAAACTACATAATGTTTACTTGGAGAATATTTTATTTACACTTTGTCACTAAAGTAGGTATGTACATTCGGACAAGTGAAATATGAAACAAAAAGCGACAGGTAACAATCATGGTAGCTTATTAAAAAAAGCGCGAGACAATATCAGTGTATTGTGCTGCTTTGCCAACAAATACATAATGCAACTATGTATTGTTAATAACAGAAACGCCATAATTATTATATTAATCATGTTATCAGTTCGTTTTATTAACAACACATACAAACAAAATACGAATATCAACATTGAGCGTTCATTGCCCGTACCATAATTTATTTATACTGAAGTTATATTTATTACGTAATATTTTAATGTAAATCTGAAGTCTAGTCGGGAGAATGTTGCGCGCTAGGTATTTTAATAATTTAACAAATAAATTGTGATATCAGCCAACCAGAATTAATACGTAAATCACTCTAAAACACGGTTCATTTATATTTCGTAAAGTTTTTCATTTTGTTCTTATTTTCTAACGGTAATTTGTTTTAGGAATTTTAATAATTGTCACTGTATTACATTTGGTATCTTAGGTCAGTTATATAAATTATAGTAAGTCGAATGAGTGTTATCCGTAATGCTGGCCATTTCAGTCACAACATTTACAGTACTTAATGGAAATTCTTGAGCAACAAAAAAAAATCTAACTTGGCTTATTTAACGTACTTAACATTAAGATTCACTAAATTAGACGACACAATAATCAATAAAATAGGTATCAAAATATATCAACGATGTGCTACAGTCTTTAAATGAATCGGTGAAAACTTAAGGACAACAACACTTCTAACAATCTAGTAATAATTAACCATAGATATGTAAGTTTTGATCAAAGTAAAAAAATAAGTGCAATTAACATCATTTACCTTATTTATACTAACATTGCAGGTATGCACTTATGTATAACTTTAACGTTTACGCCTTAATAAATCAGTTCGTTCACATAATAAATTAATAATACTCATATTTTCATTTATAAACAAAATTAAAACACTCAGAACGATAAGTAAATTCAATAGTAATTATACAATGACAACAATTTTATTTATAGTAACACGCAATACAATGTGCTAAAATGCACGATCAATTCACTAATTACTATGAATGATGTCGATTTCAATTGATGGACAGTGAAATCGCGTAGGTACTTATTTTATTTTATGAATTACACGATACCTAGGCCTAATGTTCGGTATCAACATTCGTTCGTTAAATCAAAACCCGAAGTGCATTCATAGTGAGAGACTGACTGATCAACTAAAGAATACATCATATGCATCGCAATCATGTAGACACAAAATAAATTAGCTAGTGGCCTTAGGTACATATTAACAGCTATTTAGATTATAAAAGAACTAAAACAGAGTGTGAATTTGTGATAACTACCTATTAGCTATAGGCCAATCAATACAGTATCATTCAAAATGACCTCGTGAGTTTTGTTGTCTATTGTGAAAATATCATTTGTACTTAAAATATAGCTTTACTTTAGATACTTGGAATATTAAAATAAGACACGATTATTTTCTCCGAGGTGGTCCCAATGGGTCCAATTTATTGTATTTTGACGGCATTGAGACAATTAATTTGAAACTTTACAAAGCTATCCTATCTACGCTTGTGTAAAAATATTTATGAATGGGCAAGTTCGCTGAACAATACGCAACAACTAAGACAGTGTACGTGTTAAGTTAATCTCCAGCGATTTTTACAGCTTCTATCGAGGACGCTGCTGTGGCGATCATAGAAGACCGCAACAGGCGGTAGAAAGAATTAAACTACGAAGTAGACTTTAATATACATACCTCTATAGTGTCTAAGTAGGTAGGTACCTAGTTGCTGCCTTAAATGTTTATACATTTGTCCTCATGTATGGGCTCAGCACAACCTGTGCCAGCTATAAGAATCGATCGATTTAGTGACATATAAGCTAGGGTGTTCACTTCAGACGTTGAGTGACGTTGGCAAGAGCAACTGCAAAGGCCTGCAGCGCAGAGAATGGATATTGAAAGTCCAATGTGTAGGCGTTGCCGTCAATGCGGCCAAACTGCATCACCTGTTAAATAAATAGTACATTGTTATTTAAAATAAATATAATTAGCAGGTAAAGCTTTTGTTATATGATTAGGCGATGTATATCTAGTGATAAAATGTCACCTGTTTGCCATGATATTCTATTTGGAAGTTCTTAGCGGACTCTTGAGTCACCCTGCCGCCAAAGTCTAGTTGGTACACCTGGCTGTTTTCATTCCACATGGGTGCCTTGTTGTGCATGATGAGCTGCCGCCGCGCGCTGCTGTTGCGGCTGTCACTAGACCCTGAAGCGGAGCTGATGGTGCCACCAGCTCTTTTTAACTGGAAATTACAAGGTAAACATCAAAAAAATAATTTTAGCGAAGTAGTGCGATTGTGTACAGGAAATTCTATTTTATATATACCTTATTCCTGAGCTGTGCTTTTTGAAAACTTTCCAAATCCCGGTAGTTTCTGCCGTTCACCTCACTATAGCCACCGCCGGTAGAATATTCGTCGTCGGAACTTTCGGACGGTTTCTTATTCCTTCTCCGATTAAGCAGCGGAGAGTTCAAAAGTTGCCTGTAAGGAATAGATTATTCTATTAAATATATACTATACGATATTGTTGTCACTCGAGTTTACCCAAATTCTATTTACGTTATTGTACTTATATTCGTTAGCACCTTATAGGCGAGGCGGAGGAGTACCGATGCTTGCGCGGCGGCGTGCGCGGCGAGCGCGGCGCGGGCGAGGCGGGCGCCGGGCTGGCGGGGTGGCTGCGCGCGGGCCGCGGGGTCGCCGGCGCCGAGCTGCACTCCCGCGCCGCGCTGCTGGCCGCGCTGCTGGCCGCGCTGCTGGCCGCGCGCCGCGAGCAGCGCGACGCCAGCAGCCGCAGGGCCAGCTGCTCCAGAGAACCTGCCCGAGTAAAACCCGTCTTAGTCACTACAACCACGTTTCAAATATTGTCACTATAATTAAATTATAGTCATGCCGTGTTTGTTCCTAGGGAAACCTCATGCTTTTAATAAACAAGCTGGCGCTGAACTGACGCATGAAGCAGTTAGTGTTGCGTGTAAAGCTGTTAACACCTGTGATGGGTGCCACAATTTCTGGTAGGCCGTGCTTAGCTGACCCGAGCTCGGGCCGGAAATTTAGTAAGGGAGTTGGTGACCATGTACCGGTGGTGAACTCCGTGTCTCTAAGATCAACAGACCTAGCTAAGGGTGCAGCCCAGGATGATAGGAAGCCGTCGAAAAGTTACCCAAAATCCAGCAGTACGAGGGGTACTGATCCTATTCGATGAGTCGGTGCGTTGCCGACGAGAGGTTGTATTGGACGGCAGGTGAAGTAAAGCATCTACTATTGTACTAACTGTAATACTTGCTGTAGTCGGAGTCGCTGTCGGTGGCGGGGCGCGTGGGCGGCGCGGGCGCAGGCTGCGCGGGCGCGGGCCGGGCGCTGCAGGCCACGCACACGTACGTGCGCGCGTCCACGTCGCGCCGGTCGTAGGGCGACACGAGCCGGCACGCCGTGCACACGGGGTAGTCCCGGCGGGAGCGGCGCCCGTTCTCCTCGGTGCTGGTGCCGCTATTATCCTCCCCTCCGGTACTGTTGCACCGACTGCTCGAATTAGCAGATATTGCGTCTGGTTTCGGTGACGCCGAGTCAGTCCTGGACTGCCGCTTGCTCTTGTCCACTGTCAATGACATTTCACTGGAGTCGAGGCTCCTTGACTTACCGCATCTTCGTAAACTCGGCGTTTTCGTGCTCTCGTTTTGTTTCACATCACCTGTGCGAACATGCCTTCTTTGTCTCCTTTGCCGCTTGTTGTTTACCAGCACTAATCTCCTGGGCGGTTCTCCGCGCAAGGCTGTGAGACTCACCTGAGCGTGCAGAACTTGAGGGTCAACTAGATCCAGATACCCTACACTGCAACTTCGAGTCATCGTATCGTACACGGGAATAGTCGCACATACGGGACTAATGGGCACTACGGTTGTCGTTCTCTGGACTTTGACCTCTCGGACTTTATCAGTTAGGTTATTAATAGTTGTGTCAACCGGTGTCTCCTCATCAATAAACTTCAAGTCCTCATTCTTTTGTAAATGTTTCAAGGTGTCTCCACGCCTGGTCAGAGCATCCGGATGCACTTCGTGTTCGTAATTCTTGTTACAAAGAGACTTAAGGATCCTTGTATTCATATCATAGGATGCAGACTCACCCCGGCTACAAATGTTTTTCCGCAGCTTTGATAGGCAATTGTCAGTCACGTGGGTATCACACTTTTTTATTGTTACCTGTCTACTCGGCTCAAGACTCAAATTGAGGCTGAAAGATTGTTGTTCTAAATTAGACAAGTTTCCTTTCAGGGAAACATTGTCTCCTCGAACACTATAGTCAGTTCGGCCTCCACAAAAGTCTCCGCGGCCTCCACATGTTACAGTTTGTGGCGAGGGTCGTTCAAATATTATATCAGTGGGAGCGACGGCATTTTTTGGCGATTGCAGAGTGGGGACAGAACCTTCGCACCTCAACGGGGATATCGCGTGTCGGTTCGGTACTCCCGCCGTGCTGTTGGCCCTCCTCTCAGTGGGTTGCGCGGCGTGCCTGACTGGCGTCGAGTAAACACTGTCAGGTACACTGCTAATAGTTTCGTTCGTGTCGATGTAGGGGAACTCTTCATAAGACTCTGCTCTGGCGAGTGACGGCCCGTTCGGATTGTTGTTATTGGACGAATAGCTGTCGTTTTGATTTATGATGTTATTGGTGTTGTTTATTCGTTCGTTGAGGGTTAACTTTCTCCTGACATTATTATTGGTATGCGACGGAGAATCGTTGGAATCGTTGGACTGAAACACTTCCTCTTCGTCTTCCGAAAATATGTTAGGATTGAATGTGGGGTCGGGACCGACAGGATAGTCGTCCCTCAGCTCTGTGATCATGAGCGTCATCTGCCTCGGCTGCAGATGTAGTAAAGACGTTTTGTATGTGACCTGGCCGAGGTTGGCGGGTACATTTTTGGCTAAACCATGCATTTTAAATTTTGTTCCCCATATATTAGATGTCACTTCTACTAAACGTACGTCCTGTAACAAGATGTAGTGTAAAAAATGATCTCACCATACATAGGTTAACAACAAATTATTAGAATTAGTTATATTAATTATTTTTCAACGGTGTGTATAAGCCATGTTAGAGGCCTAAAAGCGGTTTACACTCCGACACCAGGTTGTTCATCAACCATACGATAAGAAGAAGAAGAAGAACAGTACAGTGGCATACCTCAGGCAGAGAGTCAATATAAGCCAGTTCGTCAGGCGGTTGATCCTTCTCACTGGAGCTTCGTACCTTTCGTCTTTCACGCGCGCGCCTGCGTCTCTGCAGTCTTGGAGATCCCGAACAACCTTAAATAAGATACATTTATTAATTCCGGAGATAAACATTGGATGATGATGACTGAATATGATAGTTGCAAGAATATTGCGGTAATGTTCGGATATTACAAGCTTTTCATTTTTGATCGGAAAATTAGTGTTATTCAAAAGGTGGTTAATATAATTCCCCCGCTTGGCAAGCGGCTTGGTGCACAGTTTAATGAACACGTAAAGGACAGGCATACCCTCCTCCCGCTCGGTGTCGGACGAGGACGTGTCGTGCGCGTCCATGGGGCGCGCGCGGGCCAGGCGCGGCGCGCGCGGGGATGCCGCGCCGCCGCTGGACGAGCTGCCCGCGCCGCTGCCCGCGCCGCTGCTGCTGCTGCTGCTGGCGCGCACCACCGCGCTGCCCGGCACCTGCTCGGCTGCAGGCTCCGCGCGATTATACTCAGGCCAAGTAGGTATGTACACAGATGTTTCAAGATCGTTTAAATAATCGATAATTCTACTATAATACCTTTCGTGAGTGTCATCTATATTATTTACTATATTATACTATACCTACGCTAGTTTTACTCACGTGTGTATTCGGGAATGCCTGACTAGTTTCATACACACGTGAGTAAAACCGGCGTAGGTATATATTAAATAATATAATATAATCGATAATGTTGAGGGCTTTCACTCCTGTGGTTCAATTATAGGTAGTCCTAAGTAAATAAAAAAAAAAATTAAAGAAAAACTATTAGATCGATTCAATTTGAAGGTACAGAATAATCAAAAAAATTAATTTTACTTGAGTTTATGTTTTCCTATAAATCTAGTCTAGAACCCTGAATAATTAATTGAATAGGTACTTCAAATATCATTTACTAACCTTCTGCCTGAGGGTCGAATATAACAAACTCGGGTCGGATCTTGCTGGTCCTCCGCCCCTTCAGTAGAGGAACAAGACCTCCGAGGTGTTCCAGGTACAGCGTGTAGGCGCCGGCTTCTTCGTCGTCGTGTCGTAACATGGTGCAGTGCAGCCGCGCGCCCGTGCCCGGCGGCCGGGACACGAAGCGACGCAGATCATTTGTTTCAGGCACGTTGCACTGAAATTTAATACATCGGTCATACCCGTTTAAGACTCCATAGCGTATAATAGGTAGGTATATGTATTGTGTAGTATATTTGGAAGGATTATATGGGTAGTAAGGAGTAACGTAGGGTCCTTTTAACTTTCAAAATATTTAGGGTTCCACAGGGAAGTCAAAAAATAAAATCCCATAAGTCATATTATTAACAAAATCAGATTCAAAGGTTAATCTGTTTACTACTGCTACGTACATGTAATTTTAATCGAAACCAACGGGGACGAAGCCCTTGGCATAAGCTAGTCAAAACTAAATACCCTTATAGTATGCGCGAAGAGATTGGCAAGTGCGGGCTGCAGACGCGGCGGCAGCGGCAGGCGCGGCGCGAGGCGCGGGTCCCGCAGCGCCTGCGCGGCCCGCACGCGCGCCAGCAGCTGCAGCGGCGCCACCACGCGCCACACGCGCGCCGTGCACACCGCGCCGCCCACGCCCACAAATAGGCGCCGCGCCGCGTGCCCCCACGTCAGCGCCGACACGCGCGCCTGCGGACACGCCGCGTATTACCGCGTACAGGCACTTCATTCGAAGATGGTGGAGCAAGTAGACAGCCTCCGCGAGTGACGATACTCAAGTATACGTCCGGCGCACCCTGGACGGTCAACCTCGCTACCATCCTAGTTGACTGACCAATCTCTACACTACGACATGACCTATTCCATTTATGGCTACTGGCTCATGCCGATACGAAGAATGAAATAAATAAGCTTTACTGGACTTTCTGAAAGAACTGTAGAACACAGATATTATCACACATCCTTGGAGTGCAATTTTACGTCCGAAGCACCCTGAGCAGCCAACATCGATACGCCCTTCCTTATTCTATTTAGGATCTCAATTATTTCTATGACATGATATGAGACCAGCTCATGACGACGATATGTAAGAAAAAAAAAGGCAACATACAAGACGCTCGGAGTAGATAATGAGAGCGTGTCAAGCTATAACTGAAGTGATCTTAACGATAGCTACCTGTGTATAAGGTATAGGGACGGTATAGATGAGAGCTCCGAGATCCGAGTAGAATTTGACAACGTTCTTGTACGGCGGCGAGTCCGGAGGCTCGTCTGGTTCTGCAATAAAAACATTATTGTTTATGTAAAAATAAATATATGACGTTTGGTGTCATTTTAGCATGTTGCCCATGCTAAGCTTGAATCTAAATTGATAAAGGAAATTTGAAAAATGATGGACACGAGCAGGACCTGAACCTGCGACCTTCGCCGTACCGTGGCGCTGCTCTAACCAACTGAGCGATACATTCATTTTAATGTATCACAAGTATCACATAAAATCTTTCTACTGGTATGATACCTTTAATATTTTTGAGGGCTATATTTATTATTGCACATACCAGCGACCAAAGTACCAGCGACAGCCAACAGTTCCCTGGAGTTGGCCCACTCCATGGCCAGCGTGTTGCCCCGGAGCCCCGTGCTCACGCGCACCGGGCTGACGTCATCGTGCCCGCGCAGCAGCACGATCTCCCCGTTGCCGAGGGCCACAGCCAGTACGTGGCCGCCATTGTTCTCGCCGCCTTCCTCACCTTCCTCCATCTTGAACTTTTCGCACGACCATGCCATCGCGGTGATGCCTCCTTCGGCAACTAGTTGCACCTATAACACAACGAAATTAAATCTTAATTCAATAAAAGAGGTTAGGTTTCCCAGTAGTGGTGGACATGAAAAAGGGTATAAAAAATTGTAGCGGGTTCGATCCACACGGAACAAATATATCTGTGATATCACTACATAGTATAAAACATAGTCGCTTTCTCTGTCCCTATATCCCTATGTATGCTTAAATCTTTAAAACTACGCAACGGATTTTGATGCGGTTTTTTTTAATAGATAGAGTGATTGAAGAGGAAGGTTTATATGTATAACTAGATGTGCCCGCGACTCCGTCCGCGTGGAAATTCGGAAACAGCAAAAGTATTTTTAAACTGTTTTTAATATATTAGCATTAGCTAAGATTGAGCGAATTCGATTTAGTAGTTTTTACGCCATGCCGTACTATTTTATTACATGTATAGCTGTTGCCCGCGACTTCGTCCGCGTGTATTTCGGATAAAACACCAGTAGTAAATTGAACTTTTAACCGAAAAAAATACCTACCAGGCAGGCTTTTTTAAGTAGGTTAAAAATCTTTAAACCACTTATTTAACTAAGAATACTTTCAGGTATTTAAAAAAAAACCGCAAAAATTGAACGGTAATTACGGAAGTTACAGAAAGTCTATTGAAAATAATATATAACTGAAGAAGAGAACATAAATAAATCCGTTTTGTGCGTTTCTGAGTTTCTGTACATTGAAACTACTGTAGGAAAAAAAAATACCTAGGATAAAAGACAACCGTGACGACCGGATTGGCGCAGTGGCTAAGAGATTGGTTGTGGGTTCGATTCCCGCAAAAAAAGTGTGATCCGTAGATGTTTGTCCCGAGTCTGGGTGTTTGTGTAAGTGAAATTTCAAGTTTGTGAAACGCACCCACGATACAGGAGAAATTCCTAGTGTGGGGCGACGTTTTAGAAACCTATACAATACAACCCATTTCTATTCTTTTGGATATTTTGTCTGTGTGTCGGTTTATTCGTAATTAAGTTAAAATAGGGAATCATTGCAGTTGACTCTTTTAAAAAATATTGTTAAAATACATACGACAACGACATGCTTGTATTCCGCGAAGGCGTAGGCAGAGGTGCACATATTGTACCTACTCCCACAATTTCGATAGGTTTGGTGTAGATCCCAATGTATCAGTATCTCAACAGACAAAATTTATAGAGAACTCGTGACCTAAGAGTAAGCGTCGTACGATTGTGTGTGCGTGTAAGAAGCAGCTAAGTATTCGTAAGATTAAAGGCTACTTTAAGACTGCGTGAGTCAATGGTAATGGTTGATGTTGATGGTCATGGCGAAGCATAAGGCTGTACACTCAGCCGAAATCGTTATACACAGGATAGAAAATCTATCTTGCTGCTAGAATGTCCGCCTCAATGATGTTACAGCTGAAGGATGCCTTTGAGCTAGAAGTCGTTAAATTACTTTGACAGAAATAAGTTCCGGAGAACCGTATGTGTTACTTGCTGCGAGAATTACAATTGTCTATGAGGTACATATAATAAAATCGTAAACGACCCGTGTCTGTACATTCAATTTTAAAAAAGAAAAACCATTTATACCGCCGTACCCATACTGGCGCGGCGAGATTTGGAAGTTTTATTTCATCTATGTATATCTTATATACCGTTTTTTTTTTTTATAAAATAGATATTATAAAGTGTACTTTTTGAATATTGGAGTTTGATAACGATATATCTATGTGAAATACAATATATTTATTTATTTTATTAATACACTTGAAGAAGTGTCTAACGATTAAACACGTTATTATGGCTAATTTATAAAAGGTAGATATATACTATTGAGGACTTTTTTGTAGATCTTTTAGAGACCATCATTTTTGTAATACATACTTTTGGTGTATGATTGACGTATGCGAGGATAAGAGCTCGAAAGCGCATTTTCATCCGACTTGCTTCAAATTTATCGTTACTGCTCAGCTCCTATGTGTTTTAGCGTTATGTTATATAGCCTATAACCTGCCCAGGAGTATGGACTTAAATCGTACAAGGTTTGGTTAAAATCCTTTCAGTAGTTTTTGACCCATGCGTGCACATACAGACAGACAGACAGACAGACAGACGGACAGACAGACAGACAGACAAAAAATTTACTGATTGCATTTTTGGCATCAGTATCGATCACCAGTTATCCTCCAATAATAATTTTGAATATATATTCAATGTACAGAATTGACCTCTCTACAGTTTTATTATAAGTATAGAAGATATAGAAGTATAGAAGATAACATCCATTAAATAGTGGAGAAACACTTATAATATATATTTTATACCCGTGCGAAGCCGGAGCGGGCCGCTAGTTAATACTATTTCCTACTTATGACTGTGAATTCTTGCCCAAGAGAGATTCCTATGCTCCGGTAGAAAAACAATGCTATTAGGTGGGCATATTATAAAAAAAACGTGTTAACGTAGGCACTGACGAAAAATGCTAAACGAACTCAATGATTACAATAATTCATAGCACCCAGTTACCTGCGACACCATGGCACCGTGCACGTCCATGACCACGAGTTGCGCGGAGGCGGTCCCCAGGTACACCTGGTTATCGTCCGGCGTCCAGCAGCCGCAGGTGATGCGCGCGTCCAAAGACAGCATAGACGACCAGTACCGCTGGCCGGCCACCGACCCCACCAACACGAAACCATCCTGAAAAGTTTCATTATTTTAACTACTACACTTTGACCGACCTTCAGACTTTCAGAGAAAAATAGCTACTTACTACAAGAGTCTGGGTAGGTCTAATTCCAAATGCCTATAAACTTATTATTTTCAGTCCGTTTTAGTGTTGCTGACGGAGCCTCCTAATAACAGAGATTATTACTTTCTTTTTTGTATATTAAAAAATATTCCGGGGATATGATTTTTCTGCTGAAAATATTGCCTAATTAGTATATGTAGCTTATATAAAAAATATTTTATTTATACCAGGCAGACATTTTTACAAAGCCCTTTGAGTTTGTATCTAATAGATCTAGCTTTAGGCTTACGTACTCGACAGTCGGCTACTATAAAATAAATCTAAATTACCTTTAGATTTATAATTCTCATTCGTAACTACTTAAGTTTGTTTTATGTTAATGTTATGATTATAATAAAGTATATAGGAATTTCGATCGATATAATAGTATAAGGGGTACCGAATTAAGTTCTTTGCCCATATTACCTAGCACAGAACAAATCCGAAGACAGCTGTTGTGCCAAAAATCATGCTGTCAAGGTCTGTGTCCTAGTCACCGTAGAATAACGAACCAGAGACACAGCGTCAGCTGTAGCGTAGTTGGGACGTTAAGTACCTACATGCCTTAAATATGAAGTTCGAAACTGTAAGACTATGAAATGTCACTAGCAAGACTGTCAAGACAACATCACACCCATCAAGTGAATTCTCTGGGGTACCTAGCCAAGGTGAGTATATAGTATATACGAACATGACGATGAGTTCTGTCTGGTGACAGTGGTGACCTATATTTATAAAATAATACGCATGGGTTGTTTCTGACGTAGGTATTAATTTATAAATATATGTAGGTACTAGAGTACCTATATTTATAAATTAATATTAGATGCAAACGGCAAGTTGTCGTTCATTATGGCGTTCTAAGGGGGAGGCCTTTGTCCAGCAGTGGACGTCTTCCGGCTGATGATGATGATGATTAGGTAGGTACGTAGGTACTCAAATAATCTGAATATTTATAAAAGTCCAGCAGTTAAACCGATCGTAGGGCAGGTGGTTACGTAAGCTGAACACGTCTCGAGACTGTTACTAGGTATCGCGACCGCGACAGTATCACAACAGCACGCCGTATTTATATAAACCGTCTAAGACAATATGACGTGTAACGTATCGCAGATCGATGCACGCCCCCACAAAATCGGGCACACCTTTCTTAGCACGTTTCTGTTTGTTTGTGTTCAGGTGTCACGTAACGTTGGGCGCACGGCTTCACTTGAAGCCTTTTAGCAAATTGCTGCGACATTTTGACTGATCCGACGGAGGCTTCGCGCCTTATTCACGTGGATGCACATCATGTCGTGAATTTAATGAACACACTTTTGATATGTTGGTGCTTAATTTTAATTCAGAACCCGTCAAGTGTATCTTATCTATTAGATGAAATACCTAAGTAAGTATGGGGTTGCTTTAAGAAAGTAAGATAAGTAGGTAGGGACATAAAAAAGTGGAAGAATAGCTACAAAGGCAGCGTATGACTTATTTTGTTTGCGATAAGTATTAGATAATTCCAGAACTTACGAAACCGTTGCAAAGTTAATACAAACATGATGGGTTGGCTTAAATTTACGAAGGTATCTAGGCCTAACTAAGTAAGGCTTCAGAATTCATCCAATTAGATTTAATAACACACTGCCAAGCATTTTTGTAAAAGGTCAAAGTTAAATTGAACTAAGGAGCAGTACCTACCTATATCAAAGATTTTACGGTCCAATTGTTCTTTAATTAATGGTCTGTTGAAAAGAAAATGTGCAGCTACTTTCTGAATATTACTATACCTGGTAACAAATGAGTGCCATCCTCCCATCGTGCGACCAGGAGAAGTGTGTGACGGGCGTGCTTCTGTCGTTGATCAGTTCGATGCTCCAGCGACCTTCGTACTTGATCCACACGAAGATCACGCCGCTGCTGTCACACGACGCCAGCTTTTGGTAAGGCTCGTTCCATTTCACCAGGATCACCTATTGTAGATATTTTTAATAAAAGAATTAAAACAGAAATAAAATCATTTATCTGATACCACGTCCACATTCATCATAGACGGGTTCTTATCTGATACAATTAATTAAGTTTTAATGATGATGTATAGTGTTGGTTTTATATGACAGAGTCGTGCACAGTATTTTTTATTAATTAGTAAACTTCAACGGGATCCGTACGACCGTGGATACGAGTACCTACATTCAGTCGTACAGTTAGTGCCAAGAATGTTCTTATAAAGTGACAGCGCAAAATTAATTACCCTTCCTAGTTTTAATTAAGTACAGCGCTACTGAGAAGTACTTAAGGATTATATGTTCTCGTAACAAGAGCGAGTGTTTAAAACGC
Organism: Abrostola tripartita; assembly: GCA_905340225.1. NCBI lineage: Eukaryota > Metazoa > Arthropoda > Insecta > Lepidoptera > Noctuidae > Abrostola > Abrostola tripartita. Next base: position 4,704,067 of record HG996494.1, read on the forward strand.
AGACACATATACGTTGACAGTCGTAAAATAAAGCTGTTTCTGTGTTTGAACTTGCCACCTATGACTTGGCTATCCAACGGTCGTACCACTCGGCTATCAATACATCATCGTTACAGTAATAAAAGATTGCTACAAAAGTTAATCTAAGAGTATTGATACATGTTAAATAATCTCATACATTGAGATCAATTTGGAACTCTATAAAGCGTATTAAAGTAACCCTCAATGACTGCAGTAATCATTTTTGAAGGAGAAAGCATTACCGCGATTGCTCTGAGAGCTGAGCAATTACGAGTTATGTGAACCCAGTCAGCGAAACTGTAGATTTTGCGATCGCTGATAAAATCCTTAAATACGTATCAAACGATATATGGAAATTATACTAAGAAACTCAACCGCGAATGTCGGTAAAATATTCTGATCATTGTGTAATATCGCCGGCTTGGCAATTGGGGTGTCTCTACGCCATCGACGCGGAATCTTTGCATAACCTGTATACAGTATTTTTTATTTCCATATACGAAATGGTTTCTCGAAAGTACCTATGTTCAGCTAACTCGACTGTCGATTAATACCTGCTACAAAAGTACAAACGCATAATATTATTAAAACAGCTCTAATATGCTTTTATTACGCACGGGCAATGGTAACCTATCCAGTACTTTTTAGTCCGAAAGGTAGAATATTATTTGAACGATTGATGAACTTCCAACTGTCGAATAGTATGAAGTTATTGGTAGACGATCCCTTCAATAAGTATGGACAGAACTTTACGCAAAATTCGAATAACTATACTTACTTTATGGCTTACATGACTGCCAAATTACCCAAGTAGAACAACAAAACATTATACACATAAACAAAATTCCTCGTAACCCAGTTGGCTGAATGAATGTTACGAGGACGCTACAGTGGGGATATTATTACAAAAAATACTATATTATGATAAGGAAGACGCATTCCAGACACTGTGATATACGACATTCCTGGAGTTCTCGTGTGCCCTACGTTCCATTTAAGTTACATTTACTTAGAGAGCACAGGCGAGATGTGAAGGAATTCAAAATATATAGACAGACATGTCGCTCGTTTTCGCTTCGAGACGAGAAATTTGTAAGGTCATATGTAGTAATAAACATGAGTGGAAAAGTTCCATACGAGACAAACTTTACCTGTCTATTTCATTTGTTGGTCTTTATTTTATTGGTAACATAAAATGTGGGACCAAACATACAGTTTGTACAAAGTCAAATAATGCAAAAAAATGTGGTCGGAACCAGGATGTTCTCGGTAAAACTAAACTAAGTACGGGTGCCAACGACTGAGCTCCCACATACTCAAGTCTAAAATGGTACGAACAATACGTTTGTAGTAGTCGCAGTTATTGCTCGAAGGAGTAGGTAGGTACCTACATAATAATGTTTTTTCTTGTCCTGTATTTACGGATTGAATTCGTATTATAATTCAATTTCTTCGCCTAAGTAGGCATATAAGGTGTGATAGATGATTGTTATTTCAGTCTTCTAAAAATACATTAAAACTTTTCTGAACCTTTATATTGGTAATAAATTTTAGATAACTGCAACATTTGCCATTGAATCACTGTTATGTGTTAAAGCTTTATAAAAAAGTAAGTACCTACCTAATAAAATAATTCGTTAATTGGGTCCCAGGCATAGGTCACACGTTAATCCTAAGTCAACTGATTAAAATCTATAAATCTCCAATTTTTATTCATATGCCTTTTTCTTTCCAAGTTCTACATACCTACTCCTACTCGTATATTGCGGGAGTCGCTACAAGCTATAATTAGCGACATGTTAACGCTAGAGTTAAACAAATAAAAAGGTATTTAAAGAAAATCCGATTATTCTTGCTAATACTATGCTTAGATAAATTTAAAAAAGGGCTACAATGTTGGCCTCCAACGAGTGGCACTTAAGCGCGATAGGGTGGGGCTTAAAACAAAGTCATGTCAAACACTCGAGGACTTTGCCTTTTGAATGTAACGAAGTCAACTTGTCGCTACGCTACGCTTTTTCTTTTATGAGGTGTGTAACGTTGTGAACCACTAGACTAGAGGTTATACAAACAATACCACACCCAGTGCAGCTTGTTGTAGCGCAGTGAATAATTTCGAATGTCAAAATCACAGATTTACAACGATGAAATAGATAGAAATACGACTAAGATACTTTTGTAGCCTGGAATTAGATAGAGTTGAACTTTTTTACAGCTGTATTGTTTACCTATAAGACAACACCATTGAAAATATATAAGTTTTGCAAAAAAAGTAGAGGGTTTTTACCGCTTGACCATCATACACATGCGAATTAGGTACCTTCACTATCTAAAATGCTTACGAATTGGTTTAAGGTAAAATAACACATCATGAATAAGAGTATCTCAGTGTAATGTTGTCAGTCACGAAATGATCAAACCCAACACCAACCCTTATCTGGGGGAGACGCGACCCTCGGTTATCACCTTACTTAAATATGTAAAACAATTTATGCAGGTAGCACGAGTCTGAAACGAATTTTTACGACTTTACGACCATTCGAAACAATTGCCGGTGTCGTCGAAGCTGGAAATTAAACCTGATTTTGTCGCCAGATGCATAAAGTTGACTTTGTGTTGGCGTAGACCCCAAATAGCTTGAATTTTTAGATCACGGCAGAGCTATTACGGACCCAAACTTTAATAGAAAATCAATTTACTTATTCATCTACCTTGTTGCCACGTAACATTCTAGAATTGCATGGGTGGATTTGGACCCCGTAACAAAATATATATTTTTATATTTATTTATAAAAGTACTAAGTATTCATAATTCATACTTTGTAACTGAGGTCATATTCCTACCAAAGAAATCATCAACATTACATGGTTTACTTACTTCGAACATAATTCAAGGTATCATGTGCTACTTACATCGGATCTGTGGCCACGTAAATTATAATTTGTGCGTAAGGGAAGCTCGTGCGGGCGACGCGCGTGCGACGACGTGAACGTTACACCGACGACCCCACGCACGTTGCCTGTAGCCAGCCAGCCTTCTTGGTAATAGTTGTTGCGGTTCAACTTCCAACCTTCCTCCTGTTATAACAAAGCATATTTTGATTAGGCAAGCACTTATTTAAACCTCAACCTCGCAACCCGGCCTTGGCCTTGTGGTAACGAGTAACGCGGAATCGTTGCTTATAAATTGCAGTCAAACATTCAACATTCGAGTTTATTAAGTAGAGCCTGTACCTATAAGAAAAAATGTCTCAAGATATACACGTAAGTATCACATTTTCATACATCTTTAACTGACAAGATAGAGTCGTGATGACTTTGCCTTTACGGACGGGACTCAAATGGACAAGGTTTTAGGTAGAAATAAATCCATATTGCACTTTGCTAGACATTCAATGACACATTGTTTTTTCAACAGAGCGCAATAAATGAGCCAACTTCGATATTTATCTACCTTCGATGAAAATAATATAAAAGCGACGGTAGCACAAAATCAATGGAACTTCAAAGTAAATATGTATCTCTATCATTACCTACCTATTTAAAGCTCAAAGGTCGTGTATGCACTAGAATAATTAATTTTCAATATCGCTACAAATATCATGTTCACTTGTACGGACCACATTAATAGGAAGCCAAGGCAATTAACAGGCACGTAATGGTGCATGCCCTGTCCCGACGACGCGACGGCGGCAGACCGGAGATCGAAGGCGAAATTGGCAATTAGCTACATATTACGAAGTCCCAACCCACTCTCGAATAAACGCTGCCCAATTAAGGGTCAAAGATTTAAAACGGATTCAAAGCCTCATGTTGTTGCCTTCCTATCCTTGTAAATAAGCTGGAAGCTCTGGGAATAAGAGAGATCCAACTGTCCCTTTTTCGTAGCTATCTATCAGGCAGGTCACAGTCAGTTAAGATTGGTAGTTATACTAGTACTGAAACCTTGATAGACTACGGTGTACCCCAGGGCAGTATCCTCGGCCCCAGTTTATTTCTGGTTTATATTAATGACCTGTGCAGCCTGCAACTTGACCATGGTGCAATTTTTACATACGCAGACGATACTGCACTTGTTTTTTCATCGGACACTTGGCAGGACACGTACCGTTTTGCCCAAAGAGGTTTTGATGTGGTTAGTAATTGGCTCACTAGCAATCTTCTCACATTAAACCTCACTAAGACCAAAGTTGTAAACTTTTTTATTTGTTCCTCAACTTTTTTCAATAATTCGCTTAAGATATCTTCCAATTTGAATTCCAGCCCATCTGGGCCTGGTTTTTGCTACATTGAAAAAGTAACAAGTATTACATATCTTGGTGTGGTCCTTGATAGTAATTTAAACTTCAGGGACCACATTGAGTATTTGTCAAGTAGAGTACGTAAACTAATTTACATTTTTAAAGAACTAAGACACTCAGCTGATCCTCACATTATGAAAATGGTGTACCAGACTTTGTGTCAGTCCATATTAGGCTATTGCATTGTGTCATGGGGCGGCGCAGCAAAAACTCACGCCACACAAATTGAGCGCGCTCAAAGGGCTGTCTTAAAAGTATGTTGTTTTAAACAACGCTTGTATCCTACTAGTGAACTGTATGAATATTGTCAAGTTCTTACCGTCCGGCAACTTTTTATAAAATCATTAATACTCAAACAGCACTCCTTAACCAAGTTCACGTTAGATACCACTCGCCGCAATCACCTTGTCGTCTTACCATCACAAGTGAAAACTTCCTTTTGTCGCAGGTTCTTTGTTTTTCTTGGGCCTTATTTGTACAAGAAAATGCACAAACTATTGCATATCTATAACCTTAATACGTACAAATGCAGCACAGTCATTTCGGAATGGCTTCAAAAGCAATCTTATAAGGAAACGGAAGATCTTTTGATTGTTGTAGAGTAACTTATCATTCACAAATCACACACATAAACTCTCTCTCACACACACACACACACTCACATACACACACACTCACACTCATACCCCCCATACGAACTTGCCACGGTGTTGTACTCTCAATTTTAGGTTTAAGCCTTTATTTTCTTGTTTTTTTTTTTCTTATCTTATTTCTCTCTCATGTAAAGTGAATAAACCTTATGCTTATTTTTGAACCGGGATCCGAGTGGGGACCTGGTGACCTGTAATACAGGTAATATTTATTACCTACTTCAGGCACCAGCGATTCATAACCGGTTATTGTGTTTTAGCCTAAAAGATTTTGTTTTATATGTATTTCGGTTTTGGTGAGAAATAAATCATTTTTATTATTATTATTAATGCGTTCAATCTATAAGTAAAAAAGAATCCTGTTTCTTTGACGATAAAAGTAGCCCGTATAGACAATCCCTTGAAAAGGCGACACTGACATTGATTATTTATATTTATACATTGATTGAGCCATTTGATTGTTCCTTTAACTGGATCTGTGTTGTCGGTGTAGCCGTTTTCTCATGGACTGTCTTTTGGACTTACCAAAAACTTCATTCAGTATTATATTCACAACAGTAGCTCTAGATCCAGTAAATGTTACGGTCTTAATACTATAAATAAACATAAATAAGTATCTCCACTGATTTGATTTCGAGCTAAGTGCGCTACCGATATAGTCAGAAGCAGCCTGTATTGCCTTCCTGGGTCTTCATTCAATATGAATGAAGTACGATTACTTACGACGGTAGTCTGGTGCCGTAATATGGATGGAACAAATAGATTCTTTTATCTTGATCAAAATAAGACTGCATTACTTTTAATCCTTCTCAATTTTCCCATTAAGTAAATGTTTATAAAAGTAACGTGGAAAGCACCATTTCCCCATTTTGTTCCAAATAACTTATTGTTTATTAAATATCTACCAAAGGCCTTACCGATTTTAATTATCAGCCAGTGAAATCCATTAATCATACAAATGACACCATAAGTTATGTGTTAAACAAAAACGAATAAAAGTCCAGTGCACTAAGTTATAACAGTGTGAAATCGGTCGGAAATTTAAAAATGGAGATGCCACTTCAACGTGGTAAAGCCCAGAACGTGCCCATAGTTCCGTGTCTCTAATTGGCTGTCAGTAATGAGAACTGAGGGCCTATCTGGTAATTTGCTCGGAGGTGTGGATCTAACGCAAGGGCGGATCCAGGGGGGGGGGGGTCATGGGGGTCATGACCCCCCCCTGGGCTGGGTCTAGGTTTCGTTTCGACAACTGATTATAGTATTAAATATTTTCTATCGATACACATAAAAAGAATTGGACTGACTGTTTGTAACATCAAAATATCAGTTTTTTACTCAATGCATACGATAGTGTACACGATACAGCAACAAATATGCAATTCAAAGAAAATTTGTCTGTCTGTCTGTTTGCTCCGGCGAATCTTCGAAACGGCTGGACCAATTTTGATGGAACTTTCATAGACAGCTGATGGTCCGGCGTCTAATAAATGCTATTTTGAATTTCGAAAATGTTTAGGATTTTGCGGGATAATTAGAAAAACGCAGCAAATTCGCGGGATACAGCTACTCCGCGACAGCTGACGGATTTTGAGGGGACTTTCACTGGCAGATAGCTGATGCTATAAGGTGTAATAAAAGCTAGTTTGAATTTCAAAATTAGTTCGAGATCTTAGAAATTTAGAAAAACGCAAGAAATTCGCGGGATATAGCTTCTCCACGACGCGCGACGGCTGGAAAGATTTTGACTGCTCCTACACTGGCAGATAGCTGATATTTTTATCATCATCATCAGCCGGAAGACGTCCACAGCTGGACAAAGGCCTCCCCCTTAGAACGCCACAATGAACGACAACTTGACATTTGCTTCCACCGGTTGCCCGCAACTCTGACGATATCGTCGGTCCACCTGGTGGGAGGCCTGGCAACGCTGCGTCTTCCGGTTCGTGGTCGCCACTCGAGAACCTTTCTTTCCCAGCGGTTATCGGTTCTTGGAGCGATATGGCGATATATTTTTTGGCGAATTTCCGTATTCCGGATCCTGTCGCGCAAAGAAACTCCGAGCATAGCTCTCTCCATAGCTCGTTGAGTGACTCTGAGCCTCTCCAAAAAGGCCAACCGTTAGCGACCACGTCTCAGAGCCATACGTCATCACTGGCAACACACGCTGGTTCAAAACCTTCGTCTTCAGACACTGCGGAATTTTGGACGAGAAGATATTGTCGCGTAGTTTCCCGAACGCTGCCCATTCGAGTTGGATTCTTCGGGCAACCTCTGTGTCGAAGTTGGACCTGCCTAACTGAACAGTTGGTGCAAGGTAGACGTAGTGATCAACAACCTCGAGAGTATTGTACCCAACGATAACCGGTACGGGTGTGACATGGACATTAGTCTTGTCCATGTTAATTTTAAGACCCACTTGTTGGGAAACGAGACTGAGGTCGCTGAGCATAGTATTGAGCTCCTCCAGCGACTCCGCCATGATAATTATATCATCGGCAAAACGAAGGTGAGTGATGTATTCGCCATTGATGTTGATGCCAGACCAGTTACAGTCCAAGAGCTTGAAAACGTCCTCCAACGCATTCGTGAACAGTTTCGGATAAATCACGTCTCCCTGTCGTTTGGTTTCGTGGTCTCGTCCTGTAACCGGATCGATATGGTGGCGTTACTATACAAACACTTCAACACCTCGATATACCTATAGTCAATATGACGTCGCTGAAGGGACTGCAATACAGCCCAGGTTCCGATTGAATCGAAGGCTTTTTCATAGTCCACAAATGCTGGACACAGTGGCCGATTATACTCCTCGGTCTTCTGTATAATCTGGCGGAGGGTGCGGATGTGGTCTATGGTGCTAAAGCCTTTTCGGAAACCAGCTTGTTCGGGAGGCTGGAAGTCATCAAGCCTACGTTTGAGAGGGTTCATAATGACTCTCTAAAACAGCTTATACACATAGCTCAGGAACAAGATGGGTCTATAATTCTTCAACAAGGTGTTGTCGCCTTTTTTAAAAAGAGAACCACCACGCTCCTGTGCCATGCTTCTGGCGTAGTACCCTCGAGTATGTCGGAGTATGTTTTCCACACTCTCAGAAGCTCCCTTGTAATTCCGTCATCACCCAGCGCCTTTTTGTTCTTATGCTGTTTCAGAGCCACTCTAATCTGGTACAGGCTGATGTCTGGGATGTCCTCAGTATAGTGTCAGTTTAGCTCTGAAGTCCTGAGCTACTCTGACAACGGGTTCCCATGTAGAGGTGAACAGCTGTTGGTAAAACCTCTCGAGCTCTCTCAATATTTTCACTGCTGATGTTATAAGATCTAATAATAATAATGCTTGAATTTTGAATTTTGAAAATGTTTGTGATTTCGCGGAAAAATTAGAAAAACGCGAGAAATTCACGGAATACAGCTCCTCCGCGACTTCTGGACGAATTTTGACGGAACCTTCACTGGCAGATAGCTGATCTTATAAGGTATAATAAAGGTTACTCTGAATTTCAAAATTATTTTAGGTTCCGCGGGAAATTTAGAAAAACGCGGGAAATTCGTTGGATACAGCTTCTCCACGACGCGATGGCTGGACGGATTTTGACGAGACTATTACTGGCAAATAGCTGATGTTATAAGTAGTCTGTCCGATTGTTCCGGCTAATCACCGAAACGGCTGCACCGATTTTCACGGGACTTTCACTGGCAGATAGGTGATGGTCCAGGGTCTAATGCAGGCTAATTTGAATTTTGAAAATTTTTAGGTTACAGTAACTAGCTTATGCACGGGACTTCGTCCCGTGGATTTCGATAAAAATTACGTGTACGTATCAACAATTAGCAGATTTTCCTAGTTGAATCTCATTTCGTCAATTTAATACGTTTTATTTTCAAAATTAAAAGTAGCTTACGTTACTCCTACAACATCACCTATTTGTCAGTGAAAGTTCCGTCAAAATCCATCCAGCCGACGTGGAGAAGCTGTTACCTACGAAACATTAATATTTTTAAATTAAAATTTAGCTCTGGACCATTAACTATCTGCCAGTGAAAGTCCCGTCAAAATCGGTCTCACCATTTCGGAGATTAGCCGGAATAAACAAAAAGACAGAAAAAAAAATCATTTTTCTTATATCTATCGTGTATGCTATCATAATTATGTAAAGCTGTTATTTTGATGTTACAAAGTACAAACAGACACTTTAATTTTATTTGCTTATTTTAATCAAATTGGAGCCTGTAAGGACTCTGTGACCCCCCCCTGACTTGAAAGCTGGATCCGCCCTGGATCTAACGGCAGCTTCAACTTTAATAAATATTCTTTATCTAAGACGATTAGACCAGTGACACAAAGAAAAATGTATGAAAGATTTAACGTGTGGACTCCGTCAAGGAATAATTTTTTAGACCATGATAATAATGCTTATAGAGTATAATTATCATGTGGTATTCTTTTTCTATGAAACAACGTAGGTACTATGCTACAGCTGTACAGGGATATCTGATGCGGGTACCTATATCATGGATGTTGTGTAAAGTACACGTGCAGCGCTGTGGCTCGGGTAGGTATATTATGTAGATGCAATTATGTACAAAGCATTGGAACAGCGCCTTTGAGACTGCAGTATTACAAACAATTTCCTAGGTACATATATACTTATGTATATTTACCCTGTGATATAACCGATCTTGAAGCACAACAAGCATATTTGAAACGGTCAGTATTCTTCTATTTTAAAACGTGTTATGCTAAACTGTGTTTTCGCCATTTTTACTATTGCCTGCAATAAGAAGTACCTACCTAATTAGGTATTAATTCTTTTGCGAAAAAAATAATCAGGTTTTTCAAATCTAAAAATAGACCTTTAGCGGCGCGGGCGGCGCGCATATTACTGTAGTCATCTGTTTATCCTAGGTACTGTTTGGAATCCATTAAGGATCGAGGGCGCAAAGAGACATATCACCTGAGAAATTCTAGTGAATTTAATATGAAGTAGATGCAGGAAGAGATGTAATTAATGCAAGATATTTTCGAACCACAAACAAATTGTTGTTACGCTGGTTCTGTTTGAATTTAATTTTTCTTATCCATTTATAGAAACGCTGTTAAATTAGACCGTAAGTGTAGTTCAATTATTCTTATTATATTTCGGGCTTAGATCCATAATATGCCATTGTATTCCCTAACGGCACTCATTTATAATATATTACTTTACTGATGCAGGTATTAAAGTCCCGTTTTATAACGAGTCCCGTGCCCGAAGAGGCACCGGAATCCTTATCTATTTCGATGTAGACGAACGTTATTTTAACCTCAGGTGTCAAGCACTGAATAGAAAGGAATTATATAGGTCAAAAGCTGGTGGAATGAAACGTAATGGTTCCCCTAGAGTCCTAGATGCTACGATACTTGTGTCGGCCTTGTAACAAATCTTACAAGCCCTTCAGTAGACCTTAGATTCCATAATTTTGTTAAAAAACTGTTTTTATGTATTCGTATGTATTTAAAAACAACAGTGAAGAAGAGAACCATACATTAGTGATATTTACAGGAGTTCTGTGTAGGTAGTTGTATAGGTAATCCGGTTACGTGAAAAGTGGTTGTTTATCGTTTACACGTTTATGTAGGTAAGTATTTGATGTATGTATACTTAATTCAATTTATTTCTAGACCGTTGAGGTCTAATATCTATAGTTGTTACTGTTGAGCAATAAAACATATGCCTCCCACAAACAGAGTATTTTAGGATTGTGCCCTAGATATAGGTAAGTAGCTATATAGGTGAGTTATTAAAGGGCTGAACCAACGTTATAGATTTAAAACTTAGTAAGTAACTGCACTGAATATGTACCTAAACACATTTCATGGATTTAAAAATAAGCGTACGTATACGTAGCGAATCAGTAACGATCGCGAAACTAAGTGCCCAGCACTATCGCGAGTTCTATCACTGAACAATAAAAGAGACTCACCTCGGGCAGCTCATCCGGCACCTTTCCCATCCAGGACAGTGACAGTATGGTGCAGTCGCATTTCGCATTTACGTTTCTCTCGAAGTGAAGATGCATTTTCGCTGTACAAATTAACACGTAAACTCAAACGCAAAACATTTCGGTAAACTATTTAGACACACGCGACGGATGCGAGGAGTTTCGCGAACGCTTATGAGTGCACATTTCACGAGACCTATTGATAATACATTCGGGAGCGGATTAACAAAGTTGATTTATGTTAGATGGTATAGTGGTTGGGTGAGAGCGCGTCGGTCGGCACTCGGGTGACGTGACAGAGGGTGACAAGCAAGCCTTCAGTACGGCGGCCGACGGCGCAGGTATTGATTGCGCGCAGAGGGCGCGCGCACTCCCCGCGACCTCTACCGCTGCCGCGAAAAACCGGGGAAACCCGTGGAAAGCCTGCGGAGATGGCGCTGCGAGGGCCAGACTGAAAACAATGGCTTATTCATACATCTACTCCTCCGGCAAGGTAATATTAAATGTAATAAATACTTTAGTGCCAAGTTATCAAAAAATAGTTATGAGTTTACATAATAACGACCTAATCAAGAATGTTAAATGAGAAATGGATTATATACAGACTGGAGGTAGGAACTGTATTATGTTGGTGTCTTTACATTTAATTAAATAGATACCTTCCTATAATATCCCTATATATAGGCAATATATCCCTATAAGCCTTTATTTAGACAGTGTTACTTAAAAAACAAATACCTCCTCCATTTCTTTCTGTCACGTGCTACCCTGGTCCATGCTTTCCCAGCTCATGTTTTTATATCATCTTCCCAACTTCGGAACTGTCTCCCACGTTTTCTTTTAGCGTTTCCAAGGTACCAGAAAATCAAAGTTTGATTCAATTTTAGAGTGCCTTTTATTTTATGGTATGTTGGTATCTATACATTTAATTAAATGTATACATTATATCTATTATAAGGTGAACGTATTGTGTATGTGCAGAAGTATTTAGGTAGAGATACGTACCTACTTAACGCTTTTCTAAAGCATCACGATGCATTTATTAATCCGCACAATTTTTTTAAGCAGCACATCTATCTTAAATGTGAAACAATTCAGATTTGACAAGAATTTCACAGTGACGATATCAACTTTTACGTACTTAACTCAATGATTAGGGATCCACTTTACGATGGGTAATAACCTAATGTGTGATGCTGACCAACAGCTTTTTATCATGTTTAAGAATTACCTACATCTATTTTTAATTTTACTGCACTTGTCGGGGTCATTTCTCTTTACTATAAATAAATGACAGGGTCCAGTTGCTAATAATTGATTAGGTAATCTGGTGTGCAATAAGTTTGCAGGTTCGATTTCCACGCAAGATAATCGGGCGGTTATCATCAAGTTAATTAAAAAATAACAATTAATTCATTTTATAGTTTATTATCTATAAAACTAAATTACATTAAAATATGACGAGACATGAAAAAATATCACAGTATCCAGACTATATTTATTTGAATAACACACAACATCATTGATTAAATTTGATTTCTTTTAATTCACCCCAAGTGAGTCCGCTTTTCACTTTAACGGGCAACGGCACTCTCAACTTGACGGTATCCTCCATGACCCGCTTAAGAACTGTTTCGAACGAGTGTTTGGTATCTTCGTGCACTTCGTATATAAGTTCGTCGTGCATTTGCAGTATGAGGCGTGGTTTGGGCTTGAGACCCTCTGTTTGATTGTCTATGGTACACATAGCAGCCTTAGCAATGTCTGCTGCAGAACCTTGGATCATGGTGTTTACTGCTTGACGTTCGGCAGCATCTAAAGAACAAGATTTTTATATGAATAAAATTTGATTTATAATCTACACCTAAGTAACATACAAAAAACAAAAACATATAATTGAATTTTTATCCTTATTTTTTCCCAAAATGAACATTATATTTAAAATTGGAAACTTTAAAAAAAAATCTTATCACCGAAGTACTCACTTTTCTTAGAAATAATATTGCTTTTTATCTCAGGCAAATATCTCCGACGTTTAGTGAGAGTCTCGACGAACCCTTTTTTCCTACAATCTTCTATGACTGACTGAGTAAATACTTTCACGGCTGGGTATGTTTTGTAGAAGGAGTCCATGAAAACTACCGCCTCCATTTCTGCCACGTCGAGGACTTGGCTCAATGTTTTGTTCCCCATTCCGTATATGATACCATAACAAAGCTGTTTGGCTTTTTGCCTGAGATCATCGTCCACCTGTTAATTGGTGACTATCATTATTTTTGTTCCAAACAAAAAGTTTTATCCTTATCATGAGAAAATTTAAATAGTCGTGTTTTTTATGACTACATAGACTGTAAGCTCCATACTCTCTCGAGTGTATTTAATCAATCAAATAGGTTAATTTTGAATTTGATTCATAAGAATAAAAAACACAATCTAGTACTAAGCCCAAGCAGCATGAACGAAATATTTGGTACGCGATAAATCTTACCTCTTCCTCAGGCACGTTGCTCCAAGACGCTGCAATAGACTTGAACACATCCATATCTGAGTTCATAATATCCATCAACACGCGATCTTTACTAAAGTGCGTCAGTATTCTCATCTCCAACTGACAATAGTCCGCCGACACAATAACATAACCGGGGGCGGCTTTAAATATATTTCTGCAGTTGAACTCCACAACGTCATCACATTTAACAGAGTTCAGCGTCAAGTATTCAGAAGGTATAGTGAACGTGCGCGGCACATTTTGTAAGTTCGGCTCATGCATACTGATTCTGCCGGTGCAAGTGTACATTGTGTACGACGGATTTATTCTGCAAATAAAAAAACACCGAGTTTACAGCCCAGCCAGCTCTCACTTTAATTAATTTTTCTGCACTTTGTTGTACTTATACCCCCTTTGCACCCGCCCTACGTACCGTGCTGGTAAACGAGCTGCTTACGATAAAAAAGTAATTTGCACTGTGTAGATATATAGTTGTATCTACAGAAAGATAATTTGTATGAATATCATAGTATTATTACAGCGTTTTGTGCTATGCAACTAGCGTCGAAGGCAGGGATAAAGATGTAAGGTATAAATAAGTTGGTTTAACTAGGAGGTAATTTATGTCTGTCTATGAAACACCCTTTATTAGCCGACACTCAAGAGATAAGTAAAAACATTAAGATTACCTATTACCCTCGCTGTACATACACGCCTTTTCTGTGAGAGGGTACAACGTTTTAGTCAATATAGAATTAAGCTTCCTCCAATAAATAACAACACTTGACATGGGGCTGTTGTGCGAAGTTAACACGCTTTTCTTTGTGCTAACTTTCCGTCCGTTATATATCCCTAAAACCTAAAAGAAAAAAAATAGTAGAGACTTAAGTATAACCACTGATAAATCGTCACACATTGTATCTATTGCGAAACTTATTAGAAGGTACCTTGGCAACATCTTTCGAAGAGTTAAAGTTGAAATGATATCCGCAATGTGTATATGCCTTCTTTTGCAAAGTTTCTAGGGAATTTTTTACATCAATCAATAGTTGTGACGCAAGATCCTTGTCTACAGTGATGCCGTAATACTCGCAGTTGGCTAGGATCTTGGAGACTTGGTTCTCGATATCTGTTTAAAGTTCATTATGTCAACATAGATGAGATTATCGTTTAAAAACATTAACCATTCAGAAGTTTTTAGATTAGTCTTGATATTTTATGTGTAGTGACTGTAATGTAATAAGCTTTTGATTTCGGCGTTTTTACAGTGGCGTTTTTTTTTGCACAATGAAGCTAGCTAGTCTTAGTCCGTGTGCTATACGTGCAAGCCACAAAAGGCGACTACTGGATTTCTGATTCAAGTGAACAAGTGACAAATATTTGTTTCCTGCGGAAATTAAAACCGCAATCCCTGGTTTAGATGTTTTTTAGCCACTATGCCAATCGTTATTATACTTAAAACAACTCGCTAAAGTTGTTTCAACGATAATAATATTAAATAAAATAATATTTAAAAATTAAACGCACCAATAATATTTTGAGCTGGTTGTAGAGATGCTCCCACTCGTTTCTCCTGATTCTCAGCAATCTTCCATATGGACCAAGCCTTCATACACAGCATTTCCAATGTATCTAAGTGCTTGTATCTTTTTTGCTGACTGTCGATTCGTATCATCACTTTTGTAAAGTCCATTTCACAATATTTTTGTATCTAAAAAATTGCATCGTAAATAATTTAATAAGGTAGGTACCAACGTTTATAAAAATTCCAACTGTTAATTAAACTTTTTTTCAACTTACTAAATCATTAACGTCTGGTATTTTTTCACTGCTGTCTAACAACCATTCAATCAATGATATATCGACATAATTCTTCGTGAGATTAACGTCAAGCCATCGTTTTACGTACAAGTTTACAGTTTTCGAACACAATACTTTTAATCGTATTGTTTTATTATTAAACCAGTAAAATAAACTATTCTTAAACGCTTTTATATCATTTAAAGATGTTAAGTCTAAATAAACACATGTTTCTTCATTTAAATACATGACGATCCCTTTTATTGGACAATCTGAATTTCTTGTTTCTTCTTTGCTAATAGTCTTGGTTAAATTAATTATGTTATTACCAATTATTTCATTATTGTATAAGTTCGATTTGTTTAAATGCAAAAACATAGCTACAGTATTTGATTTGTGGACTATATGAAAATTGTCACTAATATCATTTTCTCTTAATATGAAACAATATAATTTGTATTTATAAAATTCAATCATAAAGGTTTTGGATGTTGAACATTTTATCTTTGGTTGAATACAATCTTCAACTATTAATACAGTTTTACAAATCGATAATTCATTTTCATATTTTTTCCTTTTGACCACAGGTTGTACTTTTGTGGCATTTTTTCTACGTTTAGATGGTGTCTGATGTTTATTTGTTTGAGAAGGAATAACTTCAATCTGCTCATTATTCAAATTGACTAATTCATTGCCAATTATTTTATCGTCTTCATATACCAGTTTGATATCTTCATTGTCATCGTTTTCAAAGTCAACTAATGTTGATTGAAATGCATTTAAAATAGTGTTAGAATTAATACTAGCAAATCCTAATGCTGTTTCTTGCCTGCAAAGTGTAGTTGGCTCTTTACCGGGAAAATTGTTTGGTATCAAGTCTATAGGCAAACTTTCTTCAAATAGACTTGAATTATCTCCTTCCGAAGAAAATAAACTTATATCTTTTGTAGACAAATGTTTAGATGAATTCATAATGTCTTCCGTATTGGTTACGGTAGATTTGTCTTCAATCTCTCCAAAGCTAATGTTTGGTGAAAACACTTTCTCAGAAGTGCGCAAGTTTGTAATATTATTTAAACCGGCTTCAGTAAAATTCAAAGAATCCCATATAATATCTTCTTTTGCTGCCACACTGGGACTAATAATTTGACTAGTCCCGTCTTGGTCATCTTGTTTTGAAATATTGCTAATTATTTTAGACAAGTCATTGTTTTCTATTATGCTCAATTGTTTGTCAGTTATTTCTAAAATATCTTCTACATCATTAGTTTGGCTCTTAATATCCAATATCTTGTTACTAATTCTATTTTGCGTTGTGGTAACAAGATTATCATCAGGCTGACTGACTTGATTACTTTTTGTTTCGAGGTTTCCAGGATCAATTTTATCCTTTGAAAGGTCACTCACATATTTAATTTGCGTACTTTCTAAAGAATCTGTTGTGAAAGGTTGTGATTTCCATTTAATTTCAGCAACACCTATTTCTAGCAATAGATATTTTCTTGCTTCAGTAATAAGATTCTCAGCAGCTTCTTTTGTAGTGATACCGCTATAACCCGTTATCCAAATACTTTTGATTTTGTTACGTTTCCTTATATCATCAGAATCATCATCTTGTCTTACTTTTTCGCTTTGGAAAGGTACAGACTTATGAAGAATATTTTCAATTGTATTAGCATCGGCTAAAGCAAGACTGGAGATTGATTCAAAGCCGGAATCAAAAAGAGTTCTAGCTCTCATACCGTTTAAAGAGGGCAATTTCATTAACTCTAGTAGTTCGGAGTGGATTCCAAAATGTAGACGATCTTGGAATTGTGATATCAACATCTCCATATTTTTCCAACCCAATTGACGACAAAAGGCTGTTACCATACCTAAAAGCGTAGGTATTTAAGTCTCTAAGAATACTCGCAAAACAATAATTACTCACACCTATAAACTACACTTTAGCTACACTTACCTGCGAATGTCGCCGCTCCTTGCTGAAGGCTTTGCAGAAAACCTCGCGCGCATTGAAACTTTGTGGCCACTTCTGCTAATGGGACCTCATTAACCAAATCCTGCAAAGCCAAAGCCGTGTAAAACCTAAAAACGAAACCACAATGATTATTAGGATTTTAGATTTTGTCTGCAGATTCAATCCCGTCTATCTCACAGGAGACGCAAACCCTGGCCCATAACATATGTATCAGTAGAAAATATATTGGTATCAAACAACAAGTCACGTTTATACACAGCACCCTCGCTTGTTTATTAGATAAAATGGGCAAATAATAAGCACACTTATGATGCTATAATAAAAAAATGTCGCTAGCATGTAGTATTCCATCTTCTTCGCAAAAATGTGTGTCTCGGGCAGGGATCCAATACCTGAACCCCGTCGCAACAAATCAATCATTAATCACAGCACGACACGGTTCGAGCGAAAACATCTGATTTCAAACTGATAAACAATACTTGAAAACAAACAAGAGAAGAGTGGATTTTTGCCCGGTTGATGGCAACAGGCTCGCCCCCTATTACATTGGGACCTATAATATAACTGGCGAAATGTGGAGTACTACTATATAGGCAGAGGTGTGCCCTCCGCCTACCCCTTCGGGGAATACAGGCGTGATGTTATGTTAAGACAAGAGAATCATCCTCTACAAACATCATCGTCGCCTTTACCTTCCTTTGAGAAAAGTTATGGACTATTTATTGTTGAAAAGATCCACAGATATGTATAATGTAACATATTTATTTTATACCTTTTATGTATGTTTACTTTGTTCTGTACATTGCTTGC
Organism: Abrostola tripartita; assembly: GCA_905340225.1. NCBI lineage: Eukaryota > Metazoa > Arthropoda > Insecta > Lepidoptera > Noctuidae > Abrostola > Abrostola tripartita. The sequence goes on from HG996494.1 coordinate 4,722,096, forward strand.
TTTGTTGCCACCTCTGAGACATCGTATGATGAAGCTCTCCTGCACACCAACCAGTTCCCCTACCCTCTTCATGGCTTTGGTGAGAGACTCCCAAAGACTAAGCAAATGTATCCAGTCTATGTTACCCCACTGACTACTTACACTGTATGGTGTCACCAAATAAATAAGATGCAAATCTGTCTCTAAAACAAGACACTGGCGAGCTTTCTGCAACTCACAAAATAACGACAATCCATCATTTGGAGCCATAGATGATGAAAGGCAGGCCTTTCCTAAAGGAGTAGCCATGTAGTGTTCCGTTTCACCATCAATCTGAATTCTAACTAACTCAAAGTTTATTAACTCTTCTAAGGTATTCTCCATAAGAATATTTTGGGTAGTGGATATATCCTGCTGATTGTATAATAATGTACATTTAGAGTACAAATCTAACTCATCCTTTGTAGATAACACTTGGCTAGCTATCATTTCTAAGACTGCTCTCATGTATTTATCTTCACTTTCAATACAACTTTTTACTGGATCTAATGTACCCATCATCAAATCAAACCCTATTTTCTTCTCTGCCTCAGTACAAATTAATACACTCTCACCCTTTGTGTCTTTACCCATTCTTCCAGCTCTACCTATCATTTGCTTGTATGTTAATATATTTATAGGTTGTCTTAAAAATACAGGGGACCGAATTATAACCTTCCTTGCAGGTAAGTTCACACCAGAACTCAATGTAGATGTCGCTACTAAGACCCTTATTGCCCCAGATTTAAATCCACCTTCAACAATATCTCTTTCATCAAATGTTAAACCAGCATGATGATATGCAACACCAAATGATATTGTTTTCTTTAATACCTGATCTAATCCAACAGGACAATTCTTCAGTTGTTCCAAGACTTCTTGGATATTATCAATTTTTAATTGACTCCTTAGAATAAACCCAGGCTCACTGTCTTCACATCCTAATTTATAAAAAGTTGATGCAATAGATTGTGCTAAACTTTCACACCAATTTTTTGTCATACAAAATATGAGTATAGAACATCCATCTTTAATAGTTTGCAGGCATATCTTTAGAACATTGTCACCTTCAGATGTTAAACCAACTCCAATAGTATCCACATGGTGTCCTTGTTTGTTATAATATTTATTTCCTACTAAACAGAATTCATCAAGAGGAATAGGTCTAAACTGTGTAATAAATAGTTCAGCATCCAACCAATTAGCAAGCATGTCTAGATTAGGTAATGTAGCAGACATTCCAACAATTTGTATTTTCACATGCTCTGACTTAGATGATACATATTTAATTTTTGTAAGGAGAAGTTCCAAAATGTATCCACGACTGGGGTCACCAAGCAGATGCAATTCATCAACAATTATAGCTCCCAACTCTGTTATAGAACCTTCATCAAGGAGTTTGTTTACTAAGCTATTGGCTTTTTCAATAGTACATATTGCAACATGAACAGCCTGCAAACCTCCAGGTGGTGACTGAGATCCCATAAACCCCTCCACACGAATACCCGAACTGGATAATATGTCTTGCAGATAGAACATTTTCTCTCTCACTATGGACACAAATGGTAGTATAATAATCACCTTTTTCTGACGTTCTAAAATAGTTTTAATAGTTAATATTTCAGCAACTAGAGTTTTTCCAGCAGATGTTGGTGCAGAGTACACCAAGTTACAGCAATCAAATAAAACCTTTGAATTACTTAAACAAGTAACCTGCCACTCAAACATTTCTATAATGCCTCTCTCTTCATACCTTTTTGCTATTTCAATAGGTAATCCCCAGTCCCGCAATTTTTTATCAGAGCTTTTCTCAATTTGGGTTATCACTGGATTTATATGCGTAGATTCAAATGATGTTCTAGATTTGTGTAATAAACTGTTACAACTTTTAAGAGTTACTCCACTTCTTCTTAATTTATCATTTTGATCAGCAGCATGGTCTTTAACAACTTGCAACGAAGTTTGTAAAACAAATGAATTATCAAAGCAATTGTCTAAGAAACCGACATTTTCAGCAATAAACTGTGAATCTATTACTTCATTATTATGAGTAGCCATTGTTTATGATAACATAATTTAATAGAATATTTAACTTAATTACAAACTCGTAAAACACAAATCAAACTAAACAGACAAAATTGACATTGACAGCATAGACATTTATTTGTAAACAAAGAACGCCGCAGCTGTTTTAGAGTTGCCATAACATAAAAACGAACAAAAGTGGAATATTAGAAAAGTATTTAAAACTACTACGATAAAAATTCGCTGAGAACTTTAACGTATTTTGCCAGAGGCCAGAGGCCAGTCTTTGGCGTAAATTGCTTTTAGCTCGGAATTTAACTTGATAACGCGAAAGACACAAGCGTAATGGTGAAGCGATGATAGTAATCTTAGCATGAATATTTGCATGTCAATAATTAATTATAAAATTATGGTAGTATCATGTTAAATAAATAAGAAATAAATGATAAAATATAAGGAACGAATTCAATAGACACCATTGTACACCATATTTTTGCGAATAAATTTTTAAATTTGATTAGCTGGACTGCCGGCTGCGGTAAATGTTGGTTTGATCTAAAATATTATGGTAGTTGTCACTGGTAGTAGTGCTTTACTAGCACCGCTGACTAAAACCATAGCTAAAACAATGCTTCTTAGTTTATTGCAATGTTCAGGAAATATATATTTTTATAAGATTTAGACTTGTGCTTTTTATTCTTATTTATAATAATCTTTTTAATAAGCGTTTGTATTCCCAAAGAGGATTGTAGAGGTGTTCATTCACATACCATAAGCTATAGTATAGGGGCCTGGGCAAGCTTATTACTCTGATGCAGCAATAAAGTAATTCTATATTAAATTCGATATGCCAATGCCCAACATAGGAATCGAACCCAGTACTTCATGTTAAGTGGTCGCGCTGGCGTCATCAAGAGATTATATATCGGGGCAGTCTTATATTATAATTGTTTTGTGTGATAGTTTTGTGAAGGACAGTTTCAACATGTGCATTGAAAAAATTAAAACTTTTTACAAAATATGTTTACTAAATATTTCACTTCGTGAAGAATAAAAATATCATAATAAGATTTTAGTAGCTGTTGGTTCTTTGCCTTCTGTCAAAGCTCTTGATTCATGAATAAATGCTGCATAAGTAATGCCCTGAGGAAGGAAAATACAAATTTAAATATTCAGACCAGATAATGTGCTGCACATATATACATTTAGTAATAAAAAACATTCTACCTGCTGCATTGCAGCTCGAACAAATCCTTCATTTGCCGAAACAGTCAGAGCCTTGATTCTGTGGCCAAAATTAAAAATAACTTTTGATCTTAACCTAACATGTCCTCTGACTTTTAAATTTTTTCTAGGGTAGTCATCTTCACCTATAAAATAATTGAAAACCTATAAAATTTACTAATAAAGATATAAGATCATATTATTATATAATAATTTAACATAATATTTTTTTACCACCAAAATCGTCATCAAGAACCCTAATCATCTTCCTCAGTTCTTCAGTCCTTTTGATTTCCATTGGACCTCCTAAATTATTTATTATTTTTTCAAAGTCATCCCATGCAGTTCTGCAGCAAACTAGGGACTTATCTGTCAAAATAATTTGATGGTCACTACAATAATTATGAATGAACTATCTGGTCAGTAGGTCATCTTAGGGGCCAAATAGCATATGTACACTTAGTTGCAGACCAAGTAACAACAGTTCTAATCTAAGCTTTTCAAAATTTTTAATATTACCTTTAAATAATCTTTCTAACACAGGTTTCACTGGTCTCTCAGTTTCCCAAGCTGACTGTTGTGTGAGCACTTCTTGTTTAAAAATATAGTTACAGTGCCCATTAGTCATGTTGCTCACATATGCCATCATAGCTGTTACATCTAAGTTTAGTGTTTTGATTTCTGGGTGTTCATCTATGCATTGTGATACTTCTTTGAGTGAAGACTGATGACTGAAAATTAAAAATTTTAATACACTAAATGAAATAAATGTTGATATAATAACCACTGAATGAGTGAAAATTCTCTGTGCATGGTTTACCTGTTATACAGACATTCATCATCACTTGACTCTTCATCCTTAGAATCATTGCTATCCACACACTGGTTAAAATCTGGCAGTGTCTCACCTTTCACAATTATACCTAAATATTTCAATTTATTTGCCAAACTCTCTTCTATGCCACTCATAAACTCAAATATAACCTGAAAATAATTAAAATCAAATTTAACAATGCATAGATTATTTAGTTTTTGCAGAAAACGTCAACCTTCTGCAGAGAGTGATATAATTATAATAATGATGAAATATTGGAGTTTATTGAACAGCTCACAGAAATAAACCTTTAAACTGAGTCAATAAGTTATTTAACTTAACGTTTAAAGTATTAATAGATGAGTATAGAATAGTACTATTAGATAAGTAAAAATGGATATATGTAGTTTCATACCTTAGGTGGTTGGTACAAACATGGGTAGAGCTTAGCACATTCCAAATAGTCTTCAGCTTGATCTAATATTGATCTTGCTCCGTATGAAGCTTTACCTGCACTTAGAGCAGATAAAGACTTGGGGTTTCTAGCTACAACTGAAAAATAAATAGTCAAAAATAACTTTCTCAACATTTTAAGGGCACTTGATAATGTAATAATAGAGTTGATCATTTTGACTTTTATTACCTTTAGTCCATACTCTGCCTTCATCACTAATTATATCAATAATTTGCTTGTTGGTGTCATTAATGTGAAATATTTTACAGACAGCAATAACACCGGGGCGCATAGCACAGTCGACCATCGCGCCTAAGTGTCGGAGATTCGAACATGACAGTTGTTCAATTTTAACTTTCTTAGATATTTGGAGCTAAAACATAAATAAGTATTAGGTTTTCCTGGACAAAACACGGAATTTTATAGCTTGACTTTTGATTACCTTCCTTAAAAACTCCGTTTCTTGTTTAATTTTTCGTTGTAATTTCTTTACCCCGTCTACTTCTTTTATAACTTCTAGCTTCACAACTAGATTATCACCAAAGTCAACTTTTTCATTGAGTAAGGACATAAGTTCGTCAGTGGTTTCCATCGTACATAATAATAAATTTATTTATTTACAAAATGATTCGAAACTTTCACACCGCAAATGACATATTGAATGTATATTGTATTCGCTAATTCTTTTTTCTTCAGACAAAGGAATATATGGACCGGTTATACCTACAAAAAACGGGTGCCTACCATGGTGCCTACCTACTGTCTCCTCGGACGCAAAACATGGCGGAAATCATAAGGGATGCTCCAGCAAGAATGGTCAAAGATCATCGATAATGATAATTTTTTTAAATCGATTTTATGTTATGAACTGACTTTTACAAAGGAGGTTCCATGTTGGTTCACATATTTTTAGGGATCCGTACCTGTAAAAAATGTAACTTCTAAGTCAACGAAATCAAAAGATACTTCTAAATAACAAAATGAAACAATTTCTTATTTATTATAATTAACACAGATCGACCGCTATTCATTTCCTTCTATCAGTATCTATCAGGTTTTAATGTTATAGCTTATCACAGCTGGTCTGCGTATAGGCGCGCACGTGAAACGCGTCTGATGGCAGTCTCCCTACCTAAAATACTCATGTTTAGCCAAATTTGGTCAGACTGGAGAGCGCCAAAAGTAAGTTGTGACTAGAAGTGTGAGTGATATATTAGTATTCGCTAAGATATCAGTAATATCCCACAGATTCATAGATTAGTAATCCGACTAACTCTGATATGCTAATATATCATATTCACATAATCTCTATGGATACCATTCCAACAGGTCGAATAATATCATTCGGATTCAATATTCATTCATTCAACTGCCGTAGGTTGGATTCACTATGCTATGACATATAGCATAATTATCTGATTTAAACCAATGTGAAATTAAACGAATGTGAATTAATAAATATGATAATGAAAGTTTTAAATACTTTAAAGCCCTTAATGTGTAAAAAGATTATCTTTAATATACGATAAGCTTTTTTTAAATATGGTAATCTCATTTCGGACTGACGAACTCGTTAGGATAGAACTGAATTTCTGTGAAGAACTGTTCAGAAAAGGTTAAAAATAAATGTTTTTAGACATAAATAAAAAATAATATTTTCTATAAAAAATGTTTTTATTTTCATTCCGGTTCTCCTATACTTATTTTCTTTATGGTACAATATATTATATTTAATACTTTGTGATCCATCATCACAAAATATTAATTTATCTACATGATAATGATAATCCGATCCAAATCGGATATCTGGATATTCCCCTTTAATATGATCTGTTGATGTCGAATACGGTATGCGTTACATACATATTATGTTTTATTCAGATATCACTGATACTCAAATATTAGTTTAAATATTATAATATTACTAAACTAATATATTCATATTACCTAATATTTAAAAATATCGGTATTAACCCATCTTTAGTTGTGACAAGGGCTCTGTAAGCAACAGAAATCGGTGTGGCCATAGCTAAGACACTAATTATATTATATACTCTTTTCTGTTTACATTTCTTAGTCTATGGTCACATTCCAGGGCTATTTTGTAATTAAGTATAAATAATAATGCTCGGGTACGTTTGTTGTAATTAAAGAGGCCTGATATTTTTTTCTGAATTTATTTAATTATATTTCGAACACCATAAGATGCGTAAACTAGGCATTCTATTCATAAAAAATCTAGCATTATATGCGTCTTATGAAGTCGTAAGCTTTCGGCAAGAGAAAGTGCAATGTCAAGGCGAACTTCCGGATTCTTTTCTGAATATTTTTGTTGCAGAGGTAATCCTCTGGTCTTAGCGATTTGCTTCCTCAAGCAACAGAGATTGTTCATTATTAATTCTATTTTTTTTTCTTCAATTCGCCAATAACGTTTTTTAATAAAGCGATGTTTCCTTACTCTGCACCTAAAATAAATATTGTTTAATAAATTAATCAAGATTTAGGCATAATCGTAGAATTAATTAGAATAGACTATTTCAAACTAAATTAAAACCAACATGAATTCAAACTAGATTAGTGTGTATAAATTGATAAAGGAAATTTGAAAAATTATGGACCGAGCGGGATTAGCGGGAACCCCTCTGGGAAATAGGACTTCATGTATGCATGTAAATTATATTAATCGACAATATCGATAAAAGCCAAGTGGCACCCGCGTCACTATTGTTTGTTTACATATTAACATGCCAACAAACAGTACTAGCAGAACCGAAGAAACTGAATTTCAAGCTTATCGTAACTAATATTACTTAATGACCAGTGTATTTGAGTATATATTGATAAATATAATTAGTGATTTGTAATTTTTTTACCAAATAATTCTTGAAAACGAACACTAACCTGTAAAATGATATTAGAGGCTGATTTTCGTTCTTACGAGTGCTACACTGTATTATACTACACTGAGGGATTTTGGAATTCAAGCCCAGACTTCAAAAAGGAGCTTAGATTCAGCTCTTAGTCTTCAAATTTAATTAAAATCACAAAAAAGATACGACTAACGCAATCACTTGACAGCCAATATACACAAATAGATCACAAAACATGGCGGAATCGGCACCCAAACACATTATCGTGACGTCACCGCTCAAATGTTTCCAGAATTTGCAAAAACAATCTACATGTCATTTCACTTTCCTTATGTAACACTTCACTGGTTAGAAAGAGACAAACAGTAATTTATTGTTACCATGTCGATTCCCTCAACATCTGTTTATGTAAAAGTTTATATAGAAGATTAGGGCGCCTTCATAGATTTTTTATATTTTTTTCTTCTTGTGGCAATTGAGTCGGGCTTCCAACTATTCTGCCAGATTCGAGTTAAGACTGCAACGTTTGCAGTTAGACATTTTTGTGGGTCTATTCATAGACGTCTATTTTTATTTAATCGTTATTAAAACCTAAAGAGCTAGAATTTAATATTATTTTGTCTGATAAATTTAGAGAGAGTTTTAATAATAGAAGGACAGAAGTTACATAAAAGGGAACGAAAGTTAATAAAAAAGGTAGAGGAATTTTAATTTGCGTAAGTTTAAAATACAAGTCAAACGATTTGCAATTTAATGGACAGGCGAAAAATATATGATCAAGGGATCCATGTTCAAGACCACAATCACAGAGAGAGTTGTCTCTGACATTGATTTTGTTTAAAAAGACCGGGCTGCAACAGTGCCCCAATGCCGAGTCTCACCCAAATCCCTTGGTTGTAGCGGCCAGCCGCTACAAACCATCCCGGAATTCCAAGACTAGGCGTCCCAGACGCGTACTCGATGAGCCCGATGATAGCACATTGCTCCAGCAACGGTTGAATCCTGACACAATAAACACTCTACGACCGACGCCGTCGTATACTAAGATCTCGCCGTCGAACGAATCCGCACATTCATTACCTGCAATACCCGAATGACCAGGGATCCAAACAATTTCTATATTAAAGTTGTTTTTATAACAATCATTTAACATAATTTTAGTATCCATTAGAATATTACTAAAATTTTGACTATGCAGTGGACATTACATCAATGCCTAAAGACTACTACGCGAGTCTGAAAAAATTACTGAATTTTTAATATTGTGAGCTTTTATAAATTTTAAAGATTCTAGGATACCTAAACATTCTCCAGTGAACACCGATGACTCTGGTGGACACTGAAGTAAGAGGGAAATTTTTGAATTTTGAAATTAGACTGCCACTCCAACACAGCCTGTTGGAGTCAATTTTGAAGCGTCTGTAAAAAATAGATTCCAACCCTTCCAGAACCTATCAATGGCCGAAGCAAAGTCGCCCCTTACGTCCTGTCAAAATTTATATATATTGAGGTTCAGGACAATCTTGGGCCTAAAGTTAACCACCTCATATGTGGAAGAAAAAGATAGTAGGTTTTTAAGCTCCCTATATCTGACTATCAACGGAGGAATAGATTTGTTATTCCAGTATGATGAATTATTGAAAGATAAGTCCGTTTGCTCTAAAATAGGAAGAAGTGGATGGGAAGACAGAGCGAAAACCTTGGACAAAAATCGATCTGCTAAATATTGTCGTCTTAGGTTGAGCGGCGGTTCTGCGCATTCAACCTGAAGAGAGTTTATGGGAGAAGACTTCATGGCACCCATTATGATTCTCAAACATTTAGCCTGTTGCAAGGTTGAATAGCGAAGCTGCAATAATCCAAAACACTCCTGACCAACGCATTATAAATTAGTTTTAAGGTGAATTGGCCGTGTGGTGTCCGGCAGAGTAGAATAGCACCAACCCAGTACACTTTTGGGTGTCGTACAAGGCGACTAATGACTGAGGCAGAACATCTGATGCTTCCGTAGACCAGAGAATGGGCAGCAGCGTTCTCTGATATGATTCATCCACTGCGATCGCCAACCCGCTTGCCCAGCGTGGCGATTAGGGCATTACCTTACAATGATACGTGCACAAAATAAACGGCCCCGAGTTCCCGGCCGCCTCACCAGGCTTGGCTACGGTAGCGGTCACAGCGTCGGTGGGGCACGGGGTGCTAAGAATCCCCGGGTTACGGACGGCTACCACACATTGACCTTGGCTACATACAATGGACGAACTCTGAGGCTCAACGAACATCTAGCCGAATTGGAGGTAGAGCTAGACAAAATACGATGGCATGTTCTGGGGTTATCTGAAGTCCGAAGAGAGGGGGAGGACACAGTAACCTTAGAATCAGGCCATCTACTCTACTTCCGAGAAGGTGATAGCCTTTCCCAGGGCGGTGTCGGATTCCTCGTCAACAAGGCCCTCACTGGCAACATTGTGGAAATATCCAGTGTGTCGTCAAGGGTAGCATACCTTGTACTCAAACTGACCGAGAGATATTCTCTTAAGGTCGTACAGGTGTATGCACCGACCACCACACACTCGGATGATGAAGTGGAAGCTATGTACGAAGACATAGACAAAGCCCTGCACAACACCTCAAGGGCCCACTTCAATGTTGTCATGGGGGATTTCAACGCCAAAGTGGGAGTACGCACGGACACCGAATCGGTTGTGGGGGCACATGGTATTGGGAACAGGAATCACAGGGGGCAGATGCTGGTCAACTTCTTAGAGCGGCAGGGGCTATTCTTGATGAATTCGTTCTTTAAGAAGAAGCCCCAGAGGAAGTGGACCTGGCGGAGCCCCGATAACGTGACCAAAAATGAGATCGACTTTATCATGACGGACAAAAGACGTGTATTCAGCGATGTCTCAGTGATCAACAGGTTCAACACCGGAAGTGATCACCGACTTGTACGGGGCACACTGAATATAAACTTCAAGCTAGAACGCACCCGTCTGATAAAGTCTACGCTTCGGCCTACCCTGTTCCAAACCATTGCTGGCTCTGAAAGATTCCAAATGGAACTCCAAAACCGTTTCGATGTGCTGGAAACCGAGCGTGACGTTGACGAGGACTTATGCAGAGTATTGGAAGTCGTGAGGGATGTGGGTAACAGGTTCTGTCGGAATAGGCATGCGGGCAGGAAGTCCAAACTTTCAGACGAGACTCTGGAACTCATGACAGAGAGGCGAGCAAATACACAGACCACGGTGGCAGACCAGCAAGCACTCACGAAACAGATTCGAAAAGCGGTACGGCGGGATCTTCGTTGTTCCAATACACGCCTCATTAAGGAGGCAATAGAACAAAACCGAGGTTCCAAAGTATTCGTGAAACAACTCGGGAGGAGCCATATGACTAAGCTCACTACCGCCGAGGGTCGGGTCGTCTCCTCTAAGCCAGAGATCCTCTCTGAGGTGGAAGACTTCTATGGCCAGTTGTATGCCTCGCAATCTCCGATACCTGAACCCGTCCCCTGCGATCTCCGAGCTGCTTTAGTTCGACACTATACCGACGAACTCCCCGACGTCAGCATTTACGAAATTGAGTTGGCCCTCAAACAATTAAAAAATGGAAAAGCCCCGGGCGAGGACGGAGTTACAACTGAGCTCTTAAGGGCAGGGGGAACTCCTGTCCTTAAGCAGCTTCAGCGTATTTTTAACTCCGTTCTCTACGAAGGAAGAACTCCAAAAGCGTGGAGCAGGAGCATGGTAGTTTTGTTCTTCAAGAAGGGGGACAAGACCCTTCTCAAGAACTACCGCCCTATATCGCTCCTGAGCCACGTCTACAAATTGTTTTCGAGGGTTGTCACAAATAGGCTGACGCGACGGTTGGACGACTTCCAGCCACCGGAGCAGGCCGGGTTTCGAGGAGGATTTGGCACCATAGACCACATACACACTGTGAGGCAGATTATACAGAAGACCCAAGAATATAATCAGCCCCTGTGTCTCGCTTTCGTGGACTATGAGAAGGCCTTTGACTCCGTCGAGACCTGGTCTGTTCTGGACTCCCTGCAGCGGTGCCAAGTTGATTTTCGATACATCGAGGTGCTGAGAAGCCTGTATGACGCTGCAACTATGTCCGTCCAAGTACAGAACAGTCAAACAAAACCGATTCTATTGCATCGAGGAGTAAGACAGGGGGATGTGATATCCCCGAAACTGTTTACAAATGCACTAGAAGACGTTTTCAAGACTCTAAACTGGAACGGGCGGGGCATCAATATAAACGGCGAATACATCTCGCACTTAAGGTTTGCCGATGATATCGTAGTCATGGCAGAATCGCTGCAGGAAGTTCAAGAGATGCTGCATAGCCTTAATGAAGCCTCCCAACGGATTGGTCTCCGGATGAACCTGGACAAGACGAAGGTTATGTTTAATGATCTCGTCGCTCCGGAACCAGTAATCGTCGATGGCACGCCTCTCGAAGTTGTCAAGGAGTATGTCTATCTCGGGCAATTAATGCAGTTGGGTAGATACAACTTCGAAAAGGAAGCCGATAGGAGGATTCAGTTGGGCTGGGCAGCGTTCAGGAAGTTGCACCACATATTTTCGTCGGATATACCACAGAGCCTGAAGACAAAAGTCTTCAACCAATGCGTCCTCCCTGTAATGACGTATGGTGCCGAGACGTGGACACTGACTGTGGGGCTAATCCATAAGCTCAAAGTCGCTCAACGTGCTATGGAAAGAGCTATGCTCGGAGTCTCTCTGAAGGACAAAATTCGGAACAAAGTGATCCGTCAGAGAACTAAAGTGACCGACATAGCTCTGAAAGTTAGTAGGTTGAAGTGGCAATGGGCTGGCCACATATGTCGCAGAACCGATAACCGCTGGAGTAAGCGTGTTCTGGAGTGGAGACCGCGTCTTGGTAAACGTAGCGTGGGTCGTCCGCTGGCCAGATGGCGGGATGACTTACATAAGAGGGCAGGCAATGACTGGATGCATAAAGCAGCAGACCGGGCTCTGTGGCGTACATTGGGAGAGGCCTATGTCCAGCAGTGGACTGCAACGGGCTGATGATGATGATGATGATGATGAAGGTGAATGGATGGGCGCCCTACCAAACTCCAGATAGAGCCTTGGGGACAGAAATTGACCGCTCACATTTTTTAACAACTTCGTTGATAATGGTCCACCCCTGTAAGTTTACTATCTAGCGTAACACCCAAGAACCTCGTTTTATATTTTATTGGAATACTTTGTCCATCTATACCAATGTCCAAAGAGGGGATTCTTCGTCTTCGCGTAAATATGACCGCAGCACTTTTTGGAGCACTCAAGGTAAGGCCCTGCTCCAAAAGCCACTGATTAAGAGCAGACAAAGAAACATTCATCGATGCCGCGGCGTCCTGGATCGATGCATTAAATATCGAGAGCGCAATATCGTCAGCATATTGAAGAACTTTACAGTTATAATTAAGACAAGATGGGAGGTCTGCGGTATATATATTGTAAAGAAGAGGACTAAGCACAGAACCCTGGGGTAATCCCCTCCAGACTGTTCTTTGTTCTGGTTGCTTACCAGGGATTCTCAATTGAATGGAACGGTTAGATAAAATATTGCATATAGTGTGTCACATCCTATACGGGATTTTTAGCTTCTGCAATTTCTGCCTGAGGATAGGGAGAAGCACTGAATCATATGCAGATGAAACATCCAGGAACACAGCTACCACAGACTCATTCCGGCTAAGAGCCAGACGGATCTCTGACACAAGAGTACCTACACTGTCAGAAGTACCCAGACCTTTTCGAAAGCCGAACTGAGACGGTGCCAGCAGCCTCCTACTCTCAACGAACCATTCTAATCTATTTTTAATGAGGTGCTCCAAAAGTTTTAACAGTACGGAAGATAAAGCGATTGGTCTATACGAGCAATGATCACTAGGATCCTTGCCCGGTTTCAAAATAGGGATAATTACTTGAACCTTCCAGAAAGGAGGAACGTAACCGTTGATGAAACAAAAATTGGCCAAGTCCAGAAAATATTGAAGGCATTTTGAGCCTGACTTGGATATGAAAGAGTAGGGAAAACCATCTACTCCTGGCGCGGAATCTTTGACATGATTGAAAACAGATTGAAACTTAAACTGAATTATTAGAAAAAAGCATTCATAAATATACCTCAATGCTTTTTTCTAATAATTCTGACAGTCAGTTGTCAGTACTTGTCACAGATTACTAATTTACTACCCGATAGTAATTACTTTCATAAAAGCAGATAACTAAGTTTAAAATTATTGATATCATAGACAAATAAGTAGAATTTCCTCTATGGTGGTTTTAGGTACATATGTTCATTAAGTAATCATTTTATTTAATTTCTAATGGGGAGGCCTTTATTCAACAGTGGACGTCTTTCGGCTGATGTTGATAATTAGGTAATGGCTTAAATGAGTATATTCTCGTACAGCGAACACCAGATGTATCTTCACTTTTAGCATTGTACTATTAACTCTTTTAACCATGCTTTTATTTATTTTTTCAAATTTTCTGACACCAGGTGTTAATGTTGATTCTAACCTACCTCGTATACGAATGTCTATGGACGGCAATATTTCGACTTTTCAAATTTCTTCGGAATTGGTCAAAAGTAAGTTACTGAAAGCCGTGTGGTATCCGGCCTAGAATTGACCACCCCCTTTCCTCCCGTGGGTGTCGCAAGAGGCGACTAAGGGAAAACCCAGAAGATGGGCAGCAGCGTCTTCTGTAACTTGACCACCAACACTGCGATCCCCAAGCCGCTTGCCAAGCGTGGGGATTATGGCAAAACCCCCTTCTAAAAGGAGGAGGCCTTCGTTAAGCAGTGGACGCCTTACGGCTGATGATGATGAAGTTACTGAAATTAGATGCGTGTAAGTCTGCTGGTCCGGATCTCTTTCCTCCAATTTTCTTTATTAACTGTGCTAATCACCTTTCGGTTCCCTTATCATATCTGTTTCAGAAATCAATCAATTGTGGTGAAATGACTGCTATTTGGAAGTCCGCCTTTATCTCTCCTATTTATAAAAAGGGACCTTAGGACCAAATTGAAAACTACCGTCCTATTTCTAAGCTACCTATTTTAGCAAGGGTCTTCGAAAGAATTGTTTATGATAGAGTATACGATGCATTGAAGCATCAATTTCCTCCATCTCAACATGGATTTGTCAAGGGACGGTCTACTGCAACCAACCTCATTCTATTTAATGAGTTCCTAACCGACTCGATGGAAGGAGGTCGCCAAGTAGACGTTATTTATACGGACTACAGCAAGGCCTTTGATCGAATAAACCACAAAATCCTGATTTTGAAGCTAGAGGGAGTAGGTATTAGTGGTGACTTGCATAGATGGTTTTCATCCTACATCGATAATAGAAGTCAAGCAGTTGTATTGGGCAATTACATGTCTAAGTGGATGATCGTTCCAAGTGGGGTGCCCCAGGTTTCCCTGCTTATAATAATAATAATAAGCATACTACAAATACACACCACAGACCGTACTAGACACTACAGACTACAAACTCTACTGGGATAGAACTATACTTACGGACAAAACCGTACACTACAACCGACCAGATATTACCTTACACGATAAGAAGAACCAAAAAGTATACCTAGTAGATATAGCCATCCCTAATACACATAATCTCTCTCTCATCCACACATACAGAAAAACTAACTAAATACACTGACTTAGCCATAGAAATAAAATCGCAGTGGAAGGTAAAGACTGTTCAAACCATACCTATTGTGCTCTCGTCTACCGGAGTCATACCTCGCACCCTTCACACAAGCCTTAAACTACTAGACATTCATCCACTCTCTTACATCCTCTTACAGAAAGCAGTCATACTCAATACATGCAGAATAGGAAATTCCTATCTATGGACTCATCTTAAACAGTTCTCGTGCTTGGCTAAGGCCCGCATGAAAGCGAAGATAACCCCTTTTGGGAGAAAACTAAAATGTTTAAAAAATATAATAATAATATCCTTTATTTGCTCAGAAAGTAGGATATAACATAAAGATGTTAACTAAGAATGCTTGGTCCTCTTCTTTTTCTTATATTTATATCGGACATCGGAAATTGTTTTATAAACTCCCAAATTCTAAATTTTGCCGACGATATGAAAATTTTCAAACTCGTATCCAGCATTACCGATGCTCAAGCATTACAAGCTGATCTTTGTCGGTTAGACATCTATTGCACTGAAAATAAGCTTGATCTTAATGCTAGTAAGTGCTCAAGAACAAAGTTTATATAGTTACTATTTAAAAAACAAAGAGCTTCAAAGAGTAGAAGTGGTTAGAGACTTAGGCGTCGTGCACGATTCTAAATTGATTTTTGATCAACATATAAGCTCAATAGTGAATAAGGCATCGAAGGCACTTGGCTTCCTGATGCGCACATCTAGAGACTTTAAGCAAGCTAAGACTAATTTTTTTTAATGAAATGAAATGATTGAATGAGTTCAGAAAAAAATTATGCGATATCTTAATTTTCGAACAAAATCAAATTGTCTGGATTATGTTGAATCTTGTAGGAAGCATCACTTTCTTGAGTTACGCAAACGACGTGATATTGCGGATCTAGTATTTCTGTCCCGAATAGTGACTTCTTCATCCTTTGATTGTCCAGAGATATTGAATAAAATAAACTTTTATATTCCCGGTTATTCTTTGCGCCGTGCACCTTTCTTTTCAACACCGTTAGTTGCTACTAACTATCGTCAAAACCGTTTTCTATATCGTTCATGTCAAAGTTATAATAAAATAATTCGTAATCATAATCTTATTATGTGTCACAATACCTTCTTTGAGGAAAAAACTAAATTTGTCATTTTTTTAAATCCTCATACGATATTTATTCTGACAATCTGACCTAATATAAGCAGGTTTCTTCCTTTTTGTAATATATTTAATAAGGGTTCTTTTGTATAAAAATTTTGTTTCTATCTGTGGAAACTAATTAATGGTTATGTGAAGCAATTCTGATGTTTAGGATAAGATTTTTAGCTGTTAGTTTCCGTAAGAGTTATAAATAAATAAATGCTTCAGCGCCTTTCTTAAGACTTTTTGACCAATTAATTATTTTATTTTGAATGTAGTCATTACCACAGATATTGGATAAAATCCCGAAACAATTAAAGTCATAGCCTCAGTACATGTCGAATAAGCTGTTATTTATCTATCTATCGCTATCGTTTTTGTGCTCAACAGTTGGCGCCACTGTCGAGTAAGGTCCTAAATTATAGCTTATTTTTCCTATTTAATAAAAAATGTCACCCCTCTAGAAATTTCTCCTATGTCGTGCGTTTCACAATGATGTAATATCACATACACAAACAACCAACCTCGGGACAAATATCTGCGGAACGCACAAATTTTTGTCCTGTGCGGGAATCAAACCCGCAACCTTTAACGCAGCAGTCCAATCGCTTAGCCGCTACGCCAATCGGGTCGTCAGCTGAAATATATATAATATTATGATAATGCTCTCGTGTTTTATTCTTTCGTGGACTTGTCCTTAATAAAAAAGCAAATAATTTTATGTAGATGTCTCTAGAGCCACTTAATATTCATATATTCACTATACCATGCAAAATAATTCACAACTTTATTACTATTTAGATTAGGAATAAACCCGCGTAACCCGCCCACTAACAGTGACATTTTAAATTTCCGAGACCTTCCGCTACACTAGCGCCTTATACGCGAGACTGCCGATAAAATAGTAGTACCCATTCCCATTATTCTGTCACTGTCTGTCATACAAAATTTAATGACGTGATATTTGCATTTTATTTAAAATTCAGTGACTAGTAAATAAGCTGCATTTTAATAAATCTTTTAAATCTGAACATTATTATTGATGAGATTTGTTTCTTGTTTCCTTTTCACTCTTCTTTCTACAAGTATCTTTAGCACAAAAACTGTTCAAATTCTGATTTCCCCGCCATCTTAGGTGATTCGTTGCCATAACGATCACGTGACCAAAACCTAAACCAGCCAATCAAAACTCAATGCTATTAGTCGACCGACAAGTGACAACCACAATTTTGAGAAATGGCTGACGATAAAGAAGTTGAGAAAACTATTGCTGAAGACTTGGTAGTAACCAAGTACAAACTAGCAGGGCAAATTGTCAATCGTAAGTTCATGTGAAATTTGGGTTATAAAATTCATAGATATATGGATAAGTACGTAAGAATTTACTATCCAACCTACGAAGGTTGAACCGATGGACGCGTGTCATAGCCATGCGGACAATGTGGTGCCGCTATTTGTGCCAAGTTATAGTATGCTGATGAATATCTAACCCCATTCATAAATAATTTTGCAGGTGTCCTGGAACAAGTAATCGCAAAATGTGTCCCTGAGGCATCTGCCAGAGAAATCTGCGAATTTGGCGATAAGCTTCTTTTAGAAGAAACTTCAAAGGTGTTCAAAAAAGAGAAAGATTCCAAGAAGGGTATAGCGTTTTCGACATGTGTGTCGGTGAACAATTGTATATGTCACTTTTCGCCGATTCCTAGTGAAAACGATTATATCCTCAAGGAGGGAGACCTTGCTAAGATGTAAGTAATTTTCTAATAACTAATGAACTTTGCTCATTAATCGTTCAACGCCCTCATTTATTCCTTTGTGTTGCAAACTGCATATTATGATGGAAGTCAACAAATATCGAGTTTAATTAATGTATGTAAACATTTTTTATATGTAAATTTTTCTATTATAAGTCTTTTGTATTCCATCTTGTGTTTATAACCTCACTAGTTATTTTGCTGCTTTCCAAATTAGGTCATATTTATATTTAACGGTTATTATCTTCTCAAGCTTGGATTTATTGATATTTTCTGATAAATATGACACTAATTTAAAATTTTGTGTTATTTTAATACTATTTATAGTATTGTTATAGTAAGTAATCAATTTATTCCAGTGATCTTGGTGCGCACATAGATGGATTTATTGCAGTAGTTGCTCACACTGTAATTATTGGCGGTGTGGAGGTCTCTGGACGTGCTGCAGATGTTGTCCTTGCTGCTCATTATGCTAGTGAAGCCGCCCTGAGGTTGTTGCGGCCTGGTAATGAGGTATATATAATTTATTTTTGTTCTTATCATGTCCATAACAAATTTCTACATTAGTGTTGCATGCTTAGCCATAGCTGACACATAATATTTTATTTATCATATGTTAGATGTTATAAAAATATAAATTTCTTTCATAGACAATTTTTTTACTTTTATTCCATATTCTCTAGAACTATGCAATAACGGATGCAGTGCAAAAAATTACTGCGGAGTATGGCTGCAAGCCTGTGGAAGGCATGCTTTCACACCAGCTAAAGCAGTTCCGTATTGATGGAGAAAAAAGCATCATTCAAAATCCTTCAGAGGCACAGCGCAAGGAACATGAGAAGTCCACTTTAGAAACATATGAAGTGTATGCAATGGATGTACTTGTATCTACTGGAGAAGGAGTGGTAAGGATGTTTATTTTTATACATTGCCAGAATTATTACATCCTAGTTGGCCCTGAATTCTTTCCGGACTTAGTTTAATACTCTGTCTGGCAGTACTCAGGAGAAATAAATAAGTAGGGTTCTAACTGGAATGATTTTGATAGCATTTTGGTTTAAACTTACTAACATTTTTTTCCTTCATATAATTATGATGATTATTTTAGAAAATGCTCTTTAAACACTTTACGCAGTAACATACTTATATGCTTTTAGGGCAGAGAAATGGACACAAGATGTACAATATACAAGAAAACTGATGAGGTTTATCAATTGAAACTTAAAGCTTCAAGAATGTTCTATAGTGAGGTAACAATTTTGTTACTATTTATTTTTATTGATGTTTTTATTTAATTTTTTATATTGCCATAATGTTAACTAATAGGATTATTAATTAATAAATAACTTTATATCCTAAAGTTGTTTTTAAATTAATGTATATAATTTTGGGTACTCAACAGGTTCGTAATAAACATGGTTCTATGCCATTCAACTTACGCAGTTTTGATAAAGAGACCAGTGCAAGATTAGGAGTTGTGGAGTGTGTCAACCACAAACTTATCGAGCCATTTCAGGTAAGAAAATATCTTTTTATAGAGCTTTTATATCTAATATAATATAATTTTAATATAACTTGGTGGCCCTGTATTCTTTCCAGACTTTGTTTAATACTCTTTCTGGCAGTACTCAGGGAAAATAAATAAGTATGATTCTTACTGGAATGCTTGTAAATAGCATTTTGGTTTATACTTACTTACAAAATACTTAACAATTATTAATATTTGTCAGTCTCATATCCAAGCATGAAATTTGAATGTTTGTTTATCAATCACAGGTATTATTCTTGCTATCTTACAATAAGAAATTGCGTATCGTTTAGGTGCTGTATGAACGTTCTGGTGAGCTAGTGGCTCAGTTCAAGTTTACGGCTCTGCTATTACCAAGTGGCACACATCGTATCACCGGGTTGCCTTTCGAAAAGAGTCAGTGCAAGAGTGAACGCAGTATCAAGGACCCTGAACTTAATGTGAGCATTATGAAATTGGAAGTAGAACATATAAACACATTTTAATTGATAATATGCTATTACTTTTATTTTATGTAACAGTTTATATTTTACATTTTCCCTGTTATCTTTCAAAGCACATTAAATACAAGGTGTGATTTGAACAAGCACAGGGTAAAGCAAATGTAATGTTTTTGAGCCGATTTGTGATTCAATCGCACTTCTGTTTGAACCATTACGACATCCTTTACAAATTTTATTATTCTTCTTTATTAAATTATTTTCTTCATTTATACATCTCTAAATATATCATAAAAATACAGAATATAATATCGTGGGTCCTATGTATAAGGGTCAATGTGCAAAATAACAACTCTTCAATAAGGGTATTCAAGTTATAATTTCATATATATTTTTACATGCTTCAACTGATTAGCTCTTTTACTGCAGCAAAAAATAGTATTTTCGCCTATTAATGTGTATTTTTCGTAATTAGAGTATTATAGTTATTAGAGTAAATTGTTGCATTGGCCCAGATACATAGGATCCATCAATATATTATTATGTTTCATCATCCGTTTTTAATATTATTTTTTATCAATTACAGGCGCTTCTCAATTCTTCTGCGAAATCGAACAAGAAGAAGAAAAAGAAAACTGGTGCTGAAGAGCCTATGGAAGTTGAAACTGTTGCCTAGCAATAGTTTAAACTGCGAGGACATAATCAAAATGAAATCTACAGCTTTCTTTGAAAACCCTCCTGTACATTCATGTCACAAGCCAACTTCTTCAGAATGTTGTTTAACAATATTATTTTTTATTTAACTTTGTAAATCTGTAGACACTTCAGGCTTGTGTTAAATCAGAGATTAAACTCCTCATTCATTTTTAAAAATGCATACAAGATACTTTTTATGTGGGATTCGCAATTGAAATGCAAAATTTAACTTGTGTGCAATTAAGTAAATTAATTTTGTGTAAATTAGATGACAACTAACAATATAATTATATGTATTATCTTTCCCTTTTGCTTTCATTACGTAATAACTCATTGACTTCTACATTATTTGAAACAATTTATCTTTTTTTATAATAATGATGACCTCTCCTACTTGACTGAGTGCCTGTAAAGTGTTAAAGCATAATTGAAACAGACTGCTTGATTATGACCATTCCCTAAATAATATATAAGTCATTGTTAAGTGCACAAAATTAAAACAAAGTGAATATTATAGTAGTACATTAATGTATTAATTTTGAGAAATGTTTAATAGTTTTGTAATACATAGTTTAAAAGTTTCATTTTTGTTGATATAATATTGCAAGGCTGTTACTTCCTGTAGTTTACGTTAATCGTTATATTCATGTTTATGCCAGCTGCATAGGTATATTTACACAAGCAAGCTTATTTTTAAATTGAATATATTGGTACTTGCTCTAGCAACTTCATACAAACAAGTATTTACACAAAAAACGTGAATTAGTTCAATAATAGTTAATAAAGGTGTAAAATGTATTCATGTTTTGTGGAAGTCACATCTGTGTTTTGTCAGCTGCAATACTTGTTGAAGCTTGGAAATGTTTGCATGTTTATGGAGCGGACCCTAATAATAGGTAAAGTTGTAAAATATGTGACACTGAGAGAAAGGAATAAATCAAACTGCCACAGTTGTGGGATGTTTTTGTAATACTATGTTTTTTATTTATATACAAGTATAATCGGTCATCCATAATACTCTCGGAGTTCCAAAAAAAAGCATTTAGAATAATTTGTATGTTACAAGATGAGCTGTATTGCCACGACCACCATACAAACATTCAAGTAAATAATAAGCAATAAAATAGACGACTACATTACTTAGCCTCTCTATTCCCATAGACGCTAGGCATAGACGCATTTCGCCCATGGACGTAATAATAATAGCTATTATTATTACGTCCATGATTTCGCCAGATATGTACCAATTATAACGTAGTCGTTAAATACTCTTTGGTCCCAATATAATTAGGCGGCGAGCCTCGGGTACAAGTCCAGACTCCGTGCTGCTAGTGAGAATTACTATCACCTTCAAGAACAACCGTATAACACTGCATGGCCCAGGAATCGAAATATGATTTGAACTTTGTTCTCACTGATCGTCGGAATAAAATATTTACAATTTTCGAAGACGCGATCAAGAGATCGCCTGTTGCACTGCGAAGGAACTTTCCTTTTTTATGTTGATATTTGACGCTGTGAACGGTACCTATATTAATTCAGGACATTTTTATTTGTTCATGATAATGACCTCAGCACCACAAAATTTCTTTATTCCATCACATACGAAAATTAAACCAGTGGCCCTTGTGCAGTGCATTGCAGACTAATCACAACTGAGCTATGGGGTCTTATTGTACTCTTCGCGTCATCAGAGGGCTGGTTTATTTTTGGGTCAAAGAATCAGCATTGCCATGAAATGGCAATGCTGCTAATCTTCTGGGCATGGTAGGTATCCTTTGACAATGATGAGAAAGATTACTTTGATGCTTGTTAATTTTATATTTAAGTTGTAAAAAGTTTTAAAGTAGAATTTAAATGTGTATATGTATATAATTGTAATGTGTTGTAAAGAAATACTCCCAAACATGAAATGTTGTAAAGTAATAAATGACAAAAGATGTTACTGTTTCGGACTCAGTATCATATTTATTTGACCTATGTAAATAATACTGAATTAATTATTCAGAACTCTTAAGATAATTTCACCAACATATGTACCTACAAATAAATAAAAAATAACTATTCATAAAACTGCTTTTTCGTCTGTTAGGTTTAGTTCAAAACAAACTTGTTAGACTATTACAGTTTTTAATTTAAATAAACAATATCAATCACATTTTAAATAAATACATTGTTCTCTAAATTATTTCATTTATTCTCTTGTTTAGTACTTGTTCTTTGCTCTCCTGCTTCCAGCGTTGAGTTAATAAATTCGTAAGCCTTGTTTGCTGCATTACTAGTGTGTGTTGGAAGGTCAATCAAGAAACTGAATGTAGCCTTCACACCAGTATTCCAGTAGTATTTGAATAAGTATGAAATTCTATCATTGGTCGGAAGTGGAGGCAACTGTAAAAATAATTATAATATTAGTCAAGCTATCTATTGATGGGCGAAATAAGGGGAACTAAAATCATTATTACTTCATATGGTATCTGTTTCTTAAGTTCACCAACATAGGGTGAAACTCCTTTTTCGAGTTCTTCGTACAAAGCACTTGTCGTAGCACTGTCTTTCCAAACACCTTTATCAATTGTGTAATATACCGCAGAGCCGAGAACAGCTGATTTAATACCAAACCTAGAACAGGATAATTATATGGTTAGAATTAGGATATTTAGTCGCACAGACGTGTGTATATCTCAATCTAACAATCCATAAAATCGTACTTCAACATTTTTTCGGTTTATTGATCATCAAAGTAAAACTTAATATGTTTATTTACTACGAAAATTATGTAATTCTCGATAGAAAGATTTAACCTTAATTTTTCGTGACTGATATTTATTTAACGTTAAACTTGTCAGTGAGTGTTGCCATTCGACTAAACCATTTAAACGTCGAATTCTACGACTGCCTCCTAAAATTATAATGTAATTTATAACTTACTCTATTAGATGTTGTTTTTTATAATGTTGTTGTGTTTTTTATAATTGTTTATTATAATGTAATTTTAGGAGGCAGTCGTAGAATTCGACGTTTAAATGGTTAGAAGTTTTGTTCCGATAAGTCGAATGGCATATTTATAAATAACTTAAGACCACGAAACAGAATAACCTTCAACTTCAACTGCATGAGTAAAGAAATTAAGAAACCTGGCACATAATTATTAATAATAATTTTTTCGTAACCTACCAGCATAGACTACTATAATAAACTAGAGACCCACCAGTTTATGTGGTAACATCTCTCTCAATCTCGAATAGGTAGTTTAATGTCTGCCGAATGCCTGTCTGATGCTGTCACCTCACCTGTCTGAGTGTCTGGCAGTGTCACTGTCATGTTTTGCTTCTTGAGTGGGCTATCTAACGAAATTATTAAATATAAATATAATAAGTATTATTGTACCCGTAGTCCCTAGCCCTACGTAGTACGTAATCTCAGTACCTCTTAATAGCTTGTAAAGTACTCTGTTGTGAAATTGCAATCAGTAGTTCTATATAACAATATTTAACTACCAAACACTCGTTAAAAATGATAAATACTTTCGTTAAATTTGAAGAATGCATCAATAATTGTTTACTTAGCAGACTTGCTAAAACTTATCTTGAAAACGGAAACGATGAACACTTCGAATACCAAATGAGAAAAAATAAATTGCATCAGTATTTCCCACAATTATTACTTTTATTAGAAGATGTAAACTTCAGACAACAATTAGAAATTGCGTCAAGTACATTGTATACTCTTTTGATTCTGTATTTAGAACTTAAAAATGATGGGCCCTGGAATACGGATGAGATCAAGGCTGAAGATTATCCAGCAAAACTGAACAAGATATTTCAAATTAAGTATGGAATTGAACTGGAAGAAATATTACTTAAAAATAACGATTTATACAATGCGCAAGAAGTATTTGACAAATGCATCAAAGAACTACATCAAAAAATGACTATAGATGATTTCAGAAAATATCCAGCACTTATTGAAGTCTACTGCATGCTTGTAAAATGTGTCAAGGCAAGTGAATAACAATTGCTTCTATTATTGAGGCGTATTGTCCTTGAAACTGTTGGTCTAAGTCATCGGCAAACAATCATTATTAATAATGTACATTCTCCCGGCCCCTTAATGGCTAATTAAATATTTAGATACCCAATCACCCTCTTTCAGACATATTTACACAGAATGCTACTATAATAATAATAATAATATTTCTTTATTTTCTCCTCACAATGGTATAGTCTTATAGCTAGTTGCATTACACAGTCTAGTCTAGTTTTCATATTCTGTGAGGAGCTGGTGTCTGTGATAGGCATTTACTTACACTATTAAGCTACTTACTGATTTTTTTTTCACAGAAATATGATATAACTGTAAATCCAGTGACAGTTATACCTGTGGCTCTTCTTCTGGTTGATGACTTCACAGTATCTAATAAAGTGAAAGGCTTGCAGTGTTGTGCATTGATATTTCAGCACCTGGTATGTGCTTTGAATGTAATAAAATCAGCAAATTATCTATACATAGGTATATAGTTTTCTTTAAAATCATTTATTATCTATTTTGTTGCAGCAGTCTAATGATTTTGCCACATGTAATTTTTATGAAGTTGTATACAGAAGTTTACAAAATAACATTATTGAGAAAGATATTGAAGTGACACAAGGGCTGTTTAAATGTTTTCCTGATTTCTTAAAATTACTGCATTCCGATGTTCAGGTAAATACCCGGTCCCTCAGTATAGAAGTTTGTTACAATATAGTAAGTTCATTTAACTTAACATTAATTTTGCAATTTTTTTATTGCAGAAAAATAAGTTAGATGATGTATATTCAAGTATCCTTGACCAATTATATTCAGAATCTAACTTATATAGAAAAGCTGAATGTCTTGACTTCACAACACAAATAATAGACATGCATGGTATTCACTGTGTAAAGAAGAGGGTGTTCATAGATATCATTTGTGACAATTTAGATATGTGTAGCAATGAAGGTGTATATGAGATACTAATACAGCATGTTCTAAAGGTAATTCAAAATTAAAAGCTTAGCCTTTAAAAATATTAGAAGAGCCCATGACAAAAACAAAGAATGACTAGGCAACAAAAAAAATGAGTATTTTTCAACATTAATAGCTCTCTTCTTTTATATTGGAAACTATATTATTTGTTCAAGACAAAAATTATATTTACTAATAGTTAACATTTTTAATTTTTTCAGTGCCTACTAACTTGGATAAGACATTGTTGGTGTATATGGAAGCTTCATACTGATCATAAGATACTCTCTTCACTTTTCAAAATCCTCTATGTGGCAAATGATGAAGCAACTATATCACAAATTCAAAATCTTATCATAACATTTATACAATTGTGTACTAAAGAACAGCAGAAGCAAATTTATAGAAATTTGGAAACAGATACTGTAAACACTAATGCAGTTTTATCAACTAAGATTAATGAAATAAAACGGCATATTATTACTTAATAAAGTATTTTATTGTATATTTGTAGATTAATATTGTGTATAATGTATAATGTATAATGAAAATATTCTTAAGTATATCATAATTCATAAACTTTTATTATATTGGTTAACAAGTTAATAACAATTAATTGGATCTTCTACCAGCACTTACAAGCTTTAAAAGAGCCATTATCCTACAGTACAGTATATTATAAAGAGATTTATAACGAATTACATTTTAGTTTTATACATCTTTTTGTGTATATTTCTATCCTATTTGCATTGTGACAGATTTGATTAAACATGAGCATAAAAAATCTCGCAAGGATTATTCGAGATTTCGGTCAAAATACGACAAACTTCATCAATAGTAGGCCTTTTGTTTTTATCATCCAAACACTGCTGTGCTAGATTGTAAATACTCTGAGCTT
This sequence comes from Abrostola tripartita, assembly GCA_905340225.1. Lineage (NCBI taxonomy): Eukaryota > Metazoa > Arthropoda > Insecta > Lepidoptera > Noctuidae > Abrostola > Abrostola tripartita. The sequence goes on from HG996494.1 coordinate 4,748,658, forward strand.
TTGTCCATTTTTCTACAAAGCGGTCTAAAAGACTACTTATATCGCCATTAAGGCATGTTTCCTCCACATAGTTTTTTATGTTTATGTTCTCACCATTGGCTGTAATAATTGGCTTACAACCAGTCAATAATTCTAACAGGACTATTCCAAAGCTGAAAATGTCATTTTTTTGTGTAACTGTACCAGAGAAACCTTCAGGTGCCATGTATGCCGAGGTTCCCATCATGGACTTGGTGGTAATAAATGTGGTCTCCAGTTGTTTAGCTAACCCAAAGTCACATAGCTGAAAAAAATGTATAATATTATAATTGCGAAATTAAGAATACTAAAAAAATAACATTAAAATAATATGCAAACCTTTGGTACACAGTCTTTGGTCAGCAAAATATTTGCACTTTTCACATCTCCATGAAGATAATAGCTTTTCCTTGAAGATATAGACTCTGACTGGATTTCAGTATCATCAATATCAGGTGTTCTTTCACTGTGGTGAATGTACTGAAGTCCCGCAGCAGTTCCTTTCATTATATTAATTCTCTGTTTCTCAGTCAATACTTTTGAAGCAATTTTTTGTTGCAAAGACCCACCATCAATGTACTCACATACAATGCATGGTGTTGGCCCATCTATAGAATATCCAAATATAGGCACAATGTTTTCATGTCTGAGATGAGAAAGAGATTTAACTTCTGTGTTGAACACTCTCATAGCAGTTTCACAGCTAATTTGAAAATGAATTCTAACTTTCTTTACAGCTAGAAGACCATGTCTCTGGTGTGTACCAACATACACTTCACCAAATCCTCCACTACCAATTTTTCCCACTGGTCCAACGGGTTTGTCAATGAAGGTTTCAGAAAACTTATTTGTTATTGCCTCTAGTTCTCTATATTCAAAGTGTACTAGTTTTTTATCTTCTAATATAGCATTGTCTATTAACTGACTGGGATATTGAGAGAGTTCACTTTGTGGTGTCATATTAACCTGAGAGGATCCACTGTCAGTAGTAGCAGTAGTGTTAGTTATAGCATTACTAGTTGACTGGTCAAATTTATCTTTAGGTATCAATACATTGAAGTCAGGTAAATCTTCTGAAGCTAATTCTGATTTTGGGAATTGTAATGGGATGGGGACAATATTTCCCATAGCACTTAAATTAGGGATATTCTCACTTTGTATGCTATCAGAAAATACAATCAAGTCACTTGGAGGTTTTAGTTGTCTTGTAGTGCGGTTACAAGCAGCTTGGTCATGGCTGGAATGGTGAAGCTTATCACTTTGTATTGAATCCATTGCATTCAGTTGTTGTTCAACACTTTCATCATTAAGTAAGTCTGTCAAGTTTATAGGTATTACAGCTCCTGGCCCTTCGTTAGGTCTAGGTGGTGGTAGCTCTAAAATATAAAGTTACATAATTAATAATAATTATACCTAAAGTAACATAAAGCCTTTTCAGATCAAGTAAGAACCTCCAAGCATGCGTGCAATTTCATCAACAGCTCTGAAAATATGTGCGTCTTGTAAGAACTTCATGAGAATGCCCAAAGTTGGTCTAACTCTTCCTGATGTGCCCCATTCATCAAACAATACTTCAGCACATTTCCTATTAGTATTTTTAGCATGCTCTGCAATCAGCCTGTAAAAACAAAATAAGAAGTAACACTACAACTTAATGAAGAGTTAAAATCTCTTCTTATGTAGTAAAATATTTACCTCATGTGCTCACAGTTGTATTTACGTTCAAAATTATCACTCTGCAAGTCTTTCGGTATTAGAGGCACAACCTTTTGCCAATCTTGATTTATCTCCAATATGTTAGCTATATTGCACAGAGATGCTGCAGGCAATTTTCTTAACTCCATGTTCCGTTGCATTGTATTAATCATAATTATTATTTTAGCTACTGGTGACTATTGAGGCTATTAAGATTTGTAAGTAACTACGTCTGTAATATCTACTCTTTTGTAATGTGTTATTAGTCGGTGAATCATATCAAAATCACGTATCTAACGTATTTTCCAGTTCATAAAATGCCTATTGTATGATAAGAAGTTAATGGTTAATATGAATTTGTTTACGATAGTAGAACTACCTACTCGTGGAGTTAAAACAAGGCCACTTTAATTTTACACTATTTGACACATCACACCATTCCGTGTAAAATAATAAATATTGACAATTGACACACAATATGTCAGTAGACAGCTGTAACTCAGACAAAGGAATATATGGATCCGGTTACATATACCTACAAAAAACGGGTGCCTACCTACTGTCTCCTAGGACGCAAAACATGGCGGAAATCATAAGGAATGCTCCAGATAGAATGGTCAATGATCATCGATATCGATAAGTTTTTTAATCGATTTTATGCTATGAACTGACTTTTACAAAGGAGGTTCTATGTTGGTTAACATATTTTTAGGGATCCGTACCTATAAAAAATGTAACTTCTAAGTCAACGAAATCAAAAGATACTTCTACATAAGAAAATTTCGGCTAAATTAAACAAGGTGAAATAGTTATTTTTATTTAACCAGAAATATTCTAGCCACTTCGCTGGTTGATTTCGAGGTACTATGCATGACTGGCGCAGTGCATGCTTAGAAAATAGCTTGCCCGAATACGGATTTACCCGACAAACTTTCGTCCCAACGTCAGTGGGATGAGCCGCTCTGTAGGTTGACACGGAAGCAATTATTTAATACGTCAATCAACACTACAGAGCGTGCGCGTTTGCTGGCTGTGGGTGAATGGGAGTCGGGTCTTTGGCTGCAAGCACTTCCGTCGTCCAGCATAGGAACGATGTGGGATGACAACACTTTCCGGATTGCCACCAGTTTGCGTCTAGGTACACCCTGTGTTGCTCCTCACCGGTGTCACTGTGGTGAAGCTGTCGACAGCCTCGGACGCCATGGCCTGTCCTGCGCCAGGAGCGCTGGTCGCATACCGCGGCACGCAAATTTAAATGACATTATTCGTCGAGCTCTTGTCACCGCCGGCGTACCAGCTACATTAGAACTAAATGGCTTGGTACGTGACGATGGGAAGAGACCAGACGGTATGTCTTTGATGCCTTGGAAATTGCACGCAAAACGCAACGGGTGTCGATACCCTTGCACCTTCTCATGTTTCTGGCTCAGCAATTTGCGCTGGCACTGCTGCTGCTGCTGCAAATTGGTAATTGTATTTTTGAGCCGTTTGGGGTCGAAACATTTGGACCATGGGGTCCGAGCGCTCACGCGCTGTTTAGAGACATAGCGAAACGCTTAGTTGAGTCTACACGTGACCAAAGGGCTGGTGCATTTTTAGGCCAAAGAATAAGCATTGCTATTCAACGTGGCAATGCTACCAGTCTTTTGGGCACGTTACCAGTTGACATAGATGGGGATCAATATTATGATGCTTTTTAAATTTTTATATTTTTGTGTGTAGGGATTATTTTTAATTTATGTTAGTTTTAAAATGTAAATAATTGTAAAATAGTTACGAAGAGAGATTACATTTATATTTCTAACTTAATAAAAAAAGAAATAATTAAATAAGGATTTTCTGCAGAATTCAATCATTTAGAAGTAAAACTCATAGAGGATTTATTTTCTTTTCTTTACATTGAATATGTGTATTTTAAGCAGTGTGATCATAATTATGTAACCAGTAACTAAGGCCATCTAAGGCGCCGCAGATGGCGATTTTTTTTAAAATTAGTAATTTGCTGTCCCACTTCTAGGCAAAGACCTCCTCTTTATTTTTCCATTCTCTGTTCGATGACATTTCTGGCCATGTCTTTCCTAGGGTAATAACACTATTATAACATTATTTTTTACTATATGAATGACAATTAAAAAGTGGCTGCTTTAACTTTATAACAGGTACCTAGCCTGAAGTTCATTTTCAAGCAACAAGCACAGAAAACTAGGTTGGTAAGTACAATAAATATTAATAATATATATTTTTACATAATTTAGGGATTATAAAATTTGCATAAATAATATCAAAAGTCCCAGGTTTCTCTTGAAAACTTCGGAGGCAAGTGGCTGACAATTTCTTGGATTTGAGTAAGCTTGTGCTGGGCGGTGGTCCGTCGCCATATAACTGGACACTCTGAATTCTCACATTTTAATGTTTGGTTATGGCCGCAGCATGATGCGCAGATCTGTTAAATAATACAATAATAGTATTTATACATTAACAAAGTCATATCGTTTGTATCGTTTAAAAAAACAGTATATCGCGACAAGAGAATTAAATCCCTTAAATAAATAGTATTAGGCTATTTTTTGTCGTTGTTAAGGTATATTATCTATTATACCTACTCACTTCGTTACAATACTGTACATGTTTGTAAGCAGTGGCTAGGCGTGTGACGAGTGTGGCAGCGGTGCGCTGCGCATGCGCGTCCCCGGCGCACGCGGTGCACACGGCGTCGCGCGCGCTGCGGGCGCCGCACACCGCGCAGCGCTCGCGCCACATGTAGCGGGCGATGCCGTGCTGCGCCGCCCCCGCACCAGCTTCACGATTGTACCCGATTTCAGTCCACCTAAGAGACATTTGTTACAGTATTCAATACAAATAAAACACTAACAGTATTCGCTCAGTGTCTCACCACTTATACACATCAACGCCGAGCAGCGAGAGACATCGATGCAACGGGGGCAGCAGCACCCGGGCGGCGTAGTAGGCCCTGTGCGGCTGCAGCGCGGGGTCCCGGCGCAGCTCGCGGGGGGTGCGGGCCAGGCGCAGCAGCGCGGCGCCGGGCGGGCCCGCGCTCACCAGCCAGCGCACGCGCCAGCCGCTGCGGGGCAACGCGCGCCGGTCGCCGGCTGACACCCGCCTGCACACGACCCACCGCGACACTTGTACTATGTGGAATATCATCATCATCATCAGCCTATCTCAGTCCGCTGCTGGACTATGTGTAATATGCTGGTTTTAATTTGGCCGGACTGCAGTCGACCATTCGTAATGCATAATATACCAAAACGGCTCGAATAGCTAACTTCAGTTCAGTCAACTAAGAATACGCATACTAAAACTAGACATTGGCGTGAGTATAGCAATGCCAGGCCTTTGGCGCAGTAGCCTCGTGATTGGAATGGATTGCAAAAGGATATGGAATTCTAACACCGCACGAGGCAAATAGTCGTCTCAGGCTGAGAGTGAAAAGCATCACTACTTGATGCTGTTACGCCTGAAATAAATATGAAAGGAAGTATATTTGCACACATACTTAGCAATTTCGTTAGGTGGTGCAGACGCGCCGGGTCGGTACCCGTTGGGTCCGTGGTACTCGCGAGTGAAGAACAACTCGTGCAGCGGCAGCGTGCCGTCCGCTAGCCGGGCCAGCGTGGACATCACGGAACGTTTGACGCGAGACATGTCGCCGCTCTCAAACAACTCGCATAGAGCCCGCTGTAGAAGCTGAAATATTGTACACACTTTGAGGCGATCAAATTAAATAAAGATGATCAACTAATACATAAAAAACTGGAATTAAATATATTCAGAAAAAAAGGTGTAGAATTAATATGAAAACTGAAAAAACTAACTTAATACGGCTTGTTAGGCAGATATAAAATCTACTTAGGTGTGACGTCACGGCTAAGTACAATTTACATTGCCTCGTACTTGTGCTCGTACATTTAGTTTTTTTCGCAAGAAGGTTAAAGAACGACCTCACCACAAATTTTAAATCAGTGTATTTATTTATTTTTCATGGATTTTATATATTTTTTATGTTTTCGTATCCCTTTTAAACACCTGTTTAAAATTTGATTAAATCCTAAGTAACTCCAATAAAAATGTAGTCATGATCCCTATCGTTAGTTCAACTTTCATTAGTTTGAAGTTTGCAATATCTATCTATCTCATGTGGAATGGTAATCGATCGTGCTTACTTTAATTCCGGCGGGACATCCATCCCGGCGTACCGTTTCGATTCCTTTAGCTTCATACACCGGCTTCTCTTGATCGGGGCTCTCATACATGTAGCCGACGTAACGCTTCTTTGTTTGTAGGATACATGGCTGGTACACCTTTTTTTTACATGGTTATATTAACGATTTAACGATATATGTCATATGGGTGAGTGTAACTTATAAGCAAGTTGGAGGCATGAGGAATAAGGCTAGCAATAGCGTTCATTATGGCGTTCTTGGCAACAGTGAGGCAGATGAAGCAATAGCACTAAGGCCAGAGAGATGATTTCCACATAGATATATACGAGTAGTAGCACAACGGCCATGGGAGCATAGTATACAACATGTCCCATTTCAGATCTTGCGTTAACCCTGTAACGACCTGTATAATTGGGACACAAGTTACCAATAACTACATACTGGGTAACTGTGTGGGTCACCAAAAAATGGTTCATAATGATCAGTAGAATGGTGTGTTTTTCGGCCTAAACTGTATTTACAATGTATTACAGCTGTTCAATAAAATTGAGCTCAATGACACTGGACTGGACTAAATGTACTGCATAGTTGTTTTATGCTTTCAAGAATTCGGGCTAGGCACCATAGAAAAAAAAGTTTATAATTATCAGTAGAATGGTGTGTTTTTCTGATTATAACTTTCAATTAACCCAGTATATGTATATTCATCATCATCATCCGCACCCCGACTTCACCCACTGCTGGGTATGGGCCTCTCTTTTTGTGTGCCAGTCTCCACGTTGAATGTATATTACTTATACAATGTGTAGGTAAGTATTACTTATACAATATGTAAGTAGTATACCTAACTGTAAAACCAACTTTTCGATAGATGTTTACCTTTTCAAGTTTGAGTGCGACTGGCGACGGATTGTCAGCGGTGACTGCGTCAGCGATCTGCTGTCCGATCTTAAACGCTTCTGCACGAGTCCCACCGGGCACCAGGACGAACATGGAGTCGGTATCACCGTAAATAACCTGTGACATAACAATAATACTGTAACTACTTTTTAGTAGGATATGAAGGCTCACCCACTCTTACTCATGTAAAATAATTGGCGTAATGTAATCTTCAATTATGACCTATGAAATAATAAGAGTAATGTGGAAGCACTGTACCACTGCCTACCCTAACAGGGTAACAGGTGTAATGTTATGTTTCTTTTATTCTGAAATGATAAATGCATGATGCTAAACTTATATGTATTCGTATAATAGGTAACACCTATACCTTCGCGTTCCATTGCGTGCTCTCGCGCACCATCTTGATGGCTCGCTCGAGTGTCTCCCGACCCTTAGCCACGACGCTGTCACCGACCTCAATACACGGCATCCGACCGCTAAAGTTTGCAGCAGTGTAACCGTACGTCACATTTGCTATTAATTTTAATCCTGCAAATTAACATATTATACAAGGTGTTTTTTTAATCACCGTTGATTGGGGTAAATAGCTTGTGTAATAAAACTTATAACGGTTTTTTGAGTTTACCTAATTGCCTGGAATGCATAGCTTTCTTCATAGTTTCATCGGTCTGTGCTTTCATATTCTTCTTCACTGCCTGTCTAGCTGCTAGGATCCTTCGCAACAGCGCAGGAAGGACACCACGGCGTACAGATGCTTTTACGAACCCTACCCCCACGGGCGACCAGTGCACCAAACCCTTTTTAACCAACGTTTCCAGTTGAGATTGTGGTATTTTAAGTCGCCATGCCCCAAATTCGTATGCAGATTCTCTGAAGCACATAAAACACACAAATGTGGTACATCAAGAACCGAGAGTAGGATGTATAAGAAAAAATCATGCCATACATAAATATCACGTTGGGAATGCAAATACACATTGATAAAATAAATGTTTGGTCAAACTTACCCATTGATATTTTGGACTCGCCCGATGCATGTTGAAAAGCAGTAATTGTAAGCAATCATCATTGATGGATACAGGCTTTGGAAGTCTAAAACGATGACTGGGTCGGTGTAGAAGCGAGATTCTGTTAAAAAATAATATTAAGTTTTTACAAATCTACTTTTTAAACAAGCAAGGTTACAAGTCAACATGTAGAGTATATGACAAGGTCAAGACAATTCAGGGTTCAAAAAATGTTTTGGTGGATCGGTGGTTGGACGTACTAAGTCTGGTACAGTGTCTAACTATTGTCGTAGTCAAGTGTCGTAGAAGGCAATATTCACACCTTTTTTAATTAACATACCTGGTTCAAAAATAAGCGGAAGACATTCCGGTGCTCGCATTGCAGCCCTCTGCTTTACTGTTGGTGAAAGTGCTATCAGGTTGAGCGGCTTGGCTGCCCGCAACATCAGTGACTCAACTCGGAACTGAGAGCCCCTAGATAAAACCTCCCACCATTGGAGTCCAAATAATCGAGCAAGTTCGGATGTGCGATCTTGGAAAAAAAATGTCCACTCAATAATAATGATGAAATGCAGTTAATATGAAGTCATGTTAATACAGTACAGGTACTTACTAATAATATCGAGCTTATCCAACATTCTCACAGTTCCAGATAGCCTTGTCAAATAATACTCAACTGGTATCCACCGTAATAATCTTGACTCTTCCCGCCACCACGTCGCCAATTGAGCGTAACTGTAATTTGGGACTCTCTCTTTCAACACCTGATACATACAGTTCTCAAAACTATAACTAGACAGGGCCATTTCGTGCCGGAATATACGCCATACATTTAACATGACTCTTCCAATAATTTTTCCTTCAAAATCATTTTCCTCGCTTCTCCAGCGTTTTTGCCGATGTTTCTCTGTTATTCGTGATACATCTTTAGCGACATCTAAACCTAAATTTTGAGCTCTTTCTAAAAGATATCCCCAAGAACTGATTTCTATTTCATAGCCGCACATTATATCTGGGTCGTGTTTAATAACTAATTCGATTACTTTTTCCAGCAGGATAGTTTCACTGTCGACATAAGTTACATCTAAGTTAAAAACACATCTGTCTAAGTATTTGACTTCAGTCACTTCTTCCACGACTATAATTTTTGTAATGCTTTTTTCTAAGCGGTGTCCGGCGGGACAGTCGTTCGTAATTGTTAAGAAAACGGCACATATTGGATCTATTGCTGGATCAGGACTTAAGTTTCCTCTGACTGATGTATGAACTTCCACAAACATGACTGTAAGGTAATTTACCTAAACCAAAAAGCCAATCGATTAAAAGCGAATATATATTACGTTACGTATACGTTGAACTCCTGTGAAAAATATTAAATTACACTTACATCTTCTATGGGAGTTACGCTGCCGTTCTCTGGTTGATTTTCAGTACTTCCAAAGCACAAGAAAGAACCATCAGGTTGCATGGTTATTTGAAGACTATTATTTAACTTGGGTGTATCCTAAAAATCATATTATTCAAGAATCAAGAATCAAGAAATTTTATTTGTGCAAACATGAGTATACATATAAAGCATGCAAGATGGTCAATAAACAAAAAATATCGTCACGTTTGGCCTTTTAGGCGTACAAATATACAGTCTGTGCAATATACAGTCTTATTATATAGGACATACACAAAATAATGATAATCAACGACGTCCAAGTAAACTAAAACACAAAAAGCTAAATTATACATAATTGGCAGTCATTTTCAAAATTACACACAATTTAACAATTACTATTATTGGCTAATAAATTTATTATTTAGAAATTCCTGTATGTCATAATATGCCTTTCCTTCTAAATGTCGTTTAACCTTATTTTTAAACCCGTGGACATTTAGGTCCTTCCAAACTTTTGGAAGCTTATTATATATTATGGGAGCCATACAAAAGATGCTCTTTCTCAGTAATGCAGTTTTTGACTGATGTAGACAGAGAACAGTATCATCGCGTCTGCTACGAATGGTAACCTCCGATAGTCGTGGAAATAGCTTTTGGTTACATTTCACAAATAAGGCTACTTCTAATATATAAAGTGAAGGTACAGTCAATATTTTGTAATTCGTAAAGTATGGCTTGCAGGTTTCGGTTGCCTCTAATTTAAAAATAGTCCTAATACACTGTTTTTGGGCCTTGAAGACTATTGTCTTATCAGTTGAATTGCCCCAGAAAATTATTCCATACCTAAGGTGCGATGAAATTAAACCGTGGTACGCTGTGAGAAGTGACTCTACTTTAAGCACTGGAGTTAATTTGTACAAAGCATACGTGGAGCTGCTAATTTTTTTACTAAGAGTCTCGATGTGCTCTTTCCAGTTTAATTTACTGTCGATAGTCACTCCAAGGAATTTAGTAAAGCTATTATTACCAGTAGGCCAGTTTCGCAATTGGTAATAAGGTAGATTTAGAAATTACCTACCTTCTCGTCAGCTTCTAAATTAATACTGTTATCAATTTCATTCAGTCCTAATGCTTGCGAGTTCTCTAATTCGTCTATATTTTTACTTATATCAACATTTTTATCATCGAAGTGTTCATTTTTATAATCACTATCTTTACTCACTAACCACTCTTTTACTTCTCTACTGGTTGGTGGTTTTTTTAGTGGTTCTAAAATACATTTTCTATTCCCTGCTAGTAACACCTTAAAAGTATCTGGTTTCAAAGATTCTTGTGGCATTTCATTAGTTTGTAGAAATAGTAGATGTCGCCACTCCTCAATACTGGTTATGTCTAACACTTTTTCATATGGTTTTTGATCTCTTGAATATTTGCTATTTACTTTAATTAATAATTGGCCAATTTCGACTTTGTCTCCAACATCTTTATGATCAGAATAATAAGGCTCTGGGTTTTTTATTTGAGGTATATTGTACTGCCGCAAACTAGAGCATACGTAATTAGCAGTCGGAGGCTTAATTCTAGGCGTAATCATTTTCATTTTATTGATGGATATTGCAGTAACGTTTATATCATAGTCTTCTTTGACATCATTTTCACGTGCTTCGTTGGTATCAATTAAATCTTCAGAACTATGTACATTTACCTCTGCGAGTTTAATAACATCAGTTTTCGGTTCACTATCTGTACTATTCGTATATTGTTCAGCTTTACTTGAAGTATTTTGTTTTATATCATCTATCGTCATATCAAACATTTTAGATGTATCATAGAAGCTCATTATGCCTAACTTATCACTTTCACAATAAGATTGTGTACTATTTATACTGTCATTAAACGTTTGATTTAATGATTCACATAACTTAATGTTAGAAGGTCCTGGTTTAGGTTCAAAATTGTTTTTTAAATCATAACTTTCAGCTTGTTCGGGCTGTAAATGTATACGACTTTTTGTTGCATTATTTACTAAATCAAAAATAGATTCATCTTCTACTTTAATTTTTACTACATCACCTGTATTACAATGCATAGATTTATCTAAAATACTTTCTTGTTCCAGTTTTACAACTCGCCTTAGATGCAAGTTTGAAATATTTTCTATAGTTTCTCTTGAAACATTTATTTCATCTATTTGACTTGTATCCATCGTAGATTCTGATGTATTATCTACCTCTTCGGCTTTTTTAGACTTGGGTCTTGACAAACCGAGTTTGAAAGGTCTCATTTTTCTTTTTCTTACTTTCTTTACATCTATTAAAATAATTAGTGAACTGTGTTAAAAGTTTTGACTATACTTAAAGTGTAATTAATTGTTAAATACTTACGATCGTCATCACATGTACCATCAAGTTGCGGAATATTAACACCGTCCCAAAAAGAATCGTTCCATGAAGAAGCGTCTTTACCTTCATCACCTTTACTAAAATCAATCGAAATGAGAGACAAATGTTCAAAGTCCCTATTTACATGAAGGATGGAATATTTCACTAACTATAAAATTACAAACCTTTCGTCTTGGTTAAGAAGTATGGTTCTCTCATCAAATATTTGTGAATATTCAGCATCATCATATAATTCATCATCTTCACCATTCTCTCCATTGGCGGGGGTCCCCATGACACTGTCTTCTTCTATTGTTTTTTCATCCATATCTTGTAACATGTCTACTAATTCCAGATCTTCATTGTTTACTAAGAAATAAATAAAAGGTTTTTTAGGGTAATTAATTTAGGGCGTTACGAAATCCTATTTAATTTTTAATTTTCTTCTTATATACTCACATAAAACTTGACTGTAATGCAATGAAAGACTGCTGTTAAGAGCCATACTTTCGTCAACAAAGGTATTATCCATATCTTCAGCAGCAGTCTCATTATCTCCTCTTAATGTCTGATTAAAACTTGCACCTAGTATAGTATCAGGCAAATGAACACTAACATCTACAGCATTGAACAATTGTGAACCCTCCATACTTTCAGCTGGATATTGCACTATATCTACAGGCTTAGTATCAGATTCAATTGTCACAGGTTTATCAATCAAATCTGACATTTTCACCAAAAACATTTGTTCATATTTATAATGTGAGTCAGTTTCTTCAGCTTTAATTCTACCTTGTGATAGAGATTTTGAAGCAAGAGATATATTTAACTGTTTTCGCCTCTCTGTTTCTTGGTTCCAAACCTCCTCCAATCCTGGATTTTCTATTCCATCTCCTTTGCCAATTCGTTGTCGGTTTATGATATGAGCTGCAACACAATCTGCTTCATAAAAGCATGAACTTTCAGGTTTAAGGAGAAAATCATTGCATGATTGCTCATCGTGGCTGTTCTGCAAGATTGCTTTACGAAACTTAACACATTGTAAATCTATATTGCTCATTCCGAAGAGATTGAAATCTATAAAAAATTGTAGAGTAAAATTTAAATGTGATTCATGAGGTTGGAATGGCTGGCCTAAAATGGCGCCATTACTACATAGTTCAACAGCCTGTTTTATTAAACCAGGGCTGTATAAAAAAACCTTTAGATATAGGTGTTCTCTGTTGTGATATCCATAAAATGGTCTGAAAATGTTAGAAGAATATGGCAATTACACAGGAATTCTGAATTGTTACACTATGTATACAAACATTACAATTTTATGAACAGTATAGTACTTACAGCCCTTTTACCAATGATATTTTGTATACATGTTGGTTTGCGGACATTGCTTGTTTCAAAGCAATATTTAATGCTTTATCCAAACTAGCCGCAATCTGTAAATTATAAAATATTTTTTCATATTTCTCATTGAATATCTGCACTCTGTAAGTCCAACATCAGTTTAGATGTTTTTTAGAGAACATAGATTGGCTATCTAAAGAATTTAATATCTTGTGCAATAGCTCAAAAACCTGAGTTATTACACTATATAAGGTGCATAATTGTGATCCAGCAACAAAAGTAAACAAAAAAAAGTACATACAGACGAACATAGAACCTCCTCCTTTTTTAAAGTAAATTTCTTGCAATTACTTATAAGTAAGTCACAAAAATTTCACAACAAACACAATTCTACACGAAGAATTAATATAAAATTGTGTTACGTATGGATTACTAACCTGATATAAAAACTGAGGTTCTGGATTTGGTGTTGGGCATGGTATATAAAAGTATGGAAACACTCCATGTACATGTAGGCATGCTTTGTGACCATCTGTTGTAGGCCCAAATATCCTTAACACAGGAACCTGAAATAATAGTACCTGTTATACAACTGAAGTTGTTATTGTAGAACAGTAATTGGAGTAATAAGAGGTAAAAAATTGTTTTACAAAATAGGGATTACAGCCAGTATGAATGAATTACCTGTTTTATATCTGTCCCTCTAAAATCGGAATAAATCACATCTATTCCTGGTGTCGGTTTAGTTAAATAATGATCACACACTACAATTCTTACGGAAAATTCGGGGTTCACTGAATTACTATCTGAAAAAAGTAAGTACAAACTTAAATAGTTTTGTCTACTTGTTTAGAGTACGTAATTCACTCTATGTTGAATCTCACTTACAACCCGAGGCGTTCATAATGGATATTTAAATGTTTTACATATTACATATTGAAAATAAGTGAATAAAGTTTAAAAAATAAGTTGATAGTATGATATTTTATTCGAGTCCTAACCTGTTTACTTTAGGTTTACAATTTTTGACATAACAGACAATTTATTACATCGACAGCTGAGATTGACAGTGACAACCTCAAGCTCAAGACCAAAACCATATATTTTTTTTAAATAAAAATAGACCCACAAAAATGTCTAACTGCAAACGGTTGCAGTCTTAACTCGAATTTGGCAGAATAGTTGGAAGCCCGACTCAATTGCCGCAAGAAGAAAAAAAAATTTTTTTTTTTAAATTATGGCAATTGTTAGTGGAATCATGTAGAATAAAAAACTTATTAAGTGTTTACTTAAAAACACACAGCGTCGATACGTCGATATGAAGAATGCTTTCGTGAACTTACCGATTATTCCCGCTATACTGGTACTATACTGTTTGTCACAGCTAAAGGGCAAAATATCCTTGTCGTTATTTACGATAGGTTGCCCCCCTTGAATCCCTGTCATAGCGTTTTGTGAAAATTCTCGCGCTAACGGCTTTAAAACTTTTCCAAGTGAAAATTTTTAATAAAGTCGAATTTTCAAACCTAAAATAGGGATAAAGTGTGCAGTGGAAGTTGCTAAGTCAGTGAGTGATAAAAGTGTTACGATTCCACAAGATGTGACGGAAAAAATGGTTGAGACGTCCTTTCGACCGAAGCTATCTTTTTACGAAGAGTAAGACAGTTTATCTTCTAGTGGAGAAAGGGTGTCAGACTCGGAGTCTGAGGGTGAATCCTTGCGCCTTCCTAACAAGAGGATATGATAATGATAGTCTCACCATAATCGTCGCGTCGCGTGCTCCACCAAACCGCGTATACACCTTAATGATATTTAAACACTTTCATATAAATGCTTGGCAAGATGTAAAGTTTTCTAAATCACCACAGTGCTTTTTTGGCTTAACCTGGGTTTCTTGAACTCAAGGTTAATGATGGGCTATGCCTTTTAAATAAAAGGAAGGCCTACTTAATGCCCACTGAAAGAGCTTTAGTTGGTCTAACAGATGGCCTATTAGAACCTAAAGAAATAGGATAGGTAATTAAGCCAGTAGTTCCCTAGGGAATTAACAGTATCCAATTGATGTTACAAAATACTTGCAAGTCGTCTGTAGTAAAAGAGCAGACTATGATATAGAGTAAGGCGAGATCGCTTGATAGGGAAAATTTCTAATAAGAATCTTCAAAAGTCATTATAATAGGTGCCACTAAGTGTAGACAACTTAATTGATCAAAAGGCCCTTATGCATATACAACAGCCCTTAGGAGGAACGGGTAGAATTCTCAATACACTAACATATCTAAAAGATAACAAGCCTGTAAAGAGACATAGTATAATGCATGAACCAGCTGGCTCTACTATCTAGACACAGCCTGGGTTTTTAAAACATACCTTGACATTTAATTCAGGCAGTAATAAGTTATCCCAAAAGAGGATTAAGAAAGTATAATAAAAGAAACAATTCCTTTTGCCCAAAAGATAAATGATAACTATCAATGACTAATATTTAAAGGGGTAATATTAAATTTTATATAAAAACACATTACTTATTGGAACGAAGTCGGAAAAAAAAAAAAAAAAGGTTTATCATAAAAATAATATCCGGTGCTTGCATCCCATTTAAAGACATTTCCAAGAACCACATCGAGATGACAATGGAGATTAAGCAGGTATGTCAATACAAAATCTTTCCAACTCATTTCCTATGCATCAGTACCTGACTTTCTTCAGGAGCGGGGCTGGATGGTAAAGATAGATAACTCAGATACTTATTTTCGTGGCAGGCATGATGAGATGTTTTACTTTTTCATGTATTATTATGGTTTACAATGGAGTAATCCTTATGTCAGCAAAAATGTCAGCTTTACCATTTGACCTTGCATCTACTCTGACATTTGCAGCTATGACGAATTGGGTCGCGAAGACCTTTCGTGCCAGAGGGATACGCACTCTAGTCTGTCTAGATAATTTCCTCTGGACCCACCAGGACCAGTCCAAGTTGATCCCAACTGCGGAAGTTGAGAATCAGTTGGAATCGCTGGGATGGTACATAAACTACCCTAAGTCTATAGTTCGCTTAGTGCAGCAGTTAGAGTACTTAGGTATAACCTGGAACACCCAACTAGATAATATAATATCATTGTTTCTCCAAAGAGTATTAAAGAAATTTATTAAGTTTTGACTGCTACGCAGTAGACACAATAGAAGAACTATTCTTTGCGGCTCACCGGTTGGCCAAGTGGCGTTCAACGTATTAAAGACAAATAAAAGATAAAAATGCACTCTATTAGAGGTACAAAGGCTATTGGGTCAATAAATCTTTACCAATTTTTGTGGTCAATTATGTTTTAACATATGTGAATATTTGTGGTAGCATAATTATGTGTCGCTACAGTGTTAAATACAAAATTGGGAACGAAGGGCGAACCCTTCTTAGGCTTACTGGACTTAACACGCAAGTTGTTAAAGTTGACAGACGGTCAGAATATACATCTGTCAGCTCATTACCTCTCGGGGAGGTACAACTGCACAGCCTATTACTACCCACATTCTAGTCCAATCAGACTCTGGTAGCCTACATTTGGTACAAGAGGGGGACAAACTCCTTAGGTTCACTGAACTTGACAAGCAAGTTGTTGAAGTTGACAGACAGTCAAAACATACATCTGTCAACTCATTACCTCTCGGGGAGGTACAACTGCACAGCCGATCACTTGTCCCAAGGACGACGGCTATTGGAATGGCATCAGTTGCCAGCCGAAACAAACCGATAATTTATCGTTGGGGCACTCCAGATGTCGAGCAGTTCGCGTCTGCAGACAAAGCCGTAGTCAACAGATTATTATGTCTCAATCAATTACAAAGCTCAATTTGGCAGTATTCTCGAACGCCTCTAATCTAAGGTTTAAACTTTAGTTAGGATGGATATTTCCACCTCTTTAATCTGATTTGATCCCTCGAGTTTAGCTCACCTCAACAGTAGGGTGTAGCACCTACATACTTATAGCTCCACTTTAGGAAGATACATTTTGGCTAATATACTAGCGGATCTAGAATCGCAAGCCCTAGAGCCACCAGTTACAACCTCGCGGAGAGGCTGGAGGACACAGCAACGGGACCCCCATCAGTATAAACAAACCAACTGGCTCTTCATGCCTGGTTAGTTAACAGTGGGAGAAACAAATCAGTTTGTAATTGGTCAGAAGTAGAGAAACAGAATTAACTTTTAATACAAATATAATGTTTATTAAAATACTCAGTCATAAAAAGATGTTTTAAATGGTGCGATGTAATAATGTAATTAGCCACAATTACAAGAGTTCTAGCATACTTACATATACATGAAAGGTTAACTTACAAAGTACGATTCTAGTGCAATATTACAGACTTACTGTTATTTTTCATCATCATCATCCACAGTCCAATTTCACCCACTGCTGGGTATAGGACTCTGTAAATTATATGTACATTCTATTATATATATATTCTGTAAATTTACAGTAGAACAGAATTTACTTGCAACAACTAGCTCTTAGCTATTGCTGCTGCTTAACTTATAGAATCAAAGTTACCAGTGTGTGATGTACAGATGGTTTTATGCGACACAGCTGCAATTCTTATGTTGGCATTGGGCAGAAGTAGTACATGAACTGCCATTATTCATGGAATTAGATGCTGATGTGCACATCTCTGATAGTAAAATAATCAAGTGGTCATTCTATGGGTCAAAGACAGACTCAATAAACCATGAACAAGCAGGAGAGCTTTTATTAAAATATGCTAACTAGCAAGTGTGCCAGCCAAGTTAAATGGACAAAACAACTCATTAAAGTTTCTAAGGTAGGAGAGAGAATAAAGAACAGCTAGATCACTGCCGTCTTGGTCTAGTGGTTGCTAAGTGTGAGTGCTGAACATGAAGTCCTGGGTTCACATCCCGGGTTGTGCAAACTTAGTGAGTTACTTCATAAGGTAGTTAAGTAGCAGCAGGGAGTCTGAAGGTGTGCCTGGTTGATGGCAATAGACTCGATAAACGAGGGTGTTACAATACACTCCTGCCTGTCCCTTTAGGGAATGCAGGTGTGAAGTTATGTTATGTTAAATCACTTATTAAAAACAGTAATTAAGAAACCATATCCAGCATGCAGCATATAAGAGGAGGGAATAACAGCTTCCCCAGGATCTGTTAGGTCTGCAGTAGCCTCTGCTAACTAGGTTGAGAACAAACCAGAGGGAACTAGCAAGAGTGATAAGACATTTAATATAATAAATATAAATTTATTGGTCAGAGATAGATTGAAGTAAAGGATCTCAGTTACAACTTAAAAACTTCCAACCCACATAAACTTTAATCATCATAATTATGTGATTGGATTTGATAATGTGTTGATATTAGAAAAAGTTATTCTAATTTTATTTTTAATTATAATTTGTTAATAACTATGTAGTTTTTTTATAATGATAAGAGGTTCATATTATTGAACTATTTAATGGTTAGAAGAGACTGATTTAATAACAGTATTATTGTTACTTCTAACTAAGTCTAACCCTCTTATGTTTACAGGATATACATTTATAAATATGTATCACCATAGTATCACATAGCGTTTTGTGTTTGTCACCAGCAGATATCAAACAGGTCTTCATATCGACGCTGTGTGTTTTTAAGTAAACACATAATATGATATTTTGAATTACAACAAAATAATTATTATGTGTTGAAAGAAAAACACACAGCGTCGCAGAAATAACTTCCTGGTGAAGACCATATGACAGGGATTCAAGGGGGGCAACCTATCGTAAATAACAACAAGGATATTTTGCCCTTTAGCTGTGACAAACAGGTATAGTACCAGTATAGCGGGAATAATCGGTAAGGTCACGAAAACATTCTTCATATCGACGCTGTGTGTTTTTCTTTCAACACATAATAATTATTTTGTTGTAATTCAAAATATCATATTATGATAAATATTATTTACAAAGACTATAAATTAGTACCTCAATGTAAATTACTCTGATACCACAAACTATGAACTAAATAGTAATGTTTATTTCGGTGATGGGGGATGCATTATAAATTAATTTCTCTCTATGGTAATGACTAAAATTATCCCAAAGGAAATGCACTTTCCAAAAATCTGTTTTCGCAATTAACGTGGGAAAACCATCCAGTTTAGATTCAGTTAATCTCGATACTTGTAATCTTGTATTGACATTAACAATTATTTAAAAAAAAATGTAACAAGAAAGACAAAGAGAGGATTTGCCTTCAGATGCCTTCAGGAAGCCAATTCGTTTACTCTTTCACCATAGCTTTCACTTACTAAATTTATTTGTTACACAGTAATTTAATGGCATTTAAAAATGTCAATTCGTGATTTTCAATCGTATTTTCAGCTTAGTTTTCAGTAGCAAACTTCTTAAATACCAATGTGTCCAAGTCAAGTAAAAGACAGAATAAAAATTCATTCTCTGTTAATTGGTCGTTGGTCGTGTTTTTGCCATTCACATTCACTTCACAATTTCAATATTTCATTGCGTTGTGTGCTACTTTTAAAATAGTTTAAAACAGTCATCACTGTTATTGAGTCTCTTTTAACATTTGTGCGGTAAACATAAAATTAAAGGTCTTTAAGTGGTAACTAGTGTGGTGTTTTGTTAATTTATTTTTTAGTAAAATGTAAAGTTATTTGAAAAATGATGTGCTATTTCAATGAAAGACTGAGCAAAGAAACACCGATATTTGTTCAAAGATAAGTGTTAAACAATAACGGAATGATGAATGATGAGGAGGCAGATTTGCGCGAACAGATATTTCACAATAATGTACGGGAGCAAATTGTAAGTAACGAAACAAAGGCTATTTTTACACCCTATTAATAAATAACAATATAATTATGTAGTCGACGTGCGACTTAAATTTTATATATGACCATGTCAAAACTATTTAAGTTATTCATGATTTATCATAATGGATCGACAAACAATATATACCTACGATTTGGGCAAGGACTACGTTATCAAAAACTCTGTTGCTTTGAGCGTTGTCAATTAATATTAAATAGATAGAACTTCTGCATTTGTCACTTCTAGAATTATTGATAAATATTATAAGCGTTACTCTTAACTGCCATTTTTGCATAGAACCTTGACTAATTGGTTGTTCTTGTGTTTTCTAAATGATTCAGCAATATGATCCCTTAAATTGTTGTATTTGTATGCACCTCATGTATAAAATGATAAGCTTGTAAGTGTCACATAAAATTAAATACAAAGATGATGTCTGTATAGAGAAATAGCTGGTATGGTCACCACAGTTGCAGACTTCTGTTATGAATTGCATGTTACCTCGCAGTTTCTGTCAGTCCCTAAATATATCTTATAAGTTAGTATCATTACACTTAGAGAGACATATAGGTACATAATAATAAAAGGAAAATCTTACAAATGCAAGCATCATGTAGTTTTAATCATTTCTATTCCTTATGAATAATAGAGTAAGTTTTATTTTAATTTTCTTTATCATATGGTAAATAATAGTTTAGAATAACCCTATTAGAACTTTCTTTAATCCATAAAAGGCTTGAAAATATACTTGGGTCTATTACTAGGAAAATTAACAGAAGCTGACTCATAAAACATTATACTAATATAACACTGATAGCATGTTTTATTAATGATTCAAATGTCTTCATTAAAAATAGTTAAATCATGTACATTACTTAACTAGTTTGTTAAAATAAGCAGTAAATTTTTTCTGAGGAAATTATCATAGTTTTTGGGCCATCTTTAGTAAATTGTATCCTATTAATAACCTACATAATCGGTACATATTTAGTATGTTAAGCTCCAACATCAGTAGGTTGGTAATTGTAAGACTATTAAATGATATACTAGGTTAATGAATAATTATGGGTATTTTTTATTTATATTTTGGTTTCAAATTAATACACCTCATGTTGTTTCAGATCTTTTTACTACTTTTTATCCTCCTGTACCTTGTGTCATTTATGTTAATTGAGAAATTCCGACGTCGAGACAGTGAGGATTACTTTACTGGAGATGAAGATGAGGTGAAAGTATACCGTATCAGCCTGTGGCTGTGTACATTTGCATTAGCTGTGTCACTGGGCTCAGCTCTATTACTGCCAGTCTCTATAGTAAGCAATGAAGTGCTCATATTGTACCCTAACAGTTATTACGTAAAATGGCTCAACAGCTCATTAATACAGGGTAAGTTTATGAACACACACACTGCTTACAAACTACCATAGGATTGTAGCATACCTATATTAAAAGAATTACCATTTACGAATTATTCAATCAAGAATCAAAATCACAATATAGCATGTGAAGAGATTAAATTCCCCTAAAGGTGGTATTAGATCGACGCGTCGAGGCGAGGCAGGGATGGGATGTACCAATGTACGCGAAATTAAATCTCGCTACCCTATCAGTACCGCGCCGAAAATAACAAATTAACAAATACTCTAATTTTGTAGCAATAAATTTTAAAATAGTATTTACAAATATTTTAATTTTCGCCTGAAGACACAAAGTATTGAAAAATACTAATTTTTTAAAAGATATTTGACCCTAGAATTTACTCATGGTACAGGATAAATCACAAAATATATTTAATTCTGTCTAGATATATTTCCCGACATTTATTAACTTAAGTTTTTCAGGTCTATGGAACCACGTGTTCCTATTTTCAAACCTCTCCATGTTCGTTTTCCTGCCCTTCGCGTATTTGTTCTCGGAGTCTTCTGGATTTCCTGGATGCCGGGGGCTTAGGGGCAGGGTGTATGAGACGTTTATAGTGCTTGCCCTGCTCGGTGTTGCTATGCTTGGTCTTGCCTACGTTATCTCAGCCTGGTTGGAAGGCGACCGCTCCAGTATTGATGCTTTGCTAAGTAAGTACCTACTCATATTTTAATTTAAAGTTTATTTAATATAGAATTTATTTACAACTAAGTTATTGAAAATAATATTTTAACTCGAAATTAATGTTAAACAACCTTACCTCTGCTCGTGCTTGTGTTTTCAATGGTCAAGGGTTTTCAATCTAGGTACTTACTTTAAATGAAGTATCAGTGTATACTGTTACAACAACAACAAAAAATATGTTCCTCTCCATACTATTTCAAGTCATATTAACTAGTTTTGCGGTTAAAGTCGTCTGTGTTATCATTATGCTTGTTGTGTTTAATTGACTGTAAAGAAGGCGAGCACAGAGTAATGGTTTAGCCAGACTCAATGCCAATAGGTGCGCCGATTGCCACGGAAACCGTGGTCCGTGGTACAGTTAAAACAAAAACACAATATATTTTCCAAAAAAAAAAAATTGAAGTCGAACGAAGCCACTCAAACAAAGGGCAGTCATCCGTGTCACGAATCATATTGTGTTGTCTTTCGGTCTATAACATCATATGATTGTCCCCCGTTTGTTTACTCGCTCGTGCGCAGCTAGCCACTAAGATTTTGTACCGGTTTCACATCCTCTATAATGAGGCCTTTCGTATTTTAAATGGTAATCTATGATAAAACGGCTAAATAGTTGCACCGACACGCATCACGCGAAGTCGTGAATGAAATATATGAAGTTGTCCGGCTTACTATGCCAACAGTACCTGCACATCAATAGTCCCCAGCCCTGACAACAAAACCTACGATGCGTATCAAGTGCATTAATGTATTGTATGGTAAAATTGTATTAACATTTGTCATTGTTTGCTCACAGATTTGTGGACATACCTTCCTTTCCTGTATTCCTGTGTGTCGTTCGTTGGAGTTCTTATGTTACTTGGTGAGTCATTAACATTATTTAATTTAAGCATGCTTAGTTACTTTATATTTGACAAGTAAAACTATTACAGACGTCAACTACTTAGAACTTATCAAGTTGGGTCATTAACCTGGTTGCTTTCTTGACTGAAATAGCTACGCGAACTGGTTCTAAAAACGTTTTCTATGAAATACTACATGATTGGATATGGCATTCAACAACGTCCAATATTCTCATCATAAACTTCTTTCCCGGATGCTATTAAACATGCTATACTAATAAGATTTCTCTGTATGTTTGTTATTTTGTTTGCACGAGATCTGAAATAAATACACAAGTTGTCTGACGTTACAGTAACGACAGACAATGACCTCTAATGATAACATTCAGTGTATTTTAAAGCGATTCGATCGGTACTCCGCTAGTAATAGAACATTAAGATCCTATGATAATGAGGACAAAGCTTATCTTAATCTGAGTCTTAATCTATAATTCGAAACTAAAATTCTAATAGGTATAGAAGAATGTCTGTATAAATCTCTTATCTCTCTTAATAACTGCCCGAGTTGTTCTTTTTGTTACTTACTATGCATTTAAATAGCAACAGTATTAAAGTCAAAGGTGACGTTATAAATATTATAAGAAATTATGATAAAATAGGAAAGTATTGTCGTTTACTGATATGATGGTCCAATGATAAGGCACCAAACAGCTGTTAACTTTTAAATCTAATAATCTTTTATTAGACCAGTATACACGTGAATACATAAACAAAATCTACGACGAAGTTTCTTATCTTCGTCCGGCAACATGTCCGTTTGTTAATCATGTTATAAATAAATTAAAATAATTACTAAACAATTGTCATTAAAGTAAATTGCATAATTTTATCGTTTTTGCGTCGAACTCTCTAGTTTTAAATGATTTTATTCTTCCTCTTCAATGTCGTAACCTACTTTCTTGTCAAGAAAGAATTGGATGAGTTCTTTATGTTGCGGGAACATTTCGTCTAATTCCTTTCTGCAGTCTTGTAGCTTATCCAATTCTTCAAGCTCTTTGTGTGCTTTGGCTTTGTAAAGGCGCGCTTTAAAACTTTTCTCGTTGAGACGAAGTGCTAGGTCACAGTCCCCGGTAACCTGGAACGTATTATTTTATGTATTCATAATAACCTTACTGTTTCTTATAAAATTGTTACCTACACGCTTTTCCGTCGGGTTAACTTGACCATTAGTTCAATATTTCCTGTCGTCGTTCAAAGTTACATACCAATGTTGTAGCACTTTTATTTTTAACGCTATCAGGATGTTATTATGCATTCACTAAATACTTTACAAAATGTCTTCGTAGGTATGTACTATTCAATAGAAATCTACGCTTATAACGCAAGTATAATTAAAGTGCTGATTGTGTTGTGTGTGTGTTGTTATTGTCCGTGTTTAAGTTTTATTTGTAGGTACAGTTTGTGCGATGGTATAAAAACTATTGAGTATAAGAACTAAAAAATACTATTTCAGCGCATCAAAAGGCGGCAAATACATATCATAATGCTAATCAATAACTTTATTATTAATCAATTATAGTAACCTGTACAATTTTAAAAGCTTTTCATTATTATAACCGATTGCGTTCATTGTCGTCGTTCGTCGATTGACGAACATATTGTTACAGGTACTTATGTCAATCTACATAGTACGTCTGCACTTAATTTAATGACACTTCTCGATATAAGCATTAATTTTTAGATAATGGGTGATTTATTTGTATGGAACTTCATAATTATATAGGTATGATTGACAGTCTGTAGTGGTAAATACTACTGATAACAGTTAATCATTGGATTAATATAATGGCTAAAAATAAAACATCTTAAAATAACAGATAGTGTTGAAGGTTCGAACAAAATACTATTTTTTTTTGTTTTGCGATCATCATCATCATCAGCTGAAATACGTCCACGGTTGAACAAACGTCTGTTTTGTGATATCTAGTGTTAAATGGTTTTTTTTCCTAAAATACATATGAATTTCTTTAATCTATGTATAATATATCTTTCCTGTAATCGCATTAACAATTATATTATTAATGTAGTAACGTTATCTATGCATAACGTTTCTTATAATACTGATAAAATTTCGTGTTCATAGATTAGGCTCTCTTTACATTTTGACCCATCATGTTTTATCTGCACAGTGCACGACGTCTAAGCTTTGATTAAATAATTAAATAATTTCAACTTTGTTGCTATGCGGATATAGGCTGGTAGACGCAGCTAAACCAGAAAGCTTCTAGAAGACGGTACTCGAAACATGACTGTGACATTTAGCACAGTTTAACGATAAAAAATACATATTATACACACTTTTATGTTTATGTACAGAACTATTTATATTCTCCACAGGCCAAGATAGGTCACTTAAACTGGAAATAAAATTATTTTTGATGTATTGTTTTTCGTAAGCGGAGGTTTGGAGTACTGTTACCTTTTCAAATTTCCCCAGCTTGATGCTTGTAAGGGCACGGTCACAGTACAGCATGGGGTTGTCTCGCACTTGATCTATGGCTCTGTTATAGTATGACAGAGCTTTATCGTACTCTTCGCGACGAAATGCTTTGATTGCTTGGGTGTTCAAGGTATCGGCGCGCTCACGGCGAACCTTGCGATCTTGGTAGCGTTTTTCAGCGTCTTTACTCACTTCTGCCATCCATGCTTCCTTGTCAACCTCCGTCTACAATTAATAAATGAAATGAGATAGATGATGATGATACAACTACTAACTAACATTTATATGCAACCACATTCTATATTTCTATAAATATTGTAAATTAAACTATATCTGTTACTGTCGTTTGCATATCAAAGAATAGAGATGTCAATATACTCAATACGGGGCATAGTTAATGCCGGTATGATCCTCGTTGATGAATGAGAGGGAAAAGTTTAAAAAAACTCAAGGAGTTGAAAATATTAACATAATTTTCTTGTTCCTAATCAAAAGTCTATGTCGCTGATGGTAAAAAAATTAATAGGTGTATAAACACAGCGTTGCTCGTAGATTATAATGTGTAAATAGGTAATAATTGCGTTTTTTATCAATTTATATTATACTATTGTTAAAGTTATGAGATCAAGCGTCAGTCAACACGATCACCTCAAGTAATAATTGTAAATAGCGATTGAAATATTAGTATAGTTCGCGATACAAATAGAAAAGAACAACATTATCAACATGAGGTAGATGTTTATTTATAGAGAAGCGCGAGCCAAATGCTTTCACTGATAATATTATGCGGATACGTGCATCTACTTGCAACTTGGAGGAGTTGGGGGTCTACTATAATAAAAGTGGAAGGCATGTAGTCTGTGCATACATGTGTAGTCGTAAACATTATTGTTTAGGAATGTGCGCTAAAAGCGAAAACGTTATCCAAGTATTCGCCATTAGAGATCTCGTGATAGGCCCCTTTGAATTAAATGATCAATCTATTACGACGACCCAATTACACTGCCACGTGTTAACCGGTACCTATGTCGTTAAATATACTGTTTGGCATGTTATTATGTTATTGTCTGTCGCAAATACATAAACATTTATACATACTACCTACGATATATTTTTATCCGGTAACGAAAGTGCACGTCTGGGATTTAAAATCACGTATGTAACAAGTTTTACAACCTGCTATAGTAACTAATATGCCATATTATTATTAAGTGCATAGGTGTACAACTGATAACCCACTTTTGTTGTGTATTGAGTAACTGAATTGTACTTAGATCGAATACTGGTATACCTATAGGTACGGTTAATTGTTTCCAATTAGATTAGAACTGCTAAGTATGTCATCGAAGGTTTTAGTGTTGGGTAATCTTGAAATTGGTTCTTTGTTGCTAAAACAGGATCGCTAACATTCCTTTGCAGACAGCAAAACCTGTATTATTCGATCTTATTGAAAGTACCTATCTAATGCAAATCTTCAAGCATGTGACTGCCTCGTTGGTCTAGTGGTCGCTAAGCGCAACTGCTGAGCAAGAGGTCCTGGGTTCAAATCCCGGGTCGGGCAAAGTGTTACTGAGTTTTCCATTAGGTAATTCTCAGTAGCAGCACGGAGTCTGGAATTGTGCCCGGTTGATGGCAATAGGCTCGCCCCCTATTACATTGGGACTTAAACATAACTGGCGAAATGTGGGTGCACTATATGTTCACCTTTGCCTACCCCTTCGGGGAATACAGGCGTGATGTTATGTTTCAAGCAAGTTAGACAATGTATATGCGAAGACCTTCACGATAACATAATAATTGTCATATATGTCAATATCATCAAGTCTCATGCTTACCGCATCTTTATTTCCGAGATTTTTAAAAGCTTTAGCATTTATCACTGTGCGATTCTCCTTTACTTTCAACTTTACATCGTCGTCAAATAGCACTTTACCATCTAAGTATTGGTCGGCAAGAACCCTAGCTGCCTCTGCTTTCGACTTATCGCCACTAGCCATATCTTTAACAAGATTTGAGACTTCTCCGACTCTTTTCATAAAGTTGTTAAATTCTTCATCCTGCTCAATAGATTTTTTATCCTTTAAAGCAGGATTCGATAGTATATTCTTTAGACTCATTTTCAATGTTTAAGAATTATTATTTAATATATTTTGTTAGCTTGTTTGAACTGTCTTGTCACATTGAACTAACACTATATAGCAACGGTTGCCAAGTGAAACAAAAATCAGTCAAGTGCGTATCGTAATGAGTAAGTTCGTACTACTCGAATCATTTATTTTGCGACAGGCTACAAAAATCATTCCAGTCAGTGAAATAAGTCTTTCTGTATTATAAGCTTGCTAAAGTCGCTTCTAATCCTCTTTCGAACCTATCCATTGTGAACATGAACCTAGTCATGCATTCTACGACTGGTTGTAACCTCTTTAGTAATGAATCAATTGTGTAATTCGGAATACTGTGTTTGTTGCTGTTCGTACCCACACCACGCCCACACATTATGTTTTCTGGTGAGGACTCTCACTGCGATCGGTCTCTTGTACGGAGAAATTGTGCAGCTTCTTGTTTAACTATGATGAATGATAACTAGGAACGGAACCCTAAATCTACAAAGTCACAACAAACGCGGTTGACCATTCTATTAAAAATAAACCAAAAAATAATTTTTTTTTGTTCAGTTGGTAACGGCCAGTATTTATTATGTTTTGAGAAAGCTCGTCTCCGTAAAAACGGGTAATCTTAGGAAGTTACGACCGCACTACAGTCTATTTTTATGTTGTAGTCGATTCTATTATGAGTCAAGGTAAATAGAAATGTTTCCGAGTGCTTAATTTTAAACATGTGTGTACTCTGTTCAGTGTATATTTAGATAACTATGTAACTTCCGTGTCATGTCATGTTCAGCTTTAATGCTTGTGCTCGTAACAAAAACTTAAATACTTATACAGAAAGATGAAAAAGTTAACTTTTGACTTCATAGCAAATAAAAACACCTAGGTAGGTACATAACTAATATTGTTAGTTTTTAGGGTTCCGTACCTCAAAAAGGAAAAACGGAACCCTTATAGGATCACTCCGTTGTCCGTCTGTCTGTCAACCCCTTTTTCTATTTTTCTCATTTACTTTTTGAAATTAATACTAAATACTCGGGTCCATAACTGTCCCTTGAAGCCATGAAAATATGAAACTTTTAAGTTAACGCAATCAAAAGATTCGAGCAATTATGCTGATTATTGTAAAAAATTTCACACTCAAAACCTATAGGGTACCTCCCGTTGTCCTAGAATCATGAAATTTGGCAAGAAGCATTGTCTAATAGCACAAGTAAAGGAAAAAATCTGACAACTGAAAATTTTCTGTAACATCACATAAAAAATTAGAATAACTTATTTGTCTGTCAAACTTTTTTTTTCAAGAACGCGTGAAGGTATAAAGTTGAAATTAATATCAAATACTCGGGTCTGTTATCCCTTAAAGGCGTCAAAAAAGGAAACTTCTAAGTTACCGCAATCAAAAGATACGAGTAATATGTTGATTGTTGAAGTTAAGCAACAACCAGTATTTCGTGTTGGTAATTGATAAGGTGTTAATTTAGTAGTTTGGTACTTTAGCTACGTTAAAATAATAGTATTTTGAAGCATTATTGTATTGCCGTACTTACCTAATAGAAAAATATTCATGCGTCAGCGTATAAAATTACAATTGATTGACTTGGACAGTTATCTATATTAAGTGTAGTTTTAATTATGGTATGTATAGAGGTCGAAACATCTATGTGTATAAATTTAGAAATGATACAAAACATAACACAGCCATTAATCATTGATGTTATCGAGATATCGCATTGACGTTTTATTATAATTAGGTGTATGTTGTTATTTGTGCAGTGTTCACTCCGCTCGGCTTCGTGCGCCTGTTCGGCGTGGTGGGCGGTGTGCTGGTCAAGCCGCAGTTCCTGAGGGATCTCAACGAGGAGTACTACGTATACTCGTTTGAAGAGGACACTATCAGGCGGCGCATCAACAATGCTGTCTCATCAGGCAAGTGCAGGCCTAATTAACCTGAGAACTAAATTCAGAGAATTCAGAGCACAGTACTTCATTCTTGTGGTTTCATTGAACTCATTTAAATGCAACAGGGATTTAGGCTGTCTAAACAATGCTGTACTTTAGTAACGAGTTTGTGTATGCTGCTCATACAAGGCTACACGAGCCCCAACGTATCTAATGAAGCTACCATCGCTTCCTACTTATCGTGACGTGAGTGGCGTAACCTTACGAATCGTCGACATGACCTTCCTAGTGCATTACGAATTACACTTGAAATTCGCATCGCACGTGGCACTGTGTACAGTACGTATCTGGTAGCATAAAAATGGTGTTATTTATACAATCATTACCTATATACATACTACGATTCCTATCCGTTTGCCAAGCGAAGTGATTAGAGCAGTATGTTTACTGCCGTTTATTGTATCTGTCTCTAAAATAGTTCGTGAAAAACATTCGAAATTACGTTTGTGGTTGGTGTATTTTTGCGACATTTCTCTTAAATGTTTTATTATATAAACTAGCTGTGCCCGCGACTCCATCCGCGTGGACATTCGGAAACAGCAAAATTATTTTATAATTGTTTTTAATATTATTAGCTAAGTTTGAGCGGATTCTATTTAGTAGTTTTTACGCCAAGCCGTACTGTCTTCTTACTTGTCTGAAAAGATCATTCAAATCGGTTCGGCCGTTTCTGAGATTAGCGGGTTCAAAAGTACAGACAGACAAAAAAAATAAAAACTGTATTTTTGCTTTGGTAACAGAAATACACAGTGTATAAATTGTTTTTCTTTTTTAATATTGAATTTACAGACACGGGTCGTTTACGATTTTATTATATGTAAAGATTAACTATCATTTTCGGGTCCTGTTGTCTTTTTTATACTTTGTCTGTCACCGGTAGTCGAAAGCCCGGAAGTCTGATGGTATATCACAAAGTACGGAGTTGTGTACCTTGTAGAAGATGCTTGTTTGGTCATTCCTACATACTGTACTCCCCATCGCAGAACTTACCCAATCATTCGAACTGATTATTTTGTACAGCATAGTTTCGTCATGTCCGGTCCGTCCGTATGGCAATTCGCAACAAAATATGTCACTCGAGCCATCACCCAGACTGAACAAATTTCTTTAGGTAAAGTTAGCGGGTCGTGGCCAATAACCTGTATCTGCGCGGTCGAAGCAGGTTCTCAGTACGGTGGTATGTACAGTGCTTAACCACTGTACCTAAATCCCAAAAAGCATAGAATATAGATAAGCTCTGAAAAAGCTCTGCTTTAAAAATAATAATTGAAGTATTTGATATTTATAACTGGCTTCGTATAAAGCCCTCCCATGGCCTTACGTTAAATTAAGAGTTCTGACTTAAAACAGGTTCAGCGTACTATAATCATACACATTCTATAGTCAGTCAACATTTATTTAAGACTAGATGTGCCCGCGACTCCGTCCGCGTGGAAATTCGGAAAGAGCAAAAGTATTTTTAAATTGTTTTCAATATATTAGCTAAGTTTGAGCGAATTCTATCTATATCTATATCTCGAATATTTTATTACATGTATAGCTGTTGCCCGCGACTTCGTCCGCGTGTATTTCGGATAAAAGACCAGTAGTAAATTGAACTTTTAACAGAAAAAAATACCTACCAGGCAGGCTTTTTTAAGTAGGTTAAAAATCTTTAAACCACTTATTTAACTAAGAATACTTTCCGTTTCTTTTAAAAAAAAAAACCGCAAAAATTGAACGGTAATTACGGAAGTTACAGAAAGTCTATTGAAAATAATATATAACTGAAGAAGAGAACATAAATAAATCCGTTTTGTGCGTTTCTGAGTTTCTGTACATTGAAACTACTGTAGAAAAAAAAAATGCCAAGGATAAAAGACAACCGTGACGACCTGACTGGCGCAGTGGCTACACTGCGCCAATCAGGTCGTCACGGTTGTCTTTTTGAGCGTGAGCGATTGGTTGTGGGTTCGATTCCCGCAAAAAAAGAGTGATCCGTAGATGTTTGTCCAAAAAAAACTAAACAAACTAATTATTATTATTATTTAATAATACCTACTTTAAACTTATATCTAAAAACTACGTATCTGTATTATTAAAATCTAAAGTGCGCTTATTCCAAGGAACTTAATGCACTGATAGCCGAGTGGTATGACCGTTAGACTGTTAAGTCAGATGTCGCAAGTTCAAATCCCGGCACACACTAATGTCTTTTCGAAGTCATGTGCTTACTATAATATTACATATAGCGGGTGCAACCAATGCTGCTTATAGAAATCTTGTCAAACTACCCTCCATGCACGCTCCGGGTTGTCGTGTGTTGAGACACTTTGAAGAAATGCCTAACGATCAAACACGTTATTGTGGCTAATTTATAAAAGATAGATATATACTATTGAAGACTTTTTTGTAGATCTTTTGGAGACCATCATCTTTGTAATACATACTTTTGGTGTATGATCAACGAATGCGAGGATAAGAGCTCGAAAGCGCATTTTCATCCGACTTGCTTCAAATGTATCATTACTGCTCAGCTCCTATGTGTTTTAGCGTTATGTTATATAGCCTATAACCTGCCCAGGAGTATGGACTACAATCGTACCAAGTTTGGTTAAAATCCCTTCAGTAGTTTTTGACCCATGCGTGCACATACAGACAGACAGACAGACAGACCGACAAAAAATTTACTAATTGCATTTTTGGCATCAGTATCGATCACCAGTTATCCTCCAATAATAATTTTGAATATATATTCAATGTACAGAATTGACCTCTCTACAGTTTTATTATAAGTATAGATAGATTATATTATGACAATATATGTTAGCTAATTAAGATTCTATTTGTACAAATAATGACTTTAAATGAACTTTTC
Organism: Abrostola tripartita; assembly: GCA_905340225.1. Classification (NCBI taxonomy): domain Eukaryota; kingdom Metazoa; phylum Arthropoda; class Insecta; order Lepidoptera; family Noctuidae; genus Abrostola; species Abrostola tripartita. The sequence goes on from HG996494.1 coordinate 4,780,771, forward strand.
AATTATTCAAGTTCATTAAATTTGCTTGTTTTGGATTTAGGGGTAGATAAATTATCAATTTGGCTCATAACTTTGCATTTGTACCGCAAACAATAAAAGTGGGTTAAATAAAGATAGCTAGTGTGCATTATGCAATGCGTCTTGGAAAGCGTTGAGTGTCATCTCTGCTTCAATGTCGTTCTCAGTCTGGGAGCCACTAATCGACGTGTAGTGTTTCACGAACTCTACAAGATCTCTCATTGGCTTCGTCGTTTAAGATTTTTTATGATACACAATTAAAAGAGCCACGACGTTTGATGAAACTATTTTAATAACATGAAACGTCACGTTTTATTGTCGTCGACTAGTGTACAGAATATAATTTATAGCATCAGAAATACATTTTTAAAAGGTTTTGCAGTTTTGGATGTTATAATTGTTTATTATAAAAGGGATATACTATTGAATTTAACGCCGCGTTATCGAGTCGTAATAAAATTAACACCACCGCCGCGCCAGTACTAGTGTCCCAGCGAACAATTGCTGTTTATAAACGTACATGACTCTCCTTACTGTTCGGTGTCTAGCTGCTTATTGATAATTGTTACCGGATCAGATAATTACCTGCACTATTACACATCAGTTCACCCCATTGTTATTATCTTTACAACATTGTGAAATCAGATATCAAAAATGGCAACGAACTTTCTGCGACTTCTATTTGTAATTCGTAAGAATGACACAGATCGATACTAAACCTATATTTAAAATTGATTTTATTTAATAAATTGATACAAATTCATAATATAGGTACCCAATCCTGACTGAGCTGCGAGTCATTTTAGGTGAAGTAATCGAATTGATTGAATTCTGATCTCAGTGCTACTGCAACTCTTATTTTATATTGTTGTATTGTAGTATAACAGATATATCATAACAGTTATTCAAACGATATTAAATATGTCGTGTGAGTGTTTATTATTTAAAGTAAACTAGTGATTATGCATTCTTCGCCAATCACCTCTAAGAACTAACGTTATTTATACGAGAGACATACACACATATAGCATACACATTCATACATCATATAGCTATTATATATATGATTGTGGGACTCGTAGCTATGCGGCTACCCGGCAGATCAGTCGATGGTCTTGTGATGGGTGACCGTTTTCACATGTCGAGACCCCACCGTGCTTCGGAAGGCACGTAAAGCTGTTGGTCCTGCGCCTGATCTCTCTCTGGTCGTGTCGGTCTGCCGTCCCATCGGATTATGAGAGTGAGGGAATAGGGAGTGCACCTGTGTCTGCGCGCATACTTGTGCACTATAATATCTCCTGCGCAGATGGCTAGTCTCAGCTGAGACAGGCCGCCGTGACCGAAATTCGGTCAGGAGGACATTATTATTATTATATGATGTAGGTTAAAACGAGTATCTACAAAGGTTTATTAATAAAGATTCGATAGCCGATGGTATCATTAACGTTTTGTTATCTTACTAACATAATATATAAATCGTGAGTAATAAATGATATCGTACCGTTTCGCGTATTGCCGAATGTTTTACGTCTTTTTATACCAATGTCATGCCATGCCAGTTAATTCCAGGCTGAATTAACTGGCATAAGAACATTTACTTAAACTTTGTAATCGTCACCTGAATATAAAAAAACTAGGTACCTACTTAACTAAAATTTAAATATCTACTTTTAAATTATGATCTATTAATTACAACTAGCGAAATGTACTTAAAGTAAAAAATGAAGAAGTTGATAAGAATAGTGGTAGTAAACTAAGGAGGTTATCTCAATCATACCTTCATTGTCTCACTAGGTTAATGCACGTTGACGTCGTACAATATCGTCCAAGGTCAAAATAAAACAGTGTTATATTGTTTACTTAGCTGTGCAGTCATAAAGCTCATTAATCTGATTTTATCTATCTGGTCAAATAGCAAAGCAAATCCTCACTTAGAGAACTGCTATAGGATCGATATCAGTTAAATATACATCTTGTGTATGCGTACTTTAAAACAATAGAAATATCTATGTGTAGATAGTTCAAGTGCATAACCCTGACTCGTTTTGAGTGCGTCTCAAAATAGTACTGCGCTTACTATGCGTTTGTCTTTATAAGAGCAAGCTAAAACATAGTTTATTTTTATTTCATTTATTTATAAATATGTTCATTATAACACAATTTAAATATATATGTCTTATCTCGGCCTGGTCCGTCGAACCTGAATAATACCCAACGGCAGATCATAGGCGGCGATGTAGTATCGATAACCAATCCCTTGATAATTTCTAATTTTCCTTGTCTATACTAATTGTTATTCAAATATTTTAAAGAGTAGAAGTTTGAGCGTCAAAGGTAGTCCACGAAACTATTCATCTGATTTAAAAAAATATTTTACCAATACATACTTAGAATGGACGTTTTTGGGTTATACTAGATAATATTAGATATGTGTGATTATGATATAAATAAAGGATTGATGTGATGCGAGTGAATGAGGCGAAAGAAGTATATCAGGAATTCAGCACTTACACTTTGTGGAAATAGGCATGACTTTATGTATACATGAATGGTCAACCCGGGTGAAGTCGGGGTTGGTCACTAGTTCTAATACCATTGACCAATAGACTTGTGTGTGCAGGAGTGGGCTACATATCGCCAGAGCCCATGTACCCTGACCGCGGCGACATATCGGCGCCTGCCGACGCGGATGTGTCGATATCGAAGGACAGCCAGCACTCGTCTGTGCTGCAGGGCAAGGAGACGCCCCTGCTCCGGCTGAGGAACGGCGCGCTCCAGGCCGGCCTCACTGAGAGGCTACACAGGGTTGTGAGCAGGAGGAAGGTGAGCTACAGTGAATTTTGACATCTAATTATTATATTATTATTTTTTTTACCCCTTTTTTACATTTTTTAACATTGTTTGATCATTTGATCTATTTTGTTTTTGATTTATTTATTTATTTTTTACAAACTGACATTATTGTATTAATTTATCTTTATTAATGTGAAATTAATGTACAATGTAGGATTTATCCTTTTTATGTAGTTTTTTTGTTGTCTGGCGGTTTGAGTATTTTTTATACAGCCTACCCAAATGTCCTGCAGATGGTACGAGACGGGGCGTCTGTCAGGACAGGTTGACTCAAATCTGCTTTGGCTTTCTTCAAAAGACCATCACAGACGACCTACATTGTACAAACAGACATGAAATTATATTATTTTTAAATGTGAGCATTGTGTAGGATTTGCTTTTTTTTTACTAATTTTTCTTTTGCGTGTCTGACGGTTTGAGTATTTCAAGCAGCCTACCCAAATGTCCTTCAGAAGGTACGAGACGGGGCGTCTGTAAGGACAGGTCGACTCAAACTCGCCGTGGTACTTTCTTAAAAAGACCTCTTCTCAGACCACCTACACTGTTCTCACATAAATTATTTTTACCTGTCTGGACTTTAAAAGAGACATTGACCCCTGAGTTTGTTTTGGCGTTTCTTCTCAGAGGTAGTCAGTTAGGAAATGCCGACGCCATCTATCTAGTTTAAAAAAAATGACGTGTAAAAGTGTTTTTTTAAGACCTATTTGCAGAAATAAAATCATTTATCATTTACGAAATCGTTATATCGATGGGTCGTACGCATATGGGCTATTGCAACAATTTGAGCCTTCAAACTTTGTGTTAAATGCTTCCTTTACTCTGGTTAACAATGTGCACTAAAAATACCCATTTATAGGTAAAAATACTATTATATGCTGCAGTAAAAGGCCTTATCAGAGCATGTTAAATATTTATATCAAATTGAAACTTGAGGTCCTATTGAAAAATTTACAAATTGCACTTTGGTTATTATTACATGACTGCCCAAAAAAAGGAGTGTAATGTTTTCAGGGTTCATGTATGTATGTATTTGAGTTTTTTTATTCCACCGTAACTTCTGAATGCATGAACCGATTTTGATGTATGGAGTGTCGTTAAAAAAAAAATATATCGCTATAAAAAAATGAAACAAATAAAAAATATAATTAAAAATATTAAATAACACGACTGCCATGACAAAAAACGAACTTTTAAAAGTGAAAAACAAGTTCCATCGCAGTCGGGGGACAGTTCTGTGGAACACTGTCTAATCTAAGAGGTACCCCGACTGCGATGGAACTTGTTTTTCACTTTTTAGTTCGTTTTTCATCATGGCAGTCGTGTTTTTCAATTTTTTTAATTATATTTTTACTTATTCTTATTTGGTTACTTATTCATAGGACCCATCGATATTTAGTAGAAATAATCAATGTACTATTAAAATAATTACATAAATTAACTTCTTGTTGACTAAGGGCCGATTATTCCATCGTCAGATAAATTATATGCGAAGGATAAAATTGTCATTTTGGCAGTTAATGTATGGAAAATATGTCAAAAACGTCAAATTAATCTTACTGATAAAAAATATCTGGCTATTGGAAAATCGGCCTTAAGAAAATTAAAGGGCCTACTAATAATTTTTTTGTTATTTATTAGAATGTTTTTGGTGCGCAATGCATAGAACAAGCATTTAATCCAACCTGATGTTTGCAAATATGATTGTTACATACATGTGGATGATCTTTTTAGACATTCCTCAGACTGTAACATTATGCACAATAATTAATGTTTTTCTCCACATGATAGGAAGTAGAAAACCAGCGTAAGACATCGTCGCTACAGCGGAACGTGGTGTACCCGCTGGCGATGCTGCTGCTGCTCGCACTGACCACCATCACCGTACTCATGGTGCTGCAGAACACCCTCGAACTGCTCATCGGAATCAAAGCGTTGCCTCTTAGCACACGGGTCAGTATTTATTGCCTGTCAGCATCAGCCCCAGCATCCTATGTATTCATCATCATCATCATCAGCCTATCCAGTCCACTGCTGGACATAGGCCTCTCCTACAGCACAAAGTTAAACTGGTCTATATATTTTGTCGCGTTTTGAAAGGCAGGTATTCTCGTAGGTCTTGACGAGGAACGGCACATAGCTTACTTTCGCTGTCCAATGTGCCATATCATAGTGTTATGTTTTTGTACTTTGTACACACTTTGCCACTGTTAGCCTATATAGCTATATTGTGTGAAACAAGAGAATCAAAGTTAAAAATTTACTTTTAGTACCGTACGACTGAATTATAAGGTGCATAAGTAATTATATTAATCAAAAATATGTTTCAGCAATTCACATTGGGTATAGCGTCGCTCTCTAAGCTCGGGTGCGCAGGCGCCGTGCTGGAGGCGTTCTTGATCGTGTACCTGTACGCGGCGTCGCTGACGGGGCTGAGCACGCCCATGCGCGCGCTGCGCGTGCTGCCGCGCGCGCGCCGCACGCCGCTCGCGCGCATCATCGCGCACTGTACGCTCCTCCTCGCGTATTCTACCGCACATCCGCTGCTCGTCAAAATGTTAGGTAACTACAACTTTGGGTAATTCCTTTGATTATATATATGACTAGATGGAGTGTCAAGACCCTGTAAGCGTCGGGATTTCTCACAATTGGCGCTAAAAACCTACCCTACAGCTTTTTGGCGCCAACAGTGTCAATTGTGTTGTCAATGGAGACGCTTGTTTTTCTTTCATAAAATAACGTAATAAAAATGGCGAAATGAGCTATTAAGGTGTATAGAAATTACAGGGGCCGATTGAATATTAATAAATATGTATCCTATCACCCGTATGTTGAATAAATTATATATTGGTGTAAGACGTAGCTGTCACACACTCATGCAAAACAAAAAACAAATTGGCACGTTGATTTTTGTTTCAATGTAGCGCCAGACTCCATCTAGAAAATCTAAGGTTAATTTAATATACAATTTTTTTAATAGTCAAAATTTCTTGGAAATATTATATGGGTACGTTTTATAACTTCAATGTTTTGTGGGCAGATAGGGTGCATAGGTACTGCATGAAGTCGATCAGAATGTATTTTAATGACGCTTATTTTATATCCCCAGGTATAACCAATTTCGATTTATTGGGCGAGTTCGGTCGTATAGAGTGGCTGGGAAACTTCAAACTCGTCCTTTTATATAATGCCATATTCGCGGGCACAGTGACCCTGTGTCTCGTTAGCAAGTTCACGGCGAGTGTGCGTCGGGAACTATACAACAGGTTGGTAGAAAACGTCAATACGGTCGCGCACTGTGTGTCTTTCCTCAACAACTGAACGCAGGAAAAGTTTTTTTACTAAGTTTTTATTATTCAATAACATGTTCATGGCGCAGCTAGTTAGAAGAGATTATAATTTGCTACATCCTGTCATAAACAAACAAACAAATTGGAGGTACAGATTCGGTCATTCAGCATTATACATTGCAGTAGCAATATAGTGTGTAGTGCTTAGGACTGTGAAATACTATATTGTTCATCCTTTTAGAAGTGAATCTAAGAATAAAGCATAAAATTGTTCTTCTTATCGTATGGTTGATGAACAACTACTAATAAAATTGTTTAGCACATAGCATAAAAATACAAGTAAAATTTAGATATTGTATAATGGGGATCTGACTCCTCTTAAAAATTGTTAAAACTGGATCAATGTAAAGTTAATGTATTAATAAATGACAATTGAATAGGTATTATTAATAAATTACTAAGTATTTGTTAAAATAATTATTTGTATTATACATGTACTAATGTACAAGTGTACACAAAAAAGGATAAAGTAATAAAAATGGTAAAAATACGAAAATTACTAACGGAGGATTATTGTAGTTAGAACATTGCATTTATTTTCTACCAATCAATTTATTTGTTTATTATTGGGTTCCTATTTATGCCTTTTATTATGTACGGATTGTGTCATAAGTATCTATAAATTTATAATTTTGTAAAGTTCTTGAGGAAAGACTCGCTAGAATAAATTTGATTTTATTACCAATGAGACTGAATTTGTTAAAGTTATGATTAGGAACAGGAGATTATTTATTTTATTTCGTTACGTCTATGTAATAACTAAATGTGACTGGTGAATGAATTACAAAATTAGTTATAATTTTAATTTAATTGAAGAATTGTTTTAGATTATTGCCATGAAATATAAATGTACTGCTGTGGTGTCCTTTATTATGTATAAAGCCACTATATGAATTGTGTCTCAATTTTTAAATTTGCATTTAGGAAAATATTTTCACAGATGATTTTAAATGTATAAAAGACATAAAAGACTGTTTTTATTCTAGAATAACTTAAGATTTATGTAAGCTTTTGTTGCTCAATGTTACATCACACATTAATTACTCTGCAATGGCGATATGAATATAATTATTTTATGATTTCTTGTGGTACATGTCGAGGCTATAAATACAAAATTCTAGTCTTATTGGATCTCTGTTGCAGGGACACTCTCTTTCCAAGCTTCAGCACACAATATAATAATATTCTCAAACAACTAACCTGATATCGAAATCATCAGCTATCATTAATTAAAATTATTACTAAAGCGCAAACTTGCATTATACTTTAGGAGAGTTCAATCGCACACAATAATGTTGCAAAGTAAAGTTAGTGTGTTAAAAAAATGTTAATGTATATAATTGTCAAAAAAAAATGCCAGTGGTGCTATGATTTATCATTAAAATAAACTAGAATACACACCACAAGTTTTAAATATGTAATGACAATCTGTAATGTACTTAGAACCATATTAGGCGCTTTATTTAAGTTGTGTGTGAATCTCGATTGTTTGTGAGCATAGTTATTATATTTAGTGTGCGGATTTTATACATTTTGTATTATCTTGTACCCAACGTTGAGATTGCATTTGAAACAATACATAATAAAAATTGATATGTTCTTTTTATTTCAACCTCCATCAATCTATCAATATACCCATAGTAGTTGTAGACCTACAAAATTACCAAACAATGCTTTGCATATACATAAACTCATTGCTGATTCATGCTTACTGTGTTAGTTAGTTGCTTGATATTGTTGTTGCCTATACTCAAAAAATATAATTTAATTCAGTCTCATTTGGTTAGCAAAAACATCATATCACAACAAATGTATTATTTGATTTAGATTCAAGTGGATAGCAGATGGACTGCCAGAGAACCCGGCGACTCCAAATGTTACGTTAAATGATAGACGGGCTTCACTAGAGAGAACTACTTATCCTCCTGTAGAGAAGTTAGAACAGAAGACTGTACAACAGGAACATTTTAAGTCAGAATAAATCTGAAGACATATTTACAGATTCTACATATCTTATATTGCTGCAGTAAGTATGTCTGTTATTATCAGACAATAGTAATTTGCTAAGAAATCTCTTATTTTATAATTTTTAAGATATTTTAATTGCGATAGAAATCATTATTTTGTCATGAATGTGATACCATTACTTTAATGATTATAATTATCTAAGAAAGTTTTCTCACTGTCAACTATTTATATTCTATAATAATATTGATGTGGTAAATTTTAAAGTCTAGGTAACTAGTATATTTTGATGTTTATATTTTTAATCAATCAACCCTATCAAATGGATTTAAATGAGGTTGATCATGACCTGGATAATTCAACCCAAAGATAACAGGATGATAATGTTGTAGGTCAACTAATATCTGAGGCATCCAAATACATTAGACAATAATAACAACCTTGGAAATAAATAATCTGTGATATTCAATTTGTTAGCATTGATGCATTGATTGGTGTGTAAATGATATATACTAGAACTGATGTAAGTATTAATGTAAATAATATTTTATTCAGTATAAAACTAATAAAAATAAAAACGTAACAATCAACAGATATTTTATTATTTGTATTAATTATCATATAGTGTTTACCACATCTTCTCCCTTCTGCCTTCAAAATAAGCCTCCTTGCATTGTTCCTTACAACCTCTAGACTCTCGTTACTGTTGAGTCCAAGTATAAATCCTAAATTGATAACATCATGTACATCTCTGACTTGCATGTAGTTTTCAGCTCCACTAGTGATTAATATATTTCTTGACTTCCCAACAGCATGGTAAGTATGAGCAGTGCTTATAATATTTTTTCTTGATGTTGAATCACGAATAGCTGGTGAGTACATTATCTCAAAGAATATTCCTCTCTCTACAGCTTGCAAGTATAATTTTCTACTGATTTTAAATGGAAGTCTACTTTCTGGTTCAAAAGTTATAATATCAATATCCATGCTCCCACAAGCATACTGAAATGCATGTAAAGTTTTGGGAATAACAGCAACTATGTCATACTTTTTGAGATTCTGTGATTGGTTAAGTTTATGAGCTACACTTGAGTCAGAAAATTCTATAGTAACTCTTTGTAAGATATTAAGCTTTGTTGATTTTAATAAATCTTCTGGCACATGTATTGGTTGAGGTACAAAGTCCTTTTTCTCCCTAGTTTCTCCTTTCCTTTTCTTTTTTTTAGGCTCGTCAGAAGCTTCTTCAATGTGCGTGTTAATAGCTGCCGTATTTAACCCAAGGTTTTCTAAAAGGTGTAGATTATCAAGTTCATAATTCTTGCTGATAGATAAGTCACAAAATCCCCAGTTGCGATTTGCCATGTTGTAAACACAGGTGGATCGAAATTGTGAATCTTGTTATGATCCGTCAAAGTATTTGAAGCCTGATGGATTTTATTCAGTTTCAAAGATAATAAGACCGCTAAGTTTTGTGGTTAGAATCCGTGGTTGTTGTTTTATGAAACTTGGTGAACAAGTTCATAAACGTACTGACTCCTCTCCAACAATGTTGTTAGTTTCTCCACCAACGTTAATTGTTATATTTACCAATTTTTAAAACTGAGAAGAAAAAGTGAACCGTAAAAACTGCGGAAATAACAAATATCTTTAGTATAAGTTGTATGTCAAAACGGTCTAGTCAAATGTCAGTTCTTCGCATTATGTTCGCATCATTGAGGTTTATTCTCAGACAAAGGAATGGGTTTATTCCTTTTTTTTTTTTTTTTTTTTTTCTTTTTTCGAAATACTTTTGTGCCGACGACCCCGAGGGGGGTCTTATTGGGCGTAACCGGATAACGGCGAGACTTCTTGAGCCTCCAGCCAGGCTAACTACTAACTAAGACTTTAAGCGATGCTACCGAGGGCGCCCCCTGCGGGACCTGAACCTCGACTCGGTGCATCGCTGACTAACTTGCAAAAACAACAAGGGACTGCTGGATCTGATTTATTATTTAGGGACTGTTTTAAAAGCTATAGCTCGGCCCCAGGCCGGCTGTACTAGGGACGGGAGGGTTATTTACGTTAACAGGTAACGATCGCGGCGGACCTCGACGGCGAGATCTTAGTATACGACGGCGTCGGTCGTATAGTGTGTTGATAGTGTCTGGATTCAACCGTTGCTGGAGCAAGGTTGTACTATCGTCTGGCTCATCGAGTACGCGTCTGGGACGCCTAGTCTTGGAAATCCGGGATGGTGTGTAGCGGCCGGCCGCTACAACCAAGGGATTTGGGTGAGACTCGGCAGATTCGAAGTATCGGATACTTGCTTGCTTCATGTACTGCTTGATGGTAGGCAGTTTAAGATCACAGTGAAGCTGTGGTTTATTCCTTTGTCTGAGGTTCACATTTATAGAATGTTATTAAACAGTGTTGCCAATTTATACACTCTATATTTATGTTACCGAAACCAAAAATATAGTTTTAAACTTTTTTGTCGGTTTGTCTGTTTGCGCTAATCTCAGAAACGTCTGAACTTTAACTCTGTTTTCACTTATATATTGTGGCAAGCTTCCCATAACATTTAGTGTTTGTTTCATTTAAATCGGTTCACAAACCAAAATGTTACGTCAATCTTTACATACATACATGTAATAAAACAGTACGGCTTGGCGTAAAAACTACTAAATAGAATCCGCTCAACTTAGCTAATAATTATTAAAACGATTTAAAAAAAAAAATTCTGTTTCCCAATGTCCACGGGGACGGAGTCGCGGGCACTGCTAGTGCATAATATGTTTACTAACACTGGTGATTTAAGATAATTTTTACTACCATTTATGAGCACTGGGCTTGAATTAAAAAAGTTATTATTTCCTTTATTTTAAATATTTTTTCTTTTAAATATCTATATAAAAATACAAAACAATAGGACCCAACGGCAACCAGCAGCGGGAACAGGGTACAAGCTACCGGTGGTTAGGGCTTCTTAGGAGAGAGGAACCTCCTCACAATGCTTGTCGTGCCGAGAAGTACCGCTTTCTGCATCAAGTCTTATTATTATTGAGCACTTAAATCGCATGTATAACTATATATATTTTTGTTTGTTTGTTTCGAATAGGCTCCGAAACTACAGGTTAGATTTTAACCATTTTTTCACAACTAGAAAGCTAAATGAATAACGTGAAAGAAGTATGTTAGGATTGTAGCAAATGGAAATCCGTGGTCTCTGCCTACTCCTCTGGGAAATAGGCGTGACTTGATGTATGCATGTAGAAAGCTAAATTATCAGGAAGTAACATTAGCTATTTTTTTAAACTAGTCCTTAAAAGTATTGTAACATTGTTACCAAAAGTAGCAAATTTTGGCGATAAAATTTAATAAAAATATTTGGCTCTTATTTGAATCACATGCATATCTATGACCATAGCTATGACACATAGCTAGCAACATTTCGCGTGACTGCAGCGCTGCGCCTAGTCTGCGAGACCCTCGGACTGTAGTCCAAGCTATCTAAGTGCATGGCCCTTTACAAATCCATAGATGGCAACACAGGCCTCGCCATTTTTCCTTTGCGTGAACTGTGTCCATGTGTACAAATGACATGTAATCCTAACATGTTTCTGTATACTTCCGACTGCAGTTTTGCATAATGGCATTACGCAGGCGATCCAACGATGCGCGCGATCTTGGCATGATCTATGTAAACTAAATGTTAAATCGTCCAATTAGACAACTGCTCCATTTTGAAATAGTCATGCTTCAAAATTGTGCGCGTTCACGGATTCTGGTTTGTTCTGCATTCTGAGGATGGCAACATTATACTGTCATTCAAAGTGGCAGCAGAATCTGAACGAGTTGGTTTCGTTCGAAAATCGAAGTAGTAGTCGAATACGGTACTCGAATAAATAGTAAATACATACACACTATTAAAACAACAATCATTATTTAGCTACCTTTTTGAAATAAAAATATATTGGTATAGATGGATAGTGGTTATCATGGTATAATAATATGCTTTGCGAAGCTGTTAGCGCATTAATATACCATAATGGTTTTATACTCTTTGAATAATAGCTACATTCGACATTTCGATAGAAAACTAAAATCTATGTCAAAAGGTACTGGCATCATAAACTGCATTAATACTTGAATTTTATAATATTAAAAGAGTAAAATACATAATTTATGTAATAGCGGCACTATGGGATTTCGTATTGTGATTGCTGGGGAAACTCAATGCCCAGCGTACTCAGAAAGCTGCCTTCTAGCCGATTATCTTTCACAAAATTTACCTAGCTTTTGTTATGATCGTATAGAAAAATCGGTTATTGAATGGGAGGTAAGAACTATCATACAAGATCTTAAGAAGAGTAAATTTTATTGTTACCACGTTAGTGACTATTGAGTATAGTTTAAACTCTAACCGACAAGTAAAATATGTAGTTATAATTATTATATAATTGTGAGCACTTCTAAGCAGCCGGCATTAGTACGCCGGCCGCTGCATACTTATGCATAAAGATAAATGCCGTACGGATTGTTGGTTCGACATGCCCGGCGGCACTGCGGCGGCATTAATGCGTGGCGTTGTGGTACTACTACCTACTAAAACTACCTCGTGGCATGTACGCACTAATATATAATAAAGCACCTCAAAAAAATTGTTTTAGACTTGGTTATGCAAGATAAACATGAAAAACAATTGGCATCATATGGAGTCACCTATTATTTGGAAAGAAATGTTAATGAAGGGTAGCAAACCATTTTATATTGGAGGAGCATCCGAGTTTTTGGATTACTGTTTTTCTTACTACAACTTTGATTCTTTATTTGCCTCTGAGAAATTTGACGGACTATTAACAAATGTTTTGCAATATAAGAAGAAAGTTAACGCAGAAAATTTAATAATTAAACAAGAAGAAGATAAGACTGCTGCAGAAGAGACAACATTAAAAAATCATTTTGTGATTACCATTACTGGTGCAGGACATTTATTAGCAATGCATTTAATTTCGGAATTACTAGATCATAAAGTTGCTGAAGGGGAAAAAATTATAAATAAAATATTCTTGTATGACAGCAGCTGTTCAGAAACTTTCATGAAATTTGTCGAAAAAGAATGCTATTACGTACAAACTAACTATCCGGGGAGGGTAGTAAAATATGTCCAAAAAATTGGAGTGGCGCTTACGAACACCGACTTGCTGATAGTTTTGGATCACGAACCGTTTAAGTAGGATACAATTGAATTAAGTTTTAAATTCATTAGGTACACGTCGACGTACATAATGTTCTAATAATATTTATTGCTTTCAGCGAGTATTTGCCAATGGGCGATTGGTTACGCACTAACAGAAAAAAAATGGAAGAGTTAGCTCTGATGATAAATGCGTCAGCATCTCGGAAAATTTATGTTATTTTCGCCAATTTAGGTCCAGCCTGTTATAACGCCACAGTGCTCCGAAAGAAAGTAAATATTAACAAAAATAACATTGCAGTCGCAACTTCAGACTTAGGTTTAGAAGTCATGCCGATACTTGCAGAAATTGCTCAAGTGCCTATGAGAAATATATTTTGTCCGCCTGTGTGGGGTTTTGTAGGTATAAATCACATAGTGGATATTAGAACAACTATTCATTTATATAATTCTTTTGAGCCTTACAATAGATACACAAAAGTAAAAAACTCTACCTTGAATATTGGGTCTATAACACCAGAAATGCGAACAATGGACTATTTAATGCATTTTAACGATACCTTATGGCCGGAAGTAACTGAAATGAAAGCAAGTATCTAAAACATATTAATATTATATGAAAATATTTTTGTTTATGTGTATTACATCTTTATAAATATAAAATTGTTTTAGAAAAAATATTCCCGAAGTCAAACAAGAATAAATAAGGCTATTTCTGTAGTACATTTGGTGAATCTGTGGCTGCTGAACCCGAAATCTAATCAGATAGTGTGTTTAGGAATTTATTGCAATGGTACGTTAATACCTATTAGCTTAAACATAAAACGAACTAGTTGATCACTTTTTCTGTAGGATAATAGTTGTACAATTAAATTGTTTACAGGGTCTTTTGGATTAAATTTTAATGGTTTATTTTCACAACCTGCTAGATTTATTAATGGAAGGTGGACACCAGAAACGGTTTTCTCAAAGCCTAAGGATCCTCAAATGAAACTACCGTATTTAATACAAATGGCAGAACTCACAATGACTATGAGAATTAAGGAATTACCTTATATTGAACCATATTGTCCATGTACTTGCAAAACTAAACTAGCAAATAAGAAGGATTATCTATGTTCAAGAAACTGACTATTCATATTAATGCTATTCAACGATTGTTTTTCGATTATTCGATTTTATAAATACGTTGTAAAGCGTTTCTGAACGTTTCAAACAAGCGCAGCAGTCAACACAAGGTGGTGATCGTACCGTCATACTGTCACTTGCCAAGCGACTAGCTAGTGGTGACCGAAACGTCGTAGTGGATTGTTTCGTATTTGGTACTCGTAGGAATGTTATGACGTGCAGTAACTGTCTTTGTTTGTATGACACATGTTTTTTAATTTATGAAACCTAGAACTATGTGATAGAAAGAGTTTGATATGCAGCTGAACGGTTATATGTTTTTTTTCAAAGTATGATCGTGCCAATAGGAATTATTAGAATAGTTAGGCATTCGTATTGGTTAAGTTGTGTGAATATTGTGCCAATAATGAGATAGTGGAGTGTTGTGATGTGGTTGTGGGACATGTGGGGCGTGCTGTGGGCCGTGGAAGCTGTGGCGCAGCTGGCTGCGGTGCTGGCAACGCCGTTGGAGCCCACTCCGCCTATACCGCAAGGTGAGAGGAGAGGAACCTTGCACGCCTACGCTTCTGTCTCGTTGCTTCACTTCCAGCCAGCATTGCATGTGCTTGTGACTTATCACGTTTAGGCAATGAAACTAAAATTTAGTTTTAGAACTTTTGCTAACTACTTATTTAATCGAAATCTTCTGTAAATAAAACTTATTTTTATCTCTATGCTTGCTTTTTATTTTCTTATAGTTATAGTACAACTTTTTCTGAAATTAATTGGACTACTAACTGAAGATATTTAATGATTACTTAAATTATCACGATCATCTTGGTGTCAATCTAAGTACCTAATTATTATCGTCTCTAAATGTGGTGGTTAGTAACCTACTTTAATTACAATTATAAATTAGGTAAAAAATTTAAAGTTTATGTTCTGCATTAAGTGCCTATTACAACTTTTATAAAACACAACTGTAAATCTTTGTGACCAAGGCATACAACTATTTTTCGTTGCTGTTTATATAAAGTACCTAAATAAATAACTTTGACTGGTCATGTATTGTTGATACAGCTTATAACTTTCATAATTAGTAAATGACTGTCAGTTTTAATAATATATAATCCCACTGACTGGTAGTAAATAGTATTTTCTAAATAATCAAAGGTATTATTATTGGTCCGGTTAATTAAGTATATAAACTTGCCCCGCAACTACTTTAATAAACTTATAACTACATAGGTACTCTGGAGGTTATATTTAATTTTTCTGAAACAATATTTTATGTAACAAGGGTGAACCTGGTGAAGGCTGGAAATGGCACCATTTCAGTAGTAATTTAGATTGCTTTAAAATGCACAGTATATAATAAGCACATATTAGTCATAATCCGTGGTCTCTGCCTACCCCTCGTGGAAATAGGCGTGACTTTATGTATGTATGTATGTAGTCATAAACAATCATTTTATTTAATAATTGTGCTAGGTGAAAGCCTACTAGGGTTACCCTGGTTACTTGGGAAGAAATAGTGTTTTTGATTTTGATTAAGTAGTATTATTCTTTGCCAACCCATGTAGGGAATACAGTTGTGATATATATTACTTCTTTAACCCTACCACTTATAATTATAAATGAGGATAATACCAGTTAAAACTTAAACCCCTTCTTAAGTTTATCTCTATTCTTTGACATGTTAACAACAGTGACAGGTATAATTTAATCCATGGTTTAAAATTGACATTTTTTTATGGTTTATGGTAAAGAATAGTCTGTTCTGTATTCCAAACTATTATTATGATAATACAAGGTAGTTTTCCCACCCTTACTCTTGTCTATTTGGTTCCGAAAGCAACTCACATTTTCGGCTTAGAAATAATGTACTGATGGCATACTAGTTGGAACTATCAGTTCTAGTATCCTAGGAAGGATACATGAGTCTACTGCAAAGGTCATAAGTACAGAAAAATTTAGTACACAGGTGTTGGACAAGAGCTATTAAGACAGGGAATAAGTACCTACAAGTTTATGTTTCCTGATTACGACCGATATTTCTATTTATCGGAGATCGACCGCATATCCCTACAAATTGCTCCTAGATACTTTAATCTTGCTGGTATTGGGGGAATATTCTCGCCGGAGCAGGGCTCATCTTGCACTACGCCACGTCGCGTGCATTAGTTGCCGCAACGTAAAGGAACATTCACATGTTATTTTACTTATCACGTAGGTAACATATTGTTTTCATAATGTTATTCTAAAATCACAAGGAATCAATTCGATACGGGTAGGTACTGAAGAAATACTAAAAAAGAGACCCTTTATTATTAGGTACCGCAAAATATGTTTTCTTTAAAATGTGTAACAAATGTACTTCACGCAGATCTATAGCTGATAGTATATCATAGCTTACTGCTTTCTAATAACATTTAGCAATAGAGTTGAGTCAATCTACATGCTTAACAAACTAAGACTCTGTTTAGGAATTTGATCGAGTTTGTTTTGATTCATTTATTTATTTATAAATGTGATGTATAGTAGGGTTTGTTTTATGTGTATAACAATCGTAACAAAACCATTAAATAATTAGGTATAATATTGCTGTGAGCGCAAGCGCCGATGCCGCCGACGCACGATCCGCGCCGGTGCGGCAAACGAGGGACACATCAGTTGCATAACAAGCGGGCGCTTCGGCATCCGACTAACGGGACTGTGGCGCGAGGGAGCTCCGAACCACCTCCGTGTCTAGATGTGATATCGCGATTGTCAGATTCGACACTACAGATATAATAACTGGCTACTTCAGTTAAGTGTTTTGGCAATTCTTCACAGCATCACTTCATCTAGATGACGCGATAGTTACGCACTACAGATTCTCACGAAACTTCCTCATTTCGTCATTTCTCATCACGAAATATGACTGTGAAACATGGACGCGGACTGTCTGTTAGGCTGAGCTTATTCGTGCGATCATGAACGAGACCGGAACGGATCAGATACAATGACTGGCGGAAGCAATGATGTAGCCAAGTAGCTTTTTAATTAAAGCAAACAAAGAAAGTGACATGAACTTCTTAATATTAAAGCTTCTAATTATTACAAAATTTGTTTATTTGTGTTAATTAGCAGCTTTAATGGGTTAATGTAATTGGTTCATAACGATGGTTGAGTACGGAAGGCGTAGACTGCGAATCCTGTTTGTGATCGCGCGTCCATGGAACTGGTTTGTAGAGGGCAATGAGTCTCATTACATGGCAAATGACTTTGGCAGCTACTAGTGGCTCGTTGCCTCTAGGTATTAGCTTGTTTACAACTGATGAGGCCTAACAGTTATCGTTTCCAAAAAAGGTCCTTACATCATAATAAGGCCGTAGTAGCCCACTATTTTATCATGTAAACGTAAAACGAACTTAATGTGAAGAATTAAAGTTCGTAATGACCATTAAGCAGCTTTTAAATATTTAAAAACCATATAATTTTATCCTAGTAGATAACATATCAGCTACTCTAGTTGAAGGCTTTGCGATTAGCGGCTTTCATTCATTATGCCACAATTGCGTACCTATCTACGCTATTTCTTTTAGTACTTACCTTTATTTTGGCAAAACCTATCGCGTACACAGTTACAGAAGAACAAGTAATTTCATAAATCTTTCCGCAAAACGTACGCATAAAAACAATTGATCGGCCGACGATCAACCATTGTTAAATTGACGTTAACAATAAAATGGGAAACCAATTGGGGGACCGTTATTAAAATGTCACAGCGTATAGAAATGCTTCGTTTGATGTTGCGTTGCCTTTGTTCCTTATAACGAGCTATCAAAGAAGCTGCGCCCCGTCTCGGCTCGAATAAACGAGTGTTAAAAGCCGCCACTCGGAATGTTTTTCTAAAAGGTAAGGTACAAGAAAAATCTTTTAACAGCTATAATAGATTTCAGCGAATTAAAATCAAAAGCAATAGTGGGTCGTCGTCAAATAGTTTTCTATTACTTACTTGATAATTTAATTAGAAATACGAGCAGCTTGTTTAATGGAATGATAAGCAACAATTATGCACATACGATCTTCTAGTCGATGCATTGTTTGTACTAAATAATATACCTAATTAATCAAACCATGTACAATTTTTTAGCAATCTGCAGTTTTATACTAATTACTAAAGAGTTTTTACTGTACGCTTTTGTGTTGTAAGTAACTCTACTACTCTGGTATCCGACCATCCGAAGCGTACGTAATATCGTAACAACTTAGGCAACTAACATGGCAGTACGGTGCCGCGCACCTCTACCTATAGTACAAAGCGTTAGAAGATTTTAGTGTCGTACTATTTAGTAGTACGACATTCTCCGTACCTCAGCTACACTTGAAACACAAAGTAATTTTGTTGTGTTGTCTCCGTTCTGGTCTGTTATAGTACAATACTTTTATGTAGTTCAATCTGGCTACAATCTCTTATACCTATTCTATTCCCAAGCGTGGAGATAATAATTAGTTACATAAGTTTATTATAAGGCGTTGTTACAAAGGGGGTCGTTTCTGTACTTATTTATAAACAGCATAATATAGAATTATCGAAACATTATTATTTAAATAATAATTATTGTATTTAACAACAAATTGTCCGCGATAGGCGCGATATGACCTGACAGCCAAATCGGGGGTTTGCTGACCTCGCTAAAGAAAAATTACGCGGTCCCTGTAAGATCATGGGAAAGAAATCGCGAAAGGTTAGATTTAATACAGGAATTTTAGTTCCTTACTAGTATTTTATACTTACATAGATCTTGAAGGAATTAAGGGTACGTTTTCTGATTGTTGTAATACGTAACTTACTTTGATTACTTAATCGAAGTTTGTTACAATAAACTTTGTCGTTACTGACGGCTCCATGGTGTAAACTAGCGTTGACAGTGCTTAATAATGGGTCCTACGATTCCTTCTCAACCTTTAAAACGAACAATACTCATTCTCAAGAATAGTAAGAATTCTTCAATCTTGATATCTTTAAACCTGTGGGTAAGCAATATAATAAGATTACAACACAATTATCAATGATGCGAACATTGCGACAGGTTTGTCTTTGCACTGCGGCGATTGTGTTGGCCTCGAGGCCACTGGTAAAATTACCATAAGTGTTAATTGTGTACAAACACCATTGAAAATGTAGCAATTATTCGTAAGTTACCGTAGTAGGAGCCTGAAGTTAAGAAATACTTTCCCCTAACTGCAAAAAGGACTAGAGAAACAGAGTGCGGAAATAACACTGAGTTAAGTTTTTACCTTAATGCTCTCTGTTACAAGAACTTGAAAGTATCTTAGTTTTAAAAATATATTGCTGTATTTGCCATTCATTGGCTTGCTGCAATGAAGTGCTGGGGTTATTTGCTGCCAAAGGAAGAATACCTACAAAGAAAATTTGAGCACAATTGGTTTGCAATACGTATGGAGTGACCTTATTGTGAACTTACTGTTAAAAAATGTATTTGTGACCGACCCTCATAACGTTGGCAATCACAAATTGAACGTAAACAATTTACTATAGGTATTTTAAAATATAAAATCTTATAATGATCTCATTCATTCAATTAGTCATTTGATTTATACGTTCATTTTCTTACATGTCGTAGAAAACTGATCCTTCCACTTCTACAGTTTTACAAAAATAATCTCAGCGAACTGCTATTTTGTATAGTGCATATTTACGTAAGCAATGCTTTTAGATGAGTAGAGCTTTACTTATTCCACAGAGGTCATTCTCAGAGTTAATGAAACAAACAGAGCAGACCTTAATAATGCCTGTGTTTGTAGTTTGGGTCAGAAGTGAAGACTTGGTACTTCGTTGTCTTATTACGCAAGTGAATGTAGTAGCTCCCTTGATATTAAACTTTACAATTACAATTGGTTTGTGGGTCTGAAGGGGCTCAAGTTAAACTTTAACATACAAATAAAAAATTATAAGTATTAACAGTGCTACACTAATGCCGAAACGCTGTTGTTTTTCTCTCGTGACCATCCGTGTTATGTAGCGCTGGACTGCTTTTTTATTTACTACCAACTACCTAAACAGTATTATACAGTGACACTATGATAAGCTAAGTCATAATTTATTTCTGTATCCGGCAAGAACGTGGAACCCACTTTAATGAAGAGGAAACCAGCCCAGAAATTAGATAGTTAAACATGATAATGCCGTTGTTAATAAATAATTTCTGTAGCTCATCAAATAGCGCACTAGGAGGCTGTTGTAAGAGTATTAATTTCTTAATTTATCTCTTGGCGCACAGCGACGAGATAAACTGGGAATCTAGCAGGGCCGACCGGTTGTTGAGCAATCATTTTATGTGTATGCTCGAAGGAGCTAAAATGATCTAACCTGTTCTGTCTATGCACTGACCTTTGCTAAATATCATCTTCGTCACTGCGTTTAATGTTCGTAACGGAAAACCTTGGCCGACGAATAAAATAAATACTAGGTACAAAAAAACTATTTGAATTGCTTTTTAGCTTGCAATATGTTTTAAGTCTCTATTGTAGTAATCAGTATAGATTTTGAATGTCATGCTCGGTAACTATATCTTACAAATTAGTTGCATTATAACAATAAATCCTTATAATTTCGTGTAAAAAATATTAAGGTATTTGTCTTGCACTGCTCTGTAGAGTTTGGGTTTCTTTTAAATCTTGTGTAAGTACATCTTTATTTTGGTATTTCATAAAAGTTTTTTAGTAAACTACTTCAGAGACACCAAACGTTGAACTGAACACGATATTATTTGATGCTTTACGAAATAAAACTTATTTTGTTTAAAGACAATACTAACGGAACTCGTCTCTAAAGTATATAGGTACTAATTCCGTAACGGCATTGGCAACTTGTATGACCGTCAGTCACACCGTCACATCGTTACCGCTTATGAGAAGTCAATCTAGCACGTACTAAAATACATAAAGTTGTAGGTCATGTGTAGGTAAATCATTATAAAACGCAAAATATAAACTATTTAAGGAATCACTACTAAGGAAAGAAAATATGGGATCGCAAATGAATCCCGTTTTCCCGTCTCTTCCTTCCACTATGGGAAATGGCGTGACTTTATGTAGATATGTGTTAAATATTACTCAGGTTAAAATAATATCTACCTATAAGATTTTTATTAGGTCATCATCATCATCATCAGCCGGAAGACGTCCACTGTTGGACATAGGCCTCCCCCTTAATGGGGGGGGGGGGGTTGCCATAATCCCCACGCTTGGCAAGCGGCTTGGGTTTTTTTTTTATTACATAATATTAATTACTAACTAGTTTATTATATATATATTATTATCATTCTAACTACTTTATAAAAAAATACGTGTAAAAGTGTTTTTTAAAACCTATTTGCAGAAATAAAATCATTTATCATTTATTACAGTATGCCATAATGCCTAATTTCTCTAAGATCGTTGGCATTTTTAATCATGAACACGTAATTCTCATTTGGCATCCTTGTGGAATTATTAACACTTTCAATGTTATTCCTTCATTATAAATTAAGGAACCTTTTAAAACACTTCTTGACCTATGTTTAAATACGAAAAAGAGGACTGATCGCAGAATAGCGTGCCTCTATGTACTATGCGTGTAAGCAGAGTATTTTATTCATGCACATGTTACATGTTATTTCCAGACGCCACGGGCAAATTAATTAAAATAAAAAGTTGAACCGTTGTTTCTTTTGTAACGGCGCTGGTTGTGCTAAAACTGGCCAGGCTATTAAAGAAGCAATTTCTTTTTTGTGAACCTCATGTTTTCTTTTTGGATAACTTTTAGTGGGTTTCGAAATGACTGTTCAAATTGAAAAATTAGTTGTTTTTGTTGACTTTTTCTAATATTAAGAACCACTACATATCCTACTGCAGAACGGGCTGCATAACTGCAAACCGCGAAGGCCTTTTCGCATTCCGATAAATAAATTCCTGAATATTTAGGACATATTTGTTAATGCAGCCTCATAAGACGATTTCAAAAATGAATTACTAAACTTAGTAGGTATAATACAGAATTTGCAATTCAAATAAGGTCTATTAGGCAGTTGATTCAATAAGTGACATGTTAAAGTTGTGACCTAATCCTGACAAGAACACTACATTACCGTCGGAAGACGGAAGGCGGCCGCGAGTTGGTTGTGACTGTCACTCTCTGCTCCGCCCTTGCCTACCTTACCCTCTCTTGTAATTATTTCGACTCAAACCAATTAATGACCGCGTGTATTGTAACACCACGCTTTTGGCGTGTTATGACAATGAGCTTATGACAATAACGTTGTTGCAATGAAAAATGTTATGTAATACTTAATACTCTGCGGACGTGGATAAGACCGCCTGCAATATATTATTTGCAATCTCAGGACCGGTTGTCGCTAGAATCTGTCACGTACGACTAGCGTCATCTAGAGCAATGCATATACCTTCTATTTTTCATTTCAAATATTATATTGTGTGTATTCTCGATTAGGCACAGGTCTTTTAGGAAAAAAAGGGAATTTTAAATTATTTATTGTACACATATAACATAAATAATGTACATATGATAAATCTAGATCTAGAATCTCTGGGCTACCTATTTTAATGTAAACCTTCGTGTAACTTAATCATACAAAGCTCGTATGTGACGAGATAATTTAATGTTAGTATGGTAAATAAGTACCTACTTACCTATTAAGGTTCAGGTGTCAGTAACAACAAATTAAAATCACCTTTTCTAATCTGTCAATTTATTTTAAAATG
Source organism: Abrostola tripartita (assembly GCA_905340225.1). Taxonomy (NCBI): domain Eukaryota; kingdom Metazoa; phylum Arthropoda; class Insecta; order Lepidoptera; family Noctuidae; genus Abrostola; species Abrostola tripartita. The sequence goes on from HG996494.1 coordinate 4,804,009, forward strand.
TTAAAGTTGAACAACTGACTAACATAAGGCAGCGGTTAGTTCCGAATGTTTACGCGTGTGTGGTGAAGTCATCGATGGGGCATGCAGTGGCGTCATCCTTAGCGGATGCAGAACTAATGTCTTAAAAAAGGATAAAAGTATGTTATTAAATACAGCATTGACGAGAGCCTTGGTAAGTTCGACAGTATTCTACAGTTAGCGTAAGTTAGATATCAGAAAGTAACTTAAGATGGGAACCTAAATGTATCGTAATTTAATGCTTCACTTGTTTGCCAAAGAAGTCTTATAAATTAATCAATGTTGCCCGTTGAGGTTAATAAAAGAGCGAACCATGGACTACTAAAGGATTTGTGACTGATAAGTTTTGTACATGTAATAGGTACCCTAAATAGCTGTTTTGGTCAATCACAAGCGACAACGAAAAAGGTATTCTGTGACAATTTTTTAATATATACATTCATAACATCACGCCTGTATTACCCGAAGGAGTAGGCAGAGGTGCACATTAGAACACCCAAATTTCGCCAGTTATGTTAAAGGTCCCAATGTAAAGGGGGCGAGCCTATTGCCGTTAAGCGGGTACAAGTCCAGATTTCGTGCTGCTACTGAGATAAATGGAAAAATCCAGTAACATAGACCAGAATTGAATACAGATATAAACAATTATAAGATATCTAGGTGCAATGCTAAAGTTCCTATTTTTTCGGAAGTGGAACCACAATGCTTTTGCGTTGTTTTTGCAACATTTACATTTATAAACATTGTACAAAACCAAGCAAAGCAAATTATAGCGAATGCGATGTAAAAATAAAAATGTTTTAAATAAGTGCTCCCTGGGAACACAGAGCTACTTTCCCACAAGAGGAAACTAAATTTATTTCTTCGGATTTCCGTAGATTATTGCTATCTGTAGGTAAATACATAAAAAACATGAGATCCGTGTACTAACATTAATAACTGAGATGTATGTTTTTTACAGTAATCGGGATGTAACTGTATTCGTTCCTTATTTGGCGAGACGAGTTGGGCGTAACACACTTTTTATATTCTAGACGTTAGAAAGGTCAGCCGACTTACATTACGGCGCGGCGCGGCGTCGAACACGCCTCGAGCTATAACATTGCTTTTGTGAAGAAGAATAATTATTATGTAGATGATTGATTCTACTTTGTTTTTTTTTCTGTCACAGTTACTCCTTAAGCCGTTAGATATAATGGGAAGGTAAGTTTGAACACTTTAAGTACCTACCATCTCACTAATAAAGCCTTGTATTAAGTCTAAGAATGCAATAATCTTTTAAGCACGTCCTGTTTCGGTAACATGTTTTCATGGTATGCTTATAATATCATAAGGCATCGTAGCGTTCTTACTTAAGCCCAAGACCGAAGCTTAGTTATTGGATCTAGCATTACTAAGGATTCTGTGAGACGGGACTGGTATAACCACTACTAACAGATTGTAATATTACTGTAATCTTGTGAGTAATATCATATCATACTAGTAAGCTTGTGAGTTGAGACGATGTCTGCTGTACCTAATTGCGAAGGTATCATAGTTACTATATGGGTATCTAATTATTACCAAGGACCAGCTGAAAATCAGTGCTGTGCCCTTCGCACAGCGTATACTAAGCTGGATTCCTTGCCACACATATGTACATACCTATATTATGTTATTGTTTTGAACATTATGTTGTGTTATGTGTTTTTTTTAATAAATGTGGCAAAATAATTGATTTATATGGCGCATACGCTAATTTGCCTGACCAATCGATAGAGCTTTCTTTATCTGTGACAAAAATGTGAAGTCTAATTAAAGCGACTACTACGGAAATTTTAAAATACGTAAGTCTGAAAAAGATTTCAAGGGTACCCTCATTATACTGTAACGTCATAACGGCACCATTAAAAATATTTCTGTCCTATTAAATTTAACGATTATTACAAGCCTATAATTTTCCCACTACAGGGCAAAGGCCTCTTCTTATAGATTCACACAAATTCACTGCGGGTTTAGCAGTTGAGACCATTAATTCAGGTTTGATCAAGAAGTGTCACATTGACACTAGTAATTTTGAGAGACTTGGTATGTACTTTAATATATATTTGTTGAAATATGGTGTCAACCTTATACTGAATTTAATAGTGTATTTTTAGTATTAACATAAACATATAAAATGTTACGAATACATCCATTGATTTGGCCAATATCAAAACAAAAATAATATGAAGCCGGCGCCAAAGTTTAGGTTGTGAAGAATATACCTACTTAATATTTCTGTTCATTGAATGAGTAAATATTTGTTACAGGTACGTGACTAATGCGGCAATATCAATATATCTGAGATATTGTGGAAAAACACGAGTGTTCCAGTTTTTGTGTAAGTAAGAAGTATAGACTGCCTCGTTGGTCTAGTGGTCGCTAAGCGCGACTGCTGAGCAAGAGGTCCTGGGTTCAAATCATGGGTCGGGCAAAATGTTACTGAGTTTTTCATTAGGTAATTCTCAGTAGCAGCACGGAGTCTGGATTTGTGCCCGGTTGATGGCAATAGGCTCGCCCCCTATTACATTGGGACTTACAACATAACTGGCGAAATGTGGGTGTACTATATGTTCACCTCTGCCTACCCCTTCGGGGAATACAGGCGTGATGTTATGTTAAGAAGTATAGTAAAAAGAAAACGTTTCAAAATTACTTATTTTTTAAAACGTTAACGTTTCCCGGTATTAAATTTTTGACTCCTTTGGTTACACTTACACCTTTATTGTGTGTTTTGGACTGGATTTAACACGGTTAACTCTCTTCAAATATTACTTAACAAATGTGTTTGCGAAAAATATCGTAAAGTTAAGTTTATAGTTTGATAGGATTTACCTTCAGTCTCGGCAATCGGCCTCATTTCCGTGCTGTCTAATTTCGACCAACTACCGAACGTTCACGTAGGCCGGTGAAATTTCGAAGGCAACCATAATTACTCAATTAATTTCATCGGAGTCGCGCACTGCGGTTTAGTTCGTGTTCATTTCATTGCATAACCGGTTATTAGCTTGCTCTTGTTTGCAGCACCACTGTTCTCACAGATTTACAACACACTTACACGGGCCAAATAAAAACAACTGTGGGAAATTCTATACAGAGTGTTTAAACATATGGCTCTAGTACCGACGTAATTGGCGAACGGTTGCACTGAATAATTTAAAGGAATAAGTATCACGTCGTCGATGTAATATTCAACGCGCAAAGGTTTTTAACTGTACCTACATGTAAATGTAAACACAAATATGTAACTGGTCATTACGTATCTAGTTACTTATCTTATTCGTGTCAAGCTTGTGTTTTGCTTCAGTCACATTCACGCATGTTTTAAATAGCGGCCGCGGTAATTTTAAATATAAATGGATGGTTAAGTTAATGATGAGGGAAAGTCCGTTATATGTTTAGTGTGATTCAAGCAAAATGCTGTACGTTGAGAACGATTGAGCGAAAATTTACAAATGTCATTAATTGTTTTGAAATTTCAAGCACGCCTGACATTTCCTCACGGCTGATTTAATAATATTTAAAAGTTTGCTTTTAATTACACCTAAAATTGAAATCGATACTAGGTTTGAATCCGTCACTTCGCATCCTATTTCCGAACTTACTAACTTTGATGAAGAGCCGTACATAAACGGGAAAAAATAACGGCGGTTTTGTACCAACACTTCGGCAGAGTCTTATCAATTAAACTGTGTTATAAAGTCCTATTATTTGGAAAATAATATTATTTCGAAAGTTATATTACTGTCCGTGTCCATTTAAACCACATTTGTGGTAATTACTCTTCAAGTTGTCTTTGTGACTTAAGTACAGTTTATATCAGTCAATAGGTAACAAAATAAGAATTGAATTTGGAAACACTGCATTTAAGACATTCAAATAGAAATGTGATAATCATAAGTGCTATGCTCGAGGCGAGTATGTATTCATTAGTTTTATATATTCCAACGCAATTTGAATTTATAATCGCCGCCTTTAATGCTAAAAGAAAACATGAGGGAGCGCCCACGCTTCCATTATTAATTCTACGTGTGTGTAATGCTGTCAGGCTCACGGTGACACTTACGGTAGTTGTCGCGTTGTTTATAAACTACCGGAACTGCGTGGCTACGTTGACGTCGAGTGTGAATAGTTCACCGCAAAACACGCTGAGGTTAAAATGCACGAGTATTATCCATAAATAATATGGATAACACTCACGAAAGTTATAATAGTAAAATTAATTCGCGCTTAATTATAAGAATGCGGAGTCTGCATCTACTTTAAGTTGCCTATCCGCCTGAATTGTCCACAATAGTTAAACAATCGACGTGCATTAATATATAATGCAATGGGCAGTCAAAGGGTTAAATTCTGTGTTGAATCCTACTAAAATAATAATAATATAAATATCAAGATTCAATAAATACCCAAAACAGTAGAACAATCAACCCGCAAGTCGCTAACCTTTATAATAAATGGGTGAAAGTTTTGAATTTCGTTTCAATTATTTCTTAAATAGAACTTGATTAAAGAATATTTCCCGGTATTCAAATTGAATTTGCTGTTAGAGATTTTTTGTTTTTATATGATTTGATCACATGATGTTAATTAACGGTAAAAAGTATTACAATAATAATAATTTAGGAACAAAAATCGCTTCAGTCGACATGCAAATTGTTTGGGAAAGTCTTGACAAACCTAGTTTGTTATTTGACTAGTCAATGTGATATTGTGATAAGTATAATTTGGAGGTATTCCCAAATTGCTTCACCGAGCTGAAAAATAGGCTTAGGAATGAGCGCCGACCAACATGCAACATTTTATGCCATGAGCATTAATATGTTACCTGAAACGGTAGGCCTCGCATTAGTCCAAGTCAGAATGTAGTAAGGTCAGCGATAATCGTGGCATTTGTTTTATTTAGATGCTTGGGGGATACGCTTCAGTATGTTAACCTTTTGTCTGAGTTAATATAATTATTTAGCCTGTAATATAATTATTTAGGCTGCGTTGCCTGAGGTGCTTTACTGTTTTGTACACCTAAGTAATTTCATAAAGTATAGAGGCATGAGACCTCAGGCTTACCTCTGTGTGTCTCTACAATATAAATAGGAAAGGAAGAAGGAAGGAAGTTTAAAATGCCGAGGCTCTCGTAGATACCGGTAACGTTTGCGGCCCATCTTCAACGACTCTATTTAACGTGTCTTTGGATGTTAGAGGAACACACCGACACTATCCTGATTAAAACCTGGAGGTCAATCGAGCGAAGCCGCTTTAGAAAGAGTAATCTAGCAACGTTAAGCTTTATTAACTGCGGAACAGGGTGGTCCTGTCTTGGTCATAATTTATCGCCTAGTGGATACATCTGTTCGTACACTTTGTAGGATATGGATTGGAATGGATTTAGTCGTTTTTCTACTATGGAAAATCTTAAGAAGTGGTTAATTAGTTTGCGGGTGTTCTAGGAGATGCTTCAGTTGCGCGCACTACGTGTAACGGCGACCAAAATATAAATGATTTATTCCCTACCTAATGACCACTACTGTATAATATAGATGGGTATCACTGTAATAGTGTAGATGTACTGTTGTACTTGTTTAAACTTAAATAACAATTATGATAGATATAGTCATATAGCACTGGCGCTGAATCCTTCGAAAGCTCTTTCTTGTTTACCTACAGTAGTGCAGCATAGGTAACTCCTCCTCAACTTCCATTTCTTCAAATCATTGAGTATTTGCGAGCTTTCTGTGCACCAATAACTATTGGTAATTTTGTTAAAACAATTCTGCTAAATAAATATCCCGATATTACTTACTTAAACCAGAAATATTAGTTTGAATTTTTTTATTATAAAATATTTTGTGGGTTCCGGCCGGCGTATCTGTTGCAAATAACATTTTACAACTGCCATTTTTATATTTCTATAACATTTTGGATGACACACAAAAATCATTGCTTCTATGAACTCATAACTGCTTCACTCTTAAAACGACTTGTGACATGAAGTAAATATGTCCTCAAGCATTTAATTACAAACAACTAAAAACATTGCAGAGAAATAACATCAGAACCGTCGTACCCAGTTATATGGGCTGTTTTATAACATGCTAAGTATGCAGGTAGTTGGAATGATTGATGTGTATAATGTGAGGATCATTTCTGAGTGCATCGTCCTTCCGTCTGAATCATAGATCGTTAACCCACTTCCGCCCACGTGTGTCATTTTAAAACGACACAAAGGTAAGCTCGGTTAATCTGTGCGTGTGTTTTGAATACTTTAGAGTTGTAGTTGTCTCGTGTAAATAACAAAAAGCGAGGGCGTGTCAGCGACCTCTGTGTGTTGTATGACGCGTGAATATTTTATCATGATTCGGGTTCCGTCCTTTAAATTAGCATTTAACCATTCAATAATTAAAGGATTAGCATCGTGTTTACACCAATACTATGAATTATTCAGAAAATAAAGTAAAAGCATCTGTCTAGTAGGTATTTATTATTGAACAGTTTCAATACCTTCGTCAAACAGGGTCTATATCGTTTACCCCGAATGGAGTAAGAAGGTCGTCTATTGTAAATGCGCCCAGACAAGAGGGTATAAATAAATCAAAGCGACTATGAAAGTTATTATTATAAAAAGAAACTACACATTCACTACAAGTGCTTTGTAATTCGTTTATTACTCGTAGTATAAGTCATAATAAAATCATTATGGAACTTATGTAAAGCAAGCAATTAGCAAAGTAAGATAAATATGCCACATTTAACAGATGCGGAGGCGAAAAATGAAAATCAATTCTTACGCAGTTAAAGGATTGTTCGAGGATCAAGTCTTTGTCAGTCAATTCTTCAATTTGTAGGGAGCAGACCATTGGATGACAACTTACAAAAGCCGGTGCCTACCTATAAAAAGAAGGTTTCTCGAAAGAGATTGTTTATTTAGCGAACAATTGAACTTCGGTCGTCCCTTGATCAATTTTGGATAAGGCGTTCTGTTCAAAAGCCTTTTTCTACTACAAGCAGTTTGAAGATTAGAGTAACTAGTTATTGATTAGGTTGAAAGGCGACTATATTTTGGCAGCAAATGTATTGCAATACCTCAGTGCAATACGATCTGTATTCAGTTACTGGAGAAATTGACTCTTTAGACGACCTTATATTGCCGGGAAACATTGCGCTTTGCAATATTAGAAATGATTGTTTATATAATCCTTGTTGTGATGTGGAATGACCACAACGCCTAGTTACGATTGCGGTCGGCTAAACACGCTACAGCACAATATGTCTGGTCTGCTGTCCGCCTGTCCGTGGTGTACTGTCTAACCTGCACTGTCCTCGTTGTGGTCAGTTGCGTTATTTGGTACTGTATCGGTAGGTGAGCATAACGGTTTACAGTTATTTGTAGACTTCATTTATTTGATACAAATATTATAATCACTGTGCAAAAAATAATTATCACTAGAATAAGACCATAAAACTAAGCGCTATTAAAGTTTAACAGTAGGTAATAGGTATCGCATGCTACTGATTTTTCTATTTCTAAAAGTTTTTATAACAAGTTATTTTCTAATATCTATAGTATTATCTACGTCAAGCTTCTAATGTATATTAATATAAATGTTAAAAGGAAATATTAAGTCACGTAAAACTGTGTATTGAAAACTCGTAATCGCTTTATCACTGGCTGGCCATTAATCATTGTTGGATAGGTATAAAAATAAACTTTTATGTAACAATACAGCGCAGAGCCCTGTTTTAATATTACATAAGTAAGTATCTAACCTTAGGTAAGTTCTAAATTTATGTTGATTATTAACATTGTTGATTTAGGCCGTCCGTAATATGAAGGTGACCCGTATTAAATGGTCTATAAACTTTTCTCTTGTCTAGACAGTAATTTCAAGTGCCTAATATTATATTACAAACAAGATAAAATTGTGTCGCAGTTCAGTGGCTTTTTTCTTCTTTATAAAATTATCTGATATCTGCGCCTACTTGCCAGTAAAATTAAACGAGCTATATTTTTACTTTTAATACTGATTTCAATTTTAATAATCTTTTCAATTTGTTATTGTTACGTACTCACGCCTCTTTTATAGACTGCAGTACTAATATTAGTACGAAGGTTAATTAAGTATTAGTAGTATGACGGATCTGATGTGAATATATATTATCATAATTCATCATCAGCCGTAAGATTTCCACTGTTGAATAAAGACCTCCCCCTTAGAGTGGGGGTTTGCCGTAATCCCCACGCTAAAGTAAAGTTTGCGAAGACGCTGCTGCCCATCTTCTGGATTTTCTCTTAGTACCCTCCTACTACACCCACGGTACGAAATGGGGAGGAACTATTTTGGTCCGGTACTCCACTGGGATTATCATCATTATTCACTGATAGCCGAGTGGTATGACCGTGAGACTGCGTTGAAATCCCGGCAGGCACCAATGTCTTTTCGAATTTGCTAAAAACGGTGAAGGAAAACATCTTGACGAAACCGGCACACCTGAGAGATTTTTCAACGGTGTGTAAAGTCATGTCTGAGGCCTACGGGCGTTTTAAACTCTGACACCAGATTGTTCATCAACCATACGATAAGAAGATCATCATTATCTCACCTGAAAGAAGACTACTGGTGGATATAGGCCTCATGCAAGTGTCGCCAAATTGATCGCTCCACAGCTTTTCGGAATACATTGGCGCACAAATGTACTATATTGAATTTTATACTTACCTACAGTATTATTATGTACATTGTACGTGCACAGTGCGAAGCTTTTTTATAAATAGTTCAGTTTAAAACACTATATAATTCGTTCACCATCAGAGCTCCCGGCAAATGGATCTATGAATTTTATTGATTCTCTTTGAGCCATCAATTTGAATACTTTAGTAACTGTAAATAAAGTCACGGGTATTGAAAGCATACCTGTTTGCTTGAAGAAAAGTAATTGCAGTTTGTGCAGCACTTACTTTGATGAATCTGTATAATGATTGAGTTATTTATAAAAGGTTTTCAGCCAGCTATTAAGTAAACCAATGCCGAACTACTCGTATGTTATGTATAATTTAATTATTTTTTTTTTTTTATTTATTCCACATAGATCTATCTTTACAGGTAGTTATAACCTAATACAATAGTGTAGTAAACAATATTAAAGGAAAACACTTATATCTACACATTCATGGTAATAACATAACAAGCGGCCTTGGTGAATTCATTCAATGAACACGTAAACAAATCAACATCCTCTGCTATAATGTTGAGCGTACGAACATTTATTTACATTGAAATATAATTTATTATCTACACTCCACTTTATAATATTACTTATGTCCTGGCGTATTATGGTCCTCACTTTGCTTGACTGCATGTATAAGTTTTAGATCGTCAGCGAATAATAAATGTGTAGACCGGTTGACGACTTTAGGTAAGTCATTAACCATAATAATGAAAAGAAGAGGGCCTAGATCCTTGACTTACACCAGACCTGGTAGCGTAGGGTTCGGAGTGGTATCCGCCACAGTCGACGTATTGACATCTGTTCCTCAGATAGCTGGCAAAAAATGTTAAAGTATGCGGTGTGAAACCTACATTGGCAATTCTCACCGAATCTCCAATATTTTAAAATTAATACTACTAAACTGAAATATAACACGACAAAAAGCTCGATTATATTGTACCTATCATTAACCATCCGCTTCAAACTGTAACATTGTTACATATTTTGGCATAGTAAAATCAGGTGCTATAATTGGTTCATCTGAAAATCACAGTAGAACGTCTATAAATTCAGTACACATGTTTGATTCAAATGTATTTCATATATTTTTGGCTTGACTCTCGTTTTATATGTCGGCGGCATATGTAATGATATACTGCCTAGATGTACTCCACTTCTCGTCCAAAGTCATGCCAATATAAACCCCTCTACTCAATTTATTGCCTTCTATCGGATTTCCTCTGCTGAGTTGGCCTGAATATTTATGAAGTTAACTTTTACTATAGAGCTTTTTAAGCAAATCCGTCTGCCAAAATTGATCGAGAATAATAATATAAATGATACGGGGTGATAAAATATTCGACGGATATTTACATGATCTTTGCATAGTCAAGTAAACTTTGTGATATCCTCCTCTTCTGATAAATACGGGCTTTATCAATTAATCGCATCACCTATCTATATCACCATAACAATATCACGTTCGATCTTACGATCCGCCAATCAATTTCGTATTCAGCGTCGGCGCAGATAATAATTCTTTAACATTTTTCTTACATACCTAAGAAGTAAGAACCTGCACACAGCATCTAATATCGGCCTTTTGTCCGCTGTGTGTCTGGGGCAAGAGGGTCGCTGTTAATAACATGTTCTCAATGTCACCACGTCTCTGACGAAGTTGCCACACAGCCTTGACATTATCTGTATTTGCAAGACATCTTTATTCGCATTAAGACAATAAGTTCACACTTCAAGTTTTTAGAATAATCAATTAATTCTTGTAACAAACTAGACACTGATCTGACTAATCTGACAAAACGATTGGCCCAGTGAGTAAGTGATTGAACTGCTGGGGGTATTTGTATGTAAGTGCATGTCATTTTTTTCCTTGAAACGCAGTCCCACGATACATGAGAATTGGGACCGAGTAATACAAGAATGAAAAGGTTAAAAAAATCTGAACCTTTATCCACGCATCAATTTTGGTGATGACATGAAAACTACTTTATAATTTTAAATGTTAATAAGAATTCGATAATAATAAATTCGTTTAAGAAGTAGAAAACGATTATAATAATTAATTTATTCTAATTTTGCGTCTTTGACCGCTGACTCTACCTTATATGTATAGCTTGATATCTACCCACGAGTGGTAGTTTCGGCAAGCGCTTTAGGCGAGCGCTAAATGAAAACGGTTTTAAATAATATATGAATTAAATATTAGCTATTAATTAAATAAAGCTGCGGTATAAAGGCACGACAATTGAAATTTTGTTGGGCACTGATATTTATTGTTTCCAATAAAAGTAATTTTACAGTAACATTGACGGCTGACGACGAAATTTAATTTTGGTACGGGTTAAACTCGGTGTTGATTAAAAACGATTTGTTATTCATTAATTTATTTTTTCGTTGCTTGGTTTGTTACAAATGCAGGATAGCATTGCTATCCTATCTGAATTTATACGTTTTATGATGTATCTACGTATTACCCAATGTGCATATTTTCAGTATTTGTAATACAGCACATAAATACGAAATATTTGCACTCAGCTACGCTTGTCAATTTATATCGTTATTTAAATTAACCAATATGGTTTCAAAATGTTACGAGTTTAAATTATGTAATTACGTTATTAGTAATTCGTCGATTAATTCTATATGCATCTGCCTAGTATTTTCAACGGGCATACAGCTCGATTTTGAGCACAAAATTTAATTTATCAATATAATATGAACCTGTGTATACCTGTGGTAGTTAATTATGTTTGATTTAGCTTTATTGATTTAGTATATTTCGCTGTATGATAACGTATCTACAATAAAAATTCAGCAGTGCAGATTCTAATACACTAACTAAATTATTATGGCTTGGACAATTGTATATTGTAACAAATCTAGCTTTTCAAGAGCGTTTTAATTTAGTTAATTTAGTTTTAATATATAACGAAATCATAACAATTTGAGTCCACGTAGTAAACAACCATTTTTCACCATTTGTTCAGACAACGATCGAATATTTTAACTGTAAACACAGACAACACTAGAAATATATACGAAAATAAATGCGCTATAAAAACCGTCAGATTAATAATAACAGCCGCATTGGTAACGGATATGAATGTTCGATACTCAATAGTTCATTCATATTGACTGTATAAGCTATATAGAGTGAACATCCGCAATGAACGAATGATTAAGTGAATGGTATCGCACGCTCCATATACTGGCTCTATCATAAATACGTAGGTACCTATCATATTATGCGTACCCGCATTCTAACTGTCCCCAACGGTTTGTTACATGTATTGTGATTTTCAATATGCACTATTCGCATTGTGCAGTCAGCATTGTTTATATGGGCTTGTTTCGAAGAAATATCTTTTGAATGTATGGATTAATAAATAATAGTTATCATCGATATCGTGTTGACAGTAGGAATTATGTCGCATTCGTTAATCTTTAGGTATGATAGTGTATTTTATTGATCTTAGGGTATAAAATGGTTTATAACATCTGTTATTGTAAACAATGAAAAATTGGTAATGAAAAAGTTAAGAGATACTGCAATCTTGATCAAGTATCGTTACAGTTGGTCTAGATACATATCTCCAAAAAGCATTTGCACTACCGTCACACTAGGCGATACTTTGATAGTCAGTAAATAGGCATCCTCCCCAATCCCATGCGGTATTGGTCTATCGAATAACGATTCGTTGGTGCAATAACCATAGCTTAGCCCCAGCTAGTCTACAAGACTTACCTATGTGCCGCACGCGTGTGTTGCGGCTAGGAACGAAAGCAAATTGTTTATATGTCATTATGGTCGATATGTAGTGCAACAATATAATTGTATGACATATTCTCACGCAGTAACGCGTGCAATAAATGAGCGTGTAATTAGACGGTTTAGCTGAGTGTTTGAAACACACAGTGGCTAGTCAGGCACTCTTTCATCCGTCTTATATCTGATGATTACCTACATAGAAACGTCGTCTTTTTGGACTGTCTTATTCACCTTTCTTAATATGATATAAAGTTTATTAATGGGAGTTTCATCTAACAAAAGTCCTCTAGGTACTAATAATAGAAAACACATTTGCGAAAGAGCTCAAAGATCTAGAAAATTAGATAGAATCTTATTTAAAAAAAAATGACATTGATAGTAGCTAGTCTAAATCCAAATGGCACGTATTCCTGAAATCTTCATGTTTCTTACATTCGACTTTATTTTAATTTACTACATTCCGGGTTACCTACGGCGCTTGTAAAGTCTTCCACAAAGCTTTGTCGCGTTTAAGCGCGGACTTAATGAAAGTCTGGCAAGGAGGCGTTACGGACCAAATCCCCCTTTAGCTTAGACCCGCGAGGGCACAGATTTATAAGGATTTTCTTACGTCGACTTTGTAATGCTTTAATACATTTTTCTGTATTGAAAGAAAATATTCGTTGACGAAGTAACGTATTAAAATTGTGTGTAAGATGTATTTTTGTATAGTTCCCTTTGTTCATTGTTTGTTTGTTGTCTGAAAAGCAATCTCTGTATCCAAAAGTCAATTTCCGCAGTATTAAGTTGGAAATCCATATAATTACCGGGATCTAATATTTACCTACTGTTTTACCGTGGTTTTCATACATAAGTGAAGGGTTATTTCAAAATGTATTGTTAATAATTAAATTATAACGAGTATAGTTAAAACGAGTACACGATGCAGTGACTAAATTCGAACTTACACTACATACAGTAATAGTGGGTATGATGGCGACACTGAACACTTGAACAGTTAGAATCTGATTCAAATTAGCAAGTTCCGAGTGATGTAACGTGACGTCACCCACGTAAAATTGGATGCCGAATTGCCGACGCATATCACTGTTAGCCGAAACTTTGAGCGTTACAAACAGAGTCTTGACTAACAAGTTGAATAACTGAAGGCTTCTCCTCAAGTGAATATTAATACAGTAAATAAACGTACGACAAGTACTTGGCATACGGTTACTTGTTGTGACTCTCAATATTTGTCGTTCACGTTTACCTTAATGTCACTTACTTACACGGTAAACAGTTAACAGTAATAGTGTTTATTTGAAATAATCACTGGATTTTAATTAGGTACGTTATATTTTGTCCTTTTAGAATCCACATTTTGAGTTGTGTGTGTAGTCGTTCTGCGCTAGTACCAGGTGTGGAATATTTTTTTATTATAAAATTTGTAAGATAACGTTGTATATTTATAAATATTCTAAGAAAAAGTATATCTAGTGGTATAAAATGCTTATGCATATAAAAGAGCAAGTCCAAGTTGTTGTATTCTACGCCCATAAATCTAACTTAATCTACGAAAGAAATTCATCCGTGAATCACGAAATAAATCTTAAAATTACTCTTGTCAACACAAAGCTGTCTGCGACGCACCAACGAATGACATTTTAAGAAGAAAACAGCACTTAATTAAGCTTGGGATTTGTCTGTATTAAAAATAAGTCCAAGTCGCTGCCATTTCTCTTTTTATCTGGAAAAAGCGTTTCATCTCTAAAATGGTACATACAGCGGGGAAATATTTTCGCTACATTAATGTGTTTTGCTTGTATGCAGGTTTTATCATTAATATAATAAGTCATCTCTTAGTTTAGTTTTTTTTTTGTTTTTACAACATATTGTATAGGGACTTGTTTATATTGGAACCTTTATTATAAAGTATTTACACACATTTTTGTTAAATTACCAGACATGTTATACAATTCAATCGAACTCATCGGTGACCAATTAAAAGATACGTTCGTATTAAATGGCTGTGCGGCTTGAATCTTTACAAATGATAGAGGGCTTTGTATAGCTTTACAGAGTTAGAAGTGATTTATCTGTGGAACGGTTGTAAATAGTGGGCAGCATCAGTATTCGTCCGGTGCCCCGGTCGAACGTTAATCAGTCCTCAATGCAAGACACTTTAATGAGATTTCTTTTGAGAATCAACTGTTCCGTATTTCTCCTCAGAGTCTTTATTGGCAGGAACTTTTAGTAGGGGGGAATTTGAAAACGGCCGTGACTGTTGTTATAATTGATTTTTTTGCGGCGGTCGTGTCGTAACATAATTATTTTATTTGGCGTCTAAGATTTGTAAAGGGGCAGTTTATAAAAATAAAATATTTTTATGGTAGCAAACAAAAGATAGGTACATTAAAAAAAAACAATTATTAAAGTAACAATTAATAAGTCAAACGCCATGCGCTACGAGTATATAGCTATTATTATGTAGCCGACATACAAATCTCCCTCATCCATCAGATTTCCCAAAAATGTATGATGCTGGTACATAATTTATTAGCAGCATAATCTGTCTGCGTTTGGTATTAATGTACAAATAATTTATTGAAGCGTAAAACGAGAGTACGCTTAATATCGTAAAATTGAACGGCGTTTTATTCACAACAGTTTGTAAATGCATTTAATTTGATTTCAACATTTTCAACTATGCATTTATGAGTTGGTTAATATTTAAATAAATGCTATCCGACAAGTCTGTAGAAAAACATCGGAGCGTAGCCGTTGTGCTACGAAGTTACGAGCACTTATAGCGCTACGAGCAGCGTCAAAGATTTCAACGTGCTGTCTTCTACGGTACTACATACATAACACACATATTTAAAATGTACGTTTTAAAACTATTATGAGATACATTATACTTTGTAGGTATTATTGTTTTGATTTCAACACAGGGTGGGCTCTGAGCAGATTATTTACTAAAAAGATTCCGTCTTATACCATTATTGCCTTATCCTAGCTTACAATTTACAGGCTCAACACAATGTAACGCTTAACTAGGTGTGTTCAAAAGCAGCATGTGCCTAAGTAAACTAAACTACCATTTCACGGCCCAAAAAATATAATGACGACGAGCTAAATTCAATAACGCCTTGGAAGCGTTGCTTACAGAATTGCCAAGGATTTTTTTCGTTCAAAAATTATGAAACACTTTTACCCGTGAAAATAAGGTATCAAATTTAATTTAGAATATTATTCTATAAATTGTTTTCTCTTTATTTTGCTATATAGAGCCTGTTTTTAATGATATTATGTGTGTTAATATGACGTTTACAACACTCATGCAAGCTTTAAAGTTTAACCTGATGGTTCTAGGTCGACCGCGACGTCATAACTATTAGTAGGTAGGTATATGAATGGTGACCACGTGGACAACGTTGTTTCAATGTCGTCAATACTTAGCGTAAAATACTTAAGAGTAAGCAGAAAGTAAACATACAATAGTAAGAAGTAGTTAAACAATATGAACAATTAAAGGGACTGGTATTCAGATCTAACATCAGGCAGCGCATTAGTATTATCGTAATATATATGTATATGTACATATCACAATAGCTAAAACCCATAGATATTTTTCTCAGTAAAAAGGCGGCCATTTATCAAACCGTACCTTAACGACATACAATAAATCAGTTGTATCACTGGAAACATTAGCATTATGTACAAATTGCCGGCGTTCTAAGTTTGATTAACTTAATTTTTCATCAACCAAATGGCGGCGTGCGGAAAGTTTCAGCGTAAATGTTTTACGCCCACGTCCGCGGCGTATTTATCCACGGTACATGCTGCCTGTGTCAACTTGCTCACTCGGGGGTATACTAGGAGTTCGAACGGGAACTTCCAAGTTTTAAATTCTATTACGTTTTTCAATATTCAGACCAAGTTAAGAAACGTGAGGTGGGCCAAGTTAATTAGGTGTTCCTGCTTCGTTCGTTTGTTCTGATTCGTAGTGTATAGAGTTTGGTATTGAATATTACAGGTTACTTTAATAACTATGATATGTTAAGTTACTCGTGTTGACAAAATAGTTTTCCGAATTTACACTCACACACGTCACACGCCACTCGACTACCGAGCTTTGGGTTTGATTTGCAAAATATAATGGGTAGATGAAATAAATAAGTTAACATGAACACCTAAAAGGGTTGGAGCTAATTTAAGATGACCTCCGATAAAGGTGACAGCCGTACCGGCCTCTGTAAGGGGCCACGGACCGTAGTAATGAGACAGCTTATTAGACTTGGCACTTTTATATGTGCATGGAGATATAAGTACCTATATTTTCAAAAATAATGGACCATTATAAATGTATCGTAATAAATCATTGCACCTTGATGTATAAACATATAAATAATATGCCGCTTTAATGATGAACTCATCAAATGCTAAAGGGACGGATAAATGCTGTCAGTGATGTACACACGTAGATAACGCTTGGTGAATAAATTACGTTTTTGTTAATGTATGGGAATTTCTGCCTGAAATCCCAATAATAAAAAAGCTACTTTTAATAAATTTCAGCAAGATATAAATGAATCAATTACCTAGGTATTTTCTCTATTAAAGTATGTTAGTAAACTGGTTAAATTAACGGTGATAACAAGCTCACTTTTATTGAATAACTTTGCAATGCCAACTTCGTACAGTTCGTACGTACACATATATCTCAGGTCTTTAAAGTTGAATGTCCGCGGGACGAGTAAACCACTGTGGTCGATTCCCAAACGAAATCAAAGCACTATCAAGAAGCCCTCTTTACTGCAAATTGGGTTAGAGAACAAGAGGACTCTACTACACGCCACTTAGGGCCCCCTTCCAGCTCTCGACTACAACCGTGACGACGATAATTATGTAGGCTGTCTCTTTGATACAACATTTATTTATGTGTGGTTCTTCTACGACGAAAATTGTTTGTAGATTTACTGGTGCGGTGTACATTCATCATACTTGGGCATATTCGCAAAACTAATTCTCTGATTTGAAAATGAATTGTAACTCATAGATAGAATCCGTGTTGATATCACCTCCCGTTAAGTTACGTTGATATGGTTGCTAAATTAGTACGCTTCACTGGTTAATAAACATGCTGGGTGCAAAATGTTTTGTTATGTGTGCAATATGCTTTTGGCTATTTTTATTAGGGCCGCATTGCGCACTATTAAAATAAATTTTGGAGTAGTGAGCACTAATGCACTATGTCCAATCAACAAAACGTTATCCAAATTCGTTTATTATCCAGTGTGTCAGCGCTTTTTAGTTGAAAAAGTGAATTAATCGTCAATGATCTATATTACTTTAAACTGTGTATTACGAAAATTTTAATATAAAAACATCTACAAATCACGGCACCTTTCAGTGAGTGATAGTTTTATTTGTCAGTCTACACGTAGGCACCTAGGGAGGGTTCCTTCGCCCTGTGTTGGCACTTAAACACTTTGCTGTTGAATGGGATTGCTTCGTGAACGGCCCAGCTGTGCTCTTATACATACTTTAATCTTAATGGCTATTCACACCGATCGCGTGGCAGTTATATGAATACAAATGATGTACAGACTGTACTATAACGTTTGGAATTATTTGCAACCAAAAGGTGATAAGAAACCGTTGTTTTAGATATTTGTAAAAAAGCTGCGGTGTCTTTAACATTTGGGAGTCATACGCTTTACATTGTGGCCTACTATATGTTTATTTTCAACCAATAAACGTCGGTTACATATTATGATAGTAATTGGAAAATTATGACCCTAATGTCATAGTACCGGAAACGCTTTTCTAAGGCTTCTCGCCTGTCTTGGTCTTACTTAAGTGTGAACTCGACCACTATTATAATATGCATCTAGAATAAATTTAAAAGATTTACTAATGTTTAACAAAAGCAATTCTGTACTAAAACACAGACTAATCTGTAATATCTAATAACTATTCCGAAATAGAATAGTTGCTTGAGTCTTAAAAGTATTAAAACTAATGAGAGGCCTTTGTTGCGACTTTATAATTAGCCACTTAACATAACGTTTTGTTTTAAGTACCTACGTAGTTGACATTCAGAATCAAGTTTAGTCAATGTTCAAGTATCTGTAGGTACAATAACGAAATCATAAGATAATTTTACACCGAATTTCGGCGAAGAATATTTCTCAGAAACACGTACCGAGTATTCCTAACTTGCGGTGATGTGAGAGCAAATCCTGAAGGTGTGAATCGTTTCGCTTCGGTGTGAGCGTCGGCGACCGCAGGCACCTCGTAAAGGCGAACTAAAACAGTGGGTTCATTACTTTCATTGCCGAAGTTCTCTACTCCCTCATGCATTACTGGGGCTTTAAATTGAACTGTTTATGTATTCTGTAGCTACCTTCCACTGGGGACCGCGCCGCACTGGAGCCCCGCTGAATTATGTGCCGTGATATTACTGGCTCTCGAGATTGTTTTAAACAGTATATATGCATTATAGTACCCACTGTGATATATGGCAGCTACGCACTTGATATAATTTTATTTATACATTAAAATATTTCCTGATTGCGTGCTAATATGCCTAGCTGCATATTTGATGACAGGTGAACTTATAGACAGCCAATATTTTTGGCGTCCACTTATAAAGCTGTAATAGGGAATTGCTAGTTCACTTACTGACGTTGACAAACGGTCGTTTTGCTACTCTTTTACTTTCACACAAGAACCTAATTGTTCATGGATGTACAGAAATCGAAACCCAATTTGCGTACATTCCCGATGCCATGAGTACTCGCCTACTTTCTCTCTTCATGCAACAGTGGGCTCGCTATGTCCACGAGTCAATGACTTGGACATTTGTTTTTGTAATTACGTTCGCGCAACTAGCTCAACTCGTAAATTACAGCATTCACGTAAATTATTCTGACCGAGATAATTTGGGCATGCTCATATATTACCCCAAAGCAAGGGAAATTTGAAACTGTGTCCTTGATTTACTGAGCACTGGTACACTAGCTGATTCATGCGTATTCTGTATTTAGAATTTGCTGAAAGGAATTCTATGCCTTAGATAAATTAAATATACCTTCGTGTGTTTATATGAAATATCACTAAGTAAGTAAATTTTACCGTCAAACCGTTAATGTGCTGGACAATTTAGTTCGAAACTAGATAATTTGTCCGAATGTAAACTGTTTACTAAACATTTAACCACAAAACAACTTTGCACTAACGTCGAACCCATTAACCTGGGCTTAACTATTTATCACACAGGTGACCTCTTTCCAAGTTGTCCCAAAGATAATTTAAGCAGCGTTCCTCGGCACCTTTAGGGTCAAAGTGTTACGAAATTGACTCGACGTGAGCCCTCCGGGAAACAGCCCCACTCGAGGTCACCGAACATTTTTGCCTGTCCTCGTGAATATTATAAAGGGCAACCGCATTTCACACGTTCCGTTGACACTAAAAACGTTCAATTCCATCCAGCGTGAGCTTTATTGTAGGCTTGTTTTGGCGTAATGCTTTACATTTTAGTAGAACATAGGAGTTGGACGCTGTTGGGGTTATTTTTTGCTGTTGCAGTCTAACGTGACGTTAGTTTTACGATATGCTTTTTATTCAAAATCACACTAAACCACCCACTGTGCACATACCCTGCTGTGACTAAAATATTCTGGAGAATAGACATATATACGTACGTTAATCTTAGCAGAAAGTATTCCAATTATTTTCCTGCTTAAGTTAACGATTTCAGATAAAAAAAGGAATGGTTTGTAATGTTTTGGGCGAAATAATTATATTTTTTAATTCACGAGTTTTTTTGATATGATGAAATCAGTTTCTAGTTATAAAAGAAAGAAAGACAAAATTATGGATTTTGTTCGAATAACATGGTTTAAAGGTGATTTTAAAATTTACATATCGTTTTACATTTTTATTCAAACACACTTATGTACATAATTACGAGTACCGTTGTCGAAATGTGCGTCTATCTTCTAATGTACGGGGCTACAATTGTCTCCAAGCAGCAGATATATCTCAATCAAAGGCTCTGCAGTAATCAAGTTATTGGGAAATATTTATTGACTTCCTCTGTGCTCCCTTTACGAAGTCCCATATATCTTGTATAGGAAACATGTTTTTGGTCCGATAGTAATTTGTTGGCGCTCTGCGCTATTTTTGTTGCCGATTTTATTGTTGTTTAGGATCCAAACGTGGCAATACTTCATCCCTGTCTCCCCTACTCTCCGACATGGGCACAAATGGGAAAGGGTCACCGTTATGGGGATCCGTTTTGCCTGGGCGCTGTATTTTCGCAGACAGCGAGGGGCAGCCATTTTATTAGCGCAGTGATCTGGCTTTATGAGTCATGTTTACTGTAATAAACTCGTTTGTTTTCCTCGAAATGAGCTTCAATATTGAAACTGCGCTGCGCTATGCGCTGTCAATATTCGGGAATTTAACATCGACTTTTTTCTAATGGATGTACAGCTTGAGGATGAGACGTTTCTTAAATATTTTACAACACACTACAGTCAACAAAGAATAAAATATTATAATGCGGAATTGAAAAACGGGAAGATGAGAAGACTCAGAATGGCCCAAGACAAAATGTATAGTGCCGAAAAGGAAAAAGAAAACAACACCCAATACCATGTGTTGACATAACCATTTTCCGTAACTACCTATACTGTATTGACTTGCAACAAAACATTATACTTACTCAGTTTGTATTTTTTCACATAAGAATAGTTGAGGCTGTCAGAAAAGTCATTTTGTATTATGGTTATTAGCAATTGGTTGGCGAGAATTCCTTTAGTTCCCGAGAGTAATAATACCGGTCCGCTTCAAAGACATTACTTCGATATAAAGCAATTTAGTCAATGTTCCCCCGTCAGTCACACGTCTTAGAAAGTGTCCCCGTATGCCTAGTTACCCAACAAGGTTCTCCGCAGTTATCTGCGTAGGGTCGACGTCCTTGCGGACAACGGCAAACTTGCCTCAATTAATCAGCGACGCCTGAGAATAAGTAACGAGCGATACGCGATTAACTCCACTGACTATGTTTTGACACATCATGTAATTTTTGTTACTTTTTATGATTATTTTAACTATATTATTCAAAAAAGTTAAGTTATAAACCGCATTTTACGATCTATATAAAAACTTTTAGCTTAACTCCCAAACCTGGCATAATAAAAACTTTTTAGAACAGTTCATTTAGTAATAAGGTACCTCGAACGTTTCCTCATCAGCACTTAATATTTTTATACTAAAAGTTTGCATATTGGTTATCCTTTAACCTCATCTTGAATCTTGTTGCGGGTAAAATGAAAAATATTTGACGATATCTGATTAGATACATACCACCAAATAAAATACTGATTTTAGAAAAGTCCGTGCTAATAATAATAGCGGTTTGTCTTGTTTGAATTTTCTGTATGATACAATATCAAGTATAGCTAATTATTTAAGAATGTTGACTCGATTCAGGCATTTTCCCGGGTAATATTTATTTATCCACCTCGGTAGTATCCGCTGTCCTCCCATTACAGGCACCAGTGGCATCCCTCGTCAGTCAGGTACCGCATGACTGATGGGGCCGCATCGACGTGATCAAGGGTTCTGACCAATCCCGACCGCAGAGCAGTCCGCTAATGCGGCAAAGCATTAATCAACAATTAATTTGCTTCACTTGCCCACAACGCAATGCTTGTTGTGTACTCTGGAATTTGCTAATTGCTTTCTTGTTGTCATTATGTATTAGCATCAAATCTGATCTAAAATTATATGATTGAATCTTTGGTTTCGATTTGTCAACAGGGTTCATTTGTGCTAGTGGAACTTGCATTTTCCGTGGCAGTTTCTTAATGGCACTGTCAGATCGATTTTAATACTAAAAAAAAGTATTATGTACTAATATATATAACTACTGTTTGCAACCTTTCTTTGAATGCATATAAAGCATTATGCGATACATCTTTCGATTTTAATTTCTTATAGAATGTAAAGGGTTAGGAATTATTCATACGCCACATTAAAGCAAAGGTCATACAACACTAAGTCGACAAGAACAACACCCTTGAGGGTTTATTGTGTCTAGCTCATAGTGAGTCTTCTTGTCGACCTCTTTTGTAAGTGACCTGAACAAACCTTGCCTGTAGAAGTGCGTGTGATATACGTACGAAAACATGACCTTTTGTCACCTAAACAGGATCAACGAAACCATACAGAACGAAGACGATAATATTGCGGCTTTATTGGAAACCTTACAAAGTGTATTCGTTTCTTTAGTGACTTAAAATAACAAGTAATGTTTAAAGAAAACACGTTTTAACAAATGATAGGCCGTATAAATGCTCGTGTGTATCCATTTGCATTTATTTATTTATTGGAGAACATTCGGTGGCACATTTGTCCGCAGGCTGGTCGTTGAGTGGTCGTCGCGACATCGTTGTGACACCGCTGAGGTCTGCGGCCCGGTGTGCGGCGCTTCGAGATGAGAAAATTATGCGGTTACTGGACAATGTTATAACCGTCTGATGCTACAAAATAGTTATTATATACAAACACTTACGTATATGGTACAGGCGATTTTGTAGAAGACTGCCAAAATGAAAAAGATATAATCTGATGGTTATTAAGTTATTATATATTTACAAGGTGGGAATCAATTCGTAGTTGAATAGCAACGTAATTATTGTTGTTTATACTTTATACGTCTTCTGTGTAATGATCTATGCTTTTTTAATGTAAAATATACAGTAAACTGGCTATACTGATCACTGCGCACGACTTAAATGAAGGTAACAATAACCTTTAAAATGAAATCGTTTGTTCTTCACGAAGATACACTTACAGACAAAAACTTCAGGACTTAGTTAGACGTACCTAACATTTATTTTGGATTCGTTAGAAACGCTTAATAATAAAGACTAAAGCTTATATAACTAGAGAATAACAAAACGGTATGATGTCCTTTAACTTTACAGATGGGTGAATCGTGTCTATAAACTAAAACTTTGTAACTTGCTTTTATTATTTGTTCGTGTGTAATTGTATTTATTAATGTATTTTTAAGACTGTGCTACTTAAAGCTGGAAGAAACTGTATTTTTAAATATTTAATCTCATTCTTTGTGGTTAGCTGTTATAGGTACTATTCTACGAGTAACTACATAAGGATTTATGCGTCTAGATCAGTGATTCCCAAAGTGGTCCAGGTGGACCCCCAGGGGTCCACGGGAGCCTTGCTGGGGGTCTACGTAGGCGTCAATAAAAAATGGGGGTCCATAAGATGTTAATAGGGGTCCACGAAAATTTATCTGCATATAGTTTTTATAAGGGCCTACCTATATTGTTTTAAGTACCTAACTAAGCAGATAACATTTTAATCTGGCAAGCGACTCTTACTTGTCCAAACTTGCGTATTCGATATTACAATTTCGTGTACAGACTTGCAAAGCGCAATCCGTCCGACAATGCTTAGTGCTTGTTTAGACATGATCTTGATCAAGACTATAAATACTCGATGCCAAAGGCATGCTCATTTATTTGTTTCCGGAATTTCGAAAAAGAAGGTGTGAGAAAATTTATATTAGTGTTCCTAGTGCCGGAGAAAAGTAAGTACGTACCTTTTTTTTGTTGTACCTAGTTCTTAAGTATTTTGTTTCGTGTACTGGTCGGTTGATAACAAATGCTTGTATACAATGTGTCCTAGGGATAAGTGACCGCCCGGCGTATTTAGAATATTTGTACAAAATTAAATTAAGTAAAGACGCGTGACGTGCTGCAGTTTTTTTACGATATTTCCTAAGTTTGTTCATCTTTTTCCATTATTTTTGTTTACTGACTAGCCGACATCATAATTTATCAATTAAAATCATTAGACAAAACTAAAATGTAGTAAAAAAATTACTTATATAAAATCACTAAGGCCGCTAAGTCACAAATGTAAATATAATTATTAATGATTTCGTACAAATATTCAAAAAACGCCGGGCGGTCTTATCGCTCGGACACATTGTATATAGCTAACTTAGTAACTTACAGATATTTTAATTGTCCTCTTTCGATTTGAAGACAAACACAGCACGTTTTATTCAATTGTTTTTTCACGAGAGGACTGCCTCTCTAAAAAGGCCGAAAAATCAATATTGCAGAGCAATTACTGTTTTATAAAACTACTAGCGCGTGAACTCATTGATTTAATGAAATTTTAGTTATTGTTTTTATGGTCACTTTTTTGGTCAATTTGGGATTTCGACTTTTATTTTTTCCTACACAAATATGATCAATATTCGATACTGAGTAAACTAATTTTTATTTCTACTATTAAAAAATTGTGGTAAATTAGGTATTTAACATTGATATCGCTTCGTGAAAAAGTCTGTACTTGTCTTAGCGGTTTATTAGTTGGTCCCTTTACAAGCCGTAATACTTTTTCAATATAATTGTAGCTGCATACGAATAGCATCTGGCTAGCGCGAGCGGTGTCGGCCGCGCGCGCTAGCATACTGGCCTAGACGATACCACCGCTCATATTTATAACCTCGGTCGGTGGCCGCGCGAGAAATTATTTTGTGTATACCCTACGTGTCTGTGTCAGTTGTAAAACATTTGGTATTGTACCCTCTGTGTCCCTATTTTTGTCTGTCCATATTAGTATATAAGTAGTGCGTCGTTCATTAAAGAGGCTCATTATATTCTTGACCATCGGTTTGATTGCATGCACCTAAGTCCCTCGCTACATTGGTGACCCCGACGTCCGAGAAATTCAACATGACCAGTGGAGGACAAGAACTCTTGGGTGTCTCAACCGCGCTTCGTATACCACCCATCTGGCGAGACAAAATACGGTTATGGTTCGCGCAGTTTGAAGCTATCATGTCCCCGCACAAGAAAAGTGATCAAGCAATGTACGAGCTAGTCATCGGGCAACTCGAGAGGCAGGATCTTGACGAAATCACCGACATCATTCTCCACCCTCCTGAGTCGAAGCGGTACGAATTACTGAAGAATCGCCTACTGCAAGTATACGAAGAGTCCGAGCAACGTCAAGTTCAGCGTCTACTGTCTGAAATGGAACTGGGCGACATGAAGCCATCGCAGCTGCTACGTCGAATGAAAAACCTTGCTGCAGAAAATATATCCGACTCGGCGCTGAGGATTATGTGGACAAATCATTTGCCACAATCAGTTCGAGCAGTACTTGCCGTCAGTGACAACATCGCTAAGAAGTCCGATATCTACGACCTTGCTATGATGGCTGATAAAATTTCGGAGCAGACCCAGCCTCAAGCCGCCACTGTATCTGCTGTTTCCACCAACTCACACGAAACTCCCCGAACCAGTTCAACTCTAGAAGAAAAGATCGATATGCTTACGAGGGAAATTGCAGAGCTAAAGGCGAAACAAAACGTGCACCGTCGTCGGACAAGTTTTCACCGCTATCGAACAAGATCTCGTTCATTAAGCTCGCCTAGCCCACAACACGCGCACCGCGCGTCTCGCAGCAGAACGCCTCGTCGCGCCGACCAAGCAGACATCTGTTATTATCATCGAAGATTTGGTAAACAGGCTCAACGATGCACGCGCCCGTGCAGTTTTGATGATTCGCCTGCAGTTTCGGAAAACTAAAACCTGCGCTGGATGAGGCGGGAACCGGCGCAAATAATATATCGTACCGCCTATTCATAACAGATAGGAATTCGCGAATGTCATTTTTAATTGACACAGGTGCGAATATATCTGTCATACCACGACGAGCAGGCATGAAAAGTGCGCCTACTGACTTCCGCCTGTACGCTGCAAACAATACCACTATACCAACATACGGCGAGAAATCGCTTCAACTGGATTTAAACCTGCGGAGACCCTACAGATGGAAATTCATCGTTGCTGCAGTCAGCAAGCCGACAATTGGCGCTGATTTCTTGAAGCATCATCAACTTCTAGTCGACGTTGCCGGCCGATGTCTCATAGATAAAGTGACGAAACTCACCGTGAAGGCACCAATTTCGTACTCCTCCGAGCCAACAGTACGAAGTATCGACGTCGATCAGCAATACCACCAGTTGCTCAGTAATTTTCCTGACATCATCAGACCGTCGTGCGTGAAGGAAACGCCCAAACATAATGTTGAACATCATATTGAAACAACGGGACCCCCACTCTACTGCAAGGCTCGACCTTTACCACCGCACCGTTACCTAGCAGCGAAGAAAGAGTTCGAGATTATGATGCAACAAGGACTTTGCCGGCCAAGCAAAAGCCCGTGGTCCAGTCCATTACACGTCGTACCCAAGAAAAATGGCGACATCCGAGTTTGTGGTGACTATAGAAGATTGAATGCTGTTACCGTTCCAGATCGATACCCAGTACCACGTCTCAAAGATTTCACCTACCTCTTGAACGAAAAGAAGATTTTTTCGACCCTAGACCTCAATCGTGCATACATGCAACTACCAGTTTATGAACCGGATATTGAGAAGACAGCTATTATTACGCCATTCGGATTATTCGAATTCCCCCGAATGTGTCCAGGTCTAAAAAATGCTGGACAGACGTTCCAACGCTTCATACACCGTGTGTTGAGTGGTTTAGATTATGCTTTTCCATTCATTGACGACGTCATCATAGCGTCAGAAAACGAGGAGCGCCACAAGCAAGATCTACAAGTTGTCTTACAGAGATTAGATGACTATGGAATCACGATCAATCCATCAAAATGTGTCTTCGGTAAGAAAGCGTCAAATTCCTGGGTTATGAAGTATCGTGCAAAGGGATCAAACCACCGATTGACAAAGTAAAGACAATCGCCGACTACCCTAAGCCTGAAACTATACACGATCTACGTAGATTCCTGGGCATGGTGAATTTTTACCGCGACAGTATTCAAAATGCCGCACGTATTCAAGCACCTCTCAATGCTTATCTTCACAATTGCAAGAAGCGTGACAAGACCAAGATAGACTGGACAGCGGAAGCACTACAAGCTTTTGACGCATGTAAGGTCAGCATACAAAACGCAGCCTTACTCGCTCACCCGTCACCGACCGCAGCAATGTCGCTCATGTGTGACGCTTCTAACACTTGTGCTGGAGCCGTTCTACAACAACACGTCAACAATAAGTGGATTCCCCTCGGCTATTTCTCGAAGAAATTCTCAGAAACTCAGCAGCGATACAGCACATTCGACAGAGAACTGTTGTCAATATATATGGCCATAAAACACTTCAGAAATGCATTCGAAGGAAGAGAACTAATAGTCTATACCGATCACAAACCACTCACATACGCTATACGCAAGCCACCGTCTAACAGTGATACACAACGGCGAACACGTCAGCTTTTGTTTATCAGCGAGTTCACAACGGACATACGACATGTAAGTGGTGCGGATAATGTAGTCGCGGACGCGCTATCACGCATTGAAACTATCGACATACCTACAAGCATCGACTATAGCAAGTTAGCACAGGCGCAAGAGAATGACTCATCGTTACCTGCGCTAATGAGTCAAAGCAACATTCAACTTAAAAAGATTGTCGCTCCCGGAATAGACAAGGCGATATTATGCGAAACGTCAACATCAAACATTCGGCCGTATCTACCAGCTGATTATCGTTGTATTGCATTCAACGCTGTTCACAACACAAGTCATCCTGGAATACGAACTACGCGGAAAATGATACAACAACGTTTTTTTTGGCCGTCGATGAACAAGGATATTAGCGAGTGGACGAAAAATTGTACTGCGTGTCAACAGTCCAAAGTTCAGCGACACACACACAGTGGCAGCAACGTTTTCCCACCAAGTGAGCGATTTCTACATATTCATGTGGATATAGTCGGAAAGTTACCTATATCTGCATGTG
Source organism: Abrostola tripartita (assembly GCA_905340225.1). Lineage (NCBI taxonomy): Eukaryota > Metazoa > Arthropoda > Insecta > Lepidoptera > Noctuidae > Abrostola > Abrostola tripartita. The sequence continues at coordinate 4,832,406 of HG996494.1, forward strand.
GTCATCAGTATTTACTTACAATCATCGATCGACAAACACGCTGGCCCGAAGCGATTCCTCTAAAAGAAATCACAGCTGATACCGTAGCAAGGAAGATATATGATGTTTGGATTACTCGTTTCGGCTGCCCGAGCAAAATCACAACCGACCAAGGACGACAATTCGAAAGTCAATTATTTCACGAACTCGCAAAATTACTTGGCGCAGAGAAGACCCGTACTACTGCTTACCACCCGCAGAGTAACGGGATAGTCGAGCGCTGGCACCGCGCGTTGAAAGTCGCGCTAATGGCGCGATTATCAAACAATAACAAATGGATGGATGAATTATCAACCGTGTTACTCGGCCTACGTACAGCTGTTCGTACCGACACAGGTACTAGTTCTGCACAACTTACCTACGGACAAGCATTGCGTCTCCCTGGCGAATTCATATCTCCAATACCAACAACCTGTACAGTGAAGATGGATAATAGCTTTGTCACTCGCCTGCATGACGTCATTACGCAGCTCACGCCAACATACCAACCGCATTCCAACAAGAGGTCTGTGTTCGTACACAAAGACTTGAAGTCATGCAACTCCGTGTTTGTACGCATAGACGCAGTTCGGAAACCCTTGCAGCGCCCCTATGAAGGTCCTTACATGGTTATTGAAAAACATGAAAAATATTACAAGATACAGCTAACCGATCGAACTGCAAATATATCCATCGATCGGCTGAAACCGGCTTACATAGTCAACACCGACAAATATACCAGCAGCTACAATAATGACCCGACACCTGCCACTGCCACCACAGATGATCACTCCTGTCAACCATCAAGAACGAGATATGGAAGACTCGTTAAGATGCCCGTACGCTTCGCTAGAGGGGGAGCACTGTAGCTGCATACGAATAGCATCTGGCTAGCGCGAGCGGTGTCGGCCGCGCGCGCTAGCATACTGGCCTAGACGATACCACCGCTCATATTTATAACCTCGGTCGGTGGCCGCGCGAGAAATTATTTTGTGTATACCCTACGTGTCTGTGTCAGTTGTAAAACATTTGGTATTGTACCCTCTGTGTCCCTATTTTTGTCTGTCCATATTAGTATATAAGTAGTGCGTCGTTCATTAAAGAGGCTCATTATATTCTTGACCATCGGTTTGATTGCATGCACCTAAGTCCCTCGCTACATAATGATAATCATAATAATATAAAGCTGACAAAGGCTGCGTTGTGCTACCTATATTCAAATAAAAACTTGGTTACTATAACATTTTTTTTTACAGGGAAGGTAACTGATACAAAACATGGCTACAGCAAAGAAAAAATGTCGACAATACAGTGTCGATTATTTGAAATATGGTTTTGTTCCATCAGAGGCAGATAAACACTTGCCCATGTGCCTAATATGCAATAAAGTTTTAAGCAATGACTCTATGAAACCATCAAAGCTCGAAGATCATCTAAAAAGGTGTCATACTGATAAAATGGGTAAAGATTTAAAATATTTTCAAACATTGAAGGAAAAATATGAAAAGAGACCCACCATGCACAGCATGTTCGCTTCAACATCTCAAAGTAACGATGATGGCTTGCGGGCATCTTACAATATCTCATTACTAATAGCAAAATCTGGAAAACCGCACACTATCGGAGAACAATTAATTTTACCCGCTGTTGAAGAGGTTTTAAAAACTGTTTTGCACAAATCTCCATTTGACGTACTAAAAAGAATTCCATTAAGTAACAATACTGTACAAAGACGCATTGATGAAATGAGCTCTGACATCGAAAGTTTTTTGTGCAATCATCTGCAAAAAAGTCATTTTTCTATACAACTGGACGAGTCAACGTTACCCGGTAATGAAGCATTATTATTAGCATATGTCCGATTTATCATGGAGGAAGAAATTCACGAAGAATTGCTATTTGCCAGAACTTTGGAGACTGACACTAAAGGCGAATCAATATTTAATGTCCTGAGTAATTTTTTTACGGAAAAATCGATTCCATTTACAAACATTATTTCAGTGGCAACAGACGGAGCTCCTGCAATGGTAGGGCGATATCGTGGGTTTATAAGTCATCTCAAAAGAATTATACCAGGACTTACAGCTATTCATTGCGTAATCCACCGACAACATCTTGTGGCGAAACATTTAAGTGACAGGTTGAACCAATCTCTTCATTTTATAATAAACGCTGTCAACAAAATTAGAAGCAATGCATTGAATACGCGTTTATTTGCTCAATTGTGCGACGAAAATGACGAAGACTTCCAACGACTGCTCTTACATACTGAAGTACGCTGGTTGTCGAAAGGTGCATGCTTAACGAGATTTTACTCTGTTTTCGATTCCGTATTAGAGTTCTTAGAAAGTAGAGATCCAGATTTAAAAGAAAACTTGATCAAATTCAAAGGAGACATTGCGTATTTGACAGATTTGTTTAAAAAATTTAATGATATTAACTTGCAGTTACAAGGGGACAGCCTGAATTTAATAAAAACAAAGGGGATAATTTCGGCTTTTCTTGGGAAATTGAAATTTATGAAGCAAAACATTAGTCGGCGCGAATTATCTCAATTTCCAAACTTGTCGCAGGTAGAAACTATTGATGAGGATATCCATACCTACAGTCAACATTTAAGTGCCCTGCATGATGACTTCAAAACCAGGTTTGAAGATATGCTGACGATGGATATACCACCATGGATCGTAAATCCATTTGATGAAACTGAAGTGGCCAATGTATTATTACAAGAGGAGCTGCTTGAGCTAAGCACCAATGAGGAGCTGAAGGTGAAATTTAGAAAAGGCTACCAAACATTTTGGCTGCAAGCAGAAATACACGAAAAATATCCTGGACTGTGGGAAATCGCAAGGAAATTTTTGATAGCTTTTCCCTCATCATACCTTGTCGAAAGAAGTTTTAGTGCCGTTACAAACCTCTTAACAAAAAAAAGGAGCAAACTAAACATCACAGAGCGGGGGGATTTGCGGTTATTGCTCACAAAAATAAAGCCAAACATTGATCGTTTGCTGACACTCCATCAAATACATCCTTCCCATTAATTAAAATTATGTCCACAACCTATAAGTATTACCTTATTATTATTTTTTTGTAATTCTTTTCTTTTAATTAATAAAATGTTATAAAATGTACCATTTTTCGTTTTTATTTAAAATTTAAAATTTTAACCTATCAGAATATAGGGACGGAACTCAGAAGCGACACAATTTTTATTTTTTGTCGACTTTAACAATGTGGTAGGAATGTAGCAGCAGGGGGTCCACCGACACCAGTTTAATTTTGAAAGTGGTGCACGAGAAAAATAAGTTTGGGAACTACTGGTCTAGATATTAATGCTATTTGTAAGGGTTGAATAAATTACTTCTAGATTCACGCAGGTAATAAATTTGAAAGATTACTTAGGTTTTCGTTTGTTTCTTATCTATGTCCCCTAAAAGGCCCGCTCGTAAATTGCATTGTGTTTGTTTCCAAGGAACGGGGCCTTTTAAAAGAATAACGAGTAGAATTACGCCCAGTTGATCTCGTCTAATAGGTACTTAGAATTTGTGGGATCCGAATGGTTTTTGAACACTTATATCGCGTCGGGCTAGTCCATTTACCTCGAGGGATCTTAAGAAGTTGTTCGGGTATCTTTACACAGTCAAAGTTAAGCATTTCTTTTTAAACACGCGAGATATTCTAAGTTAATATACTTACCGTTTCGCAAGAACGATCGTAACTTTGGGATGGATAACACGGAGTTGGGCTTAACGTGAAGTATATTAGGAGTATTTAACTTTTACGTTCGTGTTCATAAATCACCGTGAAATGTATCTGTTGCCTTAGGAACTTTACACGATAAACCGATTATGCCACGATACATACATTACACGTAAATCTGAATTGATTTTCAAGAATTGATTTATAAAACTAGAGACCTAAAGAATATAATAGTTTACAAGCACATTGCACAATACCTGTGATTTGGTATTTTTTTACTGTACTTGCATATTAACTATTAATATGTCATGGACCAGATTTTAACAATAATCATTCACAGTTTATTCTATTAATTAATTGATTTATTCACGAACACAAATACGTCTACGTTATGCCCGGGCATACTTTATAATGCTCATAATCACTTGTCGAAATCGTACAAACCTACTGCGTAGCCATACAATGTTTTCATCGATTATAGGTCATCTGAAAATATCAAATAAAATCAGATTCATTGATATTGAAAGCTCTTGTCAAAATGCATGCGAGAATATATTAATGAAAGAGAAGTAACATAACGGGCACATATTGATAACATTCAATTCAACGTGTGGCAGTGTGAATGGAACTTGATTCCCTGCATAATTTAGTGGAAAGTGTTACATAACATAACATAGAGTAAATATATAGGTAGTTCAATTATCCCCTTATCCTAAAAGAATAATGTAGAAAGGTATTACTATACCCTAGCTAGGTACTATACAGAAGTAGTTTCTTCCTACTTTAGGTACCTTTGTTGTACTTAGGTATATGCTGTAACTGCATTTACGTACCTAGTAATATCATTCATCGTGGTATCGGAAACTAGATAATAGATCTATTAGGAACGGATACAGTAACTTTCTGTGGTATGAATCAGACTTTACGAATAGCAGTTGCGATTTCAGTTGCTACAGCCTCGCGTTTTGAAACTTCTATTTATGATCTAAAGTTCCTGACATAGCCAACTATAACAAAACTCATGCGCCATATGCCGTTGAACATTCTTGAAAGGCGTGTTACTTGTTAGTTACTTAATAAAAGTTACCGTGGAGTGTAACATCTCATTATACTTACGGCTTTAACATGGATACGGCAGTTTTATGTGCGAACTTTCTTTTTTGTTTTAGTACTTTTTTACAGGCATAAGGAACTCGTAACATAATACTGTTCACGGGAACACTAAGGACGCTAATGCGATGGCTTGTGTTACATTTCAATATTGTTGTGACACAATATAGCCTTTTTACAAAATTGGCTTTCGTGTAAAAGATGTCAAATGACTTGTCGTTGCGAGAATGTTAAGTACTTATCGTTGCTTTGCATGCTTCAAAACTTTACTGGCAGGTTTTTTCTTAAGTAATTAAGTTTCGAATAGCCCTAGGAAGATGTGGGATTTTTTAGTAGCCATATTTATCCCAGACTGGTAACCAGTTATTAAAGCAAGTTGATACGTATTTGTCAAACATTAAGTTTATGAAGCCTGGATTTCGGTACAATTAAGCTGAGCGGCCGATCAACAAGCTTCCCAAGCAAGATAATTACAATAACAATAAACATTTACCTAAACTAACTGCCAAATACCACCTGTATATGTTCATAAATCAAACAGGTAGATATTCACATGAAGTCGAATGGGAGCATTTAAACTCTTGAATGTCGTCATAAACCGAATTGAGATCAAATTTTAACTGACGTAGGCTTACAAATAACGGGTGATGTTAATTTTACGTAAGTTTATAATGGCACGTATTAGTAAGTGCTTTTGTGTTAAATTCATAATAGGCTCTGACTGAAGCTGTCATATAATAAAAGGAACGGTAATTACGTAGTTACTGACTCCTTTGTTTGATACTTTGTTTCGCTTTGTCCAAAGTTATTTTATGTTTTGGCTTATTAACCTACATTAAAGAACCGTTTCACTAGATGGAATATTATTGTTGTTCTTGTTTTCTGATAGGAGAGGCACCGATTCAGTTCAGTGTCGTTGTGCCGGTGGCGCTGTGTTGCACATGTTGTGAAAGCGGTCGTTGTGCACTGTAGGGTTTCTGTAGGTGTAGATTACTTTTAACAAGAAATAATCTTTCCACAGATAGATCAGTTTTCTCGTGCTTCAAAAATAACAATTGTTATATGATATATGTACATACAAATTGCATCACACTAATACTATAAAGACGAAAGTTTGTGAGTGTTTGTATGTTTGTTACCTCTTCACGCACAAACGGCTGGGCCGATTTTGCTAATATTTTCTATGAAGGCAGCTGACACCCTGGATTAACACATAGGCTTTATCCCGAAAAATGTTGCGGGTAACACCGCGGGGCGCAGCTAGTAATAAATATTTATACTTACACCCTGTGTCGGGTCGTTTATTTTCATGCATAGTAAATATGTTTGTTGGTCGTCCTAGTTATTGAATTGCCGGCACTAAATCAGTATAATTAACATGGACTGTCAATAATTTAATATATCAATAACAGTCCAAAGCGTTTTAGCAAAATTACCGTTATTAAACAATAATATGTGTTGTTGTTGTGTGCAAAATGCTATGCGACTATAACAGGCAAATTTCACAACCCTTCTGTGAATCTGCAATATCATGTGACGTGCACTCGAGGCATTCAGGTTTGTGAAACAAGACTAAAGGTTCGTTTTGATGTGGTTTACGTTGCAAGCTACGAGGTACAAGAATGTTCTGGGTAGTGAACTTAGTATCTACTTAGAGGCGAATTAGTCAACAGAATTTGGATATTGTTTAATCGACGTTGTTTACATGCCTTCTTGTTACAGTTGCCGTTTTTATTAACAAATTATTTCCGTCAGTAGTAGTCAACCGTTGTTGGTACTCTCTTCTCTTGGTGACAAACTTTGTACAATAATATAGTTTATGCAGTGGAAAACAGCAAGTTATTAGTAACAGTGCTAATTGCACCGAGTGTGCTGTATGATCAGTTAAGTGACCTTATTACTGGTGACTGGTGACGCTCTTAAGCTACGCCATATTCACTTATGTATGCAGGTTAAAATGGATGTAGGTATATGTGTGGATTTTTATCATAGACCACATTTTTTCTCTTGTTAGGTTCGTTGCTGGCGTTTACTGTGCCGTATGTTTGGTGGGGCCGCATTAGTAGTTTCATATTTTTCTTTGTAGTCACTTTCAATAATTTTCTGGTAAAATTAATACACATTTTGCTAAAACAATATTTAAAGGTTTTGAGAAAAAATGGTTATTTCAAAATCCATCAATTTCATTCTTGCCTTCTGTTTATATAGTAAATTGATATTTAGTTAGGATTTAAAAGAAAGCCCTCGTTCAAAAATAAACCCAAGTTATTTTTACAAGATAGTTGGAAAGTATATTAAAAATATGATGAAGTGGTTTACGTCAGTCTGGCAGGTTACTGTTATCCCTTGTCAACTCACTGCTGAGTGTTGGATAACAAATAAATAACTGTATTTCGAGAAATTATTATTTTACTGGTTTTTACTCTTTAGATCCTAAAGACTATCTAGAAGTATGTACTTTGCTAAGTGTTTTCAACTAGGGAAGTCAAATTTTACTCGAAGAGCTAAAAATATGTATGTAGGTATCTATAAATAAAAATAATAATTAATTCACCACAAAGCTACTTACAAATAACTTTATCACGGCCAGCATGATAATAAACAAAAAAGTAAGTCAAGACTTTATGCCCAAGCTGCGGAAATTTACGTATTTTTCAGGCGAAACGGTAATAAAGTGCTTTATAGCCACAAGCACAGCTGAGCCAGTGGAAAATAATTATATAGCGGGCTTTCATCGTCATTTTCAGTGTAAGCATTGGACGTGAAAAGCCGGTGACGAGCCGCGGCCGGTAATGGAGGTGGCGCCCGCCGAGGGCCCTCGCCGACAGTATTGTGCACTCGCCACTGACAAGCCATTGTGGCGCGTGCGACCGTGTGCGCATCTGTGACTGCTCTGTCGCCTTCACTGTTTTATTAGCCACGTGGCTGAATTGTACCTGTGACAAAAGATTTCTGTACCTGGGTTAACAATAATATGGTTATTCAAACAGGTGAAGACTTGGTACTTTTTGTCCAGGTATCAAATCACCTACCTACAATTTTTTTTATTACCGACGACCCCGGTAGATCCTATTCGGCGTCACCGTGCACAGGTCTGAATGTCATTTTTTTTTTCAGATGGGATAGATTTTTTGAATTGAAGTTAAATGGCTTTCTGCCCTAATGTTACGTTTAAATTATGGCTCAGAACTAGCATTTTCCCGTTATTTATTGTGAGTCAGTCTCATTCGTACATGACTGTGAGTCATACGTACTTGTGAGATATGCGTCTGGAGTCTGGAGGCACGACAGGGAATAGCAGTGAGCCAGCGATAAAAAAAAAAATGTATTTATATTATGTGACCGTACCTATAACCAATGGGATGACCATAATTACACATCAAGTACCTATATAATAAGATTTATTAGCTTAAATATTCTTGGATCTTTCATGGATTTAGAAAATAAATTGAAGTGTATGAAATTGCAACAACTTATCATTGTCATTTATACAAACTCGTAGTTTCTGAAACTGGAATATTTTCTTATAATTGCCCGAAGTGTTAAACGTTGATCGTCCAATTTATTTTAATTGATACAGTTATTCGAAACAATAGTTGTGGCTGGAATTGGATTCTGTTTGAGCAATCATAAAACAACCCACGTAACGTTCGCCAGTATAGGAGTATTAATTACCTGTCCATTAATTAAACTGTGTGCAAACTAGTGTTTAAAATGTATATATGTAGTTAATCGCGTTCGAGATAAATATAAGGTGAAATGTTGAATTTCAGTTTTGAATGTAGGTGTTTCAATATAATGTAGATATTATTTGGTATTTATTCTATTGTTGTGGATAACGGTATTTGAGTTGTCAAAAATAGTCTTTCGCACCCGCAGAATATATTGAATTCCGGTGTCTCTTACGAAATTTATCACAACAGCTTAATAATAAAAGCACAGATAAAAGTCTGTACTTAAGACAGTAACTACCTAACCTACATTGTTCACTTCACCCCATATGTGTATCGTACTAAATCTGCGTTAGATATACATAAATAAGATACGGCAAAGAGATGTTTCATTTACACTCGAGTGACGACGGAATTTGTAGGTAGTTTGTCGCGTTTGTGTACACCCGAATATTTACTGTTTATTAGTCCCACGTTGGGCGGCAGGATGCAGCAGCGTCCCGGGTGCGTTGTTTACGCATCACGCCGCCCCAGCGTCGCCGGCAGCGATCGATATCGAGGCTCACTCGCTCTGATATTGAATTTTAATGAAGCACACCAACTTAAATAACCATACTCGGAGTTTCCGAATTCCCAAAGTGCGTTAAAATTCGCCGCTGGAACTTCTCGCACACTTCAAACGGTTTTAATACGTCTTTTAACGTCAGAGTTCATGCTTATCTGTCGCGGTTACAGTGTAAAAGGAATTTTACCAGGATTCGTTGGATTAAATTCCAAAGTGGGTTCTCAAGATTGTGTTGTACCTAGTATTTGTTCTAGGCAAGCATACACAAGTAAACTATATTATAATTTATTGAATTTAAAAATCTATACGAGGACTAAATATACAGGGTATATTTAAATATAACAGTTGAAAAAACCATGCGGGTGATCAAAGCGTACCTGTTGTCATTTGAAAAACCATTTACCAGAGCCGTAGTTGTGTGTGTATATTCTACAACATGACAGATACTTTTAAAAAATATATTCAGTGGAAGAACAATGCCACGTAACCCGATAGGCATACAGAGTCAAATTTAATATCCACGGATATGGAAAGCCAATGCGATACCCTTGTTCGAATATTAGGAATCGATATGGCATAGGGGATGTAAAAGTCGTACTATGTTATTATGATCGTAACCGCAAGCTGTCACGAGAAAACTCTTCTCCAGACTTTGAAACTATTTGCAATTTAATAGCTAGTTTTAGAGCTGGATATGCGAGAGTAAAATATTAGTAGGTCAAGGTGTCGATTTGTGTAGGAGGATTTATGTATGTATGTACAAGAATTTAACATTGTAGATATTTCCAAGGCGCAAGTATTTATCAAGGTGTCGCTCGTCCAGAAATTGGTTTAGTTATTAGTTACTGTTGAACCGATTTGGATGAAATTTTGGGTGTATATTTCAATGGGTTCCGGGATGGTGGCGCTGCTTTTCCGGGCAGGACGACGTCTGCCGAGTTCGCTGGTTATAGATAATTATGTAAAATTAAGTTCAGCTCGTTAAGTAGATGATTAATTTTTAATTATGCAATCATGTCTTCTCTAATATGTCTGTGGTCTTCCGTAGACAAGCTAGTAGGTAGGTCACGATTAATGTTTAATGACTGTAAATGGGATGGCTCTAGGAATGTTAAATGCATTCAAATGAAAGAGATAAAAGGCAAGAATCCTATAAAAGAAGGGTTACTGCGATAGCTTTTATTGAACTTTCCTGGATATATTTATCTCTGTTTAAGAAACACCATTTATACTTGTTTAAAAAAGGGAAAGCGAAAAGAGATTGTTTTAAAGACAACTCTGACATTTTGAAAAATCATTCTATTTCAAATAGTTATAATTTACTTTATGGAAAAATCTAATTTAACCAGCGCAATCATAAAGTGCTAAAAACTCAAATTCGTCGACTCAGAATTGATTAGAGTGAAAATCGTCGGCAATCATACCTAAATCTGAACGGAGCCTGCACATAACAGTTTAATCTACGACAACGGAAGAGATTTCAAAGTTCAAGAGCAGTACTTACGTATTCTTTGCAGATTCGCGTTATTAATACCCGATCGCTTAATATTTGCTATTAGCTCTGTATTATGCTGTACGTGTTGTGTATGATAAGTAAAGGGTGAATTCCACCTATCTATACAAGAATTTAGATTTTAGAGTATTTATTTTTCTTAAAAGTATTTTCAGTGAATAGAACGAAACACATTTAATAACATTATGTACCTACTCTAAATGAAATTGAAATCTATTTGCATTGATGACTTAATTTCCTTATTGTGTAACAACGTAACAAGAGAAATCAAATACATGAAGTTTTAACAAATCATTTTGAGTTAATTGATGATTGTATACAGTTTTAATGTCTTTAACATTAGTAAACATCAATTACACTCCAATTACTTCCAAACACAACAACGCGCTTGGTCACAATTATCTAAAGCCAGCGATCCGTAACCAATCAGAAACAAAACAGCTATTCCAATCAAAACTATTCGCATAAATATCAAAAAGCTTTGCATTTTTTTATATTCAGTAATTACTATACTCCCACGTCAGTATACAATGGCAACTCGTCCTAACTTATATAGATGTTTGCATCTTCCACGCTTTCCATCTAAAGTGGCTCTTCACCCGAGCGAGCACACCACCTCTACTTTTTCTACGTTCCCCCTCAGCACAGAGGTTCGTTTAATTGCATTAAAAATCTTATTATTCCATGTTATATTTTTTGCTTACGTCATAAACGTTGTGTATGTAAATTGGAATTGTCTCGTGAAAAACAACGACTTCTTGCGATTAAAATGATTATCGCCTTCCTCTCATCCTGCTGGTAGTTTATTTCAATTTGTTGCCCGTAAATTGATAAAGAGTTAAGATTAAATTTAGCACTTTTTTCTTTGAGCTTTTCATGAGAGAAGATTTAATTGGAAAACAAATACATATTTCATACTTTAGACAACTTGAATGTATTTTTTATAATACTGGGTTAATGCCTCCGATTTTCCTAGAACACGTATTTTTCATTTGCTTTGTTCAGGACTTAGTAACTTAAAAGACAATAACGCTACAATTTAAAAGCAAGACGTTCAGTGGCAAAGTAAAACAAAGCTCCGAAGCAAGCACATGAGAACCCATTTGTACGTAAGAGTTGACTGAATATGACCATTTAACCTGCGCCGTTCCCCTTCCAGTTGTTAAAAGAAAAGCATTTTTCAGAGAGCTGGGTGCGCAACCGGGTGCAATTTGTGTTCCTCGACGACGCCATAGCTGCTTGAATACAATCGCGGAATGTTGCCGTTAAATTACGCGAAAATGTTATTTATTCAGGGTACGACGGATCGATTCAAGTTTGTGATCCGAACGTCTCCCAAATGCTTTGAATTTCCTCTCACTATAAATCGTTTTCTTTGTGAAATGTTTCGCTTAGTTCGTTGTTTTTAATAGTACCGTCTATCGGATGCCATTGATACCTATTATTGGATCACTTTGTTTAGATGAGTGTGTACGTGCGTGTAGTAGATATAACGGAAAGTAAATAATAATTATATTAAAACAATAATACTATAATGCACTATAAAATGTAAATTAAACTTTACGAGATATAAAGCTTTGTAAAAGCATACATATATGTGTTGTAATATTATTATTTATCTTTCAAGAGGAACTAACGGATTATGAGAAGCAGCTGAATAACCACTTATACTTTCAGTTTCACTCAATCATCGTACAGTATCAAAGTGAAACCATGATATTGAAAAACTAAAAATGTTACGAATTGGATATAGTTTTTAAAGGTTTACAAAAAAATGTGGTCTAGCCATGTATGGCAGCTCAAACACGCGATGTTAACCGTATAAAAAGTAATGGATGTCTGTTTTTAAATCAATTCAAGTTATTTTATCACGTACACAATGTTCCTCACTTCTTTCTTCCTGCTCATGCGTGTAGTTGGTTCCTAAATACATTTCTGTTCAGAAAACAATGGCGTCGTCAGCCTTGTTTACTGACGAAGAGCAAAGTTCCGAGAGCAAACGAAAACTGCTGACGCGTTATGATTTTTCCCAGTTCTTTTCGTGTGTCTTGAGTTCTTGTGTAAGTTTCGTTTGCAGTTTTTATTTATAGAAAAAATATAGCGAAAGAAACACATTTACTAGGAGGATATAAATTAAGTTTAAAACATTTGCAAGGATATAACTAACTACCTACATATAAATTGTAAATTAATCAGTGGTGATGTTAATTCAAGATATATAATATATTTAAAAAAATTGCCCATTCGATAATAATTATCTCATTATGTTTTTAAAAGTGTGAAACGAGTCATTTGTCCCCTCAACAATAATTTCGCGGAGGACGTGGATTTCTTCGCCTGCTCTTTGAAAACCGTAATATTACTCAGCTCGCTCCATTCCGGCCAACCCTTTTTTGTGTGAAACTCGTATTTTTCAGTGGCAAGCGAATGGAACGCAATTTGTATAACTCGCAGCAATTACTCTTCTTGTTAGGCTTGTAGGTATTTCTGCTTGTATAAGAACTACTATCTCGATGTGCCGAAATTTCTGAAATGATAATAATAATAGGGAATTGCTTTTCTGCATTTGGGGTAACTAACTTAATATTTACTTAGAGTTGTTCAAACACAATGAAAACATAAAACTCAAGATTAAAGTGTCGATAACGAGCGGCGACATTCGACAAATTGTAGCAAGTGCAATTTATTGCATCGTTGGATAAAGTTGAATCTGGTGCTTGTACGGTGGTAGCGGATGCCGCTGACATTGATGTACTTCCCTATCTTCAATCACGCTTCACCTAAAATCATGTATTGATTAATTTAGATTGATTGTTTCTCCGAGTCACACTTTTGAATAAATTGCAATATCCATGTTGTTAATAAATGATGCTATATTTCTTAGCTGTGGATATCGTGTAGTAGGGAACGACTTCTCGCATTTCATTAGGGGTGGCTGTTATTTGCTATTAGGACGTGCACGGGTGTGCCTAAGTGCCCGAATACGTTTATCTCGCGTAGGAGAAGATTAATTTAGTTTATTGTGGTGCGCGTATATTGAACTCCGCGATGGCTGTGAGGTCGCGGCGTTGCGCGGTTCGTTGGCCGCTCCGCAACATCACGTTGATTTGCATGTTTCTTACCGATTTCATGCTCTCCTTGTTTCTTTGTTCGTTTATTTCTTTCTCGGAATCGTGACAAACCGAATTCGTTGCATGACGCTGACGATGATTCCTGTTATCGTAAATATTTTTTATTAAATTGCACCTTTTGTCTCAGTGCTGTGGGTACACGTTTCTATGCGTCACGCCATGGTACTCGATCCAACAACGTGGAACATTTAATAGAAAACGAGTCTTCGAGCCGCGAGGTTACGTTCCGAGAACTGTTAAAAAACTAACACGGTGCATAATGGTGTAGTGATACGAGTGAAGTGGCCAGTAGAGTGGAACGCCCTGAGATCGTGTTCGCGGTTGTTGGCGCCTGATTAAATCTGTCGGGTGCAAGTGCGGCAACATGCGGTCACCGACGACGACCTCCTGCGCGCAGCCCGCACCGCCCGCGCCGCCGCCGCCGCGCTGCGCATACCGGACCTCTCGCCTTCCCTTGCTGAAATCAGACTCCATGGACATCTTACTCACTTGATTTGATAACGACGTCCCGTTCCGAAAGAAGAAAACCAAAAAATAATTGTATAAATGTGTGCCCAGTACCGGTTGGACTGATTTAGCGTACTAACACAACTGATATATAGAGCTAAACTAGTGCTCGCTCCCCGTTGTGTAGTTTACTGTACAAATAAATGTACGTGCACGTGGGCGACTGTGAGGCTGAATAATATTTTTCATAAAACTGAGCAGCGGCAATAAAACGTCCAGGAGCTCTCGCGGCGACCGTCACAAACTATCCGTGCGCGCCCGCCTGCATAAAACTTGCTAATTAACATACTCGCTAGTGTACCACATTTAAATGTTTAATGGCATACCTAAGGATATGCGGGTAAAATGGTGAATTTTTTTTATTTCTAAGGTTCAGCTTAAAATATTTATTCTATTACGTATGGCATTGGAAATATCATTTCTATTTCGGAAAGAGGGCGACGCAAAACGAGGAGCGAAACGCAAATTTCGTTGAATTTAGTTATTATTTGGCACCGGTGAAGATTCGCGATAAGGTAAGCTTGTGAAAAATCTAATAAAACAGGAGTGCGGGCGGGGAGATTGGAAATATCGCTTAATGCTCGTCGTGACGAAACCGCGAGACGCACACTTGGAAATGATTTGAGGCACAATAGCACCACCCTCTACGAGCCCGCAACACTTACAGCGCTTTGATTCACTTCTTCTTTAGCGGTTGTTTATCAGATATTGGGTTCCCATTCCTATTGTTGGCAGCTGTGATGTAATTTTATGATTAAATACATAATTAAATTTTCGTGACGACGTTTGGATGTTGAATTAGTAAATTTCAGTTATGTGCCGCTGAAAGCTAATGCAAACCCTTATAGTCAAACTCTTACCATATAGACCGTAATATGACTAATGATTACGCTTACACAAGACTTACGCATGATATAATATACAATAGGTATATCCACATAAATGTTACAGTGCTTAGTCAACACTTCCTTAAGTGATTCCTCATTGCTTAAGCCAGCAGGTCGATAAATCTAAGCTTTGCAGTTGTTAAAGTACACTAAAAGTGTCCCCTACAGATGAGCACTTGCACTGCTTTGCTCGATCGGTATACAGACTTATTGCAGGCTGGGTTACTACTGTGACCTAATTTCTAACTGGGTGCTCTGTTTGACCTATAACGGATGCAAGTGTCAAGGATACACATTCAGTCATAATGTGTACTTACCAGTAAAGTTGTGTGTTTTAATCGCTACTTTACGCTTCGGGCTTGTTTAGGAATTGTGGGTGAGTTTATATATGTACAGGGAGATATTCCTATAGGCGGTTCTTGTCCATAACATAAACAACGCTCGATATAGGTCCCATGTTATAGGTGGCGAAGTTCATGGGTTTGTCGCCTCCTAGGTGATGAAAGGTCGGTAACGGAAGGGTATGGTATTCGTACAAACATTTAATGAAATACCTAGTGATTTTTTGTTTTTTATCCCTTACAAATTGGTTACCACTCTATGATTGTGCTGCTGGGTAGTTTGTTGCGCCATTTCTTCTACCCAGCTATAGTACTAGGAAGCGGTTACGGGCGGACGTTTTGGGGGCTGTCTTGACGTTCAAAAAGACTTTTTTGAAGTCCATTTTGAATAGATGATTTTTATCTTTATCTTCATCTTATGTTCACACAATTTGAAACGTAACTTAAAATGGGTACCTATATTTTGGCGTACCTATATACCTACTACCTTACCGAGGATGTTGGCACATCAGCTATTTTATTATAGCCAAAACGGTTTTCATGTTTCTGTCGATACATCAATCACCGCGATCGACTATGGAAATTAACACCTTAGATTTTCCGCACCAACCAGCTACACGATCTCCGCATTTAGTCACTCTCATTACTCTGAGTATTTCTGTAGAAAAAGGAAGATTATCTGAACCTGTGCTGTAAAAATAAATCACAGGTATTTCGATAAATTCACAGCTTAACTAATTCGCAGCAAAACTATCCGCGCATATTTACACAAAAAATAAGCGGAGTGCAAAGTAAAGAAAGATTCCGGAGCGGACCATAAAAGCCTCTTACCGTTCGTCATAGTCTGAATATATTAGAGCTATATATTATGTGCACAGGTTTATCCAGTGAACCAAAAGCCGTAAATGTTGCTAGTATCAATATCTCTCGGGTTTCCTTGTGTACCTTAGAATATTTTGTGTATTTTATGTTTATGTGTGTTCCAGTCGCCACTATAAATTATTTTATACTGAAGACTTTTTTCATGTTGTATGTCGATGTGAAACCTGTGGATTATCGATCGTTTTTGACTTTTGAATATCAACTTTTGGCTAAGCAGCAGAGGTTGGAGACATTTAACTTATTACATTGGATTTAGGTTGTGAACGACGCTCATTATTAGGTTCTCTTTGAAACTTTTCTTTTAAAGTAAAGCGTCTCTTTTATGAAAGTGTAAAAGGTTAGTAGTTAACTAGTTTTCTCTAGAAATATTTTCAGCAGATTACATTATTTCATAGAAGTTTTCCTTTGTAGAACTATTTAAATAAAAGCTTAACGTTTGTGTAATTAAAAAGCTTAATTTTTACGCCCGGGTGAAAATATTGTGTTCAGAGAGTTAAAAATAAATTAATTTAGAAGTTGTGAAGGCAGTCTGCTGTGCGGTTGTTATTTGTATTTCTTAATTACGCCGTAAAAATGAATACCTTTTAAGTAAATAACTTGGAGAGAATTTGTATACACTTTTTTGGTGAATGTAGAGGGAGAAGTATTTTAAAACTCTGAAGAACAAAATTATATATCTACACCAACAAGCAACAACTCTCGTAAAACTTGGCTGTGACATTGTATTCTATTTCAAACCTAAAATTGGTATGCATGACTTTACAATTTGTGCGAATCGTTTCACAGCAATACAAGTTAACTACATATTTATGAGGGCCGCGCGTAAGTTCTCCGAGAGAAGAATATCCGTCGTGAGCTGGAATGTATTCTCTCATATGCATACTTTGTAAAAAATCTGTGGCTGAGGCGCGAATATACCGCGACTCGCGAGGCGGATCGGTCCTGCGAGCCTGCGGCACCGAGACTAACGCTACCACCTCGCCTGCCTGAACTGTGTCTGTACTCTGTAGCTCTCAAGTGGTTGACAGATATTCTACGAGTTATTTTATTATTCAATAAGTCTGCTGCAATTGGTGCCATGGCTGTTAGGTAATGAAGTGCTTTGGTTACAAAAATTGTTTCGCAACTAAAAGGTCAGAAGCCACAAAGTAATGTCAGTAATGTGTTATTTTTGTATATTTCTTAATAACGTGCAAATCAATTGCATATCTCACAATAGTTTAGCTAGACCTAAATTGTTTAGCGTGACTGGACATTTATCTTATTGAGTGAAGGGGCTAACTTAATGTGACGTGGGTGGCAAATGAATATGCGCACACGTCGCGTCGTCACCGGCAAGTTCGTTCACTCGTGCTCCCACGCATGCGCGTCCGAGCCTCCTCTGTTATCCGGGAAGCAACGTTCAACGTACACAATTACGAACCCATTGTATTGGACACGCTACGCTATTTCATAATTATAGATATCGTGCAAAATGGTTGCCGTGAAAATAAATAATGCAGCTGGCATTGACACTCAGTTGTTACGTGGGTAGGTAGTTGGTAGTTTTATTACGAGGAAGCTCAACAATTATCCAATTTCTATTACGTACTGATGGTATAATGTCAGTATTAGTACAATGAAAGTTATGATTGCTGTGCACCAGTTGGCCTTAACCATGACTAGTAACTATAGAGGTGGAAATTATTAAGAGTAACATGTTACCAAGGTATAGTTCTTATTCAATGTTGTCGAGTCCGGATGCGTGGAACGATGCATCACTCTCGAAAGTTACTATCAATCATTCAGCAGCGGCACTGACTGACGGCAACAAACAATGCTGTATAGTGTATTAATGCAAATGCCGTTATGCAGTATGACATTACTTGCACGTGTCACGTGCTTATTATTGAAAGCAGGAAATCGAACGTTTAATATAAGCTTTGTATGACGTATAGGTATTATGTTTCATTAATATTATATTATTATTATTATCTATTGTCCTCACTTCTATTGATATTGGTGAAGTATACTTACCTATGTATCTATACATATATCTAACCAAATGCCCAAATCAGAAATCACCTTTTTATCAAAAGGACATATATTCTACTTAGAATTCGACAGAAGCATATTGGATCAAGAAACTACAGACTGTATCGAATTTACATCAAAATATCCCAACTAGAAAGGTTTTTCGAATATGACGTGAAAAATTGGGTTGTTTGTCCCATATTCATAACGGCGACCGCGATAAAGCCACCGGAATTGATGGCCACCGAAATTGGCCTATTGACAAGTGACGTCATCGATTCCCGAGCGGCGGTGACGTCGGCACGTCTACACTCGACGCCGGTCCCGTGATGAATGCCGTTTTACTGAGGGTTGATCGCTCGAACCGTATACGCGACCTATTTCTAACGAAATACTCACGTGCTAACACAAATCACTTCACGTAAGCACTCGTAAACATGGGCAAGAGCTAAGGGTGTGGATGCCGGAATTAAACCCCGCCCCTATTAAGACAATCGAACTGTTATCTTAACGAGTTCCTATCTATCGACCTATCGAGTCCGGTAGGTAAACATATATTAAGTTATTCCTGAAATTAGATTAGTACACTTGCGGTTTTATGTTTCGTAACTGTTGTGTCCGTGAAATCAATTCTTAGAAATATTCATATTTCTTCCATTCGGGTATTCCCAGGTTTTCAATTTTAGGTTCATTAATAAATTTTTATTATACTTATGTACAAGAATTACAAAAATATTAACACTATATAGTACCGATACTTGTATTTTTATATAGATATTTAAATAAAGACAAGCAAAACGGTAGTTTTCGGTGACACGTTCAACGCAGCCGCTATAATAAGTCATTCATAAAAATGTATTACAGACATTTTCCATAAATCAACACAGACAAGCTAGTTGGTTATAAATAAATGTGTTCAGTTTTTGCTTTTTGAAAAAATGAAACATTCATATATGTTTATGCATAATTCCTGAAAGTAGATCAGTATCTACTATTACATTTATATTTAGCATATAAACGCATTTTTGTAATAAAATGTTGAAGAATAAAATCATAATACCTTTGTGTAGGTAAACCAGTGTACTTCATATTTTAATTCACACACAAATAATGTACAAATTCAATTCCGGCTACAATTATTGTTGAAAATTCGTTAATGTCGAAGCTGCGCTGTTCTGTAATCAAGTTTTTAACTTTTACCTTCGTAAAAATGTAAAGTCGTACCTATAGGTAAGGACGACTGGTTTCGGATAGAAATGTTTTTTTTATTGTGTCTGTCTGTCTGTGGCACCGTAGCTCTGAAACGGGTGAACCGATTTGGACGCGGTTTTTTTTTATTTGAAAGCAGGTTTTCCAGCGAGTGTTCTTAGATATGTTTTATCAAAATCGGTTCAGCCATTTACAAAATATAGGGGGTAAAAGTAAGCATTAACAATCAAATATTTTTAAATATACCTAGGTGGGATATCAAATAAAAAGGCATGATGTGTATATTACAAAAACAAGGCTAAACATTAAGTTTAAAATTTTTAAAATAAAATAAAATTAAAAATGTAAAAAGCCCCCAACGCAAAAAAGAAAAGCGGTCATTTAAAAAGTCAAAAATAACACCTATCATTGAGCCATCAAATCCGTACCGAGTAACACCTATTTAAGACAAAGTCGCGTCAACATTATACTTAGGTTAATTAATAAATGTCCTCTTCTCATCTTTATATTCTCTAGCTGTTTTTGAAATACACACAATTTTATTCAACCTTTGCTGACCTCTAGTCTTATTATACCTACCACGAACCGTCACCTTTAGTGAGTTCATTTCAAACTGTTTAAAGGCTTGAATGTCGACTAAACAAGGCAATAAATACTTTATAGGATTCCTGCGAGGCACAAAGGCGAATAGCTTTGCACTTGCATTTTATTGCACCGCTGCTCGTAGCACGATGAAGGCAGCTGGCTCCGAGCTCAAGCTCCGCTTCAACATGTAAAGATGACAAAGAGACGTGAAATGTCGTTTTACCTTTGTCGTGCTGAGACGTCGTGACTCTTGTAGTTACGTAACAATAATGAGGTTTTAATACAACGATACTGTAATGGTATTGAAACTAGTGTTGGCCAATCGCTTGATATAGTTTCCGTGTTGAACTTGGTGTATAAACGCGTTGTAGGATGCCTTTGCCTACATTATTGTGTAATTTGTGAAACTCCGTTGTGGTTCAGTTAAGGCATTCAAATAATTTTTTACGTTCTTAAATGCTGTAAATTCATTATTTCAATATAAGACGTGCCGATTTAATCATTGCAAGTGGTATCATATTTATAATCTGTCTCCTAATCTTGCTAGCCTTTGCGTAATTGCTGCAATTATGATTTGCTTGCACCCTAAACCCCTAATTGATTAGTTTCGGTTATCCGTATTTCGTACTCTGTGTCCTAATTCTAACAATTGTGTTTTTTCTTTTCCAGGTAATACATTGTTACCGTTGCTGTTTGACTGTGTGAGTTAAGGAGAATTCTGTGCCCCGGTCATACGTAAGTAGGTACGTCCTACGCACCCTAAGCGGCTACGCCAACTGCGGGTGGGAGTGGCCAATTTCTACACCACATGAACTACGTCTACCAAGTCTACGAAACTAGAACCCACCAATTCAAAATCTTCGATACATAGTTCGATGGTAAGAGTGTGGAAGCTAGAAAAATAGCTCTACAAAATCAGTTCCCGAGATATCTCCGTCGTCGGGTGATTGATGCGGCGGCCAAGTCCGCTTAATTGCGAGCCTTCATCATTTATATTGTAATCGTTTAATCACCGCGAGGACTGGACGCCGCGCTGCCCCGATAGCGCCCGCCTTGACACTTACGATTATATTTATTGGTGTCGCAAATTGTGGGCATTTAGTGGCACTACCATCAACAGTAAGACTGCCGTAAAACGTATTTATTGTTAGACTTAATTTGCTAAGTTTTAATCTTCTCCCTCTCCCCACAACTGGAATACTATATAGTCGGCAATTGTCTTGTCATGATTACTTTTGACAAAAAAAAAGACATTACAAATACAGAATGTCTTGTAAATTACCAGGCAAATGCTAAGCTTCCCACATGTCGTCAAATATAATTGAGTTCCATTATATTTGACGTCGATGTCGTCGGAATATAATTGAACAATTAAGAAAATGGAGTTGGTCTTGTTTAACGAAGTATCTTCATTACCTTATAGTTCAGTTTGTTTTCGGCTTTAAAATAAAACAATATGTACACACAAACATAGAACGATACTAGATATATAAGTATTTACTATATACACTTGATATATGGTTAGTCATCAGTCATCTATCAGAGTTATGGCTTATAGCCCCTTTTTTCATTCGCTTTCCCGACTTTCTATTTGTCATCGTACCTTGTCATAATCGATATTATTTATGTTTGACTGGGAACTTAGAACTTTTAACATATTATGTGCACTCATGGAATTGCCTCAAAAACAAAATGAAGGAAATACTTTTAAGACCTAATTAGGTACACATTTCAATGAACATTACTAGATGTTTTATTTTCTTTATTAACAAACTATGTTTTAATATTTTGTGTCATCAAAATGCTGTTAGTGACCCTTCTGGCTGTCATATACTAAACCATTAACGGTTCGCTCGGCTGGGAAATGAAGCTATTTCAAATGACGATCGTAATATCTAATCAGGTACTCTCATCTATTTGTTTAGGACGGGTTTTATTCCAAAAGATTAAAACAGAAGCAATTAACGTGAGGGATAGCGACCACCATAACATACTCAAACAAATGTTTATGGGCCTCTTGCGGACCGTTGTAAAGTAGGAAATTGTGCATATCACACGCTGGGGAATTGAATCCAGCTTTTAGATGGTAGTATGAGATAACTTTATTTTCAAGTGCGCCGACGGCTTTAGCTTGTGTTCTAAAGTTTCTGAGATAAAACCCATTATACCTACTAAAGCAAATCTACTACTACTGTGTATAACTATAAGGTAATAAGGTGTAAATAGCACTAAGTATATACTTAGAAGTACATCTACGTCGGATCTACGACAGGTATAACAGGTCGGTAGGTAGATAACATACATTTTTCAACGTGAGTTAATTGAAAGACAACGTTTATGTAATTTTAATACAAAAGTCGTCAAAGTCCCGGAATGTTTAACTTGGCGAACAGGAGCTATTCTAGCGACAAAAGCTTTGAAGTGAATTAATTAGTTTATGTTTCCTGAAGCTAAATTAGAAGGTGCTTGCGCAAGTCCACGTGTTACATTTTTGTTGAAAACTTTTAGCACCGAGTTTATGAACCAGATTCAGAGGAACTAGAAGAGAAGAGGTTTGGAATTAACTACTAATGCGATCTCTATGCTTTGAGTAGATACTAAAATATGACACACCATTTTTGTGTAATATTTTACTGATTATCTTGAGTTCAAGTAAATGTAACAATCTTGCCTACAAAACCATTTTCATTACGTTAGCGGACAATAAAGTTATACATTCTTACTAGGTAGGTATTGTATAGTGAGAACGTACAACTTATTCGTCGGCGAATAAGAATTAACCAAATGAGCTGAAACTGTAACAAACATGTAAGGTTAAGTCCGAAGGCGGCTGACCAGTGACCACGCGACACGCTCCCACCATCAACATGTAGCATGCAGCCTTGTTTATACTCCACAGTGGCGTGCGAGCTATACTAGCTAAGTCAGTTATTTAAATTAAATTTGCATAATTCAGAACAGCAAAAGCTTTTACATTAGCCCAGATTCGAGTGACAGTCGCAAAGCATTGAGTTTTATTTACCCCCACGTATACCGTACGCAGAGCTTACGTTAGGCAATTTATTGGAGCACAGAAAATTACCCTTAGTAAATATTGAAACAGTCATCCAATCTTGAATGGCTTTAATGCTATCACGACTCTACATGGGTTTATGGCGCGCGGGTATAACTTAGAAAATGTCGACGTAATATTAATATTTATTTCTGAACCAACATAATTATTTTATCCTCATTCGATAGAATTGGAAGGGCAGGCAGATGTTTATAGCTCGCAAGAAATAGTTTCTTTTTCATGAAGTTGAACGATTCGAAGACTAACATTGGTTTCATTTTATTGGTCATATCGTTTTGTATCTTTATTATCATTGGTTGACGTTCAGTTTCAGTATCATACCTACTTCATAATATGTAGGTATCTATCAATAAATAGGTTCTTAAAAACTTAAATTTAACCTTTGTGATCAACACTATTAAATGTAAGGTAACATTGCATATGTTTACGTGTTAAATAAACCTGATATAAAATATTTGCGCAATAGCTTTTTCAAATTTGCTTATATTTGTATACCATTGTTATTTTCTTAGAACCTTTACAGTGAAATAACATAAAGATTAAGAATCTTGCTGTGCCAGACGGGCGCTTCGGTCGAGTACAATACCAGCGTACCGCACTCGTGAAGCACTCACGTCCTGCACCTACGGTTCAGGGATCCCTGTGAATGACACCGTAGCTTGAAGATATCTATACTTACAAAGAAGGGGTATCTCGTACTTCGGACTAATGAAAACACTATTTTATAACTCTTCAGGACTATTTCAGGGAACGACTCGACTTGCTTCTAAATTCTTCAAGTGATTCTAAGTTAACAAAAAATGGGCTCTGCTGATGACTACAAATGACCCGATCCGAGCGCGCGCTTAAGTATGACGCTCCTTTACCATAACGAGAGCCACCGCGAGCCGTTCCCCGAGACAAACTTTATTATACAAAATTATTATAAAATATACAGTTTTTTGCTTATTCTACTTATACCCTAATCAGTACGCAGGTGTGTCATACATCATTGGAATCCTGCTGATCCCACCTATCTAATGAGGTATAGTGGTACCTCCTAAGCCTTATGGCTGAAAAGTTGTGGAATGAAAAAGGGGAAAATATTTGAAATTTTGTTGGAATATTATTTTTCTAGGCGATTATCTAGAAAACTACAAGAGCTAGGTTCATGAAATAAACATGAAAGCACTAGCTAATCTATTAAATTAGCGAAGTTAAGCAATCTAAACATTATATACCGAGCACATAAGGCACTATATACCATTATATGCCGGTACAAAGAATCGCATTTTCATGTTATTGCAAAAAAGCGGTCCATCTGCCTATCCCTCTTCCAGTCATGACGACAAGAGTGTCTAGGGCATACTACGGCTGGGGCTAGTACTCAGAGTAAGTCTAGACCCAGGGTTCCTAACTGTTCATGATATATAACACTCTTACCGTCATGATCAAGTCAAGGAATTTGACAGTGGGTTTCTAAACTATTCTAGGTGTATGACTACCTGTTTATGAGTTTAAGTTTATTAACTAAATAAAACAAGACCTAAATTACCCTATTTTCAGTGACTCACTGTCCTGAAAACCTATCACAATGCTTTATTTAGCTGAAACGCTATTGGCGAAGTATCGCCGTAACTATCTATTCTAATATTATCTTTATTGTGTATGACTCTTAAGTTAATACAAATAACAATTAAATGTTGGTGACGCTTCGTCGCGAACACTTGCTTTTATCTTAGACTTTTTTGTAAACCCACAAATAATTTTCTTGGAGGCATCTGTCTGATAATATAAAACTTAAGCGAATGATCGGTAATCCCTTTTAAATCCAAAGGGAATTCTTGAGAATCAATGAATTCCCGCCCCAGTAGGTGACCTTCTCAGGGCGCTCCCCTTCCAATCTCTTGTCAATTTTCATATAATCGCAATATCGAATCGTTGCTCAGATAGTCCCGCCGAAATACAAGGTATTTGCCCACTCAATAGGCATGTTTTATGTAACCTCCTTATAGTTTTAGAGCTTTTTTTACAACCTTCAATTGCCAATTGACGTCCTGATTGGCGCAGTGGCTAAGCGATTAGACTGCTGCGCTAAGGGTTGTGGGATTTTCCCGCACGGGGCAAAAATTTGTGCGATCCACATTTGATTGACCCGAGTCTGGGTGATTGTTGATGTGAAATTTCATGTTTGTGAAATGCACCTACGATACAGGAGAAATTCCTAGTGTGGGGCGAAGTTTAAAAAAAAAACAAATAACTTGGCGCCTAACTTCATACAATTTTTGTTAATGGCGTCTAGCAACGCGTTGTGAATAGGCACATATAATATTCGATAATATCTGTTATTCATCACCTAAACCACGTACAGATAAATGTAAGAAGTAAATAATTCTAAGACCAGAGTCCGTAGGTACTATGTATGTTTTTGAATTTTGTTCGGAGAGTAGTTACAGCGTACGTGAATTTCTTTGGCATCCCTTAGGACGTCCGGACGCTCTCCCGGGATAATGGAATCCTGGGCCTTTAATATTGCGCTAATCGTAAACCTGTCGAATGTACAGCTTTACCTTTTCGATTTGTTGCTTTATTTTTCTTTCTTATCGTCATCAACCTTGGGTTTTCCAACGATGTATTATGGGCTTTTTTCTTATCTATCCATAAGCGGTCCTAATTTTGTATTTGAAAATTGAATCTACTCGACGACAAAACAAAAAGTTTAAAAGTAATTAGCAATTTGTAATCCGGGCTTATAAGATAAATGCATAGAATTAAACTAGCTGATATAATAAAAGTTCAATTCTGAGTTTAATATTCTGAAGGTAAGCTAGAAAAGTAAAAGTAGATTCTTTATAAATGCAACACGAAATTACAGTGAAAATAGGGACTCATTAATCTGCCACAATCTCGCTCTAATTTGCCGTGACATTGCGGTGTAAATAACTTGAGAGTAGTTTCGCTGCAATTCAAATAAAAGTTCTACTTTCCATCGAAACTCCGGAATGCAGTTCATTGATTTACACCAATACCCTTTAGTCTAGATTAAATAATCGAATACTGATTTTCATGAACCTTAAAACTGGTGTTATTATATTTTTGAAGAGAAGTTAGCGTAATCAACATTGTAGGGTTTCCGGCCGAGTTTATTTAGGACTGGACGTAACCTCTGCGAATATTGGGATCGTGATTGGCCGCGTGTGTGGGCCTTTATTTATTGTGAGTATAAATCTTTAAGAAAAAGGTAAATACGGGAGATGAAGACGTTATATTTCTCCAGGACTTCTTTAGTGACAAGTAAACTTGTATTTGAACAACCCTCTATTTATATGTCCGTTGAGATCAGGATTTATTTGAAGTAGTTTGTATCGAAGCGTAATCTCTGCATTAATACATTGGAAAATAAGGTGTTGGGATATATTTGAGCTGATACATGTTTTTATGACACAAGGAAGAAACCAGCCAACATATTTAACATACCTATATTCCTTAGATGACGAGTGCGATATAATAAATCCTTAGGTAGTATTATCGTAAGACTTCCGTAATAGGATTAATGAGCTTCGAACTGTGATATCTTTCCATTTAGTTCTATATTGTACATACAAAACAGAAATTAATTCTCTTTCCCATATGAACATACCTACAATAATTATGTATTATTTATATTATTTGTATGACTTTTGGTGCCATTTTAGCATGTTGCCCATGCTAAGCTTGAATCTAAATTGATAAAGGAAACTTGAAAAATGATGGACACGAGCGGGATTCGAACCCGCGACCTTCGCCGATCCGTGGCGCTGCTCTAACCAACTGAGCCACCGTGTCGCTGCTCGCATCCATCGAATTTCAAGTTCCCTTTTAGTATTTACGTCTTAAGGGTGACGTCAGGTATTATCTGTTGGAATCTATGATTACCAACTCAGTGTTATACCTTTACAGCTATAAATCACTGAAACGATAATACCAACCCAAATTTATATGACTTTTGGTGCCATTTTAGCATGTTGCCCATGCTAAGCTTGAATCTAAATTGATAAAGGAAACTTGAAAAATGATGGACACGAGCGGGATTCGAACCCGCGACCTTCGCCGATCCGTGGCGCTGCTCTAACCAACTGAGCCACCGTGTCGCTGCTCGCATCCATCGAATTTCAAGTTCCCTTTTAGTATTTACGTCTTAAGGGTGACGTCAGTACGTACGTCAGACGTAGACGTCGTATATTATTTGTGTTTATTATGTTACCGAATTGTACTGGATTTTTTTGTTAATTTTGCATAACAAATTTGGAGCTCGAGTAAAGCCAACATTTAGTTTCACGGCCGGCATATTAACCCGTTTCTCTCACAAGTTGCGTGAGAATAATAATAAAAATAACTTCCCTCATTCCACCAAATAAATTCGTACGCACATAGCAATGACCCACTCTCCACTTAATAAAACGTCCATGTTATTTTATTGAAATTTTCATCATGTATCCGCCGCCCACCAGCCCCTGTTATGAAGTTACTAAATTACGCTGAAATACCCAAAATTGTTGTCGAAACTTTGTAACGCTCAGTTTGTACGCGTTATAAATTAATAAGGAATCATATTATCACTGCCAGCCCCGCCTAATGCCCAGGTGAAATGGGCAGACCGCGCTTTGTCGAATAACTACACTAGTTATTGAATAGTTTCACTCAACAATGAGCCTGCGAACAAAGGGAACATTTCGGGGCTTTGGTCAGATACTTTCTTATTTATATCACAACTTCAGAGCCGCGGAGTTTCGACTTTTCTTTTGTTGTATGTTTGTAGTTCAACATTCGTGATTCTGCAACTTCATTTCAAATTTTGTGGTTGCTTTTGTTTTTTTGATGGAAGGCTATGTTTACTATTAAATATTATATCATATTTTCATCGTTTGAACTCTATCATGGCTGAGGATCTCTTAGATCACATTTTCGTCCGTCAACAACACATAGCTGACATTAAAACATTAAAACGGAATATTAGATACTCTTATGCACCGCATATTGTTGGATCCGTGCGAAGTTTCATATGCGTCTGTAATTGCTTTACATGAAATCAATAGTTTTTGAATTAGAATTAGCACCATTGTCGCTTTTGGGTTTTAGTAGTAAGAACAAGTATTGTGTACCAATCGATGTAATCGTGCATATTTATTGTACAAATAAATTGAAAACGTCCATATTTTACTTGGCGGCTTTCTGATTTCGTCCTTTTGTTGGCTCGCTTTGTCTGGGGTTTTACTCAGCGAATCTATCTTACCGAAGTTGGAAACATCTAAAGCCTTAAAACGGCAGTTTGTAAACTTGTGCAATCCGCATTTAAAATGTATGTTAAAACATGAGTAAATAAAATTGAAAACATTTGTTCGGCTTGAAATATTAAATATTTATGTCTGTTGCGACATTGACGTAGAAAAGAACCTTCCTTAAAGCGCTCGTCGCTCACATGCGTACTTAATTTACGGCCGAATGTATGCGTGTTGTGGAAACAACCCCGGCGAACCACTAGTATAATTTTACGAGCCATTCACTTCGTAATGCCTCAGACCGTAAATAAATCATCAACGCAGTGTGGTCATGTAAAACTTCCCAGTTGAAGGGGATGTACAGAAACAGTTCAAACACGAAAGCAAGTTGAGTCGATCTCTTTATTTTCTCTTCGAAGCGAGGACAGCTGAAGGGGTTCTCATGAAACTTTATGATTCAAGATTCAACGTTGTCAAGCGTATAAATGACCTAGTTTTGTTTTTGTATCTGTATTTGTCTAGGCGGGTTTTGCACTCATTATCTGTCTTTGTTTTGGTTGAGTATTATACACGCTGAACTTGTTATCAACTCGTGTAGTGAAATATTATGTTTAGGAACAAAAGTCGTGCGGCAGTAAATATCGTCCGTTTTCTAAAGTTTTTACATTTAAAGTAACTTTTCCATTTTGGCAATGACCTAATCTTTTTGTTCTGTTAACACTCAACGGAACACTTATCACGATTTTCTTGTATGAAACTGATCTCTTTACTTATTTACCTTCTTTTAAAAACTGTTTACCCATTACTTTTCTGTTTTGTGGGTTCGTTTTACAAATATGAAATGTCGCACGAAACTACACACTCGGGACTAATATTTTAGTATAAATATCTTGTCCGGGAATCGAAGCCATAACAAACCTCTGTAACCCAATTACTTAGCCACTTCTTTAACAGGGTCGTCAGCTTACATAACTCTGATCAAAATAGAATCATGTTTTAAAGCAGAAGCCTAAATTTCGAGAATTTATTTATACACTCATCTTAATGTATTTTTAAAGTTTTGTTGTTTAAAGTTTACTCACCATCTATGTTTAAAATATCAGAACAGCAACAGTAATAAATAAATGTGGGAGCGTGTATATTATACAATAATAACAGCTATAAGTATGAAGTGTTAGTAGTCACAACACACAGTACACGGCCGGAGTGGAGTGCGTCGCTGCCGCGGCCTCGGGCGGGATCCGATCAGCCGGTGACGCCTATTACCCCGCCGAGTGGGGACCCGTGTTAACCTGAATTTGCTTTTGTCTTAGCAACGGGAGCGTAGTGTAGGTGTCCGTGCGATACGTAAGTTGTTTTTGGTAGATCCAACTGTTTGAACTTTTCTAAAAGGGTTGCTCCTTTTATTAGGTATATTTTGTTTGTTTCGTCATAAATCTGAGTGTAAAAACTTACAAGTGAAAAGGTTTTTAGTAACAATATCCTAGCAATAAACTAAACACGATGTGATTATGATAATACATGCTTCCTCCCCATCCAAAACAAAGGGAGTGTGCATTTTGTTAGGGGCGTGTCGTTTACGAGGGTCGGTGTTTAAGCGCCGCCGCACCGGACCGCAGCATGTGTTTACTGCGGCGACCGTAAACGCTAGCTTTATAACCTCTACAACTGTCTCCGCAAACGTTCATGGAGAACGCGACTCAAAAGAGCGTCGTCAAACTGAATTCAAGTGCCGCGCTGTACGGCTAATTAATCTGAGCGGAGCAGCCCCACTCTCCAACACACGTTTACTTTTATGACCACTTTAAGTGACATGCTTTTTTTCATTCGATCTACACAATCTCGCGAAGTAACCTCACTACAATATTTCTCCGACGATCTATCTTAGAAAAACTATCTGTCCTTTATATTCGATGAGAAGTTTCATATTTGTCCGTGACTGAAAAACTTTTTGTCGCACCAGAAATCGCCTGTTTCCTATTGAATCTTTTTGGGGTAAAACTAAGTCAATCGAGAAACTCATTTTATTCGTGCAGTTTTGATAACTTCTCATGTAATAAACTCTGTGTTATTTCACAGAGTTTAGAAAAATAATCTAAGTTTATTGTTTCTAAGATAATTACTTTTCTTAAATTATACCTAACTGAACAATTATAAGATGGACTTGTTAGGTAGGACTCATGAAAAAGTTCGAAAATATTTTTGATGCCATTTCATTCGACATACAGGTTAGTTGATCTAATAAATCTTAAAATAAAGTTTCATGGACCATGAAAATGTTAGCTGGCAGTGTAGTAGTGCTAGTGCACTAGGTCAAAGTCACACCATAGACTGGCAGCCTCCCAGTACCCACATAGGTCACCTTGGAATTTGGCCTGGCCTTATATATGCCGTTTTCCATGTCCAAGTTGGCCGGTTACCAAATGAAAAAGAAATGTTGTCACTTAAGTCAAGGTCGCGAGAAAGCTGGGGGTCACTAGGACAATGTTTAATGATAAGAAACCGTTCGATATGCTAAGCAGCTAATAAAGTGATGCTTACCAATGCACCCATCGAATTGACGATTTTCCTAAATATGAGACAAGTATACCTATTTATAACAAAACTTCTGTGCCTTGAGTTTGTGTACGTTACTTGTTTGTTATTTTGGATTGAGGTTAAAGTATTGACTTATCACGTTCAGGATATATGTAATCAATATTATATTAACAACATAATTCCACGTAATCAGAATTGTACCTATTAGAAAATTACTATTTAGTCAGTACACATGTAGGCAATTTTCCGTGTCCCTAAGTGTAATTGGCACAGGTGCCGCCGGAGTCTGTCGCCCTGTGAGGTGTCACCGTTCCAATTTCCTGAGCACCCTATTCCCCCCAACGACTGTTATTGGATTTTTTTGCAATATCCCTCATTGCCAACCAACGAGAATGCGAGTGTACTCGAATTACTTGCGAACACGCACTTGTGAACGCTACGACGCTTTACATTCTCCACCACCTCTTGTATAATTTGACAGTCTAGTATTTTCATCGCTACAATTCTCATGTAACAAAGGAGTCTGTGGGGACGACGCCAGTTTTCTTGATATTCCTTTGTGGTTTTTGACGGTAATGCGGTACTTAACGACCTGTATCAGTCTTTGAATTCCATTTCAATTCAGCGGAAATACATTTTTAAACATTGTGTAAACTTTTGACTTACCTTCTGAAAACAGTTACTTTTACCTTAAAACTCAATAGTTATAAAAGATAGTATAAATATACTTATATATTATGGAAAAGTAACAAAAGCAGTTACAAAATATTTAAAAAATCTCGATTTCTTACAATTTTGCAAGTTGAAAAGGTCAATCAAGTAGTTTTGTAACTGTCGCCATGTTAAAATAAATGAAAATATCACTGTATTAATTCATTCGATACAATGTTAATTTGCGTAACCAGTAGTTTTATTAATAGGTAGGTATACGAACTTAATACTCTCCCTTACTGAACTATTGGTCGAATTGACGACCTGATTGGCGCAGTGGCTAAGCGATTAGACTGCTGCGCTAAGGGTTGCGGGTTCGATTCCCGCACGGAGCAAAAATTTGTGCGATCCACATTTGATTGTCCCGACTCTGGGTGTTTGTGTATGTGATATTTCATGTTTGTGAAACGTACCATGATACAGGAGAAATTCCTAGTGTAGGGCGACGTTTTATTTAAAAAAATGAATAATAATATATGACATAGTAATAAACATGTCTAGTTTGCTTTTTCTATTTGCTTTAACTTATAACAAGAAAACCGGTTACTTAAAATCACGCTCATATTCGTTTGTCCAGTCGTAGGCACAGTTCTAGCCTCGCTTAGAATAGAATAGCCTGCACCTTTTCTAATAATTGTTTATCGGCTACAGATTATGTAGACCGACAACTTGACGCACTGGTTTTGCCCCGGCTAGACTAGTCAATTCCAGTAAGTCTTGCCAAACTAGTCCAGCAACAATAAACTAGTTTCACCTGAAATTATAATATTGTTTTTCCAATAATATGCAAACTAAATTCACTCGGATCACTTTCGATGAATTCGTTGTTAAGTATGTCGACCGTTGTTTACATTAGGGTTAATTAGTTTGTGTCTAAAACTACAACTAGATTGTTGTATGTTGAAGGTTGACCTGCGGGTAATGTTATAAATATTCAACTGCTTACTACAATACCCATTGACTTCTGCAATGTTCTATTTAGGTTAACCTTGTACACTTAGGGCCTAGACTACTCGACTCAAATTATTGTACACTGTAAGGGGACTAAATATTTAATGTACAGTCTGTGTTTATACTACCTCGTCTGTCAGAAGGGATTTCCATAAAAGCTTTATTTCGTCGCTTATCTTTATCCCTTTTGTATCGACGTCATTGATAGCAAGTACCTCGTAAATCTTAATGACCGAGGATCGTCAGAGCGCTCACTCGTATAAACACAAGGAGATAACGCTTTTGTTTCTATGGTAATTTTTACGATATTGGTAGTTTGAAGACAACTGACTATCGGTGGCAGATTGTTGCCGGCGAAAATAGGGCTGACTTGTACTGCTTTCGCAAATACGGTGAACGGACGACTACCGAAAGAAGCTGTCCGATAATTCGATAATCCGACCGACAAAGACTCTCTTTGTTGTTTTAGTTGTTTTGTAAAAAGAAAGTAATATAATAATATACAAAATTTGCTTCGATGCGTACGAAAGGCAATTTATCGTAACTTCGTAAGCCACAGAAAAGATAATTTGAGATAACTACTCGTACTTTTATAAGTCGCTCAACATTAATGGCCTTTGAATCGATAGACGACTTATCAGCCTTGCAAACTACGCCCGGCCTGCAGTCTCTTATAAGTGCCCTTTTTGTCAGCTCACCGATTAAATAAACCTTGTTTGTATGGAGTTGTTGATTTGATTTACCTTGCTTTATTGAATGGGAAATGTGAAAATTGAAATGGAAGAATATAGTCAAGCTACAGAGGCAAGGCTGTTAGTAGAATGTTCTTCATTCATAAATGCAGGAATGTGGATAATGAAAGGAATTATTCTAATTTCAATGTACTAATAAATATGCATTAGTTATAAGGTAATCGATGCATTGTTATATTCCATGTTCCGTATTAATAATCTGTGACAACATAGTTCTGTAGATTCTAGTCCTAACATGTTATGCAAACAGAATCAATACATTATTTTGCTACCTGAAAATCCAGAAATGAGATTAGGCACCGACCTGCTCTGTCAGACGATCAATGAAAGATTTCAACCCCTTATTGTGCCCAAAAATTTTAATCGAGTAGCCCGATTACATTGATGACAGGGTTGCGCTAAATCTGGAATTTTGTCGTTGATGAAAAATATTAAAGCTTTTATCGCACACAATATTTCTTATATTTTTTTACCAACCACGCTACACAAAAGTCCCATCCGGGTGTGCCAAGGTCTAGAATTCTAGATCATAAGTTTTTCATACATGTGACCTGAACTAGACCGTTCATTTTAGGCAGGCCTTAAATTAATTTTCTTAAATGTGCGTTTCTTTCGTGTAGAAAATAAATGAGTTTCTATTTTTTTTTCTATACAGTAAAAGCTTACGAATAATACTGCCTCTTTCTAAAACAGCTAGGTTATTAGATTTAGGCGCTACAGACATAAAATTACCATATTGTTAGCTCACATACATATAAGCTATCTATTATTTATTCTGATGGTCGATAATCTGGCTGGATGATATCTTACAGGTACCGGTTTATTGACTGTTCTGGCTCCAAAATCGAAAGAATCGTTTACACAAAAGCTTGGGAGCTTCTTAATAACCTAGAACTGCTGAGTTTCGCATTTCTAAAACTTATAAAGACGAGAAAATTGATATGAGTACCAACCATCTTTGTTTTAAAAGAATATTAAATTTCTCAGTTCGCGAGACTAGATTTGCAAGCAATTGTTATTGTAGACATTCAGTGCACAATTATCCAACATTGGTTTTATTGTGTTTATTTCAGATTTGCACAAATAAATGAATTTGATGACATGATGTTTGACATTTAGTGTAGTTATGTTATTAGTGTACCTGTAGTGGCAATATTGCCAACTTTTACGTATCCCACGTAAATAATTAATTACGAAAGTTTCGATAATTGGATAATCACGCCGAAATAGCTATCAATGTGGATGAAATACGAACGTTTTACCCTCGTGCCGAATTCATTTTCATTCGCATTTATGGGGGCTAAAATGATTTTCCGTGACCTACAAGTAAAGAGCCTCCATGAGAGATGATACCTACGAATCGACGTCTCGCGCATCCTTGGCAGCCAACCTTGCACAACAACTGTTGTTGACTGGCTCTACTCAACGGCATGACAAGTTTCCATGTGACAATTAGCTCTTACCGATACGAAGAAGAGGAAAGAGATCCTGTATAGTGGGCATACAGTTTCAAGTAACACATGTACCTTCTCTGATGATAAAACTATGGGCCTTTTGCGGGATAAGAACCCAAGTCCCTTATCACAGAAAGGTAAGTTCTTTGAAAATGTTTATTATGAAAGAGCGAAGTTATTTTCTTATAGCGGCATTAAAAAAGCATAGCTATGTTTATAAGACTTTCCTTTAAAGCTACAACTTGTGTTGTTCATTAGAGCTGAATACATTTTTAATGCAATCACCTTCTTGTTCTTTTATTCACGAAGTCGCCAATATAAAAATGTTTGTATTATAATATAGACCTAACTTCAACATAAATTGGAAATTAAAGTTTCACAATTTTAAGCTTAGGTTATGTGGTAATTATTCATCCTCTGTTTAAACAACATTCCATAACATAAGTTCTGTGTATGCAAAGTGTACCTATAACTTACGTAAAAGCCAACCTATAGTTACATATATAGACAGGTACCTGGTCTCTACACCAAATTATGTATTTATGCAATGATTTTGTTTTGGTTTGCTCCGCAGCTCTCATAACACGACAACGCCAGTTTAATAATATATCGACGAGTAAGTTTATCGCAAGCAGGCAGGCTGAGGATAGTGGGTAATACATTTTCTATCAGAATTTCCCACGCGGATCGCAGGTGCGGTGCGGCGCGTGGTGCTAACCAATAAATAACCCGACGTTAGCTTCCCTGATCAGTGTAATCTAACTAGACGTGATATACTTAGCTAGGCGGTGGTTGGGCGCGGGCGCCATGCTCAGGAATACGGCAGGGACGTATGCGGGAAGCCTCAAGTGCGGACTCCAAGTAGAACGCTGCATGAAAGCGACAGTGCTTTGGCAAAGCTTCATATGTTTTAACTATAATAAAGATAAAAATATGTGTATTAATATGTTTAGATATTTTGATTGCTAGTGATAATAAAAATTATGGTATAATGTGCCGACCGCTGTGGCGTTCAAAAATCGACCACTTAAATAATGACCATAGACTATTACATAAAATATAAATAAACTTCAAACCTTAGCGTTAGCCACAAACTTAAGAAACTGGGGAATTACGGCATTTTAATTTTTGGGAAGATCGAAATTAAACTTTTAAAGTTCTGCTTCTGCTTACAATTACTGGTACCTGAGTTAAGCGAGCAACTTAAAGTGAGTCATTAAACGTACCTAACAACTTCGTATTTAACTTTACAAAACTACAATACCTTAAGTTAATTGTTTTATAAATTCATTTTTGTTGCAATTTATGGGTCATTTGAAAGTTGCCGTACAAATTAAGTTAGCACTTGATTTATTCTTTCCACCCATATATAACTTAAAACAATTCTCAAACTTTTAACTACCAGAGTAGGTAATATAGTCATACGATACCTAATAACTTTTTACTCATACATACATCAAGTTATCAATAGGATAACAAAGATATCAAAACACCACGTTCCAAGCTCCAACTATACTATTTCCTACGTAATATATATTTAATTCCTAAGTAGCATAAAATAAACAGTAGCTGAGGCGGCGCCATACGGGCGCCACTTGTTTTTCCCATTTCCCTCAACACAACAATAGGAATACATATATGTATAAGGATGAAAGAATCAAAGGGCCGTCCAATACAACTGTTTCCAATTATGAAAGTTGCTCGCGTATAGTGAATCATTAATTATTTATGTTCTCCTTATTAGTATGATAACGAATGCATGCCCAAACGAGATAGTCATTCAGCATTTCATTGCAGAATTAATCAATATTCTCGTTCACATAAAGTACCTATCTGTAATATTTTTCATGGTATCAAATTGAAAATTTATAACGTAACAAATGTTACGCCGTCGAAGAGTAAGCAGTTAAACACTCAAAATCGTTGCAAAACATCGTCCAGTTATGAGAAATTATTATAAAAATATTTATAATGTATCTTTACTTTGTTATTCTAGCTATTAATTTATTATTTCCTTTTCATGACCCATGTATGTACCTACACTTAATATATGCTTCTACAGTATTGTGAAGAATTTATCTCACCTTTACCCGCCAATCTAAAAATATTGGCACATATCGTGGAAAAAAAAAACCAACATATTGGGAGTAAACAATGGTTACACAAAATGACCTTATCCTTTATCTCCGTATAAAAGGCGTTTATGTTATTGCTGTCTTATTTTTACTTACGACGTTTACCATAAGCTAGACCGGAGAAGGAGATATTATAAGAATGGTGAGCAAGGTTTTGGGAATCTGGACATAATAGCGACCTCGGGCGATTGTGTTACAAGGCCGAGCTATTTGGAGATGATCCAAAGAGGGAGGTTTCTTATTATTGAAGCGTTGATTTGAATAAAGGAATGAAATAAAGAAAAATATCCGAAACAGGAAAATTGTCAAAGATAAAGGTCAAACAGTTACTGGAGTAACTTAGGTGTAGCGACTGGTCAGGTTATTGGAAGGTCGTTCACACCCACGCCTTTACATAAATACATATTAATTTCCATTAGCCGAGAACATAAGGCATTATATTAAAACCTAGTGACTAGTCGGTAAGTTTTACAAAAGTAGGTTGCGTGTTTCTTTTATAGAAAGTGAAAATTTGAATGTTCGTTTAGGTTTGTTTAATTTAAAAATAGCATTGATTCTCATTATCAATTACACACAACAAACACACCCAAATAGCACTTGGAAGAAATTATACGGAAGTTGCTGTTTGTAAATAAAAGATTTTTTGTTGTTGAAGCTGAAGGCTGATTAATTTTAATAATTTATTGATATAGAGGCAAATTATAAAAAGCCGTTTAGCTGTTAAATAAAATTTGAAAGCAGATGTGTAGCACACTAGTTCTAATTATGTTACTAACGAAGCGGTTACGGTATAGGACAGAACTTGGCGTTGCCTTCACGTGCACAGATTCCACAGCCGCTATGCTATGCACTACGTAATTCGGATGGTGTAACACTTTTTTGAACACATAATACCAACACTGTAGCCTCGTTACACACCGGTGCTCGCGGCCCGAAGGTTGTAGTTCTTCCGCTATGAGACCCAACCTTGGTAAGGTTTCGATGCTATTAATCTTGGATTATATGCATATGTGAACCACACTTATCTTCGAAGCAAAGATTATAATTTCCTTCATTTTGTTAGTTTTATTATGATATTGTTACGGTTCTTTAAACTGTATTTTTAAAGGCAGAGAGCTCCACAAAAACAACACCAAATATGGATCTTATAAATTCCTATTATCCGAAATCTCTGTCTTGGCTCGGGTATGAGACATCTTGATTCAACGAATCAGTCTTACAATATAATCAAATTACAAGTCATTCATACCTATACCACATTAATTAGTCGGGCGCATATGAAAACGTTACGGAAAATTTGGGTGTTACTTGTTTTTACAAGTGCAGTAATTAACGCAAGTTGAAAGAAAAAGTACGTGAGTAAAGTAGTAAGGCACAAGAAGGTTATCTTGTGTGTATTATACCTTCTCCTATATTGGTGTTGTTATGGAAGCCGCCTTAAAACTTGTATCATTATAAACTATGTTTATATTAAAATTATATTATAATGCAAGTATAAATATAAATATTAAGTAGCAAGATTTAAGCTTCAATATTTAAAATGTACATAAGTAGTAGGTTGCATTAGTAAACAAATATTATAACTTAGATATTAATATTCAACATCATTTGATAAATATATTTTTTTTAATTGATCGAGCGTATGGATAATGATAACTAATGTGTACTTAAAAATTTAATATCTGACGTAAAACCACGCCCTACTATAATGAAAGTAAAAACGTAATTTTTCTTGGTACTTGAGAGATATTAATAGCTACATTATTGTGTTAAATATTACGTAATTATGTCCTTAATTGTTGATACGTATTAATTAGTGTAGTGACGTGAACAAAAGAATTACGTAATGAAGCAGGCCACCTTGAAGAGGCCTACCTAAGTGTAATCGGCTAACCGCACATGCTTGTCTCACCTGTCAAACCTAATCTAGTGAATTTAACTGTTGAATTAGACGATGACCCAGTTTCCAATTGTCTCCGACATTCGGACACGCATTGAGTAATGTATTCGGTATTTGGTATTCGGAACGCACCTGAGATAGCATAACTGCGTCATTGATGTGTTTATATTAACTGTAGTCCACGATACCGTGACCAAGGCCGCCGCATGAGCTTGTATACATTTTGCGGAACCATTTCTTTGAACTGAGAATCAGTTAATCAAATTACGAAATGGCCAAAAGGTCCAATTCAATTAAAACGACGCAGTAGTAAATTGAATTAATATCAATAGATGTTAATCGAATGTTTTCTGATTCGTAATGTTGTAGCTTTCTACCTACGCTGTATGATTTCCCCCTGAAATATTTAAATTTCAAATTAAAATACTTGGACAAAATAAATGTGTGTTCGGAATTTTCCTGTTCAAATCGCGTCTCGGTGTTTACAGCGACTACGACTGTGTCCAAATTGTTTCCCAAAATAAATAACGTTCCTTATCTTTTCGCTTTTATTCATGTTTATATCTTTTTATTTTGACATAACAATGTAAGCGTTCTCTGCAATATGTCAACGCAATGCTTTGTTTTATAGCATTTTCATATCTTGTTTTTATTTTCTTGAAAAATTTTATGATCCATTTTCATTGCAGCACCTCGTTCGGTTGGGTTGCAGGTTGAATTTGATAGGTAGAAGTGGAACGTTAAGGTCATGCTACTTTGGTCTTTGCTTGGTCTGTGTATGTACTGTTCGGGTTCGTTGACCTTAGATAAGCCATGTGGAGAATGCTTGAAAGTTCTAGATTTCCTGTTATCAGTACTACTACTACCTTGAATTACTTTTGGTCC
The DNA here is from genome assembly GCA_905340225.1 of Abrostola tripartita. NCBI lineage: Eukaryota > Metazoa > Arthropoda > Insecta > Lepidoptera > Noctuidae > Abrostola > Abrostola tripartita. The sequence goes on from HG996494.1 coordinate 4,872,176, forward strand.
GCCGTAAATAAAAAATTACTTAATTTTTATTGAAGAGAGTGTATTTTTTAGGTTTTTATTGTACTTTACATAAAGGATACAAACCGTTACACATGGAAGAGCTGACTATGGTAGTCTGAGATTTAATTCTAAGTCAGTTGTGATCGGTGTTTAACGACGGTGGCTATTATACGTATCATGTTATAGTAGGACCATCGTATGTCCATTTAGCTCTGCCACGAATACTAGCACCCACAGAGAGAGAGCACGTACTAATGAACATATTTATACTGGTGCTCATTTGCGAGCGTGTTTGAATTATTCTGTTTATATACGGTAGCAAATTAATGCATCACACGATACCTAGCAGAGATGCTTATCTCTTTGAACACAGAAATGCACTATGTGTGTCTTAAAGTCACGGGTGAAATCTCAGGCTCAGGAATATTATGTACAAACAACAAGCTTGTGGTTTCCTTCATAGAATAGCTTACCCCTTCTCTTTAAAACCGTAAGTAAGGACTTTATAGGGAAAAACAATAAATAACTTAGTGATATCACCGTTCGAAAAATATAGGCTTTCAATGTAGCCTTTTTATTGATGTAAGCGGTAAACGACGGCTTCTAACGCTTTTAAGAAACAGTGAATCTAATTCTTATATGTTTTAGGGCAACGGGCAATTTTTACCACAAATTGGTGCCTATAGCATAATGTTCAAAAGTAAAAAGTTCGTTTTTTACAAGCAAAAATGTGTACTCTTTTCGCGTATTACCATCTCGGAAAGATAAATAAGCTGGTCTGTGAAATACTGTATTTTTGGGAGCTCTGGCTCTACGAAACGAATTGTCGCGTACCATTCTCAAAACGGTTAATTAATGTTTTATTTTAATTAACAAGGTTGTTTATCACTTACCTATATTTAGTTTATAATTATGGAGGTGAACGAGGACACGATATTCTCCGTATATCTATTGGTATTTTCCAACATAGAAAAAGGTAATCAACATTATAAATTCATCGTGTACGGTGTGCAATATATCTGCTAAGTGACAGAGAACCCATGAACTCATATTGAGGAGATACACATATGTAGAGTGAAATACTGCGCCACACGACGTAGGTACTAGGTACATATTAACTGCAAAGCATTCACGATTCATCTCGATGAATGACACTTGATTGCCAAGCCAGATACCTCTACCAAAACTCGAATGGAATGTCAGTTCCATCATTCCCTTATTCAAATAACTGTCACGACTTTGATTCTCAAAGGATAGGCAAAAGTGTACTGTTTGCTTTTGACGATTTAGATCTCATTAATGGATCTGAGTTTGATCTCATTCTGATCGTCCTCCGCTGTTAATTGGAGTTCGATTGGAATCTGAACTACATTCTAAGAACAAGTAAATTTTATTAACATTTTTGTCTTTCGGAAGTAGACACGACCTGCTGCCTCACTTGTTATCACAAGACGTTCGAAACAAATGGCGCGTTATTCATTAACTATTTAACGTTTAACGTGAAAAGGCATTATTCTCATCTCTATAAGCTTACGAGGGCGTTTCAGTGATTGCGTTAGATTGAAGTGATTGTCTTCGTTTTGTTATCTTGAAGTACGAAAAGCTTTAGAGTGACTCGTTTTATAAACAAAAATAGACGCGTCAAAGAGAAAGGCAAAGCGTAGCGATATTTGGAGGGCACGATGAATAAACAACAGATGTTTATGTCACTCTCCCTGAAGGGACCGGCGCTGCATGGGTCGAATTTATAAATAATCAATCCTAGTGGGTGTGCTTACTTACTTACATTTTTCCATGTAAGTGTATACAACAGGGGTTTGTTTAAAGAGATTGGTCACATTTCCTCTTGTTTGTTCTATTTGGAAAGTGTATTACGATAATACACACGCACTCCGTTTCAAAATAATAGAAACAAAGGGCTATACCTAGTTATATACAAAGTTGAGATTAGGTGGAGGTTCTACGAAATACCCTTCCCGAGTATATATATATGTACTCGTACATACGTGTGACCGGCGCGCCCTGAAAAGTCAGCTTCGTAACAACCAGTGAAAGCTAAATAAACAGTTTTTTATCACGACAAGGATAACTAAATCTGACATAATATGATACTAAAATAGCATACATACTCGACTTGAGTGCTAAATCTTTTCAGAATATAAAGAACCCGAGCTTAATTTTTGGAGCATTCTGCCTTTATACGCTGTTTCAACCAAATCCGTTACAGCGTGATTAAGTATAGCACATTTATATAAACTTACGCATTTGTGTGAAAAATAGGGCATCGTCGTTTATTTGAGTGCTATTTTGGTTAGATAAAGTATTATTGAGAAATAGACATTTTTTAGGTTCGGTAGAAAAGAAAATCTGCAGGTCATACAAACGGGCCTACGTTTTAGCTGAAGTCGTACTACCGAACATTTATGCATGAAGTCGACTGCTTATTTATCGCTTCATTGGGTATACATAATATTATATTATATATTTATTATTCATATGGTTAGTACTAAAGTATAGAGCTACGCCAAGTACTGGTTAAGCAAAATTAAAATAATTAATCATAAAGATTTGTTTTTACTTTACGCAACGTTAACTTTTCTGCGTTATCATAAATATGTTACTTTCTTGCTCCTTAAACTAATTTCAAATACTCATATATTGCTAGGATAAAGCAACTTAATACTTGGACAGTTTAACGTATCCGAACTGTATAAAATTACTATACTTTGAAATCCTCTTAAACAAGGATCGTCGTAACTTTAACTGAGATCTAAACTATATCTATAGTTAATCTTCTAAAATATGGAATGCTTTTAGTGTTAAACCAGAGAGCTGTGGAACTGAAAGCCTATTAGTAACACGAATACATTTCAGAGCTGACTGGCCTAATGTATGCATTTCGTTAAAATCTGGCAATTCAACAATAAGAATAATTAGACCGAGCCATTCGTATGAAATACAGTTTTAATGAAACACAGTTCTGAACTGACGGTCAAACTTGGAACTTTAATTGGATTAAGCTCAGAATTCGAGTGGTTAATAAAAAGCGATGCACCGACTGTGCAGTTCAGCGCTCTAGCAGCGGGAACTCGGCCAGTCCTGAATATTTTGCAGCCGGACATTGAGTGGCCAACGTTGCAGCTATCCGAAATAAAGGCATTCAAACAAGTGACAAACTGCTATTTTCAGTGTCTAGCTTCTATGTAGTACGTACACACGAAGTCTGCTTAATGTAGTCTGGGAAGCTAGTAGTAATAGGAGCACGTGCTAATAATGTACAGATTAGGAACAACTGCGCTTGAGGTTTTCTTGGATACTAATTGGAAATTTTGGCGAACTGTGATACATTACAGGAATACATTATACTACTGATGGTAAGTTAGAATATTTTGATGTTTATTACTGAATCACGTCTTTATTCAAAATTTTTGGCTTTTGACGCACACAAAGTTTCGGCGCAAATTAATTTTAATTGGTATTGTCTATTAAGTATATTGTTTGTTCACTGGCATTTATTTCCTTGTACCTACTTTGATTTGAAGTCTACCACTAATAGCAAATGACTCAAGCTATAGCGTAGGTATAAATAAATATGATTAATTTGCCTCGCAATCGTGGCAAAATTTAATAACGCTTCTCCTGCAACAAGACAACCGCTTATGTCTTGCACCACCCAGGATTCCCCGTAGGAATGTGAAAGCTAACTACCGGATTCGAAAAGCCATCCGGGAAATTCCAAACTTGCAGACCTATTACACGAGTTTGTTTGTTGAACATGAGTAGGTGCTACTCGTTTTCACGTAGTACACAGTTTCCTTGCTTTCATAGATAAAATAATTAAAATAATATTCTCTAAACGACGACAAGAAATAACACGGACGTGCTGTTAAATACTGTAACAAATTAATATCTGACCAAGATAAATAGGTACGAATGTATTCAGGTTGGTATAATGAATATATGTAAGTAGTATGTAGTTTTTATGTCATGAAGCAGTCTTCTTCTATAAATATAACGTCTAAGGTGCGTCCACACATGTAACATTTTGCCGTAAAACTGTTGCTTCGGGAGTTTGGTATGAATCAAACACGCCACTTTGTTACAGTCACGAAGGTTTTTGTTGAAATGTTACAAGAGGGAAAGCTTCTTTAGGTGCTAGTAAACTAAATTACAACCAAATATAAGTCAGATTTTGAGTGTGTAAATGCTTATATTCAAATACCTAGTACAATTTTCATGAAGATGTATAAACATTCCGTTTCTAAAAAGAAACACTTAAATCTATGCAAAGTTGTTATCTGCTAGCGGGCCATACAAAGACTCAAATTAACACGAATATCAAATTCGTTATATGAGTTACTTTCCTTTTGTGTATTAAAAAACCCAAAATAATAACTATATTCAAGCCCCAACATCATCTTTGTTTTTGTGAATAATTTTCGCAGAATTCGTTTGGAATTTGTTGTTTGCCAATTGCGAATAAATTATCTGCTAATATTAAGTAATAGGAAAGGTTGTTTTTCCTTGTATTTAAACAGTATTTTCCCTTGTTAAATAACTCTATCAAAATTTCCTGCTTCTTGGTCTAGGTGACTACCTGAAATGTAATAATTTCTGACGATTAGTCAGTCACTCAATTTCAAAATATCACTGGCAGTGCTGATATCTGACGTCTTTCATTTTCTTTGGATATAAAAAATAAATTAATACAAAGCACAAACTTTTGAACACCTAAAGCTACAAATAATTGATTACGTAAATCTAAGCACAGGCAAGGAGCAAAATGTAATAACTTTTATCAAAACATTGCAGACTGAAGGATTCATAAAAGCAAAGGAAATAATAACTTATAGCCAGACAAGATGAAAGCTAGGCAAAGATTCAAATGGGAGTGTTTATCGAGCTATCGAGTTTTCTTAAGGCAACACAACACTACCACATAGCTTCAGACAAATTATGGTATTTACCAAGATTCAGACAAAGACAGACTATTTGAAAATCTATATTATTTTAAGCTAGGATCGGTTGTAATGAAGATATTATTCCTACGTACGACATTAATGAGAAGAATTAAATTAAATACCAAGCTAACAAGTTCGTTATTACAGCGGTAGGTAAATGTCGATTTATATGAAATCTGTTGAGTCACTGTTACATAATCAGATCATGGTTAATCATATTTGCCTTAAAATATTTACGAAGAACATCCATTGGCTTCTTCACTTAGCTTTTGAAGAGCTTATAATATAAGAAATTGTACAAACTATTTCTCAATTTATAAAATACTGATTCAAAGCCTACGGATAGAGATATAAACAGGATTGCTTCTCAATAAAGTCTCGGCTGTATTCAAAACCAGTGCTCTCGGTTCCGCCATCTCTTCGAGTTCTTTCTGTTAGGAAATGCTGCATCAAATAGAAAATCCATTTATGCCGAACTGAATCTACTCGGATGCACTAACCGTACCCTAATGAGATCTCTTATACCGCTCACCACAGTAACAAAATACTAACATTATAGAGACACTGGGAACGTGCGGGGAACCAATGAACTGACTAAAGTCGTTTGCCATTCGACAGATACAGAACTCAGTAGATACCGTAGCGTTTTCTTTTGCTCTGTTGTACTTAAAATTCATGATTTTCATCGAAGTTTTTATCTTTCTCGCTTAAAGATTGATTAAATCAATGCAAATCAAACTCGCTAGACCGATAAATTGAATGAATATGCCATTAAAATTTAATTTTTACTTTTAGAATTCCTTAGAAATAGTAGCTGGAGTCCCAGAACGTGATGGATAATATTGAGATCAATAAACTTTATTTAAACGTCAACAGAGTAAACTGTTTAAGCCTGTATGATTGTGAAAGATAATTATCTTATGATAGTGGTCAATAACAAAATTAGAACTCTATCACGAAATACACATTTGTTCAAATACTTATTGATAAAAATAAATGTAACGGTTTAGACAACGATAAACAATTCAAGAATATCCCGAGTCATATTCCGAGTACTGTTGGTACTACAATGAAAGTGGATATTGTTTGACAAATATTTTTATCTACAACACAAGCCAGTAACAGTCATCTACCGCCATATCAACCCTTTGATATTTGATGCGGACGCATTTTTCATCTGTCCGTGACAGACCAGAGACATGAGGGTAGCATCTAATTTAAATATTTACACTCCAGTACTAATGAATTAAAACTGAAACCAAAACCTCTGAAAGATCAGAAATAACAAATAAACGTTAGTCAGGTATTCTATTTTGTTAAGGCCGTATAATGCAGGCTCCCCCTAGTCAAGCTCGTCCCGTAAACATTGACTGGAGGACTAACGTCCATGTGAACTGAACTGTGGCTTCTTAAAGATTCATTAACTTCACCTGCTATAGCTGAGTAGATACATTATATATCATGAATTCGCCACGCCAGTCTGACGAAGCAGAATCCGATTTCCCATTAAACCATTCTGGGTCTCAGCACCCGCCGTGGCTAATAAGCATTTGAGCTGCCTTCATTAAGCCACGACAGAGGCAGAAGCTATTGATTTTATTCAGCTCTAATAAAAGCAATTCTCTGCAAAATGACGTTCAGTCAGGTTTCAAAGAAACCTTAGTATACGAGACTCTTTGTTGCATCTGTGTACGGCTCGGGCGGCGGCCGCAGTCACTTTTTTGTTTTTGTACTATAATACATTTTTGTGCTTTCAGATAGATTAACCTTTGGATAACCTTATATTGGTCAGTATTCGCTAGATACATATTTGCTTCTTTTACCAACTTTTCCTACAAACAATAGGACTTCAACTGACAAAACCATGACAATTACCAAAAGTGAGCAATTTCATATCCATGTTTCAATAATTTATCAAGTTTAAAACATTTTAAAATATCAACTAGCGATATTTAACCCAGGTTGGAATTAGTAAACCACAATTTTATACATTTCATGTAACGTAAGTGCTTAGTGCTTGTTTTATTCTCTACGGTGAGTTCACCTACAGAGCTTTGCTGCAATGTATTCAGCGATAAAATAAATGCAAGTACAAAGCATGGTAACAGAAATTTCCTATATCTACTATGTTACATTTGTTTTCAATTTACATGAGGAATATCTATATGAATAGATGATTCATTCAATAAATGAATTTCAATGCAAAGTGTAGTCCGAGATTTGAATAGGAGACTTTCATCGAAACTTGTGTATTGATATTTCTATGTTTTTTGTTATTTTTCTGATACCTGTCCTCACATACTAGGCTAATAATAATTGAATGCATCGGTTTAAAGCGTTCGCTAAAATGTCCTGAAATGTACGAGTAATATCCGATTGAATTAAGAGTTAATGTTATTTGGTTCTCGCTATATTGTGCTGCTTGCATTGGAAACAAACAAAGGACTTGGAATTGGGTAACTTGTACATACTTGAACGAAGTTGGGCTCACTGTATTACAGGGGTGGGTAGTCAGCAATGGTGGAGTCACGTTCTTCCACGCTGGCGCCGTCTACGGTGCACGTCTCGCGTTCATCGGCTAATGGCGCGAAAAATTATATACTTTACATTCAGTGCGAGGTCTGGCATAAGAGTGCATTACACTTGCCTATATTTTCAGACTACTTTAATATTATTTAAATGTACTTTCAGTTCTTTTCTTGTTTTCTATTTCACCACTTATTCTATGCAAATCGTTTTGTTTTCACGTTTGAATGCTCATGAAATAGTCGTATTTTTACATAAAAGGCTGGAACCGTCCTCTGCAAATAAGATTAGGTTCAGTAGAAAGGCACTTTTGTACTTGTACCGTAGTTTAAATTTCAAAGATCTTTGCTTTTAGTATATCATTTATCGTTGTAATTCATACTAACATCTTCTGCAGTACAAATAGCTCTAACGCAGATAAGTTCGGTGATAATAAACTCCCAATGCAATAGTGCGATAAGTCTGACATACGAAGTTAGAGCAGACAATTCCAATAAATTCCGTAACGTTCCAGCCGGTACTAATCTAGGATAACTTCCGAATGCTAGACGCGTGTAAATCCCACTAAAGTCCTAGTTGAAGTCGATCCAGGAAATATATTGCACTTGATTTCTAATTACGTCCGTGTTAAGATTCATATTTCCGTTTGGAGTGATAAATTACCCCGTTAGCTATCTGATACCGATCTTGTTAAATTGTGTACGTCATGTATTAATTTGTACCCGTCGATCGGTAATCTGTGTTAATTTGTTAAGTGTTGGAGCCGTTGCCGTGCTGGCTTCATCTCCGCGTAACGTAAAATCATTGACGTGTATTTAAATCTGATGTTTTAGGACGTTGCTTGCTATACTTGTCAAAATGTAAATGGGGTATCGCTGTTTTGATACTTTTTTTTTGTTGGTTTTAAACGGCTTATTTTTGTTAGACACTCTTATGTGAATTATATTTGTCCTTATTTATATCTGCCAGGACACTGGTAGATCAGCTAAGTAATTACAACGTAAAGAGAATAAATAAAAATACGCAGCAAAAAATATTTACTTTATTAAAACAAAATTTCATAAAAAAAACAAGCGGTTTGCGCCAATAATATTATAATTGTAATATTTAACTGGATACAACTTTAATTTCAATTAATACGCCGTCAATCAACATGATTGTAACGAAATGTTAATTGAAAACCTTTGGAGGGCTGCGTTTTAACGATACTTTTATGTAAATGTTGGCCCTGACATGTTGGCAATGAATTCATGACTAAAGTTAATGTAGTGAAAATGGTACCTTATTGAGAGGTAATGATGGTGATTAAAAAAAAACTGTAATTTACAGAGATTAAAAACTGTAAATTGATTTATTGGGAAAGGATGAAAGTGCGGTCAGTTGAGTTGAGATATTCTACTTAAATTGACGACAACAACTAAAACGTTGTTCGTGTTATAAACTAAGGTTGATTATATATATATTTTATGTTACTTCTCTTTTCCTGAACTTATTAGCTACCCTTATGTCAATGAAGAAGGATTCGTCTCATTTTACCCCATGCTTGCTTTTAACCGACTTCATAAAGGCGGAGGTGCTATGTTCTTACATCTTGGTAGCTACGTTAAATCTTTACCTAAGAAAGTAATTTCTTGAACCATTTGCTAATGAAGATGTTCGTTATAGGATTGTCGCTGTCACCATTCGTGCGGCACTGGCAACCGGCGGCGTACGCGCAGATGGGCGGACACCGGCGTAGCCGCGCCGCGCTGCCCCCGCCCGAGCCCCCACCTCCGCCGCTGCGCCTGTCCTTCCACGCACACAACAGGTAAGACACTAATACAATACAAGACATAATATTCGTATTTTGGTTATTAAAGATGCGATTCGTCTTAATATAGGCCAACATAAGCAAGGCGAAAGAAAGTTAAATAAGACAGCATTAATCTTGATGGTAGCCGGCCAACAAATGATATTATTGGCTGTACCCATCAGATAATCAGTGCGAGTGTGGTGCTGCTGACCAAACAATGTCTCACTTACTCGAGTGTCCCAAATGTCCCTTCGCCTTCACTCTGGAAGACCTAACTAATGCTTCTGATGCCGCTATCGACGTGGCAACAAACTGGGCAACAAAAATATAAGAGTACCGTCGCGTCGACTCGAAAAGAAGAAGAAAAATATTGGCTGTACCTTGTGCAATATTAATTATTTCGACTTTTATGGGTAGATACGAATTCAAAAGTGCTTCTTTGCCACTTTCTGTATCTTTGTTATGTACATACATTTGAACAAAATTATATTGTTCTGACGCTTAATCAAATAATGAGTCAACATTTTAAGTTTAGGACGTCCGTCAACGAAAACGTTTAAGGATTTTACCACGGAACTCTAAAACTAAAGCGTAGTAAATTGAATGTCACGAAATTCATTAAACCGGTGAAGTAGGTACCTACGCCTAAAGCGAAGGCAGACGTGTGACGGGGCAGGTTGACTAATGACTCATGCCGGCTAAGTGATTTCCATTGCCTTATTGATTACTCAATGTTAGATTGTATCGTAAATATCGAAAAAAGATAAATGTTTTTTTTTCTGTGCGGCTACCACGGTCAATGTCTGAGACGTGTGGAAGACATGTCCATTTATTTGTGTAAGGTATAAGTTTAATCTGTTATACGATTTATGAGCTTTTTTAAAGGTATGCAACTTGATGCACAAAGTTTTTTGGTAATAGGTAATTTAAATAAACCGAAGAAAGTTTCATGATCAATTTACTTCCTGACTAAGAAAAGGAATAATGCCTGCTAATATAAAACGTAATTCTGTCGAAGAACACTTTCAATATAAGTAAACTTTAAATAGCTTGGCGAAGAAATTTCGGAAAAAAAAACCTCTTTGTAGTGAGATAAGCTGAAGTTTACGACGTTTAAAGAGTTTGGCACTCGGCAAACTGCGCCTATTTCACAACGTTAAAAATTAGCCAAGTCCCAGGTTTTATCGCTAAAGTAAAACTTTTAGCTTAAAATAAGTAGATACAAATTCGCCAAAGAAAAAGGTACAGGGTACATTGAAAGTTGTAGCTGAAGAGCCTTTTAAAAGAAAAGATTGGCTGCTCGGTATTTAAATTGTTGTTTCGCAACATTTGTTTGTAGGCTTCGATTTTGGGAATGAATCGCGTGCAGACATGTTTGCTGTCAGTAAATTAACCCTCTGTATGCACTGGCAATTAATACACACATTGATCGCAATCCCATTAATGCATATAACCAGTTTACGGCTCCTTATTAGCATTAGCCTGTTTTAAAATCGCGTAGGTTTAGTATTAGATTTAGAGATACAACAGCATTAGCAGCTTAGGCATGCATTGTAGCCATCAGTTAATTGATCCCTTGTATGTGTCGCGTTCGATGCAGGTGGCCATTGTACTTGAGTAATGGCAGCCTCATATCCAATTAAATGAACATTAATACGCACCGTTCATGTGCATGTGTGATTGTGTGCATCATGAGAGGTAATGAATATGATTGACGAGGTATGGTAATAATAGAAGCGCAATTAGTTGCATGCAACCACATAATGCTTACGTAGGTAATTAATGTCGTTATCTTAACTTTGGTTGATATTATCTGAGTTTTTGACGATGTCAGAAGCCACTGCCGTATGAAGTGGGAAGCACAGCTCTATTGCCGCATTATTTACTTGTAAAAACTTGTAACTGGACATATATATCCCATATTATATTTTGATATGGAATTATAGGTTAATAGTATTACTATCTAAACTCTACGTGAGATTGAACGTTTATGATACAAGTTGTGTGGTATCTGTTACTAACAGTTCACCAGGGTGCCTATAGACTGGTTTGGTTTCATTTTATTGAGGTAAAGAAATTTAAGTGATGGTAAAACATACACATTTAATTTATGGTGGGTTTTAATAAAACCTAGAAATTTAAAAATTCAGCCCAACAATACAAATCCAAAACGAAATGTAGGAATTAAATTAAGATTTACCTACCAGTGCCGACGCGGAATAGGTCGCCGCCCTGAAATTAATCATAAGTTTTAATAAAAACTTTTGTAAGCTTTCATTGTGACGTAAGACTACATTAGGAACTGATGAGACTTGTCAGCAACATTAAAATTCATTATAAAGACAGCGAAACGGACGGTACGTACGCATCTTCATACAAAGTTCGTCTAATGCGCATTGATGTTGAAGAGTGCTATAATTCTAAATTGACGTCGTTTATACGAGTATGTGCCAAGCGATAAACGCAGGAATTCAGATAGCAATCTATGTCCAACTGCCCGGAATTGACTGCATACAGCTCCAATCTATTCAGAATTTGACGATCCCAGCTACAGCTATTGTAGTATACTCAGATCGTCCATGACTAGTCCAATAGTATCTACAATTACCTATATTGTGCCTTAATCAAACGACAATGCATTCATGTACGACTATTATATTGTTGGAAATGCGTTTAAACTCTAATATCAAGTGACAACCGCTTTTATAAATTAAATATCTATGTATTTTTCATCCTGTGGGTCACATCATATACTTATGATCTTAGACTACTTATCAATAATTTTGAATCGCCAAAAATTATCTAAACAGCACCTGTCTTACATAACGTGGGCATAATGAACTTCTGAACACATTCACTTAATTATTCACATCGACTTGAAACACAGCGTACGAATCACACAAACCTCTAACCCTAAAATCAATATGAACCCATGATATTCAGTAAATTAAAACCGGGACATATCTTCACACCGGCACCACTACAGTTCATCGCCACAGATAAGTTAATTGAACGTGTTTCAGACTAATCCATTTGTAAGTTGTGTACGGCGAGCGTGCACATCAGCCGTTGGCCGCTCCATTCCCTTAATTAAAACGTTCCTACGCCAATACAGTAAAACGTGCCCTTTATGCCGACGATTTGAGCTTATCTGTTGGCGACGATCCCGTATGGTGAAATTTGAAGTGATACCGCCGCATGGTAGGCGCTTACAAAGTTGAGCCAGTGCAGGTAATCTGTTGATCCAACTTAATAATTGTGTTATCAAAGTGTAGTGATCCGATTAAAACGTGCCTCTATGTTTTACATACGGAGATTATGTAGAATGCCGCTATAAAATGAATAATTTAAACACTCATCGGCTACATCTTTAGGTTTTAAGTTTTGGTAATCCCATTTGCAAAGCATGGCACGCTGACACGTGTTTTTAACGTATAGTGAAAACCCGAAAAGCACTCACTTGGGGTCGAGGCAATTGGAGAATTCGATTTTTAGAATGGTTGCCGAATAATCACCGATTGCTTCAGGTCACTGTCCTTACATTCTTCGATTTGCCAACCCAACAGACAAACGAAATAGAGGGTGCAACTGTGTTTGCGTACGCTCTTGTGCACTGTAATACTTCCTACGTAGCCGCACAGTAGCCGTCTCAATTTTGATTGGCCGCCGTGACCGAAATTCGGTCAGGAGCACATTAAATAAGATTAATGTTCTCGGTGTAGTTTTTAGTAGGTATTTTTCTCAGCAAAGTATGTTTGTATACATGGGAACTATGTTGTGATTGTGGCAACCAAATATTTACCTTTTAGTTTCGGCCTTCCCTTGCTACTGCTAGTCAAGTCTTAAAAGATACTGCTGTATCGACAAAACCGGGTTGTCTAATTAATTATAAAGTTTTAATTTATAAGTGAGAACAACAAAAGCAACATAACAGTATTAAAAATGTCTCGTGTGAATTTTAAACAAAGGTATGAGAGGTGCGTGTCTGTGCGCAAGATGCTAGATGCCTGCATAGTGATAAGAACAAGGAAATCTTCTGAGTTGAGACAGTATTTAAAACCACTAATTTTAGTACTTATTAAATCACGTGTTATTAAGACGAATATATGAATAGTTCATTTGTTAGAATTATTCACTTTTAATGTCTTATAAAATTTATGTGCTAATGCTATAAATATCTAGACTTAGACTAAATATTCAAAGGCTGTAGTATTTATTTTAGTTCTAACAATCGGCACCCGGACTGTAGGTGCAACAAGTTTATTATTGCAGTGACATTTAGATAGAATATAGTATATAGATAATAGTTATATCGATAATATATAGATACTTTAAAACGATTAGCAATTTAGTCAATAAATTAAAACATACGAGTGTAATAAGTTCTTAATGGTCGTGAAATGCTACTTAAAATGAACGATAGCTATTGTTTCGGTGCTGGAGGCGGAAGCGAAACACTCTGTTGCTACTTATATTGTTGCGTGGGATTGTAGGATTAATCGACCAAAAAGTTGGGTCCACACGAGCAAACATAAACAAACAAAAACGTAACAATGTTACCTTAAATATTAACCTTAGCATTGATGATGATATGCTTAAGATCTAGTTTTAAAATCCAAGTAATTCTGAATTGGCACCTATTACTGTAATTTTCATCATCAAGATAGATGTCGTTTGTAACCCAACTTAATCTCTCATTATATTATTTATTTATTTACTTCGTGGAATAATTACCCATAGCTAAACAGTTGTGTAAGGTAAACAGCCAATGAAATTCCATTCTATGAAATTCTTAGATATGGACTTCTACTATGGGGAAACTCAGTAGACATAAATAAAGCATTTATTTCACAAAAAAAATGTATCCGGGCAATAAAAGGTATTGGTCCTATGGAGTCTTGCAGGCCTCTGTTTAAAGACCTCAAAATTCTTACGCTTACGTGCCTCTATATATCTGAGATTGGATTATTTGTTAAGAAAAATAGTATGTTATTTAAAAAAGCAAATGCTACTAAAAAGTTCATTTCAAGAGATCCAACTAAGTTGGCAGTTCCCATGATATCAACGACACTGTTTAAAAGAAATTGTTCCTGGATGATAATCCAAATATACAACAAATTACCTAAAGCTATAAGGGAACTGCCACTTACTAAGTTTAAAAGAGCACTAAAGAAGTGGCTTATTGAAAAATGTTTTATAGTATCTCAGAGTTCATGACTCACAAATAAAAAATATTTTCGAAAGGTACAATAATTGTTTGCTTTACATTTTATTTGTTTTGGTTTTTGGTTAGTATGTATAAAAGTATTAGTTTTTGTTTGAGTTACTGATGTAATGTTTAATTTTAGAGTGTTATTTTATATCTTGTAATTTTAAAGAATTTTAAATGTAAAATATAATTAGAAACTTAGTGTACTTAGGTCTAAACCTAAGAAAATATTTGCATGCCTATGTTATGGCGGAATGTGCCGAACCATTTATTAATATTACCACCAATATTGTAAACCATGTTTCACGCAAATAAAGATTCTTATTCTTATTCTTATTCTAATGAAAAGTTCTTAAGTTTACAAACATAACATAAACTCTAGAATTATTTTAAAGAGAACGATACAAAATATAACGAAACAATGACAATATGTTTGATGTAATCATAACTGAATCTCATACAAAACGCCTTCTTCACAATAAAAGCAAACAGTATACCAATATTTCCGGCCGTCTGCAAACACTACAATTATTGTTGAAGTTGGGATCGTATCAAAGAGCATTGAGTGCAGAGCGCGGTATAGGTAGGTCACAACTCACGGAGCTAAGAACAGTCACATGTCGAATCTAAAAATATTTATATAAACAATATTGATACGAATCCAGTACATTAACCTGACCCAGTTATTCTTACCTTTATCCACGTATCTATTTATTTTTCTATTGTTGTTCGTTGCCGGACCACTTCCCGAAAAATGAAACCTTTCTGTAGGTACTCGGTCTCCTTAAAACCCCGACCATTGTTAACGTATTGCTTAAAAAATTGCAATCTATAAAACGTTCCAAAGGATATCCTTATTACATTGCAGATTTTTCGAATTAGACTACCTTTTATGTTATGAATGGTTAACAAAATAATTGACTGCCAGTCGGCTTAGAAAGGATGTGGGACACATAGGAAGCCAACTATTGCAATCGCTGTCAACAACTTTATACTTCGCAGATGCCACATGACGTGAATTTAGACTCTGGTTACTACACAACGCGAATATTAGCATAAATAAAATGTTAAAAACTATTTTGGTATAATTATATAAGTTTATAAATTATGAAGCCATTATACAGCCATTTTTAAAAGCTGCCCGCCATCCTTGAGTTAATGAACGGGTATGTAAATCAGCACATTTCTTTCTTTAACCTTGTGAAATCTGCAAGAAGTGCAAAAATATTAAATACTTTTCAAACAAAATACAAAATATGTAAACCCTTTCTGTGGGTACTACATCCAGATAAAAATAAGCTTCAAACAAATTAAAATAAACATAACTTCAAGAACTTCACAACTCTTCAGAAAGTTCTTCGTTACGGATCGTTACGACACGATTTTTTAAAAACAGAACAGCATAAAATGTAATAAATTTTTTTGTTTCTCATTGCAATCCTACATACATTTCAGCGAGACTTCCGCAAACACTTTATCTAAACCGGTTTGAATATTTAAGTAACAACTGCTAGTCGCTTCAGTTTCACCAAAATCTGTCTAATTCTAAAGGTTTCATCGACATCACGGATTGCACTGGCCGTAAAACGTTATGGCCGCGTCACGACGGTACTCTGGCCGAAGACTGGTCCGAAGTAACGAGGAGCTTAGAAGCCACCACAGGACAGGATGGGAGGCCACCGTCCCAAAGGTAGCTCTCCGTAAGCTTTGCATACTGAATATTTGGTCCCCAAAACTTAAATTAGGTTCAACAACGCTGTGAATGAAGATATTCGAGGCAGAATTTCCTAGGAATATAATTTGATTTCTAACTTTTGCCGTTTGCAGCGAAATATTTATTACAATATGCAAATTAATAACTTACTTATTGATTAAAAGTAAACGTAGCTACGGAGCATGAGTAAGGATATATTATGACTCCGCCAAAGCACTGTAGGTACGTTGTATGTCAGCGAATTCTTGGTAGCAGTAGTTTGTAATGGCAAGTAATTACGTTAGTCATTATTATTACAGCAAAGAAAAGCGTGAGAGGCAGGCAGATACATCTCAGAATACTCCTTTCGAAAGACTTATTGTAATGCTTTAAAATAAAATAACAAGCGTTCAAATGCAGTCTTACCAATACAAAAACAACTTAATACGTCTCATCAGTTTTATTAAGGCTTTCAAGTTTCAAACCGTATCACTCGATTTCAAGTCAGCTGCTTCAGATTTTTTTTCTAATTAGTTTCGCTTTCCATGTGCTGTCTTTTACTATTTGTCTCAAATTTAAATAAATTAGTGCTCTGTCTAGTTGAGTCGAGCTAACTTTTTTGCAAGAAAAAATATTATTCTAGGTATATCATAATAACGACATAATTATCCTTCATTAACTTTACTTTATAATTAGCATAACGAGTAAAACTCACAGCAACTTATTTGTTTACTCGCCAGTTTATCATAATGGGCGTTGAAAACACGACGCGAGATTTAACTCGAGATAACAAAGTTCATTTTCATTTTCGTTACGAAGTGTAAAATGAGCTGGATTTTATCTGATGTTGTTGCACTCGCTACGTGATGCTGCGGCCTGCGCGACCAACTAAATTCCAGGGGTTAACAACAAACTGCTTCACACATACTAATCCAGTGTGACGTGACTAATTATTTTACTAACCACATAGCCGTACCAAACAACAAAACATTGGAAAATATTCTAGGATTCAAATTTTGTTGTATTTGAATTTGTAGAAATGCTGTATAATTCTCCGAAAATGTGATGATTTTATTTAAATTTCTGAATTTAAGAACTAACAATTGACTCAAAAAATCCCTCTCCCTTCCTAAATAAACTTTGTTTGCTTTCCTCATATTGAACGATTTTCTTTTTAGATGTTTCAGATGATTCGATACGAATGGAGAAAATTCCGCACACGCGGTCGATTGACTTTGTATTAAAAGCGGCCGTCATAGTTTGACTGAAGCGATCCACCCGAGATGAGGATTTAACCCTCAAGAAATACTGAGCGTAAAAGCATTTACCTCCGCCTAGTGTATTTAAATTAGAATTCTGCTTCGCTCACATTTTCTTCCGTTGCTCCCGGCAGGAAAATGTTCCGTGACAATTTGAAATGTGTCTCGTTATATGTTTCTGCATGAAAAAATATTGATACCTTGTAGGCTTCTCTTGTTATATATTATTCAATTTAATGATAATGGTTATTTTACTTGTTTTCAGATTAAAGGGGCGTGTTATTAATTGATTTGAAAAAGAATGACGAATGAGCTATAGATACTCTAGGGCTGGTTTAGTTTTATAATAGTGCGGTTATTGTATGACTCGATCGTCGTCGATGATATTGCAAATGCCAAATTTTAATTGGACATTATACTACTGTCTAATATAATAATAAATATAGTCCCATATAAAAATAATAATTTTACATCTGCATAAACAGCTATTGACCGATGTTTGCAACATACCGTGTTAGGCTTCAGCTGCATTTAAGAGTGAACTAGAATAGCCCTCTATAGCTGCGACAATATTCACCACAAATGAAGACAAAAGTATGGAAAGGTGTTTAAATTTAAATTATACTTTACAGATAACATCAAAGAGATTAATGTAATGCGTAAGATTCAACCACAAAATACGTACATTTTGTATTAATAAGCGTGAAAGCCGTCAGACGTGTCATTATTGATTTTTCGTTAAATATACTGGTGGAGGCAGGCTGAGCCCGCGTGTCTATTGAATTCCTAAATCATGTTAATGTTTGTTAAACACACATCTAATAAATATAAAATAGTTACTTCATTTTGCCACTTTGTGTGAAAACTTTATTTTTGTTTGTTTTGTCGAGTATTTCACGTTTATCTGAAGTGTTAAAAATACATGTTGTCATGACCTATACGTAGCTAAATGCGTCTTCTATATAAATAGGTGTGGACATAATCTATAAATTTCCTTTAACTACACAAAATAACTATGAACAAACGCTCGCTGTTTACTGGCGATTACAAACATTTTGTTAATAATACGCGTTGCATAATGTATCATGTTAATGTAGTATCGCAACATGCGCGTATTGTGTACACAGCATGAAGCGACAGCTGTGCGACACCAAAACTGTAGTGTTTAGGTTTCCACTACGTGAGTAGCATAACTAATAAACGAACTGATCTACATACCTACATACAGTTTTTTATTACTGTCTGTTTTCCGCGGAGTATAAGAGTGAACATCTCGAGTATGACTGACTTGTTGGTCTAGTGGTCGCTAAGCGCGACTGCTAAGCATGAGGTCCTGGGTTCTAATACTGGGTCGGGCAAAGTTTTACTGGGTTTTTCCATTAGGTCATTCTCAGTAGCAGCATGGAGACTAGATTTGAGCCTGGTTAGTGGGAATAGGCTCGCCTCCTATTACATTGGGACCTTTAGCATAACTGGCGAAATTTGGGTGTCCTACTACATGCGCACCTCTGCCTATCCCTTTGGGGAATACAGGCGTGGTGGTATGTTTAATGTATGTATCTCGAGTATCTAGAATGTGTATGTAGGTATCTCTAATTATATGTCCTTTACCACTTATTTATAAGAACTTTAATATTTACCCTGAGTATTTACCATATTTTAGGAAACACGTCAGCAGTTAATCGCGGTCGCAACTAAGTACCTATTGTGTTTCTGCTTCATAACTTATTTAGGGCTAATAAATATCTAGTCTAGTCTAGTCTAATATATTATTTTACTAGCTGCGCCTCGCGGTGTTACCCGCTACAGTTATCAGGATAAAAAGTAGCCTATGTGTTAATCCAGGGTGCCAGCTACCTACATACCCAATTTCAACCAAATCGGTCCATCGGTCGGTGAAAGAGTAACAAACATCCACACATCCATTCTCACAAACTTTCACATTTATAATATTAGTAGGATAAATGCTTAATAAATATCTAATCGAATACTTACTAAACCATAATACAAATTATTACAATAAATGCTAACCGCGTTATGTATATAAATATACCTAGGTATTTGTACCGCAGGCCACAGGGTCCTAGAAATAGAATGGTCGGGTAACTTAGTAGTGTTGTAGAGCGGAAACAAACGTAGCGTGGCGGCTTCACAGGGAACCTAACTGGGACATAAAGCTGAAGACCATGTGATTTGCGGCCTGCCTGCGTCCATACCGCTTTCGGTACAAGCCAGGTAATGGAACGCTCAGGTAGAACACGGTATCTATATAGCATGTATCATATATGCAACCAAATACAGTACCAGTGCACTTCTGCCAAGCCCTTTAGAAAATACAAAAGCTATACATCTACAAACCAAAATCCACACACATAAAGCCTGATAAAGCACAACAAACCACAACATTCACCCTAAATTTACATATTTAATTAAAAGTAAATCTTGCAGCCTCGTCTATAATATATTTTTGTGACGCTAAGCGTTGTGTCATCGAGCGTACCTCCATCACGCCAGGTAACCCGGCGCGGCGCGACGCACACCGCCATCTAATCTGAAAAGCTCTGGATTCTGAGTCCTATTAAAATTTTAATATAGAAATGAACAGCCCCAGTGGACGCTTTATCCCACCTAACTTTTATAACGAGACCCAGTTTATTTGTAGATTATTCAAATCATACTTAAGTAAGTAAGTTTCTAAATGTAATTAATTATTTAATTAAATGATAACGTAAATAACGTTATTAATATCGCAGTTCAAATTAGGATTACCTTCAGATCACAATTAGGGTAACTTTTTAAACTACTTTTATATTTTGAATTCTAGACAAAAACACATTCTTAGTTACCACACACCAGTATAAATAGTTAAAGTAGTTTGATAAGCCTGAATCAAAGGGAAAGTACCGACGGATAAGATAGATTTTATGGGCGCTTGTTACGTTTCACGTCATAATCTACTATTGAATTACATTATCATAAACTGACATACACCAACACCATGTCTAATTGCTTTCACAATTCGATTTAATTGAATTTCTAATTCGAGACGCAATGTCCAAGAGGTCTGTTTTCCGTAACTGTCGAGCTGACCACAAGTTTAATTGTGTTTCTCAACCAAGATATTGGTCGAACCCAAACTCTTAACAATCCTAAGAACTTTTCATTAACCACAAGACAATACAACTTTGGTCCCAACCAATTGGGAATTCCTCGGTCACGGTTCCTTTGCGGCGTTTTATGCTTGATATACCTATTTTATATATTCGTGATAATACCTATAATTAAATTGATTTCCACTTAAGATATGCATATGGTTTTTTTTGTTTGTGTTTCTTAAAGGTAATCCAAGATTTAATTTATATCCACTAACAGTTCATATAATAAGTAATATTATGAGATAATAGAACCATTATTCACGAGTAAACACCATTTATATATGTACACATACCCTACGTCACACACGTCTAAATTCACAGGCCTGCAATAATACACCCTAAGTTACACGAAAGCTATTTGGGAAGACAAGATTAGGCTTCGGTTCAATTACAGTGGTGTACCTACGTACGCCGAACCACTTCTCCGTGACGTCGTCACTTAATATTCTCGGGTCCGGGTTTGCACAATTACACAGTGAGAAGGCATGGAACCCGCCTCCGAGCCTGTTTGTTACCAGAAATGAGTAATGGCTTTTGGAAATTGCCTCCGCTAATAACTTCTTACAGAGTTTTCAGGTCTGATCTACCCTTAGCAAATGGGGATGGACGAGCGCTGATGTACACCAACTTTGTAATAAAAGTTTAGCAAAATTTTGCTGTCACTTTGTTTTGACTTAAACGCCCTGTTTATTAATCATTGTCGACTTTGTTTTACTTCTGAAGACATGAAACCGCAAAACTTACTTCATATTCGCTGGCCGTCGATGGCGGCTACTTAATTAAGGGTCTGAAAAACAATTATGTGTGTCAACGATATTATTTACAAAAATCTTAGAGGTTGGATATTGGGGAAAGATTATGTTTTTTAATGTATTAACTTTCTAAGAGCACAAATTGATTTTGTTGTACCAATATTAACAATATTTTTTTCGTTACTGTAATCGGTTACAGTAACGAAAGAAATATTGTCTTTGTTTAAGAACATTTATCTCTGTATCTCTTTGCCAAGTGCAATTAAATAATGTATGACTTCACATGAGCCGCCGAGCGCATGCCGCCGCGCCCGCTAGCTCAATAACCCGACGGCGTAATCTCGTTACGTTAGTCAGTCTCTAAACCCCAGCAAACACAAGTTTGTCGACTTATTAATATTTACTCAAGTCTCAGTTAAATATTACTCCTGAGACTATTCCAAGTTAATTTCGCGGGCCCAATGGAATCACTCGGATAATTAATTCGTTAATCAAGTTACAAATCCGGTAAGTAAACAATAGAGCTGGCGAAATTCCGACGCACTCTATAAGATTCGTAATGAAAAAGTTATTTTATGCCTTGTTAGCCGCTTCCTATGGCTTTACATAAATATCCACCTAATTACAAAAAGGGTAATTACTCCCCGGTAGGTAGGTACTTACTTAATTTCAAGCTGATATTCTTAACGTCAGCGAAGTTGGAACTTTCTTAGGGTAAACGTTCTTTTAAATTGAGTTGAGTAAGCTGCTTTTTTACAACGGTATTTAAGGGTATCTATATTTTATTTATATCCTTCAATAGTAGGTACAGAGTAGGTATTATTATAACACAGAGTTATCATACAAGTTATTTTTTTAAGGATGTTATATTTTATCTAAAAACATTGTATTTAATTTAAATATGTTTGCTTTTTATGATTTCCTAGATAATATGAGTTATCGAGTATCGTTTCAATTCCATAACTTTAATAACTTCCCTGTCCCGTGTATTACATGTGATACATGGTCATTGTTTAACTATTGTGTCTACATCGTGGACAGTGAAGTGGTTAAAACCAACATATTACTACAAAAATCCCGGTGACACAGCACCTCATATTTATGCCGATTGAAATTCTACTCATCGTGTACGATATAAGGTCGTGATAAAAATAATGATCTACCAAACACCGCAGTGAATACACCTTCGTTTTAGCGTCAAGAAGAACACTTCATCGGTTCTGTTGGATTGGAATCAGAGCAACTTTTCCTATAACGAAGTTAGATCAGACAAACAGGGGAGACATCCGGGCGTCTATTCGTCTAACGTCATTAGATACCGCTCGTTAGTACCGCTTCTGACGTCCAATCTGGGGGAATTGTGAAAATTTTATTGAGTTACATAAGCTTACATCTGGGGTGTCGAACTCGTATCTAATATTGACGGGCGGCCCAACAATTATTAGCCGGCAGTCTACAACAAAGCTGGCGGTGGATAGTGTTTCGAATTCAAATAGCATTTCGGCATCTAACACGTGGTCCAACGGCTAAGAGTGCTGGAGCTGGGCTACATATATCTCTCTAAAACAATTGTAATCCTTGCTCAACATCTTAAAACATACTTATATCGTTTAGGAAATAAATAATATGATTAATTCTTTAATTGTAGGTATTCATATTTCGACAGTAAATCCTAAAATAAGCTTATTTCAATAATTTGTCTTATCGACAATTAGTCTCCGGTCTTTTCACACCAGAAAACAGGGCACCGTAACCAATCCAACTGTCGCATCCTCGTCAAACAACGAACATATTTAAAACAAGGAAATTTGATTTCCAAGCATTACCCGAAGGAGACAGGTTTATGTGTCATTAAAGTTCAGGCATATTAACGTTATTACCAGAGTAATAGGCTAACAGAAACACGTGTGCGTTATTACCTTCGCGTTAATTTAATACACCTTAAATAAAAGTTACCCAACTAAAAACATTAAAAGGGCACAAGGCCTAGTATATCAGAGTTATACCTCTGATTTATTAGCCATTACACTGGTGCTCTACATTTTATAATACGAGCAGTTTGAACTCGGTGTGAATGGCATTAAATCATAATTAGCGATACGTGCTCGATAACCGTAATATGTGGACGGACATAGGTATTATGAATAGCGAAACTTTGAGAACTTTGAACGAGCTGTAACTGTAAGCTGACGATAAAGAGCTTCTATGCGTTTACGAAAAGAATTATCGCCTCTCCGTGTTAAGGACTCTTTACGATAGTATTGATGGCACTATAATACCTAAGTAGGTACTTTACGCAAAATAGATGTAATATAAGAAGAATAACCAACAAGGGTGCTTTCTTTTCTCTTCTGTTACCTATTGACTTTATATGATCGACCGATTAGATTCGAGATAAATGTTGAACATCTTAAGTATCATTAAGTACAAGTTCTCTTTATTAGAAGTTTTACCTAATGCTTTGTACTTTGATTTATTTGTACTTTTTAACAGTAGAAACCTACTTATTTATTGTTATAGGGAATTCAAGCTGATCCTGAGACCGGACCCCAGCTCGGTGTTTGCAGACGGCGTCCAGTTCCATTCTACGGGCGGCCAGGTGGACTTTAACACCGCGCATGTCTACTCGGGAAAGCTCGAAGGTTAGTATTATGGCTCATTACGTACAAATTAGCTGAAGTTTACCAGGCAAACCAACGATTGACGACCCAATAACCGATTCGACTGAGCGCTGAAGATAGATCGATAAGGACAGGATTGAACCTCACTCTCATCTCACACTCTGAAATAAGTAAATACGTAGATTCAACCCTATAGGAAAATACACAAGTGTGGGTTAAACGTTAAAATAAATTGTTAAAATAAAACGTTAAAAGTAAGTGAACGCTTCACATCACACGCGAATTATTATAATAGAGTGGGGAAATGCGTTATTGTGGTGTACGTAGTTACCCCATCGATAATTAGTGGAATTGTGGTATTTAAACCTAACATTACGGCTATACCAAATTAGGTAATTTTAATGACACCAAGCGCGTAAATGGCGCGGCGTTTTTTTACTTAAGTTAAATATGAAAATACGTAGGTATGACCTACGTATTTAGTATTAGTATTTTATGTTGATAAAAACGCTCCGAATAACTTTGATCGCGTTAAATTAGTAATGCAGACAAAATCAACCAATGAAAAAAAAGTTTATTCAGCTTGCCGATACTTGCCATCTAGGTCAAATTAATTAATCGCCTTCGGTGTTACACAAGTCACAAAAGCGCAATTAAATCTAATAGACCTATAATAAAAACAAACTCAATTGATATCGCGGCTTTTTAACCGACCTAGTAATTAAAATCAGAATCCGAT
Organism: Abrostola tripartita; assembly: GCA_905340225.1. Classification (NCBI taxonomy): domain Eukaryota; kingdom Metazoa; phylum Arthropoda; class Insecta; order Lepidoptera; family Noctuidae; genus Abrostola; species Abrostola tripartita. The sequence continues at coordinate 4,896,883 of HG996494.1, forward strand.
ACTATAATAACAGACGACGATCCAAAATAATTGGTACGCTAAATCTACAGAGATGTTGCGATAAGCACTATACAACATCACATAATCAAGCCACGGCATCAGATAAGCATGCTGATGTAATCCCGAGACTTAGCCAAGACTGATGCCAACTCAGGGCTGACTGAAACCAGACAAATAAAAACTTTCACATTATACCGCAAAATTAATTCTTGTTTTTAACAAACCATAACACTGTTTTATTATAAGATTCCTGGTGGTATCTTCACTACATAGTATAAAAAATTTAAATAAAAAATTATAACCTCCTTCAAAAAACTCAAAAGTGAAAAATAATATTTTATCACTTCACTTTACATAAGCGAAGTGGAAGTCGGCGCCAAATCCTATGCGTTCGCTTAGTTTATAGTGTTAGCTTTTAAACTATGAACCACGCACGTATGGCAGCATTCTCATAAGTACTATTTTTCTGACTCGCTTAATGGATGTTGGGATTTGGCGCCGACTTCCACTTCGCTTATGTAAAGTGAAGTGATAAAATATTATTTTGCACTTTTGAGTTTTTTGAAGGAGGTTATAATTTTTTATTTAATTTTTTTTATTTCACGATTTTTTAGCTTTAGATTCTGCTAATGTGTTTTTGCTATTTGTATGACCATTTTAGCGATTTAAATTTTGTTTTGTGAAATGGGTATTTAGTGAAATATAATAAACCACACGACGATAGATCGTTGCAGGAAATGACAAGACTACGAAATCTGTCTTCCGATAATGAAGGTAGATAAGTAAGTCAGTAGTTCATAAGTAAGTCATAATACACCTTTTATTTCCGAGGCAAAATCATCCAATGAGTCCTCCCACCCTGGGTGGAGGGACTGTCAGACTTGTACTGACATTCATACTACTATCATACTGATCCACAGTGTTCCTTCAATAGCCCTTTACGTTCCAGGGTCACGGTTACCTAGGGTCAGTACCGCGATCACGGATCAGCTTACGTAATAAATTAGGACGCATGAAATTTGAAGAGTTTTGTTCATATAACCGAATATCTCATCAGAACAAACATCTAATTATTTTTCAGTATTGCGTTTTTTTTGTAAAACGTTGTAAGTGACCTTGAACATTTTTTTTCGGAATTGTTTTTATAACCTTTGTAGTGAGTACAGGCGTGATATTATGTTGTGTGATGGCGTAAACAATGCTTAGATATGCTATAGCAACAATCGCGGTTAATCTGCTGTTATTTATTGAAGAGTTCCCCCGATTTCTACAAGATCCCATCATCAGGTATTAAAATGGTGACAATGGGACCACAGGGGAAGCACCAGCTTTCAAATAAAAAAAGAATCATGAAAATCGGTTCACCCAGTCGCAAGTTATGAGGTAACAAACATAAAAAAAAAAAAAAAAAAAATACAGTCGAATTGATAACCTCCTCCTTTTTTTGAAGTCGGTTAAAAACAAAGTCGCTTTCTCTGTCCCTATATCCCTATGTATGCTTAAATCTTTAAAACTACGCAACGAATTTTGATGCGGTTTTTTTTAATAGATAGAGTGATTGAAGAGGAAGGTTTATATGTATATAACACCCATTAAATAGTGGAGAAGTATTTTATACCCGTGCGAAGCCGGAGCGGGCCGCTAGTACTTTATAGAACAGTGTAATGTACTAGTTAATAGTGTCGAAATATTAGATTTATCGATCTATATTTTAAATGATTAATGTAGTATACAAGTAACACCTAATTCTCGATGTTACACCTAAACCCTTAAATTGCTCTTTTTATAAGCGTAAGTGGTAGAAAAGTAAATGCTCTGCGTTCTTTTTCTCGAAAACATCCACACCGCTCAACCTGTCTCTATATGCCCCATAAATGTGTAGCGTTTGTGGCAATTCGTCAACCCTGCACAATAAGGAACTGTAGCAAAAGTAGTCACGTGCGATCCGACTCGTTTGTGCCAATTCATGCCGTGCCTTAATTCATGGCGTGAACGCAGGGCTGGAAATACTTGTTGTACTTCACCAAATTCCACCGACATGCCAGAGCCACTCTGTGTAAACCTTGATATAGGTACTTAATACCTGATCGCATACTATAGGTTAAGTTAAGGAATTCAGTGGCAGTTTATGCGATGTTAAATGCCTTCATGATTTATTGGAATGTGGACCTATGGTGAATATTCGTAAATGTTTTTTATCCGTCCCTTTATTATTTATTAGAAGTTTCCCTACCTCGTTATGTGTACAGAAGAATTTGTACCTGAATTAGATATTAAATTGAATATCTGAAATAAAATATTAGTGTCAATCGAATCGATTTTGAAAACGCTTGTATGACTTAGCAGTGTTAACTGATATTTTTTTTTTTAAAGTGAAGGTGTTTTGAAAAATCTGAATATTATAGCTATTTAAATAATAAATCTATAAGTACATATAATTGTATTTACAAATAAATGAATCAAATAAGAAATGTAGTAAACCTAGAACAAATTTATTGCTTGACCCTTATCTTGGGGGCCGACAAAAATTTATTTAAACATTATAAAACACAATGTAAAAAGGCGTCGCGGCAGGCCCAGAAGAAGATGGCGGGATGAGCTTGACTCTTATAAGGCCACATGGACTACTGCAGCTCACAACCGAGAGGAATGGAGGAAGGAAAGGGAGGCCTTTGCCCTGCAGTGGGACGATCATGGCTAAATAAATAAATAAATAAAATTATAAAACACGTATTTAGTCGGCCCCAATATTTCCAGCTAATTTAGGCTTCTGATAAATAAGTAGGTAATACTTGCTCGAATCAATTTAAGTCTTGATTTTGGCGGTAGGCAGATATTAAAAATGTTCAGTAAGTACCTTATCCCACATAACACTCAATTGACATAGAAAAAGAGACATATTTTTTTATAAAAACTCTTATACGATATCGATTCCAAAGCCTAGCAAAAGCAAAAACTCGACGGAAAAACGAAGCGATTTGTAAATTTTCGTCATCGCAGTTCGGAACATTTGTATTTATTCGTAGATACACTTAATTGTTCGGCGGTCTACGGAATCAAATTGTTTTTCTTCAACGGATTACTCCTTTATCGCGGTTTCTTTTAATTATGATAAGACCATGACTCCGGCATTAATACGTTTAGAATTGAAGACTAGGTAACGGTCAATTGAAATAACACCGAGCTCTTATAGTACCTACCTATATAATTTTAATGCTTAATGTTTACTTTAATTAGGGTGATAAAACACAAATATCTTTAGGTTAAAGTTTTCGGTAATAATAATTAAAACGTGCAAAAAGTCTAATCACACAAAAAGTTCCAAATTTCACTGCTGTAATTAAAACATAATTTAGATGAGTACTTAAACCTACTTCAACCCTTCACTTACTTGTATTTCTCAAGTCTTTGAAACAACCAATTAAACATGAGCCCAAGAAACTTCTATACTCTGTGACTAACTTAATGAAAGGAAATTATGTGCTGCGACACATCTGGAACGCTGGAGACAAAGTAAATTTTGAACAAATTACTTCGAAAGTTGAATGTAGGTAGTATGTTTCCCGCGAACTCGATTTTTGTACAGCACTTTGTAAGATGTATGTTACAGTGGTAAAAGCAAGACGCCATCGTTCAAAACCACTTAATAATGAGATTATTCTACGTTTCTACAGTATCTACCCAACTATAGCACCATTTTATTTAGACTAAAAGAGCTTTTTATGTACTTTGTATGTAGTAAGTATGGATACTAAAATATATTATTTATTATATTCACCGTAATAGAATTTTTGTGAGTGATCAGCTGTTCGGAGCAAAGCAAAGCGTGTTCATTTTCACAACCCATTAAAAAAAATCATATAGAAAATCTATATAAAAATATTCGTATTACTGAATTTGATGGGAGCAGGTGCTTCTTATCATATTATAATTTAAGTACCAACCAAATTTTATATTATTCACAGGTATCATATATAAATAACAAGTATTGGTACTACCCTAGTAGGTTATAGGTATAACTCAGTGAGTTATCAGTTATAGAGTACATATAACCTAACCATAATAATGAATTTATATAAAATTAAATCCATTTAAATGTTTTGATATTCGTATCGTTACTCTTTAGTTGATTTCTATTGTCAAAACTTCAAAAGTCATAAGCTTTGCGACAAGTTGACATTGTGAAATTAAAATAAAAAGGAAAATTAAAAGATATAAATCACGACTCCTTCAAAATGTTCCTAAATCCTCCTCATTTACATTTTTTGCTCTTAGTTCGTTATGCCTTAACTAAGGTAAAAATATCATCAGGGCAAAAAAAAATCAAGATCACAAAAACTACTAACTTGAATACTAAATCCAATGAATCGGCGAACTGACAAAGATTATGAATTTTCATTAAAAAAAACATTTATCAGACCTAATCTAGCCCATTAAGACGCGCGGTTGTTCTTCTTCGACGATTTTTCCCTATTTCCTGTTGCCAGAAAATGAATGAATGGGGGAGCAGAGTGTAAGGTGGGAACAGTAATTACCGTTATTTATGAGCGGTTTCCATCCCTCCCTACTGCGACTGCAAGTTGTGATTTTAATTCATTCAGAGTCCCGAGGCTCTTTGCACCTCGAATTAGTTTGCATAAAATATCGCCAGCTATTTATTTGAACGTCCTCAATTTGTATAAATTTCAAAGTCTTGTTTTGACGCAAACTCTTTGAACTGTTGTAGTCTATGTGTATTGAAATGTAAGTTTCTTATAGAAATAATTATTAATTTTGCAGATGACGAGTCATCGCACGTATACGGTGTCATCACAGCTGATGGTCTTTTTGACGGTACAATATGGACACCTACAGAGGAGTACTATGTAGAACCTATATCGAGATATAACATAGATCACCCCTCTATGCATAGCGTTATCTATCGAAGGTCAGACGTCGAACACCCTTACGATCCTAGCGAAGGGGCACCATGTGCATCACATCTACTGCATATGAAAAGAACTTTAGGACAAGAAGTTGAATTATTCAATTTCACTGATCAACGAAACATTAAAACCTCTCCACCGAACAATTTTAGCGAAGATTTACGCAGCGAAATTCACAGACGAAAAAAACGATGGCTCCCCGAAGACGAAATGCAAGATGACGAGCCAAAGAAAAATCCAGAATTACCTTTAGACCTAGATGTCCCCTATACTAGCAACAGTGAACCGGTCGATAAGTTTAGTACAAGAAAACCCAAAACCAAAATTGATAAGAGTAATCTCATTACTAAGGTGCGACTTGATTCAGAAGACTCAAGACCTAACCCAAAGACGCACGTCGAAGTGATAAAAACGAAAGCAGGAGTTGTTACAGTCAGTAAGGATATAGTTAAAAAGGAACCAGTAGGGTACACGGTGCTCTCGGCGAATGCCAGTGACGACGGTCGACATGTGAACAAGAGAGCTACAGTAGATCCGAGGAAAACCACGTGCCTCGTGTATTTGCAGGCAGATCACATGTTTTATCAAAGATACGGCTCAGAGGAAGCGTGTATTGAAGTTATGACACGTCACGTCCAGAAAGTGAACGCTATATATAAAGTGACAGGTACTATTTTATGGCATTACTGAGAAATGATGTTTAAAAAGTTAATAATGTTTGTCGTAATTATACTAATGGCTTCAACCGGTTTCAGACTTCAATCAAGATGGAAAGCCGGATAACATTACTTTCATGATCAAACGCATCAAAGTCCACACGTTAGACGCATTAAAGGACCCTGCCTACAGGTTCCCCAACAACTACGGCGTTGAAAAATACCTGGAACTTTTTTCAGGTTTGCCCTTTATTCATCAGTATTCAATTATTCTTTCTAATGATCAACCCTTTACCTGGAGGACAATCCAACAAAGTTAAGCTATTAGACCAATAAATTAGAAGTGCTTGAAAACGTAAGGCTTCTTAAAATTCGAAATGAACATTAATCATTGTAGATTTATCATTTGTTTGGTTACAGAGGAAGACTATGATGCCTTCTGTTTGGCGTACATGTTTACTTATCGTGATTTTGAAATGGGCACTCTGGGGCTGGCTTGGACTGGTGATTTAAAAAATGCTGGTGGAGTCTGCGAGAAAAACGGGGTAAGTTTAAAGGATCAAGTGTATCACGATAGCATTTTACAAGAGTATGGATCGATTAAATAACCATACATTATAAAAGTGTGAGAAAAGCGACATTTTTCTTATTAAAACAAGAAAATCAAACATCTGTGTGACTATTTAAATAAGCTATTTCCTGATTTATGTGAGTACTATTAGATACTTACAGAAATCAGGAAATGTGTAGGTACTTAACGCCAGTAACGCCAGGCGTGATTATGGTTTTATTCGTAACTTTTCCACCTACATGATATATTGTAATAATTTGTAGCATTACCGAGGCAGTATGAAGTCCCTGAACACAGGCATCGTGACTCTGCTAAACTACGGCAAGCACGTGCCGCCGGCCGTCTCCCACGTGACCCTTGCTCACGAGATCGGTCACAACTTCGGATCGCCGGTAACTGAGATTTATTCGCTTTTAGTTCAGCGATAGTTGCTATTCTATTATGAAGATATTTGGTTAGTTTTCGCAATTGGATTTAAGTAGTTTAATTGATATAAAAACTTAATCTGCGGGTTAAAATGACCCTTTTAGTAGAATCGAAATAATAATCGAATATTAGAATATTAATATAATTCATAATTATCATGTATTTACGGACGGACGTTTCTACCACGTATTTCATTCATTTCACCAAGTATGATTCTGTTTAGTAATTAATTGAGTAGGTACCGGTACAGGATAGCTAGACTCAAAATGGAAAAAAGGTCCTTACGAATGTTTGAATTTCAGCACGACCCAGAAGTGTGCACACCGTTTGGTGAGGATGGAAACTACATAATGTTCGCGAGAGCCACTAGCGGTGACAGGAAGAACAACAACAAGTTCTCGCCGTGCTCGCTCCGAGCCATCGACCCGGTGCTCAACAACAAAGCAAGATCCCCCAAAGGCTGTTTCACAGGTAAACACGGATAAACTTATTTAAAATAAAACAGGCATTTACCTTGTATTGATGATTAATAATATATTATATAATATAATTTACATAATATACACCCACATTTATAAGCCATTGCCGTCAACCGGGTACAATTTCAGACGCCTTGCTGTTACTGAGAATTACGTAATGTTAAAACCGTGTAATACTTTGCCCGAAATCGAAGCCTTAGCGACCACTTGACCAACGAGCCAGTCTAAACTTATATTTTATACAATTTTAGCCGCAATATTAATATGATAAAATTGTTTTCAGAACCTCAACCGGCTATTTGCGGCAACGGCGTCGTGGAAGAGGGCGAGGAGTGTGACTGTGGCTGGGCTTCTGAGTGCACCGACGTGTGCTGCCGTCCGCAAGCCGCACGACCCCACTACAAGCCGTGCACCCTCACCGAACATAGTGTTTGCAGTCCTAGCCAGGTGGAGTTTTAGATTCTTCTTGAGCTTTAAATAAAGCATATTATGCTACTTTTTCCACTTTGTTAACGTTATCTGTTGAATCATTTGTATTAATATGAAATAAATAAATATTTGGAACGTATGTTTACTTAGAACACCTATAAGCTGTAGGTACTTCATTGTTAACCATATCATATAATTATGTTGCATCACTCACTAGGTTAAATTGTTAAATTAGGTTACAAACAATGGCTGGAAAAGCAGGATACCTACTGAAAAGAGAGGTAGACTGTTGTGTACTGCTTTTAGATCATGACATAAACGACATAAAAGTAGGTACATAAATAAATATAATAATAGTAAATAAACATCGTAATTAATGCAATTTTGCAGGGCCCTTGCTGCACAGCATCTTGCACCCTCAAGTTCGGCGACAAGTGCCGCTCGGACAACGGGTGTCGCGACGCAGCCTTCTGCGACGGCAAGCGCGCCGCCTGCCCCGCCAGCCGACACAAGCCCAACAGGACGCGCTGCGACAAGGAGCTCGTCTGCTATATGGGAGTTAGTATGCTTTTATAATATTACTTCTTGACCTTAATTGTGATTTCAATGTTGATCTGTTTACTATGTCGTACTTAAATTTTCAAAAATATTTCATTTTGTATGAACCGAAAGTGGGCAAAGCTAAAGGAGTAATATGTATACTCGCATTATCCAGACCATATTAGTCCCCTAAAGGGCGACACTGCTGCCATTTATTGGGCACTATTATTATTTTATGCCAAAAAAATTAAAGTTTTGCGGTCCGCCCAAACGAACAGGTTGGGAAACCCTGTCTTAGGAATCTAATCTAACAATGAAGGAAAGATCATTGGTAGTTAACTTTACGTACATAAAAACTTTTTTTATTTTTATTAAATGAACCCCTATTTTGTAACCTCCCCAGGAGTGCACGGGCTCCATCTGCCTGGCGTACGGGCTGGAGTCGTGCCAGTGCGCGCAGCGCAGCGACGACCCGCGCTCGGCCTGCGAGCTGTGCTGCCGCAAGCCGGGCGGCGCGTGCCGGTCGTCCTTCACCTGGAACACGGCGCCCTTCGATGTGCCCGACATGTACGCCAAGCCGGGCACGCCCTGCAATGATTATAACGGGTACCTATGTTTTCTTGTAAAGATGAGTCATTAATTTAACTAAGGTAAGAAGAAATTAAACCTGCCGTGAGTTAGCACGGCGATTATTGCTATTAATGAATTGCCCTGCAATACATAACCATTAATTAACCTGATGACTTATTACCATTCATTGCTAATTTCTTTTCTCAAATTATGACACTATTTTGTACTACATAAGTAAAAATAATTTACTGAACAGATTGTTAAAAAAAAAGTGTTTGTTTTATTTCTTTTTAATAAATGCTTAGAATAAAAGTCCTATTCGCTAAGGCTTAACAATAAATAAATGTCGCAGGTACTGCGACGTGTTCCAACGCTGCCGGGAGGTGGACCCGTCGGGCCCGCTGGCCACGCTACGCAAGCTGCTGCTGTCGGACGAGAGCATCGCCGGCTTCAAGCGGTGGGTGCTCAAGCACTGGTACGCCGTGCTACTCATACTCCTCGCCGTTATCGCTCTCTTGGTAAGTACCTACTAGAATATACATTGGCCCGTTATTGAATTGAGGTTCTTAAACTACGTTTATATTGGCATTCAACACACTTGTTTTCAAAAACCTTTTCTGGTAGTGAGAATTCCTAACAGAAAAACCTAAGTCTAAAATCTCCAGTACACCTCGGTACTTCTGTTTTTTTTAATTTCAATTATGTATGTTGGAACCGATTCCTACCTATTTAAGTTTATTTTTTTGTTTAGCGATGCTGCAGCATACTTGATATTGCGATCGAAATGGACACTAAGTGTTAGTGTCTAGCCTAGGTATCTTTAGGATAACTCCTCTGGGAAGGTACAATGTCGGAACACTTTTAATGTATGCTAGTGTGAACATATTTTGTAGGTATTTTTACGTAAGCTAGCTGTAGACCATTAAAGTATTTCACATATAAACAAATATATTTTGAGTTTCATCATCATCATCAGCCAAAGACGTCCACTGTTGAACATAGGCCTCCCCGTTTAAGCGGAGGGGTTTGCCATAATCCCCACGCTTGGCAAGCGGCTTGGGGATCGCAGTATTGGTGGTGGAGTTACAGAAGACGCTGCTGCCCATCTTCTGAATTTTCCCTTAGTCGCCTCTTACGACACCCACGGGAGGAAAGGGGGTGGTCAATTCATTATTTTGATTTTAGCGCTACTTAAATAATATAATTGAGCTAATAATAAAATGTCATATGCATTTGTTTTTATATATTTATGCCCTGGTTTCGCATAGGTGGCAAGCACTCGATTCTTAGGACGTCACGGCAAAAAGCTGAAGTCAGTGACGATCATCCACTCGTCCACTACAGAAACTGTCCGCCTGCCTGACGCAGCCGACCAGGGACTGATCGTTCACACGGCTGTCAGGTACGACCCATTTATGAACAAGATAGTTAACCTTTACTCTTTATGATATGTTTTCATACTTATAAATATAACTAACTAACAAAGCTCCAAAATTGTACTTCACCTACCTGTCGATTATCTGTTTTTAACGTGCATCATCAGTACTGATAGCACCTTACCATAATTATTATGTAACGTTTATTAATGTGTACCTACATATAGCCTAACCTAACCTAACCTAACTGCTGTTACAATTTTCAGGTCCAAACTACCCCTTAAGAAGAAAGTAGCACTCAGAACACGAGCATATCGCAATAAGAAGGATCACAAGAAGTTAGGAGATAAAGCATCTCCACTGCACAACGCGAATAAAAAACGGGTAAATACAAATAACCATTATTTTTTTATTATTGAGTACGATGAAAATTTACAGAATACATTTGTATTTTCGCAGAAGCCGACTAGCCAAGTAAAATTAGAAGAAGTCCCTAAGATCACAAAAGAAAGTACTGCTATCGTAACTAACGCTGAAGGCAAGTCACCCAAACACGTGATACTTTCCAAGCATAAAGGAAAGGTGAAAAAACGTAAAACAAAAATGAAGAAAGAAACAATAGACTACAGTTCCATGCAGAAACACCCAGCTTCTCCAATTAAAGATACTGAAGCTTTGAGTAAGGTGCAAAGGTGGCTCCTTAGCTCTCCACAACCTACAGCCATACCCAAATCAAAATCCATACCTCTTGGCCTTACTGAAAGAACACATAGACAGGTACAGAAAAGCGCAAGAAAAACTAGACCGTCCAAAAGCGCGACTAACCTGCTGTCTGGCGAAAAGGCCCGGCTGCAAGTCGTATTTAAACCACCGTTTAGGTTCAGTGTCAAAATCTGCAAGAGCGACAAGACGAAGGTTGTCCTAGACAAATCGTCTAAGCCCGATATGGATAGAAAACGCCACGAAAGCGCAACTCAACCAGCCTCTGCGGAAATAGCAAAAGCTAATTTATCCTGTAAAATACCTAAACATTCAAATTCCACTAGGAATCCTCAAAATCCAGCTACAGCCAGTGCTCCTAAAGTAGAGAAACTTCAAATACAAGAAAACCAAAACCATGGTTATGCCAATTTATTACCTCGAAGTGCCAGTGACTGTAAGTTAACTAAGAAATTACCCGAAGTTAACATTCGTAACGGACATAAAAAGAGTAACTCGGTAGGCCAAAAGAAGGAAACAACCGAGAGTCGTCAAAATCTTATATCCCAAGAAGATGACAACGCACACGTTTACGAAAATGTTGTGATATCACAGGATGCTTTCGTTCCTAAAAGTTGCAGTATGCCTCGACGACAGACCAGTGTCGGTATGTCTCGACAAAGCAGCTACGGTCATCTACCTAGAGCTCAAATCCGCCCACATAGACATAGTACAAACAACATTAACAGATCGAGAAATAGCAGTACTTCTGAGCTGGAACACTTCTACAATGTTATTGAATCGCTTAGGAGAAATAAGACGAACGATGCAAATACTTGCAACACAAACACGAGCAGCTCCTCTGGCAGCAGTCGCCATGATAGTGCGCTGCTCAAGCATGGTTCAAGTTCCCGGCAAGTCAGCAGAACTTCACGTCAGAACAGTCTAGTCGATAAGCCGACGCGGTCGAGTCCCACCGACTCTGCGAAACTTCAGAGGCAGCTCAGCGAAGTGGAACTGGTCAAGTCACACGGTGACGGTGGACTAAGGGGCTTCCAACTAGTTGTGGGTAAGGACAAGTTAAAACGGCAGCTAAGTGATAACGAGTTGTGCAAGTCCCGAGTTCAACTAGCGATGCCAATGTCGGCCGGAGCGGAGCCGCGGCAAGCGTTCTGTTGGAACAAGCGAGCCAGCCTCGACTGTGAGGCTTCTCTTCCGGCCGGTAAGAGGGGCGCCAATTCCCGGAATAAAAAACGAACGACTTATACATTCGGTGAACTTAAAAACACCGTCCCTAACGCAACAGACACATCGCCCGCCGAAGACGTCCACATCTCTCCCGAGGAGTTTTTAAACATAATTGATAATTAAGTATTATTGTGGACACGTAGGCGTATATAACCTTAACTGGTTCTTTAAAATATGAACAAATAATAATATTAAAGTGTATATTAGATACATATTTGCAAGATGTACTATTGTCGGCTGGTGTAAATATTGTAATTTGCTTTTAATATTAGTACTAATGTAACCTGCCACTGAAACAGACCATTGCTCAGTTTTTCTTAAAAGTACATACTTGCAATGCAAAGTAATAAAAAGTAAATAACAATAAAAAAGTACATTTATTTAAATTAGACATATTTGTGAGTTAGGTACCTACTACTACTCAGCTTGAGAGGTAAAATATTGTATCAAGTTACTTAAGCTCAAGCATTCGATTTCATTTCAAATACAAAAGCATTGACCTCATGGTTATAATTTCCTTAAATCCTATTATTACGTCCATAAAAAATATTTGCTACCTTTATCAGTAGGTTCCTAGTTATCTATTATAATTTTTTTACTCAACTTAGTAGTACTCGTAACTGGCAATGATCTAGTTTCACTGAATGATCTCTATTAAGTGAATCTCTATTTTTTCTACATGCTATGTATTGTACAAATTTACTCATACCTATGTAAAGTGTTCACGTAAGATTATTTAACTACTTTAAAAGTGCTTTACATACGTAATTCGATTTATTTTATATTCCGTTCATAATGTTACTACATATTTCTTTATTTAAAATTTGTATAGCTGTCAATTAGCGAGTCAATCTGCTATGAATCTATTAATCTAAGAAGTTCGATTCTACACCATAGTATTTGAAATACAAAGTAATTATAATTTATTAATGAAGGCTGACATAGGGTTCTATTATTCATTTGATTACATTTGTTTCCTAAGTCCATAAAAAAATGTGAGAAGTGAGAATCATACGCTGCCACTATATATATATACATAATTATTATGTGAAACAAGCACCAGTTCTAGTTATTACTTTTCCGGTTAGTAAGATTTTATGAATTTTGAGCAAGTGCCAGATTTTCCTACCAGTGGCATAATTAATATACCTACAGTACGGCCGGCGTATCTTGGCGGTACTGAAGTAAGCCGATTAGCTGCACTGTAGACAATATCGTTCCTAAAAGATCCATTGCGCAACTAATCGGCTAACTTCAGGACCACCAAGATTAGTCGGCCGTACTGTACCTAAATGTGTATCAAACAAACGAGCCGTAACTTACCGTGCTGTGCCTTGTTGGAACTGCCTCGCATGCGCTCATCATAAAAAAAGGAAAATAAGTACCTACGTAGTATACTATAACATACGGATACTTGAACAACTGAAAAAAATTATGCTATATATGTATAGAAATGAAATAAATGGATATTATTATTTAAATGGTTAATAAATACCGATAAGTAGGTACTTACTAACTATTATCTTATTTTACTCTTGGTTTGACTAGCACCTAGATGATAGAATCCTATGGAAACCTTACATATAAAACAATAATTAAAAATGAACGTTAAACGGTTTTATGAATAAAAATATTTTTCTAAAAATATTGAATTTAATCGAACTAACAGACATACTTACGCAAGACTTACGCATAAGATGTACGTAAATAAGCGAACTCATGGCTGTAACTTTTTTCTCGACACTTTTTGTTCTGCAATATCTGGGATGGAATGTCATTATGTTAATTCCTGTATTAGTATGACAATATCGTAGTGCATATAAATAATAAGTAAATAAAATCTCTTCTATAAATATTGTAATAATTGTGTAAAATGCTGTGTAGGTGTTAGGTACATTTTTTTATTATGTTCCCGCCTAAATGTCGACATTGTGCGTTAAATAAATTTTGTCTATTATTTTTTTATCCAAAGAAGGTTGCGTGATTATTTTAAGAAACCATAGACCCGAAAATCATTGCCATACTTATGCCTTAATGCGACTGACTGCAATAAAATAACTGCTACCTAAAATTATATAATTATTGTTGGCAGAGTTATAAATACCACATAAAATATCGTTTTAATTTAAATCAATGTGTATCATTTTCGTAAACGATTTTACGTGGTCAAGTAATAAATAAATTATGAACATAAACTTGCGAGTCACAATCTAAGCAAATTATAATTATTATGCAGACAAATAATATAATAGGTGCAGTATAGGTGTATATATAAAATATATAATTTATGTTAAGATGGTTTTATTTCTATCTCAGATATTAATCAGAATGTGTTCCGGTATTTTGTGAGTCGTGCGAAAGCTTTGCGGCTGTGGCACAGCGTATATGAGCTTCGAAGTAGGAAGGTAAGGGTAAAACGTAAAGCTATTGTATTGTATAGGATTTGATTTCTAAGAAGATCCTAAAGTATTAGAAATGTTACAAATTTGTATTTAAAATAATACTTTGTGGATAATGCTAGGATATCAAGACAAGCCACACGTGGAGTAAGTGGTATTGGTTAAAGCTAATAAATAAGAATATCTATACCACAATTATCCTTCAGTACTTCTCATAATAGATATTATATATATATATATATATATATATATATATATATATACTCAGAATACAGAACAAACAATTATATAAAATCTATTTGTCTTCGTTTGTTTTAACTTGTAAGTATATTAACTCTTCCTTATTAAAATGTTCGATTTAAGTACATGTTAATTGTAAATTTCATATTATATAATTAAATGTGATTAGATTCTATACATCTGTTTAATGGATTTATGGTTCGTAAATACTTCCCATAATGTATATTATGACAAATTTAATTTAGTTACAATACAGAGCTTTGTGATGTTATCTGATATGTATGCATCTGACATTAATCTCACTGTATTTGTTCCAAGTGCCTTATGAACAAATCGTTACATTCCTATTTTACATTCCAAAATAAATACTTGTACCTACCTTTTTTTTTTGTTATGCCTTGATGTTACTAATTGTTTATAATTAAATGGTATAATACAATAGTCTGATGGTATCTAACTAAAACTGTATGCATTATGCAATTAATAAGTTTTATTTAGTATGGTACTTAATTAGTCTGTGATAGAATATGTTTATACAATTTATTATATTAAGTAGCGTTGTCGTCAACTTTATTTAATAGCTTTACTTATAATAATAATAAATCCGCCACGAATACAAATTTGTAATAAATTCATTTTCTAACATTTTACTATTTTTTTCTGCATTTTTAATGGATTAAAAAGACTCCAAAATAACAAAACGTATGTTTTATTCCTACAAGCTGCAATAAACAATAACTCACTTTTTATTTTACTGTAATCAAATATAACCTCTTTTATCGTGGCATAAACACGTTCTATAAATAATTTTTAAATGCCATTCAATTATTAAAATCGTTTCTCTTTTGTTTAACCTTTCAAAAGATTGACGTATTTTTTGTCATAGCACTGCTTGTTGTGATGAATATTTTGTAAAGAGCGTTTGAAATGGCTCCAATTCGTTATAGCCTTCACTATGAAGACTATTCAGAGCATTTAATGTCAAGATTTGGTAAACTGTTACAAATGCAGTCTTTGGTGGACATGACACTAATGTGTAGTTCTCACACTTTACGTGTTCATAAAGCTGTACTTGCTGCAAGTAGTGCTTACTTCCAGGTAAAACCCATGTCATATACCTATTTATAAGAGACGACTGATTCAGTTTTATATTTAACGGACACCGTAATCGTTACCCGAGGTTACCCGCATAAATTATATTTAGGAACTTTACTTAGTTCACTATGAGACCTACAAAAACTATGCAGCTAATTAGGTATTATTGTTGTGTTTGTAGTTGTACCTACTACCAAACAATCTATACATACCTATTAGTGTACTGTACCTAAATTACATTTTATAGGAGGTGTTACAAAAGCAATCTGGCGAACCATTAATAATATTAAAGATGCGCTTCAGTGTATTAAAATGTTTAGTGGAATTTATGTATTGCGGAAAAACTCAGTGTTTAGAAGAAAACTTAGACGAATTGGTATCAGCGGCACAGTTCTTAAAGATTAAAGGACTATCCAAAGTAACTAAAGAAGGCCTGGGCATTGCTAACAATAGTAAGTGCTCTATTTGTCATAATAAGTTGTAACTTGTTAACCCCCGGCGCAAAAAGAAGGGAGTTATTAGTTCTGTCTGTGGCATCGTAGCTCCTAAACGAATGGACCGATTATGATGCGTCTTTTTTGTTTGAAAGCTGACGTTATCGAGATGGTCTTAGCTATCATATATATTATTTATGCGTTTGATTAGAGATTGTTTTTGTGTTGGAGGCTAGGTAATTTATAAAACACGTTGTTGTGTTTTTGCAACTTAATTCTCAAAATCATCTTAATAAGATACTTAACTAGGTATCTACTAGAACAACAACACATTCTTATATATTGAAGTTTAAAATTAATGATGAAGTACCATACCATTATGTACACATTTTAGGTGAAATGCCCGTTTTTACGCCACCCGTTGTGATAAACAGACCTCCACAGTCACTTATTGATTTGCATTCACAGGTATTAACCGATTCAATAATAGTTAATTTTATTAGTTAGTTTATGTAGTACCTACTTTTGTTATGGGTAATCCAACTGGTATCTACTACCGACTATGATTAACGTTTGAGTATTTTATTAAATGTTATATTTTATGTAGAATGTAGATATACTTTAGTAGACATTAGTTAGACTTCGACCTACAAAGCCTCCTAGATCTAGTGAATCGTATTTGACATAAATGGGCAACTGAGGTAGAACCGGTAAGTGGTACTACATTACATAATCAACGTTTAATAAGCCGTCTGGCCATGTAGTCATGTATAGTATAGGTCCCTACCTGTATAAAGAACTGCGTCATTATAGCCCGTCCTTCAAAATATTGTTTTAGTATGTAATTGCACAACGGCACGGCACATCACAGATTTAACTTATTTTTTTGTCGACATTTGCATAAGCAATATAACTGTAATTAATTTGTAGACCTTTACCCAGCCTTTAGCAGTCCTACTGCAAAGCCTTTTCCTATACCTACCTACAGAGAAAGGACTAGCATTGATCATCTCGCCTGCTCACTGTGATTTTCAGAATCTTAATTCCAGGTTTCATTGAGAAGTTAGGAGACGTTTCGTTACTACTTACCTATCTACCTAAGTAAATACCTACACGTTTTACAATCAATATGCGTTGTAGGTTTATTAAACCAATACGTGGATATATTTTTTTCTAGGACGAAAGTAAGACACAACAGTCTGCACAGTTAGCACCAGCTACCAGTACGAGCCAGCCAGTGGACAGTCTCGGAAGAATGAATAAGGTTAGTAGGTAATAGGTGTTTCTGCTATCAACTAGAAAACTTTTTGACACACTGTTTACGAAGATAACATATAATCTTCATAAACAGTGTGTCAAAAATGTTGTACCTAATCAAACAGACTGAATATACCTGACATGTAACTAGGTACAATGTATATTTATAATATGTCGATACTTTATTCTGCAGTAGACAATAGCATTACTTATTCTTGTTTTGCGCTACTTCTATAGCAGGACATGGTAGTGCGCATTCCGTTTGACATCGAGAACGGAGGCACTACTGCCGGCGACTACTCAGATGCTCCGCGTGCTATCAAGCCTCGACGCGGGAGACCTAGTGTCAGAGTAAGTAGACACGTAGATTAGAACATCTATCAGATTAGAACTTGGTTTATTTATACCGAAATAAACATCTTGTATTAGGTAGTAATCGGTAGGAGCATCCTTTCCCTCGCAGGAGACGACTTATGTCCAGACCCATCGCCGTTCGCCTCTTTTTGTGGTCTTAGGGCATCAAACCTATAAAGATTAAATGCCCACACACAGAAATATTAGACCGTTTAGATAGCACTGACAGCAGATATGGAAGGCGGTCGAATAAATTGCCATTATTTATCATAGGCGGACGGATTTCCGTGTCGGGCGAAAATACTCTGAAGAAGAAGGACATAATTATTTTCTATCCTTTTTAATAGCGAACAGGACCATGGGAGGGTGCTGGCTCCTTGGGTCGTGCAGCTGAACGCGCTCTACTGCGACGCGAACAGGATTCGCGCAAAGCCATACACCAGTTAAAACATCTGCAGACTAGGCATATGCAGGTATTACCCTCATTACCTACTAAAAAACGGTTATATTTCAACTTATTAATTAAATACTCAAAGGTTAATCTAAATACCAACGTTATTATTTTAAAACCTTTACTTAGCGGAGTCATAAAAAGCCTTATTTGTCTAATAAGAATTATGAATGTTTTAGGACTACATGGACAGAGTGACTCTCTCGCAAGCTGTAAACAGCATCTGTGGCCCGGAATCTTCCAGCAATTACATGAACCTTGACAACGACCTCATGTATATGGATCAAACGGTATCTTCTAACGTACTCGACCCCACTATCACATACTCTAAAGAACATTCCATTGGAAATGAAACTATCACTAGCTATTCAAACACCAATCCAAGTAGCTCAGCAGATACCTCCTCTAGTGGAATCGGTACTGCGATGTCTCAGTATGTCAACGCATTAAAAAGTGCGGGTCTCCCAACTGACCTGCCCATACTCTTTGAATCTGGTGATGGCTCGTACATAAACGTAAATGAACAAGTATTGCTCGATATGGTTCAAAGTAGCGAGATTCAATACGAAGTTATAGAGCAACCAAATATTATAGAAAAAGTAGCAGATCCTAGCGAAATCAAGAGTATTGATGATCTGTCTAAATCTATAGAAAGAGGAGAAATGTTACTTGGAAATAAAGGCTACGGTACAAATAATGACTATGATAAGGATTCGTCACAGTACAACCGTACGGAAGATACTATAAACAGTCTGAACGCAATATTACCTGACAACTTGGAATCCTTCGCTGAACAACAAAACTATGTCGTCTTGGATCCTCGTCTTCAAGAAAATAATAATTCCATAGATCATGTAAATGCGCATGATTTCTCTTGCATCGACGGAGACATGCAATTTTTTACAAAATCTATGAGCGACGACGTAAAAAAATATTACGAAGATCAACAGTTGCATGATGCCAGGGTTATTGAACAGTTATGCCCAGCTAGTACTTCTTTAGATACCAATTTTAGTATTTCATTACTTGACACCAAAAGTTCTCATTTGAGTTCAAATTTAAGTCAGCAGTACAATCCCTTAAACCCAGAGGATCTAAGAAGAAACGAAGATTGTTATGACTTCGGCCTGCAACTTCCCCAAAGTGCTGACTTTAAGGAAGATGCTTTAGATTGTTTAATGTCGACACCAAAACGACATGATGACGAACAAAATAATTACGAAGATAGTAACCAACTTGATCAACGAGCGCAAGAAAGGGATGAAATCATAAAAGATTTGATGAACATTGAAAATAAAATGAATATGGCTCAAAAACACAATTCAACTGTAAAAGACGACCAAAATAATACTAATACTGATTCCAATGTTCAAGATTTTAACGTTAACCCGTTAAATGTTTCTAACGTATTCGACAACGACTCTGACAATAGTAAAGAATTGGATACCTCAAAAAATAGTAACACAGATTTGTCTGCTGCGATAACATCCAGTGGGTTACAATGGGATAATTTAGATATTAGTAATAAAGATTCTGGTGATAATGAGGAAATTAGAAGTAATGACCATAGCACGAGTGCTGATAATCCAATCGACACAATGGCAACAGAGTCTCAATTTCAAGACTCTGTCATAGATTTGACTGGTCCTGTTAATGACAAATCAGAACAGTGGAGTAGTATCATGAATGAAAATGATGAACTAAATAAGGAAAATGAACAACCTAGTATAAATGATGAAAATATTAATTCTACTTTAGAAAATAACATACCATTTGCAGTGGGATTGCTTCCTCTTAAACAAGTACAGCCTACTGAAGAAGGAAGTTTATTAAAAAGGAAGAATTCTATTGATGTCGATTTACTGGACAATGTAGACGCAAAATGTCTAAAACGTAAGGTAAAATACAAGAAATTGTGATACAATATACTAATAGTAAAAACGCTAGTAATAAAATATAAAAACTATATTGTTTATCATTTCATATTCAAACTTGAGGTGAACGTAATCATGTTATGACAAAGGAGATCTTTGCTGCTTGTAGTTTATCGTCACTAAAGTCGGTTCCGCCACGAATCGCAATTAAAACATAGTATTACTTTAATCTTTTACTAGAAACAAATACATATTCATATGATAATCTTAACATTCATAAGGCATTTCATTCATATAGTTTTCTTATTCTAGTACACTACCTACAATATTGATCGGAAATATGGAGATTCATTTAGAAGGTATATTCAATAGGCGGGAGGTGTACTAATTCACAATCTTTGTAAACACAGATCGACTGTTGTATCATCTACTCATAAAATATTGCGAAAGCAGACATGTGAGGGTCTGGCACTAAGAAATAACATGTTAAGTTATAGATTTGTCCCGCGATTTTTCACAAAACTTAGTTCTCATACCCCTTAATGTATGTAACATAGTAACTTTACAAAAATGTAACTAACATAAGATATAAGTAATTGGTTAGCAAGCAAAAACGCTTTATTAAATTGGTACAAGTCTTCAGAAATGTTTGTATGTAACCTACACAGTCAGTCAGATACGTTCATTGAACATGATCAATATAAAATGATTGAATCTAATCTTGCAGATGGTCAATTTGTACAAATATAATAAAAATAATATTTTAAAATAAATCAGATCAATCATAAAATGGCTCGGATTGGTCGTACCTAAATTACAAATTAGCTGCTATTAAAGAGAGCTACACACTTAAATCAGCGGTGGCAAGTCAAACAAGCGGCGGTGTCGCGGACTGTATGGTTCGCCATACCAATACCAGCCCCCTTAGACAAGTGGCAAAACACTTGACGAATATAAAGATAAATGTATGGGGATGACATTATGTTTCGACTATGTTATCTATGACATGTGTCATCCCCATACATTTTTCATTCTATTCCATTTCTATTCGTCAAGCGTTTTGCCACTTGTCTAATGGGTCAGGCAAGCCAGTACGCACGCTTTCGACAATTTCGATGGATTCCGTCAGCCAATTAGACTACGGACAATATCGCGACCGCCTAGGTTATTAATAAAAATAAATTAAATTAATATTAATCCTTACAGGTTCCTAGTGTGTAGCGTCCTTTACATTCCTTTCCCTAATCTACACTGTGATATGAACCTTATATTTAATTAAATATACCACAAATATACATACAATTCCTCTTACATACAAATTATTAATATCAAATATCTTCTCTTCTTCGTACATTACGTTACTTATTGTCAACAAAAAATTGACGGGTAATTATAGGATATAAAAATAGACGATTATACATACATGTAAAAATAAAGTAAATCAGCATTGATATCAGTAACCGTTATGATTTATCAATAATAACAAAATTTTCTGACCTGTTTTACAGAGAAGGTTAGTTAAAGAAAATATAAAAAACATATCAGTGTTATTTGTGCTACCTTGTGTGATAAAGTGGAAAGATGTTATATAAAAATACATACCTACATTAAATTAAACAAATCCAACTTTCTAACAGCCTTAATATAAGTTACATAATATATGTATGTTATAGTATAAAAGTTAGCGTAGCTACTATTTAAAATATAACAGATCAGCGAAAATTCATGGCCGGATGCGAGACACAACCTAAAATATAAACAACAAAAAAGGAATGCTATAACTTAAATATAAAGCTGCAATAATAAGTCTAACTAAAACATCACGAGATTATCCCTTTAAACGCCTTAAAACATGAGAGTAAAGCAGTAATATATAATATTTGTGTTCGTACGTATTGTGTGTCAGCTTTGCTTCTAGCAGAGTAACCATATGAATCGGTATGGTAGTCACCCATCTGAAAGGTGATAGCCGGCGACGACATCCTGCCATCGCCTCCGTTCGAGTACGCAAGCACACGCAAGTTATACGACTTGCCTGGAGTGAGGTTCATTACGTACGCTTCCAATTTATGTTCCACTGGTATTATCGTATCGTTGGCGGTGCTCATATCCTGGTCGATCTCCCAAACCCTCACCTGAAATATAATTTGCTTTATAATAATTCTTTATTAACATAATAATAAGTAGGTATTCAAATAAGTTTTATAAGTGCGCGTGGCTATAAATTGTTGTCTTACGATGTTACCGCATACAGTCGTGTTAAGTCAATGCGCGATGACGCAGTATAGAACAGAATAGAATATGCTTTATTGTACACCATATTAACACATAACTTATTTACATTATCATTAAAGTAGAGGGTACAAGTTTTAACGAAAATAATAATAATCACCTACTCCAAACAAAGTTCGGCTAGTACCTATTTGATTTAGGTATATTTTAATAAGTTAATTAGGCAGGTATGTATGTAGTTTTACTTTTCTCATCTTTATAGTAATTTTGTGTTAGATAAAACAAACTTGTAAAAAGGGTCGAACGTGTTCGTGATGCCACTTAGCTTTAAAACTGTCAAACAGAATTTTACTATAAAGAC
This sequence comes from Abrostola tripartita, assembly GCA_905340225.1. Taxonomy (NCBI): domain Eukaryota; kingdom Metazoa; phylum Arthropoda; class Insecta; order Lepidoptera; family Noctuidae; genus Abrostola; species Abrostola tripartita. Next base: position 4,919,499 of record HG996494.1, read on the forward strand.
CTTGTATCCGAGTAGCGGCTCTTCTTCATCAGTGGGCTGCACGTAGCGCCACACGACGCGCACTGTCGTCGGATTGTACGCCCACACGTTCACGGATGCCGGCGGCTTCTGCGGAGCCTTGCGGAATGTTCGCTCTAGGTACCGCTCACTCTCCGGACCTTCACCGGCAGAGTTGAAGGCCATCACCTAAAAATATATTAATAAAATATTTAGGTATAATGGATAAACAAATATGTCGACAGAAAAAGTAAAACTAGACAGTAATCAAAATATTTTCAATATTTTTTGCTCAAATCACTGATAATGTCGTAACCCTGTTTTGGTATTACATTTATACATATCATCATCATCAGCCAAAGACGTCCACTGTTGAACATAGGCCTCCCCGTTTAAGCGGGGGGGGGGGGGGTGGGGGGGGGTGGGGGTTTGCCATAATCCCCACGCTTGGCAAGCGGCTTGGGGATCGCAGTATTGGTGGTGGAGTTACAGAAGACGCTGCTGCCCATCTTCTGAATTTTCCCTTAGTCGCCTCTTACGACACCCACGGGAGGAAAGAGGGTGGTCAATTCTAGGCCGGATACCACACGGCATTTATACATATAACAACCAATAATTACCTTTACAAAATAATAGGTATCAGGTTGCAATCCTACAATGAGAGCCCAGTGCCGCGTCGTCCTCGATAGGTAATAGATGCACTCCTCCTCCTTATTCGCCTGCTTCCAGTATTTCAGACGATGTCCGATTAGCTTGCCACGCAATCTTTCGCGCGACTGGTCGATGGGGTTCCATGTCACGTTGAGAGATGTGGAGTTAAAGGATCTCGCGTACACCATCTGTGGAGCAATTTGTGGCATGTCCTCTGCAGAGTATATGGTCACGACAGCGCTCTCTGGACCCGCACCTATGTCATTGTACGCCTGAACCTTTACATCGTAAGGCGAATAAAAGTAAGTTGTTGATATATGAACAACATATGTTCCGATATTCCCGTACTTCTTAAGAGATAATGACTGGAATTCAACCTCAGTTCCATTGCGACGCCAGAATATCTTGTAGTATATACCAGGACCATTCTGTAGAGACGATGGTAAAGGTTGCCAAGTTATGGTGAGATCGCCCGTTTTTCCACCTCCACCTCCTACGTTAGCTGGCGCCTGGTATGGTTTATCGGCTGGAGTGGAGAATTGCGGACTAGGTGCTGAGGGCTTTCCAGCTCCTAAAAGGTTGACAGCTTGAACTCTAAACTCATAAATAGCCCATGGCATTAAGGTCGTAGTTATTGTAGCACGTTTTCGTCCGTTATAACGATCGATTTCTATAACGTTAGCCACATTATCGCTAATCGTGTACCAAGTTGCATTCCAGTGTGTGCGACCAGTCACCCTGTAACTAGTTATGGGGCGGCCATTTGAATTGCTGTCCGTCCATTCTAGTGTCACTGCTGAACGTTGAATGTTAAGGGTTTGCAAACCACCAGGGGGGCCGGGCGGTCCTTCAATACGCAATTGAGTATGAGACGAGATCCGCCCAATAGCCGATTTTACAATACATTCGTAATCTCCGACATCGGATAAGCTTACATTGAGAATAGTAAGTTCGCCTCCGTCGATTTTGATTCGTTTGTCAGCATATAGATCTGCTGCTTCCTTCATGCGAATACCGTTGTGGTTCCAGAGGTAAGCTGTGTCTAACATAGGATCTATTTCTGCATTACAATGTAAAAATACCACTTGATTTACTTGTGTTGTAATTCGTGGCGGCAGTCTTTCTAGGAAGCGTGGAGCTCGCAACACTATAAGTCTCCCTCTACTTTCGTCGCTTCCATATTGGTTTTTAGCTACACATGTGTAAACACCTTCATCATCCCTTGACAGCTGTCGGATTATTAGGTTTCCAGTTTCAGCTATAAATCTTTTGCCACCAGCGCCGATAACAATATTATCTTTTTTCCAGGTAAATGTGGGTTTAGGAGCAGCTTCAGGGTTACATTTTAATGTGACATTGCCACCTTCAGAACCATAGGTTTCAGATTCCAGTGGACGTTTTTTAAATGATGGCTTTAAAGATAATACTCGCAACTGACCTGTTGAATAACTGGCCTTTAGCTGATTCTTAGCTTCACATTGGTACATGCCTGGATCTCTAGTGGGATCTAAATACTTCATTATCAGTACGTTATCTTGGATTATATAACGATCTCTATCATCAGGTTCTAAAGTATCCATTGTAAGTTTTTGCCCATTCTTCCACCAAGTATAATTTACATCTGGAATACCAAATGCTTCACAGTTCCAATGAAGCTCACCTTTATTATCCATATGCTTATTTGCCAAGGGTATAGTGAAGTTAGGCTCAGCTTGCACTCTTAGAAAAACACTATTAGAAATGTGTGCTCTATCATTTTTAACATCACATATGTATTCACCTTCATCCTCCACTCCAACATTGGGTATGGTTAGTACCCGATCGTAATTGCTAAGTTGAGCTTTCCTTGGGACATTACCATTTTTTCTAGTCCAATTATAAGAGGGCACAGGATAGCCAAATGAAACACATTCGAGATGGACCTCCTGACCTACAAAAGGTGCTTCCGGGAAAACTTTTGGGAAATTATTTGGAAACTTGAGCTGCTGATAATCTGAATGTGGATATACATACAGGGGGAAGAAAGGTCCATTACGCCCAGCATCTGATACTTTGCTCATAACATTACAACTGTAATTACCCCTGTCTATGGTTTCTAAAGCCGAGAAATAAAGACCTCCATCATAAGATACAAAAACTCGCTTGTCCTCTTCAACAAGATTGGGGAAATAGTTACGAGCCCACAAGAAGTTCACTGCAGGGTAATATGAAGGCGGGTAACAGTAGATAACTTTTCCCCAATATTGATTACCACTTTCAACAGATCTTTTTTGATTGAATTCTCTAATGTAACCAAATGACAAGCGTACAGATTCAGACCGAATAGTACCAAATTTATTTGAAGCTGTGCAGTGGTATTTAGCATTATCTTTATCAGTATCGGGACTATAAATCATTAATGTCCCCCCACTAAGCACAAATCTGGTGTCAACTAAAGGATCAATTTCTGTGTAGACAGGTTTATCTACTTGGTAGTCTTCTCTGTACCATCTATAGATGGGAGCTGGGTAGCCACCAGCAATACAAGTTAACTGTACATGATAATTTCTCATTGGGTCATAAATAGTATCAACTGGCTCTTTAATGAAATAAGGACCCCTAGGAATTCTCTCTGGGTCAAAAGTTTCAAGTCCATATGTAAATGATCTTTCTTCTTCAATAAGATAGTGCAGTCTTTGAGTTTGCCCTTCACATATAAAATGATAATATTGAGTGCCTTCAACAGGTGATAAACCCCATCGCCCATCTGGGTGTGAGAATTTGTACACTAAGTAATCACGAGGCAATAAGTTATAACTAGTGTATACTGATGAATGATCATTAAAAAATGCATTTTCCAAACCAGTAAGCTGAGATCCATCAACATCATTAGACCAATATCCTGGAGATTGCTGATGAGCTCCAATGTACCATGAGCCTTTCTGAGGGTCTAACTTCATTAGATTAGTAATGATAAAACCATGTTCTTCTGGGCTATTGACAGACGCCAAGTCAGCTTCGTAAGCTAAACAAATTTTACGTGCCTCATTTCTTGGGCGATCTGGGGACTTCGTAAAACGATAACATGACTCCCGAAACCTTATCCAATTCGGCGGGCATCTGTACCTCTCCTCGTAATCTAAGCCGGCGTAGTACGTTGCAGTATTTTGCGGATCTACCTCATTGTCATTGGGTCCGTAATTATCAGAGTTAAAATTGTCTTGGTAAAATGAACTCTGGCCCGAATTAAAATCGTTTCCATTTACAGGAAAGCTGCCGTAAGGTACTTGAGAATTCGGACGGTACAGTGTTCCATTCTGATTATTATCCGGGTACTGCTGCTGCGGATAGTTTGGATTATACGCACCACCGGGTTCTGAAACTTGACTTCTTACGCAAATCGTCACAGAAAGTATATACAAAATACTCTTCATTGTCTGATACAAAACAAACAATTAAATAACATTACATTTATATCACAATTTCATTGTTAAATTCGTTTCTTTTAAAAATAACTTGATGATGACAAACACCTTGAAAAGAAACCTCGCCCAGTCTTACCAAAGAGAAAAACCATAGACGACAAGACATTAAAAATACTAGTGTTGTCTCGAAACTTGTCCCTTTACATGTTGTTTCCATGTTGTTTCTGACACATCCAGACACATCACTCTAAATTATCAAAGATCAGTATAATCATAGAGAAAAATAGTATAATAGCATAGATGATATGAATAGTAGAAATAGAAATCTTTATTTGCAAGAAACACGGCAATACAGGTTGTTAAAATGTTTTGTAAAGAGTACAGCATGTTTCACCGATAACTCGGTATGCAAAATTAACAATGTAAAAGAATTACATAATAATAATAATTACATCTATCGTAGCGAGAACATTAAAAACATCCATAAAGTAAGAAAAAAATATTAAATAATATAGCTAAAATAATTAATCAGTATAAACAAACTAAATACCCTTATATTCTAAATATTATTTTATATTATAAAAACATTGCTGTGTTAACCACTCGTATAATTTATTTTTTAAATGTCTTAGGAGAAGTTCTCTAAAGGTTTTAGGAATCTTATTATAATTATACCTCAATGGCCATAACTGCACAATTTTTTTGATATAATGTTGTAGATGGTCTAGGTACATCAAGTTTAGTTAGGTCTCTAGACAGGTATTTTTTATGATCGGAAGCTTTACTAAATAAATTGGGGTGTTTTTTTACAAACATAGCTATTTCAAAGATATGTAGAGATGGTAAAGTAAGATTTTAAGTTTTTTAAATAGTGGTCGGCATGTGTCTAGGTGGCTTGCCCCACAAATCGCCCGTACACACTTTTTTTGAGCAATAAAAGCATCATTAATATTTGTTGAATTTCCCCATAGTATTAACCCATAACGGAGTACGTACCGAGTTTATATATCCATGATAGGCGGTAAGTGCCGCTTTTTCTACTGCTAGTTTTTTTAATTTTTTTAATGCATACACAAATTTATTTATACGTTTAAAAACATTATCAATATGATTCTTCCAGTTGCAATGGTTATCTAATACAATACCTAGAAATTTGTATCAGGTACCTCATCAATTTGAGTACCACAAGCTATGATTATTTATGTTTAGTTATGCTTATAATATTAAGATACTTATAATATTGTAGTTAGAAAATTGGATTAGTTTGGTTTTGCTTAGGTTTGCTGTTAGATTATTTGCTTCTAGCCAGATTAATACAGATTCTACAGTGGAGTTTATTTGGTCTTGGTGATTCGATTATTTTATTTAGTATTTTATTTGGTCTATGATATAATATCCATTTACAATACGTGCCAATGAGGATCAATCAGGTTTTTAGTTTTAAATGCAGTCCATGAAAAATCCAAAACATTGGTGTACCTAATTATTTTTGTCATACGACCAAAAATGAGCAAGTAGCAATCAATTTAATGCGCCGATCGTCGATCCATCGTCGTTGCCGCGGCGCAAAGCGTGTGACGTCACTGGGCCCATCGCCGACCGTTAGCCGTTTAGAGCAATAAGGCGCGCAGTGTTTTGTTTGGTGATTTGTGACTTAGAAATAAATTAAGTGACCGGTTTGTGTCTTATTTAACTTTTTAACTATGTATAAATAATGTAATGTAAAACGCAAGAAATACAGTTTTTTAGCCGTGCCGAAAGTCGCAAAACTACTTAAAAATAGTGTTCCGTTGTTAAAAGAGATGATAAAACTCCAGGCTACAAGACATTGCTTTGAAGCTCATTTCGATGTACGTACCAGGTAGGTACCTATTATTTTGTTGATAAATTATATGGAAATAAGTATTTAAGCCTGCAGTTTTAATAAAAAGTGTTTAACTGTATAATCAACTACAACTTTGATCCTCAACTCGCCTGGCTTACAAAAGAGAGACCTTAGTCTAGCAGTGGCCTGATGTAGGCTGTTGTGACAACGACAAGATTCCCATTCCTAGATATTATGTAATATTCCAAGGTCAAACCGATGACACAGGGACATACTCTAAAGAATGAATGATATTTTAAATTCAATCATTTTGACGACCTGATTAGCGCAGTGGCTAAGCGATTGGACTACTGCGCTAAGGGTTGCGGGTTCGATTCCCGCACGGGGCAAAAATTTGTGCGGACCTCGGATATTTGTCCTGAGTCTAGGTGTTTGTGTATGTGATATCTATGTTTGTGAAACGCACCCACGACACAGGAGAAATTCCTAGTGTGGGGCGACGTTTAAAAAAAAAAAAATCACAACAGCGTACATTTATGCCTTTTTGGTAAAAGCAAATTAACATATATTTTTTTATTTCAGTTAGATAGATTTCAAGATATGGAAAATTACGTAGTTTCATAATAATAATAATGTTCTCCTGACCGAATTTCGGTCACGGCGGCCTGTCTCATCTGAGACTAGCCAACTACACAGCAGATATTATAATGTTCAAGTATGCGCGCAAACACAGGTGCACTCCCTATTTCCTCACTCTCATAGTCCGGTGGGACGGTACACCGAAAAGAGAGAAGAGAACGACCGGAAAGAGATCAGGCGCAGGACCAACAGCTTAACGTGCCTTTCGAAGCACGAAGGGGTCTCGAAATGTGAAAATGGACACCCATCACAAGACTGACCGCTGCGAGCACTGCTTAACCTCGCAGATCGACTGATCTGCGCGGTAGACACATAGCTACGTTAAGTTTGGTTGGAGGGACGCTTGAACTGAAGAAGGGTATGTTGCCTTTAACAAATCCCACAGCATCATCTCCTTAGGTTTCACGTGCCGATCTATGATAATAAATAAAACCAAAATAAATAAATATATAAATAAAGGAATAAATATATAGAGAAACAAATATATATTTTTGCTTCATATCCTACCTACATACCTAATTAGGCGGCGAGACCAAAAATGAAATGTGTGCGTTCTTGGCATTTACATACTTATAGTGCTGTGAGAAGCACTTTCATATTGTCTGTCGATAAAAATCACGGTCGTTGATTAATATTTAATTAACGACTGACTTTTATGGTCTTTCTGTTTCGCACAGCTAATCTATATTAGGAACTACTTTATATTCAAAATCTATGGGTTACGTGCTTATGTAAGGTTGACGACCGTTTGACGGCGAGGTGAAAAGCGATCCGGTTACATTCCCTTTCTGGGCTGATATATGTGCTACGACCCTTAATGCTGGCAAATACCCTTAGACTGTATAACCAAATCCTTTAGTACAGACTTCTCTTTTGTTGTTCTCAAATATGTTTGCCTCCCAGCCAGCTCTCAGCTTAAAGCCTCTCAGTGAGCTTTGCATCCTCGCATTTCGCAATCTCGAAACCATAGATATTACACCATCACTACTCGTCAGTGTCAATGTCAAGTCATCTAGTGACAGGTATAAACTAAACTGTAAATTTCAACTGCTAATGTAAATCTTTGTAAATGTAAACTGAGTTTACTGAGTGAGGTAAGTAAATACAAAGTTCAAACTGATTTGTTGTCAACTCATGAACTTACCATAACTATTATTGTAAACAAGTGTGATTTTTATGTGACCGGACCGTGGGCACTTGGGCAGTTTGATTCAAGTAGTGGTGTGTTCGACCTGCGTCAGGTAAGTAAAATTATCTGGTAAAACCATGCCATTATACATTAATAATTTATTATGTTATTAAAATACTCTTTCATTAATAATAGAACTTCTTACACCGATTTATTCGGGGGCGCCGTAACATTTATTTTTTCACACATTCCTATTAGCCTTTTCCTATTCATTTACACATATCTCATTTAAACAATCCATAAATATTTTTTACAATGATGGAATGGTCCCACCAGAATGTATTACCACACATAAAATGCTTTTGAATACCCCTAAACGCCATATCAGCAGGATAACATTAGGTAGCTAGGTACATGATGCTATGTGTATGAAGTTACATCAGTTAGTTCTCAAAGGTTTAAGAAAATATCTAGTGCAGCAACTGTTGTCACACTCCTACAACATGAGCGGACCAGGAGAAATAGAAGTAAGCATATATTAATGTTATTACTAACAATATAAACTACCCATGTATAGTTAACATTAGCACAATAAAACTAAACATTCTTATGTTGCAATAGATAAGAACACATAGTGATTTTATAATCTTTGATTAGGAATCTCTAGCCTATATGTAAATAAGTCAGTGGCAAAATGTTACCAAACCAAAAACCAGTGTTCTTTAGCAAAAACAATGAGGTGAATGAAGATTGATTTAGCATACATTATCCTGAAGTCTTGGGCATCCAAAGCTAGTGTAAATAAGTAGCATTTAATTTTCTCTATTTATCAACTTTTTCATTACAGATTATAGAAACTGCAACTGTACTGCCAGCAGAGGTGGCAGTCAAAATGAAAGTCAAACCTTTTAACAACTATTTTGGGGTATTTCGGTCTTTTTGGATATAGTTCAAGAAACTAAGGCCTATATAAGCAACACAACTCATGGGCCCTGGGTAATATAATACCCCTTTAACACTGGTTGTCAAAATTTCAGTCTTCTGTCTATCGTAAAAACTGTCATCTAAAGGCAGCCGGGCCGAGAGCTGAACGTGCGGTCTCGGTAATGAAATAGATGGTCAATAGGTCACCATCCATAGACCAACCGCAGCAAGGGCAGCTTAACCTATTGGTCCGTGCGTCCATTTTTAGTTTTTAGAATGCGCTCTGCATCTGTTTACCAGGACGAGGGTATTCGCTTGTGCCGTACGTAATAAAATATTTTCTGATTATGCGACGTTACTTACAATGTAACGTAATTAATATACATATATAATTAAAGCCTAAGATCCTAATATTACATTATATTAGAATGCGATAATCGCATGATTATTGTACTCCTTTACTCTCTCGTAATAATTAACGAATGCGTTACACATCAATAGGGCAACAGGTGGGGCTAACATAGAGTTCACTTCTCAAAGCTTGATCTGGTAAGTGTGGCTTTTGTTATTGGGCCTCTCTCTCACTCTCTCTCAGGCTATCGCGGTCCACTGCTGGATATATGCCTATCCCAAGTTACGCTAAACACCCGCTTTTCCGCCTTCCGCATCCATTTGGGCTTATTGATTATAAATATAGTTAATTAATTAACCTACTAAACTCCTAACCGAATTTCGAAAAATCTCAATTGAGCCTATTGGGATTCAATTATTTTTTTCAAAAATATTGGGTATGACAGGATCGAAAATCTTTCGCTACCCCTCGGAAAAAAACCACTGAAATAAATTATTAATAATAATGTCGGGACAGGCATATTTAAGACCATACTTTTTATACCTATATTCTGGCAAATAAATTAATTTGAATTTGTCGATAATACCTACACTGTCCTGTGGGACTCCGTAGGTCAGCACTCCTTCAGTCCTTGATTTACCCCTTTGCCGCCGTCAAAGGCAGGTGTGGGAATTTCGGGAATGCGCGGAAGGAAAGAAAATATACGTAGATACCTTTGTTTATTATATATATTACATATGTCATAGGTATATTAAATTAGCTACTTAATTACTAGTTTAAGTTAGGATTTGTAAAATGAAATATATTGTTTATTTTTGTTCACGGTTTTATTTTCCATGTTATCAACAAGAAATAAGAGTCAATAATTATAGTAATACTTATACTGTAGGTATAGCTAATACAGAAAAACATTACACGATTTCGATACCATTCAGAAAAGTATACAATTCTGTAAAATCGATGGTTACATAATATACTCCAAAAAATTATTATTATTTTTCATACGATTTTTCCGCGCGCAAGATAGATAATTCTCCTAATAATATTTCATCACAGATTAATAATGTACTTCTTCGTTTCTTGTTTTCACAAAGAAATAAATAGATAGGGCGGAACATGGCATCGACTACTGCATACAAAGCTACTACATTCATACAGAGTCCCAAAATATTATAGACATTTATGTGTGGAACTAAAAATGACCAATGGTAATATTATTTATTGTAAGTGTAATAAATTAGATTGCATTGGCATTATTAAGAACAGGTATTTGCCGCTTCAAAATAAGTAAAAAATAATTTGTTTACAATTTCATCTTATTTACAACTTTAATTTATTTAGCTTTTGCGATATGCGTAATTAGGATTTAATAAATTCTCCTATTTTTTATAGGGCTGTATAAATATAACAACATAACTCATTTTATAATTAAAGTAAAACATTGTACAATATTAATTAAAATATTTTGGGGAGACAATATTAGCAAACATAACAAAGAACAAAAAATGCCATATTTAAAATTAAAATTGATATAGAAGTTACTAGCATAATCTCAAAACGTTACATGATTATAACAGTTCATAGGTTATGTATCGACAACGGAAAAAATTACTGGAAATCTAAAGAGTTCAAGATAATGTTCAATAGAGCCTAATTACATACGATTCACATTGCACTTGTTCATTTTTGATGACTTAAGTACAACTCTCGTGTGATTAAGGCCATCCAACCCTGTGACTTGATACCTTCGCTCCAAATACATAAAAACTACAATGTTCATGAATAACCACGTATACTATTGCACACACAGTATAAGATTATGCTAACGCCTTACATTTAACAGTGTGGTAACTACATGTCGTTAATTTCTTATTAATAATATAATTACACTAATCATCTCGCCGCAGCTCATTACTGTCTTATTCACCTATCTACCCAATACACCGTACACCAACGTTAAATAGCACCCTTGAGAATATCGAACATTTAAAGCAACATTTATACGCACTAAATCTATAAAAATATTTACAATATTTACACAAGTTGTTCATTAGTATACACAACATCTTGCAAGCCAGACACTTACGAGTGACAGAAAATTAATTGATTATTATGAAATGGCTGCCTTATTAATACACAGTCTCATAAAACGGTTTTTTATAATATTGTTCTTCAAATGAGATACATGTTACATTACAATAATCAGTCAAGCTTGGTATTAAGATCTCGTTATTGAGCCGTCTCCAATCAAGCACGTGAATGCGTGTTCCTTACTCTTGTTCGAAATCAATTACTAATATTGTAACTGATTTCTATAGTTATCCCGTAGCCATATCTTGTTTTACCTTCGCCTTGTCTAAAGCAGTATATAGCAGAAATTCTTGCATAGTTTCAAGTATCTCAGCGTTTTTATCTGTACTGGCGTGTTGTTAACACTATATAATATTACTGCAAAACAATTTGACGTAAGTAATATCACATAAAACTATTTGAATATGACCGGGACGTATCTACAATCATGTGATTGAAATGTGAATAAAACTAGAAAGTATGATGAGATGATATATCTACTTGTATCTTTACTTAGGACCTGGCTCCGTAAAATAAATGAGCATTACGTTTTTTGTTCAATCAACGGCCTTACACCATATCCTAGTGTCAGCTAACAAGTATGGTCTCTATCTTGAGCAGCTGCCTCAGTTTGTCGGTGACTCTGACTAGCGCCACTTTGGAAGCGCGCACGTTCACCTTTTCCCCGGCACAGAGGAGCTGATGGCATTGAGCACGTTCTAGGAACTCCTGAGTGCGTATCTCCCGCAATAATTCTTTAGGAGATCCGGAGCCACAGTGAATTTGCTTGAGTAGACTTTCCTTTGATTTAATCTATAAAAGAAAAAATAAATTATTATAAATTTCAAGTACTTGCTATAAAAAATTATATATTTTATGAGGTACCTGTAATAGGTTAGTAATATCCTGGAGTAAACACCACAAACCATCAGCTGGTTGACCAGTAGCGGTTCTGAGGCTGTAGAAAGGTGGCAACGGTGCCTCGGTGCATTGAATTTCAATCATAGAATCCGGTGGCGGAGGTGGCGAAGCCGGTGGAGGCGACGATAGTGGATCGCAACCTATTTCTTCACGGTCTGAAATTTTAGTTAACCTTTATTTTATTATATCAAATTATAGGATTTTGGCTATGTATCTAAATACTTAATGATACCTACCTATTATTTCGGTAGGTGGTGGAAAACGCCAAGGTTCAATGGCATTGCCTTGAACGTCAGCTATGTGTAATCTCAGCAGTATTGCAGCGGGGCCCTCTGTAAGTTCTTCTGGCGTTTGTCCAGCGTATGTGCCGAGTAATGGATCCGCGCCATACGCAAGAAGTAAACGTATTATTTCCACATGGCAATTCTCGCAGGCTTCGTGTAAGGGCCTAAAAAAAATTAATCACTTGAATTACTTGTTTACGTTTATCGTAATTTTAATTTTAAAAGGTGGTCTAGTAACTGACCTTATTCCTCCTTGGGCTGCAGCAGACACGTTAGCGCCGTACTGCAGAAGTAGACGAGCTATTCTGACGTGTCCTTTAGCCGATGCCACATGCAACGGCGTGAAGCCTGCATTATCTTTTGCAGAAGGGTCAGATTCCATCTTTTCCAAGCAGTATGCAACGCAATCCTAAAAATAAGTTTAATACATTATTTATACTTAGGTAGATACTTACATTAAAATAAAGTATTTGGGATTGAAGTATATAACGAGGATTATCTTTTGTAAAATAGATTTAGATTAGACTTACAGTGTATCCTAGCCTGGCAGCTCTATGAAGATGTGTTTCCCCAATACTTTTGTTAATGAACCAGCCTTTGATTTCTTTATGTATGTCATGCACTGATTCAGGACTCGGCTTAGGAGCAGGTCTACGAATCTTAGGGGCAGGTTCTTCTCTTCGTATTATTTTCTTTTTCTTTCGAATATAATCAAATCCCGAACTAAATTTTCTTCTTCCAAAGAGCCTTTTTAGGCGTCTTTTGGTATTAACTTCAGACGATCCCAAAGAACTACTTTCAATTTTGGTTTTATCTTTTTCTTCTTGAGCAGGGTTATCATTTTTGTTTTTTTTTGCTGACATTTCCTTCATTCTTTTGTTATTCAGCGATTTCATTATACTGTTTCTTTTTTTCAAACGCATTAATCGCCCCTTGGCATCGTTTCTTTTTAAAGATTTTGTACTTCTGAGTCCATCTCTTATTGAACTAGACCTTCTTTTGAGTTTGTCTTGTACAATCTTTCTAGGTTTGAATTTAGGCTTTGGTTCAGGTTCTTTCTTTATTTCAACAATTTTGACTTCCTTTTCTTCAGTAAGTACTTCGTCTCGACAAGAAATCGGCGGTGCTGAGGCCGGCCTTTCATCACCAAATACTTCTTTAATTGTTGCTCGCTGTTTTAGTACACGACTTTCGGTTCTCGTCCTAGATTTTAAAACAACTGGTGCAAATTCTTCAGTAGCACCAATAAGACCATCTGTGTCTTTTATAAACGAATTTCTGAACGCAGTAACAGTCTCTTTTCTAAAAGCACCTAAATAGAATATATCTTCCATTAATTTTTCTTTCTTTACATTGTAACTTCCTTTGTTGCCATTCTTTATCAACCCTAAGCTAGGCGTAGGTAGCAATTCGCTCGTCGATTTTTTGGATATAATTTTAGGTGTCTTTTCATCTTTATCCTTGCTCTTCTTTTCTTTTTTATCTTCCTTTCTGCCACATTTTTGGATCAATACATCTACAATTGAACTGCTTTTCTTTTTAATTTTAGAAGATAAGACTGTAGAGGTCGATGCCTCGGAATCATAATGTAACTTATTTGGTGCTGAATAACTAGAGTTTGAATCTAAATCACTGTCTAAAGTAAGCTTATCAGGACGCCGCGCATACAAATCATCTGTAGCAGCTGATGGTACCGACGATGGAGCTGGAGAGAGAGGAGCTGGGTCTAAATCAGGGAGAGATGTAGATCCACGTGTTAAGATGGCTCCTGAGCCTCTACCAAAAGGCCCACCTGACCGTCCTCGTGGTATTGCAATAAGCCTAGTAGGCATACGTAGAGAACGTTTGTATTTATATAGTTCTTCTTCCCAACCTGGATGAAAATACGAACTGTCCCCAAATGTTGGTTTTCGAACCGGTGTTGAGCTACTGCTCGCACTGCTATTATCCAGTTTTTTTAAAGGAGAAGACTTAACCGGAGTTTTTGGCGTAGGTGCTTTTGTTTCATCACTTTTAGTATTTTTACGAGTTCGGAGCCTCCTTGCCACACTTACATCATCATCACTATCGGAACTAGAACTAACATCGTGTTTTTCTGTAGATAGTTTTCCTTTAGATCTAGACATTTGTCTTGATAATTTTGATTTGCCTTGTTTTTCTTCCTTATCCTTTTGTAAAGTTGTCGAATCTATTGATTTTCTAGTATTTTTATTTACATCTACATCACAACACTCGAGTTTAACATACGCTGATTTTTCTGACAAGTCTCTTAACAGTTGGTACTTAAGACGTTCACTTTGTTCCTTTTCTTTTAAAATTTTACTTTTTATGAGGGGTTCATCATCGTCTGTTGATTCAGACTCTTCTTTTATCACAGTCTTCATTGTTGTTTTTTCTTTAGTTTCTTTCCTGTAAAGTGGGGACTCATTTTTTTCAATTTTCACTTTTGCTTTAGTTTTAACTTTAGTAGGTTTATTGCTATCTTTTTCCAAATTATTTTTGTATTTTTCGTCTTTATCTGGCTGTATTTCTATTGGAACGGATTCTGTGATAGCTAGCACAGGTGTTTCGGTTTCATTTTGAATTTCATCTTCATCAAAGGGCTCTTGTTTAATTATTACTGGTGTTGCTTTTTCTGCTGGCGGTTTTTGACAACTCGATTCTGGTTCAACAGAGTCTACACTATGTGACTTATCACATTTACTCTCGGTGTCATTATCAGAGGTATCAATACGTTTTCTGTGAGTTTTCTTTTTATGACATCCAGTTTTTAACTGTTCCATAAAATTGTCGCAGGCATTAGCCCAATCTAAATCTTCTACAGGAGCTTCATAAGCCCTTTCCATAGATTCCATAGGTTCCAAATTTTCTAAAATATTTTCAGTTTTAATAAATATTTCTGCGTCTTTCTCAATTTCTTCTATATTCATGGGTTCTGTTTTTACTTCCGGAATCACTCTTTCAGCCTGCTCCTCGTTCTTTATTACAGACTCTAACCTTAAATTATCTTCCCTGATTTGGTTAAAAAGATGTGTCTTTCTTGGAAGCAATTTAAGTTTTTCATTTTCTGGTGGCGTGATTTGTTTTGTCTCTACTTTCGGCATGGAATCTTGTGATGGCGGCATAACTTTAAGTTCGGCCTTAGTTCTTATTCTAGATGCAACATCATTTTCAGGTGATTTAGATTTTGGCTCAGGGCTGTTGTAATCAGAGTCGCGTGGTAAAGAATCAATTGCTCTTGGCATTTGTATATGTTGATTTAAGTTGGGAGTTATGTGATTCAAGGGTTTCAACACAGTTTTAGTTCCTGCCTCAATTTCGCCATCTTTTGTAAGGTCTGTTATATCTATTACTGAATCTTCAGCATCATCTATAACAATTAAATCTGGTATTTGTTTAACCTGTCTAGGTGGTTCTACAAAGCCTGTTTGTTTGGTTTCTAAACTGTTTCTTAGAATACTTAAAACCCTTTTGTCAGCCGGTATTCCACTAGAGGGATCAAAATGATGTGAATGGACGTCTCTATGGCCCGGAATTTTTTGTATAACATGTCGGCTGTTAGTTGTCAGATTTCTGTCATGATAGTGGGAGTGATACTCGCTTGTTTCACGAGCTATTAATTCAGGATGGTATAAGTTACTAGGATATCTATGATTTGCATGATTATGATGTTCACGGTAGACACCAGAAACAGTAGGTCGTTTTTGTTCATTTTGGTAAGCCTCCAACTGTTTATATCTACTGTAACTATAAACTGGTTGTTTCATTAGTTCACGTTGCTCCCTGGCTGACTGATTTAGATGATCTATCCGACTGTCAGCTGTCCAGGTTTCATAACGAACTATCTTTTCAGGAATGTTGCTAACTATTGGACCAGCTGGACGTTTTCTCTCTTCTATAATGAAGTGCCGGTCATCGCGGACTCTATTTTCAGGGATTCGTTGATCATTTATAGATCGTGTTAGGTCTATTTTAGGAACATAGTCGGCTCTTATTGGAACGCTACGCTCTTGGTAATGGTGAGGAGATTCAATAGGATATGGATCTGCCACAGGTCGACGGTTTTCATATGTACCATTATATCGCATTGATGATTGTCCAGGTTGCGGTTGTGCAAGTGTTCCATACACATGTGCAGTACTTCGTTCTCCATACTGCGTAAAATTGGGTGCGAAATCGACTTTATGAGATGCTACGTAGCTAGTAGTAGGTAAATGTGCGTGACGGCTGCTAGAGGAAGATGAGGGGCGATGAGGCAATGTCATTATTTTATTATCCACTGCTGAATCAATAGCATCGTCTTGAGTGGTTGATGAGTCAGCAGTATTTTTTACTGTTTTTACAGATAAATCTAATGGCGATTCTCGTTTCTGTTTAATTGTATTTACCTGCGTCACTGCAGCAGGCACTTCTTGCTTTTGTTTAGTTTGATTCATTAGATTTACTAGTGATGTTACAGATACCGTCATGCGAGCTTGATTTGGGTAACCTGGTTTTACCGTCGAGCGTGCAGGCGACGTTTGGACGGGTGTTGATGGAGAATAATCGTAATTAGTTTTAGGTGCAGCTGCTGGGCGATAAACAGGTCTGGATTGCGTTGAATTTTGAACAACGGGTACCGGTGCACTAGGACCGTATCTAGATGTTGATGTTGAGGGTGTTGGATATGGGTAACCACTTCTAGACTCAACAGATCTACTCATATTTGGATAGTCAGCACGTGGTGGTAAGCGCGCCGCGTCATGTGGATGTGGTGGAAGTGGCACAGGTGAACGATCTTGGGATCGAGGCGAATAGTGTGCGCCCATAACATCCATCGCTACATGTTTGTATTGAAGTTGTTGATGCGTATCAACACGGTGACTTTGGACAGGCTGCGTGACGGATGTAGGTCGGTAACTCGGATATGCTTGTTGAGGATCATATTTTCGTGGTGGAACTACTGGATGTCTATCATAATGTGTCGAAGCCCGTGCGTAAGGTGATGTTTCACGACGTTGCTGGAGGGACGAATATTGTATCTGTGCTGACCGACTTTCAGTAGCATGTCTTTGTGCTGGAGGCACGGCCTGCGGATGATGTATAGGTGGAACGCGATCATTAGGTGGAAGCGGCGGCTGCGCGGGTTGCATTTGGTACCTTTGCGTTGGTGGACTTTGCGCAGCTACATCGCGCAACCTAGATGTATTATGTTGCGGCATTGACCCCGATAACCGTGCGTACGTTTGTGGACTATGACGCGAATGTGTCGAAGGCTGGGGCGAAGCAATCGGCGCATGGGAGTGTCTACTTCCCTCTGATAAGTTTGGCTCATAATGGTAACGCCCATACGCTTCTGGTGGGCGCGACGTAGTATAAGGATCTGGCGGTCGGCCTGAAGCGTAATGATCAGGTTGTCTTGCAGTTGGCGTTTGCACACGGTGCACAGGTGGCCGGTACTGCGCCGGAGACTCCAGTTCTGGAGCACCGATGGGTTGCAATGGTGCAGCTGATGGTGGTCGCGCCGGGGAAGGGCACGGGGCAGCTGGAGCAGGCGCAGGTGACGGGAGTGTTCGCGGTGGCTTGCGGATTATGTGCGAAGGAGGCGATAGCGTACCCACTGCCTCTTCATCGTCCTCAATTTCAGGCTGCTCGCGCCGTTTTTCTGCCGCTTCACGCATTACAGTAGCCTTGTGGATAATGTGAGGTTCAGGTTCTATTGGTTCTGAGGGCGGTCGTGGTGGAGCAGCGATTGGTGTCGAGCTAGGGACGGAGGGCGGAGCTGCAGCTGCTGAAGGTGGACGTGAGGAAGGAGCCGGGGCGCCGGATTGCGCTGGAGTTCCTTCTTCAGGCAGTGGAGCTCCTGCTGGCCACAAGGGCTGACCGGAGCCGTCAGCCTGTGCTGGCTTCGGCACGCCCATGAAGTACTGACGCGTCCCTTCCAGTACATTATTGAAAGATACGTCCATACTCCGTCTCCTTTATGCACCACCTAAAACAACGACACATATTAAATAATATATTTAGAACTAATAGAAGTACCGCCTATTTTACGATTAGAATGGACCCGCAAAGAACCAACGGTCAGAATACGTTATTTTAAAGTAAAAAAAAAAGATTTTGTAATATAGTTCAATGCAAACACATGCGATTCTCTAATCTTGGCAGAAAACGCGTAAGTATTAAATAGCGCTGTAGATATTGAACGCATGAGGCAGTTGGAGGTACGTGTTTGGGTCGTTACCCGACGGCTGCCCTTGAGCGTACTTCGCCCCCGCACACAGACATATGTACGATATATAGATTCGCAATACATACAATACACACTGTAGCAACTTCCGCATTACTTTTGCTTAAAGTTAACTGACCTTCATTCGATTGAATGTCAAAAACCTCGTTTAATTAATTAGCAATTCTCTTTTGAGGCCACAATTCCTGCCAAACGAGTTACAAGGTAAGCTTTATGTATCTTCTTAATGATTTACACTAACATATATTTGTAAAACATTAAGACGGTTAAAATATTGACTATTGGCTTGTTAGGTTCGTCATAAAAATACGCAAGTTGACAGGCAATCAGATAGTAATTATTTACATTTGTTAGTTGGTTTTCTATTAAATGATTCGTACATCATTGCGAAAAGCAATGATCATCTATTGTGTTTGTGCCGGGAATCGATACTATTGTAGTAAGATCATATAGGTACTGCCAAAGATATTTAATGTGCACCTATTTAAAAAAATCTACTCTAGCATCTCAAATCTACTCTATATACTTTATAGGCAGTACTTGGATATTGACTTAAGGTCAGAATATGAACAATGCACGCAATACATAGCTTCCCGGATGGTAGCTGGTTTCCAAGCAACGGCCGTCGATCGATTGCCAGACAAGCCTCTGGCAACGGTGACGGATGGGATGCGTTGAGCTCCGGACAAGCTACCCCGTTTGCAATATCGATGCATCGAGGTCAAATAATTCCGATGTCGAGATTCGTCTGTCAATTTATTGCATACATTTTGTTTTCGTGATTACCAAATAATAAATCGCGTGCTTATCAAAGATATTGTGTTAACTGTAATTTGATTTTAAAGGTTAGTGAGATCATAATATGTAGTATAATGTACGCATATTTTACATGTATTGGCTCCTGAGCAACATAATATTAAAACTATGTACGACTATCAGACGGGTATTATAAACCAGACTGCCAACCAGACCAGACAAGTGAACAAATGACATCTAAATTCCATTTATGTTAGAGAAATCCCTACAGTACAAAGAAACCGATCGATCCCTGTTACTATTAATATAATTTCGTGTAAGGTCAATGTCACCTACCCGAACGTCTGTAAGATACGAGGTTATCGAACTCACGTCTCATATTTACCTATAGCGCGTATCTGACGTAGGTATATTCTACGTATTATAAACGTCTGAAGATGATAGTTTGAATGGAAGTATTCACATAGAACCATATTCTTAGACTCAAACAAATGACGAACTGTTTTGATAGGTAATTTTCGCGATGTATAGAATATTTTTAGACTTTCTTTACCTGAAATCGCAAGGCAGACAATAAGTTTTATGTGGGTAGTCTATCTATCTTATCATCCCGATATGGCACTCTATCGATAATAATAATATTATCAGTTCGTGGCTAATGCCGCAATTCAATCGATT
This sequence comes from Abrostola tripartita, assembly GCA_905340225.1. NCBI lineage: Eukaryota > Metazoa > Arthropoda > Insecta > Lepidoptera > Noctuidae > Abrostola > Abrostola tripartita. Next base: position 4,939,358 of record HG996494.1, read on the forward strand.
AACAACCAGCAGCCGCCCTTGAAAATGTTACATCAGGCACTATTCTTCACATACCTATTTTTAATATCTCGTTTAGTACTAAATATTTATTTTCTACCGAATCATAGTCCTTCATATTTATTCTAGTGTAGGTATGTGTATGTCATATCTGTTACACTATTGGTATGATTCGGTAGAAAATAAATATTAAGTTCTAAACGAGTTATTAAAAATATGTACTATATATTATTATGTTCTACTATAGCTAAGGGTTCTCAGGAATATTAGAAATATTCTTAGCGAAGATACTTGAACACGAATCTAAGGTTGATTCGCGTTGTTTATAAGCAAAGCATGTGTGCACTAGCGCGTTACAAGATGCAATTACGCGTGGTGCACTTATGCGGATTCCGTTATTGTGCCCGCCCTACTAGGAAGCCGACTCAGCTATGTAATAGACAGATACCGGAATTTGTTTTACATAACGTGTTTTTATTTAGTCGATCCAAGTGAGACCGAGGTGATGCACTTTGCTTTCTGCAATGTGTTATGGAATTAATTGAGGGCCGTGAGATTTGCTTAATTTTTTACTGCATCTATGCCCATCCAACCAAGTAAAATCATTGAAGGTCAACGGTATTTAAAATACAACAGGGAAGATACATTTGCTCATTACTCCAGTCTGTATTTGTGTTCGATCCAATGGGAAAAAATAACACACGTCATTTATGTAGTAAATAGCTACGCGCCCCTTTTTATAAACGATGTCAAGACAATGCGAGCTAATAATATAAATCATTGTGCGTAATGCTTAGTTGAGTAATGAGTAGAGATCTACTGTATAAATTAACTACTAAAAGGATGACGCACATAATTATGGTGCCGTGTGGTATCCGGCCTAGAATCGACCACCCCCTTTCCTCCTGTGGGTGTCGTAAGGAAAAATCCAGAAGATGGGCAGCAGCGTCTTCTGTAACTTTACCACCAATACTGCGATCCCCAAGCCGCTTGCCAAGCGTGGGGATTATGGCAACCCCCCACTTAAACGGGGAGGCCTATGTTCAATAGTGGACGTCTTTTGGCTGATGATGACATAATTATTGTTCACAAGTGCATACACAACCTATAGTTTTAAAAGTTGATTTCAATAATATGACTGTACGAACATGCCAAATAATAAACTCGTAAAAAACAAAACGCGAAAATAGAGTAGCTTATAACTTGTGTTGGCGAAGAACTTTAAACTATTACAAAGACAGTTGCGGTTTTCTTGACAACAGTCCAACGCTTATTCGGTCACAATCACATTTGTATGTATACAAATAAAAAGAATGCATAAAGGATGATTAGAGTACTCTTTCATTATATCGTGCAACGAGGCATCTTCAACTATTAATAAATCTCCACATAGTTATAATATCGAAGTGATTATCTAGTCTAGAATTGGATCTTCGTCTTACGTCCTTCAAAACCTTAGACAGAACGTTAATTGTTTAGTTTCAACCGTGGGCAGCAGCTGTAAATCATTCTGTATCATGTTATTATTACGAAGAATAGTGGTAAACCCGGATAGTTTATGGTAATGGCTGGCAGCGAGGATATACAAATACCTTCAAAATTAAGCTTTGTCCAATTGTCCATCGATACCTTCCGTAAGCCAACAAAACTCAGATAGAATTGTACAAAATGAACGTATGTGTACTACATAAAAACTTTTTGAAAAATTACTGACGACTGATTGGCGCAGTGGCTAAGCGATTGGACTGCTGCGCCAAGGTTCGATACCCGCACGGGACAAGATTTGTGTGATTCACAGATGTTGTCCCGAGTATGGGTGTCTGTGTATTTTTCATATTTGTAAAATTCACCCACGGTACAGGAGAAATTACTAGTGTGGGGAGACGTTTTAAAAAAATATATCAATCATTTTTTGTATAGTAATAAAATACTATAGAAACTTACGTTGTATAACAGCTACCCTGCTTGATGTGAATGGCGACCCCCAGGCGCGTTCATGACTCTGGCTTCCTTTCCAGCAAGACCTGAAATCAAAGGAAACCCACGTCAAATAACCTTGTTACTAAGCGATAGATAACAATCAAGTATTGCAATCGTCGCTGTTATAATATTGTTTAGTTGTTTGCACAGTGGGAAAAATCAAGGTTATTATTATTACATTGTGCATTGGTTGCTGTGTCAATATTACATAACTAAACTCGTATACGTCACTTATTATTTAATATATACCTATATTATATTTATATTGTGCCACTTTTTATGAAAAGGTTAAACGGGTGTTGATTAGATGTATTCGTTTTATTTAATATTAAAAATTCAACATGGTATTATTTCCATAATACATAATTTGTCAATTAAGTAGTTCCTGTTATAACAAACATTAGGCACACACTTTATTCAATGGCTGTATATCTCAACAAGTCCTTGTCTACAAAGTTTACTCTTATCGAATATGTAATATAATAAGAGATAATACACACGTAACATTTTTCCATAATTAATTTACGGATTAACTAGTTGTGCCCCACGGTTTCACCCAAGTCTTACGATATTTTAATAGTTATTCTGCTATTCGGGGCGGAGACAAATCCAACAAATAAGATATCATTAAAACCAGTCGAGCCGTTGTTGAGTTTTAAGTAGTATAACTAACCTGACTTTGTTTTATTTATACTTAAAGACAGTTTTAAGTACTTTACTTACTTTAAGTTATCAACCATTCTGATATATGTTAGAATACGAGTTAAAAGATAGGTACCTACTTACTAGATATCGAATTTTATTTAACTTTTCGGGGTGCAAGCAATCTTTAATTTTTATAAAAACTTAAAGTCGGTCTTTTTATAATATGCTGTACATAATTAATAAAAAATGATAACGTATAACATGCTGGTATGCAATAGCAAAAATGGCTACGGATACATGAAAAATCATAACAGTATTTTTGATGCCTTCAGTTGTAGCTCTGTTAATTTATTAAAATTGCGTTTAGATTATATACATATTATTTATAATCATAGTAGTATTTACGTGTGGTAGGTAGGCAAGTAATGCACCAAATGGACATTGACCCACATTCAACATCCGTTGACATACGATTTATCACATCATGCGAATTGACTTTTAAATCGATTTTGTTGAATAAAAAACACAATTGGCATGTTCTGATTTCGAAGCGCTCGTTTGTTTTGTGCACCATGTGCACGATTATGTAAACGCTACGTAAAGATATACTTAGAGTAACTGTTTTATAATAGCTGCTATAGTTTGAACAGAAATATGTAAACAGAAGTAGGGAAAGTGAATGCTTATTATAGTATGCCTGTAAGTACCCATTGAAGGTCTTCCAAATATCCAATACTAAATTTTTTAACCGTATTTTGGTTTTAAGGCTTTTTTATGCTAGTAAAAATAATATAGATATGTTTTCTTCCGTGGTTATTATCGATCGGACCAATCCAGATCAAATTAACTTGTTTTCATTCATCACCATCATCATTGTTATTATTGTCTTAACTTAATTATATTTATCGTTGATGTCGTTTTTTCGTATTATTTCGATGTTTGATTTCACTAAATAACAATATGCCAATAAATGTTCAATTCCAGATATGAACAGAAACAAAGCACGAGGGCCCATGTCGTTTTAAATTGAAATACACGTATCTGAAAATAGATTTAAATTCATGGATCGAGCGACATATTCCTCATGATTTGCGTTTTGACTGCAGTAGCGAAGATCTGAGATAGCAGGCAGCTATAAAACTTTTCTTTGTAGTCATCATTCATCACATATCGCGTCAAAAAACTAAAATTTGCTTCGACATAACAACAGCACGCGTGTGTTTAACACTATTTACGTACACAGACGGCGCCGATACAGCTGTGGCGGGTCATTGCCCCCGCGAGCTGCGTGAAACAAGGTGAATCGTAATGTCTATCCTTTTTGTCTCCACCATTGAAAAAAGACTCCAAAACGTTTTTATACCTACGATTTCGCAACGTCTATTAATAACGAATGAGATCATTAAGGCGGGGGTGTTATTACATGTAGGTGTCAGGTAACGAGTTAGCATGTAGATACTGAGAATCTGTAGGTAAGACTTATATTATACATTATACTATACATTCAATTATTAATACAATAGCATCAAGCAGTGAAATACTTAACTTTTGGTAGTGACGCTACCTACATTTTTATAACTTAACGACCATGAGCATGTTGTTTAGGTGATTTGTTTAATTTACATCACATCCGTTTACTTCATTATGCAGTTAATTATAACCAGGGGAGTCCCACTAAAGGGCATAGGCCTCTTTTCATAAGGACAAGCCTCTTTTTATATAGCTTTGAGGACAAGGAACGATCGTTGATACTAAGTATATATTATACACATACACACATGTATCTATATAATTCCCAAATATTAAAAGTGCGTTTATTTCTTATATTGTATCCGTTATAAAATCCTCTGTCCATAATGGCACTGAACTAATTCCAAAGTCAATGAATCTTCCGTACGCCTGGGTACGGCACGTTTGTGTAGAAATAATATCTATTGCTGCCCCCTGTGAGCTCCCCACGGAACCTGTAGGCAAATAATGGCCAAAGGGGATGCGTAGGGGAGTGAAAATTATATCGAAGCTCCCACCCATCTCCGGCCAGTTTACACTATGGGTTCATATCTAATTGATTCTCTAAACAAACGATTTTTGTTTACCACTATTAGCAAAATAATACACCACCATTCCGTTATGAATTTATGATGCATTGGTTTTATTAACGTTAGTGACAGTGTTTTGAAAAATTCTTAACAACATGTCGTTAACATTTTGCTATCCGAATGAATCGGACATTTCACACGATAACGTGTTAAACGAAAAAAAGTATCACATTGGCTACAAGTCTACAACAGAAACCAGAGTACTCTTAGTTAGCAGCGACATGAAACTCATGAAATCTTGGGCTATATGGGGAATTTCGTAATCGTAAACCACGAAGTGGATCTAGGACTATAAGGAATTGCCAGAAAGGTTTGGTTAACGTTTAGAATAAGGACAAAAGTACCTATACCAACGAACGCACACATGGCTTGATTTTTACAAGTGTTAAATATAAGGTTTCGCATTTTTATGACGGACGAACCGACGCATTTATAAAATGTTTTTATAAATTTCATTCAAGTGTAAAATGCTTATGGATACTAACACACGCGAAAGCGTGTCAACGTAGGTAGTATAGCTGTTGACGTTGGCGTATGCGCCTCTAATCGCGTTTCACGATACACGTGCCAAACAAATACGTGGGGTAAGAGGGAGGGGCGGCGGTGGCAAGCGAGTTCGTGAGTCCGACCATAGATCAGACTAGTTCGCAGTGCTTACTTAACTTACAACTAGTTACCTGTTAATGTGTTTGTTATCAACTGTCAAGTGTTTTAAAAAGGTCCAAAATAATAATAGTACCTTCGCGACCAGTCAAGTCAAAATGCGCTTGACCGGTCTGAAGTTAGTAACGAAAGGTTGTAGTCGTATTTATTGCGTTTCATCGTTTTCGTTTAAACTAAAGTATCTTCATAGTAGTTCTTATTTTTCTGCTTATTCAACTGGGTATTGCACCTGCACGTGGTAGGACGTTTCGGAAAGCTCATTTTAATAAGTGGATGAGTCATTTTCTTAAATTAGTTTGCTGGCAAATCAGTAGACACAGTACATACTTCTAACAAGGATAATAATATTAATACTGCTGTTTGTTATCCCTATCTAAATAAAATAACACGCTTGTAACATGAACTCAAAGTAAATAATTATAATTGGCTACAGTCTTGAGTCTTGACATAGATTTGGTGGAATTTCTGGATGGACTACTACTAACACTAGCTGCAATAAGGTTCATTCGGAGAATTTAGGGTTTAACAAATATCCGAAAGGATTTCGGCATAGTGAAACGTATCGGCGAAGCGCGGGAGCGGCTGTGGCCCACATTTCGTGTTCTATTTTTCATCAGTGCGCTAGCGCCCTCTATTATTAGATCCGCATTGTTTATGGCCGTCGACCGACTAACATCGTACAGTTTCAATTGCCTTTACTTCCTGTATTTGTTTCTATTTTTGTTGGGAAATCTTACGTTTTATGCTGTGTATTCACTATTTCATTGTTTATTTAGAATAGATCATAATCAGATTTAAGCGCTTCCCGATAAGTTGTATAAGTACCGAATTTGTTAGTCACTACTACCATAATACATTTATTATACGTAAACAAGATAAGGTGGTCAATCAATGTCCATCCAACGTTGTTGTTTATTATAAATTATAATGTCTCTTTCATTATGGGTATGTAGATACACTAGGTACCTATCAAGTAGTAAGTAAATCGCAGTTGTTAGTTAAGATCTTTAGTAATTATAACAAAATATTCCATGTTCAATATAGTCCGTGAAATTTTATGCCTTCAGAACGCCTATTTTCCAACATTATTCTCCTGATCTAAATAGTACCTATAGGAAATAAAACAATTATGGTTCGAAATTAGCATCGGAGATGGAATAGAAATAACGTATCCTTATCTAATGGACATCATCATCTTCGACATTTGCATCTATTACAAACTATTTAAACAGTGTCATGACTGCATGATACTGCTGCTGAAAAGCGCTTACCCTGGTGGGAAGACACTTTTTTTGTGCCTAGATATTTGAAAAAATGTAGCGTAGTAAAGTTAAAGAAGCGATTAATGGATTGTATTGAAGAAGATGTGACTGCTATGATGACTGACAGAAGAGGAATATGGAAAAAGGTAGCTTTTAATTTCGCATTCTTTTGCAATTTATCAAAAATAATTGACTTAAATCTTTTTCGGATAGTCATTGCCAATATAAACTATACCATAATTTGGACTTGCTGCTGCCGTGTGGTATCCGGCCTAGAATTGACCACCCCCTTTCTTCCCGTGGCTGTCGTAAGAGGCCACTAAGGGAAAATCCAGAAGATGGGCAGCAGCGCCTTCTGTAACTTAACCATCAAGACTGCGATCCCCAAGCCGCTTGCCAAGCGTGGGAAGGGTCAATCAAAAGAGAATCCTGTCTTTTTTCAAGTGTCGTATTTTACATACGTTCCACAACTTCTTTTAACTTAGGAGTATTTATTGCTGTATACTTAGTCACAATGATTTCAGACTTATTTGTTAGTCACGGGAGTGCCCAATAATTTGTTTATGTAAACAAGGAAAACTGGCGTTTCTACTACAATGAATGCGTAATTCTGTAATTCCTATATAATATTTAATATTCACAAAAGATTCATAAACAACATCTGCTACTACAAATTTAGGTGACCCCGATAATATCAACTGTATGCATTCGTAATTCTCATTAAGATTCGATTTACAGGACCGAACAGCTGTGTATTCTCATATATAGGTTGAGATAAAATACCTACAGGAGTCTATTTTAAGAGTTGTAACAACTAGAGCTCGACGATTTGGAGTGTCTCCAACATTCACCTAACAATAATAAGATCGTGTTCGTCCTTTTGTTGTCTGGCTGTGTTGTTATAGAAGTAGGAAATGTTACGTAAATCATCCCGAACTCCGTAGTTTATACCTTCACGTTTATGTTTTGTTATTAAGTAATTCGTATAAAACGGAATTACCGAGAACTATTCCGAACAATCGGATTTGTTCGTTAAAAGGTTACGAGAAATGTGATGCTTTTGAAGATTGATTGGTATGATACTTTACAACATATTGGACTATTTTCCTGGACAAGTAAAACTCATTCATTCAATGTAAATAACCATTTTCCAAGAATTTGGGGTATGCTGTGTCGGTTCCAAGTATACTTGTCATCCAATAATTATTATTAAGCGGACACGTTAGTATGCACAATATTTATAGTTTATGTTACCACATCACATAATGTAACTGCGAGAAACGTATGCAATATATTATTGAATAATGAGAAGAGTGCTTTTGTTGAACTCTACTTGACTAACAATATTAACGCGGAAAATGTTTGATGCACCCGTCTGTAGCATTCGACCTTGCTTGCGCTACTCGATTCATGTATTTTAGTTTACAAACTATGAATGTTTAAAGTAGCATGTAAGGCGGTGTCACGCCATAATTATAGTAATACTACATATTAAAATACTAGCATTAAAACGCAAGATGATGCAAGCTACGCAAAGCAATAATTGCCGTCTATTTCGGAATGTGCGGAAACAAAAGGTGTGTTATAGTTACTACGGTGAATAGTTAAAGTACATCACTAGACACGACCTTGGCTAACTAGGGCTATCGTCAATCTTGCAAGGAATACAGCACTATACTTCGACACGTTCTGTCGTTATCACAATTGAAAATGCAGCTGTTTCCCCTAGGCACGTGCTTCACTTCGTGCGTGTTGGAAAGGAAAATTAAACGAAAACAGAAAATTTCATTAGAAGGTCACAGGCTTAGAGCTACATTACTCTACCTGAACCGATGGCACCCACCTTGGGGCTATAATATTTCGTAGATCGTTGGTACCTTGCTTGAAATTAAATATTTAGTGCAAACTGCTAATCATCGGTACCAAAAATGTTACCCATAGTTGAAAAACTTGTAAATCGTAATATTACGCTTTTTTATGCGTTAGTTTTACGTGAGAGTCATTCCATTTAATATACCTACTATAAATGACCATAGCAGACAGTGTGTTTATATCAAAAGTATTCTTGACGGTTACATCGTGAAGCCGATTGTGACACTCAACTAAGTTGTTTTCCTTCAATCGTTTGTGTGTCAGTGGGTCAATAGTTGGCTGCAACCGTACGATTCGCAAACAACTCACGAACCTGCTCACTATTATTAAAGCAAAGTTTACTAAATCTTTCTGTATTATTAAAATATCTACTACATTGTCTCGCTCATCTTAAATATGTACATATATATATATAGGTAATAACTAACTGCTTTACCTTCGCACACTTTTAATTATTAACTAAAATATGTAATTATCGACATACCCAGTAGGTACCTACGTTTCTACGTACGCACTGAGACGTAAAATGAATTGGACACTAAAGAATTAAAAATTTTTGTTTTAACAAATTCTGAGCCCAGAACGGCACTTACGTAACAATTTATATTTCCTGCAGGCAACACAGTGGTTTTAAATCCAGTATTATTTCCATTACATAACTCATGGCCGTGATAATCTTTAGACGACCACGATAATGCCGCCATAATAGTGCAGCGTTTGACGGCAGACATTGCAATGATGTGTGAAACTGAATTGAACACTGCAGTTGTGCAAACGAATTGCGAGCGAAGAAACTTCACTATCGGTCACCGGGCCAATGTCACGGCACTGCTCCCGACCACACGACTTGTTTGAGTAATTCTATATGCAAATAATTTCATTATATAATTCAATCGACTTCAATTATACGTATTGGTTTCGAATTTGAAAACAAACCAAGAAATTACATTTTATCTCACTATGAGATTTTAATTTTTATCATTACAAGAACACACTATCTAACACAGGTAATCTTATCAAAGATAAAAGGCCTCGTGGTACGAAATGATCAATTATAAAAGCAATAGTAAATCAGACCAATAAACATAGGTACCTGCTAAAACTCGTGAGAATTGGAACAGTTCAACAATGAATTCCAATAAGTTGGCATAATTCGTGTGTACATATGGGAATGTAGTGGCAGCAGTAGATATATAGGAAGCACTATAACGTTATCTTTTGAGATAACCTCTGTAGCATCATGTTGCTTTGGAATTATATTATTGTATGTAAATAACGTATCAGTGCCTAGTTACTCGGTTTTATAAATACCTACTTACGAATGACATCAACATTGTAACATATTCTCGTGTAAACGAATAGTATACAATTGCCTCTGTATCATGCCGGTCAGCCACATTTCGTTAGAGACAGTATTGAGCCCCATGTAACAGGGGCGAGTTCATTACCCTTCATCGTGCAGACACCCTGCTTGCTACTAAGACTTTCTTAATAAAAAACATAATGCCGTCTGGCCGGAAGTAATTAGAAACCACTTAATCGTGCGTTAATCACGTAATCGGTTGCAATTTGACAATAGCAAAGTGTTATTTGACAAATATTTAAGGGTCTATAAGTGATCCGCATACAAAACACACACTATATAACTTAATAATCACTTTAAACTACCTCAGTAGCTCGTCAACTTAGTTTAGTATTGCAAGTTTTTATTTATTCTTCAAAGTTCAGCATCATTTAGTGTTGTGTATTATAGTACTTTTCACGTTGCAATCTAATTAAACGAACGTAAATTAATAAATAAAACGTTATTTTTGCTGTAATTCTATGTGTCCTTATTACCTACTTGTTAAGTAACTAGGTATGTGCCAAAGTCATGCAAACGTACACCATGGGAGAATTACCGAATATTGCAATAATTTGTGTAAATGAGCGCCAATGAGCGGCTCCAAGTCACGCGGAAGTGGAGGTGAAAGTGGGGTGAAAGCTGCGCGCAACGTTTACCTAATCGCAATGGCGCGGCGCGGCGCGGGCGCAGTGACGGGCCGCGTTACATCAGCGCAACACGACACTAAATGTGAAAGTCAATGTTACATTCGATAATCATGCTGCTAGAGACACACATGATGACTGTGAGACGGAATTCGCGAGGAATACCGTTACCTTGTACCGTTAAATGAGTTTAAGCATGCGCCTAACTCGATTAACCCGCGCATCAAATACTTAGTTCCCTGCAGATTTTTTCTTGCATATTTATACTTGTATCTCGCACACTTTTAAATACTTTAGCTCAAGACTGAAAATGTAAAGTTCTATGAATTCCTACAAATATTAAAATTACGATAAACATGATTCATTTACCGCTGTCAAGTGTAGATATGAAGACACATGACTTTGACGTTTTCAGAAAGATTAATGTTATAATAGAATAGTTTTCCAAACTAACAATCGGAGTAAACATACACGAGGGTGAGGTATTTCACAAAATGGAGCGTGCAGAGAAAGTGGTCGGTCGTTATCGTAACGGTAAGTGATAGTCGGTATCTAAGTGGGTCGCTGCTCGGCGCAAACGTTAACTAGTGCAAACTGCTGTTATCTACTTAATACGTATTTAGTTTTGTTTGCACACACCACAAGCACACACATGTGCAAATCTGGATAATAATATTTATTTAAATGTTGTTTTGACACTGAAGCGTTTATAAAACAAAGTAATTTAGATAAAACGTATGAAAGCTAGCTAGGTTAGCATAAAGCTTATTATTCGTCTTTATCTTCAAAATAAATTCGATATGTACCCTATAGATAAAGTCTTTCCCAAGTCGTTTACAAGCAACAGTTCAACAAGCAGTTTATATCAGTAGAGGTTGTTATAAAGTGCGAATAACGAGTGCCTTCCTTGTAGTGTCGTCAGTGCCTGCGGCGAGTAGGAAACGCCAGCCGCCCGCGAGCGCGCCTTGACCCACTTACTATACCTCTTCAGCTCTCGCTACCACATGTTCACGAAGCAATACTTTAAATATTTCGTAAGAAAATCTGGGGAAAACTAGAGCTCCTTCACTGTGAAGAGCTTAATTAAAGAAAACTAGTGCTCATATATAGAGCTTAATTAGGGAAGACTGGAGCTACTCCATTGTGAAGAGCAGAATTCAGTGCGAAAATCTAAAGCTCCTCTGAATCAAAGGAAAATGGGTAGAGAAACACTCCTTTATCATCAAAACATCTTATGGGGAGAAAACAGCTAATTAAATACATATGAAGCGTACAGCACAAAATGTCAACCGAGTTCTAAATTTAGTGAACTTGCTCACGAGGTCGCGATGCGCGTCAGTCAAATGGTAAAGATGGCGCCCGTATATTCGCAATCTCGATGTCTCATTAGCTTTGCAGCCTTGCTCAACAATTCACAATGAGTAATTTATACATGTAGCAAATAGATTCAGAAGGCCAGCATAGCTAGCGAGCGTGAGAATTCTTAGAATGTTCACTGCACCTGCCTGAACTCTCCGAATCACGATTTATAGCCGACAGAAAAATCTTTGCCTGCACGAAACGTACTAGGTAACTACTTATTCGATTTTTTCTCAAGTCTTAGTTTTCATTGTTTTATCAATATCTGGCACTTTATTTTGTTTCTGTCTGTCTGAGTTAATGATACCTAGTAGGCTATCAAGTTATTTTATTGAGTAAGATATTCAACGCTATAATCTGCTTCATTAGTCTAAGTAATTTGGTATCTAAATTATATGCTTTTGAATGTTTAACTTTTCAGTATGCCAATGTTATAACTGCTGGAATGTATGCGTGTATATTACAAACAGACTGATATAAAATTTAATTTAGTTAAATGTCGTTATTCTTACTACTTAAGTGGGTAAAATAAATATGATTGGCTGACTATTGATTTTTGGGATATTAGCTATTTAAAAAATATGATCCGGCGAATATTCGTATTTATAATAAATGGCATCAAAGTACTTAATTCCTAAATAAGATATTAAAAAAATACTTACAATAGCCATTTAGCTGCTGAGAATCCAAATAGATAACAATCCAATAAAGACACAAATCACTTGTTTACAGAGCATAACAATCAGAGAATTGTTGTTGAAGTGTACACTGCACTTTTAAATAAATTAATTAGCCCTGATACAATTCTGTTGTCGCACACACACACACTGAGCAGATATTTCACAAACTCCACTGTGAGTTTCTTCAATAACAGTATAAATAAGATTACATAAAACCACACACACCGTATCTGGGTTCACACCCAGTTCCAAGTAGGTACCTGTAACAAGACAAAGCGGTAGTAAGTTTTATGACTTTTTGTTGATAATCACCAAAGATGAAACTGCGCTCTAATATACAGAATACAATGATAAGACACGTGCCACTTACAGAATTTGTGTGAGTTTTAAAATGAGCACTAAATTAACTATGACGTAAAGAAGTCTGTAGAGGCGGAGGCACGGAACGTGCAGTCTATCCGCCGGCCAAACGTTGACTGGCTGGCTGGCGCAATGGAGGGGCGCCGGGGAGGGGGGGGAGGCAGACGGAGGACAAAGCGAGGGAGGGAGAGCGTCTGGTCGACTGGTTGGTCGACCTATTGGCTTGACACACACACAGAAGCAATGTCAGACAGAAGATTGTAAGCTGTTTTGTGCAGTGCGGCACTGTACTCATGGCATAAGCCGATGGATGTTTCATTTGCAGCTGTTCGAGTAGCATGACTTAGGCAGTGATTATAACATGGGCATTAATTTGCAGATCATAGATCTCACGACAAATCCTTCCAGTTTTCCGGGCGGTCATCGGAGAACTATACGCAACCTTCAGATTTCCTCATGGTCAAGCGCCCGAGCGTAAAGGTCATCGCATAGTTGCTATTGCTACAGCAAATAACAATGCTTGTCGAATCGCTTATAACTAGAATTGTGAGCAAACAAAGAGCCTTTTAAAACCTAATATTAAGCTGTTTAAATAGTAATCCGATTAAAAGAAGTTACGATGTTTCAGTTCTCTATATATTATCGTTTTATCTGACCTTATTGCACAAAATGTATGTTTTTATAAATCGTCACATGGCTTAATTTGTTAATTTTTTTTAATTTAACAAATGAGAATTCGAAGTAATCTCTTTTTGATTTATTTATCATTTGTAACGAGACGGAGATTATGAACGCAAAGCAAATATAACCAAACCGGTTAATTTTACATACAAACTAATTACAAACCTACTTTATACACGATAAGCAATGAAGGTCTGTTCGAAAACTAATTACTCGTATAAATAAGAATAAGTTAACTACTGGAAAAATATCTTTAACACGTTTAATGTGATAACACGATCAAGTTGTATAACATCTCCGTTCAAACCAGTGAGAAATCGTTATGTTAAGCTAGAGATAAAAACTGGCCCTATACTTATTATTTGTGATGGTAATAAGTCACACACGATCATTTACAACATACTGGTACATAAGTATCTGTATCGAGTAACATCATTGTATCCTCATGCAGCACTGCTCACTCGGTCCGCTACGCACTGAAGATAAATAAAAATAAATACGCAGATTATCTTCGTGGGGGTAACGCACTTGTTTGGTTCTATATTTCTCTCTCCTTCTCGCACTACAACCGTTTTTTTCTTCTTTCCTATGCCAAGTCATTGCCTTGCCACTACTTACGGGTTTATTTATTTTTAATGGCATCAATTTAACTCGTGGCAAAATTTACGAACCTTTCACCGGCATGACTGTTCAGTTCCTAATTGAATAAAAATAAAAATCGGTGTTCGAATTCCATCTTTCCCGAAGATTGAGTTACATATTTATTTACTCACAAAATTACAGTTTCGTATATTTTGTATAATTTTGCCAATGAGTTTAATAATATTACAAAGTCCAATAATATTACCAGTCTAACGCAACTCACACTAAATAGCGAAGAGGCGTAACAGTACCTACAGAAGCTACAGGTAGGTTATTTGGTGATGGCACTCACTCTCATGAGTCGTCAGGTGACAACTGCCAGACGCCCGTGGGACCATTGCTCTATAAACCCTATTAGTCATGCATATCTCACCTGAACACATGGTTTTTAGGTGACATTGCTAATTTTTTTTTTTCGACAATATTTTCAAAAAACAAAACCATTCACTTAGACGATGGAATTGAAAATTCTTTTAGTACATACCTTGAGTTGGTTTGGTTGAGTAATGTAAAAAATATCTATTAGATTCACTGAGAGATCTTTTCGCTCATATTGCAAAATCATCAGCGTATTGCAAAACTTCCAAGGTCAATAATACTTATATGGTTAGACAGGCTACGCACGCGCACAATTTACCTCAGAATCAGCACTTTAACATTGTATGCAAGCGGTCCGGCGCATATCACGTATTTCACAACTTTTTAGCTTATTTGCACTGTCGGTAGAGTTGCTGCGTTACGTGTGGGCACGTACCTCCGCGGTCGGACCGAGACTGGAACTGGGACCTGTTCTAGAGAAAGTGACCGTTTCCAAGCGAATACTTTCCAAGTGATCGTCGAGTTTCGGCGTGTCGTGTGCGCTGAAACTGGTGGAATATCGTTACCCCCTTTTTGCGTAAGTAGGTCGCATTTAAAGATCGTCATATTGCCATTACAGCAAGCTAGCGACTGCAAAAATATCACTTATTTCGGTAAATGATGCAACAAGAATGACGATGCCGCTGTTATAATTTTATTTATATGAAATATGGTAGGTACTTGAGGATGTCAGGGCTACGCGGCTTCTACACCTACATCTAAATGTCTAAAAAGGTATGTCTAATTAATCAAAATAAAGGTTTCAACTGCAGTAATTAGTAAACCATAGGAACTATATCCAATAAATAAGATAGCATTTAATTCGCTGAAGAACATATAACAAAAGAATAGCAGTTAATATTACATAAACATAGCACATCGGGTCTTAATTATAATTTCAAATAGTTTTGTTGATTAGGTAATCATAAGAAGTTGCGTTTACTTATAGTTGCATACATAAGCTAAGAACTATCAACTACATAATGATGTACTTAAACTATTATTACTACGAAATATTTAATTTACAAAATCATTACGGGATCAAACTTGAAATTGGTACTCTATTATGTGAGATGATTCTCTGGGAAATCTAAAAATTCATAAATTTTTTAAAGCCATCTTAAAAACTGAAAAAAAAATGTGTTTTACAGTTGTCCGTTACTTAAACGGTCCGCTCTCGCCATGCGATATTACGTTTTGGTAACTCAGTCAGCCGCATACCAACTCACAAATTACGAGCGTAATGAGGTCCCTCCACAGAGGTACACACAACACACACGTCACAACTTTAAATGATGTCATATGACCGCGTCATTATGACTGTTATTGTTTTCATTTGACAGATGCAGCTGATATCAATATAGGTTAGGTTATTAATTAGTTATCGTCTATATCACATGTAGACATGCGTGGGATATATGCTTAGGTTTAAAGGTTACACAAGTAACACAAGTATTATTAGTAGGTATGTATACAATCACCTAGTACTGGGTCATATTGGTATATAATCAAAGTACTGGGAATTTAAATGAAATATTCGCTTAAAATTAGTAAAGGTCGTTTACTTTGATAGCTGTTGTGGTTAAATACGTAGTAAAAATAACTTCGGGATAAATATAGAGCATTATGACTTGCAAAACTGTTTAGTTATAAAATTGTTAATAAAAGAGCAATCAAATCAAATATTTAGACTTGATCATTGCAAACTGTATTCGCATCATAATCTCGGAGAGTTACATTCTTTCAGTATACTTACTTATTAAAAAATTAAATATTATGGGTATTAGAACTTCACTTCTAGCCTTTAATACCTTTACATCAGTTACGACTATACACTGTATCTGTATGGGACTCTATGTCAGCTATATACCTAATCAACATTAATGAGAAGATAATAAATGTGTATTATCTTTTATGTAAATAACGTTCAATGACACTTCCTTATCAAATTACTGTATTCATTTGCTATTTACTTTATCTAAGTGGTGACAAATATACATAAATGTGTTTCAAACGACGCGCGACGGCCTAAAATGTCACTGATTACCTTGATAATAATATAAATGTGTTGCCTGTGGCTATACCTGTCTTTTCAATAACTAGTTCGTGTATTATACACAATTAGCCGCGCAAGTAGCCGCAGGTGGCCCTGTGGTGGTAGCGAGCTAAAAGACGAAAAATATAAGATAATTAATGAGTGTTATGCTTCAAATACTGTTTCTTCACGGGAATAAAAGAACCTAATACATAAGTAACCGGTAACAGTAACAAGTAGTAGATTAATTACACTATTATATTCTGAATTTCCAAGTGACGATCGCCGCGTCGAACTCTACATAACGGAATTTCTTCATAGGTAGGTACTTTGTATTCTATTTCGCTACGGTAGTGTACTTACTTGTTTTGATACCCGAATCACTAGGCTAGTCATTGCTAGTATGCTTAGTTTTAAGCTCGACCGAAGCCTCTAAGTAGTCTAAGTAAAACTTATAGCCTTGGAACAGCAAGGTCACAGATTTAGAATTCAGATGGGCGTTTCCTATTTCATATGTGAATTTGGAAATGCCGACAGACATAAAAAAAACAATTATAAGAGTTTGACATCTAAGTACATAAAATAATGTAGGTAAGTAGGCGTACGAGTTTAGTGGTCGGTATAAAAGTGATAATAAGCGAACAAGAGCGCGGCTTAACCTTGTCCGCTCATGGACACCACAATTGGGTCAGTGGGTCAGCGATTTTGCGCTTTTTCGCTTGCTGCATTCCTGTGAAACACGTGACATTATACATGTTTCCGTATACTTTGCAAAGTAATTAATTAATTCTCCAAAATATATTCTCCACCAACTGCTTATAATGGAAATATTATTTAGGCAGAGAGTTAAGAAATAACTTAGCAAGGGAGAACTTAGTCCGGCGGAGGATGTATTGTTTGTTTTTTAGTACCATTTTGGTGAAATTGTTAACTATGTATTTGTTTAGTGGCACTGATTTGCTCGGTTTTGCGTAACGTGATGAACGTGACGTGAATGTAACAACTAGATCACGATTTGCAACGTTGTCAGTATTGAAAATCTATTTTCGAATCGTTTATTTGTTTTAATCGAACCCAAAAACAGATCAACCTTTATTGACTTAAATAAATAATATGATAGTTAAAACGATAGAGATAGCAGATAAGTTGCTCAGCGATTTGAAGCTCTTGATATATGTAGAGCGCTAACTCTTTCATATTGTCATTAAAACGAAAAAAATATTCCGATTAATTAATATTAGTCGAAAATGGTTAGTTTTTGAATAATGTAATTCTGTTACATAGTTCTGGTTACTTCTAGTTGAATTGACCTAACTACGAGTAACTTAACTACAGTATCAATTACAATTAGTGGTAAAGCTGAATTCTACCTATTTAAATGTATAAGATAATAATGCAGGTAGGAAATCAAACATCTTAGTTTATAAATAATCATTTTCTCTACATAGTTACAAGAATTATGTATTTTTCTTGTCAAATCGTAGATGTTGTCCTTGTCGAATTGAATAAAGTCAAATTAAACTTATTACAATAAGCGATTATACAAGCGATTATAATAAATGGCTTTATCATTTTATGCAGTTCGAATACATGTTTATATTTATAGGTTATTCAGACTAAATCAAAATATATTAGTAGTAGTTGTATTTTGTCGATTTTTAGCAAAGATATTATAGTAACATAACATCACGCCTGTATTCCCCGAAGGGGTAGACAGAGGTGAACATATAGTACACCCACATTTCGCCAATTATGTTGTAAGTCCCAATGTAATAGGGGGCGGGCCTATTGCCATCAACCGGGCACAAATCCAGACTCCGTGCTGCTACTGAGAATTACCTAATGGAAAACTCAGTAACACTTTGCCCGACCCGGGATTTGAACCCAGGACCTCTTGCTCAGCAGTCGCGCTTAGCGACCACTAGACCAACGAGGCAGTCAGATATCATAGTATTTATAGGAATCAAATATGAAGCAGGAAAATTTACTCTAGCATGACGAGCTTAATTATATCCATTACCCATGTTACTGTTGTAACAGGAAACATAAAATATCCTGTTGTATGATAATAAAGACAAATTATTACGAGGATTTGAAGTTTGAACTCACAAGAATAGTTGAGACTGTCCTGAGTTTAAACGTATTCAATTTTAATTTGTAGACAAAATGAATAATTTACTGTTGATATAGTTGGTATCGAATTTGTGTACATTTTAAAGAACACAATACATTGACCCATACACTGAACCCAAAACTAAAAGGCAATAAAATACGCAGCAAAATAAAGGTACGACAGCTGCAGCCTTTCAACTAAAGGTAGACTAAGTTAGGCTTAAGCTTTGTCGTGGTTTTGTGGATCCGATGGATTTCGATCGATTCGCTTGATTTCATGGCCGTGCTTTGAGCTGAAAATAATACAAAAATCTCCTGTTTGGACTAATATGCATCCAAATGTATTACACACTTCCTTAAGAATAATATGTAAACTGTTGCGCTAAGTCTTTGCACAGTCGTAATTATGGTGCATTGTGCATTGAGGTAGGGATATCCCGTTCAGATCGTGTTTAATTGAAATAAAAAAGTAAGTCGTTGCTCCTATGTACATAGCTAGTGTCTAATGTATTTGACTTACGTAATAATACGTAATCGCTGGTATCTAATTACACACTGTTTGCAAACAGTCATATTGAAACCAGTTAAAAGTAGAAAGACATGAACACTATAGGTTCTGTGCCTAAATATACTTAATTTAAGTTATTAATAATATATAAAAGCAGGTCTTGTTACTCACTTCTCAGAGCTACATATTATTACCATTTTAAAATAAAAAATATATAATCTAATATGTATCTATTTATCTCTATAAGTACATATTAAATCATTGTGAACAAAAAAAATCTATGTTATCAAGGTCCGCCCCTATTATGATTTTAGTGATGTACGAGAACTTGAATGAAGGTAAAATAAAACATACTAATTGCTGTTTTTTTTTACGGATCCCTAAAATCCTTGTGTCAATGACCAGCAAAAACTAAAAACAATGCCATGACATGGCAAATTGAAGCGTTGTAGACGATTAAATTTAATCTATGTCGGAAATACCTATGGAGGAATAAAAAATATGTCGTCTGTAAGAAAATAACAACAGAGCATTTGATTATTTATATTAGAAGTGAAGCGAAAAGGTTTCTAGACAAGAAGACAGCTTAGCTCGTAATGCTAAACGTGCGTACACACACTATAAACGAGAAGAGCGTGACCGTGGATATAAACTTCAGTTTTTTAACTGTTTGTAAATGCAGTGAATAGACAAAGGTCGCAGTGTAAGACCAACGTGCGGATCGTTCAGATCCCACTTCCGCGCCTACAACTAAGTGACCTTCTGATTTAACCTTCAGCTCAACTTCCACTCGATTATTATGTAATTTTATTGCGAATTTGTACAAATCACTATCATAGTTACACCGCGCCCCATAACTTAGTTTAATAGTTAAGATTGTAAAAATTCTTGGTTGATTAAAAGAATCTTGAGACATTAAACTAGGTCTTCGTAGGAGGGCAATCAATACCTGCAAAAAAGCTCGCCATATTATTTTTATTACGTAGGTTGTATTCCCAGACCCGCAATTCTTTGTAAACTCTTTGAAATAAGTCTTCTTTGCTGAAGGTTATCTAAAAATAAGTGAGCTATTAAGTTTTCTTAAAACCTACGTCTCGAGTGATTTTGAGAAATAGAAATGCCGATAGGGTTTTCGAAGTACGACATTTAATAAAATTTCCTTGAAGTGATTCAATGATGAGATTATTTAGTGAGGTTTCTTTACTGAGAATTTTATAATGGTTAGTATTTTTAGTCCTTATTTTCTTTTTTTACAATGTTCTTATTTTAGTATTATGCGTAATAAAAATATGTATATGATATAAAGTAAATTGTAATTTATTATAATTATGTATGTAGCCTAAGTAGGTAGGAAAACTTCTGACCATTCATTAACACTGACTATATTAGATATTTTTACAATTTGACGGATGATATGAAATGTAAGTAAAGACGAGGCGCATCCTCCTTAATCAAAGAGACTTAGTAGACGTTTCATAAGCCAACGCATTTATATTTTTTGTTAGCTTGTTTTTTGTAAAAATATCTACAACACACACAAGTCGGGGCCCTTTCCACGCTAGCTATACATTATTAGTGAATAGAGCCACAGCAGGTAGTTGACTTCTCGTTTACACTAGCCTAGAGAAGGGATCCGATCTTTTTAGTTTTTGCTTGAGATTTACTTTTTATAAAATAAAAATCTTAGGTAACGACACATATTATTGTAAAAGTAAACTTTTTTTGTTTATTATTATTTATAGTTATACCAAAATGTAAATAAGTGTAAGTCACATATTAAGTGGTCGTTGAAGAGCACAGTTTAAGAAGGCTAAATAATACTATTCAGATGTAAGTGGGTATGTATGTTACGTTATATGTCGATATCTACTGTATGAGGTATTTATGCCTCAATTGAAAATCAAAATACAATCAATAACATTAAAATCAATGTTCAACAACCCACGTCCAGTTCAATGTAACTCAGTGAGGGCGTTAGATTAAAGCCAGGTTCACACGGAGTTTACTGATCCTCGTAAGTTTTTCATGCTAAAAATAGATAGGTACACCTTGCATTCGGTATCGGTGTGTATCTCGTGGTATCTCCATCCCCATTCGGAAATCGTTCTCAAATCCATTAATTTTATTTTTTGTAGTGGTCTAACAAATGGGCACAGATGTTGCGCAACCCGAAGGTCGCTAACAATGTCGCGGTACATTTATGTCGTCAGACGGCTTGTATTGTTCGCCCAAATTATTTGACACTAGATGTGCCCGCGACTCCGTCCGCGTGGAAATTCGGAAACAGAAAAAAGTATTTTTAATATAAGAATAGGATTTAAAAAAAACCGTTAAAATTGAACGGTAATTACGGAAGTTACAGAAATTCTATTGAAAATAATATATAACTGAAGAAGAGAACATAAATAAATCCGTTTTGTGCGTTTCTGAGTTCCTGTACATTAAAACTACTGTAGAAAAAACAATGCAAAGGATAAAAGACAACCGTGACGACCTGATTGGCGCAGTGGCTAAGCGATTGGACTGCTGTGCTAGGGGTTGTGGGTTCAATTCCCGCAAAAAAAATGTGTGATCCGTAGATGTTTGTCCCGAGTCTGGGTGTTCGTGTATGTGAAATGCACCGATGCCAAAATTCCTAGTGTGGGGCGACGTTTTATTTAAGAAAAAAGAAACCTATACAATACAACCCATTTTTATTATTTTGGATGTTTTGTCTGTTTGTCGGTTTATTCGAATAGGAAACCATTGCAGTTAACTCTTATAAAAAAAATATTGTTATAAAACATATTATAACGACACGCCTGTATTCCGCGAAGGCGTAGGCAGAGGTGCACATATTGTACCTACTCCCACTTTATCGCTATATATTTCGCTAGGTTTGGTGTAGATCCCAATGTAATAGGGGGCGAGCCTATTGCCATGAATCCGGCACAGTATCTCAACAGACAAAATGTATAGAGAACTCGTGACCTAAGAGTAAGCGTCGTACGATTGTGTGTGCGTGTAAGAAGAAGCTAAGTATTCGTAAGATTAAAGGCTGCTTTAAGGCGGCGTGAGTCAATGGTAATGGTTGATTTTGAATGTCATGGCGAAGGCGAATAAGGCTGTACAGTGTACACTCAGCCGAATTCGTTATACACAGGATAAAAAACTATCTTGCTGCTAGAATGTCAATATATGACGCTGCCTTTTAAAAATCTATTTAAGACCGTAATTTTTGTTCTGCATCGTGAGGAAACCGGCACACCTGTGATATGTTTCAACGGTGTGTAAAGCCATGTCAAAGGCCTACAGGCGGTTTAAACTCTGACACCAGGTTATTCATCAACCATATGATACGAAGAAGATCCAAAGAGTCAATAAGAACCACGTCCGTTCGCATTAGCAGTGACAATGTGAGTAAAGGTGGCGCGTGAACGCCCCCACCCTTTTTAAAAATGCAGCGTACATGCGTATAGCCGTACCCATACTGGCGCGGCGTGATTTGGAAGTTTTACTTCATCTATATCTTATAAACCGATTTCTTTATTTTTTTATATATGTAAAATAAGTATTAAAGTGTACTTTTTGACTATTTGAGTTTGATAACGATATATCTATGTGACATACAATATATTTATATATTTAATACACTTTGAAGAAATGCCTAACGATTAAACACGTTATTGTGGCTAATTTATAAAAGATAGATATATACTATTAAAGACTTTTTTGTAGATCTTTTGGAGACCATCATCTTTGTAATACATACTTTTGGTGTATGATCAACTTATGCGAGGATAAGAGCTCGAAAGCGCATTTTCATCCGACTTGCTTCAAATTTATCGTGTCTGCTCAGCTCCTATGTGTTCTAGCGTTATGTTATATAGCCTATAACCTGCCCAGGGGTATGAACTACAATCGTACTAAGTTTAATTAAAATCCCTTCAGTAGTTTTTGACCCATGCGTGCACATACAGACAGACAGACAGACAGACGGACAGACAGACAGACAGACAGACAAAAAAATTACTGATTGCATTTTTGGCATCAGTATCGATCACCAGTCATCCTCCAATAATAATTTTGAATATATATTCAATGTACAGAATTGACCTCTCTACAGTTTTATTATAAGTATAGATATGTGAATTAGTAACGTCTTCACGCACACAGATTAGTGGATTACAGAACACTAGCTAATAATATTTTGGTGTTTCTGATTCTGTTTCGAATTTTGCAATACATTACTTTTGTTAAGATGCAACCGTGTAAGGTGGTTTTACAAAAAGTGTGTGTTAAAATAATATGAACAATCTGTACCAGTCCAAAATGTGCCTAGCATTCCTGGTTACGTATTTCAGTTTAAATAAAATCAATTTTATTTTTAACAACAGGTTAGGGGAGATGAGAAATGCACCTATAGAGACAAGATTGTCAAAAGGGGTCCTATTGTGCGTATCAATTCGTGGTTCGATTCGAAACAGTATTCGAGGTCCCGGGGCACCGGGGCGCGTTAACAAATAATAATAACTCGCAGCGATTACGGGCGGCGAGTCATCGACCTTCGAAAAATCTGACCTGCGCCGCGCGCCGCAAGGTTGCGAGCAAGCCACGCCGCGCGCTAGTCGCCTGTTCGCTACTCGATTCACTTGAATATTTTAAACATACTTCCTTACCTCTTTTGTATTACCATCTGAATCATTTATCAATCCCCATCAACGATTAAATACCACATGTGAGGTGGAGTGAACTTAGTTTAACATGATGCTAAACTCTTATCGTGCATTCGCTTTTATCGATTATCTGTTTTCAATTACGAGTTTGGCACATAATATAGCAAGCAATATTTTGCTGTCATTCTGTGACCTTTACTGGCGGAATTGGTAAACCCAAGGTGCTCGATTCGTATTGCAAAGAGTGCAGAAACTCGTCTTTCTTGAAAATATTGTATTGGTCGGGGTCAGAAAATGTCAACAAACCATGAAGGTGATGTAGGTGGTGGAAGGTTTTATGCAAACGTTTTACACAACAGTATAATTAAACATCGATAAAAATTGTATGGCGCATGCTTAGCATATAAGTTTGAACAATTATAATTATTCTGTAGACAGACAAGTATATTTGGATAAAGTTAGTTATTGTAATGCCGAGAAGTGGCATAGCAACCCGTATTCTCAGCGCCCAAGGTGACTTTTACAAATTACAACAAATGTGTGAAGATAAGCAATTAAGTCAGACCAATAGAGAAAGAGCACCTAATTCCCTGATTATTTTTGGCACATTTAAGATCATTTTATCGACTTCCATATTCCACGTGTCATTCTTAAAACATTTGGTAGGTACTATAGGTAACTATAGGTAATAGGCGGAATATGTACTTTAATAGATTATGTATATTAATTTCAAGCTAGTTTTAACAAAAATCTTTCTTTTCTTTTAAACAACATTTAAATCTAATTAACTCATTGTTTCTACGCCAGTTTAACTGTATCTCCGATTTATCTCGTGCACTGCATGCCAAGCGATTATACATATTGTAAACATAGCTTAAATAATGTATACACGCTCCCTGCACATGTATAGTATTTACAAGGCAGGTGTACGAAAGGCCTGCGCACACGTGGTGCTAAGTTTGCTTAGCTTGAGTTGTCGACGCAGGTCACCGTGACGAAAAAGCCAATTTTCTTGTGTAAATACTTGAACGGGAGCTCTCCGTCCGCGACTCGATGTAATCATTAGTTTGAGACTCGTGTCGTAAACTAACATGTATGTATGTACGAACTGTTATTATAACTAGAACTGCCTTGATGTCATACACATATTAGGTACCAGGCGACACTGCCCGCCAGCCAAACTAAATGTTGCACGGAATGCCGTCTTTAGCTTTTCATATCACTAATACAATATCTCTTCAGTAGAGTACAGTTTACATAGAGTTGGTAACGACGTTTATCTTAATTACGTTCCGGTTCAGAATTATTATACTTACTTAATATGTAGAACTACATTTTGGCTCGAATTCGGAAGACTATAACAAAATTGGAAAGCTGTAGTGGTTTCATTGTTCTAATAGCAAAGCTCTACTAGGTACAGTTTTTAATCTATAATTACTTGTGCGTTGTACCAAAATGTTTCCATTCTCCGTTTCTAGGTATGCAAGGGAAATTTATTTGTCCTTATTTATAGATTTAACTACTACAATCAACACTCATTGTCGCGATGACTAATATTAGTAAACAATTACAGACAATGTACTAAGGTACGAGTAAAACATCCAGCCGGCTATCTTATTTCAGCGACTACAAAAGTAATCAAGTTGTGATTACTGCGCAAAATACGTCAATTTACCTAATCGCGTAGTACAATACACGACGAATGAGGTCGTGGAAGGTGAACACCCCTCCAAGGAAAACCGTTGACCCCCTCGACCACATCCGTGTGTAGTGTGTACAGTGTACAGGCGCGCTACGTACCGCGATCTTGTTCTTAAATATAGTTTTTGCCGTCATTACATCGGGATTTATAAAGACATTGACGACGTTCATTGACTTTCCGATTTAAATATTATTTGCCAATATGTTCATGTAGTGCCCTACCACCTACATATACGTTCCTACATCGTACTCAACTAATATTGGATTAATAACCGATATAAAACTCAATAAAAACGTATAAAAATTGTTGACCTTGGCATTACGCCAGCATTGCTATGAACGCTGACTGCATTTCCCGGCTGTATTCTAATACGTGTTACTTGAAAATAAAACTATGAATTTTTATTCTATTCTTTGGTCATGTAGAGATTCAAACAAAGGTTTTGTACAAATATTTATACGTAGCTACTATATAACGTATATATCGCCTGCCAAAAATAACCAACCCAGTTAAATAAGCAATGTTTACTCTTCTTAAATGTTGCGAGATACTTTATACTCGAGTAAAAATATTTCATTAGCCGAAAATGTGCGCAATGAGCCAAGTGAAGGGAAATTGATGATGATCAAATCGTTGCGTAATTTATTATTTTCCTACACATAGTAGATACAATGACTTGTTTACAAACATGTTTCATTGGTAGTAATCAATTCGTTGAATATGCGCGCTGAGTGTGTTAGAATAAACTATGTAGAGCTGAACTTCGCGTCGTACGCACCGAACACGATCGCGGTTAACAATGTTTTAAGTTCTTTGTTGGAACAACCAACCAACCTAACTTATCAATTTACACATAAATAAAATTGTTTTTTTTTTGCTCTATGCGTGCGATTGTTTACACGATAAACAGAACAAAAATGCAATTAAATATAATTTTTGTCTGTCTGTTTTTTTGTTCCGGGTAATCTCCAAACGGCTGACCAATTTTGACAGGACTTTCACGGGCAGATAGCTGATGATCCGGGATCATCAGCTTTACTTTGATTTTCTAAAATGTTGAGGGTACCGCGGGAAAAAAAGTAAGTAATTAAATCTGCTTACTGCTGTTACGAACAGGTTTTAAAATCGAAATCCGAGGGTACGAGGTCCCGGACATCAGCTAGTTACTAGCTACGTTCGTAGGTATCGCGTTTTAGCAAAATATCCATAAGCGCAATGGCATTGATGGATATCTGCTCAATTTCCTTCAGCCGCATAATAATTACGTTCTCAGTCGCTGTTTTGAAGCGGAAGAAGTCTTAGACTTGCATATTTTTGCATGGGTAATGTTAATTTCTTGAAATATGTACCTAGAGCTATCAACAAGGTTTGAGTCCAGGTGGCTCTAAATACTTTTTTTTTAATGATATACAAAATGTATGAAATATTTCAACGACTTGTATGATGCGTGTAGCTGTATTGTATAATGTGGAAATGCAATTTGATGCTTACGCCGTGGCTCGTCCGGCGTTGACGAGTGTGCAAGGCCATCATTTAATTCGATGAGTACGGTCAGCCAGGCACATGTTTACGAGTAGTTCATCTCAACAAAGCTACATCCATGGGCGAACACTACGCATCGAAATTCTACGTAGGCAGGCACTCAGACAGGTAACACGTAGAGGCGTTACTGTGGGCGGCGAACGATGTATATTATACATCAGCTGTGTGAACAGCGAACACGTCACCATCAAATGACGTTAGCAGCTAGTACTAGTCAAAAATTTATCAATTCTTTTGCTATACGATTGGTCGAAGAAAGAAGTCATAGATCAACATCGAATTGGAGATATTTCATGGTATATATATGGCATATGTCACTTACATCTTCTTATTAATACATTACGCACGTGATCGAGGACGTGTCGCTGACCTGAAGGTATAACCTTCACTAGTTAAGAGACTCGAGTGTAAAAATAAAAACAACTACTTCGGATAATGATAAGAATTACTCAGCGACTTTATTCTTAGTTCCGTACAAAAGTGTTCTGCCAAACCCATTTAACGCATCACTAACCGATTACTTGAATATTATTACATGGTATAATCATGTTGGCGTGGAGCTTAGTAATGCCTGAAGCTGTCTTCAGCTTGAATTTTTGTTTGTTCAGATTACTACCAATCTCGGACAGAAAAGCCACATATGGTCGGTTTTACGTTCAACCAAAGCCAAATTCTACTTTCTATAGATGGAAGAATATACAAGCTACTAGTGCTGCACATTTTGGAAGAGCATGGCTTAAACGGGGAGGCCTATGTTCAACAGTGAACGTCTTTTGGCTGATGATGATGGCTTCTAATAATGCTATGTTTGGTAGGGTAAGTGGCAAACTCATTTGGATTCTATATTATTTTCGATAAATAATATAATATTTATATGTCTAATTTAACAAATTGGAACACTATATTAGAATGTGGTTCTAATAGAAACTACAAGGATCATTGTTACTCCGATAGGAATCCTATTAACTAATGACTTTGTTTTGATCGACGTAGCATGGTACTCAAAGATTGTAACGTTGTTGAAGTCAAACAGTTTGCTAGTATGAAGATAAACTTGTACTTAATTGAATATTACTGTTATCTATCATTCAGGAAACATCAAATAACATTACTGATGATAATGAATTGCTGTCAGTAATATAAGATTGATGAGTATTCATTTAAAATTCAGTGCATTGTAATAATGATAACTTAATGTTACAGTAACATTTTCATAATTCAATTAATGTGCAGGTGTTTGTAATGAGAGTTATTTGGTTTACAATAAAAGAAAATCTTTAATTCTGTAGTAGGTACAGTCCATAAGCAAAAGAAGATACCTAATTGGAAACCTCTGACATCACATCTTATACTTCCGCACTTAAGTTGGTTTAAAAAGTCCCTACATTTATATAAAAAGATAAATTCGCAACACGAACTGGTAGTTACGCAATTTACTGAGCGTATGTCATTAGCAGTGGCAGCGATTGGAAATGCAGGATACCGTTTTTAAGTACCGCTACAGAAAATTGACGTAAAAATATCACTCGTCCTCTTACTGTTAGATGGAAATCGAGCATTCAACTTTAGCTGTTGTTGTTTAACGATCGCCCATAAATACGGCCTGTGACGGACCTTGAACTTTGTTTGTTATCTCCGCAACTGTATTAATTAACTCGCCGCTTCAGTAATCCAATAATACAATGGTTCGATTCTTATTTCTGTATTCAATGCACTCGGGATTTAGAATAGATACGTTTTCTACAGTTTTACGATTTCGAGTTTCAATTATAATGATTCAATAACGTTTGGCAATTAACCATAAGTGATTGTTATAATTCTGGGTTAACTTAAGATTTCTCTTAGTGTTTAGTTTAGTCTTGCAATAATTACGCAGGTGAATAAAATGTAGGCCAAAGCACGATCAAATACAATTTGTGTTTATTAGCCAGTAGATTATTATGTTCTGTGTTTGTGTAATTATGTACACAGATAATAATTAGTATTATTTAAGGCTTCTAGGAATTCCTTGTAAGCCATTACTTAGCATTAACATTCATTAGAATAGATAAGAGCTTAATTAGTGAAATGACGCTCTAACTACGGTTTTAAATCGTTTAAAAGAGGTCCACACCCTCCGATTCAATTTCTAATAATCGGACAAGACTGTATCGGATGATACAGGTATCGTTATCGTTCATCATCATTCTTGGGTCTTTATGTAGAGAATTTTACGATTAAGAATTTCCGGAAATCCGATTGAATTGGAAGGTGAAGAGAGCGTTATGACTTATGAGCAATTAGGCGTAAGATTTTTTTAACAGAACAACCGGAAAGTGTGGTTTGCGTGAGGACTAAAAATACGAAGCAACTTTCGACTATTTTCGGCATTGGCTGTTACGAAACCATTTGCGAAAGCGATAGTTGCGACATCGCCGGACCGCGCCGCGCTGTCTTATGACAACTACCGTCTTTCGATACCATCGTAACTAATGGCGTTAAGGTATGGATAGACTCGGTCAATATTTCTAACACTCGAGTCAAATTTTATATGCTTTACTCTAAAACGAAGAAATTATAACATAGTAATATAGTCGTATCGAAGTGTAGTCGAAATATTGTATTTTGTAATTTCAATACCCTAAGGGTAGTTATGTGATGTGTATATGCATACCGGATCAATAATAAAAAAACACTTGAACACATTTATAGTTGGTTACGTCAATGTCAATATCTATGCATATAACATACAGTTGGAAACAAACATACGATACAGGTATTTAAAGCATGCAGCATGCATTAAATTAAGAATATAAGTTAGCTAGCTATAGATACGTAAAAGAGGTCGTTAAAATTTATTTATATTTTCCTGTATGCAATAAAAATAAGTTCAAATCTTAAAGATTGATTTAATCATACAAATAGTAACTACCATTATAGCAGGGCTAGCATTAGCTCCTCCACCGCCGACTCTACCAAAATTCCGCTGAGTAATACGGGGGCTACATCAATGAACGAACGCGAGCACTGGAGCAATAGGGTGCTTACGAATAACATTTTTATGTATTAGGACGTTGCCTCTCATAAAACACACACACAAAACGAGGTACGCAGGCGATTACTAAACTTCGAACTTCAAATTGTTGACTAAGTGACTACTGAATGCTATATCTCCGTTTTTAGAAGTAATATAGGTATATATAAGGTCGGTATTTCGTTTTACTACATAAAGTATTGCATTTAAATGGCCGACGACCCTTAAACCGCCCCTCTTCTATCCCATCGGTAATATTTTTATAGTCGCAGAATGCGAGCTAAGGAGAATGTTCGGCAGGTAAGCAAGGAGGTACTCGGTGTAAACTAGATAGAGATGACGGTAAGCTACATGTAGAACTGGTTCAGGCGGGCTGCGGGCTGGCAGCGGGGGGCAGAGGCCGGGGGCTGCGGGCCCCAGACGCGGGGCGTCATTGACCTGCGGCCCCCGCGCCCTTCGTCCCTGGCGCGACACCCGCACGACACCGTAACTTCATTGTATCGCTGCACTGCGAATTATATTCGATGTAGCGGCCACTTTTTTGCCAGCAGACTTCTTAGGAGACGTGGCCTTAAGTACCTACATACTTGAATGTAGTTATTTTATTCTCCCTATATATCTATCATCAAAAAAGTAAAGTTCCCTAAAAGTTCTTTCTTTGGCAAACGGAGAGCTATATTTTTTATTAAGCTATATTGATACCTATTAAAATAAATGTACATCTACCATCGTAGATACAAGGATTCTGAATTCAGGTATAAATTTTAAATCAATAAAATATTGAAAATTGTCACAGAAGTCAATGCACCCACTCGTCACTTTAGGCTTCTAGCGTTGCATTGAACGTAAAGTCAAAAACCTTCCGACGTGAAGACAAGTTTATTTATTAAAACTGCACAGCAACAGAACAAATCGCACAAATGTAACAAAAACTTTTCCGAAGGTCGTCCGGGGCGAGACAAGTGAGCATTCAGCCGCCACCCGACCTACTGGGTCAAGTTCATTATTTAAGGATGAATAGATAGGCAGAGGGAGAAGTTCAAATGCTTTATACCCTTGCTTCAAAACCGTCAAGGTGATTTAACATAAAGAACTCAATTTATAGAGCTTCTACAGTTAGTAACGATCCTTTCGAAAGTGAGAATTGACTATCAACTCGGTGAAATCTTTAGGTGTTATGACAGTTTTGAATTTCCGAGAAAATTATCAATGTTTGGGCAAATGAACGTGTTGAATAGAGCGTTATGGCTTTAGTGATAATTTTATATTTACATTTTATCTTTAGTTTTATCTACGTATATCTTCAAAGACATTGTATAAAGATAAACTATCAGATCATTCGTACAGTTCAATGATTTGTTATTCTACTTACACATATTCTTAAGATAGCTCTACCATAGTCGAAGTGCGTAGCTCTATCATAAAGAACGCGTAAAAAATTTAAAAAGTTACTTTGTCACTTCGATCCTATAAGTTTATTTTTATAGCAACACCAAGCAGCAAACTTTGAAAAAAGAAAAAAGTTTTTCCTAAACTCGAATTGCGCTCCGTATTAAATAAAGTAACATTTAGTGGAAAAAACCTTACAAAAACAATATTTCTATTTTTCTATTTGTAAACATTTAGAAATAGAAAAACAAGAGAGTATTTAGCCGGATGCACTAATTAAAAAAGGCTATTCTGACAAGATCTAAACATAAACGTGCAGACAATACAATGTACATATTATTGTTAGGAATAGAAAGTGTTTGTATTGAATAACCTCTTCCAACACGCAGTTTAATATCTAGAAATGTCCTATTTGAAGAAATTATAAATCGATTTTGATAATTGTTGGTTTTAGGCAACAACGACTACGTGTCCGAGTTCGACCCCAAAGGAATCAAATCTAGGGCTTATCATGTTTTCTGTTCCTGTCTAAAACTACGAAAATAAGAAAAAAAATAAGATTTTTTTAAATAAACACTTACTTCTTTAAACGTATTGCATATTATAACAGCTGTGATTTTCATGTCAATTCACTCATGCACAGTGTATTTTGTTTATTTTGAAATGTAGGTAAGTAGATTCCAATATGAATTTTAGATGCGTAACTGTGGCTTGCTTAATATTAATACGATAGCCAAATTTATTACCTATAAGAAGCAAGCGGTAACATTATGCGGGTCGCTCAGATAACCTTCTATTTGGGTAAAAATTGGGTCTCGCGCTGGCACGCTTACCTACATACATATCTTTTAATAATCGTGTTTGTACACATTATTCCTGACTAGATGTGACGGTTATGCCTACGAGAAAGGTTTATTAGTTGGCCAGGATAAAAGTTGTTGCCAGTTATTGTACTCTACAATGAAAATAGAGCACACCTGGTATACATTTACTAAAGAAAAACGTAATGATGATAATAGAGCTATACCTACTATAATATAATTAATTGAAAACTGTCATATACTAAATCAGTAATAATAATTGGAGATCCACTTTCTATTAAAATTTCATTTTCGTAGCAAAAGCGTAGCCGCGGCACAATACTGTTTACAAAATATAAATAAACCAAGGTGACGCCAGATGTTACTGGCTCCTTATCCGTAGGCGTAAGAAGATCTTTGAGTTACCACAAAAACAGTTTGAACATACATTATCGTCACGTACGAAACATTTTTGCTGGTTAACTATAACTACACGGTTTTCTGCGTTTCGAATGGCCATGAATTTTAATGTAGCAAACTTTTGTAGACAGGTAACGATCGGTTTACGACGGCACTAGACTGTTTTATACGGTTCATGTCTGTATAGATAGCTGAATATTTATAAATTATACCTATTCGAATAGTATAGTATCGAATAAACGTGTCGAAACCAATGCCATTGAATTAACGTGCAACTGATAGGTATGCCATTAAAATATATTTAATTGTTTATGTTTCTGTAGAGAGCATTAAATTCCTATTTACGTGTTAGAATGCTCCCAAGTTTTATTCACGAATTTTGCAGACCTAAATTTGTATTGAATAATAATCATAATACAAAAAAAAAGACTATTTTAATCAACCCAAAGTTACGATATCAATGATTAAAAATACTGGTTACGATTAACTTTTTTAAGGAACTACAGATATAATTTAATATTGTAAATTCACGAAATAATAATCCTTAAGCTTTATGAGTTTTAGTTTCGCACTAAATTTATTTGCTGCTATGAATATTTATTTATTAAAATGATCATAACCTCCGATAAAACTTGCCACAAAAACTACAAAATATTTTTAGTTTCCGCATATCGGCGGCACGGACGCACCGACCGTCATCATCGTAAAGCTATTGTATGCACGTAGTAAAAGCTTTCTACGGTCATTTTGCGTCGTATGAATACATAGAGCCATTGTTGGGATAGCTTTACCTATAGAAATATGGCCGACGTGGGAAACTTATGAACAGCTGATCGATACGAGGTTTTACGAGAATGAGGGTGTAAAGAGTATTATACGAACATTTTTAGTTTCCCAAAGAAAATATTATATTGTCTTAACATAGCATCAAGGACTTTCGAATAACTATAGAGGCCGTAGTGTTGAAATAATATAGGTAGGTAGTTATATTATTACTGGACGATAGTAAATATAACCCAAATGTTCAATCTTCAAAACTGTAATATGTAGATGATTGCGACAAGGTGCAACAGAAAATTAAAAATCTAAAATAGTTACTAAACATATTATATTTTTTTATCCGCGACATATCAGCAAACCGATGGTACCTCATTTAGGGTCGTAGCACATATATCAACCCGGAAAGGGAACGTAACCATATCAACTCGAGCCGTACAGTATAATTGGTATGGAACTCCCTACTGCAAAGCAGACTCATTCGGATTCGTAACGTAATCGCCCCGGCTCCGGACCGGCGAGCCGTAAGCTCCGGCGTCGCCTAGCCCTAGCCGAGTCGACGTATCGGAGCAACTGATCCGCTTTGGTTACGTCTAAGACCAGATATACACTAGACCGGTGATCAAGTAAGTAAGTAAGACGTCTGTCTATCTATCTTGCTTTATCCTACACTGTACTAAGGTCTTTCTGTTTCGCACAGCCAATCTATAGTAGGAATTACTTGTTATTGAAAATCTATGGGTTACGTGAGTGTTTGACGGCGAGGCGAAAGGCGATACGGTGACGATCGCTTTCCGATTTGATATATGTGCTATGACCCTTACAGTTTAAAGTGCATTCGATTATTTTTCTCATGTATCTTGTATAGCACTTCTACATTGAACATGCACCACGTCAAACGCCGTAGCATCTGGTAGTCGAGGTCAAAACATTCCTTTTTACGAAACTAATTTAGGCAATTGCCGCGACACTGAATGATTTCTAACAAAAAAAATTGCCTAGTATAGTCATATATTTTATGATTTACTAAGCGTGGTAAACTGCTTTAGATTTTTTTCATTGACGCCTTGGTTGGTTGGAGGATTCTGTTTTAATATAAAATACGTTAAAAGGGACTGGCTTCGTTATACATTATTAATTGTGTTTAAATAATCATGAATATTCTGGTTTCCTTAAGGTCGGCCGGTACTATAAGTATAAATACGCCATTGTTAATTTTACCGATCGATTTTACGTCATTAAAAAATAATTTAAAGCTTACGTAAACAACTATTGAGAGAAAGGTACCTTTCAGTTATAAGATATTTAATGTATTCTAGAAATGTTAAACTTCTTACCTTAATCCAAAAATTAAGGTCTGCAAAATAAGCTTGCGATCTGTAACAAAAACATTTTAAGTTAATACACGATAGAAAAAATACGTTTTCAATATTTTTAGTTTAATTTTACAGGATTGAGTACTAATTAAAACACACATAAAACAAAAGCGTTCCAGTATCACGTTCGTAGCGTTCATGTTAAAAAATTTGGTACATATCCCGTTTTTGATGTAGCAATACCTACATTTTATTTATCTAGTTACCTATTCCTAATATTCAATCAGACATAGACTAGACAGTAACCTATTCCTTCATTTGATAGTAGCGTTTCGCAAAAGCGATGATAGTGCAGGCCTACTACGGTCTGGAGCAGCGACGAATAAAAACGAGGTAACTTGTTGCATCCGTGGAATACAACAACAAAAGATACCGCGCGAATCGAGTAGCAAACACTCATGCAGAAACGATTTGTGATTTCAGTACTTATCACAAATCTGATCAATAAGTGCTTCGCCTAATATATGGAAAATTGAAGCTCATTCTTCTTTCAGTACTTACTTGGTATCGGTTCAAGAGATGCTTTAGAAAAGGTAATCGATTTGGAACCTATATTGTTTAGGATAATTAATAATAATGATGTATGTTAGTTTGCTGAGGAATCACTTAAACAACTACAAGCAATAGCTATCTCCTTTCGAGCGAAACTCATCGTAACTAATCTTTTTGTCGCTGTCTTTTACTAACAATGAAATCAGATTTTAGTAACGAGTTTTAAAAATACAATAAGGATGAAGACGCTGAATATTGTGACTCTTAAACCGTTCCCACAACATATCATTAACTCTTCTTAATCGTAACATGTCTTAAATCCCGACATTCAACAGATCATTTGATTGCGCTTTGTAGAATTCATGTATCGTCTTTCTTGTCCAAGTGATTTGAAACAGCTTTCGTATAAGATTAAAACACAATTGAAAATAATATAAATAGAAACTTGACCACAACGTCGATAGGCGCGCAGGTACTCGATGAATTTAATGAGAACAAAAATTATCACACTGATGGAAGAGAACCTGAGATAAGTAATAAGAAAATTATCCTTCCTCTTAGGCTATGTACTAATTTTACGGCTTCTCTACATCATCATCAGCCGGACGACGTCCACTGTTGAACAAAGGCCTTCCCCTTAGGACGCCACAATGAATGTCAACTTGCCATTTGCATCCACCGGTTGCCCGCATCTCTGATGATATCGTCGGTCCACCTGGTGGGAGGCCTGACAACGTTGCGTCTTCCGGATAGTGGTCGCCACTGGAGAACCTTTCTTCCCCAGTGGTTATCGGTTTTACGAGCGATATGGCTCTCTACATAAGTAAGTACAATTATTTAAGTCACTTTTCACAAGTCTTGTTCATTTTGAAAATCTGCAAGCACTGGATAGATTTTCAAGAAATTCTTGTCATATCACTTGTCATATACTTTATCTTAAAATTTCACTCTCTGTTGAGTCTAGTATATCTAGTAATCTCTGTACGTTGCCCAGCGACGTCAACGAGGGACTTGATGACTCTTCATCATTATTCTATCGGTCACCAGAACTACGTCCGCTGCTCTACAGCGATATAAATTACTCTTTTCCAACATTCAACAACTTCCGTCGTTGCAGTACCAATCTTAACGGGTAGACTATTTTTTGTTGAGCTGTAGAGTAAGATTCGAAGTCTTAATTGATATGAAGCAGAAACATTTCACCGAAACTTAAAACAACTTTTAAAGTAGAGCCATCACTAACAGCTAGCTTGCTAAGAAGTTTGCAAGTTTACCGACAAGGAAAATAAAGTTTCTAATTTTGGCGTCAATTTTTGTGGCCCTTAAG
Source organism: Abrostola tripartita (assembly GCA_905340225.1). Classification (NCBI taxonomy): domain Eukaryota; kingdom Metazoa; phylum Arthropoda; class Insecta; order Lepidoptera; family Noctuidae; genus Abrostola; species Abrostola tripartita. The sequence goes on from HG996494.1 coordinate 4,976,092, forward strand.
TCGTTCGAAATTATGTTAATATTATAATCTCTAAAGGTGCCAAGACTAAGACTTGACTTTTATGATTTCTTTAGGCACATAGTGACGTACGTGACATCACGAGCAACAATAGGCGTGCCAATTCGTCAATGAACGGCGCGAACGCACGACATGGCCGCCGCAAGATGGCGGCGGTGAAAGTGGCCGGTGGCCGATGGTCGCTGCCGTCGCCTCGTTAAATCTTTGCACAACCTGTTCTAACTGTTATAACTAATACTGGGCTAATTGCTGGCGTTTGAAGACCCAGTCTAAATATGCTCGTTGGCCAGTTACGAGTTACTGTATGACTGACACAATGTGTTCGGCTGGTTTTGCAGCTCGGTTCAGATTAATTCAATTCTAAGCAACTACTTCTGTCTTATTAAAGATTTGATAAGGCCCATTGGACTATTAAGCTGGCCTCAGATTTAGCTTGATATTTAGAATGTTCCATTTGGCTTGGCATACCTACACGACTTGTGTACTGTGTGCATCACTATGCAGCTTGATATGAAAACCACGAAATAGCTTACAAGAAACCATTACTGCACTGTACAAAGCTACTTCAGGTCATGTTAAAGCTTATATAAAAACTTTTTTAGATGTTAAGTATACCCCGCATAAGATACCTATATTTTATATAGGTTAAGATTAAGACACTCTAAAAATAGTTGTAACAACTAATGTCAATGTATATTGTTTGATATAGCAATCCATAGCGCTGACCCTGATCGTAGATTGAGGCCGCTGGTGGTTTCGCAACGTGCGCCCGCGCACCGCATCCGGAACTTGCATCGCTCCAAACTGTATCACCTACATACATGATCACGCTAACTATTGTTACATGGAAAATTCGTTTCCTGTTTAATAACAATGTTATTTTATATTAGGTGTATTACGTTCATTTTTGTAACTGCCAATATAATGCGGCAGGTACATATGCTACATTATCGAGTTTCACTCTGCAGAATATCTTACATTGCGAACTAATCACAGCACAATCATTTGAACGGGACGTCACATACATTAAGCTGCGTCCCGTTCATATAGGTACCTATGTATGTATAGAAATCAGTACATCAGTGTTGTAACCATAACACATTTAATACAGTTGATGAGTATGAGAATAAAACTGTGTATTTTGCCAACAATACGCAAAGAAAGCTGCCAGCAACACTTTCATTTGTGTTTAATAACTGGGTTGTGGACTAACTGGTAGAATTTATTTTTATTGTTTATGTGAATGACAAGTATTCTGCAAAGCCAGCGATAAAGGTTACCGTTTTTAATAAATTGAAATGTTAGGAAACAATATTAATTACTTACTGCGGAGTAACATATTGTAATAAAATTTAATGTACACAAATAAACTGATGTAGATAAGTTCGTTTGATCTCCTTGACTTCATTTTGATTTTATGGAAGACTAGCTTCTGCTTGGGACTTCGTGGGAAATTTCATCGTGACTTTTCCGGAATTCAAAGTAGACTGTAATTTTACAGGACCTGTATTTTATCGTTTCTAAGTCGAACATATTGACGGACAAGTTGACGTAATATTTAATATTGCCATCTTCTTCTTCTTATCGTATGGTTGATGAACAACCGGGTGTTAGAGTTTAAACCGCCTGTAGGCCTCTGACATGGCTTTACACACCGTTGAAAAATCTCTCAGGTGTGCCGGTTACCTCACGATGTTATCCTCCACCGTTTTTAGCAACTGATAACTGATTTATAATACGCACATGAATTCGAAAAGACATTGGTGCGTGCCGGGGTTCGAACTTGCGACCTTTAACTTGGCAGCCCAACGGACATACCATTCAGGTATTAGTTTTATAATTTACCAGTACTTTACATGAGTAAACTGAAGTAAAGTTAACGCAAATTCGTAGGACACTCTAAAGCAATCAGTGCAAGACGAATATCTTACCGAAATCATAACGGATATATTTAACGCAACTAGTTACCAACCTAAGTATAATCTTTTAGTGGTCGATAATTAAGATCTTCTTCATTAAGTAAAGCAATTGAAATGGAAGGTTGTGCTCCATTAAAATGGCACCTTAAAAAATGGCTCATTGAGAAATGTTTTATAGTTTAAATGAATCTGATATGATGTATGAGGGAGATAGAATTCATTAAATATTTAGCTAGATGCATAGTAAACATAGACAGTATAATAATAATACAATCTACTCGATTTAAATCTCGTAGAGGTTACAAATAAAATCCCAATTGAATTTCGAACCATTCAGAAAGAAACGAAGTCGTGGGCGGAATCAAATACTTATAGGTATAATCGGCTTTGGAACTGTTATTAAACTCAGGTGTACCTAAATAACATTTTTCTTGCATTTTACGAGACAATAGCCAGAATCTTCGAGACTCGCAAATTAATGGGCATAAATCAGACAAACCGTCCGTTCCCGCGATGAATTATTACGAATCATGGACGCATGTAAGGCAATCTTGGTCAATTACTGCCGCCTAACCTTGCCTGTTCGTGGGGATGTGACGTCATGGGCCCGACTATGAGTTTCCTTTAAGCACTATAGCTATAAGTAGTATTACTAGATTAGAAATAAGCGCAAATATAAAAATATTTGATACATAAACCTAAATTAGATAGTAGTAGGTAGGTAGGTATTGAATTCATTTAATGATAATTGAAGTTCAACAGCATAGTAATCGTAAAGTTTTAAATCATTTGCCTTGTTATTTATCAATCATTTTATTTGTTGGTCAACACAAGACAACATCACATTTCACCAATGTACAATGAATGGTTTGTTTTTATTTCATGGAATAACGAAATCATAGTGTGTCCACGAAATCTGCTGTATCAATAAAATAATCCGATAACCCATCGACCTATCTTGGTGTGGCATAGGACGATACGAGTGTGAGCACCGAGACAAAGTCGAGGCCGTTAACCTCCGGCTATCAGCTGACGACATCGGTCCAACCGCGAGAAATTATCTTTCACGCCATATTTCGGTCGTTCACTGCCTCCGTCCTTCGTCACTGAAACAAGTGACAGTCTGACAACTATGACAAAAGGTTCTACAAATTATTTGCCATACAGATCACTTGAATTTTATCTGAAGATTTTCTTATTCAACATTTTTAAACTCATCAAAAAGTTAAACCCTTTTTGTTTAACACCTTAAATTCGTAATAATACCAGGAGTAGTATTAAATTAAAACACAGACATCGAACTGCATGCGTGATTCACAAAAACTTCCGGTCGCTTACGTTATTTTGGGTGTTTGACCCGTTTATTCGGGGGCATTCTTTGAAATTCATCTCCAATGAGTAAGATTAATCGAACATTCCTCCGCATTTGAGATATGTCGTACAATATTTCAACATTTAATAGTTATAAATCATGTAGGTTTAGATCTAATTTATAATGACTGATGTTTTTATTTCTTTGATATTTAGATGGCCTGTTTATTCGTAGATTTTAACGTCCTTCGCCTGTGTCATTGACTACGCGTCGCTTGCGCATGTTCAGGTACGCGCGCAAATATCGCGACCCAGTTAGTTGGCGCAGACCGACCGCCCCAGCTCATCGCGCATGGCATCCTTCTATAAATAGCTGTAATGTTGAGAAAGCACGACTAACATCATATTATTTTCTTTCGACGCCTATTGGTTTTGAAATTCAACTGACTATGGATCCTGGTGCAACAAATGTTTGATTTATTTACAAACATTAACTGTTTAAATCTTAGTCAACTTGATTGGTTAGGTAAAGATTACATTGGTTTTTCCGATACAGTCTTTAGACTGAAATAATGGATACAATTTGATATCTATCGATCTACGTAGAGTCACGTATCACATCAATAGTTACTATCACATAAGTTACTATTGCAAAATGTTTGTCCATATTAAAAGCCGTATTTTGTACAGATTAGATCGTCTTTAAGATGTAAATATCAATTTGTGCTATGGAAAGTACCACAATACAAAGTTATAAAGTAAGGTGCTTGAGCTTTAGGCAATTATTACGATGTTACCCCACTTATTCCAATATTTTTTTCCTAATACGAAGTAAGAAACACGATTGTCTTCTTTTTATTTTTAGAACGCATTTAGAGACTTATATTATTTATTTTAGTTAAGCAAATGGTTACCATATTAAACAGAATCGTGAGAGTGTCTGGTGACCCAACGCTCGTCTGCGATGTCGAAATTTCACAAGTGGGCACTTGTACACTCGGGCACGAGTTAAAAACCCGTCCCCATGAGCCTTGAAGCACTTGGCCACTTGCCACGCCCACTGGAGGAGCTGGACAGCATTTTAAACCATTCAGTATAGTTATAATAACGTCCTAATTGGAAAATAATAATATTTTTAATGTTAATAATTACCTTCACCCATATTTCAAAAGGAAATGTTTAAAACACATTCCTTATTTAATAATTTTCTATCTAACAAAGGCCAGATGTTCAACACTCGCTGATTAAGGAACAATAAAGTTGCTCATCGCCGTTTCCGCATACGTAACCATCTTTATCAAGATAATGGCATTGAAACATGCTAACACGGTAAACATTTCCTCATTTTAAGTCAAGCAGTAGTAGCGATTGTCATTTTCAGGTCATCGGCTACCTATCTCGGATACGCTTTTATCGTACGCGACTTTTGATAAAGTTTGCATTATAGAGTAACATTTCTTTACAAAATCCTTTGCGAGCAGGCATCGACCGCGACCGGCTAACGGTACATGTCTCTCAAACTAAGTTGAACTCGATATCAACCGTGGCAACAACAAAATCCCTGAAGAAACACTTACTTTATTTTAGATTAAAAAATAGATTTCATTAAAAGCACGACACCGCAATCCGGTTTCTGTCCACGTATGCGATCGCGCTCCTCAAAGGAGTCTCGACATTTACCTCGCGAGAATCGACGACGCCAACTCAGGCACGACGACGGACGTAGCGCGAGCAGCTCTTATTCACTGTCACCGATTCCACACAAAACCAACTTCAGTCACTTTAACTGCGCAATTTTTAAGCGTCTAATCCAGTTTTTATAACAATGTCCAAGAGTATTTAAGATGATTCGACAAGAACCCACGAATTTAAAGACGGCTAAAATCGCTCCGACAAGCGACAATACGACCACACACGGGCAAAGCTCGAGGTAGACTGAGTCAAGTAGGTACTGTGCCCGGGCGGGTAGAGGGGGGACGAGGTCTCGTTCGCTCTCGCAATCACGTCCAAGCAGGGAACGCGAGGCAGGCCGAAAGGTAACGAAACGAGCCGAAGAGCACCCGCTAATCCCGCTATCACCGCTATGGTATGACGGGAGATCGCAGGGGCGTGCACGTGCGTGCAGCGGACAGCGACGGCCTCCACTAGTGCATTGGGACCTGTAACGTAAACGTAAAAGGACAATGACATATATTATATTCTTTGTTACTGTTTCTACAAAACGCGGACGTAGATTTTGTACGTTATTTGTGTTAATAAATAAATATAAGAGTTTAATAATAGGGATTGTATCCCCTTATTAAATATAGAGTTACTAAACTGGTAGAGAATTTTAAGTAATTGAGTATTTGGGAGTAATAACTAGAACGTTTTTCGGAAGTTTTTATAGTTTGTACCGTTTTTTTTTAATTTTCGCTTACTTTGCCACCTTGTATCTTGTCCGCCTTTGCCAACTCATTGAAAAAATGGCGCCCAAATACTTTATTGTGAATACATTACTCCTTTTTGAGTCGACAGTTTTCCGAGCCTTTTCAAGACATTTTACGAGATGAGAAGTTAATGAATATATTGTTTAGGTGTTACGTAGTTTTTTTTCTACGAGAAGGTACTCTTAAAAAACTTTTTTGAGCGCCTATTTTCCAATTTGGAGCGAGCTGCAAATATATGAAAATTTTAAATAAGCACGTCAAAAGTCCCAAACTCAAGAAAACCTTTTCGGGCAAGGTTTTTTAGTAGGTACCTACCTAATGTAGGGTTATATGTGTAACGGTATATTTAATAACTATTATAGGTAAGTGTGCTTAATCATGTTTTCCGTAATATCTCCTCTATTTAACTAAATATGTTTCCAAAAGTCATGTAGTTATGAAAATACTTTAGTGGATATACTTGGGTACTTAATCAAAAAACGGGATAGGGTTTAATGTACCAATATTTAGATGTACCTCATACTGAACAAATATCTTCAACAATATAGCATACAGTATAAAAACAAATCCGTTATGTGGCAATCAACACGCAACAAAAACTTGAACATGAAGCAAATTTCTCTGCGCGCGCTGTTTTTGCACAGTTCACGGTTGAATCGCGTTCCGCGGTATTGCCAGGAAACTCGTTACTTATACCCGAGTGGGAGAGTGACGGACTAGTACTGTTGTATAGTGTTAACTCTTTTTAACACTTAATAAAATCTTGGTGATGGTTGATGTATTCCGTCGACTTTCTTCGCTATCGGGCCACGTTCGCACAACTTTCCGATGTCATTGTTCTCTGAACACGTGGGAAGGTTTTGTTTTTGTTCCACTTCCATTTGATTTTCTGGTCTTTATGACTAACTTGCGTTGTTATTAAAATATTACTGTTACTTCATGAGTTATGCCTATTTCTTTTGATTTATAAATCAGGTTTCATATCGGTTGAGAAGTTGGTTAAACTTTTCTCCTTATCCCTTTAAGATCAATTCATCTCAAAGCATTACTGATATTTGTGTAAATCCAACGTTATGTGATGTAATAAAACCTAAAGACTCTAGATTGTATTATTATACTATAAAACACTTATTACACATTCGCTGAAGATTATTAAAAATAACTTCTAATTCTGTACGTGCACACAGTTTAAGCGTATTATTATACACACATAAATGGAACGTGTTAATTTAATGAATAGGTATTCAAAAATCAATTCATAATCGTTGTTTAAAAATAATTTACACGAGCACTTGACACTTTGTAAAAGGTAGAGCTCTATTTAATTCAAAGAATGAAAAATGATAGTTATCTGAGATTAGAAATATCTCAACACTAGGGAACTGACTACGTAGTTGTTACATATATTATATATGTATACATCACCGTAGTCAGTTCATCGTCTAAAAATACCAGTTTATATAAAGTCAATGCTCTTACATGCAGAAAGTGTATTGACTTTACAACAGGTGCAACAAGGCTTTAAAAGCCTTCTAAGAAAAGACAAAGTAACGTCTTCTTTTCGTCCTAACTAGTAATTGAAGATCACTCACAAGACATATAACATAAGTAGTTAATTACGATACAATACTCCGAGATTATCCGTGTTCTACTTCGGTACAGACGGCCGATTACGTGTGCGATACAATGTACAAAGTTGCCAATACCCGCGATAACCTTTAATGTCTATCCACGATTTCTACAGTAATCAATTCTCCTGCTTTTTACGAATTATAGTTATAGAGCAGTAATCTCTATGTTTTGTCACATTTACATAGATTAGCATAAATATTTTCCCAACAATAAGCATAGTGATATTATTCTTAAGTAAAATGGTTTTCTATTATTCAGTACACAGCCTCGTAGATAAGTAAAGGATGATATCATATATATCTGCTAAGGTTTGTAATCGCAAATCACGAGTTCACAACAATACTATGTGCAACGTGGAAATCCACGTGACACGTTTGTGTACAAAATACAATTTACTACGGCCGCTTACGAACGGCTGACGCTCATAATACACACATGAAAAACTGTGTAGAGGGATATTATGTTTTGTTCTTATAAATGGGTCATTGTTTCCTTATAGACGTCAGTCTTGTAGGTACTACTGCCGGTCATTGCTTGGGTGCCTACACTACCTACTTGACACCGAACACCTTCATCATCGTACATCTTAGTAAAGCAAATATTTTGGTTGAGTACGAACACACCGACTCATTCATCATGTATGCGTCATCTGTAGGTCAGGTCAACTGTATCCTGTTTGACTCTTTTGCCAAAAGGTCAATGTAGAGTCGAATGTAGCCCTTTTCTCTAATACTGCTCTTACACACCAAACGCGTCTGGATCTGAAAAATTGTGTTTTAGAGAATTATTAGCAGGTACTTAAAAAGACAATATGTGATAGAATATTTAACAAATGATTTAGAACTGTATTTAGGCACGTTCATGATTGGTATGAGTCATGGGGCGGCATGAAAATCTCTATAGGCTTTTAAAAAAATTGATGGTATTTAATTTGGTTGGCTTGTAGCTTCTTTTTATTCACTTAATAATTCTAAATAAAATGTTATTATTTACAAATACTACGATAATGCCTACCATTGAATTTCTTGTAGGATAGAATAACGTAAGCAAAAGCGCTACGAAATGCTACGCCATTCGCAGGCTAATAACCTATTTCTCATAACTAACTGATAAGGGCTTGTTTATTTATTTATACCTATAAATATTGTTTTTATATGTCAGTAAAACATAGAGATTAGGTTGACATGGAAATAGAAGCAAGTCTAACATTAGCTAAAACGTATTACACCGTAGGTCGCGCAAAATATTAGGGAACGACCTTGTCGACCGGATTGGCCTATTTTATTGACGAAAAAATAACTTTGTTTACGTTCTTTAAAAAATATATTTCGCAAGGAGAAATTAAACCGTGGCGAATGTATTTATTGTTTCGTCGCTAATTCTTCGAAATCTCCGAATATTATCACGGATTTCGTCTCAACACTTGGCGTCTTAAAAAATGTGAATAGTTGTTGATTGTTGACATGTGGTTGGCATCGTTTCTGAAGGTTGATAAAATTATGTAGCCAGATTCTAATGTGTGAGGCAATTCCGAAACAAAAATATCTATCAAAGTAGACAAAAGCACTGTCGATTCTGCCGATAGACTTGTTATTTAAGTATATTACCATAATATAAGTAAATTGGACATACGTGATGAAATGTCGATTGAAGTGTCGTAAGTCTAGTCGAAGATGTAACGGCAGTAGTTCATTTCGAACGTGCTAGGTGGCGTAACGTATTACCGTTACACGTTGAGCTGAACGCATAATGATCCGTTCCATATAAGCCATAGGGGCCACACCGCAGTCACCTAGTTCGCTGATGTGACCGTGTCAACGTAAGCAAAACTCACCGCTCTTTTAGGAACACTGGATAGAGAGCATACTTGCAAATTACAGGTATAATATATCATGCTATATTCTAATTCTAATCCATATATTAAGGCCGCCTTGATGATGATGTTGATGATGCCATAGGTACTTATACGACTGGAGACGCATTTACGTTAAGCTGCGTTTCACGTTCGCAGGGTAACACACGCGAAAGATATTATTTTATACCTTCAATTATAACTATTCTCTCCTAATTTATTATCACAACGAAACACCGTATTATTGCACCTGGTAACAACTTTCATACATAATATTGTTTTAAATATGGAACTTTAATACAATTATTATTCAAAACCTTACTAAAAACGCATAAGATTCCATGTAAACAATAATCTGATTGTTTTTATTTTACTATCGGTCAATTTAGCGTAGGTATAAAAAACTCAAAACAACAGTATTATCTCTGCAATACTATGAGGAGTAACAAAAAATTTAAATAATACATTTACTCAAGACGCTATAATGTTTAATGTACATATTTAACACTATTCCTATCTGCTGATAATCTCGTACTACTCGACGCTGCAAGGTCGCGCGGTCAATTGAGATATACATGTGTGCGTGGAAGCCGATTTACATTATGCTACTTCCTGTTTAAAGACCTGTCGCACACTTACGTAATATCTGATATAGTTAAATAAACCACAACTGGTGTTACACATAATATTTACACGAATTACAGTGTAACTATCTTTTTGTTGCCATAGACGATAACAATAAACTCTTGACCTCTTTTCTTCGTCACATATTCACAGTTGCGTTTTATTATAATTAAAATTATATTACAGGTTACGGGGCGATTAAGTACTCGTTACGTGTAAACGTGAAAGTAAGGGATTAAATTATGTCTTAATTAATAACTACTTCATGAAACTCTTAAATTACATCCAGTGCTAGATGAAATACAAAATTTATTGCCAACCTCGTTTATTTTATAATTATGTAGGTTTATTGTAGTAACTAAACCGGTATTGAAACTGGTAGAATCATGTCGGTTTGACCGGCATAAACCGACAAACGCGACGTTGACATATAACCGACAGATTTAGACCCTCCGATTAATTTTCTAGAATTATGCCTGCGCATGTATGGCTATTATGGGTACTTACGATTACTACTGGCTATTTTAAGGTATATCTTATTCTTATACGGCCATGAATATTATAAAACATTATTTCTCATAATCATACATACATAATGTCCATGGTTATCTATAGTTTAAAAATCAAGGCTGAATACGATTACTTCCGATGAAGTAAAAAGTCGCGTTATCAATTCTGTTGAATTGACGCTTTAAAAATCAAAGAAAAACGTTAGGTGACCTAACATGTAAACCGTAACAGTTTACAGTAACCGTAAGTAATAATTTGGGTTATCGTGCCGTAAGTTAACAATACAAATAGTTTGTAAATTGCTTTGGCTTTTTCGTGGTTTGATTGACCTAGAAAACAGGTTGTGTGTGTGTCGAGGTTCTAGCTAGCGAGAGCATAGTTGCCGCATTTCATATTATTAACACATATTTCGTAAGCGTAAAATTAGTATGTTGGCTAAACCTACGGATTTATTTTCATTCTTTCGTATTTTTAAAGGAAAGTATATTCAGAACTACAATGCTCAACAGTCAACAGCTAACCAAGTGTTAAATCAACTGTAAAGACCTTAAAAAATGGGAAGATTAGATAGAGTTAATTTGACTTATGTTTAAGGTTACTGCCGTAAACCATCTGCAATGGTTTATATAATCATACAGTCGTGTATGTAAGTGCTAACCACACCACATCTAAGACCATCTAGGTCAGTGTGTTTTTCGGCAGATTAAGTAAGCAAAATTACCGTGAAGGCTTCGAAGCCTAAGCAATGCTTTCTAGAGTTTCTACCGATCCTTCATAACAACAGACAGGTTAAGCAATGTTCATAGGAACATATTGTATTATGATAGCTAATTAAAACAAATCATTGGCGAGTAATAACATAGCGGCTAAATGGTAGGTAGCCACTGTAACTCTCTAATGTAAACCGTATGTGCATCGTATCGAGCATTCATTCACGAAGAAGACAGGTCAGGACAGTTCCTAATAGGAGGCAAAAATATTGATTTAAAATTTATATCGAGTACAATCCATTGTAGAACACCCCAATATTACTTTACTTGACCTGGAAATTATCTTCACGACCTCTCTAATCGGAGTCAAGAGTAAGCGAGGATCTTATATTACGTAAACATTATACAAAAAGTCATGTATTAAACATTATGTAAAAAATAATAATGCTATTTTATAGCCGATTCATGCCTGCTAATGACGAAGCCTAAGAGTTACATAAAATAACGTCTACAAAATCTGTGCTTTCTATTTCTTTATTCTAACATTCCGTTAGTATAACACTAATAGAGAGCCCTATGTGCCGTGTGGTATCCGGCCTAGAATTGACCACCCCCTTTCCTCCCGTGGGTGTCGTAAGAGGCGACTAAGGGAAAATCCAGAAGATGGGCAGCAGCGTTTTCTGTGACTTGACCACTAACACTGCGATCCCCAAGCCGCTTGCCAAGCGTGGGGATTATGGCAATCCACCCCCCTTCTAAAAGGGGGAAGGCCTTTGTTCAACAATGGACGTCTTCCGGCTGATGATGAGAGAGCCCTATGCACATAATAAAAACCTCGTTTATAACTGTAACAGAGGTCAGACGCGGTGTGTAAGTTTAATATTTTTATTATTTTTATATTACCACGTAGCGAAGTTCGCACATCTCTGTATTGTGTCGTTGTGATGCAACGAGTTGTGAAAGCCGATACTGCTGGAATTGGGTTAGCATTGCGCGCGAGTCGCTCGCACCGCGCATGCGTCGAGATCTACGTTTTTATTTTTATTATTAATCTACTACGGTTTATAGGACAATGTACTGAAAAATGACCAATTTTGAGTAGTATTTAATTTATATTATAAGTATATTCAAGTTCTTCTTGAAATTTTCTGTAAGCTTATGATTCTTATCTCAAAACCTGTTTTATAAGGCATAATTCATGTGAATTCTTGAAATAAATTGTAATGTCCTCAACACAATTTTATCACGGAAAACACTTACTTCTATTACATAAATAACAACAAACATGTCAAAGAACCTTATGACGAAGCAATCTTGCTTGTAGCAGAAATGCTAAATATTTTCTAAAACCAAATCGATATCACCGACGTAGTCTTAAAAAAATATTACACCACCTTTCAAATTGTCGAAATACGGTGATACGAACGGTGTTAGCTAATCGCCTTTCAGTGCAAAATAACTGTGTTATTAGCTATTTTTACGATTTCTTGCATTATTCCAACGGTTATACAACAAACGGTATATGTTCCGGTTAGGATCGACAACACAAGGTCGAACGCTCGTTACTAACACTCACTGTGATGAGCTGGCTGGGAGGAAGAAGATATTATTATTATGATAATAGATGAAAATACTTACCGCGTCGCAAGCGCAACGCGCACGCGCCACTGCTGAGGTGAGGGTCTGCTACCCGAGTGTGTTTTTTACACGACTGCTCAAAAAAAGGAGTGTAATGTTTTCAGGGTTCATGTATGTATGTGAGTTTCTTTATTCCACCATAACTTCTGAATGCCTGAACCGATTTTGATGTATATAGTATCGTTAGAATCTTAACACTATCGCGAGTAACATAGGCTATAAAAAATGAAACAATTAAAAAAACACGACTGCCATGACAAAAAACGAACTAAAAAGTGAAAAACAAGTTCCATCGCAGTCGGGGGACCGTTCTGTGGAACATTGTCTTATCTAAATACCTAGATTGCGATGGAATTTGTTTTTCACTTTTTAGTTCGTTTTTTGTCATGGCAGTCGTGTTTTTTAATTCTTACATTTTTTTTTTTATTAGGAAATTCCCAGTAGCAGCACGAGGCATGGTTTTGTGTCTGGTTAGAAGCATAAGGTTCGGTCCCGATAACTTATGACGAAAACAACAACTGCCTAGGTTTGGGTGTACCTTACACATTACAAATCAAATCTTTTTACTTTGTGAAAGTATCTTGTCTGTCTGTATAAGTGTCTTTCCTACCCTTTTGAGGAAAATCTGTGACAATATAACAGACTATGTATATTATTAACTCGAAATTCAACCGTTTTTATAATGTTAATATTCATTTATATTATTACCAAAATATCTTTGGTTTGTACAACGTTTTCCTCATGGGTTTTCCTATTAAAAATATTCAGGAGCAACTCGGGGGTTTTTATTTGTGTCTGTTATTACTAGGTACTGGACGGTCCTCTGCCTGTATCTTTTGGAAATACCAGCATAATGAATCACTTTTAATGTTATGTAACTGAATAAGCTTTAAATTTAAGACTTACGTGAGTGTATCGGATACAAGAAATCAATTGATAACCTTGTACGTGTTCTTCGCCGGTTAAAATGTGTCACATATCATATCGTCCATGTGTTCATGATAAATTATGCTTTTGTAATACCAAATATAAATCTTTGCCCACAGAAGGCCTATAATAATAATGTAACAGATTGTGTAGTGGCGCTCTCTATTCCCTCACACTTATAATTTAGTAACGGTGATAAAGGTAAACCGACATGACCGGCGAAGGAGTGTGCTTTCCATTAGACGGTTGACAGACTTTAACTCACCACTGCACAGTCTGTTATAGAGGACTCATTGTCCGTCTAACTGGTCATGTTCACCTTCTTCCATTAGTCGGCACTCGGCTGTCAGTGCTATTTTGATCGAAGTAATAAAACTCACTCAACTAGCAGCGACGACAAGGTTACTTAAAATTGTCCTACAGATTGACGGTCTTCAGAATAATTTAAAATGGTTCCCTGTTCCGCCACCTCAAACATCGGCCCACTTGTGTCCCACTCATTCGCTGTCGTCGGATCAGACGGATAGATGCAAACTTTGTCGTTATAAATCGATTCCTCTTGACCCAAATCCGCGCGGGTCAAAGCCATGTCGCAGCCTAGCCGGCCGGAATAATAATTGATAGTTAGACTTCGGTTTTAATAAGCTTTGAACAGATTCTAAAGTTTATTTATGACTAGTAATGCCACGTGTGATGATAGTAATGGGGGCAAATCAGGAGCTAAGTGTAGTGAAATAGTGGTTACCCTTTTTAGATTGTTACCAAGAGGTCCCATGTCGTTACTAATGCCACAGAATATTAAAGATTAGAATGTATTCTTCATAACTGGGGTAATGTTAGGTGGTTAGTTAAAATATATTTTTAATTAAAATAGTTACTTGATGACTGTTTTTTTTTTATTTTAGGTTACTTTTCTTCATGGTTTACGTGGTCAAAATTATCCAGTCCCTGAGTTCAGAGAATCAGCTGTTTCATTAGCACGATTGTCGTGACATGTGATGCAACCGTCAAGCATTGCATAGCAACTACTCTGACGACTGTAACCTCCATGTTATTGTCCTGACTCTTATTTACACGCGCGAAATGCATTATAGCACTAGAGGTACACGTAGGTAAGTATATACCTACCTATAACCAATAGACATTTATATTTATTGAGATGTTCACGTGTTCCTATAAGAACGGAGATGCTCTATCATTGTTTAGACAGAATTGTTTGTTTTTTTCTATTGAAACCCACCACTGAAACTAATACGTATTGTTATGAACTTTACTGGTCGGTCTGGCGGTGAAAAACTATAAGCATTGTATTCAAGGAACAGGGAAAATTATATTTATCTATAATTTTATAGCTGTACCGTAGAAAAACGGGAGCGACTGGTTCCAGTAATTATGAAATGGAAGCTGGGTAGGTTAGACAGAAAAAATGTTCTTCTGATGATCGAATATCATTTTTAGCTAGAATAGCTCGCTTGCTTGATGGTTACTTTAGAAAATATTGGTGTCAGCGTTTTAGTAATGCAGAACATGACCAAACGTTTGGGCCCCATTAATGGTTCACGAGGACCGTGATAACTTGTCACAAGCCCGTAAGATGTACTCTGCTGCTTACGGTATAACTATATTCCGAGAAAAAAGTAGAATTCGCTTCCACACGAATTGTATTTATCGGCTAAAAATCCGACTACGGTTCGACACGTGAGACCAAGAGATAAAATGATGAGCATAACTAAATCAAAGAACAATCGTCACGCTCCTCTTAGATTCGTCTGAGCATAAAAAAGCTAAGGTTTCAGTACATAAATTAAACTGCTTGAGTGCTGGCATTGAATAAACTAAATAACGTTACTACACAAAACACTTCGTCGTCTCTTGTGCTTTAAAACATAATAATAGACAATTAGAGCCTGTCCAGAAAGCGCGATTTACGTGTGTGTCCACTCGCGCGTGGGCACTCGCGCGTTCTCGAGATACTAGAGCTACATACATCCCGTCCAGATGCTCTCGCGCGTTACCTCACACGCGCGTAAAACGCTTGCAATCAGCGGGACTCTCGACTCGCTCGTTTTACGCGCGTGCGCCGCGCGAATCGAGATACTCCGGCGCCATTGCTGCGGCCAGGTACTACGCGCGAGTCCGTGGCGAGTCGACTCATTTGGTTCGAGATGGAGCGTGATAATTTTGATTCCTTCCTAGCGTAGAAACGCGCGTAAAAAGCGGTATCTGGACGCAATATAAATTGAAGCGCGCGAATGGACTCGCGCGCAGAACGCCTCATCTGGTCAGGCTCTTAACGTCGTTTTTTTTAATCTTTTAATTTAATTCTAAAATAGTAGTAAATTTTGCATGCATCGTAGCGTTTGGAAACCAATTGACCGTATTATACATTGGAATAGGCTCGCCCCCTATTACGTTGGGACCTGCCTCCTTACCATGAACTCTTAAAACAGGATAGTTAACTATGTGGAATCGAGGAAGCGAGACGCCGCATTACAATGCACGTAGCGGCGTCTCGCTTCCTCGATTCCACATCGTTAACTGTCCTGTTGTAAGAGTTCATGGTAAGGCGGCTGTACAACCATATCATAACTGGCAAAATGTGGGCCTAGCCTCTGCGGGGAATACAGCCATATTTTGTTTCTAGGATAATGTAGTCTCCCGTTTCCCGTTATGTTTGTTTCTTATTAGACTGCTGCGCTACGGGTTACAGGTTTGACCCCAGTTTATATATTTGATAATTATATAGCCAGAGTCAAGGCGTTAGTTATTTGAATTACGCGCAAACATTTAATACATAAACGTATACTATACGTAAATCCGTGTCCTATCGTTACTAGACTACTTAGAACGAAAAATACAAACAAAAGATCTCTTCGTAAATTGATAGTCATGGCTTTTCGTTGCTATGTAACAAACATTATACATGATGACTTATTTTACGACCACAACTCGGAGTTCAACGACCTAATTGAGCTGTAGTTTGGCAAAAACACTCGTGATGATGAATTTACAAGTGGTTATTTGCGCGTCATGTAGGTAGTAGGCAGGTTATTTATGGTAGAGTTTGAGATACGACAACCTGATTGGCGCAGTAGTTAGTAATTGAACTGCCGCGCCAAGGGCTGCGGGTTTTGCTGCGATTCCCAAGTCTGGGTGTTTGTGTATTGAAACATACTTACGATACAGGATTAAGTGTGACGCGCCGGTTAATAAGAAATCAACCATTCAATATGTGAACTTAAATGGAAATATGTATAAGTACCTAATATGTTGTATTTATTTATATATATAACTTCCGTGTTAAACGTGCATAAACGAATATTTAAAAGTAAAACTCCGCGGCCTTCGGTGTAAATCGTGATGTAAGACAAGGCTGTGTGCGAGCGCCCATGCAATTCGGTTTGATTTTCTCGGTCGCGCTCTAGGTCGTCTAAGATAACTAAAATATTTACAACGTACAACTTTTTTATGTCAACTTCAGGAAAAAACTAATTTATTGTAACTGGTCCAAATAGTAGTGCTTTTTAACGTCAATTAGAGAAATACCATTACCAAAACTCCCGCCCGTCACCGCTTCCTGATGCTACCTGGGTAAACAGCACAATAGACTCCCCAGCAACACAATCTGTCTATACGTACATAAATAGGTACAGACTACAGAAACAATAAAAATTATAATGCAAAACGGTTTGGCGACTCGTCTCTTGAAACTGGAAAGCGTCTCTCTGTTTAAAGACTGATCAATATGATCAATATCGGAGAGTGCTCGTTCACAGCCGTGTTGTCACGTCAGCATCGCAAAAACCCTTCTCAACCGGTCCCGGTACCGAGCCTCGGCAAACACGTCGCCATTCATAACCGTATAAACTCTCCTTTTTGTAATTACTGTCAAACATGTAAGCGATGCCAGTCTGATTATTATTATTAAAGCGCTCTACATTAAATAACTATTATCCGTTACATAAATTACAAATATCGTAAAAGCTATTAATCATTTAGTAAATATTTCATATTAAACAATATTTTACCTGTAGGTATAAGATAAAAGCTACCTCTCATCTTATAGTTATAGTTAGAATATAATACAACAAAGTATAACGAATGCCCTATTAACTAATAAACAGTGGAGCCAAAACCACAATACAATAGTTCAATCGTAAACGTTAGTTATTAACCCCACTCTTAAATAAACAAAAGAAATTATAAAACGAATACTTTTTAATTAAAACCTTACATGCAGGCTACAGAAAGGTCTCGTCACGATTTAACCGACTGGCCCACTGCATGACGAGTGATTTACTGGGCCCGCCCACGGCTCGACTCCGCTCATTAAATCGATTAACAAACACTATAATTACAAGAGCATCATCATTAAACATACTAAACGCGTTGTTCGCAAATTCGGAAATAGCAGTAAAAACAAGATACTTAATTTATTATACCTTAAGCACGATCAACAAAAAGTCCTCTGTATTAAATTATCCGTGGTAGTAAGTTAGAGAGTATTTTTGCTTATATCTGAATCTGCAGATGGCGTAGCAAGCTTTACCATTAAAGAAACTAAACCAAAATTCAAAACATTACTACCTATAACTTTGCAGCCCAAGTAGGTATATTTACATAACATGTTGCCGCTCTTGCATTTATCGACGGGTGACCTTAAATAACATCATTTTCAGGGCATTAGTCTCTTTATTGTTATGTTTAATTAAACAAGTGTGTGAAGTAATGAGACAACTGTGTAAGTAGGTACCTAGTGATCTGAAGATCTTTCATATTAAATTATTATTATAGGTATTATAAAACTATATTCTAAAAAATACTTAACATCAATATGTTTTATCTGCGCTAGTTTTTTATTCATCTACTATATCAATAGAAAAACCATAAAAAATATCGTTAGAAGATAACTCGAACCTACAAAATATGTTTGAGGGACAACGCCACTTTATTGACATGTGAACGATTTCCACTTGTTTATCTCTTACAATAACAAATAGACTGATATCCGAGATCTGTGTAAACAGAACACTATCTTATCCTAGTGTGAGCTGAATCGTTCCAAACGATAGTTTGGGATGTAATAGCCACAACTTATCTTTTATCTGCATTGCAAGTAACTACTCGTAGATCTTTTCGGCAACTTTCTCGCACATTTTGGGTCCACAACTATCTTAAATGCTCTACTTCGCTACAGACCGAAAAAGACATGTTCAGTAACTACGATCGGAACGAAAATAAAACTTGTCAAAACATCTTAATTTACTCTGTCTCCATCTTTTGATTGAATCTCGTAGAAACCATTGAGATAATTAAGGTATTGTACATATATAACCGTCTCTGAATTGAGTGGCAGTTGATTGATATAAATCTTTAATCAAATCAATTTGATAAATGAAAAGTAAATGGTTCGTTTGTCCTCATTCTTCAATAGGTATCGATAGCGCGTCAGTGCTGCGAAGGTTGGAACGATTGTGCCGAGTGTTGAAACGAGATATCAATACGGAGGTTGGTAGGTTTATCTCTGTCGTATTGTCGCTGTGGGGACCGGTGGTAAAGGAGTGAGTTGCGCAAGCGGCAGCGGTCAGCCGCGCGAGGCCGCCACTTGGCCTCATTCTCGTTAGATGCGCAAATGTCAGGATCAAGGCCGATGTATGAACATTCGAGAATTTATTTACTCATAATTCCACAATTAGCAATAACTACTTCGGGAATTAGCAACTAGTGCCTATAATAACCTCATAGAGGGTATACAGCATTCAGTCAGGTTTGACGCTCTTACTGAACTTTTATTAAGCATGATCTATCTATTTAAATATGTGTCACCTTCTACCCTGACCTTTTCTGAAGCTTAGCCCAATATGGCATGAACGGATGCAAAAGGCTATATGGATTATATGATTTCCAAATCAAGTCAAATTAACTAAGAAGTTCAGGTGTGATCTAAATAAGTCTGATAATTATGGAAATAAATAATAAGTTACAGTTGAAAGCTGAAATAATTGTAATTCGACTGTTCCCAGTTTTAAAAGGTCTTAGAAATATTTTATCTCCTTAGATGCTATACTTATTAAAGCAATAAAATAGGTATAGAGATAACTAACAGTCCACTTATTTGAAAAGGAAAGGGGCGTTTAAAAAACATAAGTCCCTATTACGCCTGTGAAGTGTCCTCGAAGTGCAAAAGTAAACAGGATACAGCCTGTAATGATGCAGCGGTCCTTTGTTGGGCAATCAATAATGCATTATACACTTAGCCACAATTCAAATTGATATCACACGACATATTGTAACGAGTTACTCTATGTATCTCTACTCTACACATCCTGTTAAACCGTATCATTTGCTCCTTTTGAAGGCGTTTGGTTAAAAGCTCTAATAGTTGTGCAGGTTTCCGTTAGGTCCTTAATTTGTCTTGGTTTCTACTCATCGTTAGAAAATAAACTTCCAAGATTTTTTCGTCAAAGAGATTTTTAGCTGCGCCCTGCGTTGTTACCCGTTGCATTTTTTCGGGATAAAAGTAGCTTATGCGTTATTCCAGGGTGTCAGCTCCCTCCATACCAAATGTTATCAAAATCGGTCCAGCTTTTTGAGTGTGAAGATATACTAAACGTACAAACACACTTACAAACTTTCGCCTTTATTATATTTGTGTGATTAATTAATTAATATAAAATAGTGTGATGACCTGTCTCCGGTTAATTTACATCGAATGAGAAAACGATAACTGTCCGAGACTCACGCACACCGACGCACTTTGAAGCGTGCAGGATTAAAACACTCTGTGGTAACAGGAAAATCCGTCATGCGTAATAAGCCACAACTTTATTACTTATTATGTAAACCGTGCCACTCTTAGAAGTTTGAAAAGTTACTTATTTATAGGCTTTCCTTATTTATTTGTTTGGGTAGGTTAGGGTTTCACTGAAGTAACAGCATTATTTTGGTTTAACAGTAGCTTGTAGCGTAATTTACGTAACTCTAAACTCCAGTTTCGTGAGCTTATTGCTTATGCTCCTTAGTTTTATAGGAACAGGCATGTTGCGGTGGAGAGATTAGTCAGACTACAAGGATGGTAGCAATGGAGTGCGACGATACTTGTCACATAGATATCATCACTCGTGAAGGCTTTCTACTTTCACTGCTTTTATCTCTTGCGAATTCATTTAGACATATTTGCCATACAACTTACCTAGACCAACTTGACCGCAAATCTGTATAAACGTAGACGGAATAGGCACCTAAATATTTGAAATCCACCGTAACATAACTTACATCAAAATTAAGTGTTATTATGTCCTCCTGACCGATTTTCGGTCACGGCGGCCTGTCCCAGCTGAGTAGGAGATATTATAGTGCACAAGTATGTGCGCAGGTGCACTCCCTATTCCCTCACTCTCATAATCCGATGGGACGGTAGACCGACACGACCGGAGAGATATCAGGCGCAGGACCAACGGCCTAACGTGCCTTCCGAAGCACGGTGGGGTCTCGACATGTGAAAACGGACACCCATCACAAGACTAGCCGCGGCGAACACAGCTTAACCTCGTAGGTCGACTGATCTGCCGGGTAGCCGTATAGCTACGAGCCCCACTAAGTAGTTGTAAGTAACCACTTGTAAGTGTTATAATTAATTAGTAAAGTGTTAGAAGTAAGACTAAAAAGAAAGTGTGCGTCGCAATACTTTTATTTATTTCATCCAGTCATTATTTGAACATACATTCGGTACAGCGTGTTTCAAACCTGAAAACGATCGGTATATGACAGAACTACAGATAGGTAGGTACGCAGTGGTCACAAATCCCAATAACCTATTTCACACGACAGCGCACGTAACTAAACTATGTCAAGATTTAAATTATAAGTTATACATTATTTATTACTTTAGAAAAGTTAGCAATGCGCATTTACCAATTTTTCTGTAATTTCCTCTTCAATTCTTTTTATAACTTATTCTCGCTTAATCCCTTATTGTATCTTTTTCATATCGTTCTACAACGCGCTTAGACAACATAAAAACAACGATTGTCATCTAAGCAATGTAACATTTCAATGGTGATTGACAAGCAATTTGTCGGTAACTTACTTTTTGTAGTCACCAGAATCACCGACACGATTTTCCAATGTTTTTTTTTGTAGATTAAGGCTTAGCTTCTCTATAAATACGAAGAATTTACAACTTCTTCTTCATTATATAAGACACGTGTGAAACAGGCTTTACAATTACTAACATTGCCAACTGACCCGATTCTGCCGTAATACAAACAATTTCTATCCGAAATAGCTGCAACGATCATCGAGCTTTATGAATACAAGAAAAAACAAGCATTAAATTTACATCTATTTGAGCTATTAAAATATGTTATAGGTTCAGACTTTAAATGCACATAACATGAATATAAAGACAAACGAACGAACTGCTAGTAATAGCGTTCTAGAGTGGGCAATAAAGTAAAACTAACCTTTAATTAGTTCCAATTACCGCGGGCGCGTCTTCATGGCCGACGTTATTTATTGTGTAGCGTTTATAATATTTTAAACAATAATTTAAACTTCTCTAAAGTTATTCCAGTCTACTGGTAGATGTTTACACAAAGAGAACAAGTTTTTCTTACCAACTTCAACTCGCTTGTCTAGATTAATTGACTCACGGTTTATTTACAGCCTGCGCAAGTTACGTTAAGTTACTAGTGGAGGAACACAATATAGAATTTATTTGAGTTTAAATACTAAACTAAATTATACGAAGGTATACATAATAAACTTACAAACTTGTCAAGACACGAATACTTAAAGATAGACTTCATTTAGACTGAGGAATTTATTGTAACAAGTATTTGATTGAACAATATCGCTAATAACAGGTTCCATTCAACTTTAATTAGCGAAATTTGTTGATACGCTGACTAAATTCATATCCACTTAAAATAATACAAAATTGCAGACCTGTAGGTACTGGTAACGTTAATCATCAAGCTTGCCTAATATCATTATGTATATACATATAAAGTTAAACAATGAAAGAGATTTAACAAACCTAATATTTCGGCATGGGTTAACGGACTATAAACTTACAAATATACTCTAATGTAAACCGAAATTTATTTGACAACCTCAAACAACAATGTTTAAACAAACACACTAACTGTAAAACAAACAGACCCACACGATAGTCCATTGGGGTCTTTGTAAATAAGTTTTGTATGTCTGATACATTAATTATTTTTTTCAGGATATAGATATAACATAACTTTTCGTAATTTAATACTTAAACATTCATAATTAACTGCAGATGATACGACATAATAGATAAATAAGAAAACAAGTAAATATAAAACTGCTTAGTGCAAAATATTGTATCCACTTGAACTTTGTCATATTCCCAGCTAATGATCCTTTTTATTTACACAATCCAAATAAACCCCAATCAATTAAACTTTCTTGCCGAGCTACGTAGGTCTAACATCACAGGACAGTTTTCGATGTGGAAGCGAGACGCCGCTACGTGCAGTATAATGCAGCGTCTCGCTTCCTCAACGTAAACTGTCCTGCTTTAAGAGTTCATGGTAAGGGGGCTGATCAAAAGCTACACAGGGCGCAAGACGTAGATTTTCATGTACTTAAATAGATAAAAAGTTGCTTCAGCTTCCGATATAACACATGTACATTTGTGTCATTATTTATCGAAGTTCGCTTATTATTTATGCGATAATTATCCTTCCTTGTAGATACTAAATAATCGTTAATGTGTTGTCTACATAGGTCTGGTAGTACAACTACAGTTGGTGTTTTGAATAATTCATACAAACATACGGGTATGTTCTTGTAAAAATAATATAAGTAGGTATTATCTATACTTAAGTACATTTTTAACAAAGTTACAAAGTCATGTGGTCTGACTATACCTATGAAATAATCTAGACCCCACCTATCGTCCCAATTCGTCTTAAAAGTTTAACTTTGTTCAAACGTGGGCATTATCATAGGTTCCAGCCTATCAGGTGTGCCATCTTCAGTCCTACACATATCTTCTGTCCTGACATTACCGACTTCGAATAGAAGGTAAGCTACTTTTAACTTACGTAATTGTCTGCTAAAATACAATAACTGGCATCTGCGTACTATAAACCTATTTACACACGCGAACACGAATGATGTGTCATATTGTCAATAACACACTACACAGGGCACTTACAAAATACATAAGAACAGCGGTCATTAGCACTAATTTTAGTTAAGTACACTTTACAAACTGACAAATCAATAACGCTATCCCAAATTAACTGCTACGTGAACCGTTTACTGCGTTACTCATTAATTCATAAATTCGTTATAAGTTCAGACTTACAGACATTATTCGTTTCGAGTCGTTTTGTGCAATGTAAGCAAATCACCCACGATACGCCAGAGATCTCAGAGTATCTCAAAGCAAGCTATAAAAACAAGAAATTAATTATGGACGCCTGTCAAGGACGTTCGCATCTAAATAATAATGCCCTGCCATCTATCAGACAGGTAGAACTTAGTAACGACGACATAAGTACGTACATCTAGTGTCGTGGGCTTCAGAATAAATTTGGGTGTAGTGTGGGTTAACGCCTACATAAAGTCACCGCGTTAATCAATAATTAGGCATCTTAGAAACTAGCATGCGATGTTTATAGATAATTACATTTTTAATCATTCTGTTTCTAGTTATTTGTTTAACCTCAATTATCTAAAAATAAATAAATTAGTATGCTTACGTACCTATAGGTACAACTTTTTATATGATTTTGAACTTCTTCGCTACTAATGTTTTCGTTTTTCGTAACTTTTACCCTTTAATTTTTTTTAAAGGCTCTGTACAAGGCTTGTTAATTAAGTAACTTATTAAACAAATATAACCTAGTATCGTATCGAAGCCACACTAGGAGATTTTCCATCCATCGACATTATCTGTGCTAAATGTTTCGTTTCTTGTCGATTTATTAATTAATTAACTTATTTAACGCATTACGTAGTTAATATTTAGGTACTTTCTCTTTGAACCTAGTTAATCTTAGTTTAGAAGAGACTACGTAGCGAGACAAATACCTATTGGTTGGGTTATTTAGAATGTTCCTAAAAATAAATATGTCAATATCAGATTTCATAAAGGGTATTCAGGCATGCGCGGGTGCACGCCTACGTCCTAGACGTACGTGTACGTGTAGACAACGATATAAAATAAATACAGGTTTAGGTACGTGTCATATGGATAAACAAATCAATATGCTTTTCCTATTAAGTATACATACCTAACTAAGCAGACACGTTATTTACGTTAGCATTTAAAACATTTGTTTTCGTAAAATATGCGTATATCATCGTTCACTGAGATAAACAGCTTCAACTCACCTTAACGTAGTTTGAAAAAATCGATCTTTCTAGATTCTGGTCTTTATTCTCAAAAATAACTATGCATCAAAAATCGTTAGAACTGAATCCGGTAGTGATGTGTACGTTTATTATCTTTCGCTGATTCAGCAGACCGTCTCCTGGCTGCTGCGTATACCGCCAGCTTGGAGGGTGAGGGCAGGCTGGAGTCGCGCGGGCGGACGAGGGACTCGCGGGACTCCGCCGCGGGGAGGGACGCGGAGGTAGGCACGGACGGCAGCTTGCGAACCGTGTCGTACGGTAGCGGCGAACTGCGGGACGCGCTCGACGCGATGGACCCTGACCCGTCCGAGTCCTGAAACAAACATGCTCAGACACTTATCATATCAACTGTAGCATAACTTACCCCATATGGACGAGAGTGAGTCAGCTCCCATTTCTGATAGCTCATTAAATTTAAAAGTCCATATTTACGATTTAGACTCGTGACTTCAGTTCAGTCAGTGCGTGTAATATTCTTCTTTAAATTGTGATTTTAATAGTAATTACCACTTGAAAAATCTCTGAATGACAATAGGCCATTGCCTAATGGCAGTACCTAATGTAGGTATTTTAACATGACTGTACTGATAAAAAAATATATATTAGGTAAAGCAATATATTATTATTATCCGTATAGTATAATTATTATTAATTAGGTACCTAAGTGACTGTTTGGTAAAAACTGTACCTGACTATAAGTGACCTTCTATAGGTAGGTAGGTACTACAAGTCGGAAAACGTAGATGAAGATTAAATGTTCCTCTAAAGTACCTAGTCACAGCTACTATCTAATATATTTCAGGTACCAAATATACCAATTCCATTAATGTATGATTAATTGTGCCGTTTATTAATTATAATATGAGTGTAAAGTTGAAGCGAAACGCTAAAAACAAATGACGGTATTACCATAAATGACCTCGGCTTATCGGACATTGACATCACGTAACACGGTCCCATATCTAACGTTGGCATGCGAATGTTTCCTACCTCCTATATTTATAGGAAGGTACTGTATTATTAGGCTATGTATAGCTAAGTATATATAGAACATTATTACTATAGATGCCATATTGTGGTAAAATTTAATATTGTCAAAAAAATTATAAATTCCCTTTATCCTTTATGCTAAGCATGGGCAACATGCTAAAATGATATCAAACATCATGTAATATAGTCAACTTCTACTTAGAGATAACGACGACGTCATCATCATCATCAGCCGGAAGACGTCCACTGTTTAAACACGTACCACGTTACAACGTATATTATATATAACATTGAAAGTTTCTTCGTTGAAAATGAACGGGAAAACGCCGAAAATATTCGATGAGCCCTGTAATGGTTTGTATTATACAATTTTCAACTCATTGTAGGTTTCTGAATGTTATTTGATAAGGTTACGTAATTCGATTTTTTTTGATGAATAACAGAGTATCTAATAATAACATAAAACTTTGATAATACGAAGAAGATAATGTGAAGAAATAGACCTGTCATTTATGTGTCGTAGTGTAGTGGGCGAAACTCTTATGACCTGCTGGAAACTACGCGAACATTACTTTTACTATCCTATAGAACACTGAGGGGATGAAGCCGGTGACATTCATTCCGTGTTCCGTTCCACCCTACCACTCCTTATGCATATAGACAACTCATATGTACTACAACAACAACAACGCAGGATAACAAGACCTACTACAATGATTAAGGTTGAGTCGTAGGGAATATTGTCAAGAGAAATTTATGTCTGGTAACTGGCAATATTTTACTATTTTCCAGTCAATTCACGTGTTTCAAGTTACATAGATGTAAGTACTCAATAGTAAAAACTGTTAACATTGACCGTACCTTACGAGCATCCCTGTGTTCCAAGCGGTCGTATCTCGTGTTCCTGGCGGACGGCTTACGCGGCGGGCGGGGCAGGGCGGAGGGCGGGGGCGGCAGGCTGGAGGACCGTGTCTGCTGGGAGGCGCGGCCCTGGCGCTCCAGGAGCAGGGCCTCCTCGCCGCGCCCGCCGCCGCCCCGGGCTCCCACTGTCCCCAACCCAGGGAAACAGCACAGGCCGCGCTGTGGACGTCATTGTGTAATTGAAACGTGGCTAGTTTGTGCTCTATCCGTCGCACTCAGAGATTTTAATGATTACTTAACCTGACACGAACGAAACAATCACTTAATGACAGTTTAAGTAATCATTAAATATCTCTGAGTTCGGCGGTAAGTGTCTTATTTGGCTAGGCATTCTTATTTCGTTATTAATACCCGCAACATCAAAACTAAGTTGTAAACCTAGTTATTAAGAAAGTATTACGTTTTAGCTTTGGCGCAGTGACTAAGTGGTTGCGAGTTCGATTCCCGCTCTCATCAAATAGCTATCTACATATCTAGGTACACCTCGTGTGATCCGCAGATATTCAAGGTCTTACTTTCAGTGTTGGGTTCGCGTTCAGTAGTCAGATTATATAGGTTTAGGTACTATTATACCGAGGTTTATAATAAGGTTAATCCATGAAATAAGGTCCTAAAATTTGGTCTTACTTAACCAGATCTCACTCTTCACTCAGAATTGGCAGTCGTTGGCAATGCAACTTATATACATACGAGAAAAAAAAATATAATAGGAAATGAGAGTTAACAGACTTATCGCAATATTTCATCAAGAGTTTCTCACTGTAAATTTGTGACGGGGTTTTATAATGTTAAAGTTCAGTAGTTGATGTGAAGTTATACATCGTAACTTCATACAACTAATACACTTACCTGCATTATCGGTTATGTTACCTGCCAGTAAATAAGATGACATCTATAAGACGGGATATCGGTAACAACTATAATGAGCGTTCGGATAATCATAACATTAAGTTATTTTATCAAACACATATGGTTCCGGAAACAGAAACATCTGAATGCCTAGACTAACACTAGCTTCATTTGGTTTCGTACGCTCTAAAATTTAAACAATAAACCCTCTTATTCATAAACGAGGAGCTTAACGGTATTAACTAAACAAAACACATTTCTATTCTTTGTTAAGCAAACTATAGTGACAGGTATAATTTAATCCTTCGTTAAAAATTGTATTTTTATAAGAATAATACCGTATATACCTATAGATATAAGTTAGTTAATAAATAAATATGATTAGATAAACACTTTCTAGCACTTACACTTGCAGTGCGAAAATCAAAGACGGACCAGCAGACAATTAAGCGCGTAACTAATGCGTTGTCGTCGTGAAATTAGTAACTACGTAATCACAGTTGTCTAGCACCGGTATTTAATTTAAAAAAAGAAAATCTGAAAAAGCTTGACGGTTCTGGACGGCATCGTGGGTATTTAATAGTTAATAAGTAAAAAATTATAAACTTGATCTTATGATATTACAACGTTTAGACAACGTCATTAAATTTTTCAACAAATTCTTGGAATATCCGAAGACAGAATCCACTAAAATTATCTAAAAGAAGAATCTGGTGTAGATGTAAAGCAGGTGTGGTAACACTTTGTTATCGAGTTAATGAACTGGCACAATAGAACAATACAAACAGACGCCAATGTAATTAGTGATTCTTACCTCATTACGGAAGCGACGCTGCCCGAAGAAAGTTATAACTTGACCACCCTAGTAAGACCGCTCTGGGTATATATTAAATAAATGTCATAAATGAGCGCCAAGATTTTATCGAGTTATGTGTATGATACTAAATTACTAATGTGGTGCCAGTAGCCTTGTGAGGCACTTTATATGTCAAAAGTAAATCGTTGACTATAGAAATAAAAAAAACTGGGATTATTCATTTGTACTTTCCCTTTAAAAAATATTAAATTTATAATAACCGTGTTCATGTAATTAATGTCAGCTATAAAGTCAAAGAGCACAAATATTTAAACTAAAAGTATTGGGGAATGTAAATAATGAAAGCGTATCATTATAGGTACTATGTACAAAATATCTACAGTGTCTTATTTAGAGCAGTCTTGTTATAACAACAGTGTCAGTAGGCTATCACTGCAACACTCCAAACAAAAGCGAATACGTTAATGTTAATATTTCGAAGAGGCAAATAGTTAAACAATATTGTTCATTGTTCATTTTCGCCTTTAAATTAGGACAAACTCTTTAAAACATTGCTTAAGCATGGAACTCAACACTCGAAGCCTCTAAATGTTAGGTACAGCCATTAAAACCACAACAAACAAAACATTATATTTATTCTAAAACATGCTTTCTATAAAAATATTATTAAAATTACATTGAATACATCTTACTAAAATATATCTGTTTACAATTCCTTAGATAGTACTTAAATAGTAAAGCCTCGAAATAACATCGTATATAAATTCAAACTGTGGCTGAATGTTATTACACCTGTAAACGAAGGAACATTACTAATAAAATAGCAGTAATGCATTGATCAAATTCAGTAAAATTATCACATTACATTATTATAATTTTTTTTTGTATTTATCCTCCATGTACCACTGAATGATGACGCACAAAATTAAATCTAGTGTATTGTCTGACTGACTGACATTTCAACTGACCTGTTTTAGTATTCTTTTTTAGTTTTATGTACACGCACCTGAATTTAAATATAGCCCAAACTTGAATACTAAACATTTTAGTACAAACTAGATATTCAAACAAATTAAAAGACAACATTTATATCAAAAATACGCTACAATTTGTGGCGAATATCCTCCATTCGCCACAAGTTGTAGCCAATTTTGCATAACCACCGGCCGTATACGAGTCAAGGCAGTAGACAGTACACATCAATAATAAGATTGTCCTAATCAACGTTTTACAATAATAAAATTATGTTAGGTTAATCTCATACTAATCACACGGTATAATGCACGCACGCTATAATGCCTAAGAGGCATCTTGGAATCATAATTGGCCATTATCGGGTAAAATAATAACTATAGTAATACCGTCAAAGTTGTATCTTATAATAATCTTAGTTTTTTATCTCCTAAGGGTAGATTGCAGCAAAGAAATAGTTGTACATACATGTATTTTTTTATGACTTCTGATGCAATTTTGTATATATACGCTGCATGGAATCTATTCATAACCTTATATTTTGTACCACTTGTTATGTACCATGAAGCATCGGTTGAAACATGAGACGCAATCTGCCCTTAGCTGATGTCAAAGTAAAATAAATACAAAAATAAACGTGATTCTTACATCTACTTATACGAAGTACAATTAGTAAAAATTGGCCGAAAAATAATGTAATACTAACTTTGGCATATTTTTGTGATCAATGCCTCTGTTTTACTTCGATATAGACCAGCATCACACGAATTGCATAAAAATAACTATCAATAAAATACCTTTCACCTTGTACAATACTTTTTAAAACTTTTGTATTTAATGAGAATATTTTCCCACCGCACTTTTACTGCTGCATAGATACAATAAAATATGAGTGCGTCGTAGGATCGTTTTGCAACTAATATAATTAGCTAACTGGAAACTTGGTACAGTGATCGTTCTAGTTTTATAATAACTTATTATATAATGATAAACATTCACCAGTACAATGTACAATAATTATTCTTTACAGACTAGGTTTTGTATGAGTGGAGTGTAAGAGACCGATGCAAATATATTAAGAGGAGATTCTTACAGCTTACAGGCTAAGTGCGAGCAACACACTCATGGTTATGAGATACTGTTAAAGGCACGTAGTTTTACAATTAGTATCTACTGCAGACGTCTTATTACAATATGGTCAGGGTAAGGTTTGGTTAAACTTGAGTATAAAACACACACACGTAACACAAAAACAAAGCGTCGTTGTGATCGGTTGTGCATCGAAGGAATGTTTGTGTAAATAAGCGGAATTGTTCAAGTTTAGGAATGTTGTTACAAGTCAAACCATAATTAATGCATTTATATCGATAATCGAATCGGGTTTGTGTATTAATTAGAACAAATCATATTTCATATAATCGTAATTGAACAATTCGTAATTATTATACCGATGAGTCATTTAGTACTTATTTTTGAATATCGGTCATACTGCGAGACTGCATTCGATATTTCGAGATTCTTTTCATTATTCTTCGTTTAATTAATTGTTTCTCCAATATAGGTATGTATAGGCACATGTAACGTAATAGCTGCCTGGACTCTTGTACTAATATTTCAGTCAAATCTTTTACAAAAAAAGTATTGGAATACGTTTCCATCAAATCGCGTATTTTTTAACATGACGTCTTTTCTTCAAGATGATATGTCTTGAAGAAAAGACATGCTGCTTTAATAATCATCTTATTTTCATCATCGTGTTTAATTATTCGTAGTCTGTGTCTATAAGAAAATTACCACTTTTTTTTCTTTATACAAATTATTGTTAATCGAATCGAATTTTGAATTTACATAATTTTATTATTATTTTATGCATCATCGTTACTCACAGCTTAAAGTTACGTAATATAATGGAGCATCGTATTTGATTAACCAACGATATGTTTACATGTAAAGGCAGTATGCAGACGATGATTCATAAATTAATTTTATAATTTCATACATAAAAATATGTGAGTTTGTATGTAGATTTGCTCAATCATTTGAAGTATGTAAGCGTTCTTGGTAGTGGTGTTTACGACACTGTTTCATTAACTCTGCATCTGGTGTCGATGACGTCATATTGGCGTGACGGTTAAGCGCGAGGAGGTGAAGGGTAAAACGAGAGGGGTATCGCTTTTAACGCATTTTAGTGATAATGAGACAGTGTTGTATGTGTGTTACAGGATGTCGTCGTGTTGTTACGTGTGTGTCAGTAGTAGGTGGCATGCGGGCGCGGGTCGGGCGCGTGCGGCAGGTAACTCACGGCGGGCACGGGCGGCCGCTCCAGGCGGGACTCCAGCGCCGCCAGCTGCTCGTCCAGCCGCAGGGACGTGCTGTCGAAGCCGCAGCCTGGAGATGTTTTCAAACTAAGTTACTTTATGAAACACGATTGACATACTGGCTAATTGTTAGACTACAACCTGACCTTTCTCTTTTAGTCCTAAACTTAATCAAATGTCTGTAAAAGAAAACCCATGATACTGGTAGCAATTTATCAAATGCGAAAGTACATTAATTTAATTTGATTTAAAATGTGGGTAGTTTCAGACAATCTACATAAGCCTTTTCGGAATGTCGATTTTTAGCTAGAGTTTTAGAGTGACTTTTGTATTATTTATCTATAGGTTTAAGCAACATGTATCTATAAATTAGTCTATAAGGCTTTTATACTACTATAGCTTAGCTTTAGAAGTACACTTACCGCTAGAGTTGTCATTATGAGGAGAGTAGTTTCTGCGTGCCAGGTGTCGGTAGCGCCCTGTCACGCTGCCGCTACCCACGCCCTCAGCACTCGAGAACGACGCCCCAGAAGATAGTCCCACTGAAATAAAAATTCCATATTCAATAAACGCAGTCTCCAAAGACGAAGCAGTTTATGCACATAAATTATTTTAATTGACCAATTAATGTTTCTGATTCTCCATGACTTACCAAGTTCCTCGCGACTGGAGTTATTCCGTAGAGAGGCGCCACTGTCGTACGCTGCGGTCGTGTGCTTCTGCAGAACTTTGATCATTGCATCGCGTTCTGCTACTTTTGACTCCAACTCTTTAACTCTGAAAACGGTTTTAATGGATTAATAATACAATCAGATAACATTTGTCATCGAATTTACTTGGTACTTTAGGCCATTTCATGGCCAATTTAATACTGAATATCTGTTCGAAAGCTGTATATTGCCATAAAAAGAATATAATATATAGGAGCATTGAGATGTAAGTAAACACATATATCCTATCTACATATATAATTAAAACTCGAGA
Source organism: Abrostola tripartita (assembly GCA_905340225.1). Classification (NCBI taxonomy): domain Eukaryota; kingdom Metazoa; phylum Arthropoda; class Insecta; order Lepidoptera; family Noctuidae; genus Abrostola; species Abrostola tripartita. The sequence goes on from HG996494.1 coordinate 5,008,916, forward strand.
ACGGCTGGACCGATTTGGCTAATTTTGGCTTGAAAATTTTCCTGGAAGTCCAGGATAGGTTTAAATGGTGCGAAGGCGGTACGAAGTTCGCCGATCACCTAGTATTCTTATTTTTTTTAATTTAATCAACTTCAATTTACCATTACTGGTATGAAAAACCTTACCTGCTCTCCAAGTCAGCAACCTTCTTCTGTGCGGAGTGCAGCTCGTCCATATGACGTATCTTCTCGCTGCGAGCTTCGGCCATCAGACGTTCGGACTCAGCCGACGTCTTCTCTAATGCCGCTATTTTAGCATCCCTGAAAACGGAACTGTTTTAAGTTATAATGGAACTTCCATTGCTTTAAAAGACTATGGTGTCGATAACGTAACATAATTAAGTTTTAAATTGTATATTGTAGTCAGGGTTAAAAAAAAAAAACCGGGACACTTTCCTATTACTGTACAAGGAGATTGTAGGTCATGTACGTAGTATTTTGTTGTAGCCAAAATATAAAAGTGACATTGTTATTTTAACAGGTGTACACTGTACAGTAAACAGTCAACGTTTATTGATTTTTGATAACTAAGTATGATTTACAAATTTGTAAGTAGCTGTAAGCCCCGAAATTATCCCCGCGTTTTTATTTTATTCTTTTATATTCTATTAATCATCATCAGCCGGAAGACGTCCACTGCTGCACAAAGGCAGTCCCTTAGAACGCCACAATGAACGACAACTAATAAATTATATTTTTGAAATTAAAAGTTTTACTAAATGCTTTAGTACATATAATACAGGATACATATAAAAAAAATCTATTTAAAAAGAATTCTTCTGTTTGTTTGTTCCAGCTTATCTCCGAAACAGTTGGACCGATTTTGACAACCGAGTTTCACTGGCCGAAAGCTGGTGTTATAAGGGGTAACTTATGCTAATTTGAAATTAGATAATTTTTAAGATTCTGAGGGAATACGAGAAAATCGCGAAAAGTCGCGCTTTTTATCATTCATCAGAATTATTGGCAAGTAGCGTGTCCCGGAATGACTTGGGGATGGAGGCGGCGGACACGGCGGCCTGCCGCAGCGCGGCCTCCTCGAGGTAGCGCTGCTCCCACTTGTTATGTGTGATCAGTGTGTATAGCAAGTAATGTGGTGCCGCCATGCGACTGACTTGGGGATGGAGGCGGCGGACAGGGCGGCCTGCCGCAGCGCGGCCTCCTCGAGGTAGCGCTGCTCCCACTTGTTATGTGTGATCAGTGTGTATAGCAAGTAATGTGGTGCCGCCATGCGACTGACTTGGGGATGGAGGCGGCGGACACGGCGGCCTGCCGCAGCGCGGCCTCCTCGAGGTAGCGCTGCTCCCACTTGTTATGTGTGATCAGTGTGTATAGCAAGTAATGTGGTGCCGCCATGCGACTGACTTGGGGATGGAGGCGGCGGACACGGCGGCCTGCCGCAGCGCGGCCTCCTCGAGGTAGCGCTGCTCCCACTTGTTATGTGTGATCAGTGTGTATAGCAAGTAATGTGGTGCCGCCATGCGACTGACTTGGGGATGGAGGCGGCGGACACGGCGGCCTGCCGCAGCGCGGCCTCCTCGAGGTAGCGCTGCTCCCACTTGTTATGTGTGATCAGTGTGTATAGCAAGTAATGTGGTGCCGCCATGCGACTGACTTGGGGATGGAGGCGGCGGACACGGCGGCCTGCCGCAGCGCGGCCTCCTCGAGGTAGCGCTGCTCCCACTTGTTATGTGTGATCAGTGTGTATAGCAAGTAATGTGGTGCCGCCATGCGACTGACTTGGGGATGGAGGCGGCGGACACGGCGGCCTGCCGCAGCGCGGCCTCCTCGAGGTAGCGCTGCTCCCACTTGGCACACTCCCCCTCGAGCGCGAGCAGCCGCTCGTCCCGCTCGCGCAGCTGTCGCCGCAGCTCCGCCTCGCCGCCCGCGCCGCCGCCTGCTACGCCGCAGTTGCACTCGCGCTTCCTGTAACAATGGAAAATTATATTTACACTACATATCAACATTATATAAAATTGAAGTGTCTGTTTGTCGGTTTTTTAATATATTATAAATACCCATGAAAGTATATGCAATATCTATACATATAATAAAACCGTAAACGACCCGTGTCTGTACATTCAATATTAAAGAAGAAAAACAATTTATACACACCGTATTTATGTTACCGAAGCCAAAAATATAATTTTTAAAAATTTTGTCGGTTTGTCTGTTTGTCTATGCGTTTGAACGCGCTAATCTCAGAAACGACTGAACCGATTTGAAAGCGGTTTCACTGATGTATTGTGGCAAGCTTCCCATAACATTTAGTGTTTGTTTCATTTCAATCGGGTCACAAACAAAAAAGTTACATACATGTAATAAAACAGTACGGCTTGGCCTAAAAACTACTACTAAATGGAATCCGCTTAAACTTAGCTAGTATATTAATTTTGCTGTTTCCGAATGTCCACGCGGACGGAGTCGCGGGCACTGCTAGTATTTTAAATAAGTTTCAAATAGTGAATCAAATAGATGACTACATTCTTTAGACTACCTACAAACCGAAAGTGTACTACAAAGAACTTCATAATCATTATCAACAATCAAATTACTTAATTACAGTCATAACCCTTATAGTAACATACAACAAACAAACACACGCACACACATACACTCACCATTTGATCTCATACACGCACCGATTCTAGTAGAATTAATTTTAATTATTTTTGTTAATATTAGGACATAAAAGTGAAGTAACCATACTGGGCGAAGACACTGACTCCTGTAACACAGGTTATAAACCTAGCACAGGGGTCAGGGTTTTACATATTATAATTGTACCTACATATTTTTGTGTCAATAAAATTTTTATTATTATTATTAATAGTGATCAACAAGAATGGCTGGTTTCAAGTATTGCTAATTTGATGGACGTGTGTCGTTTGATACGATAGTTTTTTTAAGGATTGACCTGTTGCGCGTTTCATACTTGTTGGTTAATTACGAGTGCAACTTGAAAATGTTATTTTTTGTTTGTTGAGATATCTTAACGATTTTGGTGTCAAATTAAAGGTCTAGGTCTAATAACATTTTATCCGATCCATTGATTTTGAATCATGTAAATAGGTCCACGTGTTTAGGAGATAATTAAGAATTAGTTTTGAATGAAAATGTAAATAACTAGAATTTGACGAATTAGTTCTACAAACTTTTAAATTATTGCAAAATGTGAAAATATTATTAATGTAAGTTAATGGGGAATGTTAAACAAAGAGGTAGCCTTGAGATTAAGGGTTTGTTTTCATTTGTTAATTACAAATTACGAACTTTGTATTCATTGTCTATCTACCTAATTGACCGTATACGCATCAAACACAAGATTGATTCCGTGGTCAAGTAGGTAGATACACGATGAATGTTATAGTAGCAGCGGCAAGCCGACAACCCTTCTGCCACAGCTAGCGCGTCACTCCGCGCCAGATAGCGACAGACTTACGCGTTAGAAGAGAGCGGCAACGTTATAGTTATAGGTGAATATAGTGTTAGGCACTGAGCGCTTATGCGAGCTGAATTTCAATTTGTTACTTAGTAGCAAGAGTCGCTATTTCAATTAATTGTTTTACGAAGTGGTGCTTTTGTTTTATTCTGTGCCATAAACCAACCCACATCCCCATGTTCGTCGTTACATACAATAACGTTGACAAGCATCGCAAACTAAGTAAACATTTATTTTCGGTTATTTTCCAAATATTTCAATATAATGTCGTGTTACCTTAGCGTCTGCAGTTCCTTCTCAAGCTGAGCACGTAGTTTCCTCTCGGTATGTTCCCGTCTGTCGGACGCTTGTTGCAGCGACGCAAGCGCACGTTGCAAGCCCATCACACGCTCCACGTATCCGCCGGCGTGACGACACTACATACATAAGATTCAGGTGTACAGTAACCCAGTAGTTTTATAATTGAATTTTTAAACTAGTATTTGATGGGAGTTTAATTTATACACGACTAGCTGCGCCCCGTGTGTTACCCGCTACATTTTTCAGGACAAAAAGTATTCAGCTTATGTGTTAATTCAAGGTGTCAGCTACCTCCATCAGCAAACACACACACTCACAAACTTTATAATATTTGTTTGTTAAATTATAATAAATAATAATATTATATTTAAATTACCCGACGATTTCAGTGAGCACTTGCAGTGCAAATGGCTGAGCAGCTGTGCACCCAACTACATAATATGTCTATTGGTTTGTACATAGTTGATATGATGATGTGTTGGTGCATACCTCTTCTTCGAGTCGCACGACATTGGCCTGCGCGTTGGTGAGCGCGGTGTCGAGTATGTCGATGTGCGTGCGTTGCTCCTGCAGGGTGGCGCGCTGCGCTGCCATCTCTATCTCCTGACGCTCCTTGGCGCATGCCAACTCTTTGTCTGCGCAGGCGCAACGATATTATTACAGTTACAGAACAAACTTAGAAGAAATCAAATGGATTTTGTTTAATTTTTTGCTCTGTAATAGCCTTATGTAATTAGTATTCAACGTAATGAAAAAAGCACTATTTTTTTTTTACATTAAACAGTCTTACCTTATAAAGTTGAATCTACCAAGCTTTCTAAAATATAATCTTAGTCTTACTTTGTGTGATAAGTTGTGCTATCAACATCTCCCTGTTCTGCAACTCTTTCCGCAACGCTTCCGCGTTACCCTCGCTGTCGGTCCGGACGCCTTGAGACAATAGCTCCACCTGATATAAAAAAAGCATTGATTAGCATGTTACTTTTACGTTTTTCAATTCAACAGCGTACTATACAATTAAAATTGCGTGTAATTTGCTTAAAAAGGAGTAGATATAAAGGGTTTTTTTTTACATTTCAATAGACATCATAGAAAAATTCGATACCTGTTGTTTGAGCGCTCGGTTAAGGTCATGTAGTCGGCGGCAGTCAGCCTGCAGTCGCACGCGCGCCGCTCGCTCGAGTCGCTCGCGTCGCTCGCACGAACCAACTAGCTCTTCGTGTGCCGTGCGTACCTTCTCCACTTCTTCTTCAAGCTATACATATCAGATAGTGATCAATTTACATGCCTGTTTCATAGGTTTTAATTATGTGTTAGACATCACTGAATATTTTGGTTATGAGCTGCGTATATTAACAACGAAAGATTTTTGCAGGCGTATTGTTTTTTATTCTTTATGCACAAGTATTGTACGGAGGCGGACTTGATTATTGATTTAATTTTTTTTTATAATTTTCTCATTTACAATTTATTTACTGTGGTTACTCATTAACTAATATACATTTATAAAGTTTGAAGTCCACTTTTGAGTTTACTCTCTGTTATGCACAGCATGCGAGGCCTCAAAACCAACTAAGCCAGCGCTCGCGGTACCTTATTAGTCTTAGCGACTCGCTCGCAGGCGTCGGCCAGCTGCCTCTTGAGCTGGTGGTTCTCGGCGGCCAGCGCGTCCAGCACGGCGGTGAAGGCGTCGTCGGGCTCCTCCAGCTCGCCCTCGCCGCCGCTGCACCAGCCACTCGACTCCGAGCCGCCCGGCACCGCGCGCACGCCCACGCTGCGACCGACATTCTTTTGTTAAGCAGGTATACTATAAGCCGGTGCTGTACCTCTTTTATTTATCTTACATTTCAGTTCAACGATCAACTAAAGTTTTAGTTAAATAATAATAAACATACGAAACACATCACTATGGTTTAAAAACAGGCCAAATAAAAAAAAATTAAAACCCATAAGCGAAGTGGAAATCGACGCCAAATCCTATGCGTTCGCTTAGTTAATAGTTTTAGCTTTGAAACTATGAACTAAGCACTTATGACAGCATTCCCATAAGTACTTTATCTGAATTGCTTAATGGATGTTAGGATTTGGCACCGACTTCCACTTCGCTTATGTAAAGTGATGTGATAAAATATGATTTTTCACTTTTGAGTTTTTTGAAGGAGGTTTTAATTTTTTCATTTAAAAGTATTTTTATTTCACGATTTTTAGTGGTGTCTATAATTCATCCACCCCAGACTTTTGTGTGACTAGTATTTGAAATCTTTTCACACACAAAACAAAAAGCCCTTTTAAACGATACCTCACACGATATATTTAATCCAGGAAAGTGATAGGAGGGAGGAGGGAGGTCAACGCACCCCCACTCCCTCGTGGGAGTAGTAGTCGATAACTAACCACTAACAACAACAAGGAAGACCTTGTTAGTGGTCAGTTATCGACTACTACTTAAGCAGTATCATCATCATATCATCAAGATACGGGCGTTTTGCTGTGATCCAATGAGGAGTTCCGTTCCATATCTTCGAAGTTCATCATCAGGTAATGACAAAATTTCCAATCATATGAAAAAAATAATTTCAAATCGGTTCATACATGACTGAGTTATGAGAGAACATACATTAAAAAAAAAGATCCCAACGAATTGAGAACCTCCTCCTTTTTTTTTAAGTCGGTTAATAAAAATAAAATCCATAAATGGATCAAGTTAATTCCCTTATATTTAAAATAAATTATTGCACCTCCTAAGAGAGTGGTAAAGTGATACGCAAGCATGTCACTGACCTTGTGAGATCAGGCTGCGACCTTGATAAATTAAGTTTTTCCTTGCTAAGTTTTGCTTTAGAACACTTGCTCTTAGCTTTTCTGGAGTCATCGCGGGGAGGCGCAGGCGCACGGGGTGACGACGGTGGAGTTGGCCCGCGGGGTGTCGGCGACTGAGCTACTTCTTTAGCCAAATGCTTTAACACTGAAGATTGGTTGAGAAAGTCATCGGGAATTTCCGTTATTTCCTGTGAAACACATAACTCTTAATCATCATGCAATACATATGATGAGCTATTTCACATAAGAGTAAGATGACATTGCAACGAAATTTAAAAAAAAATTAATAAGACAAGTAAAGTTACTGTTAAAAGTAAAGAAAAAATTAAAGTATTTAAGGTATAAAATAATAATTTAAAATGCATAATAGCTATTTGTGACATAACCGTTTTAGGTTTCATCACCTTTTTTAAATGAATGTTGCAAGTTGTTAAAATGTGATCATAAATAAATTAATCAATACAATACTATTTCACGTAAACAGCAGTGATTCAATCATACCTGAACACCATGGTCAGGGGGGCTAGTGTATATCCTCTGGCCTCCAATATCAATGTAGTTGGCTGTGGTGGTCACATTCTGTTCTTTATGCTTTGGCACAGGTATCCCACTAGGTTTCTTAACTCCTTCATTCTTTTTCAGTGTGTGGTAAGGAGACGACTGAGTGGTAGGATGCTTTACTTCACTACTTGTTCGTTCATGTTCCCTGTTTAAAATTGAAGTTGGTATATATTTTATAGGTAGGTGGTTTCGTTTTATTTTATCTTTATATGTTTACTTTTCAAATTCCTAGGAAACTAGTTTGATTTTATTATAACTCTAAATAATTTGAGGTATAAAGATAAGAATAGAATGTTTGGATTTTTATCAATATTCTTACTACTGTCAGCAGTAGAATGCTGTTTTTATGTCATCACTGTTATATCTGATCTGATATTTCATATCATGAAAGGCAAAAACATACATCTTAACTAGTGTTTCATTTGTGTGATTTTTTTATTTATTTATAATAAATATAAAATTCATAATATTCTGTGTTAAAAATAATGCTTAGTAACTGACTTACCGAATAGGTGTAGGCCTTGGAGGCCAGGAATCGTCCTGGTTGTGTATGATGAGAGTATTGTATGACGATGATGAAACATCCAGAGAGCTTCTATTACTATTGCCACCACCCACTGAATCCTTTAGAGAGTTTCGATTACTGCCGGTAACACTTTCCTGAATTTGACATATTATTAGAACAATACATTCTAAAATATAATTGTTTGAATCTATCTTATTTCTTACTTAATGCACAGTATATACTAATGCAGGCTGAATGACATTAGATGTTAGGTCTTTTATGCCTATTTGTCTACATTGTTTTTTTTTTACGAAAAAGCAAACAATGTAGACAAATAGGTATAGATATTTATAGATATAGATGGAATGCAAATTTCAGTATTTCACATGTCTTTTTTAAGATCATTTCATCATTCAAGACTTGGATCATTTCATAAATATTTTTAAGATAAATAAGAATGAGTTAAATGTAGTGGAAGAAAACAAATATTTATGGGATCTAAGAGTAGGAAGTATACTACATACCTTAAGAGAATTCCTGTTGTTACTGGTAGACTGACTCTGGTTCTCTTGTCCTTGTGGCTCCACCCTTGCTGTGTGGCGCACAACATATCTCTCTTCTCTTGAAAGATTCTCATTTGATGTTGAAACGTCAGTCTCACTGCCAGACAGACTTTGAGGAAACCCACTTGGTACTATAAAAATATAGGTCAAAAATGTATAAATGTTCTTTTTTAACAATAAATAGTAGATTACAAAGTAATATTTGTACAATTAACTTTACTTTTCAATGAATAAATGTTTAATTTGTTTACTCTGTGTACATCAACAATATTAAAATAATATTTCGACAACAGTACATAATAGCATTGGCAAAAACAAACAAGGACAAAAGCTATGATTCATAACATAGCTATGTTATTAAGTTATCGAAATATTACATAGTATCATAAATGTCTTACCAGCTTGCTTCTGTGTCCTTTGAATATTGTTCGTAAATGATAGGAACCTTCCCGTCGGTCGCATGGACCCCATATTTGCTTACTTATGACCCAATAGATTTCACCATGAAACCATTTCGCAGTATATAACTCGCGCACAATCCTATGTATTATGCATACAGCATCTAAAATTCAGATAAGTTACTCGTGCTTAATGATATTGCTGTCTTGCATAGAAATAGAATACAATAAAAATCACAAGGCACTATGGATAAGTGGAGTTTCGACATGCATATCCAATGCATGTCGACTCAAAATAGTATAAAGACACAAATCCAGTTTCGAAATAATATTATTTTTAACATCCGTACACTTACAATTTGCAGGGAGTCAATGTTATTTATGAAAAATCGAAAATATTTGCACATAAGCTCGAAAGCTTTTGATGGATGGGGTCAGCTGTCAAAATTAAGGACCCGATCCGATTTCGTTGTCAAAGAATCAAAATAGTCCGATTGCCAGTAACAAAAATAAAAAAATATGGTTATATTGATTGTTAACCTATGGTTAAACCTGGGTTAAACAACACAATTATTATCAACTCTGTAGAAACAAGAATAGCCTTGAAATTAAATTGATTATAACATTTATTTAGAACATAAATACAATAAAAAAGTTGATATAGTTAGCGATAGAGATAGTTAGCGAATTTTTATTAGTACTTTATGCGCTTTCCATAATATATGATAATATCATGCTTTAATTAATAGATGTTAGCTCTATGATGTTAGTAGTTAACTATGATGTTATGTATAAAAAGAGGAATATAATTGGTAGTTAAATGCTAAGTAGCTATTTAAATCTTATCATAGCCATTCATAGCATAACAATTAAAGTCTTACATGCTTTATAGATATTCCCTGAGTGGCCCTTTTTTTTTTTTTTTTTTTTTCTTTAAATAAAACGTCGCCCCACACTAGGAATTTCTCCTGTATCGTAGGTGCGTTTCACAAACATGAAATATCACACACACAAACACCCAGACTCGGGACAATCAAATGTGGATCGCACAAATTATTGCCCCGTGCGGGAATCGAACCCGCAACCCTTAGCGCAGCAGTCTAATCGCTTAGCCACTGCGCCAATCAGGTCGTCGATCGTCTTCAAAATCGTCTTCAAAATTTACAAAAAAAAAAACATCTATAGTTGCGTGAATAATTTCAATACATCCCTAAAGTAAGAAGATGATAAAACAATATAGAGAATATAACAATCCTATACACACTAAAGACCATTATATTCTAAAAAATATTTTACATGATTAAAAACTGTTTTGTTAACCATGGATGATAACCATTTATTTTTAAAATGCCTCGGGAAAAGTTCTCAAGGAATATGTAACATTTCATACAACAGCTTGGAAGTGATAGGATAAAAAAAACGTCCACAGAAATGATCATGTAACAATGAGCAGTGAAAGAACACGGAACACCGGACTATTTACAGTATCATCACAGTCAATGATATTGCAAAAATGTACAGATATGTTACTAGCGCACTAATTTTGATGATTCGAAAATGTCCCATTTGGGTCAGTTATCCTACCAATGACTGCTTCTGCTGTGACGTTTGACATATGCGCGCAAGTGTGAAACACATTTTATTTAATTTTTTTACTCTGTTATTATAACCCTATCTCTTTTAAGTCTTTGTAAAGTTTTCTAATTATGTATAATATGTGCAGTTCGGAACAGTTTTCCACAGTTGTCTCGTTCATTTTGTTAGCCGTTGACGTATCTATACTTTTTGACATAACACATCACTGATCACAGTGAAATATGAGGAACAAATGTGAATGTGTGTATTGTGTTATGATACCATGGATGTTAAATACCAAGTAGTTCTTAAATGATACTATTGAATTATTGATGTTTTGTCATTGTCACTAGGCTGGTGATTTGGCGAAAGAGTCTGTCTGACGGCAACGACGCCGACGGTCACTCACGGACGTTACAGCTTACAGGTTGACCACAGAGTACCTACTTTTTACTTTGGGTTTAATTTGACTTGACGGCTGTCATAGCATAGTATTTAAAATTTAGTGTCAGATAAGTGCTCAGATAAAACTGAAAAAAATTCATAAATTCTAAACTAAAAGTGCCTTCTTTGTAAAGTAAACATTAATCGAATTTTTTTTAAATCAATTAAATTCTTAGGTAGTTTGATAAATAACTGCTTTATGTTATGTGTCTTATAATGTTGTCCCGGCTTAATATTCGTCGGATTATTCCGTCGTCATTTCACATAGTAAAATCTGCAGTAACTACAAATATAAAATTATGTTTTAGAAATCATGTATCCCGTAAGTACAGGTTAACGTTTAAGAAAGGTTTCCCTATGATTTTACTTTTCAATCTTTTTACATGGATTATATATGAATACAGGTTCTCCAGCTTCCCGCATTCCCAAAATCGACATTCGGCGGTTGTACTCCCTGCAGACAAAACCCGAAGAATTAACCGTAGATTATGATTACGTAAAACAAGCTGTTTCCGATAACAATACTGTAATAGTTGATGTTAGAGAACCAGATGAAGTCAAGGAGCATGGTAGGATTCCAAATAGCGTTAACATCCCATGTGAGTATTACGTTATAATCATTAATTTGCAATTGCATTTAACAAATCTTATTATTATCATCAGCTCCCTTACCATGAGGCGTCTCACTCTCACATTGTAAACTGACCTGCTTTAAGAGTTCATGGTAAGGGGGCAAAACCCTTTTATACTGTTTCCCCATTGGTGATATGCTGGAATGAGTTGAGCAGTGCACACAACAATGAAATAAAATGCTAATTAATTTATAACTATATTTGCAGTGGGAAGTGTGTCACCGGCTTTAGGTCTGATGACTGAGAAAGAATTCAAAGATGCCTATAAAATACCCAAACCTGCAGAAAATACTGAAATTATTTTCTATTGCATGATCGGTAAAAGATCTGGGAAGGCACAACAAAATGCCCTCAATTTAGGATTCAAAAAGTAAGAGTTATTATAGAGTTTTATAATTGTTAAACAAATGTGTTGAGATTGAAGGTAACATTATTCTTTCCTTCTTTTGCAGAGCAAAGAACTATCTTGGTAGTTGGACAGACTGGGCAAACAAAACCAAGTAAAAAATATTTAAAAAAAAATTAAGTCCTTACACATAGTTTGTTCTGTCTTTATGCAATATATACCTTTGTTGTTTTTGAATTGTGCAATACATATTTTATTAATGATATTTATTTGTCATGAACAATATATTTTATTAGTATCTACTTGGACTTTGTCTGTCATGTAGGGTAACCCAGATAATAATTTAATCATAGCATTTATAGTAGCATCATAAATATACTCACTGCACCAACCTAAGGTTGACTGGCAGAGAATGCTTCAGGTATTAAGTCAACCTATGTAGACAGATATTACATGAAGTTTAAATAAAAATAATAAATTCATCAGTGGGTTATATTAAAAAGTTATCTATGTAGCACCAGTTTATTGAACATTTTTACATCATAGTACGACATTAATTATGAACATTTCACTTACGCCTGCTTGACCAATCAGACCAGCTTCCCAAATAAGTTTTGGATCTGAAATACAAAAGTGTAAGCTATAATTCCTTCAAAATCAAATATCATAATAACTGTGGGTCAAACCCATTATGTTACTTAGCATAAAGGTTGTGGGTAATTTATGGCCAATAAACAGTAACACCGGAGCTACAACTGCGCTAGGCCGCGACTGCCGATACGACACGATTTAGAATAATACCTAAGCCAAGATGACTTGACTCATTCTCAGATTCATTAGGTTCGACGAAAGTAGGCAGATAGTATACCAATGCCACATAATTCATACTTAGTGTAGCCTAGCTTCAAGGCCTTCTCCAAAGCTTCAGTAGACCGCCTGCCTGACTGACAGTAAAAGATGAGTTCATCTGATGATGACGGCTTCTCGCGTTGATACTGCTTTCTAAATTCTTCGTGCGACATCGACACCAACGCTTCGTGCACATTATTTACTGTAACAATATTGTAGGAGTAGGCGTAAACGTTTACGGACATGTAAAATATAAACCTCTTTGAACATGTTTTTTTAAGGTCGTAGCACACATATCAACCCTTAAAGGGATCGGGATGTGTGCTGCGACCTTTAATCGTACGAAAATTAAAACGTCTACCTTGTGGGTCCTGTTCAAATCATGTTATACAAATACTTAACTATATGACTTAAAAATAAATGACGTATCGTGCTAAATTGAAAACAAATAAACATGGCAAAAAAAAAATATCGGTAAAAAATACAGGTAAAAAAAAATTACGTGGTATGTTAATGCTTGACGGAATCTTGCCAGTTGAGTTCACCTCATCAGGGTCCCGAACATCAATGATTACCTTCTCTGGTTGATGGATCACCTTCAACATATCGTCATAGCTCACCACTCTCTTAGGATCCACCATGTTTTTGAAATTGGGAGTTGTAATAGAAAATGTGTTGGATGGTAATAGGAGAGTAGTCCCAGATTCTGTAATAAACAGTTAATTAGACATTCCATAACACAACGTTTTATAAATCACATAAAAATAACGTATTAGGTACGTAGTTTGGTAGCTACCTACCGGAAACAGTAGGAACATACTAAGATTGTTTCATCCGTTAATTTTAAACGACGGTTTCGGTTAAGTCTCTTGCGTAAATTAAATATTTTAAGATTATCTCCACATTTTGACGTATATACCTAAATTAGTAAAGCTAGACTGAAACTATAGCCAATATCCTATAAACCAATGAAACGTAGTAGAATTGACCTTCAGGTTATGAAATTCTCGCATTATCATAGACAGTTATGTAATGTAAGTCATGCCACATGCCAATACCACTTTTATTTAGTTCATTGCGGAGTGGCATGAAGAGGGGGGCGTCGCGACGTCGGGATAAGATTCAGGTGGCATACTCTCGAATTTAATTTCAATTCTAATACAAGGCTATAATTAATATTGATATAACGGAAAAATAATACAATTCTTTTGAAAAAATATTTGGCACCAGTGTTCAAGAGTACGAAACCTTACAATTCGAATAGAAAAAAAATGCAATATGGGTCCATGAATGGGAATCCAGAATGTTAGCTAAGAAAGTGATACAGAACAGAAGTACTTAGCAAAAGGTGCCAGTCTACAGTTGATGACCTTTATTTGACTACTTACTTGTATTTTATCTACATAAATTGATACAAAATGATACTTACGACTTTAAGGTCTTAAAAAAACTTTAAAATACAAACAGTGATAAGACACACAAAGATTCACTTACTCACTCAGATGGCAACTGAACATTTAGTAAATAGTTGAGGAAATATATTCGCCAACGTAATCAAACAAAAAATATAGTAGGTACCTATATATGTACTCACCTGACAATAAAATTTACAAACTTATTAAAATATAAAATTTTATGTGTTATTCTCAATACTGCTATGCGGTAAATGAGGCATTGTTCAATGACATGCAGAACCTACATAATGTTATGATAAATGATATTCAATCTACAAATAACAAAGGACATTCATGCATTACGGGGAATTGTTATTATTATAATATGATGTAAAATACTCATTTTTATATAGCTCTTGGTCATGTCCAAGTACGTACGTAAATTCGCCTTAAGAACTGCATTTCGAGATGAACCCAAAACTGTAGGCAGCAAAAACATCGTGCAAATTATATTATATTTATTCATACAGCCACAACCATAAAATAATAAACAGTAAAACCAAAAGTATAAAAATAAATCAGGTAGGTACCATACGACGTAGAAAGCCACAAATCAAAACAATTTAGAAAGCTGTTGTGTCGTTTGTTTACGAAATACCTAATAAATGGATCGGTACAATTTCAACACGCAAGTACTTGAACAAAATGTTAAGGTAAATAAAATTGTGACTTATGTATGTGACAGGGACAGCATTCGCATGACGTTAACTTGTCATATAGGCACCTACAATGCTACAAACAAATTAAATAACAAATTATCTATTTATTTAAAGATATAAAGTATGTAACATTTAAAATAATTATTCGTAAGTAAATAAATAAAAGTATTTTTATTCTTCAGTTATGTTATACTTATTTAGTGTTCAATACTTGTGAAACGATGCAAAAAGAACACGTTGGAATGACCTCGATCTCTGTAGTTTGGTTCAAAGAGTAGGTATAAAACTACTACATTTTAGAGTCTGTTTGTCCGTCTGGTAAGCGCCTAAGCGGCAGATGCGTTTATGACGTTATAAGGTTTATATTATAGGTAGGTATACTACCTTACTAGGTAAAATCTATGGTAAAATGTAAGTACAACTCGTTAGTCTATGGTACAACTTATTGATCGCATATCAATATCATAGTCAATATCATAGAATATGTAAGAATTTTGTAAGTACGCAAATTAATTTGTTTATTGGCAAATAATAGCGACCAATTAAACCTAATTTTAATACCTACCATTGATTTGGTTTGATTTACATCTAAGCTACAACAGAAGAAAACTGGAATTGTATCACTTATCAGACTAAAGGTCATAGCACTCATCAACTCGGAAAGTTTAGTAGTCGAAGTCGGAAAGAGATCGTCACTGTATCGCCTTTCGCCTCGCCGCGTGCCGGCAAACAGGCGTCATCGTCAGCCGAGGCGAGGCGATTACGTTACGATTCCGATTAGTGTGTTGCAGCAGGGAGTTTCATACAAAGAATGCTGCACAGCTCGAGTTGATACGGTGACGATCCCTTTCCGGGTTGATGTGTGCTATGACCTTAAGAGCCCGTTCCCGCTTGTCGGGCCCGGATTTTAATTTTAATTGCAGTGGCAGAGCATGTTATATATGAAGTTATTCACACTTGTCGAACACCAATTTTTTTTCGGCGCCAACAAGAAATGTCGAGTGTTTTGCCAGCCCTCTACGCCCGGTAAACGTGTCGTGTATCGCCCATGAGTAAGTATGGCGCTTCATCATATTTATCGGATGTCGGGGCCGGTTTTGGTAGTTAATGCTCACTGATATTCAAGTCAATGGACCGTTGAATGTAGTTATATATTAACATACTAAAATAATAGAGAAACTTAATTTCGTCACTTCTCAATTCTGTTATTAAGTTCTTAAAATATGTTCCCAAACCATAGACTAATATACTTATTTTCTCTATGCCCAAACTAAATATTTCCCTCAGGATTGAGTACTCCCAATATTTTCTTTCCTTAGCTTCTTTATTCGTTTTCTCCTCAAATAGTAATACATCTCAACAAAAGTTTCGTCATCGTCCATCGAGTACAGACATCTCGGGCACCATCGGGTTCAGTTTCTGGCTAGATAAATTGATTTCTCAAAAATCTAAAGATATGGTTTTGATTTCAATCCATTCTGTATCTTGTAGTCAGTCGCATATTAACTAATCTTACATTTTTTTAAATTAACCTTTTGAGCGCCACGGAAATGTATCGATAGAAGACACCTTTTCGAGCCCTCAACGCCACGTCTTTATTCCTGTATTTTCCTCCCCATACAAGTCCATTCATTTTCTTCCAAATTTTGTCTCCAGCATTGGTCTGGACGAGGAAACTTTTCAGGCTAACAAGCTATTTACCCATATTATAAATAATAAGTGGCCTCACCACTACAAATTTTATACAGATGCGTCTAAATTAACTCCAGATGGCAAAACAGGTGTAGCCGTCTATATTTCAAACTCCCAATCTTTTCTCCAATTCCAATGCCCTCCAGAGACCTCTGTTTTCACAGGAGAGTGCATTGGTATTCTAGAGGCATGCATATTTATATCTTCTCACAGTAATATTTCTAAAGCTGTAATCTTCTCTGACTCCAGAAGTGCCCTGGAAGCAATTGTCAAAAATTCTTTAAATGATAATCTCTGCAGTCCAATTATATTAGAAATTAAAAATCTTTTACTCATTCTCTCCAGTAAGGAAATAGAGGTGATACTAACATGGATTCCCGGCCATATGGGCGGCATAACGGGCAATGAGTGTGCAGATATAGCAGCCAAATCCGCTATCTCTAGCAGCTTGGCAGATACCAAACACTCTTCGATAGAAGTTCATGACTTGATCCATAAGGCCAAAGTTGATCTCTTCAAGACCTGGCAGTCTTACTGGTCAGATACCAGTAAGACTAAAGGTAAAGCGTTTGCAGCAATTCAGCCCACTATTCCCCCTAAACCCTGGTTCTTCAAATTCAAAAAGGTCCCAAAGACGGTTACGTCTGTAATATGCCGTATGCGAATTGGTCATTGCTGTACTCCAGTCTTCCTTCACAAAATTCACGTCCGAGACAACTCCTTGTGCCAATGTGGCCTAGATGAAGGTTCTCTAGATCACATTTTCCTAAACTGCCAGCTTAACAATGCCTATAATATGGATCCAGTCATAAATAACCTAAAGATCCAAAAACCTGTCAATGTTCGTCATTTACTTTCCTGCTTCCCTAATCCCCAAATTATATGTGCTTTTATTAAATTGATCAGTTCTAACAATATCAAGTTATAGTATTCATTTAATTTATATGTTTGTAAATATTATTTATAGCAAGTATTAATATCAACTAACACCCTATATTTGTGTTGTTTCAGGCACCGAAATAACGCCGGAAACAGTTTTAATCTTCCGTTTTTACCAGAGCCCGCAATATACCCATGTGTGATCACTACACGACACTGGCAGAAATGGCTCCATTGCTGATTGCCAAATATTAAAAAAAAAAAAAAAGAATTTCGTCCGACTTCAAAAGAGGACTAATAACCATATCATTTTTTAGTATGTAGGTTTATTTAAATAAAAATATTTCTTTTTTAGCAGTATTTATTACAAAGTTTGATTCGTCTTATAAAAATAAAATCTTTTTTATCATTCTGGTATGTACCGCATCTGGAATACTTATATTATTAATATGTACTTAATGCTGCATTCTATAAGTTTACATTCAGTCTTATTAATAGTGATGTTAAAATTATTGTGGATGACTTCATAATATACTTATATAATAAACTAAGTGTATTTCATACTGCTTACAAATAATGTAAATAAATCTTGTATAAAAATTTAATTAGTCAACACTGTTGGGTAATTTCTACCATGCACTGATGTTTTCCAGACTAAATGTATTATGAGTATTTCTATTTTTAATACGTTATGGTATTATATTTTAATTTATTTTAGAAAAAAAAATATACTGTAATTATAATTATGTACATTTCAATATTATGTGTGTTTAAAGTTTTTCACTTTTGCCTTAAATGGACAGGCTGGGCTAGTAGGCTAGTACCTAGTACAAAAATGATGATTTTCCATTTCTGTTGCCAGTATGGTAGAGCAATATAAAAAAGATTAAAGAATAAAATTGCCAGCTAAATTTAAATGTAGAAAATCATTCACATGACATGTAAGGTTTCAAATGTTGTTACTTTGCCCATGTATGATGTAGGCATTTCTAATTTTGTTTTAAATTGACGTGATTCATAGTATGTACTTGAAATTTGAAAAAAAAAACTCATGGTAACTGGAGTTCAGTTAAGAGTTTTATACAATCTAAAATATCATGTTATTTTAATTTCTAGCTACTTTTTCGAAGTACTTCTTCTTTTCATCAGGATTTGGGATTATCTGAAATGAGTAAAAATACAATAATATTAGCTACCAAATTATTTTTAAGTAATTACCTAAATACAAAGATTAAAATAATTATCTATTGTTATCAATTAAGTGTTTGATACTAACCGTATCTTGGCCAGGTTTCCAACCAGCTGGACACACTTCACCATGCTTATCAGTATACTGGAATGCTTGCACTAATCTTAAAGTTTCATCAACAGACCTTCCCACAGGTAAATCATTCATAGTGATCTGCCGCAACACACCCTTATCATCAATAATAAATAATCCCCTTAAAGTGTGTCCTAGATCCTCTAGGTAAACCCCATAATCTTTTGCAATTGAATGAGTTAAGTCGCTCAACAGGGGAATGTTAATTTTGCCTAGACCTCCTTCTTTTCGTGGGGTGTTGATCCAGGCTAGGTGTGTAAAATGAGAATCAACAGAACTAGCCACTACTTCAGTGTTAATTTTCCTGAATTCATCAACTCTTTCCGAAAATGCTAAAATTTCTGTAGGGCAAACGAAGGTGCTGAAATAAAATGGGGAGGATTAAAATGTGAATATTACAATTTTGTTATATTGGAATAAAATACATGCTGGCTTCTATCAATTTGGTATTATATTGTGTGAATTATAAGTGTAATTATTCATCAATGATAGAAAAAAAAAGCCTAGTTAATCCTCACAGTTATCACAAGATTTCGATCAAAGGAAATGATTAGGGATAATATTATATGTATGTTATAATCATTATGCTTTACAAAAAAGAAAGATACATAGTAGGTATTTTACAAGAATGACTTACAAATCCAAGGGGTAGAAGAAGAATACTAAATATTTCCCTTTAAAACTTGATAATGAAAGTTGAGTAAATTCTCCGTCAATTACTGCAGTAGCTTCCCATTCCGGAGCCGGCTTTGATACTAAAATTATGGACAAACAAACAAGGGTGATCAGTTATAATGTTGATAAGTAACTATTATATTAAATGATGCCGATAAATCTAAAGAAAATAGAACTTACTCATAGCTTTAGTAAACTGTAGTTTGTGATCAATCTTTCTTGCGCCGCCGGGGAAAACATTGCCGCTACCAAATGAATAACAAGAATCACTTTCGAATATTGATGATTCGCATGAAATGCTTAATATTAATACTAATATAAGAGAAACTAAGTTGTATTTCATGGTTTCTGTTATTTGATAATACGGAAACAAGGTATAAACAGTATAAAAAATAATTGACTTATCATTGACATTCACTGAAACTCATAAACTGACACGTTTCGTAAAGTTCCCCACTAGGCCACTACAGCCATATCACACCACAAAAGTCTAATCTATTACACTATCACATACAACCACAGAATAGCAACACAAATCAAATAAATCTAAAAAAACTGGTAATTTTTAATTTGGTTAATTTAAAATGGTAAGTAGATTGAGAAAAAAACCCATTAGAAATTCCGACTCAGGTAAGCATTTACAACTTACTTGCATCTTAGAGCTAATGCTTGTATTAAATAAGTTTTAGTTGACTAAATTATTAAAATAAAATTTACAATATTTCAACTACACAGGAATTTCGAAAAAAGCCACTTTAATTAAATAATCACTTAAATAATACAGAATCGATATTTTCCATCGATTCTAATAAAAGTTTTTGTTAGTACTATTGGTACTATTCAGTACTATCATGTACTATCATAGTGGGTATAGTGACATCACTAACGTGCGCTTCGTTTCGTTCGCGTTTCACAGCGAGTCGTATAATTTTTCTGTTTTTGTGTTTTCAATGTAATTCCAAATAATAAAATGATTTTGTTACCGGTGATAAGTTTTATTTTCTAAATTTGACAAGTTTTAAGTCCATCGCAGCGAGTTGCGGTAAGTTTAGAAGTTTACTTTGGGTTACACTTGTCGTTCATTATGGCGGTCTCGTTACTTCGATTCGATGCTAGTTTTAATAATTTCGTCATAACCACTAACGTATTGAGTGTACAGTGTATGGTGCTTGTTACATTTAATATTTCCATATTGTAGATGGACGTACAGGACGAGACTGTCTTGGACGTTGATTTACTGGCTGACGATGGATCTGAAGAGGAAGGCGAAGCCCCGCCGTCGTCAGGTACGAAGATTATTAATAATATAAGTGCACGAATTTATAATAGTTACCAATAGAAAACTATTTAAATAACTAACAAATGATACTAGCTACTTATTTGCAAGTGAATATTATGTATAAATCATGATAAGGACCTGGATTTTAATCTCAGAATGTTTTTGTTATTTATATCTTGAATTTTATTATGTGCATATACGTTTATAAGTAACTATGTGGCATACTATCTTTTAATACTACTCAATTCCACATTTTTATTTCTATATTATTAAAAATGTTTTTGTGTTACAAGTCCACAATAAATTACACAAATTAAAAACTTGCTTTTTAAGAATTTAAGTAAAAAAGGCATATCTATAATTATTGTTCTTAATTTTAATAAATAGAATATTTTAGAATTCTATGCAGGGCCTGGGTCAACTCCAACATCATGTGCTTCCTCACCTCGGGGAGAGGAGCCTGCTTCTCCCCATGGTGGAGTATCGCAGCCTACATTCTTTCATCATCAGACCTACACCAGGCCATTCTTCACATCAGGTAGAAGAGGGCCAGGCCGGCCAAGAAAAGAAGGACCCAAGTTGGTACGAGAAGGGAAGATTGTAAGGAGGTACATAAGTTGATTAAAATCCTCATCATTTATAATTCATGCACTATAAATGTAATATTATCACAAAAACGTAAAATTGTCAAAATTTTAACTAGTTTTATTTACTTTTTTAAATTTAGGTATAGGGGTGGAAATGCTGGATCACTTAGAGGAGCTAAAAGACACCGTGGAAGTCGTGATGACTCACTTGAAGATATGATGGATGATGATGATTTCTCTATTCCACCCTTGCCTGAAGAACCACCTTACATGCCTGAAAAATGGTTGGTATAAAAGATTTATTTACATGTACTTTCTTCTTTGATTTAACTTTTCTTTGCTACATTGCATATATCCAAATGAAATAATATATCTTTTGATGTTAGGCCAGGTAAAGTGTGTGCACTGTGCAACCTTAGCGAACGCAGTCAGCTCGGCCAGGGCGAGATGCGGCAGGTATTATGCAAGCTTGGGGAGGGTGACGGCACTCCAGCAGTGACTAATTCTGGTGGTGCAACACCCACAAACGCAGCCACGCCTACAAGCACGCCCACTACGCCTGTCACTCCTGGGCTCGTATCCCCGCCGCCCGAACTAGTAGACCCTAACCAACATCCCCTTGCATTACCATTGAGTAGACGTCAGAAGGCATTTAACAAATGCAAGTAAGTATCAGTCAGAATTGTTGTTATTACTGGGTCACTTAGCATATCCTTTAATTTTTTATTAGGTTTTTGTTTCTTTTTATCCTTATCCTAAAGTCCGGTCAACTATAGCCAAAGAATTTATTTAAAATGGTAATTTTAAAGAAAGAGATTGTTTCCAAAAGAGTAAGATTAATAAATATATTAAATATAGAATAATCTAATTGTGACCAAAATTAATTTATGAAACTGGTTGGAGTAAATATTTACACTTTTACTCAAATAAAAGTTGAATGTGTGATTTATTTTTACAGGACCCCGCTGTACAACATGGAGCACACAGATGAGTTGTCCATTATTGGCTACACTGATATAATTGAATTATCTGGAGTGGTGTCATCTGGAGCCTTGTATGTACACCGGTGCTGCCTTGACTTCAGTCCTCCATTTCAGGAGCAAGTGGCAGCTGCTTCTAGCTCTGATGAAGATAAAGATCAGTTAGAAGATGCAAGGGTTAAAGGGATAGTCTCTACTGCTCTGTCGCGAAAATGTGCCTTTTGTACCAGGCATGGTGCTAGCATACCATGTAAAGTAAGTAAAAAAGTTCGAGTGATATCATTAACTGTTTTATTTATTACGTTTCATGTATACAATTACCTACTAAAACATCTAATTACTGTCATATTTAGTAAAATTTATTTACAGAGAAGCCAGAGTTTTACATTAAACTTATTTAGGTATATATCTTTCTGATATTATAAAAGTAAATAATGTATATGTTTGTTACAGATGAGTTGCAGTAAATACTTTCATTTGCCATGTGTTCTAGCCTGTGGGGGCTTTATTGATTTCCAGACCAAGTCTTCCTTTTGCAAGGACCATCTATATCAAGTGCCTCTTATTTGTAAGTACTTGTATGTTGCAGTCTGGTTGTCAAATTTCCTTTACAGTAGATGATACAACCACAGAATTATAATTCTAATGCTTTATTACCTGTAATGGAAATGTTTATTATGCCTAGACCTTTCCAAAGGAAGAAATGTCATGGTCACAATATTGATCAGGGAAATATTCTTTTAATTAATTTTTTTTACAATAAATTAATCAAAAAAAATTCAAATATTTGATACAGGTGCTGCAGACATAGACTGTAGAACGTGTAGAACTATCGGCGATATTGCTAACTTGATGACGTGCGTGACTTGCGGTGCGCACTACCACGGCACTTGCGTCGGTCTCGCACAACTGCCAGGTATAGAACTTGCGATGATTTCTATTGCATTACAAATTCGCTGCCCATAGAATCTTAATACTGATTGTTTATGTAGGCGTGCGATCGGGTTGGTCGTGTCGGTCGTGCCGAGTGTGCCAGGTGTGTCGCGGCGAGGCGGGCGCGGCCGGCCTCACGCCCACCGGGAACGAAGCGCGCGCCGTCACCTGCGAACACTGCGACAAAGTCTACCATGCCACCTGCCTCAGGCCTGTCATGGCTACCGTGCCTAAGTATGGCTGGAAGTGTAAGGTAGGTCACATCTAAACGCATGAAAATGATGCTTTAGGAACAATGTAAAGTTAAATTTTTATTATGAAGATCCAATACGCGACATGTAAGTAATCTATTTTAAAGAGTAGTATAATAAGATGTATGTGTCGGGCGCAGTGCTGCCGCGTGTGCTCGGACTGCGGCTCGCGCTCGCCGGGCGCGGGCCCGTCGTCCCGCTGGCACGCGCACTACACGGTGTGCGACTCGTGCTACCAGCAGCGCAACAAGGGCTCGTGCTGCCCGCTGTGCCGCCGCGCCTACCGCGCCGCCGCCTACAGGGACATGATACGCTGCACGCTCTGCAAGAGGTCGGTCACTTGTATTTAAAGCCATCAGTAAACCCTGCCAGAACAAGTTTACACCCTACTTCTAGATTTTAAGTATTCGTTTTATCTGTGATACAAACTTGTAAATTAAACAAGGTATTACATCACTGTAAAATCGTTAAATACTTTGTTTCATATTGATATAACTATTTCATATTATGTATTCAATCAATCTCCAGATACGTACACGGAATGTGCGATCCCGATGCAGAACCACAGCAGTATAATCAGAAAAAAGGATTGAACCCTTCATATGAATACAATTGTCCAACATGCAAGTCGCAGATGCAGATGAATAGCTCCAAGTCGGGATGTGAGTAATGAATTTGTACCATATTATTTGTTTTAAATAAACATTAAGACTTTAATTACACTGAATCAATTATAATTGTCTATCTCTTCCTACAGCGTTTGAGGATGATAATGTTGCGTCGACTTCTCAAGACTCGTCGTTTGGCGATGAGAATTCACAGCACGAGCAGGATCCTCTCGCTATTGAACCTAAGGTAATTAGAGAATTAGGCACAACTCACATTGCAAACATGTTTTATTTAGTTAAGAATTATGTAGTTGAGTTATATTAATATTTTTTTTAAGCTGGATGTTGGTCTTGGCAAGGGCAAACCTTACACTGTATCATCAAAAGTAGCCAAGAAAAAGATAGGTGGGTACAAGCTAAAGGGCGGGTTCCCTCCGGCAGGAAAACTTGGATTCCAGAAGCGACAACGATCTGTATTAGACTTTGGACGGAAAAGAGGTACTAAACCAAAGATGAGAGGGGTTTTTGGAGTGCCGGGTTTAGGGCTGCAAAGACCTCAAGCACCTGATAATAAAACACCTGAAGATGATCCAGGTAATTTGTTGCCATGTTCAAATCACACATGTGTGATGGAGTATTCAGCCTGTTTCATTGAATAATGTTATTATTGTTGTTTTTCAGGAGTAGAGAATAAATTAGTTCTATGCTCAAGTAAAGACAAGTTTGTTTTAACGCAAGACTTATGTGTAATGTGCGGCGCTATTGGAACTGATTCTGAAGGGTGCCTTATTGCATGTGCGCAGTGCGGACAGACGTATCATCCTTATTGTGTTAATATAAAGGTAATACATAGTATAATATAATGTGTATGTAGTCATCTTATGCTCCGCAATAAACAATATTAACTCGGCGATGTGATTTATAGGTATCTCAAGTGATAGTGACGTTAGGGTGGCGGTGCCTCGACTGCACGGTGTGCGAGGGCTGCGGCGCGCGCGGCGACGAGACGCTGCTGCTG
The DNA here is from genome assembly GCA_905340225.1 of Abrostola tripartita. Lineage (NCBI taxonomy): Eukaryota > Metazoa > Arthropoda > Insecta > Lepidoptera > Noctuidae > Abrostola > Abrostola tripartita. The sequence goes on from HG996494.1 coordinate 5,033,725, forward strand.
CTGTGCGACGACTGCGACACCACGTGGCACACGTACTGCGCGCGCCCGCCGCTGGCCGACGTGCCGCGCGGCCCGTGGCGCTGCGAGCGCTGCCGCCGCTGCCTCGTGTGCGGCACGCGCCACACGCTCGCCTGGTGCGACAACTACACCGGTACGCGCCCGCCCGCCCACTCACGCTCCTGCCTTTCACCTCTGCACAGCTCGGCTCACACTTATATTATTTTACAGAATGCGCTCCGTGTGCGTCGCTGGTGATGTGCTGCGTATGCTCGGAGCCATATTCGGACGGAGAGCTCATAATACAATGTGAAGGTTGCCGGCGGTGGTTACATGCGTCTTGTGATTCTATACGCAGCGAAAATGATGCCGAAGTCTGCTGCCGCGCTGGGTAAGTTTTTTAATCCATGTTACCAATAGAACAATACTATCTAGAAAGGATTTAAAACGGTTAAAACGCGTTTGCTACTTTAGAATGTATAAGGAACCGAAAGAACAGCAGCAACGAGTTTGTTACTATCGTTAGGTACAAGTGCGTGCTGTGCCGCGGGCGGGAGCTGCCGCCGCCGCACCAGGCGCGCGCGGAGGGCGCGGGGGCGGGGGCGGGGGCGGCGGGCGCGGGGCCGGCGGGGGCGGGGGCGGGGGCGGGCCCGGCGGGGCAGCCGGCGCCGCGCGCGCCCCGCCCCACGCCGCAGTCGCTGGGGCTGGCGGGCGAGTACTACGTGGACGACGTGTGCCTGTCGCAGCGCGGCGCGCACCACATGAAGCAGCTGGAGGCCGAGATGGGCATCACGCACACGCGCCGCAAGCGACGCTTCAAGAACGACAACACCGAGAAAGACGCAGGTGAATATTGCTCGACCGTGTCGATGTTGTGTGATTTGTGACCTGCTTTGCATGCTTATATTTTGATATGATTTTGAGTTTTATATATTTTCTATGCTTTTTATATACCCATACCTATATATAATTAATTTATTATTACTATTCTTCCTTCATACGAAAATTGACATCATATTTATACCATCACTGGTTACATCACATTCCTTCATTTCATTCCATATGGCCGCCTCATTTTCTATCATACATATGAAATACCTTACCATGGCTACAATATGTATCATATTCTCCCGATAATATTATTTAGTATGTACTTAGTATGTGTATCTAACTTGAGTTTTTGTATGTTCGACGCTGGCATTGTGGATTAGAAATAATGGCATCTATTGAAACAGTGGTTCAGAATGCAGACGTCGAGATGGGAGACGACTCCAAGCCAGACAGCACAGCCGAAGTTAAAGAAGAACCTGGTAAGTTTAACGACTTATATAAGTAGTACTCATGGATATAAATTTGATAGTTAAATTCTGACAAAATTCTAAATCATTCGATCATATATGAAAATATATATGTTCAAATGATACATTATTGTTAACCATTGGTCATACAGGTTCAGCCAACACGAATTTCAAAGAAGGCATTTTGTGGAACGTCGCGAACGACGGTCCGCCTCCCGAAGGTTTTACCATATACACCACAGATTCAGGTCTCACAGTTCTGCGCCGGAAGCGACAAAGGAACTTGAACAAGCTTGGGATAGGCGGATTTGTTGTTAGGCAAAGACAGACGACGGCTAAGGCGCAGGCCGACGACGAGAAAGAGGGCGACGGAACACAGGCTTCTGGAGGTAAGATATACCTATTACCTACAAAGATTCCGTTATATTTTTGTCTTTATTTGAAATTTAATTAAATTGTTTTTTTTTTTATACTTCCTCATGATGTCTCAAGCAGATTTCAATAATATTAATTGCATTATTTTACTTTTACTATGTGTAAATCATTTTTAAACTAGCAAGATAGGTGGTGAAATTTGACATAAGTTTTTTTACTGTAATACCATTAATAATGTCTCTTCTTACAGAATCTCCTAGCAACAAGCGCAAACCGCGTCGAAAGCCGCGCTCTAAACTGATGGAGCAGTTCCCATCATATATGCAAGAAGCATTCTTCGGAAAAGACTTACTAGAGCCAACTAAGGCAACTGTCAGTTCCACTGGTAAGAATAGTTACTCAGTTAAATTTGGCATATTTTTTTATGTTTTAGGCTAAACAATAGCGTGCTATTCCTATTTCTTATAATAAACTAATGAAGTATGTGTCTATCACATTTTAAAATGGATTTAGTAAGTGTTAAGGGATGAGTTCATTTTTATCTAACGAGTGAGTGTGAGTTTTTTTTTATAACTTGGGCTGTAAGAATGTTAAATTAATCAATGTCTGGGCGATATGAATCCTCATAATTGTCGTGTTTAATCATTTGGCCCGCGATAAATTTTCGAGGTTTCTGAGACTGGACTCAGTATGCTAGGTAATTGTATTGTAAAGCTAAGCGGTCATAGTACATATACGTACGTGTGGTGTGCAGCCACCCCGGCCGAGAGCCCGGGCGGCTCGCTGCGGCCGGCCACGCCCGAGGGCTACCGCGAGCTGCGCGACTACAAGTGGGAGCTCGACAACTCCGACAGCGACGGGGAAGACGTGCTCACCGCACTTACCACCTTTAATGATCACGACACTACCGTCGTTATTGCTCTCAATACGGTTAGTTTTTTAAATATTATAGTTTCAGTGTTTATTTACCCATTAAAATCAGCTATGTACTTCCTATAACTGTAATGTAATCGTTACTCGACCAATATTTTGTGGGTTTTTTGTATAAAGTACATACATTATACAGGTGGATATATATTATTATAACTAGTTCTTGTAAAATAAATTCGTGCAAAGAAATTGATATAGCTGACGCCCTAAATATTGATAAAATGAATATAACAATACTGACTATTTTTTCTATTATTTAAATTCAGGATGAGGTAGAAATAATAAATTCGTTAAAACCAAAAGACGAAAAGGATGAATCATCGAACGCGACAAATTCTGACGGGACTGTGAAAATAAAAACAGAGTTAGATGACGGTCAACTGAAGCACACAGAAGACTCCACGGCGCTGAAGAACGCGATCCTGGGCCCGCAGTCCGCCGAGCCCGAGCAGCCGCCGACCGTGGCCACCGAGAGCATCCCCACCGTGCACAGCACCAAGACTGAGCCTATCGGCAGCGGTAAGGGTACTACACGTTTACAGATTACACCCTGAGTATTGTCGTCCAGTTTTTGTCAATCCACTTTTTCTTTGCTCGTTTTATTAGAATGAAATTGTAAATTTGAAATATTGTATATTACCATGTCAAATAATAAATAATTATATGAAATCAGTTGCCAGAGACAAGACAGAAGCTAAGATCTTACATACTTACAGAAACCGGCGGATCGTCGCAAGCATCCACAATCTCGTCTAAGGACGATCTATCTCTACTAGGCGTAAGCCTAGATGCAATGGTGCGCGACGGATTACCCGACATGGATAGCAACGATGTAGACGAAATATTTAAGGGAGTGCTCACCGATGACTCACAGGTTTGTTTGAAAATTGTATCATTTATTATAAACTAGCGGCCCGCTCCGGCTTCGCACGGGTATAAAATATATATTATAAGTATTTCTCCACTATTTAATGGATGTTATTATACATATTATAAACCTTCCTCTTCAATCACTCTATCTATTAAAAAAAACCGCATCAAAATCCGTTGCGTAGTTTTAAAGATTTAAGCATACATAGGGATATAGGGACAGAGAAAGCGACTTTGTTTTATACTATGTAGTGAAGAGATATTTTAAAAAGTATTTGTTATGTGGCCCAAGACTAAGAAGAATCTTGCTGCTGTAATGTAAAAATATTAACACTAATTAATTATAACATTATGGACATCTATAGGAGTCACAAGAGTCGTCTGTGTCGTACGTGAACTCAATGGCTGGAACACCCTACTCGCAGCAGCGTCAGCAGCTACAGAGCCCTATGGAATACACCTCGCCGTACCCTGAGTTTGGTGGCAGTAGGTCAGTTTGAATATAGTTGACTTTATTTTTCTACAATAACATACCTTGGTGTTTAAATGGTTTGCTTTCTCAATTTTAACGGTTGCTGTTCGAAAGTATTTTATATGCAATATACGTGACTTAGCTCTGACTGTCGCGCATTTTAATTTATTGTAAAAAAGTCGTCTATCGTGATATAAGGATGTGTTATTACGTGGTGTAGCAGCAGCAGCGCGATGAGCCCGCTGTTCTCCGAGAGCGGCAGCGGCGGCGCGGCGGGCTGGCCCGACAGTGCGCAGGCGCCGCCGCCCTCCTACAACCAGCGCAGTGCTGACAAGATGCGCGCCGATGAGAGTTAGTATACCGCCTAATTTGAACTTATCTTTACTTTTATAATCAGAATCATTTCTTTTTCTCAGAAACATTGATTTTAACATAATATTGTATAGGTTTAGGATCAGCGGCCACGATTTCGGCAGTCTTATATGCCAATACCAACCACTCGGAATGGAAGACCGAATTCCCCAATTGGGTGGACCGCTGCAAACAAATACTAAAGAAATGGCGCGCGTTACCATCCGATCAAAAAGCACCTTACTTACAACGCGCCAGAGACAACAGAAGCGCCATCCGTATGAAGAAGGCTCAACAGGTATGTACGCTTGTGTGTTCACTAGATGTGGTGTGTGCTAACCCAACTCACTTACCACCGTGTTTACTGTGTGTCATTCACACCAGGTTCGCCAACTAGGCCATGTTAAACGAACTTAACATTCGTTTAGTATGGCTACGTTTGGAACCATGAGTATCTCACTGCGTTAAAATACGCGGAGTATCATTATTGGAGTAACAAAGGGTTCTAAAGTCATATACAATGGTTTGTCTCGCTCACATTCGTTACAAGATATGTGTTATCACTTGTGTATACGATTGCTGTAGATTCTATCGCCTGTTTCAATGCCAGCACAAATGTAAATAACGCAGCTGTAGGATACACGTAGCACTCCATTTTTGTTTTGTATGTGTAATACAATGTTGTAACTACTTTAGCTGCAGTTGAACTATGAAGTGAGAGGATCTACAGTATATAGTTACTTATCATAATGGTTTAGCCGTCATTAACGATTTACATTCTATTAGAAATTATTTATTAACGAATTTGGGGTACTTAGCTCTTTTCATGGGTTCAATATTTTTAAATGGTCAATTAAGCTCAAGTATTTGTATTGTTCATAATACGTATCTAACTAGGAAAAATTAGGCACACATTTATTATTTAAAATATATTCGTGTACGAGATGAATGTGACCGTGCACTTATCTAAACCGAAAATATTAGTCACTGTAGGTTATAGCATTTTTTGTGTCACAACGATCATTCCTACCGTTGCTAGTACACCACCAGAGACATTATTATCATTTCACGCACGGGGGGTAAGGGCCACTATCGCACCGCGTATACGGAGGCATTACTGAACGATGTCAGATAAATCTACCAGCGACCCCATCGACCAATTGGAGCGCTAATGTGTCATAACTAGCGTCTACGGACGAGCCCGGGACCGACTCGCCGGAAGCGTGCGACCATGAGATCTCACCCGGGACGGTAGAACTGTTACTAAGAAGTGGTTGGGGCGGAACAGAGCTCGAGCAGTGGGACGAGCGAGGCGGAAAGCAGCGGACCTGCGGCCGGAGCGGCCAGCCCGGCGCCCAGCGGGAACTCCACGCCCAGCACGCCAGGCCCCGTCAGCGTGCCCAGCGTGCCCAGCGTGCCCAGCGTGCCAAGCGTGCCCAGCGTGCCTAGCGTGCCCAGCGTGTCTAGCGTGCCCAGCGTGCCCGGCGTGCCTGTGGCTGCGGGGGGCGGGGTGCGCGCGCCCAACGTGACGGTGACGGCGGGCGGGCTCCTGGAGGCCGACGCGCACATCCGCGTGCTCACCCCCTCCGAGATCATGCGCACGCTGCCGCGCCTCGCGCACGCGCACACGCGACACACGGTACCGCGACACGCGCTCCTCTCGCATATACACTGCACACACACTACACGATACATTAGAAAACATATAGTATTAATGTTATTAACTAATTATGTAATTAATCACATTACAATGACGAAATTACTTAATATTTTGAAAGCTTTAATATTTTTAAGATACACTATCTATAAAAATACAATATCCCAGTTAAAAAAACATGTACACTTATACACGTTACATTCATCTGATACACTTTATTACGCTTCCTAAACTGTGTGTATGTATATGCGAGACACGTTTCGATTTGTTGGGTGATCGCGCGACTTCACACCACGCGATCCTGAGCACTTCCTCTGATTTTAACTAAATTCTTGTTATCACCCAACAATAATTTTTGCTGTTCAATGGCGTTGTACGCTGTGTGATTATTATTTTTTAATTTTCTTTTAGCTTTTTTTTATACGAGACCGTTACCTTCCCAACGATTCCCAAAACGCCTCCCGGACTCGTGTCCCCTGTTTCCGTAATGTTGATTTTATTATTTTCGCTTTGCCTTGGTAGTGTTGGCATTAACATTGGACGCTGTTGGTGGCTGGTTGTGGTGTGCTAACAATTCTAACACAGTTCGATGTAGTTCACAATTTATTTGCGTCATTACGCTCTTGTATAAAGCTTTGTGATGTAGTTCTAAGTTTACAGGTGTATAAACTTTATTTATAACCATTTTACTCTTTACTAAGCAACAGTTTACTGGTTTTATTTACAAATTAAGTAGTGGTTATAATTTGTATAAAGTATCTGGCGGTGTGGTAGGAAGTACGTTTTAGTACTTTGCAAAGTAAAAAGATTAACATGAGGTAACATCCAGTTATGAGATCATAAGTTATTATACATTAAGTTTATAAGCTCAGATATGTTTTTGTGCTGTGATTCAGCACTTCTAATGTGTATTCAAACTTAATGAATATTAACTATGTATCTCATAGTTATATTTATTAACATTAGCATGGAAATTTTGAAATAATTTACAGAAATTTACTAATAGAACCATAAATTATTAGTTAAACTAAATGAATTGACTCCTAGGGTAGATTGAAATGTAGAAGAATGATAAATACATTTTTATTTTAAATAGATTTACTAGTCCTCTTAAAAACTATGTAAAAAATAACTGTTGCAGGTATGTGCCAATAATTTAAACATCCTTCAACATCTTTCAAATTGACAATACTTCTAAGGTGATGGTACGGGGTAATAATCCGTCCCGCTCACCTTTTGTTGACCAAATAACCGTCAAAAAGAAAATTATTATATGCTGATTAATATTTTTGAAATGGTAGTAATTTATAAGGGGAACAAAAACATTGTCTTCATTTATAATATTTGGCGCGCAGAAATATAGAAAAATATTTTCAACAACATTTTTAAAATTAAAATAATTTTCTAGGTCTTAAATAGTTTTAGTTTTAAACTTCTATTTGTTATACCGTATTATAGGCAATGTAAATAGTAATTAGGATATAGAATATTATATGAAAAATATTTTTGCTCTGACATCTGTATAGATGTATATTTTTTTTAAACAACATCATTATAAATTGCCTGCGTAGTGAAAGCATGTTAAAATATTTGACAACAAGTACATGGAACTGATTGTCATTGTATAGGGCAATTTGCAATCTAATATTAGTGTTATGGTGATAAATTAATATTAAGTGTTATCTCTTAGGAGCTTCACACACCGAGCGCAGTCTGGCGCGATGGTGCCATGCAGAAGGAATTGGATGATGCGTTTCATATGGAATTGGACTGCGTGCGTTATTTCAAATATATAATAAACTTATCGCACTGAATGGCGCTCAATTTGCAGATAATTTACTTCTCAAAATACTCAGAGAGCACGAGTGCTACGTTTTTGAAAAGGAATTGTACTAATCAATTCTTCTTCATTAGAAAATTTTAACTATTGTAGTATATAAATAAACTAAGTATATTTTTGTCCTTATACAATGACAAAGTCGAGTGAAGTGTATTGACCTTATATGTTGCGTTGTAATAACATTATGACGTGTGACATAGGAGCAAGAGCGTGCGTGCAACCAGCAACGAAGTGCGCGCGAGGCCGAACAGGAGAGACAATGGAAGCATCTGCAGCAACAGCGGCAGCAGCAGACGCAGCAGCAACAGCAGATCATACATGATCAAAGGATGCAAGGTATAACTATATGAAAACTGAGCGAATAGACATAAACTTGGTTGTTATACGTAATTATTATAAGGATGTACTAAAATCAGTTTTAAAATATTGACGTTATTATAATATAAGCGGCTTAAACACGCATGTAAGTCTAGAACAAATACACTGCAGTACATATGTATATTGTTATTTTGTCGTTATATAAGTTTATGACGCGGGTATATTATGTAGACCCTGACGTCTTGCGTGGACCGATAGCCCGTCGGTACATGCAGTCGCAGTATGTTTTATGATAGAACATAGCACTAACCGACACGTACCTATGGCCCGAAAGCAGCGATGCAGCGACTGCGCGCGCCGGACGGCAGCTCGCCGCCGGGCGGGGCCGCGGGTGGCGGGCCCTGCCCGGCCGCGCCTGCGCACGCCCCGCCCGGGCACGCCCCGCCTGGGCACGCCCCACCCGGGCACGCCCCGCCCGGGCACGCTCCGCCCGGGCATGCCCCGCCTGCGCACGCGCCGCCCGCGCCGCCGGCCGAGGCGCCGCGAAGCACCTTCCCTGCGCAGCGCTTCCCGCTGCACTACGGCAACAACGAGGACATCAACAGGCAGCTAAGGGACTTGCTGCAGCGACACCCCGAGAAAATGTGGACGCCGCGTGAGTCACTTCTTACTAACGACAACATACTGTACACTTGTACAGTGTACGATCGCTCTAATGCTGCCGCAAAAATTTTTCTTATTTCTTTCTTCATTTCAAAATTTTATTTGCTGTACGTACTACTGCAATAAGTATTGTTGTGCAGTCGTATATAATACATATTTGACCCAGAAGAAGACGGCTCATCAGTCACGAGCGGCGTTGGGGACGGTCAACCATTCCGCCAGCCTCTGCCTGTGACGCTACGAGCACGTGCGCCGCTCATGCACTCCAGCCGACCCGAACACCACCGTAAGTTGTATAATTGTTACACTTTTACAATCGTAATAAATTTTTAGACACTTAAGATTTAAAAATAAATCATATCTATGTTATTTTTAATTATTTGTTACAGTGATTATGCAGCAGCGCATTGTAACAGCTGACAACAGTCAACTTCAACAGAATGTCAACAATCTCGCTGCGCAACAGATGGTAGATCAAAAACAAAACGTTGGCCATAATAATGGTAACTATACCCTTGCATCTTATAATAAAATGATTAATATTTGATCTCCACACACGTTCTACAAGTTGACTTAAGACATTATCAACTTGTTTTTAGGTTGGAGTACATTATTGGATGATAATATACATTTAAATCTCTGTTGGCAACTTCTGGCAGAGATTTGAATACATGATCTCCTACATTCAATTACTTAGGAACTACATTTTTACTGTACTTCTAAATCCTTTGTAATATTTAATATAAAATATTTTTAATAGCGCCCGGCAATGAAAACAAGCACGAGTCTGGCCATGACCAAGGTACAGATGAGATGGATATGGGAGACATGGACAAGCTTGAACAAGATGGCGGAAATATTGGAGAGGTAATGTGTAATAATACGTATGTGTGTCAACTGTAGATTATACCATTTTCAAATTATTTCATTCTCTTAACATTATACTGTCTCAAGGTGGGTGACATTTTAACTGGGCTGGGTGGTGAGGACGACGAAGAATTGTTCGAAACGTTGACTGCTGAGATAGGAGAGCAGTTCAACATACTCGAGTACGCCGACCCGGAGCTAGCCACACTCAACGATGCCGAGCACATACTCGACGGGCTCGAGCTTGCCGACGATGGCATGCCCGAGAGACATGCTAAGAGGGAACCAGAGTAAGAGATTAATATTTTTTTAATAATGATCTCACAAACCCTAATTATATGGACATGATACTGTTAATTTCGCCTAATTTTGAACCTACCTACCTATAAAATGTTTTCCATTTTTAATCCCTTTTTTTGTTCGGAAATCAGTATTGGATATTTTTGAATAAATAAACACTTTTTTAATCTTACCTAATAACTAGATTTTCAAAATTATAACATTAACTTTTTAGGGACGAAACTGAACACACTCAGGAGAATAAAATGTACAATGACTTGCAAAAGTCGGTAAAGAATATAGAGACGAGTAAAACGGAGGTGAAGTCGGAGATAGAGGACATAAAGCCCGAGGTTAAACTTGAGGCGCCCGCGACGCCCGCGCCGCCGCAGATGTTCAGCGACATGCAGAGGGGCATCACACCGACACAACAGATGGCGTTACAGGCTAGTATTATTTAATAACTGATCACATCATCTCGCTCAATCAGTTTCGGCTTTAATTATAATAATCAGGCTGAAACAGTATTTTAAAATTTTCTGTGAGATGCTAATAACTTACATTACATGTTTCTTGAACAGACGGCAATGCAAGCTATAAAGTCCGAAGTAAAAATGGAAGCCGAAGATAAGCCACAGCGGCCAGTGTTCACGCAAATGTTTACTAATATGCCACAACGTCTGCAGATACACCACCAGGTAGTAGAAGCAAATTATAGCACTTTTACAATTTCAGTTTGTTCTTTTGTTTAAGGGATATTATTTTAATAAGACAACACACCTTGCCGATATAAAAGTAACAAAAGTAATACAATTTATCATTTTATTTTAGCAACAGCGTCCAACGCAGTTTGGTCAACCTGGCCAACCGCAAGTCATGAGCCAACAAATTGTGCAGCGACCGCAAGTGCAGTTTACTGCAGCACAACACATGCACTTCCAGGTAAGGACATGTGTGCAGTTATATCATTTTTTATATGATTGCAATCTGATCTTATTGTATTTTTATTCTTTAAATCAAGCTTTTATTCATCAAAGTTTAGTTTCCAAAACCTTTGAAGGTTTGTGCCCACACCAATGGTCAAGGTCGGTTTATCAGACAGTATCTTTTACAAGCTTTTATATAAAATTAAAATAAAGACCGTTAAGTAGTTCCGTGCCACATTAGGAAAGGTTGATAACAAGGAATAATAGATACAAGATTTATTTGTACGTGTATAGGGAGCAAATGTAGCGTCGAACCCGAACAACCCCGGCGGGGGCGGCATCCCGGCCAGCGCGGCCAGCATCGTGAGCGCCATGACGGCGCAGGTGAACGCGGCGCTGGCGGCCGGGCGGGCCATCGCGGCCGGCACGCGCTTCGTGGCCGCCGACGGCACCGTGGGCGTCGTGCGCGCCGACCGCACCGTCGCGCTCGCGCACCTGCCCTATGCTGGTCAGTGCTCTGTCTCTACACCTCTACAGCTCTACAGCTCTACAGCTCCACGGCTCTACACGTGAACTGCTTCACTTACAAGCTTTACGATACGTTTATAACTTTATATGACGCGTATTATAAATAATTGTTTTTGTATCTACCTGACTATTTTACATAGTCTATGTATATTAGTTTAGTGTGTTTTTTCGATAGTATGTTTAAATGAAAGCCTGAAAGATAACTATATAAAAGATACAAAATTGTACTGGTTCTTTACCAATCCTTAGTTTATATACAAAATGTCATAGTGCATGTAGTAAAGGCTAGGGTGTCCCTACAGCCCCGGGCCCGGCGGGCGCGGGCGCGGGCGGTGCGCGTGCGCCGCCGCCGCCGCCCTACCCCGGCACGCTGCGCCAGCCGCAGCCGCCGCCGCCGCCCTACCCACAGGTATGGCTCATGTCCGACACTACATCGTATCTTACTGCTACCATCGGTTTACCTGGGATTTTTGACGTGACACTAATTGTTACAAATATAAACCTTCACTACATACAAAAATATTATTGGACCCATACTTGAAATATTTTCCTGCCTGAATGAATGTTCAGAAACTGTTCAACCAGACAAATTCTACAAGTACTTATACCTGTAAAATGCAATCCGTTTAAATATTTACGTTATAAATGAAGTAATGTAACACGTCAAAAGTTACTCATAGTCTTTAATCAATTGAATTGCTACAGCTAAGATACGATGATAACTGACAAAATTGAATGAAAACTTACAAATAAGTAATTTTACTAATATTTAAGTAATTTGATAGTCTTGGAGGATTTTTGGATATATTGTCGTGCATGCAGTAATATTTTTTATCTACGTGTTTTTATTTGTATGAGTTTCTTTCGACACGGAGACCGTGTCGGAAGGAATTCACCAGCTTTAAATGTATGCAGTAAGCTTGGGTTCACATTTGAGTCACCGTCGATTTGTCACTGGATAGTCTCACAATAACCACAATTAAATGTGAACCATTTCCAGCGTTCATCATTCGCTTCGGTACCTGATTGCATCGCAGACAATGTGAAGTTAAAACAGCGTTATCATATCCAGAGCAATATTATTTTGTCTATGCGTAGGTGGCGGTTTACATTCGACTGTAAATATCAAAAACATCTCATTATTCTCTCGTTACAAGCTTAGAAGACTAATATTGCATGGGTATATTAAACAATCGCTTGCAATTCATACGACTTGTACAAAGAAAAGGATAATATTATGTAATTCAATATTGCAGTTCTGGGCTTGTAATATAAAATACTTTTATTTGCTTATAAGTTATGAATGCTACAAAGGTTGCATTTATAAATAAAAAAAAAACAATGTCAGTAACTTGAAAGTCCCTCAATTTAATTCAGTCGGAAAAATACTTTCTTACAAAATCATGTTTTTTCTGAGGAAACCATATCATACAAATGTGATCGACTTATATTGAATGAGTAGGGCAGTTCAAAAGCAGCGTTTAAACTGCCTGCATCGTGAACACCGATGAGAATCAGGTCGTATGAGTTGTGCGATAGCGTGAAGCGTAGGTTGAATGTGGACGGCAGAGTACAGGCGGTGTTGTTTGCATGTCGGTGGTTGATGGTTGTTGGCGCGGACAGGCGCCCTATGAGGCGGCGGACTGGGGCGACTGGCTGCACCGTCGCCCGCTGCTGCTGCAGGTCAGACCTCTCCCCCACCGCACGTAGTACTGCACTCTCCACCCTACTACTGCGTACCAAATCATCCTTTATTTACCTCTCCTTGATACTTCGTTATCTATATACTACTTCTTGTCTTATTTCCGATATAAGCATTAATATCGTAAAGCATCTCAAACCATCTCTGTTTAAAGATATAAGGCAAAACGTGCCATATATTCCCTTCATGTCTATATCCAGTGGTGAACTATTTGCTTACAAGTACTGGTAATACTGCTAGTGAAGTAATACGAATAGAGATTGCCTGATCTTTGGCTGAATTTGGTTCTTAATCGAAAGTTAAGAATGTGTAATAAGTGTGTTGTACACTAGCGTATAAGAGTAATTTCCTAAAAACCTAATCCTTCTCGTAACTGCAAAAAGCGCTGCCAATAATAAACAAGGCGCCATGTAATTAATTAAAACTCTTTTCAAAAGTGACATATTTTATGCCAATAATATGACTTCAATCCTTATCATCCCATACAAAATGAATTTCCTTTCCCTTGTCAGTAGAAGTTACCTTACAACTCGACGATAGAGGGAGGGAGATAATATCATCGCTAACCACCTTGTTCGTGTCTGTTTTAAAGCTTTTTACTTTGCTTGCTCGTCGCACGCATGCGTACTGACTACTAACCTTTGTACCTTTCAGCATCCTTCTTAACACAGAAACACTAACGTTCTAAACAACTAGCACCTAAATATGGATTAAACTTAATGTAACTATGAATTATAATTATTTGTTAAAAAAAATATTATATACATTTTTTATTTGGTAAAAGGAGTCGATTATCTGTCTCATCTTGTACTATAAGGTGGTGGATTTATAAGTTTGGACTTGGTTGTGGGCTTTTAAAAGTCAGGTACCTTTTAGATTGTGTTGGTGTAGGTGATACAAATCAAGATTTAGATAGACTTGATCAATCTCATGCATACAACAATTCCAAGCACACGAAAGTTACGAAAGTTGGTTTGTAAAAAAATACAGACAGCAATTGGGTAGTTGACACCATTAACCAACCAAGACACAACTTCTCTAAAAAAAGCTTCATTTTAGCCCGGAAGACCTGATTAATCCCATTAGTTAACAGTCAAATTTATTTTTAACTTGCTTTAAAATAAATATAAAATTAGGCAATTAAGTTGGCAAGTTAGTGATGTCGCAGTTTACTTTTTTTGCCATACAAATTGCAGTTGCCATACAAATCTTATAGAGGAATAGCGTATTAACAGCTGTTAAAAAAATATGTTATTGACCAGTGGTGTCAAATATCCAATTGAAACATTTCTAATAACCGTCAGCATAAAAACATTTAATTAATTTTTTACAAATATTTCTTTATCTGTCCGTACTTATATTGCTAAAATTGAACACGGAACTATGCCCCTAAAATGTGTGTCACAAGTTTTTTTTTTGCATAGGAAGTTAAATACACGACCTCTTGGGGTTAGTAGGTAATAAAATGGAAAGGTCCATTTTGTTTAATTCGACTGATGTCAGTCGAAAACTCTGTAAATGGCTCTATTTTAGAAACTAATAATTAATATATATGCTAAAATTAAAGTTGTATTATAGAACGTGAAAAGTTTATGATACTTACTGTGTCTTTATATTAATAGGCTACTTGACTCATAAGTAATTTTATACCATAAATGAATATTTCCTACCGTAGGCTTAGGTATCTAAAATAAATCGATTTTAATCAATAAAACTAAACGATTGCTTTATTATATAATAATTTAAAGATCAATTGACGACCTGATTGGCGTAGTGGCTAAGCGATTAGACTGCTGCGCCAAGGCTTGCGGGTTCGATTCCCGCACGGGGCAAACATTTGTGCGATCCACATTTGTTGGTCCCGAGTCTGGGTGTTTGTGTATGTGATATTTCATGTTTGTGAAACGCACCCACGATACAGGAGAAATTCCTAGTGTGTGGCGACGTTTAAAAAAAAAAAATACTTTTATTTTGACAGGTTAAAAACGCTATTGGTCATAATGATGACGTCATGTTTTATCGTATCGTAAAAGCAGAAAACACAAATTTGCTGAGAATCGACACTTAAATGGTTTTTATTTTTGCCTTGAACCCAGATTTCTATTTTGCCGAGTTGAGGACCGATAAAAAACTTCCTTATAGTTTAAATGCTTTGGTATGACAATATAATCGTAGACTAAAATACAAAGAATAATATGTAAATAATTATTTTAACTGTATAAAAACGTTTGTTTACATATCGTAAGACCGATATTGACGTGTTACCAAAGGCAATAGAAGAACATGGCGGACAGCGTTATCGTCTATTTTTGAAAAGTGCATTTTTAAAATAAAGTTTTGTGGCTTTCTAGGTCACAAAACATTATAGTATTATTTTTTTGGTCTAATAGAACAATTATTAACCTATCAAGACTTACTTTAAAAAAGAGTCAACTAGCCTATTGATTAAAAAGGCTTAAAAATAATCAAGGATGAACGAGAATTGAGTTATGCCGGACAATTTTATTCATACAATCATGTATACAGTATTAATCATTACATAAAAAATATCATAGTACAGATCGATTAAATCGATCGACTGTAATAATTATTACACTACATATATTATAGAAATTGCAGACATGTAATTAATTTAGATCAAACTGCCCCCTTACCATGAACTCTTAAAGCAGGCAATTTTCGAACGATAAATGTCCTGCTTAAAGAGTTTACGGTAAAGGGGCAGATACTTATGTTTGCTGTATATATTTTTTCACATGATTTTATTTAGGTTATATAGTATAGCTATTACAACATAAATATTAATACAGTTAAAATGGTTCAGATACGAAAAAGTAACATATTGTATATTATTATCGAGACATTTTACAATACAATAATCATGAAAACTTACATGTGAATCACACATACACAAAATTTTATGTAGATTACTCTTTAGTTTTTAATAGTATACTACAGTTTCTTAGATATTATGTTGCTATACAAGGTACAATTTATATATGTACTTAGATAATAATATAGCACCGCATAGTAATGTATACACCATATTTTTTCTTAACAATCTATTGATAGTGTGCACACCAAACTTTTAGAAGATTTCTTAAATCACGTCAACTAACTAGTAAAACTGATTTAATGTATGGAATTCCTTTATAATTTCATAATTAAATTAATATAGTCAGCTATTATAAAAATAAAAGAAATAAAAGTTATCGTCGAGCCGACTGAAAGGTGTGTAGATGTATCCTTGTACCGTAGTCGAAAATCTCCCAAGAATTTAATGCTCTATTAGTTAATATATTTATCAAAAGTAAATGTTGTGATTTCAATCGGCTCAACATTCAAGATGAGACGGGTAAAACGGGGACCTTTCCAACCGGCCATAGAGTATTTATGTATGCATTGAAATCAAAATTGAGTTTGTCGCATCGCACTCACCGAGCTCGAGTCACTTAGCGTAACGCTAGAGGACAAAACTAGGTATTCTAGAAACTAGCATCGCGACCGGTGACAAGGCTAACGGTGGCGGGCGACGGCGCAGGCCGGGCGTCGTCAACAGGCTAACTTTAACCGTCAGAACGTAAACCAGGAGCAACCGTTGCTTCTCGAGGAGCTCCTGGAGCAGGAGAAGCGCGAGCAGGAGAGAGAGGGCGGCGAGTGGGTCGGGCAGAGTTCTGCGCCGCCGCCGGCGCCCGCGCCGCCCGCGCCCGCGCCCGCCATCCCGCTGTACAGCGGCGTGGCGCCGCCGCAGCCGCTCGCGCCGCCCGACCGCCCCGTGTCCGACGCCGACCACCACGCACGCCTGCTGTACGAACAGTGGCTCAAGCAGTACAACGCCTTCGCCGCCGACCAGCAGCGCTACTACGAGGTCGAGGTTCAGAAGCTTCGGAAAATCCGCAAGGTGAGCTGCAGTAGTGCGCTTTTGTGTTCGTGAGCTTAGTAGTGGCGCGCGCCGTCCTCCCGGCCGCCTCGTAGATAATTTTCAGGTGACATTGGCGGCAGTTACGCTGTCGATGTCGTGGTAACCGAATGAACCTGTGACTAACTTTGGGGCTCCTCACACTCGGCCGGTGCCGCGCCGATTTTACACTTTGGGATTTTTAAATTTGCAGTCGCTGAACAGTAAGCAGCGTCAGCTGAGAAAGTCCGGCAACGAGCTACTGCCAAACGACGCCGCCGAACTTCAAAGAGTGGCCACCGAACAGCAAGCTTTGCAGAAACATCTTGAGGCGGCGCGTAAGCAAGCGCGACAGCATAGCATGCTAATTCAGGTCTGCAAGTTCGCTTATTCTGATCTTAATTATTATTATTTTAAATGTTGTCATATTAAATTCGATTTATCTATTTACTCAGGAATATGAGACGAAGCAACGGCAGCAAAATCCCCAACTAGCTCAACAGACTGTAATAAACCAACAACAGATCACAACAAATCAAACAGTGTTTGCTCAAAATCAAAGCATAAACCAGAACCAGCAGGTGCAACAACAGGCCACGATCAACCGACCAATGCAACTAGGTTTACAAGGCGCCACTATACAACAGCAACAAACGCTTATACGCACTCAGCAGACTGTTATAGGTGCCGATGGTCAACCGATATCTCAACAAAGGATTGGTCTTGTCACATCGCCTTTAAATGCTCAAGGTAGACTTCTCCAAGGTGGTCGAACACTCGTTATCGAACAAGCAGGTGCTCCACAGCAACAGCTAGTAAGACAGCTGTCGGGTGTACAAGAAAGACCGCAATCGGTAAGCGGAATGGTGCAGTTTGGACAGCAGCAATTAACTGGAGTGAGAAGCTCTATGCAACCAGGATCTCAAACGCCACGACCCACTGGAGCTCGACCGGCAATGTCGCCTTTACACGTCCAGTCGCCACATTCGCAGTCTCCGCTACATTCCCTGGCTCCACAGTCTCCACTGCATCACCTGACTTCACCGATGCAATCACCATTGCATTCGCAACAATCCCCTCTACACCACACGTCGCAGTCGCCGCTGCACCCATCGACGCAGTCACCTCATCATACGCAACAGTCGCCACTCCATTCGCAACAGTCGCCAATGCACGTGCAACAGACAAATCTGTCTCAGCAGTCTCCGATGCATCCTCAGCAATCACCGATGCACCAGCAGCAATCACCGATGCACCAGCAGCAATCACCTATGCATCAGCAACAATCTCCGATGCACCCGCAGCAATCTCCGATGCACCCACAGCAGTCACCGATGCACCCTCAGCAGTCACCGATGCATCAGCAGTCTCCAATGCATCAGCAATCGCCCCTCCACTCGCAGCAAGCTCAAATGTCGCAGCATTCGGCAATGTCCCAGCAATCGCCGATGCATTCGCAGCAATCACCGATGCACATGCAACAATCGCCGATGCACACGCAGCAATCATCTATGCAAACTTCTATGTCACCGCAACACTTCCTGCAGCAACTCCAGGCTCAGCGAACAAGTCCTCAATTGCCAACTCCTAGTCGTAGTCCGCAGGTAAGCATAGAGTGATAATATAAAATTTATACATGAATTTATGTAGTAATAATTATTGTATTATTAATTCAAATGTACGTTTTTACAGATTTATCAACAATCTCAAATTCAAAGTCCAGTAGCATCACATTCCCCGCAATTACAAAATGTATGTAAAAGTTATATTACTATTTTTTAAATATATATACCTACTTTCCAATAGATTGTTTATTCATACATAACATAATATATAATTTATAGGATTACACAAGTGGCAGATTTTCTCGACCCGCACCTGGCTGCTCTCCTTTGCCGACTAGATTTGCCAGACCACCGCATCATCAACAAGGTATAAAATAGATAATTATTTATTATTACTATTAATGAAATTGGAGATTTTATAACTAGCAACTAATTCCTCACTATCGTCCTCAGGAATAAGAGTAGGAGGTCCATTCGGGGGACGTCAGCAGACATCACCACTTGGCAGTCCACAGCCACTTCCGTCACCCGGAAACGCAGCCAACGAGATGGCCGTAAGTATTCTTGGCATTCGCAAGTGGTTGTTAGGGTTTTGTGACACTTCAACATTCCTTAGACTGAATAAATGATCCTTCTACAGCGTCAACAAATGCTGCAGCGCCAGCAGTACAGCCCAATGGGTGGCGCGCCCGCCTCGCCTTCAGTAGCACGTTCGCCGCACGTGCCGCGCACGCCCACACCGTCCGCCTCGCCGGCGGCCTCGCCCGCGCCCGGCGGCCTGCACGAGCACGGTGGCGGCCTGCACGGGCACGCGCCCGCGCCGCTGCCGCCCGGCTACCGGTACTTCAAGCCCGGCCTGCTGGGCGGCGCTCCCGGTTGGCCGCCGCGAGACGACGATCGCCGTCGTCCCGCACACCTTACCAAAGTGTCTATCCTAAAACGACGAACACCTCCCCGACCTCGTCTGCTTGGAAACATTCAGCCCACACACGACCAGCGTGATGACGTATTGGACGCTGGTGCTCCTTTACTCTCTACAAGTGAACCGCGTGGATACGTGGTTTACGCACCCGATACGCTAGATTATGGGCCACGTGGATCGCGGTCAGAAGATACGCGTGCCACAATCGTTCGCTCTGACGACGAAGACGATGACGTCGAAGAATTGGTAGAACACCTAGACGATGATGACATCGTCCTTGTAGAGCCCGATGTTATTTCACCGGAGGAGCGCATCGCTACAGAAGAAGACTTCGAGGAACTTATAGATAGTGGCAAGCCTGAAGACGAGCCAGAAGACGATGCACCGCCCGAACGCGTGCCAACTCGTACAGAGACTACGACTAAGACTGTTGCTGTCATCAGCCTTTCCACCGGCAAGCAACCATCGAACGTGCAGCAGTATAAGATAGTTAATCCTGGTGCTGGTGGGCCCTTGGGCCGCCTACCGGTGCTAAGTGCCACCATGCTGTCGCCCCACACAAACACTAAAATTCTTGACGAGGTGTCGCAGGCAACTGTTGCCTCAGTATCTATAGCTAATCAAACGATATCGGTGCCGGTGCTAAAAAATCTATCAGTGCCCATCGCTAGCGTAGCAAATCATGTGGGTGGCGTCGCTAAGTCACAGATAAAGAAGATGCCGTTAAACTTAGCTAACCCGCCATTAACTATCAACATGTCAACGACGGCGCTCTCTAAGCCTATTAGCTCGGTCATAAGTGTAATATCATCAAACGTACCAAAAGTTGCCAATCTAAATCCACCTCGCGTGCCTGTTTCTATATTAACACAGCATCAAGTCAAGCAAAAAATAGTTAAAACTATAGAAAAGCCAATGATGCTTGCCTTATCCAATTCCAAACTGTCCAGTTTATCTGTTACGCATGATGCAACACTTCCAGCGAAGATATTCCAAGATGATGCTGCGTCACCTGACAGCACTGTAACGTCTGATCATAATTCTGATAAAGATCTAGGTCAGAACCCCATGAGTTCGAGCCAATCTTTAACAACCATTACATCGCAAGGATCATCACAGATGGATAGATCGGGATCTATATTTAAGGAGCCTGGTAAAGATATTGACATTGAATCCGAAATAAGCCAGCAAACTGAACTGCCTCACACGCTGTGTCTCTCCGATCGCACGCCTTTGCTTTTAGGAAAAGCTGATATAAAAAGTCCGGATCCCATTCCGGAGAAAATTCCTGACAATATCATGGAAGGAGATGATGAGGATAAGCCCGAAGATAACATACAAAACAATTTGTTACTGTCTTATAATAAAAGCATAACTGAACCGCCACCTCCAAATCCACCCATTTCTGAAAGCAAATCTGAAGAGAACGTAATGAAGACGATAAAAGCTATTGCTAACCAAACAAAAGAAATGGTCATTGATTCAAACATGCAGATAACTTCGGATATGGCGCAAGAATCTGTACAAATATCTATACCATCACCTACACCATCTCAGGAGCGATACCTTAACGATATTACTATGCAGGAACACCACGAGGCCACAGAGAACACAAAGCATGTGGAAACATTTGAAGACATGCTTTGTATACTTGAGAACATTGGTGATGATAATAAACCGTATGGTGTTAAACAACCAAACCCTAAAAACTCACTTCCAAACGCTCAGAATCAAAATGTTAATATTCCAAAAATGGATTCGAAAGAATGTCAAGAGCAATCTGCTTTTGCTAAACGGGAACCTGAGAGACTTGCATTGCAATCAGCAACTGTGCCTCAACTTTCACCTCTGTCCCAGCCTGCTGAACTGACATCTAATATGGCGAATGTATCGCAACAACTACGTACTATTATGTCATCCCTAAACACTAATACATCAAAAGTGGATACTCAAACAGTAATGAGGAAAAATAGTGATGCAACTGCACCTACACAAGTTAATTTTGAAAATTTGCTGCCATCTTCCAAAGTTGAAGTAGCAGCATCCAGACCGTCACCTATACAAAGAATTGAAAAACCTACCACGTCTATATCGAGTCCAGATAGCATGCCCATGAGTGTCGCGCAGGCGATTGGGTCACGAGTTAATACCCTGCAATCATTGGGGCAAATGCGAAAATCTCCTGTTGTATCTCCTATTAATTCTCCTGTAGGCTTACAAAATTCTTTGATGAAATCGCCTGCGCCATTATTGTCAAACCAATCCTATTCATCCATGGATGATACAGGACCGTCATCCGTCGCCTCTCAAATAATTCAAATGCCAGCTCTCTCAAAAATTCATAGTTCTACTGCTCCGCCTATGATACATACAAATAACACGATAACAACTACTAGCATGAGTGGATTCCAGAAGAACCAATCGTTGCCAACCAGTATTCTGGGTCATACACTTTTACAACCATCAAGACAAATAAATACAAGTAATTTACAATTTAACCAGCAAAGTATAAGTTCTAGTCAGCCACCGGCTCTAGTCATGACGTCTAGACCTCTAATTGGTAATAAGGAACCAGCGCCAAACGTGACTGTACGTACGCACAGCATTGTAAGTTCAGGTATGAATCAGATGCAAGCTAAACCTACACCAGGCTCTATCAATTTTATAACGTCATCTAAACTTTTACATACACAACTGACTTCACCATTAAAGAGATCTAAATCTACAGATGAGCCCAAGAGTGAAGTTATTGTTGGACACATACAACCAACAAAAAGACATAGCGTTGAAGCGGTAGTAGTGAAATCAGAACCCATGGAAACAGATGAACCGACTACATCTACTTCTAGTACGGAATCCGTAGGTAATAAACAAATGCAACAGACAACAACAAACCAAAAAAATGATGAATCTCAAAATGTTTTGTTAAAACAACTCTTACAAACTACGACAACAGCGGCGTCCGTCGTCCCTCAACGAACCATGTCGATCCAAAGAACTGCGCCGGCATTAGGTTCGATACCATCCTTAGAAGCCCAGCTAGCTAGACCATCAATACCTCCACCGACTCTGGCTTTAACTCCAGAAGTAGAGCTGCCAAAGAATTCACCACGACATATAGCTTGTAGTGTAGTAAATTCTCCATTTAGTACTCGTCCTATTCAATCATCTATTCCTACTTCCACAATATCATCCATGACGCACACTTCAACGCAATCATTGATGGATGTTCGGAAGCCGCCTATTAAAATGTTAAGCAAAGAGGATACCACCCCTGTTCCAGAAAGTTCACCCACAATGAAAGCTATGCAAATGTATCCAATGAATATAGAAAATCAGCAGCTTCATCAGGCTATAAAAAAAGAAATAGCTCCTCCGCAACAAAGCCCTGTGCTGAGACCGTTTACACCAATGGATGTTAAGAAAGAGCTGTTAGATGAGAGCTCTCAACAGTCAGCTACGTCAGGTGTATCAACTGCTTCGGACCAGGGAAAACTTGATCAACCAATGAAAGAAGAATTCCCAGAAAGTGTAAACATGGACCATTCATCGGAAGCTAATGCTCCGGAAACGCCATCGGAGGCTAAGAAACGAAAAAGACGAGAATATCAACAAAAAAAGCGAAAGCAGTTACAAATGAATATGAAAGCAGCTGCTGAAAATAACTTGAATGCTACTAATGCAAAGAAGAGACCCCGCAAGGGTTCTAGGTATGAGGAGGATTACGATACGTTTATTGATAACTTGATGACTCAGTTACGATTACTTCCTGCTATGCAAATTCAAGAACCGGCATTGACAACTAATTTCGCCGTGTGCCCACTTTTTGGCTCTGGAGACTTGACAAAATTAAAAAATAAAGACTACGATATATTAAAGGGGGATTTAGTTGGTGATTTCGGAAATGCAAAAATACCTAACGTTGGAGACTACTACAACACAAAACCGTTTGGAGAAGAAGAACCATTGCCAGAAAAACCACAAACATCGACACAAAGAGGATTCTATGACCAAGAATTTCAACCGATTATATTTGATGATGATCCAGAGGACAAAAAGCTTGACTTCATTTGTAAAGAGAGAGACACTGACACGCCTGATAGCATTGTTAGCTGTTCTAGTCCTGAATGTCTGGAAACTGAACCACCTAACAGATTCCCGGGACTTAAACTTATCGACGATGAAGAAGAAGATGAAGATAGTGACTCAGCTTCCGGACGAATTTCACCGATTATTCCCATCATTGCGCCTGTCCCGATTAGAGTGAAGCCTGTCTCGTTGTATCAATTGAAGGATGAAGACGACGCTCAGAAGGCGCTAAAGTCTCTGGACACAGATGCTGCCAAGGCCAAGGGTGTAGATTCGCCTGGTAGCACAGAAACTAATGAAAATGTCACCGTTACTCTTACTCTGACATCTGGCGCAGCTGAAGATATTTTGGGTGTGCTTAAAGAGCTCGCTGGAATTTTACATATACCGCCACCGACGTCGTATCAAATAATAGAAAGAACTGCAACTCCTCCGTCGCATAAGCTTGGGTTATACAGGTCAAAAGGTAAAGACGGTAAAGAAGGAACGCCTATAGACATTCAAAGTATATTGAATGGTGCTGCAAAATTTTGTCGACATTGCGATGTCGTTATTTTAGATTCAGTGGTCAGAGCAAAAGCTTCCGAGTTCCCATTATTATCTGCCAATAAAGGTAATGCCGGAGAAATTCTATGCGACAGTGATTCAGAACTGTATTTTTGTAGTACACAATGTTACGAGAGTTTTGCATGGCGACCTACCAACATAATTTTAGATGGAAAATCAAAAACTACAGTCAAAGAAGACAATAAACCTGATGTTGAAACCAACTCATCTAAAGACCGCGATGATTTTGATACTGCATCAACAGAGAGTATGGAAACTGATGATTTGGACATTAAACCTGACATTAAAGACGAAAAGATGGACCTTTCCTTTATGGATTCCCTTGATAATGACGAATTAATGAAAGAGGTAGGTGATGATGTTAGCGCTTTGGATGAAGACCTAAAGAGTGAACAAGACGAGAAGAGTAATCAAAGTACAGAAAAAGAGAAGTTTAGAGGCATTCGCTACAAGGCTTGGTCACCAGGATGTATTGGCCCACCAGTAAAATATAAAAGACCCACTGACAGGGAGCTTACCGAATTAGTATTCCGTACAGGTGTTGCTATAATGCCTGTCACAAATGAAGACACACGGAGATGCGAATTGTGCGGCATTCAAGGCGATGGAGTCGCTGATGGAGTGTCAAGACTCTTAAATTGTGATGTGAACCGTTGGGTGCATCTGAACTGTGCGCTGTGGTCGGAAGGAGTGTACGAGACGGTCAGTGGAGCTCTGATGAACGTTGAAACAGCGCTAGCGGCTGGTTCTAACGCGACGTGCGCCGTCTGCCGGCGACTAGGCGCCACTGTGAGGTGCTTCAAAGTTCGCTGTGGCAGTGTTTACCATCTCGGATGCGCTGTGAAGGACAACTGCGTGTTCTACAAGAACAAGACTGCTTTCTGCGCGTCTCATGCTCCCAAAGTAAGTACATTTATTCTTTATGCACATAAGAATAATCTCGTTTACGATGTTTAAAACGCGCTTCTACTGCGTGGCTTGCACCTGTCAGCCAGACGAATCAAGATTTCTATACTTAACAGAATGAAAAGGACAACGAGCTAACGACGCTTAGCGTGCAGCGTCGTGTATACATATCGCGCGACGAGCAACGCCAGGTTGCGTCAGTGATGTTACACTCGGACACGAACCACCTCATCAGGGTTGGCGGCCTTATATTTCTTAGTCCCGGACATTTGTTGCCACATCAACTGGCAGCCTTCCACACGCCGAATTACATCTATCCAATTGGGTACAAAATCGTAAGTATTTTTACTAAATTAGCCGTTTTATTGTTAAAACATTTCGTTATTTTATTTAACATTCTCATATAAACTACCAATATAAGTATTATCTCACACAAAAAAGAGAATTTTAGAAAGCAGAGTTAATTTTCTTTTCTTATTTTATTATCAACACTTTTTCATGACATTCGTCTTCATTTTGAAAGGTTCGTTTCTACTGGTCGATGACGCGTGCCAACTGTCGTTGCCGTTATCTATGTTGGATCACTGAGGAGGCGGGACGACCGCGATTCCATGTGCGAGCGCAGGATGAACCGCGTGATGAACTAGCAGCACCCACGCCGCGTGCCGCCTGGGCTAATGTAAGTACCCGAAATAATTTGCGACGTCTTTTATAACGACATAATTATACTGGAATATTTATAGCGATTTTGTTTGATAACATGTTAAGTATAAGCATTGGAAATAAATATCGGTGTTACTTAAGGTTTTGGATGCTGTTGCGGCACTGCGGGAGGGACGAGGTGAAGAAGGAGTGTTGAAATTATGGCCTAACTATGTCACGGGAGAAGATTTATTCGGTTTGACTGAACCCGCCGTAGTTAGAGTACTCGAAAGTTTACCTGGTAAGTCATCGCGGTGTAATTAAATTAATAACACTAGATAATAGAAAACTAAAAAAATATATATAATGGTGTTATAGGCATAGAGACACTGACTGACTACCGGTTCAAGTTCGGTCGCTCCGCGCTGCTCGAGGGCGGGCTGGCCGTGAACCCGTCGGGCTGCGCGCGCAGCGAGGCCCGCGCGCGCAGCTCGTGGCGCCGCGCCTCCCGCTCGCTGCTGCCGGCCGCGCCCGCGCCGCCGCCCGCCGCCGACCACCCCGCCTGCCCCTACTCCAAGCAGTTCGTGCACACCAAGAGCTCGCAGTACAAGAAGATGAAGAGCGAGTGGCGCAACAACGTGTACCTCGCCAGGTACAGCCTGACCGGCCAATCTATCGACTCGTTAATACTACTCAAATTTGCCATCGTGGTGGCGTTTTTTTATTACATTATTTACTATTAATAATTAATATTTATATTGCGATTATCGATACGCTAAAGTGTAAAATAAATGCAAGAAATCTATAATTATTAGTTAATTCCAGATCAAAAATCCAAGGTTTGGGACTGTACGCGGCCCGCGATTTGGAGAAACATACCATGGTTATAGAATATATCGGAGAGATTATACGCTCTGAACTATCAGAAATACGAGAAAAGCAGTATGAAGCTAAGGTAAATAATAAACACTGATTTACTAATTTTAGCCAGTGATTCAAATGTACTTTTAACTGTGTACTACAACGTTAAAATCTTTAGACGATCTACTCTGTAGTAGTACTACCTTAATTACCATAGTTTTAGGTTAGGTTAGTAATCATCCTAGGTAGGTAGCATTTTTTTATAGTGGTCCCCGTAAAGTTATGAGAAGTACGCCAACTAACTATAAATACATAACACCATAAAAATAAATAATTATATTTAATAATCAATATATTTGTAGAACCGCGGCATCTACATGTTCCGGCTGGACGAGCGGCGTGTAGTGGACGCGACGCTATCAGGCGGGCTGGCGCGGTACATCAACCACTCGTGCCAGCCCAACTGTGTCGCGGAGACCGTCGAGGTAGACCGACACCTGCGCATCATTATCTTTGCTAAACGACGGATCGCGCGCGGCGAAGAGGTAACTACAGCATTTCTATGTACTTAATTATTGAATTTACCATCTTCCCTGGATTCTCTAAAGTTTACGAAGGCAGGAAAAAATACCCAAATTTTTCGCATTTGTTCGCAGTTGGCGTATGATTATAAATTTGATATCGAAGACGATGCCCACAAGATAATGTGTATGTGCGGCGCGCTCAATTGTCGCAAGTGGATGAACTAAACACAGAAATACGAAGGCAAACTTGTCAAGGAAACCTTAATTGAAACAAAGAAGTTAACACAAGAACTCAGTGTGCTGTCGGCGCTCCTGAAACGACAACGTTTATTAATGCCCAAAAACAACTGATACACAGTTATTTATAGACATCAATAAACTTATTTTTATTTAGCATAAGAAAGGCTATGATACCTAGTTTTATGTACCAAAGTGATTGTACTACGTATAAGTAAATGAATCATTAGACTTATTTAACAGATTGCACATCAACTGATGTGGCAATCTACAAATGAGACAATATTAACAGTTTTACTGATAATCTTCAAGTTTATATCCTATATTTAGCACCCACAAAAATCAATCATTTTTTTGTAAATAGTATTAAATCGATATAGAAGTTGTTATTGAATTTAAATGTTTTAGATGTGAATGTTTCACGAGAATAGCGTGTAGAATAATATTATTATTTTATTATTTTTAATGTATTTTATGAATGTTTTGTGTCACTGTTTTAAAAGACTTATTAATAAACATTTATTTCAGAACCATCGCGTCTTATCCATACAGTTAAATATATTTACGTATACAGGTTGTATACTTGAAAATCTCAGGAATTACTAAAAGTTAGGTTAAGTTACCAAATAGACGAGTCTGCATTTAGTATGCATAGAGCACAATTTTTTAAGCTATTTAAATATCCGTTTAATTAGAAATCGTCGTCCATGTTTGTTGAAACATGGTAGTATTATGATTTCTAATGGAACGGCATTAGACGCCACGATGTGCCTGACCCGTTGTTGTTTATCATCGTAGTTTAGATCTACGGAATACCACATCGCGCCTTCTGACGGTGGACAGACATGACTGTACACTTGTTTGTATGTATGTATGAATGTCCGCGTGCGTACTTTTATTCACATTGTTTATCACTAACATGTTTTATGTTTGTTTAGACAAAATATTAGGATACATAAAATATTATATATTTTTAGTGGAACTGTGACATTTTGTGATAATGAAATTATTTTACGAATATTTACTCAAAGTTGAATTACAGATTGTTCCACCTTATCAAATAAATGGTGTGAATAAAACAACGTTCACATAAAGTTAGTTAGTGTAAATTATTTATGTAATAAGTTGTATAAATAGTTCCAAATGTGATATTACCTCACAAGTTGCGTATATTTCACTACGTAGTGGCCATTGCAGTCTAATCGGTTAGCGGGTGGAAGTGACGCAAGTACGCATATAGAACGCGTCGTATGACATCAAAAGAATGCAAGGTGAAGCTCGTCAGATCTGGTTATAGAGACAAATATAATATATGTATGTATGTAGCACATGGAATTATAGTAACGCAGGTTGCCCTCTACCAATGTTATGAATTCTTGCAATGTAATTTTAAGTGTTAAATGTGCAATATCATATCTTGAGTACAGATTGTATATATGTGAATGTAGCGCAGAGATGAACATTTTTAGTATGTAATCATGGAATAGGCATATTATATGCATTATTTGTAATTTAATCAGTTATACACCTCTCATTGAACACTTCCATCGATTTTATTTAAAGCATTCCCATACATTTTGCATTAAAGTTGACTCAAATTATTATTTTAATGAGAGAACATTTTGAAAGTTGTAAAATTATGGACTTTAATAATATTCTATACATTAGTATTTTTATTGCATTATTTTCCTATAATTAAAATTTTAATTAGTATAATGCTGATTTTTATTTCTACCCACTATGGAATCTTTAAGGTTGGTTCATATTTAGGGTGTGGTTGTTTGTATAAAATGTCCTATTGTAATTTAAAACCCATAAATCCTTTTGGGGTATATAAGGTAGACTGAGGTATCATATTCATTAGACATAATGTACGTAATAACTGCGGTCTGCCTCGTTGGTCTAATGGTTGCTAAGCGCGTCTGACCTGGATTCGAATCTCGGGTCGGGCTGTGTTCGTTTTTTGCTCCGAATACGGATATAGGCTCGCCAGTCGCCACCTATTACGTTAGGACCATAACTTATATAGGCAAAATATTGCCTACCCGTTTCGGGGAATCTAGGCTTGATCTTTACCTCATAGTAGTCCTTTCTACAAGGAGGCAAAAAAAACCTTACATAGAGAATGAACTAGTATCAGTCCACACACCCACTCCAATAGAATAATGATTTAAGATTACATATTTAAATCACGTCCTATCACGATGACTTCTTCCACTGGTAAACATAACTTAATCTAAGATTGTGTTTTAAAAGTCACTATTGAGTATAACAAAAAATACTTATTTAAGTTGTATATTATAAAAACTAAAAGAAATAATTATTGTATGATATAGAAACTGGTTGGCCTTTTAGAGAGGCTCAGAGTCACTCAACGAGCTATGGAGAGAGCTATGCTCGGAGTTTCTTTGCGCGACAGGATCCGGAATACGGAAATTCGCCAAAGAACTAGGGTCACCGACATAGCTCAAAGCATATGCAAGATGAAGTGGCAATGGGCAGGCCATATCGCTCGAAGAACTGTCAACCGCTGGGGAAAAAAGGTTCTCGAGTGGCGACCACGAACCGGAAGACGCAGCGTTGGCAGGCCTCCCACCAGGTGTCGTTCATTATGGCGTTTTAAGGGGGAGGAGGCCTTTGTCCAGCAGTGGACGTCTTCCGGCTGATGATAGAAACTGAACACAACCATCAGTATTTAGGTTGAAAGTACTAACATGACACGTTTATTATTTATAAGTGACAAGCTTCCGCCCGTGCCTTCGTCCTCCATAATTTGACTATTCAACACAAAAATAATTAGGTTTTCAATTGGAATCAGTAGTTCCTGTGATAATCGCGTTCAACCAAACAAACAATCTCTTCAGCTTTATATTGTAAGTATAGATAGTCTGTGCAACATTTTAAAGTCCGTATGGCGTTTAATCATAATTTAACCAGCCATCAATATCTTACTGGGTATCCCTAACATAAAAATAAGGGTGTCCTTAAATAATCCTGCCATTTGCCACAGTCCTCTGTATGCCACTGTATTCAGTGGGCTTAGAAACTACTCTTCTTTATAAAACCGACAACAAAGCAATTAGTGTGATATTTATTTTTGTAGTAATTAATCATGGGTAGGAAACAAAATAAAACATTGAGGTATTTCATATAAATTTTATTACAAACGTTTTTTTTACTTAAACTGCAAATAATATACCAAAGAACATTGTCTAAGTGAAGCTGGAGGCCCAGCACACGTTGATCGCAACAAAGTAATGATTGGAAACGGCTTGTCCACCAACGCACTTGTACAAGCGTGTTCCGAACTTCACGTGAATTGACTAATAAAACACATCAGAAAACAATACATTTTTGAATTGTGATGGTTACTTAAAATATGATTTGAACAAAATACGAGCAGTTGATAATCGAATTGATTGTGCTTGAAAACAAACTGAAGTTATTAAATACTGTTTTGGGTTCTGTTTCACTGCACCGTCAATTCAATTAGTATTTAATGGAAGATAATTGTATACTATCACCTTATCTGAGTAATTATTAAAATTCATTGTAAGACTATTCTACCACTAATGTAGACTAGCCGTTCCTTTACAATGTCTCTTAAACATTCCGAAAATCCCAATGATTGAAATAATTTACAAAAATATAACATTCGTCATATTAAACACATACAACACAATGAGCTTTATTTGATAAATACATAATCGAGTCAAAATTATCACTCAAGTTGGAATGAGAATAAAAATAAATATTTAAATTATAACTTTATTGTATTTGACCCTCTGACTCTACCTTGAGACGGAGACTATACCAGTAACACTAAATAAGTAATCGTAGGACGTAAAAGGCAACAAAGCATAATAAGAGATTATTGCGACTTGTAAAATATTTGGCGATAAACTGATACATAATACCAAAAATACCATGCTTTGCACCATTACCTTACATATAGACGCAAATTTTTACGGTTTCAAAAACCTAAAGAACAGTAAACAAACCCATCGTTATCGTTTAGACTTACGAAAAATTACATTTGTAGTTCCAGTATTTTACAGCCAAACAAAAATCACTGAACAATATAGCTAGCAGCTATTCGTAGCCGAGATATTTAAGAACCGCATTACAATATACATCGCTAACTAGTAATGCTCGGCGCGCCACCGGCTCGCCAATGATTTACATTTTGTACTTTAAAACTAGTATTGCAAGTAACTAAGTACATTGAATATTTGCATCCTAAATGGAAGAGGCAGTTACGAAAACCCCCTGTACTTAACTTCAGAGAAGTAGTCCTCGATTTGGGATGCTGCCGAATTAGTTACTTAACTTAGAATTATGAGCAGAATTATATTTATTATTTAAGAGAAGTATGTGATCCTTACAACATTTAAAGGATCCGTTACCTATTCTCGATTTCGAGATGTTACAAACATTACATAAAGCATTACTAGTGAGCGATTGTTAGGCTGCTTACATACGGGCGCGTTTCGTGCATATATACATCTTACAAACGTAGCCGCTTATAGCGCACTCCGCTATATTATGGTTTTTAAAACAAAATCGTCATTGCCATTGCCCGGGATAGTTACTGGCAAATCTAAGTCTAATCTGAAGTGACTAAAGGACGTTAGTTGTAATTCACCAAAATATTTACAGAAAAATTGACAATCCATCCCAGGAACATTTGTTTGTTATACGATCTGAACAAATTCAAAAGATATAGGTACAGATATATTATTGCGTTTGGGCAGCTACGTTTTGACATTTATATGAGAAGCATACGCGAGTATAAGCGAGCCGAGTGGCAGCGGCGTGCTTATCACCGCGCTGTTCAGTCGATGTACTGGGCGAGCCAGCGGAAGCCCTCGCCGTATCCCTGGCGCTTCAGCACCGAGCACATGAACAGCTCCAGGGGCCGCCCGGGCAACTCTGATCTGGACACTTTGCCCTGAAACACATTCATTAATCTATATAGTGACGAAATGTGAAAAGATAGTAGAACGGCCTTTGATATGCAGTGGGAAATTATAAATAACAATAATATTAGAAATGTAGCAGGTACTATTTATAAATATGAGTTCCCAAAAGCCACTGCCTTCACATTAAAGGACTGATGACTATTGATATATTATGGGAATGTATTGGGTATGGTATGAAATAAGTAATTCAATGTTAACATCTTTTGTGACTAGACAGTTTGAACTATTATACATTAATTAGTTCGTTTGTTGCATAGAGAACATAATCAAGGCACATATTCCAAGATTTATATAACTATGTATACACTTTACACATTAGTAATGTTTATTAGTGTAAATTAACTATATCAAGATTGCATACAAACTGATAAGTGAATATTGAGAAGGTAATTAAAACTAGACTTGTGCAAATAAACATTATAAACCTATTAGGTATAATTGCAAGCTAGACATGGAATTTTAATGAACCATAATATTTTTTATTGAATTGAGGATTAATAATTTCCCAGTAATTAAAGAAATTGAGGTTTCCAATTTCCAACCTTGGAGCCAGTTTTTAAGTTGTGCGAAAGTTGGGATAAATCCTAATTGGTACTAAAATTATCACATGCATGTTTATCATGATTGCAACAACAATATAACGGTAGCAGATATTGGAAAAGTGTGCTTATTACGCAAGAAGTAATTGTAGTGACACGACTTAAACGTATCGATAGACAACCAACACGTTTAAACATTAACGATGCGATAAAGGACAAGGTCCGAACTGCGCGGTAGCACTCTGGTTTACAAGCGTTTGACGAAACAGATATCAATAAATGTTACTTATCAATATAAATGAATGATTTGCAAAAAAACGTAATACTGTTATTTATGTCATATACATATTTATGTGTTCTAACAACTGCAAAGTATTTACCACTAGTATAGTCATATAGTTTATGTTGTATGGTATCCGGCCATGCCGTGTGGTATCCAGCCTAGAATTGACCACCCCCTTTCCTCCCGTGAGTGCCGTAAGAGGCGACTAAGGGAAAATCCAGAAGATGGGCAGCGCCATCTTCTGTAACTTGACCCCCCCAAGCCGCTTACCAAGCGTGGGAATTATGGCAACCCTCCCTCCTAAAAGAGGGAGGCCTTTGTTCAACAGTGGACGTCTTCCGGCTGATGATGATAGTTGCATACATCTATACTTATAATAAAACTGTAGAGAGGTCAATTCTGTACATTGAATATATATTCAAAATTATTATTGGAGGATGACTGGTGATCGATACTGATGCCAAAAATGCAATCAGTAAATTTTTTGTCTGTCTGTCTGTCCGTCTGTCTGTCTGTCTGTCTGTCTGTATGTGCACGCATGGGTCAAAAACTACTGAAGGGATTTTAATCAAACTTGGTACGATTGTAGTCCATACTCCTGGGCAGGTTATAGGCTATATAACATAATGCTAAAACACATAGGAGCTGAGCAGTAATGATAAATTTGAAGCAAGTCGGATGAAAATGCGCTTTCGAGCTCTTATCCTCGCATTCGTTGATCATACACCAAAAATATGTATTACAAAGATGATGGTCTCCAAAAGATCTACAAAAAAGTCTTCAATAGTATATATCTATCTTTTATAAATTAGCCACAATAACGTGTTTGATCGTTAGGCATTTCTTCAAAGTGTCTCAACACACGACAACCCGTAGCGTGCATGGAGGGTAGTTTGACAAGATTTCTATAAGCAGCATTGGTTGCACCCGCTATATGTAATATTATAGTAAGCACATGACTTCGAAAAGACATTAGTGTGTGCCGGGATTTGAACTTGCGACATCTGACTTAACAGTCTAACGGTCATACCACTCGGCTATCAGTGCATTAAGTTCCTTGGAATAAGCGCACTTTAGATTTTTAAAATACAGATACGTAGTTTTTAGATATAAGTTTAAAGTAGGTATTATTAAATAATAATAATAATTAGTTTGTTTAGTTTTTTTTGGACAAACATCTACGGATCACACTTTTTTTGCGGGAATCGAACCCACAACCAATCGCTCGCGCTCAAAAAAAATGCCAAGGATAAAAGACAACCGTGACGACCTGATTGGCGCAGTGGCTACACTGCGCCAATCAGGTCGTCACGGTTGTCTTTTATCCTTGGCATTTTTTTTTCTACAGTAGTTTCAATGTACAGGAACTCAGAAACTCACAAAACGGATTTATTTATGTTCTCTTCTTCAGTTATATATTATTTTCAATAGACTTTCTGTAACTTCCGTATTTACCGTTCAATTTTTGCGGTTTTTTTTTAAATACCGGAAAGTATTCTTATTTAAATAAGTGGTTTAAAGATTTTTAACCTACTTAAAAAAGCCTGCCTGGTAGGTATTTTTTTCTGTTAAAAGTTCAATTTACTACTGGTCTTTTATCCGAAATACACGCGGATGAAGTCGCGGGCAACAGCTATACATGTAATAAAATATTACGGCATGGCGTAAAAACTACTAAATCGAATTCGCTCAAACTTAGCTAATATATTGAAAACAATTTAAAAATACTTTTGCTGTTTCCGAATTTCCACGCGGACGGAGTCGCGGGCACATCTAGTTAGTAATAAATTAGTTAGTAATATAGACAATGCTTATTTAATAAGGATGGATCTCATATATCTGATAGAGAAATTATATGTCTATATTATTAATAATGTTATCTCATTGATATCTATATTGATGCATGCTCATAAAAGTATTAGATGTTTATACATGTCATAAAATATACAAAGTTAAGATAACAAAAAACACAATTACATATTATTTAAACATAAGGCAGCACCAACCTCGTTGGGTTAAATTGTAATGAAATAACTAAACAAAAGCAAACTAACAATAAGTGGTTATTATTATCATCCATGTATGAATTAGCATGATTTTTTACCTTTATACATTTAAATTTGCAATTTTTCTAGGCTGTTTGCTGCAGATAGATAGTCCCTCTTTAAAATATTGTAGGTGGACAGTGGTGTCTTACCTTTCCAGTGGTCTGCTGGTATAGGTTGAAGAACTGACGGAGTTCATCCTCGCTGGCAGCGCCAGGCTTGTCGATCTTGTTGCCGAGGATGAGCACGGGGCAGTTGCTGAGCGTCTCGTCGGTTAGCAGCGAGTCCAGCTCGGCCTTGGACTCGGGCAGGCGCGCGCGGTCGCACGCGTCTACCAGGAACACAATGGCGTCCACCGCCGGGAAGTAGTCGCGCCACACGCGCCGGGCCTGCTGATGCCCGCCCAAATCGAACGTCGTGAAACGCATACTGCCTATTGACAGTTCTTCCGATGCTGTGGAGAAAGTTGCATTTTTATGTAGAAATAAGGTATTAAATGCTCAATAGGTAAGAATTCCGTGAGCAATGTGTTCATCTAAACACCATGGAAGGACCAAGGATTTACTCAAATCATTATGTAAATATAGATACTATACTATTACCTACATATTCAAATATTTTAACTTCATTATTTACTGGACAAGAGACGCTCAAGATAGAGAGGATTGGCAGATGAAACGATATTTGATTCAGATAAATAGTATGAAACTTTTATGTATCTAAATTAGAAATGCAAGACTTGGTCTCTTTATTTTGACTGACACATATATTATATGTATACTCCTACTATAAGTAGTAATTAGACAGAATATATTTTAATTGGCATCAATATTATTATGATATACTATACGTCAATTTAAGTTTTTAATGTTGTGTGACCTATTTACTTCTTTCTGATTAATATGTATTTATAATTCTTTAATTGACTAAGTGTCATGCATATTTCCTGATAACAGCATATAACTCTATCATGTAGAATAACCTACATGTTGTATGAGGTACTCTTCATACAAGTCGATAAGGGAGTAAATATATAATAACATAAGAAAGAAATATAAAAGCACAAAGTAATTAACTAAACATGTGCATTATTTATTTGTGTCGCCTTAAATTTAGTTCAACAAATTGTTGAAGAGTAGTTTTGTTTGAATTCATTTACTATTACGTAAATGACTAAAACCAGGAAATAAAATCTTGTTAGAAATATTTAAATAAATACAGAAGGCCAACATTTTAGCAGAACAAACTAGTTTGATACTGACACATACACCATTCAAGTTATAAGTAAATTGTGCTTTATTTTGTTAAAACTACATTATACTTCGATGCATAATTTTTCGATTATTTTGTTTGTACATATTATGATGTATATTATTAGATTAAATACAGGTAGCGTATGAAAATGTAGTATATATATAATGATAAAAAAGAAATAAATTATAAATAATAAGGATGAAGTGGTTCTTTAAGTTAAAAACTTCATTAATGTAATACAAAATGTGGCTGTAGATCAAATAGCTTTGTTTATTTTTAACTACACTAAAATTGTCTTCTTCTCACAATCATGTTTAAGGCAGTACATTTGCTATTCTGATCTATCCTTATTATAATCGCAATCTATTTATGGAGGTATTCAATGCCAAATGAGTGATGCATAGAACAAACAAAATCGAGATTAAAACTATGTCCCCTTGTATATTAAATGATTCTCAGCCTTCTAGGTTGGTTTTAAATCTCTATAAACATTTCAACATCATCACTTTGGTCTCGGTTTGTCCCATGTTGGGAATCAACCTCCATTCTATCATCCTCCTCTATCAATACTTACTGGGATGTAATGTGGGAACATGCTGCGCCAGTCTGTCATCCTTCAGCATGTGCAGGAGTGTGGTCTTGCCCGCATTGTCTAGACCCAGGAACAGTAGCTTGCCCGACTTCTTCCACAAACCTGAACATTTTATATTATTTTTAATACCACTGTCTTCACATTTGTTACCTTGTGGTGTGTTACTGACTTGGTAACTTAAGAACCATTAAAGTTATTATTTTTAGTGTTATTTTGATGTAATATAAATTTTTGTACCCAAAACTCTATAATTCCATTTTTTAAATTTCCTTGTAAACAGTATTTTGGTTATTAATCTTAAAATTAAATAGTAATCTCAAGGTCATTTGCTTTATGTGGAAAACATAAGCACCCCTCCTAAATACAACCATTTACTACTGTGCCAGTTGGGTAAATACTATTTTACATTAAATTTGAAACTATAAGCATACAATATATTTTGAAGCAGGAAACAAAGTCTTATGATGTTCTAAAATGAAGATAGTGTAGGTCCTTGTGTCAAATTAACATCTTTAACCTTCACATTACTAACTTATGTTACTCAAATGTTATAAGATTGTAATGGAAATCTGGTTGCTGGGGTCATAACAGTCTAACTCCCCATGTAATACAACAAGATTACAGAACTATGGTAACATAATACATATTGTGGAAACATCAAACTGTGATTAATGGGGCCCATTGATTAGGGACTACCTATTGAGCCATATCAAATAATTTACGTCTTTTGGAATTAAATAACTACAACTTTAATTATTTTGTAATGAAAGTGTGTATGTGTAAGTGATAACTTTGAAAAACCATTAATTTGAGTAAACTGCATAATCTTATTTTGAAAACACAAAAACATTCAATTAGAAATAAAATAATTAACTCACCAAGGAATCCAAGGACGCCAGTGAACCAATCCAAGATAAACATTTTGAATCTGGAACGTAGGAAATGAGATTATTTCAGAACCTCTCCACCTTCATCACAAAGAACCTAAGTGATGAGTAATGACTTGCAGATCTTTTCGTTATCAATAACGACGTAATAACTGGTAGTGGAATATGACTGACCAGTGTCACAGCACATCACACATGCCTTCAAACTTGTTGAGACATCGAAAACGTACTATGAATACAATATTGAATTGAGTAACATGAATGACAGAACGTCATTCAGGTACTTGAAACTTCTAACACAAATTTAACGAATATGCAAATGAAATACTCACTTATTAAAATTGAACTAGTTTAACTAAAGCTAAAAGGAAGTTTATCACAATATTTCACACTTATTTGCAATATGTTACGTCGCTAAAACCGACGATTTTTCTCAGCAACGAATATGCGATGGAAATATGAATCTGTTGGCAATGACGTATGCTATTTCCGGATGTTGTCACATTGCTTTATGGATGTGTTCACTATAATAATATATGAATCTTAACTCGGTGAATTCTTACTAAACTTATAGTCGATTTTAAAGCCACAATATTTTTTATCCCTTAGATGGATACCAATTTCCCTATGCTATGCTGAATTGCTGATTCAGACTTTAGTTTACGCCAGTGTTTACAGTTAATTTGAGTTCGTGCGTGTATGTGTAGTACATGGTAGATCATTAGTCTATGATGGTAGTACCATGTAGTACACTAGCGCATAGTAATTCGCGACTCAGTTTAGTTCTAAGCGAACTAGTTCGCTCTTCTAGTTCCACAGCTCGGATCAGAGGAAGGCAGATCGCTCGCTCAAATTTGTTCGATCTTTTGTTACATTTTATATTTTTACCCATCACTGTTTTTACCTTTACTTTTGACGCGCATCAAACGAACTAAAGAGCAAAAGACCGAAAGATCTGAGAACTAGTTCGCGTAGTTCGTCTGTGGGAGCGATCTTACGAACTAGTTCGTTCGTGAACTCATGTGAACTACACAAGACTACTCCGGAGTATGGTATATTCTCGTTGTTCTATGTTTATACTTTATACGCAAACTATGGTATTACATACATACATACATAAAGTCACGCCTATTTCCACGAGGGGTAGGCAGAGACCACGGATTTCCATTTGCTACGATTATATTATCATAGAGAAAATTAATATATGTTAAAATACAAAATACTCTATTCAATTATTCATCTAAGACACAATGCACAATGATCTATTTTACTCTCACATGCTCCTAATCCATTACGTTTAGTTTAGAAATATAAATTAACTATAGATAGGAGTCTATTTTATTTAAATCCTGGCAACATCGCCATCTGAAATTCTTTCTAGTTTTTGACAGCTTTTTAAGCTAAAGGTATCTTCAAGTTTTATTATAAAAATGTAACAAAAATTACGATAAAAAGAGAAATAATCCTCAACGCGAATAGTTAAAACATTCGTTTCAATCCCTGTTGCTTAACTGTGATAAATAGTGTGTGGATTACTTAGATATTTAAGGTTACAAAAAGAATTTGGTTCTGAAGTGTTGTTATTTTCAGGCTAAGCCATGGCACCGAGGAAAAACAAAGTAGCAAAAGAAGAGGTCCAAGTGACTCTCGGCCCTCAGCATTTGGTAGGCGAGACAGTGTTTGGTGTGGCTCACATTTTCGCTTCTTTCAATGACACATTCGTACACGTTACCGACTTATCTGGTCGGGAAACCATCGCTCGTGTTACCGGTGGCATGAAGGTTAAGGCTGATCGTGATGAGGCCTCTCCTTACGCCGCTATGTTGGCCGCTCAGGTTTGTACCACTTATCATTTTACACACATATTTTGTTTAGGTCTCTTCAACTACTAATTTTGAGGTTATGTGTCACAAGTATTTCTCCCTAAAGTTTTTACTTTGTTGTTCCTTAGTTTCTTTACATGTCTAGGCGCTCCGATATCCTGTATTTACAAATTCTCTACGCTTTGTTTTATACCTACTTAAGCAGAAGTAAACATAATACACTAAACCAAAACAAAATTTTGTTGTCTTCTGCTCCATACAAGCATATGTACATTTTTGATATTATTAACAAATCTTTATAGTAAATTGTTTAATTACAGGATGTTGCTGAGAAGTGCAAAACTCTTGGCATCACTGCCCTACACATCAAGCTTCGTGCTACAGGTGGTAACAAGACTAAGACTCCTGGCCCTGGTGCCCAGTCAGCACTCCGTGCCCTGGCTCGTTCTAGCATGAAGATTGGTCGCATTGAAGATGTTACCCCAGTGCCCTCTGACTCTACTCGCAGGAAGGGTGGCCGAAGAGGTCGCAGGCTGTAATCTGTTAGTTTAAGTG
Organism: Abrostola tripartita; assembly: GCA_905340225.1. Taxonomy (NCBI): domain Eukaryota; kingdom Metazoa; phylum Arthropoda; class Insecta; order Lepidoptera; family Noctuidae; genus Abrostola; species Abrostola tripartita. The sequence continues at coordinate 5,073,969 of HG996494.1, forward strand.
TACTGTGGACTTTAAATAAAGGAGTTTACGGTATTTAATGGTTTCATTGTGTAAATACACATTAACTGCAATAATAAGTGAGACACAAATTTTATTATTTAAACTAGGTAGTTTTTGAGCTTAAATCGAACCTGGGACTTTCATTTTTCTAGGCTGTGCTCACATCAGAAGCAGTGGAAAACCTACTTATAATATATCACCACCAACCTGCAAAGCTCAAGTGACATGACATAGCTAAATATTTAAATAAGAAATGACCAAATTTCTTATACATTACTCTTGGGCTGTGTACACGATTCACATGGTTGTAACAAATATTAAACTTCTCAGAACCCACAAAATTCTATGCACTTATATTGAGCTTGCTCTTAGCCGTAGGCCTAGGTTGGTGTGAACCCAGCCTTAACTTGATTTTAAAAAGTTGTATTTATAAATGAGGTCCTTAGCTTCTGTAAATCGAGATACTAACACCATTAATTTCATTATGCTGACGAATGAGACAATTGATTGGAGAGCTGGGTTGATATGCGGATTCGATCCCCTCACGGGACAAGGATTTGCAGAAATTTCTCTCGACATAGGTTGGAACAATGGTGATGATAGTTCCACAGTCGAAACACAAATTGACTATACGACGATCAAATGAACTGGTAGCAGTTTGATCGACCGGTAACATTTTAAGTGATCGCACATTGCTCACTTTGCAGCCCTACTAAGGAATGTCTAGACACTGCTCACGTTGAAATATAATCGAATATGAATTTACTATTAGTCAATACACAAGGAATGATAAGGGGAGAGCTAGTAATATGTAAAGAATGCAATGTCATCAAATTAGCAATTCTTCACTTTCGAAGGCTTGCCCACGGATGGGAGTCGTCTCCAGTTATTATTTACTAGGCTAGGTTGCTGGACGACGCTGACATAAATGCTTAGAATGGCATAAAAAGAGAGACCTACTCCCGGTAATCAAGCATTAAGGGTGATGATGATGATAGGGTTTTGTACTAAATGATCATCGGCTAACTAACTCAAAAGAACTTCAAAGAAGAGAAAGTTTATATCATCGGGGCGGATCTTCCTTTTTTATTAATTGGCTGATGACAATTAAGTTTTCTATTCTGAGAGTAGATAAAAAGGCAGGTTTTATTGTTACGGGAAATTAAATAAAACTAATGATTGTGAGAACATTGTATGTTATTTAACCATATATTAATATTTCAGATAAATAAATAGTTACTGTTTGAAAATATACACACTATGCATTTCTACCATAAACACCTTATTATACACAGTACTTAAAATTTTGAAGAATGTAATTTTATTATGTATATAATAGAGTTAAGTCTGCATATTAAATTCCTGGTACATATATTTGTATATAAAATTATTGCACTAAGTTGTGTAGTGGGTACGCCCGCGAGACCGTCCGTCTGCCCCTTACACTATTTTGTGAAGAAAAGTTAATGTTAGTAATACATACAATAGGTATTCTAAAAAACTTTTTATCAATCAAGTAGCTGTTTTATATCACACAAACACTGTTTCTGTTACTATTTCTGTTTCCATTTTTTTCCCGTATTATTTTAAAGCTAAACTGAACCGTGTTGCTACAATCAAGCCATGGATACAGAAATATTTGTGATTGATACGATATGAGCACTCTGAAAAATCAGCCCCTGCTAATTTTCATAATTGAGATCAATAGTACATTATTAAATATTAGCACATTATGAAAACATTGCTCCATGAGCACACTACTCACCAAGGGTCGGGATGTATTTCCACAAACAATAATAATTTTTGTCTTTATAAAACCTTGTAGTAAAAATCTATATAATTTTTAGTTAAATAAAATTTTAATCCATTAAAATTAGGACCATAAAACATTAAATTTTAAACGATAAATTCTCATATAAAAACATTATGCTAAAAACACAAAAATGTAGTTCTTTCAGTCAACATAATCACGGTTACGAGAAGTTTACAGGCAACAAAACATTAAGTTACAACACTAGCTATATAGCTCACATTTTGTTATATCTCATGCCATTAAAAATATTTCTAAGAATAAACTAAGATAAAATATTAGTGTAACAACAACTGCCTAAACTCCTACAGGTGGCAAGGGATCGTAGTTATATTAAGCCTATACGTTAACACGAAACAAACATACTCTATACTAGATCAAAGAGGAGGGAAGAGCACACGCAATTTTTAATGGCATAAGTTACCGACAGGCGTCAGGAGATGTAGCCCCACTCGTATAGTGCCAACGTTCGAGACGGTAAAATAACTAATTAGCGGCTGGCAGTGTTTTAGGGGCGAATGAGACGGTCACGTGCCATGAAACACTGAACCAGTGGGAGTTTCGAGATCTAGGATATCGACCGGCTTCTGTTTTTCATGGCACGTGACCAGAAATAATTTCTACGAAAATAACCATTCCAAGTCCGCCCGAGTCCACCTAGAACGCGTACTGCACGTGGATCATTCGCGCGCGGCGCCCTCTCTCCTGGGGCGCGGCGCCGGGCGGGCTCGCGGCTTGCGCTACATGCCGGTCTTCAGGCGGATCTTCTTCAGGTGCGGCGCGGCGGGCGCGGGGAAGGAGCGGCGCTTGCCGGCCAGCGCCTCGGGGTGCGGCGCGCCCGACAGCGCCGTGCCGCCGGCCACGTCCTCCCACGTGCCGCCCAGCATGTCGTCGGACGACGACGAGGCCATGGCGCGGCAGCGGTTGGTGCTGCGCGTGGACGAGCCGCGCACGGAGCGCGAGAAGCTGCGCTTGCTGAGCTTGCCCGACACGATGGACGTGCGCGGGCTCTCGGCGTCGTCGGCGGAGCGGCGGCTCATCTTCGCCTTCACCACTCCTCCGACCTGTGTTTTGCTCGAGTTCGGTTTCCGAATTGCCAAAATGTTCCTTCGTTTCGTGGACAAAGTTTTGGGTTTGGGTTCGTTCTCGCTCAGGTATCTCGTCCGGGACGTGGTCTTGACGGGCTCGTTCTTCTTGCTGAACTTTAAGCTCATGTTCATGATGTCGTGCCCCGAGCGCGGCGCTAGTACGGGCGGGCTCCGCTTGCGCTCGGTGTCGGTCTTCGCGCCGGCGTACGTGTTCTCCTTGCGCTCCTCCGTCACCTTGCCTTTGGAGCGCGCGTACAGCGGCACCCGCGTCGGGGACGTGGTTTTAGGACGAAGACGAGACATCGTTAGCTGGAATAGAAACGCACGTCGTCGATTAAATACTCACACTCACACATACATATTTTTATCACCAACAACTGTTGTACAGTTTGGCTATTCTTGTTTTGTATTAAAAATGTTTGTATTTTTTTAATACATGGTTTGAAAAAATATACCTATGTATAAACTTCTTATGGAATAGATGGTAAAAAATTGACAAATGCAACTAAAATTTCATTTCTATAAACTTTAGTAATATATAATCTAGTGTATGTTAAATGATCGGACTGAAACAACACACTCCCACTCCCATAATGATTTTCTTACCGCGACAAGTTAAAAGGCCGTGTGTCTTTTATATAGTAGTTTAACACTGAAAATTAAAGACGAGGTGTTACCGCTACAATAAAGTATGCAACTGTGTAAAATGTTAAAAAATATGAATAGTGCCCAAGTAAGATTAGCACAGCCACATTATCGCGCGAGGCAGTGTCTCACCTGCGGCCTCATGGTGCGGGTGTGCGCGCGCAGCCACTCGCGCACGGCCGACAGGTTGCGGTGCTCCGAGCACGGGATGCGCGAGTTGGGGTGCTGCGCGGTCAGGTCCAAGATGGACGCGCCCAGCGAACGACCCACCTGGACATTTACACAGCTTAATAACATCAGTACAGAAGCTAGGAGTTAAGCACTATTTCTAAACAAAGCATACTGACAACGGTGTGGTATAAACCCAGTGTATTAGACATGAACACTTTGTGTTATAAGAACCTCACTTCAATGGGAACTCCTAAATAAATATTTATGAAATTTGCTCAGTGCTCAGCTATGCAAAATCAAAGTACCATTATATTTCTTTTGTTGTACTGAAATATGTTCTGTATGCGTGCAAGAATACAGTGGTTGCCTAAAATACATTATTTTGGGATCCATTTAATTAAGTAACACTAAACCTATATTGTGAGTATACTTTCTAAAGACGTGTCACAGAACCGGGCTTCTTGACTAGAGTAAAGACTTCATATTATGCACAGATACAGGGGTCCAGGAGCCCTTACAATAATAATAATCATCATAAAGTAATTACTACCTTTACATACATAATGACTATAGGTATAATAAAAGTTAATTAAATATCTCAGGGCACAGTTATTGAGTAAAGTATGTGAGTGTTGATTGCTTTGTAAGCAGCAGTGACTTAATCAAGGTAAAATATCTGGAGATTTTTGAAGAGATATCTTACAAAGCATGTATGTACTAAAAAGCAACGCTCAAACTACTTGACCTACAAGCAAATAAATACGAGCAAGTATATTACAGTTCTGTAATGGTAATGTTGCTATATGTTACAAATACATGTGTAATAGCGTATACAAGGTCACAGACAAACCTCGGTTGGGTCTATCTCTTCGAAAACCTCCAGATTCTTTGGGCGGTGTCTTACCTGAAACGTGTTCACTTTCTAAAGTTCGTACCGACCATTACAACGATACCATAATACGATACGATACATTCGAAGGCAGCCGACACTGAGAGCGAGCGTGGTTATTCATACAGAAATAGAATGCGATGTTAGTAACATGTTATAGCTTATAAGTATAGTGGCGGGGTTCACTGGCGGCTCGCAGTGCGGCTGCGAGCTGGCTACGGTAGCTAGCGAGACGTGCGGCGAACAAACCTGGAAGGGGTTTACCTCTTCGAAGATGTGCGGCGTGTACTTGGGCGGCAGCGGCGCGGGCGGCGCGGGCAGCGCGGCCGGGCCCTCGCGCAGAGTGGGCGGCAGCACGTTGACCAGGCGGCCCGTGTTGTAGTTGCACTCCAGCGTGTACGAGCGCACCAGCCCCGTGGCCTTGAACACGGCCACGCGGCCCGAGCCCTCGCGGGACATGCCGTCGCGGCGGTCCCTGCGGACACGCTTCGTACTCACTACACACGCTTATGTCTATGAATGGACTTGTATAGAAGACAAACGTTTCCGTGCTCTCCACGCCATAACTTTGTTATTAGTTAATATATAAGCGTTATTTGTGTAATGTACAAACATCAATCCTAATAAATGTTACGTTAGAAACGTCTTTTAATAAAATGGTAGCGTGGACGGAAAAAAAACTTTGTTTTCTATCTATGGCCGTGGCGCTCAAAAGGTTAAAGATCTTAGGCTAAAGTAGCATGTTTGAAGCTTCCTTATTCGATACACTAACTTATTGATAGTCATTGCATTCTGTGTTTTAATTTCAGTCATAAAAATAAGAGTGCCTGAAGGTGCATCTGCTGCTATATTCTTCGTATACAACTCCTAAATCTTGCTCTTCATGAAACATTTGTTGAGATGTCGCAGAACATAATACTTACATAATCTTCTATCACATACAACTCATCTTTTGCTCATCGATTAACATAATAATTAATGTCGTCCATTATGCAACAGTAGGATATACTCACTTGAGATACATGTTCCTTTCGGTGAAGTTGCAGGAGGAGAAGTGGAAATGCAAGTTGTTGAGAGACATGATGCGAGGCAGCAGCATGCACTCCACGCAACTTTCCAGGTCGTCGAAGTGGTTGCCATACATGAATATGCCTGACAACCAAACAAAGCAACATTACAATTAATAATAACTTATTTTTAGGGCATGTATACCATATCCTTTTAACACAATGAAAGTGAGTTTTTAAGAAAAACAAATAATTAATCTTGATAGCCTTAATACTCGTGCACAGAATCGATAAGCTCGGTACCGATTCAGAAAGCTTGCTAGATCTAAGCAGTTTCCCTGCTTTCTAGACTATTCAAATGTCTACATCCTTTACTAGCTGTTTGGTAGTTATTTCCTAAACAAAAAGAAACTTTTATTAGATAGATAGATTAGATAGCGGTGTATTATGAGGACGGACAAATAAAATAACACTAATAAATTAAGTATTGATTTGTCAATCCTGCTTCAGATTAACCGGTCGTATAGTAATAACGCATCCATACTCTAATATTATAAAGCTGAAGAGTTTGTATATTTGTTTGGTTAAACACCCTGATCTCAGGAACTACTGGTTCAAATGGAATGAAATTATTTTTGTCTTAGATAGTCCATTTATCGAGGAACGCTATTGACTATAAAACATTCGAAATCCACGAGAACGTGGAAGCTAGTTGTAATATATTACCTTTCTTGGAGGCGTGTCCGTGTAGGTCTATGTACAGGTACAGTCCGGACTCGACCTCTTTGATGGGCGGGCATTTGACTTGCGCAGTAGAGTTCGCGGGCGGTGACGTCCCCTTCTTTTTGCCTTGCCGTACCGTCGGCGACTTCGGCTTATCCTCCTTTGATGACGTCTGCTAATTCGAATATTATAACTGTTATACAATTTAGAAGTGTTTTATACAAATTGAAACATAGACGTAGACACATATTTATCAGATTTATTTATTTCTTATGCACAAATAATGTACAGTGGCAAATTAAAGCCTATGGCATTTTCTCACAGACAACCTTAGGATAGTGTAGAAAAGGTCCCGTGGTAGGTAGGCATATATGGACAGTTAAAGGAGATTTGTTTTTACTCAAGATAAGTGTTATAGTAATTTTAGTATACCTTTTAGAAACTTTATTTCTATTCAAATATCATTCTTTTAATATGTACTATATCAGCCTAATAATTCAGATCTGCTTTATAAAGGTGATCATTTTTTGTTGACGCCATCAGTGACGTCATCATCAGGGAAGCAGCAATAGCAATAGGAAGTAACCTTAGAAGTAGCTGATCTCAAACAAATATGACGTCACGAGGTCCATGCTAGTCAACAGGGCCTTTAAAATGAACTCTTAAAGCAGAACGTTTTCCGTTGTGGAAGCGAGACGCTGCATTGCACAGCACGTAGTCTGGCTTGTATGGCGGGAAACGTCCTGCTTTAAGAGCTCACAGAAAGGGCCCAGGTGGCCTACTCTCGAATATAATTTCAATTCTATTAAAGGCTAACGCAAAATTCATAATGATTAAACAAAAACATGTTTCAGTTATATAGAAAAAAAAAATACTGTCAATCTTTTGATTTCAGTTAGTTCCTCCTATCCATATTGAAATAATTCGGTGCCGTTAGTAAGTTTAAGAGTAAAAAACTTTACGGAATTTACCATTCCAATGGAATTTGGTCCGAATTAAATTCGAGAGTAAGCCGACAGGTCTTTTTTTATGAGAGCATGATGATAAGCATATAGTAGTGTCTTAATGTATGTGCCGCAGTACTCACGGCGACGAGCAGCACGTCCCCGGTGCTGCCGGCCTGCAGCTCGTGGCCGTCCGAGTCCCCGCGCAGGTCCGCGCTGTCCCCGGCCGACACGGCCACGCTCTGCGTCGACACCACGTCGCACACCTTCTGCGCAACATCAACCTTACCACGTTCATACATAGCCCGTAGCCGAGTAAAATTATGATGTCGACGACCATATACTTGACAACCGTATTAGTATCGAGTTGATCCGCTTTATCAGAATCGATACGAGACCCCTGGCAGACGTATATTATCTACTAATAAGATTTGTAAATGTGAAAGTTTGGAGGTTTGTAATAATCACACAAACGGCTGAATGAATTTGGCACAAAAATAGTTTATAACTAGGACACATAAAATACTTGAGTAAATTTAACATTTATAAGATTACCACACGCGCTTATATAAATGGTCGGTGGTCCACGGCTATTAAATAGATAAACCTTTCAAACTGCTCGTAAACAAAGAGTTATTTTGCCAGAAGCCAGCAGTACAATGCAGACAAATGGTGGTGAAACGCAAATCTATGTCATCCTATGGTGATTAATGCTATAAAGGGTAACTTGGCTGGTTACTTACTATTTCCACGTTGGATTCTGTAAGAAGATATCTCTTGAAACAGTTAGTACAAAAGTACATGTTTTCGTCTTTCTGAAAAGGAGCTTCAGGTTCGTGTGACTGCAAGAGAAAACCCTATTATTAAAGTTGCGATTACGATATGAAACAGTCATATTATAAGAAAATGATTTCTTTAAGCTTTTCAAAGCTGATAAAAAAGAAAGATGAAACGAGTTTACCTCCCTTTAATTCCATCTAATTAGTATATAAGGTACCTAAGTTAAAATAAGGATCTACTAAAGTAAACTTATTAGTTTGACTGTCCGTGTCGTACATCTACATCACAATCAAGTTATTTAATTCTTCTACAAGAAGGTACTAGAATATTCTATTAAACTATAGATACCTAAGTATGCCAACAAAATACCTTTTTCGTTTGTTCATTAAGTTTTTTCCTTTGGTGTTCTCTGTACTCATCTATGGTGTGGTAAGTGAGGTGATCTGGACGGTTCTGGATAGGGAAAGGAAAGGGAGTGGGTAGCGGGAGCATCTACTACGATGACTGGCTGATATGAGCGAGGCTTGTATAAAAAGTTGCAAGTTATCGGTAAGCCTGACATTATGAACTTGAAAGATATTATGGTGCACCTTGTCATCTATCTAAAAGATAACCTTTACTTACTATTACTAATATGTTTTTTTTTCAAACTAGGCCAAGACTTCCACTTGTCAGATACCACTATCATAATAATATTATTGTTATATGTACATTACAAGGTTTTAATGGTATTAGGTTTTACTTTTTTCAATAAATTATTTAGTTTCTTATTATTATAGGCTATACATACGATAGAGAGATTGTATCCGGGCACCATGCTAGTGATGCCGGGCATGGTATCCTCTAGCTTGGAAACCGCTGACCTGCAATCCTGACACCAGCCCATCTTCACGTTTGATAGGCGAGAGTCCTTGCCGCCTATTGAATCATCGCTGTAACAAATATCGAAGACTCATGTAGAAACGATAAAGATCAGAGAATTCAGCGTCTTTTGTGGTACTACTAGGCTTGCGGACTTTTTTGCACTTTGTCCACACCCGGATCCGGTGGGAGTCATTCTCCTTCCCTTGTGGTAAATAAAATATTGTAAATGTTTACATTAAATCGAAACAAGATGATTGAAACTATGTGTTATACTTACAAGATTTTCTATGATCTCAACAATATAAAGCAGTGGGCAACCCATCTAGTTGATAGAACATGTTTCAGCAGGAATCTTTCAGTTATATTCGAGTGTTAATACTACAAAGTACTCAGTACTCACCCAGCGACAGAAGACGTGGACTCCATAAGTAGACTTATGCTGTTCTTGAGTGTGTCGCGGAGCGGGCGCAGAGGGTTCGAGCCCTGGAAGTTGAGCTCCTCGCTGGTGCTCAGGTGGACGTTGGAGCCGAGACACGCTCGCAGCATGGAGTCGTTTAGCAACGACGGTGTCTCCGGAATGTTGGAGTTTGAAGGCTGCGATTGCGTGTTGCTCGTTTGTGACGGTTGCTCTTGCAACTTCATGTCGTACACCTGAAGAAGAATAGTGTTTTCAGTTAAAAAATCATGATGATAATGAAATACCAGGAAGCTATATATTAATATGTCGAGAATGATATCTTCCTTATACAAGATAGATCGCTCTGAGGATCTGAAAGATCTGATTTTATTATTTTTACGACATGGCAAAAGGCTACCCATCTATGGGGGTGTATGGACCTGTTAAAAGAGAATAACTTCTATCTATATGTTTAGGAATAGTACGAATGAAAGTAACTGAACATTATCATACAAAACAATATAATTTATTTGTTTCATTTTTTATAGCCTATGTTACTCGCGATAGTGTAAGGATTCTAACGACACTCCATACATCAAAATCGGTTCAGGCATTCAGAAGTTATGGTGGAATAAATAAACTCACATACATACATACATGAACTCTGAAAACATTACACTCCTTTTTTTGGGCAGTTGTGTAATAAAAAGGATTTCTTTCGTTTTAAGTATTTTGAGTGTTGTTGGCTATGCAAGTAGCGGGTTACGGTTTATACTCGTAAGATTAATTAGTTCGATTAGCAAACATTATTAGATAAATAAGCTTTATTAAATCTGATTTAGCTACGCTTCACCGACTTTATATTGGTCGATAAGCTGTGGATTACATGCACTTTTACGGATGGCTTGTTGCAATATTAATTCCGTTATTAGATATATAACATATATCTATCTAACAGAAAAGTATGAGAACATTTTTGAAATATGAAATCAATAAATCATCATTTTCCCAAATCGTAGTTCCTCTTCATTTTACGGACACTGATGAAAGTCATTAAATTCGCGGGTTAACTAAATGAATACGGAAAAGTAATCCTCCTATTTCGCTGCTTATCGTCAAGTCCTAATAGTACCTAATAGGTGGCGAGCTTATAGCTATTTATTCGGTCTACTTTGTATGTAAAGAGCAGATTTTTCAATCGTCAGACAATTTTCATCAGTAGAATTAATTTTTCATTTGTTAACACAATGACAATTTTATATTTCGAATATAGTATAACTGACCATTGAAAATCGGCCTTTAAGTCAACAATTTAATACAGAAATGATTCCAAACGTAATAATAAAACCTCCGACTTAATAAAGTTCAACTTTTAAAAGTAGGTACAATTTCATGCTGCTGTCCTCGTCAATACATCAAAACATTGTTATATATTGCTACGATTTTTAGAAAGCATTAAAAGATCTTAATTATTACGATTATGCTTTTGGGAGTAATATTGTCAGAGTAATTATGTAAGTACAAATTGTGAGCGGTGGTCACGCAAGCTAAAGATTTATTATACTTTTACAGGCGAGCTAATAAGAGCTCTACGTAAGAGAATGGTTAAGAATTTAAGCATAAAGTAGGTACTTAATAATACCAGCCTAAATAATTGTTTCCATGCAACATGAAATTATTATATCTGGTTTATAATCTAAACACACATAAAGGCGAAAGTTTCTGTGTGTTTGCAAGTATATTAGTTACTTCTTTACGCTCAAACGGCTAAACGAATTTTGCTAAAATTGAGTATGGAGGTTGGAGGTAGCTGACACCCTGAATTACCACATAAGCTACTTATTATCTCGAAAAAATGTAGCGGGTAACACGGGGCGCAGCTAGTGTAAATCATAAATCCATAAGCACCATTATTTACAAAATTTGCTAACCAAACTTTTCACATATTTTTCCCCACACAAAAAGTTATTATTGGAGAAGATCCTGGTCAAAAAGGGTCTCGTTGGCGAGTCCTAGTCTCACCTGTTCAGCTAGATTTGCCGCTTCTCCGCTGAGCATCTTCATGTCCTTCTTGGAGCTTTCAGACAAGGTCGACGGAGGTTTGATGGTGGTGGAAGACTTGTTGCCGGTGCTCATCGCCTTGGTCGACTTCTCCCGCTTGTAGTATTCCCCGCCTTTATATGTGGGTGTACTGGTGCCTTTCTTCTTTTTCGGGTCTAGAATCTGGACAAGGGAAGTGGACTAAACATTAGAGTGTTATGTTTACACTATTGGTAGAAGCATTATGCGCCTTTTTCTCTTGCAGCTAACGCTTGGAGAGTTGTGCGGACTTTTAGCGAGACTAAACTAAAAACCTCCAAAGTCCAAACCAGATTTTGGTTGTAATGCTTCATATAAATTATTCAATTCATTACTCCAATTCATGATATTAACAGATGTGGTGTTTAAAGATTTTTCCAAAATTTTGATGTAATGATTGAAATGCGTTTTATTTTAGCAAATAAACTACCAACCTCACTACTTTCGCTAATGTTCTGAATACTGCGTGATGTGAAACTTTTGTTATCGTCAAACAGGTCTTCCTTCTCACAACCGTAGTGATAGTACCTACACAAAGAAAAAAAATACATTTATACAACCACAAGTTAAACATAAATTCAAAATTCAATAATTATCGACTAGTCATAGAATTTTTGACTAATGTTATTTTTCGAACTCTTACCTGATTAATGCTCTAGACGCATATACAGTAGGATGTAAATTGAGTGAAGGGTTCAAATAAACCCTGTTTAAGTTAACCCCCCTCGTGTCAGTCCGGTAGTGCCCGCGGGCCACGCCGTCGGGGTTTAAGAACGGGACCATTTTGAATACGTAAAGTTTTCTTAGTTGTATCGCGATGGGATCGTTCCGCGTTAGGAGAAGGTTTAGAAAACCGTTGAACACGAAGCTTGATGGCGTCTCCCCAGGATGTACGCGCGCAGATATAAAGATCACCTAGAGGAAACATTTTTGTTGTTACTTGGAAGTAATACTTGCCAATACATAATGTATGTAACAATGTAAATTTTAATTTATTCTTTGAAGGAATTCTATGACGCCTCTGACTATCATTTAAGCATGTCCTACCTCTGAAATCACTAACTTATTAGGGTTTTAGTGGTCTAAAATTACCAATACTTAATATGAGAATAGATTGTTGGCCGACAGGGGTTACAAACTGCTGTATTACAATTTCATATATCGAAATAGTTAAACGGCAATATTGAATCAGACATAATTAGCAAATATGAGTCGATATTATTGTATTTGATGACTGTAAGAGAAATAGTTGTTTAGATAAACATATTCACTGTTATATGACTGAAATGTTGCAATATTATTCAAAGATGGTGATCTATAACAGCACTTCAGTTTTATTCTGCAGATTATTGTCATCATAAGACGGAGTCGCGTGCGGTACTTGTCCAATCAATATTTTGATAAACAGACAATTTATAGTGTCTGCTTAGATATTTTATTATTATCGACTTTAAATTAGGTAGATACTTACTTTCTTATTCTGAAATTTGAATGGCCGTTCTTGGCTATCAGGGAAAAGATTTTTTAGGCGTTCTTCCCTTTCTGATGTAATTCCCTGGAATGATGTTATTGTCAGCAGATCAACTCTTCTTCCTGGATGTAAGAATATTTGAGCATGAAGCATAACCAATATTTTAGAATACCTAACAAAATCGATACCGATGCCAGCTTGTTACATTATGAAACTCTTTAAATCAGAAGACTTCTATACAATTCCCTCCTGCTTAGGTTAAAGCTAATATTATGCTTTTCTATTACAAGAACCTCAAAATGAGTTTTTAATGCAGCATGTAATGAAACATAATGAATTTACCTTCTAGAGAGTATACAAGACATTCTCTGCAGTAGTATATGTCATCCAGGGACTGCGGTGGCGGTAACGGCAGCATCTTCAAGTCGATGGAGTTGAGAGCTATCTGCAGCTCGGCAAATGAGAACGGATAGGTGAACGCGAAGAATGTGGTCGCCTTCAGGTTCTCCGACGTACGGTATTTGAAGCTCAGTGTGAAAGTATTGTCGTCCGTCTAAAATAGTGTCATATAAAAGAAAAGTCAACTGTTTTGGTTTCGAAAAGTAAATATTGTGACTTGATCCGAAGAAACATGGTACAGAAAAAACTTATATTCTTTAGTGTCATAAATTGTATATCTTTACAATTGCAAGATTCTATTTTTTCTGCACCTCTTGGCATTTTGCATCAAGACACATATTTCAAAGCACATCTACACTAAATATTGTGTAGAGTCAGTAATAAAAATATGTTTATTTATCGTTAATAGGTGAGCTGACATTACCGAATGTACAGGACGATCTCTGATCCTCTCCCACTGAGGCTTGCCAGGCAGCGTCCGTGTCACTGGAGCCATTCCTTGGTTGTACATCTTGCCTTGCTTGTTTAGATTTATGAGATTCAACCGTACCTGGTAATACAAAACAAACAAATGAATTAGGCTACACTAGAAACATAATTGCATTTGATTATTTTATGTACATTTATGCAGTTTCCTATTTATTATTGTCTTCATTTACAATCAATTGGGAATGATCACTTATATACTTATATATACTAATTCTACATCCAAATAAAGTTATTGCCACTATAATTTGGACATCAACATCTTCTTATTAGTTAAAAAGTATTAAGAAAGTGTGTAGATCTTAAACAATGTTAGATAATGTAGAAAGTTAATTAAAAAAAGAATGTTAAAAGAAGTTCGATAATGAAACTGTTAATGCATTTTTAAGATAAAAAAGTAAAACATTATGAATAAAATAAATAATTGATATTTACCAAAACACCAGCTTCACTAGCTTGCACTCCAAAGTAAAACCAGGTGCGATTGCCATTCTCAAACTCTGTACCCGCACAGTCCGGCCGGGTCCACAGGTTAAACTCATAGTCTGGTGTTTCTGTTTGATTTGTCTTTGGGTTCACACTTGGAGCTAAAAAAATAACTTGTTATTTACTCCATGTAACTTATTATTATATAAATTGAGTAAAACCTTATACAAAACATGTCTGTGGCCAAAGTCACTAATGCTGTCGAAATACTTTGCAAGTTTGATTATTGTTCTCTTCAGAATTAAACATAATTATGTTCTAAGTTCTTAAGAAAAAACTGTTTACTGTCTCTTTATTTACAACTTTTATAAACAACTAGTGAAGTTAATGTCATATTTACTGTTTTAAAATAATAAAAGAGAAAGTAAACAGGTCAATGAATGTTTATAAATGTTTGCTTTTAAATGGTTTTGTTATTATTCACATTCATTTTGTTGATGTGCCAATGGACTTGTTTTGAAGATTATTTCAAAACACTTGCTTGTTATTTCGGGAACACTAAAAACGTAATCATTAATTTACTATAATAATTGCTTTCTTTGCTGTGCTGTCAAGGTGTACATTAACTGTGTCAAGTCTTCAAAGACCATGCTACTAAATTAGACCACAGAACATTTTAAACATCCTCTAATCTATTTCTAACACTAGATTATTATAATAAGTCCATGAAAAGGCCATTACATTGGCAACTGCTTTCAAATTATTTGCAGATCTTTGGACTTTGCCATTTTACGTCAACTAATATAATGTAGGCTTACCTATAAGCTCCGTAGGCACCCGTTCAACATGTCCGAGATTCCCAGAGTCAAAATTATGAATAAAATAAAATCCACCGCACTCTATAATATTGTTTTGATCCATAACTAAAATTGTAATTTTGGACTACATTATCCAAAAAAATCACAATGTCGCCAAAGTTGTCAGCCGCTGGGTACACATCTACTTTATCAATTTGTCCATTGAAACATTAGATCGAATCTTCATGTTTGATAATTTCAAAATGACACTCAAAAACGGAGGCTGCACTGTTTTTCTAAACAAAATTATGTAATTTTGTTGACATCGATTGACGGATAACAGCTGATTGTTTTATTGGTGATCTTTTAAATTTGTCAAGTGTTTAGAACCAGTTGGAAATAATTAATTTTTAGTTTATAAATATGCAAATTTTTTATGGTAGGTTTTAATTATTTACTCAATTGCTATATTTGCTATCACTTGATATTTGGAAAGACACATGCCATTATGAAATTTGATTCAAGATGGCCGACATTTGCTGAAGTCTCAGCCTCGCGTACAAAGAAAACAGAAAATGCCAGTGTGAAAAATAGACTCTATAGAATAATGTGAGACAAAGAGATTTTATTTCTATCAATAAATATATTAGAATAATAATACGATAAAAATCTGCACATTTAGTTTAAAATCGTGGTAAAACTAATTAATGCCTTTGTTTTGGGTTAATATACCTTTGGTATAATCTTATCTATTTGGCTAATGAACCTTGAGCTTTTTTGCACAGTTATATTAATAACGGTTTTAGTATGGTCCTCAGCAATTCATGAATAAAAGATTAAAGCAACGAACCGTATGCTGGGAGTTGTCGATAACATTTAATAAAATTTATATCATGGCAGCACTTGTTGACGACCCTGAAATGACTTTGGGCGTTTCCGGTTTATTATATATGGTGGAGATGTAGGCTTTACGCAGCTCAGATATTACATACAAATTTTCACTTATAATTGATAACTCACAGTTTGTAACTGGTTGTGAATGATTTTAGAAATTAGTATTAACAATATTTTTTTTTAGATTGACGCCTTTATACCGGTTTCGTTGTTTCGGCTATCTAGGCCAGCCTTTCCCAAAGTGGGCGATAACGCCCCCTTGTGGGCGCTGCAGGCCCAAAGGGAGGCACAGAGACCCAGAATAAAAATGGGGGCGTTGTGTAGAGGCTTAGGAGGTGATTTGTAATTTCATCTAGGAGACCTGAGCGCCGTTGCGTACTACCTACTGCGCTCAGGTCTCAAGTTAACTCTTGCGGGTTATAGTAGAAGTCTCGTTTAGAATGAATGTTTAATATCTGCTAATATAGTTCACAATAATTAAATTAATTTGAAGTTATAGTTGTTTTTAAGTAGGTAAAAAAATGTGGGCGCTAAAAAATAATTTATTCTCAAAGTGGGCAGTAGACAAAATAAGTTTGGGAACCCCTGATCTAGGCGGTAACTATCCGTGCCGTAGCTAGGTAATATGGCTACGAGGACCTTATCAAATACTTACGAAAAGGTACACACGTCTTACGAGAAATCTAAGACAAGCTCTAGAGTCTAGATAAAGCAACTCAACAAAGGCAGGAAGGGGATCTAGACGCATAAGAAAGAAACCGGTTTGTCGGTCTTGATGACTATTAAATTGCATATTTATAGGTATCGTAAGCCCTGATTGGTAACTTTAAGAGGTAGATAAGTAGGTAAAAATGTACTTTTACCCCCTAAATACAATCATTTTTATTTTTTATGAATAACCAAGTCTTTTTTCCAAATTTAGCCCCGCGCACGCGGGAATATCTTCTGTTTTATACTTGCACGACAATCATGGAATATCTATCTTAGTATATCCACAAACACTAAAATACCAACTCGAAACAAAAATCCGTAGATTCACACAAATGTATGTCCCGTGCGGGCATCGGACTAGCAACCCTTAGGACTTAGCGAAGCAGTCCAGTCACTGCGCCACTGCCCCTATCGGTAAGTGTACGTCTAAGTAAGTTCCTTTCTTTTAATTTATACAAGTGTTGTAGTCGCTTTACCAAACCTTAACTATTATTGTAAGGGTTTTGTATGACTACACTTTTAGAGAATAGGTACAGGTGAATTCAATGTTGAAAGGTCAGATGTTTGATAAACCTAGAAGGAGGAAGGATAGAGCTTCACTGGAATTCACTGGATCACAGTACTTACATAATTGTAGGTCCGGGCGTTTACGATCTTGCTGACTGCTATTCTTTACACAATGGTATTTCTATTTAACATGACTTAGGTATGCCGACGTGCACAGAGGAAGACTACTTACATGTAATAACAATTAAGAAAAATCCCGGCCCCAATGTTAATAACTTATTATTATGATGGGGCCTATCTATTTGAGGACCTAAACTAAATTGAGGCAATTTATAAAGCGAATCAAGCCAATGGTCAATTGTTTCGCTGCGATATGTGGTAGGAGTTAAGGTAGGTAATCAAAACTGTCTTACTTATATTGAAAAATAATCACTGATAGTGATTTTTATATGAAGGACAAAGAGGACTTTTATAGATAATAAAAAAAATTAAAACCTTCAGAAACTCAAAAGTGAAAAATAATATTTTATCACATCACTTTACATAAGTGAAGTGGAAGTCGGCGTCAAATCCTATGCGTTCGCTTAGTTAATAGTTTTAGCTTTGAAACTATGACAGCATTCTCATAAGAACTTTTTTCTGAATCGCTTAATGGATGTTGGGATTTGGCACCGACTTCCACTTCGCTTATGTAAAGTGATGTGATAAAAATATTATTTTTCATTTTTGAGTTTTTGAAGGTTTTAATTAAAAAAAAATATTTCACGATTTTTAGTGGTGTCTAGAATTCATCCGCCCCAGACTTTTGTGAGACTAGTATTTGAAATCCTTTCACTCACAAAAAGCCTTTGACGACCTGATTAGCGCAGTGGCTAAGCGATTGGACTGCTGCGCTAGGGTTTGTGAGTTCGATTCCTGCACGGGACAAAAATTTGTGTGATCCACAGATGTTTGTCCCGAGTCTGGGTGTTTGTGTATGTGATAGTTCATGTTTGTGAAACGCTCCCACGATACAGGAGAAATTCCTAGTGTGGGGCGACGTTTAAAAAAAAAAATGTAAATGTAAGCCCTTTTAAACGATACCTCACACGATTTATTTAATCCAGGAAAGTGATAGGAGGGAGGTCAACGCACCCCCACTCCCTCGAGGGAGTAGTAGTCGATAACTAACGTCTAAGTTATCGACTACTACTTAAGCAATATCATCAAGATATGGGCGTTTTGCTGTGATCTAATGAGTTCCGTTCCATATCTTCGAAGTTCATCATCAGGTAATGCCAAAATTTTTAGGGGAACAATCAGAAAGTAAACTCAATCATATAAATTCAAATCGGTTCATAAATGACTGAGTTATGAGGGAACATACATATAAAAAAAAGATCCCGACGAATTGAGACACTCCTCCTTTTTTTGAAGTCGGTTAAAAATGAATTGAATGATGATATGAATTGAGAACGAATGGACCGATTTGGCTAATTTTGATCATGAAATATTAGTAGAAGTCTATGGAAGGCTTAAATTGTGAGAAGGCGTTACGAAATTCTATTATTATTATATTTTAGGTTAAATAAAAGGACACATTTAACTCAAATTTGTATTTTCATTTTCTTCCTTACATTTATAATAATATTAAATAAGCTTAATTTAAGTATACAATACAATATTAATATTAAGATTATTTATTTAGGCGTGGCACTTAACTACGGATTATAAAAATTACATTCCATATAATTTTGAATAAGTTGGCCAATAAATGCCTTCATCACAAAACTTAGGTGTAACAGACAGTTCCTACGTACAGATAGTTCCTTAATTAAAAACGTGGACTACAACATTCTATCTACATTCTTGGTTCCTAAATTGTCTTTTCTGAGCACATTATTAATTTTTGGGAGTGAAATTAAACGACCAACATTACGCGACACAAGTATACGACATCTTGTGTCTTTTGGCATCTTCCTTTTGGCTCATACACCAAAACAATGATAAAATTTTACAAATAAGGTAGGTTCATCTACATATGAAATCAATATAATATAATTATTTACCACGACTACAGTAAATAACGTAATATAACTCTTCTATTTAATCCATTGACTTTACTATTTTCTGAGCTCGTGACACAAATATGCGTTCAAGATTGAGAATGTTAAAAATTAAAAAATATATCACAATCGGAACTATATCTAGGGCACGTGTTTTGTATGTACTCTTACACATTACTTATTCTAATATTACGCGTAAACGAATGTAATGGACAATTTCCTACAAATATAATTTAATATAAGGAAAGGTAATCCTACTGAGCCAATACATTTCTCCTACCGCATATATAATTATGAGTTAGGTATACATATTACACCAACAAATTATATAGATAGAACGATACGACTAGAATGCCGACACAATGAGCATTAAGGATAAATATTTCTTCTTTATTCACGTGATTTTCACTTAAGATTAGTAGTAAAACTTTTTGTAACGTTAGAATGCTATGTGCAGGTTGGTATGACCTCAGATCTGATAGAGCCTATAAGTACTTACATGATATTATTGTACTGTTTTGTAATAGCTATAAACATATAAAACATACCTAGGTGCGGCTGATAGAGCACGTACGTAATTAGGTATGCCAACTGTTACCTGATAAAGAGACTAGGTACATACAACCACTTGTTATTTATTTAGCAGGTTGTCACGAATGTGAATATCACGTAAATAAGGGTATTTTAACCTAACATGCATATTTAAAATGAACGAAATGCTCTGCTCTGTTCCAAATAATTGGAAGCTTAAGAAATAACTATTAAAGTGTCCACCATAACATTTGACATAGACATTCTCATCCATCCCTTTCTACACTTAAGATATTTGGCGCAATATATTGCTAATAAACATACATACATGTGTATTAGAATTTATAATGTACGATAAAACCCCCAACTTTATTTCGTAAGCTATTTCATGTCATCTGTGAATAAGTATTTCTGATAGGTTTGTTTGTCCTAAGTTAATAGGAAAAGACCCAGAGTTGGTAGACATACCCAATTTGTGTTATTACATATGATAAATTGCATTATTAAAGAATCTGCACTAACTTAAATGCAGCAGAAATTGTGTGTCTAATGAAGTGAGCAATAGCGGAAGACGAACCGTGATCGATTGAGCAGACATCGAAAAATGTAATAAACAATAGGTATTGTGAATCCTTAAATTAAATAATTTATGTACATTGTTTTATTTCAGAGTGCGGCCACACTAGGCGTATCGTGGCTGATTACCATTGGCTCACGACAGACCAAAACAAAAGTGAGCATAAAAACCAGGCATTTACACACTTACGCCCAATTTGGTCTCTACAAACCTTACGACAAATATTCCGAATAGCGCACTCCGGCTCACTTTAAACAATTTTAATTAAAAAATTATCTAACCTAAAACCTGACATTAACCTTTCCCTTCGTCCGGTATCGTTATTGAAACTGTGTTAGGTCTTATTTGTTTGTTTTCCGCGTTATGAACACTAGTGTGAATTGGGGCACTGCGATTGATTTCGTCCGTTGTGGTCAGTTTGCACTCAACCACTCGATAGTTACATGTCGGGGATCCACAGTCGAAGTCGGGCCGAATTATTACTGCATTCGGAATGTCCTCGAGGCATTTGGATTCCTCTTTGAAAGGTGGACAACTGTAAAAAGAAAACACCTTAGAATTATTGATTGGCTCCAGAAATGGTAGTATGTATAGTTTTAGACCAACGATTTTCTATAAATTCTAACATAATGATTGAAAATGGAATAAAACAAGTAGATGTTGAGATTTGCAGAATCTATAAAATGATGGATTGCGTGGAATCTGTAAAAATCAATTAGAAGTCATAATATTTACCTCAATGGTGGTGGTGTCGGTGAGCGCGATAGAGGAAAACTGGCTACCTCCCTCGATATTGCGAGCGACTTTATAGAACCAAACGTTTGTTCAGGACTAAGAGGAGCACCTAGCACAGACGCCATGCCTCTGTAATGAAAAATAGTGGTCTATTAATTTATGAGTTAGGAATAATGTGGAATTTATACGAAAAGACAAAATATTATTTACTATATATCCCGGTTATACTCACGTGTGTATTATTATATTCGTATTATAGTAAAAAGACATTTTGGTAAGTTAGCAACATTTCGTTTTATATTGCGAATTACCATGAAAAAAACTGAAAACGATAAAATCAAAAGTTTTACATCCACAGTTTTACAATTCATACCCATCGTTGTAACACCTGTAAGCGAGGATCAACAATCATAACCATTAAAAACCACCGAGACAATGAAGCTTGAGGTATCCCAAAAAGAATGATAAGAGTTGACTGTCTCGGACTGTCGTAAACCCACAACCAAATTAATCAGAAATAGACCAAGGAAAATAAGGAATGTACAAATGTTTACTTACACAACAGAGTCGGACGGTACTAAGAAAGGTAAAGGTGGGGGACACGGTGCGTCTGCGCGCGCCGGCGAGGCAGGCTCAGCCGAGCGTGGGCAGCGTGCCACCTCGCCCTCCTCCACCAGCCCCAGCCAGCTGCGCAGCCAGCTCCACAGGCCTGAGGGACTGCCTGCAACACCAATATTAACAAACATTACTTTGCAAAGTCTCTAGATGGCTACTGGCCACGACACTCGAGTCAGACGTATGACTACGCAATGGCTGAAAATTTTAAATAGTTTTCTAGAAAGCTAACAATTTTACATACATACCTCTTTTATTAAAATGTAGCTTACAACAACACATATTTTCTGCTACTGATTGAACTTTTAAATTAATCGATTTGGTATGTACGACAAAAGCTTTAACTAATCGACTGATATACGAAATGGTTGTGCGTCATTAATACAAATCGATGGACAACTAATTTATAAAATTGTCTAATGATGTAGGCAAGACCACGAGGCATTCGTTGATCTATTAATAGGTACATATTGTAGTAGCCCCTATCTATTATTAGTTTAAAGTGAGGGTCGAGCTTGACTTGAATGACCGTCATGCAAAGGAAATGGGGCAAGCCCCTTGACTGGTTTAGATTTGAAGACATTAAGGTGTTGGCAGGAGTACCTCCGTACAACAACAATAACAACCGTACCTCCGGACCGTAATTCCAATATTCATAATCACACACGTACACATAATTATTCAAAGATGCAACAGCCCCACCAGTCTTGTCAAAATTTACCCAAACTTTAGGAAACATTATACGATGAAAGCATTCCGAAAAGGTATTCAGTTAAGGTTTAAATACTTACGAGAATATTTTCTGCTATTTTGAGGGCTGAGGGGATAAAAGTCTCCGTGTATAGGACAGTGGAACGCCAACCGACGTTGTCGACGTTGAGCAGCTCTCATTAATATGCAAAGCACGATACCTGGAATAGAGATTACAATTCCGTTAATGCCGAAGCTCGTAAAACGTCTGTAACGACTGTATCAATCTTCTAATTTGTTTCGATTGTATTTTACGGAATTAAGTAATTAAAATAAAGCTTCCAAAAGCACTTAAAGCTTTGAATTTTCTTAGATTTGCGAATTATTATTTAACTAGTTTTAATTGCGTACATTAATTTAATGCCTTCATTTTAATTGCTAATTGTTTGTCTATGAATTAGTAATTGATGCTAATCTGGCTCTTAGTTCATCGCTTTCAAACAGAGTATGATACGATCGATATCCGACGTGTGACCCTTAAGGCTTTGTCCCGACCTTGTTGTCTCCGAGAGCTCTCTTCGCCTGAAGACGGCTCTATGCAACTTACCGTTTCTTGAAAGTCTTTCAAAGTTTCATCAAAAAGTTTATTGTTAGAGCACCTATAATACGAGAACATGTTTTTTAGGTTTAGGTATCGTCATTGTAGTTGAAGCAAGTATAGGCCACCTAGTGTGACGAATCCCACACACTAGCTAATACTAACTAAGCACAATATGACTAGCTGACTGGTCAAATAGTCAATATCTGAACTAACGCTTTTCCCTTGATACTTGAACTAGATAAAGTCATTATTATTAGAATTAAGTGTGAAATCACGAATTTTACATCGTTCGTCAGATCCGATACATCTTCGTTAGAGAAAATGTTTGATCTTATGCGGCGATATCGTAGCACATGAGGAAAGAAGTTGTCTCTTGTGGTTGGGGGTTAACTTGTATTCCGTTGCACTAACGATGTATTCACGTGTAGAGTATAATCAGAGACCTAACACCAATGTATTAGTCTGCCGCTTGTAACTCCTATAATGGCGCGCTTCCTTCAATTAGCTCTAACAAGTTGCAGACCTACTGATAATGATAATGCAGATCCTACACGCTATAACTATAGCCTAATCATTGTTAATAGCTTCATCCATTATAACGTCGAGAAAGCTTTTCAAATTATAGTATATAATTGAAGGTTGAGAGGGTGAGAGATGTCTTAGTCCTACTTGAAGCTAAGAGATGAGGCGTATACTTCAAATTTTTATGACCCTCTTTATTTTGACTCTTGCAAGTTGTAGATTTGAATATTGCAAACTAAGTACAATTCAGAGAGCAACCGTATTACTGTAGAGTTTGTTGAGGCGCTTCTCCTATTGAAGCTGATGAGTTTATGTTTAGCAATAATGGATTTAATAGAGGTAAAGACAATTGTTGAAGCGTGAATTTTTCTATGAGGTCAATTGTTTATCCGGTAACGTCGTACTAGTCCGTTGTCTTCAGTGTTATGAATAGGTATGTAATTAATAACTGTATTTCGATACATACCAGCAATGGTCATGAGAGCTCCAGCGACGATGCAGACGGGGCCAAGCACCCGAGAGTTCCCGGTGAAGGCGATGCGTGCCGCGTAGTGGTCTGGCTCTTCATTCTCACCACAACCGCGATACGACGCCGCTGCAATTGAACAAGTCCATTACAATCTCTATCATTAGCTGAAATAGTGATGTGAATTAGGAAATATACTAACAAATTTCAAGGAGCTTTTGTCAGGTTATCAAAGTGTTTGTACGAAAGGAAATATTTGTTTCTGAGTAGTTTAACATGAGGGAGAAAAAAGTTTTCAAATCTGCCTGTTGCTCTACATCGTTGATGGCGGTGTTATGTATAATCGTAGGGAAATTCCGTGTAATGACCACATTCAAAATACGGAAAAGTTTTTATCGGACCGCAATTACGACTCTCCTAGAGAGATAAGAAAGTATTTGTATTCCTCAAAATGGTGCATGCCAATGGTCGCTTTTCTCGGGCACATTTTCCAGTTGCCTACACCAGACTACTATTGCGAACTTCCTTTACTGGCTCACTAGTTTCTTGTTTCCATACATGTCAGCCAAACATAACATCAAGTGATAGTTTTAAAAACGTTCTACAGTTGCACGTGGTTTAATTTTGGTATTGTAACGTGGAGTAAAGCCGTTCTAGGCTAATATTATAGTATTACCATATTACAGGTACTCATTATGATATAACAATTGAATGCGGTTGGTGTGTGACTGATGGTAATGAACGAGAAACATCTCTGTTTATGTTTCTTACATAACATTCTGACGTTGTAAAACATCGTTAATATAGGTAAATGTATTTCCGAATTTGCTGCTATAATTTATCTAAAAAAGCTTTTAACAGAGACGATTCCAAGTAACACTATTATTAGTGAGGTAGTAAACACATAACATAGCCAATATCAGAAGAAAATACTGGTTGAAATCGGATTTTAACATTTATGATTACAATGACTCTTTCAGACAAGTAGGTATCTAGTTACTTATGTAAATCTCTACAATTTATGTAGATTTTGATATTAAAATAATTATTCTTACTATCCGCTTTTTTAATATGGAACAAGATCAGGCGTCAATGATCGACGATGAGAAGTTGTGAAAACATTAATCGTTATCTAAATGTCTGATTATATTCATTGATTATTTTGCTCTCTTTTTATATTTACTGTGACCGGAATGTATTTCTTATATTAAAGATGGTGATTTTGCAGTTTTCCAATCAACCAAACTTGTGATATTGCCAAAATTCTCACGCGGTACGATAAATGGCAACCTAAAGTAGGTCTGCGATCGTTTGAAAATATTTTTGTTTTTGTTATACTTCTGTTTATGTCTGCGTAAGTTGAGTTATTTTCATCAGAGTTAATATCAGCCAAGTCTTTTTCTAGCTAAAACCATCTTCCAGCTATATACCGCTAAAATCGATATAGAGCAAACATCTTACTTAAAATAATTCTAATTTTATCATTCAACTTTACATCATGTCGAGAGAGTGATTAGCCATAGATTTCTTAAGTGCCTCGTTGGTCTAGTGGACGGCTGAGCAAGAGGTCCTGGGTTCAAATCCCGGGTCGGGCAAAGTGTTACTGAGTTTTCCATTAGGTAATTCTCAGTAGCAGTACGGAGTCTGGATTTGTGCCCGGTTGATGGCAATAGGCTCGCCCCCTATTACATTGGGACTTACAACATAACTGGCGAAAAGTGGGTGTACTATATTATGTTCTTAAGTTTCAAATTCGACTTACCAGTTAGGACGCATCCGACGAGCATAAATAAGAATCCGAATATTGGCAGGACTATTTGACAGTTGGCTGCGACGACCACTCCGGCGACAGCCAGTCCTCCCTCCACCTTCTCTACACGAAGGCGGGATATCGCTGGGGGACATCTTGGCTTGCCTACCGGGGCCCGAACCAAGGGCTCGCCGGGAGGTGACGTAGTCCTGCAACAACAAAACCAACATTAGTAAGAAAATACTTCAATATACCATTTTTCACATACTTATTTACATTTGTGGTTGATTTATTCTAGCATGTTTATTTAATCTGTTTACTAATGTCTAGACAGTATCACCGAATACGTTGCTTTGCTTCACTAAAGCATTGAGTTTAGAATTATTTATACAATACTGTTATTTTATCCGAGCATTACAATAAGACAATTCACAGCAGCTAATTATAATTGTTTAACAAAGCTAATATTTGTAGGCGCTGTGGGAAGTACCAAATATAATCTTGGCTCAACCTTGAGGGTTCAACGTAGTCCAGGGTTTATACTATTTTCGTCACAGTCGTGATAATTGCCACTTTCGCTGCCCATTATTTGTTTGAGCTTATTTACTTTTGGCCGCCCATTAACGTATATACGCCAGTTACATACACGACTCTCCTTTTACAACTTCATTTTGGCTGCAAAAGAATTCCTCTACTGAACAAAATATATTTAAGGTAATGGAAGTTATGCAAATACGTGCATTGCGTTCCTAAAGAATTCTCCCTCTATGTCACTCCTTGGGGAAATTCGATAAAGTTCTATTTTCGTTGGATGTAAATAGAAAGAAATGAGAATTCTGTATTATTCTTTGTATATCAAAAAAACCATTGTAATGAAAAATGTTTCTTTCATTTATACCAAACGATGGTATAAATTTAACTTATGTGTAGGTTGGCAAGGAACATTCGTTAAAATGTTGGCTCATTTCATTTTTGCTAAATAGGTACTATGCTTAAATTTCGGAAGGATTCATAGACCCTATTACATGTCTAAATATAATTACAGGTCACGAGACTCGTGCGATTAGTGTTATTTAATAACAACACCCAACGGACGGAGCAAATTTAACGCTAACGGAATTTTAAAACACAACAAAAAACACTGTACCGCTAATCTATCAACGTTTGGTTTTACGAGGCTTCGCGAATCGCTCGTAAACCATGGCCAGATGCAATGTAGATGAAAATCATAAAAACAACTTGTAAAAACTCATTAAACTTGCAGCCATAGAAAGCAACTAACGATCTTTAAAAACTGCTACTGATTATATTGTTGATTGTGTTTCGATCGTTTAGTATGTCACAGCAAACTCTTACTTTATTTCATAAATAAATAATTTATTATACCTAATGGCAATAGTGAAGTGGTCTGCTTCGTATACCTGTATCACATGGATGAATAACGTCTGCCTATTCCCTCGAGAAATACAGACGTAATATTATCCATACATTATTAATTTAGGTACCTAAGTAATAACACAGTGCACATGTTTTATTCTCTCATGACCTGATTATGTGGATGTAGTATGACACACATGGTATAAAGAAACTAGGAATATAGCGACGGTATACATTAAACTGTAACTATATAATAATAAAAATATATATATTAAAATTAACTATAAGTTATACCTACGAATATGAATGAAAAATAATACTTATTGTGGATTATAAATTATAGAGAATTGAGTTTTAAATTGCGTCGAATGAGTTCAGGTATGCAATTAGGAGAGTTCGATTGGGTTCAACATTATCACTACGTAATTAACCTTGTAATTTTTAGTTTAAAAATATAACTTCAGCGTTTATACAAAAGCTAAATGGCCATTTCTCTGTAATTTTCACCGAAATATTTTATTCAAATCCGGAATATACTGTGTTGTAGCACTAACAAATCAAACCGATAAATCTAATAAAATTTAAATTAATTAGCAATCAAATGAAAACCTTTATACTATATAAAACACGGACTATTTTAATAACATTACTATTAAAATACTAGGTAAGTATATTTTGAAATACAGGAAGACAATTACTGTCATAAACACTATGATCATCAGCGGGCCATAATGACATTTTAAGTGCTCTTTTCGCTTAAATCATATCTAAATAAACGTTTTCGAAATTGCTTTTACAAATGCTAAGGTGAGTTGATAAACACGTTTGTATTGTAAACGGGTACTCTTTAAGTAGGTATGTATAAGTACATCTTATATGTTATATCACTGTTTAGTTATATAAGTACCTAGTTCTAGTTTTAGAGATTAGGTTATGCTAACCTAAAGTTGTTTTGTGGTAGAGTCAGGAATTTTATTGATAAAAAACGGATTTCTCTTCATATATCTATGACGTCAAATAATTCCCAACTTTATTATATACTGTGATCTGAGACTGTGATATACGCAACCATACTTCATAATGTTTAAAACGGCAACGCGTTGTCCAGTGAATAGAAAGCTACTACAGACCAATTTTGTTGACATAGATACGTTATAAATCATACAGTTTTAGCATAAAAAGTGCTCTATTAATTCGAAACTCACGCGCATCGCAACGTGAATGTGTGGTATTTTATGACGTATTTTTGGCACAAAATCTATGTCGTATAATTGCAAGCTATAGGCCAATTAAACGGGTGTGCGTGCCGAGCTTAAAAGCTTGTTACTTCGACAGAATTACTAGGTATTTGTCAACCATGTAGAAAAATGTTAAATGTATCTAATATTAGCAAGTGAAATATATTTCAGTGAATTTCATACCTATGTAATTATATTACTGGATAAAGGAATTATTTAGTCTGCTGTATAATTGTTATGGATCAATTAAATCAAACAGATATCTAATTTTACTTGCTATTTTCATACACCAAGTTACGACCGTTTTCTTTAGGAATTATTTATTTCTCTACACAAAGAATACCTACCCCCAATTAGCTTCAAAAACAACATGGAATATTGTATGTTTTGTGATCGCTTGATTATAGTTAATTAGAGTTCTCATCTGTACTTTTTGGTATTATTACTTTCAATTTTGTCATTTTAGAACATTGTCATTATAATTATTGACTGAGGTATTGTTTGTTGCAGGTTTCGTGTTGAAGATATAAGAGACTTATATAGATTAGATACTAGATACTTATTTATATATATATAGATATAGATTCGTATATAAGAGACAAGCACTCATACCTTTTACCATAAATAGTATGGTATGCTAACATCGTATAACCTATGCAATTGTAAGACTACTCTTATATTACAATTTATTCTATACTTTTACATTAGCTTTTTTTATAATATTATTCATATATATTATGTTACATACCATTAATTTTATATCATTGAATGATTGTTTAGCATACAATAGTTAGATTAATATGTAAGACGAGACTAGAGACTTAACATATATTACATTTGTTCTAAAGATGACTATACCATTGTTATTTATGTTTTCACGCTTGCTTGCACCTAAAACTTAGGGCAGAACACATCAACCCTTCTTAACCTGGTAAACTATTAATCAAGCAAAGCCAATAATTTCCAACAATCCTTAAATGTAGATCCCAAAACCATTCAGGTTCTAGGACTTAGACACCACAGAACTATTTTATTCACTAGACCAATAAAGTCATCTCCTCATATTAATATCGAGAAATATTTATCTACGAAAGTAAAAATATTTTTATTACTTATAGTATGATCAGAATATGACGTATTGCTTGGTTTGTTATACATGTGTTAATAGAAGAGTCATATAACAGGTGTTCCACTGTCAGTTGACTTTTGTTTAATGGATTTAAGGTGTGGTATTCCAAACAGTGTGTTACCAGAAAGAGTAATAAAACCTATAGTCTCTATGCCAACACAATGCCACCGTTTTGCCAATGTTATTAGCGAAGCAATAACAATTCTATCACGATGTTCTTTTTCTTTTTTGACTAGTAAGACTACTGCAATTCTCTCACACGTGCATTAAGTTACTTGAATTTGATATGTTCACATTTTTGTGATCAGTCGAAAGATGAATAAGGCTGTGGCCGTAGCAGTAGGTGGAACCTTCATTCCTCAAGTTCCAATTTGGAGAACAATACTCGAGTAGGACGCTAAATAATACTCAGTGCACGTCACTTCCGTTGTAACCACGTCAGTTCAATGCGACTTAAATAAATATGTTCGTTTGTTCATCTTGTGTGTCTCAGTTTATGTCATTGACGGGAACATGCTATTTTCAGGCGTTGACGCGGTTTCTTGTGACAAGACTTTCTCAATTACCTCGACCCCTTGCAACGATAAGACGTACAGCCGTCCTAGAATCTCATGACACGTCCCTAACCTAAATTTATGTGCATACACACAATTGTGATTTACTGTAGACGCGGGATTTCGCGAACGAATGGGGTTGTTATATCCTTTTGTTCGTGTTGAGTTACTTTGAGTTTGTTATTGTGTCTCAAGTTGGTGATAGAAGAAATGACAAGGTATCGTTATAAAAATAAATAAATAGAACCGTTTTATTTTAAAAGATACCTAACCGTTGACATAATCTTTATTTAGAGTTAAATTAATTCATGATTCTAAGCTTACGAACTTAGATCTCTTTGATGCAACTTATCCAAATAATTTGAGACTAACACAATAGATTTATCATTCATGCCCATTCAAAATGTCCAGAATATACTAGTACCATTATTACAAATCAATTGGCGGCCATGTTGGTGTCATGACAAGAGAAGAATGGCGGGAACATAACGGTGGTTCCGGTTCGGCGGCGGCAATTAACCGTGGTTTCCGATTCACTGACCGTGGACAAAACTTACTATTATGATGGATTCTGTACGTGATCAACAGATAGTACAGCACAGCCTGGATACGCAAATATTTTTAACTTCTATTCTACTATGTAAGTATGTAAGTGTACTACGAAAATTACAATCCGTTGTTTACTGTCATTATTTTTTAATTACCATCAAAAGTTCCTAATATCAGGCAACCATTTCAAGTATAATAATAGGTCTATTAAAAGTAATCATCGTGAATTTATGTGGGTATAGATAGCATTTCATAAAATTATGGACATATTGCGTCGCGTTGACCGTCCCTCGCGGTGTTTCATTTCTGTTAGTTTATTCTGGTAAACGAGGGGGCAATTTGGTGTCATTAGCTGGAGCAGTCTGAGTCTAAAATAGTTACTGGCGTCCCCCCACACAGCCAAGCGAGGACGTGCCGGACGCTCGTATCCTGTAGGTATAGGACAAGATTTACCTTCTTAAAAAAATAGGTCAACTAAGGTTACGGTTCTATTACGTGTTGCCATGTTAATTTCTTTTCCGTTGATCGCTGCCTGAGAAAATTATATGAACAATACATGGCACTTATGTTTTTATAAGGTGACCTTATAGCGAGTGTAGGTTGTTGACTTGACGCACGGTTTTGAGCGTTACTGTAACGAGGGCGCGTTTCTGTTTGTAGGTATTATGGGAACATTTTACATCTAAAGATAACCTCGTTGGTAAAAAAATGTGAATCTCTACGGGTGACGCACTTGGCTCATACGGGAGCTTGGCTCAAAGCGGGAGAGTTCTCATGAATATTTTACTATAGTTAGTACCGTATATTTTTACTTGCGTATGCTTACGTGCTTACGTATACCGATGGGTTTAAAAGTGTCTTCTGTAAAACCATTTTGTGCAAATAAAACTTGACGACTTGCTACAACGGAATCTTATTTTATTGGGAACAAATCTCGTAGTAACGATAGGGTTTACACAAACCACGCAATAATTAAAATTACCGATTTAACTGTTGTGTAAAGTCGTAAGAGCTTATACAGTGAAGCTGTGGTCGCTTTTAGTTGGTAACTTGGTACTTTCTAACCAGAAAGAAGAGCCAGATGGTAAACATAATATCCTCAGACCGCCGCGCCGCGCCGTGTTGGGAGTTTTCTACATGATGTGGGTACACATAACGAAATAAAAGCAACATAAATAATTTCAACCGCGTATAAGACCATAATAATAACTATATGCGATCCTATGGATTTGTATGTGGAATAATTAAACAGTTACATGTTTTTCAACAAGTAAAGGAGAAGGTAGTAGTTGAGGCATACCAAGCGGTCAAATCGAATGCTGAATATAGAGAACAGTGGCGTTTGCTCCACCGACAAGAGCAAAGCTCATAAAAAGAGTAGAATAATGTTTTTCAAAAGGATTTTAATTAGATGTTGATAGGAAGTTGAAGGCAGCAATAAAGAAGCACTAACAGACAAGAGTGCTAATATAATATATTTAAAGTGTAACATTCTACATACGTTTGTACATATAATCCATGTAAGTCCTGAAGGGGCAGGACGAGCTGTTCTCCCTAATTAGGAGTCTATACACCTACATTTTGCTGCTCAAGATACCTTAGTTCAATGTCATGAGAAGAAACCTATAGCTTGGATCCCATGCCATCGTCGGTTATTATAAATGGGAATTTCTAATTTCCGTATTATTTTACAGTTTCCAGCTATCTTGATTGAACATTTGATATAGAAACAATCGTGTGCTACACTGACAAGTCTGTCTAACTGTCGTGGCTACGAATTATAGTCGGTAGCGATTATATTATTATGGTTATTACGTAAATAGGTACCTTCCTACGCTATTAAGCTAAATTACCTGCATTTAAGTTTCGTAGATAACGTTTTTCGTAAATATTTTTAGTAACGTTGATTTCTATTTTCGTGGTGACTCGGTTTTTAATTTCATTTGTAAGTACCTACGTCGGTACTTTCTGATTAATTTCTTAACACTAATGATGGTGCACTTCACAATTATTTCATTCTATGTTTTCTAACAAACGCTAAGAAGAAGGTTGACGAAATATTGGCGTGCAATAGCTAACCTCTGTCCACCACTTTGGAGAATACTGGCGTGATGATAAACATTGCATTTGCAAGTTTAAATTATGTACGTTACATCATTGAAAATTTTCATAAATAGCTACAATTTTCTCAAACTGTTCCTACTGCAATGCTGTCGTGTAACAAATATTCTGACGAGATACGTAGATATATAAATTGTCTTGTCTTTCGTAGAATGCCTACGTAATTAGAATACAGTTGTTTAAATGTATGATCACATCATCGTATGCAATACAATTATACTATAATAACATCATCTCAGTGCTGCTAAACAGCGATGCGAGTAATAAGATGAAATACGTACGATCGGATGTCATTCCAAAGGAACGTTTGAAGATTACAGCAGGAACTATTTATTGCTTCCTCGTAGCTTCTATTTCAAACGATATCCTTAGGTACTGATTTCAAAGCTCTTCTAATAACTTCGTACGATTGAGATATAAATAGCTTTATTGATTGTTATAGAGAGTTAGAACCTATAGCCCATTAGACTGTAATGAGCAGGTCAATAAACTGACAGAAAATAAGTCTACACAAAAACCAGTAATGAAGTTTTATGATCAGTCAGTTGGGCTCGTTGATTGGCAATAGGAACGCCTCTTATTACATGCTAATAATGATAAATGGAATGTGAGAATGCACAGACTTCTTGTAAGGGAGAATACTCCCTAGGGAGTTGCAGAATGATAATATAATACGGTTTGATTTAACACATATGTGTTTGAAATATAAAGGCACATGAAGTGCGCGTCGCAAAGCATTCGTTTGAAGTCACTAGAGGCGACGGGCTTCCTCCAACTAGTCACATTACGACGAGGAAGCGACCGGTAATTAAACACAATTCACTTTAAACGGAACACACAATAGCATTGTAATACAGATTTCCTTTCCCGAGCGAAACTTTCTGCGTTATCTGAATTTTAATGAGAATTGTCTAATACGAGACTACGACGGAGGTATTAAAGTAAGATCCGATTTGTACCGTGACCGTATCTTTCAGGAGGAAGAAAAAAATCTTAGATTGATTCTATTTTAGATTCAATATTCTGTTAAGATTGTGATGTTCTCATATAGCTACTTTAGATTCTTTTTAGTAAATGAAAGTGATTACGTGTCCTTACAAGAAATATTCTGTATTCTGATATCACTTTAAAATAGAATGGCAAATCATTAACTTTCATGTAAAAAGTTTTAGAATAACAGTTTCACGAAACATAATGCTGTGTAATCATCTAGCAACATTATTATCTTATCGCCGGCATTATCTAATATTGACAACAAAGACTCAGTATTTTGGGAGATTACGAAACTGTAAACTAATTAAATCTGAGAACTACGTTATCTTTCGTCGGCTTCTGTGGTTTTAATAGAGCTCTAGTCTCGTTACTGTGTTAGTTTCCGCCGGGCATCTTGCTATTTATTTATGGCATCAACTGCTAGAAGCCAGACAGACGATTTTGGTACCTGCTGGCACGTAGGATGGCAAATAATAGATTCATTAGCGTCAGGGTCGTGAGGTCAAGACCCTGTCCAGCCATAAAAAGAGCCACCCCGTGTTGTTCGGGATCGAAGTAAGAGGCAACTAAGTGATTTGTAACCAAGATTAACTTACGATTATGCTAACGTCAATAACAATATCCCGTGATTATCCGACCGTTTGCTGAGCGGTCATACCGGCGACGTTTACGGGCTGATATGGGTTTGACACGATATTATGATTGAAGTAATTTTCTTGTAAAATGAAATTCTACATAATTTACTTTCACAAATAAAGCACTACTCTACTTGTTTTATCGAATAAATTCATATTCAAATACGAGTCAGTTCTGATGTAAGGGCTCACTTTATCGTACTATACATAAAGAAAAATATATTTGATTTCTTTTTTACTGAGTCAGGTGATGCTCTTCTGACTTTTTACGACTTAGCTCTATTCATGATTTATTAGAATCTTCGCGCTACATTATAGCTCCATCAAGGTGTAAATTACTTGTCGAGAAGTTCAATATCGAGATGATTATCGAGTGCGGCAGGTGAATAAATGGTGGCAGACGTGCGGAAGCGGCGATGTGGAAACCAGACAGGGTTCAACGTACTTGTCCCGTTGTGTCCCGGCTCGGCGCCCGCGCGTGTTGCCACGGTGAACTTATAAATATTTGTCATGCACTCTATTATACAGGATACGGAGTACACAAATGGTAGATGCCGACGGAGACGACTGTAGATGATGCTGCTTTGTTAAACTGCTACTGGTGTGTGTCGAAATAGTTTCTTTGACGGAGTTCCATAATAAGCTTGTTTTTCATATATATGTATACTCGCTGATTCTGGTTTCCTGCTGCTATTTATTTAATGCATAAAAAGGTGAATTACGAGCTAGATCTCTATTTTTATGACTTTGATACAGAGCGTAGATTTATGATCGGATGTTTACAAACGAGACTTTTGATTCAATATTATATAAAGATTATTGTAATGTTAAAACTATTTAGATATATATTATCAGTTTCATAACTTACTATATGTATTAGCTCTTTGCTTCGAAATAAGCATGTCATCGACTAAAAATACAATTGAACATAATCAACACACCTTTTATGCGGTCGAAATAATTGTAGGTAGACAAAATAACAATACAAAATGTTCTAATAGCACTTGGCTGTGTTAGTTAGGTCATTTATCGTTGGAAAAAGCTGGTATTTCTATTATTGTTTTTACTGTTACATTATTTTCGAACGAGGCGATAATTTACAAGTTCACGCGTGTTCGTAATGTCAAGGGTAAAGCGGTATAATGTAAGTTATTTTCTAAAGTATGTTTTGAGTCGAATGCCGTATATAATGCGTGAACAGAATGCAATCTACGCAAGCCGTGAATGATTTAAATTAGATTTATTTTTAATGATTGTAGGTAATTGTAGCTGAGGGTGATGCAAACAACGCAAACGCCGTGGTTAAGTTTTCTATCAACAAAACTCAAGTGAAACAGTAGTGGTATATTTTCAAACACCAAAAGTGTACGTTTCTGTAGTAGGTAAGGTTCGAAGTGATAGCAAGATGATAATAATCACCATTTCAATTCTCGTTCATTCATTTCATTTACAGAATTGCAATATTGGAATGCTATCTGACTTATGCTGATGTATCGCAATTATTTTAACGATTCACCTATTTTGGCGACTTAGTGACTGGCGGACAGCCAATTATCTACTAGGTGACTAGTTGGATCATAAAAGAAACGATTTATCTATTGTAACCATGCTACTGTAACAGCTTAGATAATAATGTATCATTGAAATACGTCTCAGCTGTTTTCAAAGAGTAGCAGCGCAACATTTCGATAAGAAGCTGTTTGTAATAATAAAATTGGCGATTATCTAATTTTACTGTTACTATGTATAAAATTATAAGATTAATCCACTAACCAATGGAACCACGTTCCATAGACTTTTAATTTATTTCTACTTGTACTCGTGAACCATTCCAATCGAGTGTAATTCGGTGTTTACTCATCAATTTTCTTACTCAATCAAATATCGTACATACAAAAGAAATTGTAGGCATCATAGTTCAAATAGACAGCTTAAACCTTGACAGCCATTGTGAAGGAACTTACTCAAGCGAACAATGAAACGTCAATATCTTTGAAAGGTATGGAAAGGTGAGGTGAGACCATGAAGAATATCAGAGACTACAAGTATTTTTTTTAAGCCTTTCTTGGCGTAGAAACATTATTTCTAAGAAACATAAGGCTTGTTACCTTCTGTAATTAATGCATAATAACATAACAACCCAACGTTTCCCAACCCAATGATATAAGTATTTAAATGTGAAATATCCACATTAACGGCTGACTTCGTCCTAATTCTTACAAAGATTGAACA
This sequence comes from Abrostola tripartita, assembly GCA_905340225.1. Classification (NCBI taxonomy): domain Eukaryota; kingdom Metazoa; phylum Arthropoda; class Insecta; order Lepidoptera; family Noctuidae; genus Abrostola; species Abrostola tripartita. Next base: position 5,110,417 of record HG996494.1, read on the forward strand.
ATATAATGATAAAGTCGGGTTTACAGACTCCTCAAATTTTCAAAGTAAAGTTTTAAACTCTTAATAAATACCATAAAGCATTATGTCACGTACAATACAAACATTATTACAAAGCAGTCGATTCGATCATTTGATATCTGTTTCATAAATTGTATGAGTAACGTATCCATAGTTATTTGCATAGATGTAGAGTATGGCGCCTAGTACACGGATGTATTGACGTACGAAATCGTGACGTAGATCATTCACATATTATTTCCTTAGATCAAGTTTATTTTGACGTAAAAATATAACTTGAAAAAGTAATAGAAAGGAAAAACTTGCGTGATCGAGCACTTGTAGATGACTAATGTGATTGTGTTCACTAAATAGCTCATTCACGATGCAATTACTATCAGTAAAATAAATGATTGAATAGAACCACGCCAAAATCAGAAGATCCCATTAATTTCATTCAGTTACAAGAGATTTTATTGGAAAAATTTTTAGATATTAATTTCTATCGGTGTGTGTCGTGACTTTGGAGACTACAAGACAGTACGGTTTATTGCCTATTTCCTTCGGATTTGAGAGTTCAGCAGTAAACATTATACATTTGTCGGTGTTTCGAATACATGTGCCGACACACTATTAGCATTCAAGTAGAGTAGAGAGGAATAAGCAATAATGTTTATGAAAGTATATAGTTTTATGCCATCCAATAGTGTCATATTCGTGAGAGGTCGGAGATTTCCACAATGTGGTTTTCTTTTAGTATCTAGACTGAAAGTATACAGCAACAGCATTATGTAGGTAGACACACATAATAGTTAGAAACTAATAGCTTTCTATGCATATACATAAAACAATCATTTTGTTCTCAAGAAAGCAACATTTTTCAGGGCCCCTGAGACAAGAAAGGAGTTTTCACAAACATTAAATCTTGATACAGGGAAAACTCGTAAACTTTAATGGTAAATCAATCTCTTGGCTGATATTTGCTAAGCTTTATAGACAAAGAGATGGCTAGATTAAACAGAGCAATAATGTACAGTACAGTGGCGTGCGTGGCAAAATAATCGGCGTGACGTGACGCTTGAAGATAAAAGGTTTGCTTCTGTTTGTGCTCATTATCGATCTAGTATGTAGTCTATCAAGTGCGCACATATTTAGGTTGCTATATATAGTATATGTACATATATAAGGCTAATGTAGGTATACATATAAAACGAATAGAAAAACATTGGTCTTTCATTTTTGATAGACACTTAAATTGTTTGGTTTCATGTCTGATAATTCACGAGACTTCGCTAATGGGAATGTTTATAATATCTATTATGAATTATCGTTAATATAACATCGTTTTCGTCAAGAACTCGCTTACAAACTGCCAATTATTATTAATTGAATCTATAAAATATACGAAATCTTTCTTGATGGTTTTGACGAGGGTTGTAGTGAATGTCACCTATGCCCTATTTATAGTCTGACATTCTTGACATGCATGTGCGAGACGAGGCTATGACGAGCCCACTCGGTGCTCGTATTGTTACGAGCGCGACTTGTATCTAAAGTTTCGCGGAGAAGGTGATACTGTCTTTGACGACGACTTTAAAAATAAATATCAAACCAACGCAGAAGCGTTGGTTTGTCTTGGCACTTAAAACTGGAAGTGGTTCTCAGTTTGTTTACCAATGTAAAGCCAAGTGGCAAAAATTGCTGGTGTAGAGAGCGAGTTTTACTATTTGATAAAATTAGCAATTAACGGGATTTATAAATTACGTGGTGGACCGACGATATCGTCAGAGTTGCGGGCAACCGGTGGATGCAAACGGCAAGTTGTCGTTCATTATGGCGTTCTAAGGTGGAGGCCTTTGTCCAGCAGTGGACGTCTTCCGGCTGATGATGATGATGATAAATTACGTATTCTTTTCTATTAATATTTCTGTAGATATAACAATAATATGTTTTTTTAAACTAGCAAAGTCAAATATTCTAAGCCTCCTTCTCTCCCATTAGTGCTTTCAAAGTTCTTGGACTAACGGACATACTCAATTATTGGCACAGTCATTAAACCAGATTAAACCAATCGCAGCAAATGGACGTGCTAGCTGACAATTACATGCTGTATGAGACAGACGGCTTGTACTTGTTTATATCAAGTAAAAAAATTGTAATTGTATGCAAAGTATCAAGTAGATCAACCTATGTGTAAGAAGATAGGTATACCTATAGTGCCGTAGCTGTTAGAGCACAAGTCATTTATAGCCGACGCGTTCATCAAACAATTCACGGCTTGTACTTGTGTATATCAAGTTGAAAAGAGGTTTCATCCTAAATTCCTAACAAGTCACTAATATACCTATATTGTGTAAGTAGATATATAGTGACGTAGCTATTAGAGCACGAGTCATTTATAGCCGACGTGTTCATCAAACAATTCATTATAATGTCCGTCAGCGGCCCCCAGGTTTACAGCATTTATCCAGTAATGTGAATCGTCATTCATCCCGCGTTAATAACATCTTCCGGTTCATTAAAACTGAACTACGGCGGCCGCGGCAGATGATTGGCGCTAAGTGTGCTGATGACGACTCTGCTGTACCTACGTATATTATGTTTTATAGAAATTGCGCAGAATTGCGATATTGTACGAGTGATTCGGTATCGCAATTTAAACAAAATTTATTATTAAAATATTTCGACAGATGAACTCTACAATCTAAGAGCTAGGTTACTATATTATTAGGATATATAAAATAAACGAAGAGTTTAGCTTAAACGTTACTATTTAGGTTGGTATGCCGCCTCATTGCTGAGAATCGTGATCCGCAAAAACTGGTAGCGTTGTTGCATGCAACTGTTTACACCACTTAGATACCAGTTGCTATCTGCTCGATCTCAATGTATTTAGCACAAAGCACCATTTTGTTTATATTGTATATTCGAACCGAATAAATTAAATTAAGTTTCTACGAGGTTTTTGCAGTTTAGCTAGACATTTAAATACCGAAAAATCAATTGTTAAATTCGGAACGTGTCGCCGCATTTCAATAAGCCAACAAATACGTCAACACCAAATCCTCTTTAGTTCGTTAAGCATACTAAATACTGGTCATGTATAACGTCAGTTCATTATGGGGCTTACTGAAGCCCTACAGGGTTACGGTCGCGGCGAGGTCGCGCGTGTTGGACAAGAGGGAGTGCGTCACAACACTCACAACATTATTAAACTTTAAGTACCAGGATACATCTTTATGACGAATAAATAAGAAATACTTTTTGTACTTTTTAATTATTGTTAGGTATGCCTTGAAGCCGCGCTTTTGTGATGTACCTATATGACATTGTCACGTGCTCGCTACGTAAGGCTGTTGTAGCGGAGAGCGAAAGCGCTAACTGGTCGTACAGCACATTATACTCAGCAGTAAATTGAGTGGCTTCTTCACTTGCCGATCTTCTTTTGTTTATTTCGTAGTAGGTACTGAGAAATCTGAGCTTTGGTATTATAATATCATGATCAGGATATGTAACCAAAACATACAAAGAGTATTGAGAGTAAGTTTCTCCTTTAGCGTAGCACGTGATTGGAATAACCTCAATGTTCACGCGCACGTTCTGTTTTCATAAAATATTTCGGTTTTACTCCCCGCCTCTTGTAAAGTGATGTGGCCTCTTACACCATGGTGTCGTTAATGTCATCATATGAAATGTGTAAAGTAAATATTGTTAGCACGCCGGCAGACAACAGAAGCGTATTCCTGACGTGGTAGGTAAATTCAGTGTGAGCTTAATTAATTAGTTTCACCTTTCCCAATCTCATGAAGGTTGGATTCATATCTAAATATGTAATAATGTGAACATGTAATAGGTAAGCAGCGACGGTTATTGCCCTACATAAAAGTAATAACTGGCAGATCGGAAGAACGCTAAATCGATGGCCTGAAGAGCCCTTCTAGACATGTAGGATTTTTATTGCGAAAATCTGACCGCGCAATATTCGGCTTTACCTCGATTATTCGATTTGCGCAGTAGCTACTTAAATTCAGGCCACGAGTTCGTCACGTGTTGGCTAATTATGCACCAAAATATTTGTTTAATGATTAAATTCAACAGCGATCAGCGGTACAGTCAGAAGATTGATAGTCTAATGCTACGGTTTTATACGCTTTGTTGTTGGGACGTTTATGTACTGACACTGTACAAAGTTTATGCACCTTTCGAAATTTTCCTAGTCACAAGGAAGTTGTTTTCCAAGATTAGAAGCAGACTTTCTAAATCTTATATTATTAGTTGTAGATAGACTGATAGCCTAGTGGTATGACCATTGGACTGCCAAGTCAAAGGTCGCAAGATCAAACCCCGGCACGCACCAATCAATGTCTTTTCGAATGCATGTGCGTATTATAGACTAGATATCAGTTGCTAAAAACGGTGAAGGAAAACATCGTGAGGAAACCGGCACACCTGAGAGATTTTTCAACGGTGTGTAAAGCCATGTCAGAGGCCTACAGGCGGTTTAAACTCTGACACCAGGTTGTTCATCAACCATACGATGAGGAAGAGTTGTCTCTATAAAGACCCAGTTATAGATAAAAAAAACATAGGCACTGGAAAGTAGGTACTTATTTGTGCTAACTCCAAATGCACTGATCAATGAGAGCCCCCGTATTTGCTTGTGAGAAAAACGAAGACTAGCATTGAAAAGCGGATTGATGTTTACACACACTCGATTTCAGTACTTCTACATTCTCAATCTTTGATTTGGCTCTTTCATCCATTTGACACGCAAATACCAGTCTATTTGTACTGCAAAAGCAATTTAATTGCATATGATTAACGCCCTGATGTGACCTAATATACAGCCAAATGTCCTAATAAAACTAAATATAATCTGGTATGGCTCAGGGTCAAAATGTAGGGCACACTATCTATTTGAAATTGAAATATAGAGCAAACCCCGAAACTGCAGCTCTGGCCTGAGTGGTCGGTCAGTTTAAAACTGTTCGCTTTATTTAGATGCACACGACGTCACGATATATAAATATATTATGATGGTATTGAAAATGTACGGTGACGTATAACAGTACATCATGTCGCGTTTCTTCGCCGTTATTATAAAGTAATTAGGTGCCTAACAGCAGACGATAATGTTCAGCGTTAACCATTTAGCAAGTCTGATATATGTTTGTTCCTTTTCCTACAGGAGTACGGTATTCTTTGAGAAGGAAATTAACCTATTTAACGTCCTACCAATTATTCAATTACTCTCACTGACTACACAGACAGTTTTGAGCAGATCGAGTCTTGATAACCTGATTAACCTTAATTTCTTGACTCATAGTGAAAATATTCTCAGGGAAGATGACACTGTCAATCTTCTCTTTGAAATCGAAGTAAAATAACAGTTATAAAAGTGTTCAAATAAATCATTACCAATATAAAAGGCATATTCCTTCATACATTATTAAATTCACATGACTTTGAGTATAAAGAAGGCTACGTACCTAACTAATAGGATTAACATGATAATAAAATTAAGGACACATAATAATAATTAATCTTCGTTCCGTGGGTGTAGGACCTGCTTTATCACGCTACAGTGAAAAGAAAGCATCAGACTTACGCATTCGGGTATATCGTTCAGGGTCACGGCTGGCGTGATTAGATCTTATTAGGAGCTAGTCGTAAAAATTACTAGGCAATGGATTACTATGGGTTTACGACAAGCTAGAATTTTAAAACATTTAAATAATCGTCCAATTGCTAGCTATAAGTTCATACACACATATATTAGTTGCTAAGTAGAAGTAGTTTTTGTTTAATCAGGTTTTTATACCAGCTTTTCTTATCGTGTGATTGGTACCTATATTTAACTTTGGGTAAAACCTCACCGCGTACAGTATGTTTGCATATGAACTTCATTACATATTCTTTATAAGTTATTTTTTGTTATGTTAAATTGAAACAACAAAAACAATGTTCTCTTCTCATGTTAAAGATATGTTTACTGCGGGCCGTAACCTGAATTTTCCAATCGTATATTTTATTCGTTTGTTGAAAAAACCACATCTGCTAAATGTAATATAAACATTTATTTTATCTTCAAAGACACTACGTTTAAAATGAATCGAGTTTTTGTAGTAGAAGTAATAGATATTCTTCGTGTTCTGCAGACATAATACAGTGAGTTGTAAAGTCGTGGCGTGCTAAAGGAACAGTTTTAAATGGTGGTTCTTCCGAAATTAGCCGTTTTGCGTGAAAGCCATGACCCTTGACTTGTGAAGGTCGGCACCGTGGCAGTCGGCGATGTAGCCTTTACTCGAAATTACACAACGGTATACATAGGAGATGTGTCAACCTCTTTTATATGCGCTTTGGCTGGCTCTGAAAGGGAATGGCAAATCTGGCTCTATGGGTTTATAGTACAACTACAACTAGACTAGTTACAAGCTAAACTGGTGTCATATGTCAAGTCTTATACGGTTGTCTGTTTGTGGCATAACACGTATGGCTTAATTTGAATTCAAACTCAACCAGTATTAAGGTTAACAGAAAATAAAATGCAATCTAGATTGAAATAGAAAAACTATCTGGGAAATAAGTGAATGGTGTTAACGATACAGCATGTATCTTTTTATACAACTTATAGCCGATATTCTGTATGTAAGATTATATAGGACGCACATAACACAGAAGATGGTTTTTGTAACTTTATTGCTTTTATCGCAGACATGTATATGGTTGAGAAGTTGCGTGGAATTGGTATAATGGAAGTCTTTGATGTATATAGTCAGTGAAAAAATTTAATATCCGATGCCATCGCATATCTTCACTGTATTATATAGATGGGGTCGATTTAATTTTAAATGTAACCTCCTTTTAACTGGCATTAGAAAAAGGAGGAGGTTTTCTTAAGGATTGTTTGTTTTTTTCAATTAGGTTTAATTGTTTAGCTATATATTTGATAGAGCCGATCTTCTTTGAAAAGGTATTTTTGCGTGGTGGTCCTGTGTTCTAGATTTTAGTAAAGATCTGATAAAGAACTTCGGAGATTGACGGCAGTCGACTGTTACTAATTTAAAAAATATATTTAGTGACGTTTACAGCCTAATTGCGATTGCTATGACGGCTCATATGACGGTCCTTCTGAATGTTTAGCCTAGATACATGTGGTGCGAACGGATGTTTGTATTTAAATATACCTTTATTCCTTTGATGATTGGATTATACTGTTTGCGTTTCCAATATCTTTAACGGAAATGAATTGAATCGTATAAATATTTAGAGTTTATACTTTAACTTACGATAGGATACCTAGCCACTGATTTTCCAGAAAGATAAATATAAATACGGACGGATTCGCAAGCTCATTGGAAATCCATGAACTTTAATCAGTCATTTTGGGATACCTATTAAAACTGTTTCGGGAAACGATAACAACAGCTGGTTCAATAAAAAGATAGAGCCGCTCTGTAATAACGGCTCACAATAAGCATAAAAGAAAATAACCAAACAAAGATAACGCCCGAATTCGAAAACCAAAATGGCAGCTAAAACAAATTTAATCAAAGGAAATGTGTAAAAACGTTAAAAATCATTGAGATTCGCGTTAAATTCACAGTTTATTATGCAAATGGTGTCTGTAGCTGTACTCTGTAGGTAGTATAAGCGAGCCGCAATGCGATGTTCGATACTGCAAAGGGCAGATTTCACCGCGTTTTAATTGCTAACACGCGATTATGTTCAGAGATTTCCCGACGGTTTTCTTGCACGCATGTTCTCGATCATCTAATTACGTTATGGGGTAAACACGAGTCAATTTGTAAAATGAGTTACGAGCTTGTTGATCGAAACAAGTTTTAACCTTTAGGTGTTTTGATCTTCACCACTACATATTATACCGAGAAATGCTTGTAGTGTTATTTCATATAATAATAATTTAACCATATTATAATAATTGAATATTTTAGTTACAAGTTCATATAGCGTTTAAGAAACTTAAATTAAAATGTTTTTTTTGTAACTATAGAGTTTTTTATATTATGATGATGATGTCAATCATGTTATATAAAATTATGCATGACTATTTATTTTTCATTATAGTACATATAAAATATACTGATAAAAACTTAAGAATTGTCTTTGCCTATAGATAGATTGAATTGCAGTAATATTGCTGTAGCTATAACAGTCTTTTGTATTTGTATCAGTTTCCATTAGAAGCAAGAACATATACAATGAATGAACACGTCGATCTGGATGCCTAGCTTCTTGTATTATAGTAGCGGTTTATTTCACGGCCAATGCGGCTCACGTTAATCATTTCCTTAACGCATTACCTACGTAGGTCACGATTTCTTTATTAGCAAGAAGTTTATAGCATAAAGTCTATTTGCGACCATTTCATTTAATGAGACATAAAAGACCAAGACTGCGCATGTGCTGAATCTACCACGAATAATAATAATTTGAGGAACTATCGTCAATTAAAAGTTTTATTTCATAAAGTATATTCAAAGGTAATATTTTATTATCGAATTTAGATCCTTTTAATTGTCTTCCTTAAATAATGACTTATGTAGATACCCAATTATTTTAATTTGCTCAAAAATACATGATTTTACTGATTATTGCAGTCAATGCAATCGTACATTATTGTACAAAAATAATTATTTTAATCACATCTTAACAGATTAATCAGACTTGCCGATACTTTTAATCGGTTACGAGTTGATTAATTATCGCGATTACCCTCTAATTAGTAAGCACCCATGCCTTCATACATATAATACAATAGGTTGTTTGAAAAATTACAGTTATATACAAAACATCTTTATTTAGGTGTCTCTGAAATTACGAAGAAACCTTCGCCGTATCTTTTTCCATTGCAAAGATAATTGGATGAAAGAAGCTTGTTTGTTAGGAGTTATAGCGACAGTCGCGTGATAGACTGCAGTCATTCGTAGTTAATATACTTATTTGTCTTGTGCATTCGAAGACTTGTAGGTACCTACTGTTTATAATGCGGATATTTGTCCTGAGTCTGGGTGTTCGTGTATGTGATATTTCATGTTTGTGAAACGCACCTACGATACAAGAGAAATTCCTAGCGTGGGGGGACGTTTTTATAAAAAATGATAATAATAATTTCCATAGTATAAATAAAATAGTTCTTCAACTATACTCAATTAATAAAGGGCCGATAATTTTTATCAGTAGAAAAGTTTGGACGTTTTGACATATTTTCCATACATTAACTGACAAAATGACGATTGTAAAATCGGCCCATACTCTAGAATCGTAATTTAATTGAAAGTATCTAATGTTATAAACGTAAAACGATTTCTCGATACACTCTCTCTCTCTACACGAATACATCAGGCCACTTTTATGTCGCTGTAAAAATGACCAATTATTGAAAACAATTGATATCAAACATAATTTATTTCCTCAGTTAGTCAGTGTTGTTTAAAGTGACTATTAGGTACATTCTATATAGCATTTGCAAACTGTAAGAATAAAAATAAAACAAGTTTGACGAGAGAAAAAAAATACGTAGTTCATCGAACTTGCTCCGATCATAGTCTATGAAATAGTATCTATGTCATTAGTCAGTTTTTTATTATCAATTTATAATTTTGATTCTCTCTATGAACGTTCTTGTAGTTCTAAACTTTTAATCATAAAAATAAAAGAGATAATGATTTCTATCACTTACGCGAATATTAGACATTTACGGATTTTATCGCGGTTTTAATTTTGTTTTTTTGGTCCCGACGTTTCGAATTAAAACCGCGATAAAATCCGTAAATATAGTTTTATTTAAATAATAGAGATGTTATAATGTTTTTACACGCAAATAACCACTTTTTTATTTGCGTTGATTGCGCTTTCAGTTATCTTTTAATAGTAATTAATTAATACAAGGTCCAATGTCTGGTAACAACAAATTGTATTTCATTTAATAAATTTTTACGCGATTATTTTAATAATCGGAAGGCGATAACGTGTTTGATTTGAGCATACATATACATACGTTAGTCCGAAGCAGTGAAGTTAGATAATGCGAAATGATTAGCGCAGAGATTTTTTTATTAAGCACACGCTTAATATTGATTGTTACGTAAATTAATTTAAATAAATTAATATTTTATGGAGAAATGAAGGGGATCGAGGCTCTTAGTAGAAAGTGGAACACAGAACAGGTTAATAAAAAATATACTAGAGTAGAGCCTCACCGACAGCTGTTATTAAAATAACTTTATTGATACTAATAAGGTAACCTTTTAGATAAGCTGATCTGCTATCCAAAAACGAAAGAGCTATCCAATTTTACTCTAAACAAGTATTAATAGTATCCAACCTTCTAACCCTCCTTTGTTTCCTGACATTGGTATACCTACGTGCTAATCTAGGATATGACACGTTTTCCATATAAACCAAGTCAGTTATAGCCATTAGAGCGTGATTTAATAATAAACATGTAAACTAACCTATTTCGTGTGAGAAGGACTAGCAAGTCATCACAGTCAATTATAGAATCAGTAGCAGATTTCTAAGAACAGTTATTTTAGTCAGCAGTAACGCAATACAAGTACCTACTGCGACATACATAAGTTCTGGAGAGGGGCAGGTGTCCAAATAAATTGAATTTGAATTGGATCTGTAAGTAATGTAGCCCAGGGACGATGGGCAGGTGTTTTCCAAACATTATTTATTTACTGCGTGTATCCTCAATTTGTATTGTTTTGTTTTCATTGAAAGATGAATTGTACCATTTGGACACTGTCTTGTAATAAAGTAAACAAACAACAATTATTCAAAGCTGAAGTAAACAGACGTTTTTGTACCCATTATTTTTTAAATTTAAATGTAGAGTAAGACGAAAGGGTCGATTCAATCGTTCATTCAAAACAAGCTCGATAAATGATCGAAGTCACTTTACAGCGTTCACTCTTAAAAAAAACCCGTCGGCTTAAAACCTGCATATTTCTAAACGCGTTAAGCTTAGAAGTAAAATGACCTAGAAATCTCAATCAACGTTTCGACGCAGATTCGGCTGGTTGCGATTTTTTTACTAGTAACGGTATCTCGGCCGTAGCGGCTGTGACGTATGTAAACATCAACTAGGCAGTGATGAGAAAACAAGAGTTCTACCACATGGATATGTTTTGTAGATCATGCTCCAATGCGGCCTGAGGTGACTGATATTCGATGGTAAGCATACTCGTGAAGTGATGGAATGCGCATGAAAGCTCACCGTGATTGAAACGCAGAAATGTGTAGGAAAAGAGCCTACATAGGTACAATATGTATGAGTATTGCTGACTTCAGGCACATGATTCATAACTTGAACCGTTGTCTCGACGAGTAATTAGCTTACTGACCTACACTAATTTCTTTGTTAACATTGTTTGGTTTTCTCTGTAATTAGCATTACAATGGGAAATTCGCAATTTGACTTTTACTTTAGAGTCGATATTTCTTTCTGCATTTGGTCATAATTGACATAGACTTAATTATTAATCACATCTCCACTAATCCATCATCATCTTTATTACCACTATTTTTTTTATATTTGTAACAGTTTAATGTAAAGTCATGTGTGAAAAGCTATTAAAGTCTGCAATTTGTTGCTAGATTAGATTTATACAATTAATCAAAATCAGGTAACCAAGTCAACGTTAATAAAATATATGTATAAAATCCACCTCGTATAGGTGCTGTAAGTAGGATTAGTGTCAATGTACGGATGTGAATAATATTTATTTTCATAGTATAAAAGAGTCACTGGCCATGACCATCGCCTACGTAAGTAGGTACGGCATGGGTACACTTTCGCCTCGATTTACGAATTTAAGATTTGCGCGGGAAGGAAGTTGACACTATTCTATTCGATTTCCCACATTAAAGTGAAATTTACCGACGTAGGTTTTGGCATATTTGTCTATGGTCAATGTACGTCTAGGTTATAGGAACAACTCTTTTGTTCACGTTTGTTGTTTAGTAGTAAGCAAATTACACTTTAATAGTTTATGGTAAGGTGATAAGTTCACCGGCCTACTCCAATTGGCAAATGTATTAGCACGAACAGTTCCGTTAGTACTGATAGCCTACTTGAAGAGTTCAACAATAGATCGTAAGTATACTAATCATTTTTAGGGTCAATCGTTCATGAACGATAATTGTACTCTTGAAGCCTTAGAAAATGGTCAACTGTAATTGGTTATAACCGTAAAACAACTGCGAATTCATTTGCACAGAAGATTGTCGTGGTTTATTTTTAAACATATGCCTATGTAATACAACATTGGATACCATTATTTCTTCAAGGAACTCGTACTTGACGAGCTTGAAAATGTAGGTATAAGCAGATGGATAAAGGAAAATATCTCATTGTTGAGTCAAGCCTATAAAGACCTGTAAAGACATCTCTGAATAAAAACAAGTTTCTTATCGTATAACATATTTATTTAATTATAGTTTTTCATTAGACTTAAATCATGGTGATTTTTAACTTCCTAGATAAGTTTGTATAATATTATTTCTAAGAATTTTGTAACTAAGATGTTGAATTTAAAATTACTCTGCTCCAAAGGACTAATAACATTTGATATTTTAGGCCGCAGTACCAAGTTCTTTTATATTTATTGAATTTTAAGGCGACTTCAAATAAATTCAGATTACACGAAGGCTTTGATTTCTTTTATTTTGAATACCAAACTAAGACCTTCTTGGAATATATTTATGGTATTGCGATAATTCAAATACTTCAGTTGAGATGTGAGCTCCAAAAATGCGATTGATGGTTTAAAATGAAATATGGGATCTAGGTTTGTACCCATCTACATCTTGTAGAAAACATTATATTTATTTATCAGCCAGCTTATACTTACATTTTAATATACGGCTATATTCTTTGTTTAAATAACAAATAAATAAAAAGAGATCAACACTAAAAGCAAGTAGGTATCGGGATCTAATATTGTGATTGATTACCTTATATCAATTTATTTTTCTTATAAAAGTATCATTTGTCAACCTACTAAGAAAGCCATAATATAAAAGTTTCATACTTTTTCAATCTACTAAGAAAGACATTTTGATGCAATCGATCTTAATCAATCAATATTAATTTTCTCTTTTGCGCTAAGATTTCCTTGAATTAGGAGATTGAGTACGGTGCGTTTCTCGTGTGCCAGTAACATAATTAAACATTTTGGTAAAAAATCTTGCATTTTAAACTTTTTTTTTTGGAGCCTCAATATGCTGTATTCTACATTTATCATTGTATAGGCTTTCAAAACTAATATTTATTTTACCGTTAAAGGTGTGAAGTGTCTCATTAATAACCTTCTTTACTTATAATCTCTGGTATGTTAATGATGGTTTTAAAGAAAAAGTTGTTAACTATATCTTACTGTTCTTTTCAAATTAGTAATGCAGGTGGTGTAGTGGTAATGGTCAAATGTAAAGGCTTAATAATCAGGCTAATAATTTTAAATGGCAGACAGTTGATATTAGGAATTATAAATATATTAGACGTTGTAAAAAGTAAAAAAAAGCCTAACTACGTTACTTTATATAGGTATGTCTTTTATATACTTAGATACATTATGCCAGGAAAGCGGTCACATCAATTGACCTTCTATTGTAACGTCGACCCCTCGTTAAGATTTCAAATTAAGAATCCATAATAACTAGTTAACTAGTTTAACTATTTACGCTAAATCGATAATCAATTGTTTAGTTCTTTGTAAAGAGACCAATTTACAACCAGTATTGAATTTAAATCAGGTAATAAGTGCATGTTATCATAGAATTCGTTCAGGTTTAGAATTCGAAATGGAAGTAAAGTAAGATTAGACTTAGCTTGGCATACTTTGGAGGATAAGGTTGATTTGAGAGAAATCAGCGTAATAACATGGTAGAGTGGGATGGTAGAGTCTGATAATAATATATCTTTGCCTGTCATCAATTCTGATGAACAAAAATTAGTAGCATCGTTGTAGATATTGTTAATATGAAAATTATTAATATACAGAGTAGAGACTAAAGCGATGTACACAATACCGCAGATGTTTTGCATAGCGCTTGTGATCATAAGGTCAATGACGCAAGTTAATTCGTTTTAGCGAATAAAATATCTTTCTGTTAAAATACATTGATGAAAGCACAATTACAAATAGTTAAAATGCTATTGAACTTCACAAACTTGTTTTTCTGCGGTGGTAGGTATCGTTTGGAAGAAAATCGTGACTCACAATACTACGGTAGATCCACCGGTGAAAATCTGCGTTTCTTAATTAGGTCATTGCACTTTTCATTGTGTTTTGAAAATTGAACGAAATACGAAACGAAAAAATAATTAAACTTGTCTCTGTCTAAGTTTCACTAGCTAGTTGTAGGTCGCTTAGCGTTATTAAAGTTTCATCTTTGTCCACAGATTAAATGAGCTCAACAATATGATAAAAGCCGGCCCGAACCCGCCCGTGGAATTTCATGTCGTTTTTGTGGTCAACACAGGATACGGGATCGGTCCATCTGAGAAGATAGAGGTCACGACCCAAAAGAATTACTTTATACCAACTTTTGGCAACACAAAGGATCTTTATACAAGAAATATTATACGCGGCTTAGTATGTTTACTGTTATTTCCGCGTTGTTTAGGTTTAGTATGCGTTATATCTTTATATGGATTTATATATTATGTAAGTATGTAATATTTGGTTATGTAATAATATGTATTCTTTGAGAGATACAGTTTTTACAATACAAGGACTCCCACTAGCTCGTGACTTGACGATACTTAGCTTAATTCGGCTCAGGTTATTGACACTTTATTAATAAGCTCGTCCGTCTATATTTAGAATATTGATTTCCTAATAAGTCAATTAAAGCTTCGAAGCGGCAGTGTGCAGTTTTGCCATCAATTCAATTTATGCGCCGATAGAGTCGGGAGCGCCGGCTTCGGTCGGGGACATGCCCTAAACATCGTTATTATTTATGCCGACAGTTATTTGCATTTAAATTCCGCTTTGATAGCGTTGGTGACGGCAACAGAGCACCAGTTTGGAGTAAAGCATAGATAAGTAGTTTAGTCTGGGTAGTGATATAACTTGTGTCTATAGTCTTCTGTTACCCGCAAACTAAGCTTTAGTGAGAAAGTTTGCTGTGTCTTGTAATAAATTGCTGATGCACGTTGAGACTTTGGAGAATTATTCGAAATCTTTAATAGTGATTTCATTGTGAATATCAACAGATTTTGCTTTGAATGGCAAACCTACTTTATGTTATAACTGGAATTACGTAGTGTTAGAGTACATTTCTCGCGCATTTGAATAAATAAATTGAGTTTGAAAATTAATGATTTTTAACTTTATTTCATGGAAGCAGATGAAGTGAATTATTTTCATAATAACTTAGGTTTTAAGTTTCGTAAAAATCGTATTCGATAGGAAGAAGATTAAAATATAGAGATCTAAACAAGAACTATGATTAAATAATAACAAGGTAAAGTATAGAGAATCTACTAAATACCTAGGTATAAGTACTTAGTAGGTGACATACATTAAGGGACGTACCTATGGATAAAAAAATATCTACAGTATGAGATTCTTAAACAAAAAATATGATGAAAGAAGTCGTCTTTTTCCTAAACATTGCGTAACTATAGCATTTCAAAAGAGCGAACAATGTGCAGCAGTCGTCGGCTACTTTAATGAGAGTGGACTTAAAAAGGGTACGCATACAATGTCCCCTTCCTGGTACCATTTAGATGATGACGATTATGAATGTTCACGATGTTTTGAAATAACGCTCTTTTTGCTTAATATAAAATACATATTTACGTAGATTTAGAATAATTTAGATATTTACGAAGGACGTAATACGAGTACGTCTGCAGAACTTAAAGAAAAGAAGAGTCGATTTTGTTGTTAGATAGGGCACGTTTTATATCATCCAAATACGCAGGGAGACTACATAAAAAGTATTAATTTTCTCTTAGGTACCTATTTAATTTAAATATAATACGAAAATATAATTAAAACTGTAAGCTGAGGCTTACTGTTAATCAGTAAGACTCATCGAGTAAATGCGTTTATTATCATCTCAAAAGATCTTTTTAGTATCGCCCGCGGCACACGTATGGAAGCCCTCTATACTTCTTACTTTTTTATAGTATCCTTTGTGACGCATAGGTTAACATACGGTTCATGGTCGTATATCTTATGGATGCTATTCAAACTCGTCAAGGAATGTCGATAACAATTCGGATAACATGGGACATTGTTACGAACACAATAGGGATTAAAAGGGTACAATTATAAATATCTCCCCGTCCTTTTCTAGTTACCTAACCAGTTTAGATTAGCGATAATATAAACAAAAAGCTAGATCAAGATAATATGAATGTACAATTAAAAAAACGTGCAATTTTATACAAGACATGGTTGAAGAACGATTGTTATCGTCTTTTGTCATGACAATTTGTTCTTTAAAAAGAGCGAGTTCGTAAGTTTGCTCTATCACCGAACCTAGATTAAATAAAGAGATATTTTTATGGGTGTAGTAAATAAGATTTGAGTTGCTGTCTTAGAGGCAGCTGTACGTGACTAATGCCGCCTTACCATGAACTTTTAAAGCAGGGCAGTTTACGTTGTGGAAGCGAGACGCCGCATTACACTGCACGTAGCGGCTTCTTGCTTCCACATCTGAAAATGTCCTGCTTCAGAAAATGTTCATGGTAAGAGAGCTGTTTAGATAATTTCGATTTGAACATTTCTAAGCGTAACGTAAAACGTTGTTTAAGTTTCAAATTCCTACTTTTATCTTCTTTTTATTATCGAACTTATACGAAACGGAAAAGCAAAAGTTCGAGTGCAGTTCAAACGAAAGTAAGCGGTGTTGGCAGACTTACAAGTTTGTACTAAAGGATTTAAAAATGGCCGCTGGATTTATAGTAACTACCCGTACAGCTGATCGGTGTATACGTTGCAAACTTTGTTAAGTAATACAATGTTGTTACATAAACTTATCATATAATAAGCCCTCAAACTCGTTTAGAGGTAAGAAGGTGACATAACATTATCATGTTTCGATTTGAGGCTGTTTTTTATTTTTGTTTGTTGAAGCATACGCACTTTATAAGTTAGAATATAGGAAACCTTCACAACTTAAAATAACTTATGTACATGAGGAAGTGAAAAAGTTACAGGACCAAACTTGGGAACCAAGGATCCAATGTTTCAAAGAATGAGCGAGCGATGAAATGAACACGAGCGGGTAAAAGTGTTTAGAGATGTTTCTTGAAAAACCTTCTTATGTACCCTGATGTTCTTTAACTTTCTTCGGAGGACCCCTTTAGCAATGTGATCCGCTAAAATACCTATTGTATACTCGATAGGCAGAAACAATTCAAACTCTATTTCGTCGCCACAAATGCCGCATTGTAAAATAAAATGTATTCATGTCGAAATTGAGTAACTGTGTTATAGTGCTTTTATTGTTTCGGTTTTATTTGTGTTGGCCACGTGATAAGACTGTCACGTGACTTGGTGGTTAGGTGGGAGTCACCGTGACCACAAGATAGAACTGGAGAGTCACATGCAGGGCCTCAAGTCTGCTATTACAATAGTGTCAGAATGGTCTATCATTGATTTCTTATTTGTTGATTTTGACAAGTTTGGTAATCTACTAATATAAAAGCATCATTATGACTTTCCAATGGTCAACCACTGACACTCCATTGAAAGAAATGGTTTTTAATGGTAATCTCGTACCTATTGACGAATCAATGACAGACGTAGACGGTAATCTGCTAAAATTTTGACAGTTAACTCACAGACTACAATTTAATATGGTAAGGTATAAAACACAATTACTAAACTGTTTAATATTATTAAACTCTTTGCAAAACACGGACCACAACAAATAAAACAGATTAACGTCAGACGTCAGTAAGCAGTAATGTCACATTTGACAGCAAAACATAAAATATTAATGAGTTTCATCATGTTTTTGCTATTTACGAACAAGATTGCATATAACATTATCAAATAATATCATAGATAATATGTAAAAGTATTTAAAAAAAAAATCTGGCATAATTAAATGTTTAAATTTAGTAGTTGTTTTTCGAAAATAATTTTTATTAACGGGTTTTATAATAATGGCAATACAATAATGTCATTCTACCACTATTCTATTACGAGACCATTGACAGACCAATGATCGACCATTATGAATTTAGCAGATTACGAACTTTTAGCAAAATGACAATGGGATGGGAATTGGATCGTGTTGGAATGACGATTTTATAAAAATAGCAGACTAGGGGCCCAGGTCACGTGTTGGTGGAACATCTATTTACTATTAAACTGACCATTGGACTGATCTGTTTACGTACTATAGGCTACGTAATATTGTGTATCCTATCTCCCGAAGATAATGAGCTATCATTATGTATGAGTCATCATTAGCAAGCAAAATATTTATGGCCAGTTTCATGTTTTGGTTACAAAAAATGTTGTTATTGAAAAGAATATTGTAGTGTGAAACATCTTTTTACCGCCGGTACAACTCTTTGCTGTGTTTAAAAATAAAACGGCATCGAACAAATGTAGGCAGTCTGAGATCATATTAAGTGCAAACAATTGCAAGGCTTTTGTCGTCTCTACATGCTTCTCAACGCGTTTGTTTAGGTTTCCTAGATACAACTGTTACGTATTAATGAACAGCGGTTTAGGCTAATCAGATTAAGATGATGTAAGAATGAATAAGCCTATAGTATTATAATAGACGTATATCGACCGAAGGCGCCGTTTCTTCTACTGGCCAGCACAAAGAAGCGTTAAGGGCGGCTATTTTGGGGGCTGTCTTAAGGTTTGACGTTTAAAAAGTACTAATGTAGTCAACAATTTTTTTTTATCTTTTATAAAATTTAATTAATGATACTTAATTCAATAGAGATAAGGAAAGTGCCGAGTGATAAATATCAGTTTAATTTCGTTATATAAATTGCCCTTGAACTTCGATTATATCACGAAAGTCCCATTCAAACATCCTAAAGTGGAGGATCTCTCGGCCTCGTTAACTTTGGGCCTCTGACGCTAATCAAATAGAATTCCCAACGAAAGATAATGTAATAAATCTCAATGGATTTCAATATCTGTAATGCAATCATTGTTTTATTTGGAAATAAATTGAGCGTGTTAATTGTTTATTGTCCGAAGTTATGCAACAGCGTAATAAAAGTGTTGCAGAAAAACACTACCAAATTACCCAGTATGTTTAAAATAAACATAAGTTAAGATAAGAAAATATATGGAAAAGTAAAGAAACCTATCACAACGTTATCGCGAAATTGGTTAAAGATGTAAGGCGTAAATAAATTTTAGAGTTTAATCCTTAAAAGCTGGTCGAAACAGGACAATTAAACAATTTTATTCACCAAACGTTGTTTACGTACATCACAGCATTAGACAAATGAATAAGACAATTTATTAAGTAAGCGAATAGATAAAATAACTCAAATTCTATTTGCACCCGGAAGATAGTACAAAAGAGAGGCTTGTTTATTAATTCAATATTCCTAATGGACATCGCAAAATTATTTATAACTGAAAGATGAATAATTCTGAACTAATCATGAAGAGTGACTGAATATAATTTGATTAAGTACTTCCAAACGTTGCCGCGTCGATAGTGTCGATATAATTACTGCACAACACACGATGGATGGACGGAACGGCTAAATATGACCAGAATATTGATAGGTCTGCCCCTTACCATGAACTCTTAAAGCAGGACAGTTTAAGATGTGGAAACGAGATGCCGCTACGTGCCGTGTAATGCGGCGTCTCGCTTCCACATCTTAAACTGTCCTGCTTTAAGAGTTCATGGTGAGGGGGCTGTTAGGAATAGTTTAATAGTGGTGTCCATTTCTGTAGCCGCTGTGTACCACTCTTTATATTCGTAATCGTATTCATTAGGCGTTTCAATTCTATAGAGTACTATTGTATGTATAAATAAAATTAATACTCATTTTATTCTGTGATTGTCCTACTGCAGGGCAAAAACTGGTACTCTTAAAGAGAAGGAATTAATAAATATTAATCACCACCACCATTTATATTTATGTTTAGCCACTAATGAGAAATCTGTTTTGTAACTACATGATTATAATATTTATGTAGACTACTCGCAAATAATTAAGTATGTGATTTTGCAAGGAAGTAAATAGCTCAACAAAAACTCTTCATTCCAAACAACTAAAAGGTGCAGAACTGTTCATATTAATAGTCCATGGAGCGACGTGTTCCACATACAAGATGTTATGATATTGCTTCTTTGAATGATTTGCATAGGGGAAACTAATATAAAGCACACAAACTAGGCAACTTAAAGAACAAAATGGTTGAAGCTAAGGGCTTTCTATTCTACATGAGTGTAGATCGGCAGGAGATCTCACCAAACCGGTTGGCCCTTCATGCCGGCAGTTGTCCGTTCAAGTGAGAGTAGAGCACGCAAGTGCATCTCTCCTTTCAGCTACGCGCACAAATTAACGCATACCATTTTTGGTTGCAGCAAATTTCACCGGTCATCTTCTCTACCAAACACAGCACATGTTCAAATAAAACGGATGGCACACAAAAAGTCGACAATAAATAGACGCAGTACCCGCGAGCGCGCCTCCACCGCGCTGTGGCTTACGGACGACTAACCGAGCTGTGCGAGTACACCCATCTCGCTACGGAAAAATAAACGGGATTGTGCGCAGTGTGTATAGGGCTTAAATAGAAGCCAAACAAGCCAATGTACACCCTATTCTAATGAAGATAAAGATGATGGACTTAACATGAGTAAAAAAACATGTGTTGTTTTAGGCGGTAACAGAGCTGGTGATTGTAGCTAAAGCCCGCTAGATGCAGTGGAAAGAAAGTAGGTGCATTTCCCCGTGTTGGATGCTGCAGGCTGCGAACTAAAATGCGGTCAGTGTCGTTGTCGTTTCATGATTTAATAATGTGACACAAAATAACCCGCCGCCGCTGCCTTAATCGATTTTGTTAGAGACGTAAGCACATGTGAGTTCAGTGTCTTGCTTAGAGATAAACTAGATTATTTTAAACTAGTACTTTAATTGAAAAGTAATAGATAATACAATTTCTTTGAAAGTTTTCCTAAAGTTTTATTTATAATGTAGGTACAGTTACCGATAACTTCTGATGCAGGGGCAGAATCGACCAATATTTACCTGTGAACAAAGAAGTGTTATTTTTAATAATATAATATACAAGTTTGCTTAAATAAAAAGGAAAGTTGAATTATTTGTATCATAGAACCGGTTCCTAGACTAGCCTGTCAGTTGTTCTGAATGTAGAGCCGCTAAGTGCTAGGCTGCGCAGCTATTACGGCATACCGAATGATCGCTTGACTCACAGATTATAAGGTGGCTTGACTCATAAACTCATAATAGTTTAGACTATAGAAGAATTTATCTTCATCACTTAACACGAGTAACACACACAACAACACACTTAAATTAGTTGAAAAGCACGGCTAGCACTAGATAAACATCTGAGGGATAGATATTTGTGATCTCGTAGCTTAACTTAATAAGTCAGAAATACTGAGGACAGATGGATATTCAGAAGTTAAAAACTAGCGAAGCTATAACCGCTGCCCCAGTCTCTGGGTCGCAAACTATGACCTGAGGTCATAGGTTTGGATTCACAAGCTTTCCAAAATGTGTTATTGGGTTAATCTGTTTAAAAATATCAGTAGCGGCCCAAAACACTGAATTATTAGCTAGCGCTATAGGTAGTATCGTTACTCTATAAGTGTAACTAAAAGACAGTAGCCGGCTTTTCTGTAAACATGTTGTTTCTTTGTTTACGCAACTAACAAAAACAGAATAATAAAGGTACGAATGTTATGAAGACATAAAGTAAAACAAGACGGTCGTAGTTTACAAAACTTACTCATATTCAGTAATATGTAACAAGTGTTGTTCGTTAAAATAACACCTGTTTGAGTTAAACACATTCTCGTGAAAATTAAACTAATTTTGTATGATATAAGAATGTGTGATATTATGTCAACTTTACAACTAGGTACATTGCTGACCTCAGTCGGCTATATATTCTGTGAAGCAAAGCAACAATTTGAACTATTAGGATTTCATTATTATTGCAGTTTACGATAACAAAACAAGAATTTTATTTTCTGAATAAATTAATAACATATTCGGACTGTTGGTGAGCAAGTGGACTGTATGTGTTTTGAAAGGTGATGGAAACACTGTAAATTGTAGTAATTGCTTTTTAATGAATAACGGGACAAAATATGTACAACGCAACAAGGCATACACTTGACAACTAAACCTACTTCTTTTTTACAAGTATAAACGTCATTATAAAAATATATATTTCTCTAAAATAAGGTGGCATGCCAGCCAGTCGCCAACATACCGGACCCCCAGTGGGACACTAACAACCGGTGGCTACTGGCTGGGATGTAGCTTCCATTAAAATGAGCTTACGGGTCGGTCGGCGCAGTATGCCGCCCCTAGTGCAGACGTCTGCCACGCGGACCGCTCCGTCTGGCCCTGGGTAGATCGACACTATTCTTCCTAACGGCCATAAGCCACGAGGAAGGGTAGGGTCGGCAATCAGTACCACGTCTCCCTCACTGAAATTGAATGTGTTGGTGGAGGGTTCCCTTGCTCGGAGCGTGGGCAGGTACTCGCGCAGCCATCGTGCCCAAAACTGATCTGCCAGACGTAAGCTTCGACGCCAGTCACACCTTCTGTCTAAGTCTGCGTCTGTGAGCGTGCTGGTCCAAGGTACGACAGAAGAGGAACCCAGGATGAAATGGAAAGGAGTGATCGCTTCTGGTGAGTCGGTTGAAGATGGCACATACGTGAGAGGTCTTGAATTTATTATGGCCTCTGCCTCAAGGAGTAGTGTGGATAGTACGTCTTCTTTTAATACTTTTTCGGCGAGGCAGGCTCTCAGGGCTGTCTTCACGGTTCTAACCAATCTTTCCCATGCTCCGCCCATAAACGGTGATGCCGGTGGGATGAAACGCCATTCGATTTTGTGGTTTGTGGCATATTCTTGCACTGCGTCGTCTTGTAACGAGCGTAGCTCTCGGGAGGCTCCGACAAAGTTGGTGCCATTATCTGTAAATATTGTTGAAGGTGATCCTCGGCGAGCAATAAAACGTCTTAGGCTCATAATAGCAGCGTCGGATGAAAGTGAAGTCACAAGTTCTAGGTGGATGGCTCTCGTTACTAGGCACGTGTACAGCGCGACGTAGCGTTTTTCGTGGCGTCGGAATATTGTGACAGTGATCGCACCGAAATAATCTAGGCCCACGTGCGTGAACGGCCTTTTGTGATGATCGAGTCGCTCTTCCGGTAGATTGCCGATTTGGGGTCGAGCAGGTTGGCCCCTCCACCTTCTGCATTGGAGACATGCTTTGGCTACGCTACGGATGCTGCCTCTTGCTTTGAGTATCCAAAACTTCTGCCTGAGCTCATTAAGGACAAGTTCGTTGAAACAATGTGCGGCGTGAATATGTTCGTGAAGGATGAGGAGTCGTGTGACGTGATGGCGACCATCCAGAATTGCAGGCGATATGGCTCTCTCACTCACTCCTGGTGCATACTTTGTCCGTGAGTCCAGTCGCAGCAAGCCATCCTGGCCAAGAGTTGGCGTGAGTTTTGCTATTCGGCTGTTTTTGGGCACAGGCTGTGAAGATTCTACTGCTTTCAGCTCATCGGGGAAGCTGTCTCTTTGAGCTCGTTGGAGTACCATCTTCTCAGCTGTTATGATGTCCGCCGCGTGAATTTGTGAAGGAGACGTGGTGCTGTCGATGTATATATTAGAATTTTGATCTATTGGCCGAGAAAGTTTAAGCCGGAACAATCGCGCACCCTGGAGAACACGGGCGGTAGCGCGCAAAAGGCGCAGCCAAGAGCTAAAACGCGTCGCGTCAGGTATTGGACTCGATAACGGAACGTCAAGGAGCAACCCCACCAGCACCGATTTGAACTCGAGGTCTGGTAGAGTCTCCTCGATGTCAGCAACTCGCTCGGTCGGCCAAGCGTATGGTGGCTGTAACAGAAACGGAGGACCCGTGAACCATCGATGAGACTGTGTGAGGTTTAACTTTTTAGGTTTTGTAGCATCGTCGGCGACGTTGAGAGAGGTAGGGATCCACCTCCAATTGGACGGGTTGGTGGTTTCTAATATTTCTCCCAACCTGTGCGCCACGAATGGTTTAAACGCCCGAGCATCACTCCGAATCCACTTAAGGACGGTAGTTGAGTCTGTCCAAAAAGTGATCTCGGAGGGCTTGATTCGATGAGCTTGCAAAATTGTTTGCGCGAAACGAGAGGCTATAAGCGCAGCTTGTAGTTCAATGCGTGGAATTGAGACCGGCCTTAAGGGCGAAACGCGTGCTTTACTGCCGATTAGAGACGTAGACACGGAGTCGTCATCGTAACTAAAACGCCAATAGGCAGCACATGCATAAGCTTGTTCGCCACCATCGGCTACTACATGCAGTTGGGTATCCACTACATCTGTCCTAGTCATATACCAACGAGGTATTTTTATGTTGGATGCGACCTGCAATTGTAAAAACCAGTCTTTACATTCATTTACGTACGTGTCGGGAAGCGGTGAGTCCCAGCCGACCCCTGCCCTCCATAGTTTCTGTATAAGAATGCGGCCCCAGATGATGACCGGCATTAATAAACCGAGGGGGTCATAGACCTTCATGACGTTTGACAAAAGACTACGTTTGGTTAAGGTGTCAGCCGGTAACTGCGAAACTGCTCGGAAACCTAGCGAATCCTGACGTGGGTTCCACTTTACACCCAATACGCCAACCTCGCTACTAGGCGGTAAATAGACGTCGGAGGTTGCGTCGCTTCGAAGTTCCTTTGGGATAAGCGAAAGTGCCTCTGGATCGTTTGACGTCCATGCGCGCATCTCGAACCTACAGGCTTTGTGAACGGTGACTACGTCGGCGGCCAGCTGCGCCGCGTCGGCGACACTGGAGTGGCTACCTAAATAGTCATCCATATAGTGGTCGTCAATTATTGCCTTACAGGCAGCGGGGTAATCGGTTTGGAGTGTTCTTGCATTTTTGTTTTTAATGTAGAGCGCGATGAACGGACTTGAAACCGCGCCAAAAATCATAGAAGACATTCGATACTCTTTCAGTTCGCCTTCTTTGTTACGCCAGAGGAAGCGTTGGGCGTCTCTGTCTCTTGGAACGATTTTTATTTGAGGGAACATTTCTTTTATGTCTCCGTTTAGAGCCACGGCGCCTTCTCTAAAGCGGAACAAGATATCCAGTAAAGAACAAAGTAAGTCCGGACCTTGTAGGAGCAGGCTGTTTAAACTTACACCCTTCGTCGCCGCGGCGGCGTCGTGGACCGCTCTGAGCTTCTTCTTTTGGGGGTGAAATACGCCGAAAATAGGCAGGTACCAGCGAATACCAGTTTCTACGTCAACGCAGGAACTATTTGGTGGTTCTCGTTGGTGATAGGTGGTCGGGTCGCACTCCTCAGCGTAGTCTTTTGCGATGACGTCGTCTATGAATCTGTTAAAGGCTGTGGCGAACGATTCGTCTTTTGCCATCTGACGTTCGAGGGCCTTGAAGCGCGATAATGCCTGCGGGTAACTATCAGGTATAGTCTTCGGCAGTTCTTTTTTCCAGGGTAGGTCAACTTCAAAATGTCCGTCATCAAGTTGGCGCGCCGATGATTCGATAATGTCTACGGCTCGTTTATCGTCATCGTTTGGGCGAGGGGCGCTTTTCGTTATGCCTAAGGCATCGATGTCATATTGACTTTTGATGAGAATATCTAAATCGTCCGATACGTGGTTCACAAATTCCAGTGGCTTAGACGAAACGGAAAGTGCGCCGTGAATTACCCAACCTAACAAAGTTCTCGAGGCGACAGGATCACTCTTCTTGCCACATCGCACTTCGCGACTTAATGACAGGTGCCAATCGGGCGCACCAATGAGGACAGTAGGGGCGGCGTCAGTGTATGAAAGCTCGTCGGATAAGTCTACCAAGTGATCATAGTCTGAGAAGGTAATTTTGCCTGGGTGTTGCACGCGCAACCCCAAAGGTTTGATCGCCCGCGCGTGTTTTACTAAGTAACGATCAGACAAATTTCGACCTCGAATGTAAAAGTTTACGTAACTTACGTCAACTTCTTTCGTCATACCACTAACGCCCTCGATGCGCAGCCGCTCCTGACAGGTAGGTTTAGCGCCGATACGCGCAGCAACCTCACCGTCAATGAGTGTTGCAGTACTGCCCTCATCGAGTAACGCCGTCGTGTGGAACTCGCCGTCAGGACCCTCGAGCACGATCGGGACTACCTTCAGCAGCCCCCGAGGGCGATCGATTGACCGCGAAGTCCCTGTGACATCAATTAAAGTATCAGATGTATTTCCAATTTTGACAGATGGTTCAAATTCGTTGGTTAAATTGTCCACGTTGACAAGAGTGGGCGGTTCAGCAAACAAAGTTTGAGTATTGTTACATTGGCTGCTGGATGCTACGCTAGGTTTGGAGATCGCTGTCATTATGCCGTGAAGGAGCGCGTTGTGACGTCTCGGACATCCATCTACTCCACAACGTTTGGCGCGACAAAAATTCCAAGTGTGTGGGCTGGACTTCAAACACCGGTAGCATATTTTTGTCTCGCGGACCCAACGCCATCTGTCGTCTGTTGAGAGCGCTAAAAAAACTTTACAGGTTTTTATGTTGTGAGGTCCTTGTTTACAATAGGTACAACGCTCGGGTACTTTGTTGTTCGATACGGTGGCATGAATTGTTTCCTTCTTCAATTGGAATCTAGTGGGATGCGTTGTGATCTGTGCCTTAACCGTACTGTCGGAAACAAAGTTATATTTCAACTGTTTATCGGCCTCTACTAAAAGAAAGCGTGACAAAATATCCAATTTTGTGAAGTTTGGTTGATCGGGTGCATAACCGTAGGCAAAGTCCGTGAAACGAGCGCGCGTGTGCTCGCTCAGCTTCATCAATATGCACCGAAAAAGCTCTGGTGACCACAAGTAGTCGCTCTGATTAAGTAGCTTAAGCGTCGTCACGAAATTGCGTAATTTAATTGCTAAACGGTTTAATTCTTCGGGAGAACTTAGCTTAGGACTGTTGCGCAGCTCGGCGACCTCGCGGGCAACGAGAAGTTCCGGGCGCGCGTACGTCTGTTCTAGAGCGCTCACGATGTCGTCCGGTTCCCCAGAAGTCCAAAGGAGAGACGCCACGGACTGGTACGCTGGACCGCGCACAGCGTTGTTTAAACGATCTAAATTATCTGACGGAGAAAAATTAGATTTAGTTCGTTCGTAACTACTTTTGAACGCCATCCATTGACTAGCTTCGCCCGAGAACGTGACGAGTTCGGGTCTCTTTGGTCTGTTGGAAAGGGCGTTTATAGCTTGGGTAAGCTGAGTTACAGGGTCTGAGAAAGGGCGTTCAGGCGTATTTAATTGTTCTGTTGCATTTTTGTGGTAGTTGTTACCGGCGGCGCGTGTAACTGACGTTGGGGCTGCATGGTTGACATTCGGTACATAGAACGATACCGTGTTGGTAGGAGCGGCCGGCTGTGAATGTTGTCCTTGGGGGTTGCTCAAGGTGACAGTCGGTGCCTTACCAGGCATGTTCGCGTTACTTACCGTGGTCATGTTCTGCTCAAAAATCCACGTCGCGGTGCGTTTTGCGGAATGCCAATTAGACAAACGTGAACAATGGGATTTAGATGATGATGACTTATCTGATGCTTCCAAAGCGGTTAGTTTGGCTTGTAGTTCCGTCTCTTCCGCCTCAGCCTCGAGGCGGGCAAGCTCGCGGTCACGTTCCGCCTGCTGTCGCGCAAGCTCGCGCTCACGCTCCGCCTGCTCTCGCGCAAGCTCGCGCTCACGCTCCGCCTGTCGACGTTCGCGCTCCACTCGGCGCCGCATTGCGTCAGCTTCGATGGCCAGTTTCTGAGCGCGGACGGTCGCCGAAGACCTTGAAGAATGAGTGCGTTCACAGCACGAGGTACTGTGAACACTATGTGCGCTTCGTGAAGGTGCTTTTGGGCGATTTGCGAGGCTAGGTTGTGCCTGGTCGCAAGGTTCAGTGCCCGCGGGCTGTATGGCCGAGCCAATTGGCAATGCCAAAGCACCCTCCGTTGCTGTGGCCAAAGCCGGCCGGTCGCCACCCCGTGAACGTTCGCGACGTTCGGGCTGCGTCCGATCGACTTCCGTGGCCGTAGTGTCCGTGTTTGCCTTGCTTTGACTACGTGTTTCCACCATGGTTAATGAATAAAAATGATGAAATTAATGTGTACTAAGCGAAATGAAAAACTTACGTCAAAATGAAAATTTTGCAAATGGTTTGTTTTTACGGCGAGAATGGACCAAAATGTTGGTGAGCAAGTGGACTGTATGTGTTTTGAAAGGTGATGGAAACACTGTAAATTGTAGTAATTGCTTTTTAATGAATAACGGGACAAAATATGTACAACGCAACAAGGCATACACTTGACAACTAAACCTACTTCTTTTTTACAAGTATAAACGTCATTATAAAAATATATATTTCTCTAAAATAAGGTGGCATGCCAGCCAGTCGCCAACACGGACTCTACAATGACACACGCAATACCCAAATAATATCGAGTGAGTACACTTTATAAACTGTTGTCGTTCCTTGCATTTCATTCGTATTGTTCATTAATTCATACAGCTTTACTGGCAATCCTTTCGCCTGAAATAATGTGATAATGGATTGGAGCAATGGTCATTGGGGTGTGGCCAAATTAGAATTGCGAATCTGTCTTTAGTATTCAAAACAAGAATTTCGCTGAATTTGCATACAACTGATGGTAATATTTTATGTGAATGTATAATTTTTACAAAAAAATGCTTTTATCTGCAATATTCCGCCATAATTCGTTTAATCCCAGTAATTGATAGAGCAATAAAGTCAAATATTTTGTTGAACAGTGGGTTTAAAATATTGAAGCACCAGGATTGATGAATTATTTATCTTATAAGTTTAGCATCTTTTTATAGGTGTTTTTAAATAGTTTTTTTTTAAGTTATCAGTGCCTGCTAGCATTTTTTCGACTGAAGATATAAATCATCTATCTGCATTCGATTATAACTTTTTTATAGAACGTAATAATCGAATAACATAAACGTATTATTTTTCTATGTACATCCATTCCTTTAAACTTGGTAATTATCAGGTAGCAGTCCCCATGTCAATTTTCTATCTCACTGCTGAATGCCAACCCCTCTTTTCAGTGCGTAAAATCGTTTCAGAAACCTTTAAGGGGAGCACATCGAGATACAACATCGATACAACTACGCTAGCAACCTAAAGCAACCTGCAAAAAAGGAGTAATGACGTCGGTACAGAAAGCCAAACTTCGTTTTGTTTCATCAACAATGTTCAGGAAACGTAAAAAATGAATGCAGTATAGTATCTTTGTCTGTTCGTACCACACTCGATGATTTACAAACACAGTGGGATCGTATAACACGTGACGTGTTGACGACTGGTAGCCATGTGTTCTTTTGTGTCTATACATACGAACTATCTACAAAGAAAGTGTTTGTTGCACAGCGTGAGGTTACACACGTTTAATATTCGACTTCGAACAGAAAACGATGTAATTATGTTATTACCTCTGTGTTTTATTATTTATGAATGTTTGGTTGGTGGGTGAAATTAATTCAGAATGGTTTACGAAATAATTTTGTTTGTGGACGTCACGTGTGCTGATATATTAGTCTATATGGATTTATGAAGAGTCAGGCATTGTTTATGACGCCGATACGTTTTTGTTATTATTTTTTTACATGTGATTGACTGAAACTGTCAGTATTTTGACGTAGGTCGTTTTTATGGATATTTTTTGTAGCTTTTGTAATATTCGAAAGAATTTTAAATAACAGCAAATATTCTCAGGTACATAATGTTTATTAAAGTATTGACGTTTATTGCGGGATGATTTATTTCGACGCAAAATATTGTAGTTAGGTACTAACATAAATTTAAATTTAACAAAAATATAGTTATATTAGTAGAGCATTGCTGTACATGTCACTGGTGTCACTATGAGAAGCGTTGCGCCCCGCTGTCGATTATATCAAATGAAATTTTATGCCGATCGGCTTCAGTTTGCGAAACAATGTAACAATTGATACGTTCGATATTCAGTTTACAAATTACTGATATACCGAGTCAACACGATCCACAAACTTGGTCATTTCATTTCAGAATCGAATCAATACTAACTCGATTCCTCAGTCAACCTTGTTCTTGTACAAACAAACACGCGATCTCCTCAAACGATTTACAAAGAATGATTCGATTCAAATAGAAATATTCTTTGTAAATCACACGAGCACATATGCTATAGATGTTTGTTTATTGCAGTATATTACATAGAGGTAAAATCGAGTTTTCCTGAAAACAATAACTTCCTACGTAGTTGTGGAGATTTATGTATTAAACAAAGAAATGCGATTAAAACAAAACATATCGTTTATATTCTAACAAGAATGTTAAAACCGTACGTACGCCTCCGAATTCTAGGCGCTGTAAAATAATGGTGTGGAACCTGTTTGTTACATTAATAACTGCCATTATGCCACTGTATGAAATTTGAGTTCATTAGGCAGGTATAGGTATTACTTGGAATAGATAACAACACACCCTGTATCAAGTGAAACAACATAGCTCGCAAGTCAAACATAACAGGTATGATTCAATTAGCTTTTACAATTCCACATTTCATGAAAAAAGACTCAAGAAGAAATTCAAGTATTGATAAAAAAAATTCAGTCGTGGACATAAAAACAAATGCAATTAAAACCTTAAACAGACTCAATTAACTGAACCTTTACGTAACGATAATGCCATAACGAATGTCCTCTGACGAGGCGTGTAATAAAAAAAACTGAATATTTTCCGAGTGTCAATTTCACAAAAACGTAGTTCGTTTTTAATAAAGCCGGTTCCTGTTGTATAAAACGGATCGGATATAGCGGTGTCAGTAACATCGCATCGCTTCCGTCGACATGAAGATGCCGCCGCGCTAACGAATTTGTCGCTATTCCAAATAAAATAAAAATGTGACGTGTTCTAGATCGCGTCAAGCCATTTTCCGGCGGCGGGAGGCAGCCTTGGGGCGGGGCAGGAAAGCCATGTAGGAAAATCGGGGAAAATCCATTTGTTCGTCGAATGTTTGGCGTACGCCGCCGGCGATGGACACATATTGAGTTCCGAATGTTCCGATCGCAATATTTGAAAGTAGATTCTGATGTGATCGCATTCACATCAACCGCTGCAAAGTACATTCGAATCGTAGTGATTTGTTATTTTAGATCTCTCTTTTCATGATTGCTTTATGGTTGTTGCGCTATTATTAAGATGTAGTATGATGATGATACACTTGTTTTATTTGGCTTGGCAAACAAGCAACTTGACGTAAATCACTTTGCAAGTCATTCAGTCAGGTAGTAAGTTAGTATTCTTTTAGAATAAAAAACAAATTATTAGGCCCATTTGTGCCTGATTTATTGGTCAAATCACGGTAACTACTAAGACTATGGATACCATCTATTTTGAGGTTTTAATATAGATACCAGAGAGTTATGATTTATCCAACTTTTTAAGCAACTGATAATGTCTGATTATGAATACTTTCTGTAAATCAAAGTCACAGCCTTAAAATATAAATACGAATAAGGAAGATGTATATCACTGTTACTAGTATTCATAGTCATAATGTTTTTATTTCAAATAGGCTACAAAAGAGCACTTACAAAACGTCAAAACTAGTTGCTTTGAATTGAAGTTCAGAATTTCAGTGCTCAACGCTAAGTTTTGACATAAATGGTTGCTGAACCTGTTTTGACCACTGACACAAAATAGACAACCCATGAATTTAAAAACGATATCATACCTAGTTTTGAAGGAATAAAATACCATTGCAAGTATGCTACGAATTTGTTAATGTGTAAGTTAGTTACCAGCAAACGGAATATCGAATAAAAACGAAATATATGCAGCAATGTTTGATAGATTTTTTATACAATATCATTACTCATGAAATATTTTGTTCTGTAAACACTTGAAATGTTACTTATGGACCTACTTTCATAGTTTTTTACTTACTTGGCCTGGAAAGGTAGAAGTAGGCACTTATATTTTAATAACAATGTATGAAATATAATCCAGGCCAAAGTCCGTGGTATTAGTAGGTTCACCGTATAGTAAAAGTTTACGGAGAATGTTGGGTATTTGAATGAAATGTCGGCTTCGGCGGGGAGGCGAACTGAAATGAATAGAAATTGATGGACGGTGCCGTTGACTCCAGTTTTTGTTAAAGGTTCCACTAGCGGATAAGCTGAAATAGATTTCAGAGTGACTAATATAAGTGAGTGGTTGGACTTGGGGACGAATGAAGCAAGTGTGTCAATGCTTTTAACGTTAAAATAAACTTTGGCATTGATCAAGTCGTGTTGTCGGATTTATAGACATAAAGTTGTCTAGCTCGTTACGCATCATTCAAAGCAATGCTACAACTATATTTACTATAATATTATTATGTTGCTAACAAAAATAGTTTGTCTGAGAGTTTTTTGAAGTTTGATGCCATATAACCAATATATTTTGTCCTTGATACGTAAGAATTCATTTTACATAGGACCGTATTCTGTAAACTGTTATTTATTACAGTCATAAATAATATAGGTACTAATTACTCTGCCATACAAACCATCTTATTCGAATTAATTATATTGTACGTAATTTACTGATTAAGTAGTACCTATCGTTGGCATATTTCGTTCTTCGTTGATTCCAAGTTATAATTTTCACAACCGACACAGATAAGTTTGTCATTCTTTACTCTCTAGTTCCCAGTCGTGCATTAACTTCATAATTTTCTCAGGTGCTAGGCAGTAGAGGTTAATGACCTTCAAGACAGTGTTGGTGTTTTTTTTTTTCTTTTGATGTTTATAACATTAATTACTTGTAAATTCAGACATTTATCCGTTTACTTTGAAAATATTTCTCCAAGCAAATATTTAAGGTAAATACATTTTAGTCTATTTCATTTTAATGACAAGTTTATAATTGATGGTCTGAAACTACACTTTAATAAACCCGTCTGAGAAACAGGCGTAATGTATGTATGTATACAAGTAGCTTTTCCGCGTCTCAAATTATTTTCTACTTTCTTTTGCAATATTCAAGCAATATGGCAACTACTCTAGTTAATTTTCAGGTTGGATAAAGTAAAGGGCAACATCGCTGAGAACGTCAAAGATATTACTGATCTCAGGGCGGATAAAGCTCTTGAGTCGGGTTTAGCGTCAAGTGGGAAATGATCCCTCGACTTCCAATGAGCCCTTTATTTAAGAACCTCCTTATTAGGTACCAAGGAGACAAAAGCTTTATATGCTGTGCGTAAAAGAAACGTTGTAAAGCTTGATCATGTGATACGTCTAATTTTATCTCTCATAGTTTATTAGGTTATTTGAAAAAAAAATTAAACAAAGTCTCTTTTCAGGCATCATTAAAGACAATGTACAATATTATACATTACCGTAATGAACCGAAGAAAATAAACTTCTTACATGATTGAGTTTTGTGTATTTTTAGAGCTTACAGATTAAGTAAAGCCTGGTTTCATTTAGTTAAATAAGTCACTAGTACTTTCTACTACGATATACGTAACCATAATAAGCTTCCGATGTGTTCCGGGATCAGCCCCCTTAGCATGAAGTCTTAAAGCAGGACAGTTTTAAGATGTGGAAGCGAGACGCCGCTACGTGATGTGTAATGCGGCGTCTCGTTTCCGCAACGTAAACTGTCCTGGTTTAAGAGTTCATGGTAAGGGGGCAGTACGTTATATAAACTTTTGTAGGAAATGAAGGAGACGCTCGGCTCGCGGTCGCAATAAGCCCACATTTACTCGTTTTAGCCATTTATTACTTGTTATTATACCTATGACTTTTAAAGATACGTTCATAATTTTGCTTGGAAAAGGGTTGGGTGTATCCGGCGAATAGGGTTGTTTGTATACAGGTTTTATATGAGGGAACGTTACAGGCTGTATGTACGTAACCTAGTTTTTTTCTGGGGCTTTTGTCCTTGCTCCTAATATGTTTTTGCACAATACATATACCATAAAAACACATTTTTATGACACAGACAAAGCAGAAGTTTATAAATTTTTTATAAGCATTGAAAATTTCGTAGGTCAGAATAAGCACTATAAACTTAAATTGTTATTTGCTTCTATTTTTATATTTTTCTGCAGACAATTGCATTGGTCCATCCAGAAAATGTAACAAAAAACCAAAACTCCCGAAATTCCTTTGAATGAGGCAAAATTGGATCTAAGAATGGTCCCAAATACAAGAATTTAAAATGGTATTTCAAGAAATGAATCAGTTCGTAATATAGGTGGCGTAGGACGCTTTTAGTGAGTCAGTAACATAATCATAACTTCTAGTTTATTAAACGATAGATAAACACAATTTGCTAAATTAGGGTGCGGAGGATCATAACTATACAACTATACATTAAGTATTCGAATGACGCATCGTGATTAATTTGGCAATGTAAAATTAAACAGATTTACTGTCCGATTATAGCGATAGGTTAAGGGCAATTTTGCCTCAGTTTAGAACAAGTGCAACTAAATATTATATTTAGTTCTATTGGTCTAACTTCGCTTACGACTGTACACTTGTACTGTACAGTTCTTTGCTAATCTAAACGCATCATCTTATTAACACATGAATCATAGTTGCTCTTCATTCTTCTATCTTCATGGGAGTTGGTTGGAAAGAAAGCCCACACAACTGCAGTACAATTTCTAATGCGTAGTGGTTAGTCTCAGGCATGCTACCGTGTGCGAAATTTCCCCAGGACAAAAAATACTCGACTCAAATAAAACATATTTAAAATCAAACCTTGATAAGTCGATATCTAGATTCGTGTGTTTAACAATCTTACTGATAAGAGATTATTTGGAGGTGTATTTTCTACGAAATAAATCAATTTATTGCGCGTCTCTTTTGTAAACAATATGTGCGGGTTATATAAATCTTTTTGAACCTGACGACGATGACTCCATGTAGACGTAATTTGACGGTGCATCGTTACTGCTCGATTGGCATTCTGTTACAGATTGTCTGCTTGCTAATGGATGGTCTGTAATTTCATCGTTGGGTTCGAATACATAGGACCTACATGTCAATATTTGTATGATGATGATATGTGAAGCTTTGAAGTTGCCTTAGTCGCAATACCTTTATTATGATGTCATGTAGAGTTCTGAAAACCTTTAGGTATTTAATTAAACGTCATAAAAAAATATAACTTCGTTTGTCTACAATATCTGTAAAGGGTATAGAGTACCGAACCTAAAACTGTAACTACGCCCT
The DNA here is from genome assembly GCA_905340225.1 of Abrostola tripartita. NCBI lineage: Eukaryota > Metazoa > Arthropoda > Insecta > Lepidoptera > Noctuidae > Abrostola > Abrostola tripartita. Next base: position 5,145,915 of record HG996494.1, read on the forward strand.
ATTAGCAACTGGTAGCTTAAAAGAACAAATACCATCAGCACATTTTTCAATTTTAAAAGTTGAATGACCTCGAGACCTGTCGCTGGAGCCATCTATTATTAGAAGAGCTTTATTTTATGAGTGTTTCGTAACCCGATGAAACTAAACGTGACCGGTGTTATGTATCAATGGACGTTCAAAAATAAACACGTTTTTAAAAATATACGGTGCAATTGCGTATTTGCTTTTTCTACGTAACAATGCTGCCACTGTGTGAGTTAAAGGTACCTTCTGGCATGTATAGAACATGAAGAGAAATGGGTAATCGACAAGCTGTTAGGGTTACATTGGGGTTAAACCATAGCTAAGGTACTTTAACAACGTACTATGCCTTTAATTAAGCTTAAAGCTCCGGGTGCGTTAAGCGTATGTAACAACATTTATTCATGTTTCAAACAAACTATCTATTGGTTTACATAATTACATATTATTAGCATATTTACGCTAGTATAATATCGTAACGATCCTGCCAAGACAGTACCTTGTTATCATTTTCGGTAAATAGTAAGGCATTACTATAATTACTTTGTTTGTACACCCATGTTCACGGAAATAGGAAGACAAAAGGAAGTTGATACTTGAAATTCGATGTATATGTTGTTGATATTCATTGGCTGCGAAAATAAATGACAGAGGTAGCTTTGTCATACAGAGCGAATGGAATTTCCGAATTCTGATAAAAGCCATATATAAAGTCGGTGACAAGGAGAGTTGGTGACTGGGATGCGTATTTGTAGAGCGAAAAATTCGAATCAAAGGATTGCTAAAACTGGAATTTAAAAACCACGAACATATTTTCGTTTGTCTCTGACGTAGAATTTATGAGGGTTCTTTGATGTTGGATTATTTTGCGAAAAAATATAAATGTTATAAGGTTAGGCGTGATCTTTGCAATGAATTTGCAATAATTTCTTATTGTATTTTGTTGCGAGAAGAATATAGATTGAATAAGTTGATTAAAGCGATTTTAGCGAGCTTTACTAGTTTTTTCATGAATACTATATAACCAAAGAAAAAGAAAAACAATAATAAAACTGGGTCTACGTTAACAATCTTTCAAGGTCTTCTAAATATTGGGAACTTGCAACCGTGTACGGTTATGTTTAAGCGCATTGTGAAACCACGTTGTTTGGAAGCTAGGTCCTTTTTATTACTTATAGGACGTTCGCGAACACTACTGTGCTGAACTTCAAAGCTAAAACTAGATTGTTAACTATTTAAAATTGCGGGAAAAGTTTTAAAGAGTCATTTGAGAGATCTGATTAAGAGGAATACGGTTTTCAGCATAAAGAAGTTAAGGAAAAAACGCTTCAGCTTTTTTATATCTCGGAGACACAATCCTTAGTTAACATAATTAGTTTTATGCTTAGATAACTGTTAAAAATTGATGTAACAATGTACTTTACCACCTTTTCCTCGAATTTTCGATGACACAACACTCAGACTTCTTGTTAAATTTGTTAAATAAAACCTTTTCCAGGGCTTCGTTACTTAATCCCTTCAAAATAGTCTTTAATGTTAAACTATTTTTAGCCAGCTTCATGTTTTCATTATTATATTAGAACGAGTAGAGGAAAGTCATTCATTATTAAAACAAGCATACTTCTGTAATAATAGACGGTCAATAGTATTATATTTACCATTTAGCTTCTTAGAAGCTTTCCCACTAAGTACCGAGTTCATCGTCCTTTAAAGGTATTGAATGTGTATCTAAGCTTTAAAAGGCTTACTCTAAGCGGAAAACGTTAACCCCTTTAAGTTCAACGAAACTGGAGACGTTTGGAATTATTAGTTCCATTTTGTAAATGATTAGGTAAAATATTGTATTTCTGAAATCTTATGATTTTTGCTTCAAAATAGTGAAGAGTTAAACGAAAAAAGTACTATTACTTTATATTTTTTTCCGACATCGGCTAATTCGTGTGTCGCGACGAACCCGGTGTGGGCTCCATAACCGGGTATGGGATCGCCACCTATTTATTACATAGGACTTAATGATGGGCTGTAAAATGTGGGTAGGGAAATTCCTGATTAAGGTAAACAACCCTGCCATAAGAGTATACCTCGGAAACATAAGACTTCGTTATATCTTATTTATAACTTTTACCATTCTGCTAAATATATTCGAATATTTACAATTTAACAGTCACAGTATGAGTACTAATGATACCATATATGAACGACGTTTATGTATGTCATATTATAAGTGACGTACTCATAATCATGGATGATATCATCAATTTCGTCTATTTCCCCAAAATCGACAGACTTGGCTGTCGGAAAATAGTAAGATAATCCCTGTTTTGTGGTGTTCAATTATCTTCATAAGATTGAACACGAATAGATTACTGCGTAGCTCACCGAAGTGGGTAAAGTACTTCATCTATTATTTTTGTTCAGCTTTAATAATGTTGTACGCACGTTTTGGCAAGTGTTTGAATTATCATTATAATTACATTGTAACAATCAACACTATACTACTGGAACATCAACACAATACAGAATTCGCGCATACCATTGCGTTGACGTCCAGGGTAACAATTTTAAATGTATGAGTTAATTAGTTAAACATGATGAATTTATAAATAATTAGCTAGACTTTTTGTTATTATACATTTCTTAGTAGCGTTTTTGTATTTTGTTTAGCGTATAATAAATGAATAACTATCGGCTTATATAAATACAGCAATGTGATTAGTCAGCACACGTTTTTCACTGACGACTTTACCAAGAACGTGATATTAATAAAACATACTTCTGTAGTTTATGGGTAAAATACAAACTTCAAATCGAATGATTTCGTAATATTGCGCATAACTTTATAGAAGATGATTAACACGTGAGAAACGCGTTTGACCACGCACTCGGATGCTTGTAATGATAGTATTGTGAATCACGGAGCGCCACGCTTCTCAACCGACTGAAAATTTGGTGGCGAGCCAACCAACTGTGGTGATAACAAGAACTGTTCTAACTGAAATCCCGAACATTCGCGGAAACTTTGTCATTCACATAAAGGAAAGACTAGAGTCATTTACTCTGTATCATCCATATAAATTTAGTGATTTCCAGTAAAGATGATAAATGTAAAATTTGGTTTCAGATTGTACGGGTAAACTAAGGCAAATGATGGTAATATTGGATCGTAATTATACCATTAAGTCTGTGATGAATAACATAATTCGTTTGCTGTACTAAACAATATGCTTATGGTAATAAATTCTCCCAAGTCAAGCATAGACTGTCTAGACAGTTTTTAAATAACAGTATTTATGTTTGTTATAGTTACAGTACGTACGTAGTTTTCTTCTGATCTATTCTGTATGTTCTGTTATTATATTATCATATTTAGTTTATGTTATTAATACGTACAGACTGATACAACAGTTTTTGATATAGAGTAGCGGCAAAGTAATACAGGACAAAACCTGAAGTAAACTCACCTATATGATTTTTTTTTTCATTTTAATAAAGAAAATCTCTATTTGAATACTACTTCGTATGTAAGAATTTAAAAGCAGGTGCAAGAAATTGAGTAATTTTCAGTAAAGAGAAACTTACTGAGAAGCACATGTTGTTATATTGTTAGTTTGATAAACTGAGTAAAAATAAATGCACCGAGAGTTTTCCTTGAATTATTTGAAAACATATTTAAAGATCGCTCCAGCGAACGGGTGAGTCATATAGAGACTACCACATTGTATTTTTAATTCAAAATTCAGTTTACCGTGTAATTGCTGTAATACTGAAATATTATTATCCATAGAAATACGAAAATAATTATTCAATAATGAGCTTGCTGAAGAGAAATCAAAGCAAAGTATTTTTACAAATATTCCCGGACATTAACGATAGAAATTAAAGCATAAAGTAAAAATCGATAATTCCAAGCAAAGCTAACACTTCTTTGAACAATCCATGTAAAAACAATTCAGCTTCTACTTTTTTATTATTAGATCATAAATATTTAACGACATTCCATTTATCTAGTTAGAGTTTCGAACTAATCTGATGTTTGCGTACAAACAAAGGGATATATAAACGATTGAACTCTCTATTTTTCGCAGCGCACTATTAACTTTAGCGGCAATGGTAAATATTACCGTACCAACAAACCCATAAACTGAATGCAGTAGCATTGTATAAAGGTTAGCATGAATACTTTAATACTTAGATGGTTAATGGCTTTGTTTTGTGAGAGAATGAACTGCAGCCTTCTTTCCAAACAGCGATCACATTTGTATCAATTTGATTTTACGGCTTTGTTCAGGAAGTCTACATAACAGTCTACAGCGCCATAGTACGATCGGGTGAGTGTACTTCTTTTGTTCATATTACCAACAAACTAGTGTGGGGAAATGCCGAGTGACCCTCTAGAAGGACTTATACGGTAAATGATGAATAAAATGGAAATGTTCATATTCCACTTAGCCAGAGAGACGCTTTTGTAAGAATAATAAATACGAAGTTCTGCTTGGTTAGTAATCTCTGGCGATAAGGTTTTTTTATTAAATAGGAGATGCCGGAAATGTGAGAATACTGGGTCACTACTAAAGAAATGGAAAGCCCGACTATGTATTAGTGTTCTGTGAGAGCAAGTGTAGGATAGTATCTACTATTCGATGCTAATTAATGTGATTGGTCTTGCACCATTTTAATTAATTAAACATAAATAAATACTCAACAAATTAAAACAAATGGAAATCCAGAGTATATTCTAGAATCTTTCACAAAGCTGTTTGTTGACGAGTTTTATTTGCGAGTATATGCCGCGCTCATGGTCAGCTGGCCGTGCAGGCGGTCGTGACGTAGACCCACATAGTTTGTTGCTCTGCATTTCAAATCTTGTTTTACATATAAGTGCTTCATACATATTATGATAATAACAATACTTATTTTCTTCACGCTTATTTTCCATTACTAATTTAGCTGAACAACGAGTGCTAAAATAGTTTCGTTGCTCAGCCATAAATCTTATATGTCCATTACCAGATGATAATACCTGAAAGAGAGTCACGGCTTCATGATTTATCACATCTGAAAATGTATGAAATATTTCGAGAATACATAATAGGAGATAATAATTTGGATCACTTACGCGAATATTAGACATTGAAATAAAACTATTTTTACGGATTTTATCGCGGTTTTAATAAGTTTTTTGGTCCAGACGTTTCGTTAAAATTGTATCTTTTGTTTTTTCTTTTGCGTTGTTTAGATTTTATGCATTAAGGACAATCCGATTATTATTCTTGTATGTATTTCATAATTTAATTAACTCATGCTTTCTGTAAAGTGCCAGCCAAAAGTCAATAACCATAAACTTCAGACACAGGTTACAACTAATACAATACAGGGTATTGCAATGAATACATAATACCACGTCGTATTATGCGGTTTGGCTGCTGGGGACCGTGGTACCTCGTCGCTATTTGGCAACTAACCAGATGCGGTATACAACCGAGGGTAAGGTCACTGCACACTGCAGCAGGTGCAGCCGTAAATAAGGACGTCGCAGGTCCACACTAATTCTGATTTAAGAAAAATTTGCGTTTCGGCAATACTTGTAATGCAGATCGGAAAAATCTGTTAATATCTACAACGTGAGGAGTTTACGGATAAGTTTGCGAGTTTAAAACCTGACAAGTATCAATGTCAGTTACAGAAATCAATACTGCAATATCATCGATGCAGTATATGCCTCAGTAATATCTATGATCCCAATTATCTAAATTGCCAATCCGTAATGAGCAAACAAGTAGTGAGCAAAGTTTGTTACACCTTGGTAAATTAAAAAGACACCTCAAAACAAAACATAAATCTTAAACAAAAACAACGAAGATAAGTACATTGAAACATTTAACCTACACTACACTAAAGCCCAGTCAATCGCCCAGTTTACCAAACACGAACTTAATGTTGCACTGCAGTGAGTAAACACACTTATATCAACTACACGGTGTAACGTGGTGTAATGTCACGCTAGTAAAAACGTACGAGCAGAAACACGTGATTGTACCACGCGAGCCGCCTATTATGTAAGTTCTGCACGTCTGTCCGTACTTTGATCTTTGACACTGCAGGACAATGTTTTGAGAATACTTCGGCGTGCCAACGTGGGCGTCGTTAGCGATCAGAGTTCCTTTTCCAGTAACTGAAAGTCTGGTTTAGTACAGAGGCGTACTGCATAAAATACTTGACACTCTATCGCCACCGCATATCATTACACGGTAAATAGTACAATTGTTATCGATGAAATATAATTGCACAGATATATCTAACAGTTAAACAGTGTGCAGTATGCATTCATTATTAACTGTATTCTCGTATCCTTACATGGAATCCTTTCCTTTCACGCGAGGAATTCCTGCGTGTCGGTATGAACGTAATTATATATTCGGATTATGCTTAATATTATTACTAATTCTTACTTCGTGTGTGATTTGTTAAGCCAGCAACATGTTACTGAACTTAAAATACATTTATTTTTATTATTATAAATGTTGAGGTATTTCTGGAGAAAACTACATAAAAAAATAACATCAACCTGTAACTTTTCTGCTCCTGTGTTGTCTTGTGCATCAACACCGGTCCGGTCTAATTGCAAGATATGTTATTATAAAACCACGTTTTATATTGGGGAACACGATGTGATAACCGCACTAAGTGGTTCGGCACCACTCCAAGCCGCGTGCACTCGTAACGCGGTTGGTTTTCATAACACAACCCATAAATTGTGAATTGTGACTGCTTCATAATACAAAACTCATAATAACATAAGCTAACCACAATAATCAAATTTACAAATTCAATACATAATCATGATTTTGTGATTTGAAAAACATCACGTTGATATTGTAGGGTTAAAGGAGGCCACTTGGTGTCTGGTGATAGATGACGTCATTGGCTGGACCTAAAAGATGCTGATTCGCTGCAGACTTTGAATGTTAAAAGTAATAATGAACTGTGTAGCCATGGCATTGGATCTTCTCGTCATGAGAAACTTTATATGTGGCATTTCGTAAGAGCGTTGAACTTTCAGACTGATAACTGAAATTTCTTTCAATATCATATTATGGCTTTTATATATATTCTCCAAAGAGTACTTAAATCATTGGTTGTATTGATTGACGACCATTTTGCATAATAAGATATTGTTTCATACCTTTGTTATAAAAAGCATTTTTAATTATAAAATAATATTCTTTAAAACAGCGCACTCATTAAAATAGATAGCCAACTTTTAACAATACCTTAACAGTAAATTTAATGGCGTGTAAAGTTTAATGTTACCCGCTCCTCTACCAATTATACAATCATAATTATTTAGTATGTACCAAAAACTGTTTATCTAGAAATCTTACAACGTAAGAGTAGCATAATTAGATTTTTCTGCTATGAAATGTTTTGCAGTATCAGCCCAGGGACGAATGACTACTAAGACAGACTTACCGATGATTCTATTTCGGCGACTATTGGCGTACTAATCGTATAACGAAAAAAAAAACTTAAAAATTAATATTTAATAAGGCGAAGGTAGGCAAAATACATTTGGTTCTTATTTGCCAGCTATCTTCTTATTTGCTGTAATTATAATAGAGTAATAACCCTATCCTTTAAATAATTTGTTAGTAGGTATCCTTTCTTTATAAGAGAAATAAAATGTCAACTGCCAATCTAGAAATACTTATACAGCGTACTGTTGCCGTTTTAGTTAAATTAATGATTATTATTAATTATATAAATAAACATTGTTATTGAGCATAGCTATTGAGGAAACAACTTCATGTTCAGTGTTGAGAACTTATTCCACAGTTGGCTTGTCTTCCAGTAATAGTTGAATTGTTATCTGGAAATGTACACGATTTGCATTTAATCTTGATCCAATATTCGCTTTTACTGTACCGTGATTAATATGCATATCATTTGCAAACACTTGTGTAACATCGAGAACAGAATCTGTGTGCAATAGCGGCGCATTGATTTATACCAAAATATAAATTTATTTGTTTATCTTACATAATTGGTCATTTTGACTTACATTTAAATAAATAACTAAAATGATTTATAAGGTGATAATCTGTAAACCATAAAATTTGAGTAAGTACCTATAATTATAATTTAAATAATGTTTAGGTTATTTGTTTCGAGTTTTAGATTTAAAGATTGAATTTAGAAACTTGACTGTAAGTCTAAAATTTACGCGAACTTTCAAAGCTTGAGTTATTCCTAAAGAAATAAATAAAATTACCGTAACTAGCAAATGAATTGGATGAGCTGGAAAACTTCCAATTAGTTTGCTCACGTAATTCAATATAAATGGAAATTGGAGCATGGGAGTTATGCCCTGTTGTGGGATTCAACCGGCAATCGAATAATACTTATTTACGGTACAAAACTGGGGCTACCACCAAGTAACTAGTAAATATACGTTAAAAAGGTGTAGCAGTATAGAAATAGGGTCATGGATTGTATCAAATGTACCTAAATACAAACAGGCTTTTTATAACTTGGGATAGACTCACCTTATAAGACAAGATGACATCAGTTGGTACAATCAGAAATTACGTACCTACCTACCTACTACATTTAATTTCCATTTAGGTGACATTCCATCACCCGCCACACAGTCCATTATTCATGTCACGTAGCCAACACAATGCATTTAGTGACTAGTATTAATTTCATAGATAAGCTTGATTTTGACTACTGTAGTTAACATGTACCTTTTTGGTTTGACAAGTCTTCTGTGAGCTGAGACTATAGCCGTAACTTACACTAGGCGCTTTGCTACGAAACAATAGATATACAATATCGCAAAATCAACAGTTTAGTTAGCTATAAACAAAATTTGCTCAAGAACTTTTGCACCAAACGAACCAGTGCGTGAGGTGCGGTAATTGTGGCTAGCGATATTTAGCGATGACACGTGCATGCAACACGTGCACGTCCTTATCGACAGCTATCAGACGAAAATACACTATCGCTCAATTACCCGCGGAGCGCCATCTGTTAATCTAAATATAAACTAGGGTATGTTCACAATAGATGGACGGATTAGCAGCACAATATAAACGGTATATAGGTACTTCCAGTTAATTGTCAAATAGTTGTCCACCAATTACATACTAATGGAGAACACCTGCGTCTCCTCCTTCGATGACTGCAGACGTGTCTGACTGTCTGTATGTACATTTTTATACATTGACACTGTTTTTTAGCAATTCAAGTGTGTATTTAGTATAGGTACCTATCTAAACCCCCATAGTAAGCACATCGTAATACCTACCTACTTATCTACAATCTCACTATTAAATTAAAATGTGTCACGTTTTACGTTTATACGATTACTTCAGTAAGCTCTGTATTTTTATAGCTGGTATATTCCGTATATTATCTTCGCTATCGATTGTGTGTTATCATCAAATCACCAAGCGGTCATTACCGGTCGTCTAACATTTCATAATCCTAAAGAAAATTGTTTTGATAAAAAAATTGATCTATGTAGATATTTTTATCCTGATTATTCTTTGTTAAGCTTGTACATAATATAATTTTATATAGTTTGTAATCGTATATATATAGTAGGTCTAATTCTGTCCGAAGAGTAGGGAGAGATGCTCTTTTGCTTACATCAACTATAAAGCTATAAAGTTGTGTGTGAGTTCTTATTACTATTGGCTGCTATACTTCTTTACCTGAGTGATGGATAAAAATGTTCAATTAATTAACTAACATCTTATTTCCTATGTAATATGGCGGCTAACCAAATGCTAACCCCTTCCTATGATGAAACACAGGAGAAGCAACGATGTGTACCTGTGCAAAACAAATGTGAGAAAGGGGAATGATTTGGTTGACTTGTTGAGTTTATAGCATTACACTGCGGGTCACTGAATCCCTTAGTAAGCGCGGAGGCGGATATCATACGCTGTTGTGGGCGATTATCGGCAATGTATGCTACAGTAAGCTAGAATTCCATTATGTAACATAAACATAATGTAATGTACACGCTGTTAAACCCCTTAATATGCTTAAGGACGGGAAAGTAAAAGAACTCTTGAAATATCTAACTGAAATATACTTTACTCCCAATAAATACTCAAGAAATTGCTTCAAGAGCTACGGCCATTAATATTGATTTCCTCTCCATTGAAGTAAGCTGACCAAGCTAGTAAGTAAAAATAAACACTATAGAGTGCATATAGGTACCTACCTATACATGGTACACCTTTAATCTAGTCATTTGTCCGTGAGTTACAGCGTGGCAGCTGAATATTTTTTTCAGTGTCCACATTGAGTATAGTTACTAACTACTAACTCTGTCGTATACTAATTGAGTAGAAAGGTCAAGTAGTTTATCATTTGGCATCAGTAAAAACTTGTCGGGTTTCGACAAACCTGCCAAGTGCGTGTAGGACCGCGCATAACTGTACACAGAGTAATTGTGTATCTATTTAAGAAGAAATAAGAAGTTTTTAACACCTTCAAATGTTAATGCCGTATTTGAAAACATATAAAAAACCTTATGACTTTCACGTATACATTTTATTCATACAAATATTGTCAAACACAGGATTCTCAAAATACTTATTTTTCTTTAATTTGAAAAGTCCTGTTACTTCAGACTCTTGTCAAATCTAATTTATACACATGAGAAAATAAATTTTAACCACTTTATATAAAGAACTTAAAACATCATAGTATGTTACACAAAATCTATTATTAACAACACGCTCTAGCACAAATCTTTAGCTACAGCCTACAGTTTAACATCAAATAGTCAAAATTAGAACACGTCTACAATAAACAACAACCCATTAATTAATCCGAACAAGAAATATAGTTAAGTAATCAAGGACTATTTGCCACATTCTGTCAAAGCTCGACTCAAAGTGACTTAAATATCTATAACCAGGATTACCAGAGGGAAATGGGCCAGGATCCCAATCAGAGTTTTAACAAGAATGAGGGTCGATCCAGACCGCTCTGGGTCGGATGCTTGTATGATTAGCTATTAAGTAACGTTAATTGTGTCTGGTTGTTCGGTTACAACATCCAATTAATTTGTTTGAACTGTTTTGTGCTCTAGGGATGTAAATGTGGTAACACTTGTATTGAGGCTTCGAAGTACGATGTAAAGTAGAGCTTCTAGTCGTAAGCGGATGCTGTAATTGACAGCTACAGATTGTCTTTGTGCGCTAAGTTAATTTGTAGATATGTTTGTCTTAGTAAAATGAAGCGTAAATAGGACCACACTGTAGGTTGAGACGGTTCTTTTTGCTATAAAGGTTTGTACTGAAAAACCTAAGTAATGAAATACTACTAAGAGACGATTTTATTGCTTTTTCCACTTGGTGGGATTACACTTCTATTTTGTGGACAAGATACTTTAGTAACATATGAAGGGCAGTTGACGATGTAATCCATATAACAAGCGCACACAAATTTATTTAATTGAACAAACAGCGATATTAATATGTAACCTGCTTGTTAGTCCAAAGGTTAACCAAACCTCTGGCCTTTTCCATTACCATATTAATTGCATGCTAAAAATAGACGTTTTAAATTTTTCAGAGGCTGCGGTTTTGTATCGGCGTCGGCTCACTCATTAGCAAGTTAAACCCGACCTACTTCTGGCCCAACATTCAGGTACTTGTTGACACAACCCAGTTTTACCGCTTTCTTGCACCAAGTCTCATTTCGAAGCTCAAAAGCCGTGTTTGAGTTAGTGTTGTTACTATAAGGTATGTAATTAGATGTAAATAAATTCATTGCTTTGAATTAATGTTTACCTTTGAAACATTCAGTGGCGGTATAACCTTTTGGCCTTGTGAATTAATTGGGAAGGTACATATATAGGTAGCTATTTCATTTCTAGATGTACAGATTTTAGACACGCTAGACGGCTAGACTAATTATTTTGGACAGATTAAATGTTTGGTAAAACATTAAAGAATGCTATATATTGTCTTTGTTTAATGTTTGTAAAACATTAAAGAATGCTATATATTGTCTTTGTTTAAAAAGAAAGTTATTAATAAGACACTTATAATCTCTCTCATCGTATGGTTAATGAACAACCTGGTGTCAGAGTTTAAACTGCCTGTTATAGGCCACTGACATGGCTTTACACAGCGTTGAAAAATCACTCAAGTGTGCCGGTTTCCTCACGATGTTTTCCTTCACCGTTTTTAGCAACTGATAACTGAGTACGCACATGAATTCGAAAAGACATTGGTGCGTGCCGGGGTTTGAACTTGCGTCCTTTGACTTGACAGTCCAACAGTATAACTGTTGGACTGTCAAGTCAAAGGACGCATTCGGCTATCAATGCTGGTGACATTTTTATTATAAGACTTATAAATAAGCAGAAGTACCCATAAGTGTAAGTAGTTTAAAAAATATAAATTGGAACCCTCAGAAATCCTATAGCTCTATAGCAAGCTACCATTACTGCGACTGACGTAACAAAGCGAAGTTCTATCACGCATTTGTCTTTAATTCTGCATTGTTTAGTAATAATAGCAGTCTTGTTATATGGACCTCGGCAATCCTTACCGAGAAACACGGTACAGCTTTTATTTCCCGTCTTTATATCACGTGTAACACTTATGAGAATATAAGTCATTATGAGTCACGTGTATAGGGTTCCTTCACGCACATGGATTTTTATAAATAAGAGCCTTGGTTAAAGACTTTTTACAATTAGGATTCGAAAGCTTGATGAATTAATTCGCAATTAAAAAAACCTTTATTTAAATATTTTGTTGACGTCTGGGTTACACGTAGTTCAACTGCCAACTGCTAACTATATTGCTACCTACCTATTTATTTACTTACCGCATAAAAAATGCAGTCATTTCACAGGTCACCAAGTTACTTAAAAAAGGGACAGTTAAAAGTCACATCAGAACACATTTAGCTCCACACCTCGTGATCCCCACAATATCTTACGATTGCAGCTTCCTGTCGATGACACGTCGGCCTTGGGCGATCATCCAATCCACTTGTCTGGTTCGAGTCCCCCCTGCGAGCTCGACTCGTGCAGCTGGATGTGGGTAATAACAGGCGTTTTGTTACTTTATTTTTGTTCGTGTCATTCTGTGCCAGTCATTCGGGGCCTTGGATGGTATTGCTAAGTATATGTATTGTACCTACCTATGTGTGAAGGCAATGTGATGACAAATATAGGGATATAACCGTTTGGTCTGCGTTAATCCAAAGGTTACGGGGCTGAGTTCATGTGCGCAAGGTTGAGGGTTCAAATGTTAGTCAATAATGTGTCTTTACTTTACCATTGTCTCGTGTAGGTACTCTCTGAGCGCGTTGAGTCTGAGTTCTGGCTATCTTAGAATTATGCACAATTATTACAACTACGATAACCAGCTATTAAATAGTGCTACTTCTGCCAGCTGCCTACCACACGACATAAAGGTGAGGTTGGTTGATACTTGATATACGTACATGATACATAAATTCTACCGTGTATTTCACACGAAACAATGAATCATACTACACCTATCTGATATCTGTCATTCATATGATATGCTGTAATCGACAGGTATTCTGCTCTGCCGTACTCACAAACTTAACTCAATAGAATAGTGAGACGAACTCAGTAATTGTCGGTACATAATATTTTGCTCACGAAGAGACCCACATATCTTAGTTACATGTCTATATACGAAGTGCCTCCATGTAAGCTGGAGGTCATAATTATATGTAATACAATTTTATTGACCAGAGACATGTCAAATAATATACAATAGCTGCTTTTTCTTTTCGTCATGGTTAATGTAATTAATATATATCCCAGAATATTATCATCAGGTATGTTTTTTCAGGAATGTAATAAAACATACCTGCCTCGAAATACGATATTACGGTAATATCCTATTCATAAATCATCAGTTACAAGCACTTGTCGCAGATATCGTGGAATATACATAATTTTATCAACATGATATATGAATACCATATACATGTCTTCGGATGGATAATGTTAATATTAATGTGAGCATGTTTTCAGAAACCTATTTACGTTAATGTTATTCTACACTTTACACAACACGCTCCCTTTTAACCTTATTTCCTTGTGAACCTGAATATTCAAGCGTCAACAAATACAAATAGCTTTCACCGCTATTTCTTATATTGCTTTTTGACATCGCAACAGACAATACGCATAACGAGGTATTGGCAAAACGCCAAACCTCTGAAATTAACAGCCTCGGCCGCATTTACACAGAAACGAATGCTAGTGACTAGTCTTCGCGTAACATCATATAGCGTCGTTTCGTTAAAATGTGAATGACGGTGCAATGAGTTCCCTTTAGCGTTATTACTGGCAGACGTCTTTATTTCCAGGTTCGTGTTTCTGGAGAGATTTATTTGACCTAGTTTTCCAGCTAGCTGAGTAATGTTGCTACATTATTATGTGCTTGAAACGTAACTAAAATAGGCCTGTTTATGCACGTAGGGTTTCTAAATACCTGTAAAACAAGCTTCACTTTTGCAACAAAATTAAATTTAATAATAGTTCTGTTACATTGCGAGTAAATGTGGGTGTAGTTGGGTAAGATATCTAGACTTTAGTTATGCCTAAAGTAGGCGTGGTGAGAAAAAGTTAAGCCGAGATGGAGTCAGGTAGATACACTTATAGAAGGATCACATTAATTCATGTACGTATCATTCTTTATATTATCGGCGTATGGCTTTTGAAAATTAGCTAAATCGGTCTTCGTCACATTGCCGACCTCATGTCTCCTCCGTTGAATATAAAAAGGTTACACATGTCGTCGCCGCTTGTTTAATCACTGGAGTAAAAAGGAATGAACTAAAAACTGGAACACGCTTTAACCGAAATAGGCCGAGTTTCGGCTGCAATGCTGCAGACAAATCTATACATATTACATACTAATTTACTAGTGAGTCTTCATAAAGTTCGTCGTTCGTTAGTGATCAATGTTCCGACAAACCGAATGTGCTATTCACATTGACGGAGGGGTCCATACCGTGTTCCCTCTGTCTGCCCGCAATTTAGTTGCTCACCCATCCTTGGACCAACGACGGCAAGTGTAGTAGAGTATCTCTTTAACCTTGATCAGTCATCCCGCAGGTAATTTCTTAGCGACACACTCCTTTAATCCACCGAATATTAATGCTCCACTAAAATTAGCCCATAAGACTTCCTCGTTCATCTCAGTCAGATTTTACGATTGAACGACTACCGTGTTGTCGACGCACTCAAATGTTCTCTGTTATACTAGTGCCTGTTGACGTTGAATATTATAATATTGTGAAAACTGTAGAAATGCAATAAATATGTACCTACCATGTACCATCTACATATACATAGCTAGGTACATGCGGTGGGTGATAATACAGCATCACCCAAACAAGTCGCTCACACCACACAAGAGACAGATAGATAACACTTATTTTATGCTATTTTAAGATTATTGCTATCACACTCTTCTACATTATAAGTAGAAGGCATAGCAAGGCAATGTACGACACAAATGAATGGGGTATCCGTACTTGGATTGCCAATTGAACTGTCAAGTTATATTTATGGGATGTGTTGTGCAGAATAATTATTATATGTTACACCCAAAGTATATAAGCTTAATGTACTTGTAGTCTGTAGACAAATGGCAAAAAATATAGACAAGCTTTATATAAAGACAAATAAGAAAACTCATCTTGTGAGCACAATAGGTCATTAGTTTAGTCTAATGGTTTATATAGACGTTAAAGTATAAATCAATATCGGGATATACCTGATGATCATTTTCATTTCTTTCTAGTTACCAGTGATATGGTTTGAATGTTTTTTAGATCTTTTAGCTATGTAGTGAACGCCAAGGTAATTTTATCTCGTGTAAATTCGGTTTTCTTGTAAATGAATGTATAAGGTAGTAACTAATAAATTCAACGTGCCTAAAATAAAATACGAGTTCTTTTACAATGCTTTTGCAATAAATGTTCATTTATACCGAGCTATTCATTCTGATTTAACTCAAACAAAGGCTGCAGGAGGAGAAAAATGCAAGAAAATTATAATTAAAAGGCGACGGTGTTTCCGAATTCATTTCATTACTTAAATGAAGTAAAATATGGCTTGTTTCATTTTTAATTCTTCATTTTACCGTCGGGCTTTTTAATTAAATATGATAATTATACAAAGAGCCATGCTAGTATTTACCTGTTCCTCAACCATGAGTTTTTCACGTTTTTTTCTCACGTTAACTCGCTTGCGACCACGTATAATATTTGGTATGGAAAACTATACAGCGCCCTAGCGGTTACGTAGGGAATTAAGGTTTATTTATTATTTATTTAAATTAAATGCACATTTTAGCACATAGGCGGTCTTAATGCCATTGGGCAATAGTTTGCCATACAATTATTTGACGTAGTCCCTAGCGAGTTTACGTGAGAAAAACTCATGGTTGAGGTCCTGAAACATATTCTTTTCTCTCTTCGTCCTTATTAGGCCAAAGAAAATGCTGCCTGTTACCTTTTGGAACTTTGATATGAGTTAGCTTTACAAACTTAATACATATTATATATTTATTTGTATTTCTTCTCCAGCCAACTGCGATATTTCACGTATAATATTCGAGGTGTTGCTTTACGTGTCTAGTCACTCCAGACTAGGTCTAGACGAAACATAGCGTTGTAATATAACTGATAAAAACATGTTTTTCATCAGAGTATTAAAAAAATTAAACTATTGGTTTCCAAACTCGTTTCCGCCATCAACTGTTTTTTGAACGTAAATTTGTTTACAGGCGGTATTTATTGTTACATTAGTAAGAAATAATTGGGTTTGATGTGTAAATAGATAGTGATTAATTGTCTGTGTGCCACCTACATGCAGGTAATGACGTGTTTTGATACCTATCTTCAACTGATGTTCTGATCTTCTTAGTATCAATGTTCTACACAAGTTACGGAGCTTCATATATCTACATATTATTTCGGACAAGTGTTATTTGGTGTTGGTGATTGCGTGCGTGCGTGTGCGTGTGTTTGCGTGCCCCAGAGTTTATCATAGTTGGCTTTATTTAGCTCACCGACGCAATACGATGTTAAATAGTTATCTTACTTACGTAGAACGTTAGGAATATTGTTTTGAAAAATATGTACATCAGCAATGAGTTTAACGAGAAACTTACCTCAGCTGGAGGATGTAAACAGTTTCTCAGATGTTTTGATGACGGAAGATTCTGTTTTTTAGTATACCACTTTCACAGTTAATGTACTGGATCAGATAGTTTCCAATTAAAGGTGATTTGGCGCATGTCAGTCCTGAATGTAGTTAATGTAAAATTCATAAAACCTATTCTACTATAAAGTGTCAAAGTATAAAATAATAGTCTATTTTCAATATTTTTACATACAGTTTCATTCAGCCCCGTTTGAACCACTTGCATATATATTGTATTAGCTATAATCTTTACATACCGATTGATACTGCTCTACCTAAGTAGGCAGAGCAAACTTAGTACTGCTGCAATTTCGTAGTATACCTACAGTATTACTAGGTAGAGCAGTCTATAATTCCTTATTGCACACCATGATATAGTATCGGTATTCTATCAACCTACTAACTTATACCTATGTATCATCACAGCCCGTCTCCAGTGTTTGACGTCACATCAAAGCTGCAATATGTTTTGGAGTGGCTGCTGGCCCGGTGCCTACGAACTCCAAGCTGCAGGCTTCCCAGTAACCTAGTTTTCCACAACTAGCATATATGATAAACAAGCAGATTTGTTGATATCGAATCTTGGGATCCGTAGGAAAATGACTGACAGCCGAACTCAGAGACATTTAATGATTACTTAAACTATCACTAAGTAGAGATTTCCTTTGTAAAATCTATACTCAGTGTCAGTTTAAGTCTCTGAGTGCGGCGGTGAGTCTCAGTCTCTTCTCAAAATGTGTACCATTGAAAATTTACTCGGTGTTCTAACGTCTAAGTTTAGGTTATCATATACCTTTAATACGTATGTATGTATTTAATACCAAAAGAGTATTATTTTACGCTATGGTAACACTGCCCCACATGCGATAAATTCAAGTTTTATTACAATATCCATTTAAAGCTTTTACGCTTTATTCCCGCTGTTTTATAACCCAAGATAATCTTAAAAGTTTTTGTGCTACTTAAACCTAAGATTCCAACGTATTGATTGAAGAAATTCTAGGCGTTAAGTCTTCCACAGTTTTACGAGTTAGCTGAGAGGGTTTCGTAAGAGCTGCGACGTTAAACGATTTACTTTGCAAATAAAAATAAAACTCGTGACGGCATGGGCATGGCCCTCTTCTATCGTGACGACACAAACTACTGGCACACGCTACCTTCGTAGTGACAAATTGGCCAGTCAGCAACTACCTAAAGGGACACTGCTCAGTGTTAGACGGCAATTAATTGAATGTATGCGTCAACTGGGGAATGGATTTATGTCACTGTTTATGTACTTGTACGGTTTTATAAATGTGTGTTCATGACGCAGACGTGTATTATTTAACTCTAATGTCACCGTCTGGATGATGTAGAAACAGCTTTGCTTGCGGCGTAAAGACCTTGTGTAAAGGTTTCCGGTGAAATCAAATCAATTGATTCACTTAAATGTGGGTACAAATAGGTGTCATTACAATTAATGTACCAATTACCAATTTTTGGCATCCAAATTACAATTGAAATTATAATATATTGCTTCTTTTTTACATTTTATTTTGTTTACCTCACCTGTTAGCTAATCGGCTATCTCTTTGTTCGGTTGACCCAAAACTCTCCCAGGAATAGCATGAAATTTAGAGGATGGCTTACTTGTCTAAATCCAAGATTTTCAGAACCATATGGTATACCGTCGTCTTCTGCTGAAGATTTTCACGTGCTTCTGTTAGTAACGCGAGACACTCCCGGTATCCGTTACCGATACAAGTCATTGGGTCGAAGAAACGCCCAATTTAATTTAGGGGTTTGGACAATAATCATAAAGCTCTTTTATGTAAATAAGTAACATTTTCCGAGAAACTTAAAAAGTACCTTTGCATCTTTTCTTCTCCATTTAAATAGAGACGCTTTTCCTGCAGCAGAACGATTACGTAACTATTATGCGTCCAATAGGTACGTATTTTCATAACAAAAATAGAGTTTTATGCTATTTATAACATCTCGTTAATCTCGGGCGGTAGTGTAGTTACTATCTTGTTTGCGTGGGTTTACTAGAAAAATCTTTGTATTTTATGGGAGTTGTGACGTAAACATAGAATATTAATTTATGGTTTCGTGTTAATTTATGTTTAGGAAGAGAATCGAGAGTAAAAATATTCCAAAGCCCTTTTGATGATCATGATATAAAAATATATTTATTTTAAATCTTATTGTCCCGTCCTGGGGCCTTCCGCTTCGAATCCTGTACAAGAAACTGAAGAAGCAACACCATTGAACAACTTAGTTCGTCGTCCAACCGCCAGATAGAGCTGTGAAGATACTAGTGGTTATGATTTCATAAACAAAAAAATTACCAATTATCAGATCAAATCTTTTTCTATGCCCCTGTGTGTCCGTAAGAAATGGTGAGCCTGCAAAAAAAATTACCGCTCTCAATGATAGTAGACGGATAATTTTGTTTTGCAGTTATACTCCCACGAGCCTATTGGAATTTTTCAGACACAATACCCAATTAGTAAATGTTGTATTACAATGACGAAGAAAGTAAACAAAGAAGAAGAGGTAAGTACCAACCTACACCTACAATATGACATGAAAAAGGCCCTTTAGAACCATTACTTTTTGTAAATTAAATAAAGTCTAAATTCACGAACGTCTGTATTTGGCTATCAAGGAGTACAATCTTTCTTATCAGATAACTTAAATAGGAGCAATGACGGCAATAGACAAGAATGCAGTAAGGTCCTTATAAGATGACAGAATTATCTTCATTCATTGTAGGTGGGACGAGCCATTATTCACTTACTTATTGAGAATAGGACATACTTCAAAGTTATAAACAATTTGAACCGATTAGTTCGAACTAAGTTCGTCCTCCTTTGTGGAGAACTTTGGAGTGCTTTGGACGTCTACCCATAAAATCATTGACCTGTCCTGACTACAAAGCTTGACTTTGAATGTCATTTCGGTCGAAGCTTATTAAATTATGTTTTATATTTACCAAGAATCCTATTGACTGCTCCTTTAGGTATATTGACTGTAGACGCGATCACCGGTAACATGAAGACTGAAGTATCTACAATAGATAGGTACATAGTTACATTGCAGCATTGTACAGAAAGTAAATGTTCCATTTTATGGCGTACCTTCATCGATAAATTTCCGATACTGGATCGATAATACAGTAATATCTTTTGTTTATTTTTGGATAACAAAACGTGACAGCGTACGATAATAATCCATAAAGGTGTGAAACGTTTCAATAAAGTAAAATTTATTATACCTTGGGCAATGAAAATTTGCGATTCTTATCGTAAGGGGCTATAGAGCATGACGCTGTATTTAGCATGCTTTTGTTGTAAGTACAAATTGTTTTATGAAACATTGGTCATTTCCTGTACCCAAGACAAATGCCCGGACATATTTTCCAAACTCTCATGATAAGAGTAAGAAAAATATTTTCTGTAGATTATTTATTTTTATGTGCCTTCATGCAAGTATCTACGTTTACAACAGAAGTTTCACCACTTAGCCTGCGCTCACCATCCCACGAATCGGTTATTTTCGCTAAGGGACATGAAGGTAGACAGAAAACGTTGCGTTTTTAGTAATTATATAAGGTTAAGGATACGGTTCTAACTAACGTTTTAATACCTATCTAGAGCATCGTTTACATATTGATTTATAGATAAGTTTATGTTGTATTTATTATTGTGAAAAGCTACTTATCAAAAGATAAGCGTTATCATTCAAAGAAAGTGCATCGAGTATAGAACGTTCTTTCTAGATATTACTACGGACTACCACTGTTGAAACAAATAATGTCATCGCAAGTTAGATAACGTCGGTTCATAAATATGAAATGAGATAAGTAGCAATTGTTTTTTAACGTTTTCAAGCTTATAAAACATGTTAAATTCCTAACTTATTCCTTTTTTCAGCACATGAATGTATACAGCAAATAAAACAAAAAATTTAATTGAATAATATAATATGGTCGTGTATAAGTGCTAGTTCCGTCATTGTTCAATGATTTAATTGATATATACCTAATTATACTTTAAAAAAATATATTTCTTTCTTCTTACGTTAATTAAGGGTAAAAAAAAAGGCGGATGGTAATCTTTCTAATAAAGACCTAAAAAAGGAAGCTGCTCTATGTATTTCTAAGTGAACTCGTAACTAGAGTTCTTCATAGATGCACTATGTTTATTATCATAACAATATTATACAATACAATATTTAATTGTGAATAAGTGTCTGTATTATTCCATTCTATGAATGTTTCCGTAGTAAATGTTTCAAAACTTGTAACTTGGCACAACGTCATAATTTATGTTTGTTTACTTCTACTATACCATTGTTTATAAATTCTTTTACATTCATTGTAAGTTTATCATTTCTTACAGGCTTTATTTTTTCTAGGCAATATAAGGGGACACATACAATATCTTCCAATAATATTCCACTTTTCATAGATAAGTATAATATATATTTCCAAAGTATGCACAAGGCATTTTAAAATCATGATTTAGTGTTGGAATCGACGGGCTGATAAAATCTTAATATATATGAACGATCACTTAAATCGTACCTATGTAAATAATATTGCATCATAATATTCAATTTTGTACAATCGCAGCAGGGGTGCTAACAAGGAAGTATTTGATTGGTGGAAGCGCACAATATCCTGCTTCCCGAAACATTTATCTGCGCTGCAACGTTGCGAAATGGTTGCATAATGCCCTGAGCTCATGAGCTAAACCCGTACATCGAAGTTTGAAGCATGAGCTTGAGACATAAAAGATTAAGTCGAGCATATTTTTCAGAGGGGTGGAAAGGGACTGAAGACTTGCTGATCTAAATCTTCTTTGTTCGTCTGATTCGAAGCTAAAATTATGTGCAATTTGCAGTTTTGGCTGGTATATAAAGAATTTCACACTCTTCCGAGTGTCTTAACTTTTGGAGTGAAGTGTAAAATCTGCTACCATCTTTCTGGAACATGATAATCTTCTAAAGTAGTCTGAAGTAGTTATATTGTATTTTACCTTTAAATGCTATTTTGCCGCAAATGTTGTTAAGTAGGTCGTATGTGGACAACATCCGATCCCCGTATGTTCAGCTTGTCCGTGCCCGTTGGTACAGTATTCGGTAATGTGGCGGCAAATGGAAAGCTCAGTGAACAGACGCTGATCGAAAGCTGGAATACGAGTTATGTCACGTAGTTAATGTACTATAGCATAGCGACTGGGTTGGTAATGTGGGTATATAAGGTTGCATTTTGCATATCATAATCGTAGGATATCTGATGAAGTGGCGCGTGATAAGATAATATAATATTATGTGGATTAGGTTTTCTATGCTGGCGTGTTTAGAGCTTTCATGAATGATGTTGTGCCTACTGGGCGTTCATGAATGTCAAAACAGATGATCAGAAACATTTTTTGTTTCTCGTAGGTGTTATTTTACTTTTGTTTATCAATAATAGGTACTCTAGTTTATCCAACTTTGTTGACATGGCTCAGCATAACAAAATAACTTTTAAGTTCTTTTATGTGAACTTGTTGTGTGTATACTCTGTGAGTGTATATATGAATACTATGTTGAATTAGTAATCTGAGCTCTGAAGTTCTACGATATGAACTATGCATCATTATTTAAGCTTGAATGATAAACCTATCTAGTGGAAAACAATGGGCTAGTCTTGAGTTAGCTGCCCTGTACACAACAAAAGCAACAGAATACCAACTGTTTCATTTTTAGGTAGCTAATGAGGTAATGTTACCTCGTTCATCGGAAGAGAAAGAGTAAACAATTTGGTTACCGTTAAACAAACATTTACTACAAATGTATTGTATGAAAAATGCGTTTCTTTTTTTTCACAAAACCATGGAGATAAATAAAGTTTTTGGCTGGGTATTATAGAATGAAAAAAATATTATTGAGTTTTCAGTTAAATATTTTATTAATTTACTGCCGACGAGGTTTTATTCTAACGAATGCGTTCAAGCTCCGATATTTCCACGGAAAGGCTTCATTAAAAAATGTACATTCAAGCTAGAACACTTGAGCACCGGTTTTAAAGAGAGCTGGTACTTACTGGAACTTTTTAAAAGTTTTTCAGGATTGTCGAAATTACTTTGACTGTGGAAAAGCGTATTTTTAAATGTTGTTGCTTTTTGGTTGCATATTTAAGAAGTAAAACGATTTCACAAGTAAATTGTTTTTAACTGTAAATCCTATTTGAAAATGATCAGTGCACTGACCAAATGTGTTCGAATGTTCATTAATGAGATGTTCTTTGTTTATCAGCCGGACGTCCACTGTTGAACAAAGCCTCCCCCGCCACAACTTGCCATTACCATCCGCCGATTGCCCGCAACTCTGACGATGTCGGTCCACCGGGTGAAGGTCTTGTGTGTGTGGGTCTTGGGTGTGTGTCTTGCTCCTACAAAGTTTGCAAAGGGTTTCTGTTGCACATCCATACATAAACGACTTGAATCTTCTACACGGAGGTTCTATATGCTTATGAATAGGAATAGAAAGGCTTACAAACCTTACGACTTTTAGAGACTTTCTTCAATAATTTAATGACCTACAAGGCTACACAAATGGTTAAACTGATTTCTTTTTAGTTTGTTAGTATTAATAGGTCTTTGCCCTACAGTGGGACGATCACGGCTGAAACAATAATAAGTAATAATTCTAACACAAAACTTATCAGGTGGTACATCTACTTATAAATAGGCTTCAATCAACAAAGTATTTGTTTGCAATCAAATAGTTTATCAGTAAAATGCGATGATAAAACAATGATTTATTTAGTTACGAAGATAAAACGTGCGCTGCTGCGTAGTATAAGATATAAGTAGATATTTATATTAATGTATGTATCTATATTATATTCTTTTGCACGCGGTAACTTAATAATGTCAACACTCAAACCGTGGTATCTACATAGTGTCATGTAAGGAGCCAAAGTGCGATTAAGTGGTGTTGTTCGTCCTTAGGTTTATGTAAAGTTCTGTACACAATAGTAACGATGATAAACGAGTTGAGTTGACTAATCAAAAACACTTCATGCTTATTAATATGAGTTAAGATTGTTAAGATGTGCACTGCTGCTAATTATAAGGGATCACATCATCAAACAATATGCTAATTTATAGGGTAACAATGGGAATAAACATTACAATAAAAAAGCCTAGGGTGCAGTGTTCTACAGAGTAGGTACCTATATAAAGTCTAGCTTTGTATGATGATAGCAGATAGTACATGGAGCCGTAAGGAGCCGTTACATCTATAAAGAGGCCACGGCTATAATATTTCAGATTATACATAAATACATACGCCCCCAATGCAGTATGTTTAATTATTATCGATAAGCTAATTAACGGGCTGATAACTAAACGGCTGCTAATTATAGCTGTCACGTTAACACTGGCATATGAACGATAGCTAATGAAGGCTCAGCATCACTTAGTAGTTCGCCATTATTGACGCTGTCAAACTGACAAGATCGGTGACGTCACTGATGGGATTTTGAGTGTAATCCCTTACATTAAGATTGTTATCATAGTAGGTAGGTAAAATATGTTTACTCTTCACTTGACAAAGTTTAGGGTAGGATTAATGTGTAGGTACTGCGACCCAGAGGGTTTAAAGGCTTTATGTAAGGTGCTGATTGTGTACACACTTGGCCAATGGTGGTGTAGTTGCCCTATATATAGTTATAATGTGCTTTTGAAACCCCTTGTTTTTAGAAGCTCCTCTGCTTCTCCAATAAAACCTAAATTCGAAAGTCTTTGCAAAACCTTATTGCAGGATGCCTCTGTTCTCGTTTAACAAAAAAAAAGGTTCCGTCGAATTGAGAACCTCCTCTTAAAGTCGGTTAAAAAAAGAAGAAACAACACGTTCACCATTTATGGGGTAAGAACTAACAGTTGCCCAAACTTTCGATACACACTGTTTCGAAAAAAAAAAATACCCGCTGAAGCTCAAATCAAAAATGTTGATTCTTAATAAATAGGTGCGTTGGTTCGAAGCTTTGAAGTCATCGCATGCGCATCACAATTAATATTTATAGTTACACACAGACTCATCTCAGACGCCCTGCAAATCGTTGCGAGTCGCCAATATTTTTCACCTACTGATTAATTGTTTTGTAGCTGTCTCTTAGATTACTCAGACACAGTCGGTAGCGAGCCACGTGTTTGAGAAATGGTCGCCCGCGCGACGCCTAGTCTAGAATACAATGTCATCCAATTATCTGATAAAAACTTTCAAGGAAAGTACGACATAACTGTTGCGATAGCTTAAACAATATGAACCGAAAATGTCAACTTAGCCAAGTTTGCGAAGGCTGAATATTGGGTATTATGTAAACTTAATATTCTTGCTAGATCAATCATTGTGATTTGACGTCGAAAGTGATTACAATCTATACCGTAGTCAGTAGTGACAGTTTATTATGGACGGAATCATTTTTAAATAATTCACTTATTATACACTTATTTCCTTTTCGTATTTTATGCCTTTTCAAGATTCTCAGTATTTCACATAAAGATAGAGAAGATGATGAGAGAGTTTGTAAATTTCGATGCTTTGGGCAAGCAAAGGAGACGGTCTAAACCCTAAGAATAGGACCAGTCTATTTTTGTTGTTTGGAATGTTTATTTTATAACAATATTTGTGTAGTGTAGCATTATGTTCAGGTGCAGCCTTTGTCAATGGTCACTTCGGAGCATTACGCAGTGGCAGTGCCTACTCGAAATAATTTATGATAGTTTAGTAAGACGATACGTGTTTACATGACCATTGCGTCACTCTTGCACACATCCTCCTCGACTTTTCTTTTGTTCGTTCATTGTGTAGCTTTATTCAATTAATGCGTGTAGTGTTTCTTTTAAACACGGTGCTATCTCGTGCCATTTATTGAATAGACACATTGTTCATAGACAAACCCTGAAAGGTGTGGACTGTGGATGCACCTTCTATAGTAGAGCCATAGCTCTTCCATATTCTTAGTAATTCTATTGAACCTGGTAAAATACTAGGTACAATGACATCATGTCGCAAACACAACTAGAATTCATTAATTTCGATTAGGGTAACACCTTCTTGAATTCGTAGGTTTAATCAATACCGTCAGCCGGCAGGTTATCTACAAAAAAAAGAGTTCAATTTGTAGGTACCTATACCTGATACCATTTTATTCGTAGCGTTGAGTTGGGTCATTGAGTGGAAGAGTTTTGTGTCTAGTAGGTAAGCGTTGGTCTATTCTCCTTTTTTTGCCCTGCTTTCTACTAAACGTTCAATGCTTATGCTTGCTAGAATCGTTTGCTCAGCTGGATGGAATGTGTTTCATATAGGTGGCGTTTTTGTGTACCCTGATCATGGGTGCTAAGAAAACATTACTTCTTGGAAAATTGTTAAGCAAACTACTAGTGCAGATACTAGTGCTCGTTCCACATAAAACAAAAAACCCATGCGAGTTTTGTCAAACATAATTAAATAAAGCTGGCTTAAGAACACGTCGGTAGATAAGAATGAAAATCGGAGTAGTTTTCGAGTTATATAACTGACAGACATAAAGATGTTATTTAAGGATAATATTATGATCTAGATATAAACGTAATAGGTAATAATTACTCATCTTCTTACGCAGGTGGTCCAGTTGCCTTGACACAATAAATTCATTATTGTGACCCCGCAGAAAGTTTGGCGAGCGCTTTACCCTTTGGGAACGAATGTAGCGATTCTGATCTGTTGCCACGGCTTGCTTTCAACTGACACGACTTTTCTCCGTGCCTGCCAAGTGTGTTAGTCTAAAAGTTATTTGCAAGGTCGCCAATATTAGCACTAAGAGTCCGAGCAAATAAGTTTATCTGCATTTAAATTGAATACAAGCGTAATAAAATTGGAAAATAAAGTTTTGTTTTACAGTCTTTTGCAAGCGTTTTATCGGTTTTTACGTTTGGGTGGTTTAAAGTGAACTAAAACATTAATTAATATGAAAATATTAACTTTAACTTGCTTGACTTGTTAATATGCAAATTACAGTCAGGTAGGAAATAATATAGATTAGTCGCTAGAATACCTAGTAAGTAGTCACCTATTACACATACAAGTTTATTTATAAAGATGATAAGAGGACGAAGGCTTTATATCTACATCGATGCATACTTTTCCTCATACCAGTCCCGTATGTAATGTCAGACTGGTCATGTGTAAAAAATGAATGTGCATTGGGCATACATTGTTTACTAGTACCAGGCAAAATATTCGACCTACTTCAAAAAATCTTGAATTCTCATTGTTTTCTAACGATTTACATAGGTACCATACCATCGCACCTTTATTCTCCAATGGAGTAGAGTTGTATAGTACACCCACTGTTCCATGTAATAGGGGGCGAGACAATTGCATTGTCTAGCAATCTACTGGTGCTTAAGAACACAATATATCAGTTGAAGTTGTTTGATATCAGTCTTAGTCCTGAGATTTTTTATTTTATACAGGCCACAAATATTTATTACTACAGCTAATAAACGATAGTTGCTTTGTAACTTAAAGGGAACTAACAAATTAAAGTACTTAGAACTGCTAGCTTTGTAAATGATGGAAATAAAACAATACGTCCGTAACACCCAGTAAACATCCGCTGCGGAACATGGACCTTCTGATTGACGTTTAAGTCAAAATATTGACATGTAGCGATAGTAAGCAAGCACAAGGTACTAACGTCAACCTGATCAACCCTAGTGACTCGAATCAAATTGTCCCATGAACCAGAACTTGAAAGAAACTGACATCAGTACCAATGGACTGTGGAATCGACATTGATGATTTTGAAGATTTAAGTTCGCAACCTGTTCACAAGCTGTAGGTTGCTCACGCTATTGACGTTGGTGCTCGACTCTACCTAGGTTCTGGATAAGTGGACAACTGCTTGACAAATAGCAATCGAATAAAATGAAATATATTTATATTCGGAATATTAAGTCATCCTCATACATTTTTTAATCTATTAAATTTCTATACTTCAAAGTTTTGCCACTTGTCTAGGACTCCATGGCAGAAGATAATGATGAAAGGGCTCCTTTAGTGTCCAGAAATTAAAGAAATATAATCTAAGAAACAACTGACTGCTAGACTAGTGGTCTGTTAATAATAAGTGTATCGGACGTCTTTTGTTTCCTTTTCGGAATTAATAACGATTATGAGCACATAATGCCAGTTCCCATGACTTTTTATAACTGATATGATTCAATCTGAGGCATAAGAAGTAGATTTGATACAGCATTTGAATAGAGTCTACGCTGACGTCAGGAGACAAAGATGACTAAATTATCATTTAATTGGTATTGCAATCAAATGCCCAGTAGTATAGTTCATAATAACTGGATTGCAATGAAGTATTTGCTTAATAATATAATTTAGTATTTTCTTTATTATTATGTGAATGGGCGGTATGTTATAAAGACGTAGATTAGTATTATGGATTTGATAAAATCATTGCACTGCTTATTTTAATTTGCAAAACCTGCTGAGGAACTTATTTCAAGATACTTTTATTTAAATGGTTATTGATTGCAGGTACTACCTGGCTTTGTTTTTAATTTTAAGAGAAAATGTTCTAATCACACATGCTTAAATTAATAGATAGTTAATTGATTATTTCGTCTATAATTAAAATAAAGTCTTATAAGAATAGTATGCTTAGTTTACTTACCCATTATCTCTGTTGTCCAAAGAGTTGTTGGAGGATCGCGGCACGAGCGGCCGGTAGCTGGACCTGGTCATGTTCACAGCCTCACCAGCCAACAGTCACACAGAACATCACTTATCACACGATATAGTTATTGAGCAAACGACACGCCTGACGTACCGCGAGCCATGCACCCGACTGATTAATAATGTCACTGTTTACAACTAGCTAGCAGCTCTTGATAACTTATCTATATATCGACCGGCTAAAATGATAACAATGCACCCGACAAATACAACTCTATATTTACAACAGCATTAATACTTTGAACAGCGATCAATAATATTTAAGCTGGGGTGAAAGCTCTTAGAACCACGCCTCGGGGGGCCGGTTTCACGAGCTTTTGTATCATTTAGTACACTGCCATCTAGCGGTTGGTTTTTGAACTTGATTTTCTAGGGGTAAGCCACAGGCGAGCGTTTCTTTGTGCCCGGGCGAATTACTTTCGGTAGTATTGATTGCGCGGCCAACCGACCGACGCAAACTTCATTTGTGTAAATATCTGTTAGACTTGTTACACGGTAGAGATAAAAAACAATAGGGATGGTAAAGATATTAGACCATCGTGCAGTTTAGTATACTACTGCTTATTGTTTCGTACATACACATCATAATAGCATTCAATGGAACATGCTAATCCATAATACAATTATTTGATAACTGAAGATATAATGTTAAACTATTATAAATATCTAATGATGTAAGAAAATAATTAGATAAGTCCCACGTTTTCACTTTGTGTCCTACGAGCAAGTCACTTGTACTACAAAAGTAGTAGAACCTCAAGCCACACAAACATTAAATACACACCGACTACTCATTCTACCCACACTGTAATATTTACACTTGGATTAGGATGATGCACCGTGAAACTTTATGCACTCATACAAAGTATTTTCCAAGACAAGCCACTTTAGTATCTAATTATCTAATTTAAGTGCTTTATCAAGAAAGTGTCAGTGTCAATGCGTTGCGATATCGCAATAGAGCCTGGATATATAACCAGATTTTTTTATTCTATAAAGACCACCTACGTGGTTAATTGCAATAATTGCTTTAAATGAAGCTGCTCGCATATCATCGGGTTGCTCTAATTAATTTCCTTTGATTTTTAATTTAGCTCTGCCATAATTATCTGGGGATAAAATTATTTTTGGACTAAAAGTACATATGTATCAACGCTCTTCATGCAATATTGACTCAGCAACAAGTATTCGCAATCAGCCTATCTAAAGTACAAACATTTCTAGGAATAGGACTAATGTAAAAGGGGGTGAGCTTATTGCTATTAATCGATCTCGAATTTAGACTCCGCGCTGCTACTAAGATTTACCTAATGGAAAAACCCAATAACAATTATCCCGACTCGGTAGTCGTACCGAAGACCTCTGGTTCAGCAGTCGCGCTTGTGACCAATAGACCTACGACTTACGAGACAGTTTTGTAACTATTGAAAGAAAAAAATCATTAATTTGTGAGCATACAGGACTAACGTACTATTTTTCGAAACTGGATTTACACTGGTAAACACAGCTCTTTATAAGTCAAACAGGAAAGAGTCGGTATTATTTATATATCGTTTAGGTACTACAATCACGTCTATGATGACTTTAAATACTTACTCTTGAATTAATAGGAAGTGCAATTGTTTATACCATGGCTAGTAAGTCGTTACTAAGTGCGACCGGCCATATAATCCGCGTGGAACAAATCCATGCATACATTTTACGAACACAAACAAATCTCTAATCTCCATGGTTGGCTTTCAAATCAATTGCGAGATTGTGTTGTGAAAATACGAATACGTAGGTACCTACCCCTCATGTATTTTGTAAACAGTGGTGGTAAATTGGAAAATCCCAAATTTTATATTGTAACTTCGTGAGCAGTTTATTAAGCGGATATTAACTGTAGGTTTTATTTTCAAAATAAATACATTGTGCAATGAATATCAGTCCATGAATATAACGAAATCATTGTTTTTCTTAATTTATATTCTACAGAGCGCCGCTTCCATGAAACTAACTTAAACTTTTTGCAAAAGATATTGTTCAAGGTTTGGTCTACAGATGTTAGTTAGTGACAGTTCTCACGTATCGCTTCTTATCACGTACAAGAAGAAAAGAAATAATATAACTTACGGTTTAAATTGTGATATAATGCTACTAGATAAAGGTATATCGCTAGCTATTGATTACGAACGACCTTGCAATTGCAGTCGCAACTAACGATGACTTTCTTGCAAGTGATAGGTACCTATATCGATTTTTTGTCTTCTTCCACAGCCGGTGTTGTTTCTGAAGGTTCATTACCATTTTCGGTTTTAATTTTACCATCAATCTCCTTGTTCCACTCTTCTATTTCTTTTTCGGCATTTTTTATATCTTCTTCGGTAACATTAAGATCAGGATACCGTCTCTGAAAATAGGTGAAAGTAGTCGTCATAGCTAATGTAATCCGAATGACTACTGCATATTTAATTCTAATATTTTGAATATTTTTTGTCTACAGCTGATTCTAAAGTAAATTTTGAGAGTCAATGACTAGCCCTGTATGAAATGTATGGGGTCATATAATGGCAGACATGCTTGGCAGTAAGGACGACAGATAAGAAACTATGACAAACAGTTGAAACGATATGCTAACAAGAATTTTTAGATTTTAACAATAATACACAACATATATTGATTATGTATTAGTGGAAGCCAGAGAACAATTAAAATAAATAAATATTCATGGTTTTGGGAAAGGATTTGGTATCTTCATATCTGGGAGCGAAATGCCAAAGTGGATGAATAAATAATAAGAAACTTAACACTCAGTTGAAAATAAGAATGGAATATGACGATGATAGTGTATGATGCAAGTGGAAGATAGTGGCGTTGGGAATATGAATTACTTCTAGATTTAAAGATAATATTTACTGTAAGGCAAAATATTGAACAAAATATTTACTTTCGTTATTTGGTTTCACAGAGAGAGATAGTATGGTGGGGATATGCTTTGATAAATACAAGAAGAACGTGGAAATATTTACTTATCATAAAAATAGAATGAAAGAGGGAATTATGAGTTTGCTGAGATTAATTGGTAACTGTTGAGACGGCGGCGGGCGATAAATGGCATTAACGAATGTGATAAGAGATATGCTTGTTGAAAACGTATAAAGCTGAAATTTGGAACCTACTGTAATTGACAGATACTAATGAGGTCTTCTTAAATTAAATGCAAATAAAAAATTACGCTCTCTTTATGTCGCAAATAGAACACATTAATTAATTTTAAGCCGACTTGAAAGGTCCTACCTGGAACTCCTGTAAGGTAGCTTGTATGTTCTGTTGTTGTGTCCTCAACCTCCGAGGCAGCGAGAAAACAGCGTTGAACAGCCTCAGCATCATCCATCCCGCTACCGTCAGGACTCCATACATCATCATGGATTTAGCCATCGCCCAGAAATCTACGCTTACTTGTTGATTTTTCATTTTGAAATTTGTTTCAATGAATTAAAACTCAATTTTGCATATACATAAGTATATGAATCTTTTACTGTATTTTTTGGCAAAATAAGAATTTACTCAATGCAGATGTTGTTTTGTCACTAAGTGCTTTTATATCACGTACCGCTCTAATGGCCACCTGGGTAATGGTCCGTAAGAAACGATCGTGGTTATGACAGTGACCCATATTCCTATCGATTGTAGGTGGACGTGGCTTCACGAATAATTGATGCAGTCAGGTGTGGTCAACTTTGTCATAATATGTAATAGAATAATTATTTTAAATATTAGTATTTATCAAGTAAACCGCCTTGTCGATCCTGTAGTCGCAAAGAGAACCCGGTATCCAAATGAAGGTTGTACAAAGTGCTATACGATCTTAATATATTAGTGTAATTAATCTTAATTAGCAAAATGTTTACCTACTAAGCAACTAGAATTACTTGAAGTACTCGTACTAGGTACGTACGTTAGTACGTGGCTACGTAGTTAGGTACTGTACTTAGTAATAAAGATTTAGTGCACTTTCAACGTACAAACTAGCTTATTGAATTAGGGATTCGACAACAAAGTTGTTTATTGTCCTGCTTATGGACCATAAAAGGCGATACTGTTTTTAAATTATCTGGACTGGAAGTGACTTTAGAAGGTCAATGCCCGATTCGTACTGTTGCTCTATTTTTGACGACTCATAAATACTTCTCGCGAAGATCTTTAAATAGTCGCACGTTTTAGATACCTATGTTAAATATGTACGATAGTGATTAGAGCCAAGAATTATTCGTGAAGATTTGATATATGAATGTGCACTGACGAGGGCTATCACATCATCAGCCGAAAAACGTCCACTGTTGAACGAGGGCTATCGTTAGTAGTTATTTTAGGTATGTTAAGAAGTTTAGTATTAGAAATGAGGACTTGTTTGAACCAATTGTCACGTTCAATTAGTATTAGATGGTTTAGCTCTCGTTCTGTCTAATATTCTTGCTTTTTTGGTGTGAAGAATTGGGTTTCGACTGTTAATATAGGTAGGTAGGTACACAGAAGATTAGTAACTACCTTGAAGAAGATTGACCACAATTGATGGTTCATATCCTTGAACAATTTGAAATAATTCTTTATAAGACAGAACTCAGAAGTAACTCCAGACTATACCAGAAACTATGTGCAGTAAAACATTGAAACTGAGAATAGAAAAAGCTAATCATGAGGACAGATTGTTCGCAGGTTTACTTTTAGATCGTAGACGTGCATCTAATGCATTTCCAATGTTGACAGCGTTAGAATGAAAAACGATGCAACAGTCTGCGAATAACTCTGATGTCGTCTGCAATTCTGATCTATTGTTGGATGACAACACATGGCGTAGAAATTTTTGCCTGTAGGTAACACAGTGTCTTGAGAAAGACGCTAACATTACTAATAGTAATACTACAAATTATGTCAGAGGCCTACAGGCGGTTTAAACTCTGACACCAGGTTCACCAGGTATCAACCATACGATAAGAAGAAGACTACAAATTGGGTACCTAGCTACTAAGTACTGTTGGACAAACATATTTTTTTGAATAAGTTGGCTCTTTGCCAATAATATTTATGCCCATCGATAAGCATGATGTACCTGCAGATCACATTACCCAAACCTGAGATTATTCAAGAAGTATTTACATGATACTATAATGGGTCTGGTTCATATAATAATATCTATCTACCCGAAATCCCTGGAATCATTTTCATAATTTTACTTGAGGTAAAAGTGTCGCAGTTTTCTTCAATTTAAATGATTAAATATTGAAACCCAGTTCTCAGTGCTGCTCAGTTACCAAGTTTATTTATTTAGGTTTGCCCACAGGATATATAAACACATAGATACAATACATTCACAAGGTAATATTCTAATATAATATATGCCAATTACGGACAAACACAACATTTACAGGAGTGACGCCAGATTACCGCTAGGTTGTACATTTAATACACTCAAAAAGGACACAAATAAATAAAAACAGTTTAAAATAGAAAGATTAAATACTTACCAACACTTATATAATACAATTATTATTTTTTACCAATCTCAAGTTACCAATCAAACATCACTCATATACAGACACTTATTAGGTACCCAGTGCTGCAGTACAGAATCGTACAATGACTGCACTTACCTTGCTAAAGAGAAATAAGTACCTAGTGTACCTACCTAGTTAAGGAAACTACCTACCTGCGCTAAAATGACATAAAATTTTCGTAACGATAACATAATAGCTGGCAGTCGTCACACTAACACTTGTAACACTCATACTACAGCCTTGAGGGTATCATAGTAAGTACGTATTGATAAAAGCACACAAAATACCAATTTTACGTAATTTTTTGTTGTCTATGTGTGTCAAGGACCCCGTGATTATCTTAAAATATATTTATAGTTTTATTTTATGTCAGATATAAAAATATTTATGAGATTATTTACGTTGAATTTAAATGCGATTAAGGAAATCTAGGAGCTGTCGACTACAGGTAACATGGCTCTCTGGTAGTCATACCCCCTAGAACATAACCTGTAACAACTAAGTCAGTGCAATAGAGGTTATTATTTTGTAAGTGTAGGTAGTTAGTATAATTAGCCACAGAGAGAGAGAGAGAGAGAGAAACAAATATTGTTACCTACCAACTTAAACCTTTAAAGCTCTTTAAAATTTATTTAATTTCTGGATCATTTAGGCACGGTCTGCACTTTACGCCCACGAGAAGATTTAAAAATAGCAAGCTGATATAAGTACCTATATGTCTCTTTAATTTTTTGGCCTTTATGTCCAGAAATGTCGTTAGTATACTTAGGGTAGGTTTACGACCGAAGTGCATCTATCTGTTGTCTACCTATCTGTTTTTAATTTCGCATTATATCATTTTAACATTATGTTAGGTAATGTGACAAATGATCAGTCAGGAGTCAGGTTTCACCCATCAGGTTAAAAGCCCAAAGCTAAAGCAAGGTCGGACCCATAAGCTATTCCATAATGCGATCCCTCCATACCTCGGACAGCACATTAAGCCATCAGCCTCGACTGTCATTCAAAGACCTAAGACAGTGGTTACGAGTGACTAGTCAAAGGAGCGGGTATATTACTTACCCATTGCGTTGTGGAAGTCAAATAGGCAGTCGCTCCATGTGGAATATTGGCATCCGGTAGACTAAAGCCGAACCCGTAGTTTAGAAAAGTTAGGCAGATGA
This sequence comes from Abrostola tripartita, assembly GCA_905340225.1. Classification (NCBI taxonomy): domain Eukaryota; kingdom Metazoa; phylum Arthropoda; class Insecta; order Lepidoptera; family Noctuidae; genus Abrostola; species Abrostola tripartita. The sequence continues at coordinate 5,181,644 of HG996494.1, forward strand.
TTAATTATTGTAGTTAGGAAAATCTGGTAATGAATCCAGAAAAAAAAACATAATATGTGTAGTGTCTAGTAAAGTACTATCTGGCTCGCCTACGCAGCAGCTTGCGTTACCAGACTGTCGGTTTACTTCAGACTAACACAATCGGGTCTACTTATAAGGTGTCAACTGAACACCACTCAGCCTACAGAAATAAATTAAAATAATATTAAAGTGCCCACATTTACTTCAATATCATTAAAACACGGTATCAATCCAGAATGTTGAGAGCCCATGGAATCGATAAATCAATAGCTAACTAGTACCTAAACGTGCTGGTGGTAATTACACACGTGTGAACTGACTGGTCGCTCACTGCTGCCTTAGACCCGTTGATGTTTTAGGGTTCCGTACCATTAGGAGCCCGTAACAAATCATGAATGATGCTTTATGTGGTTCATAAATCAAGATACAGAATAATATTTTAGGTAGTTAGCCTAGTTATCAACCTACACATAAAGCAAGTCAATTTAGTGTTGTTCCTAAATGCTTTCGTCGAAGCTACTTCTATTAAACTTAATGTGAATAGCTTTAGTTAGTGTGAGCACAGTTATGAACGACTAACTTCGTATATATCATCATCATCTTTCAGCCTATCGCGGGTAAGGAAACTAAAAACTGCTGTGTCAAGTAAAGAAGGAAGGAAAAAGGTCACCTATCACCTACTTTTTGTTATAATAATAATATCATTTATTTCGACCAACAAAGGATCATATTACACTTTCACAAACATCACAAAATAACATATAGCATCACAAAAACACATTGCATCATTACAAATAGGTACACAGACACATTAATTACACATACACAATTACAAAACACAGATACGTATATATAGCTACATGCTTAAATTGGTCAAAACATGAACCATGCAGCAATGGTACAAATACCGGCAATCAAACCTTTGAGCTAATGCGCTCAGGATGCCGTTGGCACTAGCACGGACCCTGCGCACCAAGGATGTGCATCTCTTTCTCATAGTTGCATAAAAACAATCTATTCGATACTCCGCGAACATCCCCGATGCGCTACAGAATCGTGGTAGCCCCATCAGCATCCTAAAAGCATTATTATATTGCACACGTAGTGCGCTGTACTGTCCCCGCGTGTATGAGACCCACAGGCTGCTCGTGTAAAAGGATGTACAAAATGCTCTGAACAGTGATTTTTTCACTTCTTTGGTGCAACGAGCAAACCTGCGAGCCAGCATATTCGCCCTTACAGACAACGCTCTACGCTCGCGCTCGATGTCTGCATCGTCCCTCAGATCAGAGCATAAGATGTGCCCAAGGTATTTAAATTGATCCACCCTCTTTAGAGGTGTTCCGAACAATTTAATAGCAGGTGTTGTAATTTGACATTTCCCTCTGACCTGAAAAACCATGCACTCACTTTTATTGGCATTGTATATCAAACCATGGTTGTGAGCATATTTCTCACATATGCTCAACAGCCTCGAAAGACCACATACCGAGGCACTCAGCAGCACCATGTCGTCAGCATAACTAATATTATTAAGACATACATCGTCAATATAACAGCCGACACGGGTGCTGCTGAGCTCCTCTATCAGCGCGTTTACATATAGATTGAAGAGCTTGGGCGAGGTAAGTCCCCCCTGTCCCACCCCGCACTCCAACCTATACGGTTCAGAGTATGCACTTGACCATCGAACGACATTAACCTGGTTGCGATACCAATACTTAAAAATTCTGTTGACTTCTGGTGGCAGAGCGATATCTTTTAATTTTTGCCACAGGATATCATAATTGACCAGGTCAAATGCCCCCGATAGGTCAAGGAAACATGCATAAATGGGCGTTTGTCTATCAGTGTAGTATTTAATAGTTTGCTTAAGACACAAAATGGCAGTATCAGTGGACAGTTTAGGTCTGAACCCAAATTGGTTGTCATGTAAGTTTAAGTACTTATCCATCTGTTGATTAAGCAAACTATCAAGGACTTTCGCAACGGTAGTTGCTAGTGAGATAGGTCTGTAGTTGGCCTTATCCGATATGTCACCAGTTTTATTTTTCACGATCGGTACCACCACAGTCTTCATTAGTGCATCAGGTAAGTACGAGTGTCCTATACACAGGTTATAGAACATTGCAAGCACTCTAGGCAGGTGTGGACCTGCGTGTTTTAAATGTTCGATGCTGATACCATCATGGCCAGGTGATTTACCTCGCGACATGGAGCTTATAACTCTTCCAACATCCTTAGCCGTAAATCTAACATAATTACCTATGTGTAGGTACCTAAGTTATTATTTTTAACTGACGACCGAAAGGTTCTCAATTCGGGTGTATGTTTTTTATAATCATGCTATGGATTCAGAACCCTTCAGAACCCTGCGCCAGACTTGCTCATAGCCAGCCTAGAATACCTACTGCTGCAGGCTGCTTGAAATACCTATGTAAATAATTTATAATGGTCTTTCTTTGTGTACCATGCTAAAATCTAAATTGTAAAATGAAAATATAGCCCTGCCATTTAAAATTGTTTTGTCTCGTGGGTGCGTTTTCTACACCTGAATTTCACACGCACAAACCACAAAAACTTATAGGTATTTATTTGTCCTGTACGGGAATCGCACTTGAACCCTTAGAGCAGCAGTCCAATAACTTAGACACTGCGCCAATCGGGTCTTTATCAATAAATTATGGATATAAATTATTGTAGTACACAAATAAATGATTAACGTTAACGTCAATGAATGATTCAGGTTGTTTATTGCAGTATGCAGAGCTATTCTATTAACTATCTGTGTATCAACTGATTGTTATTTGTGTCTACCTGTCGCAAATGCTTAGCTAATTGTGTTACTGGGTAAATTCATTTAGGTAGTCAGTTCAGCATATTTATTCATATAAGGAGGCTTATTTTTATTCTAAATATTTGCCTATTTTATTATATTCTTAATAATGTGTAGGTGTACCTACTGCTGTTTTATTAGATGATTGCCTCGTTGGTCTAGCACTCGAAGCTAGCGAAATGAGGGTGTACTATATGAAGTGCACCTCTGCCAAACCCTTCGGGGAATACAGGGGTGATGTTATGTATTACTAGATGGCGTAGGCACAGGTAAATTTCATACCTAAGCTTCGTCACACTTTAGTCCCATGTCCTAATGATAGGTAGGTAAAAAATAAAATATGGTATAAAAAAGTGTTGTAGTTTAATAAAAACTGATTCATCGACACTTCAAATAAACTAATCAACATAAACAAACCATTTTGATATACAATGAATTACAACGTATTTTTTAGATACAATATATTTTACAATATAATACAATCACAGAATAATAAACAAATAGAGTGATAACTGGTGTCTACACCTATGACTACCTAACCAAATTGGGTATGTGACACCAATAACAAATAATTCCAAAACACTTCTATATAAAAATGCTTTATATTAGCCCCGAAAACGTGATACATGTTTAATTATTTAGAAAATTGATAGTGACGTCCCACGTTGCTTTTGCCATAAAACTCACTAATCTCTTATTGTGCATGGACTTGTAACTGTTAGCAATAAGATGTCTGTATTGTAAGATAAATAAAAGCGGAGGAATAGCTTTTTGAAATACAATATGCCGTTCTTAATTCAAAACATAAAAAATAAATTAAATCGGTTCATAAATGACTGAGTTATGAGGGAACATACATAAAAAAAGAGAGATCCCGACGAATACGTAAATTAATTGGTGGTGTCAAATACCCAATTACACGGCATGACGCGTCAAGGGCGAAAGAATAATCTCAGTAGATCCTAGTTTTTTCCCACATAGGCGTTTATTGGGTATAAACGAGTTCATAGGTTTAGTATTCCGTTTGTTCACTATTCAACGAATAACAACTTCTCATACCGTAGGTTTTACAATAACAATTGAGTATTAATGTTTGAGAAATAATAATCATGACATTCAATAACAATAATGAGAAATAAAATATAATTTATGATCCAATATCACTTATACTGCAATAAAAAATTAGCAAGTTTTGTTATTAAGTAGCTTGCAACTTGTACCTACAATTTATTTGGTTCATATTTTTTTGCATGGAAATCAAGAAGTGACTGCTACCTTAATCGAATAACTCGAAAAGAAAGGTAGATGTAGGTTTTAAACCGCATTGTATTTAACAAAACTTCTTTATGCTTCAAGCAAATAAAAATAATTTAGCTTTATTTTAAACGAATTTGTTAAAAGATACATTACAGAGATAATTTATTAATTTAATGAAAATCCTGTGAGAGATCTCCTGCTTATCATTAGAAAATAATAAATATAAATTTACACACCTTTGGTTGTGGCTTACAAAGTGAGTACCTAGATTTATTTGTTTTATAAAATGAGATTGACATTTCTAAAAACAACACGCTTTATTTTTTTATTTTGGCGGATGTTTAGTCTGCTCGTAAGGGTATAACAACTTTCTGGCTATAAAAAGAGGCAAGTATTTATTTTGTGTAAAGTTGAGGTAGATGAGATTAGATACATCAGCCTATCTCAGTCCACTGCTGGACATATGCCTCATTTGATACATCTCTCTCTCAGCCCATGGCGGTCCACCGCGGGACATAGGCCTCTCCCAAGTTGCGCCACAACGAGTCCTTGAGTGGAGACCGCGAATCGGCAAAGGTAGTGTAGGACGCCCCTAGCTCGATGGACCTCGTTGTCCTCGTCGGCCTGGATGCTAAGAGTGGAGGAACGGGTGTTGTGACGCAATTTGGAAGAGACCTATGTCCATTTGATACATGACAGATTCAAATCAAATCATTTTTCGGGCAGCACTAAGAATAAAAATAAAACATTAATATTTAACTTGGCGTTCTAAGGGGGAGGCCTTTGTCCAGCAGTGGACGTCGTCCGGCTGATGATGATGACTTAACTTTTGATTGATTGCCGTATCATACACATACTTTGCTACATAAGAACATTTTGTTTTGATTTAGCGAGATGAAACGCATTTTATTACTAAAGCCTTTACCAAAAATGATTCGTGCTAGCGACACTGAAGAGACAAGCAATTTTATGAGAGCACTTTATTTATTTCGTTATGTGCGTGTAAACTCCGACCTCTTAAATATCTATTATGTACACTATTTTACAAGATATCCCTATGCCATAACTCAGGCAGAGACAGGCGACTGGTTTTGTTAGTGTTATAGATTGCCCATCTTTGCCTAATAGTTGCCAATAAAATTATGCTATTGAGAAACTGGTCGAACGAAAGATACCTTGCTGTAACATAAACCAGATACTGTGACGTCATATTTTGTAATATCTAGTATTTTTAAGGTGCTATTTGGATCGCCTTGGTTCGTTTTAAAATATCAGCTGTTATTACTATGAGATATTTCTATAATTCCTACTGTCAACCGTTTCTCATAACCATAATGTGGAGATGAATAATGTCCTTTAAATATGATGGTAATGTACATAGAACTAGTTAAAGGAAGTTATTAGATAAACACCTAATCTTTGTCTTATTTTTCGCCTGAAAATTTACATTGGCCCCTAGAACTGAATATACTTGATTAAATTTGAACATTTAGGTGTTAATTATATTTAATTACAATAGTATCGTAGGAAACATACATTACATTAGTAGAACCGACAAATATTATTTGAATTTTAATCTCACCACTATATGTTATATAATATCTTTATTGATATGGAATGGGTTACGAAACAACAACTTATAATGAAATAATATTTGTTTGAAATACATAGATTTATATTACATTTTATAACAAAAAAGTATATAGATTGAAATCTTTAAAATCTTTACTTACTATAGTACATATACTGTAAATACAATTTTCGATGTTATATTTATGTGATTTGACTAAATTATTGCAGTCAGTGATTCTAATAGACAGAATAAAAAAAAAACTGTACAGATATTTATAACACACATTTTAGATTTACAAATGAGTAAAAATCACATAAAGATCACGTGATACAATAACTTATATGCAATTCCGAAACGGCGCACGTTTTATTCCTACAGGCATACTATATGGAATACTCCCAGCATATTCACGTAAACAGGCAACGCTCGACATGCTTGTTATCGGGTACATTAAAACCCCAGACTGCTAGTAAGAGCAGGGTGATCCTGTTAAACGCACACGTAAATTAAAAAAAAGGCATTAACAATTTAGTTTTTTACCAGCCTACTAGCTAAATAACGAAAAAAAATGTGACGTTGACAACCGGTTTTGTATGCCATGAAACAATATTTCATGTTTTACGTACGTTAGCCATCTTCTGTAAAGGTAATTTTGTTATATACGTAGATATATGAATAACGTAAACAGACTGTATAAAACCACCCGCCCTAAGAGTTACTAATGTTAAACCGTATAACACTGCCTGCATTTGACTATACGATACAATTTTTACCAAAACCTTAATATGGAATACAACACTTACGCCGTTTTAGAACTACTCAATTTCTACTTACAAATGGAGATAGAAAAGTAGTAAGACTAACGCGATTACGTACAAACGGTAGGTACATTTGGCATAAAACTTATTGGCGGGCTTACGGCATGTTCTGTAGGCATTCCTTGATCTGCGTCCATGCTTGTAGGTTCTGAAAATTGAATTTTAGGTTATTCAAACAATTTTTTATTTTCTACTGACGTGTTTTGTGTTTATTGACCCAGATAGTTATAATTTTCTTACAGAAAACCACACTAATGATATGTCTCGAAAGCAAAGAGGACTCATGTATATAATTATGTAGGTATAATGCCTCGTTGAAAAAAGGTTAATTATTTTATTTAACAATAATTTGTGAGGGAACTAACCTTTTTAGCAGCTTTTACTTGAAGAGTTATAAAACTAACGAGTGACTCGTGGAGATCTTTGTCTTTTTGTTTTTGGAAAAATTCTATTTCTGTCAGCGCCTTTTTGGTAAATTCTCTGTAAACAAAAATATAATAAATTTTTGTAACTGATCCGTTCTCACTCAGTAACGCCGAAAAGAAAGTCGAATCTCCCAAATGTGATAAAAGGACAGTCCGTCTGGCAATTGGCTTATAGAACGTCTCTTGACTGTCCACAGCGCAATAGTTAACCAATGCCGAGTGTAATATTATATGATAAATGAATTTTATTTTGCAAATAGTTATACAGTTAACCTTTTTATGTCATTCTTTTTTTTTTAACTAGATGGCGTTGGCATTTCCTAATTGACTACCTCTGAGAATAAATGCCGAAACTAACTCAGGGTTAATAATTAAGCTATGCAGGTAGCGGGTAGAGAAAGAAATCTTTGAAATTTTTTGCCCACCGTCAGAGTATGGTCAACTAATCAGTTTGGACATTTTGGAGGTATGTACCTACAATAAAGAGCTACTAAAAATGGTTAATTGATTCAGCCAGGGACTTGAAACGTTACTCAAAATATCGTTATCGTTGTTCGGATAACGTTATTTAGTACCAAGAACGGTACTAAATATCGTTACTCCCTGGTTTCAGGCCGTCAACTCACTCTAGGTCAGTCTTGGCCTTCTCGATGGCGTCCTTGTCGGAGAGGATCTTGGCGTCGAGCGCGCGCGTGGTCTGGTCGCGCACGATGTCGGGGTCGGTGGTGCCGAACAGGCGCGACATCAGACCCGACTTGCCCGCGGCCGCGCGACTGCGCTCTGATACCCTGACAATACATCAACTACATTACATTCAAGTTTACTATAATAACTTTCGTGAGTGTTATCCATATTACATTCAAGTATTTAACGACCTGATTGACGCAGTGGCTAAGCGATTGGACTGCTGCGCGCGGTTGTGGGTACGATTCCCGCACCGGCTAAAACCTTGTGCAATCGCAGATGTTTACTATAGCGTATTCTCCTAGCTTTTTTCCGAAATATCAGTAAAGAGAATTTTAAAATATTTAATTAAAAAGCTTATGAGTGGAAAACTTTACGAGTTTTATAAAATATGTTTTTTTTTTGCGTTTAGTTAGTACTAGTACATGTAATATTACATGCGTATAAAATACACGATAAGTCATACTATAGTATGACTTATCGTGTATTTTGTACGCATATAATAGTCTTAAAGTCATACTATAGTATGACTTTAAGACTATGAATAAAGTTACCTGTTGTTGAGCGTGTCCTGTGCGTTCTCGAGCGTGCGCTGTAGCGTCTCGTGGTTGGAGCACAGCTGCTGCAGTGCGCCTGCGTAAAACAGGTATTCCTTCAGTTGGTCTGCCAATTGCTCCTCGTCTTCAGCCACCGAGTCTATGCTGTCTGCTATTGAATCTGAAAGCAAAATAAATAATATGAGATTTGATCTAGTGCTGGATTTGTTTTACTGCATAGGTGCAGTGCATTTGCATCCAATCTAAACAAAACATTATTTGCGCACATAATAGTGAATTCAAATTCTGTATGTTTAAGGACTGCAACTGTATTTTTGATATTAATTGCGTATCATAAGCACTAAGACACAGTCACTTACATTTTTGATAGGAATAAATTATGATATTAAATTTGGCTAAATCTTATGCTAATACGGACGCAGTTTGCCTACAGATATATTGAAAATAGACAAGTGGTAAGTAAATGTAACATACCAAAATAATGGCCAGCTTTTTGCAGTCCATCACCCATTTCCTTCTCGATAACACTCCACTCACTAAACAACTTGCCATAGTTGGCGTGAAGCTTACACAGCGCGTAATTTTTTTCTATAATTTTTGATCTGGAAATTAATTATTAGAAATATTACTTTTGGTCGAAACATATTTTGATAAAAAATGCTATTTATCATCGATAGTTTTTTATTTATATGATTTGCATAAGGTGGCAGACCACTTACCTTGTATACAGAAAGTTTCCTAAATTAGTTTCTAGTTGTTTCCCATAGTTTTTCACGGTTTCAATTTCTGGGTCTGGCTTTTTTAGCCTGATTGATACAGACAGTGACTTCAACTTATTTTCAGCTTGTAGTATATACCCTGAAATCCATACCAAATGATCCATTTATTGAACTTCTAAATTACTTTTTTCAATCAGAAAATCTTCACAATGAGAGCTTGCAAACAGACAGTATCAGTAATAGATAAAAAAAAATCTTTAAACAATGGATTTAAAATAAAACTGAGATACTAAAATCATAATTAGTGTACCAACCGCTATCCGTGATGGTTTCCCGCCAGCCATGTTCCTCCTGCAGGAAATTAATGAACTGGTCATCGAAGCAGAGGCGAGGATGTGACGCGACCCTCAGCAGGAAGTTCTCCAGCCCAGCGCGGCGTCTCTCCACAAACTCAGGGTCTGTGGTGTCTGATTTTCTCCAAGCATATAATACCTGAATATATGATGTGTGAATGTGTACTTTTAATTAGTTATATTGATGAATAAGGTTGTTTATGATAAAAAAAGGAAAAACATTAAATATCATAATAGAATTACCAGTAATCATCTTTATCTACATATAGTAAACAAAGTATACAGTAATTGCAAAAAAAATTGTTTATGAATGGTTCCTGGCTCCTAACAGCCAAATTTTAGTAATGACATAAGTACTATTAAATATAACCACCACACACTATGCATGATTGACACAAGTTTAACAGTGGATATTTTTCAAATAAAAGTCCATAATAAATTACACCAATGACCACAAGTAGCACCCATTCAAAGTAAATAATTTATTTGTAAATGACTAACAGGAAAATAAAGAATTACAAACTTACCCTCTTCTCTGGTAGTGGAGGTATGATAACATGTGGATATGTCACTAATAGATAATCATGTATCTGTTCAAACTCTGTGTATCGTCTCCATATAGTACTAATCTTTGACTGGACTAGCTTATAATCAGGATCCGTTACCCTAAAAATGAAAGAAAAATTAACAAATTAATTAAAATTGCGAGTTTAGACATCTTATATTGGTATTACAATAAAAATTATGGGGTGAAGTACAAATATTAGTTCATAAATCCGGTGTTAATCAAAATGTAAGGTATTTAAAACAGGAAAATGCTGAACTAAAGCTTTAAAAATATCTCAAGCTTGGTTTTTATAGATAAAAATAACTAGACACACACAGTTTTCCCTCTCACACTTTTAAGCATCATTTTAATGACTAAACAAATTTATCGCATTTTTGAAAGGTGCTATCTCAGCATAAACAAATGAATTCTTCTAATATGAACACATAAAAGTCACATTAGACATCATTACTTAATTTAGCATGAGTTGTAGATACACTTGAAGGCGGTAATACTACGACTAATAAGCCTAATTGGCACATAATGGACGACTAATTTTCTAAGAAAACAAAAGAATAGAGCAACTTACTTGAGATCGATTAGATATACAGTGTAGTGATCACGGACGTGTAAAGTCCCATTAGCTCGTTTTTCCGATTCTACGATTGATATATCAACGTGTTTCAACAACGTATCCTGTAATTTGTAAATGAAAATTTATTGTTTGTATTCAAAGAAAGGAAAGTAGGCGTATTAATACGACATTACCTGATTATCAAAGTCTTCCGCTGTTTCAATAATGCTTGACGATCTCGACGCCTTGACCGGCGAATTTTGTGCCGACATTTTTAATTCACTTCAGATTATTAATAAAATTAAGGAGAATTAGTAAGGAATACCCGAGAAAATTATTTAAAATTTTCAGATAAGAAAACAGTGATAAACTGACAAATGCAAATGACAACACAAATATCAAAATTGATAGACAGTTGGACTATGGAACAGATAAGAAATTATGTGCATGTTGACAGCAGGATAGATAAATACCCGCGTTGCTAAGTAAAAAAGAGATAAAAGATTTTTCATGCTAGATAGGGATTAATTTTAACAGTGGAACCAGAATTGAGTAGCACATTATTTATGCATTTGATGAGTAAAATGGAACACTTGTGATAGAAAGCTATGCAGTGTACAGATTGAGTAATAAGTATTGCCAGCTAACAGCTTATTGCCAGTCATTTCTTTACATATAACCAGTGATGTGTCATAAATACATATGACACAATGGCCCATTGTTTACTTGACACTGACAGTTTCCGTATCGTTGGCTTGCCTTGGCTCAAAGAGTATGCTTGACTCTTTGGTTCGAGCTCTTCGCTCTAATGTGGTCGGAACTAAAAGTCAAACCTGTATCCTTTGATTATTATCATTATCATTCATTATCTAAGCCTGTATCATATAAGATAAGGCAACGGACTTTCAAAAATATCATTTTTTTTTAATTAAGCAAATAAATGAAATAAAAATATTTAGGTACTTAATTATGATTAAATTACATCAAAATTGTTTTATTTAGAAATATGTACATAACATAGAGCTTATTTTATGAGTCTTGATCGTGACTAAGGAAAGGAAGCCGCTTGCATGAATTGATCGAAGGTTAAGCTGCGCTTGCCGCCATCGTTTCGTGAATAAGTGACAATTAATTGTTATCCCGTGCTCATTTTAGGTCCAGTAACTGGTCTGGGCGATGTACATAAGGGTGCATATTAATAAAGACCAACGAGAATAATTTTCTCTATGATATTAATGTATTACCTACAATAAATAAATAAATAAAACTTCCTTCAAAAAACTCAAAAGTGAAAAATAATATTTTATCACATCACTTTACGGAAGTCGGCGCCAAATCCTATGCGTTCGCTAAGTTAATAGTTTTAGCTTAGAACCTATGAACTAAGCACTTATGACAGCATTCTCATATGTACTTTTTTTCTGAATCGTTTAATGGATGTTGGGATTTGGCACCGAATTCCACCTCGCTTCCGCGTCTTACGACACCCACGGGAGGAAAGAGGGTGGTCAATTCTAGGCCGGATACCACACGGCAAATCAAGTCTGCAATCGCCGAATTTGCCAGGGGTGTTTTCCTTGATCTACATAAATTATAAGAAAATATATAGGTATAATTGGAATTTAAGTTCTTTAGAAGTTCAACGACTATAGTTATATCCTGCCTAATTCAGTTTAAATTAGAAAAAACTTTGATGAGATTACATTTAGGTCCTTACCTACCGTCATTAGTGAGTTTTAGCTGTGAGGCACCTATTAACAAAGTCATTATCCCTGGTTTATTGTATAGGTACCTAATTCAGTGAGCGATAAAGGTTGACATAAAATGTTGAAGTAACTAACTTGGAAAAGACACGAGGGGTTTGGCAAATCGCTTTTCTAGTGACCAATCCTGTTTTATTATGCTATGGTGCAATTGGTGCACATAAGTAATGTGTCCGTTCTTGCTATATAAGAGACTTAATTAATAATAAATTAATAATACGTTTATTTTATCACCACAATATTTAAGATGTTACAGGTAATGGTATTATGCTGTTGTTATCAATAATTACAATATTGTGGGAGACTGGAGCCTAAGCTAGGCCAGAGGCCTGTGTTTCAGGACACCAGGTCTCCCCAAGTATCAATGTCAGGGCGTACTAGCACAATACACCGTTCAGAAATAGGAATAGAATTTCAGTTATGAAAGTTAAAAGTAAGAGAAATTCTGATGGTGTAAGGGGTGAATGTGAGTGTTTTGTGTAAGTGAGGGTGTGTAAGTGTGGGTGTTGGTAGTGTTTAAGTTAATATTGCAAGAATCTGTTCGGTGCAGTCATACGACAACTCATGGAGAAAGCTGGTAAGCAAACTTATTAGTTTTTGTTTGCTCAAACTATACACATCTAGAAGACGGTGGATTTTATTATATATTCGGACACTAAGTATATCAAAGTGACGGCTTGCAAATGTGGTACGACACTGAATAGGATTGCAAACCAGAAGACATTTGCGTCTACTTAAAACTTTATCATCAAGAGGAAGCAGAGAGTGACGTCGCAAAACAGCGCGTAGAATGAAGAGTTGACGAACGGTAAGCACTTTGGATTCGGAGTATAACAGGGCTGTAGGGTAATCTCTACGTCTGAACTGCATAACTTTTAGGATAGCCCTTTGAGCTCGTTCGACATGAATAAGGTAGGTTTTGCAGATACCTCCCCAGGCAGAAATACAGTAAGTAAGAACAGATACACACAGACTTTTATAGACTAGGAATAAGGTTTCACGCTCCGCTGAGTGTCTCAGTTCCTTCCGTGTGAGGGCGCCAACTGAGATGCTCATCATTAAGCACTCCGAGGTATTTTGTACTTGGGACTAGAGACAGGGAAAGGCAATTGCATTCATCTGGTCTCTGATCCAGGAAGTTAGGACAAGTATGGGCCTTGATAATACCAGAGACCATCGGGGGTGCTCTAGAATGAGGGAGGCAAAAGCGGACAATCTTAGTTTTATCTATATTCAAGGTTAACAAGTTAGCCGAGAGCCATGTCATAACGCGCTAAAGTGATTGCTCTGCCCTACGTCTCGCGGTATCCCAGCTAGCATCATACACGATCAGCGCCGTATCATCTGCAAAGGTGAATATATCGCAATTAGGTATTGAAAGACGGCACAGATCGTTTCGCAATTAAGATTTTTAAGGATCTCCAATTCGGACGCTGTGGTTACCATTTTTTTGTTATCAGGGGGGAAACCTTCGAAATGGTACAGCGGCCGGGTCTTGGGAGTGTGTAAGTTCAAACTTACTAAAACCTCCCCAGTGATCACCGTCTGTAAGATCAAGAGAGGTCCCGGGAACTCTGAATAGACTAAGCCCGAAAACGTTGCAGGTACCTTCTATTTCAAAAGGTTCAGCCCTCCTACCATGAACTCTTATGCAGGACATATTGCCTTGTGAAAGCGAGACGCCACGCTCCGTTACGTGCGACATTGTATTGTGGCATTTCGCCTCCACAACGGAAACTGTCTTAAGAGTTCATGGTAAGGGGGCGGTTCATAATATCGGCGGTTGCTCATATTCACCGTATATCACGTAACCTGTGTACCATAATTATACAGGTTCGCGGTATTGCTTTTATTGAATTTTCCCCAAGTCTCCCGTTTATATTTCAAATCAAATCAAAATTCCGTAAGCTATCGAATAATTAATTAATTGCTTTTGGCAACCACTCATATTAGCGGTTTTGAACGACTTTGTATGGTTTATGGGTTTACATGTAATTAGATAATCACGAGGCTCGAGCGACTCTTAATTATGCATGAAATTATTCTGGAGATGTGTATAGAAGGAGAAGATGCCTTTAATTTATAATTTAATTTATATCAAGGGGATAATAGCTTCTAAATGTTTATATTGTAGTTACGGTGTCATTCAAGTCCTTATCTTTCTCGTAACTCTTACCGCCATTTCTTAGGGGAACAATAAGCTAGCACAATGTCGTCTACTCTTTTTCCTACGGAGTATTTTTGTTGTGATAACACATAATATTATGTGTCCAATGTTGCAAAAAAAAATGTATCTCTATTTACTTAAACCTAATGTGCTAAAAGCTGATATGCGAATCGGAATTTTAAATTTTCAACTAGAGAAGACACATTCTCGTAATAAATAAGCTAGGCGATAACGGTTTAAATGCTGTCATGCACATTATGCTCAAACACCCAGACTCAAGACAATTAAATTATTCGCGAATTAATCAAATACATATAACAAATCTTTAACCCCTAGAGCACAAATTGTCTCCCTAAACATTATCAAAACTTTAGGCAAATTCCTTACACATAGTACCTTACTTAATATTTAGGATTAGGCAACGGTTCATGTTCTGATATAGGTTAAGGATTAGACTACATTTGATACTTAATATTGGAATTAGATGTCATAAAGCCTGGCGTCGTCGACGCCAAGAGGAGGCGAGTGGGAGTTTGTGTGGGAAATTTATAGTTCTGTATTGGCGTGATTTATGTTTCAAACTACATATGTAAAGGTATAACGGTTGCATAGTTGCACAACCGTGTTTCTTCTTCTATTGACAGTAAAATCACTGATGATAGAAAAGAAGACATGAGCGAGTAATTTTCTACATGCTAAAGACGTTAATTAGTACGACAAGAATCTTTTGTAGTAAATGTTATGCAAAGTATTCTTTAACGTCACCATACCTTGGGTTGGAACCTATGCAGTGGTATGTGGAAGTCCTACCTGTTTAAAACATTATGACGTCTGCAAGATATCGTAGATTAGAAAAAGAGTATAGTTAAAGCAGGTAGGTACCTGAATACCGGACTGTAAAATCCTGAATATTAGGTACATTTCCATAAGCATTGCTCTACTTTAGCCGTGACTTAATTAGGATTAAGTAAAGTTAAGCTGTGCGAATCTCATAAATATTTTACAAAGTTTAGCTTATTTTACTGCAGATCTGGAAGTGAATTCGTCAACACTAATGTTGTACTTATACAAAGTTATTTTGAAAAGGGCTTTATAACGACATTTTTAAAGTTAAATTATGAGAAGTTCCACCCCCTACATGTTTCCGCTTGAACTGCCACCTCGACTGTATAATAACTTGTGTCTGACGCAAAAAGCCTCGTCAGCAATGTCAGAGTTATTATACACAACAAACATGCTAATGGCGGCGCTCACGTCACGGGAAATACGAATACATTGTTCGGTATAAGTGGTTTTTGACACGCCCGCTTTGCTTCAGCAGCAGATGTTTAATATAAACTGGGTCTAGGCATTAGATATTATATACTTACCTGACAAGTGATATGTTAGTTTTGTAAATTAATACTGCTCGTGTGGTTGACAGTGTTTATAGTTAGGTAAGAGCATTAATTGTTGCATCAGCATGTTAATGTCTAGTACACACAGGCCGTCCAATGGGCGATTCAATGGGGTAATTGTAATAATAACTCCGCTCGGCCGACTTTGATTAACACCGTTTGTTGTTATGGCCAGACAAGAGGACCCTATTCGGACTCCGGAATGGGCTTCATAGGTTTATAGAGGTTATCTATTCATATCTAGCTAGAGCCAGATGGAATTGATAGCTATTTTTATTGCCTTCAAAGTTCAGACGATTTCGGTTCTTAAGTAAGTTACGTATTATCTATATAATATAAACCAAAACTAAAAATAATCTTAAGAAGAAGATAAAAAACAAAATTAGATGACTTTGCAAGACTAGCTACCAATTCTCAAATGCCAATAGTATGTCTAAAAACCCTAAGGTTCAATCAAACATGTATAGCGTAGATTAAGTTAGGTAATAACCGACCTATAAGTTTGGGTCATAACATGTCACTGTCAAAAGTAGGATATTCCGTGTGTTCTCGTCAATGAATCTGGTACCTCTCCGAATTTGAGCTGGAACATTCTGACTTCCGGCCTCAGTAGCTAGAAACTCCCGTTAACTTATTAACAGCCGGTCTATGACAGACGTTTTAAACTTACGACCTCAGAATACAGAACTACAACCAAAAATGACTTTTTAAAGATGAGAAAATTCCTAAGAAGTTGTCTTTATAACTTTTTTAACGCTTTACGACATCTTACCAGGGCAACTGTTACTCGCTTCTACATTAAAATCAGACATAAAATGGAGCAGAATAGTATTAGTTTCGAACTGCAAGTCAATAGTACTCCAATAAACTTCTGCAAAAGTATATGAAGCGTTCAAGAAAAGTTCGATTACTTACATGGTGAGAGGTGTTGTAAGTATCTGTCTATAAAAGTTTAGGCTACGAACGCCACCTCGATATCAGCTGTTCGTAAATATTTAACCGAAGCCTCGTTTTACGCCAAGTTATGTTCGGAGCTTACTTGGTTCGGAATTTTAATGAACTCACGTTATAAGTGAATAGTTGTGCGAAATATTTTAAGGCGCGTCTCCTCTTACAACATTTCCACGAAAATTACTCCGTAACTGAATTTCCAGCGACCTAGGGATTTCTTCTGTACTTATCGTGGGTAAGTTTTACAAACATGAAATATCACTTGTACGCGCTTCCAGACTTAAAACAAACATCCGCGGATCACACAAATTGTTGTCCCGTGTGGGAATTGAGCCTGCAATGCCTTACGCGCCAGTTCAATCGCATAGCCCCTGCGCCAATCAGGTCGTGAAAACACTGAGCGTAACAAATCCGCAGTATTGTTACCGAGGAATGTTCGTTAAAAAGTTACAAGTGGGGACACACCTTTACGATATTTCATTGTTATTTATACCCAAAAATTTTAAGTGAACGAATGGCACGTAGTTATCCAGTCATTAATTAATAAATGACGTAGAATCCTTTTTAGGTTTTAACTATCAATAATGTGGAATAATACTGAGGAATGTGTCGGATCATCTGTATCGTTACAGCGCTTCACTAGCTGGGTTCTATGCGCGTGCTAAGATTTTCCTCACTGTCAAAGCTATCTTCAGGCTACCTTGAAAAGGCAAATAAGCCAGCCATGAATGCTAAATGGACAAACTCATTTTTGCATTCATTATTTTGGTTCAAAATGCGGATGAGGATTACGTCACATACAATAAAGGGACTTGACTATGCATACCGACCCAAAACGGGTTAAACCAACTCATTAAAGCTTTTCCCAAAACCCCGATTCAATGCGCATCATTAATAAAGTTTGACTATTCACCGAAAATATAATTTGAACAGCATTCATACGATATTTTGTGTCATTTCAGCGCCGAATTTTGCAACAGGTTGTAAAAATATAGCAAGCGCTTAAAGTTTCGCCGGGCTCAGTTTAAAAATAAATTAAATTAAAAGATTCTTTAAATTTCGTACTGGCACCCGAAGCTCATAATTACCGAACAAAAATTATCGTTCGATATTGAGATTTGTGACTTTTTGTCATTCGGATATGTAAGTACAGCGCGGTCGACGCCAATGGCAAGTCTTCTTTAGTAATGAACCGGAATGAACATTCTCAAATGCAATTTTGTAGCGATATACGACTGAAAAAAGAATAAGTTTTTGCTGAAACTCATAATTTTGATCAATTACAATATTGAGTTCACGTGATTGGTCATTCAGTTGAGCTGGGTCTGGTTAAAATGTTCGTCCCAAATCTTGGTCCCAAGACGTGATTCTCGATAGCCTTTTTAACTTCTCGATCATATTGCTTCGTCCCAGATTTTCCTCTAACTCTGTAGATAAGTGATAACATCATCAAATTCTCCTAGCTTACTCTGTAAGCGATAACATAATCAAAAACTATTGACAACACCTGGGTTTCTGGACCTAAGTCATAACACATTTATTTCATTTGAAAAGGTGTTAGAATAGCAAAAATCTGCACGAGCTTTACGTTCTAATGTAGAAAGACACATTTGCTGCGTGAGGTTATCAAGTTTATTGAATGTTAGTAAATGTGTTATCCTAATCTATCTAGACAGAGAAATGAAAAACGTGTGTAAAATAAAAGTAAAAGCCCTAAGTGCTCTCTTACAATAAATATTTTATACTTTCGGTTAGCAGTTAAAGACCATAGTTCTAGACTCATAATCTTCAAATAACTCAAATATCGAATAGATAATTCTTAGATAGATATTACGGACTTAATACTTGTAGCTAATGTCGGGTTTACTGAATGAATAACGACCAAAAAATGAGAAAAATATCCAGAATGAAAACTCAAAAGCTATCGAACAGTTGCCGGACATTTTTATTAAATCTTAACAATCGAATCATCGATAAAACGATGTAGCCATAAAACTGAAATTGGACGTGCAGCCGGCTTTAGTGGCACACACGAGACTCGGTATCGCACTCTCTGCAAATAAATTGTATTCTATCAAACACCCTGCATCAGCTTACTTTGCATAACATAGCATTTACTACACGAACTATATATGTATATACGGTTTTAAAATGGTCTGAACAGGGTCTGAACATGTTTGAATTTATAATGCAAAGTGCTTTATATAAACTAAATTGAATTAAAAAGTGTAAACAAGTAGGTATATTATTAATACTATTGTAAAAAAAAGATCAGTACACCATGATATGGGTCAACATATTAATTATCATCCTGTTATGCATCCTTTAATGTGGATTTTTAGCTCCGCAACCGGATCACTTTTCTATGAGCTTCCAACATAGGGAAGAGTTGTTAGTTGCATACTATGGATGCGTTCATTTGGTAATAACAATTCCATCTGTAAGTTTATTGCCCAACGATAAGCTGTTCCACCCTTATGGACCCACTCGTAAATTCTTATATTGTTAATATTTGTTATTCTGCTAGAAATTGAAGTTTTATTTTATAGGGTCCGTGTTATGGTGCCCACCTGACGCAGTGTCACCTTAATAACCGGTTTATAAGCCTTTTGCCCAGCACCCGATAGGTCATTGGGGACTCTGTGTAGGTAAAGTTATGGAACTTTATGAATTAGACCCACGTAAAATGTTGAAATGCTGCAAGGTCATGGTTTTGTGTCACTGTCCAAATACTTCGTGGTCGAGGGCGAGTTAAAGTGCGGTCCTAATTTCAAGAACTACAACATTATATATGTAAATAAGATTTGTGTATTTAATTTACGCTGTAATCAAATATCGTTCCTAATGTAGGGGATTTAGAGGCAAATGTCGTTTCTTTTATTTTGACGAGACGACGGCGGCATATTTGTGACTCAGTTTGTGGTTTTGTAGCTTTAAAACGGACGAAACAAATTGAATGACTTTTTTATTAACCCCTCGATGGAGTTAAAAGCTTGGCGAAAATTGGTGCATGGTTCGTTTTAAATTAATTCATTTTTCTTATGCGATCAAGAACTCAACATTAGGGTGCATAAAACCCTTTTACTAACTCACGTAAGGTTTGAAGTGCAAAACAATAAGTACTATCGTTAATAATAATAGGTAGTTAACTATGAAGCCTGTAACTGGAATGCAAGCTCCACTAGCGACAGGAACCAATTCTCTCACAATGGAGGCTGATTGTGTCCGCCACAATAACTAGGCGCTATGGATTGCGTCCGAGGCATACAGGTTGCATGCAGTGAAACTTCAATCAGAAGTACTACGTAATAATTTCAATAAAAAAAACGATTATTTTTCTTCAGTCTTGGGTGCGCTTTATAGATAAATATAATGTGAAATGTTTGGCGCTTCGAATTTGTGCGGCCGTAAAATAGAAGAATACTTAATGCAAATAACGGGACTTGTATTAGATACTATCTAGTCGTAAAGATCTGTTAAATATCAATTAAAACCTAATAAATCCATGCATTGGTTATATGAATGTATTGGCTGTACGTGGTCAGCCCCCCTAGACGAGTGGCAAAACGCATGTCGAATAGAAATGGAATAGAATCAAAAATTTATGGGGATGACATATGAATGTCATCGATAAAATAGTCGAAAAATTATGTCATCCCCATACATTTATCTTTCTATTCGTCAAGCGTTTTGCCA
Source organism: Abrostola tripartita (assembly GCA_905340225.1). Classification (NCBI taxonomy): domain Eukaryota; kingdom Metazoa; phylum Arthropoda; class Insecta; order Lepidoptera; family Noctuidae; genus Abrostola; species Abrostola tripartita. The sequence goes on from HG996494.1 coordinate 5,201,982, forward strand.
CTTGTCTAAGGGGCAGATCTGAGCTAGAGTACACTACGGATGATATCTTCTACCAATTTTACGTCGACGTTTACACAAAAATTGTGAAGTAGCTGTTAGGATGTTTATAAAAGAAAAGAAAAGTGGAAAACAACAAGTCGCTTATTTAAGAGCCGGTTGTATGGTAGTTAAACCCTTGGCAATCGAGGACCAGAAATTGCTTTGTACTTCTAAATAAGGCTTTGAGGTATTTTAAATTTAATATAGAGATCCCAGGTTGTGCACGAACAATATAGGTACCTATATAGCTAAACTTTCTATTTAAAAAAGAAAAAAGCCCTTATAATACGCCTACAAATTGCAGTGAGATTCATTAATGTTATGTTGGTGTGAGATAGGTTTATTGGAGAAATGTGATGGCTAACAATATTATCTAAGTGGGTATTTATTCTTCCAACCTTCCAGACTACGATAACATGTATACGTACCTACATATATCGCGGTCGACAATCTATAGGAGTTTAATCCGAACTCTATCAGAATTTAAACGCGAGACTCACTTGAATGCGGATCGTGTCAATGCTCAAATGGTCGGCACTGGCACTATTTCCGCTGCGAATTGAAAATATCTCGTATGTATTGTATCCGATGTGGCTTGTCACCTTCCTTTTATCAGAGTTGTATTGTGAATTGAAGTTTATTTCAAATGTCACTGTTCATCTGTTGCTAGGGAGCAGGCAAGAAGCCTTGTGGGAACTCTAACCATGTTTCAGCCACGTGTAAACATTCTTTTCCACAATTTGTAGGAATATTATTATATTGCTTACGTGGTTTTTCTTTCTAGAAATCTCTATATTCAGTATTGTCTTTTTGACACCTCAAATATTTTTATCATACAGCACCTACATCCTACAGCTTAAAATATGGATTTTTATTATCGCCGCTTTCAATATCTTGTGATTAGGAAATAACAAGTGTCGTTTATACCTACTGTACGTTCTAAAATTGACCTTTGACCTTCAGACAACAGTGGAAAATTACATTGTAACGAATATGTTTAGAGAAAGCTTACAAGTGTCGAATAATGTCTTCTCTACTCCGATACACTGGCTCTGGCTCAAACGAATATAAAGGAGCTCTTACGTAACATGATGCTGCTATATAAATGCTGCCATTAGGATTTCGGGTATTATTATTTTGGAAAAAGTTTCAGCTCCAAGATATCTTTAAAGTCCGCTTAACTAAGACAAATGCACTGAAACCCTATTATCTACGAGAACAGATTTTCCGTAATTTATAGTACTTAGATATATCCAATAATACACCTAATTAAGATGTAAATGTTAGGTATGACTTAAAATTGAAAAATTGGAAAAAAAACCACTTTGCAGCAGTTTTAATAAAGTTATTAAAATAAGAGAATGATTTAAAATTTCCAGACAATAGTATACATACTGACTCTGTAGACACACTTTAAATCAATTAAAGTTATGTAAACTAACAGCTAATGGTTTCACTTATCACGCTTATTAAATGGCTGAAATCAAATCAAATTCATAAAATGAAAATCAGAAGAAGAAAGAGAAAATCTGTACTCTAGTACGATACGACCCCACGGTAAATTTCTTATTCAATATAATCAACAAAGGTTCAAGACTTGAACAATTCATCCAATCAAAAAATTTATTCATCCTCAAGTTTAGTATAAAATTAATTAAGCAATCTTTCATTAGAAGTGCGACTTCAAAGAATCTTTTATATCTCGTCTCTTTATACGAGCGATACGACGTTATTTTGCGATTGACTTTCATTGCTGAGTAAGTACATATTTGAGATGTTGAGATCACTACAGTGCATCCATGTAGGGTAACCGAATTTTTGGGTCAAGGGGTCTCTGTATCGGTGGAAGTTTATTGCGGTCAGTTTCCGAATTTTGAAAAGTTTAGAGCTCTGTTGTTAGTTGAGTCGATAGTTGCTTCGTCAAAATTATATTGTTTTATTTTATATGTAGACACCCGGCTAGCAGTAGGACTGGTAAGTTGGCAAAGAGAAAGGTGCACGGTAGTGGGTTATATGAACCATATTAAGTTACTTTCAACCGTCTCTTATCTTAATAGTTTTCAATTGAGTACTCTACTGAAATTTAAAATACATCGACTATTACTGGTTCTATCTTCTATTTGAATGTCCGGAAGATGTTCTGAAAAAAGGCGAGCTTATAGCCCTATTCCTGCAAGCATGTATTAATTATGTGATGAGTATTAATGATGCTAAAGGGGAATGTCAGGGTCGTAGTAAATGGTCTCTATCCAGTTGGAAAACTGGCGTGAATTCATGCATGTATGATATCATTTATTCTCAACACATGAGATATTATAGAGCGTGCAAACTGCAAACGTCAGGAACGCTCCCTCGTGGTTATTATACAGTAAACGTATTAGTACGTACAGTAAAATGCATCACGTACAAACTCCGACAGTAGTGTAGTTTCTGTAACGGATATCTTAGTTATGACGAAAGGAAATGCGAAAGCTCGTGGAAGTTTGGTGAACTATGAAAGGCTTTCGACACAGCAAAAGTTTAATTAAATGGTAAAATACAGTTTCCGTTTAGGATTGCATGCTTGTACTACTACTATGGTTAGTAATTATGCTTCTGCCTAGCCGAAGATATGAATAGTCTAACTAAAGACTTTAATATGACGCATGCTATGTTAATTGAATACGTTTCGTAGCTCAATATCTTTCAGTTCATCATATTATGCATACCTCATAATTATTATCATCGACGATCTCAGAACAATAAGATGTAATAAGCCACTTAATTACTGTACTAGAATATCGAATAGTATCTATGTTCTAGTACAACACCTGGACAAGAGACGCTCAACATAAAGAGGATTAGCAGAGAAAAAGGGAGGCCTATACCCAGCAGTGGATGATACCGGGCTGAAATGATGATGATGATGGTGATGATGATGATGATCTATGTTCTACATAGTAATAGTGTTGTGAACGGAGAATAATTACTTATATAATGTTTACTATCTCCATGAAAAATCATTGGTAAGGTTTTATTTGACTAGGATTTTCTGTTCTTTTTTTATGATGTTATTCACGACGTGTGATACGGTGTGCCGTGTGGTATCCGGCCTAGAATTGACCTCCCCCTTTCCTCCCGTGGGTGTCGTAAGAGGCGACTAAGGGAAAATCCAGAAGATGGGCAGAAGCGTCTTCTGTAACTTGACCACCAGTACTGCGATCCCCAAGCCGCTTGCCAAGCGTGGGGATTATGGCAACCCCCCCCTAACTAAAGGAGAGGCCTTTGTCCAGCAGTGGACTTCTTCCGGCTGATGATGATGATGATTCACGACGATAAATCATAATATTATAGTATCATAGTATGTCGTTGTTCCTTGTAAAGTAGGTAAAATTTTATTTTCAGGAGTCTACAAAGACATTCTTTGCATAGGTCCCGGCCTAAATTATTCAAATTCCTTTAACTTAAATGTTATTACTCAATAAATGCTTTTTTTAATGAGAAACCGGAGTGGAAATTCTAAATATTAGTGATATTATGTCTTATTGATTAAATATTATTGTAACTTGTAGTTTGTGTGTAATATAATATGTGTATTTTTGATATAATACTCTCACTTAAATTGTACCTACTCAAATATTTGTACGCCGGAAACGGCAGAATATTATGGATCAAAATTTTTGTCACTTCTTAACAGTACCATATTCTTACAAATAAATGTTATCTTATCTTATCTTGCCACTCAGCGCGCCTATACTGAGTTCATCGTCTTTTGAAGAAAGGGTTGTTGAAAGGGAATTGTGAAATTTTTTATAACCCTCGTGTGGTTTATCATAAGTGAAAACTGTATACTTAAGCTACGCTGTGATGTTATGATCACCATCAAAAAGAGACTTGCTTTACACTAAAGACAATGTATTATAGGGTTAGCACGTGCTAAATAAATCTCTGAGCTATATCTCTCGAGGCAGTCGGTTGGAAAGTTTCGTTTCGTTACGTATTGGACCCACGCAATCTGACGTATGGCGGGTCTACCAACCTTATGATTTATACGATACATTTCGTCCGATTCTTTTTAGTTGCCGTATATAAATGTGAACCATTTAGTTTTTGAAGGCCACTAAGTATTGACTGGGTTTTTCACTATTGTTACTGTTTGCAGAACCTAGAGGGAAAAGCGGTACATGCTTTTTAGATCGTTTAATTTGAAAACGTGCGTATGTATTGAATTTTTTTCTGTAAATTGTTTTATTATATTATTATTGTAATGTAATGTAGTACAGTCACTTATACGTACTAGTACACAGTAGATACATACAAAGCCTTACCAATAACTTCTCCGAGGTTTAGAAACATGGGATTAAACTAAGCGAATAAATAAATAAAATAACAGTGAATCGAGCAACCGCGGCTATAAGGTCATCGAGCGGAGAATTGGCAGTGGATGGAACAAATAAAAATAAAGCTTTGGATTCGTCAGCGTTGATGAAATACAACAAAAACACTAAAGTGTCCGCCATATAGAGCGACGGCTTCGCGGATTGGACGATTAATTGCAAATCGCATAGGTACATTAAATAGTGCTTAACGAATCTAAGCAATGTTACAGGAAGATTAGTTCTCATTGAGTAGGTTTAGTCAGTTAACACCAGCTCAGAAATTATGTGCATGTATTTTATGATTATGGCAACCGCCCCTCCTCGAAAGGGTAGGCCTTTGTTCAACAGTGGACGTCTTATGGCTGATCATGATGATGATGAATAGGATGGTATGATCACCACGATAATTATTACCATTGGTTACATATTCATCAGTCTTACAACACTTATTTATATCTGTAATAAAAATAGTTTTAACCCATTCTGTGATCACTAATCCGCAATTTAACGACCACTCTACAGGATTAGGAACGAATGGATTGATAAAAAACCACTGCATAAATCAAACGCACGGGTTACAGAATAGTACAAAAATAGTTTTCATGAAGAAATGTTAATCCTAAATTATTTATTTTCGAAGTATGTTGAACTTTAGCAGTAATTTAAATAAAACTGCAGACAGATGACGTAAATAAAAACGCCGTTTACATTGATACATAACTGATCATACTATAGTATCTAATTCAGTATCCTAACGCAAAAAGTAAATTAAAAATGCATGTATTGTTCCGGTTGAAAGAGTGCAGAGATTTGTGAAATAAATAAGCTTGTATCGTCCACACGGTGGGTTAGGCCGGCGCACGGTTCAATTTCCTACGGGACCGTTTTGCAACCGTCGAACATCCGCACTCCGTGTATATTGATGAATATCCAGCCAAAAATAGCCGACCAGTTCGTAGGACCAAAATATGTAGTACCTACGTACGTACCTACGTACCTATATCAAACTTGTCGGATCCATTGCATTGCTCTTTTGCTTCACCAATGTTACTATACGGTATTATTTATTCAGTTGTTTTTTACCGTCAGACCTTTACTTTTTATTTACCTAAATTCCTTGAAGTTGAAGGCAGGCTTACAACATTGTATTTCAAGCTAAGTTTGTGTATTATATAATTATTATTGTTTGAGGAGGTTTTGGATGATAATAATAAACTCCTCAGCTGATTAAGGAAAGCTCCTACTGCTAGGTATTATTTTCATTGATAGATTCTCGGCACGACTGATTATATCTCTCTATTACTTTAACAAATGTACAGTTAGATCACAGTGTATATAGTACATAGATTATTGTCAGTTAAGGCGTCTAACAAAATACTAGACCTTATAACATTCTACAAGTTGCATTTTCCTACAAATATAATATCGATGCTGCATTGTGGAGCATCGTCAAGTATTACGACCTTCATAAATTCCAGACGACTTATTCTTTAAAATTACATTGTTGGCGTCTTTTGTCCAGTATTAATAGTTTTCGATTCCGTCTATGTTGCTACAGAGTTGCCTTTACTTATACAATGCTGAGACGTGTGAACAAATAATTGGTAACAGGAAGATGATAACACTATAATAGAGATTGCATGCCATCCAATTAATCTTCTGATCAATGAACTGACACCATTAGTGAACCTCACCTAAGCTGTAATTAATAGGTTGCTCATGTATTGATTTTGTTTTTAACATGCTTTTTTACTTGGCTGTCAGGACTTCTTGCCATCGCTGCATTAACACGAGTAAAGTTGGATGATTTGGAAGATGTTAGTTAGGTTTTAGGTAAGCATACGATGTGCTTTTGATTAATATGATGATAAAAAAGAGTACAAATAGTGTACTAGTGCTTATGTGCTTCTCAAGGCCATTTTCAAGTAAATTATCTCGGTGTAGTTACAGGATTCACTGGGAAATTTAAGTTAAGTAGCTAATTAAGTGTAAATATAACTAACCTATTTAAACACTACCTAAATAATTTTGAAATTGCCAATCAGTCTAAACTGTATGACGAAAAAGGTCAAAGAAAGTGACTCCACCAAAAAGCCAAACTCTGATTACGTTAATCGCCTTGTTGACAGTCAGGAGCGGGATTAACCTCGCTAGGCAAAAGAAAAATAACTTATGATTTATGACGCTGCTAGTATTGTTAGTTACGAGTTACTCACTCTCACTCACTCACTCACTCATCCCACTAATACAGTAAATATAAGCTTGCATATTATCATTACACGTTTCGGATTCCGTCACTCACTCAAGTAATACTGAGTTTATCGTGGATTTGAAATAGTGGAGAATATGATCTCAGTAATTATGGAGTGCACGTAACCCGCGTGAATAACTAATTATGTGATTGATTTGTGTAAGTATTTATGCACCTATCAACTGTGTAGCCACATGCTTAAAATGTGCAAAAAAAATCCAGCAAAACGATGGTCAGGAGTATTTATAAAAAATGATGAATCAGTTTTAAACAGTCTGCCAATCTCAATTAATTTTGATATCAAGGTAAAATATGTAGATAAATTTGATATTGAGTTGCAGCGGTTAGAATACCATTGGTAGAAATTCTATAACATTCAATTGAGCACCACCAGAGTTGACCATTCAGACCATTTCCGTATCGCTAATTTGCATGCAACTAATGCGGCACCAAAGGCCCCGTTAACCGCAAACTGACGCTAGTGATTATTAATCCATTATTAATAGACGTATCTGTGAGCAATGGTGCCTAAATGATTTCTAGTTAATGTACGCGATGCCGCAATTCACATTCTATTAGTTGGGCTTAAAAGGATTTCAAGCTCGTTTTCCTTTTAAAGGGAAAGCGTGATAATGTTGTACCGTCACGGTAATTACATTCATAACCATTAAACCTGCTCGTTTTTTCTATTGTATGTGCGAAGGCTTAGTTGTACGTTAATTTAAAGAACTCCTAACAAAACGTCTTAAAAAATATGATTTGGCTGGTGGCTTCTCGTAGTGCATTACACAGACCGCGCCGCCCAGCCCCCTTACTATGAACTCTTAAAGCAGGACCGTTTAAGATGTTGAAGCGAGGCACCGCTACGTGCAGTGTAATGCGGCGTCTCGCTTCCACAACGTAAACTGTCCTGCTTTAAGTGCACATGGTACGGGGGCAGAGCTTATATTTACGGACCAGCAAAACCGACGAACGAGCTCCAGCCACCTCTTCTCACTTGGCTAAGCTTAGCGCAAACGCGGCTAGTGTTATTACGCGCCGTGAAAAGTCACCATTAGATATGGCTAATGACATTACCATGTCCTTAGGAATTCTTAAATACATGCTAATTTCACCATCTAAAAGAAATATAAAAACGTTTAAAAACAAAGTTACCTGCTTTCATCATCATCATCATCAGCCAAAGACGTCCACTGTTGAACATAGGCCTCCCCGTTTAAGCGGGGGGGTTTGCCATAATCCCCACGCTTGGCAAGCGGCTTGGGGATCGCAGTATTGGTGGTGGAGTTACAGAAAGACGCTGCTGCCCATCTTCTGAATTTTCCCTTAGTCGCCTCTTACGACACCCACGGGAGGAAAGGGGGTGGTCAATTCTAGGCCGGATACCACACGGCGCATTACCTGCTTTATATAAACATAATTGTTGTTTGTTTCGTTCTGAATTTATATAAAGACGATACAATTCTTGACTCTTACTGAGAGCTCATAAGTGGAAGTTATACAAATAAGCAATGAATGAAGACGTGATGATTATAGTTTTAATTATGTGTCTAATCTAAACTTCATTGATTATCATTTGGTGTTAAAATATCACTAGCATACAGATTATGGCGTATTACCTACATTAAAGAGAATGAACATGATAGGAAGTCAGCTCTCACTGCTATGAAGCAGTGCTCTCAAGGAGTCATTAAGATAATAATATTTCCATTAGTCGCCATCTACGACTTCTAAAGATGATGTGGAGTGGTATTATTATTTTCGTCCTGTGTTGTATCAGGAAAATAGGGTAATGACGTTACATTGGCTAAATACATTTTCATTTTCATATTATTATTGTCAGGACACTATTGATAGATTTTAATTTAAATAATTTTACTCTCAATGTAAATACTTTTTAACTGTATGAGTTCCTGTATTGCAAAGTTTTACCAAGTTTCAAAACTGCTTAAGAAAGTGGGAGCATTCTTAAGTCATTCCAATTGAATAGTCTACAGGTGGATAAAGTCAGTAAGGGGCCAGACTCCTGTCATAAAGTCGATGCACCAGCTTCTGGATATTGAACGGAGTTTAAATCGACTACTTCAACCCGGTTCGGTCCCGACTACAAAATGAATAGTTAATACTAATAATTTTTAGACGATAATTATTTACAAAAAATAATATACTTTTCTGTATTAGAATCCCTAGCGATTTTCCTTTACTAACACCTATGTCATCAATGAATCACAATAGACGCTCACTAGAGCAGGTTACAGCGCGTTATCAGCCACCCACCCACCTATTGTTTACGCTACGTATAAAAAGATACAATTTTCTTCCGACATCACTTTATCCAACCAAGTGTTATGTAAAGGGAAAGCTTCGGGAAAAGATATATTCGACATATCCGATTGTATGGGAGGCTTAAACTAGTTCCATGGATTCACTACTATAGCACCTTATGCCTATTCATTTAAGGTTCTTTTTAGATCGGAAGATATTGCCATATTCGTAGGTCAAGAACGATTGGCACCAAAGAAATGAAACACATTTAAAGGGTTATTCAATAACAATGCGTGAGTTCAGTGTGTATTGTCCGGAATAGATCGTAATAATTTTGGCCAGTTTTTGTGCCGGAAAATGGAAAATCCGTTTCTGAAAACGAAACTGAGTATGATTGTGTTTATACACCACTTCCTTGTATAAATACGAAAAACAGAGGTGGACTACTTAAGGCTAGTATGAAAAATGTTTTTCCTGTACGCTATCCGAGTATCCGTGCCAAGTATTTGGGGTTCTATCAACATACAACACACTTGTTTTGTAGAGAATAATAAGATACGTGAATAAATAGATACATTTTACTTATCACAGGCAATGGAAGAATTGGTTAAAATTATATCTCAAAATCAATGTAATACAAACTTACCGTCTATTTTATGACAACATTACAATCCTAAAATATTTAACAGTCGACACTCTAAAGAACTTTAATGCCTAAAGCAGCAAAACCGCAATTTACATAAGTAGGAACGTCACTTGAAATCTTTTTCACAGCCCTAGACGTGACTGGTGATCTAATTGTATGAAAACCTTCGCTAGCAGCGATCTGTTACATTCACGCCGCGTCGCATCATCAAACTGCGTAATGGAACAGAAAGTAAATAAATTTAAGTCTTTTCTTCGATCACTAACGTAGATTTTTCTCACAGCAACGGGGAATGTTAAAATTATTCATTATTCCGAGCGAGTAGGCGACACTAAAGGGATAGGTAAGGCCGCGCGAAGTCATGACTTTCGCAATAAATGTTTGTCCCTTGTGTCTAAAATAGTATATAGCAAGTAGGTAAGGACTGTTTTTCAAAATAGTAGCAGCATTGTACACTTATTGTTTTTGTTTAGCAAAAGGAAATGAATATACCACAAAATAAACAATATCTTCAAAATCTCCTTGAAATAAGCAGCTACTTAACTTATTGTTTCTTTGTGTTTTTTACAAGGCATAAAAATTATAAAGAGGTCTCCAACATAAGTGCCTTTAAATAGCTTAAGTAAATCACAACAGTATTAGCTTTCAAATTGGAATTATGGAAGAAATAAAACATCAATTTGAATTCGTCGAAAATGTACAAAGTAAATCATATCGAACCACCTAAAGTAGGTTATCAGTCAATGTTAGAATTTCATGAGAGCAACAACTTCGTGTGTGGCGTACTTCAATGGTATCGAACCTATCTACGTACTTATGTAAATTGCTTACCTACAACCTACAAGTAAGTACCTAAATCGGAAATATTTATTTATCGTAAAAACATGTTAGTCAGGGTACCACGGACCATTTTTAAAATTGATTAATATGAAGCTAATTTTCCGTGAGTAGCATCGTTTTGATGAGACATTTTCTCTTACAAAAATTCTTGATGAGATATCATAGAAACCATGTTTTTACTGTTGCTTAGTTAATATTTATAAAATTTAACAGCCACACTATCTTACATTTTGCGTGGTGCGTTTTCCTGGTTCTACGCTCAAAAGTTGTAGGGTGATGTTCTGCCCCTGTTAGCTACCACAATCGAGAATCTTTGTAAGAGAAAAAGTTGGACGTCTCATCAAAATGAAGCTACTCATGGAAAATTAGCTTGACGGTAATAAATTTTAAAAATGGTCCGCAGTAAAGACACAAAATGTAGAGCAATCTTAGTAAAAGAAAATGTTATAGGATTATATTAGCAATTTAACTAAGTAGTTTACTATCTAGTCTTTAATAATTTCAAAAGTTCTGTAGCTTTTCCTAAGCTTAAACCTAATCGAAGAAACTGTAAGATGTCAGTATAATTCACCCGATAAACTTAATTTGTGTTTGAGGACAAAGCCAATTTAAGCTACGTTTCTTTGAATGAACCACTGTCCTCGATATATTATCGATCGATCGATATACATTTAAAAAGGATAAAAAGATATAATAATTGTTCTAGACGAATGGAAAATTATGATATTTAAACAGGTGTTTAATAATAATACATAAACTGAATATAACTAAATTAAATGGTAAGTAATTAGTTTGTTTGAAGTTAAATATTTTATTTTGCTCGATGTGAATAAAATAGAAGGACTAGAATAATTAAGAATGAAATAAATGGCAGAAGTAGTACCTATAATATCTAGTGAAGTATGGACTTAAAACATAAATCTGATGTAGATTGATAAGCATAATTATGTTTTGGACTTGCCACACAGATTTAGATATTTTACCAAAGGAATAAGCTAAGTAGGTATCTTCAAAAATGTTGAGTCGACCTTTATTTTTATTACACCTAAAACTCACATATGAGCCAAAAATAAACGCTCTCAGTGCTAGTTTCACGAACAAAAGGGAAATTAATTAAGTTTTGTAAGTCGTTTGTAAATTAATAAAGGCTCTTCTTCCAAAACTGTTCCGGCATACTACGTCACGAAATTGGCTGCTGGCTTCGTCGCGAGTTAAAAAAAACTTTTGATTTTCACTCCGAATTAAACAAGATATTGTTATTAATATAATATAATATGTATAGCATGCCTGAAATCTCAAGGAAAGCTTGCAGGCTTGCATTGTTTTCACCTTTAACCACTTACAGTATTAGTTCCAAATGGGTACTATAGGGGTTGAACCTATTGTTACTTAGAAAATATATAATGTTAAGATCATAAGAAAATGAAAGTAATAATATTATTGTGTGGCTTAAAGTTACTGTATGATGTCGAATTATTATCGCCACATTTTTTTATTAAATACCTTTAAAAAAATACAACAGTGTAATGTATTACCTACGTCTTATAATATACTTGTATTAGCCAAATAAAGAGTAGTTTAATTAACATCGTCAGCTTGCTCTTCACTTGCAGTCCAGACAACAATCTAATTCTCTCTAATCAAGTTCAAAAAGTCTCTTGCAGAGGTCAATAGGTGGTAGACTGCTCAACGTGAAAAGTTTGGGAAAGAAGCTATTTTGAGACTTATTGTCTTATAAACTTTAGCTGATTATATGTGTTCGTCAATGATCTGGCTAGCTTCATACGATTACTATTGACAACAGTAATTGGCTTTGTAAGATTTTAGATTTCTGCGGTTTCATCATGCAAGTCGGCCGAAACGACTTAGCTCTTATCGTATGAGGTAAATGGCTTATTATGGCAAAAAACCTCTGTCTTTTAGTAATAGCCTAGAGTTTTTTTCCGAATAGTCTGATGCTATTAGCTCCGTGATAGACCCGCGGATCCTTTGATTTCACCAGACTTGCGGTGCCATCTAACCATGACTGTGACGGAATCTATTCCGTCTAGCGTGTGCGCAAATAAAAGTGCACTCTGTAGAGTTTTACCCAATTTATTATTTCCTGCTACCTATTATTATACTACCTGCTATTTAATCAAAAGGAATATCATTAGGGGAGTAAACAAGTCCAAAGAAAACAGGATCATAGCCACTAAAAATCTGTGATCTTAGTCTGGCCACTTGCAAAACAGGCACAACTGCAATCTACCTACTAACATTTCTGTCCGTATACTTTTTAATAACCCTGTTCATAATACAATATTAAACAAATTTCGTAACTTTCAAACCTGTAGATGCCAAGTTATGAGCAAAATTTCATCTAAGTTTCTTGACACGGCTTGACGTAATCATGTTAAAGACAAAGTTTTATCAACTAGATTTTCTAAATACTTTGTCAGACCAAGTTCACTATTTAAATCAGTAGATGTAATAACTTTTGATATCTGAATTTCATTTAGCACGTCATGATATTTTGTACCTAGTATCCATTTATATATTCTTCATCTTGCTAACATATTTTGAGCAAAAGATTGTGTGATAGATAGATAGATAGATAGATTTCTCTTTATTGTACACCAAATATAAGCTTAAGTACAGTCTAAGGATAATGTACAATGGGCGGTCTTATCGCACTAAGCAATCTCTTACAGACAACCTTAGGATGGACAGAGTTGTATTAACAAGAAGGCAAGGGTAGTGTGCGGTGTAGCAATCTTTAATATAATTAACTAAAGGCATATAAACATTACTTATATATTATACAGTGCATATATATTATATATATATATATACTATATACATATGTATAGATACCATAAACTATAAAGGAACATGTAGAGAAGATGAAATGACAAAATAACAAAGTATTATAAGGATAAATAGTGTTCTTTGACAGTTTTTTTAAATAATGAAATGGATTGAATGCGTCTGACAGAAACCGGTAAGGCATTCCATAAGCGCGCAGCTTGAACTGTAAACGACTTACTAAAGAAATCTTTGCAATGCGCTGGTATTTGTGACCCAAAAGCAAATGTTTTTTTTAGATTTTAGATATTGTTCAGAGGAACGGTACTAGATATTATAGTCTTGCGCTTCCTTAGGTTTAAACTAAAGAGTAATCTAAAGTGTTTTTCTGTATCTATCAAAATTTCTGTATCTACAGAACTGTACTACTTTTACCTAAAGAGTTGGGGTATTGCAACACTGTCTTCAATTTGCAATGTTGGTCCTAGCGACTCACGACCTCTAGCGTCCTCCATAATTTATAACTATTCATTCAAGAGTCGCACTTGTAGCCACAGACACTAAGACATAAAGTTGTATGTTCATTTCTTCTTAGGAATACTATTACAGAAATTACTTAGATACCTAGCGCAGTACAATACACTTTTGTAGATAAAGCCGATCTGTCGCGTCATTTATAAATAGCTGTTCAGGCACAGTATTGTGAAGCTTGCCTTCTATTCCCCGCACGTCTAAGTTGATCTGGCACAGTTCCAGTTGCCAACAGTTCTAAACTGTTGTAACAAAAATTTCAAACACACATAACTTGAAATTATCGAACTTCGTCTCAGCTTTGTTTATTTGGCGCATTTAATTGATATTAGTTCATTAAAAACTAAAGAATACCCTATAATAATATATCTGCTTAGATTATGAAATGCAATGTATTTTATTCAGATCACGATATCACGTCTTTAAAATTTTACCACCGCTGCATTTATTTCCTGCTGCACGTAGGTTTTTTTAAGTTTATCTAACATAAATCGCGCTTGTATCGTATTACCTCGAAGAGGTAAGCAGAGTATAGTATACAGTATAGTAGTACACCCACATTTCGCCTGTAGGTCTCAACGTAATAGAGGGCGAGTCCATTGCCATACATTACTAGGCTCCGGGTTGCTACTGAGAATAACCTAATGGAAAACCCCAATAACACTTTGCCTGACCCAGGATTCGAACCCAGGACCTCATGCTTTGCCTTCGCGCTTTGCGACCACTAGATCAACGAGGCACTTAGTTTATTAATACATTAAATTACAATAAAAAAAAACCAATACAGTATTGTTCAGCGGTTGGTTAACCGCGGTGCAGGTCTAACTACCGGTGACTCAATAAATTAAATATTTCATGAGAATACCGCGCTCGCAACAGGATGTCCGCTACGCTCTACCTTACAATATGGTTATCATTAATATTTAACCGTTAAAAACATTTTGACAACAGGTGTAAAGCACAAAATGATAATTTTAATTTGCTGCCCGCAGACAAGGAGTAAAAAAAGTCAAGGAGAAATTTTCTGAATCTCCAAAAATTTCAAATCGCCTATTTTTTCACATCGGCTACCAGATAATACTATTAAAATATTTATAGAAATATAGATAATATGTAAAAATACATGGAAAACCCTGCCTGGGCTTCCTGGGCTAGGTAACCTATAGATTTAAAAAATGAGCATCGTATAAGACGTATTCAAAATATTTATACACTTCGGCTTAAATAACAAGATCTCTAAAGAGGACTTAACATTGAAAAATCTCAAAAACTAAGCTCAGATTCTAAAAGAAGAGTTTTAGGGTATTTTACTTGACTTATTCTAAAAGTATCCTAAGTGGGGCCAGGCATTTCAAGGACAGACATTGTATACAATTTGCTGTTTTCCATCTCTTGGCAAGCAAAATAGTTTGACTGAAATGCTAACAATGAGTTGTCATTTACGTAACGATATATGGGTAGGGAAACTTTCAAAGTAAATTCCAAAGCAGTGGTTAAAATAAAACGAGGTTTAGGTATTAGAAATTTGTTGAGATTTCTAAAGTTAGGGTTTTTTATGAAATTACTTTATGAAATTTAATACTTTCATAATTATATTAACTGGTAAATAAACGAGTTCTCTTTTAATTTTATTATTTTTCGGAATTAAATATTTTTTTAATTACATAATTTCAACACACGTTTAATTCGGTTCTATTTACTCACGGATAATAGAACCGGATGTGATGCCTGCGCTCGCTAGTTCGCTATCGGTTTCTGAATATTGAAATTATTGTTCATTTGAATGCATTGCCATAAATTGGAAGTCCCGTCACTAAGTTAGATCAGATTATTCAATATAACGCACACAATATCCTTTGTGTGCGTTCTCGAAAATTTGAATGGTCTAAAGATTTTTGTTATTTCTGGTTGATATACGAACACAAACGATGGTTGTTGTGAAAGTGAGATAAGTGCTACTATATTCAAATATATCAGAAACTACCAAGAAGGTTGCAAGTGTTCCAGATAAATTATTCGGTTGACATCACTCTCTCTCTCTCAAAGCCTCTGACTTATCGGTTTGTATTTTCAAAAGGTCTTTTAAAACAAACGGAAGACTTTTCAAGAAGGAAGTGTAACCTTCAACACCCTATTTTGCTAATCTGTCATCAGCAATAATATATCCACCGATCCGATAAACAATGAAAGAAAAACCTACGTCTATGGTCACATCAATCTTACAGAGTCTGGTAAACAGGAAAATTCTTATTAATTCCTGTCGACTAAGCTAGTACAAGTATTGCTATTTAAATATTCATGTTAGACTAGTTGGGCTTGCGGGTTTATAAAGAAGGCCCTTTACAAATAATGATGTAGCCAGATTTACAACGCAGCATTAATTCCCAAACCCAGAAAATATGCTAGTGTTTTTCTAAAAAAAATATAGAAGTAGGTACTATTGTGTACACAAAGTTGAGCTCTTTTATGAACACGAATAATGCTCATTTCTATGAAACACAATCTTACTTTACATTGTTATAAATATTCTCCAGATACGGCAGGTAAATTAGATTTCATTCATAACAATTTGCTGTGTTACTTACATATACAGAACATTAGGCTTTACTTTCTATTATTTAGACGACAGTATCTACAAATGAGTCTGCGTACAAATGTCTAGATTTCACGCAGGCTTGTCAGCCATTTGCGCCAGATGCCTACTTAATTAGGTCGAGATCTTGTCGAGCTTATTAAGGTGACGATCTTACCGTAAGTGATGCTATACACAAGATAAGACGCTGTATTGTGTCTACTTACAGTTGCTGGAAAATTATTTTGGCCTCAACTATTAGGTACATATTTAGTTCTGATTAGTCAGAAAACCTCTCTTTAGGTATGCTTGTATTCAAAGAAAGTAGTAGGTATACGCGCGGCACATAAAAAAAATACTAGATCCTAAGTATTTCTATCTATGCAATCAAACAAACAATCTGCAGAAACAAACTACAAAATATACCTTTACATAATAAAAATTTTAACCTCCTAACTAAAACAAAGGATTCGTAATCTTAACCATGTCTAAGTGACACGTGTTGATGAAGGTAAGGCGTTTTGGGGAGTCGTTCTCGAGTAAGAGTGACAAGGGCGCGTAGGGGTTTGTGGCGACAGATAGCGACATGTGCTTAACGGTTTACGGATTGCCTGGGCATCAGAAGTCGCGGGATTTACACCTCAAACTTTTGCTAACATGTTATAGTTACAAAGCGAATCAGTTTACACGAATAACTGATTATTAAAATTCTACCGTTTATTTTTGTCAACCTGCCGTTGACATTCGGCAGCCAATGACGAAGAATGTCTGCAGAGACAAAGTAATCGGCCAACCCCTTTTCATTACGGCTAATGTAAACTCAGTCATAATAATATTTTCTTACCCATTTTACGTTAAACACCCGAGCGTTAAAAAAAGACCCTTCTTCTTTTTTCGTCTTGCAATGCGAGCGCCATCTGCATCTGTGAAAGTACGAGAAAAAGCGAATGAAGTAACCTTTGACCTATTATTGTAACTGAGGAAATTGTGAAGGAAATCTTATTACAGAGAATTAATGGTTTAGGCAAGTGAGTGTCTAAATGTTACTCGTGGCATTGTTCTCAACATTAAATCCCCTTAGGATTTTTTGTTTATCTTGTGGCTCCTCTTTGTTAAGAGCTTAATTCGACGGAATTAATTAATTTTATCAAATAAGTAGGAACCTCTCATTTACTAACCAGTGAAACCTGCAAAAATGAACGACAAAAGTCTCACATAAAACAAACTTTTTTATGTGCCACAAATAGGTAAACACGTAGTTTTATTGAAAGCCAACATAACCTGTTATAAGATTGGACCTTCACGACAATATAATAACACTAATATAAATGTCGTACTAATAATAATATTGTGCGTCCATAATAACAATCAATTGGAATACGTGACCGGAATGTGTTTCTAACTTTTTTTTCCTTTGTGTAAGATCTCGGGAGCGAAGTAAGAAAAAGTATTATTCCGACTATTCTTGTAGGTTTCCCTCTATAAATGGTTTTAATAAACTTTTTGAAATCGTCGACGTTCATGTCGTTTTGTTTTTATTGTTGTTTTAGTAAACGATATGGTTAAATGGTTACCTGATGCTATGTTAGTATACTTTTGTTTAAATAATAAAACGTTGTTTTAGTTTTATTATATTTGATTCATCAACATGTGAACAACATCAACAACTAACCATTGTATGTGTCACCTATACCTACATAATGCATGGTTCGTTGTTCAGTTGTTCCCTGCATGTAAAAGGCCTCACAACAAATGGGAGTTATCTCACTATCTTTTTATCTGCAGTTGTTTCAACATTTTAGCAAAAAGTATGAAAGAATAAATTAATAGTTGCGCGGAAGATTAGAAAATTTAACGACTATAGTAACTTTTCTAATGTAACCTTAGGGCGATGGCGTTCGACAAAACTGTCAGTCTAATCCAATATTCATAGTAAAGACAGGACAACGTCTGTCGTCAGCTGATCTAATCGAAAATGTTTAAAACCAGTGTTTAATTTATCCGTTTTCAAAGTAATAAAACTGCAGATGTATAAACTTCAAGAAACACGATATTAAAAAGATTTTCTTCAAAACATGTTCAATCGTGACAGAGGTTAAGACAATACAAGAAATAGTCCGTAAGGGTCAAAGCGTGTAAATTATTTTGTAAGTGAGAAGACCTTTTCTCTCAGATTTCTTCTGAATTGATTTATTAAGGAAAACCCCGACGTTTTTAGTGAAGCATCTGTTGGCCAGATTTATAAAGTGAGACAGGTGTCGCCTGAAGCGAAATAGGATCCCATAGTTTTCGAAATAAGGAAAACAACAGTCATGCGGTAACATCCAGTTATTGTAGGTCATCAGGTATTAAAATTTAGGTAGAGATGATTCTAGCCATGAGTCAAAACAAATATTGTGGGAGTACGCAAACATACTACCATCATATATTAATTAAGTAGTGAATAAAGCATTTTTTTTTAATAATTTTGCTTATCCCGTTCATACTCATACAAGCATTATTTGGCGCATGTGCGACTGTGTCCCTATTAACGTTTGTCGTAGATACTTTCCATATAACTAAAAATATGAATAAAAAAATGTTGTTTCTCCAATTATTTTTACAAGATAAACACGACCATTGATCGACGACGCTGTTTATAACGTGTGAGGTCCAGTGTCCAAATTAATTAAGCTGCGCTTGGGCGTGACGTAATTCATTAGCCCATATTCGTTAATGGGCGTGTATTGGCGTGTTCGCCGACCTGTCGTGTTCACGGCGAGAATATAATCAGATTGCTGAATCTTGTTCTATATTTTACCTTCAAATGTTCAACGAGAACTTACCTTGTATTTAATGTAAACTTCTTGCAATTCTGTCGGTTTGGGGTAAAACAGATATTATGATTTAGGTACGTATGGTATAAGTACATATTATACCTACTTGTCTATGATGATTACAATACATGGCCTAAACGCTCGACATACGTTTACGAAATCAGTAAACTACCTGTCTTTAAGTATAAGATTCTGGTAGTGGCAGTAATAAGGGAACAATTAATTCCAAAAATCAGTAATAAAGATTGACGGAACGGTAAATTAAATTTTCAAATTCTTCAATTAATAAGTTACAGAACATATTACCATTACTTAACTTTATAATCCCATTGCCTCTCACGACGTGACAATTTCTAAATGACATAAAATTTACTTATCTTGGTGAAGCGAATGTGGAGTTTTGTTGCCCAAATTAAATCGGGTCGGCTCGACAGATTAACTGGACTTTGTACGACGATTTCAGTGTACGCTGTTTTTAATTAGAATTAGCTGGGATTGTGATGGGCTCTCGGTACTTAAAAATGTTGGAATAACGTTAAATTTATTTTTTATTTATGTGTATAATTCTACTAGGTACGGTGGACTACGGTGGTCACCGTATTGAAATGTTGAATACATTATATAGTCGGTCATACACTGACTCTTAAAACAGACTAAATTTATACAGGTCCCGTATTTCTGCTGAATAAAAAAAGACTTGCGTTATCAAAAGTTAAGAATCGCCTGATAGATAGCTATAGGATAGGCTCTAGTCAAAGTTGGAATGAGTCCACAAATGATTCTAGATTAATATGGATTGTTGAACTTATATAACAATACTACGACATAATTATGAATTAAAATACTCCTGTTTCGATATTAAAAGCTAGTGTCACTTTTAATCTGATTTATAAGCCTTTGTAAAAGGTAACTGTAAATGAACCTTATCATAATATTACGTCAAAAATAAATTCTTTCTCATAAATGTCTAGATAGACATAGGGCATTATTCACAATTCCAAGGAAAACCGACTACAGAAAAATCTACTCTGAAAACACCGAAATTTGACAAAGTGCTGTCATCACTAAAGAAATAGCTAGAATCGGCCAAGTGCGGTTGGTTGTACCTAGATGTTTTCGTAGACTAAATGGAAAGGAGGTCACGGAAGGTCATTTAATACTAAAAATAATTTGAAGATCGTGTTTCGAGCTAGATGTGCTTGAAACGTCACAACGTTTAATATTAATACTTTTTTAGATCGATAGTGCAACTAGATAATGTAGGTACACGTAATTATAATACGTTTATATATAAGTAGATATATAAGTCAAAATTATGCTTATCACAAAGCAGATTTACATTGTGGAACTTTAATACACAATTATTATCTTTTTGTCTTTTCCTTTGACAAAGGTTTTTATAGTCTTGTATACCTTAGCGCGGAACCTTAAAAAGGTAAAACGGTGACAATAATTCGCTAAAATTAATGGTTGGTCGTCAAATATTTTGATACATATGTAGGTAATGTACCGACAAATGTGTATTGACAGTTGAAAAATTGTATCTGACGTTACGAACTATGTGAAAAAGAGGCCAGTTTAGGCCTCGACTCAGTGTCACACCGTCACGTAACGGACCGAATAAGTTTTATGGCTGAATATAAATACAAGTATGAATTTATGATGGTTGTTTTCTCATGTTTACATTTAAGACACATTTCGATTCGTTAATATTGAAGTTACACATGTTTATTGTCAATTTTTTGTTTTAATCAAGGCGCAATGATAAAGATTGGAGATCCCGAAAACACTTTTTTAGTCTGAAACCTAATCCAGCAAAAGCGTGGTACCTATTATATTATTATAAATCAACTTAAAACTGATTTTATTTACTTAATTACACATAAGAAGTTATACCTAATATCTAGATGATAGTAGTGAAGCACACTGAATTAGGAATAGCGAGCTCAGATCTCTCAGTGTTCAAAAGCTAAAGGCCACCAAGTAATACAATTGTTAGCTGAACAAGCTCTACATGAATATTGTCCTCTGCTACTAACTATTTCCTGTGGTTTTGTTACGGTGTATTGTGATACTAGTAGAAAAAAAGCGAAAGATAAACAAAGTGATGTTATTTACAACCGACCAAAAAAAACTACGATTTGTACACGCGAAGCTCTAAATAAATTAGTTTCCGTACAAACAAATCGTTTAACTTTTGTTATATTTTGGGATTTCAGTGGCCTTAGTTAAGCACGGTTTACAACCGAATTCGGTGTTCAATAAAGAAGGTTCTAACAGTTAAATTAATAACAAAACATTTATGATATATTTTGTAACAGTTGTCAAAAGATTAAACTGCTTTACAAGTGTTAAAGTTTTCTAATTTCTTACATTATAACAAGACGATCATAGTATAACCGATAAAAGCTAGCTTTATAATAAAGATGCTAGGCTTACTCCCTAGAAATTTCTTTATATTTTAAAGCTTACATAGGTACATTACTTACATAGGTTTACTGCGTTATTGCAGACGTTTATTGTATATGTATATCTAGATTATCTAGTATACTTTTGGCGTATAAAGATTACAGAGAATATAAATATGTTGTTAAAGGCAAATATAATAGGCATCACCAGTATGCACCATCAAGTCCGGACGAAAATGGATAAATAAAGCCGACATGTCGGTGCGCCCAAGATGGATCATGTGTACAAAACAGAAGAGGATATGTTTAGGAAAATTTATATAGAATAAATACACTGCCATAGGTATTGGTTAAGAACTAAACAAATAGGAATGGTGGAAGTAATATTTAATTATGTCTATTGTTTCCCGAAAACACAGATTAAAGCCAAAATAAATTAAAAGACTGGGACTTACAACATAACTGGCGAAATGTGGGTGTACTACATGTACACCTCTGCCTACCCCTTCGGGGAATACAGGCGTGATGTTATGTTATGTTATGTTAAATTAAAAGAATTTACATGGAAAATGTAAGAGAGCTTTATAATTAATGATGTTGAGGAAGACAAGGAAAAGTACCAATTAAAGTTAACTAGCGAGAGTAAAAGTTTTGACATTGAACCGTCAAAAGTAGATCACTTTCATACAAACTTTACCCGGCCAAGTGGTTGATGAATTTAAAATTAATCAGATATTGGTTGACGGCCGATCGGATCGGATCATCGGAATATTGAAATAAAGCTGGGGCATTTCTCGTTGATTGCCATTGATATGCAATTGTGCTGAATATTTTGCGTTGTCAATTTGAATTTTGCGATTAATATTGGTTATGCGAATGGGTGCATATCGACCTTTAATATCGAAACAAAGAATTTGATCAGACATTTAACTTAAAACCCTTAGCGCACTCCATTTACTTAGCAAGCAAGTTGGCTAGTTGATTAAATTCTCTGTGGTGATTGATTCTCTTTGTTAATTAAACATTATAATATAAATGCAGATAACTTAAGTTGAAGTGAAAGTTACTATATTTTGGCATATATTTTACGTAGTATCAGTAATACAGTCTACTGCTTTGGTACAAAGTGGGCAAGCGAACGTACGAGTCGCCGCTTTACGTGAAATGATTAGTACTGATTGAAATTCCATCAGACCTCTACCTATAATGTACACTTGAAAGATCGATTTGTATTCAGAAAGCTCCGTGTTAAACGCAGCAATACAACGGTCGTACTCTACGATGAATGCACACAGTGAATTATTGGTACTTTTGCGGTATAGTCTGGACATTTTTGTAAGTCTAAAAGTATGGTAAAGCCCTATGTAAGATGGCTAAGAATGAATCCTAGAACGCACAATAAACTGTTAATTATATTAAGCATTGTTTCACGAAGATGACGCAATCGGGGACTACAGACTGTCTAGGTCAACCAACCAAAGTAGATCTTTAACATTCTTGATAATATGAAGCTCGTTGGTTTACTAAAATAGCTCTACTAACGCTGGGCGAGTCAGTGATATTAATCACTGTGCCACAGAGGTATCTAGGTGGCTTTGAAACTCGGGATATATTGGCTGAAATTATGTCCCTCATTGCCCTCTGCTTTGCTGAGCACGGTGGGCAAGACGTGAAAATTATATCACATTTCTGTCCAGACAACATAGTGCTGTTTAGGGACTGAGTGACAGTAGTAATAAGACATGTTGGTAATTCTAAGTATATACTTTGTACCAACTGTGACTGAATTACAAGGATAATATCATTACTTCGTATTTTTTGTCTAGACGAATATGTCACATATGATTTTGGAACGCTTTCGATATTATTAAGTACAACATTTTTTTTTTAGCTGCAAAGGTATCCTAAAAGTAGCCTTTTTTCTTTTTTTAGGTGGTTCAGACTATAATGCTATTGAATATCATTAAATTTGTTTAAGAAACGTATGAACAGACACAGTACAGCTGAAGGACGTTTTTCACGTTTATAGTTTTAGTCCCAAAATGCGCAAAAAATTAAAATGTTCTTTAATCTTTACAAACAATAATAAGACAACGAAATCGTATGGATCTATATTTACCTACCTTTATATAATTTTCATACAAAATAAAGTTGCCAATAATGTCTACCAAAGTAAAGTAAAACTTACACATAAATAGATTTGGGTTTTATCTCAGAAATAAAGATTTTATGTAAACCAAAAATGGCTTACCAAGTATTTTTTCCTCCAGTTGTCAAATGTAATTTTTCCGTTTTTCCCTAAAGGCCTCAGTCACGGATTTGTTTACGTAGATGAGCTAAAAGAAATATATTTAATTAAAGTTAAAATCGCTTTTTGTCAGCAGTCTAGGGAAAACTCAATATAGATTAGGGATTTTTGGGACCTGACTGGTTTAAGTCGAATCGTTTGGTTCATACCTAATCTGAACTAACGTAATTTAGCGACTAGTATATTATTTTAATAAAAAATACGTTGACTGTCCGCTAATTAGACATACCTAATAGTTAAACAATCGCTGTGTAACATATATGTGGTACACTGGACAGTGAATGGGTTAATATCAACTTTAGTGGAGTAAGTGTTTCCGTATGTAGGTATAGTACCTTCGGGTATGTGGCAACTGCACTATCAAAGAATAATTTTTCATTCAACCGACTTTCTTGATAAAGTAAACTGTCGGTTCAATGAAAAATGCTCGTACTTCTCTATTGTTGCTTTAACTTTTGGTATGATTTCTCAAAAGCTTCAGCACTTTCCCAATGATATGACTTTCAAAAATTTGCAACTGTTATTGACTTAAGAGTTTTTTGCTTCTCATATTTTTGGCTATAAGTCAAACCATTGTTACTAGGAAACATTATAATTTTTTTCATTTAATGTCTTGGTATTTATATCAGTTTTTCATTTTGAATCAATAGCGATAGTTTTATAGAGACGTAAGTATAATTATTCAGTATTCACAGGCTACGCAGACTCATAACCCTAAAATGTTACAAATAAACCACCTTGTAACGTCACTGTATTAAGCGGTGACTAAGGGGTTATAATTGTGAAGGATATATTATGACAAGTGGGTAGATAAGATCTATGTTACTGTTAATGATATCAATATTATTGTGAGTTCGATATACTTGTAGCCCTGGGGTGATTGACCGAGACAGTTTACTGTTTCGAAAGCAGTCTCTACGTATAAATGCTATTCGATCTCCTAGAAGAAACTGGGAATACATATTCCTATACCTACTCATTTTACGTCTCATATGTATTCTAAAGCTTGTTTTAATGCTGTGACTTAAACTTCAATACATTGTTTATAGATTAATTATGTGCGTTTATGTGTACATTTAACGAGTTCATTTTCGTTGATAGTGATGTAATCCAAAGGAATTTGTGTGTGCCGCACTCAAGCCGGGTTTATTAGTCACCCACAAACGTTAGTAGTGGGGTGCGCCGAATTACTTCAGTTAATTTTCATTGATATCTTTACTGGGTCATTAAACTGTATTTATGAACTGTTTGTATGTATTTTTTTTCTTTTTATTATTATGAAGTGAGAAAACTTAGCTATATATAAAAGCTTCTATAAACTATTTTTCCCTGTATCGTAAATGACTGGAAAAATAAAACCCACGACACTATAATATGATACCGGATATTTTATTTTATTTATTTTATTTTTATTATTTTATTAAGAAACAAACGGTCATTTACAAACAGTTTAGAAACAAAAATTAACATAATAAAGACCTATAGTTTCCTTAATTAACAACAAAAATATTTTAGTGACGCTTATTATAAGACAGATGTATAGGTGATCAACACTTGAATTTTTTTTTTACAATGAATATATCGCTTTTACACCAACATTTTGAATTATATAATGAAAAAGGAACACATAAACTCAAGCATAAAAAGCTTTTTTGATAGATGCAATGGAACAACAAAATATGTCTACGGTAGCTAATTTCACATGTTCATCAAAAAGTCTACAGGCACGCTTCAAAAACATGTTTTTAGAGTAACAAGTCCTACTTTTGGGGATATAAAATAAGTATTTTTTACGACAACGACGTTCAGAAGCACGGGGAAAGTTAAAGTAAATTTTATGTAGTAGTGCAGGGGCATCAAAAATATTGTGTATTACTTTGTAAAGTACTACAGAATCTACGCAGCCGCGACGTAATTCTAACGATTTTATCTTATGGTGCTTTAAAGAGTAAGAGAGATATATTCATATAAGTAATAAATTGGGGTGCAAGTGAACTACCTTTATCACCTAAACACGTGCAAGTAACCCTGGCCGGGCAACCTCGGACCTGAACAATCTGCATACCATTTTTGACGTGATTCCACGAGACAATATGGTTGTAATTGTAAGGCCATAAGTGATGAAAGTAATCTAAGATTTGTGAGCATTGTCGCAGCAACAACGTCTCGGTCTAATGGCTATGGGCGCTGAGAGTTTTAATCCCAGTGACGGACTTAAAGTTCAAGTTCGTAAAATTTAGGACTTCTTAAAAATGTATATTTCCCAGAATTATTAAAACTAATTAAGTTGCCACTTTCAAAAGTTACTTTGTTTCGCAGCCGCGTCCTGGGTAGGTTCACTAACAAGTAAAGTAATGATATTAATATGTGAATACGTCATACGAGAAAATATCGTGCAAAAATGTATTAAACTAAAAATAAGTAGATAGATGCTACTTAAGTAAGTAAGTAACATAGAATTATAAAAAAATAAGGTACAAACCGAGTCACCCACACTTTAAACATCGGCTTGCGTTTTATATTGTGCTATGCCAAAAATATTGTCGGATATTCCCTGTTCCGGAATCACACTGGATATAACGGGGCGCGCACAGACGACGAAAGGTGTAAGTGACCTTTACCCTAACCTCTTACCCCAAAGAGAGCAAAAAAAACTTATTCTTAAAAAGTGAAAAATATGACTTTACTACCTAATGTATGTACCTACCAAACTATTTTAAAAGCAATTAAAGATTTAAACTATTTTTAAAATAATGTCTTGGAAGAAATATTAAATTGTCTTTTCATGTCCAAAACAAGATAGGTGTTCACTTAGTTTAGTTGATAATAATATTAAACTATGAATTACTATCCCTCTCTATGCCTATAACATGTTTTACATAATCGAATACTCCGTCAGTCAATACACATTTTGGGAACTAATCGCAACAAGACAGTCATGTACGCTTCAAGTAACAATTCAATTCTCTTATTAACGTCACAAAGGTACAAAACGTGCCGTATTGTATACAAATTGTGTTACAAACATAATAATATAGATGTTTTGTTGGTCGCTAAGACTGCTGAACATGATGTCCGAGTTGGGAAAAGTGTTACTGGCGTTTTCCATTCATTTCATGGTTGATGGTACATATCAATTCTCTAATCCGTGGTTTCAACATAAATGTATTTTTAAACCCGTTTCTTCACCATTCAGCAAGTGGTAAATCGCGAAGATACTATAAAAAGCTCATAGCACACAGCCGGGTTCGATCGCCCGCTATCCCGCTATCCCAATATGTCTGCAGTCTGTTGCCTCACGCTTCGAATTTACCAATTTAATGATTTTACGGGCAATCCCTTTGTATGTGTGCTCGTGTTGATCAAAGGAACAGATTGAAGGTATCGGTTTCCTTCCCCGGCTGATATTAATGCTGGACTATGTACCAATGTGTTGTGTTAGACTATTGTAGGTGAATGACTTATTGTTTGACAGATGTGAGTAGAATAGTTAGGTTACACATTTTATGAATAGAACGTTTTATAATGTTCTATTTTTAATTTTTACAGTGTAAATTAAATTACTTTACTTATTTGTGAACATGGCCATAATACTTTAATTGATTAAACCAAGTCCGAGAGAGTTAAATCTTTTAAATAGTCTAGCCTTAAAGTGGTCAGCTGAGAACAACCATAAATCTCTACACCAGTACCACAGAACCTACACCGTCGTCTCGCGATAGTGGTTATCGGTTGAGTATCTACTTACTTTATTTTCCGTTGATTCTAATCCTGGAAAATTTTGTAGTAGTTATTGTGCCCGATTACTTACACAAATAGCTCCACAAGCACTTGTGCAAATGCATATCCTACCTAACCTACCTTTGGGAAGGATTTATACCTTATAAATTTATATCAGTACAGGCGTGATAATAATATAATTACCTTTTGTTAACTAGTACAATACATAAACTTGCCCATTTCCTTTCCCAGTATCTCTGTACAATAGTTTAGCGTTGTATCATCTCGTGTCTTACAAACATACACAAGCATGGAACGCTGGAAAAGTATTTGAGTGTTTTCTTACTTGTCATGAATACCGCGTACATTGTAAATACCCAATGCTGAAATATTGTGGAAGATTTGTTAAAATTTAAATATTTTATGTAAATAACTTTATGAATATAGACGAAGCTTCAGGTGTTTAAAGGAGGAGGAAAATTGGCTTATTTCTGTCTTAAGCGGGTGATGGTTCGAAAAGATACATTTTAAATGTGTGCAAGTCAGGTATGACCTCTATGTTTGAATAAATCCATACAGATCGAACCCCATGCACTTAATTCAATTATATTTCTTGAAGTCTTATTACTTCTAGATATTGTTGTGTATTAAGGACGCACTGAACGAATTGAAGTCTGCTCTGGCTAAATCAGTGCGAACCAAAGTGGTGGTGAAGCCATCTTTAGGTAATTATTGTCGTAATAGTGATGGAAGACAAAATATATAACACGTAAATACTGTAGCTGATATTAGGGCTTGTCTTCGGCAAGACCTATCCTGAGATCTCAGCATACACGTGTGTGGCTCTAAGCGTGCGTCATTAAAACAAAAAAAAACATAATGTTTTGGCCTATGTTGTTGCATTAATACTGAAGCCAACTTATTATCTGCTGTACTACGCTGTACCGTAATTAATACTTATGCGGGGATGACCTTATCACGGAATTTTGTAAAATCAAAAGGTATTACTCAGATTGATGTCTTCTACGGACTAAGTAATGCAAAGTACCTGTTGATACATGATAAGCTGAGGTTGAGGACTGAGCAAGTGTAATGAGTTCCTGCATGCAACTCCTTTGAGAATATCAGAAACTTGAGGTTTTCTACGAAGCCTTTTGGTATAGTCCTTTCAGGAAGTCGTTTCTGAAATGCACTACAGTGTAAAAGATCAATAGGTATCAGTAAAACAGGTCAGACGTAATTTTAGTTCAAGATCTTTTTATAGATAACATTGCCAAACTTTGTGCTCATGCTAAATTTTTTTTCAACTATATACATTTTAAATAATGATTATTATCTGCTTTCATTGCACCATTATTTACTTTACTTTGTACTTATAAATGTAGGTACCTACTTAAAATTTCGACAGGTACATTATAAAACTATATTCTTTCACTGATAGTATGTCACTGATACAAATAACACAAATTGCTTGTATATCGAGAACGACTGCCATTCAGTACGTCGTTTCCCTTCAAATGACTATAACTTACGCGGAAATGGGAAATCCATATTTCCCATTCGCTTCTAGGTCAGTAAAAATGTGTGTGTAGTTTTTATATGGAGAGCTGCTTATAAACATGATCTCTTTAGCGCATATCATACGGTTTCGTTTTATGTAGTGCTTTCTTTGCTTGCTTGCCTTTAATATTCACTCTTACTTATGAGAGTTTACTCTGTAGCGAGCAAAATACGTCACGTTTTGGTACTTTTTAAATTAGTTATTGCCTTTTAGCCACTGTTTTTACATCCAGGCTTTCCATGTATGTAATTGTGACCTGTGGGCCTGTAACCTAATGAGTTTATTATAATTGTTGGAAAATTTTCCCTTTTCTCTCTGTGTACCCAAAAATTCTCCTAATTAACATAAGCCAAGGATACATCAACACCCAGTCACAGTCTGCCACCCGCAACTTGCTTAAAGTCCCCTAATGCTGTCAACAAAGTTTCAAAAGAAGCTGAGGTCAGTAACTGGAAAGTTTTCCTAATTGGGTAACCTTTGCCCCAATCATGCCCGTCGCTACGGGCCACTTCAGAATATGTTTGTAGAGAGGCTACGCAAATATGTTACTAAACTTACTTGATAATTGTTACATACCTAGTACCTACTTGTGAACCTTTGTACCCTTTAAATATTCATTGAATTGAAAAACTATCCTTAGTTGGCACTCTGAACATAATTTACTCTTTGAAAATACTTTTATCGGTTAATAAACAGAAACTGATTAAGTTCATCGATGGCGACTAGATTGCTCATCAATATTCAACATTGCGTCAGAACAAAAAGTTCAAGAAGCTGGCGTGTTCATAAAAAATACTTTGTTAGCTATAAAGTTACATTTTTTCATTTACCTATAGCCCGGGTCTCGTCAAGTATTTCTACGAGTATCTGGTACATATTCGATCTACCTAGTGAAATATTACAGTATGAGAGTTGTTACAGAATAAACGAGTTTTTTTATACAGACTACAGAGGAACAGAGACAACGTTTCCTACAACCAGCTCGGTCGTAAATCTACTTGTAAATAATATTAATAACTACAATGGAAATGTCAATTTCAAATTAAATAGGATTTAGGACGTAGGTGTGCTTAATTTGAATTTATCATAAAATATGAAATGATTGTCTGTAACAAAATGAAGTCTCTGTCCGGAGACTTGTCGATAGCACTTTGCGCTTCCCCGGCCCTCATTAAGTCAGGGTAGTAATCAAATTTGTCACGTTAGCGCCCCGGTCATGACGCGTGACAGATTAACGGAGGTCCTAGCTGAAAAAACAATGTTATACCGACTTTTGTCTGCGTCAAATGAGGGTGAAATTATCTCTGAGTTTGTAAAGTTGAGACTTTATTCGGGGATTGTGTGGTTATGTAAATATGTATCTGTTGACGGCGATTGTGATATAAATACATTTTATTTTATAATACTTTACCTCTTTGATGTAGGTGATGTCTAGTGTTATGCTTGTTTCAAAACTGTACTTATACGACTTTATTAAATACGAAAAATGTACCTAAAAAGCTTGAGAATAAATTGTGAACCTACCTAATTCATACCTACCTACCTAAAATCGCTTTATATGAAGTAACTGCAAACTATATTTTACGATACTAAAATACCCGACTGTCAACGGAGACGACGCGACAGGAGTCCATGCACGGCGATTTCGGAAGATCAATGTAGCTTGTTGAGTCGAGCATTCGTCGTGTTACCATAATATGCTTAAAACGCGTAAAACTGGACACGTGAATGTTACTTCTGATTTATCATAATAATATGTATGCACATAGGACAATTTAAAAAAACGCATTAATTATGCAAGTTTAAAATAATTGGACAGGTATAGGTAACTTTGACAATTAATATAATACGAGAAACCTATTTGAAATGTTATAGAACTTTTATTGAGACTAGGTATAAAAATAAAGCGATTAATTGACTTAGCTTCTCAGAAAAACACTTCTCCATCCAACATTCATATTTCGTAAACGGTTATTGTCATAAAGTTTTTAAACCTTTTTCACGGTAGGTACCCAGGACAAAGACGTGCGTGAATAAAAAGTCAGCTAAATATTTGTACACCAAGCAGAAGAATCTACAGTAAAAACATTTTAGCAATCGTCTATTCATCAATGGACGTACTTTTTATATGCTGTCAAAACGCTATTCCTCCATGTTATTTATGTGAAATACCTAACCATATTTTTATAACCTGTAAACGAAAATTTACTTTTGAATACTTATTATTTTCCCAGAATAATAAACCAACCATCCAACAAACTGCCACCAGTTTGATAGATGGTTGGTTAACTATTTTAAAAATGCCTATTCACTTGCCAAAGCCCAAAAGCTGACCATACAGGGCTTTGGCAATTAGTTTCGGCATTTATTTGTTAGTAGCTACTCTGTTCTTTTATTTTTGTACATGACTATGAAAAACAAGTAACGATTTCCATAACTTATTTCTTTTGAATATTTATACCTATTATGTAACGTAAGAAAGAACACGAAGAAGTAGACTACGTTGGTACGTTCGACGCTCATTTTTTCTTACTTCTTTTGATCACTAACAATAATAATACACTTGTTTGCTTTTCTTTGACGACGATTTCATGTCAGAGGGCTTAGACAAGTGTCAAACGCTCGGTATCGTTTCTATTTCGTGAAACGAATACGCTTAGTCGAAAGCAATAGATAATAATTGGTAGCCAAGTGTCAAATCAGTTGGCGAACGCTCAGTCGATTCTATAGATAGAAAAAAATATGGATTTTGTCTTTGGATCGCCCAGTAAGCGTTAACAAACGTCAGTTTGATATGAATGCTAGTGTATATGTGTTCTATGGACACAGTCACACACACAAGCGCCGGCCAGTGCTGCAAAAGTGTAAAATTAAAAATCGTTAAATATGCCAACTACAAATCAGGAGAAAAAGTTAGATTTTTATATGTAATAAAACAATAGTATTTTATGTTAATAATAGGATCATAATATATTCAATCACGATTATTTGTTCAATCACAATTAATTATTGTATTACATTAATTATTCATTTTCGTTTTCATACCACCTCTTACTAGCTATTTTTGTAAACAATCATTCTTCTTTATTAAAATTTATATTATTAAATACAAAGGAACAAACATTTTCGACACTGCATACGGCTGATCAAAACCAAATTTCGCAAACTTTAGCGTTTTCTCCAAGGTTTTGGCGTTCGCTAATCTATCGAAAATTTCGAACGCTCGTTGGCGTATTAGATCGTCAAAGATGCCGCTTGACTACGATTTTGTATAGAGGATGTCAAATGACGCTGACGTTTCGTTTTATCGAATAGAATTTGTTACCACTTGGCTACTAGTTAAACGTTCGTTACGAGAGATCAAATTTCTTAGCGAAAGCTTATGTCAATCCCATACATTTGACAATCTATTCTACTAGCGTTCATGCCACTTGTCTAAGCCCTCTGTTTTTTGTCAAAGAGTGTTTAGAAACAATGCAAAGATGGCTTTAGGTTTTTGGAAAATTAAGCTTATTTTATTTTTTTCATTTCATTGTTTATTTTACGGATTTTTTTATTTATTTTTCTATTGGGAAATAAATAAAAAGTACGGTAAAGTTAAATCTGTTATTACACAAAAATATTTCTACAAATATAAGTACAATATAAAAATATTACAGTAAGTACCTCTTTTTAAGTTACAGTATACCCGTGTTACTGTAACTTAAAAAGAGGTACTTACTGTAATATTTTTTATTTTTATTTAATACTAGATGTGCCCGCGACTCCGTCCGCGTGGAAATTCGGAAACAGCAAAAGTATTTTTAAATTGTTTTTAATATATTAGCTAAGTTTGAGCGAATTCGATTTAGTAGTTTTTACGCCATGCCGTAATATTTTATTACATGTATAGCTGTTGCCCGCGACTTCGTCCGCGTGTATTTCGGATAAAATACCAGTAGTAAATGGAACTTTTAACAGAAAAAAATACCTACCAGGCAGGCTTTTTTAAGTAGGTTAAAAATCTTTAAACCACTTATTTAACTAAGAATACTTTCCGGTATTTAAAAAAAAAACCGCAAAAATTGAACGGTAATTACGGAAGTTACAGAAAGTCTATTGAAAATAATATATAACTGAAGAAGAGAACATAAATAAATCCGTTTTTTTGCGTTTCTGAGTTTCTGTTCATTGAAACTGCTGTAGAAAAAAAAAATGCCAAGGATAAAAGACAACCGTGACGACCTGATTGGCGCAGTGTAGCCACTGCGCCAATCAGGTCGTCACGGTTGTCTTTTATCCTTGGCATTTTTTTTGAGCGCGAGCCATTGGTTGTGGATTCGATTCCCGCAAAAAAAGTGTGATCCGTAGATGTTTGTCCAAAAAAAACTAAACAAACTAATTATTATTATTATTTAATAATACCTACTTTAAACTTATATCTAAAAACTACGTATCTGTATTTTTAAAATCTAAAGTACGCTTATTCCAAGGAACTTAATGCACTGATAGCCGAGTGGTATGACCGTTAGACTGTTAAGTCAGATGTCGCAAGTTCAAATCCCGGCACACACTAATGTCTTTTCGAAGTCATGTGCTTACTATAATATTACATATAGCGGGTGCAACCCATGCTGCTTATAGAAATCTACCCTGTCAAACTACCCTCCATGCACGCTCCGGGTTGTCGTGTGTTGAGACACTTTGAAGAAATGCCTAACGATCAAACACGTTATTGTAGCTAATTTATAAAAGATAGATATATACTATTGAAGATTTTTTTGTAGATCTTTTGGAGACCATCATCTTTGTAATACATACTTTTGGTGTATGATCAACGAATGCGAGGATAAGAGCTCGAAAGCGCATTTTCATCCGACTTGCTTCAAATTTATCATTACTGCTCAGCTCCTATGTGTTTTAGCGTTATGTTATATAGCCTATAACCTGCCCAGGAGTATGGACTACAATCGTACCAAGTTTGGTTAAAATCCCTTCAGTAGTTTTTGACCCATGCGTGCACATACAGACAGACAGACAGACAGACAGACAGACAGACGGACGGACAGACAGACAGACAGACAAAAAATTTACTGATTGCATTTTTGGCATCAGTATCGATCACCAGTTATCCTCCAATATTAATTTTGAATATATATTCAATGTACAGAATTGACCTCTCTACAGTTTTATTATAAGTATAGAAGACTAGCTTTAGCTCGCGGCTTCGCTCGCGTTAACCCCTATATAAAACCCTTAGAGGGTTGAATTAAAAAAATATGTCCTTTCTCGGGTCTAAGTTTCTACATGCAAAATTTCATCAAGATTCGTCCAGTGGTTTAGACATGAAGACTTAACAGACAGACAGAGTGACTTTTACATTTAAAATATTAGTATGGATATATTATACAATTAATAATAATATATTAGTAGGTGTTTAACGAAACATGAACGTTCAGGACAATGAATTGTTTTGAAATTTAACTCAATTTTATAAGCCCTGTCGTGTCCTGTTACGGTCCACATAATAAATTGCGTGAACTGAAAATTAATTATATGGTATAATAAATATGCTCGGGTTTACAAATATGTTAACTGGATGATAATATTCGTTGTTTTGTCTATTTTGTGTAATGAAAAACGCCATGTAAGAGATTCTATTATTAACTTATTCTTTGGAGGTTATAGAGGCAGCTACCAACTACTGGTCAATTCGATACCACGACATAGCCTGCTTCTATGTGACAATTAGTTCATGTTGATTAGAAGAAGATTGTGACAGATATAACTAAAACTACCACTCTACTTTTGTTAGTATGTTTCTTTAAAAAAACTTTATATCTACTATTTAAAAACACCCGTCTTTAATACTATACTCAGAATCTTTAAGATTATTGTCATACAGATACCTACACGTAATTCTCAATGTTAGCAGTCAAATGTGGTATTTGGAATACCTATAACAAAATTACTGCTGAAGCTGAGGTCACTAGCCGTTGAATCGATGTCATTCATGTCAGATCTTATGACTTTGCAAATATTTGCTTGCAAACATCGTGGTCTAGCATTAAGCATTTAATATTGGAGGGATTAGCGTAGCCACTTGTTTATTAATTACTTCGACTTGAGTCACCAGTTCATAAAAGGATCGATAACCCCAAAATAGTTTGCTTAAAGTAAGTATGATACTTATGTGAATTTATTTACTTACGGTAAATGTAATATTAATTTATATTATGTAAAGCATTTGTTTGCTGTAGAAAATAGTGACTACGTTGCGAACATCTATCGAGAAATATGAACCCTTCTTACGGTGAGGGTGTTTTATATTGGTACTTTAATTTTGTAGCCTAGAGATGCTTTGTGATTTAGATCAACTATGAGTACCTTCTAGATTTGCCATGAGGAACCTTCGTATTTACCTACAAATAAAAAAAGGGTTATTTTTTCTCTAGTAGGTATCCCCATACAGTTAGAGTAAGTACATAATACATAATTATTTTTATGTATTCATTAATACGGATTAAAATTTCATTACAGATAATTAAAGATAGGTATCTACATGTTTAAGTATAGACCCACTCTCGGAACGAAACATAGTTACATTTTAATTATTTAACCATGTCCCTTACGTCTCAAAACGTTGAAATTGATGTGACTTCAGTTATTATTTAGAATAACGAAAAGTTGAAGAGGAAACCAGTAATATCTTAGTAAAGAGGTTTATGAGATAACATTATGAAAACGTGACGTCATCAACTTAAGTGACGTGGGGGACAGTTTTACTCCGAGTGTCTTTATTGTTTATGTTAACTTCCTTCAGGGTTACATTATACATCACTTATTGATATAGGTATTATTCGACATAGTCAAAGTATTGGTAAACGAAATAAATAGAATATAGCTATGGTAATGGTATGCTTTATTGTACACCAAAATGAGTACACCTCTAATATAAATTAACATAATAATGTTATAATGGCAGTCTTATCGCTATCTTATTAATTATACTTATGGCAAACAAAAGCTTCTTTAAAAAACATGTTGTTCTTTATATGTAAATTATAAAACTATAATCATTAGATAAATCATAACCACTTGTACCTATGGCGTATCAAAAAAATATTCTTAAATACAATTAATTGGTACAAGAGGACATATAGGACGACTCTCAAGTACTTACTGTTTTCATATCGTATCCTATAACTTTTATTATACCCAATATGTACAATTGACAAGTCAGTATGATTATCCTTTATCTCATTTTACAGAATGTTTAGTTACGAAAAAACCATTAAACTCGATTAAAAATATAAATATAAAATATCGAAGAAATAGGTATTTGAAAAAAATGTTTTTGTTGTAGATAAAAATAAACTATATTCATACTTTTCAGGAGAACCAATTTGTTTTTTTACAGGTAATATTCAATACGTTTGAGTACCTTTACGCATTTCTAGATTATTTCTGTAAATCAAAGTAATTTCGCACTCATTTCAGTTGATGTTCAAGATATCAACATAATTTTGTGGTTAACATCCATTACTGTAGTATTTTATTCCAATGCATTAGGCAAATGAACTCTGTAGATTGGAAAAAGGATTTAAAGTACTTTAAAGCGACGAACGTTTATTGAGAATGTGAAAAGAGAGGCTAAAGGGAGATGAGTAAGACAGAATAGAAGCAAATAGTTTGGAGTCTCTATCTCTGTGGGCGACAGGCGTCATTTTATTCTTTTATTTATTTATTTACACTCTCACTTACAATCTTCATTACAGGTTTTTAACCTAAAGCGACAAAGCAGTTGTTACTTATATATGTAACATAATACAATATACCATCACGCCTGTATTCACAGAAGACTTAAGCAGAGGTGAATAGTACACATACTTTCCCAATAGCACTTTGCTCGCCTCGAGAGTCAAGAATCGAACTCTCAGTCAGCAGTCGAATTTTGCCAAGACCAACAAGGCAAATCAAATTTTGAATTTTTTTTATAAGATAAGATAGGCATTCGCTGTGTCTAGATTTGGCTGTGATCTTGTAGCATGTAAGTTAATCCTCATTTGGCTGGTAGCTTCTCGCGCTTAAAAAGGCAACTAACCACCAGTAGGCGAACAGCCAAATAGCATTATGTATTGTCTGTATTGCATGTTGGAGTAAAATTATATCTATATTTTTTCTTAACTTATGAATATCGCGACACAGCGGCGACGGCGCGTGGAATGGTGTTGGGCGTTCTATATTGCCAAGTTGATTAAAACGTTGAAAAAAATGGCCGATAGGTACTCCTTATAGTCTGTTTTATGTTAATTCGCTAAGTTTAGAGTCTAAAACGACTCTAAAATTATAATTAGGTAAAGTAAAGACTTATTTATTTATGTATGCTGTTAAATATTATAAATAGCTCATTATAATTATATATATCGGTATAATTATAATGAGTTTACAATTTACGTCGTAACATATAAGTATATCAGTTTACTTTAGCTAATAACAAAACTACTTTAATTTGACATTCCATTAAGACGCTTTAATTGAAATATGATTTCGTAGTACACTGATAAACAAATTAACACCTCGAAACTTTGTCAAACACACTGACAATATCATTAATTAATACGCGTATGTTGCCTATGCTAAATATTTCATCAGTAACTTGAAGTAATGAGGCAAAGGCCCAAACTCATTAGGAGCACCTAACTTAAACACACTAATTAGTGGTAGTGAAGTATGGTAGTCTATGTCTCTGTTGTATGATGCTCACAAATGAATGTCGTTATGCAAAGTTGGAGTAAGCGGCAAATTATGTTTTCGTATATCAAACATTTTTATTCAATTTTCAAGACATAAAAATAGTGAAAAACTCAAAGCTTGCTCTCCGCTATAAGGTACCTACTTAATGGGATATACACTGTCCTAAAAAATTACAAAAACATAATTAAGCTCAGTATATCACTGACGGCCTACTAGTGAAATATTTTAATATGATTTTCTTCCGTTTATATCCCCGGGGATGTCGTACGTGGTGACTAAGTGATTACTGATTACGAAGAACGAGGAATGTGATTTTGCAACCACAAGCACACAATATTTAAATGTACCTAACTCTGGTTGGTGACACTTTCTTTTTAAAAACAATCCAAATCAATCCGATTTGCTTTTGTTTTTATATGATTACAAGTTATAACTTATTTTTTTTTTAATTATTAGAATTGATTTATGTATATCAAGAAAATACGTGCAATTAGTTTTTTTAAAGTGTTGTATAGAAGTGTAATATAGGACACTAACTGCCGAGCGCCGCACTCAGAGACGTTAATGATTACTTAAACTAACACTAAGTAAAGATTTCAAGAAGTAAATCGTTACTTAATGTTAGTTTAAGTAATTATCTGAGTACGCCAGGATAAATAATAATATAGGAGGTACAAACAATCGTAATACCTCACTTAATGAGAACCCAAACATGTTTAAGTTGGGCTGTAAAGGTTGCTATATCAGTAGATTCATATAAAACTACAGAACTTCCAGCCGATACTGGTAGCAGATGGCTGCCAGACGTGAAGTTTTTTACCCTCACAAGGAGTTATATTGAACAAGTTGCAAGTTAAACAAGATCGGATTAAGCTCGTCTTGTATCTTATCAGTTGGAAATCGTATTTAAGTAGGTACGCTATGGATATCTACAGAAGAGAAGAAACACTACGTTTGCTATCGTAAAAACAAATAGTAACTAACTGATTACCACTCATTTGGATACGCGATAGAATAGACCAGCCCTTCAAAGTTATTGTCGCTCTGATTTGAATTTTAATACAATAGAAATACCAGACTTATTAACCGGGTCACTGCAGGGCAAAAGCATTACTCACGCAAAGAAGAATGATGAGATTAGACATCGATATCTAGGCTCTATGGCTTAATGCCTAGACGCAAATGTAAATTACCAGGGAGTTGTAATTACAAGTTCTAAGTAGGTGTACGTAATAGTTAAGTACTTGCAACTGAAACGTCACACAATGGTACCGTTTAATTCGAACTGTTGCCCATTCACAACTGTGGCAGTTGCTCTAAACTTGATGTGGTCCTTACGTTACCTATTGATTTAGGACTGAATATCGTATTGTACCTATTTATATTCCTATACTCCATTTGAAATACCATTAGACGAGAAGAGGTTATTTACAGTTCATTCAACCTATTCTGATTTAAATAAATGACAGCTGCAGTAAATTGCCAATGTTAATACGATTTAAAATCAAGGTATAGTTAGGTTAGGTTATTTTTTTGTTAATTTATTTATAACCCTATGTGGGCTTTAGACGATTACTGCGACGCAACTTACAAGGGGATTCTAGGCCAACTGCCGAGTGCTAAGTCAAAGTAAATTAATTATTTACAGATAGTTAAAATAGTTCTTGAAAGTCGGTTACAAATTAAACTTAACATACCAAATTAAAAGAGCTACTATTGAAATTCAAGTTATAAAGTACGAAATGTTTTCAAAGTTTATTTAGCAAATTTAAGTGCTCAGCTGGATGTCTGCAATAAGCGGTCGTGTTCTAAACTATATGGCTAACTGGGACGTCTACCCGCTACGTTTTCCGGTTCGTAGCCTTCACGGTCCGACGGCTCTCAGCAGTGAGCATACACTTTGCTCTTACAATTCACAAGTGTATTATATTATCGATAGCTACCATTTATTGTTTCGTTAGCAGCACAGGCCCCGCGTTCAGCCATTTTTCCTTTATGTGCACTGTGTCCATCAACAATACGTACGCTCCCCCCTGCCGCCACTTTACACCCGCTTAATGTTGCTAGGTTAGGAATGGCAGTTACTACTTCTGGGGTAAATGACGATGTTTTGGGTATTGTTATTTTATGATTTCTATAAGAGGTTATTATATATATTTAATTTAAAAAATATATATTATAATGCAATAGTTTGGAATTCTACCAATAAACATGATATGACATTACGCCTGTATTTTTCTCAAATGGGTATTCTTATAAACTGTATTTCTAAAAGGCATTAGGTATATAGTATACCCGCATTTCGTAATTTATGTTATAGGTTCTGGGACCAATAGGACAAATAAATGTAGGTGAGGTCAATACATTAAATAATATTAATAGCTTAATGCATACACGAAGTGCAGTCGCGTAATAGGGGGCGAGCCTATTGGCATGGACTAGATACAATTCTAGACTCCGTATTGCTATCCAATGACAGTGCTCAAACTGGTAATCAAACTCAACACCTAACGCACACAAAAACATAGTTCGTTCTCCTTTTAGAAATTTGTGCAAAAATTAGTTAATAAAAAATCGTGGGGTAAACTCTCAACCAAATACTTGCAACACTGACAAAATGGCCGCTTGGTTTTATTTAACAATCACTACAATTAAAATTATTCAATATTTAAATAAAAGGACATATTTATGTGAAATGTACAAATTAAATATAATCCTAACATATTTTTGTATAATTCCGTCCGCAGTTTTGCACATTTGCATTACGCAGCTCGGCATAATTGAATTAAATGTGCAGCGTGTAAAACGTTCCAGCGATGCGCGCGATCTTTGTGAACTAAATGTCAAATCGTTCAATTACCCTACTTCGGCGTAATTGGTGTGGTGTCATTTTTGTGTGCGTTCACGGCTTCTGGTTTGTTCTGTATTCTGAGGTTAGCAGCATGCTTTTACACTTACAGTTTATGATAAAATATAAGTGTTACCCGACTGCGGCGAATAACTTATTTAAGTTTGCAAGGGCATCATTTTGGCGTATGTTATACTACTATTCTGTTCTTGATTACACTTTTGATTCATGTGATGCAACGTTTAGGTATAAATGTTCTTATCAAACGCCTACCTTCGTTTTATTGAGTTGTACAGACTACAAGCTTCTTATCTTTCTTATTAGGTCACAATACTATCTACTAATAGCCACAAAACAAATCGTGACCTTCTTGTGTTAGAACCGTTCCATGATTACCATATAAATGCGTATGTATTTCAAATACTCATTTACTTTTTTTTTCATCTAGAATTGTCTATGCAATTTTTTTTATTATAATTTTACTTATACATTTTACATACGAGTATGCTGGTCTATAAATGTCCTTTTAGACTAAGCGAGTGACAGAGCTAGAACAATAATAATAATAATAATTATTATTAATTTCTTGGTACCAAAACTTTGTTGTTAAGTAACAAAGCCCTGTTACCAAGAAATTATA
Source organism: Abrostola tripartita (assembly GCA_905340225.1). Taxonomy (NCBI): domain Eukaryota; kingdom Metazoa; phylum Arthropoda; class Insecta; order Lepidoptera; family Noctuidae; genus Abrostola; species Abrostola tripartita. Next base: position 5,243,308 of record HG996494.1, read on the forward strand.
ATCAGCTTTTTCGCTGTAGGATTAAGATTGAAGTGTGTTGTGTAGTGTTAAGAAATCAGATCCTTTTAGGCTAGCCTATCTATTTTTTCCATCATCAACAATTTTGCTACGAGAAAACTTACTTCCGAGTTAAGCTATATATAAATGTTACTAGCGTAAGTAGGTTTGCCATTGAGAAGATATCATTCTTTCTGGTACTTGCTGACCTCTGCCGCGGCATTGTATAGAATACCTAAATAATACAGATTGCTGGTAACATTGGCTTATAAAGCTGGCCGGCTTTATGCAAACTCGCCGCGATAGAATGTTGATAACAACTTGCTTCAAACCCAGTCGGTCTAAACACACCTTTATAAATTTAATCTAAATGCACTAAAGTGAATTAAAATAAGCAAATAGTCGGTCGTCTTCTGCAGATGGTTTGGTAGAATAAAATCCAATGTTTGTCACAGACAGACAGTCCATTAGCGTTTCGTATTATTGCAGAAAACCAATTCTAAAACGAGTTTTGTCTGGACTTTTACCTTTAAATCTAAATATAATACAGGCTTCTAGCTAACAGAAACGTTGGAAATAGATAGTTACTTCTTTTTATTAATTTTAACTACTTGCTATCTAAACGATTTATCGTTTTGAAAACATATTGTACGCACTTTGGCCGTATGCTGAATAAGTAGGATAGATTGGTACTAATTTCTGCACTAACGTAGTTTTAAAATGTTAAAAATATACGTTACGTATTCGCTTCTTAGCTTAACTATCGAATAGTATCATTTTCATCTTACGTTGACGTAACACATGTGTCACAACAAAACTGTAAAAAACACAAAAAATATATAATCAACTCCAATAACCTAGAAATATACCTACATACAAGTTATCTGCTGTAATATGTACAGCTCACGTATGTAGTAACTTTCACTCAAAGCGGATGAAATTGGAATTTCAAATTTTTTAACGCTTTTACATGTTAATCGGGAAACTACGGAAGTTTACGTATTAGTTTTGTTTGCCAAACATTTTGATTCACGTTCTTTGGAGTGGTTATAATAAGAATATTTAAATATTATGTTACCTATATTATTTTGTATACCTACATAGATTTATACATATGAATTTGAGGGTCTTCTAAGCTTCGCGATCGAGCGAACTGATAGTCTGGTTTAATTTCCTTTACTTTTAAGAAGCAGTGTACTTACTTACATTTTCAAGTCATATCTTTAGCGCAACATCCATAGTTACATCCATCCTTTTCTACATACTTACTCACTTAGGTACTTATAAATTTACAATTTATAATCATTGGTAAAGTTATACCTGTCACTGTCGTTTGCATGATATACAATAAAGAAACAGAGACGACAATATACTTAAAAGGTATTAAGTGAATATATATTATATCAGTGTTTAAAAATAGTCATACGGATTGTGTTGTTGGCTGGGAATTAGTTGGGCTTTACTTCTTCCCATCTAAAGCCCTAAGATGTGCTAAAACATAGGCGGTTTAGTGGCTAACTTTCATATGACGTTCAAAAAGGAGATATTCCTCGTAGTCACTCCATCAAGTGTCCTCTTTTATTTTTATTAAACTTGAATATTTGTATGAACCATTTACATCAAACGCTATATTGAACCTATTAAACCTATATTGGTTTGACTGTTACCGATCCTGACGTACGTCTACTGTAGAGTGCACATTCATCGTCCAATCTCTGTTGCAATATCGGAAACCGATTATTTATTGAAATCCAAAAAATTGGGTTATGTTTGCAACCGGAATCCTTGGAGCAAATACACGTTTTTAGCCAATCTTTTAAAGCAGCGTTTTAGTTATGTCATTACACTTAATATTATAATTGCGAAAGTTTGTAAGTGTGTTTGTATGTTTGTTACCTCTTTACGCTCAAACGGCTGGACCGATTTAGATAAAATTTGATATGGAGGTAGCCGACACTCTGGATTAAAACATAAGCTTTTTTTTATTCCGAAAAAACGTAGCGGGTAACACCACGAGGCGCAGCTGTGCTAAATGAATATATTGCAGTATTTTTAACTCACCAAATTATTTTAGCATTCAAATCTCGTTTGAACTAAAGAACAGGTACTATTAAAATGTCCTTTTCTGTTTGAATTAAATTAGGGTTCCGCGTCATGGTCTCAAGGTTGTCAACACTATACGTCTCGAAGGGGTGTTTTTATCTTCGTCCCTCCCAGGTAATTACTGTTCGTCTGTTTACGTCGAGGTAAATGGGTCGCGTGTTGGCCTCTTTCTGATTTCTTGAGAACCTCTCAGTTTTTATTTTTATGATTTATTTTATGTGTTGGCACGTAAACATAACTGTTTTCACAGATTCGGCGCTTTATTTTAGTAGTTTTATTTGCAGCTACAAATTATGAGTTACAATTTACGTCATCGCGTGTTAATTGCACTTTTTTACTGTTTTTTTTTTTACTATCGTTGCAAATTTGTTGAATACTGCGTTAGTCAAAGTTAGCTAGTATACCTACAGGCCTGCAGCTTTTTATAGTTTTATTTAAATTTACCAGCGGATTCAGGTAAAACAAGGAGACCTGGTTTATTCAAACGCTGAAAATCGCAGCCATTAAATTCTAAAGCTTTCGAATAAACGTTCGTAAACGTGTTGCACTTTTACATAGGCGTATTGAATTAAATATTTGATTATTTCAGGTATACACTAATAGCTTTACATTACATATATGCAGTATTATTTTTATTTATTTCAAGTATAAAGACTCATAGTGTTAGTAAAAAAATGAGCTATGTTAGTTAATACTATGTTACATTTACCGCCGCACTCAGAGACGTTAATGATTACTTATACTGACACTAAGTTAAGATTTCACGAACAAAACCTTTACTTAGTGATAGTTTAAATATCATTAAATGTCTCTGAGTGCGGGGGTTAGAGATAAATTTCAACATACCACAATTAATCGCGTCATTCCACCACATAATACTTTGTGTCATTAAAACATAACTCGAACAAAAATGCGGTTATCATTAGTCCATATTGTACGCCCAACTATGTCGGTGTAATTTTAAAGCTCATTCGTATGCGCGGCTATTTAAATGAACATTTGCATATAGCTGACAAACCTCAAACTCTCAAGCCTCGTTGTTACTTATAATATTTAAATGAATATTTGAGCAATTCATTAAAATATTACCTAATTAACGAATTGCAAACTCAAAAAGTATTGATTTACATTTGTTGCTAAAAACTAGTCTACTACTACTCTAAAAACATTCAGGATTAACATACTGAATGTTTTAGACTAACAGAAAAAAAAACCAACACAAGTATTGCTAGAATTTTAGCTATCTGAGTGACATTGGAATTGAACTCGTATTAATTTATTAAATCAGTCACAACAGTCAAATTATAAAGTTTTTCTTCATCTAATGTAGACACAGGGATAATCACGCAATGAAACGGAACATACCTTTAGCTTTATCTCTACAAATTATTATAGTAAACCAGATTACATTTGCTCTGTAAAAATGTCCTGGAAGGTGGGCCATCAATTGCCGTTGAATGGGCCGAAATCACGAGCGGAACATTAAGAAGGTTTAGGAAAACACCTAAGGCTGATAAGTTTACTTTTAGTGTTACGTTTCTTCCTAGCTAAATAGCACTAGGTTGTGGTTTCGGAGGCTGTCTTACGTAATAAATAACTTTGAAATAACACTATTTTATAGCCAAATTTTAATGAATGATTCACTTTCATAATGTCATGTGTGTAATCATCATTTCATAAATTAGGCCTAACGAGTCGCTCTATGGTCGTGAAAGGCTTCAGAATGGCTTTGCAAAAGTCTTCAGATGGCATCCTACCTTCCCTACTAAGAGGTGGACTGAAACGCAAGGAAATTCCTTTTTCCTTAACAAATGGTTTTTCAAGTATATCCACATTTTTTGTCCCGGTAAGTGGGGTCATGCTAGATAATTACGCACTTATTGCGTCCTTGGCAAGGCCTGTGTGCCAGTTGAACTTATTGAAAGTTAAATAAGCGTAATGCTCCGTATTTGGCGAAATATAAATACAACTACTATTTAAAAAGATAATTACATATAGGTAGTTTCTACACAAAAATCGCGCGTTGTTGAGTGACAACTACTCAATAATTTATTTATGATGGTTTTAACACCGTATTGAGCATAGATTTGTGAATGATTAGTAAGGTACACAGGCCTGACACTAACGATATTCATTTTGTATTTATTTGAAGAAGATACATACCATTGTTTAGGACACCTTTTAAAATTTAAAAGTAAGAGAAACTTAGGAACAATGTTTGTGTCTTCCATATTTACCATTATTTCCCATCAAGAACAAATAATTAGATTTATTATCAGTAACTGGATCGTTGCTCATTATAACAAATTGGAAGGTAAACGCGTATTTCGTTGTACTCATTACATAACTACGTCCATGAGTATAATTTGCTTTCATTTGCTCGTGCTGTAATTTTATTTTACATAAAATAACAAATCATGATGAATTACAAATTATGTTAAGGTTGTTTTTGTTTATAGTAAACAGTGTTGAAAAGTTTATTAAAAATACCATTTGTTCCTTTATTTTCTATTCTAGTCTTTTTTTGACTCCATTTTTATAATATAGTGTGTGAAACTAGTGGATAAACTGAATCGGAATTATGATAAAAGAACTATTAAGGCTGTGTCATACTGGCCAACTATCCATTGTGCGCTTACAATGATGTTTATTTCCCTCAGATATTACCTAACCTATATTATTGTATGCTTCCATTGTGAACCTGTATCCTTTCCCTGTAGCACATCCTTTTGCGTTAAGTGGAGATTTCAATTCAATTTCTTGTTCATCTAATAGTTGTTTAAACATCCAGAAAACAAATCTCATTTTTAAACCCGACGCAATGATGAATCGATCAACAAATTATACTACATACATATTATATAAAACTAGAAATAAACAATGTCTTATATTAAATTATCCAACTTTAAATATCAACTAATTTGAGGTTACCCTTACTTACAGAACAGTTCTAAATTATAATTACCCTAACCTATTTAGTCCGTCAATATTTACCCGCTAAACGTTCAAAATCACTGAAAATTACATTAACCAGTCAACGAAGAAGGTTTTCCTTAAAAGTTATGTAAATAAGTCGTAGGATATAACGTTTTAGGAGCGCGTGTTTACATTGATAAACTGACCGTCCGCATTCAAATTGCTTGTTGTCTTGATCACTGTGCGATAATAAATAGATAAAATGTGGCATTGTCAGAGTTGCCACTGTCTACTTCAAATGAGGTCAATAGGGACTCAGGGGCCTATACAGACTAATCATTGAAAAGATTTTAACATTAAAGAAATAAAACTCAGACCCAATAATCATCTTTATTTTTGTTACAATTTAGAGCTATTGTTGGCAACAAAATATAATTTCATGGTAGAAACTTTTTTCAAAGGTTTGCTTTTCACCCATTCCTCCCTACTAACCCCGTATGAGATACCTACTTACTGTACTTTGATTTGTACAGATCAATAGACATTTATTAAGTTTGTAGTAAACATTTCACACGCAGCGTAATAACCAAACAGTTTTAATGTTACTTGACATTCTCTTGTTATTCGCGTCGTATCGCAACCGTTCACGTAGTGCGATAAGTCAATTAATTGGAACTAAGTTCACGTTCTGCATCATCGGTCTTGGTAGTAACTAGCATAGCATACTGATGTGAGGGTTTTAGTCAGGCAAAGTGTGATGCAGAACTAATTTTAAGTAGTATTATAATATGCCATAAGCCTCGTCTAGTTTATAGTCGAACGAAGTTTTTTAAGACAAAAAGAAGGATAACATACTTAGCCGTAGTTTAGGCTTAGTAACTGGAGGCTAAATACAAGTAAGCCTAATATGCGGTTGCCTTGACTGTAGTCTTCTTAAGACCGTAATAACTTGAAACTATAATTCCCAAAACATGTGGAGGCTTAAATTACGTCAAACATGAAACGTGAATAAGCACCCTATCTCCTGTATTTGAACACTTCTTGACGAACTATAAGTGGCTATGGGAGCTCTTCTCTTATATGTGCTGCCTTTGTGATATCAGACACGTGACCGTATTGACGTCACAAAACTTGCTACAAGTATGCTGTACGACATGACACACAAACTTAAGACAAGTTTTGTTGCTAAATATACAATATAAGATAGCAACGTTGTCTTAAATTTTGGTAGACAGTGTGATAATAAATACCTAGCCGTGCGTGCAAGTGTATTTTAGGAAAACTTTTACTAATACTTGTAGCTGTAAATAACGACGTTATTTTTACCCCACTAGGTGATAATAGGCATCGTAAATAAACCGGTTGTACACTTTATAAGCAACCTAGAATAAGCGACACAAAACGCTTAAAGTATAATCGAGTTTCAACACGAACTCGTAAATAGTCGACATGCGGTGAAAGTTAAGTTTAGAAGTTCGCACGATGTCGTTCTGAAACATGCGTTTAAAAAGTTAGCGTTGTAGAGTGACAAATTTGTCACTAGTTAATTTAATAGTTTTTTTTTAATTACTATCGTTACAACTCATAAAAGACTGACACTGACTCTTTTCACTATGTATTATAAAGGCGAAAGTTTGTGAGTGTAATTGTATGTTTGTTATTTCTTCACGCTCAACTGCTGGACTAATTTTGATTAAATTGGTTTGCCCTAAGCTAAGCTAAAGGCAATATAAGCAAAGAGTGACATAATTATGTCGACAAGCCGTTTGCGATCTCTTGCAATGTTACTTAACATGTTATTGCCAGAAATGCCAGACTACCGGCGTCAAGTTTAAAATTGTATCAAAGAAACACAAGCAAGACCAGATGTTTGGCGACATACCATTTCATTTGATGACATGCCACGTGTTGCCTACACACATGTCCCGTGGCACTTGTTTTCGAAAAAATAGGTCTGTATTTCCTGCCCAAAGTCGATGAAAATATGGCGTTTATAATAGTGTAACATAATCTCTTGTTTATGTTTTCCCTGTCGCTAAAAGCTGTCGTAAATTTTAGCATGAAAGGAATATTTGAGAAGGCAAAACACGCTGCACTGTTACATGTTATTATAATCCTTACATCTTATGCGCATAAACGTCTTATTAATTAAGCACTTGTTATAATGCTAACAAGCCAATTTTGTAAGCAGAAGAAATTCATTCAAAACGAGTCAATTTAATTCTGTTTAAAATGTTACTGATAAATAATGACATTAAAACTTAAGACTTTAGGACGACAAATTAGGTCAGTGATACTAGATTTCCCAAACACAGTAGGTATTTATCATCCGTGAACGCCTTTGGCTAAGATGGCTAAACAAAACTACATTATTGCATATTTGTGTACATAACTCGAAAATAAATATTTTAACGAAGTCCTTTGAACTTGAACAGTTATGAATAACAAAGTGTAGACAACAAAAGCCAATGTTTCTTTGGAATAATCCAACACCTGTTCTTATTCAACACTTTAAACATTTATTCCAAGTGATGTAATATGAATGAATGAGCAGTTGACTGGAATCAATCGGAGCAGAAGCAAACGAAGCGCGGAGGCAATCCGAAAGAAATTGAATGGACCTATCTTGAGGATGCAGACGGAACCTGCACTTAGACAACCGTACAGACAGAAATGTAACACTAAATAGTTATTTTTGCATTCGGTTTTATTTATATTTGCAATTGTTCAATGATGTAATTAGAGGCTACAGAACGCTACGAGCTACGTAAGAATCGTAGCACGTAGCTATCCGTAGCGAAAGAAATAGTTGTTAGTTACTAAATAATAATTATGTCAATAAAGTTTAGCATAGCATTACGGATGCCTCTTATAACGAATACTTATTTTTATAAAATATTACAGTGTAGTCCAATTGTATTAAAGTGTGTTCAATTAAATTATCTACCTCAATATGTAGTGATTAATTATTCACGTATAAATATACAATTAATCATATTTATTTATATATACTCGGTCTCCGAGGTCTTATGTAAGCGCGACCCGAGGGAAACTAATCGCCTTTCTCCAGGAATCTTCGTAGTAATATAATTACTAATTCATCCACAATATCACAATAATTGTGTTAAACAGACAATGTTTAGTCGTGAAACTGATGATTTCTGTTATTAAGTAAAACAATAACGAATTCCTATTCAACTGTTTGGTTTATATCTTTCCTTTTAAAAGAATAAACTGTCGCAAGGCAATGGAATTACATGTATAAATCTTGTTAATAAACCAGATGCTGCTTGCTGCATATATACGTGTCAAGTATGTACGTTAAATGCAACACCTCTTATACAAAAGTGCTACTTACTTTAAGTTCTTGAGTGTATTGCTAAGCGACATCACACTGACGACTCCACACAAAGAGTTTCACTTTAAGTACTAACTTTATTCTTAGTCCTTTGTGACCTTAGCTTAGACTTTCTTCGCAGGTGTTGATGTCCCCTTACAATTTACATTTGAATTGAGTCAGATTTATTGCAAAAAACCTTGTGTAAATGTACTTTCAACAGCTTCAAAGAAACAAAATATTTTGTATTCATGTTTTTCCATCCAATTATATTTCTGCAGTTACGTCGAGTGTTCCTCCGATAACTATGAGTGTTCGATTTCCATTGTTGGTGTTAACGGCTATTATTGTTGGACAAGCGATAGAGTCGAGAATAAGTTTCAAATAACTTACTTTGTTTAAGCGCTTTCGATTTAAAATAACAGACAACGTTATTTTCAAAGACTGCTTCGTTGGTCTAGTGGTCACTACGTGCGACTGTTGAGCATGAGGTCCCGGGTTCGTATCCTGGGTCAGGCAAAGTGTTAGTGTTTTTCTATTAGGTGATTCTCAGTATCAACACGGAGTCTAGATTTCTGTCCAGTTGATGGCAAAAGGCTCGCTTCTTAATACACCGAGACCTATAACTTAACTGGAGAAATGTGGGTGTACTTTACAGTCACCTCTGCTTATCTCTTCGGGTAATACAGGCGTGATGTTATGTTATTATTTTCAAATACGGTGATTTATTCTTGAACTCAAAGCGACAAATCTATCAGGCTTTTAACACGTGAACGAAACTCTTTATTACTGGTGTTATTGAGAAAACTGTATTGGTGATACCGACAGGAGAGAAAAATTGTTTGTGGCCCTAGATATACTGATAGTAATTATCAACTTGTAACCCTTATGATCCAATTCACGTGTAGATGATGGTTCCCCACAGGGAAAGAGCAGACAAGTTTTAGAGATGAAGGCTCCATTCACCGCAAAAAGGCTGTCCAAAGGCGAAATGTTTCTTCATACTTAGTGAAGTATTGTTCCTGTGGGCACCACCAAGGAGGCGGCATGTATAGTTGTATCAATCCTACTTGAGAGTACGTTGTCTTCTACATATTTATGTATTTTATGGAGTCTACTCTATATATATATTTCTTTATTAGATTAACACGTAGACTGTCCGGTAATAAGACACAATTAGAGACAATAGTTAACAATCGATGTGTACCATATGTAGTGCACTGGACAGTTAAGGGTTCATGTAGGTATATGAAAAAAGGCCGCCAAAAATTATAAAGCATTATATTTTCTATTTCCCATGTGGCAAAAAAAACCTACTTTCTATGACATCATTGGCGACACGTTTGTTTTACATAGTCGATTAGATACCGTTTTAGTTTGAATAATACTATCTGGTCTTTTCGACAGTCATTTTAGGTTTAAAGACATTACCGTTTTTGCAAATTGTAACAACTTAATTCAAAAGTGATCCATCATGTATCTCCAAGCTCCTTACACAAAGGTCCACTAAATTGACACTGAACCAATTTAAAAATGTATTTTTTTTTTCAAATAAAAGGAAAAAAAGCAGTCCTTTCTGAGATAATAAATATATTTAATTTATACTTTCTGTCGTATTACTAAATACCCTAACAGTGAACAAGCCAACCGTAGAAAACAGGCACAGAGAGTTCGATGACCCTTCGTTATATCTGTTTTAAGGATCATGTTTGCCTATACCCAAGAGGAACATGTATCAAGCGCCTTATGTTAAAGTAAAATTACTTCACAAGCATATTAATGAGGCTCACGAAATTAATATACGATAATTAAGTAATTACTCTACGCTAATCACGCCCGTCGTATCGCGATGTTTCTGCGGTCGATCTCGACGCTGTTAACAATTCGTGTTAAACCATGGCAATGTGTTGTTATTATATGTTGATGTGTGTGATCATTACCTATCTATTAAATCACTTGATTGCATTGGTCTAAGTTACAATTATTGTATCGCATCCTTTTCGAGATAAATTCTGACTCTTTTAATTTTAAAATGTGATAGCCGAGTGGTATGACCCTTGGATTGCCAAGGTCAAAGGTCGTAAACCCCGGCACGCACCAATGTCTTTTTGAATTCATGTGCGTACTATAAATTAGTTATCAGTTGCTAAAAATGGTGAAGAAAAACATCGTGAGGAAACCGGCACACCTGAGAGATTTTTCAACGGTGTGTAAAGCCATGTCAGAAGCCTACAGGCGGTTTACACTCTGAGATCAGGTTGTTCATCAACCATACGATAAGAAAAAAAAAAGACAATCGATGCAGCTGTTGTTGTCGTGATACTGATACCTACACGTGATGAGGTAAAAACAGAATGACTTTTAGAGTCTTGAGATTCCATCACGTTCACTTAGCGAATTACCCCTGTACCGTAGGTAAGTACGTTTTAGAAACTTCAAATTTCACATAAGTAACAACACATTGAGTAAGCCTACACAAACAAATTGAAATAACTTTTGATAGTTTTCTTTTACTTGAGGTATATTCTAGTAGTCATGTCATGTTAGATATAAGAAAAAAGCTGTCAGTTCAGAAATAGGTCGATCAGGCTTTCAGAATCATAATCCAACTATTCTCGTCTTCATTGTTGCGTAAAATAACTAAACTAAGCTTAATACTCGTACTACGAGTGCGAGGATTACTAAAGTAAATGCTAGGTAAACATTTGACAGGTTAACACCAGACTAGACGCTAAGCCGCCCGGTTTCTATCTTCCGAATACTTTCGTTTATTTCGAGTGGAATAGGTTATCAATTCTGCCTACCATCCGTTAAATAATGTTGATAAACAATGCTAAAAAATTAATGTTACGAAGCATCAAAGTCTTCTTTATTAAATCGGATTCACCTCCGTCAAAACAAATAATTTACCCCAAATAAACATTTTCTTTGATTTGAGGAAAAAGTCTTTTGATTTCTGAGATTACTTAACATAAATGATATCTACAATCCCGCCTATAATTCAAAATTATAATGAGATTGAGGTAAGGAAATTGGGGTAAATCCCTTAAATGTGATTTTAAGATATAAAGAAGACGAGTATATTAATGCTTTACTCTTCAAGGATGATATTCAGATAGAATGGGGACGATAGGGACTTTTTAAATTCTCAAGTAATTAGTAGGTACCGTATCTATAGATAACACATTTTAAAACTTAGCTATTTTGAGTATCTCTGCAATCAAGAATGTTTTGCAAGTGCTATTTTGTAACAATATTTACGTTGAAGTTAGTATCGCTACTATATAAATAACCACCCACTTAAAACTGATGAAACCGCAATAAATATGCGTATATATATAATTCCAGTTATTTACGCTGCAAACTTCGTTTAAGTAGTGAAACTTTGCCCGATTCACACCAGGCAAGTATGTCATTGTGGTATCAACGGGCATCGTAAATTAATGATAAAAACAAAACTTTTATGTCATACTTTATGTTTAAATTCATTATAATGTCTATTGCGAGTTTATTATGTTGAAATTTTGGTAAGATTTTATTTCGTGTCATCTGTTTACTGCATTCTTGCGATCTCAAATGAAAAGTTTTATTAAATCTTATAATATCAAACTTTATGGTATAATGAAGCTGTTTTAGTAATATTCACCTTAATATAATCAAATCTGAAATGGGTTTCTTCAATTAATAATTTAATTGATTGTAGGAAAAAACTGATATGTAAAGCAACATTTATAAATAAACGGGCTGTTGAAGAAACCTGTAGTTCAGTCAAAACTGAAGTTGTTAAATTCCACAAGAGTACAGAGCGGTAACTGAACCAACTTGTTTAGGACTTCCGCAAGCAGCATTAAATTGCAAAAAGTAATCTAAGCTCCTTTTTATCTGGGAAATGTTTCTTGCATAAAATGGAAGGCTTTGATAATTAGAGGAAAACTGGGTTTTACATAAACTGGCATTTATTTTTTAATAGGTTTAAGTTACAACTTAAGTTTGGTTTTTGAAAACTTAAACTTAACTTAAGCTAATTATAAATACCTATTCTATTATTAAAACTAAAAAAATATTATTCTATTATAAATATACGCAGATTGGCAATCGTTGGAAACAAAACGTTTTAAAATTAACGATATATTAATTATCTATTTATGACCTCTTAATATTTTTGGCACGTCAAAAAGCTTTTCACAAAGACTAGTTTCATCTCTGTCAACATTGTGTTTGTCTGACATTCAGCTTTTTCAAATAAAACTTTTTAGTTTGATGTTAACACTTTATTCAGAAGTACTTTTGAGCATTTAAATTAAATTTATTGAAGCGAACACGACTGCAAATGTAGAGGGTAAAATGTTTGTGGTTGCATTTTACGTACGTTGTGGTATATCTTTATTTTGAAAATTCAAACGTTAACAAGTGCTTAAACAATGTTTCATTGCTTTGTGCGGTCTTGTAGAATAAGTGTATACTAACTAGTAAAAGGACAATTAATTTGTTTTCAGTCCATATTTTTTAAGGATTGCTCATTAACATTTATTTACTTTTAAAGGATTTAATTCATAAGTAAAGTAATTGAAGGTCAATAATATAATAAAGGTAATATATATAAAAGGTAAATTTATAATAAAAAGTTATATATATTCTGTTTCATTAAACCTTAACTATTCTGAATCTTCCGCCATAAAAGATTCAGTTAGCACACTTGACAGTTACCGAATGGGCTGTGAAACGGTCGTTTTATGGTAATAACAGAATTGTGACGCCATTTTTAACCTTCAACAGTATATTTTCTTAGGCATTTTAATATCGGTCTGTAAGAATTTATGGCAAAACCTGGTTTTTGAAAATCCATCCAAACAGTCGTGGGAAGGATTTCGTGAATGACCTCACCACTAAATACCAATTTATTTGCAGTGTTGCGTTGGTTTGATATAGCTCAGGTATATATTACATACATAAATATAAATTTTAAGCCAGTAAGTTTTATAACCCCGTAAATGAAATAGATAAAAGCTGCAGAGTATAACGATATCCATCATATTATATATGCTAGGAGAAAATATTTTCCTACAAGTATTCTTTATTGATGTCAAACTTGATGGACAATTTTGATTGATGATGTTATAATCTTATCCTAAATGTTTATCGGTTTCATTGCGTCAAGATAAAAGCGAATACTTTATACTTTAAACGGGTGAAGTTAACGACGTGTTTTCTAACCGACTCGACCGACGTTTTCTTACGGTAATTTTGACAGTTGTGACAGGCCGCCCTAGAGGGTAGATCCTACTTGAGATTTTCCACGCATCGAATTTTGGCATGATTGGCAGTTTGGCAAACTTTCTAACAAAAGTTTTGAGCATGATGCCTTCCGAGATTCCTTTATGTTGTGCGTTGAGGTTGTGTTGTATATGAAAATATATTTTTAACAGTTTTAAGGCAAGATCTTTACAGCCACTGCTATTTTGTATAAAAAAATTAAGTTACTATCGAATAAATATTAAATTGGTCATAACTCTAGTTGACACATAATCGCTTTAATGCATATAATATCAATTTATGAATATTGGTACTAGTACTAAATCAAATAAATGGCTTTACTAAAAATGAGTAGCAACTTATCACTTTTATGTTTATTGTTTGAGACAGCGTTAAACTTGACCTTAAGATGATAAAGACAAATAAAGTTATCATCCAATTTCTAGTGGGTGTAAAAATTATAGTAGGTAATATTTGACCGTTAAAAATCTATTTCTAATTACTTCTACACTATTAACACCTTTTGAAATCAGATGGCTCGTAAGTATTTTAATTTTAATAGAACAATAATGTAAGCTAAAACAATTTACGTTCTTAACATAATGTTCATCATCGACCACTGTTGGACAAAGGCACCCCTCTTAGAACGCCAAAATGAACAACTTATTGTTGCCGACTTTTAATGACAAGACGTTAAATACTCAGCTTCTTATTAACAATCTTCTTTCTTTTATCTTTAGGTCAAAAGAACGCAGCTCACTGATTGGAAAACAAGTAAAAAAATGTGCTATGATTTACAAAACGATTTTCATTCAGTGAGCCGTAATATCAGTGACTAGATAATAAAATTAGTAAATACAATACGGAAACAATGGCATTTGAACCTCTCGGAAATTTAATAATCTGTAAATTATTTCATTGCTCCAACGGTTATACGCAGGAACGTTGATTCGAACTGTCTTCGGGGAAAATGAATTTCCGCAATCTCGTCGGAATTCGAAGATAACAGTTTGGGAACCTCTATCTGAACGTTTTACGAGGCCACCGCGAGGCGACATGTCTACTGTTCGGCTAAATTCGCGTTTACATAATGTTAATGTCTGCACTTTTACTGGCTACCATACATTTGTTGTGATTACGACTTGCGGGAGGGTGTTTTTGTCCTTATTCTTCAATGGCTATAAAAACAAAGTGTATTAGTTTTCATACTCTGTAAATAATCAATTAACGGCACTATTTAGCCAAGGCGCACCGGTGACCAGAAGTTTACACTAAGTTTATCAAGTTCCAAATGTAAATGTGATTGAATGTTTCATTAACTTTATACCTAAGCTAAGTGACAATAAGGCAAACTCTATGTATTTCTTCAGATCTAGCTGGATAAGCTAAATGTAGGTATGTATATATTTATCACCAAAATACCAGATGAGCAAATTTGAAATTTAATTTCACTAATATACAGATCAAAATACCTACCCAAGAAAAGCCTACACTGCCGGGTGCACTTAATAGGTCCTTAGGTTTTACGGTGGCTTTAATGTCAGAGGTCTAATAACGGAATTCTCTGAATAATTGACTGACATTGGCTACGTTTGAATGAATGCAATAAAGTACGATTCTTGTTTAAAAGACTTACGGAAAATGCTAACTAAGTTGGAAACTAAATCGAATTTCCTTTTTAACAGTTTAAGGTCAGTTATCGTAGAGTCTGAAGCTTGATAATTATCTTGACGTTAAGTTCATCATCATCATCATCAGCCAAAGACGTCCACTGTTGAACATAGGCCTCCCCGTTTAAGCGGGGAGGTTTGCCATAATCCCCACGCTTGGCAAGCGGTTTGGGGATCGCAGTATTGGTGGTGGAGTTACAGAAGACGCTGCTGCCCATCTTCTGAATTTTCCCTTAGTCGCCTCTTACGACACCCACGGGAGGAAAGGGGGTGGTCAATTCTAGGCCGGATACCACACGGCATACGACGTTAAGTTAGAGTTTTAGAATAAAAAATAACTAATTCACAAATGATAGTTGTACAAATATGAGCTAATAATGCAAAGCTAAATTGATCTAGCTATAGCTCACCGTAAGCGCCAGAACATCTGTCACGGAGAAAAGATGCATCGAACTCTTATGAGATTGACCAAAATGTAACCCCTTACACCCTCATCAAGACTTAACGAGTGTCAAGGCATGACATAAGGAGTAACAATATGAGGATATTTAAAAATGGAACACTTGTCTTGATGACCTTACAAGACAGTTTATGTGATCGGCTCAGAGCAATAAAGGCACATGTTTTAAATTAAGAAGACTGGTGAGATTTGAAACTCTTTGTGAAGAGGTTGAGCAAATAGATTTATTGGTAAAATGTATTATGTCTGTGTGCGCTTATAGTAAACAAACATCTCTATAAGGTAAGGTATTCCGTACATAAATCTTGTTCTTAATATTATTTTGTGATATATTTACTGAAAGACGCTTTCTTCGTATAAACTTTCATTACAGAGATCGATAGAGGCAAACGTGTAGTCTTAATATCGGACCCAGACGGATCATGAATTATGTATTAAGTGAAAACGTTATGTGGAAGTCAAAATAATCGAACCAGCAGGTCCAAGGAAACCTTAAGGAAAACGAACAAAATACCAGTTGGGTTAAGCAACAGCTTAACTTAACAAGGGACCTGGCAGTGCTTTGGCTCTTCGAGATAATTCAAAACTAGTTACAACTGAGTTCGTGCTTAAAATAGGACTTGATACGTATGAACACGCTAAAGTAAACTTGTAACATTTCTTATTGTGTAGCAATATATAGGTACATATTAACGACTTCAATGCGAACTGATTTGAATGGATCTGAATTGCCGTAA
Organism: Abrostola tripartita; assembly: GCA_905340225.1. Lineage (NCBI taxonomy): Eukaryota > Metazoa > Arthropoda > Insecta > Lepidoptera > Noctuidae > Abrostola > Abrostola tripartita. The sequence continues at coordinate 5,259,781 of HG996494.1, forward strand.
TTTATGGGACGGGAGTTGATTTCATTGATTGCAGTATTCATTTTTTGGGTAAAATTTCAAATTCTATGGTGAAAACACGGTACCTACTGTCTGTGCCGTCACTTTCTTGTACAAATGACTAGATTGCTTACATGTTATATTGCCATTCGATTTGTGAACCGTGCGATAGTCAATTTCATATGATAACATATGACAATTGCCCAATAAATACCTAATCAAAGACCATTAACCAAACGCTATACAATGTTATTGTTTTCTAAACAACGTTAATGAACTATTATGAAAATTATTAAAAGTAACGTTGGTGTCAAAAGTTAGCGTGAGTCACGAAGTTAACAAATTACATTAAGTGCTCATCCCATTAACATTACTAACAACGTTACGTGGCGGCTACGTCAAACAACTTTAACTGTTTAGTAATGCGAGAATTTGTTTTTGTTATATCAAACATATGGACCTCGTGAGCGTTCAAATTAAGGTTAAATTAGGGTATATCTTTGGCTTTAATAAAAAGTTAGACTTTAATCAAGCTTCAGAAGATAGCATTACTATACACAGACAAACTAAACCTTTAGTCACTCTCTATGCTCAGTTTTCTTTTAATTAAAAGTGAGCTGTGTCTCCATAGATATTAGGTAAATAAACTGTGTAAAGTCAATAAACTAACTTTCCTTTATATACATACACTAGCTGCACCCCATGGTGTTACCAGCAAATTTTTTCGGGATATAAGTAGCCGTGTTATCAAAATTCGCGTAGCCGTTTTGAGCATACAAACGTAACAAACATTAACACACACACTCTCAAACTTTTCACTTTATTAGTGTGATTGCTAATAAAATAGTTAATTGTGCATTGTAATTCTGTATAAAATACTCGCCGATTTATCTGTGTGTACTTATTTTCAAAGTCATTGAACTTACTTACGAAGGTGATAAGGATGTATGCGCAGATAATGAGGTGCAAAGCTAGACGACACGGTCAACAGTTCACATTGTTCACGGCGCTCAGTCATCACTTATTCACGCTCTCTGCTTCACCTTTGTCAGGCAAAGAGCTCCATGAATGAGCTTTGTAGGTCTGGATAATGAAAGCACGGCTGTAGTAAGATTTTTGTGAGTTCATCACACACTTTTGAGGCGTGGTTAGGTCAGTAGGTGAAAATAGTGGGCATTGAAAGAAACTTAACGTATTCTTAAAAATGTTTGGTATTTTAATATTTTTCGGAGAATGAATTATTGAAGGAACAAAAATCATTTAATTACTTCTCTTAGAAGAGTGAAAATACCTACAGTAACCATCATCTAATATATAAATCATACTTCCATTTCTAGATCAGCAAGGAAATGAGACACAAAATATACGAGTTTCATCACGTATGTGCGCTCGTAAAAAATCTTAAAAAGCTTATAACTGAACAATAGGGGAGCGACTCTGACACATATTTATGTTATACATAGAAGTCGTAAATGAAATGACGTCGTATAACACATGTATACGGATATGAGAATACTGAATATCATACCGTGGCACTCTTGACACACCCCGGTTTGAACAAAGATAATAGTGTGTCTACCATGAGTTGTAGTGTTTTGACGCGTTTTTAACTTACCATCAAAAATGTTTATTATTTCTATGGCAACGAACACAAAGCCCCGGGAGTGGGAGCGATGAACTAAAATGTGTAGTAGTATACAAAACGCGACGTTCTATATACAAATGTGTTCCAAGACTAAATATTGTAAAAAAAAAAATTTTTTCAGTAGTCTTGTTTAACCGGCCTTTGAAGGACGATTAAAACTTCCTAGGATTATCAGTAAGAACAGCAGTTAGCCAAAGATCTGGCTTTATAGAAAATGGTAGCAGAAAAAAATATTTTTTATGTTTACTTTTCTTATTTCAAATGTAATTTTATGACGATGATTTATTAAATGTTTCGGCGATTTTTCTGTAGTGTAGTTCGTGTTATTGTTGTCTGCCTATGAGCCTAGTTGTCAGCTTAGCCTTACACCACTTATTTCAAAACTACATACACTGAATATCATTCAACCTGTCAAGTGCCTATATGTATTTGTGTACGCACTTATTTCTGAAGAGAGTATATCAGCCAACATTCTCTTTATTGACTTTTACGAATTGCACTCAGTAATACTCTCTTTTTTCCCCAAGGGCCAACCTTTATTGAAATATATTCAATCAATGTAATAAACGTGAAAGTAGGTAGGCTCTTTTATTTCATTCATTTCATTAAGTTTAGTCCCCCGTAACTCATATTCATAGAAAAAAATCTATTTATCGAATAAAATCGTTTAAAAAATCTATAATTAACCCATCAAGTTTCAAATGGAAAATCAATTTAAAAAAAAAAAAAAAAAAAGTTTATTAACACAAAAACCTTAACATACAAATTCGTACAATGCTCATAGGAACAAAAATCTTTGGGGAAAAAAGGCTGCATAAATAGTGGAAAACCCTGCCTCCTAAACTAGGGGGAACCCTGTGACTTAGGAGTCAGTGTCCTACTGTAACTTCGTGTACAAATAATCCTTTATGTATATGTTATATCATAATGAACCTATAATGACCTGGTTTAGCTATGAATATGAATGTGTAGGTATGTGTGTTTAAGGAGGGTCATGTGGTTGTTTGGTGTGGTGTGTAGTGTTGAGGTATGGTGTGTTGTGGAATGGTGTGTTGTGTTGTGGTATGGTGTGTTGTGATGTGATGATGTGGTGTGGTGTATGACGGGGGGGGGGGGGTTGTGTTATGTGGGGGTGAGTGTGGTCGTGAGGGGAGTGTTCTAGTGGTGTTGCATGGTTTCAGTTTTCAGATTTGTAGAATAGTGATTTTTTTTTTTTTTTTTTGTGCCTAAATTATTTTAGTAATAAGATCTTCTGTACGAGAATAGTCTTGATCAAACAGCCAGTTTTGTAGTTTAGTTTTAACTTCGTGTTTGTTTAAATTGCTTAATTGCATATGTTTATTCACCTTTCTGTAAATGAGCGAGCTTATTACATAGAGCTGGCGACTAGCGAAGGATGTTTTGTGAGGGACAGATGGGCATGCATATTTGGCTTTACGAGTGGTAGGATCTAATAGAGAAACCTGACAATGCTTTCTGAGGGTGGCATTAAGCACAAAGAGCTGCCTCACAGTAAGTACCCTGCATTCCGCATACAATTCATTAGTGGGAAATCTATACGGTTTGCTGAGCATCACCTTAAGCACAGCCCTCTGGGCACGCTCCAACCCAAGGAGTTTAGTCTTCGCAGTGCCACCCCAAACCGGAATGCAATAGTTGATGACAGACTGGCAAAGTGCAAGATAGACCATTTTTAATGTTTTGCGGTCAGCGCAGTGCCTTAGGGACTTGAAGATGTATATAAGTTTCCTTACCCTTGACGTTAGGCTCTCAACTTGAAAGTACCACTTTAGTCCGTCATCAATCACTACACCCAGATATTTGGTTTGACTGACACGTGATAGTGGTATACATGAACATGAGGTGGAGCCTATGCAGGTATGAGCAAAAAGTTTTAAATCAGATGGGGCTTTGGTTCTGTGACTGATAGAGAAAGGAATGTAGTTGGTTTTAGACAAATTAAGTGATAGAAGGTTATTTTGCAGCCACCTCATGACTATTTGTAGCGATTTTTCTGCATGATACTTCACGTCCGTCCATGAATCCCCATATACTACGATCGCAGTATCATCAGCATATGTGAAGATCTTGCTGTTGGGGAGCGCCAATGTGCAAAGATCATTTATATATATTAGGAAGAGCGTAGGCCCCATCACACTGCCTTGCGGAACTCCGTATGTGATGATTTCTTCATCACTAGTGTATGAATCAATCTTTACACGGAGTTTTCTGTTTTGGAGGTAGCTCTTGAAAAGGTCATGCGCTGTTCCTCGAATGCCAATGGCTTCCAATTTCGACAGAAGAGTAGGAACAGAGACCGTATCGAACGCTTTCTGTAGGTCCAAGAATATTGAAAGGCATTTACGATGATCATCTAGATTCTTAGCAACAGTTTCCGTTAAGTCGGCAATTGCATCTTCAGTAGAAACACATTTTTTGAAGCCATATTGGTTGCACGCAATGACTTGTTGTTTGTACAGAAAGTTGAGTAGACGACCATTTATTAACCTTTCCATAACCTTCGACATTGCTGAAAGAACCGAGATCGGTCTGTAATTATTTACGCATTCCCTGTTCCCGCCCTTAAATACTGGATGGACCAAGGCTTTCTTAAAGGGTTCTGGAAAGATTCCTTTCGCGATTGATATATTAATGATATGTGCGATAACGGGTACAAGAGGTTTGCGACACATTTTGAGGAGAATAGAAGATATCCCGTCCCATCCAGTGGCACTATCATGTCTTAAATTCATGACGGTAGACTCAACTTCAGAATAGTCAACGTCAAGAATGACAAATGAATTAGGGTAGGAAGTTTTTGGTAGAGACATTGTCAGTGGGGGAGGCGCAATTTTAGAGGCTAGGTCTGCGCCTATGTTGGCAAAAAACTTAGATACTTGATTGGCTGCACTGTACGGGTCCGCACTTGTTTTTAAAAGTTCTAGAGGAGGATCACATCTTTTTTTGGTATGTGTAATCTCTTTTATTTTGTTCCAGAGTGTTCTAGGGTTACGTTTAGCTTTTTCCAATTCTGATATTTCATATGCAGTTTTAAGCTTCTTGAGCAGGTTATTGCAATAATTCCGGTATCGTTTATACGAGATTTGGACAATATCATTATTGTGTGAGTTACGGGCTTTTTTATGGAGTTTATCACGATGCCGAATGCATCGTAATAAACCCGGAGTAATCCAAGGCTTGAGATTTCTTACTTTTTTAGGTACATTGATTATGCGTGTGTGTTTTTTCAGAATAGATTGAACTATGTTTACTAGACAAGAGGCAACTATATTAGGGTCTTCCGTGTTAGTGACAAGAGTGAAATCCTGACCCTCCATATCCTTTATGACATTAGGATAATCTATTTTTGGGGTCTTATAGTCAGGAGCCTTCTGTTCCACTGAACCTGGTCTATCCACATATATCAGTAATGGAAGGTGATCCGTGATGTGGGATTCCAAGACAAGAATACTAGTTGATTTATTGGATTTTAGGAGAACGTGATCAATACAATTATTTATTCTAGTGGGGAGGTAATGTCCTGGCAAAAGACCATGGGTGGCGTTTAGGGTTAGGTAATTAGCACATCGGTCATCTGTATTAGATGGTTTAATATCTATGTTAGCATCTCCGATGAGGTATATATTATTGCACTTATTCAGTGTTGTAAGAACACAGTCCAGACTGTCTAGAAAATTATCAAAATCTACTTTAGAGTTTAAAGAGGGCGATCGATAGACGGCAATGATTGCTAATTCGTTATTGATTTGACAAGTAAGACAGTTACCACTAGTGAACATAGGCTCCTGAACAATACACTGAATATGGTTTTTTATGTACATTACTACTCCGTCATTCTGGTTTTTGTTGTTGTATGTTAAGTGAGAGTTGTAGCCATCTAACACTGGAAGGTTTGTGATTTTACTCAACCAACACTCAGTCAGTATCAGAATATCACAATCAACTTTAATTAGGGATAGTAACGCTAAGAGTTGTTCAAAGTTCTTTTTTATGCTGCGTATGTTAATATGTAAAATCGTAGTAGAGTTATTTGATGTCTTCAAGAATTTTGTGCAGTCTTCCGGAAAACAGCAATGAGAATTTGCAACTGAAATATCGTCCAAATCCGATACTATATTATCTACTAAATTAGCCATTTGAGTAACAGAGAACATGAATACAATGGAACCGCACAAAGATAGGGAGAGGTTTTACTACAGACGCGTAGACGTGAAGTAAATAAGGCACTATAAAATTAGTTAGTGTACTAATTGTATAGTAATATGTAACGTTTTGTGTTTTGTAAGAAATGTGGTGTATAAGTGTAAGTGTGTTGTATTGTGTTATTAGAGGGTAGAATTGTAAGTGTTGATTGATGGTGTGTTTATAAGGCAAATTAAGACTAGAAAAAAACATAATATTAATAAGGTTAAAAATTACCAGTTTAGCGTACAAGGCCAATAATAGAAGTAAGTTACGTGACATCCAGAGGGAGCTATTACTTAGTAATGCGGAGGTTTTGAATAGTCATTTCTTTTCTTCTAGCTCGATAAGGGTAGCTTCCGATTTGACGAGTATCTGTTGGAGTCCTGGTTGCTTGCGCAAGAAGATATTTCCGTTTGCGGCCCAACAAAATATTAATATAATTAAAAACACAGCAATTGTGAATTTATTTAGATTTCCAATAATGTCACCCTTTAACACTAAACTTAAGTCAAGGACACAATAAAAGCTGCAATAAAACGAGTAGGTATACGTCAAAGAAACGACTCAATGAAATGTCCTCTTGAACTCGATGATTGTAGACATTGTAATGCAAATAGGCTTTTAATTAATAAATAATGATCTTTAACTCCTAAAATTGCTTGAAGAAACTCTCAATGCTTGACGGGATTCATTGTACGAATGTGAACAGCCTCGCGTTGTAGACTTCTATAAATCAAATGGAAGTCCTGTTTTTTGTATAAGAAAGGAATTGATTCCAATTTAAATATAACTTGATCTTTAGCAATATTCTTAAAAATATCACGTGAATGCATCCTCCAAATACCTGGTACTATCCTTACGGATTTAATAACACTGTGAGTTAGCCAGAGAGAGAAGAAGTTGGTTATATTAAAAATACAATTATGTAGGTTTACTACCAAAATGCCTACCAATATTCCTACCCTTGCTCATTAGTAGGTATTCTTTATAAAATTCCCACTACTATTGGAACTTCTTTTGAATCTTCAAAGAAGTAAACAAGTGACACCTGATTTTATCTTAGAAATAACAACATATTTCCACATGTATAATATGATGTTGTCTATAAAAGGCTAGCTGCTCAGATTCGGAAAATATTGAAATTTTAGGAAACCTAAACGTGAAAAGAGTATACGTCGTACATATCTTGACCTTTCTTATTGTATGAGTTAGGTACAAAATATGTTTTAGGTCACCAATATTTTTTATACAAGTTCGTATACATTTTTTTCAGGGACAAGCTGTACAATTTTGGAAACATGAATTTATTGTTTGTATTTTTTTATTAGTCTGAAATTGGTGAACTTATTCTTTTGGTTTTGCTATAAGTACCTACATAATGTATAAGTATCCTGTTTTTGTTGAGTCTCAGATTAAGGTGTTACTATGATGTGTTCTAAACATCATACAGGGGTTTGTATATTCACCGTTAATTCTACAATAATTTTCAGTGAGAACGTATAAAAGTCTTTTATCGCGCCTAAATAACAGTCGGGTTATCACGATATAACCACAGTAACAAATTGAATTGTGTGGAAATGCATCGCATAAATGATTTTTAGACGACGAGGTTTAAAATGCCGCGCCAGGGAAATGAGATTGCGACCATCGCTGAGGGAGGTAAGGACAGCAAAACAATGTGAACGAACATCGGGTACAGGTGAAGGTGAAACGTGAACGTGCAATTTGAAGATTAAAACATGGCGTGTCGAGTTGGCGACGTTCGGAAATGCATTGCGTGATTTGATTCAGAGTACGAACTGCATTAAAATGTAGGCTAACTTATTACCGGTAGGTACTTAGGTAGGTAATAAGTTAGCCTACATTATATACGTTCACAATTTATTAAAAATTAAAACCAATATGTAAATAAACTATCTTGCGGGTAAGTAAATTTTTAAAATAATTTAAATAATACAGGGTAAATAAATTTATGGGACGTCTTCCTAAATTTCTACGTACAGCTGCCTAATTGATCCCTCTTGAGATCCCTATTGTTAATTGCCTTTGATTAGTCGTCTTCGCTTACAAATGACCAAACCTCAAAGCACACTTAACATAGTGGGTTGATTTGGGTCTGCTATTGTGTGATCTCAATTTCCTTTCTATACTGAATTGGTTTCCTAGTAGGTACTACCTGTATAATCACTAGTTATGTTCGCTAACATGAGGGGCTCCTAGCTACGTGGGTACCGTGCAGTTTGGTTGATCTGCAAGGTTAAGCCGTGCCCGCCGCGGTCAGTCTTGTGATGGGTGACCGTTTTCACATATCTAGAAGCCTCCGTGCTTCGGAAGACCCGTTAAGCCGTTGGTCCTGCGCTTGATTACTCTCCGAGTGAGGGAACAGGCAGTGCAGCTCTGTTTGCGCACATACTTATACTTGTGCACTATAATACGCGCAGTCTAACTAACGCACTATCTCCTGCACAGTTGGCTAGTTTTAGCTAAGATAGGCCGCTCGGACTGAAAATCGGTCAGGAGAACATTATTATGTTCGCTAATATACATGAGACACGTTTCTAAGAGCAAAATATAAAATACGTGTTAGTGTTAGGCGCAAGTAAAGAGTGACCCTTACTGAGCGATAGTACCTATTTAATTTTCCGACTGATCGGTATAACTTGGCCTGCTACGATCTTACCGACTGACTAATCTCTACAAAATGGCATGAGCAATTTTTATGTAATTTAGCTAAAACCAACGCGCAACGAACAAAACCAAGTGTCGATAACTATTTACTCAATTAAACTATCAGCACTTATAATAATAATTGTGAATATAAACGCTCGTACCTACGTATAATAATAATTCCTCCATTCAACATTATTATTTTCCTAATTATTTTTCAATTCAGCTTTATTTCGTTCCTAATTGGTTTTAGTACTCACAAAAGCTAACAAAGTTGGATGAAACCCAATCTGTATTCACAACAGTATAAACAGAACCGCTTTTTGCCAACCATACAGTAGGCTTTTACGGGTGAGGCGCAGACATGCGGTAACCAATTGTGGAGGACTGAAATTGATAGGCAGAGCATTGGTGTATCTAGTGGTTTCATTACATGGTCGCCGGCTTCAACTATTGCCGTGGAAGGCGGACGAATAAGGAGGTATAGCATATGTTATATGGTCAATACCAAACTATTGAATTTTGCATCCTAATAGCCTCTTAGCTCAAAATGTAACATGACTAAAATATTCTGTCTTAACTCTCCTTAAAGTTAGCTACCATAAAACATAAAAATCCCTAGTAACTTTTAAACTATCGCGTTGCATGATGATAATGATTAAACTACAACAAATGGCTTGTGACCACGGCTGATACAACTTGGTCGTAACGTCAAGCCAAAAATAAAAACTTGTGTTTCCCGTTAATTCCCGTGTTGTAGTTTAATTATCATGAAAATCCCTTAATTTACATGCGAATCCTCTTCCGCGAAAAGGTGTGCAGAGTTGTGATTTTGTTATAGTAGAAAATCTGCACTGCTTATCCCGAAAGACGAGAGTAATAATGTAGTCTAATTCATGTAAGTATTATAGTAACCTTGATAAGCGCAACGTAATCTAACACTGTTTTGTCAGCCAGTCTTCACTTCCCCGTCACGGGTCGGATAAGCCTAAGATCGGGTTACCTTAAGCCGGGAATTACACGGCCATACATAATACAACATACTAGTTATGATAATTTATTCAACAAATATATGATTCATGCTCTATTTCCTGCTATAATACATTGGTTTACTGATTGAGACCAACTGTTAAAGCGTTTATCTAATTAATTTTTGGAAATCATGTCGTATGAGTTATTTTGCACATTTTAAACACTAATTCGGGTATTTATATAAAATACTGCTACCTACTTCCTTCATAGCCTTTTTGGCGTACTTGATAAATAAATATAACGATGTAAGTATATTGAAATAGGCTCATCAGAATGTTTAGTAAGAATGTCGTATGTTGTTAATGGTTGGAAGCGTGTCGCACATGACATGGGTTTCACGTGCACAGACCCATAGATTTTGTACATCTTAACGACCCTAAAACATGGAAATACAATCACAAATGAGGATAGACAAATTTGGGTTACGACATTATGTATCATGGAGAGCAAACACCACTATATCTACATAGTATGTCTTATTTAAGATTGAAAAGGTAATTAAACAGCCAATGACTAGAAGAAATAAATACTAAAATGAGTAGTGGACAATAAATGAAAAAATTGAAACTATTTATATTTATTAATAAAAAATTAAAGCCGCCTGAAATTATCTAATTTAAGATTTATCCTTAGGCTCGGGTCAACGTCGCCGCCACTAGGAATTTCTCATGTATCGTGAGTGAGTTTCACAAATTAAATGACTAAAGGCATTCCCACGCTAGTTTTTTTTATAAATAATTCCTTTCTTATAGTACCTACCTACACAAGTCATATTTTCAAAGCTCTTTAATTTACCATCTGTTGTCTATCGTATTGTTTGAAACACATTGTAGTTTCGATCGCGCTTTGTTCCTTTCAGAATAACCCTTTACCGCAAACAAGGCCTTAATTTGCTAATTAATTAATTTACTTATTTTCAAATACCAATTCCAAGTTTAACAGTTTTATGTTGACGATGTTTCAACCTTAATGTTGTACATTGTTTGTCTTTAGACAGTTTTATATTTAATCAAACCGTCGTCTCGTCTCGTCTAATGTTAAAAAAACGTACCTACTTACTTAATCCAACATACATATTTTCCCAGCAAGACTTTTCATTGGAGCGAACCAACACGACCGGAGAGAGATCAGGCGCAGGTTAATGCTTAGGCCAACAGCTTCACGTGCTTTCGGAAACACGAAGGAGTCTCGACATGAAAAATCGCACACCCATCACAAAACTGACCGCACTGACCGGCGAGCACGGTTTAACCTCGCAGATCGTCTGATCTGCGCGGTAGCCACGTAGTTACGAGCCCATATTAAGACAAATGGAAACAGAAATTACATCAAACGTAGCTTATTAATACACCGTTTAAAATTGTTTTGATATTTTGTGCGTAGGCGTGGCGACTACATTTGCGTAGGCTTCAATTAAAATTATAATTGTATCCAAATAGAATATGGTGTTTATAATTGTAATAATTAGTTTTCATGATGTAATGAAAAAGGTAACTGGAGCGAACTGTTGTGCGCAACAAACAGCAGAATGTTGGTATAGGGTAACTTTAGTTTGTTTAGTTCAATGAAGGACTCATCGGCTTAACGAGTTGCCTAAGTGCTTCCGATTGAAGCTTGCTCGTGATTTCCGGGTCGAACCAAAAGTGTGAAGTAACAAACGTTCGTTCGACATCACTCGAGCTATGCTTTGTATCTTTTTTTTGACACCGTGCTTCGTAGAGGCCCTAGTTTCCAAACAAGTGCACTTTGAGGATTTGCTTTCATACGTACAAACGATGTTTTTTATCCATTCAACGGCCAAATACCCTTGCTTTCAATTTTCGCTTTTCCTATCGTGGATCTGGTATCATGTATATCACAACTTTGTAATTACCTATGTCTTTGGAAAACACACGATAGCAGCGTTCATTTTATTAGTCTGTACCTACCTAAATAAACCAATTACAAAATGTTGTTAATACGTTGGTACATATATAAATTTTGAGGCTTAGTTTACACAATTAAAATAAACAATGATCCTTGAAAACATTAAATAGCTTTCCATAAAAAAGCTCTTGAAAATCTATAGGTAGGTACACAACTTCTGACAGCATAAAAATGCGCCCTACGGAATCAGCGCGACCCACATGATGTCATCTTTATCTACGTCGTTTATCAAACGGCCTAACAATGACAGCCCAATTTATATTTTTGTAATCGGAAGCTTTTTTAAGCATTCAGATTTTATGATATACAAATACTCGTATCGCGTAACGCAGTACCTGTAACGTTTATATACTCTTTGGTCATTATTTCTGAATAGACAATTTCTACGGCCAATGGTAAGGGAAGGTTTGTTTCTGTTTCTCACAGCCACTTATCTGTGCCCTTATTTGAGGATGGAGTGATTAAGGCCCACTTATACTTTTTTCACGTAATAGGTGATGATAATAGTAATGTCGTTATGATCTCGTAAGATTATAGCCGCTAACTGATCTGATTACGATCTTCGTCTTCTTTAAGTAACATGGCGAAAATACCCAAAATTAATGCAATGACGCAAATCCCACTTATTAGATCTATAAGCTTCCACGTATCGTATGTTTCCTACAATTTATTCAGGTGGGTTTTGCAAGAGCTAGAGAATTAACAGATTACTAAAGAGGCGCTTAAACGCTCCAGCAGCAATTAAGGTATTACATTTAAAATACTTAATTTATAGTTGGACAGACTTTAAATTAACTTCTTAATTAGTTTGATAAATACGAACTAACTGTTTCTTACAGACTTTACCTAGATTTGCTGATTAAAAGTCTTTAGAGAAACTACTTTAGAGGCTTGTTACTGCTTGGTGGTTTGGTAAATTTTATATTACAATTTATCAATGAAGGCAGTATTATAGATAATATTATTTTTAGATTATTCATTTGATTATTTCTGTAAATAACAAAGGCTTAACTTAACAGTATGTAGGATACGAAAATGTTGCTTAATTTATCACAATACTAATATTAGAATATCAATTGTTAAAAAATACCTATTTCATCACCATCACGAGACGGTGCAGTCCACTGCTGGACATAGGCCTCTCCCAATACCTATTTGACTGTAATTATTAAATATATTTATACTTTCCATGGTATAAATATATTTACCTATGACACAATTATAGTTTTTCCATCTATAAATAAAATATCACAATTCAATTTGCAAAAGAAAGCATGTCACCTCATTTTGATTTCAATACAGCTCTATCAATAAAAAAATACTTCATGATAAATAAGTATACCGACGTCATTTATCGTAAGTCATACAGTAAATCATAATACATAGTAATTTTTTTCTTACTGCCAGCTCCCAGCTAAACCCATCCAAAAAATATTTGATATGTTCTATTTATGGCAGCACAAAAGAAATTTAATCAGCCAACCAATAAAGTGCGCTTTCAATCAAATGGAGACTGGCACCACAGTGTAGCAAACGAACATTTTACGTCGCCCCAGAGAAGTGTCAACTGGCAGTGACGACTCAATAAAATCCGAATGTCCCACCATATTGCAAATTTATCGGTCCCGATAGATTCTACGAGTTTCAATCGATATTGTTTTCTAAATGAACTGCATCACTTTTATTCAACAAGCTTACGTCGCTGAGAAATGAGATGTAAGAATAGATGACAATCTAAGCAACTACAGCGTAAGTAGACACTATAGTTGAATCATCGCTATGTTTGTACCTACCTATCTTATGAGCAGGAAACGGTGAGTACCAATTTATTGCTTTTTTTGCTGAGATAGGTCTTATATCTGAGATTTATTTTTATACTTTGCGAGCGATTAATATACATAATTAATACCTATCTTAATTACAGTAAAGACGTTACTTAGTCAGCGGTGCGTGTCAATACACCATCAGCTAAACCAGATAGCACAACACTCAAATAATTATGGTTCGATTATCTATATAATCATCAATGTTCAAACATAATATTAAAACAAAACGTTTGAATGTTTGCACAAAGAGAATTCACAGACTATTTTTGAAATGAAATAATGAACTTTAATAAATTACGAAATAACAATCTCATAACTTTTTTGTATCTTCAAACTAAGTACGGCTCATTATTTTTATTTTCCACAAAAATAATCACGTGTGCTTCTAAATAGCTACTAGATATATTTAGGCTGAAATGTAATTTAATTGTCGGCAAAACACAAACAAATAAATCTAGAATCACGTGCTACGCCGAGTGCGTGAAAAACAACACTTGAGTACAAACAATTCACACGTTTCTTACATATGGGTATTGTTAGAGACATTAGTTGAGTATATTAGGTCTCACTCAGTCTTTGCTTAGCTTTATTTTCTTTTATGCGAATTTTATTTGTCAGCATTTTATCTCAAATATCACGCAATATTAGCGAGTGTTCAGACTTTTTAGAGAAACCAAAATATATTTCTAAGAATAGTAACGTTTTTTAATAATGATGGAACTATTTTTACCTACCTTGATTAATAAATCTACGTGGTTATAAAACATTGTATATCAGGCTACTATTCAGAGCTAGGCCGAACTGGTAGAGTTGGAGTCATATCACGAAAATAATAAGTCATAAAAGTAGTCGTTCATGCACACTGAAGGACATTATACAGGTGAAGGCAACTGACTGTCGTTACTTGCTGTCAGTTGATTACTTAGAAACACCGCGCCACGATAATATAAGTAACCGTAGTTAACCTATCTGTATACATAATAACTTAACATTCTCTTCTTCTTCTTCGTCTATCGCTCTTGTCAGAGCGGTCGGGGTCGCTATGTAGCAGTGGCTCGCTTCACCAGGCGTCTCCACTCCTTCCGCACTGCTGCCTTATGTACAACATAACATAACATAAGTGTTATGTTATGTTGTACATAAGGCAGCAGTGCGGATTAAAGTTCTCGTATTAAAGTATGATTAATGTTAAGTATAAGTACTTAACATTAATCATACTTTAATACGAGAACTTTAATCTATACTCCACTAGTCCACGACCAAAAAATCCAATCCAATTACTAAGGGCCTCTTAGCAACACAAAGACGAACAACTTTTATTCAATTGAATTAAACATTTGAAGCACACGGACGTCAATTCGTTTCTTACCTCCTCCTTCTTGCTTTTTAGCTCGAGTGTCTCGAAGACTAGTATAATGAGGAACAGTAACGATTAAGAGCGCGCGCTGTGGCAATCTAGTGTGATATTAATTGTATAAGGATTAATTCTGTTAGTAATTGGAGACAGTATACTAATTACATAGTTATTTTGCTCTGCTTGCCTTTCATTACGAGGAAGTTATACATAGCTACCGACTACTGTCTACTAGGTACATTGACTGAGTGCAATACTACAATCAATGCACAAAACTGCTGAGTGCTGGTATATCTTAAGGCATGCATTGTCATGTCATTTCTTAAAACATTTGGCTCACTGACAAAATGTTTGATATTTACGCTCAAAATGCCCATTGCCAAAATGTCAATAATTTGGCAATAAAATACAACCGGCAATACACATCGCTTCCCCAAAACTTAACCCTGTCTCTACCTCACACTTCTTCATCCCATCTCGTTCACCAACAATACCCCCACAGCTTGTGGTTAACATAAACATACTTACAACCTCTCTGTCCCCGTCCTTAACGAGTTCGTGTGCTAGACGCTATTTTAATTAAATCTTAAGAGACAATTAGTTCGGGCATACGAATGTGTCTGTAGCTATGCAGCTCTTCGCTCGCTTACTGAAAGAGAATTCAGTTTAACTATTTATATTACGTACACACAGATATATAAATGTCTTTCTTCATTACTTATTCGAGTTATGCTGCTATAGTTTACTTTTACTTTGAGCTTTTGTTATGAAAGGATGTATTGTGAGATTTACGAGCAAATAACCGCAAATATATGCTTTGCAAATGTAATACCCAGTAATGATACTAACTTTAATAATAAATGAATCATTTTAGTTATGTCTTTGGGTATCATAACGCTAGGCAGAAGCAGACTTCTTACCACGCACTGGTTTGACATTCTGACTATGTTATCATCATCTCTTTTCTCGACCTAGAAAACATAGGTACCTATAACCTCAATGGCAAAGCGCGGGCAATCTGGAAGTTGTCCTTTATACAAACAAGTAAATGACTTTCACTAAAGCCGTCAAGTTCTTACAAAATGCGAAAAGTTTACAAAAAATCAATGCTCTTATACAACTTCAAATAATAACACCTTAAAACCACTTGCCAAAAACTCTTCTAATAAATGTATAAAAAAGTATGTTATTACCTAACTTTATCCCATAACTCCGATTCTTACCTTTATTAAAGTTCCAAACCACTTCACAAAGGAACAAAGGTAAAAGGCCAACCGCGCCGAGTAAAACACTTCCAACATATTGTAAAGCAGATAAAAGTGTACTCCACAGGTTAAATTAAGGCCAGTGGAGTAATTAATAAGGAGAAGGCATAAAATCCGCGTTAAGACCACACAAGGGGCGTTGGAGGTTTATTAATGTCCCCGCTCACTGGCGCAGTCGGAAGAACACTTGAGAATTATCTCTGGGGATTGGATTCAATTCGCGTATACGTCAGTGTCTACCTGTTACGGTGAAGATAATGCTGTGAATGATCGTGTTCAATTCAATATAAATTTATTCAACATCTGGCATATTAGCTCCAATGTTGTTTAGTATTTTGTAAATGTGCATATCACTATGCTTGTTTTATCTAAAGCGGTAGACTAAGGTGTCTTGTAGTGCACCTATGTTCGCAAGACAGTATCGTATGCCAATTTTTCTGTCAGTAATTTACTATTAGTCATTCTCTCTTTTTGTTGTATGTTTTACTCTCGTGTATATTGTGGAATGCTTGATTAGTTTCTAATTAGGTACTTAAAAGTGCTATTATCCATTTATTTGACTTCTTGGTGACGACTTTTTTACTAGAGACAACCTATGCAACACAACACAATTCGTAATAGAAGACTATTTTTAGCCATCGATGTAACATTGTTTACGGAAGACGTCACATAAACACATGAATTGTATGAACCAATTGCACTTTTTTAACAATAATTTAATACTATCTATTGGAATATTCATACCAGTTACACAAATAAGCAAATATTAGAATACATAGAAGAACCAAAATCAATGTACATAAAGCTTACGTTTATGTTTCGTGGAGAGTAAATAGCCTGTTCAAACATAAGATACACGTATCATGTTTTCAAACAAACCTCTTGTAGTGTTGATTATTGTGTAATATGTAGAACATTATATTCTAAACTCTATAACACTAGGCATTTAAGGTGAATGTACACATCAAAATGTTTATGTAGGCACGTTTGTATTGAATCTTCTCGTGTTGGATACATAATTGGCAATGTTTGTACCCGGCTAGTATCCAAATGAATTAGCAACAAATGAATTGCTTGTTGTAATAAGTACCTAATTACTCATATGAAACGTTGCCCCAATCTTGTATTTCTCAAACTTCGTACACAAATTACGAATCGTACAGTGCTCGGTAGACTGCCGCCACAGTTAATGAGGGATGTAATGTCGTAAGAAAATGAAGAATGAATCTAAATACATTTTACTAAATAATACATGGTTATAATAATATCTAAAGTAGTAAGTTTGTAGTCTTTTTTATGAGTATAAAATAAACTTGTTACTCAGAAATCATATTCGTTGATTCGGTTTCGTGGTCAGAAATATACGGCTAGTTAACTAAAAAAATCTTATACAAAAAAACTATGGCCCGTTAGGTACCATTTAAATGAGAATTTCAATTTAAGAGACTAACAATTATATGGCAGACTTTAGCTCTTAAACACACAATATCCGTGTGTTTAGTGAAGATTAAACCGTCACTAAACTGACGACCTATTAAGTCGTATCGTTAAATCTGTTCATGGCATTGCCAAGGTGAAGGTTCCAAACAACTCGACGTATCTATTTTATTTCAGAGTGCAACATAAAAAGTTTATGGTAAAAGCTTTCATACATTTTTCGTTTATTATGACTTCAAGTGGCAGAGAATGCGGGTGTCGGGCCGATTGGTTATTTTAACAGCTTCGTATAAGATGTTTTGTAAGGTATGGGCTTATAAAACGGTTAAATAAAATACAACAATAATGGTTGAATAAAAAAATGGTTTGAATCTATTGCAAATTCATACAGTATCGCGTCAGGTTCCCAGACAAGTAAACCAAAACCGCATTTTTCTGTATGCTACGAACCCGACATACCGTCTCTTAATTAAAATTATTTTTTCTTTTCAATAGATAATATTTCAAAACATCCTTTTATAAAGATTGGCAGCCCTATTTAAATGCGTAGATGTAGGTATGTGGTGTCGCGTCTAGGCTACACCAATAAAACTATTACAACGGTACGTAAGTTTGAAATTAAATTTTAAATATAAAATTATTTATCAAATAACACCTATTCATAGGGACATGCTACAAGCAAGGTAAACAAATTTTCCTTATATCAATTAATACTTTGTTTTTCTTTATTTGGTATCACCTTCTGTAAGTTTATGACATAAGCTGTGCATTTCAAAAATGACTTGCTTTGTAACTTTTTGAAAGAAAAGTTTATAAAAAGATAACAGTGTCACAACAGAAATCTCCAAAGAGCGTGTGTTTACTTTAAAAGTACCTAACTATAAGGGTATCGTAATAGATTATTATAACAAAACTTGTAAGGTTGACTACATATTTTTAGAAAATCGTAGGTATTTATTTATGGCATACTAATATTTGCTCATCATTATCGGCAAAGTACAAAACCCTAGAAATATGGAATAAGACATAACATACGGGGATTATAAAATGATGACAAAACAAACGTATTTATTTGTACAGGATTAACCTAAACCAATTGAAAAGAAGAGTTATCGATGCTTCAATATAAAATGAGTATTCTCTAGTATTGAACTCCCACACACATCTAAAATAGAAAATGAATCAGTTCGACTGTACCGAGTGCGGTTGCATGGTCCCCAGTGCAGTTGTCATCCATGAAATGTCCAAGTATTAACTAGCTCTCAACTAATTGTTCCTTGGATGTTTGCTCCATTACACTTGCGTACACTGTAGCTAATATACCTAATTGCGAAGTGTTATGGACTATTGCACAATTTATGCGAGTTATATTCACACACGGGAGCATTTTGTATGAAACAGTATGCGTGTTTATAGATTTTAATAAAATAAAGAGGTATTTGTTTGATTGTTTGTTTGTATGTAGCGGGAAATCTCGAAAACTATCCATCCGTTTTCCAAAATTCTTTCACCAATATTTGAAATAACCTTCCCTGAAAGTCCATTAGGATTAAGACCTAACCTTAATTAGCCTAAATCGTTTAGGCTACAGGCTACCTTATTTCCAGATAAGACGCAAAAACGTTATCCACGCAGATGAAGTCGCAGCCTGAGTCTAGTTCATGATACAACTTGAAGAAAGTGCGTGAGTGAGCGAACTCGGATTCGACGCGCATATGAGATAAGAAACACGGATATTCTAATAGAAGCAAAACTGTTTTTTAGGTTCTGTTCTGCAGGCAATCCCTGTAAGTTAAAAGCATAATTTCGGTCAGTCTCGAGTGTCACTTTCTGATATTATTTGCATAAATACATAAGTAATTTTGTCATTAAATTAGTTATAAACGTAGGAGAATAGGCCTCTTAAAGTCTTGAGTCATCTGATCATAATATTCGGTATAGATATGAATACGTTAATTATCCTTATATTCAATTTGAGGTTTATTTTATAATAGGTTCCATTAGTACCTACCTAATTTCAATTAGATTCACGACCATCAATCTATTTAGTTCAAAATCTCTCTCAAATTGACAGAAATCAGAAATACTTTCCTAATTGATTTCTATTCGCCGAATTTCCAAGGGAAAGGCTTTTAGAATTCTTATCAAGTGGCTTTTGTTATAAGAACACGGGTAGCTACATTGAAATCAGCGGCTTTAGGACTTTTTTTATTTCCCAAAAATCGGAATGACATTTTGGAGACGAAATATTCAGAGATAAAGTCAGTGGTTTACTCCGCTTTGGCTTTAAGTCAATTCCTAGTTTTCGACCATCATTGTAGCGCCAACCAGTTTTAAAACGATATCATCATAATATGACATTGGCACAACCTTATCTTAAATTAACAGCTTGCGTGCAAATATAGATCTCACAAGCTCATATAAACAACAATATCATTAGGATCATAAGCAGTTCCAACTCAAATAATCATAACATTGTATTGCGTAATCTGATTTCCCCGGAGTTGTAAATGTAGGGCAGTCCCGGCGGATATTCCCAGAGCAGTTAGCACGCGATCAACCTGTTTAGATTTTAACGTAATTTAAGTGACATGTTTCATTATTAAAGTCGACCCTCAAGGCATGGTATATAGTACCGTTATATTCTTTAAACAAACACCCAGACTCGAGACAAACATCTGCTGATCGCACGAATTTTTGTCCCGTGTGAGAATTGAAGCCTTTAGCGCAGCAGTCCAATCGCTTAGCCATTGGACATTGGAATTCGATTTAACTACAAATTACGAGTTAATAACAGTGTAATGTGAAAGCATGAAAGTCTATGAGATTGGACCAATCGCGCGTAAACGAAGGAAGGTTAAGTTAATGTTTGTTACTCCGTTTCGCAAAAACTACTTGACTGACTTGAGAGGTAAATAGCTTATGTAATACCTAAGCTAATTATATTAACGATCTCATATGGTTAATATTTATAAATATGAATCGCTGCACCCCTGTCATCTTTAAAAAATCAACATGAACGAAAAGCAAATAGCTACTAAGTATTTAAATTAAAACTCCGTTATGTTGCATTTTAGTTAATTTAATTAAATGCACAAGGGTTACCAGTAGGTATCTCTTTCCCAAACCTGACCCATACACGCGCCAAAAGTTTGTTTGTGGGTACCTACATATATTTGGTAACCTATTGACGATTAAAGGTCAAAACTACGTAAAGTTAGACCATTAATAGATATGTGCTCCCTGGCATACTATGCAGTTTGCCCTTCAAAGTTGGATACATATTCCCCTTATGTTAACATAACAGGCATATTTTGATGTAATTTTAGTATTATTACAAGACTAGCTGCGCCCCGCAGTATAACCCGCAATTTTTTTCGGAATAATAAGTAGCCTATGTCAAGGTCCAGGGTGTCAGCTATCACCATACCACATTGTATGACAATTGGTCCAGCCGTTTGAGCGTGAAGAAGTACCTAACAAACATACAAAGACATACACTCACAAACTTTTGCCTTAAAACTATTACTGTGATTTCAATATGTTTGCATGTCGTGGCCACAGATTAGCGAAGACTGTTAATACGAATCTCGCTTGTGTCAATCATTTTACATAATTATCTTTATAGATTTTAGTAATATTTCAACATAATTTTGAATTCACAATAAAATGCAAGATGGTGGGAGTAAGCTGTGACCTGAGAACGTGTATTGGCAGACGGCCATTATATCAGACGGTCATGTAGACCGCAAATCAAGGACGATGTACGCAACAAGTGATAAGTGAATAAGATGTTAAGTGTTGTATTTAAACTTGAAAGTTGACATCGACCAACAGATAACTGTGTCGAGGAATGGGTAGATTTATGATTTATATAAAAGCTAACTTAACGTTTATTTATTATATTTATTAGGTTTACCAATTATTGTTTACATATAGAAAAAAAGGCATGAACATGTAAAATATAATAAGACTGTTCTTTGTGATGCAGTAGCACTGGATTTGTGCCCGGTTGATGACAGTAGGCTCGCACCCATTACATTAGAACCTATAAACATAACTGGGGAAATGTGCGCGTTATACACTATTCGCCTTTCGTCCTAAAAGTAACAGTGCAATAATATGCTTTATCCATAATCTGATCATAATACTATGAAGAGGAAGAGTCTCATGTCTTGTTAAAATAGTCAAATCATCCTAATTGAAAATGTATGTAACGTTTTAATGAGCTAAGCATACTAGTTACAACTCCAAACCCGCTACTGAGAACTTTCTAATGGCGATTCCGCTGCATATCCGACAATCAGACCATAAAGCATAAGGCTCCAAGTTTGGTTTTGTTAATTTTAGATAAACTAACTCACCTAAGCCTTACTATACTCGCTCACCAACGTACAAAATGTAACCAATATTTGTGATCTAAATGTTTGATCAAATATTGGTAGCCACAACACATAGTACAAGGTGGTCTACCACTCAGCCATTAGGGTCTTGTCTACAGTAAATAGAAATCTACTTACCTTGAAAATTGTGTGCGTTTTCATTCAAGATAAAATACGTCTTTTAGATGGCTCATGAAATGAACGGTTTGGATGTCTTGTCGGGTGTCGAGATACGAAAAGGGTCAAGAATACTTAAACGGTTGCCCCTTTCTGACCGGCTGATGCTTGCGTACCTACTCGTCTTGATAGAACATACCCCGTAATAAAATTAGGCTATTGAGAGCTATTAGTCTCCAGAAAAAGGGTATTGTAATAAAATGAAAAGGTTCTATGTCGCATGACTGACATTTTACCTTTGAACAATACATTATGTATATGTAATATGTATAGTCATTTTTTCTTTTTTTACTTCACCCCACTCTAGGAATTTCTCCTGTGTCGTGGGTGCGTTTCACAAACATGAAATATCACATACACAAAGACACAGACTCGGAACAAACATCTGCGGATCCCACAAATATTTGTCCCGTGCGTGAATCAAACCCTCTAGCAACCTCTAGCGTAACGGTCCAATCGCTCAACCAATGCGCCAATCAGATCATCGAAGCCGTAGTTATGTATATATATTTAAGGAACAAACGTCTTAACTTGCGTTTTCCTTGCATTCGTCAGACTACTAATTTTAGCTAACTCTAGATATGCTCCGTCAGCTAACCAGGCATTACAACTACGGTTTGTCGGAACTGCAGACTTTGTTGGTGGGAATACTTGTCTGGCTATTATTAAAACTAATTTACTTTTGGACAGACAATTGCTGGTGAGTTTGTTATGCCGTCTTGTTTTAAGCTGTATCATTTAAAATGTGGTTTCGTGTATTAAACAATACTTGGTATTTTTTTACTTCTAGAATCGAAAATGATTTTTTTTTTGTTTAATCCATTTAAAATGTAATAAAATAATAATAATTCATTTCTTTCAGATCCAACACAAAATATGTACAAGATCCATATGATGTTAGTAAAAGTCTTACCCTAATGTTAGAAAGATACTAAAATTGAAACGACTGTCATCTACTTATGTAGTCGTATCCAGTGAGCCAGCATAGAGCAGTCCCACCTATCCCACAATACACTCACTTTGTATGTATGCAGTATAAAGATTTAAGTAAGCATCCAATTAACAAAATCAAATTTATTTACAAGTCAATCAAATATTTGTCTCAATCGAGAATCAAACCTAATTGGGTCCTGTTCTTACTAAACACTTACTACGCTACTTCGCTATTTGGGCCATTAATTGTTAAGTTCTATAACACATAACTTGTACGTAACTTCGACAGAGTCTAGCGCTTTCAGCGGGAACTCAAACAATATGGCGAACATAAATAGGCCTATTGAATTTCAGAATCGACCTTTCGAAAGCTACTGCCTAAAAAACGTTTCGCTGATGTCACGTTCATTAAGTCTGTAGGTTTGCTCAGAAAACTATAATGGACTAGTGAACTACTACACTACTAGACTAGTAATCTACATTAATGTAAATTATGTGGTTATTTTACTTCTAAACTAAAAGTTTCTTTTTGCACCTATCAATATTCCTTCAGGCAAAAACCTTTAAGTTAAACAAGATCAGACAACTGTTAACGCAAAACAGAACAATTATCGTTATGTTTTAATAAAATTGTCGGAGCCTTATTCCTTACCAAGTTTCGTTACATGTCGTGTGTATATTAGTAATGCTTTTTTAAGAAATACAGTAAAATGATTAGCTTTTAGGAAGAATTAAGAATCATTGAATAATTGCTCATATTTCTTTCAGGACTGGCACTGACGTCACGACCTTAACAAAGTGGTATATAAATTAGCGATCGCATCAAGCTGAATAATTAATTACAGCCTACTTATGATCCCACGCAAATGTCTAATAAGTGCGTCGTATCAAAGGCGAGAATTCTCACTATATTCCTGTATTACCTAATTACGTCACAGTCCAACAACTGCACCTATGTACTGAGGGATTGATAACAGAATAATATCAACAAACGTTTAGCTCAATGCTCATTTGTGGTCTAAACATACATTCGTTCAATGGCCCAATGTGTTTAATAGGTGTTAGTGTCAGGCAAATACAGTCGAGTGCGTCAGCGAACTAGTCTGTACGCCTAGTTAGCTAATATTGAAACGTAACAAAAAGGGGTTGGATAAATATTACTCTTATTATCAATTTTGCCGTCGAAGTTTCTGTCGAAGTTCTCATTATTTTTGACACATTTCGAATTAGTTTCGTTAGATTTTGAAATCTACCTTTGAAAACTTTTTCAACTTAACAACGATAGAAACAGAATACCTACATTTTGTTTTATTATTGTATTCGTATATATTTTGTTTAATATTAAAACATGTCTTACCTATTGACAGAGATATAAACATGTAGCAGTATAATCAAAACATAACACTTCATTGGCAGTCGAATAAAATTAATACAAAGCGTAGCCGACTATCTACGAAATTTCTAACTACGCCGTAGCAACAAAACAAGTCATGTGGAAACATACCTAAATTAATCATTTAACAAACTTACGTTACTTAGTTTGGCGACACATCCTTACGCTACAAAAATACCTACTTCCCTATGTACTACTATCTCAACTGTTAAGCCGTACCATAGGTATAACTACTATTAACAATAATTATGTCACCCGGTAAGAGAGGAGGAGATAACCATCATCATGATGAGTGGATGTTGATTAATCGACAGTGCTGGGTAAAGACCTTACTTAAACTATGCAGTTTGCTACGGCCCTGTGCCAAGTATCCATGCGATATTACCGACCTATCTAGATTTACATCATTTTACAAACCCAATTCCTAAAACACCGGACAGCTATTCGGTTATTTTCTATTTATTCTGCTCCACAAATCTCGAATAACATATTGCCTGTAAAAGAGTAATCAAATATAGGAGTTACAAGTCTATTCAATTAACCTTTTAACTTTATTAATGAACCCTTGCTCAAAAGGGATTAGTGGAGGGTGTTAAACAGAATGTTAAATTACCCATACAATACTTAAGTACCTTACCGGAATCTTAATGGGATAGCTAGCCTATAAATGTATTTAAATTTACATGTTTAATCGCACTACTGTGATATTATATACTATCGATTAACTAGCAATTTTATCCGCCTCTAAGATTTATAAAGATACTAATATTATAACCGTGAATGGGTGTTTATCGGTGTGTCCTTTTACACAGCTATAGGGTAAAACCGGGATAGACGCGCCAGAGGTATAGGTGCCCCGATTGTAATTACTCTAGTTTCGCGAATGAATTCCGTGCTATATTATTTATCTATTGAGAGACTTTCTAACTACCACTATGTGGACCGTGTCTCATGTCTCTGTGCGATTGCATGGGAAAGCAAGGTGCAGTCAAAGTTTTTTCGGGATAGATGCCCTTTTTCTTAGCGGGTCGTCTATCCTATACGTAATTTATATGGATTAGGCAACTATCCACTATATGGGATAGATGTCCCAAAATATAGAAGTCCGCAAAAATCGCTAATACTCTGGAAATATCAACGATATTTTTTTTTTCTTTTCAATAATTTGTAGATAAAAACCAAAGTACTTACCAGTATTACAAATGAAATATTTAGATTTTTGTACCAGGTGATATAGAATGATTCCAAAAAGTGTATGTGCATCTATCCCGGTACAGATTTTTTATAAATTTAAATTCGATAACATGAGTTAAAACGCGGTCAAAAGCGTATAATACAGTGCGGCCGACCACGGTTTTGGCCGGCTTGAAGTTAGGCATAAACGAAGTTCTGCGTATGTCACAGTTCCACACTCCACGGCATACCCCCATATTGTACCAGCCATCTACGCAAACCACAGCCAAGCCAAGATTAAACGGCCGATTAGTGTATTTTATTAATAAATACTAAAACTAGATCTTTTGTCCAGCGGTGTCTGGATATTTTGGCCAGATTCGATACATTGTTTTTTGTTATTTTTAAAACTTGGCAAGTTAATTCGAAGCGAAAACTTTGCCAGCTTCCTCTTTATTTGCACTAATAACTTAATGTATTATATGTACAATCTAATTTAAATAGCTTAAATCAAAGTTACATTACCGTTTTTACCTAAAAACCTATAAGTATAGGTGTCTACCTATACTTACATTTTGCCATATTGAACATTTAAACAAATAGAAATAATGCAGACAATGGGTAATGGGCATCTTTATGACTTCTAAAACCGTATAAAAGTGGATAGCATAGGGAAATGTTGGTAAAAAGCTAAACAATAAAACAATGTACAGATTTAAACAAGTAGTATGAATAATTATGAGCAAAAGTATTGAATATGATTATTTATGAGAACGGGATACAGTTCAATAAATCAAGAATGCAAAGGTTATGAAGTAAAAAATTCAGTTTTGCAGAAATTGGCAAATTTTGGAGAAATGGAATTTATTCAGAGTTGTATAACAGGAAAGTGCTCTAACTTTCCTGTTATACAACTCTGAATAAATTCCATGTCATGGCTATCTTAACATAATATTATTTATTGAATTTGAATTGGATCGAAGTCAAATTGTACATTTTAATAGCGCAGTCCGCGTAAAATACGTAAAACATTACTTGGCGATTCATGTAAATCTAGCTTTGCAATTATTTCAATGATAAGTTGAATTTTAGCATTCTGTTTCTTCAACAATTCGCGTGGTGAAATCAAAATAAAA
Source organism: Abrostola tripartita (assembly GCA_905340225.1). NCBI lineage: Eukaryota > Metazoa > Arthropoda > Insecta > Lepidoptera > Noctuidae > Abrostola > Abrostola tripartita. Next base: position 5,286,330 of record HG996494.1, read on the forward strand.
GTTATTTAGCCAAGAACAAAAATAAATGGTAATCATTTTGAAAGCTCACTGATGTGCGCAGATTATCTAGCAAAAGCTTTTATAAAAGTTTTTAACCTAAAATATTAGGTATTATTTTAAAATAATATGATTGAAACTTTCAGTTTGGTTTAAAAACTACCAGCATTTATTACGCGAATCTACTGCGCACCAATTGCGATCTTTTGGCTCGATGATAGTAGGTATACCTACCCAATGACGTCACTATCAGTAGGATCGACTCAATTGTCATACTTATGAAGATGATGATTATCATATTCATATCATTGGTAATGTAGGGAAGCACGTAGAAGTTTTTTAAATTCTACCTATGGAACGCGATACTGGAGAACCGGTCACGTCAACACTTATGCAAAAGCTCTATTTCGACCAAATGGCACACCTTTTAGATGCCGCCAGTTATATCTATGTACGTGAAAGTACTTTTGCATGAGTGTTGAGGCCGAGAGGAACCACTTATTCCACTTCACGAGATGCAAGAGTTACGTCTCCACGCGAGGAAATTCGCAAATCCTCGTGAACGAGTGTTCAGACGAGTACGCTGTTACGCGCGACAACGGAAAGTCCATGAATAGTTGAGTAAGAGCGTTTTCAGGCATTAGATCGTCCAATTTCAAGTTTTAGGTGAAGCTAACACTACTGAGTCCCTTCATCTAGCTTCAAATCTCAAGTTTGTCGTGGTGACCAAGTTGTTTCGAATGCAACTTGCATTGCAACTGGAGCCAAAGTTGTGAGTCCTAATCCAGCAAGTACCAATCCGGTTAATGCTTCCTAGCTTAGGTATTCTAAACTGCCATTCATGGGACAATAACATAGGACTTTATTCTCGGTAGGTGCATAGATGCACCTGATCTACACAATAACTTTGAATTGAGAAAACTAATACACTAAAAAACTAATAAAATATTTCTTTGAATGTTGATCTGTGGTGGGTACCTTTGATTTTTAACCGACTTTAAAAAAAAAGAGGAGGTTCTCAATTCGTCGGGATCTTTTTTTTTTGTAATACGTATTCAATAGTAGGTACCTATATGTAAATAGCTACAGTATGAAAAGTATTGGTGAAATAAAACTATAACCACGTTGCGTTGCATAAATGGAAGTCTGGCGTGTTTCCAATAGCCAGTATCTAGCGAACTGCATATCGCGCCTTTTTGTAACTAGGATTCGTTTTGTATCGTGGATGCACACACACAAATATTGGAACCAACCCTATTTTTTATTTAGACGTCACCGATCTTATTTTCAATTTTGTGTACAATACAAGTTATGCAATAGAATGCTTAGTCAACAATTAAAAAAAAATCGCATCTAGTCAGATAGATTAGATGCACTATCAACATAAAATTGCCATTTTTTATCACAAATAAATATTTTATCACAACTCAGTTTTTGTTGGTTTAACAACTAAGTTACTTTTAAGTTTAATGTAAAATGGGATTAATTATTCTATTGGCAACGTGCAGTTGTAATCTTGTTGTGATTAAGGCCATTCGCTTGACCCCATGACCCCCATCACTGTCCTTTATTGTGACCCTGCAAAATTTCATTGATATTAATTCCACTTTTTTCACACGAATTTCAACTTGATTGTTAATATCGAAGGATACTACTTACACGATAAAGATAAAGCATAGTACTTTGCTGTATGGTAAGTGTCATAAACGACTTAAGTACGGTAGGTTCATTGATGCTGCGTATGCAAATTATGGAGGGCAAGTTTACTATAACTCATAAAATGTTCAACGGTTTCGTTACGGGCTGGGGTACGAAACGATAAATTATTATAATTTTGTATAACTACATTGCAGATTTTCGGGGTAAGCAGAAATATCAACTTAATGAAGATGAGATGGATTTTATGAACGATAACATTTTTTTGGGGTAATATTAAATATTCCCATGTTTGTTTATTTTTCCCACACGATTTGAATGAAAAACGGTTTATGCAATCAATTAAACTAATTTGGTCGATTTTCGACCACAATTGACAGGATACTGGCCATCCATACAAAACTAAATTGACCAACACAGTGCGGTTACCATTGGCATATTTGTCAAGTATAAGTGGTTCATACATCGACCAACCATAGTTAATTATTACGAATGTTACAAGTACAGCATAGTACTGTAGTAACAGTTAGATACATGGATAAGTATCGCATAAGTACAATACAGACAGTACAAATTGTCGTTTATCCAGACTAAGTGTAATATTATCTAGGTAGGTACCTATATGTAAAGCAGCTAACCATTGTGAAAACAATGCAATTCGCAGCTTTATGCATAAAACATATCAAAATGGCCGAATACGTACGATTTTCCTTTGTTATAATTAAACAAAGACCAACCATGTATAATAGGTATGTACCTATTTATTTATAAACATTTTTATCCCTAGAAGTTGTTTGTAAAATGCTTCCCACACAGAAAAGTGGAATTTAGGTAAAAGGCATTGAATAATTTTGCAAAAAGACCATCATCTATTTATTAGCCCATTTATATCACTTCGAAAATAACTAGGTCATTATTAATTGTACATAAACGAACCGGGAGTACTAATTAATAGCACTAAATAAAATGTATCATCAAATTTAAAACATTTTATGTTAACACTGTATGTTTTTTTATGGGTTACCTTGGTGTATATACATATATAACTAATATTAAATCTTCATAACTAATATTAAATTCAGGTAACAGTTTAAGGTAACACTATGTGAATTTCCAACTAAACCCAATCAGGAACCTTGGACATGCATGACTGATCTACAACCAGTAAATTGCGTGTCTGGGCTGATGGCAAAGCCCGGTATGTTATCTGAAGTCCCTCGGCTCTTTCGTTTGACGAACAAGCGTGAACTCCGCGGTGCAGTGCGGTTTGGACGCGTGCCAGCATTTATTTCATTTGCCTACTGCGAACTGACTCGAAGGACGCAGTGAGAACTTTAGTATGAGACATACGGTACTTGTAACTTAAACTCACGTATGCAAAAATTAACAAGGAAATATTAAGGCAGCAGCTTGCTGTTAAAGTTTGGTTTGAAACTTTAAGATATTGGGAATTCAAATATTTAAGTTTGTGAAACATACCTACCGTACCATAGTAAGACTATTACATCACGCTAATATTATTAAGGCAAAAGTTTCAGTGTGTTTGTGTGTTTGTTACCTGTTCAAGCTCAAACGGCTGAATCGATTTAAAAAAAAAACTTGGTATGTAGGTACTGACACCCTGGATTAATCCTCGATTTTTTATCCCGAAAAAATGTAGCGGGTAAAACCGCGAGGCGCAGCTACTCCACTATATGTAAGAAAATATGAGATAACCTCTAATTCGGGAGCAAAAGTAAATACCTATTTTAGGTAAATTAATATAAAGGTATAAGAGCTCATATTGAAATGAAGATGAGTATAGCAAAATCCGAATAGAAAACTTAGAATTAATGCATTATTGAAAAACGTTAATGCGTATACACTTGTAATCATGTCGAAATAAATCATAAAATAATAATAAAGTCATCAATTTCAATATACAATAAGAATTTGACAATAAGGAGTGAACAAAAGAATTTAATATGAGGTCTCTTAAGAAGATTATTAACAAGATTTTGTCTGAGGTCGGTGTTTCATAAAGAGCAAGTGAATTTCTTATTACGATGTAAGGGGATTTTTTAACATCAATAAAATAAAGACAAATCTCGTATTTGATGCTAGAAAGTAGAGCCAAAAAAAGACGTTGAAAGACACATAAGGCTACTTGGCCTTAGACTTCGGCTAGGCTACCAGCAATATTTAACAGGTAATATATGACGATCACAAAAAAAACAACATGTATCGTAATCATAATAATAAAATAAAAAACTCCTTTAAAAGGAAAATGCACATTTGAGATAGCAGACGGAGCGTAACGGGAGTGTGCCAGACGGGCGCTTCGGTCGAGTACAATACCAGCGTACCACACTCGTGAAGCTCTCACGTCCTGCACCTACGGTTCAGGGATCCCTGTGAATGACACCGTAGCTTGAAGATATCTATACTTACGAAGAAGGGGTATCTCGTACTTCGGACTAATGAAAACACTATTTTATAACTCTTCAGGACTATTCAGGGAACGACTCAACTGCTTCTAAATTCTTCAAGTGATTCTAAGTTAACAAAAAAATGGGCTCTGCCGATGACTACAAATGACCCGATTTGAGCGCGCACTTAAGTACGACGCTCCTTTACCATAACGAGAGCCACCGCGAGCCGTTCCCCGAGACAAACTTTATTACACAAAATTATTACAAAATATACAGTTTTTTGCTTATTCTACTTATACCCTAATCAGTACGCAGGTGTGTCATACATCGTTGGAATCCTGCTGATCCCACCTATCTAATGAGGTATAGTGGTACCTCCTAAGCCTTATGGCTGAAAAGTTGTGGAATGAAAAAGGGGAAAAAATTGGAAATTTTGGTGGAATATTATTTTTCTAGGCGATTATCTAGAAAACTACAAGAGCTAGGTTCATGAAACAAACTGAAAGCACTAGCTAATCTATTAAATTAACGAAGTTAAGCTATCTAAACATTACATATCAAGCACATAAGGCACCATATACCCTTATGTGCCGATACAAAGAATCGCACTTCATGTTATTGCAAAAAGGCTGCCCATCTGCCTATCCCTCTTTCAATCACGAGGATAAGAGTGTCTAGGGCATACTACGGCTGGGGCTAGTACTCAGAGTAAGTCTAGACCCAGGGTTCCTAACCGTTCATGAGTTATAACACTCTTACCGTCATGATCAAGTCAAGGAATTCAACAGTGGGTTTCTAAACTATTCTAGGTGTATGACTACCTGTTTATGAGTTTAAGTTTATTAACTAAATAAAACAAGACCTAAATTACCCTATTTTCAGTGACTCACTGTCCTGAAAACCTATCACAATGCTTTATTTAGCTGAAACGCTATTGGCGAAGTATCGCCGTAACTATCTATTCTAATACTATCTTTATTGCGTATAACTCTTAAGGTAATACAAATAACAATTGAATGTTGGTGACGCTTCGTCGCGAACATCTCTCCCGCCGTGCAGTGCAGTGACGACTCGGCTCGGTGTCGGCGCGGCGCTGCATCACTCCGGTGAGCGACGACCGCAGTCGCGACGCTTGCCGTCGCGATGCCCGCCCCCCGCTCTCTCTGCTGTGTCTGGTGACGCCTTTGGTAGCGTGATACTCGCCACCACGTAGCTGCGTTTTGCTCTTTCATTTTTGGTAGGCGCATCTGCTCTTGTGCGACGCCTATCATCGCGACGTTCTACCGCGACGGGGGTCGCCGGTTGGCGTGGTGGATGCGCCTGGCTAGCGCGATTCCGGCCGTCACGGCCTGGGCCGTAACGGGGTTCGCCGCCAGTGCTGTCGGTGTCTGTTGCGACGCCTGCCGCCGCGACGTAAATTCGCGGCGGGGTTCGCTGGTGTGCCGCCTGGTTGGTCCGCCTCATGGATGCGGCGTCTGCGCGCCGGTGATGCACAATGGTGCACGCGTTATTACGCGCGCTGATGACACGCGCTGCTGTGCGCGCTGTACTCGCGCGCTGATACGCGCTGTGGCACGCGTTAAGGGTACGCGTTATAACCGCGCGCTGATACGCGCTGTGGCACGCGTTGGTGACACGCGCTGCTGTACGCGCTATAATCGCGCGCTGATACGCGCTGTGGCACGCGTTGAGGACACGCGCTGCTGTACGCGTTATAGTCGCGCGCTGCGGCACGCCTGCTGAAGGCGCCTGGTGATGCTGTCGATGCCCATGCGGTTCATGCCGCTGGGACGACATCTGACGCATGTGGTGCATGCGTTGTTGCGCGCCTGATGACGCGCGCTGTGGTTGCGTGCTGTGGCACGCACTGCTGGAGCGCCCTGCGGCGCTGTCGGTGCCCCTGCGGTTCACACCGCTGGGACTGCGGTCGGCGCATGGGGTGCATGCGCTGTTGCGCATCTAATGACGCGCACTGTCGTCGCGTGCTGTGGCACGCGCTGCTGGAGCGCCCTGCGGCGCTGTCGGTGCCCCTGCGGTTCACACCGCTGGGACTGCTGGCTGGCGCATGGGGTACATGCGCTGTCGTGCATCGGATGACGCACGCTATGATCGCGCGCTGTGGCACGCGCTGTGATCGCGCGCTGTGGCGCACGCTACGCATGTGGTGCATGCGCTGTCGCGCATCTGATGACGCGCGCTGCGATTGCGTGCTGTGGCACACGCTACTGGAGCGCCTTGCGGCGCTGTCGATGGGCACGGCGTTAGACTACGCGTCTCCCGCCGGTGCCTTCCTCTCTCGTCTACTTCGGGAGTGGGATGAGTTTCTTCACCGGACGCTTGAGAGTGCCGCCAGCTGTGCGCACTTCAGCGGTCCGGACTTCGCCGTCTGCTCCGGGGAAAACTGCTACTATCCTGCCTCGCGGCCAAGTGTTGCGAGGCAGCTGACCGTCCGCTATGAGTACGGGGTCGTCCACTTGTAGACTGGGGCCGCGGCTTTGCGGCTCCCGCCGGTATTGAAGCTCTGGGAGATACTCACGCACCCAGCGACGCCAAAACATGTCAGCAAGTATTTGAGAGCGTCGCCAGTGCTTCTTGCTGTCGATGTCTTGCTCGGTGAACTCGCCGGGGGAAGGTACTCTTGCCGAGCCACCTAGTAGGAAGTGGTTCGGCGTGATGGCCTCATCGTCCTCACTGTCGACGGACACGTGTGTCAACGGTCGGCTGTTTACTGTGTACTCTGCCTCACACAGCAGTGTGGACAACACCTCTTCGTGCGGGTGTTTCTCCTGGAGCACGTTATATAACGCGGACTTTACGCATCGAACGAGGCGTTCCCAGGCTCCTCCCATGAACGGCGCGGATGGCGTTATGAAGCGCCACACTACGCCTCGACGACTCGCCTCCTCTTTAGACGCATCGCGCAGCTCCTTGTCGGCGCCGTGCATGTTGGTACCGTTATCCGAATGTATCTCCGTAGGGCAGCCCCGACGTGCTATGAATCGGCGCAGCGCCAGTATAGCGGAGTCTGCGCTGAGGCTGCTCGCGATCTCGAGGTGAACGGCTCTAGTGGTGAGACACGTAAACAGCGCCACGTACCTTTTTTGATGTTGGCGGCCGACGGTCACGGACAACGGGCCGAAGTAGTCTAGCCCGGTGAAAGTGAAAGGCCTCTGGTGATGCGCGAGGCGCGTCCTGGGGTGGTCGCCAGTCGCAGGTACGGGGGGTTGTGCCTTACGAATACGGCACTGTAGGCATCTGCTCACCACCATCTTCGTTGTCGGTCGCAATTTTACGACCCAATAATGCTGTCGTACCTCGTTAACGGTGAGTTCGGTCCCACTGTGTTGTAGACTGCGATGTGTCCAGTCTATATATAACTGTGTGATGCGATGGTCGCCGTGTAGTATAGGCGGACGCTTCACTTCTTCTTCTATGCCGCTGACGGCGTCTATACGGCTACTCAGACGTATCACGTCGTCTGAAATTTCTATGCGCAGCGGTCGCAGCCTGCTATCTATCGATATCTCTCGGTTTTCTTTAAGGTTCGCCCTCTCTTGAGCGAAAACTTCACGCTGTACTATCTGTACGAGCATTCTCTCGGCCTGTTTGAGATGCTCGGCTTCTATGTCGAGTCGCTCCGCTACACGACTCTTTCTCGGTGCCGTTGGTGGCGCTACTATCCTCGGTGCCTGCTTACGCCAGTCTGGATCGCTGTCGGCACCCTTCTTGGTGCGTTTGTAGTAGGTTTTCTCTCTACGCTTTCGACACTGTGTTATAAAGTGTAAAACACCTGCGGTTGCGCGCAGTAGTCGCTCCCACTTTGAAAAACGCGCTGAATCCGGCACGACCTCTGTCAGTACGCTATCGTCGGTACTGTCGATGGTGACGAGTGTCCGCTCCTCGCCTGTTGGCTCGTCTGTGAGGGGCTTCTCTGTCGGCCACGACGATGGCTCCTCATACAGGAAGCGGGGTCCGTTGTACCACTCGTGTGTTGAATGTAGGTCGTGTGGCACGTCTCGTGTGGCGAGGTCCGCTACATTTTGCTTGGTAGGTATCCACCGCCAGTCGTCCACTTTGCTGCCATCCTCGATCGCGGCTATACGATGAGCAACGAAGGGCTTGTACACGCGTGCTCCACGTCGTATCCACGTAAGCACGGTCTTACTGTCTGACCAATATGTCACTGATGCGGGCTCGATCTTGTGCTCGCGTATCACAGCTACAGCCACGCGGGTTCCCATCACCGCGGCCTGCAACTCGAGACGCGGTATGGAGTGAAGCTTGAGCGGCGCCACCTTCGCCTTCGCCATGACGAGGCTGACGTGTGTAGCGCCGTCTTCTGTGGTGGTTCGCCAGTACACCGCCGCTGCATATGCCACCTCGCTCGCGTCGGTGAACACGTGAACTTGTGTCTCTGTAGCTTCACTATATCCCGGGTAACATCTCGGTACACTGACGTCCTTAAGTTTCTTTAAGTGTGGTATCCAGCTTGTCCACTGCGTAGCCAGGTCTGAGTCGAACGGTTGGTCCCAGTCGACGCCTCGCCTCCAGGCCTCTTGTAATATTTGTTTTGCCCGAATCGTGACTGGTGAGGCGAGGCCGAGCGGGTCGTATAGCGACATTACTATCTTGAGAGCCTCCCTTTTTGTAGGCGTTCCCTTTTCTAATATACTGCTCGGGAGTCGTGCGAGCGTTAAATTGAAGCTCAGCACGTCTGACTGCGGTTTCCATATTAAACCGAGTATCTTCTCTATATTATCACTGTGTCCTATGTTGACCACTTCTGTTGTGCCGCGTGTCGGCTCTATATTTTCTATAAGTTCGGTGCTATTTGACACCCACTTTCCTAACTCGAAGCGTGCCTTCCTGTGTATGTCTCTGACAGCTGTCGCGATGCGCGTCGCCTCCTCTAATGTCCTGTAGCTGTCCAGGTAATCATCCATGTAATGATTCTCTACTATCGCCTCCACGGCCTCTGGATACTCTGCGGCGTATCTCCTCGCGTTCCAGTTCTTCGCGAATATGGCCATGCACGGTGAGCTGGCTGCGCCGAAGATGATGGACGTCATGCGGTACTCTTCGGGCGCCCCTTCACGTCTGTTTCCTCTCCAGAGGTATCGGAGTGCGTCTCTGTCCTCTCTGCGAACCTTCACCTGCATGAACATCTCCGCGATGTCGCTGGAGACGGCGATATTATGTCTGCGGAAGCGCATCATCACGCCCGGCAGCGACTGCAGCAGGTCGGGTCCTGTTAGGAGGAAGTCGTTGAGTGACATCCCACGCGATTTGGCGGCGGCATCGTGTACTATACGGAGTTTATCCGGCTTCATCGGGTTGAAGACATCGAAGTGAGGTAGATACCAGGTTCTACCGGGTGTAGTGGTGCTGGGAGCTTTCTCTGCGTAGCCCTTCTTGACGAGGGCGTCTATCTGTTCTATATATCGGTCTCTGAGTGCAGGTTTGCTGTCCAGCTTCTTCTCTATAGAGACGAGTCTCTTTATGGCTGTCTCATAACTATCTGGCATTTCTATGCGGCTGTCTTTCCACAGCATAGCGGTTTCTATGTGTCCATCTTCTAACTGTACGGTATTTTTACTCAGGATGTCCTCTGCCTTCTTCTCTGGGTCAGAGTCTGGGCGTCGCGGGTTGACGATCAGTGATTCTAGGGCGAAGAATTCGCGTAGCTGCTGTTCGAGTTTCTGGTCAGCGTTCGTCAGTCCGTTGACGTAATTCACCTGCTGACCCAGAGTCCTTGTGTGCGCACCGTGCAGAGTCCAACCGACCGATGTTAGCGACGCGACGGGCTGATGCTGCGGCCCTCTACGTACCTCGCTAGCTAACAGTAGGTGCCAGTTGTCTTGTCCAATAAGAATCTTTGGTGCGCCTGTGTTGTATATCAGCTGCTCTCTGATGTCTTGCAGGTGGCTGCATCGCGCTATGTCCTCCTCACTGACAGTCTGCGGGGCGAGGTCGAGCCTCGGTATAGTGCGCGCTCTGAACGGCACTCTGCTGTCTCCTCTGCTCGCGAGCGTAACGGTGACACGACGCGAACCGGGTGTGTCGATCATAGTGTTTCCGATCGCTCCTATTTTAAGAGGGTCAACGCGGCCTCTAGCTCCGATCTGCCTGGCGACGTTCTCATCTATCAGCGACACAGTCGATCCGTCGTCGAGAAGCGCATACGTCGGCAGCTCTCCCGCCGGTCCGATCACTCTCACAGGCACTATTTTCAAATACGAGTGACTAGAGGTAGCACGCGAGCTCGCGACTGTCTCTTGAGTCGAGTTATTCACTGTTGGAGTCTCTGGCTTGTCGCTCTGCTCGGCCGCGGGCTTCTTACTGCCGTGAAGGAGTCTATGATGCGTCGCTGGACACCCCTTCTCACCACACTTCTTAGGTTTACACGTGTGACCATATCGCCTCGTCCGTAGGCAACGAAAACACATGTGTTGCGCTTTAGCGAGCTCCCATCTCTTCTCCAGCGACGCCTCTTTGAACTTAGCACAGTCGGATGCGTAGTGTCCGCTCTTGTCGCACAATCGGCATTTCGCAGCCGGTCTGTCCGTAGCTGTGTGAGTCCTCTGCGTCGCACGTCTCTGCACGGGCCCGTCGGCGGCACTGATGTTCTCCGGCGGCGCGAAAGCACTACAAAACCGAGCTTGTTCGGTGATATAATCACTGAAGAGGGTGAGGTTAGGCACTGAGTTATATTTTTCTGTGTACGTCCTGTACCACTGCACACGAAGGGAATTCGGTAGCTTCTCTGTGAGCACACGCATCAACTCAGCATTCATGAGGTAATGTTCCTTCTTGAGAGCGCGAAGAGTGACGATACCGCTCCGGACTCGACTCGCGAACGTACATATATCCTTGGGCGTTTCACTACAGCGCGGCAGTCCTCGCAGTCTGTCTGTCTCCGCTTGTGCTATTGAGTCTGGACGGCCGAACTGCAGCTCCAGCTCCCTCATGATGTCGTCCGGTCTCGCATGTCCGATAAGTTCGGAGCTCACTGTCTCGAGCGCTCTCCCGCGTAGGCTCCTTCTGAGTCGCGCTGTGTTTTCAACGTCGTTGAAATATCCCCGTGTGGTCTCATAGATGGCACGAAATGACAACCACTCTGTATGCGCCCCGCTGAAATTCGGGAGCGTCATGATGACCTTCGACGCCGAGGGGTTGCTCGGAGTCCATGGTCCTATCTTCTTGTCGGCTAGCGACGCTATAGCAGACGTCAACTCCGTGATGAACGGACGGAGTGAGTCCTCAGCCTTGGAGTCCTCTATCTGTTTTGATGGCACTGTATTCTTCTCATCACTGGGTTTCATAGAAGGCCCTGTTAGCTGGAGGTTCACTATATTTTCTGATTCCGCAGGGGGTGGCAAGTCGTCTCCCTCGGCGGCGATGTCCTCCTTTCTGGACCTGAATCGTTCAGGCTCCGGCGCTTCTTCCAGCCAGGATCGCACGTACTCGTCGTTCGATATCCTGTCATCTATGTAGCCATCGTCCGACTCCTCTTCGGCTCTCTGTAACGCTAACTGGGCAAGCTCCAACTTAATTTTCAATAAGTCTTCACGTGCTTTCATAGCTTTTCTGTTTGACCGGTTCGTCTTGTTTGACGGCGGTCTCTGATATTCTTGACGGGCGTCACCCCGGGTAGTCATCGGCATGCTCTTATCGGTTGGTTTCATCGTTCTGTCTGAATAGTCCTTCTCTATGCGGGTTCCCCTTCTGGCACTCGACGTAGCTACGGGCTCAACTTCGACACGCTCCAACGGTATCAGGGTTAGTGTAGGCGTGTTGTTTCCGCCGGCCGCTTGCGGTGGTCGCGCCGACTCGGCGCCCTCGATCGTGGATGGTGAACGCGGGGGTAGCTGATGTCGAATGGCGGGGGGATGTTCTCTGCTCGCCTCCACCACCCGTTCTTCAGGCGCCTTGCCCTGCGATCTGGTAACCGGCATTCTTGAAGTTGGCTTGAAGTCGTAGCTATAAGTCTTCTGTCTTCAGCGGCACCCACACGGATATCCGGCTCGAAGGACCATCAGATGTGCCAGACGGGCGCTTCGGTCGAGTACAATACCAGCGTACCACACTCGTGAAGCTCTCACGTCCTGCACCTACGGTTCAGGGATCCCTGTGAATGACACCGTAGCTTGAAGATATCTATACTTACGAAGAAGGGGTATCTCGTACTTCGGACTAATGAAAACACTATTTTATAACTCTTCAGGACTATTCAGGGAACGACTCAACTGCTTCTAAATTCTTCAAGTGATTCTAAGTTAACAAAAAAATGGGCTCTGCCGATGACTACAAATGACCCGATTTGAGCGCGCACTTAAGTACGACGCTCCTTTACCATAACGAGAGCCACCGCGAGCCGTTCCCCGAGACAAACTTTATTACACAAAATTATTACAAAATATACAGTTTTTTGCTTATTCTACTTATACCCTAATCAGTACGCAGGTGTGTCATACATCGTTGGAATCCTGCTGATCCCACCTATCTAATGAGGTATAGTGGTACCTCCTAAGCCTTATGGCTGAAAAGTTGTGGAATGAAAAAGGGGAAAAAATTGGAAATTTTGGTGGAATATTATTTTTCTAGGCGATTATCTAGAAAACTACAAGAGCTAGGTTCATGAAACAAACTGAAAGCACTAGCTAATCTATTAAATTAACGAAGTTAAGCTATCTAAACATTACATATCAAGCACATAAGGCACCATATACCCTTATGTGCCGATACAAAGAATCGCACTTCATGTTATTGCAAAAAGGCTGCCCATCTGCCTATCCCTCTTTCAATCACGAGGATAAGAGTGTCTAGGGCATACTACGGCTGGGGCTAGTACTCAGAGTAAGTCTAGACCCAGGGTTCCTAACCGTTCATGAGTTATAACACTCTTACCGTCATGATCAAGTCAAGGAATTCAACAGTGGGTTTCTAAACTATTCTAGGTGTATGACTACCTGTTTATGAGTTTAAGTTTATTAACTAAATAAAACAAGACCTAAATTACCCTATTTTCAGTGACTCACTGTCCTGAAAACCTATCACAATGCTTTATTTAGCTGAAACGCTATTGGCGAAGTATCGCCGTAACTATCTATTCTAATACTATCTTTATTGCGTATAACTCTTAAGGTAATACAAATAACAATTGAATGTTGGTGACGCTTCGTCGCGAACAGGGAGGAAAACGAGTAAATAACTGACACTCAATGGTCGCAAGTTCAAACCCCGGCACGCTCCAATGTCTTTTCGAATTCATGTGCGTACTATAAATTAGTTATCAGTTGCTAAAAACGGTTAAGGAAAACATTGTGAGGAAACCGGCGAACCTGAGAGATTTTTCAACGGTGTGGAAAGCCATATCAGAGGCCTACAGGCGGTTTAAACTCTGACACCAGGTTGTTCATCAACCATACGATAAGAAGAACACTGACACTAAACAGACTATAACATAAAAACATGTTTCATATCTTAAAATTAATTGTTAACGAACAAATGATCAAACTAACTATCTATATTTTTAATACATTAAAACACAAAGTTACGGTCAAGTAGGAAAGTAAGCATCAGGAAAACCCGGAGCATTTCGAAAACACTTCGCTAAACTTGAGTTTGGTAAAAAAGAATTGAGTTACTAACGAATGAAAACATACAGGCGTATTTATGGAACGGACCATTTGAAACTATACCCGAAATTAGCTTAAAGTTGATAGACAGCAGTGTTCGAGCGTGAGATCATATCTCCAATTCCAGACAAGTAATTGTGAGTTAGTCTATAGTGACCTTTAGTAAGTAAAAGTCCGCCTATTCTCTGATATATTAATTATTAAGTAACTTTCCTATAGGTACTATAGTTTGAACTATAATTATGTAGAGTTAATCAATCAACTCATCCTATAAATCTCCGCCTCCACCTTTGCATGATCTAACTACAGCCCTATACATATCCTCTTAATCGCTACCAACTTTCTAATTCATTATTATAAACTAATATAGTGTAAACTACTGATGTTTTTAACCGACTTCAAAAAAGGAGGAGGTTCTTGATTCGGTTGAATGTTTTTTTTTGTTTTTATGTTTGTTACCTCATAACTTTGTCATTTAAGAACCGATTTGCAAAATTCTTATTTCAAATTTTAGTAAAGTGTCACTTTTGAGTGCGCGTTTTTGAAGGTTTTTATTTTTAGAATATTCAGACCATCAGTTCCTTACGTAAAATAAGACTGTATATTTCTACAGATGTAGGAACTGGCGTAATTATCTTTGACTTTTCTTGAGATCGCGGCTGGTAAATGTTTGCAAAAACAAAGTTGAGTGTGGCTCATTCATCTTCGCGGGATAACTAGGCACTTACATTGAGACGACGCCGACAAACAGTACAGTTGTGGTGTATTTTCGTATATTTTTCTTTTTGATAGCGTAAAGTGAGTGACATAAGTAGATTACTTAAACGATAACTTCCGCACCTCTAACAGCTATTATAACAGTATTAATTTGTTTTGATTTGTAGATTATTTTGACACAAAAGAAAAAATACATTTTTTACATTCAATAAGTACTTAATTGATATTATGCATTGATTTAAGATTATGGCCTTTGTAAAACAATTTTTTAAGTTACGAGAATTACAAATACGCCTTCTAAATATACCCAAAAAATACTTACTGTGTCTACAAAAGTGTCCATGACGATAATAATGTATCACAAATATATTCGCTTAGGACTCAACAAGTACTGAGAGACCCGCTCTCGTTTTTATTACCAAAACAAAGGAACGAGGTCAGATGTCACTTACATTTGAATGACTGCCTCCCCAGTTATAGCTTAGGTCCATTACTTCTCAATCATTATTAAATTATATGGTCGAGACACAGGAAATAATATTTATGGGTCTACGGGTCATCTCTCTTGCGGAACGGTGATAGTCACTTCTATTAGTTCATCTTTTGAATGGTAAATTAAACTAGTAAAAATTGTATGGGCGTTTCACTCGCATTTTACAGGAAGTGTACACATGTATCCATGATCTATAAACTATCTTACAGTAAAGTTTCATCAAAATCCGTTCAGTAGTTTCAGCGTGTGACAAGAATGCTTTCCATCCATGCAAACTTTTGCATGCTTATTAGAAGTGGGATTACAGATTACTAAAAGACATTTTCTTAAAAAAAACCAAACGACTAGGGGTGCAGTTTAGCACCGGACCATTTACGGATAACAATGCGCCGGTTATTTCTGTAACAATTATATAAAAGTCTTTTTAAGCGACCGTTTCATTTTTGCAAACCCGTGTCCGGGCAATTAAACCTTCATTATCACTCGCAATCGCCAGTGATTATAACCATCCGGTCTCATATTGTGGTAGGACAATGTTTTCCTGCGGAAGCGCCAATAGCTCCCCTCACGACCATTTCATGTGTAAAAAGCTTTGGAAGCAATAACAAAATAGAATCCTTGGAATTGTGGCTGAATGGCAATAATAGTCAGGAAATATATAGAGCTAGTTTTCTTAGGATTTGTTATCGCTGTGTATCGTAAAGGTCTGATAACATACCAAAATAATATTTTTATTAGATTTTTAGACGTAGAATTAGGGATAAGTACCTAAAAGCTGATTTGAGAAAGCTAGATACTTTCGGCACAGATTCAGAGTTGTAATATTGTTTAGCACATTAGAATATAACATTGAATGCAACCAACCAAAGGATATTAATTTTTTCCTCTATGAATGATGCCATTTACAAACTGATTCCGAGAATTATACTGTGTTCCATCGGTACTGCTATAGGCTTACAAATAAAATGTTACTCCAATCCATCAGCCGTTGCGGTATGATTTAATTTACAAATATCCACCATGTTGAATTTAAAATCTTGTTTCTGATTTATTTTTATAGATTTTGGTTGGGCCTGAACATTTTCATATACTAGTTATAGTACATATTAATTAATTAGTTGAATCTAACATGAATACAGCCATTCGTTAAATTTAAACCTAAAGGTTAGTATACACTGGAGCAGTTACTTGTAACAAAACAAAGAGCCGCTCTAATGTATAATCCTTACAGGAATCGAACTTCGAATACGCTCGACGTTTTGTTACAACTTTGATTTTACCAAGCAACGAGCGTATTAGTGTAACATTTCATAAAACAAAGGCACGAGCGGGGGCGAAATGGAGAGCAGAGCATAACAGGAAGATATTTGTAGGTAAATGTTGTAATAATACCTGTAAAAGGTGCTTAATCAGCCTAAGTTATAACTATGTACCAACTTTTAGTATAAGACCTTTCAGTACAGAAATAATAAAGTTTGATTTAAATTACAAGAACGTCGAAATACTCTAGCTATACGCACATTAATACGGCATATTAATATATTGAGATCAAAAATTGTTAATTGGTTTCAAAGTATGGATCTCCCAATTTCTCATTTTCCCATAATTCACATGTTAATTATAATAATTATTTTGAATAGGTAACCGGTGGCTACCTTTGTCATTTAGTTATAATTTTTTTGTATGATAGATAGAAAACATATTCATTATTATACTATATGATTAATAGAAAATATTAATAAGAATAATAAGATAGAATAATAGTGATAAGGGCCTATTTCACCACTTACAAGTTCTTATTGGTTTAATTTTGAATATATTGCTAGTAGCATATAAAAGTAATATTACGGCAGAAATTATAAGATAAACTCCCAATTATTAAATTGCCTTGGGAATCAAACCCAATATCAAAATCGACAATCCCGTTTAGCTTTTACGAGTCTAACTAATCAAAATAGACATATTTGATTTAAATGAATTACCTATACCATTAAGCCGCTGTTACTGTTACAAATAATTGTTCACACACTGTTAATCAAACTTACTCACTAAATAAATTTACTAGCATATAAATTACCTAGAATAAGACATCTGAGTCTAATATACGACTGCGGACATAGGAACAATGTACATTGTACATGTATACAAGACTCTTGATTTCTGTATCTTATTCTAAAATACCAACATATTTAGGAATGCGTCGTATTTGTGTGGCAAACGCTTATTGCTGTTAACTCATGTAGACAATTTTATTACAGAGACCAATATTCGGGCTTCTTACACGCTTATTTATCCATGAAATTGTATAATGGTTATGTTTATCGCTCGAGCTATTCGTAGATATATTATTACATAATTTTGGCAATCAATAAACATATTAGTGCCCTTTCAATTCTGACATCATTAGTCTACAACTACCGCTCTGTTAGGGGTTGTAACAATCAGACCATCAATCTTATTAATTTTATATATTATGATCTCTGACATACATATCTATTAACTGCCTCGTTGGTGTAGTGGTTGCTAAACGTAAATTCTGAACGCGAGGTCCTGGGATCGAACCCCGGGTCGGGCAATTTGGGTTTTCCATTAGATCAATTACAGTAGCAGCACGAAGCCTGGATATGTACTCGGTTGGTGGCAATAGGCTCGCCTCTTATTGCATTGGGACCTATAACATAACTAGCAAAATGTGGTTGTACTTTACACTTCTGCCTCTGTGATAATATGTTTTTACATTAGCCTATGATATAACTCTTGTTAACTTAAATATATAATCAGAGTATTACTTTCTGTCGCACGAGGTCTTATTATGTAAGAATGGTTCTAACACCATAATTCTTTTTAGTCTACCTATCTTTGAAGATTTTCGTAAATGCCCCGTAAGAAGATTTTCCTCTTATTGCTATTATTTTAATTATACGAAAAATCGACTTTTATAAAAAATTAAACGAAGTACTGTGGAACACGACGGTACCTATACACAGTATAAAAGAATGCCAGGAGTTCATTATACAACGTTGTATAACCTTATTAAAAAATATTTTCACGTCACTTCTGTGATCAGAGCTGAATAACTTTCTAGAGGAATTTAATTACCCACCTTTTATTTTTTACATTATTCATTTTCTTAATTTATAAAGTAAACTACCTACCTAGTTATAATATAGGTACCTACTCCTCTATCTTCTGAAAAAAGTATTTGAAGACAGTTTTTTATTCTTTCTATGCCTTGGATTTTTTCTGATAATTTCTCATTCTAAGTTCAGATAGAATTTTATTGAATTTTAACGTTAGGTGACAGAAGAATGAGTGCATTAGCAAATAGGTATCATTAGGTTAAAAAAGTAAAGCTTTCTTAACTTTAACGTGGTTACAACTCTTTTCACATTGAGCTGTAGGTGCGTAGAGCGAATGCCATTAACTCTACACTGTGACCTTTACACGTCTAGATAAATAAAAAGGTTTTACTCGTATATAATTTTTCTGGCTGGAGGCCTTTTATGAGGTCTAGTCAAAAGACCGATTTTGCAGATAGAGCTCTACTCAAAGTTACTTGTGAGAAATAACCAAAAAAACACAGACTAATTAGATTAAAGCTGTTTAAACTACTATTTATAGCTAGATAACAGCTTTAAATTCTGTACCATATTAACGGCATTGCTCCAATGAGTTGCAACTTTAAAGAAAACAGTTCTCCCTCCTTAACATAAACTCACAAAGCAGGAATGTTTATGTTGAGGAAGCCAGACGCCGCATTACACTGCACGTAGCGGTGTCTCGTTTCCACAACGTAAACTGTCCTGCTTTAAGAGTTCATGGTAAGAAGGCTATAGGTACTTATTTGAGTTTTAACCGTCCCGCTGGACAGTTGGACACGGCCGCGCGTGACGTTGCATTCGAAAGCGTACCAAATATCTTTTTATTTGGAGCATCTCTTACTGAACGTTGCTAGCACTGAATCGATCTGCAACTGTTCTCAAGAAGAGAGTTTCTGCTTCTAAAGGACATCAAGCATTTGCCGGAGTTAGACATTTATGTTATTCACTTCGCAACAAAAGCTTACAAAAACATTTCAGCTGGTTAATCAAGTTGTTTCTTAGAGAGAATACGTTTGTTAAACGTTCAAACCAGCACATGACTTTGTTTGCGTTGTACAACACTTTTTTACATTCTTTAGTAAAAGACTGTTTTCAAAATTGTATTCGTGTAGATCAAGTTACATAATACTTATATTATAATAGGTATATTATGTCCCATATATATGATAGTTAGTTTTAGATATATCGTTTTAACTGTCAACTAATATATTTTATAACCCTAGAATGCGGTATGTACGTTCCACAAAAGCAAGTTTCCCGGAAAGTAGAAGACCTCGGAAATAATATTTTAGACTAGTTATAATCTATAGTCAATAACTTGTATTTTTGGAAGTGTCGAAATTATCATTGGTAGAAATAAACAGCGCGCTTTTTTTTATTAAAACAAACGGTAGTAATACTGAATAATCATTCTTTGATTGACGGTACTAAAGGTCAAAGCGAAGGGACAATAAAGAAAATATTTTCAACTCCACGTGGGTGATCAATATTCTGCGTTTTATACATAAAATATTGTATTCATGGATCTCAATATTGGACACGGGTCCCATGATAATTGCTAGGTCAGGGAACAGATTTGGTTGTCTCTCTCTTCCTAGATAATGATAAATAAGGTCACCATAGGACCTAGAACTTGGAAGTTTTATTTAGGTACTTGCTATTGGTATAATTATAATTTATTGCGTACATTTTATAAGCAAGGCAAATACCTAATTTTGATCGGATCGTATCCATAGGCACTGGACGGTGAAACAACATCCCATCCCATTTCAGATTTCCTTTAGGTAATTGTTTATATTTAAACTTTTTATTACTTCTGAGATTGAGAGTTTATTGTATGAGGATTATTCTTCTATAAATTTTAATATTAAGTTTGTGATGCTGTAAGCGCAATCATTGGTACCGTATTGAAAATTAAACACAATTTTATTATTGGCACGCAATAAAAGAGCTACCACGAGTGTCCAACTGTCCACGAGTGACGATTTACGATTGCTAGCCCGGCTCACCATGGGCGATCGGCCAATTTGCTGATTGGTTAATCTTTCTATATGGTATAAGCTATTATTGTTGTAAAGTGTTAACCAAAAAAACGAATGTATATATTTTATATGATAATTTTTTTTCGTGTTATATTTCTCCTTACAACAAAATATTTTACACCAGTCCAACGCAAACTTTCTATTTCCAACCAACACCACATTTCACGAGTCTCTCTAACAATGTATACGACACTGTAATATAAATACTTTATAAATTAATGCAGTATTACAACGGTGATATCGATAGTGCGCTGAGTTCCCCCGTCAACAGCAAACTTTGTCTATTATCGCTCAGCGCTCCGTAGGGAGAATTTAATTTTAATGTTGAGGCATATAAAATGCATTGTATACGATAGGTACTTATATACAAGTTTATGATTTTATTGAAACTGTTTTTGCGACTAGTAAGGCTTTCTACGTAAAGCTCTTACCGACTAATGATGTCTACGTCGTAGCAACGTATAAGCAATTTGCTGAATTGTATACCTTCATGAAATTATATTTTTGTCGCTCAAGCATACAGAGCTCACAACGAACTTATGTTTTCAATATAGGTACTTTTTGTGTAGCAAAGTTATTAAGTTAATATAAATTGGTAATTACGTCTTTGGTTTTCACTTATTCACTGGCTAAGCCGTAAGAGCAAAAATAATACACCTTTAGCGTAGATTAACTTTAAATTTTTTTCTTATCTAACTCGACCAAAAGGTAAATCGTCTTATCGTATTTAACAATAATTTGCTACGTAATTAATATCAATTAATTAAACACTTTATTATAGTAACCCAGGCAATTAAGGCGGCTTTCAAACCGAAACAATTTACTTTGCTCTAAAACGTAAGTTATATCGGACGATTTAAACTGCTCGTTTCACAATAGTCCGAGTTTGCTAAACTCCAATTATCAGGTACGATCAAAATGTTCCATTTTCACTAAGTGCAACAAACAAACATTAGTAATTAATTTTCCATTAGCATCAAATTGGCTGGGTTACGTCGTTTATGCCTGCATCGCACATTGTAAATATCAATTTGTGATGTTCAAACTTTTGTAACATCGCGCATCTTGCGAAGTATAAAAACAGGCACTTAAATTTAACAGTTTACTTTTTATTAATAGCAAGGTTTATTAAGGCTTTTAGCTTAAAATAATTGAATTTATTGTCAGATCATTTAATTTATAAAGCGGCTTCCTCACAATCCTGCCGATTATAACCAGGCTTATATAAAATAGTAATACAAATTAATATTGAATTATTACCTGCTAACCCACAATGTTTTAATATTCAAAAGTTGTTAAATCATTTTTATACATGAAAAATCTTTGGAGTTAATCTTGAAACTGGAATTACGATGTCTAGACAAGTTTTAAGCAATATACTATACGATAACGAACAAGGTGAAGAAAGTAAACATAAAAGGTACCTAGCCTAGTCTGTAGCCTTGCCTTGCTCTTTGGTTTAAAGCAGTAAGTGGTTATTTTAACTAGGAGACAATATAATAGTAGAAAAAGATATTATTTTTAACCGACTTTATTACAAAGGAGGAGTTGGTTTATTGTTAATTTCAACATTCTTCCATACCTTTACATTTTGGAATAGTCACTTGCTCGGGAATAGCCAATAGGTGAGAAAATAACGCGTTTTGGCAAGTCGGGCTTGAAATAAAATTGCTGACCTATTACGGAAACAGTTCGTAGAGATTTTTTATTCATTCAGACACAACAAGTTATATAATACCAATTACAATTTTGGCTTTTTGCATTTGTATTAGTCAAATCTGCAACTGCGTGAAAACTTTTGAGATATGCAAACCTGACGGCACTTCCAAAACACGACAGCCGCATACAATATGCTGCATATTCTGCGGGTAAGCAGAGGACTGCGAGAGCTAAGGCCTGCCACGAATCTTTAATTTCCTACTTTTTTGTTGAAAATTTAGATGGTTGCGGTATTCATTGGTTTGTTCCCAGTTGTTTTATTGAGGTTAAAGTTAGAATTCCTACCGAATCAGGTCAGTGTCAAATAGGTATTGAGATAATATTTTATGGTAAAATAATACTTAATGTAGGTTACGTACCTCCTTCAAATCTACCATACCTAAAGCTAGATGTAGAACGAAAGGAAAACAAATCGTTTCTAGTGCAGTAGCTAAATGATAGAACTCCTGCGTAAGGGTTTTCGAGTACAATCCAAGTTAAATCGCATATCTAATAGTCTCGATTCAGGACGTTAGTTCCTAGGTATGTCGTAGCTGTATAACGCACGATACAGGACAATTAATTGGTGTAAGGCGGATTCCGTCTTTAGTACCTCCATAACAAGATGACCTTTAAAAAAGAAAATCAAAGAAGTATGTAACTTGAGTTACAAAGGTAAATAACGTAAAGTAGAAGCGCGAGTTTGTCGACAGTATTTTTTTAGCAAGTACAAATACCCTGAAAACTGTCTTAGAACGTCATGTTTTCTGCATACTACAGATTTATGTTCGCGATATCACCACCGCGTTGAGCTCATTTCTCTCTCTCTCTCTCCCTTTGAGCCATAGGTATAACACACGTTAATGAAAACATTACATTTCTTTTTTTTGGGAAGACGTGTAAATATGCTTTTAAACGCAGCAACACATGGTAGACATACTGTTGGCCCGGATACTTGTTCTAAGTTTTTAGTCAATAGTATAAGTTTCCTAACCTATACTTTACACACATTACATTCACATGCAAAGTTTAATACGAAACCATTCCAGAGTTACCACGTCATTGAATAACAAACATTCGAACATCTCAAGGAAAACTTTAGTTTGTGTTAGATTCCTTTGTGGTTGCATGTATTAAAATATGTATAGTAGCGTCTATAGTACCCCACGTGCTAGATCACGTGATCACGAACTGTGTGTCTACCGTGTGTTGTTGAATTTTACCGTCGAAACTCCCTGTTATTGCTATGGCAACGAGCACAAAGTCACTGAAGTTAACCAACTAAAATCTGTACCTCAACCCCGACTTTCAAATATTCTTATACGTTTGAATACAGTATTGAAATAAATGACAAGATGTTGAATGTAATTGTTGTATACCTAACTATTGCTAATACACCTTAAATATTGTATTTATTTAATAAGTTTACATAAATCGTATAATCTAAAAATGGACACACAAAAACGTTTTTCCGGTGTGTCTGTTGATACAGATCATCCATCTTAGATATTATACAATTAAGTAGGTAAGTAAGTACAATAACCTATTAGTTATATACATTTTGAACAACTCAATATCTGCGATAGGCCGTAACCTAGCTTTTAAGACTAGCGATCATTGATCAGTGGAATGCCTAGTAGGTATTATTACAGTTCATAGCATGTTCCCCTAACAACATACTAAAGTTTTGTTAGCAGGATAACTGGCGTTAGTTTACTTAGGCGTCCGGAAACGGACGTGGCCATTATTTAATTAACTACCTCTCTTTCCTTTTCCCAATTTTGAAATTGATATCTATGTGTAACGCGCCCGTCTTTCCCGAAGGGATAGGCAAAGGTTTGTATACCCACGCCTTGCCAGAAAATATTATGTTTAGGTGATAGGGTAGGTATACGACCTATCACTATTTGTAGAGATACATTTTTTGCAACGGCTGTCGTAACTCATTTTAGCCTGGACTTCGTAACACAGACGTCTAGAACACAGTTTTGTATCTTGATATCATATTTTGAATCTGTACGATTTGTAAGCTATTTATAGCATGCGTGGGTTTAACCAAATATTCATTTTGTATGAAGTAAGCTATTTATGTTTCGCCAATGCTCGCACCGTTGCACAATATACTAATAATTATACTTATCTGTATGTGATTATCATTTACGTGTATTTAAATTATTGTGTCAGTAGGCACAGTCCTACAAAACTTTGTTTTCGCCCTTTGGACATATATTAAATTCGTGCAAATATAAAATTATAAATGTAAAAAAATATACTGTTTTAATTTTGAAGAAGTTTTATTACTAATAATGCAGATACTGGTCTCTGCTTAATTGCTACTGCCATTTCAATGCACTTAACTTTTTATAAATATAATAAAGATAAGAATAATAAACACACCATAATTAATTAAGGTTTTTCACTATATAGTAGGTATACACTAAAACAAAAACACAACCATGCACAAAAGGTATACTAATTTATGAGTGCATTTAAAAGTATGACCAAGCACTGAGCACACAAGTGTTTAGTTAGGTGATAACTTATCTATACTTGTAACTTATTACTATTAATTAATTCCACACTAGCTATCAATATAAAATAAATTGCAATAATAACGAGTGTGTATACAACGATAAACATGCATAAGTTCCTACTTTTTATATTATATTGAATCTATATACATTTTTCCGTCGAAGGATGGATTAGAATACAATTCTCTTACGTCGAGGCGATGAACCCGGAATAGGGCTGATGAACGGTACTAGAATCAACAACATTACCGGCGAAACGTTGATACAATACCACAATACAGCTATGCCTACCCCTTCGGCAAATACAGGCGTGATGTTATGTTATGTTACAATCAGCCCGAGACATCGATTCGTAGAAAAATGTCAGTATACAGACTCACCACCTCCACCAATGTGGATGTCTCATGATCCTGGAGTCCTCTGCCTAACACTCCCGGGATTACTAGATTGGCTTGATTTTACATACATTAAAACCCCACCCGATTTTAATGTAAAATCGCATATAAATTTTAAATAATTAGGTATATAGCATCTTTGTATTAAAAGCCAGAAAGATGAATACAGTGCGCAATACTTCGTTCTCCAGAAAAATGTCTGAGCGACCAACAAATGTTTGTTACAAGTGGAGCTTACGTGAAGTCACCGACTCTTGTGAGATTTATGTGTGTAAACACAACCAGGATACAATGAAGAGCAGAACTAAATGTAAGAAATAATATAATAAATATAGTTAAACGTGATTTTATGTTGTAAAACAAATAGAAGAGAGACTAACAAAATACGCATGAGATATTATAATGCACAGATGTGTGCGTTTATTTCATCACACTCATTAGTCCGATGGGACGGCAGATTGACGTGATCGCAGAAAGATCAGGCGCAGGATCAACATGCTTTCCGAACCACGGAGAGGTCTTAAAACGGTCACCCGTCACAAGACTGATCGCGGCAAGCACTGCTCTACGTCGCGGTTTGACGATATTCATGTTACTAGCCCCTCGTATTTTATTTTGAATAATAACTGATTAGTTAGTTATAAATCTGCGGAACAAAGAGTAAATACTTTGTACAAAATGTACACTACGTTACCTATAAACATTATATCTTTATCAATATCATTTTTTTTTAGTAAATTCTTATTAAGTGTTACACGATACGCAAATACGCCGCTCTGCGCAACCAGTGAAAGTGATCAAAATTGAGTATTCTCCAATATTGTCTTAGCAGGAGGCAGGAGCGCTTGATATCGGGGAAACCATCCCCAGTGAGGGTAACAGCTGGGCATTATTAAGTTTGTATTGTATTTTCATAAAAAGTGTACTGCGATGCAAAGAAATAATATATTCAGTCTTGAAGTACATAATTTATATTTTTAACGCAAACTTAACTTGGTAAATATTTCAAACAATTTACGTGCAAATTAAAACTTGTTGCTACATAAAATATAAGGCAGGTCTTATAATACCTAATAAAATTCTTGCTCTACTTTATTCAACAAATTAAATTACACTTCTTCAAGCTTTCTTAAACTTAATTTCTCGATGATAACAGCGGCGACAAGTACACTATGATGGTGCGCGAATTCGCGCTCGAAACTCAAATCGCGATCGGAGAGCGTTGGGTCAGCAGTGTCACTCCGACATTACACTCACGTACACGGCTCGAGCCGGCGCTATCACCCCGCACTATTGCCGAAACATTTAAAAGTTAAATAATATTAACAACAAGTACAACAGTATGTGGCTAAAATGACGTGATTTTGTTTATTGAAATATGGCGTGAAACAAAATTAAAACTTATGTGAATAAAGTTTTTTTTCAGTTTTTTTCAAGTGTTTGAATAATTAACGTATTTAAATGACAATGCAGTTATAATTTAAGAGACTTTATATTAAATAGCTGAACTAAGTCTGTATATTAAAACTAATTCAGTATGAAAAGTTTCTTGTGTATTACAAACTAGTGGAAGAAAAACTTAATAGTGCGTGGGAAATGAATAAGAAACTTGGTGAATAAATCTTCCCTTAAACTGTGGTAAGTTATATATATACCAGGAATTAAGTAAGTTATTTTACAAAAATAAATATTATAACAAACTACATTGTTTAATTAATTTAAAATAAGAGAAAGCCATCTCGGGTTCGGAGGACAGACTATAAAGATTATTATAATATTGCATAACCAATTTAAAACAAAAAAATATTCGTGAATATTTTTGACTATATTAATCATAAAATTTGCAAAGTATATAACTCTATCTACTTACTTATGTTACTTTTAATACCACAATAAATATCCCATATCATAATAATTGATGAAAAGCATATCTTAATTAAAACAAATAGGCACTAGTCATGAGACCTGAGTATCGCACTAAGTCTTAATTAGGTTTTTCCTCGTTTTTCTAATTAATTTAAATGGCATTGAAAATAAACAGTAGTTTGCGAATACAGTTGCATTTTCCTGTAAATCAAATTATGTATGGTAAAATTTTTAAATCAATTATTCACCATAGGCAATACTCGAAAGTGTTTTTTTTCTATATTTATATCAATATTATCTAAAAACGTTTTAAATAGAATATTTAGCCAATTGAATTTTTCAAACATAAACTTATTATAAATGAACAACTTATTTCGTCGTTGTGGAATTTAATTTCCAATAAAGTTTACAATTACAAGTCAGCCGTTTCGTAAAATTAACTAAAACCTCAAAATAGGAGGGGTAATGCCTATTTCCATTCAATATTCAAAACAAAGAATTGCAAACAAAGAAAGTGACAGTGTGAAGGTGATTCAAGGAAAACGCAAGGCTTGGAGATGAAAATGTAGCCCGTGTATGATTATGAGTGCCAGTCTTTGAGGCATTTAGACCGTGAATGCCTTGGGCTTTCTGTTTATTTGTCACCCATCTCAGATGGCTATTTTGTATTGTTATTCAACGTTAAGACTTGAAATTACCGGCTTAATAAATCAAATACGTAAGTAATTTGGAGTGCTATAATAAGCAGTGATAAAGCACTTGATTTTCTCTATACCATTAAAACATAAGTTTTTTTGCTTGATTTGATATTCAGCGATATCGTTGCCAAAAGGGACCCTTTAAGGGGGGTGTTCTTTGTTCGTTGTTAATGGTATCTACTGTGTTAATATAGTGTAGACCTTCGGAGATAAACTACGAAAGCCAATTAAACTTAGCCTGAAACTTTTTCTAAACCGGCAATATTTATAAACTTGAGTAATAGATGCAAAAAGAAAGTTTAGATTTAGTTTAGTTTTCAGGTTGTTAATCGTACAATTATAACTTAAAGTGGGCCTTAATATTTTAAAGGTGAAGGTTTTTAAATGAACATGTGAACGTGTGTGTGTTGTATGTGATGTTAATATCTTGGGATTTTTTTACACAATAACTATTTGAATACCATATTACAAGACTAGCTGTGAGAGAATTGGTTCGCCAGTATTTGAAAATGAAAATGAAAATGTTTTATTTGTCTCAAAACAGTTACATGTTTTATAAATGAGTCAACCCCAGTAAGTAATTGAAAATACTTGTGTTGGGGCTGTCTCGCTCTTTCCCTTAGTTGTCTACTAACATTATTGAGATTTTTGACATATCTGAGTTACATTAAAAAAATTATATTTTAGAAAAATTTTATATTTCTATTCTGAACTTGAAAATACAGAATACAAACGCAATCTCCGTCGTACCTATCACGATGTCACAGGCCTCTTTGTCAGCCATATTGCAGAGAGTTCTTGTCGATAAGGCGTAGTTCTATATCAACTGCTTTAAACACCAATCAGGCTCTTAATGCTAATTACTCTAGGTATTACCTACGTATATGAAAAAGAAGAATTAAATAACTCGAAATGAGATATTTTGAAATATTCAAGCTGCTATTGAAGCAATAGTCCAGTATGCGGTCTGGAAATTGGATGTTAGGTAGTGATCATTCCATTGAATGTACTATCTTCGTTAAATCTATCTGCTAGTCTTTGGACGTCATAGCTCTTTAGGCGGATGAATTTAAGGCTCCCTGGTCCTTGTAGGTTGTAGTTGAGCATTTAGTATGTTTCTATGGTTGTCAAGTCGAAGTTGGTATACCTTACTGTACTGTTCAATTTCGCCTTTGACGGTATCAACTTTATGTCCATGTACAAGTTTGTTGCTTATATGTAGAGGTATCGGAAAGATGTTCCTGAAGATCTGAAGCGCCTTAATAATAATAATACACTGGGTTTTGAAAAAGGAAACTTAAATTTCTCGTCTTCTCCTCTCATAAGTAAACGTCTAGCAAATAAACCGGTAGATACTTTTAACTATAATCAGCGTTGGCAATGCTTTAGAAACTTGTATGTAGCATTTGAGACAGTGTAATCTTATATTTTTTCCGAGGTTCGCAAATTGTAAAGTCAAGTAGCCTTGGCTTTATGCAAGTACAATGGAATGCGACTTACGATGAGAAGACAGTCAAGCTGTAATTCAGAGTGCAATGTAGTATGAAAAAGCTCTGTCGGGGAATACATGCATACAAATGTGCGAAGCGCAAGCAAACTTTAACAAGTTTTACTCTACACCGAGATTAACGGGGTACTTGGTGATTTTTTACAATATACGTCAGCAATATCGTAAGTTATGAGTTTGCAAAGACTGTGACAGTGTGAGTTATGAGCGCCTGTCCCTTTGAGACACGTGGAGCGTGAATGATTCCGCTTTTACATTTTTCCGCTATGTGTCATGTCTCATATTTGTTTACTACGGTAGTATGTATGAGCAATTCAATTAACTGGTTTACAATAAAATAATTCAAACACGTTTAAACAGTATAAAATCTGGGGCTGACAGTTGCATACAGTTCTCAATTTGGTGTGTTTATAAATACCTACAGTGTGTTTGGATTATTACCGTAGGTATTGTGAAGGTTTTTTTACTGCCCTACTCTATGGAGTTGTTGTGTATCGTGGGCGTTATTTTTAGAACATAGCATATCAGGATGACTCGAAAACCAAATAATGTTAATCAGATAGTTAAGCATGTATTGCATGAATAAGCTTACCATATTGTACCATAAGTCTATTGATTGGTCCTAGGGTACAGGTATTATCTCGCAATTATTATTAATATTATAAAAATATGATATAATAAAAATAAAAAATAAGAACCCATAAAATTTTCTGTGGAGCCGTGAAACTAGAGTAAATTTTTTGTCGGAACTTTTGCCACAATCTAGATACCTTTTACCTAGACTTTGTGAAAAAGACGTTACAGTTAAAATAAGGTTATTATTATCCGGGTAAATACCAAAATAGGGTAGTCCTTAGAACTAAGAGCACAATTAATAAGTTTTTAGCATAACTGGTTTTGTAATTAGGACGAAAGTTTTTTACAACAATAGTTGCGTTGCGTTAATTCCGTAAAAAGGTTCTAGCACTTTCGTGGTTCTACATATAAGTTTAAGACACTCGTTGTATGTATTTAAAAAATGTTATGGTAAAACTTCTAATTAACTTTTTTGTCTATGAATATTATATTGAATGAGACGTACCGTAGCATAAACCATGGTCATATTGTGCATATCACTTATTGGAGCAGTTTGTTAATTTAGTTCTAGATATAGATATGATAGTACTCAATTTGATCACTAGTGCATTCAATGAGCTTCCAAACGAACGAACGAGTAACTATATTGAATTGATCGTACGGCGCATCTTGGGTTTTGTTACCGACCAGCTGACCGGCTAACCTTCTCTCCACGCCATGAACTGAGCCTTTCTATTAGTGAAATACGTATATAACGAACTAGATGAAAACAATAGAAGAAGAAATAGATTTTACTCGTAAAGGGATCTTATTTTGTTTAATAAGGTCCTGCGACCTTAATCGCAACATGCCAAACATAAGCCATTAAGCCAATCAACCTGTTACCTAATAGGAACAATACATGGTTCTAACATCGGGCAAGAGACACAGTCTAATTAAGTGCCAGTCATCATGGCATAGGGTGTGGGCTGTGGATGTTGATGTAGTAGATACCTATCTAACTAGACAAGTAATAGCTCTAGTTCAAAGGCATCTGATACGGCGAAATATATTGTTAGGCCCTTAAATGTTGCGTAGCATTGTTTGCTAAAGATCAAAAAGCGAAAAATAGAAATCATTCAATATAACATCATGTACTTTCTCTTTAAGATTTCTTTCGCAACTAACTTAAAGAGAATAATTGTGACTGCTTATCTGTTCTTTAATCGTTTTTATTTTATACTACTGATATATTATTATATCTATTTCTGTGCCTGACTCAATCCAAGTAAAACGTGTTGTTTCCTTTAATAATTACAATTATAAATGGTTTAACATAGCACAGGCCTAGATCGAGTTACAGTCATTCAATCATCCAGATATTTGCGATAAAAATACATATCATAATTTTTGCTGTATAACGTTAGCAGATAAAGGATGACAAATCGTCTCGGAAAAAATATTTTATTTACTTGTAAACACAGAGCGGCGTAGAGCAAACTGTAATAGGCAGTAATTGGTATCGTGTTCACATGATGTGCACAAGTTGTTATGATTAACATATCAATGAACATAATTAATTATGTTATATAACGTTCGTGTAACGTTAAAATAAATATTATGATTGAGTTAAAAAACAGTAAATCGTCGAAGTATCTACATACATAAATGTCACAAAATTCCTTTTTATTAGAATTAGAATTTTTTTGATAAATCACTTTTTAGTCATTAAAAGTAATATTACTATAGCTGCACATACATACCTATAGATTGTATTCGTAGATAGGTACTTATATATATGGTAAACAAAAAAATGTAGATCCGTCATAAAGTTAGTTATTTGAACTTATTTTTTCACGAGGGCCCTGAAAAAGGTCGTATATATTCAAATATGAATACTATTGCTGTAATAAACTCTACAGGTGGTCTATAAGAACGCAGTTATATTGTTAAATAGTTATGTTATGGGCCCTACAGGCTATCTACTAAATCTGGTTCATTGTTCACAAAATCTATTATGGAAGTATTTTATTATCATATAACTTAGATGAGTACTTAACAGCCGATTGTTCCCCGACTTTTATGTCAAAGCATAATATCATGTTCTCGTAAACAACTCCTTGCCTATATTTAGCCTGTCTAGATAATAACCTTTGGTTAGGCTATTGTACTTTTATCGCTTTTGTAGAAAGTCCCTCATTAGCAGAAAATGTATTAGAAATCCCTAGAAAAATCCTGTCTTACTTAGACATCAAGCGTAATCTAGACTCTAGTGTACGTTTACTCTTTACTAAGTTCAATCTAATTATTTTCAGCGGCAATTTTAATAATGTTTTACACAAATAGGTACTTAAGTAGTCTGTGGCGTAGGCGTAATAGTAATTCGTAGAATAATTAATTAACAAATTTATTTAACATAATAACTTAAAACTATTTGTTGAATAAATGGGACGAGGGCAATCTATGACAAAGTTTAGATCTTATTAACGTCCGATGTCTGGAAGCCTTAGTACCTAACATCCACATTTATGCATAATAGTTTTGAAATTGCTTTAGAAGCTATTAAAGAAAAGCGTTGTGTTTGTAAGTGTAATAACTGACGACCTGATTGGCGCAGCGACCAAATGATTGGTCTGCCGCTATAAGGGTCGCGGGTTCGATTCCCAAACGGGACAAAAATTTGTACAATTTGCAGATGTTTGTCCCGAGTCTGGGTGTTTGTGTATGTGTTATTATTCCATGTTTGTAAAACGCACCCACGATACAGGAGGAATTCCTAGGGTAGGGCGACGGTTTAAAAAAAACTGGTTGCGTGTTGGAGCAACAACTAGCGATTGTAAGCTCAAGCTCGTACATGCATAATTTTTTTTTTTTTTTTTAATATATATACTAGGTTTATTCTTATACTGCGTATGTAAACACTTAAAATATGCCAACTAAACGTTCTTGATATAGGTATTCAGCTTTATATGATGCTACTGGTATACGCTTAAAAGAAAACTAAACATAGATATCTAGGTGTGGACAGGATATCTATGATGCACTGTTTGTTAAGTCAACAATAATACTCGTATTAGAGCTAGGCTAGAAGCTACTGGCGCCTTGACCATGTACCCTTATCTATGATGACCTAGTACCTGATCAAACAAAGATCTGAACGGATAACGTTTATGCTCAGACTGTAAATGCAAAGGCTATTTATTATAGTAGTTGTTTGATACAACACATCAGAATTTGCTACTTCATCTCAACTCGCTAATAGTCGACTGTTAAAAGTAATATATTTTTAACATCTACATAATCTTATTGATTAAATTATATACTAATATAGTAGTCTCAATACGTCAGGTCTATATGGGTCTCAGTAACCTATTGCTATATGGTTGCATTTTTATTGCACCGTAATTGAGAGCCAGTCTTCGTAACATTATATTAACTATTCCCAAATTCACAAAGCCGAATTAAAAAGTTCTGTAGGTTTTAAATACTTTAATTTAATTTTACTTGCTGACGTTGGGTGATTTCTCGTTAGTGAGCGTTTCATCCAATATACTTTTTATAGAAGAAGAACTATAATTATTTCAAAGGTTATATTATATACTAGCTTTTGCCCGCGGCTTCACCCGCGTTAACCCCTATTTTAAACTCTAAGAGGGTTGAATTAAAAAAAGTAGTCCTTTCTCGGGTCTTAAACTTTCTACATGCCAAATTTCGTCAAAATACGTCCAGCGGTTAAGCCGTGAAGGTGTAACAGACAGACAGACAGATACATAGACAGGCAGTCAGAGTTACTTTCACATTTATAATATTTGTATGAATATTTTAATATTTAGCGTACCCTGTGAGTACGTATTATAGGCAAATAATGGCCTTATTTATTTACAAGCTTCGTAAAGAACGTTGTCGGAAGCAGCTGTCATTAATATTGATGTCCAAAATGTATTTTAAAAACTAGCTAAAACAGAGAGCTTTTGCTTGTTCATCTCCGTAGGAAAAACATTGATTGGGAAGAGAGTCTGACTAATTACTGCCCTTAAATTATGTTTATTTTTTACTTTGACTTTGAATAAAAAACGTTAGGTACACTAAATGTCCCTCATTTAGTGTACCTAACCTAGATAATAACCGTTTGAAACCTATCTTGACATATCTTTACAGGTTCTTATTATACTCCGCCCTACCGAAAGAAGCAAAAGTTATTTATTTATATATCTAGTTCATCCTTAGATTGTCTGCCAAAAACTATTTCTAATAAATTCTATTTTGCTATAAAGACTATTCTATTCTATAAAGACTATTTCTAATAACGTATCGAGATCGTGTCTTTTGTTGTACAATAAAGAGTATTGTATTAATAATTACAAAACATTATCTGCCATTAAAACTGGTTCGGTAACATAAAGCTGTTGTTAAGTTTCTATTTATATACAATCATCTGTACTTCATTCATAATTGTATCTTTAATCGAAAAATTTGATCAAAAAAATCATGTAAATGACAATATTTGTACCGAAAAACTGTGTGTTTTCTGCATACTACAGATTTTAATTAATCGCGTTAATTTCAGAGGGCTTCGTGTTTGCTGGCGTAGAAATTACAAATATTTTCTATAGTAAGTTAAAAACGCATTAAAAAGTAATAACGACTCATAGTAGTCATACTGACCAGCATTCTACGCGTAGATAATATTAGTACGCTGCAAGATGAGATTAAATATATCTGATACCTACACACTACCCTTGCCTTTTTGTAGTTTTTGTACATACAACTCTGTCCATCCAAAGGTTGAGAACCAAAGATTGCTTTGTGCGATAAGACCGCCCGACTGTACTTAATGCTTGTATTTAGTGTACTTACAATAAAAATAATCTAGTACATACCTTGAGGATGCAAATACAGGGGCTCCCCGAATGAATTTCAGTTCGTACGTTCGCCGTCCTTGTCGAGTTTTGATTAGAGCAATTGCGGACGGTAAACTTCCAAAGCTGCAAATTAATAAAAATGAACTGATAAAATCGTACTTAGCATTTCATTAAATGATTAAAGAAATGCAAAGCACGCAAAGCAAAGATTAATTATAATATAACGTCATAATATTTTATGATAGAGCTTTAATAACTTGGCATATGTTGAGCCTTATATTATAGACTAAGGTTAAGACTTGCGAGTGAACTGAATGCATTCTGATGTAATGAGCTTTACGCATAATTTTATAAAACCTCGAACTGAAAGAATGACATACGTGTTTCTATTCAGAAGTCAATCGTTACTCATTGGCCAAATATTTATTTGATCAATACTATTTAAATAGTACCTAATAATGTGCAAAATCGCAAAATGTCCGGCAGTTATAATATTCCTATGCATGTGGACGGCAACATCGAGAAAAAAGAATCGTTTATTAAATAATACAACATCATGTATCACATGTAGGTATGTATACATACTTACTTTTTTTAAACATAATTATACGACACGGATAACTAAGAAAACTGGCACAGGTTCACAACACACTGGTAATAATACTTATTCAAAACGTGAGGGTACATAGGGGGAAGTCCCTTAACGCCGGACGGCACCTAGCGCCGGACACTCGTACTATTTAAGCGAGTATAAATCCGTTCGATTCAAAATACAAGTGAGAGGGGCGTGGGGGGCACACAGGTACAGGATCACGCGCCGCGCCTCGCCAGTGACGCACACGGCCACGGCGAGAGCAACCGTTTGCTGTTTTGGCGCGAAATCACGGCGTCACCTAAATATCAATGTAAGTAATTCTAGTATATTTATGCATTTACATTTGAGTGGTATTCAAAGATAAAAGTAGTACTTGATTGTTATCCGTAAAATGGTAGAATATTATTAGATCTTTTAAACAATTTTAGTAGGCACCACCTAATGAACGAAAATGTCTGTCCCTTAGCACCGGACACTAAGTCGTCCCTTAGCGCCGGACAGTAAACATATTGTTATTTCTTGTGAGAATTTACGTCATTTATTCTAATTATTCAATTTTGTTTTAGAGTATAGAAGAAAGAAGATAATTAAAATGGAAGAGAAGAAAAAGAAAGGATCCTGGGAGCCACAGAGCTTACAAACTGCTATTCATAAGGTTACGTCAAAAGAACTGAGTGTAAGACAAGCTGCAATGCAATACAATATTCCTAAAAGCACTATATATGATAAAATAAAGGCCCTAAATCGAGGAGAAGAAGTAAGAATGAAAGCAAAGTTAGGTAGGTTCACTAGCACCTTCTCAGCAGAGTATGAACAAGTCTTGGTGGACCACATTAAGTATTTGTCGAATAGATGCATGCCGCTCATGAAAAAGGAGTTTCTGAAATTAGCATACAAATCGATGAGGAATCTTTATGACTTCAGCTAAATACTGAAGTCATGAAGATTCCTCATCGATTTAATAAAGAAAAAGGCAGTGCTGCTAAACATTTTTACTACGATTTCATGAAAAGGCATTCTGACATTTCGTTTAGAGCACCGGAATCGACAAGCATGATGCGCGCCGTAGGATTTAACAAACCACAAGTGGATCTATTCTACGACAACCTTGAAAAGCTGATGAAACAGTACAAATTCACACCCTCAAGAATTTATAACTGTGATGAAACTGGTGTCAGTTGCGTGCACAAACATCAAAAAGTTCTCGCTCCAAAAGCCATCCGTCAAGTAGGTAAGCTCACTTCTGCTGAGAGAGGCAAAAACATCACAGTTTTGTTCTGTATGAGTGCTAACGGTCACTACATACCCCCATTTTTCGTATTTCCTAGGCAAAGAATGAATGAAAGGCTTATGATGAATGCTCCAGCTGAGAGCATCGGTGTGGCCCAGCCAAAAATTGGCAGAAGAAAAAGAAAATGAAAAGAACATGAAAGATAAAAAGAAGGAAATAAAATCTAAGTTTGAAGTAGCAATGGGAGGTAAAGGAAAGCAAACCAAAGGAATTAAAATCAAAGGAAAGAGCGTAGACAAGGGAAAAGAAGCGACAAACGTGAAACCTAAAGGAAAGAAAGGAAGTGAAGTAGAACCTTTAACTGAAACATCTAACACAAACATAACAATTTGCGTAGTTTGCTTAGAAGACACTGACGAAGACTGGATCCAGTGCTCATCCTGTCGTGGGTGGGTACATGAAGCATGTGCAGACATTCCAGAGTCTGGAGATGGCTACATATGTGATCGATGCAGGTTATTTTGAAATGTCCGGTGCTAGGGGTATGGCACAAATATTCGTCCGGTACTAGGTGCCACTTTTTAAAATTATATTTTTTGCTACCAAAGTTTGATTGATAGTATTAATTATTTTTAAAGAGAGGTTGCATTTTTGTCAATTTAATTTGATTTCTAACTTTGTTATCTAATATAAGTCATAATTTAATAAACATTTCTTAAAATATTTTTTGTTTTATTTATAAATAACCTTAGGTGTCCGCCACTAGGGGACTTCCCCCTACATGTTATGTATTACTGATACATAAATTAATTCTGCCCTCGCTGGTGAGATACAGAGATTTATGTTAATACCTACCTTTTTATGTTTCAACTTTTTTATAGCCTACATTTCCAAAACCCAACAACAACTTTGTTAACAAAAAAGGACGTTAAATCAAAATGCCATGATTTGAACACGTACTTCTCAGGTAACAGGTTTTTCGTTCAATGTTTTGTTTCAGTAGCTTGTTATTTTATAACGATAAGAAAAAAGTTTTCAAGCGAGGAATTAGTATCTAATTTCATCACGTAGCTGGTGCATATTACGTAGTAGTAAGTATGCCTTGTTATTTAAGATCGATCTTGATTTCTTACAATGATGATTCCCATTTGCCATGCTGTGGTGAGGCAAACCGCCCTGGTTGCGGCATTTGTGGTGGACGTAATGTAGTACCAGAAGGGCAATTTTCTTCTATTAAAGCTCTTAATTTTTTTTTAAAGTCAATCAATTTGTACTGTCTACAAATTATTATTCAAGACTTAATACATGACTTAGTACTCGTTATGCGTGCAAAGGATTCAAGTCATGTTGAAATATTTAAATTTTCGTTACTAAATCACGCCTTAGCCGTTGTTAAACTTAAAATAAAAGCTAAATTTCCACGAAAACTCGGGCTGTGCTACCAAAAGATAAAAATGAAATAATATGTATAAATATGCAAATGAAAAGTCCCCAAAAATATTCTATTTAACAATAACACACTACAAGTTGGCTAGTTATTTATTTAGATTATCATTTCAATTAAAAAGCAGACCTTCGTTTAAAACTAATTGGTTTAATAGTCACTAAATATACGTTTTGTCCACTTTCCCCTATGTATATTGCCATTGAAGGTTAGCTTTGCTAACATAAATAGACATGCACGTTTGCGCAAACTCCTATACATATCGCATGCATAGTACCTAATGCATTTGTGATAATACATCCGTTTCGTCCGAGAATCAAACACTTTATTATATTCAGATATGTTTTTGATTCTGTGGCTTATACATATATAGCAATACAATGCCGATTAACAAAGGGAGGCCTTAGATGTTCTCATGTCATCAGCTTCCGAAGGCGAAGAACTACTGGTAAGAGTTACAAGCAGTCAATACATGAAGGTTTTAACTCTTTTGATACTACTTTGACCGCCAACCGCACAGCTTTTGACACTACTCATGTAATAATGTAGGTACTTTGACAGTCTAGTGCAAGAGTGTGAGTTTCTGACATAATAATGTACCTATTTGCCGCAGCTTCATTCCATAGTGCAATTTTTATTAATATCGCACTAGTCACGTTTCGTAGGTTTCCCTCTGCCCATATATGACAACCACTGACCACCACAATCGTTGTGGTGGTTGTACACTCGAGGTTGTGCACACATACTGTATGTATCTAGGTACGTATGTTAATCATATTGTGTTGCGGGGCGTAAACGGATGCGGGCGAAACCGCGGCCGCTACAAAAGTTTTTGTTTACTTTTATTTTTATGTATTTAAACTGTGATATTACATGTTTGTGAAACGCACCCGCGATACAGGAGAAATTCCTAGTGTGGGGCAACGTTTAAAAAAATATATATATATATATATTTTTGGTGAGATTGAAAGATCATTAACGTATTTAAGAGTAGGCAAGAGTCAGTCACTGATGAAATTTATCTAAACTTGTCACAATTTCCATTATATGAAAATTAATGCCGCTAATTTTCGTCGCTAAAAACTTAATCGGCACATACATATATGTATATACATTCACCTAATTAATTAGCAGTTGATTGATTAGTCTTAGGTTTCAGTAGGCATGAAAATTATAATTAATTAGCCCATAGAAAACCGAGACGAAATTAGGTAGTTATATCATATGTAGGTATATTACCATACAGCTTTTCTATAAATTCATTAATGTCTAGTTATCTAATTCACAATTTTAGTTCCCTATAAAATCAACCATAAATCTATATATGTTGCTAACAAAAGTGCCTTACAAGTCATTGAAACACATAATAGATACCATTCAGACAAGCCATTTGATATAGGTAATAAGTTCACATCTCCGTACATTTAGAATCTGTGAATTATTGCTGGTCACCCTACATATTGGCCTGGCAACATATTTGCCTTTATATAAAGCGGGGTACGGTAACAGTTATAAATTGTTCTATTGAATAATGGACAAAGTTTCCCGTGATATTTGGGGCGAATTTTATGGACGCATTAAATAAGACAAATATTTTTGAATCATTCCAACTGTTTCTTTGTCTAAAAAGGTAGACGGTAGATACTGATGTTATGACAAACAATAATAAGTACCTTCGGTTTTATTTTAGTTTAGATGTTCTTTTCCTTTTGCTACCCTGTGCTGTTTATTGCGCAAGTTTGAGTCGGTATCAGTGAAGAAGCTTAAAGATAGAGATTAATATTTCACCCACGCGCACAACTTGCATGGAGCTGTAAAACCAAAGTATCTACTGTTTTTGAGTTGTCATATGAAGGACATTTATAACCCAATTTGATTTGGTGATTCATCATCATCATCATCAGCCAAAGACGTACACTGTTGAACATAGGCTTCCCCGTTTTAGCGAGGGGGTTTGCCATAAACCCCACGCTTGGCAAGCGGCTCGGGGATCGCAGTATTGGTGG
Organism: Abrostola tripartita; assembly: GCA_905340225.1. Lineage (NCBI taxonomy): Eukaryota > Metazoa > Arthropoda > Insecta > Lepidoptera > Noctuidae > Abrostola > Abrostola tripartita. Next base: position 5,325,773 of record HG996494.1, read on the forward strand.
TGAAGTTACAAAAGACGCTGCTGCCCATATTCTGAAATTTTAATAAAAAAAATTATTATAAAAAAAAAAATCATCATCATCATCAGCCGGAAGACGTCCACTGCTGGACAAAGGCCTCCCCCTATAATAAAATAATTGGTGATTACCAATTTTAATTCTGAATATAACTTCTCACTTAATAGATTCCTTAATTTAACAGTCAATACAGGACCCGACATTAATTATTGGCAGACGCTAAACAATTTAGGGTTACCATCCGTCGGTCTTGACACGCCGTGTACTCCGTCCTAATTAACATTATTAAAATACGGCCTACCCTCATCACAATAAACAGGTTCGAATTATACACATGCGTTGTATACGAAACATTACACGTGCAAAGGAACATGCATATTGCTACAGCGCGGAACGCAATATCCCAGTCAAAATAATCTCACTTCGAGAAGTTATGTGACTTTTAATAAGCAAAATGTTCCTGTATTGTATTTCTTGTTTTACTTATAGGACCTTATAGAACGCTTGTTACGTTAATTGCAAGCAAGGGTTTGTTCTAAAAATGTTTGTCATTATGTTGTATTAAAGTCCGTTGTAATTTTGACAGAACCTTTAGTTTAGATTCCTTGTGTTATCGCTTAAAACAAATATCATCATTAAAATAACCGTCATTTCATGTTGACCTATCCGATACATACACCGAACTTAATCTTCATTTAGTTAGATATGGTAACACTAGCCTGAAGTTTCAACCCTGAGTTTGTTTCGGTAATTCTTCTCAGAGGTAGTCAGTTAGGAAATGCCGACGCCATCTAACTAGTTTATAAAAGAATGACGTGTAAAAGTGTTGTTTAAAACCTATTTGCAAAAATAAAATCATTTAGCTTTATACGCCGGTAATGTGAGCGATTTGATTATTTTTACCCCATTAAGTATAGAAGTATAGAAGACGACGTGAGTACCTATTTATGTTTAAATAGCGTTATTTATGTTTTCAAATTCATGAGCGTTACAGGATTTTACTCACACGCATACTTCGGAATTCCCGACTTGTTTCGGATTCGAACGGAGCCCTTAATCAAAACCAACTCGTACGATAAGGCCATGAGCCAAACTATGCGTGAATCTGAACTATGCGCTAGCACAAAACCGTATAGCAATGAAAAATTTCTAGGTTTGTCTAATAAATCGCATTTTTTTGGTAGAAAAATATTTGCCACATTGTTGGAATAGAATAGAACTGTTGGCAGTTGGACATCACGAACTTACGGTTTTTCCTTTACATTAATGCATAGCTTTTGAGTACAGTCGTTTCTCTGACAGAAAGTTACTAAAATTACATAAACTGTAATCAACGTTCTGTCGATACGCGTTCGTATATTAAACAAAAAATCGTATGTCAACATCGTTCAATTGCGATTTATTTTATTTTAAGACATTGAGGGTTCGTGTCATTCTCAAATTTCACTCTTTTGTTCAATTCCCATTTACGAAACCTTCTGATATACAAAGACGTCCCTTTATCCTTCCAACCCTTTCTTTCAGCTATTACAGATACCATACAATACAAGCAATTCACTTTCATCTACTTTATATATAATGTGAATGATTAAAGAAACCGATATAAACTTTTCAAAGCTCTGTTACAAAAAGATCTTGATTAGGTTTAATTTACAATGTAATCTCAAAATACATTCTAGCAAATTCTAAAATAGGTATTATTATTTCGTAGTACTTAGATATTAATATAATTGAAAGTTTTATCTGCATGTCGTTTACGTTCATTCACCTATTAACGTCGCTGGCCCTAGCCAGTTTTCGGATAGGTGACCATTTATTTTTATACAGAGACCGTCTGCGTCACAAATAGCACGTGATACCATATAGTTGATTATGTATGTATGATTTAAAATACCATGTAGTTCCTACTATGTACGTGAAACAGTCAGAATCAGCCGTCATTCGTAAGTCTTTGGCTCTTTTACGACTGGTTAGAAACCCGAAGCCATACTTATTACCGTAATCATTTAATTTAGTTACTTATCACTTATAACTTTTAATTAAGACTATTGATTAAAAAAGAGATCTAAAAAAGTTGTGCAAATGAACAAACTGAATATGTTTTCATCAAAACATTTTAAACAACATATTTCATGGAAACAAGTTTTCAATAGGTTACTACTCTAATTTGCAAGGAATTTAATTCCGTTGGCTAAAGTTATTTGTAATTATCGGTAGGATCAAATAACGCCCCCGAGTTGATATATTCAATATCAAATAGTACAAAATATCGTGTACATACTATTAAATAAATATTTCATTGTATTTTAAGGTACAAACGTGAAAACAATATCACAAAAATAAACAAGAAATTATTTATTAGAAATTAATTTAACGAACGCCACCACGAACGAACAATGCTAGCTAAAATATCATTGTACAGTTGTACACATCAGCACTCCCTGACGGATACGAACCTCCTGATATGTCACGAACACAATATTTAATAAAAGGCCTATTCATTTTCACATTCCTATACATTTCAATGAACTGTATATAGGTAGAGAGCGAAAGGTTATATGGAATTCTTTGATTTGCTATTTGTTTCTAATATAGGTTTGACAAAAAGTAATAGAAATGGTACCTACTATAACTGTCCCAATGCAGTGCTAAAGGTATATTCTCGGACAAAGCTTAATAATAATTAACTAAACTTACTAATATACTACAATATCAACTAAGTAGTGTGTGCAGTGCAAGAGCCTAATAATTTACCTCCTGGAAGGCTATTTTAGTACATACCTACTAGAAGCTGTCCTAGATTGTCATCTACAGAGAATAATGTCTTTACACTCACATACTAATCAAAACACTGAATTACTCTACCTAGCATTAGCGCTTGCGATCACTAAACTAAGGCAGTCAAAAAATTTGTCCAATTTACCAAATATTTAAAGCAAAAAATATCATACCTTTTAAATCGGGACTAGAAGATTTACGTCAAGGGTGTACAACTGTACAGCGTGTTTTGATTCATCCTACAGTTTACGGTTTCTTTTTAGGATTTGCTTTGTCAGTGCAGAGATTAATAACAACCAGTCCGTACGCCCCAAGGGACCGACGTGCCGCGGTGACATCGCGAGACTTTCAATCTAACAATGTTTATCGTGTCCTCGCTTTTTTGCATTTTTTAATAAATATTGTATGAACTTATAATATAGCGGCTAGAGTAAATAGTCTTTTAATGAACTAAAACACATTACAATTAACCTAATGCTACTGCTCCTTACCATACTCGACTACATCACCGCTTACCGTAAGATCGACTGAAATTAGTAGTAGGACAGTCAAGTGCTGTTCCATACTAATAAATAAAAATATTTTCTAAAAGACACATAATTAATAAAGCTTTTAATCTTTTTAATGTTCCTTTTATGTTTCTTTTCTATAAATTCAGATCAGTAATTTTAGAGTCATAGACTTTAGAACCTACCTACAGATTAAATCAGTCTTATGCTATACGACCAAAAGATTAACAACTAACAAATCCAAAAAAAAGGATTATCAAACTAAATAAATACTAACAAAATCTCTTACTTGCAAATGGCGGCTCTTCAATAGAAACTTGTGCAATCGTAGTTTGACGGCCCTGGTTCCCTTTCGGGCCATGACTGAACTTCATCAATCGATAAAATCAGAGGCTGGTAGATACACAGTCACTCAAAGAGGTGTAAACCACTGAGCCGCGCAACCGACAAACGTAGCTGAAATAACAAACTCTAATAAACCTTGATCAATTTAGTGCATGAAGAAATCACTTCTTTTTGTGAAGATCATTAAGTAAAATAATGTTTCAAAAGACCTTGTGCTAATATAACTCAATAGTAGATAGATATTTGATACAATTGCAAACATTAGGTACCCACTTTTATTATCATCCTATAATCTAAAACCCCCTCCTACAGTGACTAAACTTAAATGAACAAGCTGCACCCTTAACCCATAGAACTACGCTATCTTAAGAAAATATCTTGTATCTCGGTTAACGATGCGAGTTCTTGGTGTCGATTACCCTTCGCACATAAACAGTGCCTTCACTAATAGATAAACGCATTACGTTCTTGTGCCAGGCGCACTTACTGCGCCACCCAGTAATGACGGTAAGAATTTAATGGAAGTAATTTTGGTATACATACACATGTTTATTCTCCTGATACAATCGAATTATAATATTAGTACGAAACAAAAATAACATTGAAGAGATCGAGGCTCCATTGAAATAATAATAACAATTCGTTATTCGTATTTGGCAAAAGTTTTTTTGTGACCTTAGAATAGAACCTTTCTAGGCCTGCATACATAATGTAGTTTTTATATTAAGGTAGCAAAAGCCAGAGAATATTTTGAAGAAAATAACGCGAATCGTTTCGAAAAAAAAACTGTAGAAAAAATATTGATTCTAAAAGTAGTAGCTGCGGTAGTAGAGAGGTCCAAATTAAACCACAAAAAGCTCGATCGAGGCGATTGTTGATAATACAATAGTGTTATACAATTATTTTTACGTGAAACACTTTTCGTGATGAAATATAGCGATACAATAACTCGGGATATTGTCCTCTTAATTTATTACGAATTCACGATTGATTTTTGCATACTACTACTAAACAATTTTGATCGTCGCCGACGGAATGAGTTACAAAGTATTACTTTAACTTGAAAGACAAAACCTTACATTGGACTATTTGCAATCTGCGAAATACCAAGTTGTAAGTTCACATCTCGTATGAGACGTGAATATTTGATCTGCGCAAACAAGTACCGGGATGCATTTCTGTAATGTTTTCTCCACCATTCGAGTTTTCTAGAATTGTTTATTTGTAAACAGCTGTGGAAAGTATAGTTAATGACTCGCAAGTTTTAACTTTTAAACTGTAAAGCTTCACAAACATGAATAAACTATATCGTATTCATTGAATGTGTTTTTTCTGTTTCTATTGTGTTACCTATATTTAGTGTTCATATAATAGTGTGAAAAAGTCAGGATGTATTAAACATTACGTGATGTTAGCTTTGAACTTTAAAGACTCCCGATTTAAAGATAGATAGAACCTTCAATCAGACAAAAGTCTTGTCAACACAGTAGGTAAATCAAGGAAAGTGATTGCCAATATTGCCGTATAAGTTTTGGTCTGATTTCTGACGGCGGTGGGTGCATTATGTGTTCATCATTTGTTTTAATTTCTTAAATACTAGTAAAATCAAGTAATTCTAATTTTTAAAATGTATAGTGAAATCGACATAAAATTGTTTATTTTTTCTGTCTGTCGACCAAATCCAGGACCCTGAAAGCCACTATAATTACACAGGTAACTGTTAATTTATCCTCGCTTGTTATAAAGCACGGGCTTATGCCATTTGTACTTCATAATTTAATAAATAAATACTTATATATTTACTCAAAACTTTGCTAGGATTAACGGCAACAGCAACGGCAATAGCCTTAAGGATATCTTTAAACTTGTCTAAGTGTCACTCGGACAGACCACAGATTAATAGTGGGAGAACGTCTTATTATAACAAATGGTTTTCACTCCACCTGAGGTAAGCCTCAAGAAACAGATAGTTCCTTTGATCAAGTTTCTGTTTAAGAAGGGTACCTAACTACAGTATTATTACCTAGGCAGCTTTAAAGTATATCAGTGGTATACGTAGAACTTATATGAATATGTAAGTATGTACCTGTTACCCAATAGGTATAAAGTTGTATTCGTAACTAGTTATTTAATTATTGTTATTGTTATTCAATATTATGTCGATGCACTATGCAACTATCAATATTATTAATGATTATAACTACATAAATACTGAAAAATATAATGTTATAGGTATTAAAAAAGTTACAGTCAAGAATAGTCGGCAACAAAAAAGGTTAAAGTTAAACCAGCGAAATTTTTGCATCATTTCTACATGCATAAAGACTTTTCTCCGTCGAAGCGAGGGGTGACGAGACAAGGCGAGACAAAAAATTGTATAACAATTCTCTTACAGCTGAAGACACGCTTGCAGAGAATTAAAATTTTGCATAAGATTGAAGCAGCTTTCGTGTCTCTTGGTTTTTTTTTCTCCTTGTTACAAGTTGGGATTGTTGGCCACGATTTTAAATAAAATAAAGAACATGCATACAGTTTTTAGATCGCATATACCTTCATGATACTAATTGTATACACTTTACCGTCGTCGCAACGAATTGATAACATCTAGACAAACACAGCTGGCTCCCAGACAACCAAATCTTGAATGTCAAATGACGTAATTAATCAGGATGCCTTTAAACTAATGGCGTGGACATATTTAATGACGACTATTCACAGGGATTAATTATCCTATACCACAGGGAATCACGACTGATGATGCCACGGTGCCCCAAAGTTTGCCGGTTATGTAAACCATGATAAATCTAAACAAGTTTCAGGCAGCATTTGTGCAAAATTACTTAACTTTGCTTTTTCCTGTTGGTCGTGGTTCAATGAACTCCCAATTAACTTTAGATGGACATAAAAATCATTAAATTTATTAACTAAATAATAGTTTTGAATAACTAGAAATTCGGATATCAAAAAATATTTAATTTATTTGTTTGAATTGAATTTCTACTTGTAAAAAGCTACGTTGATTTTAGAGACGTTTGCTTGCAGAGACAATACATGTAGGTAGGTGCAAGTCAGCTTTATTGTTTTGAAGAACGTCAAATTAAAAATAAATTGTTAGTTGTTCAAATTAAACAATGAACATAATGCAGTAATCGGACAGATCCGCGTACCGTACAAAATGTGTACAACAAACATTTAAACACCTGCGGCCCCCAAAGGCGAGAGAATACGGGTACTCGTTTTATAGTGTCTAAAAAGCCGTGAGTCACCGCACACGATGAATCTCGTAAAATAGGAGGCTAGTCTATTGCCATTCAGGTAGTTCATGGGTTCGTTGCCTCATTCTGCTCGCGTTGCCGTTGACGGTAGGGAAATGCATTTTAAATTTTTTCCCAGACAGAATATTGTACTAGATACATCCATGTCCGGATGTTTATGCATGTAATATTTCATGCCTGTGAAAAGCACCCACGATACAGGCATGTTTTTTAATGTTCCACGGTTGATTATGAGAAAAATAATTCTACTACAATCAAGCCTTTGTTGTATGTATATTTTTTTTAAAGAACATTAACGAGAACTTTATTATTGTGCACCCTCTATCCCTCTGAAGCGAGGCATTTGTTTGCACTTAAATATTTAATTAAAGAAGGCGGCTGGCGAACTGTCCAGAACAAACAGAATATCTATATAAATAAAGACTGAAATGTAGAATGAGCTTTTAAAATTGTATCATTTTAAACACGTTAAAGGTGGCTTTAGAAAATATCTGTTTTAGAATAAAGTATCTCTAAGTTTTTTTAATACTAAATTACTCTTACATTATATTTACATCGTCAAACCATAATTTAATATACCTAGAAGATTTAAATAAATTAAGCGTTCGGGCACTCGTCGGGGGCAAACACCACTTTTTTATGCATGTAAACTATGCCAAGTACTAGCTTGAAAAGAGTAAAAAGTTCTCTTCTTAGATACGTTGATGTATTATGGCTATTTTAGGTAATAATTATCTGGATAGCAAGCAAATACTGTTGCAGTAGGTTAATAGTTAAACTAGTCGGTGAGATCAGATAGTAATTACCATATTCTAACATTGCGTTGCGGCATTGTCGTGCCGCACTCGGCACCTCTACCGCATAACCTACTAAGACAGTGTTTACTTACTATCAGGAGGCAGGAGTTTGAATAATACATTAAACACTTCTTAAGTTCTTGCTGACTGTACGTAAGGTTATTCAAGAAAATGGCCCATTGATCAAATAAAATAGCTCTTCAATATTTGGGCGAAGCAATGGGCTCAGAAAAAATATCTTTAGAAAATAAGTAGGAAACCTGGAACAGTAATACATCTTGTGGGAAACGCTGGCAATGATATAGTATCTCTACATCCACAACACACAGAGTATTATGGCTCTCTAAAATACTTTAACTACCTAGCTACATTATCCATGATCGCCAGCTTTATATCACCATCACAGAAACAGTAAATGATGTTAATTCTTTCCGGGTTTGTAATGAATTTTTAATGTATCTCTTTGAAAACCGAATTAAAACTAAATTATGTGTAATTAACATCAGACATGATATTGCAGAAAAAAAATTATTTGCGGTAGTTTTGTTTACTATGAACAAACTTAAGGCTCAGATCAGTAATTTAGTGTATAAATACACTTTTCAGATAATGTTAAACTATCTACGTTCTAAGGGAGCCTTTTGTTCAACAGCAGACATCTTCCGGCTTATGATAATTATATCTAACATTTCATACATTCTATTTAGTTCTCATCACACTATATATAATATCACACTAATATTATAAAGGCGAAAGTTTCTGAGTGTGTTTGTTTTTATGTTTTTTACTTCTTCACGGTCAAACGGCTGGACCAAATTTACTAAAATTAAGTATGGATTTGAGGCGATACCCTGGATTACACATAAGCTTCTTTTTATCCCTAAAAATGTAGCGGGTAACACCGCGAGGCGCAGATCGTATGTATAAAGCTCGATAATTGCCCAAGATCCCATTGGCTATACAATATATACAAACACGAAGCTAGTATGCCACTTAAGTAATTCAATTAAAGACTACGCTTTGACCTTCCACTAATTATCACCTATTGACCGACAATCTACACGCCTGCCAAGGCTTTATGTATTTTAGTTGTATTCTGCGAAAGCTCTACGTCTATATGTAAACATAACATTATATAACAAAGAGGTGAAGTGTGTGGATGTAAGTGGTAATGCTCGAAACAATCCAACCGATTTCAAAAATATTTTACCACAAAATATATATATGTATTTTACTAATATTTAGAATGGTCCTTAAGGGTTGACATAAGACTATAACTATAGGTTGACTTTAATCCCAGAAAAGAATCGTCAATTTTTTCCACGCAGACGAAGTTACTGATAATAATTTCTCATCAACAAGAAGGTCATAGGTTTCCCGACATGTCACAAATAAAATTTCAGTCAGTAAAGACACTGAAATCTTCTCTTGAAAAATAATTTAATCGGAAAACTTTTCTATTACCCACCATAAAATAAATCGAGCTATGTTAATCGCTTCTGCTATTCATTTTAAGTAACTGTAGGACCCAGCTTTCAACGACTTAAGGAAGCGTTTTATTATGAAGAACTGGTGATCCAAGTGTCGCAAGTTCACAGTACTTACCAAGCTTAGTTTGAGAAGGTAACAAGGCTACTACTAACTCCTCTCAATAAGCTAGAAAGCTAGCTAAAACACGAAGAATGTAGCATAGTGACCAAACTATTTACTTTGTGTTTTTTGCGTTAAGAGCTTACTAAAGCTATATCTGTCAACCCGGTACGGTTTGGACTTCATTTAAAGATTACAACGATCGCTTTAAATAAGAAGATAATAGTACTTAACAAGCAACCAACGTAGACAATGATATTTAAAAAACGTGACCAAAAAGCGCTAAGCGTAAAAAAGATCTGAATAAAACGCTGAATAATTATACTACTGTTAAACAACAACTCGTTAATGTCTTAAAAAAGAGGTCACAGTGAAATTTTCTATTAAAAATATTCATTCAAAGCAAATCTGGCATGCAAATTAGAACATTCGGACTTTGAAAGTTATGGAAACACCAAACACAGAAAAGAATAAAAACTTTTGAAGATGTAAACACGATTTTGACAAATTTTGTAACTTTATTTACGAAGCTTGGTCAATTACCATATTTTTCTCTATATAGAAGAAAATATCAGGCTATAGGTATAAAAAATGATGTTACGTAGTTCTATTCAGCTTAGTATATACGGAAAGTAAATTTATGTCCAAAATATGTTGGTACATGCATTTACCACCATCCGTCATTTACCACTAAATTAGCTGCCTATACAATTATACATGTAGTTGTAGGTACACAAGTATTTATTAGTTCTTCAGTGGCAGCCAGTGGTGGTATCGTTTTTTAATGTGTGGTTTTCGTGCCAGCTTACCTGTTTAAGTATAAATATCTCAGATATACAGATCTTAGGAAGACCCATTAGTTCGCATTCCGTCCAATTAGGCAAAGACGTTATGCCTATTAGGCAAATCATTATCTTTAATGGGATGTGACCGGTGCCGTCTCATCGTAACATTGTTAAACCGATTAATACCTACTTATATAGCTACCTACGGTGAAAATAAGCCGCCGCATCTCTATAGCTAAATATAAAAGCGGTTAGGATCTGAGGTTGAACACAACTTTGGTAAAAGTTTTATTGGTTTAGAAAATTGTCAGCAGCAGCTTGGGTTTTGGAATCTGCCGAAGATGTCACCTTGCAGGTATTATACCTATATTTAAGTGAATCTTTGCAGTATTTTTGAGGAGTAAATGTAAGTAGGTGTGCACAAATTTACCATTTAGGACAAAAGTACCTAGATGTTTAAGAAAATATTTCAGTTACGTTTATATCTTTAAGATTGCACTATTTCAATAAAAAGATAAAATAAATAAAACTCTATATTGTATCACTAACAGTGAGAAGGAATTTGAATTATAATCACATTTCATAAAATAAAGCCTTCCGTGAATTCCTATATTAGTTAAAATTTTCCTCTTTAAACCGTCGCCGCAATACGTCAAAGTCCGGCTGCGGTTTCACGAGAGCAGTTAATACCTCACATTAAACTAGCTTCCGTGGAAAGCTTAGTTTTGATATTGAAATATGTCACTTCACATTTTCACCGGGTTAAAATTTATAATTAGTATTATTGGTCAACTGAATTTGGCCAAATGTAAACAAGTAATAAGCAAATTAGGAGTGTTGATGGGAAATAGATAATTATGTAGCTTAGATCGTAGTCATCCACTATATTTTATGTATGATAAATGTCGATCAAACTCGCAATAATGTTTGATTGTCAACTGCACCAGATCTTATAATCACCACTCTACTAGTGGTAATTATAGGATCTGGTGCAGGATCTAGTGGTAGGAACATTCTTTGAAGTTATTAATAAGTTTGTCCATTATTTGTACCATGTTACCTACCTACCTACATGTAACCTAGGAGTTTTATTTTTAATTGACCCTACATTCCTGTATGTCTTCTTTAAATAATTCCTGAATTTGTTATAGCACAAAACACAGCGTTTAATTTCCACGCGGTTACTAAACGTTTCCTGCGCTTATCAAGTAACATACGACTACGAAACCTTACACATTAAACTAGAGAGATAGCCTGCTTAACTCTGGTTAATACTATTGTCTTCTACCGATGCCCTAAGTTCCACATTTGCTTGTGAGTAGTACTCCGTACAGTCGCTTTGTTCTTGTTACCGTCGGCTTTACCTCATTATTTCAGATTCAAGAGTTCAAATAATCCCCTAGTTTCATTGTAAATGAAAAGTAGTCGCTGTCACAATTTTATCAGAACCTTGCGATACCATCTGTTTTCGTTTATTACTATTATTGTTTATTTTTTCTATATTAGAGCTTGGTTTGACACGAATGTTTGTCTCAACACAGATAGAGTTCTATTTCTGTAATATCAGTATAGGTAGGCGGCACACTTAAGACTAAGTCCACAGCTTTTGTATTGGTAATGGCCTACGATTAACGTAATTACCATAACACTTATAATAAAACTAATAGATGCTATAAAATTTTAATCAAACTATTTATAGCACGTTCGTCTAAATCACAAGAAAAAATAAAGTTCCTTAAATTACACTGACAGTAATCTATAAATTCCTAGAAGGATATGACGTCTCACTGAGGAAACGTAAGCATCTCTGCCAATCATATGCCCGCTGCTTTTAGAGTCGACGGAGATAGAATAAACTCAAGTTTATTTATTGAGTGCGATAGCTCACTGCAGGAATGGAACAAAAACATACCTACGAGTACGAATTAAAGAATATAGTAGGCAGTTAATTGATGCAGGCATCGGCAATAGCCTGGGATGGTTGACGTTGTTTAGAAGACACAGAGGTTTAGCAATGAACAGTGATTGGCTGATATGATTACTGCCTGCAACCATAAAAATCTCTAACATAGTATAAATTATAATGTACTTTCTATCTTAGTATCCAATCCTATCTTAGTACCTATCGGGGTTGGCTCGTGCCCAAGGTTTCGTTACAGCACTAATATTTATTACTAAACTGCATTGTTAAAGGCCTCGATAATAATAAATTATCCTCCTAACCGAATTTTCGTCACGGCGCGTGGCGGCTGATCTCATCGGAGACTAACTAGCAACGTAGAACAGTAACTATAAAAAATATACAGTATAAGTAAGTGCACATAGATACTTTGTATTGCACTGGTAGATTATAAGGCAGGTTCCTATTTTAAGCTTCTAGAGACGTTAGTTAGGTTATTTTATGTAACAAGAATGTGTGTTGTTAATTGTGATCTTAACGTTACAATTAATCATAATATCAGATATTGCCTTTTCAGATCCTTCCTTTCTCAGATCATAATAACGTTATGTTACCTTGATATAACAGACCTGTACACAATCTTAATCAGGAACGGTGTCTAAGGAATAATAACTAAGTCCAAGATGTTATTTAGGCACACAACTCAGTCTAAGTTCGGCTCTCAGTAATAGCAATGATGAAGTTGTTCGTAAGAATGATTTTCCGCTCAACTTACGTTCCTATAATGAATTTTGCTACTGAAAAAACTTAGTGAAGGAGAAGTACTTGATTAGTTGCAAAGAAACAGAGTTTTGTGAAGAGATTCTATTATGAAAATACACGTTACGTTCGAAAATGGTTTATGTGGATGATGGATTATTTTGACATATCGCAGCTGGAGCATATTTCAATTACGAAATTCGATTGATGGTGGTGATTTTTCTTTAATTACGATTATTTTAATTACAGTATCTTGCGTTACAAACAAAGTGTCGTTACCTAAAATGCATACAAAAATAAACAAGGTTTTGTGCTCAGGAGTAAATCTTTAAAGATTGTAATTTTATTAACGTACGATATAAATAGACTTCTATTTGAATATGAGGGCTTTAAATTATGAATACGATAACTTCAACGTCCGAGTTATGTAATGCGCTGCAGAAACACCTTTTAACATGGAATTTTTCGCCAACTATTAGACTGCACTTTCAAACTTTGCTACTCAGAAGTTGCAAACAACAATTTTATACAAGTTGTTACTCTACGCGAACGTGCCTAAACACTGTGTAGAAAAATCTGCTTGTTTTGTATTGTTTTTTTTTGTTGGATTAGAATCGCAAAATCTTAGAAAGACACGTATATATTTATATAGTGTAAAGACTTATACAAAAAGCCCATGTCAGAATCTTCTGCCTTTGAAGCCCATCTCATTCCAATCTACCAAATACAGAAAGTTGTTAAATAAACAATGTATCAAAAACTTTTGTAAAACAAGACACAGTTTACGACAGAATCAACACATTAATTTTTAATACAGAAACCGGGTTATTGAAAATGCAATTTTGTACTCACTTGCAATTTCCTGTGTCATGTTAAAAGGAGTTATTAAAAATTGAAAAAGCAAATTTCGTGGGCTTTAATGGAGCATGCGGGAGCCATCCATGCTGAAGTTTGTAATTACCAAGATCATTATATTTTCGGATGTCTTTTGTTGCCTTGTCTAGTTTAAAATAAACCTACCATCATGCCTGTTTTCCAAGAAACAAAAGATTGATTGACTGATTTGCAAATGCCTGTATCGTAAGACTATTAGAATATGATAAAAGTCAAAGGGGCAATCTTATGAAAACTATGTGATACATTCATCAAAATAATGATTATTATTACCTATTTTTGTATATTAGTACATTTATTTATTCCTTTGTTTACAACAAAATAAAGACGTAGCGAAACCAAACATGAATATTCTTTTCATTACCATTTTGATTACATAAAGGATGAAAGCGTACTTCATAATACAGGACAAACCCCAAATGTCCAAAGAACAATGAGATTCCAAATTAATATTTGACGAAGTACCTACTCCTTATTATTCTTTTTCATATTCTCCATCTTTCCCATATTTCGTAGTTACTAAAACCTGTTAAATTTTAAACACACGAAATGGGATTTGCTCAGGGCATCTCGAGGGAGACACTACAAATACAAAGGTCTCTGCTATATTTAGTCTTTAACTGTCCTCTGCGTCGTAACTGGAGAAAAGTATTTATGAAGTTTAAGCTGCAACAGTTATATTTTCGACGTTAAATTACAAGGTGCTACAACAGGATCGACCTACGGACCGAACCTCATGCTCGACAGTCGCGATTAGCGACTACTATACCAACCAGGCAAAGCAGCATATTATTATTGATAACAAAGAATTGCTTAATTTACTGTCTATACATTAATCTTAATATTTATTTATATACATAATTATATATGTATTTATTTTTCGTCTATGTCTATTTATTTAATAAGCTAGTCGTCAGAGGCAGCGATGTCCTAATAAGGCAGTAAGGGTCACGATCTATTGAATGGGACATAATTATGTTATCTACCTAATAGGAGCATCATATATCAAGACTCTTAGTTTAGAAGACCACGTCTACTTATTTTATTGGGAACGAACTTTGGACAACCGTGATTAGAAAGGATATATTGTTTTTACACGTAATTGCATATTCCTTTAGTTCTCCGACTATTTCACGTCTTTCAAGCAGTAAATCTTTAGTGTGTATTAAGTAATCATTAAATGTCTCTGAGTGCGGCGGTTAATCATACAAGTTAGTTTCAAGGAAGTGCGCAATTGCGCATACATTTTGCCGTTATCGTAATTGAAACTGTTACAAGTACCCTTAGTAGCTATTCGAATCAGGTAATAGTTTAAGTAATCATTAAATGTCTCTGAGTGCGGCGGTTAATCATACAAGTTAGTTTTAAGGAAGTACGCATACATTTTGGTTTTATCGTAATTGAAACTGTTACCTTTACTAGCTATTTAAATCAGGTAACAACATTGACTACCTCATTTATGTTATGACCTTGTTACTAGTTAACTTATAGATATAATGTAATGTCCTCCTGACCGAATTTCGGTCACGGCGGCCTGTCTCAGCTGAGACTAGCCATCTGCGCAGGAGATATTATAGTGCACAAGTATGCGCGCCGACACAGGTGCACTCCCTATTCCCTTACTCTCATAGTCCGATGGATATAGATATAGGTATGTATTATACTCCTACATTGCGCATTCCTTAGAAGTCCATATCTTAGAAGTCTGGTCTTAATGTTGGCAAAAGCAAACGTGGGTTCTCAATCATATTTTTGCTGCACCCACGTTTAAACAGAATTATATAATTTCTTCAACAATTCGGTGGATACTTACCATATTTTAGTGAGTCTTATTCTAGTTTTAAAATAGAAACATAATGAAATATTCTAATCCTCACAGATCTTAATCTTACACATGTGAAAAAAATACAATCGCAAATACTCCTAGGCTCCCAAGGTCGACAGAAAATTAATTTTTCTTCATGTCTAAAAATAAATGTTACACAAACACGCCATCCACTTTATTTAACAGATCAAAGTAAACAATTATTAGTTCGCCCTTGTGAAGCATTTCTCTGTATTCGTGCTTCGCTGTAGGCCGAATATGTTTATTTTTTCAACGGAATCTGTAAAATCACCATAACATCTTGCGGTTTCGCCAACAATATACAAATACGTGGAACTGATACAAACGTTTACGATACGAGGATTACGTCACTCAAATACAATAAAACACTGGCTAGTCTTTTGCAATTAAAAAAGTTATACTCTTGGAACTAAGATCCACCTATTTCGCGTTATTTTGTACGCAATTCTCTATTCTTCTAACAATTAACGAAAACGCAACCTTCTCGTCCATTACTTAAAATAAGAGTATTAGTAAGAAGCAATCGTACCGTTAATATAACTTTAAATCTTACCCGCACCTTCCACTTAATTAAATCTCATGACTTCCATCTTTTCCATAAATAGTTTTTAATTAAGCTTGCATTTAGCGATTTTCTACAAAGACGACAGCTCTTTCTCGTTTTACTTTACGAGATTGCTGATAATAATACCAGCCTATAACTATACCACTACGTGCAAAGAAGAAATGTACATTCATCACTATCACTACGCTTGCACACTGCGGGGTAGCGATATCCCGACATTAAATCCAGGTTTCATGCAACATTATTGCATTGTGAACTGCACTGCAGAAACAAATGAAATCTAGACGTGAAATGAATAAGTACCACTCTTATTTCTTGTATTGAATCTATTTTTCTCCATGCAGACAAATGAATGGACAAATAGGGATTCTAAAGCCAAATAAATGTGGCAAAAGTCGTTTCGATTTCTCGTTGCCACCTTTGTGGCTTCGACTCTTTTTTATATTTGCTTGCGACTCTAAAGTTAAAAAAAGTTGTTATGTTTCTAAAATAAAAGTCGCATTGAACAGTATCGACTGTAGGGTTTCCAAAGTCTATGGAAAAATAAATAATAAGTGCTGAATATGCCACAAACCATAGTAGGTACCGAACATTATATAATAATAATAATAATATCTTGGGACAGCTCACACACGGTCATCTGATCCCAAACTAGGCAGAGCCTGTATTATGGCAACCAGACAACTGATAAACATACTTAAATATTTCTAAATACATACATAATATAGATAATTTACACCCAGACACAGAACAAATCATTATGCTCATCACACAAAGATTTGTCCTGGGTGGAAATCGAACCCACGACTTCCGGTTTAGCAGTCAGCGTCACTAACCACTAGACCAACAGGCCAGTCCATTAACTTGATTATTTTATCATTAATCTACGTGCATTTCTAATTTTATGTGTAAGTATATAATACACAATCTATACCTACAAAATAAATGCAGAATGATCTGAATGAAAAACTCAAAGTGGAATAGGCGATTTCGACCTGAAACCGCTTATGTTGATAAAGCGACACCACTTATTTACGCCGGCCACAGTTATATATACAAAGTTAACGTAACTGTTGCACGTACAATACTCAATAATATGAGGGTTGCACACCTAATTACTTTTCCAGGTCGGTTAATTGAGTGGTGTGATGGATGACATTACGAGGAAGGTTGCCATGACTTTTATCTGATTGCCACCGAAATAGAACTCTTAGGAATCGATCGAATGTCTGTATATAATTATGGTGGGTACAAGAAACCTTTTATATTCGCTAAAAGTGTGGGCGAAGCTTGAACTCCCACATATAATCATGATATTAATATATCTGCCTGCTAAGTAGGGCACTAGAAGGCTAAGAAGAGTGAGCGTTTCTGGGAAAGACTTGAGTAATATTGACAATTAGACGTACTGTTCCATATTTTTAGATGATTTCTGTGTAGTTTTATAAAGCTCGCCAATTCATTTTCCCTAGGTACTTAAGAGTTATTTATCATGTACACGAATAATATTATTTACGGCATTCTATAAACGAAATTTTTGTTTGAAAAGAGCAATACTGCGCATACTATATTTTATTTATAATCCAACCACAAAACCCTTTAGCTAAGAAAATAAAATTAACAAACTCCGATGTACACGATACACTTTAAGTGAAATACCTTGTAAATGTGTTTTCCTTTCAGATCGGGGTGTACGATAGCAACCTCGTTGTTTAAAGAAAACTATCAAAGGGTGAGTGATTTATAATAGTATTGTAAGAAAACCGATAAAGAAAAATACGGAAAGCTCAGTATTGTAATGAAATAAAAGACCTAATAGGTTATTCACTGGCGCCTGTTTGTCGTTTGTAAAAGATTTTCTTCCTATACTTATAACATATTGTTGTGTTTCAATTAAAGGAATAAACATTCTGTTTAAGACTTTCAACTCACGCACTTATTCCATACCTCCTACCTCTATATATTATTTTATCAAAATATATACAATCAATATTTCGGGTACGTTTTGTGAAAATCTTTTTGAAAAGGAAGTTCCTACTCTGTTTCAAAAAGATTTTTACAAAACGTACCTAAATAGTATTTAATAGTAAGGTTTAATTCACAAGATATTGTATGTTCCTACTAGGAACATACAATTTGATTGTAGCATGTCACTTCTCCAGGATTAATTCTCTATAACATGGACCTAGTGGGTAATTTCAGAAGGGAAATATTTAACGTGGAAAATACTAGGTCTTTAAGCATCATAATCTAAAATGGAACTCGACACTGACCGACTTGCTCTATATTTTGGGTGTAGAATTATTTTATGGTCCGGTCGGGTAAAACTATTAGGTCAACTACATTAAAATTTGTCTCCGAAACTGTAATTTAATGTATTAACGAAAATGTTATCCAGATGAAGGAGTCATGCTGTATTTTGGACTAAAAACTAGTTTAGTTATATTTACATTTTAACCATCGTTCTGCGATGCGATGCGACAAGAAGAAATCAACAACAAACCTCTTTTAAAAGAAGAGCACAACGAGCATTACTTTTAGTAAATCTTTTGTATTCCCAACCAAAAAATGATTTCATAAAGAAAGTCACATAGTAGGTGTATACGAGATCTCCATCTGTTCATTAATATGTTTAGTATTGTGTAGGATGAATGTGAAAGAGAGGAACACTCATCCTAACCAAAAAGAACCGAATAGCTGACAATATTTAGCGACGTCGTATTCAGATTGATTTTACACAAATTGCATCGTTTATAATTTCCCTACGGATTTAAAATTTCATGAATACTGATATTGATACTCGCTTTATCGATTGAAGGCGTTTTGTGTGAGACATTTTACTACCGGCGTATGTAGTAAGGTATACCTACTGGATATTTTTGATTTATCGAGAATATTTATAAAGTTTTATGATGTTAAGAGTATTTTTTACTGTAGGTACACGTTTTAGTAGCCGACATGTCGTTGTCGTGTGAGAATAAGACCATAAGATTTTTTAACGTTAAGAAAAAACTTTGATCTTTTTTGATTTGCTCGTAGCTACGTGGCTTCCGCGCAGATCAGCTGATCTGCGGGGTTAAGCCGTGCTCGCCGCCGTCAGTCTTGTGATGGGTGATTAATCCATTAACAACTCCGTAAAATCAAGAATGATGGGATGGAATGATTCATAAAACAAAATTAATTAGATAAGTTGAGATACGCAAAGAGATATAATTTAATTCACCTTGACCTTGATAATAATCCGTCCTACTAATCTACAGTCATAGCTACGTGCACGAGCATATTTCAATTTCACCAGTTTGATTACTCATGAAATTGAACGTCATGGAACTTTACGGTAAAGAACTGTGCAGACGGGTGAACCACGGGCGAACTGGCCTAACATTTACAAAAAAACAAGCAAATTTCATTAACGTCTTTCTATACCAGCAGGGATTATTTTTCTTTTAAGCCCATTATAAATATCCGATACGATGTCAATAAATATTTTATAGGCTTATCAAAACACGCAAGGTCACAAACTGTATGTGATTTTACGTTCAGCCGTTATACTAACACCGCAGTAATAAATTTAAAACATATCGTTAAACGTTAAGTCTAATAAAAGTTATACGTTACTGTTTTATGTGGTTCGTGCTCTTGCAGTAATCCGATGTGTACGCCGCTTTAAATGAATCATCGTGAATTCTCGCCGCACTACTATTATCCTTTGTAACAATCTGTAAGTAGGTTATACCATGACTAACCATTTCTTTCACTTCGTTTATAACCTGCTACATTTATTCGGGATAAAAGTAGCCTAGGTGTTAATCTAAGGTGTCAACTACCTCCATACCAAATTTTATTCAAATCGGTCCAGCCGTTTTAGTGTGAAGAGGTAACAAACATACAAACACACTTACAAACTTTCGCCTTTATAATATGAGGGTGAAGTGTGATTAGTGTGATGCTTGACTTCGATCCTATCTTATCAGGTGCATCGATTTTTAACAATAAAATCCAAGTTACATCTGATTAAAAAGCTGACTTGTATCAAATTACTTTACATACCAATATATCTCGAAAGTCCTTATCCATATATTAACTACAATTTATTTGAAAAGTAGAATTACTTAAAGCGCGCCATAATTCTCGGTTCACCAAGATTACGTAACCTTCAAAGAACACTTACTATTTACTCACAAAACATTCAATACTCTGGCCATAAGGTATATATTATCTGTGAGCTAATATTTAAGGATAAATATTTGTTTTAATGTATAATTTACATACCAACACACACGTCAATAAATTTCGCCCCTGTATAAGACTAATACTTCTGACAACACGTGGCCGAGTGCTGTAGAATACCTCCGCCTTAAGCTACGAGGCTTTGCTCCTTTAAAAAAATATTATGACGTTGTTGTCAAACGTTCTAGTCAGATCTAAACAGGCTATAGCCGAGGTTACTGTATACGATGTTGGAACTGTTGTAGATACGTATGCACTTATTAAACTTTTAACTGTAATATGACGCTATATATTCTATTGAAAGGTACAGAAAATACTAGTAACATGAACAGAAAACGACGAACTCTAAACTTATATATTTTCAAGAGATACCTACTAAGATCAGTATGGTTATTCTATAAAATAACTAAATCAATTAAACCAATACTGGTATTTACAGCAAAAAGGCTAAATAAACAATAAAACTATGGAAGCCATCGACGGAAATGGTCGCAAACAACTCTTTGTTTCTACGGACAATGTGGACTATTAGATACCTATACATTTGTAGACTTTCCTTTGCAAGGCATTGTTTAATGGCTAGCTTAGGTATTTCAACTTATATCAAGCTTCCCGCTTTACTATATACGGGACGGGGAAGACTTTTACCAAACATACTGTGACCAAAACGGATGTGCTGCAGAAGGTGTAGGTTAGGAGTACCCTTAACCGACGAACGTGTATGAGGTAAGTGATGCGAGATTTAATGAGACGAAAGAAGTTCGCCTAGATCGTGCCAAATAGGAATCCGTGGTCTCTGCCTATCTCTCTGGGAAACAGGCGTGACTTTATCTATGTATGTAATATAGGTTAGGTGGGATATTCAAACTGTTTTATGATTTTTTACTATTACGTAATACCTACATTTTAACTGCCTGACAAAAAATATGGGGTTCATCTATAATTTTTTGTATTTTTAAAACACCTAATAACACACTCTACACGTATATTCCAACACGGTATTGAGTATACCGTGCATTGCTTTGAAAAGGCTACCTCGAGCAAATGAATCTAATTCCTAACTTAGTGGCATCTCGGGTCCAAAAACTACAAACAAAGACAAGGAAAATTATATTAATTTTATCCGAAACAAATGACTAAAAAGGCAATTTTAATATTGAATGTAGGTACCTACAACTCTAAAATGACGATAGTACATAAGTACTTAGGTACTTCTCTTTCACATTTAACCAAGCGTCCGACACGTCTGCTAAATGGAATCAGACAATGAGATAAAAAGGAGAACAAAATATGAAATTTACTGGCCCAGCAGGAATTGAATGAAAGTTTACTTCACAATGTATGAAATAAAAAGTTGTAGATAATATTTTATTAAAAGATAATATTTTTAATGTTTTGTTCTTTGAAAAAAATCCTGGCGTGACCCAATATTTAAGGCATGATGCCTTAAATATTTATTTACAAAAAAAAATCACCGATAGTATCGAGATATTATGTTTGCAAATATAAAATTGTATCTATAGCAGTCATAGTATTTCAGCAACTCGGTTATAATTGATTTGAAACCATTACTGATAACCAAAGGTAGAGGAATTATATTTGAACAATTTACATTATATACACACACGATTGTTTTTATACTACCTTCTATACTATACTTCTATTATTAAAACTAAAAAAAATATATACAAACAAAAAACATCAAAATATTCCTCCTCATCACTGTCGACTGGCAGGGTTCCCAAAAGGCTGGCGGCATTGCCACGTTGAATGGCGATGCTAATTCTTTGGCCGAAAAACAAACCAGCCCTTTGGTCACGTGAAGAGTCGACCAACCGTTTAGATATGTCTCTAAATAAGAGACGCGCACTCGGACCCCATGACCCGAGTGTTTCGACCCCAAACGGCTCAAAAATATAATTACCAATTAATTTATTATACTTCCGCCGCTTGAGAGTCTCCGCAGCTGCAGCTGCAGCGCCAGAGTAAACCGATGTACTGGAAACATGAGATGGCGCAAGGGTGTCGACACACGTTGCGTCCCACACCAAAGGCCTACCCAATCAGTAATGGTTTCAAATAAATTA
The DNA here is from genome assembly GCA_905340225.1 of Abrostola tripartita. Taxonomy (NCBI): domain Eukaryota; kingdom Metazoa; phylum Arthropoda; class Insecta; order Lepidoptera; family Noctuidae; genus Abrostola; species Abrostola tripartita. The sequence continues at coordinate 5,348,148 of HG996494.1, forward strand.
TCACTTACGTAGTTTTCAACTGTTTTGCCGATACAACCTTTACTACATACACAATACTAAGTAGGTATCTTTTATATCACTGACTAAGTTGTCGAAAACTACAAGTGCTGTACCAGGCATCTCGACTTCCGAACATTCAGGTAAACAAGCGCTACATCACATCAATCATGTAATATTGATTTATGTCTTAAGTTTATCGAATACCATAACTTTGATAAACTACGCACAAGACAAAGAAAAACCAAGTCTGTATTATTCGAAAAATTACCGTAGAGACTCTTTATAAACGGTTATAAAGCAAAGCTTATGATGAAATATATTAACTGGTAGGTATTACTTTTTATTGGGTTTCTTAAACTACCAATATACCTACAAAAAATAATGAATAGCTCTACACTAAAGGGACAAATGATACTTTTAGGTATATCTATCTCTCGCACAAAATTCTGACTTAAATTGTCTAAAAATACTTCAGTAAGAAAGTAGTTCATAATTGCGATTTCCCATTTTCCGATCGTGGAAAATTTGATTTGTATACCGACCGTCGAACGCTGAGAAATTTCAAAGCAAATATTTAGACAGTGGCCCTTTGCTTTTTGTTTGCAATAATCAAAATTCTAAACAAGTTACATTTTATTGAAACAATTCTTGCTATTGGTTACAAAGCCGTTCTTATAATAGAACAAACAAAAGTTACCGCAACAAATTATCATTTTAAAGTTGTTTGAAACAGTTCTAGGAGTCTTCAGCAACTTTGTTTAGTCGGTATAGAAGCAATGATTCCATAAAATCCTGTCATTCCTTGAATCTTTGTTTCAAATTGCTTTGTACCAAAAATGTATAACTAAACGGATTCATAGAACTTCTCCGTGACATGGGTTCTGAAAAATGGATAAACCTTTAACGTAGATTCTGTTGTGGTCTTGTAGCGTTGTTTTGTATCTCGTTGTTTAATTAAATTTAGGAAATGCCAATATTATACTAATATTACCTTTATTACTATTTTTAATACCTTTAATAATTTATTTTATTTCGATATACCTTGTTCTATGATTTTACATGTAGTTTGAATTTTAATACGTTATAACCGACAAAAGAACCTAAGCAAAATGTAACATATACCTACCCCATAATTTATTTAATATAAACAGTGATAAAATTAAATCTTTTAAGATAGACCAAAGAATTTGGCTATTAAAATCAGACAGAGTTATGCCAAACAAACATTATACTCAGAAAATCGTATGAAACTTACAAATCTACACTACTAGTTCCGCCTACTGCTATTTATAATACTTACGCCTCACACCTGTTACTTTTTAATAAAATCGCGTACAGAAATATTGGTGTTTGAAGGACAACTCAAATAAAGGGCTATGAAACTTTAAAGGCCTTTACAATGTAAATAAGACAGTGGATAACCTACAAAGCTTTAAAAACAGCTCCTGGAATACAGAGTAAATAATATTAGTCATTTATTCCGCGAAACCTTTTAACAAATATATACATATTGTTCTTAATTATAATGGTGTAAGTACAGTAATTATATATCTCTGTATATTCTCTGTATAAAAAGGCCCTCTTTAGTAACAGATATATTATTAACCTGCTGAAAAAAAAAACGAGTACCGCGTATTGTGTTACAGACTTTTGACATTGGTGATAAGTCTCACCTTGAAAGTTAAAAATAGCGAATATCTCAATTTGAAAGGGAGCGCTTCAAATATGAATATTTAATTATTTTATTGTAATGAGAACCTTTGACTTTTGGCGCGGCAAACATTCAATCGAATATTAGGCCACCAGACTGTAAGTAATCACTAGATCCTTAGTTCCTTTAGACGCACCTTTGTGCCCGTATTTTCGAAAATAAGGTTATATAATAGAGACAAAATTTTCTACAGATAAACCAATTTAAAATGTTTTGAATGAACTTGATGTAGACCAAAGCTAGATTCACTTTAAGATCTAATTCAATTAAAAACATCAGATTAATTAGTATTCAGTATTTATATAATGTAATTAAGCCTCTTTGAGTGTATGTTATAATTAATTAAAATAGTATAAAATAGAACGAAAAAGACTCCGACTGTTATGAGCTAATTGTCATACAGCAACAGGTCATGCTGTGGTCTAGAAAGTGGCCAGACGACAAGGTTGATGGCGAGGTTGACCGAGCTGTACTCGATGTATCTACGGAGGTATTATCGTCCGTAGATGCTCACTACTCGCATCTTTTACCTTCATGACTTACCACATTCTATTACCGAACACAAATTACATATGTATACTACGATTTTGATTTCCTTTTTCCTTAAAGTAAGTAATTTCCACTCAACATGTAAGCTCCTTCGCTTTCTTGTGTACAAAAGGCAACATTTCGCCTACGAGCGGCGCGCAACGAGGTTTATAAATAATTAATGATGTTGTTACACTCTGAAAACTACGTTGATAGAAACTATAATTATGTATTACAAATATTATGTTTCCAAACCACATGCTTCATAAAAGATTCCTGACAGAGTAAGCTGTAACTTCTGGTGATGTTTATTTTGTTAAAAAAATATCTCGGTTTAATTCGGTTTTAGTTTCCAACATTTTCATGCCTACCTATATAATAGGTGCATAGTAGACCTTGTTTGGTGTATATAGTTCTTGCATAATTCAAGTCCTTGGCATATATTTAGGAAATAACTTATCTAGTACCTATATGTATCGATATTCCAAAAATATACTTACATATATGGAATATAAACATTGCCTCAGTATCGTATTATATCACGTCGGGATTCTTTTATTCATTCATGCATGCATAACACTCGTAAAAAATGTCTTGTTTTTCTATTACATCCTATCCTAAACGACACAACAATCTCAAGCAAAATTAGTTAGCACAAATTAAGCGCACTAATTTCTCTACTGCCGTGTATAAAGAAGATAACATTGTTGGGATACAACTGTTTACGTAAGTTATACTCTACGAGAACACGGCGGCAGGCGAAAGTAATACCTTATTAAACCTCATTTATGCACGTTATAATGCAGGCATCTGAGACACGGGATAATTTAATTATTAAAGGCATTAGAGACTATGAAGCACTAGTGTGAACATGTGAAATGACAAAACATACAAAATAGAGTGTAGTTATGCGAAAGACGGAAAAAGTATGGAGCCTTAGCAACCATCATATTTTTATTCTTATTTTTATAAGCCTATCATAACTGCCTGTATAAATGCAAAGCAAAGTCTTCCCTACTATCTTTCAATATCTCTCTCAAGGGCTGCCAGGCCAGTCCATAGGAGCCCCATTAAACTTGCCATCTCCGTCTGGATCTGCCACACTTACGTCTACCCTGGTAAGAGGTCCATTGTGATTGACCCTTGGTGCATTGATCGTTTAACATGTAGGTGGTTGACATCTTCAGCCCAGTTCTACTTCAACAGTAGCTTTGTGAGTGATATGTGATATCTGTGTGTTGTTTTGGATCGGTTTATGGTATTTGTGATCTAATCGGAGAGTTTAATGCCCAAAATACTCTGTTCCATTCCATATTCATGATTATCAATAATATATTGCAGCTAATATATTCACGTAGAAAACCCTAGACGATAAGAGCACGTAAAGCCGCCACTCGCTCCCTAAAGCACGTGGCCTCATATATAAAAATGTCTCTCCTGTACGGAATAACTTAACTTCGTGATCCGCACTGTGGTCATTTTACGATGAGTCCCAAAGGTCATCTCTAAGGATATTATGTTTACGGATAAGGCAATAATAACCAAAATTTGAAGGAAACAGCTATACAATAATATAGGGAGGGTTGACCACATTAAAAATACTTGGGAATTATTAATTCATCACAAAAGATTTATATATGAACAAAAAAAACAACTAGGTGGGTAGGGCAAAATATGACAAAATTATAAGCTAAATTGTAAGACAGAGATGGCACTATAGAATAATGACGTCACCATTTTGTAGTTTAATATTAAATTCCACATCGCTCCGCACATTTAACTTTTGCGCAAGAGGGATATAAATGCCTCCTCCACAAACGTAAACGGGGTAGTATATCCTAGATTTTTCCATTGATTTCATTTATTTTTCATGCAAATTCTTGTATAAATGGTAACTTTCATAATATATCGTGTGCAGACTGACAGACAACTGAAAGTCACACAAACATTAATTGTCTGAGGGATCGAGCACGCGAGAACTTATCACGGCAGAATGCCTAGTAATAATTTATGTGATTCCAACTATAAAAGATAAGATAAAAGATAAAAATCATTTATTCAAAATGGACTTCAAAAAAGTACTTTTTGAACGTCAAATTACATCAAGGCAGCACCCAAAACGCCCACCCGTCACCGCTTCCTAGTGCTATAGCTGGGTAGAATAAATAAGATACTTTATTGCAGTGTTCCGTGACTGTCTGTATCTAATTTCTTAATTCTAATATAGTTATTAGTCACTAGTCAGTCATTATTATAAAACATACTAAGTACTAAAGCCATGCCAGTTGCACGGAGTCATATCAGAGACCATCGATCTCAAAATAAAAATAATGTAATAAATGTCTTACCCCACATAAAAATTAGCATAAGCGTAAATATGTCCCCTAGTTCATATCACTCAAAACTATCATAATTAATACGCATTACATGTACAACGCCAATGTTGGATTATGTTCGACTAACAAGGTAGTCAACAAATCCGCTTATGTACTACCGTGTCTATAAGACTGTCCTTAAACGATTGGGAGCAAAAAATAATAAAATAATTTAGCATTAACGTTATATAAAAACAAACAGAATTAATTATTTCAATATCACGATTGTTAAATTTAAGAAATTTGTTTTTGGCCATTTCTATAAAACTTATAATGAAAATACGTTTAAAATGTTATTACAATAAATCCCTAGAGCCTTATTTTTGTTTATGAGCATAATCTAAAAGATTTCGATAATAAATAATGTAATAACTGAACGTTTTATATTGGTCTAGCAAATTATTTATATATGATATTGACTTTAATAAGAACTTTAATAAAGCACAGATTTCAGATGTATCCCTCGTGTATAATCACCTTGTTTATTATATAATACCTGAGTGCTAACTGCTAAGGGTTTCAATTTGAAATCCCTCTGGAGCCCTGACTAATCGTGCCTAATGGTGGCCGAAAGTCTCGGAAACAAATTAACTATTGTGTCTCCGAGACTTTACACCGATGAGGATCTTCCGAAATCAGATATGAAACGCATTTGCAAAACTAAAGTTGGGTTAACAAGTTGGGTAATATCACTGATATTTAACATGTTTACTATCAACCACTGATATATTTTTTGTTTGGAAAGTAATTAATTAAAATAACTATTGCTTTTATAAAGATACAAAAATAATAATCTTTTGTGATTTCTCAAGATAACACAAGAACTAAGCTATTAGTATCTAGCGCAGAAAAATTCAAAGAATGCAAATGAAAAACATGAGTTCCAGAAGTTAGAAATACGTAAAGAGTATTAAAAGGCTGAGAAAAAATAAAATAAACACGATCTTATTATTATCAATTAGCACGGTGATTTATCATAATAAATCATTGAGCTAACCTACTGTGTTTTGTGTTGCTAACGATAGTTCTAAGAATCAATTATGGCAAATTGATCACATAAGTGTTTGTTCATAGTAATCCACCAATAATTTCTTTATACCTTCATAATAACGAAGCCCAAAATTGCTATTGGCTTTTAGTAAATTCAACTTAGAACTTCAGGTGCAACGTAATATTTGTCGACTTATATTTCGAAGTAATAAACGAGTTTGTAATCATTTGGAAAGATTCGGAAAGCTTCCATTATGATGCAGCATATTTATCGCTGTAAATAAATAAAGAAGTTTATTTATCCATCGTAATCTAACTTCACAATGCCTTATCTCCATCCTCTTATCGGTTCACTCCCTCAAGATATCATGATAGGGTAACAAATTGCACAATCACAAGGAATCTTTGTCGCCTGTTTATATCTGAGCGCGTTTCACGGGTATAACGGTCAACTAAACATGTCAACAACTGTTCGTATATACACAACTTTATACGGACCAAACACATACATATATTCAGAAGTTATCGAGAGAAAATAGAACAGATCGCTGCAAGTTCTCGGAAATTCAATTGTAAAGATAGTAATGGAAGAGGATTTGGAAGGGCTGCTGACTTGCCAAGTTCCATAACTAGGTTAACCTTTCCTTATCAAACAACTATCTCAAACTCTTTTAGATTTGCGAACTATTTAGTGTTACCAAATCGACCACTATTGAGTAGCTTATAAATATAGGTACCAAATTACCAAGCCATTTATATATTTGTGTAGGTAGATTTTTGTGCACGACATTGAGCTCTATGATTGCAGCAGGAAGCTGAAAAGGCTGCTCGTTTTTTGGGATGAGTTGGGATGGCTGGAATAAAAAAGAAAAACAAAGTCACGTACAATGGCCCAATCAAATAGTTAAGTGCGGAAAATGCCCAGCTAAACTAAACCCAACTATTGTATGATAGATGTTAAAAATATAAGTCACTGTACAATCATCATCGATTTTACGCGTAAAATATTTATGAAAATTTTATATTGGTTTAATTTTGCACTATAACTGTAGCTATTTTGCAGACTTAGATCTGTGTGAGCGCTATATTGAATGAATGTGCTAATCCGAGCACGTCCTAGAACGCACGGTATATTGAAATAAGTGAAGCTTCTACTTATTCTAGACTTGATTCACTTTCAATGGAAGTGTTTAGGATCCCTCCCACGTACCACAGTGAAAATTGAATGGTTTAAACTGATAGCATCAGACCTAATATTTTTCCTGAGCTCCGTAGTTAAGGGCGTCTTTGACGAAAAGTTTGCGCTAAGTAAGTACACGTATCCTTACTCCTCTGGGAAATATAGGCGTAAAGGCATTACGGTGTAATATAGTTTTATTTACAGTTTAGTTCCGGCAAATGTAAAGCGAAGGGGTTGACCTTATTTATTTGTTTGGTTTGACTAGAGGCCGCAAGCAAGAGGTTTCATGATGGATAAGGCATATCGGACTCTCTATAAACTTCTTTTATAAATATGTAGGCATACAAAATAGTAACTGCTTACAGATATAGTATTAACCTATACCTTTTCCATTTATGTTCTCTTTAATTTCCTTTTGCACAATCCTTAAATGTTCAGTGACATAATTAATTCGTATAAAATTTCATTATTATAATTAATAAGTACTTTCCTAAAGCTTGTTCTTTACGGACCTATGAAGGAATAATTTATTTTTACTTGTCGCATGAAAGGAGAAATAATTTGTTCGACGCTTAAAATTCGACTGCCTCGTTGGTCAAATCCCGGGTCGGGCAAAGTGTTACTGAGTTTTCCATTAGGTAATTCTCAGTAGCAGCACGGAGTCTGGAATTGTGCCCGGTTGATGGCAATAGGCTCGCCTCCTATTACATTGGGACTTACAACATAACTAGCGAAATGTGGGTGAACTATATGTTCACCTCTGCCTACCCCTTCGGGGAATACAGGCGTGATGTTATGTTATGTTATGCTTAAAATTCGTAAAATAATTTTGATTGCATAAAGTCGACGTTCAATTAACGAATAGTTTTCAGAAACACTTATTTTATATTATTATGCTTATAATAATGTTTGTATGCTCTATTCTATTTATCCTTGAATCTTCGCTCCACTTGACTTGCACAACTCAGTTAGCCAGTTACCTTACTTATCTGCCGCTACGTGATAGGCAGTCGGCGACAGAGTATTTAGAAATCTGTTGCATCCAACACTTTGACATCATTCCGTTGCACTTGGGATGGTTACACACCTTTGTTCGTTTTGATTATAAAGAGGAAAAATTAGTCTCTATGTGATATATTTAAAAGCGTAACATAAAATGAATTGTCGTCTTAATAAAATTACTTTTCTGTATAGGTACTTTAAGGGTTATTTTCCTTTCGACTTTCTTTCAGCTAGTTCTAGGAAATGTAAGGTCTCTTCTCTATTCATATGCGCCAATTGTGAATGTTGGCTGTTGTGTGCTGCATTTTATGGCAACCACGGACCTCGGATGAACCTCGTTGGTTGAATGATGGTCACCCATTTAAGAGCAGTCCGCAGCCAGCGTTGTCTAACCTCACAACTCGATTCAACATGGGAGACATAACAATTTCAACAATATATTTATTAGCTTCCCGGCCAATATACTTGATCGCTAGATAACTGTCACAAAACATTCGCTAGTCGACAAAATACTAACATTCTTCGTAGAATTGGTACATAGAACAGGAATAGATGGCACAGACGCTGCTAGCTGCAAATGCTTTGTGTCAGCAATGCCAGCATTGTTTTGAAACAGATAAGACCCGCCTGGATATTCAATAACGGCATACCGAACTAATTGTATTCGTGAAAATGTATTAAATTTGCAGACGCACGAATATTGTAATCGTTGATAAAGAAACTTCTTGTTCAGTAGACACTTCGCGGTATTAGTGAGCATATGAAACACGAAAATCAACTCAATTCCATCAAAATTACACCGATTATCTGTGCTTTTTAAGAATGTGGAATCGGGACCTAAGCAATACTACTATCATATTTTTTTGGAAGCCTTTTCTCTTTCTTCCGGCTGATGATGATGATGATGCCGGAAGACGTCCATTGTTAAACAAAGGCCTCCCCCTTAGGAGGGGGGGGGGGATTGCCATAATCCCCACGCTTGGCAAGCGGCTTGTGGATCGCAGTATTGGTGGTCAAGTTACAGAAGACGCTGCTGCCCATCTTCTGAATCTTCCCTTAGTCGCCTCTTACGACACCCATGGGAGGAAAGGGGGTGGTCAATTCTAGGCCGAATACCACACGGCAAACATTTTGTTTTTCTAAACCTGCCGAAAACATTGTACGCGACCAATTACAAACACACTGTAAACTAAAAATACGTTGAACATGGATTATTGAAATAGGAAAACATAAGGCGCATGTGATATCATCTTCATGCCCGATAGAAAAATATACGGCATCAGCTGTTTCTCGTTCCGAGCAAGATGCCGAGGGAATCGATTATCTTGATACTTTTTCGCGAAAACCTCTTACTACTCTTTATCTAAAAGGTTTATATGTAATACATAGGAGTATGTTTGGATTTTAATAATATTAGGCACAGATTAATAACGTTTAGCTTTTTAAAAATAATGGACTGATTTATTTATTTACTGCACTATTTAGCATAACGGAATACAACTTTCTTTATAATTACCTTAACGAATTTACAGTACTATCATGTATATACTAGTCTAGTCATTATACCTAAATGGAACAGTGTCACTGCTCAGTAAATACCCAATATAGTATAGTTTAATATAGTATTAAAATAGAAAATTTCTTGCTAATCAGATGAAGTTCAACGAAGTCATACGAACAACTCAACCACAGCTTGATCATAAATTTACAGTTCACGCACTCATTCATATATTTTAAATAAATTTACAATAACCTCATTTCACTCTCAAGTAAGATCTTCTCAAAAATTACATTGTGACTACCCCATCAATGTAAGCAAATCCGTATTAAATGACAATCGTGTTTCCCCGTGTCGGGTTTTACATTCAAATACCATGAATATCACCCCGCCGCGCGCCGCTGTAAGAAAAAAGGAATTTCATCTACTTACGTGAACTGAAGGCAATAAAAATGCTAAGAATAAGGTAGTATTACGTACAATAGGTACTTACAACATATTCCACGATAAAAACTCGTTTTATGTTAGTATAATGTTTATCACAATATTGTAACGTAAAGCCATTTATAAAATGGGTAATATAATGTTTGAATTTAATGGTCTTCTTGCCGCTAAGCTGGATAAGGCTTAGCTATTTACAATAAAGGTTACACAGTCGAATATCATGTAGGTTTTATGTAAAAAGAGCTTAACATCTGTATTAAGCATCGCACTTATGTAAGAGTAACACAAAACATATGGTGATGAAAACATGCTGCTGCACTGAACCGGCAAAAGTCGATTAAAACACATACAAAGCGAATTCACTCTTACATTTATCACAAGCGTAAAGCGAAGTAAATTGAAAAAAGTAATTTTCAACTTTCACTTCCATTCCTTTTTGATACCCTTTTCATTCATTGTGGAACCCAGTAAAACAATTGCGTCTTTCTAATTGCTGAAATATGAATTTTTAATGGGATAATCATGACGAATTTGCTAAAGTAATTGCAACTACATTGCAATTTGGGTGAAGCCCGTTAAAACGCCTTTATAAATCTGATGAAATATCAAATACCAACAGGGTTTTCGGTATGGATCGTTATTTCCGATATATCCGAATCTATAGATTGAATCCTTTAATCATCATCAGTTTCATGACAGTAAAAATAAAAAATGGAAGTTTATGAACCGTATTCTGATCTTACGATTATTCAAACTCTAGTGGCCGTTCCAGATGCCACACCCGTGAAGATAAATCTCATCAGCCTATTGCAGTCCACTGCTAGACGTAGGCCTCCCCCAGGGTATACCACAAGGCCCGCTCTCATAAATATATAATCTTTTGAAAATCGGAGACCGCCACCGTCACATAATTCTTCCACACGCACGCATTTTAGGTCGATCCTCGACGATTCTTATCCAGCAGACCCCTTGCGAAGATTATAACTATCGCTAGCCTGCGCTTGTATCACCAGACGTTTACCCATTCGAGTCCTGGTGAAAAGCACGTTGGTAAAGAAGATCTTACATTATATACTTTGTTACTTCGTGTAAATAAGTTTAGAAGCACTTGGATTATACTCTGAAGTCAACCAATGTGTTCGCAAATTCCTGTTCCCCTGGTCTCTTTTGCAATGTTGTTTATTGAAAAAAAAAAACTCATTAACAAGAACAACTTAAGAACAGGAAAGTAGGATTTTTTATTATTACATCGCTTGCTTCCTTAAATTGTTCTGATTGGATATAAACTGTTTAATATATAAAACGTTATCGTGCCTCGTTGGTCTAGTTTCTGTCTGGATTCGAATCCCGGGTCGGGAAAAGTGTTATGTAATTCTCAGTAACAGCACGAAGTCTTGGTGCGTGCCCGGTAGATGGCAATAGGCTCGCCCCCTATCACACACATTAGGATCGTCAACACAGATGGCGAAATAAAGGTGTATCATCTGCCTACCCTTAAGGGGAATATAGGCTATGTTATTTTACTATAATAACTTCCGTGAGTATTATCCATATTATTTACTATATATCCCGGTTATACTCACGTGTGTATTCGGGAATGCCCGACTAGTTTCGAACTCGAACGGAGCCCTTATTAATGAGCTGGTTACGCGGCGGAGTCGCGTTTTAATTTGAGCCACAAAAATGTAGGTTTCTTATTATTTTATTGGGCGCGGTATTTTATTGAGCAAAGGATATTATTTTGTGAGATGAGAGCACTATTTTATTTTATTGATGTCTACAAAGCAAGGTCTTACATCTATTTGCATTTCAATTGCGTTATTAAAATAAGTGTACCTATAGATCGACTGTTACTTAAAAATACTTTTATAAAAATTCAGAGTATAGAACATTTGTAGCAAAAATTCTTTATTTATTTATGACTTTTCACTCATAGCGAAATGATGTTTGTGTGTGATGCAGAATGATTACGATTATTTACGGTGATAAAGTAACGGTACCTATATTCGGTCTATAAAATATATAGTTTTGTCAACTCAACGTGTAACTGAAATCACTCGATTGTCTTCAAGTGAAATCCAAACGCCAAGAATTTGACGTTTTTAATAAAACAAACCACATTCTGCTTCAACGGACTTCAAAAATAGGCGTAGGTTGGTAAAATATGTTCGTTGTTTGCATTCGTTTAGAATGCTGGTAAACATTTGCATTACGAAATCATCAAGTAACGATAACATTTTTATTTGTAAACTATGATACATATTATTATTTGTAATCATTGCTAAAATGTAGCGTCCATCTACAAATGTTACGGGACATCTGTCCATATAAATAGTTAGCGTATAAATGCACTAAATGCTTGCTATTTATAGCATATAAACTACAACAGAGCAAAGACTTCTCATACCAAGAAGGCAGCATTGTTCGCCACGCTTGCCCACTCCGGAGTTGGTGATGACAGACCATTAATTCCAGGAAAGGTAATAGTGTCAAGTCATGACCTGGGGGCACGAAAGTTCCGCCGCCAAGTCGAGCCATGTATTATTGTCGCATTTAATTATTATTATTTTATCTCAGTGGTAGCCTAGTAGGACATCCTTTTGATACTAGAATAATACGCGAAATAGGTGTTTGGGTCTAGACCAGATTCTTATGATTCTACGTAGTACGATTAGTGCCACGGATAACCAAAGGAAAAGCATAGTTATCTAAACGCCATGACCAGCACGGTAGGTATGAAATGAAACGAGAATACCTTGACGTCACTGATCATTTTTGTCACATCGGCCATGTTATTGCAAACATTACGATCAATAGCCGATAACATTATAGTCTGTCAATACTGTCTCTGTTCCTAAAGTGGGTATTGATCACGTTTCACTCAGGATTATTACTAATTGAGTAACGAGGTTACAGAAATTAAAGGTTAAACTAAGTTGAATAAGGGTTGGGTAACAACATTAAGATGGAATAATTAAAAATGAATTACGTGAACACGTGCAAAAGCGTGAAAGAAAAGTGCATAGGTATAATATAGTAGGTAGTAGTTTCTAGTATTTAGTATGAAATCATTTGTCTTGCAATCCATTAAATAAAAAACCAGTATAAGTACCTAGTTTGTGTTCCCGCATTAACGCGCTCTTCCTTTCTCTCAGTTCTCGCCAAAAAACTACTATTTAGAACAAAACATTAATGATAATGTACCAAGTTTTGCCTACGTGAATCTAAGAATTAAATCTTAGATAGCACGAAATTGCTGAAACCAGCGCAGACTTCGTGTAACAAATAAAATAAGCCGCATTAAAAGGCGCGGCTGTTCTGTCACAGACGGATTGTCACGACGAAGACTTATTTATTGCACCCTCTTTTTCGACAGGGTTAAACGTATTCCGGTATATTAGGTCATCGGCTATGTCGCGATGTCGTTGTGGATGATTAATGGATCGGCGATCAGCCACGCCTACACACACTTCATTTAGCAAGGCTAAAAGTCACAGTTACGTTTCATCTTTTCAAATAACCGTTAGTCATCACGTCTGGCTCGTTTGCGCTAAAGTTTACAATGCCCTTTGATATTTAATCGCGTCGATAAAATATTTAGGGTAACACTAGAATTTTTATCTAAGTGAAGATGAACTCAAAGGTAGAGCTTTTCGTAACCCTTTAAATGATATATTTGGAAAAAAATCTAGAAATAACATAGCAGACAGCGACACTAGCCCAAAAAAGGTACGAGAGAAAAAAACAGAAGTAATAAATCTAATACATGTGTAGTGTCCAGGGAAGTGTCAATTTCCTAAGTGGAAATGCTACCTAGTCCTACGTCACTATCAAATCGATATTCAGGCTTGTAACACCGAACGCTATTCACACATTTAATAAGGACACGAACTGTTTCGAACAATCCGACAGAGTCGCAGGAATTTTGATGTTCAAACAGCCAACGAGCTTTAAATCCGGGCCCGGATTAGAATGAGCCGACTTGTGCTTACTTACAGCGGTATTCTTGAAAGGATTGGCAAAGAACACAATATGATGTAGGTAACACTAGTCGTAGGTATATAGAATAAATTGTGTAAAAATAATCTCCCTTCATGTGAACCATTTTAAGGCTGGAAAGAATGGAGGAGACGAAGAAATCCTTAAGTTAATTTATTTTTACTTACTTGCAAATAAAACAGAATATGTCGCTATACGTTAAACTAAGGCTTCTTTCTTGACCCAATCAGAGCCAATTGTCATGTTTTTGGATTTGATATCTTCGAACAGATTTTTTTGACATCCACAGTGTGGGGTGATGAATTGGAGATAAATAAATGCTCGTATATAAATTTAGCTATCTAATACATACAATACCTATGGTAAATCCTGTTTTGATTTGTTATGAAGAATAACATCATGCTTGTTAGTTACACGTGGACATAAAAAAGGTTTACTGGGTAAACAATCTACCTTGTAGTTTGATACGCTAGTTACGAGAGAAAATGTTTATAAAATTGTCTGCCCTACAGTTGACACTTGGACATCAGGCTTGTGCTCAAGATCGCGGGTTTGAACTTTGAAGGCTAATGTTGTATGCAGTTGGGTTGTTTATTTACATTTACAGTCTTAGATGTCCTTCCATGTTTGTCTATAACCTGTTTATAAAGACTTCTGTATCATATATATATTCATTTATTTCTCAAGTTACAGAGACTCAAATTGTAAGTAAAGCTTAAGCCTAAGGTTAGTAGATTTAAAATAATATAACTTAAATATTAATTCACGCCCCCTCACTGCACGACTCATGTAGCAAGATGCATCATGCAGCAGTGGTTCATATAGACACAGTCTAGCCTACTTGCAATCATACAGAGAATACTGTTGGCGCTGGCCCGCACTCGCCGCACCAGGGACCCGCACCGCTTGCGCATAGTTGCGTGGAAACAATCCACACGCGCTTCTGCGAACATCCCCGATGCACTGCAGTATCGGGGCAGCCCCAACAGCACCCTGAATGCATGATTGTATTGCACACGAAGGGCGTTGTAAGCTTTCTGCGTATAATTAGCCCACAGGCTGCAGGTGTAGAATGAAGTGCAGTAAGCTCGAAACAGTGTATATTTGACATTATTTGAACAGCGTGCAAACCTGCGGGCTATCATGTTCGCTCTTACCGACAACGCCCTTCGCTCTCTCTCGATATCGTCACTATCCTTGAGGTCGGTAGTAAGAAGGTGGCCAAGATACTTAAAGGTTTCCACTCTTTGTAGCGGGACTCCATTTAGTTTTATAGCGGGAACACTGTCCGGAGACTTACCACCGGCCCCAAAGACCATGATCTCACTTTTGCGAGTGTTGTACACTAATCCATGAGACCGAGCATAATCCTCACAAATAGCCAACAGCTTTCTCAGGCCACAGGGTGAGGCACTCAGCAGCACCATGTCGTCCGCGTAACTGATGTTATTTACACAGACTCCATCAATGTAACAACCTTGTCTGGTACTACTGAGCGCCCCTATCAGCCCCTCTACATACAGGTTGAAGAGCGTAGGCGAGGTTAACCCCCCCTGCCTCACCCCGCACTCCAACCTGTATGAGTCGGACAATACGCCTGCCCATCTGACGTTATTGACCTGGTTTCTATACCAGAACTTAAGGATATTAATTAGTTCACTAGGCAGTTCAATGTCTTCCAACTTTTTCCACAAAATGTCGTATGAAACCAGGTCAAAAGCCCGTGACAGGTCTAAGAAACCAGCATATACAGGCGTGCCCCTATTCGTATAGTATTTGATAGTCTGCTTAACAGACAAAATAGCGCTTTCAGTCGATAGTCCTGCTCTGAAACCAAACTGGTTATCATGAGGTTTTATGTAATTGCTTAACTGTGTGTTAAGCAAACCATCAAAAATCTTTGATATAATAGTTGCCAGCGAGATTGGCCTATAATTATTCGTGTCCGCAATGTCAGCTGTTTTATTTTTGATGATCGGCACTACAAGTGTTCTCATCATATCAAGGGGTAGGTAGGCATGCCCCAAACAAAAAGAAAAAAGCATTGCCAGCACTCTCGGCAAATGTGGCCCTGCATATCTGAGATGCTCAATGCTGAGCCCGTCATGACCGGCAGACTTGCCTCTTGGCATGAGTTTTATAACGTTTGCCACATCCTTGGCAATAATTCTAGTTCCCATGTCTCTTCGCGGCTCAACATTAAGCATCGACTGAGATGGACCTAACGGTGAGTCGATAACAAAATGACTCCTAAATAAATCAGCTATTTCTTTAGGATCACTGACACCTTCAACGCACACAGGCAGACCTGGCCTATCATTTAATCTATTTGTATGTTTCCAAAAACTACTAAAGTTATTTCTAGTATGGTGAGACACAAGCTTATCTATTTTTATTTGTTCTTCATGTTTTTGGCACCATTTTAATCTAGACTTGAAAATACTTCTTGTTTTACACATATCTTCATAAATAGGACCAGAAGATGGTTTATTGTTACATAACCATAACATGAACTTCTGCCTAGCCTGCCTGTGTGCCTCGCTCACATGCTCATTCCAGCCAGTGATCGGTCTACGCCTGTATTTACGGTTCGCCCGACCAGACACGGATGCATCACACAAGACTTTCACAATATCACTGTACATCTCATCAATAACATTTCTATGTTGTAATTGATTACATGATTTATCACAACAATTACGTAACTGTTCAGGTAAATCAATTAATTTTAATCTATTATGACATTCTTTCATGTAATTGTCAATTTCCTGACGATTTCTTTTCCCCCATATGACTTTATTATGTGGGGTAATATTTAAATTTAACTTATTTGACATAACTTGTAAATTACATTTAATAAACAGGGGAAAATGGTCCGACCACAATACATCATGCTGTATATAAATCTTCGTGACCGACCTTACGGCCGCTTCAGTTACCACACAGTGATCAAGCCAACGATTTGTTCCATAGACTTCACTAACAAAAGTAAACGAGTCTGACGCCACCCCCAACATATCAATATCAATACATTTCCAATGAAACTCAGAGCAAAAGTCGATCAGTTCATTATAAAATCGTTCTAAGGGATGAGCGTTATAGTCTCCTAATATATAAGCATACTCAATGTTAGTACTGTCTAATATAGCACTCACCGCACTGAGCGTGTCCGTAAATTCTGCCAGGTTGTTTTCAAATCATATACTGACTAGGTAATAAATTTGAATGTAGGTTCACCTACCAAAAATAGCTGCTTTAAATTTTTTATCACCTACTTGTTATTTGGTTCTGTACCGAATATCACACGAATCTTTTTGCTTTTTTGTCATTGTTTATTACGCTATGAGGCAGTCGGTGGCCTCTTTCAATCGGTAGATATTTATATAACTGTCAGGATCGAAAGTAGATAATAAGCTTTAGTGTTTTGCAAGAATGTAAGCACGTGGTAGGGGCGGTTATTAGAAAGATAATGATGACGATTTCTCTCCCAGCAGTTGGCGAATTATAAGATGAATTAGGGTAATTTAAGCCAGAAAGTTCCAGTCGTCATACTTATGAACTCCTCAAAAATATTATTTAGGGACTTTTCTATATTACAGAGCAACCTTAGAATCCTTGATAAAATGTTTAGGTACAACTTATTAACAACTTATTTTAGCGTATTCTAAACATAGCAAAATCAAACAAATATGAATATATTTAGCATCTGTTTGTATATAATGTATATAAAAGAGGTTGAATGCTATCTGATCCCAGGGGTATCATTAGTAAGAAACAAAGCATAGTCTCTATTCAAACGCCTACCTACTCACTGGTATAATATCAGCTTACACGTCACTCAGACGTCAATACATCACACATTATCACCATTCATCCTGTACAATTAGACGCGGGCGTCATTCGACCTTCGCAAACAACGTCCAACAACCTTTGAAATAAGTCTGCTAAGTACAATTCATATTATTTACTAGCGCTATATCAACGCTGTACAAAATTATGTTTACTGCTACTGAGAACTCTGGGCATTGAGCTGGCAATACTGTAATTTTTTTTTTATAAAAACGTCGCCCCACACTAGGAATTTCTCCTGTATCGGGGGTGCGTTTCACAAACATGAAATATCACAAACACAAACACCCAGACTCGGGACAAACATCTGCGGATCGCACAAATTTTTGTCCCGTGCGGGAATCGAACCCGCAACCCTTAGCGCAGCATTCCAATCGCTTAGCGACTGCGCTACAATGGCTTGCCTAGTGGTTGCAAGACTTATTACTGGATGTTTTTCGTTCAATTCAGTCAGACGAGGATTTTCTATTGTTCTTAAACGTACTTATTTGAGGTTTGAGCTTTGTAGTACCTGATTGACAATACGCTCGCCCTCGACTACACCCGTCTATAATTGGTGAAATAAGGGTGCAGAAACAGTCGTAGAAACAATAGTATATCTTGTGAATACCGACGTGGAAATATCGAGAATTTTTACATATTATATCATCATATTATCTTATAATATTTATAATATATCATATACAGCGGACCCGGCATACGTTTTGCCCGGTAAAGCAGCGCCGGTCACCACCTACCGGTTCCAATTGTGTTTACAAACCATCCAGGAACCCATTTAAATTCTTAAATAAAAGTACCTAAGTGAGAATAAGCGACTCACCCACAGTCAAACCACTAATCTGGTTTTGTGGGAAATTGTATAATATCAATTGTGTTATAATGAACATATAAATAAATAATGCTCATAAAATTCCATCTAATTCGGCCCAGGAGGAGTCAGGTGACAAACACACGTACAGAAGAATTATATATAGGTATTAAGATATTACATGTAACCACAGATATTCTATCTATATCTGTGCATGTAACCGAATATAATTTCCCAACCAATCATAAGAGAGACAATTGTGGGTACTTATAACCTTACGTCAGCGGCAACAAGTGATGGTACGTTTCGTTTTCTTTTGTTACGATTGCGTTTTACGAGCGCGTAATGTTTTGTATAATCACAGCCAGTAAAATGAGGAATATTAATTTCGTGGAATAATATGCCCTGATTACATTTATAAACGCATGTACAATTCTGAGAAAAGCTACTTACAATGTTGTGTCTTTATCTCTTTTGTCTGGCCTGGTTTCTGAAAAGAACAAGATTTTATGTTTTGTGTGAAGAGTGTGTTCGCACTTCGCAGATCGGTGGGATTCACCAATGCAGAGTAGGCGGATGCAACTCCACGCTGCTATATTATAATTAGTTAATTTCTATTTTATGGTCCACTAACACTAGTTAATAAGATTTTTTGTAACTAACACTATGGACTGGGGCTGAAATAAATGATTATTATTATTTAAGTTCTTGTTATGTAAACCTAATTTATACAATGCATAAATAAAAAAATTATAAAAGAATGGAGCATATAATTACATAATGTAAATTGTTTACAAACTGTAGGTACCTCAGCGAGCTCAAAAGCTCTAGTAATTTCCATTTGAAAACATGTAAATGACATCACTATTACTTTATGCAGCTAATAACGTACGTTAAGTCGCATGATTACAGAAAGATTTAAAAACAAGTTGATTAAATATATTGATTAAATAGGTGTCGAACGATTTATACGTGAACCGTCAGCGATGGTAATAAATGTGCAAGCAAATAATAGTTTTAGTAATGATCCCAGTTGATAAACATTACAACTAAAATGGGGTAAATTGCCCAACGTGGTACAGTCTTATCTTTTAACTCGAAATAAAAATTATTTTTATATAATAGGTACATAATTATTGTGTTTGGTACTAATTATATATTATGGAGACAATGTTTTTTTTTATTACAAGCAATTGGCTATGGCACTTTCTTTTTCTTACGGAGCTAAAATTTTTCACGTTGGTTCAGTTCCAAAGACAATACATTTTCATGATAAGCGTGACCAAATTGTAACCCAGGGTTGGCTCCAGACGAAGGAACTCCTCAATGGTTAACAGTACAGACTCAACATTTTGTACACACATTTAACCATGATAGCTCTTCCTAAAATTCACCATGATCTTAACACCACCCTCACGGTTGCCTCCAGACGAGGGAACTCATCAACGATCAACAGTAGTGACTCAACATTTTATAGGCACGTTATTAAGTATACACATGCTGGCGCTCATGTCGAATTTTGCAAGAGTCAATAGGCCCGCCATCTTGAAATTCAAAATAGGTGGATATTCGAAAAAAAAAACAAGCTTATTTCAATGTACTACAATACACTTCGATTCGTAGAAAACTGAAGATCCATTATCCACCATAACATTAATAATATCGCCCTACCAGCATACCGGTCTCATGTGTAAATGTGGGAAATTTGGTTTTCACAGACTTGCCACACTTGCAAAAAGGCGAATTTTATTTTTTTTATATTCCAATATTTGCAATAATTCATTATTCCAGAACTAATGATAATTTATTTAACATACGGGTGATAGGATACATATTTATTAATATTCAATCGGTCTCTGTAATTTCTACACACCTTAATAGCCCACTTCGCCATTTTTATTACGTTATTTTATGATAGAAAAACAAGCGTCTCCATTGACAACACAATTGACACTGTTGGCTTTTGGCGCCAATTGTGAGGAATTGGCGCTAAAAAATACCGACGCTGTCAGGGTCTCTTATATAATCAAAGGTCTTAGTCCTATTTCAATAGAATCCGCTGTACTTTTGATTAACAGGCCTCACGTGCCGGATTTATAAATCGAACCATTCTACTGAAGAACTTTTTCTTGTAATATTCGTTTTTTGATTTCCATTAATTCCACGTTTGAGATTCAATTAAGGAACAATCACTATTCGATTTATGAATTTGTATTACGAATAGCGCGCCTAGATCAGCCAATATAGTGAAGTTTTCTTTTGTACCCTTTCTTATCATATGATTAAAACCGGATCGTAGATTTCTGTTTGTCTAAAAATATACCCTGTTAGGTACTTGTCTTATAAACGATGCTTAAATCTGTCTTAAGTTATCCACTTATAAAGGCTATTGACATCACTATTCATTAGCATGCAAACGACGGTGACAGAAATAATTTAATCAATTCTTCAACATAGTCAATTTTTATAAGAAAGGGGGATAATTGCTACGTTAATAACTCTCAATATATAATTGCTGCTGATGTTTGGTCTGTTAATTTGTTAGGTACTGAATAAAAATTATCTAAGACCCCATATACATAGAGGCCCTATAAATCATAACGTTTTTCCATACCTTAGAAATTTAATGACAAAATTATTACATTCTAATAAACTAGATACTATACGCTAATTTACCTATGGTAAAAATGTCGCTTGAACCTGCACTACTGCTAATCATCCATTCATTTAGTTCACAATGACACGTGCCGTTAATATTATCATGCACATATTCGCATGTGCTGTCTAATTCATTAATGTCATTCAATGATTATGTCATTTTCCGGCAACACGTTGCTCTTTCAACACAAACATTTAATTCAAACAACCGGTCATTAATTTGTTTATTTACTGGAACAGCGTCAATATGATCGTAATCCGCGCCAAGGCCGGAATAATTTTGCCTTTTTATTAATCTAGTGTAATCAATTATGTATCTCGCTTTGGGATTAAATTGTAGGTGTTTATATTCAGGTACGTACACGAGTCAAGGTCTGTAGTTGAAAGAAGGGGTAGAGTCGTGCTGATTCCTATAAAAAATCCTGCCTCGTTAGTCAAGCGGTACTAAGGGCAACGACTAAGCCTAAGGACCTGGACCCCTAAAGAGCCTAATGTTTCAGAAAATGCGTCGTTTGCTGATTTCATTAGGTAACTCTCCGTCGCGACACGGACTCAGGATTTGAGCCTGGTTAATGAAAATAAGGGACTCACTGCAAAATGAGGCCTAGAAGCACAACGAGCGAAATGTGAGCGTACTATATACCTCTGTCTAATAAAAAATACAGGTGCAAGGGTATACAATCATTTAATATTTGGCAAAAACTTACTGTGTAAAAGTAAATCATTCTTAATACCATAATAATAATTATAAACAATTAATCTAAATTATTCTCTAAGTATCTAAATTTACAATTCTAAAAACAAGTAAACAGGTTCATTTTATATATTTTTTATAGTGGCCACAAAAGCGTCGGTCTGCAAACAAAATTAATCTTATAGCGTAATAAATTCAGGAATATTTCATCATAAAACTCCAAACGACTTTGTAGCTGGGACGTTGTAGGTAATATACCCAATACTTATTACGAAGACTTTCTTTTCCAGTGAGAGAAACTATTGCTTTCGAGGCAAACGATGTCATATATTTCGTGTACACTGTACACCGTGTAATAAAGTATAAATACCTAAATAGAAATAGATTTTAATTATCCACCAATGGTATTTTAAATAAAACATGGTTAGGTAGATAGGTTATGCACGCCCCGCAGTGGCACGTTACATCTAGGCTAATTAGCTCACCTTAACTCCACTTGTCTCTTCTTCACTTCAGATATTTACGACTTCCTACTTCCAAGTGTCGACTAATATAGTGTGACATTACAATTTAGGTACCCTCTTACTTATAATCGAGATAACACATATCTAAATATATATAACTCAAAGGTGACTGACTAACATAGTGATCTATCAACGCACAGCCCAAACCACTGGACGGATCGGGCTGAAATTTGGCATGCAGGTAGATGTTATGACGTAGGCATCCGCTAAGAAAGGATTTTGATCAATTCCATCCCCAAGAGGATAAAATAGAGGATGTATGTATATATACTTTGTATTAATCTTTGTCAATTTTAAACCGATCGGGCTGAGATTTTGCATGCATTAAGCTACTATTACGTAGGCATCCCTAAAGAAAGGATTTTGATAAATTCAACCACCATGGGGATAAAATAAGGGATGATGGAGGATGTAAATGTATTAGTTTGAACCTATCTGTACCTAATGGAACGAATAAATTAAGACGAACAAAATAATTTTTAGTTCGAAATGTTGACAATGGATGGCTTCTTAACGCGAGCGAAGCCGCGGGCAAAAGCTAGTTTTACCATAAATACCTGATAACTCAAATCTGCAAACGCTTCTTTCGCCTCATTCACTCGCTTCATATTCCTCATACTCGCTCCTCGGTTATGGGTACTCCTCACTTGACCCTTTTGCTGAACATCTCCGATTTCATCTTTGTATTTTCGCTTAAGTTTTAAGTTCCCCTTTCTAATACTCCACTAACATTCGCCTCAAATATTCGCTTTGTCATTCTTCTTTCATCTATCCTTTCCACATGCCCATCACCATGCATCAAGGTTTTAAATTGTCTATTTTTATAATTACCGAACACACAGGAGGTTACCTACTTATAAAATAATGTTTAGTTTTAAAAATCGAATGTTACGTAGGTATCCACCTCTTTTTATAATATCATTGTTATCCACAGTTGTAAAACAAACAATGTTACCGCTACCGGGAGTGATACAATATTTATGGCGCACAACGTGGCAATGGCAGGAAAAGCGGGGATTCCGTCGCAAATACATGCATGCATGTGCATGTTTTATGTAACGTGTTGTTTGGAAACTTTACTACTGTTTTTGTAGGTATCACAGAAGTTAAGAAAAAAAAACAATACATTGGTTAGTCAGATCTGAAACTATTGATCTAGTATCTCTAAGTTCAAGGTCAAGGGTACGCTTACTCCACAAAATAGGTACGTAACATTACTACGCCTCTGTCTAACTCTAAGATAATATAGAATATTTTCATTATATTTACTGCTATCTACATTCTATGGCCTTAAAACCGATAATGGAATAGGTGACGTAGATAACAGCTGTCACGAAAAAGAATGAGACTGCAAAATTATATCGTCGGCAATATTACTAGTCAAACATTTTTCTGACACAAATTGAAAAAACATTAGCGCAAAATGTTAGATAACTTAATAAAAATGTATACGGTTTCATTGGAAGAAAATATCTAAACCTTATAGATTTTGCTTCCGTCTTATAGTGTACTAGCGGCCCGCTCCGGCTTCGCACGGGTATAAAATATATATTATAAGTATTTCTCCACTATTTAATGGATGTTATTATACATATAAACCTTCTTCTTCAATCACTCTATCTATTAAAAAAAACCGCATTAAAATCCGTTGCGTAGTTTTAAAGATTTAAGCATACATAGGGATATAGGGACAGAAAAAGCGACTTTGTTTTATACTATGTAGTGATTATCCACATACATAAAGTACCTTCAATAAAATATTGATACGAAGTCAAACACATTTTGTAGGTTGTTGCAAGCTTTAAAATAATATCTGTTACAACTGTTTACTAGTCTCTAAGTATAAATTAATAAAACTAGTATCATCAACAACATGGCTTATTGACTTAACCGAAAAATTCGTTTACCTACACAAAAGAATGTAAAGATTTTGTACAGCCTGTAACGAAGTAAATTAAAATTAATTATATTTTTCATTCTTAATTATCATCAAACATTGCTAAAGCCTTGCTAGTGTAAAGATTATTTTTACGATTGTTTACAAAATGAAGAGTGGAAGGATAGTTTTTTGTTTTCTGTTTCTACCAACACGAAGATAATATTTTATACATGGCAATCTTCAAATATTGGACGTAAGAACATAAGTATACCTATAAGGATTGAGAGAACAACATTACGCGCACTCTCAAATACTTTAAATATGATTTTTTTTTAACTTCGCACCACCTTCGGGTTTTTTCCTGAATCGTGGGTGAGTTAAAAAAACATGCATTATCACATACACAAACACTCAGACACAGTTTGCCAAATATATGTATATGTCATATTTATGTAGGACGTAGGTACTGCTATCGCAACGCTTTCACATAAAACCTAAGAGTCTAAATAAAGCATACATCGTAAATACGACAATGTAAACAAACTGAGGCACTAAACCAACGGTTCTTATATTATATGTAACAAACATAACTTATACGCGAAGTTTAGAAGCATAATTTTCGCTTGTTTATTTTACAATAAAATTTAAATTAATGGCAAAGGAGCGCTCAGTTAGTACCTGGTCTAATACAGCATTACAATTCTATTAAAGTGATTGTTTTGATCATGTTTTTATACAGGTTCACCTTTAGATTTTCAGGTAAGTACACCTTTCCCAATCTTGTTCAAAACCACGCGACACTGTACGTGTAACTGTAAGACCTAAACTATACCGTATCATTAGTGCCAATGACACCTATTCATTAGTTCTTCCTAAGCCACCACTGAGACACTGAATGTGTAACTGTGACTGATATTGATTTATTATTGACTAGCGGCCCGCTCCGGCTTCGCTCGGGTATAAAATATATATTATAAGTATTTCTCCACTATTTAATGGATGTTATTATACATATAAACCTTCCTCTTCAATCACTCTATCTATTAAAAAAAACCGCATCATAATCCGTTGCGTAGTTTTAAAGATTTAAGCATACATAGGGATATAGGGACAGAGAAAGCGACTTTGTTTTATACTATGTAGTGATAATGCGCACGCCCCTTTTCAATGGGACCTCAACAATTAAGTTATCCCAATGTTCTGTCGCATATTTTCAGCCTATTCTTTCAAGAAAATACAGACGAGATATTCACACATCAACTCTGCAATAGTGCTGACCGTTCGTGCTTTATTTGGCTACAATAGTGCCAACAGCTTGAACACACGCGCTTTAAAACGTCACTAGCTAACCATTAGTTAACCGTTACCCGCTCTGAGTATTATTTATGTTTTAAACAAGTTCGCTAAGTGGTTTCTTTTCAGAGTGAAGAAGATGAATAGCGTGTATTTTACTTATATCAGTTCATTTTCCGGTAATTAAAATGTTCTCTTAGCGTAATAATCGCATGCGCAGTCTAAACATGAGGTTAGTCTGATTATGGTATAGTAAATAGAACCCAAGGGCTTTCTGCAGGTTTTAAAAATATTCCTGAAGTAAAGGAAATAAATATGTTTTTATCGTTCTCTTTATTTACCGAGACATTTAATGTAATCATCTCTTCCTGCCACTGTTTAATATAATTTTATCTTTGCTCTGTACTAACAAGGTTTTTTCCTTTACATTTTCAATTGATTGCCTAATTTATCTACATATGGGGTAAGATATTGTTTTCTTAATTTTGGGCAAAATTTAACTAAAAATATTGATTTAGGTTGAAGAGAATTATATAGAGGTTGAGGAATAATAAATATTATAAAAAAATATTCTGTATTATATAATATATATCAAATGAATAATTTTAAAATTTATTTATATAGATTTATTATATGAACTTTTTTTATTATATTTATTTTTTTATTTATAGAGATTTAGTAAAAAAAAATTAAATAGCTTATAAATAGAGCATAATATTGAAGATATTAAGGAGATAAGTTTATCTTTAGATATTTATAATTTTTTTATTTTATTTTTACAATGAAAATGTAAAGTTTTAATTTTTTCTTTCAATCTATTCCAAATTATTTCAATGGAAAACAAAAAAAAAACTATTTTATTGAATATCGAGGTTCGTATATATATCGAATATTCAGAAACCAAAAATTGACCTATCAGACCAAACTTGCTTCAGAGGAACGGTTCCGTATCTTCATTACGCTTCAGTACACGAGCGTTTCCAATCTATAACAAAAGTTTTCATTATTTGCGGATCTTTGATTTAAGTTCCGAAGTAAGTACAAAAGTCATCAATGTAAGCACTCGGGAAATAGAGTTTCAGGAATATCCAAATCTTCATTTCTATCTCAGACAATGCAGAAAAGTTTATGCGGAATCCATAAGAACAGTTGATACAAAACTGATAAATCCCCTGTACCAACTGGCTGCGATCCAAAGCCTTACTATTTTTGTTTACATGCATTGCTGTTTATCTTTACAAAACTCAACCATCCGTTGATAGATGGCCAGTGACGGACATTGAGCCGTTCTGAAGCTACGGTTTGTATGTTCGACTGTCATTTTATCATTTCCCGGCTGGAGACCGATGCAAATGTTTGCGGCTAAAGTAAACATCGCGAAGAGATGTTACATGGCCTGGTTTCGAGGTTTAGTATATTTCACAAATATGTAGACAGTAAACACTCTAGAGTTCAGTATAAATACCGTAACAGCAAAGTTTAAATATCTCTCTGAATGAAATTGATAGGTACGTGGGTAACTAATAACATATTGTTATACATTTTCAACTAAATTAATTTTGTTCAGTGAAATACTTTACTCATTTTTCAATATTATTAGGAACCTAATCGGGGAAACTGTCATAACAAGAACAATCAAATCAATCGAGATTCAATGTATATTTTTTTAAATTGAAGTAAGTACCTACCTAGGTTAAGGTGAGATATAGGATAAAGTAAATAATTGATTCAGTTAAAAATTTCATTAATTATATTTCACGAATAGTCCGTACGACGTACACACAATACTCATCGACATATTTATGTGCAAATATTTAGAACAAACATCAACAGACCTTTTTCCTATATAAACAAGTTCCACACACACTACGACCTTGTTCGGACAAATAAAACAATGTTCTTTTGTGTCGCGGTCCTCAATAACAGAGATTAGTTCGCAGTCCGGGTCAATTTGCTAAACGCCTATCGGCTAAATTGTCTCAGCGAGGTTCGGTTTACGCAACAAAATTGATTCGATCAAAGCTTCGCTACTATGCAGGTCACTTACAGTATTCCAATTTTCTACAATATTGGGACAATCAAGAGACTTTTACGATATTTTTGTAATTTGTATGTTGGTTTTAGTAGACCGGTTCTACTTACACAAATTTTGAAACATTGCGCATTTTCAAAAATAAACCAGTCCAACTGTTTTTTAAACGTACAAAACAAAACTAGGTACTTACGTACTAGAGTATTGCAGGTGCAAAAAAAACTTTTTTGGTGTTTTATGCTTTACTTACAACACTTCAAAAGTTTCACATACCACAAACATTACAGGACTACTGTTATAAACCTACCGTTGGACCACAAAAACAATTGCTAAAAGGAAACATCGTATTTATTTTTAATCAGATCATGTTTTACTTAGTTAAAATGTTAATTTAATTTCGTTCAGCGTCTCTTTTTCCGACAGAGTAATTACTTCATGAGATTTCATAAAATATTGAAAGGTTTACATGTGTAAAATCCGTTTTAATTCTTAGAAGTCGACTTTGAGTTTTTGTTTGCGTTCCTACATAAGAACCTTATTTAATAGGTTAAAAGCCAGACTGTAGAATAATGCTATACATTCTACTTGTGTTTTGCTCTAATAAGTTTTATTAACTTTATATTAAATGCTTGCTTGATCAGGTTTGTTTGTTAACTTTTGTTTCTGTCCGTCTATTCTCTTTAAATGTGTGGATTTCATGTAAGCAATCCTTTAAGCTAACTTGAAAGCTGTATACTATACTTAAAACTTAAAAGTATTAAGGAACCTAAATTAGAATTTAATAAAAATGCTTGCAATCCAAATTAACCGGAGATTATTAAATATTTTAATCTTTGTACTTAGTACAACATACCGATGTTAACTGTCCCTCCTAGGGATACCACGGAAAATATAAGCCAGATATGTACACAGTAAAATAAAATAGGTACACACGTGACGTTCATGAAATTATAATAGGGTGAAACTGAAATTAATTATGCTAAGTACCTACCGCTGTTCGTAAATGAACACATTTACGTTTTGCCTTAAAAATATATTGTGATTAATTTTCAACTGTTTAGCATTCCTAATACTTTCACTTATCATAAACATAATTACATTTTAGCTAGACGCTTATTATGGTTAGTACAATATTGACACGAGAAAAGATTTTAGTACTTATATCATTATGAGTACGTACTACGTACTTATATAAAAAGAGCAAATAGCAGAAGAAGCAAACGCAAAAAGTAATAAAATACCAGTTATTTGATACTTCCGACCGCACTTTATATCTGAATGAAAAGTACGTAAAACTGCTCTTGTAACAGGCCATGCTTGAAAAGTTGAAAAACAGATAAACACGCTTTTTGAGAGCAAAGTTTGGTACCAAAGTTTCACCCGCTTCCTACTTCTGAATTAAAACATATTACTTACTTACTTATAAAGTGCAATGCAGAACTGCTGAATAATTATAATTATAAAAACATTATTTATATTTGGAAATGTTAAAAATAATGTCATACTGCCTTGACAAATCGATTTTTTAAGGTTCTACATAATAAATTGGCAAACAATAATAACATTACAAATACCTGCTATTAGGTATACCGTATATCAGTCTTCAGTCAGTAATTCAGTCAGTTCATCAAAATATAAACTACCAGAATACAAGCAACACACATTTTTAAATACAAAAAATTAAAGCGATGTCTCAGCAATTTCTTTTACTACGTCTATAAAATGAGTCTAGACAAGCTCAATAAAGCATTGCATGAATTATAAGTCTATGTAAATAAAAAGATAGACTGTAACTTTTTGTACTAACTGATGCTGAAATCAACGAGGTTTGTAATTATTACAACGTTGAGTTATAGGTTATATATACTTAAATAAGTAACTACTCAATGTACACATGTTTGAACCAACATTACGATATGATTTAATATCGTAATGTTGGCTCGTGGTTCGTAATATTGTTGTTCAAACACCTTCATATTAATTAATTTCGCTTATCTTTTATGTAATCAAGTAAATGAAGAATAATATTGACGCCAATATCTACGCTTATTACGTACATACCTATCTACTGTGTCATTTTTTATTTAGGAAAAGAAAATTCTAATATAGGGCAGCAATTTATCAGGTTTATTATTTGTCTGCAGTACCTTCATAAGAAAAACAAATAGAGTACAATTTGTCCTTATTTCTTTTAAGAAAAATGGAGACATATAAAACCTATTTTCTACAAAAATTGTAATTTGTTCTATTTACTGGTTACCACGAAAACAGAGCAGTGATAGTAACATTTTAGTGAACAGTTCCAGTAATTCGAGTTTATCAGCATGCTAGATAGTTAGTAGGTACCAAGTAGTCTCTAGAAATCTAGTAAAAATCGATAACCGACTAAAATCCTTGTAAACTGGTAATGATACTTAAGCTTTTGACATGAACATAAGATTACCTGTTCGCTAGCCAGCAAATTATAAATTCCACTTTCGCAAAAATCTAAAAATATCATAGATAATGTTGTACTTTTCCCGGTTCGTTACTTATTTATCATCATGTATCTGCTGCTGGGTCTTATCAGGCCGTATTTTGCCCTGTGAATGAGCACTAAATATTGAGGGTCAATTTTCCGGTGAAATAGATATAAGTACTTAAGGGTGCGTATAGAACGTCTGGGGTCGACTAAGATCAATACACCGCAATGTAGCTGGAGCCTGGTCTTAAAAAATAAATGTTTTACGTGTAGGTATTCAGTTTCACTTGAAGTTAATTTAAGAGGCAAGAGGAAAGTGTTTATTAAAAGGTTTAAGAAAACTCAACTAAATTAACTTTACACTGCGGGACATCGAACTCGGCTGCGGGCAAAAATGTTTGAGCGCTTCTTATGCTATGTTATTTAATTTACAATATAGATTAAAGATAGATAATATTAGAGGTAATATTCTTTTGTTGTTAAAGTACTGAAAAACTAAAAATAATAGTAACTGTTGACGTAAAATCATGATCACATTTCAAAGGTTTTGAATCATAAAAGTGACTTACTGAAATCAGTTTTTATAACATTTTTGTCCTTTTGATATCAGCCTAGGCTGGTCTTTCAAGAGATTATATAAAATAGTTAAGTTCATAAAAACATAAAATGTTATGTGTAACATTATTAATTGCTTTCTACAAAAAACTGTACGTGACATATCTGTATTCCATGGACGTAGAAAAATATATTGCCTGGACCCATATCACAGTGGTTGATTACGCTCTGATACAGCAAGGCAACATACCCAACCCCTTGAGGCACTCCCAAATAGATATCTTAATTACATTGTCTAATTAACATAGAATCACAAGTTCGGTATCGAATTTGGATAATGTATTTCCTTACGCCTAAATTAAAGTAAGAGTTAGTCAGAGGTAATGCTATTGTACGCCCACATTTGCTAGACTGTACTTATCCGATGTTATATAACACGAGGCTCATTAGCATTTGTTGGGTGGAATCCCAAATTAATCAGAAGTGTCTTAGAATAACTTAGAATTGAAAAGTCAATTTGGTGCTTGCCTAGCACAATTAAACATTTAAGTTTAATACCGATCCAAGGAGATGAAGTAGATTCCATTAAATAACATGACTTCACATCAGTTAATACACTTTTTGACGTACCATTATACCACAACGACTACAGTTTAGTATTTAATGTACATAATATTTTTACCTGTGTTATGATATTGTATACTAAAAGTGTCAAATAAACTCTCATTCACTTCCCCTTTATTTTGAGGGCCATGGTCCGTTCCATAAGGTAAACATTTAATTACATGGATATGAGGTCCTCTGAAAAAAGAGGTTATTTTCTTTACAATATTTTTTATTGTTCAGTGAAACCCCCTGAAAACCGGAGCAAATATACGGCCCGTATTTTGTGGCTATAAGTAAATTATTTTTCAAAGTTGTCTAAAAAAATAAGTAGTAAAATCATAATTATTCTTCATCTTTCCAGCGTTGCTAGTACCATATGGCATTTAGAAGATATAATAGTTATCCTAATGAACCCGTAAACCACTACAATATATGTACTTGAACAGGCCTCTTAAATACCGCTAATCGGTTGTATTAAACGCTAGGTAACGGGTTATTAACAGCAGAATATTATCTCGTTACCGGATAACGATGCAGCTATAACGAGCCAGCTACCTCGTGACGTAATTACTTAACGACAAGAACCTCTAGACTAACCTGAGGGAACAGAAAATAAAAATCTTCTAATAAATAATATTCAAATCTCACGAAAGACTTCAAAACTAACAGAATCAAAAGCTCTTTACAAATTCATATCAAACTAATTTCGCGTCAACCAACAATGTTTGAACAAGTCTCCCAACGAAAGTTATAACGGCTAAAATGTGTATTCCATTGAGATTGACTGCGTAGTGGATTCGGATCCAATTATTCAATAGCACCTGCCAATCACACTTAAGGACTGGCGTCGGACTGGTAATGATCAGGACGCGATGGAGCGTTTGTTATAGACAAACGTAAATTAAGTTATTTAAAAATCGATTTTTGAACAAAAAATATTCTTTTATTTTCATAATGTCATAGTGGTCTGCGTAGTAGGTTTTGTTATATTCTTTCAAAAATGTATATGAATAGCATGGTCCTTATATCCGGTAAATCGCTACGCTACTTATATTATTAATTCCCGTGTTGTAGTTTTGATTATCATCGTGCAACATGATAGTTTAAAAGGTCAGTACACCTAATTACTCCTGTAATTCGAAATGGGCACTCACATTTTGGCCACTCATAATATGTAAGTATGTTCCACATGGCTTTCCTATCATTCATCGAGCATATAAGCGCATTTTCACTACAATATCCCATCAAGAGTTCTAGGAAGACGTACTTCAATAAAACTTAAAAGTTTTACATTACAAAGTTACCTGAAAATTATGAACAAAAGTTTTGCAAGTGACAGTTTATTTGATTTAAACTTATTGATAAGAAAAACAAACAATTCGACCGCAAATCTGATTAATCTTTATGACTTTGAGTCGCGGTAAGTTCGGTCATTCATCTTCTTTACAGCTTTTCAAGACTGGTTTCAAGACAAGATTTTAAAAGTTCGTCGATAGTATAAGTAAACTTCGAAGTCTTCGTAAATCATATTCTGTCGTTTGAAATACAATTGCATAAGAGTCGGTAATGAATTATATATACTGATTAGCACAGTGGCTAAGCGATTAGATTGCTGTGCAAATGGTTGCAGATTCGATTCCCGCAGGTGACAAAAAATTGTGCGATCCGCAGATACGCTCCTGAGGTTCAGAGAGAGAAAGAGCTCGTATCCTTAGGATATTTTTTTTCATCAGTTTAACAGTTAACTGAATGTGCAATGCACGTAGTTAGCTGGTGTTAATTAGCTAAACTGTAAAAAAAGGACCATTGTTATGTTTTATTAGCCTATTAATATACCTCTATATAGTAACAGAATTCCGACACATATTTCTGCGCTGCCCATTTTTGTAGCTCCGTAATCTTCTTAATGGCCCCTCTAAAATTTCTAAGCCTCAATTATTTTGAAAATTTATTTGTATCATTTGAACTGGGAAGAAGTCAAAATGGCCATAAACGATGAAATGCAAGGGAATAGTAAATCCAAACTGAACATTATAATGGCATACAGAGAGCACTTAAAGAATTGTAATATATACAAAAAAAATCATTTACCTAACGAAATGTAACATTTCACATCCTTCATTTAACATTCTGATGCCTAGAATGTTCATAATAAACTACATTAAAACCATACAGCCGTGACTTTACCATAAACTTCTCAAATTCATTTTCATTGTAAAACCTTTGACTATAGAAAAGCTTAGAAGTGTATTTAATATTTCAGGCTTTACCTACAATACCGAGCACGGTTTCATTTCGCCTCTCGTTTACAAGACGCAATAAAAATATCCCTATCTTATCTGTTAACAAAGCTGAAGCAACACTAGCCGCCGCCTTTATTGTGCCCCGTTCAACAGGTGACCTGATTGTCTTGTGCACTTTGCTTTACAGCTATAGCATTCCCCTTTTCGTTTTTCACGAAGAAATAAATGACTAACTCGAGTTCTAAATGTCGGTTTAAAAGTTGTTGTCTATCTCACATACAAAGGTTATGAATAGTGTTTTTGGTAGCTCACTTATCTATTATTATTTCTCAGACTCGGTATTTAAAAATTGATCAGCGTGTTTTCAGACTAAAATATTGAGTTCTGTAATCAGTGTGTGCTATGACTACGTTACTGCACCTCTGACTTGGCAGCTTTACACTTGACAAACTAGTAATTTCTAAAATTATCTGGTAGATTTACATGAGATAATTATGCATGTAATTATATGGCAACTTGTTTGTTTCCCTGAATAGTATGCAAATGGTACAATAAAGCAATTAATATTATGTATATTGTATGAAACTTCGTTTACAATGCCTATGGCCGTTAACAGATTGAGTAATTTATGCCAAACCCGGATATAATCCATATCGGCCTGGTAAGCGGTCGATTGCACAGAGCCGGGTCTGCCTGTTGCTCTGAGTGAATCAATTACGTTATCCATATTGCCGTAGCCCACAGCTATTGCTGGCCAATCGCGCGTATTTGCGACAACACGAAGTTACGATTAGGTTATGGTAAATCCTGCGACGATTTGTCAGAAATTCACTTCTCATTGCCACGGAGATTATGCATCCAATATTAAATGGTAGGTGTTAAGTAAACAAATCTGAAAATTAATTAAATAATGGCAGCAATGGCACTATATTCTGTATGTGTCCAGACTGGTGTGATTTAATAGATATTAATACGATTTCGAAATATATGATTTGGAAAAAATCCAGATCCAAAGAGATTATCATAAATGAAATAAAAATGTTCATGTTTTTCGCCTTCGCAATGCTATTATAACTAGGATTAATTAATGTGTACGTAACTACCTATTAGTTTATTCCGAATCTGACTACTTTCCGTTTAATCTAACACCCAATTTTGTAGAACCTAATTGTTACATACCTATATAAGGGACACTAGATTGTCATTTGTAGCCCGTTTTTTTCTTTTCTAATACCAATACCTGCTCCCGATTGATTTAGACAATACTAAACGCTTGTAATCCGATGTGTCTATATAATACGCTTTCCGCCTCTCTTCATAATACCCACATGATACGTGGCGAGCCAATTCATCCGTTTGTATTGTCGCCTCTTTCAACTCAATTCTCTGGCAACTGAGGTGAACAGTTATTCTTAATACCCAAGTAAATTATATAATAATAAATGAAAAATTTAAACATTTTACGTATCTCCCAGGTTACCTAATAAAGATATTTTACGTTTGCACGTGATTAAAATATGTCAAGTAAAATGGGATAAACAAAAATTGTTTGGTCAAAACTTTGACAAGAATTAGTTGAAATACTTTACCTTTGTAAACAATATTTAGCGGCTAGTTGATCGTTGGTCGGTTGGCAGGACTAGGATTACTCGACCGATACAATGTTATGTGGGTGATAAGATCCCTGTCTACTACATGTAGATAATACGAATTTGTATAAGAAGTAGGTATTAGGAAATCAGGCTTGTTCGTGTACACATGTTGAACAATTCCACAAGTGGTAGGCAGAGACCATAGAAATTGATCTGCTACAATCCTGAAAAAACCTTGTAGGTGCTAATCTTGGTTATGTTTTAAAAAAAAGTAAAGAACAATTTTTTACTGGTATTAAACTTGAAAAACATTATGCACGTACATCCTCAGCCTTTTCGACAACTGGCACAGCTTTCGATTCCTAAACTAAGGTTATGTATCATTGTATAGCAATAAATTGAATTGTATATTATAAGCTAGGTATCCCAACTGTGATAACGAGTTCCGAATATAATACAGCCCGCATGACTGTGACAGCTATCACCTAGCATAGCTCGGTAGAACCCTAATTTTAATACGGTTTTAAGAAGAATTAAAATTCAAATATGAATAGTCATAAACGTAATATTCTCCTTTGAGTCTGTTTAAACTATCATTGATACCTATATTTCATTACGGCTAAATGATTTTAATTAATTAAAATTTGAAATTTGATTGCAGTTAATTAGTTTCTTTTTCGTTATCCTTAATATTCCTTCCGAATGAAGATAATAAAGCAAAGTAACGTATAAAAACGTCATCAATATTTTTCTTATACAGCCACACATGTGATAGCCTAAAAGATTAAAATTTTCTGTAATTTAAATCAATCGGTAATTAAATCCAGCCTTTATTCAATTCATGTACCCTGAATATATAATATCAAGCACGTCATTCAACCCTTAACATATTATAAAAGGTAATGAGGTTTGTTGATACGTTTTAAATTGACAATCGACGATCGCTCTCCATCAATAAGCACGTTAATGAAATCAAATAATGATGATCAATGGCTCTTTAAATCAGGTGTAACTATTAACGATATTTACTTATTAATCTGATCCTTGTTTTGTCTGCAGGTAAAATCTATACAAGTTAGTAGGTACGTAAGATAAGTAGGTTTCATCCATCGGTACTCATTTATTAAATCTGTCTGTATCGACTACATACAAAACAAATGTATAAAATCTAATTTGGATTACGTCGAATGCGAACTCTACATCGATCCCATTTAAAACTAGCTACGTCGAAGCTAGTCGTCGCATAAGGTTTAGCTGATGTTGTATCGGATACAAATTAGATAAGATACGATGTCTTTTATGGATCTGCGTAGTATCTAGCAATGCTTCTCGAAAATACGCGAATGGATTTATCGTCGAGACGGCATCTAAGTACGATTTTATATACATTAGCCGTTGATAATGTTATTAGCCCTGTACTGAGCTTGTACTCTTAGCAACTATAGAGCTTAGGTAATACGCGTACAAATAATGTTTAGGTAAACAAGATATATAACTGTAAACCTGAATATTTATTTATCCCTAAAGAATTTGACGTGAATTGCTATTATATACCTACTATATCTTGTGACAAAAACTTGACTACTCAAACAAATGAATTCTCTATTGCCTATTGCTCAAAATTTGTTAAATTTGCCACTCAGCAGATGTTTATAATTACTTAGCTCTCGGCATCGTTGATTTACAACAGATATTGGCTTAATAAATTAATAATGTAATGTTGCACAGTAATCAAAATATTGTATTATATTCAATAAATAATACTATTCGAACTTAAAGCTGATAAGTGTAATAGAAAATATATTTTGGAGTATTTACAACTAATGTCCGTGATAACACGTACAGGGCCCGTTAAATATGGGCATAGTTGAATGGAAAACACATTTTGGAGTATTTAGAACTGATGCACTACACGGTCTACTGTTAAACGTAAATACTAGTTTTGCTAGAACTTACTCTTTCAAAGCTCTATTTACTGTTATAGGAAAATGGGCTGTAGGTATTAGCGTCAACGCATTTAGTACTAGCAATGTAAAAACTAAATAATTGTTAGTTTGTTTCTCTAATATCTATGGTCTTATTTTAATTTTGTTTCAATGTTATCCTATCATACTTAGATAGCTACTTCGATTGAAGGGCCTCCAAACACAGCTATTACTTTTACTTAAAAGGAGGTCCCTATTTAAGATTTACTAATGCAGCTGGATACCAGAAATCGGACCTTCATTATTACCAGGTATTACGATACCCGTTATAAGACTGGCTGCTACTGACTTTTGGTTATTGACTCCCTGTAACCTCTGTCAAAGATCTACGAGTGGCAGCCTTGGCCAACTACCTAACGCATGTCCGAGGCACATATGTTAGATAAAATGTATAATTTAACATATGCTAGGCTTATACAAGCATTACGTGCGACTTAGGAAAACCAAAAGTTTATAACATCGCGGCTATAATTCACAGAAACAGGCCAATAAGAGTGGCTGCTTAAATCCAAACTTTACTTAGAATCTCATAAAAGCTGGTAAGGGTTAGGGAGTATGTGTTCGTGCTTAAGGCAATGAATGGCTAGAAATCAACTTAGTATTTCTGTGGGTGTAAGACCCCAGCCATTTCAAATGCTGATAGAGCTTTCGTAACATACGTATGCTTATAATGGGTATAATGCAGTATATACTACCGTAACATTAACAACCTTTCACTTCAAGTAAGAGACTTATTACAATTCGATATTTATTAAGATACTAAATTTTAAAGTAGACGATGTAGCATGTAGTTATATATTACAAATAAATCCGCAGACTCACCAACGTCGGCGTCCAAATAAATCCGCAGATTCACCAACTTCGGCGTCCAAATAAATCCGCTGATTCACCAAGGTCGGCGTCCAAATAAATCCGCAGATTCACCAAGTTCGGCGTCCAAATAAATCCGCAGATTCACCAAGGTTGGCGTCCAAATAAATCCGCAGATTCACCAACGTCGGCGTCGGTCATCGGTAAATGTTAGGATTGTTATCATTTCCGATGGATTTCCGGTCCTTTACATGCGCAGAAAGCCGCGTGGTATCCGGCCTAGAATTGACCAGCCCCTTTCCTCCCGTGGGTGTCGTAAGAGGCGACTAAGGGAAAATCCAGAAGATGGGCAGCAGCGTCTTCTCTAACTTTAACACCAATACTGCGATCCCCAAGCCGCTTGCCAAGCGTGGGGATTATGGCAACCCCCCCGCTTAAACGGGAAGGCCTATGTTCAATAGTGGACGTCTTCAGGCTGATGATGACATGCGCAGAACTTCGTCTATGCCTCTCTTCGGCCGTATTGTACTAGGTCTCCAAGTAATAAATGATAACAGTTATATAATTGCTTCCATAAATACTGGTACAGCAGAAGGCCACAAAATTTTTTCAAGTGGATTAAAAAAAAACAGCCTAGTGGTTGCGGTTGGTCAGTCTACAGCAGTAATGTGACGCATTCCAGTAACCACAGGGATTTATTGGTCGTAAAGTCGTGGTCGTGATAACGCACTAACAACATATTTTTTATGGCAGAATTAACCATAGATTTTAAATACCAAAGATAGTTTAAGTAATTAATTACATATTATTATGCGGTTCATTAAAAGTGTTGCAGTTTCCCGCGGTTAAGAGCAATATAGGTAGTCAAAAAAATCGTTTATAATTCGTAGATTCCTGTTCACATGACTGCTCGTTATATTAACCTATATATGACATAAAAATCGATTTGTATAATTCCCTATGGACTCGAAAACAGCTGCAATTTTGATGAAATTGTCAGGCAATTTGCAGATTTTTTTTTATGAAATCCGGTTTGCGTCGTTAGTACCTATATAATAAATATTAAGATTCTTATTGCGTCTACTTTTTAAACAGTATAAACATATATCTTGATATACTGAACGCCACACGTATTATGGAACGCTCCAGATTCATAGGAGTCTCGTAAACTTGCCACTCGATTCTATTGAATCAGAATTTTAAAGTCATAGACAACGTAAAAATTGATTCTAGGACGTAAAAGACACAGTGCACTGCTTTATTTATTTATACTTAATGCACATTTTAGTACATAGGCGGACTTTGCTTTCAGTAATCTCTTAACGAAAGGTTCAATAAATTAGCTGGAAGTGTTTATGGTCCTTGGGTGGTAGTTAGGTACCTACTTTTTGTACGTATGTATGTAGTTTGATGGGTTCTAGGTATGTACGTATCAACCTTGTGGTGTAGTTTTAGTGTTTAATGACAAACATTTTTAAAACAATGATGTGTGTGTATGTTAAATTAAGAACTCGAAAGTAAGGCTAGTAGCATATTTTTTTTTTTATTAATTCATAGTAACTTTACCAAAAATATCTCAATTAGCAGCCCTTTTAGAGACAATAGACACCAAATTATTTATAATCGAAGTGTTCACGAGCTTTGTACAACTTTACTTATTTAGTTTTGAAACAAAGTTACAACTAGACACCTAAACAGGAGCGTTTAATTGCTGTCCTGATTTTAAACAATTTGTTGTTTGGAACTTTAGATCCCTCCTAATTGACTCCCAAAGACTAGCAAGAAACAATAAGTATAAAACCCTAAACAATCATTATTATAAGACGTACAATTATTAAAAGCATAGTCTTCACAATAATGAATAGGACCACGAACAAATCAACAAACAGGGGAAACGAACAATTTGGGAAGGTCGGGCTAGTTGTATGTCAAAACCAAGTTTACAGCATTTTGTTCATTTCCTTCTCTGGTTCATTAACCAGTCAGTAACCAGAGTAGTATTGAATAAATATGTATATATTTTCTGCAAACATTATCAATAATGTAAAATATTAATTTAGCAATCTGCTAGACTTGATTGGCTGCTCCTCTGTATCGAACTAAAAGAGTCTCATTTCTATTGAAATATCGTCGACAAATAAATTGTAATCACGAAAACGCTTCTCACAAAAACAGGCAATCCGAACCAATTTAGAAAAAAATCGACAAGTATTCACTTTTATATTCTTCCATTCCTATCGTATTGTTGAATATGGCTTATTTAAGATTACCCACAACAATCAAACCGAGCATTATTGCGTTCGTAGGAATTTTCTGCGCTTACTGGAATGTTCAGATATTGAATTCTACTTATACAATAAGAGCTGTCGTTCGGTCTATGTAGGAATGCGCCTTAACGATCCATGATGGATATCTGAGAGAAATAGATTCCGATTGTTTTCCGAACCAAACTCAAAAGATGGCTATTTAAACATTTAAACGTTATTAAAAACTCGTATTTTTCATAATCTTTATGTAAAAGCAGTTAGCAAAAAAAACACAATATTGTAAAAGCTTTTCATATTTAATTCTCAATTATCGAAACTAAATTCAACCCTCTTTTGCGGTCGTGAGCCCGCCCTTAAGAGTCGAAGTACAAAACTAATTAGAGGTGCACTTAGCTCGTCTTACTTAATATACAATAGCTCTGAAATGGGGCTTATAATATCTATTCTCAATTAATTGCAGGCTTAAACAAAATTTTAGTTCATTAAGCACCAATATTTCAACCAAACCTCTTTCCTAAAAGTTTTAACAAAGGCACGTTATGTAAAAGGAAAGTTCTAGAAAAAGTAGACACCGCACCTCAATAGCAAGTGGATTTAAGTGTCAAGCCATCACTGAGCAGCCGACCGAATTTCGTGAGTGGCTTCACGGGGAACGCATTACAAAAACCTTTGTTTGACCGCCGAGGATACCAATTAAAGCGTAAACTGGTAAAAAATGAGAACTAAAATTTCTGCAGATTTTTTTCTTTCTTGCCACGGGAGTGTTTCATTTATCAAAGTCTACTGCGCACTGTTGTTCTGGATTAGATTCAGTACCACCAACTACATTTGTTTTAAGGATTTTATTTCTGTTTATTGTCCCGTCCTTCAGACGAATTGAAAAATAAAATAAACATTACTTGTCTTGGACTTGTTAGTGTGTTATATGTACGTACAACAGTCTAAGCAGCGTAACTACTTGTTATGTCTTTGTTGAACAATGCAAACAATGCTGTTTGGCATAGTATATGTATTACCTCTGTCCATGATTAGGCACCCTATTATTGTTATAATCAACGCATTCTGTGAACAGATAGGCAATCGTAGTTGTAATTATACGTCATTGACGACTCAATCGGCTGAATGATGTTTGACCTGAGACGCAAATGTCTGACTTCATGGCCAGCTTTTTGGGTAATCCGAAAATATTTTATTACAATTTTTAAAGTAATTGCCGAACCCTATATGAATGCAGAAGGTAATGCTTAAACGTGAGTTTATAAAACAAACTAAAATTATCCACAGCGTCGACTCTGAATTAATCACCGTGTTAAAATAATATAAGAAAAATACTGGCAAGCGGCGTGCAATCGAGTGGAACTTCCCTGATAGCAAACTCCAAGTATTACCGCTTCTTTTGTGGTAAAGGAAACGACGTCATTCTTGTAATGACACACTTCACTTAACTGTCTGTTGCTAATAAGCAGGGATATAGCCAACTAAGACGTATCACACGTTGTCGTAAAGAAGAGAATTACTTTTTTGGAAGACGATGTGTTGACTTGTGTGTGTCAGTGTACTATGTGTCAGTATTTGAATACTCTTATTCCAATGCAAGGCACAATGAAAGCGTCATTGTATGGCTAGTAATTAAAAAGTAATTATGTACCTAAAAAAAGTAAAGTTTAAAATAGTACACAAAGTACACAGAGTAAAATAGTAAAACATTTTGGATCACTAATGGGTACTCAAGTCAATAATCTGGGTGTATTATAATACAAGAAATACAGTTTTTTTTCTCAGTTATATACCAAAACGCGCGGTCATGTAGACCCAACCTGTATCCGTAATTACACTGCCAACTATATTTAAAATTTTGATGTAAACCCAGATAAACTAATTGATAGCTCACCCTTAAATACCACAATAAACGTTTTAAAATAAACTTGACCATTTGTCATGAGCGACCACTGCTCAAATTATACCCCGACCTACTCGTGTCATCAACCATAATTTATCAAAGACAAGTTGTGCGGTGCATGTCACCCTTAACAGTCGCGCACGCTACACCCTAATAGGTAAAAACCTTAAAAAATATTTAATTAATTGCTTTGTTTTTATTAAAATTGACTCTTAAGTTTATATTAGTATGCAGCTATAAATGCTAGGTGTCGCTACAGAATACATTTAAAATAGTCTACCGCCTATGCTTTCTGAAACTTTCAAATCTATAAATAAAGAAATAAGCTATTTATTAGTAAGAACAAGTTAGGTGTTTTTTTTTTTTTTAAAAAAAACGTCGCCCCACACTAGGAATTTCTCCTGTATCGTGGGTGCGTTTCACAAACATGAAATATCACAAACACAAACACCCAGACTCGGGACAAACATCTGCGGATCGCACAATTTTTTGTCCCGTGCGGGAATCGAACCCGCAACCCTTAGCGCAGCAGTCCAATCGCTTAGCGACTGCGCCAATTGGGTCGTTTAAAAATGTATAGCTCCATCCTCAAAATAAAAAACCTACTGTGCGTAGTGCATACCTTTATTAGCGTAATAGATGTTAAAAGAAAAAGGACTGAAAAGTTAAATTCAGGCTTAACCACATCTATGGTAAATACACCATCACGCCAAGCTGAGTTTTCAAGATTGTTTCCATTTCATGAAAAACTCAATTTACTTATTCATTTATATCAGGTAAACATACAACGTGTAAATTTCTTATTACCAAAACATCAGAGACTCACATTTCGCTAGCGAAATAAGGTTCCTATACGCACAGATCATGTAATTTCACACTAAATTAGCTTATTACCTCCAAAAAAGAACGTATCTGAGTCGATTGCTTTTCTGAAAATCGTAATCGTAATAACTGTTGGTCTTTTGCAAGTCTAACGCCTGCGTATCCACGCAAAGGTAAATTAAAATCTATAAAAATACATTAATCTAGAAAAGCAATACATCTGATAAAAAAATTCCTGTGACAGTATGAGTAGACTACAAAATATTTTCTAATAAAAATCTTTTAAATCGAAAACAATACTGTCTACGATTGTACCCATCACAAGGCCTATGTCAGGCCTAGACAAAGGCACTCGAGTAATCTTTTTAGTAAAGCCGAATGTATAATCAAGTGAAACACTTGAATAATTAGATTCATATATCTTCAGACAAGGGTTATATCAAGTCGACGACTAAGCACTCGATTACCGTTCGGTTTAATTTTAATTTAGGTATGTATGAACAACGTTTGTTAGATTGTGTTTAGTCTAAATGTTCATTAGATTAGTGACAGGGTGGGTCTGAGTAACAGGATCTGCCCATCTAATGGGTTATGGGCCACGCAATCTATTAATTATTACTGTTGGGGTCACAAGACGTTATTCACATTTTCAATTTACATTATATTACAGCCTAAGCGCCTACTTTACCCTCTCAAAACCACCATTTTATTTATTCATAACGCCTTACATTGTAAGTCGAACACATTTCTCCTTAACATGCAAACTACGCGAAAGCGGGATCAAGTGTAACAACCTAAGATCCATTAATTCTCGCGTTGAATGGAGCATTTGTGAGTTTTATCAGTTTTTATACGAACGAATGAGTTGGATTGGATTATTGGTGTTAGTTCACTATCTTCGTAAAAGTTTTATATTTCAAGCGTAGGGTATTAGGGCCTGATCTTTTGCTTAAAAAAAGCTTTATTCGATTTGAAAAATCTGAAGTCTTTATGGCCAATTAATTGCATTTTGTATACCTATTGTTATCGAATAATTATAATAAAAAATTATAATAATTAATAAATTGAATATAAATTACGGTTTCATCTATATTGAGTTATGTCTAGTTGTTTCGTCGATTCATCTAAGAATATCTTAAATAACATACAGAAGCAATTGAAAACAAAAATGTAAAAAAAAACAAAGAAGTACTTCGGAGTTCAGACAAATATACAAGAAGTAAATTGAATGATAAACATATAAAACTCATGAACTTTAGCCGCGATCAAACAGAG
The DNA here is from genome assembly GCA_905340225.1 of Abrostola tripartita. Lineage (NCBI taxonomy): Eukaryota > Metazoa > Arthropoda > Insecta > Lepidoptera > Noctuidae > Abrostola > Abrostola tripartita. The sequence continues at coordinate 5,392,128 of HG996494.1, forward strand.
TATCAAACATTACCGTCGGAATCTGCCGTAACTGGATACCAGTATGTACACACTTTACTCAACTCAACTCCCTGTAAATCGAAACGTGTAAACAGTTTCGGGGCATCAAATTCAATTTACTCTGAAAACAAAAGCAAAATCGCAGCAGAGAACCTAGGTCTTATAGATACAAATTACAAATATATCTGTGAACGCTACCGTTAAGATAATTGAAACCGAAGCTTCGTGAAATTAAATAGTTAATGGCAAATGAAGAGAGAATATAAATACAAGCTTACATGAATTGCTGGAAGACTATTGGTCTCGCTTTGAGCATTTGGCTGGCTCTCACACTCATAATATTATGTAGGTTAATTAATCTTGGTACGTTGACAAGATAATACCATGCTTTTTCGTAGTTGTATTTAATAAGAGAGATGAGCGAGAATAAATAAATGAGTAGGTACCATTATACTTTCATGTTAAGGAAATCAGGTGTTTGCATTGTCTTCTGTTACATCTGCAGATATATCTCTACAGGGTAGCCAATATGTCAAGTCAACACCATTCCACAACCGTAATCCTTTATATACAGATAAGCTGTGGTCATCAGTCAGTTGGGGTCAAGACGCTTATCAGATAGGTCGCAAAATGGGATCTGCCATAAACCCCTTTTGATCGCAAGCCTTTCCTTGGATTCATGTGGTTTGTCGGGTGTTACTGCCAAATACAAACATTGTTTCAACGTATAACTGGGGATTAACACATTAACTGCCACGCAGCAAACACAATTAAAGAAATATTCAAGGTAACCGTTGACCGCGGTGGCGCTCTAAGGGTTAAGTACACTTTCGCTTTCTTTTCCACTTCTTCTTCTTATCGTTTAGTTGATGAACAACCTGGTGTCAGAGTTTAACCCGCCTGTAGGACTCTGACATGACTACACACACCGTTAAAACGCGGTCTCTTAGGTGTGCCGGTATCCTATCGATGTTTACCTTTACCGTTTTTGGCTAACTGTTAACTACTAACTACTAACTGTTAACTAATTTATAGTATGCACATAAATTCTAACAGACATTAGTGCGTGCCAGAGTTTGAACTTGCGACCTTTGGCAGACCAACGGTCATATTACTCGGCTATCACCACTACTTTTATGTACTTTTCAATATTCTTTTCTACTCCATCGCCGTCAGTTGACCTTGGACCTTGCCTCCCAGATGGCCCCTCAAGGTTTTTGTGGCATCGATAATACGTCAGCTGGTGGGCGGGGCTGCCTTCATATTTATCTAGTTAATGTGGTCTACTACTAATGATGAACGAGTTATCGCTTCCAGGCAACTGAAACCAAGTAGTACTTAGTTTACCCACCTGATTTAATAACAAACCTAACTATACGAATATCTGCATTATTCCAGAAATTATTCCTATATAAACCTAAATGAAATCAAACCAACCAAAACATTTTACTATAACGGTAATACAGTGATGGGCTAACACTTGTATATACGCTAAGAAACCAATATTATAGCGGGATAAAAGGAAAGTATCAAAAAAGGTAAAGGTGCATACAAAATACCTTATATGCCTACTACAAAAAGCAAATTCGGGAGTGCCGGAAGCTTCGATATTTTAAAAACATCGCTTCCGCCCCACTGGCGAGCTATCATACCTTCCAGCCGTAAACAAACTCAATCACTGTACCCAATCTTATGAAGAAGGTCCGTAAAAGGTAAACATAGTGTACGCCACATCATTCTAACTTACTCTGTCACTCTGTTGTTATCGTGGATTTACTTGTCGTCTTTTAAATTGACTTAACAAAATATATTTACCCTTCGCAACTGGCTACGCGTTTTTCTTTTTGTTTTATTGAATTCCGAATGTTTGTAAAGTTTTTCTTTGTAAGTTTATAACTTTGATTGCAAAAGAAATTTATAAATTTAATATCAATGGAATGTGACAAATAGTATTTGGATTTAAATGGAAAACAGTAACCTTTACAGGACAATAATTTACTAAACAATAGATCTACGAAAAAAAACGAAAACCAGTAAATAGATTTTAGATAAATACGAGCTAATACATATTGTAGGCGACACGATTGAATCCTTTTTAGTTTATAAGTTTTTTATGTTTGAATTCATTTGTTATAAGAATAAATAGTTCTCGAACGCCGCGGAAGTAGTAAGCGCTGTCAAGGGGAGGGCGCGCGGGGGTGCAGCCCGGCCGGCGCCGATGCGCGGTGCGCGGAGGCGGCCGGCGAACAAATGAAAGGACAGTCAGTCGACGCACGAAAGCTTCCCTGTGAATCCACGCACACTGCTTCCGCGCGCTTGCACGTTTTTGCTAACAACCCTGGTTTTATTTCAATACAGTCCACCCACCATCTACATTATTGGTCATTCGAGCGGATCAGGATTTAGAACGGACTTAGTTTTACGTTGCATTTGCCTTTGTGACGCCACGCTGTTCGCCGCCGCAAGGAAAACAAAATGGTGGCCACGCGTGCCGCTTTGCAACGCGAACAAGAAACGACAGTTGAAAATATGCAAGTACAACCTCCTGCACCTGCTGACAGCACCAGTAAAACTTCGAGAAAGTCGAAGCACAGTACGGCGTCGGTAAGGGCGAGAAGGGCGCAGTTGGCGTTAGAAGCCGCGAGGGAAAAAGCACGACTCAAAATGGATTTAATTGATAAGAAGCTCGCTATGGACCTAGCAGACCTAGAGAGCTCGGGTTCCGCCAAGGACCCCAGTGAGTATCAACACTGTAATGTGGAGGAGTGGTTAGAAAACAGTGAGCAGGAACCAGTGGGGGCCACCGCCCCGCAACCCTCCGCTACTGAACCCGCACTCAGGCCAGAACGCATGACCGCCGCGGTCACTCGCGACGGTACCAATGACACCATGCACATGCTGGCGAGTGCACTGAAGGACCTAGCTGCTGCCACCACTAACGGTACTAGTGGATCCAACGCAAAGATGCTCAACCGCCTGTGTACGCCAAAGGACTTGCCGTCATTTGGTGGTGACCCGTTAGAGTGGTTGCACTATAAGCAAGCGTATGACGAATCGTCCACAGTGTGCAACTTTAGTGACCGTGAGAACCTGTGGAGAATTAGAAAAAGTCTTCACGGACATGCTAAAGACGCAGTCACAGCGCTGTTGATCGGCGCCACGTCTCCAGACGTAGTGATGGATACGCTACAGCTGCAATTCGGAAATCCCGATGTCATAATAGCAAGAATATTGCAAGACATCAACAAATTACGACCGATGTCACATGAATATCATAGAGATATAGTTGAATTTTCAATAAAAATAAAGAACTGTGTAGCGGCAGTGTCAGCTATCGGCTATGAAGATTACCTGAAGGGTATGACCCTTATGTCCACGGTGTTGTCAAAACTACCTACAGTGCTTATCTCCAAATGGTCAGACTATAGTTATTCTATATTAGAAAACACGAAACCGAAATTTGTCATGTTATCAGAGTTTTTACACCTAGAAGCAAAGAAGGTGACACAATGCAGTGTGAACCTATCCACCGCCTCTATACCATCCGGTGTGCAACATAAAAATAGTTATTACAACAAACATAAATCACCTCAAACGGTACTTTTAAATAATAACCAACTTAAGAATGATAACAACAATGATAAGAGCGGTTTTTGTCACATGACAAAGCATACTCTGCCAGAGTGCAAGAAATTCAGAAGAGCACTACATAAAGACCGATGGACATACGTAAAACGTCGTGGTATTTGCTTCAAATGCCTGACGTCGCGACACAGGCATGAATGTTGTCCTTCTGTCGCGTGCGACATGGATAACTGCGGGCGACCGCACCACCGCTTGTTACATTATACCTACAAGAAGAGCACAAATAATGTAACAATAGAAGACGCCGATGATCACCAGGATCAGAAGGAACGTATCGACGTGCCCGAGGGTCAACGACCCCATCAACCTGAAAGTGTGACGAATATAAATTCAATGATAAACAGTACTGTATTGTTAAAAGTTGTGCGCGTAAACTTACACGGCCCAAAGGGAGTTTTCAGCGCGTGCGCGTTATTGGACGACGGGTCCACAGTTAGTCTTATCAGTGATCGTCTGACGTCACAATTAGGGTTGCACGGACGACGGGACACTATGCGTATCCGCGGTGCGTTTAATGGACATGAACTTATGTGCGATACAAATGTAGTTCGTCTCAATATGTCAACCTGTGAAGGAAATAGGTATGAACTTAATGCACGAAGTGTTGAGGATCTTAACTTACCTAGCCAAAGTTTATGTCTTGTAAATTGCAATAACTATAATCATTTGAAAAATGTAAAGTTTAGTTTATGTAACAAAAAGGTTAAACCGGAATTGCTTATTGGGCAAGATAATTATCATTTGTTAATACCTCTAGAGTGTAGGGTAGGTAAGCTGAATGAACCCTGTGCAACTCTCACTCCTCTGGGTTGGTGTGTACACGGAAGGGCAATGACGTCAGCGCAAGTGCAACATAGTACACTCCTCATCGGGAACTACGATGACCAGGTGGCTCAGGAGGAGGACAGACTCATGCTGCAGCAGTTGCACGAACAGGTAAGAACATCATTTACTATAGAGTCAATGGGGATATCTGGTAAGCTCCGGGAAAACGCCGACGATGTACGTGCTACGGAACACCTAGAAAATACAGCTGTTTTAATTAATAATAAGTGGTATGTAGGCCTTCCGTGGCGTGATTCTAACTGTAAGATGCCAGATTCTGAACCAACCGCGCTTACCAGGTTCAGAAGTGTAGAGAAGAAGATGGCCTTAAACGAGGGATTTGCCCAGCGATATAGGGAACGAGTACGACATCTTTTTGATAACGATTTTGCTGAGAAAGTAAATGCTTGTATTCTATTGTCAAAATTATGGTACTTACCTCATTTTGCAGTAGATAACCCGAACAAAAAGAAGCTTCGTCTAGTGTTTGACGCGGCTGCGAAAACGAAAGGCTTATCATTAAATGATTATTTACTTAAGGGTCCCGACATGCTCAAGTCATTATTTGGTATAATGTTAAGGTTTCGTGAATATAAGGTCGCGATCGCGGGAGATATCAAGGATATGTTTTTGCGTATTAAGATACTACCTCAAGATCAAGATTCTCTAAGGTTTTTATGGCGTGATGACGTCAACAGTTCCGTTAAATCGTTTAAAATGACGTCATTAATATTCGGTGCAAATTGTTCTCCTTTTGTCGCTCAATTTATTAGAAATAAAAATGCACAACGTTTTTCTTCAACTATGCCGTCAGCTGTTGAAGCAATAGATAGACAGCATTACATGGATGACTATATAGATAGTCAGCCTGACGAGTTAAAGTGTATTAATTTGGCTAAAGATATTATTTACGTTCATAAGGAAGGTAGCTTTACAGTATGTAACTGGCTGAGTAACAGCACTGAAATTTTAAATAACTTACCCAATGAGTTGCTCGCGAATAATGCTCACAAATTTCAAATAGGTCAGCAGCTTGATGGCGAACGTATCCTAGGACTTTTGTGGTACCCTCTTGATGATACCCTAGGTTTTGACGTGTCGTTTAAACGGATTCCGTCTAAAATATTAGATAGCCAGCGGCCTACTAAGAGAGAGGCATTAAGAGTAATTATGTCGATATTTGATATTTACGGTTTATTATCGCCGTTTACGATTAATGGTAAAATTATTTTACAGGAAACGTGGAAGTCAAATATTAACTGGGATGAGTGTCTAAATGATAAGATTTATGAAAAATGGTTAAAGTGGTTAAATAGCTTAAACTCAATAGGCGACATACACTTACCTAGATGCTACCTGAGCGCTAGTGTGAACGGCGCGAACGAGACGGCTCGTACGCCGCCCGTGAGTACACACACACAATGCGTTACCGCTCCGATAGATTACTCTGACTTGGAAATGCTTACACCAAATCATTTTTTATTAGGTACATCCTCGAACTTACCTTTGTTAGGTCAGTTTAATGACTCCGATTTGTTTTTACGTAAACAGTGGCGAACTTCACAAGCATTAGCCAACATGTTCTGGAAAAGGTGGGTGCATGAAATATTACCTCAAATGTTACCTCGTAAAAAGTGGAACACAGAGCTGCAGCGGCCGTTAGCGACGGGTGATCTAGTGTTTCTAGTTGATCCTGACGCTCCTCGCGGTGTTTGGCCTCGCGGTGTCATAGAGACTACGTTCCCAGGTAAGGATGGTCGAATACGAGTAGTTTTAGTGCGAACTACTACCGGCACTCTAAAGAGATCCGTATCTCGTGTCGCCAGAATACCAGTTGAGGAGTGAGTGCTGCCAGGGCATCACTAAGGGAGGGAATGTAGGCGACACGATTGAATCCTTTTTAGTTTATAAGTTTTTTATGTTTGAATTCATTTGTTATAAGAATAAATAGTTCTCGAACGCCGCGGAAGTAGTAAGCGCTGTCAAGGGGAGGGCGCGCGGGGGTGCAGCCCGGCCGGCGCCGATGCGCGGTGCGCGGAGGCGGCCGGCGAACAAATGAAAGGACAGTCAGTCGACGCACGAAAGCTTCCCTGTGAATCCACGCACACTGCTTCCGCGCGCTTGCACGTTTTTGCTAACAACCCTGGTTTTATTTCAATACAGTCCACCCACCATCTACACATATAATACAAATACTTCGGCTATTTTCGATTTCGGTTGTTAACAAAACTTCACAAAAAAAGAGAGTTTACAAATTAATCAAAGATGGCAAACGTAGATACAAAAAATAAATATTTTCCAAGATAAAAGCGAAACGTGTTTTTATTGTAAAATACACCACAACGTTAAATAACATTCTAAATAGTAGTTTATCTCTACAATTGGATGCAAGTAGAGAGCCTCCACGAGTAACGAGTAATGTTACCTAATTACGTCTGGTGCACCCTGTGCGGTCGACCTCGCTACCATCCTTGTTGACTGACCAAAGTGACCAATATCTATACCACGCCATGACCTGTTTCCATGTGTCATTGCTAAATGACCATGCCAATACGAAGAGGAATAGTGTAACACGTATTTAATATTAGGTCTAATATAAATTCAACGTTTCAATAAAACAATTTAATTGTTTTATTACTTGACAAAGTATTTATTAATTAATCTCATGTAACCTTACTTCATAAAGTTAATTAACTTGTTCTAGGAATACAATAGTTTGGGCTCGACTGGTGAGGTTTTAGGCTGACCTCAACCTTTGTCGTGTCGTTTCAAATATATCAATTAAATCTTAATAGGGTAAGGGCACTAAAACTGGTTACACATATGGAGTTACTCTAGTCATTAAAGTATATTGTTTCATTACACGTTTTACGAGATATTGGATGTACGTGAATAAGTAGATTTTAAGTTACTCCCGAAGAGATTATAATTATAATAGGAATTATATTATTAAGGAAAAATATGCGCTTGGAGATATATTTAAACAAACTGAATTTTGTTGTTGTTGATATCAACTGAAACTAGACAACTATACAGGAGATATTACAGTGCTCAAGTTTAATGTTCGCAGCTTCACGTGCTTTTTCAGGCACATCGATGACCACCTCTACTTCTTGAGTCCGGGCTGATACAGATTTTACTGTCCGGAAAACACAAATTATTTTTAACCCAGGATTCCAATGGACTTTCCGGACTTCAACACACGCAGCCGAATTAGCTATACAAAAATCAAACAAGCAAGAATAAAATCTTAGCTCATAACATTTCTATGAATATTATGAGCTCCATTGTATGCGTCCTTTTCAATATTCAAGAAAAACTCCTTCTACTTCCTTATCTTGGATTTAAATGAAATCTATCGACCGTTGGTAAATTGGATTGTGATAAGCAGATCCAATTATCCTTTTTCCTCATTCTTTTTGGAAGCAGAACCGGTCTGTAAAGTTCGCTGAGTTATTTGAACAAAACTGGGTTAGAAGAATTTTAACATTATAAAACTTCATACTGGTGTAATTAAGTTATGTAAGACAAAGAATATAGCGATTCTGATCGGATGAGTATGAAGATCCATTAATGTTATACATTTTGTAAGGAAACTTGGTAAAATGATAGACTGGAGCCTAAAACATTAAATACTTTTAAGCTCTAAGATTTATTTTATTTATCTTTTTATTTATCTGGCTGGTAGTGACTGGATGATGAAACGGGAGGGCGGGCTTTGTGACGTACCCTAGAGGAGGTCTACGTCTATCAGTGGATTTCAATAAGCTGATGAGATGTGTTGTGATGTGCTCTTTTTCTTAAAAAAAATATTAGATGAAACACTAATCGATTCAAATAATGAACCCTGGAATAAATATAAAGCTTTAAAACCGATTCCATAAAAGGATCTTCTTACACAGGAAAAATAACCGGACAGGACACAAAATGCCTCACACGCCTACAGCCCTACCTCGTAGACGCTACGTTCGTAGACCATTTGACGTAGCGAGATAATGCTCTACGATTTCATTGGTTGTTGCTACGTTAATGAGGTCTGTAAATGATTTACTAATGTTATTAATTATACAGTGTATCATACTAGAGTACTAGACCATAGCTATGTCTCTTAGAGTTCATGACTATTAGTGAGAATATGAATGTGCAATGTGCATAGCATAATACGCATATTGCAAGTGCCACATTCATCTATGTATACGTAGAAATGCTTGTATTTTAAACGTAGTACATTCATTTGGTAAGTATTACAGAAACCGTGTAAAATACCTCTTTTCCCTTACCGTTCACTTTTGATAAAGATTTCTTTCGTGAGTGAATTTTGGATTAAGGTCTAAAATTTTCTCGTCTTCCATCTTTTCTTACATATTTTTTTCTATTGCTGAGCCAAGGTAAATTAGAAGGCATACTTATGGCAAAACGCACTTACAGATTTTTGATTAAAATGTGTTCGTAGCACTAGCTTGATTTAACTTCTGTCCAGGATAGAGTTGTGTTGTAGGTAATTAAAATAAAATAGTCATAACCTTTTACTTATTACTAGCATGCACTATCCACGTTACTATAGTAGTATAGTATCAATCGGGTTGTCAGAATATATTGCGCTAAATGGCACGATAGCGGGCTGTACACGCCCGTAACTGAGGCAAACGACATCAATCACTCACATCGTTCAGTCACATCGTTCAGTCACGAGCTAAATGTATACACGTGGAGAATTGTACCTGTTATTTTCTACAGATTTACTTTATAGATTTTACAAAACGTTTCTCACGAACAACCTATTTATTTTAAATAAGTTTTTCTTTGTAATGGCTTGGTTCTTCTTCAGTGTGGGCTGTTACATACATATAATTAGGTCTGTAATGCCTTAATGGGCAGGCAGAATTATGATCTTTATAAGATGTCTATGTAGTATGTACACATTTCACCGCTCATTACAAAATCCAAGTAATATCCCTATTGTTTGAACCTACGCGCACGGTATCAGTGTCACCGCTTAATAAAAACCTGTGAAAACTTATCTGGGAATTGCTTCTATGATAAATTAAAGTCATCAAATTATGAGCTTAAGAATTTAAATATGTCTGGTATGTGACTTCTTTCATATTAGTACTCCTTGGTAAAAAGAGCAGCACAATACACATATTATCTGAGGAACTTAACCCGAGATACCCACACGTCATCTCTAAGCCCTAAGCTCAAGATATTTCGGTTATTATCATCCTTTAGAAAAGATAAGATGACATAATACATAGAGCTGTGGTTATGTAGACGTCTGACATTTCAATATGACATTTTTGTTTCCGTTACTACATGAAAAGGTAGGAGTATTATAATTTGTTTGTCTTCCTACTAAACTTCGCTAACATCATATTAGATTTTCCTTTCTATTGCATTGGAGACCAATTACCTTCTAAAGTACCTAGTGTCCGTTCCCTTCAACTCAATGCTTGTATAGAAGTCTGATGCAGCGAAGAGTCCACTTTGTACACACAGTGTACAAATTAAGTCGAATTTTACATTTCATCATCATCATCAGCCTATCTTAGTCCACTGCTGGACTAGGCCTCTCCTATGGCACGCCACTGAGCCCGATCTTTTACATTTAACAACAGCAAATATTATCAATATAAGAACTTATGTTCCACCTTAAGAGCCATTTCACAAAATTTTGACGTTCGAATTCTGTCAAATTTGTCATGTGTGCGTAGCACACCCACACAAAAACAATGCAAACAGTATAGCGCGAGATTTGAGACGGACATAAAAATCTTGATCGTTACGACAATGTTTCTTATTCAAGATTTATAAAAATATTTTTGATTCATTACTTATTTATTTAGACAAATTATAATTTCTACAATAATAATATAATCACCAAATATAAATATATCATGTTTTGTAAAATTTATTTTAATAATAAATGTATTAGATTGTATTTTTGGAGGATTATTACTCAATTACGCAAAAACGGTTAAAAGGATATAGAAAAAAAATTGCACATAGATAGTGTATAACCCGGATTAACATAATAAAGGCTACAAGCTACTTTTCATGCGTAGAAAAAATCCAAGTGCACCAAGTCGCGGACAAAAATAGTACAGGGGGCTTACCATGAACTTTCAAAATAATTGCCAAGTTCCGGGCAGTTTAACTTTGAAGGATAGCCTGACAGGTTTTCTATTTGTACCATGATCATTTCTATCAGAGCTGCAATGCATCGATTTCACATCTGCTGTATTGTCTCTGATCAGCAAAGTCTAATATCTTCATAATATAAACAAACGTTCGGAAATACTTATCCGCGACGTTACCGGTTTTACGGTTTAAAAAAATCGTATTGAAGTATTTGAATAACATGTTTTATTACGATGATAATAATTAAAACAATACGTTTTATTACCAAACATCGCATTAGACATGATTAAGATGCTAGAAACCTTTTCAACACTTAAAACAGATAATTTAGACACTTAATAAAACGATTACTATTTTCGAACGATGACAAGTACGTCAGTTGGTATTGTTTAAGAAATGGAACTACCACAAATTGAGGTGTTTAAATAAGAAACATTATGTTGATTTGTTTCTTAGAATCATAAGATAGCAATAAAAATCACCAATCCGTCTTCTCGTTTATAGCGATTGTCATATTATGGCTATTAAGGGTATAAAACCTGAATAGTACGTATACTATTCAATAATATAGCTGATAGAAGTAGGTATATCATTTAATAAATAATATTCTGGTCGTGTGGGGTAAAAATAAACACGTAGCATAATGTCACTAGATTTATTTTCGTAATCAACATCTTAATATAACAAATACTAAAGTTTTATTTAATGCCTCAAGATATATGTTTTCTTGATACCAAGCCCAACATTATAAACCACACTACAGCCATCACTACCCATACACCAGCCGATAGTTCTTCTGCCGGTCCTCTACAGTAATAGTCACAATAAACGATCTAGTTAGAGCACTGCTATCGTCCATGAAAATGACGATAGGTTGTTTTCAACTCGTTTAATTTATTTGGTTCAGATCGGTAGCTGATACGACCGTAGGCATGTCATGTACAAATTTCGTAGAAATCTTACAGCACAATGGACACCATGGCTTAGTCGAATACTTGCTAATAACTTTATGCAAAATACATTAAATATTATTTAGAAATCCACAACTATTGTCAAAAAGATTGTCAGTTTCAAACTGACATTATTTTCTCATTCCGTTTTACAGTAATTATAACTATGAAGTATGAACTTATGTTTCATTCTTAGAGAAAGGAGGTTTTATTAACATGAAGATCTTCAAAATAAACGTAATATTATGTAATTTCATCGTTACACTTTTGTATAATATGCTAAGTAGTACTTATACATGAAAAAACATGTATTTTATTTAAAATTAACCAAAACAGGTCAATAAAAGTTAGTTTTTCACACCGGTTTAATCTGACAGCAAAGTAGTTCAATTCTCGATGTTTGTATGTCAAAAATTACTTCATGGTACGGATATTTGCAGGCCAACTACTGTCACGTGATCGCTCGCCGGCTTAGATCACGTGACCGCTGGCTCGCCTGTTGTTTTAAGTGATCATGGTACAAAACAACAGGACAGTTCATTTTTCGTCGAAAACAGTCCTGCTATAAGGGTTCATGGTAAGCCCCCAGTCAAGATTAAAGTAGCTGAATATTAATCTAATAAAATATCTTAAACTAATAAAATAATATACTTTACTTGATAAGAAACAAAACCGAATGAAAATAATATATAGAAAATGAAAACGTTGTGGTCGTAGTATAAACATGCGTTTGCAATACGAATTTTCGTAATTTAAAATGAGAAAAAAGTGACACAGATCCCACCTCTTTGGGCGCTCGGGCCCGACTGATCTTCAACGTTTGTGCATCGTAATTTATTGTGATTTGGAGTGATATTGAACAACATATAATTTTTAATTAAATAACAGAATTTTAAAAATCTCTTTATTATTAGATTTCTTAAAGAGCATAGTTTATTATGACATGATTTTAAAATTAAAATATACCTTTATTCAAAACAAAAAGTCGCGTTAAAATTACAGTATAAACCGTGAAAATAGGTTTCAGTTTTATTTTTTTTATCAATTAAAAGTGTAATTAATCGAAAATGTGGCACCGTAAGTTTCAATGAACATATATGCCTAATGCTTACAGTATTTTATCATTTAAATTTGTGAATGTAAATGATAGAATTTGGAGCCCGAAATTGACTCTGCGATGATTTTTCAGAAAACTTGTTGCGGGAGATTGATCACCATATTACAATTAAGTTATTTTTTGTAAATCTATTAGCTTATGTGTCAATGCGAAAGATTGGTCTACATTTTACATTTATATATAAATTCCTAAATACCACCTAAGATGGTCAATTAGGCGTCCGAAATCTTAGAAAACTGCGTAAAAGTGTAAAATGGCTCTTAAGTCACAGCCACGTTTCTCAATTTTCTTTATATTTTTCCTTACATTGGCAGTAACATAATAGCGATAACACTCAAATCAACGTCAACTGGCTTTACTAAATAAACAGTAAAAAGTGATTGCTGAATATAACACTTAAGAAAGTTATATCAACACGTTCACGAAGAAGAAAACTTTGTTGATGTCGATAAGATACTAACTTAAGGTGAGGTTATGACAACATTTGCTTAGCTCTAACATTGACGTCAAACCATAAAACTTGGCAAATTAGCCAGATCCAGTAAAATAATATATCCTGCATACATTTGACATGCATACCATTCGTGTAGGTACTAAATAAATAGGCATGTATTCTGTATTTTCTTTCCAAGCTTTACAGTGACGTGTATTAATAAACAGGTTATCACCTGGGTGCAAATATTCTCTGACATCTTTTCATAAGCTTAGGTAAAACCCTCTTAATAAGTTCCTGCACACTTCCCAAGAAACCGCAGGACCGCAGCTATGAGCAGTTGTGAAGGAATATTGTCAAACGGATTACTGACATGAACACAGAGAGTCGGCGAACGCGTAAAAGTGAATGTTGCTGTCTAGAGAAGCCCTCAGCTGCTTTGCACCGATGTAAACTTAAGATAATAAAATATTATGATTTAATCTGTAGGATATATAGGCCCAAACATAATGTGTTGAAAAGTCTGAGGCCGTTAGATGAGTATGCCCTTTTTCTAGCGTTTATGAAGGAATATGCTACGAAAAGGCTAAGTCATATTTCATCGTTAACCAAGTAATATGTTAACTGTTGATTTTATGTTATATTTAATGCGTTGTTATACCTACAATTTTATCAATATCTAAACATACTAATAATTACAATATATTGCTGTGGTATGATACCCAAAGAAAATGTCTACGAGTATTATAATACAGTATCAACTAAATATTCAAAATAACAGCAAATACAAGTAAAAAGAACATCATACGTCTTATACCGTAGAAATAACGAGCTTTGCTTGCTTTTGTTCTATCAATCCTAATGTAAGTACAAATAATATAAAAGTTCAGTAGTCAAGTTAGAATACAATATTGTTTTGCTTTTGAGCTTTGATATACAAAATATATGATGATACAAACATGGGGGCGAAAATATAATAGAGTTTGAGGCGTTCAACTCAATGTGAGCGCGATAAAATGGCAATAGGCAGCCTATTTATTGGGACTTAAGATGAGCGACGATCAAAAACACACACCCTGTGGATACACAGCCGTGATAGCACGTTAAATATTATCAGGATGTAAAAGTGCAACCGTTTTCAACTCACTGCGCTTTATATCTGTGCATTCAAGATACTCGTAAAACAAACGCTCTCAATCTCTCACTATATTATCTGACACTAAAGTAAAATCCGTCTGTGTTCCACAATCGAGGCGAGAACACGGCACATTTTATTATACCTTAAATCTATTCTAATCCATACTAATATTATATACAATAGTGTCTGTCCATCTGGGCGTCTGTTACATTTTCACGGCTAAACCACTGAACCGATTTTGATGGGATTTAGTATGAAGTAAGCTTGAAACCTAAGGAAAAAAGGCAACTTTTTTCTTGACAAAAGCACGGATGAAAACTTATTAGTTTTAGTTTAAGTTTTACTTTTCTTATATACTTATTAGTAATAACATTCAAGAAGGCTACGAAGCTATGGCTATGTAACAAAAAATCGACCTATAAAATATAGTTTACTAACTTTAGTCCGCGGATTCGCTTGCGTTAATTTAGATTGTTAGTTAGTATTATAATATTTATATATATATATATATAGCTTTGGCGCGCGGCTTCGCCCGCGTTAACATCTATTTGAACACCTTGGAGGTATAAAAAAAAAAAATAACAGCCTATAACTGTCCCACTGCAGGGCAAAGGCCTCTTCTCGTATAGAGAAGGATTGAGCACTGATCACCACGCTAGCTCACTGCGGGTTGGCGATTTCAGATAATTAAATCCAGGTTTCCTTACGATGTTTTCCGTCACCGTCAGTCAGTGGTGTCTTAGAATATCTAAGAAAGTATTTATGACATTGAAAAAGTCACATTGATACTTGCCTGGGTTTGAACCTGCAACCTCGTGCATAGAAATCCGGTATGTCAACCACTAGGCCACCACGACATTTTTACCTTGGAGGTATGAATTTAAAAAAAAGTAGCCTATGTCCTTTCTTGGGTCTTAAACTTTCTACATACATCAAAATCCTTCCAGCGGTTTAGACGAAAAGACGTAACAGACAGACAGAATTACTTTCACATTTATAATATTAGTATGGAATATGGATTTCGTATTCAACATCGATTGAACCTCTGCACTCATCGTCCGCATTCTACAACTACTCTCTAACTAATCACAGCTGAAGACGTACGTTTTAAAACTTCCCTCAGGTAAAGTTCTGACAACAAATCCATACTAAGGTCATCATAGTTTTAATGGAGTCTCATTTTGATAAACTTCATTGAAGTGGTCTATAAAAACTTTAAAATTACTTTGGAGTTTGTCTTTCCTTTACATACAAATATTTTTTTGTATGACAAAAGAGCAGCACTGGTTAGAATAGTTAGTGTCTTTTCCGATTTAATATAGCGTTTCCGTCCAAAACATTTTCATTTTATTTAGTTTTCTCTTGTTACCCTACCTTTTCTTTTACTGTTTATATTTCAAAAACTGAATAATCTTTTTCCGCGTATCTTTTAGTTCAACTAAAACATTCACTTAATTCATTAAATAAGCCACGAATAGCAAAAAAACCTTTTTAATTAAAGATTGATTAATGGAGATCCCAAAGAAATATTTATCTTTAAATTACGCTCACTTTGTAGCAAGTGGCCATTTATTAACCGCTTTATCTTCTTCCATTTGTAAATAAAAACTAGCCCAGCCTGTCCAATACCGTCCCTGTTTTTATTTAAAAATGTGTTGCCATTTCATGAGCGTGGTCATTTACCACAGTGGCTGAACGAACACTCGTGTTTTTACCATGTGTTAAGCAATATATTTAAAAAAATATAGGCATAATATTAATAATTACTTAGCTAATCATGCAGAGCACAGATCGGTGCAGCTGCGCCGTGTTAGACTCTTTATATTAAGTATACATTTTCTTCAGCAAAATTTAATCAAGCATCGCTCAATCACGATGCTGTGTACTCAAAAAACGAACACTCCTTCTTTGACGTAGTACTAAACTCAAGTCTAGCATGCAAGGGGCACGTTAGACTACAAATGAACTTAGGTACTTTTTAGACTGAGTGACGTGATTTCAACAATAAAGAAGTCGTTTCCAGTTCAAGTCACGCTATAAAGATTAATTGATAAAGGAAATTAGTTCTTGCTGTAGGTAGGTAGCTGGAGCTATGTAATTCCTATTTGAACTGCATTTATTGCTTTAAGTGGAACTGTGAGTCATTTGCAAATGTCTATTTCTTTATACAAGACTCGCGTAGTTAAGTGTAACCATTTGTGTTTGTAACTACCTATAATGTAATTAAAATTAAGATTTATAATAATGGTCAATCGACACATGACTTGAATAATATCGTTCATATTCACGTAAATGAAAAAAATCTTTTACAGCAAATCCCTGCTATACTACGAAGGCTATTTAATAAAAAAAAATTAATAAAAAATAAAAACCTCCTTCAAAACACTCTAAAGTGAAAAATAATATTTTATCACATCACTTTACATAAGCGAAGTGGAATTCGGCGCCAAATCCCAACATCCATTATGCAATTCAGAAAACAAGTACTTACACGATATATTTAATCCAGGAAAGTGATAGGAGGGAGATCAACGCACCCCCACTCCCTCGTGGGAGTAGTAGTCGATAACTAACCACTAACAAAAACAAGGAAGACCTTGTAAGTGGTCAGTTATCGACTACTACTTAAGCAATATCATCATCATATCATCAAGATACAGGCGTTTTGATGTGATCCAATGAGGAGTTCCGTTCCATATCTTTAAAGTTCATCATCAGGTAATGACAAAATTTCTAGGGGACCAATCGGAAAGTAAACCCAATCATATGAAAAAAAAATTCAATTCCATAAATGACTGAGTTATGAGGGAACATACATAAAAAAAAAGATCCCGACGAATTGAGAAAGTCCTCCTTTTTTTCTAAGTCGGTTAAAAACGTAAACCAACATAACAAATTCCATAAGAAATCGCACCCAAGGCACCCCTACATCGAAAGTATCGCGGGCCGATCGTTATAGGCTCGATACACAGTCTGTCGATAGACGTTACCCTCCAGTGCCTACATAGATAATGGCCACATCCCTTTTGTCCGTTTATCTATTAAACGTCCTCGCCAGCCAGGATAGTTACCGTCTCACTATAATACCTATATAACGTTATTTGTCTCATGTAGGTTTCATAGTTGAGTTTCAAGCCTATGTTATATAGCTACTACATGATATATTGGATGATATATTGTATCAAGCCGACACAATATATACATAGCCTAGCCTACCAGAATATATACCATTCAAATCCTCCACGTAGTTTCTTGTTTTAGTTATAACTAGTTAACTAGGTACATTCGTATTCATTGCACCTCTCCTGTACACCTCTAATGTAAATTTCCAGTCATGAAAACCTTTTCACAATAATTGTCAACAAGAGTTCTCCAACAAGTAGGTACATTTCAACGATAATTGTCTCCTGAACAAAAGGAAAAGTATTACCTACCCACATACATTTGTCCTAATGGTTCACCTGCTGTTAAACATTTACAGTCGTCCTAAACATAAAGGTTTTACACTCGAATATTGATGAGATCCTGACGCTACGGTCCGCTTAAGTGCTAGACATTAGATGAACGGTCCGTCCGATATTGCAACGCTTTTACTCTTTAAAACAGGGTGTTCTAATGTAGCGAGTAAACTACAAAAGACTTAAAAAATAAAGACGATTATTTTAAAGCGCAAATAGAAAGTAAAATGTTCGAATGTCGTAGAAGGAAGTTGAGACAAAGGTAAAGGATGAAGCGGCAGCCATTGTACGACAAGAGCCTTCTCTTTTCCCGTTATTTTAAATTTAGCTTTCTACCGACCATCTCTGTCTGGTAGCTTCAGTTATTTCAGTTTCAGTGAGGTTTCTTTCATGATTTTATTCAATAAAAACATTGGTAGAATTCATACTCGACGTACGTAGGAGTATTTCATATTTCAACGGTATGTCTAGAATGATTAATAGGTAACGTTAGTAAAGTTATCAACGCAACAATTGAACAATCGAGCTTTGAAATATTTGAAGCTGGTTTGGTTAGCCAATGATTTACCAACAAAACCCAAACATGCTTAATTTAGAGCATTGGGTACATTTACGCTTGCCATTACTACACTTGCTGGCAATTCACTGCATAATTAACTACATGTACTATGATTGTAAAAGCGCATTTGGGAATCAACCCCCAATAATTTGAGTTTAATTAATTGAGCATTTCAACATCGTTACAATATTGTGGCGTTGCAAAACTATTATTTGTTGTATGACTGAATGCCTCTCAACATTTATTGAAAGACAAACAGCATAGAACATAGGTATAACTAATCCATGTTGCCCAATTTCGTGTGACCAAATTATTTTTATTAGTTCCAAAATACATACTTCTTAATAAACAAACTCTATTCATGTTAGCAAAAATTTAATCTTGTATCTCTTTACTCAGGTGCGCATCCATGCTACGATGCTAGACGACCTCGCGCCCACGATAGCGTCCAACAGAACGACGTTAGCGGGCTCCGACCACAGCTTCTACGTCACATTCTTCGATGACGTCAACAACAGATACGTGAATACCAGTCACAATGTTACCGAGGTAAGAAATCACATATTGCTTTACTCTCTACCAAAAATTTCAATTTATCCGGTTACGTTCCTTAATAAATTAGATTAAATTAAAGGGTCATATAAGCCTTTATGTTCAATGAATAGTTTTATTGATAGATTTAAGTGGCACTTAGGTTTAATAATTGTTTACAAGTAGATAAGGTGGTAAATATCCATTAAGTAGGTATTTGGAAAAATGATATTGGAGGTCAGTACGATACCTGCGAGTACCAGAAGTATTTGAAAAAAAAAACAATTATGGTAGGTACTACAATTTTCTGACACTTTCGCGTATACAACTACAAATATTTATAATAAAATCCTGTCAATTTACATTTACTTCCAACAGATCCCTTACGATGCAGCAATCAACTCTTATCTGCCGGTTTTTATCTATGCCGACGCGAAGAAAGTGTGAAAAAGCGTTGAATGAATGAGAAAGACTTAGTTCAATCCAACACTTTCAAAACGCTGGTGTTGGAAGTCTAGATTGAACGGAGTCTAACGACCGACTATTAAAGACGTGTAAAAGAACTTGTATTTTTATGATAGTATATTCTGTAAATACTTTTCTGTGTAGAAGGTATAGAACCTTAACCTAGCTGTATACTTATTTCACGTCTGCATAGACTAGGGTTAACCCTGTTTCAATCGCCTGCAAACATTGCGACCCGCACCTACTAACCAAACCCATAATATTCATAATTGCTAGATGACATGAAAAGCAACATGTATAGGACGCTAAACATAGTGTCGGTACACGTGATGCTCACGCGATATATTTTTGCCAAGTATATTTTGTGTAAAGTTATATAATGTGTTTTTTAGGAATAGTTAATAATAAGTAAGAACATCTTTAACACATAGAAGATTACCGCAATTGTTTGATTTGATGATAAGATAACATCTGCAGCTAATATTAAATGGTTACAAATTCAGACACTTCTTGTTACAAGCTACACTCGTATTGCCAGTTACTTAATGAGACTGCTAATCATGCTCCTTTATACAATGTAAAAAACTATATTCTTAAACTCAAGAAAATACGAAAACCGATAGCGTAAACACAACTGCGTCGCTGGATGAAACTTCATATGTTACTACAAAACGAATTGGTCCCCTACGAAGCTGACTGTTGTGAATTTCCTTTCAGAAATATACATAGGTACTCACATCTGATACCTATATGCCTAGCAAGATAAGCAGAGACGACAGATTTCCATTTGTTAAGATCCTGACCTGCGCCTTTCTATTTATTCATGCTCACCACAACTCATAATGAAATTGGTTTTGCCTTTTGTATTTACCAAATCTATAAAAGTGTCGCATTAGTCTACCTTCACGAGTACTATAAAAATATTCGCAAAAATTTTAAATCTATTGCTTTTGCTTTTACGTTAATACGATCAAAATTATACAGTAGCAACAAAAAGATTCGCCCATTTCGCAATTTGTTCTGAATTCATTTATTCGATGCTTGGTTTCTGTTGTCACACTTTTTTGTTACAATGAATGCCTATCCGTCTGATTTCTACAATTGCTAGAGGCAACGAGTTTTGGAGCTAAAAAAATTACGATTCGTGTCCATTTTCATCTATTTTTACAAAATATTTTCCCAATTTTATTTTACAAAGAATATTTTAACAATATAGGATAACTGAAAAGTAATTGCTTTGTACCGCACGGAGTGGGATCCCTAAGAAACATTCACTTATTTTTAAAATCCTCGGTAATGTATAATGAAGTATTTGCAATGACACATAGAATTAACCCTGATTTCTGACCAGTCTGTACCACAGCCAAGCTTGTGTTTGTCATGGAATAATTTTGGTGCAGGCGTACCAGTCGTTTATCCTGCCGTGGTGGCGGCAGGTGCTGTGGACAGTGCTGTTTGCCGGCATGGTGGTCGTGGCCACCGTCGGCAACCTCGTCGTCATATGGATAGTCCTGGCCAACAAGAGGATGAGAAGCGTCACCAATTACTTCTTAGGTAAGAAGAATGAAAATAAAAAAGTTTTTTTTCGAAATATCCAATAGGTACCTATAATAAAAGCTACATAACTATCTATGCTCGGTATGTCAGTGACGGACTGTTTATCTTTTCAGTCAAAACACAATACTCGGTCATCAATTTTCGGAATCCAATTAATTTTAATACTTTATTGTAGATAATAAATTGCAAAACAGCAATCACAGTTTATTTCTCTACTATCTATAATTTAACTGGGAGTATTATGTAAATGAAATAAGAATCGTATTTATAATTAACGGAAACAATAATAATAATTGTTTGATAATATTCTTAAATTGTAAAAACTTACATCATTAAGGAAAAATATGGAAGATAATTCGTTTAAAACTCTGTATACAAAATCCAAACGATGCTAAACTATTTGTGGATGTTCAGAGGAAGCATTCTCGTGTATCGTTGTTTTTAATTATTACGGACGCGCCTTCGCTGCTTGAAGTAAGAAATAAAACGAGAACAACGCAGGTATTCCTGTTGATATTTTAAATGTTTCTCCACGTTACGTACCGAGTTGGTACTTTAAGTACCATAATTTACTTTCAAAGGAACAAATATAACGAGTTAACGAGATATAATCCTTATAGTTGTTGGATATGATCGCTATATTTAATACTAACTGTGGAGTTTTGGTTTTTCTTCATAGCGACATTTTGAAGCCACACTACTATACAGAACATAATCATAACATCACGCCTGTATTCCCCAAAAGGAGAGCTTAAATAGGGATTCTGTGACAGCGGGCGAGCCTCTTGCAGAAATCATTACTCCGTATTACTACTGACAAGTACCTAATAGCAAAACCCTTAAACACTGTCAAATCAGACCTAGGACCTTACGCTCAGCAGTCGTGTGACGTCAAAATCCTATCAATTACGTGCTATGTTTCTTTTGCAGTTAACCTATCAGTAGCGGACGCGATGGTATCGACCCTGAACGTGACATTCAACTTCACCTACATGCTGAACTCCGATTGGCCGTTCGGACACTTCTATTGCAAGTTCTGTCAGTTTATCGCAGTCCTCAGTATATCTGCCTCCGTGTTTACGCTGCTAGCCATAAGCGTGGATAGGTAAGTTTAGTGCAAAATTGGTTGGGTACTGGGCCTTTACTATGAACTCCTAAAGCAGGACATTTTCCGTTAAGGAAGCGATACGCCACAATATCCTGAACGTGGCGGCGGCGGCGTCTCGCTTCTACAACGAAGAAGGGGCTGATCGCCTTTTATATAGGCAGATGTTATTAATAAAATATCAGCCTACACCTGTCCCATTATATGGAAAAGGTGTTTTAAATAATTAGACGAAACTAATTTTATTACCACACTAGCTCGATACTTGTTTGTGATTCCTGGCCTTTAGATTTTTGTTTTATATACTTAGGCTGAAATTAGTATAATTTATGATCATAAATTAAATACTGTTTCCCTTCTTAGAAGAAAACGAACGTAATTTTGTACAGTACCTGCATAAAATTGTAATAATGCGTCTCAGGACGGTAGCTCTTCGTTATTAAACTAGTTAGTACTCAACATAAAGAGCTCTGCAAAAATGGTGAAAAATTTCATTATCCGTGAAATGAAAAGAAATCTTACAACTATAGGTACCTAAGTGATATTCAGTGCCTATCGACATAGACACATACAATAAGTAAGTACCTAATTTTAAAAACACTGTGTTTTATTCATTAAAACATTTAAACTTTGAACCAACCCCTAAATTGTAACTTCTGTAATGTAATATAAACTGTTTCAAAGTTAATGTACGCGAATTACGTGTGTAGCTCACTGAATTTGAAATGTATCAAACATAAATACCAGTGGACCGCAAACAAGAGAATTCAGTATTCTATTTGTTTTAAAGTTTTGTTTTCCTACCACGCATACATACAGTTGCAAATGTATGTAATTATTACATTCACAAATTTAAAGTTAAAGAGGAACCAGTGAAGTGTCGAAAAAATCGGTCGAAAAAAAAATAGAAATATATTACGAGAATGGAACACTATTTTACGTTTATGCTCAAGCTAGTCCGACACATTTTTGCATCACACTAAGTAACGGTTTTACAAAAACATTATTTGATTATTCGGGAATATTTAATTAACAGAATATTTTGAACTTTGATTATGTTAAATAATATAGTTTGTTGCCAGGATTATAGACCACTCACACACTTGTAAAGGGGAATGCCCACGGATGGTATCGCTAAAATTTGAATTGTGTCATTAGCTAAATATATTGAAAATTCCTGTTTTTATTTATAATAATTTTTTAACTTGTTATTACCCTTCTACTTCTCCGGATAAATTCTGATAAAGTAAAAAGCATAATAAATGACTAAATCCTAGAAAAGAGGAAAGCAGTGTTGCCATTTCTTAAGTAATTAATTTGAATAAGAGATAATTCCTTGATAATCGATAAAACATAACGATTCCAGGAAAATATCTTTTGTTTTTAAGGAAAACACACTCATGTGGTATTTTAATAATTAAAATAGGTTTAATGTGTAATATGAAGGTAATGCGGAAAAACTCGACGTAACCAAGCAATAACTGTGGGTATGCTAGCTCATTCTTTCATATTAAGCATAAATAATGTTGGTATGTTTAGTAAAAAAAATTGAATTATAAGCGAAATACGTGAACTGCGTTGTACTGCGGTTCCATACCAGAACCCGGTATGCGCACAGTCAGCGGTTTGACAGGTCATACCGGGAGCCGGTATAGCCCACAGACTAGGTGATAAAAAACAGATTGACCATAGGTTAAGAACGTTTCACAGTGTATTTCATGATAGTAATCATGCGACTAGTAGGGGATTTACCTCACAGACCAGGTATTTACTGCCTTACTCGATTATTTTGTCTTTAGCTGTTGTTATAGCTCACAATGAGCTATTGAATCGTTTTCCATTAAGGGAGCAAGACTGCGTGTTTAAATTATTTATTTCAATAATAAAATACTAAATCTAAGAAAACTAGGTTTCTTTTCGAATGCTCGAAAGTATCGATTACATTTGGATTAATCAATCAAAACGCCTGGCAACACTGATGACTGCTTCTGTCATTATTTACTTTGATTATTTATTCACGTTACACTTTTGTTGTTTTGAATGTTTATTTGTGTGGTTGTGATTAGTTACAATCAACAAAAATAAGGAAAAGTGATAGTGAGACAGAGACTGTATTAGTTAACATGGAAAACCCACGGTCTGTTAATTGTTCACTTCGACAACGTCATATTATACGTTGGCAGTCGTCGGCAAAGTTAATGATTCTGTCTACAATACTTTAGCATCTTGGATTGCACCCACACCAGTAAGTCGTGATGATTGTTACCTTATTCGTAGGACAGTTAACGTGGCATACCATCATTCAATAAAAATCAAGTATCGAATGGATTGCTTCTAAAAATGAAACATGCAAACTATTTTATCGCCAATATTAAAAAGATGTAATTATTTGACGTTACAGGTTTCACGTGAGGGCGTGATTTGCATTAAATGTTCAGTAGCTTTGCCAGAGGCTATAAACAGGAACTGCAACAATTCCTGAGTTTGGACATACTAGTGTATGTTTTGCATGTGGAGTATCTATAATGCATACACATACATCAAGAGTGCCTATATATTGTGACGAAAGGAATATTATAATTCAATGGATATCTCCTCATTTGGTAGGTACCTTTGTAAAATAATGTCTATCAAAGGATTTTTGCGTCCTGGCCAAATCAAATGCAGCCTGCACTTTGTGTGAACATCATTGCACTATTCCACTAATACCTACATTCTATACACCTACTAATTTATTGATGCCACATAAAGCTTCATTCCTTTAATGCAAATGTGTTGTGGAGTGGTGTTCTCACCAGATACTAGGGAGCGCACCGTGGAGGAAAAGTCATAGATGGTCTGGAGGCTAGCGGCATAGTTGACTTATATTCTCACATAGTGCCGGCTGCATTCTATTTGACTGAACTGCAGAACATAGCTAGTCTGTCTGTGATAAATCTTTTCTTTCCCAGTTAATAGTTAGTACATTTAGTTATGTAACAAAACCCACATGACCCTAAGATACAGAAATGTCTTATTTTTAGGTTCCACATCTAGAAAGAGTGTGTCAAGCCTGTTGGATGGCAGCTAGAAGAAATGTGCAACAACATTTGCAACAGGATGCAAATAGAGATACTTCTGGTGCTGAAATAGAGAATGTACAGGCTCCTGAGCTACCACCGCTTCCACAGGAATCATTGTTTCAACCACAAAGAAGGCAACAAGAACCAACTATTACCTACACTTAGTAGATACAAGCGTGCTACTGCTAAAACAAGACATTTTATATTTCCAGGTTGTGAAAATGTAATATGCTTAATAGTTCCTATGATTTTAAAATAAATTATACTCTTTCATGTCATTTATTTAAATAAATTATATGCTACACTCAGTTTTTATTTCAATTTCCTATATTTATATATTTTAGGTAAGATTTTAGGTTAGTAGAAAGGTATATTTCGATTCATTCTATTAAATAGTGGTTTTCTAAAGAATAGAATTTCTGGCGAAGTGATAGACGTTACGTTACGTCGATTCCAGTTTTTTCCTAGAAATTAATAACGCAGCGATATTCCTTAGATACTTTACGCGTTAGTTTTAAAGAAGTGAGTTTAGAGAGTAAGTGCGAATTGATTTCGCGTGATTTAGAGATGTAAGGAATATACTCTTAATAGGTACAGGTATTATAATACAAGCCACTCGTATTCATATTAGGATAAGCGAATGTAAATATTACGAATACGCCGTATTCGTCAAATATTAGTCAGCAAAGATTTACGATTGGCAGGCGGTTACCGCGCTGGCGATCACTGGCCTAATCCGTGTAACGTCGCGTCACGCGAAATACAACCGAATAGGTAGCAACGTTTAATATTAAAAGCGAGTAGCGAATTTTGAATCGTTGACTAATATTTGACTAATACCCAGTAATAGGTATGGTATCCTAATACGAGTTAACTAATATATTCAATATTATGAATACCTAAATATCATCCTAATATAACATCTCTAGCGTGATTGCGCGACGTAGCGTTAGGTACCTACTTACAACTGCGCGCGCAGCGTTAGGTACAATTGCGCGCGCAGCATTATTTAGTCATTTCTTGTTATTCATCACAAAATTGCCGTTGATTCCGGAGAGTTATCAAAATAATAATAACTGTATTTGAAAGTGCTGGAATCAAGCTATAAATTAAGCTTCATTAGATTAAGACACAAAAGATTTTATAGCGATACTAAGTGTCATAGTCACTTGGGCATTCTCCTTTGCCTCAGTTTAGTCGAAACGGCTTGTATTCGCTGTGGCGTGCGAAGACTATTAATCGCAGGCCTCCTTTTTTTACTAAACATACATTGGTTGGGATATGAATCCATTTTTTATATTACACCAGACCCTAAGGTTGTCAATACACCTATTTTCAAACAATGAGTCCTAACATAGGAAATCCATTACCTATATTCGTCGCCGCAGCTTTTAGCGACCCTGTTCTTGTTCGCCACACCTCGCTAACGTCTTCCTTCACATAAATTGTCAGTTAGACACCAATATCTTTATTTCTTCCTTCAGAAATATACGCCCCTTACTGGTAATTTCTTCAGAATCGTGTATTTCCAGACTCGGTTAAAATATTGGCGGGCCATTAATAAATTTATTAGTCCCAGAATTACACCTGCAACGCCTAACGCATTCATCCAAATAGTAACTGAGCTAAGATTACGACTATTAATTAATTATTTTACTGAAAATCAAAATAATAATCTATTCTATTCCTCACATAATGTCACAACGTGAGCAATTTAATAAAATTGTATTCTCGTTAAGTTTCTGGGAGTGATAAAAGATATAAATGTGATTTAATATTTGTTCTCAGAAAGCTAAGCGCCTAAGGCTCATAAAGATAAAAGTAATTATTATATCCCAAAAAAATAATATCACGAATACGTAACACGCCTAACATGTTCAGAATTCAGATTAACGGGTGAAGTAATCCATTGCTTATTCGTACTCCCTGGAAGGACAAAATAGCAATATAGAAGATTTATTTTTCCGCTTAAGTCGTTTGAATCAAGCATTAAAAATATGAACTTTGCGATTTTTGTTGATGAATTCGTTTCGTTGTTATGCTATTTTTATATTATTTACCGAGGTTTTTGATTTAATCTAGAAATTGTTTATTTCATATAAATTCCAACTAGCACTATAGTTCTGTTATAACAGTGATGGATAAGATGTTAGTGGTGTTTATATAACGGAGTTAAAAACGAGAAAAAACCGTGAGGATAGATTTCTTGGTGAACTTTTGATCAAAAGTTTGAAAAAATTTGAAGAAACACCCTTAAATACTTACTCAAAATTCCTGTAAGTTCTGATTTAGCTAATAGATTCACGGGCTGATGATAATTGTAAAGGTCGATTGTCTTTGTATTGTACCCAATAATCGTGCACGGAGTGTAAAGAACGGTAACTGCCAAAAGGATTAATCAATCTAAATTGATAAAGGAAATTTGAAAAATGATGGACACGAGCGGGATTCGAACCCGCGACCTTCGCCGATCCGTGGCGCTGCTCTAACCAACTGAGCCACCGTGTCGCTGCTCGCATCCATCGAATTTCAAGTTCCCTTTTTTTTTTAGTATTTACGTCTTAAGGGTGACACGGTGGCTCAGTTGGTTAGAGCAGCGCCACGGATCGGCGAAGGTCGCGGGTTCGAATCCCGCTCGTGTCCATCATTTTTCAAATTTCCTTTATCAATTTAGATTCAAGCTTAGCGTGGGCAACATGCTAAAATGGCACCAAAAGTTAATCAATGTTTAATTGGAACAGAGAAATATACTTCTGTCTCTTTCAAGTGTATATTATTCTGAGTTTTGTTGCACAGATATGTGGCCATCATGAGCCCGCTGCGGCCAAGGCTGGGAAAGAGAGCGACGCTTGGTATCACTGCCGCCATCTGGGTGTTGAGCTCCATCCTCAGCACACCCAATCTGGTCTACTTTACAACCGAAATGGATTACCTGCCTGACGGAACAATAAGGTATCTAGCCTGAAAGCAAGTCGTCAACCTATAATATTTAGTTTCGGTAATCTATTACAAAAAACATTTTTTTAAGTTATTGCGTATTAGCTTAATATGCCAAGTTTGACAAAATACTCTCAAGATCAATCATAATAAATCTTGAATAATTCTCATCATGTCATTCCTGACAAGAATTGCTACGTAATGAGCCAGTTTCCAAATAAAT
The DNA here is from genome assembly GCA_905340225.1 of Abrostola tripartita. NCBI lineage: Eukaryota > Metazoa > Arthropoda > Insecta > Lepidoptera > Noctuidae > Abrostola > Abrostola tripartita. Next base: position 5,420,271 of record HG996494.1, read on the forward strand.
TTCAATCATAAAGGCCCAAAAAATAAGTTCCGATGGAAGCTTCATCAAGTCTAAACTTGAGAGCACAAAGGATTAACAATTAAACTCTTGGCCGCAATACCTTTTTCCTCCAAAACGATGGCAATCGCAGAAACTATTATCTTGAAGGCCATAAAATGTTTTAGATGGTAACTTTGCCAAGTTTAATGCTTTGCTTTACAGGCGGGTGTGCTTCTCTGAATGGCCTGATGGTATTACCACCATGTCTCAACTGGAATACTGGTAAGTACCGATCTCGATACGTATCATTAAGCAGGTCTTAAATCTATATTATTGGATAAAGGATAGTTCTACTCACTTCTATAACTTCTGTGACTGCGAGGATAAAGTTAAATCAATGCAAAATTTATTCATGCTTAGGTATAGTTACCTTCTTATTTCACAACTCAAGACTTATTTTTTTGCTAAAATATTTATTTTTGGGGCAGACTCTGTTCTTATAAATCATCATCAGCCGGAAGACGTCGACTGTTAAACAAAGACGGGAGGCCCTTAGAACCCCACAATAAACGTCAAATATTATTTCGATAATAATTATCAACCGTTTAAATACTACCTGTAATACCTAATACAACTGTTAATATTATTAAATACAGGTATAACGTGGCGTTTATGGTGCTGACATACTTCTTGCCAATCATGTCGATGACGTATACGTACTCGAGGGTCGGCGTGGAGCTCTGGGGCTCGCAATCAATTGGAGAATGCACGCAAAGGCAACTGGACAACGTTAAAAGCAAACGCAGGGTGAGATTTCTAAATATCAACTTTTTTTACAATTCTTCATTACAAATAACTTAAAACTTCATTATATAATTCATTTTACTTGTGGATGTAATAATTTAAATATGTTTAATTAATTTACATTGGACAGAAAGATGTATTTTGTTTTAACTTTCAGGTTCGCTGTAGTAAAGTATTAATTATAATCAATTCATCATATTGTTTCTCGTATGTGTAATAATTTAAACGTAACATTTTTATGTCACATTATTCGTTCTGCTTTTGTGAAAATATGTTATCATTTTACCATAAAGTTTTGTTGGTAATGCATGGGAATTTGATACAGGCATTTTTTGATTAAATTCTAGCAGAGCAATATGTCCTCCACATTGTTTGCATTGTTTGGCGTGTATAATTCATACGATATTGATATATTATTAAGCTCAAGTCATATGATTCTAAGTTTATCTATATATTCTAAATTCATCCTAACCTAATTTTTGTGTCACTACTTACCTACCGACCTACGAGGCTACGTAACATTTTGCAATATTGAAATGGCAGGACAAGTAAGAGGCATTGAAGTCAAGAGTACGTCGAAGCTCCAAATTCAAATTATGGCCTACACTGTTGATGTCTGTCTGGGCAATATAAAAAACCCAATACAATAAATAAAACAGACAAGTCTCATCAGTCATGCAATCACTCTTATCGGCTTAAATCGCCTCAGTGTTGGCTCTTCACTTTTCAAGTATAATCTCTATATTTACTTACAGGCACTGCATTTATTGGGTCCTTACCCAATCCAATTTGCAGAGCTTGTCTTTTAAGTCTATCTCTCTTCCATTAATAAGTAATTGGCTTATGATTTCTATCTCAATTATTTGCATCTGAAAACTGGTTCCAATTTAATTCCTTTCACCATCGATCCGAGAAAACCCTTAAAAGTTTTAAAGCTTATTATAATTTCATCCTTGTTTTAATAAAATCACTTCTAAACTCCTCGGCGCTTACTATGACCGTATTTCAAGGGCCAGTATACTCTTTAAGCTTTGAAATATTATATCCTGTGTAAATTGAATATCACTTTTTGTCTATTGTCTTTCTTTTGTTTATAAGATTTGGATTTATGAATCTATTCTTACCTGATTCTTATTTCCTATATGAGATTGATTTCCCGTGGGATGCATGTGGCAGCTTGAACTTAAAATTTTCTGATGATGTTCGAATTTGTGAGTGAAAGAATGGTGATAACGAGAGGACATTCTATATGACTTTAATTATATTGCAACTTACAACCCCAACTCTCAAAAGTTAGAGTTAGAATTGGATTTGCATGTCTCGCAATACTTTACAATATAGAACATATCAGGCACTTTTGACAGTTTTTTCGGAAAGTCGAAAATACTTACTTTGTTTAAAAACCTGTGAATATTTTCGGATAATTATTCGAAACTAAATTCAGAATTGGAATTTTTCTAATTACGAGTTTCTTATTTAATTAAAATAGCTTTTATTTGTTATCAGGTAGTGAAAATGATGATAGTAGTGGTGGTTATATTTGCCGTCTGTTGGCTGCCATTCCACGTGTACTTCTTGGTGACATCCTACTACCCCGACGTTGTTAACTACACACACATCCAGGAGATTTACTTGGGCATCTACTGGCTGGCCATGAGTAACTCCATGTACAATCCCATCATTTACTGTTGGATGAATTCCAAGTAAGTTGTCATCTTTTAAAACATTTATAACTTAAGTATGATCATATCAACCTGAGTTAAACGGCTTATAAATTCTAGAAGTTATTGAGCAGAACATTTGTAGATTTCTCTCTCTATCACATTTGTTCAATGTGCAAAAAATATTACTTTTTTGTGTCAGCAGATCATAGGCTCGGATATAAATCTATTTAAATCACACAGTTTCAATCATTCGGGAACCTAAGATAAATGACCCTCTGTTACAAGATAGAAACTTTACTAAATTAGGGTCCAGATGTCAAAGTTCCGAAGAGAGACCTGCAAAGTTATTTCCATTTAAATAATAGCCCCTGCGAAACATAAACTGTTTTAGCAAGGATCATTACGTGAGTTAGTTTCTAAGTTTATATCACGATTCAATATTAAATCGGTTTCACAAAAACATCCTAAACAAGCAAAATAAATCATTCTTGACAAAGCAGCATTATTCATCTGAATCTCTATTTTTTATAGGCGTCTTTATTCTATATTTTTGTATTGCATATTTATTTCAGAAATCGAATAATCTACTAAAATAATATTTATAAGCCTTTACATAATATTATGATTCATACAGATTCCGAAGAGGTTTCAAGCAATTCTTCTGGTGTTGCGGTGTTTTCGGCGGAAGTGGCTTAGATAGACGACGAGCCTTTGGAACAGAACGGCTTGACAGATCGGTTCGATCCTTATCACCCAGCAGGAAGAATGGTACCAGTAAGCTCATAATAACCCTTTTTAATCACATAAAAACGAGGCTTTTTGTAGATGCTTATTCCATAGGATTCTTGATTCGATGAAGGTTCTGATATAAAGGTTCGATAGAATTAGGATTATTTCATTTGACATCAAAAGTAAATGCAAAATTATAGATATATTTACTTGGGAAGCATATCTGACAACCCGGTCTTGTAATAGCTTCTAATTAAGCCATCCATCTACATCTAGTCGGAAAACCAAACGGAACTTGAAGTCTGTTTTGCCTTTCTGGCCCCTTAGCTTTAAAACTCTTCCTTTCATAATCTAGCTAGAATATTTGGATATGTAATTTAAAGATGAGTGTTCCTTTTTCGTAGGTTTGTTCAAGACAACAAAATTCATCAAAAACCCACCTGGCTCTCCCCACTTGCTTCATGCAAATAAATTACACAAGTAAATGATGCCGAGGAGCCAAGTTCAGTAACTTTTATCAGACTTTATCGATGTTATAGACCTATCAAACATGACACACTCGAGATGGCTTCAAGTTCGTCAGTAGTTAAGCAGATTTTTTCTTAATTCCATTCTTGATATCTTAATTCGCTTCCTCATTCATTGCTTTCATTTTGAGATGGCTCGAACTCTGCAGCGCCTTTTTCACAGTCTGTCTGTAAATCGAACTACTGTCATTATTAATACTGATCATCAGGAATGCTATATTCGGACAGAAAACGAGAGTGAAAAGCAGGATACTTATAGTAGAATCTTTCCACAGGTACAATTAGGATTTCGATGCACAGCACTTACAACCAAACGCTGGTGAGCACGGCCTGACAGCGGCGAGGCGCGTCCGGCCCGCACGCTGACTGCGGCGCTAGTGACGCGCACGGGGCGCACCCCGCGCAGCACGCCACCGAGCGCACGTGGATATGACGCGAGCATCGCGGCCCGCGCGCGCCACGCACTCCTCAAGACCTCTACGCGTGAACAAAATGTGTTGCTGTGCGGGTAGTAGCGCTTGCACGTTCTAAACGTTTGCAAGTACTAATCATTTGTACATAATTTAGTTCTTAAGTGGCAAACTAGTCAAAACTCAGTATGTCCTAGTAAACTATCTCCCCCTTATTCATAAAAAATGACAATCTGAAATCATGGATTAAATTACACCTGTAACTGTCGTTTGCATGTCAAAGAATAGAGATGTCAATAGACATAAGAATGGTTTAGAAGTTAAACCAGGTATTAGTATCGTTTATGAATAAGAGGTTAAACAGTCGAAATAACTTTTTATACAATATCGAATATTAATATATTTAAGTTAAGAGTCCGATGGTTAAGTACGTACAGCTGAATGGTGACTTTTTATAAAAGGATTAAGATACTAAAATATCTATCGTAACAAAAAGTTACACTTAAGGATTAAGTTAGTATTTACCTATTCAGAAAGTTTACGTTAAAACTAAAGTATTACATGATTGATACGAAGTAATCCAGCCAGAAGCTTTAAAAAAAGTACTTGCTGATTTTTGTTTATGACATCTTCTTATTATTTAAAAATATTAAAAATCTTTGATTTCAAACAGCCTCTTCTTTAAAATTCGTTGGCAGCTAACTAAATTACCAATTTTGGTTTTCAGTTTTTCGTTTGTCTATAATTGGGTTAAAATAAAAGTAAGTAAATTAACGCAACAGTGGTAGTTACGTTTGCTAGCACCTACCTTCTAAAACACCAGAGGGCCTGAACATTGGCTAAAACATAAAAGTACTTTTCAGAGTCTAATAGTAATTAATTGTGATACCTACCAACTTCGTAACTCAATTTAACTTAATTCAATCAAATAATAGAAGACTTTTAAAGGTATTGTAAAAAAAGAATATTCCTTCAGCTTTATTGAATGTGAAACACTAAAGATAAAGATTTTTAATGGAATAAGAGAATTTAATGTATTATAATTAAATTAAATGTACAGAATAGGTACTGTGTAAATATAACCGAAGTAGGTACTAATTTATTTTAGTGCCACATTCGAACGAAGTCAGCCACACCCAATTAATGAAAACGCAATAGAAAGCAAGACCATTTTATTAATTGCTATTTCGGCGATCATTCCAATCTATTTAGTTACTCTTTTAACAGAATAGGTATTCCAGAACTATTATTCACGCACAATTTATATCGTTTCTGGTTTTATTAAAAACTTAGAAATATACTTTAATTTTGTTTTAGATGAACAAATTTTTAAAACTAGTCACGCACGATTTTAATAGCATGCCATGTTTCGTTATTTTACCTAGTTTAGATACTTGTAAAATTAAATATCGACGGACATTATTTTTAAAAATTTGGGTAGTGGTAGAACAAGATTTACTTTAAAAGTTGCAAAAAAGAATTCGACAGCCTTATAAACTCCCCACCGTTATATATATTTTTTCTTTCTCCATACCATCTTGCCGTGTGCATGGCAGCTTTTGAGTGTTATTATTTTAACATGTAAGCGCTTCACGTGTTCTTTCTATTTACATAAACGTCTTCTCGAATACAAATGGGTGAAGCCATCCTGTGCACCCGGAATTTAGATGAGGTACATCAATTTGTCGTATGCAGACGATAAACCATTGTCACTGTAAATTCCGGCAAGTTTTCGACAAGATTCAAGACGCTTTTAAATAGATAGATATCTCTTAAACAAATTGGCAAACAATTTTAGACAACTCTGTTATTATATTAAGGAATTATAAGAATTCGATAAGGACTTCATAATGACTACAGACTATCCAAGCAGCCTGCAACTTAGATAATATTTATATACTAGCGGCCCGCTCCGGCTTCGCACGGGTATAAAATATACATTATAAGTATTTCTCCACTATTTAATGGATGTTATTATATCTATAAACCTTCCTCTTCAATCACTTTATCTATTAAAAAAAACCGCATCAAAATCCGTGGCGTAGTTTTAAAGATTTAAGCATACATAGGGATATAGGGACAGAGAAAGCGACTTTGTTTTATACTATGTAGTGATATAGAATTTCATGGCTGTAAACAAACACACGCTAATTGCCGCCTATTGGGCAACAGTATTAAACGTTTTGCTAACAATACACAGGCTTTTGACTAGCAGTGAACTATTTGTTGCATTCAAACTGAAATCTATGTTGGGACTCAGATTCGACATATTGTTGTGAGTGAACGTGACGCAATAAAATATTTGTAAGGCATATATTATGTTCCCGCTCCGGCTGGGTGCATGTGAATCAATATCGGCACCAATATCGGAAGTTTCTTTCGTCACAAATATGAGTGAATACCGCTAAATATACGCGTAGCTGACTTTATAATCTACTTACTTGTATATAATATACTTGACATACCTAGGTATCATGTTTTTATTTTTCTATAATTTTGTTTTGTGTCATGTTACTTCGAAATAAGCCAGAAAATATTGGAATTTTGTGTTTCAGTTATTTATTAACTCGCGCCGTTTTTTATAGTTGGACGTTGCAATGTGTTTTATATTTTCAGTGTTTCGATTAAAGATTTTAATATTCTAATATACAATTAAAAAAAACAATCATCAAAAAGCTAATTAACAACGAGAACTATCAAAAGCTGGAACCTCTGTAAAATATTTATATTGTTAGCTTTTAAGATAATAACGGTACTGTAACTTGTATACGTACACTATGTAAATAATAAAACTATGTAAATATAATAATATTTCTATGTTGATATGTAATGACATAATGTATTAATTTATCGATTAGAAACTCTATGTGAAGGAAATAAAAATAATTAATTAATCTATTTCGTGTTTTTTTTAACTCTTTTCAAGTACCAACTTGAAAGTACGCATGTGTAGGGAATAAGGAATTCAACAGGTAAACACAATATAAGAAGAATGTTGGTGGCGGTTATATTATAATGGATTATCATCACGTAAGTATACTAAAACGGGGAGGCCTATGTTCGACAGTGGACGTCTTTGGCTGATGATGAAGTATACTAATAAAGAGTTTTCATATGGTTTAGGTTAGGTAATTAGGGATTACCGGCAGCAAAAATGCCAGCATATATAAGTGATTGTTTCTGGGTTTGTTCTGTATTCTGAGGTTTCTGGACTACGAATATTTTTTTCCCATGATCTGCTATAGATTAAAACGAACAAAATACTTGCTTAAACTGTACTTTCTTCCATACACCTTTATTATAATATCATTTTCATTTATTCTTTTTCGATTTGCATTTTTGCGTCACCCAGTTCAAAGTACTTGGATACAACTAAAGGTAGGCAACTTGTGGAAAATGATAAACGGGAAACTTTTGTATCTGTGTTTGTTGAAGTTGCCAGTACGAATTTGAGCTGAATTCGAGTTTAGAATACTTGCCCACAAATAATCGAATATTGAATACGGCAGCACGAGGGGACGAGCTGCGAACGATTTCTGAATTTGACTTTGAAATTGGAACAAGACTACGTAATATTCTAGAAGTTGTTTAGATTGTAACTGCATTAATATGTGTTACGGTTGCAGGCAATGTCATGCAGGTTTATTTAACGTTTCTGGACATAAAGAATAATAGGTGTGATATGAATATACCTACATATATTTTTTTAAAGGAAAGATATGCCGGATCATTACCAGCTAGAACGCCAGGGTGTCCTACTAGCTAATCTCAAGTCGAGGCACCGCGTCTCCTGACAGATCCTGTCCTGACCCGCCAACACCAGCGCTCGCCACTGAGGCCTATCTTGTCGAGCGTCAAACTGCACCAAGTCTGCCGCAAGTCGTTATCGTAAGTTTTACTGTTCTCAAAAGATCTAATGCAGATTTCGATTATAATACTGATTCCGACTATCTGCTCAGCCGTTACAAATTACAACGTAATGAAGGTAAGTAGGTAATTTAGTACTGAACGACTAAACTTAATAATTTATATCACTATTGCAAGTTAAACGTGAATAACTTTACATCGAAGAACACGTTCTCAAAATACATAAATAAGCGTGCCTCAAGCAGTGTCGTAATGGTGTTGGTTGACACCTCGGAAGTCCATTAACTTTTCAGTTGGTTTTACCTTCAAAGACTACAAAATGGTTGCGACGAAGCTCTACTCTGTATCATAAGTAAAAGGTATCTTTGTACCTATTTCAGTTAGTACCTATATATAGTTAACATTTCATTACCTATCGACGCCGGAAAAATGAAACCTAGGTAATGGGACTAACCTATTGTAGTCCTGATGAATTGCATTAACTTCCATCTTCTAGATATATATATCTAAGAACTTCCAATAAAAAAAACTAATAATTAAGGCACTTTTTAACGTGTTTATAAAATGCTGAAAAATAAAAAGCAAAGTTTATTAAGATCGGTTAGAGATTCCAAAGTACAAACCGCGCCTGCCAGAGTTGTGCCGAAGTTTAGTCGACGAAAGATAAGAATATTGAACTTTCCCGACTTGTGGTGAGCCAGGTACACGAAGAACAAAGTACAGTCGGCAACAGGAGCTTAAAGATGGTAAAAGCTTGAGGAAATTGGAAATGAGGCGCAATGTGTACAAGGTCTCTATCTCTCTATCTATAGGTAAAAAGAAGTGTAACAGTCTGACATTAGCCCGTACATGGAACATAATTTTATAAATAGATATAGCTTCTGTGATTGTTAATCATGTTACCTATGCATTTGACATTACCTGTACAAAATTGTTGATAGGGCTGAAAGACCAAACAAGACTAGAAAAAAAACTAATATATGACACACATGACCACACTTATACAATTGATATTTATTCGTAATAACCGTCATCAGTACTTCAATTCGTGGCAGAGTTATTGCTTCTCCATTACCAATACGAACGGTTTTATTAACATTACTTGAAACAGAAAATATTGAGTTTCGAAATGAGATTTCAACGCTTTACGGTAAAATAAGAATTCCACTTCTTACGATTGACGTAAAAATACATTACCTAGCCATTTTTCATACTCTGTTCGGTATGAGGAATTTTACCGATTGAGTTCTGAGGCTGGATTCTGATATAGAATACGTATAGGTATGTATCGAAATGGTATCGGAGTGCTTTTCCTTAATATTTCAAGGTCGTTGTTTAAAAGCTTTTGCACCGGAAATAAAAGTTGGATTCACGACAGCGGGCGCCGCAAGAGTTCAGAAATAAGATTTGGGAGTTTTTTACTGAAGAGCCTTACCCAAAGAAATTCAAATACTTGGTAAAGCGCATTTATAAATTATTAAGTAACATTTTCTATTAGAGCGGCCTAATTTTAAAATCGACATATGCAAATAAAGCTTATCACCGGCCCCACTGATAATAATAATTGTAGTTAAATGATTTCTATCACTTACGCGAATATTAGTCATGAAATAAAACTATTTTTACGGATTTTATTGCAATTTTAAGTTTATTTTTTTGTCCCGACGTTTCAAATCCTTTACAGCATTCATGGTCACGGGCAGACTGTTAAACGTCTAATTTAAACAATTACTACTACATTTCATTTTTACTACCTTACATTTTTAGTTATTATCAATCCGATTCACGCAAAATGAGCTCACTGTGTCATTCAGTCTTGCAGTTTTACACTTGGAATAAACTTTAATAGAATCTATGATGGGATTCCAAGCAGGTGGTATGTCCCAGCCACTTAATTGTAGTTATCAATATTGGTACATCATGACACACAACATCGCCTTTATTTCTACTTCAAAACATTTATGTTACACAAAGTGTTTGAAAACAAAAGAAACCTTTTGTAGAAAACCCGGCAACTTTTGAGTTGGTAATGTCTACTGCAGCTTAAAATTAGATCAACACATCAGCACTGTAAACAAAATTAAAGATCCTGACACCTGGCACACTATGCTAAAGCCTTAATACAAATTCAAAAATAAACTACTTGGAACATCTGCTGCTTAGAAGACGTTTAGGTTCACATGGGAAAAGACTATTGGCACTAGGCTTACAAATGGCACAATCCTTTATGTTAAAGCATTTGACGTAGCGCTATAGAGATCTATTGTTTATCAAAGTTAATAGACGAGTAGTTTTTAGTTTAAGTCATAAAATAATCATTTACCTATACGTGTATCAGCATAATAAATGTAATCGTTCTGTACCATCATATTATACGGTTACTGCCTTACCCGTCCGTTGCTTTTAGTATTTCTTACTGAGTGAAATTGTTTTGTAAATAAATAAAGTCAAGTATTAATAAATTTCAGGGCTTCTAAAGAAAAAGTATTTTCGGCTGCTACCTTTCGGAGGCACGTGAAAATCCGATTATTCAATGTCGAAATAGATGTCGATTAGAGACTAGCCTACTGATAAATAGCGAAACATCTTTTAGGTCTGGAGCATTTCTTTGATTAAGGTAGATAGATAAATATAAATAATTATAAATTTGACTTTACACTCACCTTAAATAACAATACAGAGTTTAAAGGACCGTGGGAGCCGAGCAACTAGATTTGTAGTTTTGTCAGTGTTCGTTTGTAGTTAGCTAAACAATCTTGTCACTTTATTTAACGTTAAACGTCTTAAAAGTCTGATAGTTTCGAAGTAACTTTTACGATCAAAGAATTTTTTGCAATTATTCAAGAGGGAATGGCTTAGATAACTGAACAATAATCATTAGTAAAACAACACCTTTTTAAACTGCAATTTCGTAGTTGTCATTTGCATAAGTGCGACAAATGTTTCCTCTTCAAAGAAACTTGAAGTTGTAGTAAAGATTGAATTTATGTGGTAATAAAATTGCTGCAAGACCACTTGAACTTAAAATTTGTAGCTGCTATTTCAAGAGTGAATTGTACCTACATCCAGCGCTTTACAAATTATGATCATTTTTGTGTAACTACAGTACAGATTTTTGCAATTGGATATAATTATATAAAACCTGTTTTGTAATAAGATGAATGAATCTGTAATACTTTCTCTGAGAAAGAGATTAAGCAGTGTTTACACGATTACAATATTAACACCTAATAATACGTTTATCTATAACTGTGTAAAAGCGATTCCTGTAAACCTATTAGTTAAAGAAAAAAACATCGGTAACGTGGTCTGTCCTGCAGTAGGAGTGCTGGTCGCATACCGAGACACGCTACCTTGAATGACATCATCCGTCGTGCTCTAGCCACCGCCGGCGTACCAGCTGTATTAGAACCAAATGGCTTGGTACGTGACGATGGAAAGAGCCCTGATGGTACGTCGTTGTTGCCATGGAAATTAGGAAGGCCTTTGGTGTGGGACGCGACGTGCGTCGACCCTTGCACCTTCTCATGTTTCTGGATCAGCAGTTTGCGCTGGCACTGCTGCTGCTGCTGCTGCGGAGACCCTGAAGCGGCAAAAATACAATAATCTGATTAGGAATTGTATTTTTGAGCTGTTTGGGGTCCAAACATTTGGGCCATGGGGTCCGAGCGCCCGAGCCTTATATAAAGATCTAGCAAAAAGTTTAGTCGACGCTTCGCGTGATCAGTGGGCTGGTTTTTTTTGGGTCAAAGAATCAGCATTGCCATTCAACGTGGCAATGCTCGACGATGATGATGCATGAGTCTTCTGGGCACGTGAGCTTTTGACAACGTTGAGGATGAATACTTTGATGCTTTTTAATTTTAATTTTATATTTAAGTTGTATATAGTTTTGAAGTAGGTAGAATTTAAATGTGTATATGAATATAATTATAGTGAAATGAATTATACCTTTTGAATTATAATAAGTTACGAATTTTTTTTTTGAGATGCTTAATTCAAAGAAAAATCATTTACCATTTATCCGTGCAGAAATATTGCAGATGGACACGATGCTGTCGTTCGACGTGCTGTATGTTCATACATATAAAACTGGTAGGTATGCATTTATTGTTTTACTAAAACTCGAATGAAGATTATCCTAGTTACTCAATTACCTACATTCAAACTTGTTTGTTTCTGTTTCTTTTGGTGTCTGTTTGTTATTCCTTCTGTATAGAGACACTGGCCCTTTCAGCGACTTTCCATTTATTATCATCGATAACGAACACATTGTTATTAATCTTAACTCAACTCACTGGGTACCAATATCAACTCTATTACACTAGACCATAACCTGCCATCGCTGGAATTAAATACTCAGGTACTTCACCAATTAAAATTTAATGAAAATCCTGTTACATTAATAACGCTATGATTTTGGCCCAGTTCCAATTACACTTCAGTAAGAAGATTATAACAGATTATTTTTAAGCTTCCTTTAATAGTGAATCATTTTAAAATCGGAATAATTGTGAAGGCCTGAACTTAACTATAATTCATTAAAATAATTATGCGCAAAACATTGAAAAGCGCAGAGCATCAAACAAATTAGAATTAATTTAATTTCAATAGGCTATAGTCAGATAAATAAAATGTTTTGATCAAACTGAGTTGGTATTCAGTTTGATCAAAACATTTTATTTTAAAAGCAATTGTTGGTACAATTGCTGTAAAAATAAATTGGTATCGAACAGCTCCACTGCAGATAACTAAGTTAGTTATTGTTTTAACAAAAATACGAGAATTCCAAATATTTAGGCTCGCGGAGCCAGGTTTGCTTACATAAAAAATATTCATCAGCTTTCATAATACTTTTGTTTGTGTCCATCTGTTAGCCTGAAGCTATGTGTCCGGAATATCGATACTTTGTGAATCAATAACAGAAGCCCTGTACGGGTCACTTTGCCCATAGACCTGTGATTTCGTATTTACTCTTACTGTGTTGAATGATTAATCATACAATAGATACTTTAGTAACCTTTATAGTTCTCTATAACCTGAATTTTTTTTAACCTTCTGTGTTTACTGTTCAGTGCCTAAATATTATCTAAAATCTGTTAGATACTTAGGTACTCTTACCATAATACTAATGAAAAAAAATTCTAAGATTAAAGAAGAAAGGTACATTCTCATTTCGGAAACAAAGCCCAGTTTAAAATTGCTTTGGTATTTGAAAGCGGATCCCAACATTACGCTTAGTGCTCAGTAACGGGATACTGTGGGGGCGGCGCTCTTCCTGTTCAATATTGACACCGGCGCAATTGACGCCGCCAGTAATTTGCATTTGTATTATTGGACCCGTCCACTCGGCACCGATCACTAAATAAATGTTTATTAACAACACGGGAGATTGCATCTCGTAACCACTTTAATAACGGCTGATAACACTTTGAAAGACAGTCTAATATGGAAATTCTTAATTTGATAGGTCAAAATAATTAATTTTTTAACAAAAATTCAATGGAAATTCTACTCTAGTTGCAAGGTTCCACATGATAAAAGTGGACACTTCTGGTATTAGGTACATAATTATTGCAATTAAGTATTGTCACTAGATACTATTCTCTGAAAGGGTCGTTCTGTGTATACATATAAACGAAAACCTACTTTATACTTAACTATTTAGGTACATGACAGGTAAGTATTGCTATATAAATCTCTGCAACAAACGGCCTCAGGGAAGTTTTACCCTAATCACTACGCTTGACAGACTGCTAGGCTATCACAGTACAATATTATGAAGTAGGTACCTAACTGCCTGTCTTTTATAAACTCACACAGGCTATTCTTTATCTGTCATTTAGACCATCCAGTCTAATATTATAATATGTTATTATTAATATAATAGAAGACGTTAGGTTGCAGGAGCTAAAGAATACTTTTGTTGTTGCACTCATTATTTCCCTTATTATAATAGTTACAGTGGCGCCTGCAATCAGCCAAAAAAAAAAACAAAGTCCTAAATAAATGTTGCCGTAGATTGATCTCGTCCCATAACTAGGAGCGATCCTTCGGCCATTAGTGTCGGTCCGTTTCAAAAACATCCTAAATGTGCTGACCGACAGGTGGGACTCTCCAATGCTGCGATACTGGATAGGTACATCTTCAAGCTTTCTGGTAAACTGAGCACTGAACGTTACTTTTAATTTTATCTTATTGATCTCACTATAGACTTTAAAAAAAAAAAAAAAAACGTCGCCCCACACTAGGCATTTCTCCTCTATCGTGGGTGCGTTTCACAAACATGAAATATCACATACACAAACACCCAGACTCGGGACAAACATCTGTGGATCACACAAATTTGTGTCCCGTGCGGGAATCGAACCCACAACCCCTAGCGCAGCAGTCCAATCGCTTAGCCACTTCGCCAACTTTGTAGATACTGTAACAATTTTATTCTTGTTTGTAATCTATAATAATCTGTTATTTTTGCGGCGAGCGGTGTCCTGAACTTCTCGGACGCCAGTAAACTAAGAAAATGTGCGATATACTTCTTCATTGTAGCGTTCTACAATCTTGTTGACAGTATTGGAGCAGTAGCTTCGATTCCATCACGGGACAAAAATTGTGGGTTCTGCAGATATTTGTCCCGAGTCTCGGTATTTGTGTATGTGATATCACATGTTAGTGAAAAGCACCAACCATACAGGAGACAGGCTTGGTGAGCGGCCACGTTTAAAAAAAAAGTTAATAGCCGCAAGAAATGTACGAGGTGATCAGACATTACAATATTCAGACAATAAATAAAGATAAAACAAGAGTCATTGCTACAAATATGAATTTCACGGCCAATGTTAGGTGTATCATCTTATATATTATCATTTTGATACTTAATTTATGTAAGAGAACATAAATATTAGTTGAATCAGGAATTCAGGATACCATGCATACATTTCTAAAGGCAAGAACCTACCTACCTAGTTGGGCAACGAACATATACCATATACCTATTAGAAATTCTAATCTGCTTAGGACTAGCTAATTGGAATTAATGGCTTGTTTTAGCTGGTTACTGACAATATGAGTTAGCACTCAGTAGGCATGCGATCTCAAAGCACTTCGTAGGTATTCACACCAATTTAGTTAACGTATAAATAGTAGATCCTGAGTACTTAATCCAATAATTCGTTATATCATAGGATATTTATTAAGGTTGCCTTAGGTTTTTTTGGTAGGTATAAAAACACTGAGGATTATTTTATTCTGCTAATTAAAACAGTAAGCTTACAGAATATTATCGAAGAACACACCTAGGTACCTAAGCTAACTAACCTATAATAATAGACTCCTGACCGAATTTCGGTCACGGCGGCCTGTCTCAGCTGAGATCAGCAAACTATGAGCAGTCACAGATGCGCTTCCTATTCCCTCACACTCATAGTCCGATAAGACGGTAGACCGACACGACCGGAGAGGGATCAGGCGCAGGTCCAACGGTTTAACGTGCCTTCCGAAAAATGAAGCGGTCTCGACTTGTGAAAACGGTCACGGTGAGCATGGCTTAACATCGCAGATCGACTGATCGCAGATCAGTAGCCTACAGAGCTACGAGCCCCTCAACCTATACCAACATAAACCTTTACTAACAAATCAGACAACGATGCTTACGGATGAAACATTTCCTTCTATGAAGCATTGCATACTGATTTCACGCGGATTGCGCACAAAATACTTTAGGGACATATTTAAAATGCCAATCTATTTTGTAAACGAGCCAGGCCTCCGGTCTTTCATCATCCTCTTTAAATAACTACATCACTAACAATTCAGCAAGGATTTACGATCTCAATTCAGGGTTGAAAAATCTCCTTTTAATTGCGTACCAGCCTTCATGGTTGTCGTAAATTACAAAGATGCTCGCGACGCTTTGTTTTACATTCAGGAACAATCACAATAATGATCCCTTATAAATAGGGTTGAAGCTATTGAGGGCCACGAAAAATTATAACGACGACGCGACAGCTGAAACACTGATCTTCGTTGTTTTTATGGGCATTGTCAGCTAAAGCTCGGCAGAAATCCAATAATTACATTGTGTAAGTAGTAAACTAGTTATTTCGTTTTAGTCAAATCCCTTTTCGAGATATTTAAATATTAATTCAAACTAATTAGGTACCTAAGTAAACTTTATCATTTGATGCGGTTACCTACTTACTATCAGCGCGTTACTAAAAATTCAGCAAACAGCTTCACAAAGTTTTCGTTCATAATGGATTTAATTAAGCAGGCAACGAATTGGAAAATCTCTATGTATAGTTCGAAGCTATCAATCATTTTTTGAAGACTTATAAAATTTGAAAAGCATTTGTACAAAGTACAATTAGTATCTATTCATTTTGTTCAGTGTACCTACTCTAATAGATACCTAATAATATAATAAAAACTCTGGTCTACCGCTTTAACTCTAATCTATTGCCTGAGTTATCTACCTACTGATGATCTTGAGACTTACTGTGGTGACTATTAAAATACTTAGATACTGATCAAACAAATTGAATAACTGATTACATATGTAACTAACTAACTGAAAAGGGGTATGTATCCCCTTGGCCTTATTATACCTACTTATTTGATGTTAGTTTTAAAATGTAAATAATTGTAAAATAGTTACGTAATGTAATCAAAAATAAATTTGTGGTTTCAAGTTTGACTAACGATTAAATAAGTACAATTTTAGGCCTAAATAAGCACCCTTAGAAATATTTGCTAAAAGCTGATTGCATAGCATAGTCATCACCATCACCAATATCCCACTGCTACCCGAGTATAGGCCCCCATTACTCTATGCCACTACTGTCCGTTGCGGTACATTATGGAATGCAATAAAGTATTTAGTATAGTTATTTATTATGCGACCATAATTATGAAATTATATCTTCGCTTAAGTTCTAACACGCAACTTTTCAAGAGCGCTAAACAACTGCTGTCTTTTTGTGCCTGTTCTATGCAATATTGCTAAACGAGCTGTTTTATTTTTCGGT
This sequence comes from Abrostola tripartita, assembly GCA_905340225.1. NCBI lineage: Eukaryota > Metazoa > Arthropoda > Insecta > Lepidoptera > Noctuidae > Abrostola > Abrostola tripartita. The sequence continues at coordinate 5,437,277 of HG996494.1, forward strand.
TTTCCTCACCAATGAAATCAAGCACGAGAATTTTAACACTTCTAAAGTGATAAAACTCGTGTGTTTGATTCGTCAAACATGGTCCAACGATGTGTGTTGCCATCCGTTGATCTGTCGTTGTCGGATGACATAAGGAACGTATTTCGTTAGATCATTGACATAATTAAGTGGATGTACATGAATTGAGACGGTTTAGATTTATTCATGAAATACCTAGGTTTATCTCAGAGAAATGATTTATTTGTAGGTAGGAAGGAGGTATTTAAATTCAGAATTTCTGAACGCAGCCAATTCGACTTCTATCTTGTCTATGAGTTAAGGTGACCATAAAGAGATAGACGAAAGTACTGATATTCTATGTACATTCATTGATTTAACTTACTAAATGTTTAATGTTAGCAGTTAGTAATAAAATATTATTATTGTAAATTTTTGATTTTGGTCAATATTGTTTTATTAATTTGTTATCATGCTTTCGTCCGATCTACCACATGTTTTATAATGTAACCAATGTAACATAATATCTCAAAAATACCATAAACTAGCCAAACTATATAGACGACGATCCGACTGTGGCCGAAGAAAACGACAAGACGGACGTCGATCTACGATCATCAATCAAATAATCCAATATGGCCGACTGCTTCCAATGGGGCTGTTCGCGGTTAAATTTTACAAATTTTCAGTTATAATTAAATAGTTTCATCAAGAACAACATTGCCTTACATTATAATGTAAATCAATGTGTCTAATGAAGACTTTTCCGTAAGTAAAGCAGGTGTTAAAGTGAGATAATTGACGTTATCCTTGACATGCCATGGGAAAGTTGCGAAGTGGCCTCCGTATTTTTCGTTTAATTGCTAGGTATGTACTTATGATATCAATTTGCAGGTATGCTGAAGATGCCAGTTAACTCTGTGACTGAAACGAAAAAAGGAGTCGATAAATCTAGATTTTCCCTGTCATTAAATAGGAATAATGCAACATTTTTGAGCAACGAAAATAAGAAACCGACCGAGAATTTGAAGGAGAACAGTGACCCTTATAAGCAGTCATCGAGTAATAATAAGGAGAACAAACCATTGAAAAGGCCGCTGAAGAGTGTATATTCAAACACTCTTTCAGCTGCGAAGAGATTGAAGCCTCTATCTGAGACATCAAAGCCAGCAGGTATTGTGTAACTTACCGGTACTAGACGCCGATGTGCAATTCCCCGGTGATTAATTGCAGTAGTGCTATACTACAAGTTTTGCATAGATTTGTAATAGTGATTATTAATATAGTGCCAAGTGTAATATGACATAATTCAAGTTGTGTACATGAAAATCCTAGTACTTATACAAGCAAACTATAAATATAGTACATTGGTGGTATTGTTAACACATTATATTAAACAATATAGGTAATAGATATCTTAAAAAAAAAACATTTGGAAATCTCAGATTTAAGCCATAAACAGTAACAGCTGGCTTTTTAAAATGTCTCTTATGGCTTATCTATTTCATAATTAAATGATTTCTTGGCTGTTTCAGTCTATAATACATCTCTTTGGAGCCATGAGAATCATTAATTTAAAACTATAATAGTTTTTCATTGTGGAAGTGAGATGCCACATTTCACTTCACATAGAAGTGTCCGACTTCCACATCGTAAACTGTCCTGTTTTAAGAGTTTATTTATTTATAAAGGGTTATGACATATTTAGGTTTTAAAAATGTGGACTCCCTCAAATATAGGAGACCACAGCATACATATTAGTTATTTTGTGAACTTAGCACTACATGATAAATTCAAATTAATTATAGTAAACAATTATTAAGTGTATGTAAAATGTAATTATTAAAATAAGATAATGTAAATCAGCTCATTGTAAGGGAGCTGTTATTGTTTAAATTTATAGATATGTCATTAATAACTCCATTATTTACAGAGAGACTATCAGACGCAAATCTAATAATATTGGAGCCTCCATTGGCCAGCCCTGCCATGTTGAATGGCCACCACACATCAGACAATCAATATGTGGGGAGCACACAGCGTAAGACACCCATCGCAACACTGTCCAATTTGGGAAACACTTGCTTTCTCAACAGTGTGCTCTATACTTTACGGTAATTATTGAACAGTTTATATAAACTGTAGTTAGATGACATTTTATGGTTGAAAGACGTAAAAAATTTCCTGAAACTAATTTTAAGTTAAATGTTTATTATAAAGTTAAGACAAAGATTACTGCCAGGATATTTATTGTGTTAATATTTACACATAAAATTTGTAGCTTGGCTGACTTCACTATCACAATGTTGAAGAAATCTATTTACATTGAGAATACAAGTTAGTTAAGGTGATTATTATGTATTGTTCTAGATATGCACCTCGCTTTCTTCACAACCTACACCACCTTGTGTCAGACTTAGCGAGTGTTGAACAAAAGCTAGGCAGCATCAGACTAAAGAGCTCATCATTGGGCCGCAGTGCAGCTGGACTAGCCTCTTCAGGAACTAGATCCTGGAGTAGTAAAGACCTTCTATCATTAGGACAGTCAGACAGCAGTGCTGGAAAAAGTAAAATACAGGTTTGTGAAAGTCTATCATGTTTGTGAAACGCACCCACAAAACAGGAGTAATTCGTGTGGGGCACTGTTATTAATAAAGAAAAAATTTATATATTTTGGTTCTTAAATGTATCACTGTCATGATTGAAAATAATTGAAACTATTGTGGTTTCTGTGTGTTATTAGAATTATCAAAATCACACAAAATAACTATAGATTTATAATTTGTATATTTACGCTCTATAAATGTAATCAACTATTTATTTGTTCAGCATACCTTTGTCGACCTGATTGACGCAGTGGCTAAGTGGTTGGACTGCTGCGCTAGGGATTGAGGGTTCGATTCCCGCACGGGACAAAAATTTGTGTGATCCGCAGATGTTTGTCCCGAGTCCAGGTGTATGTGATATTTCATGATTGTGAAATGCTTCCACGACATAGGAGAAAGTGTGAGGCGACGTTAAAAATACCTTATTTTCCAGTCATTTTCCCCAGTGATTTTGTTGTACATATAACAAAACCACAGCATGCTATGAAAACTTGGATTGTTACACCAATACATTCCTAAAGACCTAGTCTGCTGCTTGAGGCATATTACTATGATTATCATACTTAGCAAATTAATAAAGTAACCATTCATACAGCTCCCAATGTTTTTGTCGAATCTGAGAAACTATACCATCAAGAACAGAAAGGTTTTTTATTCTTGACACTGTAACTAATTTCTTGTTTATAAGTCTGGTATAATTGTGTCATGTTTATCAGCTGAACATTTATCTATTTAGACATAACAAGACAACAATTTATCTGATATGTATTGATAGCCTAAATAAGTAGATAAAGAGTGCTAATGGTACCTACTCTTACATAGGACACAGACAATATACAGAAAATAATGAATTAAAGGATTAATTAGTGTGTAACACTGTTGTGGTTGTTATAGGTATTTCAATTGATATGCTGGTCAAGTACCAAATTAGAAGTGTGCTCTACTTATTTACTCTTTTATCTTTTTAACCTAGAGCATCTGTCTTTCAAACCTAGAGCATCCAGCATTTTATCTGTATCATCCTACACTTTGCTGCTACCCAAAAAACCTAACAGATTTGTTTTGCCTACATAAATGTTTAATTTGTTCTGCCATTTTTTTTTCTGTTTACTTTACTTAAATAAATGAAATTGCATACCTTTCCACAATATCAACACTAATCATCAGACCAACTAAGTTTCATTTATAGGTATATTAGCAGTAAGATTGACTTCAGATTTTATATTCAGATTTACAATTATAATTATATCTTAAACCCAATTTAACTTCTCAAATGAGGGCAAGTATTCTTTTGTTCATACATTATAATAAACAAACCATTTATCTCCAGATAGCAACAGAGAAGCTCCATGAGACATACTTCAATCTTCGCGCGGCGGAGAGCAAGTGCCTCAACAGTAGTTCTGCAGATGCCAGCCCGGAGCCCTACGCGGCTGATGCCTTCTTAGCCGCGCTTAGAGACGTCAACTCAACCTTTGAAGGTATCATTTTAGTCACTAGCTTTTGACATACAAATAGTTGTAAAATAGCATTCTGGCGTTCTCATATCATTGGCAATTACCTACTTACTTCTTTACGTTTGATAGACATGTCAAATTAGATATGTATTACTTGGAAAAAACATATTAAAAAAGTCATTCTGTACATATATAAAATATTATTATAAATTTCTTATAGTATTTTCCAAGCTCGTAAAATATAGAATTTAGCAGCATAAAGTCAATCTTTCATAAAGTGTATGTTCTCTGCAGGCAACAGACAGCAAGATGCCCATGAGTTGCTTGTGTGCATATTAGACAACATCCGAGAGACATGCAGAGCACTCAGCGCGCGCGCGAACAGACTACAGCTACATGAAAATGGTGACAGGTAAGGTGTTTCTTATTATTCTATTAATCGACACTGATCCAGCATCTATACATATTTTCATGTAAACAATTTCTTCTGTAAATTATCAGCATCCTACTTTTTTGTGTTAAAGTAATGGCATCGGACGGCAGCCAAGTCTCGAGGGTGACGGTGGCAAGCCAACTCTAGGCAACCTACGAAAGTCTTGGAAGAAACGCAAAGAAGTGAAAGCCAGTGACAAGCGAGCATCACCTACTGAGGAAAGACCACCTTCACCAGCGGACCCTGAGAGAGATGAGAAATCCAAACCTGGATGGGACTTTGTGGCAGATGACTTTGAAGGTATTGTATTAATAATTTATATGGATTCAGAATTGTAAAATAAACAGGTGATTATTAAAACTTTTGCACTGAGCACAATGACGTTAATCTTTGAAGACAGTCTTCTTTTTTTATTGTGATGCTGATATCATTCTAAAGTATTCAACTTCAGGTACAGGTTTATCAAATATTTACTTTCCTGACATGGCAGTCTCACAAAGATCTACCTAATGGTGGAGCTAAGCTGCTATTAGCATCTATTCAACCATCATATTAAATCGCAAAATGTAAACTAAGCTCACATCACATCATCACAGTAGTGACTGTTCACAAATATTTCCAGGCACAATGGTGGTGCGAACGATGTGTTTGGAGTGCGAGGCGGTGACGGAGAAGGCGCAGGCAGTGTGCGAGTTGTGTGTGCCTGTCACCGACGATGACGCGGACGAGGAGCCATTCCGAGCCGCCTGCCTCTCTACCGAATACCTGCGCGATCAGAATAAGGTAATTTTCTTAAAAAATATTGCTGTATAATATTGTAAATGTGCTCTCAAAAGTTTTTGAAAGAGAAAGGTTTGATCATTAAAATATTAAATAGGTAAAAAAGTTTAATCTTACATGGTATGTATTACATAATTTATACAATGATCACCATGTATGGACATATCTTTAGTATTGGTGTGAGCGCTGCCTCCGCTACAACGAGGCGCGGCGCAGCGTGGCGTACTCCCGGCTGCCGCGGCTCCTCGTGCTGCAGCTGAAGCGCTTCAGCGGCGGCATGGAGAAGATCACCCGCCACGCGCCCACGCCGCTGCACATGCCGTGCTTCTGTGAGCCCTGCGCACAGCGTCCGCCCGACCAGCAGCCCACACATCGGTACTGCCCTAACACTACGACTTCATAAAGATTTATTATATTATTATTTTTTTCGATATCAAAAAGTTATTATACTTTCCAAAATTTTGTATTCTAAAAACGTATTACATTTCAGCTATATCTTATGGGGTGTGATAATGCACCTGGGGCAGACGTTGACGGGAGGGCACTACGTGGCGTACGCGCGCGACAGCTCGGGCGGCGCGACGGACGAAGCGGGCGCGGCGCCGTGTGCGCGCGACGCGGGCGGCGGAGACGCGGCAGCGCAGGCCTCGGGCTTCATGCGCGCGCTGTTCAGCCGGCCGCGGCCCGCGCCGCAGGGCTGCTCGGCGCGCGACTGCTGCGTGCCGCGGCCGCGCGGCCTGGCCGCCTGGCTGGCGTGCGACGACGAGCTCGTCAAGCCCATCTCCAACGAGGAGTTCGAGGACCTGCTGTCGGCCGAGCCGGAGATGCGCTCGGCGGCCACGCCCTACCTGCTGTTTTACGTCAAGAGCGAGGTCGGCTAGTGCGCGTGACGCTCCCCGCTCTCGGTAGCTTCGTGTTCGAGATGCGAGCTCCGAATCTACGTTTACTTTACTCTTTCCGCTTCAGTTTCCGGGGTTCGTTCGGCTGACGCATCTTGACTGTGTATGTGTCGCGTGGAATAGAACTTTTCGTTTAGCGATCGTCCTGTGAGTCGTTTCTTTCGTTCGTTTAGAAGCTTAAAAAGACATATAGGATGTAGGCGCGGACCGTTACGTGTGTCGGCCTGACGTGATATTATGAGTGTAGCTAAAGTATTATATTAGGATGTTATAGAAATCGATCAAAATATATTGTAAAGTATATAAAAACAGTCACAATATTTTCACTTGTTACAATCTGACAATATGAACTTGAGTAAGGATGAATAGATCAAATGTACCTTTCCATGTATACATACTGATTGTATATCGACGTTGATGCTATATATTCTGTATTTAAACATTATATAGCGAAAGTATTTATTGGCCTAAAAGTATAATTGTTCCAGAATTTAAAGCCCATAAATTGCTATATTTCCATTAATAAAATAATAGAATAACTATCCAAGGTCCAAACTCACCGTGTGCCCGTCAATTATAGCGATATTTATTTTAAAACCATTTACAAAATATTATACTATTAATACTTTAAGAGAAAGTTCAGAATACGCGTTTTTGATCGCAGCTTAGCTACAGACCCGTCTAGGGGGCGTGATCAGACCAATATGATTCTTAAATAGTTTATCAGTATGTTACAATTTCAATCTAATCATCATACGAAGATAGTAGAAGAAAATATGTTGGAATAGAGATATATTTTTGTGGAATATTTTGTTATTAGTTCACAACAATTAAATGTAAGAGCTGGTGCAAAATATCCTATATAATAAGTACCTATGTAGAGTCAATCTTTTGTCCAGTTGACTGGCTCAAATGTTTGTTTGGTTATACATTTACCGGTGAATGTCATGCCATAATAATCTCTAGTGTCTGGATATAAAGTCCTTAATTAAATACAATCAGTGGGCACGTATTAAAAACATTGACGAGTGCACATATTCACATTTCTTGGCTGCAGCTACAAAGTGATTATTATTGCAAACATGGTACAAAATAATGTACTTAAATGAAGTTTGATTACAGTATTAACTGTAACCAGTGCGGCCGGAACAAAATAACGTATGCAGGTGAAACTATCGTGTGAAATTATCCTTATTATTGTATTCCAGAATGTTTTGGACATTTATACGATATTGCTATGTTTGCTAGCTTACTACATACATTTAAACCCTGTACGCACACTGTAGTTACTTTAACTTAGACTAACAGTGACCTCGAGACTACAACGATAATCATTATTGCTTGCTACGAAATGCGACTGCTTTCTTTTTACAAATTTATAAAAACTGTACTGTAATTGTGTTACGACTAGCCTTTGCTACCATTGATACTTCGTATTTTTGTATGGCAGCTATAAAATGTATATAATTTTATTTCTATTTATACTCAAGTATATTAATGTAATATGTTTTAATTCTAACTTGAGTTATGCAGCAGTCGTTTTTGTAATATATCAAATGATTGCAAAGTTCTATTATTTTTTTATTTCAAATTAATCTAAGCAAATCACACTTTTACTAATTAGTTGCAAGATTTGTGTTGCACTTGAAAATAATTCAGACAATAAAATAAATCACTAATGAACTGCAAAGTTAGATTTCACTGTGAAAGTTCCTACACTTTATATTAGCACTGTGTTATATAAAAACAATCAAGGACTTTTTAATGTCCTTGTTTGTTATCTTAAATAATTAGAGTAAATTATTAGAGTTGGTGCATACTTAGGATGTCAGAATTGGTCATTTAATGTCAGCAGGTAAAATGTCTCTTTAGTGCCAACATCTGGCAGCTGGCCATCAGAAATCATTCGCCTTTATTTAAAAAAATCACAAAAACGACTGCAGTAAAAAAAAGTTGTCTACAGCTGCAAATAAACAAAAATTTGAGATACCTGTAATATTATTTTGATTTAGTCTCAAATTAATAAAGTCTAAAATTGTAGTAGTGAAAAGTTACAATAATATCTGGGTATCAATATTATGAATTTGACAAAAGTGAATGGAATGTTTTGCTGTAACTTAGTGCACTACTGATATAATAATTCATCGCTACAGTCCTCTTGTCTAACTATGCTCGACTTAAAAGTACTCAAATTACTTAATTTTATGTGTTAATGCGGATGCCATTCCAAAAACCTTTAAAAAAGGTAAAATTCTTGTCAGTAGCTATACGACTTTGTTTTTATTATCGAACAAAATGTTATTATTATCGTTCATTTTCATTGTAAATTCAATTTGGATAATAAAAATAAGTTCAATTATCGTTGTTATTATTAACCGACTTCAAAAAAAGGAGGACGTTCTCAATTCGTCTGGATCTTTTTTTTTATGTATGTGCCTCATTACTCAATCATTCATGAACCGAATTGAATTTTTTTTTCTTCATATGATTGGGTTTATTTTCCGATTGGTCCCCTAGAAATTTTGTCATTACCTGATGATGAACTTCGAAGATATGGAACGGAACTCCTCATAAGGTCACAGCAAAAAGCCCGTAAGTAGTAGTCGATAACCGACCACTAACAAGGTCTTCCTTGTTATTGTTAGTGGTTAATTATCGACTACTACTCCTACGTGGGAGTGGGGGTGCGTTGACCTCCCTCCTATCACTTTCCTGGATTAATGATATCGTGTAAGGTATCGTTTAAAAGGGCTTTATGTTGTGTGTGTGAAAAGATTTCAAATACTAGTCTCACAAAAGTGTGGGGCGGATGAATTCCATACACCACTAAAAATCGTAAAATAAAAAATGTAAACCTAAAAACTCGAGTGAAAAATAATATTTTATCACATCACTTTACATAAGCGAAGTGGAAGTCGGCGCCAAATCCTATGCGTTCGCTTAGCTTATAGTATTAGCTTTGAAACTATGAACCACGCACTTATGGCACCATTCTCATAAGTACTATTTTTCTGAATCGCTTAATGGATGTTGGGATTTGGCGCCGATTCCACTTCGCTTATGTAAAGTGATGTGATAAAATATTATTTTTCACTTTTGAGTTTTTTGAAGGAGGTTTTAATTTTTTATTTCAGAAGCGTGTTTCTCCCTCCAATTGTAGACAGACGAAATCCAAAGAATATCTCTATTCTTAATGTTTGTAGTGTTGAATGACGGAAGTGAAGATGAGATTTTTTATCAGAATCGAATAAATGGATATTATTGACCACAGTCACTGCATTCTTCACTGGGAAACTGCTGTACTACGCGACCAGTTCCTTAAAGCGCAGGACAGGAATGTGATTTTGGTGCTTACACTCCGGCTATATCTCCGCAATTTTCCTAATAACGTGCAGACGCACGATAGTGATTAACTGATTGATTAGCGCTTCTTGAAGTTTGGTTTTCAGTTGGATGTTATTTGTTAAACTGTCATGCGCCTTAAGGTTCTGGACCAATAGTGTCTGTAAAATAACTTAATAAGTAGTGTCTTCAAGTCCAAATTTGGTCTGGCAAGCCACTTATGGGCTCATGATAGGCGGTAAACCAAAGGGTTCGCCATAGTCAAAACCAATTAGGAGGACATTATTATCTGTGAAATCAAAGGGTTTTTTAAAAACTAAGCAGTTAGGTAAGTACTAAGTAGGCAGGACACAGAGACAGAACAGTTGCAAGGGTCGATTTCTCAAGGGTGAGCTATGCTTGCGGTCATTTGGCGGATGGGTGGACGCTGACCATACGTTTTCATATCGAATTCTTTACAAACCTTGGATAGCACTTAAATGCGATAATATACAATATTTTACTTATATTTGCAGAATTTAAATCGCCTTTCGAATGTTATCTTTTTATATATTATAATTTGATAGGGCTGGGCGTACCTAGCTAGCAACTATAAATAATATACGACTGGTAAGGTTTAGTTTATTGACAGCTAATGAAGATAAGGGTTTTAGGTGAACTTATCAGTTCCAAGATAAACGACGGGTCATCGGGAAGAAGCAGTTTAGTCACAGATTCCGATGAGTTAACGTGTCTTTTCTGAGTTCTAAGTTATTAAACGCAAAATGAAGGCCATCGAAACAAGGGGCAGATTTGCTAAAGTAAGTTAAATACTTTTCTTTTTACCGTACGGTCACTGACAATGCGGCGGCTTATACTTGTTTGTTTGAGAGAAATAGAAAATGCAAATATTATAGTTTACGTAGGTACCCCGAACTATATTTGAAAAGAAATCAGTTTAATATTTTAAATAAGCTATGCAATTTTTGTCCTTTAAAAAAGGTTAGTTTTTTAAGTTTATTTAATTCGGTTCGTGTTCAGAACCCGTATGAATATATTAATTATTTAGGTAATCTGAGGCTGAAAACATTTTGTTAGCATTTTTACTTGCAACTTTACAACCTACACAATATTAATCAATCATGTCAAGATTTTTTATTTAACTTTTCTTCTATTCTATTCCAAAGCTTACAGTCTACTCTTCATTAATCTTTTAAGATTTTATTTTATGTATGTATTTAAATATTTGACACCGGTAATTATCATCCAAGACTTATTGGCTACCTACCTGATTACTTCTTGTCTATGACATTGAATTGACCTCTAAATGTCCTTGCATACATTACATAGTTGCTGCTGTCAAACTAAACTTTTTACATTATACATACGGTAACCAAGACGTAATAAATGATAGTGATCTCAATTCATTTCAACTTTTTTTTGTAATCCTGAATAAGTAATAATGGCATTTGTAAGTATATACCTTTTGATTAATGGTTAATACATAATTAAATTTAGCATGTAAAGTGGAAATCTAAAGTTAGGTTAGTTTCAAACTATTAACTTTTTTGTATTGGTGAAGGTTGATCTACATCTATATAAGTTATTTTTAATTTTATTAAATGTGAATAGTGTCTATTGACTACTATTCTAACAGATTCAAGCCTGTTATATTTAGCGCTTTGCTTCTTTAGATAAATTTAATATCAATGACTAACCAGATTCAAATAGTTTTTTTAGGACACCGACACCTTATTTTCTTATAATTATGGATAATTATAAGAAAATAAGGTAAAACACGATACACACTTAAAAATATTGGTCTTAGGGGCGGGGTTACTTTTAAAATAACAGTAAAATCGTATACCGCGAATAAATATAGTCTGCTAAACTTAATATTTCACATAATATTGTTGATAGGAATAAAGTTAATAGATACTTCTATGGTTAATAGGTATTGGTAATTATAAAAAGTAACGCCACGGTTCATAAATTTAGTAGCTTTATTTAGGGAGTTTTCAGGTTTCTGCCAAATTGTAACCAAGCAGAAAAAAGCCATGTTTGACTTTGTAAAGTAAGACTAAAGAGGTACCAATGTTTCTAGCTAAATAGTACAATATAATTACAGGTAATTTAAATACCTAAGTGGTTGGCTTCGAATAAATTGTCAGTCTACCTACTCTGGGATCATACTCTTTTGGATTATATTTAACCAGTTTCCGCGGTCCGCCCATGACTTTGTCTGCGTGGAATTATGTATCGTGCATTTTCCGGTATCAAAAAGCTAGCCACCCTGAAACCTGTCTAAAAAATTATGAAAGATTTTTGGGAATCGGCTGCATAGATAGATAGTTCCAGATGTTATCCTCTACATACAAAAATTTAAATGCTAGAAAGTATATTTCCTGAGTCTTACCATAGGTCTTACTGATACGCGTGCTTTCATATTCTGCTAACTCTTATATAATATTGATTCAATATAAGTATATAGGGTTTGCTTACACGAACCCTAGCTTGATATCGTCTCAACAGCTCTTAACAAGACATGTGGCTACGATTCTCGCTGCGTAATCTTTATAATCGAATTGCGAAAACTTACTTGTATCATAGCTTGTATCTAATTTTCTCTATGCTTGTATTGATATTAGCTGCAGAATTTACAATATCAACGAAAAAATAACTGAATTTGTTGCGTTTTATGTCGTTATTTAAATCAGCAAATAATGGCTCATGCAGAAATCCAAACTATTTGAAAACCAGTCTCTCGCGCACTACATGGAGGCAAAGAGCTTTTCTACTAGTTAAAAAAAATCTATTAAAGTAGCTAACTACTGTAATAGCTTTTTAGCGTCATTAAAATATAAAAACTGAAAAATGTTGTGTATCTCTGAAAATAAGACATAAATTAGTCGATTTTAGAAATAATGATTTATAGGAATACTAACTTTATTCCCTGATAACGACTGTAAGTGTGCAATTATATATTAATATAATTATAGAGAAACCTTACGCGTAGTTGGTCCCAGACCCAGTCATAGTCTCTACTGTAGCCCGACAACCATGACCAACATATTATGCAACACCGGAAGTTATAACTGTCAATACTGTGTCAAACTGAACCCAGATGTCAATATAGTATTTCATTGAAGTTTATCAACTAGCGGTAAAATTGGAAATATTAAAGACACGCACTCTTTTGCTGCTGTGTTCAATTACTGGGGACTACTTTACACACCATTTTTCTAAGTGTCTAACTAACTCATAACTATTTTAGACATCAGATAATATTGGCAAGAACTCAAATGTTTAAAATTAGAATAAAATCGATCTCGTTGTCTACTGCACTACGACTGCACTGAAGGGGTAATGAATAGTTGCAGCTTGCACTCGATGTCACTTTATCAATTTATTATGATGTGAATTGAGTAATAATAGGTGGTCTAGTTGGTTCCGGCGGTGGTTTTACTTACCCCGCGGTGGTAGCTACGTTGTTCTGCTGCGCGCGCCGCTCGCGTCTCATCGAGTACGCAACTCCGTTCGCACAGCGCTGCGGGAATCCGCTTTTCATTCGAAAGGGCAGTTCAAGATCACGAAAGCCGGCCGTCCGACCTCCCGCGTTGTTCAGTGAAAGATTACTGCATATTCTCTCTGTCAAAATGGGTTTCCCTACAATCTACGATGGTAAAGTCGAGGTATTGTCCCTTTGTCTACTATTATTCTATTTCTGTCCCATAATACGATTACGTGAGCCTGCAATTTGTTACGGCAGTTGCGGTTACCTTGACGATTATTTTTCATGCCAGATTATGTCGTTTTGATTGAATAATTCATTCGCAATTAAAAACGCGAGTGTTGAATGTGCATGAATTTTCTGTCATAAGTATAATCATGTCATTATTGGATTAGAAATAGCTACATGTTAATATAAAATACTAGTGATTTTCTCTGTAATAATCAAATACTAGACAAAAGAGTGGTATCTGCCTATTATTAATTATTATACTATGTTATCTAGTGGAATCTCAGCAGGAAGCAATGTATATTATCATTGTTTTGCAGGTTTATACTTGCATAAATCTAAAATTGCATGATGAAGTTGTTACAAATTGTATTGCTAGCATCAAAAGGTATGTTAAAACTAAACAGTTCTCAACAATTATATAATTATTTATATTAATTTAGACATTTAGATAGGTAATAAGTAACATAAAACATGACATTAGTGTGATAAACCTTAAAAAACTGGTGGCTTACTGATTTTGCAAGTATCAGATGATCACACTATCATATTCTGATGTACATAGTTATGTTCTCCATTGCTTGTATATATAGTACCTGTAAATGGGTTTCATGTTCTCACTAAGTCTGTAATAAGAAACATCCTCCTTGGTGGTGTATGGTCATAAACAATGTTATAGGATGAACATGAACTGAATATTACTAAAACTAATTATTTGATATGTTTTCCTCCTGTTCATAGAGGAATATGGTGAGGATTATAGAGGTTGTTAAGATGGTGGGTGAACTATAGCTTAGTCTGGCATACAAAACATACCTCAAGTGTGATGCTTCATAATTAAATTTATTGTTATATTTTTCCAAATTATACACACAGTGCGGTGGCTAAGACTTAATCTGAATTCCGAATTTAATCCTTTAAAATAATTTTTGTATAAATAAAATATTTTGAATTTTACTACATTTAAATTAAGTGTAAATATGCACCAACAAAATCCGTGTATACAAATACAAAAAATACAAAATAGTTTACTATACTTTTCGCTGTAAGTAGTACATTTTTAACACCACATTAAGTTTAACTATTTTCATCTGATGAACTGACCTGATGACAACATCACTATTGATATTGTTTGAATGTTAGGACATTGTCATCCACATAAAATGTATTTAAGCTTTATATACAGAACTGGTTTTCACAACAGGGAATCTTAGTTAAGCTTAGAAAAATTAAATCATCATTATTGTTTTGATATTGAATCCACAAATCTTATAGAGTACTTATAGTATCTAAAAAGGTGTATTTTATAGTATAATTTCTCTTCTTCTATTGTTATGTATTCATGTTTACTTACATGCATACCTACAAAGGTATGATTGATAGGTTTAATTGTTCATCAATGCCAATGCTATTAGAGCATGTTACATGCAGGAGTGGCTCTATTTGCAACATGACTTGTTAATAGCATGTATTTTTCATAACTAAGTAGGTACTTGCCAGGTGGTGTACCTTTTTATTGGCTCATATGGTATCCTTACGTAGATCTCTAGTTTTTCAGTCCTGTCAAATAATCGTGCCAGAAGACTTATCTGTATCTAGTGACACAAAGCTATTACGTTGAAACCGGCGCACCTAATCATTTATATCGCTCTCGCATTGTCATTAAAACATAAGTAGGTACAACATTAAAGTATATACTTCAATATGCTTGAGTATAGAATATACTTGAACACATTCAAGTATAAAAAAATACATTAGGCTACATCTGTTTATTCCTAAAGTGTTATCATTTTTTTTTATTTATACTTATATATAATTGATTGATATGATTTTCCAACTAAATAACTTATTAACCTTACATCATCCCCTACGACAATCCAGGGATAGTGCTTCGGAATGACCAAATTAGGTACCTACAGCCCACTTGACTCTCTTTTGCCAGGGTGTGGCAAGTTCAATGCCCACTTAAGTACCTGGGTATACTAACGCCGCAAAAGACAGATTACTACCTGTGACTGTGAATCCAAATTTTTCATTACTTAATTATTTTTCCGTAACACGTACGTCTACGTCGTACGTAACGTAACGTCTTTTAGATGCCCTTTAAAACATTTCTGAATTTATAGACTACCATACGATTTTTATGCGGTTGACTGCTGCAGTTATTAGCATAATTTACTATATATCGATCGCGCATGAGTTAGACGGGTCAGTGGTCGTTTTCCAACTGCGCGATTTTTCATAATGACTGGACAGCTGTATCTACTAATTATCTAGATAGATACGTATTGTACACAAATTTATTTGTTATATTATATGTTACATAGCATAATTATTTCTTAAGGTAAGCTCAAAAGATCTAGCTCATTTGCTATTATTAGTGCTTTATGTAAATTAATTAGTTTACAGTCTTCATTTCTTGTCTACCAATAATATTCTTATTATTTTTCCGTGACATGCATCCTTCTCGTGTTTGCTATGTTTGGTTTTATGTCTTCCTCATATAAACTTTTCCGTACGTTTATCTAAGTAATTTGTAGGCAGTCCTTGGATCGCGGGAACACTGCATTCCGGAGCATCTGTACCTACCTAATGTAGATTTTGCCATGTCAGACTGCGAGACATGAATAAATCTGAATTGGCTGACTGTGTATAAATATTTGCGTTTTCCGCTTTAGACCTGGTTTACTTACCAACGTTCTGCAAATATAGACGATATCCAAGTTTCAGATTAATATCAAGCTGCAAAGGCCGTCTATTCGACCATCATTAGTCCCACATCGTGATTGCTATAGATGCAATTCACAGAAAAAAAAAGTACGCCCAAAATAAAATAGTTTCGGTAACTACCTATACCTACTGAATTACTGTTTTTGTGCAGGCGGGTTCAAATGACAAGCCAGCGATGCAGCTGGGGGCTGCTAACGCCGGCACTCACCTACAGAACATGTGCAACCTGGACATCGACTCAAAGTCCTCGTATGTGCGTCTTTCCGGAATCATCTGTACTATCGGTGAGTAAAACCATTGTACCTTCCAGAAACATAATATAGAGACTATATGGACTCTTCTGAAAATCCGGAACACCCATTGGTCAATTCACGAAACTTACCTTTCCCTTTGACAATCAGGACCCGTGTCCCGTGACCCGGCGGTGTTGGAGCGCATGATGGAGACTGGCATGAATGTCGCTCGCATGAACTTCTCCCACGGATCCCACGAGTACCACGCTGAGACGATCCGCAACTGCCGTATTGCCGAGAAGAGCTATAGCACTAAGCTCGGCTATCCTTTCTCACTGGCTATCGCTCTAGACACCAAGGGCCCCGAAATCAGGACTGGACTCTTAGAAGGTGTAAGTAATCTTTGCTTTATGGATAATACAAACATCCTTTGGTTCTCACGCATACATTAAATTAGATTTTTGTTACATGTAGTTTTGCTTTGATTTATTTATAAGTAATAAATACAGTCATGTATTCAGTAGGTACTATTTTAATTTATTTACAATGTTTTGACTACATATTGCTGGTGTGTTTCGTGACATTAATAAATTAAACCTGTACTAGGCAGAAGTTTCAAAAACACATTCTTTCTTTGAATAAAAAGCCATAATAATGTCATTTAAAACACGTATTGATTCAAAATTCAATTTTGAACATAGGGTGGATCAGCGGAAGTTGAACTGAAGAAAGGTGACACCATCAAGCTGACAACAGACCCCTCCTACCAAGAGCGCGGGACTGCTGCCACCATCTACGTTGACTACAAGAACATCACCACCGTCGTCAAGCCTGGCAACAGGATCTTCATTGACGATGGTTTGATCTCCATCATTTGCCAGTCGGCCAGTGTCGACACTCTGGTCTGCACCATCGAGAACGGAGGTAAGTTTGCCTATTTTAAATAAATATATGTAATAAATGAAAGATCTTGAAACTTAGTCCATAGATTAGTTTGCGCCATCCCAAACATGTATTTCTAAATTCCGTTCAAGATTAAGATGAGATCCAATCTGCACAATGGGCAGGACTAACGTTAGTTTATATAGGAACCTATTGTATTCACGCCTTGTCTGGGCACTTAAAAAGCAAGATTGTGAACTGAGGAACTTGAATATCTATTTACATCCTTTCTGGACCGATGAGCGAAATAATCCATCCTTACAATAAAACGGGTTTCTTTTCAAGCCATTATGTATTGTAATTTAAACGAGCATATGTGAGCTCCACAAAAAATGGGGCGCTCGATACCTGAGAAAGGCCATTATTATTGCTTAACCATACAAATGTGATAATATTCACATATGCGTGGTTATGAAATTGCCAAGTTTTATTTTAGGTATGGAAGTATCGATCTAATCGCCTAACAATGGGCAATAAAAGTTTATATGCTTTCAGTTGTGATTTATTTAAAAGTTAGGTACCTTGTGCCTATGTAAAATGATTTTTGGATTATTAAATAGGTGCTCTGGGCTCAAGGAAGGGCGTGAACTTGCCCGGTATTCCCGTTGACTTGCCAGCTGTCTCCGAGAAGGACAAGTCTGACTTACTCTTCGGTGTAGAGCAGGGCGTAAGTATATTTTATAATTATAAATTGAGCTTTTACCTTTTACATATATCCGATCGTTACGTCAGTACGTCTACAAATATGTTTTCTTTAAGTCACTTGATTACCTGTAAAAATGATGCTTTCTACGATTGCGAATAAACGTCTGGCGCCATGATTCAATTCCGTTAACCGAATTGTCTCTATATATATACTGTTGGAGTACATGTTAAATAAATAAATGAATGTCGAATGACGTAATGGTTCCCTGATTAAAGTAAGAAAGGTGCTGTACTTCTTAAGAGAAACCAAATATTCTTATTGTTATATTATGTTACTTCACAGAGTATAGAGACGTTTGTCTAACAAGCGTTTTTTCTGCAGTTTCAGATAAAAACAATAAAATTCAAAATCTCTTCGATACAGGCCTAACATTTTCACATATCTTATCATTTTACAAAATACACCAGTTCATTGATAAAAATATGAGACAGTGACGTCACATGAAAAGATGATGATCGATGTGTGATCTTGTGAAGCAATACCAATAAGAGCCACGTGCGAATGTTGTGCTAATACTGTTATCACAAGTGTTGATATCACGCACCGCATAAAAATTAATAACTGTCTATTGATAAGTCTCGTAAACAATACTATCAACTAGGAGTATGAGAGTAAAGAAATCAACTTTAAGTACCTTACTTAGTTAGTTTTCAAAGATCATGAACACTGAGATTGACAATAGACTACGCTCAACATACATTATGAATTATGTCCGTTTCTGCAGCTTCCAATCGCACCCGATTTTCCTAAATCGACTTGATTGAGTCTTAAGAAAATTATTAGTTTTATTTTCAGCTTCGACATAATAAAACATCATGCACCTTTTTTTAGGAATTTTAAATCCTATTACTACAACTACATAATTACATAAATCATAATTTTGATAGGTGGACATGATCTTCGCGTCATTCATCCGCAACGGTGCGGCTCTCAAAGAGATCCGTGGCATCCTTGGCGACAAAGGCAAAAACATCAAGATCATCTCTAAGATTGAAAACCATCAGGGAATGGCCAACCTTGATGAGATCATCGCTGTAAGTATATATTTACATTGAAATCTGCGTCATTATATTGTAGGAATGTGTTATTTTCTTTGTATATCTGAAAGGTTGCTATGGTAACAGGTGTTGCTACCGTTTATTAAACGTTTCAGGCGATTGTAGGGTAGGTATACTTATGTCACAGTTACAAGCTGGATCCTGTTTCCGACTTTTAATACTTTACAAGTCAATTACAGCCATTTAGAAAATTAGACCCGTAGGGTTGTCGAGTTAATACTGAAGATTCATATTAAGATTCAAATGATAATTATAAATTTTCGACTTAATTATACAAAAATATACGTTACATATTACTATACTTCACAGGGCAATTACTTACTCGCAAGTAAATAATGTTCCCCTGTAAATACCTACAATGTTTTGTTTGAGATAAGCATAGGCAATAATAGAAGTTGTTTACATCTGTTTGGTTGCTAATACATTTCCATTACCATCAGGATATGAAAGAAACACGATGTTTAACTATGTATTGTGATGATAGTATATTAAGATATTATTGTATTTTGTTGTTTTATGTAGACTACTGTATTTTATTATTTATTTATTAATATGTATATTTTGTATTTAAGAAATTAGTAAAGGAGGACCTCTTAACAGATTTCGGTGTATAGTAATCTATAACAATAAAAAATTTACATTGAGCTAATTCTTCTTCTTCATACTGCATGAGCCAGTGCTGCATGGAAAGAGGTCATGCCGTGGTGTAGAGATTGGTCAGTCAACAGGATGGTACCGAGTTTGACCGTCCAGGGTGCGCCGGAGGTACTTAAGGGTACATACGCATTTTGCGGTTAGCCGCATTGCGGCAGTCCGTGCGGCTGACCGCAATCAAAAATATGAACGAAAAAATCTTTTTATTCGCACTGTTATGCGGCTGCCGCACAACAGCTCCAGTTGCTCGCAGCGCCGCGGCTCGAGGACGACCAGCCGGAGCGTTACTATACGCACTACGCGGATAGTGCTAATTTCTCGTTCCGGTTGCGGTTATGGCTAGCTACCGCCCGATTACCCGCAGTTGCAACCGCATCTTGCGGTTAGCCGCACGGACAGCCGCTATGCGGCTAACCGCACAGTGCGTATTTGACCTAAGTATCGTCACTCGTGGAGGCTAGCTTGAATTAATTCATTCTATGAATTATATGCCCCGTGCATCATACATAAGCTTAAAATTAGATAATATTTTCGCAATTGGTTCGAACGAGTAGGTCATTCGTATGAGATTTGCAAATTGGCGGATGGTTGCAATTTGTATGACAAGCGTGTCGTGTTACTCCCACTTCTGCAATATGGGACGAGCCTAATAGAATGCAGTTCTTACTAGATATGCAACAACTGAATTACGAAGGAAGTCACAGCGAACGACATTGAGATATCTCTAAGGGTCATTTTAATAAAATATGCTCCATTAAAATGACCCCTAGATATATTAATTAACGAATAGGAAACAGGAAAATGTGCGAAAAATCTAATAGGTTTTCAATTTTAATGTTCTTAATTCAATGTTCTTACTATATTGTTGTTTATCTTTTTTTTAGGAATCTGACGGCATTATGGTCGCCCGTGGTGACCTTGGTATTGAGATCCCACCAGAAAAAGTGTTCCTTGCCCAAAAGACAATGATTGCTCGCTGCAACAGGGTAAGTTAATACTACCAATATATCTTTTCCGTTGCCTATATTTAAAATTTACATTTATCAAGATACCATATTTATTGTATTTTGCATTATATAGATACCATTTTATTGTGCAATTTGAGTCCAAATGCAGCAGTTTAGCAGAAAAATAATATCGTGACACTAAAAAACACCAGGACTCTTTTTTGTGACCCACAAAGGGACACAAGGGTAGTGTAGCAGAAAGGATAGTAAGCCTTAACCAGGCAGTGTGATTCCAGGCTGATATTATGACAATTGACGATGATATTTAAGCAGAATAAAGTAGTAATAATATCACCATTTCAATTCTAGGAAGGCAAACCAGTCATCTGCGCAACTCAGATGTTGGAATCCATGATCAAGAAGCCGCGTCCCACTCGCGCCGAGATCTCTGACGTGGCCAACGCGATCCTGGACGGCGCCGACTGCGTCATGCTGTCCGGGGAGACGGCCAAGGGAGACTACCCGCTCGAGTGCGTGCTCACTATGGCCAACATCTGCAAGGAGGCTGAAGCCGCTATCTGGCACAGGCAGCTGTTCAACGACCTCATTCGTGAGGTGAGTTCTGAACAATAAGTTAGGTGAAATAGGAAGATCGTTTTTTGTGGTAATTATTTAGTTTAGTTAATTGATCAGATTTTCTGTATTATAGTTGAACAGTATGTAGAAAGAATCAATATAATTATTAGAAGAATATTTAATTTAGCACTGGAATGGGGAGAACTTGGCTAAAATATTCTGACTAAATTAGAGATATTTAAGAAAAAGTCAAGTTAAGAGTACCTACGTAATAGAAAATGACCATGTATGAAGAATGTGATGTAAGTCAGTATATTTGCGTAGATCAAAATCGTAGCGAGAGTAACTGATCTCCCTAACTTTTGTAGTAAACGCGTGCTCTTGTAAAGTACTTAATCGAAGTATAAATGTGTCGTAATGCTCCCCAGGTGGAAGCGCCCATCGAGCCGGCGCACTCGACGGCCATCGCGGCGGTGGAGGCGTCCACCAAGTGCCTGGCCGCGGCCATCGTGGTCATCACCACGAGCGGCAAGTCGGCGCACCTGCTCAGCAAGTACCGCCCGCGCTGCCCCATCATCGCCGTCACCAGGCATGCGCAGACCGCGCGGCAGGCGCATCTCTACCGGGGCGTGCTGCCCATGGTCTACCAGGGTAAGACGCTAGACTAAAGTTATGAAAACCTTGCCGCACACCGCAAACATAAATTTCACCTTTATCATGAAATGCATAAATGTCACGCTCACAACCAGACTCGGTAGTCGATACAAATGTCTAAAGATATAACAAATATATTTCCTGTGCGGGAATCGAATCTGTTAGCGTAACGTCGACCAGGTTTCTAAATTTTAATCGTAGTGAGTTCGATAAAGATCCGTGAGGGATATTGAGTGATCTAATATGTACTTGTATTGTTTTAGTATCAGTGGCAATAGATCTATACATACAAAATAAGAAAAATATGCCTTGCTTTTTCTATTTTGGAGACCTGATTAGAATATATCTTTCGTACAAACTTCACGATTTTCCCACAGAGCCCGCGGCAGGTGACTGGCTGAAGGACGTAGACAACCGCGTGCAGTGCGGCCTCAAGTTCGGTCGCTCGCGCGGCTTTATCAAGACCGGCGACCACGTGGTAGTCGTCACCGGCTGGAAGCAGGGTTCCGGCTTCACCAACACCATGCGTGTCATGTTAGTATTGCACTTTTATATAATATGGTCGAACTGTGTAGTTGACCATTGTTTATCATTGTTATTGTTATAAAAATGGACGCTATAGTCTAAAATTACGAACACGCAGTAAGGAATAAAGCTTTTGTACCCTATTTTGTATGAGAATAGGTCTTTGTAGTGAGGAAGTACAGGCTATTTAATATACAAAGTTAATTATTATAATTATGTACCTACTCAGTTATCTCGCATTAAATGTGAAGTTGAGTAATTAATTAGCAGTCAGTCTCAGACAGCTATGTAAATACTGCTTACTTTATAATCCTTAAATAAACAAAGTAATGATCGATTTTCAGGGTCAGTTTGAATTAAACATTGTTGTGTATGTGTTTTACGACGGTGAAAAACGTTTTTTTGGTGTATAAATTGTAATGCAAACTTTTTTTTCTTACAGCCAAGTGGAATAGATATCGATAGAGATGCAGCACAAAGCTACAGCAGAAACAAAAAATAAATTAAATATTTTTGTTGAGTATTAGCTGAATGTGACATTATGGCGTGTTTGATGGAGCTTCTATAAAAAATATAATATATCAGGCCTCGTTTGATTAACAACTGCCATAACGTAACAAATGTCAAAGAGGCAGAAATAGTTTGATTCTCATTCCAGGGCAGGGCCCAGGTATTCGTAATGAAGACTCCATTTACGCTAAGTGATATATAATTATGTATAAAGGAATGTATCTCGAAATTATACAACTAGTGTTAGGCGTACATATTTATTATATAATAATTTATGCGTTACATGTTTGTGTAATGAAATAAAAAATATAAATGTAAAGCTGTTTTTTATTTAGATCTTGGATTATCTAAAGCTACCAAATTTTAAATTTAATAAATAATTTTAAATAACAACATGAAAATACACTCCACTTAGTCTGTTGACTGTTCTCAATGCTACTAGTATCTCTTGCGAATACATTACGTACTACTTCTAGCGTAGCGGATCTCGTAAGCGTCTGGCTTACTGCGCAGGTCGCGGGTTTAACTGAACTCAACAAAATACCTGATTGAACTTTCCTATTTTCTACAACACATCGCCTAGCCGCCAAAGATAATACTAGAAGGTTTAAATCGAAATCTATACGATTATCCGAGTAGAAGTTATTTTGAGAGGCCTTCGATTTCAACACAGCATACAATACATAAACAAATCCTTAGCAAAGATATTATATTTTGTTCCTTGCTTCGAAACAGCTAGGTAGTTATATTGTATCTACTAAAATAATGATTACGGTGTACATTGCGAATATTTTGTAAGTCCACATGTTTCGAAATAGGATTATCTCAACCTATTCTTATCGTATGGTTGATGAACAGCCTGGTGTCAGAGTTTAAACCGCCTGTAGGCCTCTGACATAGCTTTACACACCGTTGAAAAATCTCTTAGGTATGCCGGTTTCCTCACGATGTTTTCCTTCACCGTTTTTAGCAACTGATAACTAATTTTTAGTACGCACATGAATTCGAAAAGACATTGGTGCGTGCCGGGATTTGACTTGCGACCTTTGACTTGGCAGTCCAATGGTCATACCACTCGGCTATCACTGCTGTTATCTCAACCTATTGCATTCCACTCTTGGATGTAGGACTCTCTCAGGGTACGCCACAAGGCCCGCTCTTCAATATTCGCCACCAAGTCTAGTGACTTGGTGGCGAATATTGAAGATTGGTAAGGTAGTCCTTACCTGATACCTGGAATATGAAGGCTTATACAGGGTGATAATAATATTTAAGTAATGAAAGTAAATTCGGACTTGGTACCCAACTACCTACTTAATCGCTACTACATAAATACCAATGCATTCGTAATAAGTGAGTTGAGCCAAACTAGCAAATTGTACGACAGAGCGTTTTGCTAAAACGTCGTTGTCATGCTTAATCTATTGCACCAGTCTACAGTTCGTCTTAGTTACAATTGTGTGTCTTGTTGGTTTTGAAATATTGTGCAGACGAGGCAAGATTGTTCAAGGCAACAATATGGAAAGAACATTCTTTTTGGCCACAAACAAATACCGTAATTACATACACTTATTATTATGTCCAAGAACAATTTTTGACGAGTTGTAGCTAAACCATAAATACTGTTCCTATTTTGAAAAGTTTTTAATAATCAGTCGAGCAGGGTAGGACCCCAAAGCATGTGTCTACCTATGTGATGTCCATTTATCTTATGCCTCCATAACAATTACGACTACGCCATAAAGCCTGCGAAAAAGTAAAGAAAAATGTGGAATGATACAGCCCCATTATTTCCATATTTTTCAAAAGAAGATAGTAACTCCTACTTTATTAAAATTTGTCATGTTTATATGGGCGAAACACAATTCAATTTTGTCTGGAATCAAACATTACCTACCTACTCTTGAGTCTTGGTGGTGCAAGTGGAGAGCCACCACGAGTGATGATACTGAAGAACCAGAGAGGTTGATGGACATTCTTAGGTATCATCACCATCTCCATACGACAGCATGACCATGACGAAGAAGAAGATTTCTCAAGACTACCATTTTATAAAATAAAAATTGAGCACTGAACGCTCGCGCCACCTAGGAGTTACAAAGGTATTTTATTATTACACCGCTAGATGGCTGTATTAACGTCAGGTTATAATAATTATAATTCTGAGGGTAGTTTGTTGTTTCTAGTAAAGTTTATATGTCATAGTGAGTGGTGACGATAGTCCTAAGTAAAAAGTAAAACAAAATGTATGACACAGTTAAATTCACCTCAACCATAGCCTCAACTAAATATTACACATCATAAAACACTTCTAGAAATGTTAAGAACTTTTTCTATTTATGAGTGCACATTAACGAATTTTGCAATCTATGAATGTTTTGACATGTTTTATATTGCCGGCATATTGCATCCGGCGGGAGCGATATTAACCTACGTCAGTAGTTTAGTACCTAAATATTAATATGTTTTGTCTTAGCAGAGTAATTTTGATGGAAGCAATAACAATTGACAAGCTACAATGCGACACTAAGGCTCTTTGTCTAGCGGTGCGCAGCGTCTGCAGCGTCACAACACAGATGTGCGTTGTGCCCGCGTTTCGGCGCCCCTAACCGCCACTGCGTCCCGAGGCCGGACAGTATTGCTCAGCCCGCCATCGGCATCGCCACCCCGATTCCCGAGTGCTAGTTACACCACAGTGAGGCGGCCGAACCACGCCGCTAACTAAAAATAACCGCGCGCCGCTCAGTACCGGCGCAACTACCGCGCGCGTCGCCCGCTGCGCCCGCGACTCGCAACCATGGCGGAGACTATTGAGGAGACATACGAGAGCGCGGTCACCCGCAAGGTGGTCCGCACGAGCCTCAAGATAGAGGAGGTGAGGATCGACACTCGACAGTTTTATGTAACGACGCCCGCGCGACACAAATATAGCCGGCGCGCGCGCACGCCGCGACGCCAGCGCCAGACGCACCTGCTCACATAACAGATAACACGTTTGACAGTGAACACGAACGTAAACACCAGATCCTGCCGCGACTGCGCACTCCGCCTGCCGCTCGGGACGTCGCCGCCTGTCATTCACGAACCTCTAAAGAGTTTTCAAAACACCCTTTATTCTTTTGTACGTCCGCCGATAGACGACCGGATGTCCAAAAGTATTCTGGTATTACATTGAAATAGGTGTCCGTGCCAGGTCTTCAGCCGTAATATAACCATAACCTGCTAGTGGTTCGAGTGTATGGCAGGCGAAGGTCCGATGTTACCTACGTCAGTGTGGAGGAAGTGCGCGCACGATGCGCCACTTACAACATTTGTGGCAATCGGCGATGTAAATAGAACAGGCGGTTGAATGAAAATTTCCGTGCCCACCTTGACGCGTGTGCATCGACCTGTCTCGTACATGACCACTCCACGTGTGACCTTGCAAGACATACACAAACATGGGACATTGATACACAATGAACACACAACACACACATATAGGTACATACTATACACTTCTATCATTCATTACCATTACACACTACACCCTCAGTAGTTGTCCACTGGCACAAAGTAGAACTTGGTCCAAAATCAAAGCGACTAGTGTGCAACGGTCTCTTTTAGAAGAAAGTGTCGTCATTAGAGATGTATTCTCGTACATGTAATGAATCTCATGCGTGACTAATATATTATTCTGTGTACGTGTAGCATCCGACACTAGCATAAGTGATAGGAGTCGTTCGTGTTATCACATTCCATCTTTGTAACAATGAACGTCTGTCGGTTCTGTCGCGACTACTGTTCGTTTCCAAAGCGCAAAATCCAATGGAAAAACGCGCCGTGGCATATTTTCGTCTTGGCTCCCATCCTAGTTTATCTGCTACATTACGATGTTTATTCACAATACGAATGCGAGCATTAATGTGTGCGTCCGAACCACTTGTGTTTAGGTCTTTACAGTTGCTTTGGGTGCAAAACCGATGTACCTGCATACAGTCGTAAACATATTGATGGGACAGTTTTAGAAACGAACTTTGGAACACCACTAGTTGAAACAGTCACAAGGATGTTCCATTTCTTGAAACGCTGTAACGATTTTTATAAGTATTATTGTCTTACAAACGAGGTGGACGGTCTGTATAGTGCGTGTGTTTATTTGACATCACTGTCCTTGCATATTTGACTCAAGAAATGTAAAATATTTGTACGAATCTTTTTGGCAAATGGCGTTGTTTTGCATGAATATCGATTATGTTAAGCGCATCAAAGGGACGTAATGTTAAACCAAAATGATGAATGTTAAGCAGCTGTGCGCCGTGCCGTTGCCCAAAATCATCTCACAAAACGAGATACCACATGTTTCATGGGCCTCTCATAGTGTGCTTATAAGTGTACCCGAAAGGTTTTCTTATCTTTGCCCTGTTCTTAGCAGGGATAAAAAACAAAAAGCTTAAAAACACAATGTACGAACAACTTATGCTCTTATGCCAAAGTATTTGCTGCGATGGCTTCTTAGTATTTTTAAAGAACGCAAAACATCTGCCTGCGTCATAAGACAAGTAGTTCAATCTAACACAATGCAAAAGCAACAACTGATTTATCTACCAAAATATTTACTGGAGAATGTCTGGATGTAGTAAAGTAAACTGAGTTGCAATTAGTAATACTTCTATAGGTACTAGGGTGGTATATAGTTGTTGAGGAAGATTGTGTATATTGCACAATACTAGATGCAAGATAGAAAAAAGTAGTACCGAAATAAAGCTTAAAAACTTTTTTCGTGAAGTGAATTAGTCAGAAAGAGCAGAGAACGAAAGCATTGGAGCAAAGGGGGTTAATTCTATTTAAATTAATGATGATCCTTTACAAATCCTATGAACATTAACTGTTAAGAAATAGACCAGTGCCACTTGCCATAACTCTTAAAGAATAAATAACACTGAAACATCGAAATACCTCGAGCAGTAATTATGAGTCAATTTTGGGATCATTAGATAATCTATCACATAAATATCTAAGGGTTTTATAGGAATGTAAACATAAGACACTCTTCATTTCACACAACACTTCTACAATGTATGGGGTTAAAGAATTGAAATGTAAAATGTAGATGCAGTTTGCATGGAATACAAACTCCTAAATAACAAATAGGCACTCATTATCAAAAATTGAGCAACACACGCACATTGAGTATTTTGAATTTGCAACGTTTAATTAGTGTTACACGGACGAATGGCGTTTCTGAGAACATAGTGGGCGTTTATGAAAACATGTGGGTAATTATTTGGGGCCTGTGCCTTGGTGTTTTTGTACTGTAGTGTTTGCAAGGTTTTACAATATCCTGTGAGTTTTGAAACTCGATGTAATACAAGAATTTATACTTATTGTGTCATAATAGGGTATAAAAAACCCTGAACTTAGCTTCAAAACGTTAAATGAATAACATTTTTATCATTTGTACACGGGTTGAGCCTTGATATTCATTAAAAGATGATACGCGTATAGCAAGACTCTTGGTAACTTATTTCTGATCATAAGTACAATCATATCCAAAAAGATGTTTCTAAAAAATCTAATGAAAAGATCAGGCATATTGATTTTTAACCCGCTTAAATCTACATTTACGCAGTATATATTTATTTAAACTTTATCCAAAAAAAATCTTTAGTTTTGCTTATAGTTAATCATAAACCTATAATTAAAAACCATGCGAGTAAGACCAGTAAAATATGTAATCTACTTGAGAATCAAGAGTTACAGAATACCGGCCGGCCTCAAAGTTATTAAATTGCCCCATTTTACGGTACTTTTTCCCGGCATGATTCTCAAAACAATTTTAAGTGAGTTTAATTGTTGTTAGTAAACTGCTGGTACCGTTATAATTAGGCCTGTATCAGTGTCTTCAAAGAAACACTAAGCATTTTATTAGTAGAAGAAGCAATTATTGTTCTAAGGCCAATATTAAAAGCTCTTATGCTGATTTGAAAAATTTCATTTTGGGTCAATACAATGTATGTTTGTCAACAATAAGTGGTTTAACAAGATGACGTACATATAAAGACAATATCTACCCATATGAGTAATTCTAGTGGACAGAAACTATCAGAAACATTGTTCAAATCAGGCAAAAACGTCTTCAAAAGTACCTGAGCTTTTTTGTATTTAAAAGAGGTTTTAGTGTAACATTTTTCACACGGATGGTAATTTCATAATTGATAAAAACGGGAAACAGGACTAAGTAAAAACACAACATGAATGCGTCATGCATCGTGTATGCTCTCTTTGCAGAATTACCTAGCTAATGGTAGAGATAATTACAACGCCATTATCGTGTGTACCATACTGATGACACATCGCTTGTAGCAGACATTCTGACTATCCATGACGTTCTTATATGACTCCTTTTAGTTCTAATTTTCAATGTTCGTTAGAGCAATGATTGAATTAATTGGTAATAATTATATTGTTGCGCCCCTTATAACTGAATTGCTTCAAAGTTTTATTATGCCAATAGTGGAAACAAATTTCCTTTCGAGGATCTTGAAAAATCATCTAAATCAGTTTATGCAACGCTTATTTTAAAAGGGTGATGAGAGTACCAAGCACTTCGTGGGAGATAATATTTGTCAGCCTAAAAGGTCTTCATTATAAAGGTCTCATATCTACCTCGTTCCTACCTCACTAAAACTTTACAGTATTTAGCTTGCGATACAAACATAAATATTAAGTACCTAGGCGTCTACTGCATACATGCATTTATATTACGAAACGTCATCGAGGTTAAAACACATGACGTTTGGTCTTCCGGCCTTCGCCACGGAGCCATTACAGCTCCTATTTATTTTATTCATGACACCAAATTGCCTGGAACTCTCAACAAATAATAGTATGTTGCTCTTCTCCAGTGTTCCGGATTTTTGTCAGAACATTCTTTTTTCCACACCTCAACGTCATTTATCGATTCTATTTCGATACGAGCACTAATTGTGTTATTTGAAATATTCGGAAGTCTTGTTTGTTTTGTGTTAGGATGTTTTCAATTTTGTTGTTATCATTGACTCTAAAAATAGAGAGGCCATTCTCCTTCTGTAGCAGTGCATAAAACAATGATAATTATGCATGTTCACCCGTTGAATCGAATACATTTCCTTGAGTCCTGAAGTCCTTTACAATTTTAATTAGATTTATTTATTTATTAATCGGTTATTCTTTTTCTTTTGGTGTTCATCGCCTATATCTTCCGTATAATTTTAGACGAATGAGTGGCTGTCTTCAATGCCCTTATTTGTATGTTCAAGGCCCAAAATGGCTAAAAACCAAGTGGTAGCCAGACAGTAAGTGAAGGAAATTTTTCTACGAAGGCTCTACAGTTATAAGGACAGGACAGGATACATTGAAAGTTTCGGTTATGGTCCACATAGCTAAGTGCAGTCCGCCAAGTTCGTTTTGAGAAGTGATTGGATATATGTACTTAGCTGGGTTCATACAGTTTATTTGTGTTGGGAATTTGAAACTCCGTAACAATATTCATCTTGCTTTCCTAGGCTTCGATGTTTTTGTTAGCCAATAAAACTGCTCTGCCTATTGGAATATATTATTGAAAGCCATGGCCAAGCAAGCAAGATACATTTTGAAAATAAAATAGAAGTATACTTATGTTAAATGTCCAAAAGTATTTAAATTACGGGACCTTATAAATATGGAATCTATTTTATAAAGCTTTGAACCGCCTACAAAAAGCTTTTTGAAAATAGCATGTGATGTCTAATTTATCAATCAGTCGGGCAGTAGTCATAGATTTCATATAGAAAGAACACGATAGGTAATATTTATCATAAGACATTTTAGCGAAAGTAGTCGAAACTTCGAAAGAAAGACGTTGGATATTATTGTAACTAGTGCGTGCAGTTTAGCGATGTAAACGATTTTAACGATGATTTTTATTTGGAATGACTGCCAATAATTTCTGAGGCACTTTTCTTTGCTGTAAAGTTTCTTCACTTCAACGAATATTTGAATCATGTACGAAACATAGTGTGTTATTTTTTTAAACTAATCTTTTGGACTGTTTAATATTTACAAAACCCGACCTATAGACAAGTCGTTTCGAATATTGATTAGTCAGGTAGCCAGCAGTTATAAGGTATTATGACCTTATAACTACTGGCTACCTGACTAATTTTCGTCAACAAATTATTTTTTCATTTTACGTTAAGTTATTAGGAGCATAACAAATATTAAACTAAAAATGTACGAGTTTCTAAGCACTGTGGCGACTTAAATTCTTTTGCAGACAACTTTTTGCGAGCGCGTATTTTAGGGCATGCGTCGCGAGCCTGTGCAAGATTGCAATACCACCATAAAAGGACATGGGCGCTCCCCGTTCCGCAAATCAAACGTGTAGCTAAAGTCTGTAGAGTGGAACAACTGTTCGGGAACATTGCCAAATGTGCGATTTTGCTTAATTGACGAGCACGGAACATCCCGTTCGTTTGATCGCGCTCCAGCGGCCGCTGGTCTGCCATTACATCGGGTATAAAACATGCTTTACTGCGAAAACGAAATGTACGGCTTGTCATTGTGCATTACGGGATGTTCCAGAAGATTCTGATTGCAAGTTAGGGTTGTTGAACGTAAATTGGCGTGGTGAGTTTAATTTTATCCGTGCGTCCATCATGCATTCGACGGGCGATCGCCGATCGGGTCAACGTCAAGTCGCGGAAGCCGTTGCGGCACGGTTGGGTCGCGAAGCGCGAAAATGGAACGCAGCGGATATAATTAAAACTGTACGGACAAATCGTTGGCGGGGGATTAACGCGCGAATTCGGTCAGCCATTGCTCGCCCAGCTATGTTTTCAAGTCTTGTTGTTGTTTAAACTAGTGACACTAAATATTGTTGACTTGTCGAAACACGTTCGTAGCTCTACAGCGGAATTATTGCTTCCAACATAATTACACAACCAACCCACGAACATTAAAACTACATTTCACCAATCAGCAAATAGTTCTAAAGTAGACTCTTTCTGAATGCATTCAAAAAGTTGCATATTCATCTAACATAATTTAAAAAGAGTGCGTGTACGCACGCTCGAAACCTGACAGGAAGCTTTTCTATTGAAATTCAACAACAAGTTAATCTAATACTCTTACATATAACGCTAATCTTTCAATATGTTAAGGCGTCAACTACATGTGAAAATGAAGAGAGAACTGAATATAATTTGTCAAATTATTTTGCTCTAATAAACAGCTCTACTTTCGTAAAGGTCGGCGCGATGGTTAATAATCCGAAGTGCACACGATTTATAAGAAAAATTACATGGACCCGACATTATTCTGATATAAAACTTGAAAGAAAAGATTATGACAACTCTAAACGGATTATCCCATCACTGTCGGATGTGGCTTTGAACAGTATTTACAAACCTTTTCATTGGATAATTAAAGTGCTTTGATTTTTTGAAGTATTCTCTGTGGTTTCAGTAACATTATAGGATTTGTTTAAAAAATCTTAATACATTCGGAACTATATTAAAATCTTCAGAATGTATACTACTAAATTATGTTATAGTTTCAAGCCGAGTTTCTAAACATTTCTTTCAGATAAGATCGTTTTGCGTTAAGTACGTTACTACAGGGCTGCTAGTAAATGTACCTAATCAAAAACTAAAGTCTTTACTCATTAAACTGGTTGTTACTCTTAATCAGGTTTGCTTGTTGATTGTTTAAAATGGCAGTCATAAGGTAAACATATCAGTTCATCATAAGCATAAAATATGCTTTGATGCATTTCATAATAGAAGAACTCTTCTTCTACTATCAGAAGCCCTGTGAATCATCATCGTCGACTGTGACCTAAATTAAATAATTAATAGACGCAAAACTCAACGCAAATTTCGCTAAAATGTTAATAGGTTCTTTGACACCGATAAAACTTTATTCAATGTCATCATAGTGTCGGGCGAAGTCAGGACGATTCTATTTCTAATATTCACAGATGCTATTTATATGACAATGCGTTTTAGAGAGCTTTCGCCTATACTGCAATAGACACGTGTAAATTTGATTGACTGCATGTTCTACCGACTTTCGCCTGTGTCATTGACGACTAGTGTCCGTTTTCTGTTCTCAGAACGTAAATACTACCGGTTTCTCTACTGAATTTGATTTGTATTTGAAAATAAACTTCAGTACTATCATCATTTAGTTTGAGAATTGTATCTATAATGGGTTCCTTTCATAAAGTGTTTGTAAGAAATATTGCATTTACTTAGAATTAGATTCAACGTAGAAAAATGATGTTCTATGAAATATTTGTTTGTAGAACATTTTACATCCTATCTCCCTTGGTTTATTGTTCAATTATTTTGGTAATAATTGGATTAACATTTGGTTTAGATAGCAACTACCTATTATTCGACAGCAGTTTCAAATGCATGTCGCCACGATGCTCATTGCCATGGCGCGATGGGCATCAACTGTGTTCAGCATCCTAAATGGATTAGGATTCTTACATTCCAATAAATATTTAAACGCCCTACCCTACCTAGACGTAGGTTGTATTGTGAATGTAGACTTAGAAAGGATTACAGTAAGAAACATATTTTCACTGTGCCTAACATTGTGGTGGGTTTAATTTTTTTCCAAAGATTCTTATATTTTAGAGAGTCGTGCCCCAAATTTTCAATTATATAAATATAGGTGCCTATATATAGGTGAGGTAGGCTTGTTATACAGTCTGTTGTAAATAGATCAAAGTCGAACAGGCTATTTTCTTGTCCGCACATTTAGTATGAATATCAAGAATTTAGATCATACTTTATTTATGACATGACAACATAACTACTTGCGATCGATAAAAGGTGCTCAGCTTTAGTTTGAAAAAATGGAAAATTATAGAATGGAAAAAAGAACAATATTGTTAAAAAGTGACCGAAGATTATTTTGAATAAGATGTTCTTTAATTTAGTTAAGATCTAAAAAGTAATTTTAATGGAGGAGGATTTCATTGTCATTTCCACTGCGGGTATTTTGAGATGGGGCAGTTTTTTTTTTCTATCTCTGCTTTCATATTTTGT
Organism: Abrostola tripartita; assembly: GCA_905340225.1. Classification (NCBI taxonomy): domain Eukaryota; kingdom Metazoa; phylum Arthropoda; class Insecta; order Lepidoptera; family Noctuidae; genus Abrostola; species Abrostola tripartita. The sequence goes on from HG996494.1 coordinate 5,471,104, forward strand.
TTGCTTAAGCCGATGACAGGCAAATTATTTTCTCCTGCGCGGTGTAAATGAGCGAAGAAGCATTTTTATTACATTTTGAAAAGTTGCCGTGATTGTCAAGTTAACGATATTTAAAAACCGAACCTTTTATAACCTCTTACCACATGAGTAGGTACATATTAGGTTACTCCATTAAAAAACTCCCAGTCGCTGATATAATCGGAAACAAGCTCGCTACATTACGTCTTTTCTGTTTTGGTAAAACCATGCAAATACACTTAAACGTTTTTTAGTGCTCTTTTATTTATTTATACTATATGCACAAATTAAAAAAAATATGTACAGAGACGGACTTAATGCCATAGGCTCTTTTGTAGCCTTATAAAACTTATGACTATGATTCTCTAACGAACGGTTTGACGCTGAATTATAATTATTTTGCATCTCAACCTCGTTGTCTAGATGTCAAAACCTATATAGCTTTTTATCTAAATAGTTCTTCCAGGAATCAAATTCACATGCTTTTCTTTAAAATAAATTTTAACACATAAAATATTGAATCCATCTTGGAAAAGAGCTTTGCTGTCAATAGTAAATTCCAAAGTAAATAGGTTGGATGTGTTCCCGTTAATCCATTAATTTTGCGCGGACAACACATGTCATATGTATTTAAATCATTTGGTTAATTGTGTTTATGTTTTTTTTTTATTATCATCTGTATAATAATCTATGTTAGCGACCTGTGTTTTAGCCCAAAAGTATGCTGATGTTTACCAATGATAGATGTCGTTTTTAAATTTAGGAAATATACCTAGTAATTTCGGTCCAAATATAAACATTAATTTTACAGGGTTACACGTCATTTAGTGACAATAATAATAATAATGACTAAGTGCAGCAGTTTTGTTACTATATAAATTGACATCTATCTACTCATACAGTCAATTCTTAATGCTTCAATCTGTCTTTCTTTCGTCAATTCTTTGTTTAGGTAATAAAAGGTTGAAACTCACGTTGTTAAAATAATTTGGAGATTGAATTGCCATCTAAAAACACGACCATTTACTACATAGGTACATATTTCTTTCGAGTTATTAGTCAAAAAACTCTTCGACGTAAAAATTTAAATAGAATGAGTTAGAAATGCTTGCTAACATAAAGAGGCCAAATGGAACTCTATATTTAGCCCTCCATTGATTCATATCTGCCCATGAAAACTTACAATATGCTAAACAGTGAAGACATAACCGTTGTTTATCTATGTCGTCCTAATGCAACGCGTTCACAATGTATGAAGATGAAAAACGAGCTGCTGGTAGGTCCAGAAATAGCCGCGCGCCGCCGTCGCGGCTCCAATGTCGAGGTGATAAGTATTGTGCGTACGATCACGACACGAATTAGTACACGAAAATTCTTTTTTACAACCTTAGAAAGTTCATTACGATGTCAGTTTTGGTTGTTGCTGCGTCTCATGCGTGTTTCAGTGCTGTGTGAAGATTATTTTGTATTGAAAATGGCGATTATGCAACGCGTATACAGCGAGCTTCGTTTTTCAGTTATCTGTTTTTTGACATGTTTACAGAAAATTGGATGGATTCTTAGAAGCTATGATTTAAGAAATACTACAAGCAATTTAAGCTTGTCGTATGAAAAAATTACAAAACATTAATGTAAGTCTGCCTATAAAAATCGATAGCTATATATTTAGTAATGACCGTCTTAACGTAGAGATAATCCTCAAGCAGAAAGCATCTATGATTATATGGTGACACACTTACCTTTATGATGCTAATTTGCCTTTACTAGGTGGGATCATTAGTTTGATAACTCAATAACTCAAAGAGGGGCAGGATTTTACCAAATTCAGAAGCTACGAAATAACTGCAAAGTATACTTTGTAGTCAAAAAGTCATCGTCCTATTTCGTCTAAATATACATTGTGATTATTTAATTTTTAATATTAGTAATTGCTACGTGTTACCAGATACTATGTGTAACATAAGGTTCGAAATAAGGTGCTCTAAATATTTTCATGAAACCCAACAACTAAAGTGTGAAGCCAAATGTATGACACAGTGATTAGGGTAGCCGCCTGTCTTCTTCCAGTCCAGTGATAAGCTCTCTATTCAGCGTTTTGCTGGAGTTGCCGAAATTGATCGTTCGTTATGTTTTTATCTTTGATCACGTGGATCAGGTTATGACTTTAGAGTGGGTACTTACGTGAAGTAATAAAGCTGTGATTGGTCTGCCTGAGAATCTTGTGCTTGACTATTGTTGTTAAACCAATATGATATATGAAAGTGTATAAAAATAGTTTCCTTGTAGCTATTAAATTTGGGAATTTTTTAACACTTACTCACGCATTATACAATTTGGTCAAAATTGTTACCATGAGTGGTGAATGTAAGGAGCTAAGCTGCTTTTCAAAATTGATTAGACTCACTCGTTGTCCATTTAAATGTTTTATTTATTACATACGTGCACTCTAAAGACGCAAGTTCCTTATCCTCAGCCAGTGAGGTCATTGACACGAGCGATACAAGTAGCTATCCAAACACAAAGTAGGTTAAATATGGGTTCTCTTATGCTTGTCTATTCCCTTTAAAATGCGTGCTGTTAACAAACAGTATTTAACTTTATTATTAAAGTTATATTTTGAGATAAGCGTCGCAGGCTTTGTAAATATGGTCTAAGAAATTATTACTTAAATATCTCTCCCTCTAGTGACTAGTCTCTAGGTAAAGTTAAGGTATGTAGCTTGGTCCTACACATATCCAATTCTCCACTAAAATTACGAATCAAGAGAAATGGCCACATAATTGGATGAAATCCAGACCCTTTCTTGAGATGGACTTAGTTTTAAATAGTGTGTTTCATCATTCATTAAAATTAAATACAAGTCAAATATTTCTTCCATATTGCTCTTCGTCACCCGGTAAGGTCATTGGCACGTGAGCAACGTATCCCAAATGCGCTTCCACGCTTCCTTTAAAGTGATCAAAACCGTTCACATTTATTTATAGATCGACAATCCCGCACTGAAATAGCTAACGGTTAGTAATAGTAATAAATCGTTGTTTTTCTTTGTTGTGTTCAGTAACTGGGGCATTGTTGTATAGGTAGGTGAAGTAGGTGTAGTACTCTTTATTGTATCACTCCCGATTCGTAGAACTTACAGAATTACAGTTTTGCCTTATGTACGCAAAATTGTTTTCCGGACGGTCTTATTTTAATACGATATCTGTTTAAGATTGCTTAAATACATAGCTTAGCAATTTATCTTATTTAAGGCTATAGGTCCTTATTAATCTACAAATGAACTCTCACTAATCTAAAATGTTACATGTCTTCTATTTGTTACTTCTGCCCCCTTATCACGAACTCTTAAAGCAGGACAGTTTACGTTGTGGAAAGGGAAAGGCAAGGAAAGTTCATGGTACCTAAGGGGGCTGTGGGAAAAAGAATAAAGGAACATACAGTCAAAAGACATTTTTGCTCCTCAAACGCTAAAATTACCTACTCATTCGAACATCCTTAGGTCCATTGTTTGGATGTTTGAGACAAAAGTACATTGAGAAGTTTCAGGAGTCACATTCACGGCTAACGTACAGTAAATTACTCACATTTATTCCGGTAGAGAAAGGAATAAGACGAAGTAAACCTACCATCACGACAAAGAAACCATTTTATTTAACGAGCGAAAGGACAACACAATGATTGTTAAAAGACATGATTTATAGTCCCATAACCCATTGTGTGTTGTAAAATTACCTAAATAATGGTTCTTTAATGTTTGAAGTTGTTTCATGTGTTAAACGTTCTTTACATTTTCCTGATTCTTGGTTGAGACAATTTAACTTTGAACCACGTGGAATCTTGCTTACGAAGAAGAAGATTCCAAGTTTTAACTGTCATGTTCTGACATTAGTGAATTTTTCAAGCTCTAACAAAAGTACTTATTGCAGTCTTAACTCGAATTTGGCAGAATAGTTGGAAGCCCGACTCAATTGCCACAAGAAGAAAAAAAAAAAGTACTTATCATTTACAGGAAATGTCTTGGTTTAATTTAAATAGAAAAACAAACTTTCGTGACGACATATTTATACTTAATAGTCATAATATTTTTTGGGTCAATCCGCGTTGTTAAAAAATTTACCGACACTGAAATAGCTTTAATTAACAGAATTAAATATGGATCTGTAAATAGTAAATTAAGCGGTTAATGATCCATTGCCTGTTGATTGGAAGCTGTAAAATATTAAAATATACACACTTAACATAAAAAAACGGAAACTAAAAATCTTCTTTATGTAAATAATTGCGGGCCACAACCTATATATTTTTATTTTGATGTTTGTGGTAAAAACAACGCTCTAGTTAAAAGCCATTTATATTAAAAATGAGGTTTTAAAATTGTTTTATTGTTTATCAACCTACATTACTTACACAGTTTTCCGCATATTCAGTCGAACTAAAACTAGGAAATAGATTGCAAAAAGTTGCAACTAGGTACACTGCACGCTAATAGTAGCGTGCAGTGTTATGTATTTCTCTATTTTTCGTAACACCAGCTTTTATAAATAGTATAAAATATATTTGATTGTTTCCTCATTTAAATAGTTTTTTAGAGTTCCGTATTCAAATTGCAACTACCGGAAGTTACGTTACCTTTTTAGTTTCGTCATGCCTGTCTGTCCATCGTCTTTGTCCTTTACACCCACCTCATTTATTTCGACTTATATAAATGAAGTTCTTAAGAACTCATTTAATTTTGTAGTAATATTTGAAGGTTTGGCGTTTTAAAGGTATATTAGTCTAGTTTACGTTGTGAGTATCATACCACGTGCCTAACATTTTTAGGCTTCGTCTTCTTCATTTATAAGCTTTCTGCATTTAAGAAAGTCATATTATTTTTTACAGTTGTAAATGCAATAGAACCTATTGTATTTACAACTGCAAATAAATCTGGAGTTATATTTTTAATCTTTTTCAGACGGCAACTAAATTAATATCGACGTAAGCTTTTTCAAATTCAAATAGGCAATCTCTACTTTAGCTTTTAGGCACTAGCCATTAAAACACACACCGCGGCTCTAAAGATTAGTTTAAGATATTCTTCAGCCACTTCTCACCTTCACGCTGAATAGTTGAAAACCACATTTTTATGACGCCCTAAGAGTTTCTCGAACGCGTAAACTTTACGTGCGACCTAATTGTAAAAACTGTCGAGGTGAGTCAGCCAGGTCGTTGGACTGGTCGTTAACGTTTTAGGGGAAAGTGTAGAAACTGAACAACACATGTCTGAGTACTATAGCAGTGATCGGAGATGTTTTGCTTGGGATAGAGATCCTTCTAGGTTTTTATTTTAATTTATCAGGAAAATATTATGTACTCATTCATTAAAATTAAAACGACACTGGCAATTCTGTCCAATACGGAAAGCTTTTTGCTGATTGTCATTCTCTGCCGCCGCTCGTCGTTCAAATTTTATGATGCGCGCTTTACGATAATATAAGATTTATTTGCTAGAATATGGTAAAAAGTTTTAATAAGGCCTCCTTGATTTAGTATCCTGTTTTTTTCAAATAGATCAAAATATTGTGTCCGTTCTAATAGTATTGAAATGCATGAGAAACGAATACTAAATAGGGTATAGTATATCCACCCCATACCCTATTTGGTATTCGTTTTTCCTTAAAACCCTTTCTTGTAACATACTAAGATAGATTAAAGCTGCATATAATATTTGTACTTGGACAATATCGAGTCTCGAAGGTTACAAAACATGAATAAATCAAAACAATTAATAAGTATTACGCATAGCAGACTCACTGAAAGCAAGATCGAGTGTACGCAGCGCAGTATTAAGGAACTGCGCAGCGAACATGCCAGCTATTTAGGATGTTGTATTGTTAGTACACATTTTAATGCTTTTCTTTTGTTTAAACATGCTTGGTGGGTCCTTATTTGAAATTGAGCAAAATATTGCCGTGTTTTTTATTAGGACATTTTCTGTAGCATCTGTGGTTAGGATTTGTGCTTAAGAAATGGGACTTAATCATGTAGTTTTCGACGAAACTTGATGCTGGAATAACACACCTTTGTCTATCTTTTTGGGTCAGTACAATCGTAATGTGAATTTATTTATCGTGTAGCCTAGCAACGCAACAAGTTATCTTCATGTTTCATTGTTGAGGCTGAAGAAAACTAGAAATGAGAGTTTGTTTTATATTTAAAGTCATGTTCCATTTGGCGAGCATTTCATAACATGTATTAATCAGGCGGTGACAGTCGACACTTGCCTGCCTAATGATCCGACGACAACATGACTGTTCCTTCGAATGATAAGTTGATCTTATCGTATCTTATCTTATTAGCAAAGAATAGTTCCTTTATCTTACTTCCTTCTTACATTGTTCATTGTTAATTAAGGACAGCGATGTTTTCGTTCTTCTATCTGACGTCTTAACACTTCCTTTTTGGTCGTATTTAACTCGTATCTCCAGTAACTTCAACTTTTAATATACCATACATTCTTCCTCATAACGCTGACGGCTCAGAACCAATTGCATCTTCAAGTGGTCGATCACTGGAACTTTCAATTTGCTTTTAATAAGCTTATTTCTATTTAATCATAGCTGGTACATTTGTATTAAATGCGTTTTAGACAATATTCTACAGTAATTTCGTGAGTCAACCTCTTATTCATTGAGCAGGTGCTATTTTATTAAGAAAACTAATAAAAAAGATAAATAACGGTGCAGTAAATTGGAGTCAAAAGTTTTTTGGAGATACATATTTTTGAAACATTTTAATTTGACTTAATGTATCGTGTACAAGTATGGGGCGTGCCTAAACGGACAACGGAATAAAGTTAATCCGGTCAATGTGGGTCACAAACTCACAACTCACATGCGACCATAACGGTTTTAACTGAGATATTAAAACATATGAATATTACTCACGGTACGTGTTTATATCTGCTTTATATGTAACAGTATACTTCTAAACAGTAGCCTCGTGTTGCAAGTGAGAAACTTGAACAAAAATTCTTAGGTTAGAAATTCAGGTTGGCCCAAAATATTCTTTACGAATTACGGTATTCAGTCAAATTTTATGTAGCGGTCCATGAATGAACAAATGGCTTATTGCTATTACAAGATACATCTAATAGCAAAAATCTCAGCAATAGTTGGATTTATGATTATCTGAAGCTGCAACAATTGCTTTAGGAAGCTTATATAGTCTTCAACACTTAATTCATGTATCATTGGCTAACACTTTCTGCTACATATTAATCGGCCAGCTTTCCACTCCAGCTTATATCGTGGGCGTATTATCCGCCATATTAATAAGATAGCTATCGTCGCCTACTGTTTTCATGCTCTATTTTCATCTGGCTATCAGTTGCATAATGTGGCAACGAGACCAATTAACGATTAAATATGAGACGCCGCCCACCGGCCGTCCGTCACAGGGCCCGACTTGCGAAACGAGAGAAGATGGCCGCAATAACTATATCACAACGACTTTCGGGGATTACTTTTATTAGCTCGTTGTACTGACTTGTCGAATGTTGTTTTCACTGGGGTTTATTGTGGTCATTTGAGTCGCAGTTCATTGTTTTACAATTAAAGTATGGTCCCAATTCAGAATCACTCGGCCTTTGGCCAAGAGCGCTGTGAGAAGTGCTTGATAGATAGAGTAGCTCTAGCTACGCTGTTCAGTAAACTCCTAAGCTCCGAACGGTAACGCCTTTTAGTTATTGAAATTACTTTGTAAAATACAGACTTAAAATAAACTAAAATATGCCAAAAATCAACCACAAAATTCACAATAAAGTGCTGAATGTAATTATTTTATGTCACTTACACTGAACGTAATTAAAGGACATTTACTCATCCCAACTCGACTTGTCACGTCAGTGTTTAAAAATCGATTACTATGAACCTAATGTATACTTTACAGTTGGTGGATGGTAACAAAGGCGGGCCATGTATGCCCATTCTATCTTAGACAGGGCCGAGGTAACACTCTACCCTCCGATTAAAAGACGAACATAAATAAACACCTGGCTTGAACCGCTTCCTTAAACCTTGGCACACTGAACTTGGGTGAGATATTTATTAGGAGAGCCAAATAAGTCAATGGCTTGCAAAACATTGGAAAACAGTAGTGCTTGTTTCAAAAGGGATGATTTTCTGATGGATAAATTTCGACCCGAAATATGTCAAAACCAGGAATTTGTCAATAATACATGTGGTGAAAATCCAGGATCGTATTATGAACACACCTATGAAATGTATCAAAAATGTCCATTCTTATGTGAAAACACGTAATCGTTTTCAACAGACTATCCTACTTATTTGGGTACCCTACTGAGAAAAGGCTTATTTCTCCATTATTAGCTTCCAAAAGAATAACATAAGACAGGTATACATTAATTAAGCAAATACACCATTAGAAAACAAGCACCGATAGGGCAATGAATTGCGATGGTTTAAGAACCGCAAAACGTTTTACGGCTATAATAGCTATGGATGTTATTCCTAACTGTCTTCATCGAAATGCGTATCGATAATGCGTGACTTAAGATTGCTTGTAAATCGATACAGATTAAATTGATTCGTATGGCGCATGCAATGCTTTGATTACAGAAAAAAATGCAAGTGATCTAAATACAGCGAAAACTGAAAGAAACTGAAAATAATTTTAACGTTTACAGGGTGTTTTGCAATAGCGCTGAAATCTAGTACACAAAGTATGAATAAGAGATTGTTAAAAAATTCAATTGTTTTATTACGAATAAACATGGAACTAACATCCAAATTTATGTTAACAACTAGGAAATACAATTATTGCGGATTATTGTGAAATAGGCATGAGCAGTGAAATTGATAATAATATCTACGTATTTGTTTATATATTGAATTTTCTTCCTCTTTATTTTTCAAAATGTTATATCAAACTGTTTTTCATTTTGGACGAGCCAAAGATACAGCAATACAAAGAGCTTTAACAAAACCGCACTCTGCCTGAATTCTACTTATTAACCTGAAAAGAAAATACATTTAAAGAAAATCCCAATTATATAGGTAGATATCTACAACAATACTTAGCACAATACGAAGATTTGTATAAAAATGCGAATAGGTTATATAAATAAGCATCTATACAAATTATGGATAGGATAAGTAAACCTATTTATACTTTTATGTCAGCTTTAACAAAACCCGTTAAAATACAATATCTTGATTTCCCAGTAGGCACGTGCATCACAATCGATAAGAACAAAAGTGAAACTGGTCGCACATAAAAACACGATTGTCGTCTAGTGGTGATCAAGCTGTCTTTTTATGCCTTGTTAGTCAACTTACTGTTATTGGGTGCATTTTAAACACTTTCTCTTCTATTCTAGTTTTTATTGCGCGTTTAATACAGGTACATAATTATATGAACAAATTACAAATTTTATTTTATGCAGTAATCTCAATGGCTGGTAGCTAGTTACCAGTAGTAGGTACAGTTAATGGGTAAATATTAATTGCCTCTACTAATATGAGAAACAGAATAACGACCCTAGACTAGAAATTAGTTGCCCAATCTAAAATGTGTTGTCTTTATCCTACGTCAAGGACCGTCAAAGCTACGGGTTCTGCACAAAATTTTACGTTTTAGTCTTTTATTTGTTAAGAATATTTTCTTTGGAGCATCCTAAATGATGTTACTTATCGTTATCGATAAAATCCCTTTTCAGGGGCATTCGATTAGACAATCCCATATTGAGATTATGAAACCTACCTACATCAAATAATTTGCTATCTACAAATAATCATGTCAATCCGAAGGGTGGAACGTTGGCTTGCAATGTTGTTTAACTAGCATCAATGATTTATTTTAATGGTTGACAGTCAATCAAACGCATTGACAGTCACATGTCAGAGAGCTGTAACAGTATTGACAAATCGGATTAGATAGCTGATCTGTGGACTGATTGATAATGTTAAGATCATGATCACGGTCGGACTATTAGTGTGGAGAGGTCAACAGTTTTATTTATACTGTACACATTACAACAACATATTCTTTTGTGTTTAAGGTGAGGTATGTGTATTCAAATTGAAATAATAATGCCCATTTTGATAATCGTTAGACGACACCAAAATGTCATGCTTTCACATTGGATTAAAAAGGGAGATGAAACAGTTCACTGACAATTATAGGACTGATAGGCAATGCCTAAATAACTGAATGCTTCTGCCGTTTTTCCAACATTTCAGCTTCATCTAGTAAAGTCTCGCAACATAACAGTGGGGTACCTTACTGAATATTTAGTGTAGATTACCTAACACCAAGGCTAAAGTTACCGTTTAAGTATCCATATTAATTAGGTTTCATAACTACTTCGTTTAGTCGTTTCGAGTCTACATTGATAACCCGAAATAACGTTGAGACCAGCAAAACTATTACACTTCTCTGACGCCCAAACCCAGATCTTCTATCAGTAGCCGAGCTTGCGCTCTACACCCACGGTAGGATCTATTATCCGCGAGAAAACACAAATTACACTCTATAACAAAATTCTAAGTCCGACGTTATTTCTGTTAATTCTTTTAGCAGAAGTTCAACTGGCGTACTCTATCTTTGTTACGCGTTACGCCGCGTCGGCCGTAAAACTCTAGTTCGTACGCCGCCGGATAGATGTCGCTGCATTAACCTACATCGATGAGTAGACGCGCGTCACTTGCAGCTGTCTGAAATTAATTTACCGGCCATCACAGCATAGTGAGACAAATGTGTAGACAAAAATATCACTACGTCGGTTTTCCTGTTAGGGTAAATAAATATAAATAAACTTATTTACATGTCAGATCGAATGCAACATTTATTTATAAATGTTATTTATTTTAAAAAGTAGGTACTCCAACAGCATCTACATCGCACTTTGTATTTATAAATATTAATAGGTACCTAATTGACAACATTAATCCTTATACACTTACTGCATTAATATTATTATGCCTATAACCTACATGGTTACTTACGTAGAGAAGAGCTTAGACTGGTGTTAGTTTTCATACCCAAAATAAAAGTGATTACTAAACATTTCCAGCACACTAGCAGGTTTTTAGTAAAGAAAAATTTGGGGATCACCGACAAATTCTTTCTCTGTATTTAAGCAATATGTTGTTTTTGTATCTTATTTTAAACATAAAAGTGAGAATGTTGGCCATTGGAAAAAACGTATTGACGGTTAACGTGTGTCATGTTTTGGCGCGGTGTGGGTGCGCTAGAGCATTAGCCTTTGCAGCATTCAAATATTTTGATAATTAACATTAGTAGATGTGTTTTAAATTCAATAAGTAAGTAGACCGTATAGCTATCTGAGCATTTGGCATCATCCTTAAATTTTTGATAAGTCATGAACCCTTGATCATTTTATTCCGTTTCATTGTTGAAGGATTAGCAGTAAGCAAGCAGTATAAATGACTCTAACGACTTATGGACACAAAAGGCGTGTTTCAAATGTTTATTGCTAAAAATGCAGAGTTAACGATGATAATGAGTACGAAATTGGCACGAAATATTTGTTTACAAACGCTGAATAAAGTAATTCGGCTCCATAAAATTAATTACCATTAAAATACCCCAGTGTAACGAATTTCAGGAGTTCATGACCGAGAAGCTACTCAAAAACTTTACGAGATGACGAAGAACGATATTTTAGTATGAGTAACCTCGACTTTGTACTTTCGTATATATTATAATAAATATAATCTTATTAGTAAATAAAGTGATATATGATGTGGCGCGAAGTGACATATTTGTATCAAAGACTTATGCAACCGAACAAAGACGGCGTTAATACAAAGACTTGTATTAACCTTGTCTTTGTTCGGTTGCATTTTAATGTTCAATTTCAATACCAAGAAACGTGTTTTTTTAGTTTCAGCAAGTCACAAAAAGTCAAAGCCACTCTGTATAAAGCCAAGAATATACTATTCTTTACACTGACTGTGCGCGAAGCAGCACAAGACATAAACAATTGCTATGCCCCATGTCACTGGGACACTGACTAGGGCAGGGTTAACTTCTAATGCTAACTTATTTACTTCTTATAATACTATTCCTATTAATCTCTTACTTTATCTAAGTAGCAGGTATTAGCGGATTCTGGTAATGTTCCCAAGTAGACAGAGGTTGCTTGCCAGATTTATATAGGTGCTCTTCAATCGCTTTCGGTAACATCTAGGTACTAATCACAAATGACTGGTTCGACTTTGGCCGTGATCAACGAAGCGGGCGCGATATACACAAATAACATTCGAGATGTTTATTAGATCATTGGTAGGGTCAAGTAGAGTCAAACTAATATCTCAAACCGGTGCTCTTTGAAAGTCATTATACCAGAATTAAATTCTGTCTATCTAGATTATATCCTCCTCCAGCAGATATCATAAGGAACGAACTAAAGTGCATACTATGTTAGTACCTAATGAGCCGCTATCATTGGTTTACTCATTAGACTGGTTTGTTTAATGATTAGAGACTATCTGGTTATACACCGTCTTGTTTTATCTCGAAGCATGAAATGCAGCTGGTTATCGAAGATATAGTCAGGATAAAAATATCAGTACTTATTTACGTTTAGTTATTAAATTATAACGAATAAGTAATCCACACAAACAAGGGAGCAAACCATAATAGCCATAATATCTACCTTACTTTTATTTTTTCTACGGCAGGATAAGGTCATTCCGCCCCATTTCATTTTTTAATTATAATTATTTAGAAAAATAAATATGTATTCAAGGCCATTGTGTGTTGTTAATAAAATATGCAGTTTTATGACCAACATTTTCCTCTACTATTTTCTTCATATTGATTCTAAAATTATATTTATTAAATCTAATAAATACTTTGTCCACATAATGTTTATGCTCTATCACCGTGCGATCAGTGATTCATTCACGCCGACTGCCAAAACCACTTCAGAGCTTGCTACTGTAAACACAAAATAAATGAATTAGGTATTATTTACACGAAAATAATTAATAATTTGATAATAATTGACTTCCTTTACCAATGTTAATAAAGGAAGTCAACATACATATTAGATATTTAATACCAATATATAATAGATATTGAAGGACATAAGTTAAAGATTCGTAAAATCGAATAACCTGATTTTACGAAGTTCTAGTACGGCTTTATTGCCATGCCAAAAGGGTTTTATATTTTTTATATTTCGCAGCGCAGAATCGCTAACTCTTTTTTGAAGTTGGTTTATATCTAACGGTGGATGTCATTTAATGTTAAAAAAAGAAGTAACTGGTTAGTTAGTAAATATAATTAAAAGATTTACTTCTAGAAGACAAAATAGTAAACTCACAAACAAATTGTTCGTTTGACATAATTTTCATTAGCCGTAACGTACTCTGGCGGTTGTAACTCTGTTGTAGCCCTTAACTATTATATTATTATTATTTTATTTTATACATATATTGAATTATCTAGTGGTTTTAATGTAGATATGCGGAAGAATTGCGCGCAATGAGGTTTAATCCCAGGTTTCATAATAATTAAAAAAACATTTTACTGGTCTTAAATGCTCTTTGTGGTATCAAATATCTAATCATCTGATTTTATTACCATTGTAAAAGTGTCAACTAATTTAGCACTGTTATAATATTAAATATTTGAATACATAGTAGATAGGTACTATTTAGTTACACGCACATTTATAAGAGCGCCACAAATTAAATTTTGTGCTCCTTAATTTAATAAATATTTATTGCTGTAAACAGCTTTATTATTTCTACAATAAGAACATTTAAATAATGTTTGTTGAAACACATTAATCTGGTCTAATGTTGTGTTAAAAGTTGTACAACTGCGAATTTGTCGTCTGCTGACCTAAATTGGATGGCATGTTGCTTCTTCCTGGTACACTAAAAATAAGCAAAATATAATGAGTCTACTGTCTTGAAAGGTGAAATGATGGAAAAAACGTTAATGAAGCGATACTCTGTATGACATAAAAATGTTACAAATGTGCACAAAATTCAATTTCACGAGTTCATTAATTAAAAGTGACGAAAATATTTAATTTATTTATTTGCTCATCGCTTGCAGTACTTCTGCAAGCGATGAGCAAATAAATACATTACATTACATCTATAATTTTGAATAAAAAAAAACTAGTTTCGAAGTTAAAATGTGTGTGCATTGCGTTAAACACCTTTATAAGTCTTCTTACATCACACATGCATCGTGGCTACCTACAAAAGCGTTCTGAATACATTCATTGATGAAACTACTGAATATGTAGGAGCTATTCTAGCAGATGCAGCCACGCACAACGAGAAACGCTGATAAATATTCATTGATATATCGTTATTGTAAACTGAGGAGGTCATAACTTGCTTGTATCCGCTTCGATTATACACTCCGTTGGTTAAGCTGCCACTTAACTTTAAGATGTGATTTACAATTATAAAGTGTGATATTTAAGTAAAGATCTGATGATATTATTACTTTCTTTTTTATGCGGACAGTACGTTTGAATGCGCATGACAGTCCGATATGTCATTGTCAAAATTACGAGTTTCCAGTTCGTTTTGTTTTGAGAACGAATGTCAGTTTGTACATTTAATAGAGATGTTTTAATAAAAAAATAATGATTTAAACAAGCATTTAAAGAAACTGTGTTGTTATTCTTAAAAGTTTACTAGCTGAAAAACGTTTAGAAGAAAGAAATGACTATGACTGGCAATTAAAAGTGCGGGTAATTGCAAATAGCCTTGAGGATGACGCAAATATCGTTACATAATGACGTGCAAAAGTGTGTCCCGGTATTTATAGTGATGGGTCACGGGCGCGACCAGGTGAGGCGCCTAGTGTCCTCGCCCAATGACAGGGACGTTCCCGCGTTTTAAATCACCTGTCGTCTATTTATTTTTTACTTGTTGTTTCCGGTGCCATTTTATAATGTACGTTTTCTTCGATGTAAAATAATAAAAATAAAACACTTTTGATATAAAAAAAATATTTAGATGACATGTCAGTCACTTACCCACACACAGTCACAGTATTTTTGAAGTGAAAGCAAAGAATTTAAAACTTAAGATTGAGATATCTTAAGATAACCTGTACCTAATATAATAATAATAATAATATGGCACATTTTAAAAACTGCTACGTCGGTAGGTACATGGTTCTGGTGTCCCAAACTTTATCCATAAGCACACCCATACCTACGAGAGCACGACCAGTCGACCATCCAACATTAACAACACTCAACTATTCATAAACAAGACCAAATAGCCTACAAATGTTTGTCATTGCTGCGCCAATAATGGCCATGCGTCGAAATGCCAAATCACACGTCGTTCATGTCACGAGACAAATTTTCACAACTTATGATCCTTTTGACAATATGATAATGTGCATACTACTAGTCGTTAATTAAAATTAATCTGAAATGTAATTGCAGGTAAGTGACCTTGGCATGAGCGATGGACGCCAGAAGGAAGATGGAAGCGATGAAAATAACAGCACGTGAGTACCTACGGGAAGTTGGAAATGAAAACGTAAATAATAAGATTTTCACCTTCAGTGTGATGTTGGTCGTGCAAAGGTATTTATAACAATCTGATCACAAACATTGGCTTTATGTCACAAGCGCCCTTGTTAGTTCGAAAGCAAACATCATCAAGAAGATTATTGATGCAAACTTATCACCTATTCATTTTTTCATATTTAAATTCTTAGGTGTATCAGCAATGTGAGTCGTATCTAGTTGAGGAATCTAGATATGTATTACGGAAACAGACCCAAAATTTAAGAATATAATATGTAGATGTCAGTTTCTAGTTTGAAACTTTTGGAATGTTAATAAATACCTCTAAGATTCAAATCGAGATACGACATGAAAACGAATGGAGGGGCTGTTCAAAAACAAAAGACATCTAAAAACCTACATTTTTTTTGACCCTAGGTATCCTAAATACAACCAGGAAAAATGTATACAAAAACTAGTGACGTAGTAAAGGACATATTTTATTAGGGTACATTTTACGAAGTGTGAACGGGTAAATATGGCACCTCGTAATTTTCAGGGAACATAGTACAAATGTTTTTGATATTCCGTATTGGCATTTTGTCAAAACAATGTTGGTCATTGAGACGTAGGGACCTACCCAGCACTACTACCGGAATAGTGAGGCAATAATGTAACCTTTTGTCCCTTTGTATTGCCCTTTGCCAACAGAACGGATCTATTTTAATGTTCTCTATGTAGGTTATGTTTATTGTTCTAATTATTGTGTTTTGTATGCAAGTTTTAGTTTTCATCATAATTATACATACACATAATGGGTATTGTCCTGCCGTTGCAACGGTTTCATTGAACAGAACAATATTAAAAATGATAAATAACCGTAATTAAGTATAAGGTAGAAGAAATAAACTAATATGAAGAGATAGAGCGGTGCTTTTCTTTTTACCGATACTTGCACGTATACTATTATTTTCATCATTTTATTAGGCAGACGGTTCTTTACCAATCACCCTGTCGTGCCAACGCCCCGACAGGGCGTTATCCCAAAAACGAAATTCTAGATTTCGGATGACGTATTCTTTGATAAAAACAACAAATAACAACATTCTAAAACTAAAAAATTATAAAATTAAAAAAATGGTTCGGGAAAAGTTTGTCAAATGAATAAATTCTGATGATGATGATGCGAGTGATGGCATCCAAAATCAGGATTTCGGTTGTGTCTTGCGCTTCAGCGCCTATAAATTCCATCCATCATGAATTCAACTTGTATCCCGTAAATTAATTATAGTGTCGTAAAACAGACTATTCAAAGAATCCGCAATAAAATGTTTAATGTAATAATTTAGTTTACACACCTTGAAGATATTTATGTAACTTTTAGCATTTTTACTAATTCTAAAAACTAGTACATTTCAATAAAAAAAAAATTGGCTACCTTGTTAAAACAAGGTTTGAGCAAATAAGGGCTTTAACTTTCAACTACATTTGCATTCAAGCGCTCTAGTACACTAACTAGACTCGGTTTTATGTAGAATATCCACTTGGGCCACTTGTGATATAAATCAATATCTTGTTGAACTAAAATTAGAAGCATTAGATATGTTTTTGTTTTTAAATTGAATTTCATTGTTATCGTTTATGAGAGTTTAATTTATAGTGACATGTCTCTACAGTCCTTAGGCCTTGGTTAGAGAAATTAATTTATTAGCATGTTGCCATGCGACCAGTATTTCTTGGCACAACACTTCGCAATACGATTAATTCTTCGCATTTTCTTCATTAATGTCTACAGTTTCCGAACTAGTTCCATCTATCACATGTTTGTAAATCACCAAGTGATAAAAGAGATTCTCAATCTCATTACCAATCCATCCATGAAAAAACGTGAAATAATTCTAGGATGACCTATAAAATTAAACATAACACTCGAATTTGAAGTATATGTAGCTGATGTACGGTCTATATTGTTTTATATCGTATGTAACATGCTAGCTTTAGTGATGCGTCTACATTCGATAGAGGACTCTATCGATAAGCTGCTAAAATATCAAGTCGGGCGTTAATCCCCGAAGTATGCTACAGATTTATCGCGGGCTGTTAGGAGAACCGCGTATTTATATTAAGTGGAGAAGCTGTCAGCGCCTACGCCGACGCGGCTCTGGACGGCTACATACAATAATGTATTCCAGCACCAGAACTTATATTATTATAAACTTTTTGTTAATTAATCGTCTTTTGGGATATGAGCCAATATTCAAATTGTCGTTATTATCGATCTTTTAGCATATTTTTTATATAGTAAGTGCTTAAAGTATTTTTTATGTCTTAACAAATGTTATTGTGGATCCTTGTACACACAATATCTGAAAAATATCATGTATAATAACTTAAAATCGCTAGGGTCTTAAAAAAAGCCTCGTAGAAGAATGATAAAAAAACTGCAAACATTTGCTTTGATATAAATACTTGTTTTTAAATTAGATATAATAAAAAAAAAACTCTGAAGTTGAGCCAAATCTCGTAATGTGTCGAAATCGCGATTGAAATTCCACCATAAAACACAATATACGACAAATAAGACAGTGCTTGTAAACCTTATATTTGTTTTGAAAATTTGCAGGTTAGTGAGCTTAACATAGTGTTTAAAGTGACATTAAAAGGCCATCTATGTCAAAGTAAATTTTCTTAACTGTGCGCAAGAGGCTCACGGCAAATTTAAATGCTGCATGACTAAATGGAGTGCATGATAATAAATGCGGAAAATACCAATATCAATCTGGAATCATAGCAAAAGGCCGCAGCGACACTTAACTCTTTCGGCTAGATCGTCCAACTAATAATACGCCCGCACGTGAAATGTTTTGGCTGGTGCTTTTTGTTCGCGCCGGTTATTTCAGTTTTCCAGTAGGATTTTATACAAGATCAGCTCTGGCCGTCTCCACAGAGCAGCGCCAGGAGAATTTTCCGAAAATTGTGTGTTGTGATTAGGTTCTATGAGAGCAATGGTTACAACAGCCTACTAGTATTAAATACTCGACCAAACCGGAGTTTAATTAGATCCAGGAGGGGAAAATAATATAATTTGATTTAAATGTGTGTTATCGACCACTTCTTTGCGAGTGTTTTGTAAAGTGCAGTGAATGTGTGTCAAAGGCCTTTGGGAGTTCAGTGTTGTGGGTGAAAAAGAATATAACGGCAAATATGTCGGAGTTCTTTGGACCATGGACCAAGAAAGACGAGGAAGACGAGGAGATGGTGGAGGAAACTACGGAGACAATTACCACGACCACCACAAGGAAACAAAAGTCCTCAGTAAGTCGCTAGTACTCAGTTGATCGGCCTTGATCGTGACTCGCGGCGCAGATTTAGTCACGGAGACACATTTAGCATCAGACAACCAATGCGTTTAGGGCCAGATGAAGTTATAAAGTTATACTGCAACATGTTAACATATAAATGCATTAACTCCTCGCTAACAAATGCGAACGAGAGGACGAATGGTGACAAGTATATTTTTATTGCGTCTCGTCTGTATCATTGTTTCATTAGGTGTTTATTTTGGACAAGCCCAGAGCGCGGGTGTCACGGGCGCTGTCAATGTTGAATCCCCTTGATATAAACCAGCTCCCGCACCAAGGTGAAGGCGAGTTCCACCGTCAACTGTCAACGTTTTTATAAATCAAATGACGCACTCACTAGTCTAAAATTACAAAAATGTTGCTACAACCTGCGAAAGAGAAATTACAATCAATCTTAATTTTGCATCATTATGTGCAAATTAATTATTTCTCCGAAAAATGAAAATCCACATTTTCTAGCGAAAGTTCTATTAGTCCTCGTCAATGCCTATCCAAGAAAATTGGTGAAAGAGGAAAATCTTCAGATCTTTTGCAGATTTTGACAAGTGACAACAAGTGTGTCTAGAAAATTGCAATTTTTCTTATAAATCCTAAGCTTCTATCTTTAACTTTCGGGAAATAAATATGCAGACATTACTAATTTTGTTCCTATGATTTTGATTGGGCCAAAAATATTATTTTATATAATAAATTAAGTACATGTTTTTGGCGCTGGCCTCAGAACAAATTATTGCCGTTGTTTTAATGTTTTCTGCTTTACGGCCCATGTAGCGCAAGTGTCTCGTGAAAAGATAATTAGAATTCCTAGAACCAACCTTTTGCGCTGACACAAATTTATATATCTTACGCAAATGTCGTTTTATCTTAAGACTGACGACTAAGGACCCTGTTTTCGTTTCGTCTATTATCTACGCTTTTCATGAGTCGTGTAATTAATGAATGCCAAGATGCAAAAAGCTTTTTAATCATTCCTTTGTAAATGTATACAATAACACTTATTGCACAAGCTTCGTATTTAAAGTGTAGCTCCGAACTGCTATAATATCAACAAGTTTCAATTCTGACTTTACAAAACACAAATTGTAAGTTCAGATGTCGTAACACGAATCACGACAAAGTTACTATAATTTCGGAGCGTGGAACAAAGTCGTGTGTAGTCTTGAGACAATTGGATACACGTCAACATAATGTGCATGCGCAGTGAATGGCCTTTTGTGTTTGGGAACAATGGAACATTTTGTAATTGGAAATGCTCGTCTCTTCACAAGAATGAAGAAATTATGACAGCTTGAAATCTTTTTGCAGAAACGGCGTAAAATGTTGTATAATCGCTGCATTGTCTAAAGGTTTAAACTTTAAACATGAGTAAAGTATAAGGAATAGTATTTTTTACACTGCTCTGATGTAGGTAAATGAAACTGCATAAGTATTAATCTACTGCAAAGTAAACATTCTTGTTGTATTACAAATCCATAAAAACTTTGCCAAGATTGAAAAGCGAAAAAGCTGCGTGTCCGCTAGCAAGGATAGGGCTTAACGCGGAAGAATGATTTGATTAACGCGACCCCCCTCTACAAGCGCCTTCCCCTTGGTGCGCTTGTGGAAGGGGGTAAAAAATAAAATTAATTCGATACTAGGTGGAAACTATTTTTCCCTAAAGTCCAAATAATTTTATTTTTAAGTAATTTGGATGCATATTATCTCCTAAAGTGCCAGTATATCAAAGTTTTGCCTTCTGTAAGACAGATGATACTCAAACATGAAAAGTCAGATGCATATGGCAAGTTGCCGTTAATTGTGGCGTTTTAAGGGGAAGGCCTTGTTCAACAGTGGACGTCTTCCGGCTGATAATGATGATAATGTAACGAAATCATTACATTTGAGGGTAGGTACTCGTACCTCATCCGCAACTTGTACGCACTAGGAATTATTTTACATTTTCTAATTTTGGTCGGCATACTAACAATGTTTAATTTAGAAAATACAGTGTAAACAATAGCTATGATTCATTGCATCCATTGCTCCACATACTGAAATATTAGAGTTTCCTTGAGACATTGTTGGTAGCATGTACAGTAAATCAGGCAGGTATTAGGTTGTTGGAAACAAATTTAACGTAATTAGAAGCAAGTAACCTATTTATTTAAGTTAGTTTTAAATATTTGGGAAGTAATATAACATATGATTCTAGGTGTTCCGCCGATATCAGATGCCGAATTGCAATGGCCAAACAAGCCTTCTACAGCAAAAAATATCTATTTAAGTCTAATATTAACAGAAACATCCGCAAGAATTTCATAAAAACATACATCTGGAGCATTGCGTTGTACGGTTGCGAAACTTGGACTTTAATTAAGCAGGATATAAGCAGACTAGAAGCCTTTGAGATGTGGTGCTGGAGGAGGATGGAGAGAATTAGCTGGAAAGATAAAATTACCAACGAAGAGGTACTAAACAGAGTAGGAACTAAGAGACAACTATTGCATAACATTGTGAACAGGAGAGGGAAAATGATGGGACACCTTATACGTCACGACGAGTACATTAAAAACATCGTGGAAGGGAAGGTCGAAGGAAAGAGGGGAAGGGGTCGTCCGAGGTATAGCTTTATCAGTCAAATTAAAGAGAAGGTGAAGGTTATGACGTATAAGGAAGTTCAGGAATTGGCACTCGATAGGAGGAAATGGAGGGAGCTGCACCGACAAGAGCTAGGCTCTTAAATTAAAAAAAAAAAACCTATTTATTAAAGTGAAAAAGAAAAGAAGCGTGTGACAGTACAGTTTTAAATAAAAGGAATATATCCTTACCTTATATGCACATATATATTTATCAGGGGACGTCGGATTACTGGCAAGTTTCGTATGACCAAAAAAGACAAAGTATGGGTTTAGTAACAGAGCATGTAGTAAAGGTGACACAAAAAAATTGTAGAGAATGATTACAAAAAAAAATATCCTTTAATCTTTATTGCTATTTAAAGCCTGTGTCACCAAGCCAAAGTGAATTATAAAATATACGTTTATCCTCCTTAAACAGACGTTGAATACAGCGCTGTGTTTTGGAATGTTGTGCTAAAGCGAGAGCTTGGCATAAATGGTACAAGTAACCCATTTATCCACCTCGGAGATATTTGTTGTAAACTGCCAGTACAATATATCAAACATATCCAAACAGTGTAGAAAGTAGATTGTAACAAAATCTGGACAGTATCCTCGGGGTCATTGAACCGCGCTCATGTGAGCATTGTTTAAATGGGTGTTAGGGTTGGTTCAGGATAGAGCTTTTAGTTTTGAGAGCTCAACAATGTCTTTGTTTTCTAAATTCCTTGTTAATTTTGATCACCGTTTCTCCTAAAATTTTAGTAAGTCTGCAAATTATTTATTTCTGCAAATAGGTTTTACAATAAAAAAACACTTATAACATAATTAACTCTTGCGCGCTACCTCCGCTAAATAATCGCTACTACAAAATTGAAGGCAAAATAAAATAAACGTATGTAAAATAATCTTCATTTTATCTCTGAAGTCTGGTAAACTGACAATACTTAATATTAGAAATATTAGAAGTTATAATAACATTTTTCCTAGAAACGTTCAAATGTTTTTAAAATATGGTCCCAGTTGTGCGCCATTAGTTCATTCAATTTTAAATCAACAACAACACCTTTGATTTCAATTATTTTTAACGTAACGTATAATTTGATAAACCTTTCTTTTATGCATCCGACGGATAAACAATCTGGAACCTTCTTGAATCTCAAAACAAGGATTGTATAAATGTGTCTAAATCAAACGATAATTTAGACAATGAAACTATTGCTAGTTACATTACAGAAAGCACTTCATAAGTGCTAACTGATCAATAGGCAAAGAAGTAGGTGTAACAGAAACAAACGTTGGGCGAATATTAACAGTTTCATCATACGGGTTCGATGACAGCCGCGGAAAAGTGCTAATTGCCCGTCAGAACAAACAGAACAATATTATGTGGAGCCAAATGCAGCGCACTAAAAGTAAAGTACAAACTACCTACATACTTAATACAAACTATGAGCGTGTATGCATGGAGTACCTACCTAAACAAAAAAAGAAGAAAACGGATTTTGAATTTCGATTTACCCTCGAACGGTTTTTATCTAAGTATTAGAACTGTAACGGTGAAAAGTATTCGAATTGATTAAAGTTCTTTCTTTAAAACGATTATTTAATGTATGTCTTAAAAACTATTTAATAGCACATTTTTGTCACATAAACAACGGAACTCAGTACATTGAAATGTAGTATTAAAAGTATATTTTTGTTTACAATCAAGAAAAACAAATAAAAGAGTGTCTTATCGGAAACAAAATAAAGCTGAGATTTGGTTGACGGAAACATTTTTAAACACGACGTTGTTGAATTGCGAGCAGACGAATTTAAAATAGATCCAACTGCTTCGCCTCACCGAGATACGTACATTTTTGGAAATCAAATAAAAGCAATGAGTTTAAAAATAAATTAAAGCAAGGTTGTGTGTAAATAGAAAGTGCGGATGTGAAGCGCATGATTCATAAAGGTCAACTTTACGTTTGTTTAGAGATAAAGCGTCGGAGTGCAAGGGTTAATAATCTCGTTTGACTCGGTCAAACGTGTCGGACTTACATTGAAGGATCGAAATAGACGTGCGTAAGCAAATGTTTCCAGACCACGCCGATGTATACTAAACGAAATAATATTATCAACAGAATTCACAAAATCTAGTGACATGATATCACCCAAATTGTCATAACAACACATCGAAAAATCTCGTAGTACACGTAATGTCTATTTGTAAAGATACGTCAGAAGAAAAGTCACAGACTTTTAGAAATAATGTCTTTGTAACATACATGTAGGCAGGCTTGTTGTCAGTTCAAGGAGAACAGACATGTATGAATCAGTAATAAGTAATTAAGTTGTTGTAGGGAGTTCAATGAGAACAAAGATCGCCAATGAAATTGCGCATACTGCTAGTGGATGAGTAAGCAAACGTCATGGCCACTAATCCTGTGCTAAATTTAAATTTCGAACATCTAAAATTCATTTCATATTATGTAGGGAATCATAAACACTTTATAACAAGTCAATCGAAACAAGTCAAGATGACACTGTTCAAGGCCTACTGTCAGTCGTTCTACACCAGCCAACTATGGTACCGGTACACGAGGAGTGCATATAACACTCTTCGTGTACAATACAATAATGCATTCCGGGTCATGATGAACTTGCCCTGGCGGTGTAGTGCGACTGATATGTTTGCCGAGAGCAGAGTTGCTAGTTTCTCCGCATTATTAAAGAAGCTCAGGGTGTCATTCTACACAAGAGTAGCCCTGAGTAGTAACCGAATTGTATCTTCTGTGTTCCATGTTGTTCATCTTAAAAGAGAGATAAAAGACTTTTGAGTAATTTATAAATACTTATGTCATTCATAGATGTTTAATTTTAAAATATTATTATAATAATTATTGTTACATACTACTTTTAATTGTAATTGTTTTGTGTTTGTGTTTATGGGTTTTAATAATTGCCTGAAATAAACGATATTTAATTTAATTTAATTTAATTTAATAACTGCTTAACGACGCGTATAACTCTTTACTGCTATTTTTAATTTTTAATTATTCATGATGATAATAATGCTAATCAAAATTACATAGTTTTAAAAGTCATACGTTAATGTTTATTCGCCTTTGTAAAGAGTCGTCAAGTTTTTTGTAAAGTTTTTATTTAATATCGGTATATTTTTAAATGCACAGTTAAAACAAACAACTAAACAGAGCGAGTCCGTTACATCTTGGTTAAAACAGACAGACAGTTAATGCACTTGTTCTTTGTTTACAAATTTTGGGAGCCGATAAACTTCTAATGTGCCCGACAGGGTCCATAATGATATGTAATATTTTAAGTCCACCTATGTACTATTATGGATTGCAATTAAGTATTGAGAACAATAAAGCCTTAACTGCTAAATATCCTTTGTACAACTTTAGCTTCTTCATACGAATATAGGTACTAGTGAGTTTTACACGCCTACTTGAAATATCACATGTTTACTTTACGCTAAGCCATGGGACAAATATCTGCGATTTCTATTCCCCTATCGTGCTTATGAAAACAATGAGTGAAGAAGCGGGATTCACACGATAATAACACATTCTGCGCATGCGTGGTGTCCTGAGAACGGCGACAGATAGTGCCTTCAGTCACGCTGGGCATGAGGTGTTTACGACATGCTTGTTTACCATAGACCATAGTTTGCAATTACACACTCCATATTCTAAACACGATGTCTAAAACAACTGCAACGACATGTATCATAGATACTGTACCTATAGCTTGTTTGTTTTAATCAACGATAAAGGAAATATACAATGCCTTGGGTAGTTTATAAGTAAGATACTTGAACATCTCATTGAGAGCATTGTATCACATTTATAACCTTTCGGACGAGAATATGAATGGTCTACATCAAAAAACGAAGAAGGAGCAGCAGTTTTACACGGGCAACTGAAATTGGGCATCATACACGGGCATCATTTTTAACCAAAATTTCCAATAATCGCGCAATTAATTACCTGTGTAATCGCACCTTCATGATCCATCTTTCTTGCACTTTCTCTTAAGATTATTGTCAAGCGTTAAAGACATATTAGTAAGTTAAAAAACAAAGGTTATCTATTTACATTTTCTTGCTTTCTGAATTATGACTTTCGTTCCCGTTTGGCATTTAGGCATTAAGCTTGTTCAATAAACTATTCTAATGAGAAGTAGATAATCAATTACTTTTGATATACTGATTGCATGTTTGCCAAATTGTCTACTAATGGGCTTTAAACCACAAGGTGCTGGAGAACTAGGCTTATTCATAAATCAGATGTAGCAAGAGATTATAAACAGCAATTATAAATGAAGGAATACGGAAGGTACTGCCAAATTAACATTTTCAATGAGACTAGAAATAATATAACATGGCACTAGATTTACATGACACTCAAATGTGGTGGCAGTTTGTTTTTACGTAGAGCTATGGTAGTTAGTAGTTTTTTTGTATCCATTAAATTGACAGTAACCTACTAAGTCTCCTTAAACGAAACAAGGGTATACAGGAGCGAGGTAAAATAGACATCGAGTTAACAGTTCTTTGATATTGGATTTGTACATGATGATTTGCCAGTGCTCCCTATGACTATATGTTGTTATATTGATGCTATATGTAGAGCTATAATATAAGAATAACAATGCCTCCCTTATTTTGACGGAACACGACAGCAGTCCTTGTCAAGAAAGTAATTTTCCAGTGAGGTTTTCCGTGCAGGTGGTGCTTTTCAAATTCATGTTGCAATTAACAAGTAATATAAATATATTGCTTGTTGCAATTGAAATTAACATTATTTACAAACAATGTGAACAGTTTTATGATATTAATTACGGCGAGATAGTATTTATTGTGAGATTGGTGAGAAGCATGAGTGCCAACACTGCTAATGAATTTGAGCTTGCAACAATTAAACGACTTCCTGTCTGTAATAAATAATAGGAGTTTAGACGACACGAGAGATAAAAGTCTCATTTTCCCGTGAAAACTAATTTATATTTTGTAGACGAATTGCTGATCATTTTAATTCCAATGTTATCTTAGGAACTCCATACTTAGATCGACGATATAATTGCATGTATCTGAATCTATCGATTGTTTTTGTAACTTTTTGGACAGCTCTTGCTGCGAGTCGCTCTTAAATATTATCGTATATATATGTATATATAAATATTTCACTTACCCATAACTAATGTTGTTAAAGACTCAAGTCTTGGAGTCATATTTAATAAAGCTAGAGCTTTTTTTTGAAGACTCGAGTCTTATAAATAATACTTAGAGCTCAAGTCCTTCAGAATTTGGAGTCTTTTGTAAAAAGACTTGCGTCCTGCCAAAAAGAACTCAAAGACTGAGTCTTTTTAAAAGACTAATGACTGAGTCCTCTAAATCTATAGCCATAGTTTGGTTGGAGTAAATAAAAGTAAAAATAGAAAGTCCCAAAATATTTATATATTTATAATTTTGATTCAGCAAATCGTCAGTCTTCAGGTGGATACAATTGATTAGGTTAGGTTAGGTGTATTTAATACAACAACTCAAGTTCATGACTCAGTCTACCTCAAATAACTTAAAAGACTCGAAAGGACTCAAAGAACTCAAAGGACTCGGACTCATGTGACTAACGAGTCCTAGCCTTGAAAATCGACTCAAGTCTCGAAATGAAGACTAAAAGACTTGAGTTTTTTACAACACTACCCATAACACTGATGCTTTTATGTCCTTGTTGGAGTGAGGAATTCGACAGTGACGCATTTACAGAAAATAAAACTTGAGAGCCTACCGATAAAATTGTCTAGGCCGCTAAATGTTATCTATTTCCAAAGGTCAGTTACTATCCGTCCTCAAAGCAGACTCGTTTTATTTTCGTGTTCGACAGTTATCGTTCAGTTTCAAAATAGTATAACATTCTTGGAATTTAACAACCTTCTTTGCTTGTTGTTTTTATTGCCAACCGTTAAATTAAGCTAAGGTACATTAGGTAGGTACTGCGACAAGGGCACTGCGGAGTAAGATTGAGGCTAACAACGTTATTTCGGCATGCAAAGGTTAGAAACAAATATCACCTACATACTCTGTTTAGTTTTCACACTTGAACATGGAAAGTTAGAGAGTTCCATTATTTGTTTATCTTCCCCAGCACACAATGTCGGCTCTCACAAGATCTCAAAACTATCACGATCTCGATGCAGTCTGCATACGGCCAAGTAAAAGTCTGATAGTACAACCTTTTAAATGTCTGAATTCGTATAGACAAGAATGATTCGTAAGCATTCCAATTCTAAAACAAACAAAAATAAAAGTATTCTTAAATTCAGAACACGAAAAAGGTCGATAAAAACAGAAACTTTCTTGCTTTCTTAACATCGCGTCGGATTTTCTCACAACTTTCCCCGAATACCTTTTGATCAAAATGGTTACTGGCAACAACCGCACAAAATGGTAAAATATTGCATCGGACAAGCACTACTCAAGGGCGATGCGATGGCACGATTGCGTCAATCGTAATATATGGGCCAAACTTGTGTATGCTAGCCACCGGATATCGAAGGAAATAGTTTGAATCTGCTATTCGTTTTACGAAATTCGGGTTTTAGTATTTATATCGCGTTAATGTTGCTGACATTATGATTTTTAGAAGCATGCAGTAGCCACGTGACAGAACTAAACAATCCTGTTGATATTTTAAAATACTTATTTGGTTTACGTATGTGAGATGTGTTGCAATAATTATGATTTGTAAATGTTTGGATGGTTATGGGTTTTAATAATAGTTTTTGTTTATATAGCTAACACACATAATACATACTGACTAGCCATTTTAACACTGTGCAGCGCACAGCGCTACTATTTCTATCACAAATAAAAAAAAACAGATTTATTTTATTACCTGCATGATATATTCAAATTCCAGCGACATTTCTATGAGAAGCTACGCATAATAATCTATCTCCGACATAAATAAAATTGATAATACCCACCTAAACCCTGTTACACTAGGAAATGAGTCAAAATATTGTCGTTTTGTGGTGGGCGTATCATGTGACCTTCGCAGTAACGTCGCGTCCAAGGCAAGGAAGTTCCACTGTCCAGTCCATCCTATTTATTATATTGCAGTGAGAAATATCTAACTGAAAATAGACTAACTATTTGGATACAGTTTTGAAGGATGAATTATATTTATTGCTTGGAATTTTGGTGTATTTTCGGATACAACATGCGAAAAAGAGCCGTGTATAAAAACGCTGACACTAGACAACATAATAAAAAGTAGAAAGACGAAAACTGTTTAGTTTTAAATAAAAAATAATTACGTTTTTATTGATTGCTGTCCGTACAACAGAATCGTAGACTTTTTTATTTACATTTTCCGACCAAAGCTTTGTTAACAAACTACTTATTCAAACTGTATCACCTTTTGTTATTGCAGCATGTAGGTAATTTAATTTAGGTATTACTATTTATGCGTGATTCTGTAATTCTACTGGTATTACGTAAATAAAATATTTTTTGTCTTTGCAGTCAAATTCGTTCCCAAAATCGCAAACATACCGGTGTTACGTCACGCCACGTGCGTGTGACGTGTGCCATGGACATTGGTGGAATACAACAATATGTCGAGACGCAAATAAATGTCATATCCATCTATTATAGTGCCATATGTTGGTTCATAAAAATGTTACCCAGTCTGCCAAAATAAACAAATTCCTCCGTCGAGTGCTATTGACTAAATACAAAACAACACAACATATAATACCGCTGCAGTTTTTACTGAAGCTGAATAAAACTGTTCTTATAGCGATAAGAATGTTTTAAGTTATAACACAGGTTGCTTGGTCACCACAGGCAACACTTGTGTATCTACTTCACCTGCATCTTTGAGTGCTTAATTATCTAAGTACTTTGTTAATAACTACGGTGTAAATAATTAGGACTTTTCTTTAATTTATATTATACTTGCTATTCGATGTATAAATGTAAGAAAAAGAGCAAAAATATAGAGGTGTTGTGGCTTATTCCATTTAAAAACAATGAGTAGGTAGATACACTAACAAAATGTTCGCGGGTGGGACCTTTCATTCACCTACTTCTATTTATAGGAGACTCTCACGCAATAGTGTTCACGGCGCTAAGCCTATTAACTTTTCATTTCTACCTAATGTTCACTTATAGGGGCAAAATGAACCATGAGAGCGTATCGTGAAATGTGTCGAATCGATTTGATACAATGATCGACGATAGCCGCTTGTTCTAATAGCAGCCATTGTTATCGATTTTAATACTTGTTAAAGGTTCTTTGTAAAGAATTAGTATGGCTCTCATTGATTGAACATAATTTTATAGCTTAGTCTAGTTAGTGCACAAACGTTTAAAATGAAATAAATAGAGTTATAGAGATTCGAACTAATTTTAAAATAAATGTAATGTCACGGATTATAAACTGTTAAACAATTCATTAAAAAAATACGAGCATAGGAGTTGAATGGCTTTTAAATTAATAACTACTGCGCAAGCCCGGAGGTTAGACGCCAAACTCTAAAATAATGTTGTTAAACGTTTATAAATAGAAAATGGGAATGTTTACGTATCAGGAAATACTTGCAAACATATGATTTGTTAGTATAGGTATTTAGATGGTTATGTTATTTTACGTATTAGTACCTACTTTAGGTGCAGCGGCAGCCAGCCCAGCTTTGATGACTAACACCAAAAGTCTGCATAAAACGGATATTATGACCAAACAGCAGTATTTTTAGTTCAGATTCAGTAAACCTATTATTTAGAAAAACAACATATTTTAAAAATATCTGTCTGAATTTGACAAGGATCTACAAGTATAAAGCTTGATCCAAATAGATATATTAAAAATGGAATAAAAAAGCTGCCGCTTTTTACCCCAGTAATCTGATTGGTGAAGAAGTAGTGTTCCCAATGCTACACCAAAATGTTAATTTCACTATTAACTAACTAACTTAATATAATGTTATAGGTTTATTTACATTTAGGACAGAAATGTTCTATTCCAGCACTTGTAATATATTGTAGCAATGCAGATATAATATGTAATACAAACTAACAAGTGGTTTAGTAATATTTACTTCTTATCATGCAACTAGTATACCATGCCAACTAGATAATATTTACTAACACTTTGATTGCTTTGTATTATTAAGATATAAGTCTTTCGAAACAATTCGTGCGATAACACGTCGTTTTGTTGCTACTGTAGCTAGACGTAAAGATTTAATCAAACAAAATTAATTCAATTCTCAAATGCGACTCCCGATCTTTTCCAGATTGGAGCAACCGTTCCTAAGAAATACTAACACGATAGCGACATCATTATTATCTTATTCATACTTTACGTGTAGTTGGCTGTTGCACGCAAAGTATCAGATAATAATGCGGCTTCCGATCGTTTCCAGATTGGACCAAATGTTCAAAGAAATACACAATGGCGACGTACTTATGTCATTGTAATCTTATACTTTACGTCTGCTGGAAATGATCGGAAATCAGGAAATTGTAACCATAAGGAAGTCTAGATCATGACTTTGTGTAAAATAAATAATTCAGATAGAGCTATTAGACTGCTTTTTTAGATAAGGTAAAGGAAAACACAATAATGAAACTTGGAAAAGAGTTGTTGTACGTCAACACTTAACGATCTGGCGCGATCATCTATGCTCCTCTGTGCTTAGCAATCTAAAATATCGGA
Source organism: Abrostola tripartita (assembly GCA_905340225.1). NCBI lineage: Eukaryota > Metazoa > Arthropoda > Insecta > Lepidoptera > Noctuidae > Abrostola > Abrostola tripartita. The sequence continues at coordinate 5,502,335 of HG996494.1, forward strand.
AGTCTGGTTATAGTAATACTACATGAAAGTACTAGTAAGTAGTAACCTTGCCTGGCAGTGGAACAAATACAGGCTGATATTAAAATACGAATATAAAATATTATTGGTGTTAGATGGGAATTCAATGCTTCGTGTTCTAAGTAAGTACGTATATAATATTGTTAACACATTGAGTCACATTTAATTCTAACACAACAAACTACCAGTCTGTGGCCTCGATATCCACTCCCGCAAACGTTCAGTATTATCTGATGTCATAAAATTGTGACGTTTGTTGCAACTGGTATTCGGTTAAGGTACTTCTAAAATCGTAAATTGAAACATTGTAACGTGGCGAAGCGTATGTTAAATATATTTTGAGTGAGAAATATTTCTGATGCAGGTTAATTGTATAAAAAGGGGCTTTAATTTTTACAAAGTCCCTAGTGTATCTACGATTCTAAAAACTACCTACGGTACGGTAGTTTTTAATGTAAAAGCTTAGAAATCCGATTTCAACACACAAAAAACTAAAATCACTTTTATTTCCTGCGTTCCCTTTAAAGTTTACGAGCAAATTCCTAATCTAAACTTTCTTTCTGTGACACGTTTTTATAATGTGCATGAAGCAGTGAATAACACACAGTGGATCAAAACCGGTTGCAAGTAACGGAACACCGAGTTGATCATGCAAAAAATTGCAACTTTGCAGACAGATTTAAGACGGCATCAGGTTAAATTGGATTTCTACTGGCTTTACGCACTACGAACATGTTATTTCTAACTGAAGACTTATTTCAAGTGTTGTATAGACTGCTTAGGTGTCTATACAACACTTGAAATAAGTCAATAGTCTTGAAATAAGCAAAGCAGTGTTTTTGGTTCTCTTATTGGCTGAAAAAAAGGGAAGTAAGTAAAAGCTGCTTGCGAACTGAGAAGTTATAGATAACAATATAAATATTCAACAGCTAAAGTCTAAACCGATTACTCTGCATATGTTTAAAGACTTCAGTAACAAATATCGCTGCGAATTAATTATGTTACTGACTCATCCTGCAACAAACCCTTGCACTTTCGTTCCAAATATGTGTGTTAAAATAAAATAATCAAAATGTATGGCTTGGAACAAAAATACACCACGATCCAAGTGTTGGCGTCGGTGGGGAAATACCAAATCTCCTTATATGTGATACGTTTAGCACTCCTTATTGAAGATGTGATGCAAAACAAAGAAGGTGGATATAAAAATAAATCACGAATCTCCTAAATCATCCTATTATGGAACGAAAATCGTCGAGATGCCCTGTCTATGACGGAGACTACAGTTATATTTCAAATTCAGTTGCTTAATAATAACCATTTTTGGCGGCACATACGCTTAATCATACTATATGCATACCAAAATCACCAAATATAGAGATAGTAAAATATAATAAAACTGCAATATCGATTATGTACTGGCACTTTTACAACCACGCAAGCGTGGTTTTTGTTCATCATCATCATCGGCCGGAAAACGTCCACTGTTGGACAAAGACCTCCCCCTCAAATGGGGAAGGGGGTTGCCATAATCCTCATGCTTGGCAGGCGGCTTGGAGATCGCAGTATTGGTGGTCAAGCGACAGAAGATGCTGCTGCCTATCTTCTGGATTTTTCCCTTAGTCGCCTCTTACGACACCCACGGGAGGAAAGGGGGTGGTCAATTCTAGGCCCGATACCACACGGCGTTTTAGTTCATTAGCGGGTAATCAGACACCAGAAATTTTACGAACCTTTCTTTGCCTGCGTAAAAGAGAGACCCATTATCAGTTAGTCGCATGAGTGCCCATACACACGGCAACTGTAGTTAGTGTGTCGATGACGCAAAGGCGTACCCTTAACGGGAATATGAATTACTGGAGCGACTCTAGAAATGCAAATACTGTTGGTTTCAAGAGCGCAAATTATAGACATATTTTACATACTTCATACGTACTGATTCTTTAATATCGAGGTAGGTGCCTACATCAACATATTTATCTGCTAATTAAAGTCTACCGTCTGTACCGTTGTCTTATCAACGCATTATCTGTTTTGTTTATTACCTGAATATGGCATAGTTTTTATTTTAAGAACGTTGACCTTTAAGTGCTTGTACGTGTTTTTCCGTATCGTTACATTAACCATAAACAAATACAAAAAGATCTCTTATTTATTTCGTAGCGACTCGTAGCACACAAAAATTACAGGAACTTGAATTAAGCTGGTTTCAGTGTTTTTTTTTAGATAATTACTTACTTAAGTACTTATCGTGTTAAATGATGATAATAAAATAAAATTACAACACGGGTATTAACGCGAACACAAAGCTGATGCAACTCGGTCGAAACGTCAAGCCAAAATTAAAACTTGTGTTCGCGTTAATTCCCGTGTTGTGATTTAATTTTATTATAATTACTTACTTGACCACACATTGACAACGTATAAGTTATGCACTGGTATAGTATTAAGGAAAAATAATGGAATGACCTAATCATGCAATTTTGTAATCTATTTGCACATTCATTTGCCTCCGTATTAGGTCATCGCGTAATACGAATTGATATCGTTTTATCACGTGTCTGTTGGAATTTAACTGTAGATTAACTACAACTTTCCTGGTAGATACCTAATTAATTTATAATGTATAAGTAGATAGGTATTATGATTAACTTTATGTTCGCGAATAACTTTGTTATAATCGTAATTAAGTTGCTTTCATTATGTGATGTAGACCGTATTATTTAACTAACCAAAATTATTTTACTGCCTCTTTGATCTAATGGTCTTGGGCTCGAATCCCGGGTCAAGTAAAGTGATAATGTATTCTTCTTAGGTAATTATTTTTAGTAGAAGCATGGGGTCTCAGGTCAAAGCAATACAACGATATTTCCAACATTAAAGCAAAATACTCGTAAGAACTACATTCTAAATTACGCATATTTAGTTCCTTAACTGTTCTAACAACATTACCAACATCATAAGTGGTTGAACCAACTACATTAGGATAGTGTTCCTTGCTTCCAAAGTCTCTTGATTGTTATTTCAGCGTGTTTTCTTTGTCACTCAAGTAGGTAGGTAATTCAGTCTAACCACTAACTGGGATAATATATTTAATGTCTGCACTTCAGTAACATGATCACAGCCAATTAATTTAATGTTTACATAAAAACAGCTGGTGTAGGACTATTGTATAACGATGTTTACACTTAAGGAAAATTTGAAAATAACAATGTCGTTTTGGCAGACGTAAGTACCTATCAATACAAAATCATGCAAGCATAAATTACTCCTGTGTGTCTTTACCGGGATTAAAATAGCCTCATATCACAACCTGAAAGTCCATTGCAAAGGCGAAAGAATTTTGGAAATTGTCTGGATAGTTTAAAAAATTACCAGGGGCTAAGTATGGATTTTCAATAATACCAACTTTACCTCTTTTTAATAATCGTATTCATAAAAAATACTTAGAAACCGTTTTTTGTAGAGTTCCTAGCATTCCTGAAAAAAAGACCTCGGGCAGTCGTGTTTCCTACCAAAGAAAATAACAAGAATATGTGTACCGTTAATAAGTGGACTTCAAACGATTACTTATTCCTAATACTACTTCCTGTAACTCAGCGAAGTGTAATAGAAGCGTTCCCCGCTTATCTTTAAGTTATTCATGCATTCTATTCCAATTTAAAGAGCTTAACATAATATTTAAAAAGGTTTTAATACAATAACTTACTGAATACAGGCTGACATCAAGTTCAATGGTTATTGGTAGCTCGTAATCTGTATAATTTATTGCTAATGTTGACCTAAAAATGCTTTCGAAGATTTTCTTAACTTTCATAAAGGTTTTATATTACCTTTCATATTAGAAAAGGTTGACTTCAGTCATAAATATTGACTTCACCGTTAACTATAGATTATATTATAGTCACATATTAAAAAAGTTACCATTCTCGTTTTTTATTTATCTGTACAGCGAACCTAAGTGTTTTTTTCGTGTGATCTCTTCTTTTTGGAAATGCCCACAACGTGCCACAACTAAAAGGGTTTTCTCAAGGACAACAAACATCAATTTTTATTCATCCATCCATTCAAAGATTCAATCAGAGCTTTATTCTCAGTATTCATTCCTAGTGGTTACTCATCGTATTAAAGGAAGCAGGCGGTGCTAAACTGCGTGTGATATTCAATATTGCAATTTGAAATTCGATTTTAATTTCGTGTTTCTACTTAAAACTGCGTACAATATTCAGTGTTGCAATTAGAAATTTGATTTCCATTTCGTGTTCATAGTATTTATTATAACAACTTCTGTAACTACTAAAATAAAGGTGCGCTACTGCGTAAACAAATAAAAAACTATGCAGGGACTAATAATTCAGGTTAGGTAAGGTAAAATGCAATCGTGTGTGCAGCCTATCCGACCGACGTTGCGATACACCTTATGAGCGTGAGTTTCTATCGACGTAATCACAACGGGTTGTCATGGTCAATAATGGCGAAAGTCATAAAAAAAAGTATTACGCCCATTCCTCATATTTTTTATTTTGTTTACCTACTTTTTAAACAAACTTCGCAACCGTATCCATCAAAGCGTAGCGATTATTGTGAAGTAATTTTTAGTAAATACTTTACATTGACCCTTTTTGCGAAAGCTGTTTCATAAATTGATGAGTTGTAAAATCATGTTATCTCAAGAATGAAGATTTTTGCATTGACATTTATTGACACTTAATTAAAACCTGCAATTGTTTAATAAGAAAGTACAATAATTATTATAACAATATAAAATAATAATCATTTCCTTAGTTATGTAGGTACCTAGGTACTTAGTAAGTTCTTGCCAATATATAGAAACGAATATTGCTGATCTGAGTCTGATTTTATGTTCCGCTAACGATATGTTGGTTGCACTCGTGCGCATCAACCGGTCGAGTAAGGTCTGGCGATGGCGGTGCTACAGAAGTCACCGTAACATAATTTACGCTAAGTGCTTGGCAGTACGTTTTCCGTATGCGGAGATAAATAAAAACATAATTGTTAGGTGCATAGGGTTTATGTGACATCAGCTCAATGCTGTGATAACTGTTTTTCACCTTATCGGACGATTGGAACAGGAAGGGTTGGAACTCATTTGAAAACACTGTGCTACAACCTATGATGTTATTATATAAAAGAGTTATACGTATATACTTGAAATATCATTGGCTACAACTTAATCGAAGACAAATGTGCAACTGTGGACTATATCATTAGGAAAGTAAAAACGATTGCAGCCATAACTTATTAAGTGAAGACGATAGGGAACAATAGCACAATAAGTAACATGTGGGCGGAACCGGTGCCGCATCGCTTGGCACCCTTTACCGATTAAACGGTGTGGCCCTATGTAGTGAGCTGGTTACTAAATAACTGCTCATTAAGTAAAACGATGAATGCAAGAAAAGGAATTAGGAAACTTTTTCTGGAATTTCCGGTTGGTTAGCATCTTTTTTAAAAGAAATCCAAAGAAATGTCAAAAAAATGCTAAGTCTAACTTTAAAGCGATCTTTTTCTTGATCATTAAAGCAGGTCTTAAAAAGTTAAATTACTTTAAAAGTCATCATTACTAGTAAAGTAAAGTAGTCGGATCGTCGAGTTTATAATCGTGCGGGTTCTAAACTTGCCAAGTGGCATTTATGTCAGCCAGTGATAAGATTTCTATATCATTGAGGGCACAAAAATGCACTTACTAAACTTATTGTTGCTATAGCTACCTAGTCCTTCTGTTGTAAGCAGCATTCTGTGATATTTAAAAAAAACAGCTTATGACGCCCTCGTGTCTACTCAATCACGTAAATCACAGTTGCTTTACAACGACAACGAATGCTTAAAACACTTTGTTTAGAATCTGTCAAAACTTTTCACTATTGAAGAAAGGATCCCACAGTCATTTGTATGTGATGGGTGTTCACCGCGATAGAATCATGGCGTGCGTGGCCACTGCATGGAGAATCACAAATTAATTAGTAATTCCTCGGACGTCATTTCCGATTAAGATGCTGTATCGGACGTCGTACTTAATATTATACGTACTACGCCTAAAGGTGTATATAGTGTCTATTAGCTATACAATGCAATGGCTCATCCTGTGGTCCAATCAGTAGGTTAGTAGCGGGAACAACTAACTAGTGTGCGCCGAAGCCGCACGATCAATTAAAGTGGAGGCTGTTTTAATGCACCCTTAGACTTAGACAAAGATACAATTAAACCAATGATTTAATATCAGTAATGCTATGATATTATTTAGAGAGGTAGCATTTACATCCATTCTATCAAAAATATCTTAGTAGACGTCTTCATGGCCAACAAAGCGCACGTCCATTTTAGATTTCCGCCATCTGTCTACGTTCAGAAAAACATAGGCATTATGGTATATTAACACCTAATAAGATAAGACGAGCAGCTGCAATGTAAGCGAATTATCACAGGTATTGTTGTTTTCTATTAGCGCCATCAAGCATGTGGAGCGTTGCGCGTCATGGCTAGCGCACACGATGTGCTGCCCCATAACCAACAGTACTAGGTCTTATTTCTTAATGTCATGCCTATGTATCATTATTACGGTTATGCTGTAGAAACGTTTCAAAACAATACTTTATCCACTAAATGAACGTAAGAGAATAGTTACCATGTCTTGCTTGATTGGGTATTCTATCTAAATAAAGGAGACTTATTAGTAACAGGTCGTCAATGCGTAAATGTTAGTATGTACCTACGTAATTAGAACGAGGGTTGCCCCTGTCGGACAACAGACAGACATTGTTTGAACTAGTGCATTACTTATTCCGTATCATTTTCTACAAAACTGTATCGATTCCAACATCGAGATACCTATCAGGGTAATTTAATGATGGAATCACGAGGTCGAGTGTCCAACCACAAAGTCAACTCAGCATTCAGTCATTAGGTATGCCCAAATGACGTTAATATTGTTATGACTCAGTTGAATCAACTGGGCTTTCCAGTAGTCGCATCTATGCGAATCGATTAAACTCTAATTAAATCATCATTTCTTTTTAATAATTAAGTTCATTCTGATAAAAAATAAATACCACCTTAATTGATTTACAATGCCGTTATTATAAATCATGACAATAGAGAACTTTCGCTGCATGTTGTGCGTAATGTGCGTTCAATATTGATTGAACGCCCGATAACCGGTAACGTTGCGGCAACAGCCGGTAAATAAAGCTCTATTTGCGTGCTGCATTAACCGGAAACAGAGTTAGCTTACACTGCAACATGATGTTTGCAAAGCATAGTAGCAACATTACTGTACTAAAGGATGTGAATCATTATAAGTAGTAGGTACACGTTAATGAGCCCACAACAAGCCAACGACAGGTGTCGAAGGCAAAATCACCTTACGTCAAAATTATATAGAGCGTAATTCAGGAGCATGCAATGTATTGTTTAAAAAGAACAGGTCTTATTTATCATTCATTTGCTTTTTTGTATAATTATTCATATTTGAAAAGTTACTTCAACGTTGCACTACGCAACACAATACCCAATATATTTTATCAGTTTATTAGACGCTGTTTAAGTATAAACTATCGCTGCTCGCAGCACATAACGTAGTCTGAACGTGTTTTAGGTTATAACACTTCCATCCACATCCGTAGAAAGTGTTGCAATCTCGTGTGAATGTTAAATATACACGTTAGGCAATTTTACAATGGGAATGACGCTAATGTGTTATGGATCGGTGAAAAGTGGCTAATAGCTTTTCTTAAACTTTCCCAGACTGGAAAGTAGAATGAAAAGTGCTTTGCGTGACTGCATTGTGTGGGGAAGCGTCAAAGGTGATAGTTGTCTGAATTATTTAATCCCAAACTCATGAGAACAATATTGGCTGTTTATTTAGTAGACCTAACGTTAAAAGAAATTATAACATTCATTGTTTTATTCACATACTTTAGGTTTACAAGAAGAATCTTGTTCCACAATTTCAGGAATGTCAGGAGAATCAAACAACTTTCCGGTTTCCAAAAGTTTGACAGTCTCTTTCTCTTCTGCTGCGATTTTTGCTCTCAAAATAGCATTTTCCCTGTCGCGTATGATCTTCTTCTTAGCTTCTTCTTCGCGCCACTTATCTTCCTTTGCCTCATATATCTTCTGTTTGGTAATACCATAAAATATTCCTGCCACAAGAAAAAAGTACCTTGCGCCTCTTATCAATGGGGATACAGGATATGGTGGACCATATGGTAAAGACATTGCCGTTTGTCTAAAAATATATTTTCAACATGACCCACTGCGGTTTATTTACAAAGGTAATCAATCGAAGCACAGGTTACTTTTAAATGACGTAATTAAATAAGAATAGGCTACTGTCAATTTAGTTGATTGTTGTCTGTCAATGAATGTTTATTTTTTAATTGACAAAAAAGTATTTTATTAATATTTTGTAACCCTTATTAGTCAGTTATATGTCAAACATCATTGTTCTTAGTTCAATGTGTTTGAAACATTCCTATGCAGTACTAGGTCAAGTGCGAATAGCAACGAATTATTATTTATTTTTCGTGGGAATAACATTTGTATCAGTAGGAAGGCCAGTGGCCGAATGGGCAGCTAAGAATACCGCTTGTCTCTGGTGTAGCGACCACCAATTATAGCGGACTGGCGTTACGCCAGCGGTCGGCAGCGTCGCGTGGTCAACAGGAACAAACGTTTATCGAATCAGATCAATCACTACGTAGTCAGTCTTCCTGAGTTCAACCTATGGTTCAACTACGCTAACCACGCTAACTTACATGACGTTACCTACAGTGAAAATAACTAGTCGCACCTACTAGAAATACATGAACTAACGTAGACACTCGAAATTTTGTCTAAAAAACTTTCAACACTCTTAACAACTTTCTCCAGATTTAGTAGTGTTTCTAACAAAATAAGAATATAACATGCGAACGTACAGCGCTAATTACAACGCCCGCTCATACACGAGTATGAAGTACCTTTACTTTGAATCGACCCATTTTTTTCAAAACCTGTGATGAAATCAATATTGAAAATATATGCTAAATAGTGTTCTATAAGGTGAACAACCATACTTAAATCCTGGATTTATGGTAGTTTTTTCTACGAGTAGAAACAGTGATGTGTCACTGTGTAGAAAGCTATAAATAATCAAAACGAGATTTGTTAACGAATAAGTTAAATACCTGCTTAAAAAAGTTAATGTCTGTACAGTAAGATATTATGTACAAAATAGGATTCAATTGTTTACACCTGTTAAAACGCTGTTGAAACTTAGCGCGACTGCCGTTCACGAGTTTCTGTGGGTTGGTAATGTGGGTCTGAGTTTTCCTATTAAGTTACTCTCAGCCAGCACGGAGTCTAGATTTGTGCCTAGTCAATGGCAATAGGCTCGCCCCTTATTGCCTTGGGACCTATAACATAACTGGCGAAATGAGGGTGTACTATTTAGGTACCTCTGTTTACCTTTTCAGGGATTACAGGCGTAAAAATATAGTATTTTTTAATTACGAGAACTTAAATTGCATAATATGTTTTTGTAACTAAGAATATAGGACCTCGAGATAACTATCTGCAATGGTATTCTGACGACGTGACGTAGAATGCTCGATTCAGTCAAGCGCCTACGCAAGTTTCAATAACAAAACGATCTCCTTTCTATTTTTTAACGTGACTTTTGAGACCTTAACCCTAAAAATATTCATCAAAATTTATCTGTTTAGAAGGCAGTATCTACCTTTGTCAAATAACATATTCGTGACTATGTCTTTTGCATAAGGTATGTATAAGTTTCAAATAGAACTTTATTGATGTTATCATATTTGTTGTACCTAGACCTAGATACTCGTATGTAAATGTTAGTTGTCTTGTCCAGACCACCGAAATGTGACCAAAATCTGTATAAGTATCCCAGTTAAACCAACATTATGATATCTATTTCTTTACGAATTTTAATCTTTTTGAAGGGCTGAGACCTAAAATAGTTCAGCTACTAGATGCCTAGGTAACATCCTGTTAAAATACGTATTTATTTTTTATTTAAATTAACAGCCATTACTACTTGAGTAGATACTAAGTGATGAGATAGGGCACATTTTTTGTGGAATCTTAACGACTTAATCACACGACGGTCATCACTCATGGAGCTTGTTAATGACTAAACAACTATAGGTCTTGAATTCCAAAAATAATAATACAAATCTAGTGCATCACATGTTGTTATAAATAACTTTTTAAGCAGACTTTACAAAATTAATAAACACCGATGATGCCAGAGAACCAGTTCAGTGTGGCCTTGATAAACATATTAGAATCATATTTGGTGAGTTGCATAATGGTAATAATACAATGTCCGCAACTAGTTCACCCTGCACATAGTAATGTAGTTGCCACAATGTATGCTATAATTACAAAGGTCGCGAGTTCAATAACTAGTGGGATAGGCTTGGTATGGAGTAGTGCGAGTACATAATGTGACGTAATCATTCCATCCATTATAGTCGAGAATATATTTAGCGCACTCGTCATAAGGCAACTTGGTCGCATCAGTTTGTATGAATAAACATTAACCGTTGACGTTATAAACTTAGGAAAGTTTATACCGACAACGGTAGTATAAATAGCGTATAAATTCTCTCTGATAATTATCTTGATATCTTAATACTGCGTTTAGGACATATCGTCATAATATATTTAAATAGACTTATATAAAGGTTGAAACGGAGACAGGAACGATATGACATGATAAACGGTTTCCAGTGCAATGAGGGCACGATGAGCGTCATTACCATTATCAATGTCCTGAGAATATACAAATAATTATGATGTATTGCAGCAGTTACGAAAACTAATATTGCGGTAGGTTAGGTATGTTTGTGTTATAGCGTGTGTTTTTAACCTTTGACAATAGGTATTAAGATCTCGCATTTCACGATTGGCACAGAAGTATGGCCTGCGAACAACTGCAAGGATTCGATTCCCACTCGGCCGAGCGGGACTCTTTTTCATATTGTTCATGTGATCCACAAACATTTGTTCCTGCTATTTGTCTGATAGTCTTTAAAATATTCTCTACGATTAAGAATACAGTTCTTGTGACATCCTCATTGAAGCAGTTTACATGTGGTTATCAAAAATCCAAAACTCGAGCCTAGTACCTAACTATATCAATCATCAAGAGGCATAATATTTTAAGTAAGAACTCACTTAATAACTATAGCATGGCCTAAGGCAATCATTCTATGATTTCATAAATCAATAACCACTTGAAAGTGAATCCTTATCTGCACGACAAGTATGTACATATGTGGAATTATTTTCAATAAGCTGATAAGGTAATTTATCGCCATGTAAACCGAAAAATTAAACTTGGTTTATATTTCGGATTAAATAAATTAAGATATCAAATTTTCTAATATCATTATTTGCCATTGCTATATTATAATCTATATTTTATCACTAGGTATCTATCACATGCTATCACTCAAGGTTTAATGATGGTCGCTTTTTTTGTGCTTTCAAACATTATCCCATGAGACAATTAGTAATCATAATTACATAATTGTATCTACCAAAACGATAATTCTGTGCAATGAAAGAAATTACATCTGTTTCTACCCTATAATCGAGTCAAATCATTAAAATCATAAAATGCAAACACGCACTCGTCCGTGCACTCGTTGTAGAGATTTCCTTTTATGTTTTTTTTTGTGTTTAGCACCTTGATAAGAAACCGGTGTCGAATCGAATAATTTTATTTTCTCCTTCCATCAATCCCTACCTCTACCTATTGACCGTACTTGTCACTTGTTATTTACCGTCTCTTTCAATCTTCAACAAAGTGCTATGCTACTTATTTTTTTCCTTCTCGTTCTAACTTAAACGTCTCTTTTAGTGTAAAATTGTCATTGGGAGAGGGCGCTTGTGGCGTTGGTTTCATTTATCATTCGCACATAAAAGTTTTTATTTACATTAAAAATGTAAGAAGATAATATTTTTTTAATGATTAGTATTATGAAATATGATTATAGTATGTTGATATTAAATATAAGCTGTGTACAGTGATATAATGTCGTCATTCAATTAACTTGTGGGTGTGGTGAACGCCGAAAGTGTCTTGTCAAATAAAAATGTTTTATCTTTACTATTACTATTCGATTGAGTTAGTTATGTAATATCATCGATAATAGTGCTAAAAGACATTGATAAGTGTATTTGCTAGGAGAAAATAACCTCAAACGGTGTTTAACATAGTTAGTAAAACAAGGTGTTTTGGTGTTTTTAGAAATCGTCATCGACGAAGACAACGACGATGACGACTCCTGCGAAGCTGTACGGACGAGAACTGTCCACCTACGACGAGGTGGACGTCGACGAGCTGTTGGCCAAGCTGTCGCAGGAAGAACTAACCATGCTGGCCAAGGAAGTTGATCCAGACGTGAGTACACCATTCTAAACAACAGTTAAAATGCTAAAGCCGTCTTGTTAGATTTTGTTAGGGGCGGGAAAATATGAAACGTAGTCGAAAAATTTTTTTAAGTGCTTATATATTTATTTTTAATAGATTAAATATAATTTATTTGGAATTACTGTAACTTTATTATTATTACTAGTTAAATTTTGACGCAATATTACTGAAATCTTTACTCGCCGTGATTTTATTATTTGAACATTTTTATGGAATAGCTGCTACAATAATCTACGGTCTACATTACAACTCTGCTAGTCAGTAGTCAAGCCAATTGATTGTGAAGGCCACATTCAGTATGATGAGAGATAATAATTCTACTAACACACAAATTACATGCTTCATTGTTAAACCATAGACTTCTCACTGTTCACCTTGAAGGCTTTATCAGTTGTGTTTGCCTTGAAAAACAAAATATGTTTGTTTATTACCAAACAAAGAGGATTTCTTATCCATACTTAGTTTGGCAGAATGCCAATTTTATCCTGAAGTTCCTGTTTTCTTAATACTGATGTTTATATTTATAACATAAGGCAGTTTTTATATTTTCTTTTATATAAGTACATTAGATTTTTAAGGTACCATATTAAGTATTGAGACATTACAATTTGGAACAAAATTGACAATAAATATTGGCTGACTAAATGGGGCTCTGTATGTTTGTACCACATATTACTTATTTACTGCAAATTTTATTTAATTAAATACTCAATATGAATATTATCTAATTTTGTTATTGTTGCTGGCTTTATTATATAAACTATTATTGCTTGAACAAGAGTCAGTCAACCAGATCATGCAGAGTTTATGCGCTTGTTGGTTCATAGAATGTAAACAATATACATGCAACTCAAGAGCATTTATGAAAAATGTGATGAGAGTAAATTGTCCTAAGGCGGGAACCATTTCCCTTTCTTTCTGGGAAACAGGTGTTATATTATACATATACTGAAGTACATACATCACTTCTCAAGTCTTATATTAATACCTTGGTAAAACCAAATCACCACAAAGTTTTTTTTTTAAAACGTCGCCCCTTTCTAAGAATTTCTCCTGTATCGCGCGTGCGTTTCACAAACATGAAATATCAAATTCTCAAAAAACCAAACTCAGGACAAACATCTGCGTATCGCACAAATTTTTGTCGCGTGCGGAATCGAACCCACAGCCCTTAGCCCAGCAGTCCAATCGCTTAGCCACTGCGCCAATCAGGTTGTCATTTCAAAGACATGTGTTCCTTTAAAATAAAGGATAAATGTCAGTTTATCAAAAAATCGATAATCTTACCTGTATTTAACATAATTGAGTACAAGGATTTAATAAACATTTAGTTTCATGTGACATTATTGAAAACAGATTGATATAAGCTTATCAGTGCAACTAACTGTTGTGACCCTGCCTGCTTATCATAGGATTGATAAATAAATATAATTAAATTACAATTTACCTGTATGATAATACTGTTATTCATGGTTTTAATTGTGTCACCAGATTTGTAACAATAGTTTATTGTTATCCTATTCTGAATATACTATAGGACTTAACTTGCAATGTTACTATTTATTAATAATATAACATTTTATTCTACTATAATACTTTTTAATCACTGTTTAGAAACAAATAGGATTTTATGAAGCAAAATTACGTTTTTATTTCATGAAATGCTCATTCTCCGGCGTACATCATTCCATAATTATGTAAAGAGTAAGTATTGAAACACTAGATAAGAGATGCTGTAGGCAACATTTTAGTATTATTAGCAAAATAAACAGTTCTTTCATAATACACACATAACACACAGGTGAATGAAACTAAATCAGCTGAGTAACTCCTTGTTTGTTTTTGTTTTATTTAATTAAAAATATACAATACAAACCATACATATTCATACAAATATTCTCCAAACCTTTCATACATATTTATATGGATTCATTGTATTTTCTAGGACAATTTCCTGCCACCATCACAACGTAACAACTACGATTGCGAGAAGGACCCCACGGGGCCACTGAACCGCAAGAAACTCATTGAACACATCAACAAGCAAGCACTGGAGACCCCCGACCGGCCCGAAGTTAAGCCCTATGTAGCTGGTGTTGTACGTGGAAAGAAGGTAAATACATAAATACATATTATAAAAATTGATAAAGGAAATTTAAAAAATGTTGGACACAAGCAGGACAGGACAACAAAAGTCATATACATATTATATAGTTTTACTAGCCGCAATCACGCCGCATCACCAGCTGATGAATAAATCTGTTTCTTGACTCCGTTTGAGTCCGAAACTAAAGAGTTTTTAAAAGAATTTTATAATTGCCAAATAAACTTGTAGGATTATGTAGGGTTCCTATACCGTATACCAAAGTGTAGTTAATCTTCAAATCAGTCAGGCTGAATTATTTGTATCGAACTAATGCATTTTAGGATTTTAATGTTTCGGGTATACTTACACAATAATGCTAAATGTGGCAGGTAAAATATTCGTATATAGACAACAACTCTGCCTACAACTAGAATAAATATCACATACACTGCAAAACCCGTAAAAATAGTTTCGTTTCATAGTATGCATATGAGAGAGGTCCTAATGTTATGTTGTTTGTGATTACAGTGGATCCCGCCGCCGGTGCCCGAGAAGATGCGTGACGCGGACGAACAGATCTCCATCGACCTCGGCGACGAGTACGAGCAGGCGCTAACGGACGCGTCCCAGGAAGAAATCATTGACCTGGCTGGTATGTTCCTATTCAAAACATTATTATATACTGGCTGCGCCCTGTGGTGTTGCCCGCTACATTTTTTCGGGATAAAAAGTAGCCTGTTTGTTAATTCAGGCAGTCAGCTACCTCCGTACCAAACTATCAAAATTTGACCAGCCGCTTGAGCGTGAAGAATTACCAACCATACAATCACACAAACTTTCGCCTTTATAATATTGTGATTGTAATTAACATTATAATTATGTACAACCAACGTAAAGGATGAGTGTTGCGAATCCTGTTCTCTTGTTACCAAAATAGTTACATACCAGCCCCCTTACCATGAACTCATAAAGCAGGACAGTTTACCATGTGGAAGCGAGATGCCGCTATGTGCAGTGTAATGCAGCGTCTCGCTTCCACATGGTAAACTATCCTGCTTTAAGAGTTCATGGTAAGGGGGCAGGTGTGACTTCAAGATATAGGTTTAGGTTTCAATAAAATGTTTTAGTTATGCTTTTAAAGTTTTTTCTAATTACTGTATCAGCAAGTTAAACAGACAAATACCTTTATTTTATCATAGGTTATTTTTACCTAATCCCTTTACATGTCCATAGTGAACATGACACAGTTAAAAACAATATCAATTTTATTATCATCTGAAATTTTGCTATTACTTCACAATTCTGGCAGAAGTCACAACATTTTTGCTCTAACCCAGTACCACATATTCTAATAATCTAGATGTCCGAATGCCATCACAGCAGTAACGAGTGACACGGTCCCCGTCAAAATAAACGGGTCGCTGTTACGACAGATCTTATTATTTATGAGAGCTTAGATCAGGAAATATTCTTTTGTAATGACAGAATGTTCGTATCATTATGTTCTGGCGAGCGGCCAGTATTGTCTAGTTCACTGCAACATGAAAGATACAAGTTTTATGATTTCTTTAAAAATACAAAAAAATCATTACTGCTAATATAAAAATTACGTTGTTTATTCAACTAACCTGTAAATTGCTTCACCTCTGAAAATGCGCTGGAATTAAAATGCATTTCGTGTTTTGAAATTGCGAATCGTGTTTATTTCTAGATTTCACAAAGAAAATCATAAAATAATTTATAGCTGTTGCTGTCATGTAGTTCTATCGTCAAAACCATTATCGGTAGAAATAAAAAGTTGTAGCGGCATTATTCGTACGACATTATTTTGTAACACCCTAATTAAACGCTAAAAAAATATACTCATATCTAGTCATTGCATTAGACTCCTTATTGCAGTCTGGTACCAAAGCTTCCAGAAGGTACACAATACCTACCTTTACACTTCCCAATTTCATATTGCGCATGTTGATTCCTTGAGTACCATCTGTCCTTCGTTCGAGTCCAACACATTAGGCCCGATGGCCGACGGTAGGTCGTAAATACTGACGTGCAAATACATAAGTACGCAATACAGTATAAATCTTTAAAATGATCGTTGGCACTCAATGCTTGCGTGCTCGATAATAATATGACGAGCGTCGTTGGCGCCGTTTTACACCTATTATAATACGTTTAATAGTGTCATTACCAGTAACATGACATTAATGTTAGATATTTTGTTATTTATAATATTACTTAAATTTTTAATATTATCTAATAATAATAGATACGCTTGCTATCGTTGTTTCGCTATAAAGAGTGAAAAATTTAGTAATTGAGCCTTAAAAAGGTCTTCAGATTGAAAACGTTTGTATTCGACCCTGAACTCCGTGTTCTTTAAATTCAAAAACTAAGTTTACTCATTTCAAGACCATTGAATGCTAATAGTTCCTAACTATTATTGTTTCGTACAAGTATGCAGGTTCCTATAGTTATTTTAGTTTTATGAAAACGCATTCTTTTATGCGTTTCGTTGATTTTTATGAGAATGCCCCAAATAATGATGTTACGTGTTTCAGCTATCCTCGGCTTCCACTCGATGATGAATCAGGATCAGTACCACGCGTCGCTCCTGAACAAGGGCCAGCCCGTCGGACTCGGTTGGGACGGCATCACCAAAGCCACCAAACCAAAGGTAAAACATACCAATTTCATATTATCATCATCATCGTCAGACCGTTGCAGTCCACTGCTGGACATAGGCCTCTTCCAAGGTACGCCACAGAGCCCAGTCTACTGCTCAATGCATCCATCAATTTCATATTCAGACCTTAATTTGTTGGTAACGTTGAAAATAATATGTAAAGACAATACAAGTTTATGTCTTATTTCTAATGTACGCAAACCTGCCTTGAATAGTGATTACGATTATTCCGGATGGATAAATTAAAAGTCGTGTTAGTTTATATTATCGTATTCCTCTCCCCTCTTTAGCTAGTAGCACTCTCTACAGAGACTTTTTAATTTAGATTCTATATTTATAAATTACAGGTGTACCCTATGGACCCCCCCAACGATACAGACCCCGACGACACCATCACACGGGTGCAACAGAATGACCAGAAGTTAACTGATCTCAATTGGAATAATATTAAGGTATGTAAAAACTTATCACATCACTTACCTGTCCAAGAATATGAGTTGTGAAGAGAAATATACTCGCTAATATGTAAACTTTTGTCATTATTGACGAGGGCGCGGCTACTATTATTTTCTTACTGACGAAACTCAATACATTATTCTTTATTGCACATTATTATACAAGATAGTTAAATAAAACACACAGTACAATGGGTGGTCTTATCGCTAAGTTTTTCATTACTACGAGACAATTTATAAGCAATTAGCTTATGCCCGGGACTTCGGCTCCACGTATTTCGATTAAAAATCTGAACGTAGCAGCAGTAAACTGATTTACTTAATTGAATTTGATTTTGTTGACAATTTTATGGGTTTTTATTTTTTCCCTAAATATTTTCAAAATTAAAAGTAGCCTTAGATACTTCTTAAAACATCAGCTATGTGCCTGTGAAAGACCCGTCAAAGTCCGTCCAACCGTCGCGCAAAAGCTGTATCCCGCAAATTTCCCGCGTTATTCTAATTTTCCCGCGGAACCCTAAATATTGTTGAAATTCAAAGTAAGCCTATATTAGACCCCGGACTATCAGCTATCTACCAGAGAAAGTCCCGTCAAAATCGGTTAGTGTGTTTCGGAGATAAGCTGGAAAAAGCAGACAGACAAAAAAAAAATGTTATGTGTATCGTGTATACTATCGAATGCATTGAGTAAATAACTGCACTGAGTAAATAATTTTGATGTTACAAACAGACACTCCAATTTTATTCATGTGTATTGATTAACATATTTATTGTTTCCAAATCGACAGAACATAAGCGACGAGAAGTTCGAGAAGCTGTTCGAGGCCCTGAAGGGCAACACGCACCTGGAGGTGTTGTCTCTAGTGAACGTGGGGCTCAACGACCGCACGGCGCAGCTGCTGGCCGACGCGCTGCGGGTCAGCGCCGGCCTGCGCGTCGTCAACGTCGAGACCAACTTCATCAGCCCCGCCGGCGTGCTGCAGCTCGTGCGCGCGCTGCTCGACACCAACACCGTCGAGGAGTTCCGCGCCTCCAACCAGGTGGGCTCACTCTTATACATGTCGCTCACCTATATACCTACATGACGGCCTGCGCGTCGTCAACGTCGAGACCAACTTCATCAGCCCCGCCGGCGTGCTGCAGCTCGTGCGCGCGCTGCTCGACACCAACACCGTCGAGGAGTTCCGCGCCTCCAACCAGGTGGGCTCACTCTTATACATGTCGCTCACCTATATACCTACATGACGGCCTGCGCGTCGTCAACGTCGAGACCAACTTCATCAGCCCCGCCGGCGTGCTGCAGCTCGTGCGCGCGCTGCTCGACACCAACACCGTCGAGGAGTTCCGCGCCTCCAACCAGGTGGGCTCACTCTTATACATGTCGCTCACCTATATACCTACATGACGGCCTGCGCGTCGTCAACGT
Organism: Abrostola tripartita; assembly: GCA_905340225.1. Classification (NCBI taxonomy): domain Eukaryota; kingdom Metazoa; phylum Arthropoda; class Insecta; order Lepidoptera; family Noctuidae; genus Abrostola; species Abrostola tripartita. The sequence continues at coordinate 5,521,475 of HG996494.1, forward strand.
CGAGACCAACTTCATCAGCCCCGCCGGCGTGCTGCAGCTCGTGCGCGCGCTGCTCGACACCAACACCGTCGAGGAGTTCCGCGCCTCCAACCAGGTGGGCTCACTCTTATACATGTCGCTCACCTATATACCTACATGACGGCCTGCGCGTCGTCAACGTCGAGACCAACTTCATCAGCCCCGCCGGCGTGCTGCAGCTCGTGCGCGCGCTGCTCGACACCAACACCGTCGAGGAGTTCCGCGCCTCCAACCAGGTGGGCTCACTCTTATACATGTCGCTCACCTATATACCTACATGACGGCCTGCGCGTCGTCAACGTCGAGACCAACTTCATCAGCCCCGCCGGCGTGCTGCAGCTCGTGCGCGCGCTGCTCGACACCAACACCGTCGAGGAGTTCCGCGCCTCCAACCAGGTGGGCTCACTCTTATACATGTCGCTCACCTATATACCTACATGACGGCCTGCGCGTCGTCAACGTCGAGACCAACTTCATCAGCCCCGCCGGCGTGCTGCAGCTCGTGCGCGCGCTGCTCGACACCAACACCGTCGAGGAGTTCCGCGCCTCCAACCAGGTGGGCTCACTCTTATACATGTCGCTCACCTATATACCTACATGACGGCCTGCGCGTCGTCAACGTCGAGACCAACTTCATCAGCCCCGCCGGCGTGCTGCAGCTCGTGCGCGCGCTGCTCGACACCAACACCGTCGAGGAGTTCCGCGCCTCCAACCAGGTGGGCTCACTCTTATACATGTCGCTCACCTATATACCTACATGACGGCCTGCGCGTCGTCAACGTCGAGACCAACTTCATCAGCCCCGCCGGCGTGCTGCAGCTCGTGCGCGCGCTGCTCGACACCAACACCGTCGAGGAGTTCCGCGCCTCCAACCAGGTGGGCTCACTCTTATACATGTCGCTCACCTATATACCTACATGACGGCCTGCGCGTCGTCAACGTCGAGACCAACTTCATCAGCCCCGCCGGCGTGCTGCAGCTCGTGCGCGCGCTGCTCGACACCAACACCGTCGAGGAGTTCCGCGCCTCCAACCAGGTGGGCTCACTCTTATACATGTCGCTCACCTATATACCTACATGACGGCCTGCGCGTCGTCAACGTCGAGACCAACTTCATCAGCCCCGCCGGCGTGCTGCAGCTCGTGCGCGCGCTGCTCGACACCAACACCGTCGAGGAGTTCCGCGCCTCCAACCAGGTGGGCTCACTCTTATACATGTCGCTCACCTATATACCTACATGACGGCCTGCGCGTCGTCAACGTCGAGACCAACTTCATCAGCCCCGCCGGCGTGCTGCAGCTCGTGCGCGCGCTGCTCGACACCAACACCGTCGAGGAGTTCCGCGCCTCCAACCAGGTGGGCTCACTCTTATACATGTCGCTCACCTATATACCTACATGACGGCCTGCGCGTCGTCAACGTCGAGACCAACTTCATCAGCCCCGCCGGCGTGCTGCAGCTCGTGCGCGCGCTGCTCGACACCAACACCGTCGAGGAGTTCCGCGCCTCCAACCAGGTGGGCTCACTCTTATACATGTCGCTCACCTATATACCTACATGACGGCCTGCGCGTCGTCAACGTCGAGACCAACTTCATCAGCCCCGCCGGCGTGCTGCAGCTCGTGCGCGCGCTGCTCGACACCAACACCGTCGAGGAGTTCCGCGCCTCCAACCAGGTGGGCTCACTCTTATACATGTCGCTCACCTATATACCTACATGACGGCCTGCGCGTCGTCAACGTCGAGACCAACTTCATCAGCCCCGCCGGCGTGCTGCAGCTCGTGCGCGCGCTGCTCGACACCAACACCGTCGAGGAGTTCCGCGCCTCCAACCAGGTGGGCTCACTCTTATACATGTCGCTCACCTATATACCTACATGACGGCCTGCGCGTCGTCAACGTCGAGACCAACTTCATCAGCCCCGCCGGCGTGCTGCAGCTCGTGCGCGCGCTGCTCGACACCAACACCGTCGAGGAGTTCCGCGCCTCCAACCAGGTGGGCTCACTCTTATACATGTCGCTCACCTATATACCTACATGACGGCCTGCGCGTCGTCAACGTCGAGACCAACTTCATCAGCCCCGCCGGCGTGCTGCAGCTCGTGCGCGCGCTGCTCGACACCAACACCGTCGAGGAGTTCCGCGCCTCCAACCAGGTGGGCTCACTCTTATACATGTCGCTCACCTATATACCTACATGACGGCCTGCGCGTCGTCAACGTCGAGACCAACTTCATCAGCCCCGCCGGCGTGCTGCAGCTCGTGCGCGCGCTGCTCGACACCAACACCGTCGAGGAGTTCCGCGCCTCCAACCAGGTGGGCTCACTCTTATACATGTCGCTCACCTATATACCTACATGACGGCCTGCGCGTCGTCAACGTCGAGACCAACTTCATCAGCCCCGCCGGCGTGCTGCAGCTCGTGCGCGCGCTGCTCGACACCAACACCGTCGAGGAGTTCCGCGCCTCCAACCAGGTGGGCTCACTCTTATACATGTCGCTCACCTATATACCTACATGACGGCCTGCGCGTCGTCAACGTCGAGACCAACTTCATCAGCCCCGCCGGCGTGCTGCAGCTCGTGCGCGCGCTGCTCGACACCAACACCGTCGAGGAGTTCCGCGCCTCCAACCAGGTGGGCTCACTCTTATACATGTCGCTCACCTATATACCTACATGACGGCCTGCGCGTCGTCAACGTCGAGACCAACTTCATCAGCCCCGCCGGCGTGCTGCAGCTCGTGCGCGCGCTGCTCGACACCAACACCGTCGAGGAGTTCCGCGCCTCCAACCAGGTGGGCTACGAATAAGGGTCAGCGCAGACCGAGAGGAGCGCAGAGAAGAGAATTTTTTTTACGGGGTTCGCCGCACCTCGTCTATATTAAATATGTATCTATATGCGTCCCAAGACCGACTGACTTATGAAATGAGGATATAAATATGTTTTTATTATCCTTTCTGTAATTTATACCGTTTCTTTTACCAACAGCGGTCGCAAGTTCTGGGCAACAAGATTGAGATGGAGATCACGACTCTGGTGGAGCAGAACCCGACGCTGCTGCGGCTCGGCCTGCACCTCGAGTACAGTGACGCGCGGCACAGGATCGCCAGCCATCTGCAGAGGAACATCGACAGAAGTGAGTGGGCTCACATACACAGATCTCATGCTATACCAATGTAGGGGATATTCTTTGCCGGCGCACTTGTGTAAAGATTTTAGGTAATTTGACAGTATACATTTATTGTTCTATTCTTCAAAGTTATATGTAATCCAATACACTAAAAACTAAAGACTAGAGGTATGGAATAGAAAAGCATTAAGTTTTTAGTCGGAGAGACAATTTGTTGGGTTAAACCAGCAGGCACAATAGAAGGACACAGTCATCGGTGACCGACGTGACTTTCAAAGTGTTAACTTAATATGTACTCTCTCTCATAGTAACCCCACAGGGTATTATATTATTAGGTACCATTCAGTTGTTATGTAAGATAGTTTACAGCAACTACTAACAGTTTGCAGGATTGTAAATTGCTATGCATCATAACAATGCTAATTCAGTGCGAAACACCGACCATACGAGATAACGATCTACTGAATGTCTGCAAATATATAATTACTATGTAAAGTGTATTCGTGCGCTGGTCGAAGAATAAACGAGATTCTATATTTGTATAGCATGTAATCTGAAGGTAATTGGGGATTGGTGTAAAGAAGATGCGGCTATAGATCTTGTGGCAGTTCTAGAGTAATGACAAATAGTGTAAAAATGTATACTTGAGTATTTTGATATAACTAAAACAAGTTCTCCAATATTCGGAGAATAATATATCTTTTAAGATTTAAAATATGCTTGGTTTATTAATTTGATAATTGAAAATAGAATAGGTACATTGTTTTCCATAGAGTTCATTGTGTATTATCAAAGAGGATCTTAATAAATTAACGATCTTCTTTACACCATAAATATTTTTCTTAAAAGATCTTAATGTTAATAAGGTTTATGGGCGGAGATCGTCAAAATATTACAATATTTATTATAAATCTATAATCTCTATCAATATTCTGGACGAGACAGGTTATTTATAAGATGCACAATAAACAATTTTATTACAGGTTCTTACGCAATATGTGAGATGATGACGTTTAACATTTCAATAAGAATCATATTACCATCTGTATGTTCAAACAACATCATCTTACATCTAATTTATTGGAGCATAAACATGTATTACCGCATACGTTATCTTGCATAGAACTTTCACTCTTAACTCAGAACATTAGAGCTCACATTAGTGTACACCAAGTAGTTTATAAAATGTCAAGTAACACAACTCAATAGGAAAATCACACTATCATTTGAATGTATTAGTATATATGCATATGAAGAACGGATTTGAAGCTATTTCAGACACAAGCAGTTGTTTATGGAGACTATGGTTAGATAATGCGCGTCTTTACACGTGAAACATAAGTGTAAAGACGATATGAACTATGTTTTAACCATGTAAAAAGTTCTTAGTCCTACCAGGGTTATTTCATTAAGTTTGCTTCTATCTTCTAAGCCACTGAGGCAAGTGAATTTTGCGTGTTTAATTAGCGAACGCTGTATAAGAATAAAAATAATATATAGAAATTCAAGCAAATGAATATACCTTTAATATAATAAATTAATGCTTTATTCAATAGATACATAAAAATGTAGATTTTTTATAATCTTTGATATTGTACAAAATGCTAAAAACTGGGACTTGCACCTATGCCAACATTCCGATCAATATGCTTTGATGGGTTTATATATTTATACTCCTAGTTTATATATTTCTGTAGTCTCTCTGTCACACTGTCTCGCTGTGTCTGATCTAGCAGAGTGCATCACTAACGCGTGTGGTATGGCACAGATGCCGGCCGCCGCATCGCCGCTCGTGTCCGCGCGGCGCTCAGATAGTAAACATCTACATTTCATGTTTATATCCCAAAACGTTGCTAGTGGTGTGTTGACTATACTTTCAAAGGCCTGGTTTGAAAGTTCATGAAAGTAATTGATCTTAAAGTAATAAAATAGATCTCTGTTAACACTTATGAACTGATTAATAATAATTGAATTGTCTAGATAATTTTATTGACTTACTAAATACTAAGGCCGTTTTTTCAATCGCCAGATAACTTTATCAGTAGAATTAATTTTACGTTTTGACATATTTTTCATACAACTGTCTATAACTGTCAAAATGATAATTTTATCCATAACATTGAAAAATTGGCCCTAAATGTTGGAAAAATATCTTTTCTAAAAATGATTGATAATATAATAATCTGAAATGAGGTCTAACATTTTAAGACGTTCTCAACACACCACGGCATTTAACAGTCACGTCTAAATATGCACATATGGCGCATTCGACAGTAGCCCATCCTCAGCTTGTATTAACAGTAAGGACACGGAAGATACACCAATGAAGTCATCTGTGTATAAATAATTGCTTGTGTCTAATGTGAGTCAGCGAAGTATTTGGAAATTACATTCAGTGGTAAGCTAGGCTTACCACCTAATGCTATTAAAGAAGCTGGGAACTAGAATTTTAAAAAATAATAAAAATCAATATTAGGTACTATTATATTCGCTTGTCTTTACGATGTGTTGATATCGCACTGACGTTGACTAATTCGATTTTTTGAATTGTATTCCTGAATATAAATATAAAGTCAACGATACATTTTTAAATGAACACAGCATTGCACACATAATAAAATGTGGTTAAAATATTGTATATGTTCATGTATGTAGGAGTGTATTTAATTTGTATCTATTTTGTAACGTCTTAAATTACTGTAATTGGTTTATGCCGTTGTAATTTAATAAAATAAATAAATAAATAAATAAATAAATTGCTCACTTGAAATTAAAGTACCTCTAGCTACATTGCCCAGCGAGACACGGCTAACTTGCCTGTCACATTTTGTAAATAGATAATCGAAATTAGTACATAACAATTCTAATTATAAACCGCTTTAAACTCTATTGAGCTATCGATTACCCATTAGACACAAGCAACATCGATAAACCGAGTCGATTATCACAATCAGATTGCCGCGTGCTTAAGAAAGCTAGCGTGTCGCTGAGCTTGCGAAGACCACGTGGTCGCCCGCCAGCTGTCGGCATCGACAGTAGTTTTTTCAACATGACTCCACCTAGCGCCGAGTCTGTCACGCCCACCAAGGAAGAACCAAAACCGATCATAAGCGAAACTGTAGAAACGTCACTTACAATAAAAGCGAAAGCTGATGGCACGCCTACTGAATTCGTAACAATAGATAGTGGAAAACCGATTACTACCGATAATACGGTAACAAACGGCGTAGAAACAGCCAGCACAACGGTTACTGAAACGCCGGTGACAACACAAACAACTGACAGTGAAACGCCGGTAAAATCTGCCACTGAAACACCGGTATCAACTGACACGGAAAAACCGGTAATTACCGATAATGTGCAAACGACACCTTTAGAAGACCGTCTTACTGGCGAAACTGAAACACCGGTAGACAAAGTGATTGAAGAAAGTACAGAAAAAGTAGATCTACCAACTGACGAAAAAGTAGACAGATTTGTGCGGGCTGCTCCACCAGACATAAACCCCAACCCCCACTCGTGAGTAGTCGCGTCCAGATTGCAACTCACACCACACGCGTGCCCCCAATTGTATTATTTGTAGAGGTTTATACACAAAACGTCATCAATGTGAATTCGGACAATGTATAATGTTCAATTAAGTCTTAACCTTTAATTTACATATTGTGTATACAGAAGAGAGGATCGTATACCAGATCTGGCGGACGTAGGATTGTCTGGCGTAGAGGTCTTTGAACGACTGTATTTATGGGACAACGTACCGGATTCTAAGTCCCGTCGGATTCTATCCTCGCTTCTGTAACTTTGTTATAGGAAGCATCTTTTAAGGACCAAAATGTGCATTTTGCCATATATTCTAATGTAAATGTGTCCTTACGCTCCAAGCAAGTTTTTTGCCCTCCTAAACCTTACGGAACTCATCAATCATGATAAAGTTCACGTTTCATAAGACTATAAGACATTGACATTATTATATTTATGTACTTCCAAACTACAAGTTCAAGTTACTTTTAATTTCATAAATCATTGACATAAGCTTTAAATACATACTTAAAATAAGTGTTACGGACTATTTATTTCTTATTTTTATTGTAGGCTTTGAAAATGACTGACCTTATTGTGAAAGTTCTTGTTTATCAACTTTGATTATTATAAATGCCATAAAATTGTTCTAATTCACATAAATGAATGAACACAATACACATGTGTGAGACATTAGTTGAGAGATATGTTGTTCCATTACAGTACGGAAAGACCTAACGCTGCGACTTCAGTTCAGATTCTTTAACAACATGACAAAGGGGGCGCGTAGCCAATAGACACGGAGGTCAGGCCCACGGTACATTGTTGGCACGGCAGTATAACCACACTACGCTTTTGTTACAGCTTATTTACAATGCCGGCTGATTGAGTGATGATTCACACACACATATACATAAGTGCAGTTTTATTGTGTAGGAACTTTTTCTGATTTCTTGTGACTGTGTTTTAAATATGTTGATATAAAGTGCCTAATTTAAATTGGAAATGAATGAATAATAATTTAGTCAAATACTTTTCAAGATCCTTAATTAGTATTTGGGTTTTATGTTATTTATAAATAGGGTCTCAATTTGAATGTACACAATATTTTTCGACTCACTCAATAATAAAACTCGAAGTCGATGTCACAAGAATAGTCAAATCAAGGGTAAAAAACAGAAAAGCGTTTTCGTAAATGATATAATTATTTCCTTTTTATAAAACTGCACTATAAATCTATCTCTAGTCGAATATGACATCCATGACGCCGCAAGACGCCATAAGTGCCATATTGATAGCCTTAACGATTTGTTTACTCTTTATAACTCTATAAAAATAATACTACCTATCTACAATAATCTACATTAATTCTTTAATAAAAACACTTTCCATTAAACCTCAATAAAACAAAACTAATATACTTTGATGTGTTTTCTACTTTATAGATAATAACAGTTAACAATTTAATTTCTAGCAGAGAGGGGAACGTAGAACAGAACGATAATATATAGAAAGGCCGCAAAAAATCGGTAAAATATTAACTGTTTTTGGTGCGAATGTAAATGGCCAAATTTCAATAGTGCCGTGCAATTTTTCGGGTAACAACGGTTTTTCACAGCGCAAAGGCTTAAGCTAATCAAGATTTTTCGCTTAGAGATAGCGTCGATGCTGTGGGGTCCCAGTTGCGACAGGATAGTCATGACCGTTTGATAAGCATCTATTAACTAGAACCATAGTCAAGATATATATTTCCTGAACTCAAATGACACGCATGGTTGTGATAACTAACAAGTGTTTGCGGAATGATGTACTGATACTAAAAAAATAAAGTCAAGCATTTAGCATGTATTTGAATTTCCTACGTTTTACTTGTAATAGCATAATGTTTGAAATGATTGATCGTTTATATGTTTTCCTTTGTTATTTACTTATGAACGAACCTATTATGATACCGATGTTCGCAAGAATGGTGCGTCATTGATTCCCATCACGACAAATAAATAGGATTTATTCCTAACAATTTTGCAGTCTCTACTGCTTTTGATTCTTATCGGTTGCCAACTACCAAGTTCTTACAACTAAAAAATAAGTGATTTATTATGAACTCAGTGTTTATAAAGTACAGTTTCAAATTTAAAAGTCCTTGTTATCAAAGTACTTCCTTTTACAATTCCTAAAAAAATCCCATATGTTAATTAATTGAAACAATTGCGAACATCGGTCGCTCAATATATGTGTATAAAAAATGTGTGACCACGTGTCCGTGTGTATGCATTGCAGTACGCCAGCAGCGCCGGAGCCAGAACAGCGCTTAGAGCCTTGAACTGTCGCACGTGGTAAGTTACAGTATATTATGCTAAGCTTAAAGTCGCGCAAAATGGGTCGTTTTTAACACTATTTCAATTATTGCGGTCACGGCTGGACATTATATAGGATCTTCCAAATAACTTAATGGCCAACTGATATCGTAAGGTTCTTATTAATAAAAGTCTAATATTTGTGTGAACCATACTACCCTAGTAGACTGTAAATTAAAAAATAATCATTCTAGTCCCACTGCAGGAACTAGGGGCTTATTCTCATAGAGATTTATAAAATAAAATTGGCGACATCTTAAGAGAGTTAACTGGTAACGAAACAGTGTTACTAATGACCCATCAATCATGTAATTCAGATGTTTAATCGGCATTTTAAAAACCATTTCAAAATTTTATACTTTTGAAATTTAAGTGGCCTCAGCCACCATTATAATAATATTTTTGTTTTGCCAGTGTAGCTTTACTAGATACCCGGCAGCTATTTAGGTTTCTTTCGCAACAAGGCTAAGAGAAACGTGTGTATTTCAAGGCACTTTTTCCATATTCAAATTTTGAGCATGATTGCATTATTCCATGCATACTATACCCACAATTTGTGTATGCCATCCATATATTGCATTTACCTTACCCCATACTAATTTAACGAAATTTCAAGATGCTAATAATATAAAGTAATTTTTTAAAATTATTTTAAACATTCCAATTGTTTTCAAGTTAACCTAAAACTTAAGAAATATTCAATTCTAACAGTGTTGAATGAAAAGTTAAAATTTGTATTTACAACTCTAAATGTTATTCATATGTACTTTTTTATTAATACATATGTAATAGTACATCATATCATAAGTAAATCTTGGTATTTTATAAAGTATTATATCAATTTGTATCATGTAAAATAGTAATAAGAGTACATACATATTACATATACTTATAATAATATCTAAACTCACGTGTGTCACTTGCTCTTTGCACATAAATACTAAGATTCATTAAACATAACATGTAACATAATTTTATAGTAAATAAAATAAGTGTAATATTTTTTACCTAGTGCAAGTGTGTTTACAGACAAAGCACACATGCACCAACATCTAGAATTAAATTATTAAATGCCATGTTTCTCGAATTCAGGCACGTAGATGGCAACCCACTTGGTCACTCAGACAGCTATACATTCTGTAGCGGAGATACAAAACTGTCTGTCAAAACAAGTTTGTGACGTCACATACCATTTCACAATGTAATTTAAGATTCTTGTTCTTCTGACTATCGCTACGTTTAGTAAATATACTAGAAACGCACATTCTTATGAATGCTACATTATCGTAGCAACTTAAATAAATTATTTTGGTTTAGATTTATTACGTAGGTACATGCTTAGTTGACTCCTAGTTTTCGTTTTAAGATATTTATATTATGATTCAGTATTATTTAGATATTAAATTATTATCAGTACTCCGAGTATTTTCTTTGTGATTACTTATTACATATAGGTCTTGTACTCAGTGTTATCGATGTCTATGTTGCAGGCGGCCGCATCCGTCGCCTGACCCAGTTCACCCGCAGTCGCAGCTACGTGGTGGGCTGGATCCCGTGAGCGCCGCGCCGCCGCCCCTCACCGCACGCGCTCGCTGGTCACGCACTACACGCTGGACCGTACGGACCTTGTAATTGACTATATTCACTAACATTTCATTTATTGAAGCATTTTAGAACTGTATCCAAACACTGCGCTGATGGAATCAGAATTGATAGTTTGATAACGTCGTTTCCAGAGTAATACCAACATAAAATAAAGCAATTGAATTGAATAAGATACTGTTTTGAACTTATGATTTACCAAATGTTATTGAAATATACGCAATCACAACGAACTCGTACGGACAGAATAAAATGGTACATCTGATGACGAATGTTGTGTGCAAACAAGAATTGATATTTTATCATCGTTAAATTCATGACCGGTAAAAAACCGGTAAATTGAAAATCGACTAACATCACTAGCATGATGGCAGGACCATCACTAGTATAAAACGTAAATATTTATGATAAAATCACAATTCTTGTGTATAGTGTGAATGACGTACGTTTTACTATTAATTCTTACTATAGTGTGCTAATGAATTCGTATTAATTTTATTATGATATTAAATTGTAATATATTTTATAGATGTGCACATTCCATTAATGCGAAACATGCTTCTCTTATATTTGACGCTTTTTTAGTAAATAACCTACTTTTTAAAAGTTTTATAATTAATAATACCATTTCATGTGGTTTTTTTTTTGTAATTGAGTGTGGTAGATGCAATTTTGACTAGCAAATTTTTCGCTGCCATTTTAAGCTACCTACCTACCTCAGCATAAACCGCAAAAATGTTGTGTTGCGGTATTGTAAAGTTCCTTTATGTGAAGTTTGTATCATATTTGTCACTTTACAATTAACTTTTTGACTATGTAATAAGAGACATTAATTTGTAACAGGTAAATGTTATAACATGTAAAAAATGACTGATTTTATTAATGACTTGCCAACTATAGTTGACCTAATCAAATTATGATAGTAATATAAAATCAATTTTACCGAGAGAAGCCATGTTCTGCGTCAATGGAGGGTACTTTTAAATATTTCAATAAAGCACTAGGTTGTTCGCAGTGTTTAGCAAACTTTCAATACGCGCCTTTGGTGGAATCTTTATATTTTGGTAAATGATTGTAGCTACGTAACTAGCGATGTACTGAGGCTTTTGATATGACGATTAGCTTTTATAATGTAACCTTTTGCTTTCTTGAAACAAAAAAAATGCTTAAAAATGTAACTTTATGTATATTTAGTGAATCTACTGGGGAACTAAGTGTCCATAACATTGTGATACAGACATCATATTTTCCATTAAAAATCAGCTTCGATTTTTTTTCGTCTGTTAGTTTCAATAAGAGAGATTATTTGTATATGATTTTAGATTTTTAAAATGTAATATTCTTTTATTGTGACGATTTATGAAAAAAATAAATTAATATAAATCATAATTTAATTGTAATGATTAGTTTTATTTATGTTGATATATTACGGTTCAGGAGCATTTTGATCCATCGAAAACCTTGACTAGTAGAGTCGCAGTTCTGTAGTTTTGTGACAAATGTAAAAAAATATTAATAAAGTACATAAACTTAATCCAGGTTTTTATTCTACAACAATTCCTTAAAAAAATTACACACTTAAAATAAAGCTTCAATGTTTTGTGTAGGAACTTAATTCACTCTCTCAAGTTGGTATCATGGGCATGTAAAATCATATCATTTCTCTTAATAATACTTTGGACATTAGCTTGGACAATTATAGATACCAGAAATATTTTAGATATAGAAATAGCTGTTATTGATTTTTTTCTTCAAGCTTCGCTGGATAATTGGCACTTAGCCACTATACGTGTCGACATCGTTTCTTGGTTATAAATAAAACTATTATTCATTCACACAAAGCTTTATTTTCGACTCGTTAGATATGTTTCGATGACAGTTTTGTTAACATCCGTATTATTTCTTAAACACTCATAAATGAGGCAAACACTGATACACGATTACAGTTTTAATGACTAGGTAAGTAGGTGTCCAAATAGATATGACTACAGATATCTGTATTCTGTTTTGACACAGTTATTCTTATACCCCCTTATTCATACAAAATGTCAATTCTAACCATGCGTTAAATTAGACCTGTCACTGTCCTTTGCATGTCAGAGAATAGAGATGTAAATAGGCTTATGACGGGTTTAAGTTAATACAGGTATTATTCTAGATCAAGGATAAGGGGGCTTATATATTCAAAATTGAATCCTTTGGAATATTAGATGACACGTACATTGTATAAGGAGATATGTTTTACTTATTCGTCTTGAGAAAACAAAGATACGGTAAAATTATTCAACCCAGTTTACAGGCAGTGTAGTGGCTCGTTATCCAAGAGGACACTTCTTATAAACTTGCCGCAATATATTCAGTTATTAATTGATCTGCATAGCCAGCCATACCTCCTGTGGGGACGCCGCACACTGTTCTCATGGACGTGGAAGCAAGTACCTACATAATATCTGCATTATTCATAGTAAGTAGTTACATTATAATAATTATTTAAATTGCCGCTAGTTTTGTAATATTTAGTGCTTACTTATTTTACTGGTTACTGAAAATCTTATATAAACATTATGCAATTATAATCAGATTATAAATTTGAATATTCACTTTTTATGTAAAGCTGATTGTGATTTATTGTTTTCTTTTACTATTAATAAACGCCAGATTTACAGTAACATAATAAGGCTTACATTCTCAAACGAATGAGGCATCTCCAATAGTAAAATAATCAGTTATACAATAGATTATTATAGAACAGTGTGCGCCACGCCATTTCGCTGAATGGAATGTTCTAAAATCGACAGATCACTATACAATTTATACGCAGTACAATTCAGTAGATACCGATTAGGTTCCACTGTGTTAGTAATATTTTTAATAAGGTACATACTAATATAGAATGTAAATTTATTGTCATTATTTGGAAGACTAAGCGTGAGTAGGTAAAGAAAACAAAATATCAAAGAAAGAGTATTTTCTGTTGACTAGGCTTTATAGTGGGACAAATAGGTATCGGTAAAACGGGGTGAATCGGAACTCAAGGGTGAATAGAAACAAAACTTTGGAACTGATTTTATAGTAAAAAGAGTACATATTGTTACCATTATGGACCCTATACTTTAAATTGTATTATAGACAGCAATCTAGAGTAATTTTTGACAACTATCTGTAATAATTTATTGTTAAAATCAGTTCCAGTTTTGTTTCTTGAGCCTTCACCCTTGAGTTTTGATTCACCCCGTTTTACGGTATGCAAACACTACGATTAGATGTTTGTTTTCCAGTATTTGCTTACGCTCGATAGGCTTGTTGACACATGAACATGGAAATATTACTGTACGCGGCCGTATATATAGAGATATCTGTAATGTACACAATGGAATATGTAACAATACGGGTTACACTTGTACAAGTAAGTACCTATTATTCTACTTGAAACTCATTACGAATCTACGAGTAGGTACCTACACAGGGTAACTATTTGTCTCAATTCATGGTTTAGTCAACAGGAAAAATAAATAAAATAAACAACCACGCGAAAACCAATATATATTTATAAAATATCAACATAATAACAAAATATTCAAATAAACTCATAAAAACGACAACTTTTTACGTTCTATAATAACTTTAAAGTTCTATTCAATAAGAAAAGGCTCCACTTATCTATGTATAAAGTATGTAAACAAATTCATGTTAATGTTATTTTAGTAACAGGTATTTCGAAAACGTAGTATTATACCTATAAGTGTTAGGTAGCATGGAGGTTTCAACACTTAATTGATGGTGTTATATTACGCATATTTCACGTTTGGACACGACACAGGCACAGGCTTAAGCCCCATTAAATTCTAGGTAAGTAGGTATGTATGTAAATAATTTTAGGTGTAATAGAAAAGTCCCCAAAATTAAATATGTTACAAAGCCATGGTTAATATTGGCAAGTCGGTATAAATAATAATAATATTTAGCCACCATAAGGTCTGCCTCCAGTGCTACTAACATCAAAATATTAGCTTTCTATTACAATACATTAAATCTTGCTACGATGCTATTATTGTCGTTATTGGCTAGCTTTTAGCGTCTACTAAGTACCATTTTAGTTCTAAGCTACATTCTATAATCTACTAAAAATATTATCCACAAGAACAATAATATAGTTATAACTGACTAAGTTAGTTTTATTATTTTTGTTAATACAAAAACTATTTGTCCCAACTTTATGGAATGTGCAATGCCGAAAATCTACAAAAACGATATCTTCACAAATATATTAAAATTAAAAATGATGGCACAAAACTTATGTGTACCAAAAATGGTTCAAAATAAATTTAAAGTTAACCAAATTTGCAAAAGTTAATTTAAATTGATACAGGATATTTGGAAAATGATGGACACAAGCGTGATTCGAACACTAAGTTGGAAGAGTTGCGCCATGCATTTTTCAAATATCCTTTTTCTTATTGAATTCAAGCAAAATAAATTCAAATATTAAATAAGTACATTATTAGATCAACAATCAATAAACTTCACTTCACAACTTTCAGTGCTACCCTCAAAATACTGCATTAAATATTGAATCAGCTTTATTGTTATTAAAACACGAGTACTGCTACGAACTACCGGTCAATCAAACCACGACCGGTACGTTTTTATAACAATATGGTCACGATCATGGCAGTAGGTAATGATAACCTTCGATGAAATAGTCATTTTAAATCATGACTAATAGAGTTCAAATTGAATTGAAAGATTGAACAAGAGTATTAAAAATTTCAAGCATTATTTATACATTACTATTCGTAACATCCCAATAGTTAGAAGCATCGATAAATAAGCATTTAGATACGTTATATATTAATAATTAATTGAATATAGTATTGCAAATGTAGAAGCTAAAAAACAATTGACTAGTGAATATTGTCATTTACTAAATATATTACGTAAAACAAATATCTTGGGAGCGTTATTTTTAAATAGGAAAAATGCACAATTGATTCGTTGCGTACGTACGTATAAATAAAATAGTTTTTGTTATGGTAAATAAAGCGATAATCTTCATTTCTCTAAATTTTTACAAACATTATATATATAATCATTACTTGATTAATTGCATATTTTTGGTCGTATTTATAGACAAAATAAAATGCATTTATTAAATTTCGTATATTTGAAAAATAAAAATTTTCGTCTCGCCTATCTAAACGATTATTCGACTAACGTACTAATCGATGTTTTATTCGTTAAGATAAGAAGAGAACGATATAAATACTACGCGTACTTTTTTCATAAAAAAAGCATAACACCACATTAGAGATTCCAATCACAATTTATGAACTTTCTAATATTATAAATCAAACACCGTAACTGCGTAATAAAACGATTGTTACCGATTATGCATTTTAATTGAATTTATTTCAAGTGTGGGTAAAAATTGAAACAACATAAATCGTAACAATAGTTTTATTATAAAAAAATGTAATCACCAAAGTTATTTAAGCATTCATTGCGCATAAGTACAAAGCGATTTTAAGTAGTCAGAACGCATTTAAATATACAAAGCAAAAATAATATTATTATGTTGCGACTCCAAAGACTAGTGATGGCAGTATGATCGCACTAGCATGAAGGATAACGATGATGTCTGTACACTCCTATTTTTATGACTCTATGAAGTTTCCACCATTCTTTCTGGACTGATAAGTTATTTTAGTCATCTACAGTACACAGAATTTTGATTGTTTAAACTAAAAATGATGGCTAAATCAGAAATCATCTAATGCCTTAATCCCCGTATAAAAATCTTTGAACCACCTTTATAGTCATATGGCTCCGGATTGTATGATTTAGACTGTTTTATATTACTGACAAGACTTCTATACAAAGTTACAAATAAAACTGATCGTTATTTTATTAGACATAATAATAATAGGTATTTACAAGAATTTAGCTTTAGGACGAGGCCTTGAAAAGATCTAGTGTATTACAAAAACATTATTTGTGTAATTTGTGTTATTTAATTCTTCAAAAGTAATAAATTTACTATATTTGAATTCTAAATTGTCAAAAAACATTATTGTTATAATTATCGATTAATTATAACAATAATGTTTTTTGATCATGAACATAGTAATTTGCGATTTAATTTGATAAGTATAAGATTCACATTGCCTTGAAGTGTCTTTTAATTTAATCGTCTTCATTACTTAAGCCTACTTCCACCCCTTCTTATATTACAATCGGAATGTAAAATGCAACATAATGGCCGAACATAAAAATATGTACACATAAAATACCGACTTAAAATTGTTGTTCTACCATAAAAACACACAATTATAATTAGAACATTATTTTGACTATAACCAGCATCCAATACAAAAATAAATATACAAAATAATTTAAACCATCGAAATAATAATGACAATTTTCATTACGGGAACTTATGTTATAATAAAATACTGACAACATTGAGATAATTTATCATTACTGCCAGATCATAAAAATATAGATCATTTTGTGCAATTTTGAACGTAAACATAATACCTGCCAATCATTTTTGTCCCGTAATGGAAATAATAAAAAAAATAATGTCTTTCGTACTTTGAAGCTTAAAGTTATCTTATGTGCGTAATTAGGAGAGAGGCAAATTACTGAGAAGACTGTATTCTAAGAAGATGATATTCTAGACCAAAGATAGTCACACTAAAACCAGTACCTTTTGACCGAGACGAATTCTCAAATCAAATCAAAATCAAATCATTTATTGGAACAATATTACGGTACAATATTAATTGTGCGTTAACAGCTACATTAGTTTGGAAAACTGTGTCGCAACTGTTAGCGCCCACCTCCAAGATGGGGAGAGCAGTGTTCCAACATTAAATACAACGAAGAAAACTAACAAGGAAGTAAAATTATTAAGAATTAATAATGAGATCTTTTATATAAAAATATTAAAATTATGTGTAGTGTGTGTGTGTGTGAGTGTGTGTGTGTGTGTGTGTGTGTGTGTGTGTGTGTGTGTGTGTGTGAGGGTGTGTGTGTGTGTGTGTGTGTGTGTGTGTTTGTGCATGTCTGAGTACAATGGTGAGGATAAATATTGATAATTGTCTTAATATTATACTTTTATAAAATTTTCCAGTTCTTCATAACTAAGGGTACTGAGCCAATTATTAATTTTTGTCTTGCATTCATGATAAGTAAGGGGATAAATATTTATTATTTTGTTAATTCTATTGTATAAAATGCAGCTTATGAAGTGGTATTGTCTTTTTACTGTCACAATATTAGAAAATTCTAATATTGTGACAGTAAAAAGACAATTCTAAAATAACTACGGCTAAATGGTAGTGAAGATTGTCTACAGTATAATATGAGAAGGTTATTCTAGATTCTACAGAAGTACAGTCACAGGCGAAGCTTGAGTATTGTTTCTAGAATATCAACTATTGCAACTGTCCCGAACAAAACATCTTCTAAAATTTCCTTTCGTGAACCAACTAATGTTGTATAAAATCACCAGTTTACTTTTTGTGTTCTATCCCCGCTCTCCAGTTACGCATACAAGTGAACGTACTATTCATTGTTTAGGCTTTGTCGTCGATCTTTTCGACCGGCTCGTCTCGCCGCCAACTCAGGAGATCGTCTAGGAGAGCTTCTAAGTGTGGATTACCGCCCAATCGTGCTACCTGTAATAATTGTATGGGCCTTAATAAAGCAGATCTGTGGGAGGATTAATTACGTCGCCGGGAACCCGGCATGGGCCCGATAAATTTAAAAGGTTTCACCACCTATTGAACGGGACCGGCTGATGAGCGGTGAAATATAGAATCGGATCTATAGACGGATAAAGGAGAACCTCTGCCGATGTCAATAAGGGTGGGTATTCAGGAGTTACCTGATGATGTTCTTGATGACCTTAGCTGTATCTGAGCCTTTATATTACCATTGACATATCCACTAGGTGCCGTGTGGTATCCGGCCTAGAATTGACCACCCCCTTTCCTCCCGTGGGTGTCGTAAGAGGCGACTAAGGGAAAATAAACCAGAAGATGGGCAGCAGTGTCTTCTGTAACTTGACCACCAATACTGTGATACCCAAGCCGCTTGCCAAGAGTGGGGATTATGCCCCCCCCCCTTTTTAAGGGGGAGGTCTTTGTTCAACAGTGAACGTCTTCCTGCTGATGATGATGATCCACTAGGTACCATTATAGTAATCTCCTTTTTGCTTGCGACGTTCTTAAAGCCTTAAAAAATCCTCCCGATAAAAGGATTTATTTTATTAATGGCCTACAAAGACTGGTGGACAGGACGGCAGAGGATTTTAATTTATCAAATAAATTCAATACTTATCTAATCGAAATAAGGTTTAAATATCAATGCTTGGTAATTGTCCTCGGAGCATCTGCGCTGCGATGGTACATTTAAAATTCTCTGCCGTCTCGTCTGCCAGTCTGCGCATAAACATACATAAAACACGAACCTCTCTCCTAGCCTCCTCGTCTAGACTCTGCAGCGTGGAGCGAGTGTACGCGAAGCTGCCGAGCCGCTCCAGTATCGTGATGCAGTATCGCTTTACTTCGAGGTCTCGCGTGCGTTGGCGTAATATGTCTACAGTACTTATGTAAGGAAATATATTATGTATGTTGTCTTGTTGACTAGGACTTCTACAACAGCTCCTAGTCGACTCGATTTTAATTTTACCTCCTTTGGACAATTAAGTACTTTTTGTAACATTAGCTTAGGTACAATGTCGTCGTATGCTACGCATCACACTTATATGGCGAAAGTTTGTGACCTCTTCTCGCTCAAACGGCTAGACCTATTTTGCTAATTTGGTATGGAGGTAGCTGACATTCTGGATTAACATATAGGTTTTTTATAGTATGGAGGTAGCTGGATTAACATTTATAGCTAACTTTTTATCCCGAAAATATGTAGCGGGTAACACCGCAGGCCCAGCTAGTTGTAATATATGTTTTGGTGCCTTGTTGGTCTAGTGGTCACTAAGCGAGAATGCAGAGCAAGAGGTCCTGAGTTCGAATCTCAGGTCGGGCAAAGAATTATTGGGTCTTTCCATTATTGTCGATGGCCTTCTGTTACTTAACATAACTAGCGAAATGTGTGTGATGTTATGTTTTTGTATCATGTGGACATACATACGTAATCAGTGCTGTTCAGTCAAAAAAAAAGTTATTTGTAAAAAAGGATACGAAGCACTTGGTTATCATTCTTTGGGTTCCTGATGGCGTGTATGATGGGGAAGCTGAACTTGCCTTCCGTTAGGTCCTCGCAGTAGCTCTTGTTCTCAGTATACTGCGAAAAAGAAATATTATTAGTAATTCAATTTATGCACTTAGTGCGTTGTAGTATGACGATGATATTCATATCATTTGCTATAAATCTATCTTTCTCAACCAATAAGGTGTGCACTGTACAAAATTTGAAATTGTCCCCTAAAAAGGGAAAAGTTTCTATTTACCTAAATATAAAAGCGTAAAAGTATTTTTTACCTCTTGCAATCTCAAATTACAGTAATCATCTCTGATCTGGAAGTACAGTCCCAGTATCGCTGAAAGCTTACTAAAATCGGACTTGTAGTCACTGAACAGCTGCATCAAACGAATCGCCAACATGAATAGACCACCCGTCTCTGAAAACATAAGACGAGTTAATTATTAGATAAATAAACACCGAATAACTATCAGTGGTGGAAGGATTAGTATAATTTTTCCTTTCGTCGATAAAGCATCTAGCTAGAGGCATATGTAGGCATTGGCCAGATGGGATTAATAATAAGTGGTGAATATGTATCTTGATATCAAACCGTGTGGTATCCGGCCTAGAATTGACCACCCCCTTTCCTCCCGTGGGTGTCGTAAGAGGCGACTAAGGGAAAACCCAGAAGATGGGCAGCAGCGTCTTCTGTAACTTGACCACCAACACTGCGATCCCCAAGCCGCTTGCCAAGCGTGGGGATTATGGCAAAACCCCCTTCTAAAAGGAGGAGGCCTTCGTTCAGCAGTGGACGCCTTACGGCTGATGATGATGATGATGTATCTTGATATAGGCGAAAACCTTTGGCCCCCGCTCCTCTGGGCCCAGTGATTATGTGTATGTAACACGAAAACGATAGAAATAGGTTTAGATCTTTGTTTGACGATAGTTTCTAGCGCATTTTTCTTGTATTTGTGTCTCCCGCTTGCTATGGAGGCAAGTGGGAACTAAATTTATATTCCTACTCCTCCTATGAATAGTTTTATGATTAATTTCTTTGCGGGTTAAAATTAGAGTCATTTCTATGGGACGCCACTAGACTCATTGCCTCGATGGTTCTCAGTGGTTATAATAGTAATTAATAATAATAGTAGTTGCAATGATGGGCACGAGTGGTGGGCTTGACCCGTTAAATAAAGTTTCTCTCATCTTCAGTCTTGTTTGCTATCAATAAAACTGTAATTTATCTAAAATAACTCTTCGATAACGATGGGTATAGGCAATAAATGAATCATCATAAAAGAATCGATTACGAGATTAAGAGATTAGTTCTCGATAACATAATCGAGGAGATCAGTATGCACCCGAACTTGAACCATTTTGATAGCATTTTTCTGGCACTGCACGACTATAAAAAATAAATACAAGTATTTTTGATCGACCTTCGAACCTCACTAACGTTACTTAGTTTTTAAAAGCTTTTATTTAGATTCACCTGTCCCAGTTTCTGGCTTTAAATCTTGCAACTTAAAAACTCACTTCCCGATTTCAGATTAAGCTGAAGTTTAAAAAACACTTACTCTTGATGGTCATCTCCTTATACTCCTCTTCAGACGGGCACTGGAAGTTGTCCCTCCAGTATATCTCAATACCCTGACCTTTGTGCAGCTCTAGTAATTGTTCCGTATATACTTTTGTTGCCTGGAATTTAACCACATTGTTGTCATCCACGTTTTGGTAATACAAACTGCTATTTTAGACTAATTACAATTAAAATGCATCTATTGTCTTGTCATTTATTGATTACGCCTAATATTCTGTCTGATATTTTTAAACGAAACATGTATACACATTACACGTACGTGTCATGTTTATTTATGTATAGTATGTGATTAAGACGCTCAACATAGAGAGTATTGGCCGAGAAAAAGGGAGGCCTATACCCAGCAGTGGGTGATACCGGGCTGAAATGATGATGATGATGTGATTAATATCACAGATTTAGACAGTTAGCACGCTTTTTCGGTATTCTACTCTATATAATTATACATTTATTTAGATTATTCAGTGGTTGAGCTCATAATTTTATACGGCTTCTATGCAGAAATAACTAATATTCAGCTGTGCTTAAGTAAAATCGACTGCAGCCGTTACTCCCTGATCAAGTCTTTATTGTTACCAAAACTTCGAGTTTTAAATCCGGGTTTACATTGGTTTTAGTGAAGTTATGGAAACATTGAAGACTTTTTTTTTAATAAAACTGGTATCGTCAAGTTTCCGATCAATGATGTACAAGGATATAAAGTGTTTTAATTAGTCCTTTTAATTGATATAAAACTCAGTTTACGAAATATTAACATGACAATTAAAGTTATTATCTTAGGCGATATAACAGGTTCGTCGATTAATGCGGAACCCGTAGGTGTCGTTCTTATTGCATTTCGTTAAGGCATTTATTTTGAGTATTTTTAGCAGTAATGCCAACTACTTTTTATTCTTTTTGTTTCCTACGAACTCTTTTTTTGTTGCAATGCAAAAAGGTCTACTCCTAAAATAAAATAAAAAATACGAAGTTCGGTTGAAGGATCCATTGATATACTGCAAAATATAAAGATCCATCATCCGATACTTCTACTTTGTTGGGAGTACAAACTATCTTACCATCGGATGTCCCAACTCTTGTGTCTTCTGGAGCGCGACTATCATCGCGTAATTGGCCGCGTTGATGGTACTTGCCACGCCATAAATGGAATGAGCCACCGGAATGCCTCGCCGAAGGATTGAATTATCCTGAATGTCATCAATCCTGTAGAATAATTGTTTCTTTTATACCCGTGACATAAGCACATACACCATACCTACTTATAACAAGCGTTCTATAAGTTATTTATAGGTTTTCAGGTCATCATCTTTAGAAATACAGAATGCAAAATATTATTTCGACGAATACGTCTTAATGTTAAGTTTTTATTTGCTATTGCATAATTGCCTTTTCTCTCGACTTGGTTTAAGATAAAAAGCTTGTAAAGCGTCTATTGTTAAGTTATCCACAGTCCGTCTAGTTTAAAACATAAAAAACAAACAAGAAAAATGACGTAACTAAGTTTTATAACACTAAATTTCCGCCAAAGCAGGTTTTTCATGTTATTTGGTAAGTATATAACTGTTAAATTGAAATGATTTCGGGGAACAGTGTCTGATCCCGCGTGCCTATTGTCATGTTATTGATTGTTATCTTTATTAGGCCAGTACTTCCTCGAAATGGGTAAGCGAGTAAAACTTACTCATCGTAAACTAAATTATTATTACACTTCTAGACACATCTATTGGCCCACCTTGTATTTTCAGTTTCGTTTGGTCCCAGCTAAAATTTTATATTAGGTCGAGCAAAAAGTTTTTATGCAGTTTTGAACCTGGCACATTTACAATTTCATTCAATAGTCGTTTTTTGAATTTCGAACACAGAATTTAAAGAAACAAAAGACAATTTGGAGCCTGTTTGTTGATATCAAACAATCGAATACTAAGAAAACTTGGTTTTATTGGTTTACTTGGATTTAATTCTTGAAAAAGTGATTGATATCTTTGGTTTTGCAACAAACATTACTTATTCTTAACATTAAGGTGAGGTTCTATCAATAATCTATGGATACTTCACCTGAAGTCACCGCCCAAGCTGTGGCACTTATTCAGGCCGGACACAGCCAAAGAAACGTGAGTGCTCAACTTAATTTAAGTCGATCTGCGGTCCGAAATGTTTATCGGAGGTACCTAGAGACTGGCGGCTTTGTTCGTCGCCAAGGAAGGCCACGGTCTCGGGTCACAACTGAAAGGCAGGATCGAATCATCGTGACGACCAGCTTGAGAAATCGTCACCTTACCTCCATTGAGATACAAAACCAACTTCGCGACTTCCACGGAGTATCTGTGAGCGCTCGAACTGTTCGGAGAAGGTTAAAAGAACGCGATATGGTACCACACAAGCCAGCTAATGGGCCCAAACTAACGCGAGCCCACCGAACAGCACGCCTTCATTTCGCACGCAGTCATTTAAATTGGACACAGCAAGATTGGAGCCGTGTACTCTTTTCTGATGAGTCTAAAATTGTGTTACATGGCAATGATGGAAGGAAGAAGGTCTACCGACGTAAGGGCGTTTCGCACAATGCTGCTTTGAAGAGAGGGTTGCTTATGGCGGTGGCTCATGGACTGTCTGGGGCGGTATATCCGCGAGCGGCAAAACTCAACTTGAGGTTGTTACAGGACCACGGCTGCCAACATTAAATGCTGAAAGGTACATTCGTGAGTGCTTAGAACCTCACGTGATACCATACGCGGACTATGTGGGCCCAAATTTCCTTTTTATGCATGATAATGCAAGAGCCCATGCAGCCGGCATCGTCAGGGAATATCTTAGGGATGTGAACATCACAGTTATGGACTGGCCAGCCAGAAGCCCAGACATGAACCCCATTGAGCACATGTGGGACGAGCTAAAAAGACGTGTTAGGGCTCGTCAGCCAGTTGCCCAGACGATGCAGGAGTTGAAAACTGCCATAGAAGAGGAATGGGAATTGATCTCTCAAAATTTCATAGAGCGGTTAATAAACTCTATGCCTAATCGTATGAGAGCTGTGGTAGATGCCCATGGAGGCAACACGCGTTATTAAATTAAACCTTTATTTGATAAAACATGTTTTTTATTCAAAAATCAATTGCCTTTAACAAGGCGCATATCCGACTTGTTAGGCGTAGCTCCATGTCGTATGGTATTCTGAATTCAAATTTAAAACAATACGATCGAAAAAGATGGTAAAATGTATCAGGTTTAAAACTCCATCAACAGTTTTTGTTCAATCTAGCAATCATATTTCGGTAGGGGCCATCGAAACCTAAACTCTAAGGTGGGCCAATAGATGTGTCCAGAAGTGTATTATAGGTGGCGATATTTTCGGAGTTATACTTCGGTGTCTACATTTATAAGTGTTTTTTACAGTCTCTTGAAACGTTTAAAACACGGTAGGTACTGCTTCTTTTTGACAATAATTCGATCTACGTAATTTGAAGTGCGGCTAAAAATATTCATACCAAGACGGTGCGTCAGATTAGATCTGAATCTCACAAAGTATCCAGAATTGATGCGTTATTTCTAAATATAAACCTCTATTAAACTCGTCGCCTTTTGTCATTGAGGAGTTACGCGATGACGTTATTTTCATTAAAATCAACTAAACAATTATTTCATCCCACATTGTTAAAACGAACATGTGAATCTAAGTGCCATTAATATAATATTGTACCTAAATGTCGGTGCACAAAAACTACCTAATTTATTAAGGCAGATTTATGAATCACATATTTTTTAATTTATGTATAACTATGGACATTTCATAAGGGCGACGATACACGTAAAATGGCTGGCAGCGCAGCGGTTGGAAGCGGAAGGCCGAAGATCGAGCTCAGTTGCGTGCCATAGGAGAGGCCTTTGTCCAGCAGTGGACTGAGATAGACTGATGATGATGATGATGGACATTTGTTAAGGATCATTTATTCATAACAAATTGAATGCTTAGTACACAGAAATACCCCTAGCCCCATCTAGGCTACTATTACAAGGGGTTAGGACAGTCCTTAGAATTTTTTTGTATAACACACTTCTGCTTCTCTGTATCTATAACTTACTAAGTAGTAGGTATTCATGAGGCAACCTGCAGTTAAATTAGCAGTCAAGTAGGTATTGTTTGTAACTAATTAAGCGAATATATTACTAGCTTTAAAGGTGACACCGAGTACAGACACCAATACTGTCTTCAAAATAAGATGCTTACTATAATTAATAACGTCAATGTCGCATTAACTGTACAGTGCAATTAAATAAATGTGAACTCATGAAACATGGTGATAAATCTTTATTTGCATGTCAAACGTTATACTCAATTTAAATAATTATGCTAACTATCGCCATCGGACAATTATAGTTAGTAGATAGGTAGGTACCAACAAACAAAAAAATAAATTCTGAATAAATTTAAAAGGCCATGAATGTGGTGAAACTTTAAGTAATGACGAAAATGTAATAACCTGTAATTGAGACAACACTTTGATAGTATAAAGTGGAAGAACCATTTATTTTATTAAGAGTCAATTAAGGCACGACTAGACTCTAGCGAGTGTTAGTGTTAATCGAACGACTGTTCTCTCAGAAGTCCATGGCCAAGGAAAAATATATTCTTTCAAAAACTAGCAATTAAGTCATTTGGCGAGTCCTCGCCGGACAAACATTTAAATATAGATCAGAATTTAATGATAAAAGGCAATGTACTTAGTATGCAAGTAGAAATCCAAAGTATCTTATTACCGTATCTCAATAAAAAACTAGGATCTTGTATAAAAAAACTGTTACAGGGTCATAGTAGCCCTTACCTAGCTAGCTTATACGAGAAAACACTTACGTTACTTACGAAACGTTCGTGGAAATAGAATGTGAGGGTTGAATTTTGATTTGAGGCGTGAAGCACACTTGGTTAAAGTAGGATGATACATTTGGCACTTCTCTTAGGTAGAAAGGTTCTAGTAACCAAGAAGATAAGATAAAATAGTTACTGGAGTATGGACCAGTTTTTTTTTTAGATATTTACTTCTATTCTGACAAACTAACCTTATATGCTGTCTCGTTGTTCTAGTGGGACATGCTAAGGGTAAACTAGATAGATAGTTAAGCATGCGGTCATGAGTCCGAATCTCGGGTCGGGCAAATTGTTATTGTGTTTTTCCATAAGTAAATTCTCAGTAGCAGATGCTACTGTAAGAGGGGCTCCCTTTTACATTGGGACTTATAACAACTGGCCAAATGCGGATGTACTATACACTTTTACACCTTCTACTTCAAGGTAGGTATACCGACGTGATGTTATGTTATGTCCTATATCAACAATAAGCATAGCTCATGAGCTAAACAGCAGAGTTGGTAGCAGGCTAACTACCCAGTCGATTGAAGTTTTCGCCAGCATAGCCTAACGCCTGTTAATTATAGCAATAGCAATAGATAGCGGTAGGCTATTATCAGTAGATATCGAGTCCGCTTGGGCTAACAAAGTATCGGAATGAATACTTTTCAACAGAAGCTTGTTTCGAAACGCATTAGGTAGTCCATACACGCTTACCTACCCGACGTGGGTAGCCATGACGCCGCGTAAGTAGATTTTAAAGGTTTTTCGTGCAAGTGAACGCGTTTTTCTATAGAACCGTGACTAATCTGAGGTACACTAGTAAATGACATGAATTGTTTAACAGGTTGATAGCGAATTCAGAGAACAAAGGCGATTATCGTCTACTTTTTCTTTCAATTCGATTCTTTATGTTCAGTTTCCTCATTTAATCTTTGTACAAAGATTATTTTCTTACATTTTTATGTTTTCTCAGACTATTTTCTAAGATTAGAATGAAACGGTACTCCGATTCTCTGGTCAGAAAGAATCGGACGGGATCCTTAATGATACGAGTTCATAATCGTACTATGAAATCCACACCAAAGCTAAGGCAGCCGACCACCGTACCCAACAGGACCAATCACCGATTACCAATTAAGTAATTAATGTTTTTTTTTAACTCACGCATCAAAATATGTTATTTCTATCGTATCCTGCTGGGTTGACGGTAACCGGTGTTTGACACTGCAACATGTTCAAGGTGTGAATGAGTCAATCCCAAATGTTGGTAGTTTTAACAAATCTTAAGATATATGACTTTTGGTGCCATTTTCGCATGTTGCCCATGCTAAGCTTGAATCTAAATTGATACAGGAAATTTGGGTTGGTATTATCGTTTCAGTGATTTATAGCTGTAAAGGTATAACACTGAGTTGGTAATCATAGATTCCAACAGATAATACCTGACGTCACCCTTAAGACGTAAATACTAAAAGGGAACTTGAAATTCGATGGATGCGAGCAGCAACACGGTGGCTCAGTTGGTTAGAGCAGCGCCACGGATCGGCGAAGGTCGCGGGTTCGAATCCCGCTCGTGTCCATCATTTTTCAAATTTCCTTTATCAATTTAAATCTTAAGATAGGTAATAAAAATATAAGAAGTGAATGATGTAAAGATTGTATGTACCATCTTAGCCTACACTGAATAGTCAATAGATTGTGAACATATTACGTGTAAACGACATACAGGCAGTAATAAATACTCAGCATTAGCTGGCACCTAATCTTGAAAGGACCTTATGTGGCATACATGTGTAGTAGTTAATAGTGTGATGTAAGTAGAAACATATTAAACCTATTTACACATTACTTCAATCTTTAGTACTCCTATTATTATTCTAATACACTAATGTTTATTTATTAAGATCACAATAGAGATTCTTATAAGGAAAATTCAGTTCATTCCAACACAACCTTGGTGAGGTTGATAGGTATAATTACTAGATAGTGTATTTACAGATTTGGTTTTTTACTTAATAGCGTTTTAGTCTGTCTTTTTTTCAAACATTGAGGAAGTATAGGATAGGCATGATTTTATACCTAGATACAGCTTATGGGCCAAAGTGTCATAGGGTACTTTTTATCTAGAAAAATGCATGTTTTCTATGAGGCGACCATTAGCATTGTAATTGTAGCTAATAGAATGAGAAATTCGACAATCTTATTTCAGCTTTTCCAAAGCTTTGCAGTTTGTATATTTAATTTTGATCTAAAGGTTCAACCTGTACAACTTCTAAAAAATTTGCTTAATATCGGTTCAGTGGTTGAGTTGTTACAAGGTACTAAACAGGCAGGTTAACTTGCACAGTAAGGTAAGAATTCATGAAACTGAGAAATGTTTTAGATGTATTACTATTAATAATTACTTACAGAAGGCTAGAATTGTGCAGCATCTGCACAATTTCTCCAACAGCCCTAAGCTTCTCATCAGAGATCTTGAGCCAGTAGTTAAATGCAGACGCAAGCTTCTGACGTATCTGCTTGCCTGGTACTTGTTGAATGTAAGTGTATGGCATGAGGATTTTCTGAAAACCACATTACCATTAAGTAATAGTTATTAAAACCATTTTTATTACAACAACATAAAGATCTGTTTGCCAGAAAAGTAGGCAAAGTCTACAGATTTATAATGAAAATATATATTTTTTAAGTGTTTTATTTCTGTCTAGGTTTATAACAAGCTAATGGAGTAAAGACTTTTAAGTATGTTTTTTTTCTTTAAAATTTAGGGACCCTATCGTAGGGGTCCCATCGTACCCTAAAATAAGTACATCTCAAACAAGATCAATGTATCAGGGCCATGAAATCGAACAGCTTTCTAGCATCATCGGACTTTTAAGTATGATGATTAGAGGTTTTTATCACTGCAGGAACTAAATAAATAAAATACATGATCATAGATATATATTATTTCATTATTTTTATTTTTCTTAATATATCTGAGTCATTATTTTAAAAACTAATAAGATTACTATTATAATATGTAACATTCTTATTTTGTTGTTATACAGGTATATAGTAATTAAGTATATTTTTAACCCAGTGAGTAAAATAAGATATATTTTTTTGTCTAGGCATAAAATAACCTTTGAACTATCCTTTAAAGTAAATGTTGTTATTGAAATACATTTTATATTTAAAACAGGAACATGCACAATCATAGTATATAAAATGTATATTGTCGTTACTTAGCAGTTTGGCGCATTGCGTCATTAATTACTTTACTTAGAACTCCACTTACCACCATACGAAACGTAAATTTTACTTCTAAATGAAACCAAAATAACCTAAATATAATTAAATTTTACTGTATAAATTCGAGTTTAAATAAACGACAGATAAAGGCGGCAAACCCGTTCAATAAATTATATGTAAAGGACTACACTTAATATTAAATACCAACCTCATCTTGAATGTTATCACCAGTATTTGTTGCAATTTTCGACATTTTATGTCTTGTTTTTCAAATTCAATAATAATTTAATTTAACACTGCACACCGATCGATTTTACGAACACCCTATTGATTTGACACTGACACTGACAAACTGACGACCATCTGTCACAGGGAGATGAAATCGAATAGATGCGTTCAAATAGAACCTCAGCTTTAATAGTTTTTGTACTATGTTTGCGTCACCTTTTCGCTTGAATTCACGTACATAGAAATATTATTTCACTATACTCCTATGCTCCTGCTTAATTTAGACTAGATGATTAATACCCTAAGTATTGAACAGATGACTTACTGCCGCACTCAAAGACGTTAATGTCTCCTATCATAGCTCCTATGATGTCTCTGAGTTCGGCGGTTAGACTTATGATTAGTTTAAATCAGATGGTAAACAGTTTGTTTATATATACTGCCAATATTGATCGTTCGTTTGTTCATTAATTGCACGTTTGGTTTGCCACTCATAGCATCTCATAGGATATAATAATCATTCACAGCCTCGTTTGTATTGATTCTGCCTATCGAATGGGCACAGGCTCCCCTCCCCTTAAGACATTGGCATATACTAATTTGGTCTATGGCATAGACCAACGAGAATGACATTGGGTTGAGTATGGTGTGGCAAAAGGTATTAAGGCATTAGATTGCAATGGAATATGGGATGATCACTTGATCAGTGATTACAGAGTACAGACTTAATGTAATGGTATAATTTTGTAAATCATGTTTGATGAAAAGACTTTTGTGATGTTCGATAATGATGATAATGGTCAAAGAGTTTCTTAGTACCTAACCCTAATGAGTTACAGCTTTCAAGCACAGATCAATTTTCACTTTATTACTGTCAAACTTGTTTGTCATTTGACACTGACATATTTTTCAATGACATTTCCAATTTTTCTTCTGTTGTGTTGATAATTTTCAAACAAATAATAAATTACCAATAAATTATTCAGTAAATGAGAGTGCAATAAATTTGAAACTGCTTAGCGAAGAACACAATTATGGATTTGAAAGAATCAGCTGTATTGAATTGGTTTTGATTATGTCTGCACGAAATTATTTATCGGCACGAGAGAAAAACATAAGTAAAGTAATCGATTACTTGCCAAATATTAATCAACAGAAGTTTGGATACCGCTCTGGGCAGGAACTGCCGCCTTTGTCAGCAAACACTAGTAATTTTGTGAATCGAAATTTAAATTACTCATTTGAGGTCCAGCCATATATGGTTAATAGTTTGGAAAGAGCCGGGACGCCTTTTTCGGACTTTTTTTCCGAAAGCGAAACAGGTAAAGAATATGATTGTTTTGAAATCTAATATACTACTATTGATTCTTCGAAAGACTCCACCAAACAAGCTTATAAACTATGTATGTACCTAAATAATCCATACTTACTTAATATTATAAATGTGCAAGTAATTCTCTCTGTGTCTGTCCTTCAAGACTAAATCGCTGTACGGATTTTGATAAAATTTGGCACGAAGAAAGTTTAAGACCCGAGAAAGTTCAACGGCAACTTTTTTAAATTTCAAACCTATAGGGGGTTTTAATAGAAGTTAATGTGGGTGAAGCTGCATGCAAAACCCAGTATTCAAATATAATCACTTTTTGATAGTAATGCTTACTTATTAATTTCTAGGCACTCCGGACTTTCACAGTGAGGAGAGTGACAGTAGTTCAGGGTCAGCATTGCGTAGGAGCACAGCAGAGGCTACAAAAACGTTGGCTGCTGAGTGGGAAAGAATCGAAAGGACCCTGTACAATGAAGATGGTGAGAAATCTGCACGCCCCCAGATTCTTGATGAGTGCAAACAATGGAGGCAACTGCATCCACAGCTCAGGTGAGAATAGTTCTCAAACTTAGCTAGTTAAACTTTGTAGTTTTGATAGTCCTATCTAGAAAATTCTGTCATCCTCATGCAACTTGAGGCAATGGATAAAAATCTGATTCAATTCATTTGAAGCTAGCACCAAGCAGATGGTTTTTTCATTGTTATATTAGGTGTATCTGCCAGTGAGCATCAACAAATACCCATTATACATATTATGATTTAATAATGGTGAAATGAAATAATATTATATTTAAAAAAAATAAACACAAGCTTTTAAATTAGCTAGGCTCAAAGTACTAGAGAAGATGAATTAAATAAGCCCAAACACCACCTTCTGACTCCATCATCAGACCAGCTCAAAAGTACCATCATATTGTATTGTCACCAAACCTTTATAAGTATGCTAAATTTAATTTAAATTGTATGTCAAGAAGTGGTAAACAAACCCGTAAAACAAAGCTTGTAAAAACTAAAGGATATTCAAAATTGCACTACCTAAAAATTTGGGTTATAAGTAGTGAGAGTTGATAAATCTGTGCCATTAAATTAATATTATTTTCATGAAAATGACTCTTTGTGACAATGACTGAAAGTATAAGTTATTGAGTGTAGAAAATAAGAGAGCAATTATGTTAAAAAGTTATTATTACAAAATTATCATGAAAAACCTAAGAAGCTTTTTGAAGACTTAATAGAAAATGTTTTATTATAGAGATTGCAGCAGTTGAAGGAGATAGGCTGATGATGATGATAAAGATTGTTTTTAAATAAAAGACTTTATCCAGTATATTAAAATTAATAAACAAAAAGACAGTTTAAAGATTTCTTAGAGAAAGAAATCTTCCAGTAGTCCAATCAGTACACCCATTGGGTCATCAGTTGTATTACACAACTTGTATGACCTATTTTTGGTTGGTAAAATGATGAGTGAGATGTGTAGGAAGAACAATAGAGGTGCGACTTAACACACTTAGAGTAAATCAATTGATTTGTGACCAATAATAACAATATGATTGTATAGGTAACATAGAAATAATGTTTTCTTTTATCTTTCATAAAAAATACATTTCAAGTTTTGCGAAAATGTTATTAAGTATTGTAATATTTTAAAAAGTCAATAGGTATGTGGTTGCGATATTTTAAGTCGCTTGTTTTATGACGCTACCCTCAAGACCTACATATTTTAAAATACTACTTAGCATACATAATTTTTCTGTTTGAGTATGTTTGTTGTAATGTGGCCAAGGTTAAAAGTATGAGCCATATAGGTTGCGTAATGTAACAAAGGCACCTAATCGTTAAGTATCAAATTCTAAACACATGATTTAGTTCTACAATTCTTCAGTGCATATAGCCCGAACATGTTATATCAGGTCGGTAGACAATGTAGTCATCTAAAGCTTATTAATATTACTTACTATCTTTAAAGTAATAAAAATAACTTACTTACTTAGCGGTTATTATTAATTTTCAGAATCGTCGGCAAAGCGATTCAACTACCAGACAAACGGTTGTCGTACAGACAAATCGAACACGACGAGGTCATTGCTATGCATTACAGCGATTACGAAGAGTTCAGCGAGAGTGAAGAGCGACTGTCCCAAAGTAGCACTGACGTCACTCCACAGAACTCACCCCGGGTATCCATTGCTGAAGACTTGTGTGAACAGAAACTGTCCAGAGAAAAAATGTCTTTCTACCCGTTATACAGTGAAGAAACAAACTTGCCTGATTCATTCTGCTCTCTCCTCCAAATTACACCAATACAGATTCATAGTCCATCATACAGGAAGAGACAGAATCCATCAATTCTGAGATCAGAGATAGCATCTTCCAAATGGATGAAAAACTCCAGACCAGATTCGTCTATAAATTGTGATAGAAATAGTGCTAAGTCTTTTGTTTCTTTGGACACTAGAAATTATGGAAATACAGCTTTGAGTGCGTCAGAACGCAACGCGTTAATGCATAGCAGGGTTGTAACAGCAAGACACAGAGATTTGGCTAGGTTAGAGCCAATTTGCACCCCAGAGATACCCCAGAACGAAGGCACAAAGCAACACAACGGCATTTCACCTCACTATAGTATTAGAAAAGTTTCTTTACCTCCTCTTCTTTTGGAGGAAGAAAAGAAAAAAGTTGGCTCAGCTAAGAAGCATTATGTTAAAACAAGAAGAGCCGTTTCAAAGACTTTGTTTCAGCTGGATAGGGTGAAACATAATTGACAGTATTGTGGACTATCAATAACGAAATGTGATCACAGTCGTTCATCGTTGTGATAGTAAATATTGTTCATGATGTAGTACTTTTATAGTAAGGTACCTTACGAGCTTTAGTTAACCAGATTTGTCAAGAAAATATTAATGAAGTTCTATGAAATTATATTGAAATTTATAAATTCTGCACTATTTTCCAACTAAGTATTTAAGAAGTGTATCATTTTAACATCGGAAGATTCAATATTGACGTCATTTAACCCAAGATTGAGATGTAAGTACACCTGTTAACCTATTATGTCATGTGTCATTATGGCATGACAACACTTACACCAGAACTTTCCTTATTAGTCCAGTTCATTTCTTTTAATTATATTCATGTTGCATTTCTTGGGACCGGTTCATCAATCGTCAGATAGCTTTTCATCGCAATCAAATCGATTCATAAACTAAAAATATCATCCGTCGAGGTTCTTGTTCAATCAATTGATCTATAATGAGTTCTGCTGTAAATGGTTGTCATTTGGAAAATTGCAGTTTAGATTTTAATCCTAACAAGTTAGGCAAGTTGGTAGAGACAGAATCCTTGCCAGTAAATACATATATTTTCGATCTAGTTTATATTAATCAAATAGTTATTCAAGTACCTACCTAATTATTTACGCATGGGATATTAATAATTAGATCGGAAATGTATCACATGTTACTTAAACAGGGTGTGTTCTGTCTCAACTTGATTTATAAATTGAATGGCACTGATTGTAAAGCCACGCGTAGATATTAACATTGTACATAATATATTTAACTATTTTTGTAAAATAATCACAGTTGTGACAGGTAAGTATACACTCGTACTTACATTTGTATTGCATTCTAGTCTTTTAAATAGTTTTAGAATATACGGAATGTATTTGTGATTAAATCTTGTGTTTTGAAGCACTATTCTTCGAATGTAAATACATGTTTAGTTGATTATTTTAGTTACTTGTGATTTGAATGCTATGCCACTATGAATATATTTTCTTTAAAAAGTATCTATTTGAATTTATTTTTATTTTGTGGAATTCGTGTGGTTTTTTGTAACAATACTACATATTTATCGGTTTTGATACGGTAACCATGTCAGCCTCCTCCAGAATTTTAGTTAGAAAAGCGAAGTCGTTCGGATGAATCTTTACTCTCAAGGGTATTATGTAGGTTTTGTATGTGCTATAAAAATCTGTGTAAAAAGCGGTATTATAGCGGCATAACGGCATAACCGCATAAGGTTTCTATACTAATTCGATACCTCGTATTCAAGATAAAAGGCCTCGTCTCTTGGTCAGACAAACGGGCAACAAAGTAGTAGTATTTAAAAAAGTAACATTTTTCTATAGCGAAGCATCTAAGAACCCAATAAGGGTATAAAGGAATAATAAAAAGGGAAGACAAGAAGGATACCATTAAAACAAGTGTTCAAATACAAATACAGAATTTATTTTGATATTTACATTATTTGCATTTTATTAACAATCAACATCAACAATATTAAATAATTTGTTTTCGTGGTGTGATACATTTCAAACAGTCTGATAATATTACATAACCCGTGGTAGACGCCATTTTGTTTAGGTAGGTGCTCAAAATGCCGCCCGTGTGCATGGGAGATGTAACATCATATGTCATATGGTGGTTTTGTAAATGGATAACTAGAAGCAGTGAAACATGGGGTTATTATGCTGAGAATTTGAGCAACTGCGGAGAAAGCTGTGAGCTTGAATTATGGGTTGCCAGTAAAAATATTACCTATAATTTACTTCATCTATCATCATAAAGTTTAGGTATTATACATTTTAGGCAATTTCAAGGAAGAACATTAGGTATTGAATTTAGATTTATACTTTTATTCATTTCAATTTGAAAAATGGTTGTTTATTGAATTTATTAAAATGTGGCAACCCGTTTTATAGCGACGACTTTCGCGCCAAATTGATCAAAACGGTTGATTGATTTACCTTGGCACTGTGTACTCTGCATAATGTTCATAGTTTGTATTTCACCTATGTTTAACTCTGTTATGTATATATTATGAGCATGTCGTTTTGACCGATTGATTTTATATAAAATAAAGCAAGATGCTTAACTACGAATAAGTATCGGAATGTACTATTATACTTAAGAAATTAGCTTAAATGGCAAAAAAATAACTACTTATACCGTACCTTGCATAATAACTATGTCATGCATGAATATACAGTGCCAAAATAATACAGCCCCAATTATCAGAAATCATATACATTTGGCGTTGATTAAAACTCTAAGCACTAGTCATAGGTTTGAATCAACGCACGCCAATCTGATAATAGGACTCAAAATAACTACAGTTGGAGTCTTGACTCGTTGCGATAGAGCATTCGGTTAAGTTGCTATTTTTATATCTCTTCATTTACACAATATAAATTTAAATTGTTACAATATTTTATCTCACAGCCATCATTAATATATTGATACTACTTTAATAAGAGAGGACTAGTGTAACAACACGTTAGATGGCGTCAGCTTACAAAAAGTGTCTAGCGAACATTCGTTATAGAGCGTAAGATTTATATATACGTATATATAATACATGAAAAATTCACCTTGTCCGTTCTAAAAACGATAACAACCTCAAGCTATTAGCAATAGTCAACAATGTTGTTAATTCTAAGATTTGTATGCACACAGAACATGGATTTACTAATTATGCTTAGTAGGCATTTTTTTAGTTAGTGTTTTTTGTATAATTATCGTTCTAGTGATTTCGTAGATTTTAAGATAAATCGTTGAATCGTAGAGAGAAATTTCAGGTTGCGGAAATATCTAAATTACCGTCTTCTCAAGGCCCGTATCCACTGAAGTGTAATCTTGGTTTAGCTCACTAAAGTTTCAATTTTAGAGGAACCTAAGGTTGTATAAATTTTATGGGTAGAGTTGGGTCTAAGA
The DNA here is from genome assembly GCA_905340225.1 of Abrostola tripartita. Taxonomy (NCBI): domain Eukaryota; kingdom Metazoa; phylum Arthropoda; class Insecta; order Lepidoptera; family Noctuidae; genus Abrostola; species Abrostola tripartita. The sequence continues at coordinate 5,558,271 of HG996494.1, forward strand.
GGTTATTATTATGACTAGATATTTTAAATATAATAATTTTACTACCTAATTACTCTAATAAGTACCTAATTGAAGACAATAGGTGTTTGATATTTTTTAAACCATAATTGTTCGAAAGGATTATTTTCATCTGTCATTTAGGTAATACACAACACTGGACACAGACCTTAGTCTTTGACATTAATTTAATAAATTTTGCTTTACGTGCCATTTGTCGAGATATAATTTATTCTAATCCGAAGAGCTAAGACGATTAGATCACCACCACTATACTTGCGCACTCAACATTGTTTGTATAAGTTAATTTGGTTTTAGTTACAAATTGCATTATTATCTAATAAAAATTGCATTAAATAAACTAACCGTGACAATTAGTTTTATAACGATATATAAATAATACAGATGTAAATTAAAATATTGTCACCACCCGCAAACTTTCCGCCATTAAATTGTTTTCATAAGTTTCACCCATTTCCGTTCATAAATTAATCATAACTGTAAAAAATTATACTTTAATTTACATCTGTGTGATATTAAATAATAATCGATTTTAGAATATAACGAAATGGTATGGCAACCGCGCGCCCGGTGACGCGTTACTCTTATACGATAACGGCCTCTTAGATATCACCTAGCAACAAGTTACATCGTGTGACATGCATACGGTACATACACATTGCATATTAAACAATAATGGTAACAATAGACGTCAAGCAAACACACGCAGAAGGACTCAGCTATATTCTCTCTCGTTAAGGCGATTATACAATTTTTAAACACTATTTTTATTTTTTAAATTGCACACTGACCCACCTCTATAAACTTTTAATTGCGATAAATATATTGTAATGCTGTATAAAAATATTAAAGGAAAAATCGTCATTTAATATTAATACTTATTTAACATTCATATTTTAATCCCAAATCAATAGCGTGTATTTTACATTTTTACAATGAGACGTCCGAACTCTATACCTAACTAGCATACAGTGACATCGAAGCCTAATTCACAACAAACTACACACGATAGTATTTGAATATAAACTTTTTTAATGTAACCGTAGCCTTCTATTTTAATGCAAAGGAGACGTATATTGAAAAATTCTTATGTAACATACAAAATTACATTTGACTATTTACAACATTCTAGCTAAAAATTTTAAAAATTGAGTGTCGAATGCAGCTCGCGGCGGTACTCTAAATATTAGGTACCTAGTTTGGCTAGGGCTCCATGCATAGGTCACTACTTACCGATGTACCAAGCTCAAATTACAACTAAACCACTATACTCGGCTGTGTGAGGTGGTCAGTAAGTCGCCAACTCGCCTCGTACGTTGGCTGACAATTTGGCGTAGCCAACTTGGCCAAATAAGCCAACATGATCAATTAATTAAATATTTTGGACAGACCGATTAGTTTTAATTACATAAATAATAATATTCTATCGTGCACAACCATCTCATAACTTTACAATTCTCTTTACGACCGGTGGTTTTGTGTAACTAACTTATGTAGGTAAGACATTTATTTTTTGTAAACCCCTTGCATATAGGTAGATATTTTCTCCTCATAGTACAGGTAGGTACTAGTGTGCCAACTTAGTACATTCTGTATTATGCAGTTTTATAAATTAATACTCTTTATCTTTTTTAACATTTATATTGCAAGTAGGTAATAGGTATATCTTTTTTATACAGGGCCTAATTTTTTGTACTTTTTCGTTCGGATCTTTTTGCTCTATGGATAGGTAATGTAGGTAGTGACTTTACAAAAATATGGCAGTATGTTTGCATTCAATTCCTTTACGAACTAGGGTAACTGTGCTATTTCCGCTCGTTATTTGACCGAAATGACCACAGGTTGACTTAAACACACTTATTCGAATATTCTCAAACCGCATACTTTGGATTATTCACGAAGACACAATTTCGAATATTCAGGACAGGACCAGACATTCAAATATTCGTGAAAAATATTACACATTATCCTAGTATTTGTAATTAAGGCCGGTTTTGCCTATGCTATTCGAATGAAATGACTTCTATGTGATCGTGATATAGATATCTATGTACAGGATGTTTGATAAAATTTAAATACTTTCAAATATTACTAACTATCAGTGATTTGAGGTATTTATTAATTATTAGGTATTTATATAATAATGTTAGTGCTGTTGCGAGCGTGCGACGCTGAGCGGACTTGGTGGGGTATTCGAACGGTTATATATTCATCAAACATCTTGTATTTTAATAGTAATTATTGCATTACGTTGTATCACTATTCGGCGAACTGTAATGATTCTAATTGGTGAGGCAATGTTAACTAATACCTAATAAATTCTAAAAAAGGACCTCTAACCAACTGCACTTCCGAATGCTTATGTTTGAACTGTTTGTGAGCGCGTGGTGCTGTGCAGCCGATTAAAGTATCTTATCTAATACAATCAACATAGTAAACTATGAGAGTCCACAATCGTCAAAGCACCCGGAGTTAACACTAAATACATCGCAGGCTTCAGAAGCCCTATCTATTTTAACAACGATTCGAAAATAATATCACACATTTACAGCAAAATTACACTTCGCACTCGGTGTCCCTCGCAACCAAAAACCATCTTCGAATTTGAACTAATCTCGCAATGGCATCTTTTCGTATTTCAGTTCATTATTATTTCTTGTGCAGCGCCATGTACACGTCCACTTTGACAATCCCCCCGCCAACAATCGGGAAAAAAATTATAAAAGAAAAGAAAAATAAAATAGCATATTAAATTTATTTAAATAAAAAAAATAAAACAAAACATGGTACTTTAAGGTGAGGCTGAATGTTACTATGTTTTTGTATGAGTTGACCAATTTTATGCAGAAAATGATATTACGCGTCAAAAAGGTATTTCTTTTTTCACATTTCTGAAAAGAGACATTTTATGTATCTGCATAAAAATATTCAACTATAGTAGGTCTAATTTAGTATTATAAAAATTTAATAAGTAATAAAAAAACAATGAGCAATGGAAGTGTATGCAGACTACTACCATACGTGCATTTCTTTAATATGGCAGAGTGTCTTAAAACTAAATAATGAATTCAATGTGAATCCATTGAAGAAAAATTAAACTTCTATAAACTTAAAAGTAATGACTAAAACAAGTAACCATGGTGATATGATGTGCTTAACAATCAGTCAATGAATATAACATTAAATGCTTATAATATGTCTATATATGTATCAGCTTTATATATAGCGACTTAATTACGTGAAATGTGAGAGAAAAAAACTACTCAATAAGGAATGGATATTCTAAGAAAAGCGACAGCCTATGCCTAAGACCATTTTATACTGTCATGCAATTAAAAGTTTAAAAGGTTCCTTTCATTGAGCATTCCTTACAAATAATTGTAGACCGTAGAAAACAGTAATAGAAATTAAGAAATTTCATTGAAAAATTACTGAGAAGTGGTCATTGTAGATAGAAGACATACAGGTAGTTGACAGTTTGTAGGAGAAACTGTCAGAAATAGTTTGGCGACGCGAAGATTTGACAGACAGTGGTACAACAGTGGTTCTTAATTTCTATATAAAGTACCCGGGAAATAACTGTTGATGCATTCAATTGGTTGCTTTTCAAACAATCAAGACTTACGTATTGTTTTCTGGCTGCGTACCAAGAACGACTGTTGTAGTATAGAAAGAGGTGTGTCAGGACTCTGCTGTAGTTGTGTATGCATGTGTGTATGTTATATCCCGACACCATTTAAATAGAAGCCTAAAACTAAAACAACCATCACCAACACATTAATTGAATTCGTTTCAATATTGAAATAGCTTTATATGTGCGTAAAATGTAACGTGATTTATGTGTATGTGTACCGCTGTAGTCAGTACTTTTGAGGTAGCTTCTAAGTATAAAAGCTGTCTGGCATAGTATGCCAGTGTGCGACTTGCCTGATCCTATTGCAAACTTTAAAAAAAAATGGGTGTGCAGTCTAAGTTAGCAACTACCCCACTTAAAGTATTGATATCAGCGGGTACGATACTTTTAGACATACAGCTGATGTGATGTGCCATTACATTATAAAATTACGACTTTCTAATCTTCTCTTAAATTACATTTGATTTAATTTTTATGTACCCCAACAAGGTTTTTACTGAATTCTGTCTAAACGTTTACCCTAAACATCGAAAGCTTCCTTAAATTATCAAGCGCGTTCTAAAAATATTTCGAACAGTTTGAATTAAATATCTATTTTGTTGTTATGCTCCTTTAGACTGCCTGTTTTTCTATATTAATCAACTAATAAAATTGTAATCAAGAGGATTACAATTTACTGATGGCTACATTAATATTATTGACTGCAAGACTAGTCATCATAGGAGTCCATAGATACAATAAGTTATTACTGTAAAAAATATATCCGTTTCAATAATTAAATAGGTAACATCAACAAAAACAAAAAACGAATGCTAGTCTATTCAAGAGTGCGAGTAATATTGAGCAGTGTAGATTGCTGTGCAGGAAGTGTTTAACTTAACATACTAACTTATACAGTTGCCAAAATTAAAACAAAACAGGGCAGTGGAGGTAGCAGCACTCCCGTTCGACGAATACGACTAAATAGGTCAGGACAATAACTAGAACTTTCGTGGACGTTTACCCAAGAGGTGAGATTAAAAGTGCGGGAGTGATGCTTAGGACAGAGTTGTCGGGTCGTGTAGGGCAGGATTGTCGGAGTGTTGTGTCGGCGGGCCTACAGCCTAGATGTAGGAGTAGGGCCCGTCCGTGAGGGCGCTGCACAGCAATAGTCAGGAGGCGTCGTCCTTGCCGCCGCTGCCCGTGGCCGAGCCCGCGCGCCGCGACGAGCGGTACTCTACCCCCGGGTCGAACTGCATTAGGACGAACACCTGTACACACAAATTAGCAGTGCTTCTTTATTGTCATATACTGATTAAATTCCTGTCACATTTGCTGTCAAGAAAACTAGTGAAAATTATTTAGACTATAACTGACCTGATCGGTAGGCAGCAAAGAGAAGTCATCAGGAGGGTTGGTGATAACGTATCGCTTGCTGCTGGCGTCGCAGGAGGACGAGGTGTCTCGGAACCGGTACAGGCCGATGCACAGCATGCCATAAGTGCCGAGCGCCGCCACGAATAGGTCGCCGTACTTGCCCGCCTCGCCGAACTGCGCCAGAGGGCCGTCGTACAACGATATCTGACCAACTCTACATCGGTCTCTGAAATATCAACGGTTTAAGTTAACAATTTGATATTCGGCCAATCATAAATTAGGCTAGTTAACCTTGCAGGAGATAATATGGTGAACAAGTGTACCCAATTCATTCGATAGTATTCACGATACACATAACAAAATGCAATTGTTTTTTTTGTCTGTCTGTTAGTTGCGGGTAATCTCCGAAACTGCTGGATCTATTTTCACGGTACTTTCACTAGTGAATAGTTGATGGTCTGGGGTCTAATATGGGCTATTTGAATTTGGAAAATGTTTAGGGTTCCGCAGGAAAACGAGAAAAACGCGGGAAAATCGTGGGATACAGCGACGGTTGGACAGATTTTGAAGGGACTTTCACTGGCAATTAGCTGATGTAATAAGGAGTATCTAGGGCTACTTTTAATTATGAAAATATTTTGGGTTCCACGGGGAAAAATAAAAACCCATAAAATTATTAACAAAATCAGATTCAATTAAGTAAATCTGCTTAATGCAGCTACGTACAGGTTTTTTAATTGAAATACGCGGGGATGAAGTTCTTGGCATAAGCTAGTACTACCTATAGACAATAAATATATAAGGATTGGTTACCTATTCGCTAAGCTCTCTGGCGTGGAGTATCCGCCGCGAAGCCCTGCTCCCTCCGCCAGTATAAGCTCCAGTTCGGGCGTCGCGCCACCCGTAATTAGCGACCGGATTAGTGTTAAGGCATTCTGGTTGAAATAAGTCTGAAACACAATAGTACATGTTAAGTCGTAATGCAGTTGATTCTTTTTAGACGAGCCTACTACCTACTTCAGTTCGTAATTACTTTTTTTTATATCGCTCTCAAACTCATCAAAACCTCAGCATGTGCTGCTTATAAAAGATTCAAAAAGGATGGAATAAGTACACATAAACATGTGTCAAGGAAATTAAGATATCGGTACGATCTTTGATTACTTACTGTGGACATAAGTGAGTCGAGCACACTGACGGCAAAGGCAGTGCCGCAAGCGAACGGCTGCGTTAGGTACAGTTCCGTGTCCGGATCATCGTCGTCGTCCTGGTCAAGGAACTGTACGTTGCTGTCGTTTACCAACTCTGAGACAAAGGAAATTTATTATGAAGCAATTTTGTTACAGAAGTAGTCTGAAAGTCCGCCAATTTTACCTTTGATCTACCAAATTTAGATTTACTCACCAGTAATCATAGGCACATTGGCACCATACACTGAACCTCTCCTCTGCAGCAACACGGGCGCTGGAGGCTGCCCGGGCGGGGGAGGCACTGCACTGCTTCCATTCGTTCCAACGCCGGCACTCAACACTCCTATCGTGTCGTCGAACGTCATAGCTTTAATGTTCAACGAAGCCAAGATAGCTTCCTTGTCCGCCAGCGTTGGGTCATCATTGGATGGCACCTTCGCTGATAGGATGCAGCACATGTCACACAAGTTTACATTAACTGCACGCAAGTCGGCCCGGCTTAGCGGTGAACCCTGTTGAAGATAAGAATAATTAAATAACATTTTATGAAAACTATCACGTCCTATAAGTATAGATGAAACACCATAAATAAACAGAAACAAGTACCTACGGTGTATAACCTAAAAATTAAGTAAAGCAACATTACTCACATTCAATACAGAGATCTTAGGAAGGTTTTGTAACATCTTCCATTCTCTTCTGATATAGTCGACGCTGCCCACTATCACCACATGTTTTAGCTCATGGTAATGAAAGTTTGACGCTCTCAGCGGCATCACCAGGTTTCGTAGCCCGATGAGCGGCGAGTCAGGGTCCGCAAACAAACACACCACCACGTGCCCATTCAGAACTGTCATAGCCGCTTGGTTCCTGTCCTGTAAAAAACAATCAGATATCTATATTATACGTACAAAACATTATAGGTAATGTATTCGGTAGACAAGCACGTATTTCTGGTTAAACTTTTTGTTTTTATCATTCGATGTTCACATTCAGATTACATTCAGACAAAGTTATAGGCAGAAACACTGTCGTTAGCAAGATTTTCTTTCTCAGTATTATCATGATTCTACATATAACGCTGTTGCTCTCATAAGTATACATACTAATATACAATCTTCCAAGTTCCTCGCGGGGCTCCAATGGAACATTCCAGTGGAGTCATACTTCATTTCAGTCTTTTCAAAGTCGAAGTCTTTCGACTGGTCATCAGCCAAGCCCGCAGGCAAGCTGACACCATTGCTGTTTTGATTGCCGCCACTGCTTCTACTCGTAGGCCTGTGTAAATAACAGAATTAAACATCGGAACTAACTGGTGAACAATGTGCGTCTGAACAAGATGTGTTCGTTTATGTAAATTTTAATTATTTCTTTTTATATTTTCAATTTAATCTAGTAGAGTCAAATAAAAAGGTTTAGAGGCAAAATTAGGCAATTGGTAACTGGGTTACGGAAGGTAATATAAAAGAGGTACTAAGTAAAATACAAGTTAGGCCAAATAAATTTTACATTGTAAAATAAGGATCTGGAGGATTGAAATACTAAATAGATTGAAACTACTGATGGTGTTGTAAAAATAGAAATGTAGAAAACTAAACTACTTTAGGTATGCACACAAGATTCAAATGTTGTAAGTGTACTTAACATAAGGTGACATAAACATGCTGTTGCCGTGTGTCGTGCTGTACCCAAGAGCTATACACAGAACATTTCATAAATAAACTTCATAAAGTATTCCAACTAAAATGTTTGTCTAGTGAGGCAAGCACTACACTCTACTAAACCGAGAAAAGTCTGCGCAGTAGTCGGCATTGCTAAATCAAATGATTCAGCAATGCAGACCCAATGAAGGCAACATTGACACATCGCTGACTTAACTCGTGTAAAAGAATTTATTTTGCAATATATCAAACTACTGAGAAAATATATATCTAGCTGAATAATTTTCAATTACATGAGTTTTTTCACTTCGTAGGCAAGGTGATAGGCCTGGTAATTGGTATCTTGATCCTGGGGATTCCTGTAACACAGGTTCAAAGAGTCGTCTCCGTTTCTATTTATCTTTTTAATTAAACAATCGTGCGTACTGATACATAAAGTTATCCATTAAGTGCTTTGTGCACGTGCTTAAACAAAAGTAATTGAAAGACTTCGATAACAAGCCGCGATGGATAGAAAAATCAAAGATAGAAGAGTAGGCTTCATAGCAAATGTCTTTTTTATTTTTTGATTTTAACATTAATATTTATTACTTCGACTTGCAGCTTTCATCGTTGTGTAGGTTCTGAAGCCGAACAATAATATAGGTAACCGAAACATATAGACTCAAATAAAATTACTACACATCGTGTTGCTTGGCTCCAGAGAAAGCTACAATCATAGCGATTATTAGGAGTGGCAATACATGAATCTTTTTTAAATCTAACAGACATTGAATTATATTCCGTAGTGTAGTTAGGTACTAATGTCTCGATAGTTTTCAGTACATTTTATTACCAGTAACCTGTACTCATGTTGGCTACATTCATTTCAGTTTAGTTAAACAATAAACTTCAGTACGAAGTATCTGTGTTCGAAACTAAAGGACTGCTTTGCAAATTCACTGTGATGTTATTAATATTGTTAAGCCTTTTGTGTTACTCAATAAGAATCGGGACACTGAGGTCTGTCATAGAATATAATACATAAAATTCAACAAAGGTTAGTTATTTTCATGTACCACCACTCGTAACCCTTAACAAATTCAAAGTGAATATTGTAGAAAGTCCTCAAGCTACTTACGTATCGGGCGGCGCTCTGTTGACGTTCGGCTTCACCTTGTTGACTTGCCTGGTAGTCGTAGTGTTCATCAGCTGATTCGCCATGGGTGACAACAAAGTCGTTGGCGCCGCGCTCCGATGATTACGGTTTATTACTGTTCAAAAAAAGGTTTTATGTTTTGGCGTAGCAACAGCGTAGCTATAGTGTAGCGCGGCGTAGCGTCATCAAGTATGGCAGTATTTGAGTTAATAAGGTTTTAAGCCTGATATCAGGGTTCTTGTAAATATAATGTCTTTACACGCTTATTTGGAGCATTTTGCAATATTATTATAGTTTCTATATATATCGCATTGTTTAAAACACAAGAAAAATATAATCATACTTACAACTAGTATCCTCCCCTCTTTCCCTCGCTATCTCACCTGAAAGACAATTATAAAGGATTTACGCAAAAATTATTGGTGTAGATGGGAAATAAATTATTATTTGTTAATAATTAAAATGTTAAAACTCTTAAGCAATGTCACAACTTTACGTTAAAATCTTAAATCTCAATAAAGTCATCTCATTAATTTAAATCGAATAATATTGGGTAAATGTTAAAAAATTTAATAAAGATCCTTAATTTAAGTTCTACAACAAAAGCATAGATTTAGGTACCCACATAGCATTCTCTTAAGGGTTGTCAATTTTGGACGATATTGTGTAACAGTAAGTTGAATGTTACACATTCAACTTACTGCTTTGTAGGAATCATAAAAATCGCTTCAGTATGACGTATAAATATGATCCAAGAATTGACAACTCTATTAATAAGTATGATAGGTAATTTTATCATTCGGACAATGCAATGCCATGAATATTTGCAATGCTCGGCAGAGGGGTACAAACCACAAATGATAATACATCCGCTTTAGAGTTTACCAAGAAGCATCGATGGAAACAATTCAATCTTCGATACCTAATAAGGTAGTCATTAAAATAGTGAATGCCAAAGTAACATAACAAACAAATGATTCCAAATCGTGTTTTTACAATTTTTTTGGTTGGATTTTTGTGAATTTTAATGTGAGGCTGTTAGTTTAGAACAATCGCTCGCTGAAGCGAAAGTGGGTCGTGTAACTACAGTTTTAGCCGGGTACATGCGAGATAAGCGCATAATCCCAGTGGCAAATTCGCCAGTTGTCAGTGCTCGCTATGAAATAATGCGTGACAAAGCAACTAGGTGCACGGTACCTTCGGTAACCTAGGACGAAGCAAATTGCCGGTCAAATGGTTAGTGGGCCGATGATTAAAGGAAAAAACGAAAAAAAAAAACCACTCGGCTCGGAGCCTGAGATGTACCTCGAACATGGACCTTCTTGGGCAACTCTGGCGGCGTGAAGGTGGGGGGAGGATGGTGATCATCTGCAAAACATCAGCACAAGTTCGCATTCCACTCCACTCAGTAAATACAGTACCTACAGCACATCGCGTTATATAGTACAGCGTGTGGCCGGTCTGTCCATATTGACTCAGATTACTTCAATATTTAGAACAACAATCGGTTTCATCTTTTATTGTCTTGAAGCAGTTAGCATTTAAGGCGTCAACACATATTAAGCATAATAATATATTATATTAATTTTGTTGGATTCTAAGGTTTTAGAAATAATTATTAGCACTGATAAGGTATTATAGTGCGCTCTGAATAAAGCTCCCAAAAATAGCCCAAGATGAAACCGATACAAGATCAAATTACTTATTAAAATCCATAGTTACCACTACAACTAATGTTACTGTTAAATACATACATACCTACCACCACACATGCAACAAACGTAAAGCTACGAATACAAACGACACACAAAACGTAAATATCTAACTAAAAGACAAGCTCTACGTGCTAAGATATTATGTTTGACATCTTGAATTAAATGGATTTAAAACCCTATTAAAGGCTAATGTAAAGGGTATGAGAGAATGAAAATATGACATGATTAAAATGGTACTGAGCGTCTAAGAACCAATGGTTCTAATGAAATGCTTTAATTGAAAGTATTACAGGGATGTGATAACAGTAAGGCGAGAATACCACAACGTTCGACACATACTGACGCGGCAGCTAATGACTGCAGAATCCTCACGGTTCTATCGAGGCGGGAGCATCTAAACGTTCCCTATGCAGGGTGTATCAAATTATTTTATACTCGTAAGCATAATAAAATTACAAATTAACTTCATTTAAAAACACTATTACTTCACAACATCAATATCAGAGGGACTATGTCGATGCAGAAAATCAGGGATGAAATTACTCCTAGAAAAAATATTTTGAGATATAAATAACAACAACACCAAAATAAATAAACGACATCACATAATGTCTCTCGATGTTTTAAATATCGGCTAATAGAGAGGCAAACATCTAACTGCTGTATAAATGCACATATAGAAACGTATAAGACAAGACAATGATAAACAGGACACGTTTGCTATTAGCGATCCATGGCCGGGAGTCACCCGTCCCACATGTCGCTTATAAAACATCACATTGACATTTACACTGAATTGTATACATTTAGGTTACGTACTTGCCCTGCCAACCATCTGGACGGCTCGTACGCCCTTCCTGAACGTAGCCACTGAACCGAGAAACAATACGTTTAAACTCACTTTTTGTTACACATCTAATTTAAACCTGTTTTAATAGTGGGTGTTACAGAAGAAACGCAAATAATAGTACTTATGCAAGATGCAAAGCTGATAGTTCTCTTTGAGTAGGAAGTAGTTGATGACAACGCATTGTATGTTGCGACTTCTTATTACTAACACCCAAAGCAGAACATTTTGCAAACTGGAATTTGTTATTACATAAGATGGAGTTCAGTTTGGGCTCGATAGTAATAGAAGTCAGTAGTCCTATAGGGGTTGCAGACGTGAACAGTGTTTTACTTTTTAAGTCTCTACCCTAGATCTGTCGTATATGAAGCGAGCTGTAGTTATAATATAGTGTTTAGCCTAGCTGCACTATACTAGCTGCGTGTGTCGTTTAATCGTGTATTAGCATATATTGTAGCCCAGTTTCACTTCGTCCACAGCAATGGTTAGTTGATGCAAACAAACTATACGTGTGTAAGGTACGGTAATACGGTATATTTCTCATTTCGTTTCCGTACCGTCGAGACAAGCACGGTACGTATTAAGACTTTGTTTCACCATCCCAGTCTGCATCATCATCATTCCAACATCTGTAAAAATCCAAACACTGACAATACGCATGTACGCTCCTAACATTTATGATTTACTTCGTTAGGTTATGAGTTTGGTAGAATCAAATTCTGTGCAGTGATACTCGTACTAGATGCTGTAGCGGTAGAATTTGATTCTGTCAAAAGCGTGGATGATTTTAATGAATAGTGACTGTATTTAGTTTTCTTCCTGTGTTAGTCACTGTCGTTAGCACAGACAAGCCGGAACTGTTGTATAAAGTCTTTGTCCTCCAAAGCTCATTCTTGACGGGTAAGTTTATAAGTTTATCAGTAGATTGTGATCTTCACTCCTTTTTGTTCTGAGACATGCTTTCGTGGATTCACATAATTATATTGTTAACTAAGTGTTCGGGGACATCATGACGGTGCATTTGCTGTTTGCAATATTAAGTTCTACTTAATGTATACATGCAATGTCTGTGCTGGGCTCTGAAGTGCATCATAGCAATCGTGATCAACTCTTGTTGACTCGCGCAGAACTGCGTGATCCTGATAATTTCGACAAGTGACTGATGTGTGATAGATATGTACAGTTCCTGATTGGGTTTGTGAATGTTCAGCGGCATTGTATGATGCACTAAATCCTCTCAATATTGATACAGATACAGAGCGATAATATCTCAAAAGGCAGAAAAATGGTGTCGGAGTGCTTCATCTTGTGGCGGTATCCATTCACGAGCGAGCGGACAAACACAATGATCGCTAAATTATAGGGTGTGAACGAGCACGGGTCAAGATAATGCCTTGCAGCCGATCCAGTCAGTGAGGTACGGACGCAACACCACTAAAGCAACTCAAAAAATTATAGACACGAAAAATAAATATCGGAAAACGTCAATTTGTGAGGTTAGGTGTGGTGCAAGTTACCTATGTCGGCTCCAACCTTCCGCTGGTGCGCGGTCACTAAAAGTTTAGCCGAACAATATTCATTAATGTCTCACAAATAGAAAGAAAACAGTGTGAGGTCGAGCGAGTCTGTGTCGGCGTGGCCGCGAGGGCCCACTTCCTACAGTGTACGTGTGAACATCAATTATTGTACTTGGACATGTGTAAGTGACTCATAAGTTACGGGACACAGTTTATAACAACATTTAAAGATTTCCAGAAAGAATGTCACAGAATAGTATTAAGTTTAGGAAGTTAGCTTTAAGTAGATAAATTAATATTATTTTATGTAGAGAATTCTGTACAGATTGTCTCGCTAAGTTTGATTGTTATTTGTAATGATAGCAATACAGTGATCTTACAGTTTTTGCATTTGCACTTCTTGATGAGTGTTTCGTCCTTGATATCCTCGTGGCACGCCTTGCAGTAGTACCACGCTCTAGAATGTAAATAATAGTAGTAAGAATACATAAATAAGTAATTTGGATATGATTCTATAAGTTTTAATTGAGTAGCTACTTCGTCAAAGTATACAAAAAACAACTATTACAATTAGCACGAATTAAATTTGATTATGTAAATTTAGTTTGTTCCTTTTATCGTATTTGCAAGATTTGATGAACAAAATGGAGAGTAAACAAGCACCACGACTTACCTTTTAACCTCATCAGCAGACTGTGCAATAAAGAAACCCTGTGTGTTGGCGTGTATCTTGGCACTGCGCGGGTTGATGGAGATCTTGCTGTCAGCGCCCTCCTCGCCCTTGATCTCGATCGCCAGCAGCAGCAGCTTCAGCTTCGTGAAGCACAATCTGGATGATATTAAGACGATATACCGAATATCTTTAAAGGTAATTAGTTTCATATTAAAACTCTTTGTTTTAGTCTTCTACGGGGAAGGAACTTATTGAGCAAATTAGTTTTGGACGAGTCGTGATAAATTATACTTATTCTTAATTAAATTGTTGGATAATACAGAGCAGTTTATATAATTGATTAAGCTTTTTTCAATTAGTTTATTAGTGACGATAATAATATTTAAGTAATCGATGAACTTAATCAAAATGCTGGGGCTTAGGGAGCTGTACTGCCGGGTTTGAAGAATTAGTTCCAATTATCATGCTTCATATCCTTTTTTTTTACCATTGAATAATATTTACTTACCGTATATGATACGATATTCATGCATATTTGTACTCTTTAGCTACGATTAAAGGTGCATTCTAATTGTAATGTGTATTTAAATTTAGCGTTACAGTGTACGACAGAGTTACAGAAAGCTGTAGTAGGAGAAAGCCACTATACGCTACGGTAATGTATTTTTTTTTCCACTTATATGGAATTTTTAATGTTAAGAAATGTGCGAAAAGCCGTAGAACAAGTGCGTCATGACAATGATAAGTTCGAATGGCATATTTATAATTTTCTTTTTACTGCACTGAAGTAATTTAATGGAAATATGAAATTCTTATAGGTAACTTAAAATGTGTATAAAAACATTAATTGATGAATTATGTTTCGTCCCTAGATGACTGACAAATGTTTTGTTGGATGGTTTTGTAATGTAGTCTAAAATACATACCACTATCTAACATACCCATTCAACATGCACAATCTATTCTGGAAAATCACAAAATCATTTTAGTTCTAAACATGTCCAACCTACTCGTGACTAGGGATATCTTTTATCAGTGCACACTCATTCAGCTAAGGTTAGCAAGTTGGCACACAGTGTCTACGGTGCGGGGGTGCAGGCGGGGCCCAAGGATCTAGAGGAGTCTTACTCGCTCGCTTGCGGGAAGCTCATTCCCGTGAAGGAAGTCGACAGTGTTTCGGTGTACATCTCGCAGCCAGTACCCTGCAGGTAATCGTTCTGCCAAGCTTGAGTGTCGGGGGACTGCAATCAACCAATAGGATATGCTAAAGCTCGTGCTATGTTAGTCATAGCGACCTTCACAGGGCTACGATGCCTTCGCCACCAACACTCTTCTTCACTCGCCGTCTATATTAGAGATCTATTCAAATTAGTAAATCATATCCCTATATTATAGCTTATCTTTTATTGAGATGTTGTCAGCTTAGTTATTCAGTGCAGTACCTACCTCTGGTAATGATATAAAAAAACATTGATATTCAAAATCACAGACGATAAGCTCGCAAAAAAATGTACAAAAACACTAAAATGATAAGCTATGCATTTCGTAGTCGGTTAGTATCGATTGTCCTGTAATCACGGAATGGAATGCTCAAACACTTTAAGTATAAAAAAGTTTGGTGTGTGACTTTGTCTCGTGTCACGTTATTGCAAGCATCTCGTTCGCTGCCCACTTACTCTGCGGCCTGTTTGAACGGCATCCCGATAAACGTTGGACTTAGCGTCTCGGTGTACATCTCCATGCCGGTACCTCGCATGTAGTCATTAGTCCATATAGCCATTTCTTGGGACTGTGGAAATGCCGCATAGTAATGTTAGAACTTGGACGTACATTCAGAGAGCGACAATAAGCGTTTTCCAGTCGACAGTCGAGTGGGTCGGTCTCTGAAAGTACTGTCGGAACATTTTTATGGAAATATTGAAAGCTAAGTTAAAAAGTACGCTGACCGTCTTGAAACTCCTCATCGCGAACAGGTTGGCCATCATGGTGGAGAAGCCGGGCGCTAGACAGCTTTGTGCGATGAAGCCGAGCTTCAGCTCCGCTAAGCAGATCACGTCGTCACCTTGCTTCCAGTCCCACGACGGAATGTTTAGGAGGTAGGCCTAATTAACAAGGGTTGAGTTGATAAGAGATATAATAATCATCTTTTATATAATATGTACTTTTAATAATAAGCAATCTAACCTTATTATGGTATTGCATCAGCTGTATAATGACCCTTATGTCATCAGAGTAGTTCTTGATGGATATCACTCTCATGATGTTCGCGGCATCTTCCGCGTCGGGATCTTGGCAGTACTTGTTGGCTAGCACCAGACACGCATCAGCTTCATGCACCTATATGTTTGAATAATGATGAACGTTTTGGTTTATAGGTGCGCAAACTTACTGACAGTGGGGCAGGAGCAGGCCAGGTGCGATGGCTTTCACTTTACTAGATGTTCTGAATGCCAGAACTAGCAGTCTGCTATATTAAGGCTCCTGGTCAGCCCCCGTTCTGCCATAAGTATGATACGCTAGAAAATTGTGGTTTAAAGCGTTTGCTTAGAAAATTTACATGGATTTTAATACAAAATTATTTCTGCGCGTTCACATTAAATTACAGGTTTATCAGGTTTGGGGATTTTAAATTGATTTAAGCAATTGAAAACATTTAATAGGGTTACAACACTTACCAACCATACGTGAACATACTAATTTATTGGAAAATTTATACATCCATTGTTAATAGGAAAGACAGATAGAATTTGTTTGTTTCTAGTTACTTAGATTACTATTCCAAGCGAAGTTTTACAGAAGCGTGAAATCGGCACATGCAAAATTTCAGCAGATTTTATAGGAATGAACACCACATTAGATAAAAGAGTTGGACTTGTATCCTTTATGATTGTCAAAATGTATCAGATACTTTTATCGAACATTTGATTCAGTTATGTAGTATTCATTTCATAAAAAGCAGGTGGGGTTGAAATTCGAAGAAAACTACCATGCAGATAAGCGCTGTCATTCCATAAGCCATGCCAACTTACCCAAAAATATATCGACAATCGATAACTGTACTCGATACTACGTATAAAAATGTTAATTTTGAAATGGAAACCCTTTCTTCGGCAGCCATTAATGCCAATATTGCCATCGTAACGTACAGAAAATCGATATCGAAATGCCAAACGGGCCAGCATTGCAACAACACCCAATCAGACACATGGTGGGCGGGCGTGAGCGCGGCGGGGCCGCAGAGCAGCTAGCGGGCCGCCGCGCCGCCGCCGCCGCGCCGGAGCCGGGACAACACTCAGTAGCGACAGGCAACACAGCGCTCAGTAACGACAGAAGGGTACCGAACGCGCTCCGACAACGTCTCGCGATAGGTTACTCAACGAGCATTGCTCTACGTCTAGACAATATTTTACATGGTCAAACCGAAATCACCACGCCCAACTGATTATTTTTGTGTGTGCATTGCTACTTACTTTTACCCTCTGTAGGTCGATTGGATTCATAATGGTGCCTTGAAAGAATTCCACAGTGGTAAAGTGTCTCTTGAACAGGCCTTCGAGCTCCAGGTCTGGCGGTTTCCTGTCATAAGCGCTCAGTTAACAAGACTGACCATGGTTACCGGACAGTCCGCCGCCTGGCGTGGCCTTACCATGCAACTCTATGTATCAAAATACGCAGTCGTGGGGTGGTGCGGGGTCGCCTACGCCAGCGGACCGAAGGCGACTCCGCAACACCGTGAGAAGCAATGATTGCATCAAAATAATCACAAGATAAAGTTAGTGATAAATACCTACTGTGACTATGAAACAGCGTCTTTACAGAAGAAAAGATCTGTTTTATGCACATATAAATAAATAAAAAAAGTACTGATTCACGTAGACGCGTCAATGATAAGTACGGCCGTGCGTTAATCTAATGCCTGCTCTATTGTTGTACTCTAACCTTGACTCGTTCAAGGTCGACGGCATTCATCATTGTACCCTGAAAAAACTCGACGGTGGTGTAGTGACGCTTGAGGAGACCTTCCAGCTCAAGGTCGGGCTCTTTTCTGAAAGCGTCGGTGGACCACACATGACACCACGTCCTCGATATTGCCACAAGATACGTCACGCAGTTCACAGTACATGTTTTATATTGCCAGTGAATAATATACCCTATTTGAATTCACTACCTATGTTGAGTTTCATTCCGATAAGAATCCTTTTGCGCAGATTAAAGTGTTTTGTCATTATTATAGATAGACTTATAATAATTTAATGATAATATATAATTATATGTATCCTATTCTAAAGCCGTGTATTCATTAGGCGACAAATCAAGCCTGTCAACCAATTAAATAAGTACTTCGTTAATTTATGAAAATAACAAGACACGTCTGTAGAATCTTAAAAGAGATTGGCATAATTAATACACGACTTTATGTGCGCCTACGCCTTATATTAGCCACAGTATAGATAACTTCTGCCATAGACTGTCCTACTCGTCTTCAGATCAGCCCTCTTACCATGCGCTTGTAAAGATCAATTAACCGATCGTATACAGTAAGATATTTTAATAAGATAGAGATCCGAAAAAGTAACATTTTTAGTCACTCTTCATGCCCCAACTGAAAATCAGCAGCATTCGGCTGAGTTTAGGACTTATTTTTGCTCGTGCTTTAATTGTTTTATTATTTCTTGACGTTAGCAATAGTTATGGTTTTCTTTCTTTCTTGCTCTTTCAGTGTCTACCTAGTTAATTCCTAAGATTGTTACATCTATATATAGCTAATATTAATGTGACCAACATACCTGTGTAAAAAAACAACTTCGACATCCACATCCTCTCGGTCCTCGTGTAGGAAGTCTTTTAAAAAATGGCTCACTGATTCGTAAGTTATGTGTCCACATACGACTATATGTCTGAAAACGTTAACATTTATTATAATACCACGTAAGCAATCTTCGTTCAAGGTGCATCTACAAAATTAATTTGCATTTTGAAAAACAAGGAAAGAAGCTCCAGAAGCGAATTGTTAGAAAGTCTCATATCAAAAGCTCTTTAGATTATTTTTTTGGAAATGCAAAATTGTAATTTATTTACAATTATAAGCTTAGTGGCTTTGAAAGTTAAATTTTTACAGTGGCTTGAATTATTCAGTAAGCAAATTTCAAAAGCACATCTTAAAAGTAAGGAGAAAAGACAGAAGTAACAGCAATTTGAAGTTTTATTTAACACCTGGGACCAAATGGAAGTAACTGGTAATAAAAAATATCGATACAAATAGGTCACGACAGGGTTAAACAAAACAATAAGTGATAGAAGCGTGAAGAAAATGCTACATCAATGTCAACAACGTCTTTGTTTTGCGGCCAATTCAAAAATACACAACAAAACCCGAGAAACAGTAATAACGGTGCATTTAATTTTATATTTAGAAATAACAATGACGTTGTTTGAATAAGTAACCTCCATAATTTACTACACGTTTTGTTCATTCGTTTGTGGTCTGTTGTAATTATTGAAGAAAAAAGAACAATTTTGAAATTTAAATTTTGTTTTAAACAATCAATTTTGGAACATAATTTTATTTTTATATTTATACACAGCCACAATAAATGAACTTTTATCTAGAAAGCTCAGTTTCGTTCAGGATTTGTGTAACTATCTACCACACTAAAAATAATAATAAAATAAAAACAATGAGACGACGACTATGGGTAGGGTCAATGGGGTCGCTTGCAGGACAGGACATTCTCGGGCATTGTAATGCCTTTTGTAGGGATATACAACAGTAATAAGGTATACAGTTTACAGCATACATTGCGAGGAATAATAAATATAATAAGTTCGTGTTTTTATGAATCGGGGTACAATATTTATATATAATATTATATTATTTTTATCTAATCACAGCAAATAAATCAGTAAGCTATTTCGCCAAAAAAAAATCGAATAATTGAGTCATGTACCATTGTAAATAATATGTAACGCCTAATGTTGGCAAGCATAAGGTTTTAAGTTATGTTAATGTAAAATTTACATAGCTATACAAAATATAACGTTATTTTGTTGCTTCTCTTGAGCTAATGATCGTTTTTAACGTTTTGAATAGGCTCCACACATGCTACATCGTTTAATTTTATTCCCTTCAAGGATAGAACAGGCTAAATCGTGACCAAGTGAAATTAAAAGCTACATAACAAAGTGGCCCGGTTAGTTATTTTCCAATTTAACTTTTTGTTCGTGTCGCGTGATTTGTATGGCTAGGTAGACGGCTAGGCCTATATAGGTAAGACATCTTTATATGCCTACCTACATAACAATCGTGAAAACTAGCCAAAAGCCAGTCTCATCCCAAATGTTCACTTATCTTCAATTTAAAATTAATACCAACATTAGCTGTAACATTTATTAATCTAAATACGTTAATAATATACGATCTACTCGGTTTTGTAAACTAGTTTTTACTGTGCTTAGATATAAATCTGTAAATATAATAATAGTAAAGCTTGCGTCTCAGTACAGTTTATGTATTTGGGATAGGTACATGTATTCTCTGCAAGATATGTACGTTACGTTAAATGTAAATATGTACGTATAACTCATGTAATTGAGAACAGAGTCGTAATTCTTAATAAGTTCACATCGACACTGTGAGGTGACCATTCCGTTTGTTGAAAGGTGACAGTCGACAGTCCGTATATGATGGAGGTTAATGTTGTTAAACATAAAAGAAAATCAAGGTTTCAGAAATCAGAAAAATCATAACATAGTAGTCAAACAGGAAAGTTAAACAAAACGATGCAACAGTTCTACAAACGATCATGCAAAAACTATTATTCATCTAAGGTGTGGCAAAGGAACTGATTTCATTTTTATTCATAATAACAATTAAATCTGTCTACCTTGTATCTTTAATACGATCCCATAAACATTGCAAACAATTTTCAAAATCAATTCAAAACTTTTATAAAATGAATCGTGTATCGTTGCTAGGATGATGTCGATCATGTTAAATGATATGTTCATAAAAACTAAACTAATTTTGCGTTAAAAATGTCCTCAATGCACACAGCCTTGCCACGCTCTATGAATATATTTACGTAAATACATTACACTAAAATAACCGAGGGGGTCGACTCAAAATTACATAACAGATCATAAAACATTAAAGAGGGTCAACATTAAGAGTACAAGTACAGTAACAATAAGTAGACGTGCAGGCAGGAATACAGTCGGAGCGGAGAGCGGACTGCGGAGGAGCGGACAGCGGTCTGTGGAGGAGCGGGCAGGGGCGCGGCGAGCGGACAGCGCTGGCACGCTAGTGCCGGGCGGGAGGGGAGGCGGGGCGGGTGGTCGGACGCTCGCATCAACAGCGCCCCCCGGGGGCCGGGCTGGCCGCAGCCGCGGGCCGCGCCCACAGAAAGGAGCTGTCGACGCCTCGCTTCGCAACGCACACCAGAACTCCAACAACGCACTACGGTACGGTACCACTCAACATTTAACTCTCCATAACTAAGCTTTAAATTAACATTCCTTTACTTTACGTACGTTTACTAACAGAACATAATCATGATACCTATAATGACGAGCGATAACACTAGCCACTATCTGCTGTTCACTATTCAACTGAACTCAAATCAATTCAAAGGTAATTTACAATCAATATATCGACTCATAAAAACAAAGACAACTCGCGGGACTTGCGTCCCGCCAAGATAAGTGAGAACACAGAAGCGTGCTAAGAGAGGAAAAGGAAGAATAGATGTCACAACACGGAACACATTCAACGGAACGGAGTGAAGACAGCGGCTCACCTGCGTCCCCGCTCATTCTTGAGGGTGCCGCCATACTTGGGTCTAGTGCCGATTAAGTCAATTATCTCTGGGATACAACTGGCAAATATCGCCTAAACGCCGACAGACAAAACAAGACGTTCACATTCATTCGACCGGCGAGCGGGAGGCGAGCCGCCGGCGCTTGCGCGTGCGCGCGGAGCGGCGGCGACTCGCCCCCGACAGCCCCTCTCTGCGGCGAGTGGCGGGGGCGGCGCGGGAGCGAGCGCGCGGGCGCGGGCGGCGGCGCGGCGCGGCACTGGCTGTGTGTCGCGGGACTGTGGCGAGTGCCGGAGCTAGCGCTACAGCGTGGCGACAGGCATCGTGTGCAAGCGAACAAACCAAACACTACTTTCATCGACAGCATTACAAAACTTTACATCGGCTCTCTCCAGATCTAGTCTCGTTAGAAAGGATTAAAAAGCTCAACGGTATCTCGAGTAAAATTTACGAAAAAAGGCATGTAGTAGTGCGTCGGTCGACCGCGCGCCTGTCTCTCTAGTTCGGGGAGAGGGGCGCGGCCGCCGGGAGCTAACTCTTCGAGCATGCGCCACGGCACCGAGAGACCGATTCTAGTGAAGGATTAATAAATTTCATTAGCAAACTCCGCATTCAATCAACCAAGATCGAAACCGTGAGAGGTAGGAAGGCAGGAAGCCGCGTGGAGCGGGGGCGTGAGAGCAGGGTACCTGCGGCGGACGTCCTTGTTGTACCGGCCGCCGTATTTGTTCCGCTGCGCCGCCAGCTCCGTGATCTCGGGGATCCAGCTGGCGAACACAGCCTACGATACACAGCAAACACCGTAAGGTGAGTGGCCGCGCCCCCCCGGCCCGCCCCCGCGCGCCCGCCCCGCCCCGCCCGGCCCGCGTACCCTCGCGCTCGCACAAGGCTGTGTGGCTTGAGTGTCGTCTGTCTGCGTGGTGGCTGTGGCTGTGGTGTGGGTGTGCGGGACTTGGGTGCCGTGCCGAGCTACGCTAGCGGCGGGAGCCGTGACCGGCGCAAGCCGTGACGGGACTCGTGACCGGGTGCATGCAAAGCCTAAGGATACATACGCTAACTAATCGATGAACAGAACTTAAAAAGAAATCGGTTCGACCGGTACCTAAACTAAAAACGGTGGGCATTCGATATAGACGCTTGGTAGAGCGCGAACACGGGCCGGCCGAGTCGGCGGGTTGCGTGGCCAAGCTCGCCCCGGCGGTACGGCGAAGGTAACGCAGGGGCGACGCTCCGCCCGCCTCCCGCCGACGGACCCGCGCGTGAACACGAGTAGATAACACAATACATCTGACGGCACTGAGCAAGCTTTCTTATACGTGATGATTTCACTTTGTCATCGAGAGCTCGGGCGATTCATACCGAGCGCGGCGCGCGAGCTCGCCATCGCACCGCGAGATGAATCGCCTTCACTTTCGACAATCACTTTATTTATTATCAAACGGATACCTTTTTCCATGTTCACGCTTCAGCTCGCCACTGTACTTGGACCTACTTCCTACCAGCTCTATAATTTCGGGAATGCTACTAGCGAACATTGCCTGCAACAGACCACGGTGTCGATCGAACATGGAGTCCGGGCGCACGCGGACACCATCGAGTGGTGCACGACAATGTCCACCTCAAGTTCGGTATATACTCTCTAAGATGACGCTGAGTCGTAAAGTGTAGCCGGTAGCGGAGCGAAATAAAAATAAAAGGAAGTAGTGTGTGTCTACCGGTGATGTGAGCAACTGAACACAGCCAGGCGTGGTGCGGCATGCATCGCGAGGTGGGAGGGGTGGGACGCGGCACCGGGCTCGCCGGGTGGGCGCCGGGCGCCTGCGCAGCGCACGCGACACGCGACTCGCGCGACACTATCTCGTCTCGGACCAGTCCCCATACACTCCGATACTCTAAGCGCGGCGAGACAGATCTTCCGGCAGCATATTCGCGGTGAGTATCACGTAACAAAGCAAAAGAAAAACAAACAAAATACAACCATGCAGCCGCTCCAAATAAAGCGTTTTAAGTGTTCGGCGATAGTCGAAAGATGCTTCTTTGAAGCCGGGAAGTTAGAAGATGGCACATTAAGGGCGATGAAGCGACCGCCCGGGCGGGGCGCCGCTCGGCATCTCCTGAGCCTCAGAGTTAACTGTCATGCTATCTATACATGGTGCACTAGTCAGGCTTACAATCATTCAACGAGCTGTGCGATAAACCACTTGTCTAGCAAGTCCCATGTGAACTATAATATAAACTTTACACTGCAAATGTTTGTTGTATTTCCTTTTGCTTTGTTATTTATTTAGCTTAATGCAAGGAACTGCAAGCGTGGCGTATCGACTAAATAGCCGTAAGTTAAAACTACTTTGATTTATCAATTACAGCCAATAAAAAAGTTTCGTCTGACTCAAATGCCATTACAAAATGAATATTACGAGACTTGCCTCTCCTTGCAAAGATAATTCCATATTTGAATTTAACTTTTATATCTTTAAATATTAGATCATTAGATAATATAGAATAGATAGAACAATGATTGAAAGTGAAACTTACCAAGCCAACGAGGAGAAAAAAAACCAAAAATGTTCTTCCAAGTACTGTGTGACAGAACACGTCACCATAACCTACGGTGGACATGGTGACTATGAGAAAGTACACACATGTCCAATATGAGAGCTTCTGGGCGTTCTCAAATTCTAACGGGTCTCCGGAGTTTTCCAGCTGAAATGTAACAAATAACAAAGATCAGAAAGAAATTGTACTTGGGTTCTTTAACAAGATGTTTGTCCGGTTGTTTGCAAATAAAAAAGTTCCTCGACATGGAAAGTTAAGGCGGTCAATGGTATGATAAATAAAAATACACTTCTAAAGTCGCGTACGCCATAAACCTAATCCGTTCATGATTCATACATACTCGCTTTCCAAGTAAGATTTGAAGTGTAAAATATATATAAATACGAACTTACCAAATGAATAATGCCGGCAGCGGTCAGCCACACTGATATAAATATAGAAACTAATTGCGCCAACCGAATTGAGCTCGATGTTTTTAATATATTGAGGTATTGCAAAATGTCAGGCACGGTCATTAAGCGTAGAGCTCTGAGAAATCTCAGCCCTGGAATAGAAAACATTCAATGTTTAGTATATTGACATGGATTTATAACAAATTCGGTTTTATTTAACAAATAATAATTTATTATAATATATGGTACATGTGTATACATATGAAAAAAAAACTCCTATTACATCCTATGATTCTCGTTCAATGTATGAAATCCCATATATTAATTCAATACTTAACAATTACTGAAGTTTTTATATACCTCGTTCACAAATTGTAAACTTTAGGATAGATTCCCATCTTAGGACTCGTAATAGTTGAACCGCTGACGACCAGTTTAGAATAATATATGACTGTTACAAATTCTATTTTATCATTAAATATTTGGGTAGTTAATGTTATGTTTCTAATTAAAAAATATATACAACAACTTACCTATCCATGTTCTATCCAGGTATATTGATACAAAGGATGGGGGTATCGTGAAATAATCTACAAATGAATACATCTCGAGCATGAACCATAGTTTGTCACTAGCTGCTATAAACTGAAACAGAAATAAAGCCACATTTTAGATTTTAAATGGACAATCATAGAAAATAATTAACATGAAATCTAGCCCTACACAAACATCTCCTGTATCGTGCATGCGTGTGGAGACAGATCCCCCATGCAGAAACATCGAAACAGAAATAAGAACTCTGTAATACAAACATTTGTGGTGTGTAAAAACACCGCGACTACATACAGTACCAATGAAGACGATGATAGTAATGATAATATGAGTACTCTGACGAATATCGCAGCTCTCGGTTTCATTAAGAATCAGTGGCTCCTTTGTAAACCGGAGGCAGCGGCGTGTCCGTTCGAGCCGATCCAATTTCTCTGCGGTGTTTCGAAGCCTCCCACAGTCTGGATTGGTGGCCTGCGTCTACGTGTTATCTGCCTATCTTTCATAAAGTTATAAGGTAACATTAACCTTATTTATACGAGTAGGTATAATTTTTATATTTACAAAAATAAAAATTATCTTTATAAATAATTCAAACTTACTTGATGTTCACAATTTATCCAAACATCGTATTAAAGCTAAAAATAATCGTATTTGGTACCTCGGGATTTGCAAAGTCTGGTTATTAGTATCAAGTCAGTCTGTTTTGTTTTGTTGATAAACATTGATAACATTTTGATAGTTTTCAAATGCTTGTTTGACCAAGAAGAAAAAATGTTTTTCAGCCTACTTTCAACTGGGCATTTGTCTCCATTTAAAAATCATTAAATTTATTTTACTAAATCCATATGCTTTTACAGTTATGAATAGTTCCCATAGTATTGGAATAACCAAATTAATTATGTTCCAATTAGGTTAAGAACCGAATTATTGGGTAACAAAATACCCCATTTTGGCTGTCGAAATCTTCATTTTCAAAGGTTTTGCTATAATGAGGTGAGATTTGAAGAAGCGATCAAAAGGAAAACTTACTCGTATAAAAAAGTAGACCATAAAAAATATGTTAAAGGCAAGGTCGATTTGCTGAGTAATATTGTCGCTCCATTTCTGGCATCGCTCAACCTCTTCACTGAAATCAAACATAGCTTATATACCACAATATTTAGAACATACAAAAACGACAACATTTATGAACAGGTTCACTTTAAGCCATTTCTCTAAGGTTATTCAGCTGACAAATAAACAAAAGCTACATTTAGTACTATATTCAGCAAACAGTTTCGACCACATTTATTATGAGTTTTGACTCACGTATTCCTTGAATTCAGCATTATTAAGATTAGTTAATTAATTAATATGTTAGCGATGCATTTCATTCAAAAAATATATAGAATGTTTGTTACCTGGACGCGTCAATGAAGTAGATGATGAGCGATGCTATACTTAGGATGAACACCAACACTACCTGCAACAGAGAAACGAAAATACATTGTATATTTGCCTAAAATGGATCAGAACTGTTTATTGGGAATACGTTTGGAATATTGTTAATGTCGAAGTGCAAAATGGAACAGATTGACCGACACAAGACCATAGTTCCCTCAAAAAGAAAGGTCTGCAGAATATTCAGACTCAAGTATGACTTGGAGACAATTTATTATTCCATCACTATCCTACGGTTTACTTGGTCTTATGCCTTTGATATTATCAACATTAATGCAGTTAAAACATCCTGATATTATAAAACATTTCCTGACTGGCTGTATTTTAATTAACCTGTCCAATATCTAACCATCTCGTTTCGATGGATAGAAATCAATTTTCGTTATGAAAGACTTTGATGGATGACCCATTAGCAAAGTATAGACCTATCAGTTACAAATATGTTATAGACTTTTGATTGATTGACTTTCAGCTATTAGGTACCTATTGTATTATCAGCATTTTCTTTGTTGTGTTCGGCGGTTTGGGGTTAGAACATATTTTAGTGCCATGCTAATCTGAAGAAGCCGTGCTAACTATTCTCTTAAGGGAAACAATTTCAATATAAGTTGGTAGGTACTTATTTGCCAACTCGCTAGCAGATTTTCCAATAATGTTGAAGTTTTAGTCAAGTCGTCGGCGAACGTAACATTTGTTATTATTTTATTCTAATGCGATGGCAGCGCATTTGGGTAATACTCCAGTTGTTTTTAAAGACCCTAAGGTATTAACATCAGCTAGCGTAAGTTCGATATTATTAACAAGAAAAAAATAGTTTTTGCTATCAGTTTATGTTTAGGTATCTTTCCTTCCACACCAAATTATTCTAGAATCATAATCAAGTTTACTAAGTAACAAACCATTCTTCATAAATATTTCATTAGTCCAATTGTGCAAAAAATAACTTCCGATTCCTTTTGGTACTGCGGCGATTAATAGCCGACTATCGACCTTAAATGGCCATAAAACGCTCCATAAACTAAATTAGTATTCTCAAGGTTTAGGAGACATCCTACACCCCATAATTGCAAATCATATTCTAGTGCTTTATGAGTTCATGCACGCTCGTTAATATTCATCTTATGAAACGATTAGGCGCGTGAATCAGCTTTAAATGGTATCCTTGGCACCTAGAGCATACCTATTAGTGTTATAATTCCTAGTATTTGACATCACCAATTATGTTGGGTGAAATACATAAACATGACAACATAGTGTAGTGATTTCAATTTACAATATGATATAGATAAATATCGTAAGTTAATCGTTTAAGAATCGAACTTCACTAAATTACATTTTTTATATAAAATGTTGCGGAAACGTCATTTTAAAATTACTGTGTAAAATATTTTCATATACCCAGCATTACATTTATTTCATACTGTTTTCGTATCAAATTAAGTCTTAAATATGGAAGCTATACCAAATTTAATAAATGCGCCTGCGTTGTATAAAAATAACTCGGCACATCAGACAGATGGAAATTGATGTAAATTAGATGCTTCCTTGCGATCGCTCGGTGAATACAAAAGCATATTGATACAATCAATTTATTACGATGATCCGAACAGAGTGAGTTGCACCCTGCATAAACAGTATAATGATACCTACACATTATAGCGAAATAATGATTAAGTCCGCATTCTGGTAGCATACCGTAGTACCTTTTCGTAGAAAGTTCGCACGAATTCGTGCAAGATGTACCAGCGTCGTCTGTTACAGAAAAGACGCATCATAATTGTCTATCTGCAAAATCAACAATCTCCCATGATAACATTTACACACTGTAAAAGAATTCGCAGAAAATACAAGTTATTCACAGCAAGCATACATGTGCAATTTTCTCGAGTTCTAAAATTCCTTGTTTACTGCATATCGACCGTATAATCGCTTAATGAGAACGAGTCTTTACTATAGTAATACAAAAACGTTTCAGGAATATCTCGGAGAGCCCTCGTTTACGTCTGAAGATACCATTACATCACATGCATATGTATGTTAAGACTATTTACATATACATTGATATGAGTTTGTCGTTCTAAGTAGACCTTGATGTCGGAAATAAATCTTCCTTGTAGATCTTTTCCTGCGTAATGTTTTGCTTGTTTAATAAATTCCTATGTTAATTAGATTAGTTCCCAGTTATTTACTTATATTAATTTATTCTATGATTTATTTTATTTTTACTACAGAAATGCCAATAAAAGATACACTTAATGTAAGGTGTAGGACTGTAACTTTTAGTCAACGTCATCCTTTACAATTAATATTCTTGCCAGATAACAGTTACCGATCATGCAAAAACTGCTAAATTGACAAGCTTATCCTACGAATAAAAGTTATCTGGAGCTTTGTATAAGTGTGGATGTGGATTAAACGTCAAATTGACATTACCTTGTATTTTTGGAAATGGAACCGTTTGACCGGTTTTTGTAAACTAGCTACTCAGAATACAGATCAAACACTAGCTATATCAAATACTAGAATCTGCCCACGACCTAGACGGTTTGCATTAGTATAAATGCAATTAAATAAAGTCGCACTAGACTATCTGTCGTCACCAGTATACTAAGCAAAAGGCTTGGATGAATACATCAGCCTGAAACTTATACTACTACATTTTTCACGCTGAGTAACGAGGTCCCTCATCCCGTAAGAGCAAAAACCGTGACAGGAGGCTACGTGACATGGGTGCAAGTGAGTTCATTCCTTAAGATAAATCATTTGGTATTTACATAGCTATGGTTTCCGACATATTGTCGCTCGTTAAACTTTGAAAAGTGGTTTTTGCTAATATTTTCTGTAACATAATGATGTAAAAGAAATGGATGCGCTCTACATCACACGCTAAAAAATTAAAATGTCCACAATTCTCAAACCAGTTTTATGTATTGTGTATCATGTTGTTAAATACATATTTTTTTAGCAACGCAACACAAATAAATGTACCCAGCAATCTGTAAAGAAGCGTGATATTAAGATAGGTACATAAAAAGTACGCAAAGTTTTAAAACCCAGAATAATTAACAAAGCTAACCCTTTTGCCACTTCTATAGCTCGTAAAGAAAGTTTAAAAACCGATAAATGGTCTCTTTAAATAATTTCCGCCATTGCATCAAAGCTTGAAGTATTAGAGGCCAAGTTTCAAATTGAACTTGTCTCTTAAGCGTTCTGACTTGGCAACTTGCCGATAACTTGGCACTTGGAAGAACTACCGCCTGTGGGGTATACAACCTCATAATAGGTTTTGAAATTGATTTTTATCGGGAAACATTAACTTTAAGAGCGATGAACTTTTCACGGAGGTTCAACATGTGAAATGTACGCATTTATTGTTCGAAGGACGCTCGACGCTACAATAATGAACTTTAGTTAGGGGCAGGTAAAGCTTGAGTCACGTGGTGCAAATATTACAACATATGAACAATGCTGTGTGGGTAGCAACAGGGTGTATGTCTAATTGTCTACGAAAGTATTTAGTATGTCCTTCCTTAGGTCAAGCTATCTCTATAAGATTTAGCTTTGGCCTGAAATTACGGCAGTCATAAGGTATGTTTAAATAAGCCGTAAACTTCTTAGCGGTCAAGGTCTACTAATAAATCATATCGACCAATTATTAACATTTTACAGTTAAAATAATTCCGTGAAATGTTTAGGACTATGTTACATGGATTGTATCATGTGGTCTCATGGTCATGAGCAAAGGAGTCTGCTTGTAATTATTTCCCTTATAATATAAGAAGGAGATATACATTTACCCAGGATATAAGGAAATGTGACTAGTTATATCTGTTATTAGATTACAGCAGGCCGAGGGTGCACGCAGCAAGGCTAATCCATTTAGTGGTCGATATCCAATTACGGTGGCGTACAAAGCAAGGTTACCACCTTGACTTGAGAAAGTTATTGAGATTTACTCCTCTTTAATGTATTTTCGTTGGATCGCGTCAGGTAGGCTCATGGCTAAATTGCTGCGGCGCAAATCAATCGATTTGCGAGGCGAGCCGTAGTAGTCGAGTCTACATTTTTTTTGTACATTAACACCCTGTTGAGTATTAAGGACTAGGAATACTAAACTAATAATTTAAATAAACTTAATAATTTAAAACCTGATTTAAGAATTCATGGTAAAGAAGCTGTACCGTCAAATATTTTATGTACACTTACGTTTTTGAGCCGTAAATAACGACTTTCTATTATCTAGCTCAGTTTTGTCTGCTCAACCGGCCTTTTGGGCCTTAATAGTAAGCTCACTTACATACGTTGGCTTTATGCATCTCTTCCCATACGTCATTCTTAACACCAGTCGTGACGACATTTATGACAGTCGTAAACAACATTAATTAAACCTCATTAAGCAAAGAAATAACGATAATAGGCTTTAGTTTTTCATAATAAAAGGAAAGTTATAACAAAAATCTGGTAAACAAAAATGCTAATTTATTACAGCTTTATCAACGTACTAATAGGTCGTTGAACCTGAGCTACCGCACTGTGGAGCTACGGTATTTACGAGCGAAATTGTTTGTATGTGAAATGAAATGCTTGTGTACGCAGTTTCATATTAGGCAGGCATGTACCCACTAGTGTTAGACCGAACTACGAGGCTTTAGTTTTAGAACAGAACATACTTTATGCGTGTTTTGCCGCGTGACTAATCTTGTGAATAAGTATGCTTATATTATAATATAGTGTATAGAGTATTATAGAGTCCCTATCTGTTATTAAAAGTAGCTTCCACTGTTTATACTAGATCAGTTATTCTAGCATTAGGTACCTAGCATACATATTATTTTAAACAAAACATCAAGACTAACTCGAAACAAAAGCGGCTAGTCTCCGAACTTATTTCATGTAGCAGCGAGGTGCACACTGCACATTCAAGCAGTAAGTTATGTCGATAGTTACAGCTACTACAAGTTATAATCTGTTTAAGTCTAATACTATCTATTATAAAGAACAAGCTACTTTTGCCTGTTGCGTTAGCTAGTTAAACCAATTCGTTCAGGTATTGAACACTGCACCGCATCCAATCTTCAATGAATAAATGCTGCTACGTCTTGGGAACTGTGCGATTTCTGAATATATTTTTATTGTTGATTGAAGAATTATTCAATATTTTTTAACTATAATTCCAAAGCAATATTAAAATGTCTTAATTTAATATTATTTCTATTAATTAACTTATCTAAAGGAAAGCTAGAACAATATATTAAATGCCATTTATTGAGCCAAACCTATAAAGGTTTGGATGCATTAGCATCAAGCATATATTTTACAACTGATTAACGCTATATAATGTATGAAACAAGTGAAGCATGCGCTCCACATCGCAATACATTTTTTCAGCCCACTGAAAATACTTCCTTTATCTCAGACTCTAATGGAAATTTCAACCCGTGTAAGTCTAAACGAGCTTAGAAAATACGGGAGCGAAGCAGCGGGGCGGAAACTTGAATGCTTAGCGTAACGATATTTTGTTTCTTTAGACATTTTCTTTAAAAGTAAAGAAGTACCTATTAAGGAGTGTAGCTGTACAGCAACATTTTTACTTTTTTCTCGGCTTTACTACAGGTTGCGGCCAATGCTGGTAACAACGTAAGCTTTTGTTTTTTTAATCTCAATCTTACCCGTAATCTTGAGGGATATGTAGAGTAGGTGCATGATAAAAAATTTAATATAAGATAAGGAAAAAATCAACGAGTTTATTCATCTTAATGATTTTAAATTCGAATTAACTAGAAGCTTTAGTCTGCTTCAAGCTACGTGCTAGTAACATTATTTATGTCTGTACTACGGACCCCCAATATAGGACAATTTTAACTGCAGGGCTAAGTTTAAATAATATCTACTTTCCCATGAGGTCTACCCACTTCACATCTCCAATTCCTTTAGGCAGAAAAGTTTCAACAGAATACAGGAAAAAAAGAAAATCGCACTATACAGGGGTTTTTTTATCCATCCCCTTTGACATAGCGGATGCAAAAATTGCCTGTTTGACGCTCGCAAATATGGGAAAAAGGACACACTTGTGAAATGAATTTTGATAAGAAAAATATAAAAGGTCAGGGAAAACTGTTCTGAAATTGTTATAAGAAAAATAATAACTGGATATAGGCAGATTAAGCGTTGGACTTTCAGCTTTGTGCGGATTATTATTTTCAATCGTAGCGAAAGGAAAAATTTAAATTTACCGTCAATTTTCCTCTGAAATATTTCACTTAAAATGTATCAGTTAATACATTATGGATTGTTCCGTAGGTCATTTGTGAGATCTATGTATCTCCTTCTTTTTACCCGGGCTATGCACCATGCGAATACCGGTCTTTTAAAAGGCTTACGTCGGTTTTGCGGTTTAACACGCAAAGGCCCGACAAATGTAGTCTTAAAGGGAATGGTACACCAGCTAGGGATACTACACAATTATTAGATCTATGTAATTTTCTCCCAGGGGGAGTTTTTTGTGCAACAGTGGACGTCTTCTGGCTGATGATAATGAATTATTATGACCTTATTTCTGTTACAGAGGCCAATCTTAACCAAGTCTAGCCACCCATGCAGACGGCTTATAAGAAGCTAGAATTGATCTCAATGAGTGAATTTGAAAACTGTTTCCTTCCAGAAGACTGATATTGAGAAGTACTGCTCAACCTTGCATCGATTGATCTGAGCCTTTACTTACTTCTACCAACACAATAAAGTATCCTGTCCATAACATATCTTAGTAGCAGACGATATTACGGAGTACGGCCGGAAAAAGCAGTAAAACAACCACAAACTTTGATAGTATAGGGGTATTTATGTGTAAAGTTCTGCTCGCGCTCGCAATTAGCTGCGTAGTAGAACTTTGGTAATGTCGCTACAGCACGCCAAAAACTTTACCAAATTAACCTACAAAAAATATTTGAAACGGACTTTTTTAATGCGTTTTACACCTAGTATATGTATTTACTTCGAGTTAGGACGTACATTAAATAGTGTTAGTTCGGCATTTTGCAGTTATAAGTTTTGTCTTAAGTTGGTGGTTAGGTGCATGATTATTGCTAAATATCTAATTATTATTACCTAAACAAGGAGAAATGTACATAACATTAGGACAACGGACGCGTAACTTAATTTCATCATACCTACACAGTACACAAATGTGCCTGCTCCTGCGGAGAATTTAGACGTAATGAAGCACTTTTATAAAGTATATTATACTTAGCTTTAAATTGTCATGCGATGTTTGTTTCACGTATTTCCGCAGCGTTTTTCTCCCACCATAAATAAAGAAGTAATACCTTACGTCAACAACTTTATGACCTATAAATTTATGACCTATAATGAAATGTAACGTAAGTATTAAATTAGGGTTTATGTTATATTTTTGGTTTGTTTTGCTACACACCTGTAAATATTAGTTAATGCGTATGAACCTCGCAGTTTAGAGCCGTATGGGACCATAATATGGGGCCAATTCAATCATCTAGTAGAACAGGGTAAAATGTTCTGAGTTTCAATAGACAGCGTTCGTGACATTAATGACAATGCCAACCATCCATCTTGGATTTAGCAGGATTACCGCGTTCCTCATTGGCATAAAACGTCGAGCTACTTTTCCGAAAATTGAGTTCCTGTTTCAACGATCTTAACTTCAAGGATATCATAAAGAAAGTTATAAAATGTCAAGTGAAACCGATTCCGATAAAGCAGTAACCAAGATATTTGTCTCAAGAAACTTTGCGGGCTATTGTCAGATCGGATGGGAAGATAAGGTGATCTCCTTTCCTGACAACTGACCTTTTTACAGACTGATCGAAAGAGATCTTTCAAAATGATATCGTGCTAGTATAGGTACTATCGGAAGACTCCACAGTTTATCATTTTATTTTATGTGATTTTTAGTTTTTATTTCTTAACTTTAGTCCCTTTTGGGTCCAAACATGTTAATATAGAGAAATGCAGATTTACATTTTCCACAAACGGAGAATTTGGTTCAGGACTTTACGCTCGGAAATTAGGATGATAACCATAATAGCTTATGGCATATGTCAACACGACTGTTATAAGTAAATTATTGAAAAGTTAGTTAACAGTTAATGAAGTTCTAAACTTTGTAACTGACAAGAAACGCCAAACAAAAGAGTAAGCTTTGACACTTTGTGATCTTATTTCACGTTCACAAGTTAACATGAGTCAACATTTCAAATGAGGAGCAGTACACAAATTAGTACGTTTCTTGTGATAGCTACATGCGAAAATGAAATATACATATTTTTGTTAATAATATTAAGTAAAGACAGAAGCCATGTTTACGGGTAACATGTTATTACTGCGGTTTCCAGTGGTACCTACTAATACGCATGCGTTAACATTTTATTACTAACGTAAACATCCTTTCCTTCATTTCAAATTCATTTATTCTTAAAAATGGAATGTTGCGTAACCTCTTAGAAGATTTTAGTTTTATGATTTCCAGCAATGGATTCGCATAAATGTTTTAAGAAATGCTAAGTGTTCCAGAGTTTCGTGTCTTTCAGACTAAGTTTACGGTTATATAATGTTATGTTATATTTGCCGGTTCTATTGTATGGTACAATTCAAACCAGTGATGGTATAGTCAGGAAATACACAGATGTAGGTACGGTCTATGTCTAACTACATATTCAGAAATGGTCCACGTACATACATTGCCTAGTTGCGCTGTATATCTGTACCTACCTACATATGCTCAAGGAACAGATTAACCTCA
Organism: Abrostola tripartita; assembly: GCA_905340225.1. NCBI lineage: Eukaryota > Metazoa > Arthropoda > Insecta > Lepidoptera > Noctuidae > Abrostola > Abrostola tripartita. The sequence goes on from HG996494.1 coordinate 5,593,547, forward strand.
ATAAGTAGTGCAGATTTAAAGCTACGACATTTTTATCGCCAGTCCTGGCCTGAGTCCTTGGAATATTAAAACTTTATTTTATCCCTGTTATATTATATCTCTGATACGTTGGATTTCATATTATCTTGCTCAACTCAACGTTCATTAATATCCAGAATAACATTGTTAAATACCTACACATGTACTCGGTTTAAAAACACGCCATTAATTATATTCTGCCATATTGCCTGCCTAATATATGTTCTGCTAACATATCCGATATCTTGCTTAATTTTTAATAAAATAATATACCTATCATTAATTCAGTCTACATATTAATTTTTCGCATCGTGAACTCTGAAGATCGAAGTATTTGGTTTATTTGTTCATCAAATATGTGACAGACTAATGAATTTCTTATTAGATCTAATGCATACCAGCATGATATATCTACGTTAATGTTCTGATTCATTAATTATCAGATTTTGTATAGAGGCAACGTTTCAACAGCGTTATTGACTTAGATCTATTAGCTAATTAGTGCCAGTCTTAAGACTCTTTAGATGAATTGATGAGGGGGTTTAATGTTAGCTGTAGTTTTTTATGTCTTATAAAAATTATACATTTTTTATTCAGGTATGGTTATGTCGAAGATAAAAACGATCATAATAGGTACCTTTCTTCTTCTTAATCGAAGTTATGATCAGGACTTTTGAAATTGTATTTCGTCGTCCAAATGTACAAAACGGGAAGAAAAAATAAAATAAAATTAACGTTAGACTTCTGGCACTCGGATTGTAATGGTTATCGTTTGTCCGCCGTTCAGTTGGAACGGCACGAGTCACGGTCCCCTGCTAATGATCGAAAATCTTATCTGCTCAAAAAAAACCTAAGTAATTATCAAAAGTAAAGACAGTAATCAATGACGAATTGCCGAAAGAACAATCAAATGAGTCAAAAGTCGGATCAATACATGTATTAAAAACATTGATGTATTACCCATTAACGTCCAAAAGACAAAGATACCGCCTAGCTATAAAAGTGTCAAAGAATTCTTACGAATTAAAATCCACTCGAACGCAGCCGGCCCAGGAATACCGCCGGCAATGAAACGTGGACTGGAATCGAAGGCTATAAATCAGGCCGCGGCTATATAACGAGGTGTCGCCTGGCCTTGTTTCAGCACGGGATCTCGAATTCAGATCAAATCAATCCAGATTATATATCAAAGCAAACACATCATGTAAAATATGGAACTGAAATTGTATTTCAACAAAAAATATGGCGTTAACGACTAACGATGTATAACAGAATTATGAAAAGAAAAAAACCTGCCCGCAATATCGTTTGTATTAAAATAAATATCACGGGTTTTTTCAAATATAAGCCTATGACGGAAAAACTGGTTCTGTAATTTAGTCTTAGACATAAATAGGTAATTTCATATTAATATTGTAAGAATTTATACTCAGTGAAAATTTGAAAATACCATTTCGTCGTTATCAATGTAAGATCAACTGATAAATAGATCAATTGTGGACCGAACTTTTTGTATATGACACCCAATTTAGATATTTCATCGGATGCTGCGTAAATTATCCAATCTAAACCAAAGGTGTTAGGTCAAATGGGAAATTAGAGTAACATGGCATGCGTTACTAATACAAGTATGTTGTAATTTAGCTTCCCGTGTCACATGTACGCGTGAATCCCATTGCTCAGATTAAATGACACACTAATTGTCTAAAGATGAATTTAATATTGACGGTGTCATATTAGTCTTCGCAAATATTATTGAAGAATCCCCTGACTATTCTTTCGGAAACACAATTAGCCATTATGCTAATAAGAGTTAAATAGACTGTAAAACTACTATCGTCGGTGTTTCCCCTTGTGGAGAGTCATTAAGAGGGCCTATCAAGTTCACTGCTTGATATTTCCATTTGAATTTTTACTAGTTTGGCCGCTGAGTGTGAGGTCCTAGGTTTGATTCTCTCGTCGAAAAAAGTGTAATTAAGTTATTCTAGAAAGAAATTTTCCGTACCAACACCTGGTTTGAATTTGGGCTCAGAGAATGGCAATAAGTTTACCCCCTATTGTATAGCACCCATAAAGATTTAACTGACGATCGGTATACTGTTTATATGAGGCTACAAACTAGTACAAACATGTTGCACACACAACAACACAGGCGTTATATTATGTTAAGCTACTTTATGTACTAAAACAGGAAGATTAGCGTTTAATATCCACATTCTCATGCTTATGACGTAGTGATACATTTTAGCAGCGATTATCATTAATGACGTGTTGAATGAGTGTAATACCTGTTCACAGGTATCCAACAGCTCCGGATATAGGGTAACATCCCTATCAATGATTAGTGGGTTGTTTAATCTCTGTGAGCTAGTACGGCTTAGGATAATGGGCGCTGGGATTAGTGAAGGCATCAGTTGACTTTCTAGGGCGGGGCTAAGGCCTTGTTTATAGTGATGGATGGCTAATGCCTTTATTGAAGGTGGTTTTCTATACATAGGTCGGCGAAGGCGGTAAGTTGTTGATGTAGATGCGTGCGTCATTACGGTTCTTCTTCAGTATTTATGATACGTTCAGAAATGTTGTCATGCTTTTTCACACTGTAGTAACATCGTTTACGTTGCTTCTTAGATGTCGCATGACTTTGTAAAAAGTATGCACCTGATCCTAATGATTTTAAAAGGATCAATAATATAATACTACTTAATATCTTAGTTAAAAACAGTTATTAATTAAAGTACAGCTTAAACACGAAAATGATACTTGTTCTAATAGTCTAGGTAACAATAATTTTTAGGACGAGAAAACTTATCAATCCTGCAATAAACTCAATTCAGGCGTCACCACAAACAGACGTTAGTATCTCACAAAAATAGATTTACAACCGTCAGTCACTATTAAGTCATACAGGAGCATTACACGGTCAGGTTTTATTACGTTTTCACAAGCAATTAAACAAAACGCACACTTTCGTTTTATGATGCTAAACTCGGCTATCCGGGACCCCGAATGAGCAAAATACAGGTCAAATGTAACCCGTCCGTTTGTGTAATGGGTTCCGTTATATTATTAATGGCTGTATTTTTCAAGCTTTGTTTTTGTACACACTGAGTGGACTGTGGATTTAATCCTTTAGTACCCCAATTGTTGGGGAAATTAAGGGCCCCTGATTCTGACAATCTTTAACGCAGTAATTTTTTGGTCCATGTATCTACCCTCCCAATTACTAATAAACAATACTCTCAACTATATCGCTTAGGGCCACTTAACTAACTTTTTCCAATTAAAAGCTGATCATATTGGCAGTTTTTGAAATACCTAAGTCTTTGTATTTTTCTCCGACTTTTCGTCGACGTTCATATTAGTCCCTATAAATAACTAAATATAAGTAAGGCGCACTTTATTTAACTCAAATCGTAAAGACGAGAAAATGTTGTAGACCACACCCATAAATTAGATACTATTGTATATATATACATATAAAACTAACGCGTTATATTTTTATGGTTTCAAAGTAATGACAATTAATGTTAAAATCTGGCACGAAACGGAATAATAAAAATAATATGAATACAGATATAAAAGCATCATAAACACGATCAAATATGTTTTGATTGATAACCAATAAAATGTGCATCACTGATAATATTATTATTTTGTCAAAACTCAAACATTTTGATACAAGCAAGGCCTGTGTAGCAATGCCTGTTTTGTATTACGTAGGAGTTTAACAGAATCATCATCATCATACACAGCCTTCCCACTGCCGGGTATACACCTCCCATAAACTATACCATCCGCCGCGGTCTTATGCCGATCTTATACAAGTTCGCCCTTCAATCTTTGCGATGTCATCGACTTATCATATAAGTACAGTTCTACAAAATTCTAAATGTTTCATTTTTCTATTTACATCTTTATTAACTAAAGAGACACCACTAATTACTTTGTATTGCTAAATATTGCGCACGATCAAAACTATGTCTCATTGCTATTTACGAACGTTGATGGTCACAAAGTTTGGCCAATTTCCTGTTTCAATTTAGCCGATTCGTCCAATGAACAGGTGTTATACAAATATTACTGTAGATGTTATAAATACCTTCCATATATCGCTTTTAACGGTATTATATTCTTGCATTCACTCAATCAAATGCCACTAACAGGCAGGCTCGTTCATTAACACGCGTTCAATAATCACTGCGGGAAAACAATATGAAAGCCGTCGAAATTGTGATACGATAGTCGAGCCATCTATGCCTGCATCCGTCACGGACGTCCGATCCGATTATTGGATCGGATATATGAGGTCTGATAAACGTATAATTCATACCAGGCAATTGAATGAGCATAATTTAACAAGCCAATCGGGATTTTGTATCCGGGCTTATCATATTTTCAGTTTTTAAATTTACTTAGTATCTAGCTGGTCCTATACCTATAGACAGACAATTTAGTAAAGAAGTAAATAAATGACCATCGCTGGCAGAAATTATCCAGATAAAAACGGATGCAGAAATTTTATTTTTATGCCATCATAATTATGTCATTCCGGTCGTGCGAAGTGGTTTTTATGTCGCTTTATAAATAGACCCGTTAGTCCAACATCACATGAAAATCGTCTATGGACATGATATTTTTAGGTTTGTTGGGTAATTTGAACGTAAACAAACGTTTTAAATTTTATTCATTTTGTTAAAAATAATATTTGATAGGATATTTTGGGACTTTTCGTATAGAGTTGGAGTGATGAGAGACGGGAGCGAAGAGAAGGTCGAAGTGTGTCAAGACCAACTGCCATTTTGTTAGCAATAAAACGGAAATATATGAATATAAAATTTAATTTATTTATTCTACGTATCCTAATAAGAAGAGAAGCTACAAAGATTTTCTTCTTTTCTCTAGATTTTAGTGGCTTCTTTCACTAAACATTTCATTTTACAAGAACGTTTATTTTAAATCGAATCGGATCATAACATTTACCGATACCTACTTATCCGTTAGTCAAGCATGCAATTCAGCAATTTCCCCTTACAACGTCTTATCATAGCGGCATTTGAGGGAGCCCACGTGTAACAAGGGAATTTTACGAGTTGTTATGAGATTGCATGAAGTAACGTTACCTAAGCTGTAAATAGGGATAAAAGCCACCGCTGCCACAATAAATTCGAGTTTTTTTATTCGTCAATAGATGTATACCGGATGACGCGAGTAAAAACCGGTATATATAGTAAACAATAGATGTATATAAGGAATAATCCTATTCGTACGCTTGAATTTTTATACTTACGCTTTTTCTCGTATCGATACGGAGTTTTATGCTCATGATTTATTGCCGCTGCAGGTGGCCATAAGCGGCACAAGCGGCGCCGCTGACGTGTTTGCTTTTCCCTTCATAAAAAGCGTGAAATTCAGACAAAAAATATGAAATATATTCGTGAAGCGAGTGACCTACCTATGTAAAAAGAAATTTATTTATTTTACTATGAATCAAAGTGTCGCTGATGATAGTTTTTTTCAGTACTGGTCACATAAAATTGAGGATCAAGATTACATTTCTAAGTTTTTACATAGTTATTTGAGTATAATATTTAAAACGATCAAGAATTTTTTTACTGTTGCATAAATAAGTTCTAAAGCAATTACTATTTTACAATTAGAATCTCTTATTCTGAAATTACGTTCAGAATCTCTTATTCTGAACGTCAACAGAAACGAATAAATCACTTCAGTCTTGCAGTGTACTATTAGACTCGGACGTTTCGGTTCGGCACATGTTACTTTAATAATGTCAACTAACTTCACAGGAATATGAAGTAGGTAAGTATATTATGTAAGTCGGAACTGTAATTTCAGTTTTATTGTTCAGCAGGAAGTGTGGGCTCCCATTGTGTCCGGATAATGCAACCGTGTACCTTTTGTTAGCCACATGTAAATGTTGTCAGTTCCTATTATGCTAAACAGTAAACATCCAATTGGGGGTTGTAATTATGTTGGTTTAATTTCATTTGATGCCATGTATGGGATAGTAATTTTATTAGAATTTATACCTATGTAGGTATATGATTGTTAAAAATACTGTTAATAAGTCTGTATTGAGATGTTTTTACCTAAAGCTCAATGAGAAGCTGATAGGTATATTATATTTAAATACTTTAAAAAAGTTAAGTTAAACAACTACCTACACTTTGTTTGTACCACTGTGTACACATAAATATACACACAATAGCCCCAATCCGTAGTACACGCTCGCGACATCTCGATACCGCGGTTGTATCCAATATCCCTGAACACCGAGCTATCTCTGATTAAATTCATTATTGGCAATGCTTTTACCGGAAATTTTTTTCTTTTTTTCTTCTGAGGGTAGTTGAAGTAACAACAACATTTTTTAAGAGCTCTTGTTATATTTTTAATTAAAAATAATAAACTCATCCTTTTTTAAATAATTATGCACTAAAAGTCTGTATTAACCTTCGGTGCACTCACTTGTTTAATATTTCCTCTTCTACCTCTCACTTATACTGCACTTTACACTATCATCACGAATGGACCTATATGCGAAACTGTCAAGCAGCATGGAGGAATTGACTGCCATGTTTTCATCAAGAATGAATACATATGAGGAAGAACTAAAGTCTGCTGGTGGGAATGAGGCAACTCACAAAACCATTGCCAGCCTGTCACGCGAATTCTCAGGATTTAAAGCTCTGATGTGGAAGACGGTAAGCACTCTAAAGACCCAGATGGAGTTGCTCATTGTTGGTCTTGACCGGCATGAGATGGCTTCGCGAAAACCGGTCCTGCTCCTCCATGGCCTTCACGAGCAAAGCGAAGAAGATCCTGTTGGCCTAGCTGTGTGTTTCGTGACCGACAAGGTGAAGATTGCAAACGTGTCTTCTTCTGACATTGCAGTCTGTCATCGTCTAGGAGCTAGAACAGGCAAGCCTCGCCCGCTGCTTATAAGGTTCCAGAGCCACATGCTGCGTAGTGAGGTTTGGCGACGCAAGACTGTGTTGAAGGGCTCCGGGCTTACAATTTCTGAGTTCTTAACGAAGCCCAGGCATGACACCTTTCTTAATGCACGTAAACACTTTGGTGTTAAAAGCTGCTGGACCTCTGAAGGTAAGATTGTCATTCTGCTACCAAACAAGGCCCGTCGCAAAATTGAGTCGGCAGCTGAGCTACTAGAACTCGTGGTGCAATACCCGCTGGCAGCATTGGAGTCATCAGAGGACGCGGCGGCTGGGGCGTCATCCAAAACATTGCAACATGCTGGCAAGTCGGTTCTTGATAAAAGAACTCGCAAGGTTGCTGAATAACTTTTTTACCCACACATATATTATATTTTCAATACTTCTTGAGTTGTCGGTATATTTTAGCAGTGTTTATAACATTATTTATTATTTTATAGTTTTGACAACTTTTAAGTGTCATTCTTCTAATGTGCGTTTTGACATTTGACATATTTGTGTCTTTGTGATGCGTTCGGAATTATATGTATTTTTATTATTCAATTTTATTGGAACACTTGTATTTTGAGCATAATTGGCGAGTGCATCGAGGATTTGGTGGGGAAAAATAACTCGAGTTTATACATTGATACAATAGAATAATTTTGTATTAAAATATTATATTACACTATTTAGTTGCTATATTTATATGTTAGGGAATTTTGACGACAGTTTTGTATCTTGCTCTTCTTCTTGTGCATCTGACGAAAGCTATGCTAGTGCGTTTAGTGATGACTGTATTCATCTACGTGACCAAATTTCTTCCTCTTTCTCCTGTTTCAAAAAATTCTTCAATGTAGTACATATTAATGCTCAGAGTGTTCCTGCTCATCATTCTGACCTCATAACTTCTTTTGACTCTGATGTTATTCATGCTGTGCTTGTCTCTGAAACTTTTCTAAAACCTTCTCTTCCTTCTACGCATTACTCTTTGCCCGGCTATAAGCTAGTACGTAATGACAGAACAGGCAAGGGAGGCGGAGGGGTCGCCATCTACCTCAGAGGAGATATTCCTCACAAAGTTGTTGACCAGTCTCCGAGTGTTTATACCAAATCTGCTGAACATCTTTTTATTGAAGTAATTGTTAATAGCAAAAAACTATTGGTGGGAGTTTTCTATAGCCCCTCTTGCCATATAGACTATTTCTCTTCATTCGAATCTCTTCTTGAAACACTTTCACCTTTATATGACGATACTATGATTCTCGGGGACTTTAACACTTGCCTGCTTAGGGACGATGTGCGCAGCCGTAAACTTCGGTCTCTTGTCTCTTCTGTCAATATGGAAATACTTCAGCTTAATGCAACTCATCATGCTCCTCATTGCAATTCTTCTCTTCTTGACTTAATTCTTGTCTCCGATTCTAAAAAAGTAGCTGCTCATGGGCAATTGTCTGCTTCCTTCTCTTACCACGATCTCATTTTTCTCTCGTATAAATTACGCCCTTCCAAACGTAAATCAAAATTTATTTTCCTTCGCAGTTTCAAGAACATTGATATGGATCGTTTAAGACTGGACGTGGGCAATATCGATTGGTCACCTGTTTTTGCTGGTGAGAATATAGATGAAAAGGTGTCTCTGTTTAATAAATTAATCCTAGAAGTTTACGATGTACACGCACCTCTAAAAAAAGTTAGAGTGAAACATTTACCTGCACCATGGCTATCGGACGTCATTAAACGAGCTATGGCGAAAAGGGATAAATCGAAACGGCAGTATAAAAAAGATCCTAATGATCAAAACTTTGCCCTATATAAAAAGCTACGTAACCGTTGCAGTCGTATGTGTAGGGATGCAAAAAGGCGCTACATTCACAACTCCATTCAAAACTTCAATTCATCACAGGTATGGCAATTTCTTAAGTCCCTTGGTATCGGCAAAGCAACTAGCGAAGGGTCCATTAATATGGACCTGAATGCTATAAACCGTCATTTCTCCAAATCACCCGTTACCTTGGATGACACTATCAAATCTGTCACTCTTAACAGTCTCTCCAATCTTCCTTTGCCAGCATGTACCTCATTTATATTTAAGCACGTTGCAGAGCGAGACATAAAAAAGCAAATCCTATCTATCTCCACAAAGGCGGTGGGAGATGATGGCCTACAACTTCCTATGCTCCTTCCCATCCTAGATGACCTCGTCCCTACAATTACTCATATAATCAACTTCTCCTTAGAAACAAGTTCCTTTCCCTCCGCTTGGAAAAAGGCCCATGTCCTGCCACTGCCCAAAGTCCCAAATCCTACTTCTCTATCCCAATTCCGTCCGATCTCCATACTCCCTGTCCTATCCAAGGTCCTTGAGAGTATAGTTCACAATCAACTGTCTCACTACCTTTCCTCTCACAGCCTGCTAAGTCCCTTTCAATCTGGTTTCCGTCCTGGTCATAGCACTGTAACGGCACTAGTCAAAATAACTGACGACATCCGGCTGGCCATGGAAAACAGGCTTCTTACAGTTCTTGTACTCCTGGATTTTAGCAGTGCTTTTAACTCAGTTGATTTTGACATACTCTTGGGGATCTTATCCTCTTTAAATGTCTCTCCTTCTGCAACGGCTTGGTTTAATTCTTATCTTCGGGGTCGGTCGCAGTCTGTTCGTTCCGATGAGGCCTCTTCTGAGTGGTATGATCTTGCTGCGGGTGTTCCCCAGGGTGGCGTCCTTTCTCCTCTTCTTTTCTCCATTTTTATTAATGCTATCACTAAAGTCTTAGCTTCACATTATCATCTCTATGCTGACGACTTGCAACTTTACCAACATTTCAAGATTGAGGATCTTTCGGCTGCCATTGCTTCCATTAATAGTGACCTTGGTTTGATTGATCAGTGGGCTAAATCTTTCGGTCTATTGGTCAATCCATCCAAATCTCAAGCCCTTATCATTGGGGGTAGGTACTTTTATAATCTTTTAGATCACCCGTCTCTGCCGCCAGTAATGTATGACTCTATCCCGATACCCTTCTCTCGTAGTGCCAAAAACTTGGGCGTCTATATAGACTGTCACCTGTCTTGGGTAACGCATATTGCTGAAGTCAGCAGGAAGGTTTATTGCTCATTCCAGTCTCTTAAACGTCTCCAAAAGTTCCTGCCTCTTCACACTAAAATAACTCTTGCCCAATCTCTTCTTCTGCCTCTTATAGATTACGCCGATGTTTCTTTTCTCGATGCTACGGAGGAACTTCTTAATAAACTTGAACGTCTGCAGAATTTGTGCATCCGCTTCATTTTTGGTCTTCGGAAGTACGATCATGTGTCGGAATTCCGAGCCAGGCTGAGGTGGTTGCCTATTCGCCGACGTCGAGACTCACACATCCTCTCTCTCCTGTACTCCGTTCTTCATAATACCAATTCTCCGGCCTATCTTCGCGAACGTTTCGAATTCTTGATCCCTAAGGGTAAACCCTGTCGCACGTCTTCCTCTCTACTCCTTCGTACTCCTTGTCATTCCTCTAGTCGTTATGATGAATCATTCACAATTCGTGCAGTACGCCTCTGGAACTCGCTTCCTCACTCCTTGCGTGATAGCCCCTCGTTAGATGTATTCAAGAGAAGAATCAAAGAGCATTTCCTTTCAGTTTGAATAATTAGTATCATTATGTATGTATGTATATTAATATTTTAGTTTATGTATTATAATATTAAGTATGTTTATATTATGTACTATTGGTATGTAAATAAGTATGTTTTTCTTATATATATTATGTATAATACCTGTAAGTTAGTATAATTATTATTTATTTTTCCTTTTCTTCTTGTTGTACACTTTTATTATCCTCGTAAGCAAATCTCTCAATAACTCAAAGGTTTGCTGTTAGAAAACTCAATTTTGAGTTAAGCTCGCCTCTGTACATCTAATTTCATGTGTATTTTATATCTAAATGTATGTTTTGTATGTACAATAAAGAATTAAGAATTAAGAAATACAAAACAAATTCCAGTGAGTATGCAGAATTTATACCGATACTGGAATGTTTGTCTCGGAACTTGTTCGGTTGTTTATTTGATAATCCGCTACCGGATATGGGGGTGTTAAAAGTTGTGTGTGAATGAAAATTATAGAACTTATATTGAAGGATTTTTTTGTGGTGTTTTGGCTTTTGGATTATATTCAGACTACCTGAACACATATTTGTTCCTCATAATTAATATTTGTGTTTTCCAATACGAGAAGTAGTACTCTTACTATAAGTTAATTTATCTGTGGTTACGAAATGCAACCGTTGGAACACGAATCGTGACTTTGGACCTGACATAGAAACATGGAGATAAAGGCTATCAAAATAGCATACAAATAACATAAAATAAAGTACTTTTTTAAATGTCAATAAAGTCTAAAGTCGCGTATCCAATTATGCTGAAGCAATAACGAGACGATGTCGCACTCTGTGACACGACCGTTTCAAATATAGCTCGGTAAATATAGAATGTACGTGGTACGGGTTAGCCGAGTTTTGGTTTTGATGATACGCCGTGTATCTGCTATTGATTTATTAGACACTCGAGATACGACTATCATATTAATATTCGTTGACATTAAAAAGAAGATACGGTTAATATTTTTTTAAGTGCTTTTATTTCAATTTTCAGTATGTTTCTAATCTTCGAATTTATTGTTGAGAGTTAAGGCCTAAATCAAAACTTTTCAGTTAAAATTGCAGGAATATGATGCTTGCAAATAAATACAAAAGTTAACCTTTAATAAAACATTCGACAATCTAACTTTATTATTGGACAGGACATACATATATGGCTTGTTTTATATTTTTTATTTGCTGTGTGCACGAGCTATTTCGTTTAAATCGGTTCGAATAAATTGTCCAGTCAGCAAGCCGATTACGAGCTAACATCCCAACGTGTGTCGGGTAAATGTTATAGGTAAAGTCCGTAGGGGATGTATGTTTCATATGATGTCTGTTTTTAACTAGAGTTCTTAAAAATTAGGAGATGAAATATTTTTGTGATAACACCACATATTTTTCGTTTTAACAACTTCAAAAAATGTAAAAGCTACAAAACTCTTAAGCGAGATATATTTTGGTATCATTATTGATTCCTCAATTATAACTTTCGGAGTTTTATCCGATGATATTTATTATATGATTTTATATATCGGGTTTAGTCGCGTGTATATTTGGGAATGCCCGACCAGTTTCTATTATTATTTATTAATTATCTGATCCATTATTTCTTAAATATTATTATAAATTCTTATAAATAATTTGTAAACAATCTTATTGGAACATGGAGGATTTAATCAAAGTTCTTCCTCGCTCTTATTAAATATATTAGCGTTTATAAGACGAAGTATATAATTATTTACATAGATTATTTTATAAAATCGCATTATTACCTCCTTATTAATGCAATTATCATCTAGTCGGGTGACTGACACGAGTTCAATTTTGAACCTAGTCAGTGAGTAGGTGTGATTCAATTGTTGCTAATGACCTGCTTAGATTACATCACCTGAGGCAAGTTTCGGATTACTGTCGTAGTTAGAGGACATGATGAGTTTGATGAGAGTCTGTAATGAAAATATGCTAACTTTATAAAGAGTTTGTAGCCTGTTATATTAGAAGCCTAAAGGTCCTGACAGGCACCGTAATAGCACCGCTCCAACTCAGCGATTAACTTGTCATTTAAATTTGACCATAAAATATCGTATGTCGTATAATACCTTTATTTTCATAACGTCAATATGATGAATGATGATGTTGTTTGTATTCCTAAAATAATTTTAATCAAATTCGGTACCTACAAAGTCATAAAACTATAGTAGATACCTTTAACTTGGTAAACATAATTTTTTGTCGCTGTCTAAAAACAAAAACATCCTATTTCAGTTGTAAAAGGAGAATTCAAATGCGGTAGCAATAATGTTAGGCCAGAATTACTTTAATACGTATTCACGAGTTTATGAGTATGCCTATGATGCTATTTTCGACTAACGTAGGCATCTCTAGAAGACGGGTTGTGTCGGGACATTCCGGCAGCGACAATAGCTTCCCTAATTTTACGGTATACAGTATACGAAAAGAATATTCTTTTTGTCCGAGGTTGGATAAAATAGCGGACTGAATTGAGGCTATATATTCTTGTCTAGACAATAAACTAAGTAGAACGGGAGCGCAATTTGGATTTATTTCCATATGTGGATGACAGTGTCGTTAGAATGCCCTCGTTTTACGAAGTGTGAAATATAAAGGATGTGATTAAGGATGATAAAAACGTCTTCATAACTTTTACTTATTTTGTTAAACAATCGTTTGCGATAACAGGAAATATATTAAGTATCTAGCGGGCAACATAGTCGTGGCAAAGAATACATTGAAGCAATGTGTCTAGTGTTAGGCAATGATAAATAATGTTTCAGGGCACACATTATTTAATACGTGCTTTCTAGTCGTACCGACACGCGGCGGTACCGGAACACCCCTTAAGGCGAGGGCGCGTGACGGTACATAGACTAAAATATTTGGCAACACTTTTATACGTATTAAGTGTGCAATAACACTAGTTATGAATAATACATATACTATACGATTTTAATTGTTTGTTTTCCTTATCGGATTGTTAAGAGTTGTAATGACTTATGATTAGAAATTGTTTTTAGTGAAACTAATTTGGTAAGTAGCAAATTACGATAGAAGAGTTAACTCTAACCAGCTTGGTAAAAAATGAGCATTAGTAAAGGTATGTTTTATTACAGGTGCTAAACAACTTGGTTTAACATTTTTGTTTACTCTTATCCAAGTTGCTAAGCCTCATCTTATTTTTCTGTTTGTTTTCATAAACAAATGAATGAGTTACTAATTTATTGGCCTCTACTTACGTCACGCTAACACCATATCCCTGACAGTTACAAACAGCTCTCATATCTAATGGCACATAAAGACGTCATTCGTAATAACTTGAGTGCTTTCTGTGCTATGGAAAATGCCCGTCGCACGTGATTTATACGAATGGCGCCAGTATAGGATGTCGTCCTGGGGCCAATGACGTAAGAAACAGTTAAGGGAATTAAGTGGCTTGACTCTCAGCACATGGAAACTTTTTCCCAAGTATTTAAAGTATTAGAAACTGACTCCTGTAACAGAGGTTATAAACCTAGCACAGGTGTCAGGGTTTTACATAATATTGTACCTACATAATTATTTTTGTGTCAATAATTTTTTTATTTATTTGGATCCAAGCACAGAGAGGCTTTACATGAATTTTACTGCTTACATTAAGTTTAATTTAAGCAGGCGTAAGTATAAATTAACAACCGCAGCTATTTAACGGTACTATTTTAGAATGGAATAATTTATCATAACTTTTGTTACTACTGATAGCTTCGTAATATAATTTCTTGACTTTTAGAAACGATTTATTTTATTTATCCATTTATTTCAGGCATGAACCCCATATCGATACAATATTAATATTACTTCAAAACTTTTTTATGCATTTTTCCATAATTTTATTTCATTAAGATCATCAATAAAATTAGTATAATAATGTTAGTAATTCACTCTTCCGATTGCCCGGAGGAAAGGTCACTTTGTTTAGATAATGGCCAGTTATCAAAGCCAAGATTCTAGCAACCATTTGTTCACGTCGGTTAATATTTCGAGGATGTCCGTTCACCCAAGAGTTCCTCTCAAAGTAGCTGTCATGTACAGTATTTATTGTTTTGAAGCTCCTCTAGAAAATTGATGATTTTCCAGAAGCGGAATTTAATTCGTAAACAAACTAACACATTATTATTTTGCGTTATTTATGAGGCAAAAATAAAACTACTAACTGACATTGAGTGATTGTGAGTAATGTACTGTGTTCGATGCCCAGCTGTAAACATGTTTTGGACTTTTAAAGCACTTTAGAAATTTAATTTATTGCGGTCCATTTTTGGACAAACAATGTTATTGTCGGTTGAACGGTTTTTGGTAATTCCTGAAAGTCATCCGGTTCTGAAACTGTCATAATTTTAAAAGCCGGTTCTTATAAAAATTGCGACAGTTTCAGAACTGGATCTAGTCATGGGAATCAATACAGTAAAACTGTTTTATGGTACGATAGAAACACCGTGTGCATTACCTATTTAAGTAAATTCCTATAAACAGAGGTTTCAATATCCTATATTGAATAGTTATTAGGTTCGTTCATATAATACAGAAATAAATTAAACACATAGGCACGGGGTTTCAAGACTTTTCAAGGTAACGCCTTGAAGAATCTCAAAGACCAAGTAATTACTGCCATTGCGTCAGTTCAGTACAGAATAGACGCACTAATAGTATGCTATTAATTAAGGCGGTCTGTCATTTGCTACAATCGGTGCTAAAAAAAGTAGGTATAAAACCACCATACCCAATTCGCGTATGTTACCTTGTACCTACTCTCTGTCCTATTATTGATCTTAATATATGGTTTGCAAGGTATGATTATCGAATTAGTATCTATGATTGATACATATTATATGGATGTCACGCGCGTAGCTAAACTAGTCAGTTATTTGATGTCAACAATACTTGGTTAGAATAATAATATACTGAATCAATTAGTTTATATGTTTGTTCAGAATATGTATAACTGTTGATTTACATCATCATCATCAGCCAAAAACGTCCATTGTTGAACATAGGCCTCCCCGTTTAAGCGGGGGGTTTGCCATAATCCTCACGCTTGGCAAGCGGCTTGGGGATCGTTGATTTACATGATAGACACATTATTTTCTACGAGGCTGTGGCCTTGTGACCATCTCTCTGATATCTTTTAAACCACCACTGTTTTGATTTGATTGCGATCCTCAATTTATTTATTTATTTATCGAAGCCATTTTGAGAACTTTTCCTAAAAGTACGATGATACCATACCGCTTACTATCATTTACGACCAACTGAAAATATTATGCTGTAATTTTATGATATATGAAGACTGAAACTAACAAATATTTCAATATGACTCACTTTTATATTAATATTAAGAAGTGATTCATAATAATCGTTGAATGGGTACAGATTAATAGTAAACTTTCTCATCAAATGTACATTTTAAAGTGAATAAGCTTTTATTGAGAGATCCAATTTATAGAGTTCGCGAGAATAGTATTAAATCCACAGTAGGATCGCAAAAGGATTAAATCCCTCTACATCTTGCGGAAACCTGATTTTTTTGTGCCTTTTGCTACAAATCCTGAACGTCAGAATCGTCAATCTTTACCAGACCGAAACCATCAAGGCTTATCACTCAATTCGGTTTCAATATCTTGCAAAAAAAAACGAACTTATCAGAAATGGAATTAGTTCCTGAGATCATAAAGTTCCTGTCCACAGATCTGAAATCATAGTTTTCCTACTCAAACTTTTCTGAACCACACGAGGAAACGCTACACGGCATTCGTGACAATCTCGCCAATAAAAAAGGGAATAAAAACATCGGGAAGAAACTCCATTAGATTGCAAGATACACAACCCTGTAGTGACAGCTTCGTTCGCTCATCGCCTAGACCACAATAACCTAGTTTCCTTAGTTGAGTCATACAACTTGCTGGAAAAAGCAGCTGCTGACACGCCTACACTATTTTTCAACAGTACTATCGTCATGGAAATACATTAATGTATGTCGCAGTCAGAATGAAGAGATGGTTTCACAACAAAAAACCTAACTAATGTAGTAAAATTTTCGAAAAGTAAAATAAAATTTGTTGTTTTTACCTCTTTTATGAAGGTATAAATTATTATGTGTATGATGTGATGTTCTTATTTATCATAAAGCATCCGTATCAGAAGTCCCATGTAATGGGGTACGTGTGGTGGTGAGCATATTGCGTCTATTCACCCATTGGCTTGAACTAAGGTGTAAGGAGACAACAACGTGCTTCTTTAAGTGGTATCAAGGAACGCAAACCACTATGACACACTCCAGTTTACTTAGAAATCCATTTACCTATTCTTTCAGGGGGATCTAGGAACGCAAACCGCTATTACACTCCACGTTTACATCGAAATCCATTTAGATACCTAAAAGCTCTAGAATTCAGGTTAACAGTCTTTATCACAGACACGCAACAAAAACAACGCCATTTTCTAGAAAGGCTAGTTAGAAGTTAATTTGTGCTGCGGGTCGTTTAACATTCCACAGCGATGTGTACATTATAAGTTGATGAAGTGGTTCAGTGTCACGTGAAACCCGATTATGATTCAAAACAAATACAATTTTATAAATACTGTTAATAACTGCGGGGACATTTGGAGACAGCTGTGGTGGCATGTTGCCAGGGAGTGTACTATGCCATTTGCCAACGTACGCCAGTGACGTCATGTGTAAAGAAAACACTCTCTCCATGTCTCTTTCTGACTGACTGACACGTCATGTGCCACCGTTGTAGGAGTGACAGAAATAAGGATTTTTTGTGAACTTCAAAAATTGATTTATGTCTTCATTCTTCAAATATTACTTGCTGTTCTAGTTTTAAGACTTCTTTTTCTCATGAAAGTTATAATTAGCTTAAGAGTTCAGAGACCGTATGGTATCTAGTTCTTTCTGCCAATACGAAAGTAATTAGGTGTTCATTGATATATTAAGTGCAATGGCCTACTTAAAGGTAGCTGTAGGCAAGGAGCCAAGACTACCTTGTATATCTAAGAATGCTCCACAAATGTTCGGATGGCTTTAGTTTAAAGAAGCATGCTGTCAATATCCTACCTATGTTAAAGCAAGCCTGAATGAAAGAACTTTAAGAGAGCGTAGAGTCTTAAATTGTGTATACTTGAATAAATACTTATGTCACATATTATGACTAGTCGGAATTACTGAACGTAAGCCATATAAAACTGAAACCGTCTAATACTTAGAAAGCCTTGCACCCTTGCATCCTTTATTATTTATGAGTAAGGTTAAATATTATATCAATAATTTGTTTTACTGATCACTTTTGAACTTGTTACCGGATGTACCTTTAACAATCTCCTTAGTAAGAATGGGTTGTGTAATAACAACTACTAACAATGCCTATTGAAATGTGCGTGCTACTAATAGAGTACGTTATGACCACTGTAAATTGATGACATAGTAACAGTAAACGGCTAAGTTGACATTCCCAATAAAAGCTTTGCCCTTTAACCCCAAGGCTCGTTTTATGTCACCGACATCTGATAGCGTAGGCCGAGTGTATTAGCTTTACTAGAAATGATAACGCAGTCGTCTAGATTTTAGTTACCTTCTTTTTGGTTACTATTTTTTTAAATATAATATTTAACTATTAACTACTAAACTGATTAGACATTGGAAGTTTTCAAAGTATCATTTCTCAATGATTAGTTATGAGAGACTAAGATCAAAGGTGGTTACTGAAATATCTTTTAAAAATTACAGTGAGTAGTTTTGGTGGCGAAAGTAATATCTATTCTAAGGCACTTAATCTATTTATTCCCATAAGTATATAGTCATTTAGCTAACACATTAAAACGTCCAACCCAGTGGGTGACGTCGCCGTTTTATGTCTTAGTAAAACCGACTAGACAAATGTCTAGCCAGCCGATTGGTCCGGCTCCTAAGTAATGACTCGAGTGGTTAGGGAGGGCTATCTGGAGCTGACGTCACTTATCTGTGACATTACTCCTGGACTTGATGCTCCGCCGGTTATTTTTTAATTCAAGCGTAACGAGTGGAAATGACACTTCATTATCGTGGTTACTGACGACAATTTAAAACGAAATATCTTTTAGAGTGGTCATTTATATTTACGTAGGATTCTTTGTGGTTTTTTTTCATGATTTATTTCTTTTTGTATATGAATTAACTCATGTATAACCAACCATCTACCGCGGAACTGTTTTTGGTGCTCGTTCGACAGATATATCTCTCTCTCACTCATGACATCGTCAACTTTTTTAAACAATACCACTACAATCGGTAGATGTATTTAAGTTGTTTAGTCACTCACTTCAAATTCATATCCCATTTACAATGAAACATGAAGACCGCCAGCCAAGCGATTAAATCCTGTTAGCAACTATATCTACAACATAACTGTGTCAAATAGGTATCGAAGGGTGTATCTTCCTTGCAGCTAGCAGCTTGACTGGAAGCTACTACATCAGAGCATCGCGAGACGAAATCAATATAGAGTACTGGGAGCTTTATTGAATGCTCGGAAGAAACAGTAAACTGTCTAGCAATAAGCTCCTGATAATTTGCCATACAGTATCTAGTTGCAAAGCTTTGCCTGCGATGCAAATATTAAACAAGAAGATATAAAGATCTTATGAGTACAGTTTTAGGGAACAAAAACCTTTGAAACTTGACAGTTTATAAACTTTACGCTATTTTGGGAAAACCATTAGCTGCAACGCCATTTTATATACAACTTAGTGAACCATTATAGGAGATGCAACATCCATTACCATAGCTTACAATAAACTACCTTAATCATACGGCGACGCGTCTTTAAACATTAAGGACGATGCAGATGCAATACAGGAATAAAAATTAAACATTTGAAAAATACGAGCTCTCGAAACCTACTTGTCTGCTGCCAGGAGCCCTAGTTTTGGCAGAGATCCATTTCAGGAGCTTATGACTAAGTTCAGTTACTTTAACTTATACTAAACCTACATTCATACATCGTAGTACTTGGTCTTACAAGTACCTAGTAGTTTCATTACAAGTACGTACCGCAGTCCCTACTACTGCAGCACACAAAGTACTTCATAAATAAAACACAGAACTATCTATAAATAATTCACGGTCTCCTGCAAAGGCCGGCTACAAACGTAACGACAAAACGAACGTTCCTGCGAACGCACAAGTGCTGGCAATCGATAGGGACCGCCCACTGACCTATATAACAGAGATTAGGAAGAGGCCAACCCACCCGAGATGTCTTGTTTTTGTCTCGCGTCAAGAAGGCTTTATTTCTTAGATAAGGAATAGACGTTCAGAATTGTATAGGGTAAGAAATACGATAAATTATTTCGGGTAGATTCCTGAATTTGAAATAAAAACGGGGCTGCTTATCACAGAGAAAGGATTATTTGAGATGGATTAATTTTATCCTCGTAAATGACTGGTAAACGATATAGCGTACCTATTACGAAGCGACTTAGAGTATTATACCTATTCTGGAGCTCTTCAGTGTCCATCTTGTTTTAGAAAAATGAGTAATACGTAGCAACATATACACTACAGGTGCAGACATATACTCGACCTCTTTCTATGTAACTTTAAAACTTAACATCCACCGACAGAAAAGTATTCAGTGTGCTCCTATTTTAACCGCTTTACTAACTTGCCATTCATAAAAGTATGTGTGTCGAGCGACATAAGTACGAGTTTTCTAAATCAGGAGCCCTACAGAAACCTTGTAACTGTCAACTCGAGGAAATGCGGTATTGTTGTGCGTGTGAGTGACAAATAAGTGCCATAGTCTGTGAGCGTCGCCTAGATCCGTCATTACCTGCGCACAATGCTTCTCTACATACTCGTATATAGCTGACACGTGGTTATGAAAGAGGACGCATTTTCTTAAAAGCGTACTACGAATGCGTGGTGTCCCTTACTTATCATCTCTTAGCGAGTACGCAGGGGGCGATTTCTTGTGTAGTCAGAGGTTTTTCTCTTCAACATTAGGGTTGGTGCCGAGGGAAAATACATAAGTACGTAAAGCACTTCCTGGGCAGTCAGCACTCTAGTTACCTGTTTTTTGGATTGAATATATGGACATAAATTTTTAGAAAGATTTTTATATAATAACGCAATCCAGAAAAGCCCGAAAAAGTATTTCTAATAGACACGGTATTCATTATTCCCATTTTCTAAGTTAATTATATACGACGTGGTCTGGCTTATGAAAAATCTCTTATCCCCGTCACTCAAACTAAAAAAGATTATTCTCATAATACATAGTTCCATGAATCATTATTACATTCTGGCGACGTGGTCCGTATTTAGAACATTGGTCTGGCCAACTGGAGTGGAAATGGTCAAACAGGTGACCCACAAAGCTGTCGTTCAGTGTACAATTTTTATGAGAAACAATTTAGGTATTTTTCTGTATTTTACCCTCTACTTTTCATGCTCGTAAATCAACGACTTTATGTGTCAACATTAAAATGGTTCGTCATCATCACATCCACAGAAGTTCTTGACTTAATTTCGTTTATTTTAGGAGTGCGCAAAATAAAATATACCTACTTGCTTGCTACAAATTCTCTTCAAAGCTTTAAAATAGCAACAATTCAGTTGTAGCCTCAAAAGGGCACAATCCACAAAATGAAGTCATTAACATAAACCGACTATCTCTCATTTTAAATACATTTGACCTTTACTAAGGAAATCTTGATAAGAGGCAGCTCATTTAAATTTGAAATAATTTTATTTAAAAGGTGCTATTGTTGCTTGTTTGAAGGAAGGTATAAAGTATTTTAGACTGTCGGTAGGTACTCTCAATTCTAAGGATCTAAACTTATTAATGAGCAAATTTTGTAAGAACGTTACAGCAAAATTTGCGATAAGAAGTAAATGGCGTCTTGGGAAACATTACGGAATAGGAATTAAAGAAATATTATTTCTTAACGGCATGATTAATTGCAATAGGTAACCCTTTCAGCGCTAAATATAGGTTTTACAAATCCTGGAACTAAAGCAAAACTGATTTAAATACCTACATACCTATTAGACAAAAAATATTCTCGCTCAGTTAACAGGATAGCTAAAACATTGGCCTAGTTTGGTCTCCAATATTGCAAAATCAGACTTTTGTCCAACTTCATACAAATTTGTGACCGAAATAAAGGCTTTTATCGTCCATCGGAATGCGTAATAGCCCGTTTGGGCGGAAAATTCTCATACGTGCGCTGTGTTGGGTCTTTGTTTAGGGCCTAGTGATTTTGGGCCGCTCTAGCAGAATGCCGGGTGATAGATAGCGGAATTTCGGATATTGATTGATCGCTGAAGTCTTTTGTGGGTTATGTACTTTAGAATATAGGTCCTTATAGGGTCTTACCGTATCAAAAAATTGAGGGGTTAGTTTTATTTTATAACGTTTAATGTCTGTTTTGTTTGTAATGAGCTTACTGTGACATACCTTACCTTACGAATAAAGTGTTTCAACGGCGTGTTTCAAGAAATTGGTGTAACTGTTTTTCATTCGCAGGAAAATATAGTATAGAATAACTTAATTTACTTTTCCCTTACTTTTTAGACAAGAACTGTAAACCCTTCCAAAACTTGTAGAAACATAGTTACTATTTAAAATTATAAACAAGAACTATATTATAAACTAAAACTGTACATCCTTAATATTCGATAAGGGTTTCTTGCGGTTCGCAAATAATTTCCAAACTTGAAGCAATTTCTACTAGATCCAATGATCACAAAAGCTTCCGTTAACCCCTTAAAATACTCTCTACTAGAGATTATCTAATAAGAAAACTACCATATACCAACTAAAATCTGGCCAGGCACATTAAAAATTCCCACGACCTTCCATTCGAGACTAAATCGATCTCTGACACAACTCCCGGAATATACAATAAGTCCCGGCTGCAAAGGTCAGGCCTCTGACAGTTGACCAAATATGGCGACACAGGCAGGGTATATTTTTAAGCTTATACAGACAGGTAAAGGCTGACAGACCTATATCAGGAATAGAAGACCTAGTTTCATGACACAAAGGCCGATTTTATATTCGATTGGAGTCTTCGACTTACGTAACACTTTTGATGCAGCTATCAGTTGTTATAAATGCAAGAGACGAGACTATGGGTAATGTTAAGGCCAATGTTTGGAGTTGCCTGCTAGTATGTTATGACATCTTAGAACCGTCTTGAAAGTAATAAAATCACTTTCACTGGATGCAGAATATAATTATACTTTTTATCATTCATTTTGTTAAGCCATCAATTTTGTTACCGGGTGTCAAACAGTATTCCTCGTATAAGTCTATTCAAGATCTTTTTGTACAGCGTTGATAATTATATTTTTCTAGTAGTGCGACCTGATTGGCGTAGTGGCTAAGCGATTAGACTGCTGCGCTAAGGGTTGCGGGTTCGATTCCCGCACGGGGCAAAAATTTGTGCGATCCACATTTGTTTGTCCCGAGTCTGGGTTTTTTTGTATGTGATATTTCATGTTTGTGAAACGCACCCACGATACAGGAGAAATTCCTAGTGTGCGGCGACGTTTTTTTTTTAAAAAAACCCATACATTTTTTCTGATAATCATTTTGATTGCTGAGCGCTGATTTTCAGAATATACCTAGTACTTACGTTGAATTGAATAATATTGTTCGCCTTATTAGAAGCTGTTCTAAGAACTAATTATATCTATCATTTAGAAAATGAATTAAATATGCATATTCTTTTCAGTGTAAGTAAAGTAAGTATGCCCTAAGTATTTGGTTTTAGGTGATGTCTTATCATCATTTCTAACACCATATAGACTGGAGAATGTAGCTTCTACACTGCCTTAGCTGAATATTGTCACGTGAGAAAATTTCGCTCCATTTCATTTGTGTTACGTACGTTTAAAGTTTAATAGGTCACAGTTGAAGGCATTGTGCAATCCCATTTTAGATGCATTTTTGCATGTCGTTCCTGGCTATAGCAATAACGTTTATTGTGAGCGTATGAATTTAGAATAGCAGGCGGCTTTACTGTTTGCATACTAGGTTTTTGGTAAGATCTAAATTCCTAGAGTCAACTACACAAGAGATATATTGCAAAGTATGAGCGAACACAGGTGCAATCCCTATAGTTTTCAGATTTTTTTTTGTAATAAGAACTATCTTAAAACGATTGAATTTCTAATGCTACCTACCCGCTAACTACGATATGTAATTCGGTGCCAAGTCTTTTTCATATTGATTGTAGTTCATAATTATAATAGCAAGTACCTACCTACCGTGTGCGTACTAAGATGGTAATATGCACGTCAGTTTACTTTCAAAGATGTGCTGATAAGCTTTAGTGTGTAATTTCTGCTTTTCGTAACAAATGAAGCTCTTTAATCTGAATTGATAAAGGAAATTTGAAAAATGATGGACACGAGTAGGACTTGAACCTGCGACCTTCGCTGTACCGTGGCGCTGCTCTAATCAACTGAGGTAGGTGACGTCAGGTATTATCTGTGCAGGTTAGCAGTTAGTTAGTGTTAGGTTTGCAAGTCCTGCTCGTTTCCATTATTGTTCAAATTCCCTTTATCAATTTAGATTCCAAGCTTAGCATGGACAACATGCTTAAATGAACCAAAAGTCTATAATAAGCTCTTTAATTTACTTGTTACTTTTTTTTACATTTACTTTATATTTAATGTGTTCCAGTTGAATTAAGTTAAACTTAAACCCTGACCCAAGTTACATGTAATATATTACTGCATTGGTGTTTATGGCGGTATACACAAAAATACGAGGCCCAATAAATAGAAAATGTGTTGGACACCACAAGGACAAGTAGCAATGAGCACGCGATGTTGGCAAGCAGTCTGTTGCTCTTACCGTCTGTTAAAAGGCTTGATGTGGTAACTTGAAGGAAAGAAAAAAAGATAGCAAAAAAGCTTATCTTAATATAAGTTTTTACTATCTTTTATTTATGGACTTTGTCTGCATTCTTGTTTTTAAATGGTATGCTCAAATAACTTATATTTAATCATTGAAAAACTAAAAAGCTCGACATCAGTGCCACTGGTGTTCTGATTTGACAGTGTTTTTGTTTGTTCTACAGATATCAGTTTCAATCCGGGTGGATCAAAAGTGAATGGGTTGATCGAGATATCGCTTTTGAATTAGATCGTTGCTTTTTGATTGAAAATGTTAATCACAGTTTAGTGTTTATAGGTCAGCGTTAGTAGGGTTGTGAAATATGTTTGGTGTGATGACTCCGTGCACTCAATTCAAAAGAAATTTACTTTAACTTTTATTTGTTTTCACAGATGATAATTATCATCAATCACATAATAATTAGAAGTATAGAGAGTTTAGTACCCTTAGTGCAGACATAAAAAAATGCCACATAAAATAACACAAGAATAATTTACCTAATAAAAACGTATCGATTCAGACGTCCAAAGAAAAGACAAAACAAAAACATAAATACTTTTAGTACCTAGCAAGCCAGATGAAATAGAAAAAAACAAGTTAGTGCGCATGCGTTGAAATCTTTCCGAGCGTACGTGCAAAAACGCGCAAAACGTCCTAAGTTAATTTTAATATATCATGTATAAAAACCTTTTAGGAAAACACACTTCCCTGAAGATACTGGAAAGTCGAAAAGTCTTGGGGGCTAACTACACCTCTCTTAAAGATAGAAGGTACGGGATTGGTCAATGCAATAGAGCATACATCTGAGGCTATTCCGTAGGACAGATTAATGTTTTTTTTTCTCATCCGTCCCTGGAAAACGTGTCTAAAAAAGCGACAAACCCGATGGTAAATAGCAATAGGGCAAGATAAATCGTAATAGGCTAGCCACAGCTAGTCTACCTACTAACACATACTTTTGATAGCTGGTGACATACGAACATACTTACTTACATCATAAATGGAGTTATTCTGGTCGGATCCCTTAATCTGATCTCCTGCTGGTTATTATTTTGTTTTAATTTCGGTCTGATCCACTAATTAAAAAAACTTGGAACCTTTGGCACATCTTCGGAGATTGCAAAATGATTCAATTATTAGGTAACTCTTGTTCTTTTTTTTGTAATACTTTTTAGATTAACCTTTTATTAGCATATTGTATTAGCCTATTAATATCTGAAATATACTTTTTATCAACTACCTTATTATCAATAAATCAAGTCATATATTTATATCGGTAGATAAGGTCATTATATATAAGATAAGTCTCTTTACTTGTTATTAGAAGGTGATGCTCTATGTTGCATATTTAATGTACTAGGTATAACACTTTACTTTGTAATTCATATTACCATTTAAATTATTGTGGTGTTTACCGAAAAGTAATTAGATTAATTCTCTTGAGTAAGGTGGGGTCATTGTTCATTACTTAATACCTACTCCATTTTTTAAATGTTTTTTAGAGTTAAAAAAGGTACTAAAGCACGTACCTACGCCTAACATTAAACATTTTAAGCATTAATTTCAATACCATATTGTTTACGTATTTATATAATAGTATTTGAGTGTATCATAAACTAGTAAATAAATATTTATTTAACCAAACTACAACAAGTATCGACGTTTCATAAACGCGTGTGATTAAAAACAATTAGCAGCTGCTATAAAGTCAATAATAATTGTCAAAGGTTTGAAATTATGTTCAAATGACATACAAAACGATTATATAACAAGCGGAAACTCTCAATTACTGAAACAAACTATTTGTAAACAATCAACATAGCAGTGGAAATATTAGTGATTTTCTAAAATTACACACTATATCTGTAGGTATGTACTATGTAGGTATTCCTGTATGTAGGTGCTTACACAATATAAATAATTTCAGATGAAATCAGACATCATGATTTGTTTTAATTTATAAAAGTCTATACTTAGTACTTACTTTACCACTAAACGTAACTGCTACAGATAACAGAAGTGTTTACTGTTTACCTATTAAACAAGGCAATAAATACCTAACGACTAAATTGGATTAATTTTATTTTGTTGAAATCCACACTTTTGTAAAGCAATTTAAAGTTAATCGTTTTTTTATTCATGAATACCAAACACAATCTACATTGAGTTTCGATCCGAGCCCGATTACATAGTAAATACAAATTACAGCTATACTCGTAGAGACAATCCCTATAATTTTCATAAAAAGGAAAATACGGCTTTCTCTACTATACACCCAAAGCACGCACACAATTTACCCCTAAATTCTTTATGTAGTAATGAGCCATGAGACAAGAACGCATCAATGGTTAGCGAAAGGGAAAACGTACTTGAACTAGAGGGCGTAGCGCATCGATAGCTGAAAGTGGGTCATGGTCCGCCATCGCGTCGCGTGCCGCGGCTCCGGGCGTAGCTGCCGCGATACCAGAAACGGGACCCCAGCTATGTAGCGTTGGAGGTGTGACGTGTTTCAGCGTGCTATACTTTAATGTAATATATTTGTATATAATTTAATTATATACTAGCGCGTTATATACTTCACGCACTCCAATTAGGATGTGAGAATTTTTTGTAAATTAAAGCGATGAAATACGGCTTAAAGTAATTTTTGTAGGTATGAGTACTTGTCTTAATAATGGCGGTTTGGAGGAGCTAGATATGATCAGTTAGCATTGTGATCATTGAATGTACCGTCTTATACACTAAAAAATGACCTACAATAGTAAACTTAAAGCCTGTTAAAGAAACTCTAGAATATTATACCATTAATTTATAATATTGTTCTGCGTAACTATTTATGTTTAAACCAAAAGAGATTCAGTTTAAACTATTTATTTAGAACATAGATACGTGAGATTAAAATTTACCTATTTCCTAAAATTGTATTTTGTTGACGATGTAAAATTAGTACCTATTGATAAATAAAATAATATTAATTTTTATTTGATTAATTTCTTTAATCATTTGCTTACGTTAAAAAAGTGGTCAAACATAACTAATTTTAGTTGAAATTAATTGTTTTTCGAGATCATTTAATTATGTCACCGGCATTTTAAAAACGAATACTGTTGCCAGGATATCCGTTTGTATGCTTTTAGATTTGCTTCCAAAATACGGTCAGTCGCGTGCAGTCGGCACAGTATATGCTTCAAGTGCCAAATGTCAGCGACTGTGAATGACAGTCGAATGACTAGGCACTTGTCGGTGTATTTACTGGGGTTTAAAATTGAATTATATCGAAGTTTGTAAGTTATTTAGTTGTTAAGAGGAATATTGGTTATCCTGAATATAATGGATAACATAATACGTAAACAGTAACAGATACCGCCTACGGCTTCGTCCACGTGGAATCTTTGTTCGGATAAAATTATATGCCTCCAATAAGGTTTACTATAGAACGTAGCCTAAGCATTAGCTACTGCCGTAATAAATTCTATCAAGATCAGGCTAGTAGTTTATTTAGTTTTCTTTACTTAAAAAGAAACAAACAGTTTGCTTTCGCATATAAAATAAGTATATTGGTCGGTTGATTTCGTCTAAAAATGATCGTTACCTTTTATAGCCTTTTGATAGCTCTGCTATTAGTTACTTTCTTTACTACTCACTTTACGAGCATACCAATTTGTTTTGTCAATGAAAATTATTAGCATTCATCTAATCAACATTAATACAACATTGCGAAGATAGATTACTTAGCATATTTGAATAACTGAATAAGTCCCATATACAAGAATTATGTATCTATTAAATTATATAAATTATCATCATCAGCCTATCTCGTCCACTGCTGGACATAGGCCTCTCCTATGGCACGCAACTGAGCTCGATCCTCGGCCTTCCGCTTAAAAAATATGTATATTAGTCAGTAATTAAATTATCAGTATCATTTCAACTTATTTTTGCCTACCTCCGTGTGTCACTCTGGGACCGTGCCAACTGAAAACCAGCGCTGGGTGTTCTACACTTATTGCATATGCTGAGTTGGTGACCTTTTTGGAACTGCATGTTTGACACTACTGATTAGTTGTTTATTTCTTGACTTGTATTTATCTTGTGTTTGTGCTGTCATATTATGTGTTCTGTCGAATAAATGTTATTCTATTCTATTTCTATTAGTAGTTTTGCATTTTTTGGAAATCCTAGTAAACCTGTGTTTATGATGGACAACAAGTGGAATGTTGTTGGTATTTCAATTTATCAATAATAAAAATTATCGCTTATTGTAGTAGTGTCTAAGCATAAACACATAGAAGCACACAAAAACTTAAGTGCACCTACAAAAATATTTGATAAAAAAAATGTACAGATGTACGAGTAGGTACTGCGTTTAAAAATATAAGTGGCTCGGTCCATAGCAACGACTTAACTGTTAACACTTCTAATACGTATGCAGTAATACGGGCACGTTAATCTTATTACGTTGTTCTGGTTTTTTACGCGGGCATTAGGTCATTGCTGTGATTCATGCGTTAGTCAGATCGTACTGGTTCCAAATGGACACTTAAAGGTAGCTTCACTGATGACACAGCATAAAAGATTTCGTGGTATTCAGGTTTTACACCTTGTTTTGTATGTGTGTAATATATGTGTTGTAATCTAATATCATATTAAGTATGTATGTTGAATGGAAACTGATGTCGTGTTTTAAGGTTCGATCGAGCTACCACTTCAGACCCAAGTAGGCAGGTAGGTACTATGATTTCTGTTAATGTAATTGTACGAAG
Source organism: Abrostola tripartita (assembly GCA_905340225.1). Classification (NCBI taxonomy): domain Eukaryota; kingdom Metazoa; phylum Arthropoda; class Insecta; order Lepidoptera; family Noctuidae; genus Abrostola; species Abrostola tripartita. The sequence goes on from HG996494.1 coordinate 5,622,862, forward strand.
TCTTGTACTTTCTTATTATATATATTTTAACACACGATTGACTTATTGATGTACTTACTACTACTTTAAAAAAAGTAGATGTTTTAATGTAATCGTCTGACTGAAATATTAGAATATGCCTACGCAATTTTATAATTACGAATTGATAATGAAAACTAAATATAGTTAGATAGGTATCATTTGATTATAAGGTAGTAACGGTCAAGTGGGAATTTTAATTCGTTTCGATCAGACAAGGTGCTACGGAGGTTTTTCGTCAGCGAATTTCAATAGCGTCTGGGGTTTGGAATTGAGCCTCTCTAAACGCAAGAGACTTACTCCATATTTCATGAGGAACTTATCTACTAAGTTTACCGTAATATGGTAGCGTTTCGATAGTAACGCAGCTTAGGAGTTAGTCAGTAATTCATGACTAGTAATCATACAAACTCCTAAGTTTGTTTGCAATTAGGTAGGGTAGATAGGTATTATTTAGTCCAATCGCCTATACCATACACAGGATTTTGTTTTAAATAATTATCCCGATTGCAGTGTTCGTAATTCCTATAACAGTTTTTAAACAAGTTAAAACCTCAGGCTAATCTATTAATGAACACAGACTCTTTTTAAACAAACGCGAAAATTAAAACTAATTGACGACGATAACAAAAAATTTATAAATATTGGTTCAACCCACAAATTGATTATAAATAGCTTAATTGTTTGTGAAGCAATTAAAGCACTTGAGTTAAACAAAAAATGTTGTCATAAAAAATAGTAGTCGTAGGTCCGTAAATAAAACTATACGTTGTCTATAGAGATTTTAAATGAATCAATATTTTGGTTGTACTATGAATAATAATGTGCCCAGAATTTCTTAGAATACCAATTTATTATTCAAGTAATCAATACTATGCCAGCGTGGAGCAACGACTAGCAAGACGAACTTTCATGTATTTTGGGGTGAAGAAACATTTGTTTTGAAGGTTTTTTTTGTTTAAAAACAATCTCAAACGTAGATACTTAAGTATTCAATATAATTTGAAGACAGGAATTTACAAATGAGTCGGAAATTATAGAAGTAGGTATATATATGTCTCCACGAGACAGGCTTGCCTAGTGTGGGGACCTTAAGTAACTGTACTGTTTTATATAAACCTAAATTTAATTTAACTTTAAAGAAATCTATGTACAACCTTATTCTGGCAATAAACTATTATAAATCAAGTTTATATGATATGGTATTGTATTAAGGAAAATTAAAGTTCGTGTTTAATCTTAAAATAAAGGCTATGGTTGAAATGGTTTTTCAGAAGTTGCTTAATTAATTTCGAATTTCGAATGTTGTTTCCTTTGAACATACTGTAGGTATAATGTACCTATATCTACTGTTTTTTTGCCACGGCGTCAGGTGCGCACCGTGCCTTCGTCGGTAGGTACCCACCCACCTATGTAACAGGTCATATTCACTTTTTCAATAGCTTTCGTAAAATAGTCTTCAGTGAGCGTTACCTTACAACATCGATATCAGATAACCAACCCCTTTCGAGCTTTTAAGATAAGTACCTTAAATGAGTGATCGTAAGAACTATGTTTAGCAAGCAGGTTGCTAGAAACACGGTATTAAAGGTGATACATTAAACATATAGGTAAATATTACTAATGTCATGAATCTTCATAAGAAATTCTCGTTACAGAATATGACGAGGCAAATGTTTGCCATAAAGTAAATGGTGGTATACTAGATTAAATAATAAGTAACCGCTAAAGGCTAACACAGACATGAATTTTTAGATGGTTAAATAAGGTTGATCGTGGTGACGTCATGAGATTGGTGATCTGTTCATGTGGCTAGGGGTGTGGGCCAGACCAGACAGATTTGGGTTAATGTCCACCGTTATATTATATTGCCACTTAACGGGGGTGGAATAAAAAATATGCTCTTACTCAATCACTAAAAGCCTTTACGATTCAACTAATCATGGTAATTGATTTGATCCGGGGTGCTTACGATACATCGATTCCGCTATATACATACATATACAGAAATAATATTGGCAAAATAAATATAAATACAAATTTTTCAACTACCCGCTGATAAGAAAAAAAATACAAACATAATACAGTTACAAAGGGAAACCATGAAAAGTTCCTACGTTTTTCTAGCTAATTGATAGACATTTATAATTCGTACATTACAAACGTAATTATTGTCAAAACGTTTGGTGTTAACTCGTTTACGTTTAATTAATACGACGATGGTGGCTTATCTTAACGATGAAAGCAATCGATGAGACTGTCCTCGTTCGCTCATTACACGGCGGAATATTTCACTATTTTGTAATCTTATGAAGTTATATTTAACCGTCAGCCCGAAGATATTGGTAAATTGACAAAGATTAGGTACTACAGTTTTACACGCGTTTTCTTAGTTGCTCAACCTGATGTATGAACATCGCTATAAAATATTCAGAGACCTAATAAACTAGCCGATCTGTGACGTTAAGCCCAAGATGTACTAAACATGTCCAGAGGCTGCACTTACCAGTATTCGTCCGGTGGTGGTCTGACCGGATATGAGTTCGCCGGCCCAGTCTTTCGCTTCGGTCATGAACGTGCCCTCGAACTCTTGTTTGCCCTGCCGCGCCGCCTTCTGCTCCTTCTGCTTGGGGTCGTTGGGCGCCAGCTCCGGCTCCTTGTGGCAGCAGACGAAAGCGCAAGCGCGCCATAGCAGCACCACGAGTAACCCGCAGATGAAGGTGAAAATCGACGACAGCAGAAAGCACCACCATTTTCGGACACTGAGACAGTCTTCATCTTCAGGATACGTGTCGGTCGACGCGGTAGTCGCCTCTTCCTCGGACGAAGCCATTCCCCGAGGGCGCGAGGCATCCAGTCAAGCGCGCCATGCACGTGCAGCGATGCGCGCGCCCGCACGCCGTGACCGCGCGCGACTGAGCGACGGCGCCCCGCCCCGCGCGGTCGATGTCGCGCGATCGATCCGCGCCGGCGCGTGCCGCACTGCACTACCGACCCGTCGGAACCACGACCATCTTTCCACCCCGTTCACCACCTTCTCGCCTCCGATCCTCGATGCCAACTTATTCAGCCTCACTTCTCGTCGTTATCCACAAACATCGTCGATACCGATACGACTGCTTTTATGACTGCAGATGTTTCCGTAAAGAATTTTTATTGATGCCATAACAGAACTGGTCCTACATAACGTCCGTCGCCACTCGGTGCTATCACTCGATTAGTTCTATTTCTCCGGTAGGTACTGTTAACGTAATTGAAACTGAATTTCGGCGATTTTAACAAAGGTCAATGTATTCAGCCTGTGTCCCGATAAGCGTAGTGCTACGCCGCCCTACTGCGTCAGCGAGCGCTACGAAACTCGTAGTCATCTACGAGCGCTACGATTGGTCGAGCGAAATGCGACCGAAGATGTGTTCGGTTTCGTTCCAAAAGTACCCATTTGTCTTTTCTTTGTTACACGCGGCCTATGTTTTATGTACGCTTCTAGTTAATATAAATGAGGCAATTAGTAGATAATAGAAGTTTTATGTAACAATGATCTATTAAATGTTATGTAACTGAGCTAAAACGATTAATGATATTTTTTATTTAAATTTGTTAGGTGATGTTAATGCGCTAGTATTTTCATCAAATAAATTTAAAAATAGTTTCGGAGATGTTTAACTACCAACATAAATTTATTTAAAGAATCCGTCTGTGTTTAAAAAATATACTTCCCGAGTGGTCATTCGAATTTTATAATACCTACCTTCATTCTATGACAAGGTAGGGTAATTAGAAATGTGTCATTGACTGATTTTTATTTCAATACGTATAACCTAGATTATGACGTGCTTAGGAAGGTGATATCAACCAATCAACAAGTGATCGACTAAATAATAAATAATTATTAGCTGAATAATATTAATTCCGCCTATTTAAGTATTTCTTTAGTGAACGATTTGCGATCCCGACTTTCTGAATTGTGATACTTAATTTTATTTACGTTTAATTCTAGATAAAAGTCTGCCAATAATAGTTCTACATATCACTAACAATTCAGTACTTAATTTAAATGTATACATTAACATTGGGCAATGCCAGTTTGGCAATACGCCAAATAGGCAAAAACTTGATAACTGGGAGATGTCAGAGACCTTTAGTTGCTCTGAATATCGTACAATGGCAAGTTATGGTAGCATCGTATATTATAGTTCGTTGCCAAATGGGTTGTACGTATAAATATTGCATTTAGATGTTGGTAGCACTCTCAACTACGATCAAGAATGAAATATTTGCCAAACGCGTGCTAAAACTAAAGTTGCATGCCATAGTAAAGTTGTACCGAAATTGTGACATTTACTACTATGGTTTTCTATTGTTTTGTTTAAGATATGTAAATGTTTTGCACATTTAGTTAGACTAAACGCGTTTTTTGGCTTTATCATAATTATGTATGTTGTTTAGGTAGGTACCTAGGTACTAGTTAAGTTGTCTTGGTGGTCCAGGAGTTTATGAAGTGGAGTCATTGGGATATGCCTGGTGCTTAAAATCTGAAGCAACCCAATAAGACTTCATCATGTCATAACATGGTTCCTTTTCAATATTATAAGACGTAGTTTCCATGTCTTGGTGAGGTAAATGGTAACCGATTAGTGGCAATTTGATCGCTCCTATTAAAAGTGCCTATCTTGTATCGTATGAGGGATTTCCAAATTATCTCTACCCTACCAGCCACGGAACATGATTTAGATGGTAGGTAGCAGTCTTCTGGCTAATATTTATACATAAGTAGGTAATAGAGTTGCATCTACGTATACCTACATGTAGATATAGGTACTAAATTCCAATTAACATCAGACATAAAGTTTCCGTGCGATCGAATGGAAAATCCAAGATGTTGTTTGGGTAACCTACTATAAGTACCTACAACTACGTACTTACATTTTTCTACGCTTTTACCCGAAGGTAGGCAACTGTTATCCACTAACCTAACAGAAATACTATAAATCCACATTTCTCACCTCTCGTCACAAGTGCCTTCCATAAGTAGCGTAAGTTTAAAAAGTTCGTCAGACTTTTTGAAGAGTCCAACAATGTTCCAAATAAATAACTTAATTCCACCATACTCCCGAACTGGATTATACATTGTGACGGTAACAGGTTGCTGGCTCTTTTCCAACGAACACTACAGGTAACCTATTTGCTAAGCTGAACCACCAAGCGCACCTGGCGATAATTAATTGAATCCAGTTTTAATGTGGGTATTAAGATTTTAATGATATAGTTTGCGAACGAATTCATATTTCTCACACATCTTTATCTGCTTGATTTATGATATGTGGTTATTTCTAACATTTAACATTCACACATTTCTAGGATTTTGATTTCTTCGCTCTTAATCGATTTGGGTATAGGTATTAATTAAGTGATGTACCTACTCGTAAGTAGGTAATTGATAAATATCTGAAAACGACGACCCGATTGGCGCAGTGGCTAATAGATTAAACAGGAACACTGGTTTGTGGGTTCGATCCACGCTTAGGGCAAATACCTATTTGCGGGTCACATGTTCACTCATTTTACGTAACTGTGCATATGAAAAATCGGGCCTGTGAAACGCAGGTTAAATTTCTAGGCACAGGTATACTTAATATTGGGAAACATATCAATTATAATAAACAAAGGAAACCTTATATAAGTATACTTTACCTATCTACATTGTATAAAATATCTTTTACAGATAGACCTAATAAAGGTGTAAATGTCGGTTTTTTTTCCTTCATCCCTTCTGTCGACCTAAAATGAACGTAAAAGAAATGCCATGATTAAATATTATTAGGCGGAAAGAGAACGTGTCTTTGCTTAATGGATGGCTCTATTAAAATATAATTTTACCGAAAGCTGCGGACAGTCAATCTCGTCATGACGTGATCACTGATATACAGAAAATTCGATTATTGACATACCATGTGTGTCTAGCACCGTGCTTAAAATTGCTGAATACTTACTACAATTTTCTAAAAGGTATTTAGATAAGCATCATCATCATTATCATAAGCCGGAAGACGTCCACTGCTGGACAAAGGCCTCCCCCTTAGAACGCCATAATGAACGACAACTTGCCGTTTGCATCCACCGGTTGCCCGCAACTCTGACGATATCGTCGGTCCACCTGGCGGGAGGCCTGCCAACGCTGCGTCTTCCGGTTCGTGGTCGCCACTCGAGAACCTTTTTTCCCCAGCGGTTGTCAGTTCTTCGAGCGATATGGCCTGCCCATTGCCACTTCAACTTGCATAATTATGCTTTGAGCTATGTCGGTGACCCTATGTAGTTCTTTGGCGAATTTCCATATTCCGGATCCTGTCACGCAAAGAAACTCCGAGCATAGCTCTCTCCATAGCTCGTTGAGTGACTCTGAGCCTCTCTAAAAGGCCAACCGTTAGCGACCACGACTCAGAGCCATACGTCATCACTGGGATAAGCATACAAATCAGCAATTACTCCTGTATCCCCTGAATAGGTAGGGGATAGAGGTCCATACCGTACACCCATATCTCTCCACTTCACCAGTCATATCATAAGTCCCATGTAAAAAATTCTATACTATAACTCAATACTGATAAATCTGTCTTTTGCTCGAATAATATCTAATACAAATTGCACCCTTGCATTCACAATTTTGCACTCACAACTTTTAGTCAAAACTGGTCATAGTTACAACCAACTGAACAAGTGATCTCTGCAGTCTAATTTCTGTGTATGTTTAAAAAAAAACAGCCAGTATTAGAAACAAGTATTTATACTTATATGTTAATGAATCATAACAATTTATGTGCACTTAATATAATCAGATTAGCTGATGGTACCTTTCCTTATGTGACAGAGAATAAAGTCAGATTGGTAGCCTAACTGATATCATTTAAATGCCTTTAAATTTTAATATAAACCAGTCTTTACAGACAACTACCCGCTTATACATAAACAATGATAATACCTGTCTTAAAGGAAACCTTTAGTCCATTGATATCTCTATTTTTTGACATGCAAACAGTGGCAGGTATAATTTAATCTATGGCTTAAAATTGTCATTTGTAATAAATAAGGGAGTTAGTGTTAATTTTAATCCTAAGCAGCTCTAACTGTAGTATTATAATATAGGTATTTAATCTTTGCACCCATCACACTGGTTCTCAGGCACTGAGTCTCCAATCCACTTCAAATAAGGTGGATTTCCATTCTTGATTGGCAAAGAGATTACTTCACACACTTTGTAAGGATGGTTGCTGCGGACATACTCTGTTAGTTCGTCTACTTCAGATGTCCTAGTTTTGATCATCAGCAGTGCCTGGAAATTGAGAGAAATAAAATTAAAATCATAACTGTAGACATATTCGAACTTATATTAACTAAAGCCATAACACAGAAGTGTGGTCATGCATACCTTTTATTTGTCAGACAGTATTGGCTGTAAGATATTAAGGGTATGCATATTAACAGTTAAAAAAAAAAAAACAATTAAGTGCTACCACCATAGAACTTCCACAAAATAAACACTTTTAAAAATCATTATATACCACTGTATATAATGATTTTTATAAATGTTTGTTAGCCCCGTATGCCAAAAACAATAATTTAAACAACTAGTACATCTTAGTATTAAAAAGATTTCAACAGTTATCAGTTGACATTAGTTGTAGCACAAAAATGTATACTTAGTCCAATCTATCACCTGGGATTATAGACTTAAGACTTACTTCACTGTCCTCATTGATTTTGCCTTCCCATTCATATATGGATGTGACTTGTGGTATAACATTGACGCAGGCAGCTAACTTGTTCTTCACCAGTCCATGCCCAATAGTCTTGCCCACCTCTATGCTTGGAACTGTCACATAGGCCACCGAGTATTTGTCTGAAAGCAAGTATGTAGTATGGATAATAGTATAAATAAATAATAATATGTATAAATAATAGCGGCATATTGACAGAGGAGCCAGCTTTCAGTCAATTTTGTAGCACGTGAGACTAAACATCTCAAACATTAAAGTATGTATTACGATTATTAAAATACTAGTAAATTATATATTTAAGTCGGTAGTTGTTAGATATAATAAGGTTTTCTAATTAAGCTCTACATAGTTTTGAGCTGCGTTATCGAAGGAAAATTTGCTCAGAAATGGTTCTGATTTATGATGGAGCATCCGGCACTATAAACCAACCTATTTACAACCTGCATAGAACAATTTACATACCTGCGTCCTCGCTTCCTGACGACATAGTTTGAGCTAGTATCATACAAGGCCTAACAAATGAAATATATAACGTTAATAATGAGTTTTTCTTAAAAGATCTCAGCATTTTATGCCGAATTTGACTTTATGTATTCTTCCATCCAAGACTAATATTTGAATTGACATTGTCTTTGACAATAATAATATTATGTCAAAGTCATCCTGGCAGTTGACATTGACAGTGACATTAATGACTTTGGCTAGTTAGTGTTGCAAAGTATTTTTAGATATATTTGTTTAAATGATAATAATGTTATCCTGACCGAATTTCGGTCACGGTGGTCTTTTGTCAGCTGAGAGTAGCCAACTAAGCAGGTGATATTATAGTGCATAAGTATGCGTGCAAACACAGCTGAACTCCCTTTTCCCTCACTCTTTTTTAATACTAAATGAGTGGGCGCTTGCCCACAATCAGTAACTATAAGCATAAACCAAAATATACTTATTTTCTCTATGCTCTATGCTGCATAATATGACACATCACTGGCTATAAGTATCTATTTCAAACTTAGAGTAATATAATCCTCATTTTAAGTGTAATATCTTTGAATTTAATAGTTTAAGATTCCGAACCATAGGATAAGTAAAATATGCGAGAAATCGGCTACACCATATAACATTAGGTACTCTTGTCTGTGAGCTGTCAAAAAACACATTTTCAAGGTTATCTGTGTCAACCGGCTCCCGGTATGCCCACAGACAGGGGTCTGGGGCGCGAATTTTTCATTCTAATTGGAATATCTCTGATTCTAATAAGAGTTAAGGCTATTTTATGAGTTAAACATGATTATGAATAAAAGATTTAACGTATTTGTTAACATTATTATCCCATTTATATTAAAATTAAGCTAAAATACGTCACTCAATATAGGGTACCCTAAAGTTGACTATATTTTCACAAATAAAATAAAAATAAAACCATTCTGCTATGTTATATTATGTTTTATTCATAGATTTAATACATTTAAAAGTTATTACAACATAAACACCACATGTCTTCATACATTAATTTTACACAATTTGCGTTTGAAAAATAAGCACAAAAAATGGCCGCTCAGTTTGCTATCATAAGTGGGCGTCATATTTCTATCTTGTTTACATTAACTCTGGCGTCTGCGCCGGAGATTTTTTGTTTACAGTAACTAGACCTTATCAGCTACAAGTAACAAAAGCCACACAATGGTGTGCTTTATGTATATTGCGTATGAGGTAATCAAAAATAGTACTCAAATCGGGCACAAAAACCAGTACTCGTAAAAAGTAATGATATTTGTTTGTATGTTGTTAATATTAAAGTAAATACATATTTTCCAACATTGACATAGAATAATACATTAGATTTGAACGGTAAATATATATGCTTCTAAGAAATATTTCGAGTTAAATGCTGATAAAGATAGCGAAAAATCGTCTATTTTGGTCAAGAGAGGCTAAGAAAGTAAGGATATATCTTGAGATGGTTTTTTTTTACTTTTACGTGTAAGTCAAATTCAATATAACTTGTTTCCGTAAAAATTGCAATATTCTTTTGGACAATCATGAAGTTTATTCATATATTTACTACAATTAAGTTCGAAATATTATGTAAAATAATAAAAATCTTATTTTTTCTTATGTACGCTACGCAACAAGCCAAACCAGTCAAGTAGCCATAATCATTATATATTTATTTTATGAAGGCTACAAAAGGGCACTTATAAGGCATCCAATCAAGTTGTTAGTTCAAAAGTGTCGTTTTTATGGAGAAGAACAAGCAAAAAAGTTCTTAGTTAGTCTATTAAAACAGTAGGTATTTTTAACAATCCGTTTACAATATAGTAAGTTTACAAAGTGTTTAATTATGCGACAACATTCACGTGGATTTTGAGAATGCTCTCTACTTAAAATTAAACTTATCACTAGGTTCATATATGCATGCACTTACAAGCAGCGTTTCGCCCGAGATGAACTTCCCCCACTGTTGTCCTCAGGATTCCTGCAAAAACAAAAATATTTTTTATTATTTCCGTTTTGTCTTTTTTACGTATGATCGACAGGCATAAAAGTGCAGTTTTATTACGCACTCGCGTGCCCTTAGCAACCTGCAGTAGCCAAAGTAATGTAATAATAAATAATGTAATGTAAGTATGTTTACACAGGATCACTGATAAAGTACGCGCAGTTAGCGGCCGGACGACGGTGCCATGGCGCACAACGTGCCTATTGTTTGATACATTGTTAAAATGTTATTAACTACTGTGTTGCTCATAACTAGAGGATTTGTTCTTTCTATCTATATGTATTGGCTTAAAAAGAAATAATCTATTATCCGAAAATTCCTTTATACGGATGACACTGTTGTGTCACACAAACTAATTTAATAAAATTCTGCATTTCATCAGCTATACAAAAGTCGTTAGTTTATTCAATAATCTCTTAAACAGCTATTAATCAAGTTTAATTATACTCATGCGTGCCGGGCGCCCGGACCCTTTTTTTTTGTAAATCACTGCACTTCTAAGTGTCTTTTTTTGTGATCTATGGCACAAGAGTGGGTATAGAGATTACGACAGTGAGAGATTTTATTTTAGAAAAAAATCTTTGCAATTCGAATAGTTACAGTAAAAAACATGAAATATTTAACTGTACTTACACGAGTCGTTTAAGTTCTGCTCGCGGTGTACCAGTGCGCGGTGTGCCTGTGCACGGCATGCCGGTGTGCGATGTGCCAGGTGCGTGGAGTGCTCCATAGAGCCTGCAATAATTTTTATTATTAGTATGATTAAAATATTTAAAAGATTGATTAGACTAAGTCGAAATGTCTCAATAATTACCCAGTGAGTGATGGTTGGCCTGATCACAACACTAACGGCACTGCCGTAGGTACTGGTGGACGCTATGGCCCTGACTAAGGACCACACATTTTGAGATCTGGAAATAAAAAAAAGTTATAATCAAGCGTCGAAGCATATTTTTATGTATCTACATAATTACAATAAACAAAATTTAATATATTTACCCTGCCGGCACCGGCGTGGCTTGTGGCAACATCCGCGACTCCCTTCGCTGAGAGCCCTCACCATCAATGTTGGTCGCTTCCCACGACCAGATCTTAAATGACAAAAAGCAAAAAATCACTCAACATGCAAACAAACGTTCAAACAAATAAACCCAATAACGCTTAGCCCGGGAATCGAACCTAGGTACCGCATGCACATGCAGAGCCGATAAAATATTATCTATGAATTGAATGTAATAAATTACCTGAGTACAAAATATTATATTCAAAGTTATTAATACCTACAACCTACATCAACACTAAAAACAGCGAAAATGTAGATCGTAAGTACCTAAGATGGTAGATAGGGCGTGGCAGTTTTACTATATAAGCTTAGACCAGGAATCGAACCCGGGACCACATACACATGCAAAACCACATGAATATTATCCTTGAATTGAATGTAATAAATTCACTAACCATAAAATATTATATTCAAAGTTATTTCATATCTACACAAAATACCGCGAAAATGTAGATCCTAAGTACCTACATAATAGATAGGGCGTGACAGTTTAAAACCTGTATTCTAATATCAAAAATCTCAATAACACTTGGCTCGGGAATCGAACCCGAGACCACATGCATATTAAGAACCACATGCATATTACCTATGAATCGAATCTAATAAATACACGAAGTAGGTATAAAATATTGTATTGAAAGTTATTTTATACCTACACAAAAACAAAATCCACGAAAATGTAGATCGTAAGTACCTACATTGTAGATAGGGCGTGGCAGTTTTAAAATGTATACTCTATCTAATATCAAAATACGCAATAACATTTTACCCGGGAATCGAACCCGGCACCGCATGCACATTCAAAACCGTTGAATATTATCTATGAATCGAATGTAATAAATACACTAACCATAAAATATTATACTCAAAGTTATTTCATACCTACACAAACAACCGCGAAAATGTACATCGTAAGTACCTACATGGTAGATAGGGCGTGACAGTTTTAAAATCTGTATTCTAATATCAAAATACGCAATAACATTTTACCCGGGAATCGAACCCGGCACCGCATGCACATTCAAAACCGTTGAATATTATCTATGAATCGAATGTAATAAATACACTAACCATAAAATATTATACTCAAAGTTATTTCATACCTACACAAACAACCGCGAAAATGTACATCGTAAGTACCTACATGGTAGATAGGGCGTGACAGTTTTAAAATCTGTATTCTAATATCAAAAATCTCAATAACACTTGGCTCGGGAATCGAACCCGGCACCGCATGCACATTCAAAACCACATGAATATTATCTATGAATCGAATGTAATAAATATACTAACCATAAAATATTATACTCAAAGTTATTTCATACCTACACAAACAACCGCGAAAATGTACATCGTAAGTACCTACATGGTAGATAGGGCGTGACAGTTTTAAAATCTGTATTCTAATATCAAAAATCTCAATAACACTTGGCTCGGGAATCGAACCCGAGACCACATGCATATTAAGAACCACATGAATATTATCTATGAATCGAATGTAATAAATACACTAACCATAAAATATTATATTCAAAGTTATTTCATACCTACACAAACAACCGCGAAAATGTACATAGTAAGTACCTACATGGTAAATAGGGCGTGGCAGTTTTAAAATCTATACTCTATCCAATATCAAAATACGCAATAACACTTTACTCGGGAATCGAACCCGGCACCGCATGCACATTCAAAACCACATGAATATTATCTATGAATCGAATGTAATAAATACACTAACCATAAAATATTATACTCAAAGTTATTTCATACCTACACAAACAACCGCGAAAATGTACATCGTAAGTACCTACATGGTAGATAGGGCGTGACAGTTTTAAAATCTGTATTCTAATATCAAAAATCTCAATAACACTTGGCTCGGGAATCGAACCCGGCACCGCATGCACATTCAAAACCACATGAATATTATCTATGAATCGAATGTAATAAATACACTAACCATAAAATATTATATTCAAAGTTATTTCATACCTACACAAAAAGCCGCGAAAAAGTAGATCGTAAGTACCTACATTGTAGATAGGGCGTGGCAGTTTTGCTATATAACGCTTAGACTAGGAATCGAACCCGGGAGCGCATACACATGCAGAGCCACATTAATATTATCTATGAATCGAATGTAATGCACTCACTACGTATAGAATATTTTAAACGAAGTAATTTAACACTTAAAAACAAAAACCCGCGAAAATTTAGATCATACCTACATTGTTGATAGGGCGCGGTATTTTTAAAACCTTTATTCTATCTAATGTATATAACTATTTACAACTTAAATATCTTTACGGCATTCATAACAGTAAAATAAGACTTAACAAATTTATCTATTTTTTACATACTATACCTATAACTACACTTACATTTTTACGTACCTACTTGCCCTGACTGACTGATTCATGATCACTGGGGCTACAAACTTGAAATTTTGGCAGCTGATGCTTTGTATGTTGTAAGCACCCACTATGAAAGGATTTTTGGAAATGTCACCCCTAAGGGGGTTAAATAAGGGATTAATGTTTGTATGGAAGTTCGTTATTTTTAAAGTTAGAAACACGAAATTTCGTACACCTGCTTCTGGTTACAAATAATTCAACACGTATATCGTGGTTTTGCAAAATGTAACCCCTAAAGGGTAAATTAGGGGTCGTAAAATACATATTTTTTTTTCAAAAATTTGAATTTTTAGGCAAAATTAAAATTTAAGCGAGCGTAGTCGCGGGCAATAGTTAGTAGAAAATATATCCTTTTCCATAGTATTCTCCCACCCAAAAATTAACTGTCAAACTCACGTCAGACCCTGTCTGTGGCCATACCGGGTCCCGGTTAATGAGTACCTAACATCGAATTTCATCAAAAATTATGCTTTTCAGATAGAAATATACTTTACACATTACATTTATACAAAATACATTAAATGGGCGTGCAATTAGACACTTAAAACCGTCATTTTATCACGTTTTGATTAAAATATGGCTAAAACAAAATCATGCTTACAGTTCGAAAGAGAGAACACTCATGTTACAGACTGATTTTAACAATATTCTAATAACGCACTTATGATAGTAATCAAAGAAATTAAACATTACTTACTGTTCCATGTTGTAATAACTGTTAAATGCACTTATCACAAAACTGCACTCACAAAATCCGGTTGACAACATACGCGGGCGATGGCGCGACACGACTGAAGTGGGGCGATTTTTAAAAGACGTTGGCGTCGTATTTCGGCCAATAGCAAGCGAAATTTAAGCGTCACTTGCTAGCTTACTCTTTCATAAGCAATATGTATGCGTTTGAAAGAGAACGGAACACTATGAACGTTAATATCGGCGCGAAACGATAACCTTGAACACTAACCGAATCCCGGTGTGCGCACAGACAGCGGTTGAATCACGCATACCGGGAGACGGTTAGTCTCACAGACAAGGGGTTATAGTCGGAAACACTGTTATTATTAATAATTATCTCGGTATGTTCGAGACGCATACTTTTGAGAATTCAAATGTGTATTTATATAATTAACAATAAATTGGCACAATATAATATCCACAAATCGTGCGATTGAAAATGCAAAACAGTAACTATTTGTAGTGTTACAGGTAGGTAATATCATAGTCTAACGGTAATATACACTTTAATCAATTTAAAAACAAAGTATCTAATAATAAGCAAGGCAATGAATGACAAATAAAAGTGATTATAATTACTTAGTTAATAAGAACGCAAACTTGCTCACCGAGCAATAACGACTTAGTCAAGTAATAACAAAAAAATACTAGTAGGTAGGTAGGTATATTTAAACAATACAGGTGAATCCTCACAAGAGACTCCCAAGGAGATAAAAGGCACCTAATGAATTAATTGTCTGTTGTTTTAGTAAGTAAGTAGGTAGCTCAACTGAGTCTTGAATGTCTAAGCACTTATTTTAGTCCCTACGTAAATAGTTCTTATGCTAACGTAGACCTAGGAATGTGTTAAATAAATACAAATCAAATATGAATAGCAACAAGGTGATAGTTGTACATATGTAAGTAATTATTTTGTAAAAACAAGTGTATTTAAGTGTCGGCGTTGAGCAGTAAACAAATGTGAAGGTCGTTTTGACTTATTACGTCCAAGAAGGTAACATTAAAAACCAGTTTTAATCATTCAGTATTCATTTATTATTTTTATTTAAGACAATGTTTATTCTTAGCAATGACTTGAATACAATCAAAAGTAACGATTATTCGCTAACCTAAAATAAGATAGAGAATAAAAATGACACAATCGAATTGAATTTATTGAGTAAGTAATTTTACAACATACGGATAAATATTATAATACATTACCAGATTAAGGATGTTTTCTATTTATTTTTGGTAAGTAGTGTTGAAATAAAAGCACAATGAAGGATGATGTGATATTCAACGGACCTTTTTCAAACATGTCATATTTTGAGAATGTGTGGCGCAAAAATAATAGTGTTAAACTTAAAAAGAAAAGAAAATGATAACATCAGTATTCAATTCAATGCCGATATACCTAATTAAATACTTACCTACCTTACAATGGTGAGATGTCTAACGATTTTCATACAAAACCATTTGTGATGGGAAAATTGACAGCCTCTTGTCGCCAAAACTTACATTGTTTCAAATTAATTTATGTAAAATGACAGGCCAATATTATTAAATCAGTACCTACCTACTTTTGAAATTACTCTACTATTAGACACAATCGATAGAGTATCAAATAGAAATCTTGTCTTAAGATAAAATTACCTAATGAATGTTGCCACTAAAGTTATTCCTAATAGGTACCTACTAACCTATTAGATAAAATATTCGTAATCGACTAGGTATTGCAATAAAACTTGATAAAGCTAGTATTGTCAATAATTTTATTTCTATGTCACTTGAACTTTTACTTGTACTATGCACTATGAAAAACAACGAACTAGTACACGCCGACATGAAAAAATCTTTTCTAGTGCGCATGTGTGAGTGCGTCGTAATTCCGAACGATAGACCACTCAAGTATGTATAGTTTCTTGACTTCTTACCTCTAAAATATAATAGTCATGAATCACACAACACTCATATTTTTACAAACTGCGTTCCCTTATTAATTTATCACAAGTTTGGCGACACACGAACAACAACTGGGCACTTTAAGCGACCTCTCCAACTTTGTTCCATTGTGTAGCACCGCCATCTTGCGGTAGACATACTTTTGTATGCAACGGGCTTCATATGCTGGTTGAATAATTGCGAAACCGGCACACGAAGGTGATTTGATACTGAAACAAACAAAGCTTGTTACTGATATAGTTCCATAGCCCTAGTGCAAATTCATAAGTTTATGTAACTCATCTATCCTACTCTGAAATTGCCAGGCTTTTTTCTTCCTGGCTCTTTCTAGCTAATATCACCTTTGTTTCTCTCGCCTGCTTTCACTGAAAACCAGCGTTGTGTTCATGCTCCTCTGTAAGTGTGCATGAACACAGCATTAGGTATGCTGAGTGATGGCCGTTTTGCGCGGAAGTGACGCATATTGTCCCTTCTTACATATCTTTTTTGCGTTTTGTATTCTCTTTTTGTGTCATTGTTACCTGGCACTGTATGTTGCGGCCACGGTGCGAAGGAACACGAGAGATGTACGACTTTTTGTTCGACACAGTTCGCATTTGGCTTAACAATAGGAGTACCGCCTGTTTGTCCTTTTAGGCCTGGCCAGAATTTCCCAAAACTATTCCTTTCTAAGACTATTGTTTTTCTGATCCGACTGTAGTAATCTGCAGCTGCAGCATTGCCAAAGCAACCACTTCTACAATAGTAACTGAATGAATAGTATACACTTACTCGCAAATTTCCACTTTGAATCCCTGTAGAGGACTGTCATCTTTATTTAACACCAGATTCCAATTACCTTCAAAGTCAATGGCTGCTTTTGGATATACCACCTGAAAGCATAAATATACGAAAAGTTAGTATACAATTATAATTTAGTAACTAGCACATCATTTTGTTGACTTGCTTGGTTTCGACGAAAAATGGGGAAAAATAAGTGGGCGATGGCAAAACTTTATCTGTCACCACCAACCTTCTTTTGGACTATACTGAATACTGACGTGATATAGACCAACATTCAGTCAAAAATATTGCTGAAGCGTTTCTGCTCGTTATGCAAGGACCCTTACTGTTATTACTGAAACACACCTTCCACAACAGACACTAAGTTAAATGTACTGACCTTGCTTTCGAAGTTGCACAGTTCTAAGTTGTCCTCTTGAGGTCCCAACCTTTGAGTGATGTCAGGTATTTCTGGCAGGTCCAGTTTATCATTCTGGAACATGCTTAAATCTCCAAGCTGGAAAAGATGATAAAATTCATGTCATTTGGGAGTTTTCCTATTCTGACATAAAACTGAATCGCAAAGCGCGACTGCCAAGCATAAGGTCACGGTATCAATTCCCAGGTTGGGCAATAGGCTCGCCTCCTATTGGGACTTACATACTTGTATAACATAAGTGGCGAAATGTGGGTGGGTATACACTATACACCGCTGCCTACCTTATACAAGCGTGATGTAATTATGACGTACTAAATAAAACACTAGGCGCAATATTGCATAACCGAAACTACGAATTGGCTAAATAAACAGTCCAAGTTTTAATAGAGGCAGTGCCTTCGCCCTTCGCTCAGTTCGTAGCAATCAAATTAGCTATTAAGAAATATTATACTTTCTCAGCAGAAGACTGCGTGAAATTATCACATAATTAAAGTACCGACCATGCATTATGGCCCCGATTTATATTATTTGTACGTCAATTTTGCCTTACTTGACTACCTGTCTTCTTAAATGGCGCAGGAATATCCAAGAGTTCAGAGATTCTCTTTTGAAGTTTCATGACATACGGTTATGTGAAAACATGGCTCCTGGTCCTAAGAGCTGAACGAACCTTACAGACTCTATTACCTCGTATACCTACTATTGTTACAGTCATAAATAATGGAACGTACCTCATCAATCACTCTGTTCACTTGATCCTGTGGGTAGTTGGCGACATCATCACAAATGCCAAGCTTCTTACAATGCTCTGGGATCTCCAGCGGTAATGGTTCGTTTGTCGGTCCAGGGAATACGATCTTCGAGTTGTCGTTTACTTTTTCTGGAAAAATTAAGGAAAAACTTGATTAGGCTCAGTTTAAACTTGTTTTATTTAGAAGTATATCGGAAAAACATTTTTTTTCTCCGTCCATTCTAGTGGTCGTGGCTATTGCTTTCAATAATGAGACAATTTTAAAGTCAGAAGTTGGTGCTATTAAGGTACTTCCTAATGTTAGGTAATACGAATAAAGGAATATACATCCGCGTTGGAATGTCCTTTTTTTCAGTTTATAAATTAACCATAAAAGTCAGAACAATATAACTAATCATAAGGTAATTTGCAAACATCTGTAATGTCGTTTTTTACACCCAATGTCTATTCTTTAGTTTTTTTGGTTTTTGACGGCTATGACCATCACGCATCTTTTACTTTGAGTTCGGATTTTTAGAACTACAAACGTATATATGTATATTATAGCTGTATCATATTAAAAAATATTGTTGATCTATACTAAATTATGAAATCACTGTTCATAAATTTAATAGTAAAATTATGGGATCTACTGCATTTGTAATAACTTACAATCGTATCGTTATTTTTAGACATTTTTAAATTTATGTTCTTTTGTATTAGTCTTAATCCTTCATCCATGGTCAAAATAGAGCTGGAAATCTGTAATCGATTTATACGAATTTTATAAACGATGATATAAAACCTTGAGATTTTTATACGCAGACCACCACCACATGATTCAAATACTGATGTGATACCTTTTTACATTTCGTCATAATACATACACGGGTTGTTTATATGACTGTTGGGATAATACAAAACCTTTAGGCTTCTGTTTACGTTAGGGGCCAGTCTGCCCACCTCTACAAAGTTGCCTATTATAAGAATTATGTACCTATGTATCGAGTATATTTTTATTATAGAAAGGAATACCTTTATGCTATAATGCAAAAATTTTAGTGTCTGCTTCCGAGTTATTATAAAAACGAGAAGTATTCGTCATCCTATTACTAATTATACCTACTTCATATTTATGATGCGGAATATACCTATAATTTATGCCAATTGCTTTAATTGCATTAAAGATATCCCCACGTATTTTGTTCATTAATTAAGTTATTAATTGACAAACATTGAAACAAAACAAACTGGCAAGAATGGCTAAGTTGCAAAATAGGTGGACACCTAATTATATATTAATAAGTACCTATTTATCAAATAGTATTACCAAGAAATTAGTAAGTAAGTATCTACTTAAGTACCGACGTAGGTACATCAAAAACAGAACTAAAGTTTAAGGAAAACTGTGTATTAATTAACGCCGACGAAATATTTGCAACTGCAACACTTCTCGATAAGTTAGCTGTTTGACCATATGCAGTGCGTAAGAGGAGGAAATTGTCAGCAATGAAGTGAATGCTAAAATAATCTGTGTATTGCAAGACATGTAAATGTTCGGCCTTGTGTGCTGCAGTTAGATTAAATTGAGCTACCTTCCAATATGCCATCGTAAAATGCTATCATATTGCTTTACCTAATTAAGGTATTCCAAGTAAACTTATATTCTATAAGAGTAAGTCGGATTAGAAACATCGCAGTTTTACTAATTTATTACGCGGTACACTAATAGTTATAAGTGTAATATTACATTGTACCATACATTGCCACATAAAAATGTGTAATATTCTGTATGTATGATATGATAGTATTTGGTTAAAGGTAATGCAATTTTCCCGATAGAAATTACGTATGAATCTATATGTATTTCGGTTTGTTACGGTAATATATCAAAGGTTAACTGAGTTTGTTTTATGCAAGATGATACTATAATATACGCGTACCTAATATGTAAGTATAGCTGCGAAGTGTAATGTTAGCCATTAGTTGATTGATTGGTAACGGTTTTCGTTAAACTCGTTGCTGTGAGTGTATATTAGCTTGCTGTAATTGTTTATTGGGTATGTTTGGAAAAACACCTAATACAAAAGGCAAGAAATGTTTAAATGATTTAGAATATGAGCGTATGTGCCTATCGAGACATGGGTAATCTTTGAACACATCGTTTTTAATTTATTGGTGCTTGAATGCATTTTTTAACGTTCAGTCCCGATTTAAAAATGACTGTTGATGAAGAAATATCTCCAAGGAAATGTTTTATAGTCTATTGTAGACATCTATTGTAATAACACGTTGTTTGTCTAATCACGTAAATCATTAACTTGTCGTTTTAATTGATAGGTTACTTGAATCACAATTTACTTACATAATTATTTAATTATTGACCTATGGAAAGAAGTAGTGCCTCAAATTCAGGACAAGGCGTTACTGTAACGTACTTAATTGAGTTGACTTTAGACCAAGCTAAATATTATAGGACTTAAAAAATGTGTCAGTGTGTTACCTCGTTTATTTTCCGTGTGTGACTTCCAGCTTAGCACCTTTGACATGTCATCGGACCTCCGTGTAGGCTCTTGTATTCTTAGTTGGGCTTGCATTGGTTTCTGTTGTATATTCCTAGAATTGACTTGGATATTGTCATCCATCTGTTCTTTCATCTGATCATACGACCGGGCCATAGGCTGTTGGTTCATAGGGCCCGGCTCCTGGCTTCTTCTATTCTCGTAGTTGTACCAAGGATCTGTTTCTGCATTGAGGGTGTGCTTGCATTTGTATGCCGACGCCGCCATCTGGAAATTAGAAATGGATTGCTTTGGATAAATATTTTATTTTGTATTCTACTACAAATCCCAGTGCAATATTTTTTACTAACAAGTACATTTTGTTTATCGCATTCTGTTTTTTTGTTTGTTATTAAGTGGTTGCATAAGCCGGGAATACTCAAAGATAAATTAGGCACTGAAGATTACAATTCATAGTGTTCGGTAAACGAGCTTTTCTCTTATTGCACTTTTAGATACTAAAAACAGTTGACACGTCACAAATGTGATTATATAACGTACCTACGTAAATTTTTATTCATAAAAAGGACCTTTGTCCTAATACTCTACTTCAGCTCAGGAAGCCATGTCTTCAATCATACATACAAAAAGTGTACAGGCTCATGTAAGTATCATTTACACTGTTTGGAGTCACCTCGATCAACAGATAACTGACCGTGAACGTTAGCGATTGTGGTATTTAACTGCAAACACTACCTTTATATAGTTTCCACAAACAGATAAAAATAATTGCTACTAAAATAAACTTATCATACAATTAACAGTTCCGAGATATAGGTTTTGATAATTATTTGTAGTGAAACATTGGAGGTTATTTAAATTTTTGTAATGTTATGTCCTCCTAACCGAATTTCGGTCACGGCGGCCTGTCTCAGATGAGACTAGCC
Source organism: Abrostola tripartita (assembly GCA_905340225.1). NCBI lineage: Eukaryota > Metazoa > Arthropoda > Insecta > Lepidoptera > Noctuidae > Abrostola > Abrostola tripartita. The sequence continues at coordinate 5,644,690 of HG996494.1, forward strand.
ATCTGTAAATTTTTGTACAGCGTACATTAACTTAACTGGGCCCATTGGACTAGTGGTCGGTCAAATCGGACGGCTGGCAATGAGGTCCTAGGTCGGGCAGTGTTATTGGGTATCCACAAAATAATTATGAGTGGCAGCACGGAATTTGGACTTGTGCCCGGTTAATAGCAATAGGCTCGCCTTCATATCTCGCGAAATATGGGTGTTGTGTAGGTACCATGGATGATGGAGGAAGATTATATGTTTTCGTTTAGACTTAGAATAAATATTTACAGGTCACCTTGTCAAATCAATTAATGCACATACGCATTTGTCACGCAACAGGGACACGGATACTCTTGCATCATGGCACAAAAAGCTAGAGCTTATCCCCACTCCAAACAAATCACAGGCGCCGGCATTATTGATCAAAAATAACTCATAAACAATTATTATATCTTTCTCAGAAGATCGACTTGGAATATGCTAATTTGGATATGTTTGGCCGTGCTCATATTTTGAAATGTTTGCAATGTAAAGTGCAAGTAGAATTCAAAGAACCTGCTCAAGGCTATGAGTACAATTCTATGTTTGAGAAATCTTATCGTGTGCAGGTAAATGCTAGCAGATGTTAAATATTGTGCTTAATTGCAACAGACGTCATCATTGTACGGGAATCACGAAACTGGAATAGGCTTCCGCATGTAATCGTTTACATCAGAATTACCCTAAGTGGTAGTGAGGTCACTCAATGTAGATCGTATCGACAAAAGCGATGATTCATTATAAAAATTAAATCGGACTATATCTCGTCATACAACTTTAAATAAAATTTGTAAACAATAAGAGCCAAATCCGTGATCTTTAATTTTAAAGTTAAAAATATTAAAATACAGGCAACTAATGCTAGTCCGAAAAAGTATGTAATTGACAGGAATTTTCTTAGAATTTATTTAATCAGATGGTATATTAGCAGTCACCGATAGAGCCAATGTAGAGCAATGCTGAGGAATTACATTTTCGACGTAATTGAATTGCTTAAATTTCTACGAATTAATAAATAAAATTAGTAGGAAGTACAGAAACAAGTTTTGTGTACTTTAGTTTACAGAAATATTATATTTAGCTTGTAGATACTTTATAGTCTACAATCTATAAATAGTGTTTCATTTATTGCATTCTACCTGTATGTATTTTTATTTGGCACGGGTTTCAAGGAAAGTAGTTACTTAAGACTAGGTAGATATTAAAACACTTGAAGGTTCAAAGCCCATAATATACGTAAGCCCTCGTCATAATTTTTTGCAAAGGCCGACGACGTTTTTAGAAGGTAATGATAGATTTAAGTATATATAAATCTTTATTGCTATAGATCGGTGCTCATCAGAATTTTTGAGTGTTGCTCATCAAACAGAAAGTGGGTTATAAAATAATGTGGAGTTAGGTTTAATCCGAAGAGAGAAATGTTAGAGATGGAAAGGTCATCGATACTGGACTAACTTTACCTACCACTTACACGCACTAATTGATCAAAAGGTTCGATTATATTTAATGCTTGAGATTGTTTTATAGGCTGTGTCGTTCAGAGCCAGATCAATCATGATTAGCTCTCTGTTTTTGATAGTATGAGAATTATAGCTAGTAAAGACCTTTGTACATTTCCAAGACCGCTTACAATATATATTTGTGAAGAAAGAATAAAAAAACATGTTTATAAATGAAATTCCTAATACTTTCGAAAATACCTATAATTTCAGCAATAATCTGGTTGCAAAACATTTCACAAGCTTTATCGTAGCATAGCTAAAACCTTTAGCTTTCATCTCTGAACCCTCATCTGCCACCGCCTTAGACTAGGCCACCGCTCATCCTTTATAATCAGTAGTAAAACCTCTTTCGTACTTATCAGATTATTGTCAGCTTATGTGGCATTTTTGCAGATAGGTATTTGCTATACCATACCTACTTTAATGTTAATTTTATCGGCACCGAGGTCATCGGTGTGAATGTACTTTCAATAAAAAACAATATTTTGTCCAACTTTTACATTCAATTAATGAGAGCATTGATAATATTTTTTATCTCTATGTTCATTAAATTACAGATTGAGTACAATTCGATAGGTTAACATACAATTAGAAATTCATTTTTGACTTTTTATTATAATTTTTTAATTATTATTTTATATAGGAACAAGAAATACAGACTATTTAGTTCCATACTATTTAAATAAACTTGCAGATGTTGTACACAACGAAGTACAAGTCCAAAAAGTACTATGTGGAAAACTTGTCACATCATTAGTACGTAATACTAAGCACGTAAGTTTAGCTGAACAAAATCAACTGAGAAATTTAAGACTTCCTTATTATATTATATTTCGAATTAGATATGTTTTTTCAATTTATGTGGTTTCAGTTTAGTTGGGATATTAATCTTAAATTGCAAATCTCCACGACACCGAACATACCGCGCGCGGCTCTTTCTGTGTAGTCAACGGTCAACCTCGCTACACTCCTTGTTTACTAGTTAGTCTGTACCTTACGGCTTGACTTGTATCCACGTGACTATAAGCTAGTGCTAACAGTCACATTAAAACTTCTTCAAGAAGACTATAATAATGTCGTGTATGACAGGGTAATTTTTTAACATAGGGTTAAGAACTATGTTAAGAAATTACCCTAAATTACTCAAGGACCTTCTTCCCGTTGCACTTTTGACATGATATTTTTGTCATGATGGTTTACAGTAACATTCCTACCAAAATCAATGAAATAAAATTTTACTTTCTCATACGATACCTGATGAACTCTTACCGATGCACTCAGAGACGTTAATGAGTACTTAAACCGACACTAAGTAAAGATATCTCAAAGAAAACCTTTACTCAGTGATAGTTTAAGTACTTAATCATTAAATGTCTCTGAGTTCGGCGGTTAGGTGGGTAAGGTATGCATAGTTGTTCGTCTATGACATGGTGAATTGTCGCCTTTTAATGCAGATACACTTTTTTACTAAACTACCAACGTAACTACGTACATTTCATGGTTGTTTGAGTTTATAACATTGATTACACTGTGATGACGTCAAAAAGTCATTTAACATAGAAAAATTACGCTTTGGAATTTCTAAACATGCTTTGATTTGAATACATACCTCTAGATGTGCCGCTAGTTACGTTTTTCATTGTACCACTGATAGTACCTAAGTTATTATGTTATAAAAACATAGAAGACTGTAGACTTGGCTTGTTATAAAATATAAGTCGACTACACCTTTGAAAGTATGGTCGAAACGAGCGATTTTACTGTAGTACAATTTTTATTATTCTATTTTATTAAAAATAGCATTAATGTATTGCAAGAAATATGTACCTACCATAATTATCTCATATCTGTAATTACAGTATAGTTCTAAATTAAAGCCTACGATACCTCTTAAAAGTAATAGAACTCTTAAAAAACAAACGTAGGAATGTGCGATATTTTAGTAAGGTTTTACCTGACATTGTAAAATTAACTCCATGGTTATACCATTGTAGTATAACATCATAATATTTACAATAGTATGGAAGTACTCAGATCCATTGCAATGGGTGTGGTTAGGATGGATACTTGACTGTATTGTACCTTAGATCTAAGAGGCTAGCGTATGTAAATAGAAGGCGTAATGTAAACAATTTAAGTAGGTAATTAACGAAACAGGTTTAAATATTCAGTGACCGCTAGTGCTACACCATAAATATTTACAATGACTAATTTAAAACAAATTGTTCATTCATTGACTTGCCACTTGTTTCTTAGTACTAACGATAGTTCTGTAACTAATAGCAGGTAGGCAGATACATAAAGCAAGTTTTGTAGTTGTCATTGGTCAGGAGAAATTACCGTTTGAACCAAGTTCACAGACCGTTACATTAATCCCATTTTACCTCATATAATATGTACGATATAAGAAGTTGACTAGTAACGTAAATAAGAAGCTTTGATGTGCTCCACGATGCCAAACATAGGAACAGGTGGCGCAATCATGACCCTCAGCAATGTGGAACACGATTCGAGGAGGAGGAGAAACCTAAATAAGCTTCAGGAAAGAAAAATACCTAGTGTTCCATGATTCTGGATAGGAAAATACTCGTAGGTACTGGAATCTATGTCAAGTCAATGAAATTCTAGAGTTACCTAACAAAATAAATTCCACACAAAACAAAATGTTTTTACTTTAAACAAGGTTTACTTTATTTTGAAACCAAGAATTCGTTAATGATAGGTGTTAACCAAAATTAAGCCTGGCTTGTTGTGTTCGTATTATAACCAGTTATAATGAATCACTAACTACTGAAGGTTTTTTTTAATTATTTTCGTATCTCCCCTCTTATGGGGTTACTTAATTAATGGGTAGAGACTACGGAAGAAACGGATGATGTGGTGAGGAACTTATAATGATTATTATTAAATATTTAATACTAGCTATGTTAATTGCTGTTGATACGAAACTCTAAATAAAATGCATGTAGCATTTGCATTTACCTAGTATCTATTCCATTTTTTTATTATGATATTGCTAACTCCATAATACGGGAAAACCGACAGTATCGCGTTGGATACTGAATAAGGAATAACGTTATTACGTCAAATGGATGCGAGTTTATGAAAAATAATAATTGTTATTTATGTATTACTCATATTATATAATAATGAACAGTTTTAATTAGTAGACGTCATTATATAATCTAATGACATAAGTAACCCTCCATAGGCGGTTATAGTAACGTTTTTGACGTCATATTCATATTGCATTTTAATTAATATTATCAAGCCACAATTTGTTTCAGTTTACAGCAAAATATTATAACCTTACTAAACAGGGTTTGCGGTTGAACTGCAATTGTAGGTAATGATTATGAGAATAGAGTCTAAGTAGAGAGCATCTACGAGTAATACTACACTAGGACGTCAAGCGCATTCTGGGCGGTTTACGTCGCTACCAAACTTGTTGACTGACCAATCTCTTCATCACTGCATGACTTTTTTCAATAAAACAAGAAACAAATGTAAAAGAAGAATGCGTCTAGTTAAAAGGATGTCATGTCCTTGCTCTTAGTTTTAAACTCTTTTTAGTGCATTATTGTGTTGCATGCATGTCCCAACACAACAAATTATTATGTAACCTTAAATGATAGAGGAAAAGATCTGGGAAACCCAAATGTTGTCACTAAACAAGTGCTGGCAGGTAATGATTATATGAGCATTTATTGTTTCTGCTGTAGCTTGACGCTGGCCGGGTCTATTATTCAAGTCTTTTTGTTCAAACGGTTATGTTAACAAAAAGTTAATTACATCTTCATCACGTAAATAAGAAGTTTTGAAACGTTAACTTTGTCTGAGGTACAACAAGATTCTTTCTAGGTTAGAAATTCGTCGAACGAATTCATTTTAGCACATAAACAAAACTCTTTTGCTATTTTGTACGATAGTGTTGGAGGTGCAGTTGATTGATTACAATAAAAATCTAAGCTGTTAGCTGGATAGCATCGGAACCATTAGTTAAAATGTGTTGATATTCCTAAAGTTCGCACTTAAGAAAAATAAGTGTTATTTCCAGTGAACAAAAAGACACATACCTAGCGATAGAACGATAGAAGCGTAATTGAATGGAACACAAAGCGTGGTTACGTGTATCATGATCATGACAGTAATACAATAATTACCGTATCAGACGCCTTTATCTTTGCGCCAGACTCACGAGATGTCAATACACAAGGTTAATAATAATACATAAACTCCATTTAGCTTCTTCTAACGAGTCGACAATGGCACTAAGAATATGTTATGTTTAACACCTTCTGTACATTGTGAAATGCAAATAAAGTATATAAAATATGCTGTAAAAAATTATAGATGGTAGGTACTTAGTTTGGTAGCAAACTGACTGGCCAGGGTACGCCATACGTCGGCAAACTCTTGACTAAGTTACAGCCTCACGACACAGTCATGTGTTTAGAAAGGACTACAAACTTTTGTTTTTTCCGGGAAACAGCTCTCGTTTTTCGCGGGTGGAACCTGGAGTTATCTAAGTAAGAACGACTCGAGTTCTGGCCAAATTGCCTTTTAAAGAGGCTCTTTTGATAAATCTAGATGTATTTTTCCATATAATAATTACAACTTTGCACAGCTACGATTGCAACCATGTCGTATAAATTCCCCCTGCAATACTTTGTTTCCTTCAATTGATTGGTCGTCGCAATATGCGTGGGAAGGTAGCCTCGTCAAAATTAATACGTGTACTAGTTTTAACTTCCTATTGACTTTACCGCAGACAAGTAATGATTGAACACCGGCTACCTCGCTTATAATTTACACAGTGTTTTAGTAATGATAGGTATGTACTTTTAATGTTAGTTCATGGTCATTGGGATCGACACTGTTTATGAAATGGTGTTCTCGTAAATAACTTAAACAAGTATGAATTTAAGATTAAGCTTTTATTTTGTGCACGGCGCTTTTTAAGTTTCAATTTTTTTATCATAGCCAATGTTTGTAAAGAGTTAATTCCTGCCGTTTTATTCTAAAGACATCACTTACGAACTCACTTCTAAATCCGCGATGAGATTTGACACTAGCGCTACCAAGTATGATGATAATGATAGCAAGGTGACGTGTGAGACAACTTTCGAGATGATGTTAGCGTTTCAGAATAGCATAGCCAAACAGTTAGTTGCCTTATCGTATTTCATGTACGAGTAACAAGCACACAGTGAAATCTTCGTCCGACTTAGAATCTGAATATAATCAAGGGACTATAATTATAAATGGAAGTCGTTATGGTTCTTTTTAAAAAAATACATCAGTGTTTAACTGTTTAGTGTTACAGATTTCGCTGCATATATTTTGCTGAGCTTGTGATAATGAAATCTAAATTTGTATTTGAATACTAGTCTATAGCTTTCATACTTAATTAGAAATTTTCATTCATCTCCTCCAATAAAATGTGAAGTCAATGCGGCGTGATTGAGTGTACTGACTTTCGTATTTATTACTATTTAGTAGATGTGCGAATACTTCGTTAATATAAATAAAATAATAGGTATGTATATTGAATTGGCCAGGGCAGGGCAAAGGCCTCCCTTTCCTTCCTCATATGAATATTGATATAAATAGAACCTGTATTCAGTTCATCTCTACGTTTCATTAGTCCGCGAAAAAGTTTCGACATCTTTCAAACTTTCTTAAATACATAATAAGATTGGCTTACTAGGGTGGTCATGATAAGACATACTATGCTATAGACATGACTAGCTGCGCCCCGCTGTATTACCCGCTACATTGTTTCGGGATAAAAAGTAGCATAAATGTTTATCCAGGTTGTCAACTACCTCCATACCAAATTTTAGCAAAATCGGTCCAGTCGTTTGGGCATGAAGAGGTAAAAAATTTACAAACATACAGACACACAAACACACTTACAAACTTTCGCCTTTATAAAAATGTTACTATCGTCTTTGAAAGAGAAAGGATTATTGATTTATATAAAAGTTCAACGTTTGTATACGTTTATGAAGGTAATCGATACTTGATTGATCATAGATCAAGCGCCGCTAGCTATAGGTACGTGTGACGAAACCTGCTCCATCTGGGGAATACCTCTCATAGTTAAATCGCGTGTTTTGCAATGTATTTATAGATTATCAATCTATATTTAAATATACAATTAATTAACATTTTTATTTATAGGTTTTTTTCAAATATATAAATTTCCCACCGTTTGTGTTTTCCATTATCGTTTCGATATCTATTTATAAATCTGTGAGACGATAAGTAGGTATAGCAAATGCTAAAAGAAAAATTTGGATTTAAAAGTAGGTAAATATTAGTTATTACCTAAGAACGTCGTGTCATGGGATTTAAACAATATTGAATTTTCCATTCCGTAAAAATCCTTAATTACTTATAGTTACTTCATTTTCAAAGAGGAGATACTTATTCCGCTAAAACGACCACTAAATTTAGTCGCAAAAGAAAGTGATTGTATCAAACACGTATTTGAAACAGAGTTTTTAAATATGTAATCTTTTTCGAATGTGCTAGACAATTACATAAAATAAATCATTCAGTCATATACAAAGCAATATCATATCTACCAACTCATTTAAATTATATTACCTAAGTTACATATTTCACATTTCAGGAAACAGGTACAAAATATTTCAGTACTGCCTTATTTATTACAAATGCCTACGCACCATATCCGTACAAAATTTGCCTGTAGATAACACGATTGCATTGTTAGGTGCATACGTTATTATTTTGTTAGGAAAAGCGAACAATTTTTTTTTCGCATTTCAATCTATTCTTCATAAATGTCATGTTTGAAAATTCTTTCTAATTTTATTCCATATACATACTTGAATACTAAGAATACCAATACGATTTCATTTTAATCTACTTCAAAAAGGAAAGAGGAGAAAATATTTATAGGCCGGTATAATTTTTTTTAAAGTTTTTCAATCCGTAGCCTATTTGAAATGACAGTATACCATTTCAAATAGGCTACAGTTTTTCACTTAGATAGGCGTACCTTCGGACAAAAACCCATGTATCGCATGTAGAGCACATTTCGATACCAGTCGATATTTTATTTGGTACAACTTACCATTAAAGTCGGTTGTGTTTTTCTGACCGGCGCGCGGCGTGGTGCAGGGTTTTTCATGTTATTATGATCTATATAAATATTATGATTCATTCCATTATTCGGACTAGGGACAAATTTTTATGTGACCTAGATAATAATGTAATTCATTTGTTTTCAAATTAGACGTTAGGTAAATGTCCTGGAAAATAATACAGTGGGAAAATGTTTTTTTTACCGATTACTTGAACTATGACATTTTTGTACCTACGTTTAAAAGCTATAACTTTAAGTTATTTTCAATGACAGGAATTTGTTGTATCGATCCTATATTCAGCAATGAATAAATGATGTGTCTTATAAAAAACTTTACATTCAACGAGTATTTATAGAATAATAAACGAATACTATTTTTAAGAGCGAGGTATACATAACCAAACGTTTAATTGTAAATTATAATACTGAAAGAAGCTGTAGTTCATCAAGTTTTAGTTTAGTATTCGTACCATTGCTGCACTTGTAGAATAAATAAGTCAGTAACCATCTAGCAATTTTCCGATACTGTGGGTCAATGGTTTTCTTAGCCTAGTTTAGCTTTTATCTTAGCCTCAGCCTTAGTCAGTGTTACATGGGCTTCGTACGAGATCAAGAGCTAACAAATTTAACCCTGTTGCTGCTACAGTATTATAAAGATAGTTGTTACGATTGACGGGAGTATTTGATTTTGAAATTCTGTGTTTTGAACGGATCGCATTTTAGGGTCATGGTGGGCCTTTTTATTTTTATTTATTACTTTATAGGTCTATAAGCAAATAAGCGTATTGAGCAATGAGTATTTAGTTATTTAGTTAAAAGTTATAACTTCATGTAACTAAAATATAAGTGGACAATCATTATTCAAGTTTTCAACTTCCTATTCCGTCTTTTCAACCGGTTGAGATAAACCGATCTGCAGCCTGCGAGATTATATCGTTGATGTAGTAAAACTTAATATCTATATTGTTTAGTCATGTAAACACAGATGATTAGAGAATGCTCATTATAAACCAATTAAATCAGATTGCATTCGATATAATTGTTCGTGCTCATCGTCTACGAGCGGTAAAAGTGTCTTGGATACTTTTACTTTCAATACAATGCCGTTACACACAGTAAAAGTATAAGTGAATATGTCCGTGTCATTGTTTTTATTAAAGTGAAATTTGTTTAATACTTTCCTTACTACCAATGCCTTATTGAGCTTAAGATTTTCTTGATTAAAAAAATATTATTAGCAAATGATTTAGCAGTCTTTATTTATTGCATTCGTATAAATTTGACTATAGTAAAAAGAATACTATGAATAATTTTGTTTCGAATGTGACAGCTGATCCTATCAGTTACATAAAGACGAGATTTTCACTGCGATACAGGAGCTTAACGATATTCTATGGTATAATATACCCATTATAATGTTGCAAACTAATTTGCATAAAAAATAAAATATTATAATAGCTCGCCAATAAATAGTTCCTTAGCACGTATTATTATATTTAAATAAATAAAATACTCACAACAGTTATCCCAACCAGTAAATGTAGAGTCCAGGCCATCGTTCTGCACTTGTGACACTCAAAACATTATTTTTTTACAAATCCGGCCACAACGAGTGGTAGTCATTCAATAATTACATATCGAACCGCGACACTATTTATGTGTTGATATGACGTAGGCATGCGGTTTAAGCGAAACACCGATATCGATAATACCGGCACGTACACCTGTTTTCGCGGACAGATGTCAACTGCCGTACACAGTTGAACTGACCGGCCTGGTTCAAGACGTCGCGTTGTCATTCCACGACCATTATGTTAAGACCTCTCCGTTTACTATTCACATACAGTCCTAGCTGTTGTAATTGAGACGGAATATGGGGCGGGGGAGACCACTTTGTATAAGCTGTTGGTAATGACGTCAAATTGTTGTATTAAAAAAATACGTTGACCTATCCCATTTGCAATATCTACGCGGCCTTAAGTTTGAGGTAGGTAATTTAACCTGACTAATATTATAAATGCGGCAGTGACATTGCCTCTGTGTGTGTTTTAAATGCTAAACTCCTGAACCGAGTTTAATGACATTTTTTGCGGGGATAGTCTACACCCCCCACGGAAGGACAAAAACTACGCTGATCGTGGTACAACTTTCACGAGATCATCAAAAGTCTGAGTATAAACCATGGTAGGTTTTCCTCTCAAATGCTTAGTAGAGTCACAAAAATATATCAATTCGATATTAAGCTTGCAGTAAAAAGAATAATGAAGAAGTTACGAGTAAGATAATTCTTCCATAGTTGTGATGACATATTATATAGAAGCTTAGCATGGGCAACATGCTAAAATGGCACCAAAAGTCATATAAATTTGGGTTGGTATTATCGTTTCAGTGATTTATAGCTGTAAAGGTATAACACTGAGTTGGTAATCATAGATTCCAACAGATAATACCTGACGTCACCCTTAAGACGTAAATACTAAAAGGGAACTTGAAATTCGATGGATGCGAGCAGCGACACGGTGGCTCAGTTGGTTAGAGCAGCGCCACGGATCGGCGAAGGTCGCGGGTTCGAATCCCGCTCGTGTCCAACATTTTTCAAATTTCCTTTATCAATTTAGATTCAAGCTTAGCATGGGCAACATGCTAAAATGGCACCAAAAGTCATATATTATATAGATCTGAATTTCAAATTCGTCACCACTTACGTTATTTAAAGTGACCTTTCACCTCGGCAGCTGCATTGGCGGCTATTTAGAGGGATCATGTAATAATTATTTTATTCCATTTGAATATCTGCATTTCATATCTATAGCGCCGGGATACAAGTAGAGTGTAGAGTGCTTCAACGTGTGATAATAAGTAGTATAAGTACGTCCGATGATTTCTTCACCACGGCGTGTACTCTTTTGATGTGGAAATTTGTTGATGGTGGTACGAAGGAAAATCTAGCACCTTTTTAGTCTTCGAGCGATTGTTTGGTAGGAGTCATCGCAGTTCATACCCACATGAAAATAATATGCGCTTTACCGCTGTAAATGTTTACCCAATTTGATATATAATGTATGTAGATGGACACAACAGTTTTTTGTTTTTAGGCCATTTTTTGGACATTATCATCATCATTATCGTAACCAGCCGGAAGTGCTTGGCAAGCGGCTTGGGGATCGCAGTATTGGTGATCAAGTTGCAAAAGACGCTGCTGCCCATCTTCTCTGGACTTTCGCTTAGTAGCCACGACACCCACGAGAGGAAAGGAGGTGGTCAATTCTACGTCGGATACCACACGGTACGGATGGACATTAGAACAAGGCCAAATGATGGTATGAGTGGTGACTTCTACCTATCATTGTAATTCTATAACCATTAAGAACCATAGGTAATAAAGCATAAGGTCTCCCATTAAATAATTTGACTGTCTCGGAAACCGTAATGAAATTATTTTTTATTAAACAAGACTTGTCAAATGTGTTGTCAAATGGTTAAAATAACTTTGTTTAAGCTGCGAAATAAATAAGTGCGTTGCTTGGGGGAAAGGCAAGGTGATATTTGGTATATGATGCAATGGCTTCATTACTATCTCCAGATCGTCTGGTATCTAATATTAGTGTGTAGTTAAATTTAAATTATATTATGTTCATATCGATATTAAAATATTACGAATGCGTATACTCGCTCATCCCTAGTACATACACATAGTTTCCTTAAATAAGTAGATACTTATATTTATATTTAGAACATAACAACAATACATAATGAGCTCCTAATTAAATCATTATTATAATAAAGAGGAATATTTTCCGATGTAACATAATGTGGTGAAATGCATGTCCGCTGATTACCCTAATTAAATGGCTATTTAAAGTAATGGGTTTAACGGTAATCCCTTAAATTGCAATAATAGGTAATTGACGACTCTTTAAAAGGAACCATTATTATAAGAGAACAACGTGTCGATTAGGGACATAATTCATTATCATCATCGTCAGCCGGAAGCTATCCACTGTTGAACGAAGGCCTCCCATTTTAGAAGGGGGGGTTTACCATAATCCCCACGCTTGGCAAGCAACTTGGGGATCGCAGTGCTCGTGGTCAACAGAAGACGCTGCTGCCTATCTTCTGGATTCCCCCCCCCCCTCCCCTTTCTGAAAGGGGGAGGCCTTCGTACTATAGTGGACGTCTTCCGGCTGATGATGAATAATAATATGATATCTAAAAATTTTAAATGGTTAACGAAAGAGTTTACATATGTACATTTTACTAAAAGCGGTCTTTTTAACAACAATTTCTATCATGGTGGGTTTTCACATGTTTATCATTTTACCTATCAGAAGAATATATTATTTATAGGTAACCCATTATTTATAGGTACAGAAATAATTGTAATATTGTGAAATACGTATCATTAACTTAATTAACTGACATCAGTTTCGTTTCATTGCATGATATGTGTGATTCAACGCATATATATAAATTAATTTTCTAAAAAAAAAAGAATGAAATGTTTTTAAAGTTTACATAATAGGACAAAAAAATTGTTAATTAATAATAAGTTGTACAACATATTTGAGATTGAACATTTATGTACGTATGCCTGTGAGTTTCTTTATTCAGGTATTCTGGACTTTTTGTTTGTCTGTTGGGCCAAAATTGGTACAAATTACATTTAAAATTAGTTCCTAGACATGCAATCTGCTATTATCGCAGCATATAGAGCCAGAGGCGTTTGCGTACGTACGCGTTCATATCCGGAACTGCTTGACCAATTTGAATGAAGCTCTTAGAATTAATGTAGTGACTAATGTGCTTTATTTTTAAAGGTTCTAGTTAATTAAGTGGGTAATTCCAGATTACCCCAAAATGTTCCTAACGACTTTATACGATTCGCTTTTTTCACTGCTTCAATGAGACAGATTTACAGACATACAGAGATTTGTATTATCACAATTTAATTAATAATGATATAAATTGTTGTTTTTTTATGGAGGCTCAATGTTGTATTGAAAGTTTATTATTAGGAAGTTAAGTGGCGTGGAATTGTATTACGATTTCACGGTTAACGACATCATTAAAAACTGAATGCTCTTGTTTGTTAACATACTCTTACTTATTCTAAGAAGCTAAGATGGCGTGGTGAAGCCAAGGAACGTGACCACAGCTATAGATTTTTACTCGTATATAGTACCTACGTAGTATATGAGATACTCGTTGTGACCCGCGTTAAATTTGCATGAATGCAGGTGAAACTGCGAAGCATAGATTGTATTGTTATAAATTATATCCCATGAATCGTTATAAATTATGTTATGATGTAACAAAGTGTAAGCTATTATTACTCTAAAGCTTCATAAAAAATCGTGCAGTAGGATTTGCGTGAAGAAGTAACAATCCATCCATCCATCTGTCGTCACAAACTTTCGTGTTTATAATATTAAGTCCGTAGTAGGATAATACGCGAAAAAAATCCTGAATTCCAGACTAATTGTATACTTTAACAGGTATATATCGGAAGTTTTGGTGGTCTTGCCATCTCATCATCAGCCTCCCCCTTAGAACGTCACAATGAACGACAACTTGCCTTGCCGTTGCCCGCAACTCTGACGATATCGTCGGTCCACCTGGTAGAAGGCCTGCCAACGCTGCGTCTTGCGGTTCGTGGTCACCACTCGAGAATCTTTCTTCCCTAGCGTTTATTGGCTCTTCGATCAATATGAACTCAGAACGGAAAGAGATTTAAAAGACGTTTTGCACGTTTATCGCTTCCAGTACCGCCAATTACTCTTATGTCCTAAATGTGTTTGTTATGAGGTCAAATCCGAGAGCTGCAGTACCTTAGAATAATCTCAACACAACTACCGCTTGTTAAAACTTATCTCAGATCAGAACGTCTAGAAAATGTGAGATACATTGTAATTGAGTTGCAGTGAAATTTGATTACCGGTGGATATATTTATCGTTGCACTTATCAAGTCACTATGTCAACATGGCGCCGCCGGTTCGCCGCTTCTCAGGGAGAAAGTTTTGCAAATTGCCTCGTATCTAAAACCAGTTTTAAAGCGAAATTGTAATAAATACAAGATATTAAACAGGGAGCGGATTAAGAGAATGTAATCTTATTATTTATCTTAGATCAAGAATATAATCCTACATTGTGATGAGATCGCAGAAGCTAATTTTTTCTGTACCGAACTACCGACTTTAAAAAAGTAGAATGTTGTAAATTAGATTTTTTAGATTTTTCTTGTTGTTTATCGATATTATCATAGTATTATAGTGTTATTTCTTGTTGCTTAAAAAAACCTCGTTTCGTGATGGTCCCATCTTAATTAGATCCTCTAACTCTGCTATAAAAGTTGGTGGTTATTTGCTTAAAAAAAGTTACTCTATCGCTGTAAGATGAAGAAGAATGAAGTAAATTAAACAAATAATAAAACCTTTAGTTCTTTTAGATGTTAATTCGAAAATTTATTTGAGGACTGTATCGATTAACATTTATTTTGAACTACACAGATATTTTATTTACAATACATTACAATATAATTATTCAATACTCATAGTACCTACGTTAAAAACAAACAATTATGCATCGAAGTATTCCTCTTCATCGCTGTCGATTGGTAACGTGCCCAAGCGGCTGGCGGCATTGCCACGTTGAATGGCAATGCTAATTCTATGGCCGAAAACAAGCCAGCCCATTGATCAAGTGAAGAGTCGACCAACCGTTTTAATCTCTAAATGTTTGATGTCTCTAAATAAGAGACGAGCACTCGGACCCCATGACCCGATTGTTTCGACCCCAAAAGGTTTAAAAATATAGTTACCAATTAGGTTGTTATATTTCCGCCGTTTGAGAGTCTCAGCAGCTGCAGCAGCAGCACCAGAGCAATGCTGTGCTGGAAACATGAGATGGCGCAAGCGTGTCGACACATGTTGCATCCCACACCAAAGACCTACCCAATTTCCATGGCATCAAAGACATACCGTCTGGTCTCTTTCCATCGTCACGTACCAAGCCATTCAGTTCTAATATAGCTAGCACGCCGGCGGTGACAAGAGCACGACGATGACGATTATTGTCATTTAAATTTGCGTGCCGCGGTATGCGACCAGCGCTCCTGGTGCAGGGCAGGCAGGCAGGACAGGCCATGGCGCCCGAGGTTGTCGACAGCTTCACGACAGTGAAATTAGTGAGGAGTAACACAGGGTGCACCTAAACGCAAGCTGGTGGCAATCCGAAAAGTGTTGTCGTCCAACAGCGTTCCTATAATGGACGACGGAAGTGCCTGAAGCCTAAGACCCGACTTTCATTCACCCACAGTCAGCAAACGAGCACGCTCCGTAGTGTTGATTGACGTCTTAATTAGGTGTTTCTGTATCAACCTACAGAGCAGCTCATCCCACGGACGTTGGGACAAAAGTATGTCGGGTAAATCCGCATTCGGGCATGCTAATTTCCAAGCATTCACTGCCTCAGTCATGCAAAGTACCTCAAAATCAACCAACAAAGTGGCTAGAATATTTCTAGTTAATTTTTCGATACCGTGGACCGATGACAGGATAAGGGCAGGCTGGTAAGCTTAAACTGCCAACTTTACGGACACCCAACCCACCTAATCTAATTGGTAAAGGGGCTTGAGACCACGCTCGGTCGTCTAAAGCCACATTAAGAATTGTAGTAAGGGTGTTTCGTATAATTTGGTCAATTTTTTCCAAAAGGTTCGCATGTTTTCGCATGACTTTCACACATATTTTTACTTTTAAATAGTACTCTAAACTGTGTATTCGTCTGAATTATAACGTGCGTAGTCGCCAACGCCTGCCGATCATTTATTTGCAAATCTGCGCGCAAACCCTCAACTACAACTGAAACTCATCAGGCATTCTTTTATTTTTCCTTACGTATGTAAGTATCTAACTGAATTACTTATTTCTTTTTTTCCTTTAAAACAGTCTGATGTATCTCTTCTTAGTTCATTAGGAGTGTAAGTATTAAAGTGAACAGGAATTATACAGCAGTTTTAATTAAAAACATAGCACAGTATCTATGATGTTATATATAAAAAGAGGCAGTATGGGAAACATGACAATTTAAAAAAACCTGTTATCCATGTTACCTAAAACAGTGTTAGCGCATATCCACCTGGTGATATTTGGACCTGCCCATACTTTGAAGTCCCTTTAGGTAACACAATATTCGATTCGTGACATCAGCATAAGCATTATATGTAATGAATTATATGTATGTATAATTGTATATGTATAAACTATAAAGGGGAGAAAGGTAAAGGAATAAAAAAACATAAATTTCCTATATAACAAGGTCTTTAATTTTATAGCCTTATTCTGACTAGTAGCAATGAAATTCTAAAATACAACACAGTAGAAGCGTATTCTACAAGAATTCTTATTTAATAATGTTTCTTTAAAATAACTTATAGTAGCTTTAATAAATACGATATGATTAAGTCAGCAAAACAGTGAATTTTGATATGTTTTACTAAATAAACGCTTAACTTCAGCAACAGTTAAATTAATAAATATTTAAATGCTTTTGATAAATATCTAAAAAGAACATAGTGCCCACTTAAGCGAAAACTTATAAAACAATCTGTGTCCAATGAGGTTCTAAGGAAAAGAGATCCCACTCTTTTTTCAAACATAGTAACACTTAATACTATATTTCGTTGCGAATTTATTCAGCATTCTAAATGCCTTTGGATTTATAGTGACAGGAGCAGCAGACGGGAAGGTCCACCTTAACCTTTTCAGTTCCAGTTTTACCATCATGCACAAGGAACTCCCACACATTGTACTTCTGTTTGCAAAACGGTTGAAGGCCCACTGGAACAGTAAACTCCGTGAAACAGGGACTGCCTATTTCCCTGAAAAAGAAAAAATAAATCATTGTTAAAAATCAGAAAGAAAATATTTTACTGGTCTATATAAGACAATCGTTCATTTTTATATTTTGGACTTGCGGAAATAGCCACCAAAAATGAGATAGGTATGACCAAAATTACTGGGAAGACCAAATTAGTCTTTGTACATGTAATTATGATTATTAATAAAACATTTTGATGCTATCGCTATCAACGAAACTAATTCAAGCTGTTAAAGGGAATTTCCTTACTGAAAACCCCGTCAAAAAGAAACTGCTTGACTTAAGAATTCATGACATCACGTTCGGCATAGTTGACACGTTGTGACGCGCTTATGGGACCAACGAGACGGCCAAGTCAAATCATGACAGAATACAAAGTACTTAAAATCAAGCCAGGAATTCCCAGAGGTAGATTACGGCTATGTTCTCCTTTATCAGAAACCCAAACTAAACTATCTACCTACATAGGCCACTATAACATTTATGATGATTATTAAACTAGATGTTTAGTTGCATGCGTTCTTGGGTGGCGTTCCGAGTGCGGACACAGGCAGCGTAGTGTGTAGGGTGGTGTAAGAATTGAGGGTAGATAAAATCATCTACATGGGGATATGACACCGCAGTCTCAGCCTGCTTGTTCGTCTCATAAAGGGTAGGGAACCTTACATTGGGCTTATGAAGTCGCTTGCCATTCTTTGGACACCGATATAAAATGTTCTTCTAAAGTATTATAATAAGTACTTACGCGCAAGTCTCTAGGCGCACCAGCTGCACATAGTTCTCCTCGGGAGCTTGGACGACTGTACGCCAATCTCCTTGCGTGGTCTTCACTTTGTAGAGGGGCTCATACTGTAACCAATTTAAAAGTTGCTATTAATATACGTTTGCCTAGTTTTTTTAAGTAATATTTTAGCAACAATAAGGGTAAATTATTTGTTGCTAACGGAACACAATGGGAATGTAAAAATGTTAGACCCACAGTTATTTCTATGCAATGACCAGCAAAAGTCTAAACATTCATCAGACATGATAGAAAAAATATGTTTATATGTATGTAATCACTACATAGTATAAAACAAAGTCGCTTTCTCTGTCCCTATATCCCTATGTATGCTTAAATCTTTAAAACTACGCAACGGAGATTTTGATGCGGTTTTTTTAATAGATAGAGTGATTGAAGAGGAAGGAACATTCATTAAATAGTAGAGAAATACTTATAATATGTTTTTTTATACCCGTGCGAAGCCGGAGCGGGCCGCTAGTAATATATATATATACTGCTTCAAGAAAACCCTAAATTAAAATTATTTAACTAAATTCGTGCTATTGTTACGAGACGGTTAAAATCGATAGTGAGAACTCATGATTTGAATATTATATAAATAAAAGCGTCAAAACAGGTTCAGTTCATGGTCGCAAAACTGCTCATATTATGAGTATAAATATGATAAAGGAAAGTTATGTTGAACATTTAAAAATAGTTTAACACGCTGATGAGTTAAAGAGTGCCGTGGCAGTATTTTTAGGAATTTAGTTTGTAGTTACATGTACAACTTTAACGTACCTAACGTTTTTGTTAAGGATTTGTAGCCTATTTATTGTGCTCTCTAATTTCACCATAATGTTATAGATCCCAGTGTAATAGGGGTGAGACTATTGCCCTTAAACGGGCCCAAATCCAGGATCTACGACGTAACTACAAGTGCTATAAATAAGTACAAACTTCATAGTAACCTGTCACCAATTACCTGCTGTGTGTACAGGAAAATATGGCAGTAACCTTGTGGGTCGACTGCGAGTTCCGCATGTCCGTCCGTGTATCAAAGATTATGCAAGGCAAGATCTGTTGCTTAAGTGAACCAACGGTAAAGCGCATATCAAATCAAATCAAAAAAATATTTAGCTGACATACATACATTCTTAAAAATAGGTTGAGGTCGCTCTGTCTTGTCAATAATTGACGCACAAAATGATCTCATTATAAGATCATGGAGTCTTTAAGATATCGCGCATAAAACATCTGTTTGTCTATATAAATGGCTTTGGACCTCTTACTTCTAAAAGTGAAATTAAGAACCGAAAAATCATACATGATTTTTTGGTAGAATTCATCATTTGTTTTACTTAGATCCTCTAGCTTAGATCTTATATGATCTAGGTATAATAAATGTTTCTTATAAATAATCTGACTTTATACATGTTTGATTGCTAAGGCTCAAATAATATGATTGAGCTTGAAACAAAACCTAGTGCCTTATATTCAGGGAACCAGTTCAATATCTAAACCAGTTATTTTTTCTAAAGACTGTAATCTGATCTAGTTATTAACTTTTGCACTTTTGTAAGTGTATGTAATCATTACTTTATGCGAAACGAAACATAAACAAATACAGGTTCCATTGGTTTTTATGTAAACACTTGCCTTTTGCGAGCTGGCGAGTGTAACGAGCACAATATAATGTGTGGTTTTTTACGTAAGGGTTTTACAAGTGCAAAATGGGACAAACATCACAAAATGTGAAACAGTTGAAAAGTCTTTCAAGGAAAATGTTTATTTTATAAAATTTTAGGAAGATCGTCGCCCCTGCCGCTCACCTATTTTGAAAGTATTCATTTATTGACAAGGCTAAAGTGTTAGTTTTTTTTTAAAAAAAACGTCACTCCACCCTACGATTTTCTCCTGTATCGTGGGTGCGACTCACAAACATGAAATATTACATACACAAACACCCAGACTCGGGACAAACATCGGTGGATCACACAAATTTTTGTTGAGTGCGGGAAACAAACCCCCCTTTAGCGCAACAGTCCAATCACTCAGCTACTGTGCCAATCAGGTCGTAGTTTAGCCCGATATTTCGCCATATATCAAAAATTTTGGCTGACGTCTTTAGTAACTTCCTAAGTAAAAATTACTTTTCAAGAGTGTTTTCCATAACAGACCCGTTCACTGATAATTCTAATGTTTTACAGTTGAGGTGCATATGGAGTTTACCGTAACGACAGTTTCGCAGTTATCCATCTCATCGGGGTCTCCTTGTCTGTCGTCTGTCATTACATAAGTAGGCTGGTATATGGGCTCCTGAAACAATATAAATATTTAATTAGGAAAACAATGGAAATGTCACATAATGAGAATATGTTTTAATTTATTTAAGCCGAATTGAGTGTTATATCTCCTCTTTAAAGAGCCTCCCTTATAAGGAAAGCCATATTATCAGACTTTAATTTGTTCTACTATAGGGCAAGATAGAAGAAACGAGCAATCATCGCTTGCTTGCTCTCACCACCTAGCGATTTCAATTACCTGTTTACTCTTCATACTTAGGTTCATTAAAAACGTTGAGTAAAATAAAGTTGTATCACACTAATATTATAAAGACGAAAGTTTGTGAGTGTGTTTGTGCGTTTGTGTGTTTGTAACCTCTTCACGCTCAAACGCCTGGACTGATTTAGCTGAAATTTTGGTATGGAGGTAGCTGACACCCTGGATTAACACATTGGCTTTTTATCCCGAAAACAATTAGCGGGTAACTCCGCGGGTTGCAGCTATTTACGAAATAAAATGTAATATACCCACTTCCCACCAACTCACCTTATACTTTCCTCTGAACATTTTATTAAATAGTTCCTGCGGGTAGTCATCAGGTTTCACTGTGCAGAAGTTGCGGCCTTTGCACTTGTCAGTCACGTTCTTGGTTCCATATCGAGTGCTGATGTCTTGTATGGGTCCCGGGTATACGATTGGTGAGTAGTCTTCATCTGGAAGTTTGTATCACGGATTTTAATATACTATTCTTTTAATTCCATGATGAGACTTTGGCATACCTATGGAAGCCTTTTTGTATCCCGCAAAGAGTTTGAAAAGCAGAAGATAAAAAACTATGAAAACTTTTTTTATTAGGTACACCAACCTGGAATAAGGTGGTATTCCAGGTTGGTGTACTTGTTATAATAATATAGGTTATAATAAGTTAGGTACATTTAACAGACTGTTGCCATTAGGCGTGCAAAATTTCAATTAGTGTAAAAAATATAATGATTTATTTTTATAACAATTGGAATGGGCATGAATAATTAAATTAAATTATATAGGTTATCGGGTTCGAATCATTATAATGAGCGCGGTAATTGCTTCGAATGATTGCAACTATATGTTTTGTTTACTACCCACAGGGTTGGCACGTGAATAGGTACAATTTTTACAAACAAAATATTAGAATAAATTGCAAAAATTGTGAAAAAAATAATTGTAAAGTATTTTCATTTTAGCTTTTTATAGAACAAGTTTCAGTTATAATTTTAATATTCTCTAGTCTCTCTCGCTACATAGAAAAAATTAAAAGGCATAAACTCACTAAGCAAAACTAAATTACTTAGACACGGAAAACTTCTAGAAATGTTGAATTGTTATCGTAATTATAGTTATAGATATTCATATATTGTTATATTAAAGCCTAGAGCGTAATATGTTACTCCAGGATATTTTTGTGTTACTAGTAAAATGACGAATTTTATTTTATAGTTTAAATAAACCTAGTTCAGGCAGGTCGCTACACCACATTTAGTATTATAAGTTCTAGTATACAACTGCACTGTAATTTTTTGTAACTCAAGATTTCTATTTATTTTTTCTTTATACCAAGTATCAATTTTATTTATGTGGATAGAGCAAATCATTACTACGTACGTAGGTTGCATTACGTTTACATGATACCTACTCATTTATATTTCTAGTTAAAAAAATGAGTCTTATTTTTTTATAAATGCGTCAGCCCTAAATATGCAGGTGCATTTATTGATTAATTATGATGTATTATTGATGGACTGCTAGTGTACTAGTTGAACTAGTCTCAACATGATACCTAATCAGGATGTTAATGCCATTAAGCACATTTTGACTTGCCTGACTGGTTAAAATTAACATATTCTTAAATATTAAATAAGTGAGGCGTAGTGCTAAACTCTTAACTATTCGCGTAGTCTTATTTATAGTTTTAAAATTAACTTACTGCATTTTTTATGCCTATTTTTTTTATGATGAGGTAACAAACAAACACAAAGTTACTTTAGTATTCCTGATTTGATCATTTCACCTAAATTTGCTTTACCCATTGCGGTGCCTTATTTTAATTTGAAATTAGCGTAATTCGAAATTTAATAACGTATACTAAAAAGTGTACACCTTATGGCAAAAACCAAATCCAAGACGCAAAAATACCAAGAGATTGTTTTGAAGTGAGGAAAATACATAACGCTACCCTGCCGCTGGGAGACGACGGGGGTATATTGGACTCTCCCTCATAAACCTAATAAGATCCACAGGGGTCTACCCACTAAAAATCTCATGCCAGCGATGCGCTTCTGATGGTAGGGTGGCGGGATCGCAACAACATTCTACCGCCAAACACTTGCGAGACAAGTTAGGTATATCAAACCTATCACAAAGGGTGTCAATAATACTAAAATAAAAAATACGTACTCTTTTTTGTAGCTGCCCCATTAGTAACTTGCAAGAGACTCAGCGCACCCTGTAACACAAAATGACGTAATTGATACAAAATGGATATAGATACTGTTGTTGTTGTGTGTTGTGTTGTGTTTAGCAAAGTTCAAGTAATAATGTTTTAATAATTTTTATTATTTTGTTCATAAGTAAACCTTAAGATGGAATTCTTGTGACATCATATTACATTATATACAATTGAAAACTAAAATACCAATAAAACGATTAATAAAATGACCGTTACATCATAAGCTAATAATTCTTATTGACATTTAAACTTCTTAACTGGTTTCCGATACTATGTAAGTATGTATATTGAATAGGTAAGAAAAACAATGAACTACTCATTCTTGTAGATACTATTTTACTTGTCTCGTTTGCCAACAAATTACTATACACACCCTTAACAATTTCTAAAAACTTGAAATTACGTTCAGCGCCGTATTTCGATTGATTTGACGTCCCATTGTCGTCATTGATAGATGACTAACGCTTTTTTTTATATATGAGCTTTTTGGCGAAAATCATAGCGGTATCTTTTGTACCAAAAATAGAAGTTATTTGGATCAGACGATCGTGTGTGAGCTGTCCCAAGATATTATTGTTATTATTAACTTTTGGAGAGCTACGACTACCTGCTTATCTATTATTTAGGCGCAATCTTGGTAACATTTGTAGGTTTTAAGTGATGGTTAGAATGTCTTATTTTATTTTTTACTAGAAAATTTAAAGGTGTTTTTGGTGAAATCAATTTATTTTTACTTTACAGTTATTATTTACAATTGATTTGATTATATTTGTGCTTAGTCACGGATTACCTGGTAAAATCAATTTTACGTTATTTTTTTATATGCAACCATGTTAATGCACTTATTTTTGAGTTATTTATTTAGGTATATTTAATTTTTAATATTGACGATTACCAAAAAACCTGCGTGTTGTGAAGGGAATCGAATATAAGACAACGTGTCTAGCA
Organism: Abrostola tripartita; assembly: GCA_905340225.1. NCBI lineage: Eukaryota > Metazoa > Arthropoda > Insecta > Lepidoptera > Noctuidae > Abrostola > Abrostola tripartita. Next base: position 5,668,693 of record HG996494.1, read on the forward strand.
ATAAAGGACACGCCGATTATAACGAGCACGCAATCTACAACTTTAATTGTGGCACCAGAATTATTTATGTTTGTTATTAAATTTTATTTATATTTTTATTATTATATGATTTTTCTTTAAATCATGGACAATAGCATCATTGTCAAATCACGAGACTAATTGAACCCAGTAGTGACTCCAGGACTTTCGAAATCGCACTAGCTTGATATATTCTCGTTGCTGAATGAAGCGCAGGAAGGATAGGGACCTTGCCTGCTTCCGACACTCTACCAGCGATTATACTTCAGACAAGTCACAAGACACAGACTTGATTATTTTTTTAGAATAAAGGTAATTAGATGTGCCGTTGCGCTTATTGCTTGCATTGCATGCATGCGCCGAGTTTCTAAGTGTCAGGTGATTAAAGTGACATGCACTCGTATGCAAACCAGTCTCATTTGCTGCAGAATCAAGTTCAGTTTCTAACTTACTACACGTTTTCTCACATAATTACTGTGTGCTCTAACTGTATATTGGACACCTTATTGATGTTTTTTTAATCATCATCATAATTTGAAGTGAAATTGGTGCAAAATAAGTTATTACAAAAAAGTATCTAAGTAATAACTTATAAAAAATACAGACTCTAGTCTTGATATACTATAAATCGCAACATAAAACCACCTAGGTTTATAACAGTGCTATTTTGAGTCAATAATACAAAATCTTACATACTAATTATAACTAAATGCACACACGCTTCGCATTATAATATTTATGTTTTATCAAGATTATAATTAAAACGCAGTGATGATCTTTGTATTCAATATTGCGATAAGGGTTACGTAAGACATTAATATGGATACAGAAGCTGACTTTATGTGAGGAATAAAGATAAATGCTTTTGTAGTCTGTAGATTTAGTTAGCTTAGTCCGATGTTTAGCGAAATAGACTAGTTATAGGTTACAAAGAGATGTGGAGTGCAGGATCGAACTTCTTACCCACAGACGGACTGGTGGTGCCTTCGTCCTGTCCCCCTATACAGCCTAGTGGTTTCAGGCTTAAAAAATAAGGTTAGCCAAATCTAGCCTAGCCTAATCTAGTTTACCTCCTCATTTTGGGCCATAACACTAGCTATAAATATGGTTTTTTTATTACTCATACTGTATAATAAATATGGCGAGTAAAGTATAAGTTTTACAGTTATGTATTCTATAATTAAACATGATTAATACTTAGGTATCTTCATGAATTATAGTTCATTGTCACGATAAGCAAACAATATGCTATGCGGACACATCGGGATCATGATTATGAATTTATGATAATGCTGTGTGATGCAAACGAGATTTTAAACAGTAAATCGGTTTAAAACTGTTGATAATATTGCTTAATTTAATACTTACGTGAAAACAACTTTATTCCATTACGGATGGTAGGTTTTAGATCCCTAACAAGCAAACAAACAAACTTAGCGGAATTAAACACGTTTAAGTACAGACCTTCTTAGGAAAGTTAGTTAGTAAACAGCTCTAAGAGAAAACCGGGCGCGCTTACTAACGTCTCAATACTTATACAAAACTGGAAAGGTATGGCAATTATATTGCTTACCTATAACAGGTGAAGGCGATGTAAAAACTTCAACTGCAAAACGGCTGAATATCGGACAGAAATAGAAACATAACACGAAACAGAAAAAAAATGAATGACACGAGCAAATGCTATATATGCGAGTAACCTTTTTTCTTTTCGTTATGATTGTACCTGGATACACATATCATGTAAGCAAATAAATATGTAGTTTCCATGTAAAAGATAAATCTACTCTTTTTAAAGATTCAGAGTTCCTAGACGGTGCCTCATAGAAATGATATTGGTAACGTAAATACAACTCAGGACCGCATTTAAGCCGTAACTACAATTAAAATCTGTCATTATAAATGTAACTAATTGTACTACAATAAACTAATATGATAAGATTTAACATAACTACAGGGGTCAAAAGTTATTAACAATCTCAAACTAGGTCACTCATTTAAAATAAATCATTTGTATTGTTTGGTTCTTGGTCATAAATGCGAAAGACAAATTGTCAGTCATTACAGCTCAACTGAACTTGAAGATATTTGCCATGAAAAAAGATGGACCTTGACGATAAGAGATCACTTTCATTGCAGGGAATATAAATAACCAAATATTTTAATTCTTCAGAAATAAATCCGATTATATATGATTTGTTTATCATCCGTGTCATTTCCTACACCTATACTACTGCGTCCAAAATGTTCAGACGTTTGATTTTACGTGGTTAATTTATAAAAAAGAGTTTGATAAATTGCGAATAACCTTATCCTGTTTTGACATGAATTAAATAAAGCAAACGCTTTAACATTATCTTTCAGAAACTGAAAACTTTAACAATTTACGATGATTTAAAGATGAGAAATGTGTGGCTTTGACCCTGTTAAACATCAGTTTAAAAGTAATACTTATTATTATTAAAAATTAAGTAAGTATACATTTCTCAATTCAAAAATAATTATAATCGCGGTCTTATTTATTTTTTATCACGTGACCATAGTAGGCTACAGCGGGCTCTGCCATTAAATCGAAATACGAATGAAGTTAACCAGGAAATGATTACACTTACAATACATGTAGGTATGTAATTTAAAAATAATTGCTCTCCTTTTGTAAGGTTCTTAAAAAAGAAACGACACTCCTTTGGTACCAGAACATTATAACATCACCTTAAACCAAAAAAACCTTAGACTGTATATCGAAAAAAAGATAAACTATGTAAATGCCTTACGTACAGAATTTTCATAGTTCATGTTTAAGGGTCACTAGAGATAAGACTTAATTTAACCCGTTTAACCTGTTATCTGGTGTTTGTTAGTAAATCTCAGCATAAACTGAACGTGACTACAGAACAAAATAAGAAAGAAAAAAATAAACCATAATACACAGTACTTACGAAAACAAAATAAATTCCCACGAACATGTTTCACGATCACAGACAACGATAATAACAGACGAGCGCTCTGGCCTCTGTCTCAGAGGATACTAATCTAAGTGGCAAGTACACGCAACAGGGTCTTGTATTTATTAACCGTCGGACACACCGACACAATCATGGCTCGGTCCCAACGCAGCGTCATAACAAAAAAGTCGGAAAATCAGTTGTGCTAATTTCAAACTTAATTTACCTAACGTTTCGGCATTGCTAGGGTTAATCATGGCTGGATGCTATAATTAACCCTAGCAATGCCGAAACAAATGATTGACAAAAATGTAAGTCCCGCTACAAACCTGCAGCTGGATGAATATTTTTACTATAATTCATTTTTAATGTGTAGCTCATAACATATCAACATTATAAACGTAGATTTTCGAGGAAGTGTTGACAATTAACAATTAATCTTCATTAACAAGACTCGAAAATCTAGATGGAGCAACTTTGTCAAAATGTAATATTGGTTCAAACAGTTATCTTGAAAATATGATTATGAAGAAATAAAAAAGCAACATCTGAGTAATGCAAATTAATGTATTATAATGTAATAGTCCGTTAAACTTATCAATCAATCAATATGACAGTTTTTTGTATTGAGGAAAAACTGTAATCAATAGGCTTATTATAATGTTGTATACCTACTGAAATTATGATTAACTACCTACTGGTGATATTTATATCTTAGAAAATTATCAGTTAGACTAAGATTGGAAGACAATTTCATTCAATGAGTTAAGTTAGAGTTAGTTTTAAGGATTCGAATATTATAATTGTTTCTTTATTCGTTCGGTGTAACTCTCACAACTATGTATCTATTCATATATTATAAAGGTCATAGACGCGTCATACTATGAATGAGGTTTATAACAATATGTAAATATAGTTATACATAGGTATATGAGACTGCGTGCGCCGCTTTAACCTTTGAACTGCTTATGTTGAATTTCAGGCGTTTCGAAGGATTATTAGCATACAATTTTAAAACGCAAAAAAATGCAACGTCAAAAAGCAGACCAAGGCGTTGATAGAATGGCGGTCAAGCTAAGCGTAGGACGTCCGGCAGCGAGATCGAAAGATTACAGGACGAACTTGGACTGACAGAAGACGAAAATTGGCTACCCAGCACCAGCAGGATATTGAAGGCTCATATGATGACAATCTAAGTAATGCAAAGGGATTTGCCAACAGACTGTTGTACAGTCTTACGATTTTTGTTTTGTAATGTAAAATAAAGTACGTGATTATTTTGGTATTTATACCCAAATACGGACGCTGTACTTTTGTACAGTGAAATACCTACACTACATATACACTTAATTAGTGTAACCTACATCTATCCACGTATACTCTGAACGTCATTCATACGTCATTACGTGTTATCTTGCGGTTGTACACGCATGTCCTGTACCTACCTGAAACCAACTAGGTATATATTTTGTAATGCATGTAACATGAGAAGCAAAGAGTCAATAATTTTGAAAAGCTCTTGTATGATAAAAGTAGATGTAATAGTATTAGGAACGCTATATTAAGGATAAGTAGTAAAAACAAAGATATCATAACATACATCTTGAAATTATCATAAAATTGCGATTTAAATGTCAAGTCAACATCTTGAAGGTGATAGTGTCTGAAAATACTAAGTAGCATTTAGTTCATCTTGAAAGGGGAAAGCTTTACTTACTTGGCATAGATCATGGCCTTTACTCACGAACAAGTGTTCTAGCAATATTTAAGACAAACTTTGATTTTATTTTGAGAAATAATGTAAGTAGGCTTCTACGCAAGTTAAATACTTTTATCCAATTTTACATCGTTTAAAATGATCACACTAATGGTGATGAATCAAAGGAGCATGCACCCCAAAATAGATTTAGGTTTAAATTATTTCAACTGCGCCCGGCACCAATTATTAAGTAATATTAATTCTGACAGCCACAAACTAACGAAGGTTACAGTCGGGGATTCACCTAATGCATGATAAATACTGGAAAAAAACCTCTTTGTATGCGCCATGGAATAATATTAAAAACAGTCATGAAGTTCAAGGAACAAAATATAGATTAAGAAGCCAGGTGATACATACAGGAATTAACATCCCGGGCCGCAAATAAGAGTTTTGGATGATTTTTTTTAAGAAAGAAATACAGAACATTCTTCTTTCCTTCCCTAGACCTGTGAGAATCTAAATACCATATAGAATTTTCACCAGGCCAAACATAAGGAGCTGGTACAGGTAGGGAGATGGTTGGATCCAATTCTGTTTTATCAAGGGGTCAGTCAGCCCATTACTTAAAGGTTCGAGCTGGCGCAATTCTTATACTACAGCTTTCTGGTGACACTAAATAATATCATTTGTTAATAAAGATGACAAATATTTGCCAGCGTAAAACGGTACGTATTTACATAGTATTCGAATTAGCATTTTATAAATAATTTCATAAACAGATTTATCTATATTTTAAAACAAATTGTTATTTTTAGAGCGCGTGAGGAAGGAAGAAAAAATAATAATAAATGTCTTTGTTTATGGTTATATTTATTTTAAATAAAAATCTGAAATTTTCGTGTTTAATGCAAGTCCCACAGAATAAATAATGTGTAATATTGTGAGTTTTCAATTCATATCATTTTTAAAGCCTTCTTGTTCATCACAAGTATATATAGGACTGGTACCAAAGTGGTTTGGTCGTTTATACAGCAAAATGTTTTGTTTTTAAGTAGGTACATATTATGACACTTCTATCCAAAATTGTCGCGAAGTACCTATAACCGTACATGATTACGTCATATCCCATTGCTACAACCTAACAACATTGTGAAATCCCGTTGTAAAAGGATAATGCGTGTAATACTTCAAAAATGAACACTTTCCTCAAATAGATAATAATATAAGGATAAAAGTTGCCTTAAAAACTTAAAACCTTCTCTGAATACTTTTATGTAAGGCGTGCCTACGTCGTCAACGTTTGAGAGTTTACTACAATCTCGTTACTAACAAGTTGGCAGGCATTGTCTATAAAACACATTGACAAGAAGGATTTCCCAAGAGGGTCTTCAAACTAAAATACTAAATACTTATCATTAGAAGTTCAGAACTTCTAGTCATGCGTAAATTGGGCACTTCTTAAAGAGCCGTAGCTAAATCTTATTAGATTTTTCGGTATTTATATTAAATATCTAGCTGTTTTGTGATACAGCAGTAAGCATAAGAAGGGACCACCAAAGCATGAGCAATATTGTTTGCTCACTTATAACATCGGCGGCGCATCATGCCCGTATTGAATGAGTAAACAGTAAATACCTTAACTAGGTCCTTATTGCCAATAATATTACTGCTCGCTAGTCGCTACATATGGAGGTACACCGTCCAACGAAAGGTTGTTGTACCGTACTCCTTGTACAGCACTCCTACACTCGGAAAATACATGCTACTGCTACCTTGATCATTGTCATAGTCTAATAATATCACCTTAAGCTACCTTCCCAATCTGTCTGTCATAACTGCAGTTTTGCCCCCTTGGTGACCTTACATGAGAATATAATACAGGTATTATGAGTGCACAATTCGCAAAAACGCAGTTCATAGCAATAACAGTTTTTGCAGGCGTTTGCGTGTATAATAGTCTATACTTACAATGACTGTCTGTTCAGTTTTTAACCGACTTCAAAAAAAGGAGGAGGTTCACAATTCGTCAGAATCTTCTTTTTAAGAATGTTCCCTCAATGTCCCTAATTCTTATTACTATATTTTTTTAGTTTAGTTGATATTATAATACTTATAACCTTATTTTATATAGTTGGTGCGCAATAAGGTTTATTTAAATTAAGGTAATCTTTGCTTCTTTACGGTCGTTTATATTGCACGTATCGTATTCCACTTGTATGTCTAAATATATTTTATATTATATTTTTGAGCAAAACTAAATGCGGCTTAATTTATTTTTGAGAGTCCAAATCTGATTCATAACATCCAAATCTGATTCAAAATCATGTCAAAAAAATTGGTACCCGATTTTCGTAGCAATTGATAAAACGTGGGTTTTACTGAAAAGACAATTCGTAAATTTGAAAACAACTGATTTTGACTAAACAGACTTTAAAGAAAGCGAGCAATCAAATCATCGGCTAGCAAGGTAATTTAAGCAGTCGTATGCATATCGTATTAGATATTTAAATTTCATGCTAGGAGCAATATTCCAAGTTTAATTCACCCTTTTGCGTCGTTTCGTAAAAATATAAAAGGAAACGTTCAGGAATAATAAAATGTGATGAAATTCTAAGAATAAATATTTACATATTTATTATCTATTCTATAACAAACATATTGACATACAATCTTGAAAATATTAATAGGTACAGTTATTTTCCTGAAACTATACAGTATCTGCTATTTTATGTATGCTTACCTTATGAAACCTGGATGAATAAGTTATTAGAGTAGTGAGCTAGACGACCTATTTCTACTAGTCTAGACAATTATCGTTAATTTAAACACTAAAGCTTAATAGTAAGTATGTCTTTGGTAAAATTATAATTGTAAATGCCTTGCTCTCGTGTCCGTCTCTAATCATTTGTAAGAAGTTTTTTGAAAACGTTTTTAGCAGCATTTATTAATAATCATTTGATTTTATTCTACACCTACAGCATACTGGGATACCACCCTTCGTCTGTACAACCTCCATCTTAAGATCCTCGGTTTTGCTCAAGACGAAGAAATCGTAATTCATTTTTGCGTTGACGCATTCCAGGTCAACTTGTTCAAGAGTAGTAGCCTTCAAAAAGTGCGTTGTATCTTCTGTAATAGGGCCCTCATTTCTGAAAACAAGGGACATAACAACATCGTATACCATCACAGGAATCTGGGATCTAACGAACACAGTAACAGCGGCAAAGAACTACACTACAAAAATAAAATGATTAAATCTAAAAATAAAGTTAAGGCAGTGTGGAACATAGTATATGAACGTACAAATAAAAAATAACAAATGAGAAATGTAACATAACCCTACTAATGAGTTAGTGTAACATCTGAGCCCAAAGAGGTAGCAACAATATTTAATTCTTGTTTTTCTTCTATTGGGGAAGCTACGAACAACCCTACCGGCAAACCGTACGGATATCCAGCTGAATGCCCTACAGAGAATACAATCTTCCGTAGTCTAATTAACTCTTAGGAGGTGAACTCTTTAATAAAAATTTGAAAAGTAAAAATAGTCACAGCGTTTATACAACTTCCACCTTGTTAAGACAATGTGCAAATGAATGAACTTTACCATTTTAAGTATATATTATTAAATCAATCCTTTGAAGTAAGAGCTTTTCCCAATCACTTAAAAAAGCTATAAAACTAATGAATGAAACAATGAAATTAGTAATAGTATGAGACCATGAAGACATTCCGACAGTCAGAAATATAAATTTTAATAAAATAACTTGTCGATCAAATTATATTAAACATCGGTAAAAAACTAAATTGATTTTTCCGGCACAGAATTTGACCCTAAGACATCAAGTTATGCAGTCAAGTCAAATCAATACTCACAATGCACAGATAGCCGAGTGGTATGACCGTGTGACTGCCAAGTCAAAGGTCGCAAGTTTAAACCCCGGCACGCACTATGTCTTTATGAATTCATGTGCGTATTATAAATTAGTTATCTGTTAGAAAACATCGTAGGAAACCGGCACACTGAAGAGATTTTCCAACAGTGTGTAAAGCCATGTCAAAGGCCTACAGGCGGTTTAAACTCTGACACCAGGTTTTTCATTAACCATATGTTAAGAAAGAAGAATACTCACAAGCACCAAGTCACATCGTACAATTGTAAGAATTTTCCTGGCTTTTGTACCACCACTCTGACTGCATCAAATTCATCGAGAATGTAGTAAATAGGATTGTTCTGAAAAAAAGGTATAAAAGTCTTTACTATGTCTTATACGCATTAGAAATATAGAGACAGATTGTACTGCTACGTATTTTGTTGCGCCGTTTCTTCTATCCAGCTATAGCACTAGGAAGCGGCGACTGGCGGGCGTTTTGGGGGCTATCTTGATGTAATTTGACTTTAAAAGACTTCTTTAAAAAAAGTCGGTTAGTAATAAATATTTCTTGTCTTTTTATCATTTAGAAAAGGTTTAGTTAAATCAAACTTTACAAAAGAAAATTCTACTCTTACTAAAAACAAAAGAATCTCTAATTCTTTTATTGTTTTACTTACAGTTGAGCGGTGAGGGCAGTCAGATTCTTCGTAACCATTGCGGGTGTCGAAGAAGTCTTTATTAACGGATTTCATGGACTGCAACAAAAAATACTTTACTGCAATACAACCTAACATATAACCTTTTGTAGGGGGCAACCCGCAGTGAGCTAGCGTAGTGATCAATGCTCAATCCAGTGGGACAGTTATAGGCTGTTGATTATTAGAGGCCAACTGCTGTCTGACTGTTTTGAGAAAATTACAGTGTACTAAACAATGTAGAGCATCACAACTAAATTAGGTTAGGGTAATATGTTGTGAGCCAGGAGCCTACAGCTATTCATTCCTATAATAGTAGGTAGGTATACCTACAATTATTAACAAACTTTCGTAATTATTATACTTCTAAGAATCAGTTTTTACCTTTAGCATTGCGGTCATATTCATTAAAAGCTTGGAAATCGTGTCTTCTGGGTAATTATTGCCTTTCTCAAAGCAATATGGCGTCCCATCTCTGCAAGATTCCGGCATCGTAACTAAAACCATTAATAATAATTTACTTAACGACCATAGAGAGAATTGTTTAAAAAAGAATTCTAGAAGAAATAAGTTATTTAAGTAGAGGTGTATGTTACAAAAGATGTTTACTTACAAGGTTGATGAATTAAATCTGCGGCAATTGACATCGTTGAAAGTAAGCTGGAATGAAGAATAACCTGCAAATCAATTTAAATGCATTAATGACGGTAACTACTCGGTTTTATTGACAAATCTTGAGATCCTGACAGGTTTCTTCACTTGCTCAGATTCTGTTAGATACCTATAATATTATTTGTATGGAACAAATATAGTTAAGTCTTCTTAAATCAACTAACGACACCAGTGAAGTAGTGAGTGTGTGTGTATAATCTACTGCTATTTTAGGTCAAATTTAAAAAAAAGTAGATTTAATAATAATAGGGTGTTAAATTCTAATATAATGTACAGGTATTTAAAATTGTTGTAACGTGTATTGATGGCAAGCATTGGAGGATAGAGAGATAGAGCAAGAATCCAATACACGTGCAAAATAAAAAGTATAAAGATAATATAAAGGTGCGTCCACATTAACGTTGTCCATAACATTTGTCCTTAACACCGTACCTTCGGGAGTTTGGTATGGACCAGACACGTCACTTTATTACGGTCACGTTCGTTAAAATGATACAAGTGGGAGCGCACCTTAAAAGCAGGTTGCAGTTTGAGATGGCAGCTCTTTCACGGACGCGACTCTAGCTCTAAGTTAAGAAGAAAAAGACCACCTCTGTCGTGTCGGTAGACCAGATAAAACACTTTTACCATTGTTCTCACATAAAAATATAACTATTTTAGACATAAACAGACCTTACAGGTAGTCAGGTAATGTTTTCGTCGCCCACAAGACTAGCTCATTCTTAATCAGAAAGTTATGAATGACAATTCATAATTTTCTGATTCAGAATGAGCCAGCGTTTTTGTTTTCTAAGAATGGTATACGTAAACTTGGCTAAAGCCCAAATAATTAAGAAACCTTTCTACATAACTTTTACTGAAGATTTTTTTTAAGTATGCCCCGGACTATGACTCTTGTATCGTGGGTGCATTTTACCAACATGAAATATCACATACACAAATACCCAGACTCGGGTCAATCTTCTGCGGATCACACAATTTTTAGTCGCGTGCGGGAATCGAACCAGCAACCCTCAGCGCAGCAGTCTAATCTCATAGCCACTGCGCTAATTAGGTCTTCGGTAATACTTCGATAACTATCAAAAAATATTTAGTTAAGTAAAAGATTCTAAAATTTTCTTACCAGCACAGCAACAGTTAAGAATTTCATATTGTATCGGGATCTTTTTAACTTTGTTATTTACCAACTCGTGAAAAAAATAATTATTTAACGTAATAATTGTTATCTACTTTTAACGATACACTCTCTCTGCCATTTAATAAATGATTAAAGTAACTATCACAAACCCTATTTATATATCGAGACTATATAAGGAAAACCAAAAATTCAACGGAAGCCTGCGTTGATATAGTCGATATTGATAAATAATTAATCAGTTTATAACCATAAAAATGACAATAGAAAAAATTGCGATTCTAACAATATTAAAATATAATTAATTAGTCTTAAGCACCTACCTTTACGATCATCATCATCATAACCTTCATGATATGCAGTCGTTAATTTTGGATCAAATTATTAAGATTCAATGGATTTTTTTGCAGGACTTTGTCTACCTGGGGTATATGATGTATTATATATTATGTCAGTAATAAAAAGCTAAATACCGCTGCAAAATATGAACGCTCGGAATTCACATTAAATACAGCCTATTTTGATTTAGTTTTTATTAAAAACCTTATTACAAGGAAAAAGTGCTACATAAATGCATGCTGCAGTATTTAGAAGCATGTTAATGATTTAGTAAAACGTTTAAAATTGCGCGTAAGGAAGCGGCTAAGGATTCTCAGAGGTTGTATAAAGATCGAGATCTACTATCTTTTGGTTTGTTTTAACTTTCAGCCAGGCTTATAATATGTATATTGTATATACATACAAACATAACGTATATAACAATGACTCATCTAATACACATTGATTACAGCTATCACGCACTCCTAATTAGGAGATATCGTCACAGGATGCGAATTGACGCATTAACAGCAAAGTTTTATTAAATAGAGGTCACTATAATGACTATGCCAACATATTTTCATACAGACTGCGATGAAATAAACAGAATATTTTTGCCTAGATTCTTAGAAGTGGTAGGCTAAGGTATATAGGATGAGGTAGGCCTATTGTCAATAACCAGGTACTGATTTAGACTCCGAATAACCTAATTGAGAGAAACCCAATATTACTTTGCCTGACTCTTAAAGCAGGACATTTTCCGTTGTGAAAGCGAGACGCCGCACTTCATTGCAAGTAACGGCGTCTCGCTTCGACATCGAAAATGTCCTGGAAATCGCAATTAAGACCTTATGTTCAGCAATCACGCTTTGCGAACACTTGACCAACGAGGTAGCAATCAAAAGATTTGCTAATTATTATTATCTGAACATTAATTTACCACACTTAAGTATGCTTCATTTTCCTGTATTTCATAAAACGATTTGAAATTTTTTAATTGGAATTCGGCCGTGGTGGTCTGAGAACTGGTATGACTAACAGACACAGTCACTACTGCAAATGAAGGTTAGGAATATTATTTAACGTGTACAATGATCTGAGAGTACAATGTCATAATTATCCAGCATAAAACAAATTCAGTAATCATAATACATAGCAGTGCCGTGTGGTATCCGGCCTAGAATTGACCACCCCCTTTCCTCCCGTGGGTGTCGTAAGAGGCGACTAAGGGAAAATTCAGAAGATGGGCAGCAGCGTCTTCTGTAACTCCACCACCAATACTGCGATCCCCAAGCCGCTTGCCAAGCGTGGGGATTATGGCAAACCCCCCCCGCTTAAACGGGGAGGCCTATGTTCAACAGTGGACGTCTTTTGGCTGATGATGATGAATACATAGCAGTGATATCTTGTCGTGACGGGCGAGCGTTTAGGGGGCTGTCTTGGTCTAATTTGACGTGCAATATATAAAGATAAAAATCGTTTATTCAAAATGGACTTACCATTTTGATTAAATGCTTTTATCTTAACCTTAACAGTCCTAACTAATTCTAAAAAATATTATTTATCAATGGGAAAGTAAGTTTGTTTTTTTGTTCTTTTTCTTTTTTAAAAAAACGTCGCCCCACACTAGGAATTTCTCCTGTATCGTGGGTGCGTTTTACAAACATGAAATATCACATACACAAACACCCAGACTCGGGACAAACATCTGTGGATCAGACAAATTTTTGTCCCGTGCGGGAATCGAACCCACAACCCCTAGCGCAGCAGTCCAATCGCTTAGCCACTGCGCCACTCAGGTCGTCACGAATCACGATTATTTGTTACCTTTTCACGCCTAAACCACTGATCATTCTGAAATTATATAATATATACATACATTGTCAGTTACAGTAGGTACAAAAGATAAACCTTTCAGCCTGAAAAAAAAAGATACACTGCACGTAGCAGCGTCTCGGTTCCACAACGTAAACTGGCCTGCTTTAAGAGTTCATGGTTTGGCTGTTCCCGATGTAAAGAATAACAATTTTCGACGGTCACGATTGCTTTAGGACGAATGGAGAAACTTTAGCAGGGTGTTAAGATTTTTTATACCAATCTAGATCTAAATTAACGCGAGTTAAACCACGGGGATAGGCTAGTAATCAATAGCTTTCACCACTATTTTGGGGGAAGTAGCCGTAACTTGATGTAAGTGTAGATAATTATGTAATCTTTGGGTAGAACTTTTGAACCAATACTTTATAACTATTGCGTTCTATGCATTGGACGCAATTGTATTGCTCAGTTTCACGAATATAATCTCTTTTACAAGATTGAAATTTTATATCTGATAACCCTATTCCTGCCCACGTAAGGCCACGTACAATAATAATAATTATTAAATGGATTATATGAACTCTAAGGCTATGCCATACATAAAAATACTATTATTACTAAATGTAGCACAATCAGTAGGTAAGCTATATCATGCCTATACATATTTGAAAGGGTTGTTTATAAACCATACGATAAGAAGAAAAAGGGTAAAGTAATGAAATCACGAAATACAATTTGTTTTCTATTTATTGTTAATTAATAAATAAATAAATCGTTTACATAAAAAATAAAAATAATACTGAGTCTCCTTTATATTTCTGTGAGATTTCAATTAAATATCAGTCTTTAGTATTTTATATTATGACGAAAATACACGATAAAACATGTTGAAGCTAACAACCCTGATGACGAATGAGGTAACACATTATACTTACAAAGAAAATAAAAATGTAAAATAAGTACTATACACACATTTCTTGAGATATTGCATTCTTATTTTGTTTTGAAAGCGGCCAATTTATTCGTCAACGCTGTATCGGCAACGGCAGCAGACAGGGATGCCTCCCTTCACTTGGACAATCTCCATCTTTTCTTCATCTTCTTGGCTCAAGACGAAAAAGTCGTAGTTCATTGTAGAGCTGATGCATTGAATGTTAAACTCTTGAAGGGTAGTGTTCTTGAGGAAGTGTGGCGTGTCCCTTGTGATACGACCTTCGGTACTGAAATAAGAACAATAAAAATAAATGCTAAAGTTTAAATTTCAGTCACGGCGGCCTATTTCGGCTGAGATTAGCCAACAACAAGATGTATTATTTATAATTCAAAAGTATGCGAGCAAACACGGGGCATTCTCTACTCCGTAAGTCTCATAGTACGACGGGGTGATAGTCAAACACGACTCGAGAGAGATCGGGCAAGCCAACGGCAAAGCGTGCCTTTTGAAGCACGGAGGGGTATCGAACTCTCGACTTGTGAATATGGTTACCCATCACAATCCTGACCGTGGCGAACGCTGCTTAACCTCGCAAATTACCACGTGTTGTAGCCACGAGCTAACTACTTTATATTTAAAACATTAAAACATTATGATAATTATTGTTATAATGAATTGTTACTTTGTTACAATGTACAAAATATGTAATGTACAAATTACTTTGTTATAATGAATTGTTACTTGTAATCGTAGTGCCTTCTGTTTTGCCCGTAGCAAATGTACCTATAGTATATAACATATTTAGTTAACTGCAGGCGCCAACGAATTGGTAAGTCGATTTTGTTTAGGTTTTTTCATAGGTAGGTACGGGTAACTTGCGAAGTAAATGTTTTTCTGTTTTTTTCAGCGTAAAATAGGTTGTTTTAGACCAGAATTTGTGGTTTAAATTCCCATTAAAAATTACTTCAACTATTTAAATATTTGTGTGAAGTATCTCAGACTATGATAAAGTGGATTCTAGATTTTTCTTTTTTCTTACACTCTAGGACAATGGTTAATTATATCAGAACCTAATCAGTAGTAAATACTAGCACATATGTATAAGCAATACTTACGCGCACACCCTAGAGGTGTAAATTTGTTGGAATTTGCCCGGCATCTGCACCACCACCCTGACGTTGTCTGCTTGGTCGATAATGTAGTAAATTGGTTTTATCTGGAAATAATGGGTTGTCAATGTTATAGGATTTTTCAGTTCTACATCTGAGCTTGTAAACAAATAATTATGATAGACTAGTACAAAGATTGTTTGAAGCCTCCGACACTAAAAGCCAATGAATTATAAAATACTAGAAACAGAAGTTTGATTCGACTTGCTCTCGTAGCTTTGTTTTTCGAGTTTTAAAATACCGAAATAAAATTGCTAAACCTAATTTACTATGGTAATAATGGCAACCGTTGCCATTTATGTTCTATGCATCTTCTCTGTTCTTCAGAACGTGCGGTACGGTATTTTTTTGTATTCATAATTTACTTACAGTCGTGTTGAAAGGGCAGTCGGGCTCCTCGTCGGCGTAGCTCCCACTGCGGGATCCAATTACAGTCTCTTCATCGACTGAATTAACTTGCTGCAAAAAATTAACCAACTCTACAGTACACCGCAGAAAAATAAATGTTGTTTAATAAGGCTACATCATTTTACAATAATTACAAGAAAATGTAATGTTGAATCATAAGGTAAATAACTTAAAACACTGTCTGTGAGGTTCCGAAGTTGATTCATTTCTTGTCCCCGGGGGCTGGGAGCACTCTGAACATTTCTCCCCAAAAACAAAAAAAAGGTACCAACGCATTATGCCAAGACCTTTAGATCCTCCAGGAATGCTTGCTTTAAAAACAATTCTAATACTTAAAAAGTCTTATAATGTTTTTCCTTACCAATAAACTGATATTTTCTAAAAGCTTTGCAATCTTCTCCTCTGGGTAGTTATCGCCTTTGTCGAAGCAATAGTTTTTATCGTCGCATGATTCTGGCATTTCATCTGAAAACATAAATTATTAGTAAACAATATAACTCTTGTAATAAAATCTACTATTAACACACATCAGGATCGGGTTTGTTGTAGTGTGAGATTGGTGTATTGGGTATTCAGCATAAGTTTGTCCATTGGATTTGGATTTTTCAGGTAAGAAATTCTCAATAGTAGTCCCGGATATAAAATCAATATAGGATTTATTTCTTCGGCAAGTAGTGGTTTGGGTGGCAGTAAACTACGTCAGAAGTAGAATAATTATGATAAATGGGTCAATCGAATCGTTTCGAAAAAGAATAAACCATGGCATTATAAGTTTTCAAATTAGATATGGTTCAATGTGGAATAATTTACCCTATTATTATTATGTGCAACTTGTGTCTAAAATACTAAAATTATGACTACATAATATCATGGAAAAACTAATGAAACGGACCAATCATCTCGTTGGTCAAACAATTTAGACCATTAATGATTAATTATAAGTAATTTATCTGATTACTCTGTAGTTGTGGACACAATTAATGATGCCGCGTGCACATTCTAATCAGTAACTAATTAGCGTGTGAAAAACAATATTAACTATTTAGTTATTTTAAACTGCAGTTCTTACTTTTGTTTAGCTGTGATTTTACTAATAAAAGTTTAGTGACGCCTTTGTGCTTTGTGCGTTCAAATCTCTCAAAGCAAAACACTCAGATTCGGAAATCTTTGAACTCTGTTTAGCTCTTGATCATAATTACCTTTTGTCCCAACATTCGTAGCAGTACCTACTAATGGATTCTTAAAAAAATATCTTCAACGCACAAATGCGATTGAAATATCTATAATGATTTTGAAATTTATTTCTTACATTCGTCATTTTCCATAGGCTGATAAATGAGTTCTCCGTCAAGCGGTATTGACACCACTGCATTCGGGATCAAGTGAAGAGCGACCTGAAGCAATAAATTACTGTATTTAATATTATAACATACCTTAACTCTAAGTTAGCCAAGTCAAAGGTCGCAAGTTCAAACTCCAGCACGCACCAATGTTTTTTCGAATTCATGTGCGTATTATAAATTAGTTATCAGTAGCTAAAAACAGAAAACATCGTGAGGGCATCGGCACACCTGAGACATTTTTTCAATGGTGTATAAAGCTATGTCAGACGCTTTACAGGCGGTTTAACCTCTGAAACCAGGTTGATCATCAACCATACGATAAGAAGAAGATCTTTAAGGTTTTGGTTGAAATATATGTACCTATGTATTTTTTAAAGTCGTCCAAGCAAACACAATTTGAAATTTAAATTATATGTATTTAATAAAATAGGGCCATAAAGTTAAACTTACCAAAAACATAGAAACGACTGAGAAATACATTTTGTTCTGTTTTAAATTCGTTGGTATTCACTAACGTTTAAAATATAAAACAGTTTATTAAAAAACACAATATTTCTCTTTTCCCGTGCGCTCTTGGTGAATTCAAACCTGGGATTAATGTTCTCGCATTGCGAAATCTTATTTATATAGAGTAATGGAGGAAAATGTTAATATGTTGAATAATAAATTCAATTAAGTCTATGACAAACATACAATATTAAATTAGGATTTAATTACCAGGTAATAAAATAAGGAATGCGTTTACAGTTAAAATTAATATTCGGTTAATTAGAACAGTATGATTTGATTCGTTTTAAAAATACTGTAATAGTTTTTTTTAAACATGAAAGAGTTTAATTATATATCTTTCTATGCAAATAATAGTTCAACCAAAGTTGGGTATATATATATACCGTTAGTACTCTTGCTTCATACAGTTTCTTAAAGGCGTTAAATACCTATTAGGACTTTTCGACCACATATTTATCTAAGCAACTAAAGACAACGTTACAAGTATCAGAGCTCAAATTTATCCTCAATCTAAGAACTTCTTGGAACAGATTAGAAAATTATTGGTATGCTTACTATGTTTGCTGACTATATGGCTATGGTGTGGCTGGCAGCGCTTGGAAGCGGAGGGCCGAAGATCGACCCCAATGGTGTGCCATAGGAGAGGCCTATATCCAGCAATAAATTGAGAGAGGCTGATAATGATGCCAACTTCGTCTTTGCTTATCAGTTATATTTTAACCTTACAGAGAAGAAGCGACCATAAACTACTGCATTATACTAGGTAACGACTACTTCGTGTGATTACAAAGTTTACCATTTTTATCCCCTGATACAAAAAAGGTGTTAAAAACCTAAAAAAAATCTGTGTGTCTGTGGGACGCTCAAAGCAGAGAAGAATGTCAAAGAAAAAGGAAGGAATAGCAATGGGTGATACCAGGCTGAAATTATGATGATGTGAATAGTGTCTTTAGCATCTAAGCTCCCAAACGGATGAACAGTTTGTATTTACCCATCCGGGAGAGCTATTATAGCTATAATTAAAGAAAACGTGTTCAGCTGTTTGAAGACCATCAGCAATTGATGCGTATTTCGTGAGCAACTTCCAAAGGTTTGTGAGATTCAAACTTAGGTATCCTGTTAATTCAATAAACGTGGCCTGAATGCCGGGGTTTATTAAATTCTTCATTAAAATTATCAACTTGGTTGGTGGTTTGATATGACTGAATAAAATTCATATTGGAGTATTCATCGTCTTGCAGATGTCAGATCTAAGGGATAATCTCGATTCTACGGGTCTTATGTTTGTGTATACAGCAGTTACACATACGGCTCAAGGAAAATCAATATGAGGTAATGATTAAATTATTTTTCACCCTTTACCGCATACATCACATTAACGCATATTAATGACGGTTATTATGCAAACTTACGTCATTAAGTTGTGTTCGTCAGAGGAAATGCACTGACGTATTTAATTGGAACATCTAATTGTTATTGAATTTCAATTGAAATATGATTATTAAAGTCGGAATTACGACCTCAGTTAAGCTCCTACAGTCTTGTATCTCCTGTATTCTTTTATTTTTTCTGTGTCCTTATGTATTTGACTGATGAAATAAAAGCTCTGCATAACCCTCTAGAATACAGGTGACGTCATGTTTGTTTTTTTATTTGTTTCTGTTATTTGTTCAGAATTGGAAATTACCAGCAGTCGTCAGAAAACTGAAATAGATTGCAAGCAATAATGATGTTGTTTTCCTTTTTTAGACTGGCATTTATAGTGTTGACGTCGACATTGTAAGACCTTATTGACCGTTCCAATAAAAAGGGTGAAAGGAACTGTCTAGTTTAATGGACCCACATATTTTACCCATAAACTGTACACCTGTCAACGAGATATGGCTGAAAATCAGAATAACAAGCCAACTGTTTTTGTTTGTTAAACAAGTCCAGTTTATAGGTAGATTCTGAACGTAGATATAACTTATAGACTGGGCATCAGAACACTTGTAAAGAAAGGATTTAGAGAAACAGCTATTGAACCTCTCCATTCCTAGATACCTACTGTTCTCCAATTGGTAACCAAGCAATTTCTGCAATAGACTTTTCAGTTGTAGTCGAAGTCACTACCCTGCTCTGGAACAATTACAAGATGCTGTCTTTGTAAGTTTTGTCTCACTCATTTTACTTCATATTTGTTTATATTGCTGTCATCTGGTTTAGTTATAGTCTGCTGTAAGGTCTAGTGTTTTATGTTTCCCAGTGTTCAAGGAGGAAAAAAAGTCTAAATAGGTTTCCTGAACACTGTCTCAAATCAATTTATTAAAATTCCAGACCCGTTGGTGTTTTATGCGGGATTCCCATTCTGCAATCTAAATTAACAGTACATCCAATGGGTTTTTCTGCTCACTGATGGTCGATCTGTATTCATATTCTCATACAGTATAGGTATAGGTAGGAGTATTTTTAACCAGGGCAATGTGTCCCATTATGCTTAACGTCTTTTTTAAATGCATATCTGGCTGAGAACAAAAAGTGTTAAATTTAACAAACTTTTGTACTTAAGATGAGTATTGGTCTATGAATTATTTGAAGAGCATAGCAACATAAGGGGGAGGCTTTTGTCCAGCAGTGGACGTCTTCCGGCTGATGATGATGATGATAGCAACATAATCTTTTTCTTTGTTTTTATAATTAAGAAAGATTTTGATTTAGCACCAGAATTTGCAATTAAAATTTACTACCTAAAAACTACAAATAATTATTATTTTAGCTACCAATCCGTACACGTAAGTTCAAATCCAAAAGTCGTTAATGGAAATTTTTTGTTTACTCGTCCCTTTCAAATAAGGTATCAACTTGAAGTTACGCAATATTTTTCTTACGCAACTGTGCAAATTGCGTAAACAGGAGGATTGCATAATATTGTTGTCTTTCGGGGGGCTATCAAAAAGCTTCGTAATAAACAAATACGATTATGCAAATTATATCTATTTCAAAAACATTTACCTGCGATAAAACGTTTTAGGGCATAACACTATAGAAACAGTACAATTGCTTTGTTTTGTCATGGGTATTTCAATCAATGTATGAAGTACTTAGCTTATTGTTATACCCTTATCTATATGAAGCTCTAATACAGAATTATGGTCTTTATGCATAGACAACTAAATTATTTACCAAATGACACAGTAGGTATTTCTGTTATAATTATATTGCCAAGTAGTAATGAATTACATATTACTACCAACTTTAATTACGTCACAAAGCGATACAAAAACAATAAATTGGTAATAAGGATTTCATGAATGGTTTTGTACGTTCTTCTTTGTTTTTCATAGGCATGAAAAGAAAAATACGTAGGTACTAAGTTCTTTCAATTATAATAAACTTGGTTTATTACACATCAGAGTGAATGATAAAACAGTGCAGTTACTATAATATGGAAATTGGAATTGGCATAGAACAGCAAGGTTTGTGAAAATAGAGAAGAGACCTATCACCATGTCATTAAATAAATAAAAAATTAGTAATAAGAGAATTATAAAGCTTTATGGTGTTCGTCGCTGGTGTCCTCAAGCTAAGGAGTCAGGGCTTAGCTCCAAGGCAGTCGGCAATGCACTTAAAGAACGTACAGAATGCGGATGACACAATCAAGACGCACAAATTATCCTTTACTCGTCCATCACATGGTACTAAGGGCCTGCGCACTTTTTGTTACCAAAAAATGTTTACGTCTGTGCAGGGAGTGGCTGATTTTATACTGGTTATATATATACTTTTTTTAAAAAAAAAACGTCACCCCACACTAGGATTTTCTCCTGTATCGTGGGTGCGTTTCACAAACATGAAATATCACATACACAAACACCCAGACTCGGGACAAACATCTACGGATCGCACAAGTTTTTACCCCGTGCGGGAATCGAACCCAAGACCAATCGCTTAGCCACTGCGCCAATCAGGTCATATAGAAATCAAATGTTCATTGGTAGCTTGTATCCGACACTAGACACAAAAGTATCCACGTTTGTACAGCGCTTAGCTGGCGCAATGTAGACAAATAGGCGACAGGGCGCAGATAAAGAACGAACACGCCACTTGCTCGTCTGCGTTTCGTCATGTTGTTGCTTTTGTTTACTAGTTTTCATAGTTGTTCTTCGTGAGGGTATAATAATGACCGATTTACGTCAACGTTTAGTCCATGGCATGTTGTTTATTATAATTTTGCTATTCCATTGTTATAAGAGCAATCCATTATCTAAATCCAGCAGAGGACAAGACCAAGGCATTAACCCCTATTCGGCTACTAAAGTAAGAAGAAAAAATCCAAATCCAAAGTAAATGCCTATACAAATAAATAAAATAAAATAGCAATTACTCTAGACGACAACCTTTAGAGGTTGTTGTTTGAATTGATGGAAGGAGTAAATTCAAGGCGGGTTGTTTCAGCTTCACTGTTAAAAATGGAATTAACAATGGTAAAACAAAAAAATAAGTTACTTCATAAAATTAAAGTCTACGTTGAAAATTAAAGTTAACGATTACAGATGATTTGCCCACTGGTTAACGTTAATTTCTGGGCCGACTTAATTTACTTGCCATCGACTCGATAAGAAAAATAACGTTATTTTATTCTCATACAGTATAGAAAAAAGAGGTTGCTATCTATATATTGTATCCCAATCTAATAAAAAAAATGTTTGGTCGTCGATATGTAGTATTAGGTTTGCTCAAAGCAAGATAACGGGAATCCAATCAATAAAACATAGAATGATGCTTATAATTTTAATAACGAATAAATACGTTAATATATTACGTAAGTCTTAACTATAAACGGCCTAACCAATAAACGTTGAAAGCAAGTGAATAGCAATCCCACGTCATTTTTTTACGTTTTGCCCCCTTTCCATGAACTCTTAAAACAGAACAGTTTACGTTGAGAAAGCGAGACGCCACACTACACTGCACGTAGCGGCGTCTCGCCCCCACATGGTAAACTGTCCTGTTTTAAGAGTTCATGGTAAGGGGGCTGTCCACAGTAATGTATGTGCTAAGATTAAATATTTGTAGGTAGGTACTTGGGATACATTTTATCTATTTCAGGATCAATATATTAAATCAAAATATTAATCTTGCGTTAACGACTCTGCTGAGTCGGTGACATCGACAATTTCGTCTGTTTGCCCAACTTTGGCAAAGGCCTCCTCCATTTCTTTCCACTCTACTCGGTTTAGAGCTCTTCTTGTCCATAGTTTTCCTGCCATTATATATGTATAGTTAACGTTAATAAGTACCAACCTCCTTACATTATTTGGATCTTCTGGAATTGTAAATGATTATTCCCACTTACTTAATAGGTACTAAGGTACTTTCGAAAAGTATGAAACAGTATTAAAATTTTGATTAACTCTACAATATTCTGAACTATTTCTTACTTTTCAATATTAAATTACATTAATAATGCTATAAATCAGTCTATTGTCTATTAAATATGTCTTTTATGTATGTTTTTCTTAAGAATACAGTTAATTAAAGTCTTGAAATTGTAAGTACGTATTCCAGGTTCGTAACCGCTCTAAAGCCGTAAAAAATCTTACTTCCTCAGCTTATGCTCTGCAAATTAATAGTCAGAAATTTTGCAAGAACAGCAGACTGGAATCGTGTAATTTTTCTCCCGAATCTGATCCAGGGCAGGGTCGAACACCAATAGACTACGGGTCGCTGTAGTCTCCTCACACGTCGATTGCATGTGTAAGCTATTTAGTCCCAAGGCCCCGAAGCACTGCTGGTTTGGCTTCTTTTTTGCAATTTCTTCGTACCTGAGGTGAAACACGTATTGAACTTATTGCATTAAATAAATATATAAACTTGTCTACACTGGCCGCCAAAAAATCGGCCCACCCATATTATGAAAAAATGCTTAAAATTATTTCTACTATTATGTAATCATAAAATTGATCATCAACAACTTCGTTAACGAAAATAACAGGGTTGTCCGATTTTTTTGGCGGCCAGTATGAAAGATGACTTCAGAAAAATTTGTGAAATTGTTCTAGAAATTAATACTGTAGTCCGGCCTCATACTAAATATATTACCTGTGTATTAAATAATAAAAAGTGTAATGAATATACTCACTGGCAATTGACCACTTCAATCGTTTGTCGAATCAGCTTAGTTTGGACGATGATGTCTACTTGCGATTGTGAGTCAATGATGTAACACGATTTCGGCTGTAACAGAAAATGAGGAAATTATGGAAGATATGTGATTTGAGGACACTAATAGCTTGCAAGCTAGTAGAAAGCAAAATCATGTCGTATCTTTCATATTTGGTGGAGTTTTACCACCATCTAATTTAAAGGAATTGTAGCCGATTGAGAAATAGGCTTGCCCCTTAAGGTCCCTATTAACATGGGGCTCAAGCCGCGTATTTTTTTAAACACTTGCAAGCTTTGGCAATGGACCCTGGGTCACAAGTCCAACACACATCTGACCAATTCATTCTCATATGCAGAAACTTGAGAACTCTTCTTAAATGTAGGTACTAGACGCATCTCAAATTAAGTGTAAGTTAGTTTTTGATAATGAAACCATACCGTTTTAGTGCTGGGGCAGTTATCGGTGTTCGTCTCTGTATTGATGATTTCCGGGCCAATTCTGTCAACAACATTCTGAAAAACATAATTTACCTGTTAAAACATACAACCATGTCTGTAGTCCATGGGTTCACGCAGAAGTGCTCTACTTTTAGGACTTCACCAAATGTTATCATGTGATAAAAACTTAAAATTAAATAACTTCATTTTTCGATATAACCTGTAGTTGACAAAATTAGAAAGTCTATATTGCGGGGCTCATAGCTACGTGGCTACCACGCAGATCAGCGTATCTACAAGGTTAAGCTGTGCTCGCCGCGGTCAGCCTTGTGATGGGTGACCGTTTTGACATATCGAGACCCTTCCATGCTTCGGAAGGCACGCTAAACCGTTGGTCCTGCGCCTGTTCTCTTTTCGGTCGTGTCGGTTTACCGTCCCATCGGACTATGAGAGTAAGGGAATAGGGAGTGCACCTGTGTTTTGGTTAGTCTTCGCTCGGAGATAGGCCGCCGCGTGCCGTGACCGAAATTCGATCAGGAGAAAATTATTATTTGGGAGGAGTTTATCGTTACGTGAATTTAAGTTAAAGATGCGATACTCATTATTTTTTTCTTGCTGACTGTATCTTTTTTCGAATAGTATTTAATAGAACTTACTGCAACCATATGAGGTGACAGAATTTTGTTAATCTTCTCTTCGATTTCGTCGTACCCCTCCGGTCTGACAGTACAGAAGGGCGTACCCTTGCATTCTTTTGGAATCTTAATGCTATGTTTGTCTGTGGATAAGAAGTTTGTTACATATCAAATGGGTTTTAAGAACCAAAGAAGTATTTTCAAGTTGTTTATCTTTCAGTTAAAGTATTCGTTGTAACCGGTGCGATCCCTACTATTAATTAAACTAAACGGTACAATAGTATCAATTTTTTCACGGTCTCTGAGACCACGGAGGCAAAGCAGTTGGCATAAACTAATATAATTATAATGAACACAACAAAATTGTTTATTTTAAAAGTGATCTTACTAGACCACTAACCACGCAAGTAAAATTTTTCTACTGAGCTTTTGATGATATTATGAACATATTAACATAGACATAACATCACGCCTGTATTCGGCAAAGGCCTAGGCAATGTATGCGTAGAGTAGCACCCACGCATTACGCCAGTTATGGCCTAATATAATGTTAATAAATTTAATAAATTGGTTATTATTGTTATATTAAGACACAATGTTATATTACTTACTGTTAGGAGCAGCACTGCTAAATGGAACTAGTAGAGTTACCTATAAACAAACAATATGATATTTAGATAAGACCTCGAACACAATTATAAGAAGATTTTCTTTTGTTAATAGGTTATTTTAAGAATTATTTTAAAAGCAGATTTTAATTGCCATATTATGTTTTTAACAATATGGCAATTAATTGTGAAATGCGATATAATTACGTTATAGTCTCTATTGATGAGTATAAAACTTTTTATTCAAAAAAACTTACTGTAAGAATTAGGAATCTCGCCATGGTGTTAATTTTTAAAATATTTTGAAGAATATTAGATATTTTTCCAATACACACGTAAGTCCGTCAAATAAGCCAAATTAATCAACTAAGAGTATAAAACAATTAGTATAAACAATTATAACGAGTTGTTACTACGTTGGAAGTTAGCTTACTACTGTAGACTGAATATTGCGCAACTTAGTTTTGTGCGATATACATAAATGTAGAGCTATATATAGCCACAAAAAAGTCCGAGAGGTACGAGGAAAACTATTACAACTGTAATAATATATTTAACACTTCAGTTTTTACGTCGTATCATCATTTGTTATCGTTATGAAACCGTTAGTGATTTATTTATATATGTACCTATACCTACTAACCAGCCGCTGAGACGTGTTGTTATGGGGGTTAAAATAGCATATTCACATGATCACTAGGTATTTTATCGAATCGAGTCAGAAATCACACAACTGACTTATCATATCGGATACGTAGAGTCATTGCTCATGCCGTATTAAAAAAAATGCACGTCAACAGGTTCTAGCACCGTTACCGACTAGCTGACTAGCTATGCGGCTGGCTCTTTAATGCATAGGTACTCATGCAAAAAACAGTTTATTCCAAACCAAATATGTATTGATTACAAAGTACAACACTGTGTCATAAGAAACAGTTTGTGCCCTAATTATTTATTCCCTAACTTGTGCTTATAATCGCTGATACTGCTCAACTTATCACCTCACAGAGGCTCGAAGGTAATATGCAGAGCTTACTACCCTTCATTAGTCAAAGAGGCACTTTAAGAAGAAGATTGACGTAATAGGAAATGCATTCAGTTATAATCAATATACAATTTACCAAAGTATTAAGTCATTACAAATACTCAATACTCAATACTTTATTGCATTCCATAATAGTACATAGGTGGACTTACAATATTACAGATCATTATGGACCCTGTCGGGCACAGCAAAAGTGGAGAGAGGAAGAGGGTTAACCTAGTTATTTACAACATAAGAATTATGAACTTATATCTATGGAACTTATTCTAATAAATAATATCTAAGATATTGTATTTATATAAAGTACGTTTTTAATCATCATAATAAAAGAGTTTTTTTTTTATTTACATTAAATAAATATATCATATTTTTACATGCTTATATGTAAGGTAGGTACACGTTTATGTATGTATGTATATTATTTGTTTATTTACTGTTTTTATTTAGTGTGTATAACTTGTAATATAGGTGTGTGTTTATGTATATTTATATGTGTATTTTTGTTATTTTAGTTTATCATCAAAATATTCCTTTATAGTGTAGTAGCATTTAGTTTCCAGAAAGCGGTTTAGTTTATTTAAAAATAAATTTGTTTTCTTTTCTTCTTTTATATTTATTGGTAGTTTATTGTATATTTTTATAGACATAACCAGAGGGCTGGATGAGTGTATTTTTAGGCGAGATGTTGGTAGATTTAGTGTATTTTTGTGTCTTAGGGTGTATTTTGTTTGGATGTTTCCACGGGTGGTATAGTATTCTGGGTGTTTTCGGACAAATTTGCATATTTCAATAATATATAAACAGGTAAGCGTTAGTATTTTATGTTCTTGGAAATATGGTTTACAACTATCGGTTTGTTCTATGTTTGTTATTATGCGGATTAGCTTCTTTTGCAGGGTGAATATTGTGTGTGAGTCTGTACTGTTACCCCATAGGATAATGCCATAGCTAAGCCATGATTGGGCATACGCATAGTAGGTAGCAAGTGCAGTTTTTAAGTTGGTAGTCTTTTTAACTTCGCGCAGGGCGTATTAACATATATAATTATATATATAAACTAAGTTTGTTGGTGGTTTCTTGATCCAAATTTCTCAATATAAGCACTGCTACACAAGAGTATCAAATTGAAGCGTTACCTATATAGATGATTAATTTAAATGATATGATTTTGAGGCAAGCCACAATCAGAGCGACAGATATTGTTCATACTGTTACAAAACGAATAATTTATCCGTAAGTTGGTAGTAAGTTCTCTTCTCAATCTATCTTCGTACATATTCCAACATCTTAGCTAGATGGACCTATTCCGTCGCGCTCTGATTAAATACTCGAGATAATTCATTGCTTGTTGCAAGATTAAGTATAGTTGTAGGCTCGTATGTTAAGTATGCAAGTACTGACAACGCAGGCTTTACGAGAACATAATATCACTTTTTATAGATTTTCGAAAACCTAGGCTAAATTAAAAATTCTTTTACCCAATAAATGGTTCTCAATTTATAGGCACATCTTTCGTGTTCACCACTAAAAAATAAACTCTAGTAGCTTGCGTTTAAGTTTAAAAAAAGGTCGGACATCTGCTCACAAACTGTTTTGCCAAGACAAGTTGTAAGTTCAACGTCTATTTATAATTTTTTATGACTGAACGCGACAGTTTTACATGAAATCAGTATCATTAGATATAAATAATAGGCTTATTAGATAGAGCTGAGATACTTTGACGTTATGTTTTGAAGGTTCTAGAAAAAGTATTACATTTTTGACCCTGTAATCTTTTAAAAGCTGACAGGCGCACGTTCAATAGGGTAGGGGTACTCGTTGCTTCAAATGAAAAAATAAATAAAATGAAAATAAAAATATGATAATGAAACATGTCTTTAGTTGAACCACCCACTGCTATTGCATGAAAAAATTGCCAGTGCACACCATCCATTGTATATAACTGTGACGAAAATTGTCTTATTATGGTTTAATTATGTCTAATGATACTGATTTCATGTAAAACTGTCGCGTTATGTCATTAAAATTTATAAATGGACGTTGAACTAACAACTTGTCTTAGCAAAACAGTTTGTGAGGAAATGTCCGTCCTTTTTTAACTTAAACGCAAGCTACTAGAGTGTATTTTTTTGTGGTGAACACGAAAGACGTGCCATACTTCGCGTTTCGCCCTGTTTCCTCTCGAAATTGTCAACATAACAATTGGATATGTAATGCTTTAACACATTCCTCTGTTTGCAATACATTTCTTATAGCTTTGAGTTACACAACGTATGGCAATGTATGTTTTTGTGAACTTTCAAGTAGTCCAGTGGCCTAAGAGTCCTGTGTTCATACTTATGAGGAAAATTACGTATTATGTAGGCCTAAATGCGATAAGAATACAATAAAACGTATTACAAATTTTAAACCTGACCCCATTGAACAGGATATAGTTTGATATTCTTGATTTACAAACAAAATAAAGTTACTTGCAGCACAACGGTTAAGTATGGATATTGTCATAAACAATGACAATATCCATACTTAACCGTTTTGCTCAATACTGCTCAAGTATTAAAAAACGGTTAAATATGGATATTCTTTATTTTTTTTAAACATGTAGTATTTTCTATAGGTAGGTAACTAATTTTATGCTTATCCTTTGTTACATATCACGCTTTAAATCTCTTCTCCTCAGAATTCTGGCCTATAATTAAGTCACGCTAAAAGTCCGGTGAAGCAGTCACAAATGTCTCAATTTCTTAGAAAGTCAGTCTGAAAAAAAAACATGTAGGGAAAGGTACCTAATATAGGCCCCAGAGATAGGGGCAAAAAGGTCATTAAAATATTATTAATTGTTTATAATTATTCTATTCCATGTATCTAGCTTTAGCCCATTTATCACTCGCTCGGATAGAATTGTTGGCAAAAATTGACGCAGTTACAATCTATTTGTTTGGATCCCATTCGCTTGTACAATTCACATACAATTCTGGATTAAAAAAGAGAATTCTACCAATATTTTTTTATAATTGTAGTTAGATGTATAATCTTGTTTGGCGGTAGAATACTATAGCGATCCTGCCTCCACGCACAGCGCAGGCATTGTGTGGTTTTTAGTGGGTAGCCCTGTGGTTAATAGGAGGGAGTCCTACATACCGTCGTCTCCCAGGGGAGAGGAAATTTCACTAATTCAAAAAAGGTATATAATCTCGTATTCACGTGTAATTTTTTACCATAAGTTGGTACAAGGTTTTTACATGATTTCAAAATCGTGATTCATACACGCAATCTGATAAAGTATAGGTAAGTAACCCATTCTGCCGGATGTAAAGCAATGGTTTTCTGGATTTACCCGCCAGTGGGATCACGGAGGATTACCTAACAGTTTCTGATTACACAAATTATAAGGCATTATTCGGAGACACTAATAAATTGTATCAATTATGTTAAAAAATACAATATACCCACGCGCTTGCTTTTAAGTTAAAATATTACACATAGTTCATTACATTTTTGTATTTTCTTAGGATTTTTAATAAATTGCAAGAAAAACGCTACAATGGGACTTCAAATGAGGCTGT
The DNA here is from genome assembly GCA_905340225.1 of Abrostola tripartita. Classification (NCBI taxonomy): domain Eukaryota; kingdom Metazoa; phylum Arthropoda; class Insecta; order Lepidoptera; family Noctuidae; genus Abrostola; species Abrostola tripartita. The sequence continues at coordinate 5,698,671 of HG996494.1, forward strand.
GAAAATGAAAACAGGTACATGTTAACCCCCTTTGCCCTTTGATAATAAGCATGTTTTTATTATTGTAATTAATAATAACTGAATAAAAAAAAGAAGTGACTTGACAGCTTCAGCCAATATAAGGCTATTGCGCACTTGTATAATAAGGTATTATATTCTACGAATTAAATAACGATTTTTAATGGAACTCTATAAAATATATTGGTCATAATCATACTCCTGCGATCACAAACTATTTTCCTTAACCAAAACCCATTGCACATAGTCGATTAAGATTTACAATGAATCCGCACCGATAGCACTCTTGCGCAGGCCGACGGACGCACACTAGGATGTCTTGTTAGATAACGCCAAATGTGGGGCGTTGTGTAATGGCGTTAAAACACCCTGAGCAGCAGGCAAACCTTAAGCATTTATAATTTTGTATTTAAGTGCATTTTTAGAAATATTAATTAATCTTATTATTTATTTTATAAATCCTTCTTATACATATATTATAATCGCTGAACTGAAATTCAAATTACGTTATCTTTTAGAACCACGTTAATTTTAGATACTATTAGAATACACAATAACCAAACTTCTGCTAATTGAATTTTCATAATTTCCCTCCAGAACAGGAGGACAACTATATTTTTTGTTTTAAATTTTAAAGCAATGTTCTTCATTGTCATGTCCTTGCTAAATCGGTTTTTATACTTTTTATAATCATTTATCACTTAGTTGCGGGAGTAGCTTACACGATACAAAAGTGGTATGTTCCACCACCATTCAAATATGAATATTCTCAACTCTAGTAGTAGGTCGGATCCAAAATTATAAAGTTTCCTTTGATCAACTCATTATTTTGACTTCCGTTCCAATAATCATAATAATTACTATGCCACATGTCTAGTTTTTATCTGACGATGTAACTGCAAAAATCAAAAATATTACGTTACATAATTTAAACTGTTTTTTGTATCGCTGTACCATATTTACTTTTGACAACGATGACACTGCATTTATTAGCTCTACTTGTCTCTGTACTGTTATCTAACTTTGAAACAAGTTATACCAAGTTGTTTGTTGGTTTACTTGCAGATGCGACGGTTAAACGACAGGGTCTGATCACGTGGCCGGGCAAAGGGTAAACTGAGTATGAAAATAAATAATGGGGCGGCCTGAGTTTCAGATTGTCTCTTACATAGACTTTTCTGTACGCATGTTTGAATTTGGTTCCTGTCTCACTGAATAGTGACTGGACGTATGATATTTTTGGATGTCCGACATTCGAGACTTTGACAGCCCGTAAGGACCACACACGTCGGCGGTCATCAATCATCGCCATTTTTAGTACAATTTACAATCATCAGTAATGATATGTGGAGCCGTGTGGTATCCGGCCTAGAATTGACCACCCCCTTTCCTCCCGTGGGTGTCGTAAGAGGCGACTAAGGGAAAATTCAGAAGATGGGCAGCAGCGTCTTCTGTAACTTCACCACCAATACTGCGATCCCCAAGCCGCTTGCCAAGCGTGGGGCAAACCTCCCCCGCTTAAGCGGGGAGGCCTATGTTCAACAGTGGACGTCTTTTGGCTGATGATGAATGATGAGTAATGATATCATGTGGTTTTCTAAAATCGATTAAAATTATTTGTGGTAAAACCAGATAAATATCAAAATTGATAATTTAATAATTTAGATAGGTAATATTCAATGTAAAATAAATTATTTAAATGATGTCATATGAATTTCCCATGGTTAAATTCTATTGGGTTATTATCCTAACAACCATACCTACCATATATGTACCTGTGATGGTAAAATCATTATAATTTAAATCTGTGCAGGGACTCCTAATACAAAAAACCAGACAAGTGCGTGTCGGACTCGCCCAACGAGGGTTCCGTAAAAATTTTAAGGTACATAATTATTATATAGTTCAGGGATCGAGTCTTGAACTTCATCCGAAATTCAGTTTCAAAACCTATGGTTTTAATTTAAACTCGATACTTCCACGCATTCCCGAGATTAGGGGCCTTGACAGATAGACAGACGGACAACAAAGTGATCCTATAAGGGTTCCGTTTTTTTAAAGGTACGGAACCCTAAAAAGGCAAAACTACGTTCTTATGTTTTTCTTTACCGCACCACCAGAATGTCAAACCCCTTCCCGACTACGGCGCTCGCTGGCGATCGCCGATCATTGTGGCTTCAACGCCACACAATCTTGAGAGGTGCGCGCAGAACACGATACACCGTTGTATGCGCAAGTAACATCAGATAACATTAAAATCAGCACCTACACACGATCTATAAACCTATCTATAACACATAACAAATTTATTGGCGTCTCTAGTCTATCGCTTATGAAATACCTTATCTCATTTTATTTTGGCGGAAGTCCGCGAAGTCTCTTACACTTTACAACGGACATTAAATATAACCTAACGCTTAAATATATAAAGTACCTTATAGATATACCTAACTTAGAAACGCATGCGAGTAGCAGTATCGAGCATATTGTAACATCAATCTAACATCCCTTCACTGCATGTTGCATAGGTGACCGACAATCTCCAATCGACCGCGATGATTGGCACAAAACTTGTATGGAAAGCAATAATGTGATTGAGATCATTAATGCATAAATCTAAGAGCTTCCTACATTGTTATTTACTTTTTTACGCAATATATATTATGTGTCATCTGCATCTGCAGTTTCCCAACTCCGTTAGGGTCTGGTTCGTCTTAGTTGGAATACAAAACAATGTTGTTGACGACATATTTAATATCCTACTTGTCGTAAAGTAGAGAGACTTAAAATTAAATTACTTTACAGTCGCTGCCTTAGCCTGTTTATGTTTACTTAATGATGAAATGGTGTAATGGTACTTCTGTTTCTATATTAGATACCGATAAAAAATGAGCCTGCTGCTCAGCTTTTATCGGTATTTCGGTTACCGGACTATTTAACGCCACGTATCGTAATTTATTTGTTGGGATTTTATGTTACAAAATAAATAATAATTATGTAATATTGATTAGATATTTTATAAAAATCACACGCCGTTATGCCCTAATTCAAATGTTTTCTTACATGCGGGGTTTAATCTGTGTCTATTGCCGCACTGGCAACGCTTGTTTTCTGAAAGGATAGAGGTTTGTGGCACACTAAAATTGAACCACACAGTATAAATCGCATGTTACGTACGGATGTGAGAGTCTTTAAACTAGTAACATTAGATTCAATCAGTTTCTTAGATCCACAACTACAACTTCATACTTTTTATAAAGTTATTCAAACTGTTACCTTTTTGATACTTTTTATAAAGTTTTTTTTGGAACCTTTCGTTCTTAATTTATAATTGAGGAGTTATTTAACAGTTACGATAATCATAAACTTGCAACCTCATCCTTGTATAAGTTGTACTTTTTATATCTACTATTAATTACATCATGAATACATGATGAACTAAAGGGTGAACAGGGGTAACCAGCCATACTAAATATGCAATAAAAATTATACAATAAAAAAATACGTGCCGAATTCATTATATTATCCTTTTTCAAGTCAGTTAATAATTTACAATGTTTCATCTCTACGTTCAGTATAGTTGGATCTACTGCATTATTTATAAGTCTATAGGTACTTGCTTTTTGCTCAAGTCTTTCACACAGACACGACAATATCTGGCCCATAAACTATCTCTACTTATGCAAAAATCGCGTCTGTCTGTTGCTGATTGCTGCGTGAAAAAAGGACTAACCAACAAACACACTTTCGCATTAATATTTTCTATTCAATATCATTAAAATATAGGATGAAAATTGAATATTTATCGAATTTTAGTATTGTTACCCAACCAATATATATAAATATCGCCTAGTGCATAATATTAAAACGAGCCTAACACCATTTACTGCTGAACACCGATCATTTTCGGTTTCTTACAAGACAATTATTGCCTTAAACTAATAATTTTCAGTATTACAATGTTATATTGTCACTAAGAAAGCGCTGGATACAAGGTGTTTATTGCAATACATAATTATGAATATGGTGCAAAATACTTGTGGCCATCCCTATGGCAAAACTTTTTAGTCGCTTTTTACCAAACCCACGGGTTGCTTTTTTTTGTATTTTAATGAGCCACGGGTTGCAAGTAGAGAGCCTCCACTAGTGATAAGACCTAAATACGAGTACGTACGGCACACCCTAAGCGGTCAGCTTCTTTTCATGACCAAAATCTACACCATGGCCTTTTTTGTTTCCATGTAGACCACCACGAGGAACCGAAATTTATGCCTAACAAGAAGGCAACCCGTCTTCATTGGGTACCACGTTAAATATACAAACCTTATATGACTTTTGGTGCCACTTTAGCTCTGTTGCCCATGCTAAGCTTGAATCTAAATTGATAAAGGAAATTTGAAAAATGATGGACACGAGCGGGACTTGAACCCGCGACCTTCGCCGAACCGTGGCGCTGCTCTAACCAACTGAGCCACCGTGTCGCTGCTCGCATCCATCGAATTTCAAGTTCCCTTTTAGTATTTACGTCTTAAGGGTGACACAAACCTTCCTAAATGCAGTACTACATAATAATAAAACTAGATCTTAAACGAGAAGCATCCGTCTGTTCCGAAAAACGTTTTGATAACCCAAGATATTATGCGATAATTCACAATCGCTAGAGGGGATTGCAAGTTTAAATAAAAAGAAAACACCGCGCCGTGGCCAGTGAGAGTGAGACGTCTTAGCGAACGCGCGCGAAAGTTGCATTCGAATTCGCGCCAATACAAACGTCATCCCGGCAGCCATCTTTTTCTGGAACGGGAACTACAAATGTGTTAGACGATTTTCTTTAAATTCCCAATTCTTTTAATTTCATCGAGTGTTTTTTGGTGCTTGTGGGGTGACAGTGCAAGTGCTTAGTGACTTTCGCCGTCAATTTGTGTAGGATGATGAACGCACGTAATATTAAGGTAAGTTTATATGTGATACCTACACTCAGTCAGTCACTTATTGTGATCATCATTAAAAGGAAATTAATGGTTTTACAGCAAAAATAAATTCAATATTTTGTTGACTTTATAAATCTCTACAGAATATTATTTTGATTTTCATTGCGGTTTATTGTTCTGAAAACCACCAACAAAGCCATATATTGAATAGGGGATTTTTAAATGTGATTATTTCCATTCATTTAGGTTTTAGAACTTGTATCCTTAATTTAAGAATAACCTACTTAATGTTTCATTCATGAATATGTAATTCATATTTTCCTAGTTGCTATTGTATCAAATATTTATTTATAGTCATATCTTTAGTAACTAGGTACTTTGGGTCTTTGGTACGAAATTACAATAGTATAACAATTATCACGATAAAAAAGCTTTTGCAATAAGTACATATTTACAAGTTTCACCTTTACTAGCAATGCTGCTAAACAAAAAGGTGTGAATTTCTTATTGTATTACGTCGAAGAAAAGAAGTTGTATAAGAGCAGAAGAAATTATTTTCACACTGGTTAACTGATTGTTATTATTAATTATAATAAATCATGAATTAGAAGAAATCAGGTGTTATAGATAACGCACAAAACGACACGCATTGTATTTGCGTGATTTTATTATTTACGATAATATAATATTACGGTACGGTACGATAATATAAAATTACGATAATATAATAATACGGTGTGAGAGAGAATTTTGTGTTGAGGTATACCTTGACTATGGAAATAATTATTGACTGCAAATAGATTTTTAATTTATCCAACAATTCTTCGTCTTACATAATACAGCATCCGAGTCCGCCCGCGAAAATTTCTGCACAGTATGCTTTTCCGGGTTTGATATTATCCTTTACTTCCTTTGCTTCCTAGGTTTTAACCACAGCATAATATTTTTTACAGATGGATTAATTAATAATTGGTTATGTTAATGTTATATAATGGTCTCGACACAATGTTGAATACTCTCTCATTCATAATAGTAGAGGGACTAAGGATAAGGAAGGATTAGGTTTGTAAGTTAATCTGATCGCCCAACCAAATAAATACCTATTTGTAATATAAGTTTGAATAAATATCTAATATAATATGTTAACCAATATTCTTACTAAACATTGAGACAGGATTCAATCTCCAGACGCTTTTAAATGTGTAACTGTTTTGCGGATAAACGTCATAAATAACGTCATATTGGTAACGTTGTATGGTTTTGTGACAAACGTGCCTTGTTGCAAGTTATCGTTCATTGTAGCGGTCTAAGGGGGTGGCCTTTGTTCAACAGTGGACGTCTTCCGGCTGACGATGATTATGTAGGTAGGTACCTACTAATAAAGTTCGTTTGTTTTGCTTTCATTACCTACGGAATCCTAATGCACTTGATTGAACAATAGGATTTTTGGTTGAACGATTTTAGTAAATTATATCGAGCAATCAGTTAATTTCTGTGTTTAATAACTTTATTGTTGGTATCCTTTTCATAGTTTACGAAAGTATATAATTATTTTGAAATCGGTGTTAAATTAATTTAACATAATTATGGTTAAACAGAATTATAAAAAACCACCGCCTGTGTTATTATACATGAGTCAATACTAATATTACCTAAATATAATTAATTACACTACTTAAAGGCAGGATGTAAGCCCTTCTTTTTACCTAAGGCCTTATAGGCAGGTGATGTTAAGTTTGAAATTCACTTATCGATGTTCTGATCCTAACTAATCACCAATATGAGATAGCCAATCCGTTATCAGACGTGGTGATTACACAAACACTTTCTCTTTACAAAACTGTTATAGGTTTTACTGACAGTTTGCAACTTGATATGCCGTTATTTGAGGCAATTTATGTGATCAACATAATAATAGCATGTGAGCTTTAATGACGCGATAGCTAATAGCTTAGATATTACAGTTAGGTTATCATATTCTGCGTAATGAAGATGCTTCATTTTAAATATAACCCTTGGAAATACTAATTGATAAATATTAATTGTCAATTCCCCCACGGGACAAATATGTGTCTCATAGAGTTTTCTTCAAACCTACTAAGAGGCTTTGGAATAACGATATAAAGAGAGCCCTTGAACTAGAAACGTTATTATGATCTTATTACATACATACTGACATACATACATAAAGTCACGCCTTTTTCCTCGAGGGGTAGGCAGAGACCACGGATTTCCATTTGCTACGATCCTGACATACTTCTGTCGCCTCATTCACTCGCATCACATTCCTCATACACGCTCGTCGGTTAAGGGTACTCCTCACGTGACCCTTTTGTAGAACATCTCCGATCTGGTCCAAGTATGTTCGCCGAGGTCTTCCCCTTCCCGATATTCCACTAACATTCGCCTCATATATTTGCTTTGTCACTCTTCTTTCATCCATCCTTTCTACATGCCCAAACCATATACGCATATTCTTCTCAATTTTTGTGATCTTATTAGGTACTAAAATATAGGAAAACTGTCTTATTATGAGTAATTACGTGTTAAATAGAAATCAAGTCTATTTTGGGTCTCATAAACATTGTCATATTTTACCGTAAGGTATGTACTTATTCTGCAAAAAAAACGATCCCTAGTTTTAATCTGTTATAATGGTATGTGGTAACACATAAAAACAAATCCTGTAAAACCGATTTCAATGAGGGGAAACCTATTTTGAAAATCAGGGGCTTTACCAATATTTGCCATTATTTATTTCTAATACAGGGCAAACCACGTGGTTTTAAACAACATAATCTATACTTATAATAAAACTGTAGAGAGGTCAATTCTGTACATTGAATATATATTCAAAATTATTATTGGAGGATGACTGGTGATCGATACTGATGCCAAAAATGCAATCAGTAAATTTTTTGTCTGTCTGTCTGTCTGTCCGTCTGTCTGTCTGTCTGTCTGTATGTGCACGCATGGGTCAAAAACTACTGAAGGGATTTTAACCAAACTTGGTACGATTTTAGTCCATACTCCTGGGCAGGTTATAGGCTATATAACATAACGCTAAAACACGTAGGAGCTGAGCAGTAATGATAAATTTGAAGCAAGTCGGATGAAAATGCGCTTTCGAGCTCTTATCCTCGCATTCGTTGATCATACACCAAAAGTATGTATTACAAAGATGATGGTCTCCAAAAGATCTACAAAAAAGTCCTTAATAGTATATATCTATCTTTTATAAATTAGCCACAATAACGTGTTTGATCGTTAGGCATTTCTTCAAAGTGTCTCAACACACGACAACCCGGAGCGTGCATGGAGGGTAGTTTGACAAGATTTCTATAAGCAGCATTGGTTGCACCCGCTATATGTAATATTATAGTAAGCACATGACTTCGAAAAGACATTAGTGTGTGCCGGGATTTGAACTTGCGACATCTGACTTTACAGTCTAACGGTCATACCAATCGGCTATCAGTGCATTAAGTTCCTTGGAATAAGCGCACGTTAGATTTTAAAAATACAGATACGTAGTTTTTAGATATAAGTTTAAAGTAGGTATTATTAAATAATAATAATAATTAGTTTGTTTAGTTTTTTTTGGACAAACATCTACGGATCACACGTTTTTTTGCGGGAATGGAACCCACAAACAATCGCTCGCGCTCAAAAAAAATGCCAAGGATAAAAGACAACCGTGACGACCTGATTGGCGCAGTGGCTACACTGCGCCAATCAGGTCGTCACGGTTGTCTTTTATCCTTGGCATTTTTTTTTCTACAGTCGTTTCAATGTACAGGAACTCAGAAACGCACAAAACGGATTTATTTATGTTCTCTTCTTCAGTTATATATTATTTTCAATAGACTTTCTGTAACTTCCGTAATTACCGTTCAATTTTTGCGGTTTTTTTTAAATACCGGAAAGTATTCTTCGTTAAATTAGTGGTTTAAAGATTTTTAACCTACTTAAAAACGCCTGCCTGGTAGGTATTTTTTTCTGTTAAAAGTTCAATTTACTACTGGTCTTTTATCCGAAATACACGCGGGCGAAGTCGCGGGCAACAGCTATACATGTAATAAAATATTACGGCATGGCGTAAAAACTACTAAATCGAATTCGCTCAAACTTAGCTAATATATTGAAAACAATTTAAAAATACTTTTGCTGTTTCCGAATTTCCACGCGGACGGAGTCGCGGGCACATCTATATTGAATAAACGCGTTATACTATTATTTCCTGATAAGTATATTTATAACTGGCTGACTGTGTTCAGCCTTCTTGTTTTTCCAGGATAAAGAGTACTTTAAGTAGTACTATAGTACATATGGACCACGCTGGATTATTTTGTTTTTATGTGGCTCTTTATTAAGATTTTGTCATGTTCTTTAAGCAAGCTGGAGACCCAAGCAGTCTCGTCTTTTTGTCCGGTAACACCCATTATGATCCTTCTCGGGGTTGTCGGCAACAAAATATAACGAAAAAAAAAGATTCATAAGTGCGTTTACTATGTAAAATGTCGGTAACCCTTTTTTCTCAACATCTTTGGATTTTGTAATTTTATGTGGCTCTACACTATGTACCTATATGTACACAGAACGATAGCCGTAAGCTCTTTCAGACAAGTGGGTAATATTATGCAAGATGCTCTGGTACCTGCCTACTTACATACAACTCGTTTTACAGTCTCATACTTTTTGTAGATCAATCGTGGTTCAGAGACCCGTATAACCATGTCAGTTGACTTAAGAACCTCACGATGTTTAAGGTACCTTTAGCTTTCACGTGAGTATGAATTTTGTTCTCTTATGGTAGAAGATATGAAATCATTTCGTTAATGCTATGCCTCTCGTTGATAGAATATCGAGTTTCAGTATCTTCTAATTTTTTTTTATTTCAATTGAATCAACAAATTATAAAATTTCAATACAATATTTTAAGGACTTCATGCCTGTTTCGACATGGGGCCAAGTAAAGCTAAAGGTTGAGTTATTAGTCAGCTACTATAATTTTCAATTCAAAGGGATTGCAAAAAGAACGATCTCATGTGAACAAGGCTAACACACTCGCAGATCGTAAACTCACGCTATACAACGCCTAGATAATAAAACTATTATGAAGGCAAGACATAAAATTTTGTCTAATTTCGTGCCAAGGCTCCAGAGTTCAAACCTCGGGCCGTGTATTCTCATATTTTATTGTTATCTGAACTCAGGATACTGCAATTATATACAAAAAAGATAATCTAAAGTAATGCTAATCATAGTGTAACGCATGTTTAATTAATATAAAATTCAATGGAAAATTGATACGACACACGCGAAGCTTGGCAAATTAAAATATAATTGTGGAAGGCACAAGCAGAGCCGTTGCGTCTGCAATGCTTTTGGTTGGTACTTTAAATGATAGATTCTATATCTAGGATCATCAAATATTAAGTTATTTTGATTTAAGGTTCAACAAGAAACTATCTGAATCAGTATTTTGCTGATAAATAGGCACTTATACATTGTGCACTTCCAAAATCACACTAATATTATGGCGAAAGTTTGAGAGTGTGTTTTTATGTTTGTTACCTCTTCACGCTCAAACGGCTGGACCGATTTTGCTAAAATTTGGTATGGAGGTAGCTGAGGATGGAGGAGGAGGTATGGAGATTAACATATAGGCTTTTTATCCCGTGAAAATGTAGCGAGTAACACCGCTGGGCGCAGCTAGTAGTTATTATAGTCTGCAGTTATTTTTCCGTGACTTGAACTGACGTTACTGAAACTAAACTGATACATAGTTTTACAGGATATCTTATAGGTCGCAATTAGAGTTATAGTTCGCTAATTTATTTATTAGCTTAAGGGGACTTTATACTGACTGCGAATATTTGAATTATCTTTATTCTACGGAACTTAACAACTTATGATCTCAATTTACTTTTTTCTCGCACCTCTTAAAGCGGTCGTATTTATGCAACATCAGTGAATGTATTACATCTATGGCTTATTTATTTTTATAGTTTTTTTATAAGGTGTTGCGACACCGGTGCTTACATTATCAACTATGTAATGGTTTTGACAAGCACTGGACGTAACGACGGGTATGTCATAAAGATTAAAAGTTACGCACCTTAAATTAAGTAATTACCTACCTACTTTTGATTTTTAGACCATGCATGGGTGTGGCTAAATTAACCTAATGAGTTGAGAAACATAGTTATTATATAGCCATAGTAAGAGTGAAATTATATTTATTTTATATATTTATTTATAACATTAAATGATTTGAAAAATGATGTTGTTTTTGGGTAACTTACAAATTACAATGTTTTTTTTTATTATTTTAAGTTCTCTATGACTCCGTTAAGTTAATGAATGAGAGGGCGCGATGATAGAATTATTTAAATCTAAATTATGAACAATAACTATTGTTTCACTGGACCTAGGTATACTGGTAAATAAAAGCTAAATTATTTATATTTTTGCTACCTACAACTGGTCATCCCTTTAGCCAAGTAATAGGTAATTGTAAATCTGGAGGTACCTATCCTGAAAATAAAATAACTCGAATGTTCCGAATCTCCCAGAAACTATTTAGGTACATCGTTTTTAACCTAAACTATCTAAACTGTTATCAACAGCCATCTCATTAGGAAAGAATACACATAACACTTACTTTTAGTATACACGTCTTTATATTAAAAAAACAAAAGCCGGCAATTAGTCGGTCTACTGGCGCTCAAGTTTGTTCACTCCCTTACGTAACAAAGGCGGTTTGAATACCATCTCTTAGTGTCAGGTGAATCTGTTAAAAGATTGCTAGAGTGACATTCTTTAAGATTTTCAATTAGGTAGTTGTTTAGGTACACTTTGGTATGAACTATTAACATAAAACTCCATTTCTGTCCGTAACAATAGCACCTTTACTTTTCGAAATAAACGTCGAATCTCAACGAATTTGCCAGCAAGGAAAGTTATAGTAAACAATCATTAATCTTTTTATAAAATGTTAATAACTTCCTGATGTGATGGCCTGTAATTACTGACACTAATGACTCCTTCACTCCTCTGCAGCGACGACTGATGTTGGTGTGGAGTACATACAAGTTTCATGAGCACTCTGCAATGCAATGTAGACTAATATTTCAAATTGTATAAGAGATTTCATAACATATCACTTTTTACACTAAGTAGATGCCTTTAATTTATTCAGTTTTTTATAATCATCCAAAATGTATTAATCATTGATAGGCAAATTATCTAATCGGACATGACAAGCAAGTAAGCCACTCTCTGTCAGTCGTCACGATAAAAACTGTAATGCTATTAAAATGTATTACGCAAGGCATGTAACGCAATGAGTTGGCTATCGCATCATAATAAGCTTATAAAGTTTCCATAGAGAGTTGAATGATTCGCAAAAGGGTGACCTATTCTACCTTTTGGCTTAATGTAAAGATATCGTTACTCGTTGTATAATATAAATTAGTATGTACTTTTAAAGATTAGATTGTTAGAAAGGTAGAGTCGCTAGTTGTTTGATATATTTATAGCTTTAGCCCTAACTATTAAATTACTTTTTATTGATTAACAGATCTAGCTTTTTAAAGCATTTAGCATATTCTAGGTTGATTACCTTACGACATCTCGGCTGACAATTATGTTCTTATGAGCCTAGAATACAGTAAATAGGATGTTTGACGAAGCTTTTATCCTTATTTAGTTTTAGCTTGGAAGCTGTGACAGACTGTAGATAAACGAACAATCACAGCATACGCTATTAAAATTATTAAGAGTTCGTTAATCTGTCCTCATTACATTCAATGTAAGTGGTACAATGAACTTCCCACTCATAATATCCGATATTTTTATAAAAGTGAATGCTAACGATTCATCGTAAGCTATAAAAATACGTTCACAAACAACACCTATAATCTCGATCATGTCGTTCGGACATTGACATGTAACGTAACACCGAACGTTGAAAGTGAAGTTGTTTTGCTTTCTGAATACTACTGTCCGGTGTCGACCAAATTATAAACATTACTATTTAGTTGGGACCACGTTCATCGATGGAAAGTGTCCCCACCTTATGTTTGAGTGTTTACTTTGGAATTGCAACTGAAGAATCGAACGGACTTTTTCATCAAATTTTAATTTTGGTGCTCTTTATTTTGTATGTATTTACCTAATTTTCGAAGTGTGTACGTTTGGTTTTGTTAGAAAACACTCTATATAGGTACTTATTATGTTAAAGAAACTTTATAAAAAATAGATGACAATTTTGACAAAGAGTTTACGTCTGAGTGTACTAAATACGGTAAAGTCTGCGTTGTCTTTTTAAGTTGCTCATCTCATATCGCACAAGCATCCAAAAAGGTCATAAAACACAAAACACAACGTAATGCTTAGCAAACACGAAAACGTGTAAAACATGTTGTCTTCATCATTTTATTATACATCTTACAATATTTTCTTGGTGTTGCAGCTTTTGTACAGCAAAGGTTTGTTATAAAGAGGCGAGTGTGACCAAAAATTACCTCGTCACATCTTTTTACATACATATCGGCACACGAAAGTTAACAATGCCAAATAATACAACGTTTGTGGTTAACGCAATGACCTGACACATTTACATGTAAAATAAACACAGCCTTACGTAAAAGTTTTGTGAATACTCTATTAGAAAAATTCTCAGACATTTTGTATGAAGTTACGACTAGTGTCAAAAATCCGTTGACCTACAAATTATTGGTGACGCTTTAAGTTGAGTGTTCGATGGGTGTGAGTAGGAAGTCTTTTAAAGTTATTGAATTCATTTACTATTGTATTTTTGTGAAAGCGTGCCTTGTTTTTCGTAACTAGTTAGTACTGTAGGGTATAGTTATTAAATGAAGTTTGTTAGGATAGGTTAGTGAGAGCTGACTATTCTAAGACCAAGTGACACTGTGATAAAGGTATGCCCATTTTAGTACTAAATTTCTAGTTCGGAAACTTTTTGTTCGGTTGCGTCTAGAAGCAGTCACAACTCTTGTAGAGTTAGCTGCAAGAGAAAAAGTAAACGTCACATAAACGGTGCACCACATTGTAATACTAGTGCTTATTCGATATACTCATTTAATATTCAAAGATAAATTATCCGGTCGTTTGAATACCGAGACGCAACCATCCTTACAGCTCTATAGAGTCTTATACTAATCCTTTAGAGAAGCGGAACTTTGACCGATCGGCGACGGCGTAACAAAGTGCGGTTAGGAGCCAATTTGCGTTTTGACACGGATTTGGCTAGACAGACATCGTCAGTGGCCAAAGGAAAGTATTAACTGCCATATAGAACATGTTATTACACACACTTCTTTCTTTTCGGCTTTATTGTGTTTACATGAATATGTATGCAGTGACTTCATTAAACCGCAAACCATCAGGTTTCCCATATTAACATTATACATGAGAATTACGAAACTGTTTGTCAATTATCTGATCGGGTTTCATTAATGGTTGACACCACTTGAAACACTTGTACTCTACTTAACCCACAAGGAAGGATAGTCGTTAAGAATAAAACGACGTTCACGGCACCATCAGGCCATTTTATATGAAGACGGTAGCGTAAGCTAAGTGTGTTTGCGTTTTACTCAACTTTCACCGCGTGAGGCTCAAATTCTGACAGACACTTGCACATACACAGAATGCTTCAAGAAGAAGGAAATAATATCATTATAATAATTAAAATTTATACTTTTTACAGAAGTATAAGGAAGTAAAGATGTGTGTCGACACTAATAATAACAATTAATTTAATGATAAACCTCCTTGCTTGTTAACGATGGTTACACGTCTTACTTAAGCACCTCTTAAATCTCTTCTTATTAACACCTCTGTTTATGCCAACCTAAGTGACTGGTATAATTAATTAATTAATAAAAATTGCCCAATTTTATCAGTTTTATAACTTAAGGATAATTTATGAATATACCTTACTGACCTTATTATTGCAAATTATTATAACCCTAATATTCTTAAGTAATATTTTAAAATATCACGAGTGTCGCGACTGATAACTATTTCTACTAGCCTTTTAATCAACTGTTAGATCAAACTGAACACTGTTACGCTTAGTTGCTTGACGTAAAATATTACGTGAACAAACGGATGCGCACATTTATTCGTCATCTTCGTAGCCTTATTAAAGTTGCATAACTTATGACTCTACGTGGTATATTAAAATATATTACACTATGTTTGTGTGTCAAAAAATTGTATAACACAAAACAAATAATGTAGAGTTGTATAATTAGGCCTGAGGGTGTAGAGCAAATGAACAATGAACTTATAAGTGTTATACCATATTAATAAAGTAGGCAGAGGTATATAGTACACTTACATTTCACCAGTTATGTTATAGGTCCTAATGTAATAGGGGGCGTGCCTATTGATACCTATATTAATCTATGGTGTTCATTTCCTAATATTTGTTATGCACAGTAATGAAAAGTAACTCATAGAATTTTTCTTTTATACACCTTGTCTCAAATAATAAACAGCCATCGCTACACCGTGCACTGCTACAGTTCAAAAAATAACGAAAAATGTACGAAAACATGCTAAGTTAAAAAAGTCCTTACGAAAATAGTACCTACAAAAAGATGCGGTAAGTCGACTCATAATATAGGATTTTAACAGTATTGACACCTTGGTGGATATGGTTACTTTGATAAGTGAGATTCTAAATACTCAATACACGCACACATGCAAGCTTAATAAATGAATGAATGTGAATCATACAAAAGACTTAAACGAACGTCAAGAGCACGTGCCGCGGGTACCGTAGTTTCTACATAGAAGAACGCGAGGTGTATGTACTACTCTATGTTCATACAATACATAGTATCATAGGAGTGACAAGGAGAAACAGTTTTTGGCAAAGATAGTAAGGAAAAGAAATCGGTAGTATAGGTATGTATATTAGCCGCTAGGACTCTACATTCATGACGGCGACTGGCGACGTATATTTGTAAGTTTTTATTTGCTTCTTCTTGTTCTTATCGTTTGGTTGATGAACAACCCGGTGTCAGAGTTTAAACCGCCTGTAGGCCTCGGACTTTACACACGTTGAAAAATCTCTCAGGTGGTCTGTCAGGGTCTTTTATTTGCTAAACTATAGATATATAAGTAGATACAAGAATTTTTTCCTTTGGTTTTTAATTACGCAATTAATTGATCTATATTGCCTATAATATTTCTGAGGATAACATAAATGTAATAAAAACTAGGTTTGAAAAGTTCTGCGCCAATTGGAAAAAGTATAACATAAATATTAATATCAATGTGAACAGTAGGACCGGAATATAGGAGGAAAGAAAGTGGTCTACGGTTTTTCTGAGACACAATCCGGTTTAAGATACACGCCCGTTAATGAGTGTGGTGCAGTTTCATCGGTAAATGCTTCCTTAAATATTGTCACCCGTTGCATGTCTCGGACGTGTGGTTAAACACTCTTTGGTCTCAAAATAACTTCTTGTATTTCAACTTTTGACTACGATCAATGCAACATGGTTGAAATGACGACATTTTATTATTACTTTGTTAATATGTAGTTTTTATCCGCAGGCATTCATATCTACGTTATTTTTGTAAAAATATAAAAAGATCGGTAAAACTATCATAAAATATTTTACCAAAAAAAACAACTTTGAAAACTCAATATTTTAGTACTGATAAAGTAATGCGAAAACAAAATAATTATGCTAAAGAGTATTTTTACTTTCTCCATAAAACCGGTGTTTAAAAAATCACCTTGGTTGTATTAATAAAGAATAAAATGGTTCATATAATGAATTTCAGGCCATCCCCACCGGACTCTAAGTCAACGCCTTCACTGTTGCCAGCTTGAACTATAGAGAAAGTGTCGGTCTGACTGAACTATGAATACTAAATGACTTAAGATAATCAATTTTATACAGACAAAAGTATTAGACACAGACGTTTCCAAGTATTAAATAGGATAAGTTTTTATGTCACTGCGCTAACAAAATAAAAACAAAAGACAAGTAATTTAAAATATTTCGAGACTCATTACAAAACTTCACATGACTGTGTTATATATGTAACATAACACTTCTAGACCAATAAATATGTAACAGTATAGTTTTTGCATCAGATAAGAGTTCTACTTACTATAAGGAAAAAAGTAAAGGTGCTTCCAAAAAAAGTAAATGCTGTAATACTTCGGTGACTCGATCACAGCCGGCAGAATGAAGTCATATCGGGGTCATCTCAGTCACGGATACCGAACAGGCTATTAATTCCAATTAGCTACTGGAAACCACTCTCTACTGTACGTCATACGAATATATATTTCTCGTACTTAGGTAGGATACAGTATTTTTGTAAATGTGATTGTTAGTTCAGAACAGTCTGATTAAGCTCATTACGTCGTTTTTCGAAATAATAATGACATAATGTTTAGTGAACAGCCTATTTTTCATATTTTATCCTAGCATCCTGGTTTAATCTAGATTGATAAAGGAAATTTGAAAAATGATGGACACGAGCAGGACTTGAATCAGCGACCTTCGCCGTACCGTGACGCTGCTCTAACCAACTGAGCCATCGTGTCACTGCTCGCACCCATCGAATTTCAAGTTCCCTTTTAGTATTTACGTCTTAAGGGTGACGTCAGGTATTATCTGTTGGAATCTATGATTACCAACTCAGTGTTATACCTTTACAGCTATAAATCACTGAAACGATAATACCAACCCAAATTTATATGACATTTTGTGTCATTTTTGCATGTTGCCCATGCTAAGCTTAAATCTAAATTGATAAAGGAAATTTGAAAAATGAATCCTGGTTTAATCCAACTTCAAGAACAATTGTGACCGCAATTTATGAAACGGTAATGTGCGAATTTGATCGCACCTAAAAATTAACCTTTCTACAAAAAAAGTATACACTTCTCATTATACCATTCAGGCTCATTCCGTCCATAACCGTAAAGATCAAAGCTCAAAGATTGGCATTGTATACTTTCTACGATCAACATCATTCCGTCCCTGCATCATATTTTGTCAACACGCAGGCATGACCGCATTCCTGTCATTATTTCTTACCAAAAATCCAAAAATGGTAAACGTTTTATGTAAGAGTATTGCGACATAATGATCATCCTTTGACGCCCATTGTTTGAAATAAAAAATGTCATAAAAGGAAATGGTGGACAGTAATATGTTATTACGACGCTCCACTGCATGCGAATTGCAGTACATGACACTTTTATAGGTGCTCTGTAGCCTGTAATTGAACAGTTTCCTTTGAACTTGTTAATTCCATAAGTATAGGTGTTCGATTTGGATTATTGATTAGCAGCGTTGGCGTGGAATACGAGTAATATCACACTCGAGTTGTCGTTTGCGTCATGATGAGATAAGTGTAGTATATGTTTTATAGGTTATAATAGTCTAGTGAAAACAAGCATAGTGATGGTTATATTTTGGGTTAGAAAGAGTTATATCTATAAAATATACTTTTCACGTGTGGTACTTACTTGAAATTGGTAAGCTACTGCGCCAATCGGGTCAAGATAAGATATTACCATAAGAAAGTTTGAGATAGCAAGTTATCATATAGGTACCACTTCAATGCTAATATATAGTACCTACTTTTGTCTACCTTGTCAAATAAAATAGGTCATTCACTTGTTTTATAGTTTTATAACAGACGTCGACTCTCTTCGTTATGGTCTAATATATAAGACCCACTTACTCGAGATTTCTCTGCGTCTTCAACATAGGCACAGCAAATTAAAAGCAATTATCGTTAATGTGTTTAAACAAATGATAAGTACCGTCACACTTGTACATCTAGGATTGGTAGCAGAGATGATATTACCCTTCCCTATTGAATTAAACATGAGAGTAGCTAATTGATTGTTACGCTTATTTATCACGGGTTTTTGGCACACTGGAATCTGAGCACGGTTTGTAATTTGGGGTATTTGAACTTGAAGATAACCTGAGAATCTATCGTACTAAGCTTGATGACTGCTTGACCAATAACTTTTACTTGACCACACATTTTCGAGGGTTTTCCTTTACTATAATTCTATCTCTACTGTCTCCCAATGTCTCTCTTTCTATGGTAATTGGAACGTATTCCACACACCAAACGGTAAATATGAATATTGATTTGTTGTTAACTATTTCGACACCCATAAGTATAGAACGATTTACCTGTTTCGGTCGGCGTAGCGCCAATTTTCCACGCCAACGCGGTCGGCCACTTTAAAAATAAACTTCCGTTGTGTGTTTTTTCACTTACTTATCTTCAAACTGATCTATTTGCAAGGTAATTCGCAATGTAAAACACTTTTTTTACGTTTAAATCAATAATGTAATTTCAAGTCTGCGTAATTTTATCAACCAAAAGTTACTACACAACACTTTTACGAATCTTTGACAACGAATTGGCAAGCAACACCTGTGCTAGCCATTTGCAGCATCTTAATCATTTAAAAACAAAATTTCATTAAAAAACGAATGTAGGTTACGGTCGTTAATTCAAAATCTTAGTTGAATGACCTTTCCAAGTGAAATGTTATTTACAAGACATCTATAGTACATATGGATTTCTGGAAATTCTCGCCTCGCCTTGACATTCAAATTTAAGCGTTTATCATAATATATTCTGTCAATAAACTAGCGGCACCGAAATTAGCGACTAGAATAGACGTTGATCAGCCTTGATTTTTCTTATCTTTGTACAGTTTGAAACTAGACATTGCGCTTTAATCTTCTTACTGATTAAATAAGTGGCATTACTAAAATAACATATTTCAAAAATAAACTTGATAAAGGTATGTGCAAAAATATTCGCAACCGAAAACTATTGAAACCAAAATTAAGTAACTGCAAAAGAAAAAAACAAAACTGTCTCCGCCTCATCGCTTCCGCTGCAACGAATCATTTCGTAGCCCCACCAAGCGGAACCATGCACGATGACGTCACAGCGGCGCGGCGCGTGCGTAAAAAACTTTCGCTTTTCACTGCCAAGGCAGGCTCGGTCCGGGGCCGGAGTGTCGTCACAATCATATGATTAACAATATCGCTATTGTCTTGCTTTACTTATTATTTCAATTGTATGGGAAATGTTGAAATGATAACGAGCTATATGAAGTAAAATAATGTAATGTGTCTGTTTCCTACGTAATTTATTGTTTAGACTTGTTATACTGTAAGACTTATTACTTTATGTATTGTTTGACACAATTAGTTATGGCAGTTAGAGCAATGTTGAGCAATGATGCTGTCTAATTATTGGTCCCGTTATAAACACATCAGCCTAATTCAATTCAATTTGATGCTACATTTTTAAATATTTGTCTTCCAGAATCTTAATTTGATCAGGTATTGTTTTAAATATTCCAAACAATGTAAGATCTATAGTCTTGTCGAATTGAGCAATGGGACGTGTCTGAAATTCATTTCATGTTTATGGACCGAAATCTTTTTTAAAATACTAAATAGGCGCTTGCCCACAATTCGCCTGATGGTAAGCGATATTATGGCCTAGGATGGAGCTTATCACTTCTGTAGTATCAAGAAAGTTTCTTAATTTAAGTAGAATCCCAAATTGTTTTACGTACGGCCTACATGCTCTGGATAAGCACTATCACCTGAAACGACGGCCGGGTATTTTTTTCAAAGCCTTTTCTAAGAGACCAATTTGTTCTACAGCTATGGATATGTGTGGCGTGCCTAGCGTCTTCGCTGGCAGCACCATCCCCGGCACAAGGCCCGCAGCTGTACCTGGACATCGTCGACATGGCAGCCATCAGCAGGATGACGCCGCAACAGCTCGAAGCCCTCGCCGAAGGATTAGCGGCCGAGGAGATCATGAGGTACAGTGTCAACTACTGACCTATCAACTTTTATGTAGGCAAAACTTAACGAATCTAAAGTTCGTAATTAGAATCTTCAGATTCATTTAGTTTTTCCAACACCCAAGAGTAGCGACTGTTTGGTTTCTGTTTGTCATAATTCCAGTACCTAATGGTAAATTTCAAAATGGGACATCTAGTTTTGGCGTGAACCTTTTTTCTACTGATGATCATCTAAATTACGCAAAAAAATGTGCAATGAAACGTAATACGAACCATACCCATCATTTGACAAAATGTTTATTGATGGTAATTTTTCGGTTTTATCACGTTTTGCTTTAAAAAGTTATAATGGATTTTATGACTATGCCTTTTGATGGTTTTGTAGGAAAAAGTTATATATAATGTTAAAAGGTATACAGGTTAATAGTATTGTTTTTATTAAACTTTCTTAAAACTTAACGTTTTAATCTGATTTTTTGTTACCTCAACCAGGACAAAGCGGTCGTCAGCCCAAGCGCTGACGTCGGTGGTGTCCAAAGCTTCATCAGGGCTGCAGAGTAAGGTCGGGCTGCTGGGCCAGGCGTCCGCCTTCATCTCGTCTGCCTCCAGCAAGTCCGGTGGACACGGGGACGAACACGGATACAATTATGAACCGGTAAGATACATGCTTCGTTAGGTATTAAGTGATACTTGTATTACGTTTATTAGAGCTAAGCTTTTGGCTTTGAAATGAAGAAGATCATCGAAATTCATTGCATATACGTCTGTCAGATTAGACCTATGTATTTGAAATACTACTACGGTGGTATCTGGTGATTTAACATATTTATCGACGGTCATGTTTGTTAAATTAAAATTATTTGAAATGATTTTCTCTGAAGAAAATTAAGATGGTTAATGCAAAAATGAATTACAACTAGTGATAGGCTACATGACCACTCGGTAATCTATTTATTCAAAATACTACTGCTAAGATGGCCCCAAATAATTTATTAAAGCATCGTTTATTGCAGCTCATGTTTGATGAATTAAAATTATTTGAATGATTTCCTCAGTAGAAAATTAAGGTAGAATCACAACTATTGATAGGCTTGGTCACTAAAAAATAACCTTTAGTATTCAATCCTGAAAAGAAGTTATATGCTATAACCGCATATGTATTTTCAGCATCAACAAGAAGAAAAATACGACTACTGGGGTCTGAAGAAGTCAATCCTGTACACCTTATTTCAAGCCGTGAAGGCGATTACTGGTGGAGTGACTATCCTCAAGGGACAGCTGATCAAGGGAGGCGGAGCTCTTGCAGCGACCCTTGGAAAGGTGATCTCAGTAAAAGGTGACGCCGTCAGCAACCTCGGCAAGAAGATCGTTAGCTCAGCTGCTCTTAGCAACAAGAAACCGCATTGTAAGTAAACCCTTATAGTTTATAATGCATGCTCCTTATTTTCAACCCTCTTACTTTTAAACATGCTAAAATGTGTTTTCATCTCTTCTTGAGCCTACTGAAATTTTTATTTACGTAACGTTTAGTTTACGTTGACATGCAAACGACAGTGACGGGTATAATTTAATCAATTGTTCGACAATGAACATTTTCATAAGTAAGGGGGCAAATGTTTAAGTAATGTAGCCGGAGTAATATCTACTTTGACAATAGTTTCATGTGATGTAGTATATTCTTCTCTTCTTCTGACTGGACTATGACTAGACCCCCACATGGGGGAGCTTCCTCCCTCTTACTCATAAAATGAAAAAACATCTTACACACCTCCAAATTCACAGTGACGAGTATAATTTAATCAATGGTTAAACATTGTCGGTTTCGACCATGACAGGTCCCAACAATTTATCTCCGAATTTCAGGTCCAGTCATGATTCAGTTACAATATAACGCTATTTTTGGTGTTTTTAGTACTTAGGTACCTAATTATAGACTCTGCTTAAATACGTTTTTGGTATGGGGTCAGGATTTGTTTTGTATTTAATTATTATACTATTAACCCTCGCAGGTGTTTGCTATTGCTTACATCTTAGATGCATTAGTACCTACTATTGCCTTTAAAGTGAATAGATCAAGACGCCGCGATTTTAGAGTATAGAGCGAGACGCCGCGCACCGCTACGTGCAGTGTAGTGCGGAGTCTCGCTTCTACAATTGAAAATGTCCTACTGTAAGAGGAGCTAGGAGCTCATGATTAATTGATAACGACCATATATTTGCTTGTATTTGAACTACTAACCCTGTCCATATATAGGTAATCCGGTCTATCTCAGAACAAGTACCTACAATTGGTATATTATTTTTTATATTGAGATGTCGGTATCGATGTTTATATTCTCTGGAATTAAGCTTTAAGTAGGTAATTACAGTATTATTTGAATGCTTTAAGTATAGCATGATTATTGTATATAGTAGATTGATTATTGCGCAGCTTGTAGACATAGTGTAAAATTTACCGAAGCTTATTTTGATATAGCTTGTAAGGTAAGGTGTACATATAGATTAATGAGTTCTGCATTTTTGACTACGTTTAAAAAGCTTCAAAAATTAATTTATTAAATCACCATGTATAACATGTATTAATCAATTAACTCCATTAATTAAGGTTTTTGCACTACACTCTCCAAGCTACTCAACGGGTCTTAAATTGGCGATCATCCAAATGTTTAAATAAATAGAAATAAGTTATTGTAATGTGTGTAGTATATTATGTATTTATTATTATGTAGTATCTAGTAGCATGTATCCTGTCCGATGTAAATATTTCAGTACATAATTGTGTACTTAACCTATAAATGTTCCTTAAGAGTATTTATTATAGTGTATGACAGCTGTAATTAGTAGCTTAATTTTACAATATTCTCTTGCCTTGCCATTAAATATGTGGAAATTGTCACGTAGAGGTACTTATTAATACCAAAGGCAGAAATTAACTAAAAACCGCACAACCAATTTTATTTCTTACCTAATTAATATAATATAGCCTAAAAATAAACGTAGGTACTTTTTACGGTCAAAAAAGTGGGAATTCTAATTCAGAATGACTTAATCAGTCAGTCTTTTAGAGTTAGAAACCGCAAACAAACTCAAACCTGTATTTCATAGAAGTCCTATATTTAAAACAAAAATATCAAATTTCATATACAGTTGGGGTTCAAAGTTATTGTAATAATAACCATAGGTACCTACACCAAATTAAATTTGTAGACTTTAAATGTGGTGGGACTGGACAGGTGTTTAAATAGGTTCCTAAACCTACCTATCGATGAATTATAATAAATTATGCCGTCACTCAATATCAATGCCGGGCCACTGGCCATATAAAGTTGAGATTTTCGACGCGGTTCGCCAGACCTTGCAAGCTACTAAGTCGAGGAAGAAAAGTCAACGCTGAGAAGACATAGCATACAATACCTATCTAACTATTTCTACTTCTTAATTTTTAAGTAGCCACTACTCTCCAAATAAATTCACAAAATCTTATTAAAATTAACTCGTAACATATTTACTTATCACTTACTCATAAGTGGTGAAATAGGACCTACATATATGTATATTATGCACTCTTATATGTAATAATATAATTTTTTATATACTTTGATACCTAATGTCATAAGTCCAAATTAAATAAAAACAATAATAACTATGTAAATAATAGGTATCGTACGGCCAACGTATCTTGGCGAACCTGAAGCTAGCCGATTATCTGCGCAGTAGACAATTTCGTTCCTAAAATATTCATTGCGCAGCTAATTGGCTAACTTCAGGATCACCAAGATACGTCGGCCGTACTGTATCTTAGTTTTATTTTTAAGAACGCCATAAATGTTTTTCACCACTCCCGCACGAAAGAAGTGTCTATCCTCTACGAAAACAGTGAGGAAAGTTGGTTTTTCCTCACTGTTTGAACAGTAAGGAAAGTAATGATCCCGTTCAGAAACTAACCTTGCCTGATTTTTTTATATTAAGTTTTAAAGATGAAAAATTGCAGTAATTTTACATTTCATTTAAAAATTATTTTCATGATTATCAAAATAAAGAATTATTTTGATTTGTTTTGTGACTATTTAATTTATTTACCAATGATGACTGAATACTTTCTTGCTGGGAGTGGTGAAAAGTTTTGTATGCAACATGTGAGCAAGTTCATTTGCTATTCGTTTTGTTGAGTCTTTCGCTTATTCAGGATTGAAATTTATAATCACTCGCTGCGCTCGTGATTCTATTTTTCAATCCTTCGTTCGCTCAAGACTCACAATCAAAACTCATAGGAAAAACGAACTTTCCTCACATGTTGGATAAATAACTATTGTCTTAGGTTTTATTCTGTTTGATTTGTTGAAATCATAAAACGAACTGTGGTAAACTTACTTTATTTTAAATAAGTAGAAAATAAAATTGTTAAACTGTACATTTTTGTGTATCATTATTTTTAATTTGTATCTTATTGAGTGTATGTGAATACATTTTCCTGAAATTATAAAACTATTATTAAAACTTTATGTCACATTTACTTTATTCTACGATAATAATATAAAATCAAATAGGTTTGTTTTGTTTGTATAACTGTAACCCTTAATTGCGAAGTTGTTTTATAGTATGAACATTATTTTACAAAACAAAAGAAAGTAACTACCTATTAAGGTGTAAAAACAAAGTTTCTGATAGCCAAGTTGTATGACCGTTGGACTGCCAAGTCAAAGATCGCAAGTTTTAACCCCAGCACGCACCAATGTCTTTTCGAACTCATGTGCGTATTATAAATTAGTTATCAGTTGCTAAGAACATTGAAGGAAAACATCGTGAGGAAACCGGCACACCTAAGAGATTTTTCAACGGTGTGTAAAGCTATGTCAGAGGCCCACAGGCGGATTAAACTTTGACACTAGTTTGTTCATCAACCAGACGATAAGAAGAAGAAAGTTTTTAATCGTGTATTATCCTAATTATAATTATTTGGTTGTCCCATCATCCTGTCTAAAACAATTCTTACAACCGTTTTCTAAGGTTTTCGTACTATGTAATGGCGATAGACTGCCTCGTTGGTCTAGTGGTCGCTAAGCGCGACTGCTGAGCAAGAGGTCCTGGGTTCAAATCCCGGGTCGGGCAAAGTGTTACTGAGTCTGGATTTGTGCCCGGTTGATGGCAATAGGCTCGCCCCCTATTACATTGGGACTTACAACATAACTGGCGAAATGTGGGTGTACTACATGTTCACCTCTGCCTACCCCGTCGGGGAATACAGGCGTGATGTTATGTTATGTAATGGCGATATTTTGCGTATTTACATTTGCATCAAGAAAATATTTAGATATTATTTACTAACAAACACTTATACGGTTGTAGGTAATCAGTTGATTAGGACACGGTTTACATTACCAACCATTATGTAATTGTTATTACGTGTGTTATCCTTATTGACTAATGTCATGACGTTATTACGTATTAATGATTAATTACCTACGTAGTTATTAGGTCATTATTATATTACCTAGATACAAGGTAAAGGGGAAACCTGTTATTTTCCTACTGTAATAAGCGTTGTGTTAAATGCATTTTCAAGTTAATTTACAAGGTTAAAAAACAATTAGGTCCTTTAAAAATCATTCATTATCTTTATTCACACGTAGAGGTTGAAATTTGAATCCACAAATCAGTAGTTCAATCACTGAGCAACTGCGCCTATTGTCTTACTAGTTTATTTGCTCTATCCTACGATAAATGTTTTAAGCACCTAAAAACATAACATTCCTAAAGTATATTAGGTAGTATATTATATATATATACATATTGTCGTTAAATAAACAGTACATTTTTCTTCTTACCGCTAAGCAAGAACTGCTTCCAAAGAAACTGTTGTCAAAATTTCATACAGTTGTTCACCGAGCTGCACCTACACATTAAACTCTTACCATACTAATGACTAATTAAACCGTAACACTTGAAAATAAAAAGTAAATACCAAAATTTCGCGAAAACCATCATCATTTAGTGCAAAGAGATCCACTGGTAAATAGGCTTCTTCCAAGCATCGCCACATTAATCATCACTTTTCGCATCCAGCGTATTTTCCCGACCTTCATTATCTATTGTATATAATTAACTCAAATAATAATTTGATTAACTAATTATGATTTATCAGAATAAATTGTAACGTAAGTGTAATTTTTATACCATAATATACGCATAACATGGCTTAATTACGATAAGAATGGTAGTAATATTTATTATTTAGCTTAAATACGAATTATGTACTAGAAAATTATAGGTAAATTTTATTGGTAAATTACGTACCGTCACTGTTATGACGTTAATCTAATCTAAACCGCAAAAATATTAATTTAATGATGATATAAAATGTGTTTTGAAATGATTCCAGACCAATTTAATTACCATAAAATTGATTTTTAGGCATTAGTATAATTCGAATCTTTCTTGTCTTCAATTGAAGGAGTACAAACATGTAAAGCTTGTGAGCATAAGGTGTAAATATACAGGGAGTTAAAAATCTAGTGCCAATTATATGTGTTATTCTCAATACATCCTGTCCCATGATATTAATATAAATATAACTAGTAGAATATGTAACAGTTGTAAACAGTTCCATGTTTAATTATTTATGTATAATTGCTAAACGTTTGCTGCACAATGTTCCAGCGACTGCTGTTTACGGGCCTCCTCCTGCTACCCACCTGGAGTACGGTCCCCCTACCGCGTACGGCGCGCCCACCGCGCCTGCGCACTTCACAGCACCGTCCGTGCCCACTGGATACGCCGCACACAAGTACCCCGCGCAACTAGACGGTAAGGACTTTTGAAGATGAGTTAATGAACGTATTTCGTAATAATGAAAGGTATAACCAAGAATGAGGTATATCGTCGTCTCTCTTTTTATACCGAAGATCATTTAAATGTCAGTAAATATGACAGTGAGTAATATAATGTAGTTACTGCAATAATGGTGCATATCCATAGGTCATCCAGTCTGACGGTAGATGTTTTATGATTGATAGACAGTAGTTATGAGCTAATAAACCGTCGAAAGTAATAAAATAGTGATGTTTAAATCAGCATTTAGTTGTAATCATTTTGATACGGATCTAAATGTATTCGCCAATTAGATACAACTCAATAGTTATTAATAGCTAGTAATGTGTTTGCTATTATTAGGCACAGTTTTAATTCCGGTTTATTATTATCAATTAACCTAATACATTGTTGGCATAATGTTTTACCGATGAAAAAGTATGTAGGTGTAACATAGTATTTAAAACTTGTGGGGTCAAACACGCTATCAACCTGCCCCCTCACCATGAACTCTTAAAACAGAACAGTTTACGATGTGGAAGCGAGATGCCACTACGTGCAGTGTAATGCGGCGTCTCGCTTCCACGTCTTAAACTGTCCTGCTTTAAAAGTTCATGGTAAGGGGGCTGTTGACTGGTTAATCCTTTCACCATCACATGAGCTATTTGAAAGCTCATATCGATACCAGTTTTGAAATACCAGTAGCTACAAAAACCTTATCTAAGACATTCCAAAAAGCTGCATTGAAGCATACCTTAAAAATAACACGAATTGTTAAAGCAATTCCTCTATAAAAAAATAAATACTCCAAGAGTTTCAAAAACTAGAACATAACTATAAAAACTAGAATGTCAATAGAACTACTTTGAAACGTTTAAAACGTGTTCCGAATTACATAAGTTAGTCTAGGAGCTTGATACAATAAAAGTTGTTATGTAAACATTTGTTATTTGGCAAAAACATTAAGAGATTGTCAGGAAATAAATTGAATTAAATGCAGTCATAAAAGCGTGTATTCTTTCCATTGTGGCTCTGTTGAGTTGAATTAATTGATAGATCTATTGTATTCAAATATTTTTAGTTCACTATTTAGGTTAGTTAAATGTTAACGACACTAATTCAGAAGTGTTTAAATAATATCTAATTATACCTTTTTTAAGTAAACAAAACCTGACAAGAATCTTCCGATCATCATCAAAAAACGATTTAAAAAGTTACGTAGGAAAAGCTCACCTACTCAATTCGTCCATAAATAAAGAAAGAACAACCAATCGATACTACAAAAACGAAGGTACAACATAATACGGGAAGTAGAACATGTCTATTAGTTGAATCGATTGCATTAAACATTACACAATCGGTCAAAGTTCGAGATTCACCGGATCTTGCAGGTTACACAACAGTCATATAAAATGCATTGTGCTTACATAACGACCGGTAGAAGTCATGAATATTATCGTGGGAGCATCGCCGGTAATTATATTTTTCCAAGAGGGATTAAATAGAGAGCAATTAAGATCCTACACATTCTGTAAGACAGTGACTGTATCTTTTTTAAGCTGTTACTATTATTAAAACATTATATGACGGCTTGAACACGTACGAATTTAACCAAGCATAAACAAAGTTAACGAGTTATTGGCTGATACTCGTTGCAGTGCCGTAACTAATTAAATAAATAAAGTTCAAATACTAAACTTAGTTTATGGCACTAAAAATAAGTAGCGATTACTAATTACCATAATCAATTATAAAATGTTCATTACTTGATATACTAGATGGCCATAAATGAACAAATGATTTATTTTCTGTATTTATGTTTTACTAACACGTTAATTTTTGTACAAGATATCATTATTGATCATACCAAGCATAGTTTAAACCTATAGGAACACAATTAATTATTTCTATCAATTAAATTATTTCTATACATCACTAGTCGTATAATAGAAATGAAATAAAATTTAATTAAAATTCGGTTGTTGTTTTGCGTCATGTTTATTGCTAAGTGAATGATGAAGTAGCCCTACCATTATAACCATATTTGGAATTTCCAGTTCAATATTACATGAACTCTGTTTATTAAGATATGTTGCGTGAAATCTGACATTTCGATACTAGGTCGCCTTGTTCTAGATCTTTAATAATCCTATAAAATACATAATTATTATATGAATTGAGAACTCGATCTCTTATTATGTAAAATTTCTACTCGAACGTCTTATGCCCGATATTACTACCTTCTAAATAATGACTTAGGGCCTAAGAAATCGCCGCCTAATAACTGCATAATCTGCTCTTAATGCTTAGGTATTTAGGTATTACCTAGTGTTATTGGAAACAGTCATGACAATAAATCTAAAAAGAAAATTGAAAGAAAGTACCTATTGTATTCCTATAGACAAAAAAAGTCACATTTGAACTTATGTGGGCTTGAACTCCATCTCATGTATTTTACTTCGGTCCCTATAACACAGGGCCGCTTCGAAAGGTAATTCATAACTTGAACATAACACATTAGATAATATAAAGCAATTAATAATAATTTGTCTTAACTGTAGAGTACGTTACGTAACATGTAACCAAAACACGTATGTATCGTCTTTAGTCGGTCAAAAAGCCAAAGAGGTCATATTCGTACAGTCTCCTCTTATTGGTTAAGAAAACTTTTACTTCTTGTACAATTATGTACTTGCACACATTTAAATATAAATAACCTCGTAACCTAAAGGAATAAAAAAGTGGCAATAATTTACCCGTAACTAAATGTAATATTTTAAATAGACTTAATTCATTTTCCACTGGAATGAACTGTCTTTTGGCGCGTCGAACCTCGAAATAATGAAATTTGCCCTTTGATATAATGATTTCTTTTTTCAGAAATGATTGCGATATCGTCTGTAGTAAATACTATTTCGGAGGAGCCGATGCCTATGCCCTCAGAGGAGCTTTTGTATCGCTATTATGACCTTGTGAATGAATTATGGTAAGAGTATTTTGTTCCAGCCTTCTTGCCTAACGGCGGTACTGTTTCCTTTGGCTTTCATTTCGCTTATTGAGATTTTACTGCCTTTATTAGTTTTCTGGTCTTCCTGATTTCACCAATTGAATTATTCTGGATTTGTACTCTTTTCGGCAGTATCGAAACTCCTTCTCTATAATGTCCGAGATTGCGGATTGAACTCTTATCAGCTAATGTTGAATCTATCAGCCGTGTATACTCTACAGCAACTCTTTCTTGCTTCTCATTTGTAAATTCTTCTAGCAGTCTGACACATATTTCTCTGTTAGCACTCTCTAAAGCAGAACAGATTTCCTGACCTCAAAGTGTTCTGCAATGTAAACTGTATTATAGATTACGAAGAACGACATGAATTTCCAAATGGTAGGTGAACTGAGAAAAGATGTCTGAGGCGTTAAGTTAAGTATTCATCTGTTGTTTAAGGTTAGTACATGGCACGAAATATGAGATTGTTGTTCTTGTTTCTTGGTTCGCTGTGTCCACAAATCAACTCTTTCTAAAACACACGAACACACGTGCTCTACTTTAATATCATCTGTTTATGACATAATGTTTCGCTCTCGTTGATCCGTTTCGACGTCCAAAAACCGCAGCAATGTCCTCACCTCGTTTACATAAGACTTTCCCTTTCAAACGGAAATAGACGTTTGACATGACCAAATAACTTTGAACACTTGACAGACAAAATAACTGTGTATGCCATTTGCAATTTACCTAATAATTTTTAGTTGGCTACGGATGTCTGTGAATTGCAATATAATCGTGTATGAAGACAATAATAATGAGATTGCATCAATTTCCTCTTATTTTTCCCATACATTGTTTGTACTAAAACTTATTACATATTTATTTCTCATCAAATTGCTTTTATTCAAAATTTCTTCCGGGGTAACTTGGAGTTCCAATTTTGGTTTCCTTAATGTTGTCTCTTAACGACCAATGCGATTTTATTTTGCCAAATGCAATTGTTACATCTTATTATTACCGAGTATTTTACGATTACAGTCGTTTTATGCAAGATTATTTATCCACCTCAAAGATTCACAGTATGTAATAGTTATTATCGGTGAATCTAATGACCTAAAAACATTTACTAGATCGAGACTAACCACTAAGTCGAGTTCTGTTTAGAAACTATCTCTTTTCTGATATCAGGGAAGTGTAAGATGTATGTCAGCCTTCGTAACATTTAAGGAAGGCACAATGCCCGTAACAGTCGCTAACATTTAGTGCACCGCGCCTTTAGGTGCCTTTCAGTGAAAGTGTATTATGTCACGGATCCCGGCCGGCCGGTTGTAAATGTTACCGTGTGATCATAATATGATACACACATTCGTCACTTAAGTCCTCACAAGTTATTAGATCCTATATGCATTGCATTTATGCAATCACTGTTGTAACATCTTAGGGAAATATAACATGTTTGTTGTAAGGAAATCTATTGCTCCATAGTTACTCATTGTTGTAAATGTTGTTTAATGAGCTTCGAATACAAGTAGGGTTCTAGTCTTTTTCGTTCTATGTTAGGCCATCGTAATTATATTATGTGCAAATCTGTACTGTACTATTCTGTCTGTGTTAAGTATATATTTTCGCAGTAACGGGTAGGAATTTTCCAGAGTTTGTTTGGAACCCAATAATCTATATCTAATTACCTAACGATGCAATTACATGTTTTTTTACAGTGGTAAACATAAACCCCATATTCACAGCATCATTAACAGCGTCATAAACCACTTTATTTAACTACTATTAATATTGTTTTACAATTTAAAGTCATACTCATCATTGTTATTATAGTTTTCGGCGTTTTTGTTGTCCATGTGACGTAAAATGACGTTTTAAATCTTAATAGTCGCTTGTTACTATTTTTTGGTAAAAAGCCTTTTTTTGATACAGAAACTTTCTCACAAACACATAAGTTCAAATTAGTTTAATTATTATTAAAATTAATTTAGGTACTTATATGAAAAAAAAAATGAAAGCCATGAAGCCAAAATAATGATTATGCCTAAATAGAACAAGAGGTACCTATGTACTTACTAAGTAAAATTAATAACCTTCTTTTTACAGTTAGTAAAATTAAATAATCAATCTTCAAGCAGACAGGTAATTGCATAACACCTTTCAAAGAGCATTAACTCGAATGTCTAAAAACTTAAGCAGTTTTCATCTAACCGGCTGATTGGTACCTAAACAGGTATTATGCAATAATAAGCCAAGAAAAAACAATTGACAGACATCTATCAATCTTAATACCCGTCACAAACACTGTAACATCCTTTTTGACGATTCGAAAATGGTGATACTCTTCAATAAACACTGTTTTCGTAATGGTCGTGTTGAAAATTCCTTCACTAATATCGGTAATTATGAAACATCACATGCTTGAGTAGATAAGTAGTACGAACATTAAATGTTTGATATGTGTGTGTTCATTGCCATTAACACTATTTTTTTGCATAAGCATAACTGTTTCCAAAAGTCTACAGAGTTATGAAAATTTGGGCCTGATTTGAATTTTTAAAAGGATTTATTCGGTGAAATTACCAAAGTACCTACCTACATCTTTTAGTCAACGTATTCAAAATGCTTTTAGAAAAGACCTATGGCATACATACTATGCTAATTATGGACCTTAAATTTTTTGACTTTGTGTTTATTAGTTTTATGACTCAAATCAAACATAGATTTAATTATTTCCAGCATTTACTTACACTACATTTCGTACAAAATCCGTTTTATAAATTATTTAAATCTATATTATTACCTAATAATGTGCCTAAACTGGTACTATTTTACCTAAATGTAATCGAGTCATTGCTCTTCCGTAGTCGCAGGTGTTTAAATCAAATCCCGTCTTTTTATATGGCTTGAAGCTTTCATCTTCTCATATAGGACTTGCCATTTTACAATAATTGCAGCCTGTTGAAGCCAATTCACTTTACGTATGAAAGTAAAATGCAACTGTGCGTACGGAAACATTTTGCACGAAGATTTTTGCCACGTAACTATTGAATCAAAACGAAATAAGAATTGAAATGGCTTTCCCAAGAGAATTATAGTGCACAAGTATGCGCGCAAACACAGATGCTCTCCCTATTCCCTCTCTCTCAAAGTCCGATAGGACGTTAGACCGATACGACCGGAGAGAGATCAGGAGCAGGACCAATGGCTTAACGTGCCTCTCGAAGCACGGAGGAGTCTCGACATGTGAAAACGGTCACCCATCACGAGACTGACCGCGGCGAGCATGACTTAACCTCGCAAATCGACTGATCTGCGCGGTAGCCACGTTGCTACGAGCCCTTGTAAGATATAAGGTTCCACTGAATGTAAAGACTGTGTGTAGATTCTATAGCTAAGCAAACCTTTATTTTTCATTGGCGCCATCATTTTATTTCAGTAATATTGTAAGTAAATATGTTGCCAACATGGCATGTGTGTACCTTTCCTTACTTCATTATCATTACATTAATTGAGTCCGCAACCGTGCCTAAGTGAAAATTATGTTAATTTTTAGTGTAATACTTTTTCGTTTAAAAGTATTTCCTTATGCATGTTTGTTGGATATTTATTAAGAACTTAAATGTATTTTTTTAGTGAGAGTTAATTTACTGCTTTACTCATAAATTTAATTAATTGTGCGTACCCTATAATTAAAAAGCACTTGAAGCATGAAAAAGCAAAATAACATTTATATACTTACCTAATTTAATTGTAATTTATTGGCATAATTTCTTAAAATGTCATTGGTATGTTTTTGTTTACCGCTCTATCAACTTAGCTATCGAGGGTTTAAATAAAAATGTACTTATTACCATCAATTTGAGTTGTAGGACATGCTGCAGATTTACAAAGGCCTTAAATACATCATAATTATTATCATCTGACGTTTGAACTATTGGTTACATTGAAAATGTATCCGATTATAGACTGTCAAAACCTAAGTAGGATAAAGAATCATTCATCATTCGACATCTAGCCTCTTGCAATTAGGTAAGTACCTATTATACTAATGTGGGTTCGTTAGTTGACAGTTAATTCATTACATTTACAATTGAGGTACCGCGTTTATGTTTTTCTTTTGTTTCATGGCAGATGAACAAAAGAAAAACGAAATCGTTTTTTAATTTAGCTACCAACAAACTAGCCTTCGAAAATCTACCGCTGTGTCTCACACACACATTATCGTTGTCAAAAACAAGGCCTTTGCAAAATACTGTAAGTTACGGACGACTCGTCAATAACAAAGAATTTCGCAAATAGATACGAATGTATTAACTAGTCTTCTTGGCTCATCGTTGCATAACACTTGCCGTGACGTGAAATGACAAAATCGTTATTTTTAACACTCTGTAAGGATCGTTCTGAAGTCATTGACTGTTGCATCATGTGAGCAAATACGTAATGTAAGTTATAAAATGTAATTGGACATAATTACTTTGTTATATTATAAAATTGAATTATTTATTTAAGATGTGGTTAAAAGTAGAGAATGTAGTTTTACGAGAAGCCACTTTTAGCTAAACAACAATTTAATGAAACTATTCGGAGTACGGTATTATGTAGTACTTATACTTTAATATTCATCACAGACAGCTACTTAATTATACCTACTTGTTTTATTCTGCTGCTAGTTTTAATCTAATGTATATATACCAAACAAAATTATCTTAAAACATTCATTTAATTGCATAACGATATTATAACTGCAATTTTGTATTTAACTGGGCGTTTCTTTACAATAAAAAAAGTTACTGAAACAGTATATAACTAATAATTTTATGGGAATGTAAGCTTTACCCTTACTACTACTACCAACCTTATTTAAATGCCTAAATTACACTCGACAGACAACGAAGAGGCACTTTTTTAAACCAATGCAGCGTACCATAACGTGATGCTCTACTATTTAATATACTGACCGTTTTACATGTCATGCTTATAACTTAGCCGGAGTAATTCAATTACATGTAAACACTTCTGTGGTCCCAAACTCTAAATGTTTTATATAGAGTGAGCGATCTAAAGTTAGATCGTGAATAAAGCGAACCAAAATTGTAGATCGAATCAAATCAAATTTAATATAAGCAAATCAAAAATCTATAATAAACTCAGACATACAAAGAGTTTCGTTAACTAGGTACCAATAGACTTTAAGTATTAGACTAACTCTTATCGAACAGCCTCTAACGACAAGGAAAAGTTTAAAAAGGTTTCTTTACTATTAGAACCTAAAAAGCCTAAAGCCAATAACTGCACCAAGACACGCGATGCAATGAACACTCACGCTACCATTACGAATTGTATCATTTTAACTCGACTATTGAAGTCAAACACGCTACAAAACAATTATTTGTAACACGCGCAAAAGATAGCCGTGTAAAACAAATAAGAGAATTAAGATGACGCAAATCACAATGCGAAAGCAAAAACGTACGTTTCAAAGGAATATTTAATGAAGCTTCAAAAAGCTCACTTTCTTTAGGTGAGAGTAAGACTAGGCGCACATAAAAGCTCAGTCACTTTCAAACCTACATGCAAGTAATGGAGATCTAATACTTGTAAGTAACTTAGCAAAAATAAAATAATTATACATTAAAAACCGAAGTTTAAACTGTGCTCTAATAATAGCATGTGCACTGTACGACGAGGTTGATATCAATTTTAGAACATCTCTTTTCACAACGACTGATGCGACAATGATAAATTATGACGTCACCAATAATACAAAAACATTTATTTTAGGACACTATGGAACTATACCGCCTCTTCGGGATGAACCTCATTTTTACAACGCATAGGTACCTATCATAACATGGGGTTTTACGTATTTCGTCATGTAGTCTTGTTGTAGCTTAGTTGCTAAGTTGATTTCAGTTGAGACACGAAGTAGTAGTATCTATAGTTTTGTTATGTAGTTTAACTATTCAAGTATATTGGTCAAAGTAAGTAGCTTTAAGTAAATAGTATCATTCATAAAACGTATTCAGATCGATTTTGGTAATTTAAGTCTATAAAAAGAAAGTGCCCACACGACTTACTTTCGAAAACATTTCTTTTCTTTTTTGAAGATAAGATTGACGTATTGAACAATTTTATTGCCTCAGACTTAAAATACCAAAATATTATCAATTTCATAGTACATAATTAATTCGAAGTATGTATTCAAGTAATCTAGACCTCACATCATAATTTAATCTCATATCGACACAGCCATTAACACATTTCGACATACCCCCTAAGACAGACACATTTTTGAGACAGGCCGAGGTAAACTGGGCGGCGTACACGCTGGGCTCGTATTATTGGCCCCGCTGGGCGAGGAAGCGCCGAGCGAGACCTTGAACACTGCGCACACTGGCCACACACCACTTAAACCGCCACCATCCATCCTGAACACTGTCTACAGCGTCTTCAAAAACGCATTTTCCTCTACCGCGCCCTCTTTCACTGAACCTTCTTACGCCGCGCCATCGTATATGGAGCAACCAACCGCTCCTGCGGCGTACCAGCCACCTCCTCCACCGCAACCTATTCCATCCTTCAAGCCTATGATGTGGGGAGCAGTCAATTCGTACGGCCAGCCCGCCGCCGCAGACTCCTACATTGACTATGACCCGAGAACACCTAGTCAGGGATATGACTACGCGGCTCCCAAGCGCTCTGTTTCTCCTCCAATACACAAGACGGGCTTAACGGCTGACAAAATTCAAAAAATCACTAACAATTTGAAAAAAGTTACAGCTCAATTAAACAATCAGAAAAGGTCCTCCGAGGATTTTAAATTAGCCGATTTAGACACCTACCGTAATATGTTGGCGAAAGGCGAGATTCCTTTTTATCCTACCCCCGTAGTCACTGACAATGAAATTGGCGTACTCCCCGCTGAACTCCTTCCTGATCCTACAACCACTAGCACCACCACATCAACCACATCGACCACAGTAACGACCACCGAAAAACCAAAGACAACCACAGAAAACGAACAGAACAGAAGACAAGACATCAAATACTTTCTACGCGG
This sequence comes from Abrostola tripartita, assembly GCA_905340225.1. Taxonomy (NCBI): domain Eukaryota; kingdom Metazoa; phylum Arthropoda; class Insecta; order Lepidoptera; family Noctuidae; genus Abrostola; species Abrostola tripartita. The sequence goes on from HG996494.1 coordinate 5,736,353, forward strand.
CAACAGGATCGTTCAAGTCTGATTACTCTGACTCTTGACTGACTGAAGGTATGTGACGATGACTGACTCTTCTATTCTATAGAAGCTTCTGTGACTCATTTTTTCTTGACTATGAGTCTTCTATAGAATGCAATGACTATAACGACTACAGGACTAACCTTCTCGCTACACAATTTCATACTTTAGCTGTAGTATTAGTTAGTACCTACAATCACTTTCCATTCACATTCCATTCCATGTCCATATTTGTCAAAAATGTTATTTTATTTAATGATTTATTATTCAGTAGGCAATATTTAAGTCATAACATGTATACCTACCAAATTGGACCGTCACGATTAAATAAAACAAATCACTAGCATGCTTTGGTAACAGGTAATTATGCGGGAATTAAATTCAATGTACAATTTACAACATCAAGAACTAATGAATATATACAGCAAATCATTTTCTAGAAAGCTAATGATATTAGGGTCAAGCACTAGGATGCAGAAGATAAAGCTTTTGTTAAATAAAATATACATAATTTTGACAGATATTGGTACCTACACTTGACTTCACTGTAGATATTCGATTTTTCACAATAATCCTGATTGCCGATTCCAATATTCTGCACCTAAAATATCAACAGGGTGATTAAGTTTCTTATATTTCTGTTACAGAGTTTCCCGTTCAGCATACATTGCTCAATGCCGAAGAGATGCAGCATTATTACCAACACTAATTTATTGTTCTGATTTTGATGGTAATATTATTAGTTTTTTCTTATTTAGTTCATTATAATTTCTAGGCCAAAAAGTTTAAAGAAAATGTTGTATAGACTGCTTTTGTCTCAAATACTTTAGTTTGAGAGTTAGGGCTTTTATTTTGTAAGCAGGCACCGATATTACATGTGATATTTTAGGCGAAGAAATATGCAGTTTTAAATATTATTTTAGACGAATTGTACCCAAAAACTAATTAAAACATTTAATATTAAATTTAAACGAAAATCATCAATTGTATATCATAACATTTTTTGTTTTGTCAGTGCTAAAGATTTTTTTCAATGTCGTACCTTGTAAATTAAGCCTTACGCACTTACGCCGTTACTTCCTTTGATGCATACAAAATAACTACATAGAACAATTATTTGTGTACCTAAAATATTATAAAACAACTCTCCTTATTTGGAAAAAACCATAATAACTCGTTGTTTGAAGACAACGTTGTATCTTTTTTGTCGGCTCCTTGCCTAGGTAGCTATAGGAAACGTCGACAAAATAGGAACTGAATTTCTTGAGATCATCGTTTAGTCTTAGGAAGTGATGCGAAAGATGTATGGTTTATGCAACGCTATGTTTTACATCTGTTGTAGGAAATATTTTTTTACAGAATTCAACAAAATATGCATTAACTGTAACTATAGGGCTGACATGGTCTTATTGACTAAAAGTCCCCAAAAAATTAAAGAATTAAAAAAAAAACTAAAATGCCTTCTGGAGCTTATTTGTTCGTATGTGCTGTACCTACACTTAATTAAAATATTCCTGTAAATGGGAGTGGTTTTTCAAAAACGAATATTTTAATTATAATTATTACTGACCGCAGTACCTATACTGAGCTCATTTGACATTTTTTTATTTGCAACAAATTCAATAACTTTGGAATATGTCTTCAGATTTTTCCAGTTACTACCTATGTACCTATATAATTAAAAGGAAATATATATAAATTCTATTCGCAGTATTAAAGTTGACGAAAAATTTCAAAAAACATGTACTTTGTACCTAATTTATTAACACTTATTTGAAGAATTGGTGTTGCCTATTTATAAGTTCGTAGAAAGATTGAAATAATTTGTAAATAATGCTCAAATAAGTAATATTTATGTAATGTAATATAATTTACTATTTTTGTAAATAAAAGATGTGGGAAAGTGTGACTCGTAATTTTCTGTGTATCTTTATTATCCTTATTGTAACCTTTTTTTTGGAGGGTGGAAAATGCAAAGGCGCTAATGCTGAGTGAAATAGTGGACGTAATATTAGACCTGCAAGATAATACAAGCGAATTATAATATCATGGTCATAGTCAATTAGTCAGGCTATGACGTCATTGTCCAAATCTACTAGTTGCTGGAGATCCTACGGTTAATAGAACTTAGGTACCTACACATTTATACCCCTAGGTATTATACTTACTTACAGACTTAAATGGAACCGATGTTTAACCAACCATTCATTAACAAGCATGACATAACATCACGCTTGTATGCACATACATATAGTGCACCCACATTTCGCCAGTCATGTTATAGGTCCCAATGTAATAGGGGGCAAGTCTTTAGCCATCAATCGGGCACAAATCCAGACTCGGTGCTGCTACTGAGAATTATCTAATGGAAAAACCTAGTAACACTTCCCCGACCCGGTATTTGAACCCAGGACCTCATGGTCAGCAGTTGTGCTTAACTACCACTAAACCAACGAGGCAAACCGTTTATTATTTTAAAATAAAAGAATAATAAGAACATAGCAAATTAATTTGTAAATTACCTTGTTAGTAATTTGCCAAACAGGGAATACCTACTTAATATGGAAAAGAAATGGATTTCAGCAGTAGATACTACTAGGTACAGAATATTGAGAAAGTTAGTGCGTCATATCTCTATGTGGAATATAGAGATATCAAATCAAATCATTTATTCATAAAATTGGTAGGTACAAAACAATAAAAGCATCTTGCAATATAAAATACATTACAATAATTAAATTTCCCTGAACTAGGTGAAACCTGTGCCTCAGGCTGAAAAGTGCTTACAAATCTATTAAGGGACCTATATTAACAGTAAACAAAGCTATCAGCTGACGCACTAACGTTTAAATAAAAGATAATAAGCACACATTTGTAACACTATGCTCGGTAACTAGCGACAGGCGTAATCGTATTAACCATCCACAGTTCGTACTAATCGAGACTTTACAATGCATGCATTATATAGGTCCTCCTGTTTAAAGACGAGCAGTTCAAAAATAAAGGGTTAACATAATTATAGGCGTATGAAAAACCAATGACGAATGAGCCTGGTTTTTAAAAATATGTAAAATGAATTTATGAGTACATAAAGTGTTTATTTAATTAATCAAAGCACACCAACGACAAAATTACAATTAAATTTTTAATTAAAATTAAATTGAACAGTTGCTTACTAGTAAATAATTAATTTAACAATACCACATTCAATTTCTTTGATAGGATAACAAATAAGATAGAATTTAAAAATGAGAATTTAGAAATTAGTATTCTCTAAAGAGGTAAGTCAAGACCTTTTAAAGAGATTTCGGAAAAATCGCTTTAGCTACATTAACAAATCTGTTTGGGGCAAATTCTTTTTCCTCAAGCCTTATAACAGTTTATTGATCTGGAAATAAATAGGAAGTGGCCAGTGTATATTAATTACCTTAATAGTAGTCCTAAAACCGGATGGTCGGTTGATATAATCTCTGTGTACAGACCACGCGACTTGGACGTAATGTCCGTAAATTCCTGATTAGATAATTAAAAATATTGTGAATTATAAGTTAGAGAATAGGAAATAAGATACGTGGATTGTGGAAGGTCTTGCTGTAAGGCTGGTGACAGATTTTTACAATCATAATCTTATTTTGTATGGGGATTGGGAACTAAGTACCTACTTACTCCATTTTAGTTATATAAAAGATAGCTTTTAGTCAGTGGCATTTAAATATCATCAAGCACTAATAATAATGTTTTATGTGTACGTACGTACGTCGTACACGTACGCACCTACTTAATAAAAGCAACATGCAATCAAATACAGTAAACATTTTGCACTTTATTATCGTAAGGCGCTAATGGCGCCTGTGTCTAAAGTCGTTATTACCAGCAAGGAACACCATCACCACCAAATGATTAACTGAGTCTGTGTAGAAATATTGATTTTATTTAAAAAACAATATTTCTACTTTAGATGAAACTAGCTAACAAGTATTTTAGGAAAAACTAATCTTTTAGAATACTGCTACCGCTAACTATACAATTATAAACAGAATTTAATTTTGCCATCATTTACAACGTCATTCAGAGATCGCATTATTAAAGTTTGAAAAAGGAAAATCACAAACATACTGGCCACTATTAAAATATCTGCAATCATTGCACAACATACGGAAAAAGTAATCTGTCACTCTTGTTTCTTTTAGCACATCAGTCCAGCGATCCAATCAGATGTGTATCTATCAACTCCTTACAATGGTGAAGGAAGAGAAACCAGATAAAACAAAATAAAACGCCACCGTTTACATAAGGTTGTGGCATTTACCTTCCTGGTGTCGGGCTTCACTACGCTCACTTTCAGAATGATTAAGGGGCTGGACTAGTAATTAAGGTGCGAAGGTTGCTTACCCTATGATTGATCGATCGTTAGTTGTAGTACCTTAGGCACTAAGAAGTGTGAGTTTTATGTCCGCAAAGAAATTTTTTATCAAACCTTACTCCATCGAGTATTTTTCGTTAAACAATTTTACACACAGAAAAGAAAATGCCATTTATAAATCCATGAAAATGATGTACTTTATTCATCGCTAACTTAAGATTGCATTATTAAAAACTTCTAAAATCTTTGAGCTGTAGGACAGCTATTCTAGGTTCAAGCAGTATGGAATGGCTGTAATTAACAACAATTATGCTTATCTACCTTTTGTTGGCGATTTATGCATAACAGTGGAGCTTAAATGTCTTGAAAAGGCTTCGACGCTATAAAGGATATAAAGCTGTTATTTAACCGCTTCCATACGGGATTGGCGTAATAGAACTGAAATAAAAAAGGGGTTGAGATGACGGACAAAATAACTTTCTTCTGTAAAGATGATGATTATGCGTGTGTATTGTGGTTGCACGTCGACTTTCACCAATGAAATAATAAAATTTAAAGTTGGTGACGTAATACCAGATACTATCTCAACAAATGTAAGAACGAGTGTGAAAATACTAGCTGTCCCCGGTCAACGGCGACGATTTCCAGTCGCGTGCCCAAGAGTCGGTGACTCGTGCGCCGATGAAAAACGACGCAGAACTGCGCGGGCGACGCATAGCTCTCTAATGCATGGATTATATAATTTGTTAATACTTGGTTAATGAACTACGATCAATTTATTGTATACCGCCTACGTTTACAGAACTAACTAGGCATAACGTCACGTTACCTACGTCTAAAGTTTAATTACAAAAATAGAATAAATCCTACAGTGCTAATCGTTAGTTAGCCTGCCGTAGCAATTATTTTGACAAATGGCTACAGCATTTTTGTTCTTGATTGATGAACATATTTCAGGAACTACTATACTGATTAATTTTGTAGTCGTGCTTTTACCTTGAATTTATTTTTGGCGTTGCTTTCAAAATCTATCTCTGATTAGGTACCTACATTACGTAGAAAAACATTAAACAACTAGTTAATAAGTAATAACTATTGTAGATTTTATCGTTTGTTGATGTTTCGTTTTATTTAATTCGAACTAAACATGTGGAGTAGTTTACCGTATTTTATTTTTATTGACAGACATGGTTAAAGACGAAGAAATGAGCTGCAATTTGATTATTGAAAGACTGGAGCTTTGAACTTTCGGCTTTGACATTATTATAAAGCTATACGGAGTTTACTATGTCTAGTGTAATATTACGCTATTCCATTAATCTCTTTAAACATTGAGGTAACATTGTCCGGTGTATACCACGTTAGTTATACTAACACAAGATACCAGGTCCGAGTGGAGGGTAGTGGGGGTCCGTATAAAGTAGAGGTGACCTATTTCGTCTCCCACAACCAACTGACTGCAGTCCAGTACTGTTGTTACTGTTCTACCTTCTTTATACTGTTATTTATAGTAAGAAAACTGTGTTTTTAAATTAGAGTAGTGCAGTTTAAAGACTTGTGTGTTTGGACGAAGTGTTCTGTGTGCTTGTCTGTGATTGACTTTGCTAAAATGAAGGTAAGATGAAAAAATATGAAATACAATATATATTTTTTTAATCAGAGCAGTTAGCATTTTTGCGAAAGAATTTAACAACTGTGGTTATCAATGTTCTTGAAACTGTTGTATATGATTCTCAGTAACTTTAACGTAAAATATTGTATGCAGTTAGGCAAGAAACTTAAAGGTTTGATTTCTTGAAATATAATCTCCACATCTTTAAGTTAAATCAAGTTGCAGTTCATTATTAAATCATTAATTAAATGATATGTAAATGCAAGTCAAAGTTTATTAACAACTATAATTGCCTTGTACAAGCAGTATTACGTATCAATAACATAATTTCCCTTCATTAAAACAGGATTGCGGCTAAGAATCTGGTTACTATATCCATATCTGAGTTATCTGCCAATTATGAGCGCAATGCATAGATAAGCAGGAGAAATTGTATTAGCATAATAGTTGACGGAGGATAGCGGGATCTGGCAGACCATTACCAAGGCCGGATTGTGGCCTTGAAGTACAGTCGAGTGCATAAATATGACGGAATTAAGTACGAAGTGATTAAAATATATTAAAAAATGTAATCAATATTTGTTAATTATTTATCAGTTACAGAATGAAATGCTAGCTTCGTAGTCAAACGCGCGAAACGCGTTTCAGCTCTGCGGTTCCGGGAATATGGCATTAGTTTTTCAGTTATCTATGTTATAGTAAAGCGTTGTTATTAAATTGTAGCCAAGTACTAATGTTTGAAAATAGATAAATGGATTTAGTGTCGTCCCCTTTAGGGACATTGGCAAAATGTGGCAGTGCAACAACATACTATAATTATATTATTATTTCTTTACGGAAAAAGGGTCTACTTCAAGAATGTTATTGAAGTGTACAAAGGCCTATATATTGTTGATGAAGGTCCATAACTTATTATGGATCTACATCAACAGTATATACTTATATAGTTTTTTGTCTGTTTTTTAACACGTTGACTCGCTCGTGCCTGTCTCGAGTGATAGTAAAATTAACTGCCGATGAGATTTACATATTCTTGACAAGTAAAGCTGGTTCGCTATGTTTGTTAAAGTATACCAAGACTAACCTAATTTCAATATTATTTTTTAGGAAAACAGCCTTCGTCTATCCAGAGGGTATAATTATACACAAAATGTACGTTTCAGTTTATATAATAGGTATTTTGTGTTTAATTTTATGTTTCATGATGTTACTTTTTGTGAATAAACTCTAGCGCCATTAATCCAACAAATCTCGAAGCTTTGTAAATAACCATTAATAATGATGAAGAGAATAAGATAGTAGAGTTTATAAACAGTTAAGTGTTTCCATAACAATGAGAAAGATGGGATCGCGCTTGACCCCGACCCTTAGTGAATGCAAGGCAGTACAACTACACTGAGAAACTGGTATTGAAACTTGGAAGGAAGGCCTTTGCCCTGTAGTGGGACTTCACAAGGGAATTGTTTAACATCACGCCTTTATTCCCGCTAGGGAGGACAAAGGTGCGTAAATACACACCTAAGACTCTTTTGCCAAACGGATTCGAGGACGAAACAATTTAGGTATTTTTCAGTAGTGTTTCAGATCTAAAAAATGCATAATTCTGGAACTGGTACATTAGAACTCACTTGCCTATACAATCATACATGAATCCACGGCCGTGGCCACCACGATATGAAGAAAACAATAATTTTCAAGTTTCATAAAAATACCGATTTCCAAAGTTGCTACATGTTTAGAGCTGAAAAAGGAGCTTGATTGCCAAAGAGTCGCCGAAATAGACACAAATAAAAACGTTTGAAAGCCGATTTTTCACTTCGCAGTTCATAAGTGTAGTGCGTTTAGAAAGAACGCTATACTAGACAAACCAGTCTAGATTTCACATCAAGACTGTAATAACAGTCGTCAATACCTTGGCGGTGTCATCCGTGCATTCAAAGCCGGCGTCGGCTATTACTATGTGGCTTTAATGTAAAGGAAGTACGCATTATTTTTGTACAAAGAAACAAAATAAATAGTAGGTATGTTTGTATGACTGAAGTCTTTGAACTTCGTAGGACAATAAAAGATAGAGTTCTGGAATAATTGCTTGAATTATTTGTGCAAAATGCTCTATTGAAAAATTCGTAAAAAAATGTAAAAATGCTTGTTTAAAAGAAAGTAGACAACATTTCTTGACCGTTCTTCTTCTTTAGAATGACATTTGGAATTGGCCTAAAGATTTGACTATTCACTTGTAAAGCTCCTTACGGTAAAATTTTTGATTGACCTAATAATTAAAAATTCAAAACATCTAACTAACCTTCTTTTCATTTCTCCATCCGACTAATAGTAACATTTATACGTAATTAAGTTAAAGTAAACGTAATATTTGCTTGTAATTTTCTCTAGCGGATCTGTGGCTATTAGACTGCAGCACACCGTTAATGTTCTGCTTTATTTACTGCACGTCACTGCACCTCACTGCCGTAGCAGTTGGTACTTGTTAGCAGTAATTGTTACTATGGAAATGTTTAGCTAGTGCCATTTAAAGCTAGTACTTTGTAGGGGTTTTTAAGGCCATGCTAAAAAGGAATAATCACCTAAGTGTTAGGTATACGGAAGACAATTTTCGTTGATAGGCTTTTTGATTTGTTACATCTCAGATCAACAATTTTGGTCTGAAAGTTTCAAAACCAAAAGATCACCTGTAATGTTGACTTGAAACTTATCAACTACTATTTAGCCCCACTCTACCTTTGAGAACTTGCAATAATTTTTATTAGGTAGTTTGTTCACTGATTTGTATATAAATGTAAAGAGCGTTTGTATTTTACAAATATTTATCAGTCGCGATTCATATCCTACGTTACGCAGAAAGTAAATTTAGCCACTAAAAAAGTCGGGATGTCTTAATTAGTTGCGTGTTTAATTTGTCACTTTCGCATTTTGACGAACAGCCTTTGTGACAATGTCTTTAAGAAAGAAGCATTGTAATTTGTAGTTTGACAAATTGATTAAGCATGCGTTCTACGTATCTACGTACCTAAGTATCTACTTAGGTACGTTTTTAAAGTTTAGTTAAAGTCAAAAGAAAGAAAGGCTTTTTAATGTTTCCTATCTTCGCAAATCGAATGCAAGACATTTTTAATCCGTAGCAAAACTTGCCACGCAAAAAAAGCTTGATTATTCTGTGTACTATAATAAAAACTTGAAATGATCGACGACGGAATTCTAAAATGATTTCATAATTTATACCTATTTACTAATAGCCCCACAACAATAAAAAAACTCCATTTTTTAATTAACTGAATTAAAAATGAACCGGTGAGTCAAAGGTTACGGGAAAACTATGATTGCACTGCACTTTCCATTTACGGAAGGTAATATTAAATTTAAGAAGAAAAGGACAGCTGTTCCAACGTGCTAAGACTTACATCTTGATGATTTATGCTACAATACACCTATTTTCCCTATTATCGAGAAAGCATTGGAACAAAATTATAGATCAGGAAAGTTACAGCCTACATTGCGTTTGGATAATTATAGGAAACTGATGTTCTAAGATTTCCTATAGCAATTGAAAAGTGATAGGTAAATGCTGCTTCTGATAAATAGTCAATTATTAGCTTCTCACATAACTTTGTAATGTGATGATCTCTGGTTTTATATAGCACTATAATCGTTGTTGGATTTATACATAACCTTCCTATCATTGTTGATATTCATTAAATGAATTATTTTAAAATTTAGGTAAAAAACATCACTTCAAGCTTTGTTTATGATAAGTTGAAAAGTGTTTGTATATGGGTCTTCCGTAACATAATAGTCAGAACCGACTCTCATTAGCAGTCCAAACTCTTACGGCCTTGTTCATTATCAGTTTGTTGTTTTCTTGCTGTTGGGTTATCCATGCCTTCATTTATGCAAAGGGGCAGAGGCCCCTATACAATTTTTTGCGACCAGGAGACGGAGAGCCGTCTCCTGGTCGCAAAAAATTGTATACGCACTTATAATACTGTAATAATTACTAAAAATTGATCGGCGTGAAGAGGCGACCACCTATTGCGTGATGTTACGCATGAAGACGACTACACGCTAATATTCCTATCAGAATGATGTATATATCGGTTTTTTCCTATACCTCAGACGTTTGCCGGATTCCTAATGTCATAGTAAGTTAACTTTAGAGACTTAATTGAATTTGTAAATGTACTACTAATTAAATGCAAATCATGACATATCGTAAGAAATATCGCCAATTATCGTCGTGCAATGCATTTATGCAAGCGTAGTTCTTATCTCAAATGATAAGAATCTATCAATTATGTCTTTTAAATTCAGAATGCAATGGTGAAGTTGCCAGGTATTTCGGTAGATTTTTGAGACATTTCTTCATGTATGCATGATTGTTGGGTTCGGATAGGGATTCATGATGGTTGTTTTTAAGTAGGTATGTACTCTTAAATTTGGATAACATTATACCATAGCCATATTTATGTTATCTTTATCATGGATATATGGATAGCTAGTAGGTAGGTACCTACCTATCTACGTTATTTGAAATAAGTACACCGATATGTATAGCCACATAGGTATTCTCCGTTTAGGCATTTGGGTTTTCATATCACATTGAAATGTTTTATTTCCTAGATCAAGTTAAAAATAAAATTAATCAAAAAGCGCAGCAGATTGTTTTTCGTTAAAATCAAAAATCTAAAAGCTATGGATACTGAGTAGGTACTACTATCTATTTAGGTACATAGAATTTACTTTATGTACCTACCCAGCTTCACGGTCGTATAACGTATTTTATATAGCTAAGAATCTTTTGGTTTCATGATAAAATATTAATATCGCTCGTTTTCGCTCGCATCCAACCGTGACAGTTTCACTAGAAACATTCGTACATGTGACTGGGACGTGAGCGTCATGCATGTTGATAAAGTACTGCAGTAAATCACCGTCCATCATAATACGAAAATACAAGGTAAAATAGACCACCGGAAAGATGTTACACGATCAGCAGCAAGTTATGTTTATTTTGGGCAATGACTTGCCTAGCCCGATTGGACTCTAGAGCTAGATCCCGCCGAACATGAAAAATATGTGTGCGATCTGCAGATTTTTGGTATGTCTACCTAGGACTCTGGACGTGTCTGTGCAAGTGAGACTTAAGTTCATTTTTAATTTACCTCCTACTACTACTTCGTGTTTTTTGGAGGAAAGCTCCAAAATGCGTCCGATTTCCGAAGTTGTGTCTAGTGAAATAAAAATCCTAGGGACCGGGGGCTCTAGATGTGGGATTTTCATTCCTGCAGGCAATTATTACTACCATCTACCCATATAGGTAAAAGAGGCCATAAATTTATTATTTCTGCAATAACGTCTCGGGTCTTAGGACTACCTATTCAGTCATGTTCTTGCATAAAGTTTAAATAAATTAGATACTTAAATAGACTGATGGTCTACTGCACTATAGTAGTGCGATAGATACACATGTTAACACGCTGATATAATACCATGATGTATAATGCTCAGCTATCGTATCTAACCCTGCAAGTAAACGTTTACTGAGAACTATTTTCACGTCTTGGAAATAACCCGACCGGTCGCCGGACATCTTTCCCCGGTGCCATACATATACGGAATGTCGTCTTGTAACTGAGTAATTGCCTTTATTTATACCTATTCGTGTGTGGCAGTGTGGCTATAGATACTAACCATGTTACACTTCGTTATTTAAGCTAGTCTTAGAGAAAACAAGGTTCTTAAAAAACTGTTTTTGGAGTTCTGGAAACTGAACTATCAATTCAGATAAAATTATCTGAAGTGTGATTTCAGTTTATTTTTGTTAAAATTAATATCTACTTACAAATTAACCCTAATATTATTGACGAAATTTTACCGTTTTGAAGCACTTTTAGTATATGATTTCTATCTAGAGCCTATTGTCCGACCAAGATTTAAATTAGGAAAGTACTCTTTATTTTTCTTCATTTACTCGGGCAGAAGGCATTGGACTATCTTTTTCAAGTTTTCTTTTCTCTTTATCAGGTCTACGTAATCTACCTTGCGCTCTGCTCCCTAACACAAGCCGTGTACATCAGTCGCATGTCTCCAGTCAACAGACTCCGAGCACCCACTCCATTCCGACCGGGGATCAACATACAGAGGCCATGGACTCAAACTCGACTCGTTCAAGCTGCATCGCATCGGGCACCGTATGTGCTGTATAGAAAACAGCCTCAAAGGTAAGCTACACTTTCTTGTTACCGGCGAGTTGTGTTGAGCGGGCGTTTTGGGGGCTGTCTTTATAATCTATAAATATTTTTTATCTTATCATACTTATAAGACCTAGATAAAACTGACAAAGGCGTTGCGAAAGTTTTCGATTAATATAATCAAAAGCCTGACATCTTTTTCGATACTTAATACCTGCTTAGTGCCTACAAAGTACCTATGCCTAAACTTCAGGTACGCAGTGAAACACTATGGACCAACCCGCAACATGTTCACCGGAGGGCCGTGGAAGACCACCGCTCGCCTGCCTATCATGTCACCCGTCACTCCGGAGTATGAGTTCGTAAGGGCAGCGTCGTCCTCGCCGGTGGTGCACACAGACGGTGGTACAGGTTGACTAGCTTATGAGCACTGCACTTACTTTTCTTGTTATGCTTGTAGGCTTTGCCTTCAACCTGATACTTTATGGATCATTTAGACCACTTATTCTTGCTTATATTTTAATTCTTACGGAGCCTGGATGATAAATATCATGAATAACGTTGATAACGTTCAACTATTCTGCATGCTGGAGGTTCGATTTTACGGTTCGTAACGTTGTCACCTTTTTTCTGCTAGAACACCAGTCGTGTGTGGCCAGTCACGCTAAAAAAAACCGGGTTTAAAACCTAGTCAACTTCATTCACACCAAGCGCAGGCCCGCACCTACAGCCCAATGTAACGTGTAGTCGGAATAGCGTTAACGACTGGTTACCTCCGCACCCGAACCGCGTTCTGTGTGGTAAAAGCTAACTTGTTTCTTCAGAGCTGTTAAATACCTTTCAAGTAGGCTTTCGTGCACTGAATGCACAAATAAATTGATCCGTCCACAGCGAATTACGCCACAAGATATTAAAAAAATAAATGCAAAATGGAATTTTGTTGTGAGTTCGGTTAGCAGCACGTTAAGAAATTCAGCGGCATATGAATATCTTGTTACGTAACAATCGCATTGGACGAAGGCGATGTGATTCAGAGCTGTGTGACCGTCAGGTGCGATCCACACGATACCAGCACCCAACCTCAGCCTGTCCGAGAAGCCGATCGTGGTCATCGAAGCGTCCGACAGTCCTGTTTCAGAGCAGGTAAGGAATATGAACCCTATCCTCATCTATCAAGGCACAGCCACTTATAAACACAGTTTAGAATATCCACTTGCCCCCTTACCATGAACTCTTACAATTACAATGTGGAAGCGAAACGCAGCTTTGTAATGCGGCATCTCGCTTGACAACGTAAACTGTCCTGCTTTAAGAATGTATGGTAAGGGGGCTGTTAACGTAGGTACCTTAAGCACCAAACAGGAATTATTCTTAGAGGCAATCATATTTTTGGGAAAGCCACAGTAAACTTATTCACAATCCATTAATAGTTTTATTTTCTTCTTTTTAGGTATTCTACAGATTTTCCTATTTATAATAACCGTTATTTACTTTCAGTCAAAACCATCGTACGAAGTAACAGAAGTTTATCCGGAGAATGAATTTAGAGTGGCAAAAATTGAGCCGCCTATAGGATTTTCAAAAGCTACAGTATGTATAAAAATATTACAACACGATCGTTTTTTCATGGTGTTTTCCCATTTACAAAAGAGAACCAGGTCTCCTCATATTCTTCATACTTATGATATTATAAGGTCAAACAAATAACCTAATCCTATGAGGTACAGTCAGCATCATAAGTAGCTGAACATTTAATTTTTTTAACATACCATTAATTAAAGAACAACTTCATTGATGGCAAAAATTCTTAAATCTTCTAAGATCATCATGTGGACGTTTCTATAATTTGAATTGCTGTTTGTTTCTTTCAATTATTTGACATAAGGTTTCTTGACATGTTAAGCTATTTATGATGCTGACTGTACCTACATCTTGTGGTGAAAATGAAACCTTTACTTTCGAACTAAAAATATATCTAGGCTAGATCAATAGGTATAATATTGTTTATGCATAAGCATTACCATGAAAATGTTTTCAGTCCTTCACAGCGCCAGAATTACAAACATTGATAAGAAACGGAGCGGCCTTACAACTAGCGTCTGAATATTCGTTGCCTGCAACTATGAACATCAACCCACATCGGAATGCGCCTCAACAATTTCAGAGTCAGGTAATAAATAACTAAACACCTTTTTTTAATGCTATTTTCATAAATAGATAAATGATAGATAGATAGCGGAAATAGATATTATGACAAAATTAGGTTTTAAACAAAGTGAGATACTACTAGCAGCTGTTTTATTCAATTTAATTTTAGCCTTTTAGACTGTTTTTACGAAGACTATTTAACTATCTTGCAGGGTTTCAACTCCCTTCCGACACATCAAGATTTAATTAACACGGGAGCGGAGGGACTTTTCATACCACCTCAAGCACTGTACCAATCGGATCCCATGTTCTTGCAAAAACTTCAAAACCAACTGATACAACGTTTTCCAACTTTAGAATTCATTCCATACGCGGCTGAAGCACCTAACCAAATTCATTTACAACCCCAAGCTTCGCAAGTCCATGCTCAGATAATTCATCCGCAGATGATACTTCTTGAAAATGAACAATTAAACACCCCTCTATTCCCAGAACCTAATGAGCACAAGACTGTTGTCCAAAGAGAGACTCAAGAAAAATCTATAGTGACTTTGGTTCCTCAATCATTTACCGTTGCCAACACAACAGAGAAGGCGGTAGAAGTAACTTCACCAGCCCAGCCTCAAAATATAACGGTTGAATTAGTATCATCAGAATCGCAACCAGTAACAACTACAATTAAGTATATAGTAGACACTAAAAAAGAAGAACAAACCACAACCCCGATTTACTACGCGCAGATTGGACAAAGCGTAGGAAACGCTATAGCCAATGGCTTTTACTCTGCAATTAATGACGTGAGAGCTGCAGCAGCTCTAGCTCAAGTAGAAAAAACGCCTAGTTACAAGCCAAATGAAAATGTGTCAACAACTACAATAAGCTCAGGTTTAAAAGCTGCCTACGTCGTAACAAGTGATGAAAAGACAGAAAATCAAACGGCACCTGAAATAAAACCACTTTTAGGAGCTCCTTTTACAAAGGCAACTGATTCAGTCAATGTTGCTTATACATTAGTGAGAGCAGATGATAAGCAACCAAAAGTTAATCAAGAAGGGGCCGTGTATGCAGGACAAATTGTGGAGGCTACAATTAGTGAAGACCAAGATTTTAATAAACAACAAGCTAATTTAATGTCCCGTAGAGCGCCTATAAGGCTATTTGCTGTATCAGACAACAATAACATCGCTAGTCCATCGAATACATTGCCTAAAGTAACTGTAGTAAAGGCGAAAATTCCTCCAAAAAGCAAGCTGACATTTGATGATAAAACCGGGGAACCAATCTTAAGGATATACGCTAGTTACGTGGATAGTCCTGCACAGGTAAATTTTTTATGGCTACTTCGGTATGGGAAAACATTCATGAAAAAATAACTTTTGCCTTTTAGCACTAGATTTCGGTGGTTTTGTATATATTGGTATTGATATAATTGGTAGTAGTAAAAATTTACTGATTAATTTTTTTTAATTTTAAACTCTTGTTTATCCTGAAGTCGAAGTCTATTAGTGAATACCTACGTATCTACGAACAATTTCAATTGAATAATATAGAGAAAACATGAAAAAGTAATTATTATTAATTAATTTCTAGAAAGAAGCCATTGTATCAAAACTGACTGCCCTGAAGCAAACAAAACCTGCGGTAATCAAGAAAGACACAGTGGACAACTGGAAGGCGGCGACCGTGAGGTCCATTGAGAAAAGCCAAGGATTCGACGCGAATCAAGTCACACAGTTCGGTATCAAACTAAGAGAACGAAATGATGGATACTATTTACCTCCATATGAAGATTATGACAATGATGAGTGATCATACTTTAATGTTAATTTAAGTTAATGTGTAATCTTAAAAGTGAAAGCTTTGGTGCTAAAATGGCAATATTTGCATATCCTAATACCTAATTTTCTTGTGAGACTTTGCCTCAAAGACAGCAAATAAAAAGAAGAGCACAATTAAAAAAATAAGAATTTAACCTGTTGTCTAAAAATGGCGGAGGTTTCTGACACACGTTATTTATTTTTACAAAAATTTAAAGTTACTTTTTGTGTTGCAACCGTATGTTTATAAAGAGTATTGTATAGACAAAAGCTAGTAATAAATATACTGGTTTATATTTATTGTTGAGATTATGGAAATTAACTATAATTTTATCTTCCAAGAATAATTCATTAGATTTATTAAGTGCAATCAGAAAATAATCGTACCGATGCTGGAAAATTATGGTGTTTGTATCAATTGTATTAAAAATGTTCCGAACCTAAGGCAACTAATTAGATACCAGTTTTTAAATTTAATTCGAAAAATAACTAGTAATGTAAATGCAAACAATCAAATGTAACCTACTTACCTACCTACTGTGTTTAAATTCATCTACTATACTAGAATACAAATAGATAACAGTAAAGCTGAAAAGCTGAAGCTTAATTTAAAACATATGGCTTCATCTTTTTACTATTATATTAATCAAAATTACACAATAACAATAAATAAGTAGGTATTATTTATTATATAATTACCCCGGATTATCGTTCAATTATGTAAATATCTTTATCTTGTAGATTAAATTAAGCCAATGCAAATATTTATACTTTTAATACTAGATAGAGACAATACAACATATAGGAGGCAACAGACAAATTACAGTGAGTTAAAATAACGCGATAACGGCGTCCCACGTCTAAAAATAAATTGGTCGTGATGCAAAATGTTCTCAGCGCTCACAACAACTGTTATAGTATGTACTACTGTTCAAAATATAAATGCCGGGCGGTATAAAACGGAAGATGGTCACACTGCAGTGTGTGCATTCTAATACGTGGTAAAAATCAATATAACAAAACTTCAAACCTGTGTAAGCCTCATCAAATATATATTTTATAATAGAAGTAAGTAATAAGTGCATTTAGAATAACTGTTATTTATTTATGTAAATGCCAAATTGTTATTAAAATAAAATAAAAAAACTTTACATTTATTTATTTTCATTTCATTGCTATACATTTACATTTTTTTAACTTTATTGTACATTTTTGACCCGATATCTAAAGACGAATACTCGACAAAATAATGAGTTTTAAAAGGCAGCTAGTGCTCTACAAGATCACTAAACTAAAGTAGGTACATTTCAAAATTATCTGCAACCTTTTGATTTAGGATTCATTGTGCGTATGCAAGAATATAAGTTTCATTATAGAAGTGTTGAAAGCTTATTGACTTGGAAGAAAACTAGCAAAACGATGATTGATACAAAATATAAGCTTCAACATGTTTTAAGAAAATCTGTTGTCTCATTTAATTTATGGAAAGACCTTTCAATATTTTGTTTCAGCAAAACATTTTTTTTTCTATTCTTATTTTTAGTTTTTACTAAGTAAATCATAATATATTAAAAGTGACAAACTTAAAATAATTAAAGTCGATAATAGCATTAACAGCTAAACAGAAGTTATGTAAACAATAAATTAAACAATACTGGTGCTAATCAACTCAGTCAGTTCGAAATATCAAAAATATTTTCATTTTAGAATTTCAATCTTTCCAGCCAAGTATTGCCGAGACATGAACTACTACACTCTGTTATTGAAATGATATTAAAAAGAGTATATGTAATAATTGTATTACAACTAACTCAATGTATTGCAGTTAGGACACGTGATGAACATGCAATATGCAAATAGCTCATAATGAAACTGTTCTATAATATAAGATTGTTTTTTATTTCAAATTTATAATTAGAGTCGGGCATATATCGAGTTTACTAACGGTGTCTTCACTGTTCCCTCATTACACTACTAAGTATGAACATTTCACTTTTCTTATTTTGACTGGCGAACTATAATTCTGCTAAACATTATTTATTAATGTTATTTTTCTAAATTACCACTAACTCTAGGCAAATCTCTTCAAAATATTAAAGCAACAATATTCAAATTTGTAGAAAGTTACTTCCCAGTGTTCACTTGAAAAAAAAAAACAATTCATTTATCAAAATTTAAAATGTATATTTTTTTGGACATGCCTTAGAGGCATACGTTTTTAACCTATATGTATATAACAATATCACCTAAGTGAACAAACAGGGACTCAGAAGACACTAGGACTGTGCATTGAGCTTCTCCAATTGGTCCATGAACCAGGGACGGCCTGTCCCACGTTTGGTGAGTATGTCGCACCCTGTCTCAGTCACTAGCAGTGTTTGTTCAAACTGGAACAAGATAATTGTGGTTTAATTGTAGCAATCATATTCATATATTTATTTATTTTATTTCACCATCATATATTATTTTTGTTAAATTATATATTATCTATATGTAGGAATTGAAGGTACTTTTTTTAGTTTTTTTAACATACTGCTACACTAGCATTCTCTTTTATATGGAGTGATGACATTGACAGATACATGGATTCATATGTGCAGTTGTTTTCTGATATTTACTATATTAATGATTTCTATCACTTACGCGAATATTAGTCATTGAAATAAATCTCAACCGAATCGAAATCCTTTACAGCATTCATGGTCACGGGCAGACTCTGCCCGTGACCATGATTCGAAACGTCGGGACCAAAAAACAAAATTAAAACCGCGATAAAATCCGTAAAAATAGTTTTATTTCAATTTACTATATTGCTAGACATAATAAATATTAAAATACCTGAGCAGACCGCGAGCCATCAGCCGTTACTGCAGTCCAGTGATCAGGCCATTGTTCGTCACGCCACCCTCCTTCATTGATCATTGGCTCAATAGTAAAGCAGTGGCCAGGCTTCATAACTCCAATAGCTTTGTTTTCTGTAAAATAAAATAATTGTATCAATACACTTAAAAATGGTTGTCTTGTGAAACAAAAACAACTAGATTTAAAATTTTATTTAATTACATTTATTCTTTTTTAGTATAGTTATCTGAATACTGAATGAGTAATGACGACCAACTAACCCTTGAACTGCCACAATTTTCATGGCACTCAAAGTGTTAATTTATATTAAACAAAGTTGCAACTTAAGACCAATGAGATAATACTTACTGGCATAATGTGGCACATTTGGTGTGGTGTGGAACAGTCTGTGTATACCATGGCCACAGTAAGACCGTACAACACTCAATCCGTTCGCCTGAGCATGCTTCTGTATGATATTACCAATTTCCCTATATTTTTCACCTGGCTTTACTATGTCAATAGCCTTTTGTAAACACTCATATGTAACTTGTACAAGCTTTCTGGTGCTCTCTGGTACATTCCCAACAAAGAAGGTTTCGTTCAGATCACCATGGAACCCTCGGTGGTATACTGTCACATCTACATTACAGATATCACCATCCTTAAAAAAGATAATGTCATGTCAATTAAAATTTGATGAAAACAAACAATTAAATGTAATGTTTTTTTATTGCATTAAGTTCCAAAAAAAACAAATATTATCGAAACAGTATTTTATTATTGAACTTAAAAAGTTTATTTACGTATGATGGATATTATAATCAAGACCAAACACAACCCTGATTAAATAGTTGTTCAGTTTTCATATTTAGCACTGAATAATGGAAAGAATTACATATATCATTACTTAAATCAAAAAACAAACCTGTAATGGACGCATATCAGGTATTCCATGGCAGATAACCTCATTGACAGAAGTACAGCAACTGTTAGGGAAATTGTGATAGTTAAGAGGGCTCGGGTAGCACTCTCGTTCAATGCAAGCTTCATGCACAACACGGTCAATTTCATCTGTTGTCACTCCAACATCACATGCCCTGAAAGTTATGAGATAAGAATTGTTATTTATTTACTTTTGGTAAAGGAATCTATAAGTGTCATAAGGTTCATGTTTTAGATAAGTCGAAAGTAAAAGATAGTTAAAATTTATGAGGTCATGTGCTCTTGATACCTATCAAGTAAACATGGGTGGTTATATATCCAAAATAAATTATTTTTATAAAAAGCTATGTATGTCTTGTTTAGGATAATTTATGGCATATTAACAACATTTTCTACACAATTTTACAAACTTCTTATAATTTGAAGTAACTATGAGTTTGTTTACATTTTAACACAATATAAACATTACTAGTTCCATAATAATGTGAGACTATATAAAACCAATGTCCTTACTTAGCAGCCTCATCCAACACTTCTCTTCCAAGACGACTAGCTACACGCATGCTCTCGATTTCATCATCGTCTAGCACTTTGATTTGACCGGAACCCTTTGCCGCATTTTCGGAGGCGGGGAAACCCGTCGGATGATCGGCATAATCTGGACGGCCAATGTGCGGCGGCACCGTACGTTTAGGCCCTGGCGGGTAAGGCCTCAGCTTCCCAGTGAAACTAAACGATGGCCAGGGATTGTATTCCACGTTGGACCCATCTGTACTCTCACCCTCTAAAACAAAATCACATTATCATACTTACGTGCAGGTAACGGTAACCTAACACCGCAACATAACCTACAAGGCACTTACTCGCCACTGAGTGAATTATTTTATGCGTCTTCCATGATTTCTTGAAACAGTCCTGATTACAGAAAAACGACCCCTGTATACCAAGTTTTATACACGTTGGACATTGTAACTGTGCAACAGATTTGCAGCCGGGAGTTTCACACATTCCAAGGGCCGCCATTTTTTTAAGCTTCTGTCATATTTAGGAACGAATGACAGTTTATTTGTCACTATATCAGTTAATGTTACCAACATAAATTATTTTTTTAGAGTAACATTCCAGTATTGGTGCGTTCATGTTGTCATCAATCTCGATTGATATACATTTCAAGTTAATAGAAATATTAATAACTGTTTATGTCAGATTTACTACTCTAGTACGTGTGATTCATTAAATTGCTATTATTTTTAGGTTTACCTAAAGGTAAGACAATCTCAGTAACAGGTAACTCCACGTCAACCATGATAATGCTTCTTTAGAGTTCTGTAAAACGGAGCTGCTGTTACATTAATATTTATTGATTTAAAAAAAATACCAATTTTTTTTTGCTGCCCAAGTATTTGAATACTTACTGAATGGTTTCCTTAACCCGTATAACCATCCGTCTGGTGAGTCCCAGGAACGAATAAAAGTGTTTCTAGCCTGAATATAAAATAAATTACAAACTGCCACAAAGTCACTGTCCATTGCACAAGTACACACAAACAGTAAAATTTCACAGAAAGTTACAGAGCACTATAAACGTCCTTCAGAACTTTATTCTGTAAATACTGTCTCTTTAATAAACTGGAATTTAGATGAGTCACTGTCTATACCATAACTTATTATAACTCTTCTAACAAAATTGTGATAGATTACCAGTCAATACGTATTGCGGATTGACGTAAGTATATTTGGTTTTAAAACTACGTGTTCTATTTTTAAAGTGTTTATTTTCCTCTAGCGTTGTCCAGCGTAGTCCAGTGGAACTATTGCAACTTTTTTATTAGCGTTCCGTTCTAGATTGGGATGAGTAAGTGTCTGTTTTGGAAATTTATTGTAAAATAATTTATGAATGAATGAAGATGATGAGAAAAATGAAATGAAATGAATAAAGTTCAAAGATGGTAGATACTTAAAGTATACTAATACATTTTAAGAAAGTTTTTGGTGTTAGTTGTGTTAAATTCTCCAAGTAAACAAATTAAGCATATTATTCGTATTTACTTCCCTATATATTTATAAGTAATTAACAAACCTCGAATAATATTACTACCTAAGTACCTACGTACTTATTTTGTGCCTAATAAATTCACAAGGCTCTAAAAGAAAAGCTGCTGAACACTGTTACGCACGCGAAGTTGATTAATAAGAAATGTTCGTTTGTACCATAAAAATAAGCTTTCTACGTGACCTAACCTGAATCATAGACTAATCAGAATCTGAATTAAGAAATAAGACCTTTCTAAAAGTAGAACTAGGTAGGTGTGTCAACAAAGAAGGTAAGCAACTACATCAAAGTAGATTCAATAAAGAGGAAATTCAAAAATTATAAAGAGATTTAGAGATTAGTACAAAACGAGCCTAAAGAAATCTACCGCGTCACCTGCTCGTAAATAGGGGCACCGTTTAAGTCCGAAACTAGTCGGTTAAACCGGCATTTATAGGTAGGTACATAAATATAGGTAAAACCGGCATATTATAAAGCTAGAGCAAATAAAACAGAGCTTAGTATTTAACTGTCTTGGCAAAATAGAATTTGTGTGTCAGAAGACAATACTGAATCAATATTAATATTTTTAATTCCTTCACAGTAACTTGACTTGAACCTGAGAAGTGAGATGCAAACTTCGCGCTCAACAGTTGACCCTGAGACCAAGATGACGTAACACCTGTATTTTCCGAAATGGAAGCTAAAGATGTCGTCAATTTCAGTGTCAGCACTAAAAACATTTGTCCAGCTCAAATGGCTGTCAAACTGCATACCTGTAATAATTACACAGGCGCTGGTTGCTCATGCTCCAGCTTTGAACAGGTGGCTAACATTAAGTACCTTGGCGTCTTTATTGACAAACACCTCACCTGGACTAAACAGCTTAAATATGTGAGTGGACGTGTTAGGAAACTAATGTATATCTTTAAGAGAATGGGCCAGATTGCAAACGAAAAAACACTGAAGATGTTATATCACGCACTGTGTGAATCGATTCTCAATTATTGCATTACCTCATGGGGGATGGCACACAAAACAAATTTTATAATTGTAGAACGCTCGCAACGGGCCATTCTCAAGGTAACTTACGGAAGACCAATACGCTACTCAACTGATATGCTCTACCAAGAAACCGGTGTCCTGCGCGTTAGGCAATTATATATTATGGCTGTTGCATTAAAATTCCACAAAACCGCTTATAAGACGGTAGAAACCCATGCTCATGCGCGTAGAAAACCTAAATGGCACAAACCTAAAATTAGAGTAGATTTTGGCAAAAGATGCTTTCACTTTATGGGTCCTTTTATTTATAATAAATTAAATAATGAACTTAATCTACTTCATTGGACTAGAACAAAGTGTAAGACCCTAATCAAAAACTATATTAAAAACATGAATTATGAAACCACGGAAAACTTACTAAAAACCGTTCAGTAATGCGTATAAATTCTGAAAACTTGAAACTAGTACACAACTGCGCCGCTTACTCACACACACACACACCACATTCACCCCACACACACACCACAGTCACCCCACATACACACACACCACACACACACACACACACTCACCACACACACACACACACACCACACACACACCACACTCACCCCACACACACATACACACCACACACACAGACACCCCTACCACACTCACCGCACGCATCACACCCACATACACTCAAACCCCATATATGCATACATTGTTCTAATACTACACACTGAACTCAACTTTCAGAACGATGTATACTATAAGACTATAATGTATGTACTTACCTTACCTTTTCTAATCCATAATGTTTTGTGTAATCTGTTATAAAGATGAAAGAGACTAGTCTCCACGACACAGGGAATCCTAGTGTGGAGGCTAGTGTTCTAATAATGTCTGTAACTTTAATATTGAAACAATAAAGCATTATTATTATTATTATTATTATGTTTCTATTACTTCTGATACACCCACATTTCGTCAGTTACGCTATTAGGTCCCTAACTCCCTATGGGGTAAGCCAATTGCCTTAATCAGGTCACAAATCCAGTCTGCATGCTGCTACGGAGGGTTAAATACCTAATGAAAAAACCAGTAAAGCCTTGTTCGACCCAGGAATCGCACCCAACATTTTTTGCTTACCTAACAGAAGCCGCACTTTTCGACCATTAGACCAAGGATAGAATCTGGATTCAGTGTTTGTAATATTATATGAATAATTTATAGTATGATATCTCGCAACTCGATTACCTAAAAAAAGTTTATTTGCAAATATAAATAAATGGTAGGGACCATAAGTATTGTATTTTAAGTTAAGATTGTGTAAGACAGTACAAATTTTCGAATCGCCTTGAGTTTTCTAGTCGGGTTGTTGTCGGCCAAGTTTAATTATACACTGGAATTACACATAAAGCCGATTACTTAATTGTTAGTAGGCGAGGCAAATGAACCCAAATTAATTTAATTTTCACAGAAAACGTCGATGAAATTAAGTCGCTAGAAATGGGTGAGGTTTAAAATGTATTACACTGTCGTTTTGTATTTTAAATGTTATTTTAGAATACGTTTGGGTGCTTTTGGTTAATTATATTTTAAGCGACGTTGATCATGTTTTGTGTAGCTCATCAAATAACAGTGATTTTATTAAAAACTTGAAGTGCTGAACTTGTTTTCAAAGTCTTCTAAATCTATTATTTATATTATCTTCAAGGATATTTTGTCTCTGCAGAAGTCTATTCGTTCTAAATGAATTCGTCCCGTCGATATTTATAAACATCGCTCGTAAAACCAAAATATAGTCCGACAAGACATTAATTATATTTTATCATATTATTATACATATACATTATATTTTAAGATCGGGGACAAAAATAAACACTATTATCCATACAAATCGCGGAGATTACAATACAAATGTATTTAGGTATAATCTGGAGGGATTAACAATATTTATTGTCCGCTTTCTTCTTTTGCTAATCCCTGGACATTTTCGGGGGGTATAAAGGGATTCGCAGTGCGTTGTCCGTTTGAGTACGTTAATTGTGGAGATTAACTTAAATGCATCAGATGGTTGGCAAAAGAAAGGTTTTTAAGTGCCTTTAGATGCTTAAAAACTTTTTAGGTCCTTACAGTATAAACGTTGCTCGCTCCACAGCCATAAATTGTTCCGTTCCACATAAAATCTCGATCTCGTGCCAACATATTTGTTTTATATGTATTTATTATAAATATAAAAATGGTTTGACTTTACTGATAGTTGATAATCGAAAATACCCATAAGTCATTACTTGTTTTCTGTTAAGACTGTGCTATATCCATCATTAAATAGTGTAGATAACTAACTATTGGTTTTTAGAGACAAACAATTTACTATGGGTTATTTTTCCTCGATGCAATGATACAAAGAGTACGCGTCACAGTGATAGTCGTATAAAAAAAATGTAAAAGAGACCCTTAGAATGTTGATTGTCTTAATAATAATTCTCTTTGCAGTGCGAAAAGAACGCGCTATTTTTGCTGGAATCCCGGTTGCTTCCAAGCCCCTAAGAAATATTAGATTAAGACGGAATGTTCAGTAAAATAAAATACGCTGCTAAATAATGTATTTACTTTTTTCTTGGAATTTATTAAGCAATACTTTTAATTGACACAAAAGCGTAGGATTATCTTTTATTTTGCACTTGATGCAAGTGGAAATAGCACTTTGCTTTCCGTAATGAAAAATACCCTGTGTTAACTAAGTAGTCAGGGATTTATAATTAAATCCACTAATTAAACGTTTCTTAAGATAAGTGAAATCAGAAAGAAGTATTTCTTTATAATTATTCACTTAAAAGTACAACATAATTATAAATCTTAAGTTGTTATAAATATACTAGGTATCAGAAAAATACCTTCGCAATTGTGTGATTTCTAGATTGTTTTAAAAATCAGTTCCACTTTCAGTTGAAATAATGCGACTCTCCTATTTCGCCGACGGGAAAACGAAACCTTGCCAAATGACCATCTTTAACTTCTTTTATCGAACCTTGTCTCTGTAACTAAACCAATGAAATTACATTTACGTATAAACATTTTCATTTCCTCAGACTTTCCTTATTCTTCAAACAAATACCAACAATACGGACGCGTTTCATCTTTCGATTACACACATTATATTTCTATTACGTGCAACATTTCCTTACTAAAAACGCCGTCGGTATAAGAGTTTGAATAGGCCTGGTGGTGATAAAAATATATATTTTCTCACCTCCGTGATGACAGGCGCGTGAATGGGGAACGAATAAAGGTTCTTTTTTGAAGGCGCCATGAAACTGCTGTTTATTTATTCAACCTTAATATTTTGTTTGCTGATTGCGATGATAAGTAAAATATCCGAGGATATTGCAAGAATTTTTATGTAAGTATATTAAAATTGATTTTCGTCATGATGTGGAATTTTTGCTCTGAGATTAATTAGAAAAATTCCTTTTACATAGGTTATGTAATATTACACGAAAATGACCACGTGGATCAATCGTGGGAGAAAGGCAGTTAAAACACACGTCAATTGTCATAGTAACATATTTTGGCATCAAGTATATTTTTAGGGTATATTACACAGACTTGATATTCTGATACTAAAGTCTACCTATGACTTAGTTACCTAAATTGTTTTATCTAACAGAAGTCAAACCTTTCTAAATCCTGTAAACGAATCTAATTTATCTGCGATAACAATTTGTGGTTACACGCTCTCATTTGTTTGTCTGGTTGTGGCTGACGGCTCATAGCTACGTTCTGTCCCTAGTTTTACTTTTACACACATCGATAATACTAATGCGTTTTTCAAAACTATGTTTGGTAGGTACCTGCTAACTGTTTCTCAACTCTTGTGTCTGTGAGCTATTTTTAAGAATCAGTCAGCAAAAAAATATGATCGATCCGTTATATCACTTACAGCTAAAAACAAGATAAATATCTTGAGGGGCCATTATAGGGCACGATGGGTCGCAGAGAAAATGGTGCTCACACACGTCGACGATCGGTCGTTATGATCTGTAATTTTTTGTTTAGAGCTAAACAAAATGACGATTTATCATAGGATTTTGTAGCGAGTTGTAATGAAGTAAATCGTTTGCGATGATGACATACACGCGCGATTCGTCGTAACGATCGGTCTGTTGCGAGTTTGCGACGGATTGTACTGTATCTGGGAGCCTTTCAGGTCGTAGCACACATACATCAACCCGGAAAGGTATCGTAACCGTATCAACTCGAGCCGTGCAGTATTCTTTGTATGACACTCCCCACTGCAAAGCTACACTAATCGGACTCTTAACGTTTTCGCCTAGCCGTAGATGAGTCGACGGGTATCAAAGCAGCTGATCCGCTTTGGTTACGTGCTTACTTAAGGTTGACGGCGAGGCGAAAGGCGATACGGTGACGACCCCTTTCCGATTTGATATGTGTGCTATGACCCTTAAAGGACTTTTCAGCTCAAAGAGCCAACAGCAACCCGGGCCTTTCTAATTTTGAAACGTGGACCGGACTGACGTAATTGAACGTAACCTCATTTATTTTAATCGCATCAAGAAGTGTTTTATCACTCATTAAGGCCGCTTAGCTAGTACATTCTAACTTCAAAGTATTTATTTCACATAAACCGTTTACGGGTGCTTGTAAAGGTCAAGACTTTAATTGGTCGGTTTTAATTTTCTATTCAATTTGAAGTAAAGGTTAGGTACTCATTGTTACCTTATTAAATTAAAACACAGAATTAATGAATACGGTAAATTCAGTATTGAGTCTCATGTTTTCAGTTACATTGTTCTTTGATAATTAATGTTATACAAAGGTCAATTAACATTTATACCACTCTTATTTAAGGAATTACTGTAAGTGTAGGTTATGATATGATTGCACTGGCATGGTTTTGTAGTCTAAAAGTCTCTGAATAAAAAGATAAAAATATACCAACAGCTTAGTTCCATAGTATTCTTACTTCCATCATTAGATGAATTTGATTATATTATATTTCTATAATTCCAGAAAAGCTAGGCAGAGATTTTCTACTTTATCTGAAGTTTATAGAAACATATTATTTCGCCGTTCATTATAAGCCCTATGTTAAGGGGCGTTCGGACCCA
This sequence comes from Abrostola tripartita, assembly GCA_905340225.1. NCBI lineage: Eukaryota > Metazoa > Arthropoda > Insecta > Lepidoptera > Noctuidae > Abrostola > Abrostola tripartita. Next base: position 5,764,454 of record HG996494.1, read on the forward strand.
CATTTGGTTCGTTGTCTCTTAACAACTGTCTAACAAGAAAACTGAAGGGAATCATATTCATAACCCATAGCTTTAAAAGCTTCCTATAAGAAACTTTTACCACAATAATAATTATAATCAGTGTGATGTTAATGTATGTCTCAGGAAGATATTTATCCAAAAATTGAAAGCTACGAAAGCGCTACCCTCGTAGCAGTTCGTAGCGTTGTCGTAGCGCGTAGCGGGGCGGGTAGCCTGCCAGTCGGAGCGCGTCGCCGGGCCGGACCGCTCCTGTCCGCCCGCCCGCCCAACTCGCGATCTAAGTTGTACGTGTTTGTGGTGCTTGCAAAGGTGAGTAGTTGTTGCGATTAGTTTTGATATTTCAGTTATTTAGAAATAATTCAAAACTATTTTAATAGAAACATGTTAATTCGACATATGTGATACTGTAAAATTATATGCCGAAATAGACTCAAGTTTAGGTTATCGTTATTATTTTGTTTTTGTCGATTTTGATTTTATGTTCCGTCTAACCTGTACTTAAAATAAATCAAACATTTAGGTACCTAATTAAAATTATGTTAACGTTATGTTGGATATTCAATTAAAATGTCATTATTTTCTAGGTTTTATTTGGGTTCTTTAACATAACGGATGGGTATCTATAGTTAATTAAATTCCTTCTAAAATATCAAAATGAAAAATCCAATAGCTAGATAAACTAACTTGACAAAAAGTTGACTAAAACTTATCATATTTCAATTTACTGGCAAATACTGCTAATTAAATTAAAATAAAGATTTCAAAATTATAATTTTAATTTTTTTTAAGTATTTTTATTTAATCAACCATCAAAGTCCAAGCGTTAGAAGGTACTTGACCTTCCAACGGTTGGACTTTTCATGACACAATACGTAACAGGAATATAACGTTAGTACTAGATTTATTCCAAATCTCATAACTAGAGACCGGATTATATGCTGTGCATGATATGCGTTTGCATGATTAAATTTCATTTTTAGCAAACATTGCATATTTTATCCAAAATCTATTGATGATGCATATATTCACTTTTGTCTGTAAGTTTGGTGAATTCCGAAATCGATAATTTATGAAAAAATGCTGATTGATTTTATGCTGATTTTGAAATAACAAAAAATAAACTGAAGTAGGTACTTCTTCATCAATTAATGTTGCATATTTTGAACTATTTTGCTAATTTTAATGCAGTATTTTAAGCATTTTCCTTGCATATATCAAGCTTTTTTTATGTTATTATGCATATAATCCGGTCAACCCATAACTGTGAGATTTAATTATATAAATGAAGATGCATTTAACTTAATTTTGCATTTAGGATGTCTTTCCCATCCTGTCTATAACCCACTGCGCAATGGCATAACTAAAGAATATAAAAAAAACATATCTGAATGCAGATAAAGTTGAAGTAAGTAAAAAGCTCACTGCAGCAGCTGCGGTTGTTGGCGGCTACTGGGAGCGGACACAAACCACTCCCGGATATATTTGCCAGCCTTAAACCACACTAATCTAGCTTGATAGCTTTTAAAAAAATAATCCCTTATTCATGATGACCAAAACTATGACATTTTCAGTCACTAGTAGCATTAGAGGGTTTAGAGCAGTGATTCCCAAAGTGGTCCAGGTGGACCCCCAGGGGTCCACGGGAGCCTTGCTGGGGGTCTACGTAGGCGTCAATAAAAAATGGGGGTCCATAAGATGTTAATAGGGGTCCACGAAAATTTATCTGCATATAGTTTTTATAAGGGCCTACCTATATTGTTTTAAGTACCTAACTAAGCAGATAACATTTTAATCTGGCAAGCGACTCTTACTTGTCCAAACTTGCGTATTCGATATTACAATTTCGTGTACAGACTTGCAAAGCGCAATCCGTCCGACAATGCTTAGTGCTTGTTTAGACATGATCTTGATCAAGACTATAAATACTCGATGCCAAAGGCATGCTCATTTATTTGTTTCCGGAATTTCGAAAAAGAAGGTGTGAGAAAATTTATATTAGTGTTCCTAGTGCCGGAGAAAAGTAAGTACGTACCTTTTTTTTGTTGTACCTAGTTCTTAAGTATTTTGTTTCGTGTACTGGTCGGTTGATAACAAATGCTTGTATACAATGTGTCCTAGGGATAAGTGACCGCCCGGCGTATTTAGAATATTTGTACAAAATTAAATTAAGTAAAGACGCGTGACGTGCTGCAGTTTTTTTACGATATTTCCTAAGTTTGTTCATCTTTTTCCATTATTTTTGTTTACTGACTAGCCGACATCATAATTTATCAATTAAAATCATTAGACAAAACTAAAATGTAGTAAAAAAATTACTTATATAAAATCACTAAGGCCGCTAAGTCACAAATGTAAATATAATTATTAATGATTTCGTACAAATATTCAAAAAACGCCGGGCGGTCTTATCGCTCGGACACATTGTATATAGCTAACTTAGTAACTTACAGATATTTTAATTGTCCTCTTTCGATTTGAAGACAAACACAGCACGTTTTATTCAATTGTTTTTTCACGAGAGGACTGCCTCTCTAAAAAGGCCGAAAAATCAATATTGCAGAGCAATTACTGTTTTATAAAACTACTAGCGCGTGAACTCATTGATTTAATGAAATTTTAGTTATTGTTTTTATGGTCACTTTTTTGGTCAATTTGGGATTTCGACTTTTATTTTTTCCTACACAAATATGATCAATATTCGATACTGAGTAAACTAATTTTTATTTCTACTATTAAAAAATTGTGGTAAATTAGGTATTTAACATTGATATCGCTTCGTGAAAAAGTCTGTACTTGTCTTAGCGGTTTATTAGTTGGTCCCTTTACAAGCCGTAATACTTTTTCAATATAATGATAATCATAATAATATAAAGCTGACAAAGGCTGCGTTGTGCTACCTATATTCAAATAAAAACTTGGTTACTATAACATTTTTTTTTACAGGGAAGGTAACTGATACAAAACATGGCTACAGCAAAGAAAAAATGTCGACAATACAGTGTCGATTATTTGAAATATGGTTTTGTTCCATCAGAGGCAGATAAACACTTGCCCATGTGCCTAATATGCAATAAAGTTTTAAGCAATGACTCTATGAAACCATCAAAGCTCGAAGATCATCTAAAAAGGTGTCATACTGATAAAATGGGTAAAGATTTAAAATATTTTCAAACATTGAAGGAAAAATATGAAAAGAGACCCACCATGCACAGCATGTTCGCTTCAACATCTCAAAGTAACGATGATGGCTTGCGGGCATCTTACAATATCTCATTACTAATAGCAAAATCTGGAAAACCGCACACTATCGGAGAACAATTAATTTTACCCGCTGTTGAAGAGGTTTTAAAAACTGTTTTGCACAAATCTCCATTTGACGTACTAAAAAGAATTCCATTAAGTAACAATACTGTACAAAGACGCATTGATGAAATGAGCTCTGACATCGAAAGTTTTTTGTGCAATCATCTGCAAAAAAGTCATTTTTCTATACAACTGGACGAGTCAACGTTACCCGGTAATGAAGCATTATTATTAGCATATGTCCGATTTATCATGGAGGAAGAAATTCACGAAGAATTGCTATTTGCCAGAACTTTGGAGACTGACACTAAAGGCGAATCAATATTTAATGTCCTGAGTAATTTTTTTACGGAAAAATCGATTCCATTTACAAACATTATTTCAGTGGCAACAGACGGAGCTCCTGCAATGGTAGGGCGATATCGTGGGTTTATAAGTCATCTCAAAAGAATTATACCAGGACTTACAGCTATTCATTGCGTAATCCACCGACAACATCTTGTGGCGAAACATTTAAGTGACAGGTTGAACCAATCTCTTCATTTTATAATAAACGCTGTCAACAAAATTAGAAGCAATGCATTGAATACGCGTTTATTTGCTCAATTGTGCGACGAAAATGACGAAGACTTCCAACGACTGCTCTTACATACTGAAGTACGCTGGTTGTCGAAAGGTGCATGCTTAACGAGATTTTACTCTGTTTTCGATTCCGTATTAGAGTTCTTAGAAAGTAGAGATCCAGATTTAAAAGAAAACTTGATCAAATTCAAAGGAGACATTGCGTATTTGACAGATTTGTTTAAAAAATTTAATGATATTAACTTGCAGTTACAAGGGGACAGCCTGAATTTAATAAAAACAAAGGGGATAATTTCGGCTTTTCTTGGGAAATTGAAATTTATGAAGCAAAACATTAGTCGGCGCGAATTATCTCAATTTCCAAACTTGTCGCAGGTAGAAACTATTGATGAGGATATCCATACCTACAGTCAACATTTAAGTGCCCTGCATGATGACTTCAAAACCAGGTTTGAAGATATGCTGACGATGGATATACCACCATGGATCGTAAATCCATTTGATGAAACTGAAGTGGCCAATGTATTATTACAAGAGGAGCTGCTTGAGCTAAGCACCAATGAGGAGCTGAAGGTGAAATTTAGAAAAGGCTACCAAACATTTTGGCTGCAAGCAGAAATACACGAAAAATATCCTGGACTGTGGGAAATCGCAAGGAAATTTTTGATAGCTTTTCCCTCATCATACCTTGTCGAAAGAAGTTTTAGTGCCGTTACAAACCTCTTAACAAAAAAAAGGAGCAAACTAAACATCACAGAGCGGGGGGATTTGCGGTTATTGCTCACAAAAATAAAGCCAAACATTGATCGTTTGCTGACACTCCATCAAATACATCCTTCCCATTAATTAAAATTATGTCCACAACCTATAAGTATTACCTTATTATTATTTTTTTGTAATTCTTTTCTTTTAATTAATAAAATGTTATAAAATGTACCATTTTTCGTTTTTATTTAAAATTTAAAATTTTAACCTATCAGAATATAGGGACGGAACTCAGAAGCGACACAATTTTTATTTTTTGTCGACTTTAACAATGTGGTAGGAATGTAGCAGCAGGGGGTCCACCGACACCAGTTTAATTTTGAAAGTGGTGCACGAGAAAAATAAGTTTGGGAACTACTGGTTTAGAGCGTTGCAGATATCATACAATTCCAAAAAAATATACAGAAACATACAATTTATTTTTGTGAAGAGTTTATAATTTTAAAGCATGGAGAATAAAGTATGTTTCACGTTATCACTACTGTCTTCGATGAATTCATAATACCAGCCAGTGACTATTGCCGGGTAAATTCCTCTTCAACTGGAAACAAATGAATATTATCGGCGCGCTTGCATACTGCGTGTATGCGATTGCAGAACAGTAAGTTCAGAGCCTCCTGTGTGAGTTTTACGACGATTTTCTTTTGTTTAACTTTTTATTACGATTTGTTGAATAACTGTAACCTAAATTATAGCGGGCATTGACAGTCAGTTGCTTTTGCATACATTACCACATTAGAGCAGCTAGGTTGGTATTGATAAATTATAGGCTATGTTTGATTGTCAGACAAATTGAATTAAGTGTCCTTGGATTTATTTTAATTTCAACCCGGATCATGCAGTTCGCTGCGTCGGCCGGTCCAGAAATCTTTGGGTTATTTCATCATAGGATGGTATCAATACCAAACTCACTTATATATACCCCGTGGCGGTTTTGCACAGATCACAAGACAAATTATATATTATGTGCCCTTGGATTTATTTTCATTTCAACCCAAATAATGCAGATTGCTGCGCCGGCCGGTTCAGAAATCTTTGGGTTATTGCAACAAATGATTGGCATTGTTATCGACTTAGTTCATCACCAAAAAACAATTGCATCTGTTTAGGCAAGGATCTAACATAAAGAAAATTAGAGTAGGTATGCATTTGGAAGGGTAACAATGACGCTGCAATTTATGAAGACAAGGATTATCTATTTTCCTTCGTCCTGCCATAACCTTATGGCTGGGGAGAAAATGGGTTAATGTGCCTCCTAGGCAATGAGCCAGAGACCCGTTACTAAGCAAACACGTGACCTTAATATTCAGTGTTGCCACTGCACGTAGTGGTTGTAATGTTCAGATTATTTTGCTGTACGTACGTACGTATAGGGATGGGAATATATATATATTATTTAAAAAAAATAAAACGTCGCCCCACACTAGAAGTTTTACACACACCAGCACCCAGACTCGGGACAAACATTTGCGGATTGCACAGTTTTTCCCATGCGGGAATCGAACCCACAACCCTTAACGCAGTAGCCCAAACGCTTAGCCACTGTGCCAATCTGGTCAGCGTCAGAATAAAAATGTATTTCAAGTTATAATATGAATTTGAATAAATACTCGTAGGTAATCATTTTTATTGACGACGCACGACGTAGCGCTTTCGGGTAATTTTTCAATTCTTTTCCACTAACAGGACAATACAAAATGAGAATAATGTTCTTTAGATTTGCTTCGTTGACGTTTCATTTTGAAGATTGTTGTTTTTTTCCTTTAGACAATAATATTTATTTAAATAATTGTTTAGGTACTATTATTAAGTTACTACGTACCTACTTATCGCCAATATATCCTGTGGCGCGAGAGGAAATACCTATCTATGCAAGATGCATATCTATGCAAGAATTTTACAAGACCACTGTCCTGTAAAATCTTTATAATTTAAAAATCACTCGGATTAAAAATGTAAGTATAATAGGGTTGACCTCATTCAACTTATCTCATAACTTGCTAAAATTCAAATCTCAAAGCTGTCTCAAATATCCATAAACGGCGTGTTACCTCCGCAAAAAATTAATACACCCTATTAAATTCTAATCTCTCTCAATCGAGGTGAGTCCCACCCACTTTGTAATGGAAAAAACAGATCCTATCTTCGCCAATTCAATTTCCAAGTCTTGTAGATTGTTCACAGAAGAAATTAATATTGTCCAGTAATCCTGAGTTCTTGAGGCAAATAGGGTCTTTGCCTGGCCTTTGGTAACTACTTTTTTATTTGTTCATACTAGTTGATTGTATAGGATTTGCTTGTTATATTCGATAGGACGGTAGCGATGGAAATATTCGCTGTATGCTCAAAGTAAAATATGTACTTTGAATCTTACAAGCATCGTTTACATCGTAGTCCATTCTATCAGCGTCGGTGTTACAGTACAATATCTTTGTGCTGTATCTACAATCTACATCGCAATCTTACGATCTTTATCGCACGTTCAATATCTACTAAATGTTTCTACTATCCGTGATCAACACGTAGTCGTTAGTATATAAGATGCACCTTTGGATAATTATAACCAGACTATACTACAACTTTGTCTCATTTACGCCTAACCATATACTGTCAAGAAGTTTGGCAAATTGGTGACCCCGACGAACGAATACGCAGCAAGAAACATGGCACAATCACCATGCAAGGCGAACATAAATCAGCAAGGAACACTTGAAGTAGCCGCTGGCACCTCGGTTTTATCTCGCATTCCGGAATTTTGGAAAGACCAACCAAGATTATGGTTCACGCAACTAGAAGCCATATTAGCACCACAGAAGCAAGGAGACGAATACAAATACTGTACAGTAATAGCAAAATTATCCAAGGAAGAAATACTACAAGTTAGTGACCTAATCACTTCACCACCGACTACAGATAGATATTGACGCAATTCAGCAAGCTCAATATGGCTATCGACCCAGCACGCACAATCATTTCAAGAAACGTCAACAATTCCCGATTATGAGGCCGAGAACAAACTATAGAGGAGCAAATCGATTTTGTTACTACCACGAAAGATTCGGAAAACATGCAAGGAACTGCATTAAACCATGCGGTTGGAAACCAATGGCTTACGTACGGAACCAGGGAAACGAATAAGAGCACAGACAACGGCGAAACTCTGTGCAATCCACCCATCCAATCGCCTCACCATTACCGACCGAAAAAGTGGTATGAAGTTTTTAATTGACACGGGCGCAAATATTTCAGTCATTAGCAAGCAACAGAGATATTCAATTTTACAAAATGAACAATACACACTATACGCTGCAAATGGGACTAAAATTAGGACTTACGGCGAGAAGACGCTTACCTTGAATTTAGGACTACAACGATGTTATAAATGGAATTTTATAATCGCCGATGTTACACAACCAATAATTGGAGCAGATTTTCTAGAGCACTATAAACTATTAGTCGACATAGCAGGTCGCAAACTTATCGACAAAGTTACAGAGCTGACAACGCATGTAACTTCAGAAAAAGCGACACAACAAACAATTCGTACTATCGCAGTGGGAACGAATTCACGTATTACGCAACTTTTAAACAAATACGAAGACATCACGAAAGAGTCCTCTCTACGCAATGCGCCCAAACATAAGATTGAACACCACATTATCACTACAGGGCCACCCGTCGCAGCTCGGGCAAGACCATTACCTCCAGAAAAATACGACATAGCCAAAAAGGAATTTCAAAATATGATAGAGCTCGGAATTTGCCGACCGTCAGATAGCCCATGGGCAAGCCCATTACATATGGTAAAAAAGAAAAATGGCGAATGGAGACCGTGCGGAGACTATCGAATGCTCAATAGCACGACAGTACCGGACAAATACCCACTACCAAGATTAACTGACTTTACATACATATTAGAAAATAAGAAGATACTAAGCAAGATAGATATACGCAAAGCATACCACTGTATTCCTGTTAAAGATATAGAAAAAACAGCCATCATCACACCTTTCGGACTTTTTGAGTACTTAAGAATGCCTTTCGGATTACGCAATGCGGCACAAACATTTCAACGATTCATGGATTCCTTATTTAGAGATTTAAACTTCGTATTTATATTTGTAGACGACTGTCTCATCGCATCGGACAACGAAGATTTGCATTATCAGCATTTAGAAACGGTTTTCAAACGTTTACACGAGAATGGAATAACCATTAATCTCGAAAAATGCGAATTTCTCAGAAGGGAAATAGATTTCTTAGGTTATCATATAACGAGCCAAGGAATACAACCTACCGAAGAAAATTACAAAGCAATCATGGAATTTCCCAAACCGAAAACAATTCAAGAATTAAGACGATTTTTGGGCATGGTCAATTTCTACAGAAGTAATATTCCACGCGCAGCGGAAAATCAAGGAATTTTAAACGAATATCTACATGGTTCAAAAAAGAACGATAATTCACCTGTTCCTTGGACAACGGAAGCAGACAAAGCTTACGAAAAATGCAAGGAAAGCATGAAAAACGCAGTGTTAACAGCGCATCCTTCCCGCAACGCATCACTAGCGCTCATGACCGACGCTAGTGCTACTTGCGTTGGTGGAGTTTTACAACAAAAATCCGGACGCAATTGGGAACCATTAGGTTTTTTTTCACAAAAATTGAGCGAAACTCAACAAAAATATTCTACGTTTGACAGAGAGCTGTTAGGAATATACATGGCCGTCAAACACTTTCACAGATTAATCGAGGGAAGAGAATTTACAATATTTACGGATCACCGACCTTTGACATACGCATTCTCCCAAAAACCATCATCAAACGATACACCGCGACGGGTCCGGCAGTTAGATTTCATTTCACAATACAGTACCAACATTCAACACATAAGCGGACGTGACAATATTACCGCCGATGCCTTATCTCGAATAGAGGAAATATACGTGCCATCACCTATCGATTACGCTGAATTGGAAAAATGTCAATCAACAGATAATGAACTAAGTAAATTACGTGACAATAAAAGATTAAAATTCAGAAACATTACGCTTCCGGGTTCCACAATAAACATCACCTGCGACACGTCTACTGGAAAAAGCCGCCCCTACTTACCAAAGCAATTTCGCAAACAAATTTTCGATACCATTCATGGTATGAGCCATCCAGGAAAAAGAACTACGAGAAAAATGATAACCCAAAGGTATTTATGGCCGTATATGAACAAAGATATCAATAATTGGTGTAGATCATGTATAGCCTGCCAAAAATCAAAAATACAACGACATACGATATCACCTCCTGGTACATTTATGACAGCGCAACGTTTTGAACATTTACATATTGACATCGTCGGACCACTTCCGATTTCACAAGGGAAGAGATATTTAATCACAATCATAGATCGTTGTACGTCATGGCCCGAAATATTTCCGGTAGAAGATATAACGGCAGAAACAGTAGCCAAGACACTTTTCGAAGGATGGATTACTCGTTTTGGATGTCCATTGCGCATTACTACGGATCAAGGCCGACAGTTTGAATCAAGAATATTTGAGTCACTCTCACAATTTTTGGGAATACATAAAATTAGGACAACACCTTATCATCCGCAATCCAATGGAATGATAGAGAGATTTCATAGAACTTTAAAGGTGGCGTTAATGACAAGAGAATCCAACGAAAATTGGTTAAAAGAAATTCCAACAGTTTTACTCGGGTTGCGGAGTAGCTTGCGAGAAGACACAGGTTATAGTTCAGCAGAGATGACATATGGAACGCCAATACGACTCCCTGGAGGATTTTTTGAGTCATCAGCAGCACAGTTATCAACGTACGAAGAGTTTGTAAAACAAATTCAAAAGGACATCACACAAATGACATCAATTCCGAAAAGAAAAAACCACCACCAAGCTATATTTGTGCATCCCGAACTCAAAGAATGCTCACACGTATTTGTTCGGTGTGATAGAATTAAGAAAGCCCTGACACCGCCGTATGAAGGACCCTACCCAGTAATTAGTAAAACAGATAAAACATTTTGCATTAGAATTAGGGATAAAGAGACAGTGATATCAATTGATAGATTGAAACCAGCATTCATGATCAATGACGAATCAAACTACGTGCCAGATTCAAAGGATTTATACAGACATTCACACACGTACACTACACGATCGGGACGTAAAGTAAAGCCAGTAGTGCGTCTATAAAAAATCGCTGATATAAGCAAGCCATTCGTATATATATTAACATAGATCTTAACATATACCATTAATTCACAACTACTCGTAACAACAAGACATCTAAAATGGGAAATCAAAGTTCTAAGGACCAGATAACATACAATACGGACAGTTGCCTCAATCAAAACGAAGCGGACAAACTCCGTAACCTGATCCAGGAGGACTTACGGTGGACAAGAAATGTTGCAATGGGACAGATTATTTTAACAATCGGCGTGATCCTACTTTACGGCATAATGAAAACACTGGACAGAAGAATGAAGAGTTTAACGGAAAAAAATAATAAACACTCGTGCAACAGCTAAGTCAAAATTACATACGTCAGCAAATCACACCACAACAGGCGTCATCAAATTCCACCGCGTACAATAGCATTATTATTTATATACATCAGCAAATAACTAGTAAGGTCTAGGTCAAATTTATATTGTAAACACTATTACCATAATAATATTTTTTTTTTTTTTTTAAAGGAGGGTGTACTGTTACAGTACAATATCTTTGTGCTGTATCTACAATCTACATCGCAATCTTACGATCTTTATCGCACGTTCAATATCTACTAAATGTTTCTACTATCCGTGATCAACACGTAGTCGTTAGTATATAAGATGCACCTTTGGATAATTATAACCAGACTATACTACAACTTTGTCTCATTTACGCCTAACCATATACTGTCAAGAAGTTTGGCAAAGTAAGTAAGACAAAGTCAATCCAACCACCCTGCTTTATTTTTTGTGTATACGATAGGATGAAAGTACCTCATCAGAGAATTAATACTTAAATATTTTTGTATTTCAAGTTTTTATAGATTAATGATTAGCGTTTGAGGTGCTGTTTGTTAACATGCTGCATGTTTGTTTTACGTTAGAATCATTTATTACCCAGGTATTCATTCCGCATTCTTGACGAAGACGAGAATCTCTTATTGTAGAATATTCTGGGTATGCATTTAATATTGTGTACCAAATAAACAAGCAAATATTTCTGAACCTTCAAGTAATTAAACCAAAACGAATTCAGAAAATTGACTTTTAAATAATAGCTAAAGTTCCTTTACACTCGAAATTAAGGCGGTAGATTGGCCCAATAAAAAAGTGCTTGATCTTAAATTGAGTGTTTTGTTCAGCCGAACGGTCCAGGAAAATTCAATATCGCAGAAGGCTGTACTTTTGTGTGGCTTCACATTCGTGTACCATTTTAGACTTTATTGGTTTAGGATTTTATACGTAGGGGACAAGCGGGGAATGCTAATGTCTGAGTGGATTGTGAGCAAATAGGTTTGGAAGGATGCTTTATGTGTCGTTACGCTTTTGGGGGCTGCGAGCATTCCAGGTGGATGTATTGATTGATATTTAAGTGAAATATATAGCGGTAGCTTATTGAAATGCTGTGTTGGCGGCGTATTACTATTTGGCCAAAAACTAAAGCGTTTTCGTTATTCCATCCCCTATAACATGACACGTAACAGCGACGTATTGAGATTCACGTAGTAAATTATAACATTGTTTCACACTTACCGTACATTTTGAAAATCGTCAATAGAAAGCAAAGCAACTAATATTTTTCTTAACTAAAAATTATAGTTGCTGGTTTGCTGTCTTAAGACATTGTTAAATAAGATATGTTTTATTTTATATTTTATTTACATGAACTACAATTTACACAAAATATCATCAATTGGGCTTTCGAGGATTATGTATCAGTTATTTTATTAATTTAATAAAGTTTATTAAAAAAGGTCAGTTTAATTGAATTTATTTTAACAAACCGCAATATATCCAAACAACGGCAAAAAAGAAATCCTACAACCCACTGATTGAAATTCTTTGAAGCCACAGGAAACGTATTTCGGGTCGGATAGCCGTATCTAGCACCAAGCGGCAATCGCGTTCATTTCGTTTATTTTCTGGCTTTACAGCTTTAAAAAGAAAACATAACCCTGTACTTTCAACTGAAACTGTTACATCGATGAAAATTATTTATAGGCAGTGGAACCCTTATAAGACCAAGAAGTCCATTCCTAAATAGTAACCTTCACAAACTACAATCTTGTAAACTAAGACCGCCTCCAATACAATCATATTGGTCAAATTAATCCAAACAAGTTGTTTTGGTCAACGGTCCTCTCAAACTTTAGCCCTTCACGTCCGGACTGCGTCGTGCCAACTGTAAATCGATTTGGCCAACATTAATCGCAAATCTAAAAGCCGGTGGGCGGAAGTTGCACAAATTAATGGGACGTCAAAGCCAGCCAGATTTCCGAATGCAAAGGTCCACTGTAGTCCGGCACCGGCTACAAGACTAAGTAACAGGATCTAGCGATAATTTTATATGGATAAATCCACCAAGAACCCCGCTTTGAGTTAGACAAATAAAATGATAGTGAGTGCTGTCTTCAGTCAGTATTTATTCTTCAAGCATACGATAACAAGAGAAGATGTCAGGGTGGGAAAATAGAGGGTCTAGCTATATTTGTCCACGTGCTTGTACACTAAATATAATCTATCTATAAAATTAACTAGTCTCAGTGATATTGGTTATAATGTATTTACAGATTTTTTAGGATACGGAACTATAAATGCGTATAGCTTTATAAGCTTGGACATTGTTTAAGTTGAACAAAAAAAACCTAGAATGTTTCAATGCATGCAAGATTAAAAAAATAAAGTATTTTCAATCAACCAGGTCATAAGAGCGTGGGGATTATGGCCACCCCCCTTATCTAAGTGGGAGGCCTTTGTTCAACAGTGGACGTCCGGCCGATGATCATGATGATGACTATAACAATAAACTCACAATAAGCTAACCAAAATACTATGTTGTTCTTCTAGACCAACTTTGGTAAAGGACTCCAAATCTATTATGAAATGTGTAATGCTACCTATTAAAGCGCTTTTAACTTGCACCACATTTCACCCCGCAGTGGGCGGCTAGTGAAATATTATTGGAATTCCTATATCCAAGATAATCCAAGAATGGTAGTCGCGCTTGTCGCGTCAAATGCCGACCTTTACCCGACAGTTTCTTGTAATAACGGAATCTGGGTGTTGTTTTATCTGTCCGTTTGTCAAACGCTCACTACTGCTTTATATTCCTTCATTTATTGACTTTAGTCAGATTTAGGAATGTTGGTATTTCAATGTGTATTTGCCCTGGCTGTCTGCTTGTGTATATCACAAAATATATGGGTCAGAGGATGTTTGATTTACGGGATTGCTGTGTACAAAGTTGCAGGTTCAAAGTCAGGGAAACTAAGAGACATTTTTTATGTCATAATAAATTATGTATGTAATTTTAGTAGTTACTATTATAATGTCATCATTCACCACTGAACCTGTACCCAAGTGACTTCTTTAGTTATTGAGGGTCTATTGGTTTAGTACTGCTTATTCATATCTCTCCTTGTATCTGTAATTAAAACTTGTCTTCTTAATTCTCATGCAAGTATTAGAAACAAAATCAACTCTAGAGAGTCTCGCAACAAATATGCATACAAACTCTTTTGGTAACAGTTCAAAATAGATGACCTCGGCCGTGTATTCTTTTGAATTGAAGATTCGCAGGCAGTATGTGGTTTTAATTTACTTAGAATTGGGAATATGGGCTCATCTGTGCATATTTTATAGATAGTGTGTTTCTGTAGTGCACCCATTATATGCAAATATAATTACTTTGCTTTCCGAAAAAATTGAAAAAAGGCTAATAATTTTATTGTTGTAACAAAATAAATTCCCGAATTGACGATTCAAAACGTTTATACCTACTCATACGTCCAGCAGTGGACTGCTATAGGCTTATTTGATACCTACTTAATGCTGTGTCACGGAAGCAGCGAAAGACTTTCATTTTATTACACTTTTTGAACCTATAAGTTAAGTTGATATAACTAGACATGGGTTTCCATTTAGTACACTAAAATATTTACAAATAGGAAAGGAGACATTTTTACTTCCCGTAAGCGTCGGCGTTTGACGCAGTCGGCTCAGGCTTTTAGCTAAATAAAGAATTGGGAAAGGGTGTGTGACTCGGGCGTCGAGAGCTCTGTGGCGTCCGATACTTTTTACGAAAAAAATCGACACCAGCCAAATACGGAGCTACCGTATTGAACTCTATAGCAAGTTAGGTTTTTAAGTCTTTTATTTAACTAAGAATTTTTTCTTCTTGAGTATGCTTACACGAAATAAATGGTTGAATTATTATTTTCATGATTGCAATCGGAAGGAATGTATTTTAACGGACGAAAATCTGAATTTTAATCAAAGTGACAATCTCTAGACGATAATATTTTAAACTCTTATTTGATAAACTTAAGTATATTTAACACACAAACACACC
Organism: Abrostola tripartita; assembly: GCA_905340225.1. NCBI lineage: Eukaryota > Metazoa > Arthropoda > Insecta > Lepidoptera > Noctuidae > Abrostola > Abrostola tripartita. Next base: position 5,779,711 of record HG996494.1, read on the forward strand.
GTGATAATATGTTACAGCAAAGGCCAAAAACTATTATTGTTTGAATGACACGGCTTTTTCTTTGGTTTTCTCTTTAACCATAACAGAGTTAAAACTATTTTCTGTGGACCAAACAACAAAGATACAGACCACAGACAACAGTTTGTGTCTTTGCTGGAAAAAACTTGCGACGAAAATGTAATCCTCAAAATGAATATAAAAAACAAACTGCATAAAGAAGCGAAGCCACGCAAATGGCTAAGTCTATTTCCAGAGGTAAATGTGTTACGTCGTTCTAAGGAATGAGAAACGAATTGTTTTTCTTTCAGAACAGCTTCGAAGCTGCGATAAGGTGTAGTATGTGCAAAGTATAATAAAATCAGCAAAATAAATTTTACACTTTGGCTCATAATACATAGGCTGGTAAAGATAGTTAAAAGCCTCGGATCATAATTAAAATAACAAGAAAATATCTAATGTTTTACAGTTTGCTACATAGGTATGTCAGATTTCATATAACATTAAAAAAAATCTTACAAAAATCGTAAATCTTAAATAGTAAAGTCGCAATACATCTCAATTTTTCAAGCCACAATACCTAAAAAATATAATTAGGTAGAAGTTACAACCTTATTATATATTTATACCTAGTATGTTACTTTGTTAGGTAGGTATAAACAATAAGCGTGCATCTCGTCCATTATAACATTAGACGCAGGTTTATTAACGCCCATAATGGATGGATCGCCTAGTAATTATAGCCTACCATTACGCCTTCGCTAATGTGAGCAAATGAACTAGTTTGACCGTTACCTTATATATTTAGTTACTTAGGTTGAATAGCCTATCGCTTTACTTACAATGTTTAGAATATCCAAATAAATTGTGGGGTCGTTTCCTTTATGCGGTGAGATAAGTATGGGTCGCCATTATAACAGCAGTAGGTAGGTATCTACTCTTTGGGTTGGTTTTAATAATTATTATTTTGTGTAATATACCAGGTGACTTGCAAGTTTATAGAAGAGCACATTTGTAGCTAATTTTGCCCTATTATACCATGTCCGAAGGTTGGTCATTTCAGAGTTAATCAAAAAGAACCCAAGTTTGAACGAAATTATCACATTTCCAGTCACACTGTATAAAAGTGAAAATAAAAATATTTTATGTCTCTCTTTTGTGTTTTTATCAGGTACATTTTCATTTATTACCAAAAATATTACCAAAAGAAACTGACCCGTCAGGCAAGATTTATGTTTATACCTTATCCGTACAGAGTTCGCGGTCACTAGAGCAATGGGGCGGTTAACTTGTAACTTACAATATTTGGAATTGTCGGGTCTCGACAAATCGTTTTTCACAGAAGTAGTATTACTATGTCCTTGACCTTGAACTATCCATGAACTTGAAAGCCAAGCGCTCTGAAATAGAATTGGCTGTAGCCTTAAGACAATTCACGTTTCATTGAATTAAGTAAGACGCTGTTAGCGATATGAAATAAAACATTTCGGAATTTGCAAAGTCAAAATATTAACCTATATTTCTGTTATATTAATTAAAATGCAATATATTGATTTATTTGTAATTTAAACAGCGGAAACATTCTTTGATCATAGTTGCATCACTTGATAATGGTTCCAAAGTCGGTAATCACACTTAAATACTACAAAAAATAACTGAATTATAATTGAATTAAGGAATATATAGGCGGTTACAGACCGGTGCCTGTCACGCGGACACAGTGACCCGCTCCCATCCGTTCCAATTAATTGAATAATGTATTCGAAAAGGTTGCGCGACGAAACCTTTTTGAATTTATTATAGAAGTTAAACGAACTATTAACTTGAAATATAATTGGACCACTTAAGTTTTGGGACCTTTTCATATTTCACAAGAAAAGGTTCTGACTGCTCGAGTTTCTGATATTGGAAATGCAAAATCTAAATAGGTCGAAAATTAGAAAAAACAGTACCTACGTACTGCTATGTGTACCCATTTTTGTCAATTTGGTGTATTACTAAATAGGTTATATTAGATAAGTACACGTATAAAAATAATAAACCCTTCATTTTGTAGTTATAGGTATCGTAAACTTACATACTCACATATTTCAGCGTTTAGTTTACTACGAACACGGTGTCAATACTCTTGTAATCTAGGGGTTAATTAAAAATTTCCACGTAGCTTGAACTGTGCGTAAGAGCACTACTTATTAGTGCTACGAACATCACTTGCATTGCATTTTGCGCTCACATACGAGTTTTTAATTCACTAAAAAGAACAAGTGAATGTTGAAGTACTTGAGTAAAAAGTTTAAAAGCTATTCTGTTTTAGTACACATTATGTGATTTAATGATTGATTGACAAGCTTACTTCTCAGTGATGATACTGTGCAAATTTTTCATCAATATTTTCTGTAATAGGTAAACCAATGACGTAAGAACTTTTTTTTTAAATGACCTAATACTCAAATAATATTGCTTTGTAACAAAGCTAACTTTGTACTGCTGATAGTTATGTCAACAATAACTCTACGACTAGTCTACCAACATTATGTCATAATTCGTCGGTCTGCCCAGAATGTAACATAACCACAATACATGCCTGACCTTGTGTAACAACACAAAGCCGTACTTCACTGAATGTAAACCTCTAACCCGCCCTGCCGCTGACAGACCATTAATTTATATCGATTGTATAACGATACATCGATATTATGAACAAGTATATCGATATTATGTTCAAGTATATCGATTTTTGGAACGAGCGACCTGAGAATGTTTGTGACAGCTTAATATTTTGTTGTATTACAGTTTAAACGGTACGCCAGTTCCCTGCCTAGTCGGCTTTCAGCTTAAATTGCTCAATAATGTCGCCTTAGCAAATGGAAGGTTAGGTTTACGATAGCGTGTTTGTGTCGTAACCTTGTGGATATCGCACGCGTTCATTTAACATGGAGATTTAAGGCTGTAAGAAACAGAAGACATTATGGCTTTTGGCTCTTGTAGGCTAGTAAGCCAGCTAAGCTAAATAGGGAAGTAAATAAGTGCCAAAAAACATTGACGCTTTTGAGGATTAATATCTAAAAATCACTATGTTAGCAGGCATTTAAACGGGGTACAATTGAAATCGTGTGCTTCACAGTGATAGATTGAATTCTGAACCTCTGTTAGTTCAGTGAAGCGCACTTAGGGCTGTTAGTCCGGGTTATAATTATTGCTATTTTACTAAAGCTGGATAAAAAAAAACAAAAGAAAGTAATTAATCAGCAAGATAAAACGCAAAACCACTTTTGCAAGAAAACTTATTTAAATGCGCTACGTAAACTTAAAATTCTCCTTTTTACCCCTCCGGGCCGTGTTTATTAAATAATTGATTTATTTCTCGCTTAATTTTTGATGGAGCTTCTGAAGGGTTATTACAGTAATTATATCAGGCTGACGCGTCGGGATCTTGAGTAATTAATTGTAATCCTCGCAAAATATCGTGACAGCAGCGAGCATTGAAAGAACACAATTCTCTTTGAAGCAGCTCGCTCAATAATGTGGTGTCGGGTAAATATGGTTGATCCTGTGACGAGTATATTTTTTCGTCTTTGATCAGTTGTTAGTGGATTAACAAAGATTACAAGGGTAAGATTTTGGTTTGTATTTATATAATTATGTTTAATATTTTGTAAGTGATTTCTCTGATATTTAAAGTAGATATTATGTACTGCCAAAGTTTAAAATGTATTGTAGGTATACCTACCAAGTTCATTCTTTTTGTTAATGTTTTTTTAGCCTCATTATTGAATTCTGAATACTTACTGTGTTTTTCGAAAACTCACGCAAGAATACCTTTATGTTACGTAAAACCCTTAACATTTCTCAGTAAAAAAGTATCCACCCTGTCTTAATTTCGATACAAAATTCACTGTATTCAGATTTCGTAGAGAGTTTTCTGCCTTGAATTTTTCACATTCTTTTTCGCAGCCTGTCTCACCGTTTATCCGACGACCAACACCGTGCTAGGGTAGGCCCGTTGCTATCAAATGCACCTGATTGTTTGGGACAAATTAATGGGTGCCCTGACAACGACGTCCGGTGGTACCCCTTGAAATTGCCAATTTTACTTTCAGTAGATAGAAAGTATGCGAGAGACAGTGACAAATTATTTTTAATTACGTAGGTATGGAACAACTTGATAATGAAAGTGATTATAATGGTGTAAAGTCGACTTTCTTACAACTGCGCACGCTAATGTTAATAAATCACAAGTTGTGATAGTCTATGTGACAACAGCTATGAGAGATATAAACTAACAAAAACTACTCGTTACTCGAATAAATTAAATTTATACAAACACAAAGTTTAATATTGTAGTGTAAACCAGGTTTTAATTGAACGAATATTAAAACAAATACCTACCACAACGCGTTTAAATGCCGTATAATTTTCACAGAGCAATGAGGAAGATTTCAAAAGTAGGTAAAGTATGTTCAAGTCCAGGGCAAAGTAGAAGGCACCAGACCCAGAGGTAAATCCCCCATGAGGTGGACGGATCAAATAAAGTCTGCAATAGACCCATGCCTGCACAAATGTACACACAAGGTAGCAATGCGGGAGGAGCGGAGGCGCCTGGTGAAGCGAGCCACTGCTGAATAGCGACCACGATCGCTCTGACAAGAGCATTATACGAAGAAGATCATTATGCTCTCAGTTATTATAATAATATCTGATATAGTAATTATCGATAGGAACTTTTTACGTTACCAAACACATAACTGGCATGTATTTAAGCATATAGGTAATATTATTTCGCAAGATTTCTCTAAAGGGCAATTTCAAGGTCAATGTCCTGCCGGGGGCGTGATTTAGGTATCTTTTTCAACTCTTTGGTTGAGCCTTTATCGTAACACATGTCATGTTTTAATTGTGTTTGTATGCTTTATTTGTACTAAATAAACGTTTATTTATTTCCTAATTCTAAATGTATGAGTAGGGTCTTAGATAAATTCAAAGACGTACTGCCGGCGGCCTGGATTTAAAACAAAGTAACCGGCCGGGGCAGCATGACATAGTGAGACAACTTAAATTAATATATTTATATTATACATACATAATATACTACAAATATTTTGATGTAATTGGTATAACCAAGCCAGTAATTCCAAGGGGTAGGCTAAGTTCCACATATACTGCCAACATAATATTATAAGTTCCTTGTGGTAGCAAGCCTTTTGACATTCATCATGCATCAACAACTACCAATCACGGCACCAGCCTTTATAAATTTACCTATCTACTTTTTTATAATGGGAACCTAAATTCACACGTCGACAAGTTTTCAAGTGTTTACTTTGCGATTTTACGAGCGGTTCAGTTATTTGATGGGTTAGTCATAAAACCTTGTAGTCTGAAGTGGATCCTTGTCATCATTTTGTAAGGAAGAGTTCTTTTATAGCAGTGTGATCTATAGAAAGCTAAACGACTAGTAAGCATACGATTATTTCAACAACTCTATTCCACGGCATATTACATAATCAAGCTATTAAATAAATGTAAAAGACATGAATACCTACAGCGACCATAGTGCACTTCACATCAAAAAATTCTGACGCATTGGCTTGGTACTAATTTTACGTCTGACCGTTTGATTCAACCTCAGCTAACCAAAGCGTATAGCATGTAGCATGGCACTACTGCTTCGCAAATCCTGCTCACGCTAACAACTCTACATTTTAAGTCACAACCTTTTTAAATCACAGGGTTAAAGCACCAGGCAACTGGCTATCTAGTATCTGTGTCCAATTAATGAGGGGCCCGCAATCTGCGGATCAAAGCGTTGTGTATCTACATCTCAGCTCGGATACGACACGTACAGCGATGTACCTACTTAACTTTGACACACATGGGTCACACGCGACGACGTAACACGTAGTTATTGTGCTATTTTAACCGCGGTGTGAACGGTCCAAATTGCTTACATAAAACTCGCCAACTAGTTTTTTACTTTGAAACAAACATTATTTTAAATTCAGCAATAAGCCTACTAGTACATACCTCTACTTCACACTAACTAACTTCCTTGTTTTGTACTTTATCTTCTTAGCTCTGTTCTGTACATTGTTTCAACCCTTATAAATAGCAAGGAAGCCATCCACTATAACTTACTATTACGACTCTAAAAATACCCTTCAGCAAACAAACACTGCGGTCACGTCTTAAATATACGTACTGTGAAGATATAGGTACGTAATTTAACTCCTTGCAAACGTTTTTCTCGTCTGTCGGTACCATCTATTCGGTACACACAAGCCATTAATGGCCTTCTTCGTTTGTTGACATTTCTTCCTGTTCACCGAGTAATTTTGAGGTGAAAGTATTTTAAAAGAATCCTTGTTTTATGGTAAAGTTAAGGATATCGTATAGGTACTTGATAATAATAATGTATTTTCTGTAATGTTTTCCTTTTAAAGAAAACCGTCGCCCCACACTAGTTATATTTTGCTACGTAGGAATGTTGAATTGGCAGTGGCTGTCTATTATATTGAAGCAAATATTTATTATTAATTCTTCACCCTCAAAATAAAACCATCCTAATCGTGGACTTATACTCCTATCATCAGGAAACTAAGGGAATAAGTCAGCGAGATTCCCCCGCGCGACGCTCCCAAAAACAAAAACTTTTAACAAGAAATGAAATCACTTCGCAAATAGTCCGGAAATAAAAAGGCAGGGGATGACTCATTATTCGGGGATGAAAGAGCGGCAGACGTCTAAACACGTTCTGTCGCGACTAGATTTACATTTTTATTAAGAATCCCTTCTAACAAAAGGTTAAAAAAATGTTTAAGTACCTATAGCTTTTTGTTCAATGTAGTGACATTTTCATATTTAAGCGTAGATCCGGGAATAGATTGATAGAACTTAAAATAGGTTTCTTTTCGCTTTTGATTTGAAAAGTAAGCAGAATGAAATAAATTATTTTGTCGAATTTTGTGTATTTAAAGGTAGGTAATGTAGAAATGTAATACTGCTGCTTGAGAAATGTAATACTCACATAAGTTAGGTAAAAAATTAAGTAGGTTTTTTTTACCAATAATTATAATATTTAATTTTAATGTTTTTCATTACGAAGTTATTTTAGCTATTATGTCATTCCCAAACAGTTTATGCCTGAATAGAAAATCAACGGTCTAACCTAAAACAAAGTATACATCATTTACAATTACCTAATATATAAAATTGCAATGGATCTCTGCAAATTTTATTCACCTTTCGAGCAAATTACCTGAAGACACTTATCTGCTTGACGACGTCATTTGTCTACATTCAAAATTTGCAATTTGTGTGAGAAATTAGCAAATGAGAAGAGTGATGGGAGTCAGATATTGAATGAATAAATCCACAATGAACATTTTTACTTTCCATGTAACAAAATATACCCAAAAAGTCGTCCTTTTGCCTAAATTTGTTATTTGGGCCTAGAAGAATTGGATTTTAACTTAATGTGACTAATTACACGCCTGATTTCAGTTGTTTGGGCACCTATTAGTCACAAAGAAAATATACAAATTTAATTAAATTAAAAAGTCAATTCGTTATTCGCCTGGATTAAACTTGCAAATCATTAGGCCCCAAAAATGTTTTTACAACAATAATATTAGATAGATATATAAAATTACGCTATTTAAAATAATGTGTACCTGAAGTACCCCTATTAATAATGACGGCATTCGCGTTGATTTGAACAATCATAAAAGAGGATACATTACTGAAACTCGACAATACTTATTTGGTATCATGAAACTGTTTTATCTGTCTCTCTTTATTTTCGCTCCATTAAAGCCACCGATCCACTGTAAATTGAGATATTTCTGCTATTTATTTTATGGTTTTACCCGTCTCGCTTTTATAGTCCTCGTTAGCCGGCACTTTCATGTTTTGATATGAAAAATATAAAATCGGATGCTTGTCTATAACCCGTTCGCATACAATGGGAAATGTTGGATTGACATGTAAATGTCCATTGAAGGATCAGTGATAGCTCCGATAGCGCTATTGTGAGCTAAAGGCTCGGTGAAAGTTGAAATGTCCTGAGAACGTGTCGTTACGTAAGGCATCAGCTTTTATTTCACTTAGCGTATTGGGTTACTGTGCAGTGGTGCAGTGCACTTGTTAGTGCGAATAGACTAACAATGCGGTTTCAGTATCGATATTTCCTCGCTCTGCAGTTGTTATCACTTGCTCTTCTCTGAGCTGCAATTTAACCTCGAATGTGAAAATGAAAATGGTTTTTGAATGGCCGGCCAGCTAACGAGAGAGGAAAGCGGTTCTAGTAATCCTTTAATCCTCTTTTCCTCAAGGTGTCTTTACTTAGCTTGTGAAATCAACTTTAGGGTCACAAAGACACGATCATCTTGTGTGCTGAAACCAAAATTTAAACCGTTTAAGTGCTACGTGATTATAATGATTGAACTTGCCTTATATTTTCCGCCGGTAAGAAAATATTATATTACAGGTTATTAACTTGCTGGTATCAACAAGAATGGAATGCTTACCGAGTATATGCCTCACTGTCCAAGTGGTGACAGCTTGAGACTTTACCCAGGAACTGCGCAACACTTCATTTCACTTGAATGAACTCCACACTAATAATATTATGTCATCGATTTATTATATTAAAATAAAGAAAATAACGCTAGCTATAAAGCGCTCCAGTGTTTACTTGGACGGGTTTAAAGACCGCGAATATAAGTGCTATAACTACGTTAAACGGATCGTTATTAATGTCTTAAAATCTACGCTTCTCTGATAATTTTAGGTCCCAACATTCAAAAGATTAGTATAGCTTGGAAGCATTTGTTTTTACGACTATTTTTAGAATGAGAAGATGTGTAATGGGCTTAATTAAAAATACCCGTGTGAATGGCTGCTTGAAGCGCCGTCATTTTTATGATGGCTGCCGTCTGAACGTCAACGTGAAGACATGCTAAGAAATACAACTCTGCAATAGTACATAATACAATTTAAACCTTTTGTATACCTACCGCAATCTAAGCAGTTGAAAGTGATTTTGTGTAGTTATTTAATTCTAGATTAATGAAATACATGAAATGACTTTAAACTTTAAGTTTCAAATTAGTTAACGTTTTTATATTAACTAAACAATGTGTAAAGTATGTACTGTGTTCAGAATCTACAAAAAATTTACTTATAATATCTACCTATACTTATATATAACTTAATAAAGTAATAATAAAAGATTTAATATTAAGCAGCCGTTTCACGTCTTGCATAAGGGTCGCTAGCTTATCACCAATAATATTATTATTCCTACATCTAAAAAACCCAATCCTTAATCGGCCGTCTAACAATACAACGAAAATTCCGATAATAGAAATGCTACAAAAATCGTATTACTTCCAAATTCCGACTCGTCATGTCCGCCCTATGACGAGGGTCGACTATTATTCAGTATTTATATAGAAATAAATCTCTGTGCTATCAAGGAAGGTTACCGTTTACCCCTAAATGTTTAAAAATAATTTTGTAACGATATTTAGAATACCGGTGGAGCTAATTTTGGAGATAGGTCCATCTCATCGGATATTTAGGTACATACTTGTATACGTTAATAAATAATAATTTGAAATTTTTTAGGTACCTAGGTATTTAAGTACGTTTAATTAAAAGTTGTACTAAGGAATTTTATAAGATAATGGTTTGTGTAGTCACTTTATTATTTACTAAAAGGTACTTTAATAAAAAATAAAGTTCAGTTGTATTTACGCACGAGTACATCAAAATACTCCTTTTACAGACACCTAAATTGTCCCAAATCAAACAGGAAAAATATTTAAGAGGGAAAACAACGGATGAAATCGCCCCGTCTGTCCGTCAAACAGAATTCACTCCAACATTGAGTGACGGCAAGAAATAAATCCCGTTGAAATGTCGCGTATTCACTCCGCCTGGAAACTAAGATTTTTTTGTCTGTCTAAGGTTTCTGTCGTGGTGTTTTTTATACAGAGGTTTTTGTGGTAACAAAGTAAATAGAAGCTTAAGATGTGTCCGGATTTGTGTGATTTGAAAACATTGTTAAAATGTAGCTTGATTGACAATTGACGTGATTTTAATATACAAGTACCTACATGATTCACTCGTATTATGTACTGAATAATGACTAATGCAAGAAAAAACCTTTCAAGATCATGAACAGTAGGTACCCACGCTGGGTATTTCTTATTTTGATAAAAAAGATCGCGTCGCATCTTAACAAAGTGGGTTTTACAAAATAAATATTAGTAACAAAGTAGAAACCTATTCTTAATAACTGGATATACTCATCATCATCATCCGCCGGAAGACGTCCACTGTTGAACAAAGGCCTCCCCCTAGGAAGGGAGGGTTGCCATAATCCCCACGCTTGGCAAGCGGCTTGGGGATCGCAGTATTGATGGTCAAGTTACAGAAGACGCTGCTGCCCATCTTCTGGATTTTCCCTTAGTCGCCTCTTACGACACCCACGGGGGGAAAGGGGGTGGTTAATTTTAGGTCGGATACCTCACGGCTGCAATAACTAGATATAAACTAAATGTACCTAGGTATTAATAGCTGTAAGCATACGCCTTAGGTCGAAAGGCTAATATTTAGTCATGTCTGTTTCCTTTGTTTGTTTCCTTAGATTTACGTACATATCTAACTAAAGGGTTATCAGAATAATGTATGAGCTGTACGACTACATGTGAGTCGGTCAATGACAAAACATTGATATTACACCGATCGGCAGACGTTTTAAATGAACTTCCTTATTGTTTTCGTTTCGGAGTTAAAGAATATGTTCAAGTACTTAAGATGTTTGCTATTTTCCTTAGTTCAAAGCTCAAATCTCCGGACTTTGGAGATTGAAACAATACAACATTGCTGAAGAAGATAGTACTGCACATTGCTTTAGCGTCCACATTGCAATCAAGAGCTTACTCCTGTAATAGAAATCAAATTCTGATAATCTGGCAGCGTTGCGTCCATCAGGCAATGCTGCCTTGTTTGATTACTTTGGGGAATACTGATTGGAACAGTACTTGATTAAATCCTCTTTGTTATTTGATTAAAATGTTTAGACTACAATTTTATACACAGTTAAGTCTTGTGTTCATAAAAGCATAGTTCCATTGTGTTTTCTTGTATCAGTTGACAATTGTTTCCTCTTAAAATAGCACTTCATTGACACTATCTTTCCAGTACAATATCTTTAGTGACTAAGATAGATCCCCAAGTATCTCAACTCTCCTTACACAAGACAGAACGACACTTTGTCGGTATATTTAATTAGCCGTTCATTAGCATTGTCAATTACTTAACTAGTTGGTAGTTTAATGAAAACGATGTTTACAATGCGTGATAAACTTTAACACGAGAGTGAGTCGTCTGTTGTGAGCAGTTTTGACAGATGGTTAAATGCCAACAATTGTACAGACGGTGACAAAAGTTGGATGACGTTTGTTGCATTTTAAAATGTAATATAGGTACCTACTAGCAGCTATTTGTACTCATACACACCGTACAGTAATAAATACTATTCAATTCTTAACTGTTAGGCTATTTGTACATAAATAGGTACTAAGTACTACATTGTTCCGTTTCATTTATTGAAAACTTTTATTAAATAAAAATATTTATTAGCTTGCTATTTTTGCTAAGTTTTGCAAATCCAAGTCTTCAATCATGACAAGTCGAAGTAAGACTTAGGTAATAAGAAAAACTAAGGTGGGTAAAAAGAAATTGTTAAATTAATAAAAAAAATTATTGAAAAACAAAATTACCTCAGTTATAATTTTAAGAACTGCATAACACTGCTCCAACTGGTTGTACGAGTCTCCTCCAGAGTGTGACGCGTTCAGTCGCCCTCGGGACCCCGACATGACCGTGTGTCTGTAAGTGATAAGTGTCGAGTGATATTGTTGCGAGTGAACCGTGGTAGTGGACTGTGTTTTATATTCAGGTGGGTACATTTCTTAGACAACGGCATGTCAAAAAGAGAACGAATGTAAAAAGTTAAAATATTTGCCCCAAGTCGGCGTGTTTGTATACATGATATTATTTCAAGTTGGTAAAACGCACCCACGATACAGGAGAAATTCCTAGAGGGGCGATGTTTTTTTAATATAAGTTTTCTAACCGTGGATTTATATTTTGTTTAGTTAATATATTTTGAGGACAATTTATAGTTTTAATGTACTAACTTTTAAACTATCGCGTTCCATGATAATTAGAACTACAACACGGGAATTAATTCCCGTGTTGCAGGTTTAATTTATTTACTATATATCCCGGTTATACTTACGTGTGTATTCGGGAATGCCCGACTTCGGCTCGCGACTCCGCCGCGTAACCAGCTCATGAATAAGGGCTCCGTTCGAGTTCGAAACTAGTCGGGCATTCCCGAATACACACGTGAGTATAACCGGGATATATAGTAAATAATATGGATAACACTCACGAAAGTTATTATAGTAAAATAGTTAATCAGGTTTAATTTGTTTCTATGAATAAACATTTCATATCATCCTGTTATACCAACAAAATACGGGTTTGATGTACAAAATTAATATCAACAGACAACATTGACGGCCAAAACAATTTCTACCTACACTCCTCAAATAGTCGCTACGCAATTTTGGCTTTGCTAGACAAATAAGTCCTTCAGCTGTTTACGTTTCCGTGCTAGTTGACACTCATCTAATGTAAGTAGGTTACTACTAGAGACTACAACTAGTTACCTGTTACTACAAGTATAATATTACACTACGCGTCACTTAAAGATGGTTCTAGGAATTTAACGTCGCGCGTCGCGGCTTTTACTGCTTTTTCTCGGTAGCTCTAACATAGCGTCCTTACACTCATTACCGCTGTAAAGAGATTATCGAACAGATTATTCATGAGATATTTATAGCTAAGTACGCCTCTGGTATGTATAATTACATTAGTTTAAGTAGTTTTATCCGTTTAATTTCTCGTTCACTGAGTATTTACGAAGTAGATATTGTTTAAAGATTTCGCACAAAATCTTGTACATAAATCAACAATCTTAGATCTTAAGCACCTTAATCTACGTAAATAGCTTTCTGACTACAGGTAAAAACTTTGATATCATTATACCTGTAATCCCCGAAGAGGTAGACAGAGGTGGTTTTCTTTATCAAAAGTTTATATATACTTATTTATCTCGTCGCCCAATAACTTCAGTTAGGAAACTTTAGTTATTCACACAGAGGAGGAAGGTTGTTTTCTTTGAAACTCGCCGTGACGGAAAAATAGGCATTTCGTCGAACAATTTTATTTATTTTTATTTTATTTTTTATTTCTTTAGGACAACAAACAATTGCGGAACAAAGCATAATACATATTTTTAAATAACTAAGTTAACTAATTCCACAACCAGCACCGTTATCCACATAATAATTCATAACAATAGTAGCTCACTATCGATACAATAACAACTATATTGTGTGGCTACACAAAGCAAACAAACAAGCAAAGTATAAAATTTAGTCTAAGGTAACAAATTACACATTAGATTGTTACACTCTTTTCTAAACTGAGAGGGTGACAATGCAAAGATATCTAAATCGGTAAAGCAATCATTGTAGGTTTTCATAATTCTTCGTAGTGGAGCACGAGCTCCTGCATTCGTTTTACATGGTTTGGGTGCAAATAAACTATGTGTGTATGTGTCTCGAATACGCTCAATTGTTATACATTTATATGCTTTATAGTCCTATGTGAAGTGATGAGCCTAATGCCATTTCTCGGGCATTAATACCGGGTTCGTCGTATTTTTCATCTTGCTCAGTAACGGAATGGAATAGTATTCTCAATACGGCTCCCCACGAACTTAATGTACTTACCGTTCCCCATTACTTTCTGCAACATTATATTGTCCTGTTTTCTTTATAAAAGAGCTGAGTTTCATCCTCGCGGATTGCTTTTATTAAACCAAGAAAATAATAGGTCCCTACATTTCTGATAGAATAACTATGAAATAGATTAAGAAGTCTTTTATTAGAGTTAAAACCTAACTACAATTCTAATTCCATATCATAAATCCCTTTCAACCCCAGCGGAAGAAATGGGTCGCTCTCTCCCAATAGGCCCTAAGGTTCATTCACCATACATATTAACCTAGCCTGGTTTAATAATAGAGACAATAGCTTATAAATAGTTAATCCAAAAAGGAGCGAACACAATCGGTCAAAATAATTAATGGTTGTTGTCCTCAGGTGTCAAACCTTGTATATATTATGATGTATGGGTAATTAGAATTAGGTAAACATGGGTAAATTGTTTGTGTTGTTTGTTTGTTCATTCGTTTTTACCTATGTGGCGTTCTTTCTGAGAAAATATGGTGGCACAGACGTTAGATCTCTTCAATTTATTAAAAATTTACATGTGCTTATTAACCCAGAAATATTTTGGGTTACCCAATACATTTCCAATATAACACAGTAGGTACCTAAGACGATCACAAACAATATCACCATAATAAACCTCCCGTATTTTTTCTAATCCTAGCAATTTGCTTTGAATCCGAGGGAATTTAGCCTGTAACTTCAACAGTAATCGGCTTAAACGAGCAAAGACAGCAAGGGAAATAATTTTAATCCTTCGCCTATCTGACTGTGTCACCTAGTGACGAAAGTTTACCTTGCACTTTCCACTATAAAACATTGCTACTGAATTTTCGACCGTATCGCCATTTATTATAGTCTCTTTTTAAGTAGCCGGCTTATTACGAAACCCAAGAATGGTTTATCGTTCTCACAGATGTAACATTTCCTTGATTTAATTACAAATAAACATAGTATTTTGTAGCGGGGCAGAATTAATTATGTCTTATCTTATTTTCTACTCGACGAGGATTATTTGTTTTTGAAGCATTAATTAGTCCTCTGCTATTTAATTGGGTAACGACTTTATAAACTTAACTATGGTCTTTAGGAAAGTTTTTATATCAGAAGGGATTTGCAGTTGACATTAGTGCATTTTAGTTTATTCTGCTACAGTGCCTACTTGCGTGGCATGTTGTTATATTATTATACAAATCGGCAAATCCCTACATTTGCTTTGAATGTTGAGTCAAGTGTCACGTCGATATTTTAGATCACTCGTGTGTGTCTTAGGTGGGCTAGGCTAGGTTATCCATAGCTTCCAGCAGTCCTATCTATTATTGAATCTAAAATATTAAAAAGACTATAGAAAACCTTAGTTTTTGAGCGCAACTAGAATATTGAAGTTTGTTAAGCGCTTGTTTTTGTAATTAGTTTATGTGGAATAAAAATATTTCCAATAGATTTAGAAATTGACGGGAATATTCAATCTGCAACCCTTCGTTCAATCTGCAAGCCATCGTCGCGACCCAAAATATACCATAATTTAGCTAATAGATACATTTTAAAGATTGTTAAAAATATTGGACTCTAATTTCACTATTCGTGAAATGCACTTTACAATCATTTAATACCTTGTACTATCGTAAAATATGTAAACAAAATAGTGCTTTACACTAAGGTATTATAAAATCAAATTTCCTACAAAGGCGCGTGTACATGACGCCACGCCCGTGCCGCTTTTGTAACGCGTTGTACACCAGCCGAAGCCGTCACCGCGCCTCCATAGCTTCCTTTTGACATGTGACACGTTCAACACCGTGTTACTGTATTAAACATTACAAAAGGAAGCCAAAGCCTAGCACAGGCACGGCAGCCTCGTATACCAAGCGTCAAAAGCTAAAAAATCAAAACGCTGTATTTAGCTTTATGCAATCTCAGTTTTATGAATCTAGGAAATTTTGCTTGTCTACATAGTGATGTGATAGTAGTTTGTGATGTGCATCCAAAAAGCACCTTTAATCACTTGCATAGTGATAGCTAGAGGACTATGATGATTCTTTATAATTATGTTGTTAATATAACATACACGTATCACAACATTTATAAGTTATACGAATTCTGAGATGGTAGAAACAAGAAAGAAACAGGGATAATTTTGAATACTTTGGTGATAAATGTATAAATATTTTTTTTTGGTATTGAAGAAGCGAAAGCAATATTACTATTTAATAAAGTTTCCCTTTAAAGAAAAAAGCGTCATAATATATAAAATTATTACCTATCTTGACGTAAAACAAGCAATTGCTATAACAAGAGTTACATACATAACAATCTGACACAACTATATTAAATTACTCTGTACAAACTAAACCAATTACATGTTTTCATTGTGTGTAGGCGTTAGTTGGATCGGTATTAAGGATTAATACGAGTTTGCACTATATTTAGAATTTAGCAAATATTTGATGCTGAAATCCTGAACGTAAATAGCGGTTTAAATGTTTTGAACCTCCAACTTTGCATAGTATTACTAGAACCCGAGACTAAGCAAATACTCCGTTTAATCAGAACGTTTAGTTGTACGCGAACCGTCCAGTTGAATTGTTCGTGAAATACCTGTGTTTATGATTTACGAACGTTTTCTAGGACAGACAACTTACAGTTTCTAGTGCCCATTTTTGAAATCTTGCTTTAACATCTATTTTGATTTTACTCTTCTCTTCTTTCGAATGTATTTTCAGCATAGACTATCTACCTACTTAAATTTTGTCCATTGAAGTCTTCCTTTTACCGTTATTTTGTTGTTTTTGCCAGTAAATCGAGCCTAAGGTCCATTACTACTACCCTAGGCGAGTAATTTAGGAATGAAAATGTTTTTTAGGTTTTATCTAGCTTTGCGCATGAATCCCAGGACACATGTGACCAGAAAGTTTTATTAGTTTTAGTGTAACCGTCATTTATTGTTAGTTTTGTGGCTTCTTTTTCTACTGGTTCTCTCAAGTCGAACTACGAGTATCAACGTTTGATTTCAATGAATATTTCATAAAGGCTTTTCAAGCTGACTTTGAAAAAACTGAGCCTTATTTTATATCTGATCTAAGTAACAGGCTACGTTGAGTGTTGCTAAGAAAAAAATAAAGAAAAGAGCTTACAATTAGGGGGCACCCTGTAAGATACTATTATAGTTTTCAAGTTAATTAAACAGTAGCCGTACAACGAATGTTCTTATTAGTGCTCCCAGCTCATCACAAGCCGCCATAACTAACAAGTTGACAAGCTATTCAATGAAAACGTTTCATTAATAATTTAATATCATTCACGCACAAATTACATTAAAGTGTCGCGCGACTTGACAGTTTAATTTACGTTTTGTCAAAATTAATACAAATATCTGCGTACTTAATGACATAACGACGTAAAATGCTTGGCGTTGAGTGTGCGGTTTGAGACGCGCGACGTATTAATTAGTGACTGTATAGGACTTCAGATGTTCAAGTGTTTTCTGCCTTAAAGGTCAGCCTTTATTTGGATTTAAAATTTTAAACTAAATACTTTTAAGTGAAATATAATTTTGTAGTTAAAGTTGATTCTCTTATTCATAATCACGTTGGGAAGAGTAGTTGAAGGTATGGCATTTCGTAGTGGTAATTACACTTCTCTATCATAATGAAGACCTACTTTAGTTGTTTATAGAAAACGAGAAAGACCGTAAAGTATAAATCCCATTTGTTTATTTTCCTATTCTCTTGCACCATACTATGCTACCGTAGCCATATTCCGATTAAAAAGTTATTATTACAGATTTTCCTCAAAATAAGTTCACAACATTATTTCCAATCTCGCTAACTGCCCGAATACAAAGAAAGCGTCCATTTTATTATTGGAATGTATCACTCTTATCATCCTCTGATAACGGTGACCAATGCTCCACGACATAACACATGTTACAACAGCGTACGTAACATACATTTGAATGCAATATTCAACCGTATTAGAGTGGAATAAGGTTGATATTGTTTGGTGGTTGAAGAAAGAGATACTTAAATAATTTCAAGCTTAAGGGTCAAAGAACATTGGCTGATTAGGCATGCCGATCACAAGTACTTAGAACAAACGTGCTGTTTTGATGATAATGTATTTATGAGTAAATGTTCCAGCAATACTTTTAGGTTAGATTGTAACGTCCGTAAAATTGTCCAAATAACGAAGTATGGTCATGGAGATGGGACGATGACTAACACGACAAACTAAGATTGCGAAAACATCTTATCTGTCTTACGTTGGCATAGTTTATTTTAATGCTTTTTCCTAATTATCTTTTACAAAAAGTATGTAGTGCCTTATCTTTTGCCTATGATAAAAATAATGCCGAACAAAGCTAAAATTCCCAAACCGAAAACCAATTAGGTCCGTTTACGTAGGTATGCTCAAGAGTCTGCAAATGAGCGCAGCTCTTTATTTATAATATATTAAAGCGTCTCTGGCTTTTTAATGACTGCCATTAACCTCCATTGTTTTAGCAAAAGCAAACTTCATTGAAGCAAAGACTTATCGATAATGGTATGAAAAACTTTTATATAAATTAGGTATATATACAATTTTGGAGTTCTAGCTACACAACAGCTTTGTGCAAAATATTCTATTAAATTTTGAAAGGATACTAAACATGTTTGTTTAAGAAAATGTGTCTGAAAAATGTATAAATCACATCGTTGGCGCAGTCTCGTGAATTTCACGTGAGCGTATTATCGATATTTTCTGATGAGCACGAGTGTTTACGCTTTTGCTTTGGTTGTATTTCTATCTTTAACTCCATACTAAAATTAGAAAAACAAGCAAACTTAACAAACCTACTTACAGTTTATTCTGCCGTTTTAACTTCTATTTCGTGGTAATAGGAATAACATTCAAAGCAAAAACGTTGGTATTATCAATACGTAGGTCCTATTTATTGCAGCTGTCGTTTGTCATGTCCCTAAAGTATTAGAATTAAAATTTTTTAAACTATATATTTTATTGTTTGGGTTTGGTAAACATAAAAACATGCATTAACAATTTTTGGGTGAAACATGTTATGGGCAATAAGTATGGCAGTTACTCTAGCAGGAGCTTTTATATATATTCATATCAAAACTTCAAGCAGTCGTGTTTGAAGTTTTTGACAAGCTAAAGACGTTAAATGGCAGTTCCTGTGTTCATAAAGAGAGACAAGTAACTATCTTTCACCAAACGAACTCTTAATAATTACAGTTAAATTATATATGATTTAATAAAAAAATCTCGTTTATAGCAAAATAAAAACGCCCATTGGCCTGGCAGGCGCCGTATCTTCCGGCCCTGACCCTCGCCTTATCGCTAAAGTTCACAACACTCTTTATCCTGTATCGTGGCCGAACAAATTTTTTGCCCGTCAAACTTCTAGATAAACCAGCCTTCTTCAACTTACTATTTAAAATAAGGGTAGGGACCGTACTGGCTGGTGCGTTTCCGTCTTGTCGATGCTTTTATTTGTTTACAAGAATAGATTTTCTTTTCTAAAATTCCTTTTTTCAATATTTGAATTTTTGATACCTAGTCTTAATAAAAAAATACCTACCTATATCGGTCGGATAATTCCGTTTAAGATAATTGCAGCTAATCTTAAAGTTTAGATTTAAATAAAATGTTTTCTTCATTGAAAATTGACATTTTGCTGAAAATGTAAACCCTGAAACGAATATATAGCACTCACATACTTAAGACTAAAAATTCGATAGGCTTACACCTGTAATTATGATGAACACGTTAAGGATGCTCTTGGCCATCTCCTTGACAATCATAATCTCATAATCATCTCTAAGAAACCTAAACGGGAGGGTATACGAGGGATAAGCTTTCGATTACTGTGAACTAAACGGCATTCACTATAGTCAAGCAACTTTTAACCCTCCCTAATCGTTAGGGGTATTGTTTTCCTTCATTAAAAACATTGACGGAACTACTACAAAGCGCTAACTACTTATAGTGAAACTTTACAAACTTACGAACTTCTATCGAACTTAGTTTGGTAGTTTGCGACCGCTAATCATCGCTTCAAAGAGATATTTAGTTGTGCAATAATTTTGTTTGCTTGCACTAATGAGGTTGGATAGTGAACATTTTAGTCCACTTAAATAAATATATACGCTTGGATTTCGTTAAATGCATGCATTAATTACGTAATGTAGCGTTGCTAGAGCCTCGTGTAGCTTTGTTGAAACCACAACGTTTTCGTGCGTAGGCAGCCGTAGGTTATACAACTCTATGACTTGTCATTATAAAGTAACTACATGAGCTATTAGAAAACAGTTTGATGATCTTGAATAAGCAAAAATTTTTTTTATTAAATCGGTTCTTAAATGACTGTTTTATGAGGGAAAGTATTTATAAAAAGATCCCAACGAATTGAGAACCTCCCTTTTTTGAATTTATTTAATAAAGAGTGTTTTATTTTTAATTTAATTTTGCATAATAGCAGAAAAGTAAAGGAGTTATTTGTATACTCTTAATTGTTCTAAAGTAGTGCTTGTTTAGGTTTAGATACAATTACCTATAATGATAGTGTATACGTAACTAAAATACTAGAATTACATACGTACCACAAGATATCCGTAAAAGCAATGCCGTACCAGTATTTCTACAGAAATGTTATCACAAAATCCTCGTACTTCGAGAAATAAAGATATTCTCTACAAAAGAAGACACCGTTCTCGTAGCAACTCACCTATGACATTCGAACCTCCCTACACATGGCTCTTAGTTTTATTTACCGACCCATTACACACCCCCCGTGGGTTCCCTTCCTCAATTTCGTCCACTCAGCGTCTAGGCAGGCTGTCTTGGTACGCTGCAATGTAATTTACCAACTCTGACGTTATTGCACTCACATTAATAAAATGGCGGACGCAAAAAATTAATTTCTGTAGAATGAGTTGAATTTGTTTGTATTTTTCTTCGAGAGTATTATTTTTAAATTATAATATTACTTTATGTTCTTGTATCTAATTTATGGTAAATATTGACAATTTTAATCTATTTTAATTATATTTTAAAAATAATATTTGAAATTAATTGGAAACTAAACAAGCAAATAAATAAAAATAGGAGATACGTTTCAGTTGATTAATTTTCAATGTACATAGTTGTTACGTAACTTTTTCTCCCTTGTATATTATTTTACGGAACCATGGAATAATTATACCATATTATAATATAGGTACCAGAAAAGGATAGTGCTCCATTCACATAGCCGACGAAATTCAATATTACGTCATAACCGATTTTACGTTACGTCTTCAATAAATTTGGGTCGTCACAACATTTTGGGTCTTCAATTCAATATTACGTCATTACGACCGAACGAGAAGACCCAAATTTTGCAGTGAATGTAAACAGATTCGGGTGATAAGTGATAAAAAATAATTAATATAAAATGGTATCCTTACATTTTCCTCTAAAGTTTTATAACTTCGTATCCATGTACTGTCTTGCAACAGAAATAATCAAACTGTATTGTTTTTAATTCCAAGAAGAGCTTTTAAAAATGTATACCTACCTATCAGTTTATTATATCCTTTGTGGTTACATTTGTAGAATTAAATATGTATCTATCAGTATTCAATTTCCCAGTAATTATAATTAAGATGTATACAAGTTAACTAGTCATACCGACCTTCATTTACTAATCTAGTTTGATAACAATCATAATAAACTAAGATCTGACTTATTAACAAAGGTTCTAGCAGACGTTCGGTCTAAAGAGCAAGTCACAACCCTTTGTGGTTAAGAAATAAAAAAGCTATCGGCTGTCGTGCTACGGTCTTAATGACCAGACTTAAAGAATAGATTGATTGGCGTTACTCGGGGATAGTTAATCCATACTCCATTGTAGGCATTCTAGATAATTAGTTTCTCACTTAAAGTCCGGAGCTTTTTATTAGACACTCTTATTTAATGTCTAAAGAAGCGATTGCAAAAAAAAAGAGCCTACAAGATTTTTATCGAAAGAAGAACATTTCTATTTAATAAGACCAAAGAAGATTTCAATAGATTGTGTGTTTATGTAGGCACATAAATAACATTACTTTTATGCAATTACGCGGTAGAAATAGATTCTAAGTTTGCAAAAACTTTCCTTTAATTACCTACACTAACGAAGACGTATTACCTATTATTTTTATCGTTATTTAAACAACACACTTGACATATTACATAGTGGAATATTTTAATGAGAGATTATTCTTCTTACGACAGTTGAGCGATCGACGACATTATTAAAAAGTTTTACCCAACATACCAAAATGGAATCAAAATTAGTCATGTCCAATTTAAAGGTCGTACTTCGAATAAAACTTTGACAGTGGGATATATTGAATAGCGTAAAGTTTTCTTTACCTACCCTACATTGTCTCAAAGCTAAACAAGTCTCGTTTACAAGTTTTTACATCGTTCGTCTGGTAAAAGTTATTACACCAGCGTTTTAAGAAGTATAACTTGTGTGACATGTTTTTTTTTTCTGAGTATTATGTAGGTATTTCAAAAGTAAGTAAGGGATCGACGAATTCGTTATTTAGTTGTTGATGGTTCAATTCATATCCTGTTGACACATAGTTAAACATAATATTAGGTTTAGAATCAACTCAATTAATATTTTTCAGCATTGTGAATTGATACCTTGGATTTCAGATTTATATGACGGAAAACAGAATAGTGATGAATTCGGCATCGGCATGATCTTCTGTAGACTCATTTAAATACTAATTTAAACAATCATCTCAATTCATATAAAAACGAAACAATCTAATTCACACAGCATTATTATTTTCTACAATATTACATTGTACTAAATATAAAGTAGACATTTTTCTATCCTCGACAGCATGGCGTGATGATAGAGGGCACTTGAACCACTATAGTACGTTGGATAGGTTAGGGGCGGCCCAGCTTTGAGATGAGCCCCTTGACCTCGTGAGAGATAAAAGCATCATGATAGAGACATACATACATAAAATATATTACATATACATACGTTCCGACTTGGAACGGTGGACCTCACTGTTTTATTATAGCCTGGTATCTGTACGAAGGTAACTCAATATGCTGAATATTTAAAAACATTGCCTTGTTATTGTTTTTTTTTTGTATTGTTAGCCAAAGTGCTATCGCATATTTGGGCAGCCACAAGAGCATCCATATCCTCATATACAAGAGCTACACAGAAGGAAATACACTCAACCACTCCACCAATCTTATTTCACCTTTTTCTATCTGAAGTTAGACTCTATTTCATTATAGCAATAAAACCAGTTTTCTCTTTTCCCTCTTTTTCGCATTTCTCTTAGACTTCTGAATAAATTGACCGATAGCCCCACTAAACGTACTTTGATTGATTGCTAATTACTTTTTTAGCTTGGTAACGGAATTGAGCCATGAATGTTGCGTCTTATTTTTCAGGTCTAGGAATAATCTTACAAGCATTGGCTTGCATTGGATTTTTGCATAGTTTTGTTAAACAAAAAATACTATGTAGTTTCTTCTTCATTATCATTTAATTTATTCCTTTATCAGCAACGCGATCACTTCGTTATGGCGAACAGAAGCAAACGTCTTTAGGAAGGGAGCAGACGCTAGATTGATAGTCTCTATTTATTTGCGTGAAATAGCAGGTGAAAGGTAGGTAGGACTAGGTAGATTTATATCAGAAGACATAAAGCCTTGTATGCTAGTGCCATATTGTATTATTGCTTACAATAGGTACCCGCTACTTTCTTTCGATACAGTTTTCGCCCGCAGCTCAATAAGAATTTACAGTCAACGGTTTACAGTCATGTAGCATGACTTGCACAAATTGCACATGACCCCGACTTAAAACAATTACCTGAAGTTTTTACTAACTGTACTTTGTTCGGGGATCAAACCTGCACCTTTGAGCACCAGACCTTTCCAGTCATCACCAGACTTATCTTCTGCAAGTACTTTTAAGTGCAGAAAATGAAGAAATGGTAATGGTGGTATTTTAATACCTGAATTAAAACCCACTCAAAGGTAAATACGAACTAGAAAATCAAATATTTGTAGTGCACAGTATTTGCGGTTAGATCCACTAATGGCAAACATTGTCTTGTAGTTCCGTACACCCGCGGCGTAGTTAAGCTTTGCATTTATCTGTACCTATTCGAGCTACTTTAGATGTATAAAATACGGTTAGGTAAAAATAAAGTAAAATAAAGTTTTTTTTTTCTCGGCTTGTATTTTTTTTTGTTATATGCGTTTTACTCACGTGATTACAAATATTTTCTTTCTTCTTTATTTATTTATATTTTTCTTTCTTTCTATTTAAATTCACTTCTTCAAACTTTTATTTCAAAAATCATTTTACTTTTATTTTGAGCACTGATAGCCGAGTGGTATGACCGTTGGACTGCCAAGTTAAAGGCTGCAATTACAAACCCCGGCACGCACCAATGTCTTTTCGAATTCATGTGTGTACTTTAAATAAGTTATCAGTTGCTAAAAATGGTGAAGGTAAACATCGTGGGGAAACGAGCTCACCTGAGAGATTTTTCAACAGTGTGTAAAGTTGTGTCAAAGGCCTACAGGCAGTTTAAACTCTGACACCAGGTTGTTCATCAACCCTACGATAAAAAGAAGAAGAATGGAAGTAAAACGTTAGAAAACATCACAAAACGCCGTTATAAAACCTAAAGCTTTAATGAACAATGATCATGTTTTCTGTTGGTACACATTTCTCATATTTATAGGTACCTACACTGTTATTACTAGTACTTATATTGATATTAAAGTAAATGTATACTTGTGAATTAATATGATAAAATCTAATACAGAGTACATTTGAACATGTATGATGAATTTTCTTATCGAAATCTTCAAAGTGAATTTATTTGCCCCAATTTACAAGTTTTTCAAAGCCCCGTTTCATGTATCTAAACCTTTGAAGGGAAGTTAATATACACTCGTATTCACTAAAGTGTAATGCTTTCAAACGTGCTGAAATGTAATTACATCCATTCAAGGAATCGAACCTGATTAATTTATTACCTTCATGAATGAAAAATCTGTTTAACACTAATTAATAATAATTATAAGACTTCTTCGAACAGTTATCAGAGCTTGTATTATATCTATCTAATATTTTTTTCTTTGTTTCAGATAAATTTGCAAATATTTAGTAATATGCCATAGTATTCTGGAAAGTGTTATAACTATTTAATAAAATGACTTACCGGCATAATCGTGCGTCTGCTGCGGCAGTCAGCGCGATACTGACAGTTATGGTGTGTGCGGTACTTAAGGTAACCTCGGTGGAGGGGAGAGATGAACCACACAAGTACACAATAGACGAACTACTGTCTACGCAATTTGAGCCTAAAGACTCCGGGGACCTTGGAATGGATCCCTGTAAAGCTGGTAAGTTTTAACATAATATAAATCATAATAGAAAACTTTAAATAATATTTAGTATTGAGTTAAAAATATACATACATATCTATTTGGAGAGATGTTTGAATTACAGACATTAGAAAAATAAACTTTACGTAAATATAAGCACAGTAGCAGACTTCGCAGCGCCCTTTTGACAAGGTATACCTACTGGCGTTGTTTTGACAGACTTATCACCATTCCTAAGAGAAAAGTCTCGACATATTAATCAATAAAAGGATATTTGTCACTTTGACACAAAATAAAGATCACTGAAAAGATTATTACCAATAAAATCAGTAGGTTTAGAACTTTTTATGTCTGTTCTCGTAAAATGACATTCTGAGACCTTCATTTTTATCCTGTCAACTACATAAATCCGTAAGATGGGAACGAGACAGATATCAAATGTAGACAAATTCTTCCCTGACATTTTATGCCAAGAAAGGTGAGGTAGAGCGCAGATCGGAGTAATTGACAAACCCATTGCCCTGCTCGGGGAAACATCTGTCTTTAACTCAGGGTTCTATTTTAACACGTGAAATCTGCAGTTGTTTATGGAGTAGGAAATGTTTATTCGTCTCTATAAAATTATCAAAAAAACCACTTGACCGTTTTAAAACTTTAAAATATAAACATTTAATTACTTTATTAATAGCATAACGATTGTGACCTGTTTTATATCGATAACTTGAGCTTGCACTAAAAGAAAACAAGACACAAATTTAAGAATGATCATCGAATAAAACACCTAAAATCATTATAGGTAAAGGTTGTTCCCTTAATGCCAGCCAATTTATTTCTATTAAAGCTGTATCACGTTCAACTTCCCCGGCCTGCCGTTAACAATATTGCCTTCCAAGCATCAAGCAATTTGAACAAACAAACCGTGAAAAGCCCATCGGGCAGATAGCTCGGGTTTTCGTCATGGACAGCTTATAATTCTCGCTGATTACCTCCGCACGGAATCTGACACAATTCCAGCATAGTACGGGACAATGGTTAAGCGATAGCGTAGTAAGTACAATGATTAAGTTAAGCATAGCCTTGCTGTCATCATGCAATTGCAATCATCTGTTTCTGAGAAACCTGACTCAGTTTCAACTTTTTTAAACAAATCACAATATTAAAGTATTTGTCAATTGACACTTCTACTAACCGTAGCTGGTGTCATGATTACTGATACGTAAATAATAAGCAAAGAAACCTAATTTAATCCTTTAAATAAATGCGTTTTTATTATTGTCTTTTACACGTGACGACTTTTACTGATAATATTTAATAATGTCATTAACACTTGAATGAAGACTACAAAAACAAATAGCTATTAAAATATCAGATAAAAATGTTACAATTTTAAATAACATAAAATTTCTGCCGTGATTTTTCACGGCGGAAATTGGTAACTTTATTTTATTTTAGTTGCACAAGACTACAAATCACCGTGTACTTATTTGAGACTAGTGTTGAGCCTACGGAAGACAGAAGGCAAATCCTTATTCATTTCCTCAGACGTTACGTCATTTATCTGCAAATAAATTATTTATTTTAGTGTGAGTCAGTATGCAAAATCTGTCGAGCAAATCGATGTCCGATGTGAGAAATTCGAACTTTAAAAATATTTTCATAACCAGACAACTTTTACAACCAGGCAATTAAGGCTTTTTTTTCTTTATTTAAAGGGCTTTATCACCAGCCTGACTTGAACGCTACATCTCTTGTCGTCGAACGTTGTGCGGTCTTTAAAACGGCGGAGAGGGTCGTTTTTATCGTCCACCGTTGATTTCTGTTTTAGCACTTTGTAATGGTACCTCCCCGGACGAGATTTAAATACCCCACATTGTCCGCCTTCAGTCGCGGAAATAGTTTTAACGGGCTTTTTGGGGCCGGAAAAAGTTTGAATTAGTTTTTTTATTTATTTTTAACGTAGCTTAAAGGATGCTTTTAAATTTTGTCAACAATGGAACTGGGTTAGCTTTGTAGGAAAGAACTTGAAGATTTAGGTGATCTAAATAGTTAAGATTTAAACAAAATAATATAATAATTATAAATTTTACTTAATCTTTTGTCTTATCCAGAACTTTTATATTTTTGGTGGTCAATTTAAATCTGCGTAAAAATAAACATAAAAAAACCAAATTATATAGGCTTAGGCTTGCAAATGAAAGGACCCAACCGTTGTCGGTCTAAAATAAAACAATTAACACATCGCAACCCAATGACGGTCGATGAAAAAACCGTCAAAGTTTATCGACACAAAACAGTCGCGCGGACACTAAATTGGAATCTGGCACTCTATAAACCTTTAATGTCAATAAAGCGGTCCCTCATCAAGCGAACCGTAAAAATCGGTACGATACCGGTTTTACACCCGTCACCACGATTGACGATAAAAATTGCTTTTAGATTTATACTTTTTTTCAATTTCGGAATTTGTTGAAATATTTTTTTAGGTAGTTTTTCGTAAAAAATTACTATAAATAAAAAAGGGTTTATTTTATTATTTAAATATGGTATACATTACAATATTTATCCATTTCAATCTGTAAATTGTAACCCTAATACATTACATCTTATAAAATAAATAAAAATAAGATCAAATACATTTGAATTGCTACTTAACATTAAACAGATCGAGCGTTTACTTTAGTTCAGTTAAGAATTCAACATTATTTCGTAGATTAACCAGCTACGTATGAATGCCTACGAGATTAAAAATCGTAGCACGACGTAGCCGTTCGTAGCTAAACTTAATCACCTAATTTTGTAGCACTCTCAGATATAATACGGAACACCAATACCGATGAACTTAAAATAATAAGATTCCTTTTATAATTCTACAATAATAACTTTCGTGAGTGTTATCCATATTATTTACTACATATTCCTTATATTAATATTTGTACTAAATACGGTTAAATTTTTTTTTAAACAATCCCCAAATTAATCTTAACCAAATATTGTTTACCAACCCTATACGATATAGTTCAAACCACAGAACTCCAGAGTCTAGACAAATGAAAAGATTGTCAACTGCAGCTAGCAAGTAATCAATGGAGGTTTAATAGCTGTTAATCAGTTAACTTCAATATACGACTTAAAAACAAAACAACACTAGGACCGATAAAATCAATTTAAATTGTAAAAGTAAAAACCCCGACTATGAATGAAAACCAAACTGTACGCTAAGTTGTGGGCGCGTCGTAGAACCATTCAAAAGAATATTTAATGCCTTCGCTCGTAAACAGATCCTAAATAAATTAATAACGGAATTTACCTTTTAACTGCTAAACCTATTGTTAAAGTTAGATTTCAATTGGACGTTTATTTTAAAGGATTTAGTATAAGATAAGCTATTTGAATGTAGGTACCTCTGGTCTAAAAATGATAAAACATTAGGACGAACAATTTTTTGGCGGTACAGGGAGTTGAGTTAAGGAAGTTTATTATTTTGATAAGTTTACAATTAATTCAAAGCTTGTTTTTAACCTATAATAAAGTCAGAGTATGGTCTGGTATAAAGACTTTACAATGGCCTGAGTTAAGAAAAATCATATAAGATCATTATATGTACTTACGTGACATTTAGGCTAAATAATCAGTATTTAGCCTAAATCAGCATCAGGTCCAGCCGTGAGACGCGTACTCTACAAGGGAATCATGATTCTATGCTTTTTTATTATTTTTATATATTTATTATGTAATGTATCTCTTTAGCTGTTAAATAAATGTTTCTTTCTTTCCATTTTTGTTTTGTCTATAAAACGTAGGCTTGCAGTCGCCTACAAAAAGCCACTTTAAAAATTATAAACAGCCTAGCTTTAAACAATTTACCAGTTACTTTTGTCGAGGTTCACATTCATTTTCATGGAGAATAAAGATCGTGCCGACGTTCGTTGCAGAAAATCCTGCTTCGTGACTAGCATACTGAGCGACAAATATTCCATACAACGTATATTAATGTTAGCGTTTACATTTATTTGCTGTGATGTTTACTAAATAGCGTGATGCTAGTAAAGAAGATTAATTTAGATAGTACTAAGATTGCCAAAGAATGAGTATTTTATTTTTCATATTCGCCATTTCCTGACGTAATTATACCGCATAAATAACAGATTAATATATTGTTTAATAAAGTTTTAATTTATCTAATTATCTGATTAATAAAATATCACAAATAAAGTAGTTTATGAATCTTATAAATACGTCTTCATAGGAAGAGGTAGCCGTTTTACCTCCAGGTATTGCAAAAGAAAATATTATACCTAAGTCCGAAAAGTAGGAAAGTTTTATTCGTGTGTACACAGTGTGTTATAATATCAGACAATTCGAGAAAGTAAAAAAAAACATAATTTAATAGCCACATTTAACTGAACATTATCCCAGCCTGGCTAGCTAAGTTGGGTCGGCTTCCGCCTAAGCAGCCAGATGCGACTGAGCGCCAGTATTTTACCATTAAGACCCTCATATTCAACTGTAGCTTTATTATTGTATGTATTTTATATAAATCGGGTGAAATTCTCCGGGTAAATATTACACTGCGTCAACAACTGGCCTTGCCTGGCCTTTTAACTTAGTTTTTCAAGTACCTACATTACATATCAGAAACTGTGCTTATCGAAGCTCTTAGGTTTGATAAAGGCTCCTACTTAACATTTAATTGCGTACCCTATTAAAAGAAATGTGTGACGTCAGCTCCGCTAATTTGCGGACTTTGCCCGTAAAATATATAACACAACTTTGTCGCAGGTAGGCAATGTCTAAAGAAACCACAAGCATATATTGTAAGTAATAAAAATAACGTGCAAACACCGTGCCTACGCATAATATATGAGAACAAATTAATCTCCGTCTTTTACGACTCGGGTTTTATGTTGTTATAAGTAGCAAGAAAATATTTAGGTGTAGGCTGGAACTAGAAGGGACTTTCTGTCATATGTAAAAATGTATGTAGCCTTTTTTATTTATAGCACGTGGTGTTTTTTTGTAATTGTTGTAGGTTTTAAGTATAAAACTACTCATTTTGCTAGAGAGTTGGTTCTGTATGTAAAAAAGGAAAGCCTATTGCCAATGCTATATAGAATCATAACCATTGCCATCAGAATTCCGAGTTAGTTTAATATTATCATCATAAATAACAGCTAAAAAACCGTTATGTATCCTTATATTCTTTATAATTCTATAAATACTGACCTATCTTTGATCTTCTTTTTTTAAATAACAGAAAAACAAAATTGATGTTCTAAAATATTTACTGAAACCTGCCATTTGCATACAACGGGCCTTTCATTTTCCATTCATCCAAAGTCTACTTAATATTCAAAGTGTC
Source organism: Abrostola tripartita (assembly GCA_905340225.1). Lineage (NCBI taxonomy): Eukaryota > Metazoa > Arthropoda > Insecta > Lepidoptera > Noctuidae > Abrostola > Abrostola tripartita. The sequence goes on from HG996494.1 coordinate 5,810,350, forward strand.
AAAATACGAAACTTTATAGGTATTAAGCAATATGGGAAATGTTTTATCTTCTATATAGAAGCATTTGAGTTTACGACTAGCAGTGAGGCTTAACTTTGATATAGGTTATATTTTGATAGGCACCTGTTTATTTAGAATTAGTAGTAGCTATTGTTACTTTAGCTTACCGAAACAACTAAACAGTTTTCGATAGTACGTCTCTATTATAATTACATTGAAAAAAAATGTATTATAGAGTAGAGTAGAAAAAATAAGTAAGTTTTTTTAAAACAAATTTACAATCGTAATTGCCAATATGCAAGGCAAGGCAATGCGCCGATCTCAACTATTCTCTTCACGTTTATTTATCTGACTTGCGGAATACCACCAACTCATTTATGCTAACACATAAATTGGATGGCAGATTCGCGATAAATTGTGTACTAAACACGCATAGTTACACGTTACTCAACAATCATAAACTTGTTGGAAGTTTAATTAAAACCGGGTCAGGAGTTTCGAAGATTATCGCTCACAAATATGCTAACTTTGTTAAATAGTTTCCATGAAGTCCGCGGTATACTGAAGTTTATGAGCGAATCAAGTTTCTGTTTACGCGTTGTATTTTATGTTGTTTTCTAAGCACCTTTTTTTAAACGTTAGCTTGATGTAGATTTATAGTTTATATAACAAAATTAAAATGCAGGTATTTACACTTCACCTGGCCTGAAAGGTCACTGCTGCTACTTTTATCAGATTAATCGATCCTTTTCCAGGACTTAAACGTAGTCAACTAGTCAATATATGTATATAGATTAATCACAAGTGTGTACAATCACGACCGTATGAGTCAGAGAGATAGGTTATTATAAGGTAGTATAGGGCTTATTTTTATTCAATAAAGATTTTATTATTATTTAAATGGGTAGGTACTGAGAATTTTTGTATAGGAGAATTAGGTATGGTATAAAAAAGAGACGTCTTAAGTAAGTGAAGCTATCGAGTATCGGTACATTTTAGAACGTTGTCCGCAGTATATTCACGCATAGGTACCTACCTACTGTCTAAGTCTTCATTATATTATTATTATTACTCGCCTGTTGGATGACGTTGTCTATCACCGTCCTTTAGCGAACGTTCAACTTTTATTATAAAAACTTTGCAACGCTTTTCTTCACAATTTCCAGTTACTGTTCCATTTACAAATTGAAAAGTTTAGAACACGTTTAAAGTGTATAATGGGACCCTAAACGGGTTTTCAATCGAATTTTTCGTTCGAATTTTTGAAATATTTCACAGATTACAATTTAGCTTAGAATAAAAAAGAAAAAAATGTTTTCTCTATACTGCGGCGTAGGTACTATTGACACGGACGCATGTGGAATAACGATCCGTTTTAGTTAGAAAGCGCTTGATTGCAGCTTTGAATCCGTACTACATGTAGTTCATACAAAATCAAAGGCGTTTTTCCTTTTGCCTTCCCTGTGTATTCAATCTTGGACTATACGACACTGATGTTTGTATTCCCGTCCTGTGATCTGTTTTATGCTCTGGTATAATTATGGAAAAGGGTACCTAAACATGTTAGTTTATGAATAGGGTTTGTCTTGATTATTCATTGTAGATAACCGTGGTGTTCCTACGTCCTGAAATCTGACATCATTTAAGAAAAATTACAATACAAAGAACTACATATAAAAGTTAAATAAATATAGTATTTACCGAAATTCCAAGCTTTCCACGCAGTTTGTTCTACGGGCATTTTCAGTACCAAATAAAGGTAACTGCGGCACAATTGTTTTGTAGCCGGATATGACTGAACGTTTCGTGTTTTCCTAGAAGTGCGAGTTCTGTTCAACGAGTTGTTGCCTAGCAACAAAAAGGCTGTTGACATTTACATTCGCTTGGACAAACTTTAGGTGGTATGTAAGTGGAGTTTTTGTATACTGTAGCGTTTGAATCAAATTATTTTTACTTGAAACAAAATAATTTGAAAATTAAACAGCAAAACAATCAAGTAGCCAAATCATCACATGTGTAGGTATTAGTATGAAAATGGTACAGCTTCCACAATATCATGATTTATTGAATTTATAACTAAATATTTGCTCTAATAACACCCGTCAAGCACCTACAATACAGTATTTCGCGAAACTCGTTAATCCCAAACAACGAAAAACAAAAATACGTAAAAGAAGGATTTACTTTATCACCGTTATCATAGTATTACATAATTTATTCAATACAAGGCTTTCTATACACAATGAAACCTACCGTCTGATAGTCATAAGGAAGGAACGTTTAAAAGTAATAACATCTCTTATCACCGTGTCATTTCAGTGCGAATGACACGCGTGCCCGACGCTCAGGATATGAGCTCCTTTCAAATGATAGATAACTGACACACTGCACCAAAGAATGACGAATGTAAAATGACGTGTTTACCGTCATATTGTGAATTTTGTGAATGATGCAGAATTCTTTTTCTTTATTCAGATCGAATACTGGTAGCAAGTAGTCAAAATTACTTTCACGGATATACTTAACGCAAGCATTTAAAGTAAAATCACCTGAAAGGAACATTTTAAATTATTGTAATTATCGTTTGTTCTTGCCTACATTTACAGAAAATCGTAAACACAAGCATGTGTTACATTTCTTTACAAAGGAGGTGAAGTAATTTGATATGCGAGGACGTGCAGGCGACACGCAGTCTGCGAAGTATAATCGGATTAATCGAGAGGCACTGGGAAGGTCCTTGTTATTCTTCATATAATGTCAAGGACGCCTTTGTTTACTTAAATAACTTTCGGTAAGAACTGCTCCTATGTTTCGTGCATGTTTCCACACCCAGCGTTTGGAGAAGTAAATTTTACAACGGAACATGAGAGGCCTATGTCCAGCAGTGGACTGAGATAAGCTGATAATTATGATAATAATATAATATGTAGGTACCTAGAGCCTATGTCTATAACCTATTTGCTACGTGCGATAGTCAAAGCTGCAATCATAAACTACGTACGAAATTATGATCACAGTTAGGATAATGATGATTACAGTTAGGAATTTGTACCTGACATAATAATGAAACCTACATATACATTATATGTAATATTATGTAATATTTTTAAAGAAGGATTAAAATTGTAGTTGTCCAATTACACTGAAGGTTTTTCATAATTGATTAATTAATTCAACAGAAGATTTGAATAATACGTAAATAATTATTCTATTGAATACTATAAAAATGGGTTTGGGCGTCTCTAACTTTGAAAATTCTTTGCATTTCGACGTCAAGACCCTATACAGTTATTGGGTCTGTCGCCGCCATAACTTTGACGAAAAATTAATTTAGGAAGCAATATAAAGTCTATTAAAAGTTGTTTTCACACAGCTGGAACTGTTAATCAAGTTAGCCGTTGCTATAAACAAAGTTAAGTCTGATGCGTCCGTGTAATAAAGTGAAATAAATAAAACTGATTGAAAGATATTTAATTTAAAAAAAAGATTAACGTGGTTTAGTAGTGGTAACTTAGATATTAACCCTCTCTTGATCTAAAAATGTTGTAAAAATATTCCATTTCAATTGAACATACGTCAGTAGCTTCTTATTTTAAAAGTTATTAGTAATCTTTTCTGTCAACTCCTTTTTAAGGATATAAAGCCTCTACATTTGACCGGGACTTTAAAAAAAAAACTTATTCCACGGGCAGCAAACGGGCCCTAGACAAGTTGCAAAACACTTGACGAATAGAATTTGAATCGAATGATAAATGTATGGGAATTAGTTACTATTTTTTCATTATATTCGTTTCTATTCTTCTAGCGTTTTGCAACTTGTGTTAGGCCCCGATATACATAACGGCCGAAATTTAGAAAAAAATATCACGGCAATATCACGGTAAAAAATCTTCTTCACATCTATACGCATCGTTTGCGCACCTTAACGTGGTTTCGACTCTGACACGTGTCTTTGCATAATTTAATTTCCTCATGAACTTTGTGCAGAAATAAATTTAATATATAATCAATTTGCAAATTCTATTAGATTTTGTCAAAGTAACAACATGTCTTTGATTTAGAAATGAAAGTTAACGGAGCAGAAATATTACTGTAATGTATTTCAATAATCAAAAGTATATTGAGTCATCCGTTCTGCCTGCTAGAAACAGAATCCATGACTAAAAACAGTTACATAAAAAATGTGCCTCAATATATTCATCAGCAACTGTTTAAAAAGCACGATTCAATTTTTCGCGACATTCTTTCTTTGTATTTCAATTTATGGCAGTCTGATTTTTAATATCATATATGTAGGTAAATAACTCTAAAAATTGGTTAAGCAACCATTTCCATTTAATTCCATTAATTCCAGAAAATACGAATTATATATACTGGTGTCATTGAACAAATGCAAATTGCTTCATTACCAAAAACACAGTCGATTAATTAACACTGACACCATTAAGATAATAAGTCTATCAACTTTTTCTTCTTATCGTATGGTTGCTGAACAGCCTGGTGTCAGAGTTTAAACCGCTTGTAAGACCCTGACATGGCTTCACGCACGATGTTTTCATTTGCCGTTTTTTGCGACTGATAACTAATTAACCGTGAGCACATGAATTCGAAAAGACATTGGTGCATGCCGGGATAACTGACCTTTGACATAACAGTCCAACGGTCATACCACTTAGCTATCACTGCTTTTTAAATCTATTATGATTTTAAGATTGTAAGTAGGTATAGGTATTTTATAAATACGCGTACCTACATATTATTGAAAACAAAATTATGCACTCTGAACAGGACAATAACAACCGATAAAATCTTACTGCAATGAGTAACATGTTAGTCATACTTCACGCATGTATGTCCCTACCTCTCATTTCAGGGGAAAAAATGCTAAACAGACCTCTTGACACGCACAAATACGAACGGCTATTTGAACGCACATTTTTTGCTCGCATTTCCAGCTAGAGTACGCGCGCGTGATTAATTGCTCATAACATTTTTATACAAACATGAACATGTTAAGGTAACGCTGATTATGGGAGTGTGTCGCGTATGACGTATACGTATACTTGTGTTTATCTTAACACGTATTTCTGCTTTAAATTATATTGGGTTGCTAGTAGAGAACATCCACTAGTCATGATACTTTAGTACCTACGGCCAGCTCACTCTGCGCGGCCAACCTTGCTACCAAGCTAACTCTTTGTTGATTGGCCAATTTCTGTATGATGGCATCACTATTGAGTTTGACATGTTTCCATGCAAAAATTAGAACGAGTCGATACAAAGATAAAGACGCTTCCAATTAAGATGAAAAGGGTTAACCAAATAGCCCGGCCAATATTCCTGGTAGGACATGGAAAATTGGGCCATCTTCATTGGATTTTATAGTAGGTGACTAATGTAAATTATATCTAACACCACCACCTGTTGACACCTTTAGAACTGTACCCAACTTTATAAGGGCTATAGGTATAAAAGCATATTCACAGTGTCAATCTAATTGCTGGAGATAAATATTAGTCGCGGTTGATATGTTTGAAATAAGACTAAAAGAAATAAGACTGCCTAGTTGGTCTAGGTCGTTAAGCGCAACTGCTGAGCACGAGGTCCTGGGTTCGAATCCCGGGTCGAGAAAGTGTTATTGGGTTTTTCCATTAGGATTTTCAGTAGCAGCACGGGGTCTGTAGTAATCTCCATATCGAGAAAATGTTTGTTCTCGAGTCATTAAATATTTTATCACAATTTTTTGTCTCGTAAACCCTACGTAGCCAAGTTTACTGTCTTTCAGTGGGTTTCATAACTATTGACGCGGAAATTATATCGGGTGGTTACATAAAAAATACATACTACAAAACTTAGGTGTCGTGTACAATGTATGCTAGATTTTTAATAACACATCTTTATGTTTCTGTTTTATATACCTACTGCTGATTTTATGAATAATAAAATATAGATATTTACAGTAAAGAGCTTATTTTATAAGGTTAGACAATTTTGTCGTAAATTCAACGAATTTATGAAGTTTGATGTTTAATTAAACTAAAAATTCATTCGCATATTAACACTTTTAAGAAAAATATGTACCACGCACTGACCTCCAGTAAAACAGGACTAATATTATGACTTCAGAAAACCCTGCTCCATATCTAGGGTTAAAAGCCATCTCTTAAGCCTGATTGGTGTGGGCCATTTGTTAACCCTTCCAGCGTCTGACCTCGGCGGGAGTGCATGATAAACGGCCGAACTTAACACTCCATTTAATTTTAACTGCCGTTTGTCTGGTGACGGGTTAATAATTTCATTTTAATTGACAGCCTTCTGCACTTTCGTGTAAAACATTATATCATTGATATTTTAAAATGTCACGTAGCATCATCGGACGTATTTTAATTATGATCGGCTATTTAGCTGCTACTGAGATTGAATTAAATCATGAGGTATGTTTGAAAAGTGCACTTAGGTACACTAAAATATTTATTTTCATTTATTGTTTTATTATGCCAAATTGGCATTACCCTTATCGTCTATAATGCACCTATCAATGATGATAAGGTTGCATTAAAACTTGAAAATACAAGTAACTATTTATCTGATTTTCTGAAACAAAAATGTGATCGACATTAAATGAAATTATGTTGAATTTTGTAATGATAGGGCATTACAAAATTCAACTTAATTTCATTTAAAATGACCGACTATCTCGAAACAACAATTTTTAATGTGTAATAATTTATTTATGAACGTTTTATCTGTCAGTTATTTTTAATTAGTTTGTTTGTGTTGCTGCGATAAGTTATGCTCATTATTACGTTACTGCATCAATTGTGATCACTTATTAAATTAGCCTCTATTATTGACTATCATGTAATGAGTGGCGAAATAAGGCTGTATCTATCTAGATTCTTTTAAAGCCTTAAAGTCTGGCCTTCTGGGCGCGATAAGTGCGATTATATGTGTGAATATAAAAAATATTAAGTTTGTATGTCTCTCTAGCTAGTCGGAAACTCAGGCATAATGACAGATCTATATACACCATGTTCTAAAATGTTTTTGCACTACTTCCTTTCCAATTAAAGGCACAGATGCACACTTATAACATACTTTGTTAGATCTAACAAAATCCTGATAACTATTTCATCGCAGGTTATTTTTATAGAACTTAATAACGTTGCATATCATAGATAAATCTTTTTCGTCTTAAAAGGTTATAAGTACGTAAGTATGACATGAATAATATTGTAGTCCCGTACTATATAAGTGTGCTACCACATAATTACATTATAAATGAGGCCACAACATTAGCTCCTTTAAGTAATTTAGTGTGCTCGTATAGTACGACCTATCCGTGATGTTTATGTAACGAACGTGTTGCGTTCTGGAGGTTTGATACCAGTTGGAAATTAAAATAGTTTTGTTTACAAATAAAATGTTCTTTGAAAGTATTTTATACTTTTATAAGCTGTTTTTAATCTTTTTCTAAAAATTACGGGTAGATAATTAATGATTATAGGTAATAGTCTTCTTTTACGTTGAAAGGTATCAAAACCAATCCCGTCGGCAATAAGCACTAAACACTTAAGAAAGTTCTCACAGGGGTTAAATTTAATTAAATAGGTAGTATCGAATTATAATAGAAGTTCACATAAACTAGTTTCAGTTAGTTGCTATACAGGACTACTAACTTACAAGCAAACATCTGTACGGGTTCCATAAACTGCACGCGGACTAGCAATCCGTTAATACATACACCCTTGTACGTACACTTCAACGCTAATACTTCACGTCCTGGACGGCTCTCGGATTCAGGCTATAGCTTAAAGGGGTCAAAACTCAAACGCCCGCTGGCAATTCATTACTCACTGCACCACCAACCAATTAGAGCTAAGCAAAAATTATTGAAACACCACTCTCATATTAATTTCATTGCCAGAGTAAAAAACTCAAAGGGACAGCCACGAAACACAGCTCAGTCTTTGTTTGTTCCAAAAAATTATGAACGAAATATTTCGCGAGAAAAACCCTTTTTAATGAAATTACAAAGCTTTGTTCGAGTGCTCGTGTTGTTTTTATTTATTTCGATTTATTCGTGTACGCTATTTAATCTGCGTGACACTTGATAAGGGTAGCTGGTAGAATAACAATAAAGCAATGCGCACACATATGTGCCGTGGATATTTTATTGAATGTCGCAATATTGTCAAATTACGATTTATTTATGGGTGCATTGACCTTTACAAATTGTATCTCTTTTTTCAACGGTGCCACGGTAAGTTTCCGCTGGTCAAAATGTTATTTATAGGCTGCATGATATGAAGACTTTTGATGTAAGAACCACAACATACCTAAATATCATAGAAATAGTTGACGACTGCCAACAGATTTCGAGCAATAATAATCGTGACCAATAAAAAATCATTAGGTTATATAGGCACCAGAATGTAATTACTTTTAATCACAAGTGGCTTTAATTAATTATAATAGTACAAAGTTTAACAAAAACTCATTTCCCGGTCTGTTAATTTAACCGCTATTCGTTAAGGAAGCTCAAAGATTTACGCATTATATTGATTGTCAGATCAATTTAATTAAATAATTTCATATTTGCCTCATCCTCAATTTATTTTTAGCGGCCGTAAAATATTGAAATACCGACCCACTCTCACATGGTTGATATTACGAATCCTTTCTTTATTGTTGGCTTAAATATAATTATCTAATTTCATTAGTATACACACATGTAGAGATTTTATACAATTTTGTATATTCACATGTGTTGTAGGTATATATACCTAGGTACTCATATATTTTTATACAATTGGTGACCCACAAACAAAATAATTATGTATGGAGTTGACATAATGTTACGACAAATTAGTTGGGTTGTCAACTTACAAAAATGTAAGGATGCCAATAATGTTGTAAAAATAAATAAAGCCAAAAAGACCTACAGTCAAAATAAAAAGATCACGACCCAAGTCAATAGATTTTCTCTTTTTTACGTTTCAGCACTTTGATTTATAAAAGCTTACACGAAAGCGTATTCAGTTTACCTTGATCCAATTCTTGGCATTCTCAACGAGGTCCGTCGTAACTTTGATCGTAATAGAGATATCGTCAACCTTTGCACCCTATTCATTGAGGGTCGCTTTTCCAGAATAATCAGATGTCAGTTTGCAATTTGTCGCGACTTCTTGTTAAAACTTTATTCATTTGTTCAATTGAATCTAGACTCTAAAGTTGACGACACCTGCTTTATTACTTAGGATAGCTATGAACTATTAAAACAATATTTATTTTATGCTAAAATTCCTTTTTTATCACTTTCTTAGTTTATTATTCATTGTCTTATCCTCCGTAAACCACCCTACACCGTAAGGTGTGATTCAGATTATGTTGGACTTCTAAATAAAGATTTTAAGTAAAAGGCAATGAAAATATTGTAAATAAATTTCAGGATATGGAAGTTATAATGCCCCTTAGAACTTATTAACCACTTTACAGAATTTACCATTTTTATGCAGTCTTACTCTTTATTCATTCTTAATGCACACATAAATAAAAATATATGTACAAAGGCGGACTTAATTCGGCGGCCTAAGGTGGCCTAAGGCATTTTCTACCAGTCGACCTTAGGGCGATGCAGAGACAAGTATTAGGTAGATGCACATAATAACAAAAAAAACTCTTTGAGAATATTAAAAGAAAAAACAGAGTAAGGTATACAAATTTTACTTTAATGTTTGATCAAAGTGTAAAACTAAAAATAAAGTTTATGAAAAACCTTGTAAAACCGAATACGGGTTGACATAACCTTTTTTTACCTATTGTAGCACCAACAACCCACATTGTGACGAACAAACAAATTCTAAAATAAATAAAATGGCTCGAATGTACATATTTCAAACGAAGTCTCACGTGACGTCATACCGAGTGACAAAGGTTAGTAAAACCACAAAACTGTGGCAAATAAATAACAAAAGTATCTAGACATTCGATATGACGCACTCATTTATGAACTCGTGTTACGGCACTGACAAAGAGAGGCAAAGGTGATGTTCTATTTGATATTATATTACGAGGAATTACGAAAGTTATCCCATCACTAGTTTATATCGGTAAAAGTATTTTTGGAATGTGCTAAAAGTTCCAATCGTAATTTACCTTTAGAATGAAAATTCGTCAATCATAAAGTAAAATAATAAGTAACAATTGTAGCGTGATAAAAAAATTGCATTCAGACTCTGAAATTCTAAAGCTCGGCATGACATCTGTATTGTATCATAAAGCTCTGCTACTTACATAACATACCGTATTTGAAATCTCGACAGACAAAGACCTAGACAGTGAACAGAGCTATTCTGTAATACATCAGGAACGGATACTCGAACAAAGATCTTGAAGTACTTTCAGAAGATTGTTGACACACTCGAAACGCAGAAGCCGGAGCTGACACGAACCATCCAGTAATTAAAATCAATCAAAACTCAACCTTAATACAACGAAATTGGGACTATACCAATCGTCAAGTTATATTTGTTCTAAAGTCTTACAAACCTCAAAGGGTTGTTTCTCGAGTAAGCGATATTAAACTTTATTAGAATGGAATAAATGTGATTGAAACTGCTTTAGCAAAGTTGTGCCAAGACACAATAGCATCAAATGTGAACATGGCTACGCAAAGCTGTACCTCATTTATCGATATTGTATCTACCTTAGTATATGCGATCATGTCGCTCAATATGCACGTAACCGAAATAGTGCTGTGTTTAACTTAACTCGATACATTTACTTTATTAGTGATTTGTAATAAGTATAATATTTTTACTTTTAAAACAATTATGATGTCCATTTTCTTTTCTAGGAAGTTTTATTATTACTTCTACTCAAGACATTGACGATAAAGCATAAGTAAATTAAACAGTACTGCAATTAAAAACGTTTATGAATTTTATTTAAGATCAATAACTTCGACAAAGCTGTAGTAAGTTTTTTAACGCAGAAACGAGCGATGTAACTGAAGAATAATAATTTTACTCGCGATATAAAAACTCTTAATCAATCAGCCTTTAAATTACCTTTCTTGAGTAATAAGATTTGACGCTGATACAATACAAGAATAGATATTTTTTATTGTGTAATATTATCGACACAATCACAACACTATGAGGGACGGAATTGCGCGCAACATTTTACGATCGCAACTGTCCGCTAATGTACGCAACTGTCCTTTCAGTCCGCTGTGGGAACATGCCAGCCTGTCTTTACGCAGCAAAATGTATGGAGGTACAATCATGTACAGCCATGTACTTCTTTTAACTCCGACCGTAGTAATAATGACGTGTATGTAAGCTTTGGTATGGTCGCGCACAGCTACTTTTTCACAATATTTTAGTACCACTTTCTTTCGTTAATTTATTGTTAAATATTATCTTAATTTAATTTCAAAACATCATTCATTGGCGGTATTCACCTCGATATAACATTATTTTAAACGCATGTAACATTTTGTAATAATATATGTGTGATACGGAATATAATGATAGTTTTTTGCCCGTTACTTATACGGGACCCCTGGCTAATGTCACCTCTGTATCGGCAAAAACAAACCTGCTTTCAAATAAAAAAAACCTCATCCAAATCGGTTCACCCGTTTAAGAGCTACGGTGCCACAGACAGACAGACAGACAGACATAGCGGTCAAACTTATAACAAATATATAAAATCTTTATTCGTAAACTATTGATATTGCTTATCAGCAACATACAGGTGTAACATTGACTATAAAACAATTCAGGAATTTGATAATATAATGTAAAACGCTCCCGGCCTTGTTTACGTAGAGATATTGAGGGTAAATAATACGATATACATTTAAATAATCTGCTTAGATACTATTTGTTTTACATAATAACATTTGTATATGATTTAGTACTGGTTGTATAATTTGTGTTAATGTTTTAGGCTGATCTGTTTATTTAAGAAGCCTAGAATTTATCAAGGACTCGTGTTCTAAACGCCACTTTTGTTTACACAAAACCTATTAAAGCTTCTTTAGCGACTGCCTGAACTCCAATACTTACAGTCAATGAGTAGGTAATAGTTTATAATTCAAATCTAAGTGCTTATACTTTTTTAAACAACCCGGGAACCTTATAAGCCACACATAAATAAATCTATGGTTGCGAATAGTGCAAATGACGTTCGAACGAAGTCTCGTTACAGATATTTTAACGCATAACCCGTTCCATCACTTAACAGCCAAAATCATACCCTCAAAAATCAAACCGATAACTAAACGGTTACAAAACTGTTTTATTATAACACGGCTGTGCTCGCCTGTACTCACCAATCAATCGAAGGCGCGACTCCATTCACTAACACATCACATGTCGATGCAGTGCGGCTGGTACACTCACGAACATAACGCATACAATAGTAAGCACTTGTGCGCTCGTTACTAGCTTAGTATGATCAACAAATAATGCGACTAATTAATAAATTTAACGAGATGGCTTTTCAGGCTCCAAAAGTGGATTACAAAAGGATCATCGAACCAATAGGCGAATAACCATATAATTTAATTTTGCGAAATAGAATTTCGAGACTTCTAAAATATTCGTATGATCAGTGAACCTCACAGTTTTACATGCGAGATATTGTATGCTATGTAAACGACGACGGAGTAAGTCTTAAATGTTTTTTTTTTAAATAGAATAAACAATTGCTGTTTTTTTATGAAACATTATCTTAATCAATTGAAATTATTAAAACTCACCTTAATAACCTATTACATTTTGGTATCGACAGAAAAAACAAATGAATGTATACCGCACGATCAACACAAAACCACCGAAATGATATTTTAAAAAAAAAACGAGTTCTTTTAAAAGCCTCGTAGCGGTATTGTTCTACTATAATGGGCTATCCTACCTACGTGCGTACATTACTTGATTGTTACCTGTATTGAGTGATTATTCAGGGCTATAGAATGGAGGTGTGCCTGGGGTCGATGTCCTTCAATTGTAAACCACAATAGACGATACACAATCGCGGTTTTAACTGTCACGTTGATGTGGTTCACTTCAGTGATTTCTATTGAAAAATACTTTTTACGCTTTGACGATATTGAGTCCTTGAAATTTTACCTGTTAAGCAAAATGGCAGATGGTTCGCCACTCACTTGTAACATGGCTTAATCCCTACTAGAAATACATTTTGTGTATTCCTTCTTCGAATGTTCATGTTTGTGCTTGCAATTGAAACTAAATTATTAATCAAAAGCACCCACAAAACAGACTGCATTCCTCGAAAAGCCACGTTGAATAAATAAGTCAACCAAACTTTGTACTTAATTCAATTTAAGCGTTTCAAGTGAGATAAATGGCGATTGTGTTTAATGGTGAAAATAGTCAGGTTAGCAATTTATCAACTGCAACTGAAATTCAATTTCGTTATTCGAATACCTACGTAGCGTGAAAATAGTCTTTATCGAATTCGACTGCATACTAATTTTCACTTTTCACAATTCTAATTGAATAAGGGGGTTCCTACATTTGTTTAATTAAAGATAGTTTTAGCTTTAAGTGATACAAAGCAGGTGCTTTGTCCGGTAGTCCCAAGTAAGCAGTGTTACGACTAAGAAAGGGCAAATATTGTTTCTGTAAAAATATCTGCTAAAGATTTAGTGAACGCAGCGGGTAATATAGTTTTATAAAAGAAGACAGAAAAAATAACTTAAAAATCTATATTAACTATTTACAAAATATAATAAATACTTAGTTAATAAACAATTAGTAGTATAGTTTTAATATACATACTTAATTAATGTGAACGAAATGTCAAGAAAAATCCAAATTGCAATTTATATAGTAGCTGATATGAGTAGGTATGTCCCATTCGACATTGATAAAAAATCGTCTACGCAATATATTTCATTGAAAGCGGTATTTATTGATAGCTTTGCAAAATGGTAACTGAATTGTATTACGGTTTGATTCAAATTATACCAGTTTGATGTCCCTGTCACTGATAATTTTATGTCAATTACTGTCGTACTGACAGCTCGATGGTTGAGAGTGAGGGGACTTTAGGATTCATTTATGATTGGTAGGTTTTATTTTATGGGGATAAAAATTATGATACCGAGAATATTTATTTGGGACTGACATTGAAATTGTAAAAATTCTGAAATGTAATATAATAAAATGTGGATTTGGTGTTGGAGATAGCCGTAACTATTTATCAACACTTCAGTACAATAGTAAAAGCAATTTTGTACCAATCTAATACACCATTATTGTTCTACAATCCATTTGACAATAATGTTAGAAAGTAGGAGTCAGCGTTACTGAGTTGCAGACGTGACATTTAGTGTAGAAGGCAAATCTAAGTCGGTGCTAAACTCAGGTGCTAAGTTTTGTCATAGTCATCTGAATTTCAGGATATCACCAATTACAGATTTCATAACAATTTTATCATAGGCTTTCATGTGTTGCGTGTCCACATTAGTTGAATTATACACTTGAGGACACTAATTTATCTAGATCTAGATTATAAAAAAAGCATATTAGATCATTAGTTCATCAAATGAGAATCTCAAAACAAAGAGTTCATAGTAGGTTCCAAAACACTATGACAAGTCTGCCCGCGTAAATTTATGACCTATCGACAACCTACATTGATTAAATTCATATATTCAGATTCTACAAAGACCGATGCCATTTACTTTATCCGTCTACGATAAGTCAAATATTCCCCGGTGATAAAACGTTAGAATGAATTGTTAGTGAATGTGGTCAATGTGTGTCACATCGATAGTTTATGTCCAGCTTGATAGCGCTGCCTGCCTATCGCTATTTCAGGACATTACACACGTCCCAGTTTATCTCAAACATATAGGCTTCCTGCCTTACATATTCTTCTTACATCTAGATACCTACGTTATTAATTGTGAGCTATTAGGATGTAAGCATGAGGTTTATTGCATAAGAGCCGTTAAAAATTATGCCATGAACTTTTAGTATTTATTTATTTACACTCTCACTTACCTTAATCATTTATATAAATATGACTAAAGAATTTGGATGCACTAGAAAAATAATAGTACCTAAGTAGGTAACTAACTAACTACGTAGGTACATAGATAACTTAGTTGGTAGGTAATTATTTTTGTAGAGCTTGCTTCTGTAAACAATATAGCGACAAAGGTATGTAACGTCATTTATTACATAGAATAAGTCTACTAGACAAAACTGCAACAAAAAAGGACAGCTTCTCATTCCCATTAACATCGCAGCACACCTACAATACCGTAAATTAATTATTTTTACGTAACACTCCATACGTGAAGTTCTATGGAATAATAATCAGCATTGAAGTTGCAGTGAACAAAGGACCTGTCTGCTGCCAGCCGTATGCGTCTTTGTGTGACACGTATGTAGTACATAGCATACATCCTGGGTGTGAGTGAAGTGATGAGGACGAATATTGAGATTGTTTGCCTATGCAGCGTGATTTCTGCTTGAAAGTTCATCCGCCTTTTGATAACTATCAAGAATGTGATAGAATATCGAGTGTGATAGCGCAAAACTCAGACTAAGATAAAGTCAGCGTCTGAGACAGCAATGGGTACCGTGTAAAGCAGGGCTCGTTTTGATTTACAAATTACATTATAAAAAATGTATGGATATAAAAATACATGGTTACAAATACCTAATAGAATTTGCTTACGAGTTTAAAAACCTCAGATATTGACCAACGTCTCAAGCTAATTATATTTTAATTATAACATCAAGATGAATGAATTCATTTATTGAAAGTTAACAAAGCTATCCGCATTAAGAGAAGTATAAAATAATTCCAGACAACATAAGAGCTATAAATTCACTCGCTCACATTCATTAATTATGACATGTAAATAATTTATGTAGGAGCCTGTGACCACAATTCTGTTAAAGTATTGTAAAGACGATAATTATTTATTTGTTAAAATAAAGTGCGAATAAATATAATTGTATTGAGGTGTTAACGAAAACAAAAAAAATAAGCTCAATGCTTGCTAAGGGTTTTTTGTTTTATACATAAATCTTTTGACTTTGAAGTTGTACAAATGCTTTGTTGCTTGACCCATCCAACCGCATTTATTTGGGTCGGAAAAATGAAATGTTGATAAAGACGACACTGAATTATTCTGTACCCACCACGCACGGCATTCCTTACTGCCGAATTAGGTAGCGGCCTCCTAAATTAGGTCAAGAGAAATTATTGTAATCACATCTAATTTTAATAAACAATTTGATTAAAAAACACAAAATATTGCTCCAAGATAAGTCCATAAACGGACAATGCCTGTAGCACAATATTTATATTTTACGTATAAGATATTCTGTGTCAATACAAATACGTCTAAGTCACAAAAGAATCTCCAATCATAGACATCTTTGTGACGAAAATAACATCCATTAAACGACGATCCCTGGCATTAAACTAAGTTACTTCGCTTTGTCCGTCATCTGGATGAATGAGGGGGGCACGGCAGCTCATCTCAAACTGGCGACAATCATTTGGCGACAGATATTATTATAGTAAAGCATTCTCTAAATAAATATTTGCTAACAAATAGAGTAAGGTGTGAATGTTACGAAATATGACGAAAAAGGGTGTAGCCGCAAAAAGGTGAAGAACAATAATAGTGGCAAAAAGAAATTGTATACATGAAAAATTAATATTGGAATTACAGATCTCTCCAACAACATCGTTTTAAACAGCAATTATTTATAAAGCAATTCATATCTATAGATCATACTTACAACTATTTGTCTACAACACAGAAGTCCAGTCCCTTAGCCACCTCACTAATTATAACTTCTATATTTTAATTATAATTATTTAACATTAAGCTTTTTAGCTGTCAGGCTTAGTCACACTCAATTACATAGATAATAATAATATACCTAATAATCTTCAAAAAGTATAATTTTAAAACAAGTATGGATAATAGGTATGTATCTAAACACGAAACTCAGACTATAACAAGTTGCGGAGTATATTACTCAAGTCACACCGCTATGGGAGTTGGCAGCTCAATGAATTCTCGTAAAGTTGGAAACAAGTTTAAAACGCTTTTGTTGAGTCGTGTAATGCCTCAACATGTGTCTGCATATCAATATCATTTACATACAGACTTTTAATAAATACTTGTAGGTATTTATTGCTAAATGTTGTTAACAAGGTGTATTATTATCTGATTATTTTAATTAACTGATAACTGACTGCCTCGTTGGTCTAGTGGTCGCTAAGCGCGACTGCTGAGCAAGAGGTCCTGGGTTCAAATCCCGGGTTGGGCAAAGTGTTACTAAGTTTTCCATTAGGTAATTCTCAGTAGCAGCATGGAGTCTGGATTTGTGCCCGGTTGATGGCAATAGGCTCGCCCCCTATTACATTGGGACTTACAACATAACCGGCGATATGTGGGTGTACTATATGTACACCTGTGCCTACCCCTGCGGGGAATACAGGCGTGATGTTATGTTATTTTAATTAAGTATATCTTTTAAATAAATAAGAACATAAAATATTACTAACGGAAAGACAATGCCTATTACTATGACTAAAGAAAATATTAGAATGATTGACAAACAGTGATTAAAAAAATAAAAATTTACTTCTCAATTAAAATTAAATGTCATTGTTTTATCTTTAGCGAATTAGAAAGTACAATAGATCATAACTTAAATTGTATGAAGTCTTCAGAGCCCGCACGCTTTTTGTAACACTCCCGATGTAAACCACCAGCGTATTAAATATGGCTGCCTTAATACCACGTGAAGCAGCATTCATCATTTTCAGTTGCATCTCACCGTTGAAAAGACGTGTTCCTCTACTTTGTGTGTTCTTAGTTCCGTCGGAACAAAGGCTATTACGAGCTGCGTCTGATGAATGCTGGGATACCTCGCAGTTAGCTTTGTGCAGACTTTATGAAAGCTCTATGTAGATATATCTTGTGGAAAATATGTGCAATCCTGTATATTGTAAATGGCTGTAACTTAGCAAATATGTGTAAGTAATATGTATTATAAAAGATTACGAAGTGTAGTATAGGGGAACTTACTTTTAATGTTGCCGCTACTATGATTTTACTGTACGGAAACCAGTGTATCTATTAATAATAACCAAGGTAGGAAAACCGCATAGTCCTTGAAATAAACAGCCAAAAAAAATTAATAATAAGATAAAACAAAACGGAGCTAATCGTTTGCGGCAACGTCGCGCGTCGTCTAGTTTTCTTAGCGTGTTCATACGTAATAACCCTCCCAGCTCCGAGTCCTAAATAAAGCCAATTTTCTAACCACAAGGCAACGTAAGGTTAAATATTAATAAAATCTCTTTTTGAATTTGGCTAGAAAATTGCATTTTCAAAGAAACCTTACCGAAACAAGGCCATTACTTACATGCGCATTACCGAATACATCTGAATAATACCAGTTTAAACCGGCTTAAGCTGGTGCAGGGAGCTCAGAGTTAACGAGATTAGAATATAATAATGTGAAACTGGACCATTTATGGCCACGCTAGATTTTATACTAGTTTTGATAAAGTAGCTGATAATGACGTAACTTATTATGTTCACATAGGAAGATATTTTTTTCCTTTGATTTTTTGAACCTACTTAAAGAAATGGCAGATTAGATCAAATCTACAACTTTAGCCAATAAATAAAGACTAAATTAACGATATTCTACCAATAACATACATTATTTATCAAGATCTGAAACAGGTAGTATTCTAACGCGATAGATTGGTACCTGCCTGCCATATAGAAACAAGAAACATAATAAAGAAAGCATTTCCGTATCAATCAATTAGTGTCATATTTCAATAGTCTGCAGCAAAACAAAAAATAGAATACCATATTCTGCGGTGTGTACCTTTGAAAATTGGCGTCATTTCCTCGATATACGATATACGACCTGTGAACTGAGCCGTTCGGTTGCCGGGATCGCTAGCCCTAACGTGTGGTGGAAACTTGCTAGGGTTGACTGTTTCATTTACCATACATTCTTCAGAAACAACTTATACAATTGCAGCCAGACAATCCTCTCCCAAAACCAGGCGATAACTACCTGATATACATTTTATCGACAGTAATTTATTGTAATAAACTTCGAAAACCACTTACATTATTCTACGAGAATATTGGCAAGATACATGCAAAAGTAAGTACGATATTACAAAGGTTTTGTTTCTTTTTGTTATCGGGGGAAACCCTTCAAATCGCATCCGGCCCCGTGACTGAAGCACATAGTGATCGTTTTAATAAATATTTGAAAGAGACAATGAGAATAGCTGACATTGGTATAAAAGTAGAAATAGAAAAAACTTATGAATAATCGTAATACCGTTTTCAAAACCATTTTCCTATTAAAATCTCCCCGTCCTAATAAAAGCTAATACTTGTCCCAGTTTCTTTGAGTGTCAACCCTTAAACCAGTAGGAACGCGTACCGTTCCCGGAGCTATTCGACATAAATATCCGTCATATTGAAATATTTTTAAAATTCGCAGAAGAAAAATATAGTGGGGGCTTACATAGCAACCATATTTGAGATCCTTCCACCTGGGAAATACAGATATACACGTGACTAGAAACTGTTGAAATATGGTTTTTGCTTGAAGTTTTCAAATCTAGTATTTTGTGTTCAATAATACTTGGGGCTGATTCGAGCGGAATGTAGATGTGTTATTGTTCGACTGCTTGCCTATGTCCTTCGGGAAACACAGAAATTATAGCATAACTAAACAACAATTAATTTTAGTTTCTATAGAAAACACAATATTGTTATTACACAATCTTAGCTGCTAAGACTGTCCCCTTACCATGAACTCTCAAAGCAGGATAGTTTACGTTGTGAAAGCGAGGCGCCGCGCCGCGCCGCTACGCGCAGTGTGATGCGGCGTCTCGCTTCCACAAAGTAAACTGTCCTGTTTTAAGAGTTCATGGTAAGGGGGCTGATTCCTATATTTCTGATCACTAGATACCCCACCCGGTCCTTTATTGTCTTGAATGAAACCAGTAAATAGAAGAATAAGAAACGAATAGCAACAATATTCCTGCAACGTTTCCTATAATCTTATACGATTACACGATACCTATTCACAGCAATATGTAAATCGATTGCATTCAGATTGCATGCAATGCGGCGTTCCCGATTAAATTATACTAGGCATTGTGGAGCTGTTACACTAGTCGAGGCGATATTTACGTAATTACTAAGTTAAAATATCTTATAATTAATTACGTTTCAGCACTATAATTTGTTTTTAAAATGTATCAAATAGAACGTATTAGTTGTATTATTCTTTGTTATGTTCGGTTAAAACTGTTGAGAACTTATTTTACTTCTTTTAGGTAAAGAGATAAAGATAAGATAAAAATGTTTTATTTTGTGAAAACATGAGTAAATGTACAAGTACATGGTGTTATGCAGTAAAATGTGGTATCTACATGTTTTGCCATCAATGGCGTACAAAAATTATAGGTGGTGCACAGCACCTCAACTTAAAAAATAATATATACCAGTAGTACTAGTAGAACAACTAATAAAGATACATAATATGTAGTTCCTATCTACAAAGTATTTTAATTTTAATTCAACGAACTCACTCACTCACTGGTACATAATATATACCAGTAGTACTAGTAGTATATAATAATATATAGTAATAGTAGAACTACTGGTACTTTATATTTCGGCGGCAGCGAATTTTTAGTAATGTCTAAGCGGCCCGTAATAGTCCAACTACAGGCAAAATTGACTCAGAGGGGTTCTCCTAAACACCGGAGCCACAAAGATCATATTCTTTATAAAACTGACCAATTACTTTTCCAATAAAAACCTGCAAAGGCCGTGTGGATGAGACAAGTCAGCCAAAATAAGTATTGATACCTTTAATTGCTTACGCAGTTAAGCCCCATTAGTTCTTATTGTAGCACATATACAGAAATTAAAACAAAGAGTTTTAAGTCACTCACTCACTAACATTTCAATCGCAAAAGTTCCTGCAATATACCTACTACAGACTAAAGTGACAATTGCGAAATAACCAACCGTTTACATTAATTGTTCGCCCGAACGCTCTATATCAAGCCAGTTATCGACAAATGTAAATGAACCATTAAGTTACAGCCTCGATGAGCAGTTTGCGGGAATATTCGTTAAACAATTAGTCAGGTTTAGTGAAACATACATATTTCAATCGCTCTCACCAATTTTATGAAATTTATTTGATATTTAAATAATAATATAAAATTAATGTACTCTCGGTTTTTTTGCTTTACAAAATATACCTGTCCCAGGTCCCTGCGTGCATAAAAAATCTAAAAAACGGAGTTTACAAAATTTTGCTAGACATATATGGTAACCAGGAAAAAATATAGATACTCTATGAGACGCAATACAAAGAGATTGTAGTGTCGAAGCACAAACCATTGTTTATATCGGGTGCTACGAAATAATGTGGCGTAGCGGTATTGTAGCCGATTGCCGTAGCGACGTTTTATGACAAGTAAAGTCAATGGCACGTTACCATGTTAGGTTGATAGCGGGTCAGCGTAAACGCAACTACCGAAGAGCTTTCATTTTGTTTGTAGTTTATTTTTATTTCGCACCTAATCACTACTGTCAATGACGAAATAATAATTATAAAATGTTTTAACTACGTACCTACACTAAAACATGTAATTTATTTGTATAATGCTTGTAAGCCAGAAACCTTACAATACTCATACACTGATATAACAACTCAATTACTCCAACTCTCTTGCACGTAACAGAATTATAAAACGATTCAGTACCTTAATTAAGTGAGTTAAAACAATATTAAATCCTTGACAAATGTTGATTAAATTAACAGCTGATTTGAACAACCTACGCGAAATCTAAGTCGGCGGGCGCCATAATCAAATTCAATCCTCAAACACGGCCGCACCATGAATATTCATGCGACCGTACTATCGTAAACCGTCATGTCCAATACGCGCCGTGTAAGCATACATACGCAATTAATTAATTGCCAGCCAGCGTTAGGCAACATCTGGGACATAGACACGGGTCGACGATTAAATTTTATGATCGCAGCAGATGTTCAGTGTTGTTAATGGGCGCATGCAATCACTGATGCCGTTCGGGAAATTTGAATTTAGAATGACGTGCTAAATCTGGATGCATCGTGATTAATGGCCATGTTCAGATTGTATCTAATTAACTGATGCAATATTTAAACTGAAATATACTTATTTTAACTGCACCTACATATATTGAATAATTATATTTTCATTTGAAATATACGAGAATTTCCATTCACTGCTCCATCAATTTAAAAAAGCACTGCCAAGACATAATATTTAAATTTCCGAACTATTAAAACTATGTAAATTATGCACGACAGTTGGACCTCGCTTGTACTGAGTAATTGGATCACAACGACGGCGACGCGGCGCACTGCAGTGCAACTAATAGCCCAACTTAATGCTGTCACATACAGTTTAAATTATATTGATGTTTATTATACATCGATTTATGAGTTACTAGAATGTGACTATATTAGTGATGCAAATACCTAATTAAATATATTTAATTTATACAACGTTTATTTTTATCAACGTGGATGAAGCATAGCATCCCCTTTCTTTTAGACTCAGCATTTCACGATAATCAATCAATTTGCTGAGCGTGTTTATAAATTTTATGGGCTTTTTACAATGTACCATATGAGATAAACCACTTGGAAAAATACAATGAATTGTCTCTTTACAGAAAATTTCCAAGGCGACATCGCAATACCAAACGTAGACTACTTCAAGCCGCCAACGCCCGCGCCTGTATCGAAAATCAATAAATCTCTACAAGAAGAAGTGGAGAGATTAAAGAAAGAGGTGCTATTAGAAGGTCTGCAAGTAGAAGAGGAGGGTCTCCCTGATATATTAAGGAAGCGGACAAAACAACCACTGCCATTGTCACAAGAAAAGCCAAAGAAGTACAACGATGCTGTGTTAATGACGAAGGTTTGGAACTTCTGTAAAATTCTGAATCTACTTACAAATATAATAATGATAATATGTAGTTCATTATAATGAAGTTCGATGTAGAGCAACTTATTCCTCTTTATAATACTTTTATTATTACTTCATAATATTATATTTGAGATTTTATCAAAGAATCCTACATTAACGATAAATCCACTTAAACGTTTTGATGTCACGGAAACTTATTTCATGAAGATATTATCAGAGCCTCAGCGTTCAATTACCACCTGTTGCGACCCAAATTGTTGTAAATAAGTACACAGGGAACTCTTTGAACCAAGGGTGTCTTACATTTACAAAATAACTTGTTGTTGAGTATTTCCAATTAGGTAATTTGTTATTTGATCTTGTTTCATAAGAGGAATTTACTTTACAGGAAGCATGCGAAACAATTTGTCTTGAATTAAATGACTTAATTATTCTAACAAGACTTTTTTTTAAGGTTTTACCACCGGGTTTGGACAAATCGCTGTTGTTAAAAAACGGCAAATTACCTCCGGATGAAATGTTAGATAATTACACTAATGTGTCCAATCAAACTAAATCGGAGCACTTAAACCAAACGACGGTACAAGATAACCTAACTGAATCGGATAGTTTAGAACAAGACGGTGTTTTAGTTGTAAATGTATCCACTAACAATATTCTTAATTTAGAAGAGTTATACCCGTACATACAAATATCAAATGTTTCCAATAAAATGGATGAGATCACCAATAAGATTCAGAGTAATAGTAGAGAGATTACTGGAGATTCAAAAAACA
Organism: Abrostola tripartita; assembly: GCA_905340225.1. Classification (NCBI taxonomy): domain Eukaryota; kingdom Metazoa; phylum Arthropoda; class Insecta; order Lepidoptera; family Noctuidae; genus Abrostola; species Abrostola tripartita. Next base: position 5,834,193 of record HG996494.1, read on the forward strand.
ATATCAAATTCAAAGATATGCCTGAGAATATTACAGTTGCTCCTGCCCCTACAAATGGTGTTCTGCCATCGAATGAGCAAGAAGAAGATAAATTAATAAATAAAACAGATATGGATGTACTAGGGAAGTTACTAGAACCAAATTTATTGAGACCTACTGAAAGTCTACAAAATTTAATGGAGGAATTTAGTGGTAGAAGAAACAATAAGCGAAGAAGACGAAGACACGGTAATGGAAGACGGTATGGTTTAGTTTTAATTTTATTATAATTCTATCTCAAAAACAAATGCCTATAACTCTCCTAGTCAGAACGTATAATTAATTATATTTGATGCAGCAAACTGGGAAGATACAAATAGAATAGCAAGTCTCTAGACTATGTAGGATAAAATTATTTTTATAAAAGAGCTCAAGTTTGTTGAGTTATTGCATTCCAAATCACTCGCGTAATTTTCAGCTTTCTTTTATTAAACTTCCATTGACTGAAATAATGTATGTTCTCGCATAATCTAAATTAAGAATTAGAATCGAGAAAACGTAACGTGAAGAAAATATATTATAAATATTTCTTATCGTCTATTCAATATTATAAATCTTTAATAAATTATTTAATAAATATAAGCTGATTAAAAGCACTACAAGGTTATTAAGGCTAAAAGGGCTTCGTATAGGAAGCCCTCATATTGCCTTCAATATTATCAGAAATATTAAAATGACATCGTCAAAAGCTTCACTCGTGACTTCATTAACAACAGGCCAGATACTTTCATCTTACTCTATAAATACATAGATGTATCAGATTGTATGTAAAAATTGTATTTTGTCTCTTTAATGTAACTTTTAAGAAACAAATATTTTTTGCGATACTTAGTTATAAGATTGCAAAAGAACCGCTTTTACAATTAGTGATAATATGTTTTATTATTAAGCATTTGCGGCACTTAGTATCATAAAATAGTCCGTAGAAAGATAAATATAATAGAATACATCATTTAAAAAGACAAAGCAATTAGTAAGACCATGTATTCAATAAAAGGTTTCACGGATCAAAAGTTTCCAACAATCAACGTTCCGTCTTTAACATTTTTCTCTTCATGAACACTGGTGTTCTAATAAAGGCTCATTAATTTCTACTTCAGTGCACTGCGCATTTTTTACTCACCATCGTACTGCAAAGGATCGAGTCTATTGAATCCTGTGAATAAGCCTCGTTCCGTAATTGCGCCGACTGCGGCTTCTTACTTTAATATGTTTCTTTTAACTAAAGCTGCTGGGAGTCACGGAATTTTGGAATGTCTTGAATTAGTGAATCCTATGTATGTTATAACTGTGCAGTTCGTCAATACATTAATTACTTAATTTAATCACCTTCATTAGACCTTTTAATGTTAGTTATGCCATGCTATCAAATAATCAAAAACTGATCCGTATCATAAACGTAATCATCATCATTTATCTAATTAAAATGCCTTTTTCTGCTGAATATATCAAATGAAACCTTAATAATATAAGAACATATTTTATTTCAGGTTAAGAAACGTGCACTCAAGCGAAAGACTTGGCCAAAACACCCTCAATTCAACAGACTCTAAAACGGAATCCCATTTTGTAAGAAAAAAGTTTTTTCGTCACCACAAGAAACACAACAGTGGGGAACATAAAACAGATATCGAAAAGAAATTTGAAATACCCGAACACGAGTTTGAAGAAAGATTTGAATTGAAACCACCTCTGAAAGCAAACGTTAATAGGACAGACAACCAACAATTTAGTGACTGGTTTTTTCGTGACGATATGGAGGACTTAGAAGCAGCAGAAAGTAATTTTTATAATAACACTGAGGTAAGTTTGCAAAGTGTTTCAACGCAATAGAATCAAATCTTGCTGCAAGAAAATCTCTCGCTTGCAGAAAATATTTGCAAGGATGATACATAAATGAAAATACGACCAAAAAATTCCACTTTTAAACATTTTGAGTCATCATATTGCAAGGAAAATCTGTTTATGGCAGAACACAGCAACTAGCACAGAAATGAAGACTAAACCACCTCTCTTGTCATTGGAATCGTTATTGTAATACTATCGCATGTTAGAAGACTAAGATATTCCAATTACGGATCTATTACCGCCTTGTCAGCGATTAAATCAATTACCGTCCATTATGTAAATTGTGTAATTGGAGTCCTAACTTAAAGGCACTCATTAAAGTAATCTGCATAATACGGATTAGGAAATAATAGAATGTGAGCTTTCGTATAATGTTCGGGTGGATTATTTTTATACAATACCTAAATTAATTTAATTTATAAGTTATTTCCTTCAGCATAAAACTTTTGTATCTCTAAATATATTTGAATGAACACCTTCAATATTAAAATAGAGATTCTACAAATATGTTCGTACCGAACGAGTAGTATCGTCATAAAACAGTCACGTTCAAGAGTTTCATTTAAAATTCATATTTCTCAGGCAAAAAAGCGACATCGCACAATTCGTGCAGCAACGAACAGGAAGGAAAGGATTTGGGAGAATGGCGTGATCCCGTACGAGATCGACGGAAATTTTAGCGGAGCTCACAAGTCCTTGTTCAAGCAAGCTATGAGGCATTGGGAAAACTTCACCTGTGTCAAATTTGTCGAAAGAGATGCTGATCTGCATAAGGACTACATTGTGTTCACTGAACGGCCTTGTGGGTAAGTTTACACACTTGTATCTTCTTATGTTTATAACCGCCTTAAGAAAAATATTTTGGGTGTATTGTTTTTCTTTGTGTGTATTTTAGCGATATCGCTATAAAGAGATATTGATTATGTTTTTTTGTTAAGAAGCGTATTCTATCGTATAAATTGTGTAAACATCTAAAAGTATTGTATGGTATATTAAAGTTAAACAATCGTTCCCTTTAATGTGACAACAAATCTCATCCTTCCAAATTGTTTTAAATTCGACTGCAATACACCATAAATAACATTAGGTATTGTAGTATAGTAGCGTTGGAAAGGTTCTGGCTGCGATATCATTCGGAACCTAATTAGAATTGTATGGTAGCGCAATTTGATCGACAGAATAAAATATACTGATTGTTTCCTTCCTTTTTATGCTATATCAATGACAAAAGGTATAATTTCGTTATTGATATTTTATATCGTTTATGAAATCAACAATATATTGTGCAACGTCTTGTTAAAATTATAGTTTTATATATAAATTATAAATTTAATAAGAATATTAGGAAGGTAACTTTCTTATGTTTATCTATTGTAACCAGTTTTTTATTCTTTGTGATGAGTCGTGACTATTTATCCTCCAACATGATCGCAGTGCTGTCACCACTTGGGATAACATTATTACGTAGAGAAGGCATTGCATATTCTTGATAAAAATAAATTGAGCGTCATACTATGAGGTCAGAAATAAAGAATAGAAATGAGGTGAGGTGATATTAACGCCTAAGACACTTGCAATCTCTCTTAGTGCTTTAGACAAATGGCAAAACGCTAGAAGAATACAAATCGAATATCGAATAGAATCGAATCGAATGAAAAATATATGACCTGACATAACTTGGGACAAATACATATGTGTGGATCATCAAATATTTGTCCCATGCGGTGATCGATTAACTATTAATCGTTTAGTAACATAGGCAGTTAAAGTTCTATCATTTCCGTTATTAGTGAGAAAAAAAAACCTCTTAATCTATTAGATAGATGCATCCCGCACTAGATGGTCTGTAATAACACCACACTAAGATAAAAATAAATAATAATCATTATTCAGCAAGAATTTGGCAAAAGCCTTTGGCAGCTAAAACTTTATTTGTGACATTTAATATAATTACGACTTATGTTTGCTGTACTGTTGTTATCCATGACGGTTAATGTTTGCAATAAATTATTACGTTCCCTCTTACATTATGTTTCCGCTAATAGGAACTAATATTTACCAGTATTATAAAGCTGTGTTTGTTTGTTGAGTTGAACGCGCTAATCTCAGGAACTACTGGTTCGAATTGAAAACAATTTTTATGTTGGATAGTCTATTTATCGATGAAGGCTATAGGCGATAAAACATTTTAAATCCACGCGGACGAAGTCGCGGGCGGAAGCTAGTACTAGATATTTATATCACACAAAACAAAGCAGAAAAGCTTTTCAAAACTAAAATATTTTAGTAGTCTACTTCAAAATCGATTTACGGTCACAACGATGGCTTTAGTTTCTACTACAGGGACAATAAGACTTATTATTAACCCACTAAATCTCAATAAAGGATTTGAAATTGAAAAACCAAAAAATTTAATTGCATTTGCATGTTTTAGTTGCTGCTCCTTCGTTGGCAAACGCGGGAGTGGAGCTCAAGCGATATCAATCGGCAAGAATTGCGACAAATTTGGTATCGTGGTTCACGAGCTGGGTCATGTTGTTGGTTTCTGGCACGAGCATACGAGACCGGATCGAGACCGACACGTGCAGATCATCAGGGACAATATTATGCTAGGTAAGTGAATCTTACTACAACATCACTTTGCGGTGGAAGATCTTGTAAGGTGATTAGAAGGAATAATGGTAGCTTGCACATTAGCTATAGGTGGTATTTATTACAACAGAAAGAGGTACGGTGGTTTACGGTTGGTTTAATAAAATAATAGAGGATCAATCAAAAAAATTGTCAAATTATATATACATTGGTAATAGTAGGTTCAATAATTAATATTATTTTTTTGTTAGATAGATTGCACTTCTCTTCATAAAATATTTACTGAGCTTTGTTGTTGCGCCTACCATGTAATCTCTGCACCACCCTAGGGTTGAATGGTAGAGAATGCCTTAGACATTAAATCCACCTATGAACACACTTTTTTTACATGAAGTTTAAATAAATAAATACATGTTAGTATTATTTTATGCATCTGTAAACAATTTACTAATAATTACGAGTAATAAATACAAAGATTAAAAGTCATCTGATAAGTGGCTATCATCGCCACGCATAATAAATAAGCGCATAAAAAATCTCTACATCATTATCAACTCCAAGTTGCCAAGCGCTAGCTAAACGAATTTGTACAAATACCTACATAATCGTTGCGAATCCGTCCGGGTCCGTCGGCCTAAACGATAGGACGCACAACCATTCATGAGTATCGGACTAAAACGAAACGGTTAACTCGGGCACAATGTCACGGCTGTTTGCTTGTGGTTGACCTCTACGAGCGTGCAGGTCAGCCTACAGATAGTAACGTATAGGGTTGTATCGCACGTAATGCAGTACTCATGGTTGACACCGATACATTTAGTATACCAACGAATTTTTAATTCATATGTATGATATCAATATTGATATATTTCTTTCTAATTACCGCTCGCGACTCTGTCCCGCTTAAAAATTTAGCGCATCGTTTCCAGAATAAAATCTAACTATGTACTAATAATGTCCTTCCTTAAAGTGTAAGCTGTTTCCACATCTAATTTCATTACGATCGGTCCTATGATGAGAGAACTAACAGACAGTCTATCTCATTTATAATAGTCAGTAAACCGAGGTAGTAAGGAAAATTGAGATGATAAAAGTTTGACAGTTTAAATGACCTATAGGTAAGTCTAGTCTGATAGTGGCAGCAAGACAGTTTTCTATTACAATCTATAAACATGTAGTCAAAACATCTGTCGTATTCAATCAGCTTGCGAACTCAATATAACTATTTATCTTTAATCATTTAGGATAAGCCTCAACATGTAAATGAGACACGACTTGGAATCCGCTTATTCAAAACAAGCGACACGTGCGACTAAGAAGGATATAGATTGTAGATGTTATAAAAATAATATTCTGATGGTAGGTTCTTACCTAATTATGCTGGAGAATATAACATTTTACAAGTTAGACATACCTACCTACCTCATATTCATAGTTTCGATTTAGCTACATATTGTACGATCATCACACCATATTATATTACCTACTGCTTTAGACAAGTGGCAAAACTTGACGAATAGAAATCGAATAGAATCATGAATGTATGGGGATGACATAATATTTCGACTATGTTATCGATGACATAAGTCAAACCCATATATTTTTCATTGATTTCATGACCACTATTCAAGTGAGGATCCCATTTTACTAAACACCATCGTATATTGTATGTTCAGCCACCTTGAATTAATTTGGATGCACGAGCCAAGAAATTGCCTCCGTCATACCCACGTTACTCTAGCGCTCTCAGTTATCATCTACTTCGACTTTAATTAATCTAAGGAGTAGTGGAGCTTATAAGTGTCTCTAAAGAAGTGCGTAACCATAAACAAAGCGTACGCACTCAGTGTAGGTATACTTGACCTAAATCCATTGCAAACGTCTTCCCTCATCTTTACAAGACACGGTTTTGACACCAATGTGTAACATTACGAGGAGATTAAGTACTTAAGTCAGTAAGGAAGTCATTTTAGCATAGCCTTCATAATATAATAATGGCTCATACTTATGTTTGTAAACCAAAATCAGTATCGCTCATTAATGTTTTATTTTTTGCAAGACTACTGCTTTTGGTTAATCCAAAGTAGATCAAACCTTTTTGAGTTTGATATGTGATTACACTATATACCAACGAAATAAATGTCTTGATTTTGTAAAATACTAGAGCTTAAATGGCAATAATATTTTTTTGTAGAGGTCTATAAAAATGAATGTAACGAAATTTTTTACTTAAATTTTATGAAAAGTATTTTCGATAATTAATATCAAGTTATGCACGCCCACGTTTTCAAAGCAAGCTTTATTTTGTTTACGTAGTTATATTTTACATCGTTGATTACAAACGCAATCTATAAGAGGTTTTCACTTAAAAGGCTGCAGAAAATCAAATAACATTTTATTCGTAGATTGTGTAAGAGAAATTTAATTTTACGGCTGATTAAAACAAATAATTAGCTTCCAAGAAATTCACTAAAACATTCAAAATATGAACTGGTGGTATTTTTCCTCAAAGCAACTCACATCAAAGGAGTTTCTTAAAAGTTAATGACATGTAATAAAAATATTGCTAACAACTGAAAGATTCGTTGATAGGATTTTTTTAATATAGAAATTCGTGTACCGCTGTAAGACATCTTTATGATATTGTAATAATCATTTCGATTATTACCGTTTGAATGTGTTCGGAAATGTACATTGCCAATTTCACTCTCAATCGAATAGGCCGATTAATCGGTTAACGATTCAGACCCCAGCCTCGTGAAATCGATATAATTATAGAATCACCGTTCCATCTCGCCTATATAGGTACATACTGATTTTGTAATTGAAATTTATCTGCAGAGTGGGTACTGCTTCTCTATACGTTTTTACAATTACAATCAATGATTAGTTAAATATCGTGATGGACGCTAGACGTTATCTCAAGGTGCGCAAGGTGCTAATTTATCTAAGGCGCTAGGCGCAACTAGCAATAATGTCACTCAAAGTTATTTCTTCTACTTACAGTATCTCTAAAAAGAGAACTTTGCAACAAGACTCGTTCTGGTATTATCTCCGATAATACGGCATTACCACTGGCCAAATGCAATTCGATCTCACTAGACATATAACATTACGTATTTTATGTTAATTAATACATCTGCCTGTAACAATGAATCCCGTGAAGGATTCGAAACGCCAGGTTCCCAAGAAAAAACCGAGAGTCATTCCTTGAATCATAGTTTTATTTCAAAATCAATAATACATTTTATAGGGACCCCGTTATGCTTCGGTGTGACAGCATCCCTAATGACAGTGACACACACGTCCCACATTCAACCGTCACGTCATCGCGGCATCTGACGCATAATCAGTTAGCTCCGGAACCAAAATATGATCCGGCTTCCTGTTTATTATCATCTGTGTAACATACAGACAAATTTATTCATTTCTTAAGGTAACGAGGTCAATGTGCGTTACGTGTGTCTGGTATAATATGGACATAGATGTGATACTTAAAGAGATTTATGCCTTATAGTCAAATATTAATATATTGAATTAATAACAGCCTTAGTAATTATCGGTTGTAAAGTAGGTACCTACTATTAGATAACTTGCATTAAATTACCACATCGTGAATTCCAAAAAAACCCAGGCTTTTATATTTGTAGCATTGAAAACTATATTTAAAAAGTGTTACCTATTACAATTATGGACATAGTTCAATCACAATACTATAATTAATTAAAACATTTACCAAACTTATGCTTCAAAGATTTTCTTCGACGGCATTAAATTAAGCCTAACGTAACAGCCGCCAGAGAAGACGTAGCAAGTGCTGTACCACTATTTCACGTTAATAGAGACAGGGCATTATGCAAAGCTGACTGCCAACTGTCACCAGTTAAAGAGGCACTGGAAGGAGTAACAAACTGTCTTCCTTCATCTGTACAATATTCCTCTGTAGGTATAAGAATGTGTAGGTATAAGAATGTGTAGGTATGTATGTATAATATCACTCACTTATTCCACGAAGCGCTACGCAATAGGCTTGCTGTCAACACACTCATTTTGCCATAGGTATCTATGTGTAAGTATTACGTATAGGTGACCGTTCTATGTGGAGAGTTATCACTTATCTGGTATTAAAAAGAACATTATTAATACCGTGAGTTAATATCATGTCGAGGCTTTAATGTTTAATAATCGTTGAACATAATAAAGCGGCTCCCGTTAATCTACATTTGCAAGAGTACCTATCCGAAGCGAAAAGTGGCTAATCGCGCATCTCTCGCCGGCTACGCTTCAGCTTAATTCCACAGTACTTAGGAAAGCAAACTATGAAAATGTCACGTCGTTAGCATAAATGCAATTGTATACTTACCAACGAACTCAGAGACATTTAATGCTTAAGTACTTCCACCGACCTTAGAGACATTTAATGATTACTTAAATTATCACTAAGTGAACGTTTTCTTTGTGAAATCATTACTTAGTGTCAGTTTAAGTAATCATTAACGTCTCTGAGCGCGGCGGTTTGTATTTATGATCTTAAATACCAAAATAAATCTGTTTATTTAATTTTGTTGGTTACGTCATTAGACAGCGAAGCGATTTTGATAATGGTTAGTTTGAATATAGCTTGGACTCAGGCGCTTCCCATCTAAATGTATATACGCAGACGAAGTCCCAGATGACCATCAGAACCTAATCTCGTATTATGTATACAAATTGCTACCATCAAAGTACTAAAATACTCATAGAGTTAACTCCTAAAGAATTTGGTTTTCATTATCAATTGTCTTATTTGCTTTACCTACGTAAATCAATTGCATAATAATATCAGTATAGTTTTAGGCAAAAGACAACAAAAGGAACGTAAATATTTTATTTGTCTCATCTTTTACGGACTACTTGTCCTATATCGCATGGGACTTATTAGGGTCTTTAACGAAATCTCGGGGCGGGCTGGAGCCCCTCCCCTAGAGGAAATACAGACATAATTACGTTGTAGTTATGTTTGAAAAGGAAAGCGTAAATATTTACAGTAAAGCATTTGTATAATTATCCCTACAATGCCAATTCAGAGTGAGTAAATACCAATTCTCTCTTCGTCATCTAACTAATAAAATAGATTTCTATAGACATCGCGCGATGGCAATAAACATAACTCTAATTATATCGAGATTTCGTTATTCTTTAATTATGTGTGATAAATAATTCTACAGACATATGTACGTAGTAGCATAGTGTGAGGCGCTAAGAAACAAAAACAGGCATATTGGAAGTTCCTTCTATATTAATCTAGAAAGGCCAAAGTGACAAATGTTAGACGATTTTTTAAAACATGTAAGTCTCGGACACGGAGTAAATACTACCCAATATGTGGTGTGACTTAGGCTATCGATGGCCCCATGGCCTATTAACCACGATCTCTTTAAAAAGCCTAAAATACACTCAGACGCGCTTTCAGGATTATTTTGTTTTATCATTGAAGAGGCAAGACTTTTGTTAGAAAGTATATCCACTTTCTTAATCCATGACACTCAAATCTAAACTATGTTCATCACTAAATAAGGTCTACAATCGTGTTCTAAATACCAAGATCGTTTAATGTAGGTCGTTTGTCCAATTTCACAATAGCGCGGTAATCGCGTTATCAACTGGACTATCACGGTATAAACCGACCGGGCGTTATGGTCATTACCCAATTATATTAATCTAAACTATGCGCCCCACTTCCTAAATATCCAGTATTATAGCGCTATCCTCCGGTGTTCCAATTAGAAGATAATGTGTTACTAGCATAATATCCTTCTAAGTGTCCCGAGTATTCCGTTCAAAGCTTTGTCTATTTCCAAACTGTATGTTCCTATTGTCACTGGAATTATTGTTGTCAACTCACATTAGTGTGTGTTATATTCGGGGAAACTTAGCCTCTTGTACGAAGTCATGGTTGTGTATTGGGTAGTAGTTTTAAATCTAATGTTTCTATAGAATTAAATAGATCACACATTAAGCCTTCACATTATGAGTAAATCAAAGAAACAATTTATGACATATCCCTTTTAAAAGTCAAAAACCCATTACGTGAGTTAAAAATGCAAACACTGCACCTTTTAAATAGAACTCCGGTTGAGTCTACAAACTAGAATGATAAATGATATTGTTCTGAAGAGAAAGTGTCTGTGAGTTTATATAGGCATAAGTAATGAGTGGAATAATCCCGATTAATTATACAGCTTTCACCACAAAAGAAACGAAACAGAATCTTAAAGAAACGTTAGCAGCTGATAAATTAGGTCCTTATAACAACAGAGAACTAAAGCGTAGACAAGTAAAATACCAAGTGAGCGTGCCAAAATCTCAGACATTCTGCCCCCAACTTAATAACTTGTTACAATCAAAACTGAACTTAAGAACAACTACGTATAGTTTAGATTCAATTATACTGACACAACCTTTAGAGATAGACCGAATTGCACTATAAGTGTACTCCGTTAAAGACTAATTTTGAGTGGGGTTTTCTTGTTCAGACTGCCCAAATAGTTAAAGTTCTTCTGTCTTAAATTCTAAGTGAATCGCTGGCGTGTTTTGCGATAGCTACTTGAATAGCATTCTCTAACAATGTCGTCCCTGAAATTAAGTTATGATATGGTTGCCGTCGGTGATCGAGGATCACGGACAATGCAGGGTCTTACTAAGTACTTTCCCAGTTCAGTCCATAGGAAAAAAAAAATTCAACGATGGTTAGTTTTTTAACCTAGAGCTTTCTTTATAACTATTTTTTCTAACTGACTGCCTCGTTAGTCTAGTGGTCGCTAAGCGCAACTGCTGAGCAAGAGGTCCTGGGTTCAAATCCCGGGTCGGGCAAAGTGTTACTGAGTTTTCCATTAGGTAATTCCCAGTAGCAGCACGGAGTCTGGATTTGTGCCCGGTTGATGGCAATAGGCTCGCCCCCTATTACATTGGGACTTACAACATAACTGGCGAAATGTGGGTGTACTATATGTTCACCTCTGCCTACCCCTTCGGGGAATACAGGCGTTATGTTATGTTATGTTAAGTATCTTATTTTTACTAACTGTCAGCATCAGCATGCGTGCATTTAAATAGTGATTTAAAAAAACAAGTATCTATATGTAATTCATTGTTTTCTGCAATACTGCAAGAATTAAAGGACTAAACCTATCCTCCATATCCCAAATGGAGCTTTCTGTGGTAATAACTCGAAGATGTTTATGAGTTACAATAATATATACCTAGGTAACCTGAAGTTTTAAAAACGTTGTATCAAGTTGTATCGTAAAAGTTGTATCGTGAAAACTCAATAGTTTTCATAAATTTCTCGTTTTCGTTGCATACCTACGGATTTTAGTTCATCGCGTTAATTTCTGGGGACTTTGTGCTCGTTGTCATAGCAAAAACAAACGTTTTCGATAGGAAGTTATAAACGTATGAAAACGCAACAACTAATGGTACACATCATATTATGTCGATACTAGATACCTTGGTAGATATCCATATAAATATGGCACATTATACTCAAGTCTGAAACCATTACATCTACTATACACATTAACATTAGCTGTCGACTTGTCAACAACATCGTAAACTAGACTAATTAACATAACTGCGATCATATTACCATCAGTATCTAGTTGCCAACTACTTACCCTGGAGGCTTATCAAATCTTGATTCAAGTGATGGTCATAAACTGCACTCTTGCACCGTGAAGTTGACGTAATACACATTTTAGTAATAAACAATTGTGGTAATGAAATAAGCAACTGTTCTGTTTCCAAACACACCTGGAAGCAGGGACTAGAAACGTTACTCAAAGTATCGTTATCGTTGTTCGGAGAGCGTTATTTACCTGGAACGTATTTTCCGTCACTTCCAGGCAGCTTCCTGGAAGTGATGGCTAGTTAGATCTCTATAAAGATGCGCGTTCTATTCCTTGCACCTCAGGCCTCCTTGTTGAGACAGTGATTGACGGAATTAGGGCAATCCGACAGTCCGATACCCTATACAGAGGCGTGCCATAGTTGGAGCGTGTTATTCACCCGTAAATCTACAAACGATGGCAATACAGTGATAGGGTCCGATAGCAAATGTTATGCACAAGCCTTTCGTGGGCACGGAAAATGCGAAGGAAATAAATAGGGAATCAGGAACTAACGACCTGATTGGTGCAGTGGCAAAGCGATTGGACTGCTGCGCTAAGGGTTGCGGGTTCAAATCTCGCACGGCACAAAAATTTGTTCGCAGATATTTGTCCCGAGTCTGGGTGTTTGTGTACGCGATGTTACATGTTTGTGAAACTCACTCACGATGCAGGAGAAATTCCAAGAGAAAGGTGATGTTTTTAAAATAAATAAAAATGAAAATTCCGTGAATTAAATACGTATTTATTGGAGTGTACTGTTGTTACAAGCCCACAACCCTCAGTCATAGGTCTAGGGCATTAGAGGTCTAGAAGGTCGAACAACATTGTACTCCTCAATAATGGATAGCCTAGTAATATGTCACCTGTCTCGTTAAAGGATTCCCTAAAGATATACCTAATCTATGTTTTGATATTACTCTCTTTTAATAAAAAGTAAATCTCTTTAGATTGCCAGTCTGGCGTCAAATTTATCTAAAATCTGTATCCTACAGATTGGCATGGACGTCAAGTAAATAATAACTAATATTGTATCTGAGGTCGAACTTTAATCCATCTTATGCTCTTGCTCCATCTGCGTTAAAGTTAGTGTTGGTATACAACTACGCGTTGATTAACGCACTAAAATGCATGTTGACTACATTTACTTACAACGCCGTCAAAAGATAATTCCTAGTGAAGTTACACATTTACCGCAAAACAATGGAGGTTGAAGCGGCTGCATTGGTTGCAGCAATGACTGTAATACATTATTATATGAAATGAAACGGCGCGGCGTCAATGTAGCCAACATAGCTTAACGCGCTAAACTACGCGCTAAAATCCTTTTGATGTGTCAAAAAAAACTGACACCCGAGCTACCGCTTAGCGTTTAATGCCATTAGTAAGGCCACATCTACGTAACGCTTTAACTAGCGTTAATAAACGCGTTAAGACGCAAGAGGAGCCGGAGCATTACAGACATAGGTTTGGCCTTAAGAGTCAGCTTGCTTGGAACAAACAATTATGATGTTGGTATGTGCAATGCAATTCTAGCTTGTCCTTTATCGGAACAAGCTAAAGTATTATATAAATTAGCATCCATGGTGTTAAAATAAGTTATTAGTAGGTTTTATGTATATTATTTAAGTTGTCTTTATAGGGCGACATTATCGCTCAGCGATAAAGCCCTTTAAATAAAGAAAAAAAAAACAGACAGGTTTAACAAATCAGTTTAGTCGTTACAAGATATCCAGATGACAAGACATTACATCTTATCGTACCTTTTAACATATTATATTATATAATTCGCAAAAAATATTAAGCCTGTATATTACCATCATAGAAAAAACATTAATGTATTTTTAGAAGTTACTGCGAACATTCGTTAGGAATTCAATTTCCTTTTCACTTTTGACGAAGAAATAATTTCTTTCAACAGACTTGTGTATTATTATCAGAAACACGTATAACAAGCCTTTGCAAAACTTTTTGATTTGAGAAGTTTCTTGACATACGTTTTCAAACTACTTGATAATGACGATTGTGTACATTATTTACTATATAAGTAGGGCCAGAAACCTTTTTCATTCAGTTCAGGAATAGGTAAAGGTAGTATTAAACTTTTTGCAATAGGTAGGTGTAAATCCAAAGATTAAAATCTTTAATATCTAGGGTATCGTGAAAAAAATACCCCAATTCAAAATCGTAGTAAAACCTTACGTGTAAAAAATCACACCAATAAGTAGGTATATTTTTATAATATTTATGATTCTGTATTCCTAAATCTGATGCCGTGCAGTCTTTAAAAAAACTGAAACAAACAAAAAAAACATTAACTAAAACAAGATTTCTTATAAAAGCGAGACATCATTTTCTACTTACAGTTTTTGAGTGTCTCAACAATCTGTTTGGAGCTTGCAAATTATCAAACATTTGAAGTTGAACAATTATTTTTATGAGATAACTTTTAAATTATATTAAATACCTAATTAGTAGCGTGTAGAGTACTATAATAATTGTGTTATCGCTTATCACCTTCAATTATTTATTAATTACTATATAATCTTAGACTAAACAAATGCTCAACACTGTAATTATTTAATTTTTTTAACTTATTTATCGCTATGAAAATCCTCCATAATAGTAGTAGTAGTAGTAACTTCAACGTCACGTTGAAATGAGAAAGGAACTGCGGAAGTTGTTACTAGATACACCTATTGGTTTTTTTTAGGTCAAGAGTATAACTTCAACAAGCTGACTGAAGAAGAAGTGAACTCTCTAGGACAGACTTATGATTACGATTCCATCATGCATTATGCACGGAATACGTTCAGTAAGGGGACATATCTGGACACGATACTGCCACTAGAAGTACATGGGAAGAAACGTCCGGAGATCGGTCAGAGAGTGAGATTGAGTACCAGTGATATAGCACAAACTAATCTGCTGTATAAGTGTGCAAGTAAGTTCTACATCATTAAGTAATCTTCGTTGTATTGACCAACTTTGTAAGCAATGCAGGCAACAATGCTGATAAACCAAGGTTTTTTACACTCACCGTCATTTGTTAAGTTTCAGGTATAAAATTAACAGCAAGAATGTTAAGTTTAGTTACAAATGCTTAAGAATTACGTGATTAATATTCATGCCTATTTTATTATCAAACTGTCAACACCATAAGTCTATATTGTACGCACGACCTTTACAAACCATTGAAGTATAGTTTAATTTTTTAACAGGAAATTAATATGCCTATTAGAGATACGGTGACCGTACTAAATTAGATGTTATCTTTAAGTTTATAGGTAATAATTATGATTTAATATTGTGTGTAGAATGTGGGAGGACATTACTTGGCAACTCCGGGTGGTTTAATTCGCCGGGATGGGGCAGTGAAACTCCCCCGACCACACCTGAACGATGCGAATGGCGCATTGTGGCGACGCATGGAGAAAGAGTCGTCCTTAACATAACTGGTAAGTCCTAACGTTCTAAGTCACTGTCTTGCCTTTAATTAGCACAGTTGGAAATCAAAACTTAGGTACCTTCTTTCCATTTTATTTTCTGAACTATTTCGTTGTCGTTGGGTGTTCTATGAGAGACACTTAGATCTTTAATGCAGCGGTTATAGCGGTTAGCGGAAGAAGAAATAAAATCTTATCCTGTGCTAAGAAAGTTACTCAGTAAAGTTTTGTGAACTTAGGCTGCAATATTCATCATAATGTACTGCAAAACATCAGTAAAAACTAATTGTACATCGTTCGTACGATTCCTCTCTTGTTTGTCGAACATGTCAATAGGAAAGTTAGTTCCAAACGGTTTGGATTCAAACAAAGCTCCTACCTCTAACTTCAAGATTAAAATGTACGACAGAGTTTTCTCAGATTCTGTAACAGATGTAAAACTAAAATCCCTATCTATTTTATAAATACGGTAGCATATAGTATTAAAAGAGTAGAATGAAAAGAGTAGGTACAATGGCAAAGTTTTAACGTATTAAATAGGAGCTTAAAATTGTAAGGGTCAATAAATTGCTAGTTTAGATTTATATCATACTAGCGGCCCGCTCCGGCTTCGCACGGGTATAAAATATATATTATAAGTATTTCTCCACTATTTAATGGATGTTATTATATATATAAACCTTCTTCTTTAATCACTCTATCTATTAAAAAAAACCGCATCAAAATCCGTTGCGTAGTTTTAACGATTTAAGCATACATAGGGATATAGGGACAGAGAAAGCGACTTTGTTTTATACTATGTAGTGAAGTAAATTTTGATGACCTGTTTGTTGCACTGGCTAAGCGTTTGGACTCGGACTACGCTTAGGCCTGCGGATTCCCGCACGGGACAAAATTTCTATGATCCGCAGATGTTTGTCCTAAGTCTGGGTATTTGTGTATGTTAAAAAATGTTAAGTATGGATATTTCATGTTTGTAAAACGCAGCTAGTGTGGTGTGGGGCGATGTTTACAAAAAGAAAATAATGAATAAATGATTTATTTCTGTAAATAGGTTTTCACAAACACTTTTACACGTCAGATTTTAATCAACAAGTAACTAGATGGTGTCAGCGCTTCCTAACTAACTACCTCTGAGAAGAAATGCCGAAACAAACTCAGGGGTCAATGTCTCATTTAAAGTCCAGTCAAACGTAAGTTTGTGTGAGAACAATGTAGGTCGTCCGAGATGGTTTTTTTAAGAAAAAAATTTAAAGCAGGCTTGATTCGAGCTGGCCTGACAGACGCCCCGTCTCGTACCATCTGCAGAACATTTGGTCAATAGTCTATTTAATAAAAAAAATGACTGATAGAGTTCTTCCGTGACTCGCTAACGATCTGATAAAGATCTTCGCAAAACAACAAGAAGATACGGATCTATAATTTCTAGTATAAATTATAACACTGTAATAATTCAGCACCCTATCTAACGATTTGTTCTATGAATCGAAAGTCTCTTCGGATTTGAATGTCAAGTCTTCATCGACTTGCGCAAATCGTCTTTCCATTTCATCGGGGGCGCCCTGCAAATTACACTTAATTATAATTAATTGAATTCATTACAAAGTGGAAGTTGCATCAAGTTAACTCTCTCTTTATATTTATTTACATTGACCTGTTTATGGAGACACTCTTTGTTTTATCTTCGTAATCACTGTGAATTTGTTAAACTGTTTTTCATTATCTTTATTGATAAGTTTAAAGAATTTGGTTTTGTATATAAATAAGGATTTTTTTATTAAATTCAAAATGTTTTACTTCATATAAACCCATTACAGACCAAACATCCATACTAGTTCCTTGATCCCAAAATTTATTTCCTGGATGTGAGAAATAGCTTCAAATTATATAAACATGTTATACCAACTTTTATGTATAGTGTGTGGCCAAATAAAAATGTACTTCCTATAGTACACCTATATTTAAAGAAATCTTATTCTCAGTACCTCATGAGCATTATATGCCTGAAATCCTCTGCTTAGTCGTCAATTCGTCCCTAAAAGAGCGCCGTCAGGAAGCCTCTGAAGTGTTTGCCAAGAGCCTCCACAGCCCAATTTTGTTAAAGCACCCACTTGAGACAACCCTTGGCTGTAACCGAACACGCTAATTTTTATAATGCAAGCAAATGGTGGCATTATGTGAATGTAGGTAAACCTGCGGTTTTCATATACCTTAGCAGTCGATTTAACAGCTTTAGAATATTTATAATGTACGTAGGCATTTCGATTGTGTCAGATTTCAAAAAACTACTTAGATGGCTTTGGCATATAATATATTTACATTTATCTCATACAGAACATGCTTTTACTGTACAAAAACTGTGATCCATGAGCCATATAAGTACCCAATTTACAAAGACACTTACAAAGCCACATAAAATCTAACACCTTTACCAGGATTTATAAAATATTAAAAAAACACGCGAAGCTAAGGAGCTTCGCGCCCAAAGCAAACTGATGAGCCGTTACATTCTGACCATAATTTCCGTTTGGCTTGACACAACAACCTCTAACTTATACCTCGTCGTAAGCTCCATCCTTTTGGTACAGACCTTCATTTATATCGACAAATTGTCTCCACAATAATCCTTCATACTGGTAGAAATATACTTTGACGGTCGTATCTCGTTAAGCCTTATCTGGCTGACAAATGGGTGTTTGGACAAGCGTTTATAATCCAGTTTATATTGTTGGTAAGCCTCTGTCAAAGGAAGTATTTTTGTGTCGGTAGACCCGTAGAAATTTGTAAAACAATGTAAGTGCCAAACGCTCGTAGCCGGCTTTGAAAAATTTGGGAGCTATAGGGCAAGAATGAATTTATTATTATTTATTATTATTAAACATACACACACTATCATTACAGACTGATCCAATACAATAGTGGTTTCCCTAACCATACACAATCATACAAGATGAATAAAATTAAACTTACAGCTAAGACACAATAACAAAAACAAAACTGAACTTCAAATATAACTTATATAACAATAACCTCTTAACCTAACAATTTTTAACCTTGAATGTACAATTTATTAGACAACACAAAAATACCTACATATATATATAATGTATATTTACTTAGTTATAACTAACAATATTTAACAACACTATTGCGAATTCACTCAAATTGCACGAAAATATATCGATTCTCTCATGCACTTCGTTTAAGACCCGTATTGTGCGGGTGAGGGGTGTCTTTGACAACAGATTCGTTCTGGCTACCGGCACGGCCAGCAGTGGCGGCCGCCGCCGCCTCCATACGTACCTGTCCGGCACACACAGTTGCAGGTGACGCAGCACACCCGGGTTATGTGCTACTCCACGCAGGAGCTTTAGCGCATACACCGCGATTGTAAATTCCCTGCGCACTCTGAGTTCGTTGAACCCCACCATACCCAGTACAAAAAGTGTAGGATACATCAGCGGGTAAAATGGGTACACCCCATAAAGTTTGAAATACAAGTGTCTTGTAAACTTATTTTGTACTCGCTCAAGCATGACACTGTATTTCGCTTCATGAGGCGCCCAAATCACCGCACTGTGCTCCAAGTGACTCCTTACCAATGCGTCATACAGCACCCTGAGGGTAGTGATGTTGGTGAAACCCTGCGACTGCCTCAGCACGAAACCCAGGTTTCTGTACGCCTTCTTGCAAATCTTAACTATGTGCTCCCGGAAAGTTAGATCAGGGGTAAGCAGTACTCCTAGATCTCGTACCTGCGAAACTCGCTGCATCGGCTCTTCATCTACTATGTAAGTGTATGCTAAGGTAGATTTCGCGCGCGTAAATGTCATCACTGAGCATTTCGTAGTGTTGAAATAGAGCTTATTTTTATTGCCCCATTCCACCACTCTATCTATGTCTTCCTGCAATTTCTCACAGTCCGACTCACTCCTGACCTCGAGCAGCAATTTGAGGTCATCTGCAAACAAAAAACATAAACTATGTTTGACTACCTCTGGTAAGTCATTTATCATTAAAATAAATTCGAGAGGACCCAAATTGCTGCCCTGGCTCACGCCTGACCTGGTGTAGTATGGCTGGGATTCGAAACCGTTGTAGTCGACGTACTGCTGCCGGTCTTCCAAGTAACTGGCAAAGAACTGTAAAAGGTGTTGAGTACAGCCAATTTTTGCCAGCTTCATTAGCAGTACATCATTATCGACGGTATCAAATGCCTTTTTAAAGTCAAAATATGCCGCGTCTACCTGTACACCAGCATCGACTGCCGGCACCGCCCTCACCATGAAATTAAGCAGGTTTGTTGCAGTGCTGCGCGCCGGCCGGAACCCGTGCTGCGCGTCCGATAGCTGTGCGCTCACTTGAGCCTGCACACAGCGTTGTATGGCAGACTCGAACACCTTAGCAGGTGTCGACAACACCGCCACCGGTCTATAGCCACTAACATCCTGGCCGGACTTGCCTTTTGGTACCGGAATAACTCGCGTCGTTTTCCATCTAGTCGGAAACGTTGCTTGTTTTAAACAAGTATTAAATATATGATGCAGAGGCTCTGCCAGCACCCTACCACAGTCTCGGAACAGAAATGCTGGAATGGCATCGGGGCCAGATGAGCGCTTTGGCTTGAGCTTCATGAGCGCTTCCCTAACATCTTGCAGACTGAGGGTGTCGATGTGCACTCGTGCACTGCTCGCTTCCGCGTCCGCCCCCGCCGCCCGCGCATCCAGTCGCGGCCGTTCTCTATTGTACACCGATTCAAAAAACGACGCAAAATGTCCAGCACACTCCTCATCCGAAAGATGTTGACCATTTTTTACAATAACCTGCTTGTTTAACCTGCTTCGTTTGGATCTAATATACTGCCAAAAAGATTTAGGATCTTTTGAAAATTGATTTTGTATTTTAAACTTATGTTCTTTATGTGCAATTTCTATAGATTTTTTAATACGAGCTCTGTACATAGAAAATTCAGTATAATCACTTTCCTGTTTCGTTTTTTTGAAAGTTTTATGTAATCTGGCTTTTTTCTTAATATCGCTTATAATTTCTGAAGTGTACCATTCGGGATAAACATATCGAGAGTTTTCACGTCTAAGCTTTTTCCGGGGTACACACCTATCTAAAATATCACTGAGTTTATCATAAAAAATATTCAAAATATCCTCTACATCATGCATGTCATAAATCATACTCCAATCAGTGGAAGCCAGCAAAGAGTATAACAGCTCGTAGTCAGCCCGATAGAAGTTCCACTGCGGCCGAACACTGCGCGCGGCGGGTGTACCGGCGGCGGCCGGCGCGGGTGGTACGGACGCGCCGGGCTCGGGCGGTACGGACTCGGCGGGCGCGGGCGGGGAGGTCGCGGCGGGCGCGGGGAGTGACCGCGCACAGCGCACGGTCACCGCGAGCGGCGGGTGATGCGAGTCGACGGGCACGGGCGCGTCGTCGGCCGCCACCACCGTCACCTTCCCGCCAAAACCCGTGCTCAGAACCAAATCCAACTGACGACCTAGATGATTTGCTATGTTGTTACTCTGAGTGAATTCGCAATAGGACACAAAATATTCATAATAATTTTTAACATTTACGGGACACGAATACAAATTAAAATCACCAATAACGATTATTTCTCCATATCTATCACATAATTTTTCTATTAATCTAAATAATGTCAAGTAATCATTCTCTGAACTTCCTGGTGGTATGTAAACAACACAACATAAAAACAGAAATCTATTTTTGAAATAAACCGTCGCACTAACCATTTCAAAAATGCAGGTGTCTATTGAAGCGTCCGCGATTTGTACTTGTCGCAACTCATATCGGTGTGTGGCCACTAAAAACGCTCCTCCCTGCTTCCGACCATCCGCTCGATCGCACCGTAGTATTTGATATCCCGGAGGAATAATTTCAGGGTCTTCTATGGAATTATTGCAACCAGATTCCGTTACTGCCAATAAATCAAAATTGAATGCCTCAAGATTAGTTCGAAACTCATCCAGTTTAGTTCGTAGACCTCGTACATTTTGATAGAATATATCGACATTGTGGCTATAAAATGTTTGGTTTTGTTCTGTTAAAGTTCCGAAACCACGTCCATTCGCTAAACTCTGCATTCATTGGCCAGATTTTGGCTTGGTTCAACATCTCGAAACACTTTTCTGGTACTCCAATAACAAAAGACGAGTAATCTCTCTTAATTTTGTGTTTGATCTTATCAATTTTGATAAGAACATCTTGTCCACATACATTTTTCACGTGGTCTTCAATGACTTCAACCGTGGTATCAGGATGCAGACGCCAAATATGCAGATATTTTTTGCGATCACTCACTTGAATCGCCTTCAACTCAGTATTTGTTCCCACCCTCACCTCATTAGGTTGCCTGTTATTTTTTTTATTTCGTACAGTAGTCCATCCTGATTCGTTACCTTCCGCTTCATCGGCAGGTAGTTCCGAAGTCGTCAGAGCGCTAGTACTACACAAAGCTTGTTTTGGTAAAATTTCTACAGACTTCGTGGCCCCACATTTGTTTACCTTTTGAGTCTTGCTGTTAGTATGAAGCGTTTTCTTGGAATCGATGGAATTATTCTGTTGCCTGACGACCTCGGCAAAAGAAGATGGAGGAGGAGAGTTTCGGGGAATATCAGCTGCTATTTCGTGGGGTTGGTTGTACTGAGTGAGCTTAGTTAACTTAGCTTCAACTTTTTCTTCTAGCCCCTTCATCATTTTAACTATGTTGCCCAACTCGGTTTTAGTTTGCGCAAACTGATTAAGTAGAAGCGATATTGCATTAGCCTGGCTGTCCATGCGAGCTATGATGTTGGTTTTAAATTCTCTCAATTCTTCGAGTAGTAAGGTATCAGAATCTATAACTATGGGCATAGGTGAATACTGAGTCCGACTTCCACGTTGAGTGCATACATTGTTTTCTGGAGTGGTAGGGTTAGGGTCAGAGTGAGGTATGTTAATGCGAATAGGGGTTTCACTGTTGCATCCTTTTGGTTTGGCACAGATACATTCAGGACATAACCATTTTTTTATATAAATCTGGGTGTATGCCATAAACGCTTCTTTGTTTATCTCAAGACATGCTATATCGTACCTTTTCATGCATTTTTCATTGGCACATTCCATGTAATCATCAATTATGGGCGAAGCACAAGCTCCACAATTATTAGGCATTTTTATTAGCGGGTATCGACAAAAATTCTCTCAATCTAACCTGCATGGACCACTTAGGGGTCAGTTAAATGAAGATAATTGATGTCTTTACTTCAACCAAAGCGGTGAGCGCATTTACGGGTAGTTACTGTTTTGAACTGATTTAGCAGTAAAAGAGGCCAGACTGAAAAACGCATTTTATTTCTCGCGTTTGGCCTAAATTATCCCCTCGATATTAAGAAAATAATTATTGGATATGTAATATTGGAAGTGCTTGCAAACTCCACTAAACTCCACCTTTTGGATCATTGGGCTGACAAATATTTTTAACCAACTTCAAAAAAAAGGAGGAGGTTCTCAATTCGTCGGGATCTTTTTTTTTTATAAATTCATTTTTAATTTGTATTTCGTTGATTTTAACTTAGCCGTATTACTGTCGGCTCCCGATAAATACTTGACATTATAATATCTTCACAAATCATTAGTTACCCAGAGGGAGAAATTATTTAACCAAATTCAAAAAAAGCCAATTGAAAGGCAGTATTTTTTTCTTACCTGTCATAATATCGTAAAAAATGGGCTCAGAAAGCTAAAGCTAACTAAGTAAGTAAAATAAATGTGCGTAATTAACTAATTAGAATGGTTGTGACAACTTAATTATAATTTATTGCTTTCTTAATTTTATTTTACGTTTTAAGTCGTCACTACTTGCTAACTTTAGGCATCACTTTTAGGTATAAAAGACGAAACATCACGCTTGTATTCCACGAAGGGGTAGGCAGAGGTGCACATATATAGTACACCCACAATTCGCCAGTTATGTCTAGGTCCCATTGTAATAGGGGGCGAGTCTATTACCATCAACCGGGCACAAATCCAGACTCCGTGTTGAGAATAACGTAATAGGAAAACCCAATATCACTTTGCCCGACCCGGGATTCGAACTAGGGACCTCGTGCTCAGCAGTCGCGCTTAGCATGGAGGCAGTACCTTTAGGTAGGGCCCTGAGATATTTTATTCACTCCTCTCTCCACTCCACTGAGGCATTCTTGTCTAGGAAGCATGACCTCCTAGACATTTCAATTTTTTCAGGATGCTATAATATATGGCTGTAGATATCAGAATTCTTGTGCGATACTTAAGGTTTTTGTTCAATTAGGTGATTGGACAAAAACCTTTTTTAATTTAGGACCACGTTTTTTATGTAATCCTTTCTTAGAGCTATCTTTATTCCTCGAACAAGTATGGCGAAAATTTTCCTGTACCTTTTTAGAAAGGTCTCCAAAAATTTAAAGGATTCTGATACGGTATTTGATCCTATACAAAATTAACGTTGCAAGAATAAAAATATTCCTTAAAAGATATCCAAAGTGGCCGTACATAAGTGCCGTAAAAGGATCCCTTTATTTTGTATACGCCCGGTTGTATATACTCGCATATATTAAATAAGGTCCAATACATGCAAATAAATTTACCATTTCGTTTGTCCGTTACGAATATAAATGGATTCTGGTGAATTAATGAATTTATTGCCAGCTTTTATTTTAAGTGGCCTACGCTCGGTCACTTGCTACTATAAATCTTTGTGGCCAGTACTATTGGTTCTCCTGTGCCTGTCATTCTTTTGTTTTGTATAATATGCGTCTAGATGGAGATTGCTTTTGTTGAAACGCCAGATTGCGTAGTGGCGCCGTGTGCCGCTAAATGGTTACTGTTTCGATCTCCATGCGGTACAATATTTGTGTGGCCTACAGATATTAAAATTTGTTCTCGGTGTAGGTGTTTAGCATGTGAGAATCTTGCCTGTATACATACACATTTTTCGAGCAGATAAACCAGCAACATTTTTGTGTATGGAATAAAATATTATTGGTACAATTAGTAGTGGTAGAGGTTGAGACAATCAACAATGTCTAAACATATGCCTTACCCAATCGTTTGTCATGACAAACGGTTTTTAATCGTGCGTATTTAATATCTAACCGTGCCTTACCTTTATAAAAATTAATATAATTAGTTACCAGCTTGAAACAAAGCCAATTTTATTACCTACTGTATATAGGTAATTAATTACCAAATCGTGCATAAGTTTAGATCCAGGCAGTTTTTTAATAATTATTCGCAATCATAATAATATGCATATTGAATCGGACCATAAACCTACGCTAATGTAGATAAACTTCTAGTATTTAAAATATTATTAATAAATCGTCTAATGACCATTTCTGTGCACGGCTCACAAATCGCGTGAATACCTAAAACGCTATTATTTAGCCAGTATCAAATCAATTACGGAATACCAATTGCACTAGCAAAAGGGGAAATATTGCAGTAAATACCAATCATTGAATTTATGTAAGCGGAATGCATTAAATTCATCCCAATAATGCAAAGCTATAATTAAATTTAACCACAAAGTAAAATAGTTCTGTTAATTTCGAATTGGTTTGCCCGGTGTAGCTTACAATAACAATTTATGCCTCTTGACCCGTGCACTATAAATCCTCTCGTTAGAAGATTAGTATTAGGTACTTTTCTAAACGAACTTTGGCCATAATTTCAAACTCCATCATATTATCACTCCGCATACCGCATACAGTCAAAAACACCATCCATTAGGGGACAGAAGTGACAAATACAGCAAACAAAGGCGAGTCTACGATGTATTGTGTTGAGAATAGGACGGAGCTTCGGCCGAACTGTTCAAAATATGGCGTCGGTACCGTCAAGGAGCTTTAAATGCATTTGTGGTGTTTAATTAGTACTAATACCTCACCTCAACTACTTACAGGGCATACGTCTTGGCATAGTAGTTTGATTCCAGGCCTTCTACGTACGAAAGACACTTTGAAACCGTGCATATGAAGGTAGAATTTGAATTTTTTAAGTGTGCTAATGTTGTCCATATGATTAGAAATGGCTATACAGTTACATGATATAATAAAATCTGCACATGCAGCAGCTATAATAAATACCTACTTATAGTCTTAAAACAAGCGAATTATACCATACGGTTTACTGTATGTCCGATGTAAATTGGTAAGTCTAAAGCCATAATATTGGGTTCACAGTGGATAGATGGGAATTTTATTTTAATGCATTATTCCTCCGTGAATATAACCCATTCATCGGCTGAAATTTCAATTTGAACGAACATAACCAGACAAAGCAACATTCGCCGTACCTGCCTAATCATTTTGAATACCAATTCACTGATGAACTAGCCAGTTGATTGATTGCTCGCTTTATCAGTTAGAGGGGTCCAAATGAAAATTGGCGGATACTCTACTTGCTAGACCGAAATACTTACTTTAAATAGTCAACATAGCGAGGATATTAATTACAGCCCGTTATTGCAATACAAAAGAAATATTTTGAGAATTCTGAGGACTCAATTATTGTTTTACTTTAAGTACTAAAAAAACTTTACAGTAAAAGCTAGCTTGGCAAACTGCAGGAAAATACAGTCCCTAATAATAGATATCCAATGTGTTAAAGAGAATCGAAAAAGATGCTAATATAAATAAATTACACTTCGTAATATATATATTATATTTTTGACATAATAAACGAAAATTTACTCAGTCCTTCATTGTTATTGTCCTCGTCACATCTCCAACGAACAGTATAACAGAATAAGGGCACCGAAACCAATAAGTTTCCTTCCACTTCAATTCGCTATGTTTAGACGCCAGTTCTGAAATCGTGTTGAAGGCAAAACGCCAATATAACTAGAGCTCTAACACAAAACCCTCTCACCATATTTGCATTGCAAGGTTAAGAAATAAATGAGATAGAGGGTTGAATGTTAACTGGTTTGGGCCGTACAGAAGGTCGTAAATTTCCGGTGGTCACTACTAGTTTAGTTTACGATTGCGGTTGTACAGCTTAATGCTATTCATTTACGGACCTGAATATACAAATAAATTGATTCCGGAAACAGATATAATTGAATCAGTGAATCGATAATGTTGACAATTGTCTGGTAATGAAAATACACAATCACGCCTCAGTTAGCACAATTATGTCATGGACGTTGGATTTCGTGACGTTGTTTTAATAAACCATTGTATTAATTATTACGAATTGACTTTTATGTAAATAATATTTATTGACAATGCAGTAAACTACTAACTTAGGTAGTTAAATCCTGTAAGCAATACCCCTTGATGCTTAAGGCACCATGGTCATCGATCTTATGTTTCAGAGTAGTCGATTTGGATTACAACAAACTTTAAAGTATGGATTTTGGACTTCTCCACACTTCAGTTTTAGCACGCATAGGTCACTCAGTCCTGGTTACTTACTCAACCAAAGGTTAAATGTCTACATAATCAAAATAATAATGTCCAAAAAATTATCAATAAATGTTTGGTACGTCAGTGGGTACATTCACACCTCAATGTGTTTATGCTTTATTGTTCTAGAAATTGACATTCACAAGTCAGAAGAATGCCGGTCCGAGTGGGTTGAGATCAGGGACGGCTACATGCCTGATGCTCCCGTCCTTGGCCGGATTTGTGGATCTGGGAAAGGACCGATGATGAGGTCGACCGGCTCGAGACTCACGGTTGTTTATCAGCCCGGACCGAGACCAAAACCTCATAGAGGCTTTAGGGCATTCTACGAAGGTAGGTGTAAATGTCCACTGTACTAATTTGTAAGTAAATATTAAGAGCACCGATAAAGTTTTGCAAATACAATGAGCAAAGTAGCAGAGCTGGCATGGATTTGGTAACTGCCGCTATTTCGTGTAGAAGCTTTGCCACTTTTTAGTGATTAAGCTAAGCTTCATCCTTTTTCAGCTGTGTGCGGTGGAGACATAGAGGTGGACAGTACAGGACATTTGGAGTCTCCTAACTATCCCGACGACTATCAACCAAATAAACTTTGTGTTTGGAGACTTTCTGTACCTCAGGTACTTATATCATAATTTTTATTTTTAGGTATAGGTACAGTGATACTGAAACTAAGATAATATAAATCTATGACATTTATGTTATATTGAATAGTTGCTATTTTAATACTGTTTTTTATAAAACATTTTTATTTTTTGGCCTTAATCACTTTGTTAACTTGACATTAATGCAATTCAATTACAGGATTACCAAGTAGCTCTGAGATTCCATTCATTCGAAGTTGAGAACCATGATACTTGTTCCTACGACAAAGTGAAAGTTAGAGATGGTGACTCTATGGACAGTCCGCTTATTGGCATGTTCTGCGGTCACAAGATACCTCCGGACATAAGGTAGGCACTTGCTTCTAAACTATTTAGGAAAAGGTAGCTTCATGCATCCGTCTTTCGTCAGTGAATATAGGTGACCTCTTCAAATATTCTAAGGGCTCTAAGTTTCTTAAATGATTCTCAGTTCTAACCAATTCTGTCTGGAATCTCTAAGACCCATCCAGTTTAAATGCTAGTTGACGGAATACAATTAATTAGATTACGTGATCCAAGTATCCAATACTAATTACCTTCAGGTCTACATCGAACAAACTGTTAGTTATCTTCGAATCTGACAGCACAGTCCAAAAGGCTGGTTTCTCAGCGACTTTCATGAAGGAGTTCGATGAGTGTGCCAGTATAGAGCATGGGTGCTCTCACTCCTGTGTGAACACGCTAGGAGGATACGAGTGTGCCTGTGATATCGGATATGAATTGCACTCCGATGGAAAGAAATGTGAAAGTAAGTAAAACCTAAGTTTTTTTTTATTATCTATGAGGTAAATTAAATTAGTTTTTCTATACAAGTAATACAATTTTTGATATAAGTTTTTAGGAATCTTTAAGGATATCGTGAACATTCTTCATCAGATCATAATTTATTAATTATCTTGAGTTCTTTTTTCTAATTTCCTTGGGTGTATTCTTTCATCAGATGCTTGTGGAGGTTCTCTCTACGCCCCCAACGGTACTATCACGTCCCCGTCGTTCCCCGATCTGTATCCGCCGTCCAAGAACTGTTTGTGGGAGATCGTCGCACCGCCACAACATAGAATCACGCTCAACTTCACGCACTTTGATTTGGAAGGAAACAATATGTATCAACAGGTAAAGTTGGCAAATTACGATTGAGAACTTAATCCTAATTCGCTTTAAATCAGTAGCATCAGAAAAAAAATGTAATTGACCACAAGATCGAACTCCTTACTACTTACATTTATGAGGTCTAATATTAAACTCATCTTCTCTTCTTAAGATTCTTTGACTCACTTACTGTGTGTTTCCAATTACAGGAATGTGAATATGACAGCGTGACAGTTCACTCAAAGTTAGGAGCAGATGTTTTGAGACGACATGGAGTATTTTGCGGTTCAGCCTTGCCACAGCCGGTTACTTCGGACGGATCGGTACTTAGAGTTCAGGTATATTACCAATTTATTTTTGTTTTTAGGTAATAAGTAATAACCAACAATCTAAATTAACGTGCATTTAAAGACAATTTCTACAGTAAAAAAGACAACAATTATCGCCTGGAATTGGACATCAACGGCCCTGTTAAAGCCATTGGGTAAATTATTAAAAAATTGTATCATTTTCAGTTTACATCAGACGGTTCCGTGCATCGCTCAGGCTTCGCAGCAGCCTACTACATCGATGTAGACGAGTGTGCTGAAAACAATGGTGGATGTCAACACGAGTGCCGCAACACGCTGGGAGGTTACGAGTGTGCCTGTTACAGCGGCTTCACCCTACACCCTAACAACCACGACTGCAAGGAAGGTGGATGCAAACATGACGTTACACAACCGCATGGCACCATATTCAGGTGACGACTAACTTAAACAAATAATTTTCCTGATGATGATAATAGTTACACATACATCTTCTTAATTTGTCTTGTACGTGAGGCAATATATTTTGTATAGGTTCTCTATTGTCTAATGTGGCCTTTACCTTTGGTTTGTTGCTTATTAAGAATATCTTTTGTCCACAGTCCAAACTATCCTGCTACCTATCCACCAAGAAAAGACTGCGTGTGGCAATTCTCTACGACACCAGGTCATCGAATCAAATTGATATTCCAAAAGTTTGAGTTGGAACCACATCCTGTAAGATATAAATTAACTTGTAGAAATATTTTTGTGTTTTGCTACACCGCAAATAAATTTGTTATTTATGGAGATGACAAATATAAACTTATTAAATGTTTACGTAAACCATTTAAAAAGTTTTACACACAGTTTACCCGTGCTAAACGGTTAATGGTTATTATACCCGGTATATTCGACACATTCAAGATCACAATACCGCTTAAATGGTAACTACTAACTAAGCGGAAATTAGTTAGATTAGAGAATATTCTCATAAACACAATGGTTTTTTCTTGTAAGGAATGTGCATACGACTACGTGACAATATACGACGGGGCATCAGCTGAGGAGAAGACGCTGGGTCTGTTCTGTGGCAACAGACTGCCGCATCCGATTGTCGCGTCGCAGAACCAGATGTACGTGGTATTCAAGTCTGATGGCTCCGTGCAGAGGAGCGGCTTCCTTGCAAATCATTCTACTGGTGAGCTACTTTATTAATACTTTACTTACATAGCTCAACTAGAATGATCGACGTTGACTTTTCTTGAATTAAGTGGACTCGTATGTAAACAAGTTGATTCACTCTAAATTTAAAGTTGATTCACACTCAACATCGTTATAATCAGTTTAGAATAAACCTTTAAAATACATAATTGTGATTCTACAGCTTTGAATAATATAAACGAAAATTTACCGCAATGTTGCAGCATGTGGTGGCTACCTAGCAGCGACTGAAGCGGTCCAACACCTGTACTCTCATGCACGCTATGGCGACAATGTCTACGAGTCTAGAGCGAACTGTGACTGGAACATTGAAGCTCCTAGAAACCACTTCGTTAAACTAACGTTCCTTACTTTCGACCTGGAACCTGAGGCCAACTGCCGTTATGACTACGTCCAAGTGTTTGGGGGGTTGGACGGCAGTGGTGGGAATTATGGCACTTTCTGCGGAACTAAGGTTCGTACCCATATTTTTGTTGTTTCGTTCTCCTCATAATCTAAGTAAAAGAGTCCGAAAGGAACTGTAACCGTTAGATAATAATAATAAAATTCCATCCATGTTGTCTTACTATACGTTTAAAGGATATAAATGCAGCAACCTGCTGTTCTGGCGGTAAAAGACATGATAAAAAGAAAATGTGATACAAAAGCATGTGGACGAAAATATTCAAAAATCCTCAATTAAATAAAAGACTGCCTCGTTGGTCTAGTGGTCGCTAAGCGCGACTGCTGAGCAAGAGGTCCTGGGTTCAAATCCCGGGTCGGGCAAAGTGTTACTGAGTTTTCCATTAGGTAATTCTCAGTAGCAGCACGGAGTCTGGATTTGTGCCCGGTTGATGGCAATAGGCTCGCCCCCTATTACATTGGGACTTACAACATAACTGGCGAAATGTGGGTGTACTATATGTTCACCTCTGCCTACCCCTTCGGGGAATACAGGCGTGATGTTATGTTATGTTATGTAAATAAAAAACCGCTTTTTTTCAGATGCCACCCGAAATTGTTTCTACATCGGAAGCTCTTCTTATACGATTCCGGACAGACGACTCTTTAGTCTTCAAAGGCTTCTCAGCGTCATATCAGATGGTCAAACCAGTGTGGAGCGAAGAGGATAGCGTAGACAGCGTTGAATATGACGAAGAGGAAGATGAGAGAATGCCTCCACTGGTGGTCGGCAGGAGGGGATTACGAGCTCCCTCGCCAAGGTTCGTCCGTCGGCCTACGTGACGCTGGCCGTTGCCCCGACATCCCCGACATCGGCGACCGCACCGCAATAACCGGATCTAATCGGATCGCTTTACGGTTTATGAGTTTATTTTTTTCGGCTGGCTACACTGAGTCGCAACATGGTTCGGTAAAATAATGACGTTTAGAAATTTTGCCAATTTATTATTGCCATAATCATTAGGGTAAGGTAGTATACAAAAATAAGTTGTCTGATAAATAATGATTTTGTTTCCTTTTCGGAAATCCCTCTTAGTACTGCAAGTACTTTATGGAATCAAATCCGGTCAATTACCATTATATTAAAAATTACTGCTTGCATTTTTGTTTTTTACGACTGAATAAAAAATGTAAATAAATTAATATTCCTAGTCTAATTTAGGTATATTACTTAAAATAGTGGTTACCATTACAATGCTGGTACGAAAATGTATGAAACGCGTAATATTCTTAAGTAAGTAACGTTACTTATATGCCTATCTTAAATAATAAGCCTTTTACCAAAGAAAAGATGTTCATAACTGTCATTTTAGATGAAATTATTAGACATAAGTGTTTTACTTTTTATACATTTCAATATTTTAAAAGTTAAATAGAAAAACGCACATAGAATCAATTTGCCATATACATGCATTTAAATATACCTACCTAATCTATATAATAAATTTAGTGATAGAATTTGAGACAATATATAAACTTAAGTGTTAATTTAAGGTGTAAAAAGTTAGTTTTTAATAGATATTCAGTTCATATCAATATTTGAATACATTTACTGTATGTATACTAGTATGTAAGCATTTTGCTGAACATACTCAACGTAATTTAATGTTCAATATTTTGTTAGTCAAAAATAATACTCATTATGACAGTTTACATACCAAAGCTTACCAAATATAAAATCAAATAATTATAATATTTTATTTTGTTTATTTGAATCCGTATTGATATTAGAGAGTACAATAAAGTAGATACATTAGGTATAAACTGGCTCACAATGAATATCAATATAACACATTTTCCTAAGTTATTGTACTTAATACACGTCTATTAAATATCGTAGGTAAACTCTTTTTTTAAATCACTTTTGTAACTGACTGTATTAAATAAATTCCTTGAACAATATTAAAAGTACACGTTATATTTGTGCCAATATATATGGGATACTTAGTTACTGTTAATGCCATAGTGTAAAATAGGCTAGTGTTTTGTAACTTAATTATGAATATTTATACGTAGGAATGTTATTTTTATTAAAATGTGAAGAAATTTGAAATTGTTTTATTTTTTCTTTTATTATCGTAAATATTTTACTGACGCCTGCATGTTTTCGAAGATTATAAACAAATTAATGAGAAATACTTCCAAACGGTACACGCTGAAGAAACAAAGATAATAATTAGGCGGACACTTTAGCTAGCAAGTCTTTCAAGGATGGGCCATAAATTATTTCAGCCTAGTTTTGGAGTTCTAGCAATATTTTATTCCCCACAACGTTCTAATCTGAGGAATGATGCCACACATTTCGTACTTTATGAAGTTGTTCTGACTCTTTTAAAAATGCTTGGTGAGGCAAACTTTCTTTCCAAAAATTAAGTAAGCAACTACGGCAGCGATCTGCTGTCTTTATGTACTTATTTCCCAAATGTACAATGAGCTAGCTTCGTGATCATTGCTCGTTAAGTCTGTTTAAAAGAAGAGGCCTTTGCCCTGGAACGGATAATAATAGTTATTATTTATGCTACGTAATTAACTAGCAACTAAATAAAAACGTCGGGTTAAACAAACAGCACGCTAAAAGAGTGTAGGAATTACAGTAAAATTAAATTAAACGATAACGGTTTTCGGTATAAGTCGGTTAACCGTAATAATATTTTTTATTATCTGTATATGCTTTATTTTTCATGTGGCAATAATTTTCTAAACTTCATCATTGTTTTGTCATTTCAAAAAGAAAAAGTCAAATCTAGTAATTTATTTATTTCATCTCTTGTGGCGTCTTTTTGACCTAATTACGACAAACCTAACTGAACACGTATTAGATTGCTCACGGAGCGTGTATTTTAGTAAAATGTCTTCGTTAGCATTTAAAGTAAAAAGCAAAAATGGTCAACAAATACTTAAAGATTTGACCTCTGATAGCACCGTGGGCGAATTGAAGATGTTTTTGTCAAGTATATCGGACGTTAGCATCGAGAGGGTCTGTGTATTGTGTGGGTATCCACCTAAGCCGTTGGACATTAGTAATGACAGTAAAACACTTGGTGAAATAGGTTTGAAAACCGGTGAGACTCTAATAGTTGAAGAGAAACCAGTACCGACTGGTGGAACTAGCAATCCTCCTGAGCAAAAGCCTGTTGAAAACGGTATTGCGTCACATGAAACATTAGGTGCCTGTAGACCCGGTATATTAATGAAGAAGGTTGTTCCATCAGATAACTCATGTTTATTTACTAGTATAGGTAAGTACTTCAATCATATCTGTGTGACACATTATCTAACAACTTGACTGATTCATGAAGTCATTGTTACATTAAAGACAATAATATCTTGTTATCAGTTAATATATTCAAATTATGTGGCTTTTAAGGCCAAAGCTATAAACAAAATCACAGTATACAGTCTCTAAATATAGATGATTGGATCTAATTTGATGCATTGGTGTTATGTGATGTCCTGTCTGTTTAAGAACAAATTAAATGTCAAGTCATGTTACAAAGGATCATAAAATTTTAATGAGTGTTAACCTATTATGCTTCAGTCAAGTAAAACCACCTTCATGTTTTGATAATAGATTGTGGCACTTATTGTGTTGTATAAAGAGTGGTACGAATCTAGAGTAGACATTTTCATTACATAAAAGTATTTTTATGTAAGTTTTATATACTGTTTATATGTGGTATGTGTTTAATACCTTTGATATAGGAGAACACCACTGTCTACCTACTCAGGGATTACAGACATTATTATAATGTATGTATGTATTGTGTAGACTGCTCAATTTATTTTAAAGTAAACAACTTTTATATGTGAAATCTATTTTATATATGAAGAAAATTGGCAATTAACATCTTAATTACCTGTAAAAGTAAAGTTGTACACAATGTTCTTGATTTATTACATAACATTCTTCTTAATCATTGAGATGTAGTCGTATTTAATATTGTTACTTTGATCGCATATGTATTAGGTATATATGTATACATACACAATGAATACTATGATAACCTGTCCTTGATAAAATAATTATAATAGAACTTTGTATTATTTTTTTCTAGTTGGAACCTTTTTTACTTATTCTGTAGTATTTGGGTATTTTGAATTGTAAATCAGAAAATTGAAAAGCTCTTTCTTTTCATTTCACCCACTGCTAGGTATTGGCCTCCCTTTTCCTCTGTCATCTTACATAATCTGGAAATTAGTGGAATAAACATCATCATCTATTTTAGTACACTGCTGGACATAGGCCTCTACTATAGCACCGAATAAACATGAATAATTCAATTATAGTCTTTTTATTACATTTCAGGTTTTGTATTAAATGGCAATGTAGACACATCAGTACACACTCTTATGAGACAAATAATAGCTATGGAGGTTGCTAGTGATGTAGATACTTACAATGAAGCTGTCCTTGGAAAACCAAATGCTGATTACTGTGTGTGGATCCAACAGCCAAGCTCTTGGGGTGGTGCTATAGAGGTGAATAATAACCACAGATTACATAGATCTATTAGTTTTAATTATATTAAGTAGTAAGGTAATAAGATATTATGATTAGTAAAGAAAATAAAGGTACCTATATTTAGTGTCATTTTAGCATGTTGCCCATGCTAAGCTTGAATTTAAATTTTCTTTATCAATTTTGAAAGAAAATATAGTTAATAAGAACATTTACAGACTCATTTGGTATTAAATAACATTCAATAATTTCAGGGTTTTCGATACAAGTGATATTTATGCTTCTTGCAGTTTTTTCATGATCCAGACGGAAAACTAATTTTGAAACTTATAAAAAAATTATGATACCTAAGCAGTTTTTATACCCTGAAGGGCCTTCTTGAATGTGAATTAAGCTACATTTAACCCTCCCTTAGACTATTACATGACATCACACTCTTTTTCACAAGTGTAGAAGTACCTCAAATATCCTCTTATGAGTATAATATTTGAGCATAGCAAGTTTTTAAGAAACAGCAATTCTAATACATATATATTGATTACAGGTAGCAATACTATCTCGTTTTTATGGCCTTGAGATGGCAGTAGTAGACACATTGAATGCAATAATTAATAGATTTGGTGAAGACAAGAATTATGGACAGCGGGTCTTCCTATTGTTTGATGGTGTGCACTATGATCCTCTGTATTTAGAACAGTCTGATGTAAGTATTGTTTAATAACGTTATAGTTGACCATACCTTGTGCTGGAAAAAAAACATGTTTATTTTTTGATTGCCAAACTGAAAAGTGTAATAAATATTCATTATATTACTAGAATATTCCGCAATATCCTCTTGAGATATGACAGTGTGCATTTGAAATCACTCCCCCTCTTAGATATTAAAAGCACTTATATTATGTACCTTTGTGATAACAGTATAGGTTGATTAAAGCATAATTAAGGCGTTAAACTTACCGATATATTATTTGCAATCCTTAATTATTTTAAAAATATTATAGCCTTTTATTTTGATTGACGACCTGATTGGCGCAGTGGCTAAGCGATTGGACTGCTGCGCTAAGGGTTGCGGGTTCGATTCCCGCACGGGGCAATGATTTGTGCGATCCACATTTGATTGTCCCGAGTCTGGGTGTTTGTGTAAGTGATATTTCATGTTTGTGAAACGCACCTACGATACAGGAGAAATTCCTAGTGTGGGGCGACGTTTTATATAAAAAAAAAAAAAAAAATTGCCTAAATTCTCAGTAGCAGCACGGAGTCTGGATTTGTGCCCGGTTGATGGCAATAGGCTCGCCCCCTATTACATTGGGACTTACAACATTACTGGCGAAATGTGGGTGTACTATATGTTCACCTCTGCCTACCCCTTCGGGGAATACAGGCGTGATGTTATGTTATGTTTCAGTTAGGGTGAACAAGTTACTTGATGACTTACTAAATTCTAATGACAATTTTAGGGTGGTATCCAAACAATATTCCCAGCTGAGGACGAAGAGATCTATCATGAGGCGGAGCAACTGGCGCACGAGGCGAAGTCTTCCCGACAGTTCACTGACCTCAACAAGTTTACCCTCAAGTGTATGGTGTGTGACAAGTTCCTTACTGGCCAGGTGGAAGCACAAAAACACGCTAAAGAAACTATGCATACGAATTTTGGTGAAGTTTAGCGAATAAATTGTTTATTAGGGTATATGTATTCATAATTTGATAGTGTCCACTTGATTATAGAGAAACATAAAGAAGAGATATTATAAAAAGCTTATAGCAGAATATATGTCGTAGTTAATTAATAGTAAGTTGAATTGATTGATCCATGTGAATTATGATAGCATGTCTTCCGATTATGAGGTCAACCTTTTCTCTGCCATGGACATTCATACCCGAAATCGTGGAATTTGAAATCCACAGGTAATACTCAAAATATTGAAACAAAGTACTCGGCATGACATTACTTATGCAGTTGACACATTATATTGTGTACCAGCCAATATGTGGCTCCTTGATAGAATTTTTAGTGTGTAGAATGGCACTGAAAGGGTTGACACATTAACAAACCAAACTTAAAGATTCTAAGGACTGATGACTGCCTGTAAAGTTGTTCTGCCCTACACTGCAGTAGCTTTGTATTACTTTATAACAAGTGCACTTATTACTAGATGAAATATTCCTATTAAATAATATAAACGTCAAGTGGACACAATCACTTAGCTTAATTTTGTTAAGATTTTTAATAGTTCCTTAAAGGCCTTTTTCACAATTGATATTGAGGAACTCCATAGTTCGATTTGAGATAAATGTTACTTATTTATTTTTAATCTCAATTTTAATTGTTAAATGAGATTTATTTATGAAATAATAATGCACATATCCTAGTAACATATATTTTGTACGAAATAGGCATTATTTTGTGAGGGAGGTCTTAGGAATAATAAAATAATTATTTTTACACGATCACAAGCCTATTCAAACGATGCACGGCATGCCTTTTTTATAGTTATAATTAGCTATTTATTTTTATGTTGTATAAATATTTGTTAGACGCTCAATGTTATTTTCACCAAAGTCGAATACAAAACGCAGCTGATACATAATGTCATCGTAACTAGATTTAGATTGGACATTGTATAAACGCAATTCAATTAATATGTAGGTGTACCTTGAGACTAACATATTCACGAAGAACATAAGGTACCACCTACGCAAATGTGTGACGATGGTTTTGAAGCATTTTATTATCATTATCATTTGCTGAGTTTCTTATTGCCTTTTTTTAACATGTGCTATCTCAAATCGGAAAAATCGCCTAGTTGAATTTAGAGATCTATTTAAACGAATACGCTTTGATAAGCTTTTAATAACAATTGTGTACAATTTTGACGGACGTTAAGCTTATCCAAGTCGATATGCACAACACTTTGACGACCTGATTGGCGCAGTGACTAAGCGATTGGACTGCTGTACTAATGGTTGTGGGACTCGATTCTCGCACGGGATAAACAATTGTTTTATCCGCAGATGTTTGTCCTGAGTCTAGCTGTTTGTGTATGGGATATTTCTTGTTTGTAAAACGCACTTACGATACAGGAGAAATTCCTAGTGCGGGGCGACGTTTTTTATAAACAAACATAATAAGCAGACAATAAAACACGATTGTAATTTACAGTAAATTCACGTTTTGTATAATTTACTTCAAACGAAACTGTTTATTGCCAGATATCTTATTTTATTGTATATTAAAATTAAATATGTGCAAGGGGACAACGTTGTCTATTATATCGGTAGTTAATGATAGCAATAATTTATCAAAAAACGCGTGTTTTAAAGAGTAATAATTCGAACATTGTTAAATGAAAATTAAAATGTAAGTTTATTTTGCATTACATAAATTGTCTAAAATATAAAAATGAAAGACATTTGTTATATATTTGTGAATAAAGAACTAATATTTATACCTAATTCCCTTTTACTCGTCGATGTTTCGTATTCGCTAGATGCATTATTTTAACAAACACATTGGTGTCTTAAAAACGTCCTTATATAAATATTTGTTACTGAGCGTTGTTAAGTCGCCAGTGTGGACGACGTGACTTATAAATTGTAAAAAAAAGGCTCAAGATTGCATAAATAAAATTTGATAAATGAATTACTCATTTGTTTATTTTGTTTACGATGTGTACGTTGTTTTATTACCTACATTTTGTTTTAAGTGCTGGGGGCTTACCATGAACCCTTATAGCAGGACTGTTTTCGACGAAAAATGAACTGTCCTGTTGTTTTGTACCATGATCACTTAAAACAACAGGCGAGCCAGCGGTCACGTGATCTAAGCCGGCGAGCGATCACGTGACAGTAGTTGGCCTGTAAATATCCGTACCATGAAGTAATTTTTGACATACAAACATCGAGAATTAAACTACTTTGCTGTCAGATTAAACCGATGTGAAAAACTAACTTTTATTGACCTGTTTTGGTTAATTTTAAATAAAATACATGTTTTTTCATGTATAAGTACTACTTAGCATATTATACAAAAGTGTAACGATGAAATTACATAATATTACGTTTATTTTGAAGATCTTCATGTTAATAAAACCTCCTTTCTCTAAGAATGAAACATAAGTTCATACTTCATAGTTATAATTACTGTAAAACGGAATGAGAAAATAATGTCAGTTTGAAACTGCCAATCTTTTTGACAATAGTTGTGGATTTCTAAATAATATTTAATGTATTTTGCATAAAGTTATTAGCAAGTATTCGACTAAGCCATGGTGTCCATTGTGCTGTAAGATTTCTACGAAATTTGTACATGACATGCCTACGGTCGTATCAGCTACCGATCTGAACCAAATAAATTAAACGAGTTGAAAACAACCTATCGTCATTTTCTTGGACAATAGCAGTGCTCTAACTAGATCGTTTATTGTGACTATTACTGTAGAAGACCGGCAGAAGAACTATCGGCTGGTGTATGGGTAGTGATGGCTGTAGTGTGGTTTATAATGTTGGGCTTGGTATCAAGAAAACATATATCTTGAGGCATTAAATAAAACTTTATTATTTGTTATA
This sequence comes from Abrostola tripartita, assembly GCA_905340225.1. Lineage (NCBI taxonomy): Eukaryota > Metazoa > Arthropoda > Insecta > Lepidoptera > Noctuidae > Abrostola > Abrostola tripartita. Next base: position 5,873,942 of record HG996494.1, read on the forward strand.
TTAAGATGTTGATTACGAAAATAAATCTAGTGACATTATGCTACGTGTTTATTTTTACCCCACACGACCAGAATATTATTTATTAAATGGTATACTTCTATCAGCTATATTATTGAATAGTGTACGTATTATTCAGGTTTTATACCCTTAATAGCCATAATATGACAATCGCTATAAACGAGATGAAGGATTGGTGATTTTTATTGCTATCTTATGATTCTAAGAAACAAATCAACATAATGTTTCTTATTTAAACATCTCAATTTGTGGTAGTTCTATTTCTTAAAAAATACCAACTGACGTACTTGTCATCGTTCGAAAATAGTAATCGTTTTATCAAGTGTCTAAATTATCTGTTTTAAGTGTTGAAAAGGTTTCTAGCATCTTAATCATGTCTAATGCGATGTTTAGTAATAAAACATATTGTTTTAATTATTATCATCGTAATAAAAAATGTTATTCAAATACTTTAATACGATTTTTTTAAACCGTAAAACCGGTAACGTCGCGGATAAGTATTTCCGAACGTTTGTTTATATTATGAAGATATTAGACTTTGCTGATCAGAGACAATACAGCAGATGTGAAATCGATGCATTGCAGCTCTGATAGAAATGATCATGGTACAAATAGAAAACCTGTCAGGCTATCCTTCAAAGTTAAACTGCCCGGAACTTGGCAATTATTTTGAAAGTTCATGGTAAGCCCCCTGAGAGCATTATTGGTCGGGCCATTTGATGGAGGATAATATAGAGAATACTACTTATAAAGCTGAGACTTAAGGACTAGGGATACTTCACGTATTATAAAAGCAGCAGTATAATTTGTGTTTGAAATTGTAAAAAAAAAACAAAGTTTCTAATTAATGTTGAATTTTTTTTTACCCCTTGTTTAAATATTAATAATATGTTTTTTATTTGGTTAAAGTTTAGTTAGGTATTAAAACCAACAATGCTTAGTTTAAAGATAGCAAAGTCAAAAGGAGCTAGAACCGTAACGAAATCTTTAGTGTCTACCTAGCCCACTGAATACAGGTTTTACGCATACACGGTAATAACAACCTGAGGAGCTCGTAACTACGCGGCTACTGCGCAGATCAGTCGATCTGCGAGGTTAAGCCGTGCTCGCCGCGGTCGTTCTTGTGACGAGAGACCGTTTTTATATGTCGAAACCCCTACGTGCATCGGAAGGCACGTTAAGCCGTTGGTCCTGCGCTAGTATCAACCTACTAAATAAAAACGAAACATAGGTTTTATTCGATTTATTTTTAACACAAATGTACAATATCAATAAATATAGTCACATCGGCTTTATCACCTGTCGTTACACTATGATTTACTTTTTACAATGTTGTCTTACAACATTAACTCTTAACTTTACGCTATAGATAACAAAATTGTGCATTAGATATTGGGCCGTCCTTAACTTTGTAGAATTTAAAAGCAAGAAAATTAGATAAATGGCAAGTGCCAGCCTAAATACGTTTTTAACGTCGTATTTCAAATCATAACAACGTTAATGATGCGTTTTTTATGTAAAAATTTAAGTAGTAGCTGTGCAAGAAGTATTTATATTATAATACTACGGAACTTCTTGCTTTGAAATTCTACCGCATAGTTACAAAATGGCGTTTAAAACTTATATTTAAGCGTATACACAGCTCTTTATCGCTAAATGGATGAACGTGTTAGGTAGACGTGCCCAAGCAGGTTTGCAAATATTTCTGAATATTTATCTATTTCACCTTGTTCATGCAAATCTTATTGATATTCCAAGGTTCGTCAGAACAAGGCAGTGTTCTATTCTAAATAATCTCTGTTAAAATTGATTAGATTCTAACAATTTTCGTTTTATGCATCACTATGATCACAATTAGCAAAGTTTACGACTTGGTATTTGAACTTTTAAACATTTTCATGTTGACTTTCTATCTAGTATTATAATAACTTATACGTATTTAATTGCTTTTAAATATTTAAACAAATGAAGAAGTAATTAAGATGTCGTTACTAAGATTAGTTTATTACTTTAGGAAATTGTTTGAAGGCAAGTGTTTAGATATTTAAAAGCTCTATGAGATATGGACAATTCATGTCAAAGCCGTTTCAAATGTTATACGATGATGCATTTTAAATATGGTATGTTTCATCCGCCAATTTTTCAAAACGACATTTTAATCGTAATACGATTATTCTAATTATCAAATTTAGATAACAAATAAAAATAACAATAAGTTCGCTTTGATTTCGATTTTGACTTAACTAAATACGGCCCAGTATGTTACAATGATCATTTTATTTAACACAATATAATAGTAAATCGATATAAAACATTATAATACAAAATTATTTTAAAAATAAGTTCTAAATGCAAATAAAACATTTTTTATAAAAGTTTATGGTTACCGCGTAAGACCATTCTTGTTTACTGTTAAGGACGGCTTAATGCAAAAATGTGGCAGTGTATAAAATAAAAATGCAAAACAAATGGAAGAAGCAATTAATTACCGCACAGTATAAGTTTTATCTTAAGCAAGTACATAAGAATATCACTTAGTTTGAATAAATCTCTTACAAAGAGTGATCATTGTAACATAATTAGGGTGCTAAAAACAAATCTAAAAACTTGACCTTAATCTGACGGGTCAAAAAATGCTATAAATTAAGAAATAATAGTAATTGAAGACTACGTTAGATGTTGTCTTTATCAATATCAATGGTATCACTTGAGAGCTAGCGCGATGTTGTTTGAAAATCCTTATACATCTATTTATTATTATTATTCTCTAAGTTAGTATGAACTTTTTATCATAATGCTTTTAGCTTTACCCTTTTTACTTTCAAACGTCTATACACGTGAGCGCCTTCATAAAACGCCACAAAGTTGTAAAACAAATGATATGTTTAAAAGTTTTAAAACATACTTAAATGTTCCAATAGACTTGAAGTTATTTTTAGTAAAAAAAATCACAATGACACACCTGTTATGTTCGTAAGTGTTATAGAGGTTAGTACAATACCGTTACTGTAAGAGAGCTTAAGTCATAAGCACGTAACTAATTAATTAATCTCTTTTTAAAATAACAACAAAATATTTTCAAAAATATACTTAAAGTTAATAAAATTAGAAAAAATATATTCAAAAACCTATACATCACATTTACTTCTTCGCTCTATGGTTCACTGTAGGAACTAGGAACCTTTTAAATCTTAGTAGAAACTAGACGATTTTTTTTAGCTTATCTCACTTAATAATGTCCTAAATGGTATAAGGATTCATACAACATCTACAAGCGGTTTCAGTAATACCACTGCGCTTAATTAAAACAATATAAACCGAATTTGCTACGGACGCCATGGTATGGAGCTTTAAAGTAAGCAGATACGAGAACAGTATTTATATAAATCCAATCAAATAATGTGTAGGTACTATTGAATAAGCTTTTACATAAAAGTATAGTTTTTTTAGATGCAGTGAGGCTTTATAATGTCGCATATTATTTGTAGCTAAAGATCAGTGTGGTATATTCAAGATAGAAATATTTATTTTATATTAATGCATTCAATTTTACTAGTATACATCACACGGAACATAGCGAGCGAGATATAGGCTCCTGCAGACTAGTCGGGCGTATCCGAAGTATACACGACAGTAAAACCCACACAAAAACTAATGAAATAAATAAATGATATATAATTTTAGTAAGTGATAGTTATCTATCACTCACGAAAATTATATACCACTGGTTGTTACACTCTGACTTACATTATACATCACTTACATATAGGTATCTATATATCCACGTACTTTACAAGCTCCATGCTATCACATAACCTTGTTTACTGCGGGGCGGGCTTCGCATACGACCACCTGGGCAGTGATATGCCGAACTTGGTCTCCAGACCGGTGAGGACGGGCAGAGCTACCTGGTACCCGCCGATGTGTTGCGGCTTCTTCATTGTCTCTTCGATAGGTGTCGCGATGTGTAATTCTGAGCCAGATGGTCGACTGTGGAGTTTGAAGTTTGTTTTATATTTAATTCAGTTCGATAAAACAATTGTTAGATAAGAATAATTGGAAATCTGTGGTCTCTGCCTACCCCTGTGGGAAACAGACGTGACTTTATGTATGTGTGTAGATAAGAATTAGTATGGCTTCATTTACCAGCTGAACTTGTTATTTAAAGATCTCAATACATCGGGATACAATTAATTCTATGATAATTTTTAGAAACATTTTGTACTTCTTACTTAAAATTTATAGGCACATTTACCCTACGATGTAGTTTTTTTAACTACTAACAGTGAAATTTACTCACGTTCCTCCGAAGTCAACGTAGAAGAGACGCTGAAGGATTTCATAGGTGACCAGTGTCACACCGAACTGTGGCGACGAACGGAATACACGCGCTGTGAACAAATCACATTGAATTAAATCAAACAAAATACTCTTTTACCTGCTGATAAACTTTCATTTCATTTTATCAAACTACCTACAAAGAAAAACGAAAAAAAAAGTAATAATTAATAAATAAAAACAAAAGTACAAACCATATAAGAATATTGTTTTCACTAATAGTTAGTAGTAGTAGATAATATTATACAAACTTAGCTACCATTCCTTTTCTGAGTCATTACCTACCTACATACCTACGGTCGAACTATTGTTATATCTTTTTTAATAATTATCTATATTTTTAATACTTAGCTCATAAGTGAACTGTTATGTTCTTGAGGAAAAATAAAGTTCTTTAAACCTAATTTATAGGTACGTAATAAAAAAAATGGAGTCTCTGTACACGTAAAATTGAATACTTGATCATTGTCGTATAATTCTATGGTAGATAATGAAAAATATCTCACCTATCGCTCCCTTCCAGAACGCTCTAGCACCTTCCTCGGCGTATATCTTTCTAGTCGCGTCTATTACACCGTTGTATGTCGTCTGTCCCGATCGCGCTACTACCTGTAAACAGATTTATCATGTTCAGGTCACACCATAAGAAATGACAAGCATTTTTTTTATTGTTAATCTTTTAAAAATATATATTTTTATAATCAATACAGTAAATACTGCAAGTGCAGTTGTTAGTAATAACTTTAGTATGAATTTAAAAATCATTTTCTGTATTTTTTCTATTAATAAATCGTGAAATTTTTCAAAAACAATTATTGCAGTAACATAAACAAACTAAACTATTAAGTGTACCTGTAGACGTGTTTTGATGACGTCAGCGGGCGTGACGAGTGACGCGGCGGGGATACCGGCGATGGCACCGGCGGCCAGCAACGTTAGAGGGTGGTTGTAGCCGTTCTCATCAGCGAATTTAGCCTGGGAAGTAGCATGAAAGACAGCGATTAGGTAACTAGAACATTAATTATACTATTTTGATTTTATGAATTAAATTATATTGCAACATACGCATGCTTTACGCTATTATTAAACTAGCATTTACTCACCAAAAATCTTTAATGCCAATGTTTTTTTTTTTCATACTTAGGAGTGCCTAACTAGTACCTACACTCACTAAATGAGTTCTCAACTTGAGCGTTCATAAAACCAGCTACAGCCGTGCATCATAATTGGGAACAAAATGTTCATCCTTACTAACCTTAACGTGAGCGTAAGCGGGGAAGTAGATGGCACTGAAAGGTACGTCTCGCAGTAAGCACGCCCTAGCGCCCTTGTACAGTCCGAAAAGTCCGAGGTCCTTGACGACGGACCAAGCTCGGACTTTGGTTCCGCTGGCTATCTCGCCGGCCACTTGTAAACGGATCTTGACGATTTCCAGAGGGTTTGTGAACACTACTTGCGAACCACCAGCCTGTATGACATTCAAGTGGTTGTACAAATGAAAATTGCTATAATAAGTAAAGGTATTTTAACAAAGTATAGGACATGCAGTAATTACCAAAATTACGGAAAATTATGTATAATACTTACACAAGCACCAGCCAGGATTTCAGCGTACAACGATATATTTCCTTTCTTGTCTGATAGTTTGTCGCGCACTAAATCATTCACCTGTAAATCAAGAAAATCTGAATTAACAATCGGACAGAATCAAAACATCTATAATTAGGTTACATTCCCTAGTCATTCTTTCTACTGATAGTTGTGAACAATCTGTACTAGTGTAATTTTTTTATCAAATATGAGTTTATATTATTAGAACTGAGTAGGATATAACAGTCATTCACTGTTCACAAAGACAATTTGTATGTTTTTGTCTTGGATGAACAGGATGGCGATATTAGATGGAGAATATTAATTTTAACATAATGTACTAACCGTCAGTTTAATAGCCTTCTCAGGGGCCACTCCAATCAGCTGCGGCACTAAGCCTCTATACAGGCCGAACATGCCCTCGTGCCTGATGACCTTCTTGAAGCAATCCCACGAGTTTCTGTACGCCACCTCACCGATGAACGAGCCAGTTCTCTGGTTTTGCATTCGAGTCTTCACTAAGTCGATGGGGTAGACCGCGGAAGCACCGACGGCTGAAAAGAAAGGTTTTAATGAAGGCTTCATATCAACTTTTGGGGACTAGGTTTTATGAGTTTTAGTTACATGTTACGAACTTGAACCAAGTAAGTTAAAGTGTGCCTTAAGTAATAAGTTTTGAGGGGCTAACTTAAAGTCAAGGTTCGGTGAGCTTACTGACGTTACGTTATATTTTGATGTTTACTATAAATTATATTTATAATTACACTGAATTTTTTTTTTTATAACAATGTGTTTGTGTGTAGCAGAGTGCAATATAAACATTAAATACAATATATTTTATAACTTACTATTGACAAAACTACGTCTACTACTCCTACTGCTACCGACTCCTACATACCTACATATAACTCGGTGTACACATTTAAATGTATGAAGATTTAAAAATTACTTACCTCCGGCAACAGAACCGAGCGTGAATCTGTACGTGCTCTCCAATATCTGAATGAAGACACCTCTCTCTTCTGGGCTCTGGAACAAGCATACCGTCATATTCACCAAGTTGCATAACAGAACATATTGTACAAATTACGTATACAGCTGGTTGTGTCGGTACAATACTGATACGAGGTTTTTATGTGTAGTTTTAAGAAGAAATATCTAATATACTCTTGACACTGACTATGTTCAGTTCTAACTTACTTGTTAGTAATAAATGCGGCTAGCAATCATGTGGAATAATGAATAATGGCTACTCATAGATATTTACCATCACAGTACAATTTAAGTACCTACTTAATGCAACCAATAGTATTTGGACGAATATATAGTTATTACGCATTAGGTATTTAATTATAAACAGATAGGATAATTCCAAAACAAGTGATGACGCTAGAAAGTATCAAACGTCAGGATACCCTAATTAATGACTAAGAACTTTGGGATAAAGCATTTTCGATTGAAGTATGAACTAAAGTGACTCACACAATATTGTTGTAAGAACCTCTATTACGAAGAAACATATTAAAGGTTTTTCTGACCCTCGTACAGTATTGTAAATGGTGATGCAAGTGTCAAAGTGCATTAGTTAGCTTTATAACGTACTTACTAACTCGAAATGTATTTAGGTAGGTACTAATTTATCAGAAGTTTGAAAAAATACTAGCATTTTTTGACGTTATAAAAAATAATTAAAAAAAAAAGTGGGGAGAAGCTATTATAAATATTCATTAAACAAACTATTGTAATGAAGTTTAAAATATAGTTCTGCCGGCAGTAAATTAAAATAATTAAGAAAGTTCGTTTATAGTCAACTTCGACAATAGGTACTCAACTAGCCCAGAGAAAATTCTTTAGATGACCGCGTGTAGGTACGACTCATTAGTTCCAATAAGTAAAAATACCTACAAATATAGTTCCCTAAACATTTTTGGTGGCGCATATGGTTTACTAAGTGCTCGACAAACACATTTTTGTGTAGTGGACGACACAACGTGGATCACACACAATGTGCATTAAACGCAGCGAACAGAATACATAACACGTATATAAATCTAAATATAGAACAACCTGAAGATTGAGCTTTTACTAGCAAAGGTGTTTTTAAATCTATTTTAGTTGATAGTGTAAGTACCTAAGTCCGGAGCATAAACCCATATTTACACCCAAAACCCTCTATGCAGACGATAATCGATCTTATCCATAAATCGTTCGGTCTAGTGATGTGAAATTGATTTCGTACGTAGGTACTATGAGATTGTTACACTCTTCATTTATAATATTTGGCGTAATGATGCAATAGGGTTTGATATTTTCTAACTAGATTAACTACCGGCAATAAAACTGTTTCATGAGCCGTGAGATATATATAAATGTCTAATGAGATCGATAAATAGAAAATTATTTAGAGTTTTTAAAAGAGCGGCACTGAATTTTGGTAGTATTAATTTAAATTAGTTTTTATCGTGGCAAAAATCAATTTCTATCTTTGTCAAAAATATTATATTTTATTTGTGAATAGTAAATGTTACACATTCGCGTATATTTGTGCACAGTGGTACTAAATACGTACGCATGTACAGATGTTTACATTTTGCAAAATTTAAGTAGTTTTAATTAAAACGTTACGGTTACGGTTGGAATCCGCTAAATGTAGACATCTTTCTATACGCGATAGTACAAGACTTTCACTTTAAAGCTGAAATCAAAAACGGTACAAATGCAATTGTGTGCCAAATTAGCAAATTTTTAGTTTTCTGGCAAATGTATCGCAACCTATAATATAGAGATAGACATAAGGAATAAATGTGATTTAATCAATTTTGTAAACAATAAGCTTAAAAAAGGCGACACTAGTAATTATAGTTATTGTTATGTTATTTATTTTAAAAATATTATTATAGTAAAAGATGCGATACTTATGCTTTTTAAATATAGACGCCACAGCCCTACACGTACCAAAATTCATTGTCATATAAAAAGGAAACATAGAAACATCATAAACTTTGTTGGCCTTACTTACCAGTATGCGTTCCAAACAGTTAACATAATGATAAGGCTCTAACATATTTACCTCCTCCTTATTAAGCATTGAAAGAAAGAGAACAAGAAACCTGTCAGTTAGTGATGTTTCCAAACAAAATACAACTCTTATAATATATACATAACATCTAAATTACACTAAACATACATTTGATTATGAAGGCTGCTTCTGAAAAAGTCCTTACGTTAATACAGGACAGCGATATATCGATTGTTATCAGTATGAAAGAGACAATAATACTCACTGAGACTGCTTTAATTTCGGCGACTCTGCGTGTGACTTGTTTGAAGTATTGTTCAGGGGTGATCGAGTTAAGATCATTGTATACCATTCGCCTGAAAAAGATAGAGATTGATAAGAACTATATAAAGAAGTCGTAGTCAAGTTTTAGAATGTAGATTAGTATAAAGCAAATTTCCAGGTTTATACGAGTTCCGTAGAGCTTTTAGAACCCACGCACAGTCTATCGTAAGCTTATGTTTTTTACTCTTGCCTAGCTTCAAAAAGGTAGGTTATATTAAGCCAAACTTTATTTGCAATTTTTGGGACTTCAAATTCCAGGACCTCCATAAGTCTGCGTTATAGGTTCACGAATCGTGGGATTTAGGGTCTGATAAAAGAGTTTTGTGTTACGTATTGGAAATATCAAAACAATATCAGTGAATCATTCAGAAATATATCTAATATTCATCCTATTTCATATAGGTATGTGATAAATCCTTCAAACGCGCATTCTCTCAAACTAAGTCCGTTTCTACCAACCCGCTGTGACTGGTAGACGTTACCCACATGTCGCTCGAACCCCCCTCCCCACTGGTGCCGGCAATGTAATAAAACTACAATTAGAATATAACGGAGCATTATTCTCATAATATGCGTGTTTTTATAAAGATTACATTTTTATATAGAAGTGAAACATATTTAAAAAAACCCTGCAGGCTTTAACTAGAAGAGATCGTGCTGGCTGGAATGTATATCAGTATTTTCCGTAACTTATTTTGTCATCATGATTCTGATGAATCGGTTTCAGAAGAACATAATTGTCTATTCTATCCTTCTTCTGCCGAACCACAAAAAATGACGTCACACCAGTATTTCCAGTGGTGTTTAATACACCAGTTTCGCCAGTTATGTTACCTATAACATTTTTCAGGCTTGCCCCCTATTACATTAGGACCTATCCTAATCTAATAGAGGGCAAGCCTGTAGCCACTAACCGGGCACAAATCTAGACTCCGTGATGCTACTGAGCATAATCTCATGGAAAAACACATTTACACTTGCCCGACCCGGGAATCGAACCCAGGACCTCATGCTCAGCAGTTGCGTTTAGCGACCACTACACCAACGAGGCCATTCGAGGGAATTCTGTTAATTGTTATTCTTCTGATCACTGTCTTTTGTTTATTTTTAGGTAGCAAATGTTATTACTAAGTACTTAGCCTAAGTAGGTATGTTGTCATAGTCATAATGTTTTTATTTCATACTACAAAAGAGCATTTACAAAACGAGAAATCTAGTAGCAAGTAGCTGAATAGAGATTTGTGGAGAATAATGGGTGGTCTTTGTTCAGCTACTGTCGAGCATCGAATGTATAAAAATGTATTTTGTTCTTCATTTAAAATACGATATCAATGAGATAGTCATGTTTAATTAATGTTTGAATAACTCAATCTATCTAGAATCCATTGTATTGAGTCTAACATAAATAAATATTCTCGTATTACATTTGACAAATCTTTTATCATACAATACGCTGACAAAGTATCAGATATTGTACGATTAGTCTTTATCTATGTCGTACAAGTTAAATTACGATAACGCAATATTAAAACTGATATTTCATTGATCTATAAGCTTTCTTTAATTCCATGTTGTGTCCCAGCGATAAGAGATCACCTTATTTCCTCATGTACACGTCGTGCAATGTGTATGAGTGAAGAATTAATTTACAATAGGTAACATTGTTTTAACCCTTTCAGATATTAAAATTATAATTAATCGGTAGTTGTTTCACGTAATCGAATTTGCCTTTAAACAGAGTACCTAACCGATAATAATAAAGAACATCATTAACTGTAGGGTGCAAGTAGAAAGCCCCCGCGTGTGACGATACTTAAGTACGTCCGGCGTACCCTGGACGGTCAACCTCGCTACCTTTCTTGTTGACTGACCAATGTTTACACCACGTGTGGCTATTGGCTCATGCCGATACGAAGAAGTTGACTTAACCATGGTTCATAAACTCGATTTTTTAGGAACCCAGATGATTCTTTTATCCAAAATTGTGAAAGTCCACTGGCTAACCTCTACTATAACCTTATCATCCCTTATGATACGAGGATACGTCGTATGACTATTTTAGTTAGCCGATAAAGATATCTGATAAGTAAACCGCGAATATTTAATACAAATAATTGTATAACGCATAGTAAAGATAAGAGATAAGATTGGAACTGTTACGTAGATACCTTTGAAGTGTGACATTGACTAATTTTGAGGTCGAACACGAGCGAAGATGGATAGACTGGTTAATGTGTACACGTTGCCAAAACATTGTTGAGGTCAATTGGAAGGTAAGAAATGAATTTTAGATCAGCGAAAGAGGTAATGTCGCTTAGTCGATGTCCAAGGAAGTAATTAATTACATTTAATTATCCTGGCTAATTTATGCATGAATGGCCGCCCATATATGGAATTTAGTTATTTGGTGTGAGGAAAACCCATGTCTTTATTATTATTGTTGATATAACGTACGGGTAATTTGTTGTTATGTAGAATTACGTCAAAATGACCTACAATTAGGTAATCAAGGGTCAGTTATGACGGTTTTAAGCTCGGTCTCAAACGTCATTGACACGTTTTTGCAAAGTAGCGCAGTGCACCTGCGTTATATATCTATATCATCACTATTTAGTGACGCACACTTCTGTTGAAAGTATCTACCTTAGATCAAATACCGTACAAATAATATTTTAATTGGTATTTCCACGATCAATCCGGAGAATTATCCTTATTGTTATTTAAAAAACACAAAAAAATAACAATTTCTAAATTCCCAAAAACAACTCACCCGTTCGTATGATGAATCATATCACACAAGGTGAACAGTATATCGACCTCTAAGGGCGTGATTTGGGACATCATCTGTGCAGAATGCAGGAACTCCTCTTTAGTGACTTCCTGGGTTCGATGACCATTGGTCGCGTTGAGGTACACTCGTTTTATCAACTCCATGTTGTTTAGTAGAGAATTAAATGCCATATAGTAGGGGAAACTGATCTTGCGCTCGCCTTGAGGAAATCCGGATGCCTGGAATGCATGTGAATGAATGAAGTAGTTTATTAATATTTTGATGATAGATATTGGTTCTTTAAACTCCAGCTCGTTTAAGCTTGTTCTAAAAAGTCAGTTAGAAGTCAAAAATACCAAAATATAAAATACCAAGTGGCATTTTACTTGCTCATAACTGGTTAAATTATTACGTCTTCAATACACTTGAAACGAAAACATCTTCATATAATCAAAAGTTAAACTTACATTTATAACTTTGGTCATCAAGTCTTTCGTCAGAAGATGCTTCTTCACCGATAACATGATATCCCTAAAGTCTCCAGCGCTGATGAATCCTGAGCCATCCTTGTCGCACTTCTTGAAGGCCTCTACACCATACTCCTCGTGGAAGTCATGGAGGAACTGGCTGAACTCCGGGTATGTTACCAACCGCTTCTTGTCCTTGCCGAAGTATAAGCGAACGAAGGTACTTTCCATGTTAAAAGGCAGTTTTTGATGTAGGGCTGTTTTGCGCATAACTTCAGCGAACTCGTCTGAAAAAGTAAAGTCGTGAATGGATCTAAAAGGAAATAGGATAACACGAGGTTAACATTAAAATCACGCTATCATTATAATAACATAATATTCCTTTATCAGAAGAATCACACCCCCACCAGAAGAATAACACCCACAACATCCCGTGTAGGTGGTGGGGCCATTGCTTTATCAGGCCCATACTAAGGTATTCGCCTTTTATGACTCTCACGCCTAGCGTCAGATGGATATAGTGTTCTAGGAAGGACCCTCAACCGATTGAAAGGATGTGGAGTCGTTAGCAACCCAGCAACAAGAAACCAAGAAAAGAGATGCGCTTTATGGACGTGCCAATGCAAACAAACTCACCAAATGCGACAAGTCCATTGCCGTTAGTATCGAACAGCTGGAAGGCAGTCTTGTACAGCGCGTCGGGGACACACAGCAGGCCTTCGAACGCCTGGAACTCTGAGAATGAGATGAACCCATCCTTGTCCATGTCCACGATGCCCGCAATGAGCTTGACCGACTCTTTGTTGTACTCATCTGAAAATATAGACAATTTTATTAAGGCTACCTACATACGTAACCTACGACCTAAAACCTACATACTTAACCCTTTCACTGTCCGGTGTACCACAAAATTATGGTACACATCGATTGTTTTACTATTATGTGTAAGTACTTAGCGGATAGTCAACGTGTTAAGCTTCGGAATCTAACGTCAATAAGCTGTAAAAGGTAATAAGTAAACTACAGATTCGTCAGACAACTTGCAAGTATGAAAGCAGTAGAAAATTCAACCGTAGGATTGATTCTCACTTGCTGTTTTGATTGTTTCTGCCTATTTTACTTTACGTTTAAAACTTACTAATGCTAATTGACTAATAACTTAATCCTTTTATTTCAATAGGTATGTGAACTTGTTTTTAATGTTTAATCCTTTGATCTTTTTATTTTTGTTTTCGCTTGCATTCGACTTTTTTGAATGAGGTAATAGATAGAATTCTGCGAACGTGATGCACTCATTCTTTGACGTCAGAACAAAATATATATATTATTTCACCAATTATTCTTTAATGACGATACGTTTCCTTCCCGCAAAGTATGTATGACTAAGAAAATATAGGCCTAATGTAACAAAGGAAACATTTGATTTAAATGGTCTATCATATCAATTGTCATGACCAGATGATAAAGCGATATCGTATTGATTCAAACTGACTGTATCTGTTGTCTTTAGGAAATATAAATGCCATTAGCATAAATATTAAATCAACAAAGATCAAGTCACCATTCAGTTGCGTTAAGTTAAATTGCCAATGATTACGTGCACGTTACCTTCTTCAAATAGTCCTAAAAACTTCCGTACAAAATCTTCACTGGTGATGTGTTTTTCACCGTTCTTTTCGACGGTGGCGTACTTCAGGAAAATCTCATGGAGACGATCTGTATCTGCCCGTTTTAGGTAACCAGCCCCCTGTGAACAAGACAATTACATTAGCAAAGTAAAAGAGAACGGAATATGTCGTGTAAAGCCTATCCAAATCAATCGAAATCTTTGATTGACTATTCTTTGATTTAGTTAGGCAGTCTGGAAGGCCGTAAAAAAGTTCAGAGGGGAGGATGCGGCTAATAAAAGAGAACGATCTTAAATGTCAAGTAGTCGACATCCAGAAAATTTGAATGAGCGAATGCCGTTCTAAACGTTATTGGCAACTCCTAAGGATCTTAGGGAATACTATCCCTGTAAGGTCTGAAATACAACTGCGGCAGTGTTCGGGACGGAATAGTAAACTTGTACTTATTACTTTCAATGTGTACCCATAAAACCAGGGTCTCTAACCGCACTGCATCTAGTCTAAATATAAATTCGAAGTTGCAGATTTTAATCCATATGAACTTGTGCACGTGACAAGTTACGAGTCTTACAAGCAACTTGCGCAAAACTTTAGTAATTACTCCACACACTTGAACATAATTTTCCTTGAAAGCAGGTGTTAATATTACTCAACAGCGTACAGGTAAAGCCCGGAGAGTGGTTTAGATGTTGTGTGAATCCGCCTGCAATTTTATCCGAGTGGAACATTTGATTGAGGCTTTCTTGGTATAAAGAGTAGTCGCTAGGGTTAAAAAGACGTAACAAACTACAGCAAAATTGCCTAAGCTATTCAGTCGCGCAGTAAGTTTCAATATTAGATCATTTAGGTACGTATTGTTATTTTTTTGCAAATAGGTGGTTAATGTATGCACCTTCATCATGAATTACACTTGATTTTATAATTATTTACTCCACATGCTCACTTAATTTTATACATTGTACCTCTCTAATGTTTCTGTATCCTACAATAATTGCATACTGTGAAAACATACTTGACCCAGTTTCATTAGATACGCCTTGTTTGTCGCAGGTTGTGATAAATAGAATAAAGCTGAAAGTAATGTACTGTACAGTTTACCTCTGCTGTAGGTAGGTTTTAGATTTTTTTACCATAGATAGGTACGAATTAGCTTGTCTGATCAAGTTCAACGTCGTACTTTTTTAACTTTATGCAGTAACATATTAACTGCTAAAAATACAAATACAATATCAATACGATTCTCGATTATTTAGCAGAATCTAATCATTTAACAACAATTAGTTCAACGTAAAGCTCGCGTCACATACCTACTTTTGTCATTACGATTCTAGCGCTTTGGTCGTAAGCGATAATAATGCTACTCAATTAGCTGATACTGACTTAATCTCCAACAATGGTTGCACTTTCTAGTCATAACGTATTTAATATTCCGAATAAATGTATCATTTGGTGACAATGCAAAAACTGGATCTTACTTTTTGGAATTATAACTTCTCGCAGACTAGAGGAATAGTAACCCTTTCCCTGTCCCGTGTATGAGATATAATATGATAGATGAGGATTGTTGATTACTATTGTGTCTACCGCCTGGACAGGCAACCTGATAAGTACCTATCTATAAGTCGTTTGAGTTATAAATAGTGTCCAGATATATTCCGATTAAGTCCGAACTGGATCTCATAACATCGTTACGTCGGTCGTCAAAAAGATCGAAGCTAGATCGCAATTGTCATATTTCTGATGTACGCAAATATTACCTTTTAGAGGTTGATCTAAATAAGGGTAAGTAGTAGTCATCTCTGAACTTGTAGAAAGAATAAAAAAGTTTTGTTGCCAATTAAATCGTGCCCATATTTGACTTGGACATCGAAGTGAGTAACTGTTCTTTTCTTCTTCTAATTGTAAGTGTCGTATAGTAAGATTTTATTATGTAATATTATGTATAAAGACGCGTAACGTATAAGTACGTCATAGTCATTATGCGGTTAGAAGAAATTGCTACTGACATGACTAGCGGTGATTTTTTTCTGAAGCAATGTAGGGTTAGATTAGGAGGATGGTTGATATTGAAATAGGTGAATTTCGGTCATAAATCCACTTGACTAGCTTTACAAACATTTACAACTAAGATTCTTGTTTAATAGGTTAACGGAATTGTAGCCTATTAGTCATAGTGACCAAAAACATCTACGTAGGTATACCATAATAATAATTATTATGTATTGAAGACCTACGTAACTAATGGCGTCGCAATAATTAAAGCGGTATAATATGTAGATAGTTGTTTCCCGGCACGAGGAAAAATTAAATAAATGTTTGGAATGTTCATATATATAGGAGTGGCCATCATCTTACCATTAGTTGTCAATAGCTGTCTGAAGCAGCAACAACAATAGTTAGCCTATAGATATTTATATTATCCTATAGATATTTATATTATCCTATAGATAATTATTACCTACATCGTATTTAGTGAATTGTGTAAAACTTGTAAAAAAAGATTGGTTTTGAATTGAATATTTCACTAATTTTACAAAAAATGGCATCTTCAAAAATTGTGTTCTTTGCGGTAAATATTTTAATGTACTTAAACTATAAAGTACTGTTAGCTGACTAATATTTTTTTATAAGATGTTAATCTCTTATTTTTTTATTTGTAGGTAACGCTTCTTGTGGCAGCCTGCTGCGCTAAACCAAGTGGTAAGTTATAATATATTTTATTATTATATATCCTAATAATGCAATAAAGAGGACGTAATAGTCTCGCATGAGTGATAAGCCAGACGTTTCAATGAAATTTAAAATAACTATGAAACTGTGAATAAGCAGCACAAAAATTATACTGTAGAAGATTTTTTGAATGATAATGATTTATAGGCGGTTAACACTTATAAATGTATAAAGACTGTTTAGAGATTTTTAAGACTGTTTCTTTTATGTTCTTTTTAATTATAAATTTTATAGTTCCTTTTCTCATGTAAGAGTTTATATTTGTTTTCTTCGTATGTTAGTAGTTTGTTATTTTGTATGATTTTTGTTTTTTTTTTTTTACAATATTTGTACGCCTTCACGGCAAAACATAGCGCACTAAACACACCCAAGATCTTTATGTAAATACCTATGTTTCACAAATAAACGATTCTGATTCTGATTCTGAAAAATATACTAATATATTTTTGAACTTCACAAAAATTCCTGCCTACCTAACAGTCCATATGTATGATGGAATTGAATATAAAAAAAAATGTATTCTTTTAACAGAAAAGAAAATTAGCATTAAAATTCCTGATGAGTGCAAGAAGAATGGTTTCTGTTCGGTCAAACCTGAAGGATACGACGAGTTAGAGGACAGGATCAACGAACTTCTTCCGCCTGACCTAATTAAGGTATGTTTAAAAAGTTATTGATGTGTTCTATGAGGTATAAAGTATGATGCTATTAATAATACCAGTCCATACATAAGACACTTGTCTAGATGTTATTACTATTCTAAATATACGCAAAACTTTTAAGATTTAACCCTTACATTCTCTTCAACAGAGCTTTGCTGACAGAATCGGTCAAGACACGAAGACAGAACTTTCGGCCGAGAGTGACTGGCACAACTGCCCTTACATTAAAAAGGTATAACCTATATGCCTAAGTTACACAATAATAATATTTTAATATATATAATAACGGCGTACGCGCACATTTCTATACTTTAAATGGATTTCTGTGTGTGTGTATTTATATTATGCTTAACAACATTAGGAAGAGAAGAACTTAAGCAGAAATTGTCATCAATTACAGTACTTTCTGATTTTATAATGACACAAAAGTTTAATAACTCCCTTTTGTTTCAGGTTGATTCGAGCTACATCTACAACTATAACAACCTAACAAAACATGATTTAATTATCCAAACTAAATTCTTTAATCAACCGATTGAGAGTATCACATGCGCGTAAGTACAATCAAACTACTATGAGCGCTGAGCAAAGAACATTAAAAATATCTCGAACTTACTAGTTTTTCAGTTAAATAGTTTCTTGTATATTTTTCGAATTTGTCTAGAAAACTAAAAATTCCTTTTATCGGCTTAACATTTCAGTAACTCTTTGAAAAGAAGATTAATTTATATACTTATAGTTATATCATTTATGTTTGTTATAACTAAATTGTGTTTTTTTTGCACAGGTATGATAAAATTGAGTCTGGCGGACAAGAATGCTTCCAGCACTTGAAATTAAATCAATTTAACATGGAGTCCAGTTGCCAAACTTCTACTTCTAAGCGATCACTTCTTGTTTACGATTTTGAGACGGATTCGATTGTGCAGAAGGATTATAATGTGCCGTGCTGTTGTACTTGCCAAATTTCAAGCTCGTTATAATTGATTATTGTAGACACCACACCAAAACAAAAGATCAAACTTTGGCATTATTGGAGCTGAATAAAAGTTACTCGTCTAAAAATGATGATCCTAATAAGTTCAAAGTAGAACATATACCTGAGACTTTAGCTGACCTAAGGCAAGAATAAGGACACGCTAGTATTTAACCTACTTATAAAACTTTTTTTTATTGATTAATTTGTAATTTAAAACAAACAACGACTGATAGTTTTAGTTTAGAATAAATTTTGATGCGACTTGACTGTTATAAATACTCATAGCATGTATACGATTACAAGTAAAGTATTAATTTATTAATAACTAGATGTGCCCGCGACTCCGTCCGCGTGGAAATTCGGAAACAGCAAAAGTATTTTTAAATTGTTTTCAATATATTAGCTAAGTTTGAGCGAATTCGATTTAGTAGTTTTTACGCCATGCCGTAATATTTTATTACATATATAGCTGTTGCCCGCGACTTCGTCCGCGTGTATTTCGGATAAAAGACCAGTAGTAAATTGAACTTTTAACAGAAAAAAATACCTACCAGGCAGGCTTTTTTAAGTAGGTTAAAAATCTTTAAACCACTTATTTAACTAAGAATACTTTCCGGTATTTAAAAAAAACCGCAAAAATTGAACGGTAATTACGGAAGTTACAGAAAGTCTATTGAAAATAATATATAACTCAAGAAGAGAACATAAATAAATCCGTTTTGTGCGTTTCTGAGTTCCTGTACATTGAAACTACTGTAGAAAAAAAAATGCCAAGGATAAAAGACAACCGTGACGACCTGATTGGCGCAGTGTAGCCACTGCGCCAATCAGGTCGTCACGGTTGTCTTTTATCCTTGGCATTTTTTTTGAGCGCGAGCGATTGTTTGTGGGTTCGATTCCCGCAAAAAAAGTGTGATCCGTAGATGTTTGTCCAAAAAACACTAAACAAACTAATTATTATTATTATTTAATAATACCTACTTTAAACTTATATCTAAAAACTACGTATCTGTATTTTTAAAATCTAAAGTGCGCTTATTCCAAGGAACTTAATGCCCTGATAGCCGAGTGGTATGACCGTTAGACTGTTAAGTCAGATGTCGCAAGTTCAAATCCCGGCACACACTAATGTCTTTTCGAAGTCATGTGCTTACTATAATATTACATATAGCGGGTGCAACCAATGCTGCTTATAGAAATCTTGTCAAACTACGTGTGTTGAGACACTTTGAAGAAATGCCTAACGATCAAACACGTTATTGTGGCTAATTTATAAAAGATAGATATATACTATTGAAGGCTTTTTTGTAGATCTTTTGGAGACCATCATCTTTGTAATACATACTTTTGGTGTATGATCAACGAATGCGAGGATAAGAGCTCGAAAGCGCATTTTCATCCGACTTGCTTCAAATTTATCATTACTGCTCAGCTCCTATGTGTTTTAGCGTTATGTTATATAGCCTATAACCTGCCCAGGAGTATGGACTACAATCGTACCAAGTTTGGTTAAAATCCCTTCAGTAGTTTTTGACCCATGCGTGCACATACAGACAGACAGACAGACAGACAGACAGACGGACAGACAGACAGACAAAAAATTTACTGATTGCATTTTTGGCATCAGTATCGATCACCAGTCATCCTCCAATAATAATTTTGAATATATATTCAATGTACAGAATTGACCTCTCTACAGTTTTATTATAAGTATAGATAAATAGTAAGTACAGATTATATTTTAAATTATATTTAATTATTCTTTAAAACATAATACCTCTTACAATTAGTTGTAAAATAAAGCATATGTATCAATTGAGTTTTTTATTTGCCACATGAGAAGTGAGAATCCCTATTTGGAATATTTAAAATAATACACAGATCTGCAGGAGTTTTTTGTATGGTTCATATAGGCGAAGAGAATTTACAAGCCTAAATAACTTTTAACGGTTAACTTAATAAAATAACTAAACTAGGTAAACAAAACTAAATAGCATGTTACATGATTTAAGAAAGAGTTCCATTTTATGAATGAAGTTATTGCACCCTCATCAGTTAATTTATTGCAAGAATAGAATAGAATTTATTTATTTGCTTGGAATATGGTACACAGGTCTTGTGATTTATAACACAAGTTTCTAATACTTCATCTACTTATTTCTGCATTAAAATTCAATTCATTCAATTATCATCAAGATAATAACCGTCATAATAATTATACTGAGTTTATATTGATTTTGCTATGAATACAATTGTAAATAATTGCAGATTTTCAATCTCTTGTTGCTTGGTATGTCATACTTTCATAATATTATTATTATTTGGCACATTACATAACATACTCAAGATGACGGCCGCTGGTTTACAAATAATAATATTTATATTGCACTGGAATTGTTTTCAGTCTCGATAAAAAAAAAATGATTGCCTCCCACAGTTCTAATCTGATAAAAAGGTATTCTGACTACAGATATGAATCTTTAGTTTATCACTACATAGTATAAAACAAAGTCGCTTTCTCTGTCCCTATATCCCTATGTATGCTTAAATCTTTAAAACTACACAACGGATTTTGATGCGGTTTTTTTTTTATAGATAGAGTGATTGAAGAGGAAGGTTTATATGTATAATAACATCCATTAAATAGTGGAGAAATACTTATACTATATAAATAAACATATCTAATTCATAAAACCATCTAACCAGAACCAATCAAACAATAGTGTATTAAGTATTTCACTAGGTAGTTTGTGATTAGAACTTCTGGTATCAATAGTCCTTTTATCAAGTTTTAGATACTAACGGAAATTTTCCTTGTTATCATACAACGGATTCATACACGACGCTTGTAAGGAAATACGTGCTCGGTGATACAATATGAAATGAAAAATTGTTTGGCATCTTATATCCCAGCTGCGATTAAACCATCAATAAATTATAGCATTTCCTAAATACGTGGTTCGCCAGCATATTTTTCTTCTAAGGGACAATAAAACCGAAGGATACCTATTGTAAGAGTTATTTACGCTGTAATTATTTTATATATAAAATAATAAAATTGATAATTGAAGAGTACCTCATAAACAGGGACTTCGGGATTTTCTTAGGAGAATACCCGTCTATGAATTACTAAACAAAATACCGGGGCACTTACTACTCAAATGTTATAGGTACCGCTTCGGCGTGTCATTATACCTAATCTTACTAGTTGACAGTAAAAGGACTGTTGTAGCTTTCAGTGAAAGTGCTGTAAATTGAATCGTTAAGTATAAGACTTCAGTTGATTTTTACGAAATGCAGACCGCATAATATATAAGATTACATTTCCGTAGGTCCCTTGTCTTAAGTTCAGTGATTTCTAGATTACTTTATAAACATCTATTTATTATTAATTATCAATACTAGGTGAAACATGAAACTTTGTTGTTTGATTACGCTCTACAATTTTCATCTTTTAGTTATTAACTGTGGGACTTGAAACAAAGTGTCGGTATAGTAGTCATGTTAATATTAAAATCAAATTGTTACTAACTGAATCCTGTTTGTTTTTGGTAGTATTGTTTCCATTTTTCATCGAATAGGTATAACGACTACGCAATGAATTGCGTCCTATTAGTGACGTCTAAAATAAAAACAGTCATGATATGGGGTAAAGTTGTTTTTCCATAACGAGGACAATTAAATAATATGATAGGAATGCACATATATAGCTAGAGGACATCACTTTGCCATCAGTTGCCAGCAGCTATTATAGACGGACCTAACAAATACAATACACTTATTTGTCAAATAGTTACATAAAAATAAAAGCGTGGTGTTTATTTCGGTGCTAAATTGTAACAATGGAGTCATTCAACATTAATTTCATTACGGTAATTATTGTCATGAATTACTTATTAAGCTCTGATCTCTGCTCGGCAGATTTTTGGAAGATATAGGCCATCGTCAAATGATATAATATTTCCTTAATCTGAGATTATTTTTTAGGTGACGCTTCTCGTTACAGCCAGTTGTGCAAGTCCTAGCGGTGAGTTTCAGATTATAATAATACAAATATGTGACAATTATTTATAATGTTCGTGTACCTAAATATTTACCAAACAAAGACTAAAATGAGCATTTTTTTCATTTACATATGTTGAATCAAATTGAACAATTAAATATACTCAATTCGTTTATGATTTAAATTACTATATGTCGTCATATACAATTTTAAATAGGATTAACAGTTTAGATACCTTTAGTGTTTAGAAGATAACTATTTAAATCTATTTCTAGATAGATAATACATATTTAAAAAGGTAGATATCCAATTATAGGTTAATATTTTAAATATAGGAAATTATAATTATTTTACATTTTAACAGAAAATGAACTAGGAATAAAAATTCCTAAAGAGTGCAGTGAACATGGTTTTTGTTCAATCAAACCTGAAGGCTACGACAAATTGGAGGAGAAGATCAATAAACTTATACCACCACACCTGATTAAGGTACATTTATAAATAAGACCCGCAATTTAAAAATATTTTGGCATGTTTATTGGCCTTACCTAGTATGTATGTACCTAATGTGTTTTTTTTATTAACAGCAATGATTGTATAGGTATGCTAAGCAGTTTGAACATTTGAACAGTTTGACAAAAGTATTTGTTGGTTTGCAGAACTATGCTGACAGGTTCGGCCAAGATATAAGGCCGGAATTTTCGCCAGAGAATGAACGGCACAACTGCCCGTACATAAAAAAGGTATGCCTATAATTTAAAGTATTATATAATTATATATACTATTGTTTTTCATATTTTGTTGAAAAATGTGAGTAATTTAAAAATTCCTTCAAAGAAGAAAATCTTTTTCTGATTATTTTAACAATCGTAATGTGGTTTAATGTCTTTTATAAAGAGGACGCCAGAGTCCTGCTCCTGGTATTTCCCTTATAAGTTTTGGGCCCAAAAATTTACCGTCAATTCGAAAAAGGTTAAGTTTTAACCCCTCCCTTTCTGTTACAGTGGGATTCAAGTTACACATACACATACGATAACGCAACGAAAACTGACATCATAATTCAAACTCAGCTGTTAAGGCAAACGATTCAAACTATAACTTGCGCGTAAGTATATATTTTTTTGTAAATAGAAACTGTTTCTACGTCAAGGTATAGTTAAATTAGATGCAACAGTTCTTCAATAGGTACAAAACTGATGTGTTATTTTCTTGATTTGTGCATTTTTCGTCTATTATTTAAGTATACCTTACCTATTCAGAAAAAAAGTATGTATTGACTAAGGAACTATACAGTACGGTTGCTGGTTTTTGGCCGTCTTGAAGTTAGACATAGTCGTCGTTCTGGGCATGTCACTGTCCCGCACACCGCGACATACCGCCATATTGTACCTACTTAAAAAGCTAAATTTGCGCGAATGGCTGCGCAGTATCGCGCAAACTTAAGCCTGGCAATGATCAAACAGCAGTACTGTAAGCGTAAGTACGGGCCGGCAGTACCAAATAAGTACCTACCTATTAAGTATCTAATGCTTATTAGGTAGTAGGTACTATGTAAGACTAGCTTCCGCCCGCGACTTCGTCCGCATGGATTTCGAACGTTTTATAGCCTATAGACTCCCTCGATAAATGGACTATCCAACACAACAATATTTTTTCAATCCGATCCAGCAGTTCCTGAGATCCCCAAGAACCAAACAAAAAAACTCTTATTTATCTATTATCTCTTCAGCTATACAAAATTAATATAGATAAGAAATATTATTCCACAGGTACGAAAACATCGAATCCGGCACTGAAGAATGCTTTAAGCACTTGGGATTAAAGGGGCTACACATGAAGTCCAGTTGCGAATCCTTAACGTCAAATAGAACACTTTTTGTGTATGATCCTAAAACAGATTCGATAATGACAAAGGTCTACAAAGTACCTTGCTGCTGTACTTGCGTAGTTATGAATAAGCACTGATACTATTTAAGTTAAATGTTTCTAATTAAATAGGATCAGTCGGTTGTGCGCCTCGCTTTTCAGCAGTAGTATATATACAGATATTTTGATGATTTTTTTTGAAAACAGTTAAATTTATGCAACTAGGAATATCTAAAGGAATTTGACATATTTTAAGTGGCAAAATGTTTTTTTAAAGGTATTTTAATTAATTATAATTTAATTAATTATGTGTTGTTTATTTATACTACTTAGCTTACTAAAATCTTATTAAAATGTAATTGTAAATATCTTTATAGGATAAGGATATATTGGTTTAGGAACATTAACCATTTTTAATTTACTTAAAATATTTATACACAAAATAGAATCAAAAAGCGACGTTGACAGCTCGCAACCAAGTAAACCATCTTCTTCCCTAACGACTATATTTGTTCGCATAATAAACGTTATGATTTTAAATGAACTGCTTAAATTTTCTTCAAAGCAGTATTTAAGAAAATGCAAATTTGAAATTTCCACCTGAATACCTATGTAAACTATCACAGCGCACTTCTCTAAATTAATGTTGAAATTATAACTTTAAGACCAGACTAAGTTAAATAATAGGACCGATTCGTTATCCTCATACTGAACAAATAGCAAGGAAATTTTGAAGATGATTATTAATTCAACAACCTATTTTGACTTCATTAAAGAACCTAATGCTTAATTTAAGATGTACCTAGAATTCCTAATAGATAATAAATATATTAACCCGGTCTGCTAGATAACATTTTATCTAGCTTTAAAAGGATTTATATTATTAATCAATCGATTTAATAATAAGATTTTATTACCTACATAATATGAATTAAGTTAATATTAGGGTTGTTTGGTTCTCATACGTAATCTATTATTTTATTGCAGAAGCCCTATTTATAAGGCCTAATGAGATTATCCGCGTAAATTGGGTTTAACTAATTAGAAATGTAGCGTGGCTCTATGATTGAAAATTATTATTTATCTTACAACTAAATCGATTTAAATGCAAATTTATTGATTTAAATGCGATTTGTATATAAATATAATATGCGAAAGTTTTCCGTGCGTAGGTATTTATTTCGACCAAAAAACATATAGACGATAAGATATTTGGATGACGATATTTAACCGTGTTCTTAGATGTTATCAAATTACCTAATTCAGGTACTGAGAAGTTTAAAACCAACATGAAATCCTACTTTTAATCCAATAAAACAAAATACGGTGGAGTCGCATCTAGCACGCACAAACCCTGTATAGGAATTTAAAACAAAAGATTGCGTGATTAATAAATATCAGGTCTACCAACCCTTCGTCTCTTCCTCCTAGTTCCGTTGTCAGTAAATATAGTTTACAAGGTTGTGTCGTCAAGGCCAAGGGCAAATTATTCATCTTACAGCTCATGCAACTAACATTATGTAGTTAATGAAACCGACTTCTATACAATTGATAACAAGTTACCGTAAAAATAAGCTTATTAATTCAGAAAGACTTGACATTTTATCACTTCATAGAGTTCATAGTAATTCCAATTAGTATTTTCAGATTGCGCAAGAAGTGCCTATTGTGTAAAATTACGTACCTACACTATAAAGAAAAGATTTATTAGGCCTGAACATAATTAATAAGCACATAAGAATCCAAACCTTATAATAAGCTCCAAAAGTTGTGCCATTCTCATAACTAGTTCTACTAAGCTTACTAATTTATTAAAGACGAAAGTGTGTCTTCCTGTATCCTATTTGTCACCACATCAGAAGTTTACGACTGAACCAGCTTAAGCTTGAATGAAATTGATACTAAAAAGGCTCAATATTAATCGCTACTTTTTGATATTAAAAAGCATCATATGCAAGCGCCAGCTAGTACTTGATATTTTACAGTCAATGAAGTAACCTAGTAGACATTCTAATTAGTGTAATCGTTGATTGTCTTTTAGCATCTTTATATTTGTGATTGAGTATCAGCCACCTACTTCCTTAAATTCTACATAAGTACATATTAACCGTGTTTTGATTATATCTTTTATTGTAGGTAGTCTTTAGTAACACTAGTATATAAGAACGTTGTTACTAAGAAATTGGGGACCATGGTCTGAAATAAAGTTATAATAATCTAAAATGACAGGCAGGTGCATGAGGAATGAGACCTTCTAATTTTTGGCCGACATTTTTGGAGTCAAGTTTAGAAATAGTTTACAGTTAGACTGTTATAATATTAAATGTATAATAGTAAGTAAATGATTATACAGTACAGTTAGACTGTGCTTGTGATGCATTATTTTTACAACAGTTAATCCATCCATCATTCAAACCTATCCTCTATCCCACCGCTACTCTATACAAAAATTGGAATGTTCTTAACATTAGACAGTATTTTATTCTGCAGACAATTCTTTTGCAACACACTAGAACTCCCTACACAAAAATTAAAAAAAGACGTAAAGATATCGTATGTAAAGTTCCAAAACCAAATTATAGCTTCACAAAGAGATTCTTTTTTTACCTCGGTCCTTACTTATACAATAAATTAAATTCTAGACTATCAATTTACGACACTCCAAATTTTAAATGCAAAAATGTCGTTCGATCCTTTCTTTTATCAAAAACCTACGATGAAACTGAAGTATTCCTTCAAATGCAAATCTGACAGTCTAAATAACATAAGTGTTACTCAGCGAGATTAAAGGATGGCACTCTCGCATAACTTACACTACGTTCGTATGCATAATCACACGCCTACACGCACACACCTACACACGCACACTCATCCACACCCCCTCACACTCGCACACTCATCCACACCCCCTCACACTCGCACACTAATACACACACAAACACCTATTCTCTCATATAATACCTTAATTTAAAATTGCATGCATGTAATATATATTTTTTGTTAAAAATGAAACTATCTTAATGTGATTGATGTTGTAGCTCTAATCAACGTGTATTTAATACTACTCTTGTGTAAAACCAAATCGGGGAGGCAAACTGACTCTCCTTAATACAGGTTGCTCTACAATCTAGCGAGGAGATCAGTAAGTCACCCAACTATTTGTAACCACATATTGTTTAAAGATTATGTCAAAATCACTGTTCTACAAACACCCTTATGTGTAAATAAAGATATATTATTATTAAAAAAAAAAAAAAACTTATATCATTAGGATATTAATGCTTTGATTAAGTAAAATAGAATACAAAAATGAAAATCACAACACTAAAATTTGGTTTTATGTATTTATTTTAGTTAATAATTCATGAGTCAGCTTTTAGTTCGTCACAATATTCTTATCCGGTTTTAGTTTAACTTACTCAATTCAAATACCAAAGGGCCGTCATTCAGTATTAGCACAAGTGGTAGGTAAAATAATGTTGAGGTTAACGCTGAGTCTGTTTAGCAGTGAGATTGCTTCTTATTATTGTTTAAATATTGCAATTGTCTTAATAAGTATTTTATTATGGGATACCATCATTTTAATGAAGTAATATTCGGACAGCCAAATACTCACTAAAGTTTCATGGTTTTGTCAACAAAAATTACCTATCATAAAAAATATGAAAAGAACTAATAGTAGACCTACCAATATTCAAACAAATAGGTTAGTCAGGAAGTAAACATAATTTTCAATGAGAGCTAAGAGCTTACTAGTAATCGATTATTCAAGGTTTCATCAGCTAGTAAGTGATAATAACTACATCTAAAAATAACCTCAAGCATGTGAGAACAATACATAATTTTTCGATTCATTGTAAATGGCTGTAGATAACATGACATCAATGGCCGAATAATAGCAAAGAGGTTGTTTATAATAAAAACTTATTTCTCTAAATTATTGTAATGAAGTACCTATAATGGCAATTAAAAATAAACATAAAACTATAATGATAGAAACAAAAAACGTATTTCAAACCATGTTTTGCACTAATTAGAGCACAATCTTCAATGGCAAGTACACATTAAAATATCACTATTAGTACACATTCCACAATAACATTAAAAAAAGAACTGAATTTAAAAAGGTAGTTGATTCTGTGAGAAATGCAAGTATAAATAAAAAATTGTTACCCGACGAGTTGACATTTTGTTGTGAAGAATCCTATTGAACTGAACTGATGGCCATAACCACAGTTGACGTAACTGATAAGAATAATTTTATCTTGTGTACTAAAGTCATATAAAATATTTCACATGGTCTTATCTTACATTAGCAAGATTCTTCATTCAAGACTGACATGTATTGCATTATAATTATTAAATAAATGAAAGTTCTTGCATTTCATGCAGTGGAGGTGAGTAAATTTATAAGCAACACAGCTTGTATTTTTTTACTTACATACCTAAGGTCTGTTATTTGGTTATTTGCATGTACTGTGTACTAATTATTATCTTGTTTTATTTATATTTCCTTAAATAAAGGTCAAAGAGGTTAGTATGGTTATCTAATAATGACTTAAACTTGGAGATGGTTGGTCAATTAAAATGTTCTTGAAAATTTAGGATTTTATCATATACACTATATGCAAAATTAAAAAATAACAGGTGCTGTCGGTATGCGAAGGTCGAAGAGACGCATAGTGACGTTCCACTGCAGTTCAAGGGCGGACAATTCAAGGGCAAATATTTAAAAAACTACCGAAATGACAACTTTATTTAAGTCAACAACAAAATATCCAGTAATTAAGTCACCTAACTCAACCTTTTTGATAATAATTAAAAACTTACCCACCTCTTGACAGCTGGCCTCAGTTATAACAGAGCTTAACAAAGATTTAAACATTACAGTATTTTTGAGTCACAACACAATTTTTTTGGACGAAAACTGTAATGTTTAATTCGGCAACAATTGTGTAAAGTACGTTTGCCCTGATAACACGTCACGATACATAAAAATCCTACAAAATCTATTTTTGTTAAACACGCACTGCGCTCATGATCGTCTCAGCCGCCCGGCTATGATTATGCCAAATGTTTAAAAGGTATTTTACTTAGTCGCTAACCTAAAAGAATTTCGCACTTTTTAACTTTGCCGAACAGCTTATTTTTTTTTTGCTAAGTTTGACATAACATAATAGTGATGTAAATTACGTTAGTGAAGAAGAAACGATATTTTTGTGCGCATGGAAATATCGATTCGAAGCACAATTAATGTTATTTTTAATAAATTTGTTTAGGTACTACGTTTGATTCAGTTATCTAGTTAGCAGAGATTTTTTTAATTTTTCGCATAGGTACAATTCAATCTACGTCTGGAATGAAGTTTAGTCTATTAAGTATTAGTGCTGTTACATAAACATGGCAGTCCACGACTCCACGCGCGCATTTTTTACCGTTTAGTATTTTCAAGTCTTAATCACAAAATAGTTAACATTAATAATAATAAAGTCATCTTATTCAGTGCAATCAGTGCAAGTTTAGGTACTTTATATTAGTTATGTAGGTAGATGTAATCGTTACGTTACGTTATGTTAACCTCAAGCAACCTATGTTACGGTGGTCGGACTGAGTACATACGGAATTATGTACTATTTGTTGTCATGCTAATAATAACTCTAAGGTTACTTCATTCATTTCATTTTCAATAATTCTACACTGATTAACGAACATACTGATAAATACCTATTTCAAATTATAGTTCATATTTTAACGTATTATGACTGGCAAAAAAAAAGTTAATTATTACGTGACCTTTTATAGCCCATTAAAAATGGTAATTTACTCTTAACGATGTAATTGGTTTCCTAACCATAA
Source organism: Abrostola tripartita (assembly GCA_905340225.1). Lineage (NCBI taxonomy): Eukaryota > Metazoa > Arthropoda > Insecta > Lepidoptera > Noctuidae > Abrostola > Abrostola tripartita. The sequence goes on from HG996494.1 coordinate 5,904,192, forward strand.
ATTAAAAGTTAGAGATTATGTACCTACCCCTACCTACCTGCTTGCCAAAGTAGATTGTAGATTACACTGATTTCAATCATGGAACTACCTGCTTATCGATATCTATTAAAATTATATGTAGAAAACAATGTCTTTTCGTGTTTCTCCCGCCACTTTAGGTAAGCCTCGTGCTATAAATATTTTATAAACAAATAATTTAAATTTAATTTAATTTAAATAAAACAAAAAACTAATTTTTAGTTCATAAAAATATTTTGTTATACTATTCACTACTAGAATCATAAATGTTAAGACATTAATTAATAAGTACCTATTACTCGTAAGTTGTATTGTACTTAGTCTATATCAAAGATGAGAGTGTTTTTATACTGCAAGCACGAGTCGCTAGCTCTGTTCGTTACAAGTTTTATTAAAAAACCATAGATGTCGCTAGTGTTTGGTTCAAATTCAAATATTTTAAGAAACTATATTTATATCTTAATTTTTAAAATTGTAAACAATTAATCAAATATTTAAAAAGCGTTCCAAATTAATAATAATATCTTGGGACAGTCCACACACGGTCATCTGATCCCAAACTAGGCAGAGCCTGTATTATGGCAACCAGGCAACAGCTGATAAACATACTTAAATATTTCTAAATACATACATAATATAAATAATTTACACCCAGACACAGAAATCATTATGCCCATCACACAAAGATTTGTCCTGGGTGGGAATCGAACCCACGACCTCCGGTTTAGCAGTCAGCGTCACTAACCACTAGACCAACAGGCCAGTCGAAATTAAATTTATCAGGGCTGTTACATCATGTCGTTTCGATTTTTATATAAAAACGATACGATGTAACAGCCCTGAAGTTTAGTAGTAAGTGTTAAGTCCCTCTTTATGCAAAAAAGCGACCTACAAAAGCTTTAAGATATTTCCAAATTGGCCAGTGCAGCGCAAGAAGGCAGATTTCTTGCAGCTGAATAAATAAAGTGCAATGGGGCCAGGAAGCTGGAAATTCATAAATTAAACGCAAGGCTTAGGTACCTCTAACTTAACTTTAGTAACTTTCCGTATTGACCATACATACTCCTACCACATACGTAAGATATAAGAATTTGGAAAGTTACTAAAGTTAAGTACAACTCAGGAACTGCAAGTACGATTTTAAGAATTTGACCAAAAATCTGGTTTGAAATTTCTAGATATTTACAAAAAGACGCCCGAATATTTATTTACTACCTATTAATTTAATTCGATTAAGTTGAATTCACCGTATTAGTTTTACACTAACCTAACGTTAGTTTTAATTTGGCCAACCTTGAACCATGATCTTTAAACGACTTAAGTAAAAATATTATGCTTTATTTAAATCTACTCAGTGGTAACACCGCCACCGTCACACACAGGGATAGTGGATAGACATCAAATTTACAATAGCTATTTTCAAAGGTAGGTATTCCTTCCGATATTGAATTCTAGCTGTAATTGCAGTTACGCCCTAAAGTATAAGTGGAGGTTTTATTGAACTCGGGCACTCACGGATTGGTCCAGGCAGCCGTTATTGCTTAAATGGACAAAAGGCCAGGCCCCTTAAATCTTGGAAAAGATAAAATCTTGGGGGTTTTGGCTCCTAAAATTACGAATGTCATTGCATCTTATAGGTATTGAGGGATTTATTTCATATTAAAGCTATCATGAAATTATAGATGTCGGCAAACCCTATTATTCAGTCTAGAATTAGGTGCAAAGCTGTGTAGACGTTCGGTTGGTTTTAAAATCAGCGTAACATGTACAAGCCGCTTGCCAAGCGTGGGGATTATGGCAACCCCCCTCCCCATCCTAAGGGGGAGGCCTTTGTTCAACAGTGGACGTCTTCCGGCTGATGATGATTTTGACACGTATCGTACCTAATGTATCGTACCAAGATTTATTGAAAGGATAGTTATTTTATTATGAAGAAGTTTTTAATTCCGTTCCTATCTTAACAATATGCATTTGTATTTTATTTATTTAGATTAGTCTTCAAGTAAATGAACAATAAGTAAGTAAGGTAAGTGAGAGATACTAAATCTGACTAGGGATGTTGTTATGTTCGCTCTATTAATTGTCTGATATTGATTGATGACTTATACCTATTGCTATTACATATTGCATGGTTATGATAAAGGTGTTACGGAGTAAAACGTTTTATTTGTTCAACAACAACAAAAGAAGATCATTTTTGGCTTGCTTGGTAGGCCGCAACACCCCAACCAAATTCCATGTCGGGTTTTCGTTTAATTATAATACTTTAGAAACTCCAAGTTCGATATCACGAATCAGGATTTATGGCGGTTCCTATAATCGGTGAGCTTCTAGCGATTAATTATTGGCAATTTGAATTAAGTTCGTCAAGTTTTAAAAGTAACATCTATTTTATAATATCGCTGCAACTGTTCAAATCAGCTTTGTGTTAACCTTTGTGTAGGTTATAAATGGTTCGTCTGTTTAGGCAACACACAATCGCTGCAGCATTGCCTGCCAGTCCACATTGTACTTTCTAGCTCTAGTTTTGCGGATAACAATGCGAATTTCGAATAATAAGTTCGTTAGTGAATTCGCTGTTGCGGTCGCGACGGCAAACAAATGCACGTCACTATTTCGCTTCGGGCCTGCAAAATGCTGCGGGAATCGTTCAGTGAGGTTTACCAATGTAATATAAACTGAATGTGTTTAGAATTAAGGTTTGGAACGTCGTTTTTCTTTATCAAAAATGCATTTCTAGTTTACGGCTACGGTTAGTTGCTACTACTGCTGTTGTAAGTCACACTAGTATACGATAACATCCCAAGGCTTTAACGATGTTTGGTGAGCAGTGACTAATAGGATGTCAATTAATTAAGTTTTTGCTGAAACAGTTAAGTACTGATAGTTAATTAATATTGCAGTAGTATCGTATAGTATCGTCATTTAACTGGTCGTTTTAATTTTTATAGAGGGATTGTGTCGGGTTTATGTGCGCACTGCCATTAATCCTGACAGCCATTAGCAATACAACTAAACTAACTGCATATTGTTTAGTTGGATATGTGCAAGCGCCCTCATCGTTACCATGAATGCAATATGTGTACGGACATTCGGCTGTCGGTACATAGCAGCCATTTTGTCAGATAGGTTGCTTAAAGAGAAGGTTTAAAGAGAAGCTGGTCGTTTCAAACGGTCCAACCCTGTAATATCTTTGTTAGTTGCATTGAGAACACATATTTAGTATTTTCTAAAAGTCATACTTGCAGTCCCACAATTGCTGATCATTTTGGATATCGATTGCCCCTAATTGCATTGTAAATAATTTGTTTAGGCTGGTAAGCGAACCTAAAATTATTGGGACCAGGTTATAATTAGCTAAGCTAATTTTAATGATGCCACCTAATGGTTGACTAGTTATTTAATGTGTATTGATTGCTATCTCACTTTTTACATTGAGTTTACTTTGAGTCACTTTGCCTATCTACATTTACAAGTTTAGTATGTGTACTGTGTAATAAGTCACTTAAAAGTGGATTACATACTGTAGATTCTTAAAGTGTACATAAGTTGTCCATACATTGCTTTTTTTCCTGTTATTTTAAGGGCTGTATTGTTGGAAATGGGAATCGACCCGCTCCTGATAGGTAAATAAGTGTTTCTGGACGTGCAGTGATTTACTCCAAGCGGATGCAGACGTCAAAATAAATACTTAATTTTTTTTTGGAGTGGTTACCAATTAAATTATCGGGCCCTGGGTTCGTTGCCTCTACGACTCGCTGTCTGTAACTGAAGGTAATTGACTAATTGTTGGTATTGACAATCCGTTCCTCCACAGATTGTATACCTGTGTAACCTACCTAATATACCTATAATAAGTAAGCACAAGATAAACAAATATTTATATGACCGATAAATAAAGAAACCTACCCATATTATTGCAATATTCATATCGCTATCGCTACGGTATCCCTGGCATAGTGATATTTCAAAATATTAATGTGGTCTTCAATATCACCATTTTAATGGCAATGGCAATAAGCAAGTCCATAATGTGTTTAGTTGCTGATCGGTCATAGCGTTAGTCTACTGTGTGTAATTTTTTTTATGCTATAACATTGATATACAACGGCTGAATGAATTGTATGAAGTAATCCTATTTAGTTGAAACACAACCTACTATACGAGTACCAAGGTATCAATTCAATCAAACACAACGGATACTAATAAACTCTCTGACCCATCCATTGACGCATGTCCGAACGTAACGCGTCTGTGATATTGCTATAAATGTGTAATTAAAAAACATCGTATTTAGATAAGTAGTTGACAGCTCATCAAAGTCAGAAATAACACAAACATTATCAAAAAATATGCCGTAATTAGTTGTATTAATGTCATTGATTAGCGCCTTTTACGGTGGACGAGTATCGTTGTAATTGTCAGTTCCATGTCATGAGATAAGGTTAGCCCGTTAGCGGTAAATTCTTAAAAAGTTAACAAAATTATTAAATTGTTGTAAAATATTGTCGCAATTCGTAGGGCTTGCAGCTGAAAGTTTATTTAAGCAGTAATAATCACGTAATTACTCCGATTAATAATGAACTTACCGTTTTTATGTATCAGTCTGACCTCTCCGCAATGCAAACGAGCAGTAGGTCTTCTTAAGTAGACAAATGCTCAAAGCATTCCTAATCCTCAATTACAAGTTTTATGAAAGTGAATAATGTATTAAACAATTTATCAACATTTCCCTGCAGTGCGGTCTTCAAAAGTTATATTATGGTACCCAGGAACGTACTATGTTGAGGACATTAAATATTTTATAGATGCATAGATGCCTAAGTGCATTCAGCTGTAGAGGGGCTCAAACGCTATGAGTATGGGCTCGCCTATGTCCGCAATTTCCATAATAATATTCAATAAACGCTGTAAGGGGACTTTCTAAATAAGCTTTCAGTCCATCTTGCGTACTTTAACTGGTATTATAGTTGGTACCAGGTATACGTACTTTTGAGAGTCCTGAGAGAATAAGAAGGTCACGTCGTATTGCCAGACATTTTACTAGAAACATTATTATAAAAGTCGTAACTTATGTGTGCTTGAAAATGTAATAAAGCTTGTGCTGCTGTTGAGACGGACAAAAATTGAAATTAAGTTTTTTTCTAAATCAAACTAAAGAAAAACAGAAGAAATAAAAATGCCGGTATAATATTAAACGTTATAAAATGTCTTATTGAAAGATTTATAAACTCATGTTAATATGAAAGCTCAAACAGAAAAAATATTTGGGACAATAAATGATGACAATCGTTGCTAGCGGTTAACGCAATTTGAACTACGTATTTCAATATTGTTCACATCTTTTTAACCATTATTTTTATTCGCACGACATCAAAATATCTGGGCACTAACAGAACGGTCAAGAGCATTTCTCGTAGAAACACTTTGAACTAAAACTAGATCATTTTCAAAGGCTTTAATTTGCTAAAACATTCGTAGAGATTACTACGTAAAAAATTAAAAATCAATGAATGTCGTCTAACAAAGATTTAATAGATAAACGTAGCCGTTACAAGTGCATCATTGTAGGTTAAAAACGTTGATAATTGTTTTTTAATGCCATAGAAAGAAGAGACGACGATTGTTGTCTTTGTAGATAGGTCTCACCCATCAATAAAAATATTTTAATAATTACATAACTACTACATTTATTATTCCCAATTAAATAAAAACTATAATTGACGCGTTGTGTTGTTTCTAAGCGTAAAGTATCTTGCGGTTCCTTTCTTTACACGAATGAACTCTTTAACAAGTATTGCAGTATTTCATAGCACCTGGATTACAAACATTTCATGAAATAAAAACATTTTAAATTTATTTGAACCATACACCATTCTGTTTTAGGACTAGACAGAGATAGAATATTTGACCCCGGGGTCACTCAGGGTGTACGCCTCGTTTTTGCTCTCCGTATTCTAGTTGTAAGTGAAGTACGTTGTATGGATAGATCTCAATAGCTGCCTATCGATGCGCCTATCAATACATCTTCAATAATACGCTTCAATGCAATAAGGCTTTATATTGTAATACGGTCGACTTGTCAGTCGTACGTTAATTGGAATATGAATAAATTCCACTGAGAATTATATTGAATGACCTTTGCTAAATTATTTCTTTTAAGTATTTTTTCAATACTTGGAATAATGGTCAGGTTCATTTATTTAGGAATTTTAATTTCGCATTATTCGACTTCTCTTAATAACGTAGTTTAGTATAGTTATTGGGTTTTCAATTGTTGGGCCTGCTTTTCCAGATACAGTATAGTATTTTGTCAGAAGTAATACAAATACTTTTGACATCATGTCACTGGTTATACAAAGGATGTGCTTTGATTTTTTTTCAAAGTATCTCGTGAAGTAATAAAAAACATACATACGGACGAACATAGAACTTCCTTCTTTTTTGAGGTCGGTTAAAAATAAAAACACTTACATGGTGGTTTATTCTTTTCTAAAGCCACATAAAGTAATAAGTTTAGTCTATAAAACGGATACTAGTGTCACTAGCAGCCCAGTGAGGCCGGGTAGAGTAAATAAATCGAATTTACTTGTCTCCGAGTTCAAAGTTTCTTACTACAAAGGTTGAGATATGAAGTTAGTAGAGTTTCTATTATTCTGTATCTTGCATCTTGGATCTAAAATGTAATTTATAATTTAAATGGAAATCCGTTTCACGTCCATTATTTTGTTATGCTGGAGTTTACGTGGCTTTGTGTTGTTTCGTTAATAGAGTTACTTTATAAAAGTATCTAAGTAACCAATAGAGGTATAGAATAAAAATTAACATAACATCACGCCTGTATTCCCCGAAGGGGTAGGCAGAAGTGTACATATAGCACCCCCAGATTTTGCCAGTAAGTCAAAATGTAATAGGGGGCGAGCCTATAGCCATCAACCGGGCACAAATCCAGACTCCGTCCTGCTACTGAGAATCACCTAATAGAAAACTCAGTAACACATTGCCCGACCCGGGATTTTAATCCAGAACCTCTTGCTTAGCAGTCGCGCTTAGCGACCACTAGACCAACGAGGCAGTATAGAATATTTAGATATATTTGTTGGTTGACATAGTTTTGAAGATAACATGTTAACTGAGCTATTCACAGACAAACGCCTAAGTATAAGGAATTGGACCAATCAAACAACTTTTAAATAGGCAACCCTAGGCACAAAAATAAACGAGTAGCGCTCACAAATCAAGGATGGGTAAGATGGGTTACACGAGAATAAAGAAAATGAAACAAATATCAAATATAGTCATAAGCGCGGTTCAGCCAACCCGTCACCCGCGGCACGTTATTTTGTCGTCACTACCGGCCATAAACCCTTCAATGCATACAAAAAACTTCATTTTCAATATCGTGTCGGTTCGTTGGCTGGCAATATGTATATGATGTATGTATGATAAATAAATAAATAAATAAATAAATAAATAAATAAATATGTCCCGGGTTGGATACGGTTCTTAAACATATTTTACGCATGTGCCTTGAGATCGCGCAGGGTTTCGTATGGTTTACGTCCCGACGATCACTTTCGATGTGCGGACGACCTAATTTGGTCAGTTTTACGTACCGTTGGGTAAAACTTCGATGGAAATGTTATTATTATTTGAAATTACATTTAAAATATTGTTATTTATTTGGTATATAACTATTAATCTCATCTTATTGTATTTTACGTACGCTTACGTTTAATAAACAAAGAAATATAAATTTAATCTCCGCACATATTTTGTAGCTTCGATCGCCCTCGTATTTGCTATTGAATGAACTGCAAACAACCTAGGAACCTGAATTCCGTAATTACGAACAATAAAAGGAATATACCATCTGTGTAACCTCTGCAAATAGTCGACGAAAAGTTATTGCACCCTGAGGACATATTATTACTTACGGAACAATCTATTACCGTCATTCTAATCTTTATTACAATGCATTATATCAGGGTATCGACATTATTTTATGGCGTCTCGGATCCTTTGGGTATAATTTTGATATAACCCTGTTGCTATTTACGACGGACAGGCTTAGAAGCTATCTGGACGTTACCCCCCAATTTTTTGTTTTTATCATGTAAAATTGTAGATAAAAGGGTCAGATCACTTATCAAAGAGGCCTTCGAAAAAAAAAATCGTGTATGATGTAATAATAATAATAATAAAAGTTTATTTTCAGAAAAAACAGTAGTTTCACACAAATAGAATTAAAAAGAAAAAAGAGAACATAACAGGAAAAGGGGGAACGGTGGTAGGTACCTGTACTAATGAGTATATCATTGTATAACAGGTACCAGCGCCTTCAAAATTAAAAATTACAGATTAAATATCAAAGAATTGAATATTAAGGCAAAACACATTTTTTTTAAACATAAGTAAGTGATCGTTCAGTAAATAAACTAAACAAACTAATGGTACTAAACATTCTTATTGGTGTGTGTATGTGTGGCGTGTGTGTTGTTTGTGTATGTAGTGTGTGTGTGTATTTGTGTGTGTGTGTGTATAAGAGGGAGTGTTTGTGCGTGTGTATGATTATGTGAGAGTATGACAATTTGTGTGCATGATTGATTTTGTGTGACTTAGCAGGTTCCTATTGGTTTCAGCAGATCCTCGGTTTCCTGGTAGTTTAGGTTTTGAAGCCAGTTCTGGACAGTTTTTTTGCATTCTAGTTTATTTAGGTTAAAGATATATTTAATTTTATTAACATGATTGTATAGACGAGAACTATTAATATAAAAACTTCTACCGGCAAGTGAGGTTCTATGTAATTGAACTTCGCATACTCTGCCCCTCCTACGATTGTCACAAGACTGGTAGGGGGTAGACAAGTGTTTACGTAGAACTGTTTGTAGCACGTATAGTTGTCTAACAGTAAGGACGGAGCATTCTTGGTACAGTTGTGTGGTAGGATATCTTCTAGGTTTCTTAATAATGACTTTTAGGACAGCTCTCTGCGCCCTTTCTGCTCTCAACATATTGGAGGCATATCGCATAGGGATGATCAGTTAATGACAAAAAAATAACTTGTTTCTATTCCTTGTTGCAGGCACTAATTTAGAGTACTAAAAACACGGCAAGTATCAACAAAACAATATGGAAAGTAACATAGCGCCACACGGAATGGTAGTAACGCCTCATCACTTAGCCACGCAGAGCGCTCTTGCAATACTAAGAGAAGGTGGAACAGCTGTTGAAGCAATGGTTTCTGCAGCCGCTACAATATCTGTGGTGTATCCTCATATGAACAGCATTGGAGGGGACAGTTTTTGGCTTATTTTACCTCCACAAGGCGATCCAATAGTTATTGAAGCATGTGGAGCAGCCGGCTCATTAGCAACACCTGAATTTTTCAAAGACTACGATAAAATTCCATATAAAGGTGTTAAGTCAGCCATAACAGTTGCCGGCACCGTTGGCGGATGGGAAAAAGCACTGAACTATGTCTCTGAATGTGGATACCAGAGAACTTCTGTTTCTAAGTTGTTAGCTGATGCTATTCAGTATGCAGAACATGGATATCCGATCACAAAATCTCAACATACGGCATTATTGAACATTAAGAATAAAGAAAATATTTCACATGAATTTAAAAAATTTTTTATCCCAGATGGAAAGATTCCAGAAATAGGGGAAGTGTTTTGCCAAAAACAACTTGCTAATACTTTTAAGCGCTTAGCTGAAAATGGTCTTAATAGTTTTTATTCAGGCGAAGTGGCAAAATTAATTGCTGAAGATATGGCGAATTTAGGAATGCCTATTACAACATCAGATCTTGAAAACTACTCCTCCGTTTTGAAAATCCCTCTACGATTATTGCATAACCACGGAGATATATTCAACACGCCTCCTCCAACTCAAGGACTAGTTTCACTAGCAATTCTTGGAATTTTAGACAAGTTAGGCATTGGCGGTCAACATGAGGGTCAATTTATACATGCATCAGTCGAAGCAACTAAGCAAGCTTTTAAAATGCGTGATAAAAACATAACGGATCCTTTGTACATGACAACTGATCCCAAATCACTGATATCAAGCCAGGCAATATTTAAAATGGCCAGGGAGATTAATTTCGACAGAATTTCTTCGGGTGATGGTGGCAAAGGACCTGGAGACACAATTTGGATGGGCGCGATGGATAGTAAAGGATTTTCAGTTTCATTTATTCAAAGTATTTACCACGAGTTTGGTAGTGGTGTAGTACTTCCGAAGACAGGTATTTTGTGGCACAACAGAGGAATAGCGTTTTCTTTAGAGAAAAATCACATACTGTCAATTAAGCCTGGAAAAAAGCCTTATCATACATTAAATCCAGCAGCTGCCCGTCTTCGTGATGGTAGAGTCCTTGTTTATGGAACAAGAGGAGGTGATGGACAACCCCAAACACAAGCTGCTATATTCCACAGATATGTGGTGCAAGGTCGTGGTTTACAAGAATCCGTGTCGGCTCCAAGATGGATTTACGGAAGAATATCTGGCGACCCAGATAACAGTCTTAAGATGGAAGACAGGTTTAAGAAAGAAACGATACAATATTTGAAAGACAGAGGTCATGATATTGTTATGTTACCAGAATATAGTGAGAATACTGGGCAAGCTGGGGCGTTGGTCAGGCATCCTAATGGGATGTTGGAGGGTGCTTTTGATCTAAGAAGTAATGGTAGTGCTGCTGGGTTTTAAAGTAGTTAAAAAAACTTCATTTGTAAGAAATAGCAAGTACTCATATAACCGTTCTTCAACCATTTATGTTTTAGGCTCAATCGGCTCTAGCCGAGTGGTATGACCGTTGGACTGCCAAGTCAAAGGTTGCAAATTCAAACCCCGGTACGCACCGATGACTTTTCGAATTCATGTGCGTACTATAAATTTGTTATCAGTTGCTAAAAACGGTGACGGAAAACATCGTGAGGAAACCGGCTTACCTGAGCGATTTTTTAACGGTGTGTAAAGCCATGTCAGAGGCCTACAGGCGGTTTAAACTCTGACACCAGGTTGTTCATCAAGCATACGATAAGAAGAAGATTTAGGCTCAATTAAGACTGAATAAATTAAATTACCATTAACTATATTTCTTTGCGAGCGTAAAAAGTTAGAAAAGTTACAGAATAAAATCTAAAACTGTTGCTGAATACTTATATAAGTTCTCGATATTTTTTTAATTGATTTAATGATGCTACTTAAAATTAAGAAAGTAAGGAGTTATCGTTATTATAACTAAGTATAATCCTTCGCAAAAGAAAAAGAACAAAGCTCAAACTTCTTCAGACATTTTTGGAGCTGTCATAACCAAAAGTTCCACTTGGGAACTCCAGAGAATAATTTCTGAAAGTCTTTTGTCTTTAAAAATGTGAAGGTTAAAATTAACAGTCTAGGAACAGTTTTAAATTAGACAATCTCTTTGAAATATACGGTTCGTTTCCTGAACAGTGGTCGACGATAATTCACATTTATTGGAAAGATAAGGGAGCGAACAAAGAATGGATGTAAATCAAAAAACGACGTTTAAAATAATATCGGAGTTGGTTTGACGTGATGTTGGGACGCATTGCGAAATTTTGATTAACGAAGCAATAAATAAATTTTAATGGGAAAAATTGCAGTGAATCTTGACAAATCTGAAAGATAATGAACCATGTATTAAAAACAGGTTTCAGACCTATGTCAAAGTTGTAGAAATAGTAGCTTGTGAGTATTTCCTACATATTTTAACTTTAGTGCTTTCATTTCATTTTTAATCCGTTTATGTTTTTTTAATACAGTGTCTGACTGTATTCCCGGAAAAGGTAGGCAAAGGTTATTTAAATTTTACCAGTTATGTTATACAGAGGTCTCATGTAATAAAAGGCAAGCGTATTGCCTATTACCGGGCAGTAATCCAGGCTCAGTGCTGCTACTGAGAATTTAATGCACTGATAAATGACCTAGGAATACAACCTAACACTTCAAGCTTAGCAGTCACGCATGATTAAACAAACATTTTAACTTAGAATATGATGTATTTTAAATTCATAGTTTTAGGAATTGTATTTCAGTTGAGTATATAATTGAATTTGTTATAAAAGCTACAAACAATGTCAAATTAAGTATCTACATGATATGTTTATTATTAAATGTTTTTTTACGCTATTTTATACGATTACTTGATAACATAACCGTTGTAATAGAATATTCCCGGAGTGTAGAGACAACTGTATTAGGCGAGAAGCGTGCCATAAAAAAAAATTGGCAACTCAGTTATTTTTTCCGCCTTCAACCGTATGTGAACGTCCCATCGTCGCAATTGACCTCGTTAGTCGATTAGCTGCGAAATCCAGCGTTCAAAAATGTTAAAAATTTAAGCACCGATTTCATGATTGTGTAAATATGGAAAACATGATGCTAGATGTATGATTAATTATAAATAAAAGTAGAAAAGAACAACACATTTGTTTATATGTAATCTTAAATAAGTAATGCATTGAAAATATCTAGTGCTTTTATTTATTTATGACAGTTACATGTTGTATAACAAGTAAAAAATCCTTAAACTAAATTAACATATTGATAAATATATAACCTAGATTTTGTTACGTTTAAGTCATTATTATTGAATCCATCTTATGTCGGGCTACTGATATGCAAGAGTATAAGACAGACTTATCAAGGTTTCGTTTCCATACGGGTCAAAAGATCAGATAGGGGAACGTTCTTTGCCCTTATGTGGGATAATGTGCAGCCGGATAAAATAGAAGAAAACCAGTTACAATAATAACCTAGATTTCTTCTTCGTAAATAATGGCAGCTAAATTGCTGTTATCCGAAATAAAATGTTACTTTTAATTTAAATGCATGAAAATAATTGATCATTAATAAAATGTTATCGCAATTTCTTTAGCTATGCATTGGTCTTCCATTTCGTCTAACATTCACCGAAGAACGAACAGCTCATTTATCAAGAAATCTCACCCAAGACCTGTAAACTTTAACCGAACTTTGTTTCCGTGTATAAAAAAGCAATGATTCCTTATTTGTCACGACCGCTGCTAATTTGAACGAATGGTCTAAACATTGCGAAATTAAACTTGCAAAATAATGAAGTGACCGCATTCGTCTCAATTAAACTGATACAGTCGGGCCTACTATGTAATAACGAACGAGAATAATAAATATTTTACGATACATTACGCCATTTTATTGCAATTTATGTGGTGGTATTGGGCGAAGCGGGTTATGAATTAGAAACTTGCACCCTGGAGGTTAAAGTTGCCTGGACCTTAATATGTGTTATGTCTAGACGTCTAAGTAGACACACAGTATGGTTGATGGTTTTTATATTTTATATGAAAGTTATTATATACTTAGAATCCCAAAATGGGAGTAAAGTGTATAACATGGAAACCAACCCATTTTGTTTGTAGTTGTAACTGGCGGGTTTCGGGTTGCTCTGAAGATTATTATGACTTAAGAGGGTTGATAGTGCCACACAAAATATAACTCAAGATTTAACATCAATCTCTCTCAAATCATCAAGATCTTTAGCCAATGAGCTTGCGTAAGTAAATTGCTAACCACTTCAAGAAATATTCGGCAAGTGGAAGCTACTTTCAGAATGACCAACCTAGGTATTCGAGATAATATTTCTAACTTATCTTATATAACGTAACCTCTCCTGTTCACAAATTTACTCCAATAAATTGTTAGGAAAAAATGTCACAAGTTTCCTCACGACCTCTTACCATAGTAGGGAGCAAACTTTATTAGATACGTATTAAGTTGTATCGCTGAAGTTCGCAGCCGGTCACAGTTCACTCGGCCTCCCAATGAGACTGTTTGACAGTTTTGGGCCAACACACTGTATTAAGCTCACTATTTATTGGGCCCCATGTAAGTACCAGTAGGTAATATTATAGTTTTGGTCTTGGCTTTAATACGTGGAAAATTATTGTTATGTGACGAGGATGGAGGTGTTAGTTAAAATGTATTCAAAAATATTGAGTTCACGATGATTCTAATTATTCAGAAGAGGAAATTTTGCATCTGAATAAACACTGCCCACTGTAAAACTGTAGAGAACAACGGCAACGTCACGTTTGGTAATACAAATAAGTAAATATTTAATAGATAACTTTTTCGAAAATGGTTCATAAGTAACAAGATACGACTACGTTGCCAGTTAGTTATCTAGTAAACAATCATCATAAAACGAAATACAATCAACAAAAAATAAAATAGTGTATTGTATTTTTCGTTGATTGTACTTTATTTTGGTTACATTGATACCTCCATTCCAAAATGTGTCCGAACCTTTTGACTTCACAATAGATTGATAGTTACAGTTGTCTGGGATCACTTCAATGAACTGAAACTATAGGGCTGGCGGGCAGACAATAGACGGTGTAACAGATACCAATCGTATGATACAGATTTATTGTTCAAGTAAAGCCATTGTGTGTGTTAGTTGTGGCATGGCTAATCTGAATTGAGTTCAATGCCGCGGGTTTATCAAGGGTTTATTATTAGCTGAGATTCCATTCTTATTTTCTGTTCGACTACTAGGTGTTTGTGGTCTATTTAGTTTAAATTGAGCAACCCTAAGCGCTACAAATGTACAATTCCTTTTGTAAACTTTGTTTTTGGTCCAATGACATAGAATTGATAGATGTATTTTCAGGAAATTTCAACAAACTACAATTACGAATCTTCTTCCGGACAAGTATGTATGCAGAAGCAATAAATTATGTAGATCAAAAATATGGCAATAGGTATTTACATGTTCAGCTGTAAAGTTGACGGGTAGTGATATACAAGAGTACTACACCACCACGGGTACCTACTAAATCATAATGTAGTTAAAAACGTTATAAACACTCCGACAAATATACTAATTGACTTTATCTCTCATTTCGAAGAAAAATGCCAAATAAGTAACACAATTTAGGTACTGTTCAAGATGCACTGACCAAACCTAAATATTGACACTAAAAGAGGCTTTCTTGTTAGTCGTTTCCTTAAGTTTCCACTGAGTACCTTGCTTTATATAAAGTTGAAGTAAAATCAACCTGGTTGTCTCGTATAAAATCGTTACAACTTACACCTACATACTTCGTATTTGCATCGTTGCGTTCCCTACTTGTATAATCCATGCACTTAAAACTCTGTAGTTAACGCGCTAGTAAGTTGCAGGTAAGTTGTATGATACTTTAACTAACGTTTACGAGTTGGCTTTTATGAATAACTAAACATCCTCGTCTTAGCAGACTTACTTTGAATCTGCAACTCCTGTGTTATCATCGTCGTGTATTCACGTTTTGTATACATTGATAGACGTTTTATGCTTCAAACATTGCATAGAAGTATTATATATATACATATATAGGAATAGTTATACTAAGTAATCAGTTATTTGGTTGAAGTTAGAAAGCAATATATGGATACCGATTTCTAGGTGCCTTTGTACGATTAAGTCTTTGTCTTCAATTTTAAATGTTGATTTATTTAACTTACAGCAAAACTTTTTTTTATTATTAATTTTAAACGCAGCTGAGAGTAGACACGGTTAGGTATATACATAAAGACTTATTCATAAAATCGATAGCTGCATCAATTCCACATCGTTTTATCTTTTACAAATCAAAATCAGAGTATTAATTCTGTCTTAACATTTCAGTCAACAATTTTTCATATCTCGTTACTAATTAGGCGGTAAGTTCGTCTCAAAGCTGCGGTCTAAGTAATAAACAATTTGAAGTCAGGAGCCATTAAACACAAGCTCCTTCTAAAGGTAATAAATGTAAAAATATAGAATTCAATTAAGCATGGCAAGACTTTCAGAAATCTTGATTTGTAAAATATATAATAATTATAATATAGAAGACATAATTTAAGGCTTTTAAAACCAATTTACCTACTCAATATCATTCAACCATAAGATAGAAATTTTAAACGCATTTCACGTATCATTATGCCAAACTTAGATAAAGTTCCTACATCACACAGCTTCGAAAAACAAAACAATGGCAGCAGATGGACAGCAGACAGACCGACCTTTTTTTCTCTTTTTAAGGAACAAAACCTAAAAGAAGAGAAAGGGAAGTTAAAACCTCTTACTCCACGGTAGTTGCAATCTTTTAAAGTTGTTCTTACTCGTTGTGCTAAACTTGCTAGCGTCGTAAAAGTAGTAGAACTTATGAAAAACAGGAAAGTTCGTAAAATAACCATGGTATCAGACTTGTGTTCATTGATGCAACCATCATCATCTCTATCAGGTGTGAGTACCTAAACCACCCTACCATAGATACCTACCAATAATTTGTTTGTTTATGTCTTGTTGTAAGAATCGACAACTACAATCACACTCGGAAATTTATTTACGTAGGTGTTGTTCCATTTGGGTAAAAATATACTGCACTGCACAGCACGGTTACTATAAGTAATAAATAATTTGTTTTGAGACAAAAAGTCGTCTACAAACTTATGATCTAGACAGGGGCAATAAATTATAATACTGGCTAATAAAGTATTAAGTTTACATAAAAATGAATTGTTACTAAGTAAATTAGTTTTTTTAGGTTTAGACGTAAAGATAAATTGAGATGGATTAATATAATAGTTCTAGACTCTCTTTTTTAGCTTTAAAACTTATAAAGTAGGTAATTTAGTTCTTCCTAGAATATCCAGATGGTCTTTTTATAATCTTGTAATTTACTATAATAACTTTCGTGAGCTATCGCGGCCCCTCCGCGTCACCTGCTCATGAATGAGGGCTCTGTTAGAGTCCAAAACTAGTCGGGTAATCCCGAAAATTGACGTGAGTAAAAACCGGTATATATAGTAAATAATCTTGTAATTGCTTGCAAATATATGAGGCAGAGTAAATATTACCATGTTTTCTTTTGCTAACCTCGTTCATTTGATTTAAACTATGACCGTTAATATCGAGCTCTATTCACGTAATAATCTACATAACTTTAGTTGTTAGCAATCTGGTGTAGGTTTGACTAAGTTCCTACTTTGTGGGGCATCATCAACGCATCGTTTTAACTATAATGTAGTTTCAAACTCTATACACGGTTCCCGGTTTTGATAACGCGGCTATGCTGTAAGCTTTAATGACAAAGCGCGTAATCAAAAACGTTTTTGATCTTACCTTATTGTACAGCTTTTTAACGGTAGAGCTTGTTCTTGACAATCAAGATACAATTACATAATATTATTATCGTGTTGAAGTTTGCTCACTATTTATGTTGCTTTTTAGGGGATTAAAAAATACCTGCTTGATCTTCAACTTAAAACCTTATGCTTACTCAACTAAACCTATGTTATATTGCTGTATTTAGTGCTTAAAGTTTTGGGATCCGACAATCCTTAAGTCGTTATAACGTATAATTGTAACACACAATTAGGGGCAAGTTACTTAATGCGTTGTACTGTATGATTGAGATAAATAAATATTAACTTTATTTTCCATTGGCATAAAATTGTTTGGAAATCACAATCCATACGCCATAAATAGTGTTGAATATAAACTAAAGAATCAATTGTGAGCTCCGACTGGTGACGGAAGCATTCAAGTAGTGCGTCCTACGGGACTTAAAAAGTTCACGCCTTCTACTACTGAATTCTAGTTCTCGAAATAGTACGTAACAGGATTCGAGAAAGAAATATTAATGTTCTATTGCAATTGAAAAAAAGTGCCTACTCTCCACATGAAACTGAAAATCGTCTGTAATAGACGCGAAGGCCATAGATGATAATGATTTCAAATGATAGAGCAGTTTTTTTAAATTATTATTTTCGAATTTTATCGCGGTTTTATTTGATTTTAATACATACACATGCAACATTTTTAATTCTTTACTGAAATAAAGTATTTCAATGCCAATAACAATTTATTATTGACGTAAGTGACAGAAATCAATATGATTAGTTAACTTTGCGCTTAGAAATCCTATAGACCTAAACGCCTATGCTTTGTTTATACCTATAAAAATATGTACAGCTTCGACCACTGGTTTACGTAACTTTTAACGAACGTAAGGGATGACAAATGTTAAGGCAACCGCTTTTTTGTAACGTTGCTCGTTAGTGCCTCAATTTTTTTCTGTAAACACAAGGTGACGCAATAGTTTGTCCTATTACCGAACAGTGAAAGTACTATTTTTTTATTCCCTCTGATTTTGATATAACTAAAACTTATTTTTAGGGATGTTGGTACATGTCGAAGTGACAAGTTAATATTATCTTAGTTTCTCGACGCATTTCCCCTACCACTAGATTTTGAAACACTAGGACTATGATTATGACAAAATATCATATTTTTAACCGACTTCAAAAAAAAGGAGGAGGTTCTCAATTCGTCGGGATCTTTTTTTTTTTTTTTATATCATCGTCTTGTTATCATGTTCGCAGGTCATTTGGCAGTATGCGCTAGTTTGTAATGACAATTTCTTAACTTAAAGTACCATTAAAAATATTTTAACGTAGAGGGGATACTATCTACTGGATTTCAACATACGATCTAAAAATAAACTTTGCTGTATGCAGCCTGCTAGGTAGCTACATCATACTGCAAAGCCGTGAGCCAATGACAGGGTGACAATATCCCTTTTAATATAAAGTTTGTGCAAAAAAAAGAAGAAGATTTACGTTCTATGTTGTATAGTTCCGTGACGTATCGTTCAGGGTCCATATTCCCACGTCTCATTTCTGCACTGTATTTTATTTCGCGGAAATGTTTAAATAATATCGCCAGGTCGACGCTGTTATGCTGTTTGCTGATAATGTTTCTGTTAAGTGTGTCCTGACTTGAATAAAGAATACCTATTTAGATGCTTCTTTTTCTTTTAACTTTTATTCACTGTACAAGAAATCAACTAATTTTAGTTTTAAATACTTACGAAAAAGCTAGCAGTCTTTGGAGTCTACAGAGATCAGCTTTGTTAGCGTGAAAAAGTTTAAGACTATCTTTGCGTACGGAGCTATATCTACTACCTACAACCCAACAAACGATAATCACAGCCTTATTCGTTGCACGAAACGGCACCAAGTTTCTTTGCCATTAGCCGATTAGTTCACTTCGAAGTCGCAAGAAACTTACCTATTGTCGTTAAACAAAAGCTATTCACATAAACATACAGTTTTCAATCTTATTGGGAAAACAATAAAGGTTTAGGAGTTGTTGATTTAAAGTTTGTTTTGGTAAAGTATCAAATAAGCAAACTTAGGTTTGCGAAACCACAAAACAGGTGTTGGTACTCGGAGCGGGTGTAAATTTGTCAGGCAGGTATAGATTTCGATGTTCAACTGTGCAATGTGTACCTACTTGAAAAAATGTGTTGTAGCTTTACAATCTCTTGGATTCAAAGCCAAAGATTGATCTGTTTGTGGATGGATGGATGAAGATTTTGATGGCATGTCTGAAGTTTTGTGAGAGTGATTTATGATTGTTTTTTTTCTATTGTTTTTTATTTTATAAAATGTTTTCTCACTATAGTAGATACAAGATACTATACTGTTTAGTTAGTGTTATTGGCCTGCAGTCGTTCTAATTAATAAATAAATAAATTATCATTATAAATATGCAAAATTTCCGTAGTAATAAGACACGTAGTCTCATAGATAACTTGTGATCATACCAGATAATGCATTACATATTAAGATTGTGCAGGGAAATAAGAAATTCGAATGAAAATCATATTCTAAAGGAGGTTATAATATATAAAATGATACTTTATTAACCTGAAGGTTGAATCATAGATTTACTATCAGCAAACATCATAATCTTTTGGACGCCATAAACGCAAACAGCTCTTAGGGTGCGAATCTGCTTGAGTACGCAAATTCTACAATACGAAATCCCTTTCTCTCTACACCGCTGTGTTAATGCGACTTACTGATGCAGAAACGAAATGCGCATCACGGGAACTATTCCCGGTACTTAGTTGAACGAAACGACTCTCTACTTAGTAATTTTACAACGCCCAGTCTGTGCTTATAGTTATAGAGATAATGAAAATCTAAACTAGCTGAACATTGGCAACCGAGTCTGGTAGAGTCCTTTGATCACGTGAATACGCCACCTAAACTTATAACTGGTGATGATGTTCTTTGGTTGTACACCATTAACAGTATATAATATCAAAACATCACGGACACACAATTTTATTGTAAGGAAATACTCATAGATCTAATGGTTTTTAAAATTCGTTGTTAAAAACTGTAACTAATTCTCCATAATGCCTATTTATATGCAGCTACACATTACCGTGCACATTAGCAAATACCATCAAAATAGTCCGCTTAATAGGATATTATTGTGGTCAGCGTATCGATTACAAGCTGTTTTCTATGACCACATACTAAAAAAGCATCAAACAAAACAATTCACAATAATCAGCTGGTCAAAACTATTATATGGACATTTGGAGTCTGTGGCCATTGTTAGATATGGATCGAGCCACGCGTTTGCAATACGTTTTTACGAGAGGCACTGGCCACGTTAACTGTTATTAGAATTGTTCCATAGTCCGCGTATGTTTACTGAATGCACTTATGCGATGCAATGCACACATTTTGATTTTGCTGGCCCAGTAAGATACGCCTGAGTCGGCTTTAGAATAGTTATTTGTTTTGAGTGTTTGATGATTATAGAATTATGTTTGTCGACATAATGTTTGTTCTGTAATTTATTTTCAGTAGGTATTCGATTATCTTGTATCGGTAGGTAACTTGGGTTAGATACATAGATAATGCAAAATTTTACTATTATATTATTTTATTAATTATACTACGGTGAAATAATAAATTTAAAGATGACCACATGCCTACTTATGTATATCTACTTATGTAGGTATGTGATCTCTCTCTTTTATAAACCGAAACAATCTTATAATACCAAATGTAATTGCCACGAGGGATCCTCGACTCCCATGCAGATGCATTAGTGATTTAATGAATGTAGTACTTATATGGGAGAAAACTCGGGGTTGTTTACGCACCCTAGTGCGTTACGTTGGAATTGAGAGACATCAAACGTCTTTTGATGAAAACGAAGATTTGCGACATTATTTGGTTAGGTGTTATGAAGGTAAGGTTGAGCTTTTGTTTTTAAATAAAATGGCAATTTAAATATTGTTCCACCTATTTGTTAAATCAAAGATAATTTACATTTAAAATTAGCTCATATATTCAATAAAAATTGAGTCATGAAATTAAGTGTCTCAGAATTTTTTGTCGCTAATTATAAAAGAAATCTTGCATTTACATTGCACCTTGCATTTGCAAACTTAAACTTACTAAAGCAAAAAAAGTTAATGCAATTGGTATATACCTACTTAACTATGAAGTTTTCAATATTAATTATTTTCCCTCCAGAAATATGTTTCTACAATAATTATAATTCACGTTTCATCAAACATTTCTAGGGTGACCGCACCAGTAATGCGAAACAGGTTTGCGTCGGGCACAAACACGACCGATGATGAAATGTTGTATTTCGCAACGAGAGATCGCGGTCATGTCGCTGGAACTAACCTGTAATGCGATTATCGGATCGTTGAAGCTTTTACCAATAATGATTTAATATTACTACTATAACTTACTCCCTCTACTTCGGTCGGGGCAGCAAAACAACCGCAGTTTTAGAGGAATATAAAATAGCCCAGGTAGCCTTAGGAATTGAGATAACACGATATATATTAATTTGTTACCGGTGCAGGCCTGAAGACGTAACTGGTAGGATGACATTGATACTTTCTTCTACCTTTGGCTATTATATCTGTAGGAAATAGGTTACTTGTGATTGGTAGCATCTATAAAAATGGTTGATTAATGCTACGCTTTCTATCAGGCAGTGATTTACTTAAAATATTTCATGAACTCAATCAGTTTCAATGGCTAGTCCACGCTTAGCATTATACTATGCATACAAAATATGGTCGGATAATCCAAAGGTATGCAATTAAACACTAGTTTCCAAAAAATAAATTGCATCTAATTGTTGATATTTATTCTGTTTATTTAGATGATGTTATACATTAACTATTTTTTTTTAATTATCTCTAATTTATTTACCGCAGAAGAGACATTTAATGATTTCTTAAACTATAACTAAGTAAAGGTTTTCTTTGTGTAATCCTTACTTAGTGACAGTTTAAGTAATCAATAAAGACTCTGAGTGCGGCGGTTTGTCTTCGCCATGTTAAGGTATACGATTCGCAAGTAACATTGACGAAAACACCAACGTGGCAAACATAATGTCCTAAGTTTGTTTCTAATTTTTAAACTACCTCAGTATCGCCTCCAAGTTCTACAGGCACCTCAACTTAAAATAAATATAAACATTAGCCAGATGAATCAGTGTCTCAGTAGCGAAGTTCACTTATCTCTAACTTTCCCGGCAGTGCATCAACTTCATGAATAACGCAAGCGGAGTCGTTTGAAAGAGAATCAACATTTACTTTTTTATGGCTGAACGGCTTACATCCTACAGTTCGAGTACTCATACTTGATAGTCTTTTAGTTTGCTAAATTAATTTTATTTGAAGTTGTAAGCGATGTTCTATGTAAGTTTATCATCGCGGATGACTTACTAGGAATTGCATGGGTCTACTGTTTTCATCCATATTTCTTCTATCATTATCTTTCGATCTTTACTCTCTTCGTCGAACTTAGGTATGCTCATTTATCAAACTCCATTCCAAATGCGCCAATAAATACCATTAAGTATTCAAAAATGGTACTTTGGAAATATTTACTGTATGTAGAGGTGTTTTAATGATTAACTTGAATTCAACTGACTACGAGTTACGTATCCAGAGAATATATTGCGGTTCGCAACTATTCGATCGATCGATATCGATTTCGGGTCTAAAATCATTGCAATATACAATTATTTACGGTCGATAATCGTGCAATGTTTTCAAATAAGTCTGATACTATTTCATTCTAAGTATGAGTCTAACCTATATTTGGAGATTGGAATTATGTTTTATGTTCCTTAATACCATAATACGTGATGTATTTGTGTCTAGTCTGCATGTCTATTCTATTTATTATGATACAATTTATTCTCATTTAACCTTATGTATATTATGAGAAATTTCTGGCTTTATGAGTTATCTTGGCTCCTTTTGTTTGGCTTCTCATCCTAATGATAGAACGAAAGAAAACTGATCCATTACACAGTTTGAAAAAGGTACTTGAATTAAATTTTCATTACTTATTTGGAATACATATGGAATATACTTAAATTGTGATTGTAAAACGGAAAATTAATTTAAATACATATTAGGTAATCTGAATAATTCATTTGGACTGGATAGCTAGTGATTATTGCGGTTTAGGTATTATATATACATATTATGGACAATGAGTAAAACTCGAAAATATAAATTAAATTTTAAGCAAATTCCGTTCAATAAAGCTTTTGTATAATTAAAAAATATTTTCAATAATTAGTGAATTAAAAACATTGCGTGAAACAATTTACCAATTTTAATAATTTACCAATCAATTAATCTGGTAGTATTAATATTCGCTGTTTAATTACAATCGCTAGCCTACTACTACCTAGTACAATATATTTGCGATCCATTTTTCTTAGTGTCACGTAGTCTATTTAACAAAAGCTTGAACGTTATAAAGCTTTGACGTCACTGTATTAAATATTTGAAGTCTTTATTAAAATACCTACTCCTTTCAGTTTCCGTCAGGCGGACAAAAGAAGCGACCTAATATACTGACGTAGTTCATGCTCGTTAGTTTATAATCTACAGATCATTTTAATTTTTATAAAGAGCAGTCTAGTATTTTCCAGCTAATACTAGCATAACATATTGTACTAAATCGCGATGAATGCTTTGTCGTACAGTTGGTAGAGCTTCAGTAAAGGGGTGAATAGGATGGGGGTGGGCTATTTATTTTCCCACAAAATAGATCGGGTGGCTAGTGTAACTAACTGATTTTGAAACCTCCTTAGACGAGATTGAATAGCCAGCTTCGTAATTCATTTGTAAACAAGTCGAATTAAACGATAGATGCATGCAAAAATTTTAAACATATTTAAGTAATAAGTGTCCATTACTTTCATATTAGCCATATTTCCTAAAGTAAAGCGCACAACGTTTTAATCATAAACTAGAGATCTACCAAAGCGTTATATAATCCGGCAATGAAATTTCAAGTGTAGCAAATGTCGGTTATTACGTAAACGAATGAGGCTATCACTTATATAGGCTCATTTGTTTTCCATACTAATATTATATTGATGTCGGTTTAACAGATGTTTGAAGTTTGACGACCTATTAGCACGGTTGGTTGTCTGCGCACGGGACTAATGTATGTATATTATATTCTACGGGTACTAAAGCCATATGCATTAGATATTATAGACATTTTGAGACACCTAAATAAATTCGTGTTAGACTTTTGGTAGTAGGTAAAATAACCTAAGAAAATGCCTCTCTATTTTTACTGACTTACTCATCATATTGCTCAGTAAAATAATAAAAATACATACACTTTTAGCTCAATTAACGCGCTCGCTCGGAGCCAGATAAAGCGGGTCTTAAGCGCCTCCCAGACCCAGATAAGACCCACCCATTATTTTTCTCATTAGTCCGAGCCCCAAGATAACACTGCCTATTACCCGACAATGTAGAGGTGTGAATTGCTTGACTAATCTTTTCCTTTATTGCTTGAGATTAAAAGATAACACTTATAATAGACAGTGTATTATTTTTTCTCTTATGGTGTTTTGTATATGATCTATTGCTATTTTAATGTAAGACTCATTAAGTAGGTATTGTTACTGAGTGGCTCTTGAACAAGGAGAGTTGCTTGGAGGAATTCAAGCAGCATTTATGTAATTTTATGGATGTCATTTAAATAACAAGACAAACCTGAATATTAGATATTTTTATTTAAATTTATATATTTCTGGATACCGAAAAATGTTCGTGCAGAAAATTGTGATATATGGTGTGACCTTCGGCCTGTTCAGATATGTAGGGGTGGGCAGATTGGCTCTCTTTATCAGTCGTCTACACACTGACATTTTGTCGCTCATCTTAATATGAGTCCGTAGTGGCGAGCCTATTGCCATTAATCGGGTCGAGGCCGTGTTCGTCGCCTCTTACGACTTGCTTTCCCGGCGAGTTCCTTAATACGTACCCCACGGGTAAATGTATGTTTTACGAATATCATTCCTTATGCCATACACTATAAGACAATGTGAAAATAAATGATAGAGAGTTTGCGACATCTTTTACTAAGCTGCTTATCATTTATTTGACGTTATGCTCTGTAGCCATAATTTAGAGCTCTATAATTAAACTGGTAACTTAACATTTTAAAATGCTTTATCACGTAAATCTGTTATAGCGCATACATATGAATTACAGTCAGAAATAATGTATAGTCGACCCCTTCGTGTGATCAGATGGCTGGTTTATTTATGGGTCAAAGAATCAGCATTGTCATTCACCATGGCAATGCTTTCTCTAGTGGTGCAACTTTGTCTAGTGGTATGCCCAAGACTTTCTAAGGAAAAAAAAAGCTCAAGAAGAAAGTCGCAGCACAAATCGTAATCATCCTATTATTTAAAACGAATATTTTCGCAGACTACAGGCTATATATATTGCGTTAATATTAGAAGCTAGATGAGCATTTTACAAATAAAATATTTGTTTCCCAATTACGGGTTCTTGACGCCTGAGTTTACCGGTAACGCAGCATTTCTTCATCAGTTATTAGGCAGGAAGGAATAGTAGTGTGTTTTGCCGATAGCGCATACACTCATTTCACAACGGACAATACATTTTTAAACATTTCATGAACATGAGTAATTTTGCACAATATTATGACGTCAAGAGAGAACCATTCGTGCAAAGTCTTTATTAAAGCGTAACCCTGGCACTGACAGGGTAGAATATAGTATCCTGACTTAACTAAATGATAAAAGTTTATTCGCTTCAGCTGGCTGCGTCGCTTATCACTAACCTCTCGCCCGCAGCATCAATGGACCTTTGTTCGCATCACAGCGGATGAATATTTGAAGCCACCACTCAAATTCAGTTCGACCACATGCGTGCCAAGCTTTATTGCCCAGTGTTTGTACATATGTCGTGTTTTTACGAACTAAGGAGATAAAATGAGGAACATCCGTAGATTATGTCATACAAGTATACACGTATGCTGAAATAACTTTAAGCTTTATAGACGGTTTTTATTTATGTGGACATGTTTAAGTTGGAGTTGTTTGTCCATTTGCATATTGTTTGTGAGTGTTTAAGTATTTTGCGGAGCGCATTTAAGACTTCACAATAAACAGGACAAAAGCTTTGTAGAATTACGCCAGGACTACTAACTTATAACTAACTAACTAGGTAACTTTCTTTTAGTTTAATTGAATTTTTATGATATTTACTAAAGATTTTGTCTTGACATAAACAAAGCTCCACAAGCATAAAGAGACGAAAATATGAAGAAGATTAAAGACTTTAATTTGGTGGAATCTGTAATAGGAGAATATCAATAACAAAATTGTGTATATTGAATACCTAAAGTAATTGCATTTGATTTTACTTTTCTTATATTAATCACATTGCCCGTTCTCGAATGCTTGCTATAACATTTATTTCTGAATCCACGTGAAAAGTATATCTTACGCCTGCAATATATATACTTTTTACGTGGATTTAAAAACTCTAATTTTGTTCAGCCGCTAAGCGTACGCAACGAGTTTATTACCCAGGCAGGATAAATGTATATACCTAGTTATGGCATCCGTGAGCGAACGATACTAGAATACTAATGTTTCAACTTAACAAAGTTGGTGTAAGAAAATGTTTTTGAATTATCGTTGGTGGTTAAAAATGAATATCTACTATCTGGTTTACGTGTATTTTGAAAAGTAATAATTTTCATTTTTTGACCAACCTAACTGAAACATTCGAAGGATTACCTAGGCAGAGGTGTCCTTTTATTTCAGGTCTCTACAGACACGTTTTACCAATCAACATAAGTCCGATGTAAATGTTAACGTCTAGTATTTTAGCTACAATTTGAAGGCAAAGGTAATTTTGTTTCATTAAGTTATTCACAACATTTCTTACATGATCTCAGTGTTCAATGTTAGAATTTTCTTCAAATTGCATCAGTTCGTATCTCCAAAAGTTTTCTTATAACTCTTAAGGAAGACGGAAAAAATGTGGGTTAAGCCCATTTATCACTATTAACACGGCGTGCAGACTAGTTCACAAATAAGAGCTTTATCCTCCGCCCGATAGTTCCTAACGAGGGCGGGTCCTTAGGCCGCCTTCACACTGTTTAAGGACACGCAGACAGGAATAGTGCCCGAGTCACTTCTATTGCTTTCACCATGGAAAACTGGTATACTACCTTCTAGTTGACTTTGGCATTTAAAATTATTTTTTCAGTATTCAAATAACAATACGGTAATTATTATTTATGGTAACGTCCCTTAAAGACCAGCTGCTGGACGGGGTTGTGTGTGCAATATATGAGGACCGCACTCTGTGAATTGTTTTAAGCTCAGAAAGATTCTGGATGTTGCCAGTAAGATAGTAAGTCCAACTTTATAATGCCCCATCCAAGGGGATACCTAGAGTAGGTGTATATGTCAAAAAATATAATTAGTAAAAAAATCTTATAACTTAAGTACCTTGGCGCATGTACAATCATTACCTACGAGCAGAAATCTTTATTTATTTATGTTTTGGCGACTTAAAGCTTTGATCTAAAGAGAAGCATTTCTAAGAAAACATGAAGGTAAATAAATATTTATTTTGTAAAGGGATTCACGGTAAAAGATAATTCCCTATTAGTCTAGTCTGGTGCCCAGTATAGTACGAGTACCTACCTCTGTTTTTTAGCGCTACTATCTTATTATGCTCCAAGTTTAATATGAGCAAAGAAGTAATACGTGCCACGATGCTGCAACGGTCAGTGCATAAACAACTGCAAAACAAAGTATCTCTTAGTTTGTTAATGAACAGTACATCCCTGCTTAATGTTTTAAAATCATGGAAACGAGATGTTCCTAAGGAAATCTAAGAACTGGAATAAAAATGTATATAACCTTTTACTTTAATTAAAATGATTGATGCAGGAAATAGCTAGGTTGCAGTGGTGATATTTGCTGAATAAAAAACTTATTTTCTATTCAACAAAATGGTTCGTGAAATAGGTTAAACCTCTTGTTTCAGTGTTCTCGAAAACATCACCCCATGTTATAGCCTATAGCTTCTTAAAACTTTTTTATGTTATTGTCAATAAATCAGCTAGTATCATTTACATACACAACCTTTTTTACACTTTTGAAGCGAAGATGCTAATAATACCATTTGAAATTCAACTCACTCCATAAAAGTAAGACAAGATCATTTATTACAATTTTCTGTCCGTATTCCGCTGACCAACCATAAATCCTGCCTAAACACATTATTTCCTTTTCATGTCGCCTTTCTTTTACGTCACTTAAGTGTCCTTCGTCATAGCACTTTACCACTGCTTGAAGTAAGAGTAGCCGACGTTACCATAACTTTTATGGACTATTTGGATAGTATAGTGAGTACATGTAGTAATATAGATCTTCTCTGATATTCAAGGATCATAATCGATACCTTACAGTATGAATTTATCTTCTACTTCAATAGGTATATAGGAATACAAAGCAGTAGTAGGTATTATTTTTATGTATCTCTTTCTTCTTTACTCGGGCTATCCACCGTGTGGAAGATACCCGGTCTTTTAAAAGGCTTACGTGGGGACACAGGTCCATCACGCAGAGGCCCGTACAGAACTTTAATCTTAAAGGGAATGGGACACCAGCTAGGTACATCACACAACTGCTCTATATAAGAACAGCCATGAAAAGTCCCCAGAAGGTGCAGGACTATTGTGAAATATGGAAACTAAAATACTTAATTTGGTCTATTGCATTGCGATGTTTCGTGGATTCATAAATCAGTTTATTATTGAATAAAAACTATTATTTATTATTATTATTAGCCTAAAGTGTCCCACTGCTGGGCAAAGGCCTCCCCACTCTCTTTCCACGTCTCCCTGTTACCAGTAGTAGATATATATAGCTAATTTATAGCAGATTAATATCAATTGACCTGATTGTCTTCTGTAACTTGACCACCAATACTGCGATCCCCAACCCGCTTGCCAAGCGTAGGGATTTTGGCACTGCCCCCTTTGTAAGGGGGAGGCCTTTGTCCAACAGTGGCCTTCTTCCGGCTGATGATGATGATGAATATCGATTCGTCTGCTATGATAATTGCAAAAGATAGACCGACTGGACTGTCGATTAGTTTAGAAAGTAAAAACGATTATAAATCAGAAATACATTTTTTTTCTAGAATTCACGTATAAACCCTTTTCGATGTTGATAATCTATATATAAATATTGCCAATAACAATAAACGAACGGGCAGGAAAACCACCCTGTGATTTATTTTTCTTTTAATTTTTTACCTTTTGGACTGTATTTTAATCAGTGAACCGGATAGAATCAATGATGAGGGTTGACCTTATAAAACGATAAAAACATTTAAATGGAACTGATTGAAATACCCATACGGGTATACGTTTATTTCCATGTCAATAATTTGCCTGCTCCATATGAGCCCGCTAATCACATATTCTCCAAACAACATGCTTAATTATTTTTATTTGCTAGTATGTATACACCTCAAGAGTCCCTCATCATCTTTAATCGCTGTCGACAGCTCTGCGCTAATGAGAAAAATAATGATGAGCCACAGACTCAAAGCCGGCTTTAATCAACACCTAGCAACAGCTCGGTCTCTTTTAGTAGGTATCTTTTTTGGCTCTAGACTCGGAAAATTGTGTAATTAAATTATGTGGCAATTTTATGCTGTACATAATATTGTCGGCCATGGATTAGGGAGAGCTGGTCTGTTTATCACCCGCGTTTTATCTAATGTACTGTTGAACAATAACTATTATTAGGCTCGTCCCGTAGATATATAAAGGGAATAGGTAAGTGTCTGTATCTACATAATTATGTTATTGGATATCCAAATTTCGCGAAGGCTTGTGCCTAATGATATTTAATGGGCCAGCATCCAAATCCACTATATATTCATCCAAATTAACCGCCAAGAATACCACATGGGTATCTTAATGGGTACTTGCCTGATAACATAACATCATACCCACTTATCGTCAGTCATGTTATAGGGCCCAATGTAATAGGGGGCGAGTCTATTGCCATCAATCAGGCACAAATCCAGACTTCGTGTTGCTACTCACAATTACCTAAATAGAAAAATGCAGTAACTCTTTGATCCCGGGATCCAAAACCCATCTCATGCTCAGAAGTCGTGCTTAGCAACTAATAGACTAATGAGGCAGGATAATTATGTGGGATACCATGATTTTCGTCTTTGTCGTTTGATTTTCCTAACGACTGTCAAAACGACACTAAAGAAAAAACAAAATAGTGTTATTGTGGTTGGGATAAAACCCAACGCGCCAAAAGCGTCACATATCGAAAAAGCTCGGAATAACAAGTTAAGTTTACCTGTAATTTCACGTTAATAAATCAGATGTGACCAGATTATTGCCCAAAGGGTGAGGACAAATTGGGTATCATTAGATTTATTGAGGCTGACAGAAATATAGCCGTATTTTACTGTTCTAATAGTTGTTAGCTTTAAAGTTCTTTAGATATAACATGAATGTGCTTTGATGTATATAATTAATGTAACTAATGATAAAGAGTATTAGGTAAACATATAATGGGTATAACATTAGAATTATATTTTGTTTGTCTTGTATTTTCAAGGCTTAAACAAGGGTTAGTATGTACGCTAAAGAAAGCTGTAGGTCTGTTTAGTCTTTTATATCTTTAAACCTTATTTACAAAAACCTAAAATGTTTATATTCAATTATGGACGAGTACTTTTAAAGCGGTAGAAGCCCTCAAACGGCCTGATTCTAAGAGCCCCAAAATTTATATCTAGCGCCGTTTTAGTGAACATTATCTTTTGTTATACAAAAAGATTAGACAATTTCGGCCCCTCTTATTCTTTTATAACAAAGGTAAAAATATCGAGTGGAAATAAGATAATGTGTACCTTTGCTCTATCTGAGCTCTTGACTCGGCATCCAGAGACCTTTGACTTTGGTGCTACGGCCTAAGGCAGAGACTTGTACGAATTTCACGTTTTATTATTAGATACTTCGTTTTATCGAAAACAATAAATTGAGCCTTAAACAAATCAAAATGGATAAAATTTGAACATTTGTAGCTTGGTATAACATTATTCATCTTTTAATGAAAAATAATCATTAATAAGAGAGTTCCTTTGTTTTTTACTTACTGACAAGTATTTTGATTTACTATGTTTTAATTCCCGTTTTAGCGACTAGGTATATTTGTGATACTTAAGTAAGTTCTTCTAAGTCAAACGTCTTTATGACTGCTTAAACAATAAAGATATTTATTTTATAAAAACATCACTTGTTACTTAGTAATGTAAAATATAATACTAAAAGTACATAGGTATATAAACCTAAACAGTAGCTTATATTAAATACCTTTAGAGTAAGTAACTTGCTGTGTGATTACACAGTGCGCTCTAAACAAGTTTATTATGTCATAGACTAATATAGTAGAAACATTATAATAATTGTTATCCCCATAAGTTTATCTTTCTATCCGTCTAGCGTTTACTACTTGTCTAGGGTAGTATAACAGTACATTTCATCACTTATCCATGGTGCCGTCACAACTTACGGCAGACCCTAAACCAAGCGGGCGTAGGACTGTACGACCTCCCGAATCCCGCCTGTAAATCTCGTAAAAAGGATTTGCTCCGTTGTATTCCACGCCGATTTACCGCAATACACCGTCGTATATAATTCAAACGTGTTTAGTTTCAGAGGTTAACGCGGTAATGGCACACTTTTAAAGAACTGTTTGCTGTGTGACTTTGTCTTTTGTTTCTTTTGTTTGAGTGTCAGTGAGAGTGTATTTCAATTGAACTTGTAAGTTAATTTGTAGGAACAGTATAATATGTTTATTGAGAATAGATAGAAAAGTATCTATTGTATTTTGCTTGCTTATTAAGGCACGTAATAGTTTTTAGTCAAATTTAGATAATTGCCGAACTTAGCTTATGTTAGGTACTAGATATACTGATACGTGTAATACAAATTTTAGTCAAGTTAACTTAAATCAGCATCCTTTTTACAGTAGGATAATTATAATAATTAAAAGAATATTAAATATAGTATAGGAAAGTGTGAATATATGTAGCTGTTTAATAAGTACCTAGGTACTGTTATAATTTACATCTTTACTTTTTCTAAGTGAGCGTTTTGCATATATGCAACCAGTAAACACGATATCATCTGTAAAATACGAGAAAAAGTTTTAAGTAGATAACATAAATAACCCTTGCACTAAGCTCTGTATACGTCACACAAGATTGATATATTTGTCGATCTGGATAAGTATGCATTACCGTATATCTCATGTGATATTCAGAGCTAATACATTATCGCTAATACCCAGTTGGACATGGGTTGACGTCAAACAAGCGTAGTATTACCTAGACCTGTCACTGTACAACGAAAAATCAAATGTGATTCAACATTTTAGAGCTTGTACTTGTCAGTTACTGAAATAAGTCTAAATAAAATTAAAAATGGTCGATCATCTACATGTATATAAATGTCAATCATCAATGCCCACAAATTTAGCACATATATATGGCATTATTTATTTATTTATTTGGTCTACCAACAACTGTTTACACTTATAACAAAAGCAGAAATACACGCATAATTCTGTACCTTCAGTGAAAAGTGATACATGTCGACCTAGAGCGGTTTTTATATTCTCTGATTAAACTTATTAAAAAAAAATTAACTTAATTTCTATCTTATCCCCGTTGTTATAAGATTAAAAATGAATGAGATTTTTTTGTGCACATTGATATAAGTAAGCAATTTTTTATTGAAATTATTGTGTAAAATAATACTTTTTGATTCATACCAAAGTGCTCCGAACCGATCTTTATATTTCTAAAATGTATTTTAATACGACTCGAGTTACCACATCTTACGCGAACCGAAAGCTTTTACTTCAATTAATCCAAAGTGATACAAATGAAATCCTATCACACAACATTAAAAAATTGAAACAATACATTCTAGTGAAAAGTGTTACATTTGTACATGAACCATACAAACCCAAATTTATTTTCATAAAAATGTGTGACTAATGATACAACTGCTAATCAAACAATTTACACGTAATTTATGTAGCCAATTTTGATGTGATTACAAATTTAATATTAATTCTATTAGTAAGAACATAAGGGAAATCATATTATGATTACGTGAATAATGATACTAATATAGTAGAATCAAAACTGCATTGCGTTTTAGAACTAAATTAGCAAAAAAATACGTAGTACACAGTGATACAAGTCGCGCAGCTCTTACGCACCCCACTCCCTACTTCTCCGCGGGACGCATGGAAAGAGCGCAGGCGACGCGGGATTCTTAGTCACGGGCGTGCGTCAGGACAGGTGCGTCGTGCGATACAGCACACAACTACCATGCGTAAGGTAAGACTTGTATCATTTTACACGAATTATGTAACAATTTTGTTTTTTAAATGTTTATATAATATATAAACATAAACACTGCTATAGAGGGTAAGTATCATATTGGGTGCTATGAAGGAGTTGATCTTCGAGGAAAGAAGTCTCCAGGAAATAAAATAAATGATGAACAAGTGGCTTTAGTTAAAGAACACATTCAGAGTTTCCCTTGCATTGAAGCTCATTACGTTAGACAATCTAGTCAAAAAAAGTATCTTGATCCCAATTTGTCGATCTTAAAAATGAATTCAATGTACAAAGAATTATGTGCAGAAAAGCAAGTCAATGCAGTGAGTGAACCGACATACAGACGCATTTTCAGCACATCTTTCAATTTGTCTTTCCATAAGCCAAAAAAAGATCAATGTCCTTGATGCAATAAATACTTATCAGCAGGTGCAAACCAGAAAAAAGAGATGGAGCTTGAATATTCAATGCACATTATAAGGAAAAATGAATGTAATGAAGCTAAAGATTCAGATAAACAAAGATCTCTGACAGACCCTTCATTTCAAACAGCTACCTTTGATTTACAGAGTGTCTTACAGTTGCCATTCTCTTCCGTCTCACAGTTTTACTATAGTAGAAAGGTATGCGTCTACAATCTGACTTTTTACGAAGGTGATGGTAAAAATGCCTATTGCTATGTATGGAACGAATTAAATGGTAAACGAAGCAGTAATGAGATAGGTAGTAGTATACTTAGATACATCCAGACATTAAAAGAAGAGATTACACACCTATCATTGTTTTCGGACACCTGTAGTGGCCAAAACAGAAACCAGCAAGTTGCTGCAGCCCTCTTGTATGCAGTGCAAAATACGCATTTGACTGTCATTGAGCAAAAATTTTTGGAATCCGGTCATTCACACATGGAGTGTGACTCAATGCACTCCAGCATCGAAAATGCGCGAAAGAATAGGGCCTGTTTTATGATGAACGATTGGCTTAATGTATTCAAAGCTGCGCGTTCAAATCGTGGGAAAAATAAAGATAAACCGCCCTATCAAGTGATGGAGCTTAAATATAAAGACGTGTGGGACTTACAGGCGTTGGCCACAAGTACACTAAAAAATAAAAATACGGACGAAAACGGCGAAAAAGTAAATTGGCTTAAAATAAAGTGCCTCAAATTTGAAAAAGCCCACCCAAATGCAATTTTCTATCAGTATGACCGCTCTTCAGAATATAAAAAATTGATATAATACAGCAGCGTAGCCATCGAAACCGCATTACACAGAATGTTGAACTAAAACAGGCGTATAACCCCGTTCTGCCTATCTCTATGCAAAAAAAAATGACCTTGTAAAACTGTGCCGAAGTGGGCTTATCCCTGACGAGTTACATGACTGGTATAAGAACTTACCGGTCAATGGCAGTTTAAGTGAAAATGATATTTTCGAACTAGAAGATGAAAATGATGACTTTTAAAAATAATTACAGTTGCCCTAATAATTCGTTTTATGTCTAATTCATGGTTTGATCAACATCTAAACTTTCACTCTATGAGAGATTTATGTTTTTTTATTTGTATGCAAAGCAAAATTTTAATAAAAGGACTTTTAATTTTCTTACAGATTTTTTATTTAAGAATGACAGTTCATTATCTGACTAATATAAGCAGAAATTCAAAAGAGGTAAAACTCATTAAAACAATTTTTTTTTAATATAAAAATCTACCAACTATAATTCTAAAAAACAAAGCAGTTACAACAGCAACCTAATAATCTAAAAACAAAATCAAACTTAATAGGATTGCATTTAAGAACTATGAGCAAAATGCAATCTTTTGCAAAAAATAATTAATATCGCTTATAAACAGATATCGTCAGAGTTGCGGGCAACCGGTGGATGCAAACGGCAAGTTGTCGTTCATTATGGCGTTCTAAGGGGGAGGCCTTTGTCCAGCAGTGGACGTCTTCCGGCTGATGATGATGATGATGATAACCATAATAGTTTTTTGCATTTAATGAATTTTACCTCTACGACCGACGTTACATAACCGACGTTATATTGTATTGTATAGCGAATAGTTGAAGTGCTACATGTACAACACATCTGTTATTTGATTTTTTGAGACTGATTAAATACGCTTTAAGACTGTTCAAGATTAATACTAAAGAGGTTTAAAAGTTATGTTTTTTTATAAGGATGTTAATTATATTGTTTTATATAGCGAATAGTTGAAGTGCTACAACAAAAATCTGTTGTTTGATTTATTGAGCTTGTTTTAATATGTTTAAAGACTAACGATACCTACTCTGATAATCATATTAACGATAAATACCTACTTAGGTCTAAAAGTTATGTTTTAAGTTTGATTTATAAAAATGTTTTATTGTTTTGCTACTACTTGTAATTCATAAAAAAGTGTTTATTCAAGAATTCTTTATTAAACAAACGCTTTTTTAATTTAGTTATTATTTTATTATGATATTAACATAGTTTTACCCTTTCTGTGACAAAAACGTTTGAAAATACTTATTACTTGTATCAATAAACACTTCGATGTAAACAAAATGTATCACAATAAATTCTAGCTTGTAGCATTAATCACTTACTAGTTTGAAAAATACATTGGTGTTTAGGGGTACAATTGAATATTTATGTAGGAATTTTAAATAAAACAATGAAAAAAGGTTGCTGATAATCAAAATGATCATATTAGTTTTACGACTTTTTCTCACAACAACTATTTGCAGGCAAAACATGCCAAAACACAAGCCTTATAACATTTCACACAAAACGGTAACTAAATGTGTAAAATAATTCATTTCATTATAGATTTAAATACACAAAAATAAGCAAAGAAAACTATAGTGTACGGTGATATAACTGGCTATTTTTATTAATTACTTAAATTCCGTGCAAAATAATATATTCAAACCAAGCTCTTTATAATCTTTATAATATTATCTACACGTACCACATATCGTTTTTTATTTTAGAACGTTAGAAAAATAACGAGATTTTTTTAAATCTTTAACCTTAAATTACTCAAAACTATGTTTTTTCACTTATATCACTTTTCACTGAAGGTACAGAATTTAAAAGAAGTTAGACAGTGCAACAATTAATAACAGTGTATTTATGTAGGTTGTTTAGGTATTAGGTGTGTTAGGAAAATGTGTATAATCTATGTAAGTAGATATGAATGTTGAGATATTATAATGAATAGTAGTTGGTGCTGCCATTTAAACATAGTCAGGTACCACCTTAATCTTCGTATATGGGTGTGAACATTCCTACTTTGCAACTAAATATTTAAACAATGCACGTGTCAAGTCAGCTAATAAATGCTACGAATCAAAGTGTTGACGTGTCATTGACATCAATATTTCCACCAGATCCATTAGATTCCAAAACACATTACCAGACCGAAACTTCTCACAAACAACCCTACCTATTGAATTTAAGTGAATTCCCTTTAACTATGACAAGCGAAAGTTTAAACACGATTCGCGGATTAGCGGCGAGATGAAACGCCATTGGTTCACAGCCTCCGCGCTTGTGGTTGAGACTAGTAAGTTTGTAATTGATTAATTTCTATTGTAACGTTGGTGTTGATGAATTATTATTGTGAACTGTTTAGTTTGGGTTGCTTTGGCAAAGATATCGAAGTTCCTTTAAGAACATTATTTTTCTCGTTTATCAAGTTTGTAGAAAACTTTATTTGTCTTCAAGGAAAAGTTACACTCTGGTTTTCTTTATATTACATTCAAAGGGTCTAAATATTTGCCATATAGGTCAATAGATCAAGGTTAAGCTGTTCTTGTCACGGTCGGTCCATGGATGACCATCCATTTTCATACCGAGACCCCCTGTATCTTGGATAACACATTCAAGCTCCGGTTGTCATTCGTAAATCTTCGACAGTCGTTACAGGTAGTCAGAAGCTAGAAAAGCCTAAAAACTGGGTTGTAGAGCATAATATATAAGTGGTATTTAATAAACTCGCATTTAGAGTTCCTGAATAAAACAATGTAAATTAGTGCATTTCCTTGCACAGGATTGCTATATGCGCTGTTCGATCGAGTTTCTGAAAACTATCTTGAAGCTTTAGAACGTATCTAATTCATAGTCACCTTACATTTCGCAAATGAAACGAATCCGCACTCAGCAGTTGCTAAGTGCAGTTTAAATGTAGTCTCATGTATAATGCGAATTTACGATAGGTATCTTCAAAATACGATAAATAAAATATTACAAAATCTTTTCAATAGTGTAGTATCCATCTTTATTTACACATGGGACGTTTCCATCCAATTTAGTTAACCCTTTATAAACAAAAGAAAAGTTGAAAATTATTTCGTTAAATCACTGTCAACTTTCACGCCATTTTTCTTCCACCGTATCGTCAATAAGCTGCAGACAATTTCACGAGGCACCGTCTACATTACCGTATTTATTTAGATAGTGGCGCGACTCAGACTGCGAGACGGCGACGCCCCGTAATGGATTTCTGACGTTGAAATAAATGATAGATCGCCGCCACACGATGCATTACCTGTGGACAAGTAGATGTGCTATGAATTTGATTAGAAGAAGCTGATTTAAAGTTAGTAAATAATAAAGAAAGAGTTTTGATGGAGAGAGTTATAGAACGTTACAACTTTGTAGATAAATATTTTGGGTTTCATGAACAAAATATTTTTTTTCTCCTTTCTTAACTATTTTTTTTTAGTACCAGTGCCATGGAGGAATGGAACAAAGTATTCTGGGAGTTAAACTTGTGGACAGAATCAGAAATACTGTAATCCGTTCCAAAACTAATGTTTTTGATGTCACTCGAAAAGCTGCTGCGTTACCTATTGTATCTATTTGAATACAATACCATAAAATTTATTTTTTCTTTTAAATACAAAACCGGTGCAACAAAGCCAGTGCTAGGTATTACCTAAGCGTTTATTTCTCACCTATTTTTTCAAACGTTTTGTTTTTCCTTTATCATTTTAAACTACGTTTTAATGCTTCCTCTACATCCATTCTTAACTCGACAACACGTCCCGCATAACGAAATGATCGGTATCCGAAATAAATCCATTTGGAATAAACTTTTCGAGTACACGTTGACATTTGACTTCATGTGATAGATTGTTGTTGGCGTATTTATTGATTTGGGCTCACTATAAATAATGGTCAGCCAACTTCAACACATGTTTGTGCTACGTATGTATAAAGTGAAAGTAAGTATGTAGTTTAAAATGTTTCAGAAACGTCCTAGACGTAGCTACAGTAGAAGATTACCGCTTTAATAAATACTGTAATTGATGGACTACGATATAACCACTCATTTCTAGGTTCACAGTCAGGAACGTGAATATTTGGAAAATAGTCGCCTCTTTTTGTAAGGTGATTTTTTATGGGTAAATTGATATGGAAGTGAAGGGAATAGGATGCGAAAACGTTTCTTGCCTAACAGAGGGCGCTCGCAGAAAATAGATTGCTATGAGGACAGGCTAATGCAAAAAATATTTTTAAGTCCTTTGGTAGTTCAGTCTAGAACAAACCTTTGTCCTTGTAAATATATAAATGCATTTAAAAAAATCATCGACCCACCTATGTAGAAAAAATATTACTTGTTCATTTTCATGCCAGTTGCACATGAAATATTATTCATATTAGACAGGTAAAATTTTACTATATATTCGTTACTATAACAATCCGACCTCGATACTATCGTATCGTTACATTACTTTTGAACTTTACTCGTAAACTACAACAATTTTGGCAGTACCACAAATCTCCATATCAGTCTATTTCAATCATACAAATAAACACGCGGGACTTCTACAAGTAATTTAGTTACATAAATATTACAAACTTTAAATTAATATTAACAACATAATCACGTGTGTCGTAGGTGAGGTTCACTTTAAAATACACAATACGCCAGCGAAGCTCCAGTGGTAAATACTAATTAATTGGGAGCGACAAACTTCGCTCCCGGTTGCATCGTTCCAACTCCGTGTTTTATCACGAGCCCGACCCGGCCCCGGGCGAGGCTCGCCATTTGTCCTATAAAAGCGGTAACACACTGAGTGTAAAATAATATTTAAGCTGAATAATTATTTAATGATTCCCTAAAATGGTCTGTAATTATTTCATACAGGATTTAATTATACGTGAAATGGATAAGCGAGTGTTGAAGCTTTTTGGGGTAAATTGCAGCAAAAATTTACAAAGTAGGTATATAATGTAGAAGTCTAGCATGACATCTATTCCGGTCTGAGTCTGGGCATTTGTTGTTATATACTACACCACTGGATAAGCATATCTTTCACACTGTATAGGACAAAATCTTATTGAGCTTGATTCATCCTACGGGAGTTTTTTCTATACAATGCGGTATTAAGAAGCGCTTTATAGTTTTCTTTGTTGTCAATGGCAAATGGCTACTTTAAAACGTTTCATGCTTTTGTGGAATACGATTCAGAGATCTTTTTTTTTTTTCAAATAAGTCGAGTAACTAGAACTGATATTGGAGATAAGATACACAAATTACTTAAAGTTATAATTAAACAGTTAAAACACATTTAAAATCATAATTATCATTTATTCAGTATTCAAGCCGATTTTGAAGCAACGATTCATAATACAGCAGTCACACCTGTTTGCAATCTTACCCAGGATGCTGTTGGAACTACCTCGCATCCTGCTTACCAAGGAGGCTGATCGTTTTCGCACTGCTGCAAAAAAATCCCAATAAATATTCTGTTAAGTAAACATCCGTGATGTGCTACAAAAGACGTGCAGCCCCATCAGCATTCGCAAGGCATTATTGTGGGTACTGAACTCAGAGGGCGCTGTATGATTTTTGAGTTAAATGTACCAATATTAATCCGACACTAGCCTAACAAAGTATTAGGTCGATAAGTTTGACAATATCTCGTCAATACACTAACAGATTTGTTATTAAAACTAGCTATGACGGACGGTTTGACGTTAATAAAGAATAATTCGATTTAGCGTATCTAAAGAAGACAAAACCTCCATGTATTAACTGAAAAATAATTAATGTTGTATGTATATATAATAAGTGCACGTCGCTACAACAATTTGTATTCGCGTTGATAAACAGGCTTAAAAGCTTTTCGCATGTTGCTTATAATATTAAACGACGCAGAAAAAGGATTAAGTAATATTCATGTTGCCTTCCAGTGAGATTTTATTAAAATCACAGATGATGTTATAATCTCTTCCGCGGGTTCTAAGAAACTCCAAGACGTGTACAGTAGATAAACAGCTTCGTCGTGAATTCAATAAATAGGTATCTTGATAACTTTATTAGAGAATATTTAGAGAATAGATTCTTAGATAGTACTCAGTTCGTCGGAAAGACTTATTTTTTTTCAAGAATCATATAACATCCAGCACTGTTATATTTTACTCTGTATTAGTTTTTAGGATATTATCTATTTTTTAACTTTTAATTGTGGATAGTTTACAATAGTCTCTCCTTTACGAGTAATCCTATCATTATATCATCTTTGTTAGCTTCCACAGTCCACTGCTAATATGCTTCCATAATTTTCTCAATTTTTCTACTAATCCGCTTAACGTGCGGAAGATTTTCCTGAGCTTTACTGTGTTTCTAGGCAACATGTTTCTACCAGCTAATATTATTTTCATAGGTACGGCTAAAACGTAGTTTTAAGTATTTTTAGTTTGCATCCGCTGTGTATTCACCCTTATACTAAATTTTGCCTGATGCCCGTAATATATGGGACGTGGAAATTATCTCATTTTATATGTAACTGTCCTTGACTAGTTTGAAACCACAAAATAGTCGTTTGATGTCCCACAAAATGATATTTCGGCCGGTTGACGTTTTGAAATTATGTATGTCACTGTTTTATTGGCAGAAATACGTACTTTTCTGTATTAGTTTATCTAAAGTAGTATACGGAAGTGACTTAATGCTTAGTTTTATTTCACTAATCTGTTTTGGTACATTTTCTTTGCGAATTACAATTCTTGTATAATTTTTATGAAATAAGTAGTTACTCATACAAGTTTTTCTCCACAAAATGTATGAGGCAGTAATTATTGTATTCATATACTGCATAATTATGTAAGATTATACCCACCACGCTACATCACGTTATTAACTAAAGGTATTAAAATATTTAATAATGGTTGATTTTGTTGAAGATTCATACATAAGTACAACAAAGTGTAAAGTTAGGGTCTAATGAGAAAATAATGAATTTTCAGCATCGTCATAAGCTAGCGATGCCTTGGATGCTGCTGGCAGGAGGTAAGGATGTACGAACGTGATCATTTTAGATTGGATGCGGCACAAAATCGACTAAGTTGACGGTTAATTTAATGATACACTGAGGTAGATTTTCATTTTATATGCTAGATGATGTTACATACTATGTGTCCTAACCCATTATTATTCTAATTTAAAATAAATTTAGAATTTCATTAATTGATTTGTAAACCTTTATTTTTTTTGTTTTCATGTTAATAAGCGCTAGAATAAATGAATTGTCAAAAGTCATGAAAATCTTATTATGTAAGAACTTTCCAGTTTTTGTAAGAAAATAAATGATTTAAACCGGATTACCAACCCTTTAGAAAGCTCTTCTTATATTATATCTAGCATTCTTTCTCTCTCAAAAAGGAATAATGTATTTTTTTATATTAAATGTTTTTAAATATTTTTTGTAGAAACAAATTTTGTAGAGGTGTTCTTTTTACCATATCTACAAAAACATCCGCGTAGTTTCACGTTCTCTCATTACGCGGCCACGATTTACCAAGCGAATTCCTAAAGCCTACGTGTAGGAAAAGTTAAGTTAATTTTATACGATTCTTGTCTTTTAAAGTATGTTCGAGAGTGTTGGAATCTAGAAAGTTCTTTAAAGAATTGGTTATTATTAGAGATTTTATCTAATGAAGATTATCTATAGAAGTTCAAGTTATCTTACTGTCCATTTTTATCTATATTTTCGAGATCAGATAAAGGACATCATTTTTGGAAAAAATAAAACGTTATTCACTTTTGAATTTAATATTACTAGGTATTATTTATATTATTCCGCGTACTAGACGACTTTATCATGACATAATAATTTTCATCTCAATATTTTACTATCGAGTATTACCAAAACAAAACATACTTGCTATTACTTACTTTATTTTCTCACTGAAGACTTTACATATGTTTTGGAGGTAGTTTAGGAATGTGATGCCAATGAAAATATGTCAAGAAGTTTCTTTTGCGAGACCATCTTCTTAGTAGCAGTAAGTAGGTATAAAACATCTTCCTAATTACCTTTTTGGCTTTTGGATAAGCAACAAGTGTGTAACTACGAAGGCTAGTTTGCATTTCCGAAATAGAGATGGTTTTCATTAAAGCAGGTGCTTAGAGAAACCCTCGTATATTGCAAGAGAAATTATTTTATCCATTTTAACATCAAGGAATTAATTAAATTAATATAATTTCGACCGTAGTTAATTTAGTTCGTTGGTTTACTGCGGCAATAATTGAAAGCTCCGTCTTAATAGGAGGCACGATTAAATATATTACGGTGGTAAACAGCGGAACGATACTGACCGTTATTTTATAGTACTAGGGAAAGCGCTGGGTTTCCCTCGGCTTCATCAATTTTATAATAATGTTATTCATTGTTTACATGTGTTCTGTGTAGATACGTATATCTGTGATGGGCTCTTCGCCACACAAACTAAGATTATTATATCTTCCTTGATTTGCGTTTTTTGTATTAATGTTTTCGTTATTACTATGAATGGTAGCAACTTATTATATAGAACTTGGTCTCCCACATGTATTGTTTATTCCGGAAAAATAAAACTTTATTTGCAACACTTGAAGATACTGGATAAATTGACTTAATAAAAGCAACTCCAAAGTTTCTGTAACATGATATTTACCTAAATTGTGGCTAGTGAAGAAATGCACTTAAGAGCAGGATTTGGTTTTGATTTAGCATGGAAATGTTAAAAGACATTCGGCACGAACAGACTTATACTATTAGGGTCGGAAGGAAGTCAGAACCGGTCGTCACGACGGGACTCGCTAGCGAAGGCAGGCCCCGGTTGACTCCGAAACTTGGGCATCTAGTAGTAAGTAAAATGCGTAGGTACCCTTGTAGGTACTAGTAACCAAAAACAAACGTATAACATGAATTGACGACCTGATTAGCGTACTGGTTAAGCGATTAGACTACACATTTGATTGTCCCAAATCTGGGTGTTTGTGTATTTGAAATTTCATGTTTTTGAAACGCATTTACGATACAGGAGAAATTACTAGTGCGGGCCGACGTATTAAAAAAAAAAAACGTAAAATTATTATTTTCTTTGATGCGTGGACCAATAATAGTAAAGTGAAACCTCATTTTCTCAACTAAGATGAATTTCGTAACTTTATACAAATGTTATAAGGTGATGATCAGTGTATTAACAATACCTTACTTGCACAAAGACTCACAGTATAAAAGTATGTATTATAGTAGTAGTATCTAATGTTTACTGTACGTCGTCGGTCGTATTCGTATTATGACTTAACGACATTGTAAAGAAGGCAGCAATGAAATTGAATTGCATGTTAGCTTGACCACTCATATACGTATACATACATATATAGGTAGATAGGTTCCTACGGACTGTGAAGTACCTATATACAATGCTATTATATATTATATGTCTACACTCGCTAGTGAAAACTTAACATAATTAATATGGAATGGAATGGTATAAAGTATTTCTGCAAATATACTGTGTTTTTATGGAAGCTAGAATGTTGATGCACTTTATATTAAATAAATAAG
Organism: Abrostola tripartita; assembly: GCA_905340225.1. NCBI lineage: Eukaryota > Metazoa > Arthropoda > Insecta > Lepidoptera > Noctuidae > Abrostola > Abrostola tripartita. The sequence continues at coordinate 5,948,698 of HG996494.1, forward strand.
CGAATTGTTTTTCTGACATGAAGCATTAACGTATCCAGTATTGACGGTTTTTCTATGCTGCTGGTACCGATTTTTTTATTTAAATTACTTACCTATATCTTTTTCTATTTATTACTTAATGATGTATTACAACAAATCATGGTCTACAAAGTTCATGAGTTCATGATTTAGTGTTTAAAATTAATAAATTAGCACCATAACTCCTACTATAATTTTCATTTAAATAAATGCTAACGATCCACAGTCTACATAAAATTGAAATAACCTAATGTTTAACCACTGAAGCTTTTTACGCAGGTACCTATTATTACAGTGCAATAAAAAAAAAACCGTGACTAGGTGTAAGATTGTTCTTGAGCCTTAAGGTACTATTTTTTAATACAAAATAAATGTACAGCCTACAATAAATTCTAAATCTGTAATTAACTGTTTACGATTTATTTTTAATCACGGTTTTTAACTTTACTTTCACGGCGGTAGAATTATAAAAGTTTTATGGACCTTCCTAATTAACACGCAATGTTAGTATTTAACATGCGACCGGTAGGTCGATTCTCGTAACTTCAGACGATTTCGAGCGAGCAGTGCAATAGTGATGTAATTTCGATAAAAAACAACGAATTGAAACACGAAAATTTTTGGTTTTAATCGAAAGCTAATCGCTATTGAACTGTTAGAGAACGTCTAAGTTATAAGAATTGACCTACGATTTCTTAGACGTAGTCGTGTTGCGGTTGCGTGTCTTTGTCGAGTTGTTCAAAATTCAGAAGATGGGCAGCAGCGTCTTCTGTAACTCCACCACCAATACTGCGATCCCCAAGCCGCTTGCCAAGCGTGGGGATTATGGCAACCCCCGCTTAAACGGGGAGGCCTATGTTCAACAGTGGACGTCTTTGGCTAATGATGAATATTTTTTTAAATATCATTTTTAAAACATGCTGGTTTTGTGTCTTTTACGTTGCTTAAAAACAATGGTATGTTTTATTCGCGAGTGGACGGAAATTGATTCTTCATTGTTTTGCGCAGGAGTAAACACGCTTTTTATAGAGCTTCCCTACATAAGATAAAATCTGCTTGTGCATGTGTGTACTGTTTGATTTATGGTGTTAACTTTGCGAAAGAAACAAGTTAATTTATACCTATTGACTTAATAAATTAACACGTTTACTGTTCGCTAATTAGACATAGACACAATAGTTAAACAATCGCTGTGTACCATAATTATGTGTTACACCAGACAGGGAAAGGGTTAATGTTTTGTAGGTATAGTCCTAACGTAAAACTTAATTGACTTGCTTTGTTAAATCTCGCTAAAAGCCCGGTAAAGGAACAGTTACAGCAGACACTGCTAAATAAAAGCAAAACCATACGTAGACTGCTACACCTTGTGAATCATATAAATATTCTGAATGACTCATTACCCTGTTTTATATAATTTCATAATTTAATTGGTAAGTAAAATCAACAAGGAGGCAAAGAAATATTCACATTTTTATCACATTAAATGGTAATAGGCAGAACAGAAAAGAGATAGGTACAGTACCTACAAATACATAAGTGAAAAAGTATCATAATTTATCGCATTCGTGTAATCTCGGCGAGTATCGTGTGCAAGCGCTCGAAATTACTAGCGCAATTAAATAAAAACAATTTCAAGACGGCAATGCCTCAAGTTATTACCAAATAAAAAGAAAAACCATTTCAAACGCGCCTTTGGAGCATAAATCTTACTTTTAATAGCAATTTTATTGCCAACGAAAACTATTATTGCACAATTTTGAAGTTGCCAGCCTAATTAGAGAAATGGCTTTTGATTCACTATAATTAACAATAATGCGGCGCTGCTACAAAATGGGTCCTAGCACCTTCTTAATAAAGTGTATTTCTGCGTAATTGTTACGTTAATACATATATTCATTATATAACGATTGCGCTAACTGGTAACTGTCTGAAATTGCATAGAACGGTTGCGTTACAGAAATAAGGCGGCAAAAGATTAATAAGCCTGATTGGATAATGATGTCCGTTATTATCTGTCGTACAGTCCCGAACATAAGTGACAGAATACAAAAAATACAAAAACATACTATCTCCAAAAAAGTGGAAGGAGAGAGATAAGGGTTTATTTTATTATACGTTTACTTAAACTAATACAATCTATTTATTTTTATGTTCTGTCTTCTGTTTTTTTTTGTTTTTAATACCTTCTATCTAGCTACCTAATTCCTAACTAAATTATTTTCTATTATAGAAGGAATAAAAAGTGCAATAGTTAAAGCTGATGTATCTAAACGCAGAGACTGTTTAAATTCGAATTTATTTTAGCGCATACATCATAATTATAAAGACTAAACTAATTGTAAAATAGCGGACCAAAATAATATAGAAATCAACATGATTTGTATCGTAAGACCCCGTCGTATCCCGTGGGTGCCGTAAGGGCCAACTAATGGATGCCTACTAGAGTAATGGACTTAGGAAACAATGCTGCGACAAAGCCGACTGTTTTGTTAGACGATCATGACTATTAGTGGGAAGGTTGGTTTTATGAGTGTAATAGTAAGAACTATGAACTCTTTCTTCTTTTCTTTTCTTCTTCATGATTTTAATCGCGCTTTATGCGTGTTATTTCATATTAGAATAATATTATGTGTAATACAACATAACATAAAATCACGACTGTATTCCCCTGAGGGGTAGGCAGAGGTATATGTTACACACACATTTTGCCAGTTATGTAGGAGGTCCGATGTAATAGGATGCGAGCTTCTCCTCAGAGAATTTTCTTATGCAAAAATCCAATAACACTTTGCCCGACCTAGGATTAGAACCTATGACCTCATGGTCAGTAGTCGCTTACCTACTAATAGACTAACGACGCAGTTGTATCACAATAGCGTTGATATTTAAGACAACTTAATAACACTCTCTTCACTCGACTCTGCGACTGTACTTTCACACCGACCCGAGTCACAGTTATATCCTACTACTCAGCGCGTTCGAAACGTTTTTACGAAAATGAAAATAATTTCTGAGGAAACCATAAAAGACTATTCGAACACCATAGGAAAAAGAAACATCGTTGACAATATCATGATTTGGCCACTGTTTATTCAAGGCGTCCTTGGTCAAAATGTCCTGGATCCCAATTGGACGTGGAAAAACAGAATTTTAAAGCAAATATTTCTTGTATTATTGTTAATCTATGTGATATTTGGTACCAAAGATTATCTCAAGGATGCGACGGAAGTATCATCTATAGCCGAAGCATATTACACATTATTAATAACTTCACTTTTCCCGATAAAATACTTGCTCTTTGTCAACAACCGAGGACCGTTTCAAAGTCTATATTTGATGGCAAAGACATCATTATTCGAAATAGTAAAAACTGATTCCAATAAAAAGTCTAACGAGTTGTTGAAAAAATTAAAGTTAATAGCTAATATCCTAGTAGCTACATTCATATTTCCTGTTTCAATGTATTTTGTCACGGCAATGTGGAATTATATACTTGGTACAAGGGTGACACTGTCAAAAACTACTACTATTTTGATGCCTATGACAACCCCGTACTATGAGATTGGATTGATATTACACACTATGTACATGTTTTACATGGCGTTTTCTTACTTAGTAATTGATACGTGGTTTGTATTTGTGATGTTCTTCTTCTGTGTGGCTTGTGACAGTTTGGCGAAAGGCTTACAGGTTGATCCTAAAGGATGCGCAGAAACTGACTTGGAGTACGCAGTTCGTCTAAACGATGCACTAAGGATGTTTTATATGAATCATAACAAGTTGATGCAGTAAGTCGTTTTTTTATATCAATAGATAAAGAGAGAGTAATGAGCTAATTAATAAGGTCTTTGAATGTTTATTGTTAACAAGAGGATTAATAATCGTAGGATGATGTTATTAGTGTTCAGGTGGAAGATTTTTCTCATTTCGTATCCAACATAATCTTGATTAAAGTCTAAAATTATGAGTATAAGCTTCCTCATCTATCTTAGTGAATATGAAGGGGCTTATTTTCAAATAATTAAAGCTTCATTAGACCTTGGGTCTACACAGACATTATTAAAATGTATTTTCTTTCTTTCAGGTATTTAAATATTTTATGTGATATGTACAAATGGCCGACAGTAATACCACTAGTAAAAGTATTATTAGCATCATGCCTCCTACTTTTTTCAATGAGTGAGGTAACTATAATGCGTTATAATTCCGAGTTTTACCCGATTCAAAAAAAAATAGATATTGGTATAAAATTCATTTTTGTTTTTACGGTAATCAGTGCCAGCTAACCACCTCTCTTGCTAACTGCGTTTACCCGTTCAGATCATTTTGCATGTTGCAATACATTGCAATAATATTGAAAAGATTTTATAAGCGGCTCTATAAATAAAACTACATAATGGTATCACTTGACAACTCAACAACATTTATTCTGATACCTATAGCTAACGAGAGTTTATGCTATTCTCATTTCTCTGCCTTTTCAATAAATATTTTTCATAACAATCGTCATGTAGTGTCCTTCATTATAATTCTGGTGAAGTGTATAAGCTGTGATTGTGCAATTTTGTTGTAAGATATTGTGACAATAGGTAGGTTAATGCAATAAAGCAGGATTTTTGCTTACTCCCTCGGAAGATTTAGCTACAGCAGTGTCTGTAGATGCAAACTCGTTAATTGGTCACATATTTCGACTACACTATTTTATTTAATCAATTATTTTGTACCGCTTATTATCGATCTATGATGTTCCATATAAGTAAGTCTTACAATATGTGATAATACCTCTTATTCAGTTTCAGCAAGTTCAATGGACATATTTTGTGTCTAACGTAATACCAACGTTTATAGAATTATTTGCTTACAACTGGTTTGGGGAGCAAGTTAAAGCCAAGGTAAAACAACATATCCTAAATTAGAGTAATTGTGTATAATAATGTTGACTCATTGACTGCCTCGTTGGTCTAGTGGTCGCGAAGCGCGACTACTGAGTATGAGGTCCTGGGTTCGAATCCCGGGTCGGGCAAAGTGTTACTGGGGTTTTCCATTTGACAATTCTTAGTGGCAGCACGGAGATTAAATTTCTGCCCGGTTGGCAATAGGCTCGCCCCCTGTAACATTAGGAGTTTAGGAACTATAACATAACTGGCTAAATGTGGATATTACTATACATATACCTCTGGCTACCCTTTCGGGCAATATAGTCGTGATGTTGTTGTAATTTCTTATCACACTTTTTATGATAGCAAAGGTTACCGTTGTTAGATTATGATGCATGATTTAAATTTCAGAGTACACAGCTGAACATGGCACTTCTAGACTTTGATTGGCCTAACATGCGTTTCAAAGACAAAAAGAATTACCTTATAATAATTACGTATATGGTTAAGGATTTCAGCGTTAAGACGGCAGTGGGAAATGATCTGTCACTGTGCACAATGACTTCGGTAAGTTAACGAAATATTAATCTCATATTTGATATCTTATTTTCATATTTTCAATCACATTTGTTCAAAGAACGTCTTTGTTCATGTGGAAAAGGCGATCGAGATTAAATTTTGCAACCGTGTTATATGTAATTATTTGTGTTTCAGGTACTTAAAGCTAGTTATCAAGCCTTCGCAGTATTGCAATCTATGGAATATTAGTTATATGGCCTTCTTTCTTTTTAAATAAAGCACACACACTCACGACTATCCCACATTCCCGAATGTACTGTTTTACAATACAGCTACGCACACTACCCAAAAACCAATTACAATAAAAAAGATACGTCAAAAAGAGAAAAGATTTTTTTCACTCAGACCGCTTTACCACCAATCAGATAGCATTTGCACGCTTCGATTGAAGAAAAATAGAAGTGTATTATAGGAATCGGACATTGAAAAAGGTGGAGTATATCGGATGGTACGAATCTTCGATTCCAGATGTTTTTTTAAAGCCGTAATTTTTACTGAAATGGAGGAATAACGATCGAGTTAAAGCTCGGTGACGTGTTATGTGAATGACTGTGATTTCCTTTATTTTATATCTTATATTTTTGCTAGCTATTCAAAGCTCACTCAAATCCTTTGTGTAAAACTTACTCTTACAATTCCACTGGTGCGGAAATCAGGGATAATTTATTTTCATTGTTACAATTTCTAGTCAAGGGTTCTAGTTGAAGCTTTGACGTAGATATTAAGCTGACAGAAACATAATAGCAAAATATGCCGATACCAAACTGATTTTAAACGTGACTGCGCTTTCAAAGCTATTTAAATACACAGCAGTAGCCGAGAACCGCTATGAACCGCTTTCAACTAGTCTAAACCGATTCAAACCAGTTTGATCTGGATCAGTGTTCAGAGCGCAATACCGTGAAAATGCTTTACGATCATTGGTACGGAGCATTTATGTGAGTGTTAAAATTCTCACCGACAGTACTGTGGTGTACTATGAGTTTTCGAATTCACTTCTTATTATTATAAAATGCTCCCACTCCCTCATAATTTATTTTGGTGACGATGAAGTTTGCTGAACTCTACTATCCATACTCGAAATTCTAAACATTTTCATACAAGCACTATCAAGCGACTTATGTACGTAAGCTTTTTGAAGGACATCCAGTAAGTTTAATTTACTATAAGACTTTATAAAGCGCCATTTTCACTTTAATACCCGAAATAATCATAATCTTAGCCTTGACCCTTAAAGTAGGCGCCTCTAAAGTTAAATGGTTCTATGAGTGTCCAGAAAGCTTTACTATGAGGATTTGTACTCTACTAGGAATTAAATCAACTTGGACTCACCGTCGACACACAAAATCCTTGAACTATTCCTCATGCTTCAAGACCTGCATCTTAAACGTCTCCTACACCACCACTGACAAAGCTTTTCAAGTGGCAATAGAAGTGAAATAAGGTAGATATATCGAAAAAAACGATCTCCTTCAACGGCTTTGCTTTGCAAGTACAGACAGACCAAACAGCAGTATGAGTCGATTGTGGGTGAGAATTGGGTTATTTAGTCACCAAAAAGAGTGCCTACCCCACATGACACTGTAAATCTTCTGAAATAGACACAAAGGCCAAAGATAATGATGAGTTAACCTATTAAGGTTAATCTGCATTCGTCGTAGTCGGCCAGTGGCGGAGTGTGCAATTTGTATGCCCTTTCATACCTCGGACAGTACATAATACCATCGGCTCCGGCTGTCATTCATAGATTTTTGACAGACATTACGGTCAAAAGCCCGAAATTCTGACAATCAGCCTTATCGTTTTACTTAATCAGTGAATGGGTTGTGAAAATCAAACAGACAGTAGAATAATGATAATAAAGAGCTACATTTTTATAATAAATAAAAAGGAAAAATTATAATAATTTATAGTCGATTTTATATTCATAATAAACTTTGAGTACTACTGAATACTATATTTCTGAAAGTTCGAAATCATTGTTATTGTAACGGCGTAAGGTTTTTGTCCGTTTGATTTAATTTTGTAAGTATTTCATTTAATAATATATAAATGGGTATCTCTGCTTTTTGAATACAAAATTGTCGGATTTTTATCCAGTTTTGTATCTGCCATTGTTTGTAGCAGTACTTGAAAGCAAACGGAATAATAAAGCACATATGTAGATATCCTTTTTACCATTTCTTTTCTCTACGCTTAAACGCGTTAAGACTCGTCCTTTCATCCTTAATTCATAGATGATATTTAAGTTTTGTTAAGAGATAATTTGAACGGTCTATTTTAATCGACACGTGGTGAAACTACGAATACGCAAAATTATATTTGTGAACCACGCGAGAAAAGGCAGCGGTTTTCTCACTTATCTGGAGATTTTACATTTCAACGCTAATCTTAAGTCACATGTAATGGGTGGCAACCCTATTGCTATCTGGCTCATACCGCCGGGCTTGAGCCCGATGAGTGGCAATAGGCTGGCCCCTTACGAATTGCTTTATCGGCGAAGGAAAAGTATCAATTCGTCCTCAACTGCAAAAAGAAAGAAAATTATCTGGTTTGTCACCTTCCTGTAAGAAAATGGTAGTGGTCTCCAGTAATCCCGGGAGGTAAGTGTGGTAATTCAAAGTCTTTCCCCCTCCCCCTCTGAGACCATACATGTGATGATTGAACTCCGGTACGTGGTGCAGCTAGAAATAAAATAGTTCGCCATTGTACGGTGTATTTTAAAACCTGGGGAGCTCTAGTTTTGGGGACAGAGCTGCTTTCTTAGGGATGGGTAGTTTTTTAACACCGCTTATTTTCTAACGGGCATTAGCTATCTTGTAGGTATATATTTTTTTCTCTCTTTTATTTTCGGGGGTTAATGGAATCTTTTGTAATTGACGAGACATTTCTAACTGATGAAACAAAAAAATATCTTATTAATTTAAGATAACTTTGTGATGCGATATCACAATATTTTAATGACTGACCAAAAGCGAAAAGATTCGCAATTATCTATCACGCTAAAGATATTTGTAAAATTTTGTTGATAGAACGATCACCATGGATTTTGATGTAAAAATAAACTAAAACAATAAAAAGCAATTAAAATAATGTAGGTACTTGCTTGAACTTAATTTATAATCAAGAGTGTCAACTGTATAACTCTTTCTATAGTCTTTCTATACAGCTCGTATATTTTTTCAGCAAAAATTTGGGAGAAGTTTTAATCCGTGTAAAAGGGAAGTTTTCAATCCGTTGTGTTTATTCTTTGTTTCTCGACGATAATCTGGGCTTCGTTAACAATAGCAAATATTTCTAAAATAAAGTAAGTAAAAGGTCCCGAGTGGTTGGTAAATATAAATATTATTATTTCGGAACTGGGGAGATAAAATGGACAAAGTATGATTATAAGTACCGACAGGGTCCATAATGATCTGTTATATTATAAATCCAACTATGTACTATTATGGAATGCTTAAAGTTTTGAATATAAGGTTATATTCGTTATATTCAAAATAATATATTGGACTATCATTTTTGACACATAATGCATGCCTATTAAGCTCATAAAGTACCTGATCAGTAATTTAAGTAAGGCATAGTCAAAGCTATAAGTCGTATAACAAAATGCATTATGTACCTGGGTCTGGAATCTTAAGACGGATAAATAGGTGATTCTTCTTCTTATCATATGGTTGATAAACTACCTGGTGTCAGAGTTTAAATCGCCTGTAGGCCTCTGACATGGCTTTACACACCGTTATATACCTTTTATACAAAAGGTGACCTATCGTCTATTAACTGCCATAGATTATGGTCTTAAGGCAACTTGTGTGTTATTGATGGAGTGAACTTTTCTTTATAAACACTGTCTTTGGTGACAAAAAGAACTTCCATATTGATACTATATACCATTACGATGTAGGTTAAACTAAGTGCCAAGTGTTATTTATTTCGTCAATACATTATCAATAATGAGCGTGTTATACAAAATACTTTTCCTTCAGGAAAACAAAATTATAATAATTGACACTTGGAGTTAGAAAAATAAAGAATTGAAGTAGCTTGTGTAGTTGTCGGTAAAAAATATAGAATGAAAGACACTTTTTGTGCCTCAGTGATCACCTGTATTAAAAAGACGGCAGACCTTTTAAAATTTGAAAAATGGTTCCGGACTTCATTGGTTTATAGGTACCTACTTAATAAAGCAAATTATAACTTACTTTTGGCTGCAGCTTTCTGTTGCTACTGCAGTTGTCTTTAACAAAGGAATCGTACATGTTTTTTCAATGGAATATACCAGAAACTATACGTTTTGAAATTAAATGTATTATAAGCTTTTGTGCAAAGTAAGTGTGTTTGGGAACAGTTTTTTTGGATGGCTGAGTATGTGATGCAGAAATAATTGCAAAAAATCACGTGCATGAAAGAAGGACAGTTACTTTGGAGGGATAATGAGAATAACAAGTAGAGCATACTCGTTATACAAAATTATTTAAAAGTCATACTTACGCTTAGAGCATTTAACCAACTTAGAAAGCGTGACACAAAAACACACGTAGCTGTAATTAACACGAATAAAAACGAATTATTTCCTAAGCTTTAATATTATTATCAGTTCTAAATCTATAAATCTTCTATACTTATAATAAAACTGTAGAGAGGTCAATTCTGTACATTGAATATATATTCAAAATTATTATTGGAGGATGACTGGTGATCGATACTGATGCCGAAAATGCAATTAGTAAATTTTTTGTCGGTCTGTCTGTCTGTCTGTCTGTCTGTCTGTCTGTCTGTCTGTATGTGCACGCATGGGTCAAAAACTACTGAAAGGATTTTAACCAAACTTGGTACGATTGTAGTCCATACGCCTGGGCAGGTTATAGGCTATATAACATAACGCTAAAACACATAGGAGCTGAGCAGTAACGATAAATTTGAAGCAAGTCGGATGAAAATGCGCTTTCGAGCTCTTATCCTCGCATACGTCGATCATACACCAAAAGTATGTATTACAAAAATGATGGTCTCTAAAAGATCTACAAAAAAATCCTCAATAGTATATATCTATCTTTTATAAATTAGCCACAATAACGTGTTTAATCGTTAGGCACTTCTTCAAGTGTATTAATAAAATATATAAATATATTGTATTTCACATAGATATATCGTTATTAAACTCCAATATTCAAAAAGTACACTTTAATATCTATTTTAAAAAAAATAAAAAGAAATCGGTATATAAGTTAAAGATGAAATAAAACTTCCAAATCTCGCCGCGCCAGTATGGGTACGGCGGTATAAATTGAATGTACAGACACGGGTCGTTTACGATTTTATTATATGTAGGTATAGAAGATATAGATTTTTTCTCATTACCTTATAGACAATTGTAATTCTCGCAGCAAGTAACACATACGGTTCTCCGGAACTTATTTCTGTCAAAGTAATTTAACGACTTCTAGCTCAAAGGCATCCTTCAGCTGTAACATCATTGAGGCGGACATTCTAGCAGCAAGATAGATTTTCTATCCTGTGTATAACGATTTCGGCTGAGTGTACAGCCTTATGCTTCGCCATGACCATCAACATCAACCATTACCATTGACTCACGCAGTGTTAAAGTAGCCTTTAATCTTACGAATACTTAGCTGCTTCTTACACGCACACACAATCGTACGACGCTTACTCTTAGGTCACGAGTTCTCTATAAATTTTGTCTGTTGAGATACTGATACATTGGGATCTACACCAAACCTAGCGAAATTGTGGGAGTAGGTACAATATGTGCACCTCTGCCTACGCCTTCGCGGAATACAAGCGTGTCGTTGTCGTATGTTTTATAACAATATTTTTTATAAGAGTCAACTGCAATGATTCCCTATTTTAACTTAATTACGAATAAACCGACACACAGACAAAATATCCAAAATAATAGAAATGGGTTGTATTGTATAGGTTTCTAAAACGTCGCCCCACACTAGGAATTTCTCCTGTATCGTGGGTGCGTTTCACAAACTTGAAATTTCACTTACACAAACACCCAGACTCGGGACAAACATCTACGGATCACACTTTTTTTGCGGGAATCGAACCCACAACCGATCTCTTAACCACTGCGCCAATCAGGTCGTCACGGTTGTCTTTTATCCTTGGTATTTTTTTTTCTACAGTAGTTTCAATGTACAGGAACTCAGAAACGCACAAAACGGATTTATTTATGTTCTCTTCTTCAGTTATATATTATTTTCAATAAACTTTCTGTAACTTCCGTAATTACCGTTCAATTTTTGCGGTTTTTTTTTAAATACCGGAAAGTATTCTTAGTTAAATAAGCGGTTTAAAGATTTTTAACCTACTTAAAAAAGCCTGCCTGGTAGGTATTTTTTTCTGTTAAAAGTTCAATTTACTACTGGTGTTTTATCCGAAATACACGCGGACGAAGTCGCGGGCAACAGCTATACATGTAATAAAATAGTACGGCATGGCGTAAAAACTACTAAATCGAATTCGCTCAATCTTAGCTAATGCTAATATATTAAAAACAATTTAAAAATACTTTTGCTGTTTCCGAATTTCCACGCGGACGGAGTCGCGGGCACATTTAGTACCTACATAAACTTATGTTCTTACACGTAGGCTACTCGTGTTGTTTTTTGCTCATGACCTCATGAATAAATTAAGAACGGTGTTTATGCTTTAAAATACATGGAATTTAGTTTATGGGACCTACGTCATAGTTTCTTTCAAGACATGTAACTAGAAATAATAGAAAACTGCTTCCTTGAAAGAATTCCAATGTCAGAGAGACCTGTTCTAAGCATAAATTAAAATAATAGCATTCTGTGTCTGTGCTACAAAGTTGTAAGAATGATCTCCAAACTAAATTGAATATAAATGATAACAAACTGAAATATACAGTAAGATAAACGGTTCTATTAAATATTGTAACACGTAGGCAGTCTCTGCTGTAAAAAGAAGGAACCGCAATGACGCAGGTGTTAGAAAGTCCATTTTCTAAAAAAAAAGCATCCAGTTTCTTCACTGAGTAAGGTACCATAGGAACTTCTTTAACTTCAATTGTCTTTAAAGAACCCCAAAAGTGTACAGCGAAAATTATATCCAACAAAAAGTGTTCGCTGCGTTAGCCGGGTAATGAAATTAACAGTCCCCGTTGAGTTTAGTTAATTTCAGTTTTACGGTAACTCCAGGCAACTGTTATATTTCATTGTTGGAATAACACCTGCGCTTTCTAGGGAGCGGAAAAAATTCCACTGAAGATTTGTGTAGTCATGCAGAGTTAACTGCAGCGCTGTTAAATATACCTACGATATATTTTTAAAAGAGTAGCTATGGAGTTTTCTGTCGGTCCTTTCATCGGTTGGTTCCATTTTGGAACCAAGCAGCTAGATTTGACGTTTTGTAAGTGCTATTTTGTAGCCTATGGAATAAAAACATTATGACTATGTTCAAAAATACTATTATGTTGTCTTTCCTGATATGTTCCTGACTCTATTTTATATGGTTATCGCTAATATTTTACCGTCGTAAATCAAATTCATTTTCATTTCACGTGTGAACAGAATAGTGAATCCACTTTTTATTAGTTGTACTGGCTTTTAAAAAAAACTTCCTTTATATTTGTATGGTTGAAGAGGTATAATTAATATCAATTATTTTCTGCCTATTAATCTTGTTAAAAATAATCTGCATCCCCTTTTCAGTAAATCATGACCCTTAGAATTTATTACTTAAAATTAATTAAGCGCGATCTACCTAGTTAAATGTATCAAAGCCAATTAAAATTATGTTAATAATTTCGCCCTCAAAAATATGTAAAGAATAATATAACCTTCTTTAGTTTTAATTGTTTTACTTTTTATAATTTTCCGCGCAACTAATGTCATCAAGACGGATCGTGTCATGACAGATATATCGTCTCGTGGTCATGTATAAAATAACATTGTAAATTATATTACAAACAATATTATAATTGTGACATTGTGTTAATAACATTAAATGTCGTTTCTTTTATTATAGAGAAACTCAGTTGTGTTTTATTGACTTTGTCACAGTAATTTAGTCTTATAAAACGACATTTACTGTCAGAAAATGGAAAAGTTGAAATTTACGTTTCAAATAAAACCAACAATAGACGGAAAGTCAAACTATACCGCGATTACCTCAATTGCCACAAAAGATGACAAAGTTTTTCTTATTCCTGAAGAATATCAAGCAATATCACTTCACAAACATATTCAAACCTCGAAAACCTTCATTACAGTGAAAAATACATTAAAAAAAAGATATCAAACTAGAAATGTTTGGATAAAAGCAACAGAGGATATATCACAAACATATGTCGATGAAGATGGAAACATGATTTTTCAGGACCAATTTCTAGAGGAAACTACCCAAGATCAACTGGCTATTGCTAATAGAAAGTGTTCAGAAGATCCTATTGTAAAAATTTTGGAAAAATTAGTTGAAGGCCAACAAAATAAAGAAAAACAAAGTATAAAAAAGTTAGCCGATAGATTTGTAATTGAAAAATTTGACGGGAAAAATTCAAGTGCATCTCAGTGGATGGAAGTATTTGAAAAAGAATGTGTAAGGTTCGATATAGTGAAAGAGGAAGAAAAAATTGAAATCTTCAGATTATTTCTAGAAAAATCATGCACTGATTGGTATTCTTCCATGATGATCAAGCTTAGTTTACATTCTGAGTGGTCAGAATGGAAATCAAGTTTTTTGCAAACATATGCCAATAAAGGTTGGACTACTAGCAAGTATGCTTTATCTTTCAAGTATCAATCAGGATCTTTATTAGAATATGCAGTAAAAAAAGAAAGACTTTTACTAGAAGTAAGAAAAACAATGGATGAAGGGACCCTAATCGATATAATTGCTGCCGGTTTGCCAGATTTTATAACAGATAGAATTAACAAAGAAGAAATTGTATACACAAGAAACTTATTTAATGAACTTGGCAGATTAGAACATTTGGTTACAAGGAAAAAAATTATTAAAAAACAAGAAGATACTAAGCCAATTAAAGAAAAATGTAGTATTTGTGAAAAATTAAGGAAAGGTGTACGCTATCATTCAGAAGATTCCTGTTGGTTTAAAACAAAAATAAATACTGAAAAGGATAAAAAGCAAATAAAGCTCATCAACAATTCAGAATTGGAATGTGAATTGCAGTATGAAGAACAAAAAAACTAATAGTGCCGCCATTGATCAAAGTAAAATTAGTACTCAATAAAAATGTTGAAGTATTTGGGATCTACGACTCAGGGTCTAATGTCTCATTGATTAATTCAAAGTTGTTAAAGATTAAAAATGAGAAAGCCAGTCATCCCAAAAATACTAATTTAAAGACGATTAATGGCGTTAAAAAGGCAAATGGCATGATTACACTTGACGTAGCCATTTTTAATGTAGAAAAAAAAATGAATGTTTTCATAATAGACAAGGAAAATTTTGATTACGATTTTCTGGTGGGACTAGATTGTATAAAAGAATTTTACCTAGTTCAAAACGAAAACTTAGAAATTAATCAGAAAATACCTACTCAAAGAAGTGAAATAGTTTCTAAGGAAACAAATAAAACAGATATAGATTCTAAGGAAATAAAATCTGATAATTTAGTAAACTTCAATGAAGACTTCAGTGAAAAAAACTTCAAAGTTTGTATAAATCATCTAGACGGTCAAAAACAGGCAATGATTGATGAATTAATATCGAAAAATAAATTTGTGTTTGCAAAGGACAAATACGACATAGGAAAGGTAACGGATTATGAGGCACACATCGATCTACAAATAGAAAAATATTGCAGTAAAAGGCCATATCGTTGCACAATGGAAGACAAGAAGGAGATTGAACACCAGATTGCAAAGTTATTGGAAAAAAATATAATAGAAGAATCATATAGCCCATTTGCAGCACCAGTTACTTTAGCTTATAAGAGAGATGAAAATAAAAGATCAAGATTGTGCATCGATTTTCGGGACTTAAATAAAATAGTTGTCCCTCAATCACAGCCATTCCCTCTTATTGAGGACCTAATAGTAAAAACAAGGGACTGCAAGTTTTTCTCAACACTGGACCTAAATTCAGCATTTTGGTCAATACCTATGCGTATCACAGATAGACACAAAACTGCATTTGTGACACAAGAAGGGCACTATCAATGGACCTGTTTGCCATTCGGCTTAAAAACCTCCCCAGCCATATTCCAGAGAATAATGTGTAACATATTACGGAAGCACAAGCTCGGAGAGTTTACAGTATGTTTCATTGATGACATTTTGTTATTCTCAAAATCTTTCTTGGATCATGTCAGTCATCTGAAACAACTATTTCAAGCAATTAAAAGCGAAAATTTAAAACTAAAATTCTCTAAATGCACGTTTGCTGCAGATACAGTTAAATACTTGGGCCATGTAATACAAAATAATTCAGTTAGACCGCTAAAAGACAACTTAATATCAATAAAAAACTTCCCGACTCCTAAAACCCAGAAAAATGTGAGACAATTCTTAGGAAAAATAAACTTTTATCATAAGTATGTGCCAAATATAGCAATAAAATTGGAACCATTACATAACCTTTTGAGAAAAGGACAAACCTTTAACTGGTCTAAAGCATGCCAAGAGTCATTTGATGAAATGAAACAAATATTATGTTCCCAACCAATATTAACAATCTTTAACCCGAACCTACCTATTCACATATACACAGATGCTAGTATACTAGGAGTAGGAGCAGTCCTAAAACAACTACAAGAAAACAATGAAGAAAAGCCAGTAGCATACTTTTCAAAGAAATTAAATGAAGTACAAAAAAGGAAGAAAGCTATATATCTGGAATGCCTGGCAATTAAAGAATGTGTAAAGTATTGGCAGCATCTGTTGATAGGTAGGAAATTTACTGTCTTTTCAGATCACAAGCCATTGGAGAATATGAACATAAGGTCTAGAACAGATGAAGAATTAGGCGATCTAACATACTACTTATCACAATATGATTTCCAAATAAAATATTCTCCAGGAAGATACAATATCGAAGCTGATTGCCTAAGCAGGAACCCAGTCCTCGAGCCAAATGAAAACCTTGAGGAACAGTTAAAAGTAGTTAACACAATAACACTAGAAGATATCATAAAAGATCAAGATAAAAATGAAAACATACAGTGTAGGAAGGACAAGTTAATAACAAAACACAATGTTTACTACAAGAAAGTGAGGAAAAAAGACAAAATAATTATATCGGAGAAATTCAGCATAGAATTCATGGAAAAGGTGCATACATATCTAGGTCATATAGGAATTAAACAGATGCAAAGAATGATAAGCTCAGTGTATACAGCAGAAAACATGACAAAAAACATAAAAACAATCTGTGAGACTTGTATAGTATGTTTGAAGAATAAATCTAGAGGACAAAATAAATATGGGTTGATGTCTCACTTGGGTCCCGCCGCAAAACCTTTTCAGATATGCTCTATTGATACTATTGGAGGCTTCGGAGGTTCCAGATCAACGAAGAGATACTTACACCTGCTATCAGATCATTTCACTAGATACGCATATATTTTGACATCGAGTACACAAAATGCAAACGATTTTATCAAACTGATAAGAAACTGTGCAGAAACTGATAAAATTGACTTGATACTCTCAGACCAATACCCAGGTATCAACTCTAAGGAATTAAAAAGATTTTTGGATGAAAAGAATATTCCAATAATTTTTACAGCAGTAAACTCTCCTTTCTCAAATGGCTTAAACGAAAGACTGAACCAAACATTAGTCAATAAAATCAGATGCAAGATAAACGAACATGGCACAAAAATAGCATGGACAACTATAGCACACGATTGTGTAGAAAAATACAATGAAACGGAGCACACTGTTACTGGATATGCTCCAAAGTACCTACTTTATGGCACAGATGTTACCATTTTGCCAGATGAGCTAAAACAGAAAAAGACCGAGAATGATTTAATCCAGGCCAGGAAAAAAGCTCTGGAAAATACAATCAGATCACATAGTTACAACAAGACAATTTACGATAGAAATCGAAGACATATTGAGTTTAAAGTTGGTGATACCGTTTTTGTAGAGAATGGAAACAAACTGAATAGGAAGAAGCTCGATGAATTAAAAATCGGACCCTACAAAATCATAGAGAAAATATCAAACTCAATTTATAAGATAAACACTGACCATAAGAAATCAGAGTCTAACTTTTTCCACATCTCAAAGCTTACACCAGCCCCTGCCTGCGCATGAAGAGTTGAAGAGTATGCGTGAACAAACGCATTTTTTTTTTCTTTTTTGGGGGGGGAGATGTAAAGAATAATATAACCTTCTTTAGTTTTAATTGTTTTACTTTTTATAATTTTCCGCGCAACTAATGTCATCAAGACGGATCGTGTCATGACAGATATATCGTCTCGTGGTCATGTATAAAATAACATTGTAAATTATATTACAAACAATATTATAATTGTGACATTGTGTTAATAACATTAAATGTCGTTTCTTTTATTATAGAGAAACTCAGTTGTGTTTTATTGACTTTGTCACAGTAATTTTCTTATAAATATATTACGGAAGTGTACCTAAACACTGATGTAGGAAAATGTAGTGTAAATAAGGAATTGTAGCTTTCGGTATTAAGAATTACAGTTCGTTGGTAAACGTGAACGTGATCTACGCTCAGTGCTTCTTTGTATGATAACCTTGTTTTGAAGTGGGACAGTTATAGGCTGATATTACAATAGCATAGAAGAATTATGTCAACGATTTTAAAACACAATAAAACTTGATTTAAGTCGACGCATATTCATTTCCGACGTACCGGCGAATTGCGAGATGTGACATTGTTATATAGGATCATTGAAAACTCTGACAGTCTCATTACAAAAAACTAAATAAACATCGGTTTAAACCTGGCCTTTCAAGTCCAGGCTTATCTGAAGAACCATGGTCTAAATTTGTCCTTATTACAAAAGTTATAAAAACCGTGGTTTTCTTAGCACTGTCATTTGAACCATTGTTTGTATAGCAACCACAGATTAATACAAACATCGTTCGTTCATAATGTTATCATTCTACAAAAACGTTCCATTTGCCCAGAAAAGAAAAAAGTTTAATAATAGACTAATGATTAAATATTCTATAGAAGTGTTAAAAATATTGAGACTATTATTATTTTGCTTAGATTTTAATATCAATTATATCGTCAACTGTAGTTTTGTTTAGAATGAAGCTTGTTGTATTAGCTAGTAATACAACTAAGTACATCCGTGTAACGAAACGTGACGTAATTCGAACTTATTTGTTTATGAGATGTTTGTTGACGTAATTTAGTATGTTAAAACCAAAAGTATGTAATTTATGCTAGTTTATGTATTGATAAACATAAATAATGCGTTAGAACGGCATTTGTAGTGAAATATATGCGAATATATTTTCATACCGGGAGCCGGTATGGCTCACAGACGAGAGGATCTAATAATTCCTCTTGTGAATCGTATTCTATTATATTTTGTATGATGAACCAACAAAAGCAAATAATATCTGTATTATCGGCTTCAATATCCTCAATATCAAATAAATTGACCATTATAATATCCATGTTCAGGTAAAAACAACAACAATATATGATAACCTAAAAGATGAAATTTGACAGATATGATATTTTAAACCATAGTTCTTTACTTTAAACTAGGGGCCGCCCAGGTTTGGCGTTAGACCATAGAATGGACAATGGTTTTTCGCAGAACCACTTTTTGTAATAACACTTTCCTATAAACCGTGGTTTTTAGAGGTTTTAAACCTTGGTTTTTAGATAAACCGCTTTTTGTAATAAGGCCGTGAGCGTTTAATAAACTAAGTTGACACGCCGGCGTTCTACGTAGTAGCTGGCACAATAAGGTGTTAGCGGCATTTAAAGCAACATATTGCAGGCGTTTGCATTAAAATATTGCGCAACGGGAAAACCTTTGAATCCTTTGATACAGTCTAAAATCGACATTAATAAGACGTTTTTGGATCTGACAATTGTAGGCATGCATTTTTATTCAGATGGTAAGAAAATTATGCAAAGTGAAAATTAGTTTTTCTTTCTACGTAGGTAGTAGCCACACTCACGTACCGTCATATACGTAATTCTGTGTGAAAGACAAAACTAATTTACGTTTTGCTTTTGTTTCGGACTTAGCTGAAGCTTTTATGTGATATCGCTAGCCAAACTTGGTAACAGAACCGTAGTCCGTACACTATTGACCGTAAAGTTACTAAGATTTGTGTTTCAACATAGATATTCAAGCAAGCCTAAATAACTTTAGTAAACATTATCGTTAAATTGCCCTACTCGTTATGAATTTAGCCACAAATTACTTGTCAAGAAGTTAGAAGGTAAATTATTCAGAATAGCAAAGACCTAGATTACGTCTCAAGCATCTAAAGTTTACCTTACAGTAATTTCTTATTAGAGAGTAGGAGAAACTTTCAAGTGTTCGGCAGTTCAGAGTTTCTTGACTTTAGTGTTTTGGGTAATTGGAGAAATTATTAAATTGATAGCCATTGCCCTGTTTGTAAAGAATCGAGAGTGCTCAGGACTTGTTTTGAGTCTTTCAACAATAATAATGATACCTATAATGATTAACTTTTTTGTATACCTAATCAATCATTTTGATCAAACCAAATATAAGAAAGTTTTTTTCAAGACCTCCTTTTAATTTTAGTGTGAAGTTATGTAAACTCCGTTCACTTCTTCACTTTATATTTCCACAGTCTATAAAAATATTTGCTAAATATCTACAATGTGTAAACTAGACTAGACCATTGAGCTTAGTTAATGGCAGTTCTTAGGCTAGACGTTGACAAAGACGGGAGCGGCGTCAGATTAGTGAGAAGCCAGTGTTACCCAGAGGCGGCGCTTAGCGAATAACTAACTGAGAATCCTGGGGATTTAGAAATAGTGGAGAAATGGTACATTTTAGATAATTATCTATTGTAGTGTTGTTGCTATGTATTAATCTTTAGCCTGAGTATGTGAGCTTTGTTTTGAATGAAGAGTAAATCTGCTCAAAATGTGAAGAACACAATATACCTATAGGCATTAGAGACAGTGATGTTACAGACATTTCCTTCTTATGATTAGGTTTACCATATTAATATTAAAGCAAATTTTAAACTTTTAGTCTTTCTTGCTCAGCCTAATACTTTACTAAAAGTTTAGTACCTATCACGCTATTTAAGTGGAGCTGAAAGTACCTACACAATAGAGAAAGAGAAAGGTAAATGTGAAGCCGACTAGTATTTACTTCATAGTCACTAATATTTCACAAACTTGAATATTCGCTATGATAGCTGAACATTGTGGGGAGTCCAAAAATATTTTGCTTGTACAATCTGATTGGCTTCAGAGAAACATTCGGATGAAATACAAAACAGACATACGCGGCCTAAACTATTCGGATGGTATAAACCCTCAAAGGATACATTGAATTGATAACTTTTATTCCAGATGGACGCAATGTAACGATCCGTGTATGTATCAAATCGACATTTGGGAATATTATTTACAGACCCAGTTTTAAGTTTTCAACGCCAGCTTGTGTTTCAGGAATTTTTAATATTCGTTTTTAACAGCCATTTAAAATCGATGGAGGTTCCGTTTTTAGTGGTAGATAAATTATGGTGTTATAGTGAACCATGGATTGACATTGCTTCTTTCTTTTCCCAGGGAAATATAAATGTATCATTCATATTTCTACCGTCGAAATACTTAACGATTCCATTTGTTGTGCTAAATACCTCGCGATCCAAACTAATTATTTCTACATAGAATAACTATAAAATAGGAAAATCAAATTGATAGAGTAACTATGTTTAGTTGAACACCTTTGAATAGTTATGAGCAAAGCAATGATATGACAAAAAGTATCGATACGTCATATTATGCTAACAAAATAAACGAGAAAAGTGTTCTAAACTCTGAGTCCGAACTCCACTAGTTGGACGAAAATTGGACAACAATTGTACCACTCCTGACTACAATAATTGTCCCCTTTTCGAGCCTTTAAAATGAGCGCTAGTAACATATCTGTACTTCTTTAAATATCATTAAAGCGAAAAGTAAAATAATAATACAAATTATGACGCTCTATCTGTTTTAGCTCCTTGATATGGCGATCTAAAGTATTTCGGCCTCAACTTCTTTGACAGTGTAACTTATAGGGAAAAACGTAAATCGGCTCTGTCTACACTTAGATTTATTTTTTATCAAATGGTTTTAATGTTTTTTCGAGTGTTTGTAAGCATTAGTAGGATTTTTGCTCTCCGACTGTAATAAAATAGATATCAGTCATCGCATGGTTAAACAATTGACACCAGCAGACTTTTTACAGGGCTTAGTGACCAATGTTCGCAGGGCTTTAAATATACTCCGAGAAAACAGGTGATTTGTACCTACTACTACATACTTATTGTTAACCAAAATTTGAAAGGATGATTATAAGACTTTAAAAAAACCTATTTATCAAGGTGCGTTAAGAGAACCTATATCGGACTTTATTAGTTTCTAGTAGCCTAGCTTTTCTAGCCCAGATTAAACAAAGTGTAACTGAGTTTTTCCATTAGGTAATGCTCAGTAACACGGTATCTTGATTTGTGCCAGGTTAATGGCAATAGACTCGTCCCTTATTACAGGGACCTATAACATAGCTGGCGAAATGTAGGAGTGTGCGCAACTCTATCTACCTAACCTAATACTACTTCGTAAATTAATATACAGGAAACAGGGAGCGATTTAGCGGAAATGAAAAACGTCTTTATTTTTTTTAAAGCTTTCCCTAATGAAGTACGTTAATAACCATTTTCTAGTAAACTTTGTATTGAAAATCACTAAATTATTGCTTCATTCGTTGCAGTGTTATCATAACTTAATTTAGACACGTAAGTTAAGTTCTTTTTAAATTATTTGTATTAATTAATTGGGATAAAGGCACTTTCTGGCGCTTCTATGCACCTTTCCAGCGGTAACTTATCCAAAACCTATCTAAAACTTAAAACAATTAATTTTCAAGGTTCAAACTCATAATTAAATAACACAATACAAAGATAAACCCGGCCATTCATCATGCGACATCTGAGCGTCGCACCTCAACGGACTATCTACACAATAGTTGCAACAACCAGTAGCAGTCGTCGCTAACAATGGTTGCGGAATGTTAATTGCTGTCGTTTGTCGCGAGACACTGATAAATGTTGACGCTTGTCACTTGGAGATTTCGTTTTGACGCACTAGGTTGGAAAATCGTGACAGTTTAGAGGATTTTCTGTTAGGAGTGAGTTAGTTTGATTTAACAAGTTTTGGGTTAAGTTATTTTTTATTATACGAAACGTGTTTTGGATTTTAGTCATGTGATTGGTAGGTTCAACTAGTAGGATTACAGCTAGAATCTTGCAATGAATAAGATTCTTAAGACCTTAAAATATTAGTGATATAATTAATTAATTCATCAAAAACTTAAAAGGAATTGTTAATATAATAATACCAATACGTCAAGAACGAGCAAGTACTTTTACGTATCATTTCAATTCAATGTTCCCAATAAATGTATTTTTACACGACAACTATAACAACCAGTGCGTACAGCATTCCCGCGACCCTGTCTCGAATATAATCTTGTGAATATAGCAAGATTCACCGCAAACATCTTGCAGGCATCTCCACAATTTGATAGAGCCAGCAGGGACGATATTTTTAATAGAGTTAGGCTTCCTGCGGGATATATTGAAGTAATTCCACGTTTTATTGTTGTTTGACGAAATTTTGTTGAAATAAAAGTAAGAGATTGCTCTGTGGTACAGGACTTTTATTGTTCAGTTTGGAAGTTTGGTCGCACTTCCTTTCTTTAAAATGTGAGAGCACTATGGAGGAAACTAAAGTATTGGAGTCTCCCGTGTTATGTAACATTGGTGGCTAGTATTATTTTCTTGGAATTGTATGGTTAGATTCTGGATAGCGTGCTTATTCTGCGTAGAAGACCATCCATTCTATATTAATCCAGTCACTACGACAAAGAACGTTACCTACAAAGTAAAATGTATTTATTTTGAATGGCCAGTGTTACTATGTCTTCATTTCAGGAACTTTTAGTATGCTGTGACGTGGGTGTACGTACAGTATTTACACATACTACTGCAAATGATACTGGGTTCTGTGAACTCAGGATTTATTCCATAGTTTGTTCATACGAGTAAAATTAATTACTTCTTTGTCTCCTTAGTTTATGTTAATATGACGTGGAAAGCTGCTTGCATTGCTTTACTATTGTATGACGTTGTAATTTACGTTTTGACTGATATTTTAGTACCGACAGCATTATATATTTCATTAGTGGAGAATGCAGATTTTATAAGTAGCTGTTCTCTTACTGAACTATATGCAAACTAGAAGTACCTACTCGTTAACCTTTTTTGATTAGGGTACCAAGTCATCATAAGAGAAAATTTCTTCATTGATTATTTACTCACGTTCGGTCGCAAAATATGTGGGGACCTCCTTAATATTGCCTCCATAGAGTATAAAGTATAAAACTACTACATAGTAGCGACATAATGTAGCTTGTAATGTCTCCGCTAGGGAGCTTTTCACTGTTCTTTTTTACTTTAAGCCTTTAAAGATACTTTTTTAAAGGTAAGCCAGGAGTAATTGTCAATAAAAATAGGCACTTATAATTTTATATTATACTGCGGAGTTGAGTAGGGCTGGGTAGGTATTTCATATAGGCTACGAACTAAAACTGCCCCCATACCATGAACTCTTAAAGCAGGACAGTTTTAGATGAGGAAGCAAGACGCCGCTATGTGCAGTGTAATGCGGTGTTTTGCTTCCACACCGTAAACAGTCCCGCTTTAAGAGCTCATGGTAAGGGGGCACATCATGTGAATCCTAACGTTTAGCTACAGGTTGATTACGAGAATACGAGTCTGTCAGTTGGGTAGCTCTGTATCGATTAAAATTGGTTTTAGGTATTTCTCTACGATATGACTGGAAGTAAGCAGTACCCTCGTATATGATTAACCTTACTTTCATCGAAACTACTAGCACTTTGACCTCACGAAAATACCAAAACAAAAATGTCCTGAAAATATTGTAACATTTATTTTCACCCCGTCTCCCGTCCCAAATGTTTTATGTTATGTCGTCAAGGGGTTGGGACATCCAAACTCCTCAGTTCACGGCTGTACAACGGAACTCCATTACTTGGCGCACCTTCGAGCCCTGAACCTTTTCCCCAACGAGATTAATGGCCATAAAGCATTATTTCTCATGTCCCCTTTTTAAGCAAATATTTTGATTAAAAATGCAGATTTTTCTTAATGGTTGCAGCGTAGACCCAAACCATGTAGGGTTGGGTCGGGTTTAGGTAATTATTGTGTTGTTAAAAAAAGGATCTTTAAAAACACGTGCATAATTGCGTTACATAGCTACCCAGACTGTACCGTACTTAAGCATTTGATACTGGCCATTTTTTTTGACAAAGGTGCGACTACAGAACTGAAAATACACAATTTTATTATCTTCAACGTTATACCTATTGATATACTCGTAATCTCCAAATTCGACTCATTGGCAAAATAAATCTTAAAACTTAATTGATCAAGCGACATAATTGATGATCGTTTCTCTTGTAGGTAATTATGCCGTTCATTCGAATTGTCTAGCACGTTGTATTTGAACCAAATCATCTTAAGCTACAAGAGGATAAAAGCGTAGATGTTGACAATCTTGGATTTACGAGTTCATGCAGTCATTAAGTCGTAATTTTGTACTGCATCCCGCATGATAGGTTAACGACCACTTACCTATTTAATGTAAAAATTCTGTTCTATTTTTGGACATGGACTACAAAACAATTTAGTGGTTCTACACCTATATTTTACTCGTGGGCTCTATTTATTATTAATTAAGAGCTAAGGCTAGGCAAATGTCATTTCAAATTCTTACCATTTCGTGACACCCCATGAAATCCTAATTAAATACCAAATACTATACTATTACAGCATGAATACACTACATTTCGTATTCAAAATCACTAACTTTACTCAACAAATTTACTTGCACATTACTATAAACCGGGTTTTATCAAAGGCGAAGGGAATCTGCGTTGTCAAGCCACAAAATGCTGAGATAACTCTGTCCACTACAAAGCAGTTACTGGGACACAGTACAAAGAAAATAGTTGACGGTCGTGGCGCCCTCTGGCAGTCACGCGATTTGCTTACTTCAGCGGGCTTTAAAAATATAAAAAGATGTCGATTTTGAACGTAAAGGAGTTTATATTACCTGTCCTATTTATTTTAATAAACAAATATGTTCTTTTTAATTGTTTCATTGCTGGGCTAAGGCTAAACTAAACCCTTAATTTAAGCCTCTCGTTGGCCAGATTTGGCTTAATTTTGTAACTGTGTTTTGTTTTAAAAAACGTCGCTCTACACCATGAATTTTTCGTGTATCGTGGTTGCGTTTCACAAACATGAAATATCACATACACACACACCCAGACTCGGGACAAACATCTGCGGATTGCATAAATTTTTATCCCGTGCGGGAATTGAACCCGTAACTTCGCAAAGAAGAAGCACAGCAGTCCAATCGCTTAGCCACTGCGCCAATCAGGTTATAAAATCTAATAGGTGTCGCACCATCTCCATCTGGTTCTCCGTAAAAACTTTTTAAAGCATCGAGTTTTAGAAGGGAGAGTGCCTACAAAATCACGAACTACTTATACTTTAATACCATGTTGTATATAGTAGTGGTCGGTGAATACACTGTGTTTTCACTGACTATTACTATTATAAGAAAATGGCACATCACTATGATTTGCAAGTACTTAAACTTGTTTAAGTCATGCATCAAAACTAATAACATTCGTTCGAGTGCGATATTATCAAGTTGAGCTATGTATTTGCCTATCGATTTAAATTAAAGATGTTTAATCCTCTTATTGTAATAAGTTTTACCTTTTTATTGCTCAAAGACCTGATTATGTAGGTATATACCTACTGAAATATCATATTTTAAATGAGCAAAATAAAGCCATTTGTGAACAAAAAGTAATATCATGTTTCTACCTTCTAGCTTTATACCAGATCTACAATAATGGGTGTTTACTACACAATGTTTGTAATTGCGCTCCAAAATTAACAGGGCATAGCATTACAACTAAAAGTGGAACTATGTTTACGGTCAATTTGTAACATGGGCTGGCACTAAGGGGCTCTGACGTCACGCTAGCTGACACAGGCGCAAGTTAAATTGTGCGGCCGCTCAGTAAGCCCGTACGTACATTACGAGGGACCGAACTCATTGTAAGGTTGATACATTAGGTACCCTTATTATTACGATGAATTTTGAAGAAAGTACTTGTCTTTAATTTACTTATAGGTAGATACACGATGTCCCACAAGCATCTATTTAAGTCATGGAACCAGATTTATTTTAAGTAAAGTCTTTGATCACACGACAGAGTGCTTCGATTGTATGTAGACATGGTGCCGTGAATATTTCCTTTCATAAACCTTAAGTATAAAAACTAGTAAAAGTTTGCATACTAGGCTAAGTAACATGATATTAAACCATATACACCAACAATGTACCAATCGTAAATAATCATAATAATAATCTCTTATCACTTAGTTACGATGACACCGAAAACTTATTCAGCCAACAGTAGAACAATTATAACGTGACACACACATTCCATTGCATAGATACACTTTCACACACACACACACACACGCGCACACTTACACATGCTCGCACACACACACTGTCACGCAAACACGCCCATACACACAACTCGCCCAAAAATCATAGAATTGTTTTTGTTTTGATACCCTATTTTATTCCTAGTCTTTAGTATTTCTAACTTTAATTTTGATATTGTTATCTAATTTTAACAATAATTATGTTATTTTAAGTTGTATCAACTCATGGTACCGCAACTCTGCTCCCCAAGATACAGGCACTGCCTAGTTTGGGGTCCGCCGACAAACTTATCCTGTAATTAAAATTTTACGACTAATATACGATTATTATTATTATTAATGTTCATGGCACTTCAATTAAAAAATAATTGAGTAATAGTAAAAGTATAAAGATTTTTACGGAAACGCTAAGGCTTGTATCTGCTGACCGTAACGAGTATACCAAACAACAAATAATTAAAGATAGAAAGTACGTACTGCAAAATAAGGAGTGATGTACAGCGTAGTACAATGTTTTGATATAATGGCTTAAGGCAGAGTGTTACAGGTATACATTTTTATTTTATGGGTCAAATGTTATTGAATCTTATATTGTAATTTTGATACCATTCAAAATATGTCAATATTTTAGGAATACCGAACTAATAAATCATGTATACCCTGCACGTATGTATACCGACAAAATCTAGGTCAACCCAGGCCGAGCAAACCTATTTCAAACCTAAATTACATATCCAAAGTGCTTATTCATGCACAATTAATGTTTCGAACGAATTCAACGTACCTTAGTGTAGGTGGAAATCACAAACAGTAACACATTATTCCATAACCATCACCTAACTTGGGTTGAAACGAGATTTATTGACGTTTCGCGAAACGTGTGCGAAGGTCCGAAACTTTTGAGGTAACCTTTCGCGTTGGCACAAGGTACTGACTAACGCGTCTTGTTTCTAGGTGAACCTTGTCATTGTAATATTGTCTAATAGCGTTAGCGTATGCGTCTATTAGCAATGAAACTTTAAGACCCTTGATGAAAAAACCCACCACTGTTGTAGAGTCCTAGATTCTTTACTTGCGCGTGCGAAATTTTATTCGATTAATGGCTGAGTGCCTGGGATCTTCTGTTTTCCAGAAATATTATTCAATACTAATAAACTCATACAAGACAATCGCATTAGCGCTGAGAAACAAAAACATCAGTCTTCTTGATTACTCTCAGCAATAGATTTGAATACAATAAAACTTGAATAAAATCACAACAAATGGAACAAATCAGAAGCTTCTAACTTAAGCTAAAAGCCTAAGGTCTTAAGGGACCTTCATACATTATACGTAGCTGGGTAATAAACAGTTTTGGTTGGTGAAATTTTAAGTGCTATACCATCGACGAGGTCATAATTTAATTTGTCCTGCACGTCATGTCAGACTTAACGTATCTACATAATAAATAGTATGGAGATGAACGCTAATTTATGGACAAAGGGCGTTTTGTTATGCGCAATATACAATACGTTATTGCTATTATCTTGTAGGATCTTATTAAAGGATCGTTTAATATTCTGTTTCGTGTAAGATAATACTGTAATGTATTGTGTGCTTACGTATTGTGTAATGGGTTGACGGAATTGAGCAGTTTGGTAATTGTTTACAAGTTTATTTACCCCTACGTGCTATATAATTAAGATCAAGTATACAACGGGCTTATTGTGTAGCCTTCATGGTAACTGACTACCAAGAATATACTGATTTATAAGAATACTGTTTGAATTATGTAAGTAAGTGTGTGTGGTGTGACTTTCACGGACATTGAAAATAAGGTGATAAGAAAGAGAGATGCAGAGTGAACGTGAATTTAATTACGAAAATTTAGAGGAATATGCTTAGATGGTTTGGGCATGTAGAAAAGATGGATAAAAGAAGAGTGGCAAAGCTAATATATGAGGTGAATGTTAGTGGAATATCGGGAAGGGGAAGACCTTGGTGAACATACTTGGACCAGATCAGAGATGTTCTACAAAAGTGTCAAGTGAGGAGTACCCACAACCGACGAGCGTGTATGAGGAATGTGCTGCGAGTGAATGAGGCGAAAAAAGTATGTCAGGATCATAGCAAATGGAAATCTGTGGTCTCTGTAAACCCCTCGTGGCGGGACTTTATGTATGTATGTATTGTTTGAATTATATTTAAAAACTAATTGAACTGCCATGGCACCTGGAGACTTGTATTATATTATACACAGTCACAAGTTAGCGTAAGAAGATAGTAGCTGTCTTTGAAACAATGTATTTAACTGAGTGGCACTAGCAGACAGGCGTAACCAGGGGGAGGTCGGGCATGGTTTTGAAGTATCGAAAACAAAGCCACGTGACCACCACTTGCGTACCTGCCTTTGATAGATTTACCAGTCTGTAATATACATACTATATAATTAAGTATAGGTTGCTCCGTTTGTTGTTCTAATTTATATACCTACTCATTGCGTGGTAGAGAATCGTCTTTCTTGTATAGTGTAAATATTATGAAGAACCTACCTTAGTGAGTAAAATAATCTAAGTTAGATGATATTTCGGGATTCATTGGAAACGCGTAAAACGAACGGAACTGGACTTCAACACTTTGAAAAATAAAATCTACATTTTGAGTGCAACCAATAAGCTCTACTGGCCAGATCATGTCTATAGGATAGTAGTCCTATAGACATGTAAAATATATTTTATCAAATTGATAAAGGAAATTTGAAAATGATAGACACAAGCGGATTTCGAACCAGCAACTATATCAATTAGAATTAATTGGGGTTCCTTTCTCCAGAAATTAGTCTTTAATATGGTATTGAGCCTACTATTAAGTATCGCTTCACTGCTATTTGTAGATGTGCCCGCTATTGACAGCAGCATGTCGCATTGCTGTCATTTTCGACACACCTTTTAATTAGTGGTACCTACGAGTACAGAGCCTTTCATAATTAGAAGTCTCTTCAAGTAGGTAATAGGTTTAACTATTGTCAACATTAACAGGATATTTATGAATAACTTTTCTCACTGCTTCAATGAGCTAATTGATATAACCTGCCATATTATCATAATTATTAGATAAATATAACCATTAAATGCACACAATAATCGCGTAAAAATTTAATATATTATGCAGTCTGCTATAGACCTCATGTTTATTTAAAACCTAAGTCTCGAATCAAGAGCTGGCTCAACTGTCAAAAACTTTACAACGACATTAGCATATACGGAACAGACATCGGTGCAAACACTTAGATGCTGAAGTTAGACGCCACAGCAGCACTTTATACTCTAGTCACCCACCTATGCACGAACTAAAGTGGCCCCCATAAATTTAGACGGTGTAAGTTTAAACGGCAATTCTGGAGTTACAGTTACTGGAAATTACTGAGGTGGTCGTATGAATAAGTTAACTTAATTATAGATAGAGGCATTCTCTACAGACCAAAAATGGTGCAACAGTATGCTGAAGATAGAATTTTATGATCTAGAGGTACCTACATTTTATAAAATAATAAAAATCATCGATTTATAAATCGGAATTCTGTTTAAAAGGCGATAACTTCATAGGGTTTGTTAAAAAAATAATAGATTTTAAAATTCGAGAATGTATTTGTTTGTTACTGTCACTCACCAGATTTTTTTTTGGCCAGAAAATTTTGATACACCACTACACAGTACACCCATAAAATACTTACCTATCATTTATTTCAAACATAATTACCTTGTAACATTAATGGATGCTTAGGTAGTATAATACTATAGATCATTAGACATGATTATTAAGGCGGTCCCTTTGGATTGCCACAACAGATTGCAGATTAATAATGAAGATACTCTAGAATCAAGCGTAGATTACACTGAAATAGACATAATAGTTACTGGTTTAATTACATAATTACCTAAAAACTAATATTTATAATAATACTAGCTTTTGACCGCGGCTTTGCCGGCGTTTACTCCTATTTAAACACTTGAAGGCGTTGAATTAAAAAAATGTCCTTTCTCGGGTCTTAAACTTTCTAATTTCTAATGCCAAAGTTCATCAAAATCCGTCCAGCGGTTTAGTCGTCAAGATGTAACAGACAGACAGACAGAGTTATTTTCACATTTATAACATTATAGTAAATAGTATGGATGGTAGTCCTAATACCTATGCACAGAATACGAATCCTCTAAATTTAACTTTAAACTGAATCATCTCTAGATGTGACTATAGATTGACATCGTTGTTCTTTGACATGCAAACGTCAGAGACTGGTATAATTTAATCATTGACTTATCACTAACGAGTGATGTATGAGTACATATTGCAAGACCTAACCATGTCAATATTTGTCTGTATACCACATCTAGTGGAACACCATCCTGTGAGTAACTTTTCCCTGAAGGCGTATATTTCTCTATACAGTGGTGTCTGTGTCTAATAAAGTGGTCACAGTCGAAGCAAGATTAACAGCTTCTCTTTATTATTGTTTGTGTACGGGCGCGTGCATAATGGTGGCTGGCTACGAGTTTATAGAAAAATATGGCGGATTGGGATTCGGCGTGGAAGATATTGTCGGGATATTATGATGTATGGAGCATGTTTTGTAGGGACAATGTTAACTTTTTCGGTGCGCATATAATTTATAATGGTAGTTTATGAATAATATTACGAATGGGAATTTGTGAAAACTTTTCTCATGTATTTTATGTGCAATATGGAGTAAGTTATGCGTTTTTTATATATCTATCATATGAGAGTAAATGCGACGTGTCCCTTCAATTTGTAACTTTTTCAGCTGTTATGTCATTCAGATATGCTCTACGCCCCGTTTGTATGTAGATTTACCAGTACCTTCTCATAAACATACATCCAACATAACAAGTAGACGTTATCTTTGACCTGAACAGTATTTGACTAATAGGCAAGTCTTTTTTTCAATTTCACCAACAAAAGCTACGATCTGAAACCAATATTTACACAAAAAAATGTTAACACCATAAAACATTCTAAAACAAATTATTTGAGCATCTCAAAACAGAGTTCTATTTCCCGTGACTGTTATCTCGCCATCGGGGGCCATTATCCAATGCTTTCCCGAATTATATTTGTGAAACGGGACAAAGCGACACGTCCAAGGTATTATTAGATATTTGTAAAGAGGCGGCCATGTTTGTGTTTGCTAAAGAAAGTAGAATCTGATTGGATGAAGAAAATTCAAAATAAGAACGGCTTACAATAAACCGTCGTTTACGTCAACTATTTTTCTTTAATCTTTTGTTATTGGGATGAATAAGCTGTATACTGATCAATAAGCTTAAATGTAGGTAGATGTGATATTGTTAGGACAAATATGGCAAGCTCTTCCTACTTAACTTCTCTTGAATACTTAACCTCTAATTTGAATTATCCGTGGGTATTGAACGATAACCTGCGATATACCTAATATGATTTCCGATTTCAGTTTCGCGGGAATTGTGACTGTGTTAAATTGCTAATAATTTCGGATGATTCTATTGTACATATTTATCAAAATGAACTGATGTCAAACCTGATAATCTGCTCAAATGCAGATTTTGAACTAACAAGGGTTAAACTACTATATCATGACGTCAAGCTATGCAATCATTGGAAGGTACTTATAGAGGACTCGAGGTTGTTGATAGCCAGTAGCCACTATGTCTGCACCTTAACGAACGCACCACTTGGGAGGAGTCTTGTATAAATTAAATGAAAACGGTACAAATGAAAGAATTTATCATTTTGTACGTGTCCCGACTTATATTGAGTATCGCTTCTCTTTATTTAATTTGTGCTTGTCTGTTCTGTAAGGGAATTTCATTTTCTTAACATATACGTGACAAGTTATTGGGATCGAGTGACGGTTGTGTGTATTTAAATTGAAAGCGTGACGGGTGTTTTCTGAAGGCTCTGTTTGGGACGAGTTCAATACTCGTTTCGTTTCGCTCTTGTATGGCAAGTGCCACTTTATACTTGATGAGTGAATAATGATTATATTACATGTCAACTGTATATTGGCATGCGCGTGTTCTTGTGTGTTCTACACGTACAGCTATTTAAATCATACTCTTTTTGTTATTCCACATGGGTGTTGTTGTTGTTAATTGAACACATTTTTACCATTTTCGTTGCATAACTCTACCGGCGAAACAAAGGATTTACATAGTTTTATTATGAAATACCTACCGTTACAATTGCTCAGTTAGTCTTAATATAAAGTAGACTCAAAACCCAGGAAACCCTTAACGGATGATAGATAAATAAGGATTAGACATCTCACGCCCGACCAGTTTGGGCCTTAAACGAAATTTGTATCAAAACAATGTCCAGGAAGATGGGTTCCTTATTAATTTAGTTTAATTAAAACTGACTTTTCCTAAAATAACTTGATTACAGGGCAGCGAGCGTAACAAAACGTTGCTTGATACAAAACACTTTCTGTTGTAAGAAATTGTTGTCGCTTTTTTATTTTTACAGCAGCTAATTGCTGAATCTGGGGTATTTTTAAATTGTTTCAGGGCGAGTTCTTACAGCTGAGTACAAAATCATTTAGTATTAACAGAGAGAAGACTTTGCTTTTTTGTTTGCTTGCTGATATCAGGCAATGCTTTGTGTTTTCAAGTTGTGGTTTTGTTTAGATATGACGTATGAAATCAAATAGTATCAAATTCAAATGACATGACAGTCTACTAAAAAACATACTGCCCTCGTCTCCTGTCACAAGAGTCTGTATGTCACATTTTCTTTCAACCCCTAAAATGTCATCACCCTTTTAAAAACCTCCATAACTCGACATCTAATTCCGCATCAAACATTGGTGATTTCATTCTGAAAATAAGGTCCGATCTACATACGCCCACGTACACGGTGGGACACCGGCGTGTTTTACATGAAAAAGGAACGGTCCTATATAGGAAAAAGCAATATCGTGTTAGTGCCTGTGTTTCATTTTTGGTGCAAGATACGGGAGTTTAGCGTTTGTAGCTGAAACACTACAAAAGCAGAGTGCATACCGTTTTAAGTACACCCTTCAAGTTTTGAAATGGTCCGATATTATTAATTGTAGCAAAATCTTCTTTAAAACCCCATCTTTTACATCAACCCCATTTTCTTTAAACACACATGGGAGATGTAAATCTTCTTTATTTTGTGCCCAAAAGAGCAATAAAAAACAAGAAAAGTACAATCTTACCCTAAAAATCGTAATCGTATTTATTTTGTATCGTCTCGTATTATTTAGTAATAACCTCGCCTTCTCAATGACACGTGTCGGTAAAATAATTTATGAAACATTAGGAAAATTACTGTCACAACTAATGAACAGATTGGCGGCCATACACTAATTACACAGCGGCTATTACTACGGCATCGAAACTACTCCTAGCTCTTTACATTCCTCCGTCGTCTTTCATAACTATAAGAATTGAGTGGGTAGCCTATTTTTTGCCGGTAACCCTACGGCATGATATGTGAGCGAGAGCCAATAAAGATTTTATTGAAGATATTGAAGACCGAATATATTGTTAAAGATTTTGTATGAAGCTGTGGCCATATAAATATAGCCGACTAGATAAACTCCAATAATACAGCCATCTGAGGCAACGTAATTTTTGTGTGCGGAAATTATCCACCTTTGCCGTGTGTGCACAATTGTTAATGCTGAATTGAAGGCTTTCAATAGAACTTTCAACTTCAAATTATGAGGTAATCAGTTAACAAACTGACTATAGTAATTTTCCTTGCAGCATCTGCTAGTATTCCAAATAACTAGGTTATCTATAAAGAGGTAAAAGTTTGTTTGTATGTAGGAGTAATCTCCGGAACTATTCATCCGATTTCCAAAATTGTTTTCACCAATATTTAAAATGGATCTTCGGGGTTGGCAAGGGCTACTCCCGTAAAAAAACGAAGTATTTTCTATGCATACGAAGTAGCGGGCGAAAGCTCGTGTATCAAATCTTAAATAGGTTATTTAAAGTGCTTACACTTCAATGACTTGGTTGACATTGTCGTCATTGACTGCTCTAGCAAAATTTTGCAGTAAATACTTATTAACACAGTGAGAAGTTATTTTGACACTTACCTACATCTATTTATACTTAACCCTTCTCATTCATTACTTAAGACGTTATCACACTTATAAAGCTTTTACTATACACCAACACCTCATCTGCACTTGTGATAAAACGACACTATGTTCAGTAGGGTCATTCTGAAAGTATACCAACACCGGTCGGCGCGAACTAACGTAATCCCGTATGTTTACATTGGTAATGGGAAACGAAATATTGAGAATATCCCACCCATTGTAGTAGAGCTTTTGGCTTTGTTCGACCTGTTTCAGTATCGTGTGGTTCAATGAGCCGTTGAACTGTTATTATCGTCCATTCCCTTGATGTTTGTTTGTCTTTTTATTATAAGTTGACCAATATTTTTTTTGTATATGTTAGCATCTTGCACGCATCTTCAATATTATAATGTAAGCCCAATTATTGCCGATGGTAGCCAATTTTCGTGAATACTTAAATTATTTCCAGCCCATAAAACTAATACTTCTGGCCAAATAACATTTTTTTTATTTAAAAAAAAAACTTCGCCCCACACTAGGAATTTCTCCTGCGACGTGGGTGCGTTTCGCAAACATGAAATATCACGTACACAAACACCCAGACTCGAGACAAACATCTGCGGTAAGCACAAAGCTTTGCCCCGTGCGGGAATGAAACCCGCAACCCTTGGCGCAGCAGTCCAATCGTTTAGCCACTGCGCCAATCAGGCCGTCAATTTATCGTCGTCGTATATTTTAAACAAATCAAAAATAAATCATTTACTTGTACTCCATACTAAACAATACTTGAAATAGCTGAAGCCCTGGAATATACTTGAAAACCTTCTTTGAACGAAATGAGATGGGTTAACAGACATTGCTAGTCTAGAAATACTTTAGGAATTGGAATGAAACCATTTTCTATACACAATGTGGTACAAAGTATTTTCTAAACTAGAACTTTAGACTTTTCGACCAACCTTTCATATTTCCTGAAAATTACGTTTAAAGTTATCTCTGGGTTAATGGCTACCGTTGTTAAATGTTATAAATGTAATGTCTCATAATAATTTCTAATCTAATGCAGTGATGTCAGTATACCAGAAAGATAATGTACTGTCACTTCCATTATTCACTCTCTTTTTGATGGAGGTTAAGCTTGTTACACGACCGCCATGAGCGATGTTCTCAACGCATATTTAATTTATTTATCAACAAATGTATTATGCTTTTTGAGTTGTGTCATAAATTATGTTAGCACACACACACACAAAAACAAACACACACACAACTCATTCACACCTACATAATTAAGCACACACCACATAAGAGCATCAAACTTAATTAAATTGTAAGTTCCAGAACGAGTGAAGACACTGACTCCTGTAACACAGGTCTCACCTAGCTTAGGAGTCGGGGTTCCTATCCTTACCGATTCTTTTTTATGTCAATAGTTTGTTTTCGTAATGATAATATCTAACTCGTCAAATTAAGACGTCACGTCAAATTAAACGTGATATATTTAAAAGATCTCCTAACTTGAAGCATTACCATTATTCATATTTTGGCCACAAGTGATAATTATTCATAAAATGCGTAAAGAGTCCGGATCCTTCACTTGAATCTTTTGACACAAAACTCAAGCATCACTTGAGGTTTATGATAAACTTGAAGTGAAGTGAGAAGTCCTTAATTTTCTGGGATGAAAACCTTTATGTGTTAATTTACTAAACAATTCAAGTTTGTGCTGTTAAGGTATATAAAATAAATTAAGGTATCTACCACTAAACTATGAAATCATAACCTTTCTTACTTGTTAATTTATAGAATCGTCTTTTTATGAGAAATTCGAGAACAATAGTAATATCATAAAAAGGTATTCAGTGGATATTATTATTTTAGAATTTTTAACAATTTCTTACGACGACGTACGACGATATCATATTGTTTTTATTATAGTATCCTGGGGCATATTTAAATTTCCTACTATATTTAAGTGATTAGTAGGTACAGTATTTTTATTTTTGTGCAGCCAGCCTTATTTCGTTATCAAAAATTAAGTTACGGAAAATGCCCGCAGGACTTCTTACATTTGACTGACGTTAGAATTTATATCAAACTCCCAGAGATAGAAATTTGGCCCGGTGCGGTTAATTTCACCAAGAACAATGTGTCACATTACAATATTGTTTTTAAATGTATTACTTACTTTCAAACAAAAGGTGTTCAGCGCATATCAAATTTTTCTTTATTAACGTAATCGCATTTAACAGACACAATATTCCATTGACGACTAAAGCTATTAATAGTTTAAATTGAATGGCATTCAATTAAATATTTAATTTTTCATTTAGAACTTTCAAACATTTCTGATTACGTTTTTATGTATTTACCTTAGTGTATGACAATCCACCAAGTTATTAAACTTTGATAGTGATTTGCATGGAGTCTATCTTCCTCAAGAATTATCTTTTGCCCTTTTGTCGCTAGAGTTCGCTGACAAAAGTCGAAAAGTAATTAATGCTGCTACTCTACTCTTTATTGTTCGTAAAGTAACTGCAACAAACAAAATACTGCAAATTTGGGATCACCCAAGTATCAACAAACTTAATAAGCGGTCATTACTTAGCCAAACCAAAATTACTAGAGGCCGATGCTAATCAAGATCTATTCGACTCATTAGTGGCTAACGAGAACTTAACTAGGGTCATCCCTGTGGGCTTTTACCCTAAAAGCTGAGGTAAGTAATTCTTATTATAGGAGCTACACTTGGTTCGGCACGCAATTTCTCTTATGTTTTTAGGATTGGATTTAATTGGGAAAAATCCAATCAGACGCTGTGAGAAATGGGGAGATGTAGAGACATTTCAAGTCAAGTCAAGCATCAGCTCCTCTAATTAAGATTTCATAGGCATAGGCAGCTAGCCTGAACATAGCTGTTTAGCTTAGCAAAGCTTGCAGGTAATGATTGTAATTGCAGATAGTTATAACCGAGTGGTATGACCGTTGGACTGCCAAGTCAAAGCGCGACCTTTAACTTTGCAGTCCAAACCGCGGTACTCACTAAAGTCTTTACGGATTCATGTGCATATAAAAAAATAGTTATCAGTTGCTAAGAATGGTGACAGAAAACATCGTGAGAAAACCGGCACACCTGAGAGATTTTTGAAGAAAACGATTGTAATACCGTTATTATGTACATTATTTTGTCCAGCTGACGATGACGTTGCAGACGCTAGGTCAAAAGAAAAGTGAGGAAACCTTCTGCTTGTTTCCATTCATCTGATAGAATTACACAATGCAAACCACACAGGAAGTAAAAGAAAATGACCACACAAAAATTAGAAGATTATTAATACTACTAAATATTACAATAAGTAGAAAATGAGTAACGAATTCCAATTTGCGGGCGTGCGGCTGCCAACCGCGTCATTTGCAGTGGGTTCCGTACGTATTTGTGCGGTTCTCTATTTACGCCCAGCGAACCCTGATTACGGGTACTGCTAATGGTAGGCGGTGTATGCGGTGTACAGCTGTTATTTTGATTTGTTTATCTGTTATACAAATAAATGGTTTTGATTAGGTACGTTATTTTTGCGTATGATTTCATCATGGTAATGAAATTCAAATATTGTGGTGTTTGAACAATTTCATGAATTTGAATTGTTGTTTATAATTTTGAGTGTTGGATTGTAATCAATTGATTTAACCACCAGCAGATAATACTAATAATACACAATATACTGGTTCATAATTAATGGTCATTTCATGTTTATAATTCTGTTATTTTAAAGGTTTTATCGTAGTTTAGAATAGCCGTTCCTGCGTACTGTACTACATATATTATAAACATACATAAAGGTACCTTTTGCTTAGAAAAAATGCATTAAATACTATAAAAATTTATAATTTAAATTAAAAAGTAAATTATTAAAATTTGTAACTACCTCAGCACACGCGCCTTGGTTCTGTAGTTAATGGTAAAGGTATATAGTAAAGCATTTCTCCTGTAATTTTGTACTAACAAGCTTTCTTAATTATAATAACGCAACAGGGGTCTGAAGATTCTGGAAAATAACATTAAACAATGAAATACTTTCAGCAATAGCGACAAAGACTGTTTTGCTTGAGTAAAAGTTGAAATATGCTTTTACATTACATGCAATTATATTTTATAATAATAATATGGACTGACGATATCGTCGGAGTTGCGGGCGACCGGTGGATGCAAATGGCAAGTTGTCGTTCATTGTGGCGTTCTAAGGGCTTTGTCCAGCAGTGGCCGTCTTCCGGCTGATGATGATGAATTTGGTATGTCAGGATTGTAACAATATTTTTAAAGAACGTGACTTCATGACGGTATATTAAAGAATTTCGGTAATATTACCTTGGGTATATATATTACCAAGTTGACTCATTAAATTATTATATATGCTACTAAAAAATAAAATCTAACTAATAAAACTTCTGTTTAGGAAACACGAAGTCAAACATCATAAAGAAATTAAATCAACAATGCAAAATACCAAGAGCCCATAAACAGTCCTAACTAGCTAACTTTTCTAAAGGCCTATTAGGAACGGTTAAACAAAAAAATCGTTTATTTATCACTAAATTACCTTCTCTTCGTTTAAATAAAATATCCCACGCATTCATAAAACAAACTTGAACCAATACCTAAGAGACCTCATAAATATTGAAATCTATAAAACGTTTTTAATCAAGCGTTATCAATACATTCGAGACTGTATCATTTACGTCGGGACAATGGAAATGTGAACTTTCCAACGGAAGCTTTTAATTTCAACTTTTTCAGCGTACACTGAGGGTTATTGATCACCGGACCGTATTAAAACGCAAACACGGGCGTCTTAATTTGCATATACTTGTAGGGTTGTCAACTTGTCATGTATTTTTGGTCGAATGTGTTTCTAAGAAAATCCAGATACACCATCATTTTACGCTTGCCTATTCTTATTGGACCGAACATTTATCACTGCGTTGGCTAGATTCTTGGTTGAAGAATGGTTATGAAGATGTATGTACGTAATAATGACATTGATTTAGTCACATTGGATGGCAGTAAATGCCGCATGAAAATACCCTATAGGTTATCTGATAGCACCAAGCAAACTTGTACCAGCCAATTATTTTAATAATAATAGGAGAAATAAATCCAAGAAAGTTAAAATTGCGCCTTTGAACGACTTACGATGTCACGTGGGGTTTCTCGTCTAATTAGGTTTATTTTCAATTAAATAAATCCGTTTCACTGTCAGCCTTTCAAAGGTTTTTAATTATTGAATCATGTATAACGGACGAATGATATCAAAATTTCTAAATATTGTAACTTGTACTTGTAACACTTGTGCTTTCAATTTTTCTATATTGTTATCCTAACAGCTAATAAGTCCTAAAATGTGTCAATCAAATATTTTCTACGAAAGCCACCTAATAAATCAGGGAATTTGTTTCATATTAAATAAATTCAATTACAAACTACGAGCTTGCGACAGCCCTGCGTGATGAATATGTAACATCAAGTGATATTAAAACATCAAGTGCTATTTACAACGGCCGGTGAACTGTGCGTGTTCGTAAATTATTCTGTATCTGCTGTCGACATGAGGCTTAACGTTATGTCGTAACGTTCATGATAAAAGATTCGATGTGATTTCATCGATATTAATGTTATAGTACAAAAGTTGCAAATTATCTTGTTGATGAAAATGTGACAAGCTTCT
The DNA here is from genome assembly GCA_905340225.1 of Abrostola tripartita. Taxonomy (NCBI): domain Eukaryota; kingdom Metazoa; phylum Arthropoda; class Insecta; order Lepidoptera; family Noctuidae; genus Abrostola; species Abrostola tripartita. The sequence goes on from HG996494.1 coordinate 5,989,772, forward strand.
TCTTTAGACTCAACTAAATCAGACAGTGTTATTAGGGGTTTTAGTGAACAATTTTTCGTTTATAACAATATTGTCACGTATTTGCATTCATGACATTTTATTTTATGTATGTGTTTTAATTTTCTTCCATACGTTAACGTGAAAATGAGTACGAAGCGATGAGTCGATATGAACTCTAAAATTTCCCTACTTAATTTTATTATGTAATAATAAGTAATTATATTTAATTCATGGAACACATTTGATATTCAGAACCCTATTTTATGACATGAAATTAACATCAGTTTGTCATTACTAAGAAATGCCTTTGTAAGCCAGTAATATTCACGTTTGAGTTTCGTCTCAGAGTTCTGTTTCCAAGTTTCTCTCATCAATTCCAAGAATTCAAGATTAAGTCGGCTGCGCGAAAACTTTCCAAAACTGTACACCTGTACATTTACCTACTTATAGTTAGGAACTGTGTAAGGAAACGTTGAAAATGCTGACTTACCTAAAATATTTAAAGCAGAACTATTGTAGTTACTCTTAGATTGACAACCTATGTATTAATATCTTTAATATTAAATACATTTGTAAAACATGCATAATACAGCGGAAAAGTAAGGAATTATGAGTAGGAACTTATTCAATGTCTAAAGTAATTGCAGGGTCAATTTAATTAAATGTTGCTGCTAATTTAGCCCGCTTGATATTATAAAAACCTTAGCCTAATGAACACCGTAAGATAGAGTAGGAAGGTAGTATAGTAGTTTCTTCTCGTTAATAAACTCCCTTGACCTGATTAGGGGATAATGTTGTTAGGGACAAAAAATTAGCTTCGCTATCATAATTTTCTTAACTAGACTGGTTGGAAAATATCTGTAGCACAAGTTCACCTAAGGATGGCCAGGAGAGGCGGCAAGCAAGCCACAGGGGGCCGTACGTTATAACAATTTGTGGGAGGCTTACTACGTTGAACAGGGGACATATTTAACAACTAAATATATAACATTTAGGTAAAGGACGCTGCAGCTATGGACGAAGATGGCGAATAAGAAGAAAGAACTCTAGGTATGTAGACCTGTCATGTTATATTAAGTTATAACTAGCACTAATTATTGTAGACAAAGATCAGAAGGTCAGAGCCGACAGAGCGTCGGGATTTATGAAGATACATTAGTAAAAAGTTAAGTAGGTACCTATTGTACGCGACAGTTCGACATGGCGACATGTCGAGATAATATATGAGACGCGAGCGAGGGAACACCCAGCATACCGGCACATTGCCCATCTTAGTCTTAGTGCTGCACGAGTCCGCATCGAATTCGATCTCGGTAGTCGTCGTCTCGATCGTTGTTGTTGTGTATGAAAATGACTACGGTTGCTTCCTTGTTACGTGTTTACATAAAATTGCCATGTCGACATGTCGTGTACTATACATGTTACGTAAGTAAGATATTTTGCTGAAATTAATCTTAAATCTTAACCCAGCCTGAAACATATCCTTACTTGTATGTAGGTAGGTATTTTTGCAGAAACTCGGTAAAGTACCTACTTAAGTACTATTTTTTGCTCTCGAATAGCAAGTGGCCGTACTGATTAATAAAATACTATTTGATATGAATCAATGTAGGCTTAAAGATCAAACTGGAAAATTGAATTATTAGTGTGTAGGTATTATAAAAAATGACAGATTCAAAATTTGTTAAGGTTGTATTCTTAGACGAGAAAAGACCGCAAACAGGAAAACGTTGCTCTTTTATTAGTAGTTCTTGCCATTGCAACAATGTCTTTTGATAATAAGTTTAACGTTTATACGTAGTCCAGACTTAGATGATATTAGGACTAGTGTGCACTCCAATATTTTAATTTATCGCAAAAGCAGTACTTTACATTACTAATAATTGTGGGTAGCCTAATTATAAGTCATATAATTATCCACACCACTGCCTACTACTTCGGAGAGTACCTACAGGCGTGATGTTTTATTATGTCTAAATTAAGTAAAAAGTAATAATTCAATAACTATAAAGAATAGTTGAAGGTTTCGTAACGACTAAAAATCATTTTCATGTAGTCTGATTCATTCTGTGTAAAACCTTATACAAATCAATTAGATTGTCTCGTTTTAAACATGACTGTTTTGTCTTACTTGAAGCGAGTCGACATCGTCCTTCATTCCTTATGTACCTATTACAAACTGATCATAGACAAAGATAAAGTCTGTCGTATGTTTTCTTCCTTAGCAAACTTTATTAAAATGTTTCCACTAAGTGAAAATAGTTTAGATATTATCTAGCGACGGCTAGGGGTGAGTTTATAAGTTTAAGTTTCGAAGCGTTTAAAGAGTATTTATATAAGTTAGTGCAAATACAAGTACGTAAGTGAGTGTTAGCTATTATAATATATAGATTTTAGGTACATTATTACAATTAAACTATAGGTACAGGCCACGACGAAGATTAGTCTGAACTCTGATTTATAATATCTGTATAGGTAAAGGATAGGTTGCTGCCTATTCACCCAATATCCTTACCAAATGAGGTACATTTAGGCTGCCGCATACCGTAGCCGGGACATCCTTGTATTTATTATTTCACTTCAAAATATTGTATATTTTTAACCGACTTCGAAAAAGGAGGTGGGTCTATGTTCGTATGTATGTTTTTTTGTATTTTTTTTATATTAGGTAGATAAAATTAAACTAAGTCATACCAATATCTGTGGCGGGTGATGTGGCGCAACTAGTTTGCATCAACGATGTATGAAATAGAGTCAAGCTATAGCCAAGATCAATAGAAATTTAATTAAAATAAGTTTTTTGCCTTACTTCTAAGAATAAAACCTAATTCTAGTTCGTTTGCAAATCTAAGATAGGTACTCATAGAAAACTAAAGTAGTCTGTGATTGATCATAAGTCTCTCTATTTATAGAATATAATATAATATCTTAAAACGAATATCTGTCTCAGATTTCTTTGTTTTATTTCAGCGTTTTCATTAAGTTTTGTATTCTCTTTATTAATCTAGCGAAATGAAGACCCGCCTTTATAGGTCTCGTTTGCGTATTCCAGATTAAATGAGTATTCTTTTGAGGATACTATACCTACCTATAGAGAGCAAACGCCTTAATTAACAAAAGAACAAAGATTTGCTAGTATATTATGTTTTAAGCTTAGAATAGCTAAATTATTATGTAAGTAATATTATTATAAGCCATGTCAGAGGCCTACAGGCAGGTTAAACTCCGGAACTAGGTTGTGCGTTAATCATACGATAACAAGAAGAAAAAGTAATATTACATATTTATGTAACAAAACTGACGTATTAGGTAGATCATGTCGCAAGTTCAGAACCACCCCTAGCAATAATGCCTAATTGAGCGTTTAGCGCACACAGGGTAGTGTAGCCAACGAAGATGTTACTGAATGGCTAATCTCAACACCACAGTACGAGCTATTCCTAAATAGCAGAAACCTAATAGAGCTAATGCGCGTAAAATGAAATGTTTTGTATTGTTTAGCAGATAAATAAACACATATAAATTATATTAGTCTAAACAAACAAAAAGGCAGCGTTAACACCATGATTCAATATTTCCGAGATTATCATTAGGTAGACAAGAATTGATTGTGTATCATAATAATGAAGATGAAACTAATAGACCAGTTTCTTTATTATGATGATAATTATATAAGCTATCTAAACAATATATACGGACTTGCACCCCTTCACGCTGAAGATATTTATAATCTCGGTGCAAATCGCAGTGGTTTCTTTGATGCTTATAATTACCTAGTTCCTTTGATCTTCAAAGCTGTGAAATATTCAACACTTCAAGTTTGTTTTTAAAGTTTGTGGAAATATTTGTTGCGGTTGGTTACGTGCTTGTGAAACACAGCGAGAGGTCAATTAAATTATTATTCAATTCACGGAGAAGTATTTTTTACAGCACATATTATTTACATATTTTAACGACGCAAAGACGTGGTGTTGGTATCTGTGGTTTATTGAGCGAATTACCTGCATAGGTAATGTAGGTAGGTATGCAGTAGATTAGTCCAGTTTAAGGCGAGAAAAATATATGTATACCTTACATATTATATAGTTGGAAGAGCAACGCTACGGATTAGCGAAGGACGCAGGTACTAATCTCGCTCGTATCTGTCATTTCTCAAATTCCCTATATAAATTTAAAGAAAAAATATCATTTACTAACACCAGATACGTATCTTGCAAACAATCACGCATATAACCAAAAGTCTAGCCACTGCACTGGAAGCCTGGGTTACTCACATCAACTTGTGAATCCACGTGTAAATAAGCTCGTTATTTTCATCGTTCCATTTAATAAAACTCAAACAAAAATGCTTTAAGCCCATGTTAGTTTATTGGCGTACAAAACTACTCAAATTTTTTACCAGCTAAAAGTTCACCGATAAAGTTGAAAAGTATAACTAGGATTGCGAGCGAACATTGATTTCCGAGCTAGCCAGGACTAACGCCTGAGCGAGGCTGTGCTCTAAATTAAATCGTTCCTTTTTATGACGCCTATAAAGAGCGCCACAAAAATTCAGTTTTCTTGTTAATCCCACGAAGCATTATCACGTAATAAAGCAACAAGCTCCTTTCCTAGGATAAAACTAACCTTTTATGTTTGTGTACTGGCTTCTTATCATGAAAACAGAGTCTGTAAGGTTCGAATCTTCTTTTTCTTCTTCGTATTGGCATGAGACAAATGTCACATGGAAACAGCTCATTCCGTGGTGTATTGTAGTGGTCAGTCAACAAGAATGGTAGCGAGGGTGACCGTCCAAGGTACGCCGGACGTATTTAGGTATAGGAAAGGACCGAATCGAAAATATTTTCTAAACGTGTATCAAAAAAAAGTTGTTTTCATAGATAAGATTTGCATTTCTAGGATCTCATAGTAAACATAGTATTGAGTAATGCAAGTCTAAAATAAACTATTTTAATTAATGTACACTTCATGACAGGTTCCTTCTAAGTGAGTTAAGTAGCTGTACATGTACTTACATAAATCATGAAATATTTGTTCTGTGCAATCGAATACAGCGTCAATCGATTCCAAGTTGTCTTGTTGAACAAATAAAAGTCGTAGAGACACAGGCATCAAGTGCTTTGATACCTCTTAACATAGGAGAGCATCGCTTCAACATTCAGCGTATTGAGATTAAATATCGACTTTTGAGTTATATACAACATTAGTCGTATAATATTAAAGATAATAACTTACTACTATTACAGGATAAAATAAAACAAATAGGTATCTTTTAAAGTTAGTGTAATGAAACTTTTGTTTAGAAGACTGATCTGATATCATTATGAGTAGTAAAATCTTTTTACTGATTTAAATGTCAGGGTATATTTTTTATTCTACCTACTATTGAATACCGTATCGCTGTAATTTCGCCGTAATTTCTTGGAATAATGGTGTTTACTATACACACGGAAATGTTTCTTCATTATTTTTATAAAGTAAATAAAATCTTAGAACTGTATGTTTCTAGAAATAATAACGATACTTATTATTACGTAGCCATCGTATATTAAATGATTCAGTAAGTTAAAAAAAATCAAACAGATATGTACCTATACCAAATCAAACTCAACCTGATTTCGTCACTTACAAGACGTGGTAGTAACAAAAAATATGCGACATCACAAACACATAATTCTATATAAGGACGCAATCATTTCAATGGGATCACGACGGAATAACGCGCTGTTACGCACATTATACAGACAACTGACACACTGACTGCAGCATTGAACAACCATGACAGTGAATGTTATGTTAGTTATGATATTAATATATAAATCATTATCATCAGCCGGAAGACGTCCACTGTTGAACAAAGGCCTCCCCCTTAGAACGCTACAATGAACGACAATTACTTGCCATTTGCATAAAAAAATTAATACCTACTTCTAATGTAGTTGATAGATAGTAACTGACTATTAGTCGTTTTTGTGTTTTAATTGGTAGGTATTAGTCTCTTCTATAATATTATAAATGGGTAGGTACATGTTTGCGTGTTATGGGTCCATATCCATCCGATTTCCAAAATTCCTTCTGTAATATTCAGAATGTAAACCTTAAATACACAAAAAAATCCAGGCAAGCAAAGTGCGATCAGATCCTAATACAAAATAATCCCTATAGATAAAAAAACAGAATTTCCGAGAATAAGTAATATAAATAAGTGCGGAAGTTAATGTTGGATTTTCTTTCATCACTGACGCTCATTTTCAGAAAAACCTACGCTCTGTTTCCCTGATAACGCTTGATAAATAAACACTAAATACTAGGAATGAAATAAAATCATAAATTTTTGCTGAACTTTGTTTGTTGTTGAGTTATACTTAATATGATTTGGATCATTATACCTACTTTTCGTAACATTCTTGTCCATAGCACCCTACTCTGTATTACATGAATTTAATCTCTCTGCACAAGTTTTGTAAAACCCGAACAAATAAAGTATTTTCTATTCTACATCTAAAGGTATGGGGTCAAGATAAATTTTAGTCTACGTGAGGCGCACACAAAACGTAGCTTGCCAACTATTAGGCCAGTGAAGCGTCCCACAATCGTCACAACGTCTCACTGGCGGATGTTAATGTTCGCAATTTGAAGCCAGACGTTGACGAATACAGCTCTTCGTTCGAAACCGGTTAAAGTCTTTGTCACACGGAATGCGGACGCTAACGTAGCAGGGACTTTTGGCGACCTTAGGCATTGTAGACCACTTGAAGCCAAGAATTTTCCTGAAGTAGAACATTTATTCCAATGTTACTACAGGCAGTGGGTCAAGGCTAAGCTCCCAAAATTCGTTTAACTCCGCTGTGTCAGAAACGAAATTATATATGCATACGTCTCGCAACTAACAATGAATGTAATCCGCGAGCCCGGCTACGAGGCTGCGTAAATTATTTTAACCGTAGCGCGGTCGCTGCGCGGCTGTTCAGCGGTCACCGAGCGATACACCTACATAGGTATTTTTCAGAGAGCGATACCGGTATTTTATTAATAGCCACACAGAACCTGGGTAGTGAGGTAGTGACGATATATTGAACATGTGGTTTGCTCATCACCGCACCAACTGTACACTCGAGTTTCGTAATTTCGTTCCATTTTCAATAAGCATTCAGTGTGTCGCAAGCTTTAGTTCAAGTTATATGAAATGACACTTGTAACCACCAAAGCAGTATGGAATCAGAAACTTGTAATTATTGGGTGCATCTTAAGATATAAGTACACTCGTACAAATTAACTTTGTGTGTAATAAACAGCCATTTAATGTATTCGTTTGAAAGGGTAGTGTAGATTTAGGGAAAACATTTTCTTACCAATAATACTACTGAGCTACTTAGTAATTTTATGCTAACTTCATTTAGCTAGACGTTATTAACTAGGTAGTGTTAGTACTTAGTATTGATTAGTTAGTCGTGAACTTTAAATTCATTTAGTAATATAATGACTTTGAAAGTCGACAGCTACATAGATTTAATCTATAGTTATTCAAACTTTTGATTATTATTGATGTTTAATACCTCAATAGGCAAGAAATAAAACTATCGCCATGCCTAAATAAAAGTTTTACGTAACAGGTTAATCGATTTAGCTACATCCTCCTTTTTGAAATGAGTTGAAACTGCGCAGTAAACATACATACGTAATGAAACGTGCGGTGTCTCGGAGGCAAGCTAAATCTCTGGTTATAAATGACGCAAGTTTTAATTGTACGGTACGAAGGAGTGGTCGCGTCTGTTGTAACACTGTCCTGTGATTTGTTCAACGATTTGTTGGGCCAAATGTTTGGTCGCATTGTTTGACAGTTACATATTATACATACATAATATATATAATCTTTATAATTTTCCACGCATAAGGCCATATGTTGGTCAAATTGCTGGCTAGAAAACCAACGATATTAAGAAGCGTATAATCAGTACGCATCAAAACTATTTCTATCTCATTAATTTTCACACAATATTCATACTCCTGTGCACTCCATATCTAACATGATGCTGTTCAAGAGATATGAAACCGAATGCGCTAAGATAGTCAAGCATAACATGTTGCCGCACTAATCGCTCACAAGGTAAGTTTTTGAAGCAAAAGCACTAGTTTGGGGATAAAGCCGGTAGTTCGATTTTAACCCACAGTCGATGATATTAGCTTTTTCGGTTAGAGCGCGATGTAACCCGGCCTTGGAACTTTGCCAGATAGATAGCTATTGGTTTGCCCTTTATTAGGTTGTGATTAATACCGTCAGCGGAGATCTGTGGAGGTTGTAAAGCTTTGCGAATTATCTCTTCGCTTGCAGGCGTGTTCATTAATTATTTTTTTATCGATTTACTGAGTTGTTGTTTGATTTTTTGTTCACAGGAAAAAGTCAAAGTTAAATTGTTACTTGTTGGCGTAAATCTTGTGAATAAATAGGCTTGAATGTTCAGTTTTTTAATTGGCTAGTCAATGTTAGATTATTTTTAATGAGAAGGAAAACCATGACATACCTTTATTCTATATTTTTGGAATCTTACAAACGTCTTTTTAAATATTTTGAGCGTAACATTAAACAGGTTTGCTAAAATGAAAACTAGGTTAGTAGAAAGCGTCATACTAGCGCCGAGAAATAATATTTGCAGCAAAATATCGACAGAATTATTCACCTACAAACTGATGTAAAAATACTTCCTTAGCAAAAATATAGTTAGCCTAGTAAGCTTCCGCTTGCCTCCCAAGATGGAACTAATTTATTTAATGAGAAAAGCCGCCGGCTACCACTTCAGTTGGGATTTAGACTGCGAAACTTTATTCTGTGCTCAAAACTTTTCTGTTAATAATTCTTGTGCTATATTGTGAAAACAACAATTACCTGCCGACTTGAATTGATGTTTGTTTTATTAAATTTCGAAGATTCCTCTAAATTGACAGCTGACTGCCTCGTTGGTCTAGTGGTCGCTAAGCGCGACTGCTGAGCATGAGGTCCTGGGTTCAAATCCCGGGTCGGGCAAAGTGATACTGAGTTTACCATTAGGTAATTCTCAGTAGCAGCACGGAGTCTGGATTTGTGCCCGGTTGATGGCAATAGGCTCGCCCCCTATTACATTGGGACTTACAACATAATATAAAATACTAGCGAAATGTGGGTGTAGGTACTATATGTTCACCTCTGCCTACCCCTTCGGGGAATACAGGCGTGATGTTATATGTTATGACAGCTGTTACTGGCCATTACCTATGTTATTCTATAATTTAGCTTATTATGTAAAAAAGAATGCAATAAGTAAGCCAGCGCTGCGTTGAAATTCTTGAGAAATGTTGACATTATTTTTAACACAGAATTTTGTAGGAAAATTGCTACTCATTATAGCTTAGAAAAATGTCTTTATTGAAATTGTCAGTACAAAATTAAATATTCCTACTGACAAGAAGTGACAAGTAAGTTGCTGTAATAAGGTAGATTGACCAACAAACCTAGGCGTTGTGACTCAAGGGTGTTTTGCTTAAAACAAAAGTTCTACGATTTTTCCTTTTAAAATATTTCAATATTAAATACAGTAGGTACACACATCTTTATCATCTGACTTTTATATGTCACGCTAACTTATAAAAGTAATAGTAGGTACCTAACTGTCGATTTGAAACTAAAAACCGCACACACAAAAGCACACGAAGTAGTAAGGAACGCCATTTTGCAGCCTTGATACCTCTTTCGCTTTATCTCGCCTCATTAATCTAAGCACTCTTGGATTTATGGCGAGAAGAGAGGCAGATTATTTTACAATTAAGAATGAGTTAGATGACGGTTTTTGTAAGCGATATATCCTATACTTATTGTACGACAGCGCATTGTATGACATGCACTTATTTAAAATTTAATTTTGCCCGTGTTTAAACTATAATATTAAGTTCAAATTTAAATTAGATTATCACTGTAGTGCTCCCCGAAGAGGCAGATACCTAAAACTAGTTATATGTAATATACTACGAGTATACATGTACTTCTCCAATTATTATTATATTAGAGAACGGAAATTTTCCGTTCTCTAATCTAATCTACATTTAAACAACAATAAGATACAGAAAATAAGCCAAATTATTTATTCGTGAGGTCCGTAGAAATTTGAGTCTAGGCGTTTGGTATTCATTTCATGCCTGTGAAGCTCAACGACAATACAGAAGAAAAGCCTAGTAAGGCGAAATTGTCTTAAAATAATAATTCTTGTGCTAAAAGCGTCATCACAATAGTTCTATGTTCTAGTAATCATACTATGATTAAAAACCATGCACATAGTTAACAAGCTTTGCCAAACACAATGCTTCAATACAACTGAATATCTAGTCATTAAATACATCACTGTGGTCGCTATACATTGACAAATCAAACATAATGCCCTATAAGTCAGTTCTACTGTAGATATCCAATAAGGATACCACGCATTGCATTCGCCATACCGTCTGATACGAGGCCTTACATATTCTATACATGAGGCCGTTGCTAATAGTCCATTAAGTTGCCACGGCACGCGATGCCGCCGATCGGTTTGTGTTCATATTTATTGTTGGCGACGAAGGATTAGGGGCACGAGAACAGCGGATACGCTTCTTGAATCATTTATTTTTAGGTATTAGGTACTATATGATACGTATTTTAGTCTATTTTTGCAGCTTCAGCTATTATTGCGTAACATGTCGACAGTAAAGGAGAAAACTAGAAAATAAATTATTTCGTATCTGAACCGTTGTGTCAGGATGGGCTCGGCTTAAACTTGTAATTCAACGAAGAAATAATTTACGTTCTATTTTTAATTAACTGATTGTGTGTTAATTTAGTTATGTTTAATCGTCGCTGACAAACTAACTTGCTCTTAAAAATATAAAGAACTCTTCTTTACCGCATTGTTGTTTATTATTAAACAAGCGTGCATTTCCTGGTGTAAACCAGGGCGCATATAGATACCTAACATAATCAAAACACAGCAAACACAGCACTGATAGTCGAGTGGTATGACCGTTGGACTGCCAAGTCAAAGATCGCAAGATCAAATCCCGGCACGCACCAATGTCTTTTCGAATGCATGTGCGTACTATAAATTAGTTATCAGTTGCTAAAACGGTGAAGGAAAACATCGTGAGGAATCCGGCACACCTGAGAGATTTTTCAACGGTGTGTAAAGCCATGTCAAAGGCCTACAGGTGGTTTAAACTCTGACACCAGGTTGTTCATCAACCATACCATAAGAAGAAGATAATCAAAACAAGCAAATGAAATCCATAAGTTCCAAATATTTGTTTTGTATCAATGCTGCATTGGTGAAGGCAAACAAACTAGCTACGTTGTAAAGAGCTGCATAGAACGTCGACTTTTATTCGCAAATACACCACCCGCCAGCCTCCTAGCCCTACATTGAAGATTTACGCAGTATCGGAACACGGAGCATGTTGACCTAGCAGTTCAAATCTGTAGTTATGTGTTTACCGCCACGTACCTACGTATTGTTCGTGCTGTTTCGTGATTTGCTGCAAGTTACCGATGAGATTTGGCATTTCCATTATGTTTAGCTTTGTGATGTTCGATAGATAATGTGTTTCAATTCCAGGAATAAAGACATGCGCATCGAAATTACTAATATGCATTGTCATTCAGTGGTTTGCTTTGTTGTTTGTTGTCCTTATTAACTATGCTTTCACAAAACAGGTAAATTAGCTGTCTGCAAAATAGAAACAATAACTGTGTAAGTGGTGTGTACCAGATCTATTAAATTCTGTATTTGTAATTTGAATACCTATTTATGTGTGTGTGCCAATAGTAATATCTGTTCATAAAAAAGCTTTGCGCGATATCAAGGTTAGGGAAGCGAATACAAAACTTTTCAGGAGTTATACCAACCAGGCCACGGCGCCTATAAGTTTATCATTATGAAAGAATATTCAATACATTATAGGTATACCCATCATAAAATTACACCCAAAAACCGTTTATTTTTTCTACTAGCATTATCTAGTGCCTCAAGAAATATTCAACCCTCATGTATTTTCATTGTTATCGCCAGAATAAACAAATAAACGGAATCGAATAATATGATATTTCGCTAAAAATACTTAAGCCGAATTGTATTATTTCGGCATTTTATTACAGGCATGTCTGTGTACTTAGTTAATACAGATATTGTTAACACATTAACGACCAAGCTGATTAAAACATCTTAATTATTGATTATACTTGAGACTTTGAAACGACTTTTGAATGTAACGACTGAACTTAAAAAATCTCCAACAAACGAACACTCAAAGTTCTACAAATAGTCCGATAATTTCAAAGGCTTTCTTAGAAACTTTATTCATTAAATTTTCCCAGAGATGTAATCTATTTGACACACCTGACAGCTGGTGGGACTTTCCTACAGATCTGTTATTAATTGAGGAACGAATAATTTATGAGATGTAGCGATCATCGATGCGAATTATTCGTTATCTCGCTATTAGGAGCCTGTCGTTAGGGTAACTGGTGACTTCCTTGTATGGTATTCGGAGCAGATACTGAAAATACGAAATGTATAATTTACGTCACACCAATATCGTTGCGTGTGGCATAACAACAATGGGAGCTTGTTGAATGAGGATTATGTCATCACATTATGCATTTACATGCGCATTGGATAAATAACTTTTTTTTAATTTGTAACACAGCTTATATACGATCGACCTACATATGTACATGCAGGTGTGATTTCCGTTTCGTAGTAAGTAGGTATAGGTCGAGCTTTATAAAAAGAACACTTCACAAAATGATTGTAATTCAGGCTGTTTAATAAAACTACTGAGCCGAGTGGTATCCGGCCTAAAATAGACCACCCCCTTTCCTCCCGTGAGTGTCGTAAGAGGCGACTAAGGGAAAATTCTGAAGATGGGCAGCAGCGTCTTCTGTAACTTCACCACCAATACTGCGATCCACAAGCCGCTTGCCAAGCGTGGGGATTATGGCAACCCCTCTCAAATAAGGGGGAGGCCTTTGTTCAATAGTGGACCTCTTCTGGCTGATAATGATGATGGAAGAAACTACTTAAAAAAAACGACAGCGGACAGGCTGGCACCTTTTTTTATTCATCACCAATTTAGTAATTCTAAAGACGATGGTAAATATGTACGTATCAAACTATATACGTTTTTGTTTATTAGGTATCAAACACAAAGTTAAATAGTTATATCGTTGATTCTTATTGTATTTACAAATACGTACCTAATTTCATTATGTTCACCGAATGATACTGAACACAACCAAAACTATTTAGTATCCAATCCGTTTCCCGCAACACAAGTGCATTTCGGAACCGTTTGATGGTTTACGCTAAATTTGCCAATGAGATATCGTATCGGATTTATGGCTTGTAAAACCCGATGAAAAGGATACGCCAGTGTCTGAGGGAACTGAAAAATGATGTCGCCGTACATTCAATATAGGCTTGTAGGATAATAGGCGGAGCTCGTATCAAAGGTGTATTAAGAATTGAGATAGACGAACGAGAAAGATGGTATATTTCTATTTCGGATATTTGAAGTTTTGAACTGAATATGATTTAAATGTATTGTATTTTACGTTTATATTATTTTATAAAAGTACACACATTGAACAAAACTTATAGTAGTTGGCGATCACTGATACACTCGTTACTCACATTTTTACGCGTCTCGCAATCCACACCTTGTCACGTTCGGTAATCTACATTATAGTTATCAGTGTAGTCCGTCTAAGTTTTATTTATACAGCCCAGAAGTACCCCTTACACACGTTGATAGGGAACTGGAGCTACATAATATCTGGTACCTATATACAACCACGCAAACTTTTTTTTTTCAATAAAAGTATGTGCAGGGATAAAATCATAAAACTGATTGTTTGGGTTGTTATTTCAAACTCTTTGTACGATATAGCGGAACGGTGAAGAATCTATACAGCATTGAGTGACATAAAAAACAAATAGAATACATAAAGCTAGTTTTTTTTTAAACACACCTAAATGTAGGATTTTCAGTATGACAACAATAGATGTATCGTTTAGGTATAAAACCAGGTTTTTTATATCTACCTTTTTTTAATTTCTCCGTATCGTGAGTGCGTTTCACAAACATGAAATATCACAAATCATGTGGATGTCATCTCCTTAATAATTAACTGTTATTTGTTTAAACCACTACTTTGGTTTAATCTCGTTTGTTCAATGCATGATAAATAACAAATTTTGACATAGGTAATTTCTATTCAAATTCGTAAAATTTTAGGTTCGCGGCTAGATAATACTTTTGTTCTTACCGGTGTTTCAGCGAAAAAACAAAAGCAAATAAGTTTTAAATAGGGTAATATTGCTAACATAACAGGAGATAAAATAAAAAGTATTTCTAAATCCCGTGTCTTAAATTGAACAACAAAAATGCACATTTGTATTATAATACCCTTACTTTATGGATGGATACCTCCATACTTTCTTATGGTGCAGATATGGGTGCGCCTAACGGCTCTAATAATGTTCTAAGGGCGAAAGCTACTCAGTAATATTAGCTTTGTACAAAGATTTACGCTTGCTTATAACCATTCTTAAAATCATCGATTTTTATGCTGATCCTACAGTAGGTACTAAATTATACGAGCTTATTAGGCTAAAATATATTTTTTATTTTTCTTTTGTAACTGCTCATCTGCTGTGGGGAAGCATGTGTTTTCCCCAGCAGTGGGACACTTCAGGCTAATAATAATAATAACTGCTTATTACAACTTAAGATTTAGGGTGCATTCACGAGGGATAATACGTAACCTATAGTACCTAATCTAGTGATGGTACCTGCGGTATGTCCGGAGCACCCTGAGCGGCCAGTCTATAAACCTTGTTCTTCTTATGTATATGGTATGAGTCTGGTTGATGAACAACCGGGTATCAGATTTTAAATAGCAAAAGCCGAGATTAACAAACAAGATGGTCGGTACCTCTATTATACATGTTGAATTGTTAACTAATTTCAATGGAATATTTCTGAATATCATTCCTATGTGGTTACTAAGGGTTTCACAAATAATAGTTCGAGAATATCACATTTCAGTTTAGTGGAGGCACAATAGTCCGCAATAGCCTCACTTGAACGCCGTGCATTCACACAGGTTTCAAGGAGAGAATTGCATAGTAGTATCCGTCATTACTTCTGTACGAGTATTGTGACTGACTTACCTACGTTACTCATATAACTATTTGAATCTCAAAATATACCTTATCACGTGTACATAGAGTTTGTATAACAATGCGTTTTCATGTGGGCGATGTTTAGTAGCTTGCTGGTTACTTGTGGTGCTTGGTCTAAAATCAAACAAAATCAAACTTAAGTAATCATTAGATATTTCTGAAATAATGATAACTTATGACTTTATGGGAATAAAAGTGTTGAAAAATTACTTCTTGATTAATGGGCAAGTAAAAGTTACGAGTATCTTCTTTCGTATCTTAGTTACAGTGAAATTCGTATGAGTAGTTACGGGTGACTTTAAGTGGTGGTTAGTCTACTTGTCACTTTACTTGTAGATGGTAAAACAGGCCCTAAAACACTTTTCATAAGTATGGAATTCAAACCCAATCCAAGATTTGAATTATCAATTTATTCGCTTTATAAGTGCTTCCTCACTATTTGCGCCATCACCGAGAGTAATTCATTCCTTACCAATGGAACATTCAGAGCTTTAACGTGTATTAAACTGTCCTTGACAAATGACATTTGGAAAAGACAGACAAATAAATATGTTCAAGTTTAATTAACCTTTACGAGGACAGGACGGCTTAACAAACCAATTAGTCACAAGCTCTGAAACACTAAGAATTCCTCTAGTACCGTCATACCGTGGGTACAGGTAATGGGTACGTAGGTACAGATATTTGCGGACTATATGTTAGTGTTGTTTCATCATAGGAATCGCGTAGCTTATCGAGACCAGCCCCCTTACTCTTACTCTTAAAACAGGACAGTTTACGTTGTGGAAGCGAGACGAAGCAGTACACTGCACGTAGCGGCGTCTCGCTTATCTTAAACTGTCCTGTTTTAAGAGTTCATGGTAAGGCGCAGATTATTCTAAATAAAGATGCGGGAATTCAGGGAAGTACCTACAAATGTAACATTTTGAATGCTATGATAAACTTCGAATTTCCTCTATATTCGGCCACCACTGTGTAACTTTCAGGTTTCTAAAAAAATTCCATTTCACGAGGGTTTAAATGCATTCCCGTATAATTTAAAATGTCCGTCAGTTTTAACATATGGGCGCTTATTTACTAACGTTTATGTTTCCACGAGGCTAATATAAATAAGATCCATTTAATACAAGTTTGACCCTACCCTTTAAGGTCCGTTACCCTATTAATTATCCGGCAGATTAAGTATGTTATATGTGCACCCCTAACATAAGAGTGCTTTCATACATGTCCAGAATTCTGTTAGAATGAACCGATTAGTACTGCTCACTAGCATGCGATCTGAAGACCTTTTGATATGTTTTATTCAATCAAAATGCTTTCTTCACAGGCGTTGTTGGTTACTCTAGCATACAACTGAAGAAGTTTGGGTAAACTTTGTAATAAAAACCTATTTAGATACAATATCTTCATGGTCCGACCACCAGTCCTCGCAAGATATGTATATTGTATAACCCAGTTTCTAGTATGTAGAGGTCAGATAGGCATTTAGTAGCTACCGAAGCTAACCCAAAATACTTCGGATGAGACAAGGCATAATTATAATTATTGAGATACCATATAATTATATTTTGCTCAGTCAGTAATAATTTTATAGTCCAAAAGCTTAGCGATCATTAATTTAACAAAGAGACAGAAGGGGTAGACGATATCGTTGAAATGATGCTCATGTCATTCTTGTCTTCCAAATGTAACAGTTTAAGTAGTAGATTAATGACACGTATCATTAATATTCGATATTCATAACATCGTCACACGTCCTTTAATAGCGTCATCCTGTTTTATACGCTAATCCGGTATTAATGAAGCCGCCAATGTATCATTAACCAATGTTCACACCGTTATGTATTATTCAGGGTTTATTGCCAGTGGCCATTTTAATTTGGTTACATTATAAAGTGTAACTTAGTTACAAGTTGTCATAAAGGGTCTTATTTAATAATGAAGTGATAGCTTGGGACAATGGCTATTGTTCACTGGGGTATGTTGAAGTGTTTTTGAACTTAATCATCTTCCGAGGTACTCTATGTTGTTCGTGCCAACTATGGGATTATTCCAACTATGTTCCAATGATACTACTATAAACAATTCTTAGGACCATTAGTAATTATTTGAAGTATTTGTATGGACGTGCTTAAAACACAACCATTTTTATTAGGTAACATACAGCAACCGTTTATATTTAAAAGCGATTTCTTACTTTCACACAAATATCGGTTTGAAAAGATACATTACTAATAGATGTTAATTAAAGATAGTAAATACTGTCCCCCAGCACCAGATATCAACGCTTATTTTAAACTAGAAATGCAAAGACAAAATGACATAATCATTTCACGATCAATACTTTTACGTAACCTATCACCAGTCGTCTGCAATTCCATGTTTTGTATTCATTGGCAAACTGATCACATAAAATCGTCGTCCTCAAAAGCTAAAGTACATTTTATAAATATTGGCATGGGACTTAGTGAAGCGCTAGTACTGTTAGAGTCTTCACAATATCCTTTCAAGGCGCAGTAACCAAAGGAATTTTCTGGATGCTACGTTTTTCCAGATAAAATGTAGGTACTATTGGACATTGGATAACAGTATTTTAATTAAGAGTAAGTAATAAGCTTACGAATGCTTTCTTACATTTTGTGCTACCCTTTGATCAACATCTTCATGATTTTAAATAAGATAGGTATTAGGTATCTTTTATTTAATTATTAATGTAATTTATTCCATAAAAGTTAGCTCACGCCGATACAAGAAAGATAATCTAGGGTAATCTAAATTAGGTATTATCTCGTAGCACAAAAAACAAAAGTACCTAATCTTTTTAGTTCGAACTTTATAGTTATTCAATATCATTTCAATTCAATATTACCTATTGCAAAGTCATATTAACTATAAATAAACGTATTGATAAAATACTGTTATTATAATAATGTTATTAAAGCTGTGTGTGATGTAACAAATTGAAGCTATTATAATCGCAACCACAATTTATAGGCCTTCGTAGTTACGGTTTCAACAGCGAATCAGTTTTTTTTTGTAATGGTTATTTAGATACTTGATAGTTTGATTGTTTACCGAAATCTTTGGCTTTCATTTCACAGAATAAGTCAATACGTTGAAATTAGCTATACAGTCGAACAGGTCAAGTACTGGAAAAAAAAATAGTTCCGCTACAATATTGCTCACTGAGTAATTTGTACATACGATAAAAGTTGTGGTTATGTAACAGTATGGGAGTTGGAGCTTGGAGCTCTAGACGAGTGGTAAAACCGTAGACGAATAGAAAGTTAATATAATGTTTGGGGATTTTTAGAAGACATCATTGAGTCAAACCCACTTTTTTTTTTTCTATTCGATTTCTATTCGTCTAGCATTTTGCCACTCGTCTAAGCGTGTCAGGAGCACGCAAAACAAAAGCTTCAATAGATTGACGTGTTTTTTGATGACATTTCGAACAAACCCAGTACGATTACAAATTGAGTACACATAGAGTAGGTACACAGTAGGTACTATAACGTTTACCAGATTAACAGTAGATTCCGCCTTGATTTATTGTATTCAACGTGACTATAATTGCGATTTATGGCGTTATAAGCATTATAAAGGTCAAAAAAGTTAAATTAGCGCAATCTGGCGCTGCGGTGCACCCTATTATTTTTCATTCTTTAGAACCCGCTCTGTTTTGACCTCAATTTTCGACCGTTTCGGCTTTTGAAAGTCATATACATGACTAGAATTTTTGATATGTGCGATTAAGGAAAGTAAAGTGTAAACGTGGATCGTCGTTATAGGAATTTTGAAAGGTCTTGTATAATAAATGATTTGCTTTTCATAAATTAGGTACCTAGTCGTAGATACAAATGAAAATATTTCCAAAAAAAAGGTCAGAAACTCACAACGTTCATCCCTTTTTCGACCACAACTTCAAAGTTTTGTAGATATATAATTACTTAAACCTACGTTTTAATTTCTTTCACATTTTATTGATAGGTACTAAACAATCATTGCTACTAGGTACTACCTACTATTATATCTGTAGGCAAAACATTGTAACATAGTAAATGGATATCTGTAACGAAAATTATTTATCTAGGGAAATTCAGACATTCGTAAGTTATCAGAGGATATCCAAGTTATTATTACAATACGAATTCCCGAGCGACGCCTGGTGACATGGGTAGTGAAGCCCTGAATATCAGCGGCCATGGGAATACTTCGGCTCCCCCAAAGTAAATCCAAGGTTTATGTAACATTAGAGGAAATAATGGTGATGTGTGGTTTTGCAGAGACGACGGTTCTGAATAATATTTGAATTCGTTTTAGTATTTCTTTTGTCTATTGGTTTTTTTTCGGAGTTGTAGGGCTGAATTGTTAAAACTACGGATAATTATGATGACACCTTCCCCATGATGAGTAGCGTAAAATCATCAAAAAACTAGTGTTCAGAGCCTATAGTGTGAGTTTACTTCCAATAGAATCGACATTTATGAACCGAACAACGATTTGACGTATTATAAATGCCCTAAACTAGGCTATACAAAAAAGGTTTACAACAACAATAACAACAGCCTATAGCTGTCCCACTGCTGGGCAATGGCCTCGTCTCGTATGGAGAAGGATTATGCATTAATCACCACGCTAGCTCACTGCGAGTTGGCGATTTCAGATCATTAAATCTTCACGATGTTTTTCCGACACCGTTAGTCAAAATTATAAAAGGTTTACTGTAACATAAATACTTTAAAATACGGTAAAACCTCTGGAAACTATTTAAGCATCGAAAATATACACCATTGATACCGGGATAAAATCTATATTTATAACCATTAATCTTAAAAACAAACTTTCCAATAATGTATTTACTAGTACGAGGTAAAAGTAATAAATACCAATGCTTTTGCATGGTACAGTTTTCACAAAAAGTTCTCATTCCAACGAATAAAATGTTCCGGACAAAAAAAGAGGAAAAAATACCGCACCCGGAAATAACGCGCGTGACCGGTATACCTTGCAGTATTTTTTTATTTTTTTGTTAATTCATTCGCTTTTGAATACACTTTGTTTCAAATACGTGGTATCAGATTTACATATCCAATTATTTGCATTAGTTGAATTTCAGGCATAATATATTGGATTGCTGAAATAATATTTTATTGAAATAATAAAGACGTTGGGTTGGTAAACACACTGTTTATATAAAAAAAACAACTTTAGAATACGAAAAATTTAAAACCTGATTTAAAATCGTACCCATAGCCCCGTCTCTGGTGCTGGTATCGTATTGTCCTAAACACCACACATAGTAAACTCTTCTGTATTTCTTTAAGCCTACATTTATTGTCTAAAACTGTAAGGAATTACAATCAAAAACTTTATAAACATAAATCATAATAATATTATCCTTAAATAATTCCTAACACTACCTAATTTCCAATTCTAAACAACAAACTTATCTTTCAACAACTAGGTACATACCTAATTAAAAAAGTACTGGTTTCGTGTAAGTGAGAAGAATATTTAAATTTCAAGCGACGCGGATATTCACATGTTTTTTGTTAAGCACTTTAGCCCTGGCTACTTAGTGCATTATCGAGAATAATGCAATAAGCTTAGCAGGCGGATTGTTGATCGTTTAATGTTATTCTCTCTTACTACGTAGCGAAACCGCAATTCTACAATGTACGTATACAACGATTTTCGTACAGTATAAATATTAATAATGTCCTCCAGACCGAATTTCGGTCACGGCGGCCTGTCTCAGCTGAGACTAGCCATCTGCGCAGGAGATATTATAGTGCACAAGTATGCGCGCAGACACAGGTGCACTCCCT
Organism: Abrostola tripartita; assembly: GCA_905340225.1. Taxonomy (NCBI): domain Eukaryota; kingdom Metazoa; phylum Arthropoda; class Insecta; order Lepidoptera; family Noctuidae; genus Abrostola; species Abrostola tripartita. The sequence goes on from HG996494.1 coordinate 6,010,845, forward strand.
ATTCCCTCACTCTCATAATCCGATGGGACGGTAGACCGACACGACCAGAGAGAGATCAGGCGCAGGACCAACAGCTTTACGTGCCTTCCGAAGCACGGTGGGGTCTCGACATGTGAAAACGGTCACCCATCACAAGACTGACCGCGGCGAGCACGGCTTAACCTCGCAGATCGACTGATCTGCCGGGTAGCCGGATAGCTACGAGCCCCACAATATTAGTCAGGTATTAAGATAAATATTAGTCAGGTATTAAGCATTACATGCTTTTCTTTTCTACAACAAAAGAAACAGCCTTGACGGAAAACCTTACAAAAAGGCATCTAAAACACAATAAAAAACAAACACAGCACGTGTCCTATAATCCATTCTACTGCGCTAAAAAAGTTAGTGCGGGCGTGCACCACAATTCGGCCATATTAAATTGGCTGGTAAAAGCGGATTGCTTTTGGTTTATTAGTGGGCTAATTTGATTTTATGTCCGACCACTGCGGTCTTGCCCGTGACTGGAAAAGTAAACAAATGAAGCAGGTTTTTGGGCCTGCCACCCCACTCTCGACTTTATTCTAAAGCTAGGCTTGACGCAGGATTTTTTCATTGTGCTGTAAATTTTTAAATGACTTCGATTGGCGTTTATGTGGCTTTTCCGTTTTTTTGTTCTGTTAGTAGAACTTGGAAAGATACTAATGTATGGCTTTAAGGGCTTGTTTCGTTTTGCGTTGTAACGGTATAGGAATAAATGAAAGTAGCGACGAACGTGACTTTATGGTACAATTTGATTCAATTACATGACCGTCCTCAGTCGCCAGACACCTTAAGTGAAGATTCAGCCGTCAACCGATTGCCCTGAATTTATTTTAAAATCAGGACATATTTAAGTTGGAAAAAAAAAATATACGAGGTATTAAAATAAAGGTAATGTCCGAAAATATAACCTATATTGCAGTATACCTAACTAAAACCTTAAATTTGTGTTCCTCACATCAGTATTACACACGAGTATTATGTCAAACATAGCATAAAAGTCAGCAAGAATACCTCAGCTAAGCGCAGCCCGATGAAAATGCCAGGGAACATGAAATATCGCCAGACCTTTGGAGGTCATCGTCGGTAGAATAGATGGTCCACACTGCATTCTGGTGCAAGTTATTTTAAACATTTTTGAAGTTATGATAGTGTAAATCAAGGCGAAAATTTGGTAAAGATTTTAGATGGCTTAAATAATTAAAGCTGTATGTAAGTTGAAGTAAATAAATGAACATAGAAAAAGCCTGACAATCTGGTGATAACGATATTTTATCAGTGGTAGGTATTTTATTTTTAAAATATGTTTTTCTGCTATTTCTGTTTGACCGGATGGATGTCTTGTACGTATAGCAACAAGCCTTATTGTACAGATTCTTAATACCTCGTATTATAATTTTACGTTAGTTACTATTTCAATTGGAGAACACAACCTATGAATGCAATTTCAGTGACTCTTACATTAGGTATTATATTATTAACACAAACAAAGTTGTATTTAATATTATGTCTGCTGTTAAAAATAATATAATCAGAGAATTAAGCAAACGTTTAATCCCTACATCTTTAACGTTTTATTATCTTTCCTTTTCCCTTCCAACCGTTTACATTGTACGACAATAATGTAAAAAAATAATTGTGAAGTGGAATTCTTAAGGGGAGAGTCTCCGAATCCTCCGAAATTGTTTTGTTTTAGCTTTATTTCTTAGTTGAAGCTTAAATTAATGGTTTGGGCTCTAAAGTATAGTCTTATCTTATCTATTGTTGTGAAATTAGCGTATTACATAACACTTTAAGAAATAATGATTACGTTGTACCTACGATATACCTATTAAGTCAAAATCACTAAAAATTTGGATCATTTGACTGTGTTGTAAGCAGAATTCCTGGTATAATAGTTAGCATTTAAAAATACCTCTCCGTTAACCTGAATACGTCAAAAATAAACAAGGATGAATGTTATGCCCTCCAGTCTGTTATGCTTTGTAAAGATGAACATTCTCTCTACATGTTTGCCCAGCATTGAAAAGCCTACATTTGAAAGGAGCTAAATCTACTTCAGAATGATACGCTATTTTCTTTCATTCTCAGCTAAATGACTTTTGTCTCTGTTTTGTTACACATTTTTCCCCAATACAAGGTCGGCCCAATCGCTAGGCCTTAACAAAGGTCCTTTTCTTAGATCATTAGGCACCTAATTTAATTGCGAGTAGAAAATCCAAGGGTCCCACCGCTTGCCGTGGCCTGAATCTCATTATTCGCAACGAATTGAATTACAAAACTGGTGAGATCACTTTTTAGGGTAATGCAATAAATATGAGACCTTATAGAATAATAATGGTTGAAAGAACACTGATAATGGTTATGCGTTATATTATTTCTCAAACTAAAGTTGATGGAAGCAACCCGCTTTGGTTGCTATTATGCGTGATAGGTTTCCTTTATAAAACAAAGGCCAACGCAGTGCGCATACATACCGTGATAGTGTTAATTCTTTGCTAAAGAATCATGTCTAAAGAAATATATTTAGTAAATACTACAAGCAAGTTATATCAGTATATTTAATTTGATGTACATAGGAAGCATTACCGGTGTGGATTGCTTTAATCGCGCTGTCTGAAGTCATGTCGCTTTTAAATCCGATCAACCGCCAATGCGCACGGTAGCGCGTTGCGTGCCGTATAATAATCGCCTTAGTGGTTATCGCAAATACATCTTAAAAAACAAATGTAGAATACGAAGACGTATATTAATGTACTCATAATATAATACGACCTGATTGGCGCAGTGGCTAAGCGATTAGACTGCTGCGCTAAGGGTTGCGGGTTCGATTCCCGCACGGGGCAATAATTTGTGCGATCCACATCTGATTGTCCCGAGTCTGGGTGTTTGTGTATGTGATATTTCATGTTTGTGAAAACGCACCCACGATACAGGAGAAATTGCTAGTGTGGGGCGACGTTTTAAAAAAAAAAAAAAAAAAACAATATCTTACACGCTTCAGAAGTTTATAAAATAGAAGGCATTATTTTCTGAAAATGCGCGTCAACGTGGGTGTCTGCAGCTACTCATATTTCTAATGTAAATTGTTCTTACTCGCACATTTCCGCGAACGTAGCCTGTATAAAAAGTAGCGTCTGAAATGTTAACCACACAATGTACTCATCATTATACGCATCAAATGTCAGTCAACACGACAAAAGGCCTCCGAACTAACGCCTCCCTTTTATACCCCTTTTCTCAACACATAAATGCTTACTACCATTTTACCACTTTTTCTACGCGAACTTAACCCTTCTGTACATCGAGATGTATTCATATGGTATAAACTACGTATTCACGTCCAGTTAGCCTTGCTCTCTGTTTTAATATTCTCGCATTGTAAAACATGGTTCAAGTTACACTGGCAGCTGAAGCTTTCAAGAAAAGGTACAGATGACCCATTTTTCTCGGCCGTTTTAGGGCCGCTCCTAAAGATTAGTAATACTAGGACGGTCCTTAGAAATATATTCATATGGATACGAGGATATGAATGTAGAATTTCGTTATTGCCAGGATATTTGACGGTTCAATAACGGAGGCATTTATAGAAATGCGAATATTTTTGTACGCTCATAACAATGGGTGTTCCACCTTTAGTATTCGTGTTTATAGGATGACTTCGGCTTTTATTCTTTTGTTGTAATAAATACGGCATTTATTTGCGAGAATGGTGGTATTGGATGGAATGATGATGATAAATTAATATTATGTCTGATCTGAAAACAATGATGGATATTGTTTAATCAGCAGCCTGTAATCTTTTATTTCGTTATTACCTACGTAGGTTTTTGTTCCGAATTTATAAAGTTATTTATATTACTAGCGAAACCTTCATGTTCAAAATCATGTTTGGCTACATTAATTCAACAAAATGTGCCTATATTCTCTAATGTTTAAAATATTTACCTACTTATTCTGTAGGTATTATGTGAGCACATTGTGATCAATTGTGCTGTACTTTGTCTCGATGTGATGTAATCCGCATAAGAGAATACCCAGCCTACCGTTGTTTAATAAATAACACATTGCAATCATCAATCTTGTTATAAAGCGTCATGATTAATAACACTTTCTCATGAAGTTTCACTTTATCATTTAGTAATGCGTATTCAACAGTTGACGTTTATGATGTAACGTATTTACTCTGCATAAATATCATTTTATTTTATTTTACCTTTTTTAATTAATTTCTCCTGTATCTTAAGAGCGGTTCTTAACGTTTCATACATTTAAAATAACAGAGGCTCAAGACATTTTGCAAAGCACACGAATTTTATCTGTCTAATGCAGGGATCAAACCCACTATTCCTAGCACAGCAGTCAGTCACAATAGATGTTTCATGATCTTATAAAACCTCTAAAAATTTAAAATAAAGCAAGCTTCATACCGGTGTCCATTTTCTCGTTGATTTGGGTACCTAGTACCTACCTATATATGAAACGTTCTGCTATTATTGGGCATATCAGTTGAATGGCACTTAGTCACAGTAAAAGTGAAAACACTATTGGCGCAGTGGCTTAATGTGATGTTTTGTGCCAAAAATCACGAGTTTTGGGCATAAAGAATTAAAAGTTAAGCCGTACCTCGCTCCGTGTGTGGGTGGAATACACCAAACACTTATTCATTTTGGTTTTAGCGCTATGTAATCTTTTTTAATTTGTATTCGTTGGAGATTTAATCCGTTACACCGTCCATAATATCGAAAAGTGGTTGGGTTGTGTTAGTGCTAAATAGTTTATTTTTAATTTACCACATACTTACTATAAATATTGTGTTGGTGAATGGAAATGGGTACGCTTATAACTTATTTGGTAAATCTGACTAAATCTAGGTGTGCAATACTGTTTAAGCGTGTCGATCACACCTAAGATACAAGAGTGTGGATAGTCTTTTCAGTATAAATTAGAATAAACAGTTTTCATTGTGTATTAGGTATGTACTGATAATCTTCATTGTATTTTAAGTACCTACTGATATAGGTGCCCTGAAATAACTGGACCTAAGCTAACTGAATGAATATCAGACTTCTTGCGTATCCGTCTCCTAATCTTTGCCATCGTTATACCAAGTCCATTTTATTACGTATGTACCTATTGTTTATTTACATTCGCTGTTTATATATCGCTATTTATACACTTTGTTGTTTTATTATACAGCCTAGCCTACCTTTTGTTTTTTAGGCTTTTTTTGTATAATTCTTGTCAATACCACAACCAGTATTAGTTTCTTAATTTTCTTCTTAAATGTACCTTATTGGGTATTTTCACTATTACTTCCATTCATATTTCTTTACTATCTATTAAGTTAAGGAAACTTTACAGCTTACTTTATACAAAGACACAGGGCAGTTCTTACAACTAGATGATTCTACTCCTTGTAAAAATCTGCCTTGATCTGATATTAAAATAATGTAATGTTTCTACTAATGAGGTAGGTATGTGGTAATAAAAAATAATACAATACATTTCTTTCATAATGTTTATATTTTTTACTTACACCGATTCAGTTCACTTATCTTTATTTACAAAAATGACAATTATCACAATGAAATTTGCGATGATGATCAAATTATTTAATTTCTAATAACACTCAATGATAATGATTTATAATCCATTTTTTTCTATTACAGTATACCTAAATTGAAGCGTTCAATAATGCTATTTTACAATAACAACATAAAAGAAACAATGCTCCGAGCGAAACAAATGATAGCCGTTTGCTAAGTTTTCCAATTAATCTTGTTACTTTGAAGTAAAATGAATTAGGAAAATGTAACTGTTATGAATTATGTTTAGTCTGTCAGTATTATATTGTTTAAACGAATATTTGTTATACAAATACAAAGAGTGATGATAACAAGGTGAAATCCATTCATTACTTTATAAAAACAGGTATTTTACAACTCCAAAGTTGAAAAGTTTAACATAATATTGAATTTTATGCCGCCAAAATGCCGTTTAAAAACACAGAAGCTTACAATAACAATTGAGAAAATATTACGATCGTAACAAAATTAATATGGCGTAAAGTAAGATGGCGGCGGAGTTTTGAGCGGCGCGCGACGCTAGCGCCGACGCCGGGTTACGGACGCAAGCGCGAAACTCATGGTAGTCGGCGCGCGTTATTGCACAGTAGTGGACGTGTACACAGGCCGAGTCGCAGTCAGCTACGTCCGTTGCATGACGAACACGAAGTGCTGTCAGATACCTACAAAAAAATGGAGGTGACTATTTATTATGGGCACTTTAGTTTTTTTTTTATTAGAGGCTTTAATCACACTAATTGTGTGAATCATCGGAACACAACTACACCTAAGCATCAACAAAATTGTATCTTTAAAGGATACAATATTTCAGACGAAGTTTCTTGTGAGACCTGATGGAATAGAATCAAAATAATTTATTAGAAACTGTATTAACAAAAGTAATACATACTTAGAAAAAACCCCGCGGTCATGTTGATTTCGAATTCTTTCAGCCAAGGCATCAAGTGAGACGGCGTTCACTTCTCTTAATCCGTAGTATTGAGTTAGATTGTACTCTATCGTCCAGTGGGCTTCTCCCCTAGTGTTAGTTACGTCTAAATAATACTGTGTGTAATCCAAAACCTGTACAGAAAAAAAATACGCATGTTTAATTATATTAGTATGAGTAGGTCATACCTACTATATAGAAACATTTAAAAATGTAATAAATGATACATTTCCCAACGCTACAATTTCCAAGCGTTGTGTGATTTAATTGCTTTGCCGTCTTGTTTATTGTTCATACAGGTTAGTTCGTGTATAAGCATTAACCCATGGTTAATAAAACGAATTACTGGTTAATTAGATTTTTTTTGTAGTGTAGGAAATCATATAATTATAATATTGAGGAAAAAAAAAATGAAAAAAACAAAGTTAACCTTACATTGAATATGAAAGGTTATAATGAGGCTGACACGGTCTTAAAGAAAAAAAAAAGTCCCTAAAAAAACTAATATGAAACTAAGACTAAATCATACCTTTCCGGTATTAGAGTCGAACTTATAAAGCCTTAATCCTGGATTTGAGATGCTGCCGGCGCCTCTTGGTGTGACTGAAGGTGCCAACAGAGCCCAAGATACAGGGCGACCTAAAAACAATAACCTTATCAGTTTGGTATGAACCCCTTCAACTTGTAAACGCTATTTCTCTAAGATACGCGACAGTGACGTGACAGTAATGTGTCAGGACAATGACGTATCGCGAAACTTGCGTCTCGTCTCAAAGTTCTCAGTAAAGACTGCGGCACACGAAACGCTGGAGGACAAAAATATGTTTTCTAGCTTCATACTAATATAAAGAAGTTTAGAAATTTTAAACTTACTGAAGTTATAATTTAGCAGTCTGAATACAATTTCTTTTCTGTCTTGTCACTTGTTTGAACTTTTCCTCAACACAAAACATTACATATAATACGCTACTCGGGCTTTACTTCCTCGTCGCTTGTACGTAAAGTCTGAGTGGTGTTTTATATTATCTATGTTTATCTTACCTTCACTATAAATAAGTCTAAATGTATCAGCGTGTCGATGCCCGTAAAACTGTCCAGCGATTACATCGCTGAATGCTCGGATAACGTGTACCAATCGCGCGTTGGCTGTTGGAGACAGTTCTCCTCCACCAGCCGCAGACGAACTGCCGGCGTTATGCCTCTCCTCTACACCTGGGCCAGCATGGGCCACTAGGTAAACCTACGAAAAAATACCTTAGTTAAGTGGTTGAGTTGCTTTTATGTAGTCTCAGTTAATGCTCTGGGCAATAAAAATATGTAAATAGGTTTTATTGATGTGCTTTAAAAATATGCGGTCGGGCCTAGCTTTGTTGCCTTGACACGTTTTGGACTAGGCAAACTAAATTAGAAGAACAATCTCAAAAAAGATTAATTAATTATTATTATAAGTGTCTAAAAGATTTTAATCGCAGAACAGAAAAAGATAATACTAAATACCTACATATTTATAATTTTTATGTGAGACTTCGTGAGATATAGACAAAATACCACTAACCATTTCATTTCTTCTCCTAGCTATGTTAAGAACTTGTTCAAGCCACTCCCACTGGGCTCTTCCTCTGTGTGGCCCATCGGTTCTGGCGGCACCGCCGGCCCATAGCACGCTGTTTAGTACCACGATCCTAAGTCTGCTGTGCGATTGCTCTATCGTGTAGAACCCTCCTAGGAAAGTGAGTACAGTGAGTGAAGACTGAGCAACAAAACAAACGGAGAATTTAGCTCTCAACATTTTAAAGACAAGTCTTTTCGAGGTTTTCCAAAAATCAGTATCCAAGCGCGGCTTCTCCCAATTTTGGTTTTTAGAAAGAAAAATAAATTGAATGTATTTGAAATATTAAAAGACTTTTGCCAAATAAGTATAAAGCTTTGAACGCTTACCAGTTTCAAAAGTGTGGAGCGCTTCAGTAGGCAACCACTGCATCCACATATCGATTAGTCTCTTAGAAGGTGGAGGGTCGTTGTGGCCCAGCGCTGGGAATACGAACTGACTGCTGAACGTCCTGCTAAGAATATCCGTCACATTTCTTACAGCTTCCAGCTTTATTTCTTCGCTGAGATGCTCCATTGACGAGGATAGGATGTCTCTGTTACGGATAAAAAATATTTTATTTGATGTGCAACACTTCTACGAGTTTTCGTGGGCATTCACTCGCAAAGAGTTGTGATTATTACGTTAGTTTGCTGTTTCATATTTTGCAGTCATTTATGACGTCGGTACCTATGCTATTGACGACTCTATCTTTACTCTCAGATTTGCTGATACTAAACAATTTTATTGATAAATGAAATAAAATATTCTTGGACGCCCGACATTTATCCATACATGGACATGGACATTTTATGTGGGAAATATTAAAAAAGCTTAATAAAAAAACTATCCCTTTTTGTAAAAGTATAGACGAAGTATAAGTATAACAAAGAGAAAGCATCTTCGTTCAATCTTTCACCTTACTAAAGCCTCATTCATTGCAACATTGTTCTTTGCAATTGATAAAAGAAGAAAAAGAAGTCAGAAACATATAGCTTTTTATTATACTCATAATGATAACTTTAGAATACCCAGTCCACAGCACGAATTCCAAGGTGTCAGGATGTCGCGCCGCCATGAGAGCTGCGGCGCTCTGTATGAGTGGCCAGGAGCTGTCGCAGGTGTGGTCTCTGTGCCGCCCATTGCGGTGAATGTGCTCGTTGTTGCCGCGGTTATGTCTGCACCCTTAATTTCAAAGACAGATAATTGATTAAATACGTAACTTACCTTGTTGGACGTAAGTCTTGAATAATTTAGCAAAATCATAATCATTGATTTGAAATTTTTGGGTTATTTCAATATCAAAGAAAATTGATAAAAGCTTCGATATAATTATAATAAAAAAATGAATCCGTTACCATAAATACAAAGAACTTAATAATTACGTTTAATATATAGAACGTAACTGTAAATCACATTTAAATTACGATTACGGTATCTCATTTTTAAAACTGAGTGCGCATGTGCTCTTATGTTTTGAGTTGAAAAGATAATCAACATTAAAGCATGCAATTCTCACATTCAAAAATAACTCTAAATAAATTACAATTATAGGCACTATCACATATTTTATGAATTTTCATAGCCGCTGTATATCAGCGGACGAGAACAAATAATAAAGTCATCAACATAAAACAACGGAATACAAATTCATAAAGTACCTCTATGCAGCTCTGGGGAGTTATGAAACGGGTCATAATGAAGATCTGTGACGTGCCAAAAGTACCCTAGAACAAAATCGTGGGTTAGTTTTTCGTGCTGACACTGTTCAGGAAGTTTTCCTGGTAAAAGTTGGTGGTGAAATCTTAGTTGCGTGCCTGCCAAGTTTCTGACTTTGAAATAAAATTTAAATCAGCACTACCGCGAAGGAGTAAGTCACAATAGAACCTATTTAAACTTCAGGTATTCTGAGCAAAGGGCAAACGGTATATCGTATTTAACTATTATTGTCCTAACCATACAAGTATATGTACATTATTATTATTATTATTGACCTGCGTACAGGAAATATTTTTTAGTTATAAAAATAGATTTATTACCAAGTGAAAATGTAACTTTAAATAATTGAAAAATAAATAATCTTTTCATAATCATCATATCGATCAATGTAATGACAAAAGCTTAATTTTCAATAATTAATGAATTATTTATCGACCAAAGTTAGAAAGTTGGTTCAATTAGAACATGTTAACATTAACAATTAATTATTATACTTATTGGACTGTCGTAATTATTATAACGTTTCAAAACAAGATCTTTTCTTTCTAAGCTTTTGTGAAAATGATTATAATTATTCTTTCTTGGAAATCATTTAGTTTATACCAATATTTTTTGTTTCACGTAAGAAGTGAGAAGACTGACGAAATGTACTGAAAATTCATGAATTTATAGATAAGTACTAAGAAAAATGATTCAATTAAGTGGATTACAATTCATTGAAATATCAAGCTAAGTTAAGTGCGATAGACTCTTGACCTCTTGATTGCTAGTCAACATTTCAGCCGGTGGGTTGGTATAATTGGTTTTGTTCGCGACGAAGCGTCACCAACATTCAATTGTTATTTGTATTACCTTAAGAGTTATACACAATAAAGATAGTATTAGAATAGATAGTTACGGCGATACTTCGCCAATAGCGTTTCAGCTAAAATAAAGCATTGTGATAGGTTTTCAGGACAGTGAGTCACTGAAAATAGGGTAATTTAGGTCTTGTTTTATTTAATTAATAAACTTAAACTCATAAACAGGTAGTCATACACCTAGAATAGTTTAGAAACCCACTGTTGAATTCCTTGACTTGATCATGACGGTAGGAGTGTTATAAATCATGAACGGTTAGGAACCCTGGGTCTAGACTTACTCTGAGTACTAGCCCCAGCCATAGTATGCCCTAGACACTCTTATCCTCGTGATTGAAAGAGGGATAGGCAGATGGGCAGCTTTTTTTGCAATAACATGAAATGCGATTCTTTGTATCGGCACATAAGGGTATATGGTGCCTTATGTGCTTGATATGTAATGTTTAGATAGCTTAACTTCGTTAATTTAATAGATTAGCTAGTGCTTTCAGTTTGTTTCATGAACCTAGCTCTTGTAGTTTTCTAGATAATCGCCTAGAAAAATAATATTCCACCAAAATTTTCAATTTTTTCCCCTTTTTCATTCCACAACTTTTCAGCCATAAGGCTTAGGAGGTACCACTATACCTCATTAGATAGGTGGGATCAGCAGGATTCCAATGATGTATGACACACCTGCGTACTGATTAGGGTGTAAGTAGAATAAGCAAAAAACTGTATATTTTGTAATAATTTTGTATAATAAAGTTTGTCTCGGGGAACGGCTCGCGGTGGCTCTCGTTATGGTAAAGGAGCGTCGTACTTAAGTGCGCGCTCAAATCGGGTCATTTGTAGTCATCGGCAGAGCCCATTTTTTGTTAACTTAGAATCACTTGAAGAATTTAGAAGCAGTCGAGTCGTTCCCTGAATAGTCCTGAAGAGTTATAAAATAGTGTTTTCATTAGTCCGAGGTACGAGATACCCCTTCTTTGTAAGTATAGATATCTTCAAGCTACGGTGTCATTCACAGGGATCCCTGAACCGTAGGTGCAGGACGTGAGAGCTTCACGAGTGTGGTACGCTGGTATTGTACTCGACCGAAGCGCCCGTCTGGCACAGGTTTAAAACGGCTTACATGAATATAAAATGAGAGAAATCCAATCTGTATCTAGTATCGCCAAGTACTTTTGAAAATAATATTCAGTTTTGAGTATTGTAGGTAATAAGAACCTTATGATTTTAAATTAATTTTCATTTGGTACCTAAGTAACCTAAGTACATTTAAAGTTTACTATAAAGATATATATCATTTACATTAAGTAGGCAGAAAAATACTATATAAAAGTACCTACATTTTATTTTAAAACAAACGAATAAATTAAATTGAAGAAAATAATGCAAGACTGACTTGACTTTTTTAATGAAGATTTTAATAGCGTTCGTTCGTTAAAAACAAATTAAAGAACATTCTTACTACACCAACATGTTAGCAGTAAGTAACTTTCAATAATAGAATATTATTTTTTACATATTAACTGCCACGCTGCAGACACGATTAAAAACTATTGTTCGCGGTCACACGGTGACCGCGGTAGCGTTCAAAGTGTTAAGAATTCTTCTAAAATTAATTATTATTCTTTACAGCGTGTAACGAAAAGACCAACAACTTTTTTAAGGTTATTATTTTGTGCTGAAATTATGTTAAGGAAATTCTATACCAGATGTACTCTTGGCCCCTTTTGAATAGATATCTATACCCTTCCACGTTGTATACCTATGACATACACCCATAATTATTTACCGCCATATAAATAAATAAAAAAATATTTAATTATAAATTATGTCCATTGGGTTAACTTGCGTGATTGTATCTAAGTAAAATAAGCAGTACTTACCAATTTTAGCGTCGGTAAGGTTCAGCCATAGCAGGCTTGTGATGTAAACGACGAAGTTACTTAGCTTCATATTATTGTTACTGAGTTACATCACGCCGCCCAACTATGTCTTCCTTCTGGTTAACTCCGTCCAGCACATAGCCTGCCAAAGAAATACACTTTTTAGTATCAGGAAAATTATTTATCTATTGATATACTGACAAGGTTTTTTAGTCCTCAGTTTGAATAGATTACAGCAGCAGTACAATGATTCAATCTATTAAAACCTGTGTCTGTTCAGTTTCTAAAAATGACACAATTTCCCCTCAATGCTATACAAATTCATGACATTCATTGACAAAAACTACTTACTACCGGTCTAACATTAAAATACCCTCCAAATGAATTGTTATGCGAGGTTCGATGCAATCGCTTTGTGTAAAATATTGATAGTCGGCTGAACGCTGATCCCAATATAGCTTGGAATGGGCTCATAGGATTACATCATCAATTTGTACCATTAACCTGTACAATAATGTCCTATTTAAATGCAATATTTTGAAATCCATTACCGTCCTTATTTACCACATCATTTGTACAATTTTAAGTACCTACGTTATATAAGGCGATGGGGATGTTCATTGCGTTATAATATATTTTGTTAAGATGGATGTTCCTGGTTTTCTCAAAAATGTTCTCAATATTGTTAGCGCACAGAGTTGATTAGGTATTTGATTGCCTAACGGAACAAATATTTGTAATATCAATATTGATATTTAATTATATTGGACCAATAGATCTTTGACCCGAATCACGCATAAATTAACATACCTTATTACTGTGCTACGGTTGTAACAAAAAGGGCACTAATTTCCTCTTGTATTATCGTATGTATTAAGGTTTTATTAGAGGGTAACATATACTATTATAATATAACTATTTGAAACCATGGGATCTGTTATACGGAACCGTTGACACAACTCAAAGTTAAGAGTACGTCGCGCTAACACCGCATTAATGCATAAAAATATTTTATGTATGGCCATAACAGTATTTAATAAAATACCAAAAAACATTAAGGACCTAAAAACCAACCTATTTAAGAACCATTTAAAAGATTTTTTGGTTAAACGTTGTTATTATTCTGTCTCAGATTTCATGATAGTAAGTATTCGTTAGTTTTATTGGTTTTGATTCTAATTTTATTTTATTATTAGGTATATTTTTTCTACACTTTTACCTTTATCACTCCTATAAACAAGGTTCAATTTAAATGTTGTCTGTCTGTCTTTTGTAAGAAAATGTACATTATTTTTATAAATTTGCATGCCTATTGGGTAGAAATCACATCTAAATGATCAGCTATGTTCACCGAATAAAGATTTTATTATTATTATTATAAGATATGGCAATGATTTCACGATATACGCGTTTATTGTTCAGGATCCTAGATACCTTGGTATTTATTAGTAAATAGATTATAAGTTCAATTAGCTTAATCAGGTTTATACCTATCCAGTTTATATCGGAATTATCTTAATCTAGACTAGAGCATAATTATTTCAAACAAACAGCAGAAAAACCTGTAACTTTACAAAGAAACAGAATAATCGTTGGCAGAAAAAAAAATGAAAATATAAAAGTTCAAACAATACACGTACTAATTTCAACAAAAAAGGCATGCGGCATGATACTGAAGAAATCATGGTTAAAGCTTAGCGTCTAGTCAAAGTTCTTTTATTAGAACAGCTTGAAAAATGGCGGTCAAGAGCCAGACGGTTATAAGTTGTGAACCTAGCTATTTACGTTGTTACTGTTTAGTTAATAAGATTTAGTTATAAATATTGTTATTGACTGGAACAGATAGATAAACGTAGCGGCTGAAACGTTTCTTCTTCCATCTAATTATTCAAAATACTAATTTATTAAGCCTTTCAATTATTGTGCTAACTAAAGTGGTACTATAATAGTAATTACATTGCAATCAACTACTCATCTGACAACCACGATCTTGATGATTTAAGGAGTTCACATACTCGAGATCAGTCCGTCAGGTAAAATTTCGAATAAAATTACAGACATACAAAAGTAGCGCTGTTTAAGACTTCTCATGTCTCTTAATACTTCTCATGTGTAATGGAGTGTGTTAAAGCTTGCTTTTAATTAATCTGCGTAGGTCCATTAATTTTGCAGAGATTCTTGTGTTCGTGCTAAGACCTCACTGCCAACCCCGCGGGGATTTAAATGAGGATACGGGATCTATGAACTTTCATCATTAGTAGTAGAGATGTTCGCGTGTGGAACCAGGCGAAACTTCAAAGAGAATTTGTTTAAAACAACTGAAGAGCGTTCTTTGTTTTTGAGATTTCAAGACGGAACTATTTGCATGTATTAAAAACGATTTCTTGTCTTTTTATTATTAAAAAATGTCGCCCCACACTTGGAATTTCTCCTGTATAGTGGGTGCGTTGCACAAACATGAAATATCACATTCACGAACACTCAGACTCGGGATAATCATCTGCGGACCGCACAATTTTTTGTCCCGTGCGGGAATCGAAGAGTACTAGGTTAAAAGTCTACTTATACAAACTTGCTAAAACGCTTGTTTAAAGTTAATACGAAATCCGTTTATTCGATTTTAATATACACGATATATTACGACTCTCATTCCTAGAAATACAACAGAATTTTCCACTTTATCCTCTCCACAGAACTTAAAGTATTTTACAGAAATAATGAGCTTTACATAACTAACAATTAATCATGTTTTTATCGTTCGTATTCATGTTTAAAGGTTCATAGCGTGACATATCAACAACAGATATCCAAACAAGTTTTTTTGCCGCGTCAACAAGAGTAATGTGTTTTGAATCTGTACATCGCGCTTGAATTGTAGCATATTGTGACAGCGTATCGTGACAGATTATTTACGAACACGCTATTCCCTATTTTGGGTTCTTCAAAACCCGAAATACATAAACAACCTTATGGTTTTTGCTGGTTACCTTCACTCGCGTGTTAAATCGATAAAATTTTGTACATTTTTATAGAGAGACTGACATAAAAGGAACTTCTAATTTTTAGTTCGGAAATTATACCTTCCTCAATCTAAAGTGTCTTATTGTTGTGTGATTAATTGGTACTTCTTGATCCCTTTCCATCGCTACATGTAACTTCAGAATATTAAAAAGCGACATATGTAATCATGTATTTTTCTGTGCAATGATACATATATTATATTCCATCAGGATTGTACATATCGAACATAATTATCTTGTAACCCATTCCATAATATATAAGCTACATTCACTTATGCAATTAGTTTGTTCATTTAAATATTATAACAAGGGAAATTTAAACCTGAATCCGCTATAGTCAGACCAATGCTGAAAATTCAAATTGGCATATCCCAGAAATGTAAACGTAATTAACGACGCATGTTTCACCGTATTACCTGCCGGGCCTTCAAATGAGAATAGTAAGCTTATGGTAGGTAGGTACATAATTATATAACTAGTTATCTTTAAAATAGTTTTATCAATTTTGTATATCACAAGGAATCATAAAATATTTTTGATCCATAAGCTCGATTGCTAAATAATGACCAAACTTAATATTTAATTATCCGAGACGTTGGAAGTTAATATTAAAACAGAGAAATAATGATGATCCAATAATATTTCCATTCGTTTATATTTATAGACATAATCAAATAATACAAAACAAGATAATTTCATTTAACATAATACCTGTAAAGGCTCACTGAGATGTCTTAATTATTTAACTGAAATTGACGACCTCCCCAAAGTACATTTTAACAGCGAATTCATTAAAATAAAACTAATTACTTTAGGTCAGTATCAAGTACGGTTAGCGAGTAACTGTAGCAATTATGTGCTTGAATATAGTAGGAATTTTACGCGGGTCTACCCAAGAGTGAGCTAAACAAAACAAATATACGGGACAACACTCCGTAGGCACTCGAAACGGTCACTGACGGACAAATGGGCACTCGAAGCGAGTTACTCGAGCCACTAGAACGTGGTTGTGGTCTAAATTGTTAGGAGAGTGCGGGTGTAATCGTCTAGGTACATAATGTCCTTCTAGACACCTATATCGTGTTGTAAATGATTTTATTTAGCCTATAACTTAGTAACTTAATTGACATGACTTTCGGTGTCATTTTAGCATGTCGCCTATACTAAGCTTGAATCTAAATTGATAACGGAAATTTGAAAAATGATAGACACGAGCGGGACTTGAACCTGCGACCTTCACCGTACCGTGGCGCAGCTCTAACCAACTGAACTATCGCGTCCCTGCTCGCACCCATCGAACTTCAATTTAAACTTAATTGACGTTAGGCAAAACCGTACGTTAGAATCTGAGACAACAATTTTTACTCAGCTAACCGTAGACCCACTGATCATACATTTGAGCTGTTTGTGCTAACGATTAATTAAATTCTTTAAATCATAAGAGCTTTTTCTATAAAGTAAAATTGGTACAGACAAGTTTTATAAAGACAACGCGTCATCGTCCTTATCTGTTAGTCCTGTCCTTATCCTATATTACAATTTTCAATACCTCTAACTTTTACAAGATGGCTTAGATTTCGAGGAAGTTACTAGGCAAGAAGTTTTTACTCGAGAATTTACTTGCTTTATCTGCTTACAGTAGGCACCTATCGATGTCAAAACCTGTCTAACCCGCTTTAGCGACTACCCTATTCCTACACAACACATACCGATCGTTGTTCCGTGAGATTGACGCGCCGTCGGCGTCGTACAACTGTTGTAGTGTGTTTGAGTGCAAATGAGTTTTTTTGTTAACTGTACCTAGTTTATTTGTGTAAATGTAGGTCGAATTCGCACGTTCACACTCGACAACGTTTTGCATGTTTTATTAGTGAAAGTGATCCGTTTTCGAGGTACATCTTCGCTTTTATGTGCCTTCTATTTTCACGGTTTTTAGGTTACCTATTTCGATGCGAGTACTGTTACCTAGGGAGGGTTGTTTTAGGTTTTAAAACTACGTAATTCGTTCTTATAATTATAATTTAGCGGTCCATAGCGGTTTGGTAGTCAATCATACTGATATCATAATAGGGAACTACCTACAATTCAATGTAATGATGATTGACAAGTAGTCTGATATAATTTTGCTTAAAAATATTCGGATTTATCTTTACATTTTCTACTTGACTGTACAGATGTACTTCAATAAAAAACTAGTATAAAGAAACACAACTAGTGTACACTCATACAGCCACATACAAAAGTATCGCCGAGGGACTAAGCAGTAAACATCCCGAAAGTCGTAAAACAATTCCATTCAGCAAAACTTAAAACCAAGACAATAAAAAATAATTGTATTCTCAGTACAGTCGCAGACAATTTTAGATAGACCAGAAACTTTTAATTGGTTAGTCAAAAAGACTAATTCCCTTTCAAAGTTATTAAGTTAGTACTGTGTTTAAAGTGAACTGTTACAATAGACAACTTTAATTTAAGATTCTGATTCGTTCTTATTGTTAAAGACATTTTAAGTAGAAACTAGTTAGCAAGGAATAATTAATTCATTTGTTGTATGTAACTACTACTTACATCAAAATAACAACTGTTAAAACGAGTTACAAATGTAATGAAAATTGTTGCATTAACCATTTTTACGGAAAAAAATAACATACCATCAATTTATATACATCCTGTAGCTATAATTGTTTCTAACAAACAATCACAACCCTTGCGAGTAGTCCACTGGGCATTGATTTCTTTCCAAATAAGGGTAGTTATACATTTATAGACAAACTCAACCTATCACGCGACGTGTACTTAGTTGCATGGTGACTGCCTGATTACGTGTCACGCTATTTTCTTTTAAGGGGAAACAGGTCTAATAGCAGCTGAATTAATTACGTAATAATTGGGAGTAGGTACTAACATGAATAAGTTAGAGTATTTAATAATAACTACGAATACAATAACAAGTAAAGTTTCTGTCAATTTACGGACAGTGAAATTGTTTCAGAGATTTTATTGCAAAATGTTTTATAAAACTTTGGTAACTTTCAAAGTGATGTTGGTAGTAGTTAACATATGTCCCTAAAGGCATAATGTATGTATTCTTAACCGTATATTTTTTAAGACACTTCGATCAAAAGTATGGTATAAATCACAATTGACTTCAACAATGTTTAATGACTAAATATTAATGAAGATACGCTACATTATTATTGGTAACAAAATGACAATTTAATACGTCGTAACCTTTCACTTATTCATAACTGTCCTTATGTAAACGAACATCAATTTTATTGCCTCATTTTGTTAAAAATAGAACGTAAAACGTCATGATGCTTATTGAGTGATTACGGCTGTAGTTTTTTTATAGATGTTCCTTTTATGGCCGCTGTATCATTCCACTCCTGAGTGAATACCACTGCAATGTTTTTTATTCTTTTTGGTCAAAGCCCACCGAAGATAATCCATTTTGTTGCACGGCCGTTTCGACTGGTCGTCGTTTTCGTTTTTTAGTTATTTTAGGATGCCATTTGGTTCAGTATTCGAACAAGATGAATCGAATTGACAAATGACTATTTTTGAAATGATAACATTTAATATTCTTATAATTTTAAGGCATTCATTGCGCATTCAAACTAAAACTTTATTATTCATCCCCTAATCACATTGATACAGAGTCAAAGTGTATCCTACATAAAACTCTATGTACTTCAAAACATAAGATTCTTATCTCGTAACTTAAAGCGAACAGAAGCGCACCTGTGCTCACTGCCAGTATGTTATAAAGTGATTTATTTTGTTAGGAATAAACTCGCTTGTATAAGTAAGATCACTGTGTTACCTACATCTTTCTTTAATATATGATCATTTTTTATTGTAACTGACTAATAATAACGATTAAGTGTTTTATATTTTATTACGTAACATCACGCCTGCATTCCCCAGAGGGGTAGGCAGAGGTTTCCTTATCGTACATCTACATTTTGCTAGTTATGCTACAGATCCCAATCACCCAATGTCATAGGGGGCAAGCCATTAACCGACATACATCTAGACACCGTGCTGCTACTGAGAATTACCTAATGGAAAAACAGTAACCAGAATCCAACCCAGGACCTTATGCTCAGCATTCGCGCTTAGCGACCAATAGACCAACGAGGCAGTTTTCTATTATTATTCTAAAAATAGGAAAATCTTAATGAAATAAGCAACACACTTATCTTAATAAATTTTCAAAAGCAAAGTTTTAAACTCAAGTTTACTTCCTAGTAACAGTTCTGTAAAGAAGATTAATATATGTACATATATTTAGATTAAAAAATAATTTTAATTTTATTACACAAGCAAAATATTTGAATGTTAGTGACAATCAATTAACTACTTCTGTATTGATCAGGATACAGTCATATAGATATCATTTACTTGAAAGCAATACTGTGCCATATTCAATATTCAATCATTGACGCAACATTCAGGCAGAGGCTAAACCTAAGTCGAATGAGCTGCAGTGCACCGTATGTATACGGTACGAAAGGGTTAATAGTATATGAAATTGTGTACTAAAGAACACTGCCCATTTTCTATACATCGTGGGGCCCAAAATTTGATATCAGCTTTAAGCTGCCTTAGTTTCAATGTTATTGACAATGGCAGAATTAAAATAATTATATCTTTAACACGACCTCACCTTAGCTGGAAGCAACTTTATATTTTGACAATGACTTTTAAGTATAAAGAATCTTCCCTTTGAAAATGCATGAACTCGACAGAAAATTCAAATATTTAACGAAAATATTTTCAACGCTTTGCCACTATTATTTAATTTAGTTATTTTATGTGATTTCGGTTTAACACTAAATAAAAGATTTTCCCCACTATTTATGATGCCTTTCTACTATGTCTGTAATACGTTGAGCCCAGAAGTGGGCGTTCTCCCCTCTGCGTTTGCGACACGTAGCCGGCCGTAGCGTCGTAGCACCGTAGCACCTGCAGTGTAGCGCGCGTGTTCACTACGAAACGCGTTGCTACACAAGTCTTGCGCTGCATTCAAAGTGACTCGGCTTTTAGGGCAAGAGAAGTGGCTGCAATTCGACACTGTCTTTTTTAATTGGTAACTTATCTTGCGTAATGTTAGTTGTCAAAATATTAGGTGTCTTTACATAAGTATTCTATAATTAAAGCCAGTGTTGTAAGAAAGACATATACAATTGATTGAAGAAGTTTTATCAAAACATTAAGAAGACAGACATTGACAATTGAGAGATTTTATTCCGTGCATGTTTAAGAAAATTCTTAAAGCTGACAGCTAATCCTAGAATTAAAAGGACACTAGCTTAGATTGTTATGAAAAGCAGAAACCGAAGTAAAACAAATATGGTTTACCCACGCATTACACTACACCCATGTAACAAAGAGAGCTTAGATACCTAGTACCCTACAAAGTCAAAAGTTTATTTACAGAATAAAAACTGACCCGAACTCTAAAAGCCACTTTTTTGCAACCTGCCAAGTGCAGTGTGAAAAATCTTTTACTTTTCTCTTTTTGAATTTCAAAACATTCATGTCTCTATTCATGGAGGTTCTTATGTCACAAATGCCTTTCATATTAGAGGTCAAAGCGGTCCTTACTGTGGTTTGTTTAACCGACCTGAGACCAGAAAAATTAGGCCAGTCTTAAAACAGTTATGGTTTCTTCCTCTATATTAGTCAATACTAACTGCCTGGTTGGTCCAGTGGTCGCTAAGTGCGACTGCTGAGCACGAAGACCTGGGTTAAAATCCTGAGCCGGGCAGCGTGTTATTGGGTTTTTCCATTAGGGAATTCTTAGTAGCAGAACGGAGTCAGGTTCTACTACATTGGGACCTTCAATATAACTGGCAAAATGTGGTTGTACCAAATACCTCTGCCTACCCCTTCGGGAAATACAGGCGTTATATTATGATTTATCCGTTAACAATAAAAAAAAAACAAAGCAACAGCGCTTATTTTTGAATCTATCTTTCTGGCTAAGTATAATTAGATCGGGTCAAGGTCCATTGAACCCGCCCAAATAAATGTTAATATTTTACACAGAGCAACCATCGTTTGCCCGCCAATGAAGATACAAGCTCATCAAATCAATCAGAGTTGAAAAGCTTGTCCATAATATAAATATTATCATTTACAATCACATTGTGTACTGCAGTTATTTATTTATTTATTCTTTATACAAGAGGTGTACAGGTCGGACTTAATGCCTTAGGCATTTTCTACCAGTCCTCAGTTAGACTTATGATATTTTTGTATTAGTGCTAGCAGCCTGTTATTTAGTTCTTTGAGGAACATAGGGACGATAGTATAGTAGAGTTTTATTTTATTAGAATTCCTTTACGTATTTAAAAGTGAATAAAAAAAAGTTCTTTCTCAGTTTCAAATGACATAACAATACGCAATCGTTTTCATTTTCAACAACGTTAAAGTTTTTACTAGCGCTCTTTAAACCGTTCTTATCCAATTGGAAGTGAAGATACTTTTCAGATGAAAGTTATACCGAAAGTGTTCTCACAAAGTTATTTTTCTTTATGCAAACATCTGGAAAATTATGTAAACAAGACAAAGTGAATATAACACTTTTATCTATTAGGTAGCTGCCCTTCTTTGGGACTTCACATTTTTACGATTATTTTGAAAGCGCCCTAGGGAGATCCTTTTCGCGTGCGGCTAAAGTTTCAGGCCAGAAGCGAGGATAAGGAAAAATATTTTAGCCGTAAGCCGTAATGATACGGTAATGTTTGCTTCTATGGTCAAAGAGGGTGTTACAGATAGTCCATTTCACACTATAATACATAAAATTGAATATAACAGCAATGAAAGAGAGATCTTTGCACATTAGTGAGACAAAGAACAGGCTAATTAAAAAAGTTCTAAATAGTTTTTTTTACAATATTTTTCTTAATATAACTCATACATGTGAACATTGTACTACATGGAAAACATGCACAACTATTATAACAAAATGTCATTGACATCTTAAATTATTATACCTACTTAACTTTCACCTAATATTTCCTTTATTAAAATATGCAAAGATGAATCAGTATAAACAGACGCCTCGCCATACATTTACCAAGTATGACAACCACATACTACCAACTCGGTCAAAAACAATTTACCTACAATGTGTCACGTAGGTAATCGACGATAACACAAAGCCAGTATCGTCAAGTACAGTAAATAAAAATATTATTTAAAGAAAACTGCAGCAAGAGAGAACACTAAAACAAAAAACTAGTTTTCTAATAAACAATGGCGACAGGGAACTTATCCCATCATTTAGCTGCTTCAGACCGCTACCGTCCCCGCTTCCTTTCGTTCCTTCTACCGCCTGTCAGACAAGCTTAAATTATAAATGAGGCGGACACAAGTACACCTGGGACACTGGACTCACTGAAATAACGTCCATGTTTATTTTTACGTCGACATTAAGTCCCTCAGGATTAGTGGTTAAGATTAGTTCACCAAGTGGATTTCTTCTGAGGCTTGTTCCGTGTTGGAGAATAGTAAACACCTTTTGTAAGTACTAAGGAACTTTTAAAACTATACGATGTATACGTCTTCAGTTTGGTTCTTTACGGAATGTTTAATTAGACAAAGTTTTTATAACTAAACTTGTTTACGAGGTTCGATGAGTTTATTTAATAGGAACATTGCCTCAAACTTTTAGACTGAAAATAACGTACAATAGCATTGAGCTCACCTTCAGAATTTTCAATAAATCATTATTTATCCAGATAACCTAAGACGGCATCAAAATGTACCCATGTATTGTTCAAAAGTTTTTCAAATCCCCAAGCGACAAATACAAAACTATTTTTTTCTCTTGAGAATAAAGATGTCAGTATTCTCTTTAAATCTTTAGACTTCGTACTAATAATATTGAATTTCTTATTTTATTTCGAGAGTAAAATCAAAGTTCTTTTAGCGATGAATACCTCACCGTCCAAATTCTCAGTGATGGAATAAATGCACACGATTTACTAAATGTAACGTAAAGTTGACGTTTTAGTCTACAAAGTATTAGTTTGCAAAACAATTTTCTTACAGATTAACCCTTAAAATTGCTCCACAATTTACAGCGTAATATATTAAGTGGAAGCCTTAAGTAATGGCAATTTATTTCTATATACTTTGCAAGACACCGCGTGAAAGAATACCGACGGTCGTACATAACTCCATATGCAAATTTAGTTTCCACAATTTAAATTTTGACTTAAGCCCACCATCGAGTGCGAAACCCGGCCTTAATGGTAGCTATGAAGTCAGTAAGCCTTAACATCAAGAATTTAACGGGAATGATCGATTTTAGACGTTATTTGCATACACATTAGATTCCTAATGGTTTATTGCCAGAGTACAACATTGATGACGCTTTTAAGGCGACTACGGGTTAAATCTTTTACGATCAACATAAAAATGTCGTTATTTTTTCCGAACCACCGGAATGTGAAATTTTTGGCACAAAAAATGTCGTGTTATTGCTTCCTATCATCGTTAACATGCAAAGCGATGGATGTCACTTTATGGATACTGTAGGTATGTTTAAAACTACTCGTATTACACATTTATGATGTATCGTATTTTATCATCAATCCCGAATATTTTATTCTAACCATCAATTGCAACCACGCCCAAGTAGTACGAAAACTACGAGTAGAAAACGATTCAGTTATATATTATCAACTCTGTTGGATTTATAGTAGGATCTCGCCAATTAAAAATATACGGAATTTTCTGTCATACTTTTTTTTCTTTGCAATATTTTAAAGAATACAAATAAAATGCTAATGAACATTATTTAAACAACGCACACAGTCGTAGCTTGCTGCAAATGACAAAATGAACAATGCAGCTATCATTTTCCCCTGAAACCCCGGAAAAGAATTTTTAAGCGAAGCATTATACAGAGAGGGATCTTAAAAGACAATGTATTCTTATGAGAGTTCAACAAACATTATGTAAAGGTATGTACATGAGCTAAAAGTATTTACGTAACGACAGCATAATGGGTTCAAGCTGTTAAAAGTACTGTGGCAGGGCACTATGATATTTTATTTATACATACGGGCGTTGCTTGTGTCCGGGAGCTCGGCGTTTCTACAAAAACCGACGACACAGTAAGCTAGTTGTATATTTACTGCAACTCTATAATATCATTTGAGAGTACTTTTACAATTGTAAAGCACTTATTTGGGTGGAAATTGTTAAACAGCATAAAAGAGTATACATATATAATAAATAGCGGCGTTTTGCAGAAGTCGTTTGTCGTTTAGAATAGCATGCATTCATACATTATTCATCAGTCTTAAAGTTTAGGCCTAACTATAATCTATGTTTTTTTAACACTGGTAAACAAACACTTATATATTTTTTATTAAATACCACACAAGAACCAGATAATTAGCTAAATGAAACACAAAGTACGTGCACGTCTTAAATCTAGCTTCGTATGTTTACGAACCCGAGACCCGCAAAGAAATACTATTACATCTTTTGTAAGAACATGAAAACTGACAAAAACAGAATGAATTCTCATTGGTACAATGCGTATTAAAGGGGCTAGTCGTAAGGGCAGAACAAGGAAACGATTTAATTTAATCTCAGCCGGGGAACGTTGAATTAATTTCGTTATTTGGACATTTTTCAGGAGGGGAACTGAAAAATGGGCGGACAAAAATATACCGCTACAATTTTTCAGCGTCAAATTTCGCCTTTGAAAAGTTAAATTACAAAAATTAAGTTATTTTTTGGGGGTGGCGCCCCCTATGTGAATAATTGATTCGGAACAATTTTCGTGCTGAGATGCGTCAAATAACCTGCTGTTGTTCTTTGTAATGGAATTACAACGCCATGTTTGCTGTGGGAAACAGAGTTTATTAAAAATACGCTAAAAATTGAATAAAGCGTCATGTTTTCTATATGGGTCCTATTTATGTAAATAAAATAAATAAAATCTGTTTATTTCACAAAAATACAAATACAATGCCTAATTACTTAACTCAATAATCTGAAAAAAAAAATTTTTTTTTCGTTAAGGAGTAGCTACTTACTAATTACTTTAACAATTAAGAAGTGTTGCTTAAGTAAATTTCGTACCTGATGTCTCTTTTTATTCTCTAGCTTACATACTAATGGCTTTGGTAGTTTATATAATATTTTTGGCACAATACATTTCCAAACTCTTTCCCCATATTCGTTTTTACATCTGGGTACTTCACACATTGGTAGATAATCCAGTTTTCGTAGTGTGTTAGATCTTTTTGTCTTATTCAAGCTATTAATATGATTACTGTACTGAGTCACAATTGATAAATCCACTTTGCTATAAACTTTGCAATAAATGTGAGAAATTACGTAAATAAAAAAGAAATTCCTGCAGAATAATTTCGTAAATTACTTCAGACGCTATTTGCAAAGCAAAATCCTTAGTTTTTAATGATTAATCTATTCTATTTTTACCATCTTTACAAATATTGTTCGAACAGTTTTGACATAAAAAAATATAAAAATCTTACAAGCTCTAATAAAAAGTGGTAAAAATAAGTGCAAATTCGTTTATTTTCTGCGTCTACTAAAAGTCACGTCGGAAAAGATTTTATAGTAGCGTTTGTCTTTGAATAAGCAGTCAATATTCTTTAGTCTATCATCTACCAAAAACATAAATATTCAACCTTGTGTTTCTTAATTAAAACTTAAAATATTGTAACTCCAAAACACGCAGTACAAAGTACCTACTTGCTCCTTAACCTAACAATGAGGGGTCACTTCTAATAATAATTAACCTAATTTTGGTTGTTATTTGAATTTCAACTATTTGCCGTCGGGTTAAGTTTTATAGTGGCAATAAGCGGTCTAAGTTGGTAATGACAGGGCGTCGAGGAGCCGCCAAATTACAGACGAACATGCTTAATACGCGTGTATACTGTATAGTGTTCTTCGCTTAATTGGTATTTGAAAAATCGAGTAGAGGTTTTTAACACGAGCTTATCGAGCATTACAAAGGACTTAATTTCGTATTGCTTGTAAAGAGAATCTTGTTTCATTATTAAATAAATTACATACTTTAATTTGCATTATAGTAGTTCGTTTAATCCAATTTGTTGGATGAATTAAATATTCTTTAAGCTAAACTAAATTGGTTTCTAAATTAAAACCTATATTCTGTGATGTTTGTAAAATAGTTTAGAAAGGCATTTTTCATTTGCTTAATTATTTAAATAAAAATGTTGTCTGCATATTTTGTGAACATGGAGTTAGAAACTTTATTTGCTATTGTAAAACTACTTTTATTGTACGTTTCAACGTTTGTAACAGAAGTATGTTCTCCTGACCGAACCCGACCTTTCGGTTACGGTGGCCTATGTCATTTGAGACTAGCCAACTACGCAGGAGATATTATAGTGCACAAGTATACGCGCAAACACAGGTGCAATCGGTCAGGACGGCAGACCGACACGACCGGAGAGAGATCAAGCGCAGGACCTAACGCTTAACGTGCCTACCGAAGAACGGCCCCTCCGTTCTTCGGTAGGCACGTTAATCTCGACATGTGAAAACGGCCACCCATCACAAGACTGACCGCGGTGAGAACGGCTCAACCCCGCAGATCGACTTATCTTTGCAGTTGCCGGGGGGCCACGAGCCCATCAACAAAAGCCTAATAAACCAGCTTCGAGTTCGACAATTCATGTAAGTTAACGTTGTAATATCTGTAGTGGAGATTTAAAGTAGATAAACCAAAAAAAAGATTAAAAGACAATCTTACCTGTGATCCTTGGGACAGTAAGGCAGAGATTCTTTGTTTATCAGAAATACATACAAACAAATTTCGCTGATAATTATAAGACGAAATAGGTGGTAACTTATTAGCGCGATGAACTCAGTACGGGCCATTAACCAGGCCCGTTTTCATCGCTTCCTACATTAGCTAAGCCGGCGACGAAGGCGACTTATGTTCTTGATTCGTCCCTCTACAGACATTTTGAGATAATATAGGTATTAGCTACAAGAACTCAATAGAAGACTTGTAAAAAATTATGGTTAAAACAATATTACCGTATAAATGTTTTAATGATATAAAAACGAGAATATTTTTTTCTCACTTGAAATTGTTAATCAAGTATTATATAGAATAGTTCAATATATTTTATCGTCAATTATACAAACAACTTACACGTAGTATATTTTTATGTATTTAATTAATATCCGTAATGGTATTCAGAAGATAGCCGTAGTTGTCGGGTCGCTTCCTTATGTTAGAATGTATTGTTTTTTTACTGATTACAATTATAACCTATATTTATTTTTATAAACCTATATTTTTGCTATGCCGTACTCGTACCAAAACGTTCCTGTTTACGTAAATATTGCAATATTACGCTAAATCATATTTTCCTTTATACATATATTCCTCACCATCTTGCGAACACAACCATAGAGGTATAACGAATAAATAATGTATTTGGTTTACATAATGTGTTTAACATATTATTTTTATAATGCACGCTGTCCCTACTTTGGTAGTATTCTGATAAAACGCCTTAATTTAGTTAATTTAATAACAAGCTTGTGAGCCCTTATTAGTTATTCCTTTGTTCTATCCTTACTTTAATATATTGTTCTTTGTTTGATTTTATTTTTTCTGATAAAAAGAATAAGTTGGAATATTGTATATGCATACATATATGACTATGATGAAAAATACATACCTATTCATGAGTTACCTTTAGCATTTCTTCTCGGAGTAAAATGTGGCCTCCATCCAATAAACCATTTGAAATGTTAAATCCGCTAATTTCAAATGATAGGGTAACAACATTCTTCGCATCGTTTAGCATTTTGCTCGGTATGACGTCACACGCACGCCTACGCATACATTTATCTCATGCCTGCACACATGCATGGAATTAAACAACAATTAATCATGTAGGTGGTTGCATTCCGTTGCCAGTTGGCACGAGTCCAATCGTTGCTAGCATTGCCACTGGATGGCATTGCTGATTCCAGATTAATAGAGAAAAAGTAGGAAAAATTGTCAAGTGCCCGACATAGGTACCTACTCGTACTGCAACCGTTTCGTTCTGAAACCGTGTTAAAGATTCCAACCTGAATGTTTTAAATTTTAATTTTAAGATGTAGTTCGAAAGTTTTTAATGAATGTAAATTGTATTTTATTCTTGTTCCAAGTAATTGGGAATGGATGAATTTATTTCTTAGAATGAGATCGTGAGCTTTATGTGATTTTGAAGAAGATTCATTACAGAGAACCGCAAAGCCTGACCGTTAAGTTTTTAATTTTATTGAATGCATATTTCGTAAATTCGAAAATAGAACGAGACGTAAGCCTTTTTTAATGTAAAGCCAAAGTGGATAACTCCATGATAGCCAAAATCATTTGAAAAATAACATTCTTTATAAATTTTTTACCTCAATAAATAATACAGTAATATATTATTATGTACACATTAGATAGCGTGTAAAATTCACGTTAAAGTTTGGCAGAAAACATTTAGCGATCGATAGAGCTTCGGTAAATAAATATAAAAGTAGTCCCGAACTAAAAAACTGATACGAAGCATAACGGAGGGATACAATAGTTTACAACTTCGGAGTTGAACGACCTCACAAATCTCAAACACGTGTGCGTTTACGTTTGTGTTTTTAGCAAAAAATCTCTCCAGCTTACAACAAACGATATACGTTGCATATTTTCATTTGAGACTTACACCTAATAAAACCAACATAATGTCCGTTACACTACTGACTATTGAGTATATTTTGATAATGGATCTCTCTAAAATATTTGTTAAGAGATGACATAAGGAGCGGAGATTTTGTTTTATAAAATGTAAGTATACATTTTGTATGAAAAACAGTAACACTTCAAAATCGAGCGTCAGTAAGAATCAGAAATCAAAAATAATGATTGATAGATTGAAGTGAAGATTTTTGATGTTACAATTACAATATAATTATCACACAACATCTCAAGCTATTTATATTGTTGAACAGTGTGTGAATTTGTAAAACATAAGGTGACTCTTCTCTTATGCGATAAATGGCTAATGTGGACAAGACAAGACCGAAATAATAATATTTTATACATCAACGTCTTCCAAACAACATTAACGCTAATTTAAAAGACAAACATTTATTTTTCCAAAACATTGTTCAAACAGAAAGCCTTAGAAGCGCCAACAAAACTCCGAGGTATTATTTTCCTTAAAAACTGAGGCGTAATGTTAATTAAATATGCAAAAATAACGACAATCACCATTGGGATCCTCACAATGACAGCCAAAGCGTTTTGCGTAATCTTCTGGGTACCAAGGTCCAAAACGAGGATAATATAATATAATGGACCTCAACTTGTTTAGACCGAAACATCCTAATGGAATGGGTGAGGTAACCTTGAGGTTTCGAGTTATTATGTAAAGACAGGGTGTTATTATGTCGCGACCTTTAAGCGGTATTATATGGTAAGTTTGACCTCATCATTAACTTAATTTTCTAAGCCTTTAACTATACTTGTTTTCACTTGAGTAGAGCTGTAAACAGCGGCAAACATAATAAAATATTCTAATTAGTAAGATACTAAATCGAATGCAAGTTTAGCAATGCAAATTCAAATTTAAACATTAATTTATATGCACCTAATCCAACCTTCTTCTATTTCTTAATCTGAAGCAAGTACAATTTTATAAAAAAACAACATTTTAATTTCCGAGCACAACTTAATTAGTTTCTATAAAAGTTTAAAATTAAAACAGAAAACGGTCGGCTACGTATTAAACTCGTAGAGTGCTACTGTGTTACGGCGTAGCATTGCTACGAAGTGTACTTAGTAACTTTGTAATGCGCTTACCACCGGAACTCAAATAGCTTGTAACCGGTTCAAATGGAAAACCGTTGGATAACTATAAATTAAAGTGTCCACTGTTTGTTTATTTTTTCCACCTCCACCGAAGTGTCCTTATCGCTCTGAAGACGGTGACTATTCGAATATTTTTGTTCGTGCAAATAAAGCGATAACGATGGCTATATCAGTCTTTGACTAACTGCTTATAAAAACATAGTAAGTGACGTACCGTGTGGTATCCGGCCTAGAATCGACCACCCCCTTTCCTCCCGTGGGTGTCGTAAGAGGCGACTAAGGGAAAATCCAGAAGATGGGCAGCAGCGTCTTTTGTAACTTCACCACCAATACTGCGATCCCCAAGCCGCTTGCCAAGCGTGGGGATTATGGCAACCCCTCCGCTTAAACGGGGAGGCCTATGTTCAATAGTGGACGTCTTTTGGCTGATGATGAAGTGACGTAACATGACGTGATATGAAACAGAAAAGACAATATTATAGCCGAAAACATGATAATAAACACAGATTGTTGCTTATCCGAAATAAATTTTAACCTCCATGGTACCGTAAAAGCTGTAAAAAGCGTAAGGCTAAGTTTGAAGAAAGTGAGGTCTTATACAAGTTATTTGTGGTTACATAAAATATCGTCTATGGGGTAGCGAAATGTATGTCTTATTCTGCTATAGTTGCGGCAAACTTGTTGAATGGACGGCCTTTGATATTCGAACAGTATTTTATTGATTCACTAAATTATATTTATATTATTAAAATAACTTGCCATTCACCCCAAAACTTACTAACTCAAAAATCATCCTGTAGGAATCATAATCTTGGTAAAAATGTCTGTAGCTAAATTGCGTGTATCGCAAATTCTCAAAAATAACAACCCCCTAACTCGTTAGGTACATTCTAAGAAGAACTACCGAAAATATAAAACTGTAATGCGCATGAATGAAGTAAAATATTATGTACAGTAGGTATCTTTTAAACCCAGCCACGTGTATATAAATATTTTATCTTTAGAAATGAACCGCTAGTTTGTCGTGCATATTTCTTGGATTCCGTTTACAGTTTTAAAAATGCATACAAATCTGTAGGTATTAATCTTTTTAATCTTCCTTCTTAGCGGTTGCGCCGGCTGTGTACAAGTTTAAAAGGCAACTTTTGTAATATTATTATGTTGTTGCCCGACTGTACTTTTTATGATTAGTTTAGAAATAATTGTAAATCTTAAAACATTACGAAGCTAATTTTAATTTGTAACCAGTGATAAAAGTAATATCAACATTGGAGGAGTTTAAATCAAATAATAGCATTACATATGACATTCCCTCATTTCCATGACAGTCCAAAACATGTTTTACATTTATATCTCTCCGGCATAATATTTGCTGAAACGTGGTAAACATATAAAAGAAAAATGTAAAGACAAATATTATGAGTTTTGTTCCGGACCTCCGCGGAAGGGTTGGTGTAATAAAGTATATTTTTACGCCAAAAAATAAGAGCATAAAAAGTGTCAAAAACACTCCAAAAGGAATTTTAAGATTAAATGAGTTTTTATGCAAATATAGCAATTAAAATAACGATAATAAATGGGAAAAATAAATAATGTTATAATGTTTCATGAACGAATTAAAGTCATAGAATTGTTATATAACTAATACACGACACAAATAAAAACATTGGAATAAGAACATAAATAAAACTACAATATTATAAGGATAATTTGCGACTGGAAAAATAATCTCACCACACTTCACAATGGCCTTACTAATGACGACACTTGCCCGAAATTTACATACTAGGTAACATTAGTGTAAAGGTTATCAATGTTATGAAATCAGACAATATAAAAGGATCCCTTATTAATCCCAAAATCGAGTTCTTTCTCTTTTACACATAACATCACATTTTTTTTTACAATCGACTGAGTGATGTGACTCACATGCTCACAAAGGTATTTCCTATTGCTATGAAGCGGATTTTTTTTCGTATAAAAAAGGTAATAAAGCAATATTACAGAGGTAATATATGGAATTATAGTTTATTTGAGGGTTGTGAGGAAAAGGTTCTATTGAAATGTGCGCCATGGCACGTATTGTGAAGCTACTACGTTATGTTACCTGAAAATATATAATTGAGCATATAACTGTAACTTTTGTACGATAATTGGTATAGCCACTAAACCGACCTGGATATAAATTATTTAAAGATATACTTGTGAAGTATTCTGTAGCTGTACTAAAATTCTCAATTATTAATAGTTTTAAAGCTCCAACATTAAAAGTTACAACAAACGATGGGATTAATCTCTGCGAGAACAATAACCTGTAGATGTACAATTTTTCATTAATTCATTCACCATTTAATCGATCGTACATAAATGGTCCATCATAGTAACACTTATTTCTCAAAAGGGTAGATGGATCCCAAAAAGTTACCGTGCTACAATTCGTACGTGCATTTATATAATTTATGAATAGTTATGAGGTAGAGACCCTTTACAAATGATAATATTTTAAAAGTATGCTCAATGCACATTGATCAATCTCGTTGTCGCTGTTATAATTTACTCATACCAATACGAAAAGGAAGAATAG
The DNA here is from genome assembly GCA_905340225.1 of Abrostola tripartita. Classification (NCBI taxonomy): domain Eukaryota; kingdom Metazoa; phylum Arthropoda; class Insecta; order Lepidoptera; family Noctuidae; genus Abrostola; species Abrostola tripartita. Next base: position 6,043,920 of record HG996494.1, read on the forward strand.
GTATATTAATCAGCAATTGTAGTTTTATTTTTATTGATTATATTAGGTACCTACAGTACCGCTCTTCAGCTTTACGATATAAGTACGTAACCTAAATAATAGTACCTATATAACGACAGGTAAACGCGGCTCGGAATAGCTCGAATACACCCCGTATGCGTAATGCCCTGAGCTTACCTTGTTTGAGAAAAGAATAAAGGCAATATATACAACCATACGAGTACATGCCACAATTTCACAGCCAATTTGCAATAAAGGATCTTTGCAGTACGCCCTCCGTTCTTTCCAGATATTTTACGCAAATTGAGCCAAGTTGTGAACAAAAATATTTGAGAAATTTTTCTTTTGTCATTAACTGTTTATATTTGAAATTGTCAAGTACAATTGGCGACTTAAACGAGCTTACGTAGATTAAACGGTATTATTGGATTTGAGTGGTTATGGTATTGCTAATACGTACTAGATAGACAATTTTAATAGGTTAACTATAGGTAGGTTATTGTTATGAAAAGTAATGCTTCTTGTATCGTGGATGCGATGAAAACAAACCTCGCGTTTGTGCATATACGACGTAGATATAAAACATCCGTAAATATGCAATATATTGTAATTATTTGACTAGTAACAATTATAGACAATGCTATATATTTAAAAAAATACACTATGATTATAGAAAATATAATATTGTTACCGATGAGTATAAAGTATTTTCGTATTCCGTTTGATATTGGTAATAGCGACCAGTCTCAACAGTTACTAGCTTATTACGATGTAGATACGGTGAACTATGTGGGCTCACTCTCTTACCTCTTACATTCAAAGTCCGATGGGATGGGAAACGGTCACAATCGGATAAATCCAGCGCAGGCCTAAACGTACTTAATAATATGGTTAGTGTCTAGGCAGTAGTCACGCCTTACACACGTCCTACGCGAAGACCTATTAAATTATATAGTAGTGTAGTTTCAGACTACACCTACTGAGTGTCCCTAGAGGCAACTAAAAGATTACGTTCATGGGCGGGAAGCAATATCGTATTTTAGTCCTTTTCTTCTATATTTTCGACATAAGCACCATGCAATAAGAATAGCTTATTCTGTGAAAAAGAGATTCGCGAGTCAGCAGGTTAGTAGTAACAAGGCAAGCCAGGGTGCGTTGTACAGACATTATAATCATCATAGTTGGCTCTTATAATGCACCTCTTCGCTACATTATTATTAATTCAATAGATTAGGGTGCTATTATTTTCCATTAAATGTCACGCCGGTGCCTAAAGATCACCGGTGTCCTTATAGACTAATTAATCGATCAATCCATTTTTAGGTGACTTAAAGTTGAAATACATTTATTGCAGAAATCTGCTACGAATAATAAAACTATCAGCATAGCATACGCACAATTGTGAAGGCAACCTAGTACCTAAGACAAGAGTATAGATAGGTATCTTTAGTTATTCTTATTTCATTTACATTTCATCGACAGTTTGATGTACATGGAAAAAATCGTTTTTCTTTTAATATATTATGCGCATATGAATTGAAGAAAAACTCGGAAAAAATTGCTGATGTTATTTCTTAGTTGTTAAACAAACAAGTTTGCGAAATCCAAGCCGGTCTCTATTTGTATTCCCTTTAAATTCATTCTGGGTACAAAGAAAGGCTGGCTTTATCTGACCATCTAAGATTGATTGCTCGAAGCTAATATGTGGTTGCCGTTACTGTTCTAGCTTCAACAGTTTAAGCTGAGATTTTCTTAATGTTTAGTTTGATATAAAATTATGAAACATTTATCTTTACTTTTATGTGTAATTAAAAATTCCAACACCTAACACATCTTTATTTCTGTCTTTAAAGGTACACGTTGCACAGAATCTTCCACTTTTCTTAGTGCATTCAATTACATAAAGGATGATAGAATCACACTAAATATATCTTTTAGACTCGCTTACATAACGTTTAAATATAACATCAAAGTAAAGCTGCGCGAGAAAGTGCAAGAGAAATGAAATAAGGACAAGAGATGCAAATAATTAGAAACTGCTCTGGCATGAAACTCTTCAGAGCTTATAGCAAGATACTGCTTTACAGACAACTTATGCAACTGTCCTCTATCTGAATGTAATCCTCAAACGACCCTTACGGCTAACCTTGAGGTATTCTAAGAACACCTTTATGTTTTCTTGTTACATAATACCTAATTCTCAATCGAGGATTACTAAGAAAGAAGTAATTCAGGATCGTAGCATAAGGAAATCTCTGGCCTACCCCTCGTGGAAATAGGCGTGACTTTATGTGTGTATGTATATACTAAGAAATTTTTAAAAAACTATTCCTTGGAGGAAGGAAAGGAAGGCCTTTGCCATTCTGTGAGTCAACCATGGCTAAAAATAAAATGATTTATAAGCAAGGGAAATATTATTCGAGAATAATTAAGAATATGATCATTATCCACAACACTGCTAAATTGCCAATTGTTTAACCTACAGTTTAATGCTTACTACGAATCCCTATAATATAATAAAAGGTAAGTGATTCCCAAACGAGTTTAGAACAGTTTTTTGTATACTTACTAGTTACGAACATATTATATACATACTAGGTATACATCATCAACAAATTTGCACATTGATAACGGAAATACGTAACCGCAATGTTCGCGGGAAATGTATGGCGGCATAGGTTTACAAATTAATTTATCATTGTAGGCTTTGCTGCGTGGAACATTAATCAACGCACTAATATAAAGAGGAAAATTTTGTAAGAGTATCCGTTGGTATTGCATATAAAATGGTTTATCTAAATTGATACTAGTATATTGTCTTGTACATACAATAATGTACAACTTTATTACGACACTAAGTTCTATTTACGATGGACGACTTTAGGTTGTCAATTCGAAGTTACCAATAGGTTTACCTATAAAAGTATTTGAGTCTCAATTTGATGGAAAAGTAAATCGTATTACAAGGTATTAGGACTGAATTTTGCAGCAATATTGTTGCAATAACTGCTCACATTTCATTGGAAATAATAGATGTAGTTATTGCAGATGCTCTTAGTACAATCATATCTTTATAATAGCATACGGCTCTTATTATTTCTGCACACTTTAGAATAAAATATGATTTGAATAAAAGAAAAGTACCGCATCAATTTTGAGTTCGATTTACAGATCAAATGAAGTGTTATTGGGTTTTTCCATTAGGAAAATGTCTAGAAGCAGTTGGATGTTTGGCGTGGCCGGTAAATGGTGAAAGGTTGGCAGCTGCTTACTAGAAAATTGGTAAATGCGACCTTCTTTGTACCGTAAAAAAAACCTTAACGTAAAATTCTATTATTAAAGATTTCACAAGATCATCACAATAAACAATAACACAATATATCTACATGTGGCCAGTGATTCAGCGCAGTTATCAGTACTTTTACGCTGTGCACGGCACCGATTTTCCGCTAGTCCCTATGACCAGGGTGGATAACCTCTGAAGATGGATTCAGTCATGAGTGAGTCAGCTCGTTACCGTCCTCTGTAGGAACGTGTTGAACGAACCTTTACCAGCCTAAATATAAAATGACTTACCTAAGTAATTATTAAGTAAATACTTACGTTTAATGTATGAAGTTTCGAATGGGAAGTGCTCCAGTAGAAGTTTTAGGCTTCTAAACAACTGTTAAACAAAGATAGGGGCTCAAAAGTACATTGACTACCGTGTCCAAGGATAGTGGTTTAATTGACATAGATACACGTATGTATATGGACAAACCATCATCACACATATATATTATAAAGGCGAAATTTGTGAGTGTATTTGTGCGTTTGTATGTTTGTTACCTCATCACGCTCAAACGGCTGGACCGATTTTGCTAAAATTTGGTATGGAGGTAGCTGAAACCCTGGATTAACACAAAAGCTACTTTATATCCCGAAATGTAGAGAGTAACACCGCGGGGCGCAGCTAGTAATTGATAAATCCCATCTAACATTACCTAAACGTACGTACCCTTTACGAAAAAAGCTTTACATCGGTGGTCATTCCACAATAGTTAGATATGTATAACACATAACCAATATGCTTTATAGTACACAATTTGAATAACAATGCATGTGATTAGTACGAATTGGCAGTCTTATCGTTAATAGCGATCTCCTACCAACGACCTTCTATGCCCTACAATTTGCAATTTTACTGTGTATGAGACATCTTTTGTTTCGGTAATCAATCGAATTAGGTAGATAGGTATTACAAGGACAAAAGACAAACTGTTATTTTTAGTTTATTTATTCGTATATTTGCCTTTATTTTGGTCTGACTCGTTGGTCTAGTTGTCGCTGATTGCGACTGCTGAGAATGAGGTCCTGGATTCGAATCTGGGTAAGGCAAAGTGTTACTGGGTTTTTCCATTAGGTCATTTTTAGCAGTAGTACGGAGTCTGGATTTGTGTCTGGTTCGGGGCTATAGGCTCGCCTTCTATTACATTGAGACCTTTAACCTCTGGCGAAATGTTCCTCTTCGGGGAATACAGGCATCACATAATATTTTCAAAACTATTAGGTACGATTATTGTTAGTAATTTATATTTTCAAAACTATTACGATTAATGTTAGTAATTTATATAATTATTTACTGTATATTCCGGTTATACTCACGTGTATATTCGGAAATGCCCGACTAGTTACGAACTCGAACGGAGTCGTGGGCAGAACTCGAGTTCGGCTTGCGACTCTGCCGCGTAACCAGCTCATGAATAAGGACTCCGTTCGAGTTCAAAACTAGTCGGGCATTACCGAATACACACGTGAGTATAACCGGAATATATAGTTAATAATATGGATAACACTCACGAAAGATAATATAGTAAAATATATACATATATTATGTAATAAAGTTACGGCGTGGAGAGCATGGAAACGTTTGTCTTTTATACAAGACCGTGGCACTCTAGGGTTAATTATCCAAAGAAACATGACTGAACTGTAGTCTTATGCAACAAACTTGTGATACTAAAAATACCTTATACTGAGCTGTGAGATTAAGCGTAGTCATTGTATCTGTAAAATATAATAATAAATCATAAGTAAGACTTTGTTGTTTTAATAACACCTACGTGGGTATCTCCGCTGTCTGTTAAACTAATGTTACGAGGTGGGCGTGTATTTGTTCGGTTGGGTTGAGCAACCGTGGGATGTAGCCCCACAATAAAAATATTTCACTGTTATCAAAATAGAAATAATAACAGGAATAACTGCGATGTTCGGTATAAAATAAAAAGTAATAGTGACGATTAATATGACCTTGTATCGGGTCTTACTAGACAATGTCAGCGGCAGTGTAGTGCGGTGTCTCGCTTTCACAACAGAAAATGACCTGCAAAGCAAGCTCATACTAAGGCACCAGCACCCTTACCATCAACTCTTAAAGCAAAATATTTTTCGCTGTGTAAGCGAGACCCCGCCACATGCAGTGTAATGCGGCGTCTCGCTTCCACGACGTACGTTTCAGTTTAGTGCTCGGAAAATGTCCTGAAATGCAAGCTCATAGTAACCCCACTGGACGATAATATTGGCTAGTCGTTCTTTCAGATCTTTTCACCATGATACGTTGTTAAAAATTCTACCGGTGAAGACGGTTCAACCACTGCCATCAACCTAATAAAAAAATATAATCAGTTTCATTACATTTTTAAAACAATTAAGTACGTCTTATTACTTCTAAATACCTATAATAAAAACTGATAGAACCGTTTAAAAACCAATTACACTAAACTCAACCAAGGTAAGATAGCCTACTAATTCTGACAAGCTAACCACTTTTAAGTTACATGTAACTTGGCGTAAATACGAAAATTTTGTAACGTAAACGTTCTGAAAATAAGGGAAACGCGCTAACTGCGCCAACGGTAAGGAAAAACTCGAATATGAAGAAGTCATTCGAACAGAAATAGCTCGTTGATACCTGAATTTGTAAATACTGAAAGCTGTGCCATTTCAATTACATTGCCCCGTAGTTTTGAGCCAAAACCAACGACTTTTACAAGGCGTCTTTTGATTACGAAGAAAATTACTTCGTGTTTCGAGCGTAATTAGTTTTCTATTACAAATAGGTAAGGAACGTAAATTGTTTCCTTTTGTAAGGGACCCAAATTGGTTGTAGGGGGGAAAGAAGAACTTTTAAGCTTGATTTAGGATTAAATCCGCCTACACCTTTCGATGTTTCGAAATGGTTTCAATAATCGCCTTATTGGTCTGATGGTCGCTACAACGGCTGCAAAATGTGAGGGTAATTAGGTAATTCTGTTAGGGGATTGTCAGTAAACGGGTTGGAAATGTGTCTGATCAATAGCGATAAAATCGCCTCACCTAGCAAGTGGGATCAAGAGGCATCGTTAACTGAATGTGGGTGTATCCGCGGTGTACCATTTTACATGACTACTTAATGATTACGGGCAAATAGGCAGCAGTGATAGACAGTATCAAATGAAATACTGTTAGTAAATTTATTTCTTAGTAGACCCATAGAATATAGTCCTAATGTTCATCTAACTTTCAACGATATGTCAGGCAAGGCAAAACAATATTAGTCAGTTAACAGCCTATAATCTTTTTGAGATAATAATAATAGAAAATAAACTGGAATAGTCATCAGGAAATTGGATAAGAAGGCAAATTAGAAGAACTAATGAAAGAAACACCTAGCAAAGAAACATTCAACTGGAATATGTAGCCTGCTGGGTCATGGGTGTTTAGTTGCGAGCTCGAAGCGTCCAATAAGCGGTCCCTGGAAGGTCGGTAGCACGACGTGTTTACGTGCTGTTGTAAGTACTACGTGTTGGGTGAGGAATCGATTACTTTTCGGACGTGCTAAGATATGGACAATGTCGTCTACTGAAGGTTACACTGCAGACTTTAAGATAGTCTTAAAAAGTTGAGTTTGAGTTTTCAATTTAATACATAAGGCTTACAAACAACGAACGGACTTTAATATATTATATACTGAGAAAGCTACTAATATTTTCCACTTTATATTTTTCGTCGAAAAACTAAGGAGACGAAAATGCGATGATACGGACCGCGGAATGTCGTATTTAGTCTTGAGGTTATTCGGATGCATCAACTAATTTTGTGTGTTTAACAAAAATTGATCCAAATCAAAATACCTAATACGAATAAAGATTACATAGGTATAAGATTCTTATCTCATAAAGATATATATATGACTGGCCTGTTGGTCTAGTGGTTAGTGGCCCTGATTGCTAAACCGTAGGTCGTGGGTTCGATTCCCACCTAGGATAAATCTTTGTGTGATGAGCATAATGATTCGTTCTGTGTCTGGGTATTATTTATCTATATTATGTATGTATTTAGAAATATTTAAGTATGTTTATCAGTTGTCTGGTTGCCATAATACAGGCTCTGCCTAGGTTGGGATGACCGTGTGTGAGTTGTCCCAAGATATTATTTATTTTTATTATTATTATAAAATAAGATATTTGTACGCCTTATGTAGGGTAAACAAAGCGACTTATTTATATAATTAAAGATCCTTTATACAGTAGTGTACCATAGTTATGTTTTACAAATAAATATTTTGATTTGTTATCAAAGTGTATCATATCATGTTAAAATTAGGTAGTTAGGTACTACATAGATACTAACACACTAAAATATAAACCATTAGCATGAATATCTCCCTAATTGTTGAGACTCGTATTCAATTCGATAATCCTATAGCAGCAACAGCCATGTCTGAATTTAAATTACACAGTGAAAATATAATACTATCTCCTTAACACGTTATGTAATAATTCTCCTTTAGGGCAAAATGGGTTAGGGTTGTTTTCCGTTTAGATCGTGTTCAAGCTCGTGTTGCTTGTTGCTGGCTTATATTTTGAAATGTCTATACAACATAGCGCCTGCTGCCTACTGTACTCCTACATTTCTCTGTTGATGTTGACTATTTGTTAGTTATGCACTAGTATTTTATACCTATAATAGTATTATGATACAGAGCGACTCGATTGTCTAAATTGTCTTGATTTTAATCTAAACCGTTTCATCTATCTGCGATTTATGGTTCGAAATAATGGCTGTGATAACTACCTCCCACAAATGTACAAGTAATTGTAACCTATAAAAAATCTGTATAATTATTTGAGTTTTTGCTTCAAAGGTACGTTTTAATCGGTAAAAATATAATTGAAAACAATATAAGGGTTCAATCAGTCGATTCCCAGAGTAATATCAAAGGTACTGAAAGTATATCGATCGAGTAAACGAGCCAGAATTAATTTTCAAACCCCTATTTAAGCGTGTATGTGTGAGCATGTTTATACAAACTTTTGTTGTAACACACATGCAAAACTTTAATACGAGAACACGATCAGAACCATGCAAAGTTTATAAAAGATCATAATATACCATTACCAACACAACAAAGTAAACAACGAAAATGATTGAGCCAACATAAGAAAACCTAACTCGAACAAGCTTCCTTGGAAATTCAATATTGGAGTTGGTACAGAAATCAAATTATACTAACAATAACGCCGAACTTTGACTTCGACGGAGAAACTTTTTGTTTCACCCTGACACGCGTGGATATCAGACATAAATCTGAATTTATTTACTTTTATTATGTAAGATGCTTTGCTTTTAAGACAGCAGATTGGTAAATTTCGGTTTCGTGAAACAACTTTGTAATTGAAACTTTTAACAGCTTTGATTTTATTCGACGAAGTGATTGTTCATTGAATTGTATTCCGCCGCTTCTGCGTGGTCTTGACGCAGGCTCTCAGATTCTAACGCTTGACTGCCGGCCACGGTTTACTAGATTTAAGTTTTGTCTGCACAGTCAAAGTTGATGAATAGTTGACTTTTCTCAAGCCTCTGAAGTAGATACAAACCTACGTTAGAACTTATTATTATTACGGGAAATTAGCAACCTTTACTTAAGTTAATAAGGTGCAGTTAAACAAAAGATGGAGAACCGACTCCTATGAAACGAGCTTATTTCTCCACGTGTATGAAGTGGTAGGCAGAGGTGTGTAGTACACTCACACTAAGCCAGTCACGTTATAGGTCCCGATGTAATAAGGGGCCAGCCTTTAATTGGGCACAAATCCAGACTCCGTGCTGCTACTGATAATAATTACACAATAGAAAAACTCAGTAACACTGCCCAACCCGAGTTTTGCCCAGGACGGCATTCCGGGAACCCAGGCCCTCATGCTTAGCAGTCGCGCTAAACCGCTACTAGACCATCAAGGCAATCTATTTTATATACTTTAAGAATATACTAAGTAGAACTGAGACATAGCAACCACCGCCATCACTTTCTAGTTATGTAAACAGGGACGGATGACCTTTAATATTCCGCATTCTCAGACCGAACAATCTATTTATCAACGTAACAAAGACGAACCGTCACGACTGCGATATCTAAAGACTATAATAATATCTTTTATCTTTAATTTTTATTTACTTTTTATCTGATTTAGTGTAGTGGATTTCATTATTATTCAAGTTTAATAAATGAGAATAATCTCATTAGATAATTCTAAAACACATAGGCATAGGTGTGTGCCTTTCACATTTGGTATATTTCGAAATATTGTATTCTTAGTCTATCCCTCATGGAAAATTTGTATCATAATAATTCTATTAAAACAAACTCATAATAAACGCAATTACAGGATCAATTAGTTGCCTCAATATCTAAAGATTCGAATAAACTAATTAGAGGGTACTCGTGAATTAATCCTATTCGAGTTTAAGATTGAAAATTCTAAGATCAACTGGATTTAATATTTTATTACAAACACTCAGAGTATTATTATTATATTTAATAAACAGTTGCTTTAGAGTCCCTAGTATCACCATAGTATCCTCTGGTCTTTTTTCTTTTTGGCCATATAACAAAAGAAAAACGCAACCACGGTAGTGGTATAGTTAGCTTTTATAAAACCTATCTTACACTACAGGGTCTGCCATTTTAAAATACGCCTAAGAAACATAAAATAATATTAGTACACAGTCTACTAATATTTGTTCATTAGACACAACCCTAATCAACCTGGCTGATTTAATTACTCAGTAACAAAAAATTCAGACCTACATACCCTCACCGTTTAAATGCCTAACCCGCTTAAATACCCGAAAAATGTCGGAGATAATTACACAATTCATCATTGTCGTGTGGATGAATATATTTCCGGCTTTTTGTATTAGTAACCTTTTTGTATCTCAGGTGATTAAGAGAAGAAATAAATCGGAAAAGTAATTCCATGTGTTTAATTTCCTTTGGAATAAATGGTTGGTTTTATATCTAATCTCTCTAATGTTTTGTTGCGTAAACTGATTGTCTTTTGACCTTTCTCGGTGGTCAGGAAATACTGTGTTATTTTGTGATGAAAAATTAAATCATGACCGATCTAAAATAAGATAAATAAAACTAGATAATCGTCTAGCCAAGAGTTGACAGTTCTTATATTACCATACTTTCTTATTCTTAACATTACAAGTAAGCTACAGATTATAAACCATTGTTATCCGTAACTGTGCCAATAATGCTGTATGAAAGTGGTAGAGCGGCGTCGTAGCACGCCTACGACGTAGCAGCTACGACATAGCAGCTAGGACTATTATTATCACTGGCAAAGATAAATTTAATTTCATATTCAACGTCCGGACTAATAGCGAGACATATTAACTATAATGCCGTAATTATTTATAGTAAATTCGTTAACAATATTGGTGATATTTTACACAACTTTCTATGCTATATAAGCGATACACATTAACCATTTCGGTAAACCCTGTTAACTCTTAATAATATCAAGTATTAGCAAACATAAATATGTTGTAAGCGTGTTACTCACGATATGCGATTTCCGTCAGCGGTATGTCCATGAGCGAAATTCCAGGATATCAAAAATAAAAGTCACAAATCACGCAATTGGAACTTAAACACAGTTCGAGATACACGCACTCGCGGGCGATCGCGTGAGGTTCAGGTTCCGAGCGGTACGTCCTCTTCGTTTGACGGTCGGACGGCGAATGGCGGCTCCTGCAGGTGTGAGTCGCAACGCAGGATAGGGCTGTCGCTCAATGTAACACCGACCATGTTTTTAATCTGAGTAGGCGGACACATAACAAGACATTCATACATTTTTTTACTTTTTTTTAATCATTCACGAAGTCAATTATGTATTTTTTTTTATTGACACTGTTTTCTTACAGTGAAACCCGTGGTCTCTGCCTCCCCTCTGGAAAACAGGCGTGACTTTTTGTATGTATGTTTCATACAGTATCAGATCGATTACAAATACCACACTGTAAGCACATAATTATTTATTTCGTTATAAGATATATTTTATTATTATAACACGATACGACATTAACTGATTTCTTGATTACATCGTGTATTAAATTGGTTTCTGATTGTATCGTGGACTTAAGCGATTCAATCCGTTACATGAATCTAAAGTATTTAGCTCTAGAAAGTAATTTATCACTTTTACACACTTTAATGAATTACGGCTCACTGAGTAAAACGAGTTAACGATTCGATCTCCAATACATAGACGTATCTTTTTAATACGTAATTGCTTTTATAACGTGAATTTTAACTTGAGTCGTTGAATGGCATCAGGTATTAAGAAACGTGTAGCCCTGTTTTGTCGGGTAATTTATTTTTGTACAACACAGGTCAAATATTTTCAATGGGTACAATTGGAAGTGTACTTACAACTCCGCGTTAGATAAATTGTTACATTTAAATGGACAGTCATGATATTAGTAATTTTAAGGTATACAATTGTTTTCGCAAGCAGCAATGAAAGGACACTCAGAGTTTTACAAATAAATTAGTAAAATTGTTTAATGAATGAATAAAATAACTAACCCTTGTATTATTCTTCATAACAATAATTTTACCCATAACTCAAAATAAAATTACAGACTAAATTATATTGTATATCTTATTTATCTTTTAATTTAACCCTAAACCTACTAAAATAAATCTCAAAGGCGCATGTTTAGTAGTTACAAAGTCTACAATTCATATTTTATACAAAAGTAGAGAGCCCATGAATAAGTTATTTCAGGAACATTTAGAATTCATTACGGGCAGTCAGACGCCCAAACGGCTGACAAGTGGTCAAGTCTTAACATGCATGCTACCAAAACTGTTGTAACTTAAATATTAATATATTTACAATATTGTGATGTTACTAGTGGAAACTTGCATCAAATTATTGATATCCTCCTAACTGAATTTCAGTCACGTCGGCCCTTCTCAACTAAGACTAGCTAACTACGTTGAAGATAATATATCATAGTGCAAAAGTGTTTGCGCAAACACAGGTGCAAGCTCTGTAGGTCAATTTTCGTAACGTAACACGTTCTCAAGCAGTGCAATAGCGATGTGCTTTCGATAAAAACCAACGAATTTGAATACATAACGCGCTGCTTGATAACTTCTTAATTTTCGAGAATTGCCCTACTGTTCCCTCACACTCGTAGTCCGATGGGTTGGTAAATCATGATTAATCACCATGCTTACCTACTGCCTCTTGTAGATATCTTTATGACAGTAATTGTTGCGTTTATAAACTCAGTCTGTTAACCCGTGAGCCTCGGTTTATCATTATGATCAGCCCCCTTACCATGAACTCTTAAAGCAGGACAGTTTACGTAGTGCAAGCGAGACGCCGTATTACACTGCACGTAGCGGCGTCTCGCTTCCTCATCGTAAACTGTCCTGCTTTAAGAGTTCATGGTAAGGGGCAGTTCTTATTATATTTGGGCTCGTATAAAATTACAAAAGCTACGTTCACCTTGGTTATGATTGAACTATTCTTCAGTAAACAATACCTTGAATAAAGATAAAAATAATTTTTAGTGGTAACTTTTGTTTGAAAAAATATAATAATTTTACTGAAAATAATAACTTTACTTTCTTATTTGAGTTTGTTTTACGTCACACTTGTTTTTATTACTGAAAGTTATTGAAGGTATCTATGTCTTTATTTGTCTCAACTTTCTTCTAAAATACAGTCGCTCTACACTTCGAATAATTAATCTTTTCAATCAACTAGGTTAATTACAAATCTTAAGTATATTTATTGGGTTTCTCGATCATTGAGCCTATTATATTAGAAAACTGGAATTATTAAGCTTGTGTTTAAACATTCGATTTTAGTTTTAAATTTAATCGTTAAATCTTCTTATCGTTGGTATATGGTTGATGAACAAATTGGTGTCAAAGTTTAAACCGCCTGTAGGACTCTGACATGGCTTTACACACTGTTGAAAAATCTCTCAGGTGTGCTAGTCTTCTCACTATGTCCTCCTTTACTGTTTTTAGCAATAATAACTTATTTTATAGTACGCACATGAATTCGAAAAGACATTGGTGCTGCTGGGGTTTGAACATGCAAACTTTGACTTTGCAGTCCAAAGGTCGTAATACTGCTATCATATTTTAATCGTTAAATGAGCCATTGCAAATATAATTACCTACATAGTGGTTTCAAAAATATCTTTAATAATGAGAAATCTTCACGATACATTATGTTTATCATATTATACGTATAGAATACTATAGATATTTAAATTGTTCCATACTGCTTAAATTTTATAATCCTGGGCCAGCAAAATTAATATTCTGTAGTTATGATAAACAGCAGACCCACGCTTATATTTCAGGACAAAAATTTAATTTAAAGTAAATGATGATGAACAGTTAAAATATTTATTAACTTGTGGTTAGTTATTCTGAATTTATGACCCCCCGCCATTCGCTTTCCAGTTCATAATAGGCAAAATTAAATCACAAAAAACAGGTGAAGCCTAGTTCAAATGTCACACTTATTCTATTTCTATTCGTCAAGCGTTTTGGTACTTGCATAGGGGGGCAGACCGTATAAAATTACCAATTTAAAATTTACCTACCAGCCCCCTTACCATGAACTCTTAAAGCAGGAGAGTTTACTATGTGGAAGCGAGACGCCGCTATGTGTAGTTTAATGTGGCGTCTCGCTCCCACATCGTTAATTACTGTCCTGCTTTAAGAGTTCGTGGTAAGGGGGAACGCTATTATTTTCTAGCGTTTCATTCATAAAAAAATCAAAGCAAAAAAGGAACGATTTTTTGCAATCAGCAAATTGTATTGATTGCCAGTATTCAATTCATCTGCAAAGCGGCACCGAGGCAGCACTAAGCATTTTAAATCTACGCAGTAATTAATCAACGCATTAAGAGATCAATAACTAGATAGGGAGTAATCGATGTTTATCGCTTTGAATGACTGTAGGAGTCGGCTCTAAACATAAAGCCGGTTTTATGGTGTACTAAAATGTGCGTTGCTGTATTTCCATAGAGATTACAGTTATAAATGAGGGAATGAAATCTGATCATATTGTGTGAACAACTTGTATTGTCATTTTAATCAGGAGTAAATGTTTATTTCATTTAAAATTACTGTCAATGATTTGTTAGAATTAAACGATAAATACAGTTAAACCTACTTTATTTCACTTTGAGAATAATATAATATGTGTGTACTTGTGTAGTACAGAAATCGGTTTGAAACAAAATAGTAAGCCATATTGGTTTGAGGGCTATAATTGCGATTATTAAATACTAGATCTATCTATCTAGAACAAAACGAATCACTTACTACCTATAAAATACATTTTTTATCATTTCAAAGTAAGTTTATACATAGTGACAGAAAACTGTCTAACTAAAAAACAGTCGACGGAAATTCAAACTTTCAAAGTTTAAAAATAAAACAATGACAGGAACAACCAGAAACGAAAAGATTTTGTTCGAATTTTTGTGGAGAATTTACAGCAAAACATAACAACACAATTAAAACTTAGTTAAGGAATATTAAAATAAGTTATTTAATTATTCCCATTTTGTTGAAACACGAGTGAAACTGACTTACAAAGGAATAGTTCGCCATAGTTCTACCGCAGTCCGCCAACGTAACTCCATAATATTGTTTTATATTTTTTGCCCATATTTTGCCGCCCCCAAAGTTTTTCCCTGAGATGGAAAAGTATGATTAGGTGGGAAGTTTGCTGGATACCTTTTTTATTATTAATGTAGACGCACCGGACGAGACCGAAATCTGAGTTTTTGAATAGTTTTTGACATGGTTCTGCTTTTATATTTTTCGAATATTAGATAATAAATGTAAGTGATGTGGTTTCGTCAAAGCAATTCAAAAGCCGTACAGCTTTTAACGTTGTATTTGGGTGTTAAGTGGATACAAAAATCTAGATGACTTTAGCCATCGTAAATTTATTAAAAAGCTAAATTTGATTTTAGTATCGACATTAATTTATGGTAGAAATTGTATTACTTTACTGACACTAAGTAAAGATTTCACAATGTAAATCTTTACTTAGTGATAGTTTAAGTTATCATTAAATGTCTCTGAGTTCGGCGGTTTAAGATATAAAATATACTAGACACAAAAAAAACAAACACTTTCATGGAAGAAAATACAAAATAAACAAGAAAACAAGGTGTTCTATAATGGAAAAAATTAAAAAGCTGTACCATGTAAAAAGTATTCAGGCGCTAACCCATGTTTATGGTGTGATAATCAATTCGGTCACGCGATAGACGTTGCTTTTGGTTCGCGATGTACATGTGGGTGTAATTCGACTCAATCCGTGACTCAACACGTCACTTGAGACGTATTATAAAATATTCGGAAAGTCTACTGCAATCAATTTACGTAAAACAAACATAAACTGGTCCATTTAATTTAGAATGTATGTGTAAAAGTGATTTTGCAAAAAGTTAAGCTAAAGGTTTAAAGGCAAGTTTCCCAGTGAGAAAGAATTTCGTCAAATCTTCATTCAGTTTGACACTACAGCCTTTAAAATCGCAACATGTTACAACAGTACGCTTAATTGTTTAGTGGATATAATTATTTTATCTAAAAGAACTTGAGGATTTCAAGTCTGCTTTGTTTACAACATCTAATATTTCAGAAGAGTAGTGTTAAAACTTGTCTACTCTATGCTATTTCTATTTTATTTTTAAACTGAGCCGGCAACAATCAGCGTAGACATGCTAGCTTGATAGCAGCTCCATATTGTTTTGAAATTTATTTCGTTTAGTAACGAACTAAGCTATCTCATAGAAATTACTGCTTTTTTTTAATTTAAGAGGCTAATCGCGAAATATAATTGTCGTTACAAAAATAGAGAACAAGTCTGTTATGTAGGTCTGCAAGGACACGACTAAATTGAAAACGTGACATTTTGCCTCCCGAAATTATAACATACTGTTTGTATTGAAATATAGCGTCCATTTTCCATTATACTTTCTAAATATCTAATTCTGTTCTATTTTTATTTCTGTAATACAATCTCGCTGAAAGTATTTAGGTATTTGCTTTTAGAGAACATGATTTTGCAATTAAATAGTCAAGCCGTGTGTAGTGCTATTTTTATTTTTTATTTTTGCTGTCCGCCAGTATTAATTTATTCAGTGAAGATCAAAAGAAAACCAATTCCGGTTTAACATTAAAAATCACATGTATTAAAATATAATCTACTCCACTTGTGTTTATTTTCTGCCAAAATAGCCCGATCAAACTAAATAAAAAAGTCTAGCCCATCGATATCCCTGGATCGCAAAAGCGATGCACATTACATGCAAATTCTTTCTAACACTCGAGCTATAAATAATTCTGTAACCTAGTTTATGCTGCCAACATAAACGGAACGTTACGCGAACGATCTTGCACGAAACTGTTTAATGTGATTTATTAAAACCTTTTTCAGTTTGAAATGCAACGCTGTCGGAGTGGTGGCGAATTTTGCTTTTTTATGCGCTTCTTTTGATTTTATTTCGATACATTTTTTTGGGTTACGTAATTGGTTATGTATTCTGAAGAGCAGGTGGGTATTTTATTGTGTAGATTTTTATTGGTATTAAATTTAATTGTTTTATTTCTAGATACATAGGTGGTAGATTTAACTATGTTATTATACGATGTTAATCTGTTATCTGCATCTGTACCTATTGGCAAAAATAAAATAATACGTAGAATGAATCAAATTGCTAATATCATACTCAATGCTTTAGTAAATAATGAAACAAAGGCGTGTTGTAGTTTAGACTTTGAACATCTGCTAATCAGAATATCAGTTTCTACCGCAAAACAACAAAGCACTCTGACAATCAGGCGCCAACTGCACACCGAAATTATACGAGCAAGTGTTTCGCAAAGATAATCTAGTTGCGCCATTATACGTAATGGTGATACAGAGTTAACTTCACAGTCGGACTCCGATTTGAGCACACAGAGTTTCCGATACCGAGATACAAAGGTGGTACACGCTCACTTCATGACTATAACCCTACCGCACCTTGGATGCTCTATACTGTCTATGTAATTGGTCCCACGTGTCTGAGGATCATGGTCAACATCAGGGTTGCATCTAGAGCGGATGTACCTCTACTGGTTTATGTCCAGCGCGTCTTTTACAATCGGCCATCTAGTTGGTGACAGACCACGCCATTTTTTTGCCTTTGGTGTTCTTAACCATAATCAGCTTTTCCAGATTCTCTTTACGTCTGCGTATTAATACTATAGTGACAACAGACAACAGATTAGCAATCAACATCATCAGCCCGTTGCAAAACAGCAGACCGGGCTCTGTGTCGTACCTTAAGAGAGGCCCATGTCCAGCTGTGGACTGCAACGGGCTGATTAGCAATAGTGAATTAAAATAAATTATAATTCCCAAAGTGTCGTACAAGTATTAAAACCATGCAGACAGGGTAATCGCATCGCCGCATAATTTAATTTATAATTTACTCGTCGGTAGAAGCCTCATCGTGCAGTAGCGCCTTCGAGAAAAAGACTAGATAAAGAAGATTAATAAACTAGTTGGGTTGATTTACAACCTAAGAAAAACCTCACGTTTATCCTCACAGCCTGAGTAGAACCACAAGCTTTCAAGCCAAGCATGCAATAATAATGTGATTGATTTAGATCCTTTGCATAAGTAGTGAATATGCAAAACAGTACCTGCTTTTAAAGATTGGACGGATTTCGTTTGCTTTTAAACAACTTTATCCCGTTAGGTCTGTTTTCCTAGAAAAGATGAATAAATAAATAATCTTGTTTTAAAGTTCATTTCATTAACTATTTTTACGATTCGCGATAATTCGCTTTTAATCCTCTGTTTACATCTGCCGGTAGATTTAGTAGCTTATGCTAGTGATAGTATTCCGTTTTTCTGTTTAGTTTAGTCTTTGTTATAGAAAGTAAAGTTGTTGTTAGTTTGATTTAGAAAACAAGTTAATGGAAATGCAACATTTCTCTTTATGTGCTACGGTTATGTTTTTAGACGATGGATGGCGTTTTTCTTTACATAGGGAATTCTTCATTATAAATATGGCCCTAGGACATTAATAAACTTGCAAATAAGTGTGTATTTTTCATTCAAGATTCTTCTTATCGTACGGTTGCTAAAAAACATGGTGTTAGAGTTAAAACCGCCTGTAGGCCTCTTCTTCTCCATAACTTATGGTTGATGAACAGCCTGATGTCAGAGTTTAATCCGCCGCCTGTAGGCCTCTGATATGGTTTTACACACCGTTAAAAAAATCTCACGGGTGTGCTGGTTTCTTCACGATTATTTCTATCACTGTTTTTAGCTACTAATAACTAATGTAAAATACGCATATGAATTCGAAAAGAGATTGGTGCAAGCCGGGTTTTGAACTTGAGACCTTTGACTTGGCAGTCCAGCGGTCATACCAATCGGCTATCACTGCTATCTGGGATATCATTGGTATGTAATAAGATTTTTCGTAAAATAGAACATCATTCACATCTAGAAATCGTCCTGAATTAAGGGTGCGTTTCACACTTCATCACCATCGTACAAACGCTCTGAGTCGGGAAAACTGCGGATCACATATTTGAGAGATGCGGGGTCCCAACTTCAAATTACTCTTATTACTTAGCTAGTGCCAATTGAATAATCAAATTGTAGTACAAGTAACTTTTTAGTTCTATTTCAATCGTAATTCCGAACATTGGTTCTCAATTGAATTGCACAATGCTTCTAGTGACAGGTACCTTATCTTCTACGAGCATTATATTAACCCATTATTATTAGGCTATCATTTTCAGTTATCAAAACCACTGTCCGACGTTCGTTCGTGGGCGGAGAATTTAGTCATAAATTATGTTCTTAATTATGAATTTCATAAACGTTTTCAGAAGTTTTGATTTTGGTTTCAGACTTAAACGAGTCTGGCCTAGTTTAAATTATATTATATAATTGAATTATCTTGTCTGGTTCTAATTTAAATACTATAGTAGTTTGCCATGAAAAAAGCTTTAATTCTGCCAACACTTGCGAAGATTTCACGGTACTAACCAATTATAATAAAACAATTATTAACTTGGAATTCAAACCAACCGTCAGTTTGAATATGGAAAATACAAACAAAAGACAAGTGTAACGCTATTAAGGAATAATAAAAGATTTTAAATAGATTCCTCTTTGCATATGAGCCTCTTTAGTGCAACCTTGGCACGATTAATTGTGCTGAGCGCAAGACATCTTAACATAATGACCACATTAGCGGCTGGTGATCGCAGTTTAATGCTACGTATACAAATAGCGCTATACAAATACATAAGGATCTATTTAATAGTCATATTATGCCTTTTTCTACGATTAGATAAATTAAAGGAGGATTTTTATGGGTATGTTTAGTTAGTTTTATATACGTAAGTTCCAATGAATACAGTACAATCTGTATTTGAAATCGATCTTTCCCTAACTCACGTCTATTATCCAGACGAGTAAACAGTGACCTGGACATGGATTTCAATTTGCCACGATCCTCATTTCTAATATACACACATCGTCTCATTTGTTCTTAACATATTCTTCGTAAAACATTTTCTCGAAATTATATTAACGAGCGTTATAGAAAGGTCAGGATAAAAATGTGAGGGCGATTCGGCATTAGCCGAACTAAGGTCTTCTTAATTCTATAACAAAAGGATAGCGTCACAGGCTAAACCGAAATAGGAATGAATAATGGGGTTATTATAATGGGGTTTCAAGCAGTTGGGATGACCCAGCCATCTTCTCTATTGAAATTTGGGTGTTTCTTACATTTCAATAGACTCAGAAATATAGTGACGTACCATATCATAATTGGTTCATTCATATATTAAATCATCCTTACAGCTTACATGTTGTCAACCAATGCGACAGCGAAGCCTATTACAAAAATTATAAGTAGTATGTATCTATGATATCATAATATAAGTATATTATTATCTTTTTTATTATTATATAAACTTAACATAATCTAAAATATTCTTTATGTCTATCTTACTTACTAATTAAATTTACAAGACCTTTTAATAATAATACTGTTATTACTATACGGAACTATACAAAATTATTGTCGTAACTCGTAATTTAGTATAGCTAAATAGCATAAATTATGCAATAGGACCTTCGCGAATTCACCCGTGGCACGTAAAAATGTTAATTGCCAAGTGATTTTTATTAATGTTACGGATAGCTTGAGTAACCGGTGCTACAGCGAGTAGGTTGGTTCTGGCTGATGGTACAGCCAACAGTGGCGGGCGTCGCCGCCTCCCTACATAGTCGTCCGGTACACGTAATATTTGATGTAAATTGTGATTTGAATAGAAACTTTAGTTATAACCCAGTATGCTAACTTATAGACTGTGAAATAATATTTGGAAACAAAGAATATTTTTTTGTCATACGTTAGATGCGTTATCACAAAAATAATATTACGTCATCACAGAAATAAATATAGCGTTTAGACAAATCTTTACAAAAACTGCCAAGTGTTTACTAACTGACAAAATATTTATTTAGAATAAACCTAGTCTGGTAAATATATAAAAGGGCTTATAATCAGATCAGGTTTCCTTAGGTTGGTGTTGCAACGAGAAATGAGAAGCTGCGCCATGCGAGGTTTCATCAATCACTCTTCGAAATCAGATTGGTTGGATTCCGGGACACGCTCTCTGGTTACCTATAGCTCTAGCTGGCTAGCTGTGATTTGGAATACATTTACTTACATATACTTGTGTTAACCTAGTACTAGATATTTTGATAAAAATAATGCAAGTAGAGAGCCTCCACGACACCTACGTACGCACCCTTGACGGTCAACCTCACAGCCATCATTGTTGACTGAACTACCTCTACACCACGGCATAACCTGTTACCTTGTAAGCAATATTTGGTTCATGCCGATACGAAGAAGAAGAAGCAGATAAAAATAATACGCGTGAAGACCTGAATTGCTCACTTAGTTCAGTCACTTGATTCAAGTCAAAGCTACGCTCTATCCCTCAATGTCTTTATTAGACAAATGTGAGTGGGATTCACGGATATTTATCCAGAGTGATGTTTTGTCTGCAAAACGCACACACGATACATAATAGTCCATAGATAGGACAAAAGCTTTTATACATTAAAATATGCCCTTTAACCTTTTAACCTCTTTTTCTCAGTCGGATATGTTGGTTGCGGCTTTTGCGATACTTCTCCATCTCTTTCTTTTTGTGGCACATTCAGAAAAGGAACACTTTGTAGACGATTTAATGAGGTCTGTCAATCGTGTAGATTTAACCTAAACTTCTTAAATTCCCTCGTAGAGACGAGGGAATTTAAGATTTTGATTTATTCCAGAGGGAAATTCGATGTCTTTCTGAGAAACGAATACAAATAGTTACAAATTCACATCACTAATCTAGCCTGCACCGGAAACCCCCGCCGCCCCTTATTAACAATGTGCCGGCGTACATTCAGCACTTCCGGTACCGCGAATCCTACATCCGGTTACTTCTTCAGGTATGTGGTCACATTGCTGAAATTTTCCTTCAGCGTTTTCAGGTTGAATTCATTACGATGTATTTTTGTACTGATATATTACGTAATTATTTTGGAATTCGTTGCCTAGTAACAGCTGTGCGGGGTGTTTGCTTGAGGTACGCTTAGCTACGGTCAAGGTACGGTAAGCATCGCTTGCCATGGTCGCTCCGTAGATTGGTGATCTAATTTTATAAATTTTATAATCATTACTGTAAAAAACTGGCCTTTAATAGTCACACGACCAAATAAGTATGTCCTTAAATATCTTCATACTTCGTTCCTGATGATGACGGGTTCATTACAAATCCCAAAAGCATATTATTTTTAGGGTGAATATAAAAAGTAGAACAAGTAAATCCTTCCGTAAAACGATTATAAATGGCCAATAAAACATCCTGTACTTTTTAAGTTGGACAATAGAATATAATTCTGTCGTATATTGGCGTCAGTGATTTAGCATAAACTTTTGGTTGATAGCTGAGTGGATGGGAAAGCGGAATTACTTAAATAATGACTGTATAGGTATAATTTAAACGTTGTTTTAATCTCTGTTTGAAAAACAGTTGTAAACTTACTACAGAAGACAGATATTGTTTCGATATTTCTTTTATTAGGCAGGTTACGCGGTTAAATCATACCTCGTACAACGTTAGTTATTAATTCTAAGATTTTGATATTACAAAAGTTTGATTTAAAAACTATGTCAGTGTTACCAAATAAAATATGGAAGTTTTTAAACATCTTCCGTAGTAGACAACAGCAAGAAGATGAATTGTCTTTTTTTTTAATGAAGCCTTTTAAAAAAAGATTTTAATGTAAATAGGGAATTATTAAGTTAATTTAGTTTACGCTTCTGTTTCGCTTTCGTAAAAAAAAATAAAGTGCTGTAACGATTGTATCAACAGACAAAACAGAGTCGCTTCACCCGCTAATCTTTCCACCACATCGTCTGTCTAATCCGAGGTATAGCGGCAAAAACCGCAAGGACGACCATAAACTTTGATTAGATTTTGTAACACGCGGCGTCGTCGTACATTAGAATGCGTGAATTGGTGCCAAGTAATTGGATTTTTCGCGTCATCGCGTCTGATCTCCTGTATCTTGGTTACGAAGGAGCCAGAATGGAGTTCAGGACTTAGATTGTAGGTCGCCGAAAAGGCACGAGTTTTTCCATTTCATACCAATTAGGTATATCATTTGTAAGGCGAAATTGTGTATTACATGTGAAACTGGAATTTTTTTCCTTAATATATTTTATTATACAAAACGTTTGTAAAAACGTCTTGAACAATAGTTGACCCCTTTCAAGAGATCCTGACGTCTTATGGGGTCATTAAAAAAGACAGGTACTTACATACTGATAAGTCTCGCAGAGATAACATGGTCGCTGCAGTGAAAAAGAATGTATTTAAATGATTCATTACATTAACAATCCATTTCTAAATAAAACGTAATTAATCACTTCACTTGGAGTTTAAACCTGTATAAATACGGCTTTCTAAAACTGTGCGCTGCCGCAAAAACATTAAGAAAAAATAAACCTTTATTTTTGCATGAGCAGTTCCTCTTCTGGCTTTGTAATGTATTTCCTAATTCTAAACTTCCAAGAAATTTTCAAGTTCAAATGTTTTATTTTTCTTCAGGCATTTAAGGGCACTTAGAAAAGGTCAAGGCCCAGTAACTTGATTCCAAGTTGTTTTCCTGGTGTCATGAAATAAGTGGGTGCCATACTTATATCTCTGAACACTACCTTTTTAATCTAAATTGATAAAGGAAATTTGAAAAATGATGGACACGAGCGGGACTCGAACCCGCGACCTTCGCCGATCCGTGGCGCTGCTCTAACCAACTGAGCCACCGTGTCGCTGCTCGCATCCATCGAATTTCAAGTTCCCTTTTAGTATTTACGTCTTAAGGGTGACGTCAGGTATTATCTGTACCTTTTTAACCAGTTAGACGAATTAATTTTGCTCTCTTTACTTTCGGCATACCCTGACTAAAAATATGGAGTTAATGTGCGATGAATGTGAGATTTACTTTTCGTAATGTTTTAATTTTGCTTTTACATTAACTTAAATAAATTTTTGACAACGATGGATCATTAGAATAAATTCGATTTTAGTTTAATATTTTAGGTTTTAATTAAAACATGTTAAAACACCAGCGACGATTATACTTAATACGTAATTCAAAAATATTGTCATCGAAAACAAATAATAAACCCGAAAGATCCCAACATAATACATTACAACTCACGTTCCAACATTCACAAAATACGGTTTCACAAAATCCTCAGATAAAGACATGCCAATGAAGACGGGTCATGATAAACTGACCTCATACCCCACTTCGCTCTCGATGGAAACCTTCATAAATAGCCTAAAATAAATAGTTCCCTATAAATCTCGGTGTGGCGGGCGTTGGCACGATTTTCTTATATTTCTCTTACTGCTCATACATCAAATTACAGGTGAAACAAATTGCAGGCCACAGCAATAAACGCGACGTATATTTATTTATAAAGGTCTTTGCGCGTGACACGCATCCCTAGCATGTTTGAGGGCGAAAATTTCTTTTTTGTTCCCATATGCTGTGGTCACAATGTATTATTGATAGTTTTGTGTAAAATATGATTTGGCAACATCTGCTTAGTCAGATTTTAAAGGTGTCTTTAATTATGAAAAAGACAATACAGATAACACTCATTTGTTTATCTTTAGGCCAATTGTTTAATTGTGTTGTACGTAGTTTCAAAATTAACGTTGACTAGGTACCTAGCTTTTAACAGCCAAGACTTTCAAAGTAACCATGCTAACTGCAATTCAAAATAACATGCCATTAACCAAATGAACCAAGTTATACAACTCGATTTATACAATTGAGTGAATTATCGATGTGGCGTGTACGTCTGACGTCATTACGCATCCATTACGCCATATTTGCATTGGCGTAAATGTAACCCAGTTCATTGGTTTCTTGGAAAAATCGTGAATGGTCCATTAGTAGTTTTTGCCTTTAATATTTTTTAATAATGCCTGAACGTTTTATCGTTTAAGAGTTTTAAATTGCCAAGCAAAATTCTTTTCGAACTATATTGATTCATTCGGATTATATATTATGATAACACACACGTAGTTTCTGCTGTCTGTTGTTTCTTTAAGAGTTATAGTATAAGCGTTCGAATAGTTAGAAACTGGTTAAAATTAAATATCCTGAGCTCTGAACTTATTATCTTTTTTTTATTCTTGTCGATAATAATTAATTTAAAATCTTTTTACTGTATCGTATAGATTTTTCAATAATAAGGCTAGCTTGACAGTGTCCATTATAAACATCAAGATAAAGTTTATTCTCTTTATAAATCAGCAGTAAATCAGGTGTTTAAGTCACGCATGTAATTTAGAAAAGTAGATAGATACCTAGAAAGACCACAACCATAACTTTAATGTTCTTACGAGCTCTATGTTTTTATTTCACGTTTTATTCAAATTTAGTGTTTCCTCTAATCATGTATTTCAATGTTTTTTTAACCAATTAATTAATTATGTAATAATGATTAATAATATATTGGTACCTAAGCCTATTTTAAATAGACTTACTAGTACTAAAGAATTTACATACTAGAACATTTACACTTATTTAAAGTAAACAAACAAAGTTAACAGTGCAGGCAATCGTCCAACAAACGCATAGATACTAAGTCCATTGTAACAAGTGCTTTAAACAACAAAACAACTTGTTTTAAGTCCACTTAGAACTCCGTTTAACTTACAGGAATTAAACGTGAACGAAGTTGATATAAGTAATTACAAAGTAAAGATACGTGAGGCAAATTAAATTAGTCCTCAAGTTGGAAGGTGTCTTCAAAATATTTATGAAAATCAGATTTCAGTTCTCTGCACCTCCATCCAACAGCGCCGTAAAATAATCAAACTACAATTATGTAAATTTGAAATTCTGTTTTCCAGGAAACGAAGAGTAGATGCCTATTATAGAGTTGAGAGGCACCCTACCAGAAAGGATTAAAGTTTTATCATAATCCCAATGAGCATTGGACCAGAAAGTGTTGGAATTTCATATAAACTAATAAAATGTACCGATTTTCTGACATTACGTTTGGATGGACACAAATTTGATAATCACGAGGTTGTAAAGGTTCAGATTTTGTGCGGTCCGGTTATTCGTAATGTGTAGAGTAAGCGACAACGTGAACAACGTTGTGGGCTTGGCTACAAACCCTTGTTATATTTCATTTACAATTAGATACAAAAGTTTATGAGGATTGTAGTTAATCTAAATGTGATTTTAGGTTAGTCTGCTAAACTAGGAAAGTTAAAATATTTACTAATACTCTGCATGTACAAGTATGTAGTAGTTCTAACGGGAATGAGAGTGAACAGAGGATTGATGTATCATTCAATTTGTATATAATTTAAATAAAAATATATATAAACCGGAGTTTACATTTTTCAGTAAGCTACTGTTCTCAATCATGATAGTATAAAAAGCAATTGTAAATATAAACGGTATGATATTCAATTTTTTTGTACATTTTCAATATCGGGTTTGCATTAAACCGATACTCCAATTGCTATATTTGAACTACACATCCTTAATAATGCTCTCCACAAAGGTAGTACAATTTATAACGAAAAAGAAATAAACACGTTGATCGGATACACGTGTTTATTTATGCTCGTTGGTAAAAACATTAAAAATACTACCCGTAGGTAAATTTTTGCTGCTGTTTGCAACTTACGCTCACACACCGCAGCTCCCGTGTTCCGCACTACAGACCAATTCGTATAAAATGCAAATGAGACAGTCGTCGCCTGTTTGTCATTTTGTTTATATAAAAAACACTCCTACAATGTTGGATAAACATTCATTTTGTGTGCGTTTTATACCTAAATGCTCTGCGAACGTTTGGTTGTAAAGAACATCGACGCGATTTTTTTTATTTTTCCTATTTATGTTATTAAATACTTTCTTTTATATGAATTGGTAAGAAAGAGTTTTGGTTGAAACCTGGAACTTTGGACATGAAACATCGTGAACGTCGCAAAATGCATTTTAATTTTTAACTTTATTTTGAAAATGCCATAGATTATTTTTTAATTATTATGCTATTATACTACTTTATTATACTTTTTTTTAATAGCCTGTTTGGTGTCCCACTGCTGAGCAAAGTCCTTCCCATTGTTTCTCCACAAAACTCTGAAAAACCAAACAAAACTTCTATTACGAAGTTAAAATAATCTTAATATTCAGCTACAGTATTTTTAAATAACTGCATGAGTGGATCAGGCTCGGTTAAAAGCGTCCACGATACATTTCAGTGGAGACAACACAAATCGATGCTTACGAGTTGCATCCTTCTTTGATGTCTATTTTCGCTCGACCACGATCTCACGCCAGTCAAGCGCACGTCGAAACTTTAAGATGGAAATATCGTGATCCTCTTTCATATTTGTATCTGATTAAGTGCATTTATTTCCAATGAATTCTGTTTATGTCTAATGGCTCTTGATTATTTTTAGCGTTCTATTTATCCTTCTTGGAGACGATATCGTCTTACTATTTGACAGTGCAATCATTTTCAACTTTCGGTAAACCATCTTTATTACTTTAACATCTTTTATTATATGCTTTCTTTTGTATGGTTACCTATACTTAAAGTTGTCATGATAGGTACCTATGCATACTTAGTCTGCATGTGATCAATATAAAACAGTTTTGTGCAGCGATATAGTCTACTGACGCAAGCCAATGATGAGAAAAAAAAATCATACTTAGCAAACCAACTAGTTTTTACAATTGAGTATTGGTTTGGATGCTGCCTGACACTGTGAGTTCGCCATGTGATGCGATCAATAACCTCAGCAGCTGACGGATACCAACGTTGATATCCTCTTGATATTGAAGTTCTAGTCTACTTTTTCCAAGTTATACCTCTAAGAACTAAACATTTTATAATGAAAAAACTTGGATCTAACTTAAGTTTAAGAACGAAGTTTTAACTCCTTCTTTAATCCCTGGCCATCTGAAAGACAAGGAGACCATTATTACTGACGATTAGTATTAAAAATCTTGGGAAGAGTTCAACATTATAAAATTTATATCAGGACTACCGCAGTGTTAAATTGCCAGGATACAAAGAATTGGATGAATAAATGGAATGCCCAGCAATATGATAATATTAGGGCAAGATGTTCGCTTAAAAAAAAACCTATAAATTTATATTTATATGTAGAACTAAAAAATTACAAAAATAAGTTAGGTAAGGAGATTTATTAACAAAAAAGTCGTTACCAAAACTTCACTTTGCCCTTTCCAGAATATTTTCTATCATCGTCCGTGCTTGTAATTTCATGTACACTTACCTGCGAATTGTTTTATTATTCAACTGAGTCGGCGAATATCTTATGAGGTGGCGTTACTACAGTTAGCTGCTTCACTAACAAGGTTTCTTGAATTAAATTTTATAATTCATAGTTTTAGGCATATTGAGTTGAATATTATAATAGGTGAGGGCTTCGTAGGTTGATATGATAAAGAAACATTAACATACAAACAAACAGCGATACTACGATTTTATTAGCGATGGTGTTCTTTTTTTTTTACACGTAAATCTCTCTGGCAACAGTTGCATTGTGACGTACCTATGCAATTCACAAAGCATAAACCTTAACCTGCCTTTGTACGGTATTTGACAACCTGATTGGCGCAGTGGATAGGCGATAAGACTGCTGCGCTAAGGGTTGCGGGTACGATTCCCGCTCAAGACAAACATAAGTGCAATCCGCAGATATTTGTCCCGAGTCTGAGTGTTTGTGTATGTGATATTTCATGTTTGTTAAACGCACCTACGATAAAGTGGACATTCCTCCTAGCGTGGGTGATTCTTTAAAATAAAAGTAATCATACTCGTATCACTCCACATAGCTAACAAACCAGCTAAGAAAAAGTGCTATAAAAACACGATACTATATTACGGATTTGTAAAATATACCGTAGCATTGATTACCTTAGCACCAACACACCTTGACAACTAAACTTTTAAGTCCATGAACCCGAGGTACTAAAGGTCAGACACTGATCCCTAAATTGTAAACTTTGATTAGATTTGTTGTACCCTGTTTCAGCCTGTCCATTAGAATGCAAGCCCAGGACAGTTGTGTAATTGAATTTTTCCAAGTCATCGAGCATGAATATTCCTCGTTTTTGTACCATTCGTACCCGCCACCTCTTTTATAGTTCGCGTCTGTGATGCGTGGAATATAAAAATCGAAATGGATTCATTTTTTATGAACGTTACACGTTCTCAATTTATGGTGTTCATATTTAATGCAGGTCGGGAGTGGTTTGGCAACACCTTGCTCGATTGGGATGTTTACTTTCACTTCGGTGGAGGGACTGATCATGTTATTTTCATCGGGGAAATGAAGTGTATGGGTACGGTTGGCGGTAATAACTTGTAATATTCAATACGTTTATTTATTTTCTCTTTGAATTTTAAGGATGGCTGAAATATAGGTATCTACGTACACACAAACACAAACACACACACAGTCACAGTAAAAAGGATGAACACCGAAAATGTAGAATGAATATTGGTGAAGTGAGATTCTTTTACTGTTTACTTTGCACAGAAGTGTATCTTCGTGTATAACTTCCAACATAAGAATATCAACAAAAAGCTGCAAAGCTAACAATCAACATGAAACAACAAAATCTCGATCAAATAGTGTAGTGTACGTAACGTGCTAGTAACACAATACATACACCATTTTAATTGGCACCATAAAAAACTATGTAGTTAGTTCAACCATTTTATTTTGACACGAGTATCAAATAAAATTGCTATCCATGCTAAACCAAGCTATATACGAAAAGGGATTTCATTCGTTCATGTTCACAAAGGTTTCAGTATGTAAGCGGATTTACTGAAGATTAAGAAAAATAAGCGAAAATATAAAGTAGGCACAATATTCTTAATAATATCAGTGAATTTCAGAGTACTTACAAGATGCGTGCATAAAAGGTAAGGAATTGAATATTCTCTTTAAGTAAGATTACGTTTCCTTCACTTGTTTCATAAACTTTTTAAGTCATTGAATGTTCTGATTTTTTTAATATCGTGCTACCAGTTAATCATCACGTTTCTGGTTTGTTATGTTACCGCAGGCAAGGTTTTTCATTAACTTTGTTCCCTTTTACCTTGTTATAAAAACGAACACGCTTGTTTAATTGACTTAATTAAAGCTAAGTAATAAGTCATTTTAATTTAGTATTTTATTTTTCAGTCAGTCCTAGAGTAACGAGGATTTTGGCTTTACCTAAGCTAAAATGCAATGATATCACATTGCTAAAATGTCTTTGAAGTTGACGCAAGATGTAGTTTTATACTGTATTATGTAAATATTCATGAAATGCTTAATTTTTTGACCTTTAAAATTATTTAATGTTGCCAACCTAACTATTGTCTATTCTCTTTAAAAACATTATGGTATTTAAGAATGCCACTAAGGGCACATTATATTAATAGAGAAAGAGTTTCTTATATACCACAACTTAAATACAATTCTAAATACTTTACGAGCTATATCATCTGACATTTATTTTGATAATTTTTAAACCATAAAACGCGAATACTATTATCATTCATTTTTCCCCAAAATATTATTGCATAGTTTATCAAATGCACGGCGAGACACGCTAAGTAGGGTGGCCAATGAAAATAGCTTGTATTTTCTATCGGCACGTTGCTACCACGGCTGTGAATAACCAAACAGACCTGTTCAAGTAGAATTTAATCAACTTAGACACGCGACCTCTCACGCGAGCGCTTTCCTCGTTGCCAGCAATTATAATGTCGATTTTATACTGATTGTGTTTTTGTAGACCTTGACTGGCAGCTTGATTTTGATTTAATATATTTTATACCTAGTTCGTGAAGTAAACATTGATTTCTAGTAGTAGTAGTTTATATTTTTGAAATTATAACTTACGCACAAGCTTTCTGTTTGTGGTTGGACTTATTCTTATTATTTTACTTCTTTTGTTAAGTTTTTCTTGTTTATTATCTTACTTCAGACGAGAGAAACAAAAGGAAATAAAACCGTGAAGTTTCTACCAGTTAATTTGGATACTGCACCTACCAGAGTCCTAAAAAACCTTTACTGACTTCTGCAAGTTAGGGATGAATTCTTCATGTTTCATGTACGATAAAATTTCATTCTAGAAATTCTTATTCCAGTAAACTAAATACTCTCCGAACACACAAATGAGTATTTACTCAATTTTATCAAGTTCTTTTTAATTAAAATATATACATTTGTACATTAGGGATGTGCTTACTCTACTTTTCCAGTTACTAAAATTATAAATAGTATTTGAAATCACCAACAAATGTTGTGTAGGAGCTATATTCCCCTCGAAGTTGTAAATCTATGTTCCATCGAATGGACTGTCCCGAAGCTTTTTTCTTTATTGTGCGGCTCACAGATGTCGTATCGCATTGATATACAGCCCATGCAGCCATTAGAACATCATAAAACGGAATATTTTTATCGTAGTGTTAGAAATAAAAACAAGGTTCATCGAAATGTCACACGGAATACTTGTTGAACTCGTCTTTAAATACCTACTATTTAAGCGATAACTATAGGTTTTCTTTTGAAACAAGCGAATATTATTCACTAGTTTTATTAGAATATCTGAGAACTTAAGAAAAACATTTTATTATTGTAATGTCTATTTCTTTTACATGCTTCCTGCTTCCAAAGAATAAGAATGAATGAATTATTTAAGGAACGTCTTTCACGCTCTTAATTTAAATTACTTGTGCAGGCTCGACTTTTAGACAGTTTGTGCTTGCAAAGTTTTACCTAGTGGTCTCATTAAAATGTTGTGATGGAGTTGAGATTAATACCTCATTATATAATTGCAGTAATTCGTTTTGTTTTAAAATATTAAACTAATTTAAAATGGAAATGTTAAATGGGGTGGCAATGTAATCGTACAATCTTAGAGAAAACATTAAAAAATATCATGCATACAAAAAACCCTCGTTTTAAAAGTCGTATAAGTAGAAATAAAAGATTGTCATCTCCTAATTAGAACAATATTTTGTTCTTTAAAATACTATGAAAACGTTTTACTAGTAGGTACTTTTTGTTTAGATTAGTACCTACCTAAAGTTGTGACCATAAATGGATGTCAAAAAGGTTTTTCCAACTAAGTTGTAAAGGTTGTAAATCTACGTTCAAATGGATTCCCGCGGCGCTACTCGGCTTTTTTCTTTATTGCACGGCTCACAGATGTCATATCGCATTGATATACAGCCTGTGCCTCTATTGGAACACCATAAAACACGTCAATAGATGAAACTGAATCTGTGAAACGTCGATTCTTGACAAGAATGTTGTAATCTCTTTGCGATCGATTGTAGTCGTTTAGATCAGGGTTCTTTTTACTGCATTACCACTTTTTAACACTTTATGACAGACAATTCAAAAGTGGAATGTCTACTTAATTTATATTTATTGACTTATTTCTGGCCGCTCGTTACATTAACAATAACTTTAGTCTGTCACATTGTAATTAAATTATCGTATATGTAAACGTTAATTATATATTACATTTACAGAGTAATTAACGATAAGTCTCGTTTAATTCCCAGTGTTAGATGCCTAATTGAATACGCATTAAATTGAAAATTGTTTGAAAGCATCAGCTATCGTAATCGACATTCGTTAGCATTGAAATTTGAATATTCAACCATCAGATATGAAAATTGTTGACGCGTCTTGCTCCAGCATTACTGATTCTTGTTGGAACCATATTTACAAAAGTTTTGATGATATTTTACGCCGATAAACATACGTAACTAAACTATGATTTAAGTATTAGTTTCGATATAAACAGTACCTATCGTTGAAATGAAATTGGACTACTTTTTGGTGGTTACTCAAAAACGTTACTTGAAACCAATATTTGAATGGTTTTACTAACATTTGATTGAGATTTAAACGATTTTCGAGGTTTTAATACAGCTGTTTGAACTTAATTAACATGAGTATCCAAATATTATTCTAAAACATCCAACTTTTCTTTAAACCCTCTTTATTATATTTTCATATCATTGACGCTCTTTAAGAGTATTCTCTTTATGACAATAACTTGAGGTAACAATTATTTAATTAATTACATTTTCACTAACTCAATTCTGACATCAAACTTCCAGTAAAGTACACTTGATGAATCAGAACTCTTGTACCACGCATCCATTAAACAAATTGAAAATTTAACTTCTTGAATGATTTCGTAATAATGTGAGTGAAATGTGAGACGCCACAAAGGTTCTGAACTTTGCACTAACTTCGTAGACTACAAAGAGGTGGGTACGAACAAAAGGAGCTTTTTATCGTGTTTGATATTATTTATTTATGCTTCCAATTTAACATTCAAGAATTTTAAGCTGAGTTTGAAACGTGTACTTATTATAATGTGGAGATTTTAGAAAGTTTCTTTTTTTGAGAAACTTTTCTGGAATCATCTGCATTGGACTAGCACTTTTCCATGCAAGCAAAGCAAACGTTACATTTTTGTCTTTGAGTCTGAACGATACCTGACTTCATACAGTGCCTTATTACTTTATCTTAACATTGAATTCATAGCCAAAGAAAGTAGAAGACAAATAAAGAATATTCTAATAAAGAGTCAAACAGTTTTGGTTTTGTTTTTAACTCAAGCAATTTGTGAAGCGTTAATTTGAGAATGGGCTCCATAATTACATCAAGATGATTGTATTAAATCACTGTTTTATCTAAGTAAGACTAGTTTTTTTTGGCCCCAATAATTGAAATTATATACACCACTACTGAGAAATCAATACCATTCTATTCCATTCTATGTTAATTGCAGCTGCACTAAAGAAAACAACGAATTACCAAAGCCAAATATCGAGGAAAACACACTTTTTTTACCTTAACTTTTATGTCAACAGCACCAATCTTAGATTTACATCTTCAACTAAAATGCGTTCCGTATTCTCTCCTCCGCTGGCAATTAGCGTTTAAATGTCTTGAAAGCAACGAACTTAATCAGCAGGAAAAAACACAGAAACAACGCTTTAGTCGTTCCGTTTTGTTTCACCACGGTTTTATTAACGAAATTTTTTTCGTCGACATTCGTGTGTTTTGTTAACATAAAACATTGATTATTGGTTTTTGAATCCTTTACTTCAAGCACTTCCACGACTAGCTGTCAATATCGATAGTTGTCAAAGTTAGCATAATCTAAAATATCTTTTCGTTGCGTTTGCGTTTCCTTTTTTTACGGTAGTGGACATTTTTATGTGCTTGACAGAAAATTTTATTATAATTAGAATTACTATTTATGGTATACCCATTGCTGCCAAGAAAATACATACAAAATTCTTGGCGTGTGAAATTAGTGTCTTATTTCTACTAACAAACACTCTTCTTTTAATTTAGCGCATAAGACATTATTTATGCTATAAAGCATCGTATACCTTTCAGCCCTGTGCTTAAAAAGGATTTATAATATTTCAGAAGTTACCAACAGCGCTGTTTTCATTCTCACGCATCTAATTAACTTCGTTAGTCGGCTAGAGGTTTACACATAGTTTGATAAATAAACGGGGATCAAATTTCCAGAAGAGGCATAGCGATACGTTATTAAATAGTTACGTACCTACAACTCTGGTTCGTTGAATAATGTAGTAAGAAAAATTATAAAGACAACATTGTATGGGCCTCATGTATAGCAATAGTCTCGCGGCCAGTGAAATGTAGGGAAATTCTGAACAAGGAAAATTTTGTCGACGAAACCCCTTCGGAGATTAGAGACGTGATTCTATCACCTTTGTTTAAGACTATAAAATAATTTAGCGTCTATCGTAAAATCTTACAAAGAAGAATAACCAGATAATGTGTTTTACATTACTTTTAATATAAAAAGTGTATGAACATCAAAATGTTATAAATGAAGTCCCAGCCTGCTACACAAAGCACCCTTGACTTGCGTGCTATGAAACGAAAATCGCTAAAGAATTCGTGAGTGACGTAAGGTAACAAATAATAATCATAAGTTGGCCTTATCGCACCCTTCATAAAACCATCAAGGCGTATCTTCATGCAAAGTTGAATTTAATGGAATAAAATACGAAGAGTTCTGACTGAAGTTTACTCGATTATAAAAATATATTAACTTGAAACATTTACTATGAAACACCCTTTTGATCATTACATTTGCCTACTCACTACGGAAATTGCAATAGGGACTAGGGGAAGCAGGACCTCCTACTCCTACCTTCTTCCACTGTGTCTTATGCCGCGATAAAAGCATACAAAAGCATACAAAAGCAGCAAAACCATGCACTTTGACACTTCTGCAAGCACGGCAGCCTTAGGCTATATAATTTAAAGAGAATTTCATTTAACACTTAAAAATGAATCGATACAATGTAGAAACAGGTGACATGTGTTAAAAATGTAAATAATATCACCTCAATACACATTAAGCTAAAATGTTATTATTTCAAGCAAAACAATTTTATTTAAATCACAAAAAACAATTACCTGACCATCAATTTGAAAATTGCTTTACTACATAATTAATAACAATACTGGATTTAGCCGTCAAAATAACTTTAACATCTCAAAAACAACAGACAAAAATGGGAACAGCTAAGTTTTTGTGTCAAAACAAAACACCTCGAATTTTAATGAAGGTGAGGCGAGAGGACAATTAAAAGTTTTACATAATTCAGTTGTGTGTCTGAAACTGGGGGTCGGGGAACACACCCGCGGTACCATCCCCCACATCTGGGCCTGAGTTGATTACAAGATACGACTTTTTGAAAATTTAATTTGCCAAATCCTGTTGGAGTTTTGGCATGATCGCTTTGTGGTTTCTGGTTATTATTTCGGATTGCTGTTGTTGATTTGACGTGTACATCTTAGGTAGGTAGGTACACTGCTTTGTTTATTTCTACCTTTATTTTATGTGTAATCATGGAACTTAAATATTGATAAAAATTTTGGAACTCAAAGAAACATTTTACAAAATAATGTACTTACTCCTTTAGAGTATTTCAATTGCTCGTCTTATTTTTTGTACGATATCACAAATACAGCAGACTCAATTGCGTCGATATACACTGCGTGCTTCAAACGAGCCTAATGTTGAAACAAAAACGTTTCCTACGTAAACTCTATGGAGGTTATTAAACGTATTGATTCTAATAATCCTCCGTGCTGAAGTTTAAAGTAAATTTTCCTGCTTTCAGTCCCTATAATTCCAAACTAAAATGTTTTCTCATCGGTTGGCGGCTCAGTAAAACCCTATTAAAGCTAAATAACCATCGTGTTAGTCACGCGATTATGGCGTGTGTAAATATACGGAGCTTTACGTTATAATTGACACCTTACGAGTTGTGGAAAAATGCTTGATGTTGATTTTCAGTTGCTTTGGACATATTTTAGTGACGTAAATCGATTTATAATTCACGAAAACAGAATAGAGCCTGTTTTTTTTGTAATTGTTATGCTTCCCTCTTGTACGATAAATGTGTTTCATGGGCACTAAATCTAGTAGGTATTTAATAAGTTCCTCATTTTTTAAATTACTTCACACTTCGAGTCCCTCGTGTATCATAAATGCGTTTTATGGGCCTAAATCTCACATGCAGAAAGGAATTACCAACTTGACGAATGAATAATCAGTAGAAGTCTAGCCACTATTTAGTCGTAACACTAACTTAATTTTGTTACTTTCGTTTTAGTTAAATTAGTTACAGCAACGAAGGTTTTTATAAGTTTAGATTCTTTTTGGTAGGTTTTGATAGGTTATACTCGCCCTAAAAGTGATTGAATGAAGTAAATGATTAGCTCACCGAATTTCATCTTATCTCTATTTCACTTTCAATAGGTACGATATATATACCTACTTCCACTGTTATGTGTCAAATTACAATGCTGTCTGCCGTTTATACAGTAAGACAAAAATATGAAACTCTTATCTTAGTCCAAAATAAACCTAACCCCATGTTTAAACAAACGACCTAATGGTACAATATCTATTTTAATCATATATGTGACATCATGAATGACTAACGTACGATTCATAGAGGCACACAATGGGCAGGCCCCACCAAATACATGTTTACGTCATAACCAGCCCTAAACCGAGGTTTGTAGCCACATAATTAATTAACACTGAAAGTATACCCTAATTCTAGTTAGTAAAGTTTATTTTTGAATGACAGGAAAGTAGAAAGGCTTAGTTTCATTTCATGTTCATTTATCCTTGTGACTCAACCATCACATAGTCAATTAAAAACGAACGAATAAAAAAGTGCCGGTTTTTGCCGGCCTGTGTGATGTCTCTTCGGGGACTGGGTGAGGAAATGACGTCATGGATGCTGTGGCATGACATCTTTTAGGAATTTTAGAGTAAGCGTTTTATAAGTAGATCATAATAATTGTACTCATATAAAATCTTTTTATTGATATTCCTGTGAATGTAGGTACAGCCTAAACAAATACTTAAAATAACTCTTAATTTAATAACACACTGGCAATCGATATCCCAATAGTTAATCAAAATAATTATATTAAAATTTGAGAACCCTATCAAGTAATTTTACACCCCATTAGACTTTAGCACAGGCCCTCTTGGAAATTTACTTTTCACTTGTTAATTAACGAGCTCAATCAATATACTCAAGGAATTATAAAAAGAGCATTTTCTTTGAGAAAATGTCCCCAGATTGACAACATTTGTGGGTAAGTTAAAATTTCGGAGTTATTTTACGGGCAAAGGAATAATATTTCGTTAGGGTTTGTATTTTTTCAAATGGATTTCGTTGGTGGCTTCCGTTTGGGATTGGCTGTTACCTAAATGGAAACTTAAATGGACATGTGAATGGTTTCACTGTCCGGTTAGTTTTACATGAAAACAGTATTAGCATTCTCATGGAGTAAACATTTTTGTAATATTAATGTACCGAATACGTTGATAGATCTAAGCGTCTCCGTAAAAGTACATAAAACAGTATTTAGGACGTTACCTCTGTAACGTTATTAGCCATTATTATAATAAGGTGGAGCGTACACTAATTAGTCATTTGCAAGTATAAATACTAGATGAAGTTCTGGGGTACTGTATAGTAGAAGTACACCTTCTTAAATTCAATAATATTATTTTACGACTATTAATATTTCGATTTTACATATATTATATCGAGTTGGTTTTACTGGATATTCTACTGGAAAGTCCAAAGGAACATTCCGGGTTATGGAAATACACCAATATTTACTAAAAATGGATATGAAAAAGGCATAGTTCATCTTCGGTGCAGTATTTGTGAATTTTGTGTACTGTTGAAGGTTTTGCGTAAACATAACATACAGGTATCTGGTATTTCAAACGTACATATCTACTCGTATCTATGCCTGCATTTTTGAGATAAAAAATGTCAGACCACCGAGCTCAGAGACATTTAATGATTACTTAAACTATCACTAAGTGGAGGTTTTCTTTGTGAAATCCTTATTTAGTGACAGTTTAAGGAACCATTAATGTCTCTGAGTGCGGCGGTAAGTGCCTTTATTGTAAATCTATCTCCTGAACCCTCAACGGCAGTCACTTCTGGAAATATTTATTAGGTAAAAATTTGCATAATTTGTACTGCATACTAAACCATACATTTTTATTCAAACATGTTGAAAATATAGTTAAACCACATACAACCTAAAAATATATTTGATGAGCTGCTAAACAAGTGAGCTATTATTGAGATTAAAGTCAAATAAACAACATTAATTTATTTATGAAATCTATGTACAACGATTTTGTAAACCTTAACCCTTCTCATAGGAACAAAAGTTAAACATTCAACCCTTAAACTTTCAACGACATTTTGTTAGCGACATTCTATTTTAACCTGAGTCTCGAAACATTATAATCCTTTTTTCAACCCGGGCTTTTATAAAGGAAATAAAAACATGGTAATTCATTTGTTGCTGAATAATTGCATAAATCACGGTAATGGAACGGGTTTTCAGCAAATGGATCTGTTTTCAAAATGGCTTTCTGTCGTTGGAT
Organism: Abrostola tripartita; assembly: GCA_905340225.1. Taxonomy (NCBI): domain Eukaryota; kingdom Metazoa; phylum Arthropoda; class Insecta; order Lepidoptera; family Noctuidae; genus Abrostola; species Abrostola tripartita. The sequence continues at coordinate 6,082,976 of HG996494.1, forward strand.
CATCTGTGAGTGTGCGGTGCCAGTGTCAGCGAAAATTCTTAGATAAAAATATTTAAGTGACTAATTTTATAGTTACTTTTCATATGATAAGATGCATTGTACGCATTTATTATATTTTACCTGAACACAAAAGAGACACAATTGTTAAAGAGCGAGTGTACAATTACATTATATGGAACACTGAAACTGTGAATCTAACGTGCATAACGTTAGATTTATTTCCACTTCTTGTTATCTATGAAAATACGAAACTTGGAAAAAAAAACCAGATTATTGTTATTCCTAATAATAAAATATTGCTAAAAACTTGCCATGAAACTTAATATTTTAGGAATTGTAAAAATCTAGACCAACAATTAGAAAAATAAATTATTAAAAAAAAGTGATAACAACGAAGTGAATGAAGACATTCTAAAATAATTTTCATTTCAGTCTTTAGTGTCAAGTCAAGGAGAAGCTAGGAGTTAAGACCTACCAAGCGGTCAAATCGAATGCTGAAAATAGAGGCGTTTGCTCCACCGACAGGAGCAAAGCTCTTAATTTTAAGAAGAAGTGTCAATTCGCTATAAGAGCGACCTTACATCAACTAACACTCTCTAAGGCACGTCACTCTCTGCATTGTCATATCATTTCGAATTTTTATTTGTATGGTAAGTTCTGGCTGAAAAGGAATTCAGAAACATAGCATTTTTATTACTATTAACATAAATTATAATTAATAACGCTCTAACGATCCCTCTTGTTACTATCAAAACCTATCTATCACACGACATCACAATTACTCGACTTGTCAGTTAATAAGCAATCGCAGAAATAATTTACTGAAAGTGATATCCCGGGTGTATTATTCCTAGAGAAATAACACGGGTATAAGCTGGGACGGGCGTTTGGTATTAATATTTTCTCCCGTATATATTAATCTGTACCGTCAGACGAGAATGTCGAACAATAGCAGTGGGATAGAGTGTTAAACTACAATGTTTTGTTAGGCAATGATTGTTCGAGTTATGTGGACGTCACTGATAAAATAAGTTTAGTTGTTATAACATTTTATGCAGAGCTCTGCATTGTTTTACTGTAGTAGTGGCGTTCCTAATTATAGAGATGTGAATACAAGTTTAACATGATTAAAAGTTATATTGTATCATTGTTAAACCTATGCATTGTCAGTTTACGAAACCTTAATATAATGAATGGTTTTTCGAATTAATAAGGTTTTAATTTCGTGTTATGTCAAGGTAAATGAACTATAAGAATAAGTTGAAAGCTAATAACGATGATAAATGTTTTTTTTATCTCAAACACCTCTTGTTTCTTAATTTCTCTTATATTGACCGCTAGAATTTATCCAGTGAATAAACATTGTCCAATTTTATACTTAAAGGGGTCAATCTATATTTCAAAATGTTCTTCTTATCTATAAGAATCTTTCGAAAGACACGACCGAAAGATCCACTTATTTGTTGACCGTCTTCCTTAATATCGGGTCGTAAACATCAAATATCTGAAAGGACAGCCTATAACCCGTGAAATTAAGCTCTGTTCCGCCTCTAATTCTTATCATCGTTAAGTTTTATCAGTTTATAGAGTGTGTTAAAGTGTTAAATTTTATTGAGAATCGATTTTATGGCACATTTTATTGTGTAATTTGATTAGTTTCAGTTTATAGGCTCCATAATCATGGTCTTTAGACTTTATAAGGGATATTATTGTAACTTTATGACTTCTCAGATGATTAGGGCGTGGTTTTGGTTTACGAACGGCCGTTACTTAGTGGCTAAGCCTAAGTGGTCTTAATTTGGTCTGTTCAAATGTAAATAATGATAATGTTTTTACGAATTACTTATTTGTAAATGGTAGGGTAGAATAATGGGGATTTTAAACGCTTTTAGCAACAGCTAATAATTATTAATTATATCAAATAATTATTAGTTATTATCTTGATTGGAATATACCTATGTACATACATATGTGTACCTAATATTGTCAGGTCATAGCATACACATATTTAACTACGAGTATAATCACTCCTGTTCATATACGACCTTTCATACAAAACAAGCATGTTGCAGGAACATAAGAGTTTATAATTCATAGTTTACATAACTAAACCAACAACCAAGTTCCCTAACATGAACAAATGCAATCTATAAATCTAAACGGTTGCACAACACGACTTCAAAATATTTCTAGATACATCTTCTGATATTCTGAACCCATAAAAAGTGGGATGAAATACGTGCTACACATGGAAATCGTCCATAAATTCACTTAACACTTCCCTGCTTACCAAGATTTAGCATTCGACAGAAAATCATAAAGTTATAAGTCATCGACAAGTTGCGAACAAAGTTTGTTGTACGTAAAATGTTTCTTTTTTCGTGTGCATATTTTATTAGAATTTCATATTCAAATCCATTCGTTGAATTGCTGTAAAAAGGTTTTAGACGTTTTAACATAATTTGAAGAGAGTTGTAGAAAACAATCTTAAGTTTACAATATTTTCGATAAAGCGTCATTTTAAACTTATGTGGAGTTGCGTACTGCCATTATTTATGTACATTCAGTCATAATCTTCAGTTTCCATTAAGATGTATCTTATTGAGTATGCAATTATGAAATCACTAGCTTTTGCCCGCGGCTTCGCCCACGTTAACTCCTATTTAAGCCCCTTAGAGGGTTGAATTGAAAATAAGTAGCCTATTTCATGAGTCTTAAACTTTCTACATGCCAAATTTCATTAAAATCCGTACAGCGGTTTATTCGTGAAGATGATGAAGGACATAGACAGATAGACAGAGTTACTTTCACATTTATAATATAATAGTATAGTATATAGTATGGAAGTATGGATTTGGATGATAAGACATAGGTAGGTAGATACATAATTACAAATAATCCACTTATATTTCAAACAAAAATAATTAGGGTATTAACAGTGATTACCTAAGCCTAAGCCTTAACCTTCAAAACGTAACCGAGGAAAATCAAACATTAAACCGTTGATACTAAGAACATCAACAAATTCAATAAATTCACACCAAGACTTAAGAATTGAACTACAAAGTTAGTCTTAAGCAGGACTGGGGCAGTAGACTTAAATTAAAATGTAACAATTTATGGTAAGGCTGCTACCATAAATTTTAGCTTCTAATTGGCTTTGCCGAGTGGCCGTAAACTCTTTTACAGCTCAATAGCTAGCTTTATTAAATACTAGTGACTTCATTCAGCTTTACTTGGATTTCCGGTGGTACAGTGATAATCTTTAAAATTAAAGCAGTGTTAAGTTAGGTGATAAACATGTTTGTTAGTAATATTTGAATTAAAACCTTTTTTTGTTATAACCCTCGATTATGAAAGATGTTGAAATTTATTAAATAGGCAACTATTGTTCATGTAAATTATTACCAAAATTATTTCTTTGTTAACAAAATAAATTTCAATTTGTGGTGGGATAATTCTAGTATGTAACTTTCATGAAAGGTTTACCATCCAATTTCGTTGCTACAACTAAGTTTTCAGACGTCAAAATTCCAAAAATAGTACCCATTAGTATTACTATTTTATCTGTCTATAAATAACCAAATTTTTTTTTATAGCTAACACGTTTTATGGTTAATATTAAGCTTTCCATAATATCAGCAGGAAAGAAACCTATAATAACCTTTATATATTTTTTTAAAGTAATTGTCATAACTCGATCAGTACAATAATTACGGTGTGACCATTTTTGTATTATTTTTAATTAATAGAATCCTGACTAATTTAGTTGCAGGAACAAATAATTGTTTGGTCCAGAAATGGATAATCTTTATGAAATGCCATAGTGAGACATCTGGTATACTTCATAAAATGTATACTCTCTAATAAAACTTGACCTTAATAAGATTTATTTAGCTAATTTTCAACAAACGAAAAGATTCTTAGAAAATCGTCTGCGATCACTTAGCTCTAGTTAAGTTGAAAGAAGAAAAAGGTGTCTGCCAGAAACAATGACAGACTAATAATAATAAATTATTACAGAGAATAATTCATTGAAGGTTATTCGGTACAGACAAACAAGTTTTGTGTGTACCTAATGTTAAACTAGGTACCTACCTAGTGATAGGACAAAGGCACGGTCTTATGATGCTTGCGTTATATCAAAATATACTGAATAACGTATAATTAGCAGTTTGAAGCTCACCAACAATGTTTCTGACAATAACTTTGTATGTGACACGTGGTAGGGGCGATTGTTGTTTGATATTGCATGGCCTTTATTAAATAATGTAGGATTAATTGTGCTCTATTTGGAAAATTATTTTTACATAATGCTTATTGAAAAGTAAAACAAATTAATGAAAAACTGAATAGCGACATAATGAACCACAAATATCATGTAAATTGCCATTAAAATAATGCGGATTATTGTTTAATCCGCGCATACGACTACATGATACATTATAAGAAGGTATTATTTTCCTGTAAAATACACTTAATTTTATTACAACTGAAGAAGATAAATGTGAAATGTAATGAGAAAGCTACGTAAAAAACTGGCATTTGCATATAAAAAGTTTTAAGCCAGCATAATCCATGTGCCATAACATTTTTTGCACTTTCCACCTTTGCATCCTAATTGTACATAAAAAAATATATATTATTATATTAGAGTACCTATAATAACAAGATCATCGGCTCCCAGGTTCGCAAGTTTACAGCGTGATCGCAAATGTACCTACCTCGTATTTGTTTGGAAAGCTATTAACGACGGAATTGCGTGTAAAAATAAAACCCTTATATACAAAGTATAAACTGCTTATATTTGCCTATATAAATACTAGGCCACTCCCGTGGGAGGCATAAGCATTACTTATTTTACTGCTTAACTTTACGACGTAATAGCGCACACATATCGAAAGATTTTATACCTCCTTTGTTGTTAGTACTAAAATTTTATAGAATTTCACCGATACCCTATTTTACATGTTATCAAATGCTGGTTATAAATATGAGTCAGACCCCTTTTTCTAAGTGGCGCTCAAACATGCACTGTTAGCCATGTTGATCGAGATGGACAATGGACATGGCTTACCCAATGTAAAATTCTGACGGCTGAAATACGATATGGTACTATCATTTATAATTCCTTTTTTAAATACCTAAGCATTGAGACTAAACGTAGATCCGTAACTTAAAAAACCTCCTCCTTTTGAAGTCAGTGGAAAATAATTTATTATTAACATAAATTGACCTCAGAAGAGTAGATACTACTCATAAGACGAAGCTCAATAACCATAAAATACACTAGTATGATACTAAAGTAAGCGTACCGTTTACTCTCAGAATGGTCTTGATTTAAACCACTTGCACTCGTGCACCGGTAATAAAACAATGCCTTTGTAAGCGGCCACACGCCAGTGGATATAGATCTTCTATCTTGATAAAGAGCCAAGTTAACTAAATCTGAACAGCAATTCAGAAGAGAGGACCAAAAGCTATGGGTGGTACTGGTAAGTCTCTGCGTGGTAACGGATTGTAAACCCATTGAGGCTTAGCCTCATATAAGTTTTTTACAATTATTTACATTTTAAAACTAACATAAATTAAAAATAATACCTACACATAAAAATATAAAAATTTAAAAAGCATCATAGTATTGATCCCCATCGATGTCAACTGGTAACGTGCCCAAAAGACTGGCAGCATTGCCACGTTGAATAGCAATGCTTCATATTAATTTTTCTATTAGGTAATTTTGAGTAGCCGCACGGAGTCAGTACGTATTTGTGCCTGGCTGATGACAATAAGCTCACCCCTAAGTACATTGGGACCTATAAAGCAACTGGCTAAATGTGGATCGGGGATTACAAGCGTGATGTTTACGTTTTTTTGTGTTGATTTATTGTTAAAGATAAAATAAGATAACAACCTTTTGACTATGGCTGTTTTAAAATTAATACAATTTTATGTTCACAACAACTTTTTATATTTCTGCGATAGGTGTGTAATTAGATAATTATACCTGTTATGAACAGGTTTAGGTTCAGTCATCAGGTTATTTAAAAACTATGTAAGTAACACCTATCCCCCTACCAGTTATTAGTGATCTCGTGGTTGACACTATTACTTTCTAATAATAACAACAGCCCCCTTACCATGAACTACGAGCGAGACGCCGCTACTTGCAGTCTAATGCGTCGTCCCGCTTCCACACGTTGACTGTCGTGCAATGCAATCTCATTGTACTCCCGCCGGTATAGATATTGGTCTTGTTAATTGATTCACTTTTTTGACTAACTTATTCACGCGGCTTCGCTTCCGTAATCTATTTCTCAGGGACTATGCATTCTTTGTAATATTAAGAACCAAGATAAAGCACCTATACTTACCTATTACTCTCTCGTGTATAAACATATCCTTGCTAAAATCACATCTATCCATTACTCTCTTACTCCGTGAAAGAGAGAAAAACTAACAAACACACTTGCGCATTTATAAATTGGTACGATGTCTTTTCATTTTTATTAACAGGTTAGTAAACACTTTTTTACGATGCCTGATTTAGGTATAGTACCTACTTAATTTTCAGGGAGCTCACATTAGTAAAATACTAATAAAAAATCTATATTAATGATAAATGCACATAATAATGTAGGTATGAACGGGAAATAACATGAGCATGTAAATAATACGGCTCCGTAATATATTATGCATTATAAGATGATGAGCGCTAAAATATTTAAAATAGTTTATTCTGTACCGTAAGAAAATACTCTGGATTTTTTTTTAATTCGTTTATTACGAATAAAGTGGGTAATTTATAATACATAACATAACATAACATCACGCCTGTATTCCCCGAAGGGGTAGGCAGAGGTGTACATATAATAATTTTATAATTTTTAAAATTTATAATTTTTCTTTGTAATATCTATCAATAATAACTTCCGTGAGTGTTATCCATATTATTTACTATATATCCCGGTTACACACGTGAGTATAACCGGGATATATAGTAAATAATATATATCAAGGCAATGCAATTTATTTTTAGTCGGTTAGTGTTTATTCTTTGAAGTGGCCGAATCACCCCACACTAGGGATTTTTCCTGTGTCGCGGGTGCGTTTCACAAACTTGAAATATCACATACACAAACATCCAGACTCGGGACATATTATATCTGCGGTTCACACAAATGTTTGCCCCGTGCGGGATTGAATGAATTGAACTCTTAGCGCAGGAGTCCAATCGCTTAGCCACTGCGCCAATAAGGTCGTCAATGATGAAGACATGTCACATGATGATGATTTAATAGAACACTTATTAAATATTATATTCAGCGGTATCGATGTATTTATAATTAATTTCATTCAGCTATATCTAGAATCATGAATGTTATGTCGCTTTGAAAACCAATACGCTTTGCGTAGAATAGTTTTACTAAGATATTCCAATTTACTGGCATGGGTAGCTTCCGTCGAAGCAGTTATTGTGATATCCATACCGTAATTATTTGGTGCCAAAGTAATTGTTACCAAGATATTAATTGTAATTATTATTATTTCACGACGAAACTATTTTTGTTTCTTCTAGTAGGAAAATGAAGCGCCTGTTTCTGCTTATTTGTTAAGGTCGCCTAGGAGCGTTTATCGGAAGTATAATTATTTCTTCGAAAAAATTAAAACAGACGGGGTCAAATTGTACTAGTGAATACTTTTCGGGTGCAAGTGCCTCCACCATGCACAAAGTAGGTACTACGTCCGGCACACCGTGCGTGGTCAACCTCACCTAACCGCCCTCTACAATAGTTTAACTTTTAACCTGTTTCCATCTGTCAAAATATATTACCAATATGATAACTGATATGAATGACTTTACCTGAAGTGTCCCGCTGCTGGGCAAAGGCCTTCTCACTCTCTTTCCATTGTTGTATTTTACACATGACATATGCAAAACTAAAACAAGTGTCATTGCGCAAAACTACTTTTATTTTATTTTGATTGAGATAGGCGTCACATACTGGAATATTAAACTTTTGGCACTCTCATTAAAAAGCACAGCTTATTGCTAAGTGCACTGCAGCATTTAAGAGAAACAGTGAAATGGAATACAGCTCTGGCGCGGGTTTAAAATCTGCAAAATATTTGTCAGATTTGTAACCCACAAACACAATTGTATACAAGTTAGCTCGTCTCTTGGCCACAACATATTATACACTGACACATTATATTTTAGTTTTTCAATCGTAATGCACCTGAATGACATGAATATTATTATCAAAAAAGCTTACAATAAACTCATTATCATTGTTTAATTAATAAAAAACATAGAGCCATAAGAAACGTTTTGATACCCAAAAACTCTTGTTTATTCCAATATAAAATATCAAAGAACTAAATCCGCAGATTACTGACAGCTGTATAACGTTTTTAATTAAATTTTTAATAAACAGTTTCAAGGCTTTCTGTTTTACTATCGCACCGGAATGGAGCTGGGATAAAAGGATCATGTTATTTAAAATTACGGGCGAATAATTACGTTGCTGATTTGGAAATTCTTTTGCGGAATTAGAACATTTTGTACTTGCATCGCTTTACTTTAGGAATCCGTGTATCTAAATTCTTTGTTTTCTTGGCTATTTGGCAGACTTAAAAAACGGTAGATTCTCATTTGATTAAGTACAATGAACAAAGATATACATCTCTCAAAGTCTATTTTTATTTTTCTTCAATTACAGTAGTACCTATAAAATTTCCTACATACGCGGCTTCTTGATTTTCTGACATGTTAGAGAGCAAGGCGTAAGAAAGTCCCTGTTTATAAGTTTAACGCCCACCGATACTACTTCTATTGTTATGCTCACTGTTAGTTTTAAGACTCCCACGTTTTACGATTGACTTTGTATTCTATAATAAAATTGAGTTGATACTTTCCTTTTTAGGGGAACGAACAGTTATAGTTAAGAGATAACTATGATGATACCTGACTGAATTACCTAATATGGATAGGTATACATACTGATATTGGTGTCCAAAAAAATAGTATAACAATACCTCTATATAATTTTATTACATATTGACTCTTGTTCCTGTAAATATTACCTTTTATTTGTTTTCGTTAGCTACTTCCTTCATACACGATTTCCTAGAAAATCATACTTAGTTACAGACTTGGGAAACAACAGCAATAATACTGTTCAGAATGTAGATTTTCATATCTTCATAGACCAATGTTTTCATTTATGAAATTAATGTGAAAAAACACTGTCTCCTAGGCAGCTTTTTATACCTAGGTCGTATATAAAGTATTAACGGTGTGTAAAGCCATGTCAGAGATCTACAGGCGGCTTAAACACTGACACCAAGGTGTTCATCAACCATACGATAAGATGACTAATTAAGTAAGTAATTGCATCCTTTTATCTTTCTCCAAATGCCACCCTTCAGACTTATCTTTAATATTTCTTTTACTGTTATTAAAAACTTATTCAGAGTACTTTTTTTGTAATAAAATATACGAACGTACGAGTACATGTATCTAACACCTAAAACACGTTTTACGTACAATAATCAGGCATGTAACATCACGAACGCACATGTATCAATACGAAGATCTTTTTTACTACACGTGTAGAATTTATTTGAAATAATTTTCAATAAAACATTGGATATGTTTATTATCAAACAACCAACATCAAAGGGATCCCCTACCAATTGTATAGATGTGTTGCCGGATTTCTTTAACGAAAGTCGATAGTAGATCGGGATTTAGGGAGTGCAACATGTAGTATCATGTATGTTATGAATCCACTGTGAGTTATTTTTTTGTGTTTTAACCACTACGCATCAGCACTGATAATGACCACTTTTAAAAGTAAAATATGACAAGAAATATGACGTGTTATTGATTATTTCTAATGAAACATACAAAGGTATTTATCAACTTTTTTTTATAGCCAGTTTCGCACTGCTTGACAAAGGTGTTTATTGCAAAATTGTTTTACTTGATCGAAACTGAGATTTATTTTATCTAGATAACTAATTTTAATCAATTCGTATGTTTTTATGACTTATTTTAACTAGCGTATTCGAAAAAAAATGGTACTGATCAGATACGTACAAACAAATACGATCGTAAAAGCCAGTAACGCGCTTTTTTACGAGAGCTCTAGATAATTTGGTATAATTCACTCACGCAGCCACTCCTCCGTGTCGAATTACGACGTGTATTTCGGTGTCAAAATGTCAAACACAGAGAAATAAGATAATGTCTTTTATTATGAATACATTTGGTGTTCTTGGTTTACCAACGGTTGTTCTACGTCCTACGTAATTCAAAGCTGCTATTGTTAATAAAATATATATGACGTGACATATGACCTAAAGCTTGAAAAAGTTTACCTTCTGACTACAAGTAGGTAAGGGGGTTAGTTTTTTCAGATTCACTTTAGTTGACTGAATTACACGCACAGTTTTCTCATAAATTTATAAAAAATATTATATTTTATTACGTAGCATTTGGCTACCTCAAAAATCCCGTACCACCGTTTTGAAACTCATTCAACGTCGACTGTAATTTCACTCGTCAGTTGGCTGTCCGTCAACAAACTCGTTAACGTTAAATTATTAGCAGTGAAACGTCACGTTCAGTCTAATTCTGCGCCTGTCAACAATTCTAGGTAGTGGTAACGTATTAATGTGGGTGATGGAAACGCTTTGGAAGATTTGTTTCGTTATTATTAATAATTCACCTTGCAACCTAAAAAATAACTTGAAAAGTTGAGTCTTTGACAAAGTCTTCAGAGTATTCAAGTATGCAGCGCTGACGCTCAGAAATAATTTACCATGAATAACTTTGCAGGTATGCTTGCATATAAATGTTGGTGCTGTAAGTTATCTACGAAACTACGTATACAACTTCTGACATAGATATAATATTATCTGCTATTTCAGATTACCTATATTAAATTGTCCGTTGATTTTCTGCACATTATTATTATCCCAACTTACTGTCAGAGAAATGTCAGGTTATACCTGACTAAACCTGACATTTCTGGAAAATGAATAATATTATGTTCGCGTACCGTGTCACACTGTGTGACATACTTTTTACCTAAATTATTAGAGTACATTGTACAGCAAGGTGCTTTTGGGTGGATAAAGGTTAATATTTATCTCGTATCATATTTCATAGCTAAATAACAATAATCTCCCTGGTTACTTTTAATACATCTCTGCTGGGTCTGTCTAATACTGCCCATTACCATTCACCTCAAAGGGAAAAAATACTTTACATTTTACTACCTATTTAACATCTTTTTGCCTCACTCGAAACTCGTTCACTTTTTCCATTGTTTTTTACTACCATACTCTTTACCGCCACTACTTTTGTTTCGCAATTTGCCGATACTAGAGTGCTATTTTTTTGGAGTGAGCTATTTTTTTTTCGTTACATTTTATCCCGTCACAGGCCGCAGTCATTCATTCGGTTCGCGCTCCGTTCTATTAAACTTGAAGTATGAATACAGGTAGGACGTTTTAATTATTTTGTTGTTTGTGTTGATTTTTAATCGGAAGTTATAAAACGGTGTTTGGAATGTTGAAATTTGAAAAAACAATGGTATATAATCGTAATGTTACTCTATCTGGTTGCAAGACTATTAATAGACAAGACTGTGGTATTTTTCTTAGGTACTGCTGAAGTAAAGTTCGATTTAATGGGGGTCATGTGCATCAAAATAAGTAATTTAGAAGAAAAATGTTCGAAAGTCTTATTTGTAACAAATGATGCATGACTGATCCAAAATGATTTATACTTAATATTTTTTATTCACCACAATTCTTCATTATTATGTATTGAGGATTAAGAGTTTACTCGCAAGAAATACTATGATTATTGTGGTCTGCCCCCTTACCATGAACTCTTAAAGCAGGACAGTTTTCGGTGTGGAAGCGAGACGCCGCATTACACTGCACGTAGCGGTGTCTCGCTTCCACGTCTTAAAGTGTACTGCTTTAAGAGTTCATGGTAAGAGGGCTGACGTAGTTAAACATTATGCGATAACATGCTAGTTTAGTATCATCATGCTTATAATAACTAAACAATTTTGTTTTAATACAATAACGCTATATTATGTTTCGCACATCCAGGATCAGTTGAATGTTATTTGAAAGTGCGTTCCAGTCGCCCATTCAGCTAGCTTGAACGGCAAAAATGCCAGTGCAATCGTTCCTAGTTCCACTGTTGTTCGTGCCCACACGTGCCGCTGCGGCGCTTCGTAACAAAAAAGTTCACGCAGATTTTTGAATAGGACTTTTGAAACGGCAGCCGAGTTGATACTTTTTCTGGGACTGATAGCTTTACAATCTACGGGAGAGATTTTCTTTCAACTCTAATACGACTAAAGCAGGTCAGGCCAGACCCTTACCATGAACTCTTAAAGCAAGACAGTTTACGTTGGAAGCGAGACGCCAAATTAACTGCACGTAGCAGCGTCTCGCTTCCGCATCTTAAACTGTCCTACTTTAAGAGTTCATGGTAAGGGGGCAAGTCTTGGTTTATTACTGAATTCGTGCAGTTTCGTTGACATAAACGTATTTGTCGGGAGATGGGTAAATCAGATCGAACCTACTAACTAGAAAATGTACATAGCAATGGCAATAGCTTTCGACTGATCCCTGATAAATTATATGTGGGCGTGAAAGGTATTCAAATGCCTTTACTCCTAATTAGCCTTTACTCCTACCAGGAAAACAGCGAAAACTCTATTTTTGAATGTTAATCTACATAAAAGAATAAAATACTTAATTGGATGAATTTACTGTAACGTGTAACGTTCATTCCTACACCGGACAAGAACCTTTTCGTAATGAGCTTACAGTGAAATTATTCCGGTGTCCCTATTTTGATTAGATTAAGATATATGATGGGATACTAATAAATATAGGTCAGGTACTTAATTTTGTTTATTGTGTATAAGAATGGTCCTACATAATGCCTGTTCTTTTTAATGGAAGTTTGGTCCTTGACAACAAATTTGTAGTTATAATAAGACAATAATGGCTACATCAATGTGTCAAATGTGGATTTAGACCCAAAAATAGAGCGATATGATTTTTTATTAAAATATAATGAAATGGAAACGCGTGCTCCATTTTTGAAATTGATTTTATACATCGAAGCCAGAGGTAAAAGAGTAAATTTAAATTGAAACTACAAAGATTTTTACTTCCAGCAAAGGATGACCTCGAAGACTGACTATTTTCAGACTTATTTTTTATTTCCTCTGTATCGTGTTTTACCAGCTTTTACGATTTGATCAATATCAGATATTTAATTATATTTTTAACACGCAGGAAATAATGATAATTATAATGATGTTTTAAATGATCTGGTTAAGATGTTTTGTTTATGTAACTTGATCTCAGAAAAACAAATGAATGAATACAACCAAGTCAACTTGCCACCGTTAAAGTTACAAACATGAAAAACGTATCCAACAATGAAGTTTTACATTTCCCCGCTTCTACTGGCAACCGAACTTTATCAGCGTTAATCCACCGCAAAAGTAGCAGCTAAGTAATCGGATTTGTAACCGTACTGCTCCAGTCTGCCATGATTGGAACTGCACCCTTTTAACTGTTCGCTCTAAAGTGCCTATTTACCCGAACTTACATTTAAAACGCAGGTTCACGTCGGATTTTTTAAAGGTATAAGTGAACTTACGTAGTGCTTGCTATTCACGAGAATAATTCTTTATTCAGTACATTTAATTGAAAACATTGGCTCCACTTGTACGTTTCTTTAATGAGTTCTGAATGTTACTACGAAATGAACAGAGTTTTTGACTGTAATATTATATTTCATGAGATATCGTTTTTCTTGAGGGGTGACCGCTTACCTGTGTGGTTAAGCAACGCTTTCTGCGGTTAGTTCTGAGATGGGTTGCAGTTTTGCACACATCTGGTGCTGTCTATTAAGATCAGAATGCGTTAATAATTTATGAAAAAAAAAATGTATTAAATTTATTACATTAATTGTAAGAATAAATTATTTTGGTTTTTGGCGAATAATTCTAAGAAATTTAATGATTGTCTTTTATTATAATGCTCTGAACTAAACCAAATATATATTTACCAAAAATAAATTCACTCAATTATATATATGATTAATTTCAAGTTTTTTTCCCTTTGGCAATTAGCTAAAAGATCGTGGATAATCGAAAATCAATAACCTTCGGCCACTGACTGCCCGTCACCGGCCACTGTTTCTGTTTGAACTGTGTTCAGAATAGAATACCTACCTGAAGTGTGTCTTATATCATGTACCTAGTACTTAATAGGTTAATAGTTACACCAATACCAGTACTGTACCAGTTGTTCAAGCAGGGTGAACTATATTCTGCGAAGATTTGAATGTCCTTAATCTTTTTCAGTTGTAAAACATAACGATTAGTTAATGAAATCGACAATAATGAAGACTTGTCGTCAACAAGTATTAAGGGTGCTATAAACCAACAAAGCAGTATTATTGATCTTATCAATTTTCAACTCCTCAAAAGTGCGGCGACCCCAGTCTAATTAAGAGTTAAGTAACGTCTAACTATAATTACTAGGCAAGATGACAGTGTCAAGAATATTCACGTTATTAATATTCCAGTCATCGGTGTCCCCAGTCGGGACTGCGACTCGAATGTCAGCAATTAGACAAGCGAGGGACCGACAGCAACGACAGGTAGGTAGCTACAGATAATAATTATTGTTGTATTCATATTTTTTACGTAATTGGAATATGCTATTCTATCAGAAATGTCTTTTGTACTTATTCCATCGATGGGTTTCATTTATGTTAACGTTATTTAATGCCCTAAAGGCGCACATTAATGTTCAATCTTGTTTGTGCATGTAACATTTTTGGGCTTTGTTGATAAATATTATTAAATAATTACAATATTCTGTTTACGAATTCTCCATCATTTTTTCCTAGAAAAAATTTGACCGGACTATTTAAACACAATAATGACGCTGCCATATACGAGTATTTTACAAACCAAAATGTAACTTTATACGACGCTTTATTTAAACTGAATTGCTAGCGAAATATACATTAATTTAAAAAAACTTCAAAGTATTTTTTCCATGTAGGTACTTGCAATTTATTTATTCAGTTGACAGTTCGCAATCACGACGGATTGTAACTGAGTTTATTGGGTTACATGTAAAAAATATACAATTTCCTTTACGGTAGCACATACAATTCTTTTAAATAACCTTTTTATATTGTAGATATAGGTACTATTTTTATTTTCCTTGTAACTTTTTGCTAAGATATTGTGGTGCTGACGTTATACTTACAATAATTACACGTCTAGTCTGTGCCTAACGAGTGCCGTCACTCGTGGCATGGCGTATACCTAATGTGTTTATTCTATGTAGCAGTGGGTAGGTACATAATGAGAAACGAAAGGTGGTCGGTTGGAGTAACTTTGTATAGTTTACTATGACGATGTTAAATTGCTGGTTGATATAGTGGAATGTACGAGTATATATATGTTGTCGTTCATAGTGGCGTTCTAAGAGGGAGGCCTTTATCCAGCAGTGGACGTCTTCCAGCTGATGATGATGATGATGATAGTGGAAAGTTTGAAATGTAATAATGTGGTAAAAATGTTAAAATATTTTTGATAACATTAATTATTTATTTTTAATGGGTTTTTGAATTTGGTAGGTTACTCTTATCTAATACATACTAGTCATAAACAGGTATACATATAATTATATAATACAGTATTAAGTAATTTTGATAACTAAGCAATACAAAATTACTATACCTTCATTAAAAACTATTGGTACTAGAGAAATACAGTTTGAATAAATGGCAATAAAACTATAAAACCTACTCATTCAAGCACAAACAATTAATTTTTAAACTAAGCCGGAATTTAAACTTATAAACAAATAAAAAAAGGTTTAATAACCAACTGTTATAATCGCTGAAAGGTCGCGAAAGTTTTCTCATTAGCGCACCGCGACCGGTGCGGTCCGGTTTCAAAAACTTGTGCAATCATGTTGCGACTGACTTGTGAAGCAAGTGGTGCACACATTCTTTACGGAGTAAACAAGTTTTGTATAGGAACAGTATGCTGTTGTAGATTTAAGTAAGGGTACTTAAAAAGTACCTAGGGAGGTATGTGCATTGATTGTGCACATTATCGTTCCTAGAGGATGAAAGCACATGATGATTGTGAAGACTAATCTTAATTCTCTTAATAGTCCTGTAGTTTATCGCACGTTTCTTGTGTATTGACATTTGGAATGCGCACTTCAAGTTTTAAGTTAGCACGAGAAAAAGCTTTATGATAGTTACTGATAGAGATGATGAATAAATTTCCAGTTGCTATGATCCTGAGACCACTTTCACTCTCATCAAATTGAATCACCCTATCACACATTTTATTATTTTTGATAAATTAAATTAAATTTATCATCACTAACGACCAACACTCTGTGACGCTCGAGTTTAATGTAAAGATATGGGTAAATGGTACTGTATGACCTTGCGCAGAATTACTAAAAATAAACATAACATCACGCCTGTATTTCCCTACGGGTCACGCAGAGGTTCACTCACATTTCGCCAGTTATGTTAAAGATCCCAATGTAATAAGGGGCGAGCCGATTGCCATCAACTGGGCACATAATAATCTAGAATCCGCGCTGCTACAGAGAATAACCTAATGGAAAGACCCAGTAACACTGTGCCCGACCGGGAATGAAACCTAGCAATGCTCAGCGGTCGCATTCGACTAACACTAGACCGCTGAAGCAGTATTTTAGTAATAAATGCGCAGAATAATTATCAAGGTAGCGATTTATAATACAATACAAAGTTTAATTTATTAGGGGTAGCAGATACAATTTACTCATAATATCCGTACAAGTAAAAGTAAAAATATGACATAACACAATAGTTACGGATAGTCATCAAAACAGCGCTAGTGTACATAACTTTTCTCATTTGAAACCGCTGTAAGATGAGATAGCTCCAGCACAGCGGACGACTTGTTTTCTTGGGTAAAGTGGTTTTATCTGTAATGGGGTCAGCTGCCTTTAAAGAGATTAATAAAGGATCGGTCGAAGTTAAATAAACGATTTAAAATTAATCACAGGAGACTGTTAATGAGGATGATACTGGGATTTATTCTGTAATTGGAGGTCAGTGGTCAAGTTGAGGTGAATTAGCTTGTATTTTAATTCGCTGTTTTCTCATATTGCTAGATATTATATTACTTAAAAGATGACACTACTTGGGTGTGTATGTGCGTTTGTAAATAAAATAGGTTCTGATTTAATAGATACTGGTACTGGTTAGTTCGAGAGTATTCACAGTCACTGTTGTACAAAATTAAATTATGATAAATAATTATTGATTATTTTTTTACTGTGATTTTGTGATTTTAGTGTATGTTTACCAGAAACGAACTCTTCTACACCCGTATGTATACGACAGTAAACGGAGTTCAAGTTTTTTTAAAGCCCTAAACAATAATAATAAAAAAGTTACATATGATTGTTGCCATCGAAATGCAAAGAAAATTATACTGACACTAGAAACTGACGTCTATAATTGATCATTAAAAAATTAGCTAATTCATTCAGCTGACAATCTACACAATATATTTTACGAATATCCCAATCATCAGTCGAAACATTTCACCTATCTTTCTCAAAACAAACACATCGTTCACCCACTCGGTTAAAGTGGCGACAATTAAAAACTTGGTCATCAGCGTGCGGTAACTGACTCTAACTTTGCTCGTGTAATCTCCATTTGTGGGCCCCATGTTGTTATAAACAAACTTTAGTGTTTTAAGCCTGCTTTGTTATTTGACCTGTTTTGTAGGTTTAGAATTTAAGTGTTTAGTTAGCTCTTTGGTCGTCAAGTGATCGTTCAATACAGCAGCAATGAGAGTGATCCTTAAACATTTTGGCTACTTTCTGTTTTGAGGATCACTCTTTTTACATTTTTTTAAATATGTGAAGTATTTGTGCACAAAAATCGTGATAAGCAAAATACCTAATATATTTTATTACTTTCAACCTATACAGCGTAGACGGCAATATGCTACACGCTTAGCCACTTGCTACGATATTGCTACAAGCGCGTAGCTAATGTAACTATTTACCGCTACGTCATACTTTCTCTCTAGAGCTGTTAAAAACTTTGTATAACTCTGAAGAGTTTGGGATTGTGGCGTTTATGTAGTGGAAATGTCCCGCCTTCGCTAGTGGTAGATAATGTGACAGCTGTGCACACGTACGCTCGGTTTGGCTGCACTCAAGGGAATTTATCTCTCTGCGCTGTATTGCCAACATTACCTCTGTACAATGTACACCGAGGTTTATTTGGTATTTTCTCTATTATATATTTAAATATAATATAGTGTGTTCACAAAACACATTTTCACGTTGTATTAGAACAACTGTGCTTCAAAATAAATAAATAATTTATTCTGTAATGGTCGCAAACCAAAGTAAACGTAAAACCAAAAGTTAAAGTATGAATTTCTCGGATATTTAAGAAAGTTGGTAAAAATTTAAAGGTTTGAGAAAATCAGTAATTTTTTTATTTAATAGGTGCTACATGTTAAGTTCGGACTGAATTGATAGCTTTCACTAAATTATAAAACTTCACAGTACCTTTTAACAATGTGTGTAAATACTCGAACTATTTAATGCTATAAATGAAATGCCATAAACCAATAGGGACCGAAATTCTAAAATTGAACGCACACCCGCCATATTGTTAATACGGTTCTAATTTTGAAATTTCTAATTCGACTAACATCTATTCCCACGAGACTGTTGAATAGTTCAGCTTCACGGATGATTAATAACCAGATATTAATCAAAGCATTATTCTGAGCATAGGATTATATTACATAGTCGTTTTATCGCAGAACATGGTTTTGGCCGAAGGTTTTGACAGCTTTACGATATTTCCGAAACAAAACGCTTATTAATAAATATAGGTATCCACGTTTGTAATTCGTCGATATTGTATTCAATTGTGTTTTGTAATCTGTGACGTCATAGTATTGCCACGATTTAATTCAAGTGTTGAATGCAAAACGATGAGGTCGTTATCTGAATATTATAAAATACCTACAAGATAACACGATATGGAGCACGTCCAAAAAAAAAATGGGAAACGCAAATTGCGCAAACCAGACAATAAAAGAAAAAATACTACCTAAACAGATCGCTGGCAAAAATTTTCGATTTTGTCAATGGCCACATGGTCATAACCGGGCTCCTAATATTTTGACTGAGCGTTATGAAGATAGAGGCCACAAGTTAAGGTAAGGGTATAAACGTCCTGTGTATTTGGGCCAGCCCTGCACTACGAGCGGAGAATACAAATAAGATGAGCCAGAGACGAAATAGTGTCTTTTTGTTCTTCAATTTTGTTTTAAGAATAATTTTGTTAGTAGTCTAATTTATTGTTGGCCAGTACACAAATTTTTAAGTGGTTTCTCCTAACTCATTAATTACACTTTTATTGTTAATATTAATCTACCTTTGAAATAATCTTACAATGTTGATAAATAAATAAAAATGTGTACAAGAGAAACTTAGAAATACAATTTATTTTCTATAAAACATATGAAAACATAATGCTCTTGTACAATTGACACGAATTAACCTCTTTCTTGTTGACTTATCAACAAAATGTTCCTAGTAACCGTATTTACAGGCATGTTGCACCAGCATTTGGTGACCACCCCTACTAATGAGTGTTTAAAATACATTAATTTCCTTACAAATTGCATTGAAACTACTTTGCAACTTCATTTACATTTTAAACATTTCCGTAGAACCGCATTTACAATTATAATAAAGTTGGCATCCAAGTCCGGCCCTTTAGCCAACCGAGTCACGCGTATGTATGTAATATGGCCCTAATAAATATCACTTGGTACACATATTTATATCATCCTGTATAAGGCTCACACTAACATATGCCGTCGATTCAATACACTCTAATGTTTTAATTAACTTGTAATCGCTGACCATAGTGCCATATTTTTATATCTTGCAGTTTCGCTACTTTAATTTAGTTATTAAACCTACTATAATTTAGTTGCTAACCAAATTTGTAGTTATTAAAATTCGTCATTAGATATATTTTGTAAATAAGGTGCTTTATTTATTTGCATGTGTGTGTTAAATTAATCTTACAGGGTACCTACCAACATATTTACTTAATAACTTGTTTATTACGTACCTATTAGTTTCGAAGTACAGTACCTATATTTGTTACCTACTCAAAAACTGAATTCCTTTGGTTGATAATTTCTCATGAAACCTAGGTCATCTAATATCCATCTATGAATCAAAAATTCAGATTTGAATATTCGGAGCACGGGTATCATAGATAGATTTTCATAATAACATTTTTTATATTGGAAATCAAACATAACACTCATGTACTACCAATATAAAACCTTAGAAAATCCAACGTGGCGAAACGTTAATTCGTTTTTTATTACGATCGTTAGGACCCTTGCAAAATAAAATAAAAAATCTAAAAGCATACAAAAATTTTGCTTGTCAAGAGGTTCTTAATGGTCCCATTATTATGACAAGGGCCGATTACAACCAGGTATTATGTTTAAGATGTAAGTTCAAACCGATCGAACAGCGTAATTGGTTTGTAAAAATTAATAAGGAATGTCCTAGCCAGCGGTTTGTCTAATTGGCTACATCTGACCGGTATGTGATGAAAATGTGATGTTATTCTTGTTAGCAAATAGTTACGCAATAATACACTTAATGTAAAAAAAAATTAACAACAGTAAAGTGACATGTACTAGTAGTACTACTACTGTGTATGACTAAGTACTATGCTTGGAATATACTGTTTTAATTTATTTAATGTTTATACAGTTAAGTTTAAAAGGGTAATAAAATCTTTTAGTACAGGTTTTCTCGTTTTGTTTTTCTTTGTATTATAAGTCAATGATACCTATATTATTTAATACAAAAGGAACGTTTATTGAGTGTCAAACATTGCTAGACGTAATAATATGCGATGCAAAGGGTATTTGCAAGTCTTAGTTCACTACGGTCCATAAATGGCTGGTTCAAACTCTTGCAGACGCTGTTGGTAGAGCAACGACTGACTTTGATGCTACTCGTATTCTCATTTTAGGTATATTGTGTAGCTCATTATTCTCTCATACTTGAAATGATTGTTAAACCATATTTTTAAAAGAGTAACTATGGAGTTTCTTGCCGGTTCTTCTCCATAGAAACGACTTTTTGGAACCGTGCAACTAGTTTGACGTTTTGTAAGTGCTCTTTTGTAACCTATATGAAATAAAAACATTATGACTATGACAACATACTGTCTGTATACTAGTGATTATTACTATTATGTTACTGCATTCATGCATTGAAAGGCGAGCTCAAATATTATGTCCTTGCGTTTGTGATGTAACTACAAATAACATCCACAGATGTAGACTCTGAATAACGGCAAAAATAATAAGTTATTTTTTTTTTAACAAGCCGGTAGTTCTTGCATAATTATTTTCACGGAGTAATCACATTTATCATATTTAAATTCTTACGCACGCTTGCTTTCCACACGATAAAAATCCTTGGCATATTTTATTCCATTCTTTTCTTGCAGCCAATAAAGCGTAGACAATCACCAATATGCATGTTAAAAAAACAATGCCAGCACAATCTAACGGGACACTTTCCTTGGAGAATAAGGTCTTATTAAGTTACAGCTTCATAATAGAACAGCCGTCGAATAGATATTGCAGTTCAAATCCAATTTTGTATCTCATTCAGGGTGGAAATACCGTAGCATAGAAACAGATTGGAGATTTAATCGAATACCAATTAATTGGTGCCGTCTTACGAAGTTACAGATGAAATTGGCTGGCAGAATATGAAATTTGTTACTGGGGTTGCAGGCAGACCTTTCATGTAAGTATATTGTATTGTTTGCTTATAATCAAATGGGGGGTTCTCAAAGTTTAACAACGTCACGAAAAATTGCATAGCTATCTAATAATCTATACTTCGATGGTTTATTTATAACTGTCTTTATAACATTAAAGAAGGTTACCAATTGGCGGTATGTTTTTTTTCATAATGTATTTTTAAGTTTATACTTTGCTAATGACAACTTTTATTTTATTTTGTGGTGTAAGTATTATTTTATGTGATTATATTTAAAGTTAATGGTAGTAGTAGTTAGTGGTTAATGGTCTGATTAAGTTTTTTGCAAATAGTTTTGAAATTTAATATATTTAAATCAGGTTTCGTGTTTTCAAGGTACTTTTTTATGAAATTAACTCTTCTTTAGTTAATAAATCTAAGGGTAGAAGATATAGTTTATGCTGATATTTTAATCGGCTTTTGAGATCAGGTACTTTGGGAGCTGAGAATGAAGAATCGACGTGCATTGTAATATCTGTATGAAACGATATTAAAAACTGACTAATCTCTTAAGATAATTTAGAACAGCTAATACATTTTTACTGTGGCAAAGCCTACAGTGAATTTTCTCTCCCATTTAAGTAGTTATAGGGCGCCCAAACAGCTGGAACAATAAAGGCCCAAAATCAATTATAACTGTAATGTGTTGGGTTTAATAATAATCGCAACTTGTCATTTCTTGAGTACAGACCCGAGAAGTGACAAGTTGTTACCACCTGTTCCACTTAATTGGCTTTTGGAGGTGATAAACATTAATAAGTAGCCAATATACCCAAACAGAGGCGCAGGGCGAAGAAAAGCGTATTTTATCTTGCTTATGATCTTAGTTTGTATAACATAGGAATGACTGGACGTTCTAATAGACTATTAACCACTATTTATTTTATAAACTTATTTGTTTGATTACAAAACAAATAAATCAGTTACGTATTAAGTAACGAATGAAAACATTGATTGGTTCATCTAATTATACAACACAGCTACTTACGAGTTTGCTAGTCAACTTATTACGTAATCATACAGGTAGTATGATTATTCATTTAAAACACCGCATATACTAAAAATATACACCATGTTAAGAAAAAAGCAATAAAAAATACAGTTGAAGGTCACGTGTCGTCACATAACATTAATTGTAATAAAGCTGCCGATGTCTGAAGCAGTTATTACTTATACGAGTCTCCTGGGTATTGCGCGTGGACTCAGTCACATTATCCCTTTTCGCGGACGCCACATTATAGGTAGCCGTCATTTCGCTTCGGCTTCATTTACTGTTGTGTGTGCCGCCTGACAAGGGTCAGTTCATTAGATGAACGTAGATTAATTATATCACGTATTGTTAGTCTTTGTTTCGTATTATTATATTTTGTACTAACTCTGGTAAGTGTGAGTAACGACTTTTTATACCTACTGAGTAAAAATATTGTTAAATGTGTTTTACTGAACGTGATTAAAATCCTTCATTAATTCGTACATCGACTTCAAAATGTGATTTAACTATCTTAGTAGTTAATAGATACATATAATATTACCTATCCAAATGCAACAAAGTTTAAAAAAAGATTATTCTATTAATGCTGTTTTGATGATTCAGTTTTTCTTTCAGTTACCTTCTTGGCCAATCTTAGATTGTTACCGACATTACCGTTTAAGGTATCATCGTCTACAGTAAAGATGTGTTTGTGTTGTGTGCTTAAGTACGATTGGCGATCCAACACTATAATCATCGTCACCATGTTATCACCTAGTGATCACACTTGTTAGTGATATACCTCATTCTTTCCTGATTATATTTCTTTCCATCCCCAATATTAAGTTGTAAAAAATCTAAGCTCAAAACTTGCCACACACCTACCATTCTGCGGCGACCACACCCAACCACTTGCAATAAATCCACCAGTGTCGCGGACAGAAAAAGCTACCGCGGGAACATTGTGTTATAATGGATTTATTAATTTCACGCCCCACGCCCCAACTTTATTGCTCTGGTTTAATGCTTCTAGCGTGATTAATAGATTATTATTTGTTTTTATCGTTCGTGAAGCGGTTGAGATTATTCATTGCGTCTGGGTGACCTCGTTATTTTTGAATCAAATAACAAAATTATTTTTATAGATACAGTAATGATTCCGTGATGTTCGACAATCTGGGTTTAGACGACAATTATTTGATGACTGGTTACTATTCTAAATGATAAAATTCTTAGTCCTAAATATAACTCATTTATTTATGTCACCAAAATGTAAGTTTTGGTTCTTCAGCAGTCAAACTCAAAAATCTCCTTTTTATTAACGTCATAACTAATATAGAATCAACAAAACCCCTTCATCTAACAAATAAAACCCCTTGGCTATCTCATAATCATTCCAGCGCAATAATACCCTGTATCTGTCGTGAGGACGGTGTCAGGGAGCAGGGGACTGACAGGAGACGACGTAGCGGCGTTCATCTCAGAACGAATTACTGTGTGGCGACCGGAATATGAATGTGGTGGAACATTTGGAATATTTATGTGTGTCCTCTGTTCGTACCATTTTGACCTGGTAAGTGAATGGACCAACGTTTTGTCAAATGTGTTATTGGTATGGAAATATTGGTATCGTTAAACCTGTACAAAATGTATGGGTCTGCTAACAGTTACATATAACCTTATTTTTCTACAGGAACAATTTCATTCAAAACATTTAATGTTTGTTAGTTTTAATATCAATTCAAAAAACCCCTTACCATGAACTCTTAAAACAGGACAGTTTTCGATGTGGAAGCGAGACGCCTCTACGTGCAGTATAATGCGGCGTCTCGCTTCCTCACCGTAAACTGTCCTGTTTTAAGAGTTCATGGTAAGGGGGCAGACCCTTATAATATAATCATTTTAATTTGAGGCACTAGAGCTCTAAAACCTTTTCTGAATTTTTAATGTACTTTTCGGGTAAAGAAGGGAGTTTCGCTTGAACCATAATTTACAGCTTTCAATATTGTGGCACAAAGCCTTTTATCTTCAGGCGTGAAAATAAACTCATTACAAAGTATCATGAAAACCCGATTAAAGAATTCACACGTGCAGAACCCATTGTGATTTTTTTTCTGTATTTCTGTTCATTTTAGTGATCCTTATCAAATGGAAAAAACAGAAATCAATGTGTCTTTTCTGAAATAATATAATAATATGTGAAATATTTTACATAAATATTTAAAACACTATTGATCGCAACCCGTTGCCTACAATTCTCGCTATGTTCTATTAGACCATCGAATTCTTTGCCGGCCTGGATTTAACTGAACAAATCGTGACCACCAGTCGATTGCTGAACACCACCAGCTGCAATCATAACAATGATACAAAAATAGAACTTACGTAATAATAAATAAAGTATTTTATCACGTGTAATAGACTAACGAATAAATTAAATAAGTTTCGGCCCACGCGGCATCCGTGGGCGATAACGGGATTTCACCGGCTGTGATGTAATGTATGTAGGTGTTTATAATCGTGGCTTTTAGGCTAAGCACAAAGCGATTCCTTGTGCGTTCACACAGCTGTACACTTATACATTTTGAGCCTACTTTAACAACAGTGATTACGGGACTTTAACCTGTAAACAAGTTTTGCCTGAACCTTTGACGACAGGTGGCTTCTCAAGGTATTATTTCCAAAGGAATATTAATGCATAAAACACTGGCAAATTATCAAAATATAATATACTTCAACTACCTACTATTACTTTGTAACACCTACTATTTATTTGGATGCTATATATTTGGCTGATCAGACATAACAAAGAAACCATCGACACGATAAGAAGAATCAGATGCTTTTTCCTTCAGATAAGGGGATGAAAGCTCAGGAAGACTGCTAGTTGAACTCTAATTCTCGAAGGTCATTTCATCATCTTTTTGGCGTCTTCATGGCAAAAAAAATCGCCGGCGGGATCTTAGTCCGTTTCAGACTACCTGATTGACTGTGCGTTAGCTACTTAGCCCCTTTTAAAGCTAAGCAAAATAAGTGGATAAAATTATTATACATACATTAGAACTTTGTCCAGGTTTACTTCAAACCTATATGTTTAATAAATTTACTATTTATTTGTCTGTTACATGTGTGTACTGTGTACATAGAATAAACCAAAATCAAAGAAAATATACCCATTTAAAACGATGTTAGCAAAGAAATTGTATTTTATTTCAGGAACACTGTCTTTAATTATACTATTAGTAAACGCATAATTGTTATTTTCTTTACTTAAGACTTTTCGACAATTTAACGATAATAAAGTGACATCAGCCCCCTTACCATGAACTCTTAAAACAGGAAAGTTTACGTTGTGGAAGCGAGACGCTGCTATGTGCAGTGTAATGCGGCGTCTCGCTTTCACAGTTCAAGTTCTAAAAGTTTTAAAAGTTCATGGTAAGGAGGCTGAACACTTCTTATGTGCGTCCGACTCGCCCTTAACCGTTTTTATTATTGAATTTATTGGGTATGGGGTAATTGGGAGGGATGTTTTGTTCTGTACTTTTTGTTTGTCATACGGGTAGACTGTTCAAGTAATTCGAGATTATTCGATTTTGCTGAAAGTATGCCGAAAAAAGATACAATGCAAAATTGTACGGAACAAAGAAATGTAACTCTATACAACAAAAAGGCATATTCATATAAATTATAGAGTAGGTAAATGTGTTGAAAAGCGATGCTTTATATCTAATAAAAATATGCTTCAGAAATTACGATTCCTAATAGTATTTTTGCGCTTATATGTACAAATTATTTATTCGACAGAGACGTACGAATGAAATAATTTCTATCACTACGTAATGTCTTAAAGTGACTTTGTTTTTACACAATATAAAATTAAGAATTTTAAAAAAATCTAATAAAATTCAATTTTTAGAAAACTTTTCTGTAAACTAAGAGTTTCGTTTAAGTTACTATAATTAATCAATAGATTGGTATATTTAAAGTATAAGACAACATATAAGACTTGTTTTAGTAGGCTAGTAGGTACAGGTACGCCGTTTGAGTTAATATTTATTAACTTATGGAAGCTGCCAAGCAAGTAAGCAACAACGATTAAGCTCAGTTACTGAGGAAAAGTTAAACTGTCGAGGGGCCACCAGGCTTAATTAGAATAAAATTAGGACGCAATGAGGAAATAACTTTGAAGATAGTGTATAGCGGACTAAGAAGAACTTTATTCCTTAAGACTGACGTTGTCACAAAGGAAATGAAAATTGTAAGTGCAATAGTTAAGTTCACTTTGGCAAAACTTCATATTCGCGAACAATAATAATGTTCTCCTTACCGAATTTTGGTCACGACGGCCTATCACCGAGCGGAGACTAGCCAGCTACGCTACAAGTATGCGTGCAAACACAGCTGCACTCCCTATTCCCTCGCTCTCATAGTCCGGTGGAACGGTAGACCAACACGGCCGGAGAGAGAACAGGTGCAAGACCAAAGGCTTAACGTGCTTTCCGATGCACGGAGCGGTCTCGATATGTAAAAACGGATTCATCACAGGACTGACCGCGGCACTGATTTGCGCGGTAGCCTAGCTACGACCGAGCCTTTCGCGAACGATACTGATACTCCGTCAATATCTAAATTCAAAAAAATCACTCTATTATACAAAACTTTTTTTATTGGGGGCAATCCTTGTGGACTTACTACTCTTGCAAAATCCATCAGGTTCGTGGTGGACAACGGACAACGGCCAAAGCGTTATCCCGCAACACTATGATTCAAAACTGAAGTCAACAAGATCTGAGTAAAGATTAAAACTCAGAATTCAAATCTTTACTCAAATCAAGTTACAAAGTTTTTTTTGTAACGTTCCTTTCAGTCAAACAATATTTCCTTTAGTGTCAACGTTCTATGGTAACGTTCCTTATTATTATGTCATTCGAAAGTTCTAACTACCTCAATACATCTTTCGTATTCAATATTCACCAAGGTGATGATAATTTGTTTTCCTTCGAGTAACAATACATTAGCGTGATGCATTGCACCTAAGTGATGTGAGATAGTCGCTTTTTAGTAAAAAAAAATAAAGCCATTGAATCATGACAAGCGACGGTAAGCTGATCGCTAAGCGTTCCCCGTCACGACACCCATGTTTCTACTTCATTATCATACAAATTACAATTTGTTGTCTTTCCGTTTGCGTTGCTTCAAAACGGCTTGTTGGGGTGAAATAGATCGCTGTTATTTAACTGAGCATTTTAGGGACATTCCAACGATGTTGGATATGTTTTAGGGTTGATTGAATGCATCGGGGATAATAACAACGGTGGTTCAAGTGCGTCTGTGAAACTCAAGTTCAATTTAATCGATTTAATCAACCGTATGAAAATTTCAAACAAAATATTGTATTATATTTGGTAACGACAACTGAATAAACGGCCTAAGTTGTGATATTCAATATTTTAAATTTAGGATTGGAATCGAAACTCTAACCGCAAAATTCTATTGCTATATTATATAGGCTTCCCGGCTACCCTGCTTCGATTATAGCAGCGTAATTGTGGTGCAAACATGAAACCACAAATAACAACAATGCAATAATCGATTATTTTGATTTATGGCTCGTATTAAAAGAAACGTTCAGCAACAAACAATCATTACTTTAAAAAAATCCTCATTGGGGCATTTTACAGTTCATCAAATACTATCTTATTACAAATGCAATATGCGGGACCGTATATTTTGATCCACATAACTAAATATTTGTGACAAATAAAACCTGCTACTTCAGTACTCTCAAACAATTTAGCTACTGGGTCAATCAGATCGTCAAAATAAATAAGTACCATTATTACATTTATTGGAATAATATAACTTGTTCAAAAATAAAAACGCTTATAAACGGTCATTATCCGTTACCGTCTGCAATTTGCAAAGTGGTGTCAATTCACTAAATTGACGTTTCAGTCGTAATTTTCTTATCGCCGCGCCGTGCGTAAACATAAAATGCGAAATTTACAATTCGAATCGGAAGATGTAAGAATTATTGGCCGTGGGTTTTTATGATGTATTTATTATTTTCGGAGATTCTGAGTTCAAAATATTGAACACCGAATTTAGTGTAGTACTTATAAATAGGTATTAAAAAGATAAAGTTACTGAAGAACAAATCGATACCTTTGTGTGAAACTATAATATGACAGGAATGTTATCCTTTGTTCTTAAAACCGCTTAGACTTTTGGTAGTAGATAGATTAATTTTGTAAGTCGATACTTACCCATCTCTGTGAAGAAACGCCGAAATAGTCTATTTTCGTCAATAGTAATTTTGTTCTTCTTACATTATTTAGGTGTCACTGAAGTCATGAAGGTATTTCCCGCGGAAGTTCAAAAGAGCTTCAGATAGAAAGGGCTCAGGGTATGGCGTAACTCTGAAGAGGCTTTGACTTCATTTGTCTTCTTGTCATAAAATTGATAACAATGATATTTTCATCATACACCTAAGTATTAATATCATCGTCGTCCCTCATAATCTCGCTTGAATTTACTCAATACTCAATCATTTGTTGCATTCCACAATGCGTACTTAGGTGGTAAACTTATGATAATGAGATCATTATGGACCCTGTAGGGCACAGCAAATGTGTAATACGAGAGGGGACACGTTTTCTTAAATCTATATTTATTTATTCCCTAAAACGAATCATACAAGAATTATAATTCCGTAACACATTATTCTCTTCTAATATACAGATTATTAGATACGGAACTCTTATTCGCAAGCTAAACTCGTCTTCGACCGAATTTCAGTTATATGGAATCAAATTATTATGAAAGCTGAAGCTTTTTATGAATCCGATTGGGATGTTGTAAAGGATTATGATTTTAGACGATACCCTTTTGATATATTTATGACTATGTTCCATTTTTTTGTTTGACGCTAAAACAAATCTTTTTTCATATTTAACCTAAGTATATTTGCTTATATTTTGAAAGGGAATAATAAATAAATAGATTTTTCTTTTTTAAATAATTTAATTTAAATAACAGCAGCTTTGGCAGGCCTCCCACTAGGTGGTCGACGATATCGTCAGAGTTGCGGGCAACCGGTGGATGCAAATGG
The DNA here is from genome assembly GCA_905340225.1 of Abrostola tripartita. Lineage (NCBI taxonomy): Eukaryota > Metazoa > Arthropoda > Insecta > Lepidoptera > Noctuidae > Abrostola > Abrostola tripartita. Next base: position 6,113,059 of record HG996494.1, read on the forward strand.
CATGTTGTCGTTTATTGTGGGGTTTGAGGACGCCCTTGTTCAACAGTGGACGTCTCCCGGCTGATGATGATGGACATTTATTTTAATGTACTTTGTTTGTTTGATACGTGAGAACCAATATAAACTAGCGTTAGTCTGCTTATTACCTACATAAAAAGTGATAAATAAAAGTCACTTATCTCAAATCAGAACTGGGCACTTAGTTATGCCGTTTCAAACAGTTTGAACTAAGCCCGAGGCTTTTAGTTCCCAAGACTCCAGTTTAACAGCTGCAACACTTTTGAAGAAAATCAAAATGAACAATAATGTTTTTTCAACTAGGTTTTCACAGAAAATAGTTGTACCATACGAATACTCTTAGCAAAGTAATAAAGATGTAGTGTACCCTTTGCTTAGAACCAACGACTGTGTTGATTATTTTGCAATATTTTAAAGGAACAAACTAAAAGAGAATATTGCCTTTTATCTTAATTGCCTGTAAGTACCTAACTGGTCGTTCCCTAGATGCACTGGAAATTGATGAATACCTTGTAATTACTTACATCGGCAAATGTTTTCAATTTCAGCCTCATAATATCCCATTCATACATGCGAGCAATCAATTGACGCTTTTCAATATTAAAAGACTCACGGCAAGTAAGGATGAACAGCAAGATTTGATGCACTGACGATTTTTGGAGATATTTATCGCAACAACAAATTAGGTGAATCTTTTTGAGATAAGTTTTGATAGAAATACTGCCTCGTTGGTCCTGTGGTCGCTAAGTGCGACTTTTGACCTTAGGATCTTCGGTTCGAACCCCGGTCCGGCAGTGTTAGGTACTGGGATTTTCTATACCTAAGGTAAGGTATCAGTGTAAGACATGGGTGTACTAAAATGGTCACCTCTGCCTACGCTATCAGGGAACATGGTCGTTACGTTATTTTTTTTCTAGAAGTATGTGAAAACGAAGAAGACTTGGATTTTATACCTTGAAATTCAATTTGTGGATTGATGACGAAATTGCGCCTGGTACATTTTATTTTCTTCTGACTTCAAACTAATCCTCAAAACTGTTTGAAAACTACCTCTGTTATGTTAGGAATACAGCTCGTTTTGGTGCTATAGCAGCGTTATAAAAGAACTTCAGGTACTTATAGCTACCCGACTCTTTTTTGGGTCTTCTAAAAAGGGGAAATCACGCAGGTCTCTAATAATCACCACTTTGTCTCTGCACCACCCTATGGTTGGCTAGTAGAGAATGCCTCATTAAGTCCGCCTTTGTAAAACTGTTGTTGCATAAAGTTTAAATAAATAAATAACAAAACTACATAATGGAGTTGCATTGTTCACAATAAGCTTATAGATAGAAGCGGAGAGAATCCAAGCCAATATATAGAATACAAAATAGTATACAGGAAAATAAAGTAAAAAAGCCAAGGCCTTAGTGGGTAGGATGTCAAATCCATATACCTACCTAGATTCTAACAACAATACATTCTATTCCCGAGAATATTTGCAACCTATCAACCTGTCTGTTACTGCGAATGATAATAATGAAAAATATAATACTGCTGTTCTAGAAATATACTATGGAAATTTAATTTGTGTTGTAATTTTGTTTTGCATGCAATTTGTGTTTGTATTTTTGTGTATTTTATTTATTTATACTTTATGCACTTACAAATTGTGTACAGAGGCGGACTTAATGCCATAGGCATTTTCTCCCAGTCAACCTTAGGAGGGTGCAGAAATGTGACCTTGGTAGATGCCAGAAAGATATTTACAATTGAAAACTTAACTAATACTTACAGGTAAAAAACCTAAAAAGTAACTAACTACTATACATAAATAGACAAAAGAGTACATACATAAATCTAAATTATAACGTGTATATACATACCTACATAAGATATACTTATTATAAATATTATAAAAATATATAAATATAATAATAGTGGTAGTGAAAGATCAGCGGAGAGATGATTCTGCCATAGTTTTGAAAAAGTGTTCACGTAACTTATTTTTAAATGTGTAGCGACTAGTAGCCATCCTGATCTCCACGGGGAGTGCATTCCACAAGAGGATGGACTGAACGAAGAAGGAAGAATGTAGAAAGTCAGAACGGTGAGAAGGGCATTGTATAAGACGGTTATGGGAGGAGCGAAGATTTCTGTTGTGGTTAGAGCATAAGTACTGAAAGTGAGAGTCAAGATAAGGAGGAGAAGTAGGAGAAGTAAGAAAAGAGAACAGCGTGGTCAAAGCTCTTTGCTTTCTGCGCTGGCGAATGGGCAACCATTTCAAGAGGGAACGATAATCAGACACGTGGTCATATTTACGGAGATTGAACACGAATCGAATGCAGTTATTTAGAAGGCGGTCAAGTTTGTTGAGAAGATCTGCATTCAGGTCATAATAGCATACATCACCATAGTCGATTATAGGAAATATAAGGGACTGTACAAGCTTTGCCTTAGTGTTGGAAGGAAGAAGATTCTTCATGCGGTAAAGGGATCGCAAGATACCCGTAATCTTCTGGCTAATGTTGGCAACCTGAGCCTGCCAGTTAAGCGTGGAGTCAATTAGTAGGCCTAGATCCTTCACATTTTGGCTGGTAGCAATAATTGCGTTATTAAACACGATAGGAGGCAGGGCAGCCAGATCCATTTGACCTATGCTGCGATGGCTCCCGACAACTATGGCTTGACATTTGGCGGGGTTGACTGCTACACCAAACCTATCAGACCAGTTTTTTATTATATGCAGATCACGATTAAGCTTGGAGATAGCGTCCGATATACTATCAACAGATGACTGGCAGTAAAGTTGCAGGTCATCAGCGTAAAGATGATACGCACACTGAAGCTCAGAAGTTATAAGGTTTATAAAAATAGAAAAGAGAAGAGGAGAGAGGATGCCGCCTTGTGGAACGCCAGCGTTTAAGTTGCACCAGATCGAGGAGCACTTTTCAGTAAAGACCGATTGCTGACGATCCCGAAGATATGAAGAAAACCATTCCAGCGCCCCGGGAGAGACCATAAGATAGGAGAGAATGGACAACAGGATGTCGTGACTGACGGTATTAAAGGCGTTGGAGAAATCAACTAATACCAAGGTTGTTACATTGGTGTTTTCCAACAAAAATGTATGTATATCCTCTATTATCTTCTCAAATAGAATCAAAACTTGCCTTAGTAGGTATGAACTGCACTTAAATTTGATTCTTTCTGTATTTTTTATTTTATTCCTAAACCCTTCTTCTAACCAAAAAATGTTCAAATATCGTTTTAGCAAAAAAATTAACATTTTGTAGGCCGAGTCTATCTAAGATTTTTTAAGGTTATAAAAGACTTTTCTTATCATTGAGGATATAAAATAATGAAATAAACCTACTTCTGAATTGGGACTTTTTCAACTGAATTTCTTACGCAAATACAATTAATCGTATTTTTTTCTGGAAATCGGATTTAAGTACTATTACTGGAAAATAGGGTTTGAATTATTGAGCTTGGCTGTCCAATAAATATAGGTCTGTAAAATAGGTTTATTATATTTAGGTACCTATTCCTTTAATTATGTAATTGGTGTTCACCGTGTAATTAAAGTAAATAAATAAATAAAATTAGACAAAATATTTGTTGTAATTTCGTCGTTATTAGTATATTATTAAATATGACGTATATACTGAATTCGCCATACCAAGTAAAATATGAGTATGTCTTACCAAAAAATATATCTGTTCGATTTCATTACACTTTGACCACTTCTTTTCAGTCACATATTGCCAGTACATTTATAATAAGCTATGTAATGTGTAGTATATTAGGAATTAGTGAAATGCCTATATTATATCAAAAAATGCTTTTAGCAAGAATTCAGCAATTTACTGTTTATAATCACATTTCATCAACATGCAGTCCATACAGAAAAACGATACATCACAGAGTGGAGTCAATTGGCTATATTAAAAATTGTGAACGTAATATTCCCGGGTGATATTTCCTCTCTAATACGCATGGAAGCATCTCGATTGAAACAGACATGTCTGTATAACAATACATGTATATCAATCGTTGATCTGTGATTTTATGTGTGTTGTAAGACTTGTAGAGAAACTCGGTTTATTTTACATACAATAATTACGTCATAAATTATGAGAATGCGGCGTTAACTATAGCATCAACGATTGTTTTCTCGAGATAGCTCGTTATCACGAACAATGAATTTTGGTCAAAATGCCCAAGGATTTTCAAAGTCATCACTCGAAGATAAATAACTTGTGCGCAAGAGAACTATGTGTTTAATCATGTCAAAATCTTGCGAAACTTAGATAAATCAATATCTACATAACTAAACAAACATTTAAGTCCTCTTCCAAAATAAAAATTCAACAATGCTTAGTCATTCATCATCATTTCAGCCCGGTATCACCCACTGCTGGGTATTAGCCTCTCTTTTTTCCTGCTAATCATCTCTATCTTAAGCATCTCTTGTCCAGGTGTTCGTTGAGATTTTATTTATTAATGCTTGGTTATTAAATAAATCAAACCATGTCCTTTCCATATTAAAGAATAACAGATATGTCAATAGATTCAAGAAATGTTAATAAAAGACGTTTTATCATTTCGATTATAGGTAACGAAATCTCACAACAGCAATCTAAACATCAAAAACGTTCAACTCGACCGTATTTAAAATGTTCACATTAAATATCGCACACATTTCGTCGTCGCTGTGCCCGTCTAACATGAACATCGACATTCGACAGCGATCGGAAGTCGTCACAGCCGTGAACCAGCCAATATCCGGCCATGGCACGCTTTGACGCCGGAACGAGTCTGACAACTTCACAGCGAACCTAGGGAGGCCACATTTGTACCAACAGTCAATATGGACAGGGTTATTTTGTTTAGATATAAACAAAAAATCGCTTGCATTTTATATACAATATCTACATGTATAGCTGCGCCCCGCGGTGTTACCCGCTACATTTTTCGGATTAAAACGTAGCCTATTTGTTAATCCAGGGTGTCAGATACCTTCATTCCAAATTTAATCAAAATTTATCCAGCCGTTTGAGCGTGAAGAAGTGACAAAATAAAGTTTGTCCTATAAAGCGTATATATGTATATATACGCTTTATAGGACTATAGCTTATTGATCACTGCTAGTGGTTGTGGTTTTCATTAACTAGAAAGCTAGGTGTGAGTCCAACTCCCATTCATCAATACAGTTTTTACAGATATTTTCTAAACTGAAAAGATATTACAAATATTTTGATTTACAATAGCTATAAATTTAATTCTATTGCAGTAAAGCATAACACTCATAATTATTGCGTGCGATTGACAGATGCGGTAAAATGATATTACTATTCGGAAACAATTTTTGCTTTGAGCAGCCACAGGGAATGGTCAGTGGCAATATCGCGGATTCCGAATTCATAAAGCGGGATTAACTATATTTAGGCGCTGGCCGCTACACACAGCCTGTTTCCAAGTATGAGTGTCCTATTGACAGTCCATATTTGTGCAGCAAATAGAAAGGCTTATATTCATGATTGATTTTTGGTCAAGGACTTGTTATGATAGTCGGGCACTTTAGATGCAATAATGGTTAGGAATATATTATAATAAACATATAAAACAAATCTTTCAAATAATGTTGAATTTGACTTATGATTCTGCAAAAATACAATTAAAATTTGCGTTTAAATAGCCTACATGTTTGATAATGCCTATAACTCTCATACTATCAATACTTAATGTACTAACCAATCACTTAATTCAAAAGATTACTGCAGAATATTAAATTGATCCCGCCAGACAGGCTTTTAGTGTAAGGCTGTCCATTTATTAAATAAAATACCTCGCCTCATTTCTTATTTAAATTCATTTTATTCTCTCTGATTAATAAAAAGGACTCAGTTTTGTTGACTAAAAACTACATGCAAGGGCAGATTTTCTGCAGCAGTACCTCTGAATGACACCATCGCTACGAGCACGATCATAATATCCGCATTTCAAGTGACGTCACACCACGGTATCGTGATCCAAAATAATACAGTGATTGGCTATTAGGCTTTGAGCGGGCTTTCTGTATCTAAACATTAGAGATCGCAAAGCATATGTGTGGTATATTGTTTAAAGATATTTAGGTATACCCTGCGTCGAAGCAGTTGTCTCAGTCATGTGAAGTAGGACACGTCAGTCTGTTAATTAAGACGTGTCAGTCTCATATGTTGAATGTAACAATCAGTGCATTCATAGTATGACAGTATAATGTGTCAGGTGACGACATCAATTACCTTTATCAAGACATGACACGTTTGATTATATTATACCTAACTCTGTCTGAGGCTTTACTGTAAGTTAGAAATTCAATTTTTTAAGATGATGAAGAAGAAGACTCTCTATGAGGCCCATTTTAGTGCGCATCAAAAGTCTGATGTATTATTTTAATTTTTTTTATTTCTAACTTTAGGCAAACTTACAGCGGGACCATTAATAAGTTTTCACAGATATAAACAACATTTTATTACAAAAAGCGAACTTATTGTCAAGATTCTAAGTCTAAGTTCATTTACCTATTGAAGGTCTGCTATTTTATGTTAATGAACGTTCTAGTATTTGTAAGTTCTATGTGTTTAAAAGGCAACATAACGCAGTCGCCAAGCAATTCATGAGTTTGAAACAATATTTTATTTTACTCTCAACGCTCAGTATTTATTCGGTTAAATCTGTAAATTACGGTTGAACTTCTTGCATGTCCAAAACAAGGGTCGCATAGAACAAAAGAGGGTAAGAATTGAGGCCGGACTACGCGCCATACAATGTATTAGTACAATACTTCACCCTTATTCGGTTTTATTTACCGCGCTTTATGATGCCCATTTTTAGCTTCATGACTGAAACCATTGTCGTAGAGTTGTAACTGCAGCCAGACAACCACTTCATGGAATACATATCTTACCGACACCAGAATATTTCCATAACCCGACGTTTGTTCAACATTTAAAACTCACGACAAGACGAGGTAATTTATTCAGAGCTTTAATATAAAACAGAAACGCTTTAAAGGCTTAAGCAACATTACAGTAACAGTTATTACCTCATAAATATACCGTCCTTTGCTTTGTCGACGCGCAAAGGAGAAAGATTATGGTGCTAGGTGTTTGTGCTGATTTACAACTAAATACTTCTCGGTACCTATGTTGATTTTTCTTTTGTGTCTAAGTGGTTTATTCTTGCAGTTTCAGTTGAAATATAGAGTTTATCGCCTAGGTACTAACTGGGGGCTTTGTTAAATTGATTAAATATAACTTAGTTCAGTTTTTTTATCGTTTTACATTCGAATGGATGATGTTGAAATAAAATGAATGTTCTTAAATATGCTTTATCATTATCAGCCTATTTCCGTCCACTGCTGGACATAGTCTTATAAATAGAATACGCTTACATTTAGTAAATTGATATCCGTAGTCACATGAATATAATTATGATGTCTGAATAAATCCTAATTATGATTACGAGTTTACGGACGACTATCTAAATTGCATTTAAATTTTTTACGTTACGCTCACACAGAGTAATATTCGAGTTGGCAGCATAATATTTTAAATCGTTATTCAGTGTCTAAATTCAATGAAATTAGAAAGGTTCATCGACCTTGTTCTTTCCACCTCTCTTTTTCTACGATGCATTGCTTAATTATGATTTAGCCGTACAATCTCGCTCGTGTTTTTTAATAAGTTATCCAAGGCAAAGGAGTTTTTCCGATGGTTCATTCAAGCAATAAAACCCTCTGCGTAGAAAGTATTAATTAATTAATTATTTAATTAATTAAAGGTATTAACGCTTCCAACCGAGCTTAAAATTAACTATAGGTACGCTAAGCAACAACAGTTAAGCGCTACGTAGAAAGAATTTTACGTTAGCTTAAGCTTATAGTGTTATAAGACAGAGCTAATACAAGCTAGATCTTATTTATTTATTTATTTATGGAATCCGTACCCATTCGAACGTTCTTTAAATGTGGATTAGATGATAGATATTACAATGCCGGAAAAAAATAACGATCTCCAACCAAATTTCGGCCTCGGTAGCCCATCGCAACTAAGACTAGTTACGACAATCTAACCACGCATGTATGGGACGGTAAACCGACATGACTGGATAAAGATCAAGTGCAAGACTAACAGCTTAACGTGCTTAGAAAAGTCACGAAGTCTTATATGAAAAAAACGGTCACCCTTCAGACTGACTGATCAAAGTAAGCTCTGCTTTACTTCGCCGATCACAGATCAGATGTCTGTAATGAACATCAGGCTATATGCGTGTGATTTTATGCAGATATAGGGTCATAGTACACATACCATGTTGGAAAGGGTTCGTCAGCGTATCGCCTTTTGCTTCGCCGTCAAACAGGCGTCAACCTTCAGGAAGCACGTAACCAAAGCGGATCAGCTGCTCCGATACGTGTACTCGACTACGGCTAGGCGACGCCGCGCTTACGACTCGCTGGTCCTAGGCGAGGCGATTACCTTACGATTCCGATTAGTGTGCTTTGCTGTAGGGAGTTTCATATAAAGAATAATGCACGGCTCGAGTTCATTCGGTGACGATCCCTTTCCGAGTTGATATGTGTGCTACGACCTATAATCCTCAAGTTCATTCCCCTAAGTTACAGGGTTAATCAAACACTTCCATCAGCTATTATATTTTCTATTATATTATAGTTTCTTTGGACGTAATTTTAGCTGGTGTCAGTGCCGGTGATCAAGCGATCACGGTGCTCGCGTGATGGCGTGTTTCATGTTGCGTGCTGTGTTTTCACTTCAACTCCGACCGCTTTTTCTTGAGTGCTCAATAAACACGGTGTATATAAGTTAAGGCTGCTAGACGAGGCACGTATGTATGTTTGTACTGGATATTATTGTATATGTCCTACGAGACAAAATAATAAAATAATAATGTCACTGAGTACATTTTCTCGTTCCTAATATCTACGTGTAAAAGATTGATCAAGAATTTTCCGTCGTTGGATCTTTGACTGACTTTTGTAAGATAGGTATCTTTATGCTATAATGAAAAGCAAGCAATGCCCGACTTTGAACTTTGCCCGACAGTCTATGAAGACTATTTTATTATGTTCGTAAAAACCTATAGGTACTTTTAAAAATAACGCTTCTAGATTAATTAGGTCTTTGACGCAAGTACATTAAAAGCTTCTTTTACTTGGAACATAAATCGAATCAAGAGATGAACTATAGTTTGTATAGGAAAGTAACTTTTATGATTTTATTATTCACGTTGACATATGAAGTATAGGTAATTATTATTTATTATTCTGTTAAGTTAAACTTTGACACTACTTCTAGAGGTCATTCTATTTATTTCAAACGGACTTTTGTCGGAGTTTTGGATAGGAAGATTATTTTTATGAGAAATAATATTTTATAGTCTTATAAAGACAATATTATTTTTTCTTGAGAATAAACCTCTAAACAAAATTAACAATACGTTTTAAAAATAAAGGCCTTTAAGACTGTAATTAGATTAACACGCACGTTTTAATTATAGAGACGTAAAGCAATAAATTCGTTTTCTGGCCACTTTCGTAAATTTCTTTTAAATTAACATCAATCATTTCAAGTCTTTATCAATCAATCAAATCAATAGTTTAGTAGTAATAAATTTAGATAACTTTTAGACTTGGAAGCTCCAACATTACTGAACGAAATAATTAAAATCAATACCACTTAGCATTTATTCATTTTCATCTTTTTTTATGAATGTGCTTGCTGCTGGGGTCACACAACCAAACAAGTATCCATGCGATCCATTTTAAATTGAACGATGACAGGGATATTGGTAGGTTAGGCATTAAGCACCTAATTCGTAAATTATAGTTGATTAATCAAATTGAACATAGAAAAAAAGAACATTGTTGTTCATGACACTAAATAGAGGTTTCAATAGATTTAAAAGGCTTTTAAATTTCTACCAATACTAATAACGACGATCCAAATATAGAGAATTCAAATGTCCACATCATACGGTAAGTTGGCCGTTGTTATTGACATATAGTCTACCTATTTATGAACTTTGATATTAGATTGCCAGCTTGCCTTGGGGGCAGCGCGATCTGTTTTTGACCGAACATTGGGTTGTTCAGTGATTGGATGGGTAGTCATTCTGTCGTGTCGGTACGCAAGTAATTGACTGGAATAATAAGCTGGCAGTGTCATTAATACGTAAGTTATGAATACGTTATATAATGATGTCGTGTTGATTACATTAATTTTAGGAGAACTAAAATTGTTACATTACTGTTTTAGGCAATTATTTTTCCATTTATCCTGCTGTGAAAGTTTCATTTATGTGTCGTTGGTAAATGTATTATTGCCTACAGAAGTGTTGATGGCAATATTAGGTTAATGCGTAGTGGTGCTGCAAAAAAATCCAAATCTACATTTAAGAATTTAAAATTAATTAAAGTCACTTAATAGGTCATAAATACTGGCAAAATTCATGACAGTGAACGTATGTATAATTATAATTGTATAGCGTTTTTGATACCCACTCCTGTATTAGTATGGCTGCTATCATTGCATACAAGACATAATTTACGTATTTGACATAAATAACTATAGAATTCATGTTCTATTATTATGTGTTCGACTGTTCGTATCATGAACTTGAATAGGTACCGGTCCCAATACTAAAGCGTTATGCCCAACTACCATTGTGAATGAATATAATATGATCATTATTCATCTTTATATCTAACTTGATACTTCTGTTCCAAATTAGTTTGAGAACAAGTTCACAGTCCTTACAAATGTACGAACATTAGTAACATAATGTGTTACTGGCGGCAATATCTCCAAATATTCCGACTCGCCGCGCGTGCATCGAACATAAACACAGATAACAGACAACGGACTTCTCTAATATATTAGAAGACACCGTTACGAGAGAATATTGTGGATGTGGCTGTCAGAATTTAGAATTAGTGTACAATTTTTAAGCAGACTTACTTAAGTTTAATCGTAGGGGACGAATTTAGAATCCAAAAAACCCTTTCGTCGCCTTGAAAGCAAGTTGTAAGAAGCGACAAACTTGGTGTGGATTTTATGATACATAGGCACTAGAGCTGCGAAATGTGGGTAGTAAAACTCCTAAAAGACTCTTCTTCTTCACGCTCGTAATACTAGAAAAACAAGATTGTTGCACAGCTACCTACAACAACATATATTATAATTATTACATAGGTATAGTAACAATTCAATAAAAATCAAACTCATCGTTTTAGAAATTGGTTTAATGATGAAATGTTTTATATTATAGAACGCTAGATATTTCGAATAGGTATATCAAAAATATTTAAAATTGTATAACAGATAACCCATACGATTTACTCCATACATGTCTTACACAAGCTCTCAGACCCGTCAGCCAATTTTAGCCACTACAATATTAATGCTGGGTGGTTTTATTAAAATGCATTAATCAAAGCCAAAAAATGTAAGCACAGTGTCTTATCCTCTCTTGTCCATTGTCGTATCAGAGGACGTCTTCAATACGGAAATATTCAAATCACAACCACGCTCAGCTATTAATATCGGAAGCTAGAACTCTGTTTAAGCAAGTATAAACTAGGCTAGTGAAATATACACGTGGGCTTGCAATTGACGTCTCTGGTGATATTAAATTCTGTTATAATATAGTGCTTATGTACTACCTGTTACAGCAGGTTGCTGCTGCGTTTATATTATGTTAAATAGCTATTAAAATAACAGTTTATTGTTACGAAAATCGGTTTATCAATAGTCAAATAAATTTCATTCGAAGTATATCATTTGTTGAATGTATCATAATTACGAATTAAAATGATTACCACTGAAAAGACTAATTACATTAATGAATCTTTGTTATCTGCATATTTGAACTCTTCTGTAACATAATAACAATTCTTATTCAATTTAAATGAAAATATACATTAAGGTTTTCCTGGAAACTGAAATTACCAGGATTCAAGTTGTATATTTCCGGTATTACACGGTGCCTGATACCATCTTCCAAATTCCTTTCGCGAAATTACCATAACGCCTCAGAACCCTTTTCCTCGCCCCAATAACTAGACAAGCTTAACGTTAAGAGGCGTAGCAGTGAAACAGCCTTAATTAAACACTCACAATAAATATAAACACAATTCCTGCATTATCTTCAAGAAAGGAGCCCAAAAACATTGCCACCTTGTTACCGTATTTGCAAACGCAAGTGGCCGACCCGTCTAGGGTACGTCGTGAACATACAGTGTTCACAAACAAAATAGAGCCAATTTAATATTTGCCCAGCTTAACTTCGTAAGGGTATGTCAATAGGGCATACGTGTTGTAACAATGGACAAGTCGGGTTCACGAGTGTCCCAAATAAACATCGATCTTGTACGCTATTTATCTTAGAATGAGCTACAAACACTGTTTGGTTGGTAGATGTAGACGGGATATTTTCCGGTTGCCATAATAAATTTTGATGACCTTATGATTTGTTGAGACTTTAAGCAGTCTGCTTTAATTGTTGTAAAAGTGGAATTGCTAAGTGTTTCAAAAAGCATTTGGAGACTCTCTTATGTTTTCTTAGACAAAATACATAACATGAGTCAAATAAAATTATGGAATAATTTTAAAGTAAGATTTTATTATCGTAAGTGTTTAGAACCTGTTCTGCGTTACAAAAATGACATAACTTTACTTTTTAAAGGTCTGGTAAAACTTTGAAACAAATGAATGATTACGGGGTAGTAGAATAATTAGCTATTGTTTTCAAAGTTTCCATCAAATTCAAACACTCGAAGAAGTCTTCTTAAGTTAACTTTATAGTTATTAAAAAAAGTCGCTTATAGTTGTCTGTCTGCTAGAGCAAGACAATTTAAAATTCAAGCACACACAAGCATTCAAACAACAACCATTGACCAACATCTTTGCCCAGTCGCTCAATCAATCCAGATGGATCTTTGTCCCTCTTGTGACAAAGTAATATGGCGAATACGTAATTATTTGGATAAGAATTTATGTGACGGTCACATCGTGGTTACTCGTTAAGCCAGATGAATACAAAATAATTATGCATAGGATACCTATATACAACACAAGAACATACTATGAGATTTAGTTTTTTGAGTATCATTGTATAAATTGTGATTTATGACTGATGAAAGCTTCTTCACGACTTAGCCTTAGACTTTAGCAGATCCCACAGTCAGTAAGGGCTTCCATAGTATTTGAAAACATCATTCAAACAATTGTTAAAAATGAAAAATAGTACCTACCTTCCGCAAGAACTATTTGGTAGATCGATCTATCTGTAACTGGCCACTTTGTCAAGAGACCCTCCAGTCAACCTTAATCTCAACTTCGACTCCAATAAACCTCAAACCTACTTCAAACTCAAATGTATCAACAATTCCATTGTCTATGCAAACACATATATTATGCCGTGACTCAGGACTGACACGGGGAGGGCAAATAAAGTTGAAGGCGTTGTTAAGAGCCAGTGGGTAATACGTGTAATTATAAACTCCAGAACGTAGTAATGTGTCGGTTTATACGCGCGTGATTGCAAATTCCATTACTCAGACTCATATCCTTTGCCCCTACTATTATGCTAATGTCTGTTGTATCTCACTTGTACATTTCATTTTAAGCAAGATGATTTTCGTCGTGTTTTTAACACATTTCAGTTTGGAGTTTTACGATCAAGGTTAGGTTTGAAATCATAATTTATCAAAAATGTTTCCATAGGTATTACGTCTTAACTTTTTTTAACATTCAGTCAAATATATTAATTATTAAAATATATAAAAGTGACTATGACTAGGTTCAAAGAACCTAAATTAACCTGGACTTAATACTAGCCAATTGTAATAACCCAATCAACCCATAGTACTTCCACTACTACAATTTGCATTGACAAAATTGCAATTCCAATTGTGCAGCTGACAATACAATGATAGAGTAATCTGGCGACAGACATCACATTATCACGCGGAATTAGATGCAGATTGGATTTAAGACCACTAGGGTTATGAATGGTGACACGTATCCACTCAGTATTAATGTTTGATTGGTTGACAGATTCCCTAAGGTACCTAGAATCAGAGATTTTTGACGATAAACGACTTGACACCAGCCAATTATATGTGAGCTCGATAATTAAATTTCCACGTAACAATTGTAATAGTAGGTACTTATACTTTACTAATGACATAGTGGATTTGAAAGACAGTAAGATGCCACTACGAAATTCATCAGAAAACTAGTTGTGGTAGGTTTTGTAATCAACTAGAAAAGTAAATTCATATGCAACACAAAACACCATTAAAATGAAAAAAATATGACGTAAATATATGATGAAGCTGAATACGTATGTATAGCAATACACGTAAGAGGAAAAGATCTATAAATAACTTCGAAACAAGAAAACAAGAGAAATATAAATCGAAAGCGTACGTGACATGGAACTACGCGTCATTGACGAATGAACCAAGAAGATGGATTGGTCGCCTGACAAACGACTGGGTGGCACACGCAAGAAACATTATGCTATTAGGTGGTTAGCTGAACTTATGATTAGACGAAAAGGAGATTGTAAACCAAACAAATATTGAGGAACGAATATTGAAAGATAGTTTTGCGAAACAAGAAGTGATGAAACAGAGTATGATTTAGAATTTAGATGATCCTCAAACAGTTGAAGAACACCCATTGCTTCCGGAAAAATCAGGTAAATGCTAAAACAGTCTGTTAAAATTAATATGGTTGGTACGGAAATAATAATCAATCCAAAATGAGATTAAGACTTTTCTTCTTTACGCCAACCAGGTTTCAGTAATCAAGGTCATCAAATATAATTGTAGTGGTTCAATAAATCATTTGACCCTTAGGCATACATAATAAACGGACCGTTAGCCACGTGATTAGGATAAGCAAAATTTAGCAATGCATGAACTAACAAACCCAAGCGTTATAATATTTACCACAAACGGTATTTAGCTGGAATATGGATTAAAATAGGTGTATCTGGCCGGCTTAAATCATTTCTAAGTCGTTAGCGGTTAGAAAGACCAACACTAGGAGTACTGCTGTAGTCATAAATAATAAATTCTCCAGTCAACATTATGTTAGACGCATACTTAAGGACGTAAAGAAAGTATATTATTTATTCTAGCTTTATTTTTTAGTAAATTATAATCTTCTAAAAATAGATTTCTCAAACAAGAAATCAACTATGAAAAAACAAAATTTGATTACCTATACAAAAAACCATACTTCTAGAGCAGCAATCCGTTTCCATTTGATTAAGAAGTGCGCAGAATATTCGATGAGTCCCACACTCATCGAATATTCATCAATATCTATCATTATGAGTAAGTATAGAACTACTTTTGATACTTTGAATAGATACAGTTTGTTTTAATATAGTTTTTTATATAGTATTTATTTAGCTATTTATAACGACTTGGACGTAATGTACTTATACTTGGACGGAGTGTAGGCAAGGGAAGGAGAAATCTAGAGACCATTTAACCTTTAAGAAATTTGCTCACAATTAAGAGAGAATATATTCAGTAATTTAAAGAATATAATGACATAATTGCAGATCTCCAAAGACACTCCAATAACATTTTGTTTATCGTAATAACGAACACCCTTGATCTAATACAGTCTATTTTTCTTTCATTCGTAGTATGATACCCTTAAGGCCCTTATACACACTAGAGTGACGGTTTGTGGGTCAAGAAAAAGGTTCTGTTCACACGCAAAGAACGGATAGTCCTTGAAAAAGCTAAGGTTTTATGTAAGAGCTCCTTGACATGATATTATAGTACAGAAATAAATTATAACGGGATAAAGTAAGTATGGATATCTCTTTTACATAATGGTGTATTTATACGAATGAAATATAATAATTTAACGGTACCAATTAATGTAGTTTTCAGTAACTGTAAAGTATGAAATAATTTAAAACATGCAGCCATTTTATGCCTTCTGTTATTGACACTAGCTTAATGTTAAAAATATTTCAATGAAATTGTTATAATTTGCATTTTCATTAATCAGGAAGGAAAGCCAATAATTACAGCACCCTGTGTTGCTGTTTATTTTCAGTCCAGTGAATGAAAATGATTTGAATATTGTGGAAATAATCAAACAAATCTCTTTAATGTGAGTCAGATTTACCCACTGATGTAAAACTAACGATTTATTTTATTAATGGGACTTGATGATTGGCAGTAAGTTCGCCACCAACACATGGAACTCTGCGAACATGCGGACTGGGTGAATCAACCCCTTCGAAGATTACATAAATGCTATTGTGTATTAAGTACGATGTATGGTTATCATTTCTATAAATTCGATCGAGTAAGCAATATCAATGGCTCTATCTACCTCTTTAGCAGATTGAGGCTTAACTGACAATTTTATAGACTTAATACTTAAAGAACTTTTTACTTTTAAATTATTTAAAACAACATTCGGTTCTCCCGCCGCTATTCGTCAAAATGATTGATTATATCGGAACATTAAATAATGATCGACATTTACGGCTCCTTTTGTTTTTATTACGCGCGTAAAGTTGCTGTATGACTGTAAGCAGCTTCGGTAAAGAAATAAGTAATTTGTTAAATGCTTTACGTGAATTGACGTATTATTAATCTCAACATTTTGTGTATTTAGAGATTTATTATATATATTATAGTCACGTGAATAATAGGGAATGCTCGACTGGTTTCGGACTCAATCGGAGTCCTTATTCATGAGCAGACGACGTGGCGCGCCGCGAGCCGAACATATATATTTTTATACTAATACTTATATGTAGGTACCTACATTTATGTGTTAGTATAAATATGTATACCCAACTCTCGCGCATGTTATTACAGTAAAATAAAGTATTGAATGGTGCAGTAGCCTAGTGGACCAAACATTTATGGACTTGCTTGATACCCATTTATGTATGAATGTAATCAATCCGTGATATAGATACCTACATTACTTATGATTGCTTTCACTAGGTTACTCACTAAGTCCCAACATAACTGATATTCTAATAGGACTCGAAACAGCTTAGCAATTGAATGATACATTTCATGTATGTATGAACGTTGTAGGTAAGCTATGTAAGCCATTGCGTTACAAACATGAAGTTAGTTTTGGTATAACATGACCACAGTTTAGAAAAGCATTGAATATACTACCTGTAAACTAGAAAAAGAAATATCAATTTACAATTGAAAACCAATATTAAAACTTTATAATATGCTAAGTTAAAGTTAAAATTCCTTCCTAAGAAATATAAGTTCAAAATCAAATAGTATCTACAAAATTTGACGAAACGATTGACGCAGTGGCTAAGCGATTGGACTGCTACGCTAAGGGTTGCGGGTTCGATTCCTGTACGGGACAAAAAAAATTGCGATCCGCAGATATTTGTCCCGAGTCTGGATGTTTGTGTATGTGATATTTAATGTTTGTAAAAGCCCCCACGATACAGGAAGAATTCCTAGTGTGACTTTTTTTTAAATCTAGTTATATTATTTAAATACTGAAAAGTAAGTAAGTTATGATAGTTATGTCATTTTTCACACAATAATTATATTGTTTGTGACATACGTCCTATACACTGTACAATTGTAAAAAAAATACATACCTAAATAAAACATTATACCCAGTACAATTCGACAGTATATTATAATACCTATACCTACTACCTAAGATTTGAACCCATGTTATATTTCTTAATTAATAATTATCGCAACAACATGGCAGTAGGTACCCTGCAATACGTATCGAGATAAGCTTTCAATTATTCAATGGCTTTGCATATTAATGTCAGCGGACATCCAGATAGAGATCGGTGCAGGACTTGGTCTTGCTATTGATTAATGTGTCTAGTTAATGCGATATACATATGTGTAGGTACCTACTTTAGTAGGTATGCAATAGGGATGTAATAATCGGATACTACACTGTGTATCTGAAATCCGGTATTAAGTTCATACAATTTGCAGCAATCTAAATTAATTACCTACTATAGTATTCATTTCCAGGAATAGTGTATCAACTGCCTCGGTGGTCTAGCGGTCGCTTAACGCGACCGCTGAGCATGAGGTGCTGGGTTCGAATAACGGGTCGGGAAAAGTGTTCTTGGGTTGGGCATTGGAAAATTTTTAGTAGCAGCACGTAGTCTGGATTAATGCCCGGTTAACGGCAATAGGCTCGCCCTGTTACATTGGGACCTATAACATAACTGGCAAAATGTGGATGTACTACTATAGGTTCACCTCTGCCTGTCACTTCGGGGAGTACAGGCGTGTTGTTATGTTATGTGCATCAATAGGATTATATAATTCTAGTATTTTGGAATTAATTAAATATGCTGCATATTTATAGTATCATGATCGTGCTGATTAAGATCAAGATATTAAACTAAAACTAGCTGGAGACTAAACAGAGGCTGATCTCTAAAAAACAGAACATCATTGCTTAACCCATCACCGAATTAATTAGTGTTCTCCTAATATCATAAGATAATAATAATATTTTCCAAAATAATGTCTAAAATTATTATCAGATTCTGATATTTACCTACATATTAATCGTTAATGGATTTGTTTTCAAAGGTCAACGATGCTAAACGAAGCTTTAGGCACTAACGAAGAGAAGTGACGTCTGTTCACAAAACATTCAGTATTTAAGTTCGAGTATCAGCCTGTTAGTACCTAGTTAAAAAACTTTCAAACGATGGAAAAGAACCAACACTGATACTTAAACTCTTAAGATATTTTTCTTTGAACATTGTAAGTGAGTTACTAGAATGCTATAAATGACGTTCGTATTTAATTACACGACTGCCCAAAAATAGTAGTGTAATGTTTTCAGGGTTCATGTATGTATGTGAGTTTCTTTATTCCGCCATAACTTCTAAATGCCTGAACCGAATTTGATGTATGGAGTGTCGTTAAAATGCTTACACTATCGCGAGCAACATAGGCTATAAAAAATGAAACAAATAAAAAATATAATGAAAAAAATAAAAAAACACGACTGCCATGACAAAAAACGAACTAAAAAGTGAAAAACAAGTTCCATCACAGTCGGGGGACCGTTCTGTGAAACACTGTCTTATCTAAGAGGTACCCAGACTGCGATGGAACTTGTTTTTCACTTTTTTGTTCGTTTTTTGTCATGGCGTGTTTGTGTTTTTTAATTTTCTTATTATTAAAGACATATAATTCTATTTTATATCGTAAATAATCGTGTGATGGTGACGATTCCCTTCAGTCGCCAGAAATGCGAGTTATAAAATGTGATGAACGCGATTTGATGCTGTTGAATAGAAGGTTTGAACGGCGTTTTAAATCTTTTTCCTATTAAGAGAAAAAGGAAAGATCCATTCCCTTTTAAATAATGATGATTATTTTCAATAGTTTTTCAGTCTAATGAAAATCTAAACAATTTTATCCATATTGCGGATAAATATCATATTCAGCCGCATCTCTATAAAGCAATCGTGTTCACAAAGCACGATACTATCGCGATCATTTTGTGAATGAGATAAAGCCGCTCCTGTAATTACAATTGACGTATATACTCACCGGAATTGTAAACTTGTAGCAATTATGCATAATCAATTTAACTGAATTTGTAAATTAAATTATTGGATTAAGCTCCAATTTACTTACAGTAATCGTTTTAATGACTGCACAGATTTAATATTAAATTATTTGCATTATAGATCTTAATTATTGTTATTGATGATGCCTTATAAACTATGGTTAATCATATTGTATTATGTTATTATAATTAACTATAATTTATTAAGATAAGCAGTAGTTTATGTTAATGGGGTATTTGGAAGGGGGAACGTCGGTTCAGTTCAGAGATATTTTGGGGGATGGCTAGGTAACATTTAACCAACGAGTATCTATGAAGAATGTTATGTCAAGAGCTAATATAGCGAAAGAGGGTTGTCAGAATCATTGCAAATGGAATGGTTTTGCGGTTTATCGTAATCAACGTGTTGCCAAATGATACAGTTATTTCTAATCTTCTTCTTCTTAAAGCACTATTAGCCGAGTGCTATGACCGTTGGACTGCCAAGTCAAAGGTCGAAAGTTCACATTCGGCACGCAACAATGTCTTTTCGTATTCATGTGCGTACTATCAATTAGTCAGTTGCTCAAACCGGTGAAGGAAAACATCGTGAGGAAAAGGGCACACCTGAGAGATTTTTTTACGGTGTGTAAAGCCATGTCATAGACCTACAGGCGGTTTAAAGCCTGACACCAGGTTGTTCATCAACCATACGATAAGAAGAAGAAGATCTACTTATACCTACGTATCTTATTCTTGACATCATGTTAGGGAATCTAAGTGTGCAAATAGAGAGCCTTTCCAAGTGACGATACCTATACGCCTAGCGCTTCATCAGCAGTCAAATCCTTGTTGACTGGCTAATCTCTGGTATGTTTTATATAGGTATAGACTACGGTATGAACTGTTTCCATGTGTATTGAAAACATTGTTCAAGGTGATACAAAAACAAAACCAGAAGTAGTCAACTTATATCAATGTCAGTGTCGTTAACAAACGTATGGTACTCTAACTCTACCAATCTAATTAACCTATACCTATCTATATAAAAGTGATATAACGGATCCAAACAGTGATTGTGTCGTGATGGGATGTCACGTGTCATGTGTTAAGTGTCAGGTGTCAGTCGTACGCCTCAGGCTCTCAATATACGTACGATTCAACGGACATGTTTCAGATAGCGTGATGTGGAGATACCAAAGGCCGATACATTCTATAGAAATGACTTGCGAACCCTTCAAATTACGATCGGTATTGCATTGCATGAGCAATGAAATGTTGTTTACTAGTAAGATAAGTAGGTCAATTCTCGAAACATAAGACCTTCTCGAGCAGTGCAATAGCGATGTGCTTTCGATAAAAACCACCGAATTTCAATACGAAAATGAAAACGTAGGTAGTTTAATATAATGTTATAAGACGTCAAATCTCATAAATAGATTCATAACAATAGATAGTTCAGTAGGGTTGTCAATGGTAAGTTTTAGGCTATGTAGAATATATTAATCACCACTTATCACTGGGATTATCGGCCATTGATAGTTGCGTAACGAGTTAGAGCACGGCTTATGACAACGTTAGGGTTGACACGTGTGATTTACACAATCACGTGACCGTGTATAACATGCCTGTGACCCGATATAAAACTTTTGCTGTACATACCTAAGAACGAGTATAGTTAGGTACAAATATGATAATAGGGTTGAGTACATTTATATTACGGAAAATGAACTATGCTATATTTTCCGAAAATAAATTCAAAGCTTTTACTGAGCTTTTAGTATGTAATTCTTATTAATTAAAGGTGTTCTTATCCAATTAGAATGTTAATCGGGTTTGAGTTGGTAATCTCAAAGTTCTATTATATATTGGATTACGGACTGAAACTTGCGTGTAACCAAACATATTTTCTTAAGCAAAATAATACTACAAGGAATCGTTAAAAAAAAACAATGCAGGAAGATAGGTAATCGACCTTTGGTTATGACCTTTATCGAATACTAAAGCCAGATTAAAACTACGCTGCGAAAATTGTTTATGAACAAAACAGAATTTTTCATTCCAAATATCAAAATCGTATCGCCAACGAAACGAACTAAATTCGAATAGCAGACGGCGGCACACGTAACAACGCGACGGTCAAACTAAATTCAATTATGAAATTAGTTACGTACTTTTCAATTCGGAGGTATATTCTGAATATTCAC
This sequence comes from Abrostola tripartita, assembly GCA_905340225.1. Lineage (NCBI taxonomy): Eukaryota > Metazoa > Arthropoda > Insecta > Lepidoptera > Noctuidae > Abrostola > Abrostola tripartita. Next base: position 6,134,909 of record HG996494.1, read on the forward strand.
TAGCTTGGCTTAGTTTTGAGTCACTATTTATAGTTTTTGTTTTTATTGTCATGTTTAGGTATCACATAACGTCACGCCTGTATTCACCGAAGTATCGCGGAGGTCAGATGGTCTTTATAGTACAACCGCATTTCACTAGTTATGTCATAAATCAAAATATAATTGAGGGCGAGCCTATGGCCACCTAATGGAAAAACCTAATAAAACTTTGCCCGACCCGGCATTCAAACCCGGGACCTCGTGCTCAGTAGTGGCACTTAGTGTTCTCAGACCAACGAGGCAGTTAAAGGTATCTACGTGTTTTCTCACACCAGCCTTCTTACCATGAACTCTTAAAGCAGGACGGTTTAAGATGTGGAGCGAGACGCCGCTACGTGCAGTGTAATGCGGCGTCTCGCTTCCACAACGTAAACTATCCTGCTATAGGAGTTCATGATAAGGGGGCTGTACTTACACTATACAGTGTACGTGTAGGTACGATTTAACCTGTAGGTATGATTTGGTCCTGAATACGGATCAAACTTTCTTAAGAAATATCTAGTATAAGGGTTTTATATCTTAGTATTCGAGAAAACTTTACCTTTGCGTCGTCTGTAATGAAATGTCTTAGCGTCATGACCGTAGTCTAAGCTGACAGTTACCAAAACAAAAAAATATCCAGTGTTTAGTTTAAAATAAACGTCATGCCCCTAAGGATTAAGCTTTCAGTATTGATAAAATGTTAAATATTGTGGTTGCTCTTAATTCTCGAAGTTCGGCGGTTAATATTCATTAAGTTTAATGAGTAGTTGATAGTTACTGAATACGCGGGCTGCGCGAAAGTCCCACGAGACCGCCTGTTCGGTTCACCTTTAAATAAACTTTATTTAATTATAGAAAAACAAAGCTCGGCTTACTGTAACCACTTTCATCTGTTAATTGAATCCACATTCTGTGGCCGATTACAGTGTAATTGTAAGAACAGATGTCGGACATTGTTATGTGTTGCTCTGCAATTACGTCAATTTATGTGCCTCGGCCGCTGAACACAATAGGGCAGATTAATATTAGTGTGTGGTAAGGCTTAAAAATTGGCCAACTCATCGCAATAACTGACAATAGGGTTCTTCGGTCCGTAGGTATCTATTTATTAGACTATATTTTTACGTGGGTAGCAAATGTATAAACATACGTAGCGGGACGATTTGGACGCCTTCCAAAGCGGCTGGCCAGAGCTGGCCAAGGATAGGGGGAATTGGAAAATCAGGGGAGAGGCCTTTGCCCAGCGGTGGGAAACAATATAGGCTGTAGAGAGAGAGAGAGAGTGTGTGTGTGAAAATGTCTCGTGATTAAGAAGGCTGAACCAATAATTATTATATTCTATATTTATCTGATATCCAAAACAGTACCTATCGACTTATACTTTTGCTTCAGTAGGTTTGAAAGCTAATATTATACTTGTTCCCGGTAAATATACAAAGTCCAAAGAAGTTTATGTTTTCCTTTCTATTACGTAATACTATTAAAAAAAAATCCTGAAGTGTACAAGGAAGGAAAATAACGTAAAATTACATAAAACCGATTACCAGAAAAACGCCACTAAATGTGCGAATAGAACGCAAAGATCTTCACACAAACTCGGAGTTTTTGTCGCCAGCCCTCGTAGGGCCGTTACGTACTCGAGTCCCTTTCACGGTGTCAGGAGTCCTTCACTAATGGACCCTTGCCTCTTTCAGCACTCTGTTGCCGCTTTCAGGGGGTCGGGTAAAGTCGTAGTAAAGTATGTGTGTTAGATACTGTTGCTAGAGATTAATGTTGAGATGTTTAGTATACGTGATGTTATTAGTATCTTTGTTGGTGTCGTTTGTGATTCTGTCTTTAGTCATTCTTCTGATACTTGTTTGATGAAGAGGGCAGTACGTTTTAGGACGGGGTTCAGTTTTAGAATTAGTGTGTAGGTATATTAGGTAGGTATGTAATTGAATATTTTATATTTTTATGGAAGTTTCTTATTGTATTATGGAAATCAAATACAGTTCTTCCGCAGTTAAAACGCTTGATAAAGAAAACTAATTTAACTGATATTACATCTGCATATTACCTACTAATTATGTCTTACGTTAAAGACCAAGACATTAAATAAAATATCTTGTTAGGATCCTGGATACACAGAACATGCTTCTTACTTAAAACTTGTCACTTTGTTGCGATGGTCAAATTGGTCATAAATGTTATCAAATATAATATGTTCCTTCTGTAAGTCACCTTGTATTTTCTGGTCTGAAGGACGTAACTTATCTGCCTCAAAGGACCACTTACTTCCTGCTTTCTGTGTTCATTAGGAAGCTAAATTCAATCTTAATAAAAAATAAGCTTTATGGATACATGGCTTTAATTTTTTTTAATGAAAAATTTACCAACGGTTAATATTTAGGTAGGTTTTCTGAAAGACATAATAATTATATAAATATAATAAAAACATTTGTGTGGTGTCCATTTTTGAGTATATTCCTTTAAACGCAATGTTTTTATACATAGGCTTTACTTCTTATATTGTCCTTAGATATTTCTCATAGATTGTGTCAAAACGTACAATTCAATTCACCTCTTAAAAATCACTTTGTCTTCGTATTTTCTATTGTAAATCCTATTATGAAGCTATCATTTAGATTCTGTGAACTTTTATTTATACAATGCTAACGTTTAGTTTCAAACACCTGTATAATTATTCGTTTTCCTTACAATTATCCGTTTCTTTTTCTACTCACTTCAAATTAATAAAGAGGCAGTAAATAAAGATCCTGCCTCCATTGTCCGAAACTCCAAGTACAGGTGAAACGAAACTTTCAACAATGGACCCCGCTACCAAAGGTACAGTTCAAAAAGACAACACCTAATAAAGTTTTAACAAAGTGAAATAACCTAATATATAGTGTTACAAAGCCTTTGCACTACTCTATCTACTGTTCTGCAGCCCTTACTAAGAGTGTGAGATTAAAGCTGAGATTTTCTTATTTTGATTGTACTTTGATTAAAAATGTTCGCGTGAGGGCCTCTTTATTTTTATTTTGGTATATCTTCAGCTTACCATTTTCCTTTATAACGTTGCCCCAGATTAAAAAAGTTCCAGTATTGATTTAAAGTCATTAAAGCCAAAGAAGCCTCTATTTAATTTGCTTGATTTGTGTATCGATGTGTCTCCGAGTACACTCGCAAGAAGCATACAAAAAAAACAGCACAACATCTTAACACTACACTGCATCGCCACAATACATAGTCGTACATATACAATATATTTTATATACATATACAATATACCTTTTATATTCCTCAATATATGTATCTAAACGAAGTCAAACTACCAAAACAAAACAGTATTCATTCCTATGCCTGCTATTCAAAATGATTGTTTTTACGTGATTGATCCCCAAAAAAAAAAGTACCATCAGGCCGCACGCCATACGATAAAACCGCAGGAAAATTTACGTTCGCAGCACTTGTCGCAACGGACTTTGAAATATTGAGCACACTTTTGCATTTTCCTGTCTGTTAACTAAGTACCAGGTTTTTTAGTCGGATTGTATTGCAACATTTTGCTACTTATTTTGCTGATATTCAGACGTGTGGTTCTGTAATTATACCTAAAGAAAAGTAGGTACTTATTTTAATTACCGGGTGAAACTACACTACTTTCAACCGAAAATGAGGTTCTCAATTCGTCGGTTATTTTTTTAACTTTACTTTCAAATAAGTTTAACCAATACCTCTTTCATGTGTACCAATAACAGGTGCTAACAAATTGTCAAGATCCATTTAAGACCTCATAGATTAGGATACAAACCCTTACATTTTACGCGTAAAACTCGATTGAAAATCGCTTCCAATACTAAAGTCTTAACAAGCAAATTCCACTGGTATCACCTCCGATAATATGTCCGCCTTCTGTACGCTGGTGTAAAGTTACTTCACTGTCTCGACTCACTTTGATCTTTGAGAGCAGTAATTAAATCGGCTTTTGTAGGAACTTTTTAGTTTTTTACAGATACCTAATCGTGACTACAGGATTTTCGGCTCTTTATTTTGTAGTAATTATGGCATCTGGCTTTGAAGGTTTATATTGGAATTTAATTATTGGTCGGTGCTCTACCTACCTATACATAAATATAGTACGTACTAAGAACAAATTCCATAGGGTAAGAAAAATAATAAAAGAACTACCGGTAGGGTTGTAAAATATGAAATAAGAGCTTGAAATATATTAAAAGGAGAGAAATTATATTTATTTTTATATTTCGTATACAAAATTGGTACTTGGTCTTAATGGCTTCAATAAAATAATCACAAAACGCTTGATTGTATTATATAATTGACGCAAAATGTAACTAATTGTATGCAACATGACCCGAATATTTTAGTTTCATTTTATACCTATACAAAGTAAAACTTGGCGTGCGTTTAATAATTATTTTACTACAAAGCTAAGTTAATTATTATATAGGCAGCCATATGTAACTATTGTTAAACTCGGGAGTTTACTGTGTACAAATACCTAAATTAATGTATATTTTTTTTCATACTTTGATGTTGTCAAAATGATCCTTTTTGAGGATTTTTACTCGTGAAGGTATTTATTTTTCCGAAAGATCTATCTATACTTATCTACTTTAAAATATAACTGTTGGAAAAAATCGAATAAATTATAAACAAGCATTAGGACAGAGCCCCGTTTATCACTCTTATCTCCAAAATTAAAACAGGCCGATTTTTAACAGCGATTCTGAAATGTCTGATCATGAACGAATAAAAAATTGGGGGCAAAGCTCCCGTGAAATTTCCAATAAATTATCCTTTTAGATCAATTTTGTGACTGTCACAAAAGGTGTATTAATTTGAACATTTCACGTTCAATATTTATTTGACTTGGCTTAAATTTATTTAGGGACGTTAATATTAGTTCGCGAACTGTAAATTGGCAGACATATTTGTGAGTGAAGTAGTATGCAAAATACTGTAAACTTTATGCATAGGCATCCAAAGTGCAGTACAACATAATTAATTCTTCAACTTCATAGCTCCAGTGTGACTACTGAATTACATAGAGTTTAGTTTACAGGTCGGTAAAGTGGTTTTGACATAATGTAGGGTTTCTGATTTTGCAGTTTTATTATTTTTGACCCTCTAATATGTTTTGGGTATAAGAGAGGCTCGTAGCTACGCGGCTACGTTGTAGATCAGTCGATCGGTAAGGTTAAGCCATGCTCGCGGCGCTCAGTCTTGTGATAGGTGACCGTTTTCATATGTTGAGACCATGCGTGCTTCGGAAGGCACGTTAAGCCGTTGGTCCTGCGTCTGATCCCTCGCCGGTCGTGTCGGTCTACCGTCACATGGGACTATGAGAGTCGGGGAATAGGGAGTGCACCTGTGTTTTCGCGCATACTTGTAACATTATTATTGGCTGAAGGTTATTCATGTCATATCTATTTATCGAATTTCTGTTTTAAAGTTACCTAGTTTTGAGAGAGCTCTTGGTTTTATCTTTTTCTTACCATGCAATATACGAGAAACAGAGCTGTTTTTCGACTATGTAATATCTAATCTCTAAGCCTACCCTAGATTGAAATAATTCGGATTATTTAAGATTTTACTATTATTAAACTATAATTACTTATTCTCTGTGTAACGGGTAACACAATAACTCAGACATCCAGTCAATAATACAGATAGGAGAGGTAAAGTCAGCACGTGCATTTTTACAAATACCAAACAATTAAACTTTATTCCCTTTGTCCATCATAAATTTATTGATCGTATCTTCTATCCATTTAAAATTCTCTCTGATAACAAATTAAAATTGGTTTACAATCGGCAAAGATATCGCATATCATGCTCACGATACCAACAATTAAATTGAGAACGATCCCTTGTTATAAAATGCATAAAGAATTTCGTAATAACCTATTTCATTGTATTTTGATCGCCCCTATTTGTCTGTACTTGTTCAGATTTTAAAATTGTTTGTTTTTGCTCTGTTTAAATCGTTCAGTTGAAATACCAGGTATTTACTAAATATAAACGTACAAAAAATGTACATATAAGTATTATAACAACGATAAAGAATGATTAGGATCTACATTTGACGCTATATTAAAGTGGCTATTATACATTTAAGCTAACGATCCGGCTTGGCTTCAGCCCAGAATTTTTCAGAATAAAGACCAAGTTCATCTGCATTAGTTTCGGCTTTCAACAGAGGCTATAAGGAAATAAAGGGGTTTTTTATCTAGCTAGCCTACATATATTTTTATATGCATACCAAAGTTGGTGAGTCAGAGTAAGTCCTTAACTATGCTATTTACTGATAAAATTAAGGTCGTCGTTTTTTTTAATAATAATAATGTTTTTATTTCAAGTGACTACATAACTCTTTTTTTTTTTTTGTAAAAACTTACACCTATGTTAGTGATTGGTGGGTGGTGGTCATTTATTATGATTTACAGACTTTTGACTTTTTCAAGAGTTTTTTTGGTAACCCTACCACTGACCCGAGCTATACAGGATATCGAATCCTACGAACCACAGTCACACGGACGTATAAATTCACCCCCGCACACCATAGATAACCCTTCTGTGAACATAAATTTTGGATAAATAATCTTAGTTAGTATTAAGGGGCGCAGTGAGTTATTGGTGGTTGCTGTCAAAATATAGGGTAAATAGAATTGTGACTGTAGATTACTTGTGAATTCGAAAAACGTAGTAGGTACCTATGCCTACCTATTATGGAGACACTGCTTGGCTGGAAACTGGTGGTTACATTCACATAATAATCCGTCATTGGAAAAAGAATTTAGTCAAGAATGACTCCTAAGACATAGCAGGAGCTCCTTTTATCCATACTAATATTATAAATGTGATAGTAACTCTGTCTGTCTGTCTGCCTGCCTGTAACACCTTCACGACTAAACCGCTGGACGGATTTTGATGAAATTTAGCATGTAGAACGTTTAAGACTCAAGATAGGACAAAGGCTACTTTTTTTTAAATTCAACCCTCTAAGGGGTTTAAATAGGGGTTAACGCGGACAAATGCTATATACAAAAAAGGAAAGATGAAATATATCCAGACTGCGACAAAATATCTTTGGATCACGAAAACATTTATCTGTAGTACCTACCTAACAACGATTTATCAACCTGGAACAACGATTTATAAAAGCGATAGAAATTAATTCTATCGCTTTTATAAATCGTTGTTCCAGGTTTTAACCCTAGACTTAAAACACAAATATCTGTGGACCACATTACCATTGGTTTCGGTGCCAAAATTGCCATTGGACATTAAGTTGAAAATATTGTTGAAATTTGGGCTTACAAATGTAAATCCGATTATAAGTAAGAATTTATGTACCTCTGTGTAAGTGTACTTTATTCTGTATATTTCCTCTCCGATATTAAGATGTTTTCCAACATTATTAATATGTACGCACTCCATTTTCCGTATACCCAAACCAGCAACAATACAAATAAAGAACAACGTTTATTAAACTTCTTTCAATATCGTTTGTTACTTTGTAATAAATATAATACGGTATCCAAACACAAAATACGTTTCAATATGAAAACGTACAAGACGTGAACTTATTGTAGGCGCAGAGCAAATTGCTCGTAATAATGTTGCTGCGCTATTGGTCCTATCATTTTGTACCAGTGCGTTTACATATTAGTATACCCCATTGAACCGCAGAGCAAGAATTGTAGGTGTAAGAAAAATAAGGTTCGATTCTAACCACATGTTTAACAAAAATAATATCAGAGATATATTTTATTTATTAAAATGAAGTGAATACTTGGATATTTTACTTCTTAATCGTTTTACTGTTTGATCACGGGCAAATATTGCAAATTCTTCTTAATAAGTCTTATCGCCATCATCATCCATCAACGGTATTATTGTGACAATATTAAGGGTTCATAAAATCTAGGTCATTCAATAAACATGGCGAGTTTAGAACCTAAGTATGTATTGCAAACGTAAATAAAAATAGATTAAAGCCTAAAATTCAAAATGTACACTATAGATTATGAAGCTTTAAGAGGTATAAAAAGCTTAGATAAAAACTAGAAAATAATGCTCTACTTTCAACAATGAAAGTGACAGCGTGATTTTGTCACCGAAATATTTAGTTCCAAAAATGTTCAACATACTCTTTAATATCAGTGTCAAAAGCTCCAAGTCTGTACGTTTCCTCGTACGACACCAATGCTTGCCAAGTCCCACACATACACGGGCATAATTTCCGATAGAGCGCTTGCAAATCGACGTCGAACACTTTTTATTCGTATAGATAGTTTTGCTGTTTCGCGTCGCTTTCATTTTACTGAATGTATCTTTTACGTTGTATTAAGCTTACTTACTTATCCCATTTTGTATTTTCACTTGCGGATGTAGAATTCGAAGGGTCTTAAGGGTTTTTGGATCCAAGTGCCGTCCTGTCTTCGTAAATTAGGGGCTGTAGTACATTGTATGTAACTTCTTACAGCATTTGGTTCCTACTTGTGTTTTAAACTATTAGTGCACTAAATTTTATTAGTAGATAAAATATTTATCATCATCATCATAGAAGATGATACTTAAATTTTGTCATACTAGGAATTAGTGCATCATTTTAAAGTCCTGTAATACCCCGTTTATGTAAAAGTTGTTTTACCAAAAGCTCATTAAATAGCTACTCGTATAATATGGCAGTTCCACTTGAGCTTAAGTTCCAAAACTCAACTATAGGTCAATATGGACATTGGACAAGTGTATTCTTGTTACTGCCAACTGCAACACTAAAGTGGAACTCCAAGTATTTTTCACTTCCAGCGTAAAAATCGAATTACATATACATCGGTAACATATCGAATAATCCGAAAATCGAGTAACAAATCTTGTTAGGGACTACCGCAATCTAATACCACGGACAAAATTTATGTTAACCGGATACCAATCAGAGACATACCTTTGTAAAATATTAGATACCCGCGTCAAACTCAATGCGATCTTTTTATTAGCTAGTTTGGGAAATTGGCTTTGCATGGCCGTGTTTCTATGGCAATGGGTAAGAAATAAATTAGATTACATGTATTCACAAAAAGGTTTATTGAAAGGATAAAAATTCAAAAAAGTTAATCTAAAAGAAATCACAATTAAGGAAAATAATTACGTATCTAATCTTTTTATGCATTTTTTGGTGTTTGCTGACGAACCAAAGATTTGTGGGATAAAAATAAATTGCCTGTGTTGCTTTCTGGTCCATAAAAAATCTTGTTTACGGACTTAATTATTGCGGAAAATCACGTCCATCCATTGCTTTCTTGCTACGTGTGTATAGTACAAATAAACTTTTAAATTATAAAATAATGCAAGACGGACAGTCACTCTGATTTCTAACTTGACTAGACCTCCATGTATTACCTATAATGACCCCTGGATTAGTTTTAGTAATGTAAGAATTCCATACACTCTCCGATATCTATCTGAAAGCCGTGCGTCTTCTAAAGTTATAAAAGGGTACCTAGTCATTCCTTAAGATCGAAATATGTGATCAAGTCGTTGCATGTCTTATTGTCTATTCATATAATATACACGTAAACTGTCCAAATTATAGTTACGTTCTCATTTGTTATAACTACAACGGCCTCATTAATAATCTTAATATTATTACGAGCACGCAAAATGTATTCACCTATAAATATAGCAAATACCCAAACCCCTGCAAGATATTGCATTGTATCAAGACTTAAATATAACTATTGCCATTCATATTTTTTCTTTGATTCCTAGATAATGAAAATAATGTACTCTGAAAAATTTGCATTCATATTGAAAGTTGCTCCGTTCTGTAATTTATGCAATTACCTAATGAATATTACATGAATGAAGCGTGCGTGATGGACACTGGTGAGTGTTGAAATTAAATGGACCGCTGGGTAAAACTATTGTGTTTCCAGCTTTATTTATTTGGTACTCGTTTGTATTAATGTTGCTTTTTTCACCCAAAGCTTTATTTTTTATTAGGATGACCTTTACTAATTGGTTACAATTATACCATCCCTATATTTTTGTTGGTTTCTTTCTGTACCTATATAAGGCTAATCAGTAGGCGTATTACCCCGTTTATAAAACACAAACTCTTAGAATCTTGAAAACATCCGAAATACTGATGCCAAAAATGCAATCAGTAAATTTTTTGTCTGTCTGTCTGTCTGTCCGTCTGTCTGTCTGTCTGTCTGTCTGTCTGTATGTGCACGCATGGGTCAAAAACTACTGAAGGGATTTTAACCAAACTTGGTACGATTGTAGTCCATACTCCTGGGCAGGTTATAGGCTATATAACATAACGCTAAAACACATAGGAGCTGAGCAGTAATGATAAATTTGAAGCAAGTCGGATGAAAATGCGCTTTCGAGCTCTTATCCTCGCATTCGTTGATCATACACCAAAAGTATGTATTACAAAGATGATGGTCTCCAAAAGATCTACAAAAACGTCTTCAATAGTATATATCTATCTTTTATAAATTAGCCACAATAACGTGTTTGATCGTTAGGCATTTCTTCAAAGTGTCTCAACACACGACAACCCGGACCGTGCATGGAGGGTAGTTTGACAAGATTTCTATAAGCAGCATTGGTTGCACCCGCTATATGTAATATTATAGTAAGCACATGACTTCGAAAAGACATTAGTGTGTGCCGGGATTTGAACTTGCGACATCCGACTTAACAGTCTAACGGTCATACCACTCGGCTATCAGCGCATTAAGTTCCTTGGAATAAGCGCACTTTAGATTTTAAAAATACAGATACGTAGTTTTTAGATATAAGTTTAAAGTAGGTATTATTAAATAATAATAATAATTAGTTTGTTTAGTTTTTTTTGGACAAACATCTACGGATCACACTTTTTTTGCGGGAATCGAACCCACAACCAATCGCTCGCGCTCAAAAAAAAATGCCAAGGATAAAAGACAACCGTGACGACCTGATTGGCGCAGTGGCTACACTGCGCCAATCAGGTCGTCACGGTTGTCTTTTATCCTTGGCATTTTTTTTTTACATTAGTTACAGAAACTCAGAAACGCACAAAACGGATTTATTTATGTTCTCTTCTTCAGTTATATATTATTTTCAATAGACTTTCTGTAACTTCCGTAATAACCGTTCAATTTTTGCGGTTTTTTTTTAAATACCGGAAAGTATTCTTAGTTAAATAAGTGGTTTAAAGATTTTTAACCTACTTAAAAAAGCCTGCCTGGTAGGTATTTTTTTCTGTTAAAAGTTCAATTTACTACTGGTCTTTTATCCGAAATACACGCGGACGAAGTCGCGGGCAACAGCTATACATGTAATAAAATATTACGGCATGGCGTAATAAACTACTTAATCGAATTCGCTAAAACTTAGCTAATATATTGAAAACAATTTAAAAATACTTTTGCTGTTTCCGAATTTCCACGCGGACGGAGTCGCGGGCACATCTATTTTACATAAAACTTTATATTCAATATTAAGATAACAGTTTAGAAATATTCAGAGCAGCTGCGACACAGATAAAGTTTAGTATATAAAACTTAAAATAAATAAATTTAACTCAAAGAGAACTCCTGAATGTCAGACTTAGTGAAAATTCACTTGAAACTGAAATATAGTGAGTTCCTACACTGTCCCAGTTCCAAGTATAAGCTTTTTGACTGCTCCGTGCATTCGGAAACATACGATCTGCAGCAATTGGTGCGGGCAGTCCAAGCATGTTAACACGAATCGATGCAAGATTTCTTATAAAATACTGTGTAAATAACTATAAGTATAGTTTAGAATTCAATGGCCTACTGGCCTATTCATATGAATAAATATATTACTGAGTAAATTTTTTCAATTATGGTCCATTGCTTTACACCTTTGATGAATTTTAAAGGGATCTAGTTCTGTCATTTAACAGTTCAAAATGTCTTGCAACACAGTCTACATATTTATGAAGCCCAATTTATCGGAGATCGATTTTTAAAACAAGTCATAAACATACGATTTCTTTTAAAGTAAGCCTTTTATTCATATTATGAGTGTGCTGTGTGGCCCCAAAACTATGTTTGTTCCAAAATATAAGTAAAAATGGTTAACCGCCCCGTACGTATAACTGCCGTGTGCAGTATGTTTTCACCTTATTCAAGGCTTCTGGGCTTGTTTGCTTGCATACTATGAGATATTTGCTTCACTACTTTTGTTACCCCTGTATAGAAACGCTATGTTGAAAGGAATTATAATTTTCTATTTGCTAACTTATTATTTAGTATTGGCTTTAAGAATTTGATTCACAATAAATAATATTTCATTTTTATTTAAGGTAAACCAAAAAACAACTGCCACGCACAGGTAGTTAGATTTATTTACCCGAAAATATAGTGATGCTACTTATTACGTAATTTTGTAGCCGATTAATAATATTAGTTGATAGTTTGTAGTTGAAATTTAAAATATTTTCGCGTGAGCATTTCAAAACCAAAATCAATGTTACTTACCACAAAGTAAAAAGTTTTTACAGGGTGTAAATGCTTCATTTTAAAATACTATTTATGTCGTCGGACCAGAATACCCGGCAAATTTAAATAATTATTGATGAAAATGCATGATGTTATGTGACTATATATACATTTTTTTAATAAATCACCGTCCTATCAGGCGACGACTGGCCTGACAATATGTTTATTCAAATTTTTAAAACACTACGTGAGTAAGCCAGTCTATTTTTATTGACTGCCTCGTTGGTCTAGTGTTTGCTAAACGCAACTACTCAGCATGAGTTCGAATCCCGGGTTGGGGAAAATGTTACTCGGTTTTTTCATCAGATAGGTAAATCTCAGTAGCAGCACGGATTCTAGATTTGAGCCGTGTTGCTAGCAATAGGCTCGCCGCCTATTACATTTGGACCTATAACATAACTGGCGAAGCGTAGGACTATTATAATTATATGTATATGTTGTGTACCTCTGCCTACCCCTGCGGGGAATACAGGCGTGATATTATGTTTTATTTTTAATCCTCGTAACTAATTCAGACCGCTATGACTCTACCCTTATGAACTGTAAAGTCTCTAGTGTCCATAATTAATGTCTCAAACTTTAAGGCTCCGTGTAAACCCATGTCTTCATGTAAGCCTGCCGAAGTAATGTCTCCTTGTAGCAATGGACTTAAGCCTGTATACTCGTAAGTTAATGTAGGTAAAATATCTCAAACACACAATAACTTGGTGGCTATAACAATGGTAACGATTGTAACATGTAGGTATATCAATGCACCAATTCAACTATATAATATTTGACAATAATAATAAAATACTCTTGACCGAATTTCGGTCACGGTGGCCCGTCTCAGTTGAACTAGCCAACTACGCAGGAGATATCGATACCTTTGGGTAGAAAGGTCGTATAAACCATTTTGGCCAAATTGAGTTATATATACCATTTTTATCAGAATTTTTTTCTCCATCGATCTGTATATACGAAATGCAGAAATTCACACAAAAATGGTTAATACGACCCAGAAATTTTCGGTCATAGCCTCTTACAAAAGGTAAATTTTCAATGTAAAAGCCGAATGTTTTTTTTTTTTGGTTTTGTTATGATGTAATGACCATAATTTGCATTAACTCAGGGCGTAAAACTAGTCGTTAATTGTAAATGGTTTATACGCCCTAACGTGTTAAATGCATTATCTAAACAAAAAACGAAATATATGGGTTTTTACGACAGTAAATGTGACCATAAGCTTACCAAAAATGTATATACGACCTATACAGTTTTTTAAAGTACATTTTCATGGGGTGTATTAACCAAGAATTGATTTTTTCTTAGACGTAAATCCAAGCTAACTTTAAAACTAAAGCAGATAGATAGGTTTTGATGATTTAATCTTTTTCATTTGCAAATTGTAAGAACCTTTCTCATAGATCATTTTTTTATAACTTCAAAAACAAAAAAGTTATGAATTTTTATGTAAAAAAAAAATTGTTTTTCTGCTCTCCTGAAAAGTCGGGTTTTGGTTTATACGACCTTTCTACCCAAAGGTATCGAATTATTATTACAGTGCAGAAGTATGCACGCAAACACAGGTGCACTCCTTATTCCCTTACTCTCATAGTCCGATGGGACGGTAGACCGATACGATCGGAGAGAGATCAGGACCAACGGCTTAACGTGCCTTCTGAGGCACATGGGGCGGGGTCTTGACAAGTGAAAAGGGAAACCCATCACAAGACTGACCGCGGCGAGCACTGCTTAACCGCAGAACGACTGATCTACGCGGTAGCCACATAGCTACGAGCCAATTTGACAATAAAACAGTTATAGGTCTTAATACCTAGGTTTTCAATTCACAGGCAAAGAGTTGATAGAGTATAGCGGTTATTAAGGCCCACTTGAAGATTCATAGTTTTTACATCCAATTTATATTTTACATTCATACCGTTACTATTAAATTTAAAGTATGTTTCTATATAAGAGTGCAAGAGGCGAAAAAGGATGCTACGATCGTATCAAAAGGGAATCTGTGGTCTCTACCTACTCCTCACGGAAATAAGCGTAACTTTATATGTTGAAGAATTAAATAACATCTTAACTACTTTTTACCCGACTTTTTTTTTACTTTTACAGCTCATACACGGATCCCAAACTAGGCAGATCCAGTATTCAGGCAACCAGACAACTGATAAACATACTTATATATTTCTAAATACATACGTAATATAGATAAATTATACCCAGACACAGAACAAATCATTATGCTCATCACATAAAGATTTGTCCTGGGTGGGAATCGAACCCACGACCTCCGGTTTAGCAGTCAGGGTCACTAACTACTAGACCAACGGGCCAGTCAATATTTGTTTCCTTTCTTTCCTCTTCGTCTCTGTATTTTTCTCCCATATATGTCACGCCCTTGATCATTTTTAGTTATACTAAAACCGCTATTTATTTAACTGGTTGTATCGAGTACATATCTGATTTCTATGTCCATAAAATTGTATTATTTATTTCATAGGCATGATTGTTTTCGACGATCTTACTTTTCTCTAAATCTCTGGTAGTTTATTTAGGTCTAATTCATATTCTCCTTGCCTTGATGCCTGGATGTAGTGCAGACCATTCAGTCATATCTTGGTAAAGATATAATTAAATAGCTACTATCAAAAACACCTTCCTCAGTCATACTATTTTTACTTTCGTCAACTGCTTCAGGTTTACTTTATACAATACCATTACGAGATTTTAGGAAAATACTATGGAAACCAACGATATTTAGGAATATTCGTGTAACTGTGAGGTACAATACCTAGTTTTCAAATAATAATTTTATTAATTTAACTTTTTTTTAATGAGATCATTTGGTGATGATTGTCATTCCATTCCATTTTGAGTCGTGCAACTTTAACTTCTGAAAACAAATATACAGCAAAACTTTAACTCATTTGAATTAATTCTTGCAGTTCACCATACGAGTGTTTAACTTAATACCTATTTACTACCTATTTACTAAGAGAAAGACTTCTAAAAGTATATTTAGATATTATTTTAACTAATTTACTTTGGCAGTATTATAGGTCCACTGAAGAATATATTATAAACCTCTTCTAATAGATTAAATAACACCCGGTTGCTTAGCGCATTCAGTTGTTTACGTATATCAGTACGGGATTAAAATTAAAACATCAATATTGGGAAGTATAAGTTATATTATAATAAAAGTTATATAATTAAATTACAGCGTATATTTTTAATAGGTACATAACTAGCACTGTGTACGAAATACATTTCACAATGTGAGCATATTTTATCATGTTTTAAGTACTTACACCAGTAATTTAGTTTCCATAGTGAATGATTCTGTATCGGTCATACATCAATTCTTCCCCTTAATTGAAGTATTACTCATACATCTTAATGAGGATGATTATATTTTTTTGAATTTATATATTTTTTCCTAAACATGGTTTTTGCTGTTGTACATATTTTAACGCAGGACCTCTAAATGTACTCACATTTTGTGCGTATTGCATAAAATTTACGGTCTAAGCATCAGAGGTGCAATGAAGTAACTTATTAAATAGTAATATTATATTATAAATGTGTAAATTTCCCCGATTTACACATCATTAAGACTAACGATACTAAAGAACTCAGTAAAGAAATCTTAACTTCGATTCACAACTCTCTCTCATAGAAATTGTTAAAAGAAAATTAACATCGCTCTTAAAGCTAAAATTTGAAAGTCTTATAATATAGAAAGCAGCGCCGAAGCTTCCCACCATATATTCAAAATATCCACCGTTCAAAATTCTGATCGCTCCCCTTGGAGGATGGTCCCCGTAAATAAAATAATATTTAGTTACTACAATGCTTACAGGTAAGCTAATCTTTATTTCTAAGGCAGGGAGTAGAATCTAGCATAGGTACTTACATGGGATTACAAAAAGAAGAAACCATTTGACTTAACTATAATAATCGACCTTTTAAACTATCAAACTACAAAAATGTTTGCCAAAAAGCTTCATTTTTACTGCTAAAAAAGCTTAAGTAAGTAAACCTAACTCTTTAATAAATCTATGAATCGTTGAACTGTGCTCTACGTCTATTAAATGTGACTTAATTGGGTTATGAATGTGTTAAATAACTATTTGTTAAACATTACCTTCTAATTTTGTGTTATTATTTATTATTACGAAAATTATAATCTGATTCAGTATAATATATGTGATTAAAAATTTGTATGTTATTTTTGAGGCACTTATCAGTGGCTGAATTAACGACAGATACAGTGCATATGATTGCTCTAAAATTTGTTGAATATAAGCCTAATTACTTGTGGAACCATCGGTATAATATATCACAAATAATTTAAACGATGGACCGGTTTTTACAGTACTTATGTAAATCGCTGACACACTTCTTCTCGATAGAATCTTATATCAGTAGTAAATACCTCACTCATATCATTCTGTGTTTATAACTTTCTCATATCTTATTTTAATAGAATCCTTCTTATTGTTTTCTGTCATATCATTTCGAGATTTTCACATTCATTTTACACATCTGGTGCGCGGATTTCCACGGTAACAGATGTTGGTCCAGGTGTAGTCGGGGATCTGAGAGTAGCTGATCTTAAAGAGGTCGCAGAATGTCCGCTGCTTGCTCTAGATCCGCGTCGAGATCCTGTAAACAAAATAATTCTATATAATCCACTTTTGGAACCTAATTTAGAAGGCGAAGCATGCTTTGAGCATGATTTCAGAAAGGATCACATGCCGTGAGAACCCTACAGTAATGATTATCAAATTTTATGAAAAGCTTCAATTGAATCAATTTATGCTAATCTAATAGAACCTTAGACAGAGATAAAAGAATTTTAATATCGCCAAGACCCTGCTGGCACATCATACACATTAGTTTTATTCATGTAACTGTGTTTCATGCATCAATACAATTAAATGTATCCTATAATTTGTTTGTTTAACCTTCGTGTGATGAATACTAATGACTATTATATTAAAATGGGTTATTAAACATTTTATCAGGTGAAATGAAAAGGGGGTTTTAAAATTCAGATTGTCACAGAATTGAGCGACACCAGCTATGCTTAAGCAGTCAGTTTTCTATTATCAACTATGTAGGAGCAATCGAAATTAACTTAGCCAAGAACGTTCTCTACAAATAACAAACAAAGTATAAGAATACTAAAACTAATTTATACCGTTATACTTATAAAAATATTTGTAGATTGTGTTATTTCTTTCCCTTTTGTACTCACTACTTTTGTGAAAAGAAGGAATATGTCAAGACTGGTTCTTTTGGTATTGAATATTTTTATAAGTAAGTAGGTAGGTTGTATTTTACGATTATCATAATTAAATTTACGCCGTTTATTTAAAAACATTTTCATTTTCAAACTTATCATCAAACAACTTTTAACACATATTTACAAAACTATTGTGAGTTGTATTAGATAATAATACCTATATCTAATAAATAGTGTAGTGAAGACGTTTGCCACTAGAATACCACTCTCATTAATATGTGTACCTACTGTGATATTATTTTGATTCATTTGTAAATCCATTAAGATTTGCGTGATATACAACCTAGATTATGTCTAGGTTTTTAAAACTACAATTTGTGTTGTGAACGTGTTTACTTGTTCTAATAAAAATAATTATCTTTCTGAACAAATCTACATCAGATCTAGAGGTAAGTATTAGTGACATACATACGTTTTAAATATATATAAACGTGTGTTTAAACACCTAGGTAGGCAGCTAAATACGTCGTACGTGTGTTTGTTTTATTAAAACAACGTAATCAGTAGATACGTATATTATAATTATTTTAGTATCTTCCCAGCTGTGAGCTAGGTAGATGGGGGGAAATATTTAGACAAATGGTACGTAATTTATACCAATTAGGTAGACTTATTAGTGGTGAAAATTCGGTAGTTTATTTATTTTTAATTTAATCCCAATATTTATTTAGCTATTAAAACTTTATTTCTATCGTGTTTACCTACAATATTGTAAACTAAAATATATTGAGAGCATAACAAGCAAAATGATATCGTATGTAACCTGAGGGCTTTCGGTGTAGCTGATGACTTTGATGGTGGCGTGCTGTTGATACATGAAATAATCATGATTAGCATTGTCAGTGAGTAGGGGAATAGGCAAAAATTGTTAGGGACTGATATGTGTTGTGTTTTGTTTTAAAATGGTGTGCTGAGACATGTGGAACTTTGGAAGTAGGATATTTATCGTTCTCACAAAATTAAACAACAAGGGGTTGTGCATTTGAGCAATATTAGGAGTTTTTATATAATGTTATAATTATAATACACTTTTACCTACACATTTTCAAATAATAGGTATTGCTAAAAATATTAGCACCTTTGCAAGCAAACGTTGTTGACAAGCGTGGTTTCCTATTTTGAAGTGAGAATGCTAATTGGCAGAGTTTTCTGTGTAATGTTTTGTCATAATAAAAAGCTTAAATCTGTATTTTTTCTTCGGTTTTCTTAGTATGTGTTCAGATCTAAATCTATTTAAACTTTTCTACATTTCCATTTTCGACATAGTCTAGTACCTAACTCACGTAAAACGAAAAATAATTTAACATGAAAGGTAATTGTTAGTCTTAGTCTACCTCTCTATTACGCAGATGTTGTATTATGTGTGTATTGTAGGTTGACTACTTTTGAAGCTTGGCTCCTGGAAATGAATTTGCCCGTTCCCCTTAAATTTAAAACCAAAAGGGTATACAAACACACCACATTTAGATAGTCAAAACACATCGATATTTAAAAATCTATGACACCATAACATAACACATTAGTGCATTAATAAATATTGTAGAGTCAGCTGCATTTAAACAAATTTCTAAAACACGAATCACCGTATTTTTAATCGCCGCGCCGTAACAAGTTAGCAACTGACTTTACTAAAAACGTAAGGATATTATGTATGAATTTGCCATCTTGTTCTATTACGAATAGTTCATTAGTACGTCCTGAATATCTTCGAGCCTGTTGCCAAGAAGTGGCCAATAGACCATTTCGGCAGTCCCATATAAGTACCTATAAATTATAGCTAAACTTTACTAAAAATACTATAGCCACGTCGCTTTTGTATTAGGTACATGTTACATACTTATAGGTATTTTTTCATTTTCTACTCTAATACTCAAAAGTAGGACGTGCGATGTATTGCAACCATGGTTGATTCTGTTTTCATTTACATAACAATAAATTCTTGTCATGTTTTTAGTAGTCAATATAATCATCAAAACAGCAATTTCATACTGTCAACCCCAAGATTTAAAACAAGTAGGTAAACATCGACATAAAGGAACGACTTTATTTCCCGATCAAATTTATCAGCACTTCTCCTCTTCAGCACTACTTCCAATAGTTTTGTTTCATAATAAAGTATTTCCTTTACAATAAAGAATTAGTATGCTGTAGTTCATTATTTGCAGATTGGTTGGCAGCTGTACCTGGACTTGGCGAGTGAGGTCTAAGCTCCTGCTGGCTCGCCTGCCTGGACGGCGGACGTACACTCACGCGGGACCCACGACGATCCTGAAACAGTTAATTTGACATCATTGTATTATAAAATAATATTATAAAGGTAAAAGTTTGTGATTATGTTTGTTTGCGTGTTTGTACGTTTGTTACTTCTTCAGGTTCAAACGGCTGGGCCGATTTTGCTAAAATTTGGTATTGAGGTAGCTGACACCGTGAATTGACATTTTTTATTCCGGCTAAAAGTTGCGGGTGTCACCTACGATTCAAGTACATTTGTAAAATACTTTGAAACAGGTCCAGACCGGCTTTGTTGCCAACGAGAGACTTACAAGTGCGTTTTTTAACGACGAAAAGCTTATATTCTATCTTCTATTGAGCAAAACTAGCTACAAGCTTGGGTTTTAAAGTATCTACATAATAATGAATTTGTTTACCTGTGAATGCAAAAGTTTCGAGTCTCTCAGCAGCGACACGTTCATCAGTCGAGGGTTGGGCGTGTTGAAGATTGTTCGGTTCTCCCTCCATCTCGCTCTGAAATGTTTGGCATTGGTATATTTTTAGTACCTTGATTTGACATAAGTTTTAAAACTTAAAAAAAATACAATTCAACACTGCCTTGAAGTGTAACTTTTGTTCTCATTTGATATAAGACCCAGGTCCTTAGAAAACTAATTGTAATAATGATAAAATTATTGTGACCTTTGTATGTTTTTAACACAAGGATACCTACTTGTTTTTTAAACTAACCAATTAAATATAATTAAGTTTCGCAAATCCAGTCACAATCTATATTACTAACAATATATCGTTCTATAGACCTCTACTGAGTATATACTGTATACCTTCTAATGTACCACGACTATAAAAATCTTAAAAACAGATAGTAAAGAAACTAACGCACCTGCTAAACAGTCGTAATACGACGCAGATGATGACGAACATGAGCGCCATGCCGACAAGAACTCCGATCATCGCGGGGTCCAGAGTCCTCGTTGACTCCTCCACCGGCTTCACCGCTGGAATCATTCAATTAAAGGGTAAAATCAAACCGACTGAAATATGCTTAGTTTGAAGTTTCCTAACAAATTTTGCATGTTTTTCAGTTAACACAGTCATCAGAAAATGGATGCTATAGGTTGTTATCATTTTTCAGCTTTGTTCCTGATTATATAGGTATCTATTTATTGCGCAATGCGCATATTTATTCCATTATGGCTATCGTCATCAACTTCCCCTTTTCTTGCTTGCACTTACATATTTTCAGTTCAAAACTAAATTAAGTTCTGCATTTTGATCATGGTTCAAAAAAGCAATCATTCTAACTGGCTGTAATGTAAGACAAAACCTTAAATCGGCTCTGTTTTTAAATTTTGATTAAAGTTTTAGAAAGTACCTAGTAGATTTATTAACAAGAGCTTAGAGAATATGATAAATATCTCAAATGAACATCTAAACTTACAGGTGCAGATGACGGCTCCATCGACCGACACCTCGGGCACCATCTCGAACTTGCAAGCACATCGCTCGTTCCTGCATTCTGTCTTGAAGTACACGTCCTCGCATTGTTCGTTAAACATACATGTCTCGTTGATACTGGCAGCTGGAACACGAGTTAAATAGGATTAATTAAATTAGAAAAAAACAAACATTAACAAATTCAATTAGTAACAGATGTAGAATAGGATAGAGTTTTTTCCGATTGGTAATTCTTTAAAATAAATAAAATGAACATCGAGCTATTTAAATTTTTAGAACGTAAAAAACATTTTAAATTTGCATTTGAAATTACAGCAATACAAAGTTTGGCTTAATTGAATATGACTTGAAAATTGATGTTTCAAACGTATTGTTATTCGGTAATACATATTCAAAAATTGTATGGTAAAAACAACTATCCTTGACCTTGAACTTAATGAAAGGTTGTTATCGAAAATACTATGTAGTAAAACTACTAATCTTTCCAGAAGAGAAAATTTATTTAAGGAAAAATCTATAAAAACTGTGTAGGTAGGTATAAACTTGTTTATGCAATGTAAATATTGCCTAAAAGGACGCTAACGATTATAATTCAATCTGCCGCATCTTCGTTCTGCCGCAGTCACTTAACGTCCCTCATAATAACGTCTGCATTCATTTAGATTTGAATAAATGTTTTTTCCGAGTCCATTTGACTTAAGTAGTCTTCAAACAGTTCATACTCGTAAATATAATTTACGTCCGTTGGGCCAAATTTCGATCACCGCTGCCAATTTCGATAGGAGGTTATTATAGGGCACATGAAGAATTAAGTGTACGGTATATAGGTGCACTCCGTATTTCCCCATGATCATAGTGCCCAATCATGGGGCGGCAAACTTACATGACAGTTAGGTATAGCAGGACCAACGATTTGACAAGCTTTCTAATTCTCAGAAAGGCTCTCGATGTATGAGAAATGGTCATCTATTCAAGTTCTGACGTTTGCCAATTACTGTCGCATTAACCGAAATATATAAAAAGTTTCATTAAACAAGAATAAGTTTCGACGTCCAAAGCAAAATAAATTTCGTCGTAGACTTCATATTAGTTTCTTAGGCCCCAGCTTAATGCTGCTATATTGTCAAAGAAAGGGTCTCGAGCAAATAGGACGGTATTTTGTTACCATAAACTATTGTCTCACTTTATGTATGTATACCGTTTGTGCCTTTATTGCTATGTATATTACTATTTCTGCTTTTATGAGAAAGAATATTAAAAGATTGCAATTTATTATACAAAGTCCTGGGAATAAGGGCAACTGATTACAAACTAATATTGTGTCCTTTAGTAATTACATTACAATTTCAATGAGTTACCAAACTAAAGTTATGGAAAAATGACAATATTATGGATTGGACTGCAGTGTTACCATGGTACTCGGGTATTATTTATCTTTCGACGAAAAAAATGTTGAATAAAGCTACTATCTAGTCTTTGATATTGCTTTTAGGAGACCTATTTCTAAGTTTTACAACAAATGAGCGAAGTTTCAAAGTCTGAAACCACAAGGACGTTTGAAGTCTTGAAGTATAGAAACGCATTGCGCCAACTGACTTGAAGGTATTTAATTGTATGTAAAACAAGACACGAAGTCACCACACGTGACATTAGGATAGTAACAATCGCCATGGAGAACACGATTAATTAAACTTTTTTCAGAAATTAAAATCATCTTTGTATCGACTTGAGCCAATAGCCACATGGAATAGACTGATAAACCAATATTCCAGTACCATGACTTTCTAGGACGTCTTCATAACTTACATCAAATATCTCCACTATTAGGTAAAGCTTACTAAGACATAGTTATGATTAATTTACAACTCCCACTCAAACTGCAATATACAAAGCAATTTATTACAGTCATTAACGATTGAAAACTTAAGTTTCTGCATGATATTATAAAAGTATAAACACAATAAAAGCACAAATCGCGTGTTTAAGTACTTAAGAATTCTGTGAAACTCATTTTTACTGCCCTTGGATTTAAAGTACAATAAAATGATTCATAAATGACTAACTCCTAGCAGAACTTAGTCCAAAGGTAGTAAAGTGTAATCTAAGTAATACAACCTAGTAATAGGTAGATAATATAAACACGCGAAAACTACTGAACGAATTTTGATGGAACTTTAGAGTAAGTAATAAAGAAAAGGATAAAGAAGATTACTCCATGTTCAGGGGATCACGACCCTCAGCAATGAGGAATACGATGCGAGGATGAAGAAATTATAGCTTATACATCAGAATAACACATACCTAGGCTATAATTTATAACGATTATAGTTATGCTTAGCATATTTAAAGCGGGTAAAACCGCGGGGCACCTCTAGTTGAAAATAAAAAGAGGTTATTATTATTGCCCACCGACGCGTATTTATAATTACCAAAGGAAATCTACAGCTACGTAACTGTAATGCCTAATCTATGTAGGTACCTACTATAGAGTAAGTGCCGATAAACTTGACTAACAATTTAGTAGGTTGGTAATAAATATAGGTACAGTCAGCATCGTATTAAATTAAAGCTAAACATATTTTTTTAACATACCTTTAATTAATGAACAACTTCTTATATAGTAAAATGTCTTAAATATTCTCAGATCATCATTTGGACGTTTCTATAATTTGAAACAATAACTTGAATTAAAGTTTCGTAACATGTTAAGCTACTTATGATGTCGACTGTACTGCGTGGACATTACATTTCGTGTACCGTTTTATACATTGTGGGCAACCGCATTAAGCTTTATAAATTTCATTTGTACGGATCACTGATCCGATTTAAATGTGGTTTCCTTTGTGTAATCCTGTAACAGCAAACGACTATAAGTACCTACGACTGTTATTGCTCATCTGCAATGATAATTTCCTAATAAAGCATAATAAATTGGAAGCGTGATGCCGGTACCTACTTTCATTTCTTGAACTTTTAAATTGTAATTAAGTATTGTGGCTGTAGAGCCACTAAAATGTACTTAATTATTGTTATTTTTAGTCGTAGAGGCAATTTTCGTTACGAAATCATTATTTAAGGACTTACTCTTCGCCAATAGTACGCCCAATTATTTTCGGACGCAACCGAAGCCCTTATTCATGAGTTCATAAAGCGGCAATGTCACGTTAAACATGATAGATAGTAGTCATGGGTTTGTAGGAAGATCCTGTAATACCAAGAGCCTGGTTCAGAATTATTACAGTTGAGATAGTATGAAAAGTTTATTCCTACAATACCTACTTGTACTTGCTGAGTACTGAGTATAGAACTGAGTTTATGCTCCTTATTGAGTGTGCATGAGCATTATGCTGAACGATAGCTGTTTTTTGCGGAAGTGACGCATATTGTCCCTTATAACATATCTTTTTTTGCTCCTTGTATTCTAGTTATTTTTGTGTCATTTTTGCCTCTTTCTTTCTTTCATAATTGATTTTTGGCAAGTTTGTATCAACTAAGATGGAAAAACTGGGTTTTCAATTTTTAAACTAGACTTCGTAAATTGCTACATTTGACAAAAGTCACTAGATTTCACTAGAACGTACCCAAAGTATCCACGATACATACTTATTTATTTACATCTTACATTAAGAATAGTTTTATAAACTCGGAATAAAACACAGTTTTTGAAGTAAGAACTTTTCTAAAACAATGTAATTTCCCATAAAAATATTTTAGCATCGTTTCGAATCAGCATTTTATATGGCTCCCGTGAGTAGGTATGCATTTTAAACAGAGGAGACCTTTCCCTGTGGTATTCCGCCATACAAGATGAGTAAAAATAATATATTTAAATATTTTTTATAACATATCATACGCTGTAGTAGAAACAATATTGTAGTATAACGACTGTAAAGACTTTATGTGGAATCGTGACGGAAGAAGTATAATGTGTGTTTCACAGAAAGTAATACACAAAAGTACAAATAAAAGAAATAGCACAGCATTACCAAACAACTCACATGAATCATCTAAAACAATTCTTAGGAAATGCCCCACAACAGCAATGCGGCAAAAGGATCATAAGCCACGAGGCAAACATCGCTTTAAAATTCACAACGTTCAACACTCCTTGGAAAGCCTCCTACCGTTGCTATGGCAACTTAATCGTAAGAGCGGGACCCAACTCACTTGACTGAAAGATTCAGAATAATAGGAAAATGTTGATCGATAAATGTTAAATCAGTATTGTATTTACTTTGTGCTGAGACTTTGTGTTACATAAAACATAAACATAACAAACATCACGCCTGTATTACCCGAAGAGGTAGGCAGAGGTGTACAGTACCTACATCCACATTTCGCCAGTTAGTGTAAGAGGGGGCAAGCATATCCATATACAGTGCTCAGCAGTCGCGCTTAGCGACCACTAAACCAACGAGGCAGGCCATTGAATTATGCTTCTTTAATTTTGTAAGCTCTTTGTTTATGTACTGTTAAAGTTTTATTAATTGTTCTAGCATAATGTTAACCGGTGGATGCAAATCGCAAGTTGTCGTTCATTGTGACGTTCCAAGGGAGAGGCCTTTGTCCAACAGTGGACGTCTTCCGGCTGATGATGAATGTTTTAATAGCCCTAGGTTTCATGTTTATTGTTAAGAAAGCTATAATAGTCTATCACACTTTTAGTGGTATAAATGTTTCAGTTCCTGATTTAATCTCCCATCTAGACACGCCAAGGAAACTAACTTCGTATCTTACACAAAATATGGCAGTGACTAGTCCTTAGTTGCGACCTATTTAACGACCCAAGGACAAACATTATAACTACTGCATAATATTGGCAGTCGGACACGCGATCATGCATAAGAACTGCATCATCGATCCGGGTTTTTCCTGTACGACTCAACTTAGTCCTTACATTTGGTGACAGAGTTATGCAATGTCGTAATAGTGAAAAAATCGGACGTTTGTATTCAAAAGAAAATGTATTTCTCTTGTTTGTTTAGTTTTATCAAAATATTCCAATTCAGCAAGATTTTTTATTGTTTCCACACGATACAATTGCTTATGAAAAATTATTTTCAACCGTTGTGCTCGTGAATAGTAATGATACGCTTACTATTTATTGTATTAGAATGCTCAGAAGAAAATGTATTATTACAAACATGCGAAGAAAACTAACGTATTAGAGATAGACCAATTTAATTTAATCGAATTGGCACCCGCATAGTCCCGCAATAAGTAAGTATTAAAACAATGTTTTTAATGAAATTATAACCATCTCTTAAACATTAACACAATATTTTACCCAATTTCAAACGACTGACAACAAACAAAAACGGGAGCGTATAATTTATCCCCAAATTAAATTCGTTATCATTCGACAAAGAAGAAAGAGAGGCAGACTTTACTTTTTAAATATTTAATGACGTTTACCCTTTATGTACCTTGAAAACCCATTTTGATCTTCACCATTCAAGGAGAATGATTTATTTATTGCATTATAAACCCTAAAAATATAGATACAATCGTACTACTGTATAGTAGGTACCTACCTATAGGTATCATTTACTTTTTGATAATGTCAATTAGTCAACTTTATTAGTCCCCATTAAACTTTGTCATTCCGCCGTATCGCTTTCTTATAACGAGTTGGAAGCAAATTTGACATGAAAACAAGGTCCATTTTCTGTAAGCTAGTAATTTGTAAATATTATTTAGTAATCAAAAATGTAATTGAGCTTGAAAAATGAGTGTTTTATCTGCTCTCTACTTGAAGAAGGCAGACCCTTAATAATTAAGTTACAGACGAGAAAACCGAGAGCTTTTATAATATTTTTAATTTTC
The DNA here is from genome assembly GCA_905340225.1 of Abrostola tripartita. Taxonomy (NCBI): domain Eukaryota; kingdom Metazoa; phylum Arthropoda; class Insecta; order Lepidoptera; family Noctuidae; genus Abrostola; species Abrostola tripartita. The sequence goes on from HG996494.1 coordinate 6,162,293, forward strand.
TAGTTAAATATATTTTTTAAGGTGCTTTTAGTCAGTAAAAACTTGTAGCTTGTGTAGTTGTACTCGTAGTTAATTTATTTGACGGCAAAAGTAATAAATCCTGTGCTTGGCAACCAAAAAACCTTTAAAATACTTCGTTCAGCGAATACGGATGCATACTGACCACTAATAAAATAAAATATTATTGTTATGTACATATGTATATTAATATTTATGTTTAAAAAGTTTAAATGTTTTTTAACATGTTTATTTTTTAATTTAATTTTATTTATTTATTAATTTAATTTTGCGTTGATGTTAGGATAATTATATAAAATAACATAACTTTAGCTAGTAAAGCGACGTGGTAGCGCAGTTGGTAAGAGCTGCGACATGGTAGCTGATTCCGCATACCATGAATTCGCAAGCAGGATATTTTCCGTTGTGGAAGCGAGACGCTACATTACACTACACATAGCGGCGTCGCGCTTCCACAACGGAAAATGACCTGCAATGTAAGCAGCATAGTAACCCTGCTTTTGATAAAAGCTGCACCAGGGATTAGTGGTAGTCAGGGGTTTGAACACCGCTCTCGTTCATTATTTTCCCTTCATTAATTATAATAAAGTTCTATTGTTAATAAACATTGATATACGTACGTTTTCCACACTTGTCCTTGTAGTTGCTGATGGGTATGTCAGGGTGGCACTGGCACGTCTTCTGCACGTCGTCACACACCGCGTCCTGGAAATGGCAGTCCGCTACCGTGGAGCACAGGTCGCCGTACAAGCCCCGTCTCAGTGGATCTGACGACAGCATAATTAGAAAATTAGGCAATTAAATCAGTTCAAAATTTACTTTTCCTCTAAGTATACAAAATTACTGAGAGTCCTTGAACAAATCTATAGTTATCTACTTTTTTATGCGTGAAGATAATGTTATGCTATTTTACCCCTTTTTGAGCATTTTATGCGCACGGACCAGGGTGAAATTGGGTAAAAATAAAGTCACGAAAAAGGAGTCAAAAAGCTAATTTGTATACCTACCTATTATTCTCATAATTTGTGGCTATAATAAGGTATAGAAATAAAAGAACAAAAGATAAACAAAATCTTAAATACAACGTGTGTGGTACCCATTTCTTATTTTAAACCTAGAAATTCGAAAACAACTGCCAATCGAATGTGTAACTTATTGAAAGTTGCCATATTTCAATCATTGATATAATAGCTTCCAGCGAGCCTACTAGGAAAGCGTTAGTTTAAAGCGCCATTATTGAGGGTAATTGCTGTGCGTTCAATGACTGCACTGCGGTTCATTGCACCTAGGCACCTAGCTATATTGATTACACGTAGCCATGCCACAGGAGTTAATAACACTTCAGTTGTCATTAGCTTATGTAATTAGCTTATGTTTTCATGAATGGAATTTAAATTTGCATTCAATTGTTTTTTTAATATTATTAACTCGTTTTTTTTACTACTTATCATGTTTATAAAGTACCTATCTTGTACCCATATAATGTGATAAAAACTACTAACTAAAACTATATGTTGCATGTAAAAGTAGTGGTATGAAAACTATATCTACTTAGATACACAGTTACCAATTACGAGAGGATACTATCGCATAAGTAACAAGTTCGTTTTTGGGAGCACTTCAATGTCTTCAATTTACCAGCGATAAGAGTAGACGAAGTTTGCGACGTAATCGATGAATATCGGTTAGCTCGTTTATTTTGGAAGTGAAGTCGTTAATTTCTACACGATACCTGATTTGGCTTGAACTTTACACAAATTGCTAAAGACAAAGCTCGTTGCATAAGCAGAGTGACTTTACCATTACATACAGAGACTTGGAACGAATTTGTGAGCCACTGTAGTTATTGTACAATCAAAAAGAATGTACACACAAAATTTTGTAACCTATAGGTACAACCGAAATAAACTTTACCTTCTTGTGAAACTGTCGAAACATAATCTAAACAAATCGCTTAGTCAGTCAAATTCATCGAAAATATCACAGCACTGATAGCCGAGTGGTATGACTGTTGGACTGCAAAGTCAAAGGTCGCAAGTTCAAACCCCGGCTCGCACCAATGTCTTTTCGAATTCATGTGCGTATTATAAATTATTTATCAGTTGCTAAAAACAGTGAAGGAAAACATCGTGAGGAAACCGGCACACCTGAGAGATTTTTCAACGGTGTGTAAAGCCATGTCAAAGGCCTATAACAGGCGGTTTAAACTCTGACACCAGGTTGTTTATCAACCATACGATAAGAAGATCGAAAATATCGTCATAAATGATTCACAAAGGTAAGGTAAACTTATGCCGAAAGAGTAAAACAGTATTACTAAATCCAAACAAGTAGTCTAATCAACACTAGCAGTAACTAAATAAAAGAAACGTGTGAAAAAACTAAAGTACCATTCCAATTGGAGTTACATTAGCCAGCGATTGCTTTCAACGAATGACAAGTCATTCCTTTGATTGTGGCACTCTGTTTTACTGGCAGAGACTGAGCAAGTCGCACCACTATCCTGATTAGATCGGATAAAATGAATTGCGCCGCACACTTTATTGCATTTAAATTTTGCATCTAACTTGATTGTTGTCGAACTCTTTTTATTGTGAATTAGGGCCGAAATAGAAAGAAGAAGAAGCAAGAAAATTTAATTAAAGAAATATTGATTTTTTTTTATTGAATGCCACGTTTGGTATCTTAATACCAATTTGCTCTAAATCTCTGTCCAATCATCTACATATAAGTACATGTCAAGTAATACTTAATTCAGTGATAATGTCTACACGTCTATCACTCGACCGTATCAGCCAATGGCCAGGATTCGCCGAATACCCTTCAACAAAAGGAAAACCGGGGGGTGTGTCGAATCGATATCGGATATTTCCGTCGAGTTGTACACGTTGAATTGAAAATCTTCTATTCAAAGTCGATTGAAAGTAGATCGGCAATGTTGATACTATCTTGTACCATATTTCAATGCCTATTCAGTAGACGCCGCTTCTTTGATATACGTTTCGAATATAACAGTGGAAGATATTTTGCTATAAAATAAAAAAATATAATCTTTGGATAGATGGATGAGTGTAAAAATATGATTACCGACAACCGAGGTATCGGCCCGCTGTATGGCTGTAGGCACGCTACCAAATAAAGATCTCACGATATATGGGTGGATAGAGTCCTGGTGAAGAATAACACCTGCTAGAGTCCTGGTAGGGGCCCTAAAATGAAGCGTGATTGTATACCTACCTATAAGTGTGCATAAAAATCAAAGTAAAAAGTGTCTGCTGTCTACATAAATTTAACTTAAGTCGGATGGCGCTTTGTCAGCGATGACATATTCTGGATACTGATGTTTAACATTTTAGCACACAGAATGCCAAACATAGCATACGAATTGCACTGCGTATGCCGAGTCACGTTATGCTCGCGATCTAAATACTAAATCATGCTACATGCATACTCACTACGATGCAGCAAGGGTGCAGTGTTCTATCTGACTATATTTGTATATGATTTTAGAGATCATTTGAATTTTTACCGTGGTTATTTTAGCTTTTTCTTCAGGAATTTTTAGCATATACATTTTGTGTATGTTTTACTTATATGGTCTGTAGCAACGTGGTTACCGCGCAGATCAGTCGATTTGCGAGGTTAAGCCGTGCTCGCCGCGGTCAGTCTTGTGATGGGTAAACGTTTTCACATGTCGAGACCCCTCCGTGCTTCGGAAGGCACGTAAGCCGTTGGTCCTGCGCCTGATCTCTCTCCGGTCGTGTGGGTCTACCGTCCCATCGGATTTTGAGAGAGAGGGAACAGTGCACCTGTGTTTGCGCGCGTACTTGTGCACTATAAAATCTCCTTCGTAGTTGGCTAGTCTCAGATGAGATCGGCCGCCGTGACCGAAATTCGGTCAGGAGAACATTAATAAATAAAAATTATTCATCCGTGCAAGGCTCTAAAATAGGAAAACGCTAGACGTGTCGAAATTAAATAGAATAGAAAATATATGGAATTGATATGACTTAAATTACAAGTCATGCCAAAGCCAAACTGCCCATAGGTGCTTAATTGTGAGATGCATTATCAAAGAAAAGATTTTTTTTGTATGAAAGGTAAATCTATTATTGCACATGTTTATGTATACGAACCGGTGGATGTAAGCTCAGCCGAGCCGAGCTGTGGCAAGCTGAGCGCTAGGAGCGTCGCAAGCGCGGCGAGCGAGGCCGCGGCCCGCTTAGAGCGCTCGCCTCGCATGCCGCTCACAGCACCCGCGTCACATGCCAAAGAAATGCCTACAACAAAAGAAAAATGTTTATGAAATAAAATATATCTACTTATACCGCCTACCCCTCGTGGAAATAGGCGTGACTTTATGTATGTATGTATGTATACCGCCTCTTACATTTATTATTGATACATTGAACACATCTTACGTTAATCCTTAAGACAGCTTTTGTTATCCCTATCAAACGCCTTTTTCGATTTTATTATAGAAAAAACCTTTTGTTAACAAATGTGTGAAACAGACTATAAGAAACGGAACAAATCCCAACAACAAGCCCAAAAAAAGATTAAGATAAAAATACACCATTCTTCTACAATCCCTAGAGAATATATAAATTTCACGAGAAGATCGGGTACACTTGTTTCTTCAGTAATGTTGCTGAACAGAGCCAAATATAAGAAGGGTTCAAAAGGGACTATTACATAATTGTATCGCCTCACAGAGCGTAAGAATAAAACAAAACATACCAAAATCCCGCCTTCGGCATATATTCCCAAAACAATAAAGATGGCATCGTATATGGGTTCAAAAAACTAATATTCGTTCAACGTTGCAAGCAACTGTCTGGATAACTTATACGTAAGAGTTTTTTGTAGCTCCTTCGTTTATGCTATATTGTACTAAAGGTACAAGACAATGTGTTTAGAGTTTAAAAAGTATGATTCAACAGTAATATCTAAAAAAGGCGCTCATGAAACGTGAAGATGCTAGTTGCATGGTTCCAAAAGTAATTTCCATAGGGGAGAAGCAGCAAGAAATTCCAATGGTTACGTTTTCAAATAACAATATGAAGAACACAAAAACATAAAAATATCACGTAGAGAATAAAATCAACGGGTTGTCATATTGCGCGATGATAAATTGAGTTAGGGTAATAAATTACCTAGAATGGTACTTGGACGTTCACGAATGATTACTTCAATCTGTCACCATTGAGACGCGATCAACTAACTGCAGTCTTAAATAAAGATAATAATATAATGAAAAGAACCAAATTGATCCAGAATAGTTACAATTCTTCATGACGTATTCTTCCTTTCGTAGTTAAATACAAAAGTAACTGTCAGTCTCTTTATCTATATTTAAACTTCATCACGTTTATTTCTACTGAACTGATAGTGATAAAATATTACATGGTGGTAGCTTGAATTAATGGATAAAGTGAAGTTCTGGCTTTAATTCAGCTTAAGTAGTACTTAGTTATTCAAGCTCCTCTCCTAAAGAAACGGCAAAACGGTACGCTTTACAAAACATTTAGCCAGATAAACATATCCCATGTTTTAATGACCTATTCATGATATTTATATCCATTTCTCAAGCACAATCTTGAAAGATGATTCGTATCATAGGTGTTAGTCATGGATCGATTCATTTAATATTCGCGGACTCTCCCGCAGGCTAAAAGACGGATCAATATCTTTGCTAAAGAAGACAGGTCTAGATCGGAGCTTGCGTAACTTACGTGCCGCTTGAATATACCGAACATGATTATTCAGGTCCTTTTAGTTTAGGGATTTCATTGGCAAAAGTATATGGCGAATAATGTTGCTAAATGTTTGCTACATTTAGCAAAATTATTCGCCTTATTCTTTAAACCTATTTAAAATAATTTACTCCTTAAAAATAATTACCTACACCGTTTATAATTAGTCTAGGTATGTGACTTTCACATTAAAACTAGGTTTAAATATTTATTCTCAATAAAACACAAACGGCCTTATTACAAAAAGCGGTTTATCTAAAAACCAAGGTTTAAAACCTCTAAAAACCACGGTTTATAGGAAAGTGTTATTACAAAAAGTGGTTCTGCGAAAAACCATTGTCCATTCTATGGTCTAACGCCAAACCTGGGCGGCCCCTAGTTTAAAGTAAAGAACTATGGTTTAAAATATCATATCTGTCAAATTTCATCTTTTAGGTTATCATATATTGTTGTTGTTTTTACCTGAACATGGATATTATAATGGTCAATTTATTTGATATTGAGGATATTGAAGCCGATATAACAGATATTATTTGCTTTTGTTGGTTCATCATACAAAATATAATAGAATACGATTCACAAGAGGAATTATTAGATCCTCTCGTCTGTGAGCCATACCGGCTCCCGGTATGACAATATATTCGCATATATTTCACTACAAATGCCGTTCTAACGCATTATTTATGTTTATCAATACATAAACTAGCATAAATTACATACTTTTGGTTTTAACATACTAAATTACGTCAACAAACATCTCATAAACAAATACGTTCGAATTACGTCACGTTTCGTTACACGGATGTACTTAGTTGTATTACTAGCTAATACAACAAGCTTCATTCTAAACAAAACTACAGTTGACGATATAATTGATATTAAAATCTAAGCAAAATAATAATAGTCTCAATATTTTTAACACTTCTATAGAATATTTAATCATTAGTCTATTATTAAACTTTTTTCTTTTCTGGGCAAATGGAACGTTTTTGTAGAATGATAACATTATGAACGAACGATGTTTGTATTAATCTGTGGTTGCTATACAAACAATGGTTCAAATGACAGTGCTAAGAAAACCACGGTTTTTATAACTTTTGTAATAAGGACAAATTTAGACCATGGTTCTTCAGATAAGCCTGGACTTGAAAGGCCAGGTTTAAACCGATGTTTATTTAGTTTTTTGTAATGAGACTGTAAGTCATCTACTTGAGAACAACTAATTACTTAAAAATATGAAAACACGACCGACAATCGACATGAAAACTACAATCATCCTTTGCGGAAAAGGCTTATAAGTTTTCTCACCAGCTCGCCTCATCACGCAAGATCATTCACACGTATGACTAAGTCTTCCTATATTATCATTAGCGTAGCACTAAATTTAGCCCAAAGCCAAATACGATATAAATCATCGTGCCGAAGCCTGATAACGTGGCATCAATATATCATTGGGTATATTACGTCACGTCGTCGTCGGCACGTACCTACGAACTTGTGTGCCTTGGTAAAGTCGAATAATAGCCTGCCTTGTAGTGTACAGAATGCGTGACTTTAAAAGTTACTTCAAAATAGTATTAAATGTCGTTGTAAAGCTTGGCTTAATATAAAAATACAGAGTGCTGGCCAGAATAAAACTTCTAATTCTTAGTTAGGTGTCTAAGTACTTAATTAAGACAAAATAAGGTAGCGGTCAGTGTTAAAACAGCAGGTTCAGTAGATAAACATCGTTAAAGTTATATTGCGTTAGCAACAAAATAAAAAACAACGTAGGTCCACTAGAAATTACTAAAATTGCTGTCTGAAACAATCTGTTAAAACCAAAACTTCCCGGAGTTTAAGAGAAAAGGTAAGGAAAATACAAATTTCAGTACTTTTACAAAGTTTTTAATTGTGTAAGAAACAAAATCGGACCTCTTCGTGTTACCCAATAATCTAACTTTTTATAGCCTTGCGGTCCATCTACAAATACCTTTAGGATGTCATTAGCGCTTTCTCGTGCCTTATTATTTCTTATATCAAGGCCACTTTTACCTTGTTATCGCAAAGAAACATCCCTTTTATAATTCTTGAAACTTGATTTATTTTCATAAAGTTTCATTAATGTAATTTACTGAACTTCAATTGTTCAACCTAAAAATGTGAACAAATAAGTAGAGCGAAATGTAAAAATAACGTGTATGTGAGTGTGCATAGTATATGCCTCGTGAACTTTGTTTTCTTTGGAGCGGTTTTTCTGAGTCAAGTTTTTATGTTTCAGTAGTTCAAGGGTCGTTTGCTTACCAAGCGTCGGGGTTATCGCTACGCTACCTTCACAATGACCGCTATACGATGCAGGATTTGTAATAAAATACTGTCCCTAATAAGCTCTCGTCTGGATTTTGCGTAAGATGGGAAAAAATGATAAGTGTATTCGAGCCGTGGAGCGAATTGAGAACGAGGGTTTTGTGAGATGTAAAAAGATAATAAAGTTGGCAACTGAAGGGCAACTTTACCTATATGGAGATTTTTTCAGCATTTTTACATCAAGTTAAAGTTTTGCGCATCTTTACAGTATAACTTGTCATTTATTTATTCTTTACCTTACTCAAAATAAAAATTGTATGTCTCAAATTATACCTATATGATACAATCTTTAAATTATGTATTCTTAACACACATATTTTTTTATAACAAACATAGTTTTATAACAAACTTTCATTAAAATTATCTCGCAATAGAAAATCGCAGGGAAAACACGATCGAAAACAATATTATTTACAAGCCGACTTTTTCATTCCAATATTGTCTAATCTTTGCATAGAAAATACACCAGTTGTCAAACTTACAACCTTCAGATATTTCGTGTTAAGCACCTGCATTTTTGATTGAAAGCTTACATAGATCATGTCTCAAATTATTTTACAGTATCTATCCTCATATTCTCAGTGTAAAAAGACATAGTTTTTCTTACCGATTAAGAAAATAATATACTCAAGCGTATAGTGCTATAACTAGTTTAATAACCCAAATCCTCGTACATATACATAATACTACATACCTAGATATATACAGTAAGGTAAATAAATAAAAACTTCATGCTTTTAGCCCCGGTACCTCTCGTAGTTACTATTAAACATACAAGACACGTACACAAACATGTCAGGATCGAGCAAGCATTATTTTATGGGTCATAAAAATGTATTTCTCGGTACGTGAATCAAATTGCAGCTATAAGACCGAATCCATTTAGATTGTCACCTGTTTTTGCGTAAGCTAACTAAACCTACATTTATTTAAGTCAGAACTTTATAAAAAATATATATTGTAGATAAAATCGCCCGGCACAGGTAATAAAAATCAAATAGCAAAGAAGATAACAGAAAACTTTTTTATTCTGACTTGCGCAGCGAGCTTTACTTAATCCCGAGCCAAGAAAGCAATTACGCCGTGGCCTTTAAACCCCTAATCATCATTATCCCCTGCTAAGCATAGGATTACTACGCACCACTTGTCACCCACTCAGCACTGTCAGCGCATAGCTATAATTTCTATGTCATCTATTGGCTATGTGCCAGCTCACGTCATCACGTCTAGACTTGACCCGAACCATAACCCAAGAGAACTCCCCTGGTAGCAACTTGTTTAATGTAATGCCAAAAACAGATAAACTTGCTACCTTGTTGAAATTGTATTTGTGTTCCAATCGATGGTGACCTATATTCCGGATTCTCTTGATCTGTGTATTTTTGAAGTTATGCAGATTGGAACAAGGGAATCGTTTATTTTATTTTTTATCAATAAATAAAAATATTTTGCTAAGGATAATTACATAACTAAATAGGTTCCTACTCCTAGTAACACGACTTATTTATCTAACATTGTATTCGTTAAGTAAAAGCTCAATGATTAGTTTGCTGAAAATGGTCTCCTGATAACTTGAATTTGACCTTTGTCATGGTAAAGAAAAACCGTGTCTGAATAGCTGTAAGTTTCCAAGAATAAAATAACAAAGTGAAAGAAGAATATTAAACTTTCATCTTTGTTAAACAAAGGAGGTTTTCTAAGACTTTTTAAGGATTGCTTTAGTAAAACAACCTTTTGTACTAAAGTTACGCAATCCTTTTCATAAGTTTTGAAATTGTAAAAAGATTTGAGTTGTTGTGTGAAAAGACGTACATAGGTACGTACCTACTACAACAACCAAACAAAATGATTGAATAATAAAAACACTTAATTTGCAAGAACATAGCTACACGTAAAACCTGTAAAAAGTTTAACTAGAGTTGTGGTAATCGGTAAACAGTGTTAAGACCTATCAAAATATATTTAGTACGGTATGAACGATTTTACAAAATACAATTGAAATTCCCTGAAGAAACGTTATCTCAATTTATGCAAAAAGATAAACTACAATGTAACTCCATAATGCTGTTGTAATTTCAATTTCAACTCGTAAGGTTGGTAACGTATATACATCATGTAGTTGTATGTGTAGTTATGTGGCCACAGAGGTACCCGGGTCACGCATTTTAGATTTCCCGAAATGAAATAACTTCGTGGTAATCTAATATACGTTTCCCTTTGTACTAAATTATACTACAATTTGGTCACCCTAACGCGATTAATTAAGCTACCGCTAAAAACGTACAAGCTCCAAAATTTAATTTAAATGAGATTGTTATATTTTTGATTAATTGTAGCTGTTGCTAGGATTAATTTTATTTTAATCCTCAATTGTATTTTCAATTTCATGAAGGGTTTGTTGTTTTCATGAAATTATTATTGATAATGCTTTAAATGAATTTTTCGATTTGGTTGGAGCGGTATCGGTAAAGCTGTGCATTCAGTGTAAGATGGATTTCCAAAATGATTTCTATTTGTGCTATGTTATTCCTTCGAACCCGAAACAAATTAGAGCAGTGTTTTATAAAGAATGTCAACCTTTTGAACACGGGTTTTATGCTATTCACATGAGCTAACTTGTAGTCCAAAATGCTGTGGTAAAGATTGGTCATATTGGTAGCGAGGTGGACCATCCTGGGTGCACCAGACGTACCTACTGGAGTGCAAGAAGAAATTTGAGTACCGTTTATATTTTTAACTTCCCTTTTATGTATACTTACCCAATAGAAATGTTAGAAAAGTTGCAGCAAAACGCTAACGTAATTGTTCTAGCATACATGGTAACTCTTGGAACTCGCTTCATGTGATAAGGGAAATCACGCCATACCTATTATGAGAACCTTGCATAAATCGTTACCGATCGCATGTCTAATGAATATTAATGAATAGATATCCTGTGGTATAAATCAACTTTATTTTTAACACGGAAAACTTCAGGTTTGTTTTTAATATTTTATTAGTAGATATTAAAAAATGTCGGTGCATTCACGTAATTCATCAAGGATAGTGGAAAAACATTGTGTTATTTATCAGAAAATCATAATTTAGCTAGATGCTACATTGCAGTTCTGCGAACTGCACATCTATTTGGTAGGTATTCCGTACAGATTAACATTATTTACTCCTAACAGCCTCAATCAGCAAATTCAGAGGTGTTTCAGAATTTCCAATGGAACGCACCAGTGCCCCTTTTGATTGCAACCAAATAAAAACCGAGAAACTGTGCCGCGCCAGTGATTAAAAAGAATTGTAAAATTTTCTCCCAGTTCATTCCATTTCGACGAGTTTATTGTTCTAAGATTTATAAATGAATGGCGCTGGAAAACGACTTAAATCAGAAAAGACTGACGACTAAGTTCATAATCCGATTCAATTTAATTTAGAAACCAATAAATACGATGCTTAATATGCTTCAACGAAATACCAAGGACGGAGAGAATAATAAAAGCAAGCTGGTTTTACGAGTAAAGTTTTTAATAAGCGAAGTGACTAATTAATTTTGAATTGGCAAATGACTTCGAATAGGCTTTACTCCGTCAAATTGTGAAAGGCATGAAACCGTATTGTTGGCGCGTTTGCAGAGCTTCATAACAATATAATATTTCTCTGGTGAATTTACAAGGAGCTACTCCTGTATTCGTAATTTTCTGAATAATACACGAGCAGGAACCGTAATTAGGGGTACAATAGGTACCACGAATTTGAAGGTAATTGATGATACCGTTACATAGGCGTAATATTGCATGGTTTTAAGGCTTTCTCTTGTCAGTCTCTAGATCTCAACGGGTATAGAATGATGCTGCATTTATTAGTGTCGATTATAAAAACTTATTTATTCAACTCGATGCTCAGGATGCATGATAACTATGAAAAGTGACTATCAGGTTTCTAAAAGTTATTCGTCTCGATGAAGTCTGCGGCAATAAAAATTAAGTAGAACAAGTTATACCTTATTTGCGTTAGTAAACTGTCACTACTATTATTGCAACATACTAACCAGAAATAAAACAATCAGGCTTAAATACTTTTTCTTTTCCGGAACCGTTACTTATAAGTTTTCTCACATCAATACACATACCAAACTCATAATCCCGGAAGTATATAGTCCAAACTCATAGTGCGTGTATATACCTAGTAACTTTTCCAGTTAAATATATTAGCAACTACTTAGTTTTCAACCGTAGCAGATTTCGTGGAAAATTGTTTTTTTTTTTTTTAAACGTCTCCCCACACTAGGAATTTCTCCTGTATCGTGGGTGCGTTTCACAAACATGTAATATCACATACATAAACACCCAGACTCGGGACAAACATCTGCGGATCGCACAAATTTTTGTCCCGTGCGGGAATCGAACCCGCAACCCTTAGCGCAGCAGTCCAAACGCTAAGCCGCTGCGCCAATCAGGTCGTCAAAATTAGTAAAATACAAACAAAAGGGACAAGACAAACATCATAATTGGTCTCGCATTAAATATTAAGAAAACTTTTTACCCTATTTTGATCATAAAACTTCCACCCGTAATACAATTAATTATTAATCAACAGTGATTAAACATTAGAAATCAATTAATATAATACTGGCATTTAATTTTCGAAACAAAACTGACTACTATGAGTAAAGATACTGAACTGTTATGAGTAAAGTATTAACGAATGTCTACAAAGCCATTATTAATTTTGAATTAATTCCAATAAGCTCGAAATGTTGACTTGACCTTTACATTACTTTTGAAGGATTTATTTTTCTATATAAAATTTACGGACAACTCGAATAACAGGTAGTTATTAAATATACATTACTCTGTCATTTATATTTTTCATCACTGTGATTTATGACTGGTAATTTTAGCACTGTCTAAAATTGTTAGATATTATTAAAAAATCAGTTCAGCAGAATAATACTTATAGATCAATTTGTCGTTATAGGTCTTCATTTCAGTTTAGGCCTTTACGATAGTAGGCCAGGTTTTGAATTTCATTTCTAGTCATTTTTGTTACCAACCTTTTGGCAAAAATTTAATAAACAAAACTGTATGGCATTATTTATAAAGGCCTCCCCCTTTTAGAGGGGGGGAGGGATCGCAGTGTTGGTGGTCAAGTTACAGAAAACGCTGCTGCCCATCTTCTGGATTTTCCCTTAGTCGCCTCTTACGACACCCACGGGAGGAAAGGGGGTGGTCAATTCTAGGCCGGATACCACACGGCGTTATTATTATTATTGCTCGGACTTACCTAATTATTAATCTTTTAAATTATTTATTTTTAAGGCACAGGAATTTCAGTCAGTTCACTAATGAAGTTAGTACATTTCGTAAACGACCAAAATTGACGATATTGTTTTCAAGAGTACAGCCCCATTACCATGAACTCTTAAAGCAGGACAGTTTACCATGTGGAAGCGAGACGCTGCATTACACAGCACGTAGCGGCGTCTCGCTTCCACATGGTAAACTGTCCTGCTTTAAGAGTTCATGGTAATGGGGCAGAATCACCTTTAAATTTACATTGGAATCGGATTAGTTTTAGATTAGAATTATAATTAATTTTCAGAATAAGCCCCCAGTGCGGTGCGGTCTTACACAAAGTTGGTATTATGTGGTATGAAAAGAACAGTTATCCTTTTTCAGGTAGAACGGTCAACGGCTTGTAGTTTGCACCTATGTGGGAAACTGTAATGCGCAAAAGGTTCTTTAACAATACATTATCATTAGGCAGACCTACAATTTCATTTTACGATCGGTTTTCATCTTTTAATTACTTTTTACTAAAAACAGGCGTTATTTAAGTATGTATGAATTTAAAGTGCATTAAAAAATAGCTACAGCACCAGCAACAAAAATATTCACATTTTTTTGTTTCTGAATCAACAACATTTACAAAAGTTCTTTGATTCACGTTAAGGTAAGCCAAAATTGCCATTCACATACATCATTAATCATGAAAGTAATCAGACGGTATTGTATAAGTTTGTATGAATATTAGAGGTGAAACAGGTTGTTTCTTTGTTATTGTAAGGAACACGTCTACAGCTAAGTGATTATGGCTCATTAATTTCGACTTAAGGTGACTTATTTACATTACATAAACATAAGAATTTGTGTGGATGATTCGAGATTTTGCAGAAATAACTCTGATTCACGATCCAATCATCATCATCGATACACATAAATACAATTGGAGTGTCTGTTTTTAACATAAAAAAAAAACAATATATATAGCAAAATACATAAGATAGTACGGATACACGATACACAACACAAATTCAAATTAAAAGAATTAAACGATGCTATTTTTCATAAACTTCAGTAGATGAGGTTTTTAAAGAACAAAAGAGAAGCGTTATTTGATCGTAAAATAATACAAAAGAACACTTACCCCATCGCAACTATCATTGTATTTTTCAACGAGAACAGTTTCATCCCAAGACCGTTACATTTTTAAATAAAAAGTTTTAATTAACGTCAAAACTTCAAGTTTCATTTTTGACAAGGCGAGAAAAAAGGAGGATACATTTTCTCAGACAAAAATGGCTACATTTTTCGTTATAACGTACTTACATAAAAAATAATGCCTTGCCTTCGATGAGATTAAAAAGGTTGCAGAATTTAGTATGTTTCGCAACCGCCTGATATCGAATATCCATTAGCCGAAACATTTCGGTGAAAGTTTTCTTCAGTTACATACGAACCGTGTGCCTTATTGGGGTATCGTAATAACGGTAAGCGAGTTTTAATGATGTCCCTAAAGAAATCATGAAGGTGAAGCGTCGATACAGATATTATTGTGCGAAAAATGGGATGTATCGAACAAAGTAGCAGAGAGTTTCGGTATATTATTACAGACTGTCTTAGGTATTTGACATTATGTTCTACTTTGATTCGTTTATTGAGCATTTTTTTTACTTTTTACTGACAAATGTGCCAAAATAAATCTCATGAATGAATTAGGACTGGTTCTCTAATTTGGTTTATTGTTGTTGTTTCAAAAGTATAATGATGAATGCCTATTTATAATAGAAGTATAGCCTTCTACAAAAAATTGTGATGATTATCTCATTCGTTTGTCCTGTGTGTTAGAAAACCTGTCTTTGAATTTTCAATCATCTAGAACCCCGTGTTAGGCAGAAGGTTTTCACTAAAAACAGTGCACGGTGGGAGGTGAACCCCGTCTTACCCATCGTTTGATTACGGAAGCACGTGCCACTTCGTGCTGCCGTCCTCCTCAGGGCAGCTTGATGGACGCACAGTGTCTCTAAGCGCCTGCGACCCCATTTATATTCGTGCCAACATAAAGTCGTCAATTTTACAACGGATCTTGCAGTACTTGCTGCAGTGATTGTTTTATGCTGTTTCGATTTTTAATCTTGATTCAACGCTCTCATTGTTTTATGGAATAAAGTAGGTAAACATTTTACGTAGGAATTTCAGCCACAATTTGTAATGTTTACAAAACGAAATACCTACTGAGGTTGTTTCAAGGAAAATGGATATATGAAGTAAATGAGTTAGTCTTTTTTAGTTCTGTATGGCTGATGTTAGACAGCACGATAAGGTTTATAAGTTAGTACCGTAGTAGTAGATAGTAGTAGGTTGCACAGGGACGAAAGCGAAACGCACGTAAACCATTTAGGGACATATTTACAGGTTATCGCGGAATTTCTACCCAAACACTAATAAAGAAATTGTTCCAAAGTTTCTGAGGTAAAAAGGCAATTTATTTTAAATAATGCTAAGCAATGGTAATTGATTCTTATTTTTTTACAAAACTGCCTCGAAAATATTTGTGACGCATTTCAAGCCTGTCAGATATTTTTACTTCTCACCTCCGACCTATTTTCATAAATGCCTGTTATGTAGGTTCCCTCGAGCAACCGCAAGTTGTTTCACCACTTTACGCTGCGTGCTTCCTGTCAAATATGATTAACATAAAAGCGTCAACTACACGGATTGCAGAACACACTGCATTGATTTAGTTTCGTGATCACAAACACTGCGTGCCGCACGCACATAATAATTATTATTTCTAAGACCCTTTATTGCCCGCGTCGTGGAAATGTCAAATTAAGACCGAAAATTAAATGAAACCTTAGATCTCTGTGGTAAGGTTTAATATGTAAATTCACGGTTAGAATGTACTGAAAGTATATTACACCTAGTTCCAATTTCAGTCGTTTGGTGACAATATTTGTGTATCATAAATATTCTGACTGAATGTGGTTCGATATGATTATTACCTAGGCCAGGTAGACAATAATCAAATCGTAGAATTCTACATAGTTATCGGTTGAAATATTATCCTCGGGTGATCTTGTATCCAGAAATAGACATGATATCTTCAATATTATGTAGGTACTATACCAATAATATTATATTGCGCAAAATTACAATATTATATAAATTTATCCCTCGCGTATATCATTAAAGGGTTAATAGAGGTGTACCCACATTTCACCGATAACAATATTACCGGTAATACCGTGTCATTAGGGGCGAGCGTGGCTGTGGTTCGGCCTGGTATTACCCAGAATAAAACAGCTGATAGGGTAATCTTATTGCCATGTCAACGTAAAGCGGAGACAATATTTTAGCCTAAGCTCATAAGAAATGCAGGGTTCAAAGTCTTGAGGAGGTGAAAAGGTTTTCCCTATTTCGGTAAAAAAGAGCTCAAGGATTCAATACAAGACCGAGGCAATTATATAAATCCTATATTAACCTGTAGTATTTGTTTAGTTTGGTTCCTAAAAATACGATGATTTAGAAAAGAAAATCAGGCATTTCTTACTCTAAAAGTCTAAATTCCCTTAAGACAAGTTGACTGTATAAACGATTATTTCAGTCCAATAACAACTTAATTTTGTACAATACAAGTTTTATGTTGCTAGCCGCAACGGTTGCACGATATACATGCTTTTAAAGCATACTCGCTATATTAAGACAATAAATATACTACGCTCAAGCCATAAAAGAGAAAAACGACACGCGTACACTCGTTTAATATATATTATTAAGTAGTACTTAAACAAATTACGCAACTATTGTTTGCCTTTAACGCCTCATTAATTGTTCCCAACGCGAACATTTGGAGCTACATTTGGAGCAAATGCAACGTTAATTACAAGATCGGACCAAGTGTGATTGGGATATTTAGCTGATTTCAAGATTGAAATCTACAGACACTATACTCAACAGACACGGATTATCGTATGGTTGATGAACAACCTGGTGTCAGAGTTTAAACCGCCTGTAGGCCTCTAACACGGCTTTACACACCGTTGAAAAACTTTCAGGTGTGTCGGTTTCCTCACGATGTTTTCCTTTACCGTTTTTAGCAACTGATAACTAATTTAATACGCACATGAATTTGAAAAGACATTGCTGCGTGCCGGGATTTGAACTTGTGTCTTAACTGACTTAGCTATCCAATGGTCATACCACTCGGCTATCAGTGCCTTATACCTATCATCGGCGTAGAGTAAGTAGGTAAGTTTGAGTAAATAGGTAAGTACCTATTTACTCAAATACTCACAGATAATGTAAGGAATCTTTGGAGTTTGGTGTAAAGCTTACACCTCTGTCTGAGAATTACAAATATGCTGGTAACACACATAAGGCAAGGTTTTCAAAGAATCTGATGAAGTTAAATTTCTATGAATCCAAGGGCAGTGACATCTATTGATTGACGACTATTGTTAGAGTTCATGACCTTGAACTAGAAGCAATTCATATTATAAATTGTATTTTCTTCAGATCGATGACCTGCTTGGCGCTGTAAGTGATTGATTTAATATCAATCATGGATTTGGGCTTGTAACGAATGTACTCGTATATATTTTGTATAGATTTTGGCTTTAGGCTTTTACAGTAGTTTTTTTACAAAGCTTTTTAGATGCATTTACGGGCAACACGAACCGATGCTGAATGTGCAATACGACAAATTAACGCATTGTTTACTAAAAGATATTACATATGTTATGGATGTCTCATATTATAATGGACAGATATTATTTACAAAATAAATGCGATAAAAGGCTAAATTAGTGCTAAAAGATAATTTTTTCCATAGTTATTTTGGACAAATACTTTCAAACGGACAGCGCACGAGTTCACGTTCCGATTCCGTACAATAGATAAATAAACAAAGCAGACAGCGCAAAGTTCGCATGATTGAATTGTATCCAGGCTTCATCAAATATTTATACAAGTTCAATATATAGGTACGGATGAATTTCACGAAAGAACCTTACCTAACAGTTAGACGATTTTGTGCTAGCCGTGTTATTCAGCGCGGAATAACGTTATATCCGAAAATTGGAAGGTACTATCCCCAGAGTGCTGTTAGCAAGGTATTGGGATCTCCGATCTCTATAGGCATTCACGGCTGTGGCAATATAGCCTACCTAATATTTATTTAGTAGTGGGATACTGCATAATTGGAAATCGTATCGGCAGTCAATGAATCCCCATATGAATAAAATTAAATGTTAAAACTAATTTTTGATGCGAATTCCGAATGTTATAAACTATTTACGTATATACTTTTTTTTTTAGGTAATAATGTGTATCCTGAAAATAGAACTATAATACTTTAATTAATGTTATAAAATCGATAACTGTAATTGTACTTAAATATTAAGATAAATAATATCAACATTTGTATACGAATTAAGGTGAAACATAGTGATACTTAGTTTTATAATTGAACACCATTTAATATGCTATCTATGTTTAAGCAAATAAATGTTTTATTTTTATAATTATAATAGACTTTTTTACATGTTAATTGCCAGTGCGGTCTCAGGCCACCCCTCAAACTAGTGTTTTAGTTGTTTCAGCAGAGTGAGAAATCAATATGTTAATTGAAATTGTTGGATGATTGTAGTATAATAATTATACTATTATTGTGTATCTACTAATGACGTGAGGTGTTAGGTACGTGCAATTAGATTTCCTACCTACTGTAAAATACTTTTATTGTGGACACATTCAACCCTAATTTTAACAATAAAGCCGCGGCTTATCCGTCTAAACTGTAATCCTTCAGTAACGAACCAAATTGCCCCGACGTTCTACCATCGTAACACAATTCTTGTCAAATGGCGATTACGTTTATTTTCGACGATTCAATTAGCCCAAGCGGACCAATTAATTGTTCCGAATAGGGCTTCAATACGCGACAAAAGATATATTTAATTGATAACGTATTACTCCATTAGTGATTGACATGGAAACTCCGTCAGGCAATATACGTAATAATGTGTAGTCACGGATGTAACATGGATATACACGGGATGAAATTGTGCACTCAACCGCGGCGAGTAGGTAAGTGGTTGATTGGTGCCTATTAATTTTTATATTTAATAGAGAGCTCAAGTTTTTATGCAGCTTTGAATGTGTATAAATAATTATGTACGCGTGTTTTATTTTCTTTGATCTCATTATTATCTAATTTGCTGTGTTCAATAATAAATTCAAAATAAACACGCATTTCAATTAAAAGATCTATCCTATGCTACAGATCGCCAGATATATTGGCACGTATAAATATTTGATCCTTAAACCTCAAAACTGAAAGTCAAATAGAAAAATTCCAAAAAAACCACGAGTGTTAACGAAAATGCGAGTCATATTTATCAATTGAAGATTCATTTTCTATACTTATCTAAAGCAACCTCCTACTCAAACACTTGGGTAAATTCTACGACAAATTTTATTACTTACGCTATCAAAACAGCAGTCAATTCAGTTATTAACCGATTTTCCTCATCTCAAGGATGTCATAAAAGGCGGCTTTGAGAATGAATTTGTCAAAATAGTCCTTTGTCAGTATCCTCTTGCGCTAAATAAGAGATTTTGCGATTTTGAATTCGGTTAAAATTAAACTTAGGTACTGTAATATTATTTATCAGCTCGCGATTTCGTCTGCCTTAGGTACTTAGGTATTTTTGCAGCCTTTGAGTTATATGTATGTATGACAGGAGTGCAGATATACACCAATATTAAAACCATACGTTTTCACAACGGAATGTATAAATCAAATCTACTACATTATTATAAAAATGTCAATTTCATGTACCTTTACATGTATGATTGAGTCATTAAAACGTTATTATATTCTGTTTATAATTAGTTTTTGAATACCTAACTACTATTTAGGTATACTTTATTGTAAACAGTTACATTGTAAAATAATAAAATTATTTAATTAACTCAATTGGTAAATAAATGGCATTTATAAAGGTATTAGAATACAAATCTTAACATACAGTTTTTATAATAGTTAATGTATCTAGTTATGTTTATATGAAGTAACAAGTCGCAAATAAATAGTCTACATAATCTAACCGACCCTATACTTTACAGCAAGCTTTGTTTTAAAAGATTACCAGCTTGTTGATTAGAAATCAAAACACGTCTAAACTAAACAGTAGTAAGTTCTACGTTAACAGCGTGAAATCACATTTTTTTCAATCACCTACCATTCTTTGGATTTTCCAAAGTTAATCGTCTTACGCACCAACTCAAATTATATTTTAATCCTTCTATAAATAAGGCTGTTTTTCTATTGTAGGCCCCACGCATGCGTAGTTTTGATACCGCAGTGCGCGGCGCCTGTAAGACCCGTCGTCGGAGCGTGTGGACTCCCCATTACCACAGAAAAAAATTAAACAGTTCAACCATGTTTGCACATACATTTGAACAAATGTGTGGTCAATCGGAAATAGTTTAAATAATTGGGCCAACGTTTGTCACGAAGTTTGACGTGTAGAAGTGTCATTGGACTCAACTGCAGTGTTTTGCGGAACTATTTACACTGACCGCTTTCTTTTACGTTTAAGTAGGTACATACCTATATTTTGTAAGATTATCATTTGAAATTATACAATTAGCTTACACTTTTCTGGAAATATTTAATATTAATAACTATGAACCTTTTATATAAATTTACTTTATAAAAGCTACTAAAGTTTCAAATGATTGAAAATCAAAATGAAAATTGTTTATTAGTCATACAAGTTGTCTCAACTGCTAGTGTATGGTGTCTCCTTTTGATTATTTTATGATTGATTAAGATTATTATATATTGATTATGATTGAAAATAATAATTTCACTTTAAAGTTGGATATTAAAGCTTGCAGATCTATAAGAACTTTGAACAACAAGTGAAGGAGAAAGCTGTAGTTGTGTCATGTCAAGAGGTAAAGGTCAAAAGAAGGCAATGTGTAGAGAACAGTGGCGACTGCTCTGCCGATAAAGGCTGAGCTTTTCAACAGAATAATAAATAAAAACCATTTATTACATTGCTTCCTTAATGTACATTGCAAAGGTCCGAGATCGATGAAATATTCATTCATGCATGACCAACAAGAGCATCCTCTATGTGTAGTTCATCTTTAGAGGAAATTAACATTCGATAACAAAGGTCATATTGTGTTTACCTAGCAGACGTACTCACTCCTATAACTAACATATTTAAACGCTGTGAACGTATCAACCTAATTCTGACCTATTTTGATTTTGAATCAATAAACATATTTATATTTATCCTAAAACCTATTACGACACCAAAAAAAAGATAACCGAAAGGTTAAAAAGTCTTACCTATGGATTATTTAATAGCCGTGTAACACCTAGTACCTTTTTATATATGTCATACTATTATAATATAGTAACGTAGATTAAGTAATATTAGCAATGTACAAATCGTGTTATGGAAGAGCGGTGTCTCCTGATACAGGCATTACTTGCTGACAAGGAGGCTCCAATCACAAGTTGTGTAACAACAAAAACATTTATTGCAAATAAACATTTTTTTTCTAGTCTAGGTGTTTTCACATGTGACATTTTGTAAAGCACCACAATATATTTAATTTAGATACGGACAATACCCACAAATGGGCATGCACTAATCTAAAAGCTAAAAATACACTTATATGTTTACTTCCGTTCCCGGCTATCTATATTGTGTAACATTTCCACTGACAAGCTGTTTTGTAACCAGCAAGCGAAATAATATGACTTAAAAGATAATTGGAAGCAGTTCCATTTAACGCTCTCTGCGTCGACATCGTCAAAATATCCGTAATAATGTAGAATGGTCTCGGCGCAGTACCATATTTTGGAGAGGAAATGCATTTTTAATATAAAGTCAGAGTGTCAGTATTAAAGGATTAATTTGGTTACGCTTAAATTATCTAAATTTGTGGATACGGCGCTTTTACAAAAATAAATTTGATACATAAATCATAAGTAGTTGGCTTGAGGATTCCAAAAAATATACGAACGAATCGATCTGCTTTATTTGAAAGAAATGATATCGGTAGGTACATACATATGTACATCATAATAATATACCACTAGCTGTTCCGGCGAACTTCGTACCGCCTTCTCACCATTTAAAACTTCCCTGTACTTCCACAAATATTTCAAGACCAAAGTTGCCAAATCGGTGCAGCCGTTCTCGAGTTTTAGCGAGATTAACAAACAGCAATTCATTTATATATAGATTGGTCATAATATTAAAAACTATTCCTCTATTATATTATTTAGTATATGAAAAAGACAACAGTATCCACTAAATCCTTTTATCTTTTTCAGAAGAAGGTGAAACAAACATTCATACGTTTGCATTGAGGTCTTGTCGTTTATGATAATCGGTGAAAATAATGTCTGTGTCAGATGGTTATCGTCCCGCGCGAGTTATAAAAGACAACGGAGCTTAATCAAGAATTTAATAGCAATGGTGAGCAATATTTTAGGAACAACCACTCCTTACTAAATAACAATTTTATATGTTACATGCATTTACATCACGCGATACGGGAAGATAAGGGTTAAACTTTGCTAAGTGACCGCGAAATGTAGTAGTTTAGCGAGATTGACGTTTATGATAATTTGCTGGTAACAACACAGTCTAAAACCTTCGTATCATCTAAATGTAAGAGAGCACTAAAGTAGGAAACAATATTTCTAGGCACGATTCAATTAAAAATTAATTGTATCGAGGGCCGATGAATAGTGAATGCTGAATTATATTGACCGAGCCGTATCGATTTCTCCAATGAATTGGGATTTGTGCGTGTTTGGTCTAGACGAGGTCACTAATAGATATTGTTTGGTAAGTTTATGTAATGGGGCTCGAGAGAACAGTTTGTTTATTCCTAATTCAATTAATTTATTTCTTTATTGTTAAGGACTTTGGAATAATATTCTATCCCATAGTCTTAATAACGAACCAATATTTTCTATCCAAATATCTTCATTTTTTGTCTTTAAGTGTATAAAAATTGCAACTTTATACAAATTCTGTTTGAGCGAAATTTAAGCTTTTATATTTTTATATTTTATTTTTATATTTCAATGTCCTGGAAAAGTGGTAAAGACGAAATGGAAATTATGTATATTCCTTTTAAAATAAATTACCATTGTTTCCGATCCAGTTACTTTGTGTAATGTTATCTTAATCGAAATTTGCATTTAAATATTTGATTCCCAGAAACTTTCACAGTTCTTCACCGTTAAACTTCTGCTAGTTAAATTTATTGGAAATAAGATTGATGTACGACGAGGATGGTCGTAACATGCACCAACTTTAAAGGGAGAATTATATTATGTCAATCTATCCAAATTGCTTTTGAGAACTGCACTGAACGCTCACTTGGATGCTGACAGTCAGAGATTTATGAGTAAAATTCAGCAAGATAATTTTACTGGAATCAGGTTTGTGAGTAAACTGCATGCCTTTTCGTAATCAGATGGTTATTGCATTGAAAAGGCATGGCACCTAAAAAACATACCTATGTCGGTCTTAAAAGGAAATTTCTTGGAAAAAATATTCTATAACCCCCTTTTTAAATAATAGTTAACAATCCTCCGGCCTTTAATTAGCTAAGCCAACAAAGCCTCATAGTGTTGAGGTTATAAAATAAACGCAATTTTGATTTCCAGTTAGGACACATTTGCTCACTTAATGGACACTTTACACCTCAATATTAATTACCAATTTCCTAAAATCTCGCTTTTAGTAACACGACAGTGACACAGCGAACCTTAAAATTGAAATATTACTTATCTACCAATATTTATCGAAACCTATAACTTTGTAATGTAACTGTATTATCCATGAATAAGGTTGAGATTGCAATCATAGCCGTAGTACTATTAGATATTTTGTGTCAAAACTTATTGTAGTGTCGTGTCACCAAGTCGTGTAAACTATTTTCGGTTCCATCGACCTGAAATACTTTTGATAATTTATGTAACATTGTGTAATTCGTAAAACAACAAGTTAATATTAAATCTAAGTGACGTTCTTTACTGCTAATCATAAACTATGAAGATTAAAAGTTGTCGGTCAAGGTTTAATAGCAAGATTGATAAAAATAGGAGTTATAGGTATATTTTATTTATTTCCAATGCGTACATTATTTAATAAGTTTGTCAATCAGCATTATCAGGTATTGTTTACATTATATTTTTTACACCTACACGACATTTTAGCACCTACATGAAACATAAAAGCATTGACATTTTGTTTTGCACAATATCGCATTAGATAATATTTATTTACAAGATTGATCACACGTCAAAATTATGCTTCATACATGATTGATAATGTTCAAAAAGCTGATGGAAATAATATTGACCAACATAAAAGTTAATAATATTATGTTGCCAACAGAAGAGTCGACGTTTGGTTCCAGTTCCATTCGTAGATAGATAGACTCATAGGTAGATACCTAATTGAGATGCTCGTGATACTTGATATGTTAATTAACCTAAATAGAACCTAAATAGAACCCCCTAAAATAGGAAACATCATACGGCTGAACTAGGACCACACAAGATAATTAAATAGGTACTTCAGACGACAAACAGTTATCATAAACGAATCTGATATTCAAAATCAGACATCTGTAATAGCAGTCATAAACCCAAAAAGTGAGAGGTCGAGGCCATTTCCTGACCTGGCTCTGTGCCAATAAATACGACCAAACGTCTCAGACCATAAAATAAATTTGTTTTAAAATACATAGCACCGTTTGCTAATCTTACGCTTGCCATAATTATGTAACAGATAGAAGATTCTCTAAACTTAAAGGACGATTTTATGTGTTACAACATAAAATAACAGCTTAGGTTAGCAGTTAGTTATTTGATTTGAGAGCACCTCTATCTCTCTAGATTCTCTAAGTAAATTCTTAATGCCATGCAAAGGGCGTAATATTTCTTAATAATTAAATGACACTCTCTTTCGTATCTATTTCATATGGTAAACATTTCTATGTTTGTAGAGGTAGCGTTGATTAGACGTAGGTATTATTTTTTTATAAAACGAGCCTTAGTCTGACCGTCCTACCATTTTACGTCACGCATTTTAAGATATTGACATGCGTGTCCTAAATTACTCTGGTATGATCAACGATGATAGATTTGGGACCAAGGAAATTGATGTTTATAGATATTATCAGAAACCACTTTGTTATTGCTCAATAATACAGATTATAGTGCAAGTTTTACGAGAATGATCGATTGCGGCTACCAGATAACTTAGTATAACTTACAAAGTATGTACCTACCTATATTTCTCACGTAAGCCTTATTTTTCATCGCACTAAGTGCTCATTTCCCAAAGGAATCCTTACTTGGCGCTCATAAGTTATTCTGCGACACTCAAAGCAAAATACCACGATCAGTTTTAGCGATCTGAAATATCACTGTCGTTTAAGCCAGACGAACCAATTGTATGCAGTCTTCAACAAGGCTTTACAATCTTCTTAAGTAATTCGCAATTTCCTCGCTGAATTGGGAGCAGGATAGGTATGTCAAATGCGTCAGCAAGACACTCTGAATGTAAATATATGTACATGTCAAGTCTTCAGGATGTCTCCAAGGGTTCTACGTACGAAAATTTCTGCAAGTAACGTTATTATCCCTTCCGTGTCGTATGTAGTAATGGTGTATTAGGGTACACTTGTTTGGCTGGGATGATCTACGGGCTTTTATGTATTCAAAGGGTTTTTATGTATTTATTCATAGTTTAGTAATGCGACAAACATGCTATAGTTGACCTGTACTTGAGCAGGTATGTAGTGTTCTTAAGTTATAAGGTAGCTTTAGATGTCAGTTTACACGAATTGTATTTATAAAAAAATTGTACAGAGCCTTATCTACTATGAAACAATCAATCATTAATTGTAGTTAACAAGACATTAGGTACATATTCAGTAACTTACAAAACTTGTATCTTTTACCTATGTTAAAGAACATTGCAATAATAATAAAACTTGACTTTTCACGATTTAATACGATCACATTAACAAAAGATTGCTGATACAAACGTTAGTAAAAAACAATCCTAATTGAGATAGATCGGTTACAAAGAGTGTTCGACGTGACAAGAATTTATCTTTTGCAGACGGAATCGACAATCGAGCTCTAAGTTTTTTTGTGCATGCTTCGGCCAACCGTCGAGCAGTGTCTATTTCGCTTTTAAGCGATTGCAATCAGTAAATCGTTGTCTTCACAGTAATCTCTTTCAATCAATGAAACGATAGCAATCTTTCTGGCCTTTTTAATGCGTAATATTACGATATGAAATATTAAAATGTAAGTTCACCTACACATTATGATGGAATAAAAATTGTATGTAATGTAAAAAAATGTGTGTATGCAATGGTAGATGCAAAAAATAATATGCGGAAGCGTGAGAAGTGCCACAATGCTTCATGCACAAAGTAGGCAGTAACTACAAAGTAGGTATAGTACAATATCGTTCACTGAATCCGCGATGACGACAGGTGCGACTGCGGTGTCCCCAAAACTATGGACCACCTGCTGGTTTGCGCTGGCTGCCCAGTGAGCGCCACACTGGAAGACCTACTAGAGGCTAATCACAAAGCAATTAGTCTGGCTATATATTGGGTAATCAAACGTAATAAAGAAACCATCGACACGATAAAAAGAAGTTCACTGAGTTATATCAATTCAATTTCTATAGACATTGCATCTAATCCAAGCAAAAATTTTCAAACAAAGATGTTTATGAAAACCGGTGCCTAAACCGAAAAGATTTCAAATATATATATGACTTTTGGTGCCATTTTAGCATGTTGCCCATGCTAAGCTTGAATCTAAATTGATAAAGGAAATTTGAAAAATGATGGACACGAGCGGGATTCGAACCCGACGAGCGACACGGTGGCTCAGTTGGTTAGAGCAGCGCCACGGATCGGCGAAGGTCGCGGGTTCGAATCCCGCTCGTGTCCATCATTTTTCAAATTTCCTTTATCAATTTAGATTTCAAATAATTTATATTCACAAATGTAGGCTAAAAGTATTTCGGGACCTACAACTCTACGACCTTAACATTATTTACTGATAGAAGCGATGATAACTTGTTAATCGAGTTGGTAGCCGACAACCATATCCGGCCTGAGATAACGTAATATCCGCAGCCCACCCGACACTCCGCTTAGCAACACCCTCTAAATGACCAGACACTCAGCAAATGCTTGGAAACATGTCATTTGTCACGTTTTCATTTTGGAAACATAATTGTCAAAAGGATCTAAAATGATAACCAAATGGAAACTACAATGGTAACTATATTTGACTTTTTTGGTACTTGCAAATCAGTACAAAATGACGTGTTGTACTGTAGAAATACAGACAGCTCCATTTAAACGTAGGAAAAAGTCATTAATGCAAATTTTCATGTGTCATTGAAATTACATAAACATTAAGCGATCATAATACTGCGTACCTACTTGCATATTAAACGTCAAAGTTTTCATATATAGCTTTATGCCAACCTGAAAAATATGAATATTTCATACACACTGCAGAACAAGACTTGGGTACAAAGTTTTTGTCCGCAAAGTACATTATTACGGCTTTACAAAAGCTATTAAGGAGACTACTGGGGGAAGAAAAATACCTAATAGAGTCGCAACGTGTAAGAACATACCGCTTATTGCTTAATAGAGTCGCAACGTGTAAGAACATACCGCTTATACCGCCGAACATATTGCTTTCAGACATTCGAAAATATAAAAATCTTTTACGTACTCTTCCTAAAATTAGCAAATTTTGGTGTGCTTTCTCTTTTAGGAGTAACATGTTGCCTCAAAATATTGGATCCCACCCTACTCTTTTGCAATATTACATCCTATATTAAACTTAGGCAAACGCATTAGGTAGATATACTTTTATATTAGATTTATGAATTGTTTAACTACCTCGTTGGTCCAGTAGTCGCTTAGCGCGACTGCTGAGCAAGAAGTTCAGGGTTCATATCGAAAATGGTCGGGTCGGGCAAAATGTTACTAAGTTTTTCTATTAGGCAATTCCTAGTAGCAGCACGGAGTTTGAATTTGTGCCAGGTTAATGGCAATAGGCTCGCCCCCTATTAAATAGGTACCTACCACATATCTGGCGAAATGTGGGTGAACTATAATATATACACCTCTGCCTACCCCTTCGGGGGTATAGGCGTATGTGTATTGTTGGTTCTATCACGTACTACCTACATAGTATGCTTGCGTACACATTCATGTTAAAACATTCAGACCCGAACAAATACCCTAAAGTAGGTTAAACAAACAGGAGAGCTGAAGTGAGATTTAAAGCCGCTTGGACGAACACGAGAGTGGAGTTGGCACTCCGCAAAATAAGTCAAGTTTTTATAACAAGCTCCTTAATTAGGTATATAATATTGACATCCAACTTAAATCTTACTGTGAATATTATAATCAGCAAAACTTTGGTTCGGAAAGATCCGTTTACTTCAAAATTATTTCGTTAGAACGATGATGCTGTAAATTATAGGGATAACTGAGGTTTTGTGATGCAGATACAGCCTGATTTATAGTTCCCACATAAATCTATATTTATTATTCCTCAAATTAGAAATTCTCTACGTAGCATAATTATTGTCTTGTTGGTGACGGGTGGGCGTTTTAGGAGCTGTCTTGATGTAATTTGACGTACAAAAGTACAGTAAGTCTATTTTAATTAAATTATTTTTATCTTATCTTATCAGGTTCGAAATGCGACGAAGTTTTAGGGTCAGAAAATTAGCGAATTAGATTATAACATAAAATAATAGTGAACTTCTACCAACAGGATGATCCTTATCTGAATTTTCACGTTACGCCTACGAGAATATGAATATGCCTGTTACCCCACAGTACATCAACAAAATATAAACTTGAACACACAAAATTATAAATAACAATATAAAAAGAACTTACTTCCAAATCCCTTTCACCAGTGGCGATGTTGTTAGCTTAGTCAAAGTTGGATCGTTACCTTGCTAGCCTAGCTTGCCATCTTTACGTCGTCGATTTCGTCGCTTTTTCGGTTCACGACTGGGCCAACCTAAGCAGAATAGGTTTGATATAGCCAAACTTTTAGTCTGCTTGCACGCCTAGTATATTCAGCACGGTTTAATTATACTACTTTCTGATTTTGTAAGTTATTTTATTCGCCGACGTCAATAGAAGATTTAAAATTTATGGACCATGAATAGAGATGTTTTCAAATCTTATGTAGACACAGCAGGCTTACGTGGTCGTATAGTAAATTTATTTTACTTTATTCCTTGCTTTTCAGCATGAGCTATGTTACATAGAAATAGACGACGTCGGGGTATACAAATTAGATAGTCAGCATGATTGTATAAAGTACTGCCGCTGAGAGCGCTTTCTACTTGGAATATTATAGGTTCCTTAAGGTAAACACTGTACAAAGCGGTACCTCTCAGCGAACTTATGTCGCAGTATAGAGTACCTATGCTAGATCTCTATACGTTAATCTCCTTAAGAAGGTTGAATCACGGCCTTGCCTTCATTCTATTATAGTATTTCCTACAGATGCTCGACGTTCTTATAAGATTACTAAGAAACAAGAAATAGCAATAGAAATAGAAACAGCAAAGAAACTAAAACAATCCTTAAGAACTTAATTTATCTTTAAATGAAAATACAGTTGTCTCTAAACCGAGCTAATTAACTTTATGCTAACCATTCTTTTGACGTAATTTACATCTCAAATGGTGACATAAAATGTAAAATAGTGGTGGCTTTGAAAGACCCGACAGTCACAAGTTGTAGCATTAATTAGCGATAGCAGAGGTATAAGGTTAAAATCAGTACAAGGCACCCCTTGGTACAACGCTATGACATAACGCACACATTTAATGGACTCACCCTCGTAAAAATACATCAATGTAAAAGTTAGACACTGTTGCCGATTTTGATGATATCACGAATTTCGCAAGTGATGCAAAATACAGAACACTTTGATCAATATCAGAATATTAGTATGAACTTTTCTGAGAAAAGAAAGGAAGAAAATTAATCAACACGCTTTCTTACTGGTGGAAAGAAAGAATTTTAAATGAAAAAGGGTGTCTTCGATTACTTTTAAGAACATACACTAACCTATTTGTTCTTTTAATACTGCAATGGCGCAATTATAGCAGTCAGAAGTTAAGAGTCGTCGCTTACAAACGTAAAATGAACTCTTTACACGGTTGACATTTATATGTTGCGTGCCAAGGCGATAATACGTAGCTACGATACCTACTATGAAAGAACGTCGAGTTTATTTCTTCGATGTTTTTCTTTTAAACAAGAATTACGAGTGTATTTGTTATGTCTTTCTTTCATTTACAAACGAAATTATTGTTCATGAAATATGAAATCCATTTGCATTACAAAATATTTAAAGAAACATTTATAACTAAGATATGAAATAGCTCAATAATATAATGTGGTTTTTGTAAGTCCTAAGTTGACTACATTGCTTCTTACAACAAATACAAAAGACATTCTATGATTTGCACTAAACGAAATATCATCATTACCCGTAGCCCCACTTTACCGAAACAAACTATTGACACTAACTATAGGTAGGTATTATAAAGATACGTATAGTCGAAAAATGGTCAAGTGAGGAGTACCCTTACCCGACAAGCGTGTATGAGGAATGTGATGCGAGTGAATGAGGCGAAAGAAGTATGTCAGGATCGTAGCAAATGGAAATCCGTGGTCTTTGCATACCCCTCGTAGAAATAGGCGTGTCTTTATGTATGTATAGTCTAATAGAAATCATGCCTTACGTAAAAAGCAACAGTATATTGTAAAGCATCGACATTGAAAGTCATTCCTAATAATTATGTAACCAAATTGAGTCCATAAGAATGGAGGCACGTTCGTGGCAGACAGAGTACGTACAGCCTCGGGCGCTATGCGGGATTCTATTTAAGGTACCTAGACAGCGCAGAATAATGTTGACATCTAGACTGAGCTAAAAATACCGGTAGTTTTGTTGCAGAGGGCATTGACTTTGTAAACAAGCAGTTTTGTTTCTAACATTTTCAGTCACACTTATGTTTGAGTTGCCTTTTCTGCCTGGATAAACTCGTTCCTATCATCTTTTTGTAAAACTATAAATTTAAGTCGTGAGACATGTTATAAAGACCCAACTTTGACATCTGAACACGGCGAAAAATACTTAACTTATTCCATAAAGGTTGAAAATCTATTCAATCCGAAGGCCATCAATAATTTTATTAAACCTCTTGTCCCCTCATATATATGTGACTGGCAACGTTCGTTTAGGTACAAGATTTTCCGCAGATAAAGAGAACACATTGTTTCAGTAGATACACAATTTACTAATGGCTGACACGAAATTCCTTTTACCCGAATGGATGTCAACGTCAAATTGTTCATAAGAATTACAGTTTTGTACACATAAATATATAGTATCATATCAAATGAAAGTGACGATCGCCGAGAGAAATAAGAAGCAATATAGCACGAGACTAGTTTTACGAAGAAACAGAGTTCATCAAACTTTAATTAATTCTGATTACGAACTTGGATACTGTGATTCATATTGCTCAAGTTGTACAACAATTTACTTAAACATTAAGTGAGTTCAGTAGCTGTTGATTAACTAACTTGTCCACTGAATATCAAATGAATTGGATAAGTTTTTGTATACACAATTATACAAGTCTCATTAGGTAAACTTTCTGGACAAATCAAGTCAAAGTCAATGATAAGGATACTAATGACACCCTCTATATTAGGATGTCTTATCCCAGTTAGCTGTTCGTTACTTCACACAATACATTAGCAAACTGCGGTTGCTGTACTGTCATAATGATACTCATAGGAGGTATTACGTATATTCATACCATTAATATATTATGCAATCTGTAGCAAATTGATATCAAAGCTCACATAATAATATTTCTATTAATAAACATGTAATAAATGAGGATTTTACAACATCGATTTCCAAACCTAAGCCGTAATTGGGATATTTGGAGACCTAAAATATTAAATCAGAGGCACACCTTACAACGTGCTCACTGGTGCTTGCCTAATGAGAAATACATAATTGGGTCTGGCCCGAATCTCGGCTCGTTAATTATAACCCAGATTAAACATCGTCAGTGGAGTATAGCCTGATTTTCAGAAGGGCTTCAATACTCTAAAATGTTATTACTGGTAACTTAGAGATTTTAATAACGTTCAATCGAGCTCAAACCTCTCGGTTTATTTACAAACTTCAAAGAACCAGTCGAACACAGTTTACGTAACTGCTGATGATCCTACGCTGCCACCTTAACGTCAGACATAGTTTTGCAAGTAGGCACGTGTTAATACTTGTATAAAACTTTAAGTACGAAGCAAAACTTCTCGTTCTTATATAAAAGGTCACATCAGGTTGTATCTAACGGAAAAGGAAAAGGCGATTTGCAGATATTTCTTCAAGATAAGAAAAGTTTCACAAGAACCTCTAATTTTCAGTCTATTGCTCTTACAGCTGCAGTAATTATTTTTACACTTATAAAATTTGACCGAATTTGAAAAACGACTCACGATCAACTATTACTACAATAAAATGGTTATTCCCGATTTTTACTGTGTGTTTTTTCACAAGCGTAGACTAGATGTAATACAATTTCGCTTTGAATCAAATTCTCACAGTCATCTTCAATATTTCTAGATATCATCTCTTTTATCGTCCCTACTTACTATAGAGAATGTGAAGTGTAAGTGTAACTTAAGATTTCAATCTTAAGTCACACTTACACTTCACATTCTCTATAGCAGTTTTCAAAGTAACAAGTAATAATATCTATCCGTACAAAGTGAGTATAAAATGGACGGCGTTCTCAATTCTGAAGAGGTAATTTTATACTTCTCGTTATTTGCAGAAAAAGAAAAGTCGAACATTACAATAAATTACGGCCTCCATCCTGCCTCGGATTCCCTTCCGGTGTCTTTTGTTTGACCGAAAGAAGTTCTAGATAAGAAGCGTTATTACCATTGTGATATCAACCAACAAATGTATTACCTGACATCCTGTCGTCATAATAAACGTTGAAATTCATCCTCCATACTCATTTCTAGTAAAAAAAAAACCCTCATAAGTACGTACTTCATGTTTATTTCACTTCTGACTCCAGTACTTTTCAAATAAGCAATAAAAGAAAAGTACGTACCTCAACCAGCTCAAACCCATGTAACATTTAAATTTAACGAATAAAAAAACAGGTCAAACAGTACGTGGCGAGAATCGAGAAGTCCAAAAATTCGTGACGTCATCTTGTGAAACTATAAAGTTTTTTTCTGAAGTCGGGGTAGCTGGATCACTTTACAGACGTGACTCAAATTCACACGACTGGTTAACAAAAGACACATTTTGCTGTAATGGTGGTCGAAACACTCCGAGAAATATTTTCAGTGACGTTCAGGTTATTAACTCCGAAAAGTAAGTTCTGGAGTATAGTAACTTTGCAGTTTGGTTGAAGTAGTATTAAAACACTGAGCATAAAACTAGCCAATCACGCGCTGGTTATAGATATTTAATCATTGTCAGGGACAGCTGTTTTAATAGTAGTCATTTTAGTCATAGGACTGCTAACTTCGAAGCATAACAGGTAAATTTGTGTAATAGACCAAGTGAAAGAGATGTTCTCAAACCATCAATGCTTGTAATTAAACTATGTTTGTAGAAATACAAGTCAATGGATACAATATTTGTTACGTTGAACAGTTGAATTATTAGGCATATAACTTCAGTATAACCATAAAAAACCATAGAAGTAACGAAAAATAATAAAATTAACGATTATAAAAAATGGGGCGTTTAACAAATTTCCAGTGTTTTAAATATAAAAACCAAGATTACAGTAAAAAAAAACGAGTTTCTCTTAGACTGAAATAAAGAATATAACAATATCTTTTCAACAAACAGTACGGAAACACAATACTGGATTGGTATGTACAACAAATGCGTCAACAAACATTCAGAAAGGGCGATCTTATTACCGCACAAGACGCTATCGCAAGAAGTCGTTTTTAACCAGACACAGAAAGAAAGGAACCGTGCATCAGCTGCCTAATGTCCCGTGCAAGTTTCAAGAGTCTGGCACACTTAGAAATTAATGACGCTACCAGCCGAGCTTGCAACTTACGAAGAATCTACTGCCATAATCTTGAGAACTAGTAAGGAAATTACTGCAGCAATGAATCTTTATCTATATTTATGTAAATATCATAAGCAATGCAGTGTGAAATCTTTTTACTATCGAAGCTTCATTAATGAATCAACGCCCTCAAAAATTCAATTTATCGCATGAATATAACAAAAAAAATCATTTGTATGCATTTAATTAATCGAAATTTCAGATGCAGTTAATTAAATTGATTCAATGCAAATTTTGTTCGATATTGGCTTCTGGATAATTGTTGCATGAATTGGAGTGTCCATCATGATTAATTAACTTTGTTATGTATGATGCGTCGCAAAAAAATGAGTTCCTTCAACAGTTTGGAAACATCTTGATTTTTACAAAAAGATCGCGTTTTTTACCTTTTTAAAAATGTTATCAAAATATAATACCTACTTAATATCAAATTTACAAACATTTTAACACATAATGGTGTTGCCATTATCTGATAAAATGTTTCTTTTTAGATAAAGGAGGCAAAATAAAGAAATCTGCTACTTAGAGATTCCAGACAGCAATCCAAAACTGGGATTAGGAAAGATGGAAAAAGAAATGCCTGTACCATGCAGTTAGATAGAGTATATATGTATGTATCAGTGAAATAAATGAGAGCTATTTTGGTTGTTCGAACCATAGAATTAATTCAACAAATATCCGAATCAAAATGTTGGTGTATTGCGCAAAGTATAATATCAATTAAATTCAAGTAATGCTAGCATCTACATAGTTGTCGGTAAATAATGTAATTTATGTAGCAATAATAAACTGTCGCCTTCTCTCAGTATTACGAGAGACAAAATTAAAGCGTTCACTAAATATAAACCACACTAGACAAGACTATTTTGTTTGTCCTCTAGTAAAGATGGGTCAAATTTTATTTTGGTCTTTTTCCACTAGCCATAATATTGATTAACTAAAATCTACTGTACAAACATCTTAAGGTATTAATAGATTTTTATTTTATTTTAATAATGGATGAATTACACAACATCGAGTTTTAAAGACTAAAAATAAACTGTATTTAAATCAAATAATCATGAGAACATCAGAAACTGGGATAAAAAAAATCTTATGAAGATACTTGATCAGGGCGCATGATTTAAAAATGAGCCGTCGCATACACCGACCTCTATTAAAGTTGACTGAGCTCCCCTAGAAACCATTTGGTTCGCAAACATTTGCCTGCGAGTCCTATATAGCCTACATAGGTAGCGTATAAGTAAAAAGGTGAATTCTAAAAAAAGATTTCAGAGTATTCAGATAGACTTTGAAGATATAACGGTAAGGTCAACAGATAGTTAATGCTTGTTTGATTTAACAAATTGTTATGTTTGTTTTAGTGTGTAATTACGCTATTGTATTAGGTTAAAATACACCTATGATGATAGCTGTAAGTGGTTTATAATAATAAATAAATAAAGGATAAATAAATAATAGTAAGTATCTGTTTTCTACAGGAAGCACAAGAATTATTTTAATTAAGTTAAGATTAACTAAAAGACCCTTACATACCTAGGCTATATGATACAAGAAGACGATAGAAATCATCGTTAAACATGATTAATAACTTTGCTTTAGGATTTAGTTTAATTCCTTATGATCAAGAGTTGATAAAAAAATATTAACTTCTACTACCATATTAATGAAGGTAACGAATGTACGAAGCTACTCTACTTGTAGCATGTCTATATGAGCTACTTTTAAATAACAGTAGCTCATGCTGTGAAAATCAAGTTAAGCCATAAAGCTGGAAATAAATTATTTATGGCAACCAAATGTTTGTCATTTGTTCCTAAAACACCAAATGTCTACCTTACCCTTACTTTTAGGCTTACTTTAGAATTTACTCGTATTTGTGCTAACGCAGATCTGTAAAACTTACATTTTAGTTTTATTTTACATGAGGAGGCATGACTTATCTTTATCCATTTCTCAAAGGTCTTCTACTTATATTGGTAAACCACGATGCAATATGGGACCAGTTTGGCTCTGTAACGGAAATAAGGCGGGACTTAGGCAATTCGTAATTCTAACGCTGCTTTGGTTTGACAGTTTCTTGTCATAGATGAATGTTGCAGCTTTAAGACACGTACGGCGCTCATGCATTGATTTAATGTGCCGATTTGAATTGCAAACGTTTTATTTTTATTGTGCAGTTGGTTAGTTTACAGATTGTAATTTCCTGCATTTAACACTTGAAACCTTGGTGTAAAGAACTTTATTCGCCAATTGACAATCGTCACTTACACGAGCTCGAATAATAAATGGTAGTATTGTAACTCTAAAAATAAATTAGATGCCCACGTGATTGAAACCATAACGCAATGATTCATTCTTTACACAAATACCACTCTGCAATTTCTGAAGAAAACATCAAAATGAAAAAAATCTAATTACGACTACACAATAGTAAAAGTCAACGGGAGCTAACAGCACTGTGAGCGACTGAGGTAATGGGCGGGCGAAACTCTTATTACCAGTCAATTTGAAAGCTTCCAACTTCAAGTGCTCGTGAATCGAACAATGACGTCGTTTTAGTACAATAAACACTGAATTTCCAGCGCTAAAACTGAATTGCGTTAAAATAGTTATCAGATTATCGGCCGCCACGCTTCAGGAAATTTACTTGAGAGCTTACATTTAATCTTTTTATTCCTTCATTTTCTTTAATTTTCTTTATGCGCAATTAATTAAATTACAGGCGTGAGAACTCTGGTCTCATTGTTACCTTTTGTGACACTTGTGTCAGATACACAAAGACGAGAAAATGCGCAATATCTTTTTAAAAGGACTGTAAAGTGTTGTCTGTGTAGTCAAACAAAAGTTAAAAACTCACAAAAAATATTTTCCACAAAACATTTTCGGCAGGTACTTTAGCTTTTGTTAATAAAACAGAAGCTACGCTAAGCACGCCACTTTATTAACCCAAGCCATTACCACCATTAGGCCTAGATTAAAAATCCAGACAATTTAGTACTACGGTGAGGCATTGTCGTTATTTTCTTAATCCGTGAACAATGCCCTGGTTTCAAGCCACCGTACGCTGGCAAGGTGCCAAGGAAAAACGCATAATGTTTCACATTGAGCTAAAAATGTATGGGTGGCTTTTGTGGGCGGGGACGCCACGAAGTCGCTGCTGAGACATTGCGGAGTTTCTATGTATGCCACAAACGACTAACGTATTATGACAAAAGGATGACAGTATCGTCCGGCGTAATACTGAGATCACGAAGCTTAATACTAATGGCAATGATATTTCACTTCTAAGTGTGTTAGAAGACTAAGGAAAGGTCTTATCTATTACTGCACACACAGATATGATTAAATAGGTTGTCATGAAATAAGGGAATGATAATTAGGCTTGTAATATACGAAAGAGGAACGCATAATAAGCTTTAAGTTTAAGCAATGGAATAACTGCTCATACCATTAGGTAACTGTGTTTTTAAATTAAAATAATTACTTAAACCTGTTTAACTTAGTTTTGGATAAGTGAAAGGTTAAACGACCCATTTTAATTCGAGTTTTTCGATAATTTTCTCATGGGAACATTTTTTTAAAGCTCAGTAATAGACGTGCCGTCACCAAATTTACTTCCATATGTTTCCATACGATGCACGGGACGTCGCCGTTGAGTTATTGTTTTGTGTTTTATTTTTCCATTATATTTTATAGTCCGCATTAAACTTCATTGACCTGTTAGCATTTTTGGTAATTGCAATATGAATAGTGAAAAATAAAAATAAAAAAGAAGATTTAAAAAAGTATATTCTTGGCTGATGCAAGAGTTAACATAATTTATAATACATGTAATATGTAGATACATTACATGTATTATAAATTATGTTTAACATTTGTTTTAATTTTGAAGTGTCATATTCGCTTCTTCGGTGTTAAAGTTAAAAGTAGAATAATTTAACATACTGCTTAACTCTTATTTTTATAATTATTTGACCTCTAATAAGTTTAGAAAATAGCAGTTTTATCATGAAACCAAGGGATACAAACCAAAAGTAGAACGTGTTTTCATTGAAACTTTTACTGAACTTTCAAAGTCAGTAAGAAACAAACAACCATGTCTTTAAAACTTTTAATAAAATACTAAAACCATCGCTTAAATAAAATATACCGTTAAACCTACTCATTTTGTCACAAAATAGCCTCTATTTAACACACATAATGTACCTGAAGCGTATTAAAATTAGACCCAGAAACTCACCGTGTCATTCCGGCGTACAAAGGGATGTTTTTCACTGAGCTATCCAGGCTTGTGCCAAGCGGTATTGAATCTTATTCCTCTCTGCCACATGTGTCAAAATCGCTCGCACTTTTGATTGAAACACTTGACAAGGACGCGTCACTTGCAACTTTTGGGTAATTGCATTTTGGTTTCGGTATTGATGAGCTATATTATAGTGCAATGCGGACTATTTCGGGACGAACGTAGAAGCGGGCGCGGCCACTACCGCACAGCCGCGAACTACCCTGTTCGAGTGAATAGGGATGGGCTGTGGTAAAACAGGGTGGTAACGATAGCTTATATTTTAAGGTAAATGAGGTATTTTTTTTGTGATTTTAGAAGACTTTATCAAGAGAAAATTTTATAATAATCTTTGTAACATTAGTGTTTGAATAAAAAAATACAAAAATGGTAGCCATAAAATAACTTGGCATAGCCGACGCGACGTAGAGTTGATTAAAATCGTGCGACCGCTAAATAAAAATTATTATCGTCTTTTAGTGATTATTTTATGTATAACAAAAAACAAATGTTTTTGTTATACATAAAATAATCACTAATAAAATGAAAACGGCGAGCGTTAACCATTATCAATCCAATCTTTAATTACAAATAGTAACCATATAAACTTGTTAAGAATGAAGAGTGATTAAAATTTAAAAAATAGTTTAAATTCTTAAGAATATTCCAACGTAAACAGCTTACCGTTTTACCGTACGCTTGCCATGTCCCCTCTCTATAAATGTTCTACACATGCGCACTCCCCGTAGACAGACAGACCCCAAGTCTTTGTGGTAAATAATACATTTCAGTCAACTGTGGTTCCACACTCCTATACGATGCTATGTTTTCACAAACTTTATAAAATGTTTTTTTTAATGGATGCGACATCGTTTTATTTATTTTTCTATTCAAGTAAATTTTTACTACCTCAATACTTTATGTAAAGAGAAGAATCGTTAGGCTACATCAGGAATATTTTACAAGACTATTATTGGTATGTCTGTTGTACTTATATTTTAGGAGAAGATTATAGAGCAAGGTGACCTAATAAAATAAAAACAAACGTTGGTTGGAATGCTTAAAGTTTATAAAACCAAGTACGTCCGCGGTAAGGTCACATGAGTATATTGTTAGCTTTGCCCTTAATTGTTTTACAGCTTAGTAACAAAAAGACAGTCATAAAAAAGGCTAATTATGTACACCTATATTTATAAAAGTATAATACATCACACCATA
The DNA here is from genome assembly GCA_905340225.1 of Abrostola tripartita. Lineage (NCBI taxonomy): Eukaryota > Metazoa > Arthropoda > Insecta > Lepidoptera > Noctuidae > Abrostola > Abrostola tripartita. Next base: position 6,202,467 of record HG996494.1, read on the forward strand.
CTATGCAACCCTTATTTTTTATTAAAACCAATTACAACACCAGCCTAAGGCGCCTATATAAATAATTGTAAAACGAGAACAGGTCATGGAGGTAAGTGGTGAGGTAAAGCCCGTCGAAGTCCAGCAGCTATTTTTATTTTTATAATTGAAATGAAGCACGATTCACGGCTAAAGACATCCTACGTAGCAGGCACGTAACAGCACAGACATAGTCTCAATAGAGTCTGCGGATACGCTAAGCCACAGCCACGCTAACGTTTGCAACATCCGAATAAATGATACATAGATAATAATGTATGAAATCATATTTCCATGTCTGCAATGTAAGACGTGTGATATCTTTCGATGTAATAAGGGCTTAAAAAGTTAATCTTTTAGAAATAGTTGTTGTAATAATTATATGCTTTATAAAGATTTATATTAAAAATCTAGGGTAGGTACTTAATTAATCCATTAGTTTGAGACGCGTTATGTTTTTGTTTAACAATTAATTTCATTTTGTTCGTTTAAATCTAGAATAAAGTAACGTAGGTATTTAGAGTTTGTATAAAATATATAGTAGCGAACACACTTGACTGTTTCGCTCACATTCGCTCGTAAAATTTGTGAACGGAAAATTGGTTGCTGTTAAGTTAAATAAAATTCTAATTGGAAGTAGGTACACATTATGAGCAGACACTCAGTAAAATTTTAACTGTATTTAGTATTTAATTTAGATATGCAAAGAACTATTGCACCGTAAATTGTCACAATCATAAACATAATTATGTCTCTCAATAAGTAAGATATACATATATATGATTTTTATTTGTGTTAAAAAATAGTAGCGCTCCACAGATCTGTTTAGTATTTACTGTGGCTGGGGTCTTAAATATAATCTCATCTTTTCATATTCGGGATTTTCGACATACTTACAAGCTTAGCTACAAAGCAAAGGTAATTAAATTAACGTGTTATTAACAGACGTAGTTGGTGGCTGTAACTAACATGTAATTAATTAACTACATACCTAATACTAGGTACTACATAATTTTCAAAGGTTTCATGAACTTTGGGTTAATTCTGTTTTACGCCTGCTTTGCCGTTTCCAAACTCACCGTGGGTGTTGTAAAAGGCAGCCGAGAGATTATTATAAGATAATTACAATACAATTTCACATGGACTGTATTAGTCTTACATGATAGGAATTAGGAGAGGGATTATTGCCATACAAAAGTCAAATTAGTACCTATTTACTTATTCTTAGTTATCTGGGTTTGAAGTCATATCCTGGGTATGACATACCCAACCCATTGTTTCGTGTATAGTGCAATTTTAGAATTGCTTGGCTTAAGAATTAAATAAAAATAGTAAAAGGAATAATCGTCTTAAAATAAAGGAATGTACACATCTACGCCCGAAAAAAATTACTAAGGAAATGAAATTAACATAATCATAATAATTTGGTCGAAGTTCCAAGTTGATTTGCATACCAAAAGTAAGTTGTTATTTACTTAAAATAAACATAACATCGGTATATTTATATCGGTTCATGTGTATTTTCTAAAAAGTAAGTTCGCCTTCTGTGATAACATTCGCTACTATATCGCTTGTCATTGCCAAGTCAGACACATTGTCACATGTTCGTCGCTACAAAGATAGGTTAACACTCGTGAAAAGATTTTGTATTTACTGCATTGAAGTCTGAATCGAAGTGACTGCTATTCGAGCTTTGCTCAGCGATAAATATTCCAGCATTGAATCGTTTTACAGGACAATAATAAAAAATGTAGTACATTTTGTGTATTAGCTTAAACATAACCATTATTAGGTGTTAAAACCGCACTGTTGTGTAAAGCCTTTCATTGGTTCTTCCACATTAATTAGCAAGTATCGTTTAGGAAATAAATATAAATTTTATGCAAGTGTTCATTACTACTAAAGACTATAAACACACAACACTAAAGTTCATTTGCCTACTTTGGGAAAAAGAGTCAATAATTCTTGATTTCCTATTGATATACCTATCGGTATCATATATTTTGATAAACGACAACATTTGCTACAATCATTTCTGAAGGCACTTCGTTTGATGTAGGTAATATGCATGATCCCGAAAGGGGATGAAGTTATTTCCCAAAGACTGCTAGTAGGTACCTAGGGTATAAAATTTAATTTTTAATTCCTTTCTTTGCCAGTCCGCTTAATTACCCCACTTTAAGTAAATCTCTCTTGGGTTTTCTCCTAAATTGACTCGTAAGAAAAGAAATTTAATTCCGACTTAACTCTTGAAATATAAGTAGTTTGTTTTAGACTGTGATGAGAGGGTTATTACAGTCGATTGGCTATGAACTGGCATCTTGCCATAGTACTGTACTGTTACCGTTATACACTGCAGATTTATGCCAAACAGCGTTCAATAATTTGTACCCTAGCTTTACTGTTGGCTCCAGTGGGATGTATGTAGTATATTTTGATTACATTATGGGCTTGTGGAAAGAAATCCGGCTATCTACAAATGGCCTTGAGCTTAGGTTAGCCTTTTTTCTCATTTTATTAAGAGGACATGCTAACTGATAAGCAACTGCGCCAGTACGACAGTCGTGAGTGTGTGATTAATGAGATGGATAGGGAAAATCTTGTATCAAATAAACATCAGTACGTCTGGTTTCCCGATATTTTCTTCAATATTATTACATTTATACACCTACGTAGTTGCACTCCAAGCTAGCCAACCAAAACTAGCATTATATTTATTTATTTATTTCTCTTAAAACCCATAATTATAATAAGGGTCATATAATTCAAGTTCTATTTGCTGCAGTATTATTACAATACATTCACACCTACGTAGTTGCATATGCTTGCAATCCAAGCTCGCCAACCCAGACTGTAATTTTACATTTGGAGAGACGAAGACGCGTCTGACACTGCACCTCAAAGAAGAATTGGAATACCCCCTGTACAGTGTACATTTACCCCATGCCGCTCTTGCTATTACTAACACAATTACTTTCTAGACCAAGGTAGAGGTCATCATATACATTCTAGAAGTTTCACGAAAATAGGTACTTAAAACGAATCCCTAGACACTGGTCCGCCTTCCTAGAGTTCCTTCGTAGCCAAATAAACTTATTGATTGTCGGCATGTCGGCGTTTGGCAGGCTATCAAGTTGAGTAAGAACATTTCAATTTGAACTCTAATCTGGTATAACTAGCGTTTAATATTATATGAAATTATTCGACGGCTATTAAGATTTCTTTCTTGAAGAAAGTGGAAACACGACCTAAAGATAGAAAAAACTTAAAAACGCAAGTTCAATTTTATGAAGTCTTCATCATCATTTCAGCCCGGTATCACTCACTGCTAGGTATAGGCCTGGCTTTTGACACGACTGCCCAAAAAAAGGAGTGTTATCTGCCAATTCTCTTTTTATTGAGCGTCTCTATGAAGCCTTATCTTGTTGAATCATTATATTTGTAAATTAAATTGAAAAGTTAACAATACCCCTATTTCTTTAAGGAACGAAACAATTTCTTGATTATCTATCAAAATATACTAAATATTTTATTGATTCTGGGGTTTATTACCTACTCTTAAGATTTGTCATCCATAATCGAGATAAGATCTATTAATATATTAATATCTACAATAATTATATTTTAATCAAAACAATCCATCGTCATTGCTGTCAATTTCCGCGTCAACAACATTTTAACTTCATTATTATACCGATTAAAATTCATATTGCGTTTATTATAAATATTTTATATAATTATAAGTATTTTATAATAATTTAATATATAAGTATGTTTTAAATTGATGTTAAACGTAAAACGAGTTATAAAAAATGAACTTGTAATTTGCTTTGTGTCATGTCTGTTTATAAATGAAAGAAACTAGTCTAGACGACAAGGTATTTTATTTATTACCTATCTGTATACCTACTACTGTTTTAGTACATTATACGGTAAGCAACAAATTAAGCTTAACTCAAAATCATGATTTGTGAATATTTATAACTTCAATTAATAGTATGTATAAAATAATGTGTAGCTACTTTTATTGTTGACTTTACCTAGGTTTATGGTCGTTTTTCTGTAAATAATAAACTAAAATCTTGCAATTACTTTAAAATACCATATTCTATTTAATAATTATTTTTGGGCGGCGATTCCTATCTCTAAAATGCTTAACTTCGGCACTTCTCAAAGATCGTATCACTAAGCGGTTGAAACTGTTGCCATAATCATTTGGCAATTGAAATGGTATACACTCCTTTTTGATGTTATCATAGTAGAGATTACATGGATTGGATAACCTCGTGATATTATTATTCAGTCACTTTCTTAAATATCATCTTTTAATGTATTATCAAGTCAATATCGTATTGTAGGTACAAATTTAAAACTCCTGTCGATGTTAAAGTCCTATTTTAGACAAGCTCTTCACTGTAAAGCTAAAGCAGACGTCACTCATTATCTCTTTACTAATGAGAACTCGTCCCCAGAGTTTTTTATCAGCGTCTCTTTTATAGTAGGTAGTTGTTCTTCTTTGGATCGGCAAAAGCTATGGAAACAGAGCATGCTGTAGAGATCGTCCAGACAATAAAAATGATAGCAGGGTTTACCTTCCAGGGTGCGCTGAATATACTTAAGTACATAAATATATGGAGGCTCTTTAATGTCCAAGTGGTAAGTGTTTACATAAACCAATTTAGGTAGAACAAGCCAGGAAATAGGCATGGCATGTTCTAAAACAAATCCATTACGCGCCGTGTACCTACAATGTTCGATTGAAGCAAGTGGTTCAGGTGTTTACGACCGAGAGGCCCGCAATTTATTTCCCACGTTTACACGATACCTATGTTTAGACCCGATCCACTATTTTAAAAGTCTGACTACCTTGCAGTTTTGTTTTTTAATTACTCTGTCACTTTGCTGGAGACGAAGGTCTGAAGTCTATGTTCCAGACATTCATTTAGATCAGGTTATAAAAAGCAGCACAAAATTTTATACTCTCCAACTTATAGTTGTGTCTTTATTGGTTATTAAATTTAAATTTAGGTACACTAAAAAAGACATGGGTTCATAATGTGCTCTAATAAACAAAATAATGTGACCACTGTTAGTTTAAGTAAGTAACGAATGATTTTGATAATAACCAGGCAAAAAACAACACTACTTATCCTCATGCTTTGTAATTGAGATGGTATAAATAAACACATAACAAAATGTACCTACAAGCTCGCAGTTTTATATGTTTTCATGGGCAAAATATGAGTAAAATAAATTTTAGTCGAGGTTTTGAGCCAAAATAAAGCTATGGAATAAACCAGGAATGTTTGCCAAATCACTTTTGATGAAAAATGTAGGGCACCTAGTCAGGCAAATACGGATTAGTGTTTTTTACAATTCTATATTTATCGCCTTTATAATATTGATTTACAAAAGTTGGTTTTCCCGTGCTATCAAGAGCAATACCTAACTATCTCCAAAATCACACGTTGCCAACAAAATCGTCATTTTTGCGAATGTATGATGTTATGCATTTGAATGTCGCGCTTTAAAGTCTAAATTATAACAAAAGTCACTATTAAGAGAAAATAGCTTACCATAATTAAGGATAGGAATAGTTTTTATTTTACATCATTTTATTTTGTTTATCAAAGAATACTTAAATGAAAGTGAAGTAGGCAATATTTTAAGATATACAATTAAAATATGAGTATGAGTATTAACCACTTAGAGAGTTTCATATTATCTATACTCTGATATTACTATAAGGTGCAATCGGTATTTTATTTTTGAAATCTTTATCATAATAAGAAAATACATAAGTTTCTATATGTATGACCCGCGCAGGTATTAAGCCATCCGATTGTTTCACCCTTTTCACATTGTACAGATCACAACGATAATGAAATTGTACCTAACCGTATTACGTATTCCGCGAGGAAAACGCTCGATGCGCAGTCCCTTGTAAAATTAATATTCCTTCAATATTCCGGGTTGCTTTTATGAGAAATATCTCGACTTTTATTCCTCTCGCATTGTTTCGTGAGGCGCAAATAGAATGGTAAATTTATATTTAGTGGAAAATAACACGAAATATTTTTAATTTTATTTTATCATATTCAAATTCAAATTCAAATAATTTATTTCAGACATGTGTCCATAGTGTTAGTATACAAAATAACTTAAAGACTAGTGTTAGTAATACATAATTAAAATCGATAATTTGTGTGGATCCTCACCCAGTGGCGCAGCAGAGGGGAGTCCCACCGATCTGAAAACACGTTCAGGAGACCGTTGGTGGCGGCGCGCAGCCGGCCATTCATGGAGGCGGCCCTTTTTCTTATTATGGCGTAAAAATCGTCTGTGTGCGCCTCCGCAAACATACCGGACGCACTACAACGCCACGCCCGCCCCAACAGTATCCTGAACGCATTATTATATTGGACACGCAGATCACTGTATGCTCTCTGCGTAAAACTGGTCCAAAGACTGCACGTGTAAAAAGACTGGCAGAAGGCTTTAAAAAGAGTTATTTTGACTTCATTAGTACAACGTGCAAATCTTCGAACCAGCATACTACATCGAACAGCCAGCGACCTGCGTTCCCTCTCTATATCTGTGTTATCCTTGAGGTCATCAGTGACCCAGTGACCCAAGTACTTGAACTTCGTAACCCAGGCTAAGGGAGCGCCACAGAGTGACACACTGGGGACATCAGAATAATTAAACGCACTCGCTTTAAACATCATAAGTTCGCTCTTTTTGACATTGTACTTGAGCCCATGGGCCACTGCAAAGGACTCACAGATCGCAACAAGTGTCCTCAAAGCGCCGATCGATGGGCTCAGCAGCACCATATCATCTGCATAACTAATATTATTCATACAGATGTCATCAATATGACATCCAACTCTGGTACTGCTGAGCTCACTGATCAGCCGGTTTATGTACAAGTTGAAGAGGCGGGGTGAGCTCAACCCCCCCTGCCTCACCCCGCACTCCAGCCGGTACACATCCGAATGAGCCTCCGCCCATCTAACACAATTTCTCTGGTTATCGTACCAGTAACGAAACAAGGATGTTACTTCATTCGGTAGTTCCGTATCAAAACACACAAAATCATTCAGACAGCTATGATCACAAACTGGTCTCCGAGATCATCTTGCATGATTATTATTGCGATGACCTTTTGACAGGGACAGATGATGAGGCGGTACTATTGGAAATTGCCAAAGGCGTATTTTCCGAATTACAAAAATATCAATTTCCACTTAGAAAATGGCAGTCTAACTGTCCCGCTGTTCTAAAAAAACTAGGTTTCAATGATTCAGACAACACAACATTTAATCTTAGTTCAAATGATCCATCAAAAACACTAGGCATTTATTGGAACATCAACAAAGATACAATTACATACACAGTACATTCAGAATTTGTATCACAAAAACAAATCACAAAACGCACCATTTTATCCACTATAGGTCATATTTTCGACCCACTAGGACTCATTAGCCCTTGCGTACTCGAAGCTAAACTAATTATGCAACAGATGTGGATAAATAACATCAGCTGGGACGGTGAAATACCGGTTTCAATGCAACAACAATGGGCGAAGTTCGTAGAATCGTTATCTTTTATAAATCATTTATCTATTCCTCGGCGAGCATTCCATGACTCATTACGCGATAACATTGAACTGCATATTTTTTGCGACGCCTCACAACAGGCGTATGGTGCGTGCGCATACATACGTACATGTACACCAGGCGGCAATACCAGTGTTCAACTGTTAGTTGCCAAGGGACGGGTGGCTCCTTTAAAAACACTTACCATACCGCGACTTGAATTATGTGCCGCATTTACCGGTGTTAATTTAAGAAATAAAGTTTTAAACTCACTTCGCAATATAAACAACTGTAGGTGTTATTATTGGAGTGACTCAATAATTGTTTTATCCTGGATAAATTCACCGACACACAAATTACAAACATTCGTCAAACACAAAGTCACGGACATTCTCAAACATACTGAACCACAGTCATGGTATTATGTACCAACTAAACAAAATCCAGCTGACATAATTACAAAGTGTACCACTGCACAACAATTACTTCATACACCTTTATGGTTTTCAGGACCTGACTTTTTAAGGAATGATGATAATCGTAGCTGGCCTGAACAACCAGGGCATCTCAGCGTATCTGACCTTCCAGAAGTCCGGGCCCAAACACATCTCACGCACAAACATATAATTGATAACAATTCATTTATTTACAAATATTCAAATTTTAACAAACTTACACGCATTGTAGCTTACATACTTCGGTTCATTCATCACTGCAAACATAAACAATCAAACAACATTAGTACAAAAAAATGCCAACAGGTGTGCATAGGTGACGTCATGCCTTTATCTACTACGGAACTTAATTCAGCTAGATACCAATTAGCGAAGATAGTACAATTAGATTTCTTTTTTGAGGAATATCAACTATTATTAAATAACAAGCAGTTACCTACTTCACATAAATTAAATTCACTTAATCCTTTTGTAGGGGATAATCACCTCATTCGTGTGGGCGGAAGGTTAGCACAATCGCCATACAACTACGATAGAAAGTTTCCTATCCTTTTGCATCCAGCTCATCACATTACTCAAATCATATTCTCAACTTATCACATCACACTTCTACACGCTGGCCCACAACTGTTGTTGTCCCACATACGTCAAGCTTTCTGGCCAATTTCTGGTCGAAACCTGGCTAGGAAAACTACACAATCATGTGTTACATGCAAACGGTTTAAAGGTAAAACTGTAACGCCTATCATGGGACAATTACCTGAACAGAGACTGCACGCAAACTTTGTATTCAGTGACGTAGGTGTCGACTACGCAGGGCCAATTATGATCAGCAACCGCAAGGGGCGTGGAAGTGTACTTATTAAATCTTACATTTGTATTTTCATCTGTTTTGTAGTTAAAGCTGTGCATTTGGAGTTGGTTACAGATCTGACGACAGAGTCTTACATAGCAGCAATTAACAGGTTCATTTCTCGCAGAGGTAAACCAAATAATGTTTATTCAGACAATGGGAAAAATCTGGTAGGTGCTGCGCGTGTGATCACCAACTTTTTCAAAAATCACAGCGAGTCAATTTACAGTTGCGCTGCAGAACAAGGTGTAAATTTCCACTTCATTCCCCCATATTCACCCCACTTCGGGGGCCTATGGGAAAGCAATGTTAAATCAGTGAAACATCATCTCAAAAGAGTACTAGGGATGGCACACCTAACTTATGAGGAAATGTACACATTGCTAGTCCAAATAGAAGGCATTCTTAATTCAAGGCCTCTTACACCTCTTTCATCCGATCCATCTGATCTCTCAGCTCTCACTCCCTTTCATTTTTTAATTGGTCGTACTCTAACTGTTCTACCTCTCCCACAGATGTCCGACTGCGACTCGGCACGGCTGCCGCGTCATCAACGAGTCGAACTTCTACGTCAACATTTCTGGAGACGCTTTAATAAGGAATATATTTCCCAGTTGCACCAAAGAACGCGCTGGCAGCGCTCACACGGCGCGCTCACAGAGGGCTCATTGGTCATCGTGAAGGACGAGGCGCTACCGGTGGCTCAGTGGCCGTTGGGACGTATCGTGAAGCTGTATCCGGGACATGACGGAGAAGCTCGGGTAGCGGACATCAAAATAAAGACCGGGACAATCAGACGGGCTTTTCATAAATTATGCCCATTACTGGATAGACCATCGGACTGACCATATATCATACATCATCATCGTCATCATCAGCATCAGCTGGGCTGGCCTTTCCATGGTGGCCCGGGAATATGTTAACGCACACGTTAACACCTCCGATACACACATGCATCATCAAGCAGAGGGGAGCGGGCGGCGTGGTAGCGGCGGCTCGGCGACGACCCGCGCGCCCTCGACACTCTTTACAACAACGCGACCACGATCGCACGATTTTTAGTTATAATTTTTGACCATTGTACAAGACCTAATATATACCCTTGAAATACAGTCCGCTTTTATCTCCACCTGGGCCTATCTATGGCAATTTGTTATTGCAACTTAGGTGTTATTGCAGATTTTAGTGAGTATTTCTGTTTTTTTTTACAATCATTAGAATTATTAGGTGGATATTATATAGTAAGTATAAACACTCTGTTTATACTTACTATATAATATCTCATTAAACAGTTTGCAAAATGTACACCTCAACCTACCCTCACTAAGCTTACGAACCGCGGGTATTCTATACCTGAAATAAAATGAGATCCGTCCCTACTATTAATTTGATAAAGTAATTTCCTTCTACATTTATATGAGGGAAGGGTTAGTAACGGAATTTAAATAGAGATGTTTTTCTCTGTCCAGTCTATTTTTTTAACCAATGTTTGACTTACGTAGCTGTAACAGTTCGGAGTACGGCGAAAGTCATTTTTGAACAAAAAAACAATATCAATAGGGACAAAAGTCCTTTCCAAATAAAGCTGTAGGAACTATTAATGTTAATAAAAAGGCTGTGTATGCTCGTAAGTCATCGTATTATAAAACTTCAAAGGCAATATAAAAATAAATTACAGAGGTATTTGCGCGCTATAACTGCATATTACTGCGAACGCCATTTTAAATAATTAATGTTGCACTCTGGAATTTCCCTGTGGGAACTGTGACCTGGCAGTTGTTGCTTGTGAATCAATTCTTAATGCGCTAAAGTGGACGTAACAAAGGGTATTGTGGTTTACTTGGTAGGTACTTCTTAGTAATTAATGTAAAAAGTATTTGAAACAAATGGCCAAGCTTTCTAGTACGGGAACTTTCGGCACTTAGGTTATGTATGGTTAAAAATGAAAAGATTTAATTCAACCAACTCATATTTTCTTTGTAAAGCAAAATGGCCTAACTTCATACATTTGCGGGTCTCTTTCGATTGTTTTCTCAAAGAATAGTAGAATAAGCTTGAATTCTTTTACACAACTGCAAATGTAGAGTCTGAACGTCTGCGTAGGTGGACTTCTTGATAGGTATACACACACACCCACGTTACAGAAAAAAATATAAGCAAAGCGTTTTAATAAAAGAATACACAGTTTTTATGATACATTTACACTGTACAGTTATGCACTCTGTGCAGTGTACCTACACCGTACAATATGTTACCTTCATGTAGGTATATAATTTTATGAAAGTTACAATGTATATTGTATAATGGGGTCGACAACCTAGACGCTCGCTTTTGCTAAGGGTACATCTGCAGTAAGAGAAACTAAACGTGGAATATTTTTTTTGTAATCTTATTCGATGTCATTGACAGCATCCATAAACCATAGAATTCATTTATTTGTTATTTGCAAGCGTAATGTTAAATGGCCAAAAAGGGCGGAGGTATGCATTTAGGCGTCTACAAAACAAGAATTTCTGGTTTACATTTTACATAATTCAATATACAAGTTATATTGTTCTGTCCTTTTGTTATTACCTAATATAATTAAAAACATTATTTTTTTATAATTATAAACAAGGTAGTAAACTTATTAAATGTACCTAACACCTTCGTGTGGGCACAGAGAAGCTACCTAATAGTTTCGTATTTTTTTGGAAACTAAGAATCGTTACGTTAGTGTGGGTGCATTAGGTATAAGAGCCTGAAAGAGTGATGACACTTAATTGATCGTTCGGCGCACTCAGGATCGCTCAGATGGGAGATAACCAACAAACTGATGGGCTCATTTTACTATAACCACGGCTTGAGTATAATATACCTACTGATAAGCTTATGTCGACTCCGTAGAAGTGTTACGAGTAAAATTATAACTAAGTATAAACGCATTTTCTATAGGTAGTGCTAAATGCAGCATTAAATCTAGTGCTTCTAGCTGAGCTGTAAGTTCCGAAGTAACGCTTGAACAACAACCCACAAAGGTTTCGTGTCAATTAATCACAGTCGACCGCCGCTCGCTCGGGTCGGTCGTTCGATTCCCGCTCCAATACACACACTATTTATACGGAGCGCAGGGGGTGGGTTGCATTCGACCTGATAATTTACAGCCTATTTTAATTGCGTAACCTAATCTTAATAATTATAATAAATTTATAGGATAAGAAGAAAGAAACTTTGGAGAAAAAAGAGAGATATGGCTGACAACAGAATGAAAAAAAATAACAAAGAAAATTTTCTTCATCAATTTAAATTTAAACTTAGCATGGGCAACATGTTTTTATTATTTTAAAATACATACCTACACAAATATATATTTTCCTTCTCTATAGTTATGGGCCTTTGCCCTGCAGCGGGACAGTTATAGGCTGGTAATATTGTTATAATAATAAAAAAAAAACATGCATGGTTAGTGAAACATAATTATTTGTAAACATTTTAAAATAAAATATGTACTATACTTACATAATGTCATCGACAGTTGAATAACCGAGATAGTGTAAGTTGTACATAGCTCTACTTAAGCTCTAGAAGCTCATGCATGATAAAATCCTGCAGCTACACTAATTTAAATCTTAAAGTTCATAATATATAAAGTTAGTTTTTAAGTAATATGACTCAGCTTATCACTCATGAAAGCTAAATAGTACCTCAGAGACTGAACTTCCAAATCATGGCTAATTTGCACTGAAACGTTAAATTATAACTCAAATTAATTTAATTAACTTTTCAACTAACTTAATTTAAAGTTCAGGGTATCAAAAGACAGACAGTTATTTTTTTATGAATTAGTAATTATTTATGTTATAAAGCCGTTGCCAGCCGTAACCGTAGCAGAGGAAAGAAAGAAAAAAAAACCTATAATCGGCTCAATAGCCAATAACTCTGGCTAATACAGTTCTGTGCTATTATTTATTTTAGAGTTATAGCAAGCCTAGGCCTTGACCCTTTGACGTCTATGTAATAGGCGGGCCTATAGCCAATTATTATCGGGTTCAAACCCTTTGCTTTCCCCACAATAGGTACACACAACAAATACCATCATTCTAAATTTATCCTCTGTACCAACCAACCATATTTTCGTGACGTAGGTCGAAGTCAAATAACGCATTCTCAAAATGCTTGGGAGTCTTACTAACGTCCATAGTCATGAATTTCTCAAAAGCGTCAGCTGTCTACACCGGCCGCATAAAGTATGAGGTTCATGCTCGGGGATAGTGGCCGTCGTTTGACCCCGACCCTTGCTTAAGTTGGATTTTGTCGAACTGCCTTAGATAGCTCAAATAACATTAGCCAAAAGTGATAAGCGATTAAAACCAATTTTTACCGTTTATGTCACTTTTTTTACCAAAATTGTGACCAAAAGATTTTTTATTATTGTAATTATCTTCTATCAAAGAAAAGAATATAGGTTTAATAACCTACATTATTTAATGTAGATACCTATACTACCTATTTTTGAAAATTGTAATTGTTTGTCCCACACGTTGTCCTCTATTTACGCTAAAGCTTTTGTAGCTAGAGAGAGAGAGAGAGAGTAACAAAAGTATTTACAGTATCGTAAAACGGCATTCCGTGGAGTGCCGGGTCGGAATAGCACCTCCCCATTTTATACCGTGGGTGTCCTAGGAGGCGACTAAGGGAAACCCCAGAAGATTGGCAGCAGCGTCTTCTGTAACTTCACCACCAACTGCAATCCCCAAGCCGCTTGCCGAGCGTGGTGGTTATGGCAAACCTCCCCCGTAAGGGGGAGTCTTTTGTTCAACAGTGGATGTCTTCCGGCTGATGATGATGATGATAAAAACTGCATGGCAATCTGTGAGTTCCTAAGACGTTATAATGGATATAAGGATATAATAAAAATACTATTGTGTATTTCGTATAAAACATTCTTCAAACTGACATCTATTGAAGAAACTCAACATAAGGAGTTGTTTTATTCGATAACAGATGGCAGTAATATCGGCGGTAGTATAATGTGCGTTATGAGCGTTTCAAACAAGAACTATGGGTAGTGTTCGTAAAATTACATAGATGGCACTATAAGACAGTGCGGTGTGTAAAATAATGAAAAATTGCTAAGTGCATACTTAAATGGTTAAATTATAATATTGTTGGTACATAGACATAAAATAATTTTATCACAATTTATGAATTGTTGCCGTGTGGTATCCGGCCTAGAATTGACCACCCCCTTTCCTCCCGTCGGTGTCGTAAGAGGCGACAAGGGAAAATCTAGAAGATGGGCAGCAGCGTCTTCTGTAACATGACCACCAACACTGCGATCACTAAGCCGCTCGCCAAGCGTGGGGATTTTGGCAACCTCCTCCATTCTAAAAGGGGGAGGCCTTCGTTCAACAGTGGACGTCTTCCGGCTGATGATGATGATGATGTATGAATTGTTGGTCTAGTGGTCGCTAAGCGCGAGGTCCTAAATTCGAATCCCGGGTCGGGCAAAGTGTTACCGGGCTTTTCCATTACGGAATTCTTAGTTTACTAGCCCTACAGCCCTCTATTACATTGGTACCTGTAACATAACTGGAGAAATGTGGGTATATTATATTTGCACCTCTACCTACTCTCCGGAGAATAGAGGCGTGATGTTATGTTCACGTTACTGTATGAAGCATTCATTATAACGAATAGCTACAACGCAAGAAAGTATATTTTTACCTTTTCCTAAATAAAGTTAGGTATATTTAAGACCGGGCTTTGTTGCGTAAATTGGCAGAGGCCTATGTCCAGGTGTGGACTCAAACGGGCTGATGATGATGATATTTAGGTACAAATACATACTCCTTAAAATGAAAAACTTCCACTGCTTTAATACAAAGTATAGGTAGGTAGTGTAGGTTTTCATGGACTGGTAAAGATAGCTCTACATGACTTTCTAACAGCTCTCCTAGGAATACCCAATAATGTTTTGAGAGCCTAGCATTGTAAGCTCGAATGACAATTGCGACCACTGAAATAACAAAATATTGAATGTTTAGTTCCACAACAATATCAAATGAAAGTTAAACAGCATTATAGGGATCAAATTCTTCTTTTCCTTCTAGTAGCGTCATTAGCCAAATGCCCCTAGAAAATAAGTCATGCCGTGGTGTAGAGATTGGTCAGTCAACTGGATGGTAGCGAGTTTAACCGTCCAGGGTGCGCCAGGTATCGTCACTCGTGGAGGCTCACTAGCTACATCCTGCACCAGAGACTTGAAACCTTACTAAGAATTTCGTTATTTCTGTTTGGATATCGGTATTTTGTAAAGTTCCAGGTACCAAATAACGTTATTCGAACAACGATAACGAAATTTTGATTAACGTTTCAAGTCCCTGCCCTGCACCCTAAAGGGACCAAATAAAAAGGTTTGATGAGTAGTTTGCATCATAATATTTTCATCCCTTTAGTTACATGTGTTGTATAACAATGCGTAACTTTACATTTAATTTCTCATAATATGCACAGTTAAATTACCTGCGCTGAATTTAAACCGTTAAAGTAATCTCGTAAATACTAAAGTTACCATTCGAATTAAGTGGTGTAACGTTATAACGTAACTTCTATCAAGTTATATTTATATTTTATTGCATTAATTAAACAAGCATATAATATATTGATGTCTTGATAAAATCTTAATGAATGGTGGTCAAACCATTCATTATCATAACATAATAAAAATCACGATCGTGATAATATTTGATCTAGAAACGTTTTTAACGAGGTCGTTCACTCGTATATTAAAATATCTAATTGATTTTTAATTGTGTGTAGTGTAGTTGGTAGTGATACCTGCGTATTTGCATAATATTTCGTCATTTCCTTCGAAAAGTAGCTACCAAACGTGGGAGCATCTAATAACTTTGACTCACCGAGGTTTTTCCTACGGAATACGAATACTTATGTAGTTGACTAGCTAATACCGTGACATACATAACGTAATCATAAGATCACAATTATTGGAGTCTGAAAATAGGTTAGGTAGTAATATTATGAATTGAGAATAGGGGTGTTTCAAGTATGACGGTATTATTTTTAACTAATATTGATATTTGCGTAATACATGACAAGTATTGCACGATCCCACAATCAATTTAAATGAGTTTAAACCACAATCTTCTTTGTGATTATTAAAAAAGGGCGTTAATGACAACTTAATTACAGTAAAACCACGAATAGTTTCACCATATATTTCACAATTTGTGGCATAGCTCTATGTTTCGATATGGATGTAGAGAAGACCATGAGTCTCCAATGAGATCATTGTAAAAGTACATACATGCATTATACAGTAATTCTGACTGATCTAAAGTAAAGTACATTCAGCATCATAAGTAGCTGATTTTTTTTTAAAACACCATTATTTTATCAAAGTCTTAAATAGTAAAAAGTCTTTAATATTCTCAGATAATAATTTTGACGTTTCTTTAACAAAAAAAAAAACTTGAATTCATGTTTGTTTCTTTTAAATCATTTGACATAAGGTTTCTTAACATGTTAAGCTACTTATGATGCTGACTGTACATACTACAACTACTAACTACAAGTGTATCAATAAGCAACACGTCTTCTGTCTTGCATCTACGTCATATCATTGTTTAAAGGAAGAAGGAATGTAATATGCAAAGCATTCGCTAACGTCAGATAACTCTCTTCGCTAGCAATCCTAGAAATTCCTAAATCGTAGATTATACATGCATAAACATTCGGACCTGAAGTAAGCACAGAAACATCTTGAACATTCTCGCAAACTGTAGCCAAGCATAAGACTAACAAATATTTCACGATAATATCGAGTACTATCTACCTAACCGCCGCACTCAGAGACGTTAATGATTTCTTAAACTGACACTAAGGAAAGATTTCTAGAACAAAACCTTTACTTAGTAATAGTTTAATTATCATTAAATGTTTCTAAGTGCGGGGGTAAGTGTAATAAAATTATTTTGTATAAATATTAAATAACATTGTGTAAAGCCCATAGTATATTATATATCTCAAAAAGAATAAGTTAACAAAAATACTCGTTCAATCATCCAAAAAACCTATCTTGGATTGCGAACTGGCAAATGCTCTTAACTAAATTAGATGTTATATAAAACGTTGGATAAAAAACACGTATAGTTATATAACGCGTATAGATATAACTTCACTTCATTTATTACACGACTGCTCAAAAAAAGGAGTGTAATGTTTTTGAAGGACACACGCGGATTTTTATTCAAAAACCAAGCCTGGTAAACAGGTCATCAGAAAAAATTGCCTTGTGATGTCTGCAGATTGTATCTACGCCAGTTTTACTTATTCATGAACTCTACATGCGCAGCTTCGGGCCTTACAGTTCGGGTCGCGGTTCTTAAGCAGATCTTCGACATTTAGGATAACTAGAAGCACTAAGTTTTCAGTTAGTTCATTGTTGTTCGAAGTATTTCAAGACAATGTTAAGCTTGCCACCTCGCTTCCCACATTTTCGTTTGACCCCCGCATTTCAAAGTAAAGTAAAGACGACATTACTTACCCGAAAAACCAACAAAAGTAAGTAAAAGGAAAGGTTAATAGGCTGTGAAGGGTCGTAACTGGCTGTTTTTGGTTGGCCGTTTTTACAAATGGTCCCTTAGTATTGTTCTCGGACCCGGAACGAGAGAAAAACAGTCGCCAAATGAAATACTATAGAGCAATCAAGATTTTAAGTAATTGAGTTGTGTTTGTTGTTTTCACAACACATTATTACGACTATTTTACCATGTAGTTTTTATTATATTAGTCATTAGGTGCCCATGAAAACCATTTAAATAAAATTGATTTTGTATTTATTATAATAAAAAATTTGATCATTTCGATCATTCTGATCATTTTATTAGTTGCTTAACTGACATCCTTGTATACCTCTAGATAAACATAGCCTAAAGTTGAATCCTGTCATTATTTTCCTTGTCCATTTGCTTTGGCATTATTTAAAAATATTTTTTGCTTGATCTTTTCAATAATATTTTTTGGTAGTATCGTCCGTAAGTCTACAAAGGTAACAAAGGTATTTCTTGCTAATGAATCAATAAAATCTGTATTATTTAATTTCGATACAGCAAGAACGTTATCATATTAGATGACACGTAGAAAAATATGTAAACGTTAAAATTGGATCAAAATTCATGTACCAATTTTTTAGATTACACGGAAAACAATATATAAATGCTAAAAAATTGGTTGGTACAGGACCTTTAATCAAAGCAAAGGTCCTGTACCTATTTCATTAACTCGTTGCTAATGAGTAAAATCCTTTCTCCAATTTTAATCTTGTCTATTCGTCTCTTTTATCATTACATGATAAACCTATACGTACGTACTTGGTTATCCTTTATTTGCTAAATGCTTAAAAGTAGTAATGACCAGATAAAATCGTATAAAATCCCAGAAGCTATTTTACCACTGACGCAATCATCCCATTGGCCAAACTAAGTTGATTGACGGAACATGCTTCGTTAGATCTTTTCTAAGTAATTGGATTAACAACTGTAACCTTTGCTACCTTTTAAATCCTGGAACCTTTTGTATTTTTCTGCACAAAAAACATTATACTCATGGTTTTTTGTGCAATGTAACTAATTACATTATTTGATTTAAAGATCTGAGAAAATGATAGGGATTTCGACGAAATTTAATAGAAAGCCGGATATAATAATCATAATAAGCCCTAAATGTCCTGTTCTAACCATTAAAACTTCTTGAATATAATAGAATAATTATGCGTACAAATTATTCGAATTCCATAAGCTAACAACACAAATCCATTAAAACTTTTCTTTGAACTTAGTTCAGCAGACAATGTTCATAGCCCAAAGGGAATCGTTTAATATAATAGTCTGGTAAACGGAGAGGCAAGCGGAAAGTGGCACAATAGTTCCCTTTAAGGCACAAGTAGAACAATCCAGCTTTGTGGAGTAACCTTTGTGGAACAGAACGGCATGTCGTGTGCTAGTTTATTAGTTCCGTAGTATTTCAAAGATGGGTCGTTTAAAATCACGTCCTATTATTATAGATTAAATTACAAATCATTGTAGTACCATCTTGAAAATTTCATTAAATTACAAATAATAATAGTTGTACCATCTTGACAATTCAACATGTTCTGTTTTTTTAATGTTAGTTAGGTAATTTTTTATTCCGGAGAATTTAAAGGGTAACTTTACGATAGTTCATTAAGTTTGATAAGAAACCTCTTGAATATTTTGGAGAAAGATCGCTTGAACCTCAGACAATTTTGTGAACTTCGATAGGAAATCTAGAGTAGAGCAGGATATTTTTTACAGTAGGTATAAATAAAATAATGTTCTAGAGTCAAAGACATGATGTAGGTATTTAAAATGATAGATATTTTTATACGAATTTTGTAAAGGTATTTGAATATTTCCGTCATTATTTTTCAATTAAAAATAACTGAATGTGTTGTATTAAAAAATCAGCAAAGTTTTTCATTATAATAAGTGTTATTTTTTATTTGCCGGACCATCAGGTTTTTAATGTATTCGTATCAGTAAAAAGGTTCTAACATTTCCGTCATTAAATCAACGTTTGGTAATTATTTGTTTTAGGAATTGTACGGACCACATTATGTCATACACAAAATAACAGATGAAATACTCACAAAGAGATCAAATATTCACCGACTGCACCATGAAGCACATTCATATATTGTGATATATTTTAATGAGGCGTATGATGTTATACTAATTATTTTGTACGTTATATTAATCAACATCGGTAATCTCTTAAACGGTGCAAAATACCAAACTGTACCTACAAGCAAGTTTGTGAACAATATATTGGAAGATTGAGTGACTATCTACAAAAATATATAATAAAATAAATAAAATATTAAAAAAAAATCCTATGACAATTAGAGAGTGTAAGAAAACCCTAATAAATTGGCTGCTAATCCAGACCTACAACGACATAGAAGGTCTCTTGCAAACACTTCAATAATGTAGTTAAGACACACACACGTACGCACGCACGCACATACACACACACAGACACACACATACATACACAAACACACACATACACACACAAACGCACACAAACGCACACAGACACACACATACACATAAACAACATGTCCCTATTTTTATAATTCTTCTTTTTTTATTATTTTCTTTTTATAAACTTTATTTTGATGTTATCAAGTTACGCACCTACTGTTATATGCCTTGTCATGTACATTAATCTGGTTATGAAGAGCGGGGTTTCCTAGCACAGGTATTTCATATACTTAAAAGGAGGCCCTTGCGTAAGATTGATTGTAAAAGTTTTAATGTGACAATGAAATAAATGTTTTTTTTTTTTGAGTGCATAGATAAAAGAAGCAATCGCGCATTTGCTGATGTGCATTTATCGTTTCTTTCCTTTTCAATAGGACTACGCTTGCAGAAAAGGTAGACTAAAAATAGTAGCATTTAAACAGGCTATAAGTTGAGAGAGTATGAGGTTATAGCAACTTTTAAATCAGGTGTTCTAGCAAGACAAATCGAACTATGCTCTCTAGAAGATACGATCATAAGACCGAATGCCGCAGTTAAAGAAATTGAATACGTTTCTTTTGGTAATAATTTATAAATGAGAATTATCAATTGATTACCTCAATTTTCTAAATATATGTGCATACGTAACCGTATAATAATTGAATTAACGGCATTATAATAAATAGCTACACTCGTACAATAAAGCCAAAACAAACATGGCGTGAGTGAGACTGTAATCGTTTATCAGTACCGAGCCAGGCCCGTCGAGTTGTTTGTTTAAAGCCAAATTAATTACACCATAACAATGGTTATATTGAAGCATTAATGGCAACTTAATCTTTTGTGTCACTTCCAGGTCACTTTGAGCTTAACAAAAGCTTTTCCAATATACTCTTTATTGGAAGAATAATAAGGGTGAATATCATTCTGGTAAAAGCAAATGGTTCTTTTTTTAATCAAGCAAAATAAATTCTTTGAAATTTTAAGTACCTAACACAAATACCTATATACATTAGGTAGGTATTTAAACTAAGAACCTATACCTACGTTTCTAACAATAATTTACAAAATAATCAAATGACATACCCTTTAGTATGATAAGTGCTAACATATTATATCTATATTACCACTACTAGTACCTAATCCTTAAATTTCGTAATTCATGTGACAATATAGGAAAGCACACCAGGATTACAAATGCCCAGAAAAACTGGTATTATTCTTCTGATACCTAATATCTGCTTAACTGTAACTGAAACATGACAATTACTACAACATGGTACTTAAATGATATAATGTATCGTATATTTTACAGTAGGTAGGTATGTATATAAAAAATAATAATTATAGTTTGCCAATTCATCCAGCCGACTTACCCCTTTTTACCGTCTGATAAATTACACGGAGTTACTCGTAACTAAAATATTCTATGTTATTACACTAAACGTAGAAATTTCTCGGCTCGGGTAGACGAAACTGCATATCTGAATTGTGTCGTGTTCAATGCGCGTATTATAGTTAACATTTGTGTGAAAAATACATCTACTTTCGTTATAGGAGGCAGCAATTTGCAATGATGGAGTTTAAAATAAACATAACTGAAACCGAAAATTGTGCCAATCGGATGGCAATCATATTTTTCAGCAAAGTTGTTTGACAACTTTTTATTTTCGTCTACGGCGTTTTACACCCTAACTGAACAGACTTGTATTTTTACAGTTTTATAGCAAAAAGGCAAAAACTAAAGGAATCCTTATATCTTTTTTCTTTTCATTCCAGTCCGTTGTATTTCCTAGGCTCTACCATATATTATTTACCAAATTTACTGAAATTCTGGCTGACTATAATTTCCGGCCGTACTACTTGTATGCAAAATAATAAGCTCCCAAAGTTTTTAAATAACGTCTTGTCTAACTTTTTAGCGTAAAAGCAAGATTCAAACCAGATTATTAAAAAGATTTTAGTTAACCACCGGCTACCGTAGAGTCCTGGCTTTTTAAAGTAATACCTATTTTTAAAAGCCGGTGTATTTATGGTAGAATTTCTGTTTCCAACAAGTCAAAACTTTTATTTACTATAACTCTCAACGATCATCTTGACGTCTAAAGTAAATGATCGATGGCTTAAGTTTTGCTGACTTTATAGTTTAGGACTCATGTTTCACTAACACTGCCTTCAAATTTTAGAATAAATGCTGCATTAATTTCTTATATAGGTTCTGCAAGATTGTCTTAAATATGTAGGTAGGTAGTACAGTACACTTTTCTTACATGTTTCTATTATACAACGTATTATTCAAAGACTTAGCGTTCTAAATTCCAATAACACTGTTCGTACCGAATTTTTCTTTTTTACTAACTGCCATCACGGTAAGTAACGGGACAAAAAAGCATTCTTAATAAAATGTTTTCTTTTTAAATCATATAAAACAAAAACCATACGAAACTCCTAACCACACAACACAAAAACCTTAACGATAAAAGACAAAAACAAAATGATAAATGTACCAACTTTTACTCCAAGTTGCCTTGTTTGCGGAACGAGGGCTGATAAATTCCCAAGTTATGCGTCAAGTAATCTTTGTTTTATGACTTTTCAAGCGATATAACTATTAAACACAAAGTGCTTAAAGCAAAGGCTTGAAAAATAACCATTAAATTATCTTAGGTTGTTTTGAAAGTAAATAGGAATACTAAAACTGTTAGGTAAAGAGCACCACTTTAGACGATAACAGTATAGATTTGTATAGATTACGTGTGTAAGTACCTAATACGACTACAGGTAATCTTCTCCATTTTTTGTACCTGTATAGTTCAGTCTTATGAGTCACCTACATCGTCTCACTGGAATTTATTTCAAAGAATTTTTCATCACGAATACCGTACGAAGGTTATGTTGAATTCCTACGGACTAGAACCCCACAAGAGGAGGAGGCATAAGGATATTCGGAGAAATGCACTAAAGAGCTTAGTGCCTCGTCAACACGCTTCCAAGGGTAAACAAGTCGTCCTCGTACCAAACTAAATACGTGGAACATTTAGTTTCCGTTTACCCAAATATTTGCTGCAAGTTTAGATATTTGGGTAAGAAATCTGCATGGCTTTGTACAGTATATAGCAAGAAAATAACATTGTTTGTTTGCAGCTTGAATACGACCGTAACCGTAGGCTCATCTTGATGTTTATTTTATGTCTTAGATTTATGTGCATTTTGTGTTAAGATATTGTGAAGTTCCCGGTATGACTATAGTTTCTCCCATAGCTAGCTTTTTGATGGAACATTGACTGGACTTTATATAGTAATTGCTTTGATTAAAATATATGCACTCTGTTTTTTAACTACCAAAGTATGTGTAAATCAATATTTATAGTTTAGCGACCTTTTCTTTTTATTATCTTTTTGAGCGTCTGCAGTCTGGCTAATAAAATCATAACTCTATTGTAAGTGGAATTATTAAAAATAGTCTGTCATTTGTTATGCTTGTAAAATTAGACTAAAAAAAAGAAATCACATGACTAACCGCATAGCAGTCAGAAAATCTAAATTCTCTGTCATTGCTCTGCATACAATTTAACAACGATTTGTGCTTGCGTAAAGATATTTTGCAAATGAATCCCTTTGAATGTAAAGTTCTAACAGCTTTAGAAGGCAATACAATATTTTTTGGTCACGTGTTTTTAAGTTTTTGTATGGTACATTATTTTTATTTTTTGTTGAACCCAAAAAGATAAAAAAGTGAAGTTGTAAAATTATAAACATAGGATCTATGATTTGTTTTTATCAGTTTCTTATCATCATCATCATCTGCTTTACCTTGTTCCTTACTATATTGTGGTCGGCTTCTAGTTTTATTAGTTACAGCTGGATACCAGTAGGACTAACTTTCATAAATCCGAAAACCCTTCTTCCTGAAGTCTTAATTATAGGCTAATAACCCTAAAACTTTCGATAGGCCCGGGCTTTATACACAAGCTTTAAATTCTTTGTATCAGTTATTTTCATCAACTAATCTATTCACATTACAGTATCATTAAGTAATCTAACGACTCACTAAGTATCGATATAATTAATTCGACAACCTTCTGGGAGATTATGATGCAATATCTCGGTTCGTTGCTCTATCTGCTCTAAAGTCGTAAATCAAACAAACATAATTAGATACAGTTTATATTGTTGCCATTTGCATCAGCGTTTAGGGTTCCTTGAGAGAAAATGGAAAAATTATACAATGGATGGAAGAAAATGTATGTATGGAACATCTTTATTTAGCGATAACATCAAGTTAGTTTAGTACATTTTATTCAGCTGACAGCCAAAACGTTTTGTCTGCTAATAAGTGGAATTGCAATAACAATTACCTTTTCTCTTTATGTGTTTCAGCTGAATAAAACAATACTGAGTCATTACTTTAGTGTTGCGGTTACAGAATGTTAGCTTATAAAAAACGTCGTCCATTCAAGCCTGCGATGAGTTAAAATATCCCAGGTTGATTGCAGTTCAAGGCAAAAGACCGAAGCAAACGGTTCGCAAAAGGTGATCCCGTCGCTTTGACGGGTATAAGCTACACGGGATAAAAAAGGCGACCGTATATAGTAATCTATCAGAAGCTGAAATACTGAGATGGAATCTGAAGAAATTTATATTTAAAGGCAACCATTACCTAGGTATATGCTATGTAAAAGCTACGTTAAAATTGAAGAAACCTTTCTGAAGAATAGTGCTCTTACTTTACACGAACAATAAGCCAGTTTCCTTAATTATGATATTAATCGATATTATTGCGTCGGTAAAATGATGAAAACAAAACCGTCTGATTTATATCAATCAGGTGTCAAAGAGGTAACCACAGATGTGTCTTCATTTTATTGTTCTTATAATGTTTATTAGGCTTCCTTTTATTTCTGTTTGTCATTTTCCGGTTGTTACGCTTCATATTAAAACCAGTACACCATAACAATAAAATCAGTGTGAGGACAAATATTGAGCTGACAACACGTTTGTTTTATTCTAAAATAACCCCATCAAGCAGAAATCGACCTTAACAGAATAACATAAAGAACATAATTGGTCCAAACGAGCCGCATTCCTGACCACCGAGCGAGCGATAACGAGAACAAAAGACGCTAATGACTTGCATTATTGTGTGCAAAATTATAGTAAAATCTTACGAAAACAACATTTAGAATAACATACGAATAAAACAGTGACGGTGAATAGTGAACAGTTTTTGGATATTTGGTGTCAAAAAAGAGACTTTGAGTGTTAAAAAACGTGCGCTACTTGTGTGTGAACTTACTAAAGACATTATAACACAAAATTAACCACAAAATATAAACATGGAAGCGGTAAAAACCGTCGAACAATTAATTAGTGAATTGGAAGACTATTATTTGCTCATTAATAAAGCATTACAAAATTTTAAGAAGAGTCCAAAGGCTCGCCTTACAAAAGGTTATTTAGAGGTTAAATTGAAATGTTTTGATGACTATTGGGATTCATTCCGGAACGCAAATCAACAATTACTGCGCTTAGTGCCTAAAGCCAACCGTAAAGACATGGACTATTTTACTAAAGATGAGTTTTCAAAATGCGAAGAAAAGGTTATGGAAATTAAAGCGGATATAGTAGACATGATTTGTTCACTTAATGAATCTAAATCAGTAAGCACTTTCAACACGTCGCAGTCAGCAGTAACACAACCAACTCAAGTCAAGTTACCAAATATTCAACTGAAAACATTTTCGGGTACTTACGAGGAATGGCCAGCTTTCCAAGATTTATTTATTTCATTGGTGGATAAAAACCCAACATTAAACGACGTACAAAGACTTCACTATTTAAAAATCAGTGTCACAGGGGAAGCTGAAGGTTTGTTGAAGTCTATACAAGTTACGGATAAAAACTACGCGTTAGCCTGGAATACATTAAAAGACCGATACGAAAATAAACCCCTTATTGTAACATCTATACTGAAGAGATTATTTAATCAAAGAAAATCACAAATACAATCGGCAAGTCATATTAAGTCGCTTCACGATACTACTTGTGAGTGCTTAAACAGTCTGAAGAACTTAGGTCTGAGTATTGAGTCATGGGACCCCTTGATAATATTCTTGGTCGTACAGAAGTTAGATGCAAGCACTCATAAAGAGTGGGAAGAATGTGTTACCAGAGAAGGAGAAGAATTGCCAAGGTTAATGTCATTGAAGAAATTTTTACAGTCAAGATTCCGTACACTTGAACTTACTATACAGTCCACATCGAAGGAGAAACCTGCAACAAAGGAACGTAGTTTACACATATCCACCGCTGAGAGAAGCTGTCCACTGTGCAATGAAAATCATGGATTATATCACTGTAAAAAATTTGGAAAAATGGAGCCAGCGCAGCGATCAGACTTTGTTAAAACAAAACTTATTTGTTACAACTGCCTAGTTCCTGGTCATACTCTTAAGAGTTGTCGGCTATCCACCTCATGCCAAATTTGTCATAGACGTCACCATACACTTCTTCACAAACCAAAGGCTGCCACAGAAGTTACTACTAAGGAAGCATCACCACCAAAGGTGTCATTACATGTGGCAGACAACACAGAAGAAATTCAGGTGAATACAATCACACAACCACGCTCATCAAACAAGAGCACGACCTTGCTAGCAACGGCAGTAGTCACAGCAAGAAGCGAAGATGGACACACTACTGTGCTGAGAGCACTCATAGATCCAGGGTCACAAGGTTGTTTTATCACAGAGAGCGCGGCACAAGCATTGAAAACAAAACGATATCCAGCACAAGCACAAGTTGTGGGTGTAGGATCGATGAGATCTAAATTGAAACAAGTAGTTCAGATCGAAGTACAGTCAAGGCATGAACAATTTAGTATGAAAGTCAGAGCATACATCATGTCTAAACAACTGACTACTCACTTACCTACAAAATCAATTCCTGCGGCCAACTGGCCTCATTTAAAAGGACTTATCCTGGCAGACCCGAGATACCATACACCAGGATCAATCGATATGTTACTAGGAGTTGATGAATACTCTCATATATTACAAAATGATGTCATCAAAGGTCCACCTGGATCACCATGTGCACAAAAAACAACACTGGGTTGGATCTTATTCGGCAAAGTAGACGATCATTTAAAACAAGAAGAAACACTGATGGTTATGCATCATAACTTTGAAGGAGATGAAATATTAAGAAACTTATGGGAAATAGACACAGATACCACCAGAAAATATACAAAAGAGGAAGAGTTATGTGAAAGTATTTACAAAGTTACATACAGAAGAAACAATGAAGGGAGATACATAGTCAAGTTGCCTTTCAGAACACAAACTAGTGAATCACCTAAGGGAAATACAAAGGAAATTGCACTTAAACGATTGCAGCTACTAGAGCGAAGGTTACACAAATCATCAGAATTAAAGAAAAATTACACAGAAGTGATTGAAGAATATTTGAAGATGGGACACATGGAGGAGGTTCCAAAAGAGGAACTCGCTAGTGAATCAGTATATTTGCCTCATCATGCAGTTGTGCGCTCAGATAAAGAAACAACAAAAACTCGAGTCGTATTTGATGCCTCTTGCAAAGGCACTAATGGTATCTCACTCAATGATGAGTTATTAACTGGTCCTGTTTTGCAAGAAGATCTTCGCAGCATTATAATGAGGTGGCGTACACACCAGATATGCTTTGCAAGCGACATTGAAAAAATGTATAGAATGATTTTGATAAGCGAAGAAGATAAGAACTTCCAGAGGGTATTATGGAGAACGAATACCTCTATATCTGACGAAGTTAAGCACTACAGGTTGCTGACAGTAACGTTTGGTACAGCGTCAGCACCATATCTCGCTGTCAAGACATTGATGCAACTCGCAGACGATGAAGGAGAACACTACCCAGTTGCTGCAAAAATAATCAGAGAGGATTGTTACGTCGATGACGTCATTTCAGGAGCCGATACTGTCTCTGAAGCAATAGAAGCAAGTACACAACTACAAACATTACTAGAAAAGGGCAAATTCAAATTACAAAAATGGTGTTCCAATAATATAGATTTCATGAAATCAATTGAACCGAGTTGTAGATCTGCAAAGGCGACAATAGATCTTACTCTTGATGGCACAGTAAAGGCACTAGGCCTATCATGGAATTTAAGAAATGATGAATTTCAATATAACTTAACTTTACCAACATCTTCAACATTCTGTACTAAACGTTCCATTCTAGCTGACCTACAGCGTTTATTCGACCCCCTTGGATGGATTGCCCCAACAATTGTAAGAATTAAACTGCTTTTGCAAAAACTCTGGTTACAGGGCATCGGATGGGACGATCGCATAAATAAAGACCTGGAAAGGGAATGGAATACTATGAGACAAGATTTGAATGCAGTACATACAATCAACGTTCCAAGATGGCTAAACACATTCAGTAACCAAACGCAAAACATATCATTGCACGGATTCAGCGATGCGTCGATGCATGCCATGGCTGCCGTAGTTTACTGTCGAGTTATCCAGTCAAGTGGATCTGTAAAGACATCCATAGTTGCTGCACGATCAAAGGTAGCCCCGATCAAACAAATCTCAATACCAAGACTGGAGCTATGTGCTGCCGTACTCTTATCAAAACTATTAAGTCATGTAGCTACAGCAATGAGAATACCATCCACATCTATCTATGCATGGACAGACTCAACCGTGACTCTAGCGTGGCTCTCAGGAGACCCACATCGTTGGAAGCTCTTCGTTGCCAATCGCGTCACAGAAATCTTAGGCAACGTTACTAACGAGCAATGG
The DNA here is from genome assembly GCA_905340225.1 of Abrostola tripartita. NCBI lineage: Eukaryota > Metazoa > Arthropoda > Insecta > Lepidoptera > Noctuidae > Abrostola > Abrostola tripartita. The sequence continues at coordinate 6,231,258 of HG996494.1, forward strand.
TATCACGTACAATCAGAGCACAATCCAGCTGACATAGCTTCACGTGGGTCAACAACTAAACAACTAAGAGAAAATAAATTATGGTGGTATGGACCACGCTGGTTATCTGAAATAGAAATAGAATTAAGAAGGCCTCAAAATATTCAAACCGATCTAGAAGAACGAAGGACAGTCAAATCTTACCTTAATGTGCCTGTGGATCTGAAAATAGAAAACAAGTTTTTAAATTTTGAAAATTTTGACAAGCTTAATGAATTAACAAGAATAATTGTGCACAGCACTAGATTCCTTAACTTTAAGAAGAAAATACCTGAAACAAAAGCAATTACAACACAAGAATTAGATAAAGCATTAAAAGTTTGCATCAAAAGGTCACAAAAGGAAAGTTTTGAAGAAGAAATAGAATCTATTAAAAAAAACAAACAGGTCAAAAAAAACAGTTCATTAAAATCATTAAATCCTTACCTTGACGAAGATGGTATTTTGAGGGTGGGCGGCAGACTCCGTCATGCTCAGATTAGCGAAACTAGCAAACATCCTGTAATATTACACAATAAAAATTATTTCACTTACCTAGTCGTCGCTGATGCTCACCAAAGTACGCTACACGGCGGTGTCCAGCTCGTCCAATGTACTCTCCGTTCACGGTTCTGGATCCTGAAATCAAAAACATTAATAAAAACTTACCTTAGAAAATGCCTGTTGTGTGCGAAGATTGCGGCCACAGGAAGAACGCAGATAATGGGTGATCTTCCCAAGGTACGCGTAACACCAGCGCGACCCTTCCTGCACAGTGGTGTAGATTTTTCCGGCCCATACGACGTTTTAATGTCTAAGGGTCGTGGTGCCAAGACAAACAAAGCCTATGTAGCAATCTTTGTATGCATGTCTACAAAGGCAGTGCATTTAGAACTCGTGGGAGATCTGACCTCAGAAGCTTTCATTGGTTCCTACAAACGATTTGTAGGTCGAAGAGGACGATGTACTCACATATACAGCGACCAAGGTCGCAATTTCATTGCTGCAAACAAGGAGCTGACAGAGGCGTGGAAGGCAGCCAAACTTGAACTCAAAGACGAAGTGGCAGACACTTTAGCTCGTGACGGAACTCAGTGGCACTTTATACCGGCCTACAGCCCTAACTTTGGCGGATTGTGGGAGGCCGGCGTCAAATCATTGAAATACCACCTAAAGAGAGTCATGACAAATAATCTGACGTACGAAGAGATGACCACCTTGCTTTGTCAAATTGAATCATGCATGAACTCACGACCCCTGACTCCCATAGACGACACTGACATAGAAAACACAGAGCCACTTACACCTGGCCATTTCTTAATAGGAGAAGCCCTAACAACTGTTCCGTCTCCAGACTTGACAGACGTCAATATTAATTACTTGTCACGATGGAAATTTACACAAAAACTACTGAATGATTTTTGGCATAAGTGGCAAATGGAATATTTGACAAGACTACAACAAAGACCCAAATGGATGAACCCAGTAGAAGAGTTCCAAGTTAACGATATAGTCGTGATCAAACAGCCCAACCTTCCTCCCGGAAAGTGGTTATTAGGTCGTATCATGGAGAAACATCCCGGAGCAGATGGCGCAACACGGGTGTATAGCGTCAAAAGTGGTGCAAATGTAACAAAACGTTGTATTACCAAACTGTGCCCATTAGTGAAATATAGTGAACTACTTAATGAGTCTGATTAATACATAATTATTCTTTCACATACAGGTTATATAATTATATACACTTACAATATTTATTGATTTTCAATGTTTATTTACTTAATCACTTTGCTAACAAACTCATTGATCAAACTCATTAATGTCATGATCTAAGCATAATTTAAATGTAAATTGATGATGTTGCATGATGTTAGATATTGTAAAGTATGTTCATAAAAGGGTCACGCCCCTTTTGGTGGGCGGTATGTTACGCTTCATATTAAAACCAGTACACCATAACAATAAAATCAGTGTGAGGACAAATATTGAGCTGACAACACGTTTGTTTTATTCTAAAATAACCCCATCAAGCAGAAATCGACCTTAACAGAATAACATAAAGAACACCGGTATTTACTAACGAACCTCGAGTTTGAAAGTACAGGAAAACTTTCAGAAAAGTGGATTTCGGAAAATGATTGCTTGGTTTTTAATTAAATTCCAGATGCCAATAAAAAAACACTAAGTGGGCTCCTTATCCCTGATATAATCGAATAGCTTCATGCCTAAAAGCTGCGTCTTCAACTGAGTAATTTTAATGGACTAGGTTCTTATTTTAATTAATGTGATTGGTAGACTAAAATTCTAGTACTTAACAACAACCAATCATAATGTAATGCTAATTTGACATCTTATATCAACCAATAAGCTTCTAGTGTTGGTATAAGCTGATTGGATTTCGATTCAGTAATGTCATCATACGGAACCTTAATGTCCCTTTATTAATCACTGTTATCACATACTGTTAAATATTCATCGACTTCGACATATTATTGACATGAAATTGTAATCCTAATTCATATCATATATTAGAATGATTACGTTTTACTTTAGGTATAGGTGTATGTATTTTTTAACCACGTGTAGTATTTGTTTCTAGGTACTTACGAGTATGTATTTAAAGCAACCAGGCCGGTTTTCGCAGTTTGATCTAGTTTTATGAATTATTATGTTTTTCTCCTTTAAAACTTGGAAATCTATCTTGGAAAGGTATCTTGGAAAATACAGTAGCAAAGAATTTGACTTTTTTTATTTGTTTGCAGACAATTCTATCATGTTAAAACAATTGATAAAAATAATCTAGTAATGCTTGTTGTTTCGGGGTACTACATACACCTATAGCTTTTAAAAGATACAATGTATTATAAGCGGCGTCGCCTAATACCTATCCTTAGACTTAATAACAAAGAGAAATAATTATATACATAATTATACACATTTAAATTCTACCTCCTTTAAAAACTATTTACAACTTAAATATAAAATTAAAATTAAAAAGCATCGAAGTATTCTTCCTCATCGTTGTCAAAAGGAAACGTGCCCAGAAGACTGGCAGCATTGCCACGTTGAATGGCAATACTGATTCTTTGACTTTTTTTCTTTCTTCTTTGGCTGCTGCTGCTGCGGAGACCCTTAAGCGGCGAAAATACAATAATCTGATTGGGAATTGTATTTTTGAGCCGTTTGGGGTCGAAACATTTGGGCCATGGGGTCCGAGCGCCCGAGCCTTATTTAAAGATCTTTCAAAACGTTTAGTCGATGCTTCGCGTGATCAGAGGGCTGGTTTGTTTTTAGGTCAAAGAATCAGTATTGCCATTCAACGTGGCAATAACAAAGAAAAATGGAATATAGGATGCGAAAGTAGAACTAAACCCTTACTATGAATAAATTAATATTGTTAATTTAATAACACCATAACAACGAGATAATTGTTATGATTATCATGATGATGTCGTTATGCACTTTGCATAACAGGTTCTCTATTATGAAAGTAGGTTGTCTTGTTGCATCATGTCCAATCAAGTTCATTAACATGTAGGTAAACGTAAAGTAGCTAATAAAGTACCTATTAGGTTTTATTCCTGATCCCTTTGAGTACCTACCAACATTAACTCTGAATTTTCCGTAATGAGAATAGGTACCTACCATGTACCTACTAGTACTACATCATACAAAAAGTAAAATTGTATTATCGTTTCAGTGATTTATAGCTGTAAAGGTATAACACTGAGTTGGTAATACCTGACGTCACCCATATGTCGTAAATACTAAACGGGAACTTGAAATTCGATGGGTCTGAACAGCGACGCGATGGCTCAGTTGGTTAGAACAGTGCCACGGTACGGCGAAGGTCGCAGGGTTAAGTCCTGCTCGTGTCAATCATTTTTCAAATTTCCTTCATCAATTTAAAATTGTATCGTTAGAATCTATATGCATGAAGTTATAGGTTTTTAATACAAAACATGCGAAAAATAACATCTTGAGGAAACCTGGATTCGATCATCTAAAATCGCCAACCCGCAGTGAGCTAGTGTAGTGACTCAATCCTTCTCCATACTGGTTTACTTTGCAGTGGAACATTAAAAGGATATTATTAATAGTTTGCAGAAGATTCACTTGTATAAAATGCTTAAGGCGTGTGTCAAGTGCATGTTACATGATGTTTAACCGTCTTGCGCCATAATAGCTTTACTCTTGAGTTGATTGTAGTATAAAAGGGTTATATACTATTGGACCAAAACTCTTTGGAGTATCTCAAATTGGCAATACAATCTGGTAAACTTTATAGACACGATTATACGACGATAAATTGCCTAAACACACTCCTAGTAACAACACATAAAAATGCATGTTTGTATTAAGTAGAATGACAATAACGGCGCCATTACTATTAAATGTTGTTTGTAAACAACTTTTTTTTCTGAATAATATGACAAATCTTGTAAACTGGTTAAGGAAATACGGAAGTTTGGAAGTAGGCCAATGATAATTTACAAGGTTAATGCAATATAACCTCTGATAGTGTTTGGAGTACATACATCAATAAAATAACGTCTGTAATTCCCGGTTACACCAACCAGAGCCCTTACCATGAACACTTAAAGCAGGACATTTTCCGATGTGGAGGCGAGACGCCGCGCGCCGCTGCGTGCATTGTATTGTGTCGTCTCGCTTCCCCAACGGAAAATGTCCTGTTTTAAAAGGGCAAGTGTGTTCGCTTCTCTTCGCTCATCATGATTGGGCATAAATCCCATAGGTGGTAAACAGGTTTCGTCGTCTTTTACGAATCGCTTTCTTGGTAACGGAAGTGGACTCCATTCTTAATCCATCCCCTGTGGAATACAATAGAAGATTAGACTATTAGTAGCTGGTAGATATAATCCAAAGTCATTTTGTAAAAATTAATCGTAGGTCAGTAACCTCAAAATAATTATATTTACGAGACAAGACTTGAGTGACTCCCATTCGAGTGATGTTTAAGGTTTTATTCAGAGTTTCAGCTTTAAGACAGTTGAACTCAACTATTTAAATATAAATGATATTGTCATGGATTAAATTTTTGGCTACATTATAATAAACAATATAGAAACAGGTACCTACGGAACACTTAAACTTATTCTCATTAACAAACGAGAACGACATACCCAAATCTGTATACATTTTGTATGCTGTAAGGAAGCAATACGAATGAAGATAACCTTTCCAATGGGCTTAAAAACGTATAACATTGTGAAATAGTTTTTAAGCAAAATAAGTCCATATTACATAAAGATACAAAACAGAATTATTATGTACCTATTCGATAATACTACAACGTCAACGTCCCTGTATTCCAAACAGTGAAAATTCTTTATTTTGTGACTGATGTAATAAAAGCATTATAGCATTCCCATTGAAACAAAATTATCATTAACAATTTTCACATATTCTGATAGGAGAAATTTTGTTCTTGTACCAACAGATCGACGATGATACTTTTCAGGAGTATTAGCCAAAATCAGAGATTTAGAGCTTTGAGTAAATTTCATCGAACGTATTTATAAATTATTTTTTTTTGGTAGTCTTATAACATCGATATCTTCTAACTTTAGAAGGTGTCAAAGTTATTATTATCACCAAGGGCGGGTTGCTTCAGCTTCACTAGACGCACACTTAAATGTTAAAAATGGTATTAAACATTTTGTTTTCTACTAGCAGCCCTAATAACGCCGACAATCGGTTTTTATGCCACGAAACAACGCTTAACGTTTTACGTACGTTAATAACTTCCCTGTCCCGTGAGTCACATGTGATACATGGTCATTGTTTAACTATTGTGTCTGCATCGTGGACAGTGAAGTGGTTAAACATCTTTTGTAATATTTCTTTTTTGACAAACATATTTATGTAACCTGAACAAACTGTTAAAAACAACCCGCCCTAAGAGTTCAGATTAGGTACGAGTATAATCCTTATTATTAGATTTTAAATTGATATCTCCATAAATGACCAAAGTAAAAAAATACATTGTATATTTGAAGAATTTAAAATTGCCCCACTTATAGGTAACAGGTACCGTCCCACTTCTTTTAAGGGTAGCAACATTATCATAATTTGACAATCAGGTAGGCAATATGTGAGGCAAAGGTCATTTTTTTCTCATGTTATTTCTAAGATAATACAAATAAACCATTTTAAATTTGTTATCAGTTACCGTTAGGTAATGAATTGATTATACCAGAACATTTATAGTTGTGAAATAGTTATGACATACTCATGTTTAAAAAAATATACATATGCGCTCTGTTAGGCTTAACTGAATTATTTAAAATAGTTCCACAATTTATGGGGAGTTTGTGGTCGACTTCCTTAGTTTGAATACTAAAATATCTATAAGGACTTAGAGCCTTGGACATCTGTAACCTGACTTTGGTGTATTGTTACAGACTGAGTATTGAGTACGTATTATCCGACTTAGAAGACACACTTTCTATCTTTCAGTTTATACATAGGTAACTAGGTGCGATAAGTGAAATGCGTCGTAGTACACTCTCACTGACTATTATGAGTACGGTTATCATACTTGTTGATAGTAACAGACATTTATTGACACAGTTTCACAGAAGGTTAGAGTATTATGGGGTTAGGTAAACTACTTTTAATTTTCACCATTTACCCAGAGAAATCTTGGAAGAAAGATGAACAACAAGGTGTATTTACTTTTCGTTTTTCATTTTGCCAAGAGCAGAGCAGGTAGAAGGAAGATAATGTTTTATTTTCTCTTCCATTGCCGGAAAAGAGAGTCAGAGGTGACGAATCTGATGTGCGCTTAATAATGGGCTCACCACTTATTTACATTTGATTTACGTAGGCCTTATGACGAACGGGGAACCGTGAATTGTTTAGAATCCATTTAAAGTAAACCAGTCTTGCTATTTAAAGACATCACTTACGAACTCACTTCTAAATCCGCGGTGAGATTCGACTAAAGCGCATAGTAAGGTGATGTGCTAAATGACAATCGAGATGATGTTAGCGTTTCAGAATAGCATAGCAGGTGTGATGGTACGGATATACAGACGAAACAAATGAAGATTACCTCTTAAGCTTTTCCCGGATTGGTAACCACCCAGTTACAAGTAAACATGACTCTCAATGTTTGCCACAATCAGATAAGCTAAAATTAAAAGCACAATCGTAATCAAATTAATACATGCGGTTAGAAGGATACATATACCACCTAATTTCACGAGAAATCGTACTTTGGATCTCAGGCAAATAATAATCATATTTATCAATTTCTTGTGGTTTAGCACATAGATGATAATTTTAATGAATAGGATTAAATTATCAAAGGATGTATTTATTTCGATAAAAAAATATTTTCTTGCCTTGTTTCCTCGTTCAGTTCTAAAAAGTGATTCGTTCAATTAATCGGGTGTATCAGCCTTCGTATTTAATATGTACTACTTAAGCATAATTACAATTTCGGCCTTTTTCTGAATCTAGCCATATGCACACTTAACCGGCGCGACCGGAGAGACCAGGCGCATAGGTTAACTAAGAAAGTCGATATTGACATTGAAAACGTCATATTGGTACGATCCTTGAGTACCTACTGTGCGGTGCTTGAACCCACAACCTTGTGCATATGAATCCGGTCCGTAAACCTAAGAGCCATCGCGTAATCGATTATTATATACAAAATATTCTTTATGTTGATAACATTACCCGAATGTACATTAATTACAACAGAATTTACGCATAATAATAATATATATATATGATAATAATAATAATATATATGATAGCATGTTTATTAAATAAAACGGCAGGCAGTTAATTAAAGTAACCGTGTATAGATTTTTTTGAATACCTAAGATTAATGAGAGCTTTAGATAATGCAAATTTATTTTAATCTTTAACGTCTAATGATTTAATCTTTATCATTGTTTTAGCATCCAACCTATAAGAAAGGTCCTACAGATTGAATTTGATATAATTTTATTTATCAACGAGATTAACTGCTGTGGAAATAACGTTCAGTATCTACAAAAATACTCTTTTATAAAAACAACTTACTGATAAGAATAAATCTAAAATCTTGAAGTGAGATTTAAGTGAATGCTAGACATCGATCTTTATGTGACCTCTCAGGTCATAATCGATCTATGAATGCAAAGTCCTACAAAGTTGGTTTTTAATAACTATTTATAGAAACTGATCTACATTTAAATGTGCGTGACATCAGGAAGAAGGAAATAACTGCATATACATAGATAGGTACCTATAGAGACTGTGCATTGACCTTTATCATAGGGCTTTTGTAATCATAAAGCATAGAGGTTGATTTAAAATTCTCTACTGTTACGGAAGTGTCAAGAATTTACTACGTAATTAGATTTATTACATACATTTTTTCTTTTGTTTCGTTTTTATAGTAACTATACTTAAAATTACAATAAGATTCGAATACTTTTAGCTTGGAAAAAAATCACAGTACTAGACACAATTTTAACATGTATTTTTTCCAAAATAATATAATATAATATAATTTTTATTTATTTCTCTCAAAAAGTACATTATAGTTCAATAAATTAGCTTAGCGTAGACATAGCTAAAACATAACTTTTTGAGAGCTGGAGTCCGCACTAGGTTCTAGACCTGTATGACGGATCTCCAGGCTCTCTTACTCCTTACAGTCTAAAGAGGTAAACAGCCAACGTGAAAACTTTACATCATCAACAATAATGTACTGTGTAAAAAGGATGAGATATTAATTTAGTGTACCATATGTTAGTGTGTGTGTGCGTGGGAGTGAGTGAGTGGATGAGTGTGTGTGTGTGTGTGTGTGTGTGTGTATGTGTGTATGTGTGTGTGTGTGTTTGCGTGTAAGAAAAGTATGTGCATTCGAGCGTATGTGTGTAAAATCAGCTGAATCTATTGTAGTGTAACTATAATTTTTTCTGTCTCTGTGTAGTCTAATTTGAAAAGCCAATTTGTTACAGTTTTTTTGCATTCAGATAGGGTCAAAGGATAAATATTTAAAGTCTTATTAATTTTGTTATAAACATAGTTACTGAGGAAATAAAAGCAATGTTGAGCCAAACTACATTTAACCAGTCTAGGGGGACGAGCACTATATTTACGTCGCGTGTTATCAAATTTATTAGGATCATAAGGAGTCATAGAATGAGTGGTAAGAATAAGGTTAAGAAGGAATAATTTTCGGACTGTGAGAACATTGCAGAGTGAGTATAGACTTGTAGTAGGGAAAGTGTAGGGTAATTTCCATCCTACTTTTAGTATCGCTCTCTGGGCACGTTCCAACTTCAGGAAATGAGTTTTAGTGGAACCGCCCCAGGAAACAATACAATATTGGATAATGGATTGAGCAAGAGCTAAATAAACAAGCCTAAGGACTCGTACATCTGCGACATGACGAAGGTTCCTAAAAATGAAAATTAATTTGCGAAGCCTGGATGTAAGAGAGTCAATGTGATTGTGAAAAGAAAGAAGGTCATCGATTGCTACTCCTAAATATTTAATCGAGTTGCAGCGGCTAAGGTAAGGACAGTTACATTGATTAGAAGGTAGGACGTCACAGGAGTGAGCTGAAAGGGAAAGCGAGGTTGAGGTGGATTTGCCAGTATTAGATAAAGCGAAGGTGAGATATTGCGTCTTGTCAGCGTTCAAGGTGAGTAGGTTTTTAGTTAACCAGCTTGTGACAGAATTGAGACCTTGTTGAGCATACTCAAAGACGGCTTCCCATGACGCGCCGTGAAATATTAGGGCTGTATCATCGGCATAAGTGAAAATCGACCCGTTAGAGAGATTAAGTTGACACAGATCATTTATGTATATAAGAAATAAGGTCGGGCCGATAATACTGCCCTGGGGCACGCCATAGGATATAGGTAGCTCGTCACTAGTCCATTCACCGATCCTGACGCACTGCCGTCTTCCAGTTAAGTAACTCTTAAAAAGCGAGAGTTGGCTGCCTCTAATGCCGATTTTCTCTAGCTTATCTACAAGTAAGGGGACAGAGATCGTGTCGAACGCCTTTGCCAAATCTAAAAAGATGCCGACCACTTTTAAATTGTTGTCTAATTTTGACACTATTTCATTGGTCAAGTTCAAAACGGCATTACTAGTAGAGATGCCAGAGCGAAAGCCATATTGACATGATGATAAAAGTTGATTGTGTTCCAAATATTTCATTAATCTATTATTTAACAGTCGCTCTAGCAGTTTAGACAATGTGGGCAATATAGATATTGGTCTATAGTTGTTCGGCCGATCTCTGTCTCCTCCTTTATGAATGGGTTGGACGATAGCGAGCTTGAAGTCATCCGGGAAAATACCAGTAGATAAAGCCAGATTGCAAAGGTATGTTAGCGGGGGAATTAAAATATTCTTAAATTTTTTGATGATACTGCCAGAGATATTGTCAGCACCTATTGCACAGTCAGTTCTTAATTTATTAATCAGATGCTCTATTTCGGTTTCATCCGTATCCAATATGACAAAAGTTTTATGAAATGACGGAAGAGTTGCCACCATAGCGTGTGTGTCAGAAGCAGTCTGTACTATAAATATTATTTTCTAAAGGAGATCTGGACCATTTGTTCTTAAAATACCTTATTCGATACTTACATTAAAACCGAGCATAGTAAGTAAAGCTATGTCCAAGTATCGTACGTCAATCTTAAACAAAATAGCCTGTTATAAACTTATCCGGCTAACTTAAACTTTTTGACGTCGACAGAGTTTAGTAAAAAGGTTGGTTGCATGTTGCGTCTTTGTTCTGGATAACTTTGAAACTAAGCAGACTAGATACTTAACTTAAGTTAATAAAGATAACAAAGTTGTAAAGTTATTTTTCAATGTTGTTCTGTTACATTATAAGCTTTTTGAACGACGATAAAATTCTAAGGTTGCGTTGCTGCTTTTAGACCACCTACACTGTTCTCACATAAATTATTGAACTTGTCTGGACTTTAAAAGAGACCTTGACCCCTAAGTGAGTTTCGGTATTTCTTCTCAGAGGTAGGTAGTCAGTTAGGAAATGCCGACACCATCATTCTATTTTATAAAAAAATGACGTGTAAAAGTGTTTTTTTAAAACCTATTTGCTGAAATAAAATCATTTATCATTTATCATATTTGATTTTCAATTATGCATAGCATGTATTTAATATTTTATTGAAGTTCGTGTTGAAAAGATTACTCAAATTACAAAGCAAGTGAATAAGACAGTAAACAAACAATTATTATGACTAATTAGGAGATGTTCTCTAGAACATCGCCGTACTCTAGTATAGCTGAGGTCAAAAACATGTTAAACCAACAAGAATGCAAAAAATGTGATATCACTGCGTTGAATTAAGGTTAACTTGAATCTGATACTACAAACAGAATGTTCAAATATAAAACTTATTCTGAGCTAATTGAACCGAAAAACAGAACTACGTATACATTTACTTCTAGAAACTTCTACGTAGGCATTATTATTAAAATGATAACAAAATTTCTCCAAGATTTAACGAGGTATAAGTATCAGATCAAGGTAATCTGATAAAATTTCATAACCGATATGAGAATATACATATACCTACCTATCTATGACTGTTTTTATAGTGTTATCTGAAAGTGAAGTAAACACTGCATGTGACATACCTCGCGGCTGGGTGTTATTAATACGTTACGCTTAACACTCCACTAGAGACAGCGGTCTGAAAGACCTGGGAGAGATTTTATAATATTTTTGGAATTCCGATTTTAATTTGGATGTTTTTATAACCAACGGTTACGGTATTGTATTAGCTTTAGCATGTGTCTGAATAAATAAATAATTTTGCTGAATTTATGTGCGTATAGTTTGTGTTAGGTATTTTACTGAAAAATCCTATTATAATCCCAACGATCAAGCATAAATAATTGTAAGTATAACAAAGGCCTAGCACTACCTAGACAGGTGCAAGAATAAATACACTGTATATTATAAATTCATTATTGGCACCACTACCATACTTAACTAATATTCCGCTAACTAGTCGCAGTTACACAAGAAGTTAATTAATTAAAAATAATTTTTTGCGTTGTGTGTTGATCTGATATTAATACTTAGTGTTATTTGACCTGCTTACAACGCAGTAATTTGACGCTTAAATGTGCCAACAACTTTTTTTTTAAGGTAAATAAGTACCAATAACTTTTTGCGTTGTATTCGAAGTAAATTAATCAAGTATGCTCACATACTACATACCGCATTTTGTTTGATTTTATCAGTATCCAAAAAAATATTGCTTAACCCATAATATTGATGTGCAACTTGCATTGCATTTTAGGGAAAAATAGTAGATCTGATGAAGATCTCAATGCACACGCTAATACGAACTATTGCGAATGCGCAGTTTTAAATCTAAATACATTTTTTTTAATAATGTCGATTGTTTTTTACCTCTCTCGGCTTAAAAGACCGGCCCAATGACGCCGTGTTAAAGTACTTAACATCGTCGTGGCTATTAATACAAATGCGACCTAGTCCGGCTGACTGTTTGCATTCGATTCTTACCGCGAGTGCACGCTTGATCGATATAGATCGTAATTTGTACACGTTTTCGTATTGTTTTACGAGGCAACATTGAACAGTGTCGCGTTTTAGGGTTGGGAGTTATTTAATAAGGTAGTGTGGGACTAACTGAGTGCCTTGTTATAGTGGTTGATCATTTACCAAAGAAGGACGTCTTTTTTAATTGTGAGTATTTTATTAACTTTTACCTATTTTTTTACTTATTTATTTATTTTTAATATAATTATATTTTTTTACAAATAGTTACAGCATTATAAATATATGTTATTTGGAGATGACTTAAGCCATGAAAAGTTTTTGTCAAAAAAGAAAAAAAATCTTTACTGTTTCTAAAAAAATAAACTTTTAAATGTAACAAACATCACATTTTTATAAAATAAAACCAGATATATTATTATTATGCATTTTGTAATAGATACCTAAGTCAGGTGTAAAAGCTATATTACAAACATCTCATCTTTACGTATAAAATTACCTGTAGCCAGTTATATATTAGATAGATTACATATACCTACAATCTATGTACATATGTAGGTACATCATTATTATATATTTGTTTACTTTGTAAGATAATAACATAACTACTTAATATAATTTACTGAATTTAAATCTTGTTATGACGCAGATCCAGTCAAAATGATGATTGCTAATATTGAACCACAAAAAAATCACTACTGCATTAATCATAATACCAAACATCTTATCAAAGGGTGAAAAGTATTTACTCTTCGCCCCTTACTCCGGCTGTTTGGCAAACTATGGAGCTTATAGGCAACTATATCTATAACAACAAACTATAGGCAACTACAGGCTTTCTGGGATTAATAATAGTTTATGATTAGGGTTTATTGTACGTCCCTTGGATTCAAGCTTTTTTCGTATCAAATTGCGTTATAAGTGGTTTTACTCGTATTGTGGTATAGATAGAGTTACTTTTACTTTTAAGAGTACGGTGAAATATTATTATTGAACCCTTTATTTGACCTTCTCGTAATATCATAATATATTTGGAAGAGCAACAGGTAACTAAATCCTAATTTTAGATCTGACATTCAGATAACATTAGATTGTTATTTGTTCTATGCAGATGCGTTTTTTATGCTCCATTGATTTGTTATTTTTACCAGACTGCGCCAGAAGGTGGGTTATTTGCATATTTTTTTGGAAATAAGTTATGAAGGCTACGAAACATTAGGTAGGTACTGTGACTTTACTACTTATTAATAGCCATTAATTTGATTTTTAAGTACCAACTGTATTCATATCTCTTAACAAAACAAACCTAAAATAATTATAACATAATTCCCATAGAATTAACATCTCGTCATAACACACAACAACGCTACGAAATTGTGTTCGTAGCGTCTTATAACAGACAAGTTGAATATAGGTACATAATAGGTATACGTTTTTGTTTAAGCATCAAAGAAAAACTGAAGAACATGTGTATAGGTAAATAAAAAATAGATAAAAACATCCAGATATCTAGTTTTTTTTTTGTATATCGTATCAACGTTTGGCAGCCCGATCTGCGCGTTGATTATCCTAGAATATCCAGTGAGGGTTAAAAATTGTTCGAATAACCTTTCAATTCCTTTGTTCAATTACCATTACCACTTCTGATGTTATAGAATAAGAGGGTTACAATTTCATGAGCTTTGAATGTGTTGTTCTGTTGAACAATAAAATTGAAGTCGCAAGCAATCGATATAATTGGTTAGATTTCAAGAGATTTGCATTTAACTTGTTTTATGCTATCTTCTCATTTAATCGTACCTACCCGATGTAGCATTACGTATGGCATATTTAGTTTTTTTATCGTTTTTTTAGGACCGATTGTAATAAGAGAGTAGTGTCAAACGTTATACATACTTGGTTTGCATACTTGGTTTTGTTAGGCACGATTGTTTATCACCGGTCATAAAAATCTTAATCGATAAATACAAAACAAAGCAATTGTAGTTTGACAGCTTGACGTAGGACTTTTACGTGGAAACAGCATGTTTGAAGTACAATGATGCTAGTTCAGTCAGATAGAATTCATCTAACAAAGATGAAAAAGTTAGTAAAGAAAAAAAAATACTAAAAGTTCACACTTTTAGTAGGAATTGTAGGAAAATTTCTGCCTCTGACCAACTTCTTCAGATTTATCTACGCATAAGTATACCTATAGGCAGATAGGTATAAACTTTTACTGCAGTGTGAACTCTGCAAAATTTAAACTCACATTATAAATATATGTACACTGTAATTTATCTGTCCGAATGCAATTGTTTCTTGCATGTGTTAATCACATATTGTTCTTAGTACTCTGTAACTATGTATCTTACATGTAACTAAATATATTAATAAATAAAAATCATATCTAATAGGTACTTAAGTTTATTAAAACTAGTTTTTACCAGTTCAGATATTTCACCACAATTTTGTCACAAATACAATTCCTCCAACGTGATATTCAGTTATCTCAAAGGCCACAAAATAATTATAATGTTTACAAATATTTTGTGTCAAATTTGTTCGTACCAATGTCGTAGATAGTAATAATTTGTTTATTATAACTCAGTAGGTACAACATACGTTGTTTTCAATTAAGATTAAAGGGTCCGAAACAATTATTACATGCATATTTTTTGTATGTTTTAAACTCTGTATAGTCTGTGTGCTATACGATTAATAGTAAAATAATGTATTTTTATATTCATTAATAACCAGAGTACCTAATACTACTATACGTAAGAAAGTAAAAAACAATAATCTCTTACTGATTGTGATAAATAAAAAAGGTAAACAATGATCCGCAGCGGGATTAGAACAATTTATTTTTGTCGCCAAAAAGCGAATCTTAAAAGGTACGCACTTACAATACTTACGTTATAGGTACTTCTATCTAAGCGCGATGCCAGACTTTCTGTCAAGCTGCTCTTTATTAGGTAATAAAAAACAAAATATGATTGTAGCGTGTGTAGTCTCGCCCTAAAAAATCAAAGCACAATGCTTAGGCGTGAAGCCGACTGATGTTTTGAACCGTAACACACTTATATTACACAATATTTAAAATGCTCTAGAAACATAGATCAAAGGTGAGGCTATGTTTTCAAACAAAGCACATAAAAAATATGACCGCCAAAGGTTAATGCCTTACATTTGATTACTATTAAGACTCTGCCCCTTAAACTCTCGAAGCAGAACATTTTCCGTTATTGAAGCGACAATTTAATACCAGGGTCTCGCTTCCACGACGGAAAATGTCCTGCTTTAAGAGTTCATTGTAAGGGGGCTGTACATAGTGTGGATACATGATTGATAATAACTACAATAGCGGTTTGTTGATATTAAGATATAGTGTAAGGTTTATTACATACTTATCTTGTTCTGCGATATGTAATGAATCAATAAACTGCACAAATAGGTGTTTTATTAGGTACGATTTATACTACCGTTGATATTTATTTACCTATTAGTATTGAACAATGAGTGATGAATAAATGTAGCGTAAACAACTATCATGTCTGTTATGGCCTCTTTAATTTATTGCTTGTTATTTAATCGTCTGGTATTTTAATATCAGACGCTTAAATAATGAACTTGTGATTGGAAGCATGATCAACCACGTACCACATAATTTCTGTAAGAAGTGTAGGGTGTGACATTATATCTCTCATACTGAGAACGATTCACTCCTCTTTTATTGACGCCACGCCGTCGCAAATAGAACACAGTAATTGAAGTAATTACCATGTCCCATTAAACATTCTCAGTGTCTATTGAGATAGAAAAAAGGTCAAAGATTGACCGCTTAATGTTGGATACTATATTCAAAATACATCATTTGAAAATTTCGAGATGTATTGCTTTTATTGCCTTATTTAATTGGTAAAAAAATACCTACAGGTAACATGCAATTTTAGCTAATGATATATTTTGTTATCATTCTCCTTTCGTCGTACATATAAAAGGAAAGATCAGTGCTCTAATTACAGCCCAACGAGTTGCTTAGAACACAACAGGAAAATATGGAGATCCATGTTTTTATTGGTAGAGACAGCACAATAATTATTATCTTTACATTTCTACGGTCGAGTCGTTTGTCCGAATAAACGTCGACTAAACACACAGGAAACTATCAATTCACTTCATGAAGCAAAAATTGGGTTGATACTAATTAGCATGGAACTGTGTGTTATAAGTCCGTTAACTGCCCCCTTACCATGAACTCTTAAAGCAGGACAGTTTGCTTTGTGGAAATGAGACGCCGCGTTACACTACAGGTAGCGGCGCCTCGCTTCCACATCGTAACCAGTCTTACTTTAGGAGTTCATGGTAAGGGGGCTGTTCGCCAAACAAAGGTATCACGTTTTTCGACATTTCAAACAAGTCGAAGACGTGAAATCTTTAAAACATTTCAATGGTAATAAAACATTGACAGATGGTTATTTATTCTTCTTTAATATACAGTACAGGGATTTTAAACTAAAAATAAACCACTGCACAAGTCTTGGCAACACATCAATGGGATAAAATATTGTTGAACGTACGAACTTATGAAATGTAAATGTTTTGACAGTATGTATTAAAATGTTATACTATTGTTTATTTTATTCCTACAAATAAACAAAGTATTACTTCCTCGTAGTTCCATACTCCTTCAGAAAATTAACACTATTACTTGGCTTCTTCTTGCGGTGCCTCTCCGCTACTGGAGGTTGGCCGTCAGCTCCGCATATCTCTTCTTGTCCCTCGCCTGACGAAACAGTTCTTCTACGTTGGCGATACCGGTCCATTGCCTAACGTTTCGGAGCCAAGACATTTTCCTTCTTCCGACGCGTCTTTTTCCCTCAATCTTTCCCATCATTATCGTCTGGAGAAGATGGTAACGCTCATGTCTTAATACATGTCCCAGATAGGCTACTTTTCTGCTCTTGATATACATATATATTTTTTATATTTTTCCTTGGCTTCGCCTTCTTTAATTAAACTATCATTGTGGTGCATAGCACGTCCGCCAAGAACGTAATAACCTAACATTATGTTATAACAACCTTTTTGTCGGCGGAGAAGTACGTAACATAAAGTAGATGTAAGTCTTTCAGAAAACGTGATGTTTTCATAGTGCCTACTATTATTTCATCAAATACTGTAGACTAATTGGATTGTTTCGGACGAAACGGTTACGTTTCTATTTCTTTCTACTTGTTATAATACTTTTAGGTTGTTATAAGACAAACAATATCTTTTTTTTCTCCTAGTTATGCCTTCAGACTAAGGTTGAATTCTAATATGGTATATTCACTATGCTTTTACGCGCAGAAATGCCTGAAAAGATTTCACATAGGTAATAAAATTCTTCCCCGATCCCCAAGCCGCTTGCCAAGCGTGGGGATTATGGCAAAACCCCCTTCTAAAAGGAGGAGGCCTTCGTTCAGCAGTGGACGCCTTACGGCTGATGATGATGAATAAAATTCTTAGCCAACTTACTAATACCGAAGGGTTAATAGACGACAATATAATAAATACCGATCTCAAAATCAATATCGGTACTAAGGCGCATAGATTCAAATACCAAGTAGTTCTTGTATTATTTGGTCTGAGCTTAGGCGTGACAAATTGTGGGCTCCACCCTTATTTAACATAAAATTGCGCGTACGCGTCCTAACTTATCGCGATATTTGCTATTGGTTGATATACAAGCCAATTGGTGGCTTCAATTAGGCAGAAAGGCCCGTATCGTATCAAAACACAAATAACCTAGGTATACCTAATTTGATTTCTAATATTATAAAGGCAAATGTTTGTGAGTGTCTTTGTGCGTTTGGATGTTTGTTACCTCTTCACATTCAAAAGGCAGGACCGATTTTGCTAAAATTTGGTATGGAGGTAGCTAACACCCTGATCAACACATAGGCTACTTTTTATCCCGTAAAAATGTAGCGGGTAACACCGCTGGGCGCAGCTAGTCTACAATATGTTATGATGCGGAAGTGACTCTAAGAATATCTTCATTGTCGCCCTATTTCCGCGTGCGTTATCAATTACTATATTATTATATTTAATTGTATTAGTTGGAGTAGACATATCACGTCAGTATGTTCAGGGGAATAGCAACTGTGTCTATTCTCAACAATCTCACAATCTTAGCCAACCACTATGTTATGTCAAATAATGTTGTTACCTTCTCCTCTGGTGTGATTCTCGTAACGTTTTAGAACTCTAACCTTAGACGACACTTAAATCATGCTAATATTATTCTTAATCATCAGGTCTTCACGCTCCAGATACTCAGTTCAAGATTTTATCTTTAGTTTATAATAAAACATTTTTTTTACAAACAACATGCGACCCCTGTCCGATTATACGATAATATTAAACAAATAACAAACAATACATATGAAATTGCACAATGATTTATTAGTTTTAAACCTAAACAGCAAGTTTATGATAAAGGAAATTTCAGTTTTTTTTTTAAATCATCTCCCCATTAGGAGCTCTCCTGTCTCATGGGTACGTTTTACAACCATGAAATACCATATGCACAAACACTCAGGCTTAGGACCAACATCTGCGGATCACACAAATTTTTGTCCCGTGCGTGTCTCGAATCCGCAACCCTTAGCGCAGCAGTCCGATCACTTGGCCACTACACCAATCTGAACTAACCAGCCAATGACTGGCTGTACTCTGTATTTAGGTACCACTGGTTGAAATTCAACAGTAAACATAATTCAATGGCAGAATTTCGACCACAGGATAAAAACTATAAATAACTTTCTGCAATTCTCCTCAGCATACGACAAATACTCTACCTATGCCTAATTTCAAACTCCTTCAAGAGTACCTACATAGTTCATAAATAATTAGCGAACAAACATTAACCTCTTGTAGTTCAAGTTGTCACGTTATCTTTAACTTTTAAGTACCAAACTCGTGAACCGAAAATTAAAGGTTATCGCAAATACTTGTACCTAATACCATAGATACAATTTCTTATCTTTTGTGGGTGTTAAATTAATATTTAAATAGTTTGAAACCGGTAGGTATTGTAGGATAAAAAGGATGGGTGGCTACGTTACTGAAAAACAGGATTTACGGTCCATATTTCCGAATATCTGTTTGCGGATGAATGGAGCAAAATTATTCGTGTATGTCTGGTGTTTTGTGAGAAAAAGTTAGTTTTTAATATTGTAGATATAATGTACTAAATTGTTTCAATGTTAATTATTGTAACTGGCGTTATTAACTATAAATAAATAAATTTCTCATGGCAGCCTCAAAATAATTTTCTTAACATTATTTCTTCTAAAAGAACTTTTATTAACGTATGAAACTTACATACTTGAATATGAATTATAAATATTATAATACGTCTATTATATATAATATTCCAGTCGTGAAATGTTTTACTTACCACCCTAACTTAATTATTTATAATAACTTACTTTTAACATTTATCAATGGGTTTTCAAATTTGAATTTCAAGAGCTGGTATAAAAATTAAAACAAACTCATCATAAACAATAGCTACGGTATAAAAAAGCAAGTGTAGAGCGCGCATGATGCTAGTTCAATTAAAATTTTGTATAACTTATTCCACTGTAGCGAACACAATCATCTGAAACTTTAACTCAAACGCAAAACCCCACAAAGCCGTACGAGCTAATTTATTACTCACTCTTGAACTTTGTTAGCATGCGTTATATAAGGCACATTATTTTACATGCATACCATCAAGTCTATGATTCCCGAAGATTAGATGAGATTGATAATGAGGTTAGGATAGCTTGTTCTCTTAACAAGGAATCTAAACCCCCTGATTCGCCGCTCATAATCCCATGTAGATAAAAAATACCGAAGCTTATGCCAGTCTTAGGGCCGACAACGGGCTCGTCGCCTCTAATGGCACGAGTTTATGACAAACAAAATTATTGTTTTCTTACTGCAAACTGTATCTTTTCACCTTTTATTCCTACTTTTCTTTCAGACCCAATGTGGGTTTTATTCTACTTTATTTAATCAGCGGAATTATTACAAATTAATGTATTATTGTTCTCTTCAGATAGTCAAAAGAAAAGATGGCGGACATGTCTTTCGCCAACAACACCGTCGAGGACGGGTTCTCTGACGTGGTCAGTGATCATCTGAAGGGAATTGGAAGATTATTCTACCTCCATTCGCCCAAAGACACAATGTTTGAGAGGAAAGAAGATGTCCCAAATTTCTTTAGACAGGTAACTTTTAGCTACTATACTTGCTTGTCCGATGGAATAGCCAACGACCAGAGAGATATCACGAGAAGCCGATAAAAGTTTGGTAGAAACTAGCATTTGCTACGATGTTTCTTGTTGTTTAAAATACAAAAAAAAAACAAATCGTGTACTGTGTTACTAAGGTCACTTCAGAAAGTAATTTAATAACAGCAACTGAAAAGGCTTTTATTTACATTCGCCGATACAATGTAACATTAAACATGTCAAGAATGATACACAAGTTCAATGACCAACCTATCAGTAGATTA
This sequence comes from Abrostola tripartita, assembly GCA_905340225.1. NCBI lineage: Eukaryota > Metazoa > Arthropoda > Insecta > Lepidoptera > Noctuidae > Abrostola > Abrostola tripartita. Next base: position 6,252,362 of record HG996494.1, read on the forward strand.
TAATGTACCTACTTAAACAAAAAACCTTGATGCATTTTTGCCATTCAATAATGACGTTTAAATTAACTCCAATAAAGACTCTACCATTACTCGTACCTTCTGGAATTGCAAAATTTACATCAAATATGTGTCATGTTGTAATAATACATCAAGGCAAAATTTGTCAATATTGGATTTGTAGCATGTTCTTTTTGTTAGAATGTACTTGACATATTAACATTAATTGCCTGTGTTTGAGCTTTCGCTAGCGAGGTTAGGTTTTTATTTAGCATGGCCTTAAAGTATCTATTTAAAATAGCTAATTATTTAGTTGGTAATTTATCAATTCAGATTCATTATTCCAGATCAGTGCTTGTTTTATCGATCTCTTTATAAGCCATTGTGCTATGCTCATACAATTATAGACTTATATGATTATGCACTTAAATGTTGATTTCTTATTCGAAATTTCACAGTAGTAGTAGATAAAATTAAATTTTAGTGAAATGCGAATTTATTCTTACATTACAAATTTACGAAAAGTTATTTGCTTTAGGAACCGCATGTTTGAACTAGCAGTTCATTGCTATTGTCTCAAATAACAGCCGAAGGTTAACGAAGAATGCATATTGGCTGTGTCTACAGATTTTCTTGGACAATTTATCCGCGACTACCCTACACTGCGTATGCAAATGCACAATCATCAACAGAAAGTAATGTTAAGAATATTGAGGCAAAGGTGTCACTCGATCCTAATTTAAATATCACTTGGTTACGATCCGTCCGTATTCTTGGTAGCTAATAAGTACCTACTTGGTTATATTACCTACTACAACTAGTAGTTAAAGAAACCCTCACACAGTTGTAGTTATTTCTCCATAATACCCGAGCATTTTTACTGTACGGTATATACGTGAGTACTCAATATTCAGTCGTTTGGTTTCTTATTATGCGAATTTCTAGAAATCCGAGCGTTTTTATTCAGCGAACAATTTCTTTATCGTGTCTGAAATAACTTGAGCATTATTGAAGACTTATAATGAATTTGCTTGAACTTAGTCGATTGTCTATTCTAGGATATTTAGGTATAGATAATCAAGTGATTCATAAACCTTCATACTAGGTACTCGTAGAATATTTTTTAATTGTAATTATAACCGAGAGAAATAGAGGAAGGAAAGGGAGGCCTTTGCCCTGCAGTGGGAGGACCATGGCTAAAATAATAATTATTATTATTATTATGAGCTTCAGATTAGAATACCTACATTCTCGGATCAGTTGATAACTATTAGCAGTGAGTTATATCGCCAGTCAAAAAAGAACTTTAAAATTAAATACGTTAAGCACAACAAGAAATGATATTTTATAAAAGAAATGTCTATGCGTAGAAGCTAAGCGATGACTGTTGTTATATCGCTTAGTTTTTACGGACCCAGACTATCGTCACGTAACACGCCGCCTAGGTCATAACGCCCCAACTATATTACAGCAATATCCTCGGCTCATCCCCTTCGCTAGAAAATCACTTCTCATAAGACCCATAATCGAATAATCGAAATACCCAATAACAGAAAAATATAAAGCTAAAGTATCGATATTATTTCTTAATGATCTCCATTGCTGTTGCAATAGTTACAAAACAGAGGCAATGCGATATATCAACATTCACTCACTGCTGTGACTAGTGAACGAAATAGGTAAAGTGATACACGGCAAACACAGGTGTGGATAGCGATATTACGTTACCTATTGATTTTTGTGTGGTTAGTGACCTAAGCTAACTGGAGGAAAAGGTAGAATTGTTTGCATTAAGATTTATGTTAAAATTCATTCACGGCTGATTCGTGATTCATTTACGTTGTAGGATTTCAGCTTTCCCATGTTCAACAACAAATAATATAGTAAAATATGTAAGCATGACTCAAACAATCAAATTTCAGTTGAATTTTCAAGTTCTACCCAGTAGGTAACTAGTAACTACCACACCAAAATTTACACTATATCCATTGTTGTTTTCTTCCAGTCATGGCCGTATTTCTTCATCTTCATGATGATAGAACACATAGTCTTAAGGCTGGAAGGAAAGCCAGGCATCAGGCTCAACGATGGAATTACTAGCATTTCACATGGACTCTTTCAGGAGTGTGGCAGGTAAGACTCCACAGTATTTAAATAAATTATACATACTTATAACTTTTTAATAAATCAAAATGGTTGGATGTATTACTCTGTAGTGATTACTTTAACTATAATTCGTTTCGTTTTAATTATAGTTTCGGTATCATATGACGGCAGATTAAAGGCTAATTCAATAAATTTATTTAACTTGTCGATTAAAATATTTTGATGATAATAACATAACAGATAATTATTGGTTTACGTTCTTTTAACTTCATTCTAAGTTTTAGAATTGGTTTGAGTAAGCTCCCACTAAACATAATTATATATTTGGCTACTTGCCAGTGTATTGTACTTTTGTCTGAGATTATCTTTATGGCTTCATTAGGATTACCTCATTCTCTTAGTTGTTTAAATATGTCGTAACCCCAAAAACCACTACTAAGTTCACTACTGAGCCATTCACATTCCTGTGTAGTCGAGCTAGTACGACGGGAAATGATAACTATTTTGATATTAAATAACTTGGAATGGGAACTTAGACGGGACCAGTTCACAAAATTTACTTTGTAGTACCTATTAATTAATTGCAAATTTATATGACTTTTGGTGCCATTTTCTGCAATCTTAATTGCAAATTGTTTTCCTTTATCGTGCTAGTCTCTCCCTACGCTAAGTGCGAATAAGGAACATATCTCCCTAACAGAGATGTCTGACATCATATTTTTTCCTTTTACAGGCTAATATGGCGTGGCGCGGAGTCATATTTGTATACATGGATTTACGCAAACTTCAGGCTGGTAGATTTACCTTGGGACAACACGTTTACTTGGTATGCTGCAGCCTTAGGTGTCGACTTCTGTTATTACTGGATGCACAGAGCGTGTCACGGTAAAAAAATATCAATAATACTATGTAAAAAGCCTTTTGGATATATTTCATTTGATAATTTCAGTCATGTCAAAAAAAACGGCACATGACTAAAGAAATACCATGTAACGATTTTCTTCACTTAAAAATCTCGCCGGCATTGTTGGCAGTCGCAAGTACCGTTGATGAATGATTTATTAAATTAAATGACAATTATTTTGTTTCATAGAGGTTCACATACTCTGGGCGCAGCACCAAGTGCATCACACGTCGGAAGACTTCAACATGGGAGTCGGAATAAGGCAGTCTGTGCTTCAAGGGTGGTGTGGATTTGTGAGTATCTCATATGTTACAATGTTATAACTACACTCATACCTGAATCATTTCATGATGCCGATCTGAACCTGTTCTGTAAAAACGCCTCCTCGTATTCACTAAAAATTACTTAAAATAAAATTTGATTTCTACCAAGTCAAGATAAACATGTGTCAGCTTATTAAAAACACGTATCGGTTTTCCTTTGCCGTTACGCAAAAGGCCTTTAACTTTTTCACTTTGGTTGTAGACCAAAGTGAAAAAGTCGAAAGTAGTCAAAGGCCTTTTTGTTATGATGTTATCCCGCAACCTTGTGCAAAACTACCTTTTTATTTTTTATCAACATGCCAGCCATAATATAATTTAAATTTAATATTATGTAACTGTATGGGCACTTAGCAAATTCCATTCTATTTTTTTACATAGACTTTTTTTTTTTGCTCCAATACTAACCAAAAAAACTCGTTTAGATTAAACACGTCAATTCAGTAACTGTTTTTGTCTCTGAAATAATTAGGTTGCAACCTAGTTAGGCTAGCACAAACATGAAACAAAAACAACTATCGTAAACACGTACAACTTATGTACAATGTTTTGCATACACATATTAGATAGTCGTAAGTGTTGTGATTTTTTGTCAGCTTCATCCTTGACATTATGTTTTACTATAACACTATCTTAACAAGCATTACAAAAAGGAGTTTAAGTATCAAGGATAGCATTAAAAAGGTTTATTGAGTTAATTCGGTTACGGGCTGCCAATGTCGTTTTGTGAAAGTAATTTATTATTATAATTGACAATATTTTTGAGCAACTATTTCCGTATCAAAATGCATTTCTTAGCGTCTAATGTGATGATTTTATTCATTTCTAAGCCTAGGAATACGGGCAATTTGCGAACTAATTAATCTACCATGTTCTATAAATACTAAAAAAGCGACGTTGCAAACCCGCGATCGACTCAACCCTCCTAAAGCGTTTGATATATTACTGACAGACCAGTAGAAAAGCAGACTTCTCCCAAACATTCCATATTTATAAGCCAAGATCATTTTTGTTTATATTTTCCGATGATTTCCATAATTTGTTCATTAATAATACATAAGGAAAAGTCGCGGTAACAGAAACTTTTATCGGGGTTCGTGATGTTGAATACATTACAGGGTATTAGGGCTTGCAAAGAATGACCACTAGCGGTATTTTAGTGCTTTTTATGGATATGTGTTAGAGTTGTGAATTATTACACTATTATGTAACCTCAAAGCCTACTTTAAATCAATACCTATTATTGATTAGGTCAATATAAGAAAATATATCACACTAATATTATACAGGCAAAAGTTTGTGAGTGTGTTTGTTACCTCTTTACGCTCAAACGACTAGACCGATTATGCTATTTGGCATGGAAGTATCTGACACCCTGAATTAATACATAGTTTACTTTTTATCCCGAAAAAATGTAGCGGGTAGCATCGCTGGGCGCAGTTAGTATATTTATAAAGCTACATACTTTGTTTACAAACTCTGTGCGCAGGTTGTGATTTGTCTATTAATAACATTATACCGAAGACTGGTTATACTGCTTAGATAGACTAACAAACAAAGTTGACGATTGTCATTGACGTCTAGGTCAATGGCAGGTTTTTGCATAAAGAGTATAAGAAATACACAGTCTAATTCCAAAACAGGTTGATACAGATACCTACTACATTTTGATTATCACGGTTCTAGTAATGCCATACAGATATCCTTTTATTACATATCTCAGTAATCCTCATACAGAGAAACTGGGACATAAAACATGGACTTATTGTTTCAATATTTTAATGAGCTGCTTTCCAGGACAATGGTTTTACCGCTATTATTATGGCGCGGTGCGGTATATGGCATATGTAGCGGTGGTATTACTTCTGAAACCGAGTCAGGACAGTAATAATTTTGTATTTAGAATTTAGAATAAAATAAAAACGAACTTTATGATACAATGATGCGGGGTTATGACAACCTCAATGTTGATCTTGACTTTACAGAGTTCTCATATTGAACTTGGCATATTTTTAATTCCATATAATTTGTCCTTAGATCTTCTACCTGCCGCTCGCGCTGGCGATCCCTCCGGCACAGTTCGTGATGCACCATCAGTTCAGTTACCTTTACATGTTCTGGATCCATACTGAGGCCATCAAGAGTCTTGGACCGCTGGAGTACATTCTGAACACCCCAAGCCATCATAGAGTTCACCACGGTAAGTCAAACCATAATTCGATGGTATGTCGCGATACTAGATAATAACGATCGTATAAAAACTATGAATGTCTTCAAATTGCTCTTACCACTGTTTATTTTTTTCTTGATAGGGTAACAGTGTTTTTTTTATATCAATAGTGACTCGTTTATTAAAAGGTTACCAAGGTTCAGAAAGAGGCCAGAACTCTGAGAATCAACGATTAATTATACACTACAATTATAACTCCTGACATTATATTTAGAAAATTTTATTTGACTATCGTAATTGAAAAGTAGTGCTAATATTTTATATAATTGATGTCCTAATACGTACATTAGTTTTTTAGATAATATAATGAATCATGAAATTATATTACTGGGTCATCCGCACAAGGTTGAACCTGTTTCATAAAGGCCCACAATAACTTAATTAATTAAGTTAGGTAAGGATTTATGAAACTACTTCCTTACCCTCGTCATCGCTTCCGTTTTCTTTACGTGTTAGCTTAAACCTATAACATAAGTTTATAAAGCAATCTTTAATCTATATAATATAAAATCTAGTTTTTCTTTACGAAAATAGAACTGTGTTTAAAAAAACAACAGAAACATGTAGGACGTAGGTAGATAGGTACAATAAATACGTACTCACATAAAGATAAATGTTACTTGTGTTTGTTGTCATTATTAGTCTAAACTTGCTAAAGTTTAGACTACTACTAACTACTGTAAAAGCGAATCGATTAAAAATAACGCATCCGACACTGAACAAATATCAGTAGGTATATATTTTTATCAATGCGACCATTGTACTCTGATAACCCCGTTTTTTGCATCTGATTCGCAGCTACATAAGTTGAATCTTTCCTACAACAAAAATATATGTACATACAAAAATAATAGAATTAAATATATGTAGATAAAGCTTATTGTTTTAAGCAAACTTTTCATGCACGGTTTTGGGCACGATTAAAGCGTTATTTGATGAAAAGTCTAACAAGAAAACTACCTATATCAATTGCACTAACAATATACTAATTAAAACAAGTGTTATTGTAATCGAATGGATTAGGAAAGGTATTCATAAGTCTCTTCAAAAACGTGTGTAGATACGCAAGAAAGAGTTGACCTTATCACAGTCTATTACGACTTTCTCAAGTTCTATCAGCCGGAAGACGTCCACTGTCGAACAAAGGCCTCCTCCTTGGAACGCAACTTATCATTTGCATCCACTGGTTGCCAGCAACTCTGACGATTTCATCTGTCCACCTGGTGGGAGGCCTGCCAACGCTGCGTCTTTTGCTCTATCACAGCTCGGTTCAAAACTTTAGAATAAAGTATTTATTTTCTTTTCAGGCAGCAACAAGTACTGCTTAGACGTGAACTACGGCGGTGTGCTTATCATCTGGGATCGTCTCTTTGGTACCTTCAGACCTGAAACTGACAAGATTGAAATAGTCTACGGCCTCATTTACAACCAGCCTTCTTTCAACCCTCTGTACTTGCAGGTATTTATGTTTTTTGAGATAACACCATAACATGTTATTCAATTATGTGAAGATAAGATTGATGTTAAATATTAGGAAGCACGGTGTATGTTTGTTAGCGTAATAATCACTCTATATCCTTGAGACAAACTCTATTCGTTCAAAAAAGTTATAAAAAGGTAAAATACTTAAGAATGTTTGGTCTATTGGTCGCTAAGCGCGACTACTGAGCATTAGGTTCTGGTTTCAAATCCGGGTTGGGCAGTGTTACTGGGTTTGCCATTAGGTGATTCTCAGTAGCAGCTCGGTGTCTGGATTTGTGTCCGGTTGAAAATAGAGACGCCCTCTATTACATTAGGACCTATAACATAACTAGCGAAATGTGGTAAGCGAAAGGTACCTACAGTCTTACACCCACATTTCGCCAACGCAAACGCCTGTATTCTCCGAAGGGGTAGGTTACAGTAATACAGGTGTGATATTATGATGTCAATTATATTCACCAGAGATTATTATCATAATATCTTTTGTTTTGCCAGAAAGATACTTAATTATTCTAATAGAAACGTGAACGTATAAGAGGAAATACACCCGTGTAACAACATAATTATACGAGGTATAATTCGTTGTTTATGCGAAACCCTTGTTAAATATTATACAGCTACCGCCGCAGTCGTTTTTTATTCACTGAAGCTTTATGTTTCACTCATATTTACTTCCATCAAATACGTGAACTAAACCACTGAATTTAAAATATTTCTATGCTAAACAGTATGTTTCGCTATGCAATTCTAGGTTAATATTTTGTTATGTTTTACATTCGTATTTCTCCGTAATAATATAAAAGGTATACAATGTCGGCTTTTATTGATTTTAGCCTGCCCTTATTCATATTATTCAAACAACATGATAATATTCAACTTAAATACATGGTTGCAAATAGAGGGCGGCAATTAACATCAGAAATGAGCATTAAAGCTAGAAGGGAAGAGGATTATGATACACGTGCCACAAAGAGATTTACCTACATGAGGTTTTTTGGCACGACGGCGACGTGATAATTTTCACCGACAAAAAATCTCGAAAATGTAGTTAAACGAGGCTAATCCAGGCTGCTTAGCGTGTATGCTGTAAGCAGCAACTAGCTTGTTCCTATTTTATGCACTGTCTTAATAAAAATAATAACTGGAATGATGAGTATTTTGTCACTTTTTATACGCCTAGAAAATAAAAATAAAGACCAATCTATTACATCTCCGCAGACGTGTCTTCAACAAAACACAATTATGGAATCTGACTTTAAATGAATAATTCTTTACTTTCGCAGACTTTCTACAACAACTACGTAATAGAAAAGGTCCGTAGGTTCAACACTATGGGCGACAAGTTTAGAGCTATCTTCTGGGGACCAAGTTGGGAACCTGGTACACCGCGACTTGGTGACGAAGCTGATAAAGTAGATGTAAGTACATACCACGAGTATCCAATGCATTTGTTTTAGCTTCCAACGAGTCTTAAGAATTAAGCCATTTCTGCTATGTCAAGGGTGTTTAAGAGACGATGTATCTCTCGCACTACACCAAAAAAATTAAGTAGCTATTCTCAGATCACACAGATTAAATCGACAGACACTTAGATATATCACTTTAAATCTCTTTTTAAACCACGATTTATGATGACAGGCTCTTTTACATAAAATGTAACTTCAGGTACTAAAGTTATAAATCTGGAGTTCTACAACTAGAAATGCGTAGGTATTTGCTTAGAATTTAAATTGGCTAGTCTAAAAGTTGTTATTATTACATTACCAATTTTAAATACTTTAGCCCGTGAAATACCTCCGTAAATAATACCTACCTAAGTTCTTGTTCACTTTACGGAATTTAGGAACATTTAAACATAACAAAACATCCCAGTTATTCGTAACCGACAGGCAGGGTTATTACTCAAAATTAATGGAATGGTTACCTTTTCCTTAATTTATATCCTACACAAAAGTTGAAACATTTTATCCTTACTTTAATCCATATAAAATAGCAAGGAAAAGGGTCCGAAAATCCACAGGGACACAAAAACATTTTAAAACAAGTCCAAGTTTATAAATACACGCTGAAATAATGGCATTTAACAAAGACTCGAAATATTTGTATTTAAAACACAATTTCCATTTTATCTTTACACTTTTACGTTGGCGTAAATAAGAACAACAATGAAATGTGAAACTCTTTGGGGTAACCCGATAGAATACTATTAAATTACGTATGTTTAATAAAGCTCAGTTGAAGGGATATTCACAATCATCAACTTTGTATGTACTATAACTAGGAAAATACTTATTATAATAAAAGTCACATAAGTATTTTAATATGGGGTTTTTTTTTAAACATTTTATTGGAAAAATAGAAAACAAAATTTAAAAGATTAAATTATAAAAACCATTTAACAAGTATATTATTATGGTCAATATCAAGAGACGACTTGTAATTGCTCAATCCCAATGTCATTTCAGTAAATGGGATTTTTGTGTTCTAAAAAAGCTTTTCAAAAGGATTTATTAATACCATTGAAAGACCAACGGTCATGACGTCTGATCCAAAAATATATGTATAGAGGTATTTATAAATTGAAGTAGATACTTTTGTTTGTACTTTCTTACTTCTCGTACTTTGAGATAATCTTTTTGGTTAAGCGTACATAGTGAAACGTACGAGTACCTTATACTTAACTGTGAACAATATATATCGCACATTATCTTACACATTATTTTTCGTTTTTTAGGTGGAAAATAGGGATAAATATGACGTTCAACTACCAGCCTGGTGCAATGTCTACCTTGTGGCGCATTATACGATTGTATTGTACGGCTTCTTCGAGCTAGCTTCCAAATACATGGTGAGTTTTTTTTTACATTTGTATGTAATATCTACAAGGTATGTATCGATCGAGCGCAGTGGCCTGCCATAGGTAAGGCCTATATCCAGCAGTGGACTGAGATGGGCTAATGATGATGATGATGTATATTTTGTATAAACATACATCAAGCCTGTGGGGTAAAGAATAAGGCAGCGGTGTACCAATTTTTGTTGAAAAAATTATCAACTACCTCGAGACTATTATTGCATTTGTCAAGCTTACTTCCTGGATCACAGGCATTAGCCCTCATAGATGAACCATAGATTCGTAGGCAGTAGTTACGTCAGGTAAAAATATACAACATACAGAGACAAGTACAGATAACTTAATTCTAAGCTATATTGTGTAGCCTGAGCTTTAGTATTACCTCTAATTAAGTGTGATTGTTCATCGTTCCATTTATTAAAAGATAAAAACCCGCATAATTAAGCAGTCTTAACAAAGTTTAAGATAATTTTAAGTTGCTTGGCTAAATTGTTTAGGAATCTACAAATATGTATATTTTCCTTCGCGTTTTGTAATAAGTAATTGAATAAAAACGGTTAAATACTGATTTCTTGACTCTTTTTTTGTTATTTTCACAACACATAAAAATTATGCCTTTTCCTGGAAACAATGTTAAAAAGCAAACGAACACAGTCATTATTTTCAAACATACCCCTAACCTTAACATTAACTTTGCGTAATGCGAACAAAGTTGTAAACAAATATTAATTAATGTGTAGCAACCCTTGTTTATGTTATGTGGCTCTAGTTAATTTTCAACTAAATTTATTTTGTTTACATATTGCGCCTTATAGCTATTAATTTTATTTAAATTTAAAATAAAAATACGACCTAAGGAAAAATAGCATATTTTATGGTTAAAAAGCACAGAGCTAAAGGGTTCATTAAGTAAACGAGTTTTTTGTACACTCATTGATAGCATTAAGTTTATTTTATCGGTATATTATTATTCTTGCTGCTATTAACCAGACTATATTACACTATATATTACACTATTAGACTATATTATAGTAGGTATCAAACAATACCTCAATCTATTTATAATTTGCCTCCTCCAACCCCTACGTGACGGCCAAAGGCTAGATATATAGGCAGTAAACTACAAATATGAACACAAAATGTTTTATTATTATGTGCGTATTCTACCAACCAAAATATAGGGTACAGAATGTTATCGAGTATTATTTGGGAACAACAGAAAAGAACCTTGTATGAAATATAGAATTTCACCGTCGATATTATTCTTTGATAATATATATCTTACCTAACGTATTCGGTCTGTTTATTTCTTATAAATTATACCGACGTAACAATAACAAGCAACAAGAATAAGTTACTTTTTTTTTTTTTATAAATGGTCTGCCGCAGGCAGCCTCGAGGGAGGCTTTCTCTGCTTTACCGGACTTTTTGGCGAGACCCAAGAGCCTCCAGCCAAGGCTAAGAACTACAAAATTTAAGCGAGTGTGTCAAAGGGCGCCCCCTGTGGGGCTCGGACCTCGACTTTGCACATCGCTGACTAACATGAAAAGGGACAGCTGGATAGAATAATGATTATTTAGGGACGGTTTTATTTATGACTCTACTACTAATTTAGGCTCGGCTCCGGGCCGGCGGAACTAGTACTAGGGACTGGGGGGGGGGGTGAATTGACAATAATATTTGTCGAACGCGGCGGACCTCGTCGGCGAGGTCTTAATATTCTACGACCGTTTATCGTCTGTAGAGTGTTGTCTGTGCTGATGTTTAACCTGTCCTGGAGGACGGTTATTTCGTCGTCTGGACTCGAGAGTACCTCCCGTGGGCGCTTAATCGCGGACAACAGAGATGGGGTATACTGGGTGGCGGCTACTATGAGCGGGTTTTTATGATCTTTGGCAGAATCAAAATATCGGACAGAGAGACGCTTCATGTACTGCCTGACGGTCGGCAGTTTAAGGTCGCAGTGAAGCTGCGAGTTCCGCACGAACCACGGGGAGCCCGTGGCTCGGCGCATGAAGCGATTTTGGAGGGTTTGGAATTTTCTGAAACGGTTTGGGTGTACGTGTGCGAACACGACACTACCGTATGTCATAATAGGTCGAATGCACGTGGTGTAAAGTCGGACTTTACACTTGAGTGATAGCTTACTGCGTGCATTGACCATCGGGTGGAGCCTACTCAGAGCGAAGGCGGCTCGCGCGCGTGCTCGCCTTATGTGCTCGATGAAAGTGAGCTTACGATCAAGAGTGATGCCCAGGTACTTGACGTGCGTCTCCCAAGGGATAGGCACATTGAAAAGGGTGATCGGAGGGGGTAGCGGAGGCGGATCTCTATGCTTAGAGAATAGGATCGCGGCGCTTTTGGACGGGTTTATCTCGATCCTCCATTTGCTGAACCACTCCCCTAGGGTCGTGACAGAACTTTGGAGGTCGCGACTGATCGCGGAGATATATTTATTAGATCGATATAGAGCCGTATCATCGGCGAAAAGGGCGAGCTTAGTATTGCTACTACGAGGGATATCGCTGGTGTACAGCGAGAAGAGTAGGGGGGAGAGCACGGAGCCTTGAGGGACTCCAGCTCTGATGGGGTGTGCGGAGGAGAGAGTCCCCTCCACACGGTAACGGAAAGAGCGATTTGACAGGTAGTCTCGGATGATGGTGACGAGACGTTCGGGCACTTCGAGCTGATATAGCTTGTAAACCAAGCCATCGTGCCATACCTTGTCGAATGCTTTGGCTACATCGAATAGAACCATACCAGTGTACGCGCCTAGTTGGAATTTGGCGGTAATGTCCTCCACGATACGGTGGACCTGTTGTACGCACGAGTGTTTGGTACGAAAACCAAATTGCTCGTCTGGTATGATACTACGGGACTCTGCGTAGTCCTTGAGCCGGGTGAGAATGACACGCTCGTACAGCTTCCCAAGAACCTTGAGAAGACTGATAGGGCGATAGCTGTCGGGCTTGTTACGCGGTTTACTAGGCTTGGGAATACCTATTACGATTGCTTCTTTCCACTTTTGTGGAAAGATGTTATTGCTAAGGGCCGCATTGAAGATGGCGACCAATAGGCTGATTAATAGGGGGGGGAAAGATTTGATCACCTTATTGGTGATGCCGTCTGAGCCGGGTGCTTTCCCTGGGGCAAGACTCCTGATCATAGATCGGACTTCGTCAACGGTGACGGGGGGGATAGGATACTCGGGATCCTCAGCGGGCGGGAGAGCGGCCCTACGTTCAACTTCGGCAACAACTCTTTCGAGGTGAGCTTGGTTTACTGGTAGGGTGCTCGGGGTGCATTGTGCCTCTAAGCTGTCGGCCAGGCACTCGGACTTTTCGTCGTCATCGAAAGCAGGCGTACGATTCGGACGCAAAAGAGGAGGCATGTCAGCCACAGTGTCGGTTTTTAAGGTGCGTTGCAACTGCCAGAAGGCAGTGTGCGACGGCTCTAAATCTGAGAGGGTCTTATCCCAGCGATCGTTCCGCAATTCCTGAATGCGCTTTTTCACAGCACGCTGCAATTGGCGCATCCTGGTACGGTTCGGTTCGCTGGGGAAGGAGTCATAGGCTCTAATGGAAGCATTCTTCTCCGTCATTAGAGCACGCACGTCCGGTGGCAATCGCCAACGGTCACCACTGACCTCCGGGACCCGCCGCGAACATGCGTCCACGGCGGATTGTACGCACTCCGTGACGGAGTCGATTGCGGCGACAGTGTCATCAGACGACACTATAATGTCGGGAATACTATCTAGGTGAGCGGAGAAGGAGGTAGACGAGAGGCTTTCGCCGAGTCTATTCCAATCCGTCACCAACCTAGAGGGCGGGGGGAGACCGGTGTCTGGGGAGCCTGCTCGCGGTCCTAAGGACATGATCACCGGCCTGTGGTCAGAGTCTAACTCTTGGACCACCTCTAAAGAACTCAACGCTAGGTTTACGTTCTTGAGAAGGGCTATATCTAAGTGGGAAGGCCTATGGCCTACTCTAGACGGGAAATGGGTAGGCGTCATCGGACCGATGACGTCAAACTGAAGGGTATTTGATAATCTATCTAAAATGACACCGCGCGCACAACGGGTGCGGCAGTTCCACGACTCGTGCTTTGCATTCAGGTCACCCGCCACGATGACGGACTCGCTGAGCGCAAAGAGAGTTTCTAGATCTGACTTGATATCTTCCGCCCTGGAGGAGGTCGGAGAACAATATGCCGATACAACGGTTATCGGTCTATGTCCGGTCATACCTATTCGACAGATAGAGGCCTCTAAATGCGAGAGAGAAGGAGTGTCCAGAGGGGACGCGTGCAGGGACCTTTTATAATAGATTAGAGTGCCTCCGCCAGCACTATTAAGCCTATCGTTGCGCACTAACTTGTAGTTTGCAATTCTAGGGTCTCTCAGATGGGGTTTGAGAAAGGTCTCCTGTAATAGGAATACGTCTAGTTGATGATCTCGGACGAAAGTCGCGAGTTCATCACGTTGGGTAGCAATGCTGTTAGCATTGAAGAAACCTACTTTTAGGGATCGGGGTTTGATTCTGCCAGGCGCGCTAGGGAGCATTACGGCGTTTTAGGGGTAAAATTACCCATTAAATGTGATAACTCGTCCAAGGAGAATTTGGACCTGAGTCGCTTTTTCTCCTCTTCCGAGGGACTAGCCTGGATCCTGTTAAGCAGGAACCGCAATTTCTGTCTCGGTGAGCAGTCACTTTCTAAGAAGAAAGTGATGAGCTCATCATACTCCTCTAAGGTAAATTCCTCGTCATTGGAGTGAGGCTTGGAGGTCTGAGTGGGTGTGGCTTGCTTCTTAGCAGCCTTTTGTACCGCGGGAGCGGGAGGGGGAGAGGGGGAAACCTCCCCACCCTCGGGGGTCTCAGCCTTTTTGGGGCTGGAGGGAGCGGACTTCCTCAACGCTGGGAATGCCTTGGCGTGGTTCAAGGCATTCCAAGGCGAAGTGCGTTGAGGAACTAGGCGCTCTGGGAGGTCCGCGTTCAGGGCTGGAGCCTGGTTGCGACCCTCGAAGCGCTTTGCTTTCTGAGGGGAGGGACGCGGTGCGTTCCTGCACCCCCTGAAGTTGGCGGGATGACCTACCTCTCCGCACAGGACGCAGCTAGGCGGCTCTGTGCAGAGGCTACGGTCCTTAGGCCGCGTGCAATCAGCAGTGCCATGGTCACCCAGGCACTTTACGCACCTGGGCTTGCCGTAGCAGTTGCGCTGCGCGTGCCCGTATAGCTGGCATCGGTGGCACTGGTTCAGCGGTTGCTTCCCCCTTGGCCTTTCGGTTTTTATGCCACCTAGGTGGCATAGGGTGGTGATCTTAAAGATCTTTTTCCCTTCTGGAGTGTTGTCCAGGATGACTAGCACCATGGAGAAGGGCGTCGAATTTTGGGCGCGACCCGCGCACATGCGGTGGACTTCCCTTACGGGAATTCCGCGGGACCGTAGGTCCTGAAGGGCGTAGTCAGTGGAGATCTCCACTGGTACTCCCTTCACTACCACTCTGAGGGGTTTATCCTCTGGTAGTGAGAACGTATGAAAGGGGAAACCCCTTTCCTGCAACGTCCGTGTGATGACCCGGAAGTCATCGGCCGAACGGAGCGAGATTTTAATCCCTTTACGGGTGTCTCGCGACTGGGAGAACGTTATCCGTTTCTCCTCGAATATACCTACGACTTCGGACCATAGGGCCTTGTCGTGAAGGAATATCGGTGGGGGGGGAGGGATCCGTTTGCCCCTAGGAGCAGGGACGGGCCCAGAAGAAGATGGCTGAGGGGCCGCGGTCGGGGCGTCGACGACAGTTTTAGCCGTCTTGGCCGGGACTTGACCCTTAGCATGGGAGCGCTTCTTGCGCTTCCCTTGGACTTCTATGAAGTCCTCGGAGGATGAGGATGAGGACGAGTCGTCCTCTGCCTGGGCATAGTGCTCTCCTACGTCGGAGAGCACGGCCATATCGGCATCAGGAGGGGTGGGCGAACCCGCCCGGGAGGGGCGGGGCGAAGCGGGCGGAGACGGACTCACAAGCGAGTCCGACTCGGAGGAAACCGGTCCGCTCTCTGAAGGAGCGACGGACTCGGCCCTAACGGTCGGTTGCACCGGTTGCACCGGCTGCACCGGGTGGAGAGCGGGAGGGGTGAGGCCCCTTTCCCCTATTACTCCCGCGATGACGGGGTCCGCCAACACCGCTCGCACGAAGCTCATGAGAGCAACGAGCTCACTGGTGATGTCGGTCCCCGCCATGGGGTCCGAGGGTGCCATCCCCGCGGGGGGGTGGCAGCGCGCGTACTCTCCTAACAGATGCGTAGATTCGTAACTATGCGTATACCGTGAGAAGAATCTACAAGAAACTCACGGCACGCAACCTAACGATGCCTACACACAAACTACGCCCCGGGTTGGATGCGCCCGGGGGTGAGTAAGCGTGCACTCCCCGCCGGGATAGGCAGGGAGGGTGTGTACCTACGGTGTACCCTAAGCTTGTCCCCTCGGCGCCGATCTTAATGTGCGACCGAGGTTCCTAACAGCGCTGCCGCCGAGTACAGCAAGCCGGGGCTATGCTGCACAAACAACGACAACGAATAAGAAGGAGGGAGGGGGGGTAGGTGGGAGGGGGCGATAGTTGGGGTCGACTAGGAGATCCCCCAAGGCCGACTGATCCAACCCCGTCCGGTATTACTGCCCCACTCTGAAGGAGCGGGGCGAGTGCCACCGGGGCAGGCACCCACTCGGTTACGTTGTCACCGTTAGGTATCCACCGAGTACCGTACTAAGAATAGTAAACGGTTTTTCTATACCTGTCTGTCAGAAACAACGATGACGCAACGCCTCGAAAAAGGCGCGCAATCACCCTTCGACCACGGTGTGATATACTTATCCGCTCTGAAAAGAGCAGACTCGTAAAATCACAACCGTAAACAACCACGAGTATATACGTCACCACTACAAGTAGCGGCTCCGTACAACAAGTAGTTGCGGTCGGTGAAAATGCTAGTTACGATAAATCGTAATAATAGCGTACGGTCGAGAAATACGAAACACGTAATGAGCGGTTGCGAGAGCGACCGAACACTACGAGCTCCGGTAGCGGAATCGAATCCGAATGAATGAAGAATAAGTTACTATTATTAGCAAATATTTATTTATCTACTCTTCATAAAGTAGTTTGGGTTACCATTAGTTATTATATTATGCCTTATACCATAAGCTTCGGAGACTAAAAGGCTATTATATTAACGTATTGAGTAACGGACATGATATGTAGCGGTCTTAATAACCCGTATATTTGAGGATTGTGTTTACCTTAATCATAATTGCTGGTTGCGCTACTTTTCATATCCGCATTGTAAAAACAAAACACCATTCGTGTTTCCATTCGATGTCGCTAAAGGTGAAAATCCAGTGAAAATCAAGGAGAAATGATGCTTACTTGACCTTTAACCGCAGAGAATGAATATGGCTGTGTGGGAATCAGGCTATAGGCAGGCACTGGCCATAAACCTATACATGCATTAAATATTGAATACTTTACAATGAGCCAGTAACTAAACCTGAACTTTGTTGCCAACAAAAGCACTGAATACAAAACTCAACATTTTGCATTAATATATTCTGTTGTTATTTCTGCTGAAAAAGTAATTCTATTTTAATAATTGGTAACAGGGAGATGTGGAAGGAGAGTGGGGAGGCCTTTGCTCAGCAGTGGGCCACTTCAGGCTATTAAAAATAATAAAATAACTTAATAATTAACACAGGTCAATGTCTTGAAAAGGAGTCAGTTTACCAACCACTTAGTTAAAGATAAATTAAAGCAAATTTATTAAAACGAAACGGAAAGTTGACTACCGTTAACACTCAAATAAACAAAGGCATTCAAGTAAACGGATACTTCCTTTGTGTCGCTAATCCACGATTAATATTGAATTAAGTAACATAATTCAGCCCAGTCATAAAATTTGTAACTTACGCGATTATGTTGGCTTTAACGATGACTTGAAATTTTTAGAACGCCTTTCAAAATGTCAGTCTTTAGTAATTAATTAGATTTAAAATGTCAGAGGTTGCTTTCGCTTTTAAGGATTGAAGTTAAGCACTTTCTGCCCACAGCTATTGTATAGCAGATATTTAAATAACAATTTAAGAATGTTTGGCTGTCGATGTACCTACTATTGTTTTCTAATGTTGTTCATTATACCATGTAGGTATAGTACAGGTAGGTATAAGGCATATTGCAACATGTCGGGTACAAATTAAAGAAAAAACCCTAATAACCATGGGCGCAAGGAGTTGGTAATCTATGGATGAAGTCAAAAGTAATTTACACACGAATAAGCGTTTATCTGAAGGTAAAGAAAAGTATATAAGTTACATAAAATGTGGTCTTAATCAAAAGTTAGATAGCGAAGTTTGCAGTGATCAAAAGTACTGTTTTGTGGAACTTCTGTAGCTGTGTGTATTCTATGTAGATACCTATTTCGCCTAATGTGTGGTGTGGGATAAAACTGGCGATCTATTCAAATGGCTCAAATAGGTATCCGAGAATTCCACTCGATGCATCGTTGATGAGAATCCATTAATAGTAGAGCTTTAGCTTTGTTTGAGTTCTATACAAGTTTGTGAGGCCTGCATGGAGTGTTCTAATTTTACATTTCATCTGAATATAACACTATCGCATGTACCTATTAAATGCGCTTTTGAGTTGCGTTTGTTACTTTCCGTATTGCTTAAACTTTCACGTTGTTGGTACCAATTATCATTTCCCTATATTTCCCTAGCTTAGGTTTTCGCTGTTGCTGTTTTCACATTAATCCTTTTCAAATCATGCTAAGTTCGAATTTGTGAAGTAAACAATAGATTAACTTTACCCGGCATCATAACCAGGCATGCAAACAAATACAGCAAAGTAATTCAGCGCCACCGCTATAAAATTAAATAGTCTCAAGTTTGAAACCGACAATTTCACTTTATGTATCCTGATGTAATACTTGTGTCGTTAAATTTTAGATGAACCCTTCTAGTCTGAAGATCTCAATTCTAAATGCGATTACACGCTGAGCCTTATCTTTCGAAACATTAAACTAAATCGTTATTCATTTACAAGGTAGGAGAGTGGGCCCTGTCTCAAAGAGGGATAAACGCTACGAAAAAGAAGAAATTCTTTTTTTGGATTAAACATTTTCAGTTAAATGAGATTGAAGTAGCTAAGACTGTTCAATAATAATGACTAAAACCAAATTACTCTTCTAATGCCTCCGTCTAGATACGAAATTATTTAAATATTCTCTCTTATTATGTTAGTTAAAGTAATTGCACTAACTCATACTTTTTGTTTACTCAAGCTCAAATATCGTATAAATTGTCTTGACATAGCCTGTCATTAAAGAGTGCAACATTATTTTATTTTATCCTTCTATTTATGTCGAAACCAATCTGTTCACCCAGCCCCACCGCATCTTTATTCGCTTGTTTTAACAATCTTTTTCTTTCTTTCAGGGTATGACACCAATATCAGTGCTGATCTTCGTGCTATACATCATCGCTTCATTGACTGTGATTGGAATGCTCTTCGACAACTCCAAGTATGCAGCTCTCCTTGAAGTAATTCGCTGTTCAGCGCTGGCATTCCTTACCAGAAGCGTTGCAGTTACAAGCCCAGGGTTCGGCACAGCGTTGCAAATCTTCTACGTAGTCTCAGCCATGTTCTGGTGCCTAAATATCCTTAAATTCTTGGAGATCAAGAAAACGATGAAGGTGGATTAAAGTCTGATAAATAATGACTGTTTGCGTTTAAAAAGATTGACTAAAGCAAAAAGAACTGTTGTAGATGTTAATTATAGCCATAATGAGCTTGATACAAATCAAGTAATAAGGAAAGTTTTTATATAACTTTTTAATAAATATTACAAACCAATTTGAAGTCATAATCATGCTCGGAAGGTGAACCATTGGTAGTCTCATTGCTTCTCTGCTAAGACACAAATACCATTCTCAACATGTTATAGCCTTGACACAATAATAAATCATCTCAATATATGTTACTATTTCGGGGCATTTAGTAATAACTGGGTATGTCAATAACAATTATACAATAGCACCTAAAATGTACAAATAACGTAGCAGAATTAAATTAGTGCCTTAATTGGTTTAATTGAAACTGGAATAATGTTGCGGCCACTGATTTACGCCAGCCACAATTATTATAGAATTGAAATGTGGTTAATAATAAATTGGTTTAAAGTTAAATTGCTTAATTTCTATCATACTATACCATCAGCGGTAACTTTTATATTAACGCTCTATTGTTTCTATGATTAAACATAAATGATTCCTCTAAATATGTTAATGTGAACAAAATTACAGAGGTAACGTAAAATATATCCATTTGTATCACTACTTTTTTGTATGCTATTTAAAATAATGATGAAATACATACTTTACATTTAAGAGAAACACCAAATAATTAGAATTGATAAGATATTTGTAATACTTAAGATAATATTGTTTTTTTGTACAGCTGATAATATGATATTTGTTAATAATTAATTAATTCGTAATTAATTAATTGGAGTCGCCCTAGCATTTGAATAGTTATTAGTTATTTCTGATACGTTTAAATAACTTTTGATAATTTATTTGTTACGATTTTTTAAATACAGCACATATTTTTTAGCATTTGTGTCTTTTATTACTTTGTTCTTTCTTTTTCGAATTAACGCCCTTTGGTGCTATCATCAACTCGCAATACCAGTTGTGGTTACGAAATAATAAACGAGTAACACATTTGTCAAAAAGCTTACGATTAAAATTCAATGGAAATCTTTTAATTTATTTTCAATGGAAATATATTTAATAATTACTTTATAGATAAAATTAAACCTATGACTAGCTCGGGAACCGCCGTCACTAAACATATTTTAGCCAGAAAAGACTCAATGTTCATGGCCCCAAGTCTAGCACATGACATATTCAAAATTATAGCGTCCTTAAAAAATACAAACAGTGTAGGATACGATGGCATATGTACTAAAATTGTTAAGTCTGTAGCATATGAAATCTG
The DNA here is from genome assembly GCA_905340225.1 of Abrostola tripartita. Classification (NCBI taxonomy): domain Eukaryota; kingdom Metazoa; phylum Arthropoda; class Insecta; order Lepidoptera; family Noctuidae; genus Abrostola; species Abrostola tripartita. Next base: position 6,273,308 of record HG996494.1, read on the forward strand.
TAGCCCCATAAGCTACATTATTAATTTAAGTATCAGTGAAGGTATATTTCCCAATGCGCTTAAAAAGTCTATTGTAAAACCACTATTTAAGAAACAGGATAGGGAGCTAATGGAATTTTATAGGCCAATATCCTTAATACCAATAATTTCTAAAATTTTTGAAAAATATATTTACAGGGAACTTAATGCCTATTTTGAAAAAAATAATATACTGTGTGATGAACAGAAAGGATTTAGGGAGAAAAAAACAATTAACTTGGCCATATACGATTTCTTGCATACTGTCATGACAAACATGGATAACAATACACCAGTCTGTGCCATTTTCTGCGACATGACACAGGCATTTGATTATGTCCAACATGATATATTACTAAATAAACTTGACGCATATGGTATACGAGGAAACATATTTAATCTTATACAATCATACCTACATGACAGAAAACAAGTAACACAAATTAGTAGAATAAATATGAACTCCAAACGTGAAGAGAATTTTACGTCATGGGAGCGTACCGTCCCACATGGAGTTCCGCAGGGCAGTGTACTTGGGCCACCCCTGTTTACAGTGTATATTAATGACTTTCCTAAATCTATTAAACATCCCATGACACTGTTTGCGGATGACAGCACGATAACTATACCATGCCATAATAAGAATACATATGAAACGGACATAAAAAATACATTAATTGAAGCGTTAACGTGGCTCAATAATAATAATTTAAAAATTAATATAAATAAAACTTTGATTATGCACTTTAGCCAACGATCATTATTATTCTCTAATCTCGACATCGAATATAATAATAATAAAATACTGACAGCTAATACTACAAAAATTTTAGGCCTAACAATCGACAGAAACTTAAATTGGAAAGCGCATATTGAGGCTTTAGCCAAAAGAATAAGTAGTGGTGCATATGCGTTACATAAATTATCACGCACTCTAAATATAGAAGCGCTATTAACTGCCTACTATGGTTTAATTGAATCCGTTATTAGATATGGGGTTATCTTCTGGGGTAACTCGACCGATAAGGATATCATATTTAAAAGACAAAAGTGTTGCTTGAGATCTATGTTTAATCTCAAAACTACTGATAGCAGTAAAGAATATTTCATTAAATATCATATATTAACATTACCCTCACTTTATATATTAGAAATAGCAATGTTCGTAAAAGCAAATCCACAGTTGTTTCCTCGTATGGCAGACAAATTTCCAAGAAATAGACGTGATGATAGTAAACTATGTGGTCATACATCGAAAACTGCACTTATGCGCAAGAGTGTTTTTTGCATGGCACCAATAGTCTACAACAAATTGCCCAAAAGTTGGAGAGAGCTAACAATACTTAAATTTAAACAAACAATGAAATTGTTTTTGTCACAAAAAGCATATTATAGTATTACAGAATTTCTAAACGACTCATGGTGATTATTATAAATAGATAAAAGTGGGGAATTTAAATATGCTAATGTAAATGTTATTTAATTGAATGCCTACTAAAGTGATGTAAATCTTCATTGTATAATTTTATTGTAATTTGTAATATTGGAGTAGGAAAATAAATAATTAATAATTGGATAATGTAAATGATTATAAGAAATTTGTCAACTGATATAAATTAATGTATAAGTGTTATATGTAAAAATTAATTAATTAATAATAATAATTTTTTACCATAAATATTTGCACGCCATGAGAAATGGTAAACATGTCGTGAGCCACTCTAACTTAAGATCTTACATGCATGTATTATTTTAATTTTGTATGTATACACATGTTTAAGCAAATAAAAATTTCTTATTCTTATTTATTTTTAAAAACAGAATTCACACAAAGCCAACTTGAAATTATCCTGATTGCACCTTATTAGAAGTCCTTATGCGATACGGTGTCATATAATAAATGTTAAAGAAATTATACCGTGTACAAAGAACTATTCTTAGTAGCTTCTGCTTAAAATTCAACGTAACATACGCATTTTAAACAGGCATTACCGTTACAGGCGGTATATTGTTTTAGCTTTTAGCAAATGTCAAGCGATCCTCCTCCTCCTATACTTACTATCGACAAGAGTATGCAATAAAAATAGCTAAAAACAAATGTAATTATGATTTTTTATGAAGTACATATATTTGTTTACATGTTTCAACAGAATTGACCTACTAGTGATGGGCGTGGCGCTTGTAATCATATCATATCGAAATAAATAATTATATTCTGCTTTCCAAATAATACTAGCTGTTATGGAAACTGTTGCAATAACGTTAAAAATTCACACACACCTAAATTTATTTATCAATATCGGGTAACACGTTTTACAGCTAATAACGTTATGTTATATAACAGATTTTTCGTACCTCGCGTGTTTTTGTGTAAACACACTTTATCAAGAATTAATTGTCATATTAATAATAACTATAAATTAGGAGCGGGAAAAAAGAATTTTCACATATAAATGAACATCAAAAAATAGCTGCGAAGAGCGTTCATATGTTTATGGTGAAGAGTCAGTCACAACTGCGGAATCTCGTATGCTTTAATGGCATGATAATAAAGAACTTACTAATTTGAACATGTGCTTTTTGTATATACACTTCTCTAAACCGTTTAACATGTTAGTGCTTTGTCAGTTAAAAGCCGCGATTCCCATCGCTAGTAAACACAAACAAACATTTCCTTTTACACAAAACACAGAGTACTGAGTATACTCGGCAACATATGAAACGCAAATACAATTAACTTTCGTGTACATTTGAGTACAATTGCGAACAAATAATAATAACTTCTGTAATTGTGTTTGTGTATAGGTTGGTACACATAACAATTTATTATTAACGTTTTGTGGAATTGCCGTATCATGGTTATTTGTATGTATCGATATAATCAAACCTTAAAGGTTAACTACTGAGTATGTTATGTCAATATTTTTTTATTAATATCGCCAATTCACATGATTCTAAATGGGTTTTCTTTATTATAATTTAGGAGTTAATATCTTCATAAACTTAAGCTTTGCTTTTTGTCAGTGGAGCAAGCGCCACTGTTCTTATTTTCAGCATTCGATTTTAACTTTTCCTTTGCTTGCTGAATAAAACTACGCCTTGATCTTCTCCTTTTTCTTCTTCTAAGAACTAAAATAATACGAAATAAATAAAAAGAAAAAAAATACGTTTCGAGTTCGTTACTATTTCGTAACCCGTCTGCAATGAAAACTGAACAGATGGCTACTACGGAGTCATTAAAGTTATGCGTTTAAGGTACAAGCTTTAGGACCTTAGAAGCTAAAGAAATATCAATTTATAAGGTAATTAATATTATAAGAAACTAAACAGAAACATTAAGGCAGCACATTATTTTTTAGAGCTAAAAGATAAATAATAATTCTGTAGCCAAAAAAAAATCGTTTTTTATCTAAAAATACTTTAAGTGCCAAGTCACTGTTGGAAAAAGTTTTCATGTGGAACGGTTCTTTAGAAAAACGGCTGTGTGAGGCGGCCGGACGTTTAATTAATGTTTTATATTTCTTTTCTAAGGTAAGTACAAAGTTTACAAGTTATAAACATTAATCTCGTATAAATGAACCAAAATCAATTATAGATATAACAAAATATTTTCTTTGTCGTCTCTTTCTAACAGAAATATTAAAGATAAGTATGTATATTTTAACTAATAAAATTTGTCACTGCATCGAAAACCTGGAATAGCTCCTGGTCTGCAAAACCGTACAAGATGGGTGAAGATTCTCAAGTCCGATTTATTCCGTACCTTGTACCTCCGTGACTAAGTCACAAAAGTCCAAACTCAAATCGTCTCAACTTAAAGCTAAATTTAGTATAAAGGTATACATAATAATAGTCTTGAGCTAGAGATAGCAACAGTTGGGAAGATTAAGGGCGGCTGTCCTAAGCAATGGAACAAGATTTCCTAAGGTAGAATATCGACTTTCCACACACGTCCATACAAAGTTAGTTAAATACAAACACACACACGTACAGAATGATACAATAGGTACTAGGAAAGTTATACAAGTCTAAGCAAAACTTTTCGCAACTACGTAACTAGACAACTTTGCTACGAACGGTCTCTGAAACAGTAATTATAACAATACTTCTTTTCGCCTGTAACTGCGTATGTATCTAATTCTACATAGATGTATTTTCGTCCTTTTTAAAATGTTATTGAGTTTTTCCATTAGGTAATTATCAGTAGCAGCACGGAGTCTGAATTTGTGCCCTGTTAATGGTAATAGGCTTGTCCCCATTACATTGGCACAGCCTATAACATAGCTGGCGAAATGTGGGTAATGTTTTTCTTCCCTTTTTCAATACAACTTTTTCTCACCCTATCTAGATTCACTTATGCCATAAATGCCTGTCGTCATGCATTCATAGATATACAATTTGACAACAAAACGATCTGAAGCTAAAGTCAGCAGTAAAAGAGAAAATCAAACACGTCTTATGCAGGAAGAAAGGTCTGCTACAGTGCCAATTTGATCGGTTATTTGGTACCAGATACGTTTGCTTGTTACAACTGGTGAAGCCCTTCATATTAACTTTATGTAACTATCATATAGGTAAATGATATATAGGTATATTAATACAGTATATACCACCACCTTACACGATTGGTCTCAAAGCTACAATAACGGCGACAAAAAGCCTCAAGATCAAAATGCCAGATAGGCGAATTATATTGGGCTTTCCATTTGGGAATTCCTAGTGGTTGCCCGACGTATGGAAGTGTGCTTGGTACATAGTATGTACCAACCCTATTATACTATGCGGTTTAAACCGTCAGTGGCAAGACGTAGGTTAAACAGGGAGGGTAAAACTCAACTAGTCTTGAAAATACGTTGTTGTGCTTAGAGTGTAATTATACGTTAGCCAGTCTTTAACATTAAGCTGTAAAAACACCACTACATAAATTAGTTTTCTAACCAACAAAGGTACCAAATAATTTGTACTTTGACAGGCTTTTTGTGATAATTAAATAGGCACAAATCACAAGGGAAATTACTGGTGAAAACTTTTTAATTAAATTCTGTACACCATATTGTGGTTGCGCGTCAAACGTCATCAGGAAAACCACTGCAGTACTTAAATGTATAAACCAAATTATTTAAATTTTTTATTACGATTAAATTGTGGATTTATTGAAATGAAACTCGTTACTTTAATTGTAACACCTCTATCGTGTAATTTAAATTTCTAAGTTAACATTTAGCTATCATTTTCATTTCCTGCATTCCTCCGCAAAAATAAACTTTATTTAGTAAAGCCAAATCTCACTTCCCCGCCCGCGCAATATGTTTATAAGAAATAACTAAAAAGTTTTTCCTGTACTGGAAAATAAAAACATGATTCGATCGAGCTCATTTCGTTCATGAATACACGAGTATCAAATCTCCAGTTTAAAGTATAAATAATTATACTTATCGCTACTTCCATTATTCTTTAGGGTAGGTACGTACACTCCAACCCTCGAAGTTATCCCTCAGTTGCCCGTTAGCCTCCGAGTTCATCTCACGTCGGTTGACGATCGACCTTTCGTACTTACGATTCGGAATTCAAAATGTGTTAATATTTTTTTATTGATTGTGTGTGACGGTTGAGTTTTAACTTGGTAGTTACGGAACTTTGTGAAGTGTTTTATTTATTTGTTTAATTAAGTAAGGTGAGAATAAGCTCTTTAATAATTATAATATTACCTATGTGCAGTGTACAATCTATAATAGCACATTTAGGTACGTTACAGTCTTTATAATTTATGAATGCAAAAATAAGTTATGCTGAAAATTATGAGTTACTTTAGTTAACATTTTAAGTTTCTTGCACACTTTCTTTTTATTTAAAAGTATATTGCTATCGAATACCTATAATTGAAATTATTTTAAGTGTCTTCACCCTCTATTAATCCCGCAATAACCCTAACCAGTGTTTATTATAATTACTTTCTACAACATTATTGATTTACCAGACGTGATGATTAATATCGTTTTGACTACGTACAATTTCGATAAAGATTTCCTTTACTAAAAAAATATCAAAATTACAAATAATGTTACCCTTTTAGAAAAACACTACAAACAACAATTTCGAACACTATCTCTCTGACGGTAATATCGACACTGCCTTTTTAAAACAATTATAGTGAGAATTTGTCACCTATTCTGCTAGTAATGAAATCTTTCAGGTACCAGCCGTGACTGATGGTCCCGATGACACGTTAAACTCCGTCATTGTGTAGCCCTATTTATTCCTAAAATAGGTTGAGCCAGCTTAACGTTCCGGCGAGCACATTGTGTACGCCGTCAGCGTTAAAACCACTAGACTAATTGACATACGCGAATTGAACGAAGCCTAGGTTGTATTCACAAAGCTAAAATGTACCAACACTTTAGTTTTACAGTCTAACTCAATTAGTTTTCGAATTTCTAAAATGGACCATTTAGGAACTAAATATTAAAAAAGAAATATTAATGTCAAGATTATCGACAGTAATATTACCTTCTCATTTTATGTACCTAAAGCTTGTACTTTTTTATTGATCCCAGAGAATAGAAACCTTCGGAGCTTTTGCCCGCTTTTCTTAATACTAATACAATTTTGAAACATTGCAATGAGACTTCGGACCGGTCACGCTTGTTGCTGGTTTACTGAAAATAAAAACATTTTAAAATTGAACTCTGAAACAAATATAGGATAGGATAGGTATATAAATATAACAAAAATACTTTTTTTAAATATACACAAAGCAATCCCATTTTTTAGCAATCCGATTTTGTTCATAGTTTTATAAAATTATTTTAATTACTTATTATTATGTATGTGAACGATTTAAATTCAAATTAATCTTTGAACTCAAAACAAACTTATTCTCTTTGTGAATATCAAAAGTCTTGAATATAATTTCAAGAGTATCACTTAGATAACATGACTTATTAAAATTGTGACCAGGTACAGATATTTATATAATATCTATTGATTTCATGGATTACTAGCTGCGCCCAGTGGTGTGACTTATAAAGCACTATAAGAAGTAGCCTATATGTTAATCCAAGGTATCAGCTACCATAGTGTGCATACCAAATTTTAGCAAAATTAGTCCTGCCGTTTAAGCGTGAAGAGGTAACAAACATACAAACACACACAAACACACTTGCAAAAACACTCACTTTCGCCTTTATAATATGAGTGTGATAATGCCGAAGGGATAAAAACTGTTCTTTTTAGTATACATGAATTCCAGTAACAACATAAAATAATAAGTACATAATTTTAATATACTTACTATAGGAACATATTCATTTGATTATAATTATATATATATATATCATATGACATTAATGCTTTGCGGTTCTCTTTAAATCTTTTCCGCCTGAATAGTTCCGTCGCATTAAATTGGCGTTAGCTTGTCTCAATCTGAATACAAAGTGATTTAAAATGTACCACTATTATCTCAATTTTCTAAAAAAACTCGATTTACTGCTTTATATTTGATACGATAGTGTAGTTTAGGATTTACGACGTAAGAAGATACATTGGCTATATATCTTTTCTCTGCCAAGGGAAACAGGTTTTCAATTTCTGGTCCCAATCTTCTTCTTCTTGATGAACAACCTGGTGTCAGATTTTAAATCGGCTGTAACCTCTGTTGTGACTTTACTCACCGTTGAGAAATCTCTCAAGTGTGCCGGAAGAAATTGCAATGACAAGCAAAAATAAATTAATACTAATTTTCTCTTCTAAGCATTTTCATGTAGCTTTATACTCGTATTTAATTCTACCTAGCAACAGTCTAAATTTCGACCGATAAGGTAATTTCCAAGGGATAAATAAAAAGCTAATTCGAGGCGAGCAAAGTCTAGTATTAAAAATGTTGGAGCTATAAATTACTATGGGCCATTTAAGCGGAATTTTCATCTTAATATTCCTTTCATTAAACTTATTAAAAAGAGTTTGTTTAATTTATATAAATTAGCTTTTCGTTTAGGTCAGCCCATTGTCTGAACTAGAATAATTATCATCTGAGATTATATTAGTTATTTTAAAGACCTATTCATTTCACTGAAAGCTTATGTAGGTGTATTTATTGTTTAGCGTATTGTAAGTAACTACATACAATAAATTATCTTAGATCTCTTGACTGTCTGAAATGTAGTCAAATATAAAACAAATACCTATGACTTATCAAGATTCAAGACAGAGCGAAAGGGTTATATAGATACCTGGTTATGTAAAAGTATTAATAGTATAATCACAGGGTAAATGATTATATATATTGGGACAAAGTCATAGGGTTTTTACTTTATATAGGCTACAAAAGGGCACTTATAAAACGTTAAATCAAGTTGCTTGGTTCAAAAGTGTCGTTTATTTGAAGAAGAACCAGCAAGAAACTCCAATAAACGAACTCCTATAACGGAATCCCTAAACAGACATCAATTAGTTTGTGTAAAAATAAAATAACTGAGAATATTTTACTATATAGGGAGTTGTATATTTGGGTTAAGATGTTAAGTAAGTCACGGTTCTTGATGGTTTTGCCGATATAAAAGTAACAACTTTTCAATAATATCTGTGGAGGGTGAAAGTTCTTTAAAAAATATTTATACAGTTTTACAGAGAGCAGTTTATTTGTATTGTAACTGGCCAACAAAATACGTTGGACTACAATAATACAAGTAACGTAACGTGCATCTGAACAAACACGCCACTCTAGTCGAGTTCTGCACTCGTAGCTTTTAACACCGTCTAACTCCACTTTAAATAATAAAGAGCGCCAACCCTGCTCTGTATACAATGACGTTGAAACATTCAGGGGTGGGCCGGCCGCGTTTACTATTGTAACGACTAACAGTTAGATTAAAATTAAACATGTATAGGGTTGTCACACATCTAAAAACAAATTCGGAATAATACTACATTGTTTTTAACGCCAACTGTGCTGTTGTAACATTAGGGGTGGGCCGCATAATATACCTATTTTTGCAAACCGTTAGATTACTAGTGTAACAGTTATATTTAAATGTGTAAGTTTAGGGTTGTCACAAATCTCATTAAAACAATTTAGGAATATTACTAGATAGTTTTATAATAAACTGCTCGCAATGAAAACGTCTAGCCTTACGTTTTTTTTATCATCATCATCCCTAGCCTTCAATAACACTTATGTTTATTATAATTTAGTAACATAGTTTAATTCTACTATTAAACATATACATCGTATTTAATCTAAAAATTAAGTTTGAATAAAAAAATAAAAAATAATGCACAAACCAAAACCTTGTCTACGATTCAAGGAAAATAAATACAGTTTCCAGTGAAAATAAATTAACTAATTTTCTCCGAATACTTTATTAAATAGTTTAGTTACTACTTCAATTTTTAGGTGAATATTTTGCTAAAATCGTGTCATAAGTCTAACATGTCAACATACAGCTAACGAATTCACGAATTTTACTCAGTATACTCTTCAAATAGCGGTGTTAATAAAACATAGCTACAGTCACATTGCAACCCATTGCATAGAATTGTTGATGAATGGAAGCCGAATTGCATTGGCACCGAACCAAAATAGGAGATTTGGGCAAGTTTTGCCGCAATTCGGCATAGATTAACTTTTAATTTGTATTCGAACCAGCGTACATAAAATCATGCCTGTTTCTCAGAGAGAGGCAAAGAACGGATTTCTGTTTACTACGATCTTGGCATTCCCCTTTTGCCTCATTTACTCTTATTACATTCTTTATTAATAAAAGAACAAGCCTCAGACAATTATGAACAGTCTAGTCATAAATTAAATTAATCAAGGCATGCCTGCGGTTTAACTCGTATAGTAAATGTGTAAATCAATTAGTTCTTCGTAATCATTTATACAATGACCGTACGTGAATCTAGGATACTATTGCTAATTTATTGCAAATCCTTTCAGATATTACAAAATGAGTTTGTAAATTCTACCAATAACAGAAAGAACAGGCTGTTTTTTATTTACCAATATGAAATAATGTTGTGAATGTGCGTGATTTTTTGCAAATTTGTCTTCATTATCTTGACCCTTTTCCCATACGCCAGAAATTTTGTTAGTAAGTGGATAAGTAACTTGCACAATATTACTGTTTTCTAACTTTAGCTTGTCAAATAGAACAGCTAAACCTACAGTGACTTTTTCGTTTTTAATTTTGCGTGGACCACTAGCTCATCATCATCATCATTAACAACCGATAGACGTCCACTGTTGAACAAAGGCCTCCCCCTTTTAGAAGAGGGGGGGGGGGGGGGTTGCCATAATCCCCGCGGCTTTGGGATCTCAGTGTTGGTAGTCAAGTTACAGAAGACGCTGCTGCCCATCTTCTAGGTTTTCCCTCAGTCGGCTCTTATGACACTCACGGGAGGAAAGGGGGTGGTCAATTCTAGGCCGGATACCACACGGACCAATAGGTGCTGGTACTGAATCAAAGTAATCCACGTATAAGAAGAAAATAAAACACACTCGACACAATACCGCATTTTATTTTTAATAAGTAATCGTTCCACACCCTTATATTTCTGGTAAGATAAGAATCTCATTATTCAGAATTACTGGCTGCGTAATAATAAGTGGTTCCTAAATATCTTTAGGAATATAAAATATTAAGGGTTCTCATCTTTGGACTTTTATGAGATACTAAAGATGAGTAAACGGTTTATCCGCCTCTTAGTTGGGCTGCAACGTATTGTGGGTGGGACGTATGAAATTGAGTGTCATACTTATATCCCACATGAAATTACATCTGAAGAGTTCTTTGTCCAAACACTTTTTTTGTCTAAACTTGTGCCCAATCAAAATAGTTCCTTGAAAAAAAAAGGAAACTAGGAAATAATAATACCTACTCTTTTACCTTTTATACTAAAAATAGAGCACGTCAAAGTGCCTGTTCTAATAATTAAAAAGCTACTACCAAAGTATTAGCATTTTCACCTAGAGATGTTTAAATTTCAAGTGCCTTATTTTTTGCTGTCGTGTTACTTAAGACGTCGTTGACCTCGTCACAATAAAAAACCAGTAGTGATTTGAGTGCTTGTTCACGTTCTCCCAAAGCTCCAACAAGCCCATGAGACGAAATTAAATTAGGAAATACTGTATTTCTTTTTGAAATAAATTTAACAGTATAAAATATTAAGGACATTAAGATGACCTGGCAGATGAGTCATATATTATGATATCTTTACGTTCAAGATTATATAGGTACTTATTGTTTGTACGACTAATACAGATTTAACAGATTTTAATATTTTGTAAAATCTGAGATTTTACAATTATTTTTCCTCTGTATATTTACTAAATTTTCGTATTTAAGTATTAGAAAATAATACCTAACAGTAATTTACAATTTGACCTGTTGCAATAATCTAAAGTATAGTCAGCAATAGAAGTACCTAAGTTGAAATACATGAATATGTATATTTATTATTATTATTTATTCTTTCCTACATTAAGTAAAGTTAAAGTTTTAAATTTATACGCTAATAATAATTTTGATTTTAACAATTTATCCAAATTTTGTTACTTACTTATGTACTGTATCTATTTACCTAATATACTTACTGTCTCAAATCAATGCAAATGCCGTGTCAAGACTCGATTCATGTTTTAATTACATTAATAACTACAAGATATTTTGAAAGCGACAAATACAAAGTTTTCTCACAAATGTTTGCAAGCACAAGTTAATTCAAAGTTGCACATAGGATCGCACCATGTGAACAAGCTCTGGAGTTTCGAGTGCTTTTAGTTGTCATTGGAACTTGTACGTTCAACGTTTAAATTAACAGCAGCCAGAATAGTTTTAATAAAATGTATTAAATTATTTCTAACCAAAAAACTCGTACCTATCTAAGCTTTTTCTATTTCTGAATACATACATGAACCAAATAATTATCGTAATAAAGAGTGTATTCTATTTAAGCTATATAAAATAGGGGCAGAATAAGCCGTACCAAGTAAGTAACTAAAGGAACTAATAAAAACTTATTTCCCATACCTACCCTTTTCCTCGAAGGAAATAGAAGATAGGTGATCCAATTTAGTTTGCTCGTTAAAGCGATAACTTAATAATTTAAGGTAGAAAAGAAAAGTGTTTCAGATTCTTTGTTTGAGTAGGTAATAACAAAGTTACTCGTGTTTCTATGATGTAACGCAGCGAAATGTAGGACTATACCGATGTAGGTCTACGGCACACTTGCTATAGCTATAGCTATAGCTATAAAATATGTAATGTCCTCCTTACCGAATTTCGGTCACGGCGGCCTGTCTCAGCTGAAACTAGCCATCTGCGCAGGAGATATTATAGTGCACAAGTATGGGCGCAGACACAGGTGCACTCCCTTTTCCCTCACTCTCATAGTCCGATGGGACGGTAGACCGACACGACCGGAGAAAGATCGGGCGCAGGACCAACGGCTTAGCGTGCCTTCCGAAGCACGGTGGGGTCTCGACATGTGAAAACGGTCACCCGTCACAAGACTGACCGCGGCGAGCACGGTTTAACTTCGCAGATCGACTGATCTTCCGGGTAGCCGCATAGCTACGAGCCCCACATGAAATATGTAGGCAGTGTCGTAAGTAACCAGTAATGCGCCCGGTACAAGCTTCTTTGATAGCTTCCTTTTTTACTGTTTGTGGTCCTGGCCTGGTCATTTCTGCGACCCTCTAGGGTCTGTGCCCTGTGCCTGGGCACCGTCGGCACGGCCCTATTTACGGCACTGTTTGTGGCGTTCTAAGGGGGAACCTTTGTCTAGCAGTGGACGTCTACCGGCTGATGATGATGATGATGTAGGTACTAGTGTATGTATACATGTATGTATTCATGTTTCGGTGCCTGGCCTTTTATTTTAAACTAGCATATTATATTGCGCCGTGTGGTATCCGGCCTAGAATTGACCACCCCCTTTCCTCCCGTTGGTGTCGTAAGAGGTGACTAAGGGAAAATTCAGAAGATGGGACTTCTGTAACTTCACCACCAATACTGCGATCCCCAAGCCGCTTGCAACGCGTGGGGATTATGGCAAACCCCCCCGCTTAAACGGGGAGGTCTATGTTCAACAGTGGACGTCTTTGGCTGATGATGATTATATTAGGTTTGTCAATAATGTGCCATTTTTCGAGGCTAGTGAATTTAAACGAACCTTTGTTACATTCTAATCCCGCACCATAGATAGATATCATCAGTCAGAAAAGCGTTCGCAGAACGCTGACACAATCAGAACTGAGAAATGCTATTCGTCGGATAGCAAAGACGTAACGAGGGACAATGACATACGAGCATCGAGAGCGAACGCGTCATCAATTGTCGAGCTTAACGCTTAGTGGTGACGTCACGATATTTCCCAAGCTCATTCGGAAGACGATGTGATAAATCTTAATAATTCTGTTCCATACAATAATATTTTACAAACATACAATTGCCTTCGTCTACCTCGGGCTACTGAGACCAATGAGGCAATCGTTTGTTTCAATTTAATGGCAAAACTCGATTCCTAAGCAGATCCTGGGTTCGATTTGCTCAAGCAGTTTGTTCATCAACCATACGTTAAAAAGAAGAAGATATTTCAATTTCAATTTATTCTCTCATCCCAATAGGCTAGGTTACACAATTAAACAGCATAAAGAAACGCACACACTGTTGAAAAATCTCTCAGGTGTGTCGGTTTCCTCACGATGATTTCCTTCACCTTTTTCAGCAACTGATAACTAATTTAAGGTACGCAAAAGTTGATTAGTTTGACAAACTCAATTACATGTAAATATGTAACTGTAAAACGACATAGAAAACTTATTTAAGTGTGTGATATACTATTATCATTAAAGCGATCCATACAATGTTGCATAGTGCTCTCATTTTCGTGTATCCACTCCAAAAGCGGGACTCGGAAGACTGAGCACCGTGAACTCGACAATATTGAGCAATTCCAAGAAGCACTTTACTTTACTAAGTAGGGTAGAGTGAAATGCATGATCACGCTGTGCTTGGAGCATTAGCAATGTAATCAATATATGTAATATATTATAGGTATTATTTTCTACAGATATTCCCTGTTTCTTGTTAATGGCTTGTTTCAATTTAAACAAAGTTAAAAAAATGACTGTTTAGGGATCGTGTGTAATATTTATGATAGTAATATCAGAAAAGAGACGACCGCTTTCAAAAGCTTTTCTGGCGAAAGCTCTTAGATCACAGCACGTCTGCTTCGAATAATACAGCTACTTATATATAACTCTATGTATACATGTCTATTATTTAAGGACAGACATAGTTATTCTAAGATACTGCAGTCTTCATTTTGACTTCATTCTGCCCGATTGGCTGCATAGGCTTGCCTCCTATTGGCATTAACGGAACTAAGAACGTCCGGCGCTTTGTGGGTACACAATAGAGATTCTGCGTACTTCGGTAAATACAATGAATACAAGGATTATATTATATTAGATACATACACGATTCAAAGCAATAAGTTAGCTAATTATATAGTTTTGCATGAATTGTTTAATGTTCATTCGTGTAGGCACTAATTTTTTTAAATCAACGCTGAATTTTGTAAAATATCGAAATCCTGAAGTCTCTATTTTAGAACTCGAAGTTAAAATATCTAATTGTTCGTAAGCGATAATATCGGGTCGTTAAAACCCGCAAGCCGGCACTTTGTCATTATTACCTCAAACCGACGTTATAATCGTCTCAATTCCCCACCAAAGAACTTAATTATTATGCGTAGCTTAACAAATTCGTCACGGTAATACGTAACGTCGTCAGATGATTCCCGCGGAAGATAAATTGTTCAACACATTAGCAGCGAGCACAACATATTAAGGTAGAGCTCAGAGAGTGCGGTATTCTGCGCACGAATTGAGAGTTTTGAGAGACTAACAAGAACGGAACGTGGAATATATTGATTGCATTTTATGTTGCTATTAAGATACAACAAAGCCTGTAACAATCATCAGCCGGAAGACATCCACTGTTGAACGAAGCCCTGCCCTCTTTTAGAAGGATGGGGGAGGGGTTGCCATAATCCCTACGCTTAGCTTTTGTAACAATAAATTTCATAATTAATTTGTAACGCAGGTCAAACAAATAAACTTGCACGAGTTGCATTCCTATTAACTCCACCAGGACTAAGCAGATATTATTTGTAGATACATAATTGTTTTTGTCTGTAACCAGAATCAAATATGAATTATAGTGAAAATCTTTTGAATTTCTTATATAACTTAAATTAAATTTTCTTGCAGCTAGAATTGTTGGCACATGCTGCATTCTTTAGTGAAACAAGGGACTTCTCACTCAAAGCTTGGCTTGAGGCCTTTTAGTTCTCGTCCAAAAGTCTAGCTTAGCTGTGAGAGCTTTTGTGTTAGCAAGTCGAAATGAGACTTCGTACCGTGCAGACGTGTAAGTAATTGGTTGGAACCCTTATGAGTATGTGTCGTAAATTACACATAATATAGGTAGGTACTACCATTACATATGTTTTCTAAAGAGCAGAGGTATTTACGCTATACAAGCGGCTTGGAGATCGCAGTTTTGGTGGTGAAGTTAGTCGCTTCTTACGACACCCACGGGAGGAAAGGGGTGGATAATTTTAGGCCGGATCATCATCATCAGCTGTAAGGCGTCCACTGTTGAACGAAGGCCTCCTCCTTTTAGAAGGGGGGTGTTGCCATAATCCCCACGCTTGGCAAGCGGCTTGGGGATCGCAGTGTTGGTGGTCAAGTTACAGAAGACGCTGCTGCCCATCTTCTGGGTTTTTCCCTTAGTCGCCTCTTACGACACCCACGGGAGGAAAGGGGTGGATAATTTTAGGCCGGATACCACTAGATTATTTCGGTTATTGTTCACACTTGTCTTATAAAGTCAACTTGACGTAATCAGTATAAGAAGAAGTTTTACATAAACAGGGTCATAATAACAATACAATTAATTTTACCACTTTATTATTACCATAAAAACCCAACTCACCGTAAATATTCGGCATAAACCTTAAAAGCTTAAACGCAATAATATTCGAACAGTCAGAACGGATTTACTGACACGATAACTACCCTCATTATCATAATAATTTCGTCTAGACTCGAGAGTGCGAGGAAAAATCTGCTCTCTATTTTTTTCTCGTACATTTTTCTAGGAAGTTTGCCATTGTACATTCTATAAATAAAAAATATTGACATTAGTAAAGTTATTTTCCCTATTTATATATAGGTACTCTCTCGAGAGCCTCTACAATTTACATACCTAGATATAATAGTTTTATAAGTCCCTAGCTATGGTAAATCTCTAGGGTCTTGTCCCAAAATTTACGATTTAGACTGTACCATTGGGATAGCCCTAACCTACAATAAAAACTAAGTTTTCATTCTTTAAATCTACGCACATAAATTTAAATGTTTTATTCACTCCACTATTTCTTGTGTATAAAATTGCAGGGAATAAGTTTGCCAGAAGGCAAGGTAAGTTCAGCCAAATTATGATATATGAAGGCAACGCCGACATAAAAGCTGCGTGAAGTTATAAAATCTAATAAAACTGTCATTCTGGTAATATGTGGTCAGGTGTTAGGTGCCACAGTTTCTTTATCATACGGGACACAGGGTTTTCTTTTAAACATTTATTGTGGTAATATCGTGGATATTTATGTTCTATCAATTTTTGGCCTAGTAAATCTTGTATGTATCCCATACTGTACAGAGGACATTATTTCTGAATTGCTGGTAGGTTTACTCTAATAGAATATAAAATGCATATCATTTTACCAGCCAGGACAAATCTGGATATTTGAGGAACCTGGAAACTTTTAGAAGCTTTAACATGATTAATTAATGAAAAAAAAACAATTCGAAAATAAATTTACATTTGAATATTTTGTTGTTGAATTTAATTTCTAAATCGGCCGACCCAAAAAGTCCTCAAGGGCCCAATTACTGCCAAAAAGAGCCTCCCAGAATGAAGGGATTATTAAAAGCTTATACAATTTAATCTTCTATGTGTTTGGGACTTAAAACATCAGTATATCGTAACTGCTCAATTTATGATGTCAACAGAGGACCTTTCGTTGATGTTTATTTGTTATTTTAACGATAGAAAGTAGTGGTCATGGTTGTCACTGCCCTTTTAGCACAATAAGAAAACTGATTGCTCATTACAGTCGGCAACAAAACTACCATATTTTTGACACATTACTGTCATAAGTGTGAAGACTTTGTACTAGAGTCATAATAATAAAACATACATTTGTAAAGAAAACTATAGGACTACTAGTACTAATACTATAAATTAATTATCAGTTGCTAAAAACGGTGAAGGAAAACATCGTGAGGAATCCGGCACACATGAGAGATTTTTCAACGGTGTGTAAAGCCATGTCAGATGCCTACAGGCAATTTAAACTCAGACACCGGGTTATCCACCAACCATACGATAAGAAGAAGACTATTACTAACAGCAGTTGCAATTTAATTTAATTATACGCAACTCCTAGGCAATCTTAAGTAAAGTTTGCGATAACCACTAAGCTGTTCCAAACTTATCACTGCAATGATATCAGAATAATAGATCCATTAGTATTGAGTGCTGAGTGAATCATTGAACTTTAGATTTGATAATTAATTGCATGGCTATGTGACAGAAACATCTGTCCAGTTCAAACGTGAACAATTAGGCCATTACCGTTGAATTATGGGGCGGTGGAGCAATCACGAATAGGCATTACATATTTTAGCCTAGCGGGAATACATTTTCCTGTTGGGATTGGCTAGTTTGAGCCGACAGTAAATGAAACGAATTCTAATTGATTCTATTGGTGGCCTTATAATAATAAGGTCGTATAGACAATATTACGGGTTTTTAAACATTCAGAAAACCTATGAAGCACATAATTTCCGTCCTAAAAAACCTTTTAAGTACCAGTATCATATTCCCTTTTTGGCACCAATATCGAATTCCGTCTAAAATGTATTTGAAAAAGTCAGAAAAAGCGAAATATTAAATCCAATTCACTAAAACGTCACGCCTCACTGCGGTGCCCATTATTTATGAATTAGATAACATCGTTCACGGAACGAGTAAAAAAAAGCTTTTATTCATAAAGTGTTTCCGTAATACAAAATCTGCAATTGCTGCCAAACATCAGAATGAAAATACTTTGTGCTTGCACCGTAACGATATGCGAAGTGGTACTAAGATAGAAATAGTTTAAAAAATTCCTTTGACACTACCGTTAGATATAAATTGTACCTATCACTGATTTCACAAGATCAGTAAAATATTTCTATATAAATAAAGGCTTAAAAGTCAAAATATTTTTTAAATTAAATTCTTTGGAGATATGCTCCAACGAATGTCTAAATCATGCATCACAAAACATTTTATCAACATGACCTTTTCTATAGAATTTCTTTGATGTAAAAGATAAAATTTGATTCAGTAAAAGAGTTTTTTTTGGAAATTACATGAACATCCGTTACTTTTTATGCACAGTCACGATCTCAAACTTAATCTTTCTTCAGGAAGTGAATTCAAGTCATACTCTTACACGGTTAACTCTTTTTGGAACAACGAAGCTAGACGCATAATAATATGTGTACGATAGAAAAATGATTGATATTTTTACCTGTAAAGTACTCCATGGAAGTATCTATCTCTGGAAGTAATCTAGATCGTATTATTGTCACCGTACTATTGAATAATTATACTTACTCAAATATATTTACGCGGCATGCGACAGTCACCTCTCTACATTAAATTAATCCATTGTTTTTCTTTACTGCTCCCGGACTCTTAGGTGAGAGTTTCAATGCGAACTGAATTTTTAGTAAAGTTTTAAAAATATTTTTCTAACACGATATTTATAAATAAGTTAATAATCAAAATTGCTTTATGCAGCATTTTATTACAGAAATCCGTAAAAAGCGTCTGAACACCAAAATATACCTTTTCTCGGAAATAAATAAGTAGCACATTGTCATACCATATTGACTGGTATCACAAATATAATATCTATATCACATCACTTTATTCTAACAATGATACCAAACCCTCGTCACGTTTAACTTTTAGAAATAACCAAGAATGGAATATCACTTCGGGACCTTGTCCCATTTGTGTCCATTAGCTCACATTTGGCGTTCCATTAGCGTATTGGCACACTACATCAAGTAGCGGTAATGGGATGTCAACTAATATGGGAACATAATGAGCGCCTAAATGAGGCTCCTGATTAATGTATTGTAGTCAGATGACCAATGTAACTTATTGTTAACGAAGGTTGTACAATGAATAAAAGTTTTTTTTTAAACGTCGCCCCGCCCTTGGAATTTCTCCTGTATCTTAGGTGCGTTTCACAAACATGAAATATCACATACACAAATACCCAGAGTCGGGACAATCAAATGTGGATCACACAAATTTTTGCCCCGTGCGAGAATTGAACCCACTACGTCCATCTGGTCGTCAAATCATAAAGTCATAAATTCATGACCTTTCTACGTTTTAAAATTAGTTTCAGATTTTCATTTTTGAGAGGCCATCAACAAGGGCTTTATTAAAATTGATAAAGTTTTTATCAATTTTTTGGGAGTTATTTGGTTTTTATTTTGGGAGTATTAAATTTCTTTTGTTAATTTTCAGTATTTTTTCGTAAAAAAAGTGTACATACGAACTCAATATCTTTTCAATTTTGTTTTATCTTCCCAATTATCTTTTCAAAAGTTCTACTAAAGTTCAAAAGTACTAGATATCATTCAAAAAGTTAATTATACTATTAGGATGATTGTAATCGCCGATGGTAAACAAGTGACGTCATCTGACACCACATCTATAAATAGAGCGTTGCGAGGGTGAGTCGGTCATTTGCTCGTTGGCTTTCGAACTATGTCCAATCTATCTATGTGGTCCTCTATGAGAGGAAGTGGATATCTATCCTTTACCGTTATCCGATTGAGTGCACGAAAGTCCACACACATCCTGTCGGTACCATCCTTCTTTTTCACCAGGATGATAGGACTTGCGTATTCTGAACTGGACTCCCTAATTATTGACTTATCTAATAAATCTTTTACGATATCTCTGACTTTTAATTTTTCCTGATAAGATAACCTATAAGGGTGATAGGCCACCGGAACGTCGCTATTTAAATTAATTTTCATTTTTCCCGTTTTAACCGTGGTAATGGCTGTGCCAGATATGAAAAAGGGTAAGAAGTCACGAACAATGTGTAGTAACGAACTTCGATCTTCGCCTTCCAAAGGCGTGATTACATCACTCAAACAGTCCAGTTCAGCAGTGTTAATGCATAGCGTTTGATTGGTGGAGTGAGTCAAGTACTGTCCTTGTTTTGTTCTGACAAAGGTTACTCCATCCCTATTCAAGACATCAGTACCAACAATAATAGATGTATTCATACAAGATGAAGGCACGATAATAAAATCTATTTCGAGTGCAATGTTGCTGAACTCAACCGTAAGGGTGACATATTCACGAGCAATAATTCCGCCATGACTAATTCCTTTAATTACGCAATGAGTTGGCTTTCGAACACAGGAAAAGTAATTTACGACGTCAGACGATATAAGGGAAACGTTAAGTGCGCCGCTATCTATTAAAATATCGACTGGTATACCCTGTATGACAGCAGTACTAATATCGTTATTACGGGAAGCGTTAGATACCTCCCTGCAAAGGTTAACCTTCTTCTGGTCGCCGTTTCGTGCCTCAGTTCGTGCCTTGGTAAAACATTCGCTTTCTTTGTGTCCATTCTTTTTGCAAAATGAACAGGTCTGTTTTGTATTACTGTTGTCGGTATGTTTACGCTTTTTGGTACAGTTAAAGCTTTTGTGTCCAGCCTGGCCGCACGTGTAACACTTACTGGCGGGTCGATCGTTAGAACGTTTAGTGGCCGAAGTGTTAGTAGACCCGCGAGGATTATCTTTGGTACGCCCAGGCTTGACATAGATAGCCAAAAACGAAACTATGGTTTCGGCTGTAAGGTCCGCATTTGCGGCAGCCGCGCGTACCTGAGCATCATTAATACCGCGTATGATTATTTGGACCATTAGATCATCACTTAAGCCCTTAACGATGCGAAGTCGCAATAAGGAACGTCGAGCATATTCCGCGTACGTTGAATATTTATCGGACGTTGTATTCATGACGTCAAAGAGTATGTTGGCATGGTCTTGCTTCCGTGGGCAAAGGGACTTGAATTCTTTCGAAAAATTTGACCATGAACGATCATTCGTCGTCCACTCATTCAGCCATGTCTTAGCGTCCCCTCTAAGACAGTTAGCAACCCGAGATAAACACTCTAAGTCAGACCAATGATTCACTAACCTGGCACGCTCCACCTCGCTACACCACACCTCAAAATCGTGAACAGCAGGATCGAAGTTTGACACGTAATAATTATGCGGCTTACTTCCGATGGTAGCCAATGCGTCGGCCAGTAATTTTGCTGCGTTTGGCACACCATTATCCAGGTTATCACGTTAAGGCGTGATTGCACGATTTGGGGGTAATGGCGTATGCGACGTACTCGCGGTACTCTCCTCGATTGCGTTCAACCGCGACACGATTGCACTTAACGCTTGTTTTACGGAGCTTTCGCGACTACGGGAACGAGAGCGACGCCGCTCAGAAACACGATGGCGTCGGCGCGATCTGCTATGCTTCTTATGCGTTCTACGAGGTGATATTTCCTCAGAAGTGCTACGCGAACGAAAAGATCGCGGCATTTTATGAAAACTAACGGTTGTTTTTATTTGAAAATGGGCACAGGCCAATCCCACTTCTGATTTTAGCGACCAGAAGAGAGATTAATTAAAAAAAAACAAACGTACAGACAAAAACTAACTTTATTCTAACCTCTAATCATTTAAACTTTGATATTCTCAATATAAATAGATCACGAAATAATCACATTAACAAACAACCGTTAATTCACAAAATAAATCCCTAATTATGCACGATAGCAAACAGCGCCGATCACCTGACAACCTTTCCGTTCGAAAGCCAACGAGCAAATGACCGACTCACCCTCACAACGCTCTATTTATAGATGTGGTGTCAGATGACGTCACTTGTTTACCATCGGCGATTACAATCATCCTAATAGTATAATTAACTTTTTGAATGATATCTAGTACTTTTGAACTTTAGTAGAACTTTTGAAAAGATAATTGGGAAGATAAAACAAAATTGAAAAGATATTGAGTTCGTATGTACACTTTTTTTACGAAAAAATACTGAAAATTAACAAAAGAAATTTAATACTCCCAAAATAAAAACCAAATAACTCCCAAAAAATTGATAAAAACTTTATCAATTTTTTGGGAGTTATTTGGTTTTTATTTTGGGAGTATTAAATTTCTTTTGTTAATTTTCAGTATTTTTTCGTAAAAAAAGTGTACATACGAACTCAATATCTTTTCAATTTTGTTTTATCTTCCCAATTATCTTTTCAAAAGTTCTACTAAAGTTCAAAAGTACTAGATATCATTCAAAAAGTTAATTATACTATTAGGATGATTGTAATCGCCGATGGTAAACAAGTGACGTCATCTGACACCACATCTATAAATAGAGCGTTGTGAGGGTGAGTCGGTCATTTGCTCGTTGGCTTTCGAACGGAAAGGTTGTCAGGTGATCGGCGCTGTTTGCTATCGTGCATAATTAGGGATTTATTTTGTGAATTAACGGTTGTTTGTTAATGTGATTATTTCGTGATCTATTTATATTGAGAATATCAAAGTTTAAATGATTAGAGGTTAGAATAAAGTTAGTTTTTGTCTGTACGTTTGTTTTTTTTTAATTAATCTCTCTTCTGGTCGCTAAAATCAGAAGTGGGATTGGCCTGTGCCCATTTTCAAATAAAAACAACCGTTAGTTTTCATAAAATGCCGCGATCTTTTCGTTCGCGTAGCACTTCTGAGGAAATATCACCTCGTAGAACGCATAAGAAGCATAGCAGATCGCGCCGACGCCATCGTGTTTCTGAGCGGCGTCGCTCTCGTTCCCGTAGTCGCGAAAGCTCCGTAAAACAAGCGTTAAGTGCAATCGTGTCGCGGTTGAACGCAATCGAGGAGAGTACCGCGAGTACGTCGCATACGCCATTACCCCCAAATCGTGCAATCACGCCTTAACGTGATAACCTGGATAATGGTGTGCCAAACGCAGCAAAATTACTGGCCGACGCATTGGCTACCATCGGAAGTAAGCCGCATAATTATTACGTGTCAAACTTCGATCCTGCTGTTCACGATTTTGAGGTGTGGTGTAGCGAGGTGGAGCGTGCCAGGTTAGTGAATCATTGGTCTGACTTAGAGTGTTTATCTCGGGTTGCTAACTGTCTTAGAGGGGACGCTAAGACATGGCTGAATGAGTGGACGACGAATGATCGTTCATGGTCAAATTTTTCGAAAGAATTCAAGTCCCTTTGCCCACGGAAGCAAGACCATGCCAACATACTCTTTGACGTCATGAATACAACGTCCGATAAATATTCAACGTACGCGGAATATGCTCGACGTTCCTTATTGCGACTTCGCATCGTTAAGGGCTTAAGTGATGATCTAATGGTCCAAATAATCATACGCGGTATTAATGATGCTCAGGTACGCGCGGCTGCCGCAAATGCGGACCTTACAGCCGAAACCATAGTTTCGTTTTTGGCTATCTATGTCAAGCCTGGGCGTACCAAAGATAATCCTCGCGGGTCTACTAACACTTCGGCCACTAAACGTTCTAACGATCGACCCGCCAGTAAGTGTTACACGTGCGGCCAGGCTGGACACAAAAGCTTTAACTGTACCAAAAAGCGTAAACATACCGACAACAGTAATACAAAACAGACCTGTTCATTTTGCAAAAAGAATGGACACAAAGAAAGCGAATGTTTTACCAAGGCACGAACTGAGGCACGAAACGGCGACCAGAAGAAGGTTAACCTTTGCAGGGAGGTATCTAACGCTTCCCGTAATAACGATATTAGTACTGCTGTCATACAGGGTATACCAGTCGATATTTTAATAGATAGCGGCGCACTTAACGTTTCCCTTATATCGTCTGACGTCGTAAATTACTTTTCCTGTGTTCGAAAGCCAACTCATTGCGTAATTAAAGGAATTAGTCATGGCGGAATTATTGCTCGTGAATATGTCACCCTTACGGTTGAGTTCAGCAACATTGCACTCGAAATAGATTTTATTATCGTGCCTTCATCTTGTATGAATACATCTATTATTGTTGGTACTGATGTCTTGAATAGGGATGGAGTAACCTTTGTCAGAACAAAACAAGGACAGTACTTGACTCACTCCACCAATCAAACGCTATGCATTAACACTGCTGAACTGGACTGTTTGAGTGATGTAATCACGCCTTTGGAAGGCGAAGATCGAAGTTCGTTACTACACATTGTTCGTGACTTCTTACCCTTTTTCATATCTGGCACAGCCATTACCACGGTTAAAACGGGAAAAATGAAAATTAATTTAAATAGCGACGTTCCGGTGGCCTATCACCCTTATAGGTTATCTTATCAGGAAAAATTAAAAGTCAGAGATATCGTAAAAGATTTATTAGATAAGTCAATAATTAGGGAGTCCAGTTCAGAATACGCAAGTCCTATCATCCTGGTGAAAAAGAAGGATGGTACCGACAGGATGTGTGTGGACTTTCGTGCACTCAATCGGATAACGGTAAAGGATAGATATCCACTTCCTCTCATAGAGGACCACATAGATAGATTGGGAGGCGCGAAATTCTTCAGTGGGCTTGATATGGCGTCAGGTTTTTACCAAATCCCTATCGAGGAAGGCTCGATACACAAAACAGGATTTGTAACACCTGAGGGGCATTACGAGTACTTAAAGATGCCATTCGGCTTATGTAATGCCCCAACGGTATACCAACGCATCATCAACCAAACACTTCGAAGGTTCATCGAATCTGGCAACGTGCTCGTGTACATTGATGACGTGCTCCTTATGAGCATGACAGTTGCTGACGGGATTAAACTCTTACGTGAAGTTTTAGAAACTTTAACACAAGCCGGATTTTCGATCAATCTTCGAAAATGTTCATTTCTCACGACCGAGGTGGAATATTTGGGGCGTATAATAAGCCATGGTCAGGTTAGGCCGAACCCTAATAAGATCGAAGCTTTAACTAATACTCCGGTACCCATTAACGTCAAACAGGTCAGACAATTTTTAGGTCTAGCGGGATATTTTAGGCGTTACATCCAAGGGTATGCCACAAAAACTGCGAGTATTTCACGATTAACGAAAAAGAACGTCAAATTCGAATGGGGACCTGAACAAGAACAGGTTCGCCTATACCTTATTGAACAGTTGACAAGTGAACCGATACTTGCAATTTTTGACCCTAAACTGACCACGGAATTACACACAGATGCTAGTAGTGCGGGTTATGGCGCCGTACTTATGCAAATTCATAGTGGTGGTAATAAGCGAGTAGTGGCCTATTTTAGTAAGGTCACCCAGGGTGCTGAAAGCAGGTACCACTCATACGAGCTGGAGACGCTGGCGGTAGTCAAGGCGTTGCAGCATTTCAGACACTATTTAATTGGCATAAACTTTAAGATTATAACTGACTGCAACGCCCTGAAAGCCACTGAGCGTAAGAAAGACCTGCTTCCACGCGTTGCGCGCTGGTGGATTTATTTACAAGATTTTGATTTCACAATTGAATATCGAAAAGGAGACATGATGTCTCATGCTGACTACCTCAGTAGGAATCCACCAGTTGCGCAGGTGAACCACATCGATAGACCATTAAACTGGGCCCAAATGGCGCAGGCTGCCGACAGTGAAACACAGGACCTCATACAAAAATTAAGAGATGGTCGATTAGATTCACGGCGTTATGTTAGCCAAAACGATTTACTTTACTATCGTTACTCGCCAGTCGGCGAAGAGTCGAGATTGTTGTGTTATGTCCCAAAAGGACACCGACTTAGTTTGTTGCGACTATTTCATGACGAGCATGAGCACATTGGCGCCGACAAAACATTAGACTTAATACTGAAGCATTTCTGGTTCCCAGGGTTGAGAAACTTTGTTTCCAAATATACCTCGCATTGCCTCATTTGTATCTCCAAGAAACGAGTGCCCAGAGCACCGCCCCAACCTATTACTTCATGGGCAAAATCTGAAGTTCCTTTTGACACTATTCACACTGACGCATTAGGCCCTTTACCGGAATCAAACGGTTACAAATTTGTTTTTGTATTAGTAGATGCATTTACTAAATTTTGTTTACTTTATCCCATGTACCGGCAAGACACTAGTGAACTTAAGCGGGTTTTTAATAACGCGATTTCTTTGTTTGGGGTCCCAAAATTAATTGTTTGTGACCGAGGTCGTATGTTCGAAGCAGCTGGCTTCACCAGCTGGATATCTGGATTAGGTTGTGACATTCACCATATAACCCCCGAAATGCATCATGCAAACGGGCAGGCAGAGCGATATGTGCGAACTGTATTAAATCTAATTCGTGTAGAAAGTCGTAATAAAAATGTAATTTGGTCAGATTCACTTTGTAAAATTCAGCTTGTATTAAATGTTACTAAACAAAAAACAACACAAATGTCGGCATTAAACTTACTAGTCGGTACCGATGCGACCACTCCTGTAATCCGTGCGCTGGTCCGCGACGTGGCGATCGAAAACGCGAACCCTAATCGTGAAGCATGGAGGGAAATCTGCAGGAGCCGGGCAAAGGCTTTGCTTGACAGGAACCAAAATAAACAGGATTCCTACACCAATCGTCAACGACACCCACCTCGAGTTTTCAAGACTGACGACCTGGCGTTTGTTATTAAATACTCGCAGTCAACTGGTAAACTGGACTCTGGAATGAGGGGTCCCTACCGAGTTATAAAGGTCCTCCCAAGCAATCGCTATGAGCTGAAGCTATTGGGTGGCGCCAGAGGCAAAACGACTCAGGCTGCCGCACAATATATGGTGCCTTGGAAAGGGGAGTGGTGTCCCGAGAGTTGTACAGCTTTCTTTGAAAGTAAGTGTTCCTTAATTACCTTTATGTTACAGATATGGTGTGAACTAGCTATGGATGAGTATGCACGTGAGACGGATAACTATTTCTGAGCGGATAGAATCCCCAAGTAGTTGTGCACCTCGAGCTGGTTGAACAGACGCGCTGTTGTGTTCACACCCATTGGACTTAAAGTCCTGCAGACACATATGTTGGATATGTGTATGGGCACATACGTAGCCTTGCAGACACGTATTTAACGTGTATTGGACCTAATGTCCTGCAGACACATATGGTGGATATGTGTATGGGCACATACGTAGCCTTGCAGACACGTATTTAACGTGTATTGGACTTAACGTCCTGCAGACACATATGTTGGATATGTGTATGGAAACATACGCATCCTTGCAGACATGTGTATAACGTGTATTGGACTTCATGTCCTGCAGACACATATGTGGGATATGTGTATGGGCACATTCGTAGCCTTGCAGACACGTTTGTTAACGTGTATTGAACTGAGTGTCCTCCAGACACATGTGCAATTACATTGCATCTTAGTGCAAGAGAATGTCACTGA
This sequence comes from Abrostola tripartita, assembly GCA_905340225.1. Taxonomy (NCBI): domain Eukaryota; kingdom Metazoa; phylum Arthropoda; class Insecta; order Lepidoptera; family Noctuidae; genus Abrostola; species Abrostola tripartita. The sequence continues at coordinate 6,300,953 of HG996494.1, forward strand.
TGATGTGTGTTTTGATGATGAATGTTCTCATTTAGGATTATTTTAAGAAGCGAGTGATTCTTTGAATGAGGGCCTTGAATGTGAGATGGATGGAAGAATAGTCAATTTCTTAATGAAGTGTTTTTATGCGTGTATCACAATTAATATGTTTGCAACTCTATTTCTTTTAAGACACTGACGACGAATGCAGTAATGACGATGAGGCTTGCCCGTCTTCTATGGACCCTGCAGCACCAAGAAGTGACCGCGTGGACGATGTGCCCGAGGACGGCGCACGGTCAGGAGAGGCCGTATTAGGATGATTGTAATCGCCGATGGTAAACAAGTGACGTCATCTGACACCACATCTATAAATAGAGCGTTGTGAGGGTGAGTCGGTCATTTGCTCGTTGGCTTTCGAACGGAAAGGTTGTCAGGTGATCGGCGCTGTTTGCTATCGTGCATAATTAGGGATTTATTTTGTGAATTAACGGTTGTTTGTTAATGTGATTATTTCGTGATCTATTTATATTGAGAATATCAAAGTTTAAATGATTAGAGGTTAGAATAAAGTTAGTTTTTGTCTGTACGTTTGTTTTTTTTTAATTAATCTCTCTTCTGGTCGCTAAAAATACAATCTTGGCAAGCACTTAGCCAAGTAAGTAGGTAGATAGATATTATTATGGTTTTGTTATGTTGTACAGATATTTTTGTGTTGTTGCATATACCTATAAATATACTTTGTTATTTGGGTCAGGCGTGACAATTCATGCTGAAAGTTAGATGTTTATCAAATGAGTCAATCAGAGCGTCAAAATTAAATTCAGAACAGCGATTAAATATCTCATTATGATAAATCGATTTAATATGATATCTAATATTTATTAGTTCCACGTGTGAGCGTGAAGCGGTACATTAAATGTTCAATTTTAAATTATAAATATGATTGTGAAAGCAGCTACACCGTAATGAACAATCCTTAGGGATAACATCCCAATCAACGGTAAATGAATTTTCATCAGCTTTCTTTTTATAGAGAATTGATAGTAATTATTTCTCTTTTCAGTGTTAATTTTGGTTAGGGTCTAATTGTAAGTAGGCGAACTAAAAACGCGTTGGTTTTTGGTATTTTGATTTAGTAAAACATAACAATATTATTTTACAGTATTCTTGTACTTATCATAAAAACAGTGCCTACTTACATTTTAAAGACAGAGTTGAGAAACCTAACCGTAGTTGTTTGCCCAGCAGATGTTTCCAAAGACGCACGAATAACGCAAGAACACAAATAAATACAGTCAAAGATTAATTAAGGAGACTTCTAAATTCTGTCTTTACAACAGTCCGCAATAATGTTAATTATAAACGTAAGAAACCGCGAAACGCGCAGTTGGCAACTCAGATAGATTAGTTTCTTGTATACATATATGGTAATGTTTGACTAACTTTAGTCCTGCCTAAGTTCAGTAATATGTGCTTTGGTCTGTTGGTCCATAAATCTGGGGCTCTGAAGACTCGCTCGAAGTAAGTAATGTGGTGAAAAGGATTAGACAGCGCTCGAGTCGTAATTAACTGTTGGATGCGGTGCAATTAGTTCTATATCTTTGACGCTCTTTAAAAGAAAGAAGTATGACATAAATTGCAATTTAAACGAGCTGTTGAAAGTTGAGTGCTAATAAAAGATAGGATAAGTAACTACCGTTAATTAAACGACCTGGCCACAACTATTTTGAAATTGAAGTTTACCTTTTACCAGTGTTTAATAATAAGTACCTATTAGTCTATTTAGGATCTAGTCTGCACTTCTACAACGCAAAGATTCCGCTTTCCATTTTCAACTAGGTATGTAAAAAAACCTTTTTATATGAAACAGCAACAACAATTTAGTTAATAATTTGTAATCCTAAATAAGGCTTTTTGTTGTGATGGTGTTTATTGCCTTGTTCTTGTCAGAATAAATGACTTTCATTTCGTCTGTCCAGTTTTAAGCAAGGATCAAATTATTTTTTTTTATAACTGCCAAGTGGTTTCCATAACGAACGAATTTATTATTGGCCGTTTTTCAACAAGAGTTGGCCGATTCCGCGGGCAAATTGGAGCATAGTGCTAAATTGCCCCTTGAATTTTCGCTCTTCTATTCCCTGATTGCCTGATAAATAAAAAACGAGGTTAAGAGTGAATGACAAAATATACTTTCAATTCAATTCAATTCAATTCAATATATTTATTGTTTATCACAGGTACATAGAAAGATGTTACATTAATTATATTTAAAAGATCGCTGTAATATACCCTTAGGGTGTACAATATTTTAAATTTAGTCCACAGAAAACAAATTAAAATTTTAGATACGAACAGTTCACATAATGTCAATAATTACAATTTAAAGGGTCAGTCAGAACATATACGCATAACATAATTAGAAGATTATTAGATATCATTAATTAATTTAATACATTACATTATTATATAAACTTATCATTAAAGTATTCGTTTACAGTATACTAAGATTTAGAAGTCAGGAATGTTTTTAACTTATTCTTAAACATATTTATACTTCCAATTCGTTTTATATCTTTTGGTAATTTATTGTAAATTTTTACTCCCATGACGAATATACTCTTACTATACAGACTTGTTCTACATTTTATAGCCGAAAGTTGGTCTTTTTGTCTAGAACTTTTGAGCGTCTCATAGTCTTTAATGTTACTTCTTATCAAGATTGCTGCTTCATAAATATAAATACCAGGTAAAGTGAGAAGTTTTAATGTTTGAAATAAGGGTTTGCAAGTATCTGTCTGCTTAATTCCACACATACATCTGACACATTTCTTTTGGGCTCTAAAAGCGTACTCTCTGTCTGTGGAGTTACCCCAGAAAAGTACTCCATAATTTAAAGTAGAACCAACGTAAGCATGATAGGCAGTTAACAGTGTATGTTGGTTGGCCACTTTCCTTAGCATGTAGAGAGCGTATGAGAATCGGCTTAGTTTATTACAGACGTAGTCAACCTGCTTTTTCCAATTTAAGTCTGAGTCAATGTAGAGACCAAGAAATTTTGTTTCATTAACTTGGCTTATATCATGGCCCCTATAACTTATTGATAATGGGTTTCTTTTAACATTTTTATTTTGGAACGTCATATAATTGGTCTTGTCTAGATTTATTTTTAAATTATTTGAGTTTAGCCATTCTATAATGTGTTCTAGGGATATATTAATATCAGATGCAAATGGATTATCCTTACTATCTGAAAATATTGCCGTGCTGTCATCAGCAAATAATATATTTATAATTTTTATAAAGTCAGTCGAATAGATTACCATAATTGATCCAATTAGTTCGTGTAATCCTAGCTATGAATAAATAACCTTACCATCGCTCTCGGGCCGTCGTGAGAAGCGACTAAGAGATTTAAACACGGAGTGGCTAACAACTCCTGTTATTACTTACTTACTACACTCATTTCAAAATAGTTAATTTGATAAAGATTAATAGGCAGGCGTATTAGACTATTACAAAGGGATTATTACAACATACATAGATACATTTCATTTGCCGTGTGGTACCCGGTCTAGAATTAACCACCCCCTTTCCTCCTGTGGGTGTCGTAAGAGGCGACTAAGGGAAAATCCAGAAGATGGGTAGCAGCGTCTTCTGCAACTTGACCACCAACACTACGATCCCCAAGCCGCTTGCCAAGCGTGGGGATTATGGCTATGGCAACATTCCCCCTTCTAAAAGGGGGAGGCCTTCGTTCAACAGTGGACGTCTTCCGGCTGATGATGATGATGACATAGATACATAGTCTGATACGTTGATCGCGTGGTCGCTAAGCGCGACTGCTCAGCATAAGATCCTGGGTTCGAATCTGAGGTCGGGCAAAGTGTTATTGAGTTTTTCCAAGTTATACTCAGTAGTAATACGGAGTCTGAATTTGTGTTCAGTTAATGACAATAGGCTCGCCCGTTTATTGGGACCTGTAGTTAACTATACACCTCTGCCTACTCCTTCGGGGAATACAGGTGTGATGGTATGTTTACCCACAGAGGATGAAAAATGGTGTATACCTAAATCATAATCAAAATCTAATCTGTTCCCTTTTTAATGCAGCAAAGCATAATTAATTACTTTTTAATGCAGCTTCTCGCTTACACATTGTAAACTGTCTTGCTAGAGACGCTGCCTTTTACTAAATACCTACCTACGTAAAATAGTTTCAGCTTTTAGTCTACCAAGACACGGTAGATATCAATTTCTACAAGTAAGTAGATACCTACAAACAAAGGCCCTAATTATTATTGGTTAGTTCGGTTATTGGAAATTAATTTCAGTTGCTAATTGCTCACTTTAACCCAATCGTCCCTCCAAGACTTGGTAGGTACTTACTAAAGGTACATTGCCAATCATATTGCCATGGTTTCACAAGTTCTTTTATTATAATTATACTGACTAAATACTTATACGAGATATTTTTAAAGTTGTATTTTCTTTAATAAAGATTGCCTTATAAGCCAACATTAATTTCCCTCGTTATAAACCTCGCATTTTCATGTAAGTCATGAATTTTAGCATTGGCTTTTATTTATACAAGGCTAATGAAAACGAAAAACTCGTTGTTTTTATTTTCTAAGCTTCTTATGTACTTTTGTAATTGAAATTGACATTTTCATAAACTTTTTCGGCGTTGACATGTCTTTAATTAAAAATATTCATCATTTCAGCTTATATTCTTTGTTTGATGTTTACTTTCAATTCCGATAATTATTATTATTGTCAAATTGTATTGATATTTACTGACACGGTATTCTGTAGATAGTTTAGGTGTGTCTAAATTAATTTGTGGCGTTTTAAGTGAACGCCTTCCGGCTGACGATAATGATGAACGTAATACGAAAAAAAAGATTCTCCTAGTATTTTCAGTTCTTTTGTTTATACCTAACTTGCAAAATTTATTAGTAAGGGGACCGGTATTTTAAATAAATATTTTCTTTTAATTCAGATCCCATGTTACCATTAACCGCAAGCTGACATAAAATTGTACAGAGATTTACATGACAGCCCAATTTTAACTAACAGCTTGACATTGTAAACGTCACTCTACAGGAAATACAGACTTAAAGGGTATTTTAATACAAAAACAAAATTCAGATTTACTCTTTCAATTTTAACATTGACAAAAGAATTTTAATTAATTCCAAAATCATTTAGTCTTAATACGCCTGCTTTGAAATGTCGTAGCTCGATGTGGTAGGTAGAAGTGAGCTTAGCGCACCCAGATTTTAGTTATCTTCTAAAACTGTATATGTAACATGCATGGACCAATTCTACACTACATCCACTTACCGCACAATCCTAACTCCAATCTAACACTCTCCACAAATAACACGGTAGGTACAACTTACAAAGCACCGTTTGCAGTACAGGTACAGGAAAATACGGGCTCCGGATAATTTATGTCACAGTCCTCGCTTGTGCCACAATCTAAGGAAAACGAACGTACCAATTGAATTACACAATTTATGCCTAACTTAGCAAGGAAATTGAGACAACTTTTCTTAATACTCGCTACCTACGCTAAGATAATTAAATTAACTTTATCAACAACGAATATTACTCTACAATATTATATTTAAAATGTGTAGGTATGTTCACTTACGTAAGAAGGTTCCCCCGTTCTATTCTATTATGCGCATACAACTTAGATTTACTATTTGTACAACACGTAATTAGAATAATTTTACATTCGCTGTGTTAATATGAATCGTGGTTTGAGTGGCTCGGTAGAACAAAAATCAAAATTACGTACTAACGCTGCTTTTAAATATTTGTATGGAACCGGCATAAACTTCTACTCGGGTTAATTGGGCTTACTACTGCAGCTTACATTAAAGGGAGTGTTAAATAGAGAAATATATTTAGCAGACTAGGCTTATGAATTTGGTTTCAGTATGTTATTTAATGTGCACAGGAGGCTGCTGGGTGCGTGTGTGCTGTGCTTTGCAATCTTGGATGACTGGACTGCCCATTGCCCAGTATGCGCCGGTTCTACAATCGGGCTGACTCTGACAATGTCCTATTATATTGCATTGTTAGGAAGTTCCCAATTCTATTTGGAGTAGGTATAGGAGCCACTCTTACAACTTCATTATGAAAAAAAAAGCTATGGTCCGGAACTAGAATTAAAGACTTAAAAAGAGAACAATAACAAAATGCACACCCTTAGAAAAATCATACTTTTATGATTAATCACTAAAATGTTTAATAAAATCCCGTAGGAAGAAGAATAGGAGGGCTCAAAATATCCTAATTTGAAATAACTTATTTCCTTCGTATATAGACCAAAAGAATTCCCACACCGCTATCGTCTTCGCCTCGCCTTCTAATAGTCCCCATTTCAATCGCTTATGAGCTCTACTTATCTCGACAGTGCGAACGAGCGCAAATATAAATAAAATTACTTTTGATGTAGTCGAATCACAATCAGCAACGTTACGTAATTTCTATCTGGTATCAAAGGGAACATTCAAACGGCACGAACAAAACCTAGATGAAAGGTTTTCAATATACGTCTACGGCTTTTGATGACGACGATTTTAATTAGTCATAATTAAATACGTATTCATAAGATGATAATGGATTTTAGAATGTGTTTTAACTTTAATAATTAATGAGATATGAGATGAATTATTACTAAAGGTAGGTAGTTAGTTATAAATCGAATACCTCAAAAGATTCACTTTTGAACTCCTGTAAGGGTTAGGGCCTGTTTCACCATCGACAAGTAAAGTGTCAAGTAGACTAACCGCCACCCGTAGCCCCCGTAGGTAACTACTCATAAGAATTTCACAATATCTGAGTAGCATTAATCAGGGGATTAACTGGCTTGTAACTAAGATATTCGTAACTTTTACTTGCCGATTAGCGTTAATCATGAAATAACTATTTAACACTTTACTTGTAGATGGTGCAACAGGCCCTTACCCTCTTATTCATAAATAATGATAGCACCTTTTTATAACTTAAACCTTTCCTAAGTCTGTTGACATCCGCTATTCTTTGACATGGAAACGACAGCTTCAGGTAAAATTTAATCCATGATTTACAATGGTATTCTTTTCCTGAATAAGGGTGTTATTGTTTACAAGGTTCTTCACTAGGTATTCGCTTACACAAAGTCATATAACTAAGCGTCATCTCTTCTGCTATTATGTTTTATGACTTATTTTGGTATGTTGTTTTGATCGTAACCCGAAAGTAACGATATAATAGGAGAAGGTTATATACATAATAACTATTGTCTTTAGCTATCTCATCTTAAATAATAACACCAGCCTATTACCGTGTCACAGGGTGAAGCGAGTAGAACCTCACACAACAAAGAATCCAACGAAACTTAAAGTATTCTAGCCATTACAAAACTTGACAAAGTAATTCAATTAATAAAAATACTAAGTACAATGGGCCTTACAACTTATTAAATACAGTACCTTAAGCGAATTTATTTCTATAACAAGTAAACTAACAGATTTAATTTCTTACGAAAAATCTTGTATTTCTAACCTCATTTGTTTATACAAAGGCAGAAAAGATTTTAAGATTTTTTTTTCCGACGCCACTACCAGGCCTAATAGGAAGCTACTACAGTAACTACTGTTATAAACGTTTGTCAATCAGAACAAATTACAATATACATGGAAGCTACAACGACATCCATTAACAACCCCTATATATGGCCTGATTGATTATATTAACAACACTCACTCCTCGCTAATTATATTTATTACGATTATTCCTCAGGGTGAAATTATGTGGGTTCACTAAGAGGCCTGACAGAAACGCTAAAGGTGCGTCTCCACCTGTAACATTTCGGTGAACATTCCTCCTCCGTAACCGTATTTCATGAATAGATTATATTAAAAAGTTTTGCTTTCTTGTTCTTTGTTAAATCCTTAATATAATTCTTTTTTTTTAATCTAACAAAATGCCCATCTTAATTTGAGGCAAGCGTTTTTAATCAAGATGAACCCGTAAAAATTTATAAGGGTACCTACGTGTAAAATCAATCTAAAATCGAGGCCAATTTATTAATAGGGCTTTACTCTATTTTCGCTGGCGAAACCGGCCACTGATTGCCTGTCGTCTACGATCGCCATAAATAGTATACATATATTCAAATAGAGTACTATATCCAGTAGACTCAAACCTAAATGAATGCCTGAGGGATGAATGTGAGGTTTCGAATTGAAACTCCATTGTTGGCGTAGAAAAGAATTTAGGCAACAGAAAAAAACCCGCTTTGTCAAGATTTTAAATAAGAATAGAATGATATTGTTAACATAACAGAAAGAACTGGTTTTTTTATCAAATATTAGCCTACTTGTCTTTGTTCAGCCATCATGATATATATCCATAAAAAGTCTAATAAGGTAGGTACCTTACATAATACAGAATTGTTTGCAACTAGAGAACTGGCATATTTAAACTGGTTGACAAAAACTATTGAGGCAATATTAAATAATTGAGATTATCCCTAGAATTTGTTATAATTATTTCTTCCACTGAAAATATGGTAATTCATAATATTTTAAAAAAAGATTCACTTAACCACATTCTACTACCTTAACTAATATACAGTCATTAATATTTAAAGACAAAATTCTTCAAGGATAAAAAATAGCAATCTTAAAACAACATCTCTGGCCTCGCTCTTGAGGCAATCATGATAGCAATATACATTTTATTAAAGGGCTCATAAAATAAAAATAGTGACCCTAGGCGTCTCCGATTCGCCTTTGTACAGATTTTTAATTAATTCACTAAAGGAGATAATATTATATTAAATTTTATTTTTGTTTTTAGCTTTTGTAAAGACTGTCTCGTTTCAGGGGTTGGATAAATATGCAAATTCATGAATTTCACAACTGATACGCCTTATAAGCTTCAAAGGGTAGGAATAAACTTGTAATTCTTTGAAGGCATTTGAAATGATAGTGAAATGGATTTTGAAAGATTTATCACTGACAGTTAGTTACATTAGCAAAAAATTAAAAAATCATTGGTAGATAGAATAGGTACTTTGTCGCACACCAAGAAACGAGAAATAATGCATTTTCTATTATTAGTATAGCTAAAATAGCAACGTATTCGTTTGCTTTGGTTCGGTGTTTCCAGTACACGCGCGATTATGATTTGGTAAGGAACATTGAAAGTTATAACAAGGGATAAGAAAAGTTAATTCTTATTTTTAATTGAAATAAGTGGTACACCCTTACAGGGTCGATGTTTGTTGTGATAGCATGTATTGCAATAAATAAATAAATTCTATCGTCATGAAAAGCTTTGCCATTTGGTTTTATATTGCATATAATTGTGAAACCAAATATAAATTTTCTGGATTGGATTGGTTGGATTCAGTACCATCAACAACATCCGTCATTTCAATACAATTAAAGCTACAAAATTGATCAATCCCGACTGATGTTTCAATGTTTCAATCATAATTGATAAAGTGTTGTTGGTTGGAATAATATTTTTATCAGAAATGTTTTATACATTTTTCTTTTTGACATTTCCCTGTATACCTTCCGGCTATATTATGATTGATTACCGTTATCTTCCTCAGTAGAGACGTACGATAATACGACAGACAAGATGTCATAACAGCATTCCGAAATTTCTAAACTTGTTTCATAGACGTAAACACAACATAACGAGCCGTGGTCTTAGATTTGATACCTTGCCATCTAGACAAGTGGCAAAACGCTTGACGAATAGAATGAAAAATTTATGAGTTTGTAATATGTCATCATTAACATAGTCGAAACATTATGTCCTCCCCATACATTTTTCATTCTAATCGATTTCTATTCGTCAAGCGTTTTGCCACTTGTCTAGAGGGGCTGTAAGCATCAGATTTTTAATATCGTTGGCTGATGTAGACATGAGTCAATGCAAAATAAGAATATTTCTACTCATATCCACTATTCGTTTTTGCCTAAATTACGCATGCTTCGTGATTTTAATAATATAATATGGCATGCCTTTACCAAGTACACGGTTGATTTCATTGTAAATTGTTAGTTTTACACTTTTTATTCCAGGATTTACTTTGAAACGCCTCTTTTCCTATTTTATATTCTTATTTGTGTCATTGTGCGAACTCCTTTCCTTCTTATAATAAAATGAGCATTCCAATCTTGTAGCAATTGCTATCGGATTTATAATCGAATCTCTTTCCAATCTTGTGTCTTACACCTGAAATAATGAAGGAAGAGGATTTTGACTGATTTATCTCTAAATTATTCTAGGATGATAATTTTAATTTTTTTTGAACATTCAGCTGTCTTTTTCTTATTGTTCACAGATAGCCCCAAGCTTGCTTCAAGAGTGACGCTCTCTTGACTAGGTATATTTGTAATCAACTCATGTGTCTTATTAAAGCAATGAAATCCTTTAGGTATCATGTCATATTGCAGATAACATGGAAATATACTAATTACAAATTAATAAAAAAATGTAATTGTGTTCACTAGAATCTGTTATGTTATTATTTTGAGGATAATTATTAGCAGAATAATAATTTTGTTGACAATAAATCTATAGATGTTTGGTGTTGCTCAAATCCTCTCGGGAAATCACCAGAACTTATAATTATTATAATGTATGCGAAATTTTTATACGCGTAATTATTATTATTGCCATTTTCCATAAGACACCACGTACACACACGCTTTTACCAAGCTAAGTTTATGTGTCTCTCACTACTACTAATGCCATCGCAATCAACATAAGCTAGCATTACTTTAGTCATGTCAGTACACCATGCTAGTTTATACTAGAATCCTGTATTTAAGTCCAATAAGCATAAAGCTTAGATACTCACGCTGATTTAACGTCAAAGCCTTAATATGTTTGCTTTCGATGTACGCCAATCAAACATATCGACATAGTCGACCTGAGTTTGACGGTTGCAGCTCATAGTCACAACGCGTCGCTAGTATAAATTCTCAGCTTTACAGCCACAAAATTATACAAATAGTGAACAACTTTCGAAAGCTCAACCTTTAGTCGACACTGCAGAATTTTGAACGTTCTGCATTGAATAAATTAGAAGCAAATTTCTGTAGAAATTGGACCGCATCAAAATCTATTTTGAGTGTGACGGTTACACATACACGTGTGATTAACGAACTGTAACGGGTCACCGATCATACTCTTCAAATTTTCCTTTTTTGCCTAGTACACTTGGGAATACAGTGGGTGGCCCTAATTTTGTCCTCACCAATGAATGATATATAAACATAGTATTTATATTTACAGATGTACACCTACTACCTGGATTTCTACATTCAGTGATATTTCTGGATAAAAGCTCTGTAAGCCGGTACTTATGAAGCGCAAACTATGCAGAACATCGTTTAATTGTGAAGACATGGAGGAGTTAAACGTGGTAAGTACATAACAGCAGCTAAAAGCGTCAGTGCTAACTATTTCCTCTAGCTTAGTAAGCCTTAGCCAGGTCCGAATGTTTTATATTAAAAATATTTGGTACAATAATGATTGTGATTAGGACCATGATAGTGAAACCCTTTAAGTGAATTCCTAAATGCATTGTTATCGAGAGCCTCGATGAATAAAGTTGAATCAGTTAACGCCTCTGTGATTGTTAATCACATAGGACAATAATGTTGGTCCCCTGAGTATTTATTCAGGACAAGTGGTTACCATTGCGACGACCATCTGTTTGACTAAACAAACGTATGGATTACGTACGTTACGTCATTCCCATACACACCTACATGGTTTTACACGCAATTTATTGCAAGTGTTGTCAAAACTCCATGAAAATTATTTTATTAGATATCCATGATAAAAAAAAGAATAAAAACGCCATCGTGAATGTAACAAGCAAAAAAGCGTAGGATACTAAAAACAATCATTAATCTTTTGTAACGGCATTTTTCTAGTTGGTTAATATGTTTTTTCCACAGCTCTTATGCTATCTAATTGCTGCACTGCACTCAACAGGCGGATGCCAAAGGCACTTGACTGGTACCGGATGCTCGTTTCATCCTACTTCTACTTTAACATAAATATCTTTAATGTATTACTTACCTCAACAAATTTAATAGGACTAACTCATGCAAAATTATAGTCTGCTAATGAATAACAAGCTCGCCTAATTACTTGCTGACTAGTATAAATTTATTAACGCTACGTTTAGCGTTAAACATAATGCTGAATACCCTAACGAATATGTATTTTAATTAGTCGTGCAGGAATGTTTACACATTTCTTTAGGTGCTGCCTTCGTGTGTCTACCTGTTTTTATTGATTAAGCTACTAGCAGCTAGCTTTTTAGCATAGAAGAGAGAAGAATTCATATTCATCATTCATTTAACATAAGATTGACCCAGAACTCTAAAGGAGGCTTGCATAGGTACTATTCTCATAAAAATAATAAAACCAAGGCGTAAGAATAAGATTTTATATTACCTAAAAACCATGAAATTATTAAAACATACCATATAATAATGAGTATGAAGAACTATGAACTGAATATTTTTAAAACATATTAATCATAATTACGATAAAATGCCATCTAAGACTAACTAATATAAGTTCTGTGATAAAAATCAAAATACCCAGACCACATGCGGGCCGAAAAATTAGAGATACGTTCAAGGAAAAAATACCGTAAATAACTGAGCCAAATATCCATTTAAATCCTTCCTTGTCTTGCCCTATCAGTTATTTTTTGCTGTACAAATAACTGAGCTTAGCAAAAAAATATTTAATCTCCTTCATCACCGTCTCCTGTCATTGAAAGTTCTTTAAAAGGAGGTGAATCTGTTGGTGACTCACGACCTTCCTCTTCAATCCTATATTTATGCATTTTTACATAGTCCTCTTGAGCATTCAATGCTGCTCGTCTTTCTTTGCCCTCGGCAAGTGTAACATCCCATGAGAACACCAACTTGTACGGATTTTTCTTAACAGTTTGTATTGACATATTTTTAATATAATTATAATCAACCATATACTCTTTTTTCAATGCTTCTTTGTCATCTGATAGAAGACTTTTCTTTACTTTAGGAGGCTTTTTAATTGCTTCAGGGAAAAGGATAGCAACTGTATCATTAAAAATCACTTTCTGGTTTTTCATAATCTCTAACATTCTCCTTTCTTTTTCTAATCTCTGGGCTTCCAATTCCCTCAGCGGTTTTTCATGTTCTATTAATAATCCTCTATTAATTCTTTTCTTAACGGCAATTGTCCTTTCTATTAATTTTTGTATGATCTTTTGCCATCTTTCTTCCGGACCAACTACCTTCATTTTTTCTAATCTCCTTGCCTCAACTGCCTCTTCATGTCTTTTTTCCGTTTCCTCCCTTTGTCTGCGCTTTTCTTCTTCTTTTTCTGCTAAAAGCGCGCCTTCTTTTCGTTTAATCTCAAGTAAGATGTGAGGATTACTTTTCATAAAATTATCTTGCCATGCAATAAAAGAATGCATTACTTTTAACTCTCTAAGAACCATCGCTTCCATGCGACCCATATAACTTGGATTTTCTAACATAAATATTGGTGGATTTAAGAACATTCTGAATGAACCATTGACATCACTCACCCCAATTATATTTTTGGTTAACGGCAAAGTATGCATACTGACACCAGTAAGCATAGTTCCAGAAAGAGTTTGTACAGAAATTGGCTTGTCGCTTGTTAATAACAGGTCCCACGTTTCGAGGTCACCTTCCGAATTAGAAATAAAAAGCAAACTAGGTTTATACATGGACCATCTTCCGTCTGTCAACCTATACGGCCGCTTTTTCCAAATAATTGGACGTGTCATTAGCTTATCCGACCAAATGGCAAATACTTTGCCACCTACAGTTAATGTAATAGAATCCATAAGAGGGTTTTTTTGGGTGCAAGATACAATACCATCATGTATGCAGCAGCTGAATTTTATGTCACAATATTCGGAATTGACCACTTCCCCCGTGTTGAATTCGTGACCTTCCCAAGTTACACGTCTTAGTTCACCATGTTGCGAACCACAATATAAAGTTGTATTAATATCGTCTTCGTTTTCAGGCAAAATTTCACAAGTAAAATACTTTCTGCCCGTACCATTGTTCTTAGGAACATAAACGTATTTAAGCTTTGGTGGGCTCATACTTAAACTTTGCAGTGATAAAGTCTGTGGTTGACCAGCAATACCCAATATAATTTTGTAGCAGGGTTGTAAAACACGATCTAATATCTTAAGAGGCGAAACATCAACAAGCAATCCTGAAGGCCTTCTAGGCACTCTTTTTGATTTCTTTATTTTCTTGCCGTCTACAAATGTTATATTGTCGACCGACAAATTCCAAACTAAAATGTTCCCATCTTCTGAACCAGTGATAAATTGCAACGATTTCTTGTGGTGTGGCGTTGTAGTTATTTTACCAGTTGGAGTTATTACAAAATTTGGCGACACCCATTTGATAGCAGTTACGGGCCCATAATGGCTATTCAACAGATTACTTAAAGCTGTCGAATTTACTACTGCCCTGTCTTGGACAGTTTTCATCCAAGACATATGAGCATTCATAGCTATTCGATATTTTTCTCTTGTTTCACTAAGAACTTCTATTTTTTCGACATTTTCTAGCTTATTCGTGATATCCCAAATAACTATTTGCCCATTTACTAAACCACCGATAAGAATATTTTCATTAAAAGGACAAAACGAAAGAACCTTCACCTCACGAGGTGATTCTAAATATAGCTTTGGTATTAAGCTGTCTATATGACTCCAAATCATAACGGGATTCAAACCATAGACAGCCCTTTGTATTGGGTCGGGGCGGGTAGTCAAAGTCTTCATTACGGTTGGCGATCCATCAGAATACGAAATAGCTACAATACCAGACCACATTGGGTGAAATACGGCACTAGAAACATACTTGTCTTTAGCCCTGACGTCAGTAAAACAGACATATTCTTCGAATGTCATTGTACCAAGGGTATCGACATACTTTTGAGTGACAAGATTTGGGTAGTCATTACAATACATATCCATAACCGTGTTTAATTCTATAATTGACTCCATTTCTTGTACTTTTGAGGTCATAAAGGTATTAATTAATTTCATATATGATGGGCGACGCATTCTTTTGAAGGCTTCCCTATATGTAGCCATCCCTGCTTCATCAACTGGATGTTTTTTTGCTTTTTCATCTTCTTCTGAACTCTCATCGTCATCTCTTTCCTCTTCATGTGCATGGGCTTTACCATGGTCTCCACCTCCTTCTAAATCTTCCATTTGCCCTAAAGCATCTGCAATTGACTGAGTCCACATATTTTTGGGATATTTCAGTTGGGTTTGAGCTGAACGATGAACTATAGCAGGAGCTATTTGAGATGCACAATCGACTCTACGGCGGAAAACATTATTAAACTTCTGTCTGTATGGCTTTAACTCAATAAATCCATCTCGCACTGAGTTTGTGTCTCTTATTTTAAACTTTTCAGGCTGATACACCGTGGGGAACGTAGCTTTTATTTCTAACTCCATTAAGGTTCTAGAGTTTACAGGAACGAGCTCCATTATTTCTGCTTCACTCCCAAGGCTTTTCCAGGGTCGAGGTTTCTTTTGAACAGCCTTTTCTAGTTTCTTTTGCTGCCTTTTAATAAATTTGTCGGATTGCTGCTGACAATGATCTCTGCTTTCCGTTGTACAACAGACATAATATTCATCCACGTCTTTTGATTCATCAACTATGTAACCCATTAAAACATTTTCATCTGAATATTCTTCTATTTGCTCTTTGAGTGGATAGAATTCAGATAAGTCACCACCGAAATCAATGGATTCCATAATTTTCGCTTTACTGACATATTTCCAGGGAAATTGTGCATTTACGTGGGTTCCTATAACAATTTCTATGAGAGCTTGTGTTTCATCACTTAAAATTACTTTATATACGCCTTCTACTTCAAATTTTGGTATGAATCTTTTTCTTCGCGGCTGCGGTTGAGTATTTATCTGCGACATTTTGTCTTCCTCAGTTTTAACTGGAATTAAGTGTTCAATTTATTTACATACAATGCTGTACAATTCTATCGAATATACCTATAGTCATAGTATATAGTTAGGAATATGATAATGACGTTTGTCACGTAGTTTTTTTTTATAGTCCACGTTGTGTCCAATTGACAGTTAATAAAAAATATATTCGATTACATACTCATTGAACAATTAAAATACATAATTTGATTATATAAGTATATACCTATAATCATCTATAATTAATAGTCCGAAGTTTTAAATATAATATTTACTAATTACATTGATGAAAATGTAAAATATGTAAAGAAAAAATTGATACATTAAAAACCGTACCCTGACAGACTTTACTCTACGGACGACCTGATTGGACTGCTGTGTTAACGGTTGCGGGTTCAATTCCCGCACGGGACAAAGCTTTGTGTGCCGTGAGTACGCATAATACAAGAGAAATTCCTAGTGCGGGGCGACGTTTTATTTTTAAATTTTCGAAGTCATAGTTTGACAACTTAGATATCTTCTATATTTATTGTATAGTTATGACACGATAACCAATTTATGGTAATACAGTTATAGATGCATTTTGTATCGTTAATCACACCAAGATAATTGACATAATGTTTAGTAATGTCATAGAATGTCAAAAAAAATATCAACCTTTGAGTAAGAGATATCGAGAACTTAGCATAATTTACCTGCTTGTACCAACGTTTCATCTTGTTTTTCAGTTTCTTCGACAACATCAACTTTAATTTCTTCTTCTTCGTCATAACTAGACTCTGAAGAAGAATTGCGTTTCGGTTGAACGATTGTTGACTCATCTTCACTTTCTGTGTCACTCATATCTCCTCAAGACTGTAACTAAGGCAGCATTATTTAGTTTTGAAGTACATAAATCAGACTGATCAAAATTATCCATAAATTGTTAATATAAGTCGGCTAAATTTCCTTGATGTTAACATCAACAGAAAGCTGACAACAACTAATCTCGCCTTACGCCTCTAAAGCACAAATCTCAAGACAAATGATTTAGCTAAAAATCCTTTGATAAGTCGAACATATTCTAAGTTACTTTAAAATTTTCCATGCTCAAATTTTCTAACATAAAATCTTAAATGGAAATTTTTATGTACCACAAACAATTTCTTAGCCTTCAGAAAGTTTTAGATTGCGGATGACTTTTAAACAATAATATTCGAAACATGTTTAGTTCCGTTTTCTGCATTCAAAGCATAGGCACGTATTTTTCTTACTGACGTCTACCATATTATATGAATTCACGGTATGAATTTAATGGTGAATTGACTACACGATTTTTAAATGAGTGAAGAGTGATTTTGTATATATTTAAGCATTTTAATTTATCGATATCATTGTCAATATTAAAGTTCACTCACTCTCATTTCCACGCCTGCAATAAAAGTTAGGCAATTGTTTTCTAAAAACATTCGTTGCAATCGTTTACAAGAGGCGCTTTATCCTATAAGAGGTAATAATATGTAAAAAGACTTACCCGTCAACCAACACGTTCGAAACTTACAACTAATGTGTGCTCTAAACTATTAACATAAATACAACTTGCTTAAACATAGATTATTTCTATAATGCACTGTTTGTAAACAAGCCGTTGCTCCTTAGTTCACGCATGCGTAAGCAACAACCCTGGTACCAGATGGTACCTAACAACAACCATGATAGAAACTAATCGTATTATAATTTTTTTGAAGAGTCGAATATATAGGACAGAATATATTATACCTACCTAAAAAGAAACAGGTATTGACGCTGAACAAGTGAATGGAAGAATATGTTGGACAAAAATATCGATGCTTAAAGATTCTTGACACCCCGGTAGGTGCCAAGATTTTTCACAGAGAAAGGCTTTAAGCTCAACATATGGCTGGCTGAACGCCAACCTTTTTTTCTTATATATTATTTATACCTCATGAAATACCAACATAATTTTAAAACCATCCTATATCGAAGCATTCATTATTATGTAGATTTCTTATTTAAAATATGTGCGCTACCTGCTCCGACATTCCTACTGCGTCATAATAATTATACGCAGCATCAAAAATTACCTATTATAAATCTCCCAAAGAACCTAAAGGCGATTCAGATCGCCAACGCTAAGATCTATAAAAAACTCTGATCAAATGAAAATGGTGTGACACTAATTCTGTCTGCAGTCTACTTAAAAAACTTGTAAATGCGCGTCACTCACTTTGGTCTTTATAACATCTCTCAGACCTTTTTCAAACCCGAAGCCGCCGTATAATCTAGATTGTTGGTAGAAAGCTTAAACTGATTAATTGTTACAGGGTGCCCTGTCTCGACGGAAGGAGTCCGCAGCTCCATTGACGGGGGAGAGAGACAGCACGATATTTCGTCATGGCTTCGGCTATCCTCTCGCTCTGGTGTTAAGACTTCGAGTTTTGCAGGTAAATAATGTGTGTCAGGGATTTGAATGGGGTTCCTTTTAGGGTCGACAACGTATGACTGACAGGGCTTTCTGTCTGTAGGAAAGTGCCTATTGAAAACATGGAAAGTGATAATATTGTGAACAACAATAACAATAACAGAGTGTTTTGATTCCTGGAAGTGGTTTTGTGTGTTAAATCGAAAACACATGTTTCCAACACAATCGCAAATATTGACAAAGGATGACGTGTTGCTATAGCAATCCCATTCGATGCCATATCCAGTTGTCTGTACAATGGATCCATTTCTACGAACGATGCTAGTAGGTTTTGATTTGTTGTATGTTTTTTTTTTTATAACTTTACATGCTTGTATAATAAACACACTTTTCAATTAGGAAAAGTCATGTGGCAAGCCTTAGAAAGATTGCGTAGAAACTGAAGCCACACAAGTTATTCAATAATGGCGAAGAATTTTAATTTATTTAGCCCGCATTCATTCGCGTAGGTCCTAGCAATCGTAGCAAATTCAGCACTGAATATTCATCGTTTGAATAATTCCGACGAAATTAGTACAGACAGTTACATTAATAAAATATTACAGATAATTGTTTAGTCAGATATTGGAGAAATGCAAACTTAAAGAATCTAACCAGATATTGGTAATATCCTTATTCAACCAGATATATATAGCTATCATATTTTGGTTGTCATTGTAAATAAGGGATAAAGATAAGAGCAAAATTTTAAAGTTATAAACAATGATAGTGAATGAAAATAAAAAGAATATTCACTATTTCTAAAATCTAAAGGTAGTTTCGCGTTTCCATACAAAATTATGATTCGCTGAAACTTTAAGAGAAAATCCTAGCAAGAGCAACTCTTCAATCAAACTTTTTAATAAAGGGACTATGAAAAAGCATAAAGTCAACAACAAACTATAAATTGAGCACCCATTCTTTACCTACCAGTTCTTTTCGTTAACAAAAACTTACCAAAGTGGAATTACTTTCCCAAAGTTATTTCTACATTACCTACGTCTTATTGAAGACCATGAAATTGGATTAAGTCGCCCCACAATCTTCACTCAACGCTCAATCTGATTACGGTCTATCTTCAAGTTAACTTATCTCGTAAAAAGCCAATATAGTACCCACTGAAGACGTTTGTGATAGTAAAAAAATGATCATGGTATTAGGTTCTATAAATATATTATTATGCTCGTATTCGTACAATTCTATAAGAACATTTTTTGTATATCTTTATTAATGCCAATTCTTAAATATCCATTGCAGTAAATGGAAATGCAGGGTATGATAAAATAACTTGAGAAAATCAAGAATTCGACGCACCGCTTAAACTATGAATTTAAATTATAGATAGATAGATAGAATATGCTTGTACACCATAAAATACATGTCATTATAGTGTTTTATGTAACATTTTGTAAGAAGATTGTAGTTCCGATAAAATTACTGACTAGGCAACGCAATGAATAAGGATTGCACTTAATAACCAAATATAAATTCTGAAGATCTTCTAAACTCTTCACAGAACCCTGACTTAGAACGATTTTTTACTAATCGGAATTTTCTTTTTTTCTTGGCTTAGTAGCTCGCCCCGGCTATTAAGTCGCGCAATGGGTGCTTTACGGTCCTGATATAAAAGCTTTTAATAGTGCTATTGCACCAAATATCGTTTTCTCTTTAACGCTCGAGAAGAAGTCTCTTCATGTTGATTAATCAGTAATTCAAAAATAGGCTAACTGTCATTTTTTTTCTGTGGCAGCCTCGTATTGAAAAAAATCCAACGTATCTGCTGAAAGAATTCGCCAAGCACTAAAGCAGTTTAATATAAAAAAATATTAATATAAAAACATGGTATGAAATGAAGTAGATAAAATTCAAGCATCGATGCAAGTAAAATAGTAACAGTAACAATTTTCATAAAGCTTATAGTTCAAATATTGGGTTAATGCTATACTCATGACACCCAAAAGGGATTTAAAATTGAATTTTATTATAATAATCTCTTCGGGTAAGCGTCCTATTTTGGAGAACTTTTAAGTCTAACTTTAAATTAACTCTACCACAGTCCATACCAATTCTACCATTATTATTAATCTGAACATCATATTTTAGATTTTAACCAGATACAGTTATTTTCCTTACATTTAACCATTAATTTTTTTTATTTTGATTCACCTTTATAAAATATGTATGAACTGTTTTATGATTTATAAAACAATAACCTGATGAATATTTTATGAATTTAATCTATCACATGGTCTGGTTCTCCACAAACTTATATTTTTTCTAACCTTTCCCTGTATGAAACAGAAACAGTTTCCAGCATTAACATTCATTTAACATTAACATGTAGGTATAATTGTTTACTACTAAAATTACAAAGCTAATCGATATTTGCTTGAAGTATAGCTGTATTTTTTCTAATCTCGTTTAATACATTGAGATATTATTTGATATTAGTCGTTCTTTAATATAGATGTCAGTTACAACAAATTAGTGTATTACTGCAAGAAAGGATTTATATTTTAAGAGCAATTATATACGAGACATAGCTAATAATAAGTTGAAGCAATAAAATTTAAATACCGGTTCTTAATTTAAACGGTTTCAGGTTTATGAGGAACTGACGTTGTAATACAATTTTTCAAGGACTGAAGTATAACCAGTCAATCCGCCAGCTTAATTTATTGCAGTATTATTGTCTTCTCTATGTAGCATCAAAAGAAACAAGACTATTTAGGTTGATACAAACCTACTTACCAATAAAAAACATAGTAAACACAATAAAAAATGGCTCCTAAGTAAGTAGCTATGTCTTGTAAAAGATAAGTCTTGTTTAGAGCATTATGGGTGAGTAATGAAACTAATTGGTTTTTTTTTGCAGATAGTATGTGGCATATCAGCCATGGTTATGGGAAGTGTGGCCTTCATAGAAGAAAGGCAGAAGTTCAATATGGGGCTTGGCATACCAGCCGGTGCGGTCACAGTTTTAGCAGCAGGTAAACAATCTCGTAGTTATGTTGCGGGTTTTTTTTCCCATAAGATCTGGATAGTGCTTAAGAGGGGTGTTCTAATTTTAGTGGGAATTTTTAATTATGGCATAACAAATTATTTTCTATCATCTTAGATAGAAAATAATATTTATTTTAATCATCTTTTATTTTTTTTAATACGACATTTATGAAATTTATTGGATGGAAGTATATTGTATGATGGATATTCTCTACAGCAATATCAATCCACACATCACGTGGTTGGAGTACAATGTCAGGGGTGGCAGGAACGAGATCGGGGGCTGCCACTATTATTTGGGCAGCCGCAGCGTGCGTGTTGCTTGCCCTCGTTGTACAATGCTGCAGAACTATCTTGGATCCCCCTGGCATTGATCATGGGTAAGTTTATAACATTAAACTATCATCATCATCAGCCGCTGCTGCCCATCTTCTAGATTTTCCCTTAGTCGCCTCTTACGACACCCACGGGAGGAAAGGGGGTGGTCAATTCTAGGCCGGATACCACACGGCAAATAACATGAAACTATGGCTTACACTAATAAATTGGTGAAGGTGTCTACTAATAACTTCATGCAGCGCCTGTTCATGAGTGATCTGTCTAATGTGATGGATCCATCTAGCACGACTTTTATATTCAGCCAGACCCTTGCCAAGGCTGTGATTTGATGACGAACAGATTCAACTCCCGGTTCCGATTTCTGGCAACGGTTTAACCTAAAGTTCAACTCCACAGGGGACCTTTAGCTGCCGTTGATTCAGTCAAATAATTTGTCTGACTGGAAGCTTGCTGTGGCCGTTAGTTTTAGTCTCGCGCTCTCGCCGAATTGTTCGATGATGCGGAATAAGATCCCCAGAGGCCTAGTTGACCTGTTTAAATACAAGAGGTTGCCGTCTGTCGTCGCTTATTCTTAGATCATCCGGAAGGCTATAAATTTAATCGATAAAAAGCCTAATATAAGCAGAAATCAATTCGCGAATTTAATTTGGCTTATTTAGGACTTAATTTGTGGTAAAACCGCTTCTGAAAATGAAACCATATATCTGTGCTTATTATTCAACCCGTTACAGTTATCAAACTTTATAATAAAATTATACAGACCTGTAGATTATATGCAAAACAGGATACTAACGAAGTTGCTCCGTCAGGTCTAGTTATTATAGTGTTCAGCAAACCGAATAATCGGAGTAAATTTAACGAAACTATCAACTTTAAAAATGGGGCTTCTAAAAATTTTAAGGTATGTAGGTAGGTTCTATACACTTAGACACTTATACACTCTCTTTTAAGTGCTATAAGATTTTCTAATTATGGATAAGTAAATAGGTATGTGATATTAAACTCAACAATCATAATTATGATATTATATGTCTAAACACATAATATTTTATGAGGCCTTATTTACCGACAGTTACCAATTCTATCAAAAGTTTTAAGAAAACAACAACATGATATATTATTAACATATGAGGCATTTCGATAGGTAACCAGACCTTGGGTAAAACCTAAACAATACCTAGCTTTTCTAGTGAAACTGGAAGACCTTATAATTCAGTTAAGCCACGAATTTTGACATAAAGCGTTTTTAGAAAGCTAGGGTATTTTACACATCAATATTTCTTGCTTACTACATGACTACGGTCGCAAGTGTGTCTTGTTATTTAGTTTGGGAATTTATCCAAATTTCTGATTACAGTGACGGTCCAATTGAAGAAGAGACGCTGCCATCATCACGCGATTTAGTAATAATCGCATGCGTGCAAATTGCGCTCGCTGTTACAACACTTCTCAGCGCAGCGATATGCGCGCGCATCGACTGCGGTACTTGACTGGAGCCGCAGCGCACGCTCACCCGTCGCCGCGTGAGTGAAGCGCCTACAACGGCAGCCGCAGCCGCAGCTGCTGAACTTACAGTGTCGCCACCTGATGACGTCATCGTTGAAAGAGAGGGCAGCCGAGTGGCCTGGCTAATATAAATATTCATATCCAAATTCATGAAGAAACTATTACATATTTTTAATGAGTGCTTTTCACGAACCTGTTACTGGACTGTATTATTTTTACATGTTACAGTGTAATTAGTGTAAGTGAAGGGCCTATATCCGATCGCCGTAAATGTGAGAAGCTAAAATTGACTTGATCTTAAGAGAAAAGGTAGTAATTAAACACATAACTCTGCTAAAATATCCGTGAACCTTTTCCTCATGGTATCCGATTTCGTCCGTTGAGTGCCGTTAATTACTTCGGCTAAGTAACAGGTGCCGAGTATTTTTTTGTTTAGACCTCCGTAAATTGTTGATGGAACCGTTGTTAAAAGTAAAACGAAATGGTATTTTCTGGTTATAATATTTTGTTTATAAGTTAAAGGTCTAATAAACGTGCAAAGAGAAAATATCTCAAACCTATCCCAGTATTTACAAGTTGGATAATAGCAGGCAAAGTATTCGCACTAACAGACATACCCACAAAAGGTTCTTTGTCTGAAACAAATGTTTGTGGAATTATGAAACAGTCCGTTTGTTGTATGATTATAACGATTGTATATGGTAACGTTAAAATGTAGTTTAAGGTATTATGTGTTATAGTCGTCATTTTGTTCACTGTTAAAGGCCAGGCATCACTGCTGTAACTTTTTTTAGTATTGACTGTTTATTTATTTCAATAATTGCCTTTATACGTTCATTTATGTAAATATTGGCTTCAATAATTGGCTTATTCGTTACGGCAATTTAGCTATATTTTTATGTTTTTAATATTTGACTTTTAATGGTAGGTGTATTGAACTTTTTTCTGATAGTTAATTGGACTACACTGTTTTAATAAAAGGGGAGGATTAATTTCTAATTATTTTTAGCGTAAATATCGCATTCTTCAACTTAAGAATATAACATTGTAAATATACTTAATACCTAAGCTTATTGCTAATCCTTAGAATGTATCTAGCTATAGAATATTATTTAGACTTAACAGACAGATTTAAAGATAGACTTCTAATATAATAGAATCGCAATTAATTCGATTAATTTTCTTATTGTTGTTGTAAAAGATAAATTAATTTTTATTTTAGTTAGTACTAGTTTAATTTTCATGTCGCTGAAATTAGTTTGGTTAGTTTACAAATAATTTGATAGGTTTACATAATGCCACGATAATTTGTTAAGATATGTTTTTTCTGTAGGGCATTGTATTGTTTATTTCCATTGGGAGTTTAACTTCTGCTTTGATATTATGTAAAATATACATTAAGTATAAATTGTACATTATATATATAGGATAATAAATTATGAGTACCTACTTAAAATACCTCTATCATAACTATTAGTTTTCTATTAAAATAACTACTGATGAAAATATGTGGTTTTACTGTCAGTTTTTTTTTTAACTAATTTATTCTTACACACTTACACGCTCACATGAGATAGGTACGTATAAAATGCAAGTATTGTAATTGTTTGATATACGGTCATTCAGTTTCTGACGGTTATTGCCATTTTTCTATTACCTACGAAACAACATATAAATAATAAACCATATAGGTACCCGTTACCGAAAACCGCATTAAAATTGCTCAAGCCGTTTTGGAGAAAATTGGCAACAATCAATTCTGCACACACAAACAAACAAACAACCTCTCACCCTAAAAGCTTACCTTCTCCGTTCCGTCGCGGGTAAAATGCCATTCGAATGGTCAAGACTACGACAAAAACAAAAGATTATGTTCAACGTCATATACACACACATTGATGTCCTTTAAAATAAATTAGTAGCCTATCATGGCGACTTTATATTGCATATTAAGTCAGACGACCCCAAACAAGAAAATCTGACATCTAAAACTCGACTTCATCGTTGTTAGAATAAAGTTTAATATCATTTCGTAAGTAACAAAGGCTTTTTATGCGAGGTTTCACCGCCAACGAGGTTGCTATTTCTTTAGGAATAAAAACGTATTATTATAAAGCTAGTAACATCGTTTGAGGATCTATAATCTGGGCTCATGTGTGCAGGATTGCTCTTCGTGTACAAGAATCTGTTCAGTACATATTATCATGGGTGTATGCTATAAGGATATAAAGTTCATATTTCATTCTGAGACCAAACCGAGCACAAAATCACGTTATTCAAGAATTTGTACCATTTTCTTTCTTAAAAGATTGTGTAATTATTTCATTTCTCGATAAAACTGTTGTGGTTTTCTTTACCAATAGGTATCAAAAATTAGCCATTGAGGTGCTTAATTTGTACAACAATCAGGCATCGATCGCTTTTTAGTAATTTCACCCTAAATTGCTACAAATGTTTACCGTCAATTAAGCTAGGCCTATTCGGATCATATTTCATCGTTCGTATTCATGAATACCGTTCCACGTTATTGACACATTCAGACATTTCATAACTGCGACCACGCAATTGAATTTAGATACTCTCAACATAAAGTTTGTATATTCTGACATGTATTAATTAAGTGACGGTAACCAAACGTCTTGAAACGCCAGATACCAATTCCCTTACGAAATTCATTTCTACAGTTAGATATTGTACAGTACGTTTGATGACAAACGTGTAATTAACAACGATAGAGATTTCTTAGTTCTAAACACTACAAAATAAAATTCAATGTACAACGGTAAAGTTAATAACGGGTCTCTCTAATCTTCTAAATCAAAAGATCCTTGTATCAAAAGAACCTTCTTATTTGAAAAAGACGTAAAATTTTCTTAGTATTTTCTGTTTAGGTTTCTAACTAGTTAGTTTTTTATACAAAAAAGAACTCAGGAATTATACCTATGCGAGCGTTTCCGATTTACAACTTTCTTAAAATAAAACTAAAAATCTTTACTCCAGCCTCACTACCGTTATCCAACATTATAACATTCTTAATGAACAGATAATTAACTACCCAATTAGCAGTTTCTAGCGCAAGAGGCTGAACGGGAAAAAAAACTTTTCGTGTAATGAGTAGGCATCATGCAAGTACCTCGTTAGGCTATAAAACTAATTCCCAAATGCTCAGTACTCACGTTTCTCCGCAGAAACCTTAATAAAGTGCCGTTTGTTAATTGGATATGACATTCAGGTTGGCATTAAGCTACACGCACTCTCGCGAAGATAACATAACAGACTTATCCCTAAAGTTTAATTGTTTGTAATTAAATCACGGAGTTAAAGCATTATATCAGATTTGAATGGATTTTAGGGTATATTCTATCTCTGTACAGGATAATTCCTTTGTAACTGCGCAGCAATTTGACGCACATAAGTCGGCCTTTGTATGCATTGTAATACCAGCCTATATCTTTTCCACTGCAAATGCCTCTTTCCATGAAAACTTCATTGTTAGTTTAAAATAGTTAATATTATAATTCAGATTGAAATTGACACATTGTTACTTGCTTGGATTTGAACGAGAACGTGCAACTATATGAATCCAGGCTGGACAGCCGCTAGGCGTAAAATATAATTGTAGGTACTTGTCGTTTTCGACATTAATATTATCAAGTAAGTAAGTAAGCCTTTTGTATATCGTTTCACTCGATCTCAATGGCAGGGACTCTAAAAGGCCTCTCCAAAATTTAACGATACATTTTTATATACGTACGTGCGGTAAGAAGTTTATAATTTCTAACACCAGGTAAGTGAGCCTCCACAAAGTATGGTCAGTCCACAAAAGCGACGCGACGCTGCTATTCAAATTGGATGGTCCTGAATGGATCTCAGAATTGGTGTACGAATCCCAGTTTGATTCTATAGAATTTGAGTCGGAACTAAAGCTAGGTATTGAAACAATACGCTTAGCTTCCACATTATTCAAATGCTTTCAGCTTTGGGTTGCTGTAATAACACAATATGCTAATGCTGCATTTTCTGTGTTGTCCCAGACTTCACATAAGTTGCACGTGGATTTGTCCTCATATATTATAAGCAGTGACTGAAATATTATAAGGACATGGTGATTACTTACAGTAAAGTTACTCTCCTTTTTCAAGTAACATAGTAGGCAAATAAAGACCTGTAAAAGGGCTTATAATGGAGGTGGCATAAATGGTCTTATGTGAGACCTCGACAGGCAGATCTGTGGTTAAGTATGGAAGGAAGCTTCTAACACGTTTACTATCAGCGTGTTATAATTATCTGGCTTTCATTCAGGGATTATAATTGTGACGAATTTTACATCCAAATATATATATTATCTATATCCCAATTTTTGACGTGTGTTCATTGAAATAATAGAGAAAAACAAAGTTGTTCTTTACCAAACTTCGTCTTAAACATAAATTTTAGTACTACACCAAAAGCAGCACTTGACCTCTGCACCTTAATTACCGAGGGATATTGAAATCGATACTACTGTTTAGTATGTAACAGTCTGTTAGTCGGATATAATGGGTCACTCTAATTAGATAGATACGGTAATATGGATATAGACAGGTATGGATCGAGTGGTGGATTGTTAGCCAGTGACCACATGAAACGCCAATATGCTCGCTGTAACTATCTAGGTGACCTCTAGTGTCATCAGAGTAAAACTTAAATATACGACCTATATAAAATCACACCTCTAATCCTCGAAGGGTGCGGATGGTCTCTTTAATCAGAAATCTATAGGTACGCACCCAAATCTCACAACTTATTTCAAGACCCGTATAATGGATAGTCTGTTACCAAGGGGTCCTCGCCTCTTACGACTATCTTCCCTGGTGAAGGGCATCGTATATTTAAAACGCCTACCCTCGGATAAATATAACATATATTAGAATGCCGTTGTTACAGTAAAATACAATATTATGATGAACAATGTGTCTATACTGCAGATTATTACTACTACTATATAGTGAAGTAGCAAGTCCCTACAAGCAGGATTTCATGTTTGGTAGAAGGTAGAAGAAAACAAAAATCAAAAAAGGTCTGACTAAAAGTTCATAACTCTCCATTTCGTTAAAAATAACAATTATAAAAAACTGCTTGTTAACAATGTGTACAGAGGCTTTATGGAAAACGAATTTAATACCCCATTAACCCAGCTCACCTTCATTGCGGCGCCTCGACATAATTGCGCAGCGTGCCTGTCACAACCTATTTATGTTACATACTCACTTTGTCATCGGCTTTGATTCATTAAATTTATATGTTACTGTCAAAGTTTAACACAATATAGAAGTTACATACCTTTAATCACGAATGAAGAGCCAGAGATATATCAATAACATCTTAGTCAATCAGACTAGTAGAGTTGATATCAACAGACAGATTAAAGCTTGATAGAAATTATTGCTGGGTTATAGTATATTTTTTCCCAATTAGGAACGAAGAAACTATAGAGAATTACTTTAGAATTAATTGTAAATTATGTTTATTTCTATTAAACAGATGCAAAATTTAGTCAACATCGATTGCCATGGAGACGTATACCTCACTGTTTTCGTAAAGCATTTTACATCCACAAACTAAAATTCGTTTGGGTACTCATTACTGAACTGTCAGACACAGTGCAGTTACTCTAAAGTTTACTGTAAAAATATGTATGTGATTGTGCACTAAACCGTTTTGCTGTATTATTTTTTCTAATTTAATTTACTGGCAAAGAATACCTTATTTTTGTTTTTAATACATTTTTTTCTTTGCTTAGTCAGGTATAGGTAGTGTGTCTACAATTATATCACAATCCCACCAAAACTATATTTTTTAAATTGGTTGCAACTCGCGAGCCGATAATAATTCCACTGTTAAGCTAGAAACCCTTTATCCTATACATAAGTAAAAGTAGTAGCAATACCATTCTTTTTTACTAAGTTTATTTTTATACTTCACCGATAACGTTTATTTAATAAAATTGAAGAACAATTTTACTGTTATATTTCGATGAATACCAATGTATGACTTTTCTTATTCTTTCAGTACAGCTGCAAGAAGATATTATTACAGGTGCCTTACAATGAGGTGCAGGACATTTTCTTCTTTAGAAGCGAGACGTCGCATTACACAGCACGTAGCAGCGTCTCGCTTCCACATCTTTAACTATCCTGCTTTAAGACTTCATGGTAAGGTTATATATATATATATAGCTACTGTTTTAACAAGACCAGCCCGGTCCTGTTAAAACAGTTATAATATGCAGCCAAGGCTGAGCGCGTACGTAAAGTACATTTGCTGCGAGTTTGCTACGAGAACACTTCTCGTCAATTTACAGCGAACTCCCGTAGTGTATACTTTGAATGAAGGACGAAACGAAGTGAATATAGTAACTCAGATAATTGGATGGAATGGAAACGTTATCATAATGTACGTACTCAACATTTTTAAATTGGAGTAATATAATTAAAAGTTTTGACATAAAAATTACTTGTTTTTTCTACTATCTATCTAACTCCTGATTGGAATTTTCGATGTTTTTTCTAACTCCTGATTGGAATTTTCGAATCGGAAAATACTTTCATCATGACCATTAAGTTTTTGAACTATTCTGAGACTCGTAGTTATACATTGCTCACAGCAATAGGCTCACCCTGTAATATAACATTCTACATACGCCTTTAGTTAATACTAAAGTAATAATTAAAAAACTCTTACTTATAATTAAAAAACTTAAAAAAGTCACATCAATGCATATCGTGAACTTTTAATAGATTTTACTTGTGTTAACATGTTGAAACAAACTAACTTTGTTACGAATGCCGCTGGTCGTGTATTGGATCTTGTGCTTTCAACAATATCACTGTGTTCTGTAGATGAAAGCATGTGCCCTTTAAGTAATGTGGATCAACAGCACCCCCCTCTAGACATTGTTATTTCATTTGACAGGGTGGCGAGTCTCCCCTACAACATAGGAAAAGCAACTCCTGACTTTCATAGGGCGGATTATCATACAGTTCGTAATTTCTTAAAAGAGATGGACTGGAATTCACTATTCGGTGAGCAAATGGGTGTTAATGAGATGCTGGAGGTATTCTACGATGCTATTGGTGCTGCAATACAAAAACATTTGCCATTACGTAAACCTAAAAGCCGAAAATACCCGTCATGGTTTAGTCGTAAACTGATTAAAATATTAAATGAAAAGAATAAGATTCGAATGCGTTTTAAGAAGTATAAGAATCCATTGGATGCAATAGAGTTCAAACTGCTAAGTAAACGTTGTGAAAATCTGGCGTCTTCCTGTTACAAGGATTACATAAAACATCTAGAAGACGAATTGACATCTAACCCTAAGTTATTCTGGACTTATCTAAAAGCTAAACGAGGAGGTTCAAGTGCTTACCCTTTGACCATGACCGATGGAACTACCATTACTTCTGACGGGTCAAAAGTATGTGACCTATTTGCAGATTATTTTTCGTCCGTTTATAGACCAGATGATAGTAGTGAAGTTGATTACAATTCCGAATTTATGCAATTTTTAGAAAATAATAGTTTGGGTCTTACTACCCCCGTAATTTCTTGTGAATCTCTCCACAAAAAACTAAAAAGCCTAGATCCAAAAAAAGGGGCTGGACCAGATGGAATACCCCCGCTATTCATTATTGCATGTTCATCAGAGCTGGTTTACCCGCTTATGTTGATTTATAACAAATCATTGAAGTCGGGTATATTTCCTTCAAAGTGGAAAATCGCAAAAGTGGTTCCGGTTCACAAATCGGATGACAAAGACCTTGTGACCAATTACAGGCATATCTCTATATTGTCTTCGTTTGCCAAAGTATTCGAGTCACTGATATGCCCCTATATTCAGGATCATTTAAAGATGTTTTTAAGCGACCATCAGCACGGATTTGTTAGAACCCGTTCTACTGGTACGAATCTAGTCCCTTTTACAGAACTTCTTATCAAAGCTATTGATGCAGGCTATCAAGCTGACGTTATTTATACGGATTTCAGCAAAGCGTTTGACAAAGTCTCCCACAAAATCTTAATATCTAAGTTGCGCGCCTACGGCATCTCTGGATCCTTTTTGGATTGGCTGGGTTCGTATTTAAGGGATAGATTTTTCTTTGTTGTCGTTAACGGTTATCAGTCAACACTGCAATGTGTTTCTTCCGGTGTTCCCCAGGGCTCGCATTTAGGGCCAATTTTATTTATATATTTTATTAATGATGTTCCTCGCTGTTTTCTGCACTCAGATTTTTTTATGTACGCTGACGATTTAAAGTTTTTAAGAATTATTAAGTCTGAAGTTGATCCACTAGAACTTCAAAGTGACCTCAATCGTCTCGTTCAATGGTGCAACCGTAACAAAATGGAACTGAATCCCAAAAAATGTTACCATATTAAGTTCACGAGAAGAAACAACCCACAAAGCAGTAGTTACCACATATCCGGAGTTGAAATTAAGGAAGTTGACACAATAAGGGACCTCGGTGTACTGTTTGACAAGAAGTTAACTTTCACACCACACCTCGATAATATAATAAAAAGAGCTTCGAAAATGTTAGGGTTCGTCCTTAGAAATTGTAAAACCTTTCGTCACAACAGAACAAAAATCCTGCTGTATAACAGTCTCATTCGTAGCATCCTGGAATATAACAGTGTAATTTGGCGTCCTCACTATGCTACACATTCATTGCGGCTTGAACGTGTCCAGAAACGCTTCGCTTGGCACCTCGCATTTTCCAATGGTATCGCCAAAAGAATTTATTCTTACAATAAAAGACTAAAGCATTTTAACATGATCTCACTAGATAAGCGTAGACACTTCATAGATGCACTGTTTGCCTACAAAATTTTTAATCATAAGATAGACAGTCCCAGCTTACTTGCCCTTTTCAGTTTTCGTGCACCCCCCAGAATCCCACGTAGTGCCATCACACCTCTTTGTGCGCCATTTAGGAGAACAGTCTTGGGAGCTAATTCTCCTGTTGCATGAATGTGTAAGGTAGTAAATGGCTACAGTGATGTTATCGATCTCCACTTCGACTCTCTTGCTAAACAAAAAGCCACTCTTCATCGTGTACCATGTAACCCCTAATATTAATCTATTGTTTCATTGTACAAATTCAAAAATCATGTTTTCTTTTATGTTTAATAATTTATCACTAATTTAATAATTTACCAATCAATTTTATTCAATGAATTTGTATCTATTTAAGCCTATTCACCAATCAGCTGATCAATTTTTAATTGTATTATATCAAATTTAATCATATTGTTATTTATTTGAATGTTGGCGCTTGGTAGTTACTAAGTTAGCTTAGTTATCTAATTTATTGTTTTGTGCATGTGGTGTTTACCTTTAAGTAATTGTTACGCTGTAGCATTATTTAAAAAATGAATAATGTCGATGTATTAAGTGTGAACAATTGTTGGTAGACCTAAATAAATAAATAAAATAAATAAAATAAAATATCGTCACGCTTATATTTATAAGCGTGACGATATGCATTGATGTGACTTCTATCTAATGAATTAATATTACAATATGAATTATGTATATAAATTTGTTGAACGATAACCCAAGCAATTTCAGTTTAGTAAGTGCGATAAAGTACCAAATAATTCCAGAAGAATTCCAGAGCTTAATATTTATTTTTCAAGCAATTGTAGTAATCTTATTATTTGATTAGCTTTTTGTTTCCAAATTCGTAGTTTATCAGCAAACCTTTCTGTGGTTGGTAGGGGTGGGTGGTAATTTTATTCCAGCTGCTTATCTTGTTAACGGGTATATTTTGTGCTTTTTCAGTTGTACATTTTATGTAGTAAGAAAATGGCGTAATTACAACACGCAATGTGATTGAAAATTATAGAAACCTGACAATTCCATTTAATAATTCATAAATTCTCATGAAAGTACCACATAAATGTAATGATAACTTTCAGTGCATAATAAGACAAAAAGTGAAAACTTGGAACAGAAAAAATAGCAAACTCGATTCAAAGTCCTATCACGTATCAAAGTTGACGCTCCGAATCGTTATAAAAGAAAAGATTGCTTTCCGAGTGTCTTCTTAAGTTTCTAAAACAGCGTCCAAGTATATTTAGTGAAATTCTTTTCAGTT
Source organism: Abrostola tripartita (assembly GCA_905340225.1). Lineage (NCBI taxonomy): Eukaryota > Metazoa > Arthropoda > Insecta > Lepidoptera > Noctuidae > Abrostola > Abrostola tripartita. The sequence goes on from HG996494.1 coordinate 6,334,443, forward strand.
TACAAGAATGCGATGATTGTTTTGTGGTCGCAAGGATGAGGTCCGGTGTTCGATTTCCGGGAAATATTTTTGTTAACTTTGCCATTTGGTGGTTCTCAATAGCAGCACGAGACGAAAGAAAGTTTCAACATAATAATATATTTACGGCGAAAAGGTGTAATATTGTGAATGATGTGATGTCTATCGTAAAATCTTCTATTATAGGTAAGTCGTTTTAATCAAGTCAATTTATACCATCCATCGTTAGATATCACATTATCCCTAATATTCGCAAAGTAATACATTTTCCTCAAAAATGTACCTACCAAAGCAAAACGCCTGACCGTTGCGAAAAGAATAAAAGTTCCAACGTTTAATGATACCAATCTAGTCTAACGAAGTGAATTGGGGGAGATCACGAAATTACACGCCGTCCTAAGACGGGTAAATGATAAGAAAGGGAATAGAAGAGGATTATGATGAATATAGCACTTCTAAACCCTGTAAAATGAGGGATTAACTTAAACTTATTAACTCCGGACGAGTGTAATCTGATGGGAGTTGTAAGAGTATCTTGTATAGTCCACCTTTCTATAGCGTTAGTATTAGACCCGACGTAGAACATTCATCGGTAAATGTATGGACTTACACCATCCCTCTGCCTTAAAAAATCAGTATGTAATCTAAACATATTATTTATTTTGGGATATTTTGTGAATTTTACGTTGTTACTGTAAAAGTTATTTGGAGTGGGAGGCACAATTGAATTAATTGTTTATTTCCGGTGTAATTAATTACCTAGGTACTATACTTACTGCTTTTTATTAAGACTATAGCTTGTTTAATTAAAACGAATAATAATAGAGTAAACTGGCAGTGTTATGATGAAAAATAGTACCTGTACCTACTTCAATATAAAACCTTCTTGAGGTGAAACTAGTTTCTTTAATACAATGTTTCCTCATCTGATTGGTTTTATTACTGATAGCCTTTGGCGAGGTTCAAGATATCTCAAATAATCCTCAAGTTGCACCTCATTTACTGTTAGGTACGGTTTTCCCCTTGATTAATCTGATTAGGTTTGTTTGTAACAATACTTACTTGCTTTGTTTTATGTGGACCAAGATTGTTAGGCTACGGTTGTTTCGCAATGAAGGGCTTTGAAGATGTGACGAAATAAACTGATGTGGTTAAAAATTTATTGTTTACTAAATTATGTTAAGAGGCAACATGTATCAGACAAGAAAGTTAATCGATTCCAATTATTTTCAGTTGTATCAGATAAACAAAGTTATTATGTAGGTACACTACGTAATACGTATAGGGGCCTGGTAACGGTTTATTAATGTGTGCGTAATTTTTCCCCTCCGAAACTGCTAAAGCGATTTTGATGAAAATTAAGTACTGAGTAAGAAGTATACTTGAACCCCTAGAACAGATATACCTAGGCTACTCTTTATTCAAGGAAAGACGCGTTTAATTTTTTCCACGACAGAGTTCAAGGCGAAAGCTTGTTTCATATGGGTACCATCAAATATCAGACAACAATATTATAAGAAAAATAAGTCCAGTATCTCTGGCCAAACGTGTTTATGTCGTACCACAAATAGAAACCAGACCTCATAATATATTATGTATCCACTTGGTTTGAACGCTACGCAAGAAAAGGCCTGATCCTAATTTGATTAAGTCATAAGTGTGCGCAGTCTTAGATGATAATGAAGATTATTATTATTTCAATGTTATTGTTCCCACGTTCTATATATAAGAACGACTCCTGTTGTGAATTATACATATATATATATATATGTATAATTATAGGTACATAGTACGTCAAAATAATAACTATGCCCGCTGTAACAATTATCCTAGTTACTACGGAGACTATTTTGTTCATGTAAATCTCTGCTCATCTGATACTTATTAAATATCTACAAGACCTGGCATAATTTACCTGTGTGAGGTAGGTCTAGGTCTCAGGTCTCTCACAATAATAAAGTTTATCTTAAAGTTATTCCACAAACACCATCTTGATACACAATGGGAAGTACTTGGTAAATAATAATCTCGGAACTAACCGACTAAGGAGTAAACAAATTTTGACAAAGTTCTAATAAAACTGCACTACGAATAATTAAACTGAACTCTTTCCTGGGTAAATTCACATAAATAAATCTCCAATTTAATAATACTTTCCTGGAAATATACCTAAATCTACGAAAACTAAAATATCTTGTGCGAATACTACAAGCTGATTAGATGCTAGATATTTTCTTCCTTATAAGAAAACCTTTTTGTCTTGTTGCTTAAGGAAAAAAAAGGAGCGCCTTTTATTTCGTCGCTTATCTAAAGTCCCATGTGGCGAGCGTATAAACATTCGACGCCTTTTAAAACTCGCAGCGACTGAAGGGAAAATGTATACTTATTCTTATACATAATTTAATTAAGGGCAAGCATGAGATACAAATATGAAGCGTGACCCAAAATCGCCATAGGCTTACCTTTGTACATGAGATTCAACATGTTTTAAGCAATTTGTGTACAATAAAGAATGCTCTTGTCAAATAAATTATTTCGTATCTTTTTTCTTGATTAAAAAGTTTAGACTTGCGTATAATTTGACTGCAAAAGAAGCTCGGGTATATTTTAATTCAGAACTTTTATGCGTGAGTCTTGGAACATTTATTTCTAACAAAGAAATTCTTAATCTTTTTAGAGATTAAAGAGGTTTTTCTTTTATGCGTTTCAAAGTTCTAAACTTTATACGATACTTTATGTTCTGCTGTTAGCGTACTACACGTATACAATATAGTGCTATACATTTTGATGATTTCTTAGTGATATAGTTAATAAATAAAATTTACAAAGGTATTGCCTTTTAGGGTACAAGTGTGGTAAGGCATAGTAGATGGAGAATTGTGGATGTTTCACAAATGGAGTGTTCTATAATTGGTCACGTTTTCGAAATACAATAGAAATACAATTTCCAATTCACACATGTTTCCTAGTAGGGATGATGCCATTTGCATAGTTAAAATATATCAATTCGATGATCACCAGTTAGAATTGTAGATATAATAAAACTAGTTATGACAAAGAGTAATATTTTATGTATTTAATATGTATTTTTCGAAAAGACCGTTAGAACACTTATTTAGGTCATTTGTTGTCTTGTAGTCTCCGGGGTAGCGGTAGGTCGCTTCAGTAGATAGGCAGCTATCCTAGGCACCTGCACCGACCGAAGGGGTTAAATGCAGAACTACAGGGGCATCTGCTTCCACAACCGCGACCACTACCGCAAAGTCCAGCTGGTAACAAACATTGAGTTGATAGTTAATCTATAAATACGTTTTAGAAAATCCAGAGTATTCTTTTTTCTATGGTTTTAATGGGGTCCATTCCATATACCTGCGATGGATCGTTAAGGTAAATCGGACGATTTATCGCAAGCTATACTGTCGATAAATGGTAACGATATTTCATAATTTTAAAAAATTAAATAAGATTTCATAGGTTATTATTGCAATTTCCAATGTCGTCCATCGATGTGATCGGTCTGAACGGTCGACGGATCGTACCGCGCTGTAAGATGAAATATTTATAACGCGTAAGTTATAAATCATTTTAATATCATTATCATCAGTGGCTGGGGCCCTTAACGCCGGCGGGTGCAAGTAGAGAGCCTCTGCAAGTGACGATACTTATGTACGTCCGGCGCACCCTGGACGGTCAACCTTACTACCATCCTTGTTAATTGATTATTTCCATGTGGCAATAGGCTCATGTCGATACGAAGAAAAAAACGCCGGCAATGTATATATCTCTGTATCTCTATATATATGTACCTCTGTATCTACTCTCCTATTCATCATCAGCAGCCGAAAGACGTCCACTATTGGACATAGACGTCCCCCTTAAATGGGCGGGCTTGCCATAATCCCCACGCTTGGCAAGCGACTTGGGGATCGCAGTATTGGTGGTCAAGTTACAGAAGACGCTGCTGCCCATCTTCTGTTTTTTTTCCCTTAGTCGCCTCTTACGACACCCACGGGAGGAAATGGGGTGGGCAATTCAAGGCCAGATACCACACGGCATACTACTCTCCTATTCCTGTATTCATATTTATTTATTTAGGATTCTTCTTCTTATCGTATGGTTGATGAAACAACCTGGTGTCAGAGTTTAAACCGCCTGTAGGCCTCTGACATGGCTTTACACACCGTTGAAAAATCTCTCAGGTGTGCTGGTTTCCTCACGATGTTTTCCTTCACCGTTTTTAGCAACTGATAACTAATTTATAGTACGCACATGAATTCGAAAAGACATTGGTGCGTGCCGGGATTTGAACTTGCGACCTTTGTCTTGGCAGTCCAACGGTCATACCACTCGGCTATCGGTGCGTATTTAGGATTAACAAATACCTAGACAGAGTTGGTTATTATGTAAAATCATAGAAGTGGGTATTTCAAATATGTTTCACTCAGACAAACATAATAGTATGTGGATAATTCAGAAAGTAAATAGGCACTCTTACCTTTTATGTTGTTAAGTATGAGGTAATAACCAGCAACATCGGCTACCAACATCACAAAGGTGAAGATCAGCACTATTCCTATTAACCTCATGATCGCAAATGACTTTGTTAATTAAAAATGACGTTTGATAATATTTATATACTCGTAAGAGCAAACGTCGTTAAAATAAATCAATTATAAATGCGATTTAATAATTAAACTCTATACCTAGTTAATTAAAATCATAACTTATGTATCACGTATTATCGTGTATTACTTTAATAAATATTTCAATCATATAGCGAAAATATGTTATATTTTGTATTCAATTCAAAGGTTAAGATTATATCTTAATTTAAAACTATGTGTAGTTAATAATAAAACTAAAAAAATATATTCTGAATCAAGATGGCGTACGCCCTTCATTTAGAATATTTTTTGCAATAGCTTTTTAAATATTCGTAGCGTTACGTATGCGTGATCTAAAAATACAATGGTTTTCTTATTTAGTAGCTGTGTTGGTTTTTTAGGTCTTAGCTGAGCCTTTCAACTTCTCATCCTTTTACAGGTGGGACGCAGTGATCCACATAGCCCCTTTCATCTATATTGTTGTGTACTTTACTACCTAGCTATTTCATATTACTTTTTCTTAACGGTGAAATTGGACCGAACATTTTATGTGAATCCTAGCAATCAGTCAAGGCTTTGAAAGAGATGGCACCCATTTTCTCACTATCCACGTTTTATTTATTGCGCTCACTTTATTAGGTTCCTTAACAATCACATTAGATATCGAAGGTACTCGATTGTTTACAGTTCGGTTTATTTGTGCCAAAACTGACATTCCTGAGTGTGTAAGAGATTTTTGCCGTTCTATTTGGCACTTTTTGTATTGTTCTATAGATTTTCCGCTACAAAAACATTAATTTTTATTTGGCTGTTTAATATATAATAAGCTATGTTAGGAATCAATTTCACAATGAGTCTTATAAAAACTGAAAATAAACATTAGATCTTGTCAATTATAATTATGTCCAATGTTACATGAGCTAAATCCAATTATGTCTACTACAAACGTTTGAATATAAACTTATGTTCTCAGTATTTATTCGTCGTACTAATTAGAGTTGTGCTTGAAACACACCGGGGAAAAGCCGACTCAAGTTACACAGCCTGAAGTGTTCTTACCATCCTAAGGACAAAAAAGTACTTACACAAGATTACTAAATACTTTCCAAACAATATTATTCATGCTCAACATGTCAAAGCGCGACGACAGCGACCTGAATTGTAATGCCAATACCTATGCACTCGAAATTCATCCTATGCAATCCGAAACAGTGAATTTGAAAACCATGCAGATAACTAAACCTTAACCTTTGCGAAATGAGATTCTTCGTTCGAGATCGAAACTAGTCGGGCATTGCCAAATACACACATGAGTAAAACCGGTATAACCATGTATGGGTAAAACCATGTATAGTAAATAATATAATTCTTAACTGGTTGTACCAATCATTTCCTTGTTACATAAAAAACATAGTTTATCTTTCGTAGGCCGTACAGAAAAAAACAGTCCCAAATCAATAGTCCGTAAACTTTCCGGACGCCTCAAGCCAGTTTTTGCTGAAAGTAATTTTTAAATTGTAACAACTAATTATGGTATCGTATACCTTGTCGTTATTTGTTTGTTCATACCGTGGAAATTCTTTTTATGTTGGTTACGGTAAATTAACGACGATAAATCTAGAAAAAATAAACTGTTCACTAATACGGTTAATTAACTCTGTCAATATACCAAAAAAAATTTTTTGTACCCAATTACACGTAGTGACAAGCGGTAACTAAGTCTTTATTTTTTTTTATTAAGTTGTTAATAATTTCTATATCTTAAACAAAAGTTTCGAGTACTAGATAATCCATTCGATTTTCTATTCGTGGAATGACCTTTGACATAAGTTGTTATTCTCATCAAACGTTGCAAGTCTAGCTCATCTATTCAAAAGTTGCAGACTTCTTGAGTATTACATTATCATAAGCTTGGCTGCGTCAGCGCGATGGAAACTTATTCAAATACGTCTAGCATTTAAATAGGTTTACTTTTATATCGAAATGTCTCAAGACTTGCAGTGAAGTACTGAAGTAGATTTTTTCATTATTTTATTAGATAAAATCGTCAATGACTAAGTAAAAAGATTGAACCAAGGCAAAACTACACTTTTAATTTATTTCTAACATTTTTAATATGATTTTGTGGTTATCATCTAGTAAGTATTTTTAGTATCGGCCTAAACAGATGTGTGGTAACACCTGGACGTTTTGCCAAAACCAGAGGAGTCCGAACTACTGTTGAAAACTCAATAACACTTTGTCTGATCTATGAAACTTTTTCAAAATATCGCTAACCACATAGACCGAGAAAACAAAGTGAAGAACATACACGAAAAACTTTGCTTAGCCATCAAAACAGCGTTTCCCAAAGTTAAGACCGAATGTCGCCCGATGTAACCCGACAGAAGACGATCACTCACGAATCCGGAAACCTTGATGGATGACAAAATCACGTGGCATTCTCCCGAGATATTGCATAGGTACATTTTATGAGATTCCTTAATATATCCTTTTACAAAGATGGTAGGAACGTGACGTAATTTTCCTAATGTATTTGTTTAGTTCCAAAAGAAATATCCAAGGATTTCGAAACGATTTTAATAAGAAATCAATACCTTTGAGTTATATTTGGAAATGTACGTACATTAAAGAAAAATGGTTTACTGAAAGATATTTTGTGGTTTATGTATATTTTCTTAGTATACATTTTCATCTTTTTATACGCCTCTGTGACTTGCTATTTCAACTTTCTTATTAAATATTAGAGATTTCAGTTTGGCTGTAAAACTAGTTCACATAATAATAATTTATTATAATATAAGCAAAGGCGGCTTTGCGAAAATAATAGTTTGTTTTCGTACGAAACTAAATTTGTATGTTCTACAGAGGAATTTTCGTAAAATCAGCATTTATGTACTGATTCCTTCATAAAATGCTTGCAATAATTAAAAACAAACCGTACCAAATAATAATAAACTGACGTGTACAGATATTATAATAGTACGCCACTTGTGTGCTGCCTTAAAAATTATGCCTTCAGATTTTATTTTATGAAAGTTACCGCTATTAACTAGGGACAAACCGAGTAGCATTTTTGCGGCTTATGGTCTTTTTATCTTCCCGTACTGTTTAAGTTATGTTACACGGGAGACAGGAAAACCCAGTTTTGGGAAAAACCTCGCTCTTTTTACTGCTAGTTGTAAGTTACAGCGTCACACCGGCTTTGCTTTGCGAATTCAAGTTGAAAGAGGTAGCGTATTTAGCGCGCTATCTTTGGACAAGTAGGTAGGTACCTGCCTGAGGACTATGCGGAGACAATGCTCATTTTATGTTTATTCGTAGGCACGATGAACCCAAAGTGAGGTACCTATGTACCTATATGGACTATGACGATACAACGCGCGACGTGAGGATTTTAACACGTCGTTTACAGACAATTTACTAACGACATATAAATAATAATTACTTGCCGCGTTTTAGGCTCAAAAAAATATTGAGATAGTTCAATCGCCAAAACCATCGCATCTTTTCCCTAACTTAAGCCTTTCCAGTGCTGTACTTGTAAACTAACTCGACCCCAGGGAAACTACGGGTTCTATTGTACATCCACAGTACACGACAAATCTGTTGCTATTTGTGTCACACACCGTAGATAAATGGCGTAGCGACTACCTGTTGTTTATACACGAGCATTGTATTGCTTTATGATGATTTAGCTTGTATGTCGTACCTAATTAGGTAAAAAGGAAATATTTTGGACTCCACTGACTAATATGGATGATACTTGATAAATGTCAAGAGATTCAACTAAAATGTAAGTAGTGTAATAAGTCCCTCATTAATTATAATTATATAGTGTTCGTATGCAACCGGGAGAGGTTCTAATAAGTAATGAAAGCGAGTCGATTGCACTTATTATTTAATTAATGTCCACACAATGGTTCGAATCACACCGACGGCACAAGCACAGTTTATGATAGAAGGAGAGAAGGGTCAAACGTATAGTGAGCAGTAAAATTATGTAGGTATTTTATACATCTAAAGATGGGCACAGCATACATTAACAACAAGCATACAACAACACCTCTTAATCCTTATCGATTACCATTAGTATTATACAATATTCTACTCTAAGTCTACTAGAGACGACATGGAAATATGTAGGCTGAAATATGATTTATAAATAAGGGACTGATTTACGGAATATGGCCAATTTAGTTAGTACGGTATGCAAAGAATCAAGGCTAAGCACCCTTAATCCCGGCCCTCGTAATAGGGTTGAATTGTCAATTGAAATACACGATAAAACATCGTGAAGAAGTTATGATACATAATAAACGATTATGTTCTATAGGATAAGAAGACAACGGAACTTATAAGTCCCATCTCTCTTAAAAATAGTCCATTTAACTGTATATTTCATATAGATAGGTACTTACTCGTAAACTGACTCATGTCTTTGGACAACTTTTTCAAAGAAATACCAGTTATTTACGCAACAAATAGTAACGATTAAGGAGAATAATTCGCCACGTCATCCAGGTCTTGTGGGGCAAAATTATACGTAAGTTAATAAGGAAGAGTAAAAATTTATACTATTTATCACTAAGTATACTTCCGCCGGGAGTTGTAACAACCGTTTCCTACGACCCAATAAGAATAATGAAGTCTAGATATTGTTAGCGTGAAAAGTATTATATTCGATAATGTATATCCCGATTACCGATATATCTAAATTAGGCTGAACGATCTAAAGAATCTTCGTCCCACTCAAATATGTCTCGCAATAGCAATTATTTCCGCTTGTCAGCGTACTACGGAATTCGTTTTAAGAAGTCGACATCAAAAGATGCATAGATTACAATAAAGAAAAATCCAATTTCCCTTAAAAGATCATCGCTAGAGATTGTGGGGAAAACAAATGAAATGTATTAGTCTAATTTCATTCGTATTAAGTGATGTTAGACTTGTATATTGAGGGTTCTTCACGGTGATATATGGACGGTTTATAGTTTGTTGTATTCCTAAATCTTTATATCTAAATCGACGATTAGCCCAGCCTAATATTCATGCAAAGATAACTTTCATACATTATGTCATTGCGCTGTTAAAATGCTATAAGTATTCTAACATGGAGTGACTGCTCTGAGAAGCCCTTTCCATTTTCGAAGAACAATTTGAATTCTAAGAATCACCAAATTGTTCAAATAAAACAATTGTCATATAATTTAATTAATTCTAAAATATGTTTAAATTAGGTACAAACAATACACCGCAGGCTAACAGTATTCCACCCCAAAAGGCATTAGTTTTGATGTTACCGTGACCATATAAACAACGGTGGTATAAGCAAGTAGACACTATTAGACTGACTCAACACAAATGTATTTCTTAGGTAGCAGAATGCATAAGACAAAGTGAGGTATGTTTACGTTGGATAGCGATGTGGCATGTGGCTATATAATGGAGAAATTTCACGGTAAGTGGCGATTTTCTATTTCATCTATTAGAAATGCACCCTAGTTTAGTATAATATAATGAGCTTCATGAATAACAGTACCTAATTCTTGTTTAATCTATTTATCGACTAGTATCAAGGCAGACCAAACTTTAACATCATGGTTTTGCGCAGTTCATTAGGCTTTATAATGATAATACTTACACTACATCGAAGGAAGTCATATTGCGTCATTGCCTCATGTTACATCAGGCTACTCAGTTGCGTCATGTATTTCAGCAGCTTCATCTTGAAGACTAATAAAAATAATGTAATTATGTCATCAGCAATGACTGATATTTGCTTGGTTCATTTCGTTACAGTCTCATATACGATAGATTACAATTCAATACTTGCCATAGTCTTAGCCGGAGTAAACCTTCATAAAAATATATAGAGTCAATTTGATCGCAAAACATTTTGGGTATATTAGAGCCTGTGAGAAAACACATTTACCAAACGTACATAAAAAATCACTAGTTGTTTTGTATCCGTAGAGCGTCCTTACAGAGGGCTCAAAATCGTGTGCACTTACATTCTGAGTCCCCGCGGCAAATACCCTTTAATAGCTTCGCAACATGGTAAGAGCCGCTATTTTGTTTTGCAATTTTCCATCATCTAATATTATGCGTCGAGTCCCCATTTTCGTATTTATTTGCCCAAATTCCCTTAATAATTTTCAGCTTCGGTAGTCTTTGAACAGTGTTCTAGTTTGTAGTATATTTTAGTACCGTAATGACACAGCCACAGCCTTATTACTAACAAAGACCTAAACGTGGGCTGCCTAGATAGATTTTTCGATTCCCTCTTAAGTTAATAGCAAAATAAATTGAATGAAAGCTATTACTATAATAGCTTCGTCAACGTTCTCATAGGCGGTGACCTATCGATTAAATACTAGGTACACTAATCATTATGAACAATTAATTAATATCATATTCCATTTATGTACCTACTTTATTGTATTAGATATTGGTTCTAATTCAATCACTACATGGCAAGTAGTTGCATTAAAGTCTAGCGAATGGTAGGTACCTCGATCAAAAATACCTATCATTTAATTATTTAATTCTTTTTATAGGTACATGAACGCTAGGTTTAAGCAATAGCCGCATTCTTACATTTTTGTATACTTCTACGTAACGTCTCCTAAAGTAAACAGATAAACTGAGTTTTAAACAACATTATTAAGATGTTCCCAGTCAAGCCCGTATTGTTCAAGAGTCAAGACTGATCAACTTTTAAATTTATTCGAAGCGATTCACTTTTGTAGATATGCTGAAAGGATCACAGTTTCTTTAAACTTTATTTTTCTGTAGATTAAATTCTAGCCATTTGTTATCCGTCTTAAGTTTTGAATTAACTTTAGACAAATAGAAAATATTGAAGGAGAAGTGATAATAAGTAATAGATCGGGTGCTGGAAGGAGTTAAATGTGCAAAATATGAGGGCCCCATTCTGAAAATGTTTATGAGCTCAGCTTGCAGATTAAGATTCCGGAATGTGCCGGTATGATTGTTGGTCCAATTTTTTTTTTTTTATGCTCACGTAAATCGATTGAATAAATGCTTTGGAGCCATTTTAATTATTGTTTTTGTAATAGTATTTTTTTTTTCTTGTCTCACGCCTCTCACGGCTACTGGCTTTCTGTTTTTATGGGACACTTACGTATATTAAAAAAAAATTGTCTGTGTATTGGGGTGCATGTAGAGAACCTCCACGAGGGATAACGCTTATGTAAGTCCTGGGACCAAGAACCATGCTATCATCCATGTTGGCTTACCAAATGTTTCACTTCGGCATGACTTGATTACGTTTGACGATGCTGACTAGCTCATGTCGATACGAAGAAGACCAAGTTTTAAAAACTTCGCCTCTTCTAAAATCTGTAGAGCAATCTATATTGTTCATTCTTACAAACTTTGCGCTTTAATTAACCAAATTTATCTGACTTTCTCATGTCTTAAAACAACGTAAACTTTTAGGTTCACTTTGATAAAATCAAAAGCCTTCCGATTAAGATCGTTAACAATGTTTTGGACTTTGTTAGTTTCCATTAAAATTGTAATTATTTCTAATTAGTGAGTTAAGAGGCTCGTAATGTAATATGAAAACGTTTTGAAAATTTAAGGATTCGTAGAAAATTACTGTTTCGTGAGTAGGTATAATAATATTAAACATATATTTGTTCAGTAATTTTTGCCTGCCACATGCCAAACAGCTGTACGATGGTGTGATTTTTAACACCGGGCGAAATCCTAAAGTTTAAACAACAAATATAACAAAGTTATTTTCGTTTTGGTATGACAGGATAACTTATGTTCTCATTGAAAAAGTGCATTTTTATATTTTATACAATTCTCAAACCTTTGTAATTTATGTTTTGCATGCCTTTCCGTTCTTTTATATAAACAATAAAAAAAGGAAAACATCTCGATTTGTAGTAACAAAGTCGCCTTGTTATTCCACAAGTTGATTATTCAATTAAACAAACTTTTCCTCTCTAATTAGTACGGAGACATTGATATCTCCCTCCTGTAGGTACAGTATCGTGGGACGCTGAATAAAATATATACCTATTTTAGTTTATTTTGGGTGAACCGAGCAAGTTTGCCTAACCGAAACCAGAGAGGTCCTCTAGATAATTGTTTTAATATGAATTCGAATTTAATTTTAGGGCTTGATTTAAACCCTAAATAGGTAAACGACTAAACGTCTTTTATTCATAAAACGGCGATATACAAAGCAGTTTTCACGAACGGATTAAGAGCTCCCACACATAACTGCCAACCCGCAGTGAGCTAGCGTGGTGATCAGTGCTCAATCCTTCTCTATACGAGAAGAGGCCTTTGCCCTGCAGTGGGACAGTTATAGGCTGTTATTATTATTATTTTTTACACATAACTGCGAATTCGCAACGCATCGCAAATATCTGCTATTTGCGATGCGTTGCGAATTATACAATTCGCGTGTGGGAGCCCCAATTTATAGCAGTAAAGTATATCACATTGAAATTAAAGAGGATTCTCATGTAATACAATAATAATAATGTAATATACGAGCAACATTTGAATTATAGGTAAACAGTATCTAAAAGCGAAATTATAATTAGATTTTGCTTTTAAGCAATACTTGGTACTTATTAGTACTAGTAGCAGCAGGTTTTGATTTAAGTGTACTGTTTATTTTTTATAATCCAATTATCTATGCTTAAACGTAGGTATGTATTTACAAATTAGCAATATTATCACAATATTTTTCAAAACCGAAAACATAATACTTATTATAATTAATTAGGTGCACAATTTTTGGACAATATCTATGTAAAAATAATTAACCTAATTTAACGTAATAAGTGGTAACATTAAGAACATAGAGACATATCCTAGAAAATAATAAAATACCTAGACCAGATGTAGGTAATAAGGAAAATGAATATTATCAGTTGATAGCGTAGTACAAGGTTTTTTTTTACGTACTAAAAACGTCGCCCCCACTAGGAATTTCTCCTGTATCGTGGGTACGTTTTACATACATGAAATATCACATACACTAACAGACTCGGGACAAACGCGGATCACCTTCATCACCACCCGTATGGAAATCGAACCCACAACCCTTAGCGTTAGCGCAGCAGTCTAACCGCTTAGCCACTGCACCAATCAGTTTTAATAAATGAGTACCTATACCTACTAATAGTTATAAAATATATAGTCTGATTCAAAGCATTTACACTCCATCCCGTAACCGGAGTTGGTACAGAAACATGGCGGCCCATATTCCGTCAAACAGTGAAAGCTGTGAGTACATGGTTTACCTGAAACAATTATATAAGCAGCTTTAATCAATGAAAGAAGACAATGAGCAACGGTAGATACTAGATATATTTCCTTGCAACTTGCCCAACCTGTAAGGTCGTAGATAAATAGTCGTGTAAAGAGCATTTCAAACCAATTTTCCCTCCTTTTTACGCTTACTGTGGTTGACACATTCGCTATCACTGGATTGGTGAAGAATAAAACACTGTCTTGAAATCTTGAAGCTTTATTTCCACTATTGTTCGTGTGTCTTCTAATACTGCTGCTCGCCGACTGCATCGAAGCCGTTTTTTGGCCCCATATTTATATGAAATCTCATAAATTAAACTAAAGTCCTTGATTGGTCAACCAATCAAAACACGCGAATTTTGACCAATCAAGAAAGGGGCGGGTTCGACACAGTTTGCTTTAGTACAATGAAACTTGACCGTAACGAGAGCCGCGTGACAATTTTTGCGGTTTTCTACTATTTTTTCTAAACTAACATACGATATATTATGTGTTCTCTTACTCTATTTACTTATCGCTATCTATAAAAAATAAAATAAACATAAAAACATAACATATCATAAATCTATAAAACTATCTTATCCAACTATATACACTTGCATAACTATACACACTTGTCCCACACTATAACTATACACACTTGTCCCGCACACTTACCATTGTACAAACTTACGAATATGTTCATTTTATTATTCTGCTAAATAAATTACCTGTGGGACACTCATCGTAACATTCGGAAAACAATGATACTACTTTATATTTTTATATCTTATGAATTTTTAACTTAAGCAATATGTAAACAGTGTATAACGTCATTATTTACAGAGGCATACCGAAGTGAAAGTGAACCAATTTACTTACCATTGACGTTTTGAGCTACAACATTAACTACAATCAAGACAAAGGCACACAAAAACACGAGTTTTAAGAACCCCATTATAACTATTAATGTTTAAATACCGAGGCTAATATACAAAGAAATTATTTCTTCAGAAATTTTCAATTAGAAATGGTCATTAAAAACACTTGTTATCAATCAAATAAAATGAATAGTTTGTAAACAATTATCGTTTACATGCTGTCATTAACACAGACGAGTGTATTTCTGTTAATATGATGATGAAAGTGTTAGCGAGATTAGAGTTATTACAAAAGTCATTCGCAATAGAAAAGGAATTTAATGCTACTTAATATTAAACAATATAAATTAACAGCCTCGTTGCTCTAGTGTTAGCTAAGTGCGACTGCTCAGCATGAAGTTCGAATTCCAGGTCGTGCAAAGTGTTACTGGGTTTGTCTATTACGTAATATCCATTAGTAGGAGTTTGGATCTATGCCTGGTTGATGGCAATAGGCTCGCCCCCTATTACATTGGGACTTATAACATATCTGGTGAAATGTGTATGTATAGGTACATGTGCACTATTGCCTACCACTTCAGGGAATACAGGCGTAATGTTATGCATAAATAGACATAGGTGGAAAAAACGTTACAAGATAAACTTATGCTCACAAAGTAATGTTTGTGTATGTTATATTACATGTTGGTGAAACGAACCCACAATACAAGAGAATTTTTTTTTCTTCCATTAAAAAAACGTCGCCCCGCACTAGGAATTTCTCCTGTATCGTGGTTGCATTCCACAAACATGAAATATCACATACACAAACACCCAGACTCGGGGCAAACATTTGCGAATCGCACAATTTTTTGTCCTGTGCGCGAATCGAACCCGCAACCCTTAGCGCAGCAGTCCAATCGGTTAGCCACTGCGCCAATTAGGTCGTCAAAAAAATCCTGCTGCTGGATTAATTATTTATTTCTTCTTTATACAAAAGTGTACAACGTGGACTTAATGCCTTAAGCAAACAATTATAATATTATCAAACTTATGGTGAACATACGGCTATAGGAAGTACTCAGACAGCAACTGAAATTACTGTAGTAGAGTCGGTCTCGTAGACTTTGTGAATGTCATCATCACTGTACTGCCTACTTATGTCTACATAGCTATAATCATAGTAGCGACCCTTAGATGTAGGCATCTAATATATTTGTTTCAATGTGAGTTCGCGCATTGCTTGCGTTTTCTTTGTACTTCACAATATATCCAGATTTCTCCATAGGCCCAGAGATCAACAAACCTTTGATCCTTCGAAAGCTTTTGGTTTCATAAATTCAAATAATCAAATAATAGTTTATGTCAGAACAGTCGAGCGACAGATAAAATAATATTATTAATATTCAAAAGGGATCCAATTGATGGATGAATTATTTATACACAAACGGCGTAATTGACGTTGAAATGTGGCGGGGAGGTGGTTCATCCCGGGAGGCTAGAGTTCTACGTAACTTCAGTATTTCTACAGCTGACATTTGACATTTATGACAGGGCGTCAGCTGTACGTTTAAGCCTTTTCAGGCCTTTTCCTTGTGGTAATGTACTCTATATCCTAAAAACTTACGTTATCGACAATTTAAGAACCACCAGCCAAAGTTATACAAAATATTGCCGTTTGTTTATTTTGTAAAAACCCAACGCTGCTCATTACAGTACTCATTCTTGCAGATTTTGTATATGTAAACGAAAATACGAATATTAACTTTTTTGTTACGATACCTTTGACCTACAGTGCCCCATACTTAAATAACCATACCGTACACGCAATATATAAATCCAAACAAATGATAGCCTATTATAATCCTAAAATAACTCAGACGAATAGAAGAGACAACTAACTAGGCAGATACTAGAATGTAAATACCTTTAACGAAGTAAACAAGGTTATTCTGTTTCTATTTATGAACAATATTTATTCAGAACAAGATAAGCCTACGTTTAATTAAGCCATCGTACCGTATCCCACGTTCTTGAAAATAATACCTTCTTACAGTTTATTCTTCCAAACAATTCAGTCGTCGGTACAAAGGTTAAAGAGAATACGTATTATTTCAAAAAATAGTCGCTGAACTTTTAGTGTAACGTAATATTTACCAACTTAATTCGTTATCATCACTTAATTGATTTACTTATCTCATTTACGTGCAGAAATTACAAGTCGTCAAATCAACTTAGTAGGTTAAAAAAATTTTAAATAAAAAATTATAACCTCCTTCAAAAAACTCAAAAGTGAAAAATAATATTTTATCACTTCACTTTACATAAGCGAAGTGGAAGTCGGCGCCAAATCCTATGCGTTCGCTTAGTTTATAGTGTTAGCTTTTAAACTATGAACCACGCACGTATGGCAGCATTCTCATAAGTACTATTTTTCTGAATCGCTTAATGGATGTTGGGATTTGGCACCGACTTCTACTTCGCTTATGTAAAGTGAAGTGATAAAATATTATTTTTCACTTTTGAGTTTTTTGAAGGAGGTTATAATTTTTTATTTAAAATTTTTTATTTCACGATTTTTTGGCTTTAGATTCTGCTAATGTGGTTTTGCTTTTTGTATGACCATTTAAGCGATTTAAATTTTGTTTTGTTAAATGGGTATTTAGTGAAATATAATAAACCACACGACGATAGATCGTTGCAGGAAATGAAAAGACTACGAAATCTGTCTTCCGATAATGAAGGTAGATAAGTAAGTCAGTAGTACATAAGTAAGTCATAATAAATCTTTTATTTACGAGGCAAAATTATCCAATGAGTCCTCCCACCCTGGGTGGAGGGACTGTCAGACTTGTACTGACAGTCATACTACTGTCATACTCATCCACAGTGTTCCTTCAATAGCCCTTTACGTTCCAGGGTCACGGTTACCCAGGGACAGTACCGCGATCACGGATCAGCTTACGTAATTAGGACGCATGAAATTTGAAGAGTTTTGTTCTTATAACCGAATATCTCATCAGAACAAACATCTAATTATTTTTCAGTATTGCGTTTTTTTTGTAAAACGTTGTAAGTGACCTTGAACATTTTTTTTTTCGAAATTGTTTTTATAACCTTTGTAGTGAGTACAGGCGTGATATTATGTTGTGTGATGGCGTAAACAATGCTTAGATATGCTATAGCAACAATCGCGGTTAATCTGCTGTTATTTATTGAAGAGTTCCCCCGATTTCTACAAGATCCCATCATCAGGTATTGAAATGGTGACAATGGGACCACACGGGAAGCACCAGCTTTCAAATAAAAAAAGAATCATGAAAATCGGTTCACCCAGTCGCAAGTTATGAGTGAACAAACATAAAAAAAAAAAAAAAAAAAAAAAAAAATACAGTCGAATTGATAACCTCCTCCTTTTTTTGAAGTCGGTTAAAAAGTAAACAGAAAGTCAATAAAAGCAAATAAATTCTTTAATATAAAATTACAGTACTATGTAGGTAGTATGTAATTTTCACAGCCATTTTGTTTTCAGGCTCTAGCAATTCTAAGTAAAAACAACAATTCTTCTTAAAACATAATTATATACAATCACGTAGGTATAGGCATCACCGAATAAAATAATGTTTTTGGAACTCAGCGTGAAGATTGTGTCTAGCTATAAAATTACTTTTTGAACATTTGCAATACCCCAGAACGATTTCACTATATGGGAATACACATTCACATGTATATCCGGGTTTCCTATACACGTTGCACTGCGATACGCGTCTGCATGCTCTAGCTGTAAACAAATAAGTAGTTATTTAAAATCAAACGTACTATAGCTTATGATAATAATAAAAAGTATATGTTATAATATTTAGGCGCCAGTCATACTCCAGACTAGAATCAAGCATGGGTTTTAAATAACTTAACATAAATAACTTCCAACACTTTTTTTCACTATTTCGTCGACTTACAATTTTAGTACAAATACAAACAAGTGGAATCTATACCATTTCCTTTATCCACCAACAGCAGAAAAGTTAAAAGCAACACATTTTCCAACAGTCTCATGATCACAAACGATACAACAGAAATAACATTTACTTTTCAATGGAGAAGAATTGACCAAACAAATCAATTATAAACGCTGATTTTCAACCATTTGTAACCAATTATCACAAGAAACAATTAAGTCATTGGTGTACTCGGAGCGTGCTTATATTCTAAAAGCCAATATTTAATTTTAAATGAACAAAAGTTCTGCGAACCGTGGTATATACCTTTTTTCTACTGTAAATAGTCATGAAAATAAGATTACGTCTTGTCAATTCCCTAAAGATTTTATCTATAAGTAGACAGAGGCACACACCAATGCTACGTAAACACAATGTGTGTTTACGAAGCATTGGTGTGTGCCTCTGTAAGTAGGTTCATTTCGGATTTAAAATTAATAACGTAGTTCATCGCTTAGACTGTAATAAACCGCCTATAGATTTACAAAATGTCATTCGGAATAACTGCCTTGACTACCGAATTAGACGCTCGTTAATATCTATTTCAGGATTTTCTTTGTACCTTTGAAATACATGTCAGTAAATTGGATATCATTCATAGATTTATATTTATCATTTCTTGGAAACAATTTTCGTGAGATGGAATTACTGTTAAATGGTTCTGCCTGTGACGTCACCTGTGTATTTATTCTTTATCATTTGGAATAAATGATTTTTTTGTTATAATAAGTCATTTTGATGTGAAAGAGCAACGCACAATCATCTTTACAAGAACATCACGTCTACGCATGCTTGAAAAGGTGGCGGCGGGGTTTGATATGATTTGCTCGTGTTTCATGACTTTAAGAATTACCAAATCATTATTATTAAGTATATTTTTGGTACCTATAATGAAAAGAAAAGACAGAAACCTTTATCAATACATATAATATTTTATTAATATATTTTGCCCATAAGCACAGTCCCCATATAGAAGAGCACTTATGGTTATCAAAATACCCGTACACCCAAATACCCTTTATTTTTGTATAGTACCGTAGGGTTCAGATAACTATGTTTATCTACGATTCCAATATTGGAATATATATTGCCAGTAACCTCATATTAGATGTTTTACTGTTAATAATGGAAGGAAAACATAAAATAACCTTATGTCATTTGGAAAAGAGTTTCACATCGTCAATGGTGACAAATGGACTTTTTTTGATGTTAATAATTGGAAAGCTATAGATATTTCGTTATCTTAATGAATAAATATGTACCTACTACGTTATAAAGTGGAGGACGTTGTTTATAGGTTCCTTGAACATTCTTATTATGTTTCTTATCGACTAACTTACAAGTAACGAAACATTTGTGAACTACTACTACTTTATCGATTAATGATAATATTCGGTTATAAATTAGTTTTTACAATTAACTTACTATAATAATTAATCATATCATCATATTTAAGAAAAACATACAGAGGACCTACTTAAACTAAAACACTATTTCTAAACTTAATAAACTAAAACTTTTATTGAGAACTAGTCTTCGAATGATATGACATTTAAATACTCTAAAAAAAAAGCA
Source organism: Abrostola tripartita (assembly GCA_905340225.1). NCBI lineage: Eukaryota > Metazoa > Arthropoda > Insecta > Lepidoptera > Noctuidae > Abrostola > Abrostola tripartita. The sequence continues at coordinate 6,354,783 of HG996494.1, forward strand.
TAAAAGTTACCAGAGACATTGTAACACGCTATGCGACATACTCAAGCTAAAATTTTCAAATAAATCTAATTAATTAAACATACGACATGTAAATTGGTAACGTAACAGAATTAGTTCCGATTTAGGACCGGATAAAGTAATTTACGTGAGGTAGAAATTAGGTGCTCATAATTTTATTATACGACTGTTGGAACGACTGACGAGGAATGACAGAAACAGATTTTAATTTCATCTGCCTTACGCAGAATCAGGAATTAAAAAAAAACTTACAAGTGATGTCGTTCAGAAAGGTCAGGACCAATATTGTGGGTGCATTGTGTAGGTGCCATTAGTAGGAGGCAACTGTGGCAACAATAAATTTAAATGCCATGCTTTGGAAAATCAGGCGAGAGGCCTTTGCCCAGCAGTGGGAAACAATATAGGCTATTGAAAAAAAAAACCCATAGACATAATATGTAAATATTTTGACATGACAGCCAAACAGGCATCTGTCCCCTTACCATGAACTCTTAAAACAGGACAGTTTACGTTGAGGAAGCGAGACGCCGCATTAAACTGTAGCGGCGTCTCGCTTCCACAACGTAAACTGTCCAAATTGTGTTGTGCCAAGAAAATTGACAATATTTCACCGCTTCAAATTGTTAAGATACAAACTTTTTACTGCCTTTCCTCGTCCATGTATGAATAATACTTAAAAGCAATTCTCGTATGATCAAGATCTAGAAAAGTGTAAAATTCTGCCTTATAGCATATTCTGCAGAACATAATCGTAACTTCGGAACACATACATAAAACTGAAGTGATCAAGCGCTTGCTCCAATTTCATTGAATACACGCTAAAACATTTTAGGTAATATCAAAAATAATTAGACTATTTAAAAAAAGCAAAACTGTTTTAACCTATTTATAGTTTCGAATTTACACGTCTAACAAAACGGGAGAAAGGGCCGTAGGACGAGTTGAGAAGGTAGGTACTAGAATTGTACTGTACAATGTACATAAAACAACAAAATGTGGGTGAATACATTATTTAAATAAATGCAAAATTGTTATAACATATTTAAAGTGTTGAAATTACCCGTCACACAAAACGGGAGTAAAGAAGTAGGACGCGTTGAGTAGATAGGTACTGTTGTGTGGGTGAACACAATTCTAAACTGATCCCTATAAAACCCGCATTCATTTACCTATTTCACGCAAGAAAAGCCACTAGCAACCGTGACTGCGAAATATCTCGGAGCTATACACACAACTTTTCGTAATATCATCAGCACCCCGCCATAAATATAAAACATTGATACTTTCTTGTCTCGGCATTTCTGTTACGACGTATTCTTATGAAACATGCTATTCTACGCAAAAAGGATCAAGAATATACAACGTACCCACATAAAAGTATATTGGAGTGTAGCTTGTAGGTAGATAGAGGTAAGGTTAGGTTAGGTTAGGTTAGTATGTATACGTTTTAGTTACACGAAAGAGTGGTAGAGATTGGCTAGTCAACCAGAATGGTAAGCACGATTCATGGCCCAGAGTGCTTCGGTCTTACATAGGTAAGTAAGTATAGCACTAAAAAACTTAGGTGCCAATAAAAACAGACAAAGACTGCTCCTAATAAAGAAAAAAACAATTTAGAGACGAGAAGAAAACAGATGCATCAGTAATTCGATTCTAAACACTATTTTAATTCTTCCATTGACATAAATAACACACTTTCTTTTGGTTGTACCTACTTGCTTTTCATGCTGAAATGTTTTATTTGTTCATCTCTTCCTGAAATGTATATTATAATGTTATAAGGAATATAATATACATTACAGAGACAGAACGTGATAGCTCACCGCATTGACGACCGCAGCTTGACGTCTGATGGACGAGAGGTCCCGGATATTTCATGTCCGGTGGTCTCTCGAATGTGGCCCAGATACATTGAGACATTTAATAATCTTGAGACTAGTCTGATCGGAAACTGATTAGGCAAACGGATGACAATAATTTAGTTTTACTTTAGTCGATACTGTCTTATTTCTATATCTTCAACCGTAAACAAACAATGACGAGGTTTCTAGAACAGTCCGTTACATAATACTGACCAAATGGGATGTAAGTAGAAATCAATTGAAATAACTCCATGACTAATACTTAAAATTTTAGTGGAGCCCATAATGCCAAAAATCAAATACTAACCACAATCGCATCAGCACTGCACAGCACTTTTTAAATACACTATTGTTTTATACAATTCAGTCAATCGCGAGAGCCAAGCATGGTACAGCACAGCACAGAGAGTTAGACCTATTTGAACGTTCAATAATATATTTTCTTCTCCCCCTAAAATTCTTGCCCTGAAGACAGCCATACGATACAACGTGTCACGAGTACGTCGTAATATTGAACTGCCGTCCCTTTTATACTTCCTGCGCCCATGTCAAAACTAGCGCTGTCGATCACACAATGCGATATATATGTCAGTCATAATATTATCTCATATTCCTATGCTTCCCACTACACAAATATAAACACACAATTTTCCTCTACCGCACTGTCGCAAAAAAATAGGTTATGTTATCAATGTTTTCCCGCGACACACCAAAGAAGCTGACAAACAAGTTATAAAACTAATTTCTTTGGCGATCCAGTACCGTATTGTTTGTTTGCTTCAAATGAAAAAGTGTCCACTTAAATTGCTTTCCCGTTTAAATACGAGATGACAACTTTATTACAGTAAGTTTATTTTTGTTTTGGTATTTAACGTTTGAGGTTTAATGCTGTCGTTTTCTTAAATTATTTAAGAGAAATACGTACAAAGCAGAAGCTGAAGATAAAATATTTATTTTATGTAAACCATTTGTAAGCTTTTGTAAAAAGTCAAGTCTGACTTGTAGCGTTCTCAACCTTAAAGCCTTGATATAAGTGTCTTGAGCCATAACTTTGTTTATAAGAGGTTCGAAGTTCTAACTAGTTTATGTTAAACCCTTGACACTTAGGAAAAACAAATTTTGCATAAGAATGATGTTAGTCTGCCAATGGATGCTTCTGTGCATGAGAAAACTTTCCAAGAGTTTGCACTAAAGGCTTCAGATATTTTATATGAGTGCAAATAAGTATTGCGTAAGATTTTATTTCCAACGAAGGTGTTGATTAACTATTGACACCCAAATTTCACTAGAAAGTATTAGTCTTTGAAACTTGGCACTTGCCTGGGTTTAAACCTTATCACGAATCCGATTCATAAACCCTAAAACCACCACAATATTGATAATAATTAAATCATATTTGTAATTTTCAAATCTAACTAGATATTTATGAAAATTACACACATTAAAATTAGAAATTAATAATGATAACTGAAGTATGTTTTTTCAATATCCAATATTGGAAAGGTGCCTGAAAATATTTCATATATTCCATTCCAGGCTATCAAGTAAAACTGACACTTCGCCGTTCTTATGTTAAAAATCGCCGTGTGGTATCCGGCCTAGAATTGACCACCCCCTTTCCTCCCGTGGGTATCGTAAGTACCGCGACTATGGGATAATCCAGAAGATGGGCAGCAGCGTCTCCTGTAACTTAACTACCAACACTGCGATCCCCAAGCCGCTTGCCAAGCGTGAGGATTATGGCAACCTCCCCCCTTCTAAAAGGGGGTGGCCTTTGTCTAGCAGTGGACGTCTTCCAGCTGATGATGATGAAGGTGATGTTAAAAATCAATGAGTGCCACTATCGTTCTGTATCAGCATAATATAATCAGCATTTTCTCCAGCGTTTTGTTTTCCACTCTTCACCAATTTGTGAAAACTGGAAAATGCGGTAAAAAGACAAAACTCACTCATTTGTCCTAATTCTTGTGAATCCTGTGTCCTACCTATATCCTGTTTACAAAGTCCAAGTAAAAATAATTATAAAACAGAATATGATGGGTTTTTTGTATGTGATTTTATTTAGCCTATGTTTTTTCCCAGAATCTGTAACTTCTTTAGTAGGTATATTAAATAAAAAAGTCTTTAATATCAGTCAAATGAAACACACAATAACTGCTTTATTTTATCATAATTTTCTATTCACAGAAGTTTAAAAAATATATATTATTTACTACCGAAATGGGCGTTAACCAGTGAAAATAGACCTATACAATGAGAATATAACAATGGGTGCAAATATCTTGTTAAATTTGCATGTGTACCCAGTCGACAAAAACCTATTAAAGTGAAAGCAATATGAATTAGAAGAGGCCAATCAATCTTGGACTTTTTAGCAAAGGTTGTTTCTGCGATAAATATACTAATGAAATAATGTGGACCTGTCGTGTTTATTGGAAGTAGACTCGTGGGTATAATATATCCTCTCTTTTAAGGTAAAATATTCGTATAGAAAGTTAAAATTCAACGTTTTATAGTTCTTCATCTTAAGGGTTATTGAGATTTATACCTAGGAGAGATATTGGCAAATTTCTTTGAAGGATTTCCTACTTCGACAAAACTTTACCGTATCGAACAAAAGGGACGGCGACCTGACGTAATTTTTTTCCATTTAATATTGACCTCAGAAGTTTCGAGTTTCATTGTCTTCAATTGTGTTTGGCAGCCCAAAATTGAATATCAATAATCCAACATTACGTATTTCATTTCGAAACGTATGTTTTTCCTGAACTGCGTAGGTACTGGGTTTGGTGTAAAAAGATAATTCGATGAAACAAAGTTTAAAGAAAACAAAGTAATAAATAGTCTTTATGATCGAAATGCGATCTACTCAGCCTTTTTATACACTTTCGGAGAATAATTAAAACATTTATTGTTTGAGTATACGGTTTTCAGGAGATTCCTATTATTTGAACAACAAATATTATAAAATAAAAGTGCTTCCGCTACTGCCAAACGTGAAGTAAAGTTAGATGTTCAAAACCTCTGCACCTCTACGCAATTACATACACATGTACACTTTACAGAACTCTCGGTCTAATGACTAATTCGTTGGGAGTGGCAGTCATAAGACACTAGTTCGTAGAGTTGCATATAATATATTTGTCCAGCTTAAAGTTCCAGAAGACTATTTAGAACTAATAACACTGTGACACTACCAACTCATCGTTCAAATATATAAAACTATTTAAACCTGACAGCAAATTAGACTTATACCAGACATCAAAGTTTCTTGAAAAAGCTCCGTTTGATAGACAAAATAAACAAAGTGAAGGTACTGAGTTAACATCAAAATATATTTGTACAGACAAAATGCCTGACGTTTCTATTTTGTTTACATTGTTGTTAGCAACCCTTGTTAGCTTTGGTTAACAAATTAGTAGCGGTGTACATACTGAAGAACGACAAGGGTCAACGTCTACGGCTAAGAATAGAGCTTATGACGGGGTAGGAGTAATATAAGTAGATGATTGTGAGAATATTGTTTGGCATGGCAGAGAAAACAGATTTTGTGCCGGTTAAATGGCAGATGGCTCAACTGGAAGGCTTACGTGTAACTGTTTACAACTACACAGAATCATTATCATCATTTCAGAATGGTATCAGCCACTGCTGGGTATAGGTCTTCCTTTATCTCTGCCAATCATCTCTATCTTCAGCGTCTCTCAACATCAGAGAATACTGGCAAGATAATATTCAGGACCTTCACTTATAATACAACAGAATAATTTGAAAATCTTCAACGGTAACAATGTTACTTAAAATAGACAAAGTCAGGTATAAATAGAAAGGCATTTCTTGCCCTCACAATATTTACCTGGGGTTATGCAAAAGTTTACAGACACAATCCAACAAAACTCGGAACTTTCGAGATTTAATTAAAGAAGACTAATAAATTAAAATTCCGGACTTGAAATTAAAATATTGAAAATTCATTTGACCGAATAACGAGTAAGCCGTTATAACAGTATACAGGGATCGTAAGTGTAGAAGCGGTTATTACTTTGTCTCTGCAGAAAAAGCAAAAATATTAATATAATAATATATTATATAAAAATAGGTCTTGACAAAAAAATATGAGCGCTCCTACTTTTTTCTTTCATTGATTGGTATACTATTGTTGTCAATTATTGTAATGAAGCAATTGGAAATCATTATTTTCCATCAGAAACAATTTATTCGAATCCAATATACTTCGTAAGATCAATTTATTGATAAACGTGCTCAAGTGAAAGAGATTTACTAAAGTTAAGGATTTATTGTCGGAGGTCTCATATTATGATTTGTAACTGGTTGAAATTGAAAGATAAACTTAGCTTGATTACACGAGTTTTTACGAGTAGAGTAGGTATACGCTTAACGCTGTAATCATTTATACACGCTCTTAAGGAAATCATTATATTGCAATTATAACAAAAATCTGACATTAGAATCTGGCATTTATAGAATCTGGCATTTATAGAATGTGGCATTTATAGAATCTGGCATTATAAGAATCTGGCGTTTATAGAATCTGACATTTGTAGAATCAGACATTTTAACTCGTCTAACATTTCTAGAATCTGACATTTACCGACGTTACCTTATTTTCCACTTTAGTAAATTTTGTTTATTTAACTTAACTTTCCTGTACGTTAATTCCTTTGTTGCAGTCTATCTTTTGTTAAATTAATGATCTACGCCATTGCTACGCCGTGCATTTATCATATTCGAAACGCTGACTTCCTTCCAACTGTCGATAATGTGTTAAAGCCTCGTTAGTCTGCTTATTTGGAACACGTATTTGTAAGTTGACCTTTTCAACTAGCAATTAATGTCAAAGTGTTAAATACAACTTTTATTGGTAATATGACATTGACTTTTAAATTAAGAAAGACCGCCTATAATATATTACCTTTTTATGTCTTGATGTTTAAACAGCTGCTTTTTCTAAGAAATAGGTAACTGTTATGGGTCGCAAAAATACCGAAAAACCCGGTATTTGTCCGGTATTTTGGTGATTATGAATATTCGGTATTCCGGTATTCGCTATCCCACTTTGTGACCCCCAGTACCTGTCTACTCTTTATTTTGTGTATAGCACTTCAATCTTAAATATTATGTTACAAATTATTTGGTGCAATGAGTATTGTAGTAGTTGTAGCAGTAGCTGATTTGTTGTAAGTAATTGTTACAAATTTATCATGATTCAAAAATGTTACTTCATAGTCATAGAGCTATTAGCTTATATTTTCTCTATTTATTTATATATATATATATTTCGTATTTTATACGACATCAAAAAAGCCCGCATTTTCCTGAAAAAAAAACCTCAACTCTACAACAAAACGTCACTCTAAATAAACAGCTTTGAAATAAAATTAGCAAAGGTAAACTTACAAAGTTTTCCTTTAGAAAATTAGTAGCATGTACATGAACGGTGACCCTTGAGGTTTGTGGTCAATCTGCCTACACGTAATTAGAAAGTTCGTGGCTCGGAAAACAAACAAGGAAAGCAAACACGCTGTAGAGTGTTACTTGTTTATCTCACAGTTCGAGTAAACATTTTGTTCCTAGTATTCCCCAAATAGAAAACAAACATTGAATAGAGAGTGACACATATAACACAGTTTATCCGAATTCCAGGTAGAATTCAGTATTTGTTTGGTGTGTTTGAAAATAAATCATCAATATTACAACTAGTCGGTATCCTATTCATTTTACCTAGGCGAAGTATAGAATACTAACAGTTATTTATTATATCATTCATTTCTAGTTATTTATTATATCACTGTTCTATGAAAATCCAGCTGAAAGCTATTTTACAAGACGGATGTTTTATAAAGCTGTCAGTGGCTTTATTTTTGTAAAACCACTATAACTTATTAAGATTGACAAATACAGACCATAATCTATTTACTTTACACATTGCCAGTCCAGCAGGTATGCTACGCAGTGCCTAGGCATTGTATACCTACATTACCTAAGTGAAGTATACGAATGTTAGTGTAGGTACACTAACATTCGTAATATTTAATACATTGCCTGAACATCATGCTAAGAAGAAATGTTCCAAGGTGACTCAGTGTTTTATCATACATTAATACCGTGAGTTTGTGACATTCGTAGAACGAGAAAGTAGATAAAAATAAACTGTTTGATTATAGGTATTTATCGCATAAGATAACACTACTATTTTAACTACCTCTATGTATGTTACATATATAACGGAAGCAGGAAAATACCAAAGAGTATTTTTGTTTCAATACACTACAGTCTACTTAAAAAGTATATTTCATCGTATTGAAAATAAGTAGGTGTATTTCATAGTGATTGTATACCTATATAATCATGAGGTTTGCATAAATAAGTTTATACTAGGTAGGTACCTACTACTACTACAACTTCTTTTCTAGACATAAAGAAGTTTGCCGACTAGGACGTAAATTGTACAGTGTACCCTCGGATAATTAAATCACAGAAGTATTGAAGACGCAATTACTTAATCAAGCGTCTAATTAACCATAGGTATGACCAAATGTGGATCACTTTAGCTGAGCATACCTGTCGTGTTATCAAAAGTAACTATTTTATTGATGTTTTATATATGCCCTTTGGTAGCCTATATGAAATTTTATTAAATAAACATTCTAACGCACGCATCAATTTCCCGACAGTCAATCCTTCAAACTTGGAAGCAATAAAGTTGTCAAAACTTACTCAAATGAGCTGATCAAAGAACGTCAACTAATCTAATTTATTACGAGACTCTAAACCGAAACTCTAAACCTGCCAAGACTTACTGCTTAACGACACACTTCACCCTTTTCGAGAGCTATCGGTGAACATGTTACCCACATATTATTATTTTAGTGGAGTCCCGAAATTTCTAAGGCGTCCGCTCTCAAAGTAAACTGTATAAAGTAGGGTGGAATTACTGACATTCCTTTAAGTAACACATCTGTACTGCGACGCTCGAAATTAAATAATGATTCTTTCTTCTTTGATAGACGCTGTGCCAACTTAGAAAATATGAGTACCTACATAAATTCTTGTTTATTCCTAGAAGCAACACCTGGATTGCTCGAATATCCTTTCAATCAACATCGAGAAATGCAATTTCTTATTCAAAACACGTCCCATCGTACAGACTGTTCTCTCTATTCAAATATGAAGCAAGGTCACAACTTAAGATGCTGACTGTTTTTTACCTTGTGCTTAGTTGGTATGGCAAACTTACAAGCTTATTTAAGTAAATCGGTTCCCTAACTAAAAAATCTTGGTATGTCTATCTATAACTAAAATTGTATTGTCACTCAAACTTAATGATCGGAAAACTTAACTTAATGATAATAAAAATGATTACACTTTCAAAGACTCGAAGAAAATCAATTTTACAATTGTTGACGTAACGGAAGGTACAGACCTAAAAACAATTATTTTACAATTTCTTGAGCTACAAAACAAATGTTATTTGAGCAAAGCTAACATCAATAAATACATTGGACCTCGTTTAAGGCACTTCCATCCATAACTGGAATTAATTTCCCCAGAGTGAAGTTTCCAAGTAACAGCAATAGTGGAAACTTTGGATTTTATTTAGAAAGTTGGTTTTAAATCGAGTGATTGTTTGTTTATTGGGTTAAATCAAGTTTTAATACACCTTATATTTTTAAATAAGTCTCAGTCGATAGACAAAAGAAAATAAATTACTTCATATAAAAACTATTTTAATCATTAGTTACATATTTAAGTTACTTCTAAAATGTGACGTGATGAATCTGAATGAAGAGTCAAATTATTAACACATGAATCACGAACTATGAACTATACAATTAAGTATCCATAAACTATACACATGACAATATGTATGTACTAATTCACGTTTCAGCTCATCAACCAGTATTATAAGACTTGGTTATAACTTTACTTTGTTGTTCTCTATATTTAGCATCCTCTTACGTTATCTGGAAGATTAATTAGTTGACATCTGCAACGTTTTATGTACTGTATGATAATGTTTTTCAAACATCAATTTTATTGAACCAAGGAATTTCCCGTATGAAGAGTTTATCAAATAGCAGAAACATTTAATTAATATTTACGCTTGTAATGCTTTTGTTTAAATAATTATAATGCACTAATCAATAGGCAAGTCTCGTGATCAACGCGAGTCTTAGATAAAAGCTATTTTAAGGGATATCCTCTTCTTGCATAATAACTACCTTACAAATTATGTGGAAATTTACTTTATTGTTATAATTAATTTTATTGTTATGGCGTCACGATCACAAAGACAATATTAACTAAATAAAGTCTTTAACAAACAACAATTACAAGTTTAGAACGATATCATTGCAAATAGTGTCACACACATAATAAATGATGCGACCGAAAAGTCTTTAATCAGTTTGATTAAGATTGCCAAAGACATCAGCCGAGACAAAAACAAAAATGGTCACGCCGGCGAACAAAATAGAAAACAAAGTGGACAGAGCTAAAGATACGGTTGAATATAATGACTTGTTGACATCAGCTGGTGAATTTGGACGTTATCAACTGTTGCTGTTCTTTTGTACGTTTCCCTTCTACGCCTTTGGAGTCTTCGTATACTTTTCTCAGATGTTCATGACGGAGGTGTCTCCTAATCATTGGTGCAGAATTCCTCAGCTAGAAAACTTAACAGCTATTGAACGACGAGATCTTGGTGTGCCAACAGATAAAAAGGCGAGATTTGGATACTCACAATGTGAAATGTATGCAGTGAATTGGAGTGAAGTTTTAGCAAGTGGACTAACATCCGATCCAACATGGAAAACAGTTCCTTGTCAATATGGATGGGAATTTAACAAAACAGAAATACCGTACCCCACTATATCAAGTGATTTGGAATGGGTTTGCGAAAAGAATAGTTACCAGGCAATGGCTCAATCGATATTCTTTATTGGATCTATATTAGGAGGGTTTATAGTTGGATGGATATCAGATCGCTTCGGAAGAATGCCAGCTGCTGTGGTCAGCAATTTAATCGGCTGTGCAGGAGGCTTCGCAAGCACTTTTGCCCAAAATATGACCCAATTTTCTGCGGCACGATTTGTTATGGGCATGGCTTATGACAATTGCATGATAATGGCATACCTGCTTGTTTTGGAATACATTGCTCCTAAGTATAGAACATTAGTGGCAAACATGGCATTTGCTTTATTTTACTCTCTAGTTGTAACTTTACTTCCCTGGATTGCACTCGCTTGCGGCCATTGGAAAACTATTTCTCTAGTCACTAGCCTACCTTTAGGTTTAGCTATATTTTCACCATTGTTCCTGCCAGAAAGTCCAAGGTGGCTTTTATCAAAAGGTCGTATTGAGGAAGCTATTAAAAAAGTTCTTGTTATCGGCCGAATAAATAAAAAAGAAGTGCCATCAAAATTAATTGAGCAATTTAAATTAACAGCAACAAATGCAGATAAAGAAGAGTGTGAAAGCTGTTTTGAGATTTTGAAGAGACCAGCGATAAGAAAAATGTTTATACTAATTTGTTTTGAATACATGTGCTGTACTATTGTTTTTGATGGTCTGGTGAGGAGTATTGGACAGTTAGACTTTGATTTCTTTATGTCCTTCTCTTTGATCTCGTTTACTGAGTTCCCCTCTATGATCTTAGTCGCTTTCATCTTAGATTGGATGGGCAGAAGATGGTTAACAATCGTAGTCATGACTATTAGTTGTATATTTTGCATACTATCTGTATTCGTTACTGGCATACAATCAGTAATATTTGCTGTGATAGCAAGGTTTGCTGTAAATATGTCATTTAGCGCAGCAATGCAATGGGCCGCTGAAATCTTGCCTACATGTGTTAGAGGGTCAGGTGTATCTTTTGTTCATATTTGCGGATGCATAGCGACAGTTCTATCGCCATACATTGTATATTTAAAAGTTTACATATACTGGCTACCTCTAGTAGTAGTTGGGTCTATTGCTGGATTAGGTGTCTTGATTGCTTTGGGGCTACCTGAAACTGCAGGAAAAGATATGCCTCATACATTTGATGACGCCGAGGAGCTTGCAAAGAACCAAAAATTTTGGAGTATCCCGTATTTACAGCAACGAAAACAGAAACAAGGGCAAGTGAATGACAGTTTTGAGTCCGAATTGTAATATTTTTATATACGAATGAGTTTATTTTAATATACTTTGTTATCTAAAATTAAAACAGCTCATTTCCTCATGATAAATATGATGATGTTTCCGTTTCATGCCAAAATTATATCGAAGCTGGTAATTTTTATTATGAATTTGTCCTATGACAAATACTACTGTAATGTAAAAAAATCTCTTTAATAATATACATAGATTTCTATAAAATCGTAAAATATATGTACGTAATAATAATAATAGATGCAATAAAATAACTAAGCTAACCAACAGAGACATTGAAACCGTTTAAATATAAATATTCGACTACTTTGATGACTAATAATAATATCTCTATATCTATCACACACGGTCATCTGATCCCAAACTAGGCAGAGCCTATTATGGCAACCAGACAACTGATAAACATACTTATAATTTTTTAAATACATACACCCAGACACAGAACAAATCATTATGCTCATCACACAAAGATTTGTCATGGGTGGGAATCGAACCCACGACCTCCGGTTTAGCAGTCAGGGTCACTAACCACTAGACCAACAGGCCAGTCAAACTGGCCATTTTTTTCAATGTGAGGGTAGATATAAAATTGTTCCGTACCTCACGTCAATTCCCAAGTGACCCAAGCGCTTCAATATTCAATCACCCACCATTCCGGGAGTATGACATGAATAAATAATGATAGTTTGAGCCCGATGTAACCGTCAATAAAAAGTAATAACTTTGGTTTGATTTTATTTTTAATATTGAAATTGATATTGACGATATCGGAATTAATGTTTTCAGGACTTAAGTATTATATGTTAAGAGTAAGCTACAATTCTTTTTTTACTCAAATATTTTATCAGTAGATTAAAGAAGCTATTAGATAATTTAATTGCGGTTTTTTGTTTCTACCAAAGTGCAAGTTGTTGGAATATCTTTCACATTCCAAAACTATGTAAATATTAGTGCATAGATAACTATTCTTATCGACTTGTCAGTCAAAGTTATATTAACGGTTATTCAAACTACTTAATATAATAAATCAAGAACAAAAAGTTGACAAGATAAAAAGTAGAGGTATACACAAAACTTCATTGCATACCAAATGCCTTATAATCGTAAGTACCTAAGCATTAGGAAGTTAGACAGCCAAATAGAAAATAATTAACTCCTACGCACTTCTAATTACTTAAATCTTAATGGCTAAAGGATTATCGGCTCAAGAGAAAAGTTTGTGAACGTTCGAACTTCTTAGGTATTATGAAGAATACGAAATATACTTAGTATAGAATAAGGTAATGACCGTGAAATCGGAGAAAGGGGATTAACAGGAATGAGAATTAATGCTAGGCATACTATCGTCATACTTATACTCCAGTGGTGTGTTTGCAATATCCTCGTATAGTCAAGGGTTTTAAATCTCCTGTAATTTACCTAGTAGTAATTTAAAAATTAATGTCCATTATCTTTTTGACCCTTATGCATGCGGTGCATTTTCTGAATGACATCTTCCTTTAGGTACGCGTTTTGTTCTATTATACCACATTCTTTCACAATTCTTAAAGTAAAGCGATAAAAATAACCCTAAACGACTTGAGATTCTGAAAAATGCTTGCAATTTTTCAAACTTTTCCCTACGTCGCGTCGCTTAAATTCAGTTCTTATTTCTAAAGAAACAAAGGTCATTGTTTGTTTGTCTGTTCGACGAATTAAATGTATTTGCTGGTGCTGGAGACCATTGTATCCTTTATAATGGTTGTGATATGGGATAAAGGGCTGACAGGCAAAGCTTTAAATCATCGTGATTCTGGAAATATACTTGACCTTTAAGTTTGTATTTCTTTTAAAAACAGAGCATACCTAAAGATCTTAACTTTGAATACAATTATATTTTACTTTCCCTAGTTAACTAATAATATAATATATAAAAACATATATACATGCCTAACACTCAAAGCTAAACCACTTTCCGTTTAGTTTAACAACCTGTGATGATAGCTGTAAGGGGTTTATAATAATAAATAAATAATAAACAATAATTCACTTGTAAAATCAATGACTAGATACTGTAACCCTAAAAGCTGGGAAATATTGATTACAACAAAATATTAGGTATCTGCGTTAGTAGTGGTTCCGTCCCATATTTCTTTAAGCCTTACTGAAAGTCCAAGTCCAACCGACCACACAAAAAACGTCAAATGAACATGTAATTTTATCAGAGAACTAATTACAATTAAAACATTATTCAGTTGGAACAACAAAGAGCGTGTACTAAGTTAATTCCATAACTCGAACACAACAACACGAACCGGCAAAAACCGTCTATCACATGTCAGCCTTTGAAATGTAACAGATAATTTCCACCGGGTATCACAAAGGCATCACTGCAGATGCCTTTGTTGCCTTATTTACAATATTACTTAAGAGGAAATAATTTTGTGTGCATTTATTTAGTTCAGTGACTTCAGTGTATAGTTAGAAAGAAAAATAAAGGGAAAATATGGGTAAGTGATTAGATTGTCGCGAGATAGTTAAGAAACCAGAAAAATGTCTTTAAAATAAATATCAAAATCAATAAAATTTCAATTAGAAGTTAGAAATTTTAAGAAGATTTGTTGTTTATATCAGAATTTTAACTTTAGCGATCTCCGCGCCAATTCTTTGTCATAACATTTTGAGAAGAAATCCTTTTTTTTTAATAAAATAAGCGGGCCTTTAATTCTAGCCAAAAATTATGTTAAATAGTTATAAAATTATATTTTGATGATAATCATTATAATAAGCATGATGATACTCTCCATTTTGTGACTTTTGAACCCGATAGCATATAACTATTACTAATGAGACTGCAAGGCTACATACCGCGATAACTAAATACATCTAGCGTGCGCCTCAAACCGGAATCTGTCGTGACAGATGGCACTAACTATCAGTTCTCGAACCATTACACACGGTTACACGCGACCTTGTTTCCTTTCCCTGTTTGAACATAAATAGTGTAATGTTCGAAAAACAATTGTGACATTATCGTCTATTCAACCTACACATTATAAGGTATACATCCACAGACCGTTCTTCTTCTTATCGTATGATTGATGAACAACCTGGTGTCAGAGTTTAAACCGCCCGTAGGCCTCTGACATAGCTTTACACACCGTTGAAAAATCTCTCACGTGTGTCGGTTTCCTCACGATTATTTCCTTCACCGTTTTTAGCAACGGATAACTAATTTTTAGTATAGTATTGTAACGGATAACTAATTTATAGATAATATATAATTGTAGTATATAGGGTTAAAACTTGCGACCTTTGACTTGGCAGTCCAATGGTCATACCACTCGGCTATCCGTGTATACAGACCGTTAAAACGAACATACTCGAAAATATATTATTTTTATGTAATACAAATTGTCTTTCAAGACGAATTGTGTTTCGTTATATATATTTTTTTACGTTTGTGTTGACAAACAACTTAGTGCAAAAAATCTTATACATCCTTATGATGCATCATGCGTATTTTATGGCTTCTTTACCAGTGACATTGAGCAAAAACTTACATTAACAGGTGACTTGATACAAAAGAGCCCTGCTACTAATAATTGTATTTCAGCTAATGTTTATACAACAATAAAATATCCTATCGTACCCCCTGAGATAAGTGTTGTAGTAACCGGAACGTCAAACAATTATTTTGTTTGTAAGCATCTTAAATGATTAAATCAAAACGATGTCGTTAAGCTAAATCAAGCTTAGTTGTTGGCAACCAAACTAATAATGATATCGGTTAAATGTATGACAAATTCTAGACAAACATTATTACATACCTACCACAAGGCTCTACAAATTGAATTCTCAACCGAGATATGAAATTCATGTTAACCATCATCTACAGAACTACTCAAACCACAGAATTGTATCGCGTCGATGTCACCGCAACAATTTTCTATAATAAATTCCGATTTCCATCTATCAGTCAATACAGCGTATTTGGAACATTTAGCCTCGTCCCCTTGACAGCGTCCCGTGAAATATGGGCCATTCAACGTCCAGAATTTAAAATATGGTGCGGCCTTTTCCCATTGTTGAAAAAAGCTGAGAAATAGGTTGTCAGCTATTATCCTAGAGAGGAAAAACATGTTTATGTATAGGTACGTAAAACATACAGTTTTTTCCCGTACAATTGTACCATAATGTAGGTAATTCTGCAAGCTTCATAATAAGGTACCTTTAATAACAAAAAAATATATTTATTTACAAAAAATAAACCTAAATACTCGTATCAACTTAAAAACAAAGAAAAATATTTCGTAAAAGTATTGTGTTTCTGTTATGATAAACGAGCCTCAAAACGATTATTGGAATGGCACTGAAAGAGTAACGATGCTAAATATTTTATTTCCTTTCCTTTCCATCTTTTAATGAGAAAATACACTCTACTTATTTTCTTCGAAAGAAAATTATATCAAAATTGCGATTTAGAGAGAATAACATTTATATTCATTCATTAACAGAGTTTCCTAACACATACTAATATCTCCCTGTTGCCTATGTTAACTTGACCGTTTGATAGAGACATTATATAACTAATATTAGACCGTATATTTCTAAGTCTTTGTGAAACTAAATTATAAAAACTATTATTATATTATACAAATCGAATGAGTAAAGCTAGATAGTGTTACCGCATTGCGATGTAAACTTAGACAAGTACGCAGCCAGCAATAGCTTTTGTGAATAAATGATGAAAAGACAGTAACGCCAAATATTTTCAGAAAATGTACCTAATGCTCCTAAACGTATTACGGTGTTAAATTTCACAGAATACATTTTAAATAAGTCTAATGGAAGGAAAAACAGATAACGAAGTTCCGTATCTCCAATCTTACCGAAACCTCTAACTTAAGCCTGGCCGCGGCGACCCCGCGTTATCTCGAAGTATGGCGCTCTACGTGGCCTATTTATATCCGCTTCTTACCGCCGCATTTCTTGCCCAGAGGCATTCAGTCTCGCAACCAACCTGCTGACTGGCTAATCTTTTTCTTTCTGCAGCATGAGTTTGTTTTATTAGCTCATGAACTTATTTATGACAAAACTGGTGAGTGGTGGGTGTAAAACCTGGATTATATAGTGCATGATAAAAGGTAGATCTTTAATGAAAACTCAGCTATCTAATCTCCATAAGACAGCTCAATAATATTTATTTTTATTTTTCGAGTAAAATTTGGTGTCACACCAGTCTAATAAAATTAAGGGTTTTTGAACAAACATTGACAACCACAGATTACACGGCACTTTATTAGTAAACAACACAATTGCAAATGAGGGAGCACCTTACCTCAAAACCTTTGACTTGACTCACATAGATTAAGGTTCTTGGAAGAGCATTAAAATTCAAAGATGAGTTTAAAAGTTGAGGTTTATTTCGAGTACCGTGCAATCGAAGTTAGAAAATTCCTGTAAATTCCTTAGTTACCTGCGTTTTAGCTTTATTCAGCTGATATTTAGCAACATTACCTGCCACCGTTAAAATTACGTATGCATGCAAGAAAAAGAAATTTAAGAGGACTCTATAGTTTAACTTAAACCACGAAATTTATGAAAACATTCATATTTAAATTGGAAGAACAGTCGTTTTGAATGTAAACTTCATGTTGAACTGACAAACTACCGTAAATTCCCATAATTTTTTGAATAAAATTGTCGTTTCAACTCGTTTCAGCGCTACAAATGGTGTCAACGAATACATATAAAATGCATAACCACGACCTGGCGGATCCGTGACAATAAAAGGAACTGACATTGATTAAGATGGAACTACGAGTAATAATCGTGAACATTCAACTCTACTTTATGCCTTGCAAACATTAGATTTGAGCCATCAAACACAAAATGGTTTTCTTTCTCTCAGCACGTCATAAGGTACTGGCAATTTGTCACCTTGCCTTTGTCCAACAGTGGACGTCTTCCGGCTGATGATGATGAGGTGCTATAAATAAGAGTTGGCAAGAAAGAAACTCAACCAACCTTCAACCTTCCGAGTATCATTCATGTATGACTCCTCTAATTGCCACTTATTATTTGTACTTGAAAGAAAAGGTACATATGCTCGAGTATGCCTCTGCAGATTAAACTTTGAAGAACATTCGCGTAATACACCCAAATTAGTAAAGTTTTGAGAAAAGTCAGAAATACCGTTAATCGATGAGCAAGACTATGTTAACATGATGTAGGTACCTATAAATTATGCAAAAACTGCATACTAGCATCGACACAAATATAAATCCGTGATTGTTGAATATTCGTTAATTTTGACGGCTGCTATGCCTAATAGATTTAGTATCCGATTTTTTTTTCACGGAACCCTTCGGAACCAGTATATTAATACAGCCTGCGAGTTCTCGCGTTGGTATATGGCTCACTAATGAGTCCTACTACACTCTTGTCCGCTGAATAAAACCCATACCTATCATACATGAGTACGGTCTGCAGGACAAGATCGCTTTATATCACAGTTTATTTTATATGAAGGGGTTGCAAATTCTACTAACTTTGCGATGTATAAAATTGCATTGCAGTTGCTTTTAGTCTCATTTCCTCGTAGTATAAACAGTTTCGCTAAAAAATAAGCCAAGTAGGTCTTTTTCGATCACTTTCAGAGTGCTATTTTCTAAATATATTATCTAAATTGATAAAGGAAACTTTAAAAATGATGGACACGAGCAGGACTTGAACCTGCGACCTTCACCGTACCGTAGCAATGCTCTAACCAACTAAGCAATGGTGTCTGGGCAACATGCAAAAATGACACAAAAAGTCATATAAATATATTATGTTAAGAGTTGGTCCTGACCAGTCAGGTATGCGAATTAATGAATTTGATAGATCGGTAACACGCCCTACCGTCTGATGATATTTTAATCATATAGGTACAGCCCCACCGCCTGTCATCCTGTACAAAACATTAGAGGAGTATATGAGGGAAACATGTTCAATCTTATCCTTCCATTCACTAGAATTTTACCGTCAATAATATTCGTAGATTGACCAATAGTTCCTCTATCTTAAGTATCTGCTTCATCAAAATAAAATATAGTGACAACAACGATATGAAACAAATTGTAAACGGTTCGAAAGTTATTGGTCGTCATTACTTCAAGCACTACGCTAAAGCATTTCATATATTATTTTCCCTCAATTTACTCAAGAGATTTTCTGGGATGAATAAATTCATACATATATAGAAAGCTACATTAATTGTGAAATTCAACACAATGATCAGATACCACTTGATCAAAAACCTCATCATGTATCATAATTATTTAAAATCGTTTATCTTTTCTTGTACACAGTACATAACCATACACGTAGACACACACACAGCAGTGCATACTTATTCATTATCTCTATACTCTACATATCTAAACTGCAATCAATACGATCCGGCATTTTAATTACATATTCTATTTGAGTGTACCATTTTCACTGATTGAACGGTTAAACTTGTTGTGGAATATGCAATTTGCAATATTCAAGCTTCAGTGGCGACTAGTGCAGCTAAGTGATTGGACTATGTGCTGCAGATGTGGCGGGATTGAGCCCGCATCACGCATGGGAGCCATCGGATAAACATTTGGGTGATAAGCAATTGATGCACATGCCCTGTGACTTGCACGCCTGAGGAGCTAAAGTCGACTGCTGACAAAGCCGTTCGCGCAGCGGAGTTTTGGGTCGAGAAAATTTAATTTTGACCATTGAGTCACTAAGAAGAAGATCAGCAGTATCTTTTATTTGAGTTTTGGCGTATGTGCTTCCGATATTTTATATCTATCCGTAAAATTCAGAAAGTACCCACGTAATACTACCCTACTTCGTTCTATTTCCTACAATAATATTATAAACGTAATAGTTTGTGAGGATAGATGGATGAATGTTTGTTTGTTACTCCTTCACGAAATCTACTCGACAGATTTTGATGAAACTATAAATTATCTTATATAGCTTATACATCAGAATAACGATACACGGTCCGCTTAAACCCGCGTTTACTGGAGGCTCTAGTATTATATATTTCGCATAATATACATTACTTTCTTAATTATTCTGATACATAGATACTGTCGCCGAGTAAAAAATTTAGCTCTATAAATAAGTACATACCTATCATATGATTTAATGAGCTACGCCTTCGTAAAACAGGTGTGATACTTTTCATACATAATACATAAGTATTTTGTATTTCCTTTGATATCCCAATCAATATAATAATATGTACTTAATTGTAAACGAATCATACATATTTTATTGACAAGGCCTGACAGGGCTTAAATTAATACAAGCGGATTGATATTATTATAGAATACAATTAAATATCAGTGTAGATCAAAGAAATTGAGTAGAAACCTCAGTTTAAATTACTATTCTAGCTGAAAATTATTTACAATAAAGCACCTAATTGTTATTTTCCCGTGTGAAATTCGCGCGACTAATCGACTTTGAACTCGGAGACGAATTAGGAATTTCAAGTAGAAAAATTTCATCGTAATAACCGATGTAGTTTGTGGTTTGCCAAGTTTACATAAAAAATATATACTTAGGTATAATACCTAATTACAAAACGTCAAATACACGACAATAACTTCTAACAAACGTTTATTATTGTAAATTGCAAAATAAATTACTTTATAAACTGTGCAGTTCGTTGTAATAAAGCATACTTGTTGTAAATTATTTCTTTACAAAAAAAAATAACACCGCTATGACTGCACCTACGACAGTCAGGAAAAAATCTGATGTTTTTCACAAACAGAGGAAGTAATTGGAACACAGTTCCCTATTATTTCGCCAACGATACGAACGCTTGTTAACAGCTACAAAATTCGACTCTTCCATTATGAAAATATGTGTTGCTTGGCTTCAATACCTACCTAACTATTATATACGCTAATATAACTATATACAATAATGCCTTTATCTTAACTAACTACGATTTACATATACTTCTACTATATATATGATTAATAGTTGTAATGGTATTAGTAATAATACAACATAGATTATAAGATTTAATTAAGAAATACATATAACTAATAACTATAATAATACTAATAATTATGTTGAATCTTAGTTACGGAGATCCAACAGACAAACTATGTGTATAGTTTTGTTGGACTTTGTTGTATGTCATATACGTTACTGTGTGCCTTTTATTAATAATAATAAACAAATAAATAATGTACACTAAAAATACATCAGTCTCCTTACCATGAACTCTTAAAGCAGGACACTTTCTGTTGTGGAAGCGAGACGCCGCTACGTGCAGTGTAGTGCGGGGTCTCGCTTCCACAATGGAAAAGTCCTGCTATAAGAGTTCATGGTATGTAGGCTGTTGTTTTTGAATAGGTAGTGGACAAAAGTTACCATAATTGCAATACTGTTATAATTTTTTTGCGACCGGTACGTCCGCTCGTTAACAACAGCTAAATATACTGACTGTGACACTAGCTTTTAATTGCCCTCCACATGTGGACTTGACACGTCACGCCCTCCGTGTTACGTCACGCCGGATTAAAAAGGATTTTAACGTCAATTAAAATATTCTGTTCAGGCTTATGAAAACGCGTAGAGTAAAGGGTATTAAATGTTGGTTCGATTACGAAATGAGTCGAGGCGATTATAACTTCATGGAATTCTTCATATTGTGTGTATGCTTCAAAAGTCTATTTTAATTCAGGGTAGTATTTACGGTGCAACAATTTCTTTGAGTCATTTTTACCTAGAACAGTTACTAGAAATTTAAATCGTTATAAGTATGTAATATTTATTTCTCTTGTGCCTATTTATATTAATGTATGTACTATTCGATGTTTAATGTAATTGGTTTTGAATCGTTTTAATAAAGTAATTAAAATTCTAATTGATTTTATTATTGAAAAGTGAAAAAGTTGGTTATTTTTCGTGCAAATAGGTAGAGTAAGTGGTACCTACATACATTACATAAGTTTATGTAGCGGTAAAGAAGATACTTTATTACTGCTATTTGTATTTTTGTAATGTCGTTAACACATTATAACGTTATTACATGGGCTGCACAAGCGTTATATTTACGACCAGCGTTAATTGTTACAGAAAAAAAGTAAAGTTTTGAAAGAAGTCACTTACACTACAGATATTCCAATTTGTGAGATAACATTTATTCGAAAGCTTAGATAGTTGTTTTGTTAGTTGTTTTTATTAAATTGCCTAATTTATACGTTTTGTCAAAGTAACAGATACAACTAGAGAAATCAGTCCATAATGTAAGAAAAACTCATATAAAGAAGACATAAAACATCATGCTTGTAAATATATATAACCTTTAATAGCTAATAACATGTTACCTTCCAATAAAATATTTTTACCCCCAGCTAACAAACAGATAAGCCCAATAATTGTACCTATAATAAACGTAGATACTAGCTATACAAATTACATTATCATTTCAAAGCACCCACGTAGTAACATTCACAACAAACGTACATATGTTTAACTTCCATAATCAGTATGGAAATCAAACGATATTACATTAGAATATGTCGAGATCACAAGTATGCGTAACTTCAATTTTCCGCGAGTTAGCTCGATATGATGCGATTTGGATAACGCTTCGAAGGTTACGGCGAATATTTTTAGTATTACAAGTATTAATATTGGATTTATCAACTCTTATCCTTATTGGAAAACATAATGTTGATTTTTAGGTGTATCATGAAGAGCTATGAGAAACGTGTGTAAGCGCTACCATGAAACCGGGAGTGCGGCTGGAAGACCAGTAAAGACCAGGAAGAGCTAAAATCTTCGTATCATTTATATTGAAATGTATGAAACTAATGTATAAATATAGATCGAAAGCAAGAGAATTATAAAAGACAAGCAGTACAGTTAGAAGTAGGTAAGTAGTAGGTATTATTTATTTTTATAAAAAAAGCGGCGTCCCAACTTGGGAATTTCTTCTTTATCGTGGGTGCGTTTTCTAAACATGAAATATCACATACACAAATACCCATACTCGGGACAAACATCTGTGGATCTCACAAATTTTGTCCCGTGCGGGAATCGAACCCGCAAACCTTAGCGCAGCAGTCCAAACGCTTAGCCACTGCGTGAATCAGGTCGTCAAAGTAGTGTATTTAGTGTACCACTAGCATTACGTAATTATGTACTTTTGCCATATAACATAAAATTTCCATCACAATATTTCCCGGATATGAACTTAACATTTTTCCTGAGCTTAACGCTAGTACATTGTACTACAATTCTTAAACTCAACACATCATCACAGTACGTGACTAGAACTCTAAGCCACCTAATAATACGATTATATCGCTCAAAGCTGCGTTGTAGCCTTGTATATACATTTCCCTCTATAAGGCGAACGCAATAGCCTAGTGTTAGTCTATTGCAACAACGGTCACTACATCTTTGCTTTGAAGTTGGACATACAAGTCCTTCATTGCTTTTATAGCTATTACTATTACGGTTCATTTGATCAGTATACAATTTTCAATAGTAATAAAGAAAATACCATAATTATGAACAGATAATGCATGTTTTACGAATAAAAGACTACGGTATCGAAGAAATATGATTCCAGTAACATAACTGATGACTGTTTTGGTTGAATCAGTGATTCTAAACATAATAATACCACCACGATCTAAAACTAGGCGATAATTTAGAAATCTTCGATAGTGAAGATTTTCACCATCGACGATTTCTAAATCGATTACACAACACCTCTCCGATGCATTAAAAACATTTCAGGTAAAGGAAGAAAGGAACTGAGGGCAAGCGATCTGGCTTAAATAATTCATGAGCGGCCACTCTAACGTAATGTTCGGTCTAAATATTGTAGCGGGTAGTTACGGATTGAGCCAGCTTAATACCTGTATTTGCCATTATAACAAAGTAATTGCCAGCATTTCTTAGAGACAACGGAATTTTGACAGAGTATTTTATGACAATCAGTGAGAGTGGATGGTTTAAACGTTGCCTTCTAGTACCTAGTCAATTTCATTAATGCTAGTGTGTTACTTTTGATACTACAAATTTAATATTTCTGTCTAGAATCCACCAATCACATATTAAGACCGGCTATTATTGAGTGACACAGGTCACCAACTTTCGTACATTCCAAATATTATTCCAACTCTTCTTCTTCTCTCCCAAAGATTAATTATGAAATCACTTGCTAAGCAAATTAATAGTTTGCTCTTCCAAAACTGCTATCCTTACTATAGGTATACGTTTACCTTAAACCGAATAAACTATTTTATTGAACAGCTGAAATGCATACTAGAATATTTCCAGAGTTCTTTTTTATTTACATTTCTTAGCTCAGATCAAGTTTTTAATTTTACTTCTCGTTGCACGTTCCTATTTTCATTCCATAAACTTCATGCGAATATCAAATATGCATAGGTATAGATATTATTTTAATTCTACAACATGAAAATTTTAAGAATATCTTTAGACGGCATTGTAGGAAGGTCTGGGATAATGGAAATTCAATAAGTGCCAGACAATGTTATTCTACAATCGGGGATGACCGGGTGCCAATTTGATCTCACAATGGTAAGTTATTTTATGTGTTTTTCATATGTGAGAAATCCGTTTGCTCTCATAGTAAAGTTATTGAATGTGATTCTAAACGTTTTTTCTAGAATTATTTCTGGCTACATTCAAATATTTCAAATTGTTTTCCCCAACCGCTGAGTTTGATTTGACATTTCTTCTCGGAGGTAGTGAAAGAATGGGGACGCCATCTAATTAAAAGAATACATGTTCCGAAAAGTGTTTTATAAAACCCATTTGCAGAAATAAAATCATTATAACACAGTATAGTACTTAGTCGACACAAGGCCATGAACTATTGCCACATAGAAAGATCTCGTACCGTGCTATTGACATTGACCAGTCACGGACGACCCGATTGGTGCAGTAGCTAAGCGATTGGAGTGCTGCGCTAAGGGTTCGATTCCCGCACGGGACAAAATTTGTGCGATCCGCAGATATCCGTATTCATAGTGTGGGGCGGCTTTATTTTTTATAAAAAACAATTAATCGCCCTAGATACTTAGTTCGTGAGTTCTTGACTATCGTACTCGTAGAAGTCTGGGAGGCTGTCTACTTGCACCCATAATAAGAAGATAAATCCAATCAGATGTTAATATCTGATGGGACTTCCAAAAATTGATTTTAAGCTTGAGCATATGTAATAAACATAGAGTCTAAGTACAAGAAAGAGGGACCTAGTTAAACTGTTGACATACAACGCTAGCGCGAGTCAGAAAATCGTCGTCTCACCTAACAGCGCCATCTATGGACGAAAGGTGAGCGTCAACGTGATTTTTATATTTTTAAAATACCTACCTATAATCAGTGGCGGACTTGCAGTCTTAACCGCCCTAGGCCCCAGGCCATGTCTTAATTATCAGCCACCCCTTTCTCAGCACCCATCTTAAAGATTACATGAGGAATTTACTATTGTACTTAGTATTTTAAGTTATTTTTTGTTCAGTTTTGTTGTCACGATTGGCCGCCCTAGGCCCGGGCTTACCGGGCCTTAGGGGAAAACTGCCACTGCCTATAATGGTTTTATTAGACTGCAAAAAGGAAGTTAGGCTGGAGGTTTTTTAATGGATTACTTTCAGAACGGTTCTATAAAATACAAGTTTCATAGAGTTCTTTAAATCTTGGAAGGAGTTAAATAGGTTTTAGAACTTTATTTCTCAAAAAAAAATTATTCTCACTTACATGACAAAAAACTTATTTCTAATTAACTTTAATATTAGGCGACGTTACAGTTAAATAAGATAGTTTTCAACGCTAGCAAGACAAAATTTTCGTTTTACCTAACAGCGCCATCTATGGACGAGGGGTGAGCGTCAACTTAATTCCAGTAGCCATTATCTTGTTATCAATTAATTTAGCTGAATTAATTGATAACAAGATGTTGTACAAATTGATACATACATTTTTTTTTTAAATTTAACGTTTATCGTTTGACTAAAGAATATCGTAGGTACGTACAATGGCTACGGTCCTTGTGTTGTTTGAAATATAATAAAACCCGAGAAAGTTCTTAGATCACATTATGCAAATGGTATGTATAGACCTACTCTGCACGGTACTCGTGGAACAATGGGCTATTTGCAAAACCCAAGTCGTTATGTCATTCGCAGATGTACTTTATTATCCATCTTCTCTATTGCGAACGACCCCAACACAACCCGCGATGTGAATCGAATTATACATTCTCGTACCAACCTCGACCTACGTAGCCTACCTACGCGTAGCGTACACGTACTAACGTAGGTATGTTTGAAAGCAACTTGGACGTATATGTTGATTGTACTATACTCCAACATAATTATATGCTTAAGTATGTTAGCCATTCTGATTCTGAGTGCACTGAGAAGCACCGATTTTATCATCGTCCGTAGTTCTGACTGTAAATTTACATCCATAAGTTCACGAAAGTGATACAGACACGACTAACAACAAATCGACGCAATGTATTATTCATCTACACATTTGAAATTCGGATTCTATCTTGATGAACGAGCAAACCTCATAAATTACCTCTCTCGTTGGCACGTGTTTAGAAAATCGGGTTTAGCTAACACTTCTTAAGGAAGTGCAAACTCTGCGGTTGGCGTCTTGAAATGCACACAAACACAATTTAAATATCAAACGGGAGCATGTAATGCTCTAAGGGAAGATTATGTTTCGTTAGGGTAAATATTCTAAAAAGCTAAAAGTGACATTAAAAACTATAAAACTTACAGATGTTATTAGCTAACAAAAGAATACCTACTCACCTCAATCAACAACACAATCAAATCAACGACACGGACACATAGATAATAATTATAACTATAATTAGAAGCTCTTGATCCCGGCCTCGTACCGAGCTCAGCGATAGAATCACTTTAGGATTAGCCACCAAAAACGGTTCGCACATAGTACGACAAAGTTCTCGTTACAAATTTGTCCATGTGTATTTTCTAATCGGATGTATTATTCTCCATTGAATTCCGTGTGTGCATACTGTGCGCTGTCGCTTTGTGGCTGAAAACGTAGAATTACTCGAAGAGAGATCTCAACATGGCGTGCTATAATTTGCACGACTTAAACCACTTTGTAGTCTTTGAAACGTTAACTTTGCCTCGCTTCAATCTCGGCAATTTCCGTTAATAAATATGTTTTTTTGGATTTGAACATGGTGAAAATACTGATAAAGAGATGAAATGATCGTTTTACAATTTTAACAATAATGGTAGGAAAGAATTAAGTCTTGAGATGATACGGAATCGTAGTAGGTATTCCTTATTAAACAAACACTCTATGGAGTACATCGGATTAAAGTAATAGATTTATACTTGCAGACCTTTGTATCTAATAGGTCGGTTATTACTGGGCAACGACGGTGCAATAAAGTGTTTTTTGTTAAACTTTTACGTGTGTAGGTGATGTTAGAACCAAACTTAGGTAGGTAATTATGTTTCTAGTTACCTCATTGTGTTTATTTTACAAGCAGGTTATGTATAATCGTAACTGACAGTTGACACCAATTTCTTAACGTTGGCTTTAAGCATCAATAATAATATCAATATTACGTTACTATGTTTAGGTACGTTTAGATTAGTCAATTGTAAGCATTTCTCTACCGCTATTTTGTTCCAAACTAAGTATTTAAGTCGCCCGACTACATAGCGCTCAGAATTTGGGGATTGAATGTATTTACCACCGTATCTTACATGAATGATGAAAATCCCTAAGCTTAAGAGCCTAATAGATTACCTAATTCAACAGGCGTCCTATAGACCTCGAATAATCGAATTTGGGATAATTTAGATGATAAGTAGTCTATCTGTGTTATTATTTTTTATGTAAACGATTTTAGACTTTTTGCAAATGATCGTTTTTGATTGGAATTTAGAGTAACAATTACAATCAAAAAGTAATATAAATGATAATTATGTAGCAGGTAACCTACCTATACCTAACCTACCGCAAAGATCAGTCGATCTGCGGGGTTATGCCGTGTTCGCCGAGGTCAATCTTGTGATGGGTGACCATTTTCCGTGCTTCGGAAGGCTTGTTAGGCTATTGGTCCTGTGGCTGATCTCTCTCCGGTCGTGTCAGTCAGCCGTCCCATCGGAATATGAGAGTAAGGGAATAGGTTACCTGTATTTACGCGTATATCTAAGTGTGCACTATAATATCGCCTGTATAATTGGCTAGTCTCAGATGAGATAGGCCGTCGTGACCGAAATTCGGTCAGAACATTATTATTATCCTAATCTATAATTATTAATCAAAATTACTAAATAACTTGTTCCATATTTGCGATGATAACGTAAAATATGTATAGAGACATTACTTTTATACATACGTTTATACCTATGTTACAGACATCATTAATTTATACCCGGTGAAGAGTATGTTGAACAGCAACAACAGTCGAAAGTTTTTTTACTAAATCTGGTCTGGTACCTCTGATTAAGATATCGAGAAACTTTCATTTGAAAAAATGCCTGAAGTCTATCTATGACATACCTATTTATTATGGTACAGTCAAAACTCAGTATAAGTGTACAGTACGTTGAACTGCAAGCTGCCATACATTTTTTCTACGGAAAACTCACATAACGTCACACCCGAAAGTTTTTTCAGTAATTTTCACAAAAATTCTGTTTTTTTATGCTTTTTGATCTATTTGTTTGCACCTGAGTTTCTAGATATATGCATTTTCAACCGGTATTATGTACTATTTATTGCAGGCATATATGCAAATAAAAGTAATTCTCGATATTTTACAGTCATAACGGTACTGGAGATCAACGGTTTTAGTCAAATTACTGTCCACTGTTCTGACAGTGTAATACACTTTTCGCCGGTAGTAAGCTTTGAATATCACATACACAAAAGAAGGCAGGTTCATTACTTAAGTAAACATAATATCATCCAGATAAATCAAGAAGTAAAACAGTCATTGTTCTTTCCCTGCAGAACTCTTAATGTTGGTGTCATACAATAAAATAAAGCTATTATTATGACCTTTAAAATGACATATGTCACAAGTTGATACAGCCTGGGGACAGCGCCGATACTAATTTGCCCATTCTCCTTTACAAACATAAAAATTACATTGACGCTCACCCTTCATCCATAGATGGCGCTGTTAGGTGAGACGACGATTTTCTGAATCGCGCTAGCGTTGTATGTCAACAGTTTAACTAGGTCCCTCTTTCTTGTATTTAGACTCTAACCTTCTAACATATGTTGAATGCAATTTTTGGAAGTCCAATCAGATGTTAACATCTGATTGGATTTATCTTTTCATTATGGGTGCAAGTATAGAGCCTCCACGAGTTGAGGACTATCTATACCACAGGCTCCGCGTACACCCATATTTCCTTTCCGTGTACTGTGTCCATGTAAATGAAATGTAATCCTTGTGACATGTTTGTTTTAGTTCTGACTGCAGTTTTGCACATTGGCATTAGGCTTAATGCCAATGCGTTTGCGGATTCCGCTTTTTTTTGTATTTCACGAATACAAAAAATAATTCGAGCCTATTGCCGTCAACCGGGCACAAATCCAGACTCCGTGCTGCTTCGGAGAATTATCTAATGGAAAACCTAATACCTAACACTTCCCGACCCGGGATTCGAACCCCGGACCTGATGCTCAGCAGTCGCCCTTAGCAACCACTAGACCACCGAGGCAAACCTTTTATTCATAAATAATACAATTTTAAACCATGGATTAAATTTTACCTGTCACTGCCGTTAGCATGTACGAGAATAGATGTCAATGGATTTAAGACGAATTTAAGTTAATTCAGGTATCATCCTCGTTTATAATAAGAGGGTAAGAATATAAAGTAATAAAAGACTTATTAATCCTAAAGGAAATTGTCAAAGAATCACTCTTTAGGGGTAGGCCGGCGGGAGGTAGTGAAGCTTATTTATTTTCTCTTCATACACCAAATTAGGCTTGGGACAGGTAAATAGGTCCATTATCTAAATACCTACTTACTAAAAAACCAAGCACGCGTTGCACGTTATTCCTGAGTGTGTCGGTAGGCCACATTTCGGCAAGTACCCACAAAGGACAAACTTGGCTGACGTCCTTCCCAGCAACATATGTATTTAGTTTCCTCTTTTTTAATGTGGGTAGGACTAACGGTTAAAGAAATAATAGACACGAATATACGTCCATATCATTTTATTCTCACAAGAAAAAACGTTAACGGATCTCTTAAAAATTACAATAACGAAAGAATTATCCACAGCTAACAAACGCATAGCTGCATAATACGATATATTTACAATTAAGCTCTTTGGCTTCTAAAAAGAATTTACAAAAAAACTTTTAAAAAATCTTAATACAATTGCGAAACCAAGTAACGCAACATAACATAATTTAAAATTATCAATAAAATTTCAACAGAGGACTTAAATAAAATAATGTTAAAACTCACTATACAAAGTGCTCAGAAATTCTAATGTGTTTTTTTACAATTGTGTCGAATACTGCGTCGGTAAACGAATTTTATCGCTTAATATACAAACTAACTTAAATTTCACATTTTCGTGAAATAAAAATTATTAATGTTCTGTGTAAGTAACATTTACAAGACGATTAAGAGAAATGTAACGCTTTAAGTAAAATTAATCAATAAGTAATAATTAATTGTAGATTTAAATTGTACAAAGCCCTCTCAGTGATAGCCAAGAATATTTTTATTGTGATTAAAATGTACAACCTAGTCCACGGCCTGTAGTAAACTAAAATGAAAATATTGATTTAAAAAAAAGTTGAAATCCAATGAAATCAACTCAAGGCATTAATTTTCACCGCAGAGAATAAGTAAGTAGCAACAGTTGTTATTAAATACATAAAATGATAAATCCTTTAAATGATTGGTAAAAAAATATTCCGACTATATGACTTAAATTAAACTTTTTAATCAAGCCACATGAATACTTCAGACCGCGACCTAAATGTACAAAGAATGCAAGAAGTAATATTTTTAACCCTCAATATATAAAAAGTTCTGTTCCAAAATCAGGCTGACATTGCTCAATTAAGAATTACCTCATGTTTAAATTTCGACTACTACGTTGACTTATATTTTTGGTAGTCTGACACACATTCATTTCTTCTGGACAGTTTTTAGCGATCTTTCAATATCAGCCCCTCTTGGATCAAAATGATAATCCACATTTATTAAAACTGTAATCATAAACTGAAAGCACAAACATCTAAAAGATTAATCCTAAAACGCGATATTACAATGAAATACTTTACAAATTGGAAATAAGACAATAGTCCAGGAGCCTGTGATGTATGTAAAATATTTTTAGAGTATTAGAGCTCCTGGCCTATAGTCGTGAAGCGTACTACCTAAAAGTAGGCACAGAAGGGTCAGTACATTTTGGTTTATTAAGGGAGACCTTAAGTATATCACATCGACTATTTAGCTCTTGGGGTGTTGTATACTTTACAAATGGAATGTTAAATGTCTGTGATTCATTAACACAGTTCAAAATTAATTCAAAATTGGCGCTCATTACTGAAAAATTTATTCAATACATCATGTTTTAATTGTTAATGTTCTGGCTGTATTTAACTGAAATAAAATATTGTAGCTGCAACACAAAACTTAACCAGTCAACTAATATATAAATTTTATTAATTGTTAAATACAACTTACTCTGTTAATGTTTATTTGTAGACATACAACAGACCTATAAATATTGGGGATCAATGTACCGAGGCCTCTACATAAACCTAATGTGATATGAAGTTTGTATTTAAAATACTTTGCAAACACCAGTTAATGAACTACAGACGTCACTCCCAAGAGCTCTAGGGTAAAGCATGAGAAATTACATCTAAGTTATCCTATACCCTACAAATAGCATTGAGCTGAGATCTCGCTTCTAAACGATTAGTATCTATACTAAACTGTGACTTCCAATGGAAACTGTTATGGTTATAATAAGTACCGGTTCCTGAGTGAACTGGGGAAAGGTTATTGTTGTTGACTACCGCTAGACTTAGCTAAATTTCGGTGATGATTCAATTTAAGTAAACAGAGAGCACAAACTCTCATTTTCAAGCTAGAAATAAGATAACCATCAGTAATATAATTTTCGGCTATTGGTTACACCAAGTTTCATTTGGCGACTTTTCAGTGGAGGTAGTCAGACAGTTTGTAAAAACGATGTATAAATATTCTAGTACATTTAATATTAAACGGCATTCATTTTTCGGAAACACATTACCAATACCAATAACATTTCTCCAGTAACTTTACAGAAATATCTGCATCATAACTATAATCTACATCAAAACCTCAACTATTACGAATTTTACAAACACCTGAATAATATAAGCCCTTCGGGACAAGTATATAATATGTAATAACAATCCTTGATACACAGCTTTGCTACATTCGTATAGTCTTAGTTGCAAACGGTACTTATTTGGTACTAAATCCGTAGTGTCACGTAGACTAGTCCTTCTAGATATAATTACGTATGCCTGTGATAGCACGTTAGCTTATATAATCGGTAGCACACTATAACGGCATCAAACAATACCGTGATTGCAATCATGTAACTAGAATGAATTAAGTTCGTAACTTTACAAAGTAAAAGAAGAATCAGTTTTAATGACAGCTTTGCAGTGCAGTTAAACAAATTAAGTGAAACATTCAATGACATATTTGGAAAATAACATTATATTTTCGAATTACGCGTAAATGTTAATTTGCGTATAATTTTTTCGTAAACAATTGGGATCTAAAATACAATTGATACCTAATCTAGAACACTAGAAAAAAATTGTATTATAAATTTGAACTATAAACACCGGATATGTTAAACTGTAATACGTAATGAAAAAGTTGTGTAAGGCTGTACACACTTATCGTTAATTTTAGAATTTGCTACAGGATTAAAAAACAAAAACATAAATAATAAAAAAACAAAAATAATAAAATGCACCCTGAAATATACACTGCATCTTTTATTTGTGTTATAATATACACATTATACTGTGTATACCATACATTGCACCGTGTTAGTGAGCAAGTCTACTCGAGCAAGCTGCAAAAGATGACGTATCATACCGTATCAATGTTACGTCTAATACCTAACGAAGCGTGATCCTATCAAAACTGTGAGTAAGCGATAAGTGTTCCAGCCTCCTACGTCTATTCAGTCCAGGGACTAAACAAAGACACTGAAATATACACATTTTATTACGCTAAAATTTTTCTAATTTAATTAACCTTTAAATTGACAGACACATAATTTCAACAAATTTTAAAATACTTTTTCTAAGTATCAGTGATTACGTCAAGGGTACCGTCAGTCGTGTATAATATGTATACATTGAACATATTAAAACACTACATAAATATTATACACAAGGTGTGAGCTGCACTTTTGTAACCATTTGATAGCTTCAATGTTTAATTGCGTGTGGCACATGAATGATCCTCGTGATAATTCCTTTATCCAGCTAGTAAGTGTAAATTCAGCAAATAATACCGGGAAAGGACTAGAAGTAACTCTCCTCTTTGCTAAAGTTATTTTAATATGAATACTACGTCAGATATATAAAACTTGCTAGCAATGAAATTTGAAACAATAAAATTAGATCATAGTTTCACCGTCGTTAGTTTTAGCAAGCAATCTTATATTTCACTGGGATTGCAAAAGAAAAATAAAACAACAAATATACCGATTAACAGAATGTCATGCGACTTTTCGCAAAATAATGATCAACGATTTATTACAAAAAATCACTAACTTCACATTAACTCTTAGACAACGACGCTTCGAGTTAGAAAACTGCAGCTCACGAAACTTTAAAGTACAATTTATACCTTCACGGTAATAACTTCAGTCACAATATAACATTTATACTTCAAAACCGACATCAATAGAATTATAGAAAAAACCGTATTACACCACACTACCGCACTTTCCGTTTGTTAGGGACAGATTAGGGCCGAGAGACGGCCTGCCGAGGGTGTTATGTCCGAAACTTGCGATACCGCCGCCGTTGTGGGAGCTCAGGGAGTCAAACCCATTCATGTACTGATTGTTTTGTAATCCAATAAGTAGTTCTACAAGGGCCTTGCTGGCGCTCTGAGCGTTGAGGAGTTCGAAAATGATGCAGTTGCACTCAGGCTCGGGGTTCTTGAGGCAGTTTTTGTTGCTGGAGGTGGAGCTGCTGGAGTTGGTAGCCGAGCTGCTGGCCGAGCTCACGGGTGGGTTGGGGTGCAGCGGGCACGACAGCTGCAGCGTCTTTGGGTACTGCGTGGGGATGCCCGACAGGTGGTTAGCAGCCGCGCGCGCGTAGAACACGCACGTGTGCCCGTCGGCGTCCGGGTAGTTGGGGTTGCCGTTGTGCTGTGGATGACAAGATGTAAGGTTAGATTTGCTGTCATCTGTCATTGTAGTATTCATCGTGCGGGGGAGGTGCGCTGAGAGCCCGCGCCAGTAATAGTAACAGTCAGTACGTACCCATATGAGCAGCTGCGCGGCGGCGAGGTCCCCGGCGGCGGCGGCGGCCCGCAGCGCGAGCGCGCGCTCGGCGGGCGCGGGGGCGCGCGGGGGAGGTGCGCTGAGAGCCCGCGCCAGTAATAGTAACAGTCAGTACGTACCCATATGAGCAGCTGCGCGGCGGCGAGGTCCCCGGCGGCGGCGGCGGCCCGCAGCGCGAGCGCGCGCTCGGCGGGCGCGGGGGCGCGCGGGGGAGGTGCGCTGAGAGCCCGCGCCAGTAATAGTAACAGTCAGTACGTACCCATATGAGCAGCTGCGCGGCGGCGAGGTCCCCGGCGGCGGCGGCGGCCCGCAGCGCGAGCGCGCGCTCGGCGGGCGCGGGGGCGCGCGGGGGAGGTGCGCTGAGAGCCCGCGCCAGTAATAGTAACAGTCAGTACGTACCCATATGAGCAGCTGCGCGGCGGCGAGGTCCCCGGCGGCGGCGGCGGCCCGCAGCGCGAGCGCGCGCTCGGCGGGCGCGGGGGCGCGCGGGGGAGGTGCGCTGAGAGCCCGCGCCAGTAATAGTAACAGTCAGTACGTACCCATATGAGCAGCTGCGCGGCGGCGAGGTCCCCGGCGGCGGCGGCGGCCCGCAGCGCGAGCGCGCGCTCGGCGGGCGCGGGGGAGGTGCGCTGAGAGCCCGCGCCAGTAATAGTAACAGTCAGTACGTACCCATATGAGCAGCTGCGCGGCGGCGAGGTCCCCGGCGGCGGCGGCGGCCCGCAGCGCGAGCGCGCGCTCGGCGGGCGCGGGGGCGCGCGGGGGAGGTGCGCTGAGAGCCCGCGCCAGTAATAGTAACAGTCAGTACGTACCCATATGAGCAGCTGCGCGGCGGCGAGGTCCCCGGCGGCGGCGGCGGCCCGCAGCGCGAGCGCGCGCTCGGCGGGCGCGGGGGCGCGCGGGGGAGGTGCGCTGAGAGCTCGCGCCAGTAATAGTAACAGTCAGTACGTACCCATATGAGCAGCTGCGCGGCGGCGAGGTCCCCGGCGGCGGCGGCGGCCCGCAGCGCGAGCGCGCGCTCGGCGGGCGCGGGGGCGCGCGGGGGAGGTGCGCTGAGAGCCCGCGCCAGTAATAGTAACAGTCAGTACGTACCCATATGAGCAGCTGCGCGGCGGCGAGGTCCCCGGCGGCGGCGGCGGCCCGCAGCGCGAGCGCGCGCTCGGCGGGCGCGGGGGCGCGCGGGGGAGGTGCGCTGAGAGCCCGCGCCAGTAATAGTAACAGTCAGTACGTACCCATATGAGCAGCTGCGCGGCGGCGAGGTCCCCGGCGGCGGCGGCGGCCCGCAGCGCGAGCGCGCGCTCGGCGGGCGCGGGGGCGCGCGGGGGAGGTGCGCTGAGAGCCCGCGCCAGTAATAGTAACAGTCAGTACGTACCCATATGAGCAGCTGCGCGGCGGCGAGGTCCCCGGCGGCGGCGGCGGCCCGCAGCGCGAGCGCGCGCTCGGCGGGCGCGGGGGCGCGCGGGGGAGGTGCGCTGAGAGCCCGCGCCAGTAATAGTAACAGTCAGTACGTACCCATATGAGCAGCTGCGCGGCGGCGAGGTCCCCGGCGGCGGCGGCGGCCCGCAGCGCGAGCGCGCGCTCGGCGGGCGCGGGGGCGCGCGGGGGAGGTGCGCTGAGAGCCCGCGCCAGTAATAGTAACAGTCAGTACGTACCCATATGAGCAGCTGCGCGGCGGCGAGGTCCCCGGCGGCGGCGGCGGCCCGCAGCGCGAGCGCGCGCTCGGCGGGCGCGGGGGAGGTGCGCTGAGAGCCCGCGCCAGTAATAGTAACAGTCAGTACGTACCCATATGAGCAGCTGCGCGGCGGCGAGGTCCCCGGCGGCGGCGGCGGCCCGCAGCGCGAGCGCGCGCTCGGCGGGCGCGGGGGCGCGCGGGGGAGGTGCGCTGAGAGCTCGCGCCAGTAATAGTAACAGTCAGTACGTACCCATATGAGCAGCTGCGCGGCGGCGAGGTCCCCGGCGGCGGCGGCGGCCCGCAGCGCGAGCGCGCGCTCGGCGGGCGCGGGGGCGCGCGGGGGAGGTGCGCTGAGAGCCCGCGCCAGTAATAGTAACAGTCAGTACGTACCCATATGAGCAGCTGCGCGGCGGCGAGGTCCCCGGCGGCGGCGGCGGCCCGCAGCGCGAGCGCGCGCTCGGCGGGCGCGGGGGCGCGCGGGGGAGGTGCGCTGAGAGCCCGCGCCAGTAATAGTAACAGTCAGTACGTACCCATATGAGCAGCTGCGCGGCGGCGAGGTCCCCGGCGGCGGCGGCGGCCCGCAGCGCGAGCGCGCGCTCGGCGGGCGCGGGGGCGCGCGGGGGAGGTGCGCTGAGAGCCCGCGCCAGTAATAGTAACAGTCAGTACGTACCCATATGAGCAGCTGCGCGGCGGCGAGGTCCCCGGCGGCGGCGGCGGCCCGCAGCGCGAGCGCGCGCTCGGCGGGCGCGGGGGCGCGCGGGGGAGGTGCGCTGAGAGCTCGCGCCAGTCCGGCCACTCCGCCGCGCGCTCCTCCCGAGCGCATCGCTTCCGCACCCGCTGGGACCACCTCGCTGCTGATGAAGGCCCGACGCTCGTATTTTAGACGAATCCATCTAAAACATAAATAGGTATTGTGTTATACAAAAGTGCGAGTGCAGTACTCAGACAAAGAATACCCCATTTACTTAAGTTTGTTCAATGTTTGTTCACCAACACCTTCGATGGTGCACATAAATGGACTTTTAATTGCAACGCGTCCCTCAGTCGCGATGCGAAACGACTATAAGTATGTATATAGCTATGCAAAGCTATAGCGCTTAATTGAGTCCTCGCCTGCGGGGTCCAGGGACGCGGGGGTAAAAGCGCGGGGGTAAGAGCACAAGAGACAAAATATGTAAGGTAAATAATTATGCAATTTAAAAAAAATTGACTGTCTGTTTGTTTATAATCTCCAAAACGGCTGTACTAATTATGACGGGACTTTCACTGGCACTTGCTGATTGTACAAGTTCATATAGGGTACTTTAATTTCGAAAATGTTTAGTGTTCCGCGGGAAAAAAGTAAAAAGTCGGGAAATTCCTGGGTTACAGCATCTCCCGTGACGACGGTTTGACGGATTTTGACTGAACTTTCACTGCCGGATAGCTAATGTAATTATGTAATATGGTTTAATAAAGGCTACTTTAAATTTCCAAAATAATAAAAACGCGGAAAATTCGCGGTTTACAGTTTTTTTCTACGACGGTCGGACAGATTTTATCGGGCCTTTCACTGGCAAATAGCAGTTGTTATAAGGAGTAACTTAGCATTCACTTTAAATTTTTAAATTAAATATAAAAACCCATAAAATTTTTAACAAAATCTGATTCAAATAGGTAACTGCTTACTGCTGCTACGTAGAGGTTTATGAATCGAAAAACCACGGGGACAATGTCGCGGACATAAACCATCTAGAACTCTGTCATACTCACCGCGGTCAGTCTTGTGATGGGTGACCGTTTACACATATCGAGATGCTAAGCCGTGAGTCAGTTGGTCTGTGCCAGATCTTTCTTCGGCCGTGTCGATCTACCGTCCCATCGGAGTATGAGAATAACTTACTAAATACTTGTTCACTATAATATGTTCTGCGTAGTTGGCTAGTCTCCGCTCGGAGATTGACCGCCGAAACCGAAATTCGGTCAGGAGAACATTATTATGTTTGCAGTATTCGTCCTCGACTTTAATTACATCATACATGGTTAACATAATTCATGTGTACCAGCGAATAATCCCTCCAACATATTATTTTTGGTTAATAGATACTTTCCTGTTTACTTTATTATCTAGGTATTTATTTTATCGTCCTGTTTTACGATACATAGTATCATGTACAATAATGTATGTAGTGATGACGTGTTGATTGAATATCAATTATACCTATACGATGGAATTTATCCCACATTAATCACCGGTCCAAAATCCCTAAACAATAATAACTTAATTTTATCACTTTAAACAAGATATAAAAATTTAGAAGGATAAAAGCTTTTATTTTCTAACAATAAAATACTTATTATTATTTTAAATAATCACCTTTCTTTCTCTTCCCGACTAGATGTGGCCATAGGTTTGACGTGACCCCTCAGATCAGCTTCCCATATCGAATTTGCGAGATCATTGCCCAGAGACACCATTACGCTCACGTGACTCAATCTGAAATAACAAATTAAAGGTTAAAAAATACATACATAAAGTTACTGTACTGTAGGAAGTAACAATGCACTAATTGACGATAGAATCCTAAAGAGTGACGACATACATGTTATGCTTCACTGTCATATAAGATAACTGAAAATTAACTTAATAACATTAATACACAATCACAATTTTATTGTGTTCATAAGATATGTAGATGTGTTACAAAAAAAAGCTCTATTCCAACGTCTTATTTATACTTGTGTTACGCGCATACCTATAAAGTAAAGCGCTGACAGAAAGGCACGAGGCACGCCGCGTGCGCATCATCGACCCAGTTGCCACGAGTGGAAAGTGCTGACACAGGACACGAGGCCCGAAGACACCGTCTACGTGACCGAGCCCGCTCACTTCGTATCCACCATCGATCGAGTCAATTTCATTTACTTATAATTGTAATTTCTTTTAAAATAAATTAGTTTTAAATTAATTCGGTTTTTTTAGTCCTCCGGCAGTAGCCTACGTAATTCTTGCATCTTGCAAAGTGTATATAAATAACACTAAAATATATAATAACTTACGGCCACTCATCGAGATCCAACGATCGTACTCGCGATATATGCGATCCAAGATTCCTGTGTACGCCTGAACATTCAATGCATATGAGCACGCCCAGATTTAAGCTTGCCCAGTCAGGATCTGTAGATAAAAAGTATATTTCATGAGGAATTCCTGGTGTATATTCTAGTTATTAGCTTACTTTATTGTATAGTTCATTAGTTACGATGATGATTATTCTATTCGACCGTTTTTCGTCGTGTCTGTCTTAGATTTTTAAATTTTTCGAAGTTCATAACCAAATTGCAGAAGGTGTACAGTAAACAATTTTTAAAACTGGTTCTATACTATTCAAAAGCGCTATAAGTCCCTTGTGTTAGTGACGTTACTATCTCCTTTTATGCAAGACTTAGTATTTTCACTAGTCTTTTTACCTGACTGCCAGAAGGAAGGTAATATTTTTTCTCAAATCAAGTCGGTGAGTTTACCTGCAGCACCGCAATCACAGCACTTGTCGTTCCCGTGCACTCTGCGTATGTAGTAGGTGGCGCGCACGTCGCCCGTCGAGTTAGCACCCGTCGGCATCGGCTGCCGAGACGTCTGCAAATGTAATGAACTCATTAGTGTCATGGACTTGGGATTTTATCACGCTTGTATATTGTAATCGTTAAAAGGGACCAATTTACGTTGTGTTGCGTGTTACATTGCGTCGAAATAGCTAATCTGTATGTATGTAATGTATAAAAATAATATTTAGTTTTGTTTTTGATCAAACTAAATCTCTAAAAAAAAAACCAGAAGATGGGCAGCAGCGTCTTCTGTAACTTGACCACCAACACTGCGATCCTCAAGCCGCCAAGCGTGGGGATTATGGCAACAAAATGAAACACACAATTTTGCCACGGCCCCCAGTACCCGGCAGCTCCTCTATCCCTGGCTATGGTAGCGGGCCAGGTAACGGAGGAGCAGGGGGTGCTAAGAATCACCGGTTGATTTTTCGCTACCACCCCCACCGAACTTTGGCCCTGGCAACGCACAACGTCCGCACGCTTCGGACCGATGAGAAGATTGTCGAGCTGGAGGAAGAATTGAGCAGTATGCGTTGGGACATCATGGGATTATCTGAAATCCGACGAGAGGGTCAGGATACGATAATCCTTAACTCCGGCAACATGCTCTTCTTCCGGGAAGGAGACCGAAAGTCCCAGGGTGGTGTTGGGTTTCTCGTCCGTAAGTCCCTCATTAATAACGTGGTAAAAGTCGATAGTGTGTCGAGCAGGGTAGCTTACCTGATACTCAGAATCACCGATCGGTATTCGTTGAAGGTCATCCAGGTATATGCGCCGACCTCGACACACCCTGACGATGAAGTAGAGGCTATGTATGAGGAGATCTCAGAAGCCATGCATACCTTCAAAACATACTTTACCGTTGTTATGGGGGACTTCAACGCTAAGGTGGGCACTCAGAATGGCGATGAGTTGAGAGTAGGGTCGTTTGGATATGGGCAGCGGAACCAGAGGGGCCAGCGGCTGGTCGACTTCATGGAGAAGGAACAACTCTATTTGATGAACTCCTTTTTCCAGAAGCGACCATCCAGGAAGTGGACGTGGATTAGCCCCGATGGTTCAACCAAAAATGAGATCGACTTCATCATGACGACCAAGAAGCGTATATTCAGTGACGTCTCTGTGATTGGGAAGGTAAAAACCGGTAGCGATCATCGTATTGTCAGAGGCACACTGAATATCCATGTTAAGCTTAAACGGTCTCGTCTGATGAAATCCACGCTACGTCCTGGTCCTGCCCAGATCCAGAACCCCGAAAGCTTTCAACTCGAGCTGCGTAATCGTTTCCAGTGCCTAGCCGAATGCGAAACAGCGGACGAGATAAACAACGGGTTGGTGGAAGCTGTCCAAGCAGTGGGGTCCCAGTTCTTCAGAACCCCACGCCGCAGAAATCCTCAGAAGCTCTCCAATAAAACCATTAAGTTAATGGAAGCCCGGAATGCGATGAGACTGCAATCTTCAGCTGACATGTCGGAATACGGTCCACTCAATAGGCGAATTTCTATCTCCACGCGTCACGATTTGCGCTCTTTTAATACTGCCTGTATTAAGGACGCAATTTAGCGGAACCAGGGCTCCAAAGTGTTCGCGAGGAATTCGTCTGTTGGAAAAAGCCAAATGACGAAGCTGAAGATCGACGATGGCAGTATCATCTCATCGAAACCGGAAATATTGAGAGAGCTCGAGAGGTTTTACGGACAGCTGTACACCTCGACACGGGAACCCGTTGTCAGCGTAGCTCAGGACTCTAGAGCTAAACTGACCCGACACTACACTGAGGACATCCCAGACATCAGCCTGTACGAGATTAGAGTGGCTCTGAAACAGCTTAAGAACAACAAGGCGCCGGGTGATGACGGAATTACAACGGAGCTTCTGAGAGTGGGTGGAAAACCGGTACTTTTAGTCCTCCAGAAGCTATTCGATTCCATCGTACTCGAGGGTACTACGCCAGAAGCATGGCACAGGAGTGTGGTGGTGCTCTTCTTCAAAAAAGGTGACATCACCTTGTTGAAGAATTATAGACCCATCTCGCTCCTGAGTCATGTGTATAAGCTGTTTTCGAGAGTCATTACGAACCGTCTCAAACGCAGGCTTGATGACTTCCAGACTCCCGAACAAGCCAGCTTCCGAAAAGGCTTTAGCACCATAGACCACATCCACACGCTCCGCCAGATTATACAGAAGACCGAGGGGTATAATCGGCCACTGTGTCTAGCGTTTGTGGACTATGAAAAAGCCTTCGATTCAATCAAAACCTGGGCTGTGTTGCAGTCAGGGACCGGCCGGATACTCATTGAAAGGGTTTTTGAAGGGGTTTTTTTAAGCGCTTCAAGAAAAAACCCTATGACATGTGTTACACCTTCGAACGGATTACTGCAACCCGTTCCGAACAGGTTACCCTTTCAACACCCTGTAACACTGTAACAGGGTAAGCCATTCCAACCCAAGACAATGTAATATGCACTCTTTGTAATAGACATTAGTTTGAAAATAGTATAACCACGAACGCACGTGACATCTTACCGCCCGGCGGCGCCATTGTTGCATTTACCGTGCGAATTGTAAACATGGAATAATAATCATTGTGGTTATGATCTTACAGTTTAATTTTGCTTGTCGCACATTTCAAACATTGTGATATTTATTTTTTCGTGTCTATACTTGTTTATTCTCATCATTCGTTATTTAATTCGGAACTCTGACTGAACTACTAAACGGAAGTAATAAAAATCACAATTTAGCAGTGTTTTTGTCTAGAGTGTACTTAATTTAGTTCATCGCTATTATAAATTAATGTAATATTATTATTATTTTCGTGAAAATGCCACAACCGAGGCGAGATGCTGTACATCGCTATTATGTATACGATGCATCAAATAATACCAGCAAATGTAAATGAATATTAAAGTTATGAATGTTCGGTCATAAGCCTATTAATACTTATTGGTTGTTTAACCCCCGGTTTCTGGAAGGCTAATCAACTTAATCTTCTGTCAAATGAACTGATCACGACTGTGATTCGTTGACTAAAAGATTAACAACCAATCACAGCGCTTGACATGAGATTTGACAGTTGATTAACAAATTTTTGTGTTGATCAGCCTTTCAGAAACCAAGGGTTAGTGTCTCTTATATAAAAGTAGATATTAGTGTCGACCTAGTGAGAGGACTAAACAAATGGAACTACCTACTTTGTTTTTTTAAACGCTTATAATAGACTAATAACACATTTAAAATGGGATGTAGCCAAAACTCACGACAAAAAATGGCTAATATACCTAATTAAAGGTTTACCGTTTATCTACAGTAGGTACAACTACTTACAAACTGTGAAGTCCGCTGCGAGTGCGGTAAGTATTGAGAAGGCCAGTTGCGCGGGTCGTAGGTATACCTAAAATTTGAAACAGCGCCAGGCTATGGTAGCGGGCCAGGTAACGGAGGAGCAGGGGGTGCTTAGAATCACCGGTTGATTCCTCGCTACCACCCCCACCGGACTTTGGCCCTGGCAACGCACAACGTCCGCACGCTTCGGACCGATGAGAAGATTGCCGAGCTGGAGGAAGAATTGAGCAGGTTGCGTTGGGACATCGTGGCATTATCTGAAATTCGACGAGAGGGACAGGATACGATAATCCTTGACTCCGGCAACATGCTCTTCTTCCGGGAAGGAGACCGAAAGTCCCAGGGTGGTGTTAGGTTTCTCGTCCGTAAGTCCCTCATTAATAACGTGGTAAAAGTCGATAGTGTGTCGAGCAGGGTAGCTTACCTGATACTCAGAATCACCGATCGGTATTCGTTGAAGGTCATCCAGGTATATGCGCCGCCCTCGACACACCCTGACGAAGTGACGAGGAAGTAGAGGCTATGTATGAGGAGATCTCTGAAGCCATGCATACCTCCAAAACATACTTCACCGTTGTTATGGGGGACTTCAACGCTAAGGTGGGCACTCAGAATGGCGATGAGTTGAGAGTAGGGTCGTTTGGATATGGGCAGCGGAACCAGAGGGGCCAGCGGCTGGTCGACTTCATGGAGAAGAAAGAACTCTATTTGATGAACTCCTTCTTCCAGAAGCGACCATCCAGGGAGTGGACGTGGATTAGCCCCGATGGTTCAACCAAAAATGAGATCGACTTCATCATGACGACCAAGAAGCGTATATTCAGTGATGTCTCTGTGATCGGGAAGGTGAAAACCGGTAGCGATCATCGTATTGTCAGAGGCACACTGAATATTCAAGTTAAGCTTAAACGGTCTCGTCTGATGAAGTCCACGCTCCGTCCTGGTCCTGCCCAGATCCAGAACCCCGAAAGCTTTCAAC
This sequence comes from Abrostola tripartita, assembly GCA_905340225.1. Taxonomy (NCBI): domain Eukaryota; kingdom Metazoa; phylum Arthropoda; class Insecta; order Lepidoptera; family Noctuidae; genus Abrostola; species Abrostola tripartita. Next base: position 6,399,015 of record HG996494.1, read on the forward strand.
TCGAGCTGCGTAATCGTTTCCAGTGCCTAGCCGAATGCGAAACAGCGGACGAGATAAATAACGGGTTGGTGGAAGCTGTCCAAGCAGTGGGGTCCCAGTTCTTTAGAACCCCACGCCGCAGAAAGCCTCAGAAGCTCTCCAATAAAACCATTAAGTTAATGGAAGCCCGGAATGCGATGAGACTGCAATCTTCAGCTGACATGTCGGAATACGGTCAACTTAATAGGCAAATTTCTATCTCCACGCGTCACGATTTGCGCTCCTTTATACTGCCCGTATTAAGGACGCAATTGAGCGGAACCAGGGCTCCAAAGTGTTCGCGAGGAATTCGTCTGTTAGGAAAAGCCAAATGACGAAGCTGAAGATCGACGATGGCAGTATCATCTCATCGAAACCGGTAATATTGAGAGAGCTCAAGAGGTTTTACGGACAGCTGTACACCTCGACACGGGAACCCGTTGTCAGCGTAGCTCAGGACTCTAGAGCTAAACTGACCCGACACTACACTGAGGACATCCCAGACATCAGCCTGTACGAGATTAGAGTGGCTCTGAAACAGCTTAAGAACAACAAGGCGCCGGGTGATGACGGAATTACAACGAAGCTGCTGAGAGCGGGTGGAAAACCGGTACTTTTAGTCCTCCAGAAGCTATTCGATTCCGTCATACTCGAGGGTACTACGCCAGAAGCATGGCACAGGAGTGTGGTGGTGCTCTTCTTCAAAAAAGGTGACAACACCTTGTTGAAGAATTATAGACCCATCTCGCTTCTGAGCCATGTGTATAAGCTGTTTTCGAGAGTCATTACGAACCGTCTCGAACGCAGGCTTGATGACTTCCAGCCTCCCGAACAAGCCGGCTTCCGAAAAGGCTTTAGCACCATAGACCACATCCACACGCTCCGCCAGATTATACAGAAGACCGAGGAGTATAATCGGCCACTGTGTGTTCAATGAAAAAGCCTTCGATTCAATCGAAACCTGGGCTGTGTTGCAGTCCCTTCAGCGATGTCATATTGACTATAGATATATCAAGGTGTTGAAGTGTTTGTATAGTAACGCCACCATGTCGATCCGGTTACAGGACGAGAGCACGAAACCAATCCAACTGCAGCGTGGTGTGAGACAGGGAGACGTGATTTCTCCGAAACTGTTCACAAATGCGTTGGAGGACGTTTTCAAGCTCTTGGACTGGAACGGGTCCGGCATCAACATCAATGGCGAATACATCACTCACCTTCGTTTTGCCGATGATATAGTTATCATGGCGGAGTCGCTGGAGGAGCTTAATACTATGCTCAGCCTCCTCAGTCCTCAGTCTCGTTTCCCAACAGGTGGGTCTTAAAATGAACATGGACAAGACGAAGATCATGTCAAATGTCCATGTCGCACCCGTACCGGTTATCGTTGGGAACGATACTCTCGAGGTTGTTGAACACTATGTCTACCTTGGACAAACTGTTCAGTTAGGCAGGTCCAACTTCGACAAAGAGGTCGCCCGAAGAATCCAACTCGGATGGGCAGCGTTCGGGAAACTACGCGACATCTTCTCGTCCAAAATTCCGCAGTGTCTGACGACGAAGGTTTTTAACCAGTGTGTGTTGCCAGTGATGACGTATGGCCCTGAAACGTGGTCGCTAACGGTTGGCCTTTTAGAGAGGCTCAGAGTCACTCAACGAGCTATGGAGAGAGCTATGCTCGGAGTTTCTTTGCGCGACAGGATCCGGAATACGGAAATTCGCCAAAGCATATTATGCAAGTGGAAGTGGCAATGGGCAGGCCATATCGCTCGAAGAACTGACAACCGCTGGGGAAGAAAGGTTCTCGAGTGGCGACCACGAACCGGAAGACGCAGCGTTGGCAGGCCTCCCACCAGGTGGACCGACGATATCGTCAAAGTTGCGGGCAACCGGTGGATGCAAACGGCAAGTTGTCGTTCATTATGGCGTTCTAAGGGGGAGGCCTTTGTCCAGCAGTGGACGTCTTCCGGCTGATGATGATGATGATGATTACTAAACTCTTACAGATTAATCAAACCCCTAATTATTTTTTAAAGTCGCGGGTGGGTGTTAGTGTTAGTAGTAAATATGGTATAAGGTGCGCACCCGTCCCTGCAGCGAGGCCAGTATCTGCGCCTCCACGGCGGCCACCCAGGCGTCCCGCTCGGCGGCCGCGGCCCCCGCGCCCCCCGGGCCCGCCGCGCCCCCCGCGCCGCCCCCCGCCGCGCCCCCCGCCCCGCACACCTCCCAGCGCCAGCGCTTGCCGTCCAGGCTCACTATCGTGAACTCGCACGATGTTGCGTATTCACCGTCTGCGAATGAACACAAGTATTACATTTCAATCCCATCGATCGTCGTTGCTTATTTTAGATGGCCACCAAAAACGATTACGAGGCTTAGCTAACGGATCTTTAATCATTATAAACTCTGACATATAGATTCGCCATTCAAACTTTTAGGTCAAAAATGGGGATTTAAACTGGTGGTCTTGTTAATTTCCTCGTATGTGGGCTTAGCTCGACCGAAAAAGTAGGCATGATTACATTCTAGTTCCTAAAACAATGTCTTCTACATATCTAAAATCTAGATAAAGCACAACAATATCCTGGAAAGGCACTGCTAAACATAGCCGTAAACTATATTTTTGTAGCATGAAATCACATCAAACGCACCTTCATCACCATCTTTCTTGACCCCGCTGCTCTTCATCCGCCGATGTCGTTTCTTAACATGGGGCGTTTCTTTGTCCTGGCCGTTGGTAGAGCCGACCTCTACTTCCGACGCTAGAGACTGACGGCTCGTGGCGGGTTCCTTCATAGTTTCAAACGCTGAGAGCAACGCTTTGTCTGTTGCTCGCGTTGGCTTGTCCTTGTAACCTACAAAAATAAGAATTTCTCTTTTATACAATGTGATGTCTCATACTATGATTATGGATAATATCCTAGTGTAATACATTTATTGTACTAAACTTGATCAGGTACGTACCGATTGACAGTCCTCCAATACTATCGTGTATATCCAGACTGCTGTACCCGTTGTACCCGGGCACCGTGGTGATGATCGATTTAGACCCTCTGGGCTTCTGTCCCGGAACTTTTACAGTTACGTACTGTAGAGATATCTCCTTTCCGTTTACGTCTTCCATATAGTCCTGGAAAGTTAAAATACTTATTATTGTATTCAAAGCCAAGATTGCAAGTTGACCCCAAAGCTGTTAACTGAAACTGTATCATGAACGCAGTCTAACTATAATGCACGAGGCCTCACTATTGTCTTAATTCAAACATGCAGTTAACTGGAAGTAATTGACGTTATTGGCTCAAAAGTACTTACATGTAAGCTCGGGTGATACGTCAGCCTGCCATCATCACACAAAGTTACATATTTCTTCTTCCATTCTTTATTCAGTGCCTTACTGCTTTTCTTATACAAGTATCCCTGTTTTAAAGGAATAGCTCTTCCAGAGCCTAGCTCCCCATTCTTTAGTCTATCATCCCCCTTTTTGGAAGGCGTGAAAAGATTTGATCTCCTTCGTGACTTTCTTGACGTGGTCGGTGTAGAAGAAGGGGTAGGTAGGTCTTTGGAATCTTTAGGAGCCTGAAGGTTGTCGAGACAATGCGGAGCTGTGAATTTAACGTTATTGTTTTCTGTTGCTATGGATACGAGACCCGATGAGGAGCCGTGGCTGCCAAGCGAGTTGCCCCATCGTGACGACGTGTCGGAACCATTCGTGCTGTGGATTTCTACAACGTGTGTTGACGAAATTCCGCTGCTGTTTGACGACGCGTCAAAGGACTGGGCGCCTCGGTGCAGATGGTGAGATGAGGCCGAAAGTGTGTGGTGACCGCGCGGTAGGGAGTCCTGAAAGACATATTCAAACTATATTTAGAATTTCAATATTCAGTTTATACATCATGTAAGATATTATTCACCCGTGACCCGTTATAAATACGGCGTAGATGGAAAGTCTAAAATATGTTTCTACCATTTATCTTCTTATGTGTGGGCAGATAAGTGTCGTATACGTTAGAGAAAGATTACAGGCTATAAGTGACGCAATATAAGGAAAGACAGGTTTTTAAATGCACAAATACGCTGATACATAACTTGGACATCGATGTGATATAACCGGCAATTAACATTTTATATGACCTTGACTTAGTCAACGATTCTTATATAAGAAAATAAAGATTCTAAATCGTTTATAATCGGCTTTAGGAAACTTAACTTCACACATACTAGTACAAATATAGGACAATGGCTATTGTTGCCCTGATTTAGGACGTGCACGTCATTGAAATTATCTATTGACATATTTACATTGTGATCAATTGGATTGTATTGTATGATGGAAGTTAATTTGTAATGAATGACTGTCTACAATGTTGTAATTCGATCGTATAATTGTATGTATGACAAGTCAAACTGCATTTAAAATTATGATCTAATATCATCATAATAGAAACTAGTAAAACTTCCTCTTTTACTTTTAAATGTTCGCACAATATTATTACTACAAATACTAAATGTTCTGTTTGAAAATAATAAGGTTTGTAAGTTTTCTTTTTTTTTCTTAAAGAAAATGACAATGGAACAGTTAACGTAAGCCTGTTTTTCTACATTTTTAACTGTAATAAAATTATTCTGGTGATATAAAAAACATCATGATGTAGTAACTTTTTACTCTCCAATGACTCAAGTATCAATAAAACATTACACCAATTAATTGTACTGTAAAGTAACTCAAGTATACCTACTGAAAAAAATTGCGATAATTAAGTATTGTCCTTGTTTGTATTATATCTATGAGTGTACTCGGTTATCAATGTATTGTGCAATACCTGAATTCGTATTTTAAATTGGCTTTAAATATCCAGGAAAAGAAAAGACGACATAAAAGGCATTCTTAAGGTCTTTTGTAAGGTCTTGCAAGATAACCCAATTATGCAAAATTCTAATAACAATTAAAACAACTGCTGCATTTTGTAAAAGTGTTATATATCATGTATTTGGTAATACGATATCAAATGAATAGGCGTATTTGAACAGCATAGTATTTTTTCCCTCGCAACCTAAACATGACGTGTAGTCATTGATTAAAATATTCAGCCTTGCACTATCTATAACATGACACCTTATATCCTTTGTTATCTACTTATATCATTGTCAAAGTACGTAATTATGACCTATCTTATCTACAGGTAGGTATTTCCATAAGTGGTATTGTCAAAAATATATACGTGTTTATTTTCCTTAAACAATATACATTATAATATATTTCTCCATTCAATATACCAACTAGGTATTCTTTTACTAATTCATTAACGTTGAATAGCTAAGAACTAGTGTAATTTATGGAAACTATTTTTTTCTTATATCCTCTCAAATACCTAAGTTAAGCGACGCCTTAAATAGTGCTAAATCATGTTTGAAAATGTTTACAAGTCTTAACACTTTGGAAGGGACATTACTCTCGTAGAACAACTAGCACAGCACCAAAGTTAAGGTACTGATTGTGTGCAGTAAATACTTCAGCTGCTAAATTAGGAAAAAATGTGGCATGCAATACCTAATACACAACGACACCGCATTTTTTATAAGTACTGAGTATTTTTTTTAATTTAGAAACTTTTTGTACCGTCTGCAACATAGGTCTCTTGAACTCTATTTTTTACTCTAACATGGACTGATCTACTTTCGTTGCCAACTGTACCAACCTCCATTAATTTATGTTAAAACCAATAATTCATCGCACTAATGATACAAAATCGTACATTTTAGACGATTACGTCGGTAACAAAATTGGAAACTTTCACTCTTATGCTGTGGAGTGTAGAGGGTCACCTACATATTACGTAACGAGATAAAGATTAGATATGTATTGGTGCATTGGATACCATGATGAACATTATTGGGAACATCTAGAATCTAGATGGACATACGCCTCTACACAATATTATACATTTTATCATTAACTAGCTTTTGCCCGCAGCTTCGCTCGCGTTAAGAAGCCATCTATTGTCAACATTTAGAATTTAACTTAATTTATTCGTTCCATTAGGTACTGATAGGTTCAAACTAATACATTTACATCCTCCATCAACCCTTATTTTATCTCCATGGGGGTTGAATTTATCAAAATCCTATTTAAGCGGACATCTTCATCATAGTAGCTCCAATCTTTAATTTCAGTTCAATCAGTCGAAAATCTAAGAAGATTTATACAAACTTTCATCCCCTATTTAATCTCCTTAGCGGTGGAATTTATCAAAATCCTTTCTTAGGAGATGCCTACGTCATAGTAGCTTTATGCATGCAAAGTCTCACCCCGATCGGTTTAAAATTGACAAAGTGTCATACAAACTTTCATCCCCTATTTTATCCCCTTGGGGGTGGAATTTATTAAAATCCTTTCTTAGGGGATGCCTACGTCATAGTAGCCTTTTTTTTTAAATATGTTAATCATATTTTATTGGTATGACGCTGTTGTAGGGCAAACCTATCAATATTTTATCCTTGTTTAAATTAGGGAAGATTGATTTTCAGTCAATCTGATACTGAACATTTTTGTCTGACCTTGCTAAAAGGCGAAAGCAAAAGACTCCCTAGTGACAATATTCATATGAGTACTTTTGACTTTTATTACCTGGATAATATTGTAAACGCGTAACACTCTAAGCCAGAATATAGTGCAGGATTAATGATAACTTGTATCAATAAAATCGACCAGCACAATTACAAAAATGACCTTGCTACATTAGATTATCAATGCAGTAATATAGGTAGTTACTTTAAAGCTTAGGAATTATTATCCTGGTTATGACAGCTGCAAAATATAATTATTCCCAGGTAGAAACCATGGTTACGGGGTCATATTCTACAAGCCATGTAAGAGTACTTTCTGCAATAATATAGTTTGAGATCATTATTCAAACATTGTACAACTGCTACAGTTAAATAAGTGAACAAAAAAGGATGTAGACTTATGTTTTTGTGTTGGTATTTGAAAACAAAGATAGCAAACAAAAATATGGTAAAATATGTTTCATACTACTGTAAGGTAAGTATTAATATTATATTGGTAGCTTCTTTTTATAGTGTTTATTGTTTAATTGGGAATCAGCATTCTATACAATTAATTTAGTCACTTGGTGAAGACAGTAATTCACTTAACAGACAAATTAATTAAGCATCATCAATCTAGCTTTGGCTAAAATCCAGTATCTGATTGGATGTAGAGCTAATTTAACTATTAAGCAGAACTAATGAGGCGTAAACATAATAATTGCCAAGGCATAACTACAAATTAATTAGATACAAAATTGCTTTCAACAAATTGATTAATGTCCTAAATTTATTTGTCGGTACAATATATTGTTATAAGAGAAGGAGCCAAGTTTCTTCTATCAGAATTTAGCAATACCTTATTGATTAACATTTCATGTTTAGAATTCATGGTCGACTTTGAAATACCCACAGTAGGTTTATAATAATTTATTTCTAATACATAATTTATTTAGGATATAAGTTAATGTAGGTATGTATTTGTTGTAAAGTAAAATTATGTCTAAAATATTGATTTTGCATGAAATAGATAATTGTTATAATATCATGTACATTATTCTCCTAACATAATATTAAGCCACCAACAGGATAAGAGTATGATTGCTTAAAATCGTTGAAACATATAACTACCTACAAGTTTTTAACTTATTCTAAAGCAATGCTTGACTGTCATATCATCATGATGATTGCTGATATTATAGTATCATACCATCAGGACATGCCCTGCAATACTATAATGGTAAGTGGAGATGCCAAGTAGAATGGTATAGTACAATAGCTTATCCAAGACTATCCACTTTACCCTTCTATTGTCTTTGATAAAATAAGAGTTTGTCATTCAGTTTTTTAATGAAATAGAGCGAAAAATATATTAACTAAATGATTTTGATTAAGCGATTAATATTGTTGTCACACACACATTAAGGATGTTCACATTAAATGATGTAATAAAAAATATTTACATTAAAATAAAGAACACAATATGTTTCTTATAGTTTTAATATCTTACACCTGATCATTATAATGAATCATCATCATCATCATCAGCCCGTTGCAGTCCACTGCTGGACATAGGCTTCTCCCAATGTACGCCACAGAGCCCGGTCTGCTACTTGTTTACTTAATAATGATATAGTAATTAAATGTAAGTACTAAAGAACTCTTATTTCATATTTATGCTTCAAGAGCTTATTTTAGTTCCCTAATTGAATGAAATGATGATTTATAGTATGTATTATCAATTGGCTGACCTCCTGCTATACTGGTACACATTTTATGACAATATCATATTGTGTAACATTCATTCTGCTGGGACAACTTAGTTTCAGAAACATGTGGTATTAAACTCTTACCTATAAATAGTTGGCACATTTGTATCAATGCTTGCTAGAACTTTTTGCTTCGTTACTTTATTATACAGCTGCTTTATTAGGTTTAAGTCGTGGTAATAAATAACATTGTAACATAGTCATAGTCATAGTCATAATGTTTTTATTTCATATAGGCTACAAAAGAGCACTTACAAAACGTCAAACTAGTTGCACACAACTTAACAATTAAGTATTTACTTTTTAAATGTATTTTTTTAACGTCATGTGGATAATCGTGGTGAAAACAATGTTGCTTTAATAAACAAACAATACAAGGAAGTAATGATAAAATAATTACCTTGTAGAGAAATGTTGAGTGGTTGTGGCTTGGTGAATTTACTAACGGCTGTGGAGTCACAGGCCTGGAGCCTCCAGACAAACATTGGGAAGAAGCCGACAGCCTAGTCCCCACAATCTTTTGACACGCTGCAAAACAAAGGAATCACCATTGTAATCACTACAACACTCGAAACTTTCACAATATCGATATTCAAAAAGCACGACATCTAGTTTTGAACGGTAATTTGAACAATAAAATTTTCACGCACATTCAAATTTTGACGATTTCCTACGATCGCGTTCCTCGGCCCTTTGTATGTTGTAGCACGAACTACGACGCCTTAAACTTGATATAGGCGACATGTTAGACTTAAAAATAAGTGTTCTCTCCATGTTTCCATTCAGGATAAGTTTTAAAATAGCGAAATTTAACACAAACGACGCTATAAAAACGTCAAAAAAATGTAAACAATGTGATCGCGACTAAACGAACGAGAACGAACGAAGCGACCGCGCGACTGGGGGCCGATGTTGCCACTGCGAGCGCTAGAACACCCCAGCCCACGAGCGAAACGAGTTCCACAGACTAGTTAATAATTACGCTTGAAGTCTCATCACATTGTACCATCACGCGAGACGAAGCGATCGCAAAAAAATGTGTATTATGTAATGCTAAACTCTCTATCGATCGGAGTCAGCTAAATACCTGATACTACTTTAATATTATTGCTATACAAACATGCATTACATGAATGCATACTAACACAATCCATTAACGAAGTTGGTAACCTATTATCTGATTGATAAATAATATTTAACATGATAAGAGAGTTTGGACTTAGCTAGGTATTGACGAAATAAAAAACTTTAAACATAAATGAGGTCATGTTCTGAGTGTACTATTAGTTCTAGGTAACCTAAAATATTTAAAACTAAACTGATCAATTAATAAAGAATATATATTTTACCAGAAATTGGTCTTAAATTTTGGCACATGCAAAAATATATTCAAAGAGATAAATAAAACGCTTCTACTTTATGCTAATTAAATGCCAGGCAGTGACATTCCATAAAATGAGGCGTAGAAAAAACCGCTTGAGCTGACATCATCCAATAAATATTCGTAATTCGTTTAAAACCATTACACTTACCATCTTGGAATACTCGTTCCACGTTCAGACCATAGGTAGCGCAAGTCTCGTAGTATGAACATCTTCGCAGCTCATTTGACAACTTGCGAGCGCGGTTGTCGTCTACCACGCGTGGACTACTTTCACTTATGGCATCTGGAAGAGCATACAAATAGGAAATAGACTATCGGACATGTATGATTGTACGTAACTATGTAAATGATCACTGCAACACATTTCTTTGTTAACAAAACAGTTAAGACTCCTTGTATTTGTGATTTTATCATTTGTTAACTATTCTATCTTATTTTAGATGGTAATCAGTGTATTAAGTATTTTTTTTACTTATGTTTGATTGATTAAAATTCTCAGCTGATTAAGTAATATATGTATTAAAATTATGGTAATAGTATACACCGAATATATAAAAATATATGTGCATATTAACAGTATACATCTGCACAAGCATTTAAAAAATTCAGTCTCAACAACGAATTAAAATAAATAGTGATTTAATTTGATTTATTCAAAGAAATCGTAATATATGTGCATATACACTGCATCATACATTACAATAATTTGTATACTAATTTAACTCGATAAGTTCCAAATAAGTTCGAAAGGGCTGTAGATCGTAGATAAGAATATATGTATTAGAAAAAGGGAAGTACATAGACAAAAATAAGCGATAACCTCAATAAACTCACCTTGGGTCCCGACCAATATGATCGGAATCTCTGCGGAATTTCTGTAATGGGACATTTTATTAAAGTAGTTCGACACCGTATTATAACTGATCTCGTTGTCCAAACTGAACACGAAGATAACAGCGTCTACCCAAGCCGTAAACTGCAACAAAACACAATCATATTATAAATTTGTTTCTCGGTATATAAATGAGACATAGGTATCTTACAAACGTAATTTTTTTATCGGTTATAATCCATTCTATTAATGACGTTCGTAATATTATGTTTCGTGAAAACCCTATATTATCAGCATCGATACCTATTTTGTTTGTGACTCAGCCAGGGATTTATGAATATAAATATCTTCGTCTAGTGTCCCTCACGCCACGAGACCTTGGATGTTCGTTAAAATCAATAATAATTACAAGACTTTGAGTGGACGGATTTCTTTGTCCTATCTTAACTTAAGGATACACGCACGGGTGCGATATTTAGTTATACCTACTAGTCATTAACCAAAATAAAATATTTTATTTGTTTCCTGTATCCTTGAAAAAGAAAAGAAATTAAGAATGTTTGTATAAAACAAATAAAATGGGTTTTCCTTAGTTAAGTAATTCAGGATTCTCATGTAAAACCTTAATACGAAGTAACCCCATTGCAAAATATCCCTTAAAGAAAAAACGACGCCCTTGCGGAGTCCCATAATAATTACGTGGGGTAATTTCGTGCAGACGTAGGGTTTAGAAAGGAAGGGTTATGTGATACTTGTGTACATCCAAACAATGGATGTGTTATGGAAAAGGATATTGAACAATATCGAAACATTGGATTCATTGAATATTTTTAAGTATTCAAGTTGCAACTACGAAGAATATACGCACGTCCTTAACTGACGTGTCTGTCTTCATGGGGAGGATAACATGTAGTCAAGATTTTATTTAAAAAAACATTAAATTTATATCTAACAGATGATTTGGCAAACAGCTAAAATAGTGCTGGAACAATTTACACATTTTTGTTAAACAACCTGCGTAGATGATGCCTGTATAATAACGAAAGTCCATAAACAGCACAAAATGTATGACTAACTCAGCTTCCACTTCAACGAAGATGCGTGCGTAGGAGGGTGTCACCCCTTTCCTCTAGACAACAATCGGCGGTACGAAGAGCTTCATCCGGCGGCTGAGTGTGTGACGATGACACGAAAGGAAAAACCTTGGAAAAGACTCTCCACCCTTTGCACGTTCTTTTGCCTTTTGGAAATCCGTTCCGAATCATATGAAATACAGTATTTTAATCAAGATCCCAGTTGTTTCATAATAAATACTTAATTACCAAATATAAATGTCTTGCAGAAAAAATAAATGGCAGTGTATTTATCTAATTGTTCTATAAGTAATTCAGTTGGTATTAACTGTAATGTACCGATATTCAGTACAAATACTCTTTTAAAAGTATTATTAACATAAAAACGCCTTTATCTTTGTTTTCCAATCTTATCGTTATATCAGATACAGCTGAATTGGAATAATAATATACGCACGCTAATCAAGGCCTTATTTGATGAGATGTCGATAATAATGAATGTCAAACCAAGTCAAACGAATAACGGATTATGAGTGGATTGCATGTCACAGTGAAATCATAGCCGTGAAATTCGGAAGCGAAGGTTATTGTGCTCTGTCTGCGAAATAATATCAAATTCTTTAAACGCCGCGTGAAATAAGGCTGGTAATGACATAAATTTGACACACAAAACCTCATTCTACGAAGTATACACGCAGTGATAATATCACTATTTTATACCATAACTATTATTGATATTTATTCCATTAGATTTAAGAATGATTACTTTATATTAGTATATTATCTACTGCCTGGCTCACACAGGCAAATCTATAATTGTATGCAAAATATTTAATAAAAAGGGTATATTTTAGTTTATAGAGTGTATTTGGAACTCAAAATAAACTAAGTTCTAAAAAATAATTCTTACCTGTCCATCATAAACACTGAACTATTGCACACTTTTTAATTTAAGAATTCATTTAATTGCTACAATATGTAGTATAATGACATTACAAAGTTGATCGGATAAAACAGTAACACAGTGTATCCAAGGCGGCACGTTGGTGGCAACTGGGCGGGCGGACGACTCCAAGCTAGGGCGGCGAAGCCTTCGCTTATTTTCATTTCCCTCCCACACGCTGCCTCCGCTCCACAAAAAGAGACAGCGACACTACTATTTAAACGCAACCTGAATGCAACCACTGCAGCCCTTGTTCTGGCGTCAAACATCAGAATTAACATCGAGTTAATTTAAAAAATAATGATTACTAAATAATGAACTCATCTGTTACTTGTACTTGAATGTAGGTTATGAAACACAGCTACAGTCATAATGCTTTTTATTTAATGATTAATCTTTCTAGTTACGTAGTAGTATACCGTTCATAGTATGACAAAAATAATACAAACAGACTTGGAAGCATCAACATCAATGATTTTACATATTCAAATAATACCTGCCATGATAGACCAAGCGAATATAAATTTCACAAGCACGAGGTTAACACACCTATATCAATATAATATTATGTTAATTATTAATTGATTTCTAAAATCTACCGATTTAATACATTTTAATCTAACCTAACCTAGGTTGTAAAAAAACTAAAACTCAGGGTTGTGGCCCGTAGTTGAATGGACGACGAGGACAAACTTTCTAGACCTTGAGCCCCAGACGGCCTAAGTTTAAGTTGTATCAGTTGAATACCCTTGCTGCAAGGTTGGCTAGTGACAAAATTTGAATTAAAAAAATTAGTTACCGTGACGTAAAGCAAGAGATACACGACTATACTAAATCAAAAGTTAGTTTTGATATTTTTTATTAATGGTTTTATATTTATACAGTTGTACGGGTACGGAAAAGCGATATTATGAGGAAGTTGCAGGAAGTAATCGAAAGCGACTCGAGCAGAGCTCGAGTAAAACCAGTGCGTGCGCCCCGTGCAGTGACCGACGCTAGTGCAGTAGTGTTGAATCATTTCAATTACCCTGGAATGTGGGTAAAAAATAGCTATAGCTATTTTTTTTTATTAGTTATTCATTATGCAGACAATAATTTGGTTATGTCTTGTAAATTTGGGCATCACTTTTTAAGTGGTTACTTAAGCAAAAACCATTATTAAACAAATATGTATTTAAGATCGCTTTTAAATGAATATTATTTTACATTTAGACTCAATTAATACTTTTATTACGATATTTATTATAATACAACAATGCAGGAGCTATTATGAGTTCTACGGTTCCGTTCATATCATGCATTATCTTTTGAGGCCAATGTACCAGAAAAAGCGGATTGTACTGTACATCCGCAAAACATCTGTGATAACATATCCGGTTTCAAAATATTGCAGTTTGATGAAAACTTGAAATATAGCTCAGAAAATCCTGCAATTTTTAAAATATTGTGTTATGTTCAGAACTATTTACCTAGAAAAAAAAAGGTTTCTTTTATCACTCAAGTATCAATAAAGCACTGGGTAGTTTTCGAATCAAACCAAGGTTAGGGTTTTTTAAACAGGTTTTCAAAGCTCTCTCTACAAAACTAAGATGTGTCAAGATGAACAATGGGTCCTATTAATGTAGGGCTGCCAATTGTCCGATTACAAAAAATCATTCTTAACAGAAATATATATTTTTTTAAACAATTATATTATTACATTATTATCTTGTTTTATTTCTATATAATTATAACATATAAAACAAAGTCGGATTTTTTACAACATTTATAACTCAAAAACGGCTGGACAGATTTTAATAATCTCTCATTTGTTGGATTCGTCTCCGCGCCGAATAGCAGAATAACTAGTAATATATTAAAAAAAATTACGGGAAAAAGGCAGGACGACGTGTGCCGGGTCCGCTAGTTAATAATAAATCGTACAATTGATGTGCTCAACATAACTTCAAAAAGTAAACGTGATGAAAGCTTCTTTTCAATCATCGCTCAATAAAATTCAGAAGACGAATAAAAGTTTTCATCCCTAGCACGTATTTTCTATTCAAACTACAAGCTACTTCCGCCAGCCCTTAGAAAAAATCGAGTTAGTCATACGTTGTTTTTTTATACAAAGCATGAATAAGAGAGTGAATAGCGCCGTCCAGGTAACCCGATCTGTAGACGTGACCCGCTCTCGCCTACATTGTTCAAATGTTCATGCCATACGATACTTTTGCTGGACCACGCATAAATCACTAAAGTATCACGCTATAGTTGGTAATACGTTAACTTATACAAAAATTGTAACTGATGCCCGCAAGAATAGGAACGTGTCTTTCTGTAAATTTTGCGCATATAATTTAGCCGTCGCAAGAAATGAAGTAAAAATAATTATAGCATAACGAAACAAGAATAAATTGATTTATTTAATAATTGATTTAAACAAGTTAATTTTTGCTTTTATATTTGTGTCTGAGTATACCTACATTTTGTTCTACCCTGAGGTCCTTACACCCGAGCCTCAAAAGAGTAATTACGTCTGCAAGTACAAAGTTGGATGAACGTTGAATGCCCTTTAAAGAGGTTACCGACAACCCACCGTCAGACATTCAATAGAATAAATTAGTATTAAAAGATAAAGGGCAAAATATTGTAAAACCTTTCTTCAACTAGGTATTATTTATCTACGCATATTTCAGGATTGCTTTAACGTATTATATTATAGATCGCAGTTATATAGAGTATTGCAATTGCAGTCGAGTAAGTCAGGTTCTCAGGTGCTGAATTGAAAAATGAATGGAATTTTCTCGTTTGGTTGAAATACATAAATGGGTAACCGCCACGTTATTGACAATGCACCAAATTTTGTGAAATAAACTAGTAATATTAGGTACTTCATGCGGTTTTAAGCGGTACACAAGACGCTATAAATAAACAATTTTCACGTTATAATTCATTTCTCATCTAAGTTTTTTAAATATTATTTCACACAATTCATTTCGATAATTAAATGACTTGAAAGGAAACATTATTGGCAGTCACAAACTAACAATTTTATTTATTTTGTCAATTTTCGTTTGAATTGATATAATTTTATATTTGTCAAAGAGTCATGTCAACACACTGGATTTTTACTTACACGCCAATCATGGCTAAGATCCTAGTCTAAGAGGGAACGTGACAAAGGGGAATGCCCATTGGGCATTCTCCTTTCCGTAGTTCGACTGAATCTTTAAAAACAAAAAATTATCACGTTAACTATTGTTACATGTTAGTTAGTTATATGTTAACTATTATATTAGTAATAATAAATCTTATCTAAACACGATCACTAAATTATTAAAGTGATATTTAATTAAATTTCAACCTTCTCGTGTAAAATGTTACGGTCCTTAATGTAAATAGGGTTTATATTCTGGTCAACACTAACTAAAACAGTAGGGGTCCATGTTGACCAGAACTAGGAAATTACGAATTAATTACGGAACCCCTTACTAATTAAATTATTCACGACTGACAGGGAGGTAAGAATTTGTGGTCAATAAATATAATTTCATCGTTGTAATTTTTTTATGGAAATAAAATAAAACTTGTAATTAGGTGCACTTAAATAAACAAAATAGGGAGAGTAAGCCAGATATGTAGTTACTTTTTAGGAATTGCAATACACCACTTTTGCTGTCACTGGAGAACGAATGAATTTCCGTTCGATTATTCGTTCATTTGTTTATGGTTATGAGTAAAAAGACCCAGGGTGTAGAGCGCCATTATCGAATTAAAGAAATCGTGAAAGATTCGTAAACTTAAGTAGTTATAAAACGAATATGCTAGTAATATATTATTATTATGTTTGTGGGTGGTGATGATGGTGGGGCTCGTAGCTATCCGGCTACCCGGCAGATCAGTCGATCTGCGAGGTTAAGCCGTGCTCGCCGCGGTCAGTCTTGTGATGGGTGACCGTTTTCACATGTCGAGACCCCACCGTGCTTCGGAAGGCACGTAAAGCTGTTGGTCCTGCGCCTGATCGCTCTCTGGTCGTGTCGGTCTACCGTCCCATCGGATTATGAGAGTGAGGGAATAGGGAGTGCACCTGTGTCTGCGCGCATATTTGTGCACTATAATATCTCCTGCGCAGATGGCTAGTCAGGTAGTCAGTAGCTAAGACAGGCCGCCGTGACCGAAATTCGGTCAGGAGGACATTATTATTATGTTTGAGATCAATGTATACCTCTCATTTATAGCGATTTTTGATGAGGCTAAGCTACCAAGAAAGTAGTAGATATACTACCAATGTATACTACCATGTAGTAGGTAGGTACTTAGCACATGTACCTACTTAGTTTGTCTAAATTTCAGAGCTTAGAACAAAACACATAGTAAATCACTTAAAAAAACTAAAAAATTGTAAGTGTGCTACGGTAGGTACCAGTCTTCCTTGACATCCGATCATAACATTTTATGTTCTTATCTTTACGTGGCGTACGTTATCACATAAAAATACATGTTTGAAAGCTAGAAAACTACCTACTTATCTAAATACTATGAAAATCCAGCTGCACCAGCAGGTAGGTACCTACTTTTATTCATTTTTACTTTTAAACTTGTTGCAGGTAAAGCTTTTGAATATATAAACAATTATGTTCACGACTCAATTGACTGTTGGTAATAGAACAGGTTTGCAACAAATGTAACATTCGTTTATTCCACCCTTTCAAAAGAAAACAGTCGTATAATTATGAAGGGCCCATGCGGAATCTCAAACCAATTATTAAGTACCTATACCTACTGATATCGAAGAGTTTGTAAGCCATAACATATAAATTAGATAAAACAAATATATTGCACTCAACTTCCTAATATAATATATGAAACAAACTTATTGATTGAGAGAAAAGTTCACTAGATATGTAAGTATAAGTATACCTAATAAATTATATCAAAACATTATGTTTCGTTATTGCAGAGGGTTCCGATTTTGGGTATGATTTGGTTAAAATAGAATACATTCTGTCCAGTTTCACCTTTAAAATATTCAATTAGAGTATAAATTAGGATACCTACACGCACAGTCGACTAAGCAGAGTAACTAAAACAGTTCCTTGAACCTCCTTCGTTTAAATTCAGATCTTGTATCGAAATTCAAAATCTGATCAAGCACATCTTCAAATATGTGACCTTCAGTACACAAACTTGTAAGTCAATCGTTGTGCGTGACCTATGAGATCAACGTACTTTCAATGTTAAGTAACGGCCTCTAGAGTCCAAACGGTTATATAGTTGATAAAACTATTATGGCACTCTAAACTTGCGAATAGAAATATCTAGATATAGGGAAAAGTTCAGTATCAGTTCGCTTTCAGTTTTTAGTGTAGAGAGAAATTAGTATTTTCGTTTTTACCCATACCCTTAAAGAGTCCTACAGGTTAGTCGTCACCTAATAAAAAATGCTAAAAATAAAGTCAATTTAGAAATTACAACATAATGGTACAATCTACATTTCTTCTAGCTCCCCTATCTTCAAGTACGCCACGTGCAAATTTCGTAATTTGTACACAGTATGCATTTTCCAAGAATTTCTATATACAAAACGAGGTCCCTGTAGAGTGTATTTGTATGTAAATAATAAATACATAAAACTTATTTACGATTCGCAGGTGCAAGTAACACGCGCTCCTGGGTCCGAATTTATGAATACATTTTACCGATAGGACTAACGCTGTTCTTCATTATTAAAGAAATTTGCACGCGTGTGTTGTTTTTTGTTGCTTTTGGAGTGTACAAAAAAGATAATATGAGCAGATGGAGAGAGAACCGTTATTCAAGTACTAGAACTGAAGTTTAATGAAATAACTAACCAGTATTGTCATACTCAAGTGCTGGACTAAACTGAATCCTTTCTTACTTAAACCATCTAAAAACTATTTTAGTAATGTCAGTTAAGTATACTTAATTGAATATGGCAGATATTAAAAAATGTTAAATTTCTAGTGAAAAAAAAAACTCTTTAATATTAAAGCCCATCCAATCTTTTAATTCAATAATATCAAATCAAATAATGCGTTACGCACACAGTACTAAGCATATTTAAAAGACAGCATCCGTTGCTGCCAGTATTTTGACTAGTTGAAATTCTAGCTAAAATTCATGCGCCTGTATTTCACGGCGAGCTACTTTCAGATACGGTAAAAGTTTTGCAATACCCGGCGCAGATTTAAATGCTTTAGTGGATTAAAGGGTATTAGAGAACGCAGGCAGCTATGTAGGTATTTCATTTTTCGACAAGAATAGCTAAATTTTTAAGGTTGAAATTAATTTTGAGAACAAAGGTTTTTTTTTATTCAGACTACGTTTTTTGAATTCTTAACATAATAATGTTATATCAATGACTACAAAAACAGTTCTTATTTAATATAATATAGACATAATATAACAAAACCCTTATATTCCTTAACAACATAAATGTGCCTGCGGCTGTTTTACAAATTCGATCCACCGTCCTTACTTACCCCTACGTAATTACGAATAAAAACATCAATAAATGTAAATATTCAAACACAAAATAATAAGAGAAATAATATAAATTGTAAATTAGTAGTAGTGAAAATAGATTTTATAATTATTAAGGACTTAATTGAACACAAAAAGATATGAACAAGTTTCAGCATTCACCTGTCCAGTATAGCTAACAGCCTATTAACGGTATTGTTCGCTTGACGATTGACAGGTTATAATTAGAGCTACCGAGCCCCACTATACAGCTTTGTATACAAAAGTGGCGACGGCATGGCGCCACACGCGATTCCACCCTCCTGGTTACAAGTACTTTCACCCTACGTAATTTAACCCTAGACACAAATGACAGTTGATGACAGATAATATATACGACTGAAATCATTCGGTCTTTCATTTTATTCAGTTGGTAAAAAAATATGAAAATGTCGTTTCCGTCTCTTGTGTTTCCGATAAGCCGTTTTCATAACTAAAAGTAATACTTAACTATAAGATTTGTCACAGTACACACATTTGTATAAGAACAGACTATCTCTGGTTATGATTTATACCTAAGTTTAGTGTCGCAGGAATTTAAAGAAAGTGGGCTTCTTGAATCTACTTTAACGAAGTTACAAAAGATTTCAGCCGCACATACTGCGCTGTTGCATTTTGCGAGCAATACATGAAATGTTGATGAATTGTCTGTCGTCTGAAAAATTTTCGTGCCTGTGCAAGCTTGGTCTAAAAACGACTAAAAGAGAAAGTATTCTGAATGATTTAACTTAACAACACATCGACTCATTCAGTGGGTATATTATGTTCTGCGGTTTTACTTATATTGTTTCGTCCCGTTCGCACGAGTGTCGTGACTCGTCTAAAAAGGGAACACAATACCCTATTCTTTTACATCCCCTTCGTCCTATAGACTTCATACGTGCAGCAATTGCAACTACCTATATGCGTGTATACCTATTTGCTTTTTTATTACGATGCACGTGATGATTGACGAGAAGACGCCTAACAAATTTGGCAATTTGGCCCTAAATCTAGGTCTTAAGTACGACGATTTGTTATAGAAAAAATAAATAATAATATCATTATTGCTAAATAATAATGTTTAAGCTCGTCTACCTCTAAACCGCCTACGTCTAAAAAAGTAGATACTTCACATCATTAATTTACTAGATGAATGGAGTGAAGTATCTACTATTTATTTATTGGTATGTAGTGAAGTACAGGTAATGAACACACTTATTTGATCAAATACGGTAATTTCCTAATCGATAAGCTGCAAACACTCTCTTCTAAGTCTTTAACTAAATGCCAAACAATTTGTCGACAAGGCGCCAAACTGTCGCGCGCTACCCTAACATCAACCTTGATCTAATAAAGTTGTAAAATCATTAATCGAATAAACTCTTAAATATACGGTGATAGGGTTTATTATTCTGTGGCATTTATTTTACACAGATATAAGTTAGGAGGAGGTGGTTAAAATATTGAAACAAAAGGTAAAGTTCAATAGATGGTAGGTCGTAGGCGGCGTTATTAGTAAGAACAGTTCTAATAAAAGTAGAAGACAAAGTTATTTCAGTCTATGGTACCACCACCCACTGAACTTTGTTCTGTTAGTCACATGATTTTTTTAGTTGGCCGTATAACTGTGTATCTTCTGACTTTGATTAATGTAATCAGGAACAATGCCTCCGTGAGTGACATCCTTGAGAGTTGCGGTATGACCTCACCGACCGGTCAATGTTTTCACCATAGCATGAGAAATTACTGAACTAAAAATATAAGGCTGCATTTTCAGACAAAGTAAGGCTCGTGCGTGCCAAGTGCCGACACGATGGAAATGAATATTAAACGGTTCAGCACGGTTGGTGTAAACTTGTACCAAATGAAGAATATATTTTAGTCAAGATACTTTCTACTTTTGTACGATTTTTATCGTCATCCATCCAGCTTTATGGCACACCCTTGGTGTACTTTTTCAGCTTCAAATTTTAGGACTTACCTAAATAACATACTTGCGCCTGAAACATTTTTAAAAGGTAAAAAAGCGTTTACCACATCCACAATCTTGTAGACTTGGTTTCAAGCCCTCCGGCTCAGTTTTCTCCGTCGTACTTTCCGTCAATTACCGTGGGGAATAATTTGATTGAAACATTTCTGCTGTTTTGTTTTTAAGCTGCGTCCTAGACTGAAAGAACCAGCGAAACAGCACGACTTGTTTTAATTTGGATATTTTGTAAAGTAAGCACTTACCTACCTACATAATTGCTTAATTGATTTTACGGTAGCAGACTAAATAGAGGGTAAACGTAATTAAGAGCTAATTAGATAGGGCGTATTACAAAAACACTTGTAATTAAAAAACAATGAAACTTTTTCAATGTGGTTTTGAAAGAAATGTAAAAACTTATTCATAAGAGAGGTACATTTCAGGACCTTTGATACATACCTACTAAGTCACACTGGTCAGAATTTGGAACCAGCACAAGTCATGTACTTTCATAAAAAGACAACAATATTCTACACTAGACGAGTATGTACAAACGTTGGCCTTTCAGGGAACTTTTTTTACTTGCCTTTGGCAATAACATTTATCTACATATTAAATTAATATAAACGAATATTTGATACAATACATACTTACCTTGTACCGCTGGTTCAACATAAACCTAATTAGGACGCTAGTAAATTCTCTAAAGAAAAGTTCGCTCGTTGTGTTTACTTGACGAGAATTTATTATTAAAGCAGCTGATATAAAACAAACTTATAGTGCCCAGAATGTCTCAGTACTGTAAAGCGATTACGTATACATATTTTATGTTGTTTACTTAGTACTATTGAATAATAAAGCGATGTAAGCGTGTAAGGAGTGGGATGTAAGCGTGTAAGGAGTGGGATGAAAGCGCTCTTTGTTTAAGAACCTTCTGGTGTATTATACATATTATGTATTATTACTAGAAACCAAAAGGCTTCAGTAAATAGTTTAAGATAAACATGAACATAATATAACATTAAGTTGAGAAAGTTAACAAAATTCAACAATCTGGTTCTTCGAATTTTAGCAAGCAAGTCTGAATCTGGCAATACCAAAAACAAAAATACATTTAAAATAAAAATCACTTGCGAAATACGACCTGATTGGCGCAGTGGCTAAGCGATTAGACAGCTGCGCTAAGGGTTGCAGGTTCGATGCCCGCACGGGGCAAAAAAAATGTGTGAACCGCAGATGTTTGTCCCGAGTCTGGGTGTTTGTGTATGTGATATTTCATGTTTGTGAAACGTACCCACGATATAGGAGAAATTCCATGTGTGGGGCAACGATTTATTTAAAAAAATAAAAAACTTAGTGGACTTACGTTTATAACATAGGTATGGTTTATGTTTGTTCTATATTCTGAGCATATTATACTAACTATTATCAACATTAAAACCAATAATATATAGATACCTTTTTATACATTTATACCGACTAGAAAAACATAAATTCAAGTATTCCTCCGCATAAGTAACAGTACAAAAATAATCATTTTTCTATTTGGTTCGAACAACATCACAGTTCCAACATTCATAATGCTTAAAACGTAGGTAGCAATCCTGACTTCTGAACAACCGCACCGGGTTATAATTTATTCATAACGCTATCTTAGTAAAGTTTTCTTACCTTTGTGAATAAATAAAGAACTTACCTTGCCTGTGCTTATTAATTACACGATAAGGAATAATACAAGCTATAAAAATAATCACGATACTCTCATTACGATAGCAGGTTTTCTCTTTATTATAACGCAAAGGAAAATAAGGGGAAAATATTACTACGGAACTTGAAAAACCCGTTGTGACGCAAAAAAACTATGGACGGACTACGACAATGTTAACGTGAAGATGTACAATTACTTATCAGCTGTTTTTTTTATGTTCACTCATATTATTATGTTCGTTGTGAAATTAATGTCTAAAATTAATTTTATCTCGAAACCATAGGTATATTTTCCATCCAAACTGTGTTATGTTATTAATTTATTATTAAACAATGATGCCGATATTGTTTATAACAACAACACCATGTTTTTCACAAATAAAATTTTCCAATATTGAAGACAAGAATGATAGAAGTGTATGGAACACAGAATACAGGTATGCAGTACCTAATATAATAACCCAGGGAAATGGAAAACGTAGTCCCATAAACAGTTTATATTTTCTAGTTTTCCTACACAAGAGTCTGAGAGCCAATTTGCAGAAATGACAGGATTTTATAAACCAATCCAGTAAATTGAACTAGGGTGGCGTCGGCAGCTTAGAAAACGTATGGTATGGCTTATGATGACTAAAGGTTTTAGGTACGCTACATACTTCCTTGGAGAATAATTTAATATGGACATCTTCTAATTGATGTTAGTTTCCGAGCTCATATATTTCAACGTGTATAAGAACACTATCTGAAGGTACTTTCTGTAAAACTGTAGGTCACTGAAGTGACGTCATTGCTAGCTTAGAACCGGTTCCAAAAAAATAACACGTGAGGAAGTACACGATTTCTACTTTCGATGTTTAAAGCGGCAATTTCCCCTAACCGCACGATATTATGGTATCTATACGGACGTGACACAACAGCACTCAACGCAACTAGTTCAGAGCTTCCTATTACCCGGAGGACAATAGCGGCGAGGACACGCGTGACGTAACAATTTGCAAACGCTCCTTGGGATATATGACGTCATTGTACAGCTTCCAAGGCGGTCTTTGAATTCTAGTGCGCTTATAAGGTATGAGGCAAGTGCGTCAGTGCCTTATAAAGTTGTTTGTCATAGCACTGTAGTTGTCGAAGAACTTGGTTGCAATAATTTTTACTTTCAGTAATTGGATTGGCACTTATGAAAGAAAAAGAAGCAAAAGTATGCAAGTCCTGAGTTACACTTGGTCGTAACTTGTTACAGATGGTATTGGATTTAGTTGTTTGAAAATACGCTGTAGCATACGTTCCGCATTGTGGGCGTAGAGCTCTGATAGCACAGAATGGGTAATATCTGGAGCACATAGATCTAAAGGCATGTACAATACACCGTACCGTAAAAATAGTCTAGGAATTTAATTTTCTACGTATGTATGTAGGTATATGATACAAACTTTGAATCGCAAATGACGCCATCGATTATCACTAGTTTTATCATTCTCATTTAGGGTTATTCTTTGATTTTATATGAGGTGAGTACCTGTAATCTGTGTTGTTATCAAGACTTTATCTATTTCAGATTGATACGGATTATTGATTATGGTTTCCGTGAAATTAAGCTGAACACAACACAATACGGTTAATGAGTGATGCCCAAGTAATAACAGACTTAATTTAGTGATTGACGAATATACGAATGACTGCGTCTTTTATTGGTAAGGCGTAGATGAGACTAGGAAACAAAGCAAGACAAAAGGATAACGCTCAAAGCAATTTTGCCACCGTATTCCAGATAGAAACACATTTTGCAGATGACTGTACAGTGTACAGGTACACTGTATCCGACTTCACAGAATTCCCTACCTGATGAGCTTTAATCTGTTTACTCACACATCAAAACGGAGATTAAGCCATCGCAAGTAGAGCAATTAAGAGTCGGCTTGCAAGTTACCGGGAAGGCAGACCGTTGAAAATAGGGCAAATGCGAGTGAAGCTATTCGCTGAGAGCCGAACAATGCGAGGCTTTTCCAATTGGAAACTATTACTCGGAAGACTGCAGGAATGCAGCTTCCAACGGAAGAAAAAAGATCTTAGTGCCTATTTTTTTTACTATGTTATTGGTCGTTGTCAGATAAATAAGCTAAAATGGCAAGAGTTATCCGTAGTGACCACGAGATTTATATTAAAGCTGTAATAGACAACATAATTCTCATTATGAATTACCAAAACAACTGCAAAACGTATTTTATAGTTGAAAGTTAAAACTCACAAGCATATCAGAATAGCAGAATAAAAACAGACCAGAATAAAATATTCTTTAAACAATCCCTTTTCCGGATTCAGGCAACACAAAAATATTTTCCGAATGAAAAAATACTTCAATTTACAAGCCCATGTTTCTGATAACTTGTTATATGAAAATGTTTTCCTGTGCAACGGTCAGAAGCTTTTTTTTTTATTTTTAGAATCGGCTTTTGATGTTCAATACTAGACCAATTTGTATCAAATCGATGTGGTGAGGTACCGATATACGGCGCGTGCGGGAAAAGGGTGACTATGTTACGTACTGTTTTGGGAAAGGGTTATAGTTCAGAGGAATGGTGAAAGCGAGCATGAAGCGGGGACACAATATTGATCATTGATCGACCGGTTGAGGTGGAAATGGGTAATAAAATACGGTATATCGATTTTTGGTTATTGGAGGAAAAAAATCATATTCCGATGAGTATTTCCAATTTATTCTTTATTTTACTAGTTTAATGTAAAGTTCTTTGTTCAGCCAAACCTCCGAAGTTAGGCTAATGTCAGTTAAAAGGCGACGATGGCGAAAATGTGTTTATGAAATGTCCCAATCGTCTCCCAAAAATAGGCACATCACAGGGGACGCGTGTAGCTGGTAGCTATATTAAGATGTCTTTATCGGGCTGTGGGTCGCGGGTCAATCCGACCTAATGCGTTGACGTCACGCCGTGATCCAATGGACATTGGCAGCGGAAGGGTTAGGAGGCACGTTCGTGCGTGACCGTAAATCTAAGTGATCGATGTTTGGTTAGGGTATTTTAAGAATTTCGGTCTTGTGGCTGTTCTTTTATGTGGATTGGCTGCATTACCGCGTACGGTTGTGTTTTCATCAGATCATGCAATTGAATATTTATGATGATGAAATTAATTCAATTTTAAATTTCTATTGAGTACCTACGTCCTAAATAAGCTTTCTTTCTATATACGTGTTACGTAGTACATACTATATGCGTAATAAGGTTTGTTTTAATAGATAAGTTGTTTATCCCGAATGACGACACATCTGATAGTGTTAAATAATAATAACGGTATAAAAAGGTGTTTGGCCTTTAGCTTAAAGGGGGTGCGTACAGCCCCCGCTCGGGGCATAAAATACAATATCAGTACAATTCTGTGATCCGTAGATATTTGATCATAGATATAGCAATATAGTAAGAGGGGACCTAGGTGGCTATTACAAAACTATAATGTGTAATACAAAACAATACTACCAAGCCATCATAATAGTATCAGCAATGCAGCAAACAATCGAACAATAATAACAATAGTAAACTAATCACAAATCTATTACGAAGGAGGTTGGTCCATGGACCTGACGATGACGCTAGCACTCGTCAATTAAAACGTTAATCAAATGCTCGCTCAGACCGTGCAAGATTGCTTTTACTTAAACTGACACGCTAATAGATTAAGCCTAGGTTTTCAGAATACGCTCAATCGATGGAAGATGTCAAATACATTGTTGTAAGACGATCTTCCGAACTAATTCAACTAGTTAAAATATTCATAACATGTACGAAATATATGGGTACTAAGTTACTAACGCAGGAAGATCAATGGTTAACCCAGTTAAAAGTTTGCCTCATATAAACCCATATAACTTGGTTAGAGAATTTATTACCTACGCGAACCACAATCGCGTCAAAACATTCGTATCGTAAGACAAACATACCACAAAGAAACTCCCTACTGTACATCTATTTGTAGTAAAAGTTGCTGTTTGTGTAAATATCGTAAAACAGCTAAGCGGCTTGTAAATTTGATACGACATCCTCGTAAAAGTACGCGCTTTTGTGTTGCGGTGCGGCGTAAATAAAATGTAACGTCTATTAAAACGTTCGAGTTCGTCGTTTTATAGCGCAAATCGATAGGGGCATCCTGGTGGCTGTGGGTGTACGCTGTTGTACGTCACAAGAGATTCACTACAGGCTACAGGAAAAGTTAGTACAGGAACGTGTTCAGTGCTTTGCCATTTGCAAACAGCGATATTGAGTGGCTTTAAAAAAAGCTGGTTCAATTCTTGGCTGAAATAGTTTTTATGGAACCTAATGAACCGTAGTAATTATTGCCATTTGCCTTCCGACTCTTTCGATACGGATACTGAACTGATCCGCACAAATTTGGTAAATGCACCCCAAATTATGGTCTGTAAAGTTTTAAACATTACATTCATCATACCTATATTGTTTTGATTCTCGTAACGTATGTAACAATGGGCTTGTACTATACGAGTAGGTCATTACCTATTTCGAAATACATGTACATCAGGCTCCTGTAACCGAGTATAGACAGCTACAGCGTGGCCTCACACGCGACAAGCATTGTTCTGAATATTTCATTGAAATTCTATTGATTCGTGTCCTACAAACTCTTGAAGGACTTTTGTTTTGTTAGGTAAATTTATACAAAATGTCATTAAGCGGATGGTATTTATTATTTGAGTCTTATGATCAGTGGGTCACCTAAAAGCTACCACATGTACCTATCTCATGATGGTGATAATGATAATTTGAGGAAGGCCCAATACACAAGGCAAGTAATACTTAGTGTAATCCACCAATGGTTTAATTTGGACAACAGCCTTCAGTATCTGAACCGTGTTGTCCAAATTACGAAAGAATTCAAAACAAAATATTACGAAAACAGTCTGAAAATATCCCAAGGCTGAAAGTAATGTCAAAATGTCAACTACCTACCTAGTGTTTTTATTTAAGATTATGAAGCTTTAATTGCTAATTGTGATTTTTCTAATTAATTAAGCCTAGTATGGGCTAAAAATTACTTCTAGACTTAAGTATATCATATTCATATAACCAAGGCCGAGTTTACATTGCATTGCAGACACAATTTCATATTATTTACTATATATCCCGGTTATACTCACGTGTGTATTCGGGAATGCCCGACTAGTTTCGAACTCGAACGGAGCCCTTATTCATGAGCTGGTTACGCGGCGGAGTCGCGAGCCGAACTTCGGAACAGTTCGGCTCGCGACTCCGCCGCGTAACCAGCTCATGAATAAGGGCTCCGTTCGAGTTCGAAACTAGTCGGGCATTCCCGAATACACACGTGAGTATAACCGGGATATACAGTAAATAATATGGATAACACTCACGGAAGTTATTATAGACACAATTTCATTCAATACTTGTGGACTCCTGAGAGTACTCACCTGCATTTCTGGCGCTCCCCCTTCATCTCGTATTAGCAGAAGATAGCTGTGTCCGTCGATAATCACTTCCTTCTTAAATCGCCCACCTGGAATACAGAGAACATAAGTAAGTATCTAGGCACTGGTTTATTAGTTCAGCAGATGAACATCTTTACTGACTTGTCTTAATGTTAATGGGTCTGTTAAGCCGCTTTGCACTTACGACATCAAAGCTAAAGATTTGTTAAAATGTTCAGTTCAGACGATTAGGTTCCAGGATAAACTTCGTATAAGCAACATTGTATATTTTAAGACAGGATCGTTTATAAGGACGGTATTTTCTACTACAGGTACTAGGTACGAAGTAAGTACCTATTTGGATATCATTTGGGTTACGACGATAATAATCAAGTGTGGACTGGGCGTATAATATTTAGGTATAGCACTTCACTCCTACTCACTAATGAAACCCTCGAACCGAATGTAATCAGTGCAATATAATAACGCCCTCGATAGTTCGTTGAACTTTAATATATTAAAGGACCCTGATGGTAGCGCCATCTATTAGCAACGAGAATAAATTGAAAAACAAGTACTGACATCTAGTAAGTAAAAAAGTAACTACACTTTATAGTAGCTTTGCTACTCGACGCTAGATGGCAGTAACATAAACACCGAGTAATAATGTTAAAAAATCCCTTTTTTCAATTTTATTCCTAAGTAAATTACAGTTTTTATATACACACCTTCAGGACTTTCTTCTTGCATGTATGCCCCAGTTAAGTATCGATGGACTAGAGCTGACTTTCCACTGTCCGGAGAGCCCAAAACTCCTACACGAAGTTCTGTTACACCTCGAGCAGCAGTCCATTCTTGACTATTCACAAACGAATCTGAAAATAAAGATATGATGATTTATTTTATTGAGCATTTAATTTTGACAAGAATAATCGTGGCTTATAATAAAAATACTATCTCATCACTCTCATAGATGGCGCTTATTTGAAATTTTCCATTTTTACTTTTTAAAGTTATATTTCTATGTGAAATTGTTTTTTATTACATTATTTATTATGTGGATAAAGTAATTTCAGATACTACAAGTTCGTTTAACAGAAATAATTGGTTTTTTCTAACGCACAGCAAATAATGAATAAAATAATTTGGGACGAAAATAACCCAAATTTCTATTATAGATAGATATTAAATTCAAGTTGGATAACATATTCTAAATAATACTGAATAAATATTCATGTATTGCGAGTAACTTTCACTACGAGATATCCCATTACTTCCTGGATATGGTTAGATAAACCGTGGAATGGAACCAGTCCTGTCATTGTCCCAATCAACCGTGAACCGACGTAACAAGAAACAGGTTTACATATTTATTTACACGAATAAAATTATTCATAATTAGTGTTATCTCACATTCGCTAATCCATTAGCTGATTAACCTCAATTGATATGCTAATTGATTGAATAAACTGTTTGGTCTTCGGACCGTGTTTTGTTATGAATGGGTTGCGAATCGCCATTTAGAATTTTACTTACGTTTCATGTGATTATTTTGTCGAGAGGTTTAATAGCCGAGACCGATCAATCCTTTAAAATTGATTTTGACATGACATTTACGTAACAAAATAAATGAGAACTTTATTACAATAAAGAAGTTTCATATATTTCCGTGAGTTAGTTGAAATAGCTAGACCAAGCGACGGCGACATGCGACAGTCAGATATCTTATCTCTTTAAATCCTATAATATGTATACGAACTTAGTAATAAAAATAGTTGTGAGATTGCTAACTGCGATTATTATCTGTTTCTTACTGTGATGACCCTACATAAACAAAGATCAATGGGTAGGTGTTTATCATTAAATTAATAATGTTTTCTTTGCTAGAGACGTAAGGTGGCTAGGTCAAATAGGGTACTGCATTAATACAAAAACGCGCAAACAAGTTACGTAACCTTTTTTAGATTCATGCAGAGTTCTGATCTCATTCAAGCCAAGTAACTATGGAAATATTATTATTGGTCCCGAATTGTAAAACCTTTCGTTATACCTTGCCAAGAAGTAACACTAAACAGCGTAGACGCCTAAATAA
Source organism: Abrostola tripartita (assembly GCA_905340225.1). Lineage (NCBI taxonomy): Eukaryota > Metazoa > Arthropoda > Insecta > Lepidoptera > Noctuidae > Abrostola > Abrostola tripartita. The sequence continues at coordinate 6,429,298 of HG996494.1, forward strand.
ATTAGCGTCGCTTCAGGCTGCATACATTACAATAATAATATTGTCACACCACACTGAACGAAAAGGAAACATTATAACAAACGCTGGATGTTTTGATTTCATAGTAAAACAATTTTTGTACGAATATTATCTGTTATCGTACAATGTCACGCTCTAGCACTAGGTCCTCTTCTAACCTGTGCAAGAATGTCGAGATTTTATATTCGCTGACATTGTCTTTTCTATATATAGACAGAACAGCTATTCCTACAACACTAGTAATCACGTCTAGTCTAGCAACATATAAATTTAACAGTTTAGCCGAAAATACGGGACCCGTAGATGATGCGTATTTTATTATAGATAGCCTATACCCAGCAGTGACGGATACCGGACTGACATAGTGATAATAATGAAGATAGTCCATGCTGAAACGATACATTCATAATTAATATCTTACATAATATTCACGAAAACAATTATGTAATGTAAAATGTTCTATATTTACATATCTTTTATTATTATTATATTATAAGTATTTGCATATCTTATATATTTTCATCTAGAATGTGGGCATAAAATTGATATAATGCCAACTAGACTGTTGTTCGCCTTTTGAAGGTCGTCAGCTCAATTTCCGGAGCGGGACAAATATTTGGTGTGGCCCACAGATGTTTGCTCAGCCTGGGTGTTTGTACACGCGATTTGTGTGTAAAATAGTTTACTTACATACGTAGAATTCAAATAAGGTAGGTATATACCATAACGACAAAAGTAGAATTGCAAAAACGTGTTTAATTCGGAATCACATGGACATCCGACGAATTGGGGTTTCGTAAAGTAGCTAATCACGTTTACTTTATTTAAAGTTCGACGTCACTAGGTATTGTTATTTTGCAATACAATAAATATAAAAGTCACCCGTTTTTCATTCCATAAAAGCAAAATGTTTCGCAAATGAAGACTTATAATATCGTTTCCAATTAGAAGTCTCCAAAACTCATAAAGTAACTCGTACTTATATTGCAAAAACGTCTCAAATATTGTTATGTCAACTTCCACGGAAAGTATTTACTTACGCAACATATTACGGCCTACTTCTACGCGAGAATGTAATAAATTAACACAAGGATACTAAGTGTCGTACTTATTCGCACACGTTAATATCCAAAGTAAGTAGTATTTTTTCTAATAAGGTATGTACCTATAGCGATCATAAAAATGTTGATAAGATTTTTATTCATAAGTATAAGCTTCTTACAAGCAAGCACCTTTAAACAGGCTAAACAGTGTTTAAATGACAATAAACTAACTACATTGTTTTATGAAATGGGGAATATCATTTACAACATAAATATTTGGTTGTGTAAAAACTTCATATCTTGTAAGTCTCGGATTGTCTTTTAAACTATGTTGTGAAGTGGCTTCTTTCATTAAACTAAACCTCAACTAAACTAAATACTTTAAAAGTAATAAAGCGTCAAGACAGTCGCACTTTCTTCTATTTTCTACCATAAAACGTCAATGCACGCGCTTGATGTTAGATGGATGTCCGGTAACATTTGTCATTTAGTGGGGCTGTGAAAAATGCGAATTAAGTAAACATTTCTTAATTCTTTTTTAACTTATGAGCTCAGTTCTTCTCGGTGGCAGTAACCGCCACTGTTCTCTATGATCTGCATTTATTTTAACCTTGATGTGACATGAGTAAAAATGTAAAATTCGTGGTAAAAACTAATATACAACTAAAGGGTATTTACAAAGTTATTTAGTTTCGTAGTTGGTGCCTAATAATCAAGATTGTAATCTAAATTTCAAATTATAGTGTATTACACTTTCTACATACTAAATTCACACACGAGTCACGAGTTCACGACACGAATACAAGGTCAAAGTCAAAGTATTGGATTATGACGAATACATGTGACGTCATATGACGAATACATTAACTAAATAACTTTTAAATCGCGACATATTTATATTTAGATATAAATATTTAGATTTAAAAGTTTATACTGACAATATCCATGTACCTACGTATAGATATTGACAGTACCTACTTATAATTATGTATAAGCTTTCCAACCGCTATTCTTATGGCCACAAACTTTTAAAGTCACGCCGACGCTACTATATTGTGACATTTTCCGTATCGAATAGAACCAACAATGGGACTTAATGCTGCATCGCTTTGATCATTTTCAACCACTTTGCCATAAAATTGTTACATTCTTCTTTAATAGTAAGTTTTGTAGAATGGCTCTTAAAATCTTACTTCTGTTCCAGCATTTGGTACTGTTTATAGCCATAAATCGCACTTACGCAAACACTGAGTCTTGAAACAAATATCATTATATAAGTGATAATATTCGTGCGCCGAAAATAAATTGGCCGATTGTTTCACTTTCAAAAATAAACCCGTTATCGCAAAGACACAGTAACAAAGTGCTGCAATTGAATCAAACATTTTAAAATAAGAGATTTTTAACGCTAAATGCTAAACTTAAGCCAAAAAGTAAACAGAATTGTAGATATCAAAGAGTTCTGTCACGTGTATGTAATTAAAGAGGTAGTTTCCAATTGGTTCTAGTCCCTTATCACTAAACGAGTAAAGATATAAACGTGTGTTCGCGCTGTCGTTTGAGCTAACTAATAAGACAACTTTGTAATTAATTTCCCACTAAGATACTGTGAATCCTATTAAGAGAACGGTAATTGTTACTTACGTTTGTAAGTATCTACTCGTGTAAAGCGAGATAAGAGTACTTAATATAAAGTTTTACTAGGTTGTTTGAGTAGGTTGTTGTACCTACTATTACGACTTTAAGTTGTACTATTGATTAGTTTTTGATTGTAAGTAAAAATGTCTGAATCACCCTTTACGTTGACTTCTCTTCATGCACAAAGACATTAATAGGACAGTATATTTGCGAGTAAAGCCGGGCTAACTAGTTTTTTACGAGCACCACAATAACTATAAACGAAACTTTAATGTACAAAAATCCAAGCACTCCAAAGACATTTTACGACATGTTTACAAGCAAAGGAATCGCCATCATTAACGTATGTTCCCGTACTAAATAACTTTTATGGCTAACCAGATGACCATAAATCAGTTTTGTGTATGGGTCCTTTATGCCGTGCGCCAATCGCATAGGGTTAAATTAACATTCATGGGTTGAGCCCACGGGGTTTTATGGCGTCGTCAAGGTGTGAAACGAGAGCTTAATCGTGTTTTTTGGCACTTGAAATGATAGGGGTTATCTTGTACCGGCTCTACTACGAAATTTATGAGGCTCCTTAGAAATCAGACCTTTGGAAAAAGTGTCTGTAGTTGTAAGTACATATTAATACTTGAAAACAACATTGTATTTGTTTAATGAAGAGAACAAACAGTTAAATGGGCCGTAAAATTGCTTGAATAGTCGTACACCAACAAACCTGTGTTATCATTTGTAATATTCGTAGGATGCTAAGGCTGAGCTAGACTGAAGAGTGCAAGTGTAACTGAAGTACTGAAATAGTAACGATCAATATCAGACGGAACCAAAACTGTGTTCTAATAAACCCGGATTAGCAGTACCTACTAGCGTGTAGCTTAGCTGCAAGTAGGTACAAGGATAGCTCTGACTGCAGTTTCACCTTCAAACTAACACACCTTGATCTATCCAAACCATTACATTTTAGTATTTGTCAAGGGAACTAGTCGGTCTTAATACATTGGAATGTGTTATAAGGCTACTGTCAAAAACCCTCCAAATTATGGATGTGAATTATAAAAGAAATTTGTTCTAATATGTTTATTAATATTAATAATTTTTTTTGCTTTTGTCATTTACTTACCCTACTCATTAACGGACGAGAATCAGAGATCTATAATTTAAGTACCTACATATTTCAATGTTATTCAAATTGTAAGAGATGTTACAAGCATTTATCTGAAGTATACTGATTTAAGCGTTTACTTCACTCACCTCAGCATTAATCGAAAAACAATGTATGACTTCAAATTACCCTTATTTCTGCCTAACCCGGAGACATGTTATGTAACTTACTGTGTGAAAATAAAATATTTTTGTCTAGTAACCTTAGTACTACACAGACGACAGTTTTAATTAACTAATTGACCTTACCTAAATCTAGCGTTAATTGGAGCACAACACGAAATGGTTATGATTTGAGAGTCACCTTGACCCTGCCCACTGTCAGTGTCGACTGACGTGTTACACGCGCCTACGCCTCTGAGCATAATTAACGAAAGAGTAGATCAACTCTACACACAGCAAAATATTTATTTAACAGTTATCTTTGTTACATAATGTAAGTTTGTGTAACTGACATTTAGGTCTACACAAAAAGCATTTTCAATTTAAAAAGGCATTATTGGCTTCTTTTAATAAACTTCTAGACTTAGACTAGAGTTCTATAAAGAAGTTTTTATAAACTTCTGGGTTTTACGAAAAGTATTTAGCTGCTGATGGTAAAGTCACTCTTCATATTTACTTTTCATCATTGCTAGAAAGATCGTTAGAAGATTCAAAAAAACGTAAGTATATAAATATAAACAAACAAAAATAAAACAAGTTCATGTAGAGTCGTTTTCGTTCATAATGTCTATAAAGGAAAAAGAACTAAAAACAAAAGATAACTATTAGATACTGTGTTCAAACTTTTTGTTTGTTTGTTGTCGCTTCGTACATCGTTGGATGGGGCTGGGGCCCCGGCGTATCGTGTGATGGGAAGCGAGGCGGCGAAGCGACAGTATGGCTTCCTTCCGTCGCTAAATCACTGCCTGCGTACCTCCTGTTAGAAGTGAGCAAACGAACTGAGCTTGTGTGTTTAACATTGTATACCTACGTATGCTTGAATTTACTTGTTATATCTTAATGGAAAGATAATAAAGGATATGCTGTAGATAATTAACAATACAAACTGTAATTGCTATTTCGGTGGTGTTTATAATTGAAATGAGTGTTGAACTGTTGGTCTGACATTCGGAATTTTGTAGTGGTTATGATATTTAGCGAAGATTCTTTGCGTACAGTTCAAATAGGGAAGGTTAATGCAGCATATTTTTTAAATACTTACGAGTATCTGTCTGACACCATTGTGCAAGCAAGTAAAGATAGGATCTATTTAAAGGGATACATATTTGCCAAACACACGGACAAACCCTATATGTATTATACAAAAACATCACTAGTTTCCAAGACGCTTTTAAACAAAGGTTTCCATATGACTTAACTTAGCGACGTATATTGTATAATAACTATTCTATAGGTATCTAAGAACCAAGCAAACTGAAGTCCACATTCTGTGATCTACTAAACTAACTACTGTAACACGATAGTTAGAAGATAGTGGATTCGCAAAGTGTAGGGTTTCTATTGAGTACACAAAACTGCTAAGAGCTTTCAGTGCCAGTATTGGATTACGAGCCAGCTTTAGTAGGATTGAGGTATTTAATTTACACAGTTTCCAAGGAAATGGCATTTACCGTACTTTTTCTCAGACAAAAACGGTAGACGCATTGTTGAAATGATTCCAGCTATTTATTCAGTCAAAGATATCGTCAACCATTATAAAATACTTGAATAAAGTAAGAATAACACAGTTTTTGTCACAGCTCAAGGTTAATCCTGCAAATTGTATCTCATTAGTTTTAATGCGAGGTCTTACACGTCTGAATGATTTTCTTTTAGTCTGAACTCTGATTTAATGTCCAACGCTTACATTTAAATCGAAGAGGCTAATATAAAGTCTTATAAATTGTAAGACGTTATCGTAAAAGCTATCTGCATCACAAAATACGATTACCTCTTTATAGTTTTATGTACTCAATTGTCAACATGGCATCGATAAAAACGAATATTATGAAAATCGCTTAGATTGTTAATTATGTTAATAACTTATTTACTGTCATCTTGTGTGTAAAAGGTATTTATTGGAGATAGAAAGCCTAAGTTATGATTAAGTGCACCAGCAGCATAATGCGACAAAGTCCGTTTCTTTTATCCAGCTATCGGATAAAAATCTCTTAATGATGTCAGTTCTATGCTTTTATATTATCTATGCTCTTTTATATTACAAATGCACGTTTTAAGGATAAAAAGGTGGTAAACTTACCTACGATATGGCGTAGACATTCTTAACGTCATCATAGAAACGTAAAAAATTGTAAGAAGAAGGAGAAATGACAATTCCCTATGAAATCGGGCTTTTGTTGGTCAGTTAATATAATACATAGGTGTACATAACAATGAGCACCACAAATTAAAGTAAATATCGAATAACCTTATTTGTTTATTACCTAGCAGCTGACTTTAAATTGAATTTGATTCAAGTTTAAAGTGAAAAAGAGATGTTCCGCTACAAGAAATACATATATCAGACCCATTTCCGATAGATTTACATAAAAAATCTGTTGAATTGTAACTTAAATTCGAAGGCAAATTTACTAATACTATCTTCTATAGGTTCTTACGACCTTAACCCAACGGAATAAAGTCTAAAATAGCTAAAACTTTATCATAAGCAAATACTTCATCTTTGTATTCATAGTTGTAAATCGTGCGTTGCCTTGTATTTGCAAAGGAACAGTGACATGAATGGAGAGGGCATCTGTCTCATTCAGGAAGAATTTAGTACAAATTCGTTGAATAAGATTTTTTTCTTCAAGTGGACACACGCTGTGATGGTTATGTGGGTGTCTATTCATTTGAGCACGCATAAGACCGCCTACGATTCAAAATTAGAATTAGATATAACTGTACATAAACAAAAAAGATATTAAAAAAATACAAAAATTTTAAACATAAAATTAAAATGTTCAATGGTTTTTTCTTCTAACCTAATTATTTAACAAACCTGAGCCTGTAAAGAACCTTTTCAAAGATAAAACAATGGAAACCCGACGCTTTTAAAATGACAAAAGTCGTTTACAAAGGATCTGTCCGCCCACCTCGCGAGCCCTGGCCAGAAGGCCAAAGGTCATGAACAGAAGTCAAGTGGAAACAATCGACTCAAAGGCACAAAAGGTAGGCTACGCAAACAGTTTAATCCGTTTGAGTTAGAAAGTAAAGATCAAAGAAGGATATCCTTTGATATTTGAGTAAGGGAATCTTGAATGATAATAATATTGTAGTCATGTCGTGTATTTTTGTCAAGATTTACACAGAATTATAGAAGCTCATGTTGTTGTTTTTAATGAAGGAATTAGATTGCTAGTGTACTTTAGTATTCTCCTGACATACATTATTATTCAGACAAGTGTTGATATCGGCAACGCGAATCAGAACAAACAAGAATCACATAAATATTGATCTTAAGTTCCTAAATCGAATACCAAGTTCCACCGTTATCTATACTAAATTACCTTAAAAGTTAATCCAATTAATTATCATTATTATATTGGCCGATTTGGAAACATAACCAAAGCTTAATCATGCATTAAATCAAGACCAATCAGGCATGTCGTTATTTTTGTCGTTCGTATTGTCCAATTTACCGAGTCATGGTCAGCTATCATGGTAGTACTTGATTCTTGTTTCCTTCAAAATGCTCTAAGTATGTAAAACAATAAGTTTTCAACCTTTACAGCACAATGGTGCGTGACCGTATCGGCCTTGTTACAACTAGAACATTTATGTTTCAATGACACGCTTAAATGGTATTTTAATAACGATATTATGTCATTCAATTGTTGTAAGAGTCATTTTGTTGATTGGGTTTTGATAGCACTAATTTAGAAATAGTATAATTTAAAGCTAAATTTATCACAATAAATGTAAACGTCCATGGCTTGATTTGGTCATTTCTATGTAATGAAAGGGCAAAACAAGCAGGCGAACGACCTGACATCTGCAATGGGCGACAAAGGTGCGTTGACTTCTCTTCTCGTTGAGTTGTCAAAAGGTTGACTGAAGGATATAAGGTCAAGTTCAATCAAATGCTCATTTGCACGTGTTTGTTTTAATTAAATTTGTTTAATCTTCCATGAAACAATCGTATCGCTTGTGCTTAAGCCGCAATCGCGGAGCCTGTGACGTCACGCGTCGGGAGCGCCGGCGGCGCCGCGCTGATGCATCTTAAATTAAGTTGCTATAATAACATTAGCGCTGACCAACATGAGTTGCAATGGTTGGCACTTACAAATTACATCATTAAAGAATAATTCTTTAGCCGTACAGATTGTAGGTAGTAGGAAGAAAATATCGAATACTGAGAGCCAGACAAATGTGGAATTATATAAAATTAATTTCTTTCCAAACAAAAACGTTGAGAATGATGTCAATAAATAACAAACAGTCGATACCCTATACATACCTACATAAAACAAGTTACGATAAGCTGTTATGACTACAATTTACTAAAATTACAAATCCCATTGTAAGAGGCATTATTATAAAACTGCAAATCGGTCTTCGCACGCAAACATAAACCACCAAAGCTAGCCTTTACATCACTTATATAAAATAGTAGATTATGTCAGAATTCACGCAGCAATTTTTGAGATTCACCATAACAAACAGGTAGACACTGATTGGAATTCGTTTTATAACCATGTCCTTCTAGATGGTTCCTTCTAAATGTTCGCTAGTGGGAGAACACAGACGGTCATAGTTTGAGTGTGAATAAAATTGTATAATTAATACTACAATGAACAAAAGAAATTACAATTCTATTCAAAAACCTTGTGTAGCAATTTCGAGGCTGTTACCCGTCATCCTTGACACGACATGTTCTGTATCGCTTGTTTTCATGATAATTTATATTCGCTTTTAAAACAAAAGTTGAATAATAGTTTCGTGTTTTCTCTAGTTTCAAGCGGAATGTACGAATTAAGCAAATGGAAATTGTAGTTTTGTTAAAGTTAAATTAACATATACTACATAGGTTTTTTAAAACAAATTAACTTGCATAGAGGTCATTATAGTCTAAAAATTTAGTAATTAAAGTGACAGGCAAATTGCCGTAGGAAATTTCGTAAATTGATATCGATTTAAAGTAAAGGTAAATAAATTTGAAATTAATAAACCGACATCCCTATCACTTACACATGAATATTATCTTCATTTAAAACAGTGATTCCCAAAGTGGTCCAGGTGGACCCCCAGGGGTCCACGGGAGCCTTGCTGGGGGTCTACGTAGGCGTCAATAAAAAATGGGGGTCCATAAGATGTTAATAGGGGTCCACGAAAATTTATCTGCATATAGTTTTTATAAGGGCCTACCTATATTGTTTTAAGTACCTAACTAAGCAGATAACATTTTAATCTGGCAAGCGACTCTTACTTGTCCAAACTTGCGTATTCGATATTACAATTTCGTGTACAGACTTGCAAAGCGCAATCCGTCCGACAATGCTTAGTGCTTGTTTAGACATGATCTTGATCAAGACTATAAATACTCGATGCCAAAGGCATGCTCATTTATTTGTTTCCGGAATTTCGAAAAAGAAGGTGTGAGAAAATTTATATTAGTGTTCCTAGTGCCGGAGAAAAGTAAGTACGTACCTTTTTTTTGTTGTACCTAGTTCTTAAGTATTTTGTTTCGTGTACTGGTCGGTTGATAACAAATGCTTGTATACAATGTGTCCTAGGGATAAGTGACCGCCCGGCGTATTTAGAATATTTGTACAAAATTAAATTAAGTAAAGACGCGTGACGTGCTGCAGTTTTTTTACGATATTTCCTAAGTTTGTTCATCTTTTTCCATTATTTTTGTTTACTGACTAGCCGACATCATAATTTATCAATTAAAATCATTAGACAAAACTAAAATGTAGTAAAAAAATTACTTATATAAAATCACTAAGGCCGCTAAGTCACAAATGTAAATATAATTATTAATGATTTCGTACAAATATTCAAAAAACGCCGGGCGGTCTTATCGCTCGGACACATTGTATATAGCTAACTTAGTAACTTACAGATATTTTAATTGTCCTCTTTCGATTTGAAGACAAACACAGCACGTTTTATTCAATTGTTTTTTCACGAGAGGACTGCCTCTCTAAAAAGGCCGAAAAATCAATATTGCAGAGCAATTACTGTTTTATAAAACTACTAGCGCGTGAACTCATTGATTTAATGAAATTTTAGTTATTGTTTTTATGGTCACTTTTTTGGTCAATTTGGGATTTCGACTTTTATTTTTTCCTACACAAATATGATCAATATTCGATACTGAGTAAACTAATTTTTATTTCTACTATTAAAAAATTGTGGTAAATTAGGTATTTAACATTGATATCGCTTCGTGAAAAAGTCTGTACTTGTCTTAGCGGTTTATTAGTTGGTCCCTTTACAAGCCGTAATACTTTTTCAATATAATGATAATCATAATAATATAAAGCTGACAAAGGCTGCGTTGTGCTACCTATATTCAAATAAAAACTTGGTTACTATAACATTTTTTTTTACAGGGAAGGTAACTGATACAAAACATGGCTACAGCAAAGAAAAAATGTCGACAATACAGTGTCGATTATTTGAAATATGGTTTTGTTCCATCAGAGGCAGATAAACACTTGCCCATGTGCCTAATATGCAATAAAGTTTTAAGCAATGACTCTATGAAACCATCAAAGCTCGAAGATCATCTAAAAAGGTGTCATACTGATAAAATGGGTAAAGATTTAAAATATTTTCAAACATTGAAGGAAAAATATGAAAAGAGACCCACCATGCACAGCATGTTCGCTTCAACATCTCAAAGTAACGATGATGGCTTGCGGGCATCTTACAATATCTCATTACTAATAGCAAAATCTGGAAAACCGCACACTATCGGAGAACAATTAATTTTACCCGCTGTTGAAGAGGTTTTAAAAACTGTTTTGCACAAATCTCCATTTGACGTACTAAAAAGAATTCCATTAAGTAACAATACTGTACAAAGACGCATTGATGAAATGAGCTCTGACATCGAAAGTTTTTTGTGCAATCATCTGCAAAAAAGTCATTTTTCTATACAACTGGACGAGTCAACGTTACCCGGTAATGAAGCATTATTATTAGCATATGTCCGATTTATCATGGAGGAAGAAATTCACGAAGAATTGCTATTTGCCAGAACTTTGGAGACTGACACTAAAGGCGAATCAATATTTAATGTCCTGAGTAATTTTTTTACGGAAAAATCGATTCCATTTACAAACATTATTTCAGTGGCAACAGACGGAGCTCCTGCAATGGTAGGGCGATATCGTGGGTTTATAAGTCATCTCAAAAGAATTATACCAGGACTTACAGCTATTCATTGCGTAATCCACCGACAACATCTTGTGGCGAAACATTTAAGTGACAGGTTGAACCAATCTCTTCATTTTATAATAAACGCTGTCAACAAAATTAGAAGCAATGCATTGAATACGCGTTTATTTGCTCAATTGTGCGACGAAAATGACGAAGACTTCCAACGACTGCTCTTACATACTGAAGTACGCTGGTTGTCGAAAGGTGCATGCTTAACGAGATTTTACTCTGTTTTCGATTCCGTATTAGAGTTCTTAGAAAGTAGAGATCCAGATTTAAAAGAAAACTTGATCAAATTCAAAGGAGACATTGCGTATTTGACAGATTTGTTTAAAAAATTTAATGATATTAACTTGCAGTTACAAGGGGACAGCCTGAATTTAATAAAAACAAAGGGGATAATTTCGGCTTTTCTTGGGAAATTGAAATTTATGAAGCAAAACATTAGTCGGCGCGAATTATCTCAATTTCCAAACTTGTCGCAGGTAGAAACTATTGATGAGGATATCCATACCTACAGTCAACATTTAAGTGCCCTGCATGATGACTTCAAAACCAGGTTTGAAGATATGCTGACGATGGATATACCACCATGGATCGTAAATCCATTTGATGAAACTGAAGTGGCCAATGTATTATTACAAGAGGAGCTGCTTGAGCTAAGCACCAATGAGGAGCTGAAGGTGAAATTTAGAAAAGGCTACCAAACATTTTGGCTGCAAGCAGAAATACACGAAAAATATCCTGGACTGTGGGAAATCGCAAGGAAATTTTTGATAGCTTTTCCCTCATCATACCTTGTCGAAAGAAGTTTTAGTGCCGTTACAAACCTCTTAACAAAAAAAAGGAGCAAACTAAACATCACAGAGCGGGGGGATTTGCGGTTATTGCTCACAAAAATAAAGCCAAACATTGATCGTTTGCTGACACTCCATCAAATACATCCTTCCCATTAATTAAAATTATGTCCACAACCTATAAGTATTACCTTATTATTATTTTTTTGTAATTATTTTCTTTTAATTAATAAAATGTTATAAAATGTACCATTTTTCGTTTTTATTTAAAATTTAAAATTTTAACCTATCAGAATATAGGGACGGAACTCAGAAGCGACACAATTTTTATTTTTTGTCGACTTTAACAATGTGGTAGGAATGTAGCAGCAGGGGGTCCACCGACACCAGTTTAATTTTGAAAGTGGTGCACGAGAAAAATAAGTTTGGGAACTACTGATTTAAAACATTGCCAAATTGAATCATATTTTCCATATAATAAGAACTACTCAATGATTTATTAGAGAGAATACTGTGCAGTCTAAAAGTAGCAGGTACGGTCTTAATAGGAGTAATTTTGCGCTAATTTAGCGAGTGTCTCGGAGTGGCTGTCAGAGGAACTGTCAGCGTTAAAAGCAAAATTGTGCCTAGTTTGACTATAAAATTTGTATCTTTTATGACTACTTTTGACAGATTCTATTACTTGATGTGATTTCCAACTAATTCAATATATCCATCACTGCCACTCTGTTTCAGCGATCCTTACTGAGTGCTTCGTTTATACGCATTTAGGCGGCACCGAGTTTTAATAAGAAAAATTTAATATTGTATGAAATATTACCTATGTTCCTTGTTGATTTACATGGTTCCCCTAATTGGAAGAGCAGATCTTGAACCGAGATAATGCAAAATGACGTTTTTTTTCTTAATGCTATAAATCTCATATACCTAACCAAACATAATTATTCAAAAATGACGTTGGTATCAGTAATATCAAAGTTAAAGGAGTTTATACTGAACACACAAGCAAAAAAACAAACAGCCGCTTTACCATGAACTCTTAAAACAGGACAGTTTACCATGTCGAAGCGAGACGCGCAGTGTAATGCGGCGTCTTGCTTTCACAACGTCAACTGTCCTGTTTTTAGAGTTCATGGTAAGGGGGCAGTACTGTAAAGTTTATGACTTGTACCAAAAGGCTTGCGTCATCTGGCGCCACATGTCATGTCGCAGGACACTGATTAATTGATGCACAGCATACGATACTGTCAAGTGTCGCACCAATGGTGTGAAGTCTAATGTTGATCGTTTGTCTTTACTTAAACACAATACACTTATAGTACTTTGTTACTGATAACAAGACAATGTATTTGAGTCTTTATTCAGTTTCCTTGTTTATCTGCTTGTTGCCTTTTTCCATAACTTAACCACAGATCAGATCGTTACATAATTCTTATTTGGGGATAGCTTAAAACCAAGGAAATAATATGGCTATTTGATCCTGTTAACAAATGGAGTTCCAGGTAACAGATATAATTAAAACATAGTTTACTAAAGTAATTTTCAGCCTTATGTTTGATAGAGTTTCAGCTTGCTATAGTAACTATACATTATAAATTATCTCACCGCATGAATCTACTGCGAAATGTGTTAATATTTTTTTGTCTGTCAGATAACAACTTTTTCATAACATTGTTTATGGGCGGTTTCTAAGCAACTAAAAATAAATAAAACACAAAAGGTTATATAAATAAATAAACACGTTATAATCACGCAAACAGTTATAAGCAGTGAAAACGAGCTGACCACTCCTGTAGTCGAGGCACTAGATTTATAGGTAATTAGCATAAAATTGTTAGTTGTGAGGCCACATCTTTTTTAATAAAAGCTGTTTTTATGATGAGAACACGTTTTTAATAGGGTAGTAAGGCACTCCGTATGGAAATAAAATAGGTATCAGTAGTTTGCTTTGAGCAGATTTTATGGCCTATAAATAGGTGTGTAACTACGTAAGATAGGGACTTCAATGTAAGCTTTAATTATATACAACATTTATACCATACATTCAACTACTTCCAAGAATCTTGGATAAGAAATAAGCTTGACAATTTTTTCATCTCTTTCTAGATCAGTATTGCAGAAAATGAATTTCTCGTTTCATTTTATCTTCATCGTTTATTTTGCTGCCATATTATCGTGCTTCGTATTTAGGAACGTCACAAAAAGCATTTACGGTGTATCAAAATGATTTCGTCTCGTTTCATACGAACTGTATTCAGTGATAGAAAAAGGGGTTGGATAAAAAGAGTGTCGTGTTTTGCGTAATGCGCAGCAAACCGTGAAATGAGGTGATGTCGCGAGAAAGTCGTTAGGTAATAAATAATAAGATATAAAATCGATAGTATTATAATATTTGCAGGAAATAAATTCGAATCGCATAATAAAGGCTTGGTGCTTTGCAAATTAAAATATGTAGGTATTGCAGACTAGATACAGAATAGATAGCGATGTTAAGTATAGCAGCTACATCTATGGATAAACACGAACAGTTGACCAAAACAACGGGGCTCACTATCCTCTTAAAAAAAAGAACCGTCCCATCAAGAAACTTAACATCACTTCACTCAAAAAAATCGTAGCAGACTCGAGGCAAGATCTTAAAATAATTAAATTAAACTACACAATATCGTTCGGTTGATGCTTTGTTCTTGCAGCATCTGCCCCAGTTTACCTGAGGCACATCTGCCCACCAAATAATGTGGCATTGAGCCCTTCGCGAATAGATTAAGGAAGCTTTGTGTGCTGCGAAACCGTAATCTTGGTTAGCGGTGGGACAACGTCGATACTGATGTCGATAAATCGAATTAAAAGCATGATATTAGGATTGTCTTCATGAAAACACGAATTGTAATTCTGGCTTGATTCTAATTATTGTATGCTTGTAAAATCCTTATTGTTCTTAAAATTATTATTTGAATTAAACAATAGTACCTAATGTTCTTTCAAATAAACTTGTTATGATTTTGGCTTCTTATTGTCATGACGATACACTGTGTTTAAACCTTTTTGGTCTTTATATAATTGAAATACGAATTGTAGTCTTTACAGCAAAATACGTGCTTCAAACAATGGTCCGCCATTTTTATTTTTTATCAAGATAATTCAGCTGTTAGAATATAATTATGTAGAGGATATAAAGTTATAAACGTTTTTTCATTCTTAAAGTACCTACTTAGTCTGTTAGAATATTAGAATAACTAACGATTGTATGTAGGAGTAATTAACCATATCTTTTATCGATAGATATACTAAGGAAGTAGAGTAGTGTTACAAGATAAGGTTAGGTAACGTGAGTTCTCAAGGGCTACCTACTTAACAAACAGCAAATATGAAGATTTCGTTCTTTGTATTTCTATATATTAATTTGATATCTACATTACTTCGATTTAATTACTTACATTTTATCGACTACTTACTTGTTACGAAACTGAGTCCCAACACTTAAACCACTTCTTACTCTTTCAAACATTTCAAAGCATAATTACATGTTTCCTGATACGTGAATTTTGCGATCATTATTAAGCAATTTACCGGCGGTTGCTATGGGAACGCCCACTATTTCAAACCAGACCCTTTCTGCTAACCCCGCTGTGTTTAACAAGTGAAAGATCTGTTTGTGTTTAAGATGCAAATAATTCCTTTCTGGCGTTAATTGATTTTATATTATGACAGACGACATGTTGGATTGTTGATGCATGGGAAATAATATGACGCGGACGTGAGAGTGCATGGAGATGGATTCGTTTGGCTTTCTGTTTTATTTGCGCAGTGCTATTAACCGCGGCAGAGATATGAAATGGTATGAATTTAATTTATAATAAAGTAATAGGGAACGACTGGAGGAATCACATAACAAAACCACCCTATAAAGCGTGTCTAGCTCTAATAAACAGCACCTGCGGCGTGTTTGCGACGGTAGCCATAGCATAACCGGTGACAGGAAACTATTGCGAGATTATGTTATGGATTCCACTTGTATTGAACGACATCAAGAGTAACAGAAAATAACTTTATGGATAATAATATTAGTACAGTGAATGATGAATTCAATTAAGAAACGTATCATAATTTTTTTTTAAATAAAATTACTTTTGTAGCTCTACTATACGTTAGTGTAAAAAAATAATCGGGTGATTGAACCCATTCGTTTATTAATAAAGGAGAATGCCCAAGTGACTATGACACTTAGTATCGCTATAAAATCTTTTGTGTCTTAATCGAATGAAGCTTAATTTATAGCTTGATTCCAGCACTTTCAAATACAGTTATTATTATTTTGATAACTCTCCGGAATCAACGGCAATTTTGTGATGAATAACAAGAAATGACTAAATAATGCTGCGCGCGCAATTGTACCTAACGCTGCGCGCGCAGTTGTAAGTAGGTACCTAACGCTACGTCGCGCAATCACGCTAGAGATGTTATATTAGGATGATATTTAGGTATTCATAATATTGAATATATTAGTTAACTCGTATTAGGATACCATACCTATTACTGGGTATTAGTCAAATATTAGTCAACGATTCAAAATTCGCTACTCGCTTTTAATATTAATATTAAACGTTGCTACCTATTCGGTTGTATTTCGCGTGACGCGACGTTACACGGATTAGGCCAGTGATCGCCAGCGCGGTAACCGCCTGCCAATCGTAAATCTTTGCTGACTAATATTTGACGAATACGGCGTATTCGTAATATTTACATTCGCTTATCCTAATATGAATACGAGTGGCTTGTATTATAATACCTGTACCTATTAAGAGTATATTCCTTACATCTCTAAATCACGCCAAATCAATTCGCACTTACTCTCTAAACTAACGCGTAAAGTATCTAAGGAATATCGCTGCGTTATTCATTTCTAGGAAAAAACTGGAATCGACGTAACGTAACGTCTATCACTTCGCCAGAAATTCTATTCTTTAGAAAACCACTATTTAATAGAATGAATCGAAATATACCTTTCTACTAACCTAAAATATATAATATAGGAAACTGAAATAAAAACTGAGTGTAGCATATAATTTATTTAAATAAAATAATAAATGACATGAAAGAGTATTATTTATTTTAAAATCATAGGAACTATTAAGCATATTACATTTTCACAACCTGGAAATATAAAATGTCTTGTTTTAGCAGTAGCACGCTTGTATCTACTAAGTGTAGGTAATAGTTGGTTCTTGTTGCCTTCTTTGTGGTTGAAACAATGATTCCTGTGGAAGCGGTGGTAGCTCAGGAGCCTGTACATTCTCTATTTCAGCACCAGAAGTATCTCTATTTGCATCCTGTTGCAAATGTTGTTGCACATTTCTTCTAGCTGCCATCCAACAGGCTTAACACACTCTTTCTAGATGTGGAACCTAAAAATAAGACATTTCTGTATTTTAGGGTCATGTGGGTTCTGTTACATAACGAAATGTACTAACTATTAACTGGGAAAGAAAAGATTTATCACAGACAGACTAGCTATGTTCTGCAGTTCAGTCAAATAGAATGCAGCCGGCACTATGTGAGAATATAAGTCAACTATGCCGCTAGCCTCCAGTCCATCTATGACTTTTCCTCCACGGTGCGTTCCCTAGTATCTGGTGAGAACACCACTCCACAACACATTTGCATTAAAGGAATGAAGCTTTATGTAGCATCAATAAATTAGTAGGTGTATAGAATGTAGGTATTAGTGGAATAGTGCAATGATGTTCACACAAAGTGCAGGCTGCATTTGATTTGGTCAGGACGCAAAAATCCTTTGATAGACATTATTTTACAAAGGTACCTACCAAATGAGGAGATATCCATTGAATTATAATATTCCTTTCGTCACAATATATAGGCACTCTTGATGTATGTGTATGCATTATAGATACTCCACATGCAAAACATACACTAGTATGTCCAAACTCAGGAATTGTTGCAGGTTCTTATAGCCTCTGGCAAAGCTACTGAACATTCAATGCAAATCACGCCCTCACGTGAAACCTGTAACGTCAAATAATTACATCTTTTTAATATTGGCGATAAAATAGTTTGCATGTTTCATTTTTAGAAGCAATCCATTCGATACTTGATTTTTATTGAATGATGGTATGCCACGTTAACTGTCCTACGAATAAGGTAACAATCATCACGACTTACTGGTGTGGGTGCAATCCAAGATGCTAAAGTATTGTAGACAGAATCATTAACTTTGCCGACGACTGCCAACGTATAATATGACGTTGTCGAAGTGAACAATTAACAGACCGTGGGTTTTCCATGTTAACTAATACAGTCTCTGTCTCACTATCACTTTTCCTTATTTTTGTTGATTGTAACTAATCACAACCACACAAATAAACATTCAAAACAACAAAAGTGCAACGTGAATAAATAATCAAAGTAAATAATGACAGAAGCAGTCATCAGTGTTGCCAGGCGTTTTGATTGATTAATCCAAATGTAATCGATACTTTCGAGCATTCGAAAAGAAACCTAGTTTTCTTAGTTTTAGTATTTTATTATTGAAATAAATAATTTAAACACGCAGTCTTGCTCCCTTAATGGAAAACGATTCAATAGCTCATTGTGAGCTATAACAACAGCTAAAGACAAAATAATCGAGTAAGGCAGTAAATACCTGGTCTGTGAGGTAAATCCCGTACTAGTCGCATGATTACTATCATGAAATACACTTTGAAACGTTCTTAACCTATGGTCAATCTGTTTTTTATCACCTAGTCTGTGGGCTATACCGGCTCCCGGTATGACCTGTCAAACCGCTGACTGTGCGCATACCGGGTCCTGGTATGGAACCGCAGTACAACGCAGTTCACGTATTTCGCTTATAATTCATTTTTTTTTACTAAATATACCAACATTATTTATGCTTAATATGAAAGAATGAGCTAGCATACACACAGTTATTGCTTGGTTACGTCGAGTTTTTCCGCATTACCTTCATATTACACATTAAACCTATTTTAATTATTAAAATACCACATGAGTGTGTTTTCCTTAAAAACAAAAGATATTTTCCTGGAATCGTTATGTTTTATCGATTATCAAGGAATTATCTCTTATTCAAATTAATTACTTAAGAAATGGCAACACTGCTTTCCTCTTTTCTAGGATTTAGTCATTTATTATGCTTTTTACTTTATCAGAATTTATCCGGAGAAGTAGAAGGGTAATAACAAGTTAAAAAATTATTATAAATAAAAACAGGAATTTTCAATATATTTAGCTAATGACACAATTCAAATTTTAGCGATACCATCCGTGGGCATTCCCCTTTGGGAATAAGGAACATTTTGCAAAAACAAGTTTTATTGCCTATCTTCTAAAAATTTTTTTTGTGAAAACCTGCGTAATGACGTCAATTTGATATAATTTATAAACACAATTTCAACACTTCGTATGAATAAACATACATAAATTAGAAGTATGTATTCTTACGAATAATTACGTTTGATACCGTTGGCATGTTAACGGTTACAGAGATAAAAAACTGTCTACTAACTACCTTTCTGTGTCTACAGCAACACGCACTTATAAAACAAACGTTTCAGTATAAAGTAAACTTACTTCAGATGCAACGCGTATAGTTCTTAAATCTTTAAGTAACGGAAATAAACATTAAGTAAACAAAACTTGAAATACACTACCAAAAAAATAAAAATAGGGTTGAGCTACAAATATAAAATATCGATAGTGCAATGGAATCGCGATTTACGATTCAGCTCGTGCGGTGCGGCTAAACAATGGCTTCCGTTTCCTGCCCGCCACGTGCGCCCGCGCACCGAAACATTTGAATTAGGAATTCACGTAATTGGACGAGATAAAAATCGAGTTATGTATGGTAACGTTTTAAAAATATGTGAAATTCATGTTACTTATTATCATGTTATTTAACGAGATTTAGAAGTTTATCGATTAGGTTCATAGCTCCATGTTCATGTTCTTTTTCGGCAAAACTATCGGATTACTAACTAAAATACGGTATTGTTGTAACAGTCGGTTGGTATGTAAGAAAAGTAAGCAAACGAAGTAAAGACTAAAAATATAAGTGATCATAACGGAAAATTTATAAAATACACAAATAGGATTGCGCAATATGAATCCAAATATTATTTTACAGCACATAAATTAGAAGCCACAGTTTTATTTTGAGATGCAAAAATAATATTCCTTTCAAAATTCGTTTGATTTTTATGGCATGTTGATAGGAGCGTGCCAATAGCTGTTTGTTGTTCTAAAATACCATAGATTTGATATCTATTATTTTTTGTGAACGTGCGAGGCAAAAAATAAGCTTGATTACAATATTGTAGTTTTCCGCAGAGCTTACGACGCCTGTCCAAACGCAGATATTTTGCAAGACTTTTACTCAATTAACACACAAGACAAACCTCAAGCTTATGAAGTAAAACGAAGTATTATCGGATCTAGAATACAGTCCTACTTGAATAGATTTCCATTCATCTTTTTCTATTTCAATACACAAGGTATGGGAATCAGCCTACTTATTGCATGCGCGTATTACCTCTTGCTATACGCTTTTCAATCATTGTTGCACTTTTATTCGTTTGTTTTACTAAGCTTACTTAAGTCGTGAAGAGGTGTTTTTCAAGATTTTCTTTTTCCTGTGTTGTGCGCTTGTGACAGCCTTTGTTGGACATAAATTTACAAACGATAAACAGCTATCGAAACGTTTAGGTAGAACTTAGTAGGTATATACGTGGAATACAACCTACACTGTATCAAACAGTACTCATTAAGGTACAGTCAGAAACATTCAATGACTACCTATACATAAGTTCAACCAATACCTATCTATATGTAAATATGCACTCGATATCTCGCTTCATTTGTCGGTTTGCATCAGCATTAGGGTTGACACGTAATTATAGAGTGGTAGTGGTAACTGAATTTATAGGGGATTATGGGCTTAAGAATATCAAGCCGGAGGAAAGGAAAAAAAATAAGCAGCACATGAGATGAATATTTCCATGCGTCTCTATTAAAAAATGTCTCCTGAAACTACTTCAATTTTAAATTTACAACACTATAAGTAAATTATATTTTTGTAAGCTCTAAAGAACCTGCCGCTTTGGCAGCCATAACTGGTTAAGCTCGACGATCGATTGACCTGCTCTACACAAGTTAGATTTCCAATTAAGGTTATCTAAATAGTGTTTCAGTTTAGTTCGAAACGTTTTCACGATCCAACTGCGAATCCGATTTGGATAACATTTGCCGGAGGTAATTAATTCACACAAAAGGCATGATACTCTTTGAAATGGTAATTTACTCATTTTGTCAAAATTAGATGTCAAACGAGAACTTCATCTTTCAATATACGAAACTTGCGGATTCTTAAACCTTTTAAGCAGAATTAGCCTAAAACATTTTTTAATATAACATCTAGGTTGAAGGGATAATATAATTTTTTGTACACATAACCGACGGATTTAATTATAGACTGTATTCTATTAAGAAGAATCAACTAGAGGTTTCAACTAAAAACCTGTGGTCGTATAATCTAAAACTTGTATGGACAGCCCTGATTTCCTGTTCTTTCAGTATCCGCCGTGCGTTCATTTGCTTTCATTTTGACGGGACCGCTTGCATAACGTCAACGCACTAAAATATGCCAATTTGTAATGTCGGTACGTTACAATATTTGTAACTGTAATGTATTAAAGGAGCATGTTTTATAATGTCCTAATGAGCATTGACTGTATGACGACACTAAAGAAAATTACGTCAAAGTTATTTAAATAATTAATTGAATTTGAGATCCTTGTCTTCTCCAGATCCAATAAAATAAAAGCAACCATCGTCTGAATATTCATTCAAGACGGAAATCTTGTATCGCTGTTATAAATGGTCACCAATACAAGGCATGACCGCAACAATATTAGTTCAATATATTCAGTTAAAGTTAGCAACGATTCGTAGAAAATCAATCATAATACGAGTAGTTTTTGACTTTAAATAGATACTAAACAGCATTACACTGGTCCTTATAAAATTAAATATATCCTCAAATTGCATAACATAAATAAAGCTGTGTAATGTCTAAACATATCAGAAAGTTATGACCAATTTCCTCGCTTCAGAGACTTAACGAGTTTCTATTGTAGTTATAAAAAGGGCCGGTGCAACTAGGTCGGCTGTCGTGGCGACCTCAGTGCTCAGCAAATGGCTTTTCCGATTGCACACCGCCACTAGAGTTGGTAAATGTGTTGAGGATAGCGAGATATTCCCGTTTAAAGGATTTTACTCGCAGATAATGGTATCACTGTAGTTGGTTTACTGTTAAACAGTCCATTTATAAGCAATGCCCGATACAAATGATTTAACAAAAACGTTACAACGCAAAAATAAAACGATCAGCTCGTGATTAACATTCTATGTTGAACTTAGGTTCAGCAAAAACAGCACTTGAAGTCTTGGAAATAAAACAAAACCTTTATCTAGGTTTTAGTTACCTACCATTTTAGTAGTTTCAGTTTATCACCTAAGCTGATCAAAAGAGCTGCTTTTTGATCCAGGTTTTTCCCATTCATCTGGTAACACTATCAACGGCCTATTTTCTCTTTTCTTCGTTTTAAAATTGGAACGGCTCTTTTTCCGTTATGTTGGATGGATGCTTCCTTTTTTGAAGTTCATGCTCGGATGGTTTCGAAACGTTTTTATTGGTGTACCGTAAGTTTCGATTCTAAAATAGTCATGTACCTATTCTCCAGTTGATAATAATGGGTGCTAAACTTTGTAACAGGTAACATTAAAAATTGACTTGCTTTATAACTTTACTCCTAATCAAAACTGACAAAAAATTGCCAGTAAGAAATATAAACTTCGTCACTATTAAATTACTATAATTAAGTGTATTAAATATTATATTAGTAGTTACTACCTATACATATCTTATCACGTTGTGCACTGAAACTAACAATGCACTGAGCTGAGGTCAAAATCAATGTCATATACAACAGGCATGTGAGTCACACCACTAGTCTGCAGTGAGTAGACTTCATTATGACGAATATAATGGATTTAATCGATTACATCACTGATTAAGATTTAGTTGCGTCGGCGCGTTTGTTTATAAGATGTTTGTTTTGAGTTCTGGAGCACATTTTCTAGGATTCTCAAAGTTATTCCGTGATACATTCACCTGATTAAGAGATTGGTCTTACCAGGATCCTAACTCACGTTAGATCAAACCACACGCATTAGACTTATTTGATCCGGAAATTGATCCCGGGAGTGTCGTGGGTAACCGGATGTGAGGCCGCAATATGCAGAGCCTTTTCAATATCGTAAGCCCCTTGTGCTGACCCCAATAAATTGTTAGAGGCGTAGTCGTCTTCAGTTGGGAATGGGTCAAAGTGATGAAAGGAAGCGAGTGTCTTATCAGCTTCTTTGAGCCAATTATTAAATGACATAAGTTTCGGTATCGGTACAGGTTCTTTTGTTAGTTCCGCCTAAATCGGTTCTGGAGTGAATTGATGAAATACAATATTTCATCAATTCACTCCAGAACCGATGATAATTTTTGTAGTTCTTCGTCCTCACGTATCAGAATTAGGGTAGTCAGTTATTTCATTAATCTGAGGAAAATTAGGCACCATACGATTTTCTATGACTGAATCCCATAAAAAAAAACATACATTCTGTGACAAACAGTTCTGATAAATTTCGCGCTTTTGCAGATAATTCTCGCAGAATATTTTTTCCCTATTTGAATCTAATTTCAAAATATTTATTGGTGGAGTAGCTTTACTTGCCTCAGCTATTCGCTACCTCTACTGCTTGAAACTTGAGCTTATGTAAGCGTTCGCCGTGTAAGCCGACGTTAAATGAATTTATTATGAGCACGGAGGGTCGGCCGCGAGAAACTTTTGCAATTTTTATAGTTGGCTACCAAATATTTCGTTTCTATACAATGGCGTTTTGTCTTAGTCAATCAGGCTCGTGAGAGAAATTTGTGAATACAAGCTACTGTGTATATTATGAACACACTGGTATGTCAAAACTTAAATACTTGATGGAATATTTGGTTTGAAAAAAAATATTATATCATAGTATCATAGTTAATATTAAGAAAAGCCTAAATATTCCAAGCAGGGGAAATGTGTACAACTTACGAATTCTCTCTAAAGGGCTACCAAAGACAAGTCATTTATGACGGGATCTAGTTTATCTTATTATAAGATGTTATTTATCATACCGTGGCGCCATGACAATAATAGGTTCATAATATTTACTGAGCTACTACGGAAACTTTCTTATCTGGTAAATAAACAGGTAGAAGTTGCTACCCATTCCTTTGATGGGGGTCCCTAAGACGCTTACGTCACCCATGGGAGGCGTAAGTTTACCCTCAGTGGCGATGCTTTAGAGGCCCACGAAAAAGATCTTATTTCAGCAGCCAAAAGTCTTATTACGACAATAATACGCTACATAAAATCCAACTGCCATTACCTTAACTCGGTTCCATAACCGTTTAGTGAAATTGAGAGACATTTCGCGTTAATAGAAGGTGAGAAAGGTCATTTATATTCAAGGTTGATGTAAAAGGGGCGCGCCAGTATGGCAGCAATTGGACTGCATCCAATTGTCTGGCCTGACCCAATTCCTCCTATGTCGGGTCACTAGATTAGGTGGGTAATTTGCATTTATATGGAAGGTAATAGCTTCCAGATATAGTATGTTCGTTCGTGTTTATGATTTCATGCCACGGGCAAATAATAAAAATCAATTATTGGTCGTGGTTGTTGTATTTCCGTAAAAACTGTATCTGTTGCTGGCCTTCTAACGAATTATTCAATGGCTCGGTAAAACCATTTTAACTCTTGAAATAATAACTCCTAAAACTGTATAAGACTACATGGTCTCAACTCTCAAAACTAACGCAATCCCGATCGCTTAGAGACAAATTATTATTATCCTACTCCTAAATAAAATCTAATCTTCTAACTGTCACATGCACTAACTATAGAATAAAAAATAGCTAAGTCGAAGTTGTTCTTACTTGGACAGCATCCAATATTGATGTGGCTGCTAGGCAAATAATCTCAATGCACATATTACGTAACCTGTGGTAAGTTCACGCTTCAGGGTATTGGATTTTAAGCTGCATTGATTGGAATAGCGTGACTATATGAAATTTAGATATGCGGTGTGAATTATCGAAGCTTGTGTTGTTCAATTAGAGCTGCATAATGATTATACTTATTAGAATTCTGCTTTGATCGATAACTTTGCTTGTTAATCAGTCAATAATACAAGAAGTACGGATTTTCCTAACTTCTTTGGTAGCACAATTATGTGAGTCATATTAAAAAACTTTACTTCAGTTGCAGAATACACTCCGATTCACAAATTAAGTACAAGATTTCTAACGTGGAGTGCAAGATTTACAAAGTAGATATAATAAAAAGAAATACTGTAATCACTAGCCAAAACTGTCGAAAAATTTCACAATAATATTTTTCCTACGTGATGTCTGCCAGTGAGAAAATTATTTGAGATTTTAAAAATAAAGCGAATCTTTGACGGGCTTGATTCTCACGAGGTCGTGAGCTTTGCGTTTATTTTTTCTTCATGGCCAGGGCTGAAAGTCGTGAGGCCTATCGGGTAAAATGTATGTAGGAACATACTCGTATAATTCCGCTTGTACTCGAAAAGCCGGAGAGGTAGACTAACATGTAAGTATGTAAAAACACCTACACACCCACATTATACCCCATAGACAGTATGCCATTACCATGGTAACGATCCTACTGTGACTGAAACATCTTCAACAGAAAATTGAGAATGTATACGTACATGATCCATATATATTTCATGTTTTTCTGCAATATCAAGTTCGAAGTCTAACACGTGATTCACTTGGCGCATCTGCAAGTATTTACCGACGGAATTTAAACGTGGGAAAAGATGTTGCACGAAAGCATATAGTCTATAGTCTATAGTAATAAAAACATATAGTCTATTGTTATAATAAAACTGTGCTAATTTATATATAACTATCGATTTTATTTAGAAACAATTTATTTTATCAAGTACCTAACTAATATACTAACTTTTCGCATACATTATGTATGCGAAAAGTTAGTATATTAAATATGGATAACCATTGCATATATATAATATCAGGTAAAAACTCCTTACAAAAATATCATGACATTTAATTGAAAATTTGAATTGTCAATAATTAACAAAACAACCCATTTATGAATCAAAAGGAAAAATTAATGTTCTTTATTCAAATCGACATCCGAGTACCAATGAACTATCAATTCATTTACATAGAATTTCTGTTAATATTACTTACTTGGGAATTTTAATTACGGAACAAAAACACCTATTGATATAACCGACATAAAAGAACACATTAAATGGTAAGTCGTTGTTTTTTAAAAGGGGTCGAGTTTAATTGGTTATAATATATTATAACGTCAAGTGTGACATTTAGGTTGGCACGCGCTTGCCAGGTGCATTCTGGTAATTAGTGTTGTCCGTTGCAGCGGAAATAAAGATTTAGTCGATTTTATTGTTATTACTTAGATCAATTCGATAGTGTTTTAATGGTTCTTTAAATAAAGTCATAACAATTTTATTATTTAGGATTGGGATATTTGTGCATTAAATTGTTTTATAAAAATGGTTAATTGAAAATGATTTAAAATATTGGGTTAAAATATGTAATACGTGAACTAGAACAAAGTTAATGTTGGAGGGACTATAAAAGTAGAAAACAGAATTCATCATGTAATACAAATAAATATTTCAGCATTATGTAATAATTACTTGCTGAATGTAATGTAATTACTCAATTCAATTAATCTATTTCAGTTCACTCCAACCAGTTTCACTTGCAGTGGACAAGCGGTCGTTGCATGTCTGCCCTCCAATTAACTTTACATACCTAAAAAGATTTTATCGCCGCGTTCATCGATCTAAAAGTTAATCAAGTCTGAACGCATCTGATAACGGGTGCCATAGATTCGAAAAATACGTGTTATCTTTGGATTAAGCTCAAGTGTTCATTAGAAATATGTCTGTTCATTAGTATTCCTACTTAATACTGATATATTTTCAATAAGTGTGGAAGTAATCAATCTTGGAATTGTTTAAAATCCATTTTCGTGTCTCGTCCTTTTATCGAATATTAAAGTCTTCAAATTAAGTTGAATCGTTTATGAACTAAGCATGATGTACCAGGTATTGAGTTTGTATCTGTTTGCTAATTTAATAGTATTTTTATTTGTATTAATGATTCGACGAAGGCGCTACAGAATCTCTTGCGATTTTGGTTAACAAATATTGACGAATTGATATTAAAGTATTATTGAATAACAGAATACCTCATCAATATTTTATTCGAAAGTAAGACGTGGAATTTAGAAGCATTATGAACTTTATAAGTTGAAGTTTTATAATATCAATAACTAAACATGCCTGGGAGAACACCCGAGACATAAAACCATTAGACCACATGTGACCTACAAAACCGCCATAAATGCACAACATATGTGTTTTTATTGCGGATTTGCCGTAAAAAATATTGTCAATTGTGCACCAAGAATACTAAAACAATGTAGCCAACAGACATTACAATAACCTTGGAACATAAAGTCACATTATGAGGGTACGAAACAGTTGTAATAACAATCAGTTGATCTGTATCAGGCAGTTTAATTAAAATGTTAAGGTGAAATCGGGTAACAAAAGGTGAATCGAAAGGAATTGGCACGTAGAACAACAATTTAATTCATTGGATTTTAATTGCTGTAAACAAATGATCTTATTTTAAATCAGAGTACCAGTAAATATAGCTGTTTTAAGCAAAATCTTGTCTCAAGGTACGTAGTAAAAATTCATGAAGCGATGGCACAAGAAATATGTCATGATAACAATGGTCTCATCTAATAAGTAACTGCCTAACCATGCTCAATTTTATAGCTAGTGACCATTTTAAATGAGACATAGAAGCACACGAAACAATGCTTAATGATGTCACGCACAATGACGTTGTGCGATGACGTTGATAACTTGAAATGACCAAATGTAACAGGATGGTTTGAAGAAAACATACGTAGCTTTGGCGCAATTAAGGAAGATAGTCTCCAAAAATCCCAAGGGGACAAGAAAGGATTTTTCCAATACGTCATTAGTTCCAGCGGAAGTTTGGAATACTCTTGCAGATTACAATATGCAAACCAATGAGACATAGAAATATGGTTCGCTTTACTTCCCCATTAGTTTAAGACCACTCCGGAAAATATACTCCTCAAACAGTACTAGTATCCCTCCAGTACTAGTATCGATCCAATTAGATTTTTGTGCAATTCCTGTTCACTCTTCACACATGAACTTGTTTTGTTTTTAGAAGCAATTTTACGGAAGAATAATCTAAATAGCTAACAACGAATCAAATATTACGCAGTATTGCAGAATACGTGCGTGCTATGAATAATTCAATCTGAATAGTTTTCTAATAACCGCGCTACTGTTATTACTAAAGTTTAACGTCTTTTTTCTTATCAACTTCTTACTCGACCCGATATTAACGTAAAAAATCAATAGATGGGTTACTTTATCGCAACCATTTACAATGTTCTCGATGATTAACTTAATGGTAACTTGGGATTTCTTAATTACTGTAGAAAAGATGTCATTAGTAAAGAAAATGAAAGTCGTTTGAGCAAAATAGGAGCCATTATTATCTTAATGAGTACCTAGTACGCAGTAAAGCTAAATTGTGTGTATTTTTTTGATTGAAATTTTGGCAAGTCCTTAAAAGGGGAGGGAGGCCCTTTTAATCCAGGGTTTGAACTACAATTCTAAATAAGGGCAAAATGAAGTAATTGCAGTATTTCCGTTCATAGTTATACTTATCTTCATAAAATAAAAAGCTAAAATTATATTCACTGAAATTGTCATACTCTACCACTCACCGGATTTTCTTTTTTCGTTTACGAGCACTAGCGACTTCGTTCTCTTTACCCTTAAAGAGCGTCGTCTTATGGACCTCATTAATGCTTCGGGCATCCTCGAAAACCTCGGAGAGTCCACTCTCTTCTCCGGCATGAAAAAATTCTTTACCGCCAACATTGTCATTTTCAACAATCCAGTCTCCACACAAGTATTGAACTAATGAATGGATTACATAAATTCCATCTCTATTTCAATTAACTCACTATCTTGATCAATGTCGTTCGATTTGTAAACACAAAAAAACTGATATTCTTAGTCGATTTACAAGGTCGATTAATTCACATTAATTTTTAAATTGATTGATATCGCGATTTAGTTTGGTTATTAAAACCAAATCGTTATTTGTTCTCATCACTATTCCCAATGCGGAGTAAGTACATCCTGTTTGCCTATTTGGTGGACGTAATTATTTTTGGGGACGCGCGGTACGTCCGTTCACGGACAGAGCGCGCGGTGAACTGGCTTCACTTGCTGGGCGTACTTGGAGGGGCAAGGCTCGTCGTGCGGGTTTGCGAATGTTATCTATCTTATCAGAATTTACTTAGTCTCTGAACAATACGGTCATTAAATTTACCGTAAGTTGATAACCGCAAACAAGGTCGTGTGCTGAATGAATGAAGAGTGTATTGGGCTTTAAACCTGATTTAATGGAAACCAATTCAGATGTCTCTATGTTTCAAGAGGCCTTAACCATTATACGTTAATGATGCCCATACATCGGTGGAATTTAAGTAACAGAAGACCTTCATATACCGTATGGTCAAATTGTGTTAAGATCATAATTATACAAGTATTGTATTGTTAAGATCTACGAAGTTACCTATTTTGTGTAATACTTGTAAAGATTTTATTTATTGTGAGTTTATTTCCAATTGCCTACACAGAATTTATTTTCGAATCGCTCACCGGAAGTAAACAATCCACATCTATAGCATACTTTTAATATTATTATGAATCATACGCGTGCATACATTATCCTCATTCTAGTTTCCTTTCAGGGTGGTCAGAGAGTGCCGAGCGTTACCCATATAGGACCATAAACGCTTCCTGTGTCACCTGCAGATCCATATGAGGAATGACCGTAGCTACCTATTACTCACGATTTTATTCTTAGCCTACAAACAAAAAACGTTAATCAATCTCTTTAAATAGGCATGTATCTACAAAAGTAAGCGAATGATTGAGGACGTTCAGATTCCAGTATTATCATTATTGTATGCTCAATTTTTAAGCCATATTTTAGCATTGGAAGTGAACCGATGCTGATTCGTTGTTCCAGTTAGTTATTTAGGATGTCTTAAGAACTGCTTTTATTTTGAATTTCTTTGTTACTCTTTAATAGATTGACCGATTATAAACTCACAAATACAACAATAATAATAAAGATTGGTACCTAACCATATATGGAATACGCAGATAATTTAGTTGTGCCAACATCCTGAAATACAATAGTTCTGCCCCCTTACCATGAGCCCTTAAAACAGGACAGTTTACGATGAGGAAACGAGACGCCGCGCCGCGCGCCGCTACGAGCTGTGTAATGCGGCGTCTCGCTTCCACGACTTAAACTGTCCTGCTTTTAGAGTTCATGGTAAGGGGGCTGTTCCCGGTAGTGAAGGCCAATATTCCGAAGCGACTGTTCCCCGTCTGTTAATATTTACTTTTAAACTGGAATGTGCAACCATAATTCCTTTAATTCACGTCAATTTGGTTTTTAAACACCCACGCTTAATGCTGTAAGAACTTGCCATGTTTAACTGCAGAGTATTGAGTCATGCCCAAAAATATTTCGATCTGAGAAGTATGAAAAGTATTTGGGTTTTAGCCGCTTTTAATTCGTACTGTGTATAATTGAAAGTACACAGTCGTCCAGTTTTATACTTAGCTTCTCTGCAATAGATGGAATGCTGTTTCTATGTGGAGAAATACAATAAGAATAGGTGCTATTAAACTGAAATCACCATCAAATATTTTAATCCACACCTTTTTGTTGGAGAATTAAGCATGCTTTTTAAGTTCTGCCGTACCTAAACATACGAGTAGATAGCGAAAATTTTGCTAAACCGCTAAATTAAAATATTCTCACACGAGTGACATAAATTGACCTACATTCATCATCATTATGCTACAACGGGCATTCCGTTCATTTAACATTTGTGCCGCGCCTAGATCGAACCCACTCCCTCTATTGTTGTCACGTGCTAATTAATTTACCTTTTTATAGTTATGAGCTGTTTAGGGCTAGAGTGCAAAATGTTAAATCTATTCCCCAGCAAAGTGGAAGTTAGTTCCTTTGATATGTTCCCTAGCTAAAAATAGGCACCCCGTTTTCCATAAGCATCCTTTGAAGTGAATTCATTAGATAACATCGTAAATATACAACGTATTTAGGAATTATGTTAAGGTACGTCGCAAACGGATGCCAAATTATGTTACAGGGCCATTATCAGGTGGCATAAACAACCACCGTGTAGAACACAACAGGATCAGGAATATTCATGTTCAATATGCATAATGAAATTTTGCTGATGAATTTGTAGATGTTTGTAGAAAGAAGTGAAATAAAAGGGTAAAATGAAAATTTAAGACGTACCTAACAATTAACCTTTAACACTCAATTATCTTTCCCAAGACAACATCAACATCGTGGAAAATTCTAGAGCTCCCCTTACAACGCTCAAAGTATCAGCTTCCAAGAATAATCCTTTACAATTTAAATGCTAATGGCAACATTAACATTTTGGGCAGCTCAGCGTTTCTAAGATATACGTACGGTACCTTGTTAAACCTGAGATCATACTTGAGATGATATTCCGTGAAACTACACTAGATGCCTCAAATTTTTTGCGAGTTGCTGTAATGCTTTCGCTTCAAAATACGCAGGTAATTTTATTAACCTAAATACTGTACTTGGACTTAAAACTTTGTTTACAGTTTAAATATGAATAAAAATGAACTGAAAAAAGTTTTCAAAGTCTTGAAAAATGCCAAGGGTCGAGTCTTAATAGTAGATACAATAGTTACTGAATCGGCATCTTCGTGTTAGAACAATTATATAACAGATATAAAACCTAAAATAATTTTCGACAAACTTCTAAACCTAAAGGATACTGAGGAACGAAGGTAGATAAAGTAATTTTTCAAGTGAATAATAAAGCATTTATTATTCGCTCGCTATGACATAACAAAGCATAATAAAGCGCTACATCGTTTTATTTACAAAATTCCTTTGAGTATCGTGCAAATTCTTATCGCAGCATCGTAGTTGCACGTTGCGGCTCACGTTTTGCATCACCAACCATTACAACCTGACGTTCCACTCCCTCTTTTGTTTCCTCAAAAAGGAGCTAAAACGTAAACAAAGATGCCTTTTGAGATGTCTTCGTAAATTGGACGATGTTGTGCTAGTACTTTGTTTTGTGTTTTAGCTTCGTATTCCTAGCAGATTTATTTTTGGTCTGTTGCTAAAACAGAAATGTTGTATGGAGATTATATAAGAGGTTAGTCTAACAAGCTTACAGAAAGATTGTACAGAATTTTTAAGCTTAGTAAAAATATCTCACTTATTAACCAAAAAAAATGATATAACATTGACAATCTTCTAATTAAATACACACTCGCCTTTTTTATGGTAAGATCTACTAAATCCTGACACAAAAAAGCTCTTGCAAAATAATTTTTTTTTTCTTCGGCAGAAATTATCTTGTAGTCTACTGTATAATCATTAACAAAACGTGGTCAAAAATAAAAGCTATTCCAATTATTTTTACACCGAACACAATAAGTTGTTGTGTAGGATGCCTGTTCTAAGAATGTGAGAAAAACTGAGGAAGACCAGCTGCCTACTGCCTATAGTACGTAGTCATTGGGCGTCGTTGTAAAGCGAAAAAGTCGCTAGATCTGTTAGTGTTAAAACTATTATCGTTTTAAGAACTGTTATTAGCTAATGCGTACACATTATTAGGTAATAGGACGTTCTACGCATTTACACCATGTTATGCATTCAGCTTAGTTAGCTAGTTTTTCTCCATCCATGCATATACTAAGATTAGCACAACAACTATTTATCTACAGAGAGACTAACTATAGTACCTACTAGGAACTTATAACTGACTTAAGTTGAAAATTGGCTTTGGTTTGTCTTCAATAAATATTTCACTCGATATTCGTGATAACTCGGTTTGGTAAGATCCGACAAATAAAACGAAAACCTTATAAATTTTTAGGCGACAGAAAATGTATTGTATCTTGAGGACATTTATTAGACACAGGTGTAAATATATAATCCTGTACCTCCCATACAAGCAGGAGCATAGCAACTGGCCATGCATCAAACCTGTCCGTTTAATTGTAGGCTCAATTAATTCAGGTCGTTTTGGGAATGCTGTCCTCGCCCACGTCAAAGTAGGACTGGGAATAGAACCGGTTGAATCCTCAACGATATAGTGCTTTCCTCAATACTTTGTCTGGTCGATAAGAAACGACAAGTAACGAAGAAATAAAGGTTTGATATCTGAACCGGCTTTAATAGACTTGTTTAATGGTGGAAGTAATAGAAATGAAGCCCTTCTATCCATATGCAAATTGATCGTAAATATTAAAAAAGAATAAATGATTTCAGTAGAAAAGAAGATCCAATTGATTTGAATAACTAGATTGTTGATTGAAAGAAAAAGAAAATAAATAGTCCTTCAGAAATAAGTAACTTCAACAAAACTAGCCCTGCGATGTAAACTAGATCGGAAGACGTCGTTAACATTTCAAACAAAAACAACTAAATGCCAATCACTCATTGAGAGAACTAGTACAACTGACTTCAAAATGAATGGTAAACTGCTTTCAAAGTAGGCAAGGAGAGGGACTAATTCATTAAGCTGTATATATAAATGGTTTTTGTGTCCCAGAGCTAATACTGTGTAACTGATGTTAAATAGAAAAATATCGTATTAGGAACTACTAATATCAAAGGCATATTCTCCAACTATGGTTAAATAAGATTTTTGTAATGTCTACTAAAAATAAACAAGACTAATCATTCAATATCTGCCTTAATAGTCTAAAAGATTGTAGAATATAACTATAAATTAAACTACGAAAATCAGTCCCAAATATTATTGTGAATTTAGAAAATTGCTTGAAAGGAGAAAACAAGGCAAAGAAGAAAAATATGTATTATATTCACAGCTTGAAGGATAAATCAACAAACATGTTTACTATTTAATACCACGCTTTGTGTTTACATCGTGCGCTATTATAAATGTGCATATGCACACTTTGTTTTTTATACTTAAGTAATACCAGCAATATTGTGAACAGGGTAAGGAACTCAAGAAGTCTCTAACCTTTAAACGTATTATTCGAACCCGATATATTTTTCATCGAAACTAAGATATTTGATCAGCCAGAAACCAGTCAACACTCACTAAGTTAAAACGAAGAGCATACTGTAGCTTTGAAAAAATATTAAATCCTAAGAATTCGATATAAGACCCACATTCCGTCTACCTACATTCATGCCAAATTATGTTACAAGCACCACTTCTGATACCGACTAGAATGCTATATTAATGTCCAATTAAAACTGTGCAGGACCTACAATAGAGCCTTGTGGCACTCCGTGTAGGCTGCGTCAGAATAAAGGTAATGTTACAATTAAAACTAGTACATAGTAGGCCTCATTGTACCTCCTACGCCTACTAGGTACAATCAAATAGAAACTGAATAGCAATCGTATGCTTCATTTGGTTTTTTTTCGATTCATTTATTAGATCAAATAAACGAAAAATGGGAGGTTTACTTTACACCCATCTTACGATCCGAACCGATCTGTAGTTGCACAGAAGTTATTCTCATTTGTTCTGTTTCATGAATTACACTAGTTTAAAAGTTCAGTTGAGCTTCAATTAAGTTCAAGTCATATAAGTTGGCAACTTTGGACCTGACAGCTTTCTTCCTAAGGTGCTGACTAAACTTACTTGCCTTGAGCCAATTTACTTGCAAATTACCTTAGCAAAGATGTTCTTTATATGCGTGGGGTGCAAATAACTTGGCTTATGAAGGTAAAGTATTGAAATAAAACGAACGTCTAACGTGTAAGCCTCTGGCACTGTTAAAGATAACCCGCCTACGCATGTAAGTGTAGAATGGAGTTGGAATTATTTGTATTCTTTTTAAGTTCTTATTCAATAGTCGATAAAATGACAGTTTCATTCCATCGTTAATCATAGATTTATTAACATTAAGATTCATTTTCAATTTTGTCTTCAACGTCAAAAACACATTGGCTATTTTATCTATCCTCCAAAAAGTCAGGTGTGTATTACTAACAACCACAGTGTTAATAAAAAATAAATGAATGCGAAAGTAGTAAAAAGGTGTCAGACAACTTAAACACGAGGCATCCAATAATAATTTGTGATCATTTTCATTTAATTAAATTCCTCAAAATTTCTCACCCCGAGTGTTTAACGCTTTTGGCCGAATAAGTCATAATTAATTAGTTTAATAAGGCCGAAGATCGAGCTCAGTGGCGTGCCATAGAAGAGGCCTATGTCAAGCAGTGGACTGAGATAAGCTGACGATAATGAAGTCATAATAAAAAATAGTAGTTTTACTAATTAATTTAGGTTTATTGTAGTGTTATTATTAAGTTTATTTCTACATCTATAACATGGCAATGGTGCATATTGCGTCGAAGTAGTTACTTCAAAGTGTGTTTTGGTATGCTAAATTGATGAACAGTTCACGAATTGATCACCAGCTTCCGATGATGACGATGCGTATGACGATAAAAGTACCTGAAACAATCATATAACATGTTAGTACCATTTTAAACCCATTAGAACTCAGTAAAAGCGTCATATATGGGATTACGACGTCATAAACAGAATAATAGAAACATCTACGAATCTTAAATAGATATAAGTATTGTATAAAACCTGGTCATGTATTTTTTACAAAGGATAAATTTACGACTTTGGCCACAGAAGGCAATGAAAGATTTTACGACTCGAAGGGACGAATAAAGATAAATTTTAGAGTCATATAAAAGATCCCTTTCGATACAAAATTAGGGAAACAGCCGTCAATTTTAAATGCAACGTCAATTTAAGTAAAATATACTCTATAGCAAAGACATAGCGAAGTTATCATGGCAAAGATTTTCAATTGGCTACTATTAAATTTATGGTAATTCGCGATTATGCCTGTCATATATTTAGCAAATGGACGAACTTATCAGCAAGAAATTTCATTTTGTTTTCTACGATTCATTTTACAGTGCCAAGATTGCAGACTAAACAAGACTGCAGTAAGCCAATGCGTATTTTTAAAGGAGACCAATATGGAATGATCTTGCCAATACGAGCCGCACCTTTGCTCGTTAGACTTACACCCACAATCTGTCGTTGGTTATAAGCTTTTCCGCATTCATGGGCATTTAGCCCATAAACATCAGAGAATCGCAGAACAAGTTAAACTGGACATTATTACAGAAAATGATAGTCACAGAAAATAAATCATGAGAAAACCACAGTGTACGGATTCAGGTAAATGTGCTACAGGTACTGCTTAATATGCATTACCCTGAATAGTAAGGTTTCCTACTTTAATAAGATAATAGCACTAGTTGAAGAGCTGAGGCCTTGAAAACCTTCCTTTGCTATTGCTATCTGACTGCGTTTAAAAATAAACTTGAAACAAAACAATAATGACAGCAAAATGAAGGGCAACAAGTTCTTTTGGCTGATGTAATAAAAATAGACGCTAAATATGTTTTTGGACTTTAATAAGTTTTAACTGATGTTGCTTGGTTATCGTTTTTGTTTTGTTGTTAACCGCCAAGTATGATATATAAATGTTCGGTATTTATATCTGCATTAATGAGCACAAATTTACTTCATAATTCTTTGAATACTTGATTGAAGCACAGAATTCAACCTAGGCTAAACATCCTTGCATTGTAACTTAAATATAAAAGACAACGAACCTACTTATTGTCCACTTCATGTTTGCCATGACTCTTTACTTTCCCACGCCCTTCAGCGACACAAACGATTATTATCATCATCATAATGGTAGTCATTAACCGTGCAATGTGGACTTACATTCAGCAAACTGTTTTAGGAAAGCTGTAACGATGTACGTCCATTAAACAGTGAACTTCGTTTAAGAATTACTTTGGTTAGTTTAAATGGTGTGTTTGTCCAATGAACTGTTTTCTAAACCACAGAGGAATCATGCCTAACTCATTTATCAAATTTAAATGATGGGTTGATTTTATACTGGTAGAATTTTGTGGTCTAGCTTTTTATTAAACTTAAAGCGGATGAAGACGACAATTTTTTATAAACAAGGACCTTTCATGGATTTCAACAGCAATGCATATAAAACAACAGTTTAGTAGGTCAACAAGGTGTAGCCACGATAATAAAGCTCTGAGCCAAAATACATTGGCTAAATCGATCTATGGCGACCTACTTCCAAGTTTCAAACAAATTATTAATTTCAATTTGACAAAGGTTTATTGTGACGGCAACACAGGTTTTTACTCAGCGCAGAGACACCTTCATTTAATATTTAATAGGTTTAACGGTTGCACGTTTGCGTGACTTTTTTAAACACTAGCTAACCGCGTCTTCCATCACATTACCGGAATAAAATCGTATGTTATTCCCTAGGGTTCAAGCTATTCCCATATCAAATAACATTACGATCGGTTTAGTGATTTAGTCATGATGAGGTTACAAACCAATAGACAGAGATAGTTTTGCATTTATAATAAGTTAGGATAAGGTTAATTAAATTTGGAAGGATTGTAGGACATTTACAGAAAATGTTAACTTTTAGATATTTTATATCAGCTGAGCATGGTATATTGTCACATTTAAACATGGTTTGAATACGTTATCGGTACGCTGTGATAACGTTAATCAATTCATTACCGTAGGAAATTGGAAAAAATAAAATAACGACTATATTAACGAATACATTTTCAGTCCTTGATATAAAATTGATTAGTTTGAAAAACGCTTGTTTAAATTTTTTCCCCGTGCAAGAAATTTTTGACTTACCATAAAAAAAAATCCTTGACTTATAAATGTAATCAGTATCCCACATTACGCGCGAACGGTATCGATACAATAAATAATCGAATAATCGGCTCGATCAAAAATCATCCACTTGTAACTAATACGGGAGGTATATGGTCGTAAATTGTATCTAGTTTTGGATCGTAAAGTACTCGGGCCCTGGGTGTACGTGGCGTATTGATATTTATTAAGAAGGGTAAGTTTTTTCACCGACTTCTTGTTACAAAAGATACTATGAATACGGTTACCCTTATCAATCTTTCACAGTTAAATCGTTTCGAGTTTAAATGTTTTCGTGTCGTAAGCTTGTGAAAACTGAACAGAGATTGCAACACTTCGTCAGTCAGTTTGTCTTAATTTTAAGAACAGTAAACGAGCTATGGAGATAGTTATGCTCGGAGTTTCTTTGCGCAACAAGACCCAGAATACGGAATTTGTCAATGAACTAGAGTCACCAACATAGCTCGAAGAATATTCAAGTTGAAGTGGCAATAGGCAGGCCACATCGCTCGAAGAACCGATAACTGCTGAGGAAGAAAAGTTCTCGAGTGGCGACCAAATGACGCACCGTTGGCGGCCTCTCACTAGATGGACCAACGATATCGTCAGAGTTGCGGGCAACCAGTGGATGCAAATGGTAAGTTGCTGTTCATTGTGGCATTCCAAGGGTGAGGTCTTTGTACAACAGTGGTCGTCTTTCAGCTGATGATGACGATAAGGGAAATCTTAATAGATATTTAACCTGAAAGACAACGGATCTGTGAAGAATATAGATACTGGAAGCACGAAACAAATATTTTTCGGCATAATATTATCTAAAATTATGCTCCTTAAGGACATCCGAACCAATATGCACCCATAAAAGAAAGTAATACACCTTTCACATAATATATAAAGACGCCCTACGTTATTTGTTATTCATAGTAAGTAATTCATGATAGTAGATAGTCGCTATTGTTTTGTATAGTGGATATCCATACTAGCAACAATGGCTTTGGCAGCTGTGGTAGAACAAATATTAAACACTATGAGGGGCTATGAGACATACTGAAAACTGCGTTAATATTTAGGTTTTCTATCTTTCTGCAAATTTAAGTTAGCTAACTATGGTGGTTTCTGGATTCTTCTGCGCAGTTCGCTCTGTGCATTCTGTGCAGCTTCTGTGAATTCGCTAGAACCACTTGTTTTGTTGATTTTAAAACTTTTGTTCCTCTAAAATAGTGTGAAATAAAAGGCTAACTTTTGTCTAAATAATGCACTCCTTAGGTTCTATACGCTAGTTTGCGTCACTGATACGGCTTCAGTATAATTGGCCGGTGCTTTGGTTGGACTGCTGCCCAAATACAGAGGGTTAAAGAGCGCGACCAACTGCATAGGTAGGCCAAATGTTAGCCTGCAGCCAACAGTCACACAAAAAACAACATTTATCGTAACCAAATTGTGACCCCGATAAGTCTTATACAAGTGAATATAATTTTGCGAACTCGCAACAGAATCTTCAACAAATCTTTTGGTAGCGATGACGTCGCGTCGTCTTACTCCTACGCTATGCAATTAGGGCACAGCATTACCAACATTCAGAAGACTCAATCAGAAGTGTACTCGAATCTCGGTCTCAATATCCTAAAAGTTGTTTTCAAACATTGGACCGATGAGGTGAATTAAGAACGTATATATCGAATTAGGTGGCGAATGACGTAAATCCAAAGCCAACAAACTCATAAATAAGCGAAACGTACGCTATATGATCCTGATCTAAATACCGTAGCAACATGTACTACCTATATAATATGAGCAAGCACCCACGCAGCTAGACTTTCCCGTTAACCTCATTTATCAGTTTTTATTTTAATTCCGCGTCCTTGTTAGCATATTTTAAGTTATCTCATACTGTATGATAATTGGATTGGGTAGCTTGTTACATCGAGGTTAGCTATGAATAAGGGAGTTTAATAAAGTCTGCAAAGTTTAGTAGCAGACAGAATTTAGTAATCAAAATTATGACCACTATACTTATATAATTATTTATTATTATATAATTAACATCCTTATTGTTTGTGCAAATCATACACCTTCCGAAGTCATAAATATTACACTGGAAGCAAGCAACAAAATGTTATCTCAGTCTAGAGCAGATTGTTTAAAAAATATGCTGTTAATTTTCGATATACATGATTTGGACTTGAATGAACTCAAAATATACAATAATTATATTATGTAAATCACAAAACTTGTGAATCCAGTAATTTTATAACACACTTAAATAAAAGTAACATGACACTGACCGACGACTGACGTCAGATCACCCGAAAATAATTTTATGACTTGAATCGCGAATACGAAAATGGGTCACAGATTTCTCAAGGTAATGCATCTAAACCGTTAAAACTACAGGTCAGTGGTACGCAACCTGTGGTTTGCAAGACCACTTTTTTTCAGCATGCTTGTAATAGTTCCGGTTGTTAACGGAGTTAAATAAACAGAGTATTTTTTGCGTATTAAAATGTAGAAACTGTTCTGAACGAACACCGTCTTTTACCAGTCCTAAGCGGCTTGCGAACTATAAGATTGAGAAGCACTGGTTTTAATTTCGTTAACATGAGTTGTATAATAGTTTGAAAGCTTCGCCAAAACATTACATTATGTTTACAATGAGTAAACTGTGTCTGTTTGACTGAATGAAACAGCTGTTTGTTTTCGTGTAGTGCAGATTGATTGAGGAAAACCATAGCATTTATCGTGTTCGCTTCTGAATTCATATTGATTCATCACTGCTTATCTTCCAAAAGCTAGAGATCGTCATACCCTAATAGTAAGTCGAATAACTCTTTATCATTCTATGCAGTGTTTGATTTTATAAATAGGAATGAGTAAGGAGTCTATCATAACATCATAAATGCAGGGCACAATATTAAGGTAAATATGGCCATCAGATCTGGCATTTGCAAACTGTACAGGCACCGAATATTTACCTACCTGATAGTATCAGACTACAGTACAAAGTTAGTATAAGAAAAACCAAGCTACCTTTCGTCCTTATCTAATCTGCAAGTCACCATTCTAAATTCCCACGAGACTGAGATAGGAATCACTGTAGTCAAGTAGATCTACTTACTAGGAACTACCGATGCTCACACACGTAATATCGCATCTGACTCGTAAAATACAATACTCACATAAGTTTTCAATACTTTAAGTTTCTGAAAAATTGTCAAGTAAATTGGAAAATTATTGTTATACTTAAACGAATACATGAAAAAAAGTGAACGTACCTAATCACGAAACGACTATAGAAAGAATTTGAGATTATACTTCTTCATCGAATCCTTCCTTAATTAAGTTAAGAAACTTTCTATGAAAATTTTGCGCTAATTTCGCCACTTATTCGCTAACTGAATATTTCAAGCGTACCTAGTTGAAGTTTGAGTGGTCGGTAACTCGAGCTAACTAAAGTTTGCCAACTATAACGACTTTGGAGAACTCAGTGTGTGAAGAGACTTGACTGCTAATAAAGATAAAGATAAAGATATATTTATTTGTATAAACATGTGTAACAGAGGATGGAGAGAAAAAAAAAAAAAAAAATATTTGGACCAACATATTTTGCCACAATTGGCGTACAAAGTAAATTGTCCCTAGGACATTCAGAACATAAAATAGTAATCGAATCATATCAATAAAATTAAACGCTTGAAACATACGCATTTTTAACAATATATCTTTTACATAATAATAATATTTTTACATTATATCAATAAAATTAAAATCTTGGTACATTTTTAACAACAATTAGACAGGTTTGTTTAAAAATTCTTTTATACAATAATAACATTTTTCAGACAATAATTTCTTAAGTTCTCTTTTAAAAACATTTGTATTGCTTATTTGTTTGATATTGTCTGGAATTTTATTATATATTAATGGTGCCATACATATCACACTTTTATGTAGAAGTGCTGTTTTGGAAGAGTGTACTTGTAAGTTATTTTTATATTTATTACGTCTATTCCTAATTACATTATCTGACAAAAGGGGAAACCAATTAGGGTTATTTCTAACAAATAGGGCTACTTCTAAGACGTAGAGTGACGGAAGTGTTAGGATTTGGTGTTTTTTAAAGAATGGTTGGCAGCTATCGGTTGATTTAATTTTAAACATTCCCCGAATACACCGTTTTTGCATCTTAAAAACCTGGTCTTTATTTGTGGAATTACCCCAAAATATTAAACCATATCTAAGCACCGATTCTATCAGTCCGTAGTATGCTGTTAGTAATGCGTCTAAATTTACTGTTAATGCCAATTTATATAATGCAAAAGACAAAGTACTTATTCTTATACATATCTCGTCTATATGATTTTTCCAATTAATTCTATTGTCGATTTTTAAACCTAGGAATTTTGCTGTATCTACTTGATTTATTTCATTATTATCATAATACAATTTAAAATGAGGTGAATTTAGGGGTCTTTGACTGTAAGTCATTACAGTAGTTTTATTGATGTTTATTTTTAAGTTATTATTTACTAACCACTTTATTATAGAGGTAAGTGCCTTGTTTATATCGGCTTCGTACAGATTTTTGTCATGACATGTAATATTGACTGTGCTGTCGTCTGCAAATAGTGTCATTGGTTGCACAGTTGATTTAGGGAGATCGTTAATGTACGTAATAAATAGCGTGGGGCCCAGTACGCTGCCTTGGGGAACACCATATGAGACACATCTGACTTTAGAATTGAATTGTTCATCTTTTTTTGTTTTTGTATTAAATTTTGTTATTTGAGTAAATTGTTTTCGATCAGCTAGGTAAGATTTAAATAATGCTAACACATTTCCTCTAATTCCGTAAGCCTCCAATTTGCTGGCTAAAATTTCATGGTCAACGTAATCGAACGCTTGTGTCATGTCACAGAAGATAGAGCAGACAGGGGTTGTCTTATCAACTGCAGCAAAAATATTTTTTAAAAATGTGTATATGGCCATGTTTATATTTTTATGCTTTCGAAAACCTTTCTGTTCGTTGCATAAAATATTATTATTTTCTAAGTAGTTATTTAATTCCGTATTATAATAACTTTCAAAGATCTTAGAGAATATAGAGAGAAGGGCAATGGGACGGTAGTTTTTGACCAATTCTTTATCATCTTTTTTTAAAATAGGTTTAACAATTGTTATTTTAAGACGTTTAGGAAATGTCCCATTTATAATTGATAGGTTAATAATATGGCTTAAATGATGGCAAATCTGACCATTTACTTCTTTAATTATTTTTGTTGAAATATCGTCATATCCGATACTTTTCGTATTTTTTAGGTTTCTTATTATTTTATATACATGAAAAGGTGTGCTAGGAGCTAGAAACATTGAATTTGGTCGATGATCAATTAGGGATGTTACTTCTTTACCAGCACCAAAGATTGGTTCGACTTTATCAATGAAGTAATTGTTAAAAGTGTTAGCTATTTCTGTAGGATTTGTGATAGTCATATTATTATTCTCATTCTTAATATTTTCTATTGGTTCTCTAGGTAAGTTTGGGCGC
Source organism: Abrostola tripartita (assembly GCA_905340225.1). NCBI lineage: Eukaryota > Metazoa > Arthropoda > Insecta > Lepidoptera > Noctuidae > Abrostola > Abrostola tripartita. The sequence goes on from HG996494.1 coordinate 6,473,003, forward strand.
AATTTATTTATCATTTGCCATGTTGTCTTTGATTTATTATCCGACGTTTTGATTTTGTAATTATTTTGTGCACGTTTTGTTAGGTATATAATTTTTTTTAATCGTTTGGAATAATTAATATAATTTAATTTATTAGTTTGAGTTGGCCTTTGTCTATACTTCCATAATAAATGTCTCTTCCTTCTGCTACAAATTTTTATACCGCGTGATATCCACTTAGATTTATAATTAACTTTTACCACTAAACTTATTTTAGGAAAGCATAGATTGTAGAACAATTTAAAGTTGTCTATAAAATATGTATAAGCACTGTCTGTATCGTTATTGTTATAAATTTCAGAGAAAGAAAAATTTTTCATACACATTTTGAATTTATCTATGTTTTCTTTACTGTAATCTCGTACAGTCTTGTACCAATATTTGAATTTGAATAGTTTTTTAATTGGAAGTTTTATTAATTGGGCTGTGTGGTCCGATAAACCGAATTCCAACACTTCATTTTTACATTGTTTACTAAAATTATGTGCAAAGTTGTCAATGCAAGTCAAGCTTTTAAGTCTAGTAGGTTGTTTTAAGGCTAGTTTTAAATTGAAATTTAATAACAAGCATTCAAAGTCTAGTGTTACATTATTACTTTTAAGTACATCTATATTAAAATCGCCAGCAATAATAATGTTATTACAGCTTATTTTTGAAACGAGTAAAAGGATTTTTTCAAGCTTTGCAAAAAATGTGACTAAATTATTTGGATTTGGTACTCGATAAACACAAACAATAACAACTTTGTAATCAATCAGTTCGATAGCACAGCATTCAAAAACATTAATTATAGTATGTTTTTTAATTTCTGGAATTTCTCGCCATTTATGATCCTTTTTTACTATTATACAGGCTCCGCCCCTTTTACTATTATTTCTACTAATGCAAGCCGCTAAAACATAGTTATCAATATGCAGGTAAATTTCAGATCCCGCCATCATAAAATGTTCCGTAACACAAAGTACATCAATTGTTTTATTTTTGTCTACAAGTTCGGCCATGTTTATCATCAGGAGATCAGTTTTGTTCAATAAACCAGCTATATTTTGGTGCAACACATGTAAGTATTTAGTTTCGAAAAAACATGGATTCTGATTCAAAGCTGTTTTTTGCGATTAGCTCATTCCTGTGGTTCACAGTATCCATTATTTCATACTTAATAATTCCATTAATGTAATTCTGAATGTCTTGGAATATGATTTTCATGCCGTATTTATTCACAGTACAAGTTTTTTTATTAAACATGTCATAGCTACATTCAAGATTTTTGTTTGAGTCCAAGAAGTACGCATGTTTGTGTTCCAAAATATCAAAATATAACAAATTATTAAAGTTCGCCACTCGTGAGTTATACATATTACAGTAGTTTCCGTATTTAAAAGTTGGCGCACAAATAATTATATTAGTGTGATTAAGCTTCTGTAAAACTTCTCTTATGTAGTAAATAAGATCAAAGTAGTCGCGAGTATTCTTAAAATCTTCTTCGCCTATCAATATAACACAGAAGTCATTAAATGTAAAATCTTGTATCTTGGAGTCCAAATTATAAATCAGTTGTTCTGTGTTACGATTTGGCAAAGCGTAGTGGCATATATTGTAATTATCAGAAAACGTTTTTTGAGAGATAGATAGTATTTTATTTCTGGTATCAGTGCTCAATATGTGAATTTTATTTTTAATCTTCTTTTCATTTATTTCCTTTTGATATAGCGTGAGGTTACTCGCCGAAGGCTGGGTCGCAGTATTACGTAGGTTTTCTGTTGGTGATGACTGTGGTTCACATAATGTTTGTAATTGTTTATTTCTTGTTTTATTTTTAATTTTAATAGGTGTTTTCGTTTTATTTATTTTTATTGGGCTATGGGTGACAGTCTTGTATAGATTATTTTGTACTAGCAATTCATTATTCGTTCGTTTCAAGTTAGTGTTTTCAATAGAAAGAGTTTCAATTTCCTGATGAGCACTGTTAAGCTCCGATTCAAGTTTACTAACTTGTTGCTTTAATTTAATTATTTCTTCGTTGTGTGATTCATCGCAGGATAAGTCAGGCATACTGGATACACTTTCATCGTTGACGGTATGTGTAGAAACTTCACTGGCATTGCTCGTGTTTGGATCCGAATATGTCCGCTTTCGACGCAATGTTATATTATTTAAGAAGTTCATGTTGTTAATTTTAATGAAACAATTTGTATTATTCGCAAAAAGAGTAGTTGTTTTGAGTGATTTGAACTTGATGTCACGTGCACGTCAGTCCACGCTCGCACCGTTGCAGCTATTTAGACCTTATACTATCACGTCGAATTTAGGGTACAGTTTCGCACTGTTCTCAAATGGTATTAACGTAAGTTGTTTTGATTATTTAAAATGTAACGGTTTTCACTTTTTCACTAATTTAACTTTAATTTTAGTGTTTTTTCGCACAAACACATATTGTCTGACGTGTACTGTACGTTTACGTATGAATAGGTACGTTTTTTAGTCAAATTATTGTTTAAAACCACTTTTGAACTCTTATCACAAAACACGATAATAACTTTGCCTGGGCTTGAGTTAATGCGGAGATAACAATTTCTTGGGTGATTTACACTACTTATTCAAGTTTAAAAACATTATCTTGTAGATTTAAACACTTTTACTATTTTTACTAATATTTATATACGGAGGTTAATGTTCGCGTGACAGCACAGCGCCATCTAATAAGTTGCCAAGTTAATTGACACTTGAAGCTGAAACTTTTAGTAGGTTGCACTCTTATAAACGAAAGTTGATTCTTTAGCATGTATTAACGATTTAAATACGATTACATAAGGACGTACCAGGGGTGAAGATCCTCGTCTTTTGAAATAAGTAGAACCTGGCTTATGGGCAGACAATACATAGAACATAGCTATATAGATTGAGACTTTTTCGGTCCTAGAAGAGCGCGTAAAGCTGTTAGTATGGCTTATTATAATAACACTTACGTACACGATGTAATAATACTGCGTGAAGTTAGATAACCTCTAGTAATTGTAAGTGCCACTAGTTTATTTATAAATAATTATTTATATGACTAGACTGGAAACTGACCACAACATAGTTCAGAGGATAGACAAGTTTATTACAAAAAATGTTAGAACGTATAAATTAATTCTACGGCTGAACGTTGAACCCTCATCACCCTTATCCCGCTTTTTTCGTCTCGAGAATAGACTTCGCAGTTTCTTAATGAACTCTCAACGAAAACGTGGAATTATTCATTTATCAATCGTTTACCGCAACAAGATACCCAATTTACGCACACCATGTTTATTGACGATAATATAAACGAATAAAAATATAATTTACGACTCTTAATATAACCCTAAAATACGTATACCGTACAATACTGTAGGTGGTCGACACCCGGCACAACTTAACCGTGACAGTTTTCTCGGTCTAATGCTCTAGGACCAGGGTATATTATGACTTAGGAAATTGGGGAGTGGGTTAAGTAAAAAGATCTGTACTACGTCAGTATCTACTGTCTTAGCGGATTGTTTTCATTCCAAGCTTCGAACAACTAAAACAATGATATGTTACTAGGTAATTACGTTGTCTTAGTTCCCATAGCCTTCGCTAATTATAACTATTGCTTGTATATATAATCTGGTTCTAATATTTCATATTGTGAATTGCTTGCTGTCTGAAGATTCCCAACGACACACGAAGAAAATTATAGTACTTATTGTAGTTTAGTCTTGAACTTGAAAACTTGGCTCGCATATCAATTGGAACGTAACCCAAATAACGCCAGATGTCCCAAGCTGCTATGGACAGACACCCTCACCCTCGAACCCCAAATTGCTTATAATTGATTTAAATATTATTTTAAATTGCCAACCGTGGTTGATTGATACAGGAACAATATTTCAAATATAAGCTTTTAATAACAGTTTTTACCAGTTTAATGAGGCCATAGTCTCAATGGCCTGATATTGATACTACACTATAAATATGATAATGAGGTAACGGTGACCTGCGATATTTAATAAAATATGGATTGTTGGTTACAACTTACAAACTATAGTCATGGGTTTGTGGTATGCATGGTACCTACTTCTTATGCACTAATATGATAATTTGACGTATAATGATTTCGTGAACACGATTTTCTTTACATTGTTTTTGCTGCCTGCTTGCACAATTCCTTTATTAATGACTTCATGTTTATTTATTGCAAATTAAAATTCGTTTTAGTTTAGTAAAAGACGTACTACGTTTAGTTTCCTCGATCATTACTTTCATGAAAAGGGAAAGGAACAGTTATAATGTAAAATTAATGTATGCAATAAACTACGCGAATAAAAACAAAACAAACTCAGCTCGCTATGAACATTAACTATCTATAGTTCATAACCCTCTGATCACAGTGAAAGTCTAGCCATTTTCACTTCCCCGGTGATCAGTAGAAATAATGGAAAGTTGTCTGTTAGTACAATTATATGTATGTGGCAGAACCGTGACATCGAATATTGCGGGAAATGACAGCGCGCAGGGTGTGTATTACGTGGTACGGTTAAACGCTTATTGAATATGGCGCGATAATGTACTGTCTGGTGTCGGGAACTTCTAAAGGTTTCTTTTCTTGGTATTTCCGTAATTTCTAAAGTGGAAATGTAGAACGCGAACGACATGTAGGTACTTATTTTTCCGACGACTGAACCGTACGATCGATATTCAGCGCTCGACTATAATAGGTCCCCGATGGAATTGTAGAACGATATTATTATTTATATAACTTGAAGGTGGCAGTTGCAATTTTTCAATGTTTTTGCGCTAATAATATTTGAATGATTTTTGCACTAGAAATGTACCTATTGTAGTTTAGAGTTGAAAATGGTTGAGGTCTTAAGATAAACGCAGCTGTTAAGCCAAATTAGAACACTACCAATTGCACAAATCTCAAACGAATTCTTGTAGTTTAGTGTTATAAATCCATTAAACCAATTTCGAGACGCGGCGCTGTGTAGTAATACAGACATTACTTGCACCCTAGTCCCTACACAGAGGGGGCCCTCTCAAAAAACTGAGAGTGCAGCTGACGTCATAAAAATGTCGGAGACAAAGTTGTGGGTGCATAAACAGCGTGATCGTTAGGGCTGCCAAGACACAATATGTGCATTTATTGACTTAAAGTGCAATAGTCCAAATGATAAGAGGGAAGTGAGCCAGGATCGTAGCAAATGGAAGTCTGTGATCTCTATCTACTTTTCTGGGAATTACTATACAGCAGACTTAACTATTTCCAGACTTTTGCAGTCTAAGCTTTGTATATTTTCATATTATGAAAAGCCCATCCAATTTTCTATCATAAGATATTTTCTCTGTGCGTTTAACTTATTACTCTTAGAAAAAACTGCTAACTTCAACCCTCCACTAGTCTCAACTCTCAACCCTCCTACAACGCACGTGCTGTTCCCTCACTATTACGTACGCAAAATATTACATCTGAATCCCATCAGACTTTGATGTGATTTTATTTATGTTCACGCCGGTTACCATTAAGGGGGAACGGAATTATAAAAAGAAACCTATTACACCGTGAAGCACTACGCATGTAAACATACAATAGCATGCTCGTACCTATTAGGTAGGTATACTTACTGTATTGTAAACCAGTTGAATACTACACACGATACTAGCGCGTGATACATAGTTTAATGATGGGACTGTTATCGTTACGACGAGATATTGTGATGAGATATACACTATCATAACACTTGAGTAGCAAGTTGGTGACATTATATTGGTATTACTAAGTACTTGGTGGATGCTGTTATATTCAGATTATAGGTTAAAATTTAATATTTATCAAACGAAGATTCGCTTTTCTTTACAAATATCTCTAGTATTCGGACAATCTAACCTGAGAAGACTCCTTTTATGAAGTGTTGAGATTGGTCATCGCAAAAGTTGGCAACTGTATTAAAGACGGCTGATGATCACACCAACAAATTGCAACTAAATCTAGGACACAGGGATAAGCTACGGTGCGATTAAGTAATATGCACTAACACCAAAAGTTAACAGTTATGACTTATGGCATAAGCGGTATCATTTGTAACCAAAACAAGTTTTTGTACAATCCTTAGATAACCACGTAATTCTGCTATTTGTTATTCGCTGATGTAATCGTTATTTACAGATCCATGCAAATATAAGGCTAGGAGTAGGTACACACACGCTGAAATCACTAACTGCGTAAAATTTTGAAAATAGCTGTTGAGGCGAGTAAACATTTATGTTCAGCATTTCAATTTTCTATTAACATTGGTAAATAGAAGCGTGATTGGTGAATATATTAATTTGGCTATTCAATTATCAAACATTAAATAATTATGATAATGAATGACAATAGGTGAATATTTTATCACTAACTTTAGTGTTGTGTCGTTGAAAATAAATTACCGTGACCGCAACTTAATTGTTTGTGGTTTTTATATGGTAGGCCGCCGAATTATATTAGGACAACAATATTTTCTTTTTATTCACGAACTTTCTACGGAAAATTATGCATGTTTAGTAGGGACAACTGTCAATAGCAAAAAAAACTTATAGGCTTCTTTTATACTTACAAAATATTACTTACTTATAGTCAATTTATTTTGAAAATTATCAGTAAAATTTATAGGTATCGCTTTGAAAATCAGTAAAATTTATATCTATACTTATAATAAAACTGTAGAGAGGTCAATTCTGTACATTGAATATATATTCAAAATTATTATTGGAGGATAACTGGTGATCGATACTGATGCCAAAAATGCAATTAGTAAATTTTTTGTCGGTCTGTCTGTCTGTCTGTCTGTCTGTCTGTCTGTCTGTCTGTATGTGCACGCATGGGTCAAAAACTACTGAAGGGATTTTAACCAAACTTGGTACGATTGTAGTCCATACTCCTGGGCAGGTTATAGGCTATATAACATAACGCTAAAACACATAGGAGCTGAGCAGTAACGATAAATTTGAAGCAAGTCGGATGAAAATGCGCTTTCGAGCTCTTATCCTCGCATACGTCAATCATACACCAAAAATATGTATTACAAAAATGATGGTCTCTAAAAGATCTACAAAAAAGTCCTTAATAGTATATATCTATCTTTTATAAATTAGCCACAATAACGTGTTTAATCGTTAGGCACTTCTTCAACTGTATTAATAAAATATATAAATATATTGTATTTCACATAGATATATCGTTATCAAACTCCAATATTCAAAAAGTACACTTTAATATCTATTTTATAAAAAAAAAAGAAATCGGTATATAAGATATAGATGAAATAAAACTTCCAAATCTCGCCGCGCCAGTATGGGTACGGCGGCATAAATGGTTTTTCTTTTTTAAAATTGAATGTACAGACACGGGTCGTTTACGATTTTATTATATGTATAGATATAGATTTTTTTCTCATTACGTCATAGACAATTGTAATTCTCGCAGCAAGTAACACATACGGTTCTCCGGAACTTATTTCTGTCGAAGTAATTTAACGACTTCTAGCTAAAAGGCATCCTTCAGCTGTAACATCATTGAGGCGGACATTCTAGCAGCAAGATAGATTTTCTATCCTGTGTATAACGTTTTCGGCTGAGTGTACAGCCTTATGCTTAGCCATGACCATCAACATCAACCATTACCATTGACTCACGCAGTCTTAAAGTAGCCTTTAATCTTACGAATACTTAGCTGCTTCTTACACGCACACACAATCGTACGACGCTTACTCTTAGGTCACGAGTTCTCTATAAATTTTGTCTGTTGAGATACTGATACATTGGGATCAACACCAAACCTAGCGAAATTGTGGGAGTAGGTACAATATGTGCACCTCTGCCTACGCCTTCGCGGAATACAAGCGTGTCGTTGTCGTATGTTTTATAACAAAAAAAAATATAAGAGTCAACTGCAATGATTCCCTATTTTAACTTAATTACGAATAAACCGACACACAGACAAAATATCCAAAATAATAGAAATGGGTTGTATTGTATAGGTTTCTACAACACTAGGAATTTCTCCTGTATCGTGGGTGCGTTTCACAAACTTAAAATTTCACTTACACAAACACCCAGACTCGGGACAAACATCTACGGATCACACTTTTTTTGCGGGAATCGAACCCACAACCAATCTCTTAGCCACTGCGCCAATCAGGTCGTCACGGTTGTCTTTTATCCTTGGTATTTTTTTTTCTACAGTAGTTTCAATGTACAGGAACTCAGAAACGCACAAAACGGATTTATTTATGTTCTCTTCTTCAGTTATATATTATTTTCAATAGACTTTCTGTAACTTCCGTAATTACCGTTCAATTTTTGCGGTTTTTTTTTAAATACCGGAAAGTATTCTTAGTTAAATAAGTGGTTTAAAGATTTTTAACCTACTTAAAAAAGCCTGCCTGGTAGGTATTTTTTTCTGTTAAAAGTTCAATTTACTACTGGTGTTTTATCCGAAATACACGCGGACGAAGTCGCGGGCAACAGCTATACATGTAATAAAATAGTACGGCATGGCGTTAAAACTACTAAATCGAATTCGCTCAATCTTAGCTAATGCTAATATATTAAAAACAATTTAAAAATACTTTTGCTGTTTCCGAATTTCCACGCGGACGGAGTCGCGGGCACATCTAGTCATAAATAAAACAATAGTAAACGATTAAAATCACAATAATCAACAGTACGTATAAAACAAACCAATGACCACAAAATATGAATATTGAAAGTAGGGATAAAATAAATAGTGTAATAGGGTACCAATCACTTGATTAACATGCCAGTGTTCAGTGTAGCCCCATGCAGTTCCAATGGTAGGTACCCAGTACGTGCCATTGAACATGGAAACAAAATTACTGACCGTACCTATGTTGATTTAGCAAGCGATGCAGAATTTCAAGCAGTGCGGATGACTGAATTGATTCTATTGATTTACGCAGTATTGATATTATGAGATAAACTATAGTACTTTCCTCTCGGGGGAAGCGGCGAGTAAGGGATTTGCCAATTTAAAGGACAATACATTAGATAACAACATCTATATGTATATCATTAGATGCTAGTACTTACCAATGTTTTATGGTAAAGAGAACTGGATAGCGATAGGTAAATTACCAGAGGATTTTTGCATGACACTTGACTTGACTATGAAGTAGTGTAGTAGTGGTCTGTTAGCTTATTTATCAACTTAATTAAAGGTCACTGGCCGTTTTAAAAACAAATAGAAAAGGCTGCATGAGAAATCCTCTTATGAATGCCAATAAGAAATCGATAGACTTATCACTTCTCAATTTTAATTAAATGCCAAGCGGCCAGTATTGTATATGTGTACAAGCTTTATATAAGAGTCGTAATAGATGTACCTTATAACAGGTTGTGCATATTTTTTACATAAAATATATCTTAGATCATCGTCTCATCAACATTATCATATTCGTGTATTGTTAAGTACTGAGTAGAGATGTACAATTCACATTTCGTTATACCATTCTTTGGTTATGTATTATTCAGATATTATTTATTGGGTACGGTATGTTACATAATTAAAATAGTTCCAATCTTAAACAGTCTAGACATGCTAACCGATGATTCCACGTTTTTTATAAACTCCGCCACTGTTTCTTAACAAATGCAGATACATACGTATTACCATGTATTACATATAAGACAAAACTCTTTGTCGACACATGACATTGTCTTCTGTGATGATCTTAAAAACGGTTAACATTCATATTTGAGGCCGTATGAAAAGAGTAGTACAATAAAAAAAAACAAAATAGTTTTTCTTTCTATCACACTAATATCATAAATGCGAAAGTTTGGACGTGTGATACTTCTTCACGCTCAAACGGACCAATTTTGATAAAATTTGATATGGAGCTGGCTGACACCCTGGATTAACACATAGGCTACTTTTTATCCTAAAAAATGTAGCAGGTAACACCGCGGGGCGCAGCTAATTAAAATATAAATATGGAACGTTGAGAAAAAAATATAAATTCGACCGACAAATAAAGTCAACCGTTAACAAAAGGGTGAGCGCTATCTAGTAGGCTAAGTAGGCTTAGTAGGTCTAGATTGCACGTGCGTCCATGTATGAGCATTGTGCGTCCTTGACATAACTGTTAAGCATATTCTACCCATACAAGTGCATGGTAATGAGGAAACTATTGAAGGAATAGCACAAGGATTGTGATTTATTTATAGGTGTAGGTGATTATATCTGCAAACAAACAAGTTTACAATTATTTATAATTGTTAAACTCATATTCAATGATTTAAACGTAGGCACATGGCATAGTAAATCGCAGTCTGCATCCACTACTAGTAGTGTATTAAAAATGGCTGCTTGTGACCGTAAACGGAGGTGGCACCTACGACAGTTAATTGCAAATCTCGTTATGACTCTTTTCGTGGGCACCAGCCTCCTAACCATGAACTCTTAAAGCAGGACAATTTCCGTTGTAGAAGCGAGACACCACTACGTGTAGTGTAGTGCGGCGTATCGCTTTCACAACGGAAAAGGTCCTGCTTTAAGAGTTCATGGTGAGGGGGCAGTAGGTACTTGCAGTAGCTTACTGCGTACATTTACATCTGACAACTGATAATTCATTCTCATTAATTTTAATGTAGTGACCGTGATGTTACCTGCAAAATGGCTGGGGTGGCTTTTTATTACTCATATTCCGTGACTGCTGTAAAAACCAATTGTCGTTAATCGTTGCGGTCGATGATATGGCTTTGGATGTTGTAGCTCTAAGATCATTCTGCGCAATAAATTGTCACAAATATAACTCGTAGATTCTGAATTCATTATCTGCAGATCTTTTTCTAGTATCGTTTGGTCTAAGGTCTAAGCTATACAATAAAAAAGCTTATACCGTAGGAAATAGAATAGCCAGCAGGATAATAGACTAGGTATGTACCGTGGAGGTCCACGTCTAACAATACCTGGGTACGGGGCACTTGGGCGGGTATCGTATCATATTACTTGTTTTTATACTTAGATATAACTACACAAGCCTGTATTTTCTTTTTATAGGGCCATGTAATGAACTACACCGCCAACCAAGTCAATATAAAAATAATCTACAATCAAATATCGTTCAGTAATATGACCCTCTTAATATCGCACACTATTCTAACGCTTGGACATTAATAAGGGGTGCACACAATCGATCGGCGTATTGCGTGGGATGGCGGTGTATTGCGGGGGTGTGTATAACGCTTAAACGTGAAGGATGACTGTAGATTATTGTCAGATATAAGAATAGATGGAAGTCAATGCCTCCCTCAAAATCGTGGGACAATGACTCTCAATACAATCTGTACAGAAATCACTCTAAAACTCTGTAAAAGAAATAATGCAGTACTCTCTTAAATTATAGGTACGATGTATACGTTTTAGCACCAAAAAATATATACATATACGAGTCATCCTACACGTTTGTTCTGTATTCTGAGTCCTACACTATGCTTTAAAATTATATATTTTTATTATGGACTTATTGATTGAATTGTGCAAAAACATCTATTTTTATGTAACCTATCAGGTCCAGGGAATTAAAAGTTAAATAATCGAAATGGACACATAAAAACATTTTTGAAAATACGCTATTTATAACTGGCAAGACGAAAGTTACCTTAGGTACTCCATAACTGAATATTGTGATTAGAACGACTGTTAATCTCAGAAAAAGAACAACAATCTGTTCATGTAAGCCAAGCCTTATCTGTCGACCCGATACCAAAATTCCATTTCTAAAATAAATATAACATAATAAAATCACATTAAAAAAAATACATTACACGATTTATCGTTTTAAAAGAGATTCCGCCATAATATTAATGATACGCTGCGTCGTATCACTGACAATTCGGCTACGTTTATGTCAGCAATGCCGTTGTGTCTCGGGATTTAGATTAATGATACGCTAGCATATAAATATTGGACAGTTGAAAGGTAATGGAAGTCGAAAAATGATTTATCATGTATGGAATCATTTGAAGTTCAATTGTGGTGTTATTGGTGTGCGGGGTTAAGTGAGCTTAACTTTAACGTAGTAGGAAAATATTTCGGATCACCACAGTTCTAAAGGTCTACTATAAAGGGTATATTTATAATAACCATGAAAGGGCTTACGTTATGATCCCTATTGTTAAATGTAATCATCGAAATATCTTTTAAAAATCACAATATAAGCTAATATGTCAGCAAAGTTTAAAACCGATGGAGAAACATTAAAAGTATAGAATAAGTGACTATCCGATTGAGTTTCAAATGATCCATAAGAGCATAAGCAATAAGCATTTCCTCGTCACCTATGATAATAACGACTAAAATCTTTAAAAGAGAGAATACAAGACAGGAGGAAGTTATAAGACAGAAATATTTTTACTACTAACGACAGAAATAGACGATCACACAAACATAATAAATTAACCTTAATCCATTTTTTATGAAACCAAACATCACCATTCAATACGAATTATCATTAACATTTTACGGCTATAAAAAAGGCCCCAATACCAATAGCCGTAAACCTAAAGATTAGCTCTAATTCCAACCACAAATGACAATATTTCCCATCAGTCATAACGACATGACGTCACGTCAAACTTGAACTTGACGTTTGAAAAGGAGACTTAACAATAGGGCCCCAATTAAAATGTATTTAGAAAACTAATCCTCATAAAAACTAGGCCTCTACCTCTAAGGAACACGCGAAAACATGGCTTCATGTTACCCTTCAAATGCTACTGAATATTTGCATAAGATATGCAATGTTGCTGTCTGAGGAGTTATGACTACAAAAACATCATAAGCAAAAGAAGACTTTAATTTATCGAAATAAAGTTTAAATTATATTTTACAATTTGGCATAAGTAAATTAGATGATAAATTCGAGAAACAAACTTCAGCAAATTGAAACCGACAGATCCTATTGTGTTACATCACTTGAAGGTTAACATTGGTTACACGGTAATTGCATGTGTGAAAGCTTTAAAAAATTAAGCCTTGAGTATTTGTTTGACAATTAGAAAAATAAGGGCACAATAGAAACAAATCTGTTATCTTACGAGCAACCAGACCCTTAGAAACTGCAACATGTGCTCACAAATCAGTCAGTAGCTGATTTTATCAAAAAATATCTTTAGCTTCATAATTTTCTTGATTTATAATGGAGAGTTTGGAGATTTTAAAATCCATACTTTCAATGTACCAAATAATTTTGCTAATAGGTAGAAATGACCTTTAAAGAACTGAAATCAAGATTTGAAAAGGTGCAAAGACCCATAATTTATTAGGTTACGGCATAAAAAAGATTATGAATAATGTTGGAAGCATCTAAAGGCAATACCTACATCACTTATCCAAGTATAGCCATACTCCAAAAATGATTGCAGTGTAATCAAATTACAGCCACCCAAACACGGGTATTATATCGTGAAGTCGAACCAAAAACCGTAACAATGATATTGATAGGATTTGTCATTTAAAAAGTGACAACTCCATTGTAGAAAAATTACAACAAAAAACACAAACATCTAAATAATAAAGTTTCAACCGCGAAACTAAATAAGATCCCACAAATTCGCACAAAATAGTAAAAAATAAACCTTCCAGCTTCCATAAAAAACTTGCAAGAAGGGATACCCTTGATGTATTTTTTATGTAATTCAAGAAGGGATAAAAATAAAGTTGCAATTTTAAGACATTGCGATTGGACAGAAATGGCTAGGGGTGACACCCAATAGCAAAGGGCGGAACATGTAAGGGTCGGTTTGTGAAAAGATTATTAATTTTTGAAGACGTATCCTGGGGATTTAGCTAAAAGCTATTTGGGAATATTTAGATCTGCACTATCAAAACGTTAAGAACATTTTACAACCGCTTTGAAAATAATGTTAATTTAATTTAATCTTTATGTTATGACCAAATTTTAACAAGTATACTAGTCGTATTACATAACTAAAATGGGTTGTTAAATAAACTTTTAGATTAACACAAGCGTAATCTGTCCAAAGCACATTATTAATAAAAACTGCGTACCTGTCTAGACAGAACAAAACGTACTTTAGGTAACCCTCTAATAAACATTGAAATCCCACCTGAATAATTACCGTTCTCATCAGACATTTTATTTACTTATTTTAGTTCTAACACAATACAGAATTTCACGTTATTATTACAATATAAAAGAGGACAGGGTGGCGCAAACAGAATATAATAAAAGAAATGGTGCCTAATTTAAATTTTAAATAATCTGTCTCAAGCAGCTACTCTAAGAAAACAAAAGATGTAATAAATCAAAATATTGTGCTAGTACAATGACGTCATGGCATGCGCGTACGCCGATGTACAATAGGTTTTCTCAATATCAATGACATTAGACGGCGCTATCAAAGGCGTTGAACAAATTTATGAGCCGTAAAACCCATTAGAATTATTCGTACACAATAAATCATAGAAAACGTATGGTTGAACTATGGTAACAGTATAATTTCTCGCTACTAAGATCTGGTTACGGATCGTTTGGTAAATTGATAGAATCATGTAATGCAGAAACGTTAACGCTCGAGATATTTTTCTGATATCGGTTAGGTATCTAAGTTACCGAAGAATATTTATTCATGGATGGTAATAAAGTGTCAAGCTTAATGTACTACAAGATAAATGTAGCAATTAGCCTTAAAGCTGATCTTTAAATTTGTCCTATATTTGGATATTTATTGTCTGCCTAAGCATCCACATCTCCATTACAAGCTTAGCCATCCCATGGAGAAAAATAATAATCCTTACTTTAGAATCCAACAGCTAACACAAGCTCAACATTGACCAAACCTTCAGAAACTCAATCATAACACGTCAAATCTGACATCTTCTACAAAAAGTTGCAGCGATGCAACGGACTGCAAACAACGAATTGTCAATTACAATGGGACTGCCGACAAATAGCGGCCGGACCCGACAGATGTTGTATTGAAGATTTACTTGAAAATAGGAATAATCGGCGTGCGACTCGGCTTCCGCGTTGCAGAACCGGTATCGGTGTTAAAAATAATGTTGTTAGTTGCTAACAATCTGGCCACTTGAGAACATTTGGATTGTGAGAATATTTTGTTTTATTCGTCATTCAATAAGAAGCTATTATTATAATTATCTACGTCAGCGGTAAATACCAGTTTTTGATATTATCTCAAAGGTTGGAAGGAAGACAATCTATGCATTATACAGCGCAATGCGCTGTGTCAATGAATTTTTTTATTCGCTTTTAGCATCTAGCAAATGACCTAAACAAAACGGCGATAAATCCATTTACCTAAAAGGATGATTCTAAATAACAAATGTAAAGTTTATCTAATGAAGTAAGTACTTACATAAATACCTATTAGTATTACAATATCTAAAAGGTACGAAACATTCTATTAGCAGTAACGAGTTGAGTTCAAGATCACAATATGCATTCTTTTTGACAGGTTTCGTAACCTATATCTGTAGTAACAGTAACCTTATGAATCGCTAGCATGTTGCCGTAATTTAATATTGAGCAATATGATCATCGATAATGCTATTAAGATTACAATCTAACCCGTTTGATCTAAACAAGATAAAATTGTCGAACAAAAAGATATACTCAAGTAACAAAATGTCCTAAACGTTTCTTAGTTATGAAATGTTATTGTTGACCCCAAGGGTAGTGCTGCACCCTTTCTTGTCATAGTCACTTACCCTTACGTGTCACGATGATGTCAGAATTTGCAACGTGACATGTTATGTCAGAGTAAAAATGCAGTTTGATGAGGTTCGAATGAATGCAATGCAAGGAGTGAAGTCGTTCACACGACTGGGTTGTCGTGTATCGCTTACTTCCCTGATGGGGTAGCCTCAAACAATGCGTCAACAGGTGGGTTGTTGTCTGGAGTTAACGTAATAATAATGGCAAAACTCACATCACATTTTGGCTCAAATGTCGATACTTTCCCATTCTAACAACAGTCTATAATTGGAGTAGAAAAAAAATACTCCACGAGTTCTCAAAAAACAAAAATAGTTCCAAGACTCCCTTAATATTATAAATCTACATTTTATAACAACCACATACATACATACACACAGAAACATAATATTTGTGTAACAGCATAATATTAACAATGCACAAGATTCTGTCATATACAATATCCTATTCTTCTTAAAATTGCGAAATGTCAAAAATGTTTCATGAGAAACAAACGCAATCATAGTTCACCGTCTCTTTATTATATCAAAATCTATTCAGACATCCTCATCCTCTCATCAAAGAGCTGTCTTTTCTTGTTTCCCAAAATATTATGTGAACAATCACCCCAGTATTCAAAATTAAATATATTGGCAGAGTTGCCAAGCTTTCCTTTCATTATAAAATAATATCTTGAGCTGTATTGTCTGGTCCTAGAGACGACTATCAAGAAACATTTTACTATTGGAGTACGAAAGTTTTTGTGTTGTTTGATCTAATAAATCGCCGGATAATGTTGGGGCTTGCGGTATTCAATGGTGCTATCAAGTGAAGAAAAATAGCCCAAATCATAAATATTGTAACACTATAGTTTAACGCCGCACTTATTCTGGACGTTTCTTGGAGGCAGTTAAATTTTAAATCTAATTCATTTAGACGAAACAGGGTTCAACGGGAAATTTATCCGGAGAGAGGAATTCTTGAATTGTTAGGAGTAATTCGTGTGAATTTAGAGATTCAGCTTCTCGTAATAATGCTCAATAATCTTGTGAAGTCTGAGTTCAACGACTCTATTACTGAATATCCTAGCATTTATTTGTCTCCAGCTCTGAAAATATTTTGCGCCTACAAAATTTTAAAGTTACCCAATATGTACATGTACATGTAGTTGATGTTTTAATCATATCTCTAGTTCCTTGTATGATTTTCGGATAATCTCAACTGTATTTATTATTGTCGCTCAAAATGATTTCTTTAGATCACAACAATAAAGGATACAATACCGTAACTCTAGTATATTATCTGCATTAGACAGGATTAAAGCAACAAAAGGGATCGTCCAATTGTCTATCACCGCTTTAGGGCAATAGAAATGTTAGCTGACGCATAAGGGATTTTTACGCCAACGTTGTATCGCTTTTTTGAGCTTAAAGGGTGTACCCCTAAGCGTTTCTTACGCATCTTGCGGAATGCAAACAAGTTAGTGATAAGAGCTTATTCATATCCTGACTAGACTAGGAATACTAGTTCTTTATAATGTACAGTTCCCCAAATGTTGGTAAAAATAGTAAGAACAAAAAAGGATTTTTCTAGATATTTAATTCTTTATTAGCATCATGATGATACAATATAGTGACAAATAGCTTTCTTTGCCACTGGCTCAAGCACAACATTTTTTATCAAGCGTTAAGAATTGGATTCAGGCAACAATAAGTTCATGGTCATTTCCTATGATGACTATAAAACTGAGCATGAGCGGAACTAAGTAGCAAATCGGTCGTGGTTTTATTTTAGGTTATATCTTAAATACAATATACTTTTATAATCGCAAAACGGCGCCTTAGATAAGATTCAACCAACTAATAATTCGCATGGTGGTGTGTTGATTCAAGTAATTCTTATTACATCTCCGAATGTATGAATGTCGAACAAGCCGCCAAACTTGTTCGGGTAACGTATAACGATAATGATCCCGCATTTATAATGAAATATTTTATTAGAGCATTGTGTACCAAACAAGTGGGATTGAATAACTCCTTGAGGTGTACAGACTGGACCGTGGACGGGTTACGTGTCGTTGCAAATGGTAACTGACCATTGCGAATTGAATTTTAATAATTTGGTTTCGCACTGTAGATTTTGTTGTAGATACATGATACGTTTGTAAATCTTTTAAGATTTTTGTGATGTTACCTTAGTAGATTTTGTATAATCTTATATGATTAAAATAAGCATGTTGTTATAATCTTACAAGACAATGAGTTGTTGGAAAAAAAGATAGATAATGTAGATGGGTAGGTACATTTTATTATGTAGACTGTACACTGAGCAAACGCAAAAAGGTGTACCTGTGTTACGGGAAGATATAATTAACAGCTTTCTTAATAATTGTGTTTTTTAATTGGATTTTTGATTTTTGTACCTGCTGCATCTATTTTCGTTTTTTTTTAGATCTAAAGAAAATATCATAGTTCATTCAGAAAAGAGACTTTATCACACTTCAAAAATATAGCAACCATATACCCCATTCATTCGCACAGCAAACGAACGAGTATCTCATAATCCGGCTAGTTAGCGTACCCAATTTGCGTCCGACAAGGGTCGTTCCAATGCGTACGCGCTGCAATTGTTCCCATTCATTGAGCGCTGCGCAAAAAATATGTCAGACTTGCGCACTGGTTTTGA
The DNA here is from genome assembly GCA_905340225.1 of Abrostola tripartita. Classification (NCBI taxonomy): domain Eukaryota; kingdom Metazoa; phylum Arthropoda; class Insecta; order Lepidoptera; family Noctuidae; genus Abrostola; species Abrostola tripartita. Next base: position 6,491,470 of record HG996494.1, read on the forward strand.
GATGTTCGAATTGTGATTTATATTTATAATGTAAGGGCGAGTACCGTGCTTCTTCTGTTCCCTATAATAAAAATAATCTTATTACGACTCCTTATTTCGGCACCAAATTTTAAGATATAGGGTCCCACAAGATTTTTTGGAAGATGCCGATATTAATTTGCCGTCTATCCAATATTTGATGCAGGTTTCTAAAAATTATTTTTTATTGCTGTCACTTTCTTGCCCGAGCCGATTTCTAAGATTAAAAGTACAATTATTGTGTCCGATTTGCATGTTTTCCATATCCTTGATACAGCGGGATTTAATCAACAAACACAGATACTACAGCTTGTAATTTATTTAAGGCCTTTCTTAGTCCTCAGTATGAAGGAAACTCTTGAATGGCCCTTTACAATAACATCAAGTAGAATCATTAGATACTTTTACTTAAGAATACTTAAGTAAGTCTATCGTTATAGTACTCATTAGAAAAATAAAGCATAATACACGACTTCGTTTCAAACCAACTAAATAAAAATTTCACTAGAAATATTTACACCAATGGTTATATTGCAATCATTAGAAAACCATTAAGCGATCACGATTTTACAACACGGAAAACTCATCATCAAGGCAACATCAGCTCTTGGTAAAACTATTAATGAAAGCCCTCATTGTAATCATCTTAATTATTATCCAAAACTATTTATAATGTTTTATCCAGGTCGACTTCCTAACGTTGTAATTAAGTAACCGACTGCTACCAGTCGGGAGCAGGGACCAGGGGTCACTACTGTCAATCAAGTTAGAAATCGGAAGCGCTGTCTCACTAATTTGCAGCACAAAGGGGCCCGTCAACTAAACGAGCTTTTCAGACAGGGCTTGCATTATCTACTGCCATGAAGCTTTCTAAAGCAGATGGGTTAGAAAGGCTTTTTGTTAACCTAGTAGGCTTTAAAGTCTAAATCCCTGAGTATCGACCACATCATCATACTTTAGATGTGTCGACAAATATGTTATTATAATAATATGAATGATAAGGTAACTTTTTTACTTTATAGGAAGACAAAATTATGTTATCATGTCAGTTTTCATTACTTGTACACTCGTTACTTCTTTAGGTTCTCAAAACAACATTGGTTTCATTTATAAGGGACGCTGTAAGTATGTAACCGTGGTAATCAAAGCTTATTTCTTCTCCGTATGATAATAGTAGGTAAGTATTCGCTCTGCAGTTGCCCGTCTGAACGGTAAATACCTACTACTAGTAAAAGATGCTACTTACAGCCTACAACTGGGTACAGTTTACCTATTTTGCAAGACTCGACTGCTGATCACCTTAAGACGATTATTGAGAAACCAATGCGCTATTCGTGCGACGGCCGACACGAAAGAGGCCAATTCATGAATGATAAGACTACTGATGAAGCAGCAAATTGATAGGTGATTCAAATCTAACCTTTAGGCTAATCGTCTGACAAATTCGTAGCTTTTCTAAACGAGTTATTGTCAAGGGTTAGATAATGAAAGTCAGTTTATTAGTGACATTTAAGTTGATTTTACTGACGTGTATTATAAATAGCAAATATGTAGTTTATTCTTAGGGCGGGTTGTTTTAGCTTCATTTGACGCACACGTTAATGTTAAAAATGGCATTAACAAAAGTTTTACGCTTGAAATTTAAATTTCAATAGGTAATTAGATCTAGGTATAAGGTATACAAATATAGGTGGAAATGTGAAATACAAATTAATAACAGTTCATTTTTTACTTCTTCGGGTTGTTAATAATGTATTATGTACGTATATATAATACATTTAAACATTTCGAGCTACATCTCATCGCTCCGATAGCCGTGATCGTCTAGTGGTTAGGACCCTACGTTGTGGCCGTAGTAACCCAGGTTCGAATCCTGGTCACGGCAGTGAAATACACTGTCATGGCGGAGAATACTTTTTGAATATTTATAGTATTTATTTAAGTATTTTAAATCAAATTATTGTGAAATATTTCGATTTTTAATATAATTATCGTTAAGTGACATCTACTGGGTAGTAGCTGTACTACAACATTAATGATATTCATTAACCGTTCGTATTTTCATTCATAGATGGCGACTCAACTGCAAGTAGTTCTAGTAAAGCAAAATAGATGGCGCTAGTATTGTTGTTTGCTATTCCACACTAGATGTCGCGTAGATTATATTATTCGGTAATAGTTATACCGTACATCACTAGATGGCGGTACTAACTGATTTTCATTATCGTACACGGAAAGCTAATGAAAGTTTGTAACAAGTAGGAGAGTTACGAAAGTTTTGCCGCACCTGGCTGTCTTAGGTTAAATATCGGAAAAATGTACATAGCAGAATTATTATGAAAATCTTTTTATCAGCTACTATGCTATGTATTCGTCCGAATGAGTAAGTTTTAAGTCACATCGGTTGTTCAGTAGGAAGGTTGCTACGCATACTTTGGTAATTTTAGTACTTTTATTTCGTAGTAGTATGGTCGGTAGTATGGTTCGTGGTAGATGGTATGGTCTTTATTTAAACATTAACATTTAACAGCGTTATAAACAGATGCCCTACAAAACCGTTTGAACGGTTATATTATGTGGGTATACTTGATTTTACCTTAAATTAAAAATAATTTTTAAAATTATACGGTATACCTGCTATACCCAAATACTGTATGAGCAAAAATTGCAGATTTCAATGTCGCGTGCCATAATCCTCTCGAAAAATAAAAATCATGATAATAGTCTGATTTGAATACCTTAGGTAGGTATTCAAATCAGACTACCGTTTTGTTTATCACGAAATGGAGATGGGTACAATTTAGGTTCAGGAAAACAAACAACTTTAACAAGGCAGACTTTGGGTTGTTTTAATTTAATGACCATTCTTTTAGCGTTATGTGATAATATTTCATTTTTGCCAAGACATTATAAAAACAAGGTTGAAAACCTGGACAGGAAGTAAAGAACGAGTGAAGACGCTTACAATCATTTGTAATGACATTAACCGACTTATATTGCCTGAATGTGAGGCGGAATGTGAATGTGTTTTTAAGAGCTAAGGATATCAGATAACTGACGTCGGTACTAGAAGTATCTACCATTAAGTGGTCATTAGGAGATCACAGACGTCAAGGTTGCCGGTAATTAAAACTACGAATATGAGCGGCTACTTGCTTCTATGTGTTTTGTGCACTTTCTAAAGATAAGCGTTCAATAATTATTTTTGCGTTATAACGAGTTAATCAACGAAGATAATTTAATATAATAATATGCATGTTTTATGATTGGATTGCAACCTAAAAATTCTATAAACGGCATCTTTGGGAATCGAATCCCTTCCTTTTGCAGCTGAGGTCCACACTTCCAAAGAGGAAACCTCATTAAACCTTCTATCGATATTTTTTTTATTTTGTTTTAATATTAAGTACTTAAGTTACCCAGTAGCATAGACTAATCAGAATCCAGTAGTAAATAACATGAACATCATACAGATAAGGTGACACACTGACACCATTAATGATAATAAGGTTTTATATGTAGATATTATTATCTATTTGTTGTGGGCCTAATGCATTCTGTTTGCACTTATGATCTGACACCTGACATCAAAGATAACGTGTCTAATTAATTATTCGGCTGGTGGCCACCGGTGTAGCCGCCGGCATTTCCTGACTCCGAAAGGTCGCGGGGTCGTTGACATTATAAGCACATTGCAAAAACATTATATAAAAAAGGACTGTTTTATTAACGTAATGACTTTAATTTCTATTATTAATAAAGACGTCATGAGAAGTGGTACAACGTGAAAGATATTTAATGTTGTATTTTTCATATAGAACTCAGATCTAACTGATAATGAAGTAGGTATTAGAAAAAAAAATAAGTTCCTATTTAAGCCCCGAAAAACACAAAAAAAGCACAAATGACGTGGTGTGGCACAAATCACATGGTACAACATTATTCAATAACACTGTTTAATAATCTCATCCAATCGTAAACACTACTCTCTTTAGAAGTTTACTGGCGCGATGTAATGCATACAATATTAGGTAGCTACTTCTACTGTTTTTTCTATTTCATTGGGCGCTCTTTCTACTTGACGTTCGCCGTTAACTAGATACCTTACCGTGCTGATATCTATAATGTAGTAATCTTAGCTTTGTAGTAGAAAACACAACAGTGACCGCAATCACTTCTGCCCGTCTAAGGTTATAAGTTCGAGAACAAAGGGCGATTGGATTCGCACTAGAAAATTCTCATTTATAACCCGGAATTGGACTTTGGTACGATGAATACCGTAGGGCTTACCCACTATCAGAACCTTGCTTAACCCTTTAAGGATTGAAAGGCGTGACGACGCGCTAAAAATCAATCAACATAATGCCCCATTTGTATAGGACTGAAGCGTAACGTTAATGTAACAGATTTATTTTATGTCGATCTGAATATTAAAGGTTTGTAGGCTTTCGATACCGAACAATACGAATGGGTCGGTAAAACCATTATATCGGGGAAACGTAGCAACTTATCTCTTTTATCTTTTTCCCAACTTAATATTTCGAAGCATACAGTCGTAGTTATGAATGCTTATAACTAAAATAATTTTGGTAGTTTAGCACTAAAAACTAGTTTTAACGAATTTTCGCTTTACAATTGTATATATGGCTAATATTAGTAAATCCTAAAAAATTGACACAGAAGTAGTCTCGGCCGAAAATATTTGTGGACATGCTTACAAGTTACAGTAATGAGAATATATAAAACAACAGAAAAATATCTTCAACAAACCTTTAAGCTGTATCATAAAGAAACCCTATACTTTTCCCTGTACATTACTTTGATTTACGCAACAAAGAAAACAATCTAGCCGCCTCGGCGAAGGTAAATACTGCATAAGTTATGCGTAATCTTACATGTATGCCTGCTGCATTTTTAATGTTGTTTGGAATTAGGCGAGCAATGGCCGACAATGGGTCTCGTATTCAGTATTCTATGGCCAATGTTGGCGTGATTTGTATACACTATACATTGATAGGGTATTAACTTGTTGGCCGAGCCTGTTGCCAAGATTCACGTTGGCGTCTAGTAGTTAAGACAATTTCATTGGTAGAGTCGATATTATTATGTTGATGAATCTATACAATCGTATCTTCAAGTTTGGGTGTCTTGATACTTCAACACCCCCCCTAAGTGGTATGTCCTACCTCTCTTAATTAAGTACCTATAGTATAGATAGCAATGGGCGACGTTTAACATTGTTTGACCTAAGGCAAATTACAATAAAAAAGTAATCACTTTAATGGTAGTTGTTGTTTCAGGTTTTTACTTATTTTTGTTTTACGTCGTAAGATTCTTGATTTGTGATGGGCAAGCGGAATATTTCGACAAGTTATACATATGTGGGAGAATGATCTTCAACCAGCCAACAATATTGTCCTCTACACAAAATAAAAAAAGAAGAAGTTATTACAATGTTAATGTAAGCAAGTACTTATTACGATTTACGATACAATTAAGTAGTGTATGTGTATCACTAGAAGACCTGAGGTGAGCATAGGCTATTCAGGTATAGAATTAAGCAATCATTAACCAACAATGGGGTAGTAATTACAGTGCTCCGTAGTGGTAGGATTTTGGTGTATTTCGGCGTAATTGTAATTATAGGGAAAGTCTGGCGTTGGCAAGTTCGCACTGTTGTTATTACGGCAACGAAAATTTGCTTTTATTTCAAAATGATCGTTAGTTTTCCTGCTATCCTGGTACTCTCCACTCTATTAGATTGTTTGTTTTGCTTTTACGAGTTGGTCGTGTGGTGATTACGTAGCGCGCTCTATGATATATCGTTATTAGTTTGCAGCCAGTGTCTGTGTGTGTACGTACTGAATCTTTATTTTTGTTGATTAGTTTATCTTGAAACTAGGTGAACTCTGGGTACCTGTTCTGATGAGAAACCCTTTGTATATCTACTGAATGATATTTAGGAGGTAGGTAGCTAATGGCTGTGACACAATTTTCCGAGCTAAAAAAGTAGTAATGTAAAATCGTGGTTTTTTAAGTATTTATATGGCTACGCAATATACCAGCTACGTGACCACGGGATTATACTTACGAAGTTCTGCTAATCCCACAAGGATAAGCTTGATGATAACCACTGATGAAAATGGTATGCAAAGGAGAGCCAAAAAACGTTCATTACCTGTAACGAAGAAAATGTTTTGTTAAAAATATAGAGCTATTTCCGTGTTTTAATTAAACAAAAACATGCCTAAATTAGCTTAGCTTAGATTAATACTAATTGGGTTGAGTTAAATAAAAATAGGGTATATTTTACCAAAAAATAAACAAAAGTAATTATGAGTAGGTATGTAATCCATCGTTCATCATTTGCCGTAGACTAAAATATAGTAAAATAACGCTGGCCAGTTTTATTCTCCAAGCGTTCAATTCTAAGTACAAAAGCGTATTCAATTTGAATATTCGAGTTTTGGGTAACCGCATGTTGAATGTATCGCGTACAGGTGGCAGGAGAGTACACAATAAACGAACTGTTCATATTTTACAATTTATTCGATACGCGCTGAGTACATATTATACTGGATTGTAGTTGTGTATTTTTAACCGACTTCCAAAAAGGCGGAGGTTCTTTGTTCTCTGTAGGTATTTTTTGGATTTGGTGCCGATTTCAACTTCGCTTTTGTAAAGTGAAGTGAGTAAAGTATTATTTTTTAGTTCGTGTTTTTGAAAGCGGGTTTTTTTTATTTAACAATGTTTAGTCTATAGGTAGTTCATGAGCACTACAGCTCAATATAAACAGAATATATTATTATATTATAGTAGCATAATCACTTGGTGGACTTCTATGCCTATAGTACCTATAGATCTACAAGAGTTGATATTGCGATAGTAGGTAAGTTTACAAAAATAAAAATGAATTATCACCCCGCTTGCTCGAAGAATTACTGACCATGTAATCGGGTTGTTACTACTGAGACTGTTGATCCCGTCTTATAACATGATTTCATAGTTACTTTTTACAATACCCAGACAATGGGACCTTAGCCATAATTATGCCAGAAACACGCGACCATAATAGTAACATTATAACAATATTTTATAAGCTTACCGACTACTCTCAAACCTATTACAAATATATGAGGATAGTACTTTCTGCTCGAGTTATTCAAACAATAAAACCAACTTATGCTGCGTAAGAACTAACAAGTTATCATTCCACAACCCAAGAGCGTATGAAAACAAATAAAATCGTAGAAAACTCATAACAATCCAATCTTTGGCGGATCAAAGAAACACCTGGTTTGCTGTTTCATATCAAGAAGGGATAAATTTATTCAATTTCGTTCGCCGAGGCCCTCGCCCCGCCCTTATGAGCTTTTGATAACTAAATGTTATTTTCCTTTTATATATATTTCAATTTGCCTGGTAAAATTGGTATTGGCGAGCGTAGGTTAAATCTAGGCCGTATATTTAGGCTGGTATGTTCGGAATAATATTCAGAATGTTACATAAATTCAAAAAGCGTAGAATATAGAATAATAGATTATGATAATTATTAAAATAATAATAAATCGTACAACCAAATCAATTACATTTACCAAACTGAAAAAGCTCAATCGCTCTAACAAGTATAAAATTATAAGCATACCTACTCCTATTCATTCACAAGCATAAGGATCACAAAAAAGCTGCGATTATGTAATCATAAATCGTTTTTTTATTACCATTTTCTTCGCATACGAATAACTTCATGAATAACAATAAAATGAATCACTTTTCATACACTCTTCACCCCTATAGGGTATGAAAAGCATGAAAATACTCCCAAATGAACTAAACAACATTGAATTCTGAACATGCAGGCAATTATATCATCCCCCGAACATTACATGCAAATTGTATGAGTGCGTTACTCCGGTATTTCCCTAAGGGTGGGATTTCTCGTCTCGTTTAAGGGCTAAGGGCCTGTAAGGTTAACTATGTATAGAGCTGAAAAATGGGGCGTACGATGATATGAAGGCGTAGACTTTTTGTGGTATTTTGGGTAAAAGAGGTGTTAAAATAATTTTATTCACGCGCGACGATTGAGACTACCATGTAACTACCATTATGGAGGACCATACCATACCATTATGGCGTGCGTTTATGGGATAAAAAGTATAGCATCGATCACTTTCTGGCTCCTAATCATTACTTATATGGCAATAATGCGTCTCTCTCTTTGAAAAATTACTCTCTATCTCTAAAAACAACCTTAAAGTGGGATATCATTGATTTTATCAGGGTGAGTCCTTGTTGGACGTTCGCCGTAGAAATAACACTTATACTCTTTAAATCCTTCAATCACTTTTCATTTATGCTCTCCACACGACTGAGAGCAGCAGCGACGTTATACTAGACTATTGTAGTATTGATCACGCTGTCATTCGAACATACCAAAATGCGCCAATCATTAAATTTACATGAGCATATATTGCCCAAGGGAAATCTCTGTCACCGTAATCATTTCATCCCTATTCCTGTATCTATTGCCTCAGTTTGCTGATCGGGACATAAGGTTCTAATTCTATTGGCGACAACTCGATTGCCATTCACCAATTATGTGGTCGACCCGTGAATGCCTTTTCCACATGTAAAATTGATGAAGGTTCAGCTGCGAATGTTAGTACCTGCTACTAATGTTTAAATATTTTGTTTGTTTTTGTTACACAAACTACGATAAACTACTATAATTAACGATATATCTGTAGAACGAATTATGAATACGTGGAAATATTTTCTACCTACATAATATTATGTAACTTCGAAAGTAAATATGACTGTAGAGTCATATGTACCTATGATGACCATAGACCTATGAAGATATGAATGTGATAGTGATAGTGATAAGATAATTAAACTCATTATAAAAACTGTAATGCGTGTTAATTCTATGATAAAACTGCGAATCGTGACATTGATACCTCTCTTGTCTTCCCTGTACCTGGAACGCTTGAGGCGACTAACGTATTCGTATAACCAATATTGGTGCATGAATGCATTACAAGCGGTTTCACGACGTTCACATCGTAATAGGCTACCAAAGGAGGTCCTTGTGCCACAAACAAGGTTACATAAATTGATGCTGCAGTTCGTCTGCAGCATGCTTACATCAAGGAGGCAATTTTCATAGGTATCGTTTACCTGCATTTTTTTATTTGCATTATGGATTGGCAAAATGGGTAAATGATTGGAAACAATGCCTTGTTAAGCAAAGAATAAATTTCTGCAAATAAATAATTAGTATGTACTTAGTAAAGAATTGAAGAGTTTATGTATGTACCGTACACCAAAATGGCTATAAAAGATAGGCACATAAATCTATATCTACATGTGCTTTCATTACGATAACGAAGAAGTAGGCTTCTCTTGATATGATATCCTTAGGCACTTTTAACGGCTTCCGAACATTGAATTTCCGAAATAATATTGATAATGATACTTTATGACGACTGTAATTTAATATTCATTAATGGTGCTATATATCAAAGGGTTCTATAAAATTGTTTACTAATGTGTGTTATTAAATACACTGAAACCATTTGCGTTCTGAAGCAAGTTGACTTTAATTGTTTGTGTCGTTCATGACCGTCCGTGACAAATGGGAATAACACTTATTCTAATTTCTATTTATGCGTTCTCGAAAGGTCTTTCCATAATAACACTGGTTTAATTGGTGGTTAATTTTTGCATTGCATACGAAGGGAATGTAGATATATACTATACAGGTGTAGTACATTCATGGGATATTACGTCAAGTTCATGCCAGTCAATTACTGTAAACAAACGCATTTTATAACCCACTCGCGCAATCGCCATTTTGCTTCGAGACCTCATTCATCACACAAGCTATAGTTACAGCGATAAATAATAACATACATATGTATGGGCTATTTTTTCAGCACGAACGCTGTCACGCATCCTATTGTTACTACCATCAACCTTCACGGCACAATGCACTTGTTAGATATCGTGATCACTCATTACCTACTTATTTGTGCGGATTACCTGTAGTGAAAGGGATTTATACGGCTTCTGTTTAAGCAGTGGAATTTCACCTATATAAATTAGAACATGCATACCTACCTACTTACCTTGTTAAATAAGGCATGTTTCCCATGGGTATATAGAGACCACAAGTTTTGCTTACGACGATCCTGACATAACTCTGTCGCCGTATCGCATAATTCATTCATGACGAACGTGATGAGGCTTGTCGGTAAAACGTAAGTACTATAATGGAACCAGCCATATGGTGTTGATATCAAAAGTAACATACTCATATTCTACTAGCCAGTGACAACTATAACGTAAACTACTAGCATCATATAAGTAACCTATGGCTCGTAACCGTCTGGACTATATAATGTCATCATATCGGTCCATAAAACCCTCGGCCTCAGTGTAAGTAAACTCTACACGGACCTTATAATTGACGCCTACAATGAACGCTTGTGAACAGTATTGTTATAATTGACACGTTTGTGTGTGGAATCGAGATTGAAATACATTAATGTTTAGAGTTCACAAAACTTTCACACTAGATCTTTAACAGTCCAGTACCTATTCATATTAAGATGAGAGTCATTATCAGGTACGAAATATTATGCCCGATACTTGCTCACATTTAGGGTCTTTAAGCTGCACTATTGAGGATCTACTTGACAGTAACTTGTGAGATGTACCTATATTTAATAGAGTTATGTTTTTTTATGCTTTTTGATTTTAGTTTTATTGCAAAATCACGTTTGTGCCCACTGAAATACTTTAGTTTAGGTTTAGGTATATACTGATTTAAGATAAAAATAACTAAGATGTTAAGTAACCATTATAGGTAGGTATAAACCTCCGGCGCTCAATTAAGTATGGTCACTTGTGGAGGCGATCCAGCTGCGGGTTTTGTCATATCATTAAACAAGCAATCCAAGATGGTTGGCAAATAAGGCATTTATGAAAAGTACGTGGGTTTAAATTATATTCCATAAGGAGTAAATAGCTAGGTGTAGGTACCACTAACGATTTAACAGATGAACGTTCTCCTTCAATTGCGTGTTTCCTGTATATTTAATTAAAAGTTTCCGCTTCTTCCAACAAGTTATATTATTAACGGTAGAATAGTTCCTTTAGCTATTTAGTTGCTTCTAGACTGGTATAATTACTCAGCGATTAATTGGCTCCGATACTATACAGTATTCATATACTATTTCATCTACCCATTGAACTATCTTGAAAATATTAGAGACTTTAAAATAAATAAAAGAAAGCTGGAATTGCCTAATTAGCGGAGCCCCTTTATGGTACAGATTATAACTAAAATCAATCACGTAATTATAAATAGTACCAGCCCATTAGTATCAAAAGCTATAGAGACAATATTATCTCTAAGCAAGTCGTTACAAACAATTAATTTCCCATGCATAACATTACAATTGTCTTCAAAATATTTCTAAATTCCTCATATGGGAACAACTCTATATGAGATACAAACCCTAGCAAAGGTTGCGGGTTCGAACGATCCCATTTGTTCCATTTACCATATGATTGCGCTCCGGCGCCGCTCGCACAATACTCAGAATTATGTGAACCGTATATAGACGTTAGCTTCGTTAGCTGTCTATTGCGTTACTTATGAAGCCAGGAACCTACGTGGAGCACGGTTTTAGTATATCCGTTTGTCGTTTATAGGATGCCATGCGGTTGAATTTACATCTCCTTTATTGCCTAGTCTGCCCACATTCACAGAATTCGATTACATTCGTTTGATGTACATTAGGTTATACGTAACGTGGGTAAATTAACTGCGGTTCAATAATCGTAAGTTTACTTACAGTGACAATACACTTTTTCAACATCTAATATCCAGTTAACAAAGTCTCCTATCATAGACTATTTTACTTGAGCAATAAATACAAACTCCATACGAAGAACACGTATCATAAGCCCGGATACCTGAAAACCCAGTATCGAAAACAAAATAAACATTCCTCCGACGAAACCGAAGTCGACGGGGAAAAAATAACGAAATTTTTCAGGTGCGTTATCTTGAAAAGAAGGGAAATCTCACAAAAGCGATAGTCTCCAACAAATAACAATTACTTACTGGAGTTGAAAAAAGGGAGAATAGGGCGCCCGTGTCAATGTCGGAACTTCAGTGCGGCGGCTTATCATGAGGAACGATAATAAAACGTTAATTCTCTTATTGTTGAAATTTATTCCGTAAAAAGAACTAAATAGGTTTGAAACGGTGCTCGTATAGATAGGTTCTACAGTGCTCAGATATTGGTGTTATTCAATTTTCACATAATGTTATACTTGCATTATATACTAATTATATACATATACTTTAATAGTAAATTGAATGACGATAAATTAGCTTTGCCTAATAAAACTTACAAATGTATTGTAGGTTGCCATAACATGCTCTATAAATTATGGAAACCTCCAAGTATATTTTATACTTATACATTTAAAAAGATACATAGATATAATATTAGGAAATGAGATAGGGGAGAAATATCGCCGCAGCACCGTTTCTCGCTATCCACCCCCGAACGATACGGTATCTTCGATGAGCCCCACCGCCCAAATTACGAGGTGTCTTAAATTAAATGTAAATACCTTAAAAAATTGAATTGCCTCCGAGTACCGTTAAATATTGTGTTTAGGCCGATGTTAATTTAAAAGTACTGGGAAACGCGATAGAAGTTTTAAATAACAGGGTTGAAACAATTTTGCTAATTTTCTGTTGTTTTTATAACTGCTCATATAACCTGTTAACTCTGAATAACGTTTTTAGTTCATTATGAAAATTTTTTATTTGTCAGAGTTTTATTCTATTGATTTTCAAATGTGGTTTGTATGTTTATGCGATGTACACAATGTCCTGCTAATGGGGGGGGGGGGTGTGTGCGACGGGTCGTTGAGCTCTATAAAATGGGGTTGAGGGTGATTCATGCGTGCTATATACCGGAGCAGATCACAAATGGATCACTCCACAAAAGGCAAGATCAGATGGTCCTTTACTGAACAGCGCTAATTAACATTTACACTTAACACGTGTGTTATGAATTATATGGGGGTTGAAAATACCACAATCTTACAATTTTATAAGAAGGAATCCTGAATTGACGCAGCGTTGGCCTTGGCAGGCCTCCCACCAGGTGGACTGACGATATCGTCAGAGTTGCAGGCAACCCGTGGATGTAAATGCTACAAACAAAAGGTAGGTAGCTTTTTTCAGATGAAATATTCCTGTCATATATTTTTTGACCAAGGCATTTCAATCTCTTGACATCGTGATGAAGCATGAAAAATAGCAGACAGTTTAAATTGCACCCAAATATTATCAAATATCGATAGCGTTGCGCAAAGAGGCGTAAAATACATCAGACTTCCTACCGTGTCGGCGGTTGCGGTGACTAAGTTATGTTAACAGCGGGTTTACATATAGTCACATGTTTGAAAAATAAAAAATTACGAATTATCTACCTACTGCAAACACAATAAAGGCTCTTTTTTACCATTATTCATGTACTTTCTTGTTTTTGTTCGTTCGTTTATTATGACTGTGAGTGCGCTGTTGTCTCGTGCTCTTGTGATACGCAAAAACAAAAGTTGGTCCCATTTGACACCAACTTTGCTAGTTCGGCTTAAAACAACGAGACGTAGACGTACCTTGTGTAAGTAGACATTTATTTCTGTTTCGAATTGTTTTAAAATCTAGGATTAGTTATAATGTAATGATCATTATGATGTTACGATAGAATTGGTTTGTCCTAGTTTCGCAATCGCATGTATTATAGACTAAATAAATGATATCGCCATTCCTTTGCCATACATATCTTATATATTTACAGTAAAGCTGTTTGTATTCCTGATGTTGTCTGAGCCGCATAATTCGGAGCCGGCGATAGCTTCATTACCTGCCCAATCAGACGCCCTGGGAGCCTCAGGTAATTTGCCAATAGATAGGATTGCTACAGCCGCTCATTACCTTGACGATACTCTCAATATACATATATGTAGTGAAGCCTCAGTTGGTTTCCTTCATTAATTGATCATGATGTTGTATACCTTAGGGTTATTTGACTCGATAGACAAGGTATTGAGGTGGACGCGGGATGACATATGATTCAAGTTTAAAAGGAATAAGATGTTGTCTACTATCATAACGTAAAATTGGCAAAATGTGTTTATTAGTCATTTAATATTGATAGAAAATAAATAACAACATATACTACTGCAATAGTCAACTGTGTATCCAACCCCCTTTGAAGATCAAAGTGATATACCTACAATGTTTATAAAACAGAAGAGGATACTACACTACCGTTCCTCTTGGCATGAGCCCTTAATCACCTCTTATAACTGCAGGAAGGTGGATATTCGTAAAGATATAACTACGACCACGAGAATCTGATACACTTACCGCTTAAATTAAGTAACGATGCTTTTTAGTGGTCCCTTGTCGATTGCCATGGCAACTCTTCCCCGCAGTTTATTTTTACGACATGCAGGGGAAGATAGCATTTGATATTTTATCTATATTAGGTTTTCCGACCAATAGGTTAAGAAAAATTTAACGAATTTTTAGACACGTTGCACGTTGATAGGATTTTCATGTTGAGCAGCGGTTAAAATGATATTATTTCCACAGAATAACAAAGAGATTAAAGACAGTGCGGTCAAGAGCTCAGCTTCAGTTGTGCTGAAGTCTGTTTAGTGTCCTGTTTATTTAACTAACAAGTAACAACCAAGTTATGTATTAAAGCTATGTTGAAAACTACCCATAATATTAACTAATCAAATATTTAGATGTGTCATTTCTTTTTGAATTAAATATTAACTCCCCCGACTGTATATTTGTCCAATGAAATAATTATCTTCAGGCACAATCTTATTACGTCCCAGCCTAAGGCATTTCTTGGTAGAGGGGTAAGCAGAAATTTAACCGACCTTACCCGCAAGCCGAACAACTTAATGCAATTTTACACTGTGTTCACACTATCAAAATTCACATCATGTTTTCCTCATATAAAAGGGCGGAAACATACGTGCGGATTTTGTGGGCGGCGGCAGCATTAGTTATTTGCACAGTAAATAGAAAAGAAGTTACATAAGTATTTAAAAAGCTTAGTTGCTGAATAAATGTTTCATGTTGTCATTCAGTTACTATGAATTGTCGTGTTTCTCTTTCTAAATAACTACGTATTTACTAAAACAAATTAAATTATTATAAATTTAGATGTTTTTTTGTACCTAGTAATAATTTATACCGGTCTTTCATGTAGCGATCTTTACTATAGGTTAATTCTGTATGATTGATGCTGGTAATTCAACCTGCATAGATTTATAACATAATTTTTATCGATCAAAATTATAATAACAAGCATTTACCAGCCAGTGTTATATCAGCATATTAACCTCGTGTGGATTCGGGATCATAAAAACATTCTATCTGTATTTATTTTCTTGACATTGATGTGTGACAGTGAAAAGCATTTACAGTTGGAACAATTTTCTCGAATAAACCAGACAAATAAAAGCCACAACGGGCCCGTTAAAAGATATCACCCGTGTATCAGACTATAGACCCGTCCAATTTCCCTTGCTGTACCTACGGTTGTGAGTTTAGTTTTACACGGCGACAATAGCGTCCACGCCGTCCCTATTTCTATCCCCATTGTCCGTCAGATTCTGTGCGGGACACCTCGCCTGAGCCGTAGGGAAACGCACAATTTATAAGCGATAGCGATTTTTAATTCAAAAATATTTTCTTAGAGCTGCACTTTTTATTGCATATTGATAACCCTCTGCACTCCGCGGTGTTACTTGATACATTTTTCGAGATAAGCCTATGGGTTAATTTAGGTCGTCAGCTACCTCCATACCACAGGTTGAGCCTGAAAAGGTAACACATACAAACACTCTAACTTTCGCCTTTTATAATATTAGTATGATATATAATGTTGTTATTTTAACGTTATAAGTACAGTGAACATTGGCAGACTTAGCAGTATTACAGGATAATTGCCATATTTAGTATTTTTCTGATTTATCATTACATTGTATATAGATATATTGCGTTTATGTCATAACGAAACGTAATGTTTCGTCATGACATAAACGCAATATATCAGAACAGAAAATGGTATGTTGTCGTACAATATGTCTGCTGTGACGCTCATCAGGCATTTATCAATTAGAAACTTCTAATGACTTCGGATTTAGACTCCGTTGTAATTTCATTCTTTAACAAACGTTAGCAGTGTCTGCTTACAATCTTATAGGAATTTTAAAGACAATAAACCTTCCCACGTATTTTGGGGTTAAAAGTAGAGTTTAACATCAAGTTTAATTCTTTAATCAATCAATCTTGAGCGCCTCAATCAAAGTAGTACATTATGGTCAGCCCTATTTATAGTTTCGATTTACGATGTTTAGTTGTCTTTTTATGATCCAGGCTGTCTTAGTGCTGAGCTTTCTGCACCGTATAATGCGTTAAATTCTCCCAAGACAAATTGTATTTTATGCTGATATTTGTGTTGAGTTTTGACTTGAGTCATTAGTTTTTATTTGATCAAGAAATACGTGGAAATACTGAAGCTTGAACGACAAAAATAGACAACAAAAAACTTACATCTATAAATACAATAATATAAATACAAGTTTATGGCAGGTTTTTGATTAACTAAATAAAATACTAAATCGTTTATTACTCGTGACATACACCACGAACACTCCATCAAGGTATGTGGGGGATCCGCATTCGGGGATCCCTAACTGTCCGCGAGATAAGATGCTGTGATGTCCGCCATCGCTGTGTACTGTTTGTTATGGCAGTTTGCGTTTTAAGTCAAACTCACACGCGTAAAGATTCAGACGAATGTTTTGATGAAATAATGTTTTTAATTTAATACCGTGGAATAGAAAAGAAAATGGAAAAATATCAAAACAGGAGAAAACTAACAAAAGGAAGTTATATTTTAACAATTATTATCTTAATTTAGCTAAACATCATTTTAATATTTGTTCCATATTAGCACATCTTTTCTTATTTTATCATAATTAGTATTATTCCAACTTAAATTGAGTGACCAGTTGCAACTGAATTTCGAATACTACTGAGAATTAAATCCTGTCCGCTCACCTTGCTAAAATTTCGGCCTTCCCCGTATCCCAAACCACTGTCAAATGCATGACATTATTGCATAATTTACTACTTGTAGCAGATCACGATCATGAACATGCTCTACAAGGCTTTTAAAGATGTTGTGTAATTAATGAGCATTTTACCTACGACAAATACAATCAAAATAATTATAATAATAGCTTAAGTAGAACAAACTAAAACTGCATAACAAAGCGACGAGAACTTTAAATGCTGCAGAAAATATGTCACAAACACTAATAGAACGATTTGCAAAATGAAATGTTTAGCAAAAACAAAGTTAATACGGTTGCAGCTCCATTTAAATTTAATTCTCTCAAAACAGAGAATATTCAATTTAAAACTTTTAATCAGATGCAAATCTTGTCTTTAATTTCGTCCGTTGTCTGCAATCGAAACTTCGTAAGAATAGGGTTATCGTTACTTTGCCACACAACTCAGCTACGGAAAAGGGTTTGTAAGTAATAGAGATAGCCTATCTTACTATACGGGTTTCTGGAGTTGTTAATGGATATGTAGTAATGACTAACCCTTTAAATTAAATGTTATGGTAAAAGTTATAACATGTGTGTAATAAGCAAATAAGTTTATTTATTTGTTATGATTGTTTTATATGTAAACAATATTTTTATTTGCCTAGGGCAAGTAGGTATGTGTTTGATGCTAAACACTTGAGGAACTTATAGGTCGTTTTTACATGTTATTCTAGTGATATAAAAAATTTAAGTAGAAAAGAACCACTTTCAAAAAACACGAACTCAATAGTGAAAATTAATACCTATTTTATTTACTTTACATTAAGCGAAGGTGAAGTAGGGGCCAAATCCTATGCGCTCGCTTTGTTAATCGTTTTGGCATTGAAACTATTAACAAAGCACTTATGAGATCATTCTCATATTAAGTACTTTTTTGTCTGAATTAGTGCATGTTTTTTTTTTCATGAATGATTTGTTGATTTGATTTCCTTACAAAAAGCCCTTTCGAACGAAAATATATTTAATATTGAAAAGTGGTAGGAGGGAAGGGCGACTCATCCCGTCCCTCTCTTCCTTGTAAGGGGTCAGTTATCGTCTTCACGTACAAACAAAGCAATAGATATTACTTGTCGCGACGACGTTCTTCTATGATCTTACGAGGAGTACCGTTCTATATCTCAAAGTTTGGAACTTTGAGATATAGAACGGTACTCCTCAGATCAATTGCAAATCGGTTCATAAATGATGGAGTTATGAGGAAACAATCATAAAAAAAGCATACAGCGGAATTGAGAACCTCCTCCTTTTTGAAGTCGTTTAAAAAGAAAATATGTTTGTGGTTTTGTCTATCATTTTCGCAGCAACGAGTAGACAACGTGCACAACGTTTTGCATTCAGATAGTTTGTGGGCAGAGAGTGACAGGCGTTTTGTTTTAAAGAAATGCACTGTCCCTGTGCGATAAGACCACGCGATCCAAAGCCGCGTACAAAAGCTTGTCATAAAACAACTGAAAAAATGTTCTCAATTATTTCTGGCTATGGCATTTTAATATCTGGTTATACCAATAATCTAAAAAAAATACGATGTAGTAAAAAAACAAATGAGAGGCACGAATCCACCCTTATATTTATATCAAAACAAAAATAATATACTCGGAATAAAATGATGTCTATTGCGAGTCAGTTATCTACGATCACCACCGAAATCCCTTCATGTTTTTGTCAGATGTTTACCGTAATGAATCGTTTTGTTTTGTTTTGATTGCTTTGTTTATGTAGGAGACGAGACTTGTAAGCGATATCAGCGGGAATGTATAGGTCATAAGGATAACAAAGTGAGGTAAAACCAGTTATGTTATGAAAATCTAAACAGGAATAAAATTGGGTTGTTCCCAGATTAGTTCAAGCAAAAAAGGTACCGAAACATAAAACAGTTTAAACAATTTAAAAAAACATCCACTCAAAAAGAGCCGTACGCTTATTAGCAGAACTATCCATTAGAGTAAGTTATATATATATTAAACTACCCCAAGAGTCTTATCTAAGTTGGTAGGGTGAGGTCCATCAGTTCGCATCCATATTTTGCTACTCATCATGAATCCCCCCAGGTTGTACTTATATACGTGGAGAGCCTATTGCCATTCATCGAAGAATACCTTGTAAGTAAAAGCACTGTCTCACTATACCACTCTTTTCAGCTAGACGTCAGAAACCGTACCTAAATGAATTCTGCATATAATGTCGCCTGACATTAAATGCAGAATTCATTAGTCGAGATTGTGTTAATGCATGTAAGCAGTAATTGAATAATTCTCAAAAACCATTCCAATATGCAATGACATGTCATTTAAGGGCTCGCGAGGCAAATTGCTTGTCCGGTGGAGTATGCAGTTCACCCTACCAGGCTTAACTTTCAACGTTAATTGAATATAAACGTAGGTACATCTCAAATGTAGTATTTCTGGAACTAACATCAACTAATGGAAATATTAAGTCACAGGAGTAATTGGAGTTTGTTTCGAAATCGTCTTGTGTCATGTTTTCTGAACAAGTTATATTTAGGTTGTAGGATGTATCATATACAAGAATAGTTAGTTGGTAATCGTTTGATAGACAACGCGACATTTTACTGCACTATAAATTACTTTTGTTAATAGCTCCCAGTTACAGGTCTTTTCCCATGACTTTTTCTGTCTATTGTCTATAATTTTGTTTCAGGAGCAGAGATGAAACCGCGTGACTTGTTTCAACCGGTTATCAATACATGACTAAGAAACTCAAGGTTAGGTTTTTTAAGGTATGAATACATCACAATAACCCATTAAACGAAATGTACTTTTTCGAACTCAACAAAATCCGATACCATAAAATACCCCCGATAACGAACCCTTCAAAATTCGTATTTAATTAAACCGTCACCCCTGGGACACATTATCGTCGCGTACCTTTCCCGGATGTGTCATAAATATATATGATTCAGCTAATACGAGTTGTTTTGCAAGCTTCATTTTCAACCCACAATATTATTGTTTCATTTCAGTGTTAGATGAAATGAACTTTGACATTCGGTGAAGAAGGAGTTTTGAGACATATCGTCAGTTAATTAAGTAGATAATAAACAATATAAATTTATACCTCTGTGTAACAGAGGTATAAATTTATACACTTTACAATCATGCTTAGAAAAAATTTGGTATAATTTCTAATATTTTTTTTGAGGCTCCTATATAGGTCCTAAACGTCATCGATAAACTTTGGCACAATTTAATTCTTTGAACATGGTTTGAACTACTTGGAACTGAGACGGCTTGACGTTCGAACATATTGTTTCATGTTCTCTCTGGTCACGTTCCGATTACGATATTCTGATTTAAATAGACATCTACATGACAGGTATTAGGAATTAGCATACTTTTTAGCGACGGTCTTGTATATTTTAGTTACGGATGGTTATACAGTTGACTACTGGAACCGCTTTTTAATTTCCTTCGACTGTCAAATTGATACAATACAGTTCTAGTGTTTGTATTGTTTTCGTTCGTATTGATAATCGTGGAGGAAAAGAAAATTAATTTTATGCTTATTATTATAGGTGCAATATATAACTTCATATTATGTATTGCAACGGTAGTCTTGTAGTATCTACATAAATACAGGAAGTAGCATATAAGAAAAATCAATAACGAATTCAATTACACACGTAAATTATAGAAATAAATCTAAAAGAAATACGGGCTTCAGTCTAGCAGCCGCGGCAGGTGCAATCGCTACAGCAATAAATTGCGAACCTCATAATACTCCCCTCGTTTACCAATTTCGCATATTTCCTCTTTTTTCTTACCCCCTGAAGGTACCATTTTGTAAAGACTCCTAACGTTGTATATTTTCCTTAAATTAGGGTAATTTCTCGTCCCATGATCCAATTGGAATTAAGATGCTTGGGGCTTAGAAACTTTTGTTAAATATTTTAGTAATGGTTGTTAGTACTTGTATTACAAACAGGATGTTCTATAAGATGCTGTCTGATCTTTGAAGCAGATAGGCAAAGTACATCGCTCTGGCAGAACTTTAACTAGTTGAGTGAGATTAAGCTTTAAAGAATAAAAAAGGAGCATAAGTTACGCAGGTAAATAATACAAGGAGAACGACATGATTTTATTCCATTCAGATGTAATTTTGCTCCACATTCAAAGGGAGTTACTAATCTGGCGGTGTCTTTGACTTACACAAATAGTTGTAATTATTTTAAATAACTGTAAAAAAGCAATAATATAAGTTATGATTCACTATTTCTCCACCGCAGACGGAATATCTTTAATTCTCCGACAAACCAGAAATAAATCTTGCTTCTCCAAAACCCTTAATCCCTTTATTGCCTAATCCAATTATACTAACAGTCGTTTATCTTTAGGAGTTAAAAACGTACAATATGCTATAAAGAGTGCTATAAATCAGAGGAAACCAGGCAAGAGGTAGCCCTTTTGAACGGCACTCCCTGGCAGTGGAGTGTGACGCCCTCCCAATAGTGATTCAACAGCTATCGGACCGGCCAAATACTGAATATAAGGCTTGAACGAAACATATTCCGTTTTAAAAGGTTAAAAATAAAGGTCCAGAGTATGGTTAGTAATTTATATTGTTTATTCTGAAAACATGGCACTACATTAATAAAGGTCATATTTTTTATTATTAATGTAAAGTCTTGTAAAACTTTTCAATGAAAGACAGACGGGACGTTAAAAAAAAATTACGTTTGTGTTTTACAACAGAGCTCACCATAAAAACTTATTCAGAAAACTTATTGTTATAAATGCGTAAAAATGAATAAAGTTCCTAAAGTTATTATAACCGTAGGCATAGCAAATAAATTACGTACCCGTAAAACAACGAGCAACTGAGTAAAACTATACACCCTTCAGTTATCTGTTGGGGCCACTTGCAAATATATCACCCTCACACTGACTCTATAAATATAGAATTTTATATGGAAACTGTTTTTACGATGCGTGTGCTCAAAGTGTTGTGTACCTTATTTATGTTTCGGGACTTGTGTGATGAATGGCTAATGTAGCGGAGGTGATAAAATGTAGAGTTAGATTTGTGTTTTTCCTTTATACCTACCTTTTTACTAGTATCTGTAGTACGCTTGGGAAATCTATTGACTGAAGCTTAAGATTGTGGCTAAGTAGTTTTTCTTATTATCAGGCTGCCATAAATGGCATTGTGTAAGCAATATTTGGATTATCACTGAATTAAGAGGTGAGAGGCTTTCTATTAAAAATATTTATAGTAAAAGTAATGCACCGAGAGGTCCATTTGCCAGTTGAACTATTTTAGTCGCAGTGATCGCACTGACACATGTCATCCAATTAGGATCCAGGAAAATATTAAACATGTAGTGAATATAACGGATACATATTTCAAAATGATTTCATAAATCTTATACCTGACTGACGGCACAGCCCATTGAACCTACAACAATAAAAACATAAATCTGACAATTTCATAGGTACTATTACGTTGCAAATCTTGAGGTTTTCCGGTAAATTAGTTAGGTAGCTATGTCGTGCCACAACATTATCATATAAGTACCTACATAGTAATAAAGCGTGTAAAAATAAGTATTAGCATACGAAATCATCGTGCTTGTATCAACTGAAAAAATATCCTAAATTAGCCCATTACATTTTTTCATTCGAGGTACTTACAAAAAAGTTACAATAAAAATATAAAAGCCCACGTTTGCGAACACATTTAAAAATATATTTTAAAACTCAATTACCATACATTGCCGTATATACGAAATTATTGCGAATCGCAGAAGCATAACAACAGCGAACAAATCGTTCAAACGGAATAAGTAATGAGCCGTGTCAGGCAATATTTTTATTTATCCATCGTCAATTTAATAAGCCTTATGCCTTCCCCTTACTCCGTATTTCGCTATGTTACTCGTGTATGGGAATATATAGATAAATGGTAAATAGGTGCTCAATCTGTACTGTGTGTTTGTAGGTGTAACGACACTGTGAATGTTTGACACGCTGTGGTCATTTGTTGCGGTATTGGGCGTGTTTACACGTTGTTAGCAGTCCGTAGTGTTCAGCAAATAAATGGGGGTGTTGGAAGAACGGTCCATCTCTTTCAACGTAACGCAAGACGATAGCCTAGTAGGTAAAATAAGACGGGTATATATTAATTCTAGCTGTCTCCGACGTAGGTACTGCTTACATTGAAAGACTGGTTTGTAAAATATTTATTCAAGACAGTACTGAGACCAGTGGTGCCTACCAGCGAAGACAATTAGACCCTTTATTTAATTCATTGATTCTTCGGAGTTACAAAACAAATTCTCTAGTTCCAACGTTAAGGCTCGGACTCACCAAAAGAGGAGAGGAGATAAGCGGAGCGGAGATGTGTTTTTAAAAACCAATAGAATTTCGTTATTCACACATCTCGTCTCCACTCAGCTTAAGTGGATACCACTGAGTGGAGATGTAAGCTATTCCTTGCTGAGATTAAGCTGAGCCGCGGTACAAGGCGAAGATGTGAGCTTTGCCACGCAAAGTGACGACGGCGATGACGAGTAGTAACTTTCGTGTCAGATAATATAATATAATAATATCTTAGGACAGCTCACACACGGTCATCTAATCCCAAACTAGGCAGAGCCTGTATCATGGTTACCAGACAACTGATAAATATATATACGATAAATTCTAAATACATACATAATATTATAGATAAATTACATCCAGACACAGAAGAAACCATTGTGCTCATCACAGAAAGATTTGTCCTGGGTGGGAATCGAACCCCCGGTTTAGCAGTCAGGGTCACTAACCACTAGATCAACAGGCCAGTCAATGAATGTGCGTTCACTTCCAACGCTCGCCGCACGCAGCTCAGTTCCGCTCTAGTCAGTGCACATCTCCACCCTATCCAGTACGCATCTCCGCACAGTTTCGGTGGATACACTCTAGCTAAAAACATCTCTGAAGTCTCTCTATCAAGCAGCGATGTGCTGAGATGTCCGAAGCGGAGACGAGAAGAGATGTTTTTCAGCTAGGGTGTATCCACCACAACTGAGTAGAGACAAGATGTGTGAATAACGAAAATCTATGGGTTCTTTAACCCGTCTTCGCCCCGCTCGTCTCGCCTCCGCTTTAGTGGAGTCCGGGCCTCACGCGATCAGTCTTTCAGTCGGTCTCACGTACCAAGTTCAAGAAGTAAGGAGGTATCTAACTACATCACAAGCTTGAATTGATTGACGTCTAATTCAAGGAAGACAAATTACGACGCAGTCCCGGAATCAAGGCCACTAATAAGATTACCGCGCCGAAAGTGATCCAGGGTTAAGCCGATTAAAACGCGGATAGTGTACGGCCTGAAAATGTTTAGGTGACGTTAATTCGATAAAAGACTGCCACGTAAACGTTTGCAACGTCATGTAATTGAATAAATATGATGTAAGGACAACGCGAGGTCTCCGCTAGATATAGAACACTTCCCCCGTGAGTCGTTAGGGGTGAGGTATGATATCAGAATGGCAGTCTGAAGCTGTATAATATGTTTATTACGTATACTGCACTTTTATGATAAAAATAATAACAGCCTATAACTGTCCCACTGCAGGGCAAAGGCCTCTTCTCGTATAGAGAAGGATTGAGCATTGATCACCACGCTAGCTCACTGCGGGTTGGCGATTTCAGATAATTAAATCCAGGTTTCCTTACGATGTTTTCCGTCACCGTTAGTCAGTGGTGTCTTAGAATATCTAAGACAGTATTTATGACATTGAAAAAGTCACATTGATACTTGCCTGGGTTTGAACCTGCAACCTCGTGCATAGAAATCCGGTATGTCAACCACTAGGCCACCACGACTCTTTTATGATACTATGTAATATTTATACTTAGATATCTTTATTAAAAGCAAAGTAATTTTAGGTCTTACGCTTTAATAACGTATTTTGGTCAATCAATTTAATTTTGTTTTCGGTAAAACTAAAGGTTTCCTAAAGAAGTAAATTTTTGGTCAGTCAGCGACCTATACCTATCAAAAGAGCTGAAAGGAAATGAACAGTGTAATAGGAATGTAAAGTTTATAAAACACGAGCGCATGTTATGAATCGAGTTGCGTAGTTGTACAGTTCTACACGACCAACTTATAATGACGCAAGAAAGAAAATGCTTCAAGTTTTGTTTACTCATAGGAGTGCTTTCAATTAAAGTGTCTTGGCGCGACGGCAACACTTTAGAACCCCGTCAGCACCGCAATTTTTATTGTTTCATACGATTACTGCGGCAGGCCCCGAGCGCTGCAGTCCCAAGAAATTATAAGACGTATTGTCTTTAATACGGACCAGAAGTAAGAAATATAGGTTCATTGTGATATAAATAGAAAGGCTAAAGGCACTATTAGAACTGTTGGTATAATTAGAGACTTTTTAGAAGATAACTGGCGATAGATGAGTTTAGTAGAGTTGTTGGTTTATAATTTATGACACAAAAACTCACGCAGTGATCTCGATGCTCTTGACGCGCTTTAAACAGAAGTCGTCAAAAACGAAGGATCCCATTGTGTTGTTTAAAAGTTTATATTTACCTGCAACAATAAAAAAAACACTATTATTATATTAGTATAAGTAACTGGTTGGGCGTATTCACGATACAGGAAGTAGATAGATAACGCAAATATGATGAGATCAAAATTGCTTTCATACCTGTCAGGTGCCAACATCCTAAAACAACATGAATAACTGCTTGATAATCGCAAATGAAGACAAATGAGCAATAGACTTAAGCTGGCCGTCAAGTTTATTGCCATTCTTGACGATATTTGTCAAAATAATTAATCACGCCAAAGGGACAAAGGAGGCTTTTGGCAGATGATTAATTCTGGAAAGTAAAATTGTACAGGTGCGCGAAATCCTTTAGGGTGTAAACAAACGTCATGGTTTAATATCTTAGAACAGAGCTGACATATGGGCAAATAAAGTGGAAGTTATGTACAATAGTAATTAGGCGGGCGTTCATCAAACATAATTTAATTGAAACTGAAGTAGCCAAATAAATGGAGGTTGTTATTAACATGTTTAGAAAAGGTCGACTAAATAAAATACCTACGTAAATAAACTTCACCTTTGTATAAAGATTTAGAGACTGTGATAAATATTATGGTGGTAGGTATGATAATTTTGTATGATGAAAAAACGTCAATCAATTATAATAAAGTACTCAACAAAAACTTAATAAGTTTACCAGCAAATTCGCCACTCTTATCTTCCGTATATATTGAGCTACGTGGGTAATAAGACCAAGGGCAATGATCGAAAAAGATCTCTAATATCTCGATTTGTCTCAAAGAGTGGACTATTTTTCAAGTAATATCCAAGGGAAACAGTTTCCCTCGTTGTTTTATTGTACCCATTAAGGCTAGAAGTTTAATCGATTGGGCGAAAAAAAAAGGTTTTAATCAGTCATTACCAGCCGGACATACATACATACAGATAAATGTGCAAAATTTACAATAAATTAAAGTAGAAAGATGATAGAGTTACATAGAACAATGTATTGGTAACAAGCTAAAAGAAAAGACTTACTACAATACAATACCTTTCAATAAAAGAAAAAATGTTTATTAAGATGATGTGTAAACAGTACCACACGGTGAAAGTAAACCATTCATCAATAGCTTTCAACTGAAAACGAACAAATAACTACGAAAGGGTTATTTATCTTGAAAACACATCAACATTAATCAAATTCAACCCAGACTCGAAAAACATCGAATGAAAATAACGTTCACATACATTAACAGTTTAATTTCCAATAATACCCAGTAATACCACTCTCTGCCTTTTCAGTTTGCATCACTCACCGAATTAACAAAACGTATAACAAGTATAAATACCTATTTAAATGAACCCTAAAGAGGATAATTTGCTTATTCACTCTACGTTAGGGTTGTCAGAGGAGCATACGTGTGCGACACTTGAAAACTTCATCCAAATTAACATGAAGTTTGTATGACTCGCTAGTTTCAACTTATTTATTATTCTCGTTAAAACTCCTATTGAAAACAGCCATAGTCGAAGTTTAATTGGGGAAACCGGGATTCCACTCCACTTGTTTTCAAACTGCTGTTGTACCTACTACAAATCTCTTAGTTTCGCAAATGACCATTACAATGCATTAGTAGTGCATTGTGTTTTTGTGTACTGTTAAAAATAATTAGGATTCCAATATAAGTACTTTTTTGTAGTAATACAAATTATAAATAAAAGAAATGTCTATATCTAAACGGCATTCCCAACTTCAGTTCATTGATATTTTCGATTAAAGAAAACAGAGTCGTGTAATTACATTATATTATTACTTTTCGTTTAGTATGTGGTGTACTTTCGGCAGCCCTAGCTCGACCCCTACTGAAGATTAACCCCACTCTTTTCCCAATAGCGGCGAAGTGCTATAAAACAGCAGTAAAAGTGAGGCAATCGGAATTACTTTCAATAGATAGTAGGAAACAAACAGATATAATGGAGGAATCAGTCTATTTACAAATCTTTGTTTTGAAGGAAGCGGTAAGTATTCATTCTGTTCTGTAAATTAAATACCAATGTATGATTAACAATCTATTAAGTAGGTACTAACATAAACAAGAGCTCTTTATGTTTTGTGAATTTTCTTTTAATGGCACGTGGATGAAAAACAGATTATGATCGGAATACGCCTCAGGCAAATTTTCTTTTCATTTTGTATCATTTCCATATTAAAATAATCCTCTTTATTAAATAAAGAAGGCGTAATAGATTAAAACAAAATTAGAGCTTTATTTAGATTTAAACTTTTCCCGTTAGTTTGTTGTTTACATATACAAACTTGTTTCATTTTAAAAGCGTAATAAAGAAAGAGGTACTTAAGCGGTTTACTTTTTTGTACTTTGGGCTCACATTGGTCTGGTATCTCAGGCATACGTATATTTCTGCAAATTCTATCACGCAGTATTGATAAGTCCAGTACAAAACAATAAAGGCGCTTTTTATTGCTTTATTTATTTTCTACCCGTCTTACATTCTTCCTTGTTCTTTTATTTCCAACCGTATGAATTATTATCTACCAGTACGTAAATAAGCTTCTATTCAAAATGCTGCATTAGGTAAACATGAAGTTATTTCAATAGCTTCGTATATTAACGCTATTATTATACGGGGCGTTACGGACGTCTGAGTGCTGATACGTGACCGCGCATATTTCAACCGTACACTGAAACACGTTTCAATTTTCACGAGATTTTCATGAAAAATAAACGTTTTTCTTTATAATCATGGAGATTTCGAATATGGTTTTGATGTATGGAGATGTACCTACGTTGACTTCGTATTTAATACGATAGGTATTTCAGTTCTATAAAAAATAAAACATTTGATATTTGAGATCGTTTTGGGGTTTATATAAAACAGTAGCAAAATATAGCTACCCAATGCCATAGGTACAGTATTACATATTTATAACTGTAAAAGTTTTATTCAATGTAACAGTTTAACCATAAGCAACGACTTCAATTATTTACGGGCAATGCTATTTTTAATCACTATTTATTGTCATTTCAGGATGGTACCCTATTACGAATAGATACGTACTTATTTTATTCCTTTAAAAAAATTTGTTAACAAATCCATTACTGGAACACAGGAATTTTCTTAAATAAAATCAAAATATAGCAGATCTACGACTAGTCATTCCGTCATTCGAATTGATATTCTCGTACGAAAGACTTGCAGTTGTGCAACTGTGACTCAATTGTCACTGACGTATTAGCAGACGGTCGCCAATTTTATCGCTGTGGCCCTAATACCCAGCGCTAATTGGATTGTGCTGTAGCCCTCTAATTAGGTGCAAACTAGAATTCTTCTTCGCATTTATTTTTATTTACCGGGGCTCTTTAATGCACTCCTACATTTTTCTTGGTTATTGTAAGGTTTCGCTTTGTTCAATGTTTATTGTGGATACCTACCTATATTAGATACCTACTCACATTAGCGAGGTACTCAGCCAATTGTTAGAGTAATCGACTACAACACACACTGTTTTCATAGTGTAGGTATAAAAAATGTCAGTTCCGTTTGTACACAACTCTCAATCATCATCTAATATATATATATTTAGGTGGTTATATTCCTGAAAAAATAGAATGACTTACACGTAAGTCATTCTATTGCAGTTAGTTGCACACTGGTCGCTATTTCTGATATACACATATGTATGTGCGTCAGTTGATATAATAATTTGATGACTCAAATAAGACTAAATCACTTCTTATTGTTGTATCTGGTAAAAAGTACCGATTATGGTTGTGCAAATTACAGACTTCATATTACGGGACAGAGAAACAGGACTCTTCATAGAATCCGTATGCATCCGAAGTACATTATGCCTATCTTCCGTTTCAGCCGTTACAGACAATAACGCTTAGTCATAAAGACTCAGTCTTTTGTAAGCCCATAACATTGTTAACATGCTGTCACAACTGCTTATCAACTGCCACTTCTCACGAAATACTCTGATATATTAAGCACGGTGTTTCCATCACGTACGCCACACGTCACGCTTGCAAGATTAATGTTATTCCAAACACCGGAACAAATAAGAACAATCTAATTTACATGCTGATCAGAAAGTGAAACAAAAGCGGTGTGGACTTAGGCAAATAACCTCGACGGATACCTGGTCAAACAAAAGCTTGATCGATGGTTTACAATGTGCAGGCGAAGGAACGAAGGTAAAACAGATTAATTTGTACCTTTTTATCGTGGTTGGATAGTAGAGAAAAACCAAATCAAATGCACAAACTGCATGACATGTAACGTAGAAAACTCTAGACTTTTATGAAGTTAATATTTCTTGCCTGGATATTATACCTTGTCTTATCATTTTCACTACAGGTTTCAGAATATTTTACAAAGAGTTGTAATATTTCGTATAATGCCAACGTGTACCGTAACGCTGGTATTTTATTTCTAAGTTCCAAATAAGGTGCTGTTCAAAATGATCTTGCGCCGAGCAGTCATAGATTTTCATCCAGAAAGCCCCACTGTACCCAACCCCGTTCACAACACGTCACGGCAAGATTAATGTTATCCCAAACACTAACAGGATATTAAGTTTTGTGCGTCCGTCCGCTCGGACACCGGGTTTGAATTCTGATTGTACTTCGTACCTTGATAATGTAAAGTGGGGAGTTAATAGTGAGTTTCATGTTGTTAATCGTTTTGTGTTTATTAATTTCCAACTCCTATAGATTACAAGCTATTTTGTGTTAAAGCAGACATTAAAGAATAGTTTAATAGTATCTCATAATGTTACCCAAATATCTGAGTGAAATAGCTAGGTTAATAATTAACGAGTACTAATTCAAAGAAATCTCGCCTATTTTCCCCACTGTTAACAAAAAGGTTATAAATGAAACTTCGTCGAGGTTTTCAGTAATTAAGAGTATAATTCTGAACCCACAACTGAGAGACGAATGGTCGGGCTCTGTCAACTGGGCCAGAACAAAATCAATAGAGCAAGTCGTGGGTAGAACCTAGCATTAAATAACGTTCTAAAATAATTAATGAACAGGAGCTTTGTCAGGACAAGAGGATATTATGGCGTGTAGCATATTGTGTCTTGTTTTACATTATATAACCGTGGGCTAACATTGTACATAAGGATTATAAATGAATGTTACAGAAAAGGTTATCCTGTCCCTATTACATAATGCTTAAAATGACAATTTGATCTAAATATTGTTACCTCATTAAATGTAAATAGACAACAACCCGAAGGAGATACATTTATAATTATAATGTAATCATTACTTAAGCAAATTGTAATATAAAGTCGTCAATTCATCTATCTACCTTCCTAAGGGGCACTTACGCGTAAATAGATACTATCTTTGTTGATACAAAGATAAGTATTGTGCGACGTTTCAACAGCCTATTCATAATAATTGTTTGTATAATAGGTTTAGATTTATTTAAAGAAACCATAATTATGAAGATGTACTAATGACTAAGCCTATTCAACCAAAAATAACAGATACATTCAGAATTTCAGAGCATCATAAAGCTTTATTCTAATATTTTAATATTAGTATAAAGCTTTATTCTAATATTTTAATATTAGTATAAAGCTTTAAGATACTCTGAATGTAACTGTTATTTTTGGTCAATGATTAATCTACAGTTGACTTAAAAGCAAACACGTAAATATTTCATCGTAAAACAGATTCAGTTAAAAGCATACAATCTTCTCTACTGAATGAAAAGGCCACTCGGCACTACAGTACCACTACCCGTGAGTTGTGAAAGCCGACTAAGAGATTATATCAGGTAAACGTACAGAATCCAGCGGTATCAGTGAACTCGGCTCTTGTGAACTACTCCACCATAGACCAATTTCTCAAATGTTATCTAACTATAGCTTATTACGAATAATTTCGCTAATGGTATTAGTCGTTAGTTTTAAGTAAAGCATCAATAAGCATATACATCATATAAACACATACATAGGTACCTAAATATGACAAGGTAAAACATATTAATAACGGTGACCAACGAATGATTCAATTATACTAATAGCAGAGATTAAAATCCCACAATTTTCATTAAAAGGTAGAAATGAAGTGTTCAATATACCTGAACCAAAATGGTATTTATTATTCATAACTTTTAGCATTGATTCTATTAAGAGCGGGCAGACCTGTATCGTCATCTCCGGTCTCCGGTCCAGTGGAACACCTACCGTCGCCACCCCCAACCGAACATGGCGGTTGTCTGCGTGTTTTTTTATTTATACTTGTCTCATTTGTAATGGTTAAGGTGTTTGGGGTTCTGCTAAAAACCATTTACCTATTTAAAATGTACTAAATAAGGATAGTATCTTATTATCTTGGTAGATGTATCTTCACAAGTTTCTTATTGGAAATAAAAATCCCGTTTGCAAGTCCCAGCTTTAACCCCCAGACAAGAAACATGTACTACCTACTGACTAGAATTCAAGATTCACGCAAAAAGAAACGAAATTCATGTACGGAACCCACCACCGTGTCATCTTGCGGATACCAAATAAAACATAGAGGTTGCCGCGCCCGCACGAGGTAACGACACAAATGTACGGAACACTAAGTACCAGGTAGCGTAAAATATTTTGAAACTAACGATGTAGGGTTGATTCTATGTTAACCACGCAGCAAACACAATAGAAAAACTATTCTTGGCGGTCACCAGTCACTGCGGTATTCAAAGAGTTTAAGTTTAAACTGTTTTCTTGTAGGCGCTACAAATATTTCTTTTTTCTTGTCGGTAGGTATACAATTGTTCAGGCTACGGTAAAAAGATTAGCCCGTGAGCTAGAGTGGGAGACCGCCTAGGGTTCGCGGTACGATCAATTATGTATCGTCTCTCGTAAAGCTTCTGTGAATGCAGCCCCGCCTTATAAATGATTTGCGGACACGTGAGAATAACTAGGGAAATACTTAGAAAAGGTTGCTAATAAATAATAATTTCCATTATCATTATAAAGAAAGAGAACACGTTCAGATAAATTTTCTTAAATTTTGTCTGTATTAAACTACTTACCAAAAAAGCGTTTCTAAACAATCTTCGTAACAATCAGAAAAAAAAAAATATGGCCACAGGCTTTTCGTTTATGATATTGTAGGTAGTAGATCCTTAATTGGATCTTTTTTGACAGTACTATCTATTACATTCTTCATCAATAGCAATTCTACAACTATGATTTTTTCCTTTCAACTGTAAACGTTTAAGAAAAGTAAAATCATATGCGCTATTACTAAGTACGTAACTCTCAAATTATTTTCAAGGAATTCATTTTTTTATAGTTATTACTAGTAAGGTATTTGGAATTAAAATATTGTCTTAGATTAGTATCTTAAAATTATCTTTTCTTATGAGTACAAATTTAATCAACATAAAAAAACTAAATGTGTTTAGTTTGCAGTTGAGCTGTTTAATTTAAGTAGGTGTTCGTTAAGTATGCTATTAAAAGAAACCACTACCTACCACAGAGATTTTGTTGCGTTGCTACCTACCTCATTTTCAGCTCACCTCCGTATAAAACGTAACACAAATACTCCGACGGAAAAAGTTAAAAAAGACAGGTAGAGTGTGGTCGTAAAGGCCACAGGAACTACACAGCGGACACATTAAAACAAACGTGAGGTACACTTAGCTTCAGTTTTCGTGGAAAATACTTGAATTTTCACACGACCCCTGTTACTAAGGTGATGTTACGGGGCGCAAGGAACGAAGCGATTTCTAAAAGTTGGCAATATTGCACACAATCCCTTTTACTTTTAAACGATGCAAATTGTGTTTTTAATGTATTGTATAATATATTGCTGGCACCCTACGTGCTTAGAGACAAGGCTTCACAACATAATAATGTATACTGATATATTTTACACAGTTATGACTATTTAGTTACACATAGCTGTATTGATGTAAAATGCTATGCAAATAGCGATCGGTTGATTGGATTCTTTCCGAAACGTTATTAGATATTAGTCATGAATATAGCTAGCAACTTAAAGCTTTTACAAAACCGTCACGGTATCACGAAGTTGATAAAAGGACTTAACTGTAGTATGGCAAGGGATGCCAATTTTAACCTTTTATTTAGCTTTATAAAAAGGAGACTTTCGCTATCCCATAAACAATAAGCTCTACCTAAGACATCGCATGCCTCGCACCGGGCCAAGCTGCAAGTTCCTTACTTTCTAACAGTATTAAAAGAAGGCTAACTTAATTGAAAAAGGCACAATCGTGTGTATTTTCCATTTTACCACACTTGCAGTTAAATTAAGCTTTATGTTGCTAATACGGAAATTTTTATTCAAATTAAAAAGTCTTATTTTTATCTCCTTCCAAATCCAAAAAGAGAATGATACAGAAAACGATAATAATGTGAAAATAAAATCTATATGCCGCTGAATCATAGGTTTTAGTTACGTAAACTAGTAAACAGAATCCCTAGGGAGTAGGTACATACTAACATAATTAATAAAATGATAAAAACACATAATACAGAACACGAGTTCGTAATTAATTAATAAATAACAGGTAATCCGATACTTCCAAAGTAATGAAGCAAGTAAATAACTCCTAATTAGGTTTATTCATCGTAAGTACTTGTACGTGTAACATCTTAGTAACGATGTAAAGAAGGTTCGAATGTAGGTAACTC
The DNA here is from genome assembly GCA_905340225.1 of Abrostola tripartita. NCBI lineage: Eukaryota > Metazoa > Arthropoda > Insecta > Lepidoptera > Noctuidae > Abrostola > Abrostola tripartita. The sequence goes on from HG996494.1 coordinate 6,525,924, forward strand.
CGGTATGGAAAATTACAGCTTAACAAAAAAATACGAGAATCCTACTTATTTACTTCATCGTTAGAATTTAATTCATAAAAATAATTATCGTGTTTATAAAAAAAGCTGATGAAAGAAACGGGAAATTAATTTTCAATTTTCATTAGATGAGAGATTGCGAAGGATTTCTTATTCAGTTAAGACTTCAGTATTATAAGATCTCGTATTGTGTTTTAAGTAGGTGATAATTATTGTTGCTACACCTAAAAACAATAATTATTGCTTGAAAGGTCCTTGAATAAGTATTAGTACTTAGTATTCCTTAACATGCATGTAGTTCCTTCATTTGACTCGGTTACGTCAATTCCAAAGTGAGAGTGGTGAGCAACGCCGCGTTATTTTTTGTCGCAATGACGAAGTATCTTTACTTCTACATTCGAGAGATGATCGAGTATGCGTGTAAGTGCGTCTTTAATCTAAAAATATCAAGTAATATAAGTAAGTATATGAAGAATGTGAAAGTGAAAGGCACGAAGGGCCGGGAAATACCAAGATTTTACTTTGGAGATTAACAGAATGTAAGTTTTCACTGACGCGACGTAACAATGACTTTCTTGAACCTGCGAAACTATCATTGGTTAAGTGATAACATTATATTAATTAATAGGTACTATGTTTGGATATAGTTTAAGCATCATAAGATCATGTCTTTTAACTAATAGGTAGTACATACCTAAGTACCCACTATGTTTCTTCTCTAGTTTCTTAAAAATATCACAACACTTAAAAAGCGGCACAAAAATGTTAACCAGTCACGTTTTGTTGAAGTTTTAAGAGTAAACCCAACAAAAATTGGTATGTTAAGAAGCCACAACTTTCTGGAAGCCTCAAGGCAAATAACAGAAACGATTTAATTAAATAACGCGCGTATTACTTCAATATCCCTGCTGTTTTTTTTTAAAGACATAATTTTAAAGGGCGAATAATTTTCCTTAAATAAGTATCAAAGACGTTACCTACACAAGGTTAGTCATTTAATTACGTAATTATCCATTTATGGTACCTTTCCGCCGAGTTGGTGCTCAATGCAATGGAATAACTTCCTTATTTTAATTAACCATTCATTCAGGAAAATATCAACAAGGCTCAGTATTAACTTAAAATAAAATGGACTATCATATAATTTGAAGTCAAGTACAAGTTTACATAATCATACACGTTGCCAGATATGTAGGTACGAATTTCTACTTACAATAGACAAAATCTTACCCGACTCACAACAAATACATTGAAATTGAACCACGAACAAACCCAAAAGACCTGCACACAATCCTTACTTTGAATGTTACCCGAACATGCCACATACCCTGACAAGTCCCAATAGGACCGAACTCAAAGGTATTGTGACGAAATTGTTTTATTGTACCTAGGTTTCTTAGATAGCATGGCGGTATTTTCTTTTGCGACATTCGAATATATCTTATATTCTATGTCGAGTTACAAGGTCGTCTTAAAACAGTTTATTCACGTATATAGACATCCGAAAGCACTTACAGTGCTTCGCAAGTTTCAAGTATAAACATTCGGTGGGAAAGATACTGGCAGTAATAACGGTTTTGGTTTTGCAAAATAAGTACGGGACGAGTCGTGGACGGGATTAAAAATACCGGCGAAAGAATACAACGATGGAAAGCACTACTCACAAAATTTATTGTAATTAGCAGTCTTCTTATCGTATGGTTGATGAACAACCTGGTGTCAGAGTTTAAACCGACTATAGGCCTCTGACATGGCTTTACACACCGTTGAAAAATCTCCCAGATGTGCCGGTTTCCTCACGATGTTTTCCTTCACCGTTTTTAGCACCTGATAACTAATTTATAATACGCACATGAATTCGAAAAGACATTGGTGCGTGCCGGGTTTTGAACTTGCGACCTTTGACTTGGCAGAGAAACGGTCATACTAGTCGGCTATCAGTGCTAATTAGCAGTGAAAGTCTTTGAAAGGTCTTGTAGAATTTTGGAATTAACAATTTATGTTAAAGACCAGTATATAACTGTAACTTCCAACAAATCAGTACTACTATAAAGTACTGCTAACTTTACTTTTCTGGCGCATAAAGCGTAAAATATTCAGCTACCTGTTTATCATTGTCCACATAGGAACTATTTCGTGACTACCCTCGTTACTTCCCCGCTAATGTACTACATTTGTCACAGAGTTGGTCAAATGCTCTAGTTTTCAGCTCGTTTGGGTAAATGGCCGTAGGTGTAAAGTTCAGCCTTTATTTTCTACGCATAGTTGACATTAAAGACTAATATTAAAGGCTGAGTTACGAAAAATAATTCCAAAAATCATCCAAAAATTATTAACCTTTATTTGATCAAATACGCTTAAGTAAAGCTCAATACTTCTAAAACCAATTAAGTAAAACTTGTTTTACGGAATAATATAAAACCTTGAGGCGGACGTGCCCAAAGTTTGCGGCAAGTCGTATCAAATTTTGAAGTTTTATACAATTTTCAAGACTATAAATCCGGGTCGAACGTTCCTCAAATAGTTTGCTGAGCACATAGCATGTATGAGTATTGAGGTAGTTTGATCGTTGCACAATACCCCAAGTTTCTCAAGAAATCCAGTGCCACATTGATCAGAATGTGCGTTATATAAATGTAACGGACAGTTTAGAATCTTACTTCTTTAATTTTCTAAGATCTCTCTTTACTTATGAGTCAACGATACGATAATTAAGTTTTGACTTTGGAATAATTTTAATGGACAGAGAAATTCATGGGAAAATTATTTCTAAAAAAAGATAGAGAACAGTATTTTATACGTAGATCAATACTTGGGCCAATATTACCACTAAATGGATACCCACCGCCGGCCGCCGACGACCAGGCTGACCGCGATGGGGAGATAATTTGGACATCTTTGCGGGGAAGACATGTCCCGTAATGACATTGGACAGGGTTTTGTGGAAAAATAATGGGGAGGCCTTTGCCCAGCGGTGGGACACTGAACAGGCTACTTAAAAAAAAAACAATACCTAATTATACTTGACCTCCTATACAAAGTTTGTCAAATGCATAAAAAATCTGCCATTGATAATAAAACTGTAGAGAGCTTTTCTATTTCGACTTCTTATAACCCATTCATGAATAGTCCAACAGTTATCCACATGTTACAGCTTTACTATTTGAACGCTATTTTCATTCATGGTCCGTTGTTGTATGAAAATAGAGTGGCAAGCCGCCCAGGATCATATAGATTGCTTTTGAATGCGATCACATTTTTCAATTTCTTCTTCTGTAGGTATAGTAGAGCTAAGCTTGAATTGTCCGAGTATTGCCGGGACTAGATATCGTGTATTCAAATAAGTGTTTTTTTTATGATGTAGACGTAGCTTAGTAATCATGCCAATCTACATGTTTGGCGTAAGTTTAGTAAAAATAAGTTTTTTTTAGAGCAAAAGAAGACTTGCATATCCGGAAATAAATTATTTGTTACTATTATTGACGAACGTTTAGAGATCGTAAAATGTTATTATCGCACGTTTCTAGCTAAAGTTACTCGTCCCGAAAATAATGTAGAATCGACAATTATTCCGAGGGTGTCGTCAGCGGTGGGTGAAACATATTATGTTTGAGCTACCTCATACGACAGCCGTTAAGGGGAGAAATAGCCTGAGCAACTTAAGCTGCAATATCAAATATTATTTCAACTAAACACGAAACTGCGACTGACGATACTATCAGTCACAAGTAGCTTTTATTTTTAGAGCTACCTAGGATTCTACGAGGCTTATCTAGGAAGGCTAGAAGGTACCTATATTTATTACGAACAAATCTTAATATTTTTCGGTTAATAACTTTAGACAATTATATACAGGTACTCTAACCTTTATTTTTAAACGGAAGAATGATGAAGAATGTAAAGTATTTATTTATAAACCCGAACGCATTTCATTGATTAATGAGGCCATCGATGGACAATGCTGATTTGAGCCTATTAACGTATCAATCAATTGATACAGAGCATGATTGATTGATTCATATTAATGAAATCCCCGACGTCACTTCAATCAGATAACGGTTAATTGAGGCGAAACGCAGTAGGAAAATGTATACAACAGTAGGTTTAAATTGATAATGATATATTTTTGATATCGAGTATTTTGTTTTACTTTAAAACTGAATAGTTAGATTGGACACAAACTTCAGAGGCAAACTCAAAACAAAAAGTAAAGGACTGTATAGGAAAAGTGGAGGTACATAAATTTTATTTGACTAGACGGTTTAGATGCATAATGTTTTTTCATTTATAGATATTGCCTTTTTGTAGGACTTGCTGGGAAGAATTTTACTAACTTTGGGTTCCATACGTAAATATTAATCACATGAATACTGACTAACGAATTAATCGGCAACTGCTTACATTGTATGTTGCTGTGAGCATCGTACCGATGGAATTCACAACAATCCACACGGCTGCGCGTTGTACAGTCAAAGGCCTTTCCTTTAATTTAGCGCTCTTAGCTCTTTTCCTATAATTGTCAGACGGAGGAAATTGCATAGCACAGATAGTTCAGTTTCTCGCGTATCAAAAGCAAAGGAGTTCTCAGTTGCAGATACAGAACACGACAGTCAATACTTGGAGATACCTTATAATGTATTTTAGTCTGAAGAACGTTTTAATACAAAAACGCCCGTCTTAAAGTTCCAGTTAAAACCAAATATTTCAATATTCCTTCGGAAGACAGTAAAAGCTAGTAAATATTGGCACACAGAGTATATTTAACCTATTTCGTAATAAAAATAAATGTAACATAACTCACATCCAAAACGTGATTGAAGAAAATTTCAGAACTGCATCGCGCTAACATATAAAAAACATCGCAATTGGCGTCATCACATTACACGGTACACTGGTCCTCTTTTATGGTTGTGCTACGTTTCCCATAAATGTCGAGATGTCGAGACATTTGGCGGTCCGTGGAGGAAAGGGTTATCGAAGTTGTCGGTAGATACGGGCATCCGAACGTGAATTTTAGTAGAGTATTGGTATGGCTATTTGATTCACTTGTAACAAAAGGTTGCTAGGAAGTTATTTTTATTTAAAAGTATTCATCCTATTCCTGTTTAATGAATTATAATTTCGCCTTAACAGTTGAATAACTGGTTTTAGGATTTTTATGTCTTTACAATGTAAATAAACTACATATAGTATAGATACTATCTACAAAGTAAGAAAAAGACTACACGTAGTATTTATACGATTACAGCTACTCTTACATGTCTCAATTAGATTAAAAACGGTTTCCCAACAATATTCATTGTTCATCCAATTATGTAGATATGTGACAGATTTGCAACACAAACTAAAGCCATAGCTTCATAAACTAGACATAGGATACTGATGCAGGCAACAATGTAACGTTCCTTGACATACACGGGACAACAGTGGCAGGCACGCTTCACGTTCACGACCCGCCATGGGACGCATGGTCACAGTATCCTGCGCTCGTTTATTCCATATTCAACAGACCCGTCCAGTATTTGGGTCATATTTGAAATAGTCGCAAGTTGAATGGGCTTTGATGGCAGAATAGCTGGAAGCGCGATCTCATATTGCATACGCGAATTCACAGGTGAACGCGTGTTGAATGGAGATTTATGAAGAGGATTTGTTTTGAATATTTCTGTGCAGCAGTTTGGAGAGAAATATATGTATTGGTACAATATGCGAAGCATAATACTGTTTTGTTTCGAATGAGTTGACTGACTTTTCCATAACGAGACAATACGACTAGTAAGGCAAGTATAAACTCACGATTTTACTCATCATATCACATAGACTGCGAATATAAGCGTGAGTGTATCTGTATTTTTTGTAAGAATAATGAATTCTCAATCGATGACTAAAAAGATAGAAATATTATAAGATAGAGCTAATAAAACGTGTTCTTTAGGTTATTCGCATTTCGTATCTAATATGCATCTCTAAAGTACATACTCCCATACCATATAAATTAACTACCTATTTAATTTAATAAAAAAAACTAGGTGCGATTTGAACTCGCGCACCGAGGGTTCCGTACAGACTTTAAATTATGTCTATATATATAGTATAATATTATAATATTTTCTAACAAAAAGTTAACCGGATTGATGAACAAATTTAACTTTACCGTGGGAAAACTGTTACCCTAATACATTGAAGTACGTAGCGGCTAGTTTACGAACAGCAAATAAGTTATTCAGATTTTTTCTGTGGTGTAACTACAGTTTTCTGATTTTTTCCTTTACTTGTGCACAAGCTGGTAATGAAATTTGTAAAAATTATCAACATAATTGCTCTTATCTTTTGATTTCTTCAACTTAGAAGTTTCATTTTTTACGGCCTCAAGGGACAGCAGGCCCGAGTATTTGATATTAATTTGAGAAAAGGGGTTGACAGACCGACCGATAGACGGACAACAAAGTAATCATATAAGGGTTCCGATTTTTCTTTTGAGGTACGGAACCTTAAAGAAGATGCATGTTAGCAAAATAAAACACCAAATTTACAAATGATCGGTTAAAATAGTTGACACTAAGTGGACAACATAAGTACGATAAAAAAGACGAATTTACAACATGACTGAATTATTGCTACATGTAGTAACGTTTGTACAAGCTCCAACAAAAACCGTACAATTATCGACACGGAAGCTCATCTATCCTCAACTCTATTCCGTTGTAATAAAGCACTATCATCATGATAATGACATGATGTCAGCTTCACGGATGCCACCGCTATTGCTATGCATATTACATGTCTATAGCATTCACTTGCGGGCTAAACATAGAGATTGAATTACATTCTGGATATGTTTCTACTGATTTTTCTCGTTTAGCTGTTTCCGTGCTTCGACAATAAACGAAAAATAAAGCAGAGACAGGGTGGTTCTAAGATTCAATTGCTGAAACGAGTTTCTATTGTGCTCGTTGGCATTTTCGATTTGTAGCAATTTAGCATTACTTACATACATTCTACGCCAGTTGTTTACGACATGTCACTAATATACAACTTGTATACGTAACAGCAACCTAGGCAGGCTTGATACAAAACTGATAAATGTTTTATTTGATTTTCATTCCTTTTTGAGCTTCGCCACAGTCGGGTTATTATTCAAAAACATTACGGGTAAATAGTACATTTAGCGTGTGTTATAAAATAAATATCATTACAGAAATAATGAAACCATACTTACATTAAAACATACCGTTACATAATTTATCATTCAATAGACCAATTTATTGGATTCATAACAGTAATAAATACGAATATGAAAGAAATCATAACGACCAGTAAAGGAAAACCCAGGATTAAGTTTCACGAGTTCTCTTAAGAACTGATTAATTGAAAGATTGGAAACCAGTCGGGGCACAAAGAATTCAAGATTTATTGGCAAAGTAGTTATCACAACGGTGCTCAAATTGAAAGTGCGGCTATTTCAGTTTGCCGTGTAAGGATTTAGCCATATTCAATTTCATAGATGCAAATTGCAATAGGTATAGAAATTGGTTTCAGAAAAAACATCTTCTGTTTAAGTAGTCTTATGAGTATAATATTGCTTGTTTGTTAGATAATAATACTAGAAGGAAACTAAAATAACTTAGAAGTTGTTTTTATTATATATTAGTCATTTGAGGCTAGATGAAATAACACCTTATGGCGTTGAGAACTATTGAGAATGTTTGTTTTTTGTATTTCCTAAAGTCGAACTGTGTGCGTTTAGTTTTACATGTAAAATGTCATTCCATTTGCCGGTTCCATTCCCTCTATATTGGTGTCCACACAGTTTAAAAGGCACCGGTGCACGTTGAGTTTTAATGACGCGGGCGTGCGCTGTCATTTTACAACGTTTAATGGATGCGCGATCGATACACACACTGTTAAAAAAAGGCGGAAAAAACATTATTGATACAGAAAGCGCGGCAAACTCACCACGGTCGTTTTTACAAGCTTTTATTTAGTTTCACCTGTCCCGTTGTCTGTATGTCCGTAATAGAATCTTGCAAGCTAAATTAGACCTATTTCCCATTATTCGAATGAGTAGAGATTATTCTTCACGTACTTATGTAAATTGTTAGACAATGCAATATTATGGTACCAATGACCTGATCTCATGATCAAGCCGGTCTAAGAGAATATCCTAAGAAAATGAATGAGGCATTTTAAATGGCATTATATAAAACCTTCGTTGATTGAAAGTCGACCAACACCCGTAAAAGTTAATAAATAGTTGAAACAAAAAAGACTATAACATGTATAAAAAAGAGAGTGCGATATAAACTGATGGGAGCGTTTTGTATGCGGCGTGTTGTGAATTTTTAATCAGGAAACAGCGTAGTTTTGATCTATTTCGTGAAATACGAAGCTTTTTGTACGGATACTGTTTGCGTTAAACTTGCGGTAAACTAAGTGATTGCTTTACTTTACTTCGTTTTTGTTTTGGTACCTGGAATGTTCCTGGAATTACCAAAAAACACCTCATAGTTATAATTTAGACAGTAACGATATATGTAGTTGATTCTATAAATAGGGTTGATTATATTAAAGTTGTAATTCAAAATGTTTCATGGTGATGTATAGATACTTCAAGATTATGTAAGTACTTACAGAATCTAATAAATATGAGATATTCTGATTTTAATCTATAAGTTGGTATTTGTTGAAATAAACTTTCCCGATCCCTTTGACAGAATTCCGAAACTTCGTTGTATTTCTCCAAAAACCACACGAACTCCACTGGACATTTTATAAATTGACTGTCAAAGTAAAGCTCAGTTTATTTATTGAGCTATGCCGTTTTATATGGGAGAACTGAAACTAATGGGTGCTGGACTATCGAAATTCCTTTGCAACAATTTGGTACCCTTCGCTTTGAAATTTGAGAAATGTAAGCATGAGCTTGTTAACTGTTGTCTGACGGTTGCAATATTCTATTATACCTAGTATAATATGAGTAGGTACCGTAATTTGTGGATTTATATAAATTTCAATTTCAATTCAGAATCAGTGGCAGGATATCTTCGGATTGTTATGTGCACCGTTTCTAAAACTTGTCTAATATTGGTGAAAGCACATATTCTATTCGAAAGACCAACATCGAAAAGTAAGTAAAGAATTTGTTAATGTGATGAGGCAATAAATCAGGCACCATTGCTAAAACCTGCACACTAGCGAGTTTTAATAAACGAAGTGCAAGTAAAAGAGTGTAAATGTTACTCATTATGTTGGCCCACGTTGGGCGCCATAAAACCTCTCATCATATTGATGGAGTTTTTGATGGCGTCACATAAACGTAACAGCCTAACTTTGTTTATTTTCATCACGGTGTTCCGTAAAACATAATGAATGGAGAGTAGAAATTATTACTTCAATGCTTTTTAGACTCGAATAATTAAACATTTTGGTTATGGTAAGTACTAAATTGGGAAAATTTAAAACAAAAAATAAAAAAAAGTACGCCGTTCTAATAAAATTATAAATATTTTATAAACTTTAAGTAATAACTTATTAAATAAATCCAACTTGCTAAGGCATGAAAAGTATAATGAAAAATAGGAGCTCATAATCTCGTTTGAGGATAGAGCTAGAATATTACAAAAGGCTATCCTGGCTTTAAATTGAATATTAAACATTCCTTTAAAATAATTTCTAATAAAATAACTCGCGAGAGATAGTCTAGACGTATAAATAAGATAGAATGGTCTGAGTTAAAATGAATATGTAGGTACCTATATCATTATCCTTTTCATGACTGCTGAAAACTTTTACATTGCGTCTGAAACTGAAACACGTTACTAATAGAACAATGATAGTATCACAGCGGAGGCATTGAAAGCTCAAGCATTTTTAACTTTGTCGGACAGATTAACAGGCACCGGAGAAAAGAAACACATGTTGAACAAGAATAAAATAATCTGTATGTTTTATATGCGGTAAAGCTCAAACCATGTTCTTATCCAAGAAGCTAGCGTATTGTTTCTACGTATATATCCCAATACAAACAGACGACAAATTTGGTTGGTTTTATACAGACATCACAAGAAAATGTTGAATACATTGTGCAATGCAAACAACGTCTGCATTATTTCATAAATCTAGTATTAGCTCAGAGTAAATAATGGCAGGAGACAGAGTCAATTACGTTGCAGTTATTCTAATTTCTCATGGGAATCTCGAGTTTACTTGAATTATTACGAGTCGAGGTACGTTCTCATCGCTCAGCTTTTTATTATAAGTACCTAGGTAGCTGCTGCTGCGATGGTTTTCCATTAAATTATTGCTATAAAAAGTCAATACCTTGAACGTAAAAACCAAAGTGGCGAGCGAGGTGCTTTTTAAAACGACAAGGTCTAATTGTGGGTATGTGTCTAGTAATATAAAACCCACAAGGTTAATAAACCAGAACCCAAATTTATACATACGTGCCCGACGCGCACTTAGCAGGTTATTTTATTAGAAGGCTTATTTTCCGTAGAATATCCACGTAAACATTGCTACAGTATTAGAGCCGAGAACAACGAGGCTATGCGTAATCATAATATATTTTCTTACCCGAAGTCAGCAATATTATAATAAAGGGACAACTTAAACGTTTTCCTCTTTACCTGAAACAAAAGGAGCAATTTTGTTATTATTAGTTTAGGTATACAATATTGAAGATAGTCTCACCCTTTCATTCACGAATGTTTTAAAAGTCACCTTTAACTTACTTGCCGTTGTTTATTAAACTTTTTATAAAGAAAATTAATTATCTGGCGTTTTAATATTCTTATTCAAGTCACGTTTAGTGCAAAAGGATCAGATAATTTTATATGAATTGGATCGGATTGGATCAATCATTCTGTCAATATATTTACCTTTGACTAACTGAATATCATTAGGTACAAATTAGCTAAGTTATTTTAGCCAATAATGACAGTAGATGACGGTGTTGGATCTGCTCATCCAACAGAAACTTTGCCCAGTAGTCGTATTTTACATTGCCATTTAAGCTATCGGCACTAAATTTGGCAAAGCTCCAGGAAGCGTCATAAACCAGAATAACAGTACCTACCAACAATTCAAAATCTACCATAAAAAGGGCGCTGTATTAGTTTTCTTCAATTTTTATACAAAGAAACTTAAATCAATCTTGCAGCAAGTCCCACGGACCGTAAGATTCAATGACTGCACCAATAAAACCGAAATGAAATCCTTTCCAATGAGATTTTATAGAATTTCAAGACTGTAACTCTTGATAGAATTTCTTTTATGTTCACTATTCTATTGTCCGAATGATTTTAGCCGTCGCGTCGTTGTCGTGTAATTAGGTATGTTGTACTCATTGAAGTTTGTACAAATCTTACAATGTTATCTTTATTAATTAAAGTTAATACTTTTTTAATGAGTAGTTAACTAAGCACATTTTAATTTTTATATTACCTACTTTGACAGTAATTTTTAATTTTAGTCCATATACTGCCCATGTACCGCAAGTACATAAGCTGTGGAAAGACACACCACTTACCAACAAGTGGGTCCTACTACACTAATAATTAAAAACCGGACAAGTGCGAGTCGGACTCGCCCACCGAGGGTTCCGTACAAATTTATAGGTACATATTATATATATAATCGAGTCTTGAACTACTTCCGAAATTCAGTTTCCAAAATCTATAATCCATACTAATATTATAAATGCGAAAGTAATACTGTCTGTCTGTCTGTTACCTTTTCCCGCTTAAACCTCTGAACCGACTTGGATGAAATTTGGCATGGAGATAGTTTGCGACCTTGGAAAGGAAACTTTACATCATAAAAATCTGTTTAAGCTTGTGCAAATGAAGCCCTTTCATACGATACCCCACACGACACGGTTAACTCACTTAAACATTTGTACCCCCGTTCCTAGCTTAAAGACCCTGTTTGCTTTTTTGTGATTTAATTAAATACCAATGTAAAGTTTTCAGATTTTTCCCTATACCTACTTGTAGTATAAGACGATATTACTTGCCAAATTTCGTAGTTCTAGGTCAACGGCAAGTACCCTATGAATTTTGATTCTCTTGTAAGAGTCGAAAAATACGTTTTCTGCGACATAAACGACCGTATCTTTTTTTTTAAGTTAACTTAGAAGTTTGTAATTGAAATTTTTAAAATTTTGAAAATTGAAATTAACCCTTTGTATACAAAAATCTTGCCATAACTTGACGATTTATTCAAATGGAATTCATAGAACCTTAGTTAAAACTTACCTAGACTAAAACTCCAAAGATCCCAAACTAAACATACATACATGTTAAACACCAAATAACCGTTACTGTTGATAGCAGTAAACAACACCTAAGTGTCCAATGGAAATGTAAACTGTAAACAGTGATTCAAAACGAAATGGACTGCAGTTAGTACCGTCCTCAGAGACAGATCTGTTATCGTTTGGCGCAAGTTAGGAGCGATAATTTCCTGTACACAAACTTAATTGTTTGTAACAATGTTGAATTGTCCGAAAGTTGGGTATTTATGCATTATGATACACAGTTATTTTGGAGAGAATGACGTTGTTATTTCAGATTAATTTACTTGAAACATTTGTCATTAAGTTTATGAGCCTTTGATCTTATTTAAAAGGTCTTCATATTGTATTATACCTACACTATATATTAGGATTTTAAATTCAAACATCTAGAAATACAAAAAAAAACTCTACAAGATATTTAGTAATGGCTAACAGTGCCTACGTTGAGCCAGCCCAGATTTCAGCAAAACAAATTTGTCCATGTGCTTCCATTCGTTGAAACTTGAAATCTTTTCTCTCGCGAGTAAAGACCACGTGACCTGACCAAAATGACCGTTGAAACGAGGTTGCAAGTGACCGCACGCTAAATTAAACGTTTGCATTCTGTGGCCGACGTTCGTCGCGGACAGACGTGGAGACCGTTGACTTTTTAATTACATTTATAATTAAAATGCATGTCACGCTGTGTGAGCTTTGTTGTGCACCGGAAAATTGAATGGATAAATTAGAAAACATGTAAAAAAACCCAACTCTTGCTTTTTCGTGTTATTTTCTACGTGAGCTTAGATTTCAGTTTCATTTCTCGTGTAGTGGTTTGTTTGAGATTCAAGTTTTTGCTTGCCAAGCTAAATGTAATAGGATTCTACGTTCTTACGTTGAGAACTATTATTATAAAAGAAATTTAACTTAAATTATGCATGTATTAAGGAATAAAGATTTTTTGAAGATAAAGTACTTTTCGCTAGTAAAGTGGAGAAAAACACTGTTGTCGAGTGTGACGTCTAGAGAACTACTAAGATGTCTGGTGAAAAGGATTTTCTTGTTGGGAAATTTGCAGTATCAGACGGGCTCGCCCCCTAAATCATAAGACATATTTCCGATTTTTGGAAGTGAAGTGATATACATGTGTGATAATACAGTTACAGATACTGACTGCTACTGATGATGATAGCGTAACTTATAATAAATTACTGCTCACATTGCACAAAATCCAATTCCAGTAAATACTCTTCACTATACTATTTTCCTCGGCAAACAAAATAAAAGCAACAAAGGACACGATGATATTACCTAAGTAACAAAAAGTTTCACCTCGAATTGAATTTCAGAGTATACAAGCTAGACTAATAACGGAGGGTGGGTAAACCGAATCCGCAGGAACCCTTATACTCGCATGTGGGATCAAAAGAACGGTGCTATTATATTGAAAATCTTTAGAAAGCCGAGATTGGGTTTTAAATTTTTCATTAAGTTTTCCAAACTATGTTTCGTATAAGGCAGCCGAGGCTTTTAAATGTTGAGTACTTAGTTAAGTTAGGAAACTAACTTTATCATATTGCAGTGTGGTCAGAATTGAAAGAATACTTTAAAGAAAAAGTTTTAGAAAGTACTTATCTACTTTTGTTTAAATTACAATTCGTATTCTTAAATTATTTAAGCTTCGCATTGTAAGAGCTCGCTAGTGGCATTGTTTATTTCAAATCTTAGGTACATCACATAGCAACATTTTCTAATGCGTTGTATTCTCGTACTAATTTGATACTCGGAACATACGCAAATAATTAAAGGAAAAAAAAAATAAAACGCTTAAATCACTCATAATTCTATCACAATTATGTACACCCCTATTTCGTAATAGACGACTCTCTAATATAATCACTGCCAAGGGTTGTACAAAAGCCTTATATAAATCATATAGTTGCTACAATGTGTGGAAACTTTGCCTCATAAATAACAGTTTGCTGTGGCTAGTAACGTTTTAGATAAATTTAGTGAGCAACAACTTATTTTAGCCTCCACTAAATCATGCCTGAGATGTTTCAGTTTGCATGAAAAGCATACCAGAATTATTACAATTGCGAGTAATTCATTATAATAATTTATAAGAAACGCGTAATGAAAGACAGATACCTAATGTATATATCCGAATAAAAATTATTTCTTTCTTTGAGATAAAACGGAAAGTTTTACTTGGGAAACGGCATCTAACTTTATATAATATAGGCCTTGCTATATCTATATTTTAAGTGATCCTAAATACTAAATTAATCAATCCCTATTGTAACAGAATCCGGTGTCAAAGTCTAGAATCGAAACATGCTCTCTCCATTGTGTTAGGAACCTTATGTGCCGGTCTGATTTCAAGACGTTTCGAGTGTAACCCATTACTGCAATAGTACTTCTCTTGTACACTTGATACGAATGATGCAGTTGTGAGGCTTCTAACTTTTACGTAAGTGGCTCATTATGTAGCTGGAAAAATATAAATACGGTCTAGAGACATTTGTCTTGCACTGTGCGCTAGTGTATAGTTTTAGGTTGTATTATTATTACGTGATTACACTGTCCATTTTCTTGTTACCTAGACCTATCCTTTGAAAATACCTAAGACATCTAATGGATTGCAAGATACGCTTATGGATTTATACGAACGCTGAAAATAGGTACCTAATACTCAAGCTTGCGATAAAGACAAAGTGTTCTTAAGAATAGCAATAGGGAATACCACCTACTTCATAAAGTATCAATTATCAAGTCAAACGCTCACTTCAAACTATTAGGATTCCGGTCACTCTGACTAAGTACCCACTTAGAGAATATTCACCTTTAATTGGCAGACTAAGTAGTGAAGTAGAACTCTATAGGTTTTCCCAACTTTACCTAAGCCCGTTTAAATCTTATGATGTTTTCTAAGACATAATTGATCTATTTTTTTTTGGTCCCCTTATATTAATAGGCTCGTGCTATAGGTATAACATTGAACTTATACAGTCTGGCAAAGTGGCAACACGTGGGTGTGCTGCAAGCTCTGCCTTTACTGATATTTAGGTCCTTGGCAAAAATAAAATCTGAGAGCGTATAAAGAAACCTTGGGGTCTCTAACTTGAGGTTTTTAAGGTCTCCCACGTAGTATAAAGGCACAGGTCGATGACCTACATGATGTGGGTCCAAGAATGGCAAACGTTAAGCAACCAATAAGGCGCTAGCTTCCTGTGCACAATGGAATGATTCGCGATGCCTTACCAGGAAACTGCTTATATTTCTAAATGTACATAGCGGTCTGTGATTAATACCGTTGTCATTTTTAACACGTGGATAGTTTTTTAACACATTCCCCACATTTAGTTAGTTTTGGGCATTTTACCTTGTTGCTTTTAAAATGTGACATAATTGTAGAAATAAGTTAGGTTTCTTTAACACCTAACTTAATAGCGTCACAAACACGTCTATGATGTGCGTTAACGAACACAGCCGTTCTTTTAGCGCACTTGAACATTAGTTTACGTTTTAGTCGTAATTTTAAATGCTAAAGGTGAACTGGGTTTTATGTTTTGTACTTAAGTCTTTAGTACACGTAAATGTTATTGTTGTCAAGTTCATAAATGTCTACAAATTACCTCGCTCTTGGTTGCTTTTTTAGGATAGAAGTAAAACTTAGAACTTAGAGCTTATTACTTAATTATTTAAGTAGTTAGATATTAACAGTGTGCCAAGCAATTTATAAAATCTTTTTAAAACCTGATACTAATAAAAGATATTATTCGTCATAAATAATGTTATGAAGTTACTAAATTACAAGTACCAACAGACTGATTATTATATTCACGAATTCCTGGACACGATATTTTTAAATGACCACCGTGTACATCGATTGTAATATTTGGGGCCGTGACATAAGTATTCAGTTATTTTCGAATTCATTACCATCGATGGAGTTGCAACTACGCGATTATTCCATACAACTGACATACACAGCATTGACGCCGTAGACGAAGCCGTTTAAAATATTCCAGTAATGGCAGGACATTAGGTACGCAGTTGAAGATTTTCTAGTGCCAAGACGTTCGCTGTCGCCAGCTCCTAAAACCACCTCACTCAACTTAAAGCAAAGCGTTATTCTATTAATTGAAGGGCCACACATATGAAAGTAACAAGGCTTTAACAATCTTCAGTGTAACACCTTACCTACCTTTTAGCAATAAACCAGTTCTGTAACAAACATTACTATTAATACGGGACGACGGACACTGCATGTAAATTACTTTTGAATAACTAATTTTGCCGGATTAAACAGAGTCCGCGTTTAAGGCTTAATGGGGTGACTGGGCTCTTGTAATTTGTTCTGGGTGAGGTTTTAGCTTCCGTTCTAAGTAGGCGAGTAGTGCTCCAGTTGAAAACAGATGTTTTCAAAGTACGGGTTAAATAACGAAGTGGCAGTCTGCCTTAATGAAAATTGCTGGCGCTCAAATATCTGTACCATACCAGAATACCAAATATGTCACATTATGGTACGCAATAAAGAATTGAGAATTGATAATATTAGCTATTGTAATGAGAATGACATTTCTAGAGAAAAAATTAGGCAAACTTAATTTACCATAATAATTATTTCTATTACTTACTCTTCAATCTACTACTGCATACTTGAATAGACATATACTAATCAATGAACGGATAGCACTCAGGTGCTTTATAGACTGTAGTAAGCACCCAGTTCTTACACGCGAAGCAATATCTGTAACTATAATACAAATAGCTGCGATGAAAAAGATAAATTCTATCGCAAACAATGCTAACATTCCTGCAAACGCCCGCAGCAAGGAAAACGTAAAATCGAACTCAATTGAAGCACGACGGAAGCAAGTACGGGGCATTAAGCAAGTTAGATAGGTTCTGCAGCAAACGTCGCACTTGTGCCGGGATTACTCCGTAAACTGTATTGAGTTGATTTCCTATGGTGAAACGATGGAGACAAAGAACTTTTTCAGATCTGAAGACAATTGCATTGTCGATGCGCGACGGTCTATGAGTGTTATATTTTAAGATGGGTACTCATAGCAATCGCCATAGCGATGGTTAATAATATAATTAACATTATTGCTCGGATTAGAATGCATGCGTTTCGAATGCGCTAAAATAATG
Organism: Abrostola tripartita; assembly: GCA_905340225.1. Classification (NCBI taxonomy): domain Eukaryota; kingdom Metazoa; phylum Arthropoda; class Insecta; order Lepidoptera; family Noctuidae; genus Abrostola; species Abrostola tripartita. The sequence continues at coordinate 6,543,382 of HG996494.1, forward strand.
ATGTTCAGTCAAGTAGTGTTTCTCAATAGTTTGACAATAACCTTGGTTACCTTCTACAATCCAGAAAACTAAGTGGCCCACATATGTATGTAGTATCTATGTCAAGTTCAACAATCGGTCGTGAATTACGTATACAATAAAATAGCCTGTTCTCAGTTGACTTATAGCAGTTAAATTAACTGAGCTATTAACAAATCAAACAGATGATAATACAATCGCCTCTATTACCGGCTGATTACTGCGATCAGGCCTAATTGTGCAACCATAACGTTTCAACGTACGCCTTAATGACAGTACATTTGCACGGTTGTGAGTCATAATCGTAGTGTAACATGTTTACATTACTTACATTTGTATCTGGAAATATCGTAGGCTGCAGATAGCAATTTTTTTAGATCAAATAAAGATAACTTTGTAGAGTGCTATTAGGTAGTTAGATACATGCCTTCTGCAAAATATGTATAGATTGTTGAAATACAGATACAAGGCCGTGTTTACATTAACTAGTAGGTACTTGTTTTCACTTTTGGATGAATAAAGAATAACGTTACCGAATACTTCATAAAGATGTAAGGCCAACAGTGATTACGATGCCACGAGAAGGCTAACTTCATAGCGTAAGCTCTTTCCCTCTACGTATCAAGTATCACATTATAACACATTCTTCCCAGAGAATTGACACCGTAAGATGACTTTTAATTATGCGCAACTACATAATTACTTAACCCATCGAAAATTCATGGTGAGACGATACGCGTCATTAACATAATTGCTATTACCATAATTACGTACATCAATATCGGTTGGATCCGATTACGAAATCGAATGGGACGATGACCGTAACTCTATCTAGTCATTCGACCTTATCATTGTATCTCACGGTGAATGACCGTAATAGTGGGTAAGCAGAATTTATGTGGTCAATAGGCTCACCTAAGATTGCGATGGCTGCTTTAAATCTGTTACTAATATCGCCAATATTAGCGTCACTGTAGAAATACGCTTAGTGGTCTGGTCAAGTGGTGGGTTGAAAGGAATAACGATTAGTTGTTCTAAGATCCGTGTATATGTGATATCTATTAATCTTTCAATGGGCGTGACCATTAGGGGTGTCTTGTTATCATAGTATTAGTAACTTAAATAACAAGTCGATAGCTTTAAAGCTGCCTTGTTAATCGATCTTCAAAGGAAATCTTTAACTACATCGGCAGCTCGAAACTCAACATAATGACCTCATTATCAACGTATGCTAAAGATTGCGGTAACCCGCGGTAATAGGGTAGTGTAAATTTAACGGTAGTTAAAATTCGACCGTATATCCTTTAAGTAAGAATATACGTATGACGGTGAACGGTGAACCGTAATACATTGGTATTTTACCAGCATATTCGGTAATAAGGGACATCAAATATTTTCGTAACAATGTATCAATAATGTGCCGAGCATTGACCGCGTAACCTGATCGTCTCGATCAGTCGACCTTATCATCAATTCTCACGCTCTTTGGTTCAGGACTGACGTACGTTGGTATTAATAGACTGTAATACGTATTTATTTATATATGGCTTTAATGCGGAGCGTGAGTGCAAAGGTAATTGGGGTGAAACTTGTATGCAGTATTTTAAAATGTATACTAGGCATAACAGTTACATCGTGAGATTGTGATTAAAGGGTTACAGAACACTTTTATTTTTAAGCAAATGATAAAATTTTCTTGCTTACTGCTTATTCAGGCAATACAATTTTAAAACCAGCACGGCCCGAATTATTAATCGCCCTAAAATATTTACTAAATTTACCAGAAAATATATAAAATCGTTTTGCACGGCACGCATATGAATCCCGGCAAATCCTTCCGAATCCTTAGTAACGTTGTAGGTATTTCCTTTAATATTTCATGAGAGTTTTTAATGTGGAAATCCTTTGGGGATTAAATAAGAATATACAACATCCCGTTTGATGCCTAAAAGGTTGTTTCACGCTGGGCAACGTCGCGCGTCGCGTCGTGGCCTATGTCAAAAGTTTGTATTTTTGCTCGATTTTTCAGTAGTACAATTTCGACCATCGATGCTGGAAATCAATTACTATCAAGGTTTGAGAGATGTAATAGTTTTAATTGTTTCTATTGCTTATACAATTTTTTTATTTCCTATTGGGTGTATTCATCTTCCTAAACGATGGATGGCGCTCTTGAAGCTTATCTGTCAAGTAACATTTTATTTTCACAAATATAGGTTCAATTTAAAAAAATCATTAAAGAAATGTGATTATAATCCTCTCTATAATTTGCAGGTACCTACTCTACCAAGTACAATTTATTCAGGAACTTACCTTGACATGTTTAAAACTTTACGACGTTGGCAGAAGCTTGTACAAAGTTATTAGTCGCTAGCTATTAAGCTTTTTAGATCAGCATTGTTATATTTGGGTTGAGTGTTCTATCAATGTTTTTAATTATTGTATTTGTAACTAAAAACTTAGTTAAAGTTATTTTTCATTGGTATCACAATACCCTAATACTATGATTTAATAATATTGATTTCTTCCTATTAGCACGCTTAGTAACAACATATAGGTATTAAAATAACGTAATCAATCGGTCGATCCATTTAGGTACTCCGTCAGCCTCAAAAGTCAAGTGGTAGAGCAAAGTTCAAAACAAGACTGACAGTGCTAGTTTAGGAACTATGTCTAGTAATTATTTGTAGGCTAGCCTTCTATCTTTAAGAATCTTAATAACGTCGTAATGCTCATTCGAGAAACTTCAGCTTGTTCTGAGTTTCATCACTTTCTACTAAATATACAACAATAAATGATGCCGTACCCTGATCACTTCCATTGGCAAAACGAATTAAACTTAACCGTAGCCAAACTTGTACATAATTAATCACGTAAGTAGCCTCACTACTACTTCGTTGTACACAGGTCTCTGAAACTCCACTCCAAGCAATGTGTCTAACGGTTAACAAAAGCTTCACTCGACAGTTAGATGCTCCGTTCCTGAAACCAAAGTTATAATGACTTGGGTATTACTAGACACTTAATAGTTAAGTAATCCTCACTTAGAAGTAGAACATAGAAATACTAAGTTGCACGTTGATAGTATTCCTGTCTGCCTGCTAAATGTTTGAGCGTAGTCTGCCAGGAGAGGGATCAAGTCCATAGCGAGTTACAAATAATATTTGTTTTGCGACAGTATTATTGTACGAGACTTGGACTTATCTTCATTTGCATTCACGATATCTTCAAATGAAACAACGAGGCATTGTGCGGATGTTGGTAGAAATTACTGTCTATCTAAGTATAGGAAGTTCAGGTTTTTTTAGATTTTATTATCTTATATTTAAATAGTAGGTATTCTTAGATGAATGAACTAAAAAAACCATTTCACTTAGAACCTACATTTGTCCATGAAACAGGACATGATGCAAATGCGAGACATGGTTTAACTTACTTAGGTACTTAAATACTTACATGTAGAAATAAGTGAACAGTTCAGTATCCTTCTTCAATAAATTCAAGTTCATCTCAAGTGTACTTTTTACTTATCACTATAACTATTGTTAGCCAGGTATTGGTAATAACTTTATCACGTGTGTAGTATAGATATATTTTATATCTACACAATACCGACGCGACGGGCCACAGTAACTAATTTCCCAAGTTGGACATTGTTGCACTGTTCGATACAGAAGCCATACGCGTTAATTAATAACACAGATAAGGCATGTCGTAGATTGGGAACTTGGTCCAAGATATCATAATTCACGTTATTCATTAGAAAATAATATATCATAGATGCGTCTTTCTTCAGCATTTTGACAGGTAACCAGGATTTTTCGATAGTAGAGTCTAACAAATAGTACCTAGAGTATGGAGTATAAATCGTTCATAACATCCGAACAATTTAATAACATGTTATTGTGTTATTTACATGTGGTGTCAGAATTGACTCGTCAATAGGTAGATAATATGTACTGAGAATTTATAAAACAACTGAACGGTACCTATGGAAACGATAAAACTGCGTACAACGCGAATTTTTATACCAATACAAATCGAATCGACATTTTTTTCTCCCTTATTTATTTTTGAACTATAACTCTATCAGGTACCTTACCACGAGCTTTTATTGCAAGTCATAGTTACCCTGCAGGTATAAAGGATTGTATTAATATACGACAAGCCCAAAGCTAGCAAAAATACAAAATAATTTGTAAATTTTCAGCAACATTTAATTAATCCAAGTTTATCCCCTTTAATTAATTATTAACGAAACAAAAATATAATATTTCTTCTACCAATTCACCTGTAACTGACAACAAAGGGAGGTCATCAAAGAAACAATAATAAACTTACCTACCTATAAATAACAGTCAAAACAGACCCTTATTGCCTTTCTTCGAAAAGGGAATCGGTGGACGAAAGTAGAATTAGGGATGCCGAATGTTCGTGGGACGTTTGAGTCTCGAATTAGTTGATCTTGGTAGGTATTTATTAAAATATAACTATTTGCTGAAGCACAATAGGTGAATTTGTTTTTATTTTCTCTTTTATACTTTACGTTATTGATACATACAATGTGTCAGTATGATTTTTTCTAAGTAAGAGGAATTATATAATTCAATTCATAAGTTTTAACGGGCGACAAAAGGCAGCCAGGTAAACATACGCAAGGCTTATGAGAAACTATTGCAGCCGGCAGAAGTGGACTTCTAACCTAAGGTTCTACCTATATTACATTTACTATAAAAACTAAATCTCATTTAGGTACTTACTTATGACGCATATTATGCCTCATTTATCAATTTCTCAAAACCACATGATAACATCACTAGCTCAAAAGCTAGTAATGGGTAAAACAGCTCTAATCTTTAGTTATTTCCCGCCCGGGGCTTATTCGCAAGGGCGAGGAACGGGGCCTGAGCCCCTGTGACGTCACTCCTCATGAAATGTTTTGATGTATATATTATGAGTTGAGGAGCGTATTTATAATTGAACAACTTATTACATAGAAATAGAACTTGATTGATTAGAAGGTAGTGTGTTACCTGATGTATTATGTAGGTATCTAATTAGCAAACGGAGTGGAGGACTTTACATAAATTAAACTATGGAAACTTTAGTACCAACAAATGACGTTGGTATTGTAAATTTCAATATAGAGCCGCTTCAACAAATAGGCTTTGTAGCATCTGCTCCAAGACTGAACGATTTGCGAACACACTCAGGTGTTGTTGCAGACCGAACCGCAGGTACACCACTAAGGAGACGCTCGATTACTCACGACAAAGCCTTCAGAGCTTGGCTGTAACTACAACAGGCAATATTTTTTATTGTTGTTTTACTTTGTTATTCCATATAATAAAGATATAGGTTTTAATTAAAGGTAATCTATTTCTTAGCATTTCGATTAAGTTATAAATGGGCAAATCTACTGAAGGAAACAATAAAACGGAGCATCTGACACAATACAATGGAAACTTCTTTATTTATCTCACAATCATAACCTACCATTTATAATATCAGCTAACTAATAAGACTAACTTTATATTTTTTCTCAGAAAATGATTGCCAAAGAGAAAATTACTTTTATTCAATTTGTAGCGACACGTGTGAATTCACATACCTAACAGTAATTTTTTTCTGAATCAAGGTGATTCATATTTTTCCAGTGGCTGGTATCAGTATATTTTCATAGGTGCATAATTCTTCTGCAGCTCTAAACCATCCACTCAATGATAGCCACTGTTGATTATACACGACTAGAGATAAGGAACCTAAAATTTTCATGAAGATATGCCTACCCATGAGTAACAAACCTTTAGTTACCTACCTATCTATAAGTAACACGTTTGCATTGCTACTATAAAATGCGTCCCTATGTTAACATTCACACTCGTGCTTAATACCATGTTAGATTAAACTTGCAAGATTAAAGAGTCCGCCCACATCTGCAAGATACGACTTTAAATCATGTCGCAAAAGTGCAACAGGCGCCGCGTAATGTTTAGTGAATTCAGTTTTATGTGGCGTAAAGGAAAAATTTAACATAACCCTGAGCAGCATCTGTTTTTATATAACGATGATTAGCGCAGCAGTCTAGCTAAAGTGTATGGTGTAGCGAGTTATGTGCCGCAGAAATAATAATTGTTCTCAATCTATTTGTACATACATGTAGGTTGTAGGTAGTTAGTAGTTGAAATTGCGTGTACTTATAAATAATCAGATTGTGTGCACATAAAATGGAGAAGAATATTCCGTGGGGCTAAGTTTGATTTTTAAAGAAGGAAGTTTGGAACTGTTGCGCGGCTAAACCAGCCAAGAGAGCCCCTAGACTAAAAGCTCGTCGCTTACGAACACAAGTACACACTTCACCTTATCCTCTCACCTCCCAACCAAGTAGGTCAACATGTTTTATTTCTAACTAGTTAAATATTGTTGAACTTAATTTAAGTTAACGCCGCGAGGATCCCGCTAACATAATATCAGCATAAAGTTTATTTATTAAACTATAATAACGTATTTTACGTGTGCACCTTGCAGGGACCAAAATTGTGTTATAAACCGGAAATTGCAGTCCGGCCAATATTGTGGGGAAAGTATTAATAAGCTGTATTGAAAATTTCGCAGCTATGGTGACCGATAAAAGACGGAGCGTAGTTTGAGCATTTAATACATTATTGTATTGGCTTGGTTAGTTCGACATTTACGCGAGGGTTAGTTAATTGTCATATTCTGTGAAGTGCAAAAAAGGAAGCAGAAAGCCTTTACAGATGGACCAAGAAAGTTCGTAAGAATAACAATTTACCTGAACTTATATCTGTTTACAGTAAGGAAATGAAGTTCGGTGGGCAGCTACGGATCTTCATTATTCTTTTCGCTACAAACCGATAATCGATTATAGACATCTGAGCAGCTTTTATGACACCCAGGGGATAGAGAGTGATCTATTATTAGTTTTCCAATACTAGCTTACGGTACTTTCTCATACCTAATAGTAAACTAAAATATTTTGTCTTTTGTATACACATATATAACAATACTGAAAGTTGATACAAAATAACAAGCCACCCTTCACAATTTTTAGTCGTACCTATCTCAAAAAGTAAAAAGCATGATGCCTCCAAGCGCATAGTCCAGAATTACCGTTTGCCATAAACGAGGAATTCAGTAAAACAGGATATTGCACACGACAGCCAATATTCTGCGGGATACTAAACCTATATTAAGGCTGTGTTTGCACCACCCGCATCGTTAACTGGATTATTAATGTGGGTCGTTTTTGGGCCTGGAGTGGATATCGCCGGATAGTCGTGGTCATGCGTGGTTAATTTAATTTTTTACCTTTACTATTTGGCCCTGTATAGGGGCAGATAATCATGTGTAAGCAATTTTATGCTATTACTATTGTTCTGTTTATAGCATAGAACGAACGTGACCGCGGTCTAGAGAAAGCGACGGAATTTTGTAACGTCAAAACTAATTTCGGAACTAAAAAACAGAACAATAACGAACTTCATATAATTCTTAGTTAGGTATTAAATGGTATGAATTTGGAGCGCGCTGGGAGGTAACTTTGTCACCTCGCTAACACCGGGCTCTCAACGCTAGTAAAATAAAGCAGAAACAAAACAACAACTTTGCTAAACATTTGGCAAGCAAAAACACCTGTAATTGTAAACTCGGCGAGTTTCTGTTGTGAGAACGACTTCCTAACGTTCTATTAGGCAAGTTGCAAGCTGCGCCTGGAGCACACAAATTTCTAAAATAGAATAACAGGAAGCAGGATAACTATTGTGAAGTTAGAAATAGGGTGGTAAGGTATTTATATACCAGTATTCTCTTTGATTCACTATTTTTTATTTCAAAACATAATACGATTTTGTGTACAGTAACTTCCCATCAAAGTAAGCATAAAAATCTTATGTAATAGCCGTAGTGTGTTCGACATGTCTCACGTAGCAGCGACGTAGCGAAACGCGTAGATGCGAATACCTACATAATTTTAGATACCAATATTTCTAATAACACTGCTGAGATTAATTGTCACAAACATATTGTGTTCATTAATTGTAAACTATTGTACTTATTTGCAATATTTTGCAAGTTGATGCAAAAATTGCAAATGAATCTAATCAGAAAAGAGTCAGTTCGGCTCGCAACTCTGCTGCGTAACCAGCTCATGAATAAGGTCTCCGTTCAAGTCTGCAACTAGTTGGGCATTCCCAAATAAACCCAGTACCTACACGTGAGTTAAACAATAATATGGATAACACTAGCGAAAGTTATATATAGGAAAATCAAAAGAGAGTCTACATACATACATCCAACTAATATAGAAAGATAATTTAATATGTAGGTAACTGATTCAATGAGTACTTTCAAGCGCCTAGAGCCTTTTAATTAAATTCAATATACATATCTCGAACTGAAAGGTAAGGCAAGCCGCCCTAAGACAATAAAATCGCACCGCTCCATCACCCCGTCTGCAACCACCCGAAACACGGGGTTCCTAATGGTTGTTCGCTGTTTACCTCACGACAAAGGCCCCAAGTCGCGTTAAATATTTTATTATATTTGCTTAATGTGCCCAGCAGCTATTTAAGGCAATCCCTACTTTATGTTTCTCATTATAATTTAACTTTTACGTTTTATCAAACTGCAGGTTTTCGTACAAACTCTTTGCCTAGAGACTATCTACATAAGGGACTCTTTAAAGGCTGTTTAATGAGGTAATTTCGCTTGATGATGTGGGCTAAAGGTTAGTTTAGTGCTATTATACAAGACAAATTTTAATTAGATTTACGGTTAGAAGAGATATTATCGGTATTATACATACAAATCCAAACATTTATTATTAGCTACCTGTTGGCTTCCATAGTTTAGTGAGTATTTTTGAAACACTTATTATATTCGTAACCTCAGTAGATTAGGCACCTACGGGTAAGATTATTTATTATAAATGAGTTACCGGAACCAGACTTCTAGATTCCATAATGATCCAGTGATAATTTATTTTACATAATAACGATACTTTAATGATAAAAGCCCTAGAATATTTAATTACACATTAAAGTGAAACATAATAAATTATTCGGACGTGTGTCCTTCTGGGAAATTTTTAGTGTATTACAAACCATTTTCAGGATGGTTAAAATTACAACCCCTATAATTTCTACGGAGAACTCATTAGACTAGAACCCTCGTAATATTTTATTAAGAATCCGAAATCGCTCGTAAAATTAGTTTTAATGTTAGTATACCGTAAAACTGGCCGTAAATTAATTTATCGTCGATGACGTTGCCAGAACATGAGGTCGGTCGGTATTCAATCATAACGGAGGGTGCAATGATTCATTGCTGTATTTCATAAATCTGCTATATTAGTTTACAATTGCCGGCAAACTATTTGATCTAATAGTCGATACAGATTGCCGAGCTTTATGTTGGAAGTACAAGTCATTATTCGATAGGTCGGGTACAGACTTTATCGTTTTTGTTATCATTTTGTGACTATAGAATAAATAGTAGATGACATACTCTTCAAAGGATCTTACTTTTGACACACACTGAAATATTTTGGTTATGAATTCCTGTCTGTTAATTAAAGATGCAACTATAAAGGATACCTATTATCATTACAGGTAAATCATTACCTAGTTAGTAAAAACAGACAAACTAACCCAAACATAAATCTATCCATCTGAGTTATCTCTTGTCTTTCACAATACCCACCGCAAACCTCAAATGTTTCATAACAAATATTTGAACCTCGTAGATACATAAAATAAAAATCAACAAGGTATGGGAGTGGGAATGGGAACGTTTACAGTCACAGTTCGATTGAACACGAAAGGACATGTTTATTATCCGAACGCATCGAATCAAATGCCGTTCAGCGTCGCAGGAAAGATAATGTTGGAGCCACCACAACAGCGGTTAACTGGTGTATGATCAGGTACTAGCGCTCAAGGACCTACATGCTAAAGGCACATTGGCCATAGCCTGAACTTTCATACAAAGGTTTTATTGATAAGTCCTCGCTGTCAATAATTTTGTTGAATAAATTGGAATAATATGCGACTTCTACGCATATAATTGTCTTCGAACTTCGAGCGCGTGGATGGTATATTTGTGACGGTATACCTGACAAGCCTAGTAAAAATACTGCATACTTTATGGTCACACACTATCAGATGAACAAAAACCGCCCCACGTTTTCGGAAAATGTCCGGACACGCTTTTCTTATAGCCTTTCCTTCTTCGCTGTCGTCGACACCACACCCTTCAATCATCTTTCAATCGCCTCTATTCACGTTTGTACATTTAATAGATGTTTCGATACGATTACATTATATATCGTGGAGATATTTATAGGGTTGTCGAAAGGCATTATCGTTTAAAAGGGCTTTTTGTTTTGTGTGTGAAACGATTTCAAATTCTAGTCTCACAAAAGTCTGGGGCGGATGAATTCTAGTCACCACAAAAAATCGTGAAATAAAAAACTAAAACCTCCTTCAAAAAACTCAAAAGTGAAAAATAATATTTTATCACATTACTTTACTTATGAGAAGTGGAAGTCGGTGCCAAATCCCAACATCCATTAAGCGATTGAGAAAAAAAGTACTTAATATATGAGAATGCTGTCATAAGGGCTTAGTTCATAGTTTCAAAGCTAAAACTATTAAAGCGAACGCATATAATTTGGCGCCGACTTCCACTTCGCTTGTAAAGTGATGTGACAAAATATTATTTTTCACATTTGAGTTTTCTGAAGGATTTAATTTTTTATTAAAAAAAAAAATTATACATTTTTATTTTCGCTTGAGTACACCAAGTCATTATACCCAAATATCGCAGCCCTTCACCATTAAAAATAGTAATAGCGAAACACCGCGTGTTTCCATTAGACTGAGCACTAGAGGGTGGGTAGACAGTAGATACATTGGCTTTGTTAGGTAAACGCACATATTGTGACGGAAATCGAGTTTCCAAGTGTACTGAATATATCAGATTTGTGTTTATTCATGGTCTTTAACGTTTTCGAACGTAAGCGAAATGTAAATTAAACGGTAGCGGTTTGTATTTTTTTTTAAATTAAAATACTTGTCTTGCCATAGTCGTAAATAAGTAAAACAATAATAATAATTTATCAGGCATAACAAAACAGTATTCCTCGTAATGTTCAAAACATTTTCAAAAATCTAAATAACTCAAATATTTTTGTAAACCTAAACTAGACCTTCAAAGTTCCAGACCGGTGAAGGGCCAAAAAAGCTAAAAATCGGAAAACTTAAATCATTAGTGAGGCGGGCGGGCTGAAAGCGGGTTCTGTTAGCTTTTGAAAACAATTAACATTGAGTTTCAGTTTCGAGTAGGTCTGTGTATTATAAATATTCCCATGAAAAAATGAACTGAACTCAGCCGTACAGTTAATGAATCTAATTATTCTAGTTATTAAACAATATTTCTCATATAATTACGATTTAGATTTTATTTTCAGTACAGAGGATAGTTTTGACATTAGCACGTGACATCAGCGGATTTTGTGAGTAGATAATTCATATAACTGACACTGTTCGAATCGTTCTCAGTGATAACAGCTTCTAACTTCCGTGCATGTCAACCCTAACATCGTCGAATCACCTGGCACACCTATCCTAAATCCGGGAAACAGGGTAATGCTATAACGGAATATTAAATAACCGCCCTTTTAGGAGTCGGTAAAAAGGGTCTCGCATCCCGCAATACGAGGAACACTGGATATACACAGTTTTCAGCTAAAAAACATTTTTCATAATCTGAAAACGGCGGTAAGTACAAGCATTTCAGCGGCGCATTACGAGAAGATATGAAAGGAGTATTATTTTTAATCCCGCCATTCAGTGGCCCGATTCAGCACAAATATTTTTAATGAAAGTTATTTTTGTGGTATGATACTTTATGAGAATTTTCAAGTAGTTTATTTCTTTGTTAAGTTTTTGGAAGGTTTAAATAAATTATTCCTATCCATCAGTCTTAGCATCATTTATGAACATAATATATAGTTCAAGCTAGCCTTTCTGCTTGCAACAAGTTACTATTTTATATAAGTACTAAATGTGCTATTTCTTAATCAGGAGTCTCTAATTCATAAATGTTTTTACGAAATGAATTTGTACTTACTTATTACAAATTAGAATTACCTAAGTGTGCTTTTAAATCACGACTTAGTCGTAATGAAGTATACATTGCAATAGTCACAATGGCTCAGTATCACAATTAGCGGGGCTAGGTAACAAGAGCAGTAATCAACTGGGCTGATGGGAGCCGCTATGAATGTTAAGCGTTTCGTTCGCTACAATTTCATCATAGCACTTTTGTTTCTTTTCTGGTGCACAATTTAATATTGACGCTAACATTTGTAATATTCTTACATTCTTACAAACATTCAACATTTTGAAGTTTGTTCGCACCGATAGGGTTGTTCGGTTATTTGCATAGTTTGCATTTAAAAGTTTCAAGATTCTCTTGCTTACAACTTGACATAAATATCTGAAAATCAAATTACTGATATTCGTAAAACATCCTGACGATGCAACTCGAGACAGACCTCAAAGAGTAAGTATGAACCGAAAATTCAGATTTCCCGGAACAAATATTGACGTTAAAAGGCTTTGTACATAAGAATAATGCAAAACACGCTCGCTTCCACGAGCTTGGTATGAACAAGTATTAGATAGAAAGAATGAATTTTGAGAATGTTTGTTAACTTACATGTTGTTTGGATTCTTGAGATTTTCCAAACGTGGTTTGTTAGTAGGTACTTTAGATATGTTATGTTCTCCTACATTAGAATATCGTCTAATCGAATAATCGTAGTTTAGCTTTAGCTGCCATGCGGATAAGTCATCAGTACTGGGATGGTTGACCGTTCTGTAAACATAAGTCGAGAACCATGCCTCAGAGTGCATGTTAGGCCGTGGTCTTACACTAAATCTCTTGCTGATCGTTTTTGTCTGACGTCCAGTCGAACTATGTTGAGGAAGAAAGAATGCATGTTTATAAGGAAACGTAATAGTTTATTTTAAGTATCTTACGCATAGTAGGTACATAAAGGTGCCTATGTAGCAATAAAAATGAGACTATTAGATAATAATTCGTGCACATAAACTCTTGGGCAAAATCGATAGTGGGTTTGGTTAAGATTTAATAAACTTACCAATTTGAGAAAGCAACAGTTTCATTACACAACATGCATAAGTAAGCAACTTTTTACCGTATTTCCAGAAGGTAACATCTCAAGGACTTGGCTATATCTCCAACAATATGACCTCCCTTTATTAAATATTTAAACCTTAGAGGACGGAATTTTGGGAAAATATAATTATTACTCTGTGTCAAGTAAACAGTTATCGGAGGTTGTGTAGAATTTTTTATTTCTATAAATTAATCATTGCCCTAGATCAAACAAAAAAATAATCAGGAAAAAACCTTGACTCCCTAATGTTACATGTATAAAGTTAAAAAGATTTAACGAAATTTTTTAATCTAGGTATTAATTATGAAATTTTTATCAGTGCCCAATTTCAATGCTTAAGGTTTTTAAAGACCTGGCCTAATTGAATAAATTATACAATTTTAAAGTTAAGATGCACAGAGACATGACACAGCTCTGAACACAAATAGTACTTATATTAACTGCATTTATGGATACCTTACCACCTTTGACATTGACTAGATATCTGAAACACGGATGGACAAGACAAATTCATTTATTTTATCTAGATATAATTCCGTAGCACTAAAACCATAGGTAAAACCCAAAAAAGCACAAAACTTAAACCAAAAGTGTTTGAGTATATCATTGAATTCAACCATGCAAATAACGTAACCCATTTTACCCTTTACAAAATATTGATATTGAGGGACTGTTAAATTTAAAAGCCCGGTATTGTTGTGCAACTTTGAATTTTAATCTCGTGACTGTAATGTTCACTCTGTAATGTCAAAAGCGTTGTTGATCGCACAACTTGTTTAATTTAGGCACGACTCACCTTTGTGTGATAATAAAATAAAAAAACTTTTTTCCTACATTTCCGAATACCCGACGATGGAGCGTCAAAGAGATTTTTTGATGGCGAGTTTGATTAAAATGTATGCGGCAGGAAAATAAAAGAGTTTTAAAAAAGTTCAATATTTACGATTTACTGTGAATTACACAGTGCCTGCGTGCGAAGAGGTAGGTATTTAAAAAAATATACCAGCCTCCATGATTGTATACAATTACATTTAGTTACTCATTTGCCAATATCGATCGAAATACCTACTGATTGTTAAAATTGGTGTTTGCACATCTAAATTAATTCAATTCACTTAAATCCATAACATAATTAACCCTGAATATCAAATCAAATAGCATTGAGAATGGCTTTTGAAAGCCCGTCTCCACTTGAGCCACTTACCAATGCTAATGCCGGCTTTTAGTTCCATTTGCAAATGGAAATTAGTTGACAGGGGCTCAATCTACGATAGTTTCGTTAACTGTCTCAACCACATCAGTCTGCAAATATAGTATGATGTTTAGAGCCCCACAAGGGACTATAATATGACCAAAGTCCACAAAATACATTGTGAAAATTGTGATCTACATTATTTTGCTTTCATTAATGATTCATTGAAACATTTATTTCTGCCTCGTAAGTGTGGAACATTCCGTATGTGCAAACTTTTTAACTAGTAACCAATGTAATACCTACTTCATCATTTATAAAACACAAACTAACTAAGAACAAAACTAAACACTAATAAATCTTCGTTTTGCACACAATTATTCTCGTCTGGAACAAGACTTATGTTTCAATGTCTGCCTTCAGTTGGAGCTCGCACTTCATTTGTTCCTGTCGAAAACTCCTAGCTAAAGTGTTTGTTTTTAAAACGATCTGCGAAAGGGCTATTATTGTTCTCATTTTATCTCTAGAGAAATTGTTTTGTTTTGCTGAACTAAAACTGTGCGGGTATAAAAACGTATTTTAATATCGAACGTAAAACTTTGTAATGAAAAGCTAGAAGTGAACCAACATTCATTAATTTAGTAGAAAGAATGGTATTGGTTTCCTAGAACTTATAATGGAATCTAATGATTGTGCTGAAAAGAAATAAAATTCCATTTTAGGTTTCAGGTCCGGTACACATACGTATTAAATCACATAGTATTAACTCTAATTTAACACTTTGTGTTGCGTTCTTTGTATCCAACAGTTAAAAAATGTTGATTATGTATTTTTGAATTCTATGATTATGTGTAACCCAAAGATACCTATTTTATATATTCCTACGTACCTAGGTAAGTAGGTATAAGTGTATCTATGAGATTTATCGAATCGAATCGAATTCAGAAATCTGCACGAATTTCTACTAACTACCAGCTTACCTAACAAAGTGTGATTCGTTTGATGGCGAACCACAATTTCACTTACGGGGGCTCATTGTACGTAATGTTAAAGGATTATACTGAGCGTGTCGCATTAAGACAGCCCACTTACTACCCCTGTTAAGTTAATTATATTGTAGGCGTCTTTCGAGTTTGAAAAAATTTTAAAACCATGTACCAATTTTGTTGTTTTGACATTTTGTAAAGATAAATACTCAAGAAAATTATGAACGTCCTATTTGTGTCGATTTCATTAGGTATCTACTCTATGTAACAAAGTAAGATTTTGTTAATCTTAAATGACGATGCAGAGTTTAAAAATAAGATATTTTATTTCAATAATGAGTTTCGCTTTCATCTTCACTTTGTAATCTTCGTCTTTATTTACCTTCATGTGACTTTTTTCCTCATTTCGAATTATTTTACCTGAAATGAAAGGAAATAATTAATTTATTTAAGTATTTAGTAGGGTCTTACAATACCACAAATTTCTTTCCGTCTTCGATAAGTTTAGTCTCGAAAGAAATACGTAATTAATTCATTAATCCACTCTGATATAAAAAACTTATACCCTTTAGAAAATTATAGGCGTATATCTCTATAGAATCTATTTCAGTAATGGAAACCCATATTGCTTCAGCACGCCAATAAACCGTCTCGTGACACTAAACCTCATGAGTTGGGTCCCTGAATTATCTACGACAGTCGTAAACTTTGTTTCGTCATGTGGAGTATTGTCTTTTATTTTCTTACTTTTCGTTGTCTTAGATAGCTTTATTAAAATATATCCTGAAAAAATATTTATGGGTCTTTATGATAGTTACTTGAACTTATAATTGGGTATTAACATTTTCTTTAAAGTAATATGCTGGCAAAAATTCCCGGCAGTGCAGCTTTAATGAGATAACTATATGATGTATCTAACACATGTAAAATACATCTGGATCTAGCTATTTAACCGTAAAAATAGGAAATTTACTTCTACCCGTTTCTATTTCGATTAATGTCCGCGCAAACCGGTACTATCTGGCCAAATCAGCCACAAATTGGATTGCACCGCATTGGCGTACCGCGACTTATGCATAGTAACGTGTATTTTGTTTATTTTTTACTCCGAGACTGTTGTCATTGGATTATAAATACGACAAAATATTCTGAAAATGTTAGATATATCCAGTAGTAGTATATTAATAATTATGGCCAAGACGACAAGTTATTAGCAAAAACTACGGTCTCTTGTGTTGGTTGTGGCACGAAACTGTCATAATTCTCTCGCTCGTTAAATCCTGATGGACGTAGGATGTAGAAGAAAGTCAAGCTATAGATCCCCTTTTCGCTGAGGTTGGCAGTTAGAAACACATAACGTAGATGGGAACTGATACGTCTTAAAGCAGATTTAAAACACTTCGGCTTGCATTCATCTGTCTATAGATAAGTAGTTTAAAGCATGTTTCATGCAGAGTTGTAACAAAAAATTAACTTATTAGTGTAATGAAAGCAGAGTCGCGTCACATTTATTTTATTAACGCTAGTTGGTGCGAAAATGTAAATTCATATTTTCACGGTTGTTCGATATGCTGCAGCCCTACTATAAGCGTTGCCGTGGCTAGATTTGCATCATGATTTTGTATTTTATTTTAAGAATGAGTTAAGTGTTATACCGTCTTTTTGTTGATCCCATTGATCTTTATATCTATAATCCTATTAGGACAAATGTCTATGATCTATTTGATAATGTGTTAAAGATCAACCAACCAATCAATATGCCGTTTATCCTTAACATTCATTTAAATCATAAACAATCTTCCTATTTGCAAGCTAGTATATAAGGACTCTTTTAAGTATCTCTTTTAGTATATAAGAAATTTTATTAAAGACCGCACACTATTCAGAATTAATAATATGTATTTAGTTTTATTTCCAAAACCGTAGGTATATAGCCTGACCTGAAAAATTATAGTCGGTTGACATCTTGTAGTAGTACTTTCCTCGTCTAGCGTCGTTTCCATTTTGTATCATTTTATGATATTTTATTACCTCGCCCGTCTGTGTCAGTTTCATGTCACGTTTGCCGTTAAATTTAATTTGTCTCAAATATGCGGTAACTTTATACGCTTACAAAGAAATATGAAAAGTGTTCGGTTAACATCCTTTTTTGTTGTAGCTACGGTTAAGTAATCGTTAAGTTTCATTTAAACAAACTGTTGTTGGAGGTTAGGTAAGTATATATTTTCAGTTTGTTAAATACAAATAGACTTTATTATATTATATTAGACCATATACTTAAAGGTTCTTATAAGTTGCTTACTTTAAAAATATTTAATATAATATTCTTTCTTTTATGCACAGTACAACCATACCTACATACACATAGACACAAAGTAACTGTAGGCATGGGTACAGTTAAAGATATTTTTACTGTTTATACTTATTTATAGTTGTTCTTTAAGATACACTGTGTTTACCTACCTCTCAATTATTTTTACTAAAAGAAAACCTTTCAATTTACTTCAAAAACACTACCCATACACTTAAATCACATCAAACACTCGGAAACAAACAAACAATTTACTGTTCAAAATAAAAATATCTCTAAACAATAGTGCGGATCCAAAAGCAAAGACTGTCGAGAATAGGGCAGTGTATTGTTCGCGTGCCCTTTGATAGGATTACTGTCAAACGCTTTTGTCTCTATACCTTTGTGAAATGTGAAGTTTACGCTGTGAATGGCCGCCATTGTTAATTAAGGTACGGGAATAGACGTTTTGAATAGAAATTAGGGAAGCGATGACATTGAATTTAGAATTTAACTTTAGAAGAGGTTTTACTGAGCCAAATAACACGTTATTACCATTTAGATGAATCATAAACATACAGTTTATTATTACGACGTAGATACTATCTAGATAGATAAACATAGGAACTAACTATGTATTAAGTAATATTTGTTTTTAGACTCCGCTTAAATTAGATTTTCACAACGTACAAATCTGATTGATTTTGCTAATAGATACAAAGAGAACCTACATGTATAGATAGGTTATTATACAGATATGTTACAGAATTGTCATCGGATGCAGAAAGGTGACATGGAAATCTTAGTCTATCAATATTCTAAGTATATTACAAGTATTACCAATAATGTATATATCTACTGGCATCTCTTATATTTTTCGTTGGCTTGCGCTTGCAAATAAACGATAGAAGTACCTACTAAAATAAAACGAAGTCAACTGGTCCTACGTGGCACCTTGATAGCGTGGGACATAACAAGTTTTAATTAAAAATAATAATGAGCAGGACATACATTGTCACTCGACCTTCGGCGTAAAGGGCTTCAAACAATTTGTTTTATCAAACAACGAGCGCTTTAATACAATTACTTTTGGATTTTATTTTTTTTTAACTAATTTAGGTATATATGGCTCTATATTTATCTCACGACACATTTCATCAGGCAGTTTTATTCTTAAGTAATATGGGTCGAGCTTATAGTCATTTTATCGGGAACAATGAGTCTGTCTTATCTGCCTAAATGCTTTTAAATCTCACATGACTAGTTCACGAGTGGTCCATTTGGATTTGGTCCAGTTAGAAACGACATCAACAGATGCCTGCGACAAGCTCATACTAAATCAACGAGTTTGTGCTTTTGGAAGTTGTTTCGGAATTCATTGAAATTCTAAAGCTGATGAGATTACATATGTATGCGGCCAGCTTACGCACCTAAATTAGCACTGGCACCGTTCACATTATTAACATGTCGGGGAATGCGTAATTGTGAGCATTGAAATAACAGTTAGCATAGGTACAATAGTGCCTATTATCACAATGTGACTTGGAGTTTGATTATGAAGTCTATATAATAGATTTCCGGTACCTAATTATAATGTAGGTAACCTACACCGATTGTATTAGTATTAGTAGGTAAGTGTAATGAGAAAAATAATACACATTAAGGCATATGCCCGCGTCACCAAGACATCAATAAATGCAGCCGTAGAAATTGTATGCTAGCTTCCGCATAGTGGATTGAAATCCTTCCAAAAAAAAAAGTTATTAGCATCCAGATTAATTTTATAATATAGGTGCACTCAAAATACCAGGACGCTATAACTAAGGTAGGTACTATAGGATGGAATACCACATAGAAAATGAAGTGAAACAATATTCCAGAATTAAGATTTACTGGATTTCGTGTTCCATTATGGTAATTAATAACTAACCGCTTGGTGAACCATGGGACACATCATAATATAAACTGTGTAATTTATTAGCGTTTCATTGTAGTCATAAATTAATTATATGTTTGTATATTAACAATCAGAATGTTGACCTACGTGCTTGTTTAGCCTGTATATGTGTAGGTATCGTAATATTTAATCACATAATTAAGTAGCCTGTCTAGCTTTCGCACTCATTAAAAATATATCTATATGCACTGTATATTCCGAAAAGTCGTAAATGTAGGTAGTCCTAGTTTCATTTGTAATATTGGATGTAATCCTTAAAAATGTAGTCGTTTTGGAAACTGTCATTTTTCATATGTGGGGGTTTTCGTTTCAGCAGACAGCAACTTTAATACCTCGAGTAATTCACTGTTAAAAACGAAAATTTTATATTCTGTAGTTTTTAAATCCTGCTTAGGTACCTACACTTACTTCATTTAATGACATTTAATACCGTGCAACTATAATAATAGATATTCTTTGACGATACAGAAGTGCCTGTAATTTGTTTACATTATTTAAAAACATTTTAAATTTACGCGTATAAAATGAAGTTGTTCTTTACTTCCTGCTTGATAAAAATAATACCCAATAAACACGACACTCACTCTCAATTTATTGTTGGTTTATTAACGAGTCTGCTGGTGGAAACTTTGGCGTTGAAAAAAGTTTAACTGTCAGAACGTCGCCACACTCGCGTGGACGTAAATTAAAAAGTTCACACTTCGCCGTACAGTAAGTACTTAGAGTGTCCGTATTCGGTAGATCATTTTTTTATAGAAAGTACAAAGACAAAATGTTAGTAGGGAAGAACTCGTAACAACTGACAGATCTTCATGATTGACATGTTAATGATTATCCAACTTGTCTACGTCAATCATGACAATCCCTCAGATTTGTGAACCATTCCACCGAAGGAAGGAAGACACAAAAACGTTATCCAGGTATCCATAGGCCTTGGTATCCAGAGCAAAAATCGTATGTTTATCGTCTATTCAATAGACTGTATCATCGTATCTACACGTGTTCTTCGAAGTTCGATATGAAATAATTGTGTGTTTAGTACAAACATTTAGTAGGTATATAAAGTTACTATGTCTATATACTAGTCACAGTAAGATAGATATGCTTCTACCTACAACGTGAAATGCATGTGTTATGATTTAATGAATGATTACGAGTCTGTTTACAATAAACTTATTCAAACATTCATGGTATTTGCACATTGTTTGGCATTCAGTTGCATTGCACCAAATAACGGATATGGAAGGAGGAAACTAAAATGTTTGGTATTTAAAGCAATTGCAAATGAAACGAAATAACATCATCTGCCTGAAATTTATAATATACCTAACGCAAATATTTTAACAACGCAGATATTAATTAATTCCTAACCAGAATTCCTTTTGGATTCTGTTATTACCAGGAACTCTGTCTGACCGAGCGCTGCTGTGCAACCCATATTAATTTAGATTTTCGCTGGGTAATATTAAATCCATATCGATGTTATCCGTACTAGGTTAACATCGATATGGATTATATACCTATACCTAATTACCGGCAGGTAACTGATATGAAGTACTAATTACCAGATAAACAACTATTCAATTACATTCATAACATCATCCTCATTTTAAAAACAGTACCTAGGTATTACTATCCTATCGAGCATAATACTCGTAAAACGTTCGTTCAACACTCAAAACCACTTGAAGCCATCAACAAAACATTCCTACTACGCAGCAGTCCATAAATTAAAAAGCTCTTTATTCGCTACCAATCGTATCTGATCCAGCTTTCAGATATTTTATCCGGACGTGGAGAGAATACTAAACAACTGATCGTGAGGCCCTTAAAAACGAGCAAGGGAATAAGTAGGTAAAAAGAAGGATATAGTGGCTTGGTCTAGTATTGAGTAAGAATTACAAAAAAAGCCATCGATATCAAGGATTGATTTATTTTTATTGGTGTTATAATCACTACTTTAATAGCAATAAAGGGAAGTTGGATATAACTTACAAAATAATATTAATCATAAGAGTTCGTTTATAAAATTGTAAACCAGGTTTTTAAACTGAGATCAGTCAGAATACTAGTAACAAATTAAGCTAAAGTAAAAACAATTTTTAGAAGTTCTTTTAATACTAACATTAATTTAACGCTTCACATAGTACCTAATATACGATTCGCTTGTTTACACAGACATTGTCATTGAACATTTAAGATAAAGTTAGACGCATAATGTCGCAAATATTTTCAAAACGATTATAGAGTCTTAAGCCGTCGCTGTTAATGTCGCCACGTTGCGTTGGTCTCTTCGGATCGCGAATATAAATTTTGTGAAGGACATGAACATTCGAAGTCCAGTTTTTTAAATAATGCTCATGTCAAAATGACATGTTATTCAAACAAAAGCGGACTTTTCAAGGACCTTTTGAATTCTACTTCTCTCGCACGCAAATAAATCTATGACACAGGTATATGGACCGTTTACCAAAGATTAAACTACTACAAGCTTTATTTTCATACTTAATATGGCATTGAGGTAGGTCATAATACCTCGCTGCTTCGCACCTCGTTTTATATACCTACCTACCCCATAACAGAGCTTTTATCTTTTCTTGAACCAGTCAATATAACAACAAGTAAGAGCTGACAGGTCAAAAATCAATAAATATACATTTTTTATTCAGTTGTAAGTAACAGTCGCGGCTGAAAATAATAGTATGTTCACATTTTCATCAATATTTCTTATAAGTATACTGTGAGCAGTCGTGTCATTGATGCGATTCAGAAACTGTTTTGGTCCTTAGGAAAAGTACGCGAAAGAACGCCTATTTTCTACTTATTACATAACACAGCTTAGAATTTTAGAAAGTAAGAAATTCTTTCGTCTTTAAACATCAACTACTTACCTACCATTTCAATGTTACCGAATAAGGGTTCAGATGCATTTTTAATTTTCTCGTTACAGCGTGTCCGCCGTTGTCTATGCCCGTAATTTCGGGAGCCAGCGAAATTTACAGCAAAAGCAACTGGTAGTCTACATAACAACATTATTCAATCTTTTTATGTTATCATTACACATTCATGAAATATGCACAATATTTATGTATGATCCCCTTTCGAAAATATCGGAGCCCATGTGCCAAGTTGTACTAAATCTAGGCCACTGTAGAAAAGTTGGAATAATTTAGGTAACTAATAACAGATCGAGACTTATATTAAAACTAGTGATTCATTTTGTTATCCTTATCGAGCCGGAATTGTTTGATTATTATGTAAGTATTACAACAAAATCTAAACGTTATAAATCATCAAGACACTATTATAACTTAGGTACACGTTTCTCTCGTATTCAGAAAATAAGTTTTGTTATTTATGAACAATACATTTTAATGAACCATCTTATAAAACTCAATCACGTACTAAATCATCGTATTAATAACTGTTCCAAACTTCCATATTTCATTATTTAACGGATCTCCCAAAAACTCCGTTAAAGACTTGCAAAAGTTTAAGTCTTCGATCAATTTCGGTCCATTTCTCCAAATATTTTGGGCGATGTATCTAGCAAATATCTATTCGTAAGCTGTTTGTGGTATTGTCTAACGTAACTGATTCAAATAACAGTATTAAATCAAGTAAAGTTAAATAGTAATGGCAAGACAGGTAATTATCAGTTTACCAGGGCTTCCTAGTCTAGAGTATACTGGAAAATGTGATCATCCCAATTGGTTACGGAATCAGCTAGGGCAGCCATTTTTCACTGCCCATGTGTGACACTTAGGATTAAGGTAGTGGATTCGCATACAATAAAATACGTCTTAATCTTAACATTTAATTCAAATCATTATACAAAAATTTCAATTAAACTAAAACGTCTAATAAAACTTCGCGATAAATTAAAGACTAATTCCTTAACACTTAAACGACAAACGTTTTACGACGGCCCAGACATTCGTATCGGATGGAAACATTCAGTTTTTACCCCTTCCAGAATGTTCCTTAACTTTTCAAGCGTTTTCAATCGTTGGAATTTATCGTTTATGAGCTTAGTTTATGAGACGTTAACTCGTAAAACTCATTTAGTGTTGATTACTGTCCAATAATGTGAATGTTGATAGGTAATTTAAGACCAAAGTGTCAACTGTTTTTGTCGAACGCTAGTAGACACAGATTATCGACTATAATGCGAGTGGCTCCGTGATTGATAGGTTGGTGATCAATCTTTTTTTCACTTACATATTTCCGAGTTTCGGGCCTGATTCAGTTCACTTATCGTGAAATTGCGCATTCTTTGTTCTAAAGTAACTTACACGCCTTTCGAGAATTTTTCGGGTAAATGATAAGTAAATGTACCTAAGGTATAAAAGCAAGCTTAATTTTGTATAGACGATGTGTAAATACATGGGTTCCGTGGTAGTCCTTATATCGGAACTAAAGAGTACAACTCGAATACAACTAAGGATCACATTTTTGTAAATCATAAAGTAGGTACTAAGATTAATACTCAGAAGGTATACCTAAATAAATACCATAACAATTAAATGTTAAGATATCTAACTGGTACGAATCGGGTTAATAGACATAAAAGGTTACTGGCTGACATTTGTGTCAGAGTGCTCGCAAAGGTCTTAAGAAATATCTCCTTCAATGTGCTATACTATTTCGGCAGAACGACAGTGCATTTATTGTTATGCCTCTAACATTTATTTATTTGTATCTATTTGTAAAATAGAAGCTAGATTATAATCTCAAACAAATTAATACTTTAAAGAACACGAACTCAAAAGTGAAATATAATATTTTACCACTTCACTTTACTTAAGCGAAGCAATTCTTTGAAGGTTTTAATTTATCATTTCACAATTTTTAGTGGTATCTAGGATTCATCCGCCTCCGACCTTTGTAAGACTAGTATTTGAAAGCTTTACAAAAAGCCCTTACAAACCATACCTCACACGATGTCATCATCATCATCATCAGCCAAAGACGTCCACTGTTGAACATAGGCCTCCCCGTTTAAGCGGGGGGGTTTGCCATAATCCCCACGCTTGGCAAGCGGCTTGGGGATCGCAGTATTGGTGGTGAAGTTACAGAAGACGCTGCTGCCCATCTTCTGGATTTTCCCTTAGTCGCCTCTTACGACACCCACGGGAGGAAAGGGGGTGGTCAATTCTAGGCCGGATACCACACGGTGTATTTAGTCTAGAAGTGGTAGGAGGGGGTACGACTACGACTTAAGCAATATCACTTGAAACGACAGTTTTACTATGATCTTATGAGGAGTTCCGTTCCATATCTCCGAAGTTCATCATCAGGTCATGACAAAATTTCTAGGGGACCAATCGGAAAGTATATCCTATCATATGAAAATAAAATCAAATCGGTTCGTAAAAAAAAATTAAAATTATAAATTAAAACCTCCTTCAAAAAACTCAAAAGTGAAAAATAATATTTTATCACATCACTTTACATAAGCGAAGTGGAAGTCGGCGCCAAATTGAAACTCCTCCTATTTTCTGAAGTCGGTTAAATGCAGAACAATATATCTGTATATTTTAAAAATACCTGTATATTTTACTTTAAAATAAATCTATATGCTGTAATCGGCGAGGGGATAGGTTCTCACTTCTCGTTTCTTTTTTGTAATTTGCCTTTGGTCACGATTAGGTTATAGAACCAAACCAATATTTTTGTCTATATATATTTATTTATTTAATTTACATGGAAGACTTACAGCTAGATTAACATAATAGTAAGAGTAATTAAATCTGAGATTTTCTTGAGATCAATTAAAAGACTTCACGTCTAAATATACAGTAAATAATATAAACCGTGAACTTGAAACAATTCTTAAATATTTGCACTAAAATAAAACGTCCGACCGTCGCCTTAAAGTGCAGTATCATTAAAGTGACAGTAACAATGATATTCTATGATCATACACATTTGTATACCATGAATTGCTGCTAGTAACTCAAATTAACCTTTGAAAAATTTAAGGCTGATACACCTTCTAGCCGCGACTACACTTGTATTATAAGGATCAAAATCATGCTGTTTATTTAATTTATTAAAATTTCTGCTTGCTAACACAACATAAGAATTTTGTCTATAGTTAGAATTTGTCGATGGTTCTTGTAATGGGGGACGATAACGAGTTTTTGACGGTATATTAAAATTGAATTTTGATAAAAGTTCGGCGCTATCGATGTAATTTTTAAGGATTTTTAAAAGAAATGTACATTCGGAATTCTCACGTCGTGGCGTCAACGGTAATTTATGAAATTTTCTAAAAAGATTGAGGTAATTATCCGACCAATATGGGATTTTTTATAGTAACACAGATATTTAATGAACAAATGTAATCTTATATTTTACAGAGTTGGAAATATCTTGTATGTAGGGTTATGTAGGGTGACGTTTTTAATTTGAAAATAAAAGAAGATCATAAATTACTTGTGGTCCTTATACGAACATTCTGCAATATAAATTTTCTCGGCACATTTCTTGACCTAGATGTGGGGGAATGATGTCCCTTGGGATGTCGAGCTAGTTTACTGGATGCTGTGAAAACGTGAGAGCCATGCGTCATACTATCGAGTTTAAGACATCCCTTAAATTTTGTATCCTAGTGTTTTAGAACATAATTTTAGTTAGGTTACTTGAAATTGAATTAGTTGTTTAATGTATAAAACACTAACTATGCGAACCTTCTTTGGGTAAAATATTTTATTTGACACTTCAGCAAAATTAAAGCACGGATATATGTAGCCACATAAAATCATTGTTATGAGCAAAGTAGTTATGCATAAAAGATGAAACAATACACATGTGATGATCAAAAATATAAAAATTGCTATAGGTAGCTAGTGTGTTTATTTTGCTGGAAATCTTACCCACCCTGCAGGGAATATAATACTGAGTATACAGACATCAATCTTGCTATCGAAGCCCAAAACTTTGGTAAATAGAGTTCATTTTTAGGGGGTAAAAACGGGACCCTATTACTAAGACTTCGCTGTCAGTCCGTCCGTCCGTCTGTCACCAGGCTGTATCTCAAGATCCGCAATAGCTAGACAGTTGAAATGTTCACAAATTATGTATTTCTGTTGCCCCTATAGCAACAAATATTAAAAACAAAATAAAATAAATATTTAAGGGGGGCTCCCAACTCCCATACAACAAACGCCATTTTTTTTGCCGTTTTCATAGACAATGGTGCGGAACCCTTCGTGTGCGAGTCTGACTCACACTTGACCTGTTTTTTATTAAGTTCTTGACAGAATATCAATCTGCTTCAAAATGATATAAGACTAAATGTATTTTAATAAGCAGTCCCGATGTTCAAATAGTACCAATAAAAAGCATGGTTATGTACAGCAATCAGCAATATATGGGCGTGCAACAGAAGGGGCTTTTCCCATGATAAAATGCGTATTACAATATTATTTTATTATGCACCGCTTGATTCTAATGCATTACACATAAAATTCGCTTATGATGGTAATATGGCTTCATGTAATAAAAGTTGGCAAAAAAACAAATAATTCGTGGTGGCCTAGTGGTTGACATACCGGATTTCTATGCACGAGGTTGCAGGTTCAAACCCAGGCAAGTATCAATGTGACTTTTTCAATGTCATAAATACTTTCTTAGATATTCTAAGACACCACTGACTGACGGTGACGGAAAACATCGTAAGGAAACCTGGATTTAATTATCTGAAATCGCCAACCCGCAGTGAGCTAGCGTGGTGATCAGTGCTCAATCCTTCTCTATACGAGAAGAGGCCTTTGCCCTGCAGTGGGACAGTTATAGGCCGTTATTATTAAGCGATATGCTCGCAGCTTCATGGCTACCGCGCAGGTCAACCTATCCCGTGTCTTACTTTTATGAAAGATCGTACTTTAAGATCTTTATAGAGTACAGCTACATGAAAGATGCTCCGATTATGATACCATTGTAGTGTGAGAAGCCCATGAAACTAGCAATTATTTTTACCATTGGGTATGGATTTGCTTTAAGAGCTCGCAGGCTGTTGTTTGGAAAGTATGATAATGAGTTACCTATTGTTTGACTGAAATCTGCACTAACCATGAGGTTACTAGAACTAGAGAGTAAGCAAGTGATTTCAAAAACATTGTATCGCCTTATGATTATTTTGAACTTCAAAACCTAATAAACCAGGGATTAGGGGTATTTACATAATAATACCTATGTTTGCCACTTGTCAGTAACAGCTGCACCTATATGGCGTAGTCTGAATGTCAGTACATGCACGACTCGCGTACACAGCACCCAATCTCTAAATAAACACTCGTACCGACAAGTCATGCATGTTATTGGTCTCAATACTGAAATCGAGGCTCCTGTACTGCGGTTTGTCAAAATACTAGGGTACGATGAGTTAGTTATTACAGTATCTACCACATAATTATTAGTTAGAACTTACTTAACGGCTTCTAAGAAATTCAACAGACGATACGTAAATACCTAGAGTTATTAAAAGTTAACCCCCGTACTCAGAGACATTTAATGATAATTAAACTATTACTAAGTAAAGGTTTTGTTCGTGAAATCTTTCCTTAGTGTCAATTTAAGTAATCATTAATGTCTCTGAGTGCGGCGGTTAGTGTATTTTGAACACCTATATTAACCAACTTGTATTTGGCTAAGTACCTACGTTTTAATGGTTGTGTTACAGTTTTAGTTATAAATTATCTAGATAAGTTTAACATTTCATTGATAATATTTGACTTTAACAAACATATTTTTGAGAAGACGCACTTTTGTAACAAAAAATCCTTTTCTTTTAAACCAGATTTGAGAAAACTGCGCTTCATTGTCGATAAGGCCATATCAAAACGAATGATATCACAATAGTAAACAAAACGAAGCTTAACTGCAAGGTATGTTCACGAGTTAATTCGTATGTTTGCGGTCGAACTCACTGCTCTGATATGTCAGGCGAGTTATTTCACAGCGAATGTTTTGGGCTACAGTTCGTTTTGTTTTTCCTTTGACAGAGTTACTGTTACGGTTCGATAATTTCTACAACGTTCTCTTCAATATTGTACTGTACCTGACTCTGCACTATAGGTTCTGAGTCTAGTCAGACTAGACAGTAGGTGGGTTGGAGTACTTACCTATAATAATATAAATAATCTACTCAGTAGAAGTAGTAGTAGTGTCGTATTTGGAAACCAAAATTAAACCACTGAGTTTAATTTATACCATCTGTATTCATCCCTAATTATAGTACCTAATCATCAATTTTAGTGAGCTGTATTAACACGGGCAGTTGGGCACTATGTTGAAAATGTGTTTTATGTAAGAATAAATAGTAAAACGATAAAAAAGTAAAGCTAAAGACCACACTGTAGACTACACTTTTGTAAAGCCAGGCCAAGAGATTTTCTGTTGAATAAGGCTGCAAATAATGATAGAGTTTTAAATATTGGGTTTAGATATATGTATTTTGATAAGAATCCCATAGGTTTCAAAGTGATAAACATTTCTGCAGCGAAAACCTTAACCGCAGCTTTTTTGTCAAAATTTTAAAGCTTAATTATGATAAATAAATTTCGTAACAC
Source organism: Abrostola tripartita (assembly GCA_905340225.1). Taxonomy (NCBI): domain Eukaryota; kingdom Metazoa; phylum Arthropoda; class Insecta; order Lepidoptera; family Noctuidae; genus Abrostola; species Abrostola tripartita. The sequence continues at coordinate 6,572,628 of HG996494.1, forward strand.
TTATTTATTAATGGTGGGAAACACATGTCGAAGAGTGATGTCAAGACACGTAGCTGTCAACATTATCTTTAAATGTCTCTCAAGAAATAATAGTAAACATGCCGACTGACAAAATTAATTTATCAATAAAAATACGGTTCTGTTCGTAGTACATATAGTTACGGTAAAGTTCAGCAGGTAGAGGTTACAACTACGTAACATACATTTTATCTGCACAATACAAAAAAGAATCATTTATACCAAGTTTTAATATTTATCTACTAATTACGTACCTTCAATTTAATTACGTACAAGTTAGATAAATTCATGCGAATTTTCCTATATAACTTTAATTTATTTTATGCTATCTCCGTGGCTTACAATCAATGTTTCCATTGCTAGAAGAACTGTTCGTGTGCTCGTTAGAGGGTTAGTTTTCATAAAAGAGCTTGTTAAGGCTATTGGAAGCTCAGTTTTATGAATAAAATAACCATTAGTTACCTGTATATTTCACACATATGCTATAAAAGTAGTATATTATTTACCTCGATGATTTTAGCTATGTAACTATTGTACTTTTAGGAGTTTATGTAAAGAAAAAACTTAAAGGGCCAAGCCATAGTACTAGCTTTTTGCTATTTCTATGGTCTTCATATTGCAACTTTATTACAATGTTATTGGTTTAAACAAGCGGACACTGATGTGTGTGTTATCCAACAGTCATCTTGCAATACAATTGAGGTTATGTTTATTAATTAGGTACATTCTGTCTTTTCTTATCTACAACACTGTAAGAAAATATTGTGATAAAATAATAATATTAGCTATCGCTTAGACAGTGAAACTATCTTCCTCATCGTTAATTAATAAATACACGACTAATATATTAAATAAGGATGATCTCTTATTAATTACGGATGTACGACATTCCGGTTCACGACACAGGAAGATCCAAACGAGCAATAAATAATTAACACGATGTTATTGAACTTCGCACTAAAAATAATAACTCCACTCGTCAGAATTGGCGTTAAGAGTCTGTTGGAACTGAGCCAATTCTAAACCTTTAAGCGTTACAGCGCTCTGCACATTTCATGCGACAAATCGAGTGTGAAACGATAGCTAGCTTGAAGCCGCTGGCTTGTGTGTTTTTGTTTGCAAACTTCTGCCACACGTTTGTAGTGTTGCCCGTGACTCGGTTTTGTTTTGTCTTTGATATAAGGTTTGAGGGTTTTGAAATGCTTATGAGCAAATTTTTTAATTTCAAAAGGTAATTACTAAGATATTTAAACTAGAATATCATTAGGAGAGTGTTTTTACTTCGTTGATGAAATGAGACCCGTTGCGAGCATTTTTCCTCTTTCGTAATAAATGAAAACAGTGCAGTAGGTATGTAATGAGTATGACAAATAAAGAAAAACAAAGTTATGCTACCAAATGTTTTCGTTAAGTTCATAAAGGTAAATAAACACATTTATCCTAACGATATGAGCCTTAAAGTGGTATGCATAAAAGCACAGAATCGTGACGGGTTAAAGATTAGACCAAGAAGCGTAAGTAGTGACAGCTATAATAACGAACATATGGCGTATTCATATTATATCAAAGATAAGAATCGACAGTAGGCCCTTCGAACGTGCATAGAATGAATCATTGTTGGAACATTATTAACAATAAACTATAATAAACTAATGGATAAGAATTTGTTTTGTAAAATCATCTTAAGGTCACAAAGTAATTATTAAGAATTGAGTTGCTGGGGTGGGATTTAAAAGGTTACGCCACACTTCCTAAAACCAACTCACAGTACGAAATGAATAGTAAATAATTATCAAGAACTTCACTTATTTTTAGAGGTGTAAGCCAATTACCTAAGCTTGCCGCAATGTTTCAGTTTTCACGAAACAAATGTGTGATGAATGGATTCTGGCAATCAGTCCTAGTTATTCTAAAATATAGGCTTTTGACAAGAAATATTTCGATATTCTTTAAAAAGTTACTTATAACTTTCACTTTTGTACAATTTGCCCTACTTCGTTGGCTCATACAATCTCCCTGTGTTATATTTTTCCAGGAAGTGCATAACTACACATTAAAGCTACATCTATAACACGTGACGTATATAGGGACGGTTTGTGGGGAGCGATTATCGTCCCAAGCCAGCGATTTTTCTATAGAAAGCCGCAGCTTCATTAGATAAATATACTGGTTAGTTGCTGTCACGTGACATAGTATCCTATTAGCTGGTTTACAACACTCGCGGGAAGATAATAAGTGGCTTATGGTAAAAAGCCAAGTAGCATAATGCCACCGTGGATCAACTAGACAGAAACTACTTAGTTAGATTAAACTGAAAACCTCATTAAAATACGGTAGTGTTTTATTCTAAGTATCTTCGAAACGAGTGAACATTCACAGCTCTTAAAGATAATATTTTTAAGCTCGTTAACTTGAGTGTTGAAGGCGTGAATTAATTAACTCAAAGTCGTAACGATTTTAAAACTTAAAATCTTTTAATTAGTTCAACGGATCTTTCTTATTTTAGTGCTAGAAACTTGTTAAACTGATAGTTTCCTTAGCCTTGGAGGTTATTCGAGTTATTTATGAGTTAAAAGTGAACGAACAGACTTCGAAGATTATTATTGAGGACTACAAAAGAATTCATTGATTTTTTTAAGACTGACACTCAAACTGACTGACTGGTTAGGCTTAGTTCTCATTAAAAAAGGTGTTTAACTATTGCAAATTACTCCCCTTAGCAATAGGATCTAGATTCATAAAGTTTTCAATTATAACAAATCCAATATTTTTATAACCGTGTGCCAATTTGGAATTATTTGGGTGGCAGCTTACCTTCCAGTGAACAAGCGTTAAATTACGAGCCAACTTGAGCTATAAACATGGTCTCAATTGCAACGGTTTGGCAACGTTTGACAAAATCGACTGTTCTTTAGCCAAGTTACTAGGCTAGGCTAGTTGGAAATTTGTTATACTGTTCGATTGATTTTAAAAAGTTGTGACATGTTTTGATATTATAGGTAGTCCTAAATTGCAGACTTAAAATCGTCTATTTCTATAAAAAAGTAATAATGTCGACATGAGAAAGTTAATTAAATATAATAAAAGATGTAGTACCTACCTAGCTAATTTGTCTTTATTATGTAAACATGTGTAATCTAGCCAATACATTACGTAGGCCGCGCGGTGAACCAACGCTTTTTTTTTTTTAGGTAATAATTATGAGGATTTTAGACTTCATTTGGCGAAAATGTCGCGTTATGTTGAAAATTTACTCTTCTTTTTTAAAGTCGGTTAAAAATATCAAAATGAGCAATATACCCTCCAATCTATTTTCAACGTAGGTATATTTCAACATAAGCCGCCTCTTACGACACCCATGGGAAGAGAGAGGATGGCCTAGTTTCAGCCGAGCTCAACACAACATTCGTAGCTTATGCATTGCAATCTGTAAGGCATCGTGTATGTGAGCAGTGAGCACAGGAGTTAAGTATAACGACACCATCACCCTCAGATCTTATTCCACTCACTTCATTTAAAAGCGAGATGATACACACATTACGACGAAACTTGCACAGTGGTATTTAATTAAGCTTCCTCTAAATTTGGGGCAGCATTAACATGGCGCCCCCGGGTATGAGATCTATCTTTTGTAGTCTTGTTAGCTTAGGTGAAGCAAATATATATTTTAGACATGAAACAAAGTAAAATTATGCAATTATACCGAATTGAATATTTAAGTGATACTGTTAAAAAACGATTTTGAGTAACGATAATATTAGTCATGCATAATATGAAAGTGACGTAGAAGTAGTTTATAAAGAGCGATAGAAATTATAAAAGATAGTTATATTATGATATAAAGTACAATATCCGTCAGTATCAGTATCTTTTCTGCCTATTTTTTCCTACTTCGATACACCGATTTATTCCTGACCTCGGTATGAATCTCAATAGCAGTTTCGTAAAGCCAATCAAATTGGGGTAAGTTATATAAAAGTCTGGAATCACCGGCACTCGACCTATTTTTCTAATCTGACTCAACGTCTAAGAATTCAATGTGACGTTTTTCCTCCAATTGAAGTTCCGTCAAATTAGGGTTAAACGAGTAAATACGAAGTGATGTCACTGCTAAATATACTACGTCTATTTATAATGTGACTCTAGGATAGAAGATGAAGAATGAAAACAAAACGGAATGAATGATAGATGAATATGAAGAATTCCATCCTTTACTTCGTTAATTAAGTAGTTAAGTACCTACTATCTCTCGTGAGATATATGATGTATGTCAAGATAATATTATGAGCTATTAAGCAAAATTAGCAAAACATTTTCCTTTTACCTTCAAGGGAAAACACAGACTTATAGATAAACTTGAATAAAAAATGCAGGAAATACCTAATCTGCAACATTTATTCTTAATTTTAAATTATGTTTCTCACGGAATAGCTACCTAAAAACGGATGAGTCAAACAGATAAGCTTTTGAAATATGCAACGGGAGATAAAGAGTTGAGTATTTTTTGCAATTTGTATTAAATCTTATCTTTTCGCTAGCATTACAGCAGTATTTTTTTAAATTATACGTTTGAGCTTTCAAAATAAAGCCAAGGAATTTCAAAAGTAAAGATTTGATATTTTATATTACTTATACCTACCATTATTGCAGTGGCCAAAATTTAAAATAACTGGACTGTATTAGGTAACACGACGATTTAAGAAATTAACAAAACCAAAGTAGCATATTATAAAAGATCTCTAATATACTCAGGTTGATACTCAGAAAACGATATAATTAAGATTGTAGCGAAAATATTTCAAGCTGACTGCTGGTAATTAATTAGGTTACTTAGGTACATAATAAGTATAAATAAATTGTGAAATTTACATCCCACTAAGCGGGGATTATACCTACCTACATATAATGTATATTATGCTTGAATTAGGTACACTTTTATGAATTCAATTATCCACTTCCGTTTTGTATGATCAAAGGGACACAAGAATTGTATGGTTCCAATTTTACCGTAATTTATAATACTGTATGATTTTCTGTATGAACAGAGAATTCGAACAAAATTCCATAAAATTAGTTCAAACATTAAAAACACATTGTTAACTAAACTTTATCAATACCCACATAGGGTCAATGAACGTAGATAAGTTTCAACAAGTTAATCTGTGCTCGTAAATAACTTCACTTAGGTAAACATAAGATAAGAAAGCTAAACATATTTTGTATAACCTATTGATATGATTAATATAGGTATTTTATTGTTATTAATATGTATATGTATGTTTACTGCCTACAAGTAAAAACGATATTGAAAATGACCAATGAAATAAGACACAATAAAAAAATACAATAATAACTTTATAAACAATGCTTTTTTGACGTAGGTATTTTTTAAGTACTTACTGAAACAAGAAAGTTATTAAGCAATGAAAAAGCAGACTTCCCTGACCCCAGACTGTTGTCCTTGTGAGTTTAGCCTTATCGGGAACAGCCGGTTAGTTTCTGACTCGAACCAAGCCCCCATTTCGAAGCTGGAAAGGAAGCAGGGTTCGGTGCCAAGAAGAGTCACATTTTTTTTAGTTAATTTTGGATTTTTAATAAAGTAAACCTAAAAAAAATATACAAAGTATCTATTCTTTAGGCACTTATGTACCGTTATCGCATCAAGTTGTTCTATGAATAACTGAATCATATTACTTATTCAATATGACCTAAATACTTAGGTTATGTAATAAATTGAATACGATTGCCGCAAGACAATTCTTGGACTATAAATAGAGTCGGATATGAAAGTGTCTTGATTCCGTCTAACTCGTTATCCAGAGAATAGCTCTCTCACCTAAATAATACATATTATTCAAATATACTAATTTATATTTATTATTAAATATCAATTTGTAAATTACAGCACACTATGATAAAATTAACTATGAACTATACATTTTCCTTCACTTAAGATTTCATTTTGAGGAAAACAAAAGATAAGGAGGCCTTTTACTGGTTAACGATGAAAGATGAATGATGACTACCTACTTATCTTCATCAAAATGTAAAATTACCATTAGCTCTATCGATGTCCACTTACATATATGTATTATTCGGTTACATATTTTCTATCTAAGCTCCAACACGTAGGTCCAATACACTTATTATCTAGAGTGCCCATATCGCATTTTACGAGATACGTGGGATTATCACAATATTTTATGTATTGGAATCAGAACTAAAATAAATCTGAACCTAAAAATATTGAGACATTAGTTTACTGAATAATAAATTATTCACACCAAGCTAAAATTAGCTTTATCAGTAAAATAAAGTGTAAGTTTGTACTTATATTAAACTTTTGGTCTTCTTTTAGCCTAAAGATATACCGCAGATGTTTACTTAGAATTTAACAACGAAACTCCCATCAAATCTGAGCAACCTCGCTACATTAGGGGGCATTACACAATAAATTTAAGAAATTGCTACTTCGGCATCTGTGTAGGTATATACAGTATGGCGAGCTTCATTTTGATACAAGATCTTCGAAATTGTAATATTTGTATACTCTTATTTGGCTTATGTAGAGCAGAGTTACATACTTACAAACTTTTGCCTTTAGAATATTATTAATAAGCAAATAATTAATTGAATTTAATCTAAATAGGTAATAACCAAAATAAATTCTCGTTCCAGTGATACATCTGATGTGAATGTGATTAATGAGAGAAATAGAGAAAGAAGAGATTCTTCTAAATCTAATCGTTCAGATTGTATTTAAGTTTATCCAACTGCGGAAAATAAATCTTTACACAATTGGAAAAAACTTGATTCTAGGTTTTAAAAAACGAAAGTAGGGGACCTAATCCAGAGTGCTTTGAATTAAATGCAGTATATTTTACAAAATTAGTTTATATTATATAACTTATAACATTATCCACTTTGGAGGGTAGGTATTTGTGTTACTTAAACGTTCATGAAATATAAAGTAATCTCCCTACAAATAAAAATAGGTACCTATGAACAATGAAAAATGAACACAGCACTGAATCGTTTATTCACTTTATTGTTCTAAATGGCTAGAGTCAATCGCAGAACAATAGAATCCAAAGAGAAGTTTCACACAATAACGAAAACATTTTAATTGTTTCTGTCATATGGCTTTCAACATTGAGAATGATTTAAAACAATACGAAATGCGGTTATCATTGAAAGCAACAAGCTGAACTAAGGCAGAGGTCGCGAGAACGAAAATGAGAGTCCTGTGAAAAAATAACAATATGCTCTGTAGTGAAAGTGGTTAATATAATTAGCAGGTATGTTAAGACTACGGTCAAGTTTGTTCACACACATGCTATCATGATCATTAGTTAAATACAAGACGATTTGGTTATATTCACGTTGCACTACATATTTGCACGAATATAATATAATAAAAACGTCCTAATTTCGAAAATGTATAAATATTGCGTTAGTAATCACTACTATATCAAAAACGAATAAATTTTCCTATCTAAAGAAAGTCTACTCGAGCAAAAATCATTTTTTTGTTAGTGAATGATTTTTGAGATAATATGTAGATTAAAAAATAAAGATTGAATCACAAAGCGATTTGCTTAGCTATTCCAAGGTACATCTTATTCTTTTACTTCAACTTAGTTTTTCTAGTTCCAGGCGTTTACTATGTTCTTTTTTACATTATGTAGATGCTATGAAACTAACTACGAAGGCAGTGATGATTAATTATGCTTTTAAACCTTTATTTAAAATCATCTTATGTCTTACATAGATTTGTTAACGCTTTATCCTGAGCAGATTTTTACAATAAACGATGATTTAACCTAAAAATCTTAAGAGAAGCCTTACCTGTGTTTAAAAATAGACAATATAGTGTCCAAAATCAATCGTTCTAGAGTAGCACGCACAAAGCACGGTGTCTTACCATCTGTTATGATCTTACCTCAGTGGTCCGCCAAGTGTGAAATGGCGTTGTACCGTTGCGGCAGCAGATGTAACGGTGATAAACGATTAAATAAAAGAAGTCTAAAAACACTATTGCACATAGCCATTACGGTATAGCGAATTTATTAAAACCTAATAGCGTTACATAAAAAAACAATGTGTCGAGTGAGTCCAATACGACGTATTGTTTGTCGTCTTAAATCCTGATTGAGTCACCTGAGAAATTGTGAGCATCGCTTGTTTTCGGCATACTATAATGTATAAACTAAGGATTTATCAACTTGTATCTCATAAAATGTTAGTTCTATACCTTCATATAATACAAGCCAGTAGAAGTACGATACAATATTTTTTAAACAAATTAGGTACCTACCCATCATGAGGCCACACCTACTCAAAATTCGCAAATTACCCTTTTAAGTAGGTACTTCATCAATTACGGCTACAATAATCATTTTTGTTTCGCTTTCATAGGCCGACCGTTCTGCGGCGGATGTTTACTAGTTGTTTTATAAAATATTTACTTTTAAAACAGTGAGCTTATTTGTACCTATAGAGTGTAGAATAACATAAATTACGTGGGATTTCGAAACTGCCTGCAACATATTGGGTGTTACGACTGTTGCGAGGGTAATGGTGCATAAGTAAAGCTGCTTGCAGCCCTGCTCGCTATGTAGGTTACCTGCAGATTTTTAAAAACAAAGTTTGATATTTTTTGAGAAATTCAAATTATATCGTTGAAAAGTGTTTGTTCGTACGTCAGTGTGTTTACATTCCATCCCGTTTTGAATTTTAACAGACGATCTTACAACTTCTGATAGTTCGAGTTATCAGAGTTTTTAATTTTTATATTTGTCAGAAAGAAGACAGGATAAAATGTCCTGCATTATACCTACTTAAACATAATATAAACTTAATGATAGATACCTTATATAATATAGGACATTACCTATATATGGGTGTAATTTATGATAGTAAATACATTTCAATGACGTTATGATATCGTGATCATAATACAAAGCCAAATCACGGGCTACAGTATTTTCCAAATCATAAAACTTTAGCCTCAATGAGATTACTGTACAATATTTTCACGTTGAGCAATACGGAGCTCTGCTTAGTTTTATTAAAACGATATACTACAGATTAGATGCACAACGTTCTTTTAAATTGCGTAATAAATGTTGAACCATACCATTCGCTTATAAAATTTATATTATTTAAATTGAATTAGTAATTTCCCGATATAAGCTATCTAATTAGATATGTAGCTCAAATCTCGTACTCGCATATCATTAAAATTTCTGACAAATTTTGCGGGAACTATAATTCTTATGGTAATAAGAAAATCTGGTTGGTCGACACAGCTACCCACGCCAGTCATAAAAGTTAAATGATATGTCATTCAGCTGGTTGTAGGCGTCTGTACGAATTTAAAAACCTAAATTTGTAACCAGGGTTTTATTAATATCGCTTGTACGATAGCGATCCACGCGACTCTCGTAGAGCAATATGTTTTCGGTCGGTTTTACTATAATAACGATGATAGGGTACTGCCCCCTTACCATGAACTCTTAAAACAGGGCAGTTTACGTTGTGGTACCGAGACGTGCGGTGTATTGCGGCGTCTCGCTTCCTCAACGTAAACGTCCTGTTTTAAGAGTTCATGGTAAGGGGGCTGGTAGTCTCAAAAATCGGTCCGAGTATGTACTGACCTACGTATAATAATTTTGTTCCATTTTTTTTTACAAGGATGATTTTGAGTTGCATAATATTGTAACATGTACTTATTGTGAATATTGTGATTTGTAATAATGTTGTTAGCTGTCGATACACAGTATATTTTCTACTACCTACATAATTAATTAATTTGGGGTCTTGTGTAAAAATTAATAACAAACTGAATTATGCCTTGTGAAAAAACGGTTAATAAGGAAAAATAAATAACATAACTTAACATCACGCCCGTATTCGCCGAAGGGGTAGGCAGAGGTGTATAGTAACACCCTCATCTCGCCAGTTATGTTATAGGTCCCAATGTAATAGGGGGGGCGCGCCTATTGCCATCAACCGGGCACAAATCCAGACTCCGTGAGACTTACCTAATGGAAATTCTCAGTAACACTTTGCCCGACCCGGGATTCGAACCCAGGACCTCGTACTCAGCAGTCACGCTAAGCGACCATAGCAGCATTTAAATAAATCTTATCAATAATAAATGATTATTGATAATATTTATTAAAATATTTCCAATGTAGTAAAACCATTTAATTTGCCCTATTAAAATCATTGTCGTCGCAGACAGCGTATGCTTACACAAGCAGTGCAGACCACTAATATAACTTAGGTAGTTAGTGCCAAAGTAACAGATTCAGTTATATTTGGATTTAAACTTGTGTGGTCGTCCCTACCAGAAAATCCCTAAACACGTGGGCAGAACCGGTATTGTGTCCTATGTTGGTTTGGTTAGAGCTCATCAACATATCAAAGTGTACTTTATTACTTGGCAATAGAGTTGAAAACAGCTTACACCATTTTCATTAACAGTAAGGTATTAATATGTTTTGGTGTTATGTTTGCAAAAGGAGACACGCCTACGATGTGAAGACCACACAATAAGGATATATGGTTTGTCCTGTTAGGTTTATTAGTCTGTTCGCACCCTAAAATTAAGACTTTATTATAATATCTAATACAAACTTAGGATTTTCCTCGTACAGTAGCAAATAACTAAAACAAGGAATGCTATGCGATGGTCATCCCACTTCAAAGGCCCCTCTTTCTTTCCTCCATTCCTCCCGGTAGTGAGCTACAGTAGTCCATGTGTCCAAACAGGAGTCAAGCTCGTTCCGCCATCGCCATCTTCTTTTAGGCCTGCCACGACGCCTTTTGATATTATGTAGTAAAGAAAATATTACATTTTATCTTAAGTTCGGGATCATAGCACTTAAATATTTATTCATAACGCGTTCGTTCATTATCAAACTAAAGAAATACCTAAACACACAAAAAATAAATTTCCATTCTTAAACACCGTTTCTAATTTGTATTTTGAACCAAAACAAAAACTCGTTAAATATTTACGTGAACAGAAAACAGCTGTAACTGTTGTAACTTGTATCCACAGTAGTGTTTAAGCAAGTTTACATTATAGAACAACTTAACAAGTTAATAAATTACAATAACGTTATAATTAGTAAGCTATTATGCCGTTTACATCATGCCTCCAAATGAGGAGTTGTTGTTAATTTAAGTGGGAGGAGTGACGAATTATCTACGCGTTTCTATTGTAATCATGGACAAAAACTTGTAACATCTGTTGAAGAAGTAACAATTATCATCACAAACGAGTTCAAAAAACTTGTGTGAAGAACAAACATGTGCAAGAAATTGCAATTTTTATGGGAGAGGAAGGATAATCCTATAACTAAACATAAACATAACATAACATCACGCCTGTATTCCCCGAAGGGGTAGGCAGAGGTGTACATATAGTAAACCCACATTTCGCCAGTTATGTTGTAAGTCCCAATGTAATAGGGGGCGAGCCTATTGCCACCAACCGGGCACAAATCCAGACTCCGTGCTGCTACTGAGAATTACCTAATGGAAAACTTAGTAACACTTTGCCCGACCCGGGATTTGAACCCAGGACCTCTTGCTCAGCAGTCGCCCTTAGCGACCACTAGACCAACGAGGCAGTCTATAACTAATACATAGGTATTTATGTCAACTTATTTGTGATTCTTGTGAACTCTTGTGACTGAAACTGTTAAGTAAGGCTTGAATTTTATCTACCAAAGCTGATCAAAATTTGTATTGCAGGATATTAGTTCTTTATAAGACCATTGTACCGAACCAAACGTGAAAATAAATTTATTTAATGTAATTGGTAGTTAGTAAGTATACTTGACATGTTATGGGGAGCGGGGACCGGTAGGTCTTTGCCAGATTTAAATGTTGAGCTCTGAGTTAATTAGGTCAGGCCCGTCAGGTTTTATACCTATTGGCTTAACAAAGATTAAAAAAAACTTCATTGCATGCCGAATATAGCGTTGTATACCTAGTTGTTAAAAATGTTAGATTTCACTACACTTAGCTGCAGTGGAATCGACAAGATTTGTAACTGACACTAAAATAAATGGGAACGATTATTAATTGGAGTCATTCACTTACTTTTGCCCAGCAATCAGCACGTTCTAAAGATAATATGAATAGCTACCAATTTGATAAAGGCATACCTAAGTTTGATTGATTTTAAGAAAGGATTTACATGCATTTTACCCAGATACTTAGATAAAATAAAATCCTCTGAGGTTTTAAATTAATGTGTAAGTATACCTAGTATGTGTAATTTATTGTAGTAGGTACAACATCACTTCAGTATTTCCCGAAAAGGTAGACAAAGAGTTGGCACTTTTTGCACGTCCACTTTTCACACTTTAAAATGAATCAAATTTAGTGACAGGCATAAAATAATTAAGGTAATTAAAATATCAGACAGTATCAACGGTGATCAAGTACCGTAGTACCGCAGTAGCCACTTTATGGTATACTTAAATGCAGCAGCAAGGTATTTACATCATAAAATGCTACTGTAGGTTGTTGTTTAAGGCTAGAATTCTAGAAGTATTGTTCTATACTGCGATCGTCCTGTTCGCTATATATGGTGATTCTACTTAACATTTCCGATATTGTCGTAGCAGTAAGGTAAGATCATAATCATATGAAAATAACAGTAAATTCCTTTGCTAGTGAATCTTAATCTATAACAGAGTCATTCTTAAAATCTGATAAAAAAATCTCAAGTTTTCTAACAACGCAGTCATAATTAACACTTCATATGATGCGTGAACGTGTAAACTGTAATTAAGTTCATCTTGTTTCCAGTAAAAACAGATTGTGTGCATAACAGTCAATCAGACTCAGCAAAAAGTACAAATTGGTTAATAATTCAACACGACGAGTTCGTTACACTGAATGACGAGATATATCTGGAGTTCTGTTGTAACGAGTGGAGTATGGTGTTATAATACCGACTAAAGGATTCCATATTAAATTGGAGTCTATTTCGTAATGACACGATCGATGATTATTTATTTTCAGTATCATCATCCACGGCCTACCATTGGTGCGTCGGAACCTCGGTTCGATTCGTGATAGGTACTCACTTTTAGTGTCTGTACAAGTAATTATAGTAAATAGCTAAAAGTATTAAAGTGATGGCCTTAGAATTTTTTATTAGCCCCATCACCGAGAAATATGTACAGAACGGAGTCTAACATAACGTAACATCACGCCTGTATTCCCCGAAGGTGTAGGCAGAGGAGAACATATAGTACACCCACATTTCGCCAGTTATGTTGTAAGTCCGAATGTAATGGGGGGCGAGCCTATTGCCATCAACCGGGCACGAATCCAGACTCCATGCTGCTACTGAGAATTACCTAATGGAAAACTCAGTAACACTTTGCCCGACCCGGGATTTGAACCCAGGACCTCTTGCTCAGCAGTCGCGCTTAGCGACCACTAGACCAACGAGGCAGTCAATATAAATAGCTAAAAGTATTAAAGTGATGGCCTTAGAATTTTTTATTAGCCCCATCACCGAGAAATACAGAAAGGAGTCTAATTTAGTAATCTTGGTCGATACAATACCAACAGTAATTGAATCAGATCTTACACCACCAAATAAACGACGTTATCTTTACAAAAAATCATATTACCAATGCGGTATACAATGCAGTGCCATTGCAGAACTGATATATTACCAAATGAAAAAAGTTGGATAAACCTTGAGGGTAATAGATTTTTTATGGCGACCGTTGGCAACGAACAAGCAGCCTCTCGCTATTGTCTATCTATCTACTAGGTACTTACCATCATGCCATTGCATTTAGGGAATGGCAGTCTAATTCAGCAGTTGGATTCTTAATGTGTTACTGTAGTAAAAGAAGCTGAAAAGGAAAAGTTATAGATCCATTTTTCAACACTGCTGCTACAACAAGAAATAGCGGAAATATTTACCTAGTAACTTTTATACCAAAAGCAATCACCGAAAACACGATGCGCATTATTGATTCTTTGATAACTCCCAATGAAAGGGGAATTTTTCATGTAATGTGTTATGTGTATAGTACAGTCAGCATCAAAAGTCGATGACCATTTTCAGATTTTCAAAATCACTGTACATTATATCACCCATAAATCGCTCAACAAGATAAGGCGCCAGTATTGAATGAACATCATTAAAGTTCAAAATTAACTGAACACTACTTATCAAAGGTCACTGAACACCATTTTGTCAAAAATTGCTGATCGTTATAATATCCGAAAACATCATAACATTAGTTTTACAAAATTCACTGAACAATATAAAATGTTTATTTTGGTTATCTAGTGTAATCACGGCAACGTCCAAAAATAACTTAACATCATAAATAACAAAAGTTACTGAACATTACTTTGTTTCAGATACGTAGCGTGTAAACTTATACTATCAAAAGTAGCTGAACTGCAAACTAAAAAAGTGCTCGTTACTATCTTCAGAGTTATAAATGCAATCTTGTCCTATACAAACTAAATCATGTAAAAAAAAATTAAATGGATGTAAATTTCGAATTTAACTTTCCAAAATAATTCTGTTTGAATTTATACCATCTTTATTTATAATGTTCATTTGTCACTAAAGCGCAATTTATAACTAATACAATATTTATAGATGATAAATAATTGCAACCGCAATGGTCTACATCCGATACAAAGTGATAATTAAGTAGAAATATTCTTTTTACATTCAAGGGTAAACAGTTTTTCAAATACCCACAACTATGTTTCCCAAAGAATTGAATTAAAACGGAATTTGTGTGAATTTTGAAAATGAGTCTTATATATATACAGATTAAGTTTTAATTCAATCGTAACTATAAAAATCATAAACTAAGTCGACGTTATGAATTTGATTAGAATCTGCGTGATTTTTGGAAATGAGTCTTATTGCTTCATGAATAAGGTTACAATTCAATCGAACTAAAAAAATCATCACCAGTAATCGTCGATGGCACGCCTCTCGAAGTTGTCAAGGAGTATGTCTATCTCGGGCAATTAATGCAGTTGGGTAGATACAACTTCGAAAAGGAAGCCGATAGGAGGATTCAGTTGGGCTGGGCAGCGTTCAGGAAGTTGCACCACATATTTTCGTCGGATATACCACAGAGCCTGAAGACAAAAGTCTTCAACCAATGCGTCCTCCCTGTAATGACGTATGGTGCCGAGACGTGGACACTGACTGTAGGGCTAATCCATAAGCTCAAAGTCAACGTGCTATGGAAAGAGCTATGCTCGGAGTCTCTCTGAAGGACAAAATTCGGAACGAAGTGATCCGTCAGAGAACTAAAGTGACCGACATAGCTCTGAAAGTTAGTAGGTTGAAGTGGCAATGGGCTGGCCACATATGTCGCAGAACCGATAACCGCTGGAGTAAGCGTGTTCTGGAGTGGAGACCGCGTCTTGGTAAACGTAGCGTGGGTCGTCCTCTGGCCAGATGGTGGGATGACTTACATAAGAGGGCAGGCAATGACTGGATGCATAAAGCAGCAGACCGGGCTCTATGGCGTACATTGGGAGAGGCCTATGTCCAGCAGTGGACTGCAACGGGCTGATGATGATGATGATGATGAAAATCATTGATTATGTCGATGGTATAAATTCAAACAGAATTATTTTGGAAAGTTAAATTCGAAATTTACATCCATTTAATTTTTTTTTACATGATTTAGTTTGTATAGGACAAGATTGCATTTATAACTCTGAAGATAGTAACGAGCACTTTTTTAGTTTGCAGTTCAGCTACTTTTGATAGTATAAGTTTACACGCCACGTATCCGAAACAAAGTAATGTTCAGTAACTTTTGTTATTTATGATGTTAAGTTATTTTTGGACGTTGCCGTGATTACACTAGATAACCAAAATAAACATTTTATATTGTTCAGTGAATTTTGTAAAACTGAATGTTATGATGTTTTCGGATATTATAACGATCAGCAATTTTTGACAAAATGGTGTTCAGTGACCTTTGATGAGTAGTGTTCAGTTAATTTTGAACTTTAATGATGTTCATTCAATACTGGCGCCTTATCTTGTTGAGCGATTTATGGGTGATATAATGTACAGTGATTTTGAAAATCTGAATATGGTCATCGACTTTTGATGCTGACTGTACCTATTGAAAAATATCTCAGCAATACAATTCGCATGTTTTTGATAACATTCCATGCCGTTCAAACATTCAGTTTTAGATGTTGATGTGACGAGAAATAGCAGAGAAAATATTTACCTAACATGCGTATAATTTTTTTTAGTGCCTATTAATGCTTTTATCGTTTATTGTAGGTGGGTGTATGTATGTATATATTAATTTGATTAATTAAAAACCTAGCTGTGGTTTTCGTAAGGGCGCTTAATTTTTGTGTTTTTATACATATTTAATAGGTTTTTGTACCTACTGCGAGTTAATTAGCCATTACCTAAATTACAATTATTTACAAGTAAAATCTCAGATCTTTAACCAATCAGATCACAACAAAAGTTTAACTCATATTCAAAAATACTTATATTAACATTTTAATAGTTTTTACGTGCGAAATGTTTTTTGCGCCGTCAGCATCACATTTTTGGAACAGCTTTAACCGATCGATATATGCAGCCAATAGGTAGGTACCTAGTAAATAAATATTAAGATTGGACTACCAAAGTATCTATACAAATCATGGTTGGTATGTTTCGAGATATGGTGCCAACATCAAAGTAAGTACCTACTCGTACCGATTTACTTTACTGATTACAATGAAACATAGTAAGCACGTAATGTTGACCGCGATATGGCCTTGAAATTGCCTATTCATGACATTGTTTTTACTTCCAACCGGTTTGCAACGTCGACGATAAAGTAACATGCAAGTACCTATTATTGAATAAGTAATTATACCTATGCTTCGAATCCAATTGGTTTGACAGCTGTAAGTAGTTAGGTATTAGCCATGACTCATACGTCATACCTATTTATCAGATTCAACGTAACGAATATGCCTAATTTGTTCCTAAAAATAATAATTGTGTGATGATGTTAATCGGTCAATTGAAGTTACAATAACTGTCCAACAGCAATAATTATCTATGAACCTGATAAAAAGTATAGAAAAGCTACGTTACATAATAATACCTATGTTTATTAATTAATTTCAATGAACAGAAAGCTACGAGGAAGTTATTTTTGCTCGACACAACTTTGCAATTGCAATACAAACATGAGTGTTCTGCAATTTACTATTAGCGTCTGGCGTCGGGATATGCATTTGGCTTACTACGCATCGCTGTTGCGTGGAATGGCTTTTAGTTACACAACGAATTTGCTACGACATCGATAAAATGCCTAACAAACACTCGATGTTATTAAACATTTTGAAAAATTAACAACAATTCAGGCAAGCTAAAGCTACACATCCAGTTTATTATAAAACTTGAATGGGCTGGGAATAAATCGAACTCACTCGCTAAATTAATTTTAGCTAATCACAAGGTACCATAGAAAATTATATTAAATTGAAAATTGAGCCAGGCCAGTGAAATGAAGTATTTATATCTTTAATTGATCCAAATTCAAAGGGCAGGTAAACGTCAAACAAATATCTAGGTACCAGAACTTCAAAAGCGTTTTACTGAAAATTTCCTGTTAACTCTATCTTTGTCTTATTGACTTAACACTCAAATAAATAATACCTACTTCAACTGGTTTAAAGTCTGCTAATTTGAAATATGATTCAAAGCTTTTAGCGGAGTTTGCTGTATGAAAAGATGAGAATACCTAATATCTGGTAAGTTATATTAACTACTGTAATTGTATGTTATAAGCAAATATTATGCGTAATGTTTTTAATTCGAATGAAGCGATTTTTGTATGGTTATACAAAAATCGCTTCCCTACCCCTTATACCTACTGTAAGTTTTCTTGCAGTACGGTTATAGGAGATACCTAGTAGGTACCTAACCAGTGTTGTTATAAGAGGATAAGGAACAGAAGCTTCTTAATTAATGTATCATCTAGCACGAGAACGTAGGTAGTAGGCACAGAAACCTATTTTCATTAGGGTTGGTAAATACAATACCTAAATATTACATTACGTCGCGTCTATTCAAATAAAATTAATTGCTTTAGGTAAAATGTATTTAGATTTAAATTTATTGTACTGTGTGACACTTGACATTAATTAGTTATTTGCACGTCAGCCACCGGAGGGTTGAATCGTATTCACCTTGGCTCTGGAGATTAATGATGCAGCGGAATGTTCAATATTAAATCAAAATTAAATAGGGAGCATTCTGCTGCCTATAATATTAACTGGGCGGAATTTTGAGGCAATGGGCAATCTGAATATCAAGAATTGCTTTGATATTTGATTTTGGGCATATTTTAGATGCGTATGATGATAATGAACCTTAAAAACAAATAATATCGTCTTATAATCTCTAAATATTCTAAATCGCTTGGTAATGTTAGGTACAGTTATTTTATGTTTAAAACTTTTAACAAAAACTAACAAGTGATATTGGAAACCGGGTTTATAGTTTAAATATTAAAACAGCTCTCGTACAAAAATTACCTTACTTACATGACCTACTTTTGTATCAAAGTTTTCGAAGTGAATTCCCTTGCTGGCTCTCAGCCAAGCGTTTATTTAATTAAAAAATCTGTTTCGTATGTAAGAGTTCGTGTAGAGTGGGTACCTACCAACATAACCACCAAGAGGAAAATATCAATATGTAACCATAGATTCATACTTAGATACTAGAAATTATATTTATCTAACGAAGAATCTTGTAATAACGTATTGTGTGAATTAGGGACTCCTAAATATTTTTTTATCTAAATTACGTTAGTCCCTAAAATTGTCACAAGAGTTCTTGTCAGTGAAATGGTCATTGACTTTTCGACTTTTAGATCATATAGTATCACCGTAATATTAGATTTTTGTTCTAGTTACTTAATTGTTAATTTTTTTTTCTTTAAGATATAACCTTCACACCTAATATGTATTTTTAGTTTCTACTCATGTGAGAAAGTATGCATGTAATGGAAATACTATGAGTACAGAACATTCGTTTATAAATTCACATAATGTTAGTTGGTAAGCAAGTTAACGACCGCCCTTTGATCTGAGCTAATCGCCTTGCAACATCAGTGATCTGAGATACTTCGAGATCAACTCAACGTCAGCTTATTGGCTCCATAGAGAACTTGTTGTAACTTATGTGCAATTAATAGATGAGGTCGCTAAAAACAATGCAAAAATGAAAAAAACATGAAAAAACAATGTACTGTACTGTATGACTGTATCCTACAGACAATTTACGTTGTGTAAGCGAGACGCCGCGCCGTACTACACTGCACGTAGCAGCGGCGTCTCCCTTCCACATTTGAAACTGTCCTGCTTGAAACTAAGAGTTAATAGTAAGGGGGCTGTTTTCTGTTGTTAAAGTTTGACTGATAAATTGATTCAAGTTAGCAAATAGGTTCCTGAAATAATAGCTTCAAATCTAAATACCAAGAAAATTTTAATATAGGTAATAGGTAGGTGTATTACGATTTAAACAATACCAAAAGGAAATAAGACACATTTTTATGCTACAGGTAGCTAGTAGCTGTGCCCATGGTGCAATTGTTATTTGTCAATCTAAGTATTAAGTATCTGTATAGGTACTTACCTATGCAGTTATGATAAATGATAAATGATTTTATTTCTGCAAATAGGTTTTTAAAAAACACTTTTACACGTCATTTTTTATATACTAATTTGAATGATGGTGTCGGCATTTCCTAACTGACTACCTCTGAGAAGAAATGCCGAAACAAACTCAGGGGTCAATGTCTCTTTTAAAGTCCAGACAAACGTAAGTTTGTGTGAGAACAATGTAGGTCGTCCGAGATGGTTTTTTTTTTAAGAAAAAAAATCCAATGCCGGCTTGAGTCGACCTGTCCTGACAGACGCCCCGTCTCGTACCATCTGCAGGACATTTGGGTAGGCCGTGTGAGATACTCAAACCGTCAGACATATAATATAGAGAAAAAGTTAAAAAAATAATAAAAAAAAAATCCTACATTATTCTCACACTTACAAGTAAAGTTACATTAAATATAATTACATGTCAATATGTACAATGTAGGTAGCCTGAGATGGTTTTTTGATGAAATAACCAAAGCCGGATTGAGTCGACCTGTCCTGACAGACGCCCCGTCTCGTACCATCTGTAGGACAGGAGGACAGTTAGGAGACGAAGAAGAAGAATATAATAAAACACTCTCTAAACACATAAAATGAAAATTAATAACGCGATAACATTTAAAACAGACTGAAATTAAATTTATAAACGTTGGTTAGGTTCGTAAGTATTCGGTGCAAGTTAAGTCTCTCTAATTGCACTTAAGCGCTCTGTAGACCAACTAGATGTTTCTGTCTCTGAGTTTGTTTGATGTGTTCGTCAAGCAAACTACGTGTTCGAGAGAATTTTTGAGTAATGGCGCGTGTAACGGGAATTGCAGAAAACTGTAATAAAATTGGACGAATTTGTTTGCATGTTAACACTCGTTTGGTTTTGCGAATGAACTAGTAAACTGTAAACATGTGGTATTAACAAAGTTAATATTGTAAAACTAATAGAGACTACTTTAAAAAATTGCTGGTGGATTAGGAAAATCTCTATCTGAGATCATGGCTAAGTCAGCAGTGGCATATTTGGCTACACAGTAGGTACACACGAAAACGAAATAGACACCAAAAGATAGCATTGTAAATGTGTCTTTCATAAGGTTTAGAAGAAAGTTGTAAAAGCACAAACACAGCTCAGTGTTAAATTTAGAAACATGCAAAGGCGTCGTACGCAGAGTCATTGTCGTCCATCCTACACGTTCGCTTAATGATTATCGCAATAACTCATTTCCTTTTGAATCATTCAATATGGGCAATAGATATGATATCTGACTCATTGCAGTGTTTTAAGCTTCCTTTTATTATATTAGAGGTTACTACATCATCAATTGTAAAATCAAGAGCAACAGATTAATACCTACCTACATTGGAAATGAATGCAGCTATATTTTAAAACAAATCAAATATGAAATACCGACCACTAAAGGCACATCTGGGTATTTACACGACTGCCCAAAAAAAGGAGTGTAATGTTTCGTTTCATGAAACATTCAGTAGCAAATTACCCAGTCTATTCAATACTCTATTTCTCTTAATTTTCAAATCAATGTTAGCAATGCCAGCATGATAATGAAATCATTAATTTATAGCAAGAGTTACAATGTACCTAATACGTAAATGTAATACTTTTTACAAAACCAAGATCAGTGTTGTCACGTCAAATCGAACACTTCAATATATTAAACTTCCAGAATCTTCCAAATCATTATCACCCAACAATACTTGTACCGTACAAAAGCTCTACCCAATCTTCAGTTGAGTGCAAGCCTCAGGCCTAAGCACAATTGGCTAATCGTCAACGTTGAGTGCATTATTCAAATTTTTCAAGGGTGCGCTGGCAAGCTGCCGACTTATCAGACGATGCTTACTTAACTGCCATAACATACTACCGCAACGAAACGCAGTTTGCCAAGTTAAATGTCAAGATCGTGATTGCCAAGGCGAGTTTTCGAGGCCACATTGGTTAGACTTTATTGTGCGTTTCAAGATATAAAATTATAAATGTTTCGCTTTATGTTTTACATACCATTTCTTATCTAACAGAATGTCGCAAAATGTTTTAATAAGTACCTATCTAACTATCAAAGACAACTTTATCATCAATCATAGATAAAATAAGTTTAGATCTAAGAAAATACCTTCTAGTGACCTATTTCACTCGTTATGTTTTAAACACAAAAGAACTAGAATTATTTTCATTCCCAGGTGGGAAAATAGATTCATCTATTTTATATTGTTGAGCACAGATTGCATTTCCTGACCTACATTTAAGGAATTGCATCTGCGGTTCTCAATTTTACTGGTAAATAGATTTGTTCATCGCCATCGTTGTTCCTAGATTTTTACTACATACTGGCAAACCATCAGATTACACAAATCTTCATCAATCAATCAAGTAGCTTTAAGAATATTAAAGCTACTTGAACCTTATAAACTCCATTTATGTTATTACATGAATTTAAGAAACCCATGATTACCTTACTCAAGTTGCACGATCCGGTGAAAAAGAAACCCCTTCGCAGCAAGAGAGAAAAAAATATTTCACCAACTGATACAGGATTTCGTCACAAGGTAATAACAATATTACCGCGAAATTACAGATTACAAAATCGAAAAACAAAATGAATATAGAGTAGGTTGGTACGCTATGACAGCAATGAGATACATGTGAATGATGTAGCCCTTCGTAGCACAGCTGTAAAATCCGCTCAGTGACCAATTTAATGCTATAACTACTTATAGCTACCTACGTAGATAGAACTTGATGGGGGACGTAACTGAACAACTCTGCATATTATTATGCAAGTATTTATTATGATAGATATAATTCGACATAAGTATTCCAATTATTTTGAAGGTTTCTAATACCTACTTGAAATAACTTCATGTTATGCGAGATATCAAAGTAATGCTAAATGAAAATAGTATCTAACAATATTCCTTTACTTTCCAGCGGATTGTTTTGGCCTTAATTTGCTCTAGAATATCTTGTAAATTATGCTTTGCAATTTCCAAATGTAGGACAGCACAATAAGGTTCGAGGATGCACAAGTTTTCGCAAACTGAAATAGACTGGCACGCGACCAAATAACGTCAGGATAATAAAGTACCTAGGTACAGTTTTGGTAACTATAAATAAAATACTTAGGTAATATTAGAGATAATAAATTTATGAATCATAAAAGTGGTCCTTTATTCGATAATACTACGTAACTCCTAACCAGCAAGTAAAGATCCTCGACAATTAGTGATGACACAAGTACGTTCAGCGCAGCCTGGACAGTCAACGTCGTTACCATTCTTGTTGACAGACCAATCTCTAATCCATGGCCTGACCTGATATCTGAATCCATGTGACACTAAACTCAAGCCGATACGAAGAAAAAAAGGAGACTCTCATTAATTTAGTACTCTCAAATACCGAAGTACTTTTGTTTGCAATTTGCATGTTTGTAGGTACATCTGTTTCAGTAATGATATTGTAAGCAAATAAGGTAAGTAGATACAATTTTACGCATGACTTCGAAAAAACGTAAAAATTCTTCATTCCATCACAGGTCGATTACTCGTCGAAGATTTTTTACGAGTATTACCGAGTTCTTGTCATACCATCAACATATCATGCTGTAAATAAATGCTAACTAAAAGTGATAAGTGTGATAACGGCTGTAAATAAATGCTTACTTACTTTTCATGTGTAACAACCGTCATGAAAGTCTTAAGGAGTAAGGAAATAAATTATGGAACCGCTGCTGATTTCCACTATATTGATTTTAAATAAACGTACTTGCAATAATATCTGGTCATAACAGACAGATCGAACAACGTAGCCGACATTGCTCATAAATCGTTAACCCAGTAATAAACAGTCTAGCTTGTTACTAAGAGATAGCTAGGTCTTTCGGTCACGTGTACTGTTACTTACTAATGGTCATTAATAGCCACATCTATCTGTACTATTTTATCGGTAATAAAATTAAAACCAGGTTTAATGTTTCTAGAAAAATTTAACTGATAACATCGATAGCGTTATAAACGGGTTTCTTTGGTGTCGCGTAGTCTATGCAGCCGTTACGTACTACGTGAAATTCCCAGTCATGGAATAAAGAACACGTGACAACTAAACGGGTCGTACGCTTGGTAATTGCGAGTGGTCTTGGTAGTACATGACTATTCCCTTTGATTAGCGACATTAATCTCGGAAAGTGCAGTTATCTGTTAGTATAAGCGATCGGTTTTCACCTTCGTCAATCGTCTATCATTGCTATTGAGAACAACAGTATTTATTTACTATATATAACGTTAAATCATATGTTTATAGATCTGTGGCGCATTTCGGTAGGCCAATAAAGAAGTCTAAACTGAAGGAGATGTCCTGGATGCTTATCTGAAGAATGCCTAGATTAAACTAACGTTGTTTAAGTGTTCGTTTGTGTGTATAAGCTTAGGATAACCTTAGCTTAGTGGGGCAACTTATACTAATTTCCAGTAGATAGAACTGTTGCATATTTTATATCCCATGCAAACCACACGCTTTGTTGCATCACAACGACAGCACTGGGAGTTAAGCAGTGACTAGTTATGTAAACCAAGTTAAAGCGGAATCTATGGCATACGTTGAGTTTTCTACACAACCTGACCACAAATGCGTGATATTATTTTGGTAAATACATGGTAACTATTAGGTGAAGGTATTTAAGGATATACATTTATTGGACTTCCTATACTGTTAAATAGGTAGCTAGATAATGTATAAAATATATGTACATGGCCAAGCTTTAGGTAACCATGAACGTGACATGTAGGATGATACTTGTTTAATCTAGGTACGCAACTATAGGATTGGTGCACTAACGTTGTACCTACTTAAGTAATCAGATTAAACCGAAGGTGTAGCCACAGACTAGTCTTGGTTAGACTGGATTTGTATTTCCTTTTATAGTATTAGAAGGTCCTATGACACATATTGAATGCCGTGGTGACCTAGTGGTTGAGGGACCGGATTCCCATGCACATGGTTGCAGGTTCAAGCCCAGGCAACATAGACTTTCGTAGATATTATTTTGATATATTTGATTTTGATCGCCAATCCGCTGTGGGCTAGCGTGGCGATCAAAGCTCGTTGCTTCTCTGTAAAAGAAAAGGCCTATTCCCTGCAGTGGGACAGTTATTAGGCAGATATTATTATTTTGTCATTGAAAATTAATATAGGTAGTGAATGAATTTAACACCGATAATGCTTTCACACTGTTATTACAATTAACGAATAAACGTAACCCACAAACCTTGGCATTGACACTAACAGGCAGCTTTGCGAAGTTTCTTAGCAAATCAACACGAGGAAATCCGCGTTTTAAAAACTGGATACTATCGACTAAGGTAAGGACCGGGTTTGCGTCAGTGTTGTAAAAAGCGGAGAAAGTATAGCATTCTTTTGGTAACATATATTTAGGTGAGTACATAACATACCTACATAGGTTGGTAAGTATAAGATATTGTTGACAGCGGATTAATCCTTTTATGAAATTTATTATTGAAAGGTTTGACATGTTTATTTACTTGCATTTACGGTTTACGGTATATCTAGTATTCAATTTGTAGTTACACTTAAATACGGAAGTAGGAATAATAATTATGACTACCCGTCAAAAGACGTTTATTTACGTAAATCAAAATTCGAATTGTTTTTGTTGTGAGTTGTGACACGCGAAATTACGTTTAACTAATTTCGACAAAGTTTATAGGTATACATACTGGTTCGGGTTTGTAATAGCTACTAAATCAATTGCGAATGAGTTACACTTACGAGTTAAGGCTAGAAAAACTCACTTAGTATCAATCGTAAACACAAGCTTTGCATTATTAGGTTATCCAACGTGATTTATCTAAGTATAAACAACGCAGTCGCCCGTAGAAACCGTATGATAACATGTAAACAATCAACCAGTACTGACCTTCTATAGCCACGACGTGGTCTCTAATCTGCTGGGCCAGCAATGGATCAGGCACCAACTCAACAAGGTCATAAAGAGCATAGATAGAAGGATGCACGCTTTCAAATCTCTGTATCTCCTGTCGTATAGACAGGGACGTGTTAAGACACGCCTGGGAGTGTTGCCGGCTGCACATGGCGCTTCTGTAGCCCAGCATTTAGCCAGAAAACCTTGATAATCACAACACTACACTGGACGATGCATTCTACCAACGCTTCGTAAGCGACCCGTCGCTCATCGCAATGTACAAAAACTTTACCAAAAATCACTTTTGCGTTTACCAATGTATATTTAACAAGCGTAGTACACTATAAACACTATTCACTGTGATTGTATTGGTTATGATTGTGATGTAAATAAAGTAAACAACCAATCAACGCGTGTCGCAATGACAGCAGCGCGAGTCAACCACCCCGGCGGCGGCCATTACCGAACTGTAGCTGTTCGCGTGTGGCCGAAGGTGATTTGTATAATATGGTGAAACATAAAACAGCGCCATCTATTTCAACTGCGTAGCTGATATCAAGCTAGTCTAGTTTCAATGTAGTATTAACATCATTCGCTAGATGTCACTGTTTAAAGTTATATACAATTTTAATTATTAATAATTAAATAAAACAGAAATAATAGAGGTATCGCTAAAATTCGCGATTTCTTTATCAAATGTTTTTAAATTGTTCCATAATAACTTAATTTTTTTTTTACAATATTTTAAAGTACATGTACATTTATTCCAATTAGACTTTTGCAAACCGTAGGTTAGTAGGTAGGTAATATCAATATTTAGTCATAATAGTTTAAATCTCTAGATAAACATAAATATTTCGCTTTGCCATCTAGGGTAGATTTGTTAATAATAGAGCTCTTGGCACCGAAAAATCTGTACTGTATATAGTAATAGCTAATAGCTTTACCAATTTTAATTAAATTATAGTCTACTATAGATTCATTCTTGGTGGGTCCCCAAAAGCCCCTAAGACCTGTTAAAACAGTCATCATGTTGTTTCTTTCTACCTTACCAAATATAGGATTCGCTCTCTCATTCTCTGCACCCCCATAAGTCTTTGCCCGTCACATGATCAACCCTCTTGAAATCAACTTTTTCTGTAGGTCCGTCACGAGACATTCATAGCTATGCTTGGCTGAGAATTCATTTTTACTTGCACATTTTTACAAACTCTATCAATGTTATCACTGATGGTGTGCCATGTAAGGGAATTTCTATCAATAATAATTTTATTCCAAGACGAAACCGTCGTAGCTGCGAACTCGTTAACCGGATGCGTATTTACAAGGTGCAGATTCAAAGCCACGCAAGTAGCCATGTGACTTTTCGCTGGTGTTATTGTAAAGTTGATACCAAATACTACCAAAATACTTCCAAAACAGAATTAATATTCCATGGGATGAATCGACGTTGTACCTAAGTATATATCTTAAAATATAAAAGGACTTTCGTTCACGACTCACGTTGTACGTATAAAAATGAAAAAAAAATCTCTTTGTGACGAATTAAAATAATTATAGCAACACTGCAACGTTTTACAAATTGTACGGTTGTACATGTACACTTGTACAGGTATGACAACCGCTCTAAAACATTCATACCTCATATCAACAATTTCGCTGCATCCTCATTTACTTCACGTTTTATTCAATGTGTTATAACACCTACGTACCAATTAATGTCGTCTGTCTGGAACATGTCTTCCATTGATACCGGGTTGTCTGTTAAGCTGACTAGCATATAAATAATTGGTTTCGTAATATAACATTTCGCCTTGTATTCCTCGAAGGGAAAGGCAGAGGTGAACAGTAAGCACATTTTCCAATTTAATAGGGTGCGAGCCTATTGCCATTATCCGAGCACAAATGACGCCTCTATGCTGCTACTGAGAAGTATCCAATAACAATTTAGCACTGATAGCCGTGTGGTATGACCGTTGGACTGCCAAGTCAAAGGTCGCAAGTTCAAATCCCGGCACGCACCAATGTCTTTTCGAATTCATGTGCGTACTAAAAATTAGTTATCAGTTGCTAAAAACGGTGAAGGAAAACATCGTGAGGAAACCGGCATACCTGAGAGATTTTTCAACGGTGTGTAAAGCCATGTCAGAGGCCTACAGGCGGTTTAAACTCTGACACCAGGTTGTTCATCAACCATACGATAAGAGGAAGAAGAAGAAGAATAACAATATGCCCGACCCAGTATTGAATTCAAGACCTCACGTTCAGCAGTCGCGCTATGAGGCCACTGAGATCAACGAGGCAGTCATTAGTTCATACAAAAATGGTTACATGGGTAGAGTCCTATAGTCCAAAATAAATATAGAATCGTAATTATTATTGAATCAACGACAAACAGATAGCAAACATGGTCATGTAGAGTACTTTTGTTACACAATTTGTCATGTTATAGGTATTGAGAGATACTGAACCACAACTTTGACAGCCAGTTATTGTTTATCCAGAGCAAACATAAATAAAGATACTTAAAAATAAATACAAGTAGGAGCTGTTTAATTATCTCCTTCCTTTGTTTGTAAACTGATTGTAGTCTCAAGGTTTAAATGCATACTGTCACCGATCGAGATTGAATATTTTAATGAATCGAGTGAAATTGTGCAATGGCCGAACAAGTTTCTAACCTCTAATTTCACCCAAAATATTCTTTTCTCTGCGTAATATTTTAGGCAAAGTACGACTTTTTGCGCTGCAAGTATTTGCCACTGTTATATTGTGTCAATATAAGTTATATTACAATAATATCGAATCAAAATAGGATGCAGTCATTATTAAATTTAGTATAATTCTCACTAATCTCTTGCTCATGTATCAATTTACTGTGTTTCCTACTTCTACAATATGATTGATCCAGCAAAGCGATGCTGAATTGCTGATACACGCGTCATGCTCGTAATCGTATGCCGTTAGTTGGATCTGCATATTGTTGGCGTTGGTTTTGACTTTATTATAATATATAAATATAATATAATAATAACAGCCTATAACTGTCCCACTGCAGGGCAAAGGCCTCTTCTCGTATAGAGAAGGATTGAGCATTGATCACCACGCTAGCTTAAAGCGGGTTAGCGATTTCAGATAATTAAATCCAGGTTTCCTTACGATGTTTTCCGTCACCGTTAGTCATAAATATTAAGTTGTATAACATTAGTAATTTATATGTACCAAATCCTCAGAATGCAGAACAAACATTAAATCTTTTATTTTTCTTGCTTTTATAAAAAAATTGCTATTAAAACTATTAGACGTAGTAGTTAACCCTACTAGGAATGGCTTACAGAAAAAAGATAAATGTCATTTTTTTATTGTTTGCTAATGAATTGCAATTTCGTTAACGATAGACTGCGTTCTGAGTAAAAAACAGTTGCCTAGTTGGTCTCAACCAGTTTAACTGGAACCCGTAACTTATTGTAGTTTGTAGATTTTCTTACCAAGCATTGGATAAAAAAATAGTAAACATATCAAGAAGCTATACACGTTCACTCCCCAAGAATTATCTCAGCAGGTTAGCTTATAAGAAGTATTGTGCTTGACAACCATTAACGTCACCAGGCTTCTGGAATTCTGAGGTATTAAGTAGTTAGAAATGAAATTCAGAATGTAGATTATAACAAAAAAATTACAAGCCTGCTAAGCTATTGTTAACTGCAGCTTTGGTCGCTATCCTAAGATACATTTACTAGTTCTATATACTAAGAGAGTGGGTTGGAGTCCGACGTAATCTATATTTTATTTACCCTTGATTGAACAAATTTTGTGATTAAGTTAGATGGAACATTGCAGTTTTATAATAATTAGAAGTTAGTACTCATTTATTTATGGTAAATTCAGACAATAAACATTGATAAATTTTCGGATTAAGCACGTAAGTGATTGGCACGGGGCCTGAATAAACACCATCTATAAAGATTGGCTTACATCCAGCAATGGTATGACAAAGGTTGCGCATGAATGGAAGGTGGCCCATAAACCCGGTGATTTTGTACTTTGCTAACATCCTTCATAGTAGCTGGGTCGGGCTGGATGCGGAAGGTGGAGGACCGGGTGTTGTGGCGCAACTTGGGAGAGCCCTATGTCCAGCAGTGGACCGCGATAGGCTGAGAGATATATATAATTATTTATATATAACATATAATATGTAATTTATGTAAGGACTTAACAAACTTGAACTACCTGCAATTTCGTTTCAAGTTTCAATCTGCTCATATTCATATGGTAATATTCACCTTCACAAGGTTTCCATCTTAATCTAATGGTAATAAGCATTGAGCTACATAGTAGTCTTACTACTGTTACCTTGTTATTGTTACCATCCCGCGCAAATTCTAAAGAATGGAAATAAGTTGTAGTTTGTATTATAATGCCCATGGGCGATGTGCCTCTTAGCTATACATCTTTATCAAGAAGTTTCTGTACCTAGTAGAGTCGAAGTTGTTTGCGGTTAAGAATACTCTAGATCATTGTTTTTACCACAGCCAAATAAGATCTTTCTTATTACTAGATTTCCTATAAGTACCTACCAATAGTATAGGTATTCAGAACTGTCAGTATTAATTTAAATAAAACGGGCAAACATCAATTCGGCAGTCTCTACTCACGAATTCGTTCCATAATCGAATACCAATTACGATACAACGAATTGAATTTAGTTGGACTTGTTTATTTTTCCGACAGAAAAACTTTGTTTATTTCATAACATACAAACATAGTACACATATTTTTTATAATCGCATGTCACTTATTGGAACTTTCGTTCTCGATCAGACAGCAGTGACAATCCGACTGTCGCGTCGAGCAGTCGCTCCGCGCGCGAATTTAAGTGCTGTGATACATGTAATTGGTAACAAGTCAACATGTCAAAACTCAAGGTAATATTGATAGTAAGCGTGCGAAACTCGCGAAAAACTTAATGATAACGACCTTGGATATTATTTTGTGTAGATGCATTTTTAATCGTAGGTTTTTAGAGTTAATCAAATTGTTACAGCTGCTTTGATTATGTGTGGCAGAGGTTTAATTCACGGTCAGGATCTCGGTTCTTTTGTTATCGTCTGTATATATTGTGTGGAACACGACTAGGTATTACTTGTAATTTATTTTTGCAACAATTAAACAATCATTTTTGAAATATTCCATTGAAATATTTCTGTATTGACTGAAAGCGTTTTACCTAGATAGTAAACAAAACAGGTAGGATTTATTATACATTCTTAGGTATAAATAGCAAAATAAACAAGATGATAATCTACTTTATTATGTCATACATGATGTAATTTCAATGGACTTACTTATTATGAATCCGTTTTCCATAGAAAAAGCTAGTTTCTAAATTGCTATTTACTCGCAAACAATAGAGTATATTATATTTATTGTTATACCTATTTTTATATCGTTAATAGTTAGTGTACCGAAAAGATAATAGTTTGAGTTATTTCTCGTTGGCATTAGTAAAAAAATTAGTTCTTCCTTTAGATTATATTTCATTTGAGAAAGAAGACATGCACCTACTCAAATTCGTTCTAATATTTATCTACTCTTCTCTCAGCATATATATGAATAAGAATCAGCATAACGACTTTAAAAGGATCCTTTTCAATAGCATTTTGGTCAAATGTAATAATTGATGTTTTTGCTTTCCAGGCAATTTTCATTATATTATCTACTACTAAGTAGTACTATTTACTCTGATACGATCTAATCAGGCCTTCCTTGTTTGTTTTCTCTAGTTTGCTCTTTATTTACTTTTTGTACACCCATCTTCCTTTTCTTCTAATTTGTCGAATCGTTTTTATGTTGGTAAATTTTTTGTGACTACATTGAATGTGACGGTTTTGATTAATGCAGCTCCATACATAATATTTTAGACAGATTTATTAGTATTAGCCAAAATGAGGGTAAATATGAGACAGTTTCATCTGTAATACAACTAAAATATCATTAAAAGCTTATGAATAAGTCAAGTATTCTTTAACACTTGTAACTAAAAGTTTTGTAGCATTTTGCTGTTATGACGCGAGCTGAGTTTGAACCAGCGACCGCCGTACCGTGGCGCATCTCTAACCAACTGAGCTATCGTGTCGCTGCTCGCACTCATCAATATTTGTTGTTTTGTTTGCTTATAAATCGAAACCACTTTCAACATTAACCCAAAGCGCATCGTTTATGATGTTACGAACCACTCCTGCACTTATTCCTACTATCGTACCTGATTAAATGTCGTTATAACTGGATCTTTCGATAAAGTGGGTGGAGGGTCGGGAGCTTGATTCCCTGAAGTGTGACAAAACAGGCTATTAATAACTAAAGACACGGTGTCTAGTGTCAACCTGCAAGGTATAACGTTCAAGTTTAGATACTCGGAAAGGGAATAACTACTTATAAAGGGAACTGATCATACGCATGTAAAGTATGTTACGAAGCAAAGATCTTAATAATACTCATTTTCAAGATTGTTATAGAGCTTAAATTGATGAACAGGGCAGAGCTTATGAAAGGAGAGTGGATTGTGTTAAATACGATATGAGAATGAAGAGAGAGGCTGCTGAAAGCACGAGTTGAAGAAATAATATTCCTTAATATGTAAATGGTAAAAGCCTAGAATAATGGTGTTTATTACAATGTAGAGAGCTTTAAAACTAGATTTCGTTTATTACATTTTAAGTTTAAAATTAAATATCATTTTAATTGTAAATAAAATTTGCATTTGCCATCTCGTACATACATATAGGTAATTTTAAGTACTTCAGGAAAAAATGTAGGATAAAGAATGAATACGAAATCCATTTATTTCATTATAAAGGTCCTTCTTGACATAATGTCTTCCAAGTGTGCGTCATATGCACCGATTTGTGCATGTTTTGAATAACAAACGGGCTTAATTATGATAATTAAAATAATGTACGAATTATGTCACTATCGTGAAGATGTTGTTTGTTTTACTACTTCATTGTTTGTATTAAATATTATCAAAACAAACAGACTGGTGGATAACGAAACTGTTTACTTTCATTTCCAAACCTAGACAGGTGAATATGATAATTAATATTATTAATATTGAATTAGCTCACACCTAATGACCAAGTACTTAATAGTTCTGAATTAACGCCTAAACCCTGTCGTTATAACAGAAAGTTGGCAGGATTGTCGTAACTTTCTGTTTTAACCCAGACAAACTTTCATAGAATTCCAGCTTTGACTCGTAGATAATTCGCACAAAGAAGAGCAGTAGTTTTGTAGTAGTTGCAGCAGAACAAAAGCAGTAGTTTATTATATCAGAGACTTCTGTGTCTTTATGAAGCTAATATTAACATAATTTCAAAATTCTGATGTCTAAAATCATGAATTGTATGCTTAGAATTGAAATTGTTGATGATAGCATTAGGACTACTTCGTACTCGTAACTCGTCATATAAGTGTGATGTGTGCCCGTAAATCTAAAAGGTTTTTAGCGATTATAGATTGCTCTATCTCCAAAGTTTCTATTTTACATTTTAATGTTATCTCTATTTCAGCGTTGTTTAGATGCACTATCAATTTCATCTTTGTATTATATTCAGAGAAAATATCTAAAACAGAAGCTAAACATATTTTTTCGTATTAATGAATATTATGTACAGCAAATAAATTCTACATTTAGTTATTCAGACTCTATTTAAAATGTATCTACGTTTTTTCATAAAATGTTAAGTTGAACTTAGGCACCTGTATTAATCCCACAGGTAATATGAAAACCTATTTTTTCTGATTTCTCTATATTTAAATGAATGTACAGCTCTTTACTGTTCAGTTTTCCTTTGTTTAGCTAGCTCGATTATGCTTAAAAATTCATTGGAATTCCAATTATTGTTGCGGCAGCATCCTTTGTTTTTGAATTGTTCTATTTCCTCTGAAAACAATAGACGACACGTTTTTTATTAGTTTTATAATAAAAATGTTGGTTACGATGACAATTTCTTTTAATTATAGGATCACAAACGTTAATTAACAAACAAACGTCAAACGATGAACAAATCTAGGATAATTATTGTATCTTATCTTACAGTAAGAAATGTTAAGGTTAAATATTAACTCATTATTATCGGAACCCTAAATACCAATGGTGCAAATAAAATAAATTTGTCATTGGGTATTGGAGTAGGTACTTAAAACTTCAGACCAAATCTTTCTGTTTGTGCATGTATGTTTGTATGTAAATAAGTACGAGTAGGTATAGATACATAACTGAAAAGTGCAGAATACAAACACATACTATATTCGTTACAGTAAAACTAAACTCGAAGCGTATGCAAATTAGTTAAATTTTCTACTACCTAATCTTTATTGTATTTTATTTGACAGACCGTATCAAAGTTGTTATTTGAGATGAGAATGATTTAGTCATTAGTACCTTTATTTATTCTTTCCTATGCTTCAATTAAAATAACAAAGAAACGCGTACTTATTCATGATCTCTCTAGCTGTTTAATTAGTGTATTTCCTTTGCCTTCGTCGGCATTATTATTTATTGATGTCAGAAACAATATTTAGACACGCTATTAACGTAAAAGGTAGTTAATACTTTGCCAATTGTATTATTTGATGGTAATAAATGTTCTGAAATATTACATTTTGCTACTTTGCTAAATTAGTCTCTGTTTTAAGGTGTTAAAGTTTATAATTACTAAGCAATGATGCGGGATAGTTTACTCAAACACGAAGCAGCGTATGCTTGTACAGTAATTAAATTGATTACGCTAAGTAAGGGATCGACTAAGTCAACTCATTTGGCTGTTTGTGGTAGCACGATAATAATTAATTTATTGGCGCTTGTTTTTTTATCTCCCTTAGAAATGTAGGTACAATACCATGAAAAGAATGCAAAAACTGATGAATCATCAATAATCTCTAAGACTTTTATAAGTTTTTTCTACAATTATCTTATAATACGAAGTTGGAGAGTAAATCTGTGATTAATTGAAGACACAAAATAATTCCTAATGATTTGTTACGATCAAAAGACAGCTAATTATAATTCATTTAAAAACTGTTTGTACTCTTTCTAAGAACTAAGACGATGCGATGGAAACAAGGAACATCTAGAAATTGTATCTATAATTTTCTATACTATGAGTATACGTAATCGTGACAATATGTTGTTGGTTGCTATCTTGTGGGGATGACAACACTTCACCAGTTGACATTTACATTCATCTATTATTATGTAACAGTATTTATTTGAGATCTAATCTACATATGTATAAATGTACGGCTATTTGATGTCTCTATTTATTATTGTAACAATGTAGGTATTACAATAGTGACGTGTACGTGCGGTCCCACGCCCTAAAAGTCGATCTATTGTCAACTTGCATCAGTTAGATCCTATCTGAATTCCTTTAATGATGTTCGCACAGTTTCTGAAAATACTTGCTGCAGGAATTAAAAAAAACGCCCCAATATGACTACAGTATGAATATAAATATCAATAAAATATTGGTCAAAATATAACCTTTTCAAATTCGCTTGATAACTGAACATTCGGGACAATACATAATACGCAATTTTGCGTAGTGGATGATAATGAAGTTGGCAAATGATGAATAAGATCAGGATCAGAATTGATTCTCCATTCATATGGTTACATTACTTTGTCACTACGAAAATTAAGTGCAAATGTGGCGTCCATAACACCTGTTTAACATTCCGCGCCAGTTTAGGTTCCATCAAGGAAAATGGTTACTTAGTTGTCCTTAAATGATGGGCTACTTACCTACTTACATTTTCATTAAGCTAAGTTAAGGTTACCAGGCAACAAGTACCTGGGGGCTGGAAAGTTTATACATTGTTGTAACATCCTTATCTATATTTGAATACGTGAAGAAAAAACTTTGATACCTTTTTAAGCATACGATGCAATCGTGCCAATTTTTCAAATTCAAAGTTGACATATAAAAGGAAAGCAGAAATCTTAATGTTTAAAAAACAGGTATATGTTGCAAATACATTTTATTATGGTCGAGTTTAACCACTAAGTCTAACCACTAGGTAACCACCATTACTAACAATAAACATCTCGCCATATTTGCATGCCATGCTGCCCAGCGGTTGTTTTGACACTGATTGACACTGTGCTGTGAACCAGTAGCGACTAGTCACTGGCTCAATGTTGAGTAATACTTAGTTTAGCAGCCAGCCAGCACGTTGCAAGATGCACAGTGATTTACACTTACGTTTGAAATTCATAATATGAATTTATCAGTCACTTAATGGCAGAGCTTTTAGTGAGTTTTTCTCAAAGATTTGTTACTGTTGCTGTTATTATAGATATCTCGAGAAAAAACCATCTTAGACTACGCTGCGTCACTGCGAGAGCTTGGTCAACCGGCTCTAAGAAGTCTAAGTTAACTTCTTATTTTAGACTAAGAGGGCTTTGGGCCAAATTAGAAAATTCTTTCATTTGTACGCCTCGTCTCCCCTTAGTGAAGTGAGATATAGTGCATAAGAGGCTTTACAAAGCTTCGTTTAACAATATTAAATCAAGCTGAATGAGAAGGGTTAAGGCTTTACACTGCACCTTTCAAATGGCCGCCTGCTTGTTAGCCCCTGTATTACATAAAAAAAGGACACACATACACATAATATTAGCTCCAACATCAAAATGAGCTCGTTTCAAAATCCGAAGTGAGTGCAAAACCCTAAAATGTATATCATGGCACATATAACAACAGTTTCAAACCCAATATCACTGAATGAACAAGCTTCAATATAGGAAAGTTTGTTGTGTAACATTTATTAAAACCTTTTACAGCGTTCGTAGTCACGTTCGAACGCGACTCGAAACACAAAACGGTGATTATATTCTAGTTAATGATAGAAAAACACAATTATGGGCAATTTTATTTATATTGTTTGTGTGCCTAGTTTGTTTGAGTTGCGAAGCAGTTTTATTAGCGGGACACATAGTTCGCGAGCTGAAAGGAAAGATAAAGACTCGCTAACTACAAGGTTTTATCTTGTATGAGTCCTTTTACAAAAGATAAATAAGTACAGATAGATACATAAGAATTTAATGAGATGAGAGTTCCTTTAAAGCATTGCTTTGTAGGTATAATACGTTTTCTAGAATTCCTTTTTCTGTAATATTCTTTATAACTAGAGACGTGGCTGTGAGTAGAGCAACTAACGCAAATATTTTACAAAGTGGCTCGGGAATTCAGCTTGGACTCTATTGTGACTTCCGTTTGTGAATTAAGCCTCGCGTGCAGAAAGTTCAGCGCAACGGACACAAACGATTTATGATATAAAGTTGTTGAATTTTGTAAACTAAAACAGTAGCTTTCATCAAAAATTTTGTGAGTTTCATATTATGAGATCAGAGATAAAAAAGGTCTCTGGCAAATTTGCCTCAATAACCACTTATAGAGGGATTTGTGATCGTTTATTGTTTATATTCACACGTCACGGCATCCCTGAGGCTACGTTGTTGACTCAAAGTAACTTCCAAATCTCTTTGCCATATTATCGAATCTCTCCTTCTTAAAATTCTTTATAAATGCGATTCACTGGGCGAAATCTGTAAGCACATGTTACGATCGCTTGTCGTACGTGCGATATTGTGCCCATTAGTTGAATTGATTACTCTGAACAGTTGGCCAGTCTATCCACAAAAACTGA
This sequence comes from Abrostola tripartita, assembly GCA_905340225.1. Classification (NCBI taxonomy): domain Eukaryota; kingdom Metazoa; phylum Arthropoda; class Insecta; order Lepidoptera; family Noctuidae; genus Abrostola; species Abrostola tripartita. The sequence goes on from HG996494.1 coordinate 6,610,022, forward strand.
TATGCGGCCGTTACAAAAAAACAGTCCGTGGAGATCAACTTGTATTAATTGCCACAATCAACTGACAACGCAAGCTCAATATTTTTGAATCGCTCGCGTTCTATTGTATGTAGGCATCATTCCGGAACGGTCGTTGTATTTATAAATTATTTTAAAATTGAAAAGACAATACCTTAAAATAATATTAACAATGTGGAAAAAAAGACTATTAATTTGTTGGACATTAGGTACAATCATTCAAGGGTTATTGAATACTCTTAAAAGGTAATGTGAGATTTACTTTACTATTGCAACGTTCATAATAGGAATATTTTAATTTTATCTTAGAAGACCTCAGTAAAATAAATCACCATTAAATTCGGCATTCGCGAGTAATTGCTTTTTATGACCGATTGCTCCAGAATTGTCTTGCTAGCGTGTGAAACAATTTGGATTTTTAGAGGCATAGTTCATTTAGGTTCTACAAGTGTTAAAAATAAAGACGACATAGTAACACGATATTTATTTTTGTGGTATTCGCGTAAATTGTTTCGTTTAATGAGCCAAGCGCCAATGTAGCCGGAGAGCGTCCCACACCGTGTTTTTCAGTTACACCAAGTTATTGATAATTCTGCAAGCTATATTTACTTGATCATTGTTATTATATTTTTCGTTGCATTACTGAGAAAAGTAGCTCAGCTTCCTCTATAGCAGTATTAATGAAAATATGTTATTTGTAGGAGTAGGTTTTTTCCCAATTACATGGGGTCATTCAGTCATATTATAGCTAATATTATAGATGAGACGGATATTGACCAATATTCTGTATGGAGCGACGGCCCAAATCATTTTTCAAGCCCGTTACTAGGTAATACCCCTTCGTAAAACTGGTTGTCAGAATTTCGGGCTTTTGACTACCTGAATAATGCCTTGGTAAGGAAATGGATAGTAAAAAAAAAGATTTTAAGTGCGTATACAATTGTGTTACGTAATAGTATATGATATTTGAAGATATTAACAGATAATAAATTGGAATTTGGCCTATCCCAAAGACTAAGTAATGTGATTAAGTAAACATACTAAGGTAAGCTAGGTTTTCGTCTAATTTATTGAGCTTAGCCCTCCCCGAAAGTTTATCTACGCCCTAAAAACAAATGAGACTCGGTGACAACACTACTAAATTGTCTAGGGATCGTAACGTAACTATAGTTATTTATAGGCGATTTTACTTCTGTGTTCTTTTAATTACACTTAGGTAATTTTATGGTTAGTAGGTAACTTAGTTACGTTAAATTATCAATTATGCTTAATAAAATTAATTAGATCGGTGTTGAAAGGTTAATTATTGAAAGCTAATAATAGAATTACGTGTTCAATGTCCTTAATTAACTTTCTTCGACTTTCCTGTTAATCTTCACCTAATAGTTGATCCACTTTTAATAGCAAGGTTTTATATAACTCGTTTTACGTAATCCTTCGTGCGTTAATTAGGTTAATTATCATTAGTTTTTATTACAAGTTTCTGTGGTCAAAGACTTAAAAAAAGAAATATTAGATAAACGCTTGATAAAAATATTTTATTTTGATAGTTTTCAAGTCTTGTAACAGTAGTAACCAACGTTTAATAACGAAGAAGATTTACTTATTATAAACCAAAAATAACTCTCATTTTTGAAGGACTTTTACTTCGAACGAGAGAGCTCTACGGAAGCTTTGCCATTTTGTGAGAGTTAACGCTAAATAGAGATATAAGATCAACAGGATCTGACTGTATTGATAAACGACTGTTGCCGGATGCTTCCGTAGTTGTAAAGAACCTCTTCGTGTTCTTTGTAATAGTTTTTAAGGCATTACGACAGGACGAGATACTAGTATATTAGTATAGGCAAACAATGATCACTAGTATTTTTTATACTCATTGAATGTAAGATTACAATATAAATAGTAGGCCTAAGCAATTGAAGGTTGGTGTCAATTCTGTGTTGTGCAGAGGTTATATTTATTAGTGTTCGACATAGATGATCAACACTCCGACTAGTGAGAAACAATATTGGAATGTAACAAACTGCGTTTTCTTTTATTATGGCCTGATTTCATTTAACAATTTTTTTTTCTAGCTGCGTTTATATTGACTCATAAAACGTTAGAAACAATATCTGTCACTAAATAAGTGATACCGTGCAGACGTCAAATTATCATCATTAGCAGCAAGCAAAATGACACCAATAAATACCGTATAAAAAGTGCCTAGACTGTCAGCTTTAGCTACAAAACCTTTCAGAAAAGGTACCTACCTAATAAAAATGTACGCGGCGTCCACAAACCACGACAACTTTGAAGCTTCTACCTAATTGTTTTAATCCATTCATCCACATTCTACAACACATGGAAAGGGAGGGGATAATTGTAAGAAGGATCACAGGACAAACGACTAAATAAACTCAATTTGGTGTAGTGGAACTACCTACTACAAACATCTAACGGAGTACCGGTAGAGGATATAGGCGATTCCGCGCGTGTCGCAACGCGTAGGGCCGGGTGTTGTATCGAATTAGGTTCAATTAAACTAGCACGCGAACTCTTCGTAATCTCTATTATGGTGGCCTAAAATGACGCTCAATCAGAACTGAAATGGTAATAGGTACCTACTAATGATTTTAAAGATAATAAGTATCTTAAAAATAGTTACTTCAATGGAATAATGCTATCATCTTCTATTAGGGGTAGCGCGCTATTGTAGCATATGAAAATTGAGAAATACAGCCAAGAGAACTGAATGGGTATAATGAGGAGTTGCAAATCGGCCTTATGTACAATAGAAACACATACCTAATAGGTTTTATATTATAAAGCTGCGATATTAGCTATGCAACATCTTAGGACTCACTTCGACGTCACCTCGTGGGAAGAAACCCGATGTTCCAACAAATCTAATGATGCGCATAAACTGCTCAATCCAGCCGCTTTATTGTGTAAATGTTGTTTTCAATCTACCATATAACCTACATCTGTGTCATACTTACATACGATCACACCTGTTATCTTAGATGGGTTAGGGACTGATGAAATCTATTATTAGGAGACTATAGAGTTGTACACCCAAGTCTGGGTCTTCGTCTAAGTTGTGTGGTTCACCTCTTAGTGTACGATGCATGTAATAGGTGGCGATATTGCCATCCATCGAACCTATACTGGGTTCATCACCTCTTTCGACAAGCTTACCATGATATGCATTTGCACAGTTATAAGTTTCTGTTGGTTATCAATTTTTAGTTAGTAAGTCAAATTTTTATCCGACGAATTTGTTTAAGCACTTGAAACGGCTTCAGATTCCAGAATTGATTGAATTCTGCTAATAGTTGTAGACCACTGGACACACGGTCAAGAGTCTTGTGATGTGACGTCATCGGCTGATACGTCGCGTTGCTACTCGCCATCCCAAGAGCTATTACGCGAATAATATAATGCGCGTACAATCATACATGTATTGTGATAATATATTTTATACATACTTACCACTGTTACCACCAATTTTTCAGACCCATGATTAGCTTGGCGGACGGTGCGGAATCAGTGTAATCTGGTTCATCTTATAAATTATGTCAATGTTTAGTTATGAAGGACTGTACTCAATACTGTACTCAATACTTTATTGCATTCCATAACAGTACATTGGTGGACTTACAATATTACAGATCATTATGGACCCTGTCGGGCACAGCAAAAATCAACATCCACGTGACTGAGCGCCGCAAGATTGTATAGAATATAATCCTTTACTTAAGACAACGTAACCTGTAGTGATCTTCAAATGATAAGTTGAAAGCTAGCCACCTAAATTACAAATACTTAGGTAGATACCATGCATAATTGTACATTGATAGAAAATGTGAGGTGATCGGTTGGAAATATTTAGAGTTAAAAAAGACTTTTTATCAGGAACTAAAACGCACTACTTGAGATCTCGACAGCGATATAAAAAAATGCAATGGTGCTATGCTTACCTTGCAAATATCTGACCCAATACATAGAAATAGTGTATAAAGTGCCGATCTAAAATATCACCACGTAGATAATAAGTGTCGCAAATCAGACAATAAACGTGTCGTGGTTGCTTTCGTCACAAATAATCAACATTTTCTCTTAATAATTTGTTTTTTATACCGCTTAAATAGTAGGGCAGTCACGTTCGTAACATTGTGTGGTTATGTAAAAGTAATAAACCTATACATTTTTATGCAGAAGTAGATGCTGATTACTGGTGAATAGCCAACAGGTAAAAATTAGATTCAATTGTATTGTGTAGCCCTGCTTGCGCTAGCCCGGATTATGTTAATGCAAGTTTGTACCGAACATAGGTTTCTTTACCGTTGTTTCAAAAATCTCACGATACAGGTTGGTTGGTTTATCAAAATAGACCCTGAGACATCTTCAATACTTTTATTTGAATATTGGGCCATCCAACCTGACCTGAAAAAATCACCCTGTACCTAGGTTACTGTCGTGCCTTTGGCTGATATCAATCACTATCAAAATACGTTTGGAAAGCACGCGTACGCACAATTAGCGTCAACCACAGGCTTACACTACGGCACGGAAAACCACTATAACCAAATTTACTCAGATACTGTTTCTCATAATTGTGTATGGTACTTGTTTTATATAAGTACATATCTATATATATATATATTAGGTTTCTTACGTTAGTATAGTATACTCTACTATACTAAGATGGATGAAAGTAAACGCATATCTAATTAATCCACCTAAGTGATACATAACATCAATTATGTTCGCCTATCCATCCGTACACAGCCCCGATAGATCACCCTTTGTGTGTTTAATGGTTTATTGTTTCACATACCTAAGTACGTATACGTACACTTGCGACAAGTTCAGTGTTAGTATTTAGTAATCTGTGGTTAGGTTTAAACATAAATATGAAAAAATTATGAGCTTCCTGATCTCCTTCTGAGTAGGTTGTAAAAGAAGAATTTCTGTAATTTTAACAAAGAGCGCTCCGATCCGAATTTTGTGCCGAGTTCCAGGTAATTAAAGAATAACATTGAAATAACTGAAATATAGAAAAAAATATTCGTTACAAAAGAAATTCAATAAAGTATAGGTACCTATTTCGAGGAGTACAAATAATATTTTGAATACTTAGATAATTTTAAAAACTTAACGTTGAATTCTTGCCTCAGCCAACTTCACCAGTTTTAGTTAATAATGTTAGATATACTTAATTACCTAGTTCTCCAAACGTGGTACTAAATGCCTTATACCTTGTGTAACATATTCTTTAGTCGACGTTAAATTAAAGTAACAACTGCTTCGCGTTCGATTTGATTAATAGCGAATAAAACCACAATAGTATGAATGAGCACAATAACTTCCCTACGTAATACACGCAAGGAAACACATTAGTTACCTAACAAACTGATATCCTTACATCCGCATTCATAACGAGGTATTTAATGATTTTACTTGTTCATTTAAAGTATATTTAGCGTATGTACTTGTTAAGAAAATTAATTAAATTTTAACGGCATTGCGTGCGTGCGTGTCGCTTCGAAATTATAATGTTGATTTCTTGACCGCCTTCAACAATAGAATCGTTCCATTTTCTTAAATTTCTTAAAAGAAAAACTCCCTTATCTGTACTCATTAGTTTGCCAGTAATTAGTAGAGAACTTCTATTATTAGAATTAAGTGGTACAAGATCACTCCCTTGGTGCCCAAAGGGTAGGGCAAGGGTCTATAGCCCGAGGTGTAGCTTTAGGCATGTTATTCGTTCATCAAACACACGTAGCTTTAATGAGTTACGAATGTTACGATAACTAAAAAACTAGTCAAAAAAATAATATTTATAAACTCAAAAGATCTTAGATAATACGGAATTATTAAAAGCTCTTTAAACTGTTATACATACATGGCTCTTAAAACACGTAAAAAGAAAAATTTATAGTATTGCGGCAATAAATACTAATTTTATACTCTACGCCTCATAGGGTGCTTGAATTCAATACAATCGATGTAGGTAGTACATACCTACATATAATATAATATAGGTATGTTTCTGTAACGGTCTATTTATTTTGGGACGAAGTGTATATCGAGTAGCTGTCGCCTCATTAGCAACTTAAGCAGGCTGCACAAATTATCATCAGGAGCCGACTGCCTTCTGTGTGTCCTTGCTTAATGTTATACTCGCTACGAATATGCTTAACTTTTCTAAAAAGTAGTATTCTACAGTTCTAAGGAAAATGAATATGGCATCGAAAATAAACGGCTTTGTTATTGTTGATTTAAAAAAAAACGTCGCCCCGCACTAACGTATTTCTCCTGTTTCGTGGAAGCGTTTCACAAGCATGAATCACATCCACTGACACCCAAATATCACATACACAGACGACACACAGACTCGGGACAAATATCTTCGAATGACACAATTTCAAGAGTACCGTGCGGAAATCGAACCCGCGACCCCTAGCGCATCACTACAGTCGCTCAGTCACTGCGCCAATCAGGTCATCAAGGTCGCCTTAATGGCAATCTATAAGATTTTAATAATTATGCATATTTAGAGACATCCAGTCTGTACGACATTTAATATTTGTTCCAAACGAATATTTTGTTTTGCCAATTCGAGCAGTGTAGAGTGTCTAGTAATTAAATTGTACTGCCCCGGAATGAAATACGAATCCTAACTTTTTGTTCATTTTTTACCAGAGTTCGTGTAACGAGCGTGTTTAATTTTCGAGTTTTAAATAAAATAACAGCAAAATAGCTAGCAATTCCCAGTACCTAGAATACAAAACAAACCGAAAAGGTACCTAAATAATAAGTTAGGTATATTTTTGAGTAATATATATACTATTTTTATTGAGTAAGTACTACCATAGAAAAAAAAAATATACATATATTCTCGTTGGTCTATGGTACTACCTACGTAATATGTTTCAAAGTATTGATCCTATCCGTAGCTGCATTGGTATTAGAATATAATGACAATATACCTAGATACATTTTGTGAACATTTTTGCGTGTAACATAAAATTGCAGTTCATATTTTAAACCAGTCGCAAATATTCCATTCTGCTTTAATAATAGAGTCGTTACATTAAAAGAAAAATGGATTGTTTGGAGGACGAGAAAATAATACTTACAGTAGGTTATGCTATCACTTGCTTACCCTTGACATCAGACTCTCCATGCGAGTGGAGACACGGTCAAAGTTTGTTACAAAAGAAATATGACACCTATATGTGCACTACCTAACTATTGTTATCATGAACAGCAAAAACTGAGTCTATTGTTACTGGCACGTGTTAAGGACGTAGGTAGCTGTTTACCGGCGAGCTGCCATTTTCGCTGGCATTATTATGAGCGTGCCAGTGTCACCCACAATAGCGCACCGCCATTATAACACAACGTGAATAATAATGGTTACTCCATTAATGGGCGCGGGTTGGTCGGGTCATTTTAAATTAGGTGTTCTTTCGTTTTCTCAAGGAAGGTTATTTAAAATTAATAAAGATTTATAAAAAAAAAATATTTGGCGATACTTAGCTAATAATATTAAAGCATTAAAAACCAAGATAAATATATTTTTATAAATGTATAAAATAAGGATGAATATTTTTATAATTTAGCGCTATCTATAAATTTGCACATTAACTATCAGTCTTGCTACTTGACGCTAGATGTCGCTAACATAAGTGACTGAAATTGACATTATTTTCAAATATTTTTAAACGTTATTTATGCCTTAGTAATGTTTATTTGATAATATTTTTTTTATTTGTTTTTATCATTGATGGCTTTAAAAAATATTCTTGTTAGGAAGTTAGTGCAAATATATAACGATAGGTGGCAGTGCAAGGCGGTTATTTAACTATTCAATTTTTAGATGTTTTATTTTAGTGTAAAATTTGTGGACATTATTAGTGAGAGTAGCTACTACCCGAATAAGTATATGAGCAGATGACATCGTAGCCACAGCAGGTGAAACCTGTATGATGTTGCTGTCCCACAAAAAAGAGAACAATTCCAGCAGTGAAGTCAGGCTGCGGATGATCATGATAATGAAGGCATATAATACTCATAAAAGCTAACTAAAACGGACATATTTAATCTAAATAAACAACATCTAAGTAGGTAGATAGATAATTATTTCGGAATGCTTGATTAATTTGGTACCGAATTCACGTAATATAAAATCTGATCAATAATTCGTCGACGTCGACTGCTTCTAAATTTATGAAATTACTTGTTCTTGTTGATTAACCATAGAAACAGTACAATTAACTTATTTATGGTATTCATTTAAGGTTTCGACCGCGATGTGTCGATGAACTGCGTAGGTTCAACAACCTCCGCAACAGATGGACCTTTGCAATGCTATAATAGTACGTAGGAATGTAGTAAGTTCCTAAGGGTTATTTTTGACATTAATTAAATTTCCCTTTAAAGCCTTATATACGGTGCCTATGTATATATTATACGGTATGTATCATACGAAGTTCACAACCGTTTACCTATTGGCTGGGCAACAATTACTATCGGCACGTGCTGCAAATGCTGCAATCTTTACATACTGCTTCTTCTATATTCATGCATCTTCTACACGTGCTGCTGGCTGTATTGTTAGAAAGTAATTTTTTATTTTTTATTTATTAGTAGATACGTCATTTACGGGGACAGATGGTCGCAATAAGATTTTGATTAAAGGTAGATACTTACTTATAACTTCATTTAAGTACAAAATGTTATTTGCTGATTTTCGTTAATCCTATACATTAATGTATTTTTTTAACTACGGTTTTTTGTGCCGCTTATCGAGCCTTTCATCATCATCATCATCATCAGCCGGAAGACGTCCACTGCTGGACAAAGGCCTCCCCCTTAGAACGCCAAAATGAACGACAAATTGCCGTTTGCATCCACCGGTTGCCCGCAACTCTGACGATATCGACGGTCCACCTGGTGGGAGGCCTGCCAATGCTGCGTCTTCCGGTTCGTGGTCGCCACTCGAGAACCTTTCTTCCCCAGCGGTTGTCAGTTCTTTGAGCGATATGGCCTACCCATTGCCACTTCAACTTGCATATGCTTTGAGCTATGTCGGTGACCCTAGTTCTTTGGCGAATTTCCGTATTCCGGATCCTGTCACGCAAAGAAACTCCTTGCATAGCTTTCTCTATAGCTCGTTGAGTGACTCTGAGCCTCTCCAAAATGCCAACCATTAGCGACCACGTCTCAGAGCCATACGTCATCACTGGCAACACACACTGGTTAAAAACCTTCGTCTTCAGACACTGCGTAATTTTTGACGAGAAGATGTCGCGTAGTTTCCCGAACGCTGCCCATCCGAGTTGGATTCTTCGTGCGACCTCTTTGTCGAAGTTGGACCTGCCTAACTGAACAGTTTGTCCAAGGTAGACATAGTGGTCAACAACCTCGAGAGTATCGTTCCCAACGATAACCGGTACGGGTACGACATGGACATTTGACATGATCTTCGTCTTGTCTATGTTCATTTTAAGACCCACTTGTTGGGAAACGACACTGAGGTCGCTGAGCATAGTATTGAGCTCCTCCAGCGACTCCGCCATGATAACTATATCATCGGCAAAACGAAGGTGTGTGATGTATTCGCCATTGATGTTGATGCCGGACCCGTTCCAGTCCAAGAGTTTGGAAACGTCCTCCAACGCATTTGTGAACAGTTTCGGAGAAATCACGTCTCCCTGTCTCACACCACGCTGCAGTGGGATTGGTTTCGTGCTCTCGTCTTGTAACCGGATCGACATGGTGGCGTTACTATATAAACACTTCAACACCTCGATATACCTATAGTCAAAATGACATCGCTGAAGGGACTGCAATACAGCTTCGATTCAATCGAAGGCTTTTTCATAGTCCTTTCCATCGCGCTTTTAACCTTAGGTAAATGTGTTTATCATGAGTCAATATTTAGATACGAATACCTATGTTACGTCTGTTGATCAAATTAAACAAAGTGGCCACGCAAATTAGTTGCTGATTGGATTTTTCCGAACTATTAACTTTAATTGCCCATCTGGTTATTAATGATTTTGATATTTGCTGTAACTACCTATGTGAAATAAAAAGCTTCGAGTTTGAGTTTACGTAATGGTATCCAGGCATGATCCTGTTTGTTAAAATAGGCTAATCAATGTTAATTATGCGATTTATAAAACCGCATTCTAAAAATATTTGGTTCCTACAATGACTGTATGACTTCACCACTATTTAGGTACATTTTTATATGAGACTGGTATCGGGGTCGAGCATGTTATTAATGTTGAATAATTATACTCGTAGATATTATTATTTTTCTTTGAAAGGAATTAAAGTGCATCTTCGGCATATTTTTTTCTCTCGCTCGCTGCATAAGTGTTTGTTGGTTCGTCCTTTTATTCAGTTGTTTATGCAGACAATTTACACACTGTATAAGTCACTGTCGTGGCTATGTGGCTGCTCGCCGCGGTCAGTCTAGTGATGGGAGACCGTTTTCACATACCCCTCCGTGCTTCTGAAGGCACGTTAAAACGTTGCTCCAGCGCCTGTCCTCCGGTCTTGTCGGTCTGCCGTCCCAGTTAGGGAATAGGGAGTGCACCTGTGGTACTTGTGAACTATAATATTTCCTGAGTAATTGGCTAGTTTTCGGTTGGAGATAGGCCGCCGTGACCGAAATTCGGGAGGAGAACTTTATTATGTCATTGTCAAAGTCTTAAATCAGTCAGTCAGAAGTAGATAATTATTTTAATACATCTAGTTATTAAAAAGAGACAAACTTTCAATTAAAATAATACAACCGTCATTATCGTAGGTTCGATAATGCTAATGAAAATAACGGACACTACAATTGATTAAATTACGCAGTAGGTATCTACGGTACTACGATACGCTCGAGACGTGAGAGATTACCGTGGAAGACCCCAATACGACCTTAAGATTCTGATACCCCTTTGATCTATAGAAACAGTATTATGTCTATCGTCACTTATCGTAATTTTTCACGAGTGAAACACGTTTTAAAAGATAAGAAAAAGTAAAGGAAATAAGTAGAAGTAAAAGTCATGTTTTTGACTGACGTTAAACCTAGTTGGTGACCTACACCTATCACTTTTTAGCCACTAGACCTACGTTAGGCATGCGGTATAGAACACATAATTCTGCGTACTTAACGCACTTTACACGTGTAATTTGTAAAGAGCCTAATTCGCACGTAATTTATTTATTTATTTATTCATATAATAAAGTAAGGAGTCATATTATAGTACATACGTACATAAAGTCACGCCTGTTTCCCAGAGGGGTAGGCAGAGACCACGGATTTCTATTTCCTACGATCTTGGCATGCTTCTTTTGCCTCATTCACTAGCATCACATTCCTCATACACGCTCGTCGGTTAAGGACAGGTACTCTTCACTCGACTTATATTATAGTGCTAACAGGAAACTTTTATATAACTACTTATAACGATTTACAAGCAATTAACACCATAATTCATACGATATACCGAGTATTATATTAATGACCACAAAGCTGTGACAAAAGTCATAAACCAGAGTACCATTATCACCGGGTTCTGTATCGACTTTGTATGGATATTTAGAGGGCTACAGAGTTTTCCTATGAATATAACAGGACTATAGATATTATTAAAGTCCGTGGAAGTTGTGGACCCGTATCGCCTTAAACTATTCGGACCTGCAGACAGTTCCTAACTGGGAACTTCGACTCACTAAAATCGACAGACTGACACGAACTTAGTTTTGTGGTCCTTATACCGTTGACGAAACTTTGCTCTTACTTCCTCCTTTGGTAACTTCGATAGTTCGTATTAGTAAAATTTAACAATCTCTCGACTATGGCTGGTGCCAAGTTTATGGTACCATCATAATTTGTGTTAAGGGTTTGATTAACAGCTTAGTTATGATACTTATGACAGTTTTAATAGCGTCTATTCCACTAATTTGTAGATAAGTACTAGTTGTAGCGAGGCAATACAGCCCTTATTGCCTTATGTAATTGTAGCTGTTTTGTAAAAAAATAATGTTTTCGATGGACTCAATAATTTCGAAAATGGAAAAAGCCACTCGTCGTCTCTCCTACCTTTAAAGACTGAACTGAATTCAGACTGGGCTCACCCACAAGTTAGTCATAACGACCATTATTTGAGATGTAACATTATTATAACAAAACACGGTCGTCTCAGGTCTGTGGATGAATGTTGAACAAACAGAACTTGTGTTCGGAGGTTCAGACGTTAGTTCTTAGCTCTACGAGCCAGTGTGTAGTGTGTACAGAGGCGAGAAACGTTCACACATTTATCTTCAAACGTATAATTATTTAAGTAATTGTTATAACTGTTATATGGCAGGCCGTGTACATACAAATGTGTTGTGTATAGAGTGAGTCTCATTCATAACGTACGTGTGTGTGGGTTGGGGCAATTACTTGATTCCGTGTTGTCGTCATTATGGTTTGTGTTTATTCTGTTTTAGAGTTCCTTAAAACTAAACTTTTTTAGAATAAAATAAGTACCTACCTTTATATTATGAAGCTGTTAATTTGTAGGCGATTATTTCCATCTCCTAATTAATTGCTCACAAACTGACTTAATAACTAAACAATTAAAACTACTTAGTTACTTATATTTAAGTTATATTTAAAGGTTAAATCCGTGAACTGATGTTAAAACAAAAACGTGACGCCTAAAGTTAATTATCCAAAAAAATATAAAATTTAGTTATTGACTAGGTAATTATTTGTTAAATTGATTAAATAATACTATAGTTACAGAGAAAACTAGTTATAAACTGCGGTTGCGCCTGCGCACATCTTGTTATGTGTCATGTAGACAGTTGCAAATTATACTGTTGTGCTTGTAATGCGTGGGAATCATATCATTGTGTCTGTAATATACGTGCGCGGTACATATGTGCGACCATAGCTCATTCATAAGCTTTTATGTCGTCAAAGTTAAAATTATTATGAGCTATTAACGGAAGCTTATATGTGTAATATGAAATAATATTGCCTAGTAATAAAATATTTTCCTAAAAAATAATAATTACAAAGACTAAAGAAACGAAGGAGTGCTAACATAAAACTGTTATTATTCCCCTTTTAAATATTTTACTTTTATCATCTACACATCTTATATGTATTCCGTCTTCACCTAAGTCGCTTTAGGTAATAAAATGCTAGCTTGAAAATATCTTAGCAGTTAGTATAAAGTGCAAACTGTTCTTTGTTCTGTTAGACGGCTGATTTTTAGTTCTTACTTAAATAACTGCCCCCTTACCATGACCCCTTAAAACAGTACAGTTTACGATGTGGAAGCGAGACGCCGCTACGTGAAGTTTAATGCGGCGTCTCGCTTCCACAACTTTAAGAGCTCATGGTAAAGGGGCTGTTTATCACAATTCAATCGCTGATGAATTTTTTTTTTTTTAAAAAACGTCGCCCCACACTAGGAATTTCTCCTGTATCGTGGGTGCGTTTCACAAACATGAAATATCACATACACAAACACCCAGACTCGGGACAAATATCTGTGGATCACACAAATTTTTATCCCGTGCGGGAATCGAACCCACAACCCCTAGCGCAGCAGTCCAATCGCTTAGCCACTGCGCCAATCAGGTCGTCAATTTAAGTAAACTGATTAGAATAATAATAACTTTCAAAACTGACTAGTAGGTAGTTTGATCTCAAGATTTTGATATAACTAAACCTAGACAACTCGTATTCTTACTTAGATTATGTATCTAAGTTATATGACTCAGCAAGGTTGGCTACTAGGGTCGTGGGGGATTTCCCGGGAAACATATCGATACACCCATACATAGACGTGTCAGTTTCTTGGAAAGAGTTATGACAACATTTTAAACATTAAGTGTATGTGAATTTTCCATTTGCATATTATCACCCCTGTACCTGAAGGTCTTTGCACAAAACTTTCAAAGTCTTCTGTCAAATTGTCAAGTAATTACGGTAAACTATATATTAGTTACTTCAGAAATATGGTTTTTTGACCTTAAATGGTAATATAAATGATAAAAGATGGATAAATCAACTATCTACTATTCGAGTAGTAGGTTATAGTCACCTCTGTAGGTAACCTTATTTTGTTTGTAATTTATTTGCTGCCTTACTGCATGTTTAATATTGGGTATTGCTTTTCCATCACCTTTAGTCAATCTTAGAATTACTTAGAAAGTACGCATGGCATTGAAAAGGTTACATTCAGGCACTGGTATTGCACTCGCAGCCTCGTACATATCTTTGCTTGTTCTTGTTTTTATTACGTCTAGCAGTGGTTCCTAAGCTATCTAATGTTACAATGCATCACAACCTCGATTGTATAACATCCCCCACCTGCACAGTAACGGATCGCGCGGACTATCGCTTCCTCACGCTAGTGTCGTGCGTTTTGCCCACAAAACTGGACGTGTACAATATGTGGCCATGTGTTAGATTGTGATAGTGTCCTGTAATGAGGTTCTAAACGAATTGGCAGTAAGTACAGTCATCAATAACGGTTTTTATCGAGAAAGTTGTTCAACATCTCGCTTTTTTATTTAGTACTGACGCGTACGACAGTATTTCTGTTTAAACAGTTTGGTGCCTGTTTGCATGTTGAAGAAAAGTAGATCAGCTGGTTTTATGTTTATTATCTTGCTCAGCCTGCGGGTTGTGTGATTCACTTGAATTGCGTTTTAAAGACATTAACATATTTCACCAGACTCAAATATCTAACCTACCAAGACCCTTTCATCCCCTAGCGCTGCCGACCGATTTAATTACCATTTGGCCAGATTGTTTCAATCTCAGATTAATTATTGACGAAACTATACTGAAATTGGTCATAATAGCAATAATCTATAAATGAAACAAAAGTGAATCAGCTGTTTACGCGTCTACCCACAAGTTGTGTTTGCTCGGTGACATTAGCCAGTTTCAATGGCAACGGGATGCGTAAAATGGTTGTATCACGAATTAATGAGACCTGCATGCGGTCACGATGTACTTAAACAGTACCTATAATGAAGCCTGTATAGTGCATAGGCGTATAGAGCTTATCTACTGAAAGGTAGACTGTTTTATATCGATCTTTGTTCACTAAGTTTATTACAAAATCATTATTTGTAAATGGGTCTGGTTCATAACATCGACAGTCACTACATCGACGGTCGCTGTATCGACAACGCTCCATCGACGGGTTAATGAATCGACAGTACTCTAAATCGATGGTACACTACATCGACAGTACACCAAATCGATGGTACGTTATATAGAAAGTACACTAAATCGATGGTACGCTACATCGACAGTACACCAGATCGATGGTACGTTATATCGACAGTACACTTAATCGATGGTACGCTACATCGACAGTACACCAGATCGATGGTACGTTATATCGACAGTACACTTAATCGATGGTACGCTACATCGACAGTACACCAAATCGATGGTATGTTATATCGACAGTACACTAAATCGACGGTAGGCTACATAGACAGTACATCAAATCGATAGTATGCTGTATCGACAGTATAAAATATCGATAATAGGTTGTATCGTTGGTACAGCATATCGATGGCACGCTGCATCGACTGCCCGACCCAAGCCAGATTGAAATAAAAAACAAAAGCTTTTTTAAGGTATTTAATCACTATTTGTTCATTTTGTTTAATGATTGATTCTTATGTAACCTTTGAGTATCTTTAGTTATTATAACAACAACTATATCATTGATTCATGTAATTTCAATTAAAAACAAAAAATATCCAAACCATTAGAACTAGGGATTTAAAATACTGTTATTGTTTATAATCCACCTATAGAAAAATTTTAAACCAATAAGGGAATCCTGACAAATTTAATTTTACACAAACAATTTCTTAAAGGGATTTCTAGTAAGACTAATCTTTAAAGATAAGTGTTACTAGCAATCCCTTTATGAAATTTTAAGACAGGTATACTGCTTTTCTGTTCAATAAAATGCGAGATAGCATTCTGACTGTCTCGATTTTTCTTTTTAGGCGAAGGACCTATAGTACAAAAAAATCTTGTGTGGCCAAGCTACAATTATTAAAATATGTTTGTATGCATGTACTACCTACGCTAAAAGAAACAAAATTATAATTACTTAAAATAACAAGTATGATATGTATGTGTAATTTTAAAAATGTTCACATTGTAGACTTTAGGATTAAGATTTATGTTAAAAATTGTATGTAATAATATGGGTTGGATACCTGAAATAAAATATTTTTATTATAAAACATTTTATGTGGGTTACTTAAATAAAAATCGGGCAAGTGGGAGTCGACTCGCGCACGAAGGGTTCCATACCATTATCTATAAAAATGGCAAAAAATCATGTCTGTTGTATAGGACCCCCCTTACATTTTTGTTTTATTTTAAATTTATTTATAAATTTTTAAAGTGTATATATTACTCAATATTCTGTGAATATTTCAAGCGTCTCCCTGTTGCCGTTATCAATATCGAGCAAAAAAATCACCTTTGCTGTGTGGGAGCCCCCTTAAATATTTAATTTATTCTGTTGTTAGTATTTGTTGTTATAGCGGCAACAGAAATACATTATCTGTGAAAATTTACCACCAATTTTGCACAAAGGTACTCAAAGGTTACATAAGAATCAATCATTAAACAAAATGAACAAATAGTGATTAAATACTTTAAAAAAGCTTTTGTTTTTTATTTCAATCTGGCTTGGGTCGGGCAGTCGATGCAGCGTGCCATCGATATGCTGTACCAACGATACAACCTATTATCGATATTTTATACTGTCGATACAGCATACTATCGATTTGATGTACTGTCTATGTAGCCTACCGTCGATTTAGTGTACTGTCGATATAACATACCATCGATTTGGTGTACTGTCGATGTAGCGTACCATCGATTAAGTGTACTGTCGATATAACGAACCATCGATTTGGTGTACTGTCGATGTAGCGTACCATCGATTAAGTGTACTGTCGATATAACGTACCATCGATCTGGTGTACTGTCGATGTAGCGTACCATCGATTTAGAGTACTGTCGATTCATTAACCCGTCGATGGAGCGTTGTCGATACAGCGACCGTCGATGTAGTGACTGTCGATGTTATGAACCAGACCCTTTGTAAATACATACAGATGGCACTTGGATATAAAATATTTTAAAAATTATAAGATTTGAAATTGTCAAACGACTGTTAAACATTCGATATTTTTAATATTAAAGCATATTTTATTTAGATTTTAATGTTAACTAATTTAATCTTATTAGTTTCTACAACTTCATGATCTCATAACGTGAGAATTTTGTGCGCCAATAATATTATTGACTAGACACAGCGACCTACTCAACCTATTTTTAAGAACACGTGTAAACTGTGTTCTACAAAATAAAAACTTGGTTTTGAGGAAGAGAACAATATCGTTTTCTTAATTTTACAAAAAAAAATATCTAAATGCAATATAAGTAGGTATGTATATCCGTCTTATTAGTAGCTCATGGGCTGCTCTCTCCAGAGATCTCGTTTCGAAGCCTGCATTCGTATGTAGACAATAATGATTGATTAGAAGAATTATACACTCAGCTGAAAATATAGGATGAATCTGAGTTTAAACTAGTTTGTATAGGTTCAAGTAGTCATAAGAAAGGTTCGATGACTTCTCTAGTGCACTGGCCAACTGTAGCGAAACAGGGGAGGCAAGTACTATATAAGCATCATCAATAAAATAATGTAAAGCCAACATAAGTTTTGAAGGAGGAAAGGAGAAAAAGGATTCGTAAAAAAAATATGTTTGTACCTGTAAAGATTAATGTAGGAAAAGGACAACAATATTTTGTTAAATATTTAGTGTTCAACTATATGCGCTCTCATTTAAAAGCTTTTTTTTGTTTACATAGGTATATGTATTTTTTTAGTACTTTGATTGTAACACGATTGGATTCAAATCAAACTATAGATTGATTATTTTACGCTCCCACGATCCAGAGCTAAATTCTATAGCAACTGCTAAAAAAAGCCTCTTGGCAAGCTAACTGAAGGACCTGTTATATCGCTAAGACAAGTATCGGGTAATATAAATGAGTCATAAGGGTGAATCGGGTGGAACAGGTTGTTCTCCCGAGCCAGGGGTTAATAACCCGCTGTTACTTAACATACAATCTTGCTTTAGCCCCTACCCAAGGTATTATTACATGTATTCAGGTGTTCTACAGGAACGCAATAGCGCATCGTATTCATTTTAATTTGAAACTGTTTCGATTGTTTAGTGAAAGTGCTGAAACTGTCTGAAGAATCACTGAAAACAAATTTTTATTTGGAGTTTGTTTTTTGTCATTATTTTGTACTCACTTATGATATTAGTTATAGACATAAGTAATATCTGCAACATAAATTATAGATATATAGCGCAGTAGCAGTAGCACAACTGGTCCAGAGTGCTTTGTGATACAGAATGATTCGGTTTCTAAAAACATACCAAGATAATATTAATTACACCATATATTTATGCTTCAGGGAACGCTACAAAATATCTACACAAGCAAATAAAATAAGCTAGGCCTTAGTGATTAAAAAAACGACACTCTTTCGAACACGTCATGAATTAAAAAAGAGCTTATTAAGTCGTATATAAGTAAGTAAGCACTTACATATAGATAGGCAGATTAAGCAGAATCCGTTTGTTACGAATTTAATGAGTCACTTAAAAAAATAAAAAAATTGTTTTTACAACCACATAACCAGCTTATTTAATGAGGTATACTAACGTGACATTTTAATTATAAAGTCACGTAAGAATGTCATTTTTTGTTGTTGGTCTCAGAATCTGTAGAATGTATGTGTAG
Organism: Abrostola tripartita; assembly: GCA_905340225.1. NCBI lineage: Eukaryota > Metazoa > Arthropoda > Insecta > Lepidoptera > Noctuidae > Abrostola > Abrostola tripartita. The sequence continues at coordinate 6,628,920 of HG996494.1, forward strand.
CAGTATTATTATCCGAGTTATAAAGGCGGTGCAGACGAATATTATTTAATAACATGCTATTATATTTGTTAATAGTTTCTGCGCTGATCTGGCTATTAATAAATTGTACTAACTACTACTTGGTCTGTAGCTACATACGTGAAACGAGTAGGTGCCGAAACGAAACCGTCTAATTAGTCTATTCCTGTTTTGACTTTACTGCGGCATTACGATTGTAGAAATTTGTATGTAATTAAATTTCATTAAAATATTTTATGAAATATTGTATAATTTTTGTAGGTTTATTTTTACTGCAATTATTACACTAACCTATAGCATTATTATGTATGGGTGGTTTAAAATTGTTTTTTTTTTAATGATAAAGGAGAATTGGGTTTAGTTTAACTAACTAATAACCTACTACCTACCTGAGTGTAGTAGACTACTTATACTTAGACGGTTTATTTTTGTAATCCTAATATAATAATTGCATCGTTTTGAGTAGCATTTTTACTTACCCGAATGCTATGTACCGTTGTCAACTAGCTTTGTTTAATTTATGTAAACTGTGATGAGTCAACGGTAAACCGCGCGAACGTGCTTAGTGGTGTACAGTCAGCAACAAAATTGTTTTGACTTGTTTTCGTGTTTTGGTTAAATTATCGTCATGAGTTAATTGATTCGTGTATGAGAAAAACACTAATGAATTTATTATTAAACTCTGTAGGTACTTAGTAATTATTCAACATTGTCTGACCCAGAAATGGTTACTTATATGTGCGCAATTGTAAATAACAAAATCAATAAATGTATCGAGTCTGGACGAAAACATCTGACAATCTGTTTTAATTTCATTCGCATAACCTATAAGAGGTTTACTTCTTACAGCGTTGTGTTGATTTAGCTGTAAGCACCAGCAGACTCAATAATGACTCAGTGTCGCGAGTAGGTAAACGGCACGTGTTGCCCTATTTACTGACATGCAATTCATTAGTGATCACTGTAATCCATAATGATCTCCAAGACCAAAGATGCTTAAATAAAATGGTGGCAATAGATCAATGTATCAAAATCGAGTCACGTTCTCTTAAACAATCATTGTCGCATCTCATAATTGTTTTCGTTTCAAACGATGTTTGATGTGGGTACTTATATTATTTAGTCTGCGTGTCTAAACTCAAGTATTCAATTACTATCTTAAAACTATGCAGTGATCGGCACAAGTATAAAAACCATAATTATTTTTTTACTAAATTGAATCTTAGATGATTGTACTTCGATGATCATAAATCTAGTTTTACTAAAAGTTAGGTATGTGCAATTAAGTTTGTCTGTGATGGGTTTATAAGGAAAATTATTGCCAAAACGTTCGAAGAATTCAGTGTTAGTATTCAGGTATTTCTATTAAGTTTTGAATGATGTTCAGGGTTATTATTCTAACAAAAAAGAATCAATTTTAAATGCTAACATATAGACATATTGTTTTAATAATAGAGGCTTTTTTAACTTAGCATGTCTGTGCAAGGGGAGCTGAGTCTGAATGTGATGGATCTGGGATTAATACAAACAATTTTATCTGCACCATGTTCGGAATTGACTAGAAGGTTTTGTGAGCTAATGATCTATCACTAACTCACAAAATCATTTACAAGTGAGTGATTCACCTTCCTAGCTTTTATTAAATGATAAGTTATATTAATAGATAATAAGTTGTTTAAGCAGAATAATATTGTTAGTACAGTAGTTACTTTGTAAAAGGGTATGATGGGGTTGTCATATCTCTGATAAAAACCACAAAAAAAAAATAGAAAAAAAAAAATGTCTGTGCAAGGGATAAAACACGATTTATCGGAAAGACACGGATAAATCAAAGATAGAACCTAAAATAATGTGATATTTACATCGGTTATTTTATATTTTAGTTTAATTTACAGTTTTTTAACATCAATAGTAGCATAAAGTTCTTTTAAGTTTTGTCGATGACTGTAAAGGCAGTGACACTCAAGCTTGTTGCAAGTTGTCTTGTCACGATCTCACGACATAGTACCTAAATAATAAGCCAAAGATTATATTATTATCGTAGATGTTATAGAAGGTAGACAAATCGAGTTGTATAACATTTGACGTCAAGTGAGTAATACTAGTATTTAAGCTTGCCAAGCAGAATATTAACAATATATTTATTTGGTCTGATATTATACTTAAAAGCAGAAAACACACTGAAAATAATTTGATACAACTTATGTTGGTTACAGTACGCTCAGTGACAGTCAAGCTTGCAAGCTGTCTTGTAGCACACAAGTAAATATGAGTCAAAGATTGGTAAAGTAGACGTGAAAGTTGGTATTTGTTAAGATTTTGGCAGTAGTTATAAATATATTAAATTATTATCAGTAAGTGAGAGTTGGGAATAATAAAATGGCTAAGTAGAATTTAAAAGAAAATTATTTGGCATAAAAATATTTAAAAACATGAGAAAATGAGTTAGGCTTTAGTTAAATTCCTTCAGATTTTCATCTAAGAACTTTTGAGAGACTATAAAACATTTTAAATCCAGATATGACACATTACACAACACATGTATAAGTATAAAAAACAATCAGTTTAAAGGTAATTAATAACATGCCAAACAGCATGCCTATCAAAATTAAACAAACGACAACCGTAACTGTAAGTAAAATCACATCTCCAATCAATGACACTCAATAAAATCTATGGCCGAATCCGATACCCTTTATCGTTATGCGCATGTGTGGGTGGATAGCGAGGCTGTGCAAGCGCCGAGCTCAGTCATCGGCCGGTCAGACGCGGCGACTGGCCGTTCCATTTTCCAATTCGCCAACCAGAAACATTCTTTTAAATTTATTTTAACCGAAACGCGAACTTTAAATGACGGATTTTTAAATTAATTCAGAAAATTAAAGGAGGTATGTTCTTATTTAATTTTTAATATATTGTAAACTTGGATTGCGTGTAAAGTATTTGTTATTATAAATATTACTGCGTTTGTTGATATTCGTTCATTGATTTGCGATACTTATGGTTTTTCAATTAGATGTAAAGTATCATGGTTACATAAATCTTTATGCATGGGTACGAAGCACCGAGTAAATATTCTTATCTCGTAAAATAAATAATTGATCCTAACTTTCAAACTATCGCGTTGCAGGATCATAATAAAACTCAATTACAACACGGGAATTAACGCAACTCGATCGAAACGTCAAGCCAAAATTATAAACATGTGTTTCGTGTTAATTCCCGTGTTATATTTTTTTATTTTATTTGATAGCCTATTAAATCCTATTTATTGAAATTAGTACTGATTTATTAGGCGCTAATTAAAATATTTTTCTATGTGATTTAACTTAATTAGAATAATTTGTAAAATCATAAATATAAAATAAATCTAGGAACTCGATGTCATTATTTCGACAAATGCATGCGCTGAAAATCCTCAAAAAACATTTTTAAGGATTAGTGTACAATAATATAGTCAAATTTGTTTTCAGAATAATGCTGTTTAAATATTTGTGAGATTAAAGATTTTCCTTTGAAAAAAGCTAGTAATTTAATTATTGGAGAACATTAAATTTTTATTTTATTTTAGTTGACTGATAAGAGTAGTTTAATTTGCATTTTCCTTGGTCATTGGAAGTCTATCTTGGCTTTTTTACGGCGGTACTTAAGGCAAGTACATTAATTAATCAATCGTAGATAAAATTTTAGTACCGTGGAAACAGCCGGCAGCCTAATGATTTTAATGATTTTTGAATGCTTACAAACTGTAAAATTTTTCGTCAATATTTCGATTCGTTATATTAACAAAAATATCACTTTTAGGTTCATTTTGTTTTATTTTAGATGAAACGTTATAATTACATTATCTAATAAAAAGCACTTACGTAAAAATACTTATGCGACTGTACGTAGTTCATCAAAAGACCTCTAAGTTCTGTAAACCGATAAAAACTCTACTTTACTGAAATTTGTACATTCCTTTCTCACTTCATCTCCATACTGCATGGTTGATTCGTAGAGGAAATTGAGGAAAGAAATATATAAAAACAATAATTTATTCCTAACTGCGTCTAAAAAGCAGGTGAATCAAATTGGATGAGCTCTACGATAATAATGATCATGTCTCTAAATCTTTAATTCAATTTTGATATTCCTAGACGGTTGGGCTAACTGTACGATGTTTACTTCTTTCCAATATTCTGTGATATCATTAAATAATAAACGGAGGTCTAACAAGCCGGTGCCATACGCACAGGCAAATTCAAATAATAGTTCAGTTTTGCATGTGTTACAATGTAACTTTAAAAAAAAATCTAACATCTTACAAAATCTGTTTAGAAATTGCAAGGACAAGCTCTCTAATAAAATAATCCCCAAAGACATAGTTTTGCACTGTCACTTGCAGGATATGTAAAACATCGTACACAATATACCTATTTTTATATAATATTGCTTTTACCCGCAACTTAATCGGGTTTTTTCGAGCTGAGCTTACCTAATGAAAGAGTCCAGGGAAAAAAATCCTGGGGCTCAAATTATCCTGATAAGAAAATTGGTTTACTAACTTTTTATTTTTAAAATTAATTTTTTATATTTAAATTGGTTTCGCCGTGTAAACAAGGGGACAGAAAGATGTTTTTGAGTTTCGTAGAACCGCGTTGTTCTAGGTATTAAATAAACATAACTACTACTGAATTCAATACAATCTGCAATAAAAAACCAGACGTCTGTCAACACATTGTATTTTTATGTTGCAGTAATTGAATACCGCATTTTATTAGTTAACTGTAGCGCCATGTGGACTTAATCAACAGTTTTTTTTATCTTAATTGTTTTTATATTATAGGGACTCATTTAGATAACCGGCATGGTTTGTGTAGCCCCTAATATTTATACCGGTTAAGATCTTCATATACCCCATTCATCATTAACAGACGTGCAAATAACGTTGAGTGATTATAATTTTATATTGTCACATAATTGTGATTCATCATCATCATCATCGTTCATCATCAGCCAAAAGACGTCCACTATTGAACATAGGCCTCCCCGTTTAAGCGGGGGGGTTGCCATAATCCCCACGCTTGGCAAGCGGCTTGGGGATCGCAGTATTGGTGGTGAAGTTACAGAAGACGCTGCTGCCCATCTTCTGGATTTTCCCTTAGTCGCCTCTTACGACACCCACGGGAGGAAAGGGGGTGGTCGATTCTAGGCCGGATACCACACGGCACTGTGATTTGTGAATTTAATTGTGATTAGGATAAACTAAATAATTGAATCAATACAAGAACCTATTGCTTTGATATTTCTCGCTGCACTTTGTCATTCGTTTACAATTCGTAACACTTAATTGTTCAACCGTAAAATGCATGCAAAAAAGTTGCAGCTTGCCGATCCAATCTAAGGACATTGCCTTCGCATCTCAATACCGTCCGTTAGCTTTTTATTTAGAAATTATGCAAGATATGGCGCCGTGTCAGCGACCCTGACTTGATGATACCAGTTTTAAAGTCCCGTAGCGAAGGGTCTAACCATCTAATGTATTCTGTAGCATGGAGATTAAATTGCGATTCATTTTTATTATTGGTTGGATTTATATAGTTAGCAATTGACGACCTGATTGGCGCAGTGGCTAAGCGATTAGACTGCTGCGCTAAGGGTTGCGGGTTCGATTCCCGCACGGGGCAATAATTTGTGCGATCCACATTTGATTGTCCCGAGTCTGGGTGTTTGTGTGTGATATTTCATGTTTGTGAAACGCACCTACGATACAGGAGAAATTCCTAGTGTGGGGCGACGTTTTTAAAAAAAAAAAAAAAATTATATGAATGGGTATTGACGAAGAAGGCTTTGCAGTAAATCGCTGTACCGTGCTACTAATATTATTAATGGCCCATGGTTAAAAATAAACTGCATAGATCGGTATATTAATTTGTTTCAGCTTATATAAATTGAATTGAATATTAAAATGCATTATAGCTCTTTGAAAAAACGTAGGTTGCTACAATACCTTAATCTACTCATTGTAGCAATTCTATTTTATTTGTGGTATTGTTTTAAAACCAACCTGCTATATGGTGAGTCATATATTTAAGTAGCATTTTCTAGTTAACATCATTTTTTCTATCCTTACTGCAGTCAGACTCGGTCAGTTACACCTCATATAAGCTAGTCAAAATTATAACGGGGATTACATGCGTAAGCGACATAGTACTTCACAGATGACACAATATGTATGAAAAACCGAATTATCCACGGTCTCTTCCAAAGACAATGGTGGCAGTTTTCAAGATGAGTGAGTCCTTGACTGTTTCGGTCCGACGCACATCACTGGTTCGGCATGGTAAGCCGACAGACAGTCATATTGTATGTACGTAATTCGCAACATCGTTATGTATGGGAATTTCCTGCGGTTTTTGTGGGTTAAGTGGCCTGTTGTCGTTCGGGTGTTGAAGAATAACTGATGAATGCAAGATGCAAGTATGTATTATAGTAACTTGTAACTGACACTTACAGTTCTTTATCATGTCGCTTTCGAAGGATTCCTCGTTGTTAACGAATTAGTACGATATACCTAGTTAGTGTAATTATGTAAACATACTTAATTAGAACAGCAACATTATATAAAAATACGTAACCATCATCAACATCAGCCGGAAGATGCCCACTGTTGGACAAAGGCCTTAGAACGAACCAATGAACCATAACTTGCCATTTTGCATCCTACATACATTGTTTTAATACTCATAATTTGTATACCCATCAATGTACGTGTAGGTAGTTAGATAGGTATTCATTTATTCAGTGTACAAATAAAATGTTTAACATAGATCAATTCTCATGTTAATCCATAGTTTTACTCTGAAGTTTCACTTATCATTGTCATACGCGTATTTTTGTTGATTAACAATAAGGTGTTATAATGTGATCACACGGTCCAATTAAAAACAAATCAATTTTGGCTATTAAAAGTTTTGACAGTTTATGAATGTCAAGATTTTTTGCGAATGTTTTGTCTGTTATTTTTACATGTAGTGTTATTTTAATATTAGTTTAATCTGTGTAAATTATTTATTAGTTTTACCTTCAATTAGTACAACGACTTTCCAATAATAATAGTGATTGGTTAGTGTGAATTTATACGCTTACTCTTTTAAGTTCTGCGACAAGTAAAGTGCTGTACTCAGAAATATGTTTTGAAAAGTTTGCTGAAATTATTTGTTGTTTATTATGCCTTACTACTTGTTGTAATGAAGACCTACTACATATAACTGATATTTATGTTAAATTAGCAACGTTTTGTAAAAATTCGCTTAGAGAAGCCGAAGCAAAGATCACACACGCAGAAAAAGAATTAAAATTAAACTATGAATAATAATTATGACTATTATAAAAAATTACCTAAAGCTCATTTACACGTTTGTGTCTACACATCATTATTACTGTACGTGTTAACAAGCCAAACTGCAAATGCCTGTGTTTTAGGTAATTAAAATGAAAGAAGCACTCTGTTTCGATATACATATGTACTTTTATTGAAAGTTATTACATCTTTACCATAATTTACAACACATTCAAATCAATTCTTATTCTGTCTGCCGGATAATGAAACCTCCGTCATAGTTTTATTTATAATGCATGATCAACAAAACCAATTTTGCCGTTATGTAGAAATTCGTAGCTCAACGTTTGACGTAACCGCAACTCGTGCGCTTTACCCGTTCGACAGCTGAACTGCACATAATGCGCATGCGTCAAACGTTCACGCTACGCATTCGTAGAACAGCCGTTCACGCTAGATGTAGGTACTGCTATAGCGGAACGTATTCGGCATTGTGTCTAGGTAGCTACTTGATTAGTTGAGGTAATTTAATTTGACTTGAAAAAAAAAATCTGTACATACGTGATTGATTTGACTTCATTAATGTCATAATTATAGGCAGAGTCGCATTTACAGTTTGAGACCCTAAGGTTTACCTCTTTCATATTGTACACTCTCATCACATTATTCTAAAGTATTCAAATCTTATACTAATAACTAGCTTTTGCCCGCAGCTTCGCTCGCGTAAAGAAGCCATCTATTGTCAACATTTAGAACTAAAATTATTTTGTTCGTCTTAATTTATTCGTTCCATTAGGTACTGATAGGTTCATAGTAATACATTTACATCCTCTATCATCCCTTATTTTATCCCCATGGGGGTTGAATTAATCAAAATCCTATATAAGTAGACGTCTTCATCATGGTAGCTTCCCTTACGGGTGGAATTTATCAAAATCCTTTCTTAGGGGATGCCTACGTCATAGTAGCTTTATGCATGCAAAGTCTCAGCCCGATCGGTTTAAAATAGACAAAGTTTCATACAAACTTTCATCCCCTATGTTATCCCCTTGGGGGTGGAATTTATCAAAATCCTTTAATAGGGGATGCCTACGTCATAACATCTACCTGCATCCCAAATTTCAGCCCGATCCGTCCAGTGGTTTGGGCTGTGCGTTGATAGATCACTATGTCAGTCAGTCACCTTTGAGTTATATATATTTAGATGGTTTGTAATTAACTTTCAGACGATGCTTAAAATCGGCGGCGGAGCCTTGCTGGTGGCGGCCATTGTCGCGGTGTTCGTGGTCGCCACGCAGGGCCGCGATCCCGACCTGGAGGCACTGGAGCACGAGGGCCGCGAGTACATATTCCAACTGGACAAGGCCATGGGAAAGAGGAAGAACAAAGTCAGTCTCTCCGAGTGGGACTACACTTCAAATATAACGAAAGAAAACGAGGAAAAATGGGTAAGTTCGATGGTTTCAATTCTATTATTCTGTTACTAGCTGTTGCAATTTCTGAAAAATTGATTTAGGCTTTAAGTTAGAAGATCAAACAAAATCTAGATTCTCTAGATGGAACATTCAGGCGGTAATATACCAATACCATTAAACAGTTTACAATACCCGAATCCAGAACATTCATAAAAAAAAAAGTTATGAATTCTGGGATTATTCGCGTCGTCAGAAAAAACGTGATTCAAAGTCACGCAATCAAAATCTGAAATCAATCAATATTCCGAGTTATAAAAATATAATTGTTCTTTGACATACACTGAACAAAATCCAATCTTGGTGGTGTGTTTAATTTTCAATGGGCATAAGTACATCAATCGTTACATGCGCGTTAATAAGCAAAATTCGTTGATTTAGAAAACACAAGTTTTAGATTTCGATAGCAAAACCGATCGGAACAACGCATGCATGGGTATTATATTATAAAAAGCAAATAGCTTATGAGAGCTTTTTAGTAGCTTAAAATGATACATTTTCGTAATAATAATGACTGTGAACTCGAACTCAATAAAACCATTTTGATTTCGAAAATATTATTTCATTTTCGTTGTTTAAACAAATTTTAAGCTTTTAATAAAAATAAAAATCTACTACCGCAATCTCATGACGCAGCGGCAAAATAAATAATATATACTGAGTTTTGTGTGGTAAAGATTCAATCGTCTAAACTTTTGCGAAACTGTACTAAGACAATACATAGTTACGAATTTAAAATTATGAATTCATCGTGTTTCAGATACAAATCCGCCTAGAATTATCTCAGCAAGAAAAAGTAGCTTGGGAGGAAACAAAAATGTACAGGTGGCAAGATTTCCAAGATTTCACTCTTCGGAGAATGTTCAAGAAGTATAGTCAGCTGGGAGTGTCGGCGTTACCTGATGACAAGTACAAAATGCTGATGCGGTCTGTGTCTGGAATGGAGTCAAACTATGCGACGGCGAAAATCTGCTCCTACAGTGACCCGTCTAAATGTGATTTGGCTTTAGAACCTGGTACGTGGTTTTTATAAATATATAATAAGATAATGGAATACTGTACGTAGGCTACATATAATTATATACTAGGTAATCGGTTATGTAAGTTTGCATTTATTGCACCTAGGGTTGGTATAAGCCCACATAGTTACTTCATTTGCAGCCATGCAGTTAGTGCGACTATTAAGACACTGAGTGAATAAAGCTCTTAATTTACATGGTGTGATCCGAGAATATAAATTCTATTCCCTCATATTATTTGTAATATAGTTTATTGTAAGTTGTACTGATTGTTAATTTCAGATATCACGGAATTGTTTGCAAAAAGTCAAGATCCTGAAGAGCTAAAACATCTGTGGGTAGAATGGCACAAGGTAGCTGGTGCTAAGGCGCGCACCAACTTCACCGAATATGTTAATTTATACAACGAGGCTGCTAAACTTAACGGTAATTATGAAAATTCCTATGCAATGAACGCTTGTTGTAATAAGATTAATAAAATTACTATTCTTACTCACTTATTTTTCCTGTCTCGTTGGTCTAGTGTTCGCAAAGCGCGACTGCTGGCCGTGAGGTCCTGGTTTCGATTCTCAGGTCGTGCAATTGTCTTTGGGTTTTTCTATTATGTAATCATCATTACGTACAATTGTGTCGGTTAATGTTAATAGGCTGCCGTCACCGCGGTTCAACCCGTATTACAATGGGAGTAGGGACCCCTGACATAACTGGCGAAATGAGGGTGTATTATATACCTCTGTCTAACCCTTCGAGGAATACAGACGAGAAGTTATGTAAGTAATGATTATTTTCCAGATTTCAAAGACGTCGCTGATTGGTGGCAATCGGAGTACGAAGTAGATGATTTTGAGCAGCAACTAGCCAAGCTGTGGGAGGATGTGAAGCCGCTGTACCAGCAGCTGCACGCCTACGTTAGAAAGAGGCTGAGGGATAAGTATGGAGACCAGGTTGTGTCTGCCCGAGGACCGATTCCTGCGCATTTGTTAGGTAAGACTTTCATGCTATTAAGAATCCAAATTTCATTTAATTTTGAAATACGAGTTTTTTATGTTTTTCATTTAGTAAATTTTTGTCTAATAAGCCATGGATCCCATAAAAATCCTAAAGAATTGTATACCTCTTAAGCATAGTTTTGAAAAATCATCAATTATATTTCAGGTAACATGTGGGCTCAAACTTGGAGCAATATTGAATCCTTCACCCGTCCCTACCCCGACAAAAAAGAAATAGATATCACGAACGCAATGAAAGAACAGAACTTCACTGCAATTAAGATGTTCCAAATGTCAGATGAATTCTTCAGGTCTTTGAACTTGACAGCGATGCCAGAGAAGTTTTGGAAAAACTCTATTATCGAGAAGCCAACTGATAGGGAGATTGTTTGCCATGCATCGGCATGGGACTTTTATGATGGAGAGGACTTCAGGTAATTTTTACGAAGTTGTATTTACGAAGGTTAGGGTACTGACTAAGAATATAAAAAAGTTTATTGACTTGTTGCTGTACAACTACAATTAAAAATGTAGTATCGTTTGTAGATGACGTATTACACAAAAAAGGCGTCACAGCAAAGAAGTGAAGAGTAAATCACATTATTTTGTAGTATAACAGATACATTAGAAAAAGTATTGTTTACGGCCATTGGTGACCGCAGCAGCGCTCAAAAAGATTTGAATAACCATATAAAGATAACATCGTTTTATCTTTCATTATTTTCAATAATTTCTTGTTATTCTTTGTTAGACTGCGAGTTATTTTCGTACAAATAATTCTTAATACCTCTTAATCATTCTTTATCTTTATCAACTGCATCACGATCTTCGGGTGGCGGAACATTAAATAAACAGTTTATTTTAAATTCAAAATTGCAATTCTAACATATCTGGCTTAATTTTGAAGGATCAAACAGTGCACAACAATAGATAAAGAATACTTTGAAACTACTCATCACGAAATGGGACATATACAATACTTCCTTCAGTATAGTCATCAACCATTCGTATTCCGGGATGGAGCTAACCCAGGTAATTAATATATATTTTTTATGCCAGGATCAAAATGTGTACATCGGTGAACAAAGAACATTTTAGAACAGTGCATCATGAAATGGGCCATGTACAGTATTATTTGCAGTATAGACATCTTCCGTTCCTGTTTCGCGAGGGTGCTAATCCAGGTATTTGTGAATTTGGGAACAGAATTCGCTTTATCATCACATGGATCTGGACTCTCTGGTGTATACGATTTCTTCTATATGGGGAATAATTATAATTATTCTGTTTTACTTCCGAATCATAATAATACCTATCTTCTTTGATCATTATATTATTATAGGTTAGGTATATTAATTTATTGATGTCATTAAAGTAATGAATATTATTTTATCAAATTTCATTTTACTCATGTAAAAGTTTTGTACTAAGTATTATACTATATCTTTCATCAGGTTTTATAACAGTATTTATAATAACTTTTACTTAGCTTTTTTTCAACTTGTGCCTCTTTTAAACTATTTGTTATTTACAAAGAATTTTCTCAAAAACTTTAATATTTGTCTTATATCGTGGTGATATTTTTAGGTTTCCATGAAGCAGTGGGAGATACCATTGCTTTATCAGTGTCTTCTCCTAAACATTTGCGTCGGGTTGGTTTAAGCACCGGCGATGCCGAAGATGAGCAGACTGAAATTAATCAGCTTTATAAAATGGTAAGAGTATATTGTAATGTTAATGGCTTTTTAAAGTTTATCTAAAATTGAATCAAAAGGAGAAGACGGAACAGGCCATTAGATTATGTACTCACATAAATTAAATAGGGTCTTCTACAACACAAGCTGTACAAAAGTGAAACGCTGCGCCACGGGTTTGAATTTAATTCCCTTCATGAGACAAATTTGATTCACAAATATTTGCTTCAAGTCTCCTTGCCTCGAGTGTAATTTTTTGTGTTGGTCACTTTTTTAAACATATTTTACAAAATATTTTTATTATTTTTTCAGGGTATAGACAAGATTGTGTTCCTTCCATTTGCTTATACTCTTGACATGTTCCGTTACGGAGTCTTCCGTGGCAGCACGCCTCCTGAGGACTACAACTGTCATTATTGGCGGCTCAGGGAGATGTTGCAGGGCGTTGAACCGCCTATTAACAGGACTGAGGAGGACTTTGATGCCGCTGCCAAGTATCACGTGTCAGCCAATGTTGAATATGCCAGGTACTAGCATTATGTCAAGTAGTCCTGAAAAACAATAGACGCCATAGTTAGTTATGAAAAAAGATACGCCCCGAATACACAACCTGCTCTCTTTTTGAAGACTGTTAAAAATTGGCGATTTGTAATTAGTTCAATGCTGTAACTTCAAGTTAAAGTCAAGTTCGTTCATCACTGATGTAGATGAACTACATCAGTGATGAACGAACTTGACTTTAAGTATTTTATATTTATTCATCGTGAATATTTGTATTTAGTAGTTAAAACCTATAAATGGTTGACTTTAATCTGTTCTCATTTATTCCGTAATTCATTTATTTAAACGTCCTGTTTAAAATGTTCTAGATACTACGTTTCCTTCATAGTCCAGTTCCAGTTCCATCGAGCGTTGTGTCAGCTCGCTGGCGAGTATGTGGCCGAGGACTTAAATAAGAAGCTGGTCGACTGCGACATTTACCAGAGTGTCGCTGCTGGAAACGCTTTGTCGTAAGTTGTTCAAGTTAAAATATAATAATATTAATATCTTAATAACGAGTAACTCTAATATTACTTAGGTATATAATTATGAAGACACAGAATATACAAAATATAATATTCCGGTTAAGGTATAAATAACAAAAAATATGTTGTCTTTTACAGTAACATGCTCAAGATGGGTTCATCAAAGCCGTGGCCGGACGCGATGGAGGCGCTCACAGGACAAAGAAGGATGAAAGCTGACGGTCTTCTCGAGTACTTCAGACCACTGCACGAGTGGCTGACGGCAGAGAACCAGCGCACCGGCGAATATATTGGATGGGAGCCCACTAAAACACGTAAGTATTTTTTGGATATGGTCGAAATTGTTTTTACAACACATATGAGTTAGTTCGCGCTCTTCGGGAAAGTTTATATTTAGCAGTGAACGCTAAGTAGCTGTTAGGGTTATTTAAAGAAAGGCACATTTAAAGAAAAAAAGAACATGGACATAACATAACATAACATAACATCACGCCTGTATTCCCTGAAGGGGTAGGCAGAGTAGAACATAAAGTACACCCACATTTCGCCAGTTATGTTGTAAGTCACAATGTAATAGGGGGCGAGCATATTGCCATCAACCGGGCACAAATCCAGACTCCATGCTGCTACTGAGAATTACCTAATGGAAAACTCAGTAACACTTTGCCCGACCCCGGATTTGAACCCAGGACCTTTTGCTCAGCAGTCGCGCTTAGCGACCACTAGACCAACGAGGCAGTCAAGAACGCAGCACGTAGCAAAGAACATGGAAATCTTGTAATTTTAAATAACAGTGATAGTGGCATTGCAAAACAAAAATTATTATCGCTATACGTTGTTACGCTATATGTTGTCATTCAAAGTCGTTGGCATGGCATTGAATATCAAAATGTCTTAAAGGAAGACGGGCGTTTAGACCTACCAATAACAACATGCGATATATCATTGGAAAGGATTTTTATATACTTAATTATTATTCTAGAGCTTCGTAGGCCAGCCTTCATATATTTTTGCCCATCCTCCTTCGAAACTTTTTGGAAAAATTCTGTTGATAATTTAAGTACTTAAATAATTAAACATTATTCTTACATAATTATTTTCAGAATACTGTACAGCGGAACAGCGAGCAGCGTTGAGCGCGAAACAGGCATCGAAACCAGAATCAAAAGAGCCAGAAGCGTCGTGACGCGATGAGTACTTACATCACTTAGTCTAATTTATAGCAGACAAGCAACACAGTATTCATAATAAACTTTTTTTATAAGGAATGCTTTGGGTTTTATTTGGACTCAAATACCCGTTTAATGTTATTTGTGTTACCTTCCCTAATCTTATTAACCAAATGTCTCCGATCAACGTGACTGAACATGAAAGCCATTTTCATATCGTTGGAGAAATTAAGACTTTCTCGTTTATTGGTTGTAAATAATACATACTAATTTGTTATCAATATAGTAGATATCTTTACGCGGACAGACTCTTAACAACTCGATGAGTACTAGACAATAATATATCCACGATAAAATGGATCAAGATCAAAACTGTCTGACTTATCGATTGATATGCCACACTTAAAAAACGGAGTTCAAAGCCCATTTACTGATAAATATAAAATTGACATGGGATATGTTTTATCGCTTAAACATTTGGGAGTTTTTTATGTTTTATGCTGAGTTTGACTCTGCTGGAATACGGGCTTAAGAAGATGTATAGCTATTGAAAGACAATTGTATAATAGTTTCTGATATAGAAAATTATCTGCCATCATATTTTTATTGACATCATCCAGAGTACAACATATACATGAATATTGTATCTATGTATGTGGCAAGACAAGATACATTTTGATTTAATATTGCTTAACTACAAACTATATATTTTAACAGTCCAAAGGTTGACATTACCTATAGGTTCATTTGTTTTCAAAAGTTTGTTTACAAAATATTTAATTCAACACACGTTAAAATGTAGTTTTGAGGAAAAATCGTAGAGAATTCATTTATGCAAAACAAACACGTTTGGAATAAAGCCAATGCCAAGTGCACAAGAAGCTTGTTGTGAACTAAACTAGTTTAACAGTACTACATTGCTTATTTATAAATTTGTTTTTCGTCTGGCTCTAACCAGATAAGAACCAAGTATTGTGACTTTTACATAACAGCACCAACGGCAAAGGTCTAAGGTTGCCACTTTCTGAGCCTGTTTCCCCTGATACCCTGACATAGTGTGCATGGTATTCCACCTATTCGATTGGCGACGCCTGATGAATGTGGAAGAAAAAAAACCAATTACGAGACTCAAGTGACTAATCAGGCGTCGCGCTGAATAATATGCAGGGTAGTTGGGTACAGTAACAAAATGCAGTCGTTTGATGATAATGGTATTTATTGCAATAAATCCAACATATTCCCATTTCCTAATTTTATCCCACGATTAAGAAGGGCCACTAGTGTTACCATAATATTATATTTTTATCCTGGCACAAGTTGCGGCTGGTCTTAGTTTTATTTACTTTCTTATTTCTAAGTAAATCTACCTTTTGAGAGGTAATACTTAAAATCAATAAGTTATGCTTAGTTTTTTTTCTTCTTTACCAGACACTATATATATAGTCTAGTAAAATCGATTATAATTCTGGGGTCACAAAAAAAGTGAAACCGAAATGCAATCAAAAATATGGCAAAATTGTATCATAAAACTAAAAAATCATGAACTTGTTTTAGAGCATAAAACAATATAAAAAGCACCTCCTTATACTAGATGACATGGTGAGACAAACAGAAACAGATTTCACATCGGTATACTTACATCTTACCATTAAATTTTATCATTCAAGAAACGTACCTATAAGATAAAATCGTATCACATCTTGTGTCAAGCAGCAGTTGTGTATCAGATAGCAGGTGGAACCAACCGGTGAGTGTAGTATTTTTTACTGTAATCATTCAAAGATAAATTGTTCCGAGACGATTAATAATAGGATTTCCTCCCTGTTCTTACTTCCAGTCACCGGGCAAATGAGTCGTTAAAGGTGTTGTACATCCTAAAAATGGTAAAGGGCTCACCAACTAATAGGTACGTGGGAGTAAGAAACAAAGGATAAGCGGTAAAATGTGGGTATTATTCCAAAGGAGTATACGCCTACTCCATCAGGGATTACTGGCGTGATAATTGATATTATTGCGTAACATTAGGTACCTATTTTATGTAAAGTTAAATAAAGCTCTGTAAGATGGGTTTCATTTAGTAGTGAAGAGGCACTACGAACAATACACATACATACAATTGCATACCAGAGGTTTTGGCATTGAATCTAGTAACAGCAGATTTAGGATTTTTTTGCTTCTTAAAAGTTGGAAACATCGGATGAGTCCCACAAGTCACAAATTTTAGGGTTTCGTCACGGACCTATTTTTTGTCTGATTTCAAGTGAACCGTTGCATTACACATATCAATTGGTTTTTTTTAATTGGCTGCTACTTTATAATAAAAATAAAAATTATGATGACGGATGATACATTTATAGATACTTCGCATCGACTGAGCGCCGACATGAACTATTGTGTACAGAACTATACGAATGGAAAATAGTCTTTATCCTATTCGTGAGTAGAAAAGTGAATTTAAAGAGGTGTATAATTGCACCGAGTGTCATCCGAGATGACCGTAATCTTACCAGCTGCCCATTGTTTGGTTGTGTTTGTGACGAAACAGAGCTTTGTGCACACCGTTTTAAGACATGTATTTGGGTAAAACTGTTTAAGAACGTTGTAGTGAATTCAATATTTTTATTGCTTCACGTAGAAAAGTTTCAGTATGATTTCTAAAGAACAAAAAAGAGTTATTGTAAGTATAGATTTAGTTTATAATTTGTTTCGTTTATTTTGTTTTGAAAATATGGACTAAAATTGAAACCAACTCGATTCCAAAATTGAAGACATTTGAATCGATATTGGTGGTTATAATTAAGCACTACAGGTAAGTTCGGGTATCTCAATATCATTTAGTTTTTTGTTTAGCCATCAACACCATACTAAATGGTAGCATCTAAGGTTATATTCGGCCCTTCAAATATTTCTTATCAGCACATAGTTACCTATCGATAAGTAATCAAGCTTAGATTTTCAGTCTTATGTAGCTATAGTACAGTCAGCATCAAAAGTCGATGACCATATTCAGATTTTCAAAATCACTGTACATTATATCACCCATAAATCGCTCAACAAGATAAGGCGCCAGTATTGAATGAACATCATTAAAGTTCAAAATTAACTGAACACTACTCATCAAAGGTCACTGAACACCATTTTGTCAAAAATTGCTGATCGTTATAATATCCGAAAACATCATAACATTCAGTTTTACAAAAGTCACTGAACAATATAAAATGCTTATTTTGGTTATCTAGTGTAATCACGGCAACGTCCAAAAATAACTTAACATCATAAATAACAAAAGTTACTGAACATTACTTTGTTTCGGATACGTGCGTGTAAACTTATACTATCAAAAGTAGCTGAACTGCAAACTAAAAAAGTGCTCGTTACTATCTTCAGAGTTATAAATCCAATCTTGTCCTATACAAACTAAATCATGTAAAAAAAAAATTAAATGGATGTAAATTTCGACTTTAACTTTCCAAAATAATTCTGTTTGAATTTATACCATCGCCGGCATCGCCATAATCAATGATTTTTTTAGTTGATTGAATTGTAACCTTATTCGTAAAGCAATAGGACTCATTTCCAAAAATCACGCAGATTCTAATCAAATTCATAACGTCGACTTAGTTTATCATTTTATAGTTACGATTGAATTAAAACCTAATATGTATACATATAAGACTCATTTTCAAAATTCACACAAATTCCGTTTTAATTCAATTCTTTGGGAAACATAGTTGTGGGTATTTGAATAACTGTTGTTAGAATGTAAAAAGAATATTTCTACTTAATTATCACTTTGTATCGGATGTAGACCATTGCGGTTGCAATTATTTATCATCTATAAATATTGTATTAGTTATCAATTGCGCTTTAGTGACAAATGAACATTATAAATAAAGATGGTATAAATTCAAACAGAATTATTTTGGAAAGTTAAATTCGAAAACATCCAATTTTTTTTTTACATGATTTAATTTGTATAGGACAAGATTGGATTTATAACTCTCAAGATAGTAACGAGCACTTTTTTAGTTTGCAGTTCAGCTACTTTTGATAGTATAAGTTTACACGCACGTATCCGAAACAAAGTAATGTTCAGTAACTTTTGTTATTTATGATGTTAAGTTATTTTTGGACGTTGCCGTGATTACACTAGATAACCAAAATAAGCATTTTATATTGTTCAGTGACTTTTGTAAAACTGAATGTTATGATGTTTTCGGATATTATAACGATCAGTAATTTTTGACAAAATGGTGTTCAGTGACCTTTGATGAGTAGTGTTCAGTTAATTTTGAACTTTAATGATGTTCATTCAATACTGGCGCCTTATCTTGTTGAGCGATTTATGGGTGATATAATGTACAGTGATTTTGAAAATGTGAATATGGTCATCGACTTTTGATGCTGACTGTACCTAAAGAACTAAAAGTTTCGAGTCTCCAAAAAAAGTATGATAAATTTGCTTAAATCAATTTCCTACTAAACTCAATAAAGAACATGTTCTTTGATATATTTAACTTCTATTCGGTTACAAAATGAGTACATCACTACAAAAATACACATAAAATTGTCACATATTTGACACAACATTTGTTACGCTTGTACTTCTACTGTTTAAGTTCCTTTGACGAGACAACTATTGATCACATTATGTAGTAAAACACCAATATAAATTATTAATTTAGACTGTTAAAGTAGGTACTTCATTTCATACAATTAGTAGGTACCTAGGTTGCTTATTTTACTGACTAGAAAATACTTATTTTCTATTAAAATTATAAAAAAAAAAATTGAAGAATAATTATTTATTATTGTTCTCAATGACGCACCTTTTCACTTTTCTAGATAACCTGGTGCTATAAATAACCATTGTGCAAGAAAAAACGTTATAATAAGTGAAGTTCACGAATCAGTTTAATCGACTGACCTTAAATTAAACCTGATTACATTTATCTATAAAAAATCAAGGAAATTATGTTGATTTACTTTATGATGTAGACAGGGTTGTTGTTCCTACTTATTTACATTAGTTATGTATCACGTACCTTACGGGGCAATGTAGAGTCAAAAGTTTACTACCTGGCCGTTACGTCTGTGTGTGTAAAGAAGCTGTGGGGCAAACGTACCACCAATTGGATTTGAGTTCCTCACGACATATGTACATCAAATCACCTTATCCTAAACGGATATGGCGTGATCAGCTTAACTTATTTGTGAAAAAAAAATGCAGTAAATACTATCCCACTACTTTTCTCTCTTTCTGTTCTTCTCGATGTTGATTTATACAAAAGAAGTTAAGCTGATCACGCTATCTCCGTTGAGTTCATATTACCGAGTATGGTTTCGTTTAGCATAAACCCATCCGTCAGTTCCATTTGCTTCGGCGACAATTTTTCCGTAACACAAAACATTTGAAATCCTAAAAGCATGACACTGGTAGGTAATTCATTTACATAATAATTAATGTTTTCAAGTATGGACTACTGATTTTTAGTCAACTGTGAGATGTTACTAGTTTTGTGTGTTTTTTGTACGATTATTTTGATAAAACATGCCCTGTGGATATTTTAGTCAAACCACTAAACGAGTTGTATTCGTAAGTAGAAGTGATTTTTAATTCGGGCTTGGTTTGGCAGCGATTTGCAAGGAGTTGGCAACGGGGAAGTTTATTTGAACAAAATAAATGGTAAGCCCTAAATGAGCCATTCAGTTTCTCTAATTATGTTTTTCGGTATTTAAGTATGAAAAAACGCACTTATAGTGCACGATTGATAAGTTAATAAAGACGTAAATAAAGCGTTGTTAATGTACTGGGATTTAAACTGCTACGAAAGAACAAATAAAAGAAATGTTTTATATAACTGTTGGTCAAAAAACGCTAGAATGATTAATAGTTGACATTATCCACTATAAGTAATAAGTAAGTTTCACTTCGAAACGTTCTTCACAGAGTGTATTTTATCGGTTTGACTAAAAAGCTTTAAATAAATAATTTAATGATTAAACTGATTGCAATTACAAAAATAGAGTCACATAAAACGCGTAATAAATCTAAAACGAATTGTGTACAATTAACTGCAATTCAGTATTTTAATGAGTTTTCTATTTGCTGTTGACTAATGTGTTTTTTTTACTAATTTGCTTTATACTAATCATTCAGGATACAAGAAAGTACATCATTCTACGCTTATTTATGCTCAAGTCCCCATCTCCATATTATCTTATATTAAGGTACGAAAGATAAATAAAATATGACATGTAGATTGTAGGTATAGTAACTGCATATGTGACGACCCGATTGGCGCAGTGGCTAAGCGATTGGACTGCTGCGCTAAGGGTTGCGGGTTCGATTCCCGCACAGGACAAAAATTTGTGCGATCCACAGATATTTTTCCCGAGTCTGGGTGTTTGTGTATGTGATATTTCATGTTTGTGAAACGCACCCACGATACAGGAGAAATTCCTAGAGTGGGGCGACGTTTTAAAAAAAAAACATAATTTATCCTCTTATTACAAAACAAACATATAATTATTTATGTATTTTTCAGAAGATTTAAAAGTTTTTGTTAACGTAGGTATAGTAGTTCGTAACCAAGCAGGCCAGACTACAGCATTTAAGAGACCTTCCATAAGTAATGATACTGTATTGATTTTTCGTAGCACCCTTGGCAGTCAGCTCCGCAACCGATGCGACGTGCTGATTGGCTACTCTCTATTCCACGGCATGATAGACTTTTCTAGAAACCTTTTAAAATGAGCTGAAAATACAATGAGAATCTGGGTAATTTGTTTTGTTCAGACGTCCCTAGATTACCAGTACAGCCAGTACTAGTCACATACAATGAGCCTAGGTAGGTAGTTCATATTTTTCTTAGACGTTCAGCTCAATTAGCTTTTAACAATATTGATACTTGGATCGTTGACCTTTCGATGTTGAATCCTTGACACGTTGTTTTGTCTGACTTTTTTGACTCTACCTTCAGTATTTATGCATTGATATGAGAATGTTTTGGTCATTGCCGTTTGTGAAACTGTGTGATCTTGTAGGTTGGTTAGTTTTTATGTATTTATTGTGCTTATCTTAATTGTATAATTTTAATGCCAGGTGAAGTCGTATTACAATTACATGCACTGTCAAAAATATTTTTGCTATAAATAGAATTGTAACAATGCATTTAAATCTTAGAGTGCATTTTTTATTCCTATTGTTTCTCAAACTACGGGTATCATCGACCATAGTAAACTTTAAGTTGATGATTGGATTTCACTTGGTCGTTTCTTTAATGTGAATAAGTGGACTGTTTAAACTAGTGTTGTTTTGGTTAGTTCCAATTTAGAAAAATATATTTAATTAAAATTGCGTACGAAACGAACCCAGAACACCTTTTATCTTTCTTAATCTATTTTGAGATTACTTTACTAGACTAGAAAAACTACACATTCTAAAGCTCAGCATTAAAAGGCGTTGCTAAAGAACCGTTACTCTATATTATGTTAATATTCGGAGGGTCTAATGGTTAAATATTAGGAATCGCGCTTCACTTTGAAATCCCTTACTCACTTTGAAGATACAAATTTTGAAGTAGTTGCTGTTTTACTGGTTCAATTCTGTTTAATCGTATTTCAAATATAAATACGTTATAAAGAACTACTGTGTCCTAGTCTATACGTAATTATATCAAAGGTGATATTGATTTCAGATGGTAATGAAGATCATCGGCGAGCTAGCCTTGGTGGGCGCTATTGCGTCCGTCTTTATAGTAGCTGCTAAGGGTCGAGCAGTGGAGAGGGCGGCAGAAGAAGCGGCTGGTAGAGACTACATGAGGTCTCTCGATGAGCTTATGTCAAAGGCGAAGAACAAAAAGGTCATAGCTTCGTGGGACTACGAGACTAATCTTACGAAGTACAATGAGGACCGGATGGTAAGTGTGTAATAATGTAAGACCTATCCTTATTTCATAAACCAAGCGTGGGGATTATGACTAACCCCCCCCCCCTTAACGGGGAGGCCTTTAGTAGCTGTGGACGTCTTCCGGCTGATAATGATAATTCTGTATATCATCCGTAGAGAGGGATTAAAAATATCTTTATGTATAATTTTACCCTTGGTCGCTGGGAAAATACATAAAAGTTGACTAACACAATGTAGGTCTGATGAAAGGTTATCCAGGCTCGCATTTCATATAAGCCTTGCGGCGAAATGTAGACGTATAGATTCTTATTAAAGGAAAACATCTCTGATTACATCTTAGGATGCAAGATGATGGTTAGGGGATTACAGGACCGATTCTGTGTATCTACATCGAATTTACATATGAATAAATGTAGCTACTATTTTAAAAGTAATTATTAATTTGTATAGTTGATGCCAATTTAATGGTTGTGATACCGTGCCCATATCAAATGCTAATAGGATGTTTGATGGATGATGGGTTTGTTGAATTTATTACATAATCTTTTACTTAATCGAGCGTTTTAAGACGTCTATTTCCAAACATGAAAGTTTTGACCTTGGCATACATTTATTTATTCAAGATTTATAGTATTCATATAATATAATTCACCATGTGAAAGTGGGCTGACAAAAGATCCTTATGATTTCAGCTTCAAGTTTCCTTGGAAATTGCAGAAGAAGAAAAAGAATACTGGAAGGAGACCATGAGTTACTTGTGGCACGAGTACGAAGACATGGATCTCAAGAGAATGTTCGAGAAGTATACTAAACTGGGTACTTCTGCGCTGCCTGAAGACCTGAACGAGCGCTTAATCAATGCTATCAATAGTATGCAGTCGACGTATGCTAAGGCCACAATTTGCGACTACAAGAACCGTACTAAATGCGATCTGCATGTGGAACCAGGTATCTAATTTATTACAGATTCTATAACTGATGATGGGCATGACTCATGAGTATCACAATATAAATTAAAGATTTTTCAGATGATATACTTTAAACCATCTGAAATACAAGTCTTATAGATGTCATGTCTTTCAAAGGTGGGGGTTTTTAATAACTTTCTTTGATTTTACAGAGGTTACCACCATCTTCGCAACCAGCAACGACCCCGAGGAGCTGAAGTACACCTGGTTGGAATGGCACAAAGCTGCTGGTGCACCTTCCAAAGCAGCCTTTACCGAATACGTCACCATGGACAACGAAGCTGCTAAATTAAACGGTGAATACCCCTCTTTGCAATTTTTTTTTGGCAAAAGTATCTTATCGTGTATACTGGGTTCCGGGGACGAAATAAACTTTAACATTTAGTAACGTCTTTCAAATTATTTGTTTCTAGGTTATGATAGTGTAGCTGAATGGTGGCTAAGTGAGTACGAGTCTAACGATAGTGAAGACCAATTTGCTGCTCTTTGGATGCAAATCAAGCCGCTGTACCAGCAGATACACGCATACGTCAGAAGACATTTACGGCTCAAGTACGGAGAGAGTGTAGTGTCAGCTAGGGGACCCATACCGGCGCATTTATTAGGTACGTAAATTTTATACGAAGCATTAATTTGTCTAAAGAATAAAGTTACGCCGTTTCATATCTTCCTTTATCTGACATATGTTGTTCTAGACTTTATTCCTTACATTGTATTGTATTACAAGATATTAATTTTGTAGTAGGTTATACGGCTTATTTCATTGATCAAAATATTTTTACCCCCTTCTAGGTAACATTTGGGCACAAACCTGGAATAACGTGGAAAAGTTCACTCGGCCGTATCCCGATAAGGCGGACGTTGATATCACTGCTGCTTTAGTTGCTCAGGTTTTCTTTTCTTTACCTAAATAAGTTATAATACAAATCTTTTATTATATCGGGATTTCTAGGAATTACTTATCCTACGGATTACGCACAAAAAGTCCCAACGAAATACAAACTCATTACAAATGGCTTTTCTTTTCAGAACTACACAGCGTTAAAGCTTTTTAAGACAGCCGAGGAGTTCTTCACGTCGATTAACCTTAGCGGTATGCCAGAAATGTTTTGGGAGAAATCTATAATCGAGAAACCAGATGATGGTCGCGACATGGTCTGTCATGCTTCGGCTTGGGACTTCTTTGATGGTGAAGATTTTAGGTTAGTTGGATGTTATTGCTATTAATTTTAAGCGTTGTACGCTTGGGTCCAAGTGATATAAGTAATAATATTAACTACTTGTTTTTACTATTTTTTCATTTTGTTGCTTGCACAGGATAAGACAATGTACTACGATCACGGACGCGTTTTTCAAGACAACTCACCACGAGATGGGTCACATCCAGTACTACCTTCAATACAAGGACCAGCCTGTAGTTTATAGAGCGGGAGCTAATCCTGGTATGTTCCAATTAATGAATTATTTATAATGAAGATAAAGTATCAACTTGAAATTAAACATTTATATAATTTATATTGATATTTTACCTGTTATTATTTCAGGATTCCATGAGGCGGTTGGTGATGTGATCGCTTTGTCAGTGGCCACACCTAAACACTTGAAAGTTATGGGCCTTTTAGAAGACGGGCCTGATGACATTGAGTCTAACATCAATCAGCTGTATAAGATGGTAAGTAAAATTTGGTTGGAAAAAAGATTTACAAATAGTTACAGAAACTAATTAAATGTTTTATATTTCAGGGCTTAGAAAAGATAGTTTTCTTACCATTTGGCTACCTTCTTG
The DNA here is from genome assembly GCA_905340225.1 of Abrostola tripartita. Taxonomy (NCBI): domain Eukaryota; kingdom Metazoa; phylum Arthropoda; class Insecta; order Lepidoptera; family Noctuidae; genus Abrostola; species Abrostola tripartita. Next base: position 6,654,296 of record HG996494.1, read on the forward strand.
ACCTATTCCGTTATGGAGTCTTCCGAGGTACGACCACGACTCAAGACTACAACTGTCACTTCTGGCAGCTAAGAGAGTCCCTACAGGGTATCGAGCCACCGGCACCGAGGTCCGAAGACGACTTCGACCCTGCAGCTAAATACCATATTGCTGCCGATGTGGAGTATATGAGGTTAGAACATATTTAAATTTCTTTTAATTCTCGTCATGAAAACTGTTTTAATTTAATTTTTGTCTCATAATGTAATACGCGATACTACAGGTTTATGCGAGACATGATTCGAATTTATTACTGCTACACCTAAAAATGCCTAGGTAATGCGTCGTGTCTCAAAATATTGTTGTGAATCCATTTGTGTGGCCGAAAATACCTCGGTAGGTTCATGTACAAGGATCTTGGTCCCATTACAAAAATCTTATGTACCTGTCTAGGTACATAAACAAGGCTGCCCAGCCTTGTTGGTCAGTATGGTCGCTAAGCGTGACTGCTGAACATGATGTCCCGGGTTCGAATCCCGGGTTAATTTTTTTTAACAGGATTTCGTGATTGATGATCGCCCCCTATTACATAGGGACCTATAACATAATATACGTAGTACGTAGTATAAGTACATAATAAACGTGGGTGTAGATACTTTTCAGTCACCTCTGCCTACCCCCTCGGGTAATACAGACGTGATATGTATGTATTATGTACTTATTTCTCTTTTCCAGGTATTACATCTCATACATCATTCAGTTCCAATTCCACCGCGTGTTATGTCAGTTAGCCAACGAGTACACTCCCAGGGACCCAACAAAGCTGCTCTCCAACTGCGACATCTATAAGAGTACCGAAGCTGGTAATGCTTTAGGGTATGTGGAACAGTTTAGATAAATCTAGATTTTTCAAACTTCTTCTGACAAGATTAAAAACCTTTAGTATCACTAACTTTTTAACTATCGCGTTGCATGATTGTGATAAATTAAATTACGAATCGGGAATTAACTCGATCATATGTTTTAAATTTGACGTTTTTGGCTTGACGTTTCGACCGGGGTCCACCGGCCATGCTCATGGTATCGTAATTTAATTTTATTATAACCATTATCATCACTCGTGAATACCCCTTTGCCTCAATTTGCTGTTTTCTTTTCAGCCACCCTCTTCTTTCTCATTCCAGTTGCATCTATCCATTTCCGTCAGTTTCCAATCTCGCTTAATTTTCTATCAGTTATTTGTTCAGAAAATATAAAGAATACTGTATTTTTTTTTAGCAAAATGCTTCAGCTCGGTTCCTCAAGACCTTGGCCTGATGCGATGGAGGCGTTGACTGGACAGCGCATCATGGACGCTAGTGGAGTTCTGGAGTACTTTGAACCTCTACACGACTGGCTTAAGGCGGAGAACGAAAGGACTGGAGAGTTTGTGGGCTGGGAACCTAGTACTGTCCGTAAGTAATCTTGATCAAAATAAGGAAGAATGACAGGTTTTATACTTTGTTGTTGTATTTGACCTAGCTTTGGGACAATCCACATACCAACAAAGTTTATAAAATGATTTATGAAATAGCTACGTGTTTGTTCCTGTGCTAACGACCTTGTATTATAACTCATTCAAAGTTTAAAGGTTTTATTTAAAGTAATGGCTATAAGCGACAATAGTCCCGTAGCAAGAAAAGTTATAGTTGATAAAATTATTCAATTGTTTTCTAGCATACTGCACAGCCGAACAAAGATCAGTGATGGAGACATCGGGCTTCAATGAGAAACTGAAGACCTATGGTTCAGCGTGAACGGGACTCGATTAAGTCTATTTATTGTTTATTATAACCATTGAGAAAAGACAGCGTTTTATTTATTGGTCGCAACATACATTAAATCCATTAACCATAACTAAATACCTAGTGAACATTTGGTATATTGGAAAAATTATTGGGTATTAGTATAGCGTCGTAATACCTACTATACGCAATTTTTTTTCGTATTATATATTGTCTATTATTTCATGACGATGAATAGAATCCCAAGTCATAGTTTTGGAGAGACGATCTAAAATTGTTCAATGACAGGATGTCACACAATGGATGTGGTGTAATGGTCCAGCCCTGACCTCTTGGAGTGACCAAACTTTTCGCGATACTTTAAAAGGTATACGACCACGCACATTAGTTGTCCATACAGTAGGTACATGACGTACGCCTCGTATTAAAACAAGTTGATTTCTAAAATAAAACCATCATCATAAAGGTTTAACTATTGATATTGATTTTCTTTCAGACATGTAAGTATAAAAACGTAATTATTAAATTTTAAAAAGGATAGTAAGGTACATTATTCATAAAAGTCGGACATACTTTTTTGGCCTAGGTACATAGGCTACATACCGTCACCAGGGTTCGTCATAAGTTTTACCTTTCTACCCGTGTGGGATAGCTTTAACTATTCAAGACATCCACCTCTGTACCACCTCTTTTTTAATACATGTGTAATTGTATACATCAACTTGCAAACCAAATATGAAACAAAATTCTAACCTTCAAAAGCTACAATTAAAGCAATGTCACACGTAACGCTTGTTCGTCGGCCTAAATCTAATGACTATAGAAAACCATCAATTTGGCAGTCTCATGTCATTTGTATACTTCCTGAACTCGAAGGGCGTGCAATGTGACTTAATTTTGATTGACATGCAAGTATTATTTTATGTTTTTGACTGCCTCGTTGGTCTAGTGGTCGCTAAGCGCGACTGCTGAGCAAGAGGTCCTGGGTTCAAATCCTGGGTCGGGCAAAGTGTTACTGAGTTTTCCATTAGGTAATTCTCAGTAGCAGCACGGAGTCTGGATTTGTGCCCGGTTGATGGCAATAGGCTCGCCCCCTATTACATTGGGACTTACAACATAACTGGCGAAATGTGGGTGTACTATATGTACACCTCTGCCTACCCCTTCGGGGAATACAGGCGTGATGTTATGTTATGTATTATTTTATGTTGTCTACGGTAATCCGCACGATCATTGCAGCGTAGTATTGATAGAGATCTTTGCCACTTTGCTTTGCGAAAAAACAATAGGTTTACACTATTATATTATAGCCTGCATATCAGGATAATCGTGTAAATGTAAAGGCAATTTCACAGTAGTTCACTGGTCCCCTCGAGGGATCACTTTCCCTTGAAAACCTCCAAATACTTATAGGGACGTATTACGAAAACGCGCTTGAAGAATTCAATTTTAAATATCTATTTGCCACTAATAGGTTCTTATACAGCCAACAGATAAATGATTGATCGCATTTATCCTAGTAGGTACTTAGCCAGTACGTGGAACTACTACTACACGTGTTATCTTCGATCGAGACTACAATAGATTTCAATTAAACCGATTAATGTGCAAAAAATTGTTGACATCGTAGATTATAAACCTTTAAATTGCTATTAATTATATTTGAATGAAAGGACTGTTAGTAGCGCTGCTGGAACAATTAATATCAAATAAGGTATAGGAATAATGAAAGATAGGTCAAGTAAAATTTTGCCTGAAATGTGGGTGTACAGACTCCTGATTAAGGAAAGCACTTTTGCCTGACTTTGGGGACTAAAAGCTCGCTCAGGTAGGTAAATATGTAACATTGTGCAAAAGCAGTTTGATTAATAATTGATCCTCCGTATCAATGTTAGTAGAACCTAGTTAATAGTATTAGCTAATAAAATACCTTTATAGGACAGAATCAGGCACCCACTTCTGCTTATAATGAATAGCTGCTAGAGGTTCCAGCGAACAAGAATGATATATCATAGATCTACCCATTAGGCAGTCCTAGGACGTAAATTTATAAATGAAGCTTTTCCCACGATATAAGGTGTACCATTTAATGTGCTAAAAAAAAACTTATTTCAACTAATCAGTCACAGTTTTTGTTTCCTTTTTTCTGATCTATTCGTCCGCTTATGACAAGGACTTTAAAGTATATTTAAAAAGTATATGTACCTTTTGTTTATGAGTGATCGCAGTAGGCCATTATTATGCGCAGGCGTCACCATCGCTCATTAGTTGAGCAAAATGATTCATATACATTGAATCAGATAATATTAACATACACTGCTGCGACATTTGATGTATGAGTTCCTATGAGTGGGTATCCCTTTAGAAGCCTTCTAGATGTCAAAAGTGACTTATAAAGATAAGTATCTGTCATTATCATGCGAATGTACATTATTTGACTCGTGGTATGATTTAAAACCAATTTAAAAACAACTGAAGTTTATGTGCCTATAGCCTGTTTTACTTGCTTTGACAACGTTATCGGAACTGAATTGGTGTAAGGATGCCAATACCAATGCCAATGAATTTCAGTTCATATTTCAGACATTGTGGTACCGAAATTGGCATGTTATATTTATTTTTCGGCAGCCTAAATAAAGCAGCAAGGCAGATTTTGGGATTGGATGCTCAATTCTTTGGTGTTTAAATTTCAATTATGTAAACTGGAGCTCTAAATTCATAATAAAAACAAAAATGTTGCTTTATTTGAAATGAGAACGATGTGTTTTTGTTGAAAATAAAATCTTCATAAAAACAAAATTATAAAACGAGTTCAGAAAATGTGGTTTTAAAATAACAAAAACTGCAAATTAGGTTACACTACTAACTGATATTCTACAAAACACTATGGTCCCTATATCTGAACAATACCTATTTACACCAGATCTTATGTTTATTACAATAAAGATCAAAATAATTTGTTATTTTTATTACATAAATTGCTGACCTTGCAATCTTCGCGGTCGGCGTTCACTCGTGCGAGTAATGGATAGAACAATTTTACTATTATAACTAAATGTTTGTTTGTGTAATTTTGCAACAATTTGAGAACAGATAAGCAAGAAGTTAGGTGCAGACACTGTCGTAGAATAAATAATGAAGATTTAGCTAGAAGTATATTCTAAAGAGTTCTGTCTGATAGTTCCAATCCAATTTGATGGGAGTTAAATTGAAGAGTAAGCCCACAGGTATGTGAATCATAATATCGCAGTAATATTTTCACCAGGTAGTTGAAATACTGTTTGGCTAAGGGCTGTAAACTAAGTGTAAACAACCAACATAAGAGGTGCATTCAAGTTAGTGATAATATCTGTACATATGTCAAGGCCAAATTTACCAACAATTTTATGGTAAAAACTGTCCTTGCGCTACCATATTCACAAACACTTGTGGTAATTTGTCGCTTAGTACGCAGCAGGGCATACATGCATAGTACTATATGTATTATAATGTAATGTTCGTAGGTACAGGTTGATAATTCCCACGGTAAACTGGCACAATAGGAAAATTGCGTGTCGCTATTGCAGTATAGTGCTAGAGCTGTCAATATAATAACATGTTAATGCACATATTTTTCCCTACAGGAAATAAATGCAGAAACTTGTCATCTATTTCGCACATACTCAAATTAGTCTACTAATTGGTTAGCAACGTCTTAGTAAAGCTCAGATTTACGACCTATAAAATCAACACATTGCACCTAGATAACGTTTGTGTCGAATTTTGTTTGGACCTACTAATCGTTCAAATGAGGCGTATAAAATCACGTGATCGTGTAACATTCCGGTGAACATTACAGATTGACCGTCCACACTTGTAACATTTTCCCGAACACTTTGCCGTAATATTCCGGCGAACATTTGCCCGCTACTCAGTTTCTTCGCGAGTATGGTATGGATCCCACATTGGCACAAAGACAGCACTAATAGACGATTGGTATGACCGTTGGACTGCCAAGTCAAAGGTCGCAAGTTCAAATCCCGGCATGCACCAATGTCATTTCGAATTCATGTGCGTTCTATAAATTAGTTATCAGTTGCAAAAAATGGTGAAGGAAAACATCGTGAGGAAATCGGCACACCTGAGAGATTTTTCAACGGTGTGTAGAGCCATGTCAGAGGCCTACAGGCGGTTTAAACTCTAGGTTGTTCATCAACCATACAATAAGAAGACGAAGACCACATTTGTTACGTCACTTTGTTACAGTTACGGAGGAATGTTCGCCGAAATGTTACAGGTGGAGCCGCACCTTAATGTGTTGATTTTTACTCTAAACCTTCTTTGGGAAATTGTTATTTAGCTTTGGCTTTAGAACTTAGGACCTTCTAAAGTTCGTTCGGTCAGTTATAAAAGCGCGTGTTTAACAACTCTATAATATTACATAGTATTTTCTTTCTCACACATTTGAAATTCCCCTTTGATTTGTTTAGAAAACGATGACATCTTGTTTAAGATACTTGTGCGTGTCGTATGTATTATTGAGTAACTTAGGATATTATGATGCACCTTCTACATGCAGCTTAGTGTTGTCTATGTCTAATCTCTAATATAGATCCTTGCTATAAAGATTTTATGTTATAAGATTACATATTTAATAGGTAGAACCGAAAGGAAGCTTTTAAAGTAGATCTTGTGGACTATGTTTTTAAATATCACAGTAGACAATTTCATTAAGCAACGCTTTTCATTATTAATATTATGTATGATACTAGCATACAGCAATGAAAAAAATGTAAAGATCAAAATAAAAAAAATTAGGCTATCAAAAATAATAAAAAATTAGGTATCGTGAAAAAGACATATTTTAAGGATATAAAATTAAGGCCGACACAAAAGTTTTTGGTTCTAGACCTATACCCCATACTTACAATATTCAACTGTTTATTTAGCCTAGAACAAATAGTTGCTTTGAGTCACGTAAAAATTGTACCAGGAGATAATAACTGCTCATTAGGTCACAACTTCCTGAGCTTGTGTTGCGTTATCATTACTTTCGCTGTCACCGCTTTCTTCGTCACACCTAGTAGATATGGACGTGCTATGAATGTTAAATGGTAATGCGTATTACGGTGATCTAATTGCTTAGGGACTGTTAGTTATGAAGGAAATGTTGCTGCATCGGGAAGATTAATTATATCGTATTGTAGTGTAAGAAGTTGTTAAATGAATTGGATGAGATATAACAATTTGATGCGGTTTTGGTATTTAACGTTTCTATTCTTAAAAGATTGTAATGTCCGTCTGTTTGCATAAAGACTAATTACATTATCCAGATCGAATTCTCTGTCTTTTGATTTGGCTAGAGGGTAATGTACGCCACATTAGTTCAGAAAATCTTGGAATTCATGTTCATGCGCGTCTTCGTAATCCTTAATTGTCAAACGATGTTAGGCGCAGTACACACTACATTGCGCACCTTGCGATTTGCGTAACAAATAAGTGTAACACCGTGTTATATAACTCTTAGAATTCATTTCAACTGGGATTTTACGTCCTTTGGGTACTTTGAAATACCTATAACACACCTTAGTGTTAAGTGATTACGAAAACGGTAACTAGTTGACAAGGCGTGATGATAATTACCTGTTTTTGGGCATTATGTTTGTAAACGTTGATTTAATTTTACTTTTCAATATAGGTAGAGAAAGGCAAAAGTAATCATGAACTTGAATTTTGTTAAAAGTTTTTCCGAGTCTGGGTTTGTGTGTGGGATACTTCATGTTTGTGAAACGCACCCATGATACAGGAGAAATAGCAAGTGTGTGGCGACGTTTAAAAAAAAGTACAAGTTAGTTTTATAGGTACACAAGTATACTAAGTTGCACCTTATTTTTCATGGTGCATAACGTATTGCGGTATCAGTGCTTTTAACTTCAGTAGGTATAAAGAAGAATTCTTTACCTTGTTCTATACCGTGACAACGACAATTCCTCGAAATGAATAAAAGTTTTGGCCAGATGCATCTTTGCTCTTGTTGATTGTGTACTTATTCTTTATTTTTAATTCTAAGATTAAGTGTAAACAATCGTTGGTGAACCTATTTAATAAAATAATATAAATAAACATGGCTCATTCTAAAAGGGCCTAAATAAACACACTCTTCTCGGTTCCTTTAGGTGATAATGAAATAATAATTAGATGCAGTAACGTCAATTATTACGGAACGCCATCAAAGCATGCATTTAATTATTTTTTGAAGCCTACAATTAAACGGTGATTCTCGTAGCTTATACAACCATATCATCGTCGGTCGACACGCCATGCGATACAGCATTGAAATTAATATCAATGTCGTTATTAGTCACCCTTTTTGATGCCATTAATGAATAGTGTTATAACAGACTATCTCGTAGGTCTAGTGATCGCTCGGAGACTACAGGACATGTTGCCTTGTGTTCGATGCCTGGGTCAAGCTTAGTGATATTGGGTAGTTCTTAGTAACATTATTGAGTCTGGATTTGTGCTCGGTTACTACTAATAGGCTCGCCCACTATTAATATAACTGGAAAAATGCGGGTGTACTATACCTCTGCCTGGCACATCTTCAGGGGATACAGGCTTATATGTTTAGTTAGCTTTATAAAGTCGTTTGCAAACACTGTGTCACTGTGTTTCCGTTCTATATACCTATATTTTCCGTGGGATATTACAAAAACGAAGTATTCCACGGGCAATATCAACAATCAGTAAAGCAACTTTAATAATCAAAGTAATCTAGTATTTATCACGTTTGCCTTTTATTTAGTTTTATACCTATTAAGTATGCGTTCACATTCAATGGTTAACACTGCGTTTGGTCTCCTCATATAAAAGTTAGGAATCTCAACCCTCGCAGATCAGGCTTACACCATTCCATGTAACCCCGTACAGCAACGATGAAACGTAAGACATGACGCATTATGACCTCAAGTCTATTAGGTACGCAGAAGTATAGGCAGACAAAGCCGATTCACACGGCCCGAGTTCAGAAGCAAGCTTACAGACGGACAGTCGTAAACGCGATACCAAACAAGCACCACGCACCATTGGCTGCTAAGAACCTCGCGCAACTAGGTCAGACCTGACCATTTTATCATGAACTATATATTTACTAATCATCCCACAATGTGGTTTCAAGTTATTCTGGTGCTTTTGACATATTCTGCAGCCGAACCGCAGTTGGATTTGCCTCCAATTTCAAGCACGCAGCGTAATTACGGTGGCTACGGCTTGTTGTCTAGCACACAGACATCAATAAACGCCCCAGGAAACCAGTATGATGTGAACAGGAACTTTCAGTATAGTTCAGCGAGACCCGTGTCCTCTAGTCAACAACCTGGAGTATATTCTGTATCTTCTACCCCTTATAGTATCAACCCAGATATAAGCAACAACGGTTACCCAAGTCAAGACTATGGAGGTGTCAGGAACCCGAGTTCGACATCAAGACCGTATGATGACAGGAATCGGGATGACTCCATTGACATAAATAATGACCCGAATTTCGGGAAGAATGATCCAAATTTCATTCGTAATGATCCTAATTACGTCGGAGCAAATCCTTACGATTTCAACAGGGGTGGTAATGGAAATGCTTTAGATGATAGATTGCAGCATGTGAACCTGCAACAGGTTAGAGATTTCTTGGCTCAGGCGGACGACCAGGCATCGAAGGAATGTACCAATAATGTTGCTGCCCAGTGGAACTTCGAGACTGATGTTAACGATGCTACTCAACATGCGGCGGTAAGTTCCGATTTAACTATTTTATTATGTTTTTAAATTTCCTTTTATTGCCTTGACGAAGTACAAGATCGAAAGGTAATCATTAGCCCTTAACGTAATATAGTACCAGTTGTATCAACACCTACCAGAATTTTGTGATTACTTTATATGTACCTTATCCACAAATTATTATTTTTATACAGTTGTACTTATAATAAAATTTGCATTTGTATGCTCTGCTGTCCACTGTACACTCGGTACAGTCTTAAAGGAACGACTGCGTCTTGTTGTAAAGGATTGAGTAGTCATTGTTGTTCAGCTTAAAGCCATAAAGATGTTATATGTATTTTGATTATGCAATAAATTTGGTAGGTACTGTCGTTATGTAGATTTTTGCTTATTTGGGGTATAGTGATCTTTTTCTGTTCGGATTAAATAAGATTGTCCTGAACAACTTTAAACTGTTTAATTTTAAAGTGTACTTCTGTGCACAATATACTCCACACACATAGGTATAGTATAATGTTTTAATGGTTGTCCGTCCACAGTCATTACAGGCAAATGACTCTACTATTCGAGATTGTTATCAAATAAACAATGTAGTACCTACCGACAAGTTAAAAAAGACATACAGCATTTTATAATGCCTTGGGAATATGTCGTTTTGTTCTTAATCATCGTCTTAATAACATGCTTAATAATAAGAATGACTCGTGTTATTATTATTAAAGTTTATTGTCGACGAAATTAAGTAACAGGTATCTTTTCCTATAGCTCAGCTCAAACTGTAATGTGAAACATTTGGAATAATTAAACGATTTTTTTAATAAATTGTCATCAATGTCAACAGGACCGCTTTCGACTTATTGCGGCTTACTTATTTATTGCGTGAAATGATCAAACTTCTGATAGTTTGATCCTCACAGGTTAAGCATAGGGATTTGCTCAATTAGGTTTTATATTTTATAAGTCCAGACTTAAGATAGACAAGACAAGTGTGATTTTACAAGGGTTGATGTCGAAATTAGAACAATAGCGTTTTGCTTTCCTGAAGCTTTTTAATAACATTCAAGTAGTTTATGGTCTAAAAATGTAGAGTCAGCATTATCGTAACGGGGCCGACTACCCAGGGTATGCTAGACGTATGATTAGGAGGTTTTTATCACTTAAGAAGGCTCTTTATTTCCACTTAGACCATCTTTTATCCTCATCATCACCCTAAGGAATAAATTCATATATTCAAGGCCCTGCGTCAAGCGCAAAGTTATGGAGAGTTAAATTTCATACAATTGTAATAACGTAGAATTTCTTATTTCACACATTCCCATTGGCGTTTATCTAGTGGAAAGTTTCCGGGTAGCAGTTCCCATAGTTTGAACAATGTATGTGAGATCTGCAACACCACGTTTCTACGGTGCGTTGTGTCTTCACAGTTTTTGTAGAGAGTACCGTATTGTTCTGTACGTTAGATTATTACGTGGTCTCTGTTTTGTTCTGTTATGGGTTTCACGACGTCATTAATAATGGCGATGATGCATTTGTTATCGATAGATGTGTTAATTAAATCGTTCCGAAGTAGAAAAAGCTTTTTCTATTCCGCTGTTGGGAATTTATTTAGTTTTTGCTAAGATTAGCACACTTGCAGATACAAGTTCTGCCAACGTGAGATATGTGTGTATGGCACCTATTTATAAAATAAATGATAAGAAAAGTGACCATAGTAGTAACCAAAGTAGAAATAAATATTTCACTTCTTTCATAATGTTTTAGTCAGATTTACGGTCATTTGTAGAGTTTTATTACCAGCATTTTTTGTGCCTAAAATTATGTTCACCACAAACAAAATAGTCTTATGTGCGTTAAGTTTAAAAAAGTACAAAATATTGCCTTATAAGAGCAAACTAAAGTTATCCTCACCGTTGATGAATTTATGTAGATCAAAATCATGTTGCAGGATCAACAAAACCGGTCCGGAATCAAACTTGCCAAGTTACTACTTTGTAACAATGTTCAGCGCACTATTATCAAGATCTAATTAATATATTTCTTATGACACCTGTTCGTGGGAACCAATGTATGTTCATATAGTTCGTGACTTGTTCCAATATTTTTCTATTTCGACGTTTTTTGCATTAATGACCTTATTATCGACGACATTAAAATTGTGATGACTAAGTACCTATTTGTTTGTAATGTTCCTAAGCACTTCTATTGACAGAAGGTCAATCATGAGCAGCGTTGATTTCATAAAATTTATTATAGAGATTTAAGTACTTAGGTTTATGATAAATGAACAATCTTCGTGAATCAACAAATTGTTTACTTAAAAATAATATCAGTATTCTAAGCATTTGAAAACATTATTTATTGGTACATGTTGACAATTTGGAGAAGTGTTACCTGATTTTAGGTTGTGAACCCTTACATTTATTGCAAGAGTTGAAAGGAAATGCAACAATTACAATAAAAATGTGCAAATTCTACCTGTCACGACTGACGCCCATTGATTTGGAGCCGTAATGTCCGCCATTGCGTCTCATTGTGTCAGAACAATAGTATTGCGATGGTGTCACCGATCATGGTCAATTACTTGTTCTCTATGTAATCGATTTGGAATATCATCAAAATAATGGTTTGGTGGAGATACGCTAGTTGAAATGGATTTAGATTTAGGTCATTGAAAGGTTTGGTTATGGGCTTAACCTGAGTGATGGAACACCCTTCTATGTTTTAAGGCTGAAGGTTAAGCCATCAGACTTATTCCAGTCAGCAGATTATCGAACTATACGTTGACACTTTGTAGGTAACCCTTAGGTACAGCCACTAAGCTATTCAGTTCGTAAATATCTATAAAAATTATAATGTGCATACATCAGCTTGACGGTCAAAAACTTAACTTATTTCGAACCATAATGAAAGCATAACAACACGCCTGGATTCCGCGAAGGGGTAGGCAAAGATGTATAGGTAGTACACCCACATTGCACCAGATATGGTAGGTCCCAATGTAATAGGGATCCATTGCCATCAACTGGACCCAAATCTAGACTCCGTGCTGCTATCGAGAATTACCTAATGGAAGAACCTAATGACACTTATACAGCATTCGCGCTTAGCGACTACTAGAATAACGAGGCTATCACGCGTCAATAGTAGATGATAAAAGTAGTTGAAAAATAATTAACACGTGAAAAAAATATTAATAATCATGCTATTCGCAATAATGTGTGTGCTACATAATTTCATTGCCTCAATCAAAATTGTCGCACGTCCTAGAACAGAAAAATCTAATTTGAACACTCCTTAAAAGTTATAAATGGCATGTGGTGATCCTATCGATAACAATGTCGATAAGGATATAAGTAATTAATGCAAGTAACGATTATAGCAGGCCATCGCTTTATGTCCCTCAATCAATACCTAAGTAACTAACAAGCGCCTGCTTCTAAGGTTCATAAATCCCAATACCGACTGTCGATTGTTTTACGGCTATTCCAAGGATCATTTTCCTATTTGCCACTCCAATTTAAGTTTCCTTTGAGTCCTAATTTTTAAGATGCCGGATTCTAGTAAAAAAAAATGGCTTGAAATTGGCGTATATGTATATACGCCAATTTCATTTACTCCATATTTTTAGGATTTGACCGACTCAAGTTTTCAGTAGATCCTACACCACAAATTAGCGGGCAATGGTCATCACAAAATTCTGTATGTATTCTATAACCTATAAACGTATCTTGACCTATAAGGCTTGGGATAACAGAACAATAAGATAATTCATTACTCCAAGGCTTCTTATTGTGTTCCAACCATTATAGTTAGAGGAAAAGCTTATGGTTGTGGGTAATTGTTTTGTGACCATAATAATTGCGTTTGATGACACTAGTGTGGTTTGGAATATAATTATAGTATGTTACGTTTACATGGAGATTCATAAAGGACATTGTTAGCTAAGTCTCAAAGTCAACGTTGAAAAAATCTAGTTAGCCACAACTTATCAATGAATACTATAGTGATTCAACCTTTATTCAACAGTGGACTACTAACGGTGAATTAAATAAATAACTAGTTTAAATAATAACGAAGCTAATGGATATAATTGCGAATATATTACCGAAAATATACGTAGATGTAAGAAATGGTCCATATGAGAGTGGGTAATGAGGTTGGGTGGTATTTTGGGGTTGGGTTATGGGAATGTGACCCACACATTTCACAGTGTGCACAAAAACCTCTGTCTTTGAATGAAGGTGTGATAGTATTCATAGGTAAATTTTGTATTATGGATATCAAGTTAGAATCTAAATACCACAAACATTGTTAAATCAGCCTAGCTGAATCTCGGTTATAATCAACACTAAGACCGTACGTATCTGATCGTTTTTTATTTAAATTTGCATTTGACCCGAGTTAGAGAGTCAGAAACAATCCTCGCAAAACAACAATAGCATTTAGGTAGATTCCTTTTTTATTATTTAATCATTTTACGAATTATACAAACCCAGTTAAACCTTGAATATTTTCGGGTAAAAAATAATTCTCAATTTATTCACAATAGAAAATTAATATAAAAACCAATGTAGGTTTTGTATTGTTACGTGCTGTGACTGAAATCACGTATTTGTTGACTGAAAGGATTTTCATTGCCATGAAGAAAAAAATCAGGACATGAATGCGTTGTTTAAGCTTAGCAGGAAGAGTTATCAAACAATGTAGTAGTTATAGAAAAGCAAATGGATATATAGGGTAGGTTTTGTTAGTATAAAAATACTGGTTAATTGTTAGTGAAGCAGACTCAATAATAAAAGAAATACCTTAAAATATCCTTCTCCAATGTTCACACCTTATTTTGTCTTTGGTCTCATCAATGATTAAAGTTAGAGAGTATTAAATACCGTAACGAGAAAACCTCACATCAGTCGCCAATTTTTGCAGTATATTCGGAAAAATGCCAGCAGAACACCACCAATCCATGTCATTGCAAACTTTGGGTTAAATATAATTAGCGAACCGCGAAACAGATAGTGACACACCGATTTTACATTGCTATGTTGAGTTGTTTTATAAATTAGGACACTACTTCTCACAGATCTCATTCATGAAATGACAAATAGTGTAAACAAATGAACACGCAATACAAAAGTCACTAAAAGGTAAAAAGGTCAAGTCAACTGCAGAAAACTGCACCCAAACTAAATTGTTTCAGCGGGCGTGCAGTACAAACGCAGACTATTTAGACACATTAAAATTTCACATTGGAGTTTGCTTGCAGTTAGTTTGCATTCTATCTGACGTCATAATCACTACAACAAAACCTTAGATTTATAACACAGTCTGTGTCTGTCATACAGCAATTCGTGACCACGAAGAATACGCAAGGACCAATTTGTTGACATTTTATTACTTTAAATAGGTACATATATGTATGTACGGTTATAAAGGATCTATGTATAATTATCATATTCTTAAAAGAATCTGATAACTATCTACCTTCACCTTGGCTTGGAATCAGCATGATTCAGGGTCGAAAGAGGTTACGACGTCACAATGCTCGATTTTTTTATTTGCGTTTGTGTGACCACGACTGCGTTGTTACGCCCTATTGAACATTGTACATATAATAACGAATATTTAAATTATGTCGTCGCCGTATCATATCGTTTCAAAGGAAAGATTAGTATCTTAAATGTAATGTTTAGTACGCTTAAGTAAACAATAGGGAATTCATAGGATAAAAGTAAGCTTCTAGTTTGTTAAATATTTTTTAGAGTTCATAAAGCTCTAAGTAACATTAAATTGTAACGTCGCAATAAGTGTACTCTCTACTTAAAAGTACACGTAAACTTTTCACACAACCAACACACGTAGTCTGCTAATTGATGACAAAAGACGATCCTGACCTTAGAATTTAACGCCAACTTTAAGATAACACTTAAATTTTGAAACACACCTCTATTACGATGGCTTAGGCTTCAAAATCGCTTCTAATTTAGTTGCAGAAGAGTAAGTTATAAATTGGTGAGTAAGTGCAAATGGATTGCATAGTATTGTGCCAAATATTTGAGCAGCGTTGTGCGCGATAGTACTTCGTTTGTAAACTTGAACTAGTTTTGGTATGAATGAGTTTTTTGTTAGTTAATCTTAGCTTTTGTTGGTTTCTATAGTAGTCAAAGTGGTTATGATGGATGGGTTAGGTGACTCTTTATAAAAAGTACCTAATGTTCTTACCTTGACGCGCCGGAAACTTAGAACTTAGTCAAGAGCGATGTGTATTCTATGGTCCTATTATTGTTCAACAGTAGTGTCTGTAAAGGTAAATCTTTGCTGGAACCCCATTGGCATGGTGATAACGGGTTTATGTATTTCGTCAAACATGCATGTTTATCTCCACAATTATTGCATCACTGAAAAAAAAAATATTGTATGAAGATTCAATGAGTTTTAAATGCTCTGAAAATCAACAATTGTTTAGTCGTCGCAATTAGCATACCTATTACTTATTTTTGGCAACCCAAAGCTAAGCTATTTCCTATTCCTTAAATTAATTTCCTTATTTACGTAAAATCCTAAGAAGACATCGTCACGATACGATTGCGAAACGCTGTTGTATGGGAATGTCCTCTATCATTGACAATGGACATACGTTAACTTGTGTGAGAATTAATAGACGTCTCATTATTTTGTGGAGACGGCATTGAAGTGGCTACCGTAAGGTCTTAACTTTATCTTTGGTTAGTTCAACTTCATCGCGTTTCGTCCCTTGTTAAAACATAATTGTGTGTAATTGAATGGAGTGAGAAGAGAATAGAAATTCTTGGTAACAATTATTTAAGACTGCTTAGACGACGAGAAGACGAGAAGACTTATTTATTTGCCTGATAGAATTTTATCTGAAGTAGGAAAATGGCTCGACGATGGCTCGTAGTTAGTTTAAGTTAATAATCTTAATATATGTGTGGTGAATGAATGGATACATTCAATCCGCGAAAATTGCCCGTCACATATGAAAGGCCTTTACAATTTTACCAAATAATATCACGACTCTATAGTCGTGATATTATTTGGTACACTATTGTAGGCAGAGTGCTTAACTTAACACGTACAAATTAGATGACTTCTTAAAGTCAGTTCAGTAGATACGATACTTCTGGTAGGTACGCACTTAACCTACTGTAAAACAATTATGTTTAGATCGTGACAAAGCAAAATGTACTATAATATGGATGAATAATTAACGCATAAACACAGTCTCAAGTTCAAAACCAGTTTAATACCGTGAGAAACTGAATTTGTTATATTTATGGGTATGTAATAAGTAAGTACCTAGTTTTTATTAGCAGGTGCTTTGACATTTAATTTACTTAAAGCTTTGATGGATGTTACAATCGAGTAAGATTGGTCCAACGCTCTTCTTGGACTTGGACTAATTGCTTAGAAACTTGGACTATTTACTGTTGCCAATGTGGCATAAAAGTAAATAACAGAGCACTTTAGTCCCATGCGACAGTCCCAAACTTACCGCCGAACTCAGAGACATTTAATGATTACTTTAACTATTACTAAGTAAAGGTTTTCTTTGTGGAATCTTTACTTATTGCCAGTTAAAGTAATCATAAACGACTGAGTGCGGCGGTAAGACTTAGTTTAATGGTTAGAAGTTAGTATCACTAGCGAATTGACACGATGTAAATCGTGCGTTTCATTTTCACTATATTAAGGGAACAATGAACGACGGCCAAGAAGAAGAAAGAGGAGACCTCTTCCTAGTAGTGAGATACAAACTAATCTAGTCTAGGCTAATAAAAAGGAAGGGACGACGATCAATGATCAAATGAGTTAAAATAAAAACAAAAGAAGAAACAATTTCGAATACTCCTCTCCTTATTTTAACAAAGCACAAGTGACACAATCATTAAAATAAATGCAGATTAATTTCAGACTTAACAAGTGGTTAAACCACCGAATAATTGTTGTTACGATACAAATCAACTTGAACTTGAGTCTAGAACAAGCGTGAAGATTTTAATCTCAAAGTAAATCAAGGTTGGTTAATGAATTGTTGAGTTGTAAGGGACTTATGACATTTGTTAGCCGTAATTCGCTACGGACAAGGCTACGGTATTGTATGTAGAACTTTTTTATTTCAAGCTTATAGTTTTCATCCGCTGGCGTTGTTATCCTTGATATTCCCCGTAGACCAGACGGTCTTCGTCTTTTGTTTGCGTTATTTACTTTTGGTTGTGTTCCAATATTATCTAGATCGATCATATGATTTGTTTACATTGTCGTCTTCTCACATTATCGGATGCTTCTGTACCGCAGTAGTTAATTGTATTTGTGCCAAAATTTAAATTTTCTTTTCTCGAATTATATCTCTAATTTGCCCGAAGAGATAGGCGAAGATAGGCTAACACTGGTATTTTCGTCACTTTATTTATTGCACTATGTAGTTTAAGAATACTTATGCTGGCATGTTTGACTGTAATCCTGCCATCGAACTCCAGATTTGCTATTAAGGTAGTAATTAAATCAACTCGAAAGAAAAAAGTGTGAACAGAATTTTATTCACGGTTCTTAATTACCGACACGATTACGATCATAAAATTACTGTCTTTAATTATGGTTTGTCCGGGTTTTTGAGGTAATTGTATTAAGAATTAACAAGATATTGACCTTTGCCTACTTCGAGAAACACATCCTTCTTTTTTGGAGAACAAGATATGAAAGAATAACATTGACACGAAATGGAGGAAGCTAGAATAATATGGTCTGTCAGTTGTTCTTTAGTGATTTTTTAATATGTGGTTTAATGCAAGCAAAGTCAGAAACCTTAATAAATTTCAAAATAACCAGACCCTGCTTATTTTGAATTGTCTTCTTTCATACAGTTCCAGTTAAAACATGGTAATTGATGGGTGGATTTAGGATTAGGTGAAAACCGACATATTTTTAAATTAAACCTTTGGTGGGCAGTTCTAATTTTATCATGAAACCACACGTCAGGTAGTACCTACCTAATGTTCTTGTGTCACCTTATAACAATAGTTGTCAATTACTCGAGCCATATTAGTATGATTCATACATAATGTGCATAATATCATCACGCTATATCCACTGAGTCACTAAAGTAATTGCCGTAAAAAAGTCTATAATTTTCATTTATCATTGTTTTCTTGGTATTCGTCATGTCCAATGACGTCATCGTTTTAATTAAGGTTTGAGAATTGTTTGAGACAATTACGAAGATAGATAGAACAGTGATTTTCAACAATGCAGCAAAAACTAATAGCAAAAAACACGGCATAAAACGGATGGATATTATTTTAAACAAATCTGAACAAATTATGTTTAGTTCTGAAGTGTGTGTGAAGTGAAATGTTTAAACAAGTCTCCTCTAGTATTACAATTTATTTTAGCTATTTCCTTCTATGCTTACTTACGTAACTAATTAAATCCTGTAAACTTAATGAGTTTCAAAGTCCTAACACGAATTTCTATATTTCAGCTGGATGCCCAGCAACGCTACACGCTATTCCAGCGGGGTTTGTGGGAGGCTGCTCAGCAAATACCGCGGGGAGCCATCAGGGACTTCCCTACTTTCAGGCAGCTAAGATTCCTGAGCATCATCGGACCCGCTGCATTACCGCCTGATCAACTCGACAGAGTAAGTAACATCAAACCCTATTACTTACATACGATGGTTAAACTGCATTTAACTAAAGTGCCCCTTTTTATGGCTATTGATATTCTACAGTTGTAGGGTAGGTATTATTTAATCAGTGATTATAAATTGCAAACGTTTACATATTTTGGTCGCTTATCTAATGTACCTACCAGAATCAGAGTAGTAGGTTTTTGTAATGCTTTAGGGATAAGGGATAGACTACTAAAACTGTAATTAGTTTAAAAAAAAAAAGAGAATAATTCAAATAACTTCGGACAATAATTCATTTGCATTATTCGTATAAACTTCCAATGGAGAATTCATATTACAATACGGTTAGCCGATTAGCTGCACAGTAAACAATTTTGTTCGTAAAAGATCCATTGCGCAGCTAATCTGCGAACTCCAGGACCGCCAAGATACGTCGGCTGTCGGCTCTCTGTACTTAACCCACTGTATTTAAATTGCAGTACAACCGGATTATAAATGACATGCTAGCAGTCTACAACACGGCTGAGATCTGCGCGTACAACGAGCCTTTCAAATGTGGTCTGCACTTACAACCTGAACTCCAATACATAATGTCTCACTCCCGGGATTGGGATGAGTTGCAGCACATCTGGACCGAGTGGAGGAGAAACACAGGCAGAAGGGTCAGGGACTTGTATGAACAGCTGGTAGATCTGACCAATCAGGCGGCGAGATTAAACAGTAAGTAATGCTGCTTGTGTTTGATGTGGTAGTCACATCTTCCTTTCACATTCAGTTTTTTTACTGTGTCATAAGAAGTATAAGTAAAGTTTTTTTGGCATTAAGTTTAATTTAATTTAAAGTCCTGCCAATAAGCTAGAATAGATTAGATATTAGATTGTGCATCATTTTGTACCTATAGTCTTAATTTGATTTTTGTTCTGTTAGTTAGTTTGTTCTGTTCAGACGACTATGGACTATAAACACGTAGCAAAGTCACGAGTTTTTAGCTGTAATTTTAATTAAGTAGGTATACTTCAGATATACTTTTCAGCACCATATTTCCAAATTGGCATTCAATAGCTTATTACTAAGATTTTTCAAAACTTCGAAGTGAAAGGTGGAAGATACTTAAGTAGCAAAGCGCCTAACGATTGTCGGCAGACTATAGCAGTAAGGTTGTGTGCTCTCCTATTAGCGTAAGGCGCTATGGTTTTAACAAAGAGTGACGGAACAATATACCGTATTTATAAAACATTACATCAAAATTATTAAGATGTGAACAAAGAGGTGTTTAAAAATAATTAGACATTCATTTCTGGCCAACAAGCTTAATACATGGATGTAAAATAACAACTTTCTATATAATACCTACTCGTATTTGTATAAGTATTCTGTGTAATTTCATGCGTACTTTCTTCGTAACTCAAAGAGAATAGAGAAAAGGCCGTTACATTAATTTTATCTTTATACTCGCCTAGTACTCATAACTCCATAATGTAAACTTGAGTTAGTAGAAGACAATTTAAAATATTCCTATAGCAGAAGCAGAATGCTGGTCTAGATATAAATTATTTTGCCTTATATTTCTTTCTAAATATTATGAGCGTGTATTTTTGTGCTCGACTTCGGTGTTCCATGACATCCTTCATTAAGGTTTACTTCATCAGCGTATTTCCGTCCACTACTTTATAATAAAGATTAAATTAATATTTATTTTGTTTTGTTTAAACAGGTTCTAGAGCATAGGAGGTGATATGATCAGAAAAACTTTCTAAATTACGATTTATATATTTTCAGATTTCACGGACGCTTCAGCTTACTGGATGTTTCCTTACGAGACTTCAAATATGAGACAAGAAGTAGATGAAATTTGGGAGCAGGTACCATTTTGTTTCTTCCTTATTTATATTTATTCTATAAAGCTACATTACATAGCCTTTTCCTTTGACACCACTATAGATTATAATTATTGTACCTAATTAGTTTCACTATATCTATGATTAAAAATACTAGTCCTAACCATACTAGCAACCATTGCTTATTTATTTTGGGATACTCTGTTCTGATGACGACCACAATAAATTTAATCATGATACACAGATTGTCCTAATCCTCTTATATTGTTTATCTCCAGGTTAAGCCGCTTTACGAGCTTCTCCATGCTTACGTCCGCCGTCGTTTACGTGAAGCTTACGGCCCTGAACGTATCTCCCGATCAGCCCCTATCCCAGCCCACATTCTTGGAGACATGTGGGGACAAAGCTGGTCTGGTATCGTGCCAGTCACCCTACCGTACCCCGGCAAAACATTGGTTGATGTTACTCCAGAAATGGTTCAGCAGGTGAGCAACTCTTTTTTACCCTAATAAAAAATTATTATTTACTTACTTAGCGGTAAGTTGTGGCTGGTTTTTTTATTGTCATTTTTATACTATTTTTTTCATGTTGTTTGCATCCCGACTGCTAAGATAATGCATGGATAGAGAAGTTTACTTTAAAGTAAAGTCTTTTCCGTATAATTTCAGGGCTACACTCCGCTTACAATCTTCCAACTGGCCGAAGAGTTCTTCGTGTCAATGAACATGTCTGCGATGCCTCACGACTTCTGGGCATTGAGTGCTCTTCAACAGCCCACTGACAGGCATATACACTGTCAGCCATCGGCTTGGGACTTTTGTAATAGACATGATTATAGGTAAGATATCTAGATAGTATCGTTTTTAGACTTCGTAACGATTTAGGCAAAGTGCTATGCTATAGCAGTAAATTATTATTTTTAATTCAACAATAATAATTAAACTCTAAATAATTATTAAGTAAATTGTTTTCCAGAAAACAGGGTTTTAGGTTAAAAAAACTAAATACCTCAAATGTTTTACATATTAAACATGCTTTAAAAAAAACTATTTTATTGTACTCTAATTGCTAATCGAAAAGTATTAACAAAACTCCTTTTTATATTTCAGAATCAAGATGTGTACTCACGTGGACATGAAGGACTTGGTGACTGCGCATCACGAGATGGCGCACATTGAATATTTCCTGGCCTACAGGAACCTGCCCAAGGTGTTCCGCGATGGAGCAAATCCAGGTAATGTAGATTAGAAAATAGTTACGGAATATACAGCACCTATATTTAATGAAAAACTGGTTGATGTATTGAAATAGGTTAAACAAAGACAATAGACGTAAGGCTTCTATTATTCACACGTTTTAATATTCCGTCATTCATAGTTTAAACAAGACGACATTATGAGGGTATAAGTTGGTAAATAAACTCTCCAACAATCTAACACAAATCCATTTTCTCTAATATAACATTCTAATAACATAAAACTAGATACAAGACTGCACTTAAGAATAGCGCCACCTGGTGGTAGTTGTGCGTAACGCCTGCGTTGCACAGATCTGTCTTGCAAGAGCAGTAAGTGACGAATAAGTCACCATTGCCGACTACACGCCGACATGGCTGATTGGTGACCTCGTCATCACCCAGATATCCACATTGGCGAACAACGCGAACTTTACCGTTTACTGAAAAAGAAAATTATATACAGTTGAATAAAGTTATCGTATGAAGCAATTCAATTAAGCTCTTTTATTGATAAGGAATAAGTAGAAAAATAAGGACTATAATAATAATAATAAGTTACGTCATTGTTGATTTTTATAGCAAATATGGGGCTGTAAATAGTACGCCCGTAGCTTATAATTTTAAACCTTTGCCGGAAGTAATTTAGTAAGTACGCATAATGTAAAAGTGTCTAAACAGTACAAAATGTATTAAACTTACTCTCCATCTTGATAGAGCGACAGAAGGTAGGTTCAATAGGTTCTATGTGTTCAGGTGGGTCTCTCAGAGAGCAGTTGATGATGCCCAGACTAAAAGGGTCGAACTCCACACCGCAGCGAGGATCGTATGCACTGTTGCAGTCGTAACATAGAATTGACGAAGCTGGAATACAAAAAATACAGAAACATAATATGTATTAAAACTACATTTTAATTATTCTGAAACTAAAGTTTCCTTCTTTGATTATATATATTATATGTCTAGATGGAGTGTCAAGACCCTGACAGCGTCGGGATTTTTTAGCGCCAATTCCTCACAATTGGCGCTAAAAACCTACCCTACAGCTTTTTGGCGCCAACAGTGTCAATTGTGTTGTCAATGGAGACGCTTGTTTTTCTATCATAAAATAACGTAATTAAAATGGCGAAATGAGCTATTAAGGTGTGTAGAAATTACAGAGGCCGATTGAATATTAATAAATATGTATCCTATTCCTATCACCCGTATGTTAAATAAATTATATACTTGTGTAAGACGTAGCTGTCACGCACTCATGCAAAAAGAAAAGCAATTGGCACATTGATTTTTGTTTCAATGTAGCGCCAGACTCCATCTAGATAATCTAAGGTTCCCTTATCAAACAGCGGTATAGTTAGATTAATTTAAAGGTTTGGTTTAATAGTGGTTTTTTAAATAGTATTCTCAGTTGACGGTCAATCTATAATAGTGCTAAGGTGACCTTGTTAGAAGTCATGTCTAGGCACCTGAAAATCTACTAGACTACCGAAAATCCATCTAAACTCTATAAGATCAGGTATACCTATATAACAATTTAGGTGTAAGGCTTAACGGAAATCTGGGCTTACGATTAAAAATATTGATTGCTATTGTCACAATGTAAATCAAATAATCACCTACGAAATAAGGATAAGTCATAATATTTTGGCCGAAGACAACATACTACTATAAATCGTAGTATCTATAACGTTCTTCAGAATTTAAGCCAAGTTCAACTGCCTGCGGTCTGTAATCCAATTTTGATGTAGATTGTAGGGTTTCACGTGTGTCGTGTGACCGTTGTGACATACTTAAGAATTTATGGATTTAGGACACGGAATTATAGGAATGTATAAAATACAGGTAATGTCTGATATAGTATAGTAATAATAGTTTTTAATACAATAATTGGGGGCCCGCGTTACCTAAGATTTCTCTAAAAAACTTACTTCTCTAGTCATCTTCTTAGAAATGTCTTTGAATCTGCAGGTAGGTATAATATTATCGGGCAAAGATGGTACTTATTAGTAACCTTAACAAAGTCATTCGGCTGTAAACATAAAGCCTGAAACTAGGTCGATACCTGTTTCTATGAATAAAGTTTAGCTTAGCTTTGTTATGCATTTGTAATTACGTATCGTTATCGGATGTCGTCCCAAACAAATTAGTTTGTAACTGCCAAACCCTTATAATTTAATATTTTATATACACTTCAATAAAAACTTTTTGACCTATGGCTTGAAAAATCTTTTCATTACCCAAAACATCTCACATCATATGAATCAGTAAAAATAATTTAACGAACCTGGAATATCATTGGTTTTGGTTACGGATAATTTAGACATTAAATTATTAGTAAATGTTTATTCATTAAATCACTAGGCAGGGTAACAAGTTCAAGCAATTGTACAATACCTAAGAAAATAATATTTATTATCATAATTACACAAGCCATTTTTAAATTTTGTTTGAATAAAAGACATATCTACCTAGCTGAATATTGCTCTATTTTACCAAATAACAAAACACTACTAACATAAGTCACGAACTAAAACAAAACACTAGCTTTTAATCAAACACATTATTCTAAACTCACCATTTTTGACATAACACAACAAACCAACGATAGATGTTACCACTGCAAGTTTCGATAAAGACTTCATAATGAAACCCTGAAAACTCCAAACACCGGGAGTGTTACAAGTGAACTGAATTACATTTGTATGGAAACACATAATTAAATTATCGTACACTTGTGTGCTAGTTATAACGATATTGGTATTGCTTAGGCCTACATGGCAAACGAGCATCTATAAAATGAATACCAAGTGTCGTGAGAATTTCGGCCAAATACAAATATTGTGGCCATACTAAAATGATTGCAAAAATAGTAGAATTTTTTTAAGGTTCCTAGTTTCTACTATCCTAGATTGTGGATTTTACATTAAACAGAAGTTTTATTCTCATACAAGAAATTATTAGTTTTACCGGCAGATATGCACGTTGTTTCGTTGACATAATTAATTCACTAGTCGGTTGTGGTCAGAGAATCAGAGTCTCTGACCACTTACTCGAAGTCATTAGTTAAATTAATAACTAGTCCGATTCTAAGGTTGAACGTTGAAAAATATTAAAACAAAAGCTCATTTTTCCCATATTGTGCCGTGTTTCAAATACGTAGAAAGTTTTTCGTTCCTTTAACGTGTCAGTGATCGGCAATTTAAGACATGTCCACATAATATTTCCGTAAGACACGCGTACTCATCTTGTAGTGAATCAAAAATGGTTCCGCCATTGCTTGCAACTTAAGTGAAACAAGTTACTTCAATAACTCACAGCTTTAGTAGAAATGGTGTTTAAGAAGGAGAGATTAAATTACAACATTTACGCGAAGTCCGATGACTCTACATAACAATGTTTCGCAAGTATTAAAAAAAAGATATATATTATTTGTGTTAATATAGATAGTATAAATAGTCATCATTTATTTGTATACGATATAAAGCAAGGAAGGTTTTAAATAAAATCATAATTGTGATCCCATATAATATGTACTTGTCTGGTTGTCCACAAGTTCAGCAGTAATCTGCACTACGATTTCGATGACAGAGATTGTTCATGTTTGGCTAACGTCATTCGGCATGATGATGTGTGGTTTGTAAATGGGCATTGCAGTAAACGACGTAGTAGAATGATCGCTGTTTACATTTCCAAGTATCATCTAAAACTAAACCAAATGGACGAGAATTACTAAACGATTGTAATTTTCCTTCGAGATATTAAAACATTTTAATTTGTTTCATTATTTCGTTTTTAATTAGCCGTCTACGCCTTTCTATTTAAAAAGAAGATGCAACGTACTGTTACTATTTAATTACAGCGTTTAAGCAAAACAAAAATGTTACAATAGTTAAATAACAAAAACGACCGAGTTACTTTTTACATAATAATTAAATCTAAGCTGTAGTTACGATGTTACGAAATGCGAAACACAATGTGTTGGGAAATTGTATGAATTGACGTAAAATTGTTACATGTAAGACACCTTAGGATGGCTCTCGGTAAATTGCTTAGGACACGTGACCAGAATAATCAACGCCAGCCTATTATTTGTTTTCGAAAACAAAGACAAATAGGTTGTGCTTACGATGGTGGATGATTAGAAATGCCCGTTTAAACATTTTTGTTCCATGAAATTATGTTTAGGTAGATTATATACGTAGGAACATCAAAAGTATGCTTATACAGATCTTGCATACTTAAATATATAGCAAAAGTACATAATGATAAAACATGGTAGGGTAGGGTTTTTTCAATTATTTTTGCTTAACCCTTTCAATATAACCTACTTTGCTAAACATAAATTTAAAAATATACCTAATTAACTTGGAATTGATACCTCACTATAATAACGATTATTGTACACTTAAATGTCGTACGCGATGTAGGAAACTTACGGAAATTAATACTAACGATTACGGAGCCTCGTTACACAACTCACGCGCATCACAACCGCACGCGTCTATCAACGGATGTATGATGCATGGAAGAGACATTCATAGCTCATAATTTTAAATCATGTTTTATTCATTCCTGCTAATCAGACAGGGCTGAAAATACCTCGTTGTATGTTTTTTTTTTTCAATTAATTATGTTGAAAATCTAAGGATAATTGACAATGCAATATTAGCAGTTTCCAGAGGTGTTCATTTAAAACAGTATTGATAGAGGCACTTCTAGATCCGCTCGTTTCCGTGTAGCAACAAATACTTTATTTTTTGTGTCCGACTGCGCGAGCGCTCATCGAGGTCAAGTTCAATCGGCCCGAATCCGTTTTGATACCTAAATATTACGGTTCCGTATATTTTACGGAAACATGAAAAATGTATCGCTTACATACATAGACATAGATTTACCTGAAGTAGTTATCTATTGAATCTTTAGTAAGTTTAGTTTGTTGGCAAACGTTTATATGTATTAAGTAATCGATTTTAATATTCATGACATTATTTTAAAAGGTGTATTTTTGGAAGTCATCATTTGGGTGTTATGTGACAAAAAATGTTTCTTTGAAAAGTTGAAATAGAAAGCTAAAAATTTGATTTTACGGTTATTTTATAGTATAATCCATGAATATTACCAAATAAAAATTCGTCCCAGGATGAATAGTGCCTTTTCCAATTCGAATAAGATCAACCCCAATTAAATTACCTACCCTTTTCAATTCGTTCTGTTATCTTGCTGTCACTATATTGTTTTAATAAACTGCGTCATAATAAAGACAATGTTAAGTTATTTTATTACAAAGATTCCAGAGCTGGACATATTCACTAAAATAACGAAATATTTTTTTATTTTATCCAGCACTTGCGACGTGCGTGCGATTAACACGTGAAACATTGTTAATAACAGTCATCATTGCAGAGTTATGCAAGTGAATAAATAAACGTTCTCTTAATATTTGCGATTGACCGGAAATATTGTACCTATGTAAACAACTAGTTTTTATTCTTGTATGAATATAGGTGTAGTACAATGAGTCATTGTTGGGCAGGTTATTAAGAATGCAATACGCAACCTAGAAGTAGTTATAACTTCAACATTTATTTACTTTATATGACTTTTGGTGCCATTTTAGCATGTTGCCGACACGGTGGCTCAGTTGGTGAGAGCAGCGCCACGGATCGGCGAAGGTCGCGGGTTCGAATCCCGCTCGTGTCCATCAGTTTTCAAATTTCCTTTATCAATTTAGATTTATTTACTTCTTAAAAGCTCGAGATTAACGGGCTTGTATAGCAAATAATTAAATCAAAAGCGCAGATGAGGATAAAACTTAGTCATCGATACAACCAATACTGGATTTTATTTCCGCCATTTTGTTGCGCTCGAGTTTATCAATCGGGAGCAGGTTAACATCCGCGTGCGCGCGCAACTTTCACCCGGCGCATGCGCCGTTTGCATCTCTTTTGTTATCCAAGAAGTAATTGAAAATTTTGGGCTGGGATTTTAGAGAAAACAGTAATAAAAATATGCTAATATTTCATTATTAAATACACTGTGTTTCTGTACTTTGCGAGCTTTATCATAATCTTAATAACTACTTATTAGATGAATAAAATCATAGATTATATTATCATACCTATTACATTTCACTGGACCTACAACATAAAAATAAATTATGATTAAGTATAATGTTTAAGAGAAACAATCGGAAAATATCTATTTAAGTAATAGGAATACATTGATTTATCTGAATAATATATTATTCTCTTAAGTATCAAATTATGTATCTATCACCTACACATGTGGAGGATATACATTATACACAGTGTCAAAGAAAGCCTTCATCTTTAAGTCAAAAATTTGGACGTTTAAAGCTGTTGCCGGATTAGTTACAAAAGAGATGTCAAATTACGCAATGTTGCACGAATCGCCGGCTTAAGTCGGAAGTCACCCAAATGTGTCTAACGCGTCGCGACTGTTGATCACTCTGATATACTGTAGGTCTATTCTTGTAACGTAAGACGTCAATAAGCAGCAAAATAGCGATGAGCTTTCGATTAAAACCAACGATTATGAATTCGAAAACCGTGGCATGCGTCAGGTAAGATGCTGGTTTGGTAAAAAGGAGATCGCGTAATTAGAGTGGTTTTATTAAGAGTGAACCGCACGCTGTGTAAGAACTGTAACGATTTAATTTATTTTTTAATCTTTATTGAAAACAATATTCTCGTAATCCAAAACCTTTACGATTGGCGCCGTCTGCTTCTGATGGTATTTTTTCGTATAATTACAATAGTATTTTTCATAAAATGTTAAAGTGTGATCATTTTTTTTTTGATTTTTTAAAATCCTATTATGGCCGATTTTTCAACCGTCAGATAAATCATATTCGAAGGATAAAATTGACAATTTGACCATACCACTATACCGTACAGTGCAGTAATAAAGCAGGATGAAGTCTAGACATTGCACCAATTACATTAACGAACTGACACGTGATACGTAATTAGTTGATCGATCATAAGTTAAAACCGAAACAAATATTTTATTTCAATCGTAAATCAACATTCCTATAAAATCTATCACACGTTTATGTAATCTTCATTGACATTAAAGTTACACATAAGGTCTACAAGAATTTATGTTTTGTAGGAACTTTTCCGTTCTATTTTTGCCACGGTATCACTTTCTACTATACTTGATACTTCCTGCGTATAATCCAATACTCTGCTATATGTACCTGTGTTGGCACAGAAGTGTTACATACATAGTACATACCATCGCATCCGCCACATTTCGCTAGTTATGTTATAAGTCCCAATGGAATTTGAAGGTGTCTTATTGGGAATAATTTACTTCTTCCTTCATTTGTTTTTTATTTAATGAAGGTTTTAGAAGACAAAATATGATAAGCTCGCTATCACCAGCGCCACAGATCAACATCCAAAAACACAGATGAAACAGTCATTGTTTCACAACATCTATAGTGTTTACGGCCTACTTCCAGCTGTAACAGCGAGATACTATTGTTTCATTAGTACCCTTTGTTGCCAAAGATATCTGAGACTAGTGCAATCATAGAATTAATCTTCACGCCTCGGGTTTTAGGTAGAGAACGTAACGCACCACTTGGAGAAATAAGTGCAGTTTTCAAAAACCTATCTTTCTCTTTTGTTGTTGTATCTTGATTGACGAAATCTTCATTAGTGAATAATGATGCAAGTATTTATTAAATCAAGTTTACAACATTAGATCTAAAGTATAGCTATAAGATTATACGACGTTTCTTGTTATTGACAACTACCTAGTATCTTGACGGCATCACTATTATTATTATTATTATTTATAAGTAGCCTGTTCAGTGTCCCACTGCTGGGCAAAGGCCTCCCTATTAGTTTGCCACAAAACCCTGTCCAATGCCATTACGGGCCATGTCTTTTCCGCAAAGATATCCAAATTATCTCGCCATCTCCTTCTCGGTCTGCCTGGTCGTCGGCGGCCGGCGGTGGGTATCCATTTAGTGGTAGGTAATATTGGCCCACCTTTGCGGGTCCATACGCATGACACGGCCAGCCCAGCGTATTATTATTATGAGCCTATATTTTCCCACTGCACGGCAAAGGCCTCCCTACTCTCTTTCCATAAGTTTCTGTCAAAAGCTGTGAAAAAATCACTCTTTGCCTAAAAATATTTTTGTTAATTTATTGCTCTTTGTTAAAGCTTTCGAGAACGGCTCTCTTATTGTATCCTAATAACTTTCTATTATTATTGTCAAATCACATTATTTCTCAGGCTTTTAGTTAATATTTACTAAAACAGGCCTCAAAACTATCCAATACCCATCAAAATTAATTAAAATGACATTTTCTTCTCACAGGTTTTCACGAAGCAATCGGCGAGACGATCGCTCTGTCCGTCTCATCTCCGCGGCATTTACAGACCTTGGGCTTGGTGCAACGTTCAGTGGACGATACTGCCCACGACATCAACTACTTGTTCACTCAAGCCATGGACAAGCTTGCCTTCTTACCGTTCGCTCTCGTCATGGACAAGTGGCGATGGGACGTGTTCACTGGAGACGTGAGGAAGGAACAGTATAACTGTCACTGGTGGAGACTCAGGTTTGTTAATATGTAATGTATATTTGTAGGTTTCTCTAAGGTCTCTTTGCTACTCGGATTCCAACCATAAGCCTCTATATTTTGCCTGAAAATATATAACCAGACCGTACACCTACTTTTACATTTGGCCAATTTTCTATGCGAGCACATTATAGTCTATTCATAGCAGGGGAAACAAGACGTAATTGATGTAAAGTTACCGGAGCAGAGATGATTGTTAGTGGCGCCTATGTATGACGCTTGGGTGTAAGATAGTTGAATATTATACTTTAACATAATGTATTACGTACAACTACGTAGTGGAAAAGATTAAGTTTTCTTACATAATTATGTGTAGGAATCTTAAATTTTTAACAGTACAAGTACAATACAGATAATTATAAAAATGCAAAATTAGTTTTCTCTAAGATTTTGCAAACGACGCCTATAGATCTTCTTCGTATGGTTGATAAACAACCTGGTGTCAGAGTTTAAACCGCCTGTAGGCCGCTGACATGGCTTCACACACCTTTGAAAAATCTCTCAGGTGTGGCGGTTTCCTCACGATGTTTTCCTTCACCGTTTTTAGCAACTGATTACTAATTTATAATACGCCCATGAATTCGAAAAGACATTGGTGCGTGTCGGGGCTTGAACTTGCGACCTTTGACTTGGCAGTCTTTCGGTCATACCACTCGGCTATCAGAGCCTATAGATTACGTTTTACCATCAAAATATTTTTGTAATCTTGCTCTCCCGCTGGGCGCAATCTGATGTCTTAGTGTATCAAGTTATTATTTGACGTACCTATATCTACTAGGTTTGAAGAAGAAGGAATATTATATATTATACATACACCATATCGTTAGTACCTGCATCACTAAAATACAACATTGAATAATAATGCGCTTCTTTCACAATCCGATAAGCTAGATATAATCTGTGCATTCCATAACAGTTATAATGAGTTGTAAGATCGTACGCAAGTAATGGCTGCTCATCGCCCCGCAATATTAAGTAACCCGTTACCCTCAGCTGACTCTTACGACATGCAAAAGAAAATACACTGATTATCTCAGCTATATATTATCCTCATAGTATAATTTGCAGTGGTCCGCGCAATAGAAACAAAGGGGTCTCACAGTCCAGATCTTAACTACTGTTGATTTAAATGTAATGAATCCTGGGAATTAAAACTAAATCTGATAGTGACAAATCTCTGATATACATCGTAGGATTTAATTTCCTAGGTTACTACTTACTATTCCTAAGCTTTCGAAGTTTCATGTTGATATTAGCCATTTTATTTCTGGGTCGTGACGGTTTATATTTCACAGGGATACAATACCACATGCACAAACTCCTTTCTTTGGGACAGATACGCGGGTACCTATGGATTCTATCCATCCTCTTTCGTGAAACATGTATCAAAGATCTAATTGTGCCTATGTGATAACTGAGTCTTTCATAAATGTTCAAAAATCACTAAACTCAAACAACGGGGGCAAATAGTGGCTTGATCTGTGTCTGTTTCAAAGCCATTTTGTGTATATCTATATTATTTATAAGCGATGGAAAGAAATTGTTTGCTTGGCATCGCCTTATTAGGCACACATCATCATTTATGCGTAACTATTTACCCATCTTTTCCTATCGATTCATTACACCTTTTTTAATACTTACTGGCTCGCGATCATTATCAGTTAGATAATTCAGTTAACGCACGCAACAACATGACATAATGTTAACGGTCTGGTGATCAGTGAACATATGCTATCTTCTAGGTCAGCAACGCTAAATCATGCCGGTGTAATGTTACTTCATTAGAAATCTTTGATCAATCAATTGACCTGACTTGAGAGTTCATGTTGCATTTTATAAATTAATTCTTGAGACGCTTCTGATTTATCCTAATTGATTCTGTAATCAGTTTCATGAAAAAGTGCATCAAAAGCTTACGAAATCTTATCAAACGATATAAGTACCTACTTAGCTTTCAAATGAGATACTACATTACAGAATAACTACGAGAATTCTATCGAGAATCTATCAATAAATACATGACATTTCTACTATTGGCTCTGAATTTACGAGTATATTTACCCGTCAACAGAAATTTAAATGTAGTTATCATCGATATTAAAACATCATCAACGTTAATCACAAACATTATTTAACATACCTACCAACATGAATGGAAACTTGCACGTGGAAAATGCAGAAAAGAGACATACTATTTATAAACCACAAATTAGAAAAGAATTACCAAGCTAGTCAAACCGAGTCAGTTTCGCAAATCAACGCACCCATATTAGCTAAAAATAAAAGTAAAAACAAAAGCAATAAGTATTGGTTACATTAACACAAATAAACTGGACCAAGCAGTGATGGGATTGCGGTCGTCAGTCGGCCTTGACTCCGAGTAACGGGTTCAAGCCTCGGATGAAAGCAAAAGTTCTTCGGCCATGGTGTATGAGCGGTAGCGGGTTATCTCATAATATGGAAACCGTTAAAAGAAAAGAGTTCTGTTTATATTAACTTTTACTGTTTTTGAGATAAAGCCAATAGCAGTATGAAAAACGTTGAGCTTTTTCTCGAGGAGCTTTTGCATTTTCAGAATTAGTATCAGGTATGCCTGTTTCCATGCCACTACTATATCACATACACATGTGAAAAGCTCTAGATAATAAATATAATGCAAAAATGTTCTAGATTCTTGAAAAGAAAGTATCGGCTGTATTGTGTGTGTGTTATCATTATAACATACACACATTACAGCCGATAATTTCTTGATAAGGCATCATTATGCTGAATCAATTCTATTCAGGATATATTTAGTCTGATAGTTGTCCTATTACAAATGTCAACCAAGTTACGATCGGTAATTAAGTTTGAATCAAAAGAGAGTGTTATCTGGACGATTTGATGACAAGGTTTATTTCGCTAAGTTCGCTGTCTCCTATCACTGTACTATGAATATAAAACGTACTATGTTACAGAATGCATTGTGACATTACGTAAGTTCAAAATCTTGTGTCTTAACCGATTGGCCTAATTTTTTTAATAACACTCTTGTGTCGATATTACACACTCTTTTATGTGTGCTTTAAGTAAGTACTCATAGGCAATATTTTGTTTAGGAAATAGTCAATTTCATCTTATATTGAAGTTACAATTAGGTAATATACTTGTACCTAGAGCTAGGTTTTTACTATGTCTACGCACAATTTACCATACTAAAGGTAAAAATAAACGTAGGTAGGTACTGAAATGTTCCTTAGTGACATAATAAGTTCATCAGCATCATTGATCAATATAAAAAATTTAAATCCAGGCTATGTTAACATTTCTAGGCAATTGCTTCTAATAGATGTTCTTACATGAATACTAACTTGATATCTTATTCCCAGGGAGCAGTACCAAGGCATCAAGCCTCCCGTCCTTCGTTCTGAACTGGACTTCGATCCTGGCTCAAAATACCACATTCCAGCCAACATTCCCTACATAAGGTAAGTCTAGATTATAAAAACATGTATACATATAAGACTTAGTCATCAGTTTTAGCAAATGTAAATAGTTTCAATATTAATAAAAATGCTCTTTCCGATCGTCGCATTGTATTAAATTATTGAGTTTTATCTTAATAAACATTAAGTTTTGTAATCAACGCAACAGTAACACATTGTGAACAGGAATTTCTGCCTTTACTTCTGACATAAATTCTTTTTGTACGAATCAGTTCAGATGTAATCAAAATTGATGTTAATGTGCTTTATATGTATTTTAATCACCAATTACCTGTAAAAAGCTTTTAAAGTCATACAAGATTTGTGACGATAACCGGAGCTGATACAGTAATAAGGATATTTTGTTGAGGTAGGATCGAGTTACTTGTGCTGTCATTGTATTTCGGTTACGTATTGTGCTTCAGTTATATCTCGATGGCATTTCTGGGGTATACATCAGTTTGCCTTTCATTTGTTTTAAATGTCAAGCTATTTTATGTTTTAATCAGTGCTTCATAATATCTGTTACAATTTAAAACTATATAGGCATTGAATTGCTACGATATTATATCATCAACAGGTACCGTACCTAATATATCATAATACTTAATATTGAGAAAACAAAAACGTTTTTTTGTTTTTTGGTAACAGTAACGTTTCTATAAATTTTCGTCAGAGGTCTTTGTATTTGTTAACAGCTTAGCGTAGCATATCTTTTATGCAATATAACTTCTAAGTATTACCTATATCCTTGATATCCTTTATAGACAATCGGAGCATTCGAGGTCTATTTTAGAGAATTTACTCGTATTCACATTTGGTCATGTTGCACCGGTAAATTATCTCCAAGACGTAGCGCTATCCGGATCGTATGCCGTTCTCACGATGTAATGTAGAATGTTGATTATATTGCCCATGTTCAAACCAGCTTTTGTTTAAGCTTCACCGTCTTGCACGATGTCTTGTATACAATTGAATATTGACTGGTATTTCCAAGTGTTCAAATTCCACTCTTAAATACACAAGTTGTTCAATTGCTTATGTGCCTACCTTAAAAGTAATTTCACAAATTAATTAATTCATATCGAATCCAATGTTTTAAAAAAAGATCGTAATGTGAAAAAGTTTACGCGAAAATCTTGTGACGTAATACGTCAATATTTTTTTATAAACTATAGATTAATCTGGTTTTGTTTACGACGAGTATGTGCAATGTGCATGCTACCTGTCAGATTACACTTTAAGTAATAACCTGGTATGCACCTTTTTGTGTAAAACAGCCAATCTATTAGATGCTTCAGCTGTGACAGGTTACAGGTTCCATTGAAACTTCCGTAATTGGTCATAATTGTATATTGTTTTATAAGTCTTGGCTCAAGTCCCTACTTAACTCATTACCCGTGTATCATGATTGATAAGTAGTCAAAACCTAATGAAGCCTTTGCTAGCTTTTTATTAAAAAGCTAAACTTGATAGCATGTATAATGATAAGCATAAGTGAAGTAGGTACTTTAAGTACAACATTAATTAATCAAAACTCTAAACATACTTTATATTGAAATATTAAACGCAATATTACTAGGGGTTCTGGTAATTATGCGCTCATTATTCAGCCGGGGATGAATAGCGCTGATACCGACGTGTTAGCTGATGAGGCGTCACTTACGCAACGGTTACGTAAGTTAGCGGTTGTTTCCTTAATGACGATGCAATTATGAACGGGAAGTTGACGGATAAGCTTAGCCAAGTGTGGTTTTGGGGAGCCGTGGTACGAACAGACGCTTAAGATAAAACCAGTTTGACAAAAACCGTTGCAGAAATCAGATGGCAACACAAAAGCCAACATAGAAAACTAGTTTCTAAATCTAATTAAACCTAAGCAATAGAATATGAATAAGCTAGGAAATGAAAGTTTTAGATAAATTCAATGTATCCAAGTTATTTTCAAGCGTCTTGTAGAGGAAAATGAGAAGCGCTTGATTGATTTATGATTTAATCATTTCCATGTCTAATTGGAATATTCATCTTCTAAGTTTGTAATGCTGTGTCAAGGTTTTATTACAAATGAAATATATTTCTATTATTGCCTATCTTTACAACATTCTACATTATTTATTAAATTTTTAATTTGCCGATATCATAAAAATACGTAGGTCCACCTTAATTCGATAACATTATGGAAGAACGAAAATTTTAGAATAGGTCAAATACATACTTCAATCTAATGTAAAAAAACGTAATTATTTGGATTGACGCATTCTTGTTAGGATATGACTTTCTTTTAGAACTATTTTTGATAATAAAACTTTGATGAAATCATAATTGTTGTGACATTCTTTCACCAGGTATTATTTACATAAAGAGTACCTATAGTTAACGTTCAGATTTGTTGACTATTTCATTTTATAAGATCTAGCATCTTGCTGTATCTTGTTCCTCACTCATTTCCTTTACGTAATATTGGCAATGTGGACAAATATAACAACAAACAAGCGAATAATTATTATCTTCTTCCGACCATTCAAGCTTAAGTAGATAGTTCAAGTTTATAACTTTAAAGCAAAAACTTTACTTGTAATATTTAAATCAATTTCTATTTAAACCTGAACACTTGTAATGTACTACTCTCTGGAAATACTATAGATTTAATTACATTGCCCCTCTTCTAAAATTGTTCCTGTAGCTCACTTGCACAACTTTAAAGCTCGTAGCGTTTCTGTATGTAATAATATAATTAATTTTGAAATAAGTGGTGCAAGCTCTTGTCGCAATAGAGTCATCAATAGTTTATGTAGTCAACAATTTTACTGCTGGTAATTATTATTGACAGTTAAAACTATCGATGATAAATCATGAATTACCTGATGATGACAAAATATGTTTTTGATTTGAGAAAATTAATGACTTACGTAATAATGTGTTGGTTACGTAGGTAGTACACTTATTCATAAAAAAATGAATTTTAATCCATGGATTAAATTATACCTTCGCGTCGTTTCCAAGTTAATGATTAGGGATGTCAATAGAAGAGAAGGGTTTAAGTTAAGACAGGTATTAGTATCGTTTATAGATATAAGGGTAGAAGTGCTTCCAGTGCAATCGTTTTGCATGCATTATAGACGTTATTTAAGATAATTACGTACAGTTAAATCACGATACATATTCTCACGGTGTAAGTCGCTGTAATATTATTATCTCATGGTATATTGTCATTTAGCACGATACCCGTTATGAATGACTCTCACACAACTAGGTCGACTAGTGAAAGTGTATTTTATTCAGATATAAAACCAGATTGTTTTGCATAATTTAGGATATGTATATTGTCTGCGTTGTTTATTAAAATTCGTCTTCAGTGCACCAACATCTAGCATCGAAAACTAAAAGATTTTATATGATTTAGAAATTATTAGTGTGGTGTAAAAGAAGAACTTAGAGGTTAACTTTTTAGTGAAGTTGTATTATTTTGTATACTCATCCATATATATCTATTTTAATTATTAATAACTGTAACTAACTAAGGCGAGTAAGACAACCACATACACATGTTTATCACTCTTTTAATACTTTCGTTACTATTTACATCGTCACAGGTACATAGCAGTCACAGTAAAACATTATTAAAAAAAACAATTACTAAACAAGATAACATTTTAAAGCTAAAGAAAAAATAAAGAGATCAGTTCTTTTAATGGTGATGGTGGTGTTCATCTAAACCGCCCTCATGACCACCCTCGTAACCTCCATAGTGGCCTTCGCTCTCTCCATGGTGTTCATGGTGAGACTCTTCATGGTGTTCGTGTTGTACGATCGGCTCATGGACCTTGACTGTGTAAGGCACATGCTTCTCAACTGGGTACGCCACATGTTTCTCGATGTGAACAGGGACAGGCCTGTCGACAGGGATGTGGACTGGAATGGGAACGTTCTTCTCTACTGGGTAAGGAATTACCTTCTCGACGGGGTAAGGAACTGGGACGTGAACCTTGACGGGCACTGGTACTGGCTTCTCAACGTGCACGGGCACTGGGTTGTCGACGTGCACCTTCACGGGGTAAGGTATCTTCTTCTCTACGGGGTAAGGTACCTTCTTCTCTACGGTGTAAGGCACAGGCTTCTCCACGTGTACGGGCACTGGGTTGTCAACGTGCACTGGCACTGGGTAATGGATTATCTTCTCAACCGGGTATGGAACGTGCACCTTGACTGGGACTTTCACTGGGAACGGCACTTTCTTTTCGACTGGGTATGGGTGAGGAACATGTACTTTAACAGGTACGGGTATGTGCTTCTCGACAGGGTAGGGGACATGTTCGTACACTTTGACTGGAACGGGGTTGTCTACGTGAACTTTCACGGGAACAGGCACGTGTTTCGTCACGGGGTACGGTTTTGGGATGTATTCAGGTACTTTGATGTATTCTTTGACTGGGAAGTGGACGGTTTTGTAGACGGGGTAAGGCTGTGGTACATGCACTTTGACGGGGTATGGCACGTGCTTTTCTACTGGCACGGGGATGTGTTTTTCGACAGGGTAAGGCACAGGAACTTTCTTGATTACCGTGATGGTTTTGTGAACATGCTCCTCATGGCCACCGTAGTGTCCTCCGTGGTCTCCACCAAAGGAGCTGCCTCCTAGGTCGTGTCCGAAAGAGCCCCCGAAGTCACCTCCCAGGTCACCGTGGTCACCGTAGTACTCTGAAAGTCCTCTTTTGTCTTGTCTCTTTGTTTCTTCTGCGGCTTTTGGTTCAGCCTTGGTGTCCTTCTCCGCCTTTTCCTCTGCCGTGGCCAGGCTTATCGCCACGGCCAGGATTAGGGAAGATCTCTGTAATGAAAAAAACATACAATGAAATTAAAACTATCTATTACAATGTTTCTTAAAAAATATAACCTAGTATGCCAAAATGATACGAGATTTATCGAAAACAAAATGAGAAATAATTACTTTTAGATATTGATTAAAAATTACACAGGAAATGCTTAATGAAAAGGGAAATTAACTTAGTCTAGTGAAATCTAACTGGAAGTGAACACAAGAACTTTCCGAGCATTGTGGGACAAGTCATAACAACTAGTTATGCGAATAAGGAAATAACTTTACGTAATATTGATCTAGTAACGCGTCATTCACTTAGATAATGCTATGAATATCATATTAACGACATATGATACTTCCGGAAAAAAACAATACGGTAAAGTTCAATATTTGAAAACTAGAAATGGATAAAAAATGACGGATGCGATTTTCCTTTGCCACATTTAAAAACACACAATGACACTTGACATCCGTACTGCACACACACATATAACACTGCCACTAGATTTGTACTAACCAGTAGCTTCATCTTCGCTTCGCTTGTTGTTCAGCGAATGTTACGCCTTGAGTGTATTCCAAACACGCCAGTTACCTGGTTTTATACCTCATGCAAGTAGTTTCGTATGTACGAATGTTGCAAACACTTTCGCTAGTGTGGGTAACGGTTGGATGTGTGGGGACGTATTTTTTTTAAGAAGATGGGACGTTGCGGTACCCATCCTAGTTTGATTTTAATATTTATATTATTACGTTTTAATTTTGTTGTGTAAGGCTTTCGTGCCTTGTAATACAGCCCAACTGTAATGATGTCAGAAAA
Organism: Abrostola tripartita; assembly: GCA_905340225.1. Classification (NCBI taxonomy): domain Eukaryota; kingdom Metazoa; phylum Arthropoda; class Insecta; order Lepidoptera; family Noctuidae; genus Abrostola; species Abrostola tripartita. Next base: position 6,694,250 of record HG996494.1, read on the forward strand.
CAAAACAACTATTAAAATGAATAATTTAAAATTATGATCCTTTATAAAATTTGTATATTTTTACTTTATGTTGCTTAGATCATTCTTGTTATTTCCTTAACCTGCGATGGTACACTATTGATATTGCAGATTTTTTTCATATTTTATAATTGGAAGTATCTTCCCTAGGAAACAAAATTTGAGATTTCTTATGAACATTCTTTTTTAGCTAGTCTAACAGAAAAATGCTTATATAGAATTCTATGGATAATTTTAAAATAAATCTAAGTCAGTATGAGAGTAGAGTTTTTTCTGAATTATATATGTTATAGATAATATTTACCTAACCACCCTAGTTCAATATTATGTATTTTTTGACAGCAAAAATAACAGTTTAGTCAGTATACAAATGGTTTATGTTTACTTATAATTACTTAATTAAAACCGATTACAATTTTTTTTTTGTATAGATTACTTTTTAAAGGCAACGATCCTTATCCAAAGGCATACAACGAAATTGATTAACACTTGTCCATAGTTTAAAATCTTAAGAAAGGATCAATAGGCATTAATATCATTACATTTGGGTTCTTAGAGAATCACGAACCTGTTTCTTATGAGAAAGGGGTTTCAAAAATCTGCAAAGTATCAAAACTAAGCCAGTCCCAATGATAATTTTCAATTCTATTATGGACCTTCTTAAAAATATAAGGCAACTCTACTAACGGTGAAGAAAATATGGTGAGGAAATGACTTAATGGCTTGTAATCGCCAATGCGCATTGGGCAAGCTTTGTAACCTATCATAATTTATCCGACACCGATTGAACATTTGTAACAATCGTATTACAACTTTATCAAATTAATGGATTACAAATATAAGTAATAATTCGTTTTTGTTTATTTAGTAAACAAACGTTACTAAAAAATATAACGTGAATTTATCCTTGATTTTATTTTATGTCAGTTTTATTTCATAAAACTACAATGAACGATTCCTCTCCAGATTTCAGTTCCAGATTAAAAATTCCAGTTTGATAAGGACATATTTCGAAGTGATAATTATTCATGTCTTGATCAGGTCAGGAGGTAACCAGTTAATTGTTTAAGTGATAGAGAAGTATATAAAATATTTAGCGATATATTATACTTATTACTTGGTTCTTAAAAACAAGTTTAAGTATATTTCTATTACTCCTAACCTATCCTTTTATGATTATTTTCGTTGTGGGTTTCAAGACATTCAAACCATTTCTCTAGGACGCTTCGTACTTCGGTGTTTATTACCTCGATAGTTATAAGATCCTGGCTTAGAGGAGTAACAATGGGCACGAGTGGTAGGTTTACCCCGATAAAAAACAGCTAATGATTTCCTAAAGATCAGCGCGTTAATTCTTGTTTAATTTAAAACAAACGTGACGAATTTCGTGATCTATCGGTTAATGCAATGCATCTACATAACTAATTTAAATTACAACATAAATCTGATTGAGGCCTATGCATTATAACATCGACTATTCGCGAAGGGAGCCAAGTTCACGTAAGAATCAGCTGACTCGAAGAAATATACGCAGTTGTGAAGTTACGTAAAACGCTAACTTAGTTGCATGTTTATTTATTCAAAGATAAGACGAAATGAAATTTATAAGAAATCTATTTAATTATTAATAAGAATTATACAAATGCGTTTAGAAGATACAAAAATCGAGTATAACAAAGAGAAGGAAAGATATTTTGCACATAGAAGACTTATGTTTTGCTCCGTTATCGTCATCTTATTAAAAAACATTTGGTCAAGGAAATCTTGGTAACTTTAAAACGTAACGTAACTGAATGTTAAAATAGACAGGAAGAAAAGAAAGGATGTATGTCAGTAAAACCCCATTTTTATTGCTATTCATCTTTTAAGAGCAACTTTATATTCTGGCTACGTTCTTTAAGTCGGACGCTACGTGAGAAACATATAAACGTCATAGGTAACAACAGTTACAAGCAAATGGTTTGTGGATAAAATCTGTTTAGTGGTAGGCTGACATAACTTTCTTAGGATGAAGCCTCGAAAAATGTATAAAACCAGGAATTAGTTGTATTACATTTTGTGGTGAAAAAAAAAATGAATTGATTCAATCTCGCATTAAATAAACCTGTTTAACAAGTTTTAAATTGCTAGATAGCTATTATAATTATGAGAAAGTGTTTTTACAATCTTAGTTGCAAATATGTAATTAGTTACTCAAATCTTACTATTTTACGGATTTTATTGCGGTTTAATCACTACAATTTTAATAAAAGTATTGAACATGTAAAAATACGAGTCGATATTCTGGGATCAGTTAGTCGTTCCTCAGTTTCCCCATTTTGCGGTCGCAACAGTGCCCACGTTCAAGTAGCGTAGAGCAAGTTCATAGTTCAAGCGCGCGCGCCCTTGCAAACAAGTACGTAATAAGTTTATGATCATGCTTTCACAACTTCAGATTAGCAAGTAAACTATGAACGGAGACTAAGTTCTTCGTTAAAACTATTATTTTTTTACGATTAAATTGAATATTTGTTTTTTTTTTAACTTAAGCCTAATATTTATTTTAGGTACCTACTAAAACACTTTAAATAATTCAGTAGTATATTCTGTCATATCATAAAACGATCATTCTTGGTTTTTGCATTTGTTTATATAATAGATTTAGTATAACAAGTAGTTCCTGTTTATTTAATATGGTATGGCTACGAAGCGTCATAGCCATCGAACAAAGTAAAAAAAATCATTTAATAATCACTATGTTCACTGCCAAAATAATGCTCATCATGTTTCCTGAAAATTCTTAACAAAATAGTCTTCTTTTGTCACTCAATCTGCATCGTAGATAATGATAAATAAATCTGTATTTGCAAAATGATTATGGATATTATCTGTGATCAAAAAAGGCATGTTTCCTTCCACCAATGAGTGTATCACAAATTTGTTACGCTATTCAATATAAAAAGCGTAACAAAACACAGAGACGGTAAACGATCGAAAGTGGTTCATATAACTTAAAATAAATAGCGACCTTGACTGAATTGGACGGTGTTGCCTCATTGTGATCCATTCATTCATACATAGGTACTAGAAAACATTTATTACTCATGTTATTAGTAACAAAAGGAAGGATAATGTGTTTATGATTTTCTATTAGATTGTCTTTCTATCAGCCAAGGGCGAATACAGGTTACTCTTGTTAAAATGGTAATAGAATATGTTGAATGCAAACTTATTATGCATGTAGCTCAAATTCAATAGGCTCCTTTGATTACAAAGAAAGTCTGTAAGGAAAGCTTTTAGAATTGTAGTCAAATCGTTCCATAGATATTTTTCTGGGGATGTCCTCATCATTTATTATTATATTATCATTTTCTCTAAATAGGCAGTTCCTAATCAATTTAAATCATCTCAGATATTATCAACAATGTCATTTGTGCCGAGTCTTTTTTTCTGTAATATTTGCCCTATATTAAAGTATCTACAAGGTATTAGATGTCACTTCATGAATTTACGCAAGGTGCAATAGGAAGCGATGCGATGTAAACAGTAATCAGCAGTGAAGAGCTTGCTAGTGTCATTATAACACTATTACGTTGTTTATATTGCGATATAGTTACATACTGATCTAAATATGGAGGAAAATAGACCACGACATAATTCTCTCGAGGTGTCAATGTGTACGCATGTATCGTTAATCATTGTCCTTAAGATCCACTGTAAGTTTCGTTTTCAAGCCCTGGGCTGCTACTAAAAACTGCCTGCTTTAAATTTTACCAGTATGTACACTTAAAACAACATACGGATGATGAGGGTTAATCTTATGTAGAATTGTACCATTTGCTTTATTTACTTGACCCTTCAAACACACCATCAGAGACAAAGGGGATTTGTCGATCACGTAGTCATTCAAATAGATTATATCAATTGGTACTTTAATTTCATTAACATATTTATATCTACATATCGTCGCTGATTTCAATCTTTTATAATACAGTCGGTGCGTGCGATATCTGATGGTAAACCATACGTTCAGAAAGCTTAAGTTGTTGCTAACTTATATTTTGCTTCTTATCTGATTCTGTGTATCCTGACATCCATATCCATACTTTCATACTAATATTATTAATATGAAAGTAACTTTGTCTGTCTGTCTGACTGTTACACCTTCACGACTAAATCACTGGACGGATTTTGATGAAATTCGGCATGTAGAAAGTTTAAGACCCGAGAAAAGACATAGGTTACTTTTTAGGGTTCCTTACCCAAAGGGTAAAACGTGACCCGGGTGATCTTTTTGCCGTTTTTATAGACGATGGTACGGAACCCTTCGTGCGCGAGTTTCACTTGCATTTGGCCAGTTTTTTAATTCTTTAGCAATACGTTAATATAAAATTAGTTGCATTCAAAATACGCAACGTTATCCGACATTTCTCAATATTAGTACCAGTTTACTTTCGCCTCCGCTTCATTACATACATAAAACCGTATTGAATAATCTTCAACCATATTACAGTGAAAAAACAACAATTACAATTAATAAGCTCTCATTACCATACACTAGCGGCCACAAAAACCGGTCATTATAAATTATAAGGCATAATATCCGTTAGTAACGCTTGGAATTCTCGATGACGTCGTAATAGGCGCAAGTTTACATAGGATGGATGATGCGTACGCAACTAGTAAACACTTAGTATCAAAATATTGACTCATATATTTTGTATTGGATTTTTAACATTATTCGTTTCATACAAATAATGTTAAAAATCTAATACTTAAAAGTCATAATTAATTTTTATTTAGCAGGCATATTATATCAGTCGTGGTGGCCTAGTGGTTGACATACCGGATTTCTATGCACGAGGTTGCAGGTTCAAACCCAGGCAAGTATCAATGTGACTTTTTCAATGTCATAAATACTGTCTTAGATATTCTAAGACACCACTGACTAACGGTGACGGAAAACATCGTAAGGAAACCTGGATTTAATTATCTGAAATCGCCAACCCGCAGTGAGCTAGCGTGGTGATCAATGCTCAATCCTTCTCTATACGAGAAGAGGCCTTTGCCCTGCAGTGGGACAGTTATAGGCTGTTATTATTATTATTTTTTTATAGGCATATTATTTGAAGTTTCTTAAAACCAACGTACGTATTAACGTATTAAAATCATTTGAATAGAGCAAGAGCGGAATTGAAAGATATTTAGATATCGCCACTGTGCTTTTTTAATATTAATATTTAAATAAACTGACTAGCAAGTCAATTCTTAATGCAGTTGCAAGTAAAGAATTAATTACCATAGTAATTAACCAGTTGCAACTTACTATGACAGCCAGATTAAGTAACAAAAACGAAAAGTGGCTCAGTTAGTGTTATGATATTTAATACTTAAAGCAGCAAGTTTCACTTTGGCATCGAGTAATGATAGACTTGACTTTTATGGGTGCCTGCTTTTAATTGTTTTATTCAATAGAACTATGCTATAGCATGTACTTAGTAGGAACTAATTTCAACTGGAGGTTTATCATGATAACAGCAATTAAAAATGTTCCTTAAACCTAAGCTTTTTAGGACTGTTTCGATTAATTGTCAAATTGCGAAGTAATTATTAAACCATATTGGAAAATGGTTTAATAATCATTTCGCAATTTGCGTCATTGGTCATTGAAACAGAAAAACAAAAACCAGTTATTTGCAACAACAACTTATTAATTTAATTCTCTTACAAGATATTGAGCGAATTTATCGGTTTAGGCATTTAACTTGTTTTGCAATCGCAACCACAGTTTTTATTGTGATTAACTTTTAAGTTAATACGTTACAATTATTTATTTTCTTAACTTATTTTCATGATGTAATAATTAGTGCCGTTGTTACCTTATCATGCTCGGCATTACATCTCCATTGTCACATACTTACGTCAATGACCAAGTCGTCAAACATTTATTGTTTTTGTGTACAAGAATTTATTTCTGAAGTGTGGACTATATGATTGTATTCTGTAAGTTTTAAGATTTATTTTTAATTAATGTTATTTCTAGTTTGTAGTTCTATATGAGAACATGCCTTTGCCCTGCAGTGGGACAGTACCTGCCGCTATTAATATTTTAATTAGGGTTAATTACAATCCGTAACATAAAAGTTCGATGAAGATTTTTACCACTCATAACAGTTGGACTAAATTATAATTGAAACACATTGAGCAGGCATATTTAACTTATATTTAACACATTTGTGCTTTAATGTTTTTAATAAAATCTTTATAAAGAAAATATTTGGTTGATGTTTTCAATAACGGTGGTACAAAAAAATTTAAACTACATATTTCTATATTACTATATACAACGATTTTTCGCGGTGTCAACGAAACAGTGCTTTACCTTAATATCACGGAACGTATATTATATTACCTATTATATCGAAAGGCTTGAAAGAATAATAATTCAATTCGTTTTGGATAATTGGGACCCGCGCAGATGGTCCGCGTGTGCTGGATGCGTTTCTGTAAAAACAAATAAGAGTTAAAGATGATGACGGCGTTGGTAAGAATTAAGAGAATAGTATGTTAGTATTTTCAATGTTATTGATTTACCATCTTATTTGTGTTATCCAAACAATCTGCTGCGTTCGTAGCAATCTCTTTTTACTTCGTCTCTCGCGCTGCAAGCCTTAAAAGCTTCGTGACTGCTTAAGAGGATTTGTAGCCAGACGGGTAAGAGGCCACCAAGCTTTACATTAGGCACAATGCAAGTATACAGAATATTCGAACAAAAATACGAAACACCAATTATATAATTGCTCTAAAACAAAGTATTTGACCCGGTTGACGTCATTGGAGGTCCGTCAGTTTGACAAATCGATCACGATCTATTTACACCGTGATTAGACTGAGAGATAGTCACCCAAGTGTTTATGTTCTGTAACTATCTAGAATGTTCTCTCGAATGCGGAATAGCGTTGTGCAAGTTTACTTTATTGCCGCAGGGTGTGGTGCGAGTGGGAACGAGATGTCTATCAATAGTGTGTTTATTTAGAACTCGTTACAATTATGATGTAGGCTGCAAGAAATATTTTAGAAATTAGAGTTTTTTATAGGTAAATTTTTATCATCATCAAAATGGTACCGAGTATTTCTTTATTTATACTTTTTCTAACAATATTAGATAGGTAGGTATTTAGGTACAACATTCAAAACTTTAAACATTGTGATTCGGCAGTCATAACTCTATAGAGCTTTGTAAGTACATACTATTAGGTGTGAGTCAAGTATACCACGCTAAACAAGCTGTCAATTAGATCATACTTGCGTAACCAAAACACCAATGGCACTTAATTATATTATTAGCTTTCCATGGAATTTTAAAAGGAATGCAATTTTTGTTTATGAAAATTAAGTTGTTCTTCATATAACACGCGCTTCCAATTATGCAATGGCTTCACTTTCTTCGTCCTCTGAATATTGATATAATTTACATATAATTAAGAGCGTGCATAAATTAACCTTTAACGTTTCACGACACTGCAGTTAATGAATTTCCTATAAAAATGACGATGTATGGCCAGTCGATTGCCTATTAAATTACAATGATATTATTGAAGGGTAGATAGTGCTCTGAAAACCTTTCAATTTGATTTTTGGGACAATTCGGGGATGTCTTAAAACTTAAAAGTGAAAATGCGAATAGTGCTTTAATAATAAGTAATTATGATTTCGTTCAATTCATTACAACTAGTATATAATAGTGCTATGTATTAACTAGTAATGTAAGGGTTGCACAACAGTAACATGACAACTATACTGACCTAGTACTTGACGTATGTGCGTGCGCCGCGCCCGCTCACCAGTAGCCAGTATATAGGGTCGCACGCACTGCGTGGAGACTGGAGGTCAAGTCAGCCAGAATAATACACAAACAACTATATATACATATTAAATGTTACCATTAACTTCAGTAACAAAGTACATTGTCTCTGGGTTTACTACAGGCCTTTAAGTATTAAAAAATTCTAGAAAACCGAAGTAATTTTTTTAACCTAGATAGCTTAGGCGTAATATATCTTTATTGACCGCTATTGATGCAAAATAAATTTTGAAACAAACTCAAGGGTCATGGTTTCATTTGTGGTCCAGATAGGTAGGTTCTCTGAGATGGTCTTATGAAAGAAAGAACCAAAGCAGTAATAACTGTTGTGCAACAGAAAAACAGGGTCCTAAAACTCGATCACCGGAGTGACTACGGTCATGACAAACTTTTTATCCCACTTTTATAAAAACTAGATTTTGTACAATTTCTCTTCGTCTTCTAATGAGATCCTCGCTGTCACAGGAACCGAACCTTTCACCCTCAGGCGATACCGGCCGCGACGGCAAATCGCTAATGTGCTGTTAACATTAAAATTTATGAAATCGTTATACACCATCTACGTTTACTTTGTGTTATTTCCCTTGTTTTGGTTCCCTTTCGAATAGATCTTAAATTCAGTCAAGTAGATCCGTTGCAATTACAAACGCCACCCAACACGCGGATTGTATTCATTATCGTGAGTACATTCTTTACAACCCTTGGGACAATAACGAATATTTGAGCAGTACGGGGATAAAATAATTATAAATTATATAAATTCTTGATTGCTGATAGTGGTTTGGTATTTATTGTTCTAGTGATTTACCGTCTTAATGTAATTGAACTTATTAGGAAGATACATATTTTTCTCACTGATTGCGTCAATTGGATTCTTTATTAGGTAAATGTATTTTCTGTATATATATGATACACATACCACAACTGGCAAAATACCGGTGTATTGTACTGGCTACCCCTTCGGAGAACACGCGTAATATTATATTTAGCTTCTTATCGTATGGTTGATGAACAACCTGGTGTCAGAGTTTAAACCACCTGTGGCCTACAGGTGGTTTAAACTGGTTCTGACATGGTTTTACACACCGTTGAAAAATCTCTCAGGTGTGCCGGTTTCCTACAACGTTTTTAGCAACTGATAACATAATACGCACATGAATTCGAAAAGACATTGGTGCGTGCCGTGACATTGGTGGGTTTGAACTTGCGACCTTTGACTTGGCAGTCCAACGGCCATACCACTCGACTCGACTCACATATTAATTATTATAAATAAACACAATAATATCTTCCGTAACGAAAATGGTGTCACTAATACTAGATTTTCCGAAAGCTTCGTTAATTTTAACATACTAAAATGGAGTAGATTTTATATTGAGTAAAATGACTGTTGAGTGACTGTTTAGTTTCGGGACCTTGAATAGCTTACCGAATGTAAAGCAGTATTTCACACGTCCAATAATAAGTCATTCCTGCACCATTAGATCTTTACCCGAATGCGTCCTCATAATATGAAGTATACAAACATAATGAAACTCGCATAAAACCAAGCATTATTAAATATAAAAAACGTGTACATCTCGATTTATACAACGTAACTATTAGTGATGTGCGATGCGGTATGAGTTATTATCGATAAGTTTAGGTACTACCAAAATAGTTGATAAATAAAACAATACTGCTCAGACAAATTGACAATATTGGTTATGGTATCCTTGCTTCATGAACTATTTTGCTTTAAAATTCAGCACATGTAGAGTTAGGCTTGCATTAATAGGTGCAACTTTAATCATAATTTTCCTAATTATTTTCATAAATCAACTTGCTAATGGAATTGACAGCTTACGTTAAATAGAATACTTCTAAAACATTACACGCAACGTTTTAAAATAATAATCAATTACAAGTTATTAATTACTGCTAAAAATGAATATTTTAGTAGTTAAGTATTTTAAAAAAACATCTAGTTTTATGTAGGCATAAGGTAGACCTAAAAAAATAAGTTGTCAAACAAAGTGAAAAAAAACGTTGACTTATAAAATCCCTGTTTAAATAATATAGATCAAGTAAATAATAAAACCACATTACCCGTAAATAGACATCTATTTAAACTTAATGTTGTAAACTGCGTGCATTACAACATACAAAACCTGAAAGCAGTCTAACACTTCTCTAGTTATCAATATTTTACTATATATCGCAACACAGAGCAAACAACGCTTAAGTAATCCAATTACTAAGGTATGCATTCTTATCAAGATAAATTATTTTATCGATTAGGTAACAACACTAGTAGTTATGTAAGCGGTGTGATCGCGGCCAGCGCTCACTCTTCCGTTAAATTTAATTGCACTGCAGCAGGTACAGTTGAGGGAAAAGTTTATGATGTTTTAGTGTGATTTAGAATTTCGCCAAAATTAAAAATTACCAAGTCATATTATTATTTGGACGAAAGATCACACAGCAATGTTTAGTAAACTAGAAGACAACGGCCATGACATGTGATAGATACTATTCATTAAAACAGTATGCTTTATTGTAAATCAAAATTGTTACACGAGAGAATACACCATACATACATATTTTGAGACTGCAACGTAGAACATGGTGTATCCAATCGTCTTTTAAATTCTTATTCAAATTTTCTCTTACTCTCATTCATAATGCATTTATACAAATAAATCTAAACGGGAAACATTCCGAAAAGTTAATAATTAATATTATGCAACACAATTATTTTTTCATACTTATTTAAAATCTTAGCTAAAAATAATTAAGCTGAATATTCCATTTACATAACTGAATTATGATATATTTCAGGTGTTATAAATATTCATTTAAATAACTTAATTTTACGTGGTTTACAATTATACAATCGTCTAAATTAAAGTTTATAAAAAAGTTTATAATAGTTAAGACCACCGTCTTCCACTTAGTACTTTTTTTGTTAAATAACACTTTTTGACGTTTGCGTGATGACGTATATTTCGTTATAAGTTAATGTGCTTAATATGTGCTGAATTGCTGACATTGTTGCTACTTCTATAAGCTGTAGCAGTAGACAAATCGCATTATTTCAGCATTTCGGGACAGCAGTTAAATATAGAGGTAAATTTAACTTCACGACTGTACCTGGTTCTGCGTTGACTCCCGCGCACAACCACAACATATCGCGCAGGCGCAACACGCTTCCCTATTTTTTATCGATTATTGTACACGATGACAGTTAACATCTATCGATTATCATCGGGTTCTTACGACGTTGCCACAACACTATTTCCGGATATGATCACAAGACATAATACCTATATTATATACCTACAATAAATAAAAATATTTACCTACATATCTTTATATTTGGGTATTAGTAAATGTAATCAAAAAACTAATAGCTGTGACGGGTTTATCAAGCATTTTTGTTTAGATCTGTTATATTATTCAGGAAATTATTTAGTGTAGGTAATTATTACAGTCAGTACAGACATGACCTAGGACAAGTCATAGTTAATGGCAACATCTGGAGCAAATATCTAAGGATCACCCTATATACTATACCTACTCTTTCTTCCCCTGTAGGAAACAAACTCGTAATAATTTATCTAAGGCCTGTAACAAAATAACAACCCATATACCTAGAGCAAAAATACACTATTCAAGCAACTGACCATTCATTTTTTGATCGAGTAATATGAAAGCTGCTTTGAGTGTAATTATTGCAATACTGACTGTCAAAGTCCCTTTCACAGCATGTGCAAGAACTACCTTGCTTGTCCTTGTTAACAATAAAACCAAAACACTTTTACTGCTACCATAAGAACCACTTGATCATAAATCGGAACAAGTTCTTGATCCTTTATAGGTAGTTCTTACCAAAATATATTGAGCAGTGATAGCCGAATAGTTTGACTGTTGGACTGCGAAGTCAAAAGTCGCAAATTCGAACCCCGGCACACACCAATGCCTTTTATAATTCAAGTGCGTACTGTAAATTAGTTCGCAGTTGCTAGAAACGGTAAACCATCGCGAAGAAACCGGCACACCTGAGAGATTTTCCAACGGTGTGTAAAGCCATGTCAGAGGCCTGCAGGCGGTTAAAACTCTAACACTAGGTTATTCATCAACCATGCGATAAAAAGAAGAACAAAATATAGGTACCTTTACCTACCATATCATAAGGCCCAATATAGTTTCAGTAACCCGCGTTATCATAAGCTACGTACTTTAAATAAGTGCATTCACATAATAAGTTCCTAGTTATTAATTATTACTATTGATCAAAACTTAATAGTTACTTAGAATAAAGCTAATTCCATTCCACTGGTATAAAATTCGTTGTACATTGCATTAGTTTAGGTAATTGTTTACCACGCTTCTTGCGTGGATTAACCTGTACTGTATAATGATGCAAACTAAGTACCCTATGTATGCGATGCGAGGAATCTTCGATAAACAATAAGGGGGGATAGTACCATCAACCAGTCCGGTTGCTAAGCGCAGTCATTAATAAAATTGTGTTACCCCGTAAAATCCGTAAAAATCAATTGCAGCATTCTATTAATAGGCGCATATTGTGTTTATCTCCTTAACTATGGCCTATAAGATATTTTCTCCAAAGCCACATTTCCCGAACAGTTGTATCTGCAGTTGGTTCTTCACTGAACTCAAACGACCAAGTTGTGCGCCGTCGTGTAAACCGCAGAAAATGAAATAATAACATTATCTTGAAGCACTATGATTACAATTTAATGAATACCTACCTAAATCTAATAATACTCTAATTATGCAATTTAGTCAGTATATATGTAATAAACATTACATAAAAAAATTAATTACATTAGATTTCTTAAGAATCGTAAAAGCATCTTAAACGGCTGTTGGTGTAATGTATGTCGTAAAAATTACCAGCGGAATAAAATTAACGCTATCGGTAATTATGAAAAAAAAAACAGAAATCTTCAGAAAATATTGAGAGAGTATGGTTGAAAAAGTTGAACAGAGAAAAAAGGAGACTATCTTTTCTCAAATCCTAGCCTCTACTATCTTTTCAACTTACACTCTTATTCCACACAGTACAAACCAATCAAAGCTTTTTAAGGAACAACGCTTACGCCTCCCATCCAATAATTAAACCCTTTCTGGCTCGTATACGATGTAAGCATTCAGAATACTGATAATAAGTAGGAATAATCTGGGAGTAAAACTGTTGAGTCTACATCACGTTAAATGCTTCCTTCAATACGGCCTAAACAAATGACATCTGTAGGTACATGCAGAAAGGAATAAAATAACAACGGACGATTACAAAAACAAATGACGATCAATAAACTATCTACACTACACATATGGCAATGCGGTAATATTTTGGAACAAGTTACATCGCAACTAACTATATCAATTATTACAGAATACACACCGAGACACCGACATTACAAATAGTTTGTGTATTGTGCATCGCGTAGCATCATAACCTCTTTTAATCTTACAACTGTGTCGTTGCAATAAGTCGTGTGTAAGCTCGTTTTACATCATAATTATTTAGAAGCAGTCATCGATCATGTAGGACTCTTGGCTCGGAAAACATTGCTTTGCCACCAGTTTTAGATGAAATTTTTGTAGAACACTTATATTTACGGACTAGGTACTATTTCTTTCTTTCTTATAAGGAAGCTTATTAGGTTTTCACTTTAATGAATGTCTCCATTTCCCGGTGCAAAATACCTTTGATTACCAGATTGATATTAAAACTAGATAGAAGCAATAATAAAGGCGTTATTTCATGTAAATTACTTAAAGTCTATGCAACGTTACCGGTTATCTGAATTGTGTAATGTCAAAAGTCCAGTTTGGTTTCCTGGGCATTAATGGTAAATCATAGTGCAAGTAAGTTTAGCTTGTATTATTCAGCCGCTGACAAGCTTACACTTACCGCTTTCTGTTAAGGATTAATCATTTTATGTAAAGGGCTGTTAAGCAATTACATTTGATAAGACTAATAGTTTCAATTAACACGGTTTAGTTAAATTTCGTCTTATGGGCCAATGCTTTAGCTATGTTGGTGCAGAAATGGGAGCCTATTTCTTGAAAGTAAAAAACTGATTCAAATTATATTGTCTCTTAGAACACAAATCACAATTAAATTAATAGCTCATAGTGACTGCGACAAATTCTATACAAAAATTCAGGACAGAAAGCTTTAATTATTCATCAATTATCAAATCATCGTCTACATCATCGAATGGCATAATGTAATCTAAAACAAGCGTGGATATAATTTTCTTTATAACATCAGGTTCTAAACAATGTTACGTAAAACATTTTGTTAGTACAAACGAGTGATTACCTCCTCCAAACATCGTGACGGCCCGGTTGTTAATCGACCTGTATGCATCGTGGTAACCTACTACTAATAACTTAATAGTCTACAAAGAACTGGTTTCTAGAAAAGACATACAAATAGGTTAATTTTATAACTGAAAACATCGCGATACGAGAGACAAAGCCGATTAAATCAGAATAGAAAAGTGTAAGTAGAGAATACGTCCGGTGCTTTGCTACAATATTCGAATCGTCTTCAATACCTATAATAGTACAGTATATTTTGAAACTGCGACTTCATTGCGTTAAATAAAATCTTCCTTTCCGTCTTCTATCCTGTTTTTACTAAGTATAACTAATGATTTCTCTTTTTATTTCAGGTAAGTCACGCATGTAGTCTGCCACGAAAGATTTGGTAAGTAAGCCCTTTATACATAAGTAGTAGCCATAAGTGAAAATTAATATACTGCGTAAAACCAACATAGAAAAAAAAAAGATCCCGACGAATTGAGAACCTCCTCCTTTTTTTGAAGTCGGTTAAAAAGATCATTACAATAGCAAAAATTATTACAATTGTTTCTTACTTCAATTTTACATCAAATACCTGTATGCAACATGCAGCTACTTACTACGCCTTTCATGCCCACTACCGCCACAGCCCGCCACTAGCAAGCGGTCAAATTCCGAACTAAAACGTCCGTATGCATACAAGCATATGAATAAAAAAAAAACATTTCCTTTCACTTTAATTTTTGTGACGGCCACTCACATGTTAGTTCTGCTGTAACGGAATAGATGGCGCAGCGTAACTATTGTAAAATGCAGAGCGCTACGCATGATCCGTAGCACGGTTACGTCTAGTCTCTAATCTACGTATAAATAATATGCAGAGGAAAACATTTCCCTGCAGAACTATACGACCTACATACAATTATTTTAAAAATATTTTACTTGCTACAAAATGAAGAATTGGTTAATTAATCTACAAATAGTTACATAGTCTAACAAATTACAGTAAGTCAATGTTTTGTAACCCTACAATATTATGTTATTTTACACTATAGAATGGAAAGTAAACAACGTTAAGTAAGATTATCCATCAAGTATCACGGTCAAGTGCAAGTATCGGCGAAAGTGATAGTGATGCGAAACAAACGATAGTAAAAGTGAATCCATAAACATACTGGTTTGCGGTGTGCACCGTGCTAAATATACTGCAAGGTTCTCTGTTTTGTTTGCTAAGATGCTTTATAAATAATATAATCTTTGCCAATGCATAATTAATTTTTTATTTGTATAAACTTAATAAAAAAGCCTAATATAAGTTTCAGTAAGTAGTTAATCGTAAGTGCAGTTATTTTGTGAATTTGGCAGATATTCTGTTTCAAAACGATGGCTTTAAACCTTTTTGTATGTATGTACTTCTGCTTCTTCTTTGTATTGGCATGAGCCAATAGCTACATGGAATAGATCATGCCGTGAGCTGGTTGTCTCATGGCTTTTGCTAAAATGGCCAATTCCTGCGCGATGGAAAAGCCTAAGTATTATGCTTAGGCTTTTCCATGGCGCAGAGAATGGCCAGTCAACAAGGATTAATACGAATTTTACTGCCTAGAGTGCGCCGAAAACCCGTAGGTCACTCGTAGAGCCTCTTTACTTGAATCCCTTAAAATAAAATAGACGAGCGTTTATGGTAAACATTAATGGTAATATAAAGTTCATTTGTCTGCAATCACCGATAGGAACCGAAAAAAATATAAGAGATGCTTAATAAACTACTGGCTAAAAAAGACTATTTAACTGAGGATTCATTTAAACAAACAGTAATACCGTCATCTACAATTGATGTCGAAGAAATTAGTAGAATCAACCAGAGGAAATGGGTTGGTGTGCTCAGGTGGTAGGCTGGCAACCTGTCATTACCTATTACGATATACATTGCAATATTTAAACTCAACACATTATTGCTTAATGACTTATGGTATTTTAGTACCTATTGCAATGGTAGAGTCAATCTACAGAATAATACACTACTCTTGCTTAAAATTGGAATAAGTTTTTCGAAACTCGATTGGTTTATCTCGCAGCAATATCATGAATACAAAGCCTTTTGTTTCTAATACTATCACTTTAATCGAAATATGAACGTATGATAAGGCTGGCTATAAAACAAAAGCCGTCAGCCGCGGGTTGGATAACGAAATAAAAACTGAATTCCGTTACGTCAGTATGTAATGCATACCTGTAAGTATAATATTTCATTGGATCCATCCATATCGTGTATCAGGTTTTCCTCGGCCCGGTCCGTGTCGCTCGCACGTCGGCGTCGTGCCAGCCGTCACGCGCAGGCGCCACCGTTCCGTTGCCCGCGTTCCGTTATGAACTTATGACATAACTTTTGTCTCGTCTCATTGACTGTAGCGACGCGCTCTTGACCTTGAATGTGCTTTGCTCTCGCTTTTGTTGAGAGGAGAAAGGATGCGTCTTTGAATCTGTACGACATTTTTTCGTATTTAGTGTGAAGATTGTGGTCTCCAATTTAATTACCTTACTATGAAGTTCTTTTGTGGGTTGAAATGTTTTGTCAAACTTTTCTGGGAAGTATACCAATACTTCCCAGAAAAGTTTGACTGTCTATGTTAAGGTGACAGGATGTTTAATGGAAAAGCTTTAACAGAACATACAATTTAACAATCAAGGTAGCATTAGTGTATTCAACATTCTAAAGCAGAATCTAGTTAAGTACACCTTCAAGTCAATATTTATGTTTCAGATCCATTTACTGATCACGATTTTATAATTGCAAGTAACATTGACTTTAATTATAAGTGTGTTGAAAAGTAAAAACCTATCATTATTTATCAGCAACTGTAATAATATATTACATAACATAATGCCTATAGTTAATAACGGTTTTGCAAAGCTGCCCACGCCGTTAAGTTTGAATGATTGTTCTATTCATAACAAGATCATCAGTTATACGCATTGCATTAGGCGTTGCAGTGACGTAGACGTGAGCATCGAACAAACATGCGACGGCAAAATTGCTTTTTAAAGCCCCGCCCTAAGAATTTCTTCTGTTTCGTCCTTTAGTTGTTTGCACTCCTATAAAGGCGGGTGCTTTTGTCAGGCATGTTAATAGAGCAGATTTATGAGATCAACAGTGCATGCTGAGGCTACTTTTTTCTATTTTCTTTAGGAATTCCTGGCACTGCCATTGAATTTTCTCCGTTTCTATTGTTTTAAAGGTACATAATTATGTTTTTATATGACCTTTCCTAAACCTTAACCGTATTGGAAACCACATACTTGATTCGATCCTAGTGAACACACACTTGTTAGCTCGAGGCCTTTTATTAGGCCTCACTAAAGTCCAGTTAAGCAGTCAGCTCTCCTCAGAGTTATCTGCGAGAGACAGCCCACAGAATAAAAAGGAGGGTAGGTTTCGTCCCCATGTTAAAAATTGTTTGCTTTCTATTGTCTCGAATATCATCTAATCTACGAAAAAGTGCGTACTGACGGAGAAATGTTCACCTGCCTTATAGAGTTACATTTCTACTTCATGAACACCATACCTTATTAAACGAAAGTTATGTCTCCCTTCTAATATAAATCACCAATTATACCATACATATGCCCATTATTAGGTAACCGGTACTCATGTACATTCTTGCGATGCTACCCACTCGATCTATAAAATGTTTAGAAAGACTGGTAGTAAAGTTTCAGTCAACTAGAATGTGTGGAATGCTGGTTAGAAACAACTTAATTATCTAATGGTAAAGGCAGTTGTAGACTTGTGGTGACCTCGTATGGTTATTGCTTTGGATAAGAGGGATATAGGTAAACTACAGGGACTTCTGTGCTACCGTAATTCAGGATTAATTTACAAAATTACACTCTAGATAACTTAGCTAGCATGTATCCATATAACATAATGACCTTTGTATTACAATGATAAGGAAATGTAAGTATTGTTTAAATCAAAATTTTTGGTAATAAAACAAGACTATTTCAATTTACAAATTCATGAATTTCATCGGTTTGTCTTATTCATATTTACTTTTTACTTATAGTCGTCTGTCAAAACTTTTTATGAATCCCTCGTAGATCTTATCTTCTTGGTCAATTCCTACAGCTTCATATTCTCATTTTCGATAAGACCTGACTTATTAACTAACCTGTCAATATGTTTAACGGTAGAGGTCGTGTCAGCCAAAAGTTGCATACTTCAGTGTACAGGTGGTCTATAGTGGAAGGAGTTACACATGAATGCAGATGTGTGACGACTTGAAAGTGCATTGGCACACAGTTTAATAATGTTAGACTATCTGATTGTCTGTTTCAAACCAGTTTAGTTTGGCAACAGTTAAGACATCGTCAAAATTAAAAGCATCGTATTAAAATTTATTGGTTTCTTGGAAATGCTTGCAAACACTATGTGGTCATAAACCATTTTTTTAATTTTGCCTTTTGCTCTAATTTTTTTCTACTTACTTGTAGGTACAAGACAATTGTGTCTTGTACGTATCTGTAGGTATAAGAAAAAAATCTCCGTCCACTGCTGGACACAGGCCTCTCCTATGGCACGCCACTGAGCTCGATATTCGACCTTAAGGAATCGGTACCTTAAGTAAGAAGTAGGAATTGACACTGGTATACTGAATTACATTTTTTTTGTCAAATCCGACAAACGTTGTCGTAAGTAATAGGTAATATTTCAAGTCAAGAATGTCATTTCTAAATGAATACTGCTGGTAAAAGGTAATTGCATCAAAGACCTTCAATGCGTTATTTGTGCGAGATTACTTAAAATGCCTCTTCATGTGATTACTTGTAATCAAAGAATCTTCAATTGGTTCTGTAGTAAGAATGCCAGTGTGCTAGATTATTAAAGATAAAATATGATTGTGGGACCTACACCTTACATAGCAATCCTGAATCTTTATTTAAAAATATATATATTAACCTTTGTCTGTTACGAATATTACGAATTTTTCAAAAAACAAAAGGATTTAAAAATTGAATTATAGAAATTTCTCAATCTCATGATTACACGTGACGAATATAAATTTGTCAGTCAAGGATTTACGTTTCGATCAAGGTTCGTACAATTATTAGGTGCCCACAATTCAAAATGAAATAAACAATCGAAGAACTCAAGGCAATTTAGTTCGGAATAGGGATTGAAGATAGATAAAATATTTTAAATGTCAGTCTTGGAAGCCTATCCAGTATATGCAGCTGATGTTATGAAAAGGTTAATAACCTCACCAGTAAACTGTAATTAGTTAATAATCAGACATTAATTATTATATGCATACTGGATATCGCCTTCAACAGCTCTTGCTTGTTAGCAGTGCTTTGGGTTTGTCGTAGGACTTAGGTACACACAAATTGCCTTAATGCTAAAAGTGCCAGCTCCTAAGGTTAATTGTGTTTGACACATGAAAAGCTTTTTGTGCCAAGTCGGTTCATCATTCCTTCAATCAATCAAGAGTAGACGGAGTATCGCAGCAGGAGGTCGTGCATAGGATTTCTGACGATCTATAGTTTAATAAGACAAATAATATTACTTTGTATTTATCGCATTATTAAGGATGTGTAATATGCCAGAGCTTTAAATGTCAAGTAATGATTAATGCGGTCACCCCACTCTTCAATATAAACTTGACTACAACGTAACTTCAAATACCACAAAAGGATTCAATAAGACCTGTTGAAATGCTGTAATACTAAAAGCAGTTTTTAAGATTGACTTGATGTCAATTACTGTTACATTCAGAAATTGTAGTAATTTTAAAGTTAATTGTTTCATAAATGTACTTATAAGTGGACATACACAGATGCTGCAGTTCTTCTAAATTCTTATGAAAGAAGAAAAGATTTTTAGTAATGACTGTTGGAGTCATCAGTAAATATTTCCAGCCAATTGCCTACAGTGTAATGACATAATTTACGTGATGTGAAAATGCACATTGTTGCATAATAATATCATTTAAGTGCAAATAGGTGACTTTTCTTATGATGAGTTCTCCTCAATTGCTTTATCGTGAGTAGGATAACAAACATATGTTACGTCGTTTTTCTTGGCATAATCTCTCGTATTCAACTCGTAAGATATTGTGACTTCTTAGTAACCTCTTACAATAAAAACCGAAATGTTACGTATCTACTATCTAGTATTGTTTGTCTATACAGGTATACCATTTTAATTATGCCAGAGTTAGATATCTAAAGCTTATTGTATTCAAATTATTTATAAAAGTCATAAATACTTAGTTAATAATTAAATTTATTAAACTTAATTTTCTACAGTAGCGGTATTAAAATTATATTATATGGGTTGTTTCCAGAAGTCCGAGAGTTGTCATTAATAAAACACGACGTCAAAATGGACCGTATAGTATTATTATACATCGTAAAAATCAACCACATCTTATTTTTTGGCATTTTGCAACATTTGATACTCATAAAACATGTTTCATTAATCAACTACTATACAGAGTTTGAACGATCAGCTAATCAATCTGCAATTTGCCAAATGGACGCTTTACAAATTCGTAATTTTATGCAACGGATTTTTGATTATACAAAGTCAACGAGAACGTGTTCGAAACTGTCTGATCGATTGCTGTAGAATGTAGATGAATTAAATTTTATTACGACTTGTGCGCTAATAAACCGGCAATAGAACATTGTAGCAAATTGTAATCGTATGAGATTACGTTCGCGTAATATCACGGCGTATTACGCAAAACAAAGATCGCGCACCGTGTGTTTATTGTCAAGAGTGAAAATGTACCACATTTCGTCATACGCATAACTAGCGACTATCCGCTTGCGATGCTTCTTTTTGGGTCATATTATTACGCATTTCGTAAAACTTACTTACAGACCCATAACGTTACACTCAATTACACAGGGACAATGGACGAATTAAAACAACGGACTTATTATTACAATTGGCGTGGCCATTTATTTTTCACAATCAGTTCGTTCATCCAAAAATATAGGGAAAATCAAAAACATCATTTTTTCGACTTAAAATAACAGGTACATTAACTCAAACGTAACTTTAACCGATTAAAAAAAAATAACAAAAAAGTAGACTAATAGAGTATTTAGTTCAGTGCGTTGATCCGATCGCGGGTCGTGGAATACAAGTTCCTAGGATCTGGTAGCACGACCACTATCCATTGCCGGGGTATTTCACGCCCCCCGTTCGTATTAGTGCTAAGCTTATATTTATGTATCACATTCAGACGTCTGCTCCCTGCAGCCTTAGTAGCTATCATGATGACCATATTCGTAGCCGTGTCCGTGACCGACAACAACGGGCACTGGTACCTTCACTGGGTAAGGCACGGGCTTCTCGATATGGACGGGCACGTGTTTTTCGATGTGGACGGGGTAAGGCCTGTCAACCGGGACCTTGACGGGGAAAGGCACATGCTTCTCTACGGGGTAGGGAATATGTTTTTCAACGGGGTAGGGGGCTGGTACGGGTACCTTGACGGGGTAGGGCACAGGTTTCTCAACGTGCACAGGCACGGGGCGGTCGACGGGAACCTTCACGGGGTAGGGTACGGCCTTCTCAACCGGGTAAGGTACGAGCTTCTCAACTGGGTAGGGCACAGGTTTGGGGATGTGCACAGGGTAAGGCCTGTCGACGTGCACTTTGTAGGGCACGTGAACTTCCTTGTAAACAGGGTAAGGAGCAGGCACATGTACGGGCACCTTGACGGGGTAGGGTACCTTCTTTTCTACGGGGTAAGGAGCGGGTACGTGCACCTTGACGGGCACGTGCACCTTCTTTTCAACTGGGTAGGGTTGAGGTACGTAGACCTTGACGGGTACGGGTCTGTCTACAGGTACATGGACTGGGTACGGGACCTTCTTCTCAACTGGGTAAGGTTGGGGAACGTGCACGGGTACTTTGACGATCTCCTTGACTGGGTAAGGAACGTGCTTAACCACGGGGTAGGGTTGGGGAACATGCACCTTAACTGGTACGGGCACCTTCTTTTCCACAGGGTAGGGAATATGTTTCTCTACTGGATATGGAACAGGGACGTTCTTGACAACAGTGATGGTCTTGTGACTGTGGGAATCCCCATGTCCGTAACCACCGCCGAATCCGCCACTGTAACCACCATCGAATCCACCGTGACCACCTTCGAATCCACCGTGACCACCTTCGAATCCACCGTGTCCGCCATAACCTAATCCGATATCGTACAGCCCTCTCTTCTCGTGCTTCTTGTCGTCGGACGCAGCTTCCTTGTTGTCGGTCACTGCCACTTCTTTTTCTGCTTTCTTAGCTTCTTCGGCGTTAGCGAAGGCCAAGAGAGCCACCAGACTGGCGGCCACGAGCTGTTAACAAAAAGACAAAGATTAGAACCAAAAAACTGGCACAAATGTGATAGTGTGAGTAGAATCGAAAGTTATTATCGCAGTTGACTTATTATCTGGTGCAAATATTCTTCAAGGCTTGTTGTTTTAATGAGTGGTCGAGTTAACATCGCTGCACACAACTACACACAAAGTACGCAATTTCCTTGTTGCGTAAAATGATATGTGGGACAAGGGGGTTTTCATATCCAGGCACAATCACAACCCTATTAATTATAATTATTGGTAGCACTGTCACTTAATATAATTTGTTATTTTGAGTATTTAAACTTTAAACACACCATGTGCCTCATGATGCTGCACTTGTAGGTTGCACTGAAGTCAGCGAAGTCCTGAATGCGAATGATGCGTGATCGTTCGTAGCTTCGCTATATATATGCGGTAAGAGCGGCCGAGCGAAGAAAAAAATGGCGGCAGTCTATAGGACCATGTTACACTTTCGCTTTTGAGGGGGTTCGAATTCGACCGAACCAAAATGCTCTATATCTGTCGTGGTCGAGATTCGTGGCGACCGGTTCTCTAGCAATGATATAATTTAAATATAATTAACGTAATCTTCTAATGTCGATCTGTGAATGCTTTTCCTTTGTACGGCGTCAAGGTTGGTGTGTTCATGTTTTAGGATGAAGCGTTGCAGTTTAGTGAATATGTAGAATAAACGTTTTGTTTGTTATAATACTAATAACGTTATCCTTGGACATTTAAATGATAATATAATAATCTAGGGTGTTTCAGTGCTTTGATTTTTAAGAAAACGTAAAATTTCGTGTAATATCTCTATATTTTTCCTTTTCTTTTTGTTTGTACTATATTTACAAGGGAGGTAATCATTGTAATTTTTTAAGGAATCACAAAAATAATCATAGATAATAATATTTATTTGACTCTTGAAAAATATTTTAACGACTTGTTAATAACATATATTCGTTCATTAAACAGCATATAATCGTTATTTTAAAGGTGTAATTAAAATAGTTTGCTGTTTTTAACTAACTATCTAGACTAGAATAATGGGCTTAGTTTAAAAAAGGCTTTATGTATTAACATTTTCTTCGCTTTCACTGTATAAAGTAACTCGTGATAAATTGAGGCAATTTGTGTTGTCAACAGTGGTAAAGATTATTTGTCTTATGCCATCGTTAGGTAAACTATGATAGTGCAGGGGTTGATTTTCTAACAAAACGTAGTGTACCTATACAATGCTGTCTAAGAATTGCCTTTTACTACTAAATTACTCTTGGCAGTAAACTGTTAGATAAGAAAAGTATAACACTCTGAAAGTTTCAGTGCATCTAACATGATCAAGTATTTGTTAGGGGATTGTAAAGTTTTAACCTATTACATCAAACGTCGAACAATTACTTCAAGTCTTCGGCTCTATGACTTAAAATTAGTTCTTTTTATTATCACCAATATCTAACACGTGGTTGTTTCACGTTACATTACCTCTTTGATTGTCCGCGCAGTAGACACAATAGGTAAACTATCGTAACGTACCATATCATATGGCTCATCGGACTTTGAAAGGGTTAAATTTCATTATCATACAATCTTAAAAGTCCAATCCATAAGAAACTTAGTCTTATCCTGTCTATCAAAAATCATTTTGGTTCCTCCGGTGGATGCAAATGGCGAGTTGTCGTTCATTGTGGCGTTCTAAGGGGGAGGCCTTTGTCCAGCAGTGGACGTCTTCCGGCTGATGATGAACCTCCGGGCTTCTACTGATTTTTTTCTAGAAAAACCTATCTACTATACCTACCATAAATAATTTTAGTCGCGAACTTGATTCACCATCATTTTAGCAATCGCAAAAATGGTCTAAAAATGTAAAGATGTAGGTACCTATCTATTTGCATGTATATAGTTATTTTGTATACCTATTTTACATATACAATTAGGTTCAAAAAAATAAAAAGAAGATATTAGTGTCAAGGTATACCGCTATCATTAGTCTATAGATTCGCATCGATATACGTGATTGATAAAACGTAGGTGGGGCGATTAGTATGTATGATGACCAAGTCATGTTTTGCTTGTTGTAGATCATTATGATGTGAATAGCCGAGTAACATCGGCATTATACAGTACGCTTCCAGTACTTTTATTAAAGCATAAACTATCCTACCCTTGATGAGTTGGGTTTCACAGTTTAGCTACAGTATTATACAGGTGCAACTCATTTCATGTGTTGATTGACATCAAAATTAACATACAAGATACCTAGACGAGAGTCGAGATTTGGGTAAGCTTTGTTAATAATTAGGTAGGTACAGTGGGTATATTTATCTCAGCAACACTTGAGGATAATATAATTATAATAATGCTAAAACTAAATAATTAAATCTTACAAACTTTAAAAATAATATCATTGTTTTTTTCTAACAATTAAAATCGAAGCGACATTCCCTAATAATATTTCAGTACTAGCAATGTAACACGTTATTATTATGCAAGGGGTGCTGATGTAAAGTTTTTCCTCGTTCCAAGAGGTTTGAGCAATAGCAATCTGCCGAAGAATTAACAATGACACACCAGCATAAAATTACAAAAAATATAATATCAAAAAACGAATATGATTTGACACTCCAATGCCGTTTTGTAAAACACACTCACTTGATCGTCTCATGTCTTTTCATACCATTTTATCTTACAACATATTTTTCTATTACAATATAATGTGACATAAATCATATTTTATATTTTGACGTTTTAGACGACCTTCTTATATTTTGTCATTGTTTTGTTTTTGTTTGAAACTAACGTGCGAATTTCGGAAAACCTTTGTTTTAGAAGCGGAAGTTATTTAATTAGTATTATACATAGTTTGAAAATGTTTAACTTATTCCTGCACTTTTATCTGTTTTAGAATCTTCATTACGAAAATTTGGCATTGAATACGACCATACCCAAGAACAATTTTAGTTGAATTAATTAAGGCAGATGTATAGGTACAAGAATCAATTAATGTGTGTTAAAAAAGATCACTTAACCGTCCATAAATGTTAACTAGCTCTTCATCTTTTGATAATCCATCATAAAGGAGCCTCGAAAGTATATTTTGAGGTCAAGTATTTCGTCACCCACAAATAAACTTATAAAGTCGATATATATCTGCATTTGTAATACAAAAGTTTTCGGGGACTAACTTTTTGGCTAGATATTTTCTGTGGTCTACAAACCAAAGATACAAAATTTAACTTTCAATTAACTAATTGTTTCATTGTAACTAATAGTAGCTTTTAAGTGCTTTAGAACTTATTGAAAGGCAAATAAAATATGTTTGTTAAATGTTAGATATTGTGCAAGAAAATACAATTGCAAAGCTTTGAAAGTATCGCAGCGTTGTTGAGGTGGTGTGGCCTGATTATTAGCATCTGTTCACTAGTTTCAGCTTCAGAAATTGCGAATATGAGCGTTATCATATACATTACTTTAATGACTTTAATCAGTGGCGTGCATAAGTAGGTAAATCATTAAAGTTAAATGTACAGCCTTCATATTATATACAAACATAACAAACAGAACACGCATGAATCAATTATATAGAACTGCAGTCAAATTGCATAATCTTTATTGAGGATGCTATTAATTTAAATCCATTCAAGGTTCCTTACGTTTCTATATAAAACATATGTTGGATTATGAATTTTGATACTTGCCAAAAACCTGACTAATTCCGCGGTAATCTTGCATCTTACGTGTTAATACACCATAAATCACACGATGCGATGTACAAATCCTATCTTACACACTTAATAATGTATTAACGAAGCGAGCTAAATAAGCAGATTTAAACTGCTTTACCTTCTACCAAAAATGTTGTTTAATTTTATTTGCTAAACCGTTAAGGAAAATTAAAGCAAAACACAAGAGCTTAACCGCCCAATCAGCTACGTTTCTTATTTTAAGCTAAAAAGAAGAAACAGTCGTCTTCTAAATAGTCGTCAACTATTAACGTATTATTGACACGCATATTGCACCATTCCTTAGTCTTAAAGTGTAAGTGGTCAGGGTTTGACAGGTGACAGGGTTTTGAAAGTGCATGCCCTTAAATTGACGTAAAGTGTTATGACAAGAATGACGCTGCATGTCGTCAGTTCTCGTGACCTGACTTATGTAATTCTGTGACCGACTGTAATGTCAATTGTTCTCGGGTCAGCTTTTATTATCACAAATATAGGGTGCTGGCGTACTTATTAAGCGTATATGGTATAAACTGTTTACTTATGACTTTATGAGTCACTTTTGGGCGCCATTAGCGAACAATTTGGTGGTCGATTGTTTCGCTTCAACAATCTGCTGGATTCCCGGCTATCGATCGTAAGTCAAGTTTAGTTGGCAAATACAATTAGACTATAATTAAAATATTCGAAGGTCACCGCACCCAAATTCACTCTCAGAAAATAAATTTCATGCCTAATCAATGAATTAACTTTTAGCATGACAGCCGGATTTGATAAAAAGAACTCCTAAAATAAATATAACTAGGAAACTGCATGATACACAATCGACCAGTCTATTTATAAAATAAAATAAATTCAAGCTTTTTAAATTAATTCTATTTAAATCAAAAGTACCACCTAGGTTTAAAAATGCATCAAATTTGCAGTTGTAAAATAATGTTATGTTTTTCTATATTTTCACCGGTGAACATTAATTTTAAATTGCACAAGTAGGTAGGATATAGGTAATTTTATATTGTACGGAATTTCAATTGCATCTATTCGGTCAATAACCTGACAATAAGTAATAATGTAATTCATCATTTTTATAAATGCATTTGATGAGATGTTTCCCAAATAGTCTTTTAGCACTCTAGGCTCTTTTTGCGGTACGAACGTGATTGTGCGACAATTATTCACAGAATAACAATCTTAGGCAACGTAAAGTGTTACGCAGAGAGTAATACTTACATAATATAATGCCTACCGTTGAACATGGGACCCTATAGATCGTTTTATCTAACGCCGCGCGCCGGTTATCTAATTGTTAACTAGGTACTAAATAAAACACATACCTATACAGAATGATGTAGTTGCACTAGTATTTAGAAAGAAAAGCTACTCGTATTTGTAGAAATCCTTATGTCATCCTCACCCACAGGATTAAATCTAACATCTGCTTTTCTAAGAGCTAAATAAACAAACCTACGCATACGTATTGCGACACAATTTTCCATGTTATTAGAAATTTCTCCTTGTAGCGCATATAGTAAGTGCTCCGTGGTCCGTGGGCCTGTCGACCGTTCGGTACATATCTATCGATAGACCGCGATAGTGTTTTCGTAACCGTCTCAAGAGTTACGCACTAGGTGTAGACGAGACTGCATTGAATAGCGTTTGTTGGCAAATGTTTTAACTTTTAGCGTATATAGTATTAGCATTTCGATTATGACTATCCAGGAACAAACATAAGTCTCACTAAACCGCGTCACTTACTTTAAAGTTTCAGGTAGAAGTCTGGCCGCCTGAAAGTAAGCTGTACCTCTATATACCGATATATGTGAATGTAATCGATACTATACGTATAGGCATTTAATTGTAAAGATGTAGGTACCCATGATAAAACTCTTATAAACAATGTTTCATAAATAAACCGCGCTCTATATACATAACTTTAAGCTCTACTTACATGTATTATTATGTATCGATGTGACGCAGCCTTACGCGTGATTAGCCTTAATTTGTCCTATAGTATGCGCGAATTATTCGGAACAGCAGACGCGGACTCATCTAATGTTGAATAGTAATGTCTATTACTGGTTGTTTGCTCGTTTGACACAGTTTATCAAGTCCTATTTAATGACTATTAGCAGTTTATTGTATTTGATAACATACCATGACAAAGTGAATTTTTAAGTATAGATAATCCAAAGATTTTTGTGGTTAGAGCAATGTTTGCTTGTTTACAACTATAGAGTCAATTTCGTTAAACATATCATATTGGTTTTTATGATCGATCTGTTACTAGGTACTTGCAAGTCGGTCAAACAAATAGTTTAATGCTTTCCGCTGAACAAACCTCTGCACTCGACACAGGATACGATTGTCGGTCAAACTAAAACCAGGCTGAACTAATTGCATATTTGTGAAAGTTTAATAACATTCTGCAGTCTATAAAAAAGGTTCATACAAACCAAGATTGTCTATGAATCCGTTTTTGTTGTTGAATGTTTACGGTAATTATTAAAGGAAATAGTATAGTAGGTACCAGATGGCTCAATGTTAATTATCTCATTATTTAAATGTGTGTGAACTATTACTAAACCTTTAATGTATGGTGTCATTGTGCTATCAAAATGGGCAGTTCAGTGTTCTCAGAGCAAATATTCGTTTAAGAAATAAGAATTTATAACTCTATTATTTTGAAAATGATTTGCGTTTTTGTAGTTCTTTAAAAGCATGAAATGCCAGTGACGTAATACTAAAAAAACTCACCTTTTTACATGAAGTGAATATTATTTCAAACAAAGTGTCCTTCTGTTTTTTATAAGATTTAATATAAGCTAACTTTATCCATTCGGAAATTTAACCCTTTTGCTCAATAAGGCAGATAGCCGAACATATTCCACTGAAGATAATTTTTCATGTTAAGTAGGTTTTACACAAAGTTTTTAATATCAACGAATATATTGGGATTTTTAAGTACTTTACAATTTCATAATGAAACAAAAAAAACTATGGAAATTATCTGATCTACTAGATACAACTTATTTTAGCATGGCTATAAAAGCAATGCAACCGTTGTATCTTCACTACATAATAACATAAGTAATATAGGTACCTATAACATAAAAGCACCATACAAAACAACTACGTTAGTTTGGTACATAGATAATTCACTATACCGTTTCATCGTCTTTAAAAAATTAAAGCTTTAAGGGCATAATGACGAGAGGTGCGCGCACGTCCACTTTTTGCTGTGTCCCATTGCCGCACCAACGCTGGTTTGCGGGCGCCTCTGCGTCGTTTGTGCAATGACTATAATGATTTTTGTTCAGAAACTACTGAATTAGATTTATTTTCAGTGTCAGCAAACTGCCTTGTTAAAGAAACTTAAGGATTCCGATTTATAGTTAGTTGAATAGTTTTGTTGTCTCACTCAGATAGATTGTTCATTAGTAAAATTATGTGAATTGTGTATGCTGTGGATAACGGTGTGAGTTTCACATTTATATAATATCTTTAATTACCTATATTATTAATTAGATACAATGTGTAACTGTTTGTTTATCCCAAATAAATAAATAAAATAAAATAAATAAAATAATTCATATAGAAACCGCAACCGCCGTTTGTAACCGCCGCGTCTTAAGTGCCCAGTGAGTGAACAACTTTGATCCGAGGCATACTTAAGTGATCTTTCGCAACCGTTTCTCACCAAACTGTTTTTCTGAAGCGATTGTCATGCCAAGGTCCATTTTGTTCTTTAAATTGTCTTATTTTTATTAGGATTATGTTATTCAATTATATTATTATTGAATTCAGATAAGTACCTAATAATGTGTTGCGAAATATTGCCTACCTGCATAGAAGGTATGCGTACGTTCCAATGTTCCTTATGCTGCGTTTACCTGTGCTTCAAGTACCTAATGTACGCAGGTATTTTTATATACTTAAAACATTACTAACTTTTTATACATTATACTTACATATACTTCATAAAATACCTAATTATGAATGTTACACACATTCAACATACTCACTTATCATGATGACTTTAATATTTTTTATTGAAACCTCGAATCGTCTCTCCTCTCGTCTCGAAAGTCTAATAAGAACATAACTAAAATCACACACCGTGGTAATTTCTCGACTAAATTATTACCTAGTTATAGCAATTTCTATATCTGCAACAGTTTTTTAAATGAATATAATATAATTGCTCACTGCGGGGATAGGCAGAAACGTGTTGTATTGTGGGCTCAAATGTTGCCAACACAATCAAGTTCAAGGTAATATCACAGTTAAAGTATATACACTGTGGTAATAAGGAGTCTTATTCTCACCATTTCATAACCAGGTTTGCTAACCGTGTTTTGCAGTGTCCAGCCCACTTACCATGAACTCATAAAGCAGTACAGTTAAAGTTGTAGAAGCAAGACGCATTATACTGCATGTAGCGGCGTCTCGCTTCCACCTCGTAAACTTACCTGCTTTAAGAGTTCATCATATTTAATGGAAAAATAAAACATCAAATTTAAATTAAATTAATAATATTTAATATATTTATTGTAAGGTCCCATTCGCCCAACCATCGTTCAAGCCACCCCGTAGCACTGGCAATGCCCGTAAAAACAGAAGCAGTCTGAGCCGTAAATCTGAGCGCACGTTCGATCTATATAACATTCTGTAATCAGAACAATATACAATATATTTCAGGCTATTTATTTCAATTGATTACAATATGTCATTGCCTTGCAATATGACAAAAAACTTGTATGGTTAATTGACTTAAAATTATTTATAGTTTATATATTGTTTTACATCGTGTGGCAGTGATATTTGTTATAAATATATAACTCAATATTGAATATAAAAATTAAAGTAAAATAAATTCTGTATACGTACGTGGTCGTTGTCGTCTTGAGCTATATGCCAAGACAATATTAATTAAAAATAAAAAGGTGACCAATGCTGCTACTTGTAAAAACCTCATGTTCACTGCAAATTTCTTTGGATACAAGCCAAAGATTCCATGAACATTTATTTGGTAGAACATTATTCGCCTCGCAAATCGATTATAACTAACGCGTGTCTATAACCGGCACTAACTGTACGATTATGCTTACACAGTGTTAACAATAATAATGGAAACAAACTATAAAATGTACGATTGGTGATTTATGGACGAAATTATATATGGAAATACATAATTAAATAGTAATTAATTAGGTACTTGCTGTTTGGTGTATTTGGTTCTTCTACGAGTAACATCTTACAATTTAACTTTACAAAAATGTATTATTATATTGACTCAAGACATTGTACCTTTTTTTTTTTATTATGATGTAATAATATTTGTACCGTAACGCAGTGCGTAGATGTCTACGAATGTAGCTGTAGAGCGTTGCTACGGATGATTTTTTACGTATCCTGTTTTGTAATTAATAATTCTTTCCAATCAACCACACATTGTATTACCAATTCAATACAGTATTTAGCTTATACGACATTTTATATAACAAAATGAAAACTTTTTTAAAACATCAACTTTTTAGTAGATAATTCGCTAGCGCTTTTAACTAAAACTTATGATCTAACCTACGTAAAAAATAATAAAAAACACGTATCTAAACTATACGTACCAGGACAATAAACCTGCAAAATAAACTATACATTTCATATCTATACTAATACAATATTAATAATATAAAGTATCTAAACAGAAAAGGTGTTTGTTTGTTTTAAAATGGCAAAAAAGTAGTTCTAATTAGTAATTTCTGTAGAAGTTACCGTTATCTTTACACATAGACATTAGCAGTGCCGTAAAAAGGGCGGTGCCAGCGGTGCCCAGGCACAGGGCGCAGACTCTAGCGGGGCGTAGAAATGACCAGAGCAGGATCAGAGACAATAAATAAGGGCTCTGTTAAAGAAGCTCGCACCGGGCGCAAAAAGGCTAGTTACAGCACTGGAAATTAGGTAACTACCAAATTATAACATGGTGTTCAATGGAGCATAATGATGGGAATGTACTTAAAATAATGTTTTAGGTATATTTTCAGTTAGGTTAACTTCAAGAGTAACTCTTTTCCTCTTCAGATTAAATTTATATTAAGTCCTCTTACTTATAAACCATACTAAAATGTGTTTTAAGTTAACCACTTCTTAAGTCTATTGAAGTATTGACATCTCTTTTCTTTGACATGCAGACGACAATGACAGGTATAATTTAATCAACTGTTAATCATTGTCAATTTATATAAGCAAGAAAGATAATGTTTAATACTAAAATGATATAACCAGATAACTTTATCTGAGAAAAACAGGGATAGATCGCTAGAGTGGATTATAAAATGATTTATGTTCATTTCAAATTACATGCAGTTTGACCCGACACGTATGACGCTTGAATAAGTCATACCCAATTTCACATTTACAATTTCAGTCACTTGTATTTACTCGCACGCTTATATTACTTTACATAATTAATATAGTGTAGAACAAAATGCTGTATGGTAATAATTTGTCGACGAATGAAGATCTTGGTGAACTGGATTTGCAAACAACAATTTTATCGAGAGCGAGAGTTTTGTTTCTAAGATATGCTATGATAGATTATTTTCCCTAATTGTAGGCATATTTTCTTCTACAGAAATACCTAGAGTATGTACTTACTAAGTAGCTTGACATAATTTTATCTAATATGCATAAGGTTAATCGTCGCACGCCAAAGCACTACACCTGCTTGAGATTCCTTAATTATTTAAACCTCCGAAAGTTATTAATTTATTTTTACTAGGTACTTTTTTGCACACCTATATAAGAACTTTACAAACTTCCTCAATTATTTTTTCAAAATCCGCTTCAAGTTAAACCAACACTATTAGGCAACACGTCAAACCTCAAATCTGTCACGAATGAAAACGATAGATTAAGTCTGAATACATCACATTGTTCCGATTATAGTATTGAGAATATTAAACCTGGTATGTTCCCACGCCACAATTAATTTATTCATACAAAGAATCACTATATAAATACGGTTGGCAAGGCTTTTATTTCGAAATCCGATTGGAATTGAGATCAGCGAGAATTTATTATACATATTTGACTGTAATTCATAGTTAGTTGTCTATACTTGTATATATTAATATTATATTACAAAGATCTCTTTGTAATATAATATACATACTTATCTAAGTATGTATATTTTGATGTAAATCTTCCAAACTATCCATCCGATTTCCTAGATTCATTTACTTTATTTATTAGTATTTAGAATGGAACTTCATTGGGTACTTTAATCCCAGACAAGAAACAAAAATATGTTCCACGCAGACGAACTCGCGGGCTGAATCTAGTTTAACATAAATATAATTGAACCTCATCATAAACTTTCATACCGCACATTAAGTAAGCAAAATTATTCAACTGCGCGCAATCAATTAAAATTATTTCGATCCACATTTAATTAAATCCTCATTAATCATTCATAGATATAATTGTATGATTTCTGTTTGAACGTGCTGTTTGTACATTATTACTAACGATCACTAACTGATTACGCATAATTATATTATGTGTAAACTGCCTATTAACAATTAGTTAATTTGTATAAATTGTGAATTTTAATATAATGTACGAATATAATGTAGTTTATTCATCATACCGCGTCATGTTTGTGTCATGAGACAGAAAACATAAAGTCATATTGATGTACAGTGTACAAATAGGTACGTCATAATACTGATTCTCTCTTTTTGTGTGTTGTTGCGATGTTTTGTTGACGGTCCTCTTTGTACCTACACTAACAGTTGTTCACGGCATCGTAACGTTTTGGTCTATTTATTTGCTACTTAGATTAACGTGCTATTTAAATACAGTGACACTGTTGTAGTAAGTTATTTCTTCAAACCTACATAAACCAATTATTGGATTCTATTCTTTTATTTTAGTCTGCACCCTCAGGCCAATTACATCACCTAGTATTAATAAAGTAAGTATCAGTTTCCTAATGCTCACCTTCGCGGCTTTGAGAAAAATGGTCTGTTGTAATGTCGCAGCCAAGATGTACACACTTACGTATGTGGAGCAAAACGTACAGACGGTCGACTGTAACGTGCGTTTTATGGTACAAGTTAGAGGAAACAAGCGAGTAACAGTTGCAAATGCATGGATTTTATTCAGGCTCTCTTGCAAACTGCTAAGTCGTGCCACTTTAGGGATTAGTCTGCTCAAATAGCTATTTCGACAGATGTGGTTAGAAAAAAAAGACATGCTCTACCTCCTCAGCCTGCTGATTCTCCAAGCTGGCGCACTGACTAGGCACCAATTCGTCAATTTTGATTATTATTATCGATCTAAGGAAACTGAAAAGACTAGACGACAAAACCGACGCAATTGTCCGATCACATCATGGCAGCATACCACTCAAATCAGTTTAATAGCTTATTTAGTTAAGTGTCATTTTAAACAGGTAGTCCTGCATGCATCGTATTTTATAACGCACGCCAGTTATACTTGCTTGTATAACATAACTAACATGCTTACTTTTTATAACTTGCGCCCACAAACCGCTCATAAACGCAAGACTTACAATAATTTGATACTGAATCATTATAATTACGAAAGTTATTATGCCCCACATAGGATAGAGGGCGTTACGTGCGCTGATCAAAAAATATTATTTCATTGTGTAAATGTTTTTTGAAGTAATTAATGTAAATTTATTCTTCAAAAAGTCTTAGAGTGAAATTGAATACCAGAATACTTCTAATTGTTAAATATAGAATATACATTTTATCTGCTGATGTTCAGCACTTTAGTAATAGGTGTATATCGTTATCATCAATATTGTCTGATTGTGTTGTTGAACTAAAAGCATACCAAGCGTAAATCCCTCTCGCCTTTTTAATTTTTATACCAGCATGCGACATAATATAATAAATATGTACATTTTACAACTAATATGTGCATAACATATGGCATGGAAACTCATGGCAAGTCATGCCGCGATTTTGAAATGGCCAGTCACAGATTGGCCACCCAGGGTGCGCCAGACACTTAGATATCATCACTCGTGGAGGATGTCTACGAACATACACCCCGCCTCCTTCTCTTAAAATTACATACACAGACACCTAGTAACAAGCAAGTTTGTCAACTTATGAAACGAATTTAGCAGAAACACGTTTAGATAAACTTGACTAAGGCAAAAAGAGGATGAGTAAGTAACCTTTCTAACAAGTTGGGATTGCATAAATTGATCAGATTATTGAATCAATACATTTCATGTACCTACTGACATTTTCTATTGATTTGAAAGTAAATGAGAGATAAAAATAAGATCCCGACGAATTGAGAACCTCCTCCTTTTTTTTGAAGTCGGTTAAAAATGTAGAACCTTAGAAATTTATTCAAGGACAATATTGCTTGACGGCTCGACCACTTCACGGCTTTTAGACTCGGTAGTTGATGTTTAGTGCACATCATGATATCAAATCAATCTTTAAAATACCAGAAATTGTATGACTAACGAGCTACTCGTAACTTTAAAGCATGTGCACCAAAGTCTTTGTAAATTTGCTTACAAACACTGCACTGTTTTCGATGTAGCCGATCGATTTTTGCAAAACTTTAAGAACCAACGGCCCACGGACCACGGCCCACCGGCGCTGTTCGTATTGTTAATCAAACCACACCAGAACAATTTTTATATTTATTACCTATACTGCCTGCAAAAGTTGACTATTCATTATGTTTTTAAGCTCACTAAAGCAGACTGAGGAAAATGGTTTGTAGAACGCACTTCATCATCGTCAGTCTGGTAAAGGCCACTTTGGAAAAGTGGCCACCGGAAAGTCGTAATTGATAATTATAATCTCATCAAAAAACATGCTGAAACCGCACATCCAAACGAGTAAAACAATTTGTCACGTAGGATAAAAAGCTTGAACATTAAAGTAATCACATTCATAAAAGGGTACATTAATTCGCATTCAAATGTGGAACGATGATACGGTAATCATTTGTTTTTTGAGCAATCGTTGACGTTTTACTTTTTACCATTTTCTGCATGCGAATTGGGTTAGTGTGCAAGCTGTCTGCATAATAACACTGTTTACGCCGTTATCTTTTAAAGCAATTTTTACGCTATAACATAAGCTAATGTAAACATAGGGATATAGTATTGTTAGTCAGTTGACTGACAATTGACGACCCAATTGGCGCAGTGGCTAAGCGATTATACTGCTGCGCTAAGGGTTGCGGGTTCGATTCCTGCGCGGGACTAAAATTTGTGCGACCGCAGTTGTTTGTCCCGAGTCTGGGTGTTTATGTATTTGATGTTTCATGTTTGTGAAACGCACCCACGATACAGGAGATATTCCTAGTGCGGGGCGACGTTTTAAAAAAAGAAAAAAATACATATGAGTGAAAATGGTGCATCCTTTTTGCAGATGTTTAATATTGTTGAGAAGAAAACTCGTTTTATTTTCTAACAACAAAACTGGCTCGGTTATTTAGTAATCATTTAAGTTATCACGTTTTTCAGTCTTTCATTCAATAAGGCATTGTTTGAAATCAAGCAATTCATCCCCCGAGCCTTGCTACACGATAAAATCTTAAGTGAATGAAAAGTTTTCAGCTTCGTAGCCATTTCAAATTTTCGTTAACATTAGCTTATCTAGTCATTGGTTTTTTATAACAAAAACTTCTGAAAAGTATATTTTTAACCTATGAATTTAATACCTTCAATGTTTTCCTTAAATGTAAAGTTAAAGAAACTTTTTTGGACGAAATTTATTGTTTACGTTGTTCCAATTTAGTAATCACCTATAGTCCTATACCTACTATGTTTGGTTTTATGAACATTTGTATATAATGTGTGTCGAAATTTCGTTTAAAAGTCAAAAAGTCAACCTTGATACATCTATAACTCTCGATACACTAGAATTTTTATTGCGATATTTAAGTGTAGGGCATCCCCGATGAGTAGATTCGTCATTGAGTGGCTTGTCCGTTTTTAATGGCGCTAAACCTTCGTTGCCCGCAATTTATACGTAGTGCTGAATTAATTAATAACGGCTTAGGGCTGCCAATAGTGCCAATGTATCACATCATACATGATTTGTAGACGCCAGGTTCGCATTAAATTACTGTCTTACGAATAATAAGCTTAGGGAAATTAATCAGCCTTCCTACGATATCGTTTTTATTTTTAACTAAATAAATAAATTCTAATTTACTACCTGTACTTAAGTTTTATTCTGGTTATTAAACCAATAATTTAGTGAAACGTTAGTCAACACGAAATTTACTCTACATACTATATTTATATCAGTCACGAAACTCACGGACCATCTGAGTTTACTATTCGATTAAGTTCGGTTAAAGCGCCAACCCTACCAGTAAAGAATGAATCAGACATCAGCATTCCGTGTTAAGGCCACACTAGTATGCATAATAAAATAATTGGTTTTATAATGCCGAAGAATTTGTGCATAATTAGAGAATTAATTTTACTTTTGATCTCTTTATTAACACCGCTTGGACTTAAATTAAGAATAACAAAATTTTATCAATTCTGTTCTAGTTATTTTCAAAAATATTTGTATATTATTATTTCTTTTACTAAATTTACTTAAGATCTTTTGTCTGTAAAACATCTTGCACTATGTTAGAACATGAAAATAGCATAGCAAGACGTATCCGATTTTCGGACAATTTTTTTTGGCTCAACTTTACTCTCTATATATTTGTTGGAGCATTTGTTTTAAAATATGGTACCTAGCGTGCGTTGCAAGTCGAGGGAAGTTAAAATGGCATCGTGCTCTAGTTATTTTATCAGATCATTGGTACTGCTATTGCCTTCCTACAATTCCTATTTGGTCTAAAGCGCAATCACATTTACTGTTGATATTGTTTTGAAATAAGTCAGTTATTGTTTAGAAGTGAACTACATTTGAGTGTAAAAGACAGGGGGTAAAACGTTAGTTAGTTTAGGTATTGCTCGTCTTAAATAAGTCCACGTAGAAATTATAAAACTAAGTACCTACCTACGTGTAGAATTCTCATGATTAAATATCTAAGATTTCATATATTTTTAAATACATACATATTTTTTGTACAGTGTCTTGATAATTGTGTCTTGACACTTCAACAGTTAGTGTGTTGTTTTAGACCAACCCACTACGGGTTTAGATCACAAGCAAAGAGATTAAGTCCTTCTTATGTCGTGTTGGCATGGCCTAAATTTCATCTAGCAGACACGTCGTTTAATTCCTTGTTTGGAACTGCATATCTGTGATAAAAATAACCAACCAAAACCTTGCTTTAACGACAATAGTGAAGTATGTGCTTTTGAACCCTTGCTTACAATATGTACTTATGATTTTCGCTTATTAAACATCTTATCACTGATATTAAAGGACAACAATATACACTATTTTAAATAATAAATGTAACGGTGTGATTGAATCTCACTTGTAAACGTCAGTTGCATCACAAACAGAAAACACAATATTTAGTTTTAATATCAAATTCGTCAATATTCTGTTATATTTAGTAATAAATTTATATAAATTAAACTAAGATATTATATGTCAAAGATAACAAACAACATTGCGAAACAACAATTTTGACAAAATGTCAACGTTAAGTTAAAACTGAATTTGGTTTGACTATTCGTCTATCATGCATTCCATTCGATTAATTTGATAAGGACGTTTTATTTATTATTTTATCATATTTCTAGGATCTCTAGATAATTAACACGATATTATAGAAGTGAAATATAAACAAGACTAGTGTTGCGTCTGGCAGTCAACTAATTATATTTTAATGTCAGTTTATTGCAGTAGCTATAGGTATGTGTGAGAAAAAAAAATAGGAGCTAGGGTGTGTCAATCCCAAAAGGTGCAAAAGAACACATACATTTTTTGTTCACCAAAATGTCGTAACGCCTTGCGTCAAACCTGTGGTCAGACGATTCGTTATAATATATCAAGAGCTAAGCACACACATTAATAAATTATTGCACACACACATTGTTGGCTTACACAACTGAACTAGTGATAAAATATGATATATATTTTGTTTTTATTTCGTCTGTTACGCCTTTCACGTTAGCATGTATGTAATAGCGTGCAAAAAGTTTTGATTACGCACTGTAACAGTAGGCTGACGTGACGATTTATTAATGTACGAGTAGGTTTGTATATTCATTCATTAGCAGCCAACCAGTACTCGCAGAGGACGTGTGCAAATTTTTTAATTTGTTCTCTTGAATTAGACCAAAACTTACGTACAGTCAGCATCATAAGTAGCTGAACATTTAACTTTTTAAACATTCCATTATAGAACAACTTCTTATATAGTAAAAAGTCTTAAATATTCTCAGAACATTTTTATGACGATCCTATAATTTGAAACAATATCTTGAACTGGTGTTTATTCATTTTAATTATTCGACAAAAGGTTTCATAACATGTTAAGCTACTAATGTTGCTGACTGTACCTACATGTCCTAACCTAAAGTATATTTTATTAATAAGCGTACCGCAGTCTTAGTGTCTTAATGAATACCAACCTAATTCTTCACAATAAAGATAATTCAAAATAAATTAGGTACTTTCACATTTTTGATTTGATACGTAATATTAGGTAAGAGTACACTCAAGTTATAGTTATCTATTCTAAACCAAACCTCCTTTCAATATTTAAGATCGCCTCGTTTATCCCTCCTTTCATTTTTAAAAGTGGGCGTGTCTAGCAAAAGTAAATGATTTCACGCTAGTTTTTGAAGACATTTTTCAAGTAATTTCTTGTGATCAGACAATACGTCATTAGTTACGATCCTGTACAGACTTATAGAATAACGTTGATCGCATCAGGTGGTCGGCATTTAGAGAACACGCCCAATTCAATCGTACATTTACATATGTAATAATATCAATTATTTAGACAATGTTTTACCGTAGGTATACAGTATGTTCCATGAAGAACACAAGAACCGTAGCGTAGCATCACACCCTAACGAGAAAAAGCTTGTTAAATTGAGCTTATTTAGTATGAAGTTATAATGTTCCCAAAGTTTTCCATTCAATAGGTTGTCTTGTATTCTCCTTTTACCTGAACACCATGAAATAATCTACAACTCCCTCTAACATTAATACAATTTTCTTGGAACGTCAAGATTCAAGGGCATAATATATTATCGTGATCCATCAGAACGCATCTGATATTTGGATAGCAATAAAAGTTGAATATGTAACAGCAGGTACTTGAGATTCTTAGATCTGTTTCAACTTTTTATTATCATAATTATTCTTGAAGTGAAAGTGAATTCGAAATTGTTATGAAACAGTTCAGACAAGCGTAAGTATATGAATTAAACCTTAAATCATAGCGTCATCATACAGTAGTAGTTTTAGAAGCTATGGATGATATTAGCCTCGTCAGCACAAACAGGACTAGTGGCCCAAAAATAAAATTTGTTTATTATTGATTGAATAAGTTTGAAAAAGAGTTAATTATCGCGGAATTAATTGTGTGATCGAGTTGATTGGTGCAACGTACACGCAGTTAACAAACTTCTGCGAAACTTAACTTTTGCTTTGCATATGAGCTGTATGTTCAATACATTCAATAAGCAGTGAGCTGGAGAAATTCATGCCCTACGCACGCCTCCCGGCCCTACGCCGAAAAGCAACGTTTTGTGAAAGAAAACTCAACTAACAAATGTACACCACTGTTAAATTGAATCATCATCATGCATGCAATAGCTCATATTTAGTGTAATTAGAAACCTAACACAGTTAAAGGTTTACTTAGTTCGGCATATAACTCGTTCTTCATAATGAGTGGCTACATAACCGATAAATTACTTTAATAAGATTAGATTGAAGTTATAAACTAACCTCTACAATGAGTGCATGAAAAATAATTGGCTACGTTATTTATAAACATAAATAAACCGATACATCAATTAGGTACCTACTAAGTGAATCACCAATAGTTTAGCAGTATTCTTTTTTGGGGGCACAGGTGACATAATTTTTTTAATTATTATGTTTGTTGTGTGTGTCTCATTCTATACTTACCTTTATTGAGACTTAAAAGCTTTTTATCATATCCGGAAAAGTAATGCCAATATTACTTAATTTTATAAACTAGTACTTAATTATTTTGGTCTAGTGGTATTGCGTCCTCTAACGGCGACAACCTGAACTAGTGTAGAGTGTAGTATTCAGAAACTTATCTATACTTTCTAAACCTTGGGCCAACGTTAGCAATCAATTCATATTTTACTCGCATACAGCTGTAGATGGCGCTGTTTAGAAAGGAGTTTGTGCAGCTAATTCTTTTTTCTATAAAAAAAAAAACGTCGCCCCATACTAGGAATTTCTCCTGTGTCGTGGGTGCCTTTTCACAAACATGAAATATCACTTACACAAACACCCAGACTCGGGACAAACATCTGTGGATCGCACAAATTTTTGTCCCGTGCGGGAATCGGACCCGCAACCCCTAGCGCAGCAGTCTATGTTTCATGCCCAGTGTT
Organism: Abrostola tripartita; assembly: GCA_905340225.1. Classification (NCBI taxonomy): domain Eukaryota; kingdom Metazoa; phylum Arthropoda; class Insecta; order Lepidoptera; family Noctuidae; genus Abrostola; species Abrostola tripartita. The sequence goes on from HG996494.1 coordinate 6,736,065, forward strand.
CTCTATAGGAATGGTGTTTTAAAAGTGCCTTGCTTAGATATTCATTAGCGCTTCTATATAAAAAGTATAAAACACTTCAAGCGCATTGTTCGGGGTTTCATACTTTATAAAAAAAGAGACAATATTTTTCAAACACAAATCAGAATAAAATGCTAATGTCGTGTGTCCTAAAAATAATTTAGACGTCTATGAAATCTACCGCTTATTTATGTTGTTGTCATGATTGTCAAGTCTTCTTAAAAATTTATTCCTAAGGCAAGTAAAAATATGAACTCATATAACATAAAAAGTTACTCAACATAGTGTCACCCAAAGATATCATCAATTTTAATGTTGTTTACGCGTCTATAAAACATTTGTGCTGTTATGTTCATAACGTTGCACTGCTGGCCTCTTTCGCAATGAAAACAGAAAACAGCGAATTAAAAGCTTTTCCCAAGAAACTTGCAAACCCTGCTTTGTACACTGGCGGACAATATAAAGTGCACAGTATAATTTTTGCACACTAGCAATTATAGTTACATTCAAACTCATTAAGCAATATGGTTTGCGGCTGATTCTCGCTTGATATGAGCAATTACTAGTGCAATTCATTTCCTTGTTGGCAAATATGTCATTTATTTGAAGGAATTAGAACATTTTTTTTTAATTTTGACCTTTGTTACACCACATGGACAAACCAACATTGATGACTTATCTCTCAATGTCTCATTAATGTGATTGCAATATAAATTATAATAATATTTCTATTTACATAATATTACTATATAAAACATATATGTTTGTGCATTTACAACACGTTAAACGAATGATTTTAAATCTCTAAGGTATTCACCCATTTAATTTAAAATATTGGCATTAACTGGATATTAAAATAACGTATTCGATCAATCCAAGACATGTCGACGCCACACGAGATATTCAATTAAAAGACCACTTATAATTAAAATGTAATTATCAAATATTTTTATTCTATTGTGAGTACTTTTTTGGTCCCTGTTTGTACACGAATGCGTGTGAGCATGTTAGCAACAATGGCACAAAGAATGCTTTGTACTGTGTAGTAATATGTTGTATACATAAGTCCTTACATACGAGTAGGTATGTACAATCATGCAGTTAGATGTGCAATGTCTGAGAAACAGTGTATTTAGTGTGACTTAACAGTTCTTATATTGTTGTCTATTTCGATCTGGGAATGGACAGAAAATGTACTACTGTGAATAGCTTGTTAGCTCGGAGGTAACTTTGAGTGTAGAGTGCGTCTTTCATAGATTGTTGTTACCTTCATTTTTTCCATGTAGATCTCTTTCTTAAGATGTTAGAGGAACATTTTGTTAAAGGATCTTTTAAATATTGTCTTGTAATTATATAAGTAGGTGCTCAGTTGCTAGGTTTTAAGCCATTATTGGACGTTGATGAAAGAAGTATAATCATTGTAATCATTCGGTCTTAATTATCCACTCTCCAATAGTTAGTAAAAACAATAATAATAACTTTAAGACAATAATTATAATGCAATAGCTCTAAATATTACGGTGTACACAACATGCACTTGACCGAATTAAATTCCTCAGTACAAAATAAACGTATTAAAATTAAAAACTATCATAACAAGGTCAGCAAATAAACATACTCCACTTTTGTTAACCTTAGCCATCTTACGTAAAGCAAACCTCACGTAACGTGCGACTACGGTAAATAGCGACTTGACGCAAAATGTGCTTTAAGTTGTAAAATAATTTTAGTTTGAAATATTATATTTTTTTTGAGGTTTGCTTCGTAAATAGTCCTTTTTATCTGCTAATATATCATTTTAGCCCCATGCATCATAATAAATTAAATTCTTTAAACAGTATTTAGGAACTGAACTACACTTTTCCTTTGCCATAACCCAATACTACGCTAATTTTGATTATTTTCTTTCAAGAAGAAGATAAAGCTAATTCCCTACGGTCTATTTAAATTTTCATATAGTATAACATTTTCTAAACTGTGTCACACCTAGCGCCCAAGAGGCCGTCGAAGCGCTCACCATAACCATAATTAACTTATCAGCCCTTAATAGGCCATTTTAAAAGTAAACCTCGTACCCATGGACGAAACCGTTAACCGTAACAATTAACGCTCGAGAGATAACAGTGTCATGAACACCTCACATAATTTTAAAACACAAACGCATCATGCTACCTACTTGTCACAGAGATTCGACCTCATGTCAAATTAAAAATACCTACTCGGAAATTTCTGGTAGCATTTAGCACGTTATCAAAATAATGCTAGTATATATATAGTCTCATAAATATTTAAATTTGTGTTTTATTAGAGACATGTTTCTAGTACACTACCAAATAAAATAACTTTATTTTAGACTTTATCTCAAGTCCATTGTTATAGCGATTTTTATTATTGTACAAGCTTAAAGTTCCCGCTAATAATATAAAAAATACACTTCACAATCGCATATCAGGTAAACTTGAAGGTCAGCCTTTATAATTGTTTAGCTACACCTCACACTGTATTTGTTCATTTCCTTAATAGATCGATTATTTCCTGGACAAAGGAAGGCTTTTAAAGGCCACTTAAAAAAAGTAATTAGATATAATACGGCCTTAACTATAAAAAACAAAACATTAATATTTGATTTAGGTAGGTATTCTAAATAATTTACGTATTGATTTATTGGCGCACTGATTAAGCAATTGGCTAAGAAAAGGGTTTAAATATAATAAAACCAAGTAAATAACTATTTATCATTTATTTTTTCATACTTTTTTACATTCATCTTAACCTAAAATGGTAACCTTTATATCACTACGTACACGTACGCTCATACATACATGAAATTACATATAAATATAAAAAAATGATGATTGTGTTATTTTTTGCTGGTGTCCCGGCCATTATTAGGCGAGATTATAAATAATTCTTGAATGTTCTCTTGACAGGTGAAAACTTTATATTAAAGCTAGAATTATTCTAATGGCTGTAGTAGGAGCCTCCAAAGCTTGAGTGGCTGGAGTGTTCATAGTCGTGCTCGTTAACGAGGACTGGGACCTTGACGGGTACTGGGTATGGTTTCTCAACAGCGACAGGCACGTGAGTTTCAACGTGGACGGGGTAAGGCCTGTCAACGGGTACCTTGACGGGGTAGGGCACGGGCTTCTCTACTGGGTAGGGGACGTGCTTGTACACGGGGTAAGGCTCTGGGACGGGCACCTTGACTGGGACGGGGTAAGGCTTGTCTACATGGACGGGATAGGGCCTGTCGACGGGCACTTGGACGGGGTAAGGCACTGGCTTCTCAACGGGGTAAGCGACTGGGACGGGCTTTTCAACTGGGTAGGGAGCAGGTACGTGCACGGGGTAAGGTCTGTCAACGGGCACTTTAACGGGGACACCAACATGTTTCACTACTGGGTAGGGTTGAGGGTAGGGAACCTTAACTTCGACAGGGTATGGCACGTGTTTCTCCACGGGGTAGGGCTGGGGTACTGGTACCTTGACTGGGTAAGGAATGTGCTTCTCAACGGGGTAGGGCTGAGGGACGAAGACCTTCACGGGGTAGGGCCTGTCGACGGGAACGTGGACGGGGTAAGGTACCTTTTTCTCAACCGGGTAGGGGGCGGGTACATGGACGGGGACTTTAACGTACTCTTTCACGTGAACAGGCACGTGTTTGACGACCTCGTAGGGCTGAGGCACGGGCACTTTGACGGGGTAAGGCACGGGCCTTTCGACGGGGTACGGGATATGTTTCTCGACGGGCACAGCGTAGGGGACGCCTTTCACGATAGTGATCGTTTTCGTGACGTCTGAGTGCTGGCCGAGGTTGATGCCGTAGCCGTTGTAGGCATGGTCATCAACGAAGTTGTAGGCTCCGCCGAGACCGTGGCCGCTGCCAATGTAGCCGACGTCTAGTCCGTGGATGCCGTAGCCATAGCCGAGGTTCAAGAGGCCACGTTTGTCCAACTTTTTGTCCAATGTCTCCGCTTTCTTTTCTGTCGTCTTCTTCTCGCTGGCAGCCGCGGCAGCTACCAGCAGGAAAACTAAGCAGAGCTGTAAAAAAAACTGATGTTTAGTATTCTAGAAACGTGTTTCGTTATTTACGTACCTATACTTATTAGTCTGTTATTATCGCTCAATGTCAACAAAATAAAAGTAATTTTGTAATATGCCGTAATTATGCGCCACTATACTATCATATTTATAGCAGGCAATTAATAACTAAGCTGCTAAAACAACTGAAGTGTGAAGAGAAATCCGATGAAAAACTCAGGAAAATAAAACTCAGACGGATTTCCTAGTGATTTTAAAATATTAATACCATGCCGATAAAAGTTGTCTGCGTAAGCGGAACAGTAAAAACGCACGGGAACAAGGTAGGTGCAGACACACCTTTATTTAAACTTAAGGTCTTTAAAGTCATTGATCATTACTTGTCGAGTTTACTGACCTCAAGATCCGGATCGTGAGGATATAAAAAGAGATCAATTAAACAGTTTTCATATTATCTATGATCCGGAACGAATCAAGTTTTATTGACATTTCAGCATAGATGTTCAATGTCAATAAGATAATAATCTAATATAGAATAATAATGAAATAAAAAAACGAATTACTTAAGAGTATTATATAAATGTCAGTTTATTTTAGATACTAATCGTTATTATTTCTATTATTACTTAATTAATATTGTAGAATCCTGAACTAATATAACGACGTTACATAACTTAACAAGTCAAGTGGATGACTTAATACTGGAATATTTTGCCAAAAAAATGCCCAATTAAGTGTTAATCGTTGTAATCGTACTAGAAGCAACGAGGCGAATCGTGTCAATAGATGATGATATAACTTAGTTAACGTATGTATCGTTGCCGATCGTTAAATATTCACTACAATATTGCAAATACTTGGTTTATCAAGGTTGCGCAACTGCTCTTGCGACCAAATGACATGGAAATTACTATCATCAATAACTAGGTCTTTCAAAATTGACGGATTTGTCATAATTCTACATTTCACTCTACATATTAGTGCAAAATAATTAGAGAGCTTAATGCTTCTCTTTGCATCATTATGAGACTTCATAATCATCACTTAAATACTTGTTACACTAGTTTATTTTAGTTGTAGTATGTTGTATACAAGAGCTACATTATATTTTCAACCTACGTTTAAAATCCGCTAGACCATTACCTCTATGATTATGCCACACATATTAATTTAAAATGTAATCCTATTCATTCTTGTCTAGTCAAGAGTAATATATCAACTCTAAACTAAGCAACAGAAGCAGGCTTTCTATTACTAAATTACTCAATTAAGGTTGCCTTACTTATTAAATATACATGGCGTTTATTGCCACTTAAGAAATTTGCGAAATATTCGAGCGGTATCAATGTTGCGAAGAGCCGCGTTTTACTTCCTAATAAGGAAATCTATTTAATAGATTATGTTTGGGTGAGCGACACAGTAACCTTGGTTGATGTCGACAAGAAATATGCTCGGCATCGACTAGTGTTAAAAATATATTGTGTTGAAAAAGTTATTTTTACTTTTGAATGCAAGACTAATAAATTGTACCAAAGCATGAAAACCATGCACTATCTTGAAGTACTTGAAGGATTATTTATACCAACTGGGCATTAACCCTTAATCGCCTACTACTTCACCCACGCATTCCCTTTCTAATTTCAACTGTGTCTTATAAAAAAGATACCAATCAACCAAGAGTTTGCAAATAGGTAAACCTGTAGCTACATCAACTATGGCAATACTAATTTAAATAATATCACGCTACATATAAACTGTTCTATAACTGCTCTATAATTGTCGGTCACAAATAGCCAAGTAAGTTACTCTGGCGTAATGTTGCCTCAATCGAGAATTCTTTGTTTAATATTTTCCCAGCATTTTAGTTTCAGGTGTGCAATTTTGCGACAATTGTTTTAAGGGCTTCTTTTGGCCTTGCATTGTTTAGAATTCTAGTGTAATTTGTGCAAATTTTAAAAGATTTCTCCACTGTTTGTTTGTTCAAAACATATAAAGATCAAACAAAATTTGATACCGTTTACAAAATTGCTCAAACGTGCTAAAAGCTGGTAAAACATAAAACCTTCACAAGAGTTAGTTTGATTTATTTATTTTGTGTACTTTGTAAATAAATATGTTCATTGCACGATCTATTTACTGACACATCTACTATTACAAAACCGGAGTAGAGTTCGCGAGAGCATAACATTACAACGACATAATCCAAGTCTTACAAACCTCGCACGATCGCGTAATTGTATGTAACCGTCCGATCAAATCTGACTACTGCCCGGATTATACACAGTTATCACGATCGGTCGCTGTGAATTATTTAACCTGAGTTTATGTTTTTAAGCGCATCTTTATGAAGTCATATGGCATGATGTGATGTCATGTGACATCATAATGCGCTTTCCAACTCGTAAAACTGACCTCCTTGGCACGCGTGTGTTGTAAAGCAACATTATTTGTAAATGAATTGCATATTTTTTATGACTTTAGATTTATTTTTTGTTTAACTTAGGAATCTAATCATTAATAGTTAAAAGGTTTGAGTAATATCTTGTAGCTTGTTGCTTATAACATTATGATTTACACAGCATTGATTACATTCTAGGATCGTTAAAAAGATATTTTTTAGTAAGTTAGGAGTCCGAGGTCGGGCAGAGATCAAGTTACTCGCGGCTCGTGCGTCGTGGCATAATATTACTTCTTATGGTGCTTTCACAACAAGAAAATGGGTCGCGGATACTTACTTAACTGCGACTATTAGCGATATAATTGTATGTTTTAGAAGTTCGATTACCGGGCTGTTAATGTTTGTGTTTCTTCAATAACTGATCGTACATTTGATATATTAAAACGCATTTTTTTTTAATGTTGTTATAAAAACTCTACGTGACTTTTCTCAACTACAACCATCCTCTATTTCACAACTAACGTAATAACTGCTAGGAAAGTTAAATTGCTTTGAGATCAACCTACTTCACAAATATTTTATGTTGTACTGAAGCATTCATTGATACTATAAACGGCATCAATGGAACACGACACTCAGATTTTTCTCTAAACATGGTCAAAGATCGTAAACAACTCTGGTCACTCAAGAAAATGTGCCAGTTACACTTTTAGTGTTGCAATCTTACTGTAACACAACAGTTGTGAACATTGACCTGGGTGTTATGAGATGTGTTATGTCCATATCTTACATTAATCACTGGTTAAATCTCTGTGGATGGAAGCAGTGCATGATTCGTGAATACTGTATTATTCACTGTCATGAAATGGAACAGATACAAAACAACATAGTTCCTAGTACTTTTATAATGTTCATTATGTCACAAAATACTCGTCTGCCTAATATTTTAAATCGAAATGAGACGTTTTTGCTCTAAAGAGTAGACCGCCTGTTATTATTTAAGACTCCGTATGTTTACAAACTAAAGATATAGTTGGAATATACCAGTTTAGGACTAATAAATTAAACCTTATACAGAAAACCGGGTTGTACAGGAAACCAATAAATTTCGTGCTCTGCAATTCTGCTGGCGCTTGCCTAAAATACTTATTTAATTACATTGGCTCCAAGACTAGTTCCTAGTTCTTGGTTTCAGGAACGCGTAATTAGTGCTGATTAAGATATTATAGTGGGATAAGCCTCTATCATGATATTTTATTGGAAGTAGGTAATGATGGATGCGTTTCATGTAAATGTAGTACTTTTGTGACTTGCGCAGAACGACCGTTGTGTTGACCTAGGGATTGGGTCATGCTTCAAGCAACGTTGATGTCAGTAATTATTCGTATGCTTGAGTGACGGAAGAACACTAATACTACAAAATGTTTAAGGTGTTTACAAATAGAATGGTAGCTACATAGATAATTGTATATTTATTTCGATAAGTACCTACTGCTAATCCGCTTTAAAACGTTTCGTTTAATATGATCTTATCTTGAATGTAACAATCAACATTGAGACGTTACATTTAACTGTTGATTTCTTTGAAGACTCAATTCAATTGTCTTGGGTTACCAACTTGTTACGTCCATGGTTCTCACTATTAAATATCCCGTAAATTCGTACCTACATTAATTATATTTTTGCCATCAAAAGTTTAATAGGACTGTGTTCCTATTCCTCTAAGAAATGTAACTGGGTACTTTATAAAACGTCTGGGAAATATCTTTAAAGTTTTTTCATTGGATTTCATTTTCTCGTTGTATTTATGTAATTCACGCGTTAACTGGGCATTGCATTGACTTATACCTTCCTAGAGTCTCTTCCTCGTTAAACTGGACTGAGACCTGTTAGTCTTGATCGAGAGTGAATTCTCTATTGTGACGTAATATGCCAAGGGATGAGTTATGCAAGGAATAATGTATGAGATTTAATTATTGTAGCTAGTTGTACAGCTGCATTACTATTCGGGCATTTAAATCTCATTGATTTACGATGCTTATTTTACTTATAGGTTTATAATTTGAGATAAATTATATTATTAAGCTGCTAGATTTAATTTATAGTTTGTTTTTTCTCTTAACTTGGATTTTGTTAAATATTTTTAGGTGGTATTATAAATGTAGAATTTTAGATTTGTTTGTAGCAAAATGTTGACTTCAAAAAAGTGTGTCACATCCCGTTTTTCACAGAATTTTCTTTTAATATGACTTGGAACCTGTTGCACCATTGTCGAAACGAAAACGGAGGAAAACTTTAATATTAGACAAATAAAATCCTCGTTAATTAAGACCGTATCAAACAATGGTATAACAGGCCCTACAAATCACTATTTTCACTGAAACACGGGACACACTTGGTTCACTTTTTTGAAGTCATCACTTTGCACTACACTGCACTACACGCACTCACCGATGTTTTCATAATGCCTCTTCAATGGTGGTTGGTGTCGGGAATCGAACTGGATACTGTGTGCACTGTGCTGTGTGTTTTTATAGGTGGTTATTTGGCGATACTTTCGCCACTGCCCCCCTAGCGGGAATAGGTTGTTTTGTATACGCGAGTCCTTCGTATTCGGCTGGCCGTCGCGTCGAACACAAGACAGACGCGCCGCGCGTGCGGATTTAAAAAAAAGAACACTTTTATAATTCTTTGCTCTAATTGTAATTTTTTTAACTTAGATCAAAACGTTGAATTTTTCGATTCATTTATATCGTGCGGTAATTGCGTTTCGTTTTAATATTGACGTATTTTAGTTATGTGTATTTTGCAATTGCGTATGTTTTAGTAAATATTACTTAGTGTTTCCGGTTGGTATTTAATACTAGTCGGCATCCTGTACAAAGATTACAACTTTATTCGTAATTGTACTTTGCGCTGTCTGAAATAGTTTAGATCGTAAATTATATCGATGCCTAACATTTTAGGATGTTAGTTCATATCCCTTTGGTTGTACTATTATTTGGTATGACGTGGTTAACAAAGTGAGCGATATTCCATCAAGTTGGGTACATAGGTTATTGATGCAGTTTTTCAAGAGTATCTATTTTGAACAAAGCAACATAGATACTTACATAATTATTATAATATTATTTTGTGTGTGTTAGGGTTTGTAAAAGCAAAAGCATTTTTCATGTCCTCAATTAATATTAAAATAAAATAAAAACAGTAAGTTCGACTGCCCGATGTTTAACCTAACGATTGAAATTATTTTTTCTCTATTAAAAGTAAGTTCGTAACTTTAACATCTTAAGTCCTTAGGCAGTATCATATTTTAGGATGTCTTTAATTTTCCGGTTTCCACTGTTGTAAGTCAGGAGTAAAAATTAAAACAGTTGTCCTTTTCGTTTAATATTAAACATAGTACATAAACGCCTGCGTAATCAAAACAAATACAATATACCTAATGTGAAATATTAAATTATAGAAGCAATTTTCAACTGATTTGTGGTTCTGATAGATACAATCCGATAGTTAGGACCGTTTTCATATTCACAACATATTATATTGTTAATCGTAACCTTAACGACCGTGGCCATTGAAGGGTTATAAAGAGATACAATAAGGCACAACAATCATTACATGATTTTATATGATTTTCGTTTGGGAATTGCCCAGATAGATAACAAATTATTGAAATTATATTGCGGTTGAAAAATAAACCAGCCATGCTTGAAATTAAAAATATAATTATAATTATGGTGTGGATGTTCAGTTCGAGGTAGTAAAATCCATAAAATCTCGTATAAAGTATAAAGTCTACATACGTTTTTCTGTCATCTTAGTTGAACATTGATTACGAAAAATATAATGCAATTCCTAATGAGTTAAAACAATTAATTTATAATTAATCAGTTACGGGACTAGCTGTGTTATGCGTAGTTGCTAATCGTTCACCCATGACCTAAATGAGTCACGGTCGTATGTCCCAAGCATAGGAAAAGCCGGTTACATTACGAGAGAGTTAGGGGTATGTTGTATCGGCAGCAGGGTTAGGTTAGATTCATTTGGCATTCAATAATCACCAACTTAAACAAAATAACCTGTTCCTGCTCAAATGTAAATAATAGTTGAAATCTTAATAAAATAAAATAAATGTAATATTAAATAACTGTGCAATTGGTTATTATCTCATAGCCGACTCTTGGCACTTTTGTTGATGACGGTATTTGCTTTGAGGTTATTTGCATTGCAGTCATCCGGCTTAAGTCTACATTGAATTGTTTATGATTTGGATATGTAAACCAGTACCTAATAGAGTTGGAAACATTGCTATCGTTTTACATAGAGACATACCTACTTAAATCTATTTTTATATGTATACGTTGGTTGTAAATTTTATATAAGAGGTCGATCCTCGTTTGACCCTTAGGCTTGGTTCGGGATAGGCGATAAAATATCTTATTATTAAATTATATAATAGGTACCTACATACATAACTAGTAAAGTCCCAATATGTATGTTTTACCATAAAACAGTAGATATTTATCGTACATTAAATAAGAAAGCGTGAACACTATAGGCTGTCGAACCTGTGATTATAATCACATTGACTAAGGAACCGGTACCTAAGACCATGAGTGAGAATGTTTCATAGTTTCTAACCTCAACGTTTCCATTTGATGAAAACCTGGGAATCCGTATAGTGAAGTCAGTAGGTAAGACCTATGGGGGTCAATGCGATTCCTGTTTCTATAGAGTAAATATCACAACGTCATTTCTCTGAAATCAGATAGGACATGGTAAAATATTGATAAAACTTTATCGTTTTAGAAAGTTTATTAGTCATATAAAACATTAAATTAAAATATTTAAACCTGTCTGAAAGGGCAATTCAGGGCGATAAAATAATACTTGATTGATTGTACTTGACGCGCAAGATACTTAGCACGTAATAAGCTGTTGACGCACTGCCCACGAGAACTCAATTAAATTGAATAACTCATAAAACACTATTCAATAATTATACGGGAAACTTTTTTATTGGAAATTTAACATTGAAAAGGTTTGAGTCCTTGCTCGTGTGCTAAAAAGTGATAAGAATTGCGACCCGCACGGAAATAAAATCAATTCTCATACCGATTGTTATATCAATTTTTACACCGATTTCTATAATCGATTCGTAAAATGCCTATACAGGATATCTAGGTGTTGACTCATACCGGAATCCAAATGTTATTTTCTTTGAGGATATTAGTTAATCAAATATTAAGGACAGGATGTTAGATGAAAATAAATCAAAACATTTGATGTGTTCGTAATTTGATCGAATTATGTTATTAAACAATGTAAGTAGGTATTTAAAACAACTATATTTCGTATTTCTATGACTTATTTAGGTCAGCACCTTAATTAATTGAAGGAATTGTGGAATCCGTTAAAAACTTGCCTAGGAAGGCTGTTTCGATTAAGTATACATTATTATAATTTATTACAGTTTCTAAAATATACGTAAGTATCTACTTACTGATTCGGATACCTAACATAATTCATACGCAATACTGATTAGGCGATGACCCATTGCATTACTGGACGACATAGATTTATATCTGATAAAACATTACTGGCCTGAATTCAGACAAGATTTTTACTTTTAAATGCTACATGGTTTTGGCATCTCTACGTTCTACCCTGAGATGACCCCAATACTTAAGGTGTTTCTTGTCATGTTCTGCCATTTTCCTGACATCCTTGTTATACAATATGCCTAAAAACTTATGAATTTACCTTCGTTTCTTTCAGCTGATCCTGGACACAACATTTGTAGACTTTATAATTTTGAAAAGGCCACGAGTAACAAGTAAATCGTAACGACAAATAAATTCAGTATTCCTTTCATATTTTAGGATTTTATCGCCTTTTATTACATTTTTCAATCGCGACGTTACGAACCCTGTAAAGGATAAACGGTCACAGGCAGACGTTTTTTTCATGTATAAATAGCATTCAGTATTCACAAAAAACATCTACTTAGGGATACGGAAGTATAAGAATTTAATGTAATCAGCTTTGAATCTTGACCCACAATCGAAATCGTGGTCATATTGATACAATTTTTGACCTTAAAACACTACGTCTGTTTCCAGTCACTTCCCTTCTTATACAAGCTCATTATACCACCATTAATGCTAAATTGGAAACGTTCATAGCCCTTACTGATTTATTATAGTTATCACTGCGAAATTAGGCGTATGCCGAGGGTTTTACATCTACTACGTGACCACAACAGCTTGATCACAAGATTTCAGGTTCATTTACCTTTGTACTATCTAAGTTTATCTCATCCTAGTAAGAAAAACTTAATAAAAGTGGTACTAACCGCCGAACTCAAGAGACATTTAATGATAACTTAAAATATCACTAAGTGAAGGTTTTCTTTGTGCAATCATTACTTAGTGTCAGTTAAAGTAAACATTAACGTCTCTGAGTGCGGCGGTAAGTAATTACCATCACGCTGTGTGCAAGCGTGCTCTCTTCGATATGATAGATGATGAACACAGAGCTTTCCATTCAATATATCTAGAGTAAAGATTCTAATTAAAATTTCTGATAAAGTACCTATGTAAGAACAGGCCGAATTCTAAACAGGTCATAAAGTTATTATAGGTACCTTTACCAAAAACATCTAAGTATAAGCAGTTGCAATCAATTCATAATCTTATTAAAAGCACCGATAAAGTATATTTAAATATTATTTTTTTAGTACCAAGCACAATCTCATTCATGGACCTTAATTAGACGTCCACTCAGAAATTTATACTTGAAATACACAATCGCGATCTTTAAAATATTATATAAGTTAAACAGAATGTATGAAAAAGTACTTTTTGTTGTAACGATCTTGAAATGTAGCCGACACTCAAGAACACAAAGCAAAACAAAAACTAGTGTATTAATACAAACTGTATCAGAAATAGTTACAATTCGTAGACATTTCTAAGTACGATTTAAGAGTGTTCCGCTTTTTAGACGAATGAAAATCTATTGATTTTCATGCCACAAACATAGTATACAGTCAAGTACATAAGTATCTATAATTACACAGAATATTGGAAAGGCTCGAGTCGATCAAGCGTGCAGTACAATCTTATTGTAGATTAGGAGTCCGTGTGGAACTTGTGTATTCAATCATAATATCTGCCATTCAAAGTCACTAAAGTGAATTTTAGACATTTTATTACATACCTATGCTTTCATAATTCATTTTTATGAAGACATCAGTTGATTTCAGAAATGTCCAGGCACCTTGGATACATATATTATAAATACTTTGTTACCATGGGTGCATTTAATTTCAATAAAAATTTATGCAAACAAAAGCAAGGACTTCCTATCGCATTTTAATGCTAATATAATGCATTCTGCTGCATTTTATCTGTGACTGACTGTGACAAAAATGACTTTGTCCATCCATTAGTTTATCACTGAATAAAAAATAATCTAAGTTTTATTAACATAAATTGATAATAATATAATCAAAACAACTAATTTATTGATGTCATGCTTACCGAATCACGTCATAATAGTATATTATATTGTAACAAGATAACAACATGCATGACTGTAACGTGCTATAAAAACGATTAATTCGAATTTTATTAAATTTATGATCCTTGTTAGTAAACAAGAATAATTTAAATTGTTATAAGAATTATTATTTTATTAATAAATGAAACAGACTTTTGTTCCAAAAATAATCTTCATTAAATGTCACTGTATTTAAATAATAACGTTTAGGAAAATACCGAAACTTCAACAGCATGCCTATACTTATGCCAACCGGTTCCGGCCTCAGTCGACCTTGAACTCGAACAAATTTACCCTAAAATTGGTGCATTGAACGCTGCTTGAACATTGCTTTTGTTCAAAAAAAAAGACAGAGATTTTTCTCTTTAAAGTAACCAACAAGGTTTACAGATAAATTATGTTTTATAATTATCTATCAAAACATACATTAGGTTCTAAATCTGTATGTGTATGTAAAAATGTTAATATCAACATATAAGTCTGCACATTTTGTAAAAATCCTTCCCTGACAGACGTATTTCTTAATCCATGTACAAAAACATGTCTTCTCCATTTCATAATATGATGGTAGGTGTATCTGACCTACGAATAAGATACAAAATCATAATTTTATTGAAGTAGGTGCTGAAACGGCTGAATCAAGTAATACGAAACGAACATTCCCTTAAGTAGCAATTGGTGCCACAATTTCTATACTAATCTGTTCACAAATTATCATATATCACGGCCAGACATTTGATATGACGGTATCAATATTATATTCGGTCCATAATTTTACAGTCTGGTGACATTCACCTATATTCGGTAAGGTTGGGTTTAAGTGGTGAATATGGACTTATCAAATACAAATAGTCTTAGATCAAGAGATAAATAATTTAAATTGTGCAAGAACGTTTGTATATAGTGTCAACTTATTCGTTCACGGTTATTGGTTTTTTGTATTAGTTAAGCTTCATTCAGTGACTGGTTTTTAAGGTTATGTAGTGCATTAGACCTCTAAACATACTCTAATGTTCCTATAAGGTTAATATTTCATACCTGCAAATCGTTCAACATTAAGGGCCAAATACATATTGATTTAGATTAGTGAGGACGTCTATATTTACATACGAATGTTTAGTACATACTTTAGTAATACCATACCTACTTAGATCATTATGAGTTCTTCTAGCTATTTTATTTAATCACATAATTACTAAACCTTCGCTTTAGTAATTTAAAACAACTAAAAACTATGACTTGTAACAAACATCAGACAAACTATAATTTTACAATTAATACAATAAAATTACAATTATTGCTTAACTCTTAACTCCTTTCTTCAAAATAAGGCTACCGTATTAACATTCAAATTGGTAACTTGATCATTGCAGATTGCAGCTTAGCAGCAGTACTGACTTATTGCACCAAGTAAAATAAAAAAATATTTATTCACGTTAGACTAAGCAGTAATAGTTAAGCGCCTTAATTATGAACAATTTTTTTATTAGACAGTCCCCAAAAAGCCTTTTTTTCACCGCCTTGTAGACCATAGCTTAGGCCTAGAATAAAACACTCCCTCATAAAAGACAACCCCCACACTAGGAATTTCCTTTTCGTGTATCGTGGGGGCGCATATCAAGCAAATATCTGCGGATCGCACAAATTTTTGTCCCGTTTGGGCAAAACCTCTTCTACTGCTTTCTTCATTCATTTAATTTTTTTAAAATTCATGAGGACTGGAAAAAGAACTTCATACGGAAACTTGATAAGGGTCACAACCAAAACAACAAAAAAAAAATTTTAAACACAGCTTCTCTCAAAAGCATTAGTGCGTATTTCCTGTCAATTAAAATTAACCTTTACCCGCGCGGCTTTGAGTTCATGTAACACTACCAAAGATTAGAAAGGTTACATTCAAGTTCAAGATTTTAATCGTCCAACCTTGTGCTTTACTCGTAATATCATATAATATTGTTTATAATCTTACATTTGATTGAAATAAGTTCAAAATTAATTGGTTTGTTTTCTAGGTCAAGACAACGTTATTTTATTTGATAAACAAAGACCAATCATTTCTCACATTATCCTTCAAATTTCTTTTTTTGGTGGCTTGAAATTGAGTTTATAAGATGACATGATACTGGTTTGTAGTTTTATAGAAATTGAAAATTTAAATTTCGTAAGACAGTCGTGGTGGCCTAGTGGTTGACATACCGGATTTCTATGCACGAGGTTGCAGGTTCAAACCCAGGCAAGTATCAATGTGACTTTTTCAATGTCATTAATACTTTCTTAGATATTCTAAGACACCACTGACTGACGGTGACGGAAAACATCGTAAGGAAACCTGGATTTAATTATCTGAAATCGCCAACCCGTAGTGAGCTAGCGTGGTGATCAGTGCTCAATCCTTCTCTATACGAGAAGAGGCCTTTGCCCTGCAGTGGGACAGTTATAGGTTATTATTATTATAAGACATCCAGGAATAAAAACTGATTAAGAGTTTAATTTATATCAGTTTAGGCAAACTTTTTTTCTTTTTTTAGCAATCTAAAGATCAAGTATCTAAAATTGCTTCTGTTAAATGGCAAGAAGCACGCCTTAAATTATCTGAGAAACATTAGCCGTATTGGCAAAAATTTGACGTTAAAGGTACACTGCAACTTCGGATGCATGCACGGTGGATATACGAATATTATAATGTGAACGACTAAAAAAAACAAGTGTTACAACTATTTTTGGCATGGTTATAAAAGGAAACAAATGACATAAAATGATAGTTCCTGTCACGGTTAATAAACCTTTAAATGTACATCTTTCGAAAACGTCAAAAAATAAAACAAATTAATATATATTTAGAGCAATTAACAAATAGAACCGGCGCCTATAGTCATCCGCGTTACCAAATCTAGGTCATATGCGTTCACATATGTATGTATGTTTACTATTAAGCTTCAGACCTTGGCTCAAACAAAGGCAATCATTGCAGAAGATATTAGACTGTGTAAGTCACCCACGCAGACCGAGCCACGCGGCAGCAATGGTTTTACGAAAACATCGTCATCTTTCGACAATATGAAGCGACTACCAGCGAAATGATTGCAGTGGCTGAGCAAT
The DNA here is from genome assembly GCA_905340225.1 of Abrostola tripartita. Lineage (NCBI taxonomy): Eukaryota > Metazoa > Arthropoda > Insecta > Lepidoptera > Noctuidae > Abrostola > Abrostola tripartita. The sequence goes on from HG996494.1 coordinate 6,753,187, forward strand.
AAGACTACGAGTTACACGTAAGATGGTATAGTATATAGTAGTATAAACAAAAACAAAAGACAATTACTTATGTGATCAGCAAATATTTTCCTGAAATAGATTTAAAAATTGTATAAAGGATACATTTTTCGTTATTTGATAGTAGGCAATCGCAGTATGTAACACCAAATTATTTTCTTAATATAAAACGCCAACCTAAACTAATAAAGAAGTAAATTCAATAATGATGTCCTATAATATTATTACTTTAATACTATTAAACAATTTAGTGGATATTAAAAACGGCTATTAATTCCTAAGAGGATATAAGATGACGTCTTTATCATGTGATTTTGGTATCTTCCCCGCCATATCAAGTTATGTGACATATGACATTTCAAAAGTAAAATAATTAGTTTATTTTTAAATATAATAAAATGATACTATTAACTTATTTTTCTCAGGATGGTTACGTAATTTTAGACCTTGTCTAACTAGATTTTTGCATAATATACAATTTTTAATTAATAGATTTAATCACATTCAGGTTCTTCAGAATATATGATAAGTCTTGTAATTTTGAAATGAAACGTTTAATTAGCTAGACTAGTTGAAATCTCTGGGACTAACTAGGTCGTTTTATACTTTACTAAAATTAATTAATTAAATTAAAATTAAGTTAACCTGCTCGTAGCAAAATTAAAATACCTATTGTTTTTAGTTTTCTAGCAAGATATTTTTTCTTATCTAGATTACTCTCCAATAGACTATAACTCCAATATACATGTAATACAGTGAATTTCAAACGTAATCTGCATACTATTAATATGAGTTCATAGTTTGGAAAAACATTTATTACCTGAACTTTCTTAAACCTGCAATCAGCATCAAGAAAAATCACGTGTATTGTATGATTTTACAATACTTATTCTTCTAGTCTAATTTCAACCAAAATTGACCGATCAATTATTTTCTCTACAAAAGCAATCAATATGGGAAAATCTTCATAGCGAGTAACAAAAGAAAATTGGAACTATTGTTTTATATCACCTTCATAAAGTGGGCCAGTGTGTTCCCAGATAAGTGTGCAAATATTACGCAACACTAAGTTAAAACCACGACTCTGTTTGTGTGGTGCGGTTTTTAATACTATCTCTATACAACATTTCACCCAATTTTTTCGTTCAAACTAAACAGTTAACACATATCACGTATCTTACACATACAAATTTATTAGATTATAGCGCTTAGGATAGTTTGTTTGTAAAGGTTTATAGTTTAATTATTTTTATAAATGTTGTAAAAGAACGAGTATACTTTATGAAGTATTCGTAAATATCAATTTTAATTAATAAAGCAGTCACGTATCATAATTTCTAACAATCCAGACTCCCACGTCCTTCAAGTAAAAACGAATGTTTATTATTTTATAATGATCTGCATTCATTAAATTATTAAGTGTATCAAATGATCATCATCAATCATGTAACAGACGAAATCGAGAGTTTTAATCACATTTTGAAGGTCGTAATATGAATGTTTTTTATTGTTTTGTTAATAGTGCCTTCAAAAACCTATTGTTTGCATATAAAACATAAGACTTATATGGAAAAGACAAAGATCAAATACTTCAAGTTCATTAAGAAATTACACGATGTAATTTTTAAATGCCACTATCATGTCTGATAATAATCTGATAATACGATACAAAGCTTTTGCAAAAATGTCAAAATAGACCATTAGAAATTCAAATTTTAACGTTATCTTTACGAATAATTATAGAAACCTGGTAATAAGATGTCAAAGTTTCATTGTATACACTAGAAGAACACCGTCCTACAGTACGCTTTCGTAAAGTGTTATTGAACTCTCAGTGACCTCTGCGACCTTAAGGGAAACTAGAGTTGGGTAGGGTGAGGTTGGATCGTTCGGATCTCAAACAACCAGAATTTGCAGTTCGATAGTTGTAGGAACGAGTTGAAAGCTGCAAGGTCTCAGCAAACCTTGGTAATGAACCGGAATGATAGGATAAAAGCTTGATACAACAGCTTAAATTCTACCATATATTGGTCTTGCTTCTAACTACGAAAAGAACAGATGAAAATCATAATAAAACGAGAGAGCTGTAATAACACAACCACTTAAACATTATATTGTCAGTAGTTGTAACTGTATCGAGACTAGAACTAATTCTTGACCAGCAGATTGGTTCGTAGAGGAAGCACCCATAAAGCTTTACACGATAAAAATATGTTTACTGGACTGCAGTGTTCTGCGGCAGTACAAAAGCGTCCTTATACTCTAATTGCAAACCTCTCGTTCTCGAGCTTCATATATTTTATGAACAAGGTCATTTCAATCCACCACCTCCATCTGGGTCTGCTTAGTTGAAGTTATTGTTTATGTAACACAGTAAAATGTTAATTATAAACAGCTTAAATATGATCGGCCTGGTAATTATGCATTTCTGTCTATACCCCTCGATTTTTTGAAACCTCGAACCTGTCACTACACTTTAATAGAGGTCAGTTGTAGAGTCAGGAAACCAAAAACCAGTATGACAAGTCAATTTTGTTTTTATTTGGTACAGACGAGAAAAAGTTTACATGGATTAGTCATTGCGAAATATTAGTCACCTGGACACCTAGATATATTATGCCTTTTATGATATCAGGGTCAATAGAGTTACATAAAGTCTAAGAATTTAAATCAATATTTGCATAAATATTGGGGGTTAAATAGATCAAATTGCAGTCATAGTGCCAATTAGTTACAACAGTATGCATACATTATAAGCTTATATTGTGTTAAGTAAACGATAAAAAGTCGTACGGGATAATTATATGATATAATGTGCTTCTAATTAAATCAATTATCATATAAATTTACGTAATACATACTTGTTTGAAATAGGTATGTTTCATTATGACGCCGCTTTTTGTGAATGACTTTTTGCTGAGCAGCAAGCACGCATTAATCGTAACAATATAAAAAGTCATCTTGCATGTTTTACTATGTTTTATGCGAATTTTTGGAGTCTATTACATTAACATAATGCATACCTACTGGGATTTTAAATAAAAAAAACTTTTTCTTATTGTTTTATTTTTTGTTACAGGTAAGTCGACTGCTTTTAAAAATAATCAGAGGAAGACTTATTTAGGAATCTAGAACGACATGGTGCTAAAGTTGATGGATGCTGTGAAATATGGTAGGTTCTGTCCACATTTTGTTTGCGATGGCGTTTTGGCAATTAGAGTAAGTTGCAAAATACAACGTCGTAGTAATGAAACCCTGTACTTTGATATTTGGCATTTCCGCATACTTGGTTTGGTTTTCATGGTTTCATGTTTGTGCCATGGTTTTGAAGCGTATTATGTGTAAAGCTCACTTGCATTTCTAATTATTTGACGACAGCAGAACACTCTTAAATATTGCTATATTAAGTATTCGTATTATTATGTAAAGAAAACGAGTACCTACTAGGTATATAACGAGAATAACCAAGGCCATATAACGGTCTGATTTTGCATTTAAAAGGTACAAAAGTACATGCAAAAACCACTGGTTGAGAGGAGAATGGTTCCGGGTATTTTAATGTAAAAGGTATTTAGCCTCATAAAAACTTTAGATGATGAAGAGACCAGCTAATTAAAGGATAACATGTGTAAACCTCTTGGTTATTTAAACGTTTCAGGATATGCTTGAAACACGAAAGCTTACAACAAAGGAATGTTCACAATGACCCCTTTAAAGCTATTTCATGTAATTTGTATTAAGCTTTATGGGCTGAAAGACGAGATCGAACCAAGAATTTGGGTACGTGACAATAAAAATGTTTTGTTGGAAATAAATGTTTTTGGTGGTGACACAACTTGTGATTGAAGCCTCCTTCTAAGCAAGTTATGTCTGTAGTAGTAGACTCCGCTCTTCCATAACATGATTTGTACATATAATCCATGAAAGAGCACTCATTATGAAAATTGTCTTAAAAATAGCCAGGTCAGTCGAAGAATTGTTGTATATACTTAACTGAGACTTGATTTACCTTTTTAGTAAAAGTTTAATGTTTGAGTCAGTGATTTTTTAAATCGTAGTAATACCACGATAAACGTGATTTGTAAATGTCAAATATGTATAAAGTAAGCTGATGTAGTTTGTAAGTTGGTAGTTGGTACCCAGAATCACACACGACAATTTACCTTCGCAACATTAATCTATTTTACTTAGTCTTATGGCGTTTACTCTATATGGCTACTTTCAAGGTTAGCATTATTATATTCCGCATTCAACCAACCATTATAATAATTTTTAACACATACTAGCAACATTCTTTAAATTTACATAACAAGACGTACTAATTGCATTTAAGTTCATAAATAATGTTTTTAATTCAGACGATTATCTCGATCAACTATTCTGTATTTAATAGGTCCAGTTTTATTTATTTAACATGGTAATTAAGAAAATAATGTAAGTAGATATTATTAATATTTATATCTCTGTCAGACACATGTGCAAATATTACACCACGCCTAAAGCAACGCCTGATATTTGTAAGACGTGATTCTCGTAGCGCACTCACGAATTCACGATACCAAATTAACGCTACGACATTTTTTCTTTTTAAAAATAGGACCCACCCGGATTTTGCCATAACTATCGCGCTAAGCAAACAGTTTATCAAACAAACGATGTTATCAGTTCAACGACATTGCTATTCATGCTATTGTATAATTATGCGCTGTTACAAAACCGCAGCCCTCTGGGCGCTACCAACAAAGACCAATTGGAAACAAGCTGAACTATTGAACGAATTCATGATTCCTTAGTCACCTCTTGCAACACCATGAAAGGCGGAGGGCTCCTTTCCGGTTGTACCCGTAACCGAGAACCAAAGCAAGGTAAGCCGGCTACTTAGCCAAATTCCTAAGGCCGTGTGACCGGCGCCCCAGGCACAGCTAACCTAGCTATAATATAATATGTCGTATGCCATCAGGTGCATATCGCAATGCATCCGGCCTAGCGTCCTTCATTCACACCGTACTTTTACTAGTTCTATGGCGTGTAAATAAAGCATAGCTTACCACAAAGCCGCTCTAATATCTATCGTTGTTTGTGATATTTGGAAGCATATGCAGCTTACCCAAGTTTGTTAATTACCTATTGATTTTGAGCTCGAATTCAATTTTTTTTTTAATTAGTTGTTAAAACACTACTGGAGATTTACACAGAGTATTTGACAACTTATTCCTAACTTGGTTCTGACAAAGGTTTTGATTGAATGAAATACCTAACTACCTTATTACCTACCTGCTCTAAATAGTAAAAAAATATAAAATACAAGACCCAAGGTACTTCATCCGAAAATTACACTTAATTTATACTCAACGGTTAGAATTTAGCAACATCCTAACTTGTAGGTCCAGTCATAAAGGTTGAAGGCAGGTAAAGGGCCCACGGATATCATTATAATTTTCCTATGACTCAAACGCGTGGGTTGATATTCATTTAAATACGACACATTCGGAAAATGTAGAATTTTATACCCAAGTCAGGCTCTAAGCAAAGTTCTCAATAAAACGAAAACCCGTAACATTACAGAATACAGACATAATAATTTAGTTATCATTAATTTATAATTACACATCCAGCTCTTAGACCTTTATATATGTATGTTTATACTAATAAATATATCGCATGAAACTTTGCTACTGGCTAGATTAATTTTCAGTTTTTTTTAATCTCCTGGACCCATATCTACTATGAGTTTATAATGCAGGACGTTTTGGAAGCGAGACGCCGCTAAGTGCAGCGTAGTGCGACATCTCGTTTTCACAATGGAAAACAACTCAACTCTCCTATGGACAAAATAGAGTTTACGTATAAGACATTATCGTAGCAGGTATCATTATAGCCCGTACATGTCCTACGTTTAGTTTAACAGAGGTGCTACTCTACCGGTGGAACTTAGGGTACTTACATACCATGCAATTATGGCAGCATTAAGATCACGATGTGTTTGTCGTCATTGACAACCTGAGTAGGCATGGGTCCCTAGAAATTGTTTACCGTCCATTGCAGCTCAAGGCATTTAACCTTTTATACCTGATGCTGTATGCAATCTTTGAGGTAACAAATTCTAACTTCGCTACTGTCTCTGCATATTTCAACTATACAGCATTAACCGCGCAGTTTTTGCTGCTTGCCCTACTAATATCTCTTTAATTTGTATGCACCCTGTAAGCAATCAACAGGTAATCTAAATCAGAATGTCGCACGTCAGTACGAATTCGCCAGTGTCACTGAATGTTGCAATGGTAAGGCATTTTAACGCGTAGTTTCCTTCTCCCGCACCGTGTTCCGTCGTTGCGACACGACATTGCGTATGTCTAGGATTAGTCGCACGCGCTACTGCGACGCGATAATCAGACGACATTGTGATGACATACTGGTATTATCGCTTTGTTATTTACACGGAGTACCTATAGGTTGAGCCCCTGTGATTAGGCTAAATACTAATAACACTAACCATTTGTTAAATAATTTAACTAATTAGATGGCAAAAAGATTTCATTGATTTTTGACTTTTGAAAATGTATAGGGCATGTTCAAAAAACGATAAATTTCTGTTTACCTTTAGTAGGGTTAGCATATTGTACTCTAAATAAATTTAAACGGTTGTTCCAGCTCTACTAACCTGCTTCAGTGTTCGCGAAATAAACAGTAGAACCAAATCTCGTAAGCACCAAAAGCTGATTTTATCGCTTACAACTAACCTTGGTTGCGAACCGCCCTAATCTTAACGACATCGTTATAATAACCAGTGGCAATCAATTAATCTAAAAATGCATATCTGCTAAAAGTAAAAAAAGAAGTGTGTAAGCACGCAGTTAGTTGGAGAGAGGCGATCGCGCGCCCTTCAAACGGGTCCGGCTGCCAGTTCCGGTAGCTGCAATCACAAAGAACTATAAAATGCACTGGATATGGTATTGTGTGCAGTTTCATACAATAATAGTTTATATAAAAGATAAATGGTAAACGACTTTATGGAAAAGCCTCAAGATAATACTTAAACAAAGGAGTATGTTCAAGCGGGAAGATCAGTAGTTTTAATATAAGTTTTTTTTTTTTAAATCTTCTATAACACGCACATTCTTATAGAAACAGTATCTACTTATAGAGAGTGACATCTTTATCTCATTCTTAGAGCAAGAACATTTTTTTATTCTATTGATGTGTGTATCTAAGAATAAGCGCAATTTTCAGTTCAGTATTTTTTGTGGAAGCTTGCAAAGAACCCCAATCTCATACTAATGCGCCAGTAAGATCCTAATTTATTTAGGTAAAATGTTTATACTGACTTATCCATTCAACCTTTATTTTTATACATCTCAAACCAGTATGACACATTGCAACAACACTAAATAATTAAAACTTCATTCACATATAGATCACGAGAGATACGACACAGGATAAGACAATCACGTACAATTAATCACGAACTAAAAGGAAGTCAATATCTGTTTGTTTGTATGTTAGCTGCTATCGTGCGAACTGCTATAGATATTTTAATGGAAACATAAACAAAGAAACTACACGAAGTCCGGTATAGTTTAGTTCCTGGAATAACGGTAATCATATCAGATTTTTACAGCGTCTTTGTTAATCTTTGACGGCCAACTGCAAGGGATATACTATTAGGTCTATAGCAATATTTTTTTCCGAATTTCACTGACTGTGCTTTTTAGATCCTTAAAATGGAAAACAATATGAGTTCCAATAGAGCGGAAGAGATACTACTCAAAGTAAAAGATTTCGGATAAATTCTGGAAACCTTGTTCTTGCAAAACTGCGTACATAGTCGGTAGATTCAATAACAAAATAAATATTTAAATATAGTATTTAAATTGATAAAGGAAATTTGAAAAATGATGGACACGAGCAGGATTCGAACCGGCGACCTTCGCCGATCCGTGGCGCTGCTCTAACCAACTCCTTCAAATTTCCTTTATCAATTTAGATTCAAGCTTAGCATGGGCAACATGCTAAAATGGCACCATTTAAGTTAAGACAAAGTACATATGTATTCGAAATCAATCCTAATGGGCCATGTACATATATGTGGTCTTGCATGTTATGCAGAGCGGATGTTTGCAATGCTTAGATCAAAAGATAATTAATATCCGCTGTAAGATAAAAGTTAAAGACCTGAATTAGGTCATATACATAACTACGAGTAATATCTCAATAGGTACTATTGTGTGCTGAAATATGTTGTTGTGCATATAAAACCACGCAAGAGACAAGAGATTCCTATATAAAATTATACCCTATTCGGGTAAAATTTTCTGCCATATTATTTGAGTAGTGTATCTGTATATACGTAAATGAACTAAACCTTGATGTAAAAACGCCTGCCCTGAGGAATTCCTCAGCAACAACACACAAAAACACGTAAAAAATAAAATAAAATAGGTTACAATCTACAACAAATATAAACCTCGAAAAAATTGTGTTGTTAATGCAGTGCCAGTAAAATCTGTCGATAATTGCTATGTGGTATCAAGCTACTTCCAAACGTCATGTCACAAGTAATCCGTGTGCATTATGCAGCTATGCATTAGATACCTATCTTGATACCAGAAAATGACTGCCTGCTTTTTGATATGATGTTTTTTATTGACGCGCATAATTTAATTCACCCCGTCATCGAAACAATCGTGAAATTAAATAACAGGGTACTTAAACGAATGAAAGTGCACTAAAGCATAAATGTCAATGACCTCATAATTGCAAGCGGTATATGTCAACGATCAAGGCTGACACGCCCGCAAATGTCACATAATGTGAACATTATCTCAAATACACAAGGTTGTAGGGTACTTAGTACCGCCCTACCAGGAACTTAGTAAACATACTTATAAAAGTTTATTTTTGTGACGTATCTTAACAGAATTACTTGTCTCTATCATAAATTATGACACATAACCAAAAGAACCAGTTGATCACCAATCAAAATGTGCAAAAGTTATACATAACTATGCAAGATGTAAGCAACAAAGTCATCCCAACACTATCATACTACATTACTCAAAATACAGCATATTCACTTCACGACCCAGAAATATTTATCAGTTCACATTCAGTAAGCCATGTAACCGAACTAGGGTTGCAAATATATTGACAAACGTGTTTGCTACGGTTGTACTTTTCAGTACCTATAAACCACTTAATAGCTACTCGGATTCATCATCAGCCAAAAGACGTCCACTGTTGAACATAGGCCTCCCCTTTTAAGCGGGGGCTTTTCCATAATCCCCACGCTTGGCAAGCGGCTTGGGGATCGCAGTATTGGTGGTGGAGTTACAGAAGACGCTGCTTCCCATCTTATGAATTTTCCCTTAGTCGCCTCTTACGACACCCACGGGAGGAAAGGGGGTGGTCAATTCTAGGCCGGATACCACACGGCACTACAGCTACTCGAATGCCAAGGACTAATACTTTTTTTTACTTTCTTTTACGTATCTAATTTTATTTTCTGCTAAATTTTTTGGCCACTATGCATTTTAATATCGTAACGAAGGCACGAAGCGTATGAAGCAATCAGAGTGTATTCACTGGAAGACGAGATAGGAATTGGGTCTATTATATAAAACCGTTACGTTATTATCTGGTTTTCACGAGTTTACAGATGTGTCGTCTACGTTTTTACATCCTAAACTTGTATTGCTTCTTATCGTATGGTTGTTGATCAACAGCCTACAGGCGGTTTAAATTCTGACACCAGATCAGAGAAAGCGAAAGGCTAAAGAAGCTGATCCTTGGTTAAACTAATGAGGCATTACTGTATTAATTTCAATCAATAAAATCGGGCCAGACTAATGTCATGCATCCATTTTTGCCTCATAAAGTTCAAAATCTAAACGACTGTTTGAAGGCAAAAACCATTTATAGAAGTCTGCTTGATTTTTTGCGTCTATTGCGATAGTGATGAGTATTTATATCGTTGGTTGGTTTTAACAGCACTAGATTAATAAATTAAAGCTTAATCGATTTTCCGATCATGTTTTTATACATGACATTTATAACCAGCGATTTAAAAAAAAAAAAAACATACTAAAACACCTTTGCCTTAAAAAAATAAAGATATCGATCAAACGTTTCAACATTAACCGCAGCCTGTCAGTTTTATGGATTAGGATAGTTTATGATATCGACCGGTTATTACTGACAATAATTTACATGATATTTATCAATATGCAATCTAGGCAATCCACAAAATAAACGTGGCGTGAAAAGCCTAATAAATTATAGGTACATATAAATTGGCGGTTATATGAAATTTTACACACATATGTTGTGTAAATCATATTATAAAGGTAGGCCTTAAATAATTGATGGCCACATGATTGGATTTTCGGTCAAAGGTTAGGAGTGAAAAGCAATTTCGCAAATAAAATTCTGATTCTGCTTACATTTAAAAAGGTTACCTTAAAGTGTAGAGTCGCTTGAATCATGCTGGGCCTAATAGATTACACCTAGTGTTACCGACTTATTCGACTTACTATAGGTAAAAAAACTTGCTGCAATAGAGGTACCTTTTGCAGCAAGTTTTTTAAAATATAAACTTTAATATTCCTAAATACTACTTCATAATTACTATGTCTTAATAATAATGTACCTACTGATTTAAAACAAGTTTTCTTTTAAGTAACCTGCTTATGTATTTTCTTTATCAATACATTTCATTAAGTCAATTTTAATGAGACTAATTTAATTTGTTACTAGATACCCGAATATCTTGCATAATTATAATATTTCTAGGTATATCTTAACTAAGTAATCTTAATCTCATTTTACACCTAAATGTAAGGAATATGTTTCAATACACATACATAAATTTGGAGTGTTTGTTTGTGACATCAAAATATGTTTTTTACTCAATGCATACGATAGAATACACGATACACTTAACAAAAATGCAATTGATTTTTTTTGCCTGTCTGTCTGTTTGTTCCGGGTAATCTCCGAAACGGCTGGACCGATTTTGACGGGTCTTTCACTGGCAGATAGCTGATGGTCCGGGGTCTAATAACGGGGGCTACTTTGAATTTTGAAATTGTTTAGGGTTCCGCGGGAAAATAAGAAAAACGCGGGAAATACTTGGGTTACAGCTACTCCGCAACGGCTTGACGAATTTTCACGGGACTTTTACTGGCAGATAGCTGATATTGTAAGGTCTAATAAAGAATAAATTGAATTTCACAAATATTTAGGGTCCGCGGGAAAACTCGAAAAACGCGGGAAATTTTAATCGAAATCCGCGGGGACCAAGTCCCGGACAAAAGCTAGTATATATATATAATTTTATTTCGTATAATAAAAACCCATTTATAAATAGTTGCAAGTATTGCAAAACATTATATAAGATAATATACAACGTTGAATCATCGGCAGGATACATAATTTATTAGAAATTTATTCGATAAATTGGTGCTCTGAACGTGTGCCTCCAGCTCTTGCCAAGCTATATAGCTAACCAGCTAAACGATGTTTAGTAAATATAACGTTAAAATAATCATAAGAATCTTGATATTAACCGTTAAACTGACATATTTTAGTAAATTATGATCGTTTTGAAACCCTTGCAAAGTTGAAATAAAAGAACATTGAGAAATAATAGTATCATTAAGTTACTTCTAACTTGTTGACGTTTAATAGACCTTCAAAACATTCCGTAACATTTGTAACTGTAGTTCATTGTATCTTCCCTATTCTTTGCATTCGATAGGTCAAAGGGCCACCAAGGGAAATTCATTGAAAACGAAATAAACCATAGAAATCTACATTTATTATTTACCTTTGTTACATAAACAATTGTGCTAAATAAATACTTTCGATACTAAAAATGAAATGAAACATAATATTATTATTTTGTCTTGCGATGGAATATCGCCCCAAAACCAGTCGGCGACCGGCGACCGCTCCTCGTTACGCCGTAACAGTAACGTTACTCGCCATTACATAAACAGGATGAGACTAAATTGACACTTTTGATACATATATGGAAAGTACGTAATGTGAACAGAACACTGACAAATTGTAGTGCGTTTTGAGATCAGTGTGTCATTCAAGATGTGCGAGTTTCACCGCCGTTATACTATTTTATGCACATATTTTAGGCTTTTGCGTGCTGTGAATATGTACAACATATATATAGGTATATAACTGCGACATGTGATAAATTGTAGCAATAAATAGTTGTATTAGGGCCAATACTTTTCACGCTAGCACTCAGAAGATTGTACTCATAATTTCGCAGCTTGAAGGAGAGCGGATGCATCCAATGCCGGAAATCAAAAGAAAACGCATTAATTAATAATATAATTCAGTACAATATCAAATATGAATGTTATTTTCGGATATCTAGAAATAACCTTAACATTAAGCAACAAGTAAATAATAATGATTCAAGACCGAGATGACGGCAACGTCTTCACACCTACGTTATACAGGTGTCAAGACATAAATATGTTACAAATATTACGTGTTTATCGTAAATCATTTGTAACCTTGAACTAATCAACATAATTACCGTGAACGATTTCTCAAAACGAGTTTTTAGTTGTTTATTTCCTAAATGCTTTAATGCAACTCATCATATTCTGATAGTCGTATTAAAATTAACTTCTTGTAATTTTATAATTTATATTGATGCATAATCTACATTATTCTATCTTTAGAATTGGGACTAGCTGACTACAGTAACTCCTTCCAGTCAGGATCTGTTATACATCTGAACTGAAACCACACAGAAAAAGAAGTTCATGGTGTCCTAGAAAACATAAAAGCCCTATATGACTGATTTGAAATATGAAATTAAAAATAAAAAGTAGGAAATATTTGGTAATAAAGTTAACCTTATCAGCACCAAAGTTACCCACTTACACCTATTCAAATAATCCTCCTTAAGTACTTGTCTTATGAAGAATTTAAAATAAGAGTCTTTGCTCTTTACAAACATTTATGTAACACATCTTTATCTGTCTCGTATTGGAATGTATATTTAAAATTTGATTGGATCACGTTGATCGTATCAGATGATGTTGCCAAAGACGACCAAGATCTATGTCTAATAATCTAATCCTAATCGTAGCTTTAACGATGAACATCTAGCTACCGACTTGTAGTATTTAATAAAACTTTCATAGTTACTAACTACTATAATTAATAAACAAAACAGCTACGTATGAGAACAACAAGACTGACAAGATAAAAAAATTATGACCTCCTTCAAAAAACTCAAAAGTGAAAAATAATATTTTATCACTTCACTTTACATAAGCGAAGTGGAAGTCGGCGCGAAATCCTATGCTTTCGCTTAGTTTATAGTGTTAGCTTTTAAACTATGAACCACGCACGTATGGCAGCATTCTCATAAGTATTATTTTTCTGAATCGCTTAATGGATGTTGGGATTTGGCGCCGACTTCCACTTCGCTTATGTAAAGTGAAGTGATAAAATATTATTTTTCACTTTTGAGTTTTTTGAAGGAGATTATAATTTTTTATTTAAAATTTTTTATTTCACGATTTTTTAGCTTTAGATTCTGCTAATGTGGTTTTGCTATTTGTATGACCATTTTAGCGATTTAAATTTTGTTTTGTGAAATGGGTATTTAGTGAAATATAATAAACCACACGACGATCGATCGTTGCAGGAAATGACAAGACTACGAAATCTGTCTTCCGATAATGAAGGTAGATAAGTAAGTCAGTAGTACATAAGTAAGTCATAATACACCTTTTATTTACGAGGCAAAATCATCCAATGAGTCCTCCCACCCTGGGTGGAGGGACTGTCAGACTTGTACTGACAGTCATACTACTGTCATACTCATCCACAGTGTTCCTTCAATAGCCCTTTACGTTCCAGGGTCACGGTTACCCAGGGACAGTACCGCGATCACGGATCAGCTTACATAATTAGGACGCATGAAATTTGAAGAGTTTTGTTCATATAACCGAATATCTCATCAGAACAAACATCTAATTATTTTTCAGTATTGCGTTTTTTTTGTAAAACGTTGTAAGTGACCTTGAACATTTTTTTTTCGGAATTGTTTTTATAACCTTTGTAGTGAGTACAGGCGTGATATTATGTTGTGTGATGGCGTAAACAATGCTTAGATATGCTATAGCAACAATCGCGGTTAATCTGCTGTTATTTATTGAAGAGTTCCCCCGATTTCTACAAGATCCCATCATCAGGTATTGAAATGGTGACAATGGGACCACACGGGAAGCACCAGCTTTCAAATAAAAAAAGAATCATGAAAATCGGTTCACCCAGTCGCAAGTTATGAGGGAACAAACATAAAAAAAAAAAAAAAAAAAATACAGTCGAATTGATAACCTCCTCCTTTTTTTGAAGTCGGTTAAAAATAAATTAATGTAATCCAAACTAAATATGTTGACTTCAATAGGTATACGGTACCTACGTAACAACAGTGAGGCAGAATTCTCTTGAACGATCCACCGTTTTCTAGACGGTCACATGGATGTTTAATGTTGTAATACATATCACTGCGTAAGGCTCCGTGTAATACTTTATATGTGGGTCTTATAAAATTTCGCCGACCTTGCCGTCAAACTATTTCATCTTTTGAATTATATTACTTAACGTTGGGCAATTTTAATGACTACGCAGTTTTTTATAATTCTGGGCTTGCGACACGGTGACGATGCGATTTGAGATTATTTTCTGATTTCTACTGCAGTAGAGGTCGGTAGCTATGTATAGTATAGATAGGGAAAGCCTACTATAATCACCACGCGTATGTGGGTATTATTGTTTGCACACGACATCTAACATTCATTTATCCAACATACGTAAGTTAGTCAATGGTACTAATATAATATGATATCAAATTCAAAAGGATGACTTATATAAATCAAACTATCCATAAAACTAACTGATTGTGTAGTGAGTACATGAACTTTTATAATTATGTACTTACACACGTAAAGATAAAGAACTTTATTCGTAAAGGATATGGTACATTACAAAGTTGGTATAAATAAAATATAGTTCAACACGTCCGCCTATGTATACATTTACATTTTATTATTATAGCATATTGTTTTCGGAGATTTAAGACCAATCCACACACGTATCCGCATTGATATAATTCTTAAAATCTCGCAAATATATTTACCTGCATTCAATAATACTATCTTTATCAGAATGATTTTTAATAATATTTTATTGTCATGCAACTAATGATAATATTAGGGTGTTATTGAATTTATGTTTGAGCATACACTACACTACATACTATTTATTATGCGGTCGCCCGGTTATTTATACCTAACTATTTTCTTGTAATCATAATTGTCCGAGGCTCTACTTCATAATAATACTATTGCATAATATAAGACCAAACGCCGTGACTTATTTCATTGACATGATTATTTAATGTGTGTCTTTTTTGTCAAACAATTACTTACATTAAGTTATTGTTAAGCTGGTTTGTTTAGTGTTATAATAATAGCAGGTTTAGTTCCATTTAGAAACAACTGCTTTTTTTTTTACAAACGCGATGTTACACTTTTTATGGCTAATGTATCCATTTGTAACGCACGTCTAAACTACCTTCAACCTATTTGAAAATTTCCATGGAACGGTCTTCAAGGGTTTAAAGTTTACCTAAGTAGATAGGTAGGTAGAGCCAGATTAGATTATTATCGTCATAATAATCTAATCTGGCTCTACCTACCTAGATTAGATTATTATGACGATAATAATCTAATCTGGAAATTTTCAAATAGGTTGAAGGTAGTTTAGACGTGCGTTACAAATTGACTTCACTGTCTTTACAATTTACAAAAACAATGGACATCGGGTATTGTTATGATACAATATAAATGTAACGCACTGTATAAAAACCTGAAACTCAAATCACCTTATAGGCTTTACAGCTCTTCGCCAGTCATTGAGGCCATTAAAAACAAGAATGGAAATATTTTTCCTTAATGTTACAAAAAACACCTTTGAATCCGAAATCTGGGCGAGCAAAAAAGCTTAAGAATTTATACGAAGCATTTTACAGTAACCAAAAAAAGATTCACATTGCGTATTACGACTGTAATAACCATTATTAAGCGACCTCTTCCATCTCAGTCTGTTGTTTGACCTGAAGTATGTTTGTTTCTTTCCAGCGTAGAGTATTTTAAACGACAATACGATATGCCCTTAGCGATCGTAAACGCGAAAGGCAAGGACAATTCGACCCGTAGTGTTTATTAACGTACAATTATGTTTGTTGTGTATCAGTTCATGTTGTTCTCGTAATAAGTCGCTCACGGTTCGGTCGTTAGGAAACAAAGTTAGAAGGGGCGCCAGAAGCTAAATAGGAATTCATTGTTTCATTCCTGTCTGCCTTCTTAGATTCGTAGATACCTACAATGTACGTATTCTTGCAACATTTTGTAAATGCACTAAAAGTAAAGTTACTCTTCCCTAACTTACCATAGACAACTAATTTAGAATTTACCTTTATCCATAATGAGCTGTTGAAAATTAAGCTGTGCAAGTAATAATTAAACAGCAAGACAATTTTAGGATATTTTTAGTAAAACGTTTACGATTGGAAATACTGTATGAGAGAACAGACTTTCTGAGAATAAGGAACTGTCGGCGTCTAATGCTATACACTTAAACCCATAATCAATTAGATCGGCACACTAAAATGCCAATTATGTTCACAAAATGGTGCTGAGGAGAGATAAACACACGATATGAACTAGCATTACGCACCATCCCAACAGAATTGCATAACTAGAGTTTTCCGACATTTGTTACGCAATGTTTTTTACTGCCTACCCAGTGGTGTAGCTAGTAGGGTTGAATGACATTAAGCTGCGTTACGGAAAAGCGAGTAAAGGGTTATGAGGAGATCCTCATTATATGCGTCGTCACGCGTAGCATTCGTAGACGGGTGAATAAAGGTCGAATTATCGCTGAAATAACTTTTGTTTACCATTGCGTACGTATCGTCAGGTTCAAAGGTAAATAGAGGTTTAGTGAGTAAAGACTTAGCAGGTAAATGTCAATACTAACTGAAAACCTTAATAAATATACACTATGTGTAAAGGCTTTTAGCTAATTATGCTACAGCTATTGCATTTGTAACTTTTTAACGCAGTAAGTTATAGAGTTGGGTAATATCAAAGAGGCTCTGATTTATGGACAGGATTAATTATGCACGTTGTCATGTGCAGGAAAGTATCGTTACGTATTGTCCTAAAGAGGTACCCTATACTTAATGACACCAATCTTGACAAATTTTAATTGGACCTGATTAATGGCAATGGCGGCGCCCCGAATTACATAGAACTAAAGCTACCTGATATAAGCATCAATGCATAAAATTTATTGCAAAAATACAGCATATCTAATACGGTTACCCCGAGGGTACAATCCATTACAGCTTCTATTACTCTCAATAATTATTAGGCAGTTATGGTACGCAATACAAATACCGCAATGTTTAAGTACCATCGTAAAAATTACATCTAGATGTTATAATCTAGTTTTTCGAGGCCGTATAACCGGCTTTTTGTTGGTGAAAATATCACACTTTTATTTATGTAAGTAAACTAACTATGTCGGTATATTTATGTGTGATCATTTTGATTGCGTTAGTCAACAATTCTGGCAACGGCCGGTCCATCTTGCACACATGTTTATGGATTTCATACATTTTATTGATAGTAATTAGTAATTTTACAAACCGCAAGATGGAATTCTGTTTACTTTTTTATTGTGAAGAGTCATAATTTCCTACAGCTTCATAATTAGGTGCTTTAACCTTGTTATGTAAATCGATGTACGGAACAAATGGAATCAACTACTTTTTAATAGTTTAATAACATTATAAAGTAGGTACTTGTTCATAAAATATATGAACTTAAACGGACAGCTGTAAATTAATAAGTTAAATGCATTTCCCGGTATTTTCTCTAATACATAATAGTTATCTAACTGATCACTGTATTTACAAGCAATATTCAGTAAATTAGGTTTAATGTGTAACTACATTTTTGTCTATAAGGTACTTTTACCTTTGCGTGCTAAGTGTTATTGGTTCTATGAAAGTTTAATTACGGTGCATATATGGACAAAACTTCTTGTAGGTACCTTATTAGTTTTAATTCGTTTTCTATGCAAATAATTTTAGATGCTAGTTACGGTACCTATCTACCTTAGAATAATAGTAGCAAATGTTAGTTCACCCTTACCTACCAAGTGGTAATTTTTTGTCTAGATTAAGAATCTGTTGAATAGTTGTTTAATCATGCCGTCGTGTGGTATCCGGCCTAGAATTGACCACCCCCTTTCCTCCCGTGGGTGTCGTAAGAGGCGACTAATCGAAAATCCAGAAGGTGGGCAGCTGCGTCTTCTGTAACTTGACCAGTGACCACCAACACTGCGATACCCAAGCCGCTCGCCAAGCGTGGGGATTATGGCAACCCCCCACCCTTCTAAAAGGGGGAGGCCTTTGTTCAACAGTGGACATCTATCGGCTGATGATGATGAGTTGTTTAATCAAACTTAGCTTTTTGTATTAGGGATACTTTAACCGGTTTTAATCTATAACGCAAATACAAATTATACTTTCGGCCTAGAACAATAGATATGTCATGACGAAGTACTCCTTATTTCCCGATCTCATCATACACAACCCAAATATAAGTTCTTAAAATTCAAACTAATATTACTCCACATAAATGATCATTACGTAAAACCGTCGTAACTTAATTTAAATAAGATTAATCATATATTGTAGGTCAATAGCAAGCATCCTATTGATGGATTGAGTCAATATTTTATGAGGTTAACTGATGAGTAATGACGAAATGCGTTAAGTAACCATGTGATTGCTTGTTAGTAAACAACGTATTTGCATTTTACTACAGTTACGGACATTAAATCTACGTAGTAACCAATTTCCTAGTTTAAATACGGCTAGGATTTTATACTCTTTATAACCAGTTGGTCATGTAAGTAGAAAGGGTCAGGTGCAAGAATGTGGAAGAGTAAACAGCAGTAGGTAAGAATGAAAAAAGCTTTGTTACCCGTGAAGGAAATTGCGTAAATTTGAAGCCTCAATAAGTAGAGGTAATTTTCGTACCTATAAATAAAACCTAAATACATGGATAAATATGCTTTGATGGGGATATATTCCTTTGATATCTTTCTCCCGACTTTTACTAATAGTGTCAATAGTAATAGGTACCAATGTAGCTCTTTGTGTACTTTTAGTTCAATTGTAATTTTTAGCTTATATTTATTGTTATCAGTTAGATAAATACGATAACCATGAATCATATTTTCATCTTATGTTTATTGCTCTCCCGCAAAAACGACACTAAAGTAAACTTATATTCTAGTCAGTGCTTATCGAGTTGTCAAGTTTATTAAGCCTGTATCCCTATGTAGGTACTATCGTAGGTAGTAGGTATTAATATAATACATTTTAAAAGAATTTTCTCTAGCCTCAAGCTGTTCAATTCACTAGTTTCCCTCATAGCTCAGCTCAAGTTTGTGTCTAAACGCTTCCCTATTAGGTAATAATGGTGCGACCAACATGTCCAGTGGTTGTTTATATTTTTTGTCGTTGTGTGTGTTACACGTATGTATACATGAGATGTACGTGTGTGCCACGACTATCGTTTAAAGTAATGTTTATAACACACGGATCCTGCACGACCACATTTTCTGCTGACATCCAAACAAATCAAGTGGTCGTAACAGTTAATTGGTTTGATTTTGTTTTGCTATAGTTTTTGCTCGTGGTCCTGTTTCTTAGTAGGAAATAGTATCTTTTTCAAATAAATTATATTCTTACGCTAGAGCTCCTAATTACGCTAGGTATTTATATTGCACAGAAATTAATAACAACTGTGTTTTGATTAATCAGTGTGGAAACCATGAAAACGCTGGCCGGTATTATGTTTTGGAAATGTGACCCTTACGAACGGTTTGAAGCCTGCGTAACTCTTACATTATATCTGGATGTAATGTAAGCTTTTCTTTTCCTAAAGTTTAACATTCAACTCTATCTTTCTGTCAACCACGGAATTATTATGTTCAGCCCCCTTACCTTTTTTCACCATGTAAACTGTCCTACTTTAAGAGTTCATGGTAAGGGGGCAGTTGTTTCAACAATATGCATTTTAGATAAGCCCATAAATTTAAGATCAACCATTCAGTCCACCAGTCGAACCTGCTCTCTATAAAAGCACAGGTATACGATATAAACAAGAATCCATAACCTATTAGTTTTGTATACATGTGTAAGTTCACTTAGCTATTGCACAATAAAAGTTACGATAACTTTTATAACTTCGTAATTATAGACGCACTGATTCGCAATTACTTAATTATGACAACGATTTATATATGACTGTCTACCACCCAACACGTATGACAACTAGAACTCAGCATACCTGGTAAGGCGAGGAAGCGTAACCTAATGTTCATCAACACGATATTAGAGTCTGCTTTAGTTGTTCCGTTACACTTGTTCCTAGACTTACAAATTTATATAATTTACTGCCATAATGTGGTTCAGTGGCGCAAAACTAAAATGCTTAGACGTATTTATGGAAAGCAATGGCTACTAACGAAGGAATTTTCCTCTTTCTATGACAAGACTTTATTATAGACATCATTTACAAAGCCGAACTTCACTCACCGCTAGGCCTATTTGTGTATTCCAGTCCTTATTTCATTTTGTCCACTGAACTAACTTAACGACTATCTTAACGACTTACTCAGAAATAAAAATGGTGTAACAGCAAAGAAAATAGGAACGCCAACATAACTGTTACAAGAACTTTTAGTCTGGAAAATATTGTATTGTTAGTAATTGGGAATCTTCATTTAATAATGACTCTACATTTGAAATTTCATTATTTTATTTGGTATAAATAGTTATAAAGTATAGCAACATAAAGAGATTACTGAACAGCATCGTAGTGATAAAAAGGTAAGCATAAGATCAGCTTATGTACCTATTAAGGGATGATAACTTAAATTCGCTTTTACTTAGACCATACAAACAATTGCGTCATGCGTTTATTACACTATCAATAATTCTTCACTATCATTACCTAGAAGTTGAATCGTTCCTATTGATTGATAGAGCCTTATGCAGTAACAGGTTACACATAATGTTCGCTGTTTCCTCCATTAAGTAATAGGATATTGAACAAAATATGTAGATAGCCTTATTGGGAACTAGTTTTGTTTGTAGACATCAATAATTTTGAGTCTTAGTCGTTGGAAAAAAAAATTGTTTTGTACCTACACTAAATTGTTAATGAATAAGAAAAATATGCTGCGACATAAAGAATATAATATAAGGAGCCTTTGACCTTACCTAAGATTTAAAAACGATTTGACGACCTAATTGGCGCAGTGGCTAAGCGATTGACCTGTTGCGCTAAGGGTTGCGGGTTCGATTCCCGCACGGGACAAAAATTTGTGTGATCCGCTGTCCGCAGATATTTCTCTCAAGTCTGGGTGTTTGTGATATATCATGTTTGTTGACCGCACCCACGATACAGGAGAAATTCCTAGTGAGGGGCAACAGCTTTCATAAAAAAAACTCCATACTAACGGTCAATAAAATAGGTTTATTGATTTAGCCAAGACAATATAACAAACAGAATATGAAGACATAGAGTCACGTAAAAATGTATGCTATTAAGTAAAGATTAGAAAGGGTAATTTATTCTCATATAACATAGGTACTTAGTATAACCCTTTTACTTAGTAACACTAAGGAAATAGTACGGCCACTATCCGATAAACATCTGACAGCATACTGACATACATTTCAACAATACTTTGATACTTACCCCTTTTTAATAACTCAATTATAACACACATTACCCTTATTTCACATTGGGCAAACTTTGAGAACGGACATTCAATAAATTAGTGTTATTAACTCTGAAGTAGAACCACTGGTTTTATTTTAACTAGATCCTTATAATTATTAGTCATTATTTCTCACCTTGGCGCCTAAAATGTTGCTGCACTTTGTTGTATTTACCTGCTCACTTACATACAACTTTATGATCCCGCAATAAGATAAGTAGCTAAAATATTATAATTACTACTTGTAATTATATTTTATTACTAACGAATAGAATTAGCGCATTAACTAATCCCAATGTTACGTACAGAAACATTTCGTTTCTTTTATACGAGTTTCACAAATCAAATAACATTTGAAACCTTCATGAGGAATTCAGGAAATCTCTATTAAATTGTTTACGTACTTGAAAAATGAACCGACATTTCCACGTCTGAAAGATTTTCAAGTGTATTTTAAACATCGTCTACACATAATATGAATTTATAAGAAAATGGTAACTTTTTAAGATTATAAGGAGGTTAATTTAAAGAAGTAAGAAAATCAATCAATTTGTTAAATTTTAGAAATTTAGACAAATTGCTTTTGGGGATTCTAGGTTACCTACACAATCGCGATATTTTGTGTTGGAGGCACACATTTAATACAGATTAATCTGACCTAAAAAGTACCGACACTAGTACCTATCTGTTAATCATTCACAGTGTGCATAAAACGTGACGGCATATCAATTCGCCACATAAATCATATCACGTCAAAATGAACAGATATTAAACATTATTATACCAATCTACTTCATGCATCATTTTACTTACCACTGGCCGATGCTACTATTACAAAAACACGCGATATAACAACCATAACGTTTCGAAACAATTCTGACATGCAAACTGGGCCAATTTCTTAACATACCAGTCGCACGCACTTATTGAACCAGAGAAATGACTTCGCTAATGAATACTGTAATAGCGAATAGTTTTAGTGGACCGATTCGGAAGACAGGTTTTATTTTGATGATTGACACCCTTATTTTAAATGTAGGTGCCTTTTTTTGGAACCTGCCACTAATTACGTTGTTTAGTGTTAAATCGGACAGGTTGTAGCGGTATTGATTTGTAATCAAATGTTTGTATCTTGTCTGACGGGTCTGACAATAAGCAAATCATTAAGTGATTATTTAACGCATGTCATGGGCGCTTTGTATTAAATGGTCAGTTAACGCTATAAATTATTATAATTATGTTCGTAACTGCTAGAATGTTACGTGTAACATTTAGTACTCTAGCATCATTGATCTTCTTATTTTTATCGTATGGTCGATGAACAACCTGGTGACAGAGTTTAAACCGCCTGCAGGCCTCTGACATGGCTTTACACACCGTTGAAAAATCTCTCAGGTGTGCCGGTTTCCTCACGATGTTTTCCTTCACCGCTTTTTAGCAACTGATAACTAATTCGTACAACGCACATGAATTCGAAAAGACATTGGTGCGTGCCGGGGTTTGTACTTACAGCCTTTGACTTTGCAGTCCAACGGTCATCCACTCGGCTATTAGTGCTAGCATCATTGATCAAGCTATTGAAAGAAAAAAAGCAATATTATGTTTTTATATATAGGACAGAACGTTATTAATTTATAAGTAACGTTTTATATTTATGTAAAATAGCTGTCGAGTACTGCCTACTAATGTCAATGTCGTTCCGCTCTCGATACGCTCTACCTTCGATGCGCGGTTTTCTCAATACAAACAGACAAATATGGTCCTTTTATATAGGCACCTACATACATATACTAATACTTTATAATTTCCGTTTTTGGGTAAAAAAAAGTTATTTAGGCTAAAATTCAACAAAATCTAACAAATCTTCCGTTCATGTACACAAAGCAGAAATGATACTAAAACTCATAATAAGGAAACTATATTTTATTAAATACTAAACTTCTAATCGTGATATAACAAGTCCGATGTTAAAGATATACATATTTATTAACTAAACTGACCTATTTACCGCTTACCACACAAGTCAGCCAAACTAATAATTTCTATCTCTCCACTTCCTTTGGTTGTCGGCTGATTATTTACTAGTAAATGTTTGCTAAGTCTTTAAGTATTAATTCACTGAACCGGTATTATATCAACTTAAATTAACATGACTTACGTAATGTGTCGGTACTCGATTCCCGTGAGAATAGTAGATATTTGAATACGATAGTTGGCTGTCAATAATTCGAGACATTATAGTTCATTGTCATGCGACATAAGATTGAAATACACACGCCTACATTGTAAATAAGGATGTAGTTCTGTTGTACACAAACATTATCCTAGGTAAAAAATAAGTAGCCTAATAGGTACTTTAAGGAAGTCCTATAGTTTGACTGAGACCTAGTGCTTAAAACATCAATAACGTCAACTGAATTCACAACCAAAAAATACAATAAATGATTCTTAAAATTTGGGTACTTTAAAAATAGATATATACTTAACACATTAGAAAGTAGCAATTTTCAAAATGTAAACTATCTTAAATATCGGTGCAATAAACAATTAAAATGTCTGTCTGATTAAAATGTGTAATCTCGTAAATGAATGGCGCCAAATGAAAATTAGAGCTATTCGGTCTATGCGCATGGCAAATGCTTAGACTTTTGCGGCATGGACAAGTGACAGCACTAAGATATAAATAAATTCCTTATGTATACTTTACTGTAATATTAGTCTTTTTTTAACTTAGAGACGTAAGATTGTCTTTCAGGATATATCGTCTGTTTTTGGAAAGCCTAAAGTCCCTTCTTCCAAAACAACGAGAGAACAAAAGCTACTTGCTTGATACCGTCTCTAATTTAAACTTTACTTATGTTAATTACACGTCTCTTCAAACATTAATCAACAATTTATTTACAGATACTTCGTGAGCACAGTACTGCAGTTCCAGATTTACCGAGCGTTGTGCGAACGGACCGGTCAGTTCATACCCGGCGATCCGTCACGACCGCTGCACAAATGCGACATCTACAGAAACCCTGAAGCTGGAAAGATACTGACGTAAGTGCAACAAAATGTAGATATTTAAATATCTCCTTAAATTTTTGTGTATATTAGGTTAGTTTCAGATTCACTGTTTAGAGCTCGAAGTTGTATACTTTAGCCATCAGATTTTGTTTTTCACTCTGAAATTCAAAGATACCTAAAAAAATGAATCCTATAGCTTAACAGTCACTTTACAATCTACCATAAATTACTGTATTTGGAAATGATTTAAGCACTATGCGATAGTTCTAAAAGTCAGAAAAACTAAGTAAAGGCTTTACTTGACTTGATATAGGATTGACTTTAAACTTATCAACAGTTTGAATGTAATCGACATTCACACTTACCAAACCAAACCACTTTGTCCATTTTGTCTACGTACTTATAGCTACAATAAGATACTAACTGATAATTGCGTCATAAGTTACAATAAAAACCGATTGTAATCCATAAAATTCAATTTTGCATAATACGAAGATATAAATCTTTGAAGCGTGAAGTGGAATGGCCTTGACCGAGGTAACGGTTACATTTGAATTATAAACGTTATGATCGACAATAGTGGAATAAGACTTACTTAATACCGCGGCATCACTTTTGTATTTTAAATTTTAACATACATTCAAACATATTATATCGTCTTCGATGCGTCGGTAGAGGTAGTTGCTTTTCAGAAGTAGAATTTCTCAGCAAGGATAGTATTAACACAGGAAAAAAATATAGTCACAGTCTAAGAAGTCAGTATAGAAATAAACAACTGCAGCAACTAAATGGAACGATGAGCGTTAAAATATAGGGTCATCATCATCTACGCAATTCGCGACCTGTACACGTAATTATAATTATGTATGTAGATATGGTTGTTGGGGTGTCCTTGACAGGAAGACCCCTGCTTATTAAAAAAAAACTCATACGACATTAACTACTCCTGCAACCTTGTCTTTGCCGCATTTAGAAAAATATTTGTCAAAATATTTGTATTATAAACAATTCACTAATTTTGTATTGGAAATCGTGAGGCATGCTTTCTTAAGACCGAAACCAATTAGAACTAAAGTATATATATAAGAACGAATATGTTTATCTACTTAAATAACTTAGTATCTACTTAAATAACTATATTTAAATAGGCTGCAAAATGTTTCCTAAACGTCAATATTAAAAGTTATTAGTATATTAATATTTTATGAGGATATGCACACCAAAACTCTCACGGTCACGGTTTATGTAGTATTTTTATTCATCTATAGGTATTATAGCAATACTTACATATATTTTTATGTTAGTAGTTTTAAATTGAAAAGATTTTCCGAAGATTTCAGTAAACAGGACCTGAAAGACATCGTCTAGTTACAAATATGCCACAATCTTTAAACATTATTTATAGACATGGCTTGTATTAAAAATAAACAAACTGGTTTTACATAATATTACCAAGAAGGCCTTTTCAATTGTTAAAGGTTGTGACGTAGTTATCTAGTCAGACACCACAGTCCTTAAATTATGTTCTGAAATGCTGAATAATGCTATGAACATAGCGAGCAGAGCTAAAATAGTCACTGCCATAGAATTGACCTTTAAGCAAGTAGCCCCACCAAAATGCCCTTGATAACGAGTTGCAACACCCAGAAATATTTATCTAATAGAGAAATGCATTTTCATTCAAACAAAATTTAATTTTGTCACTCCGCTAATTACCCATTTATCCCCAACTAAATATCCACTGTACAGCTTTGGCATAAGGTTTTAATTACCTTGGTTTGTAGTTTTAGAAACATAATGAGCATTTAAACTCAATTCCAGCTCTACGTCATTAACCTAAAGTTGGAATTCATTCGTTTTGAAACATACTCAAAGAATTTAATTTTTTTTGGAATTTCGACTCTTTGGTTTTAGGGATAAAGTTGAAAATCTCATACTCGGTGAAAAAAAATAAAGCATGGTGCAGACAATTGCGCGTCTCCGCACGGATGTAACCACTTGACGCTATGGATGCGGGCCACATTATTAAATTTTATTCGTTAATACCGTTACATTGTTGAATTTAGTTTTGATGCTAGTGATAAACTGTTTCCATGAGGATAATATTCACTTACTAGTAAGTTGTTTGACATTGAGTGGCGAAGTATTGGTATGCTATACCCGAACGTCCGTAACTTCAGAATTTGCCAGAATATGCATCAATATTGGACTCAGTTCGGCCAATCAAATACAAATAAAAATTCAATTGCAGTACACACAGAGGTATCCTGAATAAATCCAAGGCAAAGGACGAGAATGTTAAAAGAAAGCTTACGGTTCTACTTCTTACAAGTAGCCAGCTACTTGTCAGATACTCACTACACATTCAAAAGCACGTACATATAAAACGTATTAAAATATCAATTACTTTCTCTACCATCTTTTTAACTAAATGAGAATAAATTGTAGTCAATTCGTTGTTAGTTCTGAATAGCTGAAATGTTTTTATCCGTAAGCGACTACTGTCTCGCTGCATGTTACAATAGTGTAAATTATAGTTCGTAGGTTCCAGAGAGATTGTACCAGGGCATCATAAAGTAGAAATAGTTGGTAGTTATTGCGGGCTGGAACATTGGCATACAGTCAAGAACAACTTGCCGGTGCCTGTATAATACCCGTCGGATGAATATCAATGTATTGAGTGTTTTAGAAAACAATGGTACAAAAAATGTCTTAAAAAAAAAGTATATTTATGGATGATTGGCCTACTATTGCATATATGTGTGTATTGCATTTGATATGTGTGTGTGATAGGTTCGTATCACACGACCCTAAATTATCAATTTTTAAACTTGCAAGACTCTATCTGACTACATTTACACCATTCACATCAGTTAACTACACCACGGATCATTAAAACATACCACGCATTATTTTAGGCAATAGTTTAATTGTCGCACACTATTCACTAGTGCAGATTACAACGACATTTCATCATTCCTTGGTTGTACCAATTGTACGCATACATGACGAATTTTAAGCAAATATCGTGTTGCGACAACTGCTACGCGCAATGCTATAATCGTAGCAAGTAGGGTTGACAATTAAGAGAATATTCGAGAAACAAGAGTAAAAAGTTTTGTCTTTAAATAATTTCTTTGAATTTGTATCCCTCGTTCTTTTTAAGTTGCTCTTGTCTTTGGTTTTTTATCATAGTTTTTAGAAATACGAGGGTGTTGTTTGTCAGATCACTTGCTTTATTTTTCAATTTTTCTAACCAGAAGAAGTTGTTAGAA
Organism: Abrostola tripartita; assembly: GCA_905340225.1. Classification (NCBI taxonomy): domain Eukaryota; kingdom Metazoa; phylum Arthropoda; class Insecta; order Lepidoptera; family Noctuidae; genus Abrostola; species Abrostola tripartita. The sequence goes on from HG996494.1 coordinate 6,781,407, forward strand.
GGACCATGTCCGACTGAAAAACGCACGCTGTTATGAAATCCGAGAAGCTTAAGTTAACACAAAGAATCACTAAAATGTATGTATAATTTCGAAAAAGTGATGAATAATCTTTTTTAATTTATATGCAATAGGCATTTTATTTAAATAATTAACGGTGACATTAAAATAGTTTCTTATATGATAGTAATAAATAGTTACGAGAATTTCACACAAAATGAAAATTTATTTTGATTTTATTTGTAACGTCACATCGCATTTGGAAATCATTTACACCTTGATAGTTATGGGTAGTTTAGGTACGTATTACTAAATTTAGAATTTGATTAAATATTTGGTTACGAAAGAAACCAAAACTAGACTCAATCGAACGAAGATGGGAAAAGTGTTTATCAAGTTGTAGTTATTCAAAAAAGTTAAAAATTACATATCAATATTTGTTACATGTATTTGAAATCCATGAAATAAGTATGAGTGATGAAATAAGTTTAGGAAAGTATTTTTTTACTGCAAAATAATCTTACCAACCCTAGATACGGTATGCAAGCAAAAACGCGTTCACAGATATACGACAGCCAAGTCCATCGATATTGTTACACTTACATAATTCACTATGACTTAAATGTTTTGGTTTCCCGATTACACGCGAAAAATGTTTTTTATTAGTTGAAAAGTTAAGTTAAATGCGTGAGGCCATGAGGCGAATAATCTTACGCTATTAGTAATTGCCTAATTTTATCTGAATGATAGGTTAATAAATGAAGAATTGATTTCAATGTGATTATGTTGGCACATAACCATCGTAATTTCATTAAACCTTGCTAACTATTTTTAATAAAAACAGCAATCTAATTAATAATTTAACAACTAATTAGTAATTTAACAACTACCAAAATACCTGAATGAATTGTTAGATGTGGTATTCAAGTCTTTTACATCGATATAAAATGTACTACACGCCGTAGAGTCAAAGATACGCCGATGTAAAAGCCAATTGTAATTCAAAGTCGTGACTTTACCGCTGCCCTAATTACCATTATACAAAGCTTAGTATAGGAAGCATGGGTATATGGGTCGGAGCGGTTGCGAAATTCGCCGCACTGGACCTGAGTATTGGGTAACTAAAATGTTCTTTATGCTGTCAACTAAATATTTTCAGTCTTTAGATACTTAATTTTCTTATAATGCGAGATTAGATCCTCTCATTTTGAAACGCATAAACAAGTCTCACCTTAAGCACCAGTTAATTTTTTTTCTTTTCTATTCATTAACGTGACAAGGACAGTGACTGGTATAATTTAATCAATGATTAAAAAATGACCAATTTTATAGGCGGGAGGTATGAAGTGAATCTTTAGCCTGTAGGTTTAATAATGTATTATATATGAAGTTAAACATTTATACCACCTACTTCAAAACATTCTTCCAGCTGCAAGGGAATAGCAGATGGTTTTCATGTTTTGAATTATTTAAATAGCAATATTGCGTAACTGTTACCGCCCTTGTGATGCAGGTAATGGGGTTTATTTTTCAAACAAATGTACATAGTTTATTACACTCCTAACGCCTTTGTAGGCGTATATACCTACCTAACATGAATTATTCAATGCATCATACCTTTAATAGTAACAAAAGGAAGCATGAGTAGACTCAGATAGAAAATAGACGCATGCAACTTGATTCTATAAGATTCAAGGAAATCAACAGTACTTTTAAGGTTTTGTAGTTAATTGAAATGTAACCACTAAAATGCGCCATTTTAGTACTCCACCCGGATAGTCTACATTTTATCCCATAGACTGGACACTTATGTAATCGCATGCAGATCCAAATCAGTTTTATAGTAGCTGTTCAGTATTGCGTTGTGCGAATCTTATTGAATCGTGCTATACTTGGTCTTAGCTCAGCCGTTTGGTAATTTAGGTTAATCTACTTTCACTGCGACATGGAATTTGATGGGTGTCGGTCTAATAATGCTTTGGACACTTATTTGCATGGCATCAAGATAATCTCTGTACCGTCTTACCGTTCAGAGACGGTACAGTTGTACTGTCATACGCCAACGATTTGCTGAATTAAATGATTAGATTAGAATGAATAACTCAATTAAATCTAACATAATAACATATACTTAAGTATAAGAACACTGATTTGTAGCTATGCACAAAAAAAATACACAATATGTACTCTGGTATTTTACGAAATAGGCAGGTCTTTAACAGAACTCTGCTACATTTTAAAGTGTAAGTAAAAGTGTAACTGACAAAAAAACTTCCTTTAAAAAAATACACTAATAAAACCAGAATACATAAAATGCCTATACGCTTTTCAAGGACTTGTTTACTTACATGATATAACATACTTGCGTTATTTTGCATGTAATTCATAATATCATGCATAAAAATAATTATGAAATAATTCGACATTGTTTGATTTAATTACCATACTGATTTGCCAAATACGTCGAAGAAGAATGTTTTGCTCTTTAAGTTTGACATTTTTATTGTAATATAGGGCTACGTTGAGCCTTATTATAAAATTCTAATCTGGATTTATTCAAAAAAATCTGGAGTGAACGAACCGCATTGTCTTTGAATGAAATACACTAATTGCCGTTACCTACTCTATTAAACATAATCTATTCTGTCAGGTAATTAAGACTACGCAATAGCATTAGATTAAATGAGTATCTACTTAAGTGATTCAAAAAACGTTTACAATTATACTTATAGTCAGCAGTATGTAATCAGATGGACTAACTTAAAGTACCAATGCTGCAATTTCTTCTAAAAAACGCAGCTCATTCGCTGGTTCATCTTGCTTAAAACAGTTTATGTAATAATGTGTACAAATATGTATTAATGTCGTGTTTCATTCTTAAAACTGCTATATTAGGAGTATTACAGCAATAAAGCCATCATAAAAAGATAACCCAAGATGTTGCGCGATCTAGAAATAAGTATTACGGTCGTTATAGCAAGTATGTCTTTGGAGCCGTTTCTTATGAATCAACTTGTAATGGGTTTTTTTCATAGAGATGTCAGGAAAGGTGACTACAGCAGGATAGGAAGAGCATCTCCAAAGTTAATAATGAATAATCACAGTCGTTGCAAATGGCCTACATTCTGAATTGGCGTAGTATTGTCAAAAGTTAATCATGAATAGTTACTACAGAACCAGAAACAAGTAACTACTATACTTCCTCTTGAGTCACAAAAGTAGACTTTCTAGAGAAATGAACTAAATTGTTAAACTATGACTTTAGGAATATCATGATTTTATATTGCACTATGGTGTATTTTGTTATTACATCACAATCAAATCTTCGGAACCTGTAGACAAGTCCCCAGTGAGCAGATTAATTGACAGCCTTGGTAATTCACGTAATTAATTCACGTTAAGGGAAGAACCCTTAACGTGAATTATGCTTGCAATTATGTCAACTTCTTTCCAACCTATCTACATTACTAACATAGCTATCAAACCGCAAAAAATAAACAGGAGTGTTCCAGTTTCTTCACGTAGCCGCAATATGCCGGAAGGGTCTAGTGCATACATAATCCAGCCGAATGTAGGAAGCCCAAATGATTGCATAACTATTGGTAGCCCTAGTTTGGCATTGTCTTACGGCTGTAAAGAATTATATAACGCTGGGTTCCTAGTCTCGTGTTACCTTCAATTGACACCTTACCTGATTAAGCTTATTATGTGAGTCAAGTAGGTTTACGTAACCTGAAGTTTGTTATTGATTAATGAGTAGGTTCTGATTTTAGTTTGAAGAGGGCCTTACCTATACAAAATTACCTCCATTGTAGTTTAGACCTGATGGTATATATCACTTAATCTGTTTGCTTGATTTATTGCTAGGATATTAGATAATTTATGTTGTTTTGTTCTTTGATTGTAATATTGTGACGCAGAAAACAAAAAGTAACAACAAAACATATTTTAACTTCTTTTGTTTGTTTCCCAGTTAAAACCCTCCAAGACAACACACTTTTAAATACCTGCATGACAAAGTTGTATGATATAGAAAAGTTTTATAAGACAAAGAAATAAGTTGGCAGTCACACAAAGTTTTGCTTATACTGAAAAATACAATATCGTTCATTCCAGGCGCATCATGGAGCGTGGATCCTCAGCGCCTTGGAGCCAGATCCTTCAAGAAACAATCGGAGAAGGTAGACTGAACGGAGGCGCTCTTAGAGACTATTTCAGGCCTTTAGAAGACTGGCTGAGAAGCGAGAACTTGAGGACGGGAGAGTATCTTGGATGGAGCTACGACGGAGACTACTGCAAGTTCAGGTGAGCTTTAAACAATACTTTACGCAATATTCACGTTGATTCTATGTTATTTACACAACTTTTTATTACCCTAATAAACCGTATTGGAGTAAAAGCTGAAATCTTATTTCCATACGTTCAATTATACTCGTAAGTGAATATAGAGTTAAATAGAACAAGCAGTTTATTTCAAGAACAACGTGATAGTTTAAAAAAAACCCTGAAAGCCACAGATCTTATTTGATTATCGTACGTGGTAAAAAACTTATTAACGCATGTTTTATTTTTCAGTATCGAAACAGCTGGCCTGCAAGTTTACGGCGGTTTCTACAACGCGGCTCATCGGCATTATGACGTTACTAGCTTCATCACAATTCTACTATCATCTGTGCTCTCAACTTTTATTGCCTTGCGATGGCGGTAAAATATTTAAAAAATGATTTACTAAGTAATACAGTTGTCTATAACGCAATAATATACATAATTAGAACATTTTACGAAAATTTACAGATTAACTCATTTTATTTTTTTGTTAACGAGATACCAAACTTTTTTAAATCATGAGAATTGTATTGTGTAGCTTTTTATATGTCAATGTTTTTTACTAGTTCGATTGTTTTGACATCATAATTAAGTAACACCGTGTTTAATATGATAATTAACTTTAGTTTTAATAAAACTGTCTCTCTCCCAGGGTTGATTACGATAAAATTATAGATATAAGCAGTTCTAGATAATATTTTTACTATTATTTTTGTAAATAGCATAAACTAACTTGAGATTTAATCGTGTTATTGTGATATAAAATAAAACGAAAATATTAGATTATTGTTTTGTTATTGCTTGGAATATGTATTATTATTAAGAGAATTTGGTGTGGATTGAGAAATGTATATAAATAATTACTCCCTTGAGGTTTGTGCTGAAACTAATAACAAATTAGTTAAACTATTCAAAGCTTTAAGTTACGAAGGCTTTCAATACCTACACTTTCAGGCCGAGTAGTTCTTGAACAATATTGTTTCACCTCAAAATAGAATACACCTTTAATTCCGTTTTACACTGTAATTTTATTATCATCTTGTAGCTAATATACGTTGGTAGGGGAAAAAGATAGCAATCATTACTTTAATGCGGCATGCGGGCTCACCACAAAAGATTAAGCTATAAATATGTATAAATGAACAGACACGAATCTAACAATTTGTCTGCCCCTCAGTTATAATGAGTTATTTATTGTCCATGCGTATAGTACAATTGAGATCAATTCTCTATCAGATGTTAAATGCTCCGACAGACTTTTGTGAAAGCATATTATTATTTTACAAGTATCAAGACTGACTTAGATTGCCTTTTCACTTTGGTACCTGTCTGAATTTATGATCGTTTCTTTGTTATTCTATGTAGGTAGTGTCACCAACTTACTATTCTATGAACAATTTGGATACTGCTTAAGAAGAAGTATATTTTCCATAATCGATTAAAAAAACAAAGACGCCATAAAAACATGTCAATAATCAGATGGTGGATCTGCACCAACGACCATATCGTTAATCTGCACAATATACAGTAGAAAAATTAATTAACTACCAAAATATTGCTACCAGCCTTGATCCCTAATTTCAACTAAAATAAATCTATTAGGCTACCTTGAAAGAAGATGTGCCACTGTTTTCTGATGCCTTAGTATTCCAATCTTGTTTACGCGTCGATAGCACAAACAGTCTTCCAAAGTAAACAGACAAAAAGGTTTCCAACAGAGCTACGCCAATAAAAATATAGCTGGTTTCAAATTTCGGAACATCATTACCACTTACTTTAGTCACTGTCACAGCAATCATTTTATTTTAGGGTGATATATGTAAGTGAACATATTACCTAATAACAAAACCTACTAGGTCACCCGCTACTTTGAGCTAAAAGTAGATTTATTGAGAATGTACGGTAGATATGTTACTAAAATCTTACCTACTCGTAACAACCAACTAGAACGCTACCCATCAGATTAATAATAAGCTTCGGAAGCCCAAGAACGGCCCTTCATGGCAAGATGATAATGTGAGCGTGTCACTCGAACACGTGCGCCGCAGTGCACCGCCAACAATGCCACAAAAAACAAGTATCTTAAAAAACGTTTCCTTTAAGAAATATGTATCTATCATCTTGATCTAAACTTGATTGCTTTATTTGAAATATCAATCGAATATAATTATTTGAAATACTTATTAATCAAATGAATTTAGTTGATAATACCAATAAAACGATATTATCTCTTTGGGTTTTGATTTAGCACTAAGCTGATACTGGGTTGTCGTACAGACGTGTAAATCTGCGCTCTCCATGTACTATGGCTAAATGATGTCTATTTTGTAAGGACTTCTTATCGCCTGGTACTTACTACTGAATATATTTGAATTGAAAAAAATCAAATATGTCAATATATATATGTCGTTCATTGTGGCGTTCTAAGGCCTTTGTCCAGCAGTGGACGTATTCCGGCTGATGATGATGAATAAATTCAAATGAAAATTCTTGATCCATGCTACATTTAGCCTACTTTATGACTAAAAAAGCAAACGCATAAAGAAGACTAGGTCGGTAAAATGTTACTAAGTAGAGGTACAATTTTCAGGTCCCAAATACCTACAGGTTTGGCAGAAATGTAAGTATAGTAATGATGTTATTTTTTTTATTGCACACACTGGCTCACTGTGGCTCTGGGCTAGCCCATTGGAAGGGAAACTCTAATGTTTAGTTTCTTGGGATTCCTTATAGCCTGATAGGTACTTGTGTTCCTAGTGGTATCGTAGTAACGTTTTATGGTGTAAAAAAAACTAAATTAATATTAAATATATAAAATTGAAATTGAAATATCATGAGCGTAATGTTATTACAATATCAAACATCTTACCTTAAATATCTCACAGAAAAAAATATGGATTCTTAACAGATGGTTTTAATGGAGTCTGGCGCAAAAAGTGTGCTTCAATACTTGGCAGATTGCGTGGAAGCAGCCACGGCCTCCTGGACACCATTGCTGGTAAACACGACAGCCCTCTAGAGTAGAAAATCAACCAAAGCACCAAGTTGCTGTTGACCATAATATTATATCTTTTCTTTGTTTATATGTGTTTTGTTTTTGTATGTTTATAATTAAACTTTATTTGATCGTTCGTAAAAGGATGGACATCTTACCATTTTTTTAAATTACAAAAAAATATTTTTTTTAATTGATTGTACTCTTACTATCTACTAACGAAGAAATTAAATGACACATGTTTGTTTTTATACTTCTTTTTTTTTTTGCCTAAGCTACAGGTACCTTACTCGCACACAGTCGACAATAATAATCTTATTAATTTTACGCATGCATTTACCTTACGCGATAAGTAAGTAACTTAATTTAGAGCAGGAGAAGTCGTTTGAAATACAATTATTAATAAAAAGGTTCGAATGAAGGCTCGCATAAATATAATGAATATCGATTCTCGTTCCATTTCTACCTCTTCTGTAAATAAGCTCGGGAAAAGCATTTTGATACCAGAACAACACACTGTACTACGCTGAGACTTCAGGTTCCTAAGATTTATGGTTGCCTAGTACGTCTGAAATTGTTTTGCTATTGTATTACAGTTAAGTAGTGAATATTTTAAAATCTCCTTTGGGGTATGGGTGCCTGGTACTTTGGTGCTATGTGAAAAGAAATATTAAAAACCTTTTTTATTTTAAAGATGATTTGTAAATAATATGATTATTTTGATTTTTAATTAACTATTGAAATATGAAGGGTATATATAATCTTAGTATGAAATTTAGCTACGTGTACGGTCTACTTACATTGTAACTAGCCCAGCTATGTCTAAAAATAATATTATGTGCTCCTTTTCAAGTTGTAAAGTAGAGACTCCCAACAAGTGATTCAAACGCAAATTTTAATGCCATTCGAACAAATAACTATCCCAACCCCTAGTAAACAGTCACCCCCGCTGATAACATTAGCGTGTCAGTAAACACTATTCAATATAGAGAAGGGAGCAAGATGACGCCGCGCCGACGCTGTGTCGCCGCTTGTTCGGTTAGCAATATTCTTGTCATCGTCTCTTGTATTTTATGAAGCCCTAGTACGAATTTGTAGTTAAATATGCTTCATCGCCAGTCTCGCGTTTAGTAAATATCGTACTCAAAGTGTACTTTAACAATTTTTTGACACTTTTATTCTGAGGATTTATTTGTATATTTTTGCGGTCACCGATACAAGTTGTTTGCATGCTGCGGTCTAACTATTTAGGTGGCAGCAGGCAGCAGCTGACTCGACTAATGAAGATAGAATTTAAACTAATTTTAATTAATTTCAGGGGTTTCGTATACGTTCATAAAGTTTATTTTCTGTTTTTAGATTTATCCTCATTAATCATTTAAACCTACGGACTAATAACGTTAAAAATTATTTTACAGAAACATCTCATCGTACAAATTACGCTATAAGAAAGACCATTTAACATTTGTAACCGTATTGTCAGAACATCAAATAGGAATTTCACTCACCATTTATGCTTCCCTAATAAAAACTTGAATGGATTCAATCTCCCGGGAGTAATTGTAGTTTTCGTAAACAACCTGGTGGATCCCTCAGCCCGCCAATATGACGCCACTGCTCTTGTTTTCCTTGCTCGACTGGATGGAAGAAATAATAATCTTTATTATCCTTTCTTGATCTATACTATCTATTCCTGACACGTCTGATGGGTATTTCATGTCTGTTCGTATCCGTGGATTTCGGTCAAAGGAACTTGGTTCAAAACGCGACCTCTCAAGGGTAGGTACACACAGTACACTAGACAGACACAGTAAAGCTTCATTAGTTAAAGCTTTCTTCAAGCACTTATGAAATGCCTAACGATAGTTTAATTATTTACCTATTAGATATATCTAATAATAATTTATATATTATATATTAATGTGAACAAGTAAAAAGAAAAAACGAGTTATTCAAGTGTCGTAAAAACTTAAAGATCATGCAGCGCGTGGCTGCTTACCATTATTTACGGTATAAGGTTAATAAGAAGGTATTCCTCAGTTCAATATAAAAATAATAAATTTCGAAGTCAAGGATAAAATAGGCCCAAAAAATGCGAAAAAAAACCTAAGATCCCATACAAAGTAAACAACAACCCTTATCCATATTTTGAGCTAAACAAGTCCCATCTGTCCCCGTATCCCAGTCGCGTCCTAACTGTATCGCGCGTCACATGTGCTCCGCGCTCCGGTTCATTTCTGATCGCCTAGTACTTTGTGAATTTGTGTGTGTTAGTTTCATGTGGGTTTTGGGGCAACTCTTGTGAGTAGTACAAACAACTTTACAGAAACAAAGATGAAGTCCGTCAGTTAGTTTAATATATTTTATTTCATTATGTACGTGTTTTAATTAGTTTCATTGTTATTTTTATACTTTGGTTACTAATTAATTATTTCTATCTTGAACCATTGCATCAGTCATGAAAAAGAAAGCGACTAGGTATTCACTACCTGTTGTTAATCGTTTAATGGTTTACATTATATATGTAGATCTGATGTATATACGCAACCTGCTCTATGCTGAAATTTTCAGGGATTGTTTACAAGCATGAGTTTTTCATCACAGTTTTGCCCAAAATGTTAAGAGTAAAAAATCACTTCATATTTACCTTTATAGTTAAAAGTTAGATAATGTGTAACTTATCAATTCTCTCTTTATCTTATTCTCAGTTCTCTCGTATCCATGACAAAGAAAGTCTCATAAATAAACGGTTCATATGTGATGAAGATACTTTGTATAACCGTTCAAATTGGACGAGTGTATGCTATTGTCATTAAGCCAATTAATCTCTGGTTCAGGCCGCTTGTGACCTAAATAACATCTGCTTTGTGTATTAAAATCGTATCACATTCGAAATTTTTGTAAAACAAAAGACTACTACATAATAATATGATAATAAAAAGTATTGGAGCTTGCCAGGGTCAACGGCAATCTTTTAAGTCGAAGTAAGTTTTTAAAAACAACCTTAATTAATCAACCCGCATTTATTTATTGTAGGTACCGCCTTATTTTAAAGTAAGAGGTTGGTTAAAAGATAGACTTTTGCACTAAAAGATTTTTTTCTAAGACGCATAACTTTATCTCAGACGACGAAATTTCACGACTGAAGTGTTGATCATGGTTTCATGACCCGAAATTAACTAAAATTTTTGCTTCGTAAAGCATCTACAATTTCTGTGTACGTTTCGGTGTTCGTTGATGGAAATATCTGAATTAGGTAGATACTCAAAACTTAATAAATATACATAATATAATATATTTCCATTTACTTAAACATGCTCAATATTCTATTCGCATATTTAATATTATTTGTTACACGACTGCCCTTATAAAGCAGTGTTATTGTTAACCACAAACATGATATTATCAGTCACTGAATATCCCGCGGGGGTAGATGCAGTGGTGTCCTCTCTCCACATTTGCTTTTTTACTGCTCTTTTATTAACACTTCATCAACAATTATAAACTTAGAAATAACTTTTACATTATTTTATTATCATACCAGCATACAACTTAATGTATGCAGGTTTATAAAATGTTAAACAATAATTACTGCGCATACAATCTGCGCAACTGGTGCATCACCTATCTAAATAGTTCACATCCTCTACGATAGGGGGATACTACCGCTATTTGTACACAATTAAGTAATTATTTTGATAAATACGTATCATAATTTATGTACACCTTAAAATCGGCATCCTTTACCCTCGAGAATATTTCAACATGCATTCATAAAAAATAATCTTCTTTTTATCCGATTCTAATTCTTACATTAAAAGGATCTCTGACGGTTGCCTTTACTTCTTAAATCATTAAGTAGATCTGAGAAATTGAAACATCTTTAAAAAAACTTCTTTGAAACTAACATTTATGCTAGTTACTAGATTAAACCCACCGTGTTACGGAAGTCCAATAACACATTGTCTCTTAATGCCATAACACGATCACATAAAATTTTATATTCAATCAATCAATTGTTAACAATAAATATCTATAATATTTTGTCAGCGAACACTTACAGTAACTATTTGATGGACCCCTCGGTCCAAACAATCGTCTTCCGCTAGTCAAACGCAATATATAAACGGCTATAAAATAAATGGGTGCCCCTTCGCTCCCAGTTAATCCTATTGATATTTTACTTACGTATGTGCCTAGTAGGATAAGAATGTATATATATTTCTTTTCAAACTCCTACGTGTAACTAGTAGCTCAGATACCCTTTGTACAATACTAGTAGCAGTGCCTCGCAGTTTCATCCGCGTTTAATTCGCATTTGTGTAATATCCATTAGACTTCTGATATCTTAGTACCCAACGTTTAAACACGGCTGCTGCGTGCAATTTTTCAAAACATTGCGAACCAAACAAACCATATACCCATTATACTTCTGTTATCCTGGTACCCATGACGTGAGTCACATTTTTAGAGCACAAAATTACTTTGACATTATTGCAATTATCTTAAAGATATAAATTATAGCCTATGTTACTTACTACCTGATAATTTTGCTTTCTATTGGTGAAAAATGGTTAAAATCCGTCCAGTAGTTTTGGAGCCAATTCAATAAAAACAAACAAACAAAAAAATCCTCTTTATATATATAGACGAAAAAAATAGAGCTCCTATTTTAAGTAAAAAGTCAATTTGCAGTGCTTAGTTCTTCGAAGTATATTTAAATGACCACTAAAAATCATGAACATTAATTAGTAGGTACTGAGTTGTCAGGATCATCAGTGTTATGTAGCGAGCAAAATATCTTGCTAGGAAGAAAAACACAAATTCTTGATTTAAAAGGTTCCTCAACCTAAATATTAAAAGCCTTCATTTTAGTTTTAACACTGACTTTTGCAGATTAGGAGATTTAAATTTGCCTAACTGAACATAATCGTAATTATAAAATTGCCATTCAGGACTAGATAGAGCGATATAGAATAAAGAAATTGATGTTAGAGGTCTGTTGGGTTGTGTCCCGAAAAAGAAAGATCGATGCGGGCGACATTATTAAGATAGGAATCCGTAACAAAAACAGCAGCTGAGGGCATTTTGATTTCAGATAAGGAAAATAGGGAACAAAAAGAAGTGTATATTCCTATTTGATTATTTCGAAGCACGCTTATTGTACTACGTGTTGGACCTACTAGTAGCGTGTCGTAACAGCAAAAAGTCACAATCCCAGGCTCACAGTCCCATAGACATATTACATCAATGTCGATCGATCTCGAAAGCCAATAATAATAAATAAACCAGAGGGCAATATAACAAACTGAAGGAATCAGATTACGTCGAACGAACGATCGGTTGTCAGCCATTTATTTAGGTACGCCTAGCATTTTTAGACTAGTTAAATTACTGTTTTAGAAACCACTAGGAAATGAGTTAAGCTATTCAGAAACTTAAAAAAAGTTAATCATAAGGTCTTCATTTGATCATAGTAGCTTAAGCAGAAAATGTCATGAAATTCTCATTTCAAAACTTAGTTTACATTCCTATCAATTTATCAAATCAAGTTAAGCATTGTCGTCGGCTTTCATTCACAATTCAGAAAGAGGTCGACGGCACGATTGATAAAGCAGTTGTGACGCGCCAATCGACGCATCCTGCCCAATTGCGTACATGCATGCGAAACGACGCACCCGCGTGTACACACACGCACACTACTAATAAGCGTTATGAGGGTACTAACATGTTAAATAATGACAGTAGACCAGCGAGTGATGTATACGGGGTAACATAACTTGTTTAAAGTACCGGAAAGCTCTCAGACCATAATGTCAACCATTAAATCTAACAACTAGCTCGACGACTTTATACGTTGTTTTACATACCATCAAGACCTTATACATTATTTATTCCGTAAAATAAAACAATAATATTGATACACTTTGATTTTAATTTTTTTTTTAAGTGCAGCGCTATCATTTATGCTTAAAGAGAGCTTAATTTTGTTCAAAGTAGTAGATAAGAATTTTAGCAGACTATTAGGTAGTGTCGTGTAGGACATAAAAGATTTCCAGAATTCAACAAAAAAATATCACTCGCATTTGGTTAGTGACACAAAAGGTAAACCGGAAACAAGACTAGATATTTAAGCTTGTACAGACAGCTACACACAACCAATCATCAATTTCTAACAAGGAAAATCCCTTTATACAATACAAACCAAATAATATTTATTGAATGCAACACAGAAACGAACCTTAAATATCGTATTTCAAGTTCAACTATTTCTGCTATTTGCACAACGAATTAGGTACCTATCTACCAAACAGTTGCATGCTTATAAACAAATATTAGGTTTTATATTCTAATTACTTATGTATACAGTAGCCGTTGTTAGTCATACTTAAACTTCCATTGCCGGTTTCTAACAAGTTTTTTCAACTCGTTACCAACATGAAGAGCAGTGGATTCGTACGTAATACTCGTAGTATTCGATGTAGCCATGACCACTGTCGAAATATTATGAATGAAAGTAAGTATTTGTAGAGTTTAGTATTTGACCTTTTCCATATTTTGTTGTAGAATCTATTTTTGTCAGTTACGCCATCATTATTACCTCCAAATTTAAGGCCTATGATGCTTACATTGACCTCGTTGAATCGATTTTGAAGTATTTTATATGCATGATTTTCGTTCTTTTACCAGTATTTGCGAAACTTCTGGAACGACTGAAATTCGGTACGTTTTATGCTATCAGCATATCACAAAATTCCAATTTGGAGTCTACCGAAACAAGTCAAATCCAGCGTTTGGTGGACAATTAGGTAATATTGTGTTCACACGACGATATAGTATCCTCATATAACTATAAGGCAACGTCCCGTATTACGAAATGTTACTAGTATCACACAGTTATTGTTACAATTAATTCAGCTGTCCTGTTCCCTCCGCTCCGTCCTGCCAGTTAGTTGACCCCGGAGCCCCGGCTACATACTGTCACGCGTTTGACAAATTATGTTCAGTTATTAGAAAGGAATGGAAAATAAGGAGAAAGCAAGGAATTTATTTTTACTATACTAAATCAAGTAGGTAAGACACTAGAGCAAGTAGGTTTAGGTTTAGAAGAATGTTATTGTAATTGGACTATGGAAGTGTGTATATGGTGGAATACATTTATACGAACAAATTCTTTGAAGCGGAAACAGTTATATTTATATGGTCCTAGTCATGTTGGAAAATCCACGTTTATTGAACATCTCAAATATTATACTCCTCCATATACATTTGTCATGTATAATGTAAAACATGCTTATTATTGCTTAGTACAATCTATTTCTGCTTGACTATGACGGTATTTTGGCATTATTACCTGATGCATCCGGTGTTACAAAATTTGCAATAATGCATTTTAATAAATACATTTTCAGTGTCATTTATATTTTAACAACATATGAATAATTGAGATATTATTATAATAGTCTGACTACAGCAACACTACATGCAAATCTTGAGTCTTTTTTGAATTCGCAGATTTACAAGAGTCATCTCACTACCACGACACTGCCATTACCTACCAGAATGATCGTATATTTTTTTGGAACTGTTCAACAATTGCTTATTAGAAAAATAAGTATCGAATTAAATATATTTTGATTTTCATGAGATATACAAATATATCAAAATTCAGATTTTAATTTAATTAGACAGGAAGGAAATATGCAGAATGATTAATTAACAGATAGACGAAATACTTTATGTAAAATTTTAAATTAAAATAAAAGTTTGCAGTTTCTCACAGACCTATAAATAATGAAAACGCCACTCAAGGTTAATTCAAGCGTCTTTGAATATTATTAACATTTAGGAAATCTAGTAATTTCAGATGTTAGATTACCTACCTGTGTTTAAGATGCACACACGTCACAATGTCATGCATAACAATTATTCCGACACATAAAATTTTAATTTATTCTATATTGCGGTAGTATAGTTCGATAAAAATTTCTTCCTTGTTATACCAGGATCAACTTATTAAAATGAACTAGCGGCATTCAAACATGGATCGAAGATAGTACTAAGATGTTGGTGTCCAAAGACAATGTGCTAAGAACTATAAAGACTGAATCATGGTGCGCGGTAATAGTGTGTGCGGTGCTAGCTATGCTGGCGATGGAAACTGCTGCCCTCAACGGAGACAACGTCTGCATGGTAAAACAGAAGTAAGTGTGACCAACAAAAATTGATCTTTTAGCCTTTATTGATGACCCATTCGCATAACCTGTGTCTGGCAATAAGGTGGATGATCCCCGCAGAAAACTAAATCAAGTTAACGAATATAAGATAGTGTATCGATGAGGCATAAATCAACTAGGTATCTTACTATTTACTAATGAAGGAGTTTCAAGACATAACAAGTATAAGGAATAAGGATCTGAGAGTGATGTGTCAGGGATCTGAATAGTAACTGTATGTAACAGCAACAGCCCTATTCGTTGGAGGCGTTTCTGTGGTGCCAACGCGCCAGCTTTAATTAATAACACTTTCTACGAAGGGCGTACTTTTGATCAAATACTAAGAATTACGGTGTAGGATGTATATTTATATAAATAATATAGATATTTGTTGCTCTATATATCTTAATAGAAAGCTTGCGGGGAGTAACTTACCCATTGATTAAGTTTACTAAGGAAGCTTTGATTATACCTACTAATATTATATAATGTAGAACAGATTTTAATTACATACTAGAAAATTACTGTGAAGTAACTAAACCCAAGGCAGGATGTCAAACAGGACTGAGTCAATAAACTCTTTGATGATACGACATATCATATCCGTATCGCAAAAGTGATTTTAAAGAGTTTGTGATAAGCTGACACTGACGATGCAATATTGACTCAATTTCAGTAAACCGACGTGACGTAGCTATGAAATCGTCATCGACGCGTTAGTGAAACATAAAAATAGGTAACATAAAAAAAAAACATTGGACTTATGTATCTTTAGAGATTTATTTTACCGAGAATTATTATTACGATCTTTAGGCTCATGTAATAGCCTAAGCTTACATTTTATGTTCATTATTTCATCCAAGAACTCGACGAATATACATATAAATGTATTAACCAGGTAGTGGTTGACGTGGTAGACGAAACCTAATGTCGAAGGAGTTCATGGACATAGGGAAAATATAATTATCTTTTAACACTTCTACAGGTACAACATAACGAAGAGGATAAAGTATCGAGCACCGATGTCAGTTCGCACATACGAGTGGTGTTTCTCCATGCCACCGAGGTGCTCCAAATGGAACACCGAGATGAGGGACCTAACCAGGCTCGAGGTAAGCACTTAATAATAACCGATGAAGCTAGTTTGTGTTTGCTGCTTAAGTCGGTTATGAAAACAGGAACAGATTGCTACGGTTCTTTATCTAGAAGTAAGTAGTGTACACATTTACCTAGGTACAGGTAGACAAATATGGTACCTTATAGACAGTTAGTTTTAGCAAATAATGCAGCCTAGAAATCAATACTGCAGCTTTTTCGGAATAAATTTCCATTCCCTGGGTGCAAACCCTTCAAAATGTTATCAAAATAGATTTAGCCATTTAGGAGTTAGACAATCACAGACATTCGTAATAATAGCGTTAGTTCCTGCGCCTGTTTTGATATTGGAACATCAGCATCTATTTTCTTGATTCAATATCAGGTCAGATTAATTTAAATATTCTTAGGATAATGAGGAAAATATACAGTTTAGATGTCAACAACTTATTACTTAGGACTATCCTTGAGAAAAACTAGATCGATTGTAAAGTGACTGTCACTAACCTTAATTATATCACAGCATTCTTAATGATACCATACACCGAGCGTTATATCCTCAGATTTGAATAGATTATATTATAGTAGTTTGCAATGTTATTCTGAGATCTGTCTTGTGACATGTCTGAAAACGTATCATTTCGTGTAGAGCCTGGCACTGTAGCAATCTTCATATTTACACAATTATAGAAGCACTTATTATTAAATGGTTTTAAAGCTATTCAGTAGTTTAAGTACTTACATCTTTGGATATTACGAGCATTCCAAAGAGGATTTTGTAATGTTACAGACAGAAGAAAGGACAGCTGAGGTGGCTGTTTGCTGTCCAGGGTATAAGATGATGGACGTGTCTTGCGTCCCCATATGTCCAAATGGGAAGACAGGGCCCGGTTGTTCTGAAGGTAAAGTTCAAGAATACCTAGTAGATATTTCATACGGAACTAAAATATGTTCTTTTGTGTAGATGTTCATTACACTACTATAATATGTACTTGCTGTATAAAAAATCTAATCTGACTGTATTTAAGTAAGATTGTCTCATAATAGAAACACATTACAAAAGCTCAACATACGTCCTTTTTAATTAACAATTACTTGAAACCGCGATCTTTGGTTTACCTACAATCTCACTTGAGAGGCAGGGAAGGCTTAACTTGAGGTATAGATATCTGTAAGATATTAAATGGATTTGCTTTGGTCCCTCGATTTACCTACAAACTAGCAATTTACTTAAATCCTACCTTTAACCATTTCATACCTCCACCAGGTACGTATTATTATGCTATTGAAGGCGTGATGTTATGTTATGTTATGGTAAGTTGTACTGTAGTTTATTGTATGCATACTGTAGCAAATCGCAGTAAAATTCCTTGCCACGTTTGAATGCTACGTAATGGATTTATTATAATTATGACTTTGTATTTCTGCTTGTGTATGTATAAGACAAACAAACAACCTCTCATCCTTAACGCCTACACCTTCTCTGTTCCGTCGTGGGTAAAACAATGATAAATAAGATACTGCCAAGGCACCAAATGCAGCATTTTAAGGAGACAAATTTTCCGCAGTGGACTTTTCGATATTTGGGTGACGGCTTTGGTCTATGATTTTGATACATTTGATTACAGTCCGGGCTTGCTTGAGGATTAACAATATTAGGACAGATAGGAACCAACAGCGTACGCGGATGGTGGAGACTGTTAACAATCCTGCGTTTTAGGTTCAGCTTTAGAGAAGTTCTAAATCAATGGATTCATGTTTTCAGATTGTCCAGACAACAAATGGGGTCCGAATTGTATACACGAATGTAAAAGATGTAAAAAGGGCTTCTGCTCACCCGTCACGGGTGAATGCGAGTGTTTAGACGGATGGCAAGGTGAGAGGTGGGTTGCCACTTTACATAACTAGATACGCCATATTGATCCTTGCTAAGAATAGATTACCTGCTATTTACACCATTACTTTCCATGGGTGTCGAGGTGACCCAGTTATACTATGTAAGAACTAAGAAGTATAGAAGTCAGAATCTTTTTGTGATAAACCCTGTTATAAAGCTGATCTTTATCGGCTTTTTAATAAATCTACTAGTAAAAATATAAAACATAATAGGCCTCTTTAGCAAAATTATTGGCGTTAGTGTAACTATGTCTTTATAAGCACAAAATCTCACCAGATTACAGACTAGGCTATAGGTATTTCCTCAGTTTATAATGTACATAAAATGTTGTCTATTTTACAGTTGTGATGCGAGCATGCCACCAACGACAGCAACACCGTCGTTAGAAGAGCTACTAACAATACTTAGTACTAAAACTACTTCTCCTAATACTACACCTAGAGCCGCAACTTATTCAACAACTCCGGCCACTCCTATAACTACTGTCAAAATATCTAGTACAAAAGCAACGACTCTTAGCACTCCAGTTACTACTACAGAAACAACAACAGTTACTCTGCCTGTGACCACAGCATCCACTCCTGTATCAACAGCAACTATTCCAACAACTATAACGACTGTAATTAATACTCGTCCGTCTACTAAAAGTTCATTAATAACAACCACTGTTAAAAGTACTACTCAAGTTCTAACAACAGAAGCTGTCAAAAAAGTTGAGGAAAATATTCCTTTTATCACTTCTACAGAAATTCCAAAAATATCTATAGTGAGTGATAATATAACATTTGTTACCACCAGCACCTCAAAACCGTATAGTCCAACTACCGAAATAGGAACACAAAAGGCTATTATTCATCCAATATATAACAGAAAGGAAATAATAGAAACGACTACAGTTACAGAACCATCTGTTGTAATAAGAACGGTGCCAACTGAGAACCAGCAACAAAAATCTTTAGAGATAATGACTACAACTGAAAAGGTAAAAACAACAATTCCTCCAACAACTCTGAAGGAAACTACAATAAAGATAGAAAGTACGAAAAAGGAAAGTACCATAAGAATTCCACCAACTACAGTAAAATTTAAACCAAAAGAAATATGGATAAGGCCAGCTCAAAAAGGTGAATCTCCAATTGTTGAGACAAAGATTAAAACTACTCATGAATTTCCTAAGTACAGAAGTGTTATACACAATAACAAAGAACTGACACCCGAAATAACAACACCAAAGACAATCATAGTGTCTATAATACCAACATCAGTGTCTTATTCAACATTCAAAAAAATTGCGTTAACATCGTCGTTTATGTCAACAAAGAACAACTCAACTATTCATTCAGACAATAAAACAGAACATGAATTTACAAAGCCTATGTTGGCTGTAACTTCAACGCCACCGGTAAAATTGGGTACACTGTCAAGGAAATATTTATTATCTACAACGTATTACACAAATATGACATCCGTACCAAGCACTTCTGTTGCTCCTAAAGCATCTTCAACTAAATTGGTTACGTTAGTAACGAAGCCTTCGGAAGTTACTAAAACTTTATCTCGTATTAATAAAACTAACAGCATGACGACTGAAATTAACAAGAATGATTCTACTTCTTTACCAATAACTTCTTCTAATACAGTAAGAACTACGTTGAAAGAGAATGATCTACTTACATATCTTACTACAAGATCTTTTATGACTTCTAGTACAGCACATACCTCAACTGAACGATCAACAAAACACTTAATACACGTAACACCTAAGAAAGCGATTGTTGTACCAGTAACAAAAAAGTATAAAACGACTAATACACCAAAGATAGCCGAAAAAGAATTTAAAATGGCTAATGTTACTAATATTCAAACAAAAGTCAGTACAGATGGACCAATAGATGACGAAGAATTTCATATTTTGACAGAGCCCGAACATATAACAGCAGTTATGGGAGAAAAGGGGACAGAAAGATCATCAGTAGACTTGATATCGGTGATAAGTATAGCAGGAGGAGTAATGATGGCAGTCATTACCGTAGCAGTGGTCATTGTGATGATAGAGAGATGTAAGAAGCCGAGATATGATGACGTGAGGAAAATCAATGATATTAGAATGCAAGTGATGATTGACAATAACGATGTGCCGCCGCCGTATGTAAGGAGCATTTTTCATACACCGTTACCGGGTAAGTAATGAGCACATACCCGTAAATACTGTTACTGCAGAGTAATTAATGTTTGAATTACTAACGCGTGTGATCTGCGTAGGGAAGGGCATTGTTCTCATGTAGCAAACATTATCCTTGTTATCTATACACCGACATTTCGTCGCTCATCTCATCATAAGTGTAATAAATGGCAAGCCCATAATTATTAGGAATAGCGATCAATGGCAATATGCTCGCCCTTCGATAATTGGATCTGATGCTGTATTGTGGCCTTTTTTATGACGCATGAGAATAGCCCATAAATGAATAATTTTTGAGGTGAGATTGACAAAGGTACCTACTACCTAGGTCACCTACTAGCGCAAAAGTAGTTTCGCACGTTCAAAAAATTAAGACTACAATATACTGAACCAACCTCTTTAAATACAGCATATACTTACTTGCTCAAATTTCACTAATTACTAGTCATAGTAAGGTTAATAGCATTATTAATATCTTTGATAATAAAATCTAGAGCTTCTGAACGCCTCTTATTTCAAGTAAAATAAAGTTCAATAAGTCGACGAGCTACTGTATGATTATTATTGGAACTTATTGATACAATCTACACCTACACCACTATTTCACATACCTGACACATCGGCCCATTAGCTCAGTTGGTTAGAGCGTCGTGCTAATAACGCGAAGGTCGCGGGTTCGATCCCCTCATGGGCCACATTATCTTTTTGGATTTTTAAAATTCTTTTCTATTTTTTAGATCCGCCGACATCTGATAAGTGCCATTATCAGCCGATATCAACATTGGATAGGAATCTGAAACAATTTATGAGGCCAGTTGTGGTACAAACGATATCTCCTATAATGTTGGAAAATTTCAGAGGTAATATTTAAAAAAAGGTAACTACTATTTCATACATTTAAACGATAAATATAATTACATTTATCTGTTACAGGTATTCTAGAATGTCATTATGATCATTTACCAAGGAGGAGCCATGATTTCGAAACAATACGATCTCGTTCTTCAATCGCGCCATCTATGAACGAATGTAGCGAACTACGTCATCTTCGAGCTAGCGTAACCGAATCCGCAATTGAAGCGCTGAAGTGCGAAGCTAAGCTAGATGTTATAGATAACACGACATCGGAACCACTTTATGCTGAGATTCCTTGCTGGAGGCCACCATCGGAACATGCTATCGAAATAATTAACTTGAATGGGGAGGCTATTACTGAATTATGACCGCTATGTCGAGGTTGAAAGTTTGAAAACATTCTAGTTTAGAAATTAGTTCTAAGCAGTTGTAACAGATGGTGTTGTTGGAAGCTTTAGAGCCACCAAAGATTTTGTGTGTGAATTTTATTACCTAATGAAAATATAGAAATAGTAATGAATGTAATTGAGTCGTAAATAAATTATTTGTTTAAATCACTGCGATTGGTTTTTTTACTAAAACATTCTAGACAACAAAAAAATAGTTAAACCACATTATAATGAGTACCTACCTACCAAAAATGCACTATTATAAATTATTCATTGCTACCATAATAAGTGCATGGGTAAAATAGTTAGCACTGCAAGTCAATTGTATTGTAGATAATATTTATCTTAATTTATTATTATGCCTACTGACCATTTGAAACTGCCTCCCTGGGATGTTTACATTAATTGTAGACGGGTAAAGAACTAATTTACTTAGATACCTACCAATGACTTCTGCAGGAAAAATTCTCCTCATTGGTCAGTTCATCTTTAATATAGTCTTGTGATACCTCAAGGTTGAATTGTAGAATCATGTTCATATTTAAGTAAACTTTATTTTGTACTTGGAAAGCACAAGTCACCAGTGCTGTTGAATGATTGGTTCAAATATAAACATTTTCTAATAACAAATATATTTGAATAATACTTCTGATGATCAAAAAATTGATTCACGGGATTTGTAAGTTTCAAATGTATCTTCTGCTTCAGATATGACATTGAATATTTTTCTTTTTACACTGTACTGTAGCCAAGTTGGGAATTGCTTTGTTGTTTCACACATACTTTCAAAGAATGAGTCTAAAGGGTGCTTATTCCTTTCACCATATCGACAATTGTTCCTATCATCCATATCAATCATAATTTCCCCTATTTCATTATCAACTTTTCTTTTTCTAAACTTGTGTTCACTCTGTTCAGGTGAGTTGAGAATTTTGTCTGTTTGAGACACAGACGTAAAGTTGAGAGTGTCTGTGTTAGAAGTCGAAGGTTGTACTCCTAAAAATGAGTCTGATGGTGATGGTGAAGAGTCTTTGTTTTCATCACTTGATGCTGTGAGATTTCTTCTTCTTTTTCTAGTTTTCATGTATGGCAGAAGAAAGTCCATAATCTCAGCATACTTCCATTTGTTGTTGATTACTGAGTCTGGCCCATTAGCAACTGCTCTGGCTCGTTTTAAAGAATCTCTGTGACTGTCTCGCAGCTTTTTCCACTCAGCTTTGGCAGTTTTAACTGAAAAAATAAGATTCTCCATATCATTCAAAAGGCAAATTTCTGACTAGTATGAAGTGAATAAAATTAGCGGACTAGACTTTAAATAGTATAAAATGCATTCAACTTACTATCAGGTATGTCTTTGCATTTTAGTTCTTCAACTATTCTCTTCCAAGCGTGATCCTTTTTTCTCATATCACGATATTCCCTGCATTCTGTATCCCATAAACAAGGTAGCTGTCTAACCATATCTATAAATTCTTCCATCATGAATATGAATTCTCGTTTGGGACACTAGGCAGGTATTTTAATTCAAAATGTTAAACTATAATGTTATTTTAAATTATTTTTAACACTAGCTATAGTTTGTTTATCGGATAACTATATACAACCGTAGAATAATATAGTCTGCCATTCTATCATGAAATGTGTATGTTTTGATTAAAAATATTACAGGCTTTTCCGGCATAAATAAATTAACTAAATAGTCAATAAATTATTCTGCTTGCTGCATGTGCATGTAGTATGTACAAAATGTACAAATGTCAAACTTTGAGAATTTGACTGACAGTGCAGTGAC
Organism: Abrostola tripartita; assembly: GCA_905340225.1. NCBI lineage: Eukaryota > Metazoa > Arthropoda > Insecta > Lepidoptera > Noctuidae > Abrostola > Abrostola tripartita. Next base: position 6,805,151 of record HG996494.1, read on the forward strand.
AGATAAACGCAGTACTGCCAGTGCTTAAGTTTCTGCTTGGGCAGATTGTATGTAGTTATTTCAAAATTATCTGAAATATTTTCATGTTCTGCATCTATGATGTTATACCAGTGATGTGTCATAAATATTATCATTGTTCTGCATGTTGTTTTGTGAATAATTTTAGTACAATATTTACTTTGTTTAATTATACAATTATAATTATTTAAATTGTCCATTCCATTCATAAACACACCCGTGGCATAGAGAATATTAGTATACCGTGGTATATTTTGGCATCGAGTAGCTGTAGTACAGTGATGTGTCATACTGTAGTAGAAGAAATATGATTTGCATCCTGCAATCATAGTAATAATTTATATGAGTACATAGAAAGTGCCATAACTTTATTTTTGATATGTTTCATCATTTAGTAATATCTAAATTTATATTTATTATTTTTTATTGGTCGTCCTCATTAATAGTTTAGTGACATCTAGTATTACCAGCAGGAACCACTATTACCCTAAAAAATCACCATGGCAACGTAGTTACTATTTATCGTTATAGATGGCATTGGAATCGTTACATGTATTGGTTTCTCAAAAAGGCAATAGATGGCAATGGTGGCGCAAGAATAGGAAGCTGCAAGAAACTTTGTTACAGTCTTACAGATTGTTAAAATCATAATAATTTATGTTGATTAAGTTTCAAGTATTTTTGTAAAGGTAACAGCTCATTAGTAGCATAGACTAGTAGTTAGGTACCTACTTAGATACCTAATCGTAAGAAATTTTAAGTAGTAAAGGTAGTTTTATAATAAAATTATGAGAACCAAACCCTCCCCTTAGAATTATCCCATAGGCACCTAGTTTGGTAGGTACCCGCTTTACGAATTGGAAGTTTGGGACGTCTCTTTTTAAGGTGCAAGTAGTATTTATGTAACTGAAGAAAAGGCAAAATAATAAATTGATCTTCAAATTTTAAAGTTTAAGTTTCATCATCATCATCAGCCTATCTCAGTCCACTGTTGGACATAGGCCTCTCTAAGTTTAAATATTCTTATCGTATACAATTTGGGGTTAAAATGAAACTCAATTTAGCACAAAAAATAATGTATTACATTATAACAAAGCGTTAGCGCGGTTTCCGAATACACGTCTACATAATATAATTATCTACTTAATATAATGCCTTGCATTCATGTAACATACATTTAGAAACATACATAGGTAGGTAATTAATATTTATCTTATATTCTAGAATTGTGTTAAGGGTAGGTATTTTATACGACAAATTAGAACTTGGGTAGATACTGATCAAAACACAGTGTAGTGTTACTGCCCAGACATTTTATAAAATTGTTGTAAGTATTCTTACTTAAGTGTAAATAACAGTATTTATATAATTAGGTCGGGCAAGAATAACTATAATTCAGAAGCGCATTTCTCATGTGTTTGCTTGTGAATGTGCACAGTTTTTTTGGACAGGTCATGGTTGACTCGTGGTTTAAAAAAATGGAAACTTAAATACATAAATGGAATCTATATAAGTAGGTACCTCCCTTACCGTCTGGATACATATCGGTACCTACCCGAATCAAGTAATTACCCACCCTCACCAAACACCTATATTATTATGTTATAATAAGTACCTACGTAATATTCTATAGGTACAATATAGCCGCTTCTCGATCAATTACTAATTGGTTTGTAATCAGTAGTCTTGTGCCTGCTCGGTCATTTTTAAGATCGCTCCGAACTAGTTCATTTCGGACAGTGAACTAGTTCATTCTATTAGTTCTAATAGCTCTAATGTGTCTTCGCTCTCGGTCAGCATTTTCAAGGAGCACAGCGCGAACCACAGAGCTTAAAGCCAAATACTCTCTACTAGGTACTAACAAAGACATTGTAATAAATTAAAAACCAAAGAGAATACAATCACTACGTTATATCAAACAATCAGTGACTGTAACAGAGACTACTTAGAGATATTATTATTTCATTACTCGTTCTAGTTCGCAAAATACGATCGCGCGGTTTACAATGTACGAGATCGAAAAGAACTATTTGACCTATTAGACCGATTACAAAAAAGCGTTCGGAAACGTTTCTTTTAGTTCAGTGCGAAGATTCGTTCATCAATCACGAACTACACAAGACTAGTAATCAGTTACTTGTTATTAATTTCAATTAGACAAGTAGATATGAGATTGTCGTAGTTACATAGACATTATGTAGATATAAACAGTAAAATATCTACTAACACACATTTCTATAAATACAATAAGTAGAGGTAAATGATTAATTATGTCATTAATATAGTTTTAAATTAATAAGTGGGTATGTAAGTATAATAATTAACTAGACTGAAGGAAGATTAAGAAACGATAACAAAACGTCCTAAAACTAGAAAAAAAAAAGATTTTCTAATGCACACTTTTCATGTGTATTTTTCTAGTCTAACAATTGGCCTCACTATTTGCTTTCATATTTTAATTAATATTACACCTACACATACAAAGCTTACCTAGTATTATGAATGCTGTCCGTTTACACTAGAAATTGCTTATCGACACTCAGTGATAATCAATATGTTTGTATATCTAATTAATAATATTTTTATCATGTTATACAGATACAAGATACAATAACATTGAATATTGTGATTATGTTGCGATTATTATAATGAAAATTACCTAATACTGTAGTTGGTTTCCAAAAATTTACATAATTCATTATACACGCTAATGTACCTATTCTTTTTTTTAAATTACGATGGTAAAATAAAATTTGTTATAAGTTACGTAAAACAATTGGATTGCACCTAGGTATGGTTTTACTTGACGAGTTGACACATTTATTTCGGGTATACCCGACAGTTCTGACTCTACCTAGTACCTAATCGTCTTTATTCGGTAAGTCTAAAACTAGTCGGGTAAAACAAGGAAAATGTTTCGTTATAGTAAATTATAATAAATTAGTTACTTTTTAACATACTTACATAACAATTACTGGATAGGTATTAAAGTGACGTTAACATTACATATTTATTAATTTTGAGGAATGAACAAGGTATGCATAATACCAACTTGTATTAATAATGTTGTGCGTGTTCTGTTGAGCTGAAAGACTTGAAGAGGCTGAAAGTTTTTTTATCCGTACATAGGTTTGGTTTACCTTTACGTACACTTCAATGCAACATTTCTTTTTTGATATTAACAATTTAGCAACATTTTTCAAAATAAATGCTGTACTTTTATATACCTACTTATTAATAGATATTATGTAACACTCACGCGTTTATATGATCTGCTTGACGCAAAAAAATAAAAAAAATCTTGCATCGAGCTTTGCCATCCAATATGTATCTCTAAATACTTAATGAACTGAGATTTTATTATTTTAACTGTTAAGTTTTTAATACTTACTTAAATTATTTTTGGCATTTTCTCCAATACAATCTTAGGTATAATTACTTAATTAGTTTATAAGTTACAAGCGTTTAATAGTAACATAATTACCTATACTTATAACTTGAACAATTATATTGCTATGCGTATAACACAGTTAAAATTAAATAACATATTTTTGCTAATTTTATAAATAAACTTTACTAAGTAACTAGGTAGGTAGACACATTAATATTGTTACGTCTAATGAAAACTATCTTAGAATTTATAATATACCTATAAAACCTAGAAAAAAAAATGGTGGTACAAAGCTCTTACTGAAACAAAGAGGAAAAACAAACGAATTTAGCAACATATTGTACGATTTTGTTATGGAGCTAGATAGAATTTGAAATACTTTGTTCAAATATAATAGAGAAAGTATTGAAAAATACCAGGAATTCGGGTAGGTACCTATTTAATTTTTTTATTGACCTACCTATTTTTTATAAGCAGTTGAAGTGTATACAGTTTTAGACTCAAAATGTTTTATCGCCAAATAACTTACCAATATTATTTCAATTTTGAACACATATAATGGCGTTACTATTTTAATACATTCATATTTATTTTAAATATTCTTAACCTACGGTAGTAGTATAGAGGAAGCATAAAACATTTAGTTCGCAGTAATAATAATAATATATTTTTCTATAGAAGTACGTTAGTTTCGTACGCTCAAGAGCTCGGGCTTTGCGATCGGTTCATATTCATGTTATTAGAATTTGAATACTGGTAAAACAGTAGACGATTCACACAAAAATATTACATCGATAGATTGCGTAGAATCAGTGCCCTCTACAGTTTGAAAATCGCGATTAAATAGAATGATATGATTGGTTACATGAGATGATAATATGAGTAAGATATGTATAGAGTTAAGAAGTATGATTATGTTTTCAAAAGCTCCTCATTTACATAGCCAAACTAGTACACATATTTGGAACATTAAAGTTTGAAATTTTCAACCATTACAACAGGCAAGATAAGTTGAATAGTAAAAGTAGGTATTATAGCTTAACAGAGTAAACACTGGTATAGAAAGATCTATTGAAAGTTGTCGAAGAACACCTTGAATTTAAATACATTTCACACATATGGAAGTTGTGGGAATTGTAATAGAAACGATAGAATACAACAACTGAAGGACGAGTACAGACACACTAAATTCTAAACTTACTCTAAATAAATGTCCACTGAATTAAGTAGCACAAATAAACGAGTACTCGTCACACTACTCGCCGCCAACACCATCAACAAAACACTTTTCCTAAATCCACCATCTTCAATAGTTCACGAAAACACAGAACATATTTTGGAACCGTATCCTAACTGTAGATCAAAAATGCAATGTCTATGAGCCCCTAGTGCGAGTTTTGTAGATACATAAATAACATCCCTTACTAGGTGATTAAAAACTGATAATATCAAAATTCTCGTTTGAGCACAGCATTTCAGTCCCTACCGTGTTTGTGACTGTCTTTTGTTCAACTGTCATTTAACAAAAGAAAATCTACAAAACTCACACTTCTGACGTTTTTCAATTAAATTGTTACACATGATAAATATCAATGAGTGTTACTACTGGAACAACAGTAGGAACGTTAAGTGAGATGTCATCAGTACATTTAAGGTGGTAGACGTAAGATCATTTTCCAAAATCGGTTCTTCATTCCAAGTTTAGCGACGGCGATACGACCGCTGGCGGTCGGTGAAGGAGTTCCTCATTTATTTGCGCACCCCGCGCTATGGGTCCACCTCGTGGCAGACCTCCATGTAGTCAGGGTCGTGCATTATATCTTTGATCATGTCTTTGAGCATCGTGTAGCGAGGGAATATCGGGTACAACTTGGTACTCATATACTCCGTCTAGAAAGAAAGGGATAGTTTTAATGACATTTTTTAAATAAAAACATCTATCATCGGTCCAAAAAATAAGGATGGTAATGTTGTTGATAAGACATCTACAAAATCTAGTTTTAATTTGGTAGGAAAGAAGATGATTAAACGTATATTCCTATAAATATACCTTCAATTCCCTTATAAGGTTTCGTAGACCAGTATACTTCTTTAAGAGACGGTACAAATCATTAGTCATCTGGGTGTTTTCTGTTTCAATCTGGCAAGTTGTCATATCTGAAAGAAATATCAAGCTTATTACATATATTTACAACCCTACTTAAAAACTTGAGCCATTTCTAGATCAAACAAAACCAATAACCATTTTTTGTAGTGGTTTACTAGCCTTAAATATAAGGATAATTAAGTGTTATAAAATAGGTTCATACATGGCTTGGGATCCAAAGAAAATGCTCAAAATAAGACATTTTCACAGACTGACAGGCGGGGTAGCTGGACAGACAGACACACTGACAGATGGACATGGAGAATTCCTATCAGACTTTCCAGTTTTACGACGGTAGAATAAAATATGTTGTAACGATTTTTAATTCATAATAAATAAACAACACACTGGGGAATTAAGGGTTCATCAATTCAAATGAGTAATTCAAGCACTCAAACAAAAATTCGCTCATCACATTAATAAATGTATCTACTACCTACTATATTAATAATATTTCAATCCTTGATTACCGTCCGAATGTAAGTTGATTACATGAGCGCAGGCTTGGGTTTCGGTGTATTTTGAGCTTAACTCAAATTGTTGTTTGTGCTTTAACTTGTACCTCGGTTAAATTTGTAGTTATAGCGCTTAATTTAGAATCGCGAACTTGTTTTGTAATGGAAGCTTGTTTATCACAAACTTATTCTCTTAGTATTCGTTCCTGTAATGTGTGCTAAAGTAGAGCTCAGCTTTGCCTTTCTCTAGATGTTGTAAGAGATCAAATTGAAAAAATTGAAAAGGTACGGCGCCTAAATTATTTTTCTACCTTACTCTTATCCAAATCTGTTGTTTGGACTTGTGTATTTATATATTTATAGACCTTTATATAAAACAGTGCTTTACTGATATACCTGACACAACGACTTGAAATAAAGGCAGACTAGACATATTAATTGTTCAATTGAATTTCTTTGGAAGTCCTAGACGCATGTAATAGGAGAGGAGAAACTATTGTGTGTACCATAAATCATAATTTGTCGACAGGACAGTTTCGATTTCATTGAGTCCAATTTACATTGATCAACTCAACAAGGTTGATGGCGTGAAACGGACGCGTGTGTCTTGATTTGACGCTATTTTGCGACGGCAAACTTTGACAGTGGTAGTAATGTACATCACTGCTACCAATAACACTGGTAAAGAGTGTATCATGTTTAATGTTTGTTATATATTCTTGTCTGTTTTTTTAAGTACCTTAATTTATTCTAAACAGATGTAATCAATTCAGCATTTTAGAATTATATTTTACTGCAATAAATAGGCATGTGATTAGAGTATTTATGGTATTATCTAAATATCTATTAAAATGTCTACTTATTAAAAGGAAGACGTGCCTTGTAGAAGACCTATCTAGTTACAATCAATCGCTACAGAGTCATCAATTTCCAGCTAGAATTTCTTTTAAATTTCAAATTACTTTGAAAGGAACATCGAACCGATTTTGTGATGTCGTTATGTTAGCTAGCAAAATCTGGTGCTAGACTTTCGTTCACGATGTAAAGTTTGGGATCAAAGTATTGGCGAGGTGCCAATTCTCTAAGATTGTAAGTAAACGGTTTGCTTTATTTTTCTAATTAAATCGTTTGTTGGACTAGTTCAAAGTTAAACCTGGTCGTGTCACGATCTCAACGAGTGATTACGAAATTTTCTATCTATACAGCTCCAAAGTTGATAATGTATTTCTATAATTATTTTTTTAGATCTTACAAAATATTTTTATACAAGATACTTTCTTTATTACCCATTTTACCCATTTCAAATTACAGAAATTTAAATAATCTAGACGTGAAATATTCCATGGAATTTTAAAGCTACGAAAGAAAGATTCAGTAGCCGATATAAGTCGTAGCCAATAGCCGTAATCACATACTTTGTTACCATTAACTATTTTACCATTCAGTCTTTCTATCCGCTCCCTTTTATCAGCAGCTTCTTCAGCTAGTTTCGAGGAAGTCTTGACTCCTTCTCCAGACTTCTGCGTCTTTTCCATGATAGCACAAGCGCGCAACACAAACGCCGGCACCGTCTCGGCTTTCTCCTGCCGAGGGATCTCCACCAACGACCAGTATTGAGTCTCGAGTCGAATCACGTCCTAAAATAGAATAAACAATAATATTATGACTGACTGAAACTATGAGAATGAGAAGAAGATCATCAGCATCTTCCATTACGTACTTATTATAGCAATTTATCTATATTATTTAATGACAGTTCATTGAGAATCGTTTTATATTTATGGTATTTATTGGAAAGGACACATTTAATTTAAAATGTAAATGAGCATAATTATTTATTATTTATTACATAGATATTTTTAACAACTTTAAATTGTCCTATTATACTTAGTACCTCCACGCTTGGAATTGTTCCTATATCGATTGATAATTTTAAGCTTAATAACCACAGGGCCCTAGGACGTTCAATGCTAAAATAAGGAATCCAATCAACTTCGATCGCTTTACCATAAATGCGATGTCGCTACGAACTTAATTTCGGCAAACTATCAACAGACTGTGTGCGATGATATTTCGAAGTGGATAACTTTTCGCTGGGCCGGCGCCAATTCAACCGATAAAGATCGTCTTCCCGCCTTGTAACTGCACGTCTAATGAACGAACTGTGTCCAAGTGCAACTACATTTTGTACTTGGGATAATGTTCGTCTGCGATGAGAATATTAGAAAATGTTTTAACTGCAGTATAATAAAGAAAGTATGGTTTATAGAATGATTGAGATATGCGGCAAGGATTGGGTAAAGTCTCTGACTGTGGCAAGAATCATGGAAGAGTGAAAGAAAAAGATTAAGAATACATAAAAGTTTATCTGTTACAACTGGCAATCAATAATTCGTTGAGGAATTAATCATTGTAATCAATTTGCTAGATTGTACCGAAATTGTAGAGGTGATTATGTTTGAATATAAATGAAATACCTATAAAAGGTAAACTAAAAATACAAACGGAAAATAGATTTACTACCAAAATATACAACTACACTCAAATAGATTGCAGCCGAGTAATAGTATTAAAGTATTTTAGGAATACTATTGTGTTCGAGATTTTTAAACGCTGTGTATTAAAAAAGAACGAAATAATACAGTCTGTATTGTACTTTAGTATCAGTATTTTATTCGACCTTTCAATTTCAAGATAAAACTATTCATAAAGTCAAATTCGTTTTATATTTTACTCTAGTGTTCGTTACTGGCATGTAATAATGTTGCCATTAAAACAGACTTTTCGGAATACTTAATTCGGTTACACCACGATGTGCGAGCGAAAATTAATGAAAATGTAATTAGCAGAAGACACGTACAGTAACAACGAGCAATTATATCTGTTCAATATTTTAAACCACAAATGTAAAAGTTACACGATAGTTGCCTGCAAAATATTATACAAGACATAAGCACTCTTAGAACAATTTAAATCTGATTGACATTAAAATTATAAAAAGGCTTGCCTACAATCCTATTCTTCATGAATCAAATTCCTGTTAGAATAATTACGTTCCAATTTTAGTTTTTTTCATCGACAGCGTAGAATATATGAAATAAAACGGAAATTAAAATTCAGTTTCTCGCAGTCTCAACTCGAAGAACGGGTTGAAACCGATTTTAGTCTCATTCTGACTTTTTTACTATTTTTAATGATACCTCATTTATTTTATGTAATATAGCTCAGGCTCAATTATCATAATATATTTGATTAAAAAGCTGATTAATAAAATAGGCGATGAAAATGCGTGGTAATTGGGTCTGCTAATAGTTAACAAGTTCGTTGCTTATCATAGAAAAGCTGGACTCGTGTTAAAAATAACAATGCAGTGCAGCTTTAGTTTCAAGGTAAACCAGAAATGAAGCTGTGCCGTACTAATCGGAAACAAAAAGTATAAAACAGCCTCGGCACGCTTCCTGCGGACGCGGCGCCGCGCCGGAGCAAGTTAGTTCAAATCGTTGTATCACAAACCGGGCAACTTCTGTAAGTTGGCCAACCGCCCGCTTTCCATTGTAGCTAATTATTATTTTTAAACACATTTATGTTCCATAACTGTTTTATATTTTACGAGCACATCTGGTGGAAGAAAAAAGATTAGTTTCTCCAGAAAATAAAATCTTCCTGGATCTGCTACGGAGAAATATTTATAAACCTAACTTCAAAAAGTCTCACGTATTGAATTTTCATCTGGCGAAACTTCCAAAACTTCCAGATGGCGAAGCTTCTAACGTATTATTTTGTTGAGCACATTTCTAGACATACCGTAAAAAAATCTTACCAGAATTTCCTATGTATAATATAATATTGTTATTTATTTAACGATCCTTCATAATTTATATTACATAAGAAAAGCTTATCCACTCTGCGGAACGTGGTTTAGTGTTAAACATGTCTACGGTTCACTAGGTGGGTATATATCATCTGCTGCGACAGCTACGAGCGAGCAAGCGCTAGAACTTAATAGTTTTCTTCAGGGGTTTAAGAAATTATTCGATTCTATTAACTTTCTACAGCTTGCTTGTATTTATTTTCATGACAGAACTCAGTTAAGTTATATGTTTACATTGTACATTTGATTATGATGTTATAGTCTGTATCTGTAGGTATACTTAATAACTATTGAAGCATGAAAGTTTCTATCGTATTATTTATACTGAATATTGAAAATGAACGCATTTATAAATTAGAATGCGAAACAAAATTAGGAAGAGTTATATAAAAATAAATATAACATGACAAAATGTTTCACAATGAAAAACTAAAAATTGTTAACATTATGCACAATGCACTAGATTTCTACAAATTCAGCAAGCAAACACAATTTACACAGCAAAATTAACAAAACTGCTCTCATAGCAGCTTAGGACAAATTGCATTCAAATAAGAGACGTGTTACTAGTTTTTAACATTACGATGCCTCTTCTATGCTAACATAGTTAATTTGTATTCCTTTATACATTTCTGAACAACGTACAAACATAAGGCGACTCAAACGAGAATAGAGAAGTAATCAAGTGAAGTGCAGTGCTAGTAAATGACGAGATTAAATTACATTTGCAGAATATCATTAATAACCGTACAGTGCAACAATAACGGACCACAGGTATAATTGTGTTTGAATAACAAACAATGCCATACCCTCAAGCCTTTGCTGTACCTGCATTTAGAAGGGTTTGCAGTAGGACACACACATTTACACATTACAGTATTAGATCATGTAGACTCGCCTTCACCTTTAGCTGAGCTTTACGTCATAATCATCACTCTAGCAGATTTTACGAATAGTTATAGGTACATAAACGTAATTTAAGTCATTGACTACCACGCAGTAGATACAATAGAAAAACTATTGTTTAGGGGACATCTGGTTACCGCGCTGGTGCTTATATATTTTTTATTTTTTAGTACTTTCAGAGATTCACGATTTACTGCTACAATAAAACTTAAAATTTACGAGTGCCGATTGTTACCTATAATAGATAGTCAATTATTCAAATCTGGGACAGTCAGTTCCCAACCAAATCTTTGTTATAGTTCTACATAGAAATCTTACATAGCTCATGCCAGCAGGATAAAAGAAGATGTCAATTATACTCGTAATATTACTTTATTTGAATATTCATAATTTAAAAAAATGTCTAATAGATTCGAACCTGATGATCTACACACAACTGTTCTACATTCAGAAGTATAATTTCGTAAGCCACCAACAAAGGATTCATGACATCGTGAGTCGATATTCGTTATAGAATAAGTGATATAATGAATTCAATCCAAAGATTCTATTGTTTAGATATTTCGGTCACGATCGCTGTATTCCTTTGTATTGAGTCTATTAACAAATTAACTTTCCTGTTGCTGAATTACCGTAATGTGTATATGAAATTATATCATTTCATCGGTGTGCTAATAAAATCAAAAAAGTTATGGATTAGATTTATTTAAGAAATTAATATGTTTCTTTTTAACCGGTCCAAGTTAATTATAATAAATGTTGTCAGTTTTTGACAGTCAGAAAGTTATCGTTTGTAAGCAAAACATATCGCTACATTTTTGATTACTTGCAACTTCACGGAAAAAACGTAATAGTGTAGATACCTATATTAGATGTATGTACCTATGTAGATTTCAAAATTACTGCATAGCTCAATGTTATTTAAGCATTTAAATTATGATGCATGTAATGTTTTGTAAAATAAAGAATATTTCAATAAAAAAGAATTTCCTTTTAACGAATACAAAATGTTTATGTCTCCCCTCTGTGACTAATGTTTAGTACATTAAGCATTTGCCATTAACTGGAGTGAAGGATTATAAACGATGATGACAGAGGAGTCATATATCATTTGCATGGCTCCTTTAAAATTTGCCGTCACATTCATATTTTGAATAAAAGTTATACATTAGCTACTTTCGTCTTACAGGCATCGTAAATAATCTCAATGCAAAATGTCTTAACGTTCTTACGGCTGTGCCTGAAGGAATACAGCACATTTTATGTACGATTGGAATAATGAAAATGTTTGTATCGAGGCTTGAGCTTTTGCTCCGTGAGTTCATATAGCATTTGCACTATAAAGGATTTGTATTCGGTAATATTTTATGATTAGGACACATACACGCTGGCCAGTCAGCTTGCTACCATCCTGCAGATTCCCTATTTTACGGCATAGTATTGTATAGCTCTTATTGATATGAAGAAGAAGAAGACAAGGATTGTAAAATGTATCTACTCAATAGTCCGAATAAAAAATCCTTACCCTAAAGAACCATCACGCATTATATGATTATAGGTCTTTTATTCTACATTCAGGGTCCACAAAATTACTATACTTTGAAATTCGGAATAGCAACCCTAACGTCAAGGTCGGAGTACGTGACAAGTATGAAACAGGAGCTAAATTCTTGGGACACGCCTCGCAATATCCTTAACTTAGTTGTAATGTTTCCTCCCAATAATGGTCGACCGTGGTCATTATAGTTAGGTTACAACGTTCAAGTTTTTGTTTCGATTACAACGAACCGACGATAATGGCCCATTTTATCTTCTAAGGCAAATATCGGTTGTTTTTATAAATTCTGTTTTTATTTTTCTTCATATCTACGAAAAGGTAAGGCAGTACTGTCGATTTGAAATGAACAAGAATACGTACCTAATGCCGTGTCTACTCAGCTTGGAATTACTTAGAGTTTTTTGCAATATCAAGCTTTTTACTTAACTTCTTCGTTCTAACGTTCTTGCTATGTTATCAAAATCCATAAGCCTTAATTGAATGGAATTGTATTTTATAATTCTTGAAGATTTAAAAACGGTCTACATGTAATCTTTACAACGATAAGTCACTTTATCAATCGATTAATTCATCTAGTGTTGTTAGTATTTAAAATTGATAAATCAGGAGGCTTCCTGTTCCATTGCAAAATATATAAGTAATTCAAACAGCTACATTTAGATAGACATTTCGTCATAAAACTGACTCTAACAGAAGTTTTATTATTTAGAGAGGCTAATCAACGTCGATGTGAATAAAATAAAAGGCTCAAAATATTCCGTCGTGGCTTTGTATAATTCCTTAATGAAAAGCTTGAAGGAAACAGTGACATAAACTTCTTTGAGTAATGAAGACGAACTCAGTAGTGAGACTGAAGTCTAAACGCAATTATACAGTGGCCCCAGTTGCAGGGGACGAAGTAATTTAACCCGACTGCCGCACTACAATGTTCTGCTTATTCTGTCGCTCACGAAATCCAACAAACGGCTATACAGACAACGTGCTCACAATAAATAATTTTTGGAATAGTGTAGAAACGTTAAGGATTCCTAACAATAGGTTATATTTTTACTTATCCTTTTATTCTCCACCTTATAATTTATCTCTCCTTGGTATATTTTCCCTACACTAGGATTACCCACTTACATGACCTCTATATAATACTAATATTATAATCGCTAAAGTTTGTGAGTATGGATGGATGTTTGTCTACGCAAAAACTACTAGACGGATTTTTGAAACTTTACAATAATGGCTTATACACCAGAATAACACATCTAAGGCTATAATTTAACGATACTAACTATGCTTTGTGGTTTGAAAATTGAACGCGGGGCACTACTTTAACTATAAACGGTAGAAATTAATGAAGCCAATAATATTAGATGAAACAAAATAAGCTCTCTCATACTGACTGCACTGTAGACAAAATAAAAATTCACGAAAACAAAACTTAATGAAGCTAATATAATTACAAAACAGACTACTTAAAATGTTAGACTCTTATTATAATGTTTCGTATATTTTATAACTCTACTTTGAGCGGCACAATATCAAAGTGCATTGAATTCAAAATGTAGTCTGACTTGTTGCGCATTCATGAATAATTATACTAGCGCAATTAGGTGTTTGTCGCTCCTTGCCTTTGCTAGTGATTTATCTATGAGACGATGTGATAATTGATCAACATCCTCTTCCTTCTTTTTCTAAGGGGGTAAATAAATATTGAAGCACGCTACTACCTATATTAGTTTTCGTCCGTGACTTCGTCCACATGGAAAACATTTCTGTGTCTTTTCAAAGGTAAAATAGCTTTTATCCTTCCTTAGGGCTTTATATCTTTTATTATAGTCGATTCATAGATTTGGCAACCAATTGAGAAACATTATGTTTGCAAATAAAAAGGGATCTTAAATCAATCAATTGTTATTATTCATCCAAAATAATTAAAATATTATAAGGTTTAAAACAGTCTAGTTTGTCATTTAGCTTAGTGTGACGATCACTTTATATCTTGCGTAAATTATAATTATATTCGTATCATGTTAAATATGATACGATACCATTGTGTGTAAATCATACCTTGATCATGGCCTTTAGCATGGCGTATCTGGTAAACACGTTCCTCTGCGACTTGGACTCGCTGTAGCGTGCCATCAGCGTCACCAGCGCCTTCTTCGCCGTATCATAATTCTCGTCCAGACGAACCCTCACTCCACGGAGACGTTCATTTGTTTCTATCACCTCTTCCTTCGTCTGGCCACCTAGAAATAAACACGAGTTATAAATTGATTTCTGTAGAATGTGGTCAGAAAGGGCTGAAAGGGTGTTAAAGTTCTCATGATAATAAATTACTTTTGTCCTCAAACTTTCCTGAACGTTAACCGTTTGGAGAAATAGCTTTTACATTTGGGCTCAAATATGATCAATGTACTGACCCTTTTTTGTCCCTTGAATTAAATAAATTCCTCGGTGAATAAATACGTGTTCTATTCTTCATCACTTTTACTTTAAACTGCACAAAAATATATAGGACTAGGTACCTTCCATCTTATTATTAATCACTACATATAACTAACTATTATTAATCTTGTTTCTTTTATAATAAAAAGGATTGTATTATGTCTGCGTTTAAGAGTCCTAATAAAAGATAAAATATTAAATACACGCAGATGCAAATAATATTAAGAACCACTACTTTGCAAATACGTACATACGTAGGTAACCAGACAAAAGGCGTCTAGCCACTTCCAAACAAAAAGTTGTTAGGGATTGTTATGTAAAATTATGAATCCTTTATACCTCTCCCTTACCGCCTTCATTTAAATAATCTGGTGCGCTATTATTAGCACGCGCGGCTGTATCTACATCAATTATACCTCGAGTTTGAAGATTAACAAGAAACGACTGCTGTCTGTCAATCTTAACAGGCGTTTGAAATGTTGAATTTAGACCATCTCGTGACAAACAGGCATGACATAATGACTTAGGTTCTCAATGTTAAGTTTGTACCTCAAATCTGCAATAAAATAACACGGTTTTAGCAACGCAAGACAAACGAGTAAAAGACTCGAGAGCCAAGTGATGATTTCATTTCGATAATGTTCAAGAACACTTACAGGCGAGACGAGTCTTCCTGTTCGACTGCTATCCTTATAAAGGGGACTCATTATAGGAACTCGTTTAACAGTCGTCTTTAATGGGTAAGTTGGTATAAGTATGATAAGACTACCAGAACATACGTTTATTTTTACAGACAAATATAAATTGTTACCTATACTTACTCAGTATCTACAAAATAAATTGAATGGTACCTATATTAACACGTAATGGGTAAATGATTATTACACTAATTTAATTCAAACATTAGTAATTAAACCAACTTAGAATGTACGTAATATCAATGCTATTTGAAAATTATTGAACACATTAATTGGATACCAGTATAACCTTCAGCGTTCTTAAGTCATTCTTGGTCATTAAGAAGTAATTGGTAAAGCGTTTATTAAGATTACTTGTATTAATTACAACCCATCCGTATTTACATAAAGTACAGAAATAAGGAAGAAACAGCTAAAATATATAGAGAATAAAAAAGCATTTTGCAAAGTAAAATCCTGCTAAAGGGCAGACCTAATATTATTCCGAAGAGATTGTTTGGGGAAAATTGTATCGTCTGTTTATCTGTAGACGCTAAGCGCAACAAATAAACCTTTTTATTTGAATGTATCTGTTCTTATCTATACGCTATAAGAGTGGCGATAAATGTTATGGAAATGTAACAAGTTTACTTTAATAAACATAACCAATCTATTGTGATTAAAAAGTGACTCTAATATAAACATACAGGTAATGTACCTAATGGGTTTAGAAGGGAGAAATAACAATCCCTTTAAAGCACGTTGCAAAAACAGCCTGTGTCTCATAACAATAAGAACAATGGGTCCAAATCAGCGATATAGCACCCCTGTTGAGTTTATGGTTAAGAACTTGATCGCGACTCTAAATCAACCGTGTTTAAAGTCATAGCGATTTACACACAAAGGAATCAATGCGAGGCCAGTGTAAGCATCGATTCAATTCAGACGATTTGATAAATGGTTGTTACGCTAATCGATTAGTTGCGAAGCGATGTTCAAACTTCAAAGCTCGGGAACAAATACAATTATTATATTATAAATTGACTAATTTTCAAATAGGTACTAATTATAAATTATTAATTGAACGCTTATTTGATGTATGTGTAAACTTGTTTGCGATAATTTATTTATCATATGGTTTGCGAAAATTCCTCTTTGCACCGGGTACCTAATAAAATATTTTACAACATAGAAATTCTATATATTGAATCACGTAGGTAAATAAAAATAATGTTTCTGTAGTATCTGACAATATGCATGAATATTTTTATTTACAATTGTGTTTGAATTTACTGTGTTTACACAAATTGTCGTCTATTAAGTTACGACATGTACCGACATGTAACGACATGAACTTTTTATTAAAATTGAGTTTTTAAGTCTATATTGATTAAGACAGGGTACATGTAGAGTTTGTAATCAATGCTAACACGTCCCTATAACCTATGGCTATACAAATCAATGACTGGACGGCGAACCAGCCTCTTAACATTCCGTCCGTCTGCGAGACTAATTTGCCTGCCTTTGCCGTGCAACTCGTTCAGTTTACATGTTCATTTTTCGACGTTCTCAATGGGTACCTATTGCATTTTGGGATCCATTTGGGCGTCTGTTCCATTAGAGTGATGATTAGAGTGATGATTTTATAACTCCGTTCAATATTTTTAAATCCTTTTCGTTTGACGTTATACCAATGTGCAAGCGTTTGTGAGTGAATATCTAGAAAGATTTTAATACTTACTGGATGTTCCTTCGTCTTTGACATCCTGGACGATACGGCGGACGCTCTGCGTGAACTTGCCGACGAGATTGGTACTCGCTGAAACAAATAAAATATTATATAAAATTTTGTGAACCGAACTTTCTAAATTCTAATATAAATTAAAGACTTTAAAACAGTACTGAGGGATGAATAAATAGATTTCCTAACAAGAAACGTTTAGAAATCTATTTGTACACAATATATCGGTATGTATACCTAAAGCTGTAGATAGATGGTCTTAAGCTATTTGAATACTGTTCGAGGCGAAATCAGAGATCAAATAGGAAACACGCATGTGCACTTAGATCCTGTGAGCAGACTATCTAAATTGGACATAGAGAATTGTCAGTCGAATAAATGATCGATGAATCAACGACCGACATAAGCAATGTATCCTAGGTAGACTAAAATGGATTGCAACAGCCACCTTCTGCATCCATTCAAATCAATATTAAATAGAATACATTTTGGATAGTATTAAGATACTTGTTTCACCCTAGCAGGATATGGTGTTAAGAAGTAGGTCTTACATTGATCAAATAAAATCTGACCTTGTTCCGAAACTCTGTCAGGTTTTATTTTAAGTATTTATCATAAAATATTACACAGATCATTTAATCCCCGCATATCGTCGTCAACCGCTTTAAATATGAAACTAAACAATCATGCCTACTAGTATTACAGGCACGATATTAAACAGAAACCTACCATAAAAGCTTTATGATAAGTCTTAAACGAATCAACAACGACCTACTATGATTCAAGCGGTGATTTCAGTTTATGGTAATGAGTTCTCCTATAATTATTACTAAGACAACGGCTATATATGAACCTTTATTTAATAGGGTAATCTGTTTTCTTAGAAAGATGAATAAGTGGATAATGGACGACAAATGCCAACTGTATTATTCTTGCGGCGGATTTGTTATGCTTGTCGGTGATGATTTATGTATCTGCATTATGATCGAAAACTCAATACTAGTGAAGTATATCCAACTTATGATGATGATGATGAGGTTTATTCTTTTTCCTTTATTAGGTTCTTTTATAAGGCTTCTAAGTAACGTCTATCATGCTAAGCACTTTATTTTCAAAAACCTAAGGAGTTTATGGCACTGTTTCATACCTCAATCAATTTTATCTTATGAGTAGGTATAAGTATGTTATAATGACGATCAAAAGAGCTATTCAAGCCTATTTTGAATACATCATAAATTATCGTATAATTAAAGTTGATTTCAGGATAAATTCCAATTGAGATCATCAACGGAATACAAGGTAGACGTCAGCGAGGCAGACCCAAACGGAGATGGCGAGATGACCTGGACTCCTTTATGGAGGACTGGGCATCGACAGTCCTTGACAGAGTCGTGTGGAGGGAGAGTGCGGAGGCCTTTGCCCTGCAGTGGGACATTACAGGCTTGTAATAATAATAATAATAACGGAATACCTACCGTATTGCGTGACTTATTTTATTATTACAGCTCACGTACCACTGGCTATATAATAGACTTAGTTCGTAAAGCTATAAACATTCATGTATTTCGTCCTAATTAATACAAAATGGTAAAAATCGCATAATTGTGTATGTCATGTAGAATCTGCTAGTCTAATAATGCATTGGGCGATTAACAAAAATATCCGATAGTTTTACATCAACTAATGATCTGACATAACCCTATAATACCTGACAGCAAAACTAAGCGTTAACCCTTTATTTATATCATTGGATAAACGTGGCAGCTAATGCCGAAAATCGAAGTCTACAAGAATGAGGTTAAAATTTGGCTCTAACATGCCTTTTGTTGGCCAAAATGATAGTCCGAAGAGGGACTGCCCAGTTTTTTGTCGAAGTGTTTGTAGCAATTTATATTATAAGGTAATTTGAGCGCTGGTGTAAAAAATAACGGTTTTCATAAAGTAATATAACCCAGAATCACGAATCAGCAACACCTGCAAAGTTATTAAAATTTAAATATTCTGAATTAATGAAGAAACTCTTCGCTCTACAGTGGCCATTTTAAAATCTCTTGATAGTCAAAGGAAAAAAAAATAGTTTTAGAAACTTAGTTATTTGAGTTAAACACAATAAGAATAAGCATGTTTGTATAACCTATAACAAGCGGAATATAAGTAAAATTATATTTATCCTCAATATAATCTAATTCGTATTATATTGATTATCCCATCCCACATTTTTATACTTCCCATAGCAATTTGATTTACGATCGTTAGAAAAATATTGTATTGCATCTGCTATACTTACCTACAAGTTAAAAAACTAAAAAGTTCAGATTGCGGTTACTAAATTAATGTACTATCAAATATATTATAATATAACCTTTAAAATTGTGAATACTTTTCGAGGATGTGATATGTCTGTAGCAAACGGGCTTAACATGAGAACCTTAACCACATAGTAAATCCGCCGCGCTGCTACGATATCGATTTCATGATGATGTTATCGATATTGTTTAGATTAAACTACTATTAAACCTTACCCATATGCCCTGCAAACACTAACATCTACGTATCGAAACTATCAATCAGGAAGCAACATCAGATGTCGCGTAATACATTTCGATAATGCATTAGTCAGTGCTCAAACACGACATTTGATATCGATGATTTATGATCCGGCCCGGAGTACGGGGAAGGCAGAGCACACGCACAATCGATATACAGCATGTAAATTCAACAGATACTGTAACTTGACTGTACTTAACCAATAATTATAATTATGTAGACATTATTTAAGTATGTATATATAACCACTTCGCACGTTGCACTTTGACAAAAACCTTAAGTTTACAAACCAAATGTAACCTCTCACCAAAGCAGCAAAATAATTAGCAACATTTGCAGACTTAATTGCCAAAACAAGAATATTAGAAGTGTAAATAAAAAAGATAGGTAGATATATTTTGCTTTTGTTACAGTTAGTACATTACTAACATCCTGTATTGAACAAATTATTCAATTTCACTTGGACAATCATCACATATTATGTTATGTGATGATTGATAGCATGGTTTAGATTGTTTTCATTGATTTGGTAACATGTTACTATGTGTTTATTATTCTGTGCAACAATTATCATGTTTCTCTCCAAAGATTGGTACTTACTAAAAAATATTGCCCTTTGAATTGAAACAGAAAAATCTATAGTATAACGTAATTATCCTCATGACGAATTTTCACAAATAATTTAAGTTGCGTTATAGTTATTTACGAAAAATATTCTATTCATTATTTCAACTATAACCATTTCGATAACTTTTGTTACTTTTCAATTCTGTCGGTATTTTAATTCATTGTTAAGTACCACAATATTACTGTCACTGGGATTTGGAAGCGCAAATAAAAATAAAAATAAATAAAAATATGCAATTTTTTTGTTGAACTTTTCGGTAGCGGAATTGGAGCCTCGATTTTACGTACCCACTACAAAGCGAATTTGGTGAAATATGAATACCTATTCCACGTTTTGAAAGTTTTTAACAACATAAAATGTACCTAGTACTGCCTAAAAAACTATGCGCCATGTCACAGCAATACTAAATTGTTACTTTAAAATCCAGCTTTGAAACACACATGCTATTTGTACAACCATGTTGTTGTGCACAAAAGATGGATGAAATAAAAATGAGTATTTCAACGCAAGAGTTTCAGAACAAACTACATATTTAAATACATAATATACAATTTAGGAAAAATCATTCCACTTACAAAAAGGAGCAGATTTTCCTTAACATTACTTTTCAGCGCTACAATAAAGGTAGAATGGACCGCTAAAAAGGTTCAATACCGAACCGAAGTAGGGAAAGGCAGCTTAGACATTTCATGATAGGAACCCGAATGCGAAATTGAATCTCTAAAATCCTTCCGAAGTAAAGCAAGTGATATATTTCCACAGAGTAATTTAATATGGTGTCTAATTGAATAATTCTTGTCCAATTTCCCTCTGAAACATCTTCTTCACTGATACTTTGATTTTTAGTCGAAATTGTAATTGTATGTAACAACCACCTGAGGATATTATTTGGGGTTCTTTTGTTCTAAAGTATTTGTTTGAAAAAGGGTTTTCCTTATCGCTGCAATGGGTTAAAGGTTTTAAGAGTAAATGTTATCTTTAATTACCCACAGGTTTAGCATGTATATTTCACAAATTTATTTCAGGAAGGTAGGTATATGAAGATGAATTCTGTTGCACGGTAGGTATTAAAGGTAGGTAGAGTATACGATGCCAAGCCGTGTTCTAAAATCTTCCTTACCAAAAATCTAAAAATCTCCTTAATGATCGTCTTGGAAACAAGATTCTGACTAGGAAAAATCAGAGGCTATTATTAACTCTTATAATTAAAGTGAAAGATAAATAGATAACAATAATAAACGTCAAAGGATTTTCTTTTATTGAGTGTTGATTATACGGTTTACAAACGAATCTATTTGCGTCCGAAATATTCGAGGCAGCGTGCACAGTAATTCATACAATTAGCATGTTTCAGCTACCATCACACATGTTTGCAACGCATTTCAAGATATTAAATTACATGCATACACTTGCACGCGCTTAATCACACGAACAGATTCCAGACAGTCTCTCCTAACAGGTTTTCATGTTGTTTTAAGTTATATTTTTTAATACACCCTAAAAACATTATTTTAAGTTGAAAGTGGTATTTTATATCTTCTAGTACATTTTCCGTGTGGTATCCGGCATAGAATTGACCACCCCCTTTCCTCCCGTGGGTGTCGTAAGAGGCGACTGAGGGAAAATTCAGAAGATGGGCAGCAGCGTCTTCTGTAACTCCACCACCAATACTGCGATCCCCAAGCCGCTTGCCAAGCGTGGGGATTATGGCAAACCCCCCCGGCCTATGTTCAACAGTGGACGTCTTTGGCTGATGATGAATGAATGAGTACATTTTGAGTTTATTTTGTGAGGCAAAACCTGAAGTTAACGTTACAAGAAGCTCGTGAGTGTAATCTTTGTAACATCTACTACAGGTATTTGCATGTGAAAGAAGTAGTTTTTAATAATGTACGATGTAAACCTTAGCAAATACTCTAAGGAAAGGTCGATGTTAGCTCGCAAGGCGACGGTGTTTGCACAAGAAAGTCAGGAAATGGAATTTTTCACGGTGACATGTGAATACGGGGCGCTTAAACGTGTTTAAATAAAAACAGCACTTAATGTGATAGACCTTCTTCAATGGTATTTGGCATTAGCAAAATTTGAAGGCTCTTAAGATTTAAGAAGAGGATGTTATTCGGAGATAGTTATAGATAATATCATTGCCACATATTATATTTTTATCATATCAAAGAATCGGAAATCGTAACTCATTTAATTATTACCCACTTAGGCTCTTTGGTGTACCTATCTAAATTAAATCATGAGTACGTAATTATTTGCTAGCGCTCACCAAAGGTTTATAATCAAAAAGTTTTTCTATTTATAAAGCTTTTGTAAGTAACCCAAAATCATTTTAATTAAATATGTAGCATCATTCTTTATAAAAGAAATAATAAACTCCGACCATTAAGAAAAAAGATCATAAAACTTTTCAAGAAGGTCATTAAATAATTATAAAAGAATAAGGCTATCAAAATTCATTCAAGAAAGTTCTGGTGTTTCGTTCGACAGCAAAAATGTTAAAACTGTGCAATTCTATTTAAACTCGACGAAATCTCTTTAAAATATTCTGCACGGTGGTGTTAAAAACAACTCGTTTCTAGAGGTCTGACGGAAATTAATTACCACTTCCTCGAATTCCTTCGCAGGCGCTGCGATTTAATAAAGTTATTGGCACGATTTTATGAAAGCAATTTGAGAATATTGTCTACGAAGTCAATGCTACTTTATCCTGCACTACTCGTAAATTTTTATTACAAGTCATTTTATTTTCATCGGGTCTAGTGCTAAAGGGGTATGGTTTTTTGCCAAGTGAAATGAAACGAACAAAGGGAAATAGGGCTGTATGTGCAGACTGCAGAAACAATGATTAACTTTGCCATTACTGAATATTTTCGCTGTGACAGTACTTTGTCGTTTATAGACGATTAGCATCGAGAGTGGATTATAAAAAAGGAAAAACATATGTAAGATTGTTCCTCTTTGACGGCAAAAAGCCGCGTCCAAATTTTATCTTCAGTGAATTAAAATGCCGATGCGTTGGAATCGGAATTATAAGTGGGAACTTTCCCAATGTCATCCAAGCACAGCCGTCTCTGACGGGAAATGAGCGGAAAAATAAGCAAGTTTGTCTAATACCGTATTTTTGCCCTTCGCAATGTTTATTTACACAAAGTTTCGTCTTATCGCTCCTGTTTGGAGAATTTATATTAATGTACATTACTGGGGGTCTACGTCAGGTTTATTCAAATTTATCATCATTTAGGTACTATTTGCTTAGGGAGTCCTTGTGAAATTCTTACTGGTGCTCTTAAATATTTGTGCGCAACTAATTTATAGGACATTGGTCTTTGTCGCCTGCTAGTCGGTAGAAATGTAGCGTAGCGCTTAACAAGTATTGCTTTATAAGGTTTTATAAACATTTGATGATTTTGATTTAAATAAAATTACGTCCAGAAATTGAATGTTGCTCTTGATCTATTAGTCCTTGTATTTTGGAAACAACTGATTCCAAACGTAAGATATATGTATGTAGGTGCCTTAACTTACTAGTAGTGAGAATCCTAAACCTATCAACGTAGGTAGGATTGTAAGGGCTTTTAGAAACCTTAATGCTTATTAATATTACCGGTAAGCAAAATAAATCTCCAAAATACTTTTGCATCCGTCTTTTGCATAAAAAGAAATCACAAGATTCATTTTCCATTTCGCTTATTCCCTCGGGTCGCTAATCCTTATTTTATATTTTTCATTACGCGCGTACGCTGCCATGATGACAGATGGTTTACGAGGTTGTTTACTGCCGCGCAATAACAGCGAGCCTGGTGTCAGAATCTTCTCGAATTAAATACTTACATAAAGAATTAACAACATTTTTTATTGTAGCTGTGGCAAATAAAACGGCGAGTGGTTTCGCCTACGAGGTCGCCATTACTTCTTAATGTTGCTTTGACACCTACTAAACACAAAGCTTTAGATTATCGCCGAGTCGTTCGCTGAAGCTGTCAATCGAGGGTAACGTTGTGACGTCAATATGAAAGTCAGAGTCAGCTGTTGTCGATGAATATCTTGAATTAAAACTTTTGTTCTTATAATTAATAGTGTTCTATGTTCGTGCTCAGTTTTAGCAGTCTTAAATAACGACCCTAATTAGAATTGTCGGACTAGCCAGTTTGCGCTAATGAATTTCATTTTAAGCATTAAAGTTGTAGAGCTTTGTGATTCCATTGATTACCGTTCTATTATAGTTACTTGTAGAGTGTGTGGACGAAATTATAATTAGCTCTCAAAGAACACCCTCGTGGAGTAGACACGTTGAGTTAACGTGTTTTGCATGGCAACTGAAGCGCAACGGAAGCCCATTTTCTCTCTCCAATTACAGCAGTATATCAGCACACAGGATTCATATTCTAGAGACATGAGAAGCTGTATAAAATTGGCTGTGTTAAGTATGCAATCAACATAAAATAAAATATTTTAAAATGTTGTATGCGAACGACTAATGAGGATGTACAAAATACTAGATTTTGTACATTTCTGAATAACAAGTTATGAAGATTTACTAATAAGATTTGGCCCTAATCTCTCGTAATTATTTCAAACCAATATAAGAATTAACATGTTTTAATAATTAAAACAATAAACCTATCATCACTGATATGCTTGAATATCATTGTCTATAATCATCTTACGTATTTGTGCTGCTCGTCATTAAGAAACAATGGTTGTAATTGAAAAATGGTCGATCAACATTGCGGTACGAGTACCTACACACATAAAATGATTAAAACATAATAAGAGCCGCCGGAGCTCACTAAGTTTTCAAACTAGCTTTTCAAGTGCAAATTGAGTTGCGTAGCAAACACCTCACGGTCGATGTTTTCTGAAGAAACTAATTACTAAGTCTAATTACTTACAAATAAGATCATGTAACACGTAATGCTGGGTAGTTTATACCTTTGTAAAGTTGTACGCCGTATTTTCTAACGTAGCCGTCGTTTACATCTGTCATTGGAAATCAAGACTAATGATTGTTGTAAATAATTTATTTCGCCAGTTCTAAGTATAGTTTTAAATAGTTGTTCCTTTTAATTATTGTTTGTACACTTTTCCAGTGATTTTTACTAAGTAGATAATATACGCACGAGCACAAAAGGTTATTCTAATAAGGGAATGAAAATGTTATTTCTATGCGGTAATTGTTGAATTTTCTCGGTAAACTCAAACACAGGAATCTGTGTCAAATGAAAAATAATTTTAAAAGTGTAAAAATAATCCTCATAAGAATGATCAAATAAAAGCCTTTGGAGCAGACTTATGTATGTCATAGGCATATCTAAGTCTGGTCCAAAGGTGACCAAAATTTTTATGTACGTAAACGGTAAGTGTAATGGCTTAATCGTGATGAAATGAGGCGTCATCCTTACCACAAGGTTGAGGCCGTGTTTGAAGATTTCGTCATAATGATAACCTACTTCAGTAAAGACTCACCAAGCAATAAATTACCTACAGAATTTAAATAAGCATACATCTATGCGTATAGTGAATTGAAAAATAAACACCAGTAAAAAAATGTACGTCATGAAAAATGAAGACCCGATTGGCGCAGTGGCTAAGTGATTGAATTGCTGCGTTAGCGCAGCAGGTTGCGGGTTTGATTCCCGCACGAGACAAATATTTGTGCGATCCGCAGATGTTTGTCCCGAGTCTGGGTGTTTGTGTATGCGATATTATATGACTGTGAAACTCACCCACGATAAAGGAGAAATTCCTAGTGTGGGGCTAGGTTCTTTTAAAAAAAGAAATGAAAAAAAGAAGCATTTAAAAAAATGTATGAAGTAACATGGGTCATCCTTTAAATCGTTTTTTAAACAGTCTACAACTCACGAGCTTATAAAATTCCTGTACCATGTATAATAAACTATCGTGACCGTGCAAAGTAAACAAAATGCCACTGCGCCAGTTTGGCTTATGCTAGTCGGATTCAGGCAAGAGACTAGCTACTAGATGCGGCTGAATATCAAATAAGTATTTTGCATAAAGCCACTGGCGTCTGATCGTCGCGTTTTAGACCGACGTCCGTGGGTTGAACGCTTAAGTAAGACTTCTTGCTTTTGAAAGATGCTTCGTATTTTTTTCTATATCTTAATTTGGATATAAAGATATATGTACATACGTTACTCTATCTATCTTAGATTTGAGACCATACATTTAATTCAAGTTCAAATGTTGTTCAAACATCTTTCTTATAATGTTTTCATACAATAAATATGGCAGAATACAGATAAGAGGTGGTATTATGTTATTTATCCAAGAAAAACATCTACAGCCCCCTTACCATGAACTCTTAAAACAGGACAGTTTACTATGTGAAAGCGAGACGCCGCTATGTGCAGTGTAATGCGGCGTCCCGCTTTCACACCGTAAACTGCCCTGCTTTAAGAGTTCATGGTAAGGGGGCAGGTCGCTCAAACATTCGACAGTCGATGCTTCCAGAATATTCTACCAGAATAAGTAGTCGACATAGAAATAATCCTATAAATTAAAGTGTCTATGTGCCCGCTATATCAGGCGGAGAACTCAGGCTTCGTTAGCTGTGAAAATATTGGCTCTATACGTCAACCGAGCGTTAATGGGCAGCGATCGTCTTACCGATCTTGATAGCTGCTATATTTCCTATTGCTGCGGCCTGAAATACACTTTAGGATCGAGATTTGATACATAATAAGTACCAGAATAGAAATACGTGCCTACAAATTGTACGCTTTTTCATAACCTGTAATTTCCGAAGCCTGAACCACTTATTCTTCTTCCATTTCATTTATATGTAGGTATTTAGCCTATGCCATTCATCAAATCTAAGTTCATGGGATCTAATTTACCTAAAATAAAATATGAATATTTGCACATTACTAACTACGTACGCGCAGTAACTAAGCACGACGTATACACGTACGCACGTATCATGTGTGTAATCTACGTAAGCAGAAGTTTCAGAGACTTAACAGTCGACGTAAGTGTCGGTACCAGGATCAATGTTTGTAACTCAAAATTCCTTTTAGTTACTCGCCAGACTGTTTAATTAAAGTACGACATGAAAGATTCATCGATGCACTTTAAAGCGGAATGGATATGAATGATTTTTTGCTGTGCTTCCTTATTAAAAGTAAGAAGTTATTTGAGAAAGGTGATTATTAAGGTTTTCCATAAAACTATTATTTCATTGAAAGGTCTTCTCCATCCATATTCTCCTATAAACCGTGTAGTAAACTTTATTAACGTCCCATCACACGTGCCAGCAAATAAATTATCGACGCCAACTCTGTGATGCTTCTCAGGTAGGTACTTAACAGACTCGAATATAATAATATATCGATATAATTAAATCGATTTTAATTATATCGATGTTTCGAGAAATTAATTAGGTCAAACACACACAGGGTGTGTTAGAAATGCAGACCGTGCAGTCATCGTACAGCTGGTGGTCACACCAGGACACCTGAATCACTGCTTTGCATATTGACTCACCTTGTGCGCAAGACGAGCTTACCATTATGACCCCTGACAGTGACTCACTTATACCGTCACTGTCTGAGAATACGAAAAGCTTACCGTTACGATATTTGTTAGTGGAAACCGTTTCTGGGTTTTGTCATGCAGATTTTGTAGTCGACTATTAATTTTCCTCTTTGGAATGACTAATCCTGTATGCAGATTTTTAAGCTTTTAATGGATTCTCGTCAATAATGCAACATGTGGGAGAGTTTGAACGGCTGTTGTATGAACAGTGCCGTTTTAATAATCTAAAGATCTAAACTGAATAATCCGAAATATTTTCAGGCACATCCTTTCTGAAAAACATTCGAAACAGTGATTTCGATTTAAAGCTCTGAAAAATAAAAACAAAGTAATCAGATTTGTAAAAAATTGTATATGTTATTTTGGAGGGTAATTCCTATGAAATTCAGATAAATAAGGGGTCTATTAGGCCTTAAGTAGTTTTATTTCATCGTCAATGATGTGAAAGCATTCGTTACTAAACTGCAAAGATTGCTCTAACGCTGCAAAGGATTGTAATTAGTCTACACGTCGCGCCGAAGTCGCTAACAGAGTAAGCTAAACTAGAATTAGTGTCAAAACACTATTTCATCACATCCAGTGTTCAACTAAGTTTCTATGTGTATTTGGTAACAATTAGTTGGCATTGTGTACTGTTTGATGCCTTAGCTTTGATGAATAGCTTTGGATGGTAATTCGAGATTGATTTTGAAAATGCTGTACGTTTGTGTCAAATAAATTTTATTGCTCTTGAAATTCAATTAATAATTATCTATTTGGCATGTAAACAAAATATAATTAGAAGTAACGTATATCTAGTTTATAAAATTACAAGGAGTATAAAAGTTTTCAATCTTTATTTTTACCTTGTATAAATATAGATACATAGATCTGGGGGCACGGCAGTGTCACCGCCAAGTCGAGCAAAAAAGCGGCACGGCCGTACCATCCTTTTCTCGAATAGAGTTTACTACACAAAAGCTTCAACATTTGTAGAAGCAAGAACATCGATGTACGAATTACGAATGGGTGATAAACGACGGACGTGTGAAAATATGTTCGTGCCAGTCTATCGGTAACACATAGCTTTCGTTAGTCGAAAGAGTTACGAGTATGTTAGGTACATCTTCCAAACTTCCAACGGTACAAACGGTTTTTAGTATCTACTACTGTTCTAGTTCTACGTTTGGCTTGGCATTCAGCCTGATGGCTAAGACTGTATATAAATCGGTATTTGAAAAGCGAATATCGTCTTATCTTCACAGCCCAGCTGGTATGCCAATGGTCCAATACCTTATTTGACACTTCAACAGACGATAGGAATTAATTGTGCCTTTGTTTAATCCAAGGTCGCTCTATCTTTTGCTTTCTAACTCGGATGATAATTCTTATACAATTTTTAGATACTGTTTTTGTTAAAACTTGTATAAAAAGTGAAATCTAGGATGACCTAGCCGGCTGGTGTTATTAAGTAATTTGTATGCGATAATGCCATGGGAACTAGTAGAATTTATACTATTGTTTGTTTGTATAAAATATTTTCTTAGAGCTTCAATTAAATACATTCTAAAATACTCAACTCTAAATTACGAGTACCTACATCAAAACTTTTTCGAATTGAATATTAATTAGCCATTTACCCTCATCAGGCTTTTCATGAGTTATTCTTTTGTTATATGCAAAAACGCCCCACGCCCTCATCCCATCGACATACCTAGATGTGTAACCTTGAACCATGGTGACGAAGCGCCATCGATCGAGGTAAGAAACATAGGTACTCCTGTTCTCATTTGTTCCTTGGATTAATCTCAATCTGGATAGTCTTATAGCTGTTTAATAAAAAGTTTTGTAGCAGTTAAGTTTTAGTATTAGGTCCGTACGAACTTGGAACTTTGTCACACATGTGCCTGCTCTTATAATAATATTTAAACGTATTAATATGATAACTTTATTCCAAAATAATAGCACCTATTCTAATTTAGGAAGGTATATTTACCTACCTAGATACCGGTTGATTAAAATTTAATAAAGCAGTTAACTGACCGAGCATGATAAAATGAAAATGAAAATACTTACTCACATATGTAGGTTGTTTTCCGACTTTGTAAACCACTGAAATGTACATAATTAATTAACATCCGCAAATTCGTACGCTTGTCTAAATATACTTAGAACCTACGGTGAAGGTATTTAAGCGTTTACACGCTAGAAGATACCTTTATAACGTGAAAAGATTTTTGCAAGTACCATGTGGTATTGTTTGTGTGACAAGAAGATAAAAAGCGACTGTTTGTGGCAGACGGTTGTATACAATGGATTGTGTTTTCTCATGAAATCTTAACCAATGCACAGATAAAGACTCGGGTTGTTATAAAAAATAGACATAAACAGGAAAATAATTTAAATTTATCGAAACGCCATGTCCGAAAACTAATAAATACATAAATCATAATATCAAATCTCCGCTACTTTCAGACAACCCTTTTTGGTATTAGCTTAATTCTTAATAGAATCTACTTTAGCTAGCTGAAAGGGTTATTCAATATTCCATATACCTACCTGGTACCTGGATAATTCGTTCAACCTTGAAACTAAAATGTTTTAAAGCCAGCCTCGTGTGGAGATTACAGTGGTACGGACGACGGGGTAACCAATTCGGCGGACCAAAAGCCACAGGTCCCATAAATAATAAATTTCAAATCCAGGCTGCAGCTGTAATAACTCCTTCATATTCACCTTTGAAGTTGACTACGTTAGTAGTTTTTTATTTTGACTCGTGATTACCTTTATAATATTTATTAGTTATCAACGAAGAAGCTTAGGCAGTTGACTTAGGGCCTTTCCTGTGTAACGATTATATGTAAGCATGGAAATATAGCTACGATACTGTAATTAAAAAAAACATCGTAGAAGGGTATTTGAGAAGGTTATTTGTTTTAATTATAAACATAAATTTTAGTAACATATTTGAGGATCCTTACCAGACAAGCAAATATATATTTTACTGTTATAAGCTTGGAAAACTCAAACGCTACCTACGATTCTAAATATTGTTAACCATGTATACCGAAAACATAGTTTTACTAGTCGAAATAATATATAGTTGTATACTCAACTACATATTCGCAATAAGGGCTCCGTATTAAATGACAATGTAATCATACGTGAGCGCGGTACGAGTATGTTATCAGTAGCTTTGATATGTAGATAATAGGTACCTATATAATCATACAAAACTTTATAACTACTGAATATTATTTATTTCTTCAAGTCGTGTTGCCCTGGAGGGAACATGAAGGTAAGTATAAAAAACATGAGTAAAAATATATAAATATATGACTTTTGGTGCCATTTTAGCATGTTGCCCATGCTAAGCTTGAATCTAAATTGATAAAGGAAATTTGAAAAATGATGGACACGAGCGGGATTCGAACCCGCGACCTTCGCCGATCCATACCATTCCAACAGATAATACCTGACGTCACCCTTAAGACGTAAATACGAAAAGGGAACTTGAAATTCGATGGATGCGAGCAGCGACACGGTGGCTCAGTTGGTTAGAGCAGCGCCACGGATCGGCGAAGGTCGCGGGTTCGAATCCCGCTCGTGTCCATCATTTTTCAAATTTCCTTTATCAATCTAGATATATAAATATGTTAAAATTACGCTTCTAAACTTAGAATACTTAGTCCGTTTGTTAAGTGCGTTACTTAAATGTAAATAAACAATTATCATGTTGTTTAAATGACTCTTTTGTTACCTTGCGATAACACATAACACAATAGTAAACATTTTATAGTTAGTAGTCGAAAGTAGTAAGAAGGCTAAACAACACGTGTATTAAAACCATAATGAATTAAAACCACTTACACATGCTTATTATGACACCAATTGTTGTTTAAATAAAAGATTTTATTACTTATGTACATATATTACAGACGTAAATATATTTTTAGTACACAGGTTTGCACATAGGCAGCTTAGATACGTCGCATATACTTAAAACACTCATTTATAAAATGCGAAAGTATGTTTATTACCTTTTCACACCTAAACCACTAAACAGATCATAATGAAATTTGCATAGATATAAAGACATTATCGGGAATAAAGAAAAGGACATTAGGTTACATTTCATCCAAAAGCAAAAGTAGGTACTGTTTCTGTGTCACATTTGTTTTAGGCCACTAGATGGCGCTATATGTCTTTTGAATCATGTAGGCCAATCGAGTATGTTATATACAATATATAACTACCCATCCATGTATACCCGCACATGTAGATATAAATACATAATAGAGGGAACGCGGGAAAATTGATACAAGACGCGGAAATGACAAATTATTACCGCGTTGTCGACGAGGCCGTTATATTAACGTACTGGGGCTGCCTTGTGAGTGGTTACGTCAATATTTGATATTAACTTAAATAACAAATATTGAATTTACCCGCTGTTTCATTGTTTTACGGAGCAATTTTGAACTATATTAATAATTATAGTAATATGTATCTACTGCTTCATGATACCTTTCTTCTTTACTCGAGCTATACACCTTGCGGAAAATACCCGGTCTTTTAAAGGCTTACGTCGGGACACAGGTCCACCACGCAGAGGCCCGTTGAGAACTTTAATCTTAAAAGGGAATGGGACACAGCTAGGGACAACACACAACTGCTCTATATAAGAACAGCCATGAAAAGTACCCAGAAGGTGCAGGACTATTGTGAAATATGGATACTAAAATACTTAATTTGGTCCGTTGTATTGCGATGTTTAGTGGATTCATAAATCATCATGATACCTTATTATTAGTTTTCTATCTATAGCAAGGTCTCTCTATATCCGAAGTCCGTATATCTTCTACCTATATCAGTAGTTTAGGAGTATATAGGGATAAAATGTTATTGAAAATTCAAAACAGCCTAATAACAAATATTACTGACTTCTAAATTAATATTTCAGGTCACCGCTTTTTCGCGTTGTAGCTGGAAGGAAGAAACGGCGCAACAAACTCCCTAGCAACAGATTGAATATAAAATGAAGTAGACAGACAACATAAATAATGGCCGGATTAGCGCAGTGGCTGCGCTAGATGTTTGATCCCCGTACTGAACAATTATTGATAAATTTTGCTGATAAAACTTATAACATTTCTTTCGAGTCTTGGCAAGTACATGCTATTTTTCATGTCTGTACAACGCACCCACGATACAAGCGCATTGGATTATTATTAGAAGAAATAGTTAAAAAGTTTATATTTCATATAGGCTACAAAAGAACAGAAAACAGAAAAGAAATGTTCCGAACGTCAAATCTATTAGGCAGTGTTTGTAATGATTAACCTAAATGACATACCTACTGATAAAATGAAGGTCACTTATTTTTATTTAAACAGTTACCTAAAAGCTCGGTATTAAAAGGTTTTAGAAATAGATGACTGCTAATAAATACTTAAGATCGTTACTTAAGTGGGTAAGTTTTCCAACTTAAGTTAGGCTAAGTAGAACCAATCATCGTTAGTCTAAATGTTTGTTAAGGCTACGAATTTTTCAGACAAGGACCCTAGCCAAGTAGCTAGAAATATAAAATAACAATTAATATATGGAGATGACATAATGTACCGACTATGTAATCAGATGACATATTATGTCAATCCCATAAATTTTTCATTCTATTCGAAGTGTATGTCTAGGGCTCTTTAACTGCAGAACGTGTACTAACAGTTACATTTATTGAGCACCATTGCACGTAACTGTACAGTCTGTACCTCTGCACTATCTTGTCCTCTACGAACTATTGAGTAATCTAAGATATATTATTATTATTACATTAAAGGCAGATAGATTTTTACAAATACCAAGTTCTTTCTGCAGCTGTCTGTCGTGATGTTACTAATGAAATATAAATTATATTGATTAAACGAACTGCAATCTTCGCAATTATGTCCATCATTTATTAATCTATTCTTTAAACAGATGTGCAGCACAACAAAGTCTATTTATTGTTATTTATCAGGCACAATTCATAATAAAATAGTAGGCTATCAGAACAACTGAGAAATTATCTACGTAAAATTACATCACATTGGTACTGTCTGGATTTAACTTATATAATATGACCTTGGCCATATTTTTTAGTAGTCCGCCTAGTATATTCTAAAGCCATTATTTTCCATTAAAGCCATTATAAAAAATGGTAGCGGTTCTTGAGACAATGTGAACCTGCAATCCTCACACAATAAAGATGTTATTGCACCAATTGCTAGTGAAGCGTGAGACGATGATGGCATATTACACCATAAGCGATCATTATTTACGGCTTGGTCGATATTACTGACAGACCGAATTGATGGTTTGATATAAATCTATAACGCGTGATAACGCCTTATAATATTGGCATTAATTTTTAGTCTAAGAAATGATGACGAATGTCATAGACACTTGTGATCTCCGAAGGGAATAGCTGTTAATTTTTTTCTTTATGAATGAGTGTGTACTGTACATTTCACCGTTTATCATAAGAACCTGACGGCGAACCTATTACCATTTATCGGGATCACAGTCGAAGATATGCCTAAAAATAAGGAGCACATTCACACTTTTGCTTTATCCTTTCAGAGAGTTTAGTCTTAAATTGTATATACCTTCCGTATATATAAAACCGTTAGTTATTTCAACCGTCGCTTCACTTCTACAATTGTTAGTATCTGCATAATGGACCGTGCGTAAATAAATAATTTACGCACGGTCGCAACAATACCGCGCGTCACGAGAATACTAGTTCTTACATAGTCTGAAATACTACAATTTCTTGCTGGTCACGTCATTGAACCGTCGATTAAGTCCAGTCGTGATCCATTGTAAAAGGTACGTCAGGTAATTACGAACCTATCTCTGTTGTTGCAATTATTACGATCTTACTTCTGCCAGCAAATAACAGGGTTTCTGTCTTGTTGTTTCGTAAAACGTATGGCGAAACCACAATTCTATGCGCCATTTGTTTATTCAATTAGTATTGTTGATATAACAAGGGTGTGAAATTGTTTCTTAAATATGCGCCGTAGGAGTGCGTATAAAGTTTGCAAAACAAATAATTTGGGTGGCAAACAGTGTAACAATAGTTTGAATTGTTGTGCTATGACTCATTAGAAGCTTTATCGAAGCTACTATATTGTGGTAAATATTAAAACTTTCCCTTGATACTCTTTCCTTTGAGTTAATTATGTTTAAAAGCATTGCGTGTAAGAACATAAGTAACATACGTATAGATATAGAAGAGGCACAAAATGGCATGTACCTACCTGACTTATAGAACACATTTGACGTTACACCATTTTTTATTCGGTGCATCTTGATCCAAAAGCCCCGCAACGAACCTAACAACCAACCTTTTTCTCAAAGCTGTTATTTTTATTGTAGATATAGCTTTGCCTTTTAGAACAAGAAGAAGTAAGACTATCCTACCTGCCAACAGCTGAATAGGAGGACCGTAGCGACAATCATACGAACAAAAAGTTTTATTAATAAAAAGTTTTACGCCGCCTCTCCTATCAGTCGTAAAAGTCGAGTAACTGTTCTATAAAAAGATCTCTATTCTCCTAGATAAAGCTATTAGCCATACGTACTTGTAAAACTTTACATACGATGCTGTTAAGACGTTTTACGAGTATTAAACCCCGTATACTTTGCCAAACTTTTATTTTACTTGACCGCCTTCCCACATTATCTTAACTAGAGTATAGTTATACTATAGTTTCCACGATCAGTTGAATGTGGAAACTTGAACAACCATTAAAACTTTTAAAGTACGCAAATAAAATCAGCTAATAAAACGAGACGTTTGTCTTCGCAACGAGTCTGTAACCTTTGTTAGTTATTCAATTTACACGGAGTGCTCTCCACTATAATGAGTTTGTTAATTAAAATTTCGAAATACGCTAATTAAGAAGCGGCCCTAGTCGGAAACTATCTCATTAGGAAAATAGATTTACGTGTAGGTACTGCAGAACTGCTAAAATAATGTAATCACATCATTTATTACGTACTATACGTATACGTATATATGTATGTACTCGTTCTATTGTGCCTTTAAACGTAAAAAAAGCTTCAGTTACAATTAAATATACCTATATAGGTAATCATACTAATTATTATTTTAAGTACCGACTGAATTTAAATATTCCTCCATCCTTTTTGTATAAAAAGGAAAGAAAATTATTTTACGCCCGGAGTTTCATTCGAATTACTAATGAGAAAAACACTTCGTTCTGAAAATTTTCAATACTTTACGATTATTTCACGTCACGTAGAATATTAAATACATTATCAAATCATTACAGATTCAATGTTTTTGTAAAATATGGAATACATATTACATTTATTGTAACACAGACTGGCATTACCAACTCTAAATTGGATAGCAAAAAATAAAGCGGTATTATTTCGGACCTGCTATTGTTAATGTAACAATGGACTTAGTTTTGGTTCGTTAGGCATTATCATTATAATGATCGCAGGTCTAAGAATAGTGGCACGAACTACAGTTCTAGATAATCATTAGAATTGCAAAAACAGTAGGTAGGCTACGAGAGTAAATTCATAGAATATGTGAACACGTCAAATAAACATTTCCTGTTTATTTGAAAGGAGTAATTAAAATAAGGAAACAAACGGTCATTCTTGTACACAAGCAATCACATCTCATCGCAAACGAATTACGTTAATTAATGTGTCATGAATTTTTGATATCGTCGGGTGTTGTCTCATTATATCTTCGTTGTATTTATTTGGATATTTACAGCAAAGTTATGCAGCAAATTTCTGAGCCGAATATTCATTAAAAAGGTGTATATTATCCCTGATTTACATAACACCAAGGATGAAATAAAAGGAAAGGAGACAGCCTATTGCCTCTACTTTTTCAATACCAACCCTAGCTTGGTATTGAAAAAGTATTAGATTTTTTTTAAATTTAACCACGCGTCTGTAGCTTTTACCTACAATGAGTTCAAAACAGACAGAAATCGACAAAACAAATAAGCAACGGAGTGAAATATACATCCCCGACTCACAGTAACGTCCAAAATTTCGTCCCGCTATCTTATTACACGATAAACATGGTAAGTGCGACGATGTTAGGAAAAGAGGAAGCCAAAAGTTAGTAGCCCAGCTTAAAAGGTATTAGGCAACCATTCCGCTGTCGCTATGCAAATTAATGCAAAACGTAGGTTTTATTTTCGCAATCTCATTTCAGCATTTACGGTCCTGAGAAAAACATTTAGAAAAATATTTTTCAAGCGCTTCGATGCTTGCTTAGCTTTTACTAAACAACTTATTATGATTACGATTAAATCTTAGCACTAGGTAGGTGGCCTGGTTTTTGACGATTCATTTTTATCGAATTGTGCTATCTTTAGTTATTAAACACGTGCAATTTTGTATTTAGAACTAATTAAAATCTTACGTCGGGTCTTTTTCTTCTATCGTGCGTTTTGCTAACACGAATGAATAGCTAAAGTCTGTAAAGCATGAATATTTATATCATGCAAGCATTTATCATAAGCGCTAATGTTTAAGAAATAGGATCCCTCAACAATAATTCAGATAATGCAATTATCAATATGCAATAAATGTTCTATTAAAAAGCTATAAACATAAAAATAGTAATTACTCAAATCTCCGATTGGCGGCGACAGGTTTGTCAATACCGGAGGTCGATTCCAAAACCAATTACTCGCCGCAGTTCAAATAAGACGTATTTCTTTTTGACGTGAGCCTTGTCCTTGCTTACTACCGTTCACTGTAATATCATAAATCTATATTATTATTGTATTGGAAATGTTAGAGTGACCAATTCCAGTCCGCTGTAATGAAGCGAAAATAATACAAAATGTAATGACGTCAGCGGAATAACTTGCGTCAATTTATTTTGTATTATGTTAGTAGCGCGTGTATCATTCATATCTGCGTAAGAAAACGCGCTGAAGGCTATGCCTATGCATGTGTTTACGTACCATATTTAAATTGAAGTAAGACTTGATGAGGTACCAACCTACGTATGAATACATTCATCATCAGAAGTATATTTTGCACTCTTAAGAATGAATAACAATGTAACAAAGTCTTTCAACTCATACAAAGTAGTACATATCAGGAGTAAGAAAAATCCATGGTTTTCCATGAATCCGTAGTATTATCTAAATACTTGTCTGAAATAGGTACAATATTTACTGAATTTAAAATTCGTAGCAATTTTTTTCACCAAATTAAGTTGCGAGTGAAAATGGCTGACAGTTAGCCGCAGACCAGCTTCAAGCTTAGTTACCTCCACTAATGGAGAAATTTCGTTCGGACCAGATTAGTACGAGTGTACTATGTAAATCAGAATACTTTAGAGAAATATAAAACTATATTTGAAGGATGAAGCTTCGGTATTGAGTAAAACTGATGCGAATTAACAGATTAAAATTAAATCCGTCTTTTTTATTTCTACAATACAGTGCATCTCAACATCTACAATGCGCCAACTCTTGTAATACCTATCGTATTAATACAGTTTAAAGTCATATAAGTTATTTTTTCTGATTTACAAAGTGCTTACCTAACCACAGAAGTGTATTTTTTTAATTTACCTATGTAATGTATGAAAAAAAACCTAAACGAAAATCCCAGTATC
The DNA here is from genome assembly GCA_905340225.1 of Abrostola tripartita. Classification (NCBI taxonomy): domain Eukaryota; kingdom Metazoa; phylum Arthropoda; class Insecta; order Lepidoptera; family Noctuidae; genus Abrostola; species Abrostola tripartita. Next base: position 6,843,748 of record HG996494.1, read on the forward strand.
TTCCTAGATATCCAAATAAAATAATTACGGAACAATGAGTTATGAAATAGCAACAGCCATCGGAAACCTAATAAACCGAAATAAACTAGTTAATAATACCTACATAGTTGTAAAACCTTGCTTAAACAAGTATTTCAAATGATCTTACTTCAAAGGACCTTAGTAATCAATAAAACGTAGTAACATAAATAAAACGTAGTAATATAAATAAAAATGTTTAAATGTTATGGATGATACTTAAATCATAGTTTCAAGTTAATCTTATACTGGCTGTGCAATTTCATGCGGCTCCGTTCGTATTTAATAAAGTTTTCTTTGATTTCCGACTTCACAGATTTTATCAGCCTAATTTAACAATCAGGCTATTCATGCTAATGTACTATGTAAATTAATTGAACAACATAATTTCACAGTTACATGTCTGTGTAACACACATAGGACCCATGATAAAATCTGAGTGTTTTTAGGTTCTAAAAAACATTAGGTCGGTAGGTATTATTAGAAAAGGATATCCATTTCTCATAAATTAAATCCGTTTCCACAACAAATAAGAATTTAAATAGAATCTTTGATTTTATTAAATATCTACTTCAGGATGCATAAACAATTTTTTTTGTGCACGTAGAAAATTACCATTTTAGATGACTTTTAATTAATAGGCTATATGATACCGGAGATGATTGCTTGTGATAAGCGCAGTTAATGCTTAATGATCAATAGGATTGCTATCTTAATTGATTCCGCCACGAAAAAACGTGCAGTGTTTGAAGCCGGCTGTATACCATAACGATTGACGCAGCTTCATTAAAAAGGATTTCCTTTTGCAACAATAGACATAAATAAAATATTTACGTATAAGCTATCTGAATTTAATGGCATACACAATATGTAATTATAAACAAATTGGTTACACGTTTAGTCGATTAATTTTCTTCACTTAGCAGCAGGTCTCTTTCACTCGCTACACAATATTTAGTACTTACTTATTATAAGTTCTAGTATACACCTGCACTGTAATGTTTTGTAATTCAAGATTTCCAGTAAATTTTATTAGTTTCGAGTAAAGAAATGCTTATTTTTTTACAAAACTTCATTAATTTAACATGACTTGATGACTTGACTGATGAACAAGATGGAAATATAAGAGTTAAAACAAGATAATTTTATGATTTCTATTAATTTCTCTATTCTATGTAATTTTTATTAGTTTCTAACCGCTCATTTGTGAAACAATGCAACTGTAATAAATAATGTACTTTTAATTCGAAATTAATAATCGATTCTAGTTGTTGACTCTTTATACGACACATTATTATAAGTACTTATAATCGACGCTTGTTGTTGACTCTTTATACGATACATTATAAATCATGTTTATGCGCAGACAGCTACAAGCAAGTTCATGTCAAATAAAACAACAAGACAATTCGACACAAAGTACATTTTGTATTTGAGATCGTTATTAGTGATAAGACCGCCCATTGCAAAGCATTTAATATTGGTAAGTTACACGTTTTTTATTTATAACTATTTATATAATTGTATTGATGCTAAGTATACAGATAAAGCTTAAAATGGTTATTGGTTACACACGAAGTCCTTATTATATTAAGAATATTTTTAATAAACATGTTATTACCTATGTTTTTAATTTTGTTCAATTTGTAGGGACATTGTGTACCTACGATAATTATTTTTACTTTGTTGTTCGCAGTAGGTACCTAGATAATTGTATAATATGTGTATTTTTATTTTATAAACTGCACCTTTAACAGTTGTTATTTTAAATTTATTCATATTCTTTCAAAAATAAAGTTATATATAAATAGGTATTCATTGTTCGTGACCAAAAGCTTTAAAATGTTTTGTAATTAATATTTAAACCGTGAGCAAGCTTGCCTTATCAAACTGTGAGATCGTTCAATCTAAAATCAAGTCTAAAATGACCTTTTTTTGTTATTTACTATATGAGATAACCAAAGGAATTATTGCAATGATATTGAAATGCAAAAGCTTTTAAGGTTACTTCATAAGCTTGGTATTCATTGTTATTTTATATAGATACTCAACGTTACAGCCTGCTAAATACTAAGTAATCTTAGCTAAAGTAAGGTCACTTTATAGTATTAATCGTATAGCAAAATAACATTGGGTATTAACTGGGAATATTGCTACGACCTAGACTGATATTTACCAGACGGAATGCTAGAACAAAAACAAATATATGTATAAGTATAATTACTAAATCTTAACCTATAACTTATATAATGGGTACCTACATATGTTATAGTATAAGTTGGTTAATAAATAAATAAATAAAATACCTACGTAGGTATCTTAGGATTCATTCCACAAACAACAGCACTAAGAATAACAATACAGAATTCTACCTAACAAGGGTACCAACGATTATAATTTGTTATTTAGATAGTTTAGGTGAATTAGTAAATAGCCGGTTTTTATTATTTGCATGTTTCAGTTATAAATATTCATATGTCACAAGAATTTCTATCCTTGTCATGTCATAACGTTTAGATAATAGTGTAATATTATATTTATCTTTATGAGCCACAGCATTTGTAAAAGTAGATACTTTTGATCTTAAGTTATTGCGGCTATAGAAAAAACTAGCTAAAAATCACGTCGATTTTCCTTTAAATTTTGATCTGTTCTGTTGATCATAGCAGCTAGAGACGTGCTATCGTACTCTACAAAATCTTAAATACACTTTTCTTAAAGCTTTTTTGGGGTAGGACTTCTGCACCATTCTTTATATTTGTATTTTCGCCCCGAGTGTTGTGACACCGCACCGGTCGCAACGTTTGCTCCGAGCTTGAAGCGGCGAAGACCAAAAGATCTAAAAACAGGCGTCTGCCTTTTATTTATCTTGTCTTCTACTAAATTCATAATAAAAACTTTTGTTTTTTATGGTTAGGTTAATTTCGAAACCGATAACGATAGCAGACTCGCCTGAAGTTGATAATAATATATCTACTTTTATATTTTGTTGTCAGGCAAGTGCGCATTTTGATGGGACGTTTTAGTTTGTATTTTTGTGAAAACAATCTTAAAGAAAGCTAATAATTTAAGTAAATAGATTGTACACTCTTACATGAATTAAGGGAGGGAATACACATAATTGACCACATCGAAGTTGGAATTGGATGTTACGTTACATATCCTTGTTAGTTTAATTGCACTCGAGTGTTTAGCAAGGATCGGTCAGTGTTGGAAGTTCTTGATTAGACATGTTGAACACAAACGAAACTAACCACATCAAGAGATCTTTAGTAAAATCAACAGAGCAAAGTGAAGCTCTTTGAAAATGCAGTGAATTAAAAGACGAGTACAAGAATTTTCATTTGAGGCATTCCCGAGTGCTATTAAGGAAATCAAAGTGATTTTATTACAGTGAAAAACAATAAAAAAACAAAACTGAGTGCACTGAAGGCCTGCGGTTGTTTAATTTCCTTTGTTACTGTCTTATGATCGTTGTTCGCCGTTTTTCTTCTGGTTAAGCTGCTTTCCAATAATAAAAAGTGGGCGCTTTTTTCGCTTTAATTTATACTAAAAGTCGATTTAAAACGTAATAATAATAAATATAAACTCAAAAGATCTAATTTCAGATTATTCACACAAAATTACATGACAACAGTAAAGCTTATCGCAATTTGTATGGTTAAGGAATCTGCATTAGTCTTCTCAAAGCCGACAATAAATAGGCTATCCCTTTTGTGGATGGTCGTAAAAGGTTATTTAGGTTCTAATTAAGTAGATGCAATATCCTCTTGCGTCCATCGTATTAGTTTACCGCCAGCACACACCAATCCACTTGCTAAGCTGTGCAATTAATACATGTTCCTTCAGAACATTTCAATGGCACAACTTACTCAATCGTTTAGTCTATAAGACGGTCTGACTCTTCGTATAGTGGCTTCTAAGTTATTCTTGCATATTATACGATAGAATTCAGGAATGCATGCTTTGTTTTCCTTTATTTGCCATTCATATTTATAGTGGCATGCTTAGCATATTTTACTGTATATGATACTTATTATCTCTATATCCGCACATACCATTTTTATATGCATGTTTATAATTATAAACATTACACTATATTTAAAGAGGTGGCTATTTCAAAGACACAGTTGCGACGATAAAACCATGTTATTTTCAGAGAGATCATTTTTAGTGTAATCAAGAACATAAATAAAGAAATATCTTAAATCTCCAGGTATCAAACGTACTATCCATCTTTATAGTTTGGAAAGAAAGCAAACGAAATGAATTGAATTCGTTCACTCAAGGCGTTTACCGTCTTAAAAGGAACGAAGCAAAATAAAACCATTTTAAAGCATCTTGCCGGCTGACAATAACTTAGGGCCCTGATTTTAGACACTTTTATTTGTAATTTAGACGTCTCAAGCATTCGTGAAGAAAACTGTGAATGTTGTTAACAAACTTCTCCTTATAAATCATGAGATTGTTTGCGTTTAAATTCGTTGTGGTTTCCAAGAAATTTGAACTTGCTGAGAACATCTCAGTTTTCAGCGACGCGCTGCCAGTTTTCATGTAACTGTACATTATATTTTAAATGAGTTAAGTTTAATACTTTTTCTTTTAGGTTCGTTTTTAAGTTTTTATTTGCTTTACGGGATCTTTAAATCAACTAGATTTAGGATTTATTTATACGTTTTATCTTTACTCGTTTAATTAAAAGGTGCCCAAGTTGAAGTAAGATAAAAGGATTTTTTTTGTGATTTTACGCTTCAATGTATTTAAAACCAACTAATGTAAGTCAGACAGTTAATGTAATATATTTAGATCAATTATTCAATTACTCAAATAATTGATAGGGCAACAGAATATATTACAAAATATTATACAATATTTTATAAAAGTAGCCGTTAATAGCCCAGCGGAACACGGGTTTCCACTTCAATGGTGACAAGACACAAATGTCGGGAACATTTCAAATAGAAACGATGACACGGCGTTTTGGTTACTGCAGCGTTTAGTAGCACCCAGCAGAATGATAAATGAAGTAAGTTGACGTCACAGACATATATGTAGGTGAAGACTGACGAGTGAAGATAGATGTGTATAGACATAGATTTGATTTGATTGTACTTAATTGATCAATGCGTGTTACTTACCCGACTGCTTTTATTTGTTTTATTTCAGTTACTATTTTCAATCATTGTTGTTATATACCTAATGGTGGTAGGTATTATGCTAATCTTCCACCTAAATATTATGTTCAACAATAATAAGTATAAATTAGAATACAAAGATCCATGTCTTGCAATACTTAGCTAGTACGTACTTAGTTTTTAAACTTTTGACAGTAGATAGTGATAAAGATACCTAATACCTATACATCGGGTCTTATTCGGGCGTAAACGCGTAAAATTGTTAAAGTAATCTGTTCGCGAATGAGTCCTATCTATATCGAACTATATCGTAACCAGCCCCCCTACCATGAACTCATAAAACAGGACAGTTTATGTTGTGGAAGCGAGACGCTGCATTACACTGCACGTAGCGGCGTCTCGCTTCCACATCTTTAACTGTCCTGTTTTAAGAGTTCATGGTAAGGGGGCTGGTCTTGCAGTTCGAATAATAATATGTGAAACAAGTAAAGCTTAGAAGTAAACACATACTCGAACTAGTGTTGCACGCCTCTCTACGTAAACATGACTTGAGTGACACTGACACGATTCTGATTACATTAATTCTAGTTATGCGAACTATTCAAGTTTATCTTTCAATGTGAATTCTATTATAATCCATGAATTTATTTATGACACATTGCTAGAAGTAGGAACATTATAATGTCTCGACATTATCATATAATACTGTAATAAATCAATGTTAGTAGTATGTAGATCTTTTAATTTCATACTAAGCTTTGCAATACTAGCTTTTCAATTCGGTTTTCCTGGCGTTAACGTTGTGATATTATTTTAAATAACGTTTATTACAATATATTCCTAGAAATCATGGACATAACAAAATCACATGAGTAAATAAACGTGGGTAATAACTGACTTAATTATATTCATCGGGCACAAAAGACGGCATCCAATTTTATTACAACATAATGCCAGCTTCATACAAGAGGCTATTCTATACAAAGCAATACAATTACTAGTCTATATTGGCAAGTAGTTCACATGTGTATTATGATCATTCTATAATATATTTTTATGTATAGGCATTAGGTTACGTACGTGATATTTCATGTTTGTGAAACGCACCCACGATACAGGAGAAATTCCTAGTGTGGGGCGACGTTTTAAAAAAAAAAAAAAAAAATAGGTACCTACAACTACGACATAAAATATAGATCATGAAATGAAAGCCTCATTTCCCGTAGCATGCGTCAGCATGCTTACTTTGTTCCTATTTAACTTTGTAACCATTTGTAACCTACCTTAGATGTTCTGAAAATGAAATTATGATTTATTTAAATTGATTTGTTTTTCTTTTAACCAAAAAGCTAGCTTGTCATGTTTAATTGAAAACAAAGTACGATATCACAAGGAGATACTATTTATTTTGTAAAAGTACTTTCTAAGAAATAGGTATAATATGGTAAAAAAATTATAACAAATTTGCCATTTAACTTTTCATACATTTTTATACCATAAGGAAATAGAGAAATACGAAAAATTACCGGAGAGTTCGCTTTAGCCGTTCCTGGTATTTATTATAAAAGCTGGCTCATTTTATGAAACTACTTTTTGTACTTAGTGACATTACGCTGCGTCAACTTTTGGTTTGCGAGATTGCTTCGTGAAACGGTCATTAGGAACACCGGAAAGACGGAAACAAGACCTCAAGACCACCTTAGAGCCTTACAATATTATATACATTTATAATTACTAGGTAGGTACCTAAGGACATGTTCTCTTAACTCTACTTGGCGTACTTGAGAGTATCTAAGTACATGTGTCTGATATTACATTAACGATGAACGATTGAACGCGCCTTTTGAAGATTATGTATAAGTAGTTAAATATATTTTGTATTTTATGTAGGTACGTGTGTACACACATATGTACCATATTAATCTCTGTATAAATATCTTAAGTATAAACTTAGCATACCTATAGGTGTACGAAAAACATAATTAAAGATATAACGTTTGTACCTTGTCGAAATATAAAGCAATCTTTCAGTTGCAAATACACATAAATTATTCTAATTGGTATTATTTATTGATCACAAATATGTAAGTAATAATTTACCCGATAATATCAAACATAATAATTGTTAACAGACAATAGAATCGATATGATCTATAACCACGATTTCCTAACATTCTGTATAACAATAAGGTTTATAGACGTATTTTATTGTAGCATTGTTTTACAATTAGCGGACAGAATACCTTCCTCTTACGATAAGCTGTGTGAGTATCAGACTTAAGGGCACCATACACGGCACGACTCGTCGCCTCAGAACAATCGAAATGACGTGACAGATCGATAGTGTGTGGACCCTTGCTATCGATTGTGACGATTTCTTCCGATTAATTGAAACGATCTATCGCACGCCCCTTGTGTCAAGTGCTACTGAGTCTACTCACTGTTTCGAGGCCGTAGTTCGTGAAGTGTGCTTTAATTTTGAGTGTACTTACTGCGGTTACTTCTCAATGTTAACCGTTAGAATGATCTAAGATTGATTTGAAATAATGGAAATAATACTATATACTTATTGTTTTTGACAGTACCTCTAGTCAGTTATTTAATTATGAGAATCCAGACGGGTTTTTAAATCAAAGCTTTATTTTATATCAATATTAGTACAAAAGGATGTATTCATATCGGAGTTAATGTAAATATTAACATAATTTACCCCTTTAGAGATATGTAGACTGGCGCCGTCTTAAGAGACAACTCAAGATTCTCACACTTTATTTGCAGCTCTTAAATGTAGATTAAGAATGTAAAGTAGGTGTGGTTTAATATTATATGATGCGTCAACATTTCTATCAAAGGATCAAAGTTGTTAGAGAGTTTAGTCCTTGAGAATATACCGCAATTGAGTAAACGTGTGATGTTACGCCTTCAATCTAAACAGACGGGCGTTAAACAAGGAGGTACAGGCACCCTTGTTGTTGATATAGTACTAGCTGTGTAGGTAATTGATGCTGACACTATGTTCCACCTCCAAAGATAATTAAATAAAGAGCACCCTATAGATCTCATGGTAATGAAACAATTTGCAGAACTTTTTGTTCTAACTGTATTTCCTAAAACTGCCTCGTTGGTCTAGTGGTCGCTAACGCGACTGCTCAGCAAGAGGTCCTGGGTTCAAATCCCAGGTCGGGCAAAGTGTTACTAAGTTTTCCATTAGGTAATTCTTAGGAGCAGCACGGAGTCTGGATTTGTGCCCGGTTGATGGCGATAGGCTCGCCCCCTATTACATTGGGACTTACAACATAACTGGCGAAATGTGGGTGTACTATATGTTCACCGCTGCCTACCCCTTCGGGGAATATAGGCGTGATGTTATGTTATGTTATGTTTATTTCCTAAAACAAATACAAAGAGCAATATTAGAAGCAAACACACTGGTTAACAGGTGTATTGGTAGAGTTACCTACCTACCTACTTAGTACGGTTACTGACGATTAATATTTAAACTCTCGTTTCCTGAAGAATTACTTGTTTACGACTCGATTGCCTGAATATCTGATAATTGCCTTAAAAGAAATACAAAAGACCTTTCCTACAATATGTCAACAACAGTCCTAGAACAATGATACAGCAAACGTCACAAAGATGATTTCCTAAGAGTTTTCTATTTTGATACCAATAGTAAAACTTCCGATACAGGTATAAAGTGCCTCGGGTTTATGAAACAAGTAATATCGCGCTGCTAGTGCAATGTGAAGTTTTCTAAGTATTTTTTTGCGTATTCCGCTTTACCCCTTTAGAAGTTGTTATTATGTCCACGCTTTAAAAATACAATTGCTTTTTGTCGGTATAAAATATTTAAGCTTACATAGTTATTTATATTGTTATCGAGGCAATATCCATAATGTTTAATAAGAGAGGAAAGCTACTCTTACTACTTAATAATGTTTGATCCAGTTTGTTTTTTTTTTCTCATTAAAATGTCTCGCGGCTAATAAAGGTTTAGTCGTCAGTAAATACCGGTCACAAAGTATCAATGGATTTTTCATTGAATATTTTTCAGTTACATTTCGTGATTATAATTTGTTCTCAATTACTTCGCGCAGGCTCACCCTATCACACAGCTATATTCATACGCAATCAATAGCTGTGCAACACTTCAAATTACCTGTATCGATCTTATTAGTCTAATCTGGTAGACTAGCCTTATAAAGGAGTTTATAGCACTAAGACAAGACTGTAAACATTGCACTGGAGGGAACTAACATTCTAATAGGCTTATGGCATTCAGGACTGATGGCCTATCATGCTCTACGAAGCACATAGTACTGTGTATGTTTATATAGGGCATCTATCCTGCGCTTGATAGTGACAGCGTGGCTTAATCTGAGATTGATCTATCCGGAGGCAGCCACCTAGACGGGAACCCTTACGTGCGTGTATTTTACGCTGACTTGCCGCCCACAATGTATCTACCAGACTGATGTAAGTGGATTAATTAGCAATACGGTTGCACCAAATAGTTTTTATTGATAGAGGTTCAATTTAGAATAGCACAGCCTTCGAATGCTCGATAAAATATTTAATATTTCAAATAATAAAATACTACGACCAGTACTTAAATGTACTTTTTTATAAGTTAGAAGGTACTATTATGATCATCTAGGCATGATCTTCTTAGATGTAAAACCAAACAAACTTATGTACCTACAAGCTTTTGTTTTTAGTATACGGTAACAACGGCATAGAAGGTATTTAAGGAAAGAATAACAGCAGACTGTTCTTTGTAAAAGAAAAAGAATATAAGCACAATTTCTTGCATCCCCTAAGACGTATAAAAGAAAATTTAAAATTTCCTGTTTGTTTTTCCGTCTGTAGTAGGTACCTATGTGCGCGGAAGTTTCGACTTGGTACTAATGTCCCAAGAGTAAACTTCATTCGAATTACATGTGAAAGTGTCTATAGACCGTATTTATGTAAATATGTGCGGATTTTATGTTTGTTTGGTGGAACCAAAATGTGATTCTGAAGTCGAAGGAGAGTATCGAATGGTTATTTACCTTAATTAAAACATTGATCATGTGATACAGATTTTGTAAGGAAAGGTTTAACCTCCTATTTTACCAACATATCGTTTTGTTTCATTCTCGCTTCATCATGCACAGTTTCGGTACTAGCTTAAAATATATCAGTAAGTAAAAAAATGTAAGCAGTGTGTACATTTAATTCCATTTTCATGAATACAAAAACTACTAAATCCTTACGCAATATTATGACTTTAAACAAAAAACAGACGAAAATCTTTAAGTAAAAAGGCACCGTTAATGCGCAGCACAAATTGAAGTTAATTAAAAAACACTGTCTCATAATTCCTGCTTTCAAAAAAACATTAGTGAGAAATGTCTTGGTGTAATGGTTTTACGCTTCTTAGCTATGTATTGTTTATTTGAAGTTAAATTGTGTTTTAGGTTTCTGTGCCTTTACAGCAGCTAGTACCAACAATTTAGATTCTTTTAAACAATAATTATTGTGTCATTTCACCTGTTCTAGGTATATTGGTGTTTTTGCTTATCCAAGACTATCCAGACAGATATCCTACTAATCATGGTTGCCGACCGTATTTTAGAAAGGAATAACAAAGAAAGTGCGTATGTGGAAATACGATCCAAAAAGTGACATGACGTACCTACTCGTACTCGATGCCTGGTTTTATACCAGCTACAGCTTTGTGTATATAGAAAATGGTCCGTAATTACCCAGGCTACCACGACCACAGCATTTAGTCAATAATTTGGTATTGATATTCTGAACATAAATGATTTTACTATCTAATCCTGCTACAGATGCCCTCGAGATTCACTAATTACCTACAACGTACATGATTATAATGGAATCATTGTTACGCCACTGACATTGCTCTCGAGATTACACGGCCTATTGTTTTGGTGATTGGCTGCGTTCACCAAAGATAGACCGATGAGATGCAACACCAGGGTTGCAGTGAATTACGAGATGAAATCAAAGTATGTAAATGGATTTAAGAAGCCTTATACTGCATAAGTGTTATTCGATAAAGCGTAACATCACGATTGTTATTTGAACTACATAGGTAGGTACTGTAAACTGAAACTTTTATTCTGATAGTATTTATGAACTGCCTCGTTGGTCTAGTGGTCGCTAAGCGCGACTGCTGAGCAAGAGGTCCTGGGTTCAAATCCCGGGTCGGGCAAAGTGTTACTGAGTTTTCCATTAGGTAATTCTCAGTAGCTGCACGGAGTCTGGATTTGTGCCCGGTTGATGGCAATAGGCTCGCCCCCTATTACATTGGGACTTACAACATAACTAGCGAAATGTGGGTGTACTATATGTTCACCTCTGCCTACCCCTTCGGGGAATACAGGCGTGATGTTATGTTATGTTGTTATTTATGAATACTGCATAAAAGACATAATATAAGATGAAGTGGCTTTTATGCTTCTTAAGTGGATCAGCCAAAAAAAAAAAACGTCCACTATTGAACATAGGCCTCCCCGTTTAAGCGGGGGGTTGCCATAATCCCCACGCTTGGCAAGCGGCTTGGGGATCGCAGTATTGGTGGTGAAGTTTCAGAAGACGCTGCTGCTCATCTTCTGGATTTTCCCTTAGTCGCCTCTTACGACACCCACGGGAGGAAAGGGGGTGGTCGATTCTAGGCCGGATACCACACGGCATAAAGGCTTCTTAAGTGGATAGGCTAGTAATTCTTAGCTTTTACATACATACTATCAAAACTCGTGTAGCTCAATATCGCAGACCATTGACATTAAGTGTCATGGACCAAAAACCTGTTCCTTCTACACACAGGCGAGAACTAAACTTGTTCCAGTAACAAGATCTAATATTTTCCCTGATCTAGTATAAGCAGAAGACTTAGCCATAGGGAAGGATAGAAAAGGAGCCAATTCCCAGATCAACAAAATTCCTTGTCTTCTTCCGCGAAATTTATCAATTGGCTGACACGTAAAAAGATTGCAGTATTGGCATGTTTTGTTCACTACAAAAAAGATGTCACAAAGCATTTTTCTAAGGGACTTTGAATCTTATCGACTTTTTTAGTCCAACTCAGCAAGAATGCTTATTTTATTATTGAATTCCACCACCAAAGCGAGGGACTTTGTTCGACAATATATCCAATTTGAGCGGCTCCTACTTTCCTGAAATATTTTATTTATTGTTTTGCATGATCCTTAACAAAAATCAAGGGAGGATTTCAAAGAAACGGGGACACATCCTATTTTGTGAATAAAAACGTTATAAGAAATCGGCTTTTAAAGAAATCGTTACAATTCCTCATGGTACAACATTCACGTTATACTTTATTTAGCAAGACTTCCACATAATTATGTCTTAATATTATGGGTCTATGGACAAGTAACGAAACCGAAGTATTTTTTATTTGCAAGTATCCTTAAAATTTTATCAGTGTTTAACAAATCCTTTTGTCAAACACACACGAATCATGAATTTATCAAATACTTCCACTACATTCTTCAGCATTATTTATTCCAAACTAATACCAGATCAGTATCATAAATATCACGTAAAAACAAGCAAGCGCCGCCATAATTAAAGGCAGAGGCGAACTTATTCAGGTGAATATTACGCTAAAGGGGTGCCTGAACGTAAATGTATGGGCATAAATTAGCCGTGAAATAATTCAGTGAACTCTGTGGTCGTTCGAAGTGTTTGCTATGACGTCCACGACGCGCTGCTTTGATGTGGTTTTTGAATTTACATTATTGAACTGCATATAAATGTTGTTCTTTGCCTTTGTCTGCCAAAACGTGTTCAGAACATACAAACAATTTTGTCGATGCTGAAAAATGTAAATAGGTTTGCTTGGACCTTGGAGTATTGCAGATATTGACATAAGTAAACTGTAGCTTGCCTGCAAAGGATAGTTGCTGATTACGAAATACAACGTGTGAAAAACCCGTATATAAGAGCCCGTGTTTTCGCTAGTACAGCAGTATGATTATAACATTTCATTTGTATGAAATAGGTAAGTATTCCTCACATGAGTTACCTGAAGTCCTGAACTTAATAGTTATATTATTAAAGTTTGTCATTTCACATAGTTGTATTATTCAATGCGATAGATTATATTTAAAGCAAAACATACAAATTAATAAAAAAATATACATCGTGAAATAAATCAAAACAATACGAGTAGCAGCGATAAACGATTAACGCTAACAATATGAAGTAGGTTAAAAAGGAAAATAACCACGAAGCAGAAACATTGCTATAACATTTTGTGGTCTTCACGTCTCACAGCATCTAATAGCTAAATAAAAGTCGGCCTTAAAAATCAACCCTTACTACAAGTAAACAGTATTCGGTGGTACAATTGGACGACTGTAGGTGCCCTTAGGCTACGTTTACCGCTGTCATGTCTTGGATACGTGACCGTTCTCTACGTACAACCCTTCGTTCTTTGGAGATCACGCTAAACCAAGTTAGTCGCCTCACGAATATCTGTGACAGTCGTCTCAGACAATCTAAAGCCTGAAAAAGACTAATAGTCGTAGTAACCTGAGCATATCGGTTACTTCTAGTAGTTATACTTTACTTCTGTTATTCTATAGTATAATTTATATGACCCGGTTTGCCATAGTCAAATAGGTATTAGAAACCAAGTAATTTAGTTAGTATGTATAAAATATAATAAACTGCTTGAGTTTGATGCTATGCGTGATTTAAGCATTGCCAAATCTCACACAACAAATTTTCTGCATTTAATCAAAGAATCGGAAGGATGAATGATGGTAATGGAACCGTATTTACATAGCAGACGTACACTTGACATATTTTTAATTGGCCAATTTTAACATGGAAGCAGATATAATATAAAAAGGCTACATAATATTTATTGTGGCGTTACGGCATTGAGTTTTATGATTATATTGACCCGTGAGGTAATCATCTTCATTGGACTTAATTTTTGCAATGAATTGATTGAGGTGTTAATTATTCAGCGGAAAACCTGGTGTGGTAATGATGAGGTTTAAAAAACTATAGGCTTAATTTCATAATGATTTAAATGGACAATAGTGGTCATTCGGTACCTAACTACACATGAAATCAACGGATGGATACATCAACTAAAGAAATAAGTTAATTATTATCTTACATAGGTAATAAAATTGTAAAGGTAAAGGTTGTAAAAAAAATGTAGTACGTACCTTATTCTGGTCCGGTTTATCTACATGTCAAAAAAAAACTAAACTTACATATTACATTGGTTTTAAATAACTTACGTAAGCATGAAACTATGTATAACAAAACGAATTCAACTAAACGTCTTCAAAATATCTGAGAGTTCGCAATTGTTAAAATTTATCCGACTGTCACAGTGTCACGTTAATGTAATTTACTTTTGAGATTATAACTTGGTTATCATTTGACTGAGGCAGCAGAAGCTTCTAAGTTAGCCAAATTAATTTAGGTAAATTCAACTCAGTGCAAAGGTAAGGAATATCTAACAGTTTCAGAGATATAGGAAATAATTATTTGCTAGTTAGTAGGTACGTAATATTATATATTTAGCTTTATTTCAGAAAAGGGTAATTAACTAATTAGATATTTTAGTTTTTTTATTAGATAAAGATTATTGTACTTTAAATCTCTTCTTAATATATATGTATGAGTGGCCCTATTGAACTCGCAAGTCGCAATAGTAGTTATAGGGACTGTTAAAAGTCAGATATAACTAATGTCATATAAAATCAACATTGAGAATAATATTATAAAAGTTTGATCGACAAAAGTATATAATAGCATTATTTAGTACTTAATCTAGGAATTAAACTCTACACGAAAGTCGTCTGAATACTCGTGCAAAACGACGTTTCAGGTAACCTATTCTATAGGTAGCTTTAGGTAATACCTACATAATTTTAATTAAAATAATATTTTGAAGAAGTCTCTTCATTTTATTTCACCTATACCTTTATTTTTATCGAGGATCCGTGACAAACAGTCTAAACTTTTTAAAATACATCACTTTTAGAAGCAACTTTGCCATTCGCCAGAAGTTACTCAGACAGTCACATTTATTTTCACAACGTATAAATTAAAAGGGCTCTCTGATTGTAAATGATAAATGCACGAAAAAGAAAGATTAACACAATTCCACAACCTCAAATATCTCTGCTGGATATTAATTAATGTTAGGGAAAGCCTATCAGAATAAAACAACAAAGGCGATGCGGAAAAAGCACTCAGCTGAATTGTTCCGTCAGTCGGAGACCTTATTCGTTTTTGTATTCGGGGATTTTACAGATATAGGAACCTACCAAATGCAAACTACGACACAAACTTGCGGTATTTACAGTTACACAAACTACTGTTTCTATAGTTTCTAGAGTTTGCCTTGGTTTAGTTGTCGCCAAGTGACACTGTTGAACGTGAGGTCCTGGGTTCAATTCCCGGGATGGGCAAAGTGGGTTTTTTCTAGTAGGTCATAATCAGTAACAGCACAGAATCTGGATTTGTGTCTGGTGAATATCTTACCTCCTATTTCACTGCAGCAAAATGTGGGTGTGTACTATCGCACTAATATTATAAACTCGAAAGTTTCTGAGCGTGTTAGTTACTTCTTCACGCTCAAACGGCTTGACCAATTTTGCTAAAATTTAGTATGGAGGTAGCTGGTAACCTAGATTAACACAAAGGGTACATTTTATGCCGAAAAAATGTAGCGGAAAACACCGCGGGGCGCAGCTAGTACAAGTATACCTCTGCCTATGACACCGAATACTAGAGTGATGTTATTTTATTATGTCTTTTGTCTATAGATCTCAAAGCAAAGGTGAGGAATAAATGTACTATCCATTTATCTTACCTTTGCTTTGAGATTTACTTGTACCAATGAGTTGATCTTGTTAATCCTATAACTCCAATTTTGATGCTGATTCCCTGTCCAAATCATCGCGGTTATAGTCATATGCGATACTTAAAAAGCGATAAAAATGGTTTGGTGTATTTGACGCGGCCTAGATTAACCTACTTTTCAACTTTTTGAAGGTATACCGATAGGTTAATAGACTGAGAAAATTGAGATCCTCCTCCTTTTTTTTGAAGTCGGTTAATAATGTTTCGACTAAGTATGTAATATATGACATAAGTATTGTATCAATACCATATTAGGTAGGTATATTTTTTATAGACTAACATTTGGTTTTCAATCAATGACACCAAAATAATGTTATTAAATAAAATATTTTAGGTCTAATTTATTTAAGAAAAACAATTAACATTATACATATACTAAATTTTGTATACTACCTACATTAAAACTAATAATATATACAACATAATATATATATATTTATGTTATCCATTTTGTTTTCTACCTTTTTCAGTGTGGCTACCGAAATTGTTTGAAAAGTAGGAGCTGTAAAATGGCGGCTAACATGAAACATTCATGAGTCGCATTCGTTTCCCCTAAAAATTCAAATCAATTGATTTTTTGACTTGTTACCTTCCTTTGGAATCAATAAAGCTTATCGCGAGGTTACCAATGTGTTCGTTTGAAATGTCGACAGACTTTGATTCTGTTTCTAGGTTTAAAGGATCGTGACTTGTCGTTTTTGGTAAATTTGTACCTGTATTGTACTCTACATATTAAAGGTATGTAGTTCCTCAGATAAAGCTTTACACAAGACACAGAACAATAACATATACTACGTGGTATCAAGAGCAAACTAGTGGTTGACCTATTCATTTGTTGTACGATTTTAAAATCATATCATTAGGTATTCATAATTATTGTCTTAGATTAAAAGACGATATAAAACTTTATATACGAAATTTACCGGTTTTATGTAAAATATACATATATGAACAATATTGAATAGTTAAGGTTGGAGTCCTTCCTCATATTATATTATACATCTATGACAATAAGGAATAAAGTAATTGATATTTTATAGCATACTATGTGCATCTAATACTTAGCAAAACTATTCCGGGTTTTTATATCCCGGAAAACATAATATACAAACCACTAACGTGTTAAATATTAATACCTTGTCGTGATTAATATCGAGTATAAAAGTCAATATTCATCGAAAACTATTACACACATGTTCATGAATTTACAATGCCATGCATAGTAGGTATATGGCTGATCCATAAGAGAACTTTATACCACAACAAACATCAAAGTTACCGCCGCGATACATCATAATCCTTATCTCATACTACCAGACTGTGAAGACAGATGATTGGATAGAAAAGTAAGTACAAGAAAAAATAGAAATCGTAAACAATTTGTTACCTTAGCCTGTCGACGTGCTATTAGTGTCGAGTTATTGATACGTTAATTGAAACACTTAAGCATGTACAGATGAATTATCATGTAACACGTCACGGAAAGTGTATCTGTATATTAATTATTATAAACAATGTCTTTGTGTCTGTACAATATATAAAGCTTCATTCTTCTATTTAGGAACGAATTTAAATCACCTTTTTATTGTGTATGCTGTAGTGTACCTTTTTATTAATGTCTTGTAATTGAGCCCTGTAATTATGTACAAGTTATTTAAATATAGAAAACTAAAGGTTTCCTAACCTTGAAGGAACCTACTCCTGTAGGTACCCTAACCTAGAATGTTTTTTAAAGAATGTGTCTCGTCTTGTCGGTCGGTAATATTACTGATCTGAAGGAAGCGACTGTACTGCCTGTCACGTTTATGCAAATTAATTCCGTTTTCCTACATTACTGGGGGGTTGCGGTAAAAATGTTTATATCTATAAATAGGTATGTGTCTGCTGTCCCATTGGTAAAGACTGATTGATGTTCTTTGATTTGTATGTGACGTGAATGCATTATAAGGTCCACAACGTTAAAGGAATATTAAAATATAATTCAATTAAAAAATCATTTCATGGCCATTAGCAAAAAACAAAGAGCGTTGTTAAGCAATCAGCAAAGCATTACCCATAAGGGCCATGACGTAGTCAGAAAAAATCTGCTGTCAAAATAATATGTAGGTACTGTGCTCATTTGACCCAAAATAATGGTATTAGACACGTTCAAAATTAACATAATATTTAAGCAACGCCATTATTTTTTAATACTTGCAAGAAAATAGTACCTTACTGTTTTTCGTATGCGGGGTTTTAGCCTTTTTTTTTCTTGTTCTAAGCGTCTCTCAAATATTATGTTCACAATATAAACATTGAAGCCAACAACATATTTGGTAGACTTTTATTAAAAAAAGACTTAGAATATTGATACTAATAGTCTGTATCTTAACTAAAATCTACGTATCCATAAATTTTGGTCAAATAAAACATTAGAAGAGCAGTAAAATTTAGTTAAGGTTTATTCTATTAGGCATATTAATTATACGGCAGGAGATCCTATCAACGGGTTTACTGGCAATATAATCCGCAACACTAAACCATTTGAAACGCGGGGAGAGGCAGGGAATACAGAGATTTATTAGCGTTAATTTATTGGTTAGGGTAACCTCAATAATCTAGTAATTTTGTGTGAATTTCTAATTAGCGGCGCTGACGGACCGGAGGATACAGATTCATATTTTTAAAGGGAACCTAAAGGTATAAACATGGCGCACGTTATGTCTTAAACTGAATTATCGTATAACTGATAGGAAATTATAAAGAACACAGTAGGTACAGTAAATTAAAAGGTTTCTTTAATTTATGGAATAGAACACTCACGCACGGTGATTGAAATATGATTGGAGACAAAAGATTCATTTACGCTTAAAACGATTAAACTTCTCAAACATGAACATTTTCTATTTACCATCATCACCATCAGTTTTAAGGTCACCCACTGCTGGGGATAAGCCTCCTCCGTTAAAAGCCACTCTGTCCTCTATTTCTATTTATACATTACAGAAATTATATTTAAAAACCTGTTTCTATTGATCGCTAAATGTCTAGTTTTAAATATATACTCGTACATAAATGATGCTGTTTTAAGCTAGTGGCCTACTTGGCATTCTACGTGAAGTGGCGCAACGGTTCCGTGGCTTATCAGAACTGTGTTTGTTACAAATTGAGCTGCATCCACTTGAATGCAATTTAAAAGCAAGTTGGGTGGCGACGGAACTATATAACTATATTGATGCATTGGTTTGGTGCTTGGATTTCTACGTTTTCGCGACCGAAAATAAATATTGCTAAGTATTTTATGGACCGAATTTATACGCACAAGGGTGGCCAGTAGATATGTACTGTATGCCTATACTTACTTAGATATTCTAAGACGTCACCGACTAACGGTGAACGAAAACATCGTGGTGAGTCCAGAATTTAATTATCTGAAATCCGCAGTGAGCTAGCGTGGTGATCAGTACTCTTTTCCTTTTCTGTATGACTGACTGTGAACGAACAAACAAGAAAGAAGTGCATCTTTTACAAAAATGTAACTTTGCGCTTCCTTAGATATTGTTCATGTGTAACCAGCGAGGTTAGAAGTATTATTCTAAGCTTTAATTTTACGCTCGAGATGAACAAGTAGGTACACACGCCGCGAGTTTTAGATGAGTAATTGTGTTCTCTACATATAGATTTCACTTCATACCATGTACAGTACGATAACAGCTTTTTGGTTGATGATGTCATGTAATAACTATCAGAGTATTCTTATTCCTGTTTATATAGCTAAGCGCTAACAAAACCTTTAAATGAGCAACCCACTAACACACATGTTACAAAGACCAACAATTAAATTTAAATCTTACCATTGATAAGATTTACCAGTGTTCAATTAATAAAACTTAACTAATATCAATTTGTTTGTCATTCCATGCCATCAATCTAACCAGTCGAGCAGTCTTTGAAAATACCTAAAAGATAATACCAACAAGAATTTTATACTTATTCGTTTATCTTTACTTACCTAGGCATAATGCTCAATATTTCAATGAACACTTTCTGGAAATTTTCCTTAACTTAGCAACAGTGAAGCAAGACTGAAACGTTGTATAAGTGCCAATGAACCTTTAATAAAGGGCTGAAAATGTCGTCGCACGCCCTGCGAACCTTTATTAATATAGCCTACTTTAATACGTACCTAGATACTTGAGATAGTGACGCAATTAGCGGCATTCTTAATGTACATATCGTGTTTGATGTGGGTTTTGGGGACACACACTAACTACCTTTCTTTGATAACACATCTACCCTTAACTACCTCGAAGGCATTGTAGGTGGACACATTTCGAGGGTACAGTACATTAAACAAGCATAATAGGCAGACAGCTATTGTTTGTTTTTAAAGAAACACTTACAATGACGTCATTCGTTTCACCACGCGCGGTCTAGTTTGTGTGGAATTAAATTTAGAACTAGATGTGTTAAAAGAAGAAGAAGGTCCTATTCTCCCGTGTTATTTATTTTACCGCGAGTGGAGTTCCTTCTTTCTCTAAGTGAATTGAATTGAATTTACTTAAACGTACTGCTTGTATTTTGTACCCGTTCAAGTTGAAAGTGGTGACGCGAAGTATTGGTCACTAAGTAGTTGAGTTATTTAAAATTAACTTTATTTTAAATCACACTTTAGTTCGAATATCCACTTTGCACTGTATTGCTGGCACATAAATACATGGAAAAATCATTGTTTCTTTTATTTATCTACCGTCATTTTTTAAGATATCTACGTAATTTTTTTTGCGTTCATATAAAACTACGGCGTAGCCAACTCCGTAACCTCGCTACGACTTATACTTATTCAAGTTACAAGATTCATATTTTATGTACCTAATATTTATTTACGTATTAATATTACTTAGTTCCATAATTCAAACAAGAGATCGTTAGCACATGCTTGAGTTACACTTAGTAGTTACGCTATAATGAGTAGGTACCAAAAATATACTTAAGTTACTAACTGATTTCCATTACCATTTATTATTTTTATACACTATGAAAAGGGTAAAGTGTTCGTAGATCAATGAGGTTGTCTATTGATAACTTTAAATATGCTCTCGTTATTAATCTTATTACTTACAGAGCGCACCAGTGGTTTCTCAATATAATTGATGACGTAATACTTACCTGAAAAAGTAAAAGGACATGTTTAATACACATTTTAACCATTACATTCTATAAACGAAATATCAAGTGATTGTATAAATAAATGAGACAATAACTTTTAACAAAAAAAATATTTATCAGCAATTGTGTATGTTTTTGTGTAACCTCATTTGTAAAAACATGAAAGATCTCAAAGTACTTTAGTGAATAGCTTGGCTGTAATAAAAGGCCTCTGTTAAGATCCTGTGACCACATCATACTGCTTTCTTCCTAGGAAGCAGTCAATATGTAGGCTTATGAATATAAAGCCTTCTATAAGTCACTAATGGGAAACAGATCAAGGCTAAGCAGTAGCTTAAGGCCGGGTTGTTTCAGCTTCACTTGACGCACACGTAAATGTTAAAAATGGCAATACCAATTTTATTTTCTACTAGCAGCCCTAATAACGTTGACAAGCGGATTTTAATGCCATGAAACAATGCTTCATGTTTTACGTAGGTACGTCAAAAATGTACTGTAATAGTTATTTGTAACATAATTATGTAGATATACGATAACAGACTATTTGAAACGGCCCTCCTTACGTAGCTGCTATGACAATCATCCTTGTCATGTCTGCGTCTTGCATTAGTCAATCTCCTTCGAGACAACATAGTAATTCTAGTGACCTAACACATTACGTAACGTATTTAACACCGATAGAAACCCAGCTAACGATTATTCATTTAGAATAATCTATGCTTAGACATAATTGTTATTTAGGGTCAGTGTCAGTTCCATTGAAACAAGTGATTGTGATCCATCGTATCACGATTATTTTAAATGTATTAGCTCAAATACTCCACTTGACTTTTTTATGAGTGTAAAAACCCACACGTGCACTGCACTAGAAGTCGGGAAAACCGACTAACAATTAGCTCCGCCTATTAAGATATATTTGCATCATATTTGAATGATTCGGCATTTTCTTTGCTATGAGTAGGATGTGTGTATTATTGTGCTGATTTTCCTTTTATTGAGTGCCTTATTGATCTCTACAATAGAGGCAATGAGATGTACGAGTACCTACTTAAGTATGTTTGCTTATTCGTTGCCCGCATCTTAAGAATATAATTATATTTCGATCAGCATCATCGGTGCAGTACTTAGTATTGTCTTAGTACTAGGTAAGCTACCTACAAAGACAATAAATATTAAGGGGCTAAACATCCTTAAAGGGACAATTTGATGTATTTTTAGGAAGTATTTGAAGTAATTCGGTTAAAAAAACAGTATCATTGAAAGCGTTTCTAATCCAATATTCAATTATAATTGTTAACTGAATCAACTGTTCAAAAACTTGACTAATAAAAAAGGCACTTAACGTGCTTAACGTTTTGGTAAGGTATTCGTGTGCAAAATGCTGACGAAACCATGATTCAGTCATATTCTTTTTCGAGAGATTCTTTTGCGTAACCTTTACAAAAAGGTTTGATTTGCATCAAATATTGTAAAATAAATTAAGACAAATCTGGAATCTCAACCGTACCAAAAAAATAACAAAGTTACACATTGAATTATTGTGCGTCATACACATCGTGATTTTTAAAGATCTTCACGCCTGTTCAAACCAGTGAGCAGCGGAAAGTTATTTTTTTTTGACGTCACCCCACTCTAGGAATTTCTCCTGTATCGTGGGTGCGTTTTACAAACATGGAATATCACATAAACAAACACCCAGACTTCCGACAAGCATCTACGGATCGCACAAATATTTGTACCGTGCGGGAATCAAACCCGCAATCCTTAGCGCAGCCATCCAATCGCGTAGCCACTGCGGTAATCAGACCGTCAATTATACCTCACCTATACCAAAGAACATAAGTCTCATATTCATTAAAGACGCGATATTATTGAACTCTGAATCAATTTCATTTCATATTTAAACTTAATTTTGCTAACCAAAATGTTTCGTGAAAGTCAATGAACAACTTTTTAAAGTAATTTGTCGTTAAAGCGAAAGAGGAATATTCTTTTGGACTTCATATTATAACAGGTCGTTGAATTTAACAGCGCGCCGCCTCACTAACGATATTGAATTCTCAAAAGCTTGAGCTCAGCAATTTTGAGATTGTAGGTACCTAAATTGACGATTCAATACATTTGATTTGAAACGTTGAACTATAGCTTTTTCCTTTCTACATGAAATGTAACTGAACTTTAATGAGCATCTAAACAAAGTGTTCTATTTTTCGTTTTATAGATCACATAATCGTAATAGGCTAAAATAATTTTATTTCAGATGTCTTCTTCAACCTACACCCGAGTACCTACACAAAAAGAGTAGCCCAACATGCCATGAAATCATGAACGGTAGGCGTTTGTCTTTGTCTTGTAGGTCACTATGAAGTCATAGGTAACAATAAAATATTTAGGTACATTCCTTACCTAGTTACTCGTTTGTAAATAAAAGGATTTTCATTAAACGTTTTTCAATTAAGATAGCGTCATCATCATCAGCCCGTTGCAGTCCACTGCTGGACATAGGCCTCTCCCAATGTACGCCACAAAGCCCGGTCTGCTGCTTTATGCATTCAGTCATTGCTTTAGTTAAAAATACTCTCGTTAAAATAACATCGTAAATATTACCTTAACATAAAATAGCCTGTAAATAAAATATGTAGAGCATTTTAAATTTCCTAAATAGAATGACTAAATTGGGTTTCATCTAAAAATGTATAGCTTTAATATCACAGTATATTTGTACAAAGTATTTCTCCGTGTAATCAGCGGCACAACATCGTCCCTCTGTATTTTGTTTTCGTTGCTTTATTTAGGTAATTTTCCCCTTTGTTACTATGTTTTATAAAAGGTGGTAGCTTATTCTTAAACATCTTGAGAGCTGTAATTATTTTGAGGTCTTATTTCGTTTTAAAGTAAGATAACACAAATTCCAGTGGGCAAAATGTACCTACTGTATTTATAGGAGTGTACATCTACAGAAAAATATAGACTTACCTATCAGGGATGATAAATGAAGTTCTTTGTAAGATGTTTCATAGTCAATTAAAACAAACGTAGATAAGGTTAGGTTAGTAGGTACTAGGTACCATAACAAAACTATAAATCCTCTAAGTATTAAAACCTTAATAAATGAAAAAATGGACGGCGAAGCACATTTCTTAAACAATTCTAAATTAACTTTATTTATGGTTCCCTAAATGAAGCTGGCTATGTATCATCACGTTCTATCGCCAAGGGGACGTGCAATGGTCCTTGAATAAAAGGACGGTTCTCAGGGCAAAGTTGTACGAATTATGTAAGTATGTTTGAGTCATAAAAGAAAACAGACTACCCAGTTAAAATTCTATCCGCATCAATCTATTTAAGATTACCAGTGAATACTACATCAAAAATTCCATAAAATTTAGTCGGTTTATCAACAACTACTAGGATGTTTAGCACATATTTATTAAATAGTAGAGGTTACATGCTTATAAATAAATCATAGGAATATCACTATCCTATCGTTCTCATCGAGCATATATACACGATTTTCATACATACTTCACACGTGCAAAGCAATAAAGCTCTTGTTGCCAGCAATTTACATACTCGATCCATAACTAAACAAAGGAACCATACACTACTAGGTACTATAAATATATAAACCGTGGTTCACTTGCATTACATACTTGCTGTTTCACATATTCAAAATTATAGATTCTTGATAGATAGGTACTTGAGTTTATAATAATTACGCCTTTATTCTTCATTATGTTTAGTTAGCTATACCATATACTATCTTCAAAACCGTCAGTTTGTTGTAAAAACCTAAATTATATCCAAGCTAGCCTGAGCTAAGACAAAATAAACCGTATAATAGGGTTATAAGATAGCTACTATTTCTGGAAGCTTTTATCTCTAATGTGATGGGCGTAGCGCTAAGTATCACTAAAGACTCGACAGACCACTTGCTCCATTGTAGTTCCTTATGATACCATTTTAAATGATTACGCTACTTGTAAGTACAAACATACAATTAAAAAACTAAAATTAATCTTAATCAAACATAAATCACGCGTCGTTCTTAATAATTTACTCAAATGCGTCGGCAATACTTAGTAGCATACATTATGTCTACAGATAAAGTTATCTATTCTATTCAGATGTCAATCAACAGCCAATGTCCAACTATTATCGAAGTTAAATTACCAGAATTAAAGTGTCGTTAAGGAATTACATTATTATTAGTTTAGTAGTCATATTTAAGCTCAGGTCATTAAATTGTTTATGGACGAATGATTAAGTTGTTGATCAAATTGTGAAATAAGTAAATTGTAATTAAAACTGCAAGCGTTATTTCCAATGATCATTGATTGACATTGAATATTATTATGAATTAGGTCAAGCAGCCGTGGCGCCTGTGCAAAATGATACAATTATAATAGATTTGAAACGTTAAAAGCAATTTTCTACATAACAGCGTTTATCTGAGGATCTTATACTAAACTTATCTTTATGGCCCTTAAAATATTTTTATGAAAACATGTTATATTACGTGTTAAATGCAAAACAGACATATCTTGACGAAAGAGACATTGCTTCAATTATTTACGGTACACCTTTAGAGAATACATTTGTGTTTAAATAAAGACATATTTTAACATACTGATAAAATAAACCTACTCAATATGTTAGTTTATATTAGAATATTCAAACAATTAAAACATACATACGTAGGTAAGTAGATAAAATAAACTAGAAATGCTCAATTTCTAGCACTCCCTAAATGTTTCTAAATGTAGACTAGTATTTTATTCATGATATTAAAGTTTAAAGGCCTGCCAATCGCAGTGGTTAAGTTTTGTTTTATAGCAATGACATTAAATTTAAATAAAAAAACTTGTAATCATCTTAGCAGACGTCTCGATAAAACACACGCCATTTAAAATGGCATTTAGAATGCGACATTTTTATACGTCAAGATATCCTCATGCGTTTTGATTGATTTTATAGTTGCTTTTCCTCATTTTTATATTGCTTGTCTTGTTAACGTAGGTACATACGTGTTAGTAATTCAGTTTAATTAAATTGTACCTTCTTTAAAATCCTAGTTTTCTTTCCCATAAGTATATTACACCAGTATGTACAAAATGTTATCGCAATCTTGTGTATCAAAATATTAAGACAATACAAAAATAGTCATAATTGGCACTCTTCTCAAATAAATTAATAATCAAAGTTTATAATTAAAAATATCGTACAATATTATTATTTATTACAGATCTATTTATCAGTCAATTTCCAGGAAACATGTAGTTTCGTACACACGTACGTTACGTGCGTTCCACATGGTTTCGTAGTGGTGTACACTGTACAGTATCATTTTGGTTTGGTAAACGTAGCCTTCGTTATCCGCATACTCAGTACAAAGACAAAATGAAGTCATCTCGTGTTTTGTCAGAGTAAGTTCATGGACGGTCACAGTCCCAGCTAGATAAGCCTATTGTCTACCAACAATGAAACTGTTTGCCCTAGTGACGAATCCCTTGGGCGCGTTGGAATCTGTCATCCACTTAATGTAAAGTCCAGAGGAATTGTACGAGACATTTTGTTAGGGAATTGACAACTTGGAAGCAAAATACTGCTACACATTTATACATTTTATATTCGTACCTATAATTTTAAAACGAAAGATAAGCCGCTTTAATTTAAATAACACACATTATTAAACTCATTAAATTTATTTACAATTGAGATTTCCGATGACACGTTTTAAATAAAAGTCTACCTATTTAGTACTCCGATTGAAGGATATAGGAATAAAGTTACTTAAGTTATTCTTAGCACACCGGTTGCCCAGACGGTATCGGAAAAACTCAAATAAATGCAAAGCAAGTTTGTCTCTCTTGAATCGAAACGTAGACCGGTGAAATTAAGTCTAAATTCCGAGCAGTCTGGGTGCAATGTAAGGAACATCAATGCAATTTAATACAGTTTAGTAAATCTGATAAAAAAACAATTAGGCACCGCATGAATTATTTAATTATTATAGGTACCTATAGCAAATACGAATTCGAACGAGGGAGAGCATTAGTACCTAAATGAGTTCCAACTTCACCGAAAATTTCACGAAAAAAGTAAAGCTTATCAATTTATTTAATTGCAGTAGAACATGGATGATATTTTATTATAATAAAATTATGATGCGTAAAATTCGGCGATAATTTCGGGAATAATTAACATTCATATATTTACAGTTAATAACTGTCAATAATGCAGACTAAGCTTCGCTTAACAACAACTATAATAATTTAAGCTTAAAATTGTATAATTAATCCTTTAAATGGGATTAAACAATAATTTTCATCAAATTAGTTTCATGTTTATGTAGTTGTGAGTTAGTATATAATAGATTTAAACAACAGAGTAACACTCTTTTAAAAGATTATTAGATTATGTCTAATCAAATATGATTCCACATGATTACATACTAGCTAAGGTCTTAATTATAGCACTATGTTTAGGAAACTTAATCCTAATATATGTAGGTATAACAAAAATAGCATCTAATTGGTTGAAAACTCCAAGCATTTATGGTAAAGCGCTCACCATGTCGGGCGCTTGCCCCTTCAAACTTCAGCCACTTTAAGCTCCAACAATTTATAACTAAAAAGTTTAAGTTCCTACTTTAGATGCTTCCGCGCTATCTTGCAGGACCTGTTGCAAATTAATTTTAACAATGTTCATGTTAATTTTGTTGTGTGATGAATATCTAATTATCTACGCTTGTTTTAAGTTGTGAGGTATGCAATCAGTATGAACAGTTTGTTTAAAATATGTAGTCAGTACGAGTTACTGTTCTGCTAAGACACAACATTGCATAGTTGTCATATTCTTAAATTCACATTTTATTTTATGAAGTTCCGCTATTACGCTGTATTACACAAATCGTTGAACGAATTTTATGTTTATAGGCTTTTGTAGGTATAGGTTATCGCGATGGATATACATTTGCTAACCCTGTTATAGGTGTAATTAGTAAAATACTGGAACACTAAAACTTAGAGTAGATCCTCAGCTTTACGCAAGAAGTAACTTTAAATGAAAAGATGAAGTAACAAAAACTCCAAGTCAAACTCTAGACTCAAATGTTTTTGTAAGTGCAAAGTTGCAAACAACAGTCGAGACGATTGCCGCGTTCGAAAGTATCGTGAATTGCTTCAATATGGCCGACATCAATCCACCTGTCGATTATGCTTTGGGAATTATGGTATTACCCACAGGACCGTTCGTTTGTAGCGGTTTGAAAGACCTTTTTTCACAAAGAATGTTTATGATGGTAAGGAATGTTCTTTAACTTTTATTATGCTATTTATTTATGAAATGTGGTAGAATATGAAAATTCTTGAAGACTGACCGCACTTTATTATAAGTTGTGAGACAGAATAAAGAGGGATAATCACCTATATTGGTAAAGAGGTG
The DNA here is from genome assembly GCA_905340225.1 of Abrostola tripartita. Lineage (NCBI taxonomy): Eukaryota > Metazoa > Arthropoda > Insecta > Lepidoptera > Noctuidae > Abrostola > Abrostola tripartita. Next base: position 6,872,424 of record HG996494.1, read on the forward strand.
ATTGACCTATTGCCAGTTCATCATCATCATCAATTTAGCCCGGTATCATTCAGTGCTAGACCTTTCTTTATCTTTGTCTATCTTCTCTATCTTAAGCGCCAATTTAGTAGCGAATTTTAATTTATTAGTTATAAAATCATAAGGCAATTTTGGCACCACGCATGGTAAGGTACGTACCACATTTATCAAGTACAAATTGATAACTGTTTCGTATTTCCATTATTTTCGATGATGGGAAGTACTCATGTTTATGGTAGGTATGTTAATTTATTATTAAAACTAACTTTATTAAACACACTAGTTCTGTAATCCTTTCATACTTTTATAATACATCAAGCAACTTCACATACTAGGTAATTTAACAGAAATACCGCTGATGTATATAATACATACTCTTTAAATAACATTCCACGATCATAGTCATGTTTCCATCAAATTCAATGCAGGGAAAAGTAAATATTTCAGCCGTTCACGGAAGGGATGGGCTTAGCGTCTGACGTTTACTAAATTGCTGAGACAGCTGTTGTCAATCAGTCAATTTCACCATCACGTGAATTGTTAGTTATTTTCGTGATTCATTTTCAAAAATTTCGTTAAAACCTTTTAGAGAATTAATTAATGGTGAAGAAAATAATATTCAAATAGAGAAATAGTTACCTTATTTCTGCTACTTCACTAAAACTAAAACTTTATCCATACGTTCCTTTAGTAGATACCTACCTACTACTACAATGTCAGATTTCCAGCGTCAAAAATAACATAATAGATCCAGAAATTACATTTACGAAAGACATTTCTATATGTCAGCAACTCAGCATCTTTCAATTTGATACAGCTCATTGACGTTTCTATTCCATAGTGATCCGAGGGAGTACTCTTGCTTCAGACGGCTGAAAATAATATATAGCTTTTTACATTACATACGAGTCAGAATCGTAATACATATATGCTCTCAGCTCTCTTGTCATATTGCCTTTGTCTTTTATTTTGGTTTTAAATGAGTTTTCGCTGAGTAAATTTCAAATTTTCAGAGACCGTACATGACCATCTTCAAAGAAGTATATTATACCTATATGACAGAAATGTTAAGGTGCTCTCGTTGTGAGTGCTGTTACATAATTTGGATCAAACAATCTGCACTTTGTACGGCATTGGTCATTTGCAAACATGCACAACCATGAAACAGAGTTAGCAGATCAAAGTGGTACGCGGCGGAAGGAATGTGTTACATTCCCAAAGTGTTGCTAGTGCATTCAACAATTTACGTTCTACCGCACAAAAGTCATATTTGCCTGCATAATATTCATTTTATCAAATATACTCTAATGGAAGTATGTTCCATTAATAAATGCATTAGCAGTACACAATTTTGAAATCATTGACCTTTTTAACAATACATTTCTAAGTAACGAAATGTGATTTTAGTTAGCAAGTTTTTTTTTGTGATGCATTTTTAATACTAGGTGATGTTGATAACATTTTAAAAAGTTTGTTTTAGTTTAAGTCTAATATTATACATAGTTATCTCCTGCCCCCTTACCATAAACTCTTAAAGCAGGACAGTTTACCATGTGGAAGCGAGACACCGCTACGTGCTGTGTAATGCAGCGTCTCGCTTCTACATGGTAAACTGTCCTGCTTTAAGAGTTCATGGTAAGGGGGCTGTTCATAATATTTTAGGAGTTAAAGTCTGGAGAGGTGATGTATAAACATTATTTTGCACGAAATTCAATCGCAATCCCTATATAAATATAAATAACGTTAGTGTGTTGACAGCTAGCTGATATCGAACGTGAAGTTATAATAAATAGACCATATTTTTACGCCACATATATGTATGTAACAAATTAAATTCATTGATAACATGATTTATTGATTTGTAGAGGCGGATCAGGCAGACTAAACTCTTATCTGTCTTAACGGGATAGCAAAGAGAAATGTAAATATTTTGTCACCAGCGTCCATAAAGTCGTCTTATCATTAAGTAAACATCAAAATTCTCCGAATAAGGTCAAATCTCAAATATTTTTGACTCAGATCCTTCCAGGTTTACGTCATTAATTTTAATAAGCGTTTTCGCCATATTTTTGAGAATCTTGGCTTGGTGTTAATTTAAAAATGATTGAAAACAAATTGCATTAAGCTTATCATATTTTCTGCTGGTTCGTACAATATTAAAATGTTATATTTCCAGTTTAACTAGGTATATGTTGTTATAATGCTACGATGGAATTGATATAACGATTTTTACATTTATAATTTTCTTAAAACTTACTCCAATTACAAGAAAAATTCTCGAGAAAATGTATGTACATCGTAAGGTACTTATTTCTGTAACTAAAAGTACTTAAATCTACATTTAAGTTTATTACATCAGTTAGCATTAAGTAAGCTTCTCACAGTCTCCACAAAGTTTTAATTTCTCTCAGTCTTGTGCATGAAACTGGTAAACCCCTTTTATAGTGGAACTGTATAGTCTATCTACTTATCTACATGTAGATAGTATATTTCGACTTCCAGAACAGAAGAGCAATGTAGCTATCTGTCTACATTTAGGGTAACATAAACTAACGAGCTGCTATATATTTAAATAAACTACGACAGATTCAGATAGAATTGTCAGTGGTTGAAAGTACGGAAGAAATGAGGAATAAATATGTGACATTCCTATTTCACCACAACGCAACGTGACAAACGTTATCATGAGGTTTTGATATAAAAAAGAGCAAGATTTATATAAAATATACAACAATAAAGTTAGAAACAAACGTTGCCTATAACGAAAACTAAATAACTATACGTCTGCTATTAATTGTAGCAATAAAATAAACGCAACCGGTAAACATTTACCTTACATAGGTTTAAAAATTCGTGTTGAGCACGATCCTGTCATTATTTTCTATTTGCGCTGTATAAAAGCTTACTCAAAAAGCTGTGCTTGTTTGATATGATTTCCATTATCTGGGATATATGATAACGTATGAATCAACTGGTTTCGATGATACCACATCTGTTTTTGTTGTGTATTTTCCATTTGATCTTTTGCAAATCATTTCCCCGTTACCAAATTAAATTTCGTACGAATATTATTCAAGCAAATAACTTTATTACTACTTCTTTGATATACCTGTTTTTCGTTTTCATTACTGTTAGGTATGTGGTTCAAAGGGTAACCAGGAAAAACCTATATTTATTTATACTAATACTATCATCTTTGATATGCTGGTTCCTGATATGAAATTAAAATTATGGATAAAGGAAGATAGATAGAAGAAGAAAGAAATATAATATTTTAATGTTTGGCATATTAAGCTATATAGCTAAGCTTTATACAGATCCTCTATAATACCCTGATGTGTACCCTAATACATCGCGGATAGGGAAACACTCATAAATCGAGGGCACTTTCTGTTAAGTTTATAAACGGTCAGTACCTAACGTTCCGAATAATGCTGAGGGGGGCCACAGACCGTGAATCCGGTTCAAAATTTGCGATGAGGGACTTTATAAAACAATGGTAGAATTAAGTATGCATACTCATTTCCCTTATAGAATTAGCTAATCAGCAAATTTGCAATCGGTAATATCTAATAGTACGCTACGGAGAGCACAGATAACGAAGCCAAATAAATAATGACTTTTGCAATAATTTTAAGTTGAACGTAAACTTTATCAGAGTTTTATAATGGAAACTCATTGAAGAATATGCAACTTCTGTTATTTTTTTCCTTTTACAGGCACCCAAAAGCAGTCAAGTGAATTCGACCCGTAATACGTTTACATCGCTAAGTTAGGCACCTTTTGTATTTGTCTCTTTGAGAAGATTGAGATATAGAATCCTTTACAAGCTATTACAATAATTACACTAGGTACTACTAATAACTTTTAAGATTTAGAAAAAACTCAGGTTCCTTGACCAGAATTTTTTGTATCGTCACTCGAGGCAGCTCTTTGCTTGCTTTACTAGTAATAGTAATAATAGTAGTTTAATAGTAGTATATAAATTGTTGTAATCTCATCATAATTAAAGAAAGATAACCACGAGATAGAGATAATACGATACTATACTACAACTACGAGTATCCATGTCTATCTTTTCATCTTAATATCGGATAGTTGAAAGCAAATAATAGCTTATTATAGTACCTATCATGATTAGAAAGTAGTTAATTTTATGCATGAATATGCTAATCGTAGCGCACACGGACATAGGCCGCAAACGACGCAAACATGATCGTTACACATAATGTTAGTAATAATCGTTGTTCTTATTATACCTACATTTGAATTTAGTCAGCGAATTAGTGTAAACAGCCCGTAACTGGGAGCTAATGTTTTCAAATGGGAACTTTTGGAGATTACGTCAGATCCCGACAACTCGCTGTTTCGGTATATTTTGGGATATTTGCGTATTGGCAACTGAACGAATAAGAAAATCTTTGCAGATTTTAGACAGATATTATTACTATGAACGAACGATTTCGTGGATATACTTTTATAAGTAGCTCATCATCAGGTTTTGCTTGATTGAGATGTGAATGTGTAGTGTCTGCTGTAACGACTTGGATATTTGTAAGACCTAAATGTGCAATGCAGTGTAAAGCCTTATCCAACTTTGCTTGACCGTAGGTTTTGACTGATCGAGCGTTCAAGCGTCGAGGGCACTCAAGCAGGACGAATTTCTTCGTCCATAATCTGTGCAAGCTGGCGGTTTTATGCGGAACGACGGTTTACGGTTACCTATCCTACAAGGATGAATTTAGAATCTAGAAATATCTTTACAGTATTTGAATTAAGTTATGTAATAGGCTGTATATGTTTTATATATTTATTTTAAGAAAAACGTCGCCCCATTTAAGGAATTTTTCATGTATCGTGGGTACGTTTCACAAACATGAAATATCACATACACAAACACCCAGACTCGGGACTAACATTCATCGCGGATTTCATTGCGGATCACACAAATTTTGTCCCGTGCGAGAATCGAATCCACAACCCTTAGCGAACCCAACAATCCAATTGCTTAGCCGCTGCGCCAATCAGGTCGTCAATGCCAAACCTGCCCCCTTACCATGAACTCTTAAAGCAGGGCAGTTTACGATGTGAAAGCGAGACGCCGCATTACACTGCACGTAGCGGCGTCTCACTTCCACATCGTAAACTGCCCTGCTTTAAGAGTTCATGGTAAGGGGGCTGATCATCTAAACGCAAGGCAAAGTTTATAAAAGCCATTTTTCCTCCTTTCATTTCAACATTTCTGCTGCCTCATTTTGTAGGGGTTTCATCGGTTCACCGAGCTACACCTACTTTTTATCCCTATTTTGTCCGCACATACGTCAAATTATATTCTGCTAGTACTTTTTCGAATATCCAGTACATAAATGTCACCCAGTTTTATATTTTAGTTAGGCCAAATACCGCGCAATATCAAATTGACAGACACGTGGTCGACTGGTCGTGGTTGACTGGGGCTTTTAATTAAAACCAGTGGCGCAGCAAGCGGTGCCGCGAGCATTTAAAAATTAGTTTCTATTCATGACCTGCGTAACGGTCTTATGAGACCTAGTTTTTTTTGGTGTATGTCCCGTTTACTTCGCTGTGTTCAGTCCGTTTTTTTGCCGTTCTGAACGTGAATGAGTATTCCGTACAAAACGGTTTAGTCTTCAATGTGATATAAGTATATCAAGCAAAATCTGTAGTATTATTTTGCTTGTGTTTCGTAGCGAGGGCTTTTACCTATGCTACGAGTATGTTTTAACTTACTACTATACGTATCAAATAATACTAATCGTTGTCTCTATCTTCATCATTTTCTAGTACCAATGTAAAATGTATTGTAGATTTCAGTTCATTCTGTACGATATAGACACAGGTCAGAGTGACGCATATTCGATGTGTAGGTATGTTTACAATGTAACGTCTATTGTGTTTGCGTACATATGTACGTATTTAGAATCATTAGCTAGTTCTACAGTCCGACTTTTGATTAAGTCATCTATTCTGAACTTTGGTATAATTACGTTGTATGACAAACGAATTAATGTTGTTTAGATTATTCATATTATTCATTTGTTTTGATTTAATTTTATGGCTTGAGTCATTGGTGGCTGATAATTATAGTTGAGTGCAATTAGGTTTTAACCTATGACCTAGTGTAGTACCTACTAGGTTTGTTTAAAAATGCCGTCATAATTGTATTATATCACATATACGATATTATTTATACATTATGACGTTTTTATTCACAAGGATTATGTCATAATTTTTATATTATCTAGGTGTTGTTTTTATGTACCTTACGTAAAGGAGTGAGTGATTAAATACGACAGGGTCTGGTTCAATTTCTTCGAATGTTGAAAACTATACACGAGTTCTAGCCTATGAAGAGGGGGTTCTTAAGTCAGCCAACGTTACTACTATGACGGGATAGTGAGACTCTCGTATCTCGCAATTCGGAGAGCCCTTGGCATCATCCCCATAACTTCAAGTTGAGTTATTACGAACAAAATTATACAGTATAGTGGTTAAGGCGTTATCTCCTAAAGACATTTCGTTGTAGGATTATGTGGGTCCCCTGGAACAGGATTAAAGGTCAACGAACTGATATATGAGCATACAGCGGCCGTAAACCAACGAACTTAGACTATTGCCTGTCAGCTTCATTTTCCTATTACAATTCTAAATATTATATGTACAATTTACATATATACTTAGCCGTCTTTTACACCTTAAAAGCTATCCTCATGGGTGCCTATTTTGCATCCCTAGTTCGCAATCAGAAGTAGGTACCTAATAGAATTCAAATATTTAAACTAACATAAAACATAGGTTAAGAGAATGCTTGGTATATTAGGTAATAGGTTAGGTTAGGTTAGATTTTGGTTCGTATTCCTAAGAAAATACTACCTAAAGTATTTTCTTAGGAATACGAACCAAAATCTAACCTAACCTAACCTATCTGCAAAATGATAGGAAGACGCTAATTTATAAACACAATAAAATTCTAGGTAAGTACCTTTCTTGTTTTTATTTTATAAACTTACCATAAACAAAGCCGTCTTTTATTTTATTTTGTATAAACTTCTGTGAAAGTTACCTATCGGTACCAGGACCGTAACACATTCCAAATTTGGGACAAGACCCGGCCCATGAATATTTTAGGGCGGAAATCAGCAATATGTCTCATGCAACGAGCTCACGTACGGTTGTATTAATAATATTACAGCCAGGAATCTTTATTTACCACATCTTTGTAGAAGTGTTAAGTGCGAGCCCCTGGTTTTCCAAAGGATGCAAGAAGAGTACTTGGTGTATCCTTGTTACCACCTTCGTTTACTACTACCACGGCCATGCAGAGCAATGGATCTCAGCGCATTAAAAGACTGTGATCGTCTTTGGACTTATTTTCCCTAATCCCCGTATTGAAAAAATAATTTTAAGTAGGATCCATATTCACTGGTGCTCTTTCAAAGATTTTAAAATAATATAAACTATCTTTCTCGATTTACATAAAACTGGCTTAATACAAATATAAGCTAGGTGCTTACTATCGCTAACTTAAATATGTCATAAATCAATTCTAGTTGTTCCCAAATAATGTGCAAACAGAACTTGAACCGTACTTCAAAAATACAGTCTCCTGGTTCAGAAAATAAGTGAAAAAAAGAGTATTAGAGGCTGCACACGTTCCATAGTGCGTTAAATTTTTATGACCTGCGCTGCAACCATTTCAGTTGGTTAGTTCTCTTTTGTTTATGTCAGCCAACTCGGTTTAATATTTCGCCTTTCAGACTTATGGGGTTATACAACAGCTTTTTATTGTACTGATTTTATTACATCAAGTTCATGAGTGCAATTTTTGCTAACGCAACCAACCCGGCCCTTCTGTTTGGGTTCTAGTGTCTGAGCCACTATGTATCATGGTTGTTATTTTTAAACAAATAACGAAACTCAATTATGTACTAATATTACCCTTCCCTTGTCTGTCTATTCATCTACGTATCCTAAAATTATCTACACCCAATGTCTATGCAATAAAAATGGTAAACGAATATAATCTAAATTCGTTTTCTGAGTAATTTTAGCAATTCCAATTTTAGACAAGGACGTCGTTACATAAAGGGTGCCCCGACCGGATTAATCCGTAACCAAAATACGCAACATAAACATTTATGTTATGACAGAGCCCCGGATGTGTCTGTGGTGTATGCAAAATTAAGAGAATTAAAACTCATCCAGCGCTAAAACATGTTTTATGGAACAACAAAAGTTTTCTTTATCCATTTTCAGTAACTTTTCATATTATGGAGCGAAAGTTAATTTATTTATGTATTTTGTTGGCTTCCAAAAAAAGGTAGGAAATGATTAATTGTCGTAGTAATTATATATTAATTACCTATTTATAATTTTCAGGTGTACAGTGCTGCGCTTAACTGTAGAAAATAAAACCCTGTATATACCCCTGTATAGTAACCTTCAATTTCGAATGCAATGCCAAACAGTATTCTTTTTTTTTTAAATCTCCTCTATATTTGTCATCATCATCATCATCACATAAAAAGAATTCAAATTAAGTATTGAAGAAATAAATGAGAAACGAATAAACGGGATACGAGAACTACTCGACGCGACGAGCGAACGCCGACTTCGAATGGTAAAATCTAAAAGTTTTTATTCATGTAAGCCATTGACAGGCTTCCAATAGTCAAGTCTCTGCTTTCCTAGTTCAATTTACATGTTTCTATCACTATTTTTGGAGAACGATAGAGGACTAATGCGTTGTATAAAGAGCTTTTTTTTCTCAATAATTGCTAACCATTTTTCATTCTCAAAATGAAATCGAAACAACAATTAAAAATACTTAACTACAATCTTAAAAGAGAATTAGCCTTTGTACTGCAGATGGAGGCTGTCATTATGATAACGAGTCAATCAATCTTTACAAGCCATCTTTCAAGCTATATAATAACGCTTGCTCAATTCGATTGCGTGGATACTCGACTTGGTCGTGAAATACAAGAGTGCCAGTGTGAGCTTTGAATCCAATGACGTGCAATATGAATGCAACGATTGTTAAACTTTGCCGTTCGCACGCAATGTTAGCATCTGGCGCTAGTTCTGCACACATATCGTTATATATTACATACGGTTATTAAACCGTGTATGGACATTAAATAAAGTCATCACATAGTGAATAACTAGACGTAATTTTTATAATGTGGAAAATACCAATGTATCAGAAACAAAATAATTGTGTGTAACGGTAATAATATCGTGAAATTTTATTGTCTTGTGTTACTTGTGTGAATATGATAACAAAGGACTTTTAAATACTAATAGTAAGACATTTTGATACTTTATAAGGAAGCGGTGTAAGATTTAAATAACATTATATTACATACGCAACAACAAACTAGTCGATAAATCACTTCATTCATGGAAAATTAATAAATTACATAATTATTTATTTTGTAGAAGGAAAAGACGTAAAATAGGGATAAAGTTTATTGAACGTAAATAATAATTTGTTTTTGTTGTGATATTAATGACTAAGTAACCGCAAACACATGTCGCGGACGCATTACCAGTTAAGTACTTAGGATATATTCTTATAACGTCAATTTGTAATTGAAGTAACAGCAGCAAAACTAACAAATACGTAAATTCAACTAAATGGTGATTTATGACGAATTTCGATTTTCAGAAAGACTGCACTAGTCATATATTAGGTAGGTATCAAACAGCGATAGTGACTTAATACCTATTAGCTATTTACGGATTCACAAACTAACTCATTAATCATTTAAATTCATACCTATTAATATCAGTAGCTACTACTTAATATCATATTTTGTCGTGTTGATGATGATATTTATAGCATGATCTCTTTCTATATACAGGAAGTGGTTTTCGATGAGACGCAGCTATAGACCAAGAAAGGCGTGGCAGAACAAGATTGACTCTTAGTTTAACGACTGAGCCGCAATAGCTTTTAATCGCAATACATAGCTAAATACATACATATATAACGAAATAAGGCTTTGACCACCAGTAGATGGCCTTAGGTAACATGATCTTAGCATTTTTTGTGTAAACATTAAACATTCGGTGTTTTTTGTGACGTGGCCTGTCGATTCTTTTTTAGTTAGGTACATTATTATGAGTATATGACACTACGCAAAAATCATCCGAATTCCAGTTAAGCGCTACGACGTGATTATGAAATGTAACTAAAACCTGGCTTTATGATCCCTTATGGTTACTATTGAAAATGCGAAGTAACTGAGACTGTTTGATACCTCATTATTTCAGTACCTCTGAACAAATAGTAATGGAATCAGCTATGAAGATAGCTTAAAGCTTAGGAAAGTGCTCAAGCCACTTTATATCTTAGAAAAGACACGTCAAAATCTTCCACAAGGGAAAAATTGCGCGAAAATACTAGTAGGTAATGTATAAAGGAAATCTTCTTACATCACTACTATGTTCAATACGATGATAGGATTGTTGTAGATAAGTCAAAGCTTTCAATAAATCAAAGACTGCTTGAATCCGGAAGTGCGTTAGGCGCAGCGGGTGTCCGGGGTGTATATAAATCTGTTTTAGCTTCAGTATCGTCCCCTAGACTAGACGCGCAAGGCTAAATCGATTGGATTAAACCGCTTAGAGACCGCTTCTCTTCTGTCACCGCGTTCAGATTTTTCTAGCATTGGTACTTACGTTTAATCATGTTTCAGATTGCTTTCCAATCGTTAGCATCTACACAGGCATGTGAATTGAAGTCATGTCTCTCTCATCTCTATGAAACAACACAGACACTTGATAAAACATACAATCATTAGGTACATAATCGTATTGATGAAAAAATATTTTGGTCATTGTAGGCGCCTGATTTCTTTATTGATCATCCCTTATATTTGCCTCATAGTGTTCAATTAAACAATAAACTTGATACAGTGTCTGTTAGCTACTGAAGATTTTCTTAATTCGTGTTGTACTACACTTTAGCTGTCATTAGTTAAATATTTGTGAAAACCACTCGCCACCTGGCTACATCATAACATTACACTCTAGTATCGAATAATACAGGTGTATTCAAGGATTAACAACCGAAAAGTCCATCTTGCTCAATTTTACAGCACATTAAACAGTAATAACGAGTGCAGATAAATGGAACAAATGTAGACGTTGCAAGGTGGGTTGCGCTCAAATTACGGTCCTGAACAAACCTCTCTCTACATCGAAAACCTTTTACTTTTGGGTGTGGTCTTACGAATCTGAACGACGCAAAGGGTTTAAAAAGAAAATATTAATAAAACATAGGCCACTTAACTTTCGATTAAGCGCATGGTTGGAGGAGTAATTTATTAGAAAATTGTTTTCTTTTTATTACTTACGCTAAATAAAATATTGATGTACATTAGATAAAATGTAGTTATAAATCACAGTAGTAGCATTTGAAAGATTTTCATTAAAATACATACCTACCGTATTTGCAGCACTAGTGCACAAATAAAATCATTTGGATTTTGAAAAATACTTTTGGTCTTTATATTGTAATCACATTTGTAACATTGTTATTTGTAGTAAAATATAGAGCAAGATAATAATTAGCGTCGGCAATCTGCTGGTTTTTAAATAATCTATTTGGTCACTCTACCGTGCCACAATACATTATTCGGACAAGGTTTTCTAGTATTGATTGCATTACAATACTCTTAAAGATGAGAACTATGGTTAAACGCGTTGAGTTTTTTTTGAAGAACCATTCGTCAAATGGAGCGACTGGTGTGTATAGTATAATCTACAGAACGGAACATTTAAATGTTTGAAACACCAGTTCCTTGTACGAACATAATAATTATACTATTTAACAGAATTTCTTAGGTACTTAGTAACTTAGTAAGTAACTGACGGTACAGAAATGAATTCTTTAATTTAGCTACAACAAGAAAATACCGGTCAAGGTGCGAGTTGGACTCGCGCACCGAGGGTTCCGTTGGTACTGACTTTAAATTATAATAATAAGATAATAACATTGCTCTAACTATATGATAAACCAGATTGCTGAACAAACTTAACTTTGCCGTTGGAAAACTGTTGCCCCAATACATTGATATAGATAGCGGTTAGTTTACCAACTGCAAATAAGTTATTCTTATTTTTTATGTGATGCCACTACAAAATTATACTTTTGAGACTTTTTCCTTTACTTGTGCTGTAAGTCAATGCTTCTTGCCAAATTCAATGATTCTAGGTCAACGGGAAGTACCCTATAGGTTTTGAGTGTGACAATTGTAAAAATAATTCGTATAATTGCGCATCTTTTGATTGCGTTGGACGGACCCAAGTATTTGATATTAATTTCAACTTTATACCTTCACGCGTTCTTGAGAAAAAAGGGTTGATAGACAGACAGACAGACGGATAACGGAGTGAGCCCATGAGGGTTTCATTTTCCTTTATGAGGTACGGAACCCTAAAAATGTACTTCAGTAAACATTGAACGGCTAATCACGGATAACGTCGAACTCTTAAACGGCACAAGGTCAGGTGTCGAAATAGTTCATGTGAATACCAAATTGTGTTTATTTTGCACGTTGTTTAGATATGCGGCGATTTACCAGACTCTTCACAGAAACTGGTTCTAAAATATGACAGACACATCCTTATACATTATACAGTGTGATAGTATTACGTCTGAATTATACAAATAGTTCATAATTTTCTTGAAATATGATCTAGTGCGGTTGGGAAATATCGCTAAGGTGTTTAGGTGTATTGTTCATTATTTATGTATAACAACAGAAAATGGAATTATGCAACAGCTGTTTCTATAAGTCTGTAAATGTGTATTTCAGTGCATCTACGGTTGGCTGTTCATAATTATGCAATACAAACTAGGCCAAGTTTATCAGCTACGTTACTTAGTTACTTCTAAACAATTCTTATTTTAATCCACCTACGAGTATATAAAAATCTTATAAATTTCTGTTTATTTTCAGAATTATTAATTAAAGTAAAAACCTTGCATTTGGCAGCTTGCGACCTCCAGACTAATAAGAAGATGGTGGTTTGTATAATATTCATAAATTGTTGAAAACATTTAAGCCGCAAACATTTTTCAGCACTCTTTTGTTTGTTAACGTTCGCTGGCTATCAACAATAATCATGTACAATGTTTAGTGCGCACGGTGTTTTTAGGATTTTAATCACAAACATACAAACTGCAGACATTAACCTTAACACCAGTTTTACTTTTTCCCTATGATTGAAATTACTTTTAAATCTAGTCAGATTTTGGTTTGATCAAATGGAATATAAAGTGATTCTTAAACACTGTCAAGTAGCCGGGTATTGTGACTTATGTCACGTTTATTTCCTCACATTAAGTTCAATACATCACTGACTTACTTTTAAGGAAAGGATAATAAGGAAATGTGGACTTTAGCTGTCTGAAATCACAGTGAGCAATAGTGGTGATCAATGCAAAGAGGAAAGTGCCCTGCAGTCTAACCGCTACAAGCTGATATTATTATTAATAACAATTTATACATATTGACGACAAATAATGCTATATACACGAGACAAGAAATCACTTACTTATTTTAGTCACAAAGTAAATCTGTAAAGATTATGTACCACTATAGCCTTCTTAACTGATTGTCTAATTATGGTCAACCAATGCCATAATTACTGCCAGTAATGATGGCAATGGATGACTAAAATTTAAAAGAGAGGCCTCTAAAACGTGTCTTAATAAGGCGTGGGTGATTTTTTATACTTGATTGGATATTGACAGGTCATGAGATTATGTTCGAAGGTATAAGAGGAGACTATACAATGACGAAGCTTTAGAGTTGTTTACAGTATGTAACATTTTTTTATATCTACATTATAAATGTTCTGTTTGCTTTTAACACATGCAATTTTAATGCACGCTTGAATTTCCTCACGTCTGCTGGCGCCACAAAGATCGATGGCTTACATATTAATATGCTTTTTAAGATAATTTACATAACGTGCTATTTCAACGTAACTTATCTAACATATTTGCTCGAAAAAGAGATGACGTCACTAATGTATGTCGCTAACTATTTGTAAAACTGTTTCATTGTCTATAGTTTGGAAACAGAAATTATTCTCTTAAAGAATGCTCGTGTAGCTCTAATAGTCTCATTTCAATAATAATAGTACTTTTTTAACCTATTTCAAAAGTAGTATTGTCCAGAAACAGCTTATTGGATCAACATGGTCCAAGACAGATTCAATTTAAATATAATTTAAAATTTGATTAATCTCTTTAGTATTCGAGAATAATTCGTTTATAATAAACGAAAACGGTAAAATTAATAACTGAAGAAAGGAAAACGATAAAACGTGGTAATTTGTTGATGTAATCGTAAATGTACTTTTGATTGTAGCGATAATCATAATCGCTAGTGAATACTTAAATTAGTGGTTTTCGGCTAACAATTTGCTAGATTTTCACTATTTGTGGGTTTAACGGGCTTAGTTTATACGTCAAGAAAATGATTAGGTTTTTTGTGGATTTTTGTGCTTGGGTATAAATTTTTCTTATAGTTAATAACTTTTATATTATTCATGATGGAAAATGTTTGTAGGTGTAAATAAATTATTTACTATTTGGGTACTGATAGAGGCTATTTATAGCACTATCGAAAAGTAGGAAAGTGAAAGACGACAGAACTCTCTCAGACACAGCGGTCTGTGGTCGCTACACCACTATAAACAAAGGGTGACTTCAGATTGATTTAAGCCCCATATCAGGGTTGCCAGAACGTAAAAATCTAATTTTCCTATACATATAGGAAAATTAGATTTTTCGGAATGGTGCAGTGAAATATTAATTCATACATAATGTTATGTATGAATTAATATTTCGCTGCACCATATAGATAAAAATTAAAAATGCATTTTATACCAAATATGTACCCAATACTTACTTTTTAATATAAGTAAGTAGTGTGTATTTATTGCTAAAAATAAATACAAAGGTAAAATTTGATTCAAATAAAAATGACAGACAGCTAGAAAGTCCAAATCAAAAATGGTTTTTGATAACCCCACCTACTTATTTATTTTCTCGTAAAGATTGTACCCACTCACGTTACCGGGCTAAAACGTAACGTTTTATGGAAACCTATTAAGTTTTTTCATCAATATGTAATATAACCCTTATTAAGATCCGTAACAGGATAAGTAGAGTTAAAGTGAGTTTAGCAAGGGTGGGGCTTGAATAGAAAAATAATGCGATAATAAAAAAAATTAAATAAAAAATTAAAACCCTCAAAAAACTCAACACTGAAAAATAATATTTTATCACATCACTTTACATAAGCGAAGTGGAAGTCGGACGCATATTCTTTTTAAAGATAGTTATTTTTAATAATCGGATCATAAAGCCGCACATACAGACACAGTTTGGTAGAAATTCGTACCAGTAACATCTTTTCATAGTTTTCTAAGAATATTCAATATCCAAGGTGGCATACAGGAAAATATTTTTGAGAAAGTTGTATTTTCGGATATGTTTGAAATACGTATCCACTAAATTACTTACAAAACAAATCGCTGCAGGCTATAAAAATAAAAATTCAAATGTAAACATTGAGCTATCTTTTCAATAGTGTGCAATGAAGATTTGTTTGTTGTATTCTATTCTACATATTGTATTGCTAATATTCTACCAAGAAACTGGAAAGGAGTGGAAACTTCGTGGGTAATTTGGCGATAATTTCCTTAAACACTTGGTCATATAGACCCAATCCGGCTGTAATTTTGTCGCCGTAATCTACTAGTTATGTCAACATTTCATGTGTGTCAAGATCATGACATCACATAATAATGTAGGTATATATTATTTTAGACATAATATAAGGTACTTTGTAGAACAAAGGGCATCATAACATAAAGCTAGCTTAAGAAATTACAATACTTACAATAAATAATAATAATACAATACTTTTTGCGAGAAAATATTACCATCGATTCGTTATTTCGAGGAACGCTTAGGAAAACTTCTGTCGATGTGCGAAAGTGTTTTCCCACTATAATTTCCGAAGTGATTTTTCATTATGTGCGTAGGTATATCATACATAAAATAAGGATACAATTTAATTAAGTAGTCAGTTGACTGCATAAACTGCCGAACCTGACTTAACTAACACGACATCTTTAGAATAATGAATTCAAGACCTCCGTCGACAATGCATGTGTTGAATGAAAAGCCGACACGTGCTCTTAAATAATTCTGCCAGTCGTTCCCGTCTTAAGATGAATGCACACACTGATTGGAATAACTTATATTTTTAGGATGAGGAATTTTTACGGTGTTATATTATCTCATGTGTGTGTGTATGGTATAGTACCTATGTATCGCTAAATGAATTGGTTAAAGGTTCAACCAATTCACTTAGCGATACCTAATTAATTTTCCACCGTAAATCGGTAAATCGACAGCCAAAAAACTTCCACTGTTCAACATGAATGTCCTAATGACTTCCACACGGAAATCGCCATAATTACACTTCTCGGTAGCTCGGTACATTGATAAATAGGATTGTTGTAATTAACTGACGGTGCGGCTATGATGTAAGAATTCCCTTTACGTAAGGCTAGGGAAGTAGACTAATTAGAAGTAGACAAATTCTTATTAGAAATCAAACAGTAGGTACCAGAAACAAAGGTTAAAATTAAAGGAAGCTGTAAAAGCAGAACCAGCGTTTTGCATGCGGTCGTTGACCAGTCCGTCAAAATGCAAAAACCTCCCAGTAGACTTCCTGACTGCCTCTAAAATGTGATGGAAATCCGAATACGGAACTATCTTAAAAGTACCGTTGAAATGTTACCCATCGAAATAACTATTTTCGTCATGGTGTTAATAAGTAAATACCGACCATAAACATTATAGCAACACACAGACATTACAAAATAATTAATGTTAAAAATTATGAAAGTGTTTCTTGTGTTAATTTACCTCTCATGAAAACGTTAGATTTCTTCCAGTCCTCGCAAATCTAAAAAGTGAGTTAAGTGAGTGAGTAGGAGTACGACTTGTACCAAACGTTTGAAATTGGTTATAAGTCATAACTCCTCCGCTAAATAAACAGTATAAAATTGAAACATTTTTCTGGAAACGTGCCGCCATCCTATTAGGCCAAACCGACTGCTGGTTTTTCATCGCATCCTTTGTCACGATACCGTGGTAAAAAAACTACTTCGAATATAAAACGATAACCACGTGAACGGGACTGCTAACAAAAGAGAATTGTGGCCACGTGTCCAGTTTGAATTGAATGTTACGAGCGACAAGTACTTTTAAAAAACTATGCATTTTTCGTCGAACATTTTCAACAAGCTCCGACGTGAACAATAGGTACCTACCGGAGTCTACTAACAAGGACATACCAAAAAACGAGGCTTATTGTTCCACCACCTGAATTGCACCGGTGACGGTAGCCAAAAAATGATCAGCTGCCAAGCTAGGTTAACAAGCTGACTAACTTTAGTCATTTTGCTCTGCAAACCAATTAATACTGTGGAAACAAATACAAAAGACTGAAAAGATTTCAGGATTTGTCTCAAGTCTCCTTAGGCTCTTGATACAAATTAGAAGCCACGGAGTCGGCCATTGTTATTAAAATATACAAACTAAGGCCATATTTTCATCATCAGTTCTATTTAGAGCAGAAACCAAATTTTATATATTTTATACGAACCATCACTTATTTAATCTTAGACCGAATCAGCCGTTTAAACTACCAATTTAGGTTTGCTTCTGGGTGTATTGACCGCGAAAATGACGTAACCTAACAAATGGACAACTATTTATGATCAGATTTATTGTATAATGTACATTGAACTCGGTCTGCCCCTTTTGTATAAATAATTGTATATTCTACCTATGACTTCAAGTTTTTGTTCTTCTATGTAAGTTACTCAGTAATGTCGCAGTAATTTTTATTCGATTAACTAAATCATTTTCTTGGATTTGTTTAACAATTGATGCAGGAATTTTTGTATGCAATGTATTTTCCCTCATAACTCAGTGATTTATGAACCGATTTGAATTTTTTGTCGAGGGAGTGGGGTCGCGTTGACCCCCTCCTATCACTTTCCTGGATTAAATATATCGTGTGAGGTTTCATTTAAAAGGGCTTTTTGGGTGTAAAAGAATTTTAAATACTAGTCCCACAAAAGTCTGGGGTGGATGAATTCGAGACACCACTAAAAATCGTGAAATAAAAAACTAAAACCATAGTTTCATAGTATCAAAGCTTATACTATTAACTAAGAGAACGCATAGGATTTGGCGCCGACTTCCACTTCGCTTAAGTAAAGTGATGTGATAGAATATTATTTTTTACCTTTTGGGTTTTTTGAAGGTTTTAATTTTTTGTTATAACCAGTGTTGTGTATTTTTGATACATCTCTGTTTATAACACAATTTCAAAATACTAACAACTCTTATCGCTGATATAGCCAACGATATGACATGACCTTAAATAAATTCAATATGCGTACTACGTATTGATTATGGCGTAGTTAGCTTCTGCTTAAAGGTGACGTCATTGGATAAATAATATTCATTAATTACATTAAATGGATAAGTAAGACAATGCAGGTGTCGTCAACACTATTTGCGTATCTGAGCCCATCGTGTTATCGTGAACGGAAGAGGCCAGTCACTTGCAGTATTTCACTTAAATTTTGCGCGTATAACAGATGAGTCATAGTCATATAGAACATTCTCGAAAGGAGTTTGTAGTTAAATTTTGTACGAAGGCGTTACGTCACTCGATTTGACGACGGATTTTAAAGACCCAATGTAATGAGATATTAGGAAAACCCTATTTTAAGAG
The DNA here is from genome assembly GCA_905340225.1 of Abrostola tripartita. Lineage (NCBI taxonomy): Eukaryota > Metazoa > Arthropoda > Insecta > Lepidoptera > Noctuidae > Abrostola > Abrostola tripartita. Next base: position 6,891,311 of record HG996494.1, read on the forward strand.
CGATAACTAGGTAACTAGTTATGAAGTTTTAGTTGTAGGAAATTGGATGCGTGGTTCAAACACATACGCTATAAAGGCTATAAATAGACCAGATAATCTCGAGGCAGTTAGTCTGGGATATAATCTTCGTTTTAATCCAAATTCCTGATAAGCCCTAGTTACGTACAACCCTAATACTCAGAACTTCGGAGTTCAAGCGTATGCCCTGCATTGTTATACCACCAATCATTCCATCAACGACCAGTTTAATATAATAATTTATTATATTCTGGTATATACCAGAACTAATATCAATACCGGTGTTATTACCGCACTAAGTATTAGTACGTTACGAGTACGTAAAGCACTAAATACATAACGTATGTTAATAACATATTACATGGCCGAATTCCTCCCGCACTAAATATTTTGCTGTTGACATTAACCAAGACTAAAACTTTACGACTCATAAATCCTTAGTTACTACGACGTATATGCCAGTACCTCGTATTGAGGGTTATTTCTAAATTATAATTAAAGCTCTATTCTTATAGACTAAAGAGTTAAGTTTCAATGTCATATAATTATGAATACAAAATATAAGCAGCGTATTTGGGACACGACATACATTTGAGGGATCCCCGACTTATTCATAGTAAATCAGGTTTTAAATAGTTGTAATGCTATCTTTATGCTATTTAATCGCAAAGCAATGAGATAATTAAAAAAAATCCTATATCAAAACTGAAACTTGATTTTTAACGTTTCCTTTTCATACCAGCTGATAATATAAACTTTGCCTATAGAATGAAAACAGAGAGAACGTAATCTTTATTCTCGTATCTGGAAGGCGACCCGTACTGTCCCTGACTAAAAATAAACTCCCTTAAGTTTCCACAGGGTGTCGTAAGATATGATTAATTGGTTACCAGATTTTTTTTGCTGCAAATTCGAAGGGGAAAAAGTTATTCCTCAGAAATTACGGTCAACAACAGTTCAAGAAATTTATAAAAGTTCTATTTATTTGTAAACTTTTTCCAGTTCATTCGAAACGGTATCTAAACCAATAGTCAAATATGGAAATGATATGAGAATTATGTGAGCTACAATATTATCAATAGTACCTTAGTACTTCATCAATACAAAACCTTTGTCTTTCATTTTGTTTTATTGCCAAAGGCCAAACTTCAGTGAATAGGCTGGCCTTTTACGACCGAACGTCTGCCTAGGGTTTTGGTATTACGACAGTCGTAAACAACTGGAGTCAGGACATCGTTCGTAAAATCAACAAGCTAGAATTATAGTGCTCATGTCAATGACCATTGGTAATGTATGAGCTGGATAGAAACCGCAAAGCAGTACTTTCTGTGCAGCACCCCTAGACAAGGGGCAAAATGCTTGACGAATAAAAATCCAATAGAATGAAAAATATATGGGTTTGATAAAATAATATGTCATCGGTAACATAGTCGAAAAATTATGTTATCCTCAAACATTTATCATTCTATTCGTTTTGCCACTTGCCTAGGGGGCAGGTCAACCAAACAACTAACAAACGCTAGGACTACAATTTGCGTAGTTGAGTTTATGTACACTGTGTACATGTGAAGCCACAAGAAGAGTTAATTTTAGATACAGCCCTGAAGTTTACTGCTTCATCACTAATTATAACAAGGCCAGCAGTTAGCCCTAATGTGACCTTACTTTGTACCGAGCCACCTTTTATCTTTGATAGGGTCAAAAGCCCTTGGGTTGTAACCAAACCATTTCTACTCAAGGCCATCTGGCAAGAATTTTCGGTATTTGAAGTTTTACCAAAACATTTTCGTGTTGCGTTGCAAGAAAGTCGATCATTCGTTTAAAAATCTACTACGACTATCGCCAAATTATAGCGCTTGAACTATTTTTATATAGGTTGAGAAGAAAATATCGTATAATATATTATGAGCGATCCGTTGTGATAGTGATAGTTCAAATTATTATAAGAAGCATAGGTGAAGGCCCACCTCTACCTATGCTTCTGATACTGATCAATTCAAGTTTTGAATTACTAAACAAATTTTAGTTTACTACTAATAAGGGCCAACAGAAACCTATGTAAAATTCCAATTTTATTTAAGTTAGAACAACCTATTTTTTCTTTTTACGCCTACCAAGGGATATATTTTTAAGACCGTCAACCTGCTTGGGGCAAAAAATAACTGATCACTATTATAGTAAATGCCTAGATATTAAGACATTTTATTTGCGTCGCTTGACAAACCAAAAAAAATATATGCAGTTATTTTTCCGAATTAGTTCGGTTGATTTACATATATAAGATCATCTAGCTGATAACGCAAAGCCTTAGTCAGCCTTTTATCAATGGGCTATTCCTAGTACCTATATGAATAATACGTACAAACGGCCCAATACATAAATATTGGCACGGCATGCTCCTGCGCATTCATTGTCACGGCCGCACATATCCGCGCCACAGCCAGTCTTCGAGGTAACTTTGAGCCGTCAACACGCACTTGCGTAACAACTAAAAACCACAAGCGGAGTGATAATGATAACAGTTGCATCTGAATAACTAGACGAAACAGTGTTGTGTAGTGACGTAATACAAAACTCGTTTTACATTTGTCTGGCGTTGCGGTTTAAATAGAGCACAAGGTACGTACCGCTGGCTTTGTGACCCAGACTTGTAGTAAAATTATATGAAAGTGTTATTGGGAGTGTTGGAGATGGTTTTTAGGGCAGCTTGGCACTACGATGTTTTAGAAATAAGAATGCATACAACGAAAGCATTTCTATATTTAGACGATGCCATTCTGAAACTACTGGTCGTGTCGATGCACTCAAAGAACAGTTACAAAATCGTTTTATTGTTAATTTACCGTCGTTGTAAATTTCCTGCGAACTTTTTTACTTTGCTTTCTTTAAAATCTCACCCATGTAATGTTGTGCTCACCGTTTGAATGTAAGGTTAAACAAAAAAGCGTTTTCTTTTTAACTACAAGCACAACTGTTTAATCAAGTATTTATTTTGTCCTAATCCAAATTTGATATAAGTTGAAAATTGTAAAATATGTACTAGTAGCACATAATAAGCGCTTAATTGAAATTTAATTACCGTTAGCAATATTTGATTACTTATAAATTAAACTGTTTATGATTTAAGCTATTCGTACCTAATAGTTTTTAAATGGTAAAAAAACATTTATCATATACGCGATAATTGATTCTGTAATGCTTTTCGTAATTTAAAGCAAATTAATTAATTCTTTTTTTTAATTCTAATGACTTCTTTTTCCTGATTAGTATTAAGTGTAGAAAGTGGAAAATTTTCATTAATTTCATTTCACACTTCCATTTCTTTTTCAATAACAGCTTCAAACCGGCTTTTTAAAGAATTTACATCATGGCGACGCAAACATAAAGGCCACGCGTGCTATTTTGAGATAAATTAAAATTCAATACAGCTTTAAGGTCGCCAATGTCAAATACGTTATAATTAGTAATCACCAAAAACGTAATAGCATTTTGGTTTTTAAAACAGACAAACATTATTATACTTTAAATAAAAACTAGAAGGTATTTGATTTGCTTTAATCTGATGTACTCCTTTACTTACAAGTGCCCCACATTATATTTTTGGAAACGTTTCAACATTCCATTATATTTATTAACGTATTGGAAAAGCGGCATTAATTTTAATTACAGTAATGCTTCTGCATTCTAATTGACATTATCTTTCTTTTACAGATGGACACACTTGCTTTATTAGCCGGAATATTACTTTGTTTGGTTGTGGTCAATGGTAGGCACCTAGACGAGAGACATGATCCGAACCCAATTTCTGACACAGAGGACCAGAACGATGGTATCAAAAAACGCGGTGCAGATTTGACGAGACATCGGCGGAAGAGGTGGCAAATGAACTACGGTTACGACTACCCAATTCCCGGACATGGTTACTACCCCGAAAGACGGGAATACGATAGGAATCAACAAGATCTCTTGCCACAAATCGTCAAATTACTCGAAGAAATTTCACTTTACGTGAGACGCCCACAACCGCCACCACCCCCGCCGCAGCCGATCTACATCCCATATCCTGTACCCTACCCCGTCCCACAGTACGGATCTTGTTCTGACCAAGGAACAAAGAAACCAAATGTCACTAATCGTTTCCCCGCAATGGAAGACACTAACCAAAACTGGGGATTCGTGGACTCAAACGAGGAAGAAATTGTCGACCCAAACGATGGCGCTAGACCAATCTCCTTCGATCCTATCAAACCGATCCGACCTCTGAAGCGACCCATACCAAAAGTAGAACATGGCAGCAGTCAATATGATGTAAGTTATAATACTACTAAAACGCAGACGTTATAAATAAGAAATAAATTCACAATTAAATTTATTTTCGGCACCTGTTACTTTGATTTGAATTTCACCTATCTAAACGCACCCACTATAAAGCTTGAATTGCACTATACTAATAAACAACACATGGACACTAGATATACATGATGAGAAGACAAATTAACTTTATTTGTCTATTAGGTAGGTACTGTAGGAACTGAGGTCTCAGTTTACTCAGCATAGGGTAAAAATCGAGCTGTGGACGATAGAGATGGTTAAAGTTTGTACTTTCAAAATTAATTTAACTGCCAATTATACTCGTCTGCTTAGTTGAAGCTAATAATATTAGAAAGAAATTAGCTTATAACAACTTATAGGTATCTCTAGAATAGTATTATAGAATATTATTAGTAGTACTACTTTATTGCAGATATTAGTATTTAGATCAAAACTAAAAAAATAAGGTAACCCTTTTAAGTTTATGTAATTTATACAATTCTTAACATATCAAACTAAATTATGATTGGCATATAAATTTGAAAACCACTCAATACGATTGAGCATTTTCTAGCTAACAGACCTTGGCCATATTAATCAAGTGACTGATGTAGGTTTTCTTGTCTAATTGTTAATTGTGAAATCAACCATCTATAGGATCTAGGTACCTAAAGTTATACACTCTTTTCATCTAAAAGATCGTTATCTTTGGTATCATATCATATATCACGAACAGTCTTGTGATTTTTGTACTTAAGAACATTATTAGATTCAACATTCAGAACATAATCTATAAAAAATATCAGTTAAGTAGCTGTTGATTTTGATTAGATTTTAACTTTCTACCGATAGGTAATAAAAAACAACATTCTTGGCAGGTTTTGAAACACCTATCCGTAATGTAGTTCATCTCTAAATTGTACACAAAGAGGAGTGTTGTAAATAAATTCAGCTGTTATTATCCACACCTGAGCAATAAACGGAGTCTGCTATCCAGTTATTTACGCATTACTTGTTTCCACTTTCTGATTTCGTGTGCACAAGCCGATAATTCTCTCATATGACAACATATCAATGTCGTCTTCAATTGGAATCTTGTTTTCTAGAACCAGCAGCCGGCCACGCAGGCGCCTAGATTTCCTGCTGACGAGCCCTCAGGGTTGAGAACGCAGAATATGTGCAACGCAGCTATACTTTCGTGTTGTACTGACAACCAGAAGCAGCACAAACAGTGCTTCATGGGATTCAATTGCGGTCAATCATTTAACGCAGAGGACGCCTGTAGTCAAGACTCGATAACGATGGCACTCGAATCATTCAAGGCGGCTTACTCGCCCGTGCAGTGAGTCCTAACTAGCTCATAGTCATTATCAGTATTCACAACCACGTTTGTGGTTTATGTTAATGTATGTATGTTGTTATACTTGAAGCAACTTATAATTGTTAATAGTAACTTCCAAAGCCAATAAACGGATATGTACAATAACTCTATTTTTGTAACACTATAACTAAATAGTGCGTGATTACAATTTCGTTGATGTGTTTATTAAAGTTGCTTGGAACAAAAATTATCGATTAAGTCAGATAATTATAAAAATTACAGTATTAGGCCCTTTCAAGCAAAATGATGAACTTCACTGCTACATAAGTTTGTTCTTAGTTTCACTTAAAATTGGTTGAATCAATAAGATACGAATTTTGATTCAGTATAAAATCTGAAATAAAAGATCAGAACAGTTTAGAAAAAACTGTTGTATATCGTAGTCAGTAGTACTCTCTCTTATCTCAGTCCTTACTTCGATGCCATATCTGAATGTTGTTCCTTAAGTTTAATAATTATGTGTGCAAGATAATATAATTGTAAGTCTAATATTTATACAACTGCGTACTGCTACTTTCCGTACATTTACGTTAAGAGTCCATTTATTAAATTAATCTGATGACTGTCGTACTCATGTCTTTATATCATATTTAGACCTAAGGTTGGCATCACATTGGCAATTACCGCGCGACCCAGCTCCGATCAAAACACTCAATATTTTGTTTGTAGATCGGAAGGATTATACACATTAAATTAACTCGTGATTGAGTGCGTCGCCAATCGACGCTGCATTGCTGCTTAATCGCGCTGCCAAATCGCTAATGTGAAACCAGTGTAACGTTGTCATTATGGTTAAAACGTATACCGCTTCCAAATTGCTTTAACAATGTAGGTTTATGTTCGAACGTAGTCCAAGCCGTTTTAAATGTATCGCATGCGGTCCTTTAATGAAATTAAAGACGAGAAAATTGTATTTGACGGTTACCTACCGTCAAATACAATTGTCTCGTCTTTACAGCATGACAGCATTTAAGTTAAATCAATAAGAAAAGAATGACTATTATATTTATATTGGCAGCTTAACTATTAAATAAGTGTTTCCTAGTCTACATAATTATTAGTAGATAGTAATATTATTATAGTAACTTAATTAAAATAGTAACTAAATAACCTCTTTTAATATTACTAACGGATATTATCCTACTAACACAGCATTAAGTAAGTAGTAGTGAAAAGGTGACAATTCACCTACACCAATTTAATCATAACTACCTAATGGGCGGTAAATTTCATGCTAATGTTGTTTCGTTTTCTGTGGATACTCAGACTACACAGATTTTTTTAAATTATATACCATACCATACCATGTATTTACGATACTTGACTAGAAGATTGAAAACAATCAGATGGATAGTACCCTTGATCCTGTATACTGAGCCTGACCTGCACCTGACCGAGCCACACAAAAAGGGCACCATACTGGTTGAATCGAAAAATATACGCCGTCAGATGTAATTAGCTGGGTCTACAAGTGACAAACCACCGCACTTCGAGCCACGGCACGGCGATTGATGAGAACGAGTGAATCCAAGCGAGACCGTGGATCACGGATCGCCGATCCAAAATAGATGTAGACCCAGCTATTGGAATTCGATGTTCATTTGTTACCATCCTTGAATATTTGGAAGGGCATCAAAGGCGATGAAGCTCTCTATGGAATAGGTTACATGCGTGAACATTGCTAATGAGATTTCCAGCTATTCGTATGCAATTTGGACCGTTCCATTTCCAGCCATTCATTTAACCGTTCAGTTGCTGATTGGTAGTGATTTGAATTACCTCGAATTAGTTTGTATAATCTAATCTTCTATCTTTCGCAACCTTTAGGGAAACCAAATTAAAATGTTATTTTCAATTATTATAGGTGAGTCAATACCGGTGTATTGAGTAGATAATTTTTACCGTTACGCTATTACAAATGCAGTCATTGTAGTGTGACCTACAAAGATAACGCCACTGACTCAGGCAACATGAACTATGTTATTATCTAGAAGAGGTAGCCACATTGCAAACTTACAAGGATCATAAGATATCGAGACTTATGAGTCATTAGTGTCTCAGATGTAGATATAAATAGAACTAATTTATATTTCTGAGGCGTATACAAGAGCTCCCTGTAATTAGCCATGGAATACAATTCATAGACTTTTCTAAAAAAAAAACACCATGGTTTTAACGAATTTAAAAGACTAAAACAGCAAGTGTGACTATGCTTCCTAAACATGGCAGTTTCACGGTGCGTCATATTTAAAAGGTAGCCTATTCGCTTTTTTAGGAATTATATTATAGTATATATTTATAGTATTATTGAAGACTAGCGGCCCGCTCCGGCTTTGCACGGGTATAAAATATATTATAAGTATTTCTCCACTATTTAATGGATGTTATTATACATATAAACCTTCCTCTTCAATCACTCTATCTATTAAAAAAAACCGCATCAAAACCCGTTGCGTAGTTTTAAAGATTTAAGCTACATAGGGATATAGGGACAGAGAAAGCGACTTTGTTTTATACTATGTAGTGATACATTAATGTATGAAACTATAGTAAGTCGCTTTAGAAAAGTTATCATCCGTGTCAACACGCAACAAAACAGCAAACGATGTATTATCGTCATTTGTAACACGCATGACAACACTATACGAGTGCTCCTTTGTTTTACTTATTTCAATATGTTTGTTTTAATCGCATTATTGATTATGATATTTTCAGGTAGACCAATCAATTATCTTTGGATGCAACACAGCCTAAGAAATATATATAATTTTTAAATTATTTATTCTTTGTTTCAATTGATATTGCTTTGATTAAGCTTTAAAGAGAGCTTTACATTACACGCCTTTTGGGCAGTGCTTTGAACTTTTACTTACACTAATTTTTTATTTAGTTTGTTGTTTTCACTGCAACATTTTATTTAAAAAAAAATGGGTATTAACAATGCCCAAAAACTGGCCACTTGGCTTTTTGCAGTCGTCCCTGGATTCAATACAAGATTGCGGCTTGGGTTACTGACCTTAACCGCCGTGCCATCGACGATGTTACCTGATTATAATCATTTAAATAGAACATCAATGACGTTTCATAAAATAACCTTGCCTAAACAAAACATACAGGCTACAATTCGCTTAATGTACACATTTTAAGACTATGTTAAACGATCTCGATAACACGTTATTTTATCGTTCCATCACACTTGTAGATTAAATGTGGCGACTCTAATTTGTTTTTTCTGCTGACGTCGTCCAATAAAACTGTTTGACGTAACTATGTGGTAATCGGACATTATAGTACATAGATTTTTGTGTATTCAGTAATTTGACAAATAGTAAAACTGTGTGTAAAGTAACTCAAGCAAAATTAGTGGCTTCGATAATATTATAATTTACAAATTGTACGATTTTATACGATACATCTGCGCAAACAAGTCTTTAAAACGTAATAGCGTCAGCGCGCTTCTTAAATGACTTTTGATGAGAAGGTCAATGTCACATCAACACCCTCTTCATTATGTTCCTATATATATACTTATATAGCGTGTCGGTGAATCCAATGCTGAATATAGATCAGGTTAGGTAGTGACTTGATTGTGGCTTTAAAAATAATCAAGGCTTCGAATCAACCGGGAAGATATTTTCTTTCAATACGAGTATCAGCATTAACACATAATATTAAGCCCCGCCCACTTTATGTTTAACCCTTCCCATTGTTTCTACCATGATACTCTATCTCTCATCAGTTATCTAGCCGATTCCTGCAATCTTTTTTTGGATATTTAATAACCCCACTTACATCGTCTACTGAATTTCAATGGCCAAGTCTTGACCGTGACTGTATTTCTAGTTTGCAAAATTTTATTCTGTTTTATAGATTTAAAACTACTAATAAGTTGAAAAGAACGATGTTCGTAACAATATGAAAAAACATGCAATATCCCTTGCCACATAAATGCATATTTTTTTATAATTGATCGCCATTTGCATTCGCCTACCTGACCTTTATAAAGGACATCACCAATATCAATATTTATCAATGTAAACACTTTGCCATTTTAATTATTTTTTTCTTAATAAAATATCATACATAAAAACAGAATTCAAATATATTTATGCTAAGTATCATAAATGCGTCCTCATCCCACAAAATTGCGCAGCTGGCGTTCATATTCGCCCCGATGGAGAATAAAATAAAAAGTTTTAAGTGTTTTTATTTCAGCACAGAAATTAAACTTTTCCTATGGGAAAATCGCAGGAAAGCCGAGATCGTAAAACATAACAGTTGATTCAATTGCCATGGTGTTAGTATGGTGTTCCCATCGTTTGTCACTGTCATACGAGGGGCCCGGGCAATTAACTTTTAAACGGGTTTGGTGCTATCTCGCTCGCTTTTGTGTGATCTTTTTCTGTGTCATGGTCAGCATTCTTTTGTTGATAGTCTGTTCCATGTTACGCTTATTTAAACTCTTTTATTGCAATTTTTCATTATTTTCTCGTATCATGAGATTTTTTCAACACACCATTTATTCATCAGCACAGTGTCGTCAAATCCATAAAAATCATACACCTTTGTTCCATGGGAATCCGTAGACTAAGCAGTTTTTATAACTAGAACATTTCGTATAGCTTTAGGAAATAATTATACCCCAGTTTGGGCTGACCACTCCTTTGCAGTTTCTCTTTGATGAATATTATTTTTTATTTAAATGCCTTTTAGGTTATAGTTCTATACAGTCTCAAACTGTTTAACGTCTTAAATAGGAACAAAGATTACAATTGTAATAAAACATTACTTATTGTTAAGAATAACCCCTTATTCCGAACAATTACCATTTTAGCTATTTAAAGCTAGTTGCCTGCCAAAAATAGTATCTAAATGGCTTCATACTGTATACCGTTTTTGAATTCTTAATCAATTTATCCCGGGTAACTGCTACTAAAAAATGGCGAGTAAATCTTAATATAGACTTTTACTCGACAGTGATTGCGTTTTAACGAGCGCCTAGAGTTTATTCCTGAAATATCGAATCGTGTGGCAAGCAGCTTTTCATGAGATTGTACCTACGGGAGGATAACGATATTGTATGATTGAACTTTTTCTGAATGCAAAAGTTTTATAACATTCAATCACATCAATAGACAGAGGTGTTCTCCTGACCAGCGGAGATATACTTTTGTTAAAGTTAATTTTCGTTATCCTCGCCTTATAGAAACGAAAAGTAGTTAATTATCGATTTGTTTGTTACATGGACATGGACATGCTTTATAGATCGATAAGCTACATATAGAATATGAATAATTACAGTAACAACCCTTGCAAACGTAATTATAAAACAGTATTCTGCAGTAAGTGAAACTTATCACTTACCAAGATGAGATAACACCCAACTTCTAGATAACTAGAGCGTGTAAATTAGCAGTGTCGGTTTAGTACCGTAACAGAATTTATAACTGGAAGATACATTGACATTGCATAATATACATTATGGTATGACGTTTCTCCTGAGTATGTCATCAACCAAAATACATTGCTTTGTCGAATCCCACTTGAATATGTCGCTTTCAATCACTGTGTTGAATCAACCATGTTTGTTGCCATCAGCGCCTATTGACCTGCTGGAATCATTGCCTAGATCATAGTTGGAATGAATTGCCATAAAGATCTTAACTATCTGACTCGACATAAATAGTCAAGGAGGGTGATGTCAGGTTTTGTATAAATCTCACATAAAGTGACTTCATTTTGCAAATATGTTACCAAACTGATCGAACGTCTACATCTCATCACCACCAACATCTGCAGTTTAATGAACGTGAGGTGAGTCTAAACTAAAACATAGTATAACTGCAGAACTAGACGATTTGAAAGGGTAAAATGGCAAACAGAAAATGAAGCCTTCAGAAAACACGACCAAACGTAGACAAAACAAAAAACCATTATCTGATGTGGTAAAATTACAATCACAGGACTAAAAGTTATTACAATTTTTATAGTTAACACTTCCAACATTGACTACTTGATGTCAATGATCTTTACTGAATTGTTCAAGTTATAACTCTTACTAGAAAACAAATGTTGTTTGTAAAGAGCTAACCGCAGTTGAAAGGTTGTGTTGTATGCAAGAAGGATTACACAATACTGGATCATTGTGTATTTCAGGTGCTTGTAATACCTTCATTTGCGATACATTGTCACAAGTCGTACAGTTCATTTCTAACGAGCACCTATTACGGACTTGGTTGCCTCAACAGAATTGATATTTTATCAACGTAGGTATATCTGTGGCAACATTTCGTGATTGATTTTTTGTTTGCTGGTTAAAAAGCGGTGACTTTAGCAGCTTTATATCTGTATGTACATAGGTACCTATTGTAAGTACCTAGATTGATTGCGCAACTGATGAGCGTTATTACTAAAGTTTAAAAATTTACTGTATGGATTTTAAATTGACGAACTTGAAATAACTAACACTAAAATTAACTCCTAGCCATTATAAGGAAAAAATGTTTTGTTATAATTATTGACGCCAAGATCTCTCTAAACTTTTGCTATTTATGTTTTTTTCAAATTGTATCAATAAACGAAATCAATGAACAAGAAATAAGTAGTAAGTATTATTGTTTTCAAAACTGCCTAATGGACTACAAACAAAAAAGAAAGTCATACAAAACAAAAGTTGAAATATTCATCAAAGGGTGTGCGTAATGATTTATCTCAAAACGACGCAACAGTAGAACGAAGCCAATTAGTTGGTACAGAATACAAAATATTTATTTTATGAAGAGACTACTTTAAAATAAAATGAAATAACGAATAAATACTTAAACTGTTTACAAAAGGAAATAAAGGAATTGTTATCAAACCTTTACAGATTGGACCTATTAATATAGGTAGATATGTTTCGTTATACACATTTCATTATATTTGACTTAAATAAATTAGCGTCAAACATAAACTCATTAGATGTTTTAGACGAGGCCATAACCGACGAATTGCATACTATTATAATAAGTCTCAAGTGTCGAGATTGTGGATTTAAGATTTCTGAAGATGATTTTGAGCTGAATATTATGTATAGAAAACACATTTGACTGCAGATGTTCACGCGTAAGTGAATTATCAAAAATGTCAGTTCGTAGTTTTGGATGATTAATGACTGAATCTTTTGATCGTTTGATCACATGCGGGCAACCCAAAATGTGCTACTGGTATTACAAGTAATTACATCTAAACATGCTCTACACTGCGACCAAACTGGCATTATTTGACCTTCGCAAAATATAAACTTGTTTTTTTGTGAGTATCGTTTTAATAATGAGGTCTTTGTAATGAGCGACAAGGCTAACTTGTCATAGTTTGAATGGGTACTAAATGACATGATTGGATGATATTCTTCCGCAATCGGCAATTTCGATATATGATATAAGTTGCATTAAATAAAATTGTGTATCTATTGGTATTATTCACAGACTTGCTAGTTACACTTTTGGAAGTTAAGTTCAGTAGATCATGTTTGGTATCACATAAATAAGAGCCAAAAAGATCGGTGGTGGAATTTGGACATACATTTCAAGCAAAAATCGGATACATCAGCCACCTGAGAGCACACCATCGATTCTCTCACCAATAAAAATCCCAAGTCGCTGATACGATACGAATACGGTCGGGATATATAAGTATATACATATAATTATAAATAAAGATCGGATCATTTATGTGGCGATATAGGTATTTATGAAGTTGATAAATTACATTTTGTTGTAAATACTGATTTAGAAACCATCAAAACATGCATAAAGTTTAAGGAGTTCAAAATAGCTGTTATTAAATAGTTGGGCAAGTCTCTATAAAGACGTAAATACTTCTAGAATATGCTCAATCACAAACTTGCATATTTATATCAAAATGGGTATCTATCTGCTAATAGGAGGCAAGGCTAGTCATGTATCACATAAGGTATATCAATCATCATCACAGTTAGGTTAACGAGCCTACTTTTTCTCAACCCAACGACTGGGACTGTATAACTGTATTTAACACAAAGTGACTGTTATTTAACATTTACAACATTCGATCTACATTACATTGTTGATCGAAGTTTACAACTCAATAACCGATTGATATTTATATCCTCGGTGTTTTAAATTGCTCGTAACTATTGTCAGAAGTTGTTAATGATCATTTTTATTCCTTTATTATATTTCAAGAGACTCAGAGGCTTCGAGTGTGCACAACATGGTTATTGCACAAGATTAGCCTGTTTTTTGGTGGCCTAGTACCAAGTTACTTCTGCAATTGAATTATTAAAATTTAGTTGCTTTGCCAATGACGTCATTTTATACTCCAGTTTTAACTGGTATTATTTTATGTGTGTCAGTGTAAGGAAAAGCTTGCGACTTCTTGCTATTCAAGCTATAAACTGCAACTCTAAATTACCACAAATTAGCTATATGTTATATGGTTCGTTAATTCTGTAACGGCTTGTGGTTTAACCTACGTGTTGTTTGTTTCAACTCTTGTCCGTAATTGAACACGTCAACCAGTACTGTGCCCTGGGTGATGGACTTGCTAGTTTACGCAGTCTTACCACAATTTCGGGGTTTTCTTTCGTGCTTTGGGATTAACTGCAATTATTCAGCTCTATTCAGCTTTTGTCCATAGAATACAGTCATACCTATTGTATGGAGATGATTTATCTTGCACAAGTTGAACGTACGCGGACGCATCCCAATACAAACCTGGTATTTTCTACAGACAAACGCTGAATGGAGCTGAATTAAGTAGTTTAGTTCCTAATATATGATGCTAGTCTTTTGACTAAATAAAATTGACATGAATTGGGTTTGCAGATGTTACCGTAGTACTAAAACTCCTTAGTCTCTTTCTTATCTATATATGTTCTGTTTCTCAGTGGAAACAGTGAGACCTAATGTATGTAGTACAGTGCTTCTTCAGTTCAAACACGAGTAACCATGCAAATGTGTATGGCAACCTCAAGCTTTGATAAAACACTCCATCAAGTTTATGTCAATAACGCAGCAATAATTCATCTGATTGCTTGACCTTATAGTTTATAATATTTTAGATAAAAAATTATGAGATACAGGTTATGTCAAACGAAAATAAATGTCACAATAAAGGTAATTTGCATATAGATAAATGTGAAAAGAACGAGTTTAATATTTCCTCAGGTGTTTAATATAAACATTTTCCAAAATGTAAATACATTTTTGAATTGGGATAGGTTTTTAAGACGGGTATGCTTTGACGTGTCTTTAGATAATGGCAGTTGGTTGTTAATCGTGACCAGTAGGTATGTATCCGTTTCTTTTGCATTACTCACTAATCTTGTCAAATTGATATATGTCAGCACTACCTACTGAGCTTTTAGTAAGGACATTAGTGCTAATCTACTTAAGAGCTCTATATAAATACTTAAAGAAAAACCATTACCTTAAAAATTTGCTAGTTCAATGGCTGTGGCTGTAGTTATATGAACCGAATATATTAACTACAAACACCCAAACTCAAAATATCGTATTACATATTTTTAGGGTTCCGTACCTCAAAAGGAAAAAACGGAACCCTTATTTGATCACTTTGTTGTCCGTCTGTCTGTCTATCAAGACCTTTTATCTTGGGAACGCGTAGAGGTATCGAGTTGAAATTAAAACCATATACACAGGTCTGCGGTCTCCTGAAGCTGTAAAAAAACCAAACTTCTAAATTAAAAAAAAACGATACGTCCGTTTATGACGCAAAATCGTATATTTTGACACTCAATCAAAATTCATAGGGTTGCCGTTGCGTTGGTCACTTGCCGTTGACCTAAAACTATGAAATTTGGCAAGTAATATCGTCTTATACTACAAGTACAGGGAGAACTCTGAAAACTTTACATATTTAATTAAACCACATTAAAAACAGGGTGTTTATGCAAAGAACGCGGGGTATCAATTTGGAATTGAGTTACCGTGTCATGTTGCATGTCGTATGAAAGGGCTTCATTTAAACTAGCTAAAACAGATTTTTATGATTTATAGTATTCGATTTATGGGTTTTGGAAACTGAATTTCGGGACAAGTTCAAGACTCGATTCCTAAACTATTAAATATGTACCTATAATACCTGTGTAAGTACAATGTACCTGTCCGGGGTTTCCTTAGAAACTATTAAAAAAATAAGGCAGCCCGATATTTAAAGAAGCCGTTGACTAAATAAATATCAGATTTAATTAATGAAAAAAATTCTATTTCCCGGAAAAATCTAATAAAACAAAGCTTTCGTATCTAACAACGACGCAATAGGCACAGTTGCAAAGTGATTGAACTGCGCTACATTAGATTCATGTTCAATCTCCGTAATCTGCAGATATTACTGGAATTTGTACAAGGACTATTTCCGTCTGTGAAACACAGTTTAAAAATACTGGGATTAGTAAACAACTAAATACTAATTCAGATATTAGGTTTTACTTTGATTGTGACGCATGATCTCGCGGGCCGGATCGGCGCTTAATGTGGAGCGTGCCGTCGAGTCACGTGCAACGCCTTTTCCTAAAAACCCGACATACATAACGACGTGCGTTAATGTTATGCGTCACCAGCGTAGCACGGGTTAAAGTGATTTTAATAGACCACTTTTCTTAGTTAATTTTCTTTAGAAGGTTTTTTTATTTATATATATTTACAATATTATAATAGGCTTATTTAGCTGATAATACATATAAGATGTGTCCATTTGTATGGCCATTATGAAATTCCGCCCGCGACAGCGTCTGCATGGAGAAAAATATCTCATCTTTTCCAGGATTAAAGTAGCCTATGTCCACCTTGAAGGTCCATTCTAAATACTGGTGAAATAATTTTGGAATTCGGATGGATAGTTCCAGAGATTACACCCTACATACAAAAAAACTTATTTTACCTCTTTATAATATAGATTTATTTTTTTATCAGTAATAGGTATCACACCAATAATAGGTATA
Organism: Abrostola tripartita; assembly: GCA_905340225.1. Lineage (NCBI taxonomy): Eukaryota > Metazoa > Arthropoda > Insecta > Lepidoptera > Noctuidae > Abrostola > Abrostola tripartita. The sequence goes on from HG996494.1 coordinate 6,908,005, forward strand.
ATACATTAAACATGGTATTCTTTTTATTATTGTTTTTATAATTATTATAGTTTTTATACTTATATTATATTTAGCAAAGGTAAAATCGGTGATCAGTAGTAACTACACTTAAACCAAAATTTGCAGCTTAAGTGACGCATATCACGGAATCAACATGGTATTTTGAAAATCATATTTTGGTACCTAAAGCGCTTACAGATGAGGATGCTTATTAAGTTTACTTTACTTTACTTACTAAAAGATAAAATAACAGGATTTCGATTCTTACTTGACATTTTCTTTAGTGACAAGTTATCTACTAATTACTTAAAGCAAAAAACAGCGTGAGAAATCTCTAATTACATATCGCCAATAGCCATCAATTATTGGATGCCAAAGTATTGTTTATTTTGCATCTAATTGGCTAATAACATCTTTCATTGTGTGTTAATATCACAATACACTTTACCAGTTAATAAATAATGGTAATTTGTGTTATTATAAAGACATGAATTATTTCCTTTTGTTTTACAAAGCTTTAAAGCATAACCGATGTTTTTAACAAGCATGGTATTTCGCCGGGATTAAACGAAGAACTAAGTTTCGATTGTGCAGTTGAACGATATATTGATAAATAATTGTTTTTTTTTTTGCCAATAGATATCTTTTTAATATCATTCCTAGCCACGTCCCGCAAGGTCTTAGTCTGGCTGGTAGTCGCCTGAAATGGGTATAATGTAAGTTCAACTTTGCATATCTTACTAAGATATAAAGTAAGTTCACAGGTGCATCGCCTTTCACATTTCCCGTAGTGAAAGCTTCAAGCTGAGTGTATCCTTATCAAAAAACCATACAACTCGTCTACAGCATGAGACTTCATTCATCCAAAGTGGGTAATTCCATGATTTCACTTCCACGAAACGTAATAATGTTGGCCTAACGTAACAGAATTTTATAAGGTTGATCACACACGCGCCTTGTAGGCACACACCCACTTTATCGTGAGTAAAACCGTTTTCGTCATACAATGAAGTCATTTTATTACTGTAGGCGAGTAGTAGCAACCTTATACTTCGAATAGGAAATAGTAGATTATAATTACTTGTAAATACCAATATAATATGGGAATGAATACGCACTGTTTCCTGTATTTTTCCTGTTTATTTTATGTAGGTAGGTGGTGACTTCGTTTTAGTATTTTCAAGCTGGTATTGCATATTATTATAGTTTATCGCTTGTCAACTCGTTAAAAGCCTAAGACAAAATAAATAAAAATATTTTTTTCAAACTGGATTATTACTATCACACTTTCCGTCCATCTAATAAGCAAGTTGGGTAGATTAACACAGATTGCATAAGTACTAATAGTACTAAAATAAAATATGATAAAATGTCAAGATCAGCAATAACAGCTAAGTTATTGTAAATGTCATTGTCGAACAATATGGACAAAATAATAAGCATATATCCTGCTTAGCTCTCAACAATTGTTAAGTTTAATTAATAATAATCAAAATGCCATATACTGGCAGCGGTTGGAAGTGTAGGGCCGAAGATCGAGCTCAGTGGCGTGCCATAGGAGAGGCCTATGTCCAGCAGTGGACTAAGATAGGCTGATGATGATGATATCATACTGACTAAATGATAGGAATGGTGGGTTTCTAATTTCACGAGATATACTTTTTTAAAACTTCATGATAAATAACATGAGTACAATTAATTGATAGTTAACGTTACGACTATTGATTGCTCACATAATTATTGTAGGAGATATTTCTATAATAATTAATCGGTATCAGAATGCGTGGTATGAGGATTGCTGTCTACATAGTAACGTTAATTATATTTTAATTATAATAGTTATGTTTAGAAAAAAAACGTTTACTTGATTTGACCTTACTTTTTAGTCTTTCCTTAATTATGAAATTATTTCAATAGAAGCTTAAGTATCTACATGTTTTCCAGAACATTCATACACTAAACTATATTTTAATACATCTCAGATTCTTAATGAGAAAGTTACTGAATAATTTTCTAGAAATTGTATAAGCTTAAGTGTAGAAAAACCCTCATAATACAGAGCAAGTTAACCCATCTTTTCTTGGAACACTCTTAGTTACAGGTTTTTTTTAAATCAGTTAATTATTCCATACCAAAGATAAAGGAAATCGTGTTCTACATTTACATGCATATTTCGCTAGTCATTAAAGGTTCTTTAGAAATGAGCGTATACGGTTAGCCTAAACAAAAATATGAAATCCTTGCAAAAGCTTAGATAATGTTAATGTGCTAACAATCTAGCCTGAAGTGTTGACATTTATTCAAGTAAAGTTCAAAGTTACATTTAATTAGTAATTATGCTCAGGTATGAGTCAGTCAATGAAGACGCAACTTTCAGTGGATATATTATAATTAAAGCGACACAAAACGAGACAGACGACGAGGGAACGAAAGGAAATCTTCATAAAAAAATCATACAAATTACCATACTATTTCAACAAAGACTTTAACGGAAACTGATGGTAAAAGTTTTGGAGAAAGAATGAATGATACAAATGCGCTACAAAAACTTTGAACAGAAGCAACCTGTGTTTTTATTCCCGATGTTTTTTTTCCGTCGTTGGTCGAGCTTTAAGTCCCATTTCAGGAGTTTCGTCGGGTAAGGTGTTTTGTAATTATTTTCAACACGATTTCAGACTTTTTTCTCGATCCTTGTGTTTTAGTTCCAGTTACAAAGTAACCCTCTAGGATACATTGAGTCTTTACTAAAGAGTTACTTCGCAACTTGTAAAGGATACTTAAGTGTCTCTGCAGGTATGACTAATTTAAATAATAATAATAATTATCACTGGTATTATGTTTGCAAATACAATCATGTGAACGTTGGAAATAACTTTAATTTGAATTGAAATGTGGTTACTTGGTTCATCATAAAAATCATTTACAGTTGTCATGGATAATACTTAGATTATATTATTCTCAGTATAGGTCACTTGCAGGCAATTATTATTATAATATTGAAATGATCTAGCATAAACTCATAATATTATAATTTTTTTACACTACTAACATCCAATCTGATTCGTTGTGCACTTTACGTCCAATGATTAAAGTTCAGAGTAACAAGAAGTAAATCATTTATTAATCAGATTACATTTGGCGTTCTACCTATATCACAACTGACGTGTAAATCTTAATTAATTAAATATAATCTTCCTAATCTTCCGGCAGTTTAAGAAGATTATTATGATGTAGCCTCTTATATGTTTTATAATAAATACATCGTCAGACGAAAGCCCATAACGAAAAAAAATATCTTTGGGAAGAACAGGTTCCTCCCAATATTTTAGCCAGACTATGAAAGTTTCAAGTATAAGGGGAGCGAGTATATTGCAATTTCTCGTATCTTACTACAGGACGTCAGAGAATGTCTGATAGTTTCCCTCTTAAAGTAGTTAACCCATAGTCTGGAATTAAATCAAAACGGGATCAAAATCAGGAGAAGAGTGTCACTATCGTATTTAAGATTATTTCTAAATTCAACGCCAAAGATGTCTAAACAAAAAAAATACCTCAATACGTGACTGAGATAAACCTAAAAATATTTCGGGTGTTGCAAACGTCCAAAAATATCTGATGAATCGTATCAAACAATTTTTGGCAGAGTAAACCTCACGTACGAGATGCTAATTCTATTGGCAACGTCAGTTTTTCAATTTTTATTTTAGAGCAATGAATATAGATTTCTGTTACATCACGGAAATTCTAAAAATTTACTGGTGCATCAGATTGGTTTTTAGAAAAGCTTTTTTGTGTATTATGAACCACAGAATATAGTATGAACAGAACAAAACATTTGAACTACATATTTGAAGCACCTTTAAAATATTTAACGAGTCACCGTTAAAATGTGAATGAATGATGCCAAGACAAAACGTGCTCAAAGTGTTAATGAAAAGTCTCAAGCAACAGAAACAAAAATTTCTAAGAAATTCATTATAGAAATAAAACAAAACATTCTAAAGCCAAAATATAATGAATGCTACGCTGAAATGAGCACGGCAGTTACAAACAAATGACTCGGGCCAAACTAACATTAAAATGTTCGCTATCTACGGTAAGCCAGAACTAAACTGGCTGAGTAACCTGGAAAAAATCCATCAAGATTATCTTGAAAAAAAAAATGCAATCAAATATATGGTATGTAGTTCTTTTCGCAGCAGAAGGATTAATTAGACTGTTAAATGATGCAGTGGTACCTAAAAGTGCACTTCTTCAGTATTATCCTTTTTCAGGTTTTGGTTTCATCTTCTCTCTTCAGGCCTTACTAGCGCTTTTTGTTTCTTTATTCTCTGTTTGCGTGATGTTACCATTATGAGCAGGATACACTAAGCAAAAAACTGACCTATCCATAAAATGGGTATCGCAATTTATGTGCTGCTTCGGTAATGAAGACTTGGCTCACGACTATTTGATAAACCTTGATATTTAAACATTCCTACAAAGAATCACGAAGGAGACATTTGTCGAAGTGCTTACAAATAGTAAAATTTATTCAAGTACCTACATAAGCTACATGAGGTAGATTTTTGCTTTAAGAGAAAGGTTTAGGTTAGTTTACGATTTATAACGTAGGTATATCAAGTTTTGAACAGATTTGTCCGATATAATCCGATCCAACCATAATCCAGATATTTAATTAACAACGACACGTCGTTTTATATACCCATAGTGGGCATTGGGTAAGGTAAATATTTTTAAACTAAAGCTTTAAATGAGTCTGAGAATTGAGCTGTATTTGTAATAATAACATCCGATCTATAGAAGTCTAAACAAGTGTCTGGCACGAAGTGACAAAAAGTGCTGCAAATATAGTTTTCGATATAAAAGTTGAACAAACCATTTAGATAAAAAGTAGAGTAATTAAATTAATTACATAATTGGCATGGGAGCATGGACACAGTTTCCGGTGCTCATTAAGACACAAGTGTAAAAGATTAAAATCTTAAAGTCTTATATGTTAAAGGTAACCGAGTGGAACAAATTAAACAGCTACTTATACTTATTAGTGAACCACTTAGTGCTGTGATATCTTAGTAAGTAGATAACATTGAAATTAAAAAAAACAATATGTCATAAGTAAGTAGCGGCAGGTCCGTACTTTTTTAATCATAATAATTATTCCGTGGTTCCTATACATGGCTTTCAATGTACTTGGATATATTAAACGCCGTCAATATTTTAGACCGCAAAAGGTCTGTGACTATTACTGATGCAAGTTAAAGATAGGCAGGTACTGATTAATAAATGCTAATATAGTCTCAAGAACGTACCTGTAGCTAGCTGCCATAATAGGTACCCTGAAGTGCACATACTATACGGGATTAAGTACTGAACAGCTTTAACAGATCATTGAGAGCCACCTGCAATCTAATATTGCAGTCGCAGTATGAGAAACTTACAACGACAGGGAGGCAGCATAGTTTAATAAATAAACAGGTTCAACCTATGCGGCCCACTCTGAAGTAGTATAGTAATGGTAAACTTATTGTTGACAGCCCTTAGAAGCTGCCACATTTATTTTACCATAATATTGGAGTAAGAACATAAAAAAAGTCCTGACATGCTTTTGTGAGCTTAGTTTAATGAGAATCATCAAAGATAATTCTGTAGTCAATATAAGAAAATATGGACGAAGTATTGTAATCTTTTTCTTATAGTTAACCAAAAATAAAAATGAAACTTACACATTTTTTATCACAAAAGCAACTTTTAATTTTGTTTTTCATTTACACTGTCATCAATCAAATCCCTGTGCGGACGTTGACAATAAATTTAGGTCGCGAGCTAACCAATATTGATCAAAGGAGAGCTTTAAATGAATTCAACATATCTGTACCAACATCAGCAGTCGGATTTACGTCCGTTGTCATAGCAGCGAGCACAATGTTCAATTGCTTTATTATTTCATTTCAACCTTCAGAGAATATGTAATCTGTATGTTATATTGAAAACGCAGATGTGAGCAAGCGGTTTTCAATTGTAAATAATATTAAATCAGTACGCTTGAGTGTTCCTAATTTAAATACATTCACATCTGGCTATGTGGGATGCGAAACTAACCCAATCGAGTTTTTTGAGAAATGTTTTGGTTGTATGTATGTGTGACGGGAGTTCATCTTCTTCGATAGCGCAATTATTCATTAAAAGAGTAGGCAGAATAGTTTCCCATTATGAGGAGTCTACACACCCATATTTCGCTATATTATATATTATTGATGGCGAGCCTACAACTAATCGGGCCTTTCCCAAAGGGAACTGTATTCTTAATTCAGCCCCAAAGGAAAAGCTATAACATATTGAGCTCTGTTGTGCTCTGAGCCGGTTAAACCAAAAGCTCTAAATGACGTGTTATCATTTTTATTATTATTCTGTAAGTAGCATTTAGAAGTTATAAAATGGAGGAGATATCGTATTGATTGTGAAATTCCAATGAAAAACCAATTTTAACTCTAGTGTGAGATGTAGAAATGCTGGAGTTGGTGACAATAAAAGTGAATGATGTGAAGACAACAAACCTAAACCTACATGGCATTGAAAGTGTAATCAAAACCTTTTCACAGATGAACTGAGTTCTAAGAGTACCATCGTAAAATGTTTTTACTTACGGTAAGATCTATAAATTATATTTACTCTTTTCTGCGTAATACTTACCTGAAAACAAAACAAGGCAGTGGTTAATACACATTACACATATGACATATAAAATTCCAAAATTTAAAAGTAGCAACATAAGATTTTCAATTCGGAATTCAGAGCCACTAAAAGAAGTTGACTGGGTCAACTTCTTTTAGTGGCTCGGAACTCCGAAATGGCGTACCAAAATTTAAATATGCTTTTTGAAAATTCCAAAATCATTAAGTACATAATTCACATTCATTGCAACATGATAACTACTTCCTTTGCATCCTGTTAATATGAACTATAACCCCTCAATCATTTCGCATGTTACGTAATTCCAGATTGATTGGATACTTGACAGTCGCCTGACATTTGGTTATTGAACTCGCGTGACTGAAGTTTATTCGTGTCTTATGTTCATCTAATGCGGTGAGGGACTATATTCGAGGTCAGCGCTCATTTACCACAGTATTTGTATAGTAAATAGTATTCTAGTAGAAACTTTATTTGTGTTTCTCATTGTCACCTATTTGTCGGAGGTAAGATGGCCAAATATGCAATGTAGGTGCAGCTTAAGGCCGCCTATAGGCCATTTTATTCTCTGATTTAGAATTGTACGTTGCCTCTGAACGCCGAATGGGGCTACCTTCTACAAAATTTAGCCAACTACAACTAGGTATGGCTAGTTTCAGTTGATAACTTAGCAGCATCGGTAGTATATGAAATAGGTACAAAGACATGTAAATCAAAATTCATCAAACAATATTAAAAAATATTGAACTCATCATTCATATAACTATGGTGATTAGCCATTCAAAGCGCCAAAGATTATCTCATTAGATTTAAAAAAAACATAATTATAATGCATCGTTAATAACATGTTCCCGTAGTTTTTAATTTCAATGCCACAACACGAAGATCATCCGATCTAGGAACACTTAAAAGTGTCACGGCCATGCTCTTTCATTTGCACTTAAGTGGGAATCCAATTATTCACGTTATAATCGATATGTGTGAACACTATTTAGTTTATAATACCTTGTGCAAATCTAAAATGATCTTCATACTATTTGTTTAATGGGAGTTGTATTTCGTTCATATGTATCAATTTGCTCACTTCATTAATCTAGGCGTTGAGATCGTCCGTTTATAATCATAATGATTTTCTTGTATTGGCATATCGTGCAATATATCGTGTAATTTTGTTCTGTCTAAATTACAAGGTTCCCTACTGCAATTGTTTATTTGAATTGCACTGGTCATTTCGGAAATTACGACGGCGATTTGGCCGTGATTTCACGACTAGATCGACTGTCGATGTTATTTAGTAAACATTGATGTGCCAGTCTGTCTTAAAGTATTTTACCAATTTAATAAAATATGTTTAGGAGTGAACTTTGACTAACGCTAGGTTTCTGAAAGAGTGGTCAAAACATTAATTATCTAACAGACCGGTCAACATAAGGCGCCGTCAAGTCAATTTAAGTTTTTGAATGGATGATTAGCTTCTCAATATAGTGTGAGGACATATCTACCTAAAATGTCATACATATAACTTGGAAGCAAAATATGACAGCTCTATCAACTGAATAATATTAAATCAAAGTAGTCAACAGTCAGTCTGTTTGTTAGGCTTTCAGAAACCTTCAGTCTTATAAAGCAAGATAGATAATTTATGTATTAAAAAAATAGCACCTTAGCCTGTATGAATAAGAACATAGAAGTTAGTGGGTTAAAGACAAATAACTACAAACCATGAAAAATAACGATCAGTCGTCCATATTTTATGTCATACGTTGCATAAGCATAACCCTGCCAAAGAAATGTTTCAATGTAATGTTTTTGACGCAAAATACATTATTCCTACGCTAGTAAAATATCCTCAAAAAATAATTTCTCATTTTAATTATTTAATGCGAAGCGTACCTACATACTCATGACTCAGTCCGCAAGAAAGTATGCAAAACACGTTTGTCATTTTTGGTGAAAGCATAAAATGGAACAGTTACAAATACTTTGACGACCAAAAAGATTCTGCCTAAAACAAACGTAGAACGTGATGACATACACATATTACACATTCAGTTGTTTCTTTTGTTCTAAATTTAAAAAAGGAAAAATAAACAATTGTATTTATTCAGTGCCGTAGGAGTGTCAGTTGTCTTTAAATAGAAAAAAAACCAGTTGCTATACAGGTATGTATGCATTTTCAACCTCTATGATTATCGTGTAAATAGGTAACCTATTTCATCAGGAAAACTGCACAGCTGCTGTAGGAAAACCTATTGCGATAGCTGTTCGTTGAAATCACACATCAAGGTGATTAGTAATAAAATGTCAATTTTATAAAGTTATACTATTAGTTACTTAACAATATTAAATACAATAAAACTGATAGTGATGAACCTTCACGCGATATTATATAAAGATTAAAAAAATTGTATTTATTAGGTAGTCACACAAGTAGCAACCTTAGTAACAATATGGAAAGAAAAATTCACAAAAACACAAAGAATGGGTATTATCTCCCACGGATGTAAGTAACGGTTAGATGCCGCTATGATGCTAGTTCTGTGGAGGTGGAGCAGTGATGGGCATCACACGCTTTCGTATAAACCTCTCTGGTCGATTCGGTAGAGTCAGTCGCAGATAACCTTACGACGCGACGGTGCCTGCTCGTCAAACGTTTATTGCAATAACATCGATACGTGAACATGTCATAACAAAGTTTTTATTATAATTTGTGAAAGTGTTTACGTGTTATAAAATATATTGGAATTGGATTTTTTGACGTTAAGGTGAGGTTATATTCGAATTTAATTATTTTTTTCAGATCTTCATTGATAGGTAGATAGATTTTTAATTCATATAAGAGATATTATGCTTTTGACGGCAAAGCAATTGTCTATGCATTAAGATATTAATATTTAAATAATATTTGTAGTTTGTTACAATAACATAACTGTTTACATTGACGACGTAATAACTAAAGTTCATTGTCCAGTTATTAGTGTATAAATGATGTAACAAAGGTCAAAGTTATTTTAATAATCAGTATAAAAATACTTTCATCCGTAATACGATAAATAGCAAAAAAAATGTTTCAGTCTTAGAGGTATAGCAAAAAATACTTTAATTCCAGATCGAGTACCTACCAAAATGTAAAATGATTACAAGTTGGATAATAATAATTAACAATTCTAATTGCCATTTATAAGTTTTTGAAAATCTTATTATTTAGCATCAATATAGATTAGGATTTTAATTTAAGCATCATCATCATCATCAGCCGGAAAAGTCCACTGTTGGACAAAGGCCTCCCCCTTAGTAGGGAGGGGTTGCCATAATCCCCACGCTTGGCAAGCGGCTTGGGGATCGCAGTACTGGTGGTCAAGTTACAGAAGACGCTGCTGCCCATCTTCTGGATTTATTTTTCCCTTAGTCGCCTCTTACGACACCCACGGGAGGAAAGGGGGTGGTCAATTCTAGGCCGGATACCACACGGCGAGCGCTAATTTAAGCGCTAATTAATAAATCAAGAATTTTCAAATTATTTATAGAAACGTTGAAAACATATAAAACAAGCTTAACGATTTCTTAAATTAGTAATCTACAATTGACTTGTTCTTGAAATGTTCTTTCCTCAATCTATATCAAGGCTACGTAAGTATATTAGATAGCTCGTTCAAGAAATAAATGAATCATCGGTAGTCACAACATTAAATGTTGCTTGAGGAACTTATAGGTAATAACTTAATAAGTAATTAAGTATATAAAGACATTGAGACCTATATGATAAACCCTGTAGAGAATTTAATGTAAGGCCAATGCATAATCTCATACAGAAAATGAACATTGAACATGTCAATGTGTGGCAAATAAGCCTAATAATAATTCGTACTAAAATTACTCTACTAAGTATTTTAAACCATAAAAACATAATTTAATTGTTTTACGATGTTATAAATTACCACGATAAAATGGATTAAGTAAGTCGATGTTAATATTATAATATTCTTAATTTAGTATTGTGTTGAATTAAAAACAATGTTTAGAAATGTGTCCATTTTATAAATAAACGCTTAAAGACGTAGAGTTAATAAAAACAAAAGTTGTTCCAGGTTTTTTTGAGGACCTCTTTTTGTATAAATGTATAAAATATAAAAATCATTTATGTAATCAAAATGGACTTAAAAAAACTTTTTGCACGTCAAATTACATCAAGACAGCCCCCAAAACGCCCGCCCGTCACAGCTTCCTAGTGCTATAGCTGGGTAGGAGAAACGGCGCGGCGGCGCAATAAACTACCCAGCAGCACAATCTGTCGGTCAAAATTTGGATTATATTACAGAAGTTATATAAACCAAGAGCAAAATCGCACGTAAATATAAAGTGATCTACCTATGGAAAGTTAGGTGTTATGCAGTACAAACTGGAAACTGAGTTAAGGACTGACTTCAATAAAACACTATTAATAAAGATATGGTCAGCATAATTATTACACCACACTATAATATTATAAAGGCGAAAATTTGTGAGTGTGTGTGTTTTTATGTTTGTTACCTCTTCACGCTAAAACGGCTGAACCGATTTTGCAAAAATTTAGTATGGAGGTAGCTAACACCCTAGATTAACACATAGGCTAGGCTTTTTATCCCGAAATAATGTAGCGGGTAACACCGCGAGTATAAATAAATATTCTAGGTACATAAAAACATAGTTATATCTCGTAGGTCGATATTATTATGGTTTCGAATAACTGGGCACATTTCTTTACGTCGACATCCCTTTTGCTTAATTAAATACTTGAGATGCCAATAAGAAAGAAGGGTTTATAGGGCTTACTTTGTTTTCATACCGCCAATATTTTGCATAAAACATACCTGAATTTTATTTATTTTTCGTAAGTAGAATTTCAAATGAGGTACTGTATTTTTGATCTTTCCTTGAATCAAAATAAGCAGTTATAAATAGTATCAATACGATAAGCACAAGGTCTGTTGCACAGTCGGTCATTGGCATACTGGACTTATAAAGTCTGTTTAAAATATTATAATTGAACGTCAGTAGAGGGCCTATACATGTGTAAATTGTCGCGTAGTTACGCCGCAACAGCAGACATTACAGTAGCATTAACTTATGAAGCCTGTCTCATTACAACTTGGCAAAAAATATAAAAACCCAGCACACAGCAATACACAGCTTTTGTTCCATACAAATTAAATTGATTGTATTGTTTTTTGCCTCTTCTTACATGGGGGACCTACGAACATTCTTACTTATTTAAAGACCCTCCCGCTAACTTCTGAGTATGATAAAGTCAGAGACGGCGAGACCCCTTAGACAAGTGGCAAAACGTTTGACGAATAGAAATGGAATAGAATGAAAAATGTATGGGGATAACACATGTCATCGATAACATGGTCATAACATGATGTCATTCCCATACATTTATCATTCTATTCTATTCCAATTCTTCAAGCGTTTTTTCACTTGTCAAAGGGGGCTGATTACATGGGACTGTAACCAGGTTGGTAAAATGTAAAAACCTCTTTATGGAATATAGACCTAATAAAATACAAAATAGTAGTTACACTTGTATAAATGTTTTGAACTCATGAAGACATGTGAACGATATAAATAATACATATGTAAATCGTCTTATTCGTACCAGTTTATCTATAAATAGCGCAAGTCATTACTCGGAAGTTAAGCTTCCTTGTATGGCGCTTCAACTAGTTTGGTGGACCTTGTTTTCGTCAACATTTTTGTACACACTGAAAAGAAATACTGTTATAAGTAAGCGTTTTTCATTTTGGTTACCCATTAAAAATAACACTAGGTATATACCTACTATTGAATAACAAATTTAATAATGTCGCTAAGTCGATTCATATTTGGCACACATTTCGGTATATAGGTAGATAATATATTTTTAAATTTATTGTAAAATTTAATTAAACACATATAGAATACGAAGAAAAAACCAAACGTAAACAACTTATTTAAAAAAGTACAAAAAGAAACAATAAAGCTTAAACTACCGGTGAAAAAGAGCATGTATGTAAGAAGTAGGTATATCACAACCCACTGCATCTTATTTATATGAAGAATAAAAAGTACAAAATAGTGGATTTATTTATAGAAACACTCAGTTCAAAGAACTTTGCTTCTCATCAACACAATACCTACTTATTACTCAATTAACAGATTTTCAAGCGTAAATACCTACTTGCAACATTTAAATTAAAGCTTGTTTGATACCATAGATTAAAGAATCCAAAACGATATTTCATCACCTAAATGTTAATAATATGTGTAACATTTTATTGTCAAATTCAGATTATTTGAATTAGAATGTAATAAAAGCCAATGAATATGTATTAGTGGGTATGGCGCTTAAAGTTATAGTTTAGTTAGAACAAGGTGTATAGGTCGAACCAAAAAAGAGGATGGAGAAACCATTAGGCCGTTAGGAGATTGTAAAAAACTAATGGAACTCTTAATTAATCGGTTTGAAGGTTACATTGTTATAAAGGGTATCAAATTGTTTTTTTAAATAGTGCTACGAATTACATTCGTTTAATGCGTGGTTGCTTTTATTTGCATAATATATAACTCGTACCATACTAATTATAACAATTTTAAGTCCAATATTTTGGAGGATGAATTCATTTCTATTTACTAGGGACGATTCCAAATGCCAATGTAAGATGCATTCATTTTATTTTATTGCGAAAGAACCGAAACCCTTTTGTCAAGTGTTAGTCAAAAAGAGTCTGTTTTAAATGTCATCTATCTTCGTCTGGAGGGATCAATTTATCTGTTTTATTCTAATTTTACACGGAACTTGCTTGCACTTACTTATACAAATATATCCTACATAGCATTGTTTTTTGTTTGTTTAATAGCTGACCAAGTAAAAACATGATCCAAGAATTTATATTTTAAGAATAGATACTAAAATCCAGTTCCGCTCGATAAAGTAGCAACATTCCGTTGAAAATACCCTATCTTCAGGCGTTGTAACGATGTAACTATCTAATAACGGCATAATCGGCCTTCAAACAAAATTAAATGTTTTGTTTCTAAAAATTTTGAAGTAACGTCCCAAAAGTGGGCTTTGAATGTATAAATTATGTAAATGTAGAGTTTTGTAAGCTATTAGCAAATTATAAATTGGCGAATGTAAGGCAAAAGTTAACATAGGGAACCGTAAATCATTAATGTCTCATTTGTGCTAAGATGACACATCGTAATATGAAGCTTTTATATATATGTATAATACAGAACTTACATAGAAGTGTTATACACAAAGTATATTGTACAATTTAATTTATGTATTACGTCCAACCTTAAATCTTTGTGTATGCAGACGAATGGCAATGGGCTTGCCACTTTTATATACTTATGATAAGCAGCGTAATGTCGGTGTATATACTCCTAATAAAGTCGAATATATCTGACGGGATGGTCATTCGGGTATTTCAAGCATGTTTAAATAAATATAAGTATTATTTAACACTTCTGAAGTACTTGGCGTGTGTATTGAAATTATCCGAATACAAAGTTTCGTGCTGATAAATAATTGACACGATATATAGGGCTCTACAGTTACCATATTCGGATTATTCTACAATGCACATACTATAAAAACATCGGATTTATTATATGTAACATTTTGACCGTATACAATACTGAAGCAAAATATTTCCTTTGTTTGCCTTTGTAAAAAAGTATGCGAAAAATTTCATTGAAAACACATTGTAAAGTGACCCTTGACATGTTACATAACTGTATTGTTTAATAATTCGGAAATGTCGAAGTATCTCTTGAATCCACGCTTGATGAAAGTTCTTGGTTAAAGGTCGCACGGACGCCGCGACGGGACTAAAACCTCAATGTGTTGATTACCAAATAATAAAGTATACTATATACTCAAGTACATCAAAGTCATGAATTCACGATAAATAATTATAACCAACATTGAGAATGAACTTCGATGCTCAGTAATTAATGGAGCTATTAATTACGGGATGAATCGTGTTTAATTGTATGTAATAAATAAGCTCGCTAATATGACGTGCCAAAGTTTAGATTTAATATGATAGAACATAATTGTTCGTGTATTATTTGTTCACGCACGGATATGAATAAATGACCGAATGTGTTAAAAATATAATAGAAGTAAGTATCTATAAGCAAAATACCTACGACCAAGTGCGAGTGTGACTAAAGCGCCTCAGGTTCCAGACTTATTACAATTTAAATGCTTTGCTTTTAGTGTCTTTTTATATAGATGATTGGTACATTTGTGTTTGTAAAATTTACAAGATTTAACTGAAGTTTTCTTACACACTGATTTTGGTTTATACATTTTAAATATTGCCGGAGTACAATACAAACGGCTGTTTTAGTGTGCGTTTCACCAACGAATTTTATTCAATACGGTTTTGATAGCTTTGTTGCGTAACCCTAATCGTGTTTTTGTTGTAACTTTTGGGGATTTCCACAATTTCAATAAAATAATAATATATTATCTGGCTTAACCAGTTTACAAAAAAAAAACTTTTTTTTAAACAAATCGTCTGTGTTGTTTGTTAGTGGATATGTTTTTATATTCATAACAAAACAACATTAACGAATAAACGTGTGCTTATCGTAAAATACTTGTTTTGGAAACCGGAATGCTCATCATAAGGTTCCTTTTTTGATCCTTTAAAAAAATCAAAACATTCAAATAGTCTATTAACCAAACTCAGAAAAATTCTGTCCGTCTGATTTTGACTTTAGCCCCATTTCTCCAATTCGAATTTACATATTATCGCAAGGAATACCCTTGAGATCAAATGACAATCTGCGAATTCCAAGGTATACAGGCGTCAATGAAAATGTACGAGATTAACACAAGCAGTGAGTAAATAAATTGTGTTAACATTTTCTGTCCCTTAGAAATCGTAGACATCGTAGAAAGCTGTTATAACACTTGTCTTGGGCGTACTTAGAGAAACTAAGATCTTAAAAGCACTGATATTGCCAAGAAAACACGTTACTTATTGCTACACTCAACTAGTGTTGGCTTGCTTACAATGTCACCTTTATAACAATCTGTCTAATTCTATATTGTAGTCTGTTATTTTAGGAAGGGTATTATTATCGTTATGTACGTTCAAACATGAAATACAATTTTCGTCACCAATGCTTCGATAAACTTTGGCATACACCCATCATACTATACATACAAGGCCCTGTTAATTTTCACACCACATAAATGATACATAAAACGCTACCGTAAGGTGTAACAAAGTCTTCACTTCATATTCCTTCCGACCCAAACACATTTTATATACACTGGTTATTGATTAATTATCGCAATTAGATTGGTACCTTTAACGCCCT
This sequence comes from Abrostola tripartita, assembly GCA_905340225.1. Classification (NCBI taxonomy): domain Eukaryota; kingdom Metazoa; phylum Arthropoda; class Insecta; order Lepidoptera; family Noctuidae; genus Abrostola; species Abrostola tripartita. The sequence goes on from HG996494.1 coordinate 6,924,064, forward strand.
ATATTTAAAAACAAAACACTATTTTAAGCGATAAAATACGTATGTCAATATAGATCTTAATCTTAATGTATTTGACATTGACTTTATGACTCATACTCTCGTAGCAATGGTACAAAGTAATTAGCATGCACTGCTGTGCATAAATTAATTTTTATATATCTATGTATACAAATATACCTATGTAGATATTTTGTTTTATTTTTAAATAAGGCAAATATAGCTCACGTCCTATCTCATTTTGTTAAAACCGTAAAACGTAAAAATTATTATAGTTATTGAGATGAACAAATACCTATTTATATTTTGAATTTATGTTCGAGAAAGAGAATTCAGTAGCCTCCGTATAGTATAGTACTTTAAAACAACTAAATCAGAGTTCCATCTGCAAGTCTTAAAGATAAGTTGCTTAAATACAATTTTATTTGCAAAAAACAGAATTACAACCAACAAAAAAAAATGCAGTTTTTTTAAACCATTAATGTTACCAGACTACATAATAACAATGCTTGCATTCCTACACAAAGCGGAGGTACTTATTTCTAATTTTAAGGTATCCAGTGATGCGTTCTTATAGACAATTTTTCAAGTACAATTTTGATTTACCTAGAAGCAATTCTTTTGAAAGTCTTTAATATTCCAGCATTTACCTGGTACGATTCAAAAATAAAATACATACTGCGACGAAAGCTAGAGTACGTGACACACTAGTTTATGCTTGATTTTTGTTGTAAGAAACTTATCATGAATCCCAAACTCGTAATGGCTGGAGAACCACTATGTTCCTCTTTCACCCAAGGGCACAGGATTCACTCTCGAATTCACCGCACGCTCGGCAGACTACATAATCTGCTCACCCTCTCGGGAAAACCACAGGATGTTATGATTGCCTGGTCAATTTACAATCAAAGTAATAACAAAATTTTGTTTTATTGATTTGTATTTAAAAAGGTCGAATACATCAATAAATTATACCTTCTTACTTCTGTACGTTGTATGTGTTAAAAACAAGGAGTGGAATGGGATGATAAACAAAACGACGAGTAAATAATAAAAAGGTTATTTCGTAAGAACTTAATATTAGTGTTATTTTTTAAGTACTGACTGACACTTTTTAGGAAAATCTATTGAAGGGAAAACTTTGTATGGTGCCTCATCTCAAAGTCAAAACGGTACCCCGCTATCAATTTGGTCTACGTATAAAGGGATATTTTTAAGGCAAATAATTCAAGTATTTCTACATCAAGATACTAATATGGACAAATTGCTGATATTTAAGGATTATAATATGTGTTTCAAGATTTTTATAAAAACCGGAATAAAATACCTAATCGTTCTGTCAATCTTAAGGATAACTGTCATTTTACTCCAATTCCTATCAAACTACAGACAGATTTCAAGGAAAATCTTATGAATACCAAGAATAAATTATATAGAGTACAATCTAATGGACGACGACCGCAGCTTGAATAAAATGTGACGACTGACATTCATCTGTAAGATTATAATGTTACTGGTATTATATTCCGGTTTAGATGATAATTGTGCACAAACATCGATTTAAAAAAAGGTAAACGCTGCATTAGGTAGTAATGTACACTCGGCAAAGGAATAAACAGAAAAGCACTTGCTTATGCAAGTATGTATTCAGGACTACAACAATTGAATACAAAAATACTGGGTACATTACATGTATTGATTGTCCTGTAAAGGATTCGAACCGTCCAATATTTGGGTAATTGTCACAAACAACAGGCACAATTTCACACTATGTACTGCTCAAAGAATATCTAAATTCATACATTTACTTGTAGGTATACAATTAACACCTTTAACTTATTTACTTAGTTAGCGGAAAGTCTTCGGCAAAGATGACGTAACATAGCAACTATCGGAAACAATTACGTTTAGATAATTTGTTACAAAAAACGTTTTTTGTTGTTTAAGTGTAAATTATTACCTGAACATAAAACACAATGCTTCGTTCGTGCTCACGTCATCTCCATTAGCATACGCGTCATGCACCGTGCGTTGATCCCGATCCATTATCGTCGCATACCATAACTGCTCTAGTGTATTAATTAACACTGTTTCTTTGTTGGAAAAACCTAATAATTAACCAATGATCACCACTTAAGTGAAAAGTTCAAACAATATTTAAGTCATTTGCTTCATTTTCTTACATTTTTCATCTCTATTTTAAATATCGGCATTCCTAAAAAATCTAAAACACTTAATTAACATAAATTATTTAATATATATAGCTAAATATTTTTGTCATTACCTAAGATGTTTTGTAGATCTTAAGCAGTATTTTATTCTATCACATATATTCTCTGATCTTGTTACATAACAAGGAATAATCCCTCATACTCTGTAACAACGTTAAAAATTACGAACGAATTTTTAATAAACGAATTCAGTCCCGGAACAAAATTAGAATAGAATAATAAAGTATAGAACAATGTTTAATACGATAGCATTATAAATTCATTACTGTTTTGGGTGCCAAAAGAAGTAACAAGTATTGTGTTAAGTAGATTAAAAACTCAAACTTGTAAAGGTTGGACGGAGCTCATCCCGTTAAACCTCGTTCTTTCAACAAAGCACAGCTGGCAAAAAGTTAATGTGATTATACACAAATTGACAATATGTACTGTATTTTTATAGCTGTAATGTAAACCTATATTTACGAACAATGATACCCTCGAACCATAGCAAATATCTGCGGGCCATGCAGATTGTTATCGTGTACCGGAACCCTCAATTGTGTGCGTAAAAATGATTGTCTCCAACGCCATTTCGGTCGAAATTGTTGAAGATTTTATATAAAAATGGGTAAAACATTACTTTTATCATTTTTAGTATTCATACTCTGAAAATATGAAACACTCTGTACCAAATTCGGATTTCAGCTTAAACATTATGGCATAGGAATTTACTGCAATGTTATAAGTTTGTTCATATTATATAGTGTTAGGGCAGCATTGTTACTGTTATATAACGACGGGCAACTTATTATTTTCATTAAAAATTAGGATAATTTATCAGACAATAAATGTCAGTATTATAGCTAGATAGCTACACAAAGCTATAAATATTAGGACGAACTATGACAAAATAAATACTTAGGGATTATCAATTTTACTATGTGTAAGCATTTACTTGGTAGGGCCTTAGGGATCTACAGCCTATACTTTTATTTCTACTTCTTTCAGAAGTGGACTAAGTTTATAAAAGTCAGTAGCGGGGTACGTGCAAAACTAATCCTCTAAGGTACAAGAAAAAGCTTCGCACATGTTTCTTAGAGTTAGAAACAACTGAACAAATTGAGTTTAAAGTTTATGGAAGCCGCCTACATATTGTATATCTATTGAAATACATATTTTATGACCCAAAAATAAATATATCATGAGTTTTATTTTTAATTGGGTTGTTTTGTTTGTTGTTGAGTTTTTTTTTTAATTTTTGGCTATTGCGGGTGCAAATATCTGTGAACGACGAACGATGATGTGAACTTTTGTACCAAATTACCAAACACATTTAACCAGGTCATATCGAAACGATCGTAAGACTATCAACTTAAAACACTTATAATCTACATTTTACTAACCTGAAAAGGTAATTTAGATAATTCGTGTCAATTTAGTTTTTCATAACAGCCAAAATTCTTTGCGTTTAAGCATAAAAAAAAAACAAAATTGACGTATTTTGCGAATACTTATTATTATTAAACGCTTTAAGTCTACAAATCCTTATACCACCGTACAGCCAGTATTATGTACTAAAGAATCTCAGGCTACCAGCTGCAGGAATCTTAACAGGTGACAATCGACATAACTGGTAATGCTGATGTAACCAATCAGATATACATCCTTACATGTAGTTTCCCTGTCTTTGTGGACATTTCTAACACCCACTTTGCCAACCGTAGATTATAATCATGCATAAGAGAACTTGATTTAAGCCTACTGAGGCTAGCTGAAGGTTAACTTGTACTATTGACGTAGCAAAACGAATCATCATAACCATAACACTGTTGCTTACGGCTTGCACTGTGTCCTTGAGATTTTTTCCCAACACAGGGCCAAGATTATTTCAAGGGAAACCTGTACCTAGAATTGGCATTTTAAAGGCTCTGTGTAAGATGATAATGAGATTTTGAGTTTAAGTTTACTTAATCTTATTTTTCCAATACAAACCTTGTAACAACGGACTTATGATAAGCCGAGCCGTAGGTAGGTGAATACACTCCTTTGCCTGCACATTACAGGCGTGATTTTAATTATGTAGGTTAGGTATGTAGAAACACTCAAGGGTATATATTGAACATCTCATAGACACGTAGAGGTTTTGCTGAAAGGATTCTCTATTTGATACCCTATTATAAGGGTAACTAATGGAACTCTGTCCTATAAATATTGCTCATTAAAACGAAGGTTGCAAACGATCCGTTCACTTAATTACATCATTCCAACACTTCATGCAATTATGATGTCAGCAGAATCTCGAATTTAGTGAATCGTGCAGACACTACTCCTCAACTCACGTATGGCGAACGCATGGCATAGTTCAAAGTCAAGTCTTAAACCACTCGAATGATTCAAGAACGAAACGATAACATAAATATAAATATTGCTTACTGCAGTTCATTAAAACAATAATTCACGCAAGACTGTGCAAGAGATATTTCGTATAATTCGATTAACATTGGTGAAATATTCCACTGAGATTGTTAACATTATTTTTGTAATCTGTGCTAATCGAAGTTCGCTCCTTCTCGGTATGTGATTAGAGCCTTTGATCATTACAAATTAAGGGAGGTGGTAATTTATCTAAATCGACTGCGATGTATCCAAGTTTTAATTTTTTTTTGTTGCACAGTTAAAAATCGCTGCACAAATTCCCCAATACCTTACACACAATCTACGACATATAAATTCGAGGCCCACTACCACCCACTTATGCTATACTAAATACGAATACGGCACGAATATACTTCGATCCTCACACAGTATGTGCGCATTTACATGTTACTAAGCAACTGTTACGCCCCCGTTTGTTATCAATAAGCAATGAACGTCGGTACTATTCAATTCAAATGTTCTCGAGTTCTGTACCAAACCTATAAGTATCGATGAATGCCATTCATTTGGCACACAATGGAACTCCGCATTTTTGTCTACAGCTAAACTTCATCGGTAATCAGTGTAATTTTAAAACAAAGTTATCGTCAAAGCTAGTCATAACATGCTATAAATACAAATTTATATTTGTTTTACATTAAGTATTAATCGAGTCTACGGGTTAAATCACAAGTTCTCCGACAGCTAAATAACTCGCATGCCATTATCTACACATATAATAAATATTAAATTTAAATAGATACTCATATAGGTTATTCGTACCTGTAATATAAGTTTATTGACCGAGAAGGGTTTTAACGCCCAAACCTAAAATATAGTTAATTACAAAATTAACTTTTCAATTCATCGACCCTACGGTTCATGAATTAATAAAGGTTAAATTCACTGGTTTTGCCGTCATTGTTCTCGGAGTTTGGGTCTTGAGCTTTGGTTGTTACCATTCGTATTGTCGGACATAATTAATTCATAATTAATATTCTAAATGAACGATTGTGAATAATTCAATTCATTAAACACAACAGTTTATTATGTAGACGGGTAAGGTTTTTCATTTTATTTTTATTTTATGACGTATCTCAATGAAAGGAACACTTTATGAACCGCAAAACGCTTAAGTCGTAGCTTAAAGCACTTTGTGAGGTCCCCATTAAGGACTCACCAGACGAAACTCATACTTGACTTACCGAAGAAGAAAATACATAAAGTTAAGTGATACCGATAGTTTCGTTAATAACTATCTCTACACCACGGCTTTTACTCAAGCTCATAAAGAACAATTAGACATTAAATACTGTAAAATAAGGCGTTAATACTACAGGTGCATTAACTACTATGAGCTTGCATTTTCGAAAAGGGACGCTGCCACGTGAGTGTAGTCTCGCTTCCCCAACGGAAAATGACCTGCAATGCAAGCTCCTAATAACCTCGCTGTTATGATAAAACAGCTTCCCGATACGTAGTGTTTAACCGAATTTACTATAGATACTATGAAATTGTGTAATAAATAAATAAATAAATGTCACTTCACAATTCTCTTACCTGCATGGAAACTGGAAATTCGCATTTAGTCTTTTGTTATGTCATTGTGTGAATACATACGCATTTGGTTTGCCTACAAAAGGGCACTTGGTTTATTCGTATGCGTGTTACAGCGTGTTACACAATTGTTATTGTTTATACCCATAATCGATTGTGTTTTGTTAGCAACCGATTAAAAATACAAAAAAAAACAATTCAGTTGCGCCTTCGTGATTGAGTAATATAAGTACCAACTCCAACTATATAGTATCAAATCAAAATAGGCACAACTAACGGACTATTTGCTACGATTATTAAGTGGGTACTCCGCTAAGTCAATAAAATCTTATGGCTTACGAAAACGGATGCTCAGCTAGAAACTCCAATCATCATCCCAATAAACATTTAATGAAACGAACATTTCCAATCGAATCCCCAAAGATAACAAATTGGAAGTAATGAAGTGTCTCAGATATTATTGTCTCAAATAAATTATTATGCGCGCAGAACGCTGCCTAGAACTGGGTTTTTACGCGGCGATAAACACTACTTTAAGATAATTATAACTGTAGGTATACTTACATATCCAAAAGCCAGTTATTACAGAGCCTTTGAACATTAGAAATGTCCTCATTATCTCACAAAAGCTTTCTAACGACGGCGGATATTCGAATAATTAAAACCAAGTACGACAAAAAAGTTAAGAAACTAGTAATAAGTTGGAACTGTTGAAAGTCATTCGGTGTACTTATTCCGATAGAGTAGTTCAGTGCTTTAGTAATGGGAATAAGAACAGTGGCGGCACAATTGTTAGCTAGACAATAGCTGGGGTGCTCTGAAAAAACTTGGACTCCTAGACTACAAGACGCGACGCCCGTGATAGCTTTCCTAAATGTAAGAGCGGATCCTTTTGTAGGAAATGGGGTGAATATTGTACTTCAGTTTCGTGTGCCATATGCTTAATGTTCTTAGTTACATTGCATCCAAAACGCATGAAAACAAAATAACTAGGTAATTGCGGAAATGGGAATGATACGATTATATTACATATAATCGAATAGACGACTTTAGTTAGGTATGACTATTTAAAAAATTAAAATTATTTTAGGAGATATAATATAAGAAGTACAATCTACATGGATCAATAAAGTTGTAAAACAGTTCGGAGACGAAAACGGAGCTTTCAAAGTTATAAGGTGCTTACGTGACAATTTTGCCCTCATCACAAAAGCAGCGTACATAACTAAAGTCACGTTTCGAGAATCAGCAATTATTTCGACTAGTTGTAGTAGGTTCCATTACGTTAACAATTTTTCGTAGTACATTATTATCTTTTGTGTTTAGTGTCTGGTTTCCGTAGTTTTCCCTATAGTTTGCATTATGGCATCAATAGCCACTTCCTACGGTACCTACCATTTATTATTAAGAGCATAAACAATACTAGTTTTAAAATTACAATTTTCATGGTTTGAAATGGCATAAAGTCCTATGGGATTTTATTATGCTGACATAGGTGCCTTTTTATGCTTTAAACTATTTTACAGTATCATTATCACGGGGATACTCAAAAAACCTTATCATTTGTGCACGCCATACGCAGAATAACCTTTTTCACAATCGACAGTAACGAATTGCTGTAAATGACATGCGACATAAATATTGTTGCCTTTTATCCTGTGATTAATGTTAAAATGATTTCAGGTAATGTTTTAGCACAAATTTTACTGCAACTGAATTACTTAAAGTATTTTTACCTGTCATCCCTTATTTTACAAATTTACAAAAACTTTTTTTTAAACGTCGCCCCACAGTAGATCTTTCTCCCGTATCGCGGGTGCGATTCACAAACATGAAATATCACTTAACACACAAACAACAGACTCAGGAAAAAAGTCTCCGGATCGCACAAATTTTTGTTCCGTGCGGGTATCGAATCTGCAACCCTTAGCGCAGCAATCCAATTTATTACCTACTATGTCAATCAGGTCGTCATTAACTAAATAATATTTCACTGGTAGAACTGAACTGTATTTTTTTCTGATGGTGTCATTAGATGTGTAATTAAAGCAATGTATTATTCAACGCAGTTGAATTGTAAGAGGTACTAAAGCAAGTTACATTACTTTTGCAAATATATCCTAATTTAAACAATTCAACTTGGATATTACAGAGTCTATTAAATATTGGTTAACAAGTAAAAACATCCGTCAGAAATGACCTGCTTCTCATCGTAAAGGAAGATTCAATCTTCAGGAGATTGCGTCTCTAACTTAAGCGAAATAGGTTTGAATGCGGTTTAATGACTACTTAGAAGCTTGCAAAAAATGTTCATTAGTCCAATCTAGCATGTATAAAAATTTTAGTAATACGAATCTTTTGCAATGTTAATGAACTTTATACAGAACTACTGGTATTATTGTTTCAATTATCTTCGTGTAATATGTACCTAGCTATCTGATTTAATTACATATAGTATTTATTATGTATCGATAAATAATTTTGATAATAATTATGAGATAGAATAAGAAAACTTTTCCTAAAAATCATTTTTATTTGTTTCAGATGGAGAGTTTAAGCCGTATTCTTTTTGGCATTCTTATCTTGCAAATATACGTCCACGCCGCACCGGGTGACGTCAGCAAGCTCGAAGACATCGCTAAAGTAGAACAAGCTGAGCCTAAACTTGACGCAGAACTAAAAGAGGAAGTTAAAAGTAAAAACGTTTCAAGCGAAAACCAGCCAAGTGAGAATAACTCCACTGATACACAACGTCAAAAAAGATGGTATAATCCATATGCATTTGGATTACCACCAGTAAATCCTCCATTTTATCCTAACTTCCAAAGCAGAAATGACGGTCCGAATCCAAACTTTTATGGAGGGGATGATCCATTAGCACAAATTCATAGGCGAATACAAGAAATCGCCAATATCGTCAGACAGCCGCAGCTTCAGCCTCAACTTCCCCAGCTTCCACCTCTGCCACAGCTGCCCATATTCTACCCAATACTATTCGTGCCACCAGGAGACTGCCGTTGTAATGAAAACCCTGCACCAGCTACTGACAGTCCCCCAACGACTGACAATAACGGAACAACACCAGATATATTTAACCGCTGGCCCGTTATGGAAGACGAAAGACAAAACTGGGGTTTCCTTATCAACGAAACTGAAGCGGACGAAGGAGACTTCACCAGACCGATTTCATTTGATCCAATTCGTTTGAATAAACCAGTTAGGCCGCCGCCTCCTGTAGAACACGGAAGCGTTCAAAGTGATTCTAATGACCAACAACAGAACAGTGTATCACAGCCGTTACCTCCAACGCAAACCCCCCGTCCAGTTTTAAGACCATCAAACAATCAACCTTCACCTTTCAGGCCTCAAAATACTCCTCAAAATCCTCCTCAAAACAGGCCTCAATCTGGTCCAGCTCCGCCAAGTCCGTGTGAAGGTGCCATTTTAACTTGTTGCCATCAACCACGTGTGTCATACGACTGCTTTGCCATTCAAGGCTGCCCTGACTTCACCGGGTATGGAAACCCTTGTGATCCCAGACTTATATTAAGGGTTATTGAAAGATTTCAAAATTTCTACAAAGGGCAAAGATTTGGATGAGGTTTAAGACTTCGTTACATAAATTCCAGGGAATTTAATAGCTCCAGATCTGAGCCTAATTTGATAACATAATTTATAGTGAAATAGATTGCTCTGTTTGTTTGCGTTAGCAAACTATTTGTTATTTAAGTCCTTAGCGAAGTATCTTGAGTTTTCAGTGAAATAGATCACATTTCCAAATACAAGACGACAATCTTCAAATCGAATTTACACTGCAATATTTTTCGGGATGTGACTACTATTGAATCCATTAAAAATGTTCGTGAAATTATAATAATGAGTTTATGTTTGTATGAAAAGCATTTGAAGCCCACATGTTAAGCTTGATTTTAAGGTGGGCCAAAATAACATAACATAACGATTGTTTTCAACGAGCTAATGAATATTTCTGAAAAAATTACAAATAATCAGACAAAGCCGACGTAAATAAACTGATGTCCAGTTATAAACCTATAACTTGACCCTAACTCATGGGTTTTGATGTCGCCATTAGCATCACCATCGCCTAAAGGTGACTAATAAATTATTATGTAAATACAATACTTATCATATTTATGTTATAACAAATATTTGGTCAAATAAATAATAATTATTATTATTATGTAGTTTTCCGTAGCCATAGTATTTAATGCAAACGTAAGTACAAAGTGCTAAGAAACTGATAAGAATACTCCAAGATTTTTATACTCATATGAAATGTGAAATAGTACCAGTGTTCCTATGTTATAAAACTGGATTAAAACATGTACAAATAAAATTCATACGTTAAGTATTAGATTTGTTTACTTTACTTCCTAGACAGTTCTTTTTAAAAGGAACCAACTCAAGTAAATAATTAGCAACTGTGCAGCTAACAGCAGGGAGCGTTAACTACCTACATTCTTGTTTAGTTTATAAAGTCTCCCTTCTAAAAATGTTAAAGGTGGCAGAACATAAGAATCGACCAGCGTCTACTGTTCCAGTGCAAGGATACAACTTTTTTGAGTCATTACCTATGCTCGGTCATCGGGAAAAAGTCCCAGTTTAATTGATTGTTAATAGTTGATCCTTATGGCAAACTATACAGTATAAACTTTTGCAGAATTTAAAGCCCAAACTGGCCAAAAACCCGCTTTGCTGTACCAACACTACAATCGGCGCAGCATCAGAAGTGAATTTGATCAAGCACTGCAAGTAGTAATGTAATGTAGTAGTATCTAATGCAACGCCTATCTAAAAACCTTTTAGGCATGGGTATAAATGATAAATTCTATTATTTTCAGGGTGTTATATTTAGGTACATTGGTTGATATACCATGATTGTTATTATAAAGGTACTATTACTTACTTAAACAGTTATAAAAAATCAACCTTTGATTATAGAGTAGCAATAATAGGAAAACTATTTAATTTATTATTGCTATTCTATAGTCTCTTATGGCATCAATACTTGTTACGGCCAGTAAAGATCGGTTCAAGTCCAAGTGCTTAATTGGAAAATGTACTCAGACGTAAAGTCTAACATCCTATGAACCCTTCGAAACCTTCGAAACTTTAGTCATGCTACGGCTATCTATGTATGTACCTAAATTGTATATCATTAACACGAATTAATCAGCTTCTGTTATTACTGTTACAGTTTATAGGCACACAGTGATTTATAGGTACATTTATTACTTACGTAACAAAGGTAATTTGTACTTAATTTTTTTAAGAAAAAAGATAAAACGACGCAAATAAAAAATCAATGGATTACCTAAATCTCAAAAGAGTTATGAACCTAAACACATATTTATCATTTGGTAAGTCATGGAATAACTATGCGAAAAACCAACCATATCCTGTGTGGTTTTGATATTTAATAATTCAGACGAAATATAAAATTTGGCCAGATCATCTTGACAACTATAGTTCAGATCACTTGGTGGAAAACCGCGAAACATAAAGAAATAGTTGAAAAGTATATTTTTTGCGGTAACTATAGCCGAGTGACGTCATCTGTGCGTGTTTAACAGATTACTTAATGTTTACCCCGTAAAAGTGGGTTTTTCAACATCTGGCTAATAAATCACACATGTAGTAACAAAAAAATTCAAACAAAACGGTTGCTTAGACGTCATATTAAAGTTCAATGCTTAATCAATGGAGTCCCGCATCCCAAGTGATCAAACAGGAAAATGAAACAGAAACACGATGTAAATATGCCTTCATAATATATACATGTACTCAGACGATAGTAGATCCACCTGTGAGGTGGACGTATCGCGTGAAACGAGATAAATACTTACAAAAATCCGTGCTGTCTACAGTCACAACTGGGACGCATTAATACCACAAACCAAGGAGATAATAAGTAAGTTATAATTAATTGATAATTTTATGTAAACAACACATTGTTTAACAACAATTTCTCATGATGTGAGTGTTTCGACACATTACACTCAAATGTTTACGCTACCTTGTTACACAACTTTTGAGGTTATGCAACGGAAACTTGTTGTAACAGAAAAATATAATATTCATGTATTTGCAATTTAGTTTAACCTCAACTGACCTACAGTTTCAAAGGCGATAATATATTAAGGCTTTATCAGTAATCCTGTGAATTATAGATGTTATAAGTTTGGAGGTTAATGTGCTATTTTAATATTAAACTAAGTAGTAATTGCAGTTTTCCGTTTAAACAATGATCATGTAAAAGATTTACTACGATTGTTCGTAAAAATAAATAATGTGTAATGTTTGTACAATAGTACTCTGATGGCCAACTAACGGTCACGCCTACGCGGCCTTGACATTGCACACGTCACACATCCTTAAAAGGTACCAATGTTGGTTCCAATAGTTCCAACATTACATTGGATAATCTTCACATAAAGTTATAAAAAAACCACGAGACCAACATATTTGCTGGATGTTGGCGCTATCGATTCACGCGCATCGTCCGTTGTCCTCGGCTTCGGGAAAACCAGCCGCGTAGGTTAGCGACATTAATGCATTTATTATACAAGATCACGTGTATAGTCACGTGACCCTACTTTTTTATACAACACGATACGGTTCATGTTTTAACAACTGACCTCCTGTCTATGGTGTTTTATGTTTAATGGTTTAGGGAGTAAATAGTTTGTAGGCTAGGGACTATGTCTGATGACCAGGGATCTTTTAAACATAATAAATATGTATAATATGTTAAACTTAAAAAAACAATACCTGTTTTGATAGCTTCAGGCATACTAGAGTTCTAACATATTAAAACCAATTGCTAGTACCAGTTTAGTGTTTGAGATCGAGCTGACGGAAATTATTTCCTCACGACTTTTGAGATACTAATCAAGTTAGCAATCCATATCATAATTGTGTTAACGAGTGATGTTATTTCAAATTATTCGTCATAAAATAAATTAAGGAAAAAGATTTATTAAATGTTGTTCACCTCATAACATACTCTTTTTTATTACGTTGCAGAGATGGCCTACAGAACGATAATAATCGCTACAATACTGTTTGCGCAAGCGTTTTGTGCACTCGAGGTTAACAAAATTGGTATCGGGACCCCAATACAAACGCCAGCAAATCTATCGTACGATGACTTGTTGTACATTTTGAAGTCGAGACATGGAGTAGTTGACCCAAAACCCAAGCTTCTGTCACCGTGTGCTCGAGCAATACTTGGCTGCTGCAAAGACAACAAAATGAACGAATCTTGCTCGGAGTCACTCAATTGTGGAGCCTTCTTCTTCGATGTTAACCCTTGCGATGAGCTATTTGTAGTAGATGCTTTGAAGTCCGCGAAAGCATTTTACAAGCAGCTAGACCGTAAGAAGGGCGATTAAACCAAACAAGGTTTCTTACAAATGGAAAAGACTGGTTAAGAAGAATATTTATTAACGCCCTCACTTTATGATTATGATTTTCATGACAAATACATCAGTATTAAAAGTGTTGTTTGAAATATTGTTTACTAAGTGTAAACTTTCGTTTTTACACTGTTGACCATGTTAATATAAACAAAACAAAAATTGAAACCTCCCAAAACTCAGTTTGCACGCAATTTTAATCTGGGAATAAGCCTGAATCCTGTATAGAGCTTTTGGTAAAAGCAAGCGTGAATGTACTGTTATAGAAATATTTATGTTCTAATCAATTTAAACAATATGGCGTTATTGCCATTTCATTTTCGAAGCATAGACAGGGTTAAAGTCAGAGACAAAATTAATGTCCAACGATGGTAGCATGATGTAAGAGGGCAGATAATAGGCACTATAATACTCCTCCTTTATTTAAATGAGAAATATTGTACTAATTGTATTGTTAGTTAGTATAATTATAACCAATTACAATTTACCTAACTTACGTACTTATTCCCTTTTTTGCTACTGAGTAAACACACCTCTATAACCGTAGGTACCTATATAGGTTTTGTGGATCATAAATATAAAATGCCTTGTTGTAATACTTTACCTTCACACGAATATCTGAACTTTGTATTCCACGTAGACTAGTTTATGTGCAACCTATAAGCAATAAAGAGAAATAATCCTCTTTTTCTCTTTGTTCAGAAGAAAATATAACATTTGGGAAGAGACAGATAAAATACAATTTGAATGGGATAAAGCCTGCTGGCGTCGAGCCAAGCTACCTCGGTCGAGGCAACAAGTGATCTTAAAATAATATGAATGTATCATATTTTTTTATCCTTTTATTGTCTAAGTAAGCAGCCAATAGTCCTTGAACATCATCTAATGTAAATCAATTTGGAGTAAGATTGCAATGAAGGGTGCCTATCTGGTTTGCAGTAAATTTAACCATTTTATTATTTTGAAAAGCCAAATATATCCGATCAAGTGCTTATTTTAAGGACAATGTAAGATTGAGTCTAGGAGCGAAGACAGAAGTTAATAATTTATAGGATAAAAGTTAACATGACTTAGTAAAAATATTAAATCTTACAATATTGTACAACACTGCTATTTGCTAACCACCATCCCGACCTATTTTCCTTAGATTTTACGCAACAACAAAACTTAGCTACTCTGTAGAAAGACACAATTTCTCGTTCAAAATAAAACCTCCTTTTAGATCGTAAAGAAATTCTTTAAACGACCGCTTTATAGCTGATGTTGAGACACTATAAGGTTTGCAGGCTACACCCTTTTACGAGTTAATTTTGCTGGTATTAACGTGCTCGCCTGCAGAGCAAAGTTTTGCGATCACTTTATCATTTTACTTCTACCATAATTATAAGTTTTTAGTTTTTATGCAAATTTCTTTCTCGCAAGATATGTATAAAATGACTGCACTACCTCACAAGAGGTTCGCACTTAAATATCGCAACTTCGGAAGGCCGACTTTAATGGTATAAACGGTTTTTAGAACGTGTATGTAGATACATAGACAATTTGTTTAAGCTAATGTTTTTAAAGAGGTCTCGACCTTCGTTCTGATTTAATAGAATTCTGTAAAGAAAAAACGACAAGTTTAAAAAAACCTTGAAAAAGGAATTAAATGTTACTACTAGCCGCTAGAGCTAGACTAAGATTATGGTAGCTATATAAAATGTTCTAGATACGAAATGATTAAACTTTCTTCAGTTGCATACCGATTTTTTTTTAAGACCGTAGAGGTTCCATTTACTTAAGTAATAGAAGGCGTGTTTATTTCCATTTATCAGGCACAACTACATTAATCAGTCAGTGCAGTGCAGCGATGTTTTAGAACAAAATTAATAATTGAAAATGATAAAACTAAAAGGTTCATTGCGATAGGACTTGCCTGGATTAAAACCAGCAAATAAATCGAATCCGTCAACGACACTGTAATAATGAGAATGTATGATTTCGCCAGGCTTTTAAGCCAACGCTGGTGAAGTCACTGTCCAGTGTCTTGTTCAACCCCATTTAGGAATGCATAAAATACCGACCATAAACTATGACAAACAGAACCATTCAAGTGAACATGTCAAGTAAGAATAGATACTATACAAAGACATAACATAACATAACATCACGCCTGTATTCCCCGAAGGGGTAGGCAGAGGTGTACATGTAGTACACCCACATTTCGCCAGTTATGTTGTAAGTCCCAATGTAATAGGGGGCGAGCCTATTGCCATCAACCGGGCACAAATCCAGACTCCGTGCTGCTACTGAGAATTACCTAATGGAAAACTCAGTAACACTTTGCCCGACCCGGGATTTGAACCCAGGACCTCTTGCTCAGCAGTCGCGCTTAGCGACCACTAGACCAACGAGGCAGTATACAAAGACAGTTATTAAATTTTAAGCAAAAAGTAGGTACATAATATTCAAAGTTTACATTAATTGTATTATTGACTAACAGACTATGCAAAGTTTGAACTACACCAGATGGTATCACAAAATTCAATTTCCTTACAAATATACATACATTGGTACATTAACTAGGTTTTAACGACAAAAGCGAGAAAAAATCGGTAAGGGAAAGATGGTCTCGGATGATTATCTAAATGTTGTATTCGTATGATACCATAGGAAGTATTTCCCGAAAACTGTGTAGGTTCCGTTACTACTAACATTTTTTTAAATATATTTTATCCTTGGTATTGCCTTATCATATTATTATTGATAAAAAATAGAAAAACCCAGTTATTATCAGTTCGCATGTCAACCTCAGGACCTACTTAACGCCAGTCGCATGCTTATCTGTGAACAGAATAGTATGTGATATATATCGATGCAATCAGCAAGGAATTTTTCATAGAATATTAAAAGTATTTTTAATTATTTTTATCAATAAATTACTGCTTGCCTTATAAAGTATGAGTGTGCAATAGTAATTTTGAGAAAGGCAAGCTTTTACTCATACATAGGTACAATATTTTAACGCATATAGGCATTTAAATCAAACCCAGTTTTACGCTACACTGGATATGCTGGTTGCTTTTCACTCATAACGACTTATTACGAAAAATTTACCGTCATTAAAACGGGATGGAAATTGAAACCTTACAACTGTGACAATGTGACTCATCTATTGATACGTGACCGAATTAAAGATGCTGTCTTCTATCGTATAATAAAAACCTTATGTATACATCATGAAGAAACCTGGATTAAATTATCTGAAACCCCCAACACTCAGTGAGCTAGCGTGGTGATCAATGCTCAATCCTTTTCTATAAGAGTAGAGGCCTTTGCCCTGCAGTAGGTCAGTTATAGGCTGTTACTACTACTCCTACTAAGTATATTATAACTATAGTATAACTGAAAATACTAGTATAAAAAAAAACTTTGATTATAGGTACCTACTACCTATATGTGTGTGCATATTGCATATTGAACAGATTGATTGGGTAACAGAGAATTGGTATATTTGCACAATGCGATTTTTATTGAAACTAAAACAAAACGTCAACATTAAAAATTGGCATTTTATAAAACTAAGACTTGTTGAGGTTATATCTATGTTTTATCTTTAGAGATTCTAATAATTAAGAAGTTGGTCAAGGCGAGGAAGCTTTACTAGTGCTAGAACAATAGAGGATAATCAAAATTACAAAAGAGGTTAGATTTATATCGGATTGCTCCTTGAGAATAAAATACAATAGTCTACTAAGACAATTCATGTAAGTATTTGTTTCGAAAATGTTGTAATATCATTCAGAGAGTCTGTTTCTTAGCATTTCAAATATATCAGCATAGGTAAATAGTTATGTTACTTACCCCTAGGGATTTTATGGAGAATAAAACGCAGAAATCTCATTAGAGAAAGTGTATCTGTAATGTCTCTATTCCATTAAAGCAATCAATTTTATATTTTACTATAAAAATCAACTAAAACTTAATCATAAAATCTTTAGCTTTATTGTGAGGGTTATGAATATTGTCAAAATAGGCAAGTACCAAGACAAAACCTACAGAAATATATTATTCAGCCCACGTGTCGATATCCCAATACCAAACGTTTGGCCATTGAATAAAATAAAACGAAATAGAATAAAATATTTTATCTTCACTAAAAAGGTCTCAATATATTAAAGACAAACAAATAACAGTATTCCCGTCACGTCCCATTCAAAGACTTCAGAGTTCGGTGTTAACAAAAGACCAACTTTGTAATAATTATTTTCACAATCAACCATAATCTGTAATCTTAGTACACTTTTGATCGTTTTAAGAGAGTTGACGAATATAAACACACACCGTTAGCAATTAAAACTCCGATTCTCCTCATCTAATGGTTCTCTGAACCGGAAAATTTAGCAAAACTTCACTTGTTAGGGACAGTTGGTGTGTTGTTTTGTTTCACCGCCCTTTAATTGGCACCGACAAAGTTTCCCCAGTTAATGTACAGACCATGTATTATTGTTCTGCTTTACAAAACATTTTATATAATTAGAATGTTAGTTGTACTAGTTATAAGTGGTATTGGCAGCTACTTTTGAGGTCGTATTTAAACTTTGTTCGAGTTTATACCATTACATATTAGGTCTGAACAGTTATTTGGTTTTTCATTACTTAATCAAGTAGACTAGGTATTATACTTAGATAATATTAAAGCTGATATAACAAAGCACATAAACATTCAAATTAAAACTTCTTTTTACATAATTATTTTGAAGTACAGGTCGCTGATTTTATCAAACGGGGTCAAAAATAAACAAAATTCAAAATGGTAATCTATAAAATGTTACTTATATGGCTAAAATATGTATTTTCACAACTAAAGGAAAATTAAGAATCAGATACCTAATGTAAAAAAATGTGAAATGAATGTAAAGTTTTGACGTGAAACTGACAGTTTTTGATAATGGATGAACATTGGTACACAACTTAGAAATTACTGAAGTTTTAACTAAAGTACTTATTTTAATGGTCCTCTAAAACCACTCCACTGCTTTAAAAAAATATTTCAATAAACCAGTTCAATACGAACGAATATAAAAAGCGTGGTGATGGCGCTCTTTTGAGTATCGAAATAAAGTTATACAAAGTCATTAATCAATCAACGTGGGACACTGCCAATATAAAATTGACGATATATGACGCTGCGAATAAAATAATTGTTAAATATTGCTTTTGGAAACCAAAAAATAAATTGCTATACATCAACACACAACAAAACACTTTTTAAGCAAGCCTGGAAGTAAATGTGGAAGTAAATTTTATGAACAGAATAATTGTGCACTACTATTTTATAGAGCAAACATCTAGATAGCCCCGAATTTTAATTAAGAACCTTCTGATGTAAAGCAAGACGATAATAATCGCAAAGATTAAATATAGGTTTTTCCTATTCAAACATTATCATATTAAGTTATCTTAATATATCTAATTATTTAAGGTAAATTGAATAACATCCTGGATTCAATTACTTTTAATAATAACCGTATACCCGTTTCCCAACGTAACTCCTTTTTGGGCTATCTTAGGGGAAAACTAAACAACCTACATACGGTCCGTATAATAATAACCTTTAGATAAATTCTAAGTAACGGCCAGCCGATTAGTTTTATAGATAAAGGTAATGAAATTAAACAACACGAATTAACGAATATTAATTCTGTACACCTACAAACCCTTGTTTGCTTTACCCAAACTGTGCCCTACGGTCAGTTTAGCAAATTGAATTCAGACTTACAATTAGTTTAATTTGTGTACCCCTGTAATTAGGTGATGAGAAATTACCGGCCATACCAAACATTGCAGTAGAGGGAGTAAGATCATCGAATAATAATTGTGAAAGCAAAATGGTAACAGAGTCGCCCCCTAAAATATATATCTATCTAAAATATGGATGAATAATGCCTCACATTTGCCTAAACCTTTGGGAAATACAAACGTTATAATCTGATACATATACCTACATGTAAAATCATTGGAAACCAACCAACCAACCCCACTTTCCGCTCGGAAGTTTGAATCGACTCGTCCGCCAGTCTCCGCCTCAATTACTGTCTATTATTACAATTCTATCCAAATAGTTCATACGATTGACTTGCTTGCGGAATGGAGTTTTGATTCCGTTTCCCACAGTGTTATCGGAGTACATGACGTGCTCACTGGTTGCATTGAAGATGGAATGATTAATAAGTTAATCAGCCCTCTTACCATGAACTCTTAAAGCAGGACAGATTACGTTGTGGAAGCGAGACGCCGCATTACATTGCATGACTGCACGTAGCGGTGTCTCGCTTTCACATCTTAAACTGTCCTGCTTTAAGAGTTCATGGTAAGGGGGCTGAAGTGATGTTTTTTTAGATATAAACGATGTTGTAAAGAATTTCACCTGTTACGTGGGAGCGTTCAACAGTCGTGAAATATCACAAAATATTTAATATTTGGGAACTTCCAATACCAAAACTTTTATATAATATTTAATTATAGAACTTTACGGCAACAAGAATCTTAACCACTGTCATTCTTCACCAATGGCCTACATAAACTCACATAAAACGTTAGTCATAACGCAAAAATAGGAACATATCAATTATATTAATGAAAACAATATCATAACAAGAAATAAGAAGGGAATACCCGGAACATATTATTTCCAGCCAATATAGATATCGTGTAAGATGTGGGTAAAGGTATATATCCTCGCAATGTGCGCCTCGAGAGCGATTTGGCCAAATTTATATTTCTCCGCTAACCAATGATGGCGTAATACCAGTATTTACAATTGGAGGTACGGATTCCTTTCCACATCATTTGATTCGTATCTTTCTAGCGAATTGCCGTAGCGTTCTCTTTTAATCGTCACGATACCTACCCGTAGCTTAAGGCAATACAAATTTAGATAAATCCAGATTTTTTGAAAGCGAGAATAACCTTAAGAACTAAAAATGTTAAATCCCATACGCGTGGAAGAATACGATTAAGTACCTGGTAATGGTTGAGTTGAGACTAAAGACTAATTTGGTTTACATCATTTTGAATGACATTACTATGTACCTAAATTCCTAGAGAATTGATCAGGGACTTGACTCTAATTTGCCTTTATTGGGTAGCTAAAGGGAAATCCCAAGAGTTTCTACTAAACAAGACTATCTGGTAAATGTCCCATTCCATTTAGGATAAAAGATTAAAAGGCCTCTGCTTATTGGACCTTCCTATTCCTCAAAGGACCAGATTATTTCTGTACCGACTCGATGAAAAAAATCTCAATTTTTTGTTGATTAAGTTTTCCTTAACTTTTAAAATACGTTATACTAATAAAAACATTTGGTCTTCTCAGTTAAGAATATAAATACACAAAAGCTTAGATAATTTTGTTATGTTGTTTAGAACTACTGTCATTTAATTTATATTTTTTTATGTATGGCAATCAGTTGCCAACATTCACTTCTTATTGTATTACCCGAGGAGCACGTAAAAGGACCTCTCTAACGTGGTCCCCAAAGAATGACCATTCGGTCGAAACTAAGGCTTGCAGAATCCCTCAATAATTGGGTTTAGAAAATCAAATAACAACCACTTTATGTAAAATACAAATACACCTAAATATTGACTTTTTTTACTTGATATTAGAACAGCAATATAAATTAAAATATGTTATTTTGATGAAATATGTATAATCGTTTAAGATCATTAGTTAATGTTCGTACAAAATTTAATTAAAATACTGTCCTACCAACAAAAAAGGCGTTGGCGTTTCGTACCCGTAGTTCTCATTAATGCGCCGGCACCCACAGCTACACCGTAATGATATTTCTGACCTACCCTTGATTATGACGACATGCACGAAAAACACATTGTAATTTGACTCACTTAATTAAGTTAAAAGAAGAAATATTCATTATGTTCAGTAAATGCTGTCCTATTACTTAGCAAACGAGCACCGATTTCCACGCCACAGCTTCTTTATGAATATTGGTATACAGCAGATTGAAGGTAAATCGAAGGAACCTCACTGCGACAAACCCTGGAAGTAACTGGGCATGGTAAGACTGACTAGTGGGGGTATTTTATTAACACATTTTTCTTGTAAGTGAAGAAAATCGTTTTTGAATGTTACAGATCTATCAAGGCTTCTAAAATGTAGGGTGCCGGTGGTTAATGCCCTATTATCTTCAGACTCAACTGTACTTAGAATAAAAAAAAATGAAAATGAAACTAACTATTGAAGATAGAATTTCTGATTTGTAAAAAAGCAGCCTAGACTGGCTATTAGACTTTACGCGTCAGGATTGGCTTTTGATATCTCAGTGTACAGTTACGTCACTCTATGCCAAATTACTGACGAACATGGACACTGGGAACTGCCTATCGTATATTCTAGTTTCTGAAATTGTAAATCTAATTTAAACTTTCTCCAATACCATTCAGTTTACAAATTGGATTTTCAACTTGTTAGGCTGAAGTTATTATTTTATCTTACATTGTATTTTTTTATCTTGAGAATATAGGTACATCAATAATTATTTAAATGGGATTCTTTTGAATTAATTATTGGTAAGTCTACATGACTTCCTATAATTAACTTACCGCATGAGATTTGAGTGATCTCCATAAAAAAAACGACGGTATGCGTACCTGTATCCTATCCAAATAAATACTTCAGTGACGAACCTAAAGTAATGGGATCTACGCATCACTGAATCATGAACTTAAAACTTTTCACTTCAGTCAAACGACCGTCATTTATCTTTTGTAGCAACAAAATTTTTCGACTTTAAAATCAATTCTCGTGCCCCAGTTTCTTAAACTTTCATTATAAAAGGCAAACTCCGATTTCAGTGTAAAGTTGATGCTTGTTTTATGTTAAACCACATAATAATTGCCTAAGTGAGAAGGCTGATCTTTATCGACTCTTTTTGTTCTGACTCGATATCTACTTTGGCACATAAGTTTCCCTGGAAAAAGATACAAGGTTTGCACGGCGTTAGATACTAACCAACCGTATAAATATCTAGGCTATCGCTTCAGTCGACTAGCATAAGCTTTTGGAGGTATTACTGGTAATTTCAGAAAAATCAAGGCTTTTTCTAATGCCATTGA
The DNA here is from genome assembly GCA_905340225.1 of Abrostola tripartita. Classification (NCBI taxonomy): domain Eukaryota; kingdom Metazoa; phylum Arthropoda; class Insecta; order Lepidoptera; family Noctuidae; genus Abrostola; species Abrostola tripartita. The sequence goes on from HG996494.1 coordinate 6,946,802, forward strand.
TACTTTTGCTACTATTATCATCGTTATTATCAGTTATATAACGTGTCTATTATAGGTTTCGGTCTATCTTATTAATCAAGATTGAGTGTGTACGCTGTACCTACGCCGTATTTGGGCTCAAATCCGGACCACATTTATGTTGTAAGTCTTTGTTACTAAAGAAGACTACCTATTTAATGTTTCAAGCAAGTTTTTAAATGTCAAACGAACCATTTTATTGTGCCGACAATCGGTCAGTACGCCAGAAGGTCACGGTTTTTTGTCAATCCAAGTACGTGTAGTGCATTGTATGAGGACATTATTTGATCCATTTGTTTAAAAGTTATTCACAGTAAAATATATAGTGCATCATTATATGGCAAGACGTCGCGTCGGTATCCAATTTAGTATTAAGAATATCTTACGTCTTAGCAATCAGAAATACCCAGTCTATTTTTAGGCATTCAGTTTACACGTAGATATATAATTATAATTTATTTTTATGACCGAATTAATAACCGGATATCAATACAAACTTCGAAACTAGTTTATAGTTCAATTAATTTTGGAATGATTTTTAAGTGTTAATACATTGAATTGAACAGTCGAGTGTAACCTAGAATTTGGCTACATCTCTACTTCACATTTTTGTAGATACTCATTAGATTTTCAATCAGAATTTTTCCAAACTATTTGCATTGAGAATGTGTCCGTCTATTTCCATAGTGATGCAAAATAACGACTTCCCTCGGGATCACTAAATCTGTAAGGATCATGGAACACTGTTTTAATAGCTTGAGTATACAATGGTCCATTACATTAATTTAGGTGATATGAATATTAAGTAATAGTTTTACTAACTAGTTAACTACTTACCGGCAGAGTACTACACCGGCATGATTATGAGGACTATCTTATTTAACACACGCCTATTAATGTTACATAACTTGTAATGGTCGGTAAACGGCGAAATATGCAAAAATAAATGATAATTTGACGACTTGATTGGCACAGTTGCTAAGCGATTGGACTGCTACGCTAAGGGTTGCGGGTGATACCCGCACGGGATAAAAATTTGTGTGATCCGCAGATGTTTGTCCCGTTTATGGAAAGCACTTGCGATAGGAGAAAATCTTAGTGTGAGGCGATGTTTTATTTAAACTGTAGGTACTGTTTGAGGTGAGGAACATTATTAGATGTGAAGAACGCCTACTTTTGTCCAGATTACCAAATACCATTATGCGCAGATCGAGTCTCATGGACAGAAACATTTTCGTATACCTAATAGATACAGTCTGTAGTACCTACAACGCTCCAAATTCGTATAATCGTTAGAGTAGCACATTCAAAACTCCATATATTTCTAAAACATGTAACGTTCTACATATAGCTAGACAGGATGTTAGGAATGCTTTTGATGCATATATCTTCAATCTAAATTTCCGAGCAGTGCAGCGAGGGGTAGTGAGGGAGGAATTGACCCCGCTCCTTCGTCTTCTAATTTCCTTGTCGTCATTTCTCACGGTGGTAGAGCTTTTATGAATAGGCTTTAGCTTACATGGTACCTGTGTAAATTTCACTTTGCCTGTATAAAATATATAATTATAAACATGTATTTTGTGCAACTTAAAAGATTGATAGAACTGAAACTAATGATAATTAATTAACCGCAATGATTATTACTTATTAGGTTACAGGATTCATCATATTTCAATATAGTTGATTCCCACAGCTTAGCAAAAGTTTCTAAAAAGGATTGAGGTTTGCTTTCATTTATCATACTGGACGCTCTCGCAGATTTGAGACCCAATTCAGAGTGTTAGGACAATTTAATAAAAATTGGATCGGAATGTAGCGGGAAAATATCGGCGCTAGTTTCAAATGAATATAAGATTGAATTTTATTAATTGAAAAGAAAGAACTATGTATACTAAACAACCCTTTAGACGTCGGCTTGATTGAGCAACAAACATCTCTCAACATCAAAACTTTTGTTTTTATAATATTAGTAAGATAAACTATGTCGGAATAAGATTTAGAACTAGTTTGTTGTTGCCCGTCGTGATTACACTGTAATCTTTTAATAGGATTTTGGTTACTCAGGCCAAATTAGCTGAACTTTGCACGGAGTTTTGGTGTAAAGATATTAAGGGTTAAATTTAGATACGCCTTATAAACTTTAAGCTTGGCAAAACAAGTGTCGAGCGTTAAATCATTCCGGGTAGAAATCTGGAAAGCAGGTTTGGAACAGTTTTCAGTAAATGTCCATTATTCGCCTATAGAAAATAATCTAATTTTATCATCGGTGACCGAAATGTGTAGGTGACGTAATACAATTATCCTTTCGGGACAAGAAACCATGATATCATGACGATTACTTTTTTCATCTCTCTCGATTGAAGTGCGTCAGTACGCGTGAATTCCGCAGAAAAAGTATTGTATTGATACGGGTATTATTATTTAATTACATAATTCTACACTTAGTAACTTATACACCACTTATTTAAATATTTTGCGGTTAAATTAATTGATTGTTAAATGATTTACGTAGGTATATAATAATAGATAATGCCTATTATTTAATTTACGTTCCACAATTTTCGGTAGCTCAAAGTTTCCAAATTCGCCTTAAGGTCAAGCTCAAGATAGGCTCAACATTGAATATAGTTTATTATAAGTAGGACGTAAACAGTCACAACTTATTTGCAGCACAAAATATTAATAATGTTAATATTTATTGTTACACAGAAAGTTAAAAAAAAACACTTAGGTGCAGAATATACAAATAATGTACTGCTGGTACTCAAAAATGACACCCTGAGCTATAAGTACCAGCATCTTTCGAATTTCAAACTTCCTAAGATATTTATTTACAGCTGGAAAACTCAATTGTATTATAACTCCTATACAAAAAATACTCAAAGCAAAACCAGAAAAGAAATGTTTCCAAGCAGACAAATTAGTCTGTTCGTTTTTCCTTTAATCAATCATCTTCATTGTTCCTTCAAATCTGTTGTTCTACTTTGGCATTCATTTTCGCATTTGTGTATAGTGTACACCTGGTTATATATCTATAACAAAATACGATACTTGCCTTATGTATTTTTAAAGACACGAAGTAATCACATGATAATACAAATTTAGGTTTTTCATTTTTCTAAATGAAACAACAAACTATTTCACGAATGATATAACATTTGCATCTGGAAGCTAGTAAGGAGAAAGTATGTAAGAAATATTTGTACCCGTTTCATACAAAACAAGAACGTTAAAGCGTATTTCCGTGTATAAGGGGCGACAAGCGATGTATGCCCGACTTTTTCTATTCAATCCATACAAAACTGGTATTGTTTCGGAGGTCTAAAAAAATGAGGCCATTTCGAAGACAATGACATGTTCCTGAGCACTTAAAACTAGAATCTGAAATTTGTAGCTATTAAGTACCTCTTAATTGAGTAATAAAATATAAGAATAGCATGTTATATATAATAGTCAAACATAGACAGTGTTTTTTTTTTACTAAAGTCATGAAATTGAAAAACTTACAGATGTGCTTTTGTCAGCCTAAGACGTACCTATTAAATTACGTAATTTCAGAATACTGTTTTTTGTTCACGAATTAGTATGATTCTATAGTTAGTTCATTCAAATTACAAACGTTTAGCTCCGTAAAAAAGTATTCATTATGATTGTCTGCTAATACCATTCATTGTTCCTTATAAGAATTTGGTACGAAATTCTTGGACATTTGAATTGAATTGTATATAATTAAATTGTCTACCCACATCAAATGTGAACTAATAAGTCGTGTGAGTCATCGCTAAAGTTGAAAGCGTGTCTTTATGTTTAAAATATATAAATGCAACTAAATAATTCGATGCACATTGCATAATAAAACAAACAAAAAACTGAAAATCGTGAGTAAATCTTTAAATTAAGTATAACTTATCAATATAATGGTTTGGAAATTACAGGTAATAAATTTAACACGCCTAATTTATAAGTCAGGGTTGTATTTATTAAGTTTCCGCATTTGGTCTAACAGTGATTTAAATTATGAATATTAGAGTTGTTTACTTGTTTATTTAATACGTTCACACCTATTATCTAGGCTACGTAATTATATTTTTAATGTAACACATCAAGATAATATTTTATAACAAACATTATGCGAGCAATAATGAATAGAGCAAGAGAACGACCGGCAACATAGCATTATTAATACGACAGGCACTCATTATTTAACTCGAATACTTAGTTTCAAGCTATTATTAATAATGTTACCACTATTTGGGAAAATCCAATGTTATTTCTCAGTTTATTCATAGGTTGGTACGATTATTATATTATTATTATTATCTAGAGGCATATAGATACACTTACAGAAGTTACAATCATGGGGATGTGAGGTTGGCTACTCTTGGTTTTCTATCTCTTGGTCTACCACACCATACATTTTGATGTGCACTTCAGAAGGTTGTAAAACTAGAATATATATTATTTATTGTCTTTGATTACTAATGCCATTAATTTGCTGTAGTCGTCCATTATTTTGAACAAAATATATAGTACCCGTCTGTTTCGTGCCGGTTTTAAGTGTAGTTTGGTTGGTCAAGGTTAGGTGCTTTATTTAAGCGATCAAGATAGACCAGGATCTCATCGATAGATAAGATCCATAACTTATGTCATACAGCAAAAAATATATAACGGATATCGGTATTTTACTACAAATTAATACAATTAATATTTGACGTTTTTATATAATATAGAAACATCATATTATATTTCACTGCTAATATGTTAAACAAATTGCGATTTTAGTTTCTGTATTCACATCATCATGTCTAACAATTAAATAAACATTACAGCTATAAACTGCTACAAAAATAATACACTGGAGCTAATAATTAATTATTATCCTCTATGTAACAATTAGTTTCGCAACGTAAATAATGTTTATAACCTTCAGCCGGTTTCAATAAACTATCTGGAGATTGGCAAATCACGCTGCGACTCAAACTGGAATAGAACTTAAGGAATTATTAAAAATGACTTTTTATTTATTAAATAACTACACGGTTCATGAAAAGTCGTGCTCAAGTAAAACACCTGTAATATATTTATAAATTTTATGTGAAATAGTACCGAATAAAAAAGTGATGGCCAAAGTGAAAAACACTAAATCAACACTTCAAATCCAGTCGCAATTTATAGCAGTAAATTCTGATAGCTGTCGTAGAAAATACGTATAAATGAACTGTAATTTTCATAACAATTAAATCAATTTTAATAATTTTGTATCTTTATTATTCGAGTATTATTGCTAACTCAATTTGTTGTAACTAACTTGAAACGTTTTCTAAATATTATAGGTATTAAACAGATTTTTAATTTTCCTTCATTAACGAAAGATATAAAACCTAGTTTCCACACATTCCCTATGCAAAATAATATTATTCCCGAGGCCATCCCTCTCCTCAGCCAAATGGCTTCATTAACGCGGGGATAAATATCTCCGTACCTAGGACTCGATACAGGAAAAGCAAACGAGAAAAAGTAAAACTGCTCTTCCAGGTACAGTAAATGTGCTCTTAAAATCTACACAAGATATGAGAGATTTAACAAGACTAGCAAAGCTTCATTAAAAACAAATTAAAGCTTTACTGTCTCAATTTCTCGTTCGTGCGCGGACTAGTGTAATACCAGAAAATATTATTAAAACTCTAACCCTACCATGAACATTATATCAAATCCTTGTTTTTTTATTAGGCTATCTTAAATTCGTTTATAATCATGATTTTAAGGAGCTAATTAACGGGACTTTACTAAATTTAACAGTTTATAAAATGGCTATAAAACCTAAAATATATAAAATTTAAAACAAAAGACGCACTTATTCGTTGAAACTCCAAACCAATCGAATTTAGAGTCTGAGAATGCCTTAGCTATCAACCCATTACGAAGTTCGGCTGTCATAAAAAAGAGACCTTGGCCGAATGACAAGCAGATTCATTAGTGATCTTATGAGACAGAAAACGATTCGATGTGACGTCGATGAAGAGAAATGGGAGAGAATTGGACACTTGTCTGTCGACATTGAGTGGCAATATTGCTCATGGTCCCTTTTCATTGGTTTTCTGTCATTAGAGAACCTGGAAATTTACTGTTAGTTAAGTAAAGTAATGAATACGTAGGTTTTAGTTACACATTAGTAGCAGTGAAGCGCGGTTTTCGCGTTATCACAGTTGTATGTTATAAGCAAGTGTTTTTTTGTAATTTAATGAATTTTGTTAAAATACATACTATTTTCTGCTGCATACTATTTAGCGATTTTCTGACCTGCTACTGAAATGAAAGTAAAAAAGAAAAATTATTTGTAAAAATACCAGTGGATATTGCGAATACCTACCAGTAAATACCAGTGTGGACCTCTGGGGTTACCATCGCACCATATATAAGTAATAAAGACCTGGATTTAGTGAGTACACAGAGTAACAGGTTGCCTTTTATTGCCAACAATTACGCGAGCGCACTAAAGTTACCCCGATGAAGCTATAAGGAATACTTGGACTATGCAGCTAATATTTGTCTGCCGTACATATTAAAACAAACATGAATGTTCCACTATACCATTTGATACAGTGTAATAGAGCTCGTAATTAAGTAGTGCCGCACAGATCATGAGATCTGCCCGCCTAAACAACCATAATAATGTTCATGTTTTGGATAGGTAATCATTTACGGAATTTCGGATTCTCGTCTGATCGGACTTAGATGACAATTTCTTAAGGAGTACACCATTTTCTGGATTATCTTTCGGAACATGAGGTATCATCCGTTTACGGGAGGGAACTCTTCACGCGACACATGTTTGAATATAGGAAACTTTCCTCGTCATTTTCACACCTTACTGAAGCACGCTAGCCATCGGGTGGCTTCCTTCCCGACCTAAATAGTAGAGATATCGTACAAGCAAAAAGATTTACTCACCATAATATATTATCATTCTTCTTTATACATATCTACGAAAATTCAACTATCGCATGTTGTTAAACTTTATTCGTCAGTAGGTAATCTAACATTTTTTGATACAAAAATCTGATTTGTTTTTATGGATCGTTTCAATTTCAAACAGCCATTAGACTTCAACTTTATAATACCGAGACGGCAGCCCAGTAAACTCTTTGTGAGAACGTTATCGCAGTTTGTAAAATAACAATACAAGTAACACGTATAGAGCTAACATGATAGTATCATATTGTGATACTCCACATTATAATAAAGGTTTGGAACGTAAATGGGCTCGCTTTGGGATGTTAATATTTTAGTATGAATACCTATAGACCGTTGTTTGCTTGAAATATATGATGTCAACGCTTTCATGTATACTTTTAAGTATTTAGCATGTTTTGTAAATAAAATTACATTGCTGACGTTTATTCCTAAAAGCAGGATATGTTGACGTCACAAATAATGAAGCATCCTTATATTTCCATAGATGAATGAATAAGAAAAGTACTTAATCAAAACAATAAAATACGGAAAGTTGTATGTTGTTGTTGTACGAAAAGTGATAGTGTTAGCAAGGCACGCAATACCGTTTTGCAGCCTAGTTCTACAAAGGTTTTTCAGTTTGGAATATTCTTTTTCAACAGATAAGGTTTTCATTTTTTCTTACGGAATGAAAATAAGGGACACTTATCACTAGGCCGTTTTATAAGAAAGAACATTGTGTACCAAACAGCAGAAATAGTTTCGTTGTTTGAGCATTTTCGTATAGGTAACGTGAAATTGATGCGTACCGTCAGAAATTCATGATAATACTACTGTATAGATATTAAATTAACATTCCGTAATATTGCTACGAGTCCTGACTAAAGGGTTGCGTCGACTGTACATGAAGGTAATGAAGTATTGTATACTGTGCATAGGTGATATATTAATCAACTACATTATTTACTGCAGTTTGTGTCGTCTAAATTGGTAACCCAGTAAAGACACAAATACTTTAAAGCTACTAGAGTAGAGGTAGATTGGTTTTATCGAGTTAGATAACCTAAATGGGTAGCTAGTTATTCTTCATTATAAATGTGGAAAATACGCTAACCCTCTTAGACCTCACATGAAAATACACTGTTTCCTTGCAAAATTACGTACCTAGAACTCGATCAACAATCAAATCAACAAAATAATTTAAATTATGTACAAACCTAAAACTTAACTTAATTTCTAATCTCATTTTAACCGTAATGCACAAACATAAACATTTACAATTCTGTTACTAAATCGTTACAATTCCGTTTTTAAATCTTTGTGTTATTTCTGTTTAAAAGTCAAAGGAAATGGCTTTTCAAGCATAAAAACTTTGTTGGCCTTTCTCAGCTTTGACGTCACCGTGATAGTGGCGTCAACCTAGAAACCTAGAAAGGTAAGGAAGTAATTAAAGACGCCTAAGGGCAGGTGGTGGCGGTCTACGGTGTCACCACTACTTACACATACGCTATTATAGGGGTACGTGAACTAAACTTATAATCTAAATGTATATTCCGACTTTATTGGTTTAATTGTAATATATATGAAATATTAACGCTTCCTATGCTTTGATGTATCTTTTTACACCAAGAATATTAAGCTTTACCTATACATTATATATCCCAAAGGCAATTTATATGCACCTGCAGTCGCGACAGCAATATATAAGCTACTTTTATTATAAGTTCGTTCGATACTTAAATCGTGTCTTACATTTAAAATGTAAAACACTTGAACTTGTCGTAGTGTATACTATCTACACGCTATTCTAGTGTCAGTTACACTTAAGGTTCAGAAACTTAGCTGAAAGTGTAAGGCTAAAGATAATACCAGCCGCCAGTGCCTTTGTAGACAAAGCATATCCCAGGATCGCATGACAAACACAGCAATCCGTTTTCCTTCTATGACCCTTGTGGCTTGTTCCGCAATTTCATCGATGTGTGCTAGGTTACATATTTGTATGTACATTTTGTTTGTGTTGGCAGGAATATTGAAGCAAACGTTAATTTTGGACACAGTATTCGAGTACCAAAGCCTCTAACATGAGTGCGCATTCACAGCGTCATACAGCGCTTGTGTTTTTCATTTGTTTATTCGTCATTAAGTAGCTGATTGGCTTCTGTAATTACTTATGTGTTAAGTTATTGTAAGAGCACAAAAATAATTCATACATTTCAAAAGTTACACTTACACCCGTATGACTAAATTGAATGCTCTGTTTTAAATAAATATTACAATAAAGTTTGTATGTTCGTTAAAACCTATTCAAAAACGTACCATAACTTGTTACTTAATTTTATGCACTACGCCTATTGGTCGTAAAATTTTATGAGAAATTCTCCACTCTCCTTTGTTTCCACCGTATAATATTTATTTTGTTTTTATTAATATTGCCCAATAAACCGTGCTCTTAGAATACAATTTGAGCTTTATGAAACACAGGTGTAATAATTTTTGTTTTTGTAGGGGTCGTTCTTGCCTCTTGGGGTTAATGAAAATGAGTTACTACCATTTTATTGTTATTAAAAATTATTGTTTCAATTTAGGAAACAATTAAATTATTATTGTTTCGATCGCTCTTTTATTAAAACCTAGTGAAAATATTGGATTTATATTATTGTTTTTGTAATAGTATGTACCAGCTAAATACTGTTCTGGCAAATGCGTTTTCTCATTCAGAGAACGAACTACAATCATGACCATTAATGCTTGTTCTTATTTCTATTTGCTTGCTCACACTTACTTTTCTGGCGGGAGTATTTGACACTTTTAGTCACAAAAATTCTACGGTAGCAACATTACCACGAACCTAGGCCATTGTATGATATTGACCCTCCATAAGCAGATGAATCATCACCGCAATGAAACCCTTTACCTATTTTCATTAGGAACACACTAATGAGCTAACTTTTTGTAAAGGGAAATATTGTGAGGAAAACCGAAACCGCAATAATGTAATTAATTATATCGTACATGAATTCTCTGAGAATTGCAATGTCTGGGTAATCCTATTGGATAATGTAACCAATCGCGCTATAAGTGATGTGATGTTTTTATTTATTTATTTATTTATTCTTTATACAAGAGGTGTACAAGGCGGACTTAATGCCTTAGGCATAGATAATAATGCCTTTAATGTTTTTGTTTTCCGTTATTTCTAATTAAACAGTAGTAAGTAATATTTGTAAACATTAAATGAATCATATTATTACACGTTATACATTTAACAATAATGATTAACAAAATTTAACAGAAATGATACATAGGTACCTACTCTCTGCGATTTCTGTCATTCATTTTTCGCAGAAGTTCGTTACACCAAACTTGCAAAGGATTGAAAATACAGCTTTCCGAAGTTTTCATGAAGTGAAGACTCGACAGCGACACCATATTCCAACTCTATGAAACCCACTGAAAACAGAGATAAAGTGTCTCACACACAGCAGCGACCTGCGGTGGCGGCCAACACACAGTTATCTAAGTAAAAATAAGTAGGTACTAAAAAGGTAACACGAACAAGAAGAAAATCCGTATAACTAAAGAAAGTACAAGTTCACGTAGGTGACGACGTTTCTAGAATAGCTTTCAACTTTTTATGGCGAGAACTTTAGTAAAACTAGTTAGAACTTTTAACGAGGTTGAAGAACTAGTACTACTTGTATAGGCTTTTGACACACAAAGCATTATCTAAACCACATGAGTAAAGAAACGGCACACCACGAAGATTAATTTAGTGATCTAAAACTAAAACTGGATGCCATAAACACACCCAGGTGGCTTTGTGGCCACCCAGGTGGCACTTTTTCTTTGTACTGGCATACATATTATATGTTACTCACATTGGAACAGATCATATAGATTGGCTAGACAACCACGTAAACTCCTAAGGTGCGCCGTACGAACTAATCTCGCATGAGTATCATCACTCGTCCTGGAGGCTGTACTTACGTTCTAATGGACTTAATTACTTATACATGAGCGGTCAGTATAAACAGCGATCTTACAGTTTTCATTCTTATCTTTCATCTTTAGCACGCTACTGGAGCAGTACAGCTTAAGATCCTTCTTCTTTTGTTTTACTATTCCTACTATTGTACCTAATGTTTTTTTTATACTCAGATATATTTTAAATTGCTGTGATTTTATAAATTTCCCCACATGTTACCTACATTTTGAGAATAATAGTGTAGCTGTGTAATGTGTTCGTTTTGGGGTTTAGAGGTTAATGTGCTATACAACGGTGTATCTAATGACCGCAGTGAAGTCAATGCCTAATCAATTAGTATGAACAATTGCATCTTTGCTCATTCCAATTCGTCGCAATTCGTCTGTGTTGTAAATCGTATATTATTGGCTGGTACTCAAAAAGTCATCGAGATCTTAATTTCAAAAAAATACAAATGGTCTTAGTTCGTTACTAATTGGAGTTCTAGATCTAACATATTTATGTTGCTAGATTGAGGGAATGGTAGCAAAATTGCGGGAGGGAACTGGGTTAACGGTTAAGGACCTAAAACTAACCCGTTTAATTTTAAATCAACAGCTCATCTTTCACCCTGTGTACAAATAATCTTATATTTGGGGTACTTACACCTCTGCGAGTCGGTCTTATTAGGTGGTTTCTTGTCGCGCACCATAGCTGCGGGGCGGTGGTGCGGGGGGTGCGGCCGGCGCGGTCGCGGCGCTCCTTGATACTATCGCCCCCGCCCGGCGCCGCTCGCGCTCAACGCCACGGTGTTCTCGTGGTTGTGCCAAATACCTGGAAACGTTAGAGTTTCTAAGTGCTATGTGTTCCAAACTAGACTAAGAAAACGTGCGTTAGAAGTGCCGACAGGGAAGATCAGGTATCAGATTACAGATATTAACACATACATCCACAAGACATAACAGCTATAATGATAGAACAGGTCTAAGGAACTTAACGAGAAATGATTGTATTAAGAATACAACTGAACAATCTTTTGTTCTCTGCTAATAAACATCTTTAAGTAGGTAAGTAGCAAAGTATATTACAAAACACGCGTGCTACAAATTTGTGAACGCGACTGTACGAATAATCTAATCACCAGACATCAAAGAAAAGTTCTATCAAAGAAGAGGAAAACGTTACGTAGCTTTAAGTCCCTAACTTTACTTATTGGGTCCTATAACAAAATGTAATAATGTATTGTGAATAACTTTATTTATTCCCTTTATTTTGGATGATCTTTAAACCTATTTCCACAACTTATAAATTGTTCTTTTCGTGCGCCTGACAATGTATACTTAGACCGTCTGGTTCCCAGCTATGAATAAGTTACCCCGTCGCTCAGCGAGATGCAACTTGAGAACATCAGATACTGTTTCTTTTTACTTAACACTTGAATTGCAAGCAAGACTAGATTCTAAATATAACAGAAATATTTATATTACAAAATGTCAGTGAAGCTTGGATATGCTAACTGCTAAGGTGTCCTTTTCTCACGTAATAACAAACAAATTCCAACTGATTTTTTTAAACTGAAATATTTCCGTCTGATTAACATATCTCATACTCCGTGAAGTGGCGAACTACGTCCACGATTTCTATTGCCTAAAGATTAACTTCGATTCGAGAAACTTTCGAAGCCTGAGTTAGTCAATAGTTAGTCTAAAGTTACCAAAGTATGTGCCAAGTTTTCCGATTGAATTTTGGTGGGTAAATACTTTACGTACTGTTCGGGTAAATTTCCAATATGCTCATCTTGTTTGAAGATTGCCAAAGAATCGCAGAACACAGCTGGTTAATTTTAGATAAAATTATGTTTAGCATTTAACAAACAGTTTATGCTTGCTCATTGTTTGCTACTATGTCGGTTTACGCAAGCGCTTGTTAAAGTGTGTATGCTTGTATATAGAAAAAGCTCTTACGATGCAGTTAGTGAATCCAAGAATTACACGTTAATAACAAAATAAAATAGAACCAGAAGTACCTATATTATTTATATTCTTATACTTGGTCTAGCAAATGTGATAAGCTATACCTAATAAAAACGCAGTCTCTAATTTCTATTACATGAATAGACCCTTACCTTTATTTGAAACCAGAATCGACTTATCAATTACAGATTACAAAATGAACAAAAAGTATTTATTGAGCATTCACAAAGTGTATACAAAAGTTCTATAGTCAGTGCGGCCTTCGCAGATCTATTGTGACGCCTCAAAATGTTTGCAGGGAGAGTACTTGCTCAAGAGATTTTCCCGGAAAACCTTTTATGGCATATTTTAAGGACGATTAAATGCCTGCGCAGATAAAAGATAGGTCTAAAATATTTTTGGAGAAAGGTGTTTCTTTTTCATAAAAATATGCTCTTTTATTTTAAACACCTGTAAAAGCTTCCTGAGAAATGTACATTAACTTATAGACGGTGACTTTCTCCTGAAGTATTATGAAATGAGAAATTTGTACCCGATTGGATTAAATTGTTGTCTATGATTTTTTGTTATGTTATTTAGTAAACGTAAACATTATCACCATGATGATACAACTCTCTTACTACCTACTAACATAGATTCCAGGCCGTCCCTTTGTAGATATGATATCAAAAGCGCCATGAGGTATCCGATAGCGTCCCTTGTGCGGTATTACCAACATAGGTGTCTACTACTACCGTTGTTGCCTGTGGCGTTAATAATGGTTGTGCTGATTTATTGCATGAACTAACTACCTAGGCTGAAGACGAGATTTACTATTATGGAAGGATCGTAAAAGATATATTCAGATTCATCACAGAAGCCACTGTGCCAATTGGGTCGTCATAATTTGTCACAGAAACCAAAAGTATCACAACTCATCTTTAATACAAACTTAATTAATAAATATTATGCAACAGTACAAAAGTAATTCTGGCCTATGAGACTCCCAGTTCAGGACAAAGGCCTATTTTTGTTTAGAGAAGACATAAAACTGCGTAATTTTATTTCTTACTGCTACGTAGTAGGGAAAACCTAAAAACTATAATTATTCGCTGTAACCGCAGACCGCAATAATGCCCAAGGGATTAAAAAAACTTAACCATGTCATGGTTTGGTACTTTGCTTGAAAACAAAAAGAGAGACAACTTGTCACTGTCGTTAGCTACACTTAAATTGTAAAGCACCCTAAATACAACAACGGGAGCGCGAAAGTAACAATGACTACAACCAAATAACGTCCAAATTAGCGAACTTGGAACTGCTCCAAACAGTCTCTTTTATTCAACGCCATTTTAATTGACGACTAAATATTACTCTGTTACTGAAGGCTTGCCGTGTCGCTGGTGAACCATGTAAATTATTGGAGCGGGAAAATTCATTAGCCTTCCGGAAAAACGATCAAAGCAATTTAGAGGCCTTAACGTGGATTGAGCGATGGTGACGTGAGCCCAGACAGGTGATGTTGCATTTACTATGACAGAATGATGCTTCGTCAGGATTAGGCACGATTATTATACTGTATTGGTTATTCAGAGCAACAGTTCAACAGATACGAATATGGATGCGACGTTTTATGTTTGTTCATCAATCGTGTCGTAGGCTAAAAGGTTTTTCATTAAGTATAGTGGGTTCAGAAGTGGAATGTATACTGAATTAACACAGTCCCTATCTTGAACAACAGGCATCACGCTAATGGAAGTTTAGAATGTCTCGGAATGTGGCAGAAACAGTGGCAAAACAAAGTCTAGAAAAAGAGGAATGTCACTTTATATAGATAGAATAGAAAATAAAGTATGTTTCAAAAATGTAAACAAAAACATCTATAGAACTACGAATAATCATGAAGAAAAAAATACTAAAATGATTCTGGTACATATTTAATTCCGCATCAAACTCATGCCAAGCATAAATTCAAAATACAGAAATGCACAATGCGTGGTTAACAAATATGCGTTAACAATAATAATTCACAAATCAGAAATTTGCAAACCACACAATTAATTGGGAAAAGGCCCGACATGATAAACATGAGAATAATAAGAGCAAACAACATCTGTGAAATTAATTATTTGCCGACGCTAGCTGGCTACATGCAGGGCCTAATTAGAAACAAAATGATATCTGTACTAAATGATTATCATTTTGCCCAACGCTACCCTTGTCGTACACACATGTTCAGTATGTACAAAACATATCTACCAAACACAGTACGAGTATACCGAATTTAAAGCCCACATTTCAGTGCTTTCAAACACTAAGGAATTTGAAGAATTCATTAACAATTCAATAATACAGCTTTAAATTGACACCTCTACAGTTTTGCGTATCACACATGACATGAAACGACGTAAATCATTTAATTCGCGTCGAATTTCCCTACTGTAATTAATTTAAGGATTATCACTCGCCACGTATGCAATTAATACTTACATTTAGTGTTGAGTCGCGCATGTAATATATATCTACGCACCGAGTATAATTATAACATAGTTTATAGATAGTATGCCTCCAGAGAATTCGTTTTATAGGGACGTAGAGACATTGTTCTACCATTTAAGTCGCACCGCAATGGCGCTCATGTATACTCCACCATTTTGATATATTGAAAGTTAGTAACGAGTTTTAAGGTCTACATTGTACTATTTCCTTTTATGGGCGGTCGTTATTGTGAATCTAGATAAATGGTTTCATTATAAAAGTATCAACATCGTCTAACATTTACGACGTAGGTACACACTTGCAACATTGATGTGCATTATCGTTACGTTCGTCGCACTTTGTCATTGATGGCGAATTAAGTATTCACTTAGTTAATTTATCTTTGTACTTATAGTTTATTCTTCGTATCGATTTTGTTGCTCTAACTTTTTCGTCAGTATCGCAATAAGTCTTTTCGTTGGCAAACTTCTAAACTAGTGTTTATGCTTGTTCCTTAGGTTCACTATCTTGAAGATTATCAACTATACATAGTGATTATAATAATAATAATAATAATAATAATATCGTTTATTTGCATGAAATATGGTGCTTACAGATCTTAAAATACATTATATATAGTACTGCATATTCCGCCTACTAAATTCAGCATGCAAATTTAGATTGTGACATAATTGTTATGAATCCAATAATAATTGTAATAATTCAAATATGTCACGATAGGAAATTGTCAAGAATTCAAATACAAATGTCAAACTATGAATATTAAAAATGTCAAACTATGAAAACTACTACTGTCAACTCTAAAAAAATACTAATGTTATAATTACAAAGGTTACAATGTTCAATCAAAATAAGTATACAGGAATGTCAAAGTTAATTCAATTACATTATTACATTATTCATGTCTGTAATAAATTCCTCTTCGTATTATAATTCATAAATTCATTAATCGAATAGAAACAGTTTTCAATAAGCCATGTTCGGAGTCTTTTTTGAAATAGATTTGTAGGCAGTTCTCTAATTATCTTAGGTATCCTATTATATATCTTTATTGCCATTCGACTGGTGTTTTTTTGGAAAAATGCCGTTCTACACCTAGGCATAGCCAATCTGGTTGGATCCCTTGAGTGTTTACCTATTTTATACATGTTTACACTATCGGCTTTACAAAATAGGTTAGGGTGTTTTTTTACAAACACTCCCATTTCCAATATATATAAGCATGCCAGTGATAATAATTTATGCTCTTTTAATATGGGTCTGCATGATTCCAATGGGCCTGCACCAAATACAGCTCGTAAGCACTTTTTTTGAACAATAAAAGCCCTATCGCTGTCCGTAGAATTGCCCCATATTATTAAGCCGTATCTAAGAACAGAGGAGACGTAACCGTGGTAAGCCAGTAGAGCGGCCTTTACTCCAACAGTTTTCCTAAGATTTCTAAGTGCAAATGCAAAGCTGTTAAGCCTGTTGCATATGTTATCTATATGTTTTTTCCAATTGCAATTTCTATCAATTAATATGCCTAAGAATTTTGTATCATTAACTTCTTCAATGTCAATATCACGGCCACTAATTTTCATTGTTTTATTTGTCATCTTGTAATTACAGAAATTAATATATTTTGTTTTAGAAATATTTACGCTTAAATTATTTTGTTCGAACCAATCTAGTATGCATTCTACCGCAGTATTTATTTTGTCCTCATGCTGTTCATTTTTATTTTCGTTATTTATTACTAAAGAAATGTCATCTGCAAATAACACGCATTTATCCTGTGTTACATTAGGCAAATCGTTCACATACAGAAGAAAGAGCACTGGCCCCAAAATGCTACCTTGAGGCACGCCATATGTATTGGCCCTAAACTTAGATTTATAATTTAACACTTCTCTTTCTTTGTTCATACTTAGAACTTCCACACGTTGCTGTCTGTTACTTAGGTAGTCTTTAAGCCAATTTAACGCTTTACCTCTTATTCCGCAACTTTCACATTTTCTAAGCAGTATGTCATGTTTTACAGAGTCAAACGCTTTGCTCATGTCAAAAAATATAGCAGTGACCGGTATTTTCTTATCTATATTCTCGGTAATTAGTTTGATTAGTTGATAGCAAGCTAGTGTAGTTGACTTTCTTCTTTGGAAACCGTTTTGTTCCGCACTTATTATACTATGTTTATCTATAAATGAGACAATCCTATTACACATAGCTTTTTCATATATTTTTGCAAATACCGGAATTAAGGTTACTGGTCGGTAATTATTTATATCGTATTTGTTTTTTTTTTTGTACAAAGGCTTTACCACCGAAAACTTCAGTTTGTCAGGATACTTTTCTTCAATGAAACTTAAATTAATCACATGAGCCAATATAGGTGACAGTATATCAACACAAGACTTTATAATTTTTGTCGAAATATCATCATATCCCACAGCGTTGGTATTATTTAGTGATGCAATTATTTTGCTTATTTCATTTGGCGTACAGGGTTCTACATATATACTATTACCTTCATTATTTGTATTAGTCGTGAATCTATTTTTACTACTATTTGTTATGTCATTGTTTGTAGAATCAATAAAATGATTATTAAAAGCCTCAGCTATTTCTTCAGGATTTCTTATTAATGTATCTTTTAGTTTGATAGCGTCTATATATTGTGAGTCTCTACAGTTAGGTTTATTTTTAATTAATTTCCAAGTTGCTTTACATTTGTTTTTTGCTTTTCTAATAAAGTTGTCAGATTCTTAAAGTTCATCATCATTGTTGTATTCAATCTTCAATTCTATATTTCAGCTAAAGCTCAATTTAACCGTTTCTAATACAACAACCTAATAATATCGATACCTTTGGGTAGAAAGGTCGTATAAACCATTTTGGCCAAATTGAGTTATATATACCATTTTTATCAGAATTTTTTTCTCCATCGATCTGTATATACGAAATGCAGAAATTCACACAAAAATGGTTAATACGACCCAGAAATTTTCGGTCATAGCCTCTTACAAAAGGTAAATTTTCAATGTAAAAGCCGAATGTTTTTTTTTTTTTGGTTTTGTTATGATGTAATGACCATAATTTGCATTAACTCAGGGCGTAAAACTAGTCGTTAATTGTAAATGGTTTATACGCCCTAACGTGTTAAATGCATTATCTAAACAAAAAACGAAATATATGGGTTTTTACGACAGTAAATGTGACCATAAGCTTACCAAAAATGGATATACGACCTATACAGTTTTTTAAAGTACATTTTCATGGGGTGTATTAACCAAGAATTGATTTTTTCTTAGACGTAAATCCAAGCTAACTTTAAAACTAAAGCAGATAGATAGGTTTTGATGATTTAATCTTTTTCATTTGCAAATTGTAAGAACCTTTCTCATAGATCATTTTTTTATAACTTCAAAAACAAAAAAGTTATGAATTTTTATGTAAAAAAAAAATTGTTTTTCTGCTCTCCTGAAAAGTCGGGTTTTGGTTTATACGACCTTTCTACCCAAAGGTATCGATATATATCTACTCGTCTTTTCTCACTGATCCAAACAATAGTAACGGTCTACGATTGCTAAAACCGCACCATTATATATTCAAAGAAAATTATACAAAACAAGTTCGTTTTACCTCGACAGTATCTATAAATGTCAAAGATTAATGTTATCAGAATTCCCGCCACGTATCAGAGTGTGCCTCACGATATTTCAACTCCGCCTAATGGTCGCACATTACCGGTGTACTGCGATAACTATTACCTGTTCATGTACAAATTTATATATACCAGCCTATGCGTCTGTAGGTTTACTGTAGGTGTTAAGTTGGTATATTGAATAGGTACTCGTAATACGTGATATTACTATCTCACAGGGTTCTGTACAATTCCACGTAATCATTTCAAACATAATATTATATTCCTACCTTCTCTTATTCCGACTACTGACAATTTATTGTTGGAATTCTGTTATATAAAAAAACTTCAGAATTAAACACTCGGTCATGCCTGAGAAACTTGTAAAAACAAAACGATAGAAGAAGAAACTTTTAACTTGACGCAACAATGAAAAGCACCAGGTTATCTTAGAATAAATAGGAAACATATTAATTAAGCTTTAAAACCTATGCCATTTTGTATTGCTACATATAGCAGAACAGAGGTCAGACTGCGTTAGTCTGTTTGCTGTTTGTACTAATTTTACTTCGCGCCAGCTTCTGGACGGATGTTAGTTTCCATCTAAAGCCATTAAGTAAGTAAGTAACATTATTTTCGAATGAGTTCCTACAGAAGCTTCATTTAATAAAATATATAGCAGGAAGTTAAGATCATTCTGTTTCTAATTTGGTTGACTCAATGTTAAAAAATGTTAGGACCATCGTAAAACAACATTTTGTCTGAGTCTCAACTAGGCGCTTTATGAGGGGTAGGGTTTTGGTGGCTAGAAGATTCCAAATCGTTATATAAAAAAAAAGATACTGCTGGTATAAGATATCTTTGAGAGTTTGACTTGTCGCATCCGTGAGATACGGTACTTAATAATCGCACGGCCCACCTACGCTACCAAACCGCTGACTGGCTAATCTTTTATCCGATTTTATTATTAATCGTTTTTAGCATACGTCATCACCAAAAAAGAAAAAGACGAATGTGATAAATCCTAACCGACGAGGTAATATTTTATTACAGTTGGCTCTTACAGGATCTTACAAAGTCACGTTAACACACATCTCACAACATTACCCGATTAAAATATGAGTCGACACCAGTACGATTCCTCCAAGTTCCGCGAAGATAAACACTGATCGATGCTTCATACTTATCGTAAGTAAATGGCGGTGAAAATTATGGCGCACAAAATAAACGTGTAAATATTATGTTTATTGACTTTATATGGGTTTTTGGGGGTTTAGATGAGCCTCTTGGGGTAACATTTAATAAAGATCAGTAAATTTGCGTTATTGGGGAAAATAGAGATGATAATATTGATATAATAATGGTGACCTATATCTACGCACCGTTTTTTATCTAAAGAATATTTTACAGAAACCAATGTTGCTGTTCTTAAATTTTGCTGCATCATATCCAATCACATATCGTAATAAGAACCTATCACTATGGGTCTAAAATATTGATAATGGGTGCTAGTTCCTTCCCTGTCTGAGGTAAAGTATTAACCCTAAAGTAAAACAATGACTGAGGCTGATATTATTATTTAGGAGCGGGACTTAATCAACATATTTCTTTATTGAGAATCTTACTTTTTATAAGGGTCGTCAGCGCCATTCACTTGTCTGAAGTAAGAACGAAGCTACAAAAAGTTACGACTTCCCAAAGCTTTCTACTACCCATTCCAGCTTCCCATTCCAATTAAATTAAGTAGGTAGAAACAAGTTGAAAACGTTCCAATAAGTAAAAGTTTTATACAGTTTAAATCTCTTGTTGACATCACCTTCAAACTTCTTGTTTCTACGTTAATTCGTTTATGAAATGAAATTTGAAACCCACATGCGTATTTCTTTAGCTCTATTTGGAATTAGTTTATTTTTGAATAATGTTTATAAATGCTTCACATACATTAACAGTGTCGGTCCGAGTGCCTATAAGCATTGACCGACTACACTTCTTATGAGGGAGTGACATCAAAATATTTCAAGGTGCAGAAACCCATAAATTAAACCTAGTATTGAATTCCAATGACAGAAGCACAGCGAGTGGCATAGAAATGTTCATTTAACATATCGGTCCCAGAATCCACGTATCCGATTAGACCTTCTAAATGAGTTTTCCGAAAACCGAGCTTAGATCGCCTGCCTATTTGACCTCTTAAATGGGTTTCCTCAGAGTCTAAAGCCAGATAAACCGCTTTATCGGACCCGACAAATTGATTTATTCTGTCAAAACCCTGAAATTCCATTTGAATGCTCACAAAGAATATAGAGTAAATTGCTTGTCTCAAAATCAGTTTTACATAAAAATTCAATGACTGGAATTATTGAGACGCACCCATACTAACTAGCAGTACCTAACTACTAATTTAGTATAGTTGCGTCTAGGTCCTGAGAAGATATAGGTACTAAATTTCTGTTCAGTCTAAACCAAGTTTGATTTTTTCTATTATATTTTGAATTGCTCTCTTGTTAAGGTGGTAGTAGGTAACTTATTCAAAATTTATGGCTAAAAAAATACAGAACATTGTGGAAAAAGCCTTGTTTCCAATTATATTAATGGTCACAACTCATTATTTACGTAAGTAGCCCCTAAGATAAATTATAATAAATCAAAATTATTAAAAGTACATTCTTTTTTCACCTACAATAAAAAAGGTAATATTTCTTTGGCTTCTACAACAACTTAACATTAACACGTAAGTACCTATCTACATCTGTACAAAGCTGAGCCTAATTAATTTCTAAGGTTCTGAATGAATAATGATTTCAATTTATTCCCTTATGTTTGCGTTATTTAAAAGGTAATTACACACCCCAAAATTGTAGTCTTATCTGTTCGTTGCACACGCGCAACGGAACGTGCTATCGCCCCAATTATGTTTGCTTTCAAGCATAGCCAATTCTAAAACTAACCCGAACCTAAATAATGATATTATGAAGGTTACTTTAACGTAATCTTATTGTTTGTAGTGATGTTTGAAATGAGAATATTCACAAAATGAAATAGGTAGGTAAAGACACTGCAAATTATAATATTTTCCTCATTTTGTAGGATCATCACTATTTCACATTCACCCATTATTCTGGAGATGATAATATGAGAACTGAAAACTGTTTTTAGCAGTTAGTATTTATCACCTACCATCCCTTGTCAGAGTTTTACGATGAGAAATCCCGAAAAAAGGATAAAATAATTTAAAAAATTGTGTGGTTGGTATTTGTGTGCATAATATTGGTATCAGATGAAACCAGTCACATTATGGTACATTTCCGGTAGGTAGCCCCGGGCGGCATGTATCTGGCATGCTGCGCTATAATTATTTGGCGTGGCCGCGAGCTATACGTTATAAATGTCCAATGCTCGAGTGTCACAGAGACTCACCGAAAATCGGACCTATATCCTTAGAATCATCATTTCGAAGAGTACGATATATGCTACACAGGTGGTCATTTCTGTTTATGTACACACTAACCATTCTCAACATTTCAGCCAATACATGTTCATGGTTGGAAATAGGCTGCTCTCAATGTTTGATGTGACTCACGTAGACGCAGACACGGGATCATACTGGAATCAATTTTTTTCTGTGCTAGTCGAAAAGATGCTAAGAATGCTAAGCGTAAAAATCCAAATTGTAATACAAAATTGAAGCGACATAAATAGCTATTTTCGATGTTTAAATTCGCAGTAAAGGTGGACAAACTTCACGTTTATCTGCGGTTTAACTGGAACATTCGTTATTGTTCCGAGGCGAGCCCCGGTGGTGGTGTCTATTGCTTCGACTTACAGATACCGGCCCGACGTCGCTTCACAGCTTTGCTGAACTTCGAAACCCGATATTGCTGAAGGGTAGGTATTTGAAGTAAAAACGAACGACACAATATCTTTGATCTTCAACAGAAGCATTGGTAACGTATTAGATATAGATAATAAGGTAAAAACTATACTTTATAACACGTAATAAATATTACGTTACAGAACTATGTTATGATATATCTACATTATATACACACACGATTGTTTTTTATTACACTACCTATTATATTATTAAAACTAAAAATATATACAAACAAAAAACATCAAAAAATTATGCATCAAAATATTCCTCCTCATCACTGTCGACTGGCAGGGTACCCAAAAGGCTGGCGGCATTGCAACGTTGAATGGCAATGCTAATTCTTATGATATTGAAAATAAAAACATAGCAAACAATTCTAATAAAATACTTTTATACCCATTACATACAAATAAATATGAAGCAAAAACTTGAAACCATTAAATGTTGAAAGGGAAAGGCAGGTTTTAGCCGTAACGGGCCATTTGAATGATCACCCCGGTGATTGCCGTAACCACGGTCAGTGAGCCAACCTGAATAATAAATAATGTGGTCTGGGATAGCAGCAACCCATTAGTTTCTGGAATTTATTCGCACCCCGTCGACTAACGTTACTGATTAAGCTTTGAATTTTTGCCAAGTCGCCTCTAGTAAGCACCGGGAAGTGAAAGTTAACGTGATTTAGTGTACGAATTTCGTATTTCAGTTGAGATAAACATTAAAAATACAATATTTTAGTGAAATAGTTAGATAATTAAATTGACCAAAATTGTTGTTTATTGAAGTCCTTGTTAATTTGACTTGTTCCAAGTTAATGTCCTGATGTCAAAAATAATTCCTCCAGACACTAGCCTAAAATTCTTTCTTATCATACATTACGGTGCTGGAATACAGAACAATAAATCAATTATTCCTATTACACTACTGATATTACAGTTTTATTTCTTAATTTTTCCTTCGTATTTTAACTCGCCCTTTCTGTTTCATGATAAATTAAAGACATCCATTGGGCTTACATGAACTTTACAGAAACCAATCCCAGCTAAGCCCAGGAATTGTGAGGTTCGGTCCTTTGGCAAAGAGCTTCGTTGGGGGCGGTTAGATCTATTTATAATGTTTAATAAATTTTTCAAAAGTGGTTTGCGTGCCGAGTATTAGTTATATTAGTTGGTCAAAAATTAAAATATTTTCATAATACTATATTAACTTATAACTTATGTGGGTACATATGCGTTAGTATATGTTGGTTAATAAATAATACTGATCATGTTTTTCGCGAAAGTTTAAATGCATAGCAGGTACAATCCCCAGATGTTTTTGTCGTATTTAGCTGTTTTGCATTTAAAATGCACAAGTTTCTAATAATAACTAATACCATGTAATACATGAAAAATGAAAAAACAACTGAAAACATCCTGACTTTTGTTTAGATCACAACTGTTATTTTCGCGGCACTAAGCTCATTGCGATCAGTGGACAGCACTTCAAGGAGGTAACGTTCAATATGTGTCAACTATCGACCTACGACAGTCTGATACACCGCTTAGCACCCACTTGTACGTCGATCCCGTAGTGTCTGGTTTGCAGAATTTAATTTAAACCTGCTGCCTTCAATCTAAGACGTATGCATGTTTCTTAAAGTGGCATCCACTTTCTACGATTATAAGACTTAGCTTCTTCATAAGTATTTTATGAAGTAGTTTCTAGCTAGAAATTGCTTGATATATTAAAATATATTAATTTAGGTTTTTTGACACATATCGAAAAAATATTGCCTCAATAACTCCTACCCATTGATAGAGGTAATTATTCTCAGCAGATCAGGAAAACCTGTAGATGTTTTTCCTTGTAACTGACTGCTATTCCCAAAACTATTAGGGTTCTATAGTTACGTGATCAGGGTAAGTAAAAGACTTACTTAGCCTATGTATCACGAACGAGTGTGTTGCTTAGTCATAATTTCACCCTCCTCATTTCAGTAGATAGGAAAGACTCCAAATGGTACTAAAGTACCGTAACTCCAAGTAAGTGTTACAGTCACTACTCGACGGTAATGGAGATTTCACGTACAGTACGTAAAGTACCTTTTCGGAAAACTGGTCACACTGAGAGCGATGAGCGATAGAGTATATAACATATAAAACTCTTTTTTTTTCTAGCCATCATATATTTGTACAATGCAGTTGAAATTGATGTTTAGTCTTGATTGGAATAATAAATTGATAAAAAAACAGTTAATTTTTTGCGACCCCATCCAGGTTCTAATTAAACAATTTAAAAGAAAATCCCAAATATCCCAGATCCTAGAGTTTATAGCGATGACAGGTGACGCTGTCATTGAGACTAAGCATCATGTTGACTACACTGATACGCACCAAGTTTTGCGTAAATGGAGCTCGTAAGTACGTTTTAGTTGTACGTAAAGTACGATTGCGTATTTTCGTACTTAACCTCATATAAAGACACAGACTGAGCCAGGTCACGTCAGCATGTTACTAGATACTAGAACGTCATTAGTTACGAAACATATTTGTAATAGCGCCTTCATTGTATTACCTATTTTTGTTTTAAATGCAATCTAATTGTGCTTGTTGAAAATATAACACTTACTGAATAATCTCATAGGTCCGTGGAAGGTCAGACTACAAAAATATACCTTAAGTACCTACTTACAGAGCGAAAGGAAAAGAATTACGAGACAGTTGACACGTACATTAACCTCAATTGCCAAAACAATATACATAGCTTCAGTTGTAAAGCTGACCCCGGGAACAAAACACTTAGGTATACATAGAAACAAATAAGGCATAAGTAAAGTGCGATAAAGATACATGGGTAAATAATTAAATATTGGCCGACGTAGGACAAAATCGTGAGTTCGTCGTGACGTCACTGAAACAAATTGCATCTAGTACAATATGCGACCAACTATCGAGGCATGGCAGTTATCCGATACGTAATTACCGACACGTGAAGTGTTAGTTGCGCAAACTTTGACGAACTCATACATTCTAACAAAGTCTAACACACGAAGTTTAATTAGCAAGTGTAGGTACTATTTACTTGGTATTAAACAGGAGTATTTGCCAAGTTTCACCAACTCCTGTTAAATACACTTTGGTTATGGACATTTCTAACAATATCCAGACCAGATTAAAATTACTTTTTAAATCTATACTAATTTTATAAAGCTCTAGAGTTTGTTCGTTTGCTTGAACGCGCTAATCTCAGTAACTACTGGTCCTATTTGAAAAATTATTTAGCTTTTCAAGTCTCTTCCGTAAAATATTTAAGAAGAAACTGATCAGATGTTATTTATTTCGCAGAATAGAATCAGAATTCGCAGAATAGTATTGGTAAGTATTTCTATTCGAAGTTATTAGGTAATATGCGGTTCTACGTTTATAAGGATAAAATAACTCCCACACTGATAGGTAGCTATTACTTTCAATACCACAAAGGGAATTGAGGGTTACGTTAATAAAAGAAGCAATTAGTAAACATAATAGAGTTGGAATGGAAGCTGGCTATAGCTAGTGAAGATAGTACCAGGATTATTATTATATTGTTAGGTATATATAGGTACATAGCATGTATTCTTTATAGATAGATCCTGGATTTGGCTGTTACGGGTTCGATGTAACTGGCACAAACAAAGTGTGGTTTATAGGTACCAGGTAGATAGGTGGTATAAGTAATGCGATAAATCTATAAAGTAACATGAACATTTCTCTCTAAACTTGATGATCCAAAAATATGGAATACTTCAAAAGAAATATGTTAGAAAAATGCCAGAAATTAATGTGTGTGAAATTACGTTTTGTGCCGACCCTAATATTGGTAACTATCGGAGACAAGCAAACATTTAATTAATTATAATGCAATGTTAATACATCCCATGCGTAAGCAATAGTTTGTGTGTTTGCTTTAATGAAAAAGTTTATTATATATGAGACAATTTAATTGTTACTTGAACAGCACATTATACACGTTGTATAAAAATACCAAGTATACCTTTGAAAAAAGCTCACCAAGGAAATCTAGCCAATAAGGTCATTTTATATTACAATACGGACTAGGGTTTGTTGTAGGTACTTCCTAAATTTATGACCTAACATAAAAAGAAGGAATTGCAAGTCGTGGAAAACGAAGCCTTAAAGACTTTCTTGGGATGAGACTTCGCCGCGCGCCGCAATTACCAAGTTTTATTAGACTTTAATAGGAAAACATCTCATTAGGTTATTTGTTTGTAAACAGTTCTCTAGAGAATATATTATCAATAAAGAATAAATTTATGTTGGTTTAATACATGTTCCTCTGGACTAAGGAAGTCCTGTAAAAATTTAAACATATTGGTATATCTTTCTCAATTTGCATGTTTCATATTTGGGTAGGTAATGGTAATCAATTTAAAATAGCTTGATAAGGCTCAATAAGCTTTAAAAATATTTTAGAAAAAGACGATTTTATAAATCTGTGTTTCCACCTGAATACCTTAAATTCTTACCTTCGTACCCACCCATAGATATATTGTTGTAGTGTGTGTAAGATTTAATTATTTCCATTTAGGTACTTAAAAACATTGTTATATACCTACTTATTTACATAAAACATTATCTTAATTTCTGAAAATGCGTAACAAAGTATTCATCAAAAGATTTCCAAAGCAAAATTTTGTGTCGACAAAAGCGCCCAATATGCTGCAAAGGCTCGTCCGTTACAAAAAGAAAAGTTTTGTTTGTTAAAAACAGCTTATCGACTTTTATAGAGGACCCGATATCAGGTAGCTGGTAGGCGATAGTAACAGGATTGTCAAGGTACATCGTTAATGTAGGTACAATCTATAGGACTGGGTTATCGTTGAAACTACATACGTGACTCCGTGAGTATCGGGCGACGTGGGGCAGCGAGCGCGCTTTTACTATAAGTTTCTATACACAAATATCGATAGAAATTGTGGACTATGAAATAGAATTAAGTTCTGTCAAAGACCATATATCTTATACTAGCTTTTGCTCGCGGCATCCCGCGTTAACCCCTATTTAAACGCCTTAGAGGATTGAATTAAAACAAAAATCCAAATTCCTTCATGTCAAATTTCATCAAAATCCGCCCAGCGATTTAATCGTGAAGGTGTAACAGACAGACAGAGTTACTTTCACATTTATAATATTAGTATGGATTGTAACACCCATATATCTTTTTGACTAGGTAATAAGTTTTATTGAGATCTTAGCATTTAAAAAGAGTTTTGATTTGAAGAGACTAATACCATTTTCTAACTAAGTCTTTCCTCGTAACTAAAACAAAGATATGGAACATAAACTACACGGATGAAATAGCCCTAAGCAAACTGAAGTTGGCTGTTCTATCGCAAATACATTATTTCATGTAACAAAACTAGGAGCGGGCTATCACTAAGTTCCCTAATTTTAACTTAGAGCGCACAAACTGTCGACGAATATTAAACAATGGACGCCGCTGTAATTGTAGATAAGTTCAGTAGAACGATAAACGTGACCGAACTTTGAGGTAATCAATTCAAAGGAGGGGAAATTAATTTATAGACTGTTGACCATGATTTGTCGGAAGATTTCTAGGGAGAAGTAGGTCACACAGACGGAAAGGTGAATTAGGGAATGTGTCGAGTTAATGTGCAGCACACCAAAACCTTTGCCTTGTAGTGATTATTACGTAAAGCTCATGTAATTATGGAGAGTTCGTGGGGAGAGTTAATGGGGGTCATGGGGAGTTTGTTGCGTAGTGTGAGCGGGGGTTTTTGTCTTATGAATGACGATCAGAAATTACTATATTAAATGATTTTATCTGTGTTGTACGCGTTTTCTTCCTACCTTTTATTAAATTTAAATCTAGTTGACATAACTTTGCAGTGATTTATTTGAAATAAATCAAGTGAGTTAAATCTATAATTTTAACTTAATTCGATCGTGACATCATTACCTACCTATATCAGTAATTTAATTAAATCAGTTTTTTATTAGAACTGCTGTTTATTGAAATTTACTATACAACTAACCTTCCCCTTTGGGGATTACAGGCGTGATGTTACGATGCTCTATTTAAAACTGGTGTTTCGCAAATTAACAAACTATTTTGCTAACAAATCAAAAGCATTTGCTTTATTCAAATAAACGTCTTATTCCAAAGCGAGTAAACTCATGCGAATAAAACGCCCGATAGCCAGCGGCTACAATTCTACTGAATTCAAAATACGAGCATTTTATCGAAAAGCTTAGAAGCAACGAAGCAAAGCCTCATGTAGCGAATGAGAGTTCAACTACAAATTGCAAATAAGTATTCGCACAATAACTTCCAGGGAAAGAAACCTTTATAGTTACTACCTGAAAGTAAAAGACAATTTCCAAAAGAATTCTCGCAATAAGAAACGATTCTGAGCAACAACAGGTGTGTGATATCAAAGGTATTTGGGCAAGGGACAGGAGCTACGCTAGGGACATTTCTTGACTCGAATGCGATATTTCATGGAATAATCCAAAAGGTTTCCCCGTTTTCTAGATAGTTTTATATCTTACTTATGTATAAGCGAAATGCTGAATAAGACATTGAAGCAGACTTTGGCAAGTGAAGGTTAGTTAATTGGTCTTATGATTTGTTACTAAGTTACTAATTTCGATACTGAGGAGGCTCCAAAGTGTAAAGTATAGTATATGAAAATAATCTGTAAAGTATCAGTCCATGACAGTATCCCAAATTTTGATGACTGTAGATAAATTTTTTTATCCTGATTAGTTCTAGTAAAACAAAGGAGGATGGGCAAATTAGCATGGGCGCTGTCCCCAGGATGTATCAAGTGAAGACCTTTAAAATGACATAAGTATGTCACAACTTGATACAAGGTGGCGACAAAATGCTGATTCTCCTTTATAATATCAAAGCTTACCAAAAATATGGAACAGAAACTAAATACAGGGCTGGTAATTTTTTTAAAGCCAAGACCCCAGCTCCGGACTACTTACATTATTCCCTAGCATACGGTACATTTTGATACCTCCCATATTGGCTACGTGTGGAGACGCCGGCGTCGGTACCGGCAGCCAGAACAAACCTGCTCGCGAAAAGCCATTTCACACCGAGCTTTACGTACCATTAATGAAGTACATATTAAAGTAGATGTCTTCACGTGTAACATGAGTGAACTCGCAAAGGTGCTACTGTTCACCTTGTGTTATTGTAAATAATTTTTACATAAATAAGTTACAGTTCTGTTTTATTTTCTTTATATTTTAGTTTTATATGTTATATTTTGTCAGTCATATGTCATAAGTGCCTAGCTATTGCATTGGGTTGTACCTGTAATGATAGTTTTAAGGTTTATTATATAAATAAAATAAATAAATATATCTAACAAAACGTTAATTTACAGTATCAAGCTCAACAATTTATTTTCAAAAAGCCATGTTCCCCGGGCGCCTGTTACGATTTACAGCAATTACGAAACAAAATGTTACCCGCTTTTGAATGATTTTCTGTCACCTCGCAACCCTTTGTATTCAGTAGGTACCTACGCTCAGTTTGCAGTACGAGTTCCTTTTTATTGTCTCGCTATAAACACTGCAATAAATGGGCCCTTGACGATCGACAAATTATTACTCCGTTTTATTTGATCTCACGTGTGGACTAATAAAATCCGGGAAATCTGATCGCTGGCTTTACTCTTAACATTATTTTTTTGTAGAATACATAACCGAATTTGTTTTAAAATTGTATTCTATTCAATTTTAATTTGCCTATTTTGAATAAAACTTCAAGTTATACTTTACGTAATTATATTCACAAAAGACCTAACAATCGTCAAACCTACACTAGCATAGTTTAATCATAACATAGAAGTATGTATAATACTAGTATATAGTCTTTCACAATATACTAGTATTATACATACTTCTCAGTATATATTTAAATTGCTACGGGTTATACAAGGTATAAAAAGTCGAATTTTAATTTCTTCTGGCTTCTGAACCATAGCCTTACGTTCTAGTAAGCCGAATAAAAACGTGTTTGTATATATGAAAAGCTTCTGTAGAAGTTCCTGATAGTTTTAATATTGTTCATATCATGGTTTCCGTATCAGTGCTTAATTAAAACAAAATTTAAACTTAGTGGATCCTAGTTTAACTTAAAATCAATGAATACTTTAGTTTAAAATTGGTTGGTTTTTTAACAAAGAACTTAAATTAATAGTAACTCCCTATTTGAACGGCGGCAAATTAAAACACAATTTCATTGTTTGTTGAGTTAATGTACCTACGCATAAACGCACCGGTATTAAGCAAACGTTAAAAGGAACATTAAAATAAATTCAGACCATTTCAGTACTGCAAAGTAAATTATTATTGTAGGCAGACTTACATTTCAGCTTACATTTGTATTTCAAAATCAAACAAAAATAACTAAGTGCATCGTAGAAATCTACTTACCAATCATTATATCCGGCAAAGTCTTCGTAAATCCACACTTCTCTCGAATATACTTTTAAAAGTTTGTTTCGCGGCGTAAACAAAACTAATTTAAGTCAAAAGAGAACAATTGGTGAATAATTTGAATTTCAAGGTACAAA
This sequence comes from Abrostola tripartita, assembly GCA_905340225.1. Lineage (NCBI taxonomy): Eukaryota > Metazoa > Arthropoda > Insecta > Lepidoptera > Noctuidae > Abrostola > Abrostola tripartita. The sequence continues at coordinate 6,978,284 of HG996494.1, forward strand.
GATAGGCATAGAAGGTAAAGGCGCATCTACTAAACTCAGCCCTTTGTGGTGAGCCGACTGGGAGTAAGTTAGGGAGTTCGCGCGTTGAGTGCCCCGAACCGACTGAATCGTGTCCGGGATGGCTTTTCCCGATTTTCCTTGTCAAGTACAACTTTGGGAAGGTTCCACACTCCGATCTCACGGGAACTAAGTTTATTCACGACAGCGCCATCTATGTATAAAGTGAGTAAGTTTGGTGCGCCATCTGTGATAATATCTGGAACTATATCGTTAGTTCATCTTGTAGCTGTGTGAACGCAATCGCGGTGGATGATTATGAAGGCTATCAATAGAGGACAGTGTTACTAGATTTAGTTGAAGTTTTTTAATTTATATATTGTTTTTTTATACAGAAGTGGTATTCCAGGTATCCTTAGAGGTCTGTTTACGTCAAATTAAATACATGTGCGCTTATAATCTTCGAAGGTTAGGCAAAAAGCGAGCATCATGCCCTTTGTTGGGCCGACATGTTTTATCATTACAATGATGATTAAATTATTAAAATGATGCTAATATAATAGTGGCTAACGACACGGCGCGATCGCGTTTGGCATCATTGATCATCGCCAGCGCCTTAAGTAACCAACTAAGATGCAACTAGTGCCAACCGATCAATTATTGAATTACCTTTATTAAGTCTCATGGTTAGATTACTATCACGCAGAGTGATTGATCCGAGAATTGCTGGGTGTTCATTTAATACCATCGAGAGTGTTTTACGCACGGTTAGTTGATGATCCGAGTACGGAGTAAGGCGTTCTTAACTCTCTTAAAAAGAGCAAGCAAAGACGATTGATGCATCTACATGATTATCCGTCGATAAACGATGACAGTTATAATTTCAGTTCCTTGTCTTCGACAGTGGTCACAAATTCACACGATCACACTTCTACAAAATTGAAGTATCTGGCAAATTTGTAACACTAACTGGTCACAAGGTTTTCAGGCAAGATTCAGGATTTTAGGTTTAAACCAAGTTCGCACCAAATTGACTTAACATTCTAAGTCACAATCAATTATAACCTATAAAGCGATACATTTTGAAAAAATGAGGACGTAGATACAATAAAAAAGAGCCTCAAAAAACCCATCCGAATATTTAAGGGTGATGACTGATGATACATTTGATTTGGTGCATAGAGTTTTTCGACATACAATCAATCAATTTAGTTTATAACCCTGTATGCTGACGGTGATAAGCTAAGTTGACTGACTGATTGTCTGCTTGTTGTATGTCCTGAAATATGCATATTGAAACTTGAACTGAATGAGCATAACATTATCGCGAATATCAAGATACGCCTTTATGTATAACACTTGACGAACGCAAAAACGAATATTTTACCTAGTTGGTAAAAATATTTTTAAGCGTTTATGTCCTTTTTTGTTTTTACCCAACTAAGGCAGAAAAGCTGGAGAAAGGTTATGTGTTTAACAGTCTATGTATGTGGGTATGATCATCTGTTCCCTCGCAAACTCAAAAACCACTTATCCTAGGTCAGTGAATGAGGTGGCATTGGATTGACGACGTTGACGTCACGCTAAATTAAATAAACAAAATAAATGCGTCGGAATTTTTTTTACTGTCAATCAAACACCTGACACCTGATAATGAAACTAAAATTACAGAAGAGTCGCTAATCTAATGAGCGGAATGATTAAGCTATTAGCTTGCCTACGCCTGAGATGCCGATTGTATTCCCAGTCGGAACAAAAACCTTTTGGCTCCCTCCAGGGAACGTTGATTAATGTTTTGGTCGTAGATCTTCAAGCATATAAAGCACGTTCTTAATTTTTCAATTGCCTGTATAAGATTAAGTATCTATCTCAAGTAATAATATTGTCGCAATTACTAATATATATTTAATACGTAGACTTACTACGTAGAGGTACTTAACGAGATTGATGTAGGTACCTATAAGTAATTATTGTATATATATCTTTCCACTAGACAGTCCACGTGTGCTCAGAAAACATCACTCGACAGTGCAAGGTCGAGAAAGACGTCGAGGACGAGGAAACTACTGAAGGACCCTTTACAGTAACAGAGGAGCTTATTTCTTAACTACTGAAGACAGCTAACAATATTAAATGTGTTTATATTTCAATATTTTTTTAAAAGTTTGCCCCACACTATGATTTTTTCCAGTATCGTGAGTGCGTTTCAGAAACATGAAATATCACATACACAAACAGTCAAACACTGACTCGGGACGAACATTTGCGGATCATACAAATGATTGACCCGTGCAGGAATCGAACCTGCGCGCAGCAATCCAGGCGCTTAGTCAATTAGGTAATTTAAATTAATATTTCTTAATGTGTTTATTAATTAAAATAATAATAAATACTTAATTTTTCATAATTAAGTATATAAACATGTGAAAATTGGACAGCGGATCAACAGCGAAGTATAAAAAATTAAGGACTCGTGCATGAAGTTACAAAGCTTATAGGTAAGCGTAGCATTCGTAGCGCGTGAGTCTAAAGTTCAAATATCTACCATTACTCTTTGACAATATTGTTGTAAGTTCTACAGCTTTCAATTAAATAATAATCATAATTTTAGATCTTCGTTCCCGTAACGATTAATTATCGCAAAATCATTTCTTGAAACACATTTTAAAAACTTATATTACGGGAATAATACACCCAGATGACCACTAACAAATCACAACCGTTTACCCTACGAAACATTAATCATAGAGTACGAGCAATACAAATTATGACGTGTAGGAAATATCATGTGATTTCCGACTTCCTTCTAACTAAGGGGACAAGATCGGGCAGCTGGAAGAATATGGACATCATTAATGGTACTCTAATATTAAATCATTGGTCATTAGTTATGTTGACACTTAATTGGTCTTTAAGAAAAATACGAGGTGTTAAGTGCTGAATCACCTGTCGAATTCAGACCGATGTGTCTACAATAGTTGGTGCTTTTCAATAAGTTTTCAAATTACTATCGAAAACGGGGATTTAATATATGGTAAAGAGCACAAACAACGGGTTAACGAGAGGAACTAAAATCTTAGTGTGTATGCAGAAAACGCGACAATCTATGAGAGTTTGTTAGTCAACTAAACGCGCGTCTGGACAGTATTACTATCTTTGCTTACGGCTGATAGAAACAAATAGAACCTTCAAAGCTTGTAATAAAACGTTACGATGACGCTATGATGTATATCTGAAAGAAGGAAGTTTAGAACACAAGTCCCTTATTATTTTCAGAAGCTTAGATTATATTATGTTTTGTTTTTATAAAAACGTCGCTTCACGCTAGTAATTTCTCCTGTATCGTAGGTGCGTTTCACAAACATGAAATATCACATACACTAACACCCAGACTAGAGACAAACATCTGCGAAACACACTGTTTTTTGTCCGGTGCGGGAATCGAACCCACAACCCTCAGGGCAGCAGTCCAATCGCTAAGCCACTGCGCCAATCAGGTCGCCATGATGAAAACAGGTTCAATTTTATTCTTAATTTTCATTCAATAAGTAAAAAACTGTGTGTGTATTTTGTATCTAAAGAAAAGAAGTCTATTAAACCCTTCTCTTTGAGATCAACGTTCTGAAACACTGGTAGCTTACCTTAAGCAGGATATTTAAGTAGTGCACGGTTGTTTTCTTTTTTCTAAAAACCTTTTCATAAAATAACTTAACGAGAGAGTTGGAACGATCCAAGGGGCGACTTCGATTTCCGCACCCGTCTTGCATTTGTATGGCATTTGGATAATATCTCCTGTCCACGTATACATATATTGTATACGACATGCCATCGTCGATACAAAAAAATCTATTTGGAAGAGATTGTCATGGGTAGCGTAAATGTATACGCATCACAATAGTAAGGTGGTTTATGTCAAAACAAAAATATTTTGAAAGTTTCGCAAAAATGCTTCTCCATCTCACGCTTGCGGTATTTGCAATTGATGAGAAAATCATAAATACATCGATTCTGGCTGATAACATAGCAATAAATGACGAGCTTAAAATAGGTAAGTTTAGTTATTTTATAATTTTACGAAATAAATTTTCTAAATTTTAGGCAAAAGTATATTTTACAACCTACATTTTTGCAAATCAACTACTTAGTTACTTGGTACTTGAGAGACCTACTTGTAATTTTTTCTTAAGTCGACCGGGCATTTTTCTAAGAGAACCACAACATGTGCACTCGGTTAATCTTCTTAATGACCATTGGAACTATTTAATTATACGAGTAGTGAGTTCTTCCCTGAAATAAATTAAAGATCCCCCTCATTAACAAATGGTCCGAAAAATGTAGACTTACGAGTTGGTAAAAAAAAACCGTTTGCCGTCGTTACATAGTGAATTGATTATATTTAATCAAATATTTTTGTTAGTTAAGTTTCCACTTATATCAGTATATTACTGAAGTTCATTATCACAGTATTTTGTTTCATATTTTTTGGTAGATTCTGGATTTTTAAATAGTATATATAGGTTAGTAATTCCTAATAAGGCTATACAGATAATATAATCTCGGTGGTATTTCAAGACATAGATGTAAAATTACTCTAAGGTTCTGGAGATACACAATAATATTACAATTATTTAGGTTTCCGCAATTTTTCTCCAAACTTTTACACTGCCAAATCTCAATCTCCTCCGTGCGCGCATTATCTGTTCTTAAAAAGGGACCCGAAGTTTTTGCTTTTCGTGTTGATATTATTTAACTAAACTATGTAATATAAGACTGTCGTTTTGTCATTTAATGTATGGAAAATATGTAAATACGTCAAATTTATTTGATTTCTAATACATATTATATAAGAACTAAGTATAAACTATAAATATGACTATTAGCTTTCTGCAGTAATTGTCCTTATAAACTTTAAGCGTGCCTAATTTTAACTCGTCCGTCCGCGTAATTTTCGTAAAAGGTGGGTAAACAGTTTTGCATCACGTTTGATGCCATTTATCGCCAAGAATTCTAAACCATCTGGTATATGTACCGAACTTAGATTGAAGCTCAATCCGTCGCGTTTAGGGGTTGTATTTTCAATCAGAAGAGAAATAAGGCTGTTAGCCTATTGTGAATGTAAATTACATTATGTCAAAATGTGATACGTAGAACAAACTTATAATGAGTGGAGATCTAAACTGTGAAACTTTTGGAGGCTCCAGGCACTTAGCTTTTGCTTTAAGTAAAGTGGTCAACACGACTCACAGTTCCAGTTAACTCTAACTTGAACTGTGCTAGCTAACAATAAAACCTTCACGAATAGTTGATTCATAGCTAACTTAATTGTCGGGGTAAAAACAATCAGTTATTATTTTTTTACATAAATTTTAACATTTTCCCATAGTTTTATAAATTTTTTTGTGCTTTGTCGGAACAACACACACAAAAGAAAATATAAAAAATCTCTATATATTAATTCATGTAAATGTTTAGAATTTATAATCATTTACACGTTGCATTAAAAATTTGCATAACGCTTAACGTAGCTTATCACGTAGATTAATCAGTGGTCCTGAAGACACGAAAAGTAATCTTAGGTTGAAAATTACTGTGTAGACTTAATTAAATTGTATTATGTATATGAAAAAAGGTATACTGAAATGGCTTGAAAAGGTAAATTCAATTGATCATTTTGACAATATGAGACGAGTAATAATAAGACGATTATTACATTTGAAGTGTTGAAAATTTAAACTTGCATAGCACAATTATTTGATACAAACACAAAACAAATCAGAATCTCCTTAGTTTTATTATTTCCTTAAAAGTTATATCAGAAAGGATACCTTTAGAACTGATTAGCCCCTGACTAATAAATTTTATGGCAGAAAGAGAGAAAACATATCATTTCAATGTCATCATTAACCGCATTGGCGAAACCAATATTTATTTGACTACTGAAGTCCAAAGTTCATAAGTCCACTAGTTCAGTCCCATTTTCCTGTAACGCACAGTTTAGTCATTGTTACATAGGTTTATACTCGAGATATATAAATACACGTCAAAAGCTTTTATTCAATTTTAAATGATAATAAAAATATATGACTAATTTATGAGAGATTTTACCATAGGAATTTACAAAGGCAAGAGTTCGGAAAATTCCATCGCTAATTTTTGATGAAATCTTATTTATAATCTCACCATAAGGAAAACATCGTGAGGCAACCGGCACACCTGAGAGATTTTTCAACGGTGTATAAAGCCATGTCAGAGGCCTACAGGCGGTTTAAACTCTGACACCAGGTAGTTCAGCAACCATACAATAAGAAGAAGAAGAAGATCTCACCATAAGAATAGGTACTATATTTAATTTTAGCTGCAAATTGAAGGCACTTACAAATCGTAAGTCGAATCCTTTCATAAATTAAGTATTTTCATTGAATCAGTAGGGTTTGAGAACTGTGCTAAGATTATAAAGGAAAGAAAATTAGAAGTTAAAGATGACCTAAAATTGATTCAAATTACTGAACTGCTAACCCGCATCTACGTACGTCAGCAAATTTCTTTTATTTACTGACTTATCAAATAAAAGTTTACTGACGTAATTAGGTCCAGTAACTGGCAAAACAGAGGAAGACCGAAATAGCTTTACCAGCTTGGCTAATGAAAAGACTACGCTTAGAGCTGCGTGCTCATTGATCTCAGTAAGTGTGTACATTTATGTATAAAATTTAAGTGGAGCTTAGTACGTTTTACTAAAATTGAACCGTGATTTTTGTAATCTTACAGAGATTAAGAAAATCCAGCTTCAAGGTAAGTACTAGTGCAAATTAAATAAAAATATACTTACTCACAAAACTATCTGTTGTCGCGTGAAATATTTTCTTAGAGTAAGTAGGATAAAATATTCTTAAGTTTAAAAAAATGTTTAATGGGTGTTTAGGAAAGGCCTGTTTTCTTTTTGAAGTGCGTAAGCTTACAATGGAGTAAAGTTGTATGAGAGACAGGAAAGTGGCCAGCACGTCCGAGATGGCGGGTGAGCGCGGTCATACGACGCCACTTCTCTCTATCAGCGCCCTCCGCGCCCTCCTCTCCGCGGCCAGTGCGGCGCCCGCTGAGCGGAATTTGCACAAGCGGCGCGCCTCGCGACGCGGTTCAGTGTACGTGCGACCGTTCGCGGCCGAGGACGAATTGCCGCGTCACGCGCACTGCTCTGTTTATTACGCAGTTTTAACTATCGCTGACCGCGTGGACTGTAGTGAAACAACTTTAAGTGTAATCCGACTACTTTTATGCCCTAAAACAGGACTTAGTATATGGTTTATTCCCCAGAAGGATCTAGTGATAACTCTTATCAGTGTGGAAAAGTTACAAAGTGTAAACAGAACTCTGGAGGACGTCCGAATTTGGTTATTTTTTGGGATCTTCAAGCTGCTGACCTTAGACGATAGTATACCCGTTGTTCGCTGATTTGAGCCACGTTACAAGGTTATCGCGTCTCTAGCCCGCCAGTGATGAATTGGAAAATCGGCGCGTAGTGGCTCACGTGGTCTGTGCCCCGCCCCCGCCTCGCCCGCGCTTATATTTAGCGAAAATCGCCTCTCGGGAGTGGCCCGACGGCTGACGTTCTTTACGCACATCGCTGTTTATGAACGTTAGCGAGACGCCACACATGTTATTGGCTTCAAATAATATAGCCGATAAGCAGACGATAGATAACCTTTACGGATCGCGATCCGGGTCCGACGATTCTGGAAATAAAAAGAAATCAGTAAATAAATCCGAAAGGAGAGCACGATGAGATGGTAACGGCCGGTATCGGCACGCGCCGGTGAGCGCTCGTATCGACACACCTACCAAAAAAAAACCACTATACAAGATAAAACCGGCAACATGTCTCTACAGGGGAACGGTGGTTACCAGAGCCCCTGGTCTTCGCAGGGTGGGCACTCTGAGTTAGACGGAACCCTTGAATTGGAGCCTTTGGGCGAGTTGACAGAGGTCGGATTCGAGCCGCAAACGCGCGCGCGATCCAACACGTGGCCGCTACCAAGGCCAGACAACTACGTCGAAGCGACTGACGACACCGGCTCCAAGAAGAACTCCAATCAGAATCTGAGTGGTAAATACCATTTGTCCATCGAAACGATAGTGTGAGGTCGCATTCCCGATACGCGCTGCTATTTAGGTCGACCTGCGTAGGTAGTCCGAACGCACTGCTCGTGTGATAATCCAATAAAAACCAACTCATTTATTAAGTAGCTACGCTGATATGGTTTAAATTACTTTCTTTTTTATCTGCATAGCTAAATTGTAATCATTATGCAGTTATAAATAAAGGTAGGTATTTCTATGGCTAGTTGGCCACCTCAAATAAAACTTTGACATGCCTTAGTGTACAATTTCGCACATAGGCATTACATGTATACAAATAAGTCGCAAAAACAATAATATCAACATGCTAGCGTTTTATTAATTATACGAGTGAATCATCATTAAATAATAATGTAGTTACAGGATGTAGGGAAAAGCATGACATTTTAATTTTGTTTAGAAACTCAGTTATTACATTTAATAAAGCGTGTATTGATAGGTGCATTGTATGAACGTACGTTGATTGTAGAATAAATTTCGACTAAAACTAAGTTGTTTATATACGTAATATTAATATGGGAGAAATGGTAATGACCGGTATTACCTCCTGATCAGCATTACCCAGTTTTACCCCAAATTAAATAGCCCTTAAATTTAAGGTGAATCAATCTGATTGGTAATTTCAAATTTGGTAATTAATCAGGCAGTGAATGACGATTGACGATTACCACCCGAGTAGCGCAGCTTGGCTAAAATGTTTTCGTCATCAGCCTGTCTCCGTCCACTGCTGAACGTGTTTTACTGGCGCTAAATACAGTGGGCTCCATTACTGCACAGTGCAAGACTTAAGTTGAATGACTTAACGGTCTACTTCAATTCATAAATAGTAATATTTTGTACGTAAATGTGTTCAGGCATATTTTATTTAAGTATCCTGATATAATTCATGTTGAAGCAAAAAATAGTAAAAAAAGTTGTTAAATTAAATTAATAAAACGTGGTATTATCATAATGACGATGTAGTTATGACGTTTGTAAAATATTATTCCATTCAATAATTAAATTTTTTATTAGTCACAAGCCAGGTTAAATTTTGTTTTAATGCTTTTTATTTTATTTCTTTATCATAAATAATATTATATATAACGTACCTCATAATATTATATTTATTTAACACACCACGTATATATATATTCTAGTGTAGAATTTAGGACGCATTCGGTTATCCTGATATAAAACCCAATTAATTAATATATATTTTAAATACATGTTTAATAGACATGTGTCATGCGCGCTTTATTTAATACTTACCTACATGCTTATTACCTAATGATAACTAAAATAGTATCCAAAACTTCTATAACAAATTATGAAATAACTCCTGTCAGTGTGTAAAATATTTATGACAAACCGCTGAATTCAAATCCAGGAATTCCGAAAAATCATAGGTTTCCTTTTCTTAGGAGAAAAGCTGCCCAGTTATTGCCATTCTTAATTATATTTTAGTCCCTATACTTGATGTTAGTTTTTTCATCAAATATTTTTTATTCATAATTTAAAATTACCACCATTTAAAATTTTAAGTCACTTTAAACTATTTAAACATTATTACTGATTTTAGGACAACGTTTATTCAATAAATAAAAAATGAAGTAATTAGTTATATTTTGGGATGCTGCTATTTCACCCAAATCCCACTCTAATGGTTGGTAAGGTAAAATATGGAACACGTGGGTGCCTAATTTTCATATAAGTACACCCTGTTCAAGTGTACATAGTAAATGACAATTACTATCAGTTAATTACTACCCATAATGTCCAATATTCGACTGAATACTAAAGTCATTATTATTATTATTATTATTTAGCCATGATCGTCCCACTGCAGGGCAAAGGCCTCCCTTTCCTTCCTCCATTCCTCTCGGTTGTGAGCTGCAGTAGTCCATGTGGTCTTATAAGAGTCAAGCTCATCCCGCCATCTTAAATAAAAATTTGGAACGCCCAGAAAAGTATCGTACGATATTTACCTATAAGGTATTAAAATATTTATTTGATTAAATAGATAATACATAATAATATAAAGGCACTGCGAGCGTAAACATATACCTATAGATACCTATAGACCCACAGTGTATAGTGTATAACTATACATGTAGCTAGCATCAATACACGCAGCGATACTGATAAAAGAGACAATATTAGCTTGCCAAGTAGATGTGTACAGTATTTGTGATAATAAATGAATAACAGCTTCATTACATATCGTTTAATCTCTTTCCTGGAAATATTTGAGCTAGTAACATGAATTAAATTAAAATTATATGGTAACATTGGAATTAGGTTAACACGTTGGTGTTTTGTTGATTTTATTCTAAATTCGCATAGAACAGTACCTTTTTATACTAGTTAGTCCCTCTAATAATTACTAGGATAGCATAACTAGGATTCGCTAGAACGATCTCTTTATATGACAAGAAAATTCTTAAACCTTGGCCGCCTACTAAGTATTTTGTTTTACATGACTAACTTTGATGTATGATAAATTTTGATTCTGACAAATCTAGTGATAATTTCAATTATTAAAATTAAAAGCACGACGAAGACGCGGATAAAGATTCTTTTCTCTTAATCAATATGTAAGATACATACTTAAATAACATGTATTGTCTCACTAGATGTTACGTACCTATTTGGTAAGAGTTATAAACTAGTGTAGATAGGAGATACAAGAAATCTCGTAGCTAAGGTACTTGAACATATCTTGCCATCATTCAGGTAACCTATTAAAATGGAACAATAACTAAACAAATAACTTACTCAAAGCAATTAAATTTGCCATCTCTAGTAATCCAATAAACATGTAATTCTGATATATAGTACGGTATAAAGTATACTGAATAAATTCCTTAACGATAATGTGTTCACATAAATTAAGTTACCCTATACTGCGCACGCGCGTGTAATTGATTCACGTAATTATTTATTAAGATTACGTATCAACCTGGTAATGCCTCATGGAAAATAGGAAATAGGCAATAGAGGGCGTTGTGCCTGAAATTCCTTTGCTTTTCACCTGTTGCTGGTTGTAAGTAAATCCTGTTTAAAGAGGCATATTATTTATAAAATGAATGAATAGATGTGTGTAGGCCACAATCTACTTAGTACTTATATCAGATAACCAACATAAAGAGGGTTAACGTATTTCGATTATATTATTATTCAGAAGCCAACAATTAGGTAAACAACCACGTGTTTTACTGAATAAACGCGCACACTCAAATTGCACGCGCACGGTCATTTGGATCAAATCTTTAGACTGGTCACTATTTTAACGATTTACCCTCCGCCCTACATATTATAGGGCCTACAAATGTAGGGCGTAAAGTAAAGCGTTAGGCGTCTAGGCAATAATAAGTTATGGTCTTGACGTACATGATGTCACTATGCGCGTACGTCGCTCGTCTGCAATAATTGTTTTGACTACAACTACACATGTCACAGAATGTGGTTAATTTAAATTTTTACTATAAATTTACGCTGTTTATTATTTCTTAATCTTACGTCATTATTACGCACATAATACAGCTTTCTACGTCACTTTATTTGTAAATAGGCGAATAGTGGTTATACAAAAAAAAAGTTTTTTTTTATTTATGGCAAACCTACTTATCAGAAGATAGATTGCTGAAACACTTGAACACAACGTTATTATTGTTTTTGTTTGAGTCTTAATATTATCAACAACATGCGTTAGGTACATGTGGCGTAATTTAAGACAAATTCCATGACTTCCATTCATTAATCGTGATTTTTGCCATTCCATAAAATGCCATTCCAATAAATTCAAACTTTAAACTATTATCTGCGGTTCAAATCAGTAATAAATAAATAATTTCAGGGTTTAATGAACTTACTAGCTTTTTTTCAGGGATATAACCGTGATATTTTAAATAACAATGAGTATTATATACGAACATTTTTAATCAGAAAGTTACTGTCCCACTACAAAAGTTGCTCATATCGTAGATAAAGATTAGCGAGTAAGCAGCGCTGCGCTGTTACGAAGTCCAACTGTCCAGGGTTACTTGAACGATCAATTTACGTCACTCTTAGACACTCTCCAAGCTAACTCTCGGTTGTAGTTTGCTAAATGATTAAATAGCTGATTGTTTGTTTTTAGGTGCCCCTCCACTGCCTACATCCACAAAGAAGAACTCATCCCGTCGGAATGCATGGGGCAACCTCTCCTACGCTGATCTCATTACACGAGCTATCACCTCCGCACAAGACAACAGGCTCACGTTGTCGCAAATATACGAGTGGATGGTTCAGAATGTGCCATATTTTAAGGATAAGGGAGACAGCAACTCATCGGCAGGCTGGAAGGTAGGATTTATTTGACATACATTGAATACTAGACGTGTAAATATAAGAAAAGAGCGCGAAGGACAGTCTTATCGCAAACAACGATATCTTCCAGACATCCTTTCCAGACATAAGGCGCATTAATTGTGAAATTAAATAAGAGGCTGATAAAGCAAGTATTTATATATGTTTATAGGTCGTGTCTGGGCGGACTGAAAGGGTGTCCATTATATTACAATCAATAACATTGCCATCCATTTTTTAAATAAGATTGGTAACTATAGTCATAAAGAGAAGTGTGAAATACGTATGATTCGTTATCTTACACTTTTAAACACACTTCTTGTAAACACTACCAATGTGTAAACTATTTATTAAACGAGTTTTAAACATTGTTTACTTTCAGTCTGCTCTACTATATTCCACGAACGGTTCAGAAAGTGATTTAGAAAATATTTTTAAGGGCATTCCTCAGTATGAATCAGTTGGCATTTGTCCATCAAGTACGCTATTTGATGCAAGAAGGTGGCATCATGCCACGCTGTTATATCGTGTTTAGTGTAATCATCTCGGAGCCTATATCGTTCGGACTGTGACCAAAACAATAACACAATGTTATTCTATTGTAGACATACATGCCTACACTAAAAACGTAGTATACAAATTATTACTATCTACTATTTACACGCATACTACTTTAATCATACTCTGGAGCATTCAGCAACAAAAGTAGCTTAAGAAACTTAATGTCAAATAATTGAAAGAAATATGTTCGAATTTCGAAGTTCGCTCTGAGAATATTTAAGGCTTTATACTATGTACTATGTTTGCGCTATGTGCGAGTACTACGAATAGTGACATTGATACGCGAACTATCATTATAATAAGTTCATAAGCGTTGGCGAGTAACAACAAAACTATCTGAACACACGCCATAGGTACAAGTTTTCCGGCTTCAGCGTTGCCAATATTCTTGTAACAATTATTTAATTGATCTGATAGGTATTACTTTAGTATGATCACTGTCTAGACATAAATTGATGTGAAATGATTTTATTCCTAAAAAAGTAGTTTTTAGTCTAAAAATCGCGAAATATAAAATTGCAGGTTCTTACATTTTTCAGTTATTCTTTTTGCGGTTTCTCCTAACTGAAATAATTATTTTACTTCAGTTAAGAGACATACTTGAAACATTGTTCCTCTAATTACTAATCAATTATTAAAAAATATAGATATAATTAATAACATATTGTAATATTTTGAGATAACTGGAAGAACAATATGCATTCATAATCCTTATTACTTAGGAATTACCTAGCTGAGTACATGATAAGTGGATTTAAAACTGTAGTATGAACAAACACAGAGCAGGAAAATACGAATATTTGCCTATATTACAAAGAAACCTTCGTGATTCCATAAATATTTCCAAAGCACTACGCATTTGGACGAACTGCGCAGTGGAACACGTTATCCCAATCGGCTGTGACACGACCGATAAATGATAATAAATACATTATTACATGCTCAATCCACGATTTTATAACGATGTAATCGCGTAGCTTCGATACATTGCTGTTATGCAACGTCCGCTGCCATACACGCCGAAAGAAATACGTCGATGGTCTTGATTGTATTCGATTATTATTAGTAAGTGTGTATCTCGCGGTCACATGACGTTGACACTCCCTCGCTACGATCTACGGTGTTGAATAAAAACATAAAGACGTAACTTTTCTGTCTTTTAAATGCATAAAATATTTGGGTATAGCGTCGCGAGTCATGATTGTAATTCAACTATCTTTAGTTTTAATATCTTAACCGTTGAGTCGGATTGCGACAAAACGAAGTGAGTCTCCACTCCTTATTATGTTGGTGAAATATACTATTCGCATGAAATATCACTTTTACGTTATAACATAAGTCTATGAAAAAAACAGACGTCCGTCTCTGATTGTACCTTCATTTAATTTTAATGATTGCAAGTATATCACGTAGTTAACTATTTAGTTCGATTCGAATCTATTAAGTATTTGTATAGAACACCACGATCACGATGACCTTCGCAAGCGTACCCATGGCATTGATTAATATTTACGCGTACAACGTTCATTCAAGTCACACGGGTCTTAGGCAATTATAATAATTAGTACCGGCGTTATAAAGTCGAAAATCAAGTGGACGCACAGCTGTCTCAATGTGAGTTTAGTTAATTAGCAAACTGTTGAAGCTGTGCGTCACATTATTACATGCCACGATTGATGAAGAATAAAAGGCATTGATGATATGAAACCTTTAAAAGGTGAATGTATGATTATTAATTACACGTGGATTCCTCAGTTTTTTTATGATTAGACTGAAAACAATATCAAAGTAAAATTGTTAAGATACTCCTGAAAATCTACTGATAAGCGATTACTCATGTAGCACTATTTCAATTTGAAAGCGGTTTTCGAGTTGCGCATTCCAGTATACTTTTACGCTTCGACAAAAATAACTTTACTGTTGCGAAGTTGAGTGGCGAGCCCACCGTATCATGGTATAGAATGTAAAGACTCCACGCTCGGCAGCAACAATTAATTTGTCGTGTAAGTACCTGCACCCGCTAGTTACTAGTCTCGTTTATAAACTTGCTGTTCGATTAAAAAAAACGTTCTGTGCCTTTGAAGGGTCTTAAGAAAGTTCACTTGAGGAAATTTTAATAGACAGTAACATTTGTAATTAAACTCGTAAACGTTGGCATCACAGAGGGGAGATTACATAAGGAGATATAACGACAACGAAACATTATATACATTGAATTATGAGTGGAAATATTCAGTATTAATATTAATACTTACGTGATAAAACTAGTTTAAGTAGTATGCCGTTCCTTTTGTATTTAAGTTATTTTAATGTTAAAAAAAATCGAGTCTTGTGACTAGGAATATTTAGTACCTGAATCGTTATCAAATAACGTTATCCGAACATAAATAACGATATTTTGAGCAACGTTTCAAGTCCTTGATCTGGTCCATTATAACACTTTAAAAAGGTTATTTTTGATGCAAAATTAATAACAGTAAAAATTCCAAGCCTTTATATTTTTTACACATCTGCTAACATTAACTTTTTCGCTTATTAATTTACAAAATAAATTTGAAGTCTTGACTTAAATAGGTACCTTAATACCTAATTAGACCTTAACTTAAAGCTCGAAACTTATTGCAAACGATCGTAATTTTAAGTAGGTACCTACTCGTATGTCTTATGTATCATAATAATTCATTTCGAGCATTTTACATTTATTTAAAAGTAAGTAGGTATCTTGATCGTCTCTCGTACGTTGGACGAATAGGACGTACAATTTTTAGGCCCGGCTTTCGTGTTACTGTCCGAAAACGCACTGATCTGATCTGATCGCGTCAACTTTCACTCTGAGTTAAGTAGATCTCGTAATTGCCTTTAGTTAATGATCTCAAATATAGGTGTTAAAATTCTTGATGCTGGAGTAAGCGAAGAGGATTTGCGGTTTCATTAGTGCACTTATCCAGGTTATGCAATCAGCCATTTTTTATCTATCCTCTTCTAATACAGCGCCTAATTAAGTATTTGTCTCTCTCTTAGTGCATAGCATATACAACATTTTTTTGTTAAGTAGTTGTTGATTTTCCAACACATTTAGGCACCATCCACTTACTCCTGCGAGGTTCATTGCTACGTTGGTTTTCTCTCCAGTTATCATTGTTGATGGTTGTTTTATAGAACGTGCAGTGATGGACATAGGTTGTGAATTTGTGATGTAAATGGTAACGCAAATTTCAATAAATTCTTTGCGTTTATTATTACGGTTTATGTAAAAAGGAATAAAAGTTCTGCGTATTAAAGGACCAAATACATATTCTTATTGTTCTAGGAATCGATCAAAATATTTATGGCTTAGCTTTTAGGTATTATCATAAATGATGCAGAGGTAAATTAAGTATATTAAAAGGAAATTTATATTTTTATTGTAAGCAATGACTACTTATGTATTTATACTTTAAGCTTAACAATAGGAGCCATGGTTTGGCGGTGTGTCACTGCGGTTAGGTACGGTGAATAACATAAATTATGTATTAAGTACTTAAACATTATCTAACTTTGTACTTTCCTGAGTGTTATCCTCCGGGCACTGACGTTTGCTTGGGAAAAAAAAGTACCAGCCTTTAACTGTCCCACTGCAGGCCAAAGGCCTCTTCTCATATTATACAGAAGGATTGAGCATTAATCACCACGCTAGCTCACTACGGGTCGGGGATTTCAGATAATTAAATCCTGGTCTCCTCACGATGTTTTCCGTCACCGTTAGTCAGTCATGTCTTAGAATATCTAAAATAGTATTTATGGCATTGGAAAAATAATACTCGCCCCGGTCTGAATTTTATGCATTCTCATCCGGTATGTCAACCATTAGGCCACCATGAAAATCACATTTAGCAATTTGAGAATGCTTGACTTGTTTCTAGGACTCTAATGGAGTCCGTGCGTGTGTGCCGTGTGGTATACGGCCTAGAATTGACCACCCCCTTTCCTCCCGTGGGTGACGTAAGAGGCGACTAAAGGAAAATCGAGAAGATGGGCAGCAGCGTCTTCTGTAACTTCACCACCAATACTGCGATCCACAAGCCGCTTGCCAAGCGTGGGGATTATGGCAAACCCCCTGCTTACACGGGGAGGCCTATGTTCAATAGTGGACGTCTTTTGGCTGATGATGATAATGGAGCCCATAGTTCATGAGTATGGGTTCTATTTGAGTCGTGATTTAGGCGCGACTTCACAAGTCAAACTACGTCACCAGCTCATGAATATCAGCTCAGCCGGTGAATAGTAAAGTATCTAAGTCTGACGCTGATTAATACATATTTATACTTGGAGAACTATAAGGTACCTGTATGAGAATATATTTCACGGTATAATAACTCATCCTCGTAAAATTTTACTCTTAATTTGATCGCACTTTCAGCTGAATTTAATTTAAGGCATATTAAGATTTTCTTTTATTTTCAATCAAAATCTAGGTAAAATCTAGTAATACCGGCGTGAATACAACATAGACGTTTTTTGGAACACATATTCGTATTCGCCGTATCGATGTCGCGGTGGGTTCAGTTGAATAGCAAATGAACTCTACCGTTACCCAAGACCGTTACACACCTTTGCAAAATCTCATACTTATAGTATCCTTGTTTGGTAACCCATATAAAAACGCCCACCCATATAACGCCTATGTGTAAAATATACTATAATTAAAGAGAATACTTTTAGGATATAACATTCATATAATCACGTATAATTTCCGATGGGGAAGGCAGCGGTGTTCTCTTGACTCTTTGATCAAGAGATCTATAGTTGACAAACCTGTACTTGATCGCTTCCTCGAGCAACACTCGACAAATTGTATGACATTTTAATTACAAACAATTATTAGATACCATTAGGCAGTTGTTATACCTAATTAGAATCATCTCTGGTGTTCATATCTTAGCTCTTAGCCAATATTTGTCTTTCGACTTTTGGTAGTAAGAGAAAGAAATCGGTTTTCTAGTTCTTTCCATTATAATCAGGCGGCACCCGCGGCAGAGGATGAAGGTAGCGTCCGACGACAAAGAACGATAAAGCGTTTTACACGTCGATAACTTAACCCTGTTTACAATAACATACATTTAATATAAGTTCGGTAACAGATAACAAAATACAACTCTGGATAGACCACCTTGATGCGGGTCAAGACGATTTGGTCTTTAGACAATGTCAACTTTTTATAGAACAGTAAATTATATTTTTTTCAGTCTTACTGTAATGTTAATTTTGATATTCAGACGGATAAAATTTTATCATTATATAATTATAACCTACCTTCGTACTTCACATAAATTATATATTTTTTTAATTGTTTTACCCTTCTAATACAGATGAAATAAAGATTTTAGATTGGCATTTACCTATCGATTAATCCTTAAAACTATTTATTTGTTGGGATAAAATGTATCTATACGTTATTTATAATATGCAAAGCTACATAATTATAATATCTTCCCACGTTCAGCGTGGATATAGCTCAAGCTGTGGTAAGATTACCTAGCTAGTGAGTTGATTAATATTAGCTCATTACCATGTTTATGAAACCTATGTCAGCAGCAAGTGCTATAAGCCAACTGCCATTACCTAATCGTAGGAAAATTCCAACCGAGACCTTTCTTAATAAGTAATTGAGGTTACATTGATTTACACGGTCGCCATCTTGCGATGAAGATAACACTGAATGTTATATTTGCACAGCGGTATATGAGGCCGATAACAAAACCATATGACACTCATTCACGTATTAAATTATGCTGTGGTTTGCGATACTGGTGAAATTAATTCACAATTCAATCTCTAGCACATTTCTCTAACGCAGCAAAAGGTAATAAGTACCTACCAACGTGTGCCTGAAAAACGTATCTCAAACGAGAGTGTTGTGTAGGTACGTCCGTTATCTACGCACTTTGTTATGTTATATAAACAATATTAATAATCGTGACACCGTATTGTGACGGTTATAGAACGAATAACGTAGTAAGAATGAAATATAATGAATTTAATAAAATTATAAAACACATTTGCATAGCAGTTAGCAGCCTCTGAGAATTTATATAAACTTACCAATAAGTTGACATTGATTGTTTTTGTTTATCATAACAAACGCTAATACGTCACAATAATAACAAAGAAATTATAAATTGAAATCCCAAAGTGAATCATATATTTTCAAATAATTAATTGCTTCATCAAAAACACTTTCATTAGTTGTGGGTACATTACGCTACAAACACAGTTAGGAAAACAAGACGTATCCTAGATCCTACGTAGTGAGTTTTGTGTACGTCATAACCTCACTAGAATTGGTATATGGTCTATACCTGAAAACATTCATAATTTCGCTTTAGTGCTCTTTCAGGAAAGCCTTTTTTTACGCGACTGCCAAGGAAGGGTAATCTAATATATTTAAATAACTGATTTTAAATGTAACTCTCTAGTTTATCTAGATTGCTGTCCTTGGTCCTTCGGTACTTTTCTACTGTTATCTCGCATCATATCAGTATCTCAGCTGCAAAGCAAGGATACTTTAATAATAGTCTCTTTATTTATAGAATAAAAACATACTTATATGGAACATTATTACGTACCCGTGCATGGTTATCCGTTATTTTAAAGCAAACGGAAAATCGACTAGTCTGTTCAATATTATACATACATATTTTAATCATTTACTGATTATGTGGTCATGAAGGTCGAGGTAGACCGCTTGTGAATAATACTTCCTATTAAATTATACAACCGTTCGGTAATTAAATGTTTGTAAATATATGTGGCGGGAAATACTGAACGCACATGTATGAATTTGGTACAGCCCCCTTACAAAGCAGGACAGTTTAAAATGTGGAAGCGAGGGGGGCAGAAGTTAGTAACTAAACTATTTAACGCGTGGCAGCGGCCATACAATACACGTCGGTGAATATAAAGAATTATAAAATGATACGTAAGTAAGATTGCAGAACAAGTGTCACGTATCACGAGCCTTCCTTATTTTTAGAAGCCACCAGTAGCCCTGCCGGCTTTCAAATGACATTATCATTGACATTATTGATAAGATACTATTATGACATTGACACATTTTTGCAAAGTATCTCGGCTTACATATGAAACATATAATATTATCATTCTGTATAATTTAAACGTAGGTATTGCGGTTCTCTGCCTGACCTACATATGCTGTTCAAAAATAAAACCGGGAATGAATTTACGCAAGTTCATAAATATATTTCTTTACGGCGACCCTTTTGATATGTAATGGGAAAGCCCGATGTTAGAAACATTATATTTATTTAATTATTAAAGTCTTAAGAACTATTACGCCTCTTTGATAAGTCGTGAGCAAAACATTCATAAAATCTTGATAGACGTCTGATCTAGGATGTATAAGTACGATTTATGTAGGAAAACAGTAGTGCACTATGTAAGTATGTATATCAGTTGTCAATGTAAATGGATAATGCACTGAAAACGACACGTGTACGAAACTTTAATGGGTTCCTATTATAATTATAAATGCGGAATACTTTTCTGCAAAGTTGGGACAATACAAGGTGCTCTGTTACATAATGGATGGACTATTACGGAAGAAGAAGATATTCAAGGCACTCTTTTATTTCTAGTTAATCTTAAAAAGCTCTAAATATTAATACGTTTTTTAATATCATTATTACATTACCTGCAATGTGTTTATATAAAGTCCTAGCAAGCAAATTGTGTCATTACGTACGAAATTCGATCTGATTTAAATTCTTTTAGACGATTGAGCACTTAAATATTTTGCTAGCAATGCGCTTAAACATTGCAACCATAACACGACATTATCGTATCGTAAATGATTTTTACAAAAATATCAAGTCATGCTTTTACATGCTAATGTATATATGTATAAATAAATACATAAAATACATTACCAACAAAGATTAACGTGATATAGAGTATACTTTGATAATTTTCTTTAGTTTTTATAATTATTATGCTTGTGGCTGTTGGTAGCAGATGGTTACGTCTTGGTGACAAATTCCTTCAAAAGGTACCTATACCTACTTAAATTTATAAGATAGGTCCTCGTAAATAGTCATTATATAATCGTCTTTATTTTATGTCAGTTCATTTCACTCAAAATGTTGTAGAATCTTTCCAAACTAATTATTTTTATAGAGTTCTGAGAAAAGTCTAATGCTCATTTCTTATATTGCTTCAATGGCTTATTTATTTAGGTAATGTATATGCATGTCTATTTTAATGATTGCCTGCACCATAATACATTTAATCTGTATATAATAGGATGTATGTACTTATAATGCGTATTACATACGTAAGAGCATATGTATACGTATTTACAGCAAAGTCCTGATAATTTCCGCTAATAAAATTATAGAAATAATCGGGCTGTAAAGTCATACAATATTTACTTTGTAATTGAGATAATGTAGATCTGCGAATTATGTCAAGAATACGAACTGACGCATGCTTCCAATGCGTTAATATATCACAGCAATTACGAACGGCGATGTGTAAAATACACAGCGATGATTGTGTTCAAAGTCTACAAGTTCAAGTTTGTAAGTAACCTCGTCAATGAATCGTACCACTAAGATCTCAGGCCTATAAAATGTGCTTTTTTGTAATTCTCATCTTTTGCCGATGGCTAGTTATAAAGAATTTTCATTATAACAAGACCGGTCTATGATGATCTTATTGCATGCAAAAGTTTTCTTCTTACAGAGAAAATACGACCATTGACGCTTGCCTAAGTGTTACCAACGTCAAAAGCGATCAAACAAATCAAGTGTAGAAGTGTATATTTTCGCACTTTCACTTGATCAGAATATTTAACATTGAGGAAATTGTATCTAAAATGTACCTATCATGGAGATCTAGAACAGTAAATTAGTATTGCCTCGGTCAAATTATAGAAGTAACCCTGCATGCTTTGATATAGCAAAGACGCTAATCTGATCTTACGTCTAATGAACCTTATATCCAAAGATATTAGATACTAACTGTGCCCGCGACTCCGTCCGCGTGGACATTCGGAATCAGCAAAATTGGATTCCATTTAGTAGTTTTTACGTCAAGCCCTACTGTTTTATTACATGTATGTAAAGATTGGCGTAACTCTTTTGTTTTTGAACCGATTTAAATGAAACAAACACTTATGGGAAGCTTGCCAAAATACATTAGTGAAAACCGCATTCAAATCAGTTCAGTCGTTTCTGAGATTAGCGCGTTCAAACGCACAGACAATTGTATTCTATGCGCGATGGTAATGCCTAATACTTTTTGTGTAACTCCCTATGAGGGTATAGCAATACGCCGGAAGGACTATTTATGGCAACACTTATGATAATCGATTTGTAGGAGCTACATTTGCAATACCTTTTAAGAGTTTTAAGAGAGAGACGTGGTAAATAATTAGCAATTTTTATTAGAGGTGTAACATCTGTTGAACTTTTATTACGTACGTACTCTTCGAAAGGAGGTCTGACTATTTTATATTTATTTATTTTATGAATATGAAATATGAAAAGGTAAAGACAAAGATACCTCATTTTTTAGTACCTAATAATGGGAATTTAAAATAAGTACCATTTAACCCTTGAATGCGATTGAAATAGAGAATCGTCTCTTTGATTAAATTTCGTTTTATTGTCCAACCTTTCAACTAAGTCGAAATAACTACCTACTTCGTATCTTATCAACGGGTCTTAGCAACGGGTGATGTGGGCCGATAGTAGCCACACTGTGATTTGTGTTATCATTTCCCACATTATTCTGTGAGTTATCTACATTGCGCCATTGATACAGCCGCCTACTACTTGAAGTCGTAATCGACGAGCGATGTATCGTTTAAAATGCAATCAGTCGCCCAGTTTAATAAATCGTTGTGATTCTAGTAAAAGGTGTGACCATTCTCGTTGAATAAGCAACTGGCCTTGGTATCGGTTATTTAAACGAAATAGGCCTAAATTAAACTTAGAACTTGAGGAAGTTTTGGTAATTTTGTTAGTTATAGATATGGGTTGAGTAACTAAATTAGGTCGATTACTATGTTTGCTGAACTAGTTGCGATTGAAAATTGTTTATAATATTAATTAATAAACTTAGGTACCTACCTACTAGTCCATTATAAATTGCCTTTGTAAGCATGTTAAATTGTCTCTGGAATAAAATAAAACTTATATTGTCTATTATGAAAAAATGGTAATGAAAAAGTTGGTAGGTGGTAGGTGCCTACATGACTTGCATTATGTTTAGTGGTCGTGTACAAAAAAGTAATAAATAAACGTCAAATGAATGCGCAAATAAATGCGTTTTCTGTTTTCTAATATGCAGTTAGATATACTGATGCGATCATATTTTTTAAATATTTTCTTATCGACATAGTACGTCGAAATAACTTTGGAATTACTCGCTTTGACAGTTTTCAAATTATTCAAGCTTCACGATAAGAAAATAATATAAATCAAAAAGAAAACCTGTAAATAAAATACGTTCCACCTGAAACTCATAACGAGTTTAGTTTAACCTTGGCCATAAATTTGCCGATACAAATTAGTTCAACTTTTGATATAGCTAGGCGGGGGGCGCGGGGCTAAGGGGCGATTGCAATAGAGGCTGCACGCCACCTTGCTCTGATTGATTTATACGTCTTGTTTGTCACAGAGCCGATTTATTTGAATTCCTGCCAGAGCCCCGGGCAGCCAACGGATTAATATCGAACAGACCCCCGCGATATATCCCCGACTTCGGGCAATAATTCAATATTTCATCCTTCGGGCCGGGACCTACGCTGTGAATTAACATACAAACGTCAATCGTTTCATGAATAAAAAATGTATTGGATTTAGTGAAATGACTGGCGCGATCGCCGAGCGTTTACTGTGTTGCCGCCCGAAATGCCTATTGCGGAAATATAAAATGTTTCGGATTACTGGTTTAGTTTGATCACACACTATTCGTATTTGCTGGGAACACGCGATTTGGCAGCTAAATTCCCAATGATGATACTGGGGACTCGAAAAATCTCACAGTCGTAAACCGCGGCGACCATTAACCGAGCAGCTCAGGAATTGGGTATCCCATAATATTTACTGCCGTTTAATGCAACCAACCAAGTACTGTCATTCTTTTACTGGGGGGAATAGTTCACGTGTTGCTGTTATAAAACTTGAGGGATGCACATTCGAACTTTATTGCTGACTGAATTTATTCTAATATTCAAAAAGTATAACAATAAAACTTTCTTACCTGGCTATAAGAATACATGCAGGGTTAATTCTATACAATATTCGATAACGCATTTATTAGACCAATGAAACCAACTCTAACTATTCATCATTTTAAGTATCAAAATATTTACAGTTTGGTAGGTACTTATTCATAGAGACACATTTTTTTTAGATTATACGTCAAACGTTTTATAACGGGGGTAGTTTTATTTTATTACTTGAAATGAACGTTTGCAATAACTAGAAACTAGGTAGTTTGTACACTACGCATTCACATTTACGTCCGCGCAACGGTAAAGGGTTAGGCAACGAACAGGCGTATAAAGCGAAAAAATTCCACTACGAGCCATCGTATCTAGTAGAACCGGTTTGAAGTTTTAAACTACATAAACTGCTGGTACGTCGTCGCTTCGCCAATCATTCTCAACCAACCAATTTGACTTTATAACAGACAAATCTTATTAATCATGATGCATCATGCACCAGCTGACAAATGAGAATACTTATTAAGATAAAAGACCATTATGTTCATCAAACACGCTGATAAGAAAGCAATTGGGTGCTTGACATAGTGACATGTTATGCAATACTAAAATATATAAATGTAGGTAATATGAATTTAAAGGTCTCATATTATTTTATCTGTAATTATTTCTGTACATCTACTGTTCGAATGGAGGGGTTACACGTGCCGATATTACAGTTTTATATGAACAGTACTGTCACTTGTATTAGTTTTAATTACCTATTTATCGTAACACTATCTAGTTGCCACCGGTCTCGGAGTTCATTTGTTTTTTGAGAACATAAATAATTTAATAAAACATTGCAGTGGCTGACACGGTGCCAACGTTTCATGCACTTGAAGATCTTGTTATAATTACTCTTTGTCCTACAATAACTGAATGGGGAAAATGGGTGAATTAAGTCGGGGTCTCTCTCGGAATTCACAAGTTGAACCCCTTCAACACCGTTTCCTTGCAAAGGGAATTAGAAGCAAATTACGTGGGTCAACTTTAATTACAACAAAGTTATGAGTTGAGACAAGCTTGCAATATCTGCGAACGTCCGTCAAACGAAGTCCTAATATATTTAAACAGCTGAAGACCGTTACTATGCCTGAGCACACTCATTGAAAGATTTATGTATCGGCTTCCAGCTGTTGTATAAAAATATTATACAAATACCGACTTACATCATTTTTAAATTTGTGTAGTACCTACCTATGACTCAAACAATGCCATACTAGATAATAATTTCAAATAATTAAAAACAAATGAATAAATAAATTAGGCAGCATACACATTATTTAATTTATTTGCTCGTTGTTAAACTACACACATCTCTAATCATATTTGTCTTTGATAATACAATTCCCTTATGATAGACCTTATTATTCTTATGACTACAGATACCTATAGGGATGTTTAATCTAATGTACATAATTATAGGGCCACGACCTCAATTAGACCAGAGAGTATTAATCGCGTTAATCATAAAATTACGAATACGTAGATTGTCGATTTCCGAGATGTAACGTGTCTGCCTACACGTCGACCTCTACGGGTTACGTACACTCACACACAGCAGCTGTTGAAGACTTTATTAATTCTTTTGTATTTAATAATTTACGTTCGACAAGGGACGAACAAGTCTTAGTGTCATTGGCCTAATTATTAGTTGATAAGTCGGTGTAACCTCTACCGTTTATCATTTATGTAAAGAACCTATATTTTCTTATGATTGGTTCCTATTTAAAATAGTCCTATCTAAATAAATCAAGATAAAATATACTTTTTTTTTCATAAATTGACAAAATTTCCTGCGGAACAAGTCAGAATAGTCACAAGCCTTGCGCGTAATGAAATTTAGAATTTCGGAAGTACAATGAAGTGACTATCAATTCTTTTAATTAAACCATTTTTTTTATATATAAACTGAAAGCAATTGCATCATGCTAAAATTACACCAAAAGTCAATTTATTTTTTAACATCTGTTTTGTTTAATAGGTATATATATACTTATTATATTTTTTTTATTTTTAGATAACAGAATTTAAGCAGATTCAATTTTGAGTAGGCATTTTCAGACAGACCGTGAAGCATTTAACCAGAAAACTTCAGTGTGATAAAGGAAAACTACAAAAAAAATCGACTATATCCCATAAAACGTAAACATCTTGAGAATAATCTGCAGTAAATATTTTTTGTACTTGCGCAGTTGATTGTAAACTACAATGCGATTGCGAGCATAATTACCATAACCGGTTGTGACAAGAAGCGATTATGATAATTATATCTCTCGGTATAAAGAGCTTAAAGTAAGTAAAATATCAATTTTATTGACCAGCTTGGCTGATTATAACACCTTCATGGACGAAAGCCCTTAGGCTCGAAAAGTCTTAGAATATAAAGCTACGATAATTAGATCCTATGAATGTCGTTAGACTTACTTCTCGACCTGGGATGATGAGCTTTTTTTTTTTTTTTTTTTTTTATAAATGGTCTGCCGCAGGCAGCCTCGAGGGAGGCTTTCTCTGCTTTACCGGACTTTTTGGCGAGACCCAAGAGCCTCCAGCCAAGGCTAAGAACTACAAAATTTAAGCGAGTGTGTCAAAGGGCGCCCCCTGTGGGGCTCGGACCTCGACTTTGCACATCGCTGACTAACATGAAAAGGGACAGCTGGATAGAATAATGATTATTTAGGGACGGTTTTATTTATGACTCTACTACTAATTTAGGCTCGGCTCCGGGCCGGCGGAACTAGTACTAGGGACTGGGGGGGGGGGTGAATTGACAATAATATTTGTCGAACGCGGCGGACCTCGTCGGCGAGGTCTTAATATTCTACGACCGTTTATCGTCTGTAGAGTGTTGTCTGTGCTGATGTTTAACCTGTCCTGGAGGACGGTTATTTCGTCGTCTGGACTCGAGAGTACCTCCCGTGGGCGCTTAATCGCGGACAACAGAGATGGGGTATACTGGGTGGCGGCTACTATGAGCGGGTTTTTATGATCTTTGGCAGAATCAAAATATCGGACAGAGAGACGCTTCATGTACTGCCTGACGGTCGGCAGTTTAAGGTCGCAGTGAAGCTGCGAGTTCCGCACGAACCACGGGGAGCCCGTGGCTCGGCGCATGAAGCGATTTTGGAGGGTTTGGAATTTTCTGAAACGGTTTGGGTGTACGTGTGCGAACACGACACTACCGTATGTCATAATAGGTCGAATGCACGTGGTGTAAAGTCGGACTTTACACTTGAGTGATAGCTTACTGCGTGCATTGACCATCGGGTGGAGCCTACTCAGAGCGAAGGCGGCTCGCGCGCGTGCTCGCCTTATGTGCTCGATGAAAGTGAGCTTACGATCAAGAGTGATGCCCAGGTACTTGACGTGCGTCTCCCAAGGGATAGGCACATTGAAAAGGGTGATCGGAGGGGGTAGCGGAGGCGGATCTCTATGCTTAGAGAATAGGATCGCGGCGCTTTTGGACGGGTTTATCTCGATCCTCCATTTGCTGAACCACTCCCCTAGGGTCGTGACAGAACTTTGGAGGTCGCGACTGATCGCGGAGATATATTTATTAGATCGATATAGAGCCGTATCATCGGCGAAAAGGGCGAGCTTAGTATTGCTACTACGAGGGATATCGCTGGTGTACAGCGAGAAGAGTAGGGGGGAGAGCACGGAGCCTTGAGGGACTCCAGCTCTGATGGGGTGTGCGGAGGAGAGAGTCCCCTCCACACGGTAACGGAAAGAGCGATTCGACAGGTAGTCTCGGATGATGGTGACGAGACGTTCGGGCACTTCGAGCTGATATAGCTTGTAAACCAAGCCATCGTGCCAGGATGATGAGCGGAAATATGGGCATGATTATTTATAAGTTCACTGTGTATGTAGTGACAGTGACAGAATCACTCTTTTCAGATTTGTTTTGTCGATAGGTATGCTTAGGACACCAGTGTTCCAATAGACTGAATATTGGGTTTGCGTTACAATAATTCATTATCTGAAAATTACGCAGTAGCGTCAATTACCTCTTACAATTTGCCCAGTCAATCACCGTTTACCACGCGATTGTAGATAAGTATGGTAGGCTGGTTTTGGGGGAAATAAATCCTGATTCCATCAAAGTAATATATAACAGTTTCCTGACTCAATTTCAGTCACAGCGGCGGCCAATATCGGCTGAGTGTGTGCGCAAACACAGGTGCACTCCATTTCCTCTCACTCATAGTCCTGCACACGACCAGAGGGGGATCATCAGGCGCAGAACTAACGGCTTAATGTACGTTTTGCTATTAAAAGAAAGAAGTATGTCAGGATCGTAGAAAATGGAAATCCGTGGTCTCTGCCTACCCCTCGTGGAAATAGGCGTGACTTTATTATGTATGTATGCCATTAAAATATCAAGGGATACTAGATTTAAGAGCTTTGTCACACATTGTTAGATTTTAAATAAAAACTATGTCCGTAAAATTTGATTATAAAAACGTCTTCCGCCGTAGTATCGTTGCGTTCGCCGTCATAGCTAGCATAGTCATAACTAATAATGGAAATTAATTGATGCTCAAAACGAATTGACGCAGTTGTTTGACCTTCTGCTCTGAGCGGGTTTGATTCTTGTATGAAAAACATTTGCATATTGATGACAGTTTTTTTGCAGTCTGTTCGTTTGTGTGTGTGATTTTCATTAAAGTTGTGATAAAGGAGAGCTAATTAAAAAGGTATTATCGATTAATTGTACCGGTTAGCGTAAAAGTGAGCAGATAATGAGTAATATAAATCTAAATTTAACATCGACGTGTAACAATTTACATTAACAACTGTAAGTTTTTAACTAAACACGAGTTCAGATATCGACTTGTATGATAAATGGCGCGCAGTTAAGTTTCTTCCATTAGTTTTATTATACCAGTGTTTTGAGGCCGCTACATTCCGGTAGCTATTCGGCGTCTCATACTCGTCAAGTGAAAGTTGATTGATCGACCACGTCAATTTAGTGGGATCTATTAAACTGTTTTTTTTCTTAATTTCTATTACCCTATAGAAAGGAAATGTGTAGAAAAGTGTTTAACCGTACAACAACTATATTAGATTCAAACTGAATGATTAAAACCGCCGTAAAAAATCTAAAAGAATACGAAGTTATACTTTATGAGATTGCGTTTGTTAAAATTGTTACTGTATTACATATGTTTTACCTGTTCAATAGAACTAGTTTGTATGAATCTGTAAGTAATGACGGATATTTCCGTCTTCTCAATATCTGGAAGCTGAGAATGTCGTGGGTGCCTAATGACAGGTTTATAAATAGATATAATTTTAGTGCGAAACTATCTTGAAGATTTTACGATATTACTGTATTTCTGTGGCGGCTAAAATTATACCAGTCAGGCGGACTCTGCCCCCAAGCATTCCGTTCGATTTAAAATACTGTTTTAGTTACTGCGGACTTATATGTCAATGCCCGGTTACAGAGTAAGTTAATTTTTACTCTAACATCTTATGTCGTGACTTGCTACGTTACTTCATGACACTACTACTCAAGTAAATGTACAAAATACATCCTAGTGTGTAATACTTTTCACACAGGTTTGTAACACGTGTAAGGTAAATGAACTCTTTAAGACTTGGCATTCCAATGAAGCCTTGTGTATATCATAAAGACTTCATACTACCAAGAAGGAAGGAAATAACATCACATTACAAAATAAAATGCTAATATAATTTAGGATTACGCTTATCGTAACGGCGCAATTAAAAATGTTGTTTACAAAGCGTCCGCTACGTATTAGTTTTCGTAGCAAATAATCTCGCGTAGAAGCTAAACCGCGAGTCACTCCATTGAATTTTTAACTTAGGTCCTGTGTCGAAATAAAATAATCGATTTAAACAGGATTTGTTAGCGGTCGTGCCGATTCCGGTGGCTCGACGTGTGCGATGGCGATTGTTAATCGCGAAACGAACAGCGTTTCTTAGAATCGTTCGCCATTGACATTTCTAAGCAACGTGGTCATGTTTACGTTTGGTGGCGGGTTGCGGCGGGTGTTTACAAACAGTAAATTGTTTACTCGACTGACATAACGCGGTGCAGGCGTCACGCTGCGTCACAGGCCGCGTCACACGCCTCCGCTCGCCGCGCCCTGCCGCCGCCCAATCCTGTTCTATTGCGTCTTAGCTTGCAAATTGTTATCATGCGATTATTTCTTATTCTCTTCGCACGCAAAATTTTAACTAACTAACTTGCTTTCAATTCGTAATTATTTCGTAGAGGAAATCAATTCATAGCGTTTTGCAACTTGACATAGGCATCTTTGTTATTTGAATCCTATTTAAACTGATATTCAGTAAGCTCTCCTAATTAAATGTTTTGCAGTAGATATTTATCTAAACACCGTTACTTATACGATTACATAAAACGCTGTTTATTATAAAACGCTATGTGTTGACAAATATTCGTGTTTATAAATTATTCAATTAATTTTGGACTGCAAGTTTTTATTGATATTTAAACCTATGACATTACTTATTTTGTTTTTTTTTTTCAAAGCTTCATAAATATTTGCGCACATTTGAGTACTAGCTAAGAAAAATTTATAACCATTATTCGGCAGTAGGTACCCAATTAGGTACATCATATTATCAAGAGAGACGTAATTTCCTTTTATAATCATCATAATTTGTTAGGAATGTTATACTTTAATTTTAATTATTGTGTTTCAAGTTTCAACAAACTAAATTATTAATTCATTGTAGAGGCTTCCTCTTAAATAGTACACTAGCTGTTGGAACCTGAGAGAGAATAAATAATATAAATATAATAATATTATCTTTAGTTAAATAACAATAACAATTATGTAATAAAATAAAAACAACAATCCGTGGGTATGTGCTAAGGTCAATTTATTTTATCAACAAAATATGCGCCTTAAATGTATTTTATTTTACACTTTACTAAACTGCTAACATATTTACGTATTTGGACATTCTACACTGTTTGTTTAGTTTCACAAACTTAGTATTTGTAGTGTTTTCGCCGCGCAATGTATTCCACATGGCACGATGTATCCATCTTCACTGCTCTATTCTGATATCGACTCCGTTAAGCTTGTTATTGTACATTAAAGTCCATTATACATGTACCTAAGAGTTTGCGCGCACATTGCGTATTGTGTGTCTTGCGTACATTAATATGCAACGTTTAATTAATAGGTAGGTACTTATTGCTTTTTCACTCTACGCGTTTGTAGATGTAGCGAGATCAGACACGAATGGCATACAAACTTGTATGTCCTAATTAAGTACTTATATTTCTGGAAATAAGTATTTATTTTATTTGTCAGTAAGTATTTTAATTTTCTATACAGAGTGATAATTTAATTAGTGCCGTATCGTTTTTACATGTGTAAAGTTAGTAGCTTTAAATAAAATGTCATTAACATTCCGTAGAAAAGACATAAATATAGGTATTTACTGTGCATGCGGCTCTGCAGGTGACGAACATGTTCTTTGTAGTATTTTAGGTAAAAAAATGTGCACACCACATTGTTTAGTTCGCAGAGGTGTACCTAAGTACACCCACCAATAAGTGTAGTGCCAGTAAATCGAGCAAGAGAGGTCGTATTACACACAATTAAACGCATGTCTATACTCTGTGGCATACCAAACACGCATGTATGAAATTTAAGCACATAATCTGGTTCTTGTTATGGCTTGAGTAATGTTTCTGCCCGGTGAAGCAGAATAACGTTACCCTTGAACTGCGGTAGACCCACTCACAAAAAAAGAGTTGTTGTTGTTAATATTTTCAAAATACTACATCTGGCTTATCCGTTGAATGTCATTTTTGCATCACGATTCGTGACATATGTATGTTATATATTATGTTATCACATTTATCATTATCACAAAACGACTTTACAATTTATACGTCACACTTATTAAGATAACAAAAGTGGAAGAAAAATTCCCTCACTCACTTGATAATATAACAAGTATTCTGCGATTATGATAACATGCAAAGCACTGTTAACACCGTCATAATAAAATCTTGGTGAATTGTATATAGGTACTGAGTTATTACTAATTTATTACGCCTAAACCGGGAATCAAAAATGTGTCTGTCACCTATTTTATTAATATAAAATTGGTAATTCCTTAGAAAATAAATAAGGGGAAATATAATAATATCTGGTTTATTATTAAATTTCTTTATGTTGTTCGTTTGTTTTATACGTATTTTCCGAAAACTTGACCCACTTGTACTATAGCATACTCACGGATCACGGCCCACCGCAGTCAAGTCATGATTTGATGATTTACATTCTATTTAAATATCTAATACTGTGTAACTCAAATTATGGTATTTCTAGACCACTGTTTACAGTTTCTACCTACGAATTAAAGGCGATACGAGAGACCTTACAAAAAACAAAATATCTGTCTTTTGAATATAAGATAGTAATTAAATAAATGTAGGACAATATACTTAAATCTATACAACAATATAATAGGTGCTAAGAAGGTAAAAGGAGAATGCCCAAGTGACTATGACACTTAGTATCGCTATAAAATCTTTTGTGTCTTAATCTAATGAAGCTTAATTTATAGCTTGATTCCAGCACTTTCAAATACAGTTATTATTATTTTGATAACTCTCCGGAATCAACGGCAATTTTGTGATGAATAACAAGAAATGACTAAATAATGCTGCGCGCGCAATTGTACCTAACGCTGCGCGCGCAGTTGTAAGTAGGTACCTAACGCTACGTCGCGCAATCACGCTAGAGATGTTATATTAGGATGATATTTAGGTATTCATAATATTGAATATATTAGTTAACTCGTATTAGGATACCATACCTATTACTGGGTATTAGTCAAATATTAGTCAACGATTCAAAATTCGCTACTCGCTTTTAATATTAATATTAAACGTTGCTACCTATTCGGTTGTATTTCGCGTGACGCGACGTTACACGGATTAGGCCAGTGATCGCCAGCGCGGTAACCGCCTGCCAATCGTAAATCTTTGCTGACTAATATTTGACGAATACGGCGTATTCGTAATATTTACATTCGCTTATCCTAATATGAATACGAGTGGCTTGTATTATAATACCTGTACCTATTAAGAGTATATTCCTTACATCTCTAAATCACGCGAAATCAATTCGCACTTACTCTCTAAACTCACTTCTTTAAAACTAACGCGTAAAGTATCTAAGAAATATCGCTGCGTTATTCATTTCTAGGAAAAAACTGGAATCGACGTAACGTAACGTCTATCACTTCGCCAGAAATTCTAGTCTTTAGAAAACCACTATTTAATAGAATGAATCGAAATATACCTTTCTACTAACCTAAAATCTTACCTAAAATATATAATATAGGAAATTGAAATAAAAACTATGTAGCATATAATTTATTTAAATAAATGACATGAAAGAGTATAATTTATTTTAAAATCATAGGAACTATTAAGCATATTACATTTTCACAACCTGGAAATATAAAATGTCTTGTTTTAGCAGTAGCACGCTTGTATCTACTAAGTGTAGGTAATAGTTGGTTCTTGTTGCCTTCTTTGTGGTTGAAACAATGATTCCTGTGGAAGCGGTGGTAGCTCAGGAGCCTGTACATTCTCTATTTCAGCACCAGAAGTATCTCTATTTGCATCCTGTTGCAAATGTTGTTGCACATTTCTTCTAGCTGCCATCCAACAGGCTTGACACACTCTTTCTAGATGTGGAACCTAAAAATAAGACATTTCTGTATCTTAGGGTCATGTGGGTTTTGTTACATAACTAAATGTACTAACTATTAACTGGGAAAGAAAAGATTTATCACAGACAGACTAGCTATGTTCTGCAGTTCAGTCAAATAGAATGAAGCCGGCACTATGTGAGAATATAAGTCAACTATGCCGCTAGCCTCCAGTCCATCTATGACTTTTCCTCCACTGTGCGTTCCCTAGTATCTGGTGAGAACACCACTCCACAACACATTTGCATTAAAGGAATGAAGCTTTATGTAGCATCAATAAATTAGTAGGTGTATAGAATGTAGGTATTAGTGGAATAGTGCAATGATGTTCACACAAAGTGCAGGCTGCATTTGATTTGGCCAGGACGCAAAAATCCTTTGATAGACATTATTTTACAAAGGTACCTACCAAATGAGGAGATATCCAATTGAATTATAATATTCCTTTCGTCACAATATATAGGCACTCTTGATGTATGTGTATGCATTATAGATACTCCACATGCAAAACATACACTAGTATGTCCAAAATCAGGAATTGTTGCAGTTCCTGTTTATAGCCTCTGGCAAAGCTACTGAACATTCAATGCAAATCACGCCCTCACGTGAAACCTGTAACGTCAAATAATTACATCTTTTTAATATTGGCGATAAAATAGTTTGCATGTTTCATTTTTAGAAGCAATCCATTCGATACTTGATTTTTATTGAATGATGGTATGCCACGTTAACTGTCCTACGAATAAGGTAACAATCATCACGACTTACTGGTGTGGGTGCAATCCAAGATGCTAAAGTATTGTAGACAGAATCATTAACTTTGCCGACGACTGCCAACGTATAATATGACGTTGTCGAAGTGAACAATTAACAGACCGTGGGTTTTCCATGTTAACTAATACAGTCTCTGTCTCACTATCACTTTTCCTTATTTTTGTTGATTGTAACTAATCACAACCACACAAATAAACATTCAAAACAACAAAAGTGCAACGTGAATAAATAATCAAAGTAAATAATGACAGAAGCAGTCATCAGTGTTGCCAGGCGTTTTGATTGATTAATCCAAATGTAATCGATACTTTCGAGCATTCGAAAAGAAACCTAGTTTTCTTAGTTTTAGTATTTTATTATTGAAATAAATAATTTAAACACGCAGTCTTGCTCCCTTAATGGAAAACGATTCAATAGCTCATTGTGAGCTATAACAATAGCTAAAGACAAAATAATCGAGTAAGGCAGTAAATACCTGGTCTGTGAGGTAAATCCCCTACTAGTCGCATGATTACTATCATGAAATACACTGTGAAACGTTCTTAACCTATGGTCAATCTGTTTTTTATCACCTAGTCTGTGGGCTATACCGGCTCCCGGTATGACCTGTCAAACCGCTGACTGTGCGCATACCGGGTCCTGGTATGGAACCGCAGTACAACGCAGTTCACGTATTTCGCTTATAATTCAATTTTTTTTACTAAACATACCAACATTATTTATGCTTAATATGAAAGAATGAGCTAGCATACACACAGTTATTGCTTGGTTACGTCGAGTTTTTCCGCATTACCTTCATATTACACATTAAACCTATTTTAATTATTAAAATACCACATGAGTGTGTTTTCCTTAAAAACAAAAGATATTTTCCTGGAATCGTTATGTTTTATCGATTATCAAGGAATTATCTCTTATTCAAATTAATTACTTAAGAAATGGCAACACTGCTTTCCTCTTTTCTAGGATTTAGTCATTTATTATGCTTTTTACTTTATCAGAATTTATCCGGAGAAGTAGAAGGGTAATAACAAGTTAAAAAATTATTATAAATAAAAACAGGAATTTTCAATATATTTAGCTAATGACACAATTCAAATTTTAGCGATACCATCCGTGGGCATTCCCCTTTGTTTGTTTGTATATATTAGGAACTATCAATTCGATTACCAAAATAATGAACAAACGCTACTTTAATCCTAGAAAATAAAAAAAGTCCACATAGACGAAATCGCGAGTGAAAGCTTGTCATATTTTTTTTGATTCCTCAGAGTCACTTAGAGAGTCTGTAGGACCCTAGGGGTCCATCAGTAGGTACCACAGTTGTGTGCAGCCAGACCCGAAATTCTGAAACTTTGAAATTTTTGGATGGTGAACTGTGTTGGTTTACAGACGCCACATTGTCAGCCACTCAATTAAAATCAGCCTTCTATTTGACCGCATGTGGTTACAATAACAATATAAATGTACTTATATTCAATTAGTGCCTAATTAATATTGTGTACTTTTTACATTTAACATATAATTATGATTTTACAACTGGATAGATGATGGACTTGAATAGAGCTGGTAAAAGCTAACCCTATGAATGTTTATTTTTATAACTTGATGAATACTATACTTAATATTAAAAAAAAAAACAAAACAGGCTTATAATCTTCGTTATATTATTTTCAAAAAGTAGGTACCTAAATGTTGTATATAACCTGATGTTAGCGACGTCAATTTCCAGTAAACGAATACGGGAAAAAATAAACATGTTTATTTCTGTGGCTTTTTTATGAATGTCCCAGTTTTAGACTGGTTTGAAATGCGTACAATTAACTGAATGACGAAAATCTTAAATGACTGGTTCCATATTTAAATATACCTATACCTACGACTTTAAACTGGAGTAACGTCATAGAAATACTGACGATATTTATATTTACGTTAAGTTACTATTTTGCAAACACTACACTCATTCATTGCTATAATTAACCCTTCGTTTCTAGTAAAAGTATGTATACTATGCATCGAATATAAATGTTTTAAGTGAAGAATTAAAAAATCCGACCCTTTAGTTGGTATCTACAGTTATCTAGATTTTGGAAATCGGGTTATCTTGTCTATTACATGATATATGGATAATCCCTTTTTAACAACCTATCATCATATGCATATATACCTACATACATAAAATTTGGTGCGATCTGAAAGTGTCCATATTACGTTTATATTGGACGGTGAGTCATACGAGTAAATATGACATTCGTTTACCCAGTCAGCAGGTACATATATCTTAGCGCTAATTATATCTCCCAATTAGAGTGTGATGTGACCATCCGTCACCGCGGGCGAGTCCATTCCTAACCAAGGTTAACCAACTTTGTGTTCGGTGACCGACCATCGAGATATTCAAATAAAATTATCATAATTTAATGATTTTAGGAAACGGTGACCGATGATTGCCAAACGGTTATTATGGTTACAAATTTTCCAAAGCTTTCTGCCTTGAAAGAATATACACCATGGCCAAAACGAATAAGATTTTATATTTAGCTTAAAATCATATTTCAGAATAAATTACTTAGGTACAATATTTAACATAAATAAATAATATCTTAAAGTAGAACTTCAATAAGTATGAAATCTGAGTCGTTAAAGTGCACGGTAGATACTTCAGTGCGCAGTTAAAACTACTGGACCTAGTTATGTGTTAGGAATACGTCACTCGGCATTCCGACCTCATAGTTATTCAACATAACTATTTATAATTTGTTATATTATGTTAATTCAGGCGCGAGTCGAAAGGCGGCCGACCTTGTGAGGCGCCGCCGTACTACTAGCGATGGCGACAAAGTGGATCATTGTGTACAAACTTGTCAATTATTAATCGTATCCTGTCTTATATCATACAGCTTTGTTATTTTTCTTGATCAGAGCTAACTATATTATATCTACGTTTATTAGAATGGTAATGTTGTTTATTTCATACATTAGTAAACTACTTACATTTAGGTCGTAGTCAACTATACACCTTAATCCTACAAATGTACAATCTGCATTGTAGAGTACCTACCTACTACCAGTATCCTGCATTTTGTTGTTTCATTAAAAAACATTTAAACTGCTAACATCTTTTAGTGCGACTCAGTCCAGGTTAGAAATGTATTTAGGATAGGTATTTTTTATTTACTTTGACTGCCTCGTTGGTCTAGTGGTCTCTAAGCGCGACTGCTGAGCAAGAGGTCCTGGCTTCAAATCCCGGGTCGGGCAAAGTCTTACTGAGTTTTCCATTTGGTAATTCCCAGTAGCAGCATGGAGTCTGGATTTGTGCTCGGTTGATGGCAATAGGCTCGCCCCCTATTACATTGGGACTTACAACATAACTGGCGAAATGTGGGTGTACTATATGTTCACCTCTGCCTACCCCTTCGGGGAATACAGGCGTGATGTTATGTTATGTGTTATTATTTTTTATTTAGTATTAGTTCTTTATTTCTCTTAACAAATTTCAAGCTTGTTTAACTTTAGAAAACGTTAAGTGTATCGTCGACGATTGAATGTGGTCTAGCACAGCGTGAAACGATTACGTTTCGGTTCGATGCTACTATCAGACATAATTGGGTGTAACGTTGAGAGAACGTGATACGGAGAAGCGCGACACGATCAAAAATATCTGTTTGACGCTCGCGAACTCATTAATTTATTGGAATGTGTACTGCGTATTTCGCCATAAGTGGTATCAACAAAACAAATCTATACTAATAATATAAAGCTGAAGAGTTTGTTTGTTTGGTTGAAAGCGCTAATCTCAGGAACAACTGGTTCGAATTGACGAAATATTTTTGTGTTGCATAGTCCGCTTATCGAGGAAGCCTATTATTAGCCTTTAAAGGATGCGCGGGGAAGCTAGTAAAAGATAAATGATCTTTTGTAGTGTATCATTAAGTTTTCACATTCCTTTTAGTGCTTTTACAGCGTAAACACGTGTCAACTGCTTAAAATATTTCAAATGTAATAATTACCTGATGATTGAAATATTACTGGAAAACCTTCATAATCATTTGTAAATATACATGTAACATACTGTATATTTATAATGCATCCGTATATTTGTATACATATTAACTAGGGCTTATCATTAGCATTTGATTGGTTTATCACACAACAGAGTATAGAAGCTGTGCTAGGTACTAATACATACTGTATATTCTATGTAAGTGACGTAGATAAGTTACGTATATTAAAGTGTTTATGTTTACTTGTTATTGAAAACATAGTTACGTGATGTTACCATTACTTGTGTCAATGTTGAGAATAAGTATTGTATTTTCCTAATTATTTATCAACAGTCAAGTGTCTGCAATATTTTACAGTTTATAATATATCATTTCCTTGCGAAGGTGACTTACCAGACTTGTGAGCAAAGATTGTCGTTTTTATAAGATTTCTAAGGGGTGTATTGTGTAATTACTTTACACTTACATCTATACGATTATTTATTAATATTATAAAGCTGAAGAGTTTGTTTGGTTGAACGCGCTAATAAGTTATGTTGGATAGTCCATTTATCAGGGACATTTGAGAGGAAGACTATATAGGCTATAAAACATTCTAAAACTATGCGGACGAAGTCGCGGCCGGAAGCTATACTACATAATCGGCTTATCTAAATTATCATTGTATTGGTATTCCTAGAAGGTGTAGGCTGAAGTTTACTGCGCATTTCTTCTCAGTATTTAGTAGTATGTATGTAAATACGATAGAGGATGAACAAATTCTTTGATCTAACTCAAACTTAGATAGACTGTCTGTTTTAGCTCGGACACGATATAATGTTTACATATTTAACTAGGTTTTTAATGTGCCTAATGTGTGTAGACAAACTATGTGTGTCTAGAACTAAAATGGAACCAGGTTGCGACTTTGTCCCTCGTAATCAAGAGTTTAGGACCAAGAGTTTAGAACATGTGAAAACGGTCACCCATCACAAGACTGACCGCGGCGAGCACGGCTAAACCACTCAAATCGACTGATCTGCGCGGTAGCCACGTTGCTACGAGCCCCTCATAATAAAATATAAGTAGGCACATAATAAGATATCGAAATGTGTTTTTAGGTGCCTTACTAATTAATTGAGCGACAATTCACAGAGTTAGTCAAGGCCGAGGTCGGTTTTAAGTTGTCTATTGAATTACAATTGCGTAATTCGTGCGACGGTGATCCATTAATTATTTTCCTTTACAACTTGCTGGTTTTTGAACGATCTAATTTTGTTTCGGAACATGTTTAATTCCCTAAAGCCTTAATTTTTATTAGAAACCTAGTTAAGCTCATGTTCAAAGATTAATATATTATTTAGTTTAGCATAATAGCTACTATGTGATTTTATAGTGATTATTATTATGTATCAATTTTTTTTTCTAAAACGAACTACTTAGTTTTCTTTATTGTGACTAATACCTATTTAAATATAAATATAATTTAATTAAAATAACGCAGTATAGGTACTGTTTTGTTATGAAACCTAGCATGATGCTATGACAGTTTGTCATACAAATGACTAATAAATAAATAGTAAGTAGCTGATGTATTCAGCGTTTGAAAATATTATATAAAATATTTAGCGCATTCAGTCCGGAGATTACAGTCTATCTACATAAATATAATGATATCTACACATGTTGAATTATATTAATTTGCAGATTTTTGTTCAAATAAATTTTCCTACTTTGTTCTATTTAAGCAAATAAAGGATAATTAGTAACAAATATAATGTCTTACGTGTACATGGGGTACCAGGAAAACCACGAAGCTCTTTATCTCTGCACGTCGTTGGACCACATCATGTGAAGGAAAATCATGCATATGTCACATTTGCAACACATTAAACGAACATAATATGATTGGTATTTACATAGCTTCGTATCTGTCATGCTAGACGAATAGAATAAAAAATATATAGGATTGACAAAATATGTCATAAATTACTTAGATAGTCTAAACATTATGTCACACCTACATATTTATTCTTCTTTTCGATTTCTATTCGTCCTGTGTTTTGCCACTTTTCTAAGGCCCAGCGCAATTGGCAATCATATTTTCTGCACCCTGTGTAATCAACACATTAGATTACCTCTATCAATAATATCCCACTTACTCTAATTGGACTGCATTTTAATCTGGGTTACAGGCGTGAGTTGCATTTGTTTTCCAGTTGAAAGCGCTTCTTTGTCTGTCTATGCCATCGTTTCCTTGTATATAATACACACACTTGCTCAAATATAAAGACGCTGAATTAATATAAATTATATTATTTGGATTTTAAATTATTCTCAGTAAGTTCTATGCAGTGATCGAACAATATTAAAAATTGCATTGGTACTCTATTATATTTAATACTAACGCATTAGAATTGCACGTTACCGAATAGCAAAGCGACTCGTTTTTAATCATATT
The DNA here is from genome assembly GCA_905340225.1 of Abrostola tripartita. Taxonomy (NCBI): domain Eukaryota; kingdom Metazoa; phylum Arthropoda; class Insecta; order Lepidoptera; family Noctuidae; genus Abrostola; species Abrostola tripartita. Next base: position 7,019,535 of record HG996494.1, read on the forward strand.
TCTTTAATTGTTATGTTAATTTTGGTATTCATTTTATATTATTTTGGTTATAACCAAATTATTTTTATGTAATATATTTATAAGGAATTATGATCAAATATTAGAACCTATATACAAAAAAATGTGCAGCCACTCTTCTTCGTATATTGGCATAATTAGATAGATAATTTTTCGATTGTAATGCTTAATTTAATTGTAAGGCTGCAATCATTATATTAATCAAATAGGTACCTGTAGATGTTAATTATTGTATAGGACCAATATATTGCAACTAAATATTGTTACTCTAAGCTGACAGCTAACTAGTAGTAGCTAATGCGTAAAATAGGTTGGCAGTATGTCAACATAAATGTATTAGTACTTTGCGACTTTAGTATATAAATAGCGAAGATATCGACTACGTAGGTACCTACAGAAATATAAACTCGTTTATCTTTCATACCTAATGATCTAATATTTAAATTAAATTTACTGATAGATAATGTTGTAAAACGCAGTTATTTCCTTGGGTTTAGATCAAAAAATTTTCAAAAACATAATTTGTTTAATTTCGACAGATATTTAAGAATATACGGATCCGGATGATATATTTATAGAAGTAAGACCATAAAAATATTAACATAAATATCAACCTTATCAACCTTAATCACAATGTTGCTTTAAATTTTAAAGATATTTGAAGCCCTTGAAGTTTGAATGACCGTAATATCGCCGTGTTCAAGGCCACATTACGTAACAAACACCTCGTGTTACATAATACAAGACCGGTTACTCTGACTGTAGTTTGAAGGATTGTCTTATGCCCAAATTATATAGGTACTTGAATTTAGGGTTCCATATACAGGAAAATGGATATAGGTAATATCATATGAATACTTGTACTGTGTATTGTTATATCTCTTTACTCGTAATTATTTTATATTTATAATGTGGATCAAAACTAAGAAAACTCTGACTTCCGATTAAGAATTTGATTTGTTTGACTATGATGTATCCAAGTTGTACTTATCATTTCATCTGTGTTAACAATTGTTGCCAGCCAGTAAAGTAAAAGAAGGCTTCGTAAGCGAACTTCATCATCATCATCGGTCTGTTTCAGTCCACTGCTGGACATAGGCCTCTCCTATGGCCCGCCACTGAGCTCGATCTTCGGCCTTAATCTTCGTAAGAGAAACTTACTTCGTTAAAAAAGATCAACAATTATAAATTCCAGTTCTATGCAATATGTGATGTCGCTTTCTCCCTAGTAGGAGACATTTAACATTGGAAGCGTATTTAAAGAAGCCCTAGTTTCGACTTAGGAATTTTTTGAGGTCTTCGAGAAAAGTATAACTTTATTCAAAGCCATCTTCTGGCATCTGGCACTTTTACCTATTAGTAATCCAGCACCCTGTACGCGTTAATCAAACTCGCTCTTGGACATAATAACATTTCTTAAACTGCTGTTATACTTTTTTCGACATTCATTTCATAATTTTAGGTTGTCTACGGGTCGACAACTTTTCTAAAGTAACAGTATTATTTATACCTTCTCATCAAGGTTAGTCAAAAGGGGACAACATTGGCCATTAAAAAAGATTTTTCTGGAGTCAATTGAATTGTTTTCAAAGCTGAAAGAGTGTGTACTATTAATGTTGAGTTGAGAGTTATACAAAATAAAACGTCATAATAACTAAAAATGTGACTGAAGAAGGTTTTATTAAAACCTTAATATTCTTGAACCTCTATATTCTAATGTCAGGTAAGACAAAAAACAGACGACTCTACCTTTTTAAACTGGTTGGCAAGAAAGACATAATAAAGCAACACTTCACTAAAACCGGCTTATGCTGTTTTTTTGAAAAAATAACGTAAAGTACAGTTACAGAAATTGACATAATGAATCGTAATTGATTTAATTAAGCTTCATCATGCTCCCCGCTGATTCTTATTGAGAGCTAACTTATTTTACCAATTGTACCATAATTATATAAATTGGTTTCCGCACTGTCTCTAACAATTAAACGCGATAGTTGACTGTACCTACTTGATGGTAGTGTTTAATATAAATAAACGTTATATAATAGGCCCCTATCTATAATATGTAGGTATTTTCGTACGTTTTATTAGCACATCGCTCGTCCTGAATCGTGTATTATCAATGTATTAGTGTGACGTGTATGCCGAGTCCATCGTTTACTGTATTCAATATCATACCTTTACATTATTGAGTATCAGCTGTAAAAGGCATTAAAGATCTAGCTATTCTTTCTAGTAGTCTACGCATATCTGAATACGTATGCTAATCAGCAATCTTCTTTTATCGTCCTTCCCAACGGTTTTACATTGGCAAATAAATAAATATATTTATAACAAAATCATAGAGAATGCCACCGACATCTTTTTGCATCTGACTACCATTTTATTTGATAGTACGTAATAATATTATGTTAAAAAATTCAGCTATGCTTTCGCACTGATCTCGGAGTGAAGCATAAACATAACGTATACCTGGTTATCATTCCACGCATAATCGACTCAAAAAGGGGCCATTGTTCCGTTTTTGTAGCTCGCTACGAATATACAGCCCGATGAACTTGCAACTTGAAGTAGGCATTGAAGATATAGGTACCTATATTTCTTAAAGAAGACTAAATATCGCCTGTTTATGTATAAAAACGTACTTAATTTACGTTTCTTAAAGTATGACTGCCTCGTTGGTCTAGTGGTCGCTAAGCGCGACTGCTGAGCAAGAGGTCCTGGGTTCAAATGCCGGGTCGGGCAAAGTGTTACTGAGTTTTCCATTAGGTAATGCTCAGTAGCAGCACGGAGTCTGGATGTGTGCCCGGTTGATGGCAATAGGCTCGCCCCCTATTACATTGGGACTTACAACATAACTGGCGAAATGTGGGTGTACTATATGTACACCTCTGCCTACCCCTTCGGGGAATACAGGCGTGATGTTATGTTTAATGTGTGTTCTTAAAGTATTCATACAATTCTGGAGTTACACAATGCACAATCTTGTACACCCCGCCGAACTAATCACGATTGTAAACTAATTTAAAAATTTCGTTCCTATGTCTAAGGACATATAATATGCATGAGCGTCCAGTCCATTCCCGGTTTTATATCACCATCAAAACATTACGAGAATTCGTACGCCTTTCCATTTAACGTATCATATAAATCGGTAATGGTATAACCTTGGTGACTGAATTATAACAAGTCGATGCAATTGTTCCAGATTTAATTTATTTAAACGTGTATTTATTATGTTATCGTCATTGTCCTTGCACATGCACGTATTTATGTTGATTCATATACATACATTCATACATTTTGTTGTGTTACGTATTATGAAACACACTTTTATTGCCTTTTTATAAGCTGCCAATCTAAAATCAGCCCAATACATATACCTACATATAATCGAAATCAGTTTTCCAACGTTGTTAGTGCGGTTTCAAATCATAGATTAATTGAGAGTTTTACGCTAACCATTTAATTCTATCAGTTTATAGATACCTATCTTTTAAAGTTATTGAGATGTCGTTAGTTTTATGTGTTCCGTACTTGAATAGCCAGCCTCTGGAGATTTTATGTCGTTGCTAACATTTACAGTATAATGCTGTGTAATTTTCTCCGCCGTCTATGTTAATATGTGGCGTATTAGGACGAACGTGGTCGTGTAATATCATTTTAAAACTAGCTCTTCCAGTGCGGCCCACTCATTTAGTCGTGTCCGCCTCCGGCTGTGTCCGTGAACTCGGCGCAAGAGCATTCAATCGTAAACTGTGACATTTTACTGACATTGCGCTTCTATCGCTCGTCTGACATTTGTAACCTGCTCCAACCTTGTATAGAACTTGCCTTGTACGCCGCACAGGCTTATAAATTAATAAGTTTATCACTACCTTATGTGCCGGTTAGATCTCTCCTCTAATACCTTACGTAGTACCTATATCTACTAAGCGTTATGGGTTCAAGTGTGTGAATTTAAGCACACAGGCTCCTAGAATAATGGGATGGCATTGCCATGTCAACCTTCAATTAACTTAGCATCGTCGCTTAGTTACCCTTGTGACGTAATACATATGACCGGTTTACGACCTATTTGACATGGTTCGTTCACCGTAGTACTTACATTGTGAGAAATATAGTACAGATGCGGTTATCGCGAGTTTATTTTCTCGTTTTGCTCTTTATAAAGAGCTAGCTGACGCACTCGCAAGGAGAGGTCGTTGACCTGCACGGTTACAGGCGCGATCGCTGCACGGACAGTTTGTGACAATTGCAACCTTGAATGACAGCAGGCCTATAAATTCTCAATCACCGTTTCTAATTACAATTTCTTAACAATATTACTATTTTTTTTAATAAATCAATCAGTTTGAATTCGATATTATGCACTCGGTATTTAAAGAAACAAAAATATGTCTGCTGAAAAAGTAATTACCGCTTATCGACCTGTTGATTGTTCGATACTGCAAAAGGCGACAACCAATATCTTTTATAAATGATAAAGTTAGGAAAAGCCACTTCGATTATAGATGATATGACTAAAAACTGACAAACCACTAGGTCTAATCACGATTTTAAAGGACGGAAAGGTATTGAAATACCCAACCAATGTAAACAAAAACAAATCAGGTCGGTCAAGGTCAATGGGTCCAGTGACGCATCCGAAAGCCCTAGCCCTAGTATTGCGGGCCTAAAATCTCTCCCAATCAGTAACAACCGGTAGGTATCTAATTAAACATGATTTTATACATGCAGGTCGGTAAGTATGTGATAGTTCTACTATCTTGTAAAAATAGTAGAAGCTGAAGGAGTATCTTTGATTAACTGCAATGTCTTATCTATCTGTCAGCAAAACCATTAAATGTCCATTAAAATGATCCCTAACGTGAAGCATTCTTAAAAACATATATTCCTGATCACCATCATGACCTAAGTACTAAGGCTACTTGAACTCGTTTCGATTACGATCAGTCAAATGTTGGCTTCTGGAGTTTTCCACGAGCGCGATATTCATGAACAAAATACGTATATAATAGGTATATGAACAAAGTACGCCGTAGCAAATATACTTTGAGAAAAAGAACCTTTAAATTGTGCAAACAATTGAAATTATAATGATCTTAACCAGACAGAGAATCTTTGACCTTTTGATGAAACTGCCATTCTTGTAAAAAGAACCAAACATAACAGTCACAATAATATAAAAACTGATTGACGTAAAATGAATACCATTCACGGAAAGTAAGTAGAAAAGCGAAACAAATGAAAAGTTGTTTATAAAAGCTAATGAAAAGTTTTTATACGGCTGCTTGCGTACTAAAGATATTTGTTAAACGTGTTATGCGTAATTGTTTAAATGTATACCAGGTGTTTTTCAAAGGCTCATTAGAAAATGTTGATTTTGACTGTACTTTAAAATGGTCCGTTGTTTACGATTAAATGGTTGGATACTCTTATCTGTTCTGGTATATAAACTTGGTTAAACTAACCTAAACTACCTATGCATAATTGCCTATGTAAAACATATGTGAAATTTTGAAATTGTAGCATTTTAGATACATTTTATTGTAGTTCGGTTTATAGAAATTTATTTCTTATAAAAACTTTTAGTTAGTATGCTCATATGCAATAGTCCTTTGGCTCTTATCCTAGTTCACGCAAAAATCAACAGCTTAGCACAAAACTTGTCAACTGATCACAAATAATTACTAAAAAGATGAAAGGAATGAGAATAAAAAGTTGATTGAAATTCAAGGGATTTGAAATTACTGTTATACATAGGTACTCCATGGATCAGATAAGTTGAGAAGTAGATGTTTCGTCATCGCCATTAATGAATTTTATGTGACGTCGCCTCTCAAAATTTTATAAACTGTAGCTTTTTATGAAATCCTCGCTCAACCATGACAATTGCTATTACGTTTTAACAAGCATATTTTCAAGGTTGCTTAGATGTGTCGAATTAAATGATGGGTATTCTATTAATAGAACAGGCTAAGCATAGTTAAAAACTGATTGAATTTATAATAGTTTTTTTGTAGTTAGGTGCTTATGATTCTTACACGACGCCCCCACTGTCTGTTGTAGACCAGTGTAACGTAGAAGTTTTTATGGCACAGTTAAATATGATTTGCAACATTACGATATCGATTACTGTATAAATACTCATAAGGAGACACGATTTTTTTGTGTGGACAGTGAGAACGCGCTCTTTGGCTTATTGTGTTTCACCGTCAGGTGGCTATCAGTCCCAGATTCTCACAGCCCCTCGGACGTGGGTGACGTAGCTTCATGTGGATGCAACAAGTGGACGCCGCACGCATGCGCGCACTCGCCCGGCGGCCGCCGGTCTCGATGAAAGGAAAACTCTGTACTTTTCCACTACAAAATCTATAAGATTATTTCTTGAAAAAATAATTTTGTTTTGTTTTTGCGATTTTATTAATGACGACTTAGAGTTTTGTAGAAGGATGAGTAACAGCGTTGTCTAGACTGTTCGAAAAATTATAACTATACTTGTTCATAGGTTCTTAACTAAAAATAACTTATACTGTAACAACATTTTTTTATTTATGAAGGTTGACTCCTTATTACTATTAGGTAATCTTAGGTGTCTAAGATTCATTTTAAAGATTAAATGGCAGGACCATGTTCCTAATTCTGAGGTCTTGCGACGTTCTGGGATGTATGGAATGGAAGCGATACTCATGCAGCGCCAACTCAGGTGGTGTGGACACGTCCTTCGCATGGAAGATCACCGTTTACCCAAAACCGTCTTCTTTTCTGAGATGGCAGAAGGTAAACGGAAACACGGTGGACAGCACTTACGATTTAAGGATGTGTTCAAAAGACACTTAACTGCTTGTGCTATAGATCCGAAACGTTGGGAGGAGCTTGCTGTACAAAGGTCATCTTGGCGCTCTACGATACATAATAAAGTTAAACTGTTTGAGTTTGAGCGACTTGCCACTCTGGACACACAGCGCCAATTACGTAAAGAAAGACCTAAGACCTCCTATACGTATACATACAACTCTTCAGGCCAACTCTATTGCAGTACATGCGACCGTACATTTAAAACTAAGTTCGGTCTAGCGAGCCACATTAGGGCTCATCAAAGAAGGTAGGTAATTTCAGGGGTCGCCGTTGTCGAAATCGACAAGGAGGACTATATACTATTAGGTATAAATATTTTACCTGAATATAAAATATTATATCATGTCATAAATTCATATAAAAATATTATGTTAGATCGTAATATAATAGTCTCAAAATATAAGCTGGTTTTTATAGGCCTCAAGTATAACAAAGACGTCATCCCTATAATGACATTTTTTCGTTGGTTTTAAATTTAAACCTTCATGTGGTTTTATTCCAGGCTTATAATAAAGAAGAATAACTTTTTTAGGGCTTAGCTTCGAGAGATTAATTTGTCAACAAACATTGAATCAAATCAAACTTATTATTTAATTTAAAATTAATTTGTATTAATATTATTATGAGCACTGATAGCCGAGTGGCATGACCGTTGGACTGCCAAGACAAAGGTTGCAAGTTCAAACGCCGCGCGCCGGCTCGCACCAATGTGTTTACAAATTCACGTGCGTACTATACATTAGTTATCAGTTGCTAAAAACGGTGAAGGAAAACATCGTGAGGAAACCGGCACACCTGAGAGATTTTGCAACGGTGGGTAAAGCCATGTCTGAGGCCTACAGGCGGTTTAATCTCTGACACCAGGTTGTTTATCAACCATACGATAAGAAGAAGAAGAAGAATATTATTTTATTATTTCGGCCATGGTCGTCCCACTGCTGAGCAAAAGCCTCCCTTCCTTCCTCCATTCCTCTCGGTATTAATGACAAAAATATTTATTATATTATTTGTAACAACGGATCGCCTACGCCTCGAATGCGTAGCCCCCTTATGATGACTCATTTTGTTCGATAATTTCGATCGCCTATAAGTCACCATTCAAGTAAACCTAACTGTATAACTGTTGTCCATGCTACCTAGGTATTCTCTAAAAATAAGTATCGCACCCCATTATAACGTGCTATCGGAAAATACAATAAAAGGCGGAATTATGCGTGTAGGCAGTTAGGCACTTGCATGCTATAGCGTGTCATTAGGTTCGTTTTTTATAGTTTTAATCTCTTAAATACATCATGGTCTGTCTTTGATCGATGGATCTGATAACACATTGTACCTTTTTGTAGGCACAAGTACCACTGTCACTTCTAAAACATCAGGAACTAAAGAGCTTTAGGAATACATAAATTTCCCAATATAGATGATCTTCAAAATATAACACCCTAGTCCTATCCTATATTCTGTTTAAGCCTATTGATTTCTGGTCTGTAGCACAGCTTCGACCTTACACGATTGTATTTCAACTTGCTTAAATATTTATAGAAATCTATTTAAGGATTTGGTTCGAGAAATTTATTATTCCAATACAGAGATGGAATTTGCCTCCGGTCGACATCATAAGACGTATACAACCTTTACCATCAAATATTATCATTTATAAGACTGATTATTTTACAAATCTTTTGAAGTGAGTAAAGTAAGTTAAAAAGTACCAGATGTAGGCAGTTGTAAGCGTGTAGAGCCTATAACAAAAAGTAACCGAACTTTTTGCTGAGCGATCTTAAGTTGTGCGTAGCTACACCAGCCAGTAACCATTATAGCTTTTTATGAGGTCAATAGTACTCACCCAATTAAAAAAACGTAAAGTGAAGTAAAAATAAAAGCGAATCTGTTGTTAACAAACTGTTAAATCTAGAAGGCGTACGAATGTCACAGGTTGTAGCCACGTAGCAATTACACTGAGACTACCTGACGATTACGTAAACGTAGCGTAATTAAGTTGCTTTATTTTATCATCATCATCATCATCAGCCGTAAGGCGTCCACTGCTGAACGAAGGCCTCCTCCTTTTAGAAGGGGGGTTTTGCCATAATCCCCACGCTTGGCAAGCGGCTTGGGGATCGCAGTGTTGGTGGTCAAGTTACAGAAGACGCTGCTGCCCATCTTCTGGGTTTTCCCTTAGTCGCCTCTTACGACACCCACGGGAGGAAAGGGGGTGGTCAATTCTAGGCCGGATACCACACGGCTTTATTTTATACCACTGACGGAATACAATGATTACACGCCTAAAGAACTTTAAAAGACATACGCAATTTTTTCTACCGTGCTATATCAGCATTTTAGAACGGATATTGTTAATAATAATTATTTTTACACCAATATTATGAATTCCATAGGTACCGATTTTTTACGATTATATTTGATACATTAATAGAATATTCTAGTTATATAATAAATGAGTAAAATATTTAAATTCTAAGGAGCATGATGTAAAAAACCAAGCATTCCTAATTTATTTTTAAAACTAGAGGTGACCATGCTGTTGAGAGTATGCCTTTACAAAATTCTGAAAATAAATATTATTTTAGGATTAATATTTTGTATTGTGTTAATTTAAATATTTTCTAAAAGAAGAAATTATATATTTTTTAAATAGTTTGTGTCATTTAAGCTCTTCTGGGTTAAATACCCTTTATTCAAGTGCACTCAATATTATCATTAATTTTCCTAACCTCTAATTATGCCTAGTTTTATCACAGTGAAGCGTCAGTAGTGATGTAGGTATCGCGTGACTGTAGACGATCATAACAAATTTGTCGATAGGTATCGTACCAACCTAAAACGGTCCCATTCAGCTGCACTGATTGGCTGCTAATGTCGACAAGATAGTAACTTTGATATATCGGTAGGGAATTCTAGTAAATTATAATAAATCATGCATTTTAATTTGGCTATCGACATTATATGGAGTTCGCGGGTTTATGTTTGGTTAACACGTTACGGAAATTTGTGTAAAATGTAAAAATTGTCGTAGATTGATTTGATGCATTATTTAACATTTCACTTAAACAATTTGAGTAAACTCCATGTACTATGGATGAATTTCCATGTAAAAGACAGTAATAAATAAAATGTGGTGCAATTTCCCATCGTTTTTTCCTTTTATATTAGAGCTACGAAATCGATCTATGAAACCGAGTGCTACGAAAATTAAGGTTTCTATTTCAACTTATTTATTAGACATTTCCGAAACTTCTTAATTTGTACATAAATGCGCACGTTCATACAATGCTATTTTTATTCCGGTGGCGACGTTTGCAACCCTTTGCAGCGTTCATGGTCACGGGCAGACTGAAACGTGTCTGGAGAAATAAGAATAGATATTGCGTATAATTATACCTAAACATTTATATCTAAACTATTATACCTCTATAGATACTTTACAACAGCCTGTATAGATTCGCAAAATATTGTTAAATATGTGGTGCAACATAAAACAAAACTTAACACTTTTATGTCAGTGGCTGAAATAGTTAAAAATACATTCATATAATTGCACTTTTAGTCACCAAAAAGGTAGACAAGGGGTCCCCCCATAACACGAGTCTATACGCCCATTTTGAGTCCCATGCAATAGGTGTATAGCGCATTGTCATGAACGGACCCACACCGTGTACGGGTTAGTACCTAGTCAAAAACGTACCTATATACAACTTATGTTGTATATAGGTACGTTTTTTGTGACAAGACACTTTACGCAACCATTTTATACATAAATCTTGAACACACTTCTTCTATATTTACTCTGTGACACGGTTATTCGAACAGGTGTCCAAAATTCCGATTCTTAACTTATAAGGAAATTCTAAAATGCTTCAAAATAACTCTTCAGAAACTTTGGGTTCGCGGAAAGAAGTGAAATGAATAATCGTATTTACGAATTACATCATCAATGTTTGTAAACACCGCCCGAAGGATATTATCGGTCAATCTATTTTAGGAGATCGTGGCCTAAGATTTATTTTGCAAATAATTTTATTGTTTACTTAATTTTAGTCGCGTAATAATAATTGTGGTGTCGTTATTGAGAGGCTCGTAGGTACATCGTTATCGCATAGATTAGTCGATCGAAGGTTAAGCAGCGCATGCCGGTGAATACTTAGATGGGTGATCATTCTTGAAGTTGACCCGTTAGTCTCCACACTTGATCTTACTTTTGATTGCCTTTAAATTTGTAATTACTGTAGTTATTAACCTTTCAATAACATAAACATTTAGTAAAGGTGTTCTCATTAATTACATTTTAACACAAATCTGAGATCTCTAAGCCAAGGTAAGAGTGCCGTAAACCGTCGAACGTAATAATACGAGTGAATGAATCGTAAGTAGTACAATCCCTAAGAGAAAACCCTTAAAGTTGTGTCTATCTGTAATGGCAATTTGTAATAACATTTTAAAACAAGTAATTACTTAAATTAAAAAAGGTTTAGACAATAATTGCTTTATCAACAAATTGTCAAAACAATTTTAACCTGCCTTTTCCAGCCTATATTTAATGAAAAGTAGATTATAGGGTTTTATTTTTTATATGTAGGTACCCAAGGAAAATAAACGGTCAATTTTGAAAATAAAACTTTCAAAATAACCGCGTGTGAGTTTGGCATATGTTTAGGCTGACAAGGCTTTTAGGATTTTTGGCTATTACCTTGACACTTTTTTATTAACTTTGATATTGTTTAAAGCTTAAAATTGGATATAACGTAAGTAGCTTTGAAATATCCGACTAGGTAGCTACTGATTTATATTTTACGGTTTGCGGTGCTTAAGTTGATAGGTACCTATAAAATAAAATTACAACACTGGAACTAACGAGAACACAAGTTATTAATTTTGGCTTGAAGTTGCACCGGCCGTGGTCACACGCAGACTCGGTCGAAACGTCAAGTAAAATTAAAAACTTGTGTTCGCGTTTATTCTCGTGTTGTAATTTAATTTTATTATCATCATGCAACGCGATAGTTAAAAAGTTAGTAGGTACCTATACCTCATAAGATATGACTGCATAATGTTCAGGAGCCTGTCATGTCGGTTTCTTAGCACCGTTGAGATTCGACGACAAATGATTATCTACTAGAGTTCACGCTCAAATGCCCCCCACCGCCTGAGCGTAGATTCTAATAGCGAAGGTCGAATTCTTTGCCGTCGCGTGTAACGCAAATTAAATGATTGAAGATCAAAAGGTACGCTCTACTAATGCTATTGTTTTCAGTCTAATATTTACAAAATAATGTAGGCCTATTTCTATGAACTGCGTTGATCGTACGCGCTCTGCGTACGGACGTACGGTAGAGTACACGTTTTATCCCCACTGTCACATGTACTACTGCCACATTTTTTTATCTATGCCGCTTCCAACACTATAAACGATTAAGTAATCTGTGCCTACGCTGAAATGATATGCTTATTCTAAATAAATTCATACGCATCGTATCGTTATGATAGGCCGTTGACTTGATATTACAGCCAAATTCTTATGCTATTCCGGAGAGCGGAGAAGTCGGAACGGCAACGTCGCAATAGCCGCACCGGGGCAGTGGGGTCGCGGGAGGGGGGCGACTAGCAACAGGCGCCTCGGCCACGTGCTCAACGGCCTTGCCACTGCCGCAGTGGAAGCTTCGCGCCTTTTTAGATACGTAATACCTAACCTAAACATCTAATCACATGCTCCGAAGTTACTGCTTGAGTTGCGATACACGCGATTCGTATTTTACTTACGTTTTCATTTGTACAATTTGTAGCACCTTTCCCATAGTATTTTTATTAGGTACCAACTAATGTGAAGTTATGGGAAAAACATTCAGTGGCGGTCGCGTCGAAGTAGCCGCAAGACGCTCGCGAAATCGTGGCTGCCTTGGTTTGTTTACATTTTGCATACTATCAGCTTGTCAAACAAAACAAATATGTACCTAGGTACTTACCTAGCTATAATATGAAATATCTAACATTAGAAATGAGGCTGTTATGTAGTGCGCAGTGCCCTACGGAACCCTGAAGGTCGAATAAACTTGCCGAGTCGGTTTTCTATTAATTTCTTTTCAATACTGCATATTGAGAGAAACGTGTTCCATTATGCATATAGGAACTTAAGCATAAACCCTACCTTTCAAGGCAGGCCGTTTCAAGGTAATAAATGAAGTTATAAAAACAGTTTTGCTCTCAAAATCTATCATTTGTAGGTAATAAGGTCATGTTTAATGTTGTCGTGAACTAATCTAGTATACTGGTTGGCATACGTGATTATTAGGTTTGCTCTATTACATCATCAGGGAAATAGGGCGCAGTAATTCCTACTCGGTCCCGCGGCGAGCGAAGGTCACAAAACGTTAATGACTTCCGTGTGGAATCCTATCTACATATATAATTTATATGCGTCGACTGTTCAACCACGACACGATTGTACAAATGTATACTATAGTAATAGTACGCGGGTGTCAACAGATTATATGAAATTTGAAACGTTAGTTTTATTTCATGCGTTTTTATTATTTCTTGGCAATGGTATAAGGATTGAAAAGGTTACTTTAAGTTAGAATAACACTCTTGAGTTAATGATGTAACGTAAAGTTCTCGTAGAGCTATCTTGTAGAGCTAATGTAGTTAAAGTAATGATACAAAGGGATAATCGAAAAAAAAATCCTCAAGTATATAATTTAAAGGATCATGATACAAAGTAGGTAGCCTAAAACTACATATTATTAGTATTGTTTCCACTTGAAAGTCAAAAATTACGCTACAGTGAAACTTATGAAAATAAGCTTTGCCACTATGCGTGAAACAAGATTTCTAAAGAATAAAATAACCCTTAGGTATATATGTATACAGGGATATACATGGATTTAGGTATTAGTAAAGTTCAGGTTTTATTTATTAACCTGGACTTTTTGGGAATCATATATGTAATACTGAATCAACTCTACGTTAGTAAAGCGAGGAATTAGTAAAGTAAAGTAGTAGAGGTAAAAAAAAACAAGTTTATTAATAGATAAGTAACGTTTCACTTGATTAATATAGGTGTGTAGTGTGTACTGCACTTTCGTAAAGAACAAAATACTAAAGTAGGTATATTGTCATTGGCCTCGACTGAACGATAGCCCATACAACGATAGATAAGATAGCAATAATCTGGCTACGTCGTACGATTACTTTTATGAATGTCACTTGTATTACCCAAAATCTGTCCGATGACCGATAAAAACAGCAACAGTTCAGAAAAGAAAGTGAAAATAAAAATGAAGAAGTAATAAAAACCACGTTTCTCTGCTTTCGTACCGTAGCCAGTAAGTTGGCAGACGCAGTTACTGTAAATACACATTGCACCAATAAATTTCGGACGGAGATAAAAAATTGCACTCCTGTGACGCCGTTTTATTCATCAAATGCCTTTGGAAGTAAGTTTTATGCAAAACTTGTGAAAACGTCTGCACTCTCCGCTTGGCTGTAGTCCAACTGAGAGGGACTTGATTGAATGTTACATTTTTATAATTATTACGCTCGATCCTGTGCTCCTGTAGATTAAGCTTGTTAAGAAAGGATTACTGAACGTTTTATTATTTATGTATAAAAATAAGTGTCTTAATTGCCTTATTTTTCTTTTAAATAGTTTTTGTTAATACTTTTTACTCTTCACTTTTGTGTTTACATAATACGTAGCTTTAAAATTGATGGACTCTACGTACTAATCTTTTTCCTCTAGAAAGGGCATAAATCTTAAATTCTATCTATAATGGAATTTTTAAATATCGAGTAGAAAACAATTGAACCTCTTTACTCATTTATTTCTATTAATGTCTATTTATTTTTGTTTCAGGTAATTATCAACCGTTTTCATAGCTGCTTACGGTCAGAATGATTCAAGCAAAAGGAATTTATTATTTGTAGTGAAAGTAGGAAATTAAATATGACCACGAAACTTTTCTACCCAAAAATATTGTAATATTTTACAAAAAGCTACGTCAAAAATATATCTAATAGGAGTTACGACAATAAAGAGAAGTAAAACGATTGAATAGCACATCCATAATTATCTCCCGTAGTCTTATACTAGAATTCTATATTCAGGGCATCAAGCTTACAGAGATATTCTGTGTTGATACTAAACGCTGCTTAGTTCTATTAGCAATACCGGAGATGAGCGTGTGTGCTGCACGTGACATGCATATACAAAAGGTTAATTCACCCATGTGCAAATAGTTGCGTGACCACAAATTGAGGAGGCTCAGTAGCGTGTGACCAAACAGGTGATCTCTGATGCACTGACTATTGTGTAGATAGCACTATCATTACTACCTACTCGTACCCGGTGTTATTATAAATGGTAGCACTAGATCCAAGGATCATATATTAGACAAATAGGTAAACCAGATACAACATTTTTAGTACATTCCAAATAATCACACAGAATTACGATAAAACTATTCTTCAAACCCAGTCACATGATCCGGAAACTTCATTAACTTCATCGTTGTTTAAAATATGTACTCTTATTGTTAATATACAACTCTATTATAAATTAATCTTGCGTACAAGAAATTTACCTACACGTAAAGTATAAAGTTATAGTAACTGTATTAATCAGTGCTAACACTATGAAAGCGATAGTGAGTTACTTTACTGCTTGTTTCTTGGAAAATTACGAAATTATCTTACATTCCTAAGAAACATCACGCTAGTGGAAGGGCAGCGATAATTATATAAAATTAATTTCGATTTAATTATATGTTATGATCAGTACTTCGCGAATAATTTTCAGCTGAATATTTAGCCTTAAATTAATGACGTAATTAGCAGGAAAAAGATCAAGAGCCTTGAAGAGCATTAACAAATTAAGAGCGTTTTTAATGTCTGAAAATCGTACGCCGGGAGTCGGTTGTACGGGTACGCGAAGCATGCATCGTACTAAATGCATTAGTCGAATTAGTCCACTGAGGCATGGCGAAAAATTCAATTTGCTTTCAACGCTGTGCAACCGAGAAAAAAATGAAGCTGGTCGGTAAAAATTATATCCATTTTTCCGGGTAAGCCGGTCCGAGAATAATAGGGGTACGGACGATTCTCAAATCGGATTAATATTCGCCTTATAGGGAATCGTTAATAAGCTATCCTCAAGATAACGAGGATTAAATAATCGGCGGATTACTGCATGCAAAAGATAGCTATTCTTATTATTGCAGATTCTTCGTAGTCTCTGGTATCGTTGCATTAAGACCCTCTTACTAAGTAAAATATTTTCGAAGACTGAGGAAAAAAAGGTTTATGTAGGTACTTGTTTAAAGTTTTATATTCTATTGATATTATAGTATCTGCAATATTTTAAGGATCTCTACAATTTATACTTTCAATGTAGCCAATTGGCTACATTGACGTTTACTTAATTCACTGTAGCCAAATTTCATTTGATCAATAACACGATTTTGGGACTTTTTAGCACGTTTTTTAGATAACGCTACGCTAGCTCTATAGGTACCTAGTAGCTATTAGATTCAATTTATGCTGACATTGGAAAAAGCTCTTAAACCCCACGCTTTTAGTGAGCGTAAAACGAAATTTCGAAAACTCTATTTCATGTTTCTCATAGATCGAAAAGGGAATTCTATATTTTTTAATAATATTATCGTCCTCTACTCGTATGTACTAACTAATAGGCAGCAGCGTATTGTCGATTGTGTAAACTAACTTTTTTTATTCCGTTAGTTATTATACCGAATCCTCAAATAAGGTACAGAAGAAAGTTCTGATTTTTGTTCGTTCTTAATATTATTTTCTACATTTAACATACATTAAAAATATTAAAATAGACACATTATAACTGTTATATAATATTTGTTATACTTCCAAAACATTAATAATGACATAAACACTACAAGCTTCGCCATTATTCAATTTTAGGCAACAGCTACATAGTAGGAACACGGAAGTGTTATACGATAAAAACCTTCAAGGATGTAAGCGAACAGTCAAAGGGCTAAAAACCGGTATAACAAAATGAATTAAAGATTGAACAGAAAAAATAAAAGGTGTATTTATGATATTTAGTTGAAGCCATTGTTGAGGAGTTTTTCCCATTCATATTCGAGATTATTGGTGGATAGGAAATAAGCGTAACGTTAAGGTACTTCTGAGTTTTTTCTCAACAATTATTATGTTGATACATATCATAAACACTTTTGCTTTTATTCTGGTAATTATACCTTAGCACAATTAAAACCAAGAAGTCGCTAGATTCGTAGTTTTTTATCCAAGTATTAGTATATATTATACAACAGCATTTTAATCCTAAAGGTTTGAATTCGATGGGCGGTCTATAATCGGTAATAAACAACAGACATTATTGATAGAATAGGTGTGTATGTATCGTCTTCGCTTAATTGTATGTATGGATTACGTGGGATATGGTGTTGATAGAGTCAGCCGGTATACAATAAGATTTTACTTTTATTTACTTAGGTACATATTATAATCAAAATGCCACAAGCAACTATGTTTGTTATAAGAACAGCTTCTGCGCCCTTTTAGTCTATCATAATATTTTTGTGTCCTCCATTTTCAATTTATTGTCCATAACAATCTTCCTGATAAATGGGACTTATATTATTTACCATTTAGATGTATATATAAACCAATCTTCTTATTAGTAGTCTGTGTTTGTGTCAGCACACTAGATTACAAAGGTCAATGGTTAAATCATCGTTTATAATTCATATGATAACGTTATTATCGTAGCCGGAGTACTTACATGTGTTCCCAGTCATGTGTATAATTTAGGAATTCTAAACATTATATAGAGAATTAATATTATGTACATTATTCTGCGTAGTTTAAAAAAAGTTCAAATAATCTACTTCTGCGTACTACGTAAACTGCGAAACTTCATGTCATGTTTTTCTTTTAAAGAATTTCGGCTATGAACGCAGAAAATGTTTAAGTGATACTAGAACTCGTAACTTGAATGAAGGAAGTATGTAGTTAACGTCTTGCGCTTGAGCATAGAACTAGTTATTTTGTTGAAAATTAGCTCTGGCAACTAGCCTAGTACTTTAGAAAAATACGCATCAAAGTAGAACGTTTCATAATTAGCTACAATCACTACATATTCAATAAAATTACAAATGAGATCGAAATGGATTTGAAATACTTTAAAAATGTTACTCCTATATGAAGCGATCTAGACAGTAAGTAATTTTGCACCGAGTTACTGTTATTTATCCATTACAATATTTGATCCTTTCAAAAGTTTTAAGCGCTAACGGTTCAATGATTTTGTCGTCAATTATTGCAGCGGCCAGTATTAAGTGCCGGAGAAAGTCGTACTTAGAAGTTCGTCAAAAAGTTGACTATGTAACAATTGATTATGTAAAAGTAACTCAGGTCCTAGTTACGGTATCCAGCGTACCCTCGAATGCCAACCGCATACATTACCCGCAGACATTATGCGGTTGAAGCTATAAAATGGATCCCTTGACGTTCTAAGGATTTTACAAATGCGACTAAATCTAAAACGGGCTTTCAACCGTGATTCTTTATCACTCCGTCGCGTTTATATCACATTACAAGGTTACCCCATGATTTATGATGATTTTTCTACTCTTTCCCGTATTTTACATGTTTATTTTCAAGGCGTCCCGTTAACGCGTACATGTCGTAAATTTAACGCAATAAAGTTTACATTTACATAATAATTTGGTATAAATCCTATATTTATATTCGATACGCTTATTTTCTATTACGTTTTTGTAGGGAGTAGGAAAGTATTAAAATAATTGAATTCGAATCATCCCCATTTCAGTTTTATGATAAGAAAAAAAAAATATCATAAATGTTAATAAAACGTGCGAACATAAAACTAAAATTTGAATATCGTTTTCTATTGCTTATATCTAACGTTATTCTCATTTTCTTAGTGCTTCCTAGTTTAAGTGTCATTTTTATTCAATACAAGTTGTTGACCTTAGATCTCGAGACTCCGATTCTGATGATCGATTGATTACAGGGCTATCACACTTTTAAAGGGCAATATCTGGTATCTTTTGAAGTAGATATAAGTACTGATAATGGAGGCCAGTAATATATCAAGGTTGACGTATAAAAATGACTAGACGCTAAGTGATTTTGTACCTCGTGTAGATGCAAGTGATGCACGCGTACTACATGCGATTAACGACGAGCATATGCACGTGTTCAATGTCGGATCGTCGACGTCGACGCCCGCGCACTACTGAGCCAATGTCACCTCCCCAACCTTGCCGAGGCGGGTTAATCTTCAGGTTGATGACCGGTTTTATAGATTAAATACCTACAATTTTGCACGATTTTTAAACGGAGTCATCCGAAATATGGTGCTTAAAAAATTCATAAGACGTAACAAAAAAAGTTGAATCTTCTACCTACCGTTGTGAATGAAAAAAAAAGAAAAACTCAGCATTCAAATTTGTAATTTAGTTAATGTTTTTTGGTTGCCTGCAACTGGTTTTAGGTAATTCTCACCTGGATAATGCAAAATCTAATTGACAATTATGAATACCCAAACCGACGGGCATAATAAAGCGCTGTTGTGGTGGTACACCACAACTTACTATGTTACTTAGGTTTAGGTTAGTTACTTATTAATTTATAATTACAGTACTTATATAATTACAGTACTTATTGTCAAAAGTTCAAAACAATTTTTTTTAACAATGCAGAAGTAACACCTTATGCAGATGATGGTAACAAAATCGTTGGTAATATAAGTACGAAACATAAATTATTCACAATTTGCAAATTAGACGGTAACGTGGTGATGGTGATGAAAACTCAACCCAAAAACGTAATCTAGCAAATAAATGAATATTCCATTCTATCTATGTCAAGCATATAAATCCAACCTAAATGAAATATAAATCGAAATATTATGTTTATAGAACATTTTTCTAAAACCTACACGGAAAAGTCGAAACGGGAAGTCCATTTGACTTTTCCGTGTGGGTTTGAATGACTTGGATAAATGATTTTTGACTAATGCTCAAACACTAATTCCCTGACGTTTAACGTGGGTGTGACACTGTAATTGACACCAGATATTACTGAGAATTGTATTCCATTATTTATTTAATAGACAGCGTCTGCACTAAGTGCTTTACTATTGTTGGTTTGTTTCACATCTCTGTCATGATTAATCACATCTATAAATATCTTCCTAGCTTTATTTCCATGGCGATCTAGGAATGCAAGAAAAACGAAACACATTAGTCATTTACCATTCAACGCGTTAAATTAATCAACTGAGGGAAACTGGTTACAACGTTAATCTTAGACATTGATCTAGCAACATAATTATGTACTTTCTTATCCATTAAGTTTTCCAAGTCATATTCTAGATCGCTTTGTTTAAAGAAACGTACGATTTTATAAAGTATACCACATGTTCACCTTCTCGTGTTAAGGCAATGTTGGCAGCTTTTCAGAAGTTGCAGAGGCCAATCACCTTTGTTATCTTTAGGAATACCAGATAGGCCATCCAGTGTTAAAAATACCTTCTATTTTTCTGGAATTAAGCTAATCTGAGGTCCTCAATATTTTATAATCGTAAGTTGTAGTTTATAGTTATATTTAGTCTTTGTCATCGTAAAATTTGATTTGACAACTGCAATTGTAAATTAACGACTATAAAATGAGAAATGTAACAAAATTCGGCAAAATTTGTATTTACCCCGCTCATGTCTACCATATTTTATAGTTTCCTCATTGTGAATTGTGCTTACCATTAATACATGCAACATATTAAAAAACAGTAAAGGTATAGAAAATACACAGACTCTAGTGTACGATGCAGAAACGTCCAGATTTATATTTCCCGTAAGTCGGGTTAGGTTGATGCCCTAATGTCAATTGCTTTTAAGGCGGAGATCATACCACTTAACTCCATCTTAAATGTTCAAGGTCAGGCAGACCTGTCAAGTGTATATACCTACCTATACTCTATACGGCCACCTTAAGCTATACGTAATGATATGTGGAATGTTGCACTCGCTGCCGATTTTTTGCGCGCATCGTCACGACCGTAGAGTCAAGGACGTTCGTTCTTCGGTTAAATTCGCCCGCAATCGGTTGCTACCGGCTACTGTATTCTAATTCCAGACTATTAATATTGAACTTAATTGCGGTTTTATTGTATCATACTTGTATTTAATGAAGTGACTATTATGTACCTAAATTGGTGCTTCGAGACTGTAGGTACAGTTTATTAATACCTGTATTGAAATTAGTGTGGATGGTTTATGTTTCAAAAAGATGTTAAGTAATTGAAAGCCTAATTATTGAATGACCGTTTACTCTGCCTAATTTTACATTGACTCATGTTAATTGAAATTAAAATAACGTTTTTGATTCCAGTCGATTGCCTATTTGCCCATTGCTGACTGTTACATCAGTAATAGTTTGCTGAACTTACAACTCTTAAAGTACAAAGCAAACAGCTCATCAGTACGCACAGTGATCAGGTTTCAAACCGGGAACAAACTAGGATTAACATAGAACAGCATTCCAAACGGATAAACTATGCATAAAGATGTACCTAACAAAAAGACAAAGTAAGGCAGTGACTTATAATTAAATAAGTAGTTCACTTTATAAATTCCAAGAAACCGTGAACAAAAACAAAGTGGTCTACGGACATCAAAATTATTAAGTTGAAAGGTAGGTTTTATTGAAATGCCGGTGGGCACGGATAATTTCCACAATTAACATGAAGACGTGGTTACGAATGCATGCTCATGTTACATGCAGCGCGCGCTAGACCGGCCGCAATTTGCATTAGCCACTCATGTCATAAGAAATTAGTCCATAGTGGATAAGCTCTTCAATTCGATTGAATTTTTATTTATTTAGAATTCAATAAAAAAGAATTGTATCTAATGTACAATATATACCTGTACTGTGTATATGTAGGTATCGGTTACCATAGCACTCATTATAGTGACAATGGACTTCGTTGATATACATATATAGATTTAACATAAACGTTTAATATTACTGACAAAATTAATTATTACAACGCGACGACCCGTATTTTATTCTAAAACGAGATTGTAGAATTTATGACGCATATTTATTTAAGGAATACCATTTTCAGAGTTGACGCGTATATATTTAAATGTAGGTATGTAATCGTAAATTATTATTAATTATATTTATTGGATGACCAATACATTATTTTTCCCTTTACATTGCCACATCCGCGAGAGCTCACCACTATTTATAACTGCCATGGATGTTGAACAGTAGATGGCCGATCGCAATGTATGCAAATGGTCTGGTAGTTCAGGTACCGAGAAAATCTTTAAGTGCCGCCGACTATTAACGAATAGGACATAAGCCCGGATCTTGAAAAAAAAGCTTTATTTTACTACCGTTGCATTCACGTAGTACGGTCGAGATTATTATAAAGTTAAATAAAACTAAAAGTTGTTTGACTTTTAAAGACTAAACGGAAACCAAGAGGCTTTGAAGTAGGTACTACCTTCCTAATATAAAACTGCGTAATCTAGGTATTAGATCATATATAATACCACTGGCTTTTAATCTAAGATGTTATATATATTTACTATTATTATGAAATATTTAATACTACTATACTACGGTAATAACCGTAATAATACTATACTATATTAGCTACACGCGGCCGATAATAAAAACCTGAAGTGACTGTTTTTCTCGCTTAAATTTACAATCGCTAATAAATTTGTTCAATTTAAGTTTTACTCATATCCACAGTTTTAACTTTTATATGAGAAAATGACAATCGTATAAAATCGGGAGTTAACATAAAAATTTACACGGAACAAGAATAAAACCGTGCACGCATTTGCCCCCGAGTTGAGCACAATAAAAAGAGTTGCCATATTTCGCCAAGTTCCAACTTGTTATGATCAGAAGGTAGAATGCGATCTCCGATGTGAAACGCGCGTTGTGATTGTGTAAACTTTTAAATCGCGATTCTGTAACTTCGCTGCAAATTCTCGTCAATAAAGCACAAATATAACTAACTAGTCAAGTTTGGTCCGACTAATTTTAAAAGCGAAAATTGTATGACAGAACTTTACAGAATATTTAGCGATTATGTTTAGCAAGCATTTTTTATTTTATTTAAGAAATACACCAACATTTCGTTTAACAAAATATTTAGTACAAGTTCTTATATACATATAATTTAAAGGTGTACATGACATTCAGTTGAGAAGCATTAAGCATGAGGTCGATGATCGGAAGCTACTTCTCATTATTGATGGTGGCGATTTCGGACAGCTTGTGTGGTCTAGACTTTAGCTCGCTAAGCACGGAACGCATTTAGCGTTCTCTTTTTAAACTTTACTCAGTTTCTTTTTGCAGTTTGTCGAAAGTTTTCCTTCCTGTAACATTTTACCGTAGAGCAGTTTCTACGGGGCGATCACATCGAGTTAATAAGTTCCCGTTTCGATGGCTCCTACGTTTTAAACTTTTAGGATATGAGATAACAAGCTAAGAAAGGGAGACGCCGATTTGGCTAAGTCCACTTTAAGATCTCAGTGGATTACGTTGTTGCCTTCGGTGAATTGGAAAATCTTTTCTTTTAGACAAAAGCTCGTTATTATAACAATGTTAACAACTTTTAAATAATAATGTTTGGAGTATAATACAAAATTCATAGTCTTATGCTGCGTCCTGAAAACTCTGGAATAATAATACCTAAATGTACGACATGTATGTGATGGAGTTTTATCGTATACCTATACATATTACTGTCATACTCATTACAAATTGACATCTTGTTAAATTCGCTATTCAATAAGTTAATCTAATTAATCATATACCTTATTTAATTTGTTCGTATAGGTAGGTTCTTTCGTAAAAGTTATTACAAACAATCGGAACAATTGCCTATAAAATTAATACATTTTACGCGCAAAGTTCGCTATTTACTAATTCACATAAACATCGTAAATTTAAATAGCTCCCTAAAGTCATCTGTCTAACATTTCGCCATTTTGTTATATCGGAAAGTAAGTTGTCGAAATTTCGTGAAGTTTTCGCGGAAAATTCCGAAGTACTTCGGCCGAGACGACAGGCGCCGTCGGCTGACGACAGCCGAATGAATGAGCTAAGGATCCAAAGATCTACTAAGGGAACTCGATTCTTATACATACTCACGTTCCTGCCATCATATGGTTTTGGCTTTTCCGAATACTCGATTTGTGATACACATCGACTAGGGGAAATTCACAATGAATTTAAAGATTATAGTAGTTAATAATAAACTTTCATGAGATTCGAAAGGTATCCATTATCATTAGACCTATTTCAACCCTAACTTGACAAGCCAATTAAATAGAGCTAGGCGGCCTTGCTACACCTGTTATATTTTAAGGGGCTTAAACATAAACATTTTATATATTGAGACTTTGGTCTATGCTTTATGCTTTAGTGATATCTTGCAGAAAGTATTTCTTGTTAAAACTTTTGCAATTGTATAAAAGTAAGTTCAACCAACTAACAAGTTACATACATCAGAGTATTAATATTTGATTTAATTTGAATTATTTTACTGGATAAAAATGTTTGCTGGAAATTTTCTTTGAAAGGAAAAAGTCTCCCTTCGATGGGTTTTGGAGGGGTTGCCGGTTGGCGAGAATTTTGTTCTCGCCAACCCCTCTGTAACGTCAGCAATGACAACTTAATTTTCATGATTTCTCCATATTTCCATCCGAACGATTGAATTCGGTCGGTGGTTTTGTTACACGATAGTTTGTTTCGTATAAAGAATCTAAAATATTGCTACTGCTTTGTATCTATGTAAAGGGAGAAATAGGCTTGTGTAGCAGTAAAAATTGTGTCAGTAAAATGCACGTTTATATTCGTATCTTTTTATCTACTATCAATGATTGCCATTACGATAATGACAATACTTAATACAAAATTAACGGATTTCACATAGTCAATCTTCTTAACCGATTCACGGTTAAAATCTTCCAATTACTAATCTAATTTAACAATTCACCTGGCGAGTGAAATTTGGCGCCTGACCGACTTTCATATTTTTTCTTATCCACACCTAAAGTATTCTAGAACCTAATAGTTTTCACCTATTACCGCGGCCGGCCCAAATTTATCGCTTTCGACTGTTGATTTATCTCTAAGCGGACCGGATTAACTACCGCTAACTTGGCGATAGTTAAGACTGCTATCTCTGGTGTTTCAGGGCGAAAGCTCTTTCCTTTTATCTAAATTGGTCCGCTACCAATAAAGATTCTCCGACGACTGTCGTAAACCATTCTCCCCATACGCTTCATTATGGGGCAAACTTTCAGATATGATGGAACAATTTTATTGTCCACCGATGTCGCGAGATCTCTATCGGTAATGGGATTTGGTGTCTTGAATTACACTGTCGCTATCGGACACTAGTTTCAGCAAGATTTAAAATGTCAGACAAGTTGAAAAGAGCTAGTCTGCAACATTGTGTATCCCGACGGTGGTAGGATAATAGTTTGCTTTGCCCGAGTAAGTCGCGTTTTGCATAAAGTTTGTAACGTAATAGGATCCTTTCTTTTGTAGAATATTTCCAACTTTAAATGTTTAAAATATTTTTGCTATCCAACTGGTTTTCTTGCTTATGTTACCAGTATACTGAACCCACGCAAACTAAAATAGATTTTTTATTGTCATTTGGTATTTATTCAATGAATAGTAAGACGACCCAATTGGCGTCGTGGTGTTTGGAATACCTCTCCTATGAAACGATGTTCAATCCCCACACGGAATTTACATGTATGCTTAAATTTGGTATCTCTGTAAAACCAAATTTTAAAATTTTCCATAAGTTATATTTCCAAAACTTTAATAAATGTTATATAATAATAAAGGAACTATTGATCAATGAAATATGTATAGTCAAACACATGCAAGTAACGATCAAAACTTTGCCATCAAAGGCCTAATTCAAACCCATTACCGTTTCACTCCCTAATGGAGAATAGATTTGGTACGCCAAGATATATAATATAAATCCTGTCCTAATTGAATTTGTCATAAAAATTGAAAGTTTCCCCGCTCAGGACCCACATTTCACAGCGTAGTTTCAATCCATTCTTCTTTGAAGGGAACTTCTAATTTATCGTGAGTGCTAAGTTCGCAACGACTATTCAAAATACAAAACTTTACCCCTGTTTCACCTAGGTTGACGTAGATCGTTTCATCTGGGATTAAATCAATCGGGTTCTTGTTCATTCGGATACTTGCGTATTTCTATGTCGTTATACGTATGAGGACGTAAGTGTGTATTTATTATTGTATTGCCAACGAGTTCTAAAGAACTGCACAGGTAATCGATGTATGTATATTATAATCCTAACGTAATGACTATTGCATTGTTTCAATGTATCAAGTCGTCGACTTTCTGTCATTCTATAAATGATCTTGATCAGATTGGAACCGTCTATACAATGCAATGATAAAGATTGATTATAAAGCTACGTATTTGGTAAAACAAATGACACCTAGAAACGTTATTTATTATGTTGAGTAACTAAACAGTACTAACTCTAAAAGCGGTTAAGAAGCCTTAAACCTAAAATGTAAAGGCTTTACCAGAAATCTAAAGATAAAACAAGATACATAGTTGGCACGTGCCATAAAAATCTAAAATATCGGCCATTATAATTACTAGGAAGTGATTTTCTACCAAATTTTCCGGCGCCACTTCTCAAGAGCTTTAACAAGTTGCGCGGCGGCGTCCACAAACAATAAGAAAGTAGGATATTACCTACTTTTTACTACGGGTAGCACTCCAACATATATTTATGGCAGCTTGTCAATGACACTATGCCTCCTTCGTGTAACAAGGATAACCGTCACCGTGGTATATTGGTAAATTTACTCACGTGTTCATATTCAATAAATTGCGTGTATAAACAAATGTTTATACATGCAATTTAATTACATATGTATATCATATTATATTGCACCTATTGTTATAGATAATAGACACATATATTTATCAATATAATGCAAAGGAATCATTTGTTTTAATGGAAAACAAAAGTTAATAATATATGCCTAATTACGTTTTATTGATTTATATGGATTTACATAAATCAATAGTTGATAGATTAAAGAGCATGAAATGAGACTTTTGTTAACTATTATATTGATAACAAACTACACATATGTAAGTCATCACCCTTTAACTTCTTGAGATCTAAGCATTTAACAATAGGTCATGATAATTCAGTTCAAGTCTAGTGGTTGCAAGCGCGACTGCTGAGCACGAGGTCCTGGATTCGAATCCCGGGTCAGCCAAAGTCTTATTGGGTTTTTCCATTAGGTGATTCTCAGTAGCATCCCGAAGTCTGGACTTGTGTCTGGTTGATGACAATAGGCTTATTACATTGGGACCTGTAACATACTCGCGAAATGAGAGAGTTCTATATGTGCATTTCTGCCTACCCCTTTGGGGAATACAGGCGTCATGTTAAGTATGTTGTTAAGAAATAAACTAGGATACCAAAGTTATGAATAGAATAATAGACGACATAGAAAGACACGCAATATAAACATACCTACGAATAAAATATTGAATAAGATTCAGATAAGCAAATTTTAAGGTATGTACGTCAATGGATCCATCGTAAAAAGTTTAGCTATTCCACGGGTTTTACGTATTTTGTCCCAATTACCAGTTGAAAGAGTGCCAGGCCCAATAAATCAGGGGTCCTACCTACATATTCCTGTGACATTGTAACTTCGCTACACTTTTATACGACAGAACTATGTCAATCTAACTTTTAAGATTATCACTTCCGCGTTCGCCTACACGCTACCTTACCTGCTTGTTCATAGGGTTGAAGCTTCCGATAAACGAGTTTTATGATTATTAATTTTCTTTTTTTTATCGCTTTTCATGTTATAGGTATTGTGACCTGTAAAATATCCTTTTAATCCTGTTATTGAAGTGCTTTTAGTTATAAAGTTATTTTTTGTTGTTTAGTGATATTATTTGAATAGATAACAGTCTTTTGTCGTACCTATTTCTGTCTCTGACAGCAGGTGTAAGAAACTTTTGATATAAGGCCTAAAATTACTAGGAATACAACCATACAAATAGGCAAACTTACATTTTATCACCCGAAAAATATAACCTTAGATCTCTTTGGCATTTTAGTTTTACTTAATACATAAAGATATTACACCCTACTGGTCTAAAGTCACGACATTACTAACATACTTGGGAAGTTTTGTCAATTGCATTTAATGTGTAAATGATCGGGCAGCCCTACGTGTAAGGCTACGATCCACCGTTGCAATGCTACGCTTTACTTGTAAGTGCTACGATTTTTCTATTATGTCAATTCGATCTACGTTTAAATTGGCATTTGCAGATTTAGGTTATTAGTGTAAAATATTATGTATCCTAGAGAATTGAATAGAGGTATGTGATGTTTCGTAATTAGGCAGTATTCCTTACAAATATTGAGGTTTTGAAAAAGTCTAAACCTAAAAAACAACTCTATAATTCCGTTGTAGTTCCAACTTTTCCACTTAATTTTATAGTTCTGGTTGTTTTAAATAATAATTTATAAATACAGGTAAGTATAGTTTTTGGTTCGCATAGCATAGCGCCGCAAGTGGAAAGTGAACTCAAACTAGTGGCGTCGGTGTGGCGCGCGTTTCCCCCCGCTACCGAAAAAAGTTGCAAGTCGATGGGCGGCGCCGGCGAACATTCAAATTTATCGATTGTCCCGCGCGCCTCATTACAACATTCCTCAAAACTTACCCACTCACCAACTTAGCCCTTTAGCCCCACCACTATTGCCACATTACTTTTTATACCCCCACCGATGAAGGCCGTTTTTTCATCGTCAGTTATTATTGTCTGTTAAACTTTAAGTGCTTGGCGGCTAACTTTCGATGTCTTCGTGATTTACGGCGAGCCGTTTCGAAGTGTTTTATCGAGCATAAATGTAAGTTCGCTACTTGTTGAGACTGAAGGTCGAAGCGGGTTATGATCTGAGTATTACTGGGTCAGTATTTTATAGGCTTCTTCAATGCGTTCCCAAGTGTCTATATTCGTGAGTGTCGTATGGTTGAAATACGTTAGCTAGTCTACTCGCTTTACAAATTGCTGTGAGATATTCATACGGTGAAAAGCGTTCGTAATTTGAAATAGTGTTAAGTGGAGGAACGAAAGCTATATATCTAGTGAAGGAAGGAGCGATGTCGTCGAACAGTAGTTTCGCATCTGCGGGTGTGGGGGGATAGTGAGGTGGGGGGGCAATGATCCATTAATCTGGCAGAAGCCCATGTGGCGCCACCGACGTACCTGGCGACGCGACGCACGGACGCCTACCTAACGACACAGATCGTACATTTTCAACATGTGCAAATATAGATAAAATAAAAATTTATTAAGTGCTGCCCTACAGACACATGGAGTTGATATAGATTGAGACCAATAATTCTCATTTATAATTTTAATCCTAATATATAGACTGTTGGTAACCATTTTGCCTTAAACTTG
Source organism: Abrostola tripartita (assembly GCA_905340225.1). NCBI lineage: Eukaryota > Metazoa > Arthropoda > Insecta > Lepidoptera > Noctuidae > Abrostola > Abrostola tripartita. The sequence goes on from HG996494.1 coordinate 7,048,996, forward strand.
CGGTAAATTTCTCATATTAATTAAATTGCGAGACATACTGAGGACAAGTTATATAAAACTATTATTGGCAATGCCTTTCGAATAGCTACATAGGTTATTAAAATTTCCAGACTCCTAGCCTATGATAATACATATGTATAATTGTATATGGCAAATTATACCATAGATATATATGAAACGGAAAATATTAAACAATTTTAAAATATTTTACAATTGCTAAAATGCTTTAACTTTATTACGTTAATTACACATGGTACCGCTATTTGCGTATTTACTAAAAATATATGTTATTCAATAGGAATATGCCTTCATTCCTTCATTTTATTTCCCAGTAATCTGTCCTTTCCCATAAATATAAAGTCGGTAAAATCGTCTGACATGACGCATCTACGTAATAAGTCCACTAGGCGTAGTAGCGAGCTCTTTAACTACCGTTGCGCTACTTCCACTCTCTCGTGATTCCGGATATCATTCCGGGTAAGGCTTTCCGTCTATTTATTGCTCATACGTAGTACTACTGACTCACATGAATACGAACCACGACCTTCGTACTAGGTTAATGACACATTATTCCGCTACTACGAAACCTCGTAGACCCTCTACGCACCAATAAAATCGTATCGCCAATTTATAGAAATTTTGATTGCGTGCTGATTTTCTTATAGAAATAAAAGCACAGTCCCCTTTATAGAAACGTAGCTCCGGTAAAACGGTATGATAATTGTGGCAATTTACGGAACGCAATTCACTAAGTGGAATATTTTACTTATCCTCCAGGCGTTCCGCAAGGCACGACTACCTACCAGCTTATACATTGAGATGTATTGCTAGCATTCATTACTGTACACGCGTTGTTATTAATGTGTATAGGTAGTAAACCCATGCGTTGACGCCGACCGATAGTATAGTGCATGTCTACAGTGACACGGTGTGCGGAGACAGTTATCTGTCAAGGTGCCCGATTTTGGTACAGATAAAAACGACGCGCTAACTTATCGTCCATTCCCCGGCTGAAATACGAGCTCTTTTCTAGTTGGTAGAAAATTTGTATGCGAGCATGTAGCATGCAGGGAGCATCGAGTTATAGCACACGGAAACAGTGGCGTCGCCGCCACCCATGCGCGGCAACTCCGACGCCATATTTCAATCGAGGAATTGACACATAGCTCTTTTGTAACGAAAACTTTCGTGCGAAAACTTCAACCTGGCATATTTACTTAAGGTATTCTTCTCGAAACATACCGATAGCTCCTTGACGAGTGAAAACTTTTATTCATATAGATAGGTCATGCTCTAACCGGTGGAAGTTTTCACATAAATTGGCGGTCATTCGACGCGAATATGCTGACTGAGGGGGTAACAAATATGCCAACTTGGGTTGTTATAACAGCGATATGTAAGTTCTGTGATACTTAGCCATTAAGTTTATGGAAACGACGGTCGAGATTACATCACACTTTCTGAAAGCTTTATGTAATTCTTCTTTCTTCGTTATCTCAAGATAGGTACTGGAATATTTTTTTCCACTTATTCGAGTATTCCCATTCGTCTATTAATCAAGAAGACAGATTTTATGGCAGTTGTAGAAATTCATCTTTTGGTTCGAAAAACGACTGAAAAATTCGAACGCAATCTGTCAAACGGCTCCCTAATTCTAATTTAATTAGCGGGGAAGTTTTCACGCGTGGGAGGCGACCGAACGACAATGACGCGTTAAAATGATTAATTTTTGTAGAAGCGTCGGCGATAGTAATACCTACGTTCCCGAGTGCGCCTTTGGAACGGACGATTAATCTTTCTCTTTGCACCATTGTACCACGATCCCGGTATTTTTTCTGTCTTACAATTCCATTAAGAAACTGCTACGGTTAGTTGGTACTTCACAGCTCTTCCCACCGTCTCATCGTTAGGCCCATTGAAGGATTGAAAAGGTGTTTGCGTTCAGCCGCGGCAGAATAGGTTTCCCCTCGGGTTTTTAAAGTGTTGTCTCGAAATCACTTAGGCTTCGATAGTTATTATCTGCCGAAAATGAAATGTTTTAAACTTCCTTCGTCATTCGGTAACAATGGAATTCAGAAAAATTATACAGTCATTCCTGGTTCGTTCAATTGAAAGATACCATTTTATAATGTTTTGTTCGCTGTTTAGATCTGTTGTAAGTTTATACGGGGTTCTAATTGAATCAAATGCGTTACAGTGCATTTAAAACTAACTGGTATACTGAAAAATATGTTATCATAAAATCGCACTGCAAGGCATCTTAGGTGGGGTCAAGAGCATGATGAGCAGATGTCGGATTTAGATCTGGGAACTCGCCAACTGTTCCGGATTCGTTCGGTCTTCTTGCATAAATTAAATTCGCTTTTTTTTGTTTTTTATAAAATACAATTACACATGTTTGATTGTAAAGCATCAAAATAAACTCGCCATTAGTATGTCACAATGTTTATTTTTGTTTCGCTAGTCATGTCAGTAATGTTGGTTATGTAAATGATATATTAAAAAAATAAAACGTTGCTTTCCACTACTTAATATTTTCTATGGATGCGCTTGAATGAATATTAATAATTGGATTCTAGAGTGAAGAAGGTCAGTACCTATAATATTTTAATTGAGATCATTTCCAATTCACTTTATAAAAAATGAAAATGGTTTTGCAGCAAGATTAATAATAATATTTAATAGCTTACCGGTAATTCAGACATCTGCTGGTTTATGAAAAAAGTCACCATTGCCATTTACATATAATCATTCCCATTACATATGTATTTGGAACCTTTATTTTTTGAGTTTTTATTTTCTTTTTATTGAAATTGTCGGTATCTTTCCATTCTTTTATGATGATCGATTACGCGCGCGTTTACCTTCCACTTAGTTTAATGCTACTTAATCAATTATTTATTGTAGAGCTCTGAGTATCATTTTATTTTTAGGTTCATCTAATTAACTCACATATATCGTTTTAAATTTATAAATAGGGTGGGTGCCTGTGCTATTCTAGTACCAAACCCATACACATAGGAGAATAATGTATAACTAAAAAAATCCTACTAAATGACATCTTTATTCTTGCTTATAGAGACCAAAATACGATGCATATACCTACGTTTACATGCTTTAAAATTCGGAGAAAAAGGGTATAAATTCTTGAAACTAAATATATTTGCTTGTATAAATGCATTGGTCATGCCGCGGTAGTGTAGAGTGAAGTCACTGGTCCTAATTATAATTCGATATCGTCGTTGCACGGCGGAGGTTATTCCGTTGATAAGCATAACTACATAATATAATTACCTAGGTGGTTTTACCATAAATTAAAATTATTACCTTTACCTATATTAGTAAAAATACTGACCTGATTAAGTACGTAGAAGGTCACATGGAAGATCCTCGCGCGTGCATGTAAGATTCATGTCTGGAAGCGAGGCGGTAACGGGTGATTCGATTGGCGTTGCTATGTCGCTATGTAAGGGATTTAACTGCGTTGAGATGCGGGATCCGATCCCCGCAAATATTTGCGTGATCGGCAAAGTTCATTCGTTCGATCCGTACATGTGACTTGTTAATGACTTTAAAATGCACACACAAACAAAACATTTTCCAAGGGACAAATTAAAGAAATATTTACGGCACAGGTGAAATGGTATCTACTTATGCAGATAAGACTTTTAAAGAAAGATTAACGCTGCTGCTGCACTCAAGTACTGTCATTTTGTTGCAATTTTGGTTAAGTGTTCATTGCATGTTAACAAGCCTAGTTCTGGCCGGCAGCATAAAGTTTAAACTCAGTGGATAGCCCGCGGATTGAGCTTTCGATTGATACGTCACTTTAGGAAGGCAATTTCATTAACATTCATAATTGGATTTGTCATGTGAGTTTATGCTTTTGGTTTTTTTCCAGTGCTACTGGTCAGTGCAGTTTTGTGTTAATTTTGGATTTGTATTCAATTATGCGAACTTGAGATGTATTCTTAGATATTGTTTATGAGAACATTTTGTATATTTTAAACGACTTTATTAATTTAAGAGGTTATTTAATATATTAAATTATGATATAATAAATAAGATGTCATCTAGCCAATAACTTCACCTTTATTATCACAGTTAAAGAATGTTCTGCTACATTTACTTATGCCGTATTTATATACACTGACCTTAAGGGTACACTTAAGGCTGCTACTGTTCACATAGTGCCTGTTTTCAGGCTTACGGAGCCATAAGGGGTGCAAGTAGAGCCTTCTATGGTGTCAGTACCTTATTCTAACTGTACGAATGACGCACCCTGAATAGTCAACCCCGCTACGAACTAGCCGACTTGCTAATCTCTATTCAACGGGTATATCTATCTTAACCGTATTTTATTATATAGCTCATGCCGACACGCAAAACAGAAGAAGCGACTAACATAATCTGCTAAATGGCTAAAACCTCGCAGTAGTACCTCTGCATACTTTAGAACACAAGCATAGTAGTATAGGTACATAAATGTCTATTGAAAACATGACCCCTGATCACAATATTATAAATTAGATAAAGGAAATATGATCGCTCTTGGTCTACGGATCACGGACTTTTACTAGGACGTCAGGTTATCAGGAGCTCTTGTCAGTGATTTAATTGATTGCTATTATTGCCCGACCTTTGAATGTAACCTGCCGGAATTTTTACAGCGCACAACGTGCTTATAGGATTAGCGAGAGATCATCCCGCTGATCAGATTGCTCGACGTAAATCTATGTTTATTTTTTGCTGGTTTAATTTCTGTTACTTACGTTGTTTTGGAATATCTTTTTTAATACATCTATATTCTATACTTTTGTGTGTGTCTTTTTTTTCATAAGTTCACGTAAGCTGAGTACCTATTTCTTAATACTTGTAAAAATATTTTAAGCTGTTTGAATAGCGAACCGAGTCTTAAGCAGGATTTGAAAAGTTCCTAATAAATGGGAATAGGAAGGTTGAAATTTACAAGCACCTACAGCCTATCTTTTAAACCATGTCAGAGAGCAAATCCTTACATCTGCCAACCCTTTCTCGGCACATAAGTAAGATGATAATTATACTCAAGATAAGTTCCTACGAAGTATCTGTTCTAGAAAAAATACAATTACAAGCCCAGTATGTTACTTCCATAAAACCAATACATTTCGTTAGTATAATGTACTAAGTAGGTATGTAGGTATAGTGTAGATATCTCCTACAAGTCTCCTCACCTTCTTTTGTTGGCAAGGTTTCCGTTGCATACGTCTATTCTGCGTACATCTTACACCTCACCACGGTCGGGACATTAATCGGAACATTAACGTGATTTATACGGAACCCAGATATAAATCCAAGAATCCGCGGGCTCGAGCACGCCTGTCGAATTATTCTTATTCTTGCGTAATGAACGAATATTGTTACTTATTTGGAAAACTTTTTGATAGAATAGTATGATGAAAACGAAACGTCACATAAAAATATGTCCGCTCATATTTTTACATATTTCGTAGTGTACCTAGAGGTAGTATTATTAGCTGAGTTTCAGTACTTTTTTTTAGTCAAATAAAGTAATTGTTATTTATAAGTTTTCTATCAGATAGAAGCTCTCTATTTATTTGTATAATATTGTGTCTAAAGATACAAATTAAGCATTCTCACTGTGATCTTAAACTTTGGCAGATAATTAACAATTATTGTGCACAAATCCAGAACAATTACATTCATTTTACGAACTGAACCATCCCAATTTATTATCAAAAGTTAATTAAATGTATTATGCGAGTATTTACTTTTGTAAATGCGTGACGTGATTCCAAATATCTTAGAATTTCTATCAACAAATATGATTTAAAATAGCTAATAAGTAAGATGTATTGCTGTTTATTTTATAAGGAACTTGAGCCGAGACCAAAAAGCCATTTTGTTCACTACGGCGTCGCCAAGTTGTTCGCCTACTGTTCAACTTGAATATATCTCATTAGGGCAGATTGACAGACAAAATTTTGATAACTTAAATGACACAGGTGAACCGACAAAGGATTCGTAATGACGTATTCAAATCAGGACGACAGCAGGATCCGACCTCAGTACAATCGAATTACGAAAATTCCAATGTTTTATTAAGTTAAACTTTGCTTCGGCAGCTCTAAGTGAATTTATTCCTACTTAGTTATCGGCTCAGTAAAAGTCATCTTGCTAACGTTTCTGTAAGTTGAATAATTAAATTTGTCACTGGCGGTTGACACGTCACTGGATTTTCTTCCAAATTTCTTGGAGCCGTCACGTTTGCGGCTCCCCCTGAGGCCGACGCCCCTTATTGTGTAATTCCCGATTCTCTAATTTGAATTATTTATTATTTGATTTCACACTTCAGAAATATTTCGATCGCTTTATATTTTTTTGACATCTTACTAATGGAGGCTGATCTTTTTGGGTCGATTGGACGATGGACGATTAGATCATTTACATTTAAAGTTACGCATATAATATCAAATAAAGGTCAACCAGGCTATATATAGGCTATCGAAATGTATCTTATTTGATTAAAAAGGTTTTCGTTCGTTAAAGACCGTTAAACTAGAATAGTTAAATTAATTATTAAGAATCATCACCCATATTCTCATCACATTATGCACCACTGCATAATGTGATTAGAATATGGGTGCTGAACACTGGACGCAAAACATAAAGAATATAGCAACCCGTGTAAGTCAATGTCGAAAACTCATGACGACGAATTTAAATTAGTTAAACAAAATGGTGATGTTTTTAGGGGTCATGTTCGTACAAAAGTTGTAAAACTTACACATGTTAGTTACAATTATGAGTGCAACTTAAGAGCTACACTTCATATACGAGAAAAGTGAGTATAAATGAAAGGACACCAGGTTAATAGTTATAACGTAGGATATAGGTATACCGTACGCGTGTACGGCAGCTTCCATAATTTCATTCATCTAATAACAGCACTAAATATTTATATGCGCATACATTCGGCAGTGACGCATTGTCTGAGGACCGAGCGAAGGACATTCAGGGGGGTATCGGATTTTACACACATAACTTAGTTACAAGTGCCGAATATGCTAAATAAAATAAAATAATAGTGATTGGATGTTTCCGAAATTACCGCTAAATAGACAATGTTCGTGGGGGAATCGTGAGCACTAAAAGAGCCCGTCGTAGGAGACGAAGTTAAAATTAGTAGCTTCTTACACAAGTAAATACGTATAAAGAAGAAGTCCTAAAGGATAAACCATGGTATAATATTGTGAACATATAGGTAAATAACGTGAAAATAATAGATCATACTTTAAATTCATACTAAGATTATTTCTGTAAGAAATGTGTTGCAATATCATTCTTTGTTTAAATTATTACACATTCGTTTCCTAAAGCGCGCGCACATTTGACTTTGAATAATATCTATTAGTTTCTTATAGATTGGATCCGGTATACTTTTGTAATACATTTAAATTCAGTTTGAAGGTCCGTTGTATACCTATCCTATACGCTGAACATGTCAACCTGAGAGAATAATCGCGCTGAATTATTCAACATTGCGTTTTACCGTTACTCCGCTTTTCTACGTTTATTCTACCCACATTAAGTACCTCTATCTAAGTGAAAACATATACATACAAATAACTTACTTATGAATTTTAGAAAAATGCCGAAAACAATATAGATATGATATTTACTATTAATTTATTTCAATCATCGACATTGTTGTTAGTATCATAGAATTCCATACATGTTATCAACACCGGTGAATTATTCAAACAGCTCCACGTCGAGATACGTACATTATGCGAAGAGTACAATGAGACGAATATATTTTACAACTTTGTATAATTCCTGTTTACAACAGGCCCGTAACCAAATCTAAGTCAACTATTATATTGAAACTAATCAGGCGGCTCAATTCTTAGCTATAGCCCTTAGAAAACAAGCGAGGGCAATAAAGAGCGGAAATCATAAGCCATCGTTCGATGATTGCGTAACGCTATATAATAGCGGTGGAAATTCGACAAAATTTAAGTCGGTGGAGCATTAAAGGGGACTGTAGACAGCGTAGACGGTTAATTCACCCCATAAGGGTCGCAGTGGCGCCAAAGATCCTGCCGTAGACAAAATTCTAAGTACGATGTCTTGCCGCCCCGGTTTGTGCGACACGCTTGTCGCGATGTTCATTTCACAAAGTGCTGGAATTGATACAGCGCGAAATATAAAGAATTTGAAGCGTACTTTTGTAGTACTGTTGCCGTCTAATAGTTGCGTACATAATTATTAAAGTTAATCAATAATATTTATTTTACCTAAAGACACATAAAGGTACATCGCGTAAAATTTAATTTATTTACTTGCTTAATAATTAAAGTAAAGTTCCGATACAATTGAATTGCTGTAGTATAAATTATCATAATATGTACTGCCGTGGCATACGAATTAATGTGAATTTGACCTATATTATTAACCTGACATGTGCGGCATTCACAAGGCTGTGAATGTAACGTTGCTTCAGTGTCATTTAGTAACACTAGCGATATCTACTTTAAACCTTATTTTGCAATATGCGATTCCCTTTTTTTCATAAATATTATACAGACACCAATTTTGAGATTTATAGTTGTGTACAAGACACGACGCTTCATGTCAGATTATATTCCTCGCATTCTCTGTACAAAGTACCACATTCGGTACCCGTTCAATCTTCAGTGGAGCGTGGAGAAATACGGCCGTATAAACCATAATATATACCGCCCAAAAAAAAAACAGGTAAATTACATGAAAAGCTACGTACGTGATATCACAGTAGCAGAAAATTCGATTAACTTAGTTGCCTGTCAGCAAACTATATATCTTTACTGCCCATAAATTATATTCGTGAAATTATTATATCGGATACATTAATATTGAGGCCTCTATAAATGGTGACTGAGTTTCACCCGTATCTAAACCTATATTTGGCAATACAAATAAAATAACAACTACACAACTATCCAAATTAAAAAACACTTTCTATAATTCGTAGAATTTCGTAGATAGATATAAAACCTATTCGGATTGTAATAATTCTTATAGGTTTCGAAGGTTTTAAAACAACACAAACCAGTGAATCCAACTGATCACAATTTTTCACGTTATTCTCGCTTTGAAACTCGAAACTTCGCGTTGCGAACGGGTCGAGATTTTATACAACGCGTGACAGGGGCGTTCGAAGATCAACGCGAGCTTGTCACTTTTATAGCTCAAGTAATTCATGGTAAGGGCTCTTGGCGACAAATCCATCAAAGTGTCGACAGGCCATTTGTTGCGTGTGTTTTCACGCTTGATAAATCGCGGGAGTTGTCCACATTTACTGGATTTATGTCCCTGACCAATTGTTGTACATCACATAAACCTAATTGGGGGTATTTAATGTATGCTCTTGTAACTATATATACAGATCATTTCATACTTGGATTTGTGCTTCTAAACCATAAATTATAAACCTACAACAATATACCTACTAACAAATCTATACTCGTCAGTTTTCAGCAGCCATAACAAAATATCGGTAATATCACAAAGGTATACCAAGGGTACCAAATACGTTGTCTCCGATGCGCAAATAAAAGAAATCGTTTCTTTCATACATAAAATTTGAGTGATTTACATAGTAGACAGAGGTATCCACAATTTATGCATTTTAGCTGAAACGTTAAAATGACATTTTTGTCAAATTACCCGTGAAAATTCTGTCGCAGAATTTATTTCAAAGGTAAATGACGTTGTTCTTCTTGGTGCAAAAATTAATTTCAGTATTCCACATATTTATATGGAACTGAGGGTAGTCACCATAAGTGGCATTTCTCACGGGCTCGCAGATATTATTTATGGACTGTTTTATAGCTAAACTTCATTCGTTGCTTGCGGTCGCTTTTATTCCTTCGACGGGAAAAAGTTGCGAGATTTTATTGCCGGTGTGAGATAGGACACGTTATTGCACTGCGAGTAACTTTTAACAGTAGCGGGAATTAAAATAGTTATTTTTTGTGGTCAACAGTGACCACGCTCGGTTATCAAAGGCATAGTTAGAAATCATATTTTTGTTTGTTCTAATTAAGTGAATTTATTTTATCGATACCTGGAATTACTTTAGCCGAATAAAATATAATAGGAATACGCTTCATAAATTTATTTAAGTATTGTGAAGTGTAAACAGTGTTTAACCCATTTCAGGTGTTAATTCAGTCGATAACACAATAAACCTTCAAATACAAGTCGGACCGTAGAACTGCCCTATAGTAGGTACTCTTCCTCGGCGCAACACTGAGTGAACTTGACTTGACATTTGACAAGTGTTCAGTGCTCATAAAATACATCTCTAGAATAAGTTGAACATTTAAGACAGATAAAAAATAACCTTTCGTAAATTACTCTTGATGTGATTGTAATACCTAATCCACGGCCAATGAAACGTAATTAACTTTATCAAATAATTTGCGGAAAATCGCAATTTTTTCCCAATTTTATAAATTCTTTCTTTTTATTGTGATTCGCGTCGGTAATACTTATTGTAGTGCTTTGTTTTTGTGATTATTGCGTGCTGACGTAACAATTGTTGCTTGCAGAATTCGATTCGGCACAACTTGTCTCTTCACAACCGTTTCATGCGGGTGCAGAACGAGGGTACGGGGAAGTCATCGTGGTGGATGATCAACCCTGACGCCAAGCCGGGCAAGTCGGTGCGACGGCGAGCAGTCACCATGGAGTCGTCCAAATTTGAAAAACGGAGAGGCAGGGTAAAGAAGAAGGTATGATATCGCTTTAATGGTAGCGATGTCTTACAATGCACATTCCTTTTTACGTTTACATAGTTTTAGTTTAATTTTTTACACTTAGCAGTAGTTTTTTAATACTATTAACTTAGTTACTTTATTTGAATCACCGATAACAACGAAACTTTCTTAGAAAATACATGCATGAAATGTTCCCGTTTGTAATCGTAGTTGTAGAAAATTTATTAATATTGCCTTGTATGATTATTTCTTTATTCTATCTTGTAGTCATGATTTATCATAGGAAAATGTTTCATTTATAGGCTGAAATATTAAGAAATGAAGCAACAGCCGACGCAACACCGAGTCCCAGTAGTTCAATATCGGAAAGTCAGGATATGTTCCCAGAGTCACCGATGCACAGGTATTACCTTCTAACACATTTATTTTTATCTTAGCGAAATGTTCTCAGCTTACAATAGAACTTTAGACGATTATTTAGAAATGTAGTGTAGATACCATTCTACAAATGATACAGGTAAAAGTAGAGGGAACTGTAAACGAGTAGTGGCATCAAGCCAATAATGGTAACGTCTCGGACGCTATTTTACGATACTAATTTGACTTTAAAGGCTCTATAATTTACCTGTACGGGTAATGCCGGTAGCGAGTTCTGCCAAATCCACGAATACCCAACACTATTATTATTACTATATAATGTTACGTCCTTGGAATTATTGAATTTTTATGACTACTAGAAACAAAGTGAGCCACGCATGATACGCTCACTCTATAATAAAACCATCGACATAAAGCTGCGTTGACCAGACTAATAAAATTGAGTTATTGCAACTCTGCTACTTTATGATAAAAGGTTTTAAATCATTCAGAACCATTAGATGATGAGTTATGTGAATGCTGAATCTCGTCATTCCGCCGATATTTAACATTTTTATAGGCGATTTATTTTATCTGGATTGCGAGAGTCATTGACATATATTTTCAATGGTTCGGTGAGTGCTGAAGGGCCAGCCTATAACCCGTATCTTATCCAACATTCTTGTCACTATTTGTAGTAATAAAGATATTTCTAAGATGACCACTGATCCCCGTTATAGTGATCGCTTCATTTACTATACAAATTTATATGTTAGTGAACAACGTAGACATTAGATTTGCATGCCTCCCATTACACTCGTTATAGACTGTATAGTATAGACATTCCTACTAGACGAACTAGCTTTAAGATTTCTTTCTGGCAACCGTTTAATTTTTTGCATCTTAATTGACGATAAAATAATTATGTGGCTGTTATATATGTTGTCCATCTTAATGTAAGAGTTAGTCCACATAATTGCGATCGTCAATCGGGATAACTATCGTTTTTTTGACGCTTTTTCGCTTGCGCGTAGCAGTTTCCAGTTGTCGCCGGACTTCCGTCAGAGGGCGCCGTCCAACGCGTCGTCGTGCGGCCGCCTGTCACCGATCCCGTCAATGATCACGACAGAACCGGACTGGGGCACAGAATACACCCCTGGCGGTGACTACAACTCCACCAGCGATTACCCACAGACGGACTTCGGGCAAGATGAGCTTGCCGGCTCCCTCGCCGATTCCATGAAGCTGGCTGGAGCCGATCCATTCCTCAACACGTAAGCACTTAGTAGTACGCTTTCTGTCGTTGTCGGAATTTAGGTACGAACCAAAATCTGACTTCGACGCCCCTAAAACAGTTGTCTTTAACGCATTAGCCCTAGAATGCGCTTCGCTTTATTTAATCCTTTAATATTTTTAATAGCAATGTATTAAAATAAATTATTTTTACGAGAAAACAGGTTACACATTTGGAGAATTGCCGAGCAGCCTTTTGATTCGAAAAGGGGAATATTGTCTAGAGATAACATCTTAGCTTATCTCTAATTCATTGTTTGAACAAAATACTTTAAATCACTGTTATTACTGTTTACGTGGGAGTTGATTCCAGAACATTATTATATTATATTCGTGTCTTATCAGGTACGTTCCAACGACGTCCTCGTCATCGTCGGGGGGTACCTACCGGTATAGTCCGTACAGTGGCTGTCCGCGGCACCCGCACGGCACTTGCGCGTGCGCCAACATGTTCACACACCCTACGCACCCGGCGCACCCAACGCATCCGCACACACTCGACCACTTCGCTAGGCCGCCTCCACCCGGCGACTCCGCTGATATCATGCAAATAGGTAAACAATTCTTCATCATACACGATTCCGTCCCTGATATACATATTTCAACAAAAACTTATGAGGCCATTTTTTCAAAAACCTTACCTAACCTTAAATTAATGATGTACAGAGAACAATCAGCCGCAAATGGTGTCGACATCAGACGCGGCGCTGATGAACGGCGGCATGATGGTGCAGACTGGCGCCACTGGCCCCAGCACGGTTCTGGGTCAGATCGTCGGAGCGCTAAACACTGAAATCGTGGAGGACCTCAACATTGAAACGCTCGAACACAGCTTCGACTGTAACGTTGACGAGGTGGGCAAAGATGGTATACACTATATACTTAGTTATTTTTGAACAACCTAAAAGCCAAATATTTATCTTAACACAAAAAAAAATCGACACAGGTGTCTCGAACGTTTTTTATGGAAACTTGGCTTGCCTGTATACTAAATTAAATTTTACTAATGTTCGCGGCTATGCCATTTGTCTAAATGAAGCATATTCAGGTTTATTGCCTCTGCTGCTCCACCTGCCACTTAAACTGTTCTTAATTCTCCTTTCATTTCTACCAGGTGATTAAGCACGAGTTAAGCATGGAGGGCACGCTGGACTTCAACTTTCCGCAACAGCACAGCTCGATGTCCGCAGGAACCGAAAGCCAGTTTGCTGCCCCCGCGCCGCCCGTGCCGACCACACTGTCGGGCGGCAACAGGCCCCGAGCGCCCTACTCCGTCGCCCGCTCCTGGGTCCATTGAGAGCCATACCACCCGACCCTCGGACCAGTTACCTACTTACAAGTTCACATTGTCCACTGTAAATATGATGTGACGCAACTTTATTCTCTTTTTGTTACTTTCGCATTGTAGTCGAGTTTTTTTTTGTTCTTTTATCATGTTAACTAATGTTAGAGTTTTATTTAGTGTTAAGTGGACGGTTACCGATCGTTGTTGCAGTCAATTGTGTTAGTGTAGGCTTTAGTGCTAAGCTAGGTGGAAGCTTGTGATATAGATAGGGTATCGTAATCAGGCTTGTGGACCCTGGAGGGGGGCGGCAGATGTGCATCGCCTTGTACAAATATAAAAGGTAATGAATTTATAATTTTTTACTCAATATTAAATTGTGTTTGCTTGAATTTTATGGTAATTGAACCTGAAAAAATAAATATTAAATAACTAAAATGCATACATTTTATAGTACCGAGTATGAATTTTATCTATGAGTCAGAAACTCTTTCAAACTAAACTAAAACTTTCACTATAAGAAGAAGGGAAAATATTATAGTAAACGTTTAACAGTACGGCGGTGTGGCAATAAATCGCGAATATCAACAATAATCTACCAAAAGTTTTGCTCTGAGTATCCGATAAGTGGCCTGCCCGGGGCCAGCGAGACCTCGACATAACCAAGTATACTCTGGGATACCCTATAATTATATTATCAAGTAAATATTATGATCTATAGTATAGTATTGTGGTTCCCAGACAAGATTTAGACAAGTTACCTATTTGATTGTTTTTCTTTTCTGTGTATAAGGGTAAGTTTAGGTTAGTAGGTTTAATAAGGTTATGTGCTTAGGTTTTTTCTTCGATGGTCAAAATGTAAACAATAATATAATTATAATTTAATATATTGTAGGATAGAGTAAAAATCTTACGAAAGAGCTAGTTTAGAGTTCGTCGAAATATGATATCTCATATATAATAATAATGTACTTTAAATAAATTTCCCACTTGACATTGACAGTACCTATTAGAATGGGATCGTCTACAGTAAGAATTGTTTGGCACTTTGTCACAGTAATTTGGCATATTTAATTGAAGGAAAGGGTTTTCAATAAGAAATTTGACCACTTTTGTTTAATAATCTTTCCAAAGCCATTATTATTCAACAAAAGATGTAACTAAAAAGATTAAAGTACTGCCTTACTAATAGGAACGTGGTGAGTTCCAGAAGGCAAATATTTGATTCCATTCGGTAGTGTACATATTTTTCTATTATGGTGTGACTATTCGCAGTATGCCTCCCTTATGTCGAACACATAAAAAGGAGTACCACTAGCATGCCAACTTTATCTCTATTCATAAGACAAATTCTATGAGAAAAAATCAGAGCGTAAATGAGTTTCCCTTTTTACGACTGAACCTAAAAACAGAACCACAAAAAAATGTAGTTTTCTGTATGTTCGCGACCCCCAAAATCTGCAGTAAAGTACGAATTTCTTGTCACATTCATATTTACGACATTAGGTATTACAAAAGATAAGTACGTCACTCATGTTTACGTTTCTTTGTACGTGGATTATGAGACGCGATGTCGTCTTTATTTATGTAAGAACCTAAAGAAAAAGCCTTAGGTGTACGGCCATATCATTTGTTTGCAAATTATATTGGCCCATGAATAATTCGTTGCCACTGTTAACGATTGAACGTGTTGAGGCTGATTCTTACAAACATTTGACACAGTCGGCATTATTTTATTGTTTTAATGTGTTTTGGTTGCATTAAGTTAGGTGTTATCTCTATGTTCATTATAAGCAGTTGAGGTTAATAACCTATCGTAAGATTTTTGACTCTAACCTTAAAAATCACTTAAACCATGTTTGACATCGTACACCGCACTTTCCCTCTCTAAATTGAATTCCAGACCAATTATATTTAAAATGACTGACGTTATTGTTATTACTTTTTAAAATAAACCAATTAAAACAGAAGAAAATAACAACCTCGTTGGTATAGTGGTCGCTAAGTGTGCCTGCTGAGCATGAAGTCCTGGGTTCGAATCACGGGTCGGGCAAATTGTGACTGGGTTTTTCCGTTAGGTATTTCACAGTTGCAGCACGGAGTCTGGATTTGTGCCCGGTTGGAGGCAATAGGCTTGCGCCCTATTACATTGGGACTTACCGACTTACAACATAACATACATACATAACTGGTGAAATGTGGGTGTACTATAATGTGCACTTCTGCCTATCCCTTCTGGGAATACAGGCGTGATGTTATGTATGTTTTCCGATGAAAATTACAGAAAATCCTAATGAGTCATACCTACATACCTACCAGAAATATATTATGAAAATTACGTAATTCTATTTCTTAACCCCTAAAAAACAATCATAACAAAAATCGAGCACAATACTCCTGTAATTTAAATTATACGGTTTAATATGAAAAATAATTATAATTAGAGTCCTATTGAGTGTGGTTTACCAGCATTCGAGATTCAATTTCACCATTGAGCGATCCTATTTGTGCGCTAATGAGGGAGACCGGAGCTAGCGAAACTCGTAATTAATCATATCATTTTAGCGTAAACGGTGCCCGTCGCGCCACGTCGAGCGATCGCCTCCGAATAATGGAATATCACGAAAAAATCTCCAGAACACGACGCTGGATTAAACCCGCTTCGGTAATGACTTGTTTTTTAGGGTTACAAAAGAATGAATACGTCCTCCGCAGACGGTGAGCTTGCGGTGGAAAATATCTTGTTAATTTTTTAATACTTGGACACGACGGAAAGTTAATGGGGGGTAAAAACTTCGGATCGAGAAACTCGATTTGAAGAAGTAGGTACGTGATTTAACTTTTCATTTGGCACGCTATTAAGTAATGGGCGTTCAGTTATACAACGTGTTAATTTAATCGTAAGATATTTTGGAAAATAATACAATTTCAAAAGAGAACAAACGCAAACTTCGTTAATTTATATTCCGTTTCTTTGACGGGTGAAGCCCGTGTGCCAAGACATCAGTCAACATTTGAAGATTTTATTAACGAACTGATTTTCATAAAGTGTCCGAGCGGGAGGAGACATCGTTTAAATTTCTGAACTCATCCGGTATTCCATTCGGCTAGCTACGTAATTAGGTACGGGGCCCACCTTTACACACGATTTCCTGGCACTTGTTAAAAGTTTTCAATTGCGTTAGGAAGGGTCCTTACACGGAATTTATTCATTATATTCTCCCTCGGCCCCTCTACTTAATAAAAGCTTCTTTGCTCTTTTTTCACCCACCTCGATGTTGTATTATAGGTAAGTATTTTAAATATTTGCCGCATGGCGTCTCTGATGAGTGATGAATTATACATTTATTTCAGAATTTTTATTACGGTATTAACGATTACATTTCCATAACTGGCTTGACAGTTGCGACAATGGATTATTTCTTTAACGCACCACTAATGAGCAACTTCAATCCTAACATCCGCTCTGCAAATGTAACATCGTTTAAAAATTATATAGGTACCTTTAATTGAATTGAACTTAGAAACTTCAAATTATAAAATAATTAATCATAATAATAGTCTATATTATTTATTATCCAGTAAAAAAACAAGATCGATACAACATATTTTCACTATCAATATAAAAAAACCCTGCTCATAGACCAAAAATGAAGTCCTATTCCTAAAAATGTATTCCTTGATGCCTCGAAAAATATATGTACATTATACAAATATTATTCCAGTCTAAAAACCTTATTAAAATACACAAGGCCACATGGAATCCCAAATTAGGAAAAAAAATCAAATACTATAAGTTCAAAAAGTTGTTCACTTTGTAACTTAATTTCGGGGTTCAATATAAGTCTGCGGGATGAACGACGCATATCCAATAAGTTGGTAGCTCTTTATTGTTTGACAGCTTGCTGGAGTTCGATCAGTTATTTAAATGAGTGCCAACATAGTTAAGGATGTCAATTTTCTTGAGATTTACGTGACTACCGCCCCCTACTTTACAGCGTAAATATTCAACGCTTCATATTAAAGTCAAACCGTTACTTTTTCGTTAGGTCCAATTACTTCCTGCTAGTGACAACAAACCAGGGTTAAAAAATTATATATGGACCTTATACAGATTTAAAGAGCATTTATCGGACTTTCTCTTCAAAGAAAGTCTAAACTTTGAAATCTATCACAGCATTTCAAAATGCCAATGGACTTGTTGAAATCGACTACGAACATCCATACTTTCTCGAACTGTCATAGGGTATGTGCAAACGGTTCACAAATCTAGAAATTCACTATTTTACTGACCTTTGATAAAGCTTTCTCAATGGGCTGTCGTGCGCGTCCCAAAATTTGAATTGGAAAGTTTTGAGCTCGGTTTAAACCGCATCGTGCACTATCAATGTAATCAGACGTAGGTATATGTAACTTAATTCTATTAAATCATCATTATCAGGACCGCAAAGTTCATCACTAATGATTAGTCGTGTCTATAGCAAAAAAGTTGAAGAGTACAGTAATTTTGCTGAGATCTCTTAGCATTCATGGTAGATGTCGACCCCTCTAAATTGGATTACGTGTTAACTGTCGACAGAAGCGCGCCCCTTCGTCTAACGGTTTTATGATTTTATTGCGAAACCCAAAATGCGTTGCGATTATGACGAAACAAATTAGGACGCGCCTTATATTTTTGGTGGACTTTTTCAGTAACTTGAGATTTCTCTTGCGGGACAAGATTATGCAAAGTCAACTGCCAAACTTTTACTCGTGTGAGGCACTTGAGAAAGATCTTATTACGTTTTGTTTTAAAGAAGCACATACTCTCCATGTTGAACAGTAAATAAATGTAAAATGGGGAAATATTTTTGTGATCCACAGATTTATGCTCCGAGTCCCAGAGTTCGTGGACTCTTTATAGGTAGGGTACCTATGATGACTAAACGCACCCTCGACACTTGACAAACTTTTACGGAAGGAAGATACAAATGGGGAGACAAGAAGATATTATCTTGACCAGATATCTGTTTAAGCTTGCACTACGCTTCCGGGCACGAATTTCAAACGCGCATTTTGAACCTGTTGCTCGGTATTCCAACTACTCACATTACTGCTCGCAATTTGTTGTTGATAAGTTACGAATAATAAACTATTTGACGTACAATTTAGGGCATATTCCTCTATTAGTGGAAGCTTTTAGAATGTAATATATTTAGGTGCATTCTACAAAGTTTGCAGATGTAATGCAGTTCGCTTGTTAGAGTTTCACAAAATGCCTACATTCACAAGAACTAAGTGCCTACTGATTATGTCTTTATTAAAAGTACCTACACATTGCGAGAGGATAGTCTGCGTAGACCCAACCAGTTTGCTCAGGGCTACCAACTACAAGAAATACATCAACTATAAACACTGCCAAAGAAGGTTTAATGTCATTCCAACAAAACTTAAATAAAAGTTTGCAGGCAATGTTTTTTTGATTTCATAAGGTGAGATTTGTTTTTATTGCAAACACAGAAATATTTTATTGAAACGCCGTTAATTGTTTTACAAAGTTGATGCAAATTCATTGCTTGTTTCGGAATATAGAACAACTATTTACCGAATAAAAGTATTGTTTCTCTAATACAGACGTGTTGACTAATTTATTAAAAAATTCATTAAGATTTGCAAAATTGAAGTTAGTTTGAAAAATTTGGAATATATTTAATCGGTGCACTCAAGTCAACTCAATCATTTTCATTTTGAAAGTTTCTCATGTACACGCAGCAGACCGACCGCGTGGTGCTTTAAGGTCATGGTTGTGGATGTTTCTTTTATTAGCATCAAGTTGATACTTTGACTTTAGTCAAGTGTTGGGCTGCTTTCTGAAGTTTTGTGCCACGTGTTGCGATGGGCGTTGGGCGTCTCCGCCCCGCCTTCGTGCAACAAGTGCCTCGTCCCCCGCACCCCACAACCACCCTTAGAAGCCAACGGGGCCGTCGCAAAGACAATCCCATTTTTTTATTCTCATCTCATTGACGACAATACTTTTGCAGTAAAAGTAATTGCTTGCAATTCGTCCGTACTTCCAACATGATACTCATCTACAATTGCCTTTTCATTTTGGTTTTAAAATTTGAATATAAAATGAGTGTCATTTGTTTTCGTTTGCATTTATGGCTTACATTAAAGTGGTCGTGTAGTAAATGGGTACATTCGTAAATCATTTAATATCCTAGGTCATGTCATTGATTTCTTAGAAGGTAAAATACTATACTATTCTTCGAAGGTATTCAAACACGCCTAGTACTGCGTCCATTTCATTCCATACTCATATAGAGTCATTGATCAATTTACAATCCGAGTCACAGAACGTAGTAAGAACACGTGTCTATGAGTTCCTCATGCGTCCGTGACCTTTGAGCCCCTATACTGTTGTTACGTAAGGCAGCGTTAGGACTGGAATATTTAAAAAATACTCAGCAGCTAATAACAAATGGGTTCTAGCAATCGGCGCAGAGGAAGTGTGCCCTAAATAACACAAGAGTTAAGAGGTCGCCGGTCCCCCAGTATGAATAAATTTGCGCCAAAGACCGCCCCGCCTCACCGGATTCACTCGATAACCGACGACGCCTATGCTTTATAACCCGTGACATCCGAAACTCGATTTATTATCACACTGTCAGAAAGCAGAAAAAAAGAAAAGTTCACTTCGTCTATCTAGCAGCATCTTAAGTACCGCACAAATTGTATGTCACTCCCCAACGCAAATTGGCTCGCCTTATCAATGAATACTACATTACATTTTTACCTAATGAAATACAGACGAGAATTCATCCAAAAAATATATTCATTTTAAATACATTCGTTTTAGTCGATTCAGCTGTAATTATGAATACTACACATTTATTATAGTAGGACACGAGTTTAGTTTCAAGCATTTCGCTCCAATTTTGGATAACCATTTTACTATCATCCAGCCAGCTGTCAAGAATAACAATTAATATTGGCTACATTACATGATGCTACGTCATTTTTTTTATGTCGAATGTAATCTATAGGTATCTTAATCTCGTGAATTATTTTTCTTAGAATAAAGTTTTATTATACTCTCATACCGTGATATTTTCGCCACACAAATATCATTATTAACTTAAATGTAACATACAAAAAACCGAACGAAACCCAATTAAAAATTTGATAGTATTACGATCTATAAAGTATTATGATCTATTTTCAATAAAACGAAAATAATCGATAACTGAAATTACCATTTAAAAACTCGTAACCTTCCTAGATTTTCAATAATCAACCTGTACATACTCAAGTATCTCAGCAAGATAGAAAATAGAAGAAGGTCGTGTTTAATTTTCAAGAGAATACTAACTGAAACAGGTTAAATGTTGTAATAACGTACTTCAGTATGAATGACGACGATAAATCTACGATGACAAGACTGTTTGTGTACAGTAGTTATAAACCCGTGCAATCTACGTGATCCGTCCATTTGCTACGTAGTTAAATGTACATTACGTGAACGATTCATTTAAGCGATATCTTTTGTACTTTGACCTTCTCGATGTCATAGTAATTACTTTACATTGCATTACTTCGTTCTATAGACAAAAGAAAACACATTTGCAAAGTTGATTCATAATGCAATAAAGTCCCTGTTTTAAAATAGTTTTAAGTCTTGTATGAGCCCGATTAATGGGAATTGAAAAAGTTTTAAGTCATAATTAAAATCTTGATTGACTTCTTAATTGGCTAACTGGTTATTTGAGTATAGTTGTCGCAAACGTAAATACTTTTCAGGTTGGTCCTCATAAATAATCAAATAAACTTTTGCCTGTAATTTCTTTTAGAAGTTATGATAAATTCTCGGAATTTCATTGCATGAATGAGCTTTAGAATTTTCCATATGGTAGATGTTTTTTTCATCAATCAAGTCAATAACTTATTTCATACACCTAAGTATAAGAATAGTATAAGATAATATGTATGTTTATGTTATAAATGTACCTGCGCTTAAATTCTTCATAGAAGCTCTTTAATACTCAGGTATTATTTTTATACAAAATCATTTGAACTTTACCATTTCTATTTAAGTATAATTGCAATTTTGGTTATCTAATTCTTATTGTAAAATATAGAATTTAACGGTTAAATTTCAGATAAATAATTAAAGAACCAAAATCCTTTTGTATGTACCTACATCGCTGATTTCCAATGTATGACATCAAAGATATAAGATCAAGACTATATTTTGATCATTTTCAATTTACGAGGATTGCACCTTTATCACAAACTTTTAAACATCGAAGACAGAAAATAACTCGTAAGCAAAGAGCAAAAGACTGCGTGGAGTTTCTTAGTTTTATTGGGACAAAGGGGGACATTCTTACAATATTTTTAGTTAATTTAAACTCGTTCTATTCGAGTCTTATTTTGGGATAAGTATGCCAATTATCTACATCACATATTAAGAACGTACTCATTCTGAGCATGAGTCACACGAAGAGAAAGTCTGTTACATCGCTGAATATGCGACAGATTTATCGTGGTTATATAGTGACGTAGCACACATTTTTGCGTATATATCGATAAAATTTAATATTAGCTAATTAAAAAAATTAAAATAACATTCAAAATATATTATCTTTGGTATTATTTTTAAGACTTAAATCTTCAGTAATACTAAGATACATTTAAAACTCTTTTACTCTTAAACCTCAACCATAAATTACTGTACTAGTGTACTTATTTCTATAGTGCCACCAATAACCTGCTTGTTACAATTCGAAAACACAAATTGATGTTCACACATTATACCAGTTTCTTTAAAATGCATAAGCGATTAAGGTAAAAACGTAGCTTAGAACAGATTTTACGTTAAAATTGTATTTACATCGATAAGTGTGGTACAGCCCCAGGGGTCGTCACCTGCGGGGCGCGGGGCGCCGCAGACTTGGCGTCGCTTTGTCGGGCAGGTTACGATTTACACTCCACCAACTCAGCAGAAACTCTGCCCGGACGAGAAATGCTGATAATCCACATCCACAGACGTTGCGCGAGAATTAGATCGAGATTACTATGATACCGCTACGCCGTGAGACGGTTTTATTGCTCGTACACATTTAATTAGGATCTATATACGAGTAGTCTGTTCTCGAATATACTTGTGGTTTATGATGCCAAATTAGATTTGTTGGATACATTTTTAGAATCAAATAAATCTTAAGTGAGTCAGCCATTTGTACCAAAATTATGTTCTCGCTTTAGGAGTTGGTAGTAAGAGTAGCTGGTATTGTAATTACAGTCTGACTTCCCTTGGTAAAACCAGATAAATTATGTATAAATTTATTATGAACGAACTTTTTAGATCCTAGTTATTCAACCCAGGTTAGGTATAAAAGGTTAATAAGATAGATACCCTGTTCGTCTTTTAATATACCCACTAAACGTAATATTATGGTCATTTATAGCCTCAGTCATATAGGCTGAATAAAAACATTGATTGGAGACTTTCAGTGTCGCTTTAAATAGGTATCTGCCTACTAACACATATTGAGTAAGTAGTGAGGCTGCTAATTGAAAGACTTGTAGTGATCGTGATCTTCGATTGACTTTAATCAATCGGTCCATTGATACAAGGAACCATGTTGAAGTTATGAATGATCTTCCTAATAGCTTGTCAGTTATCATTAATATTGTATCATAATGGCAAATATACCTACTTATAGTTCATATCTTATGATGCTTTGAAAGAACCTTTAAAATATATTAAATAATCGTACGATGCTCCTTGAACTGTGACTAGCTAATCTTAATTTCTCGGTACAATAGATATAAGAAGATTAACTTCATCCGTGTATCAAATTATTTATTTTTTAATTTTATTCACGTTTATCTTTCCTTATTTTACAGAATGAACCGTCATAATCTAATCACAGCAGCAGGTTATTGCACGTGGTTCTTAAGGGGGCATCCCACTGCCTCCTGTGGAGATTCTAACTATACAACGATTCATCACAATTAAGAACAAAATTCGAGAAGACCAGTTCAATCGTGGAGACTGATAAGTGTTCTAAAACTGTTATTGGCAAGCAAATTTGACGATCAAAAATGAAAATTTACGTGATATATTAGACATTGAAATTAATTTATAAGGTAAATGTGACCTCGCGGTAATGATCAATGTGTAGTTGCAAGAGTGAAACGCTGGCATCGACGTGTTATGGAAGAAAATGGACTAATATTAGCGGCAACAGTGCGATATGACACGTCGTCCTCTCCTGTACCAACTTAGTGTTTAGTATAAGTTTACACCACATCTCAGTGTGAGGAGGCACATCTGACTGAATATGATTTATTTCTGAATGAATTGTACAAAGAGTATATCTATGTCTGAAACGAATCTGTGCTTAAATATATGAACTATGGTAATAATGAACTTTGTGATTGGGTTTGCCACGAAAAATGCTTCAATATTATTGTGCCCAAAGTAATGATTTTAGATGCTCCCACGTATTCGACTAATTGACAGCAGTTTTATGGATTATTTTGTTTATTTTACTTTTGACTAGAATTTCTGCAATCAAAAAGAAAAATAAACAATGCCTGTATCTTATATCTAATGCCATTTTCGACACCAAAAATTAAATAACATTTGGGTTCAATAAACTACGGAAAATATGAGCAGAACTGCTTAATTTCGAAAGATTTGCTCTAAAATCTATCGTGTTTCTCAGACGATACCATTTGTCAAAATCCTATAATTAATTTTAGAGGTCGTAAATCTAGAGTCTGATTTTGCCAAATAGTATTGTCATTGAGACCCATATTTCCTCCATGTGTGCATAATTATATAAATTAAGTTTTCTCAACAGAAATATAAAGAGAACTGTTATCAATGTACCATAATGTAAATAGTTTAATTTTATAGTTACATTTACCTATGCACATGCGCCATGTTAAACCAAATACCGTTATTGTAATTGCTCAACGTTTAGACGCGAAATTCGGAACGGACTTCATAAAAAACTTGTGTATCAACGTAACAACGAACATTGACTGAAGTAGGTTTCTAATGGAACATGTTTAACAAATGTTGCTCCAATACACTTATCTCCAGTACCTACAATTTGTATGTCTCAAGAAATTAAGTTGCTTTTCAAAAAATAACTGTAACAAACCAGGAGACGTTGGAATTTGTGTCTATGTAAATGATGCACAAACAAAATCCGTTATAGTCAAATATCTAGTCCCAGATATTATTTTTCAATAAGCTACTTTTCAGATTTACATATAAGCAGAATTTTACTCATAGATAAGCATCGTGGGGGGCTAGCCCGTGTTAACTCTAAACGTAGCAAAAATGAGTTCATTCTGTGAATTACCTCAGTGGGCTGTTTGTGATAGATTTAGCCAATAAGTGTTCAATTTAGTACGTGTATCGTATAAGTCAATTCTTGTACTTTTTGGCGTCCATTTATATTTATGTGTTTCAAAGACAAAATTGGGTTTTGTATCGTTATTCGGGACGTTTATTTACGCATGCCATTTTTAAATCGTTCACTGCTTTTATACTTTATTGCGTATATTTGCAGCTGAAATTGGTGCTATAGATAATATTATACTAGCGCATTATAAACTTGTTTTTACTTTTTTATTACAAAATAACATTATTTACATGTGTAAATGACGTACAAAGAAGACAACTTTTGGATACGCTACAATTGCGTTTGTTACGCAGCTTTATATTATTTATACATTATAGACAACATTCAGAATAGTAACGCGAGATGTGAGCACACATTATAATTTCTATAAATATGTATGTAGATAGGTAATGATTAAATTTAATTTTGTGCGACTTAAAGTCAGTGCGGTCAGTGGATGTTCAACATCGACCCTACCTAGGTGATGGGTTTCTGATAGTAACCATTTGCCAAATATAAATACGTAAAATCCAATAACAAATCGATTATGTATGTATGTGTAATCGGAATTAAATCGTTAGTTTGTATAATGAGTGTTTTAGACGAGTGATCGATTAGTCTCTTCGGAGGTATCTCATGAATTAATTAAGGATGTTAGTTAATATTATCTCCTGGTTGTTGAAATGTAATATTTACGATATACAATGTGACGAGACGTATTTTTGTCAATCCATGTGGTCAATTAAGTATGGACCGAATTAAGTCAGTTCCATTAAGGCCTAGCGTTAATGTGAAAGAGTGAACTCAATGTAGATTGGTGTTGTGCTTTTAGTCTTGGTTTGTTTAAAGTAATAGCTTCGTAATTTAGCGATGTATTGTAGATATTAAAATGAATGATAGAAATCAATGCAAAATTGTAAACTCCGGTAATGTTGTCAATAGTTAACGTACGTATACGTTTTCCATATTCATACGAAAATAAATGAACCTATTTATGAATAATGTACTATATCATCGCGTTCGTATTCTATTAAGTGAAGTTCCATATTTGACAGAAGTGTAGAAATGTGTAATTACTGCCAAAGAACCTCTGATGCTCACCGATGAGGATAGCTCAAGTAATAAAAACTCGGGCTTAATTTCTACCTGACGAAAAGAAGTGTCCAAACTCAAGATCTGACTGGAACAAAACATCTATCCTAGACCGCAGAACAAATAATGTAATATTAATTTAATTGGAAGAACAATGTGTAGACTTTCTATAATAACAGACTTTCTTAGAAAGTTATTGCAGAACTGCGACTAGAGGCACAAAGGATGGTTGTATACATCGCACATAATAGATATAAACATAGAACCTCCTCCTTTTTGAAGTCGGTTAAAAATGTAGAATTATCATTAAGTTCAATGCAACAAACCCCATAACCAGGTGAATTTTCCCGTAAATACCCTCAAGCACAGAATTTGATCTAAATAGATTAAATTTGTATGTAATATGGAAATGCGTAAACGCATATAGGCACATGCAATTGCCCTTTCGTTTATTTATGCCTATGGGAATTGTCATTAGCTTGTAATAGATAATATATTTTAATATTAGACCATGGTTATTACATCGTTATTGATCATGTTTGAGTGGGACATGGGGATGCGTCCCATTGCAGAGATACTTCTGTGTAAATTATTTTGTACAATCTTTACGAAAACTATGTTTGCATCATTATTTTTATGGCGTAACTTTAATAGGTATATTAATTTTGTTGTTCTTTTTCAGTTGCTTACTATTATTATAATTATTGTACGACAAAAATGTGAAAAATCTAGATGAATTAGTATGAAATTATGTGTTTTAATGTAAATATATAAACAAAACATGTATGTAGAAGTACATAAATCTTATTTATGTATTAAATTTGATATTGTTTTCAAAATTTAACTGGTTGTTTTAATTATTCCTTGGAAGTGAACGTGAAGCCGGTCCCAGCAGTCACTCGTATAGATCCTTTACAGTCGTTATGGGTGGTAAAAGCCTAAAAGTGACTACAAGTCTAACAGTCAATTCTGCCGCATTTTCACTAGGGACCATGTCGCGGAAACATGTCGCCCAACATTCCTGTGGACTGCGACTTTGTTGGACAATGTCGCTCCACATTTGCCTCGTTCACACTGCCTAGTGGTGAATAGTAAGTCGCTCGAGGAGGTAGTGATGTCCAGTGCGGCTAAATTATTCAGGAAACTATATCAACACGTAAAATAAACGGTGGTGGCTCGCCGAGCGTTGAATTGCGACAACTCCCGCGACCCGTAGATGTCGCAAGCGACGTCGTAGGCGACACGCACATTTCGTGTCGAGCAACAGAGTCGCGGGACAAATGTCGCCTAATGAAAACGCGACATTATTATACCCCTTAGGCCCCATAAGGTATGATAATTAATTATCCTAAACTGAAGAATACTACTAACTAAATACTGAAACTAGACGTGGTCGCACCATGCTGCACGTAGTGGCGTCTCGCCTAAACAGCGGAAAATGACCTGCAATGCGAGCTATGGATAAGTGATTGGTCTTCTTAGCTCGGGGTCACAGGTTCGATTACCGCGCAGGACAAGTGTTTGTCTTGAGTCTGGGTGTCTGGTGTTGTATATGACATTTCATTTGTAAAACGCACCCACAACACACGAGGAACTTCTATTGTAGGGCCTTTTTGAAAGATCCAGTATCTAAGCATTACAATGTGACGAGAGTAAGTAAATAAGGTGATACTAGGATCGTAGTAAATAGAAATCCGTGGTCTCAGCCTACCCCTTTATTCCTCCTACATCCTACGTCTATGTAGGTAGATAAACATCTAAATTACATAATTAAACAAACAAAATTAAAATAATTTGACGACTGCTGCGCTAGAGGTTGCGGGTTTGGTTCCCGCACGGGACAAAAAATTGTGCGATCCACAGATGTCCCGAGTTTGTCCGGTGTTTGTGTATGTGATATTTCATGTTTGTGAAACGCACCCACGATACAGGAGAAATTCCTAGTGTGGCCCGACGTTTCTTTTTATTTTAAAAGCAAAAAAACATTGCCTACATACCAATAGCGAATGTGGAATACAGGAGTGATGATAGGTACCTACTAGGTATGTTAATAAATAAAGATTTATACAAGGAGGTTCTTGATCAGTGACATCAATATATCGCATTATAGTTATCTCAACAGCTCCAACCGATTATGCGGCCTACCCTCAACAAACCACATTAGTTTCTCAAGGGACACTTTTATTGTTAAACTTTTGGAATATTTAACGCTTTGAAACGAAGATTTTTTTTATTGCGACTTGGTGAAGTTTTTATTATACCAAGAGCTATTTCTAAAGATTTTTATGTCTGTTTCAGTGGTACCAAGTCATCAGTTTATAATAAAGTTACAATATAAAAAAAGTTATTATGTAAGAATTGTGATCCCGTAAAATAGCTAAAGTTAGGTTGAATGTCAATGTTATAATGTTGATTATTATAATTTTAATAGGGAATGTGATAAGAAAGCAAATTATCTAACTCTTATTGTCATCATCCTTCGCCGTTAGGGAACTAGCTATAGGTACTCATTCATGTCTACTTCAGGTACTATACTATACTTGCAAAAACCATGGATAGCTTTTTTAAAGAATATTCGCTCCTCACTAGGAATTTCTTCCGAATTGTGGGTGCGTTTCACAAACATGAAATATCACATACACAAACATCCAGACTCGGGACGAACATCTGCGGACCACACAAATCTTTGCCCCGTTCGGGAATCGAACCCGCAACACTTAGCCACTTAGCACAACGGTCTGATCGCTGAATCACTGAGCCACTACGCCAATTAGGTCATCAAGGTCTTAGCTATCTTAATCCATGCCAAAACTACTAACCAACTAACCTTAAGCTATGCCTACTCAGAGCACAAAAGCCTGTCCACAAAAAAAGGCATTGACGTTATTTGGTGTTCGCTTTTTAATTTAGTTGTCAATAAATGGAATAATAAACGTCATTGCGCTAACAAATCGTGAATAATGATAACCAAAATAGCTAGCTTTCGGTATTATAAAGTCGCTGCAGTCATCAGTCGAAGATATTACGGGAAGCCACGTAAGCATTTTCATATTATTTTCCTGTGAGGGCTTTAGGACTTTTAGGTAGGTGGTACCTAGTAGTTAGTGTTTAGCGTGTAAGTAAGCACGCTTACACGCTAAAAACTAACTGATATCGCGCGAAGGCGCTAAGATCAGCGGTTTATAAAAACAATCAACTTGTCTTACGCGTTTACTTCCTATCAAACAACCTAAGTAATAAGTAGGTTATTGATAGGAGTACCTAACTAATTAATACTTTGCTACTAAACACAAATTTAATCTACTTACCTAGTTTTAACAAAATCTTTCATCTAGTGTTAATCCGTTTACTATATTGGGTACAACTACGAGTTACATTCAAATCATAACGTCATTAGTCCACATACCAGGATTACATTTTCATGTAACAGCAACAGCAAAATCAGTAACATGTAGGTAGCGTATTTGAATCCTTCCCTTCAAGTTGAGATTAAGAATAAATCTTCTATCTTCAAGGAGTAGGTGATGACATCTGTTGTTGAGAGAAGACAACTATTAGACAGCTAGCAGCTTCCACCTACCCGTAGTTGGGAGACTGTTTATTATAATTATGTCATTCAAAATTGACTATATCTGAGAAATACTTATTACATATCTAGGTAACTACCTGCAAAATACAGCAATTTAACTTTTGTTACAGCGCGATGTGATGCCCACATGAACGAGCTGCCCGTTCCTTGTGGGCCTTGGGAGCCGTGGTACAACGATAAACAAAGTACATACAACAAGATTTTACTTGGCGGCCTATTGTGGTAGGTATACCTACTTAGAATTTCCCAAGGTAGGTATATGTTTACACAGTTGCGCCACCACGCAATTCGCGAATACTTACTTGTTGGTGAGGACCACAGTAAATATAAAACTAACATGTTTGCCGATACGCGCATTTACCTACACTACAGGCTGGACTAAAGTTAGTCACTGTTTACGAACGGCGATGTAGTCTATTAAGGGTTTAATCATTCTCCATAAAATTTCACAGATTTGTTTAACAAAAATAATTAAATGAATACTTACCAATATATTTTGGTTCAGTTTCTTTTGCACCTTTATCTAAGTCTTAGAAAACCAACATGCGAGAAATTTTGTGATTCACTTCCTCCCCGTCCCCCTAGCCCCAAGATGGCGAATGACCAATAACCATGAATGGAAGTTAATTTAAAATCGCAGCAACTGCAAACTAGGGTTTTAGTTGACGCAACAGTTTCAGCGTCAACTAGTTTCGCCGTTTGCAGAAAGCCTTAGGGCCGGCACATCTGGCCAACCGAAACGCAGCCCAGTAGACCACAGTCAAAGAAATATAAACCTAACTTGCATCGAAATTAAGTGGAAAATAAAAAATGAACACTAATGAGTTTGGACAACTGGCCGAAGTGAATAATTATAGGAGTTGGTTTATTTATTTTAAATTGTATGTCAATGAGCGATAGTTTGTTATTCATTTGGCAGCGGAAAACTGCTCTGCGCTGCGCTTCGCCTGATGTGTGCCAGCCCTAAGAGTACACCTACTTTACCTACATAATCATACTTATCTGTGCAGGTTTCTCTTCTCCTTGGGAATGATGATATACACCGACAGCATATACTTGAACTGGGGGCCGCCAGCGCAGCCTGGCCCGCCTAGTGACATGATTGAAGAGTGTGAGGATGACGTTTGAGCCATCGACCCATAATATTAATTTATTGTAATGTTTTAACAATATAAACAGTTTTGTTTACTGGTTCAATCTGTTTTTTTTGTATTATACTGAATGTAGAAAACATTGACCATACTTATTTCGATTACGACGGCCAATCTTAATGCAAGGCTAGGTACTAGAGCAGGACACAAGAACTACACTCCTTGCTTGATTAACCGGCACCTATAATATGATGATCGAAGGTTCATATCAGTTAGGTTTCTGCAATAACTTTCCAAAAACGGATCACAGCAAGCACCGCTTAGCAGATAGGCTGGCAGATCTGCACGGATACTTCGCTAAGTATAATACTTAATCAGACCTGGAATTATCAGGTGATAAATGAGAGGCAATAAATATTTTTTCTCTTTATTTCTACAGAGAAGAATACTATACCTATAACCTAACTACTAACATTACAATGCGTTGGACGCAGTCACAGATATGAGTATGTGCTTTCAGTGTTCGCTATCATAATAGCGTTTAAATTTATCATAGATGTATGTGCTTGTTGCAGTTGGGTCTGTAAACTTCTGACCTGTACTGAAACTATTGATTTAACCTTTTGGACGCTAGAGCGTAAACGCATCGGCACCCCTTCTATGCCAAGCCACAAATTACTTAATGGTCGTCTTTTGTCGGTGATGGTGGCATGTTGGGCATTATTCATTTGTTGCATTTATCCGACCGTGGCGTCCAAAAGGTTAATTAACAACGTGTTTCGGAAGTCTTATTTTTTATTTGGCCGAATTTCATTTGTTAGGAAACTGAGCGGAATCTTATTAATGTGATTAAGTACCAACTGTCTAAACTTTGATCTTGATAGTGTGTCGAGTATTCCAAATTGCTTGCATTTTGCGTTCTGTGTAGGCTACTTGCCGCGTACTGATATTACGTAATACGGGAATTAACTTTCGATGGGTAACAAATTGCCTGTTTGCCTTATTACTGGATTACAGACTACAAATCCCATTAACATTCATTAATAAAATAATTTTTATTGTACGTATAAATGGCACAGCCGGTTTTTTGAACATGCAATAAAAGTCTGCCGATGTAATATTGATAGTGCAGTCAAACTGATATCACAAAAAAATTACTGTTATCTCATTTTGGTACAAGATTTTTATTGAACGTTAATAAAACACGCAGTTTTCTACGAAATGAAAATCGGTATTTATATATTATTATAGAGAACAGAGAAAACGCTACCTTAGTGCGAAATTCTTCAAGGAGAAGAAACATAGGTACTAAATTTACAGCCGTTCAGAGCCTATTTCATACATGACACCTTATTTCCTAATCGTGCATCAATCCTTATTATTATTTTAAACCTTTTAACCGCCACGATACGAACAGCAATTTACCATACTGACATAAGCTAATTTTCTACTTGTTTATGTTTAATACCTAAGGGCTATGTAATTATTGCGCAGTAGGCTGGTCTTGAGTAAATAAGCGTAAATATTATTCCTTGCCGCACATGTGAAACATTTAAGTCCTACCAAAGACAAATAAAACAGACTGGGTCACTTTCGTTAAATATTTTTATAGGTCAGTTAGTATTGGTAGGTACTTATCATTATCACATAATAAACAAAAGATATTGCCTATATAATTATATCAATCTACTATTATTATCTACTTTCTTCTAAGAGTTGAAAACCTGCTGCAAATCGCGTAAAAAATCGTACAATAATTTTCTATGAGAACAGATTTATTGTAATACATTTTATGATTTAAGGATATTCAAAGCTGTCAGTAACATTTTATTGGTTTCCAATGTAAAAAATAAATTGTGCCTGTATAATAGAGAATATCTAGTTTAACAATTTGTACACAAAATATACTCCGATATAATTATGAATTAAATGATTTCAAGAAATTTCAGATTATACTCATGATTTTTACACATTTTTTCGTCTGTGGCGGTGAAGAGGTTAAAAAAGGATTAGATATATTACAATGGACGTTTTTTGGGAACACTTCTGTATCTGGGTTTCAGACACTGTGTGAGGTATAACAGATTTATTTAACACGCATTCCTTAGGGACTAAGCAATCTTTCAGTTACCTGGTATCGGTAATTAATTTGAATTACGTCAGAAATCTAGTGATATTGTCATATTTAATACAAAATAGAGTGATGTAAGTTATAACCATGTTTTGCTAACAGCTAACTTGCCTAGTATGTTTACCGACAATTCTTGAGATACATCAAAGTATCATACCTTATTTCAGTGTTTAGTACAATATGTCACAGCCGAGTTCACCAATATTCGAATTTAAACTGATACAAGACTGATTTAAACGAAATTCTTATTTTGAGAGATATTCTTTGCTAAAGAAAATTGATAATTGTTCTTTAAAGTCTATTCTTGAACTATAGTAGATTCGAAATAAAGCGCTAAAGTGAACTATAATAACTATAATATTTATGAAATAAGTTAGTTATCTACTTTCTGGTTTAGGTTTAGGTGGCTTGAATCCTTGGATTTTCTTCTTCTTTTTCTCTTTGCCGCCACCCGATTGGAAGGTTTTCCAGCTGTCCACGCGGTTTTGTCGTGATTCCTGAAAAGAGCCACAATAGAAATTAGAACATAAATTTCAAGACAATAGTAGTAATTAATGCCGAGAGCAACTTTAAAGTAGATGATTTTGGGCAATGTTAAATTCTTGATTTTTTATTGCTTTTAATAGAATAGAAAAGAGTTTCGACAAGGTCTAGATACGCAAAAATGTATTATGTGGAAATTCGACGACCTGATTGGCGCAGTGGCTAAGCGATTAGACTGCTGCGCTAAGGGTTGCGGGTTCGATTCCCGCACGGGGCAATAATTTGTGTGATCCACATTTGATTGTCCCGAGTCTGGGTGTTTGTGTATGTGATATTTCATGTTTGTGAAACGCACCTACGATACAGGAGAAAATTCTAGTGTGGGGCGACGTAAATAATAAAAAAAAAAAAAAAAAAAAAAAAAAACAACAAGCATGATTTGTTGCAAAAAATTCATAAAACAGTTTGCATGAATGAAAGCATAGTGTTTTTATGTCTGAAGGAAGGATGTTAGGAAAACAATGCAAAATAACATTTAAAATTGTTAGGCAATGTTATTAAGATAATAACATTGCCTGATAATATGACTATACTAATAAATGAAAGAGATGAGACCTGTATGACAAGAAAATGTGTATTGGTAAGTGATGGCGCTTATGACTGTGGTATGAGAGTTTATGTGATATTGTACGGACATTACAAGAAAATGTAGGTAATGTAAAATGAGCTGTACAGGGAACAGCTCAATTTACATTATTATTTATGATAATTACCTCAAAGTTTTTAGCCCATTCTTTTTCTAGGGACTTTTGTTCCTCCTGCTCAATCTCTGCTTCTCGTTTCCGCTTCCGCTCCTCCATGTCACGGACTTCAAGATGTTGGCGTTTGCGTTCCATGTCAGCAAATAACTGAAAAGTGTAAGACGGCTCAAATCATACTTTTGTAATGTTGTTTATTTGAACAAGTCAGTTAGTGTATGCATAAAGAAAATATTTTTGATAAGAACAACAATCTTAAAATTTACTTTGTCAAAACCTTTCTTCGCTTTATATACCAGAATATTATAGGTTCATTAATCTGTATCAGTATCATGAAGATATTTCTACATCAACCAGAGATCATAAACATTTTAAGCAACACACCTTCATGGTCATAACATAAATTGCATGTTTATAT
Source organism: Abrostola tripartita (assembly GCA_905340225.1). Taxonomy (NCBI): domain Eukaryota; kingdom Metazoa; phylum Arthropoda; class Insecta; order Lepidoptera; family Noctuidae; genus Abrostola; species Abrostola tripartita. The sequence goes on from HG996494.1 coordinate 7,083,661, forward strand.
TTGATGGGATCATCTTCAGGAATGCCTTCGGTCATCCGGTTATCTTTCTTCTGCTTTTTTCTTTTTTGTTCAATCTAAAACCAATACAATTTTGATTAATAGCTTATTGTTAATTAGTTTATTTAATGAATAACTATTTGGGCTGTTCAATCCTATTCAATAGGATTAAATTACCATGTGGTCAGTCCGCTCTTTAGCCTCTTCACAAATATCCAGGCATTTTTTCCTAGTGTCGTCATTCTCAAGTGTTTTCCATGCTCTGTTCACAATCTCAAAAGCTTGCTGAGCACGTTCTGAATCTTCCTGGAAATCAAAATCACACATTGCATATAGGTTTTTCATAAAAATTATGTTAATATTTCGTTGTTGGCTAATAACTTGAATATTAAGAACTAATATTGTAAGTGATATTATAGGTATTTAAGTGCTGTCATTGCTTTGGTTCTCGTTGACACCTAAGTTCCACTTTTATTCCTTACCTATCTCTGGCTGAGTCAGGCATCCCTCGGTATGATCCAATCTGCGGATAAAAATGAAATGTTGACGGATGTAACCGTCTAAACGAATATGTATTCTCCTTACTAGGAGATTGGGTACTTAAGCAAACTAATTTATACTGGGACACTGATTGTTGAATAAGATAACTGGAGTTTATTGCAGTTTGATTGTTTATCAGCACAATGTAATTTAATGTAACTAAATATAATTTTGATCTCTAAATTATGTTGTAATAAAATCGAAATTTTAAGCCTTTTGGCATTTTGGTTAGTTCAATTAAAACTGTTTATAGGCATTTTTTCTTACCATATTTTTATCTGGATGGACAAGAATGGACAATCTTCTGTATTTCTTCTTGATTTCATCAAGTGTAGATTCTGGCTCTACTTGTAAGACCTCATATGGATTCAGGTTAAAATAAGTTGAGCCTGGACGAAGTAACCTATCTAGTTGCTGCTTAGGAGTCAAGACTGAATCGCGTTTTTCGATTTCTTTCACCTATGAAATAGAATAACAATGCATCAATGTATACTTTCCAATACCAATGGTGTTGAATAACATACATTACTGCAACAGCATGTTGTAACTTCTACACAACAAACTTGTGCAGCCACAGCGTAGCAAATGCTGTAACGATGTCCCCATTATACATAAACAAACAAGCCTCGCTTATTTCGTTTCTTACTAGGTGGTAGGAAGTAACCCAGCCTTATTTGATTCTCAGTTTGAGACAAAATATTGATGGATATTTACAAAATAAAGTGACAGTTACCTCTGTGTAGAATTCGTCAAAAGAATCCGCTTTCGCGGTAGACGCTGCAGACGACATTTTAAAGAATTATAACACTTTCACATGTACTAACATGCAATAAACAAGTATTAAACAACAATTTCAAGTCAAATTTTTAACATGCTCTCCACGGACTGCAAGCTATGAACGCTTTTCAATTTTCTCATTTGCTGTTTGCAAAGCAAGCAGCAGATGTCGTACCATAATAGAGTAGCGATTTTATATTTTTTAGTCGATTAGTTTATTTTCCTGTATTGACTTATTATAAATTGTAAAAATAGTCAGTAATTTAATTCTAGTTTAGTTCATGATAAATTCGAATTGATTAAAAGGATCGTACGACATGAATTTTGTTAGCGGGCATCATTACAAGCTTTCAATGTTGGTTGGTTCGAGCATAGCGAGTCATTGAGAAAATTATGTTCGAGTTGAGTGACAGTTTGGTTCTTGATAACTGTTGATAATTTATAATTATAATATTGTGTTTATGAGGTAGTAAACAGGTTAAACATAGGTGTGAAATGAAGAGGCCTTGAAACTTTAGAGATCTTTTAGTGGTTTGTTTCTAATAAAATGAAATAAGACTAAATAGTCGATTATGATCATAGATCTTAGATTAAGGAATAAGAAGGACGACTTTAACAGCTTAGCTGCTGAATGCGAATTCTATGCTAAAAGTATGTTTGTGTGCTTTAATGGTTATATCATGGACCAAAATATACTAATTTTCTCTATGGTTATATTATGAGTATAATCATACATACTTAATGCTTATAGTCACGTCTATTATTCAGAGGGTTCGGCAGAGACCACATATTTCTGACCATCACTGGGCCCATATTTATAAAATTGTATAGGTATTGTATATGCCAAGTTGTCGTTCATTGCGGCGTTCTAAGGCCTTTGTCCAGCTGTGGACATCTTCCGGCTGATGATGATGATGATGATAGGCTGACAGCCCACGTCAACGTCATTCATAAACGTCATTGGCTTTACGCTTTATGTCATTGTCATCATTTTTCGTAAATATAAAATCGTACAATTTTGAGCCGGCTGCATTGTATCTTGAAAACGTTGTAAAACAAGGATATTATCATCGTTTTACTTGAAGAATTGGAATACTGATTTTTTATTGTAAAATTAATCATTGAACGTATTGGTTTGTAAGTACTTTCCTATTACTTGACTTTTTTGTAAACTTTTTAAAGTTTTATTAAAGTTTTGGTGTGTCTAAGTAATTTAAATCTTTCTAACAGTTCTGGAAATTACTGTGATGCTTATCTCTCTAATTAATCATTAAGGTCCAAGATAGGCTATGATCGAATGTTATCTCTGTTATCTAAACAACTCTTATGGACTGTTATTAAAAGTTTAATTATGCTAGGTTACCTTTATCACATTTTCAGCTAATTTGTAACATTACTTGATTGTTGTATAAATGGTTATTTATTAATTAATTTAAAATCATGATTGATCACTCTGAATAATGTGGCTGGTTACCTGTATTATACATATAGTTCTTTCTTCAGCTAAGCAGCAAAGTTTTTATAATTTATTCATTTTATAATAACTAAATCTTTCTATCATTTCATTACACAGTTTTAATCCTGGTTTTCACCGCTTAACCACACCACTCTATGCCTAAAATATACAATTTAATATGATATTCCGGCTTATTTTAAGCATAATACCTATATCATCTCTGCTCTTATGTATATGCTATATATTAAGAAAAAAGTGCATTCTTCAGAACAAAATTATTTACAGTCATTAAACCTTATCTGTTTTGTCATGAATGTTCATATTTTGATGTTCGGATTGACTCATTGTGATCAATTGTGATAAGAGGTTCCAGATCTCCCTGAATAAGCATAGGTGAACAATCAATGTATATTATTATGATGTTAACATACATTACTTAAAGCATCATCACCATTTACTAACATGTAGGTACTACTTTTCATGGAAACCCTAGATTCAATTATTCAATAATTGTCAGGACTTAGTTACACCTACAGTGTACAAATTATATCTTTTTATCTATTATATTTCCACTATAATAATGAATGTTTCATATTACATATTTGGGTAGATGAAATAGGATTGCTGGCAGAGGTCAAAGATTAAAACATTTATTTGCTGAAAAAGTCAGCAGCCAGTCACTGCTATTACCTTTTAACCCATTTGGCTCAAAATTACAATACCTATATTTAATTAGACATAACCACATACTAATAGTGTGTGACATTATGTGGTACACTTATATATGTAATATTTTGTTAATCAGGTACCTATCATGTTTGCAAACAAAGTGGTGCTTATAACTGGTGCCAGCTCTGGCATAGGAGCTGAAACAGCTGCAGATTTTGCAAAACTAGATGCACAACTAGTTCTTACTGGCAGGAATAAAGAAAATCTCGAAAAAGTATCCAAGCAATGTCAAAAACTCTCACCACATAATTTGAAGCCCCTAATCGTTATTGCTGATATGAATATAGAAAAAGATGTAGAAAATATTATAAAATTGACTATTGACGAGTTTAAAAACCTGGATGTGCTTGTTAATAATGCTGGTATATTAGAATCTGGGTCCATTGAAAACACTTCTTTGGAGCAGTATGATCGAGTTATGAACACGAATGTTCGCGGGCCGTATCATATAACGATGTTAGCTGCCCCTCATCTTATAAAATCAAAAGGAAGTATTGTTAACGTGTCTAGCGTAACCGGATTACGATCTTTCCCGAATGTTCTATCCTATTGCATGTCTAAAGCTGCCTTGGATCAATTTACAAGATGCGTTGCTTTGGAACTGGCGCCGAAGGGAGTTCGCGTAAACGCTGTTAACCCTGGTGTGATAACTACTGGTATTCACAAAAAGTCGAGTATGAATGAACAAGAATATGAAGTATTCATCAAGAAGTGTGCAGATACTCATGCCTTAGGCAGAGCTGCTGATGCTAAAGAGGTCTCTTCTGTGATTGTGTTTTTAGCAAGCGATGCCGCCAGTAACATCACCGGTACTACCTTACCCGTTGACGGTGGTAGACATGCCATGTGCCCGCGATAAATACATCAGGGTTGTGATATAAAATCGAATCATCGTGGTATAAATACTATGATCTCATCTCATAACAGATATTTTTTTATTATTATGAATACATTCATCTTATACTTTTAAGTTCCTTTTAAACCACCTGTTTACGTCTATAAAATAATTAAATAAACCCCACGTGGATTCTATAGTTTATTTTGTCAAGACATACTTACATAATCAAATATGTTTTTGATTAAAATATTGTTGTAAGAGGAACTTACATTTTAGTTAACCTAATGTTCTTAAATATGTATGTAATACATAATTATCTACCAAGTTATGTGCACATGTTTTATTTCTACCTTTTTTAGGGTTCCGTACTCAAAGGGTAAAACGGGACCTTAGTAATAAGGTCCCGCTGTCCGTCCGTCTGGTCTGTATCTCATGAACCGTAACAGTTAGACAGTTGAAATTTTCACGTATGATGTATTTCTGTTGCCGCTATAATAAATATTAAAAAACAATAAAATAAATATTTATGGAAAAATCATATAATCATGATATTTTTGCCGTCAATTTCGAATGTTTTATAGTCTAGCCTTCCTCGACAAATGGACTATCCAACACAAATAAATTTTCAATTCGAACCAGTAGTCCTGCGATTATAGCGTTCAAGCAAACAAACAAACTCTTCAGCTTTATAATGTTAATATAGATGGTACGGAACCCTTTGTGCGCGAGTCCGACTCGCACTTGGCCGGTTTTAAATATGATTACCCAATCTTAGTCTAGTCTATTCGTCAGGTCTATGCTGTGACACTTTCTTACTAACTACGGAAGAGAAGAAACCAATGACTTTTCGCGGACTTCCGGTGATAAGTATAACGACAATTTATAAGGCAAAACTAAATAAACAATAATATAACGACCACCGGTTTAGCAGTCAGGGTCACTAACCACTAGACTAACAGGCCAAATGCATGATATTTCTGGTGATATAAAATAAACTGCCTGTATTGTATGATTTTTTTTTTCAATTTTTTCGTCAAGAATTATGTAATTTGTTTAGTTAAATAGAATTGGTAAGTAAATGTAAATAGTAGCGGTAAGAAGGTGACGGAAGGTCCTACTTAGCACCCGTAAAATGCGATTAAAAATGTGCTCGTACAACTTATTGCCCGTCATACTGCTACTATTTACATTTTAATATTTACAGTTGTCAAATAAAAAATCTTTCTCTTTTTTCACCTAGATATCAACAATGTTCACCAATAAAGTAGTTCTAATCACAGGAGCAAGTTCTGGGATTGGAGCGGATACTGCTGTAGAATTTGCAAAGTTAGATGCGAATCTAATTCTAACAGGCAGGAACAAGGACAACTTAGAAAAGACTGCAAAACGGTGCGAAGTAGAGTCTCCCAGTAAATCTATACCTTTGTCTGTAATCGCCGATGTTGACAAGGAAGATGATGTTGAAAGGTTAATGAAAGAAGCCATTGACCATTATCAGCGATTAGATGTGCTTGTTAATAACGCTGGTATCATGGGAATGGGATCTATAGAAAACACATCACTCAAGCAATACGACTCTATAATGAATACTAATGTACGTGGGCCATACTATCTAACGATGTTAGCGACGCCGCACCTAATAAAATCTAAAGGGAATATCGTGAACGTGTCCAGTGTGGCTGGACTGAGATCTTTTCCCGGCATCGTTGCTTATTGCGTATCTAAAGCTGCACTGGATCAATTTACAAGATGTGTGGCCCTAGAACTTGCCGGCAAAGGAGTTCGCGTCAATGCTGTTAACCCGGGAGTTATTGAAACCGGTATACATTTGAGGGGAGGTGTTAATGAAGCTGACTATGCTGCATACTTGGAAAAATGTAAAGAAACTCATGCGTTGGGGAGGACTGGAACTACCAAAGAAGTTGCAAATACTATTATATTTTTGGCCAGTGATGCAGCTAGTAATATCACTGGTTCTACCATATCCGTGGACGGTGGTCGTCATGCTATGTGCCCAAGGTAAATGTCGTGTATGTAATTTAATGTACATACCTATGTATATTTTATTAATTCAATGGTAAACAATTATGTAATTTTCAATTCAATATAGAACAGTAATAGTTAAAGAAAGTATTATTATTATCACCTTCGTCAAGCCGGTAACACTCAGAAGCGAAAATTAAATTAGCCAGGTTGATAGGACGATAGGTTCTAACTTCTATAGGTAGGTAGATGTAAAGGTAACTATATTATAGCCTACATTGTCTCGAAAACCATAGCTATGAGCTTTTAAATTAAAAGTTCCAAAATTTAATGACAATACCTTTATTTAAAGTTTATGTAATCATAAAGAGGTCTGTGTTTTATCGATTTACAAGGTATGGAAAGGTTTACCAATCATTGTATTGAATACGGCAGCTGCTGAACAAGTTCCGATTTCAATAACGATTTTCCCTGTAGCTATTCCAGCTTGAATAAGACGAGTTCCGGCACAAATTTCAAGAGACGCTGGCAATCCCGCTACCGATAAATCGATACGGCCAATCTGTAAAAATGAATGACTGATTTTTAGTCACATTGAGATTTTTGCTATTTATAATTCTAGATATGTTTAAGGCATAGATTTTATATCACAAGTAGTGTAAGGTTTCGAGGCATAATATTATACTGAATAATTTGGCGTAACCTCGATAAGTCTTGTCATAAGTACCTATCTACGATAAAAAAACAGCAAGTAGCTTTAATAAAAACCGCTATAAGAGAGCAATTTAGACAGTAATTAGGACTAAACCTATATGTAACAAACATTGGCTGTCTATCTGCTAGTCGGGCTGTGGATGACAACGATGATTGTTAACAAAGACTGCAAGAGCAAAACTCTACTTACCAAAATTGCGCTGTGGGCTACAAAGCCGATTGATTTCATCTCTGTGTGCACGGCCACTACTCCAAGACAGGATCCCACGGCCAGCAGATTTGTGTGGTTTTGAGTACAATTCTTCATTTCTTCCAGAGCTTTATTTGCTCCAGCTAGGGCGTCAGTAGCCAGTGTGGTCAATGATTGGATCTCTGCACTGACGTCTGCTATGCGGTTGTCAACACAAGTCATGGTGCTGGCCAATGTATCGTTGAAAACAGCGGCGGCAGCGCTTTTGTGAGACTAAAGAAATTCATAAAAGTATGTTAATTATAGACTAGACCAGTTTCTTTGCTCTTAAACACAAGAAAGCAGAAGACGGAACAAGCAAAAGGCCAGGCTAATACTACGCACTCCCACTTGATATAAAACATTTCCACTACTTTTTAATTAATCCAATTATAAGTATTTTGGTGAGATTCTTACTTTAACACACGCTTTGACAGCTGCGCTGGAGTTAGAAATCTTTTCCATCACAGTTTCAACGGCCGCACTGACACGGAGCTTAAATTTCTTTATGTCGTTAATAATTTTCTCTCGGCAATGTTCCGCTTCCAGTTTTATACCCGCGGTGAATGTGCCAACAGCATGCAATGCGTCCTCAGCAGATTTACGAAGATTTGCGGCTAGCTCTCCAATCAGTTTTCTGCAATTTTAGTAGAACTTTGTTTGTTTGACTTTTACGTTGCAACATAGTATAAAATTTCACTGCAAATTTAAAAATCTGGAGGTTTTGGTAGAATTGAACAAAGATGAGGAATCTTGGAACCTAAAACAAGGGAAGCGGAATAAATGGTTTTGTAAATAATGTAAATTACTTTGTGTCCACTATGACAGTCATGTCACGACTGGAGGGGTCCAATAGCTCCTGATCCTCCACACCTGGTGCCCCATACGCTGAGCACACCTAGAATTAAACGAAATCCTGGTCAAAATTGATATTAGAAAGAAATTTAACTTAAAATTACTTTGGCAAAGGATTATTAATATGATTAATCTAAACACATCAAAATACGGCAATTGGTACAATCCCAATATTCGGCATTATAATATTTCACTTATACCTATGTAGCTAAATGGATAAAAATTAGTTGACCTGGGGCTTTGCCGATAGAAACAAGGCGTTGCACAACTCAAATAGCCTGTAGCGAAAACCAATGACGTAATTGTCCTTTTTGGTGTACTGAATGTTGAGTCAGCTTCAGGGCTATAAAGCCCCTCTCACTGATTGTTCCACTTCCCTCAAGTAAAGTTACAAACAAAAAAATAATAAAATCAATAATTTTTATACAATTTTGGAACAGAATAAGGGAAATTTGAATAAATTTTCTTACCACGGCCACGATGCACAATGCGATAAAAGATTTCATGGTAAAAATTATAATTACCGGAACGAGTCCGAACTAAGATCTGATGCTGTGAAACATCCCTAAGGCTTATATAGTACTTCAGAAGAAACATTGCTTGCCATAGAATAAATAAAATTATCTTATCTAATGCACGCTAACGAAGGATTGCGTTAGACTAAATATTAAATTTTAATCGTTACCCAATTGTTATTTACTTGTTTTACATCTTTTGCATCATTTTGAACCAAATATAACAATAAGGTACAAGCTGCCTGTGAAAACAAGAAAGGCGGCCTACATAAAGTCTCGGTAGGTAATTAGGCAAATACACAAGTAGATATGATGCTGAAAGAAAATTATTGCAAGCCAATATTCTGTTTGCAGTATTGAGTTATTGGCAGTGGAGTTTGCGGTAGGTATATAAGTACCTACATTATTTTTGTACTTCTTTTTTTAAAATAAAACGTCGCCCCACACTAGGAATTTCTCCTGTATCGTGGGTGCGTTTCACAAACATGAAATATCACATACACAAACACCCAGACTCGGGACAAACATCTGTGGATCGCACAAATTTTTGTCCCGTGCGGGAATCGAACCCACAACCCCTAGCGCAGCAGTCCAATCGCTTAGCCACTGCGCCAATCAGGTCGTCATCAGATCTAAGATCAGGCTATCAAACATTTCTCGGAAGGTATATGTATAGAAGATGGAAGGTGAGAAGCAAAGTTGCCCTTCAGTAGGACAGTAGGTAGAGGCTTATAATATATGCAATAGCACAGATAAAAGGTACCTGGGTAGTGGGTACCATAGACAAAAGATAGCTGGATAATATTGGCAATATTTATGGGTAAAATAGCTGCCTCTATCTACATATATTTTATTGGTACCTAGGTGCGTTGCTTTTCTAGTCCTTAACTAGACACTGGTAACCAATCGATTTGTGTTTTACTAGACCTAGGTATAATTCAATTATATAGCAATAACTATTTTGTATAATAAATAATATGCTAGTTTCTACAATATGTACATACATAGGTACTTAAATAACTCTTTGTCCGACCCGTGCATTGAATTCAGATCCTAACGCTCTACAGTCGCGCTGTGCAACTACTACACCAACTAAAACGTGGCAGTAAATGTATTCACTGAATTCTATTTCTTATGTACGGAAAAAATCGTGAAAGATATACCTACAATAAACCTATTTAGAGACATTCTGTAGGCTTAATTTAGGCAAATACATTATGCTCTCAATGCTCTCATTTTAGTTACATTTATGATGCATTGACTGATAAACAGAATTCACAAAATTTCAAGGACTGTTAAACATGTTTATCTAGGTGTGAAGCAATTTGTTTCATCTCGAGTTCTGTCAACAAGTGTTGTGAAACCTTCATACCCATTCGAAGTCGACATACTTATTAATATTTTCTGTAATTTGTCTGAATAAATTCTTATTTGACTAGTCTCGAAGAAGCTTCTGCACGTAGGTAATGCCTATTTCTTTTCTAAACTTAATTAAGTAGGGAAGTTAACTTGACATTATAAGGTTGTCAGATAGCTACGACCTATCATCACTCAACACCTACCAAAAGGTACTTTACAGATTCTACCTACCATTGGTACTTACGTTGCTATTCCTAAAATAGGTAGGAAAGAGTTCTGCAGTGCGCAGTGCCGTAAAAAGGGCGGTGCCAGCGGTGCCCAGGCACTGGGCGCTGACCCAAGCGGGTCGCTTTAAATGACCAGTCAAGGACCACACACAATAAAAAAGGCGTTGTTAAAGAAGCTCGCACCGGGCGTATAAAAGGCTAGTTACGGCACTGGCAGTGCGCACCTAGGAACACTTGTCCTACCTAGTTTGTATTTAAGATCACAAAAGTAAACGCCTGTTTTGTCAGAATGTTACTTCAAGGTATGGATAATAATTCCCTAGCTATTGTGTACAAAAGTGTCTTTTTCATGATTGAATAATATTATCTAGCATCCTAACAGTCATACTTAAAGTGTATAGATTCTCAGGTAAATCTAATAATCAATACCTTTGTAGGTTGTTGTCTTATATACAGGCTGATTTAGTTGCTGGCACCAATCTCATATGTGTAACGATGCCAGTGTCAGTACTTACCAAGTATGGCTAATAAATTATATCAGCCTATGTCTTACTAGTTGCGGTTGACCGAGTTATGATCTAATTCTAGGGCTCCAAGATTAAAATAATTGTTTATGCTTCAGTAATACGTGCCCTGTTTTGTCTCAAGGTGGGGTACGCATCGATACTTTGACAAGTGCTGGTTAGTGTGACACAGATACTGCTGTTACTATTACTAATAGTAAGTAGGCGTAGTACCTACGCGAGTATTGCCCATTATGTAATTTATGTAATATAAGATTTCGATTAGAAAAACTAGAAAGTAGTTTTTTATCAGGTAGCCTCAATCATTGTTGTAAATGTTTCTAGTTATTTTTAAGGGAATACTGCTCTAGTCTAAGGAGATCATTTCTGTTTTAAGTAGGTATATAACTATTACATTTGGGCTAAAATGTCATATTTGTGGAAATGTTATCACAGCTCGGCATTTTTTTTTTAAACTTCCCCCCACAGTAGGAATTTCTCCTGTATCGTGGGTGCGTTTCACAAACATAAAATATCACATACACAAACACCCAGACTCGAGACAAACATTTGCGGATCACACAAATTTTTGTCCCGTGCGGGAATCGAACCCGCAACCTCTGGCGCAGAAGTCCAATCGCTTAGCCACTGCGCCAATCAGGTCGTCATTTAATATTACTTAGTACAGAACAGTGTTAGCCTACAATACAAGCGCCTTTTTTTTTTTTTTTTTCAAGTGAGGAAATTCATTACGCATCCCCCGCCGTTGGGAGACGACGAGGGTATGTGGGACTCTCCCCCGAACCCAATAAGATCCAGGGGCATACCCACTAAAACCTCACATGCCTGCTCTGCGCTTTTGATGGCGGGGAGGCGGGATCGCTGCAGCATTCTACCGCCAACACAATACAAGCGCCTGAAAGATAAGTGACAGCTAAAGTTAACTGGCATGTTACACGGTTTAAAAGGTCTTAGGCGTTATATATTTCATGAATTTTTTTTTTTTTTTTATAATAATTAGTCAACTCACTATGAACTATATCTAATAAATGATAAATATATAATCATTTCTGTTTTATGTAGGTACGAATATTATGTAATTGTCAGTAGGTACCTAAGTAAAGTGTAGGTATTCGGCATTGGTTTGTGTGTTTAAAGGTGAACGAATTTCATAGCTTTTATTACATGCACATGCACATACAGGTAAGTAACTACCTAAGTTCAGGGTTAACATGGTCATAAAACTTAAGGATCCGCTTATTAAACTCGTAATAAGTTTAAGTCAAGCAATCAAATTACTATACTTACCAACAACGACAACCGACTATTATAACGGGTACCTATTAGATATTATGTAGGACAAACGGGTTTTCAATAATATATGGTCCGTTAAAAATTAGCAGCATGTTTAGCTGCGCACAACGAGAGATTAGGCTTGGCAGAATAAAAGAAAGTATCTACCTAATACTTTGATATTTTTTATAATTTTTAATCCCTTTTTTGAGTCTTAGTCGAGTAGCTAAGTACTCTGTAGAGAGACTTCTTAGTATACAGCGTCTGATATAATTTTCTTATAGGCAGGTATCTATTTGATAATCATATCGCTTTTAATAAAGGTACCTACCTTTATTAAAAGCGATATGATTTTCTTATAGGCAGGTCTAATAAAGGTACCTACCTTTATTAAAAGCGATATGATTATCAAATAGATACCTGCCTATAAGAAAATTATATCAGACGCTGTATACTAAGAAGTCTCTCTACAGAGTACTTAGCTACTCGACTAAGACTCAAAAAAGGGATTAAAAATTATAATACTACTTAGATACTTGCTTTAAAAGAGCCTCAGGAATGATGCGTGCGGCGCACCTTGGGCAGTCCACAGGCCACAAGTCATTTCCGCTATACCTACTAATCTGCTGACTAAATTAGGTAGATATTCTTTATTCTTCAGTATTTCATCACTTTTCAAGTTCCTGTCTATAGATGTTTGTATAGCTACCTTAGAAGGAAGGAGACATAATAAAGAGATAGGTAGGGGGGTACCTACCCAATCCTTGAAATATAATGAACCTTCAATTTGTCTATAAAAATAAAAAAGCGGTGACTAGTGTCAGAGTTATTTAAATTGCTGATTGGATGTTATTATACCAAATAATAGTTTACTATTAACTTTACAGGGCCGCGTTTGATTAACAGATTTGTTGATAAAACAACCGATAGATTGAGCGCTACAATAGTGTTGTTGATAACAATATTTAGGGTGGATTTCTTCACGCCGACCTAAACGTTTGGATTCTTTATTTAACTATTGTAGGGCCTCGGAACTATTTAGTACTCGCCTGGCCGCATGAGATTAGACAATGGCTATTAGATAGGTAGGCACTTACGAATATTCAATTGAAAAACATGCTTACAAATGAAACTAATTGACGTGAAAAATGAGGCTAAACAGAACATACTTACATTTTCTCAACACTCTAGGACACAACATAGTTAATTAACTTAACGCCTGTGTTCTCCGAAGGGGTGAGCATTTTGCTAGCTATATTAAGGTTCCCAATGTAATAGGGGGCAAGCCTATTGCCACCAACCGGGCTCAATTCCCGACTCCGTGCTGCTACTGACTATTACCAAATAAAAAAACCCAATAAGATTTTGCCCGACCCGGGATGCGAACCCAGGACCTCAACCAACGAGGCAGTAAAATATTCGAGAAGGTTAATTTTTGAGATTTGAACAGCCGTAGAGCTCGATAAAGTAAACCTAACAAGTTTTGTAAGTATGCCATGATGACATAACTTTATGTAACACTTTAATATATAACAAAATGAACCTCGACCTGATCAGCCTTAACAAGTATAGAGAATTGATGAAGCAGAGAAAGCTAGGCATTTAATTGATCTTTGCAATTGTGTTGAAAAATTATTTTCTCTATTCAGAGGCTCTCTAAATCTCTATAGGAGTTCAACTAGGTCGCCGAATGCACATTGCGCTGAAATTACAATTCACCGAGCTTATTCAGAAGGTAAGTATGAAGAAATATCATACTTCTACCAAAGCTTTTTATTTGTAGTTGTATAAACATGAATACTTGAACACTCCATGATATCTGAGCGTAGGTATAAATAAAACAACTTCAAGAACCTTTTTCATATTTATTACAATACTCAACAGTAAGTATTACGAGATTCTTTTTTATGGGTCCCTTGTTGGTCGGTGGTCTTCATTCACAAGCAAGTGCATCCCAACTTATGCAATATTCACCAGAACCAATAAAGAAACAGTTATAAGCGCATCGTGTGAAGTAAATACGTCAAACGATTGTTAATACAAATGCGACAAGCTTTGGAAGGTTACTTTGTTCAAAAGAGTTTTTGAATCATATATGATTTACAGCCTTAGGCATGCCTATAGATACAATGAAGCGAAATGTGAGTATGCTAGTTGTCTTATCTTAGAAGAAATCATGCATAGTGATATTAACGCAAAATTATTATTCTCATCAAGGAAACTTAAAACTAACAAAACAGCTGGTGATGGTTTCATATAAAGAACTTAGACTTGTCTTAAATGTAAACGAAATAATCAAGCCAGATAGAGAACACGTGTTGTAATCACAAAAGGATAAATATTATGAATAGGTCTTAAACCCAAAGATATTGGTCAATGTCGGGCCATATGTAAGCATATTAATGTCCTTACAATAACAATTGTGATCGGTCACGGTATTGACTTCGAGTTTAACAAGGTAATAGATCATACCAATTTAACTTGAACTTTCAATGTCACTAATTCTTTTCTAAAATGTTTATTAAATTAGGCGTGCAAAGTATCTTGTTGAGACGGTCGTTCAGAACACTTGTGTGTATTGATCCAATTCTTTCGAAACTAACACTTTTAAGGCTAATATTGTACCTGAGATTGTACTTAGATAATGGTAATCACCATTAATCATAGTGGAAATCAGTAGTCTCTGCCTACCTCTCTGGGAAATAGACATGACTATTGTTTATGTATCATTAATTTGTTTGTATTTTGATGTTTGGTAGCTATTCGCCTTAAAAATAAAGAAAGAGTCTATCATAAAATAAAATTATGTTTTAAAATATTTGTTAAGTTGCTCCAAAAAGTAGTTACTTTGGAATACTTTCCTTTAGAATATCATTAAATAGAGCCGGCACCAGAGGTACCTAATTGAGTGTGCAAAATTATTTGTTTTGAGTCCTAAAAGCTTGCAGCTTAAGATTTTTGATGTTCCCAGAAAGATTGATGGTCGATTTTTTTCATCATCGTCATCAGCTTTTATGTGACTCACAGCTAAGCTCTTAAACGTCACTGATTCATATTTTGGGCCTTTTGCATCCAGATCTTTACCTGTATAACAACAACAGATACCTAAGTAAATTTCAAGTATAATATCCACCTATATTATAAAATTTTCCGGCAACATCTAGAATCATAATCTGCAAGCTTTTATGAACTCAAAATAATTAACAGACTACGGTCCTCATATTTTACACACTCAAGTACCTCCAGCACCCGGTCTTAAAAGTATTGTCTAAAATGTTAAAATCTTGTAGCGTTTAGTCAACTGGTACCAGCCAGTGTACTCAAAGGCACGCGTGTCACGCATTTTAAACACGTAACCCAATTTTACAAGCTACCCGTGTTTTACTTACTGATTTAAGATGCAAGCTTGCAATGTGTTATTTTGGTAAACTTGGTTTTGTCAACCGACATTAAAAAATAATATGGTCCCCCTTCAAATTTTGGGACCCATCTCGTATAACCAGTTGCAGGTAATTATGTATTAAGTACTAAAAACATAAAAGTCTTTTGTTACAATCTAAATAAATGTTACCCAGAATATGATTAAGCATTAACAGTATTTTTTACTTAACAATTTTTGAAGATGGATCTACCATATAAAGGGACTTTGTGTAATAATAATATTTAACATACGTCACAAAGACACATAGTGTTTAAACTCAGTGTTATCGGTTCTCTCGATCCGAAGACTCACATTATTTCTGCAGGATGTCATGCAGATAATATAAGCACCTATAAGCATTCATTGTTTATTGTAATTCATTAACTCTTCGAAAATAATTTACCTACCCTTTTTACAAGTTTCCTTTGTAAGCACCATTAAATCACCCGTCCGCAGTCTGACAGTTGCAAATTTATCAGAATAATTAAAACGACACAAAATTAAAAAAGAAAATATTCTTTTGGTAAGACGCGTTTTCAAAATTATATTTTACGGGCAACATAACATTGTAACACTGAAGCTGATGCGACCGGTTATAATTATTGACGTCACTAGCCATAAGAACAATGGTTCTCGTATATTATCGACTCTACATACTTAAGTGAGGTCTTCTTCGCGTATTACTGTAATAATCTCTTGAAGTCGCCTGTAAGTGATCGAGTGCTAAAGATTAACACTTCAAAGCTGACAAGGGATATATTTGTACTCACAGCTAAACTTCTCCCTTTATAACATAATATTTGATTTTGTTTAAGCAGGATGGATAATATTACATTATAACTTGTGTCTTTTTGTAGCATGGCTAGTGCAAAACAGGCTAGGACTAGAACACGAAGATGCCTATGTCAAGCAGTGGACGTCCCTTGGCTGAAACGACGGTAGGGACGGTTGGAGCCACGAGGTGCAGTGAACTGAATATTTTTAGTTAGCGAACGGTTCAATAAAAATTTGCTCCTGTAAATACGGTAATTCATAGTCCTTGTTCATTCAATTAATATAAGAAAATTATCGTGTATATCAATAAATTATACAAAACAATAACTCAAACAAGACAAATTAATATAGTATCTACCTTTGTCAAAAATTCACAATGACTTCTTTAGATTAAAAGCTAGGTAGTAATACAAAAAACGAAGTACCTAAGTATCTATTGGTTTTGAATTTTTATGTCGACTGTACCCAAGTAATTGCTGTATATTGAAATACCAAAGATTTTATAGGGTTGAATTTAATTACAGGTCTGGCTCGTTTTTATAAAGAGCTTTTACGAGATTTTGTTTTAGTAAACTTCAAGTCTCGAGTGCCAGCTAGTTATTTAAACGTTAATTGCGGATAATTAACTTACACCTTTGCATACATAACTATCAGTACATTCTTGCACATATTTACATTCCAGGCGTTTACACTTGATTTAAACTTTATAGAATGTAGGGGCATTTTCTATTTCTATCTTTTGCTGCGTTTTTGCACATAAACATAGGCAATAGTCATAGTCATAATGTTTTTATTTCATATAGGCTACAAAAGAGCACTTACAAAACGTCAAACTAGTTGCACGGTTCCAAAAAGTCGTTTCTATGGAGAAGAACCGGCAAGAAACTCCATAGTTACTCTTTACTATAAGTTTTCCATACTATTTATTACTACTATTCATTACATCACTACATGCTTCATTAACGTTAACGTTTGTCCTCTACATAAATTATTATATTTATAGTACAGTTAGTACCTACCTATTATTACTAAGTTCTTATTCGGTAACTTCTTGATGTTACTTCATTGTTCATTGGCTTTTATTGAATTTGTGTACAAAATAATAATTATATAGTATTGAATCTTACTGTCGAGATAAGCCAGTCAGCACAATCGAAGCTGGTTCGAAGGGCAAGGTACAAGCTTAACTCATTTTTAGGTAACAATCGTAAAACAAAGAAAAAAAACAATGAGTATCGCTAAGGTACAAACCCGGTAGTAAGTGTTTTAATATAAGCTTTTGTTTGCGGAGGCCATAATCTAGAATGCGTTACGTAGCAGCTCTATAGATATAGTCCTGTGACCTTGGTATCGATCCTTTCGAATTAAGGAGCTGAGTAATTAGCCGCAGGATAACAAACGGCCTTTACTACAATTGTTGCCGCCCGGCTCCTTTACATGCTGCATTGCATCACTCTGAAGTTTATATTGGAAGCACGCGTATAATTAATGAGCTAAATCCTTCGAAGTACTATATACCCGTTTGAGTAACTAACGAGATTCTGAAGGATGTGATCAAAGAGCAAAGAAAATAAATACAAATGTATATTAGATACTATATGTAAATATGTAAACTACATTTTATACTATTTATGCTTGATCCAAGGATATTTTATAAAGTCTTCTGTGTACTAATAAAGAGTTAAAACGTACTTGTAATTTTTTTTTTTGAGTTCGTCGTTGATACTCCAATTCCGCGTTACTAATTTTGTTAAATACCGCGTATGATCACTTTCGCTAATTTTACATGATGGCGAAAAAACTATATTTCTAAAAATCTGATAGGCAAAATTATGGACAACCTGAGTAGTGGACCGCTTGTTTTCCTAAAAATCAAATGTATTATTTTTAAAATCAATATTTCCCTTAGTTTATTTTCGAAATCACACTTTTGCTTTTTTTCTACATTCGCGGTTTTGAAAGACGATATGATAGATTATGGTATAAAGAAAGACTTCTCTGGATGTTATCACAATTTAACCTTTTCTTGGATTATAATATACAGTGTCGAATAAAAGGCAATATTTCTACTAGACACTATACTTTACCTAGTAGTTTATAACATTTTATTTTAAAAAGCTGGCATCGTTGGCTTGACCAATAAGGCTGTGCCGCCGGCGAAAATATAGAAAAGAGATACTAGCAAGCCTGTTTATAAATGGTGGGTATAATTATGAGGAAAGCAGGAAGAAGGTTTGCTTCACTAGCTCTACGTGACTCGGAGATTGAGGCCGTATGAAGCAACATTAGTACAAGTTCTAACTCATTATCCCAACCGTCAACCTCACTTTTTTGAATTTCATTAGTGCGTGCATGTCTTTAATGCTAAAACAACAGCTATTTATATTTACTTATGAATTAAATACTGTCTTGTTGCAAGGAGATATTAATCATCGATTTATCGACCCTATGTATTTCACTATCATGTGGTCATAATTGGTGAGCTTCGTAAAGAACTGCTGTTTGTTCACGATTTAATGGAACCCTCTTATCATTATATGCAAGGAAAAACTATCAAAATAATAATCAACCATCTTTGTTTCTCTATTTGGATTTTATAAGGATAACTTCAGAAAATTAAATCTCAGTATAAGGACAAGTAGTACCAAATACAAGTAACTTTACGCTACCATACCATACCATACCAGGACTGGCGATAGTATGCAGAACACACGTATCAAATGTCTATTGTGTAGAGCCGTATTAGCGTGTCTACGACGCTAAATAGGAAACATAATTATCATAGGTGCCCGTTAGTGTTCATACTTAACTTTGAAGCTTGTAAAAGCTAGTGCTCAAATTTTGATCAAGCAATATATGCAAATAGCTCAAAACAGAAAAAATCGGCGTTTAGGAATACGGTTTATTTAAGGCAGTGGGTCATCTAAGAGCTGATAGGGAGTTCATTTTCTACATTGAAATAGATGCTCGACCTCGATCTTTATTACGAGAAAATTTTGCTCTGAATCACCTTTCTCAATTTATGTGACATATGACCCGACTATCTGTCATGTAAGTCACATGACATACAACATCACGAGTGAGCTCTATTGACTCCCTTATTGTCGCGGATGTGCGGACTGTAATCGTTATTGCTAAATTACTGTGGGGCATTCTCAACGCGATATTAACTCCTGTGTGTGAAAATTTCTAGTACATATCGATGATTTCTTTTAGTCCAGTTGAAATTTTTTTTATCGGAATATTGAAAACTTGCACGTAATTAAAACATATTTTTTGATACCGTGTTAAATTGTTTATAACTAACATAAATGGTGCTTCGAGACTTGCTATAACGGTGCGTTTAAAATTTATTTGGTAGAGTTAAGGGTACCATTTCATAAAACTATCAAGCTGTAATTCACTGATGAATTCAATAATAATAATGTTCCTATTATTTTGTAGGTTTGAATTAAATTATGAAATGTTTGTTAAAGGCAATTCTGTTTATGACGCTATTGTTAGCGTTTCTATAACTGTATAATCATGGCTAAGTTCTATATAGCTGTTAAGATATTATGTAAATAAATATCTAAGAAGGTTACATACTTATTTTAGTAGTTATCGGTAAACATGAACGCAAATTGATCAATTTAGAGTGAGCTTAGGGCTGTCAGCACTTTATTCAAACTATTAAATGTATTAAGTATAATATTATATTGCCCGAGTTTGTTATGGATTTGTATAAGTCACAGACAAATATAAGTAGAATGGCAACTCTTATGACTAGGTAAAATATCCTTGACAATACGTGAACATTTATTTTAAGCACAGATCGACAGTAAATGTAATGTATGTATATCCTTCAGAGGGATAGAAATGCTATACATTTATTGTTATACCTTTTTAAACTGCAATGCTACTTTTACTATAATACCTTTTTACACAGCATAGCTTCTCTTCTATAAGCTTTTTTAGCCAATATCTACGTAAGCGGAGGGTTGTGAGACTTTTTACGAAAACATTGCCAATTCACTTTGTTATTCAAAGAATGTTGATATGAGGTTATCCTCATAACATTTACATGTCAATTTAAATTGCAGAGGTGAATTGCATTGAACTATGACCTCTGCTGGTACATAATCTTTGTTTCAATGTAATTCTTGGGCAGTGATTTCGTCGTGATCCATTTAATGTTTGTTGTAGGGTGTGTTCGTTAGTAACTCTGATAAGGCTGGCAGGTTGACGATTATGATGATTCGTCAAAAAACAAATGAATTTGAACAGTTTTCATTTGTTTTGGGTTCTTTACCATAATAATTTTGTTTATTTTGTAGTGTTTCCTATTTATAAGTGCATAAAAATATGTTCAAGTACAGCTATCTAGATAATAACAATAAGCAACAATCGTATCTAGATAATAGTACGATGAGCGCACCACGGGCTGGCAGTCCCGCTACGATTTTGCTGAATGGCAAATCTCTGCAATTCGGAATACGCTAGCGCCTGAATAAAATTGGCAAGACTATAAACTGGTTTATTTTACTATCCTACATGATCACTAATTGCACATTATACAGCACACTTTCAATATAGCTAGGCCTTCAACAACCACAAGTGCAAATCTAAAAAAAACATTATAAAATTCGCAGAACTGTCAGCCCTCGACTCGCCGAAGTAGCCTATGTTATACGATAGTGTTAATTGGACTGTATCAGAGGCTTCTAAGTATAATGTTCGAGGTGATCTGCTGATGACCTAGCCCGGTCGCCAATAAAGAGCATTTGTATTACATTACTGTTTGAGGCGATAATTAAAGCACACTACACAATTATGTAACAGAAATGGTTGTGGATTGTGGTAGAAATTCCGTCAACTACCTTTGTTCTGAGTGAAATCATTCGATTAGGTATTTGTAACTACGAACATACTGGCTAATTTTACGCTGGCTAGCTGTTGTGCACATCAAGATATATATAACTGCCATCTAGATAAAGATGATGAATAGCACAGATTACTGCAGCAAAGTTTTTGCATTGTTAATATTGTAAAGACTTGAATAACTTAAGACAAAAATAATAATTGACGACCTAATTGGCGCAGTGGCTAAGCGATTGGACTGCTGCGCTATGGGTTGCGGGTTCGATTCTCGCACGGGACAAAAATTTGTGCGATCCGCAGATGTTTGTCCCGAGTCTGGGCGTTTGTGTATGTGATATTTCATGTTTGTGAAACGCACCCACGATACAGGAGAAATTCCTAGCGTGGGGCGACGTTTTTTTTCAAAAAAAAAAACAATAATAATAATTAATTGGTTTAGTTTGTGATATCGTCGTCTCCCGGCAAGGATGAAAAACTCCAAAAAAAGTATTTATTACACTTTCAAGGAGGGTAGAATCAGTCCTTCTTTCTTAAGAAGCTACCTAATGGTAAGGTTTCTTATAAAGATTTTCAACGCTGCGGATCGTTTATGCTCCAATCAACATGTAATAAAATTTTAAGACTATAATATAGAAGGTTAATGCAAGGTCGCTCACAAGATCGTAGGAAAATATTTTACATCCTTGTTTTCCTCCATTTTTGATAGTACGCCGATAAAGGAAATCATTTAGATGCGTCAGATTTCCTTGTCAAATGTATTCCGTGACTGAGATGCCTAGTTTAATCTAGTTCGTATTGTGATAAATTGAGAGACATAGATTATCGTCTACATCCTGCATCTTGAATTGTAATTCAGCTCTATATGCGAACGTTAGTCAAATCATTTAGTTTTTTGTGATGTTTCTTAGTGTAGTGCTGCCTAGCTACTAGCTGTAGCATTCAAAGAGTTATATATAATGTAACGTACAACAAGTTTAGCCTATTTCCAGGTGCTTATTGATTGAATAAGAAGTATTTGAACATTGTGTAAGTAGTGACAGTTAGTTCATCACTTACGTATGCTATTGTGGCTAACGAACCATACATAATTGGTTGCCACGACCACGTTTAATTATTAGACCAGAATAAAAAAGGAAAAGTTATGTCTCAGGTTCATTGAGAATCGGTGAAATTATATAAGTGAAGGGAACGTTAAAGTATTGTTTGGTTCATTGGATTTGTTAACTTGTGTGAATAGTGTTTAAAGTTTTTTTAATTGTCGAATTCACTGTAAGATTAAATATATTTGATTTCAAATAAAAAGGTATTGAAACTGCAAAAAAATATTTTAAACATTTTATTTTTTATTTTATTTTAAATATTTCAAATATCAAGCATTTTGAAACCTTGACTTCTTCATCTATTTACTTAGTACATATCCTTGTTTAATCACCAATTCAGTACCAGGCTATTGACTCTTGAGTAATTATCTGACTTATCATATGAATTAATCCGTGGTCGGGCAAGCGAGTCTTCGAAGTTAATGAAAACCAGATAAATTACAATATGCCACCTACTTATTATAATGGGTCCAAAGATGCGCGGAAAATTTGAGTACATAAATCATTATCATCATTGGCCTCTGGGTCTATTACAAACGATCTATGCAGTGTCATGTGGGGTGGGGGGTAGGCACTTCTTTTGTGAGATTATAGACTCCTGATAAAGAGGAATACCTCTGCCTTATCACTAATTGATTACAGTCATAAAGTTAAAAATATTTAACAGCAGTAAATATTACCCATAAGCAATTTTGTTTTGATATTTCGTATCTGGTGGCGAGCTAATAAAACGTCAACTCATTTGGATTACAATTGAGTCTAGAATCTACCACAACTGTATTCCTGTGGCGTGACTTGATAATAATCGTACAAAACAATGTATTGGTGCCAATGTTTGCTCCAACAGTGTTCGAAAGTTCGTGCCAAGCTAAAAAGTTGCAAACTACATTTTTATCTTTATTCTTTCAGTGGTTTCAGTTTGGAATGCTCGTTAATAGTATTTTATCAGTATCAAGCGAGGTGTGGGTTTGTTGTAGACGAATAATTAATTAATTGGAATAAGTTGGAGCATAGTAGCGAAGGATTCAACAAGAGCCAGGGTACGCCGTGAATAAAAGAATACATGAAATAAGAATTTTAAGCAAAGTGTGGGAAAAATCTATTTGTTTTATAGTAATTATATTAAAATACTTATAATGTTTGTTTTAAAGTCTATTATGGTTACTTGGTTATCTATTTCAAATCTCCGACACATTATGCAATGGAATATTTCGGACATAATTATTTAGTTTTAATGTGCGAAACTAAGAACGAAATATTATATAATATAATTAATTACAGTTTAATATTAATACCGACTTATTTATATTTAAGCCTTTATCAAACCAAAGGTTGGCTCCAAAGTGTGACTCAGCATCACGGTCTACTACACTACACACTGGTAAGAAGTTGTTTAGCCTGCAAATTCACGATAATTTCTAAGTTATGTTGTTCATTGCAATTTTAATTTAACTTACTCCAATTATACGTATATTTCAAGCCGTAATGGATGTTAATTAAGAGATGAAATTTAAAATTTACTCGAGTTGTTTTGTCTAGCAGTTTTTACTTTCGTTTTAAAAAGAAAGTTTCTGTTCATACACTTAATAAATTGCATTCTGTGAAGGCACCTTGAATAATAAGTCTACACGGTTTATATAATGGGGTGAAATTCACTTTAGTATAGTCTGCTAAACAACATTTATTTCGATTTCAGAATAACCTACCTATTAGGTATAGAAATTACTTAGGTATGATTTCTTCTGTTATATAATTTCAGTATAATTTGGATTTTAATTATACGCAAAACCAAGCATGTAAATGGTGACAGTCATGTAAGTTAGGTGTTACAATGGTGATGTATCTATCTACATATTATATTAAACAATAGGGACGGAAGAGAAAATTGTATTAGAAATTCGCTTAGTGATGACATCTTTTTGTAGATAACTGAACAAAACAGCAGTATTTGCTGTGTACACATCAAACTATCGTAACTTCCGTATTTATAATCCCATTAGGTACGAATATTCGTTCAATATGAGACAAAAGCGAACAATAAGAAAAGTTAGTATTAACGCATAAAGAATTTACGAGTCTACATAATTATATTTGTTTGTAAGTTTATTAATTACTTAGCGATCATATCTTGCAGCATTTTTTTTGTTTTCACCTCGGCCTTTTAAGACTAATATTAAAACTTTAACTTGTTTAATAAGCTTATTGCAGTCACCATGAAATTACCTCATTGACTGTTATTATTTATTGAGTAATTAGATTATTAAATATAGCCTTTATTTAATTTCTAGTCGTTTAAGATATGCTTGTGTACGATCCTTAACTATCTATCGGAATATCGTAGAAAATCAGGCCTTAGTAAAATAACAATAGATACCTAGGTGTACCAAAATTGACTAAAACGTATAAATAATATTCTTATGCCTATGTCATAGATACAAATGTTGATAACTTCTAATAAATTAAATATAAGAAAAAAAGATTTTAAAACAGCATCACTAGTGTTCGTATGACGTTTTTTCAAAATGCTTTACTTATGTTTGAAGAGTTTTATTAACCGAAAAGTACTTAATCCAGCGAAAGAAAACGAAAGTGTTAACGTGAAAGTATTGTAAAGAGGCTAGCATATTTTGTAATTATACACTTACGGACATTAAGTAAACATTGTTAATTATTCGGCAAGTTACTCTTACAGTTCCAGTGGCCTGAGGATTCCATAACAGCTTACGATGCACGAAGGAGTAGATAAAGGTATCTAGCTACCTACTTATTGATATTACCTATAATTTTAAATTCGCCCGTTCCTAGGGATGCATTAATTAAGTGGGCGTCCTAAGGTGTTCAATAGGTCCCTACGCCGTACCTTGGATACGCTGAGTATCGTTGCAAACCTGCTGACTCTTGATCTTATGGCTAAGGCATTAACCATTCTTAATGTATACTCAAGCAGAACACATCGATGCCATAAAATATAATTATATTTTAAGAAAAATAATTATTTCATTCGTCTTAAAACGGCTGCTCAGTGCTCACGCTGTGAGAGATTGATAAAAACTTACAAAACTAAATCAATAGAATGAAAAGAAAGGGCAATAATATAAATACCTAACCTATCGCACATTTCAAATAGGTATATTATGATACATCGTTTCACTAGAGCGTCACCTGTTATCTCTCTGGATCATTCTACAATGTGCGTAATGTCATAATAAATCACATTCACATCATAATATTGATGTAAAGGGAATTCATGCCATCACCTGCCGACTTCCTAGTTGCGCATACTTCTGAGAATAGTCACATCTGTAGGTATACTAAACTTTGTGATACAGAATTGATTTTACTTCTCGATATTCGAAAAACCCTTGCATGTAAGCTTATGTATATTTTTGACTATAAAGTCTCATATACGTACAGTATAATTATTATAATTATTTTATTACGAGATGTCCTTATTAAGCTTGAATAAACGCTCAATTAATAAAATAATTAGGTTATGTATGCTCACAATAAATCACTTTTCAAGTTTTCATACAACCCGCGTTATGTACTGGTAACATAATTAATATGTACATAATAATCAATTGTTGCAAGAACAATAAAAATAGCAAATATATTTTGCAATTGTAATTAGATGTTCTATCAACAGATAAATGTTAATTACGATATGCATTTATTGTAACTGTAATAACTAGTTAGGAATAACGGTGTACATAATAACTATTCGATTAGTCTTACCTGGAGCCTGTAGGCTTTATATATTAAAATAACCTGTTATTATCTATGTATAATTAAAAGTTAAAAATGCTGATTCATTAGACAATGTATGTACCTACTTACGAATTAGACATTTATGTACTTGTCGGTAAAAAAACATCAGTATACATATGTAAGTAACATATAAAATATAATATAATATACTTTTGACTCAACATTCTATAAGTATTATTTTCTTATACAGATAACGATAAATTCTAATAACTTTTTACTAGCTCATTAGCACTAAAAGTTGTGAGATGGAATTTAAAGTTTATATTTTGTATAACTTTGTTAAAGTTTTCATCGTTTACCTTACGAATAATAGAGCTCGTTTAATGAATCATGCATGTATGTAGGTACGCTTTTTATCATGTATAATCAGCTACATAGAAGGAAGGAACGGTCACCAACAGAAGCAGCTTAACAAGTTAAGAAACTTAATGTTGTTAATGAGTTGAGTATGTTTATAATTTAAATGTTTAGCTGCTTTTGTTGCTGACTGTACGTATGATCGTTAGGCCCAACCGTGTGTTTATAACAGTGGTAGGATGTCAAGCAGTTGACGTAGTAAGGCTAGTATGATGGTCAGAAAGCGTGCCGTTCGCCATTTATCGAACATTGCTCCAGTGTTAAGCCTGTATAATTTTCAATGAAAAGTTCACTTACAGCTAATACCTGGCTTTAAAAATCCAAAGGCCTTAAGTTCAACAGCCTAGCTCGCTTTTATGAGGTTATTGAACTGATTAGCTACAAATCAAATATTATATTTATTTCTTTTTACACGCTAGTAGTAGGTAGAGTCTACTAATGAACATGGAATTGTATCGTAAGATGGTACCGAAGTCATGTAAAGTTGTTCTACCCATATACAGTAAATATATTTTACAATTATTTTATATCAGTGTTGCATCTATTGCAGATAGGAATCACCTGACACAAGGATCTCTTGTGACGATAATTATAATTACATAATATTATACACAGAGATAGTGTACCTAATTGTGTGACAATACATTGTCACTTGTATGCGTGTACGTATTTATAAATGACATCTTTATCGCTCGTCATATTATGTTATTTCAATAGCACGTGATCAATGTTATTATGTCAAGGATGCCGAGCTTAAGTTATAAGCTTAGAACATATTTCACTAAATTACAGCGTACACAAGCGAACACACTATCTAGAACAAGGTTGCTAAACTCATATAGAAAAGGTATCAACTGTCATTAAGTATAACAAAGAAAGTCATTATGAACCTTCTGTTTCACGATATAAGAAACAATTTTGAATGTATTGAAATAAATTGTTTTATGTTAAATTTTAGTAACGTATGTGCTTAAAGTGACTTTGAGTGAATTAAATGCAAAATAGCTGGTTTTAAAGACGACAATCATATTATGTTCAAGTATGTTAGTTACCAAAATAATATTTGCATATTTTTCTGAAGCAGTTTATATGAAAGAATTATAATTATATACAAAGCAAAACTGAAATAGATAGATAGATCCTAGGAATTAAAAAAAAATACCAATGAAGTCGTTACTAATTTTGAATGGATACACTCCTCGAAAGACAATACTCATTGATCGTACAGCGTAAACTGGGCTCGCACGCTTTAACCAGGTGACTAGCAAATTGTTCGAATAGTACTGCTAAAAAAAACAGTTGAAAATATATTTTATCAAATACTATTCAATTTATGACGATATTGACCTGTCATCAATGCGCGGTGTAAAATTAAGCTTATTACGTAATCTTGTACACGAATAAAATGACGAGGATTGGCCACGGATTGTTAGAAATGCCATCAATTAATTATACGCTCACTAAATTCCATATTCACGGTCAAACGAAATTCTTAATGGTGATTAAATTATGCGGTGAATACTCGATGTGTTTTTGTTTCTTGTCAATAACTCTTAATGGCTATCCACGTTTGTATTTTGTTAGTCAAGTGGTTGGTCTTTATCTGACGTCACTAATGGAGTGGTAAAATGTAATTGGTGTTGAAATTAGTGTCTATTGTTGAAGTGATTAGGAAACTAACTCAATGATATGTCTGATAACATTAGGGCTTCCCGCATTAAGTATGTCCTGTTACCCTAGGGGCCAGGAATAATGCGCTTTTTAGGAGGATATTCCTATATTTAGAGTACTGGTTTTATGTGTCACTATATTACAAAAAATCGATCAAGTGCAAGTCGGACTCGCGCACGTAGGGTTCCGTACCATTATCTATAAAAATGGCAAAAAAATCGCGTTTGTTATATGGGAGCCCCCTTAAATTTTTATTTTATTTTGTTTTTAGTATTTGTTGTCACAGCGGCAACAGAAACTTAATTTCTGAAAATTTCAACTGTCTCGCTATCGCGGTTCTTGAGATACAGCCTGGTGACAGACAAACGGACGGACAGACGGACGGACGGACGGACGGACGGACAGACGGACGGACGGACAGACGGACGGACGGACAGACGGACGGACAGACAGACAGACAGACGGACGGACAGACAGCGAAGTCTTAATAATAGGGTCTCGTTTTTACCCTTTGGGTACGGAACCCTAAAAACGTGTATCCATCATCTAGACACACTTAAGTATAAGCTGTAACATTAAAGTAACATACCGCATTGTAGCAATACAATTATATACTTTTAACAAGGTATGAAATTGAAATAAATACATCATCCGATCCCGAGCTATAAATATGTTACCCCTTAATATTTATACCATATAATTATCTAAACCGTAAAATTGAATATCTACATAATATGTAATTGGGAAAATATCGCCAATATTGAACCCAACTTTTTGTCTTCGAATTTCTGTTCAGGTGAATAACCAGATTATAATTAAAACATATTTTATTTATTCTATTATTTGACTGTTTTATTGTCTCCTTGCTCTAAAAGTGATTTTACTTCTTCACGGCACCAGGCATATAGCAATGTGCCGTCCAGAGCCTAATTGCGCGGTATCTGACTAATTAATGTGGCAATTGCCGAGAATGGACAACTAAACGGACGATGCATCAGCGAAAGTAGGCCACGTGAGTTAATGCATTATACGGTCTTATTCGGATTTTACGGTTCTAGAAAAATAAAACATTAATCAATTTGTTGAGAATTACCATAACACGATACATTTATTAGACCACAAACTGGAAGACGCAGCGTTGGCAGGCCTCCCACAGGGTGGACCGACGATATCGAGTGGATGCAAAAGGCAAGTTGTCGTTATTGTGGCGTTCTAAGGGGGAGGACTTTGTCCAGCAGTGGACGTCTTCCAGCTGATGATGATGATACATTTATTTATTTATACTTTTTTTTTGCATCATCGGTCTAGCGGTTACGTTGGTTATTAAGTTACCATGTAAGCTGGTTCATCTTCCTGATTTAGTTCTTTTGTACTGGAAACAGAGATAGTTGTGCGCTAAAACTGTGAAATTTAGATAAAAACAAAACACTTCTGTCTACATGTTTGAGTAACATACACGATGATAGCAATGCGTATGTATGCTTATCTTTTAATTTACTTAACTAAGCAGCGAAATTGTGGGAACATAAAAATAACAATCAGAAATTTCTTTAACCAGTGAAAGTAAGCACCTTTATGTATGACATAAATTGCCTAAATATAAGAGTAAATGTTTTAGACTTTTGGGCCTGGATCTTTGAATAGGCAGTGGGCCTAATACTATAGGAGACCGTGCACCTTCGGGTATCAATAGGCGCCATATTGTTCATGACCACAAGTCCTTAATATTAAATTAAAAGAGACAAACAATTGTGTACGAGATTTTCAATCTAAAATTAAATTGTTATTCGTGCCGTGGTGCCGTGTGGAATCCGGCCTAGAATTGACCACCCCCTTTCTCCCGTGGGTGTCGTAAGAGGCGACTAAGGGAATATTTAGAAGATGGGCAGCCGCGTCTTCTGTAACTTCACCACCAACACTGCGATCCCCAAGCCGCTTGCCAAGCGTGGGTATTATGGCAACCCCCCCGCTTAAATGGGGAGGCCTATGTTCAACAGTGGACGTCTTTTGGCTGATGATGATGATGATGAATTTGTTATCAAAAAAATAAGTCGCGTGGCGGTTTTAGATCACATACCATTATTTTTGTTTGAGCAACTATGCACTCAGGTCAAATAAAAACGAGGCGCATTTGACAAAAATAATATTTGTCTTTTACAAAACTTTCTTTGCTTTCTATTTGCTTCCGATGTATTTGCACGTCATTTATCGATGTTTAGATTTTAGATATTATCACCGGATTCTTGATAATGAACTTCTCAAAGCGTCTCGGTCTAAAATTGAATATTAGTTTGCAAATTTAAAAAACATTGCGACGATCTAACGTTAACCCGTTAAGGTAGAAAGTCCATTAACACTAAATTTTTCTCGAGCTCATTTTATGCTGGTTAGCGCTCGAGACGAAACGACTTGATTTATTGACGAGGTGATAAAACCTTTCTCTTCACGTGAGATGTCCAGTTTAGAATGGCATGTAATGTAAATTGCATTGTAGGTAATGTTTGGTACGATGAACTGACTGAGTTTATTGGATATACTTAGTTAGGTATCTCATAGATGTCAGCCGACTCTCTACTTTCCGTTGCCATATGGGTAGGTAGATAATTCAACTTTATGTCGCATTCTAGAATAGATTTTATAGGTGTGATTAAAAATGTATTTATCATTTTACATTTAATTTCGACCGAATTGCACCGGCCATGGTCACGGGTCCCGGAATTGTACCTTCTAATAAATACTGAATAGGCCCAAGTGTCGGTGTCTATAAGAACTTTATTACATGGACTTGTACCTGGCAAAAAATAAGAAACGGATTAAGATTGGAATCGAAATAAAAGTATTTAATGGTAGCAGCATCTAAAGGACTATAATTGCCGTTGTTCGTCGTTAACTTGAAGTAATTTCGAGCGCCAAAGGCGGCTTGTGTTCAAGATTAAAAAACGAAACTCGTCAAGTCAGAGTGCAGCTTAAGGGCTTTTGCGAACAACAGTCGTTCGGTTTGAAGTGGTTAAGAAGAATTGACGGTTCACTATTATAACTTTTAAGGTTCGGTAGTAAAACAAGGACCTTTCTATTAATCACATCAAACAAATTAGGGTAGTTACGTAGACGACTGACGGCAACACAAAATATAGGTACGCATACAAAATATGTAGTTAATATGTCTCCCTCTTATATAAATTAATAAGTAATTAGTATTCTTGTATGACCATATAACATGTCATCTAGCGAAATGTAAATAATATAATATGACACTAACATAATTTAAACGGTGTTACAAAAAGAAATAAATCAGCCAAAGAAGAGTTCAATCCGGCTATTTATATTCAACATCCCAAAATCTTTTTGTTACCTCAACCAGGCGTTCCAGCTAAGGGCTCCCACATATAACTGCGAATTCGCAACGCATCGCAAATATCTGCGAGCTGCAGCGAGCAAATTCCTGTAATTCGCAGTTATGTGTGGGAGCCCTAAGTCTGGAGGCAACATAAAAAGTGACGTTCAAACAAACCCGCATCCATTATAATGGTTCTTTCAGTAGTCCCGAAATTGGGCAGCCGTCGATCAAGTTTGAACGATTATGATGAGACACGCATCCGAACAGACGCTATTGAACTAAAGAAGCAAAATACGGTAGAAACCAACGCGCATCTTTTGTTTTTGAAAAATAGTAGTTTTAGAATTGATGGTAATGAGACGCTACAAAAAAGACAAATAAACGATTCTGTTTTGTTTTTACTCTATTTTTAAGGATACACAGAACTAAAAAGTACCAAAATTCCATTTTTACGCTTCTGTATTTTCAAATTGACATGTCATTCTCTACAAATTGCAATTAAAAATAAGATTTATATCTGATGACGGCTTTGACGCAACTGGCCAATGTCGTGCTTTGTTTACTTGTCATAAGGACGTTATATACATATATCTTATTTTTATCGTACTAAAGACCTACAGAAGGTCTAGCCTCAACCCAGTATTGTTAAGTGACCTTGTTAGTCTGGGTGCTGAAAGCTGATATAGCCTATTCAGCGCGAGTATTACACCTTTTGCCCCTTTTTCTTTTAAAGTTGATGCTGTTCCTTTTTGTGGGGCGTTATCTTCTTATTGTTATAACTAAACCGTATGTGTTTAAATTAATATATCGGTACCTGTAATTGCCTATAAAGAAGATAAAGCTATAAAATAAGTATTTAGAAGAATACAATTTAGTAAAGCCACAGTCGATCTAGGCAGTGGTAAAATTTATTAATTAGGAGACAGCTTTATGATCTTACATTACCTATTTGAAGTGGAAGGTGATAAGGATCAATTTTACCCAGTTAGGATGAATGAGATACTAACGAATTATTGTAAACAAATCAACATTTGTTATCTTCTGCAATTGTCACGAGGCCAGGAGTGACAAATAGGTTAGTGAAGTGCTCGGGGCAATGTTCGACGAATGTACTACAGACGATGTTATCAAATATTCAAAACTATACTACGATGCAAACAAATATTTGTCTCTTTATGACCTCATAGGTGAAATGTCATCAGAATAAGTCGGATTATTATCCTCTCCCATGAATTTAAATATAATTGTATTATTTAAAATAATAAAGTTTCAATAAGCTTGATAAAAATATTTATTGTCTACTATCTACGCTTTAAAATATTCCGTTCATTCAAACACTTCTATTCAGAACTAACAACGAGCTACAAAATTGTTATCATTGATTCGAACTCAACATCAAATAAGTACCTACTTAGTTTAAACATAGTTCAATAACCGTGAGTCAGTCTAACGTTGTTATTATTAAGAATTTAATTACACGAAAACTACGTTTAAAGTATGTTGTTAAACACAGATATGTGCAGTCAAAACAATACCTACATATATTATTATACAAAACCGTGTCTGATTTAAACTACTTTAATGTTCGATTATGCATGATCTACCGTTATATTGACTTGCCGAGGAGTTGTTGAATGTTACCGTTTGGAAACAAGGTGCAACCGACTGCAATAGGTAGTATCTCCGAAGTATTCGCTCCCACAGGTCTCCCACAGGACCCACAGGATACCAACAGGAGTCGGAAAATTATTCAGTTTTTTTTTTTTTTAAACAAATAGAATTTAATCATATCGGATTACATTTTCCGAAGTTTAGACAATGCCGAGAAACTTTAAAGGATTTCCGTGATCTAAATTCAAATATTTTGTACTTTTTTATTTTGTTTATTTAATTTTTGAAATTGAATGTTAAAGAAATATTTTCATTAAATCAGAAATCATTCCTTGAGACTGAGGGATTACTCCTAGAGTCATCGTATTTCAACCAATCTCTAAGATGCTTTCAATGGTTATTTGAATTTACATTTTTTTTTTAATTCTTTCAAATGGGTTCGATTGTTCGAAAATACTTGGATCAATATTCTACGCATAAAATTCATCGTACCGTAGGTACAGACATTTTAAAGATAAGCCCGTTCTAGTAAACACTACCTCTAAAATGTTGAACAATTTCTTTCTAACAGGTTTCAATAAAGTTATTTCATAGCACGTTACGTTTTAGTTTTTTTTTGGTGCATCAATCTTACCAACCGGAGAACTCAATAATTATACTAAGACAAGACGTTTATTTTGTAAAAATAAGAATATTTATAAAAGTTGTAACTTAATGATTACTTTTTGTTAAATAATTATGTCTGATGATGTGCAATGCAGGTCAGGTGTGAAGGAGATAAATTACGACAGCCAAAGCCTGCGGCTATCCTGTCTGGAATTTCACTGTAATGAGCTAATGGGGACGTTAACACCGTTATTAACTGTTATCCAACAAAAACATTTAACCAATGATATAACATCACTTGCGGTTCCACAAGTGAGCAAAACGTAGATATGTCAATGAAGATATAGATAGAAGTGCCTACTTGCGATGAAAATTAATGTTGAAAAGAAAGCTGACTCATCTAGTTCACCATATCCACGCGTCGAGGGTTGACGACCGTCTACATCGGTCAAAAGCGATTTAATTGAAACGCCATAAACGGAGTCCGCACCTGCATGGATGCGTACGGGCAAGAAGATAATATAATGACGTAGCCATTAATCTCGCAATCGACTCTCGAGAAATTGCAAATGTCCGACTTTACGACTCGACTAGTGTGAGCCGCGATAAGGAATTAAATCCACTTTTATGCGTTCGGGTGTTAAAATCGTGTGTAGTTGGATATAGAGTTAAATTTCTTGTTTTTTGTTAAAAGGGAATGATTGATTTCATATAAGCAATCTACTAGATTAATTTCCCGGAAGAAAAACAAAAGGCACATTTATTTTCTAATTTTTAACTTAACATAACATCATGCCTGTATTCCCCGAAGAGGTAGGCACAGATGAACATATAGTACACCGACATTTCAACAGTTATGTTAAAGGTCCTAACAATGTAATAGGAGGCGAGCCTATTGCCATCAACCGGGCACAAATCCAGACTCCGTGATGCTACTAAAAATTACCTAATGGAACAACCCAGTAACATTTTGCCCGACCCGGGATTCGAACCCAGGACCTCATGCTCAGCCGTCGCGCTTAGCGACCATTAGACCAACGAGGATTTTAATTATCATACATTAATTTGGTGGTTTGATAATTTTGCGTTAAAATGTTTTATAGGAAGATCTACGATTACGATTGGTACGATTAAATAGTAGCGTGTTTGTGTTTGTCATTGTTACCTAAAAACTTTATTTTAAATAAAGAACCATTGACATTTAATTTACTTGTCGCCATGTTCTGAATTCCAAAGGTTAAGGTACTTAACGTAAAAAGCAGTTTATTTTATATTCTTTCAGGTTTGAAATTTATTCTATTTTACGTAAGTATTTATGGTGATCAGCTTAATGGACGAGCGATATCAAAAGACTGGCAGAACACTGTAGGCTGGACCAAATCTGTAATGTGGTCATTATTACGGTACTTTGACGGAGGTGGCCGTAAGTGATCAGGCCTCGTCAGAAATACTGAGTAATTATTCTAAAATTATTGGTTGTTAACGATATGAGCACGTTGAGCATACAAATTTTCTTTTTTAAAACCGTCTTTTGTTTACTGAAACTTTGTCATTGTCTGTCAATATTACCATGTGGGTTACCGACCTAAGGTGTATTTGTTCTGGAATAATCGTTTATTTACTCTGAAGTAAAGAAATGTTTGAGTACTTGATTGACGCAGTAATTGTTTTGCTTTTTGCGCGCAGTGTTTAATTCCCGCAATAAGTGAATAATTATATTACTTTTCTGCTTATTTGCTCTGTTTCTGCTTGTGATATTTTATGTTAAAGGATTATTTTCCCGGAGCATTGCTTAAGATTTAATGAAAAATAAAAATAATATGTTCGTAGGTATCAAGTATTTTTTATCTGGGTACTGTTATCAGAAATAAAGTTACATTAAGTTTATGAAAGTCTGTCCGACAGAACATACACAGGACACAGGCAGGTTGGTATATCATGAAACATTATCAATTTCTCCCTCGGGCCCTATTCCATTACTACGTTATTTTATGATACAGAACCGCAAATTATCAACTCATGCACGTGCACTGTATATTCCAGACACTCCAGTGATAATTAATTTACTGTCACTTCCTTCCATGTTTATCAGACATCGCAAATTACGCTGAATATACGTAACTTGTTTATATGATATCAGTTGTTTTATATGAAGTAGGTACTGAATTTCGGAACGAGTTTTGTGTAAAGTCAGTCTCATATCTACAGACATCGTACGTTATACGTAGCGGGCGCGTTCTAACATACACATTATTATTCTATCTTCATTTTCTATAAATGCAGTTACATCTAGCAATCGTCAACATGGCTTATGTATGGGGTTGTCCGTGTTGATAAGTGTCTGCTACGAACGATGTCTGTAAATGTGAATCGAGCTTTACTCGGCAGTACGCAAACCATGTTTTACTTCGAAAGTTCCAGCTGCCAGCTGTCTGAAACTCTGGACATGGGACAAATTGCGTTGGCTTCAATATATAACATTATTGGACATTGAAACTACAAATTATAAGCACGTGCTTCGTTTATAAACGTATTTTGTTTTATACGCTTGTGGTTTGCCATCGGTAGCCCTTTCACCGGCATTGATAGCACCGTTCGCGAAAAGTCACCAGTATATTGTACCTGTAGACGTATAATAATATAATTGTAGGTCAACGTTGAAAGTTTAAGTTAATACTCTCGCGCCTTGAACTGTTATGACTAATTTTGCGGATATGTGATGTACAATCAATTCGGAAACCGAAGTTTTCGTCAAGAGTTGCTAATGACCTTAATTTCGTAATAGCTTCAATGGCCTTTAG
The DNA here is from genome assembly GCA_905340225.1 of Abrostola tripartita. Taxonomy (NCBI): domain Eukaryota; kingdom Metazoa; phylum Arthropoda; class Insecta; order Lepidoptera; family Noctuidae; genus Abrostola; species Abrostola tripartita. Next base: position 7,119,982 of record HG996494.1, read on the forward strand.
TTTTTTTGTACGTTCAATAATAAATTCAATTATGTAACTTAATTAATTAATAATGTATTAATGTTTATTATTTATCTTTTAGAGTTTTAAGGTACCTATTTGACTGTCTTGTCAGAAGGTTGATTTGGAAAGCCAATTAAATTATTGTAACCTGACAGTATTATTTTTGTAGCAATTAGTACCGGGGTTAGTCTAAGTTTTTTTTTCATTATCATGCCTCAAAACAATATTTGGAATATAAAACAATTGCTGTGCTCAAGAGGAAAGTGATACGAAGCAAACATTTTGACTTCGAACCATTTATCGAAGACATAAATAATTATCGTACTAAGCATCACTAATCACTTCTCATTCACCGTTGCATTAGTTTTTATCATTATACATCCCACAGCTCAGGTATCATGAACATAATATTATTCATATTAAATGCTCACCCATTGTTTAAACGGCATCAAGTCAGTCTCCCTGGAAATCTCTAAGAACTATAGATTAAAACAAGTTTTTATGTAAACTAACAGCCTACCACGATGCACTTGCTTTTAAACGTCAATGGATAATAAATTAAATATTTATATAGCGTGTAATTATTCAGACTATAATTTCTATCGTAGACTCCCCATGTTAAAGGCTACAAGAATTGATTAACCAAGTAGGTAGTTTATACGACGAGAAACATGTTTTCACTCTGCATATTTCATGGGAGGGAAATCTCTGATTATACAGGACATTATAATTGGAATAAAATGAAATAGTGATCAATCTAATAATAATATTGTAATACTAACCAAAGCTATCATTTTCAGGTCGACAGTCGATCTAGCCGAGAAGGCGCCAGGCGCATGCGCTCATTGCTGCTTGCCGACACGCGGTCTACGATTCCAGAACTCGTGCTTAAAGTGAAAGATGACTGTCTGTAGTCAGTCAGTCCTCTATTATTGCTATATATTTATCACCTTTGATGAATATACCTGAAGAATTTGATCTACCTATTTGATACTCTGAAAAATCTACGCAACTGTCACCGGTTGGCGTAGCCTTTAATTTTTATCGCTAGTAAAACGAATTTAACAATCTCTCAGTTATGTTTAAATTTAAAAAAAGGTCTGTAAATTATAAAGATTAACCCAATTTTGAATAAACATAATAGTTAATTGAAGATAAATGCGCTATCGCTATACTCGTGTTAAACTACACTGTTACGCTTGTCAATTCTCCTTGCAATTTGCGCGATTTCCACAGATTTTCATTATTTGGCTACAATAACAGTATCCAAAGACATTTGTAATGGACACGTTTAAATTAACATACATGTTATTGTGTGAATAAAAATAAGTAAGATAACGGTTTTTGCAGTGAACAAAATGACCTTACAGTTACGTGGAAGTTGTTCTTTTCAATAATCATAATATTGTTAACTACGCAATACATTTTTGTGACAAACAATACAATTGTAGGCATTACGGTTGTTCATTAGCACCTTGTTTGTTAGCAACTTAATCGTTTATTGGATGAATACGGTCTTCCTGTAACCTTTTAAGAACAGTTCTCTAATTTTAAAAGTCCTTGACCGCGAGGTGACATATAATTCGGGGTCATAAATAAAGATTGTAAATATTATATCATAAACTGTGTACATAATTTTATCATATAATTTTATCAGTTCAATGTCCATGCAACAATATCGGTTGTCGGGAATTTTATTACCCGCATCTGTTAGTACAAAAGCCTGATTGATGAAGCCTGAAGGTGTAATAAATGTTAGAGAGGTAGGTATTTTTGCGTTGCTCTATTAAAAAAAGGTTATAACTTTTAAGGAATCTCTAAGATTGGCCTAATATTCATTATTTTTGTTTATATAAATAGATTTGCTTCAGTAAATTTGTATTTAATTTGAGGAAATTATTGAGAAGAAAATCTTCGCCTTTCAGTTTAACACGAGAGTGACATAAACAGTTTAATAAACTTCATTTCATCCGACACTTCTTGCTAATTGTTTTGAGTTAGTGACGGTGTCTACTACAGCCGGGTTTTATTTAATCATGATAATTTTACATGTTCATTGTTAATTCCTAAAAACCACCATATAGCAACTGCCTGCGTAGGAAGTGAACATATTATACTAGAACAATTGATGGAATAATACAAAGCATATTGAAATCGGTATCAAAAGATGTTATTAGTTGGGTTTCTTACCCTAAATGAAACTTATAGTTAATCCCATAAATATTAGCATTCATTCATGCAAATGCTTATTCTGATAGCAATCGTTAGCGTTTAACATCCGTCTGTGACGTCATCGCATTAAGTAATACTATTGTTAACGATTTATAGTGGTAGAACATCGATGTGAAGATTATTGTGAATTTCCGAGAAAAAAATAATTTGTATTGATTTTGACCGTACCTAATTTGTGTTTTTTTTATGTATTAGATACTTTTCTTGGATTAGGTATTTGTTCTTACATTGGCTTAAAACACAAATATGAACGGAATTGGTTTTACACGAAAAGTACAATTTTTAACATTGAGCTGGCCTGTTTGAGGCTAGGGAGTAAATTGTAATCACACAAACTTGATTATCTTATAAATGAAAGGATTTACGAAATATAAAAAAGTTATGTTTTCTTCTTCGTATTGTATGGTTGCTGAACAACCTGGCGTCAGAGTTTAAACTGCCTGTGGGCCTCTGACATGGCTTTACACACCGTTGTAAATTGGTTTGTGTATTGATTTAGGGAGTATAATGACGTATATTAACTAGTACATTTGTCGGTATCTTATCCATTGAAATATGCTGTAAACTGAAATAAATGTTTTGATGAACCGGAAAATTGTGGCAAGTCATTCATACATTTTTTATTAATTATGATGCCAATTCTCTCACTCTCATCCCAAAAATAGGTTTAGGACTAAGAAAAAGACGTGTGCCCAATAAGAATAAGCTCAAATTTCGTTTACTTCGGAAGTAAGAAATAAGAGTATCTATAATGAACGGCGAAATATGGGTGAGAATCTACCACAACTGGTTGAGGAGCACATATTTCTTTTGCACATGATGCCTTTCGGATCAATTTTGATCCTTTATCAACAAGCCTACCAACCTTTAGAACTACCAATTTTTGTATGTTTATATTTTTATTAACCGACTCCAAAAGAAAGGAGGAGGTTCTCAAATCGCAGGAATCTTATTTTTTTTTTTTTTATGTATGTGCCCTCATAACTCTGTCATTTATGAACCGATTTGAATTTTTTTTGTCATATGATTGGGTTTACTTTCCGATTGGTCCCCTAGAAATTTTGTCATTACCTGATGATGAACTTCGAAGATATGGAACGGAACTCCTCATAGGGTCACAGAAAAGCCCGTATCTTGATGATATGATAATGATATTGCTTAAGTAGTAGTCTGATAACTGATCACTAACAAGGTCTTCCTTGTTAATTTTAGTGGTTAGTTATCGACTACTACTCCAACGAGGGAGTGGGGCGACGTTTTTTTTTTTAAATAAAAAAATATTGACTATGATACAAAACGAATTCGTGTTTAAATTTTATCCTCGTTTGACTTCTTTCGAGTCCTGTTTAAATTTGTCATATTATAGAGCTTTAAAGAACAATAATAACATTGTAACCATTATCTTTCTTATTAAGATGGTTCCTAGACTACCAATTTGCTAGATAGTCATGGTCTATTAAGTTCAGTCGTTTTCCAAGAACCCGTTTGATTACAGTGATCTGTGCTAAGATTAAATCATGGGATGCATTAAGTATAAAACAATAAGAATTGCTGTAATTATTATCAGATCGGCCCTTACTTTGAAGTCAAGGTTTACCCGATCGTTTACTTGTCTTATATACAAAGACATTTTTATGATCAACTGATTCAGTCATATTTATTGTCAGAGGCATAACAAGCTTCTTGGAATAAATATGTGAACAATCAATTTTAAGACTAGAAATAGAAAAGAGGCGATTTATGAACCTGCCATTATGGATTATCAACGTTGTTTTAATTGACACTTGTTTGTTACTAAACAAGCTAGGTATTATACTGGTTACCGATACTAATTATAATCGAGGTCAGTGACAAACCCTCTTGATAAAACATTAGCTCTGGAGGGAATAACTCAATGTAATGCTTTTGTTTATCTACGTCACATTTTTAAATGACATGGTGTGGGAAGACAATGCGTTCACTTGTCTACAATAACTTGTATATTTGCACATACATCGTCACTTGAAAGTCTGTCCGTACCTGCGCCGCACTCACGGCGAGCAAGTCCTTCAACCTTGGGACCTGTACTGCGGATATTTCGCTTGTTGATTTTTTTCTCCTTTTCCGCAAATCTCCGCTTTGCTATTTACTTGCGAATCTTGTTGGTATCGACTTGATAAAAATGTTCTTTATCGAACACAATCATGTCTTTGGCATTTATTGTTATACCAACTGGAATTTCTTAAATGCTATTATCGACTTCTTCGTGGCTATGGATATATGATTTGTGTTCAATAGACTTCATATTTTCGCTTAGTATAAAATTTACATAGTTTACGTTAATTTTGTTTGCTTTCAACTTATCCGAGTGACAGTCTTCTTAAGCTCTTAATGCATTTCCATGTTGAGATGATAATGAGAAACGGACGTTGAACGCTGTATTATTCTCCAGAGGGCAATAGGTGGCGCGATATGATAGCCCAGGGCTCGACAAGTGCGGTCGAGGCCGGGAGCCCGGGAGAGGTGGCAGCCGCTCGCATACCGCACTCAGTATACAATCGCGCGCCGCAAGTGTTGCGCGCACGCCGCTCACTGCAATAACCTCGCGCACTTATCGAATCGGCCGTCTTATCGATTACGCCTTCCGCTCCTTTGAACGTCTTGCGATTCCGAACAGTGATGGGGGAATCTCGCGATAACGTGTGAATAATTGGAGGAATAAAAAATATAAACAAGTGCACGTGATGCTGCGGTAGATTGCGCTGTAAGTGTAGACCGAGCGGCGCCGCTCCTGGTAGACCAGACCCATGTGTGTCAGTCCCCTGCCGGTGTCCAAGGAGATAACGTGATGTGACAGCGATACGTGTCGTAGTGCTAGTGGAATTGTTTTGTGAAAGTGTGCACCGAGCGTGAGTGAGCAGACGGCTGCCGGCGCGGCCGGTGCTCCGTGACAATGTTGAATTGCACCGATCTGGAATGCATCCTACATCATCATCATTACTATGCGCACCTGCACCATATACACCATTTACAAAATGCACAGGATTCAGGTACGTCGACGTTAAAGTGATCATCATCGTTAAAGTTATAATGATTTTTAAATCAATCACTGGAGAACAATGACAAAACAAAGGTAGTAACAATGAAATTGTTTGTTTAAGAGCTAACGATGAGTGCTAATGATAACAAATGAGACGAGCGAAACATGTAGGCCTCGAATGAAATCCTTGATTTAGATACTGGTTTGAATGCAAACATTCAAATTGAAGTTCATGACGAAATTAACTTAAGGTAAATTATAAATTGCGATGTTCGTTTACATTCTGAGATACGTACTTGACCTTTGTAAACAATGAAAATAATAAAATTGGGCACAACACTTAGAGGCGATAATAGACTGAAACACAAGGTTTGCTGCAATAACTAGCAGGTGTTTAGTGTAGATATCACGCAACGTACCGGCCTATTGCGGACTGTTTTCACTCTGTTAATTCACTTGGACGAACGACTTAAAACCTGCCCGGCGACGCGAAATGGACGAAATATTTGTACAAACAAATGTTACACGTTTTCTCTTTCATCTTGTCGCAGACATATTGAATAACCAAACTGATTACATTAACCTTATAAGTGGTCCCGGCTTAGATGAACAATCACTTCCAAAAAGTGAATTAAATTGTGAAATCACCTTAATGAACGGTAATTAGTCTGATATAAATCTCCGTATACAAATTTTACTAAATACCTAATTAGTGGTATAGGAATGTGACTGGTTCGAAAATCACACATACAATTGTGTATGTGTGATTTTTGAACAAATATTTTAATGTAAAATTTGTCGGACAAGGTGCTGCACAGTTGTGTAAATCATTCTCTGCTAGGTATATCAAAAGATGTTGTCATTTACATATTGCCCTCTATGTATTTTTTTATTTTTAAATATCGTATTTTATCCTTTTTTTAAGATTTGTTATGTTAACAATTACAATTTACGCAGGTCGACATACATTTTAGAAATTTGCGATCTACAATTTCAAAATTTCATTCGCTTTACCAAACTCCAATTCAAACCATCATAATAATAATTGTTTTTCTATTGATTCACTGGTTTATTATAGTTAAACGAACAATGATCAATGCGTTTAAGTTCGCCAGTATCATAACTACACGCGAACTATTTCAAAACAAAAACAAAAAGAGGTAAACAAACATCTTATGCAAGACGTACGTTAGACTAGTCAAGAAACCTGTATCCTAGGCGTTCAGTTAGAGATTAATGGTGTATATTCACGCAAGGGACTCAACGAGGACGCCAGGGAAGAGAGCTGAAAAAATAAGGGACTTTTATCTTGTTCTACTGATGTATTCATTTTAACGATTTTTTCTATTTTCGAGGTTTATGTAAAATCTAGCTACCACCTGCAATTTCCCGTAATAAAAAGGAGAAAAATGTTCTCCCTAAGGGTTCGATCGATTTTAAAATCAACTACGTGGTCAGTCCGTATAAACGTTATAGCGTATATAACGTACAGAAAGAGTTTCGATTGCGTTTTATATCAGCATTAATTGACACGTATGTATGTCTTGACTTCTACAAAGGTAATATAAACGTGGTATTCAGAGCTGGAAAAAAAAAAGAAATAGGAACGTTGAGACCATGAAACTTCATAATTAGCGACTGATTAACCTATTGCTAACAATAGTTCCGTATCAGTCCGTTTGTACAACTTGCACGGGTAAATCAATTGATACGCTCTTTGTTACCATGTTTCCCACAACTAAACAATATGAATATTTCTTTATTCTCCTTCTATGTTTTGACTATCTATTAATTTATAAAACTATCTATAAATAAATCGACATTTATATACACTTCTACATTCTTAAATTTGTCTTTATTTACTTATTTTTCAATCTGTCGCACCAATTCTCGCAAAGTGGGAACAGGTTATTGGTTAAATTTCTGATCGCGTATTGGCTTAACCTTTAAGCAAAAAGAAACGTTTGACAATATTTACGAAGTCAATAATATCAACATATTCTGAGTCGTTCACCTATTATGTAGATATATAAATACATGTTATGTTAAAAGGACATCTACTGTAAAATACAATTAAGGTTTTTGACGCAAACAACAAAAATCGATTACTGTATATCTTCTATGAACTATCTGGGAGCACAGTAGCGGTCAAAAAGTTATCAGATCTCAACTAGAGCAAAGTTTCTAACTCTACAAGCCCAAACTTCACAAACTCTACACCTTAGTCAAAATATGTGGCTTGACCGATTTGTTACCGTCACACACTTTTCTGTTATCCAATAGTTCTTGTAGTAACGAAACGGCCAAGCCACATATTTTGACAAAGGTGTAGAGTTTGTGAAGTTAGGGCTTATAGAGTTAGAAGCTTGGCTCTACATGAGATCTGATAACTTTTTGACAGTGCGAGCCATATGGTCTCGTCTTACAACATTTTACATGAAAATGTTTTTAGTAAGATTGCATTTGTAACCGACTGTCGAAAAAGTTGGTTATTGCTATAGCAATATATAGTTTTTGAAAACATCACGTTATTTACTTAATAACTCATAGTAGGACCTATCAAGTATTTGTTTGGAATTATTAAGATTCATCTCAAATGACTATCAACCTTCGCCTAGTTTAATTTCTATGTAGATGAAAATGAATTTGATGTAGCCATTATAACTGATCTCTTCAACTCAATGTCTATGGGATACCGGAATCCTAAGCTTAGACCGGTTGTGACTTTCGTTTCGTTAGTGCGCGTACGTCAACCGGGCATATCGGCTTAAGTCTCAGACATGGCATTTCCGCGCGTACTTTAGGTGATCAAAACAACTGCCTATCAGTTTTGATAGCTGCGGTGCCGGCTTAACATTGTTAATTCACTGATTATTATTGCATCTACAGCGGCCGTTTAATAATGCGTACATACATTCAAAATGAGTTAAAACACCTTTCATTAGTTTTAATTCTCATAATGCTTTCTCTAGATGCTTTATACAGTGTTTAATTATAATATAACATTTTACATGGGTATATCGATGTAGGTACTCGTCAGATAAATAATGCTATTGTAACAGAATATCTTTTTCCATCTTATATTCAGGCAAAGTCTGACTTCAACCATGACCAATTAAAATTGAGTTACTTATTTTTAATTGGATCTTTATCTTAGTCTTAAGTCAAAAGTTTGTTTACTTATGTTGAAATGAACTATTAATATATTTTGTATCTCGATTTTTTACTCGGCCTATCAAACATGTGGAAAAATCCTAGTCTTTTAAAAGGCTTATGTGGGGACACACGTCCAACATGCAGAGGCCCGTCAAGAATTTTAATCGTAAAGGTAATCCAAGACCATCTTTGGACAACACACAGCTGCCCTATAAAATAACAGCCATATTAAACAGATGGAGCAGGACTATTGTGAAATATGTGGATACTAAATAAAATAAATTATTAATATTATTAATAGCATAAAATGTCCCACAACTGGGCGAAAGCCTACCCACTCCTTTCCAATTCTCTGTTTCTATGTTAAAATTGCACAAACCCTTTGAAGATCAAGTGTTTGATTTTGCGCAATTTTAACATAAACGTAACATGATTTAAAAATAAAAGGAAGTAAAGACTAAGGATAACGATTAACTAATAACAAAGGATAAATATTAGTCGCAGAACAATATTTAATATTGACAAGTGCGGAAGTTTCGTGCTCTATGCCAGTAATTATTTTGTCTCTGGTGTAGATTAAATGACTCAGAAATCCGTGACTGTTTTAATCTTAGGGCACTTGAAACTTTAATCTGCAGGAACGATAAAGAAATATCTAATGTTGTTTTTGTTGCAATTATACCTATGAATGTTTGTAACATATTTTATGTAGATATACATAGCAATGTGGAGAACTAGGACGTAATACTTACACATATTGATAACCCTTATGTATGTGATTGACATCATCCAAATTCTAGAGTATCTTGTTCTTCAAGTTTTACATCAAATGCACTACTAACCTATTATCTATACAAACCAAACTGTTTCTGAAGTTGTAGATACAAAAGATGCATATTAATAAGACTTTATGTAAAAATATAAAAAGTACTGACCTTTTGACTCTAAGTAAGGTGACAAAAAAGTTCGATAAATTCCATTACACTCGAACTAAAACTTGCTGTGGGTTGCCCTTGCACATGTTTTTGCGCCGCAGAATTGAATTTTCTCATTACTTGAGAAAGCATTAGTCCCATTGCCCACATAGCACTAAATTGCAAATTGAGAAACCTGGACCAAACTGAATGTTAAATAAGCAAGCCTGTTGGTGATGATTCTATTTCTATATGTGAAGAAGCATTTGGATGTTGGAGCGGCGATACCAGACTGATATGATTATTAATTGTTTGATTGCTTGATATTGACCCTCAAGTGCAACTGAACGTCAGAGGAGGCTATCACGTGTGATTCTCCCTAACATAGGGGGATCGCTGTAATCATTGCGATTGGCGAGCGAGGCCGAAGCTATTATATGCTTACCATTGATTTACGCCGTAATATGTTGAAGACCGGAATGGATTTTTGCATGAAGGGTCAAATCATAGTCGAAGTGTAGATAATATATTTCAATCTAATATTTTAGGCTCTTGAAATAAAAATATTACAGATCGTTTAAGTAAGGTAAGGTAAAACCATAATACTTTCATTTACTTTTAAGAAATGTTTTGTTATTGTTTACTGTATGGTAAGCATAATCACAGGTCATACAAAAAGACGTTTAATATTTAATCTGGAATTATCTTAACTTTGCAGTAAGTAGTTTTAACCCTTAATTCGATAACGTGCAATATATTGGACATCAACTTAAAAAAAATATACAAGCATTTTTTTAAACTATACTGTATTTATTTTAAATCCATTAGTTTATTTGTAAACTAATATAATGTTATATAAAATCACGGGTAAGTTGCGCGTGCTCATTGCTGGTTAGTCGCCGCCGAAATGTCTGGAAGGAAGCACGTGCCGCGACCGCTCTCGGTAAGTCCCGATTTATTTGTTATTTTACTTTGCAATGATTACTCGTCTGTTCTAAATACATTTTATAAAACCTATGAATTTGTGTACACAAACTAAAATTATGATAGCTGTTACGGTTTTACCGTAATATTCAATGAAATTAGCGTGTCCAGTATATTTCCCATTGCCAAGTAGGTACTGTTTTAGTGCGATTTTGGGATGTGTAGTATATTGGACACTGCCAGTTAGTTAGAAAAGTAACTGCTAATATGATTTTATGAACTAAGATGCGTATTTAGTAATTATGTGTTATGTTTTTTTCTAACAATTTGTGTTATTTGCAGGTGTTCAAACAAACATCACGTGCATCAAAGTTATTGGCACTAGTGCCGCCAATCAACGCTTCATCAGACGTAGAAAATGAAACAAGTTCGGATGAAGAGGTTGTTACAAGCATATGCCGCCAAGACAGTGACGATTTGACCTCTGAAGCACAATCTATACCGTCGATATTAGAAAATTTGGATATTTCCGAAGACGACGAATATAGGAATAATACTTCTGGTGATGAGATACCCAATAGCGAGCCAGAAGATCAAGAACTAGCAGTGCCTCTAACACCGATTTTCAACCAAGTGTTGCCGTCGACCAGTCAGGTAAATTTTGATAGCATTCCAACTTTGTCGTCCATTCAGTCTATACCGTCTGTTCAAGAAATATCACCGATACCCAATGCAGTGAATACCAGGTCTAAGAGAAGGCGCTATGTCAATACCCACTCTCGTGTTCATAATATCAGGCCCAAAAAACGTAAACACACAGCCTACAAATGGAAAAAAGGCAAATTCCTGCACAAAGCCGAAATAACTAATTGTGAATTTAAGAATAACTTACACGCCGATTTCACGCCTATAGATTATTTTTGGAAATACTTTTCTTTGGATATTTTACAAGATATAGTACATAATACCAACCTTTATGCAGTTCAAGTTACCGGCCGATCGATCAATATTTCTGAGGACGAAATGAAAGATTTTATTGCCATTTTATTACTTATGGGAGTGGTAAATTTGCCATCATATGTAGATTATTGGTCAAAAGAATTGCGCTACCCAGCTATTGCTGAAATCATGTCACTGAAAAAGTTTGAAACCATACGCAGATACATCCATTTTGCTGATAACTCTTGTCCAGATTCAGATCGATACTTCAAAGTTAGACCTTTTGTAGAGAAGGTGAGGAGAAACTGCTTGGCCACCGAAGAGGAAATGAGATATAGTATTGACGAGATGACTATACCGTATAAAGGCAAAAAGGCGGGTAACAGGAGACAGTACAATCCCATGAAACCCAATAAATGGGGTTTCAAAAACTTTGTCCGAGCAGGCATGTCGGGAATTGTATATGACTTCCTGCTTTATGGAGGTGAAGACACATTTAGATATATTCAGTTTTCACAAGCCGAAGAAACCTTAACCTTAGGAGCTAAAGTTGTCGTTGCTTTATGCAAGACAATACAGACGAGAGCCTGCGTCGTGTATTTTGACAATTATTTCTCGACTCTAGATTTGGCAATACACCTTAGAGACGAATGTGGTATATTTAGTTTAGGCACTATACGCCAAAACAGACTAAAAGGTTGTGACAAACTGCTGCTGAGTGATAAATCTTTAAAAAAGAAAGGTAGAGGTTCTTATTGCCAAGTCGTTGATAATACCAACAAGATAGCAATAGTTAAATGGTTCGACAATAAGGTGGTCACTCTAATCAGTACGTACGCTGATGCTTACCCTGTAGGAAAAATAAAGAGATACAGCAAGGAATTAAAAGCCCGAGTTGATGTGGACTGTCCAGAACTTATAAAGCATTATAATAATCACATGGGAGGCGTCGATCTCGCAGACATGCTGGTTGCGTTGTACCGGACTACTTATAAGAGCCGTCGTTGGTATACTGCAATCTTTGCTCAAATGCTCGACATTTGTATAAACAACGCATGGTTAGTTTATCGCAGAGATTGTAGTAATCGGGCAGTGAAGCACATGCCTTTGAAGCCTTTTCGGTGCCAATTAGCAAGAGAGTTACAGAATAAAAGTAGATCTCGTATATCTGTAAACAACAAATGCCGAACAGATGACAGTGTCCGCTATGATAGTATTGGCCATTTCCCTAGTTTTGGAGAGTCATACGGTCGCTGCAAACTATGTATCAAAAATAAGACTGATGTGTATTGTGTAAAGTGCAACCAAAGACTGTGTTTAGTACGTAAGAGAAATTGTTTTTATGATTATCATAATAAGTAAAAGTTTCTAACTATGTTGACTGATTATATTATAGTTGTTTAATTTTATCTGAAATTCAGAATAATAATTGTTACGTATCTTTTCATTTAGACTGATTATATTGTTGATCTCACTTAAAATAAGTAAAATGTTCCTCATATTCATAAAAAATAAAGATTTTTCTAATACTTTACAAAACATGTCATTGTTTTTGCGTTTTATTATATTTTATTTTATCACTTGCACAAAACAGAAATAAGTCCTAGAAAGTAATAATTCGGCAATGTGTAATATACTGCACATCAAAATTATCGACAACTTTATGGCAAACCTGGCAAGGTTCAGTATACTGGACATGCATTTTCAGGAAATGAGGTAATACCAGATTTTTGAAATTATTTTTTCATGTCTTAAGAACTTCTACTGAAACCGAAAATGTGAAAAAAAATATGAGTTTTTAAAATTTTTCCTCTTGCCAAATTAAGGGTTAAGCCAGTCATTTACACTTTCTAATCTTGTCGTAGCAGCGATTAGGTATTTCATTGATGTCTCAGTAAATATAGGTAAAGTGGAACTGGTAATTATGATCAACAAAATATTACTAATAAAACGGTTAAGCTTTACCTACTTGAGATTTAAATAAATAGTTTGAAGTGCAGTATATTTTTATGTCAATAGGTTTATAAAATTGTATAATAGGTAGGTACATAACGTGTCACAACTTCCTCTTAAACGCCTACTTACTCTATGTGTAAGCTTGTATATTTAAGCATTTCCTCTTAGTCCTAGAGAGTTCAATAGAAGGTATCTTAGATAACATCCTGTCGAAGTCTACTCTTGTGTCCGGGTAGGAAACGCTTGCCACGATATTGAAACAGATTAATTATTATTTGCACATAAATGTGGTGTTCTGTAGCCAACTGCTGGTTCTAAAGTGCTCATTATAAAGGTTTTAATTAAGAGTTCAGAGCACGATAAACGTGAATGTTTGTTTGAGCGATGTAATGTAATTACAGTGTTTGTATTACGCCCTGTACATGTACCTTAGTATTACTCCATCAGTACATCGGGAGTTCACGTTTCCTTGACTGCATCAGTGTTGCATCGCGTCTGCATTCGACATCTGAATCGGAATCGTGTTTGCGCAACTGTATCGAAGTGAAGATTTACGTCTCCTTTAGGCCTGAAGACGCCCTTTATTGCTTATTTAACAGCTATTGTTCGAAAATTTCTCCTTCGATTGTAGTATTTTGTGGTTAGTACTCGCTCACCCACAATGCAGCTGAACCTGAGCATTTAGATTTTATATCATCTATCTACGTTTTTCTGTCAAATTATTAAAATAAATCAAATAAAGAAAGCTAATCTAACTAATTACTTATTTACTATTTATTTTAAATACAATAATTAACATAAAAGTAATAACGATATTTTTCCGATTAAAATGCAATTGCGAAATGTTATGAAGTCATAATACAGTACTAACACATTAATCATTCAGGGTGTTACTTTATACAAATGAACATTTCCCACAGTAAACCACCACTATTATGATTATTTTGAAACAATTACGTTTTGAATGAAGTTGTTATGATTTTAATGTGTTTCAAGTGTACGTAGAGATGGGTATTTTATTCTCCTTCATTCAGAGAAACAAAGGGATCAACCTCCTTACCATGAACTGTTAAAGCATTTTCTTTCATTTCTCGCGGCGTCTCGCTTCCACAACGGAAAATGTTCTGCTTTAAGAGTTCATGATAATAATAATAATAATACGTTTAATTCAGATAAAAATCCATAATACAGATAAAATATACAATCTAGTCAGTCAAAAATACATTTTTTTTTTTTTTTTTAAACCATCGCTAAAAATACATTACATACAAAATAGGTCAAAATTACAATATAATTTAAATAAAATAAAAATGTCAGTCATGTCCGGTAATAATCTTCATCCACTTATATTGGATGATAAGAGGGCAGTACCATATTTATATTAAGTTAGGACCCATGTTGTATTTCCTTGTACCGTTTCAGTAAATACTTATACAACGTCCTCATAACTGCGACGTTAGTTTAACAGAAATTAATCACCTCTAGAACATTAAATCTTTATCCGATCAGTCACAGTGATTGACAAATAGAAATTATAATTTCACATTCCCGTCCGCGTAGTAAATTTTTAATATCTGTTACTAAATAGAATATTACGACTTATCATGATTTGAAATCTAGTGTTAAGTAATTTGACCTTGCCTGTACTTTGCTGGCTAAATTATATTAAAACATAGTTTTCGGTTAGATCTCGTTTCTTGATAACTTTAACGTGTTAGGCTGGGTTTAGGTTACTACATAAACAGCTATAGGTATGTACTTAGGATTTGTAGATTTAGTATCGCAAAGTTTGTCATGTATTTTGTCTACAAGCGTATTTGTGTATTGTTGATTTTTTTATGGTAATGGTTGCATTTTTTCACTGTAGATCACTGACTCCAGATGAAGGTTAGTAGGTTATAGAAATGGTTTCTGAAGGGAATCAGTGCCTTATACTTAATAACTTTTATTATTTATTAAATTAAATAATCTAACATGAATTCCAGTATGATAAGTAGAATAAATAGGTATTTTAAGTCGTTAAAATATTTGATACAAAAACGTTACATCTCAAACTTCGGTTTTACGTTTACGTGTAAACCGGGCTTAATAAATTTTCGTGTCTAGATTTCGTATGTTAATCCTTGTTTTCTTTTTTTATTTAAAAATACACGGTAGGAAAGCTGATGACCTCACCTGAGTATAGACTGAGAACCTCCTTAATTATTTATTCAACACACGACGTTAAGGTGTTTTTAAATGAACGTTTTTTTATGTATAAGTTACGACTCTACAAAAAAATTAACTCTATCGTGTTAAACTGATGTTATAGTGATAACAAAAAGAAACTGAGCTGCGTGTTTAAGAAGTTTGATTTATAGAATAAAAATGAAAATAAATAAGTAAAACTAAATTGATAAAGGAAATTCGAAAAATGATGGACACGAGCAGGACTTGAACCTGCGACCTTTGCCGTACCGTGGCGCTGCTCTAACCAACTTTATCAATTTAGATTTAAGCTTAGCATGGGCAACATGCAAAAATGACACAAAATGTCATATAAATAAGTAAAGATAAAAATATGCTTTTGAATTATAACATTATGATAAGCTTTAGGTATGCTGCTAAGCTATAAAAAAATCACATTAGATGCTCTAAAACTGGTATTTACAAAGTCATTCAGATATTGTTCGAATAAAATACGTGTCAATAATACTAATTATTTTATTTACAATCGATTGCTGCAATTGACGTAATGAACCAGAACAACATATTAACGATGATCGGCGAACAGTTTAATTAAGTATTGTGTACATTTCGTTCCGATAGAATATCAATTGATATAAATTTTAAACGTTAACTTTAATCAGGAAAGTTTGCATTCACTTTTTGGATAAGCAGCTATTACAGAAACTGTAGTAAGTATCTATGCAGTAGATGTGGGCAGGATTGAGATAAATAGCGTAATGAGGAACTCAGCTTAATTGAAAAATAAATATATTTTATTAACCAATCTTTTAAAAACGTTTCGTCGTACTATAATTTTCTTGCGCATCGATATGACAAGTCCGGACTTAATATTGTAGATCAGAATAAAATGGCCGCGTGTGTTTAAAATTCGAGAACCATAATTCTCGGCGCCTAGCAACTGACTATTGATAAATATTAGTTATAGCCATTATAGGTGATCATCACCAAATAAAAAAGTTAACTCGCAAAACATAGTAAATATTATTCACAACATATGTACGTTTGTGTAGAATATTAATATAAAACAGTGTCTTTTAATGATGTACGAATAACAAGTTACCATCGAAGTAGCGATAGCAACTAAATAGATAAACTTGAGAAAACCAGTTTATACAATTTGTTATTAATGTGCTTCGTTGGTGTTTAATTGATTTTGAAATTTAAAAATATAGTTATTATAGTGCATTCAGCACTTTGATAATACAAT
Source organism: Abrostola tripartita (assembly GCA_905340225.1). Taxonomy (NCBI): domain Eukaryota; kingdom Metazoa; phylum Arthropoda; class Insecta; order Lepidoptera; family Noctuidae; genus Abrostola; species Abrostola tripartita. The sequence goes on from HG996494.1 coordinate 7,136,561, forward strand.
ATTATAAAATAATAGTGTATTGCGGTTAATTATTGGGAGGCATGAATGAAGAAATTATGGCTCATCAGGCTTAACAGGAAAATGAGAAAAATATCTAATTTTAAAACTAATTATCTGATGTTGCTAAAGTTATACAAGTCAATTACGATTAAAAGATATATTTGTCCGATATTCTTTGTCAAAAACGTAACATGCAAATTTTGGAATCAACTGCGAAAAACTTAAAAATAAAAAAGCTTTGTTGGTTGAAAACCTTATAAACATTCCTGAGGTCTTTAAACTACAAGGTCGCGAGTTGTTTTGGACGGATACAATATTAGAAATATGCACGTGAGTCTGAGTAAAGCTGTAACTAATAATCATGAAATTATCTAAAAATATACGTGTTGATAGCTACAAATGCATTGCAAAAAATATTGATGTTGAAAACATAATCAAGTATAAACTGTTCATAATTACGTATTATCAATTTTAGTACCTAAAATCTATAAATCTTTATAACAATATAAACAAATGCTGTCATACAACGAATTAGTCAAGAAGGCATTTCAAAAGAGCGGGTACGCGAGGGTCGCACGGTCAATTCAATTTGATTTCAAGTGCGACGAAGTTTTCTGTCGATCATTACATAAAGATCGTAAACGGTGTATAAGTGCTGAGTGGCGGGGCTGTGAAGCTTTTCGTTACGATTTATTGTTGATGCCGACGCCAATGTAACGCGTAACTGACTCCAATTTTTTTGTCCATCCATGCCCGGCTTGTATTACGTGGTCTGCACGTGTGCACTAAAAAAAGTGGTGTTCGATTTTCTTTGCAATAGCAAATATTAAAAAAATATATCTTAACAAGACTTCAAAATATTGGGGTATCTCAAAGATTTGCCATCCCAGATTAGATTTTCCTTTAACAGTTTCCATGATTTGATTTAAGTAAAATACCGCCAAAGCTCTTGCTTTGAAATTTGTAATTATTTTGGGCCTAATCAAGACATAAGTTACTAAACTCCCTTATCAACTAGTTTTTGAAGAGCAGGTGGACTGTATCAATTATATTTCTAAACAGTTAGTCAATTGCTACCTGCGAGACATATGGGCAAGACCGGATTTGTGATTCGTCTCATTGACATTCAGAAGTTAGTTAAAATTATGTTTTAACACCGCCATAAATTATCTCATAAGATGATTGAGTAAATTGACGGTTAAAAATAAACTGTGTTGCGTGAATTCGTATTGAAGGTCTATAAAAACAAATGTTTATTATATGTCTAGTTACAAGTAACATTTAAGAAATTATTGATTGTATGTTTTATTTATGTTTGAATTGAATAGGAAAACGTCCGAGACAATGGCGTAACTGCCATTTGGGCCGCAACAAAAAATGTAACAGTTTTTTCTTTACATTTCTCTGACCTGGGCCCCTAGTCTGCTATTTTTATAAATTCGTCATTCCAACACGATCCAATTCCCATCCCATTGTCATTTTGCTAAAAGTTCGTAATCTGCTAAATTCATAATGGTCGATCATTGGTCTGTCAATGGTCTCGTAATAGAATGGTGGTAGGATGACATTATCGTATTGCCATTATTATAAAACCCGTTAGTAAAAATGATTTTCGAAAAACTACTACTAAATTTGAACATTTAATTATGCCAGATTTCTTTTTTAATATTTCTACATATTACCATAGATATTACCTATGATATTATTTAATAATGTTCTATGCAACCTTGTTCGTAAATAGCAAAAACATGATGAAACTCAATAATATTTTATGTTTGCTGTCAAATGTGACATTACTGCTCACTGACGTCTGACGTTAATCTGTTTTTATTTGTTGTGGTCCGTGTTTTGCAAACAGTTTAATAATATTAAACAGTTTAGTAATTGTGTTTTATACCTTACCATATTAAATTGTAATCTGTGAGTTAACTGTCAAAATTTTAGCAGATTACCGTCTACGTCTGTCATTGATTTATCATTATGTACGAGATTACCATTTCTTTCAATGGAGTGTCAGTGGTTGACCACTGGAAAGTCATAATGACGCAATTATGTTAGCAGATTACCAAACTTGTCAAAATCAACCATTATGAAATCAATGATAGACCATTCTGACACTATTGTAATAGCAGACTTGAGGCCCTGGCTTTATAGTTAGCCATTAAAGTGTATAGGTATCTTTCCCATGCACAAACACAGCAAGTTTAATAATGTGCGCATAATTAAATGATGGTGTTATTTTACCTTATTTAGGAGGCTAATTGTATTTAAAATAACCACATTGTACATACCTAGTAGAATAGTAAACTGAAATGCAGCTTAGAATTTTAATAGAGAAACAGATGTTGATTGGTATATTATCATCGTATCAATATTAGTATGCGACAGAGAGACTGTGGTCACGTTCAGCTCCCTTCTATGGAGAGCAGAATATTATACAAGGCACGTGTTCAACGTGACTGATAACACACTTTTTGATTTATGGATTTCTTACCTATTATCTTTTACTAAAAGAATAAACAGAAATTGAAACTTATTGGTCGTTAAGCTTTGTAGGTCGAAGGGAAGCTAAATTATAATTACGGGTCGGAGTTTAAAGGGTGGTAGGTACCTAGTACTAGTACTTAGTAGTGATTTTAGTCGTTAAGGGCACTTACATAGGATTTGAAAGATTGATCAAATAAAGCAAGTAAGTATACTTATTTAAGTTTGGCATGAAATGTTTGTCTTGATGCCTGTCGAGTATGCTCATAAAGACAATACTAATGTTAATTGAAAAGTTATTGGACCAAGATCGAATGTCCAAAAAGATGCATTTTATAAGTGTAATGTTTTTTCTACATGACGTTTTGTATGTTTAGTAAATGTGTAGGTACTGTACATATAAAACGATTCCATTGAAATGGTCTCACAAAATTGCAACGTCAAACTGCAATCATACTTAGAACGATTTACGTCGAAAATGAGGAAGTGGATATTCGCGAACGTTTAGGATGTCGGTTGATTAGATCTGATCGGCGATGCGGCCGCCACAGTGGGAGCCGACGAATTGTTGCGAGTTCACCGGACTTGACCTTTGCACTCAGTATGAATTTATGAGGCAATTGGCTAACGAGCGGGTGTAGGCGAACGCGTGTTGCTTGATTAAAATTGAACGTAATTAGATTATGGTTGTTAAAGGAATTTAAGGTCAGTCATTATTACGGTATTTCTGCAGTATTTAATAGTCTGCAAAATTCGGCGTAGAAATAAATGGTTATGGTTATCTTGAAATGCAACGGCGTATCAGCGCAATCTAGGTAACTATATTCAGAATTCAATTAGTGGCGCTGTGCTAATACAGTTGATTTCTTATAATCTTAGTTCTGACAGAGTATTTTTGTGTCAGAATCAGAAACCTAACGTAGGTATGTTATTAGTTGGATAGTGTTATTTTGTTCACTTTGGAAGTGCTTCTATACATATAAACAGTAAAACGACATTTTTGTTATAATCATTTCAGGTAATAAAATAAATTAAAGAGCGTTCAAAAAACTTTGGTTCGTCCCTTTTTCTGTTAATTTATCATTAGGTAGATTATAGAAAAAATTATTGACATCAATCGAGTTTAATTTCATAAATTATGCTACTCATTTCAGAATGAATTATTTTATAAGTAGCTATGCCAAATTAAGGTAAACATGTTTATGGTAAGGTAAATTAAAATACCTTTTCTACACACATACTTTGCATTTATTTATTAAACTCAACGAAAACCGTTCCGCTCCGCAAATAAATTGACTAAACAAATTTAAGCATCCGTGAAACCGGTATTCTGCTGTATAAGGTGCTACCCACTTTCGGATCATCCACAAATTGTAGTAATTGGCTATATACACTCGTCACCGCTACATTGCGGTGGCACAAACTCTATTGTCGCGTTATAGATGTTTGTGAAAACCGTATGTTGGTAACATAGAACTCATATCTGTATAAAGTAAAATGACAAACGATGAAAAATTAATAAAAGGCAAATGAATGTTCGTATGTTTGTCCTCTATGAGTTTCTAAACCATTGATCAGGATCAGGTTGTGATCTTCTTCTTCTTATCGTATGGTTTATGAACCTGTAGGTGTAGGCCTTTGACATGGCTTTACACACCGTTAAACAACAAAGCTCTTTGGTGTGCCGGTTTCCTAATGATGTTTTCCTTCACCATTTTTAGCAACTGATAACTAATTTATAGTACGCACATGAATTTACAGATTGTAATGGAACTTTAGTAGGGTCTTCTGAGGGCGCCCGGGAGCTTTCTCGTGCCTTATTGAAAAAAACCTAAAAAGACATATAATTTTCATTCGAATTGCACGCGAAGAAAGTCGCTTGCATCAGCTAGTTTAAAATAAATAAAATGTTTTCGAAAAAGGTGTTAAGGAGTTTCACTATTAACACCTTTAATCTGCAATGTCAGCATGTGGTAGTGCAACGGGCTCTTATTAGAGGTACAAGCTTTGAGGTCGTGTTAACTAAATGTTGTTGGTTAAATAAAAGTAGTGATATACCAACTACGACCCAATACCTACTGTGGTTAAACGCTTGTGTTCATGACGCACGGAGTAAACAAGTATTGTGGCCAACATTTTTTGTGTCTGCCATCTTTGTAGGTTTCTTACAGCACGCTATTTTTTTAAGAATTAATAATATGCGTTATCTACTTAAAAAAAAATATATATATATCCATTTCAAATTATGAGAAATGGTAAAAGTGAATATAAAATGCCTTAACCCTTTCACCGTCCAGTGCACTACACACACACACAACACATCGATTGTTTAACTATTGTGTCTACATAGCGGACAGTCAACGTGTTAACACTGTATCATCGTTGTAAATCATTATTTACCTACATACAGCAGAGTAATTTATACAAATAGGCATTGCCTAAATTCACCGACTCTAAGTTACCTCTGTTTACCGCGCTTGTATTTTCAAGTTACGTTGGAAAATCATAACTTGTTTGTATACAATCGAACAAAGTAACTTAAGTGTTGTGTGCACGTAATAAAAAAATGCAACCACCTATTAAGGCTCTGTCCCACTTTTAGACAAAGGTCTCTTTTGTTGAAGTTATCGTTGCAATAATATGACGTGATTAACTTAATCACTATGCCTTGACACGTGCTAAATAAGTGTAGATAAGTACGCGTTGGATTCCTAATTGTAAATGAAAATTGAAATAAATATTAGATAATTTAAATAAATAAGTTTATTTGTATAATACTATGTTCTTTTCGGCATGTGTCAATTGACACAAGGAAACATGTCAATGGATTGACTTGTTTCCATGTGACATTGTGGTGTAGAGACTGGTCAGTCAACAAGGGTGATACCGAGGGCGACCGTACAGGGTGCGCCAGACGTACTTACTTAGGTAGGTACCTCATTGTGGAGGCTCTCTACTTGCACCCTGTGTAATTCTATAACAGTAGAGTATTTTCAATTTAACAGCCTAAAACTATCCTTCCGCAGGGTAAAGGCTTCTTTGTATACAGAGAAGAATTGAGCTTTGGTTACCACGCTGGCTCTCTACGGGTTGTCGAGTTCAGACTCTTCAAATCCACATTTCATCACTGTTTTGATTCACGTCTTCATTCATTTGCACACTTAAGTTTTGAATATTAGCTGACTGAAGACATTACATAATTATTAAATATTACTCGTCCAAATTATTTAAAGCATTCAGTTGCTATAGTTATAAAATAATTCAGTAAATCCAATAACCATTTTATGGAATTTTAAACGTCAAAGTGTTTTATTTACATTTAAATTCAATTAAAAGAAAATTGTTTATTGTATTATTATGGTTGTATTGAATTAAATGGGTTTTGCCCATGGTTTGTTCGGCTATAGAACCGATAGTTTTAAGGCCAATGTTAGATTGTATAGAAAATTAAACGTTTATGTGGGTCATGGGACTGTGCTCACACGTGTTACGACTGTTTGTTAATGATTTTGTTATACTTAATAACTCGATAAAGGACGTTGACTTTATTAGTACGTCTCAGAATTTATAAACAATTAACGCGTTTAATGGTTCTTAAAATCAATAGAAATACGGTTTTGTCTACCGTTAGCGTATATTTCCATAATTGAATTCCATTCTTGTGATAAGGTGGTGTTGTATTGATCATTATTTCAAGGTTATAGATATTTTTTATCTAGCTGTCCAAAATTTAATCAGCCTCACCATTACTTTGTTAATTAGTACTTAACACCCTTAGAGATAATCGCGACGAAAGCAATGGAGTAATAACATGGTTGCATGTAAGAAAAAATAATTATAGTAGGTACCCATTTATGATATAGTAGGGTATCCTTCGTTCCATAACGATATATAATAAATCCAATCGGCCCTTATGAAACAGGATTTGATTCCAAAAACAAAAAATAAAATCACGTAGGCGGTGACAAAAGTTTACCAGTACATAAAATAAATATCGTACGGTCAACATAATAAGAACACATCAAAATTGTAATTTTAATAAAGTCTACTAAAGAGAAATCTTAAGAACACTTAAGAACAAACTGCTAGCATCATTCATGCAGCTTAATGACCAATATACATCATTACTGCGATCCGATGCCAGATTCCAATCAATGTTTAGAAAACATCAAATAGTTGTAGACATAACGTACGCGCGAGTGATACATAAGTTTGTTACAAAACCTATGCGCCGACCGATAAACGTTATGAAAAATTAATAAAAATATTATATGAAGGCGACAATCAAATGTTTTTCCTTGTTTTAATGTGGTCTGCTGAAGTGTAAAACCTATTGGTCTAATTTAATAAACTCTCTTTTGTGTTTTATGAAATACTAGCGGCCCGCTCCGGCTTCGCACGGGTATAAAATATATATTATAGGAATTTCTCCACTATTTAATGGATGTTATTTTACATATAAACCTACCTTTTTAATCACTCTATCTATTAAAAAAAACCGCATCAAAATCCGTTGCGTAGTTTTAAAGATTTAAGCATACATAGGGATATAGGGACAGAGAAAGCGACTTTGTTTTATACTATGTAGTGATGATACACGATAGGAATTTTTCTGTATTGATAGTTCTTTGAGATCTAATGATTGGGGCTCATAGGGAGGACGGCTGAAAGGTTGACAAAGCAAGTGGTATATGAGTCTAGAGGTAATGGATTCGGTGATCACTAATCTGACCAGATGCGATGCAATGAGGTGAAAGAAGTATGTCAGGATCGTAGCAAATGGAAATCCGTGGTCTATACCTACCCCTCGTGGAAATAGGCGTGACTTTATGTATGTATGTATGTATTCTGACCAGATCGTAGATATTCTGGAGAAATATCAACTTCGGAGGTTCCTAAACCAACGAGCATGTGATGAGACTGAATAACACAAAAGGTCTCCTTGAATCGTATCAAATAAGAAACTGTGGTGTGTCCTCTTAAAAAGAAGGCATACTATTAAATAATTATATTTTTTAATCTAATGATATTATGCATAATTGTAAATAAATGCCCAGACCTATAACATAATCGTCGCAGTAGGGTAGGTTTATAATAATAATCCGCTAAGAAAATTGTATCTTCATCGCAGAGCTGTCTCTCAGCGTTCGCGTCAATTGAGTCTATTGTTTCTGCAAGTGATATCCTGTCAGTGCCGGGCGTTTGTGAATGTGATATAAATGTTTGTAAACGCGCCAAAGACGTAAGAGAAAATCCCTGTGAGGGGCAATGCAGTGCCCTAGTCAAGACGCAAAATTATTGCAGTCATCATCATCAGCCCGTTGCAGTCCACTGCTGGACATAGGCCTCTCCCAATGTACGCCACAAAGCCCGATCTGCTGCTTTACGCATCCAGTCGTTGCCTGCCCTCCTATGCAAGTCATTCCGCCATCTGGCCAGAGGGCGACCTACGCTACGTTTACTAACGCGAGACGCGGTCTCCACTCCAGAACATTGTGTCTCTCTGTCTTCTGTTCTGTTCTGGAATTATTGCAGTGCTTCTATAATATTATCATATATAGCAATATTATAGGCTGTCAGGATCTTTCACCCTTAAAATCAATTAGAAGATTTTAAGGTATTTTTAACTAAGCCATATGAAATAGCATCTACAAAAGATTTTACTTAAGGTTAAATAATATCTGTGATAAGTAGACCATGTGGACATTTACGATGCTGACGAGCGCGTTATGGTTGAAGTGAATTATGTATGTCGTTAGATTTTTCGGCATACCCCTATTTTTGTCATCGGTTCTCACAGTCAACTTTTGTGTAAATTTGTAATCATAACCTACAAACTGTATGTTACATGCAGGCGTTACTAATGCAACAACACCTGTTTTTTATTTTAAAAATATCTTGGCTTTTTGAATACTGAGGATCCTCAATGACAAGTTATATATTTATATTTGGTTCTCGATTAGAATGGAATTTGTACCAAACAAGTTTGGGTAGGTAAAGCTTTTAGTATTTAGTTGACATTTGGACCAAAAACGTCTAAGTTTCAACACCTATCGCTGAACATGAAGTAATTGAAATCCGTTTATGTTCATTATTATAAGAAGTGGTAGATGCTAAGTTCAATATACTTTAAGTAGGTTCCAGGTCATTTAAGATGACATTGGCAGAACATTTTTGAACGACGCGCTGTTGAAAATCTAGAAAATACTGTTAATAAAAATACTTCGTTGAATCTGGTTTTTGTATTTATTTTTGATAGTGCCAAAGTAAGTTCTCGTCGTATGATAATTGAGTAGGCGGTAGCATACCTTGGTATTATTAGCTTGTGTGAATACAAATCATTTTACCTATAAAGTGACGACTTTTTCTTTTAAACTTTTCGTATTGAGTTCAAGACAAATAATAAAATGTAAGTTATTATTTTGTTTGGTTTCAATGACGAAGACGCATAAAGTAAAAGCCAATAGCCATAGCCAATTGGAGCCGGTTACACAAATATCGTGCATTGGTAATTTTGGCAGTCAGAATCAAAAGCCTTCTGTCAGTGATAAAGCTATAACCAAATGACAGTCGCAGTATTAAACAAGTGAAGCTGAGATACCGGGCTGTAAACTGCTAATATATAGTACGTAGACGATTTTGTTTATGAATTAAAATTATTAACTAGCCAGAGGTCTGGTGGTCAAACAACATAATTTACGTAAGCAACGTGGCCAGAGTTGAAAGGCATTTCGATAAACTTTACTAAGTTATAGCAGGAAGTAAACGTTACATCAGACGGCATTGATTTTTATAGACCGTCCGCTTCATATGTATTTGTGCGAAAGTCACACTGGCTTTGTGATTTAAAGAATATTTGAGTATGTACATACGAATTAAAGTAATAATAAAGTTACTGGATTACGATTTTAGGTCAATTGGTTTGTCGAGCAGTCATAAACATTACTTTTATGGTGACTACGACTTAGTTCATTACTTACTTTTCTTTACAATTAACGGTTCTATAAAACATAAGCGCAAACTTATGTAAATGTGCGGATGCATACCTATAGGTATCTACTAGGTTTAGAGCTTCACTTTGGATTAAAGCTGTTAAGTAATATAAAGGTCATCAGCATACAGTGATATTCAACAAATCATAAATCGCAGTTTGGTGTCATTGAGCTTGTACCAAGATGCTGATGAACCTTTGAGGTGTACCTAAATCTTTGTTATTTAGTATCGGGATAAATGATTTTAGCTATAATAGGCATTGTGAAGAAAGACGAATAAGTTAAGGGCTTTCTAAGGCAATTTGCCTGGGTGTTCAAAGTCTGAAGAATGGTCAGGATTACACGTATAATCTCGTATTAACCTCACAGGTCTTCACGCGATGCGAGCCGTGTTCACAAATGATTACAATGTTTACTTTCACCCTTACCATGAACTGTAAAGCAGGACAGTTTACGTTGAGGAAGCGAGGCGTCTAATTACACTGCACGTAGCGGCGTCTCGCTTCTACATAGTAAACTGTCGTACTATAAGAGTTCATGGTAAGGGGGCTGTATTATCTAACCTGTACAACTTATTATCGGGGTTGGAGTCGCCCCAAATCGTTATTTCACACAGTTCCTCATAATTCATTCATTCATAGAAAATGAATACTTTAGACGCCAATTCATGTTTATTTTGAACAAGAATATAAATATGCAAATAGTTTCCTCGGTGCTTAATGTCTAACTGACTTTGTGTTCAGAACTAGTGTGTAGCAATCATGAGCAGGTATTGCATTGCTCCACGTAGTCATTTGTGTTAATGACCCGCATTTAAGCTGATATAGTTGGATAAATAGCAAGGTTTGTGTGGTAACTTCAATGTCATGGGCTAGAAGAAAGTATTCTATCTCTCCGTTTCGATAGGACTAAGGTGTCCTGAAGGTTGCCAATGTGTGACCTACATTTAGTACAGAAACGATATGCTTACACATAGAAGATCCACAAGCAGTACGCAAGATTAACACAATTTAGATAAAATGAGAATTTAAGATATAAGTTAACCGTTTAGCGTTTCTTGAAAATGTTTAATAATGAAATAGTAAATACTAACCTACAATAAATATTGCATCTATTTCATCTTTTTCCTCCTAATTTTATACAGTAATAATATTTTGACAAACGTTGACATTAATAAAAGAATAAGTGGATCGCACTTGCAAACCATTGTTAGACATAATTCTGCTATATAAATGCAGATTTTGAAACGCGGCAAGGTCATGCTACTTTGTAACCTGGGCAAGGTAAACACAGAGCCAGTTTTAGCCCCAACAAAAAGAAACGTCACCTCCATTGTCCGTACCTATTAATAAAATAATTAGGTACTCATCTACATTAAAAAGCAGTTGCCAGTACAATTTATGGACAGTAAGAAAACATATTTTTATTGTAAATCCCGCGTTAATTAATACCAAAATATACACTGGACGCAGTGTATATTTTTGTATTAATCAACACGGCAGATTGGTGTCATTCGTCATAACAAAGATCGTGTTCAAACACATTTGTCAAAGAAATTGTTGAAAGTTCGATCACATGTATTTATGTATGAATTGAGCTATCCATCACAGTTACTGGCATTAAGAAGAAAAAGTGTGCTTCATAACCCACTTCCAGACGACTCTTACATGCGCGACAAGAATCAGTTTCCAGAGCCTAGTTTTTACATCATCTTAATTGATGAAGTGTTATGGTACATTATAATGTGTTTTACAGCATACTGGAGTTGAAGCTAGTATTTCAGGTTCATTTCTGCTTTTTATGCGTACATTTAAATTATTAATATGCCTCGTCGTACTTGCAGTTTTACTGTCACACCATCGCTGTCACGGCACCACTCCGTCGTGTCAGGCGATAGAAATCTAGGCAAGCGTGTTTTGACTTCAATCGGTTACGTTTCCATAAAAACGGTTCCTTTACATGCATGATTTTCATTCGTAAGATAAATAAATATCTGTGTGGTATATAGTTTGGATTCCAAATGAAACCATTTTTCCTCTTTGGTGGTATACGACGTGTGCGCTTTTAAAATCATTTGCTATAGTTACATACCTTATGCAAATCGTTAGTTTTGTCGAAACTTAACTGATTAAGTCTAAATTAATAAAGGAAATTTGAAAAATGATGGACACGAGCGGGATTCGAACCCGCGACCTTCGCCAATCCGTGGCGCTGCTCTAACCGACTGAGCCACCGTTCGAATCCCGCTCGTGTCCATCATTTTTCAAATTTCCTTTATCAATTTAGATTAAAGCTTAGCATGGGCAACATGCTAAAATGGCACCAAAAGTCATATTAACTGATTAAGACCAAGAATCGACCAAAACTTTAAAATTTACAGAGATTAGAACTTAGATCTTCATTTGATATAGGTACCTAAAGGCTCTAAACAATAGCTATAAAATCGTCTCAGTGTTTTATGAATAAATAAAACAAACGTGTTGTTCAAGGAGTTTGATTACTATCTTGGCAGACGCAGTGACAGGTTACCGGCTGAACGGTATCAACAAATAACCAGTTTTGCACACAATTACAATTTGCGATTGCCAGTTTTAAACATAAAACGCATTTACGCTTGTGGCTTATTGTTCAGTAATTGCATCAGTATTGTGATATCAAACATGTTAGTACGGACGTAAATTCTTCTGTTTTTGTAATAGCTACAAGTACTTATCACAAGTATATGGTTAAATTATTGTATTGTTTTCAATACTCTATTGTTATTAGTTTTTCAGCACCTTATTTAATTGTCGATATGAATGTATATATGTATAGTTGATAGTGAGATTTCCCATATTCATATTGCGTAAGACATTTACATGTTATATGCTAGTATGGAATATACGGCAGACAGCGACGACACAAGTGTATTGTATACGCGCATGCGAACTGCAGGCTTGCGTGCTGTCACATCAGACTGCTTTGGCGTGGTTGATGTTCTAGCACGAATAACCTGTAGTAATCTATTGGTTGTGACCAAAATATGTAAGATTTACAGTTACCTGTACCAAGCTAAATTACTATTAGTACCATAAATAGATAGGTAGGTACCGATTATTAGAAATATACAACAGTATTCTATTAAATATCTCTCACGGTTATATTCCTCTAGAAAATCTCTCGTCCTACCAAATGAAGTTAGCTATATTACCTACCGTCTTTCTATTAAGAGACAAGCAATCAGAATTACTGATTTTCGTTAATAGGAGTTGCAACATTACAGTTTACTGAATAGAATTGTAATTCAAGTTATTCTACATGCCGCAGAGTAAAGGGTAAACAGAGAGTTTATACCGACAGTAGATAAAAAAATGAAAACGAATGTGAGAATAGTTTAGTTTATGCCTAACGCTTAGTCATGTGGAAATGATCAGAACAATCGTGAAATATGCCAGATATTTCACATATTACTCTTTATATATATTTATGGCTAGGTACAATACATACTAGCATGGTCTTCACGTATGCTACACGTGTGGAAGCAATTAGTTATTCTAGTAAATTTTCCAACATTTTATTCCAATATTTAGTAAATTTTTCTACAGATAGTAATTAAAATAAGCTGTAAAGAAATTACTTATAGGTACATCAACTATGTAGTTTCTACAATGTATAAATAATAATAATTAAGGTAGGTATTTTCCAGATAAAAATACTAGTACATGTTTATGTATGTTTTATTAGGTATATTATGGTATTCCGTTGCATAATATTAAATGATTCTAAAAATATTTCGCAAAAAATGTTGCTCAAATAAACTTCTATTTCAGGTTATTCATATCAGCAGCGTACGCCTACGCTATGTGTTTTTATGGAATTGATACATATGCATAGGATTTTGATTGTGTAAACGACGTGTTAATGTGTGACAAGGTTTTAATTACACATTTTGACATACAAACCTAATTCATTACATGATTCTAAATGTAATAAAATATATTGTTCGTATTTCAACTGTCTCGTTGGTCTAGTGATCGCTAAGCGCGACTGCTGAGCATAAGGTCGTGGGTTCAAATCACAGATCACGCAAAGTGTTACTGGGTTTTTCCATTAGATAATTTTCAGTAGCAGCACGGAGTCATAATTTGTGCCCGGTGGACATCAATTGGCTCGCCCCGTACATCGGGACGTAGGTGACGTTGGTCATACGTAACATAACTGGCAAAATGTTGTTGTTACATCTCTGATTTCCCTTTTGGAACACAGGCGTGTTTTATGTTATGTTACTTTATTATTTTTTATAATTATATTAACTAAATTATCTAGGAATTTATGGAATAAAGGTCCTACATGTGGTCTGGATGTTACATAGGTAACAGGAAAGTCTGTTTAAAGAAACAATACCATCTTATAAATTAAATCGCACACGATTGAGTCACAAGCGTAGAATAAGATGTTACAAAACCTGAAATGTTAATGTACCGATGTAGATAACTTTATGACGAAGAAAATGAGTACCATAACCTATTCAATATCTAGTCATAGTTGATTATTCACTCGTAAGCTTTCATCGTTTTTCTAGGCACCGTTAACATGGCATTTTATGGCTAATAAATATGAAGGAGTAACGGGCTAATCTACGCGTAAATTTCTAGTCAATTGCCACTAATAGAACGCCAACTGTGGCCGTTATTGGCTTACTTAAATATTGTTTTAGTACGACAATTAATTGATTTTTATTAATTTCTCCACAATACCACACATTAACGCTTCGCCCACGTAAATAGCACCATCATAACATAAAAAAAACAAACTTGTCCTATGTATCATACAGGGTTGAATCAGTAACAGAGTTTTTTAAATATACTTTTACTGATGGTAAGTTGGTAACAATTCAACCTGTGTGATAATCGACCAATTAAGGATGCGGCACCGACATTACGGTTTTATGAAAGCAAAGATGTTGAAGAATGTATACGTAAGAACATCTTTAAACATGTCCATCTAATAGGCCAATTTGGACCAAACAATTTAAAAGTGAAGGGAGCATAAATTGCTTAATAAAGCCACGTGAAAATATTCGAAGTAAGTACATAATAATAATTAAATAATGTGAGTTTGCGATACGAAGTAACTCCAACTTGCAAGACGAGATGCCTGAGTACAACGGGGAAAATAGCGGACTTCTTAAGTTAACTACACACTGAAACCACAAACATAGCAACTATGTTAATATTGCATTGCATTATACATTTAATGTTGTGGACACAAACACGTACAAGATAGGTTTGAAGGATTTTATTGCACCTATGTCTATTGTCTAGCTGAATTTCAGACATGATAATTGTTTTGCAGATTTATGTATTTTAATGCGCCCTTTTGATGTTTACACGTGAGCAAAGGCCTTGCTTTTATTTCGAGACACGTCTTTCCCGCAAAGCCCAGACTTTGTTACACCATCGCTTACTTAGTCATTTTCATTTATTTTAAGCATCTAAACAAATCCTTCTACATACTTACCTTTATCAAAATAACACTAAAACTATGTATTAACACGATGTGACGTTGAGTGTAATTATTGAGATGACGTCATTTACGTAGTGTTTCTGTTACTTTAAGCTCACATTGTTCTACTGAAGTCGGTTAATCTGCGCATAAACAAATAAGCCCATGACACACAGACATTTGATTCAAGTGTTTAATCACGTGGGACTTAAGTACAATTTAAAATTAAAATAATGTGTGGTAGGACGTTATACACGAGAGTGTTATTAAAATAATTAAAAAACAGCGTCTTCGTAGAGTTCAAGTAGATGGTTCTATCTGCGAGGTTAAGTCGCTCATGCCATGGCCAGTTCAACGGTCAATACAAACAATAAGTAAACCTTATTAAGAAGGTTGATATTATATAACTACCGATCTTTCTTGGAATTTCAGTATTTTTCAGTAGCGTATTGGATGCCAGATGGAGATGTCAGATTGCAGCATACATACTGCTATTCTAATTGTTTTGACTATACGAGTGACTACAAAGAGTGGGCACCTGTTTGCCTTAGCAGAAAGCTCAAGCAGTTTCCTCTTTTTGTCCGGTGGCCTAATAAGATCCAGCAAGAAAAATTTCGTAAAAAAGGTGCACGACCTGTGTTATTTCCGACGTAGTTGGCTAGCCTAAGTTTTGGCATCGTGACTAAAATTCGATCGAAAGCATTGTGTAATTATATTTATTTTTAACCACCGATAATAATAACATCCCTACACTTAGACAGTCTTTAGTGTGTACGATGCCTTACGCTATCCCGACGTACGTGAGTACGTATTGCATTACGAACGATCGGGAAAATACTCCGGACTGATGTAAATGGCATCACAATCGCATTTTACAGTTACTGATGCGTACTGATACTGATTACATTCTTACGTTATCACAGTTTTCATTTACGGTAAGGTAAAAATATTTTTCAAATATTATGACGTGGAATTAAAATACATTGTTCTGCAGAAACTGATTAACATAAGCATTGTTTTACGACATTTTAATTTACATACATACTTACATTTAAACTGATTGGTGTAAAATAATGTATGTCCATAGTTTAAATGTATCGTCTGTAATGTCCATTATGTATGTCCTTCAGAGTCGATTTGGGTAATATCAATACTAACAAGACTGAAGTTATGATCGATGCTGAATTGCTGTGACTAACATTTGTTTACATGCAACACTGACCACGATCCGAATAATTATGTACCTATTTAGATATCATCAAATATATTTTTTTTTTGTCTCACGTAGAAAAGTGTGGTGTTTGTTGTATCCAGCACATACTCTATATGTGGCGGATAAAACATTAGTATTTCCTTCTGTTTATAAATCAAGCGTGGGAAAACGTGTGACAGCGACCGACTTCCATCGAGCGACACTAATAACACGCACCAACACAGTGTGAACACTGCCTCGACGTCAAAACAACGAAGGTTAGTAGGGGTGCCTTGTTGGAAAACGAGCGCAGCCTATTGACTTATAAATTACATAAGAACAAAACACAAAGATAGGTGTTATGGTGGGAAAGGTATTAAGATGGTTTTTATGATGAGTGTTACCTCATTTTCTCATGAAGCAATAATCGTACGTGATTGGATTGAAAAGAGCGTATTATGGATTTCAATGCTTTGTACCTATCATTTTGTATTTATAAATCTGACTCAAATTCAAACCAGGAATGGTTGACAAATTATGTTACGTATGCCTTTGAACTATATCAATTTAAAATTTCCACATTATTATCTCAACAAGCGTTGTCATTGATAGTGCCAAATTCCGTAACTCCATTCAACCGTAGACTGACCAGCTAGAAACACATTTATGTAATATAGATTTTGAGCGAAAATGGTTTTAACACTTTTTTAAATACACCTTGGATTAAAAGGAGGTAAGCCGTAAAAAAGTATTATGTTGATGACAATAAAATGTCACAGATGAGTTAAACTTCGATTAAATTGTCATAACTTAAACAAGAATGTTATTTAACCAATATTTTATACACGCTATTATAAATTAATGGCGATGGCTAATCGGGTTGTTTTGTTTTACTTCTCGAGTCAGTAGACCCTAGTTAAGTAGTGACCCGTGATTTCAAATATGACCTTAAGTATACAGCTGATGATTATTGCCTAAGCGTAATTTGTTATGTAAATGTAAACAGCTGTTTCTTTAAATTTGTATATTAAAATATTATTTTTGTGTTTTGCCATGAATACTTTTATGCCTACCAGACTTAATAATATTACCGAATACTTTTAAGACATCGTTTGCGTTTAATATTTCTTCTAATATATATACATCAGTCAAAGTGACGTAGAAATGACGTAGCGCCCATTCGGCGGTTGCGTCAGGCGGCGCGATTCACAATAGCTGTGAAAGTATACTAGAAAGTGCAAGTCCACTGTCTCACGTACACATTATATCAGACGGGGATTTACATAACAATCACAGTTTTGTGGGTAACTGGAGCGATATTATGGCTGATGTACTCGCTAACACTACGAGGTCACTGGGTTTTACGTACATGGACATGAACAGAAGATAGGCGGAGCAGAAATTATGAATATTTAATTAATTTCACAACTTCTTTTAAAGCATGCGCACTGGACAGCCTTGCTTCTTATTACTTGATAGTATTAGCATATGATTAGTTCTAATGTGGTTGCTTTTTTCTTGGTTTGTAAAAGGCAGTTACTGTGTAATGTCACGAGGATTGGCAACAGTATCCTCATTTTAACTTAAAATTTATGTTAAACTTAGTCGCCAACTTTGGTGATTATTGCAGTATAAAATCTAACATAAAGTTTTATATCTGTCCATTCAGATGTCCATTTTAGTGAATCCTTAGATGAATAGTTATTCGAATTATTCAAACATGGAAAATATTTAGAAATGTTGCAAATAAGTATTAAGCTAGTTTTGAGTAAAGGACATGTAATATATCATGCGTAAAAGAGGTCATTACCTATTAATGTGCGAGTTTTTGATAAATGTCCTCAGGTATCTAAGTAGGTGGACATTCTACTTGATTTCACTTTTTATTAAATATTATAACATCGCTCTTGTCCTACACGTAAACTAGGATGTATGTAGAGAAATATACTAAATATTTTTCATTTAATCGTAGACATAGGAAACGGTAGTATCATCATCATCATCAGCCGCAAAAAACGCCCACTGCTGGACAAAGACCTCCCCCTTAGAACGCCTCAATGAACGACAAGAAACGGTAGTATAACTATATATAATAATTAATTAAATAATCGTTCTTCCGATTTAGTTTCCAACAATCAACAATCCACATAAGTTAAACCTTTACATAACGTTTTAAATTACCTCCACGTGTATTTATCGTTTACTTTTTGTTCATTTGAATACGTCGTTGTATTGTAATGAGTTAATTTAAACGTCCAACAAAAAACTTTATAAATGCACCGTAATATTCCCACAATAATGTGCAAGTGAGATAGATACACAGATAAAGAACGCTATGTTGCTTTTGTCATGCTCTTTTTACACAGTTACATAGAAACAAAAAAGCAAACAAACATAATTGATGATTTATAGATATCAATGTACATTATTATGTATGCCGTGTCGTAGCTACATGCTTAGTAAAAAAACAAAGTAGTTCTGTTTCTGAAAAGTAGCTTTTTTACATTTTTTTTTCTACTTATTAATACTTTTTATTTCCTACCTTAAAATATCGCTTAACGGTTTTTACTCATTCAGCAACAAAAGTTGTGTATGTGCCAGTTCTAACAATGCAAGGTTAAGGAGAAAAGGTAAACAGTGTTTACTTCAACGTAGATTTAAAAAGGATGATTGAGAAACTGTATTGAACATTGGCCTCTGGCTAAGGAAAGTGTGATTTAGCTTTTTTTTTAAACTTCCTCTCACAATTGGAATTTCTCCAGTATCGTAGGTGCGTTTACAAATTTTTGTCTCGTGTGGAAATCGAACCCGCAACCCCTAGAGCAGTCCAATCGCTTAGCCATTGCACCTATCAGGTTGCTTTACATAAAGCATCTATTTTCTTCTATATGTGGTCTGCCGCAGGCATCCACAGGGAGGCTTTATCTGCTTTTTGGCGAGACCTAAGAGCCTCCAGCCAAAGCTATACTACAAAAATGTAAGCAAATGTGACAAAGGGCGCCCCTAGTGGGACTCGAACCGCGACAGCTATAAAATTCGATTTCTTCAATAAAAAGATTTTGGGTTAATTAGGTAAAGATAGGTTTTTTTTAAATATCGCCCCACACTAGTAATTTCTCCTGTATCGTGGGTGCGTTTCATAAACATGAAATATCACACACACAAAACACCCAGACTCGGGACAAACATCTGCGGATCGCACAAATTTTTGTCCCGTGCGGGAATCGAACCCGCAACCCTTGGCGTAGCAGTCCAATCGCTTAGCCACTGCGCCAATCAGGTCGTCGAAGTCTATGTGCCTTTTTTCCTGAATATATTCGATTTGAGTGAACATCTCGGAATGCTTTGTAAGTTGCAACTGCAAGTACTTATTAGTTGCATGATACTTGATTTTTAACATCGCAAGTTTGAGTAGCCCTCTAAAGACAATAAGTGCTGTTACTATGAAGTGCAGAGTGCAGTGTGCCCACATATTTTGTGTCTGGCCTGTTTTTGTTTCTTATTACTAATTCCACATTAGCAATTGCTTTGAAAATAGAAAGTCGTTCTTAATTATTAAATCTGGGTCATCCGAATTGAGCAACTGCAATGTATCTAATTAATAACTTTATTCCTCGAAGCTATGTCACTGAATTATTTAGATACGTGAGACAGATTTTACGCATAAAAAAATAATTGCCAAGTTTTTTGGTATTGCTATCTTTTAATTTTGTTGGCCGATCTATCCGGTTGTATGTCCCAGAGTGTAGCTCAGAGTCTATTAGTCTTGCAAAAAATAACAAAAGCTGGTTACGCAATACTCGATACGAATTCGATATTATAATAAACCGCTTGTCACGACACGTATTGTAGCGCATAGACCGTCTTTGTTGATGGTACGCCTGAAGGAGACGACATACTTAGCTCCCTAACAATAGTACAAGATGTAAAGGCCCATCGAGTATTTATCAATTCACTAGATAACTGGGACTATTTATGTTAGAGCCTGCTTTGACGGAACGTTTGTTGATGGATTCTAACTTCCTATCTATTAAGCTTATGATTGCGTTTTGATATACTTGAATAAATAAGTAGACACTCGTCTTACTACAATACAATCTGATATAATGTATTTAGTTGATTAAATACTGGCGCTAAACATAAATATGTAGGTTCTTACAGTATTCTGTTTAATAATAATATAGGTACATATTAGTACCTTAATAGTAAACTTACCTAAAGTTATTTTTCTGTTTCACAGCTGTTTTTCTGTCAATGGCGTCGTACAAACCATAAATCGATTAAAATATTGAGTAGCATTGTATTCTTTTAATCGAACTAAGAATCGGAATATCTGCAACAACGCTCGTTGTCCCAGTGAGACTAACTTTGGCAGTGTAACATAATAATAAAAACGTCATTTGTATGACAAACTGTTATTAAACTTATATGATTACAAATAATATTGTTTAACACACGTGGGAATCAGGAAAGGCGGTTACACAACTGCCGCAAGTTGCTTATTTATATCAGATAGCGGTCTCTTCCGTAGCAATATAATAATTTTATCAATTGCAATCTTATGTGCCTTCCGATTTATCTTATGTCGTGAGAATTTATGAACTGTGAAAAGCGGAAAATAATTAAGACATCTAATGAAATTTTCTACGAGAAAATGTTTGCTGTTCAGAAGCCACAATAGCGTCAACATTTACAAACTAAACTAATTAAATATGCCTTTATCAAACAATGAACATGAGATATGACACAAAATAAATGTGTCAAATAGTTAACTTCTCTATTATCCAATCATTAAATATTATGCATATCTTGATGTATGTACCTAAGTACAGTATTTAAAACAAGAACTCCGCCAAGATAGCAAAACTAATACGTAAATACAGACATATAAAAACACCCTGACGTATCTTTTAATTATAGTAAAGTAATACTATAATACTGCAAAAAATAAGGAAGTAATTACCGTTTCACATTAATTTCGCACACCGCCGATCGGATCCTACGCTTGTGATTGTCGAAGCCTTATCCAATCGTCTATACCACAGATAAACGTTACTCAACTTTCTAACTAATAGTTATGCTATAAACCAGTGAAGGAAGTCTCTAGGATCTTAAACATGTGACTGTTAATCAGGGTTACTGTTTTAAGTACCTATTGTTTTTCTACAATGTTAACTATTCGCACATACCAATCGTTTATTTTGGAGGTCAAAATTCGTCATTCGAGATAATTTTAGAACTAATAGCAATTTGTATACAGGCAGCTAAAAAAAATTAATTAGTTGGGAGGAATATGCCACGTTATAACAGGATATCCCTCGATATAAACATTGCAGGTACTCCAGTGAACCAAATTACTCCAAATACTCATAAAATTTTGTTATAAATAAAGACCGTATACTTATACGCTTTAAGAAGACCCTTCCATTTAAGCAGCACTGTTCGTTGTTCATTTGACTGTTGTTGAAGTGGTTTTGAATGCCTGAATACTCTTATTACGTAAAGAATTATTTCTCGACAGTATTGTAGAATAAGAGTAGGTGTTTGTTTTATTTGATACAAATATAATGCCTTAATATTTTAATTAAATCAAAATGGAATCCAGCTTAAGGATAATGAAGACTAAACAATGAGAAAACTATACAAATTAATCATAATATTGCAGCCGTTTACTTTGATTTTAAGAAATCATTAAATAATTTTTAGACCTGATTATTGGCAATGACAAGAAAAGGTAAGCTAACCTTTGAATATTGGATTTTCCCAGCCATTACCTACATTTCAGAGGTCATACAGTGACGTTATACAGAATTGTGGCTTAATCGCAGGGCAGGGATCGCGAACCATTATGGATGAAAATGCCATTTTATCCTAAAGAAATGTTGAGGGTTGAGGCCGTAGATGATAAAATAGTAAATAGATAGATATATAAAATAGTATATAGATAAAATAATGTTAACTTAGTGCATATTGAGAAAATGATAAATCTAAGGCTCGGCAAACGTAGTGTAGGACGCCCTCCAGATAGGTGGGGCAACGATATACGAAAAATGGCTGGTAGCGGTTGAAAGCAGAAGGCCGAAGATCGAGCTCAGTGGTGTGCCATAGGAAAGGCCTATATCCAGCAGTGGACTGAGATAGGCTGATGATGATGATGAATAAAACTAAATACTATCGCCTGCAAATCAAGGATCGGTGGCGTGCCCACAATATTTTTCGCGTGTCATTGGTTCGCCATGTCTTAATTTATTAATGTAAAGATGCTTTCGAATCTGGATGCATCTAATCGTACATTTGTAATCAATCTTGAAACATAAATAAAATAATAAAACAGTTACGTGGCAAGAACGGTGTTAATCAAAACATCGAATGCACCTACAATTTTTAATAACAATTTTACCAGGAACACAACAGACATCTAGGAAACCTATGATTGGGATTTATACGTCCAAGGTTCTTTTTTAGAGTAAAGGTAATTATTTTCTATATGTATAAGTTAATTGTGTGTATATTTAACTTTAGCAAATGAGTCATCAATTGTTCTTATAAACGTTCAACCATAACTACTTCGACCGAATGAATCTGCAATCTTCTGATTATGTAATTTATTAATAATGATAGGTAACTTGTGGTCGCCCAGTGAACGAATTTCGATCGTGAAGAGGTAAAATATCTGTTTCTGCACTTCTTCATATAACTTTGGCCGTCGGTCTAGTATACTCAAAGCGCACCTGCTGGTTCTTCCCAGGGTTCGATTCCCAGGCCGAGGAATGTTTTCTTGAGTTTTTCCATTACTAATTTTTAGAAGTAGCACGTAGTCTCGATTCGTGCCCGGTTAGAGGCAATACTACCTATTACCTACATTGGGACCTATAAAATAACTGACGAAACGTAGGTAAACTCTGCCTACAATACAGGTGTGATGCTATGTTTATATTTTAATTTTAAATATGCCAATCTGGCACTCTATCATGCGCGCAATATGCTCAAACATGGCTAAAATCAAAAGTTTTTTTTTTGTATACGAGCCTTCTTACTCACAAAATATCGAAACATTTCATAACTTTTATTTTTAAGGAACTTTACTTAGCTAAGTGGGTGAACGTAACCGGATGCTTTAAGTACTTTTTACGTGAGTTAATATCGAATTTATAATTAAATAGAGACATGCCAATCCTTGGGTGTATTGCGTAATTTACTTAGGCTAGACGATTGATTGATGACCTGATTGGCGCATTGGCTAAAAGATTGGCCTTCTGTTTTAAAGGTCACGGATTCTATTCTCGTACAGGGTAAATATTTGGAGGCTCGTAGCTAAGTGGCTACGACGCAGATCAATCGATCTGCGAGGTTAAGCCGTGCTCGCCGCGGTCAGTCTTGTGATGGGTGACCGTTTTCATATATATCGAGACCCGTCCGTGTTTCGGAAGGCACTGTCCTGCGCCTGATCTCTCTCCGGTTGTGTCGGTCTACCGTCCCATCGCAATATGAGAGTGATGGAATAGGCAGTGCACGGATAACACAGGCCGCCGTGATCGATATTCGATCAAGAGAACACCCAATATTTGTAATGTTGGCAGATCTTAATTAGCGCTTAGTTGTGTAAGATGTCATTCAACCTCATCGTAGTGAATGTGTATGTGTTTACAAACATGAACTTTGTATCAACAAGACAAAATCTTTTAGTGTTTCAAATATATATGATGTTTTTTAATAGTATTTTTATATGCCTCAGTAAACATAATGTTTAGTTTAGATTAAAGTGGTGTTATTTGTAAAAAATTAAAAACCCTCCCTAAGTACCTATATTCAAGTCATAACAATGATTTCATACAAAATTTAATACTATTTTTAAAACTTTAATAGCCGCAATTTTTTTTAATGTACTGACTAAATTATTTTATACACAGTAAGTACGCGTTAACTAATTTACTATTCGTAAATGGATTGCAGAATTTGCAGATGTTTGGGCATTTCCAAATACCTCCTACAATATTGAGACATTGGCCATTTAAGGTATATTACATTACAAAATTCATATCCTACCTAATTGAAATTTGTAATGCACAGTCTTCAAAGTCACTTTCGCAATACGTTCGAGAACAACGTCATTTTTTATTGTAATATAATATTCCACATTTATATTTCACTTTTGAAAATAATGGCGTTTTTGGCCAGAATACCAAACAATAAAATTAATTTGTACAATGCAGGGCAAAGGCCTCTTTCTCTTTTATGAGTAGTCTATTAGATGACCTGGTGTAGAATGGTATTGGTTTTGAAAAATGTATGTGTATTAACATATATTAAAAAATATGTCTGGTTGTGAACCTTTCCCTTATTCCTCCACACTAGGTTCGTTGCCAATTACGACGCGCTTCTGCGGCGAATAAAGGAAATTTTATTTTTAATCTGTCCTTCTATTTCATTGTGCATTACATTTTATTTGTGCCATTTTTCTCCTTTTTGATCTCAATCTACCTATATAGGTATAATTGACATTGACAACCTCTGGATTTACCAACACATTGTAGGTAAGGTTGTAAAGTGTAGACGCTTGGTGATATATTCGATCAATTTAAAACAAAACAAAGTAAACCAAGATTCACGAGATGTTACATAGGGTCTATTTGCGTCATTTCATGTGTCAGTGTACTTCTTGTTAGACATTTGTTAGTATAGGTCAAGGCGCATTCAGTTCTCGTAAGCACTTCTTTCTCGCTTATAAACAGGTTTCGCAGACAATGAGTAGCAGCTATAATAAATATTGTAATGAGTCGATTGTTTGATCGTTCTCTTTGAACTGAGATACACATGGACAGGTTAAACAAGTTAGGTATTCATTTATTTATATATCTACATTCTACGTGTTATGTACCGTTTATGCATTATAAGATTATTTTATTGATGAAATCTAAGAATTTATTCCGTTTATTATATAAGACGATATCTACATTTTCTTAAGAGATTGATCACATTTCGAGACTTCAAATTATTACTTAATGACCTCCATATTAATCACATATTGCTTGTTTGTTATATCGTCATTTGTTATGTTACTAAACATTTTGGGAAAATATATAACATTTATTCTGTTGAGACGCAATTAAACAAAATTTACATAAAATTCTAAGTCTAACAAAGAGGTGGTAGTATTAGAACTTTAAACTGGTAAATACACGAAACATCGCGTATTTGTGAGGAAAAACGTTTTTACTCGCTTTCAACTGTTTTCACTTATGAACATTATATTATAGTAAATACTATAGGTAGTATACACCTCATAAAACGATCAGTAAATTTTAACACCAAACGCAAATTGTAACATAATATAGTATTTATTTTTATTGAATAGGTATTTTACTGGACTATAACGACGTAAAACATAGTTTATTATAAATATAAGAAAATTACTGTGACAAAGTCAATAAAACACAACTGAGTTTCTCTATAATAAAAGAAACGACATTTAATGTTATTAACACAATGTCACAATTATAATATTGTATGTAATATAATTTACAATGTTATTTTATACATGACCACGAGACGATATATCTGTCATGACACGATCCGTCTTGATGACATTAGTTGCGCGGAAAATTATAAAAAGTAAAACAATTAAAACTAAAGAAGGTTATATTATTCTTTACATAAATAAGATATAGTGAATTTTACTTCTGTACATGGGTAATTTTGACTGTAATAGTGTAGCATCAATTTGCGCTTAGGTATAATTTCTTGTATGATGTTCCTTGTATTACTTTCCCACACACCCATACCAACGCACACACGTGAAAACCAATCATTTTTAATATTGCACGTTACACGTAGTGTGAAATCCGTAACAACTGATTGTGCAATTTGTTTATTGCGCTTATATTTTAAACCGATGTAGTGAATGAAAATTGCCATTTAAAAATATTTTTTGAGACATTAATAATAAAATCGTAATGAATCTATTGAAAAAGGTTTTCAGTGGAAAAATTGCAAGATCACTTTTTGGTTCCTACGTGACTGATTAACAGAGTAAGTAGGTAGTATCTTAAGAGTTTAAGCAAGTAGATTTGTGACCGTGTAAGTGTAAAATTATGAGAAATAGTTCTACTTCGTTATAGCAGAAGCTATTTGTCTCATGGAAGGGTCAAGCCGTGGTGTAGAGATTGGCTAGCTAACAAGGGTGGTAGCAAAGTTGACCGCTCCGTTTGAGCCTGACGGATGTACATTAACACTTTGAACGCAACCGCGGTCACCGTGTGACCGCGAACAATAGTTTTTTAATTGTACCTGCTGCGTGACAGTTAATGTGATAACTGGAGTATCTCGTAGAGGCATTTAGTTTTATTTCATTAGCAATACATTATACAAGTCAGTGATCAGTGTGGTATGACCGTTGGACTGCGAAGTCAAAGGTCGCAAGTTCAACTCAAACCCCGGCACGCAAACGCACCAATGTCTTTTCGAATTCATGTGCGTATTACAAATTACTTAACAGTTGCTAAAAACGGAGAAAGAAAACATCGTGAGAAAACTGGAACACCTGGGAGATCTTCAACGGTGTGTAAAACCATGTAAGTATCCTACAGGCGGTTTAAACTCTGACATCAAGTTGTGCATCAACCATACGATAATAAGAAGAAGTAGGTAATGCTTGGCAGATAATTATGATGCGCTCGAGTATAATGCATAATGAAAATTGTAACAATATTCATTCTTTATGAATTACGTCACAAGGGTTTGACATCCAGAAATAGAGGGCTTAACTGCAGTACGTACACCAATTGAATTCGTATTAAGTAATAAAATGGTTACTCCGGCTAAGCTGCATGTGAGTGTCAAGAATTTCAATGCTAAATTACCTGGCTCAGGAATGTCAAGTCAAACGGATGTCTCTAACGACTTTTAAATAACTTTGTTTAACAGATTTTCTATACGGAAGTTCTTAATAATTTTGAGAGAGACGTAAGTTAATGCATTCTATATTTCTTTATTGTTACCCGACTGTCAAGGAAGGGTTATGTTTTTGATAGTTAAGGTATTATTAGATTGGTCTCAAAAACCTGAGTGTCCTTAGATGAGTATTTTTTATAAAAAATCTAAATGGCGGATTCTTGGCGCCAAACTAAAAGTCGTTAAAAAATTATCAATCCTGGTATGATTACCAAAAATATGTCTTTTCAGTTTTTTTTAATAATATTATTATTTAAGAAGCGTAAGAATAAAAGTATTTTACCTTAATATGTAATAAATTAATCGTTTTTACTTATTAGTCACTTACTTGGAATTGGTGATAACGTGCACATGCATCGAAACGATCATTGTAGCGATTCAAAATATTCAGCGATACAACAGAGAAATGTAGATATTTTTTACAATTTGTGGAAACGTAATGTATTTGAAAATAGTAAACGTAAACGAAAATAGCGATGACGTAGAAACCATGTAGCCTTGGAGTTGTCTATGACTAAATTTATAATTAGTACCAGATTTTTCTTTTTATTTTAATCAATCATTTTAGGTTTAAAGTTAGGTAGATGTACTACATGAAAAATAAGGGCAAATGTATCTACCGATAATAAGTCACTTATGAAAATTATAACCGATTTATAACTAAATTATATTATTATGAAGAGGAGACACTCACATAATATCTAGGTACTTAAACATCCTATCTATTTTGAGATAGTTCTAATAATATGAATATTAAACTGACAATTCCAGATTAGTAACAGGTCAATTACAAAGTATAAAGTTATTAACGACCTGAAGACTGACAACCTGACAAGGTCACGTGCAGAATGCATAATGTGCAGAAGAGTCAGCCAACACGTTAGAAGGAAAATGGCATACAGTTTTATAGCATTAGTATTGATTTCAGTTAATCGTAAGCGCTGCAACCTTGATAACCTCGAGCTGTGGAAAATAAATGGTAATAATGTTTCATTAAGATAAAGTCAAGAGTTGTTTATAATTATGAGCAATGAAATCATAAACACATCTCGCTAAATATGTGCTTGAACCATTATAAACTCAACATTGTACTAATCTCCGTATACTACAATGACATACTCGTCGTTGGGACTTTTTTTGAAGAGAAATGAAGTCTATGGAAGCACCTCATGACACGATGATCAACCTCACTGCTTTTCTTGTTGACTGGCCTGTATGGAAATGGTTCAACACGAACGGCAGTGAGATTGATCGCCTAGGGTGCGCGCGACGTACACGTATTATCACCCTTAGGGGATTTCTACTTGAACTTACGAAGTGCAAGTGGAGAACCTCAAAAAGTTCAGTTAAACCTAGACTATTGAATATAGGATCCTATATGGGCTAAAGCGTTATTAAAATTCAGCATTTAGACAAACCAGGATAGTTTTCAAAACATATATTTAAAAGTACCTCTAATCTATCGAACACCCATAAAAAACGACCTATTACGTAGTGAATGATTAACCAAAAACACCTTTACTGCTACTTGGAACAGGTGGCTTGCAAGCGAATTAGCAAGCAATCGTTAGTTTATGTTAATGTTTCAAACATTATGTGACATCAACGGCAGTCTGCGTAAGATTCGTTTCTGCAGGGTTCGGAGAAAGGGGCTTTCCCTATTTCCAATACATTTGACTGAACTCTTGGAATTTCCAAGTAAAGGTGTTTACACAATCGCACGCTCGTTTTGATTTCGAGAACCTCACGAAGTTTCCACGTCGTTGATGTAAAATGTCTTGTCCACGTACATAGCTTTGACGTTGGTCGATGTGTTTGCACCTTTAGCGTAAACATCAATAAAAATTAGTGTAGTTTTTTTGAAGTTATGAAATAAATAAATTGTATTTAGTAATATGTGTGCGTGTTCTGGGGTGGAGACCGCGTTTTGGCAGTAGTTGACGTAGCGTGGGACGCCCTCTGGCCAGATTGCAAGACGATTTGCATAAGAGGGCAGGCAGCGACTGGATGCATAAAGCAGCAGCCTTTTTATTTTTTGGGACATACATGCGTACATTGGGAGAGGTCTATGTCCAGCAGTGAACTGCAACGGGCTGATCACGATGATGAAGTATTATGTGTGGGTAATATTGATCATACCTTAGGTCTCAGCCTTAGGTTTAGATAGAGACAGAACTTAGGTGATATTTTGCTGCTGCAGAAAAACTAAGATTAAGTACTTAATAAACTGGCCAGGCGGGATGACTTACATAAGAGGACAGGCAATGACTGGATACATAAAGCAGCAGACCGGACTTTGTGGCGTACATTGGGAGAGGAGTACATTAAAGTAGAAATATAGTTATCACAATATCAAAAATAAGATATTCAATACGATCATACTATTATTTTTAAATATTTGGTAAGTGAACGGTCTGACAGAAAACATACGTCTATCAAATCAATTGTTTGATTGATAGCTTAAGTGGTAGTAGAGAAGTTAAACCTAAATTAATTCAAGGAAAAGAATTTGTTATCCAAATTAAAGGATCTGATATCATTAAGTGCAACTTCATTATTTGACGTCAGCCATGACTTTGTGGTATAAACGAAAATAATAAGGTTCTTTGTATACTTATGTTAATATACCTAGTAGGTATCTACTTTTATGCCAACAGTTAGGTAAGTAAAAAATCTGATATTATTTGTTTTCTTACCGTTTATGAACTTGAACTTCTAATGAATGAGTATGTAAAGCGTATTGTTACATATTACGCTGATATTTTTGACTTCAGTGGCCTCTTATGTCATGCTTAACCCGCTGCTAAAATGGTTTGGTCAATGATTAACGCGCAATAATACCTCATGGCGTGCATGCAACGTACATAAATTATGGTATGCGTAAATAAAAACAAACCCATTAAACATAATCCTCGGAGAGGTATAATTTTATAATAAATTGTGTCAGAAATTTACGATCGTGAAAGTGATACAAGTGCTCCGAGTATGTTGGAGAATCATCTCGAGTTTTATTAAACAACCATCTTCATAAAAATGTATGAAACTGGTTTTAGTCCCTACAATAAATCCAAAAATGTTTATTTTAAGTGTCAAAGTGGCCAGTACCGACAGGATAACTTAATTTAAGAAAGTAAGAATCAGACGGGCTCTCAGCTACGTAGCTACCACGCAGATCGGTCGATCTGCAAGAACAAGCCGTGCTCGCCGCATTCAGTCTTGTGATGGGTGACCGCTTTCACATGGAGGTCCTGAGCCTGATCTCCCTCCGGTCGTGTCGGTCTACTGTCCCATCGGACTATGAGAGTAAGGGAATAAGGAATGCAGCTGTGTTTGCGCGCATACAAGCTTGTACACTATAATAGCACTTGCGTAGTAGGCTATTCTCAGGTGAAATATGCTGCCGTGACCAAAATTCAATTTAAGTTTTAGAAATATGCTAAGTAATTCCTGAAGTGATGGCTTCAAAACATCTTGTGTAGCCTGTACAACGTTCTCATTAAGATGCTCAGATAAAATTGTATTGATAAAATTAATATAACCTGTGATCCATGTTTTCATGATTCAGCACTATATCATTTTATTAGTAAAAAATAATTACAAAAATAATTCCTCTCCTTTCATTGAAGTTATGCAAAGTACAGAGTAGAAAGTGTAAGTAAAGGAAACTATTAAGAGTGAATTGATAACGCGTTGTCATGGAAGGTGGTAGGCGGGCTTACGTTGAACGGAACATCTATAACACGGTGTTCAAAACAGTCAAATGAAATAACGTTTTAGTTACTGCTACAACCGATAGCTAATTTATAAAAAAATATTATTCTACTGATAGGCAGCATTTATCATTATTTAAAGGGCCTTACCTTTTAGCCTTAGCCAATTAGGTGTTAGTGATATCATAAAATAAAGTGGTATAACTTACAAAGTGTCCTAATACAATTTTAAAATAGATGCCAACATAAAAATATAAAAAACTTAAATAAAACTGTATCTATTTTTAGGCAAAACGTTAAAACTGTTCTTTTGAACAATCCTCATTAGAATATATTAAAATAACTAGCTTTGCTTCTAGTCTGTAGCGATTAAACGACACTGATATACTGTTCGGTCACAAACATACGCATAGTTCAAGTATTCCATAAATCCTGGTGTTTGTGTGTAATATTTCATGTTTGTGAAACGCACTCACGATACGGGAGAAATTCCTACGTATATATAAAAAACACGTCTACTAATTACTACTTTAAAGGTAAATTACAACGAATAAGTACGGACAGGAAATTGCATTAAACATTATCATCCGACCCGTCAAACAAATCGCTCAACTTTAATATGATAATATAATAAATTGAAACCACTTTGAACATTTTAGTTTGTTTTTTTACA
The DNA here is from genome assembly GCA_905340225.1 of Abrostola tripartita. Classification (NCBI taxonomy): domain Eukaryota; kingdom Metazoa; phylum Arthropoda; class Insecta; order Lepidoptera; family Noctuidae; genus Abrostola; species Abrostola tripartita. The sequence continues at coordinate 7,168,046 of HG996494.1, forward strand.
AGAACATGAGATCATTGCTCGGAAGGGTTCAAGGGATTCGTGATGTCAGTGTTATTTCCGCACTTCAGGAAGTTTCAATTTAAAGTGATTACTCTTGTTATATGCAATGTCTATTTAGGAAGAAGTGAGCTAATACAGATTGTTATCTTTGACACTTCTTAAGTATAGTGGGCCTCTTAGGTATTTTAGGTAGGTATTTCGTTTGTCTAAAATGTCAAGTTATGATTTAGTAAATAGATTTAGTAAATTGATAAAAGAAATTGAAAAACTGATGGACACATGCTGGCCTCGAACCTGCGACCTTCGCCGCACCGGATGATTTAGTTTACAAACATTAACGAACTTTTTGACTCTGAACTATTCAGTAAACTTTAGAGGGCACAGTGCCTCACAGAAATCAGGCCGAACTCGAGTTTGAACTCGGCTGCTGGGGCAAAACTCAAAAGCAAGACTTTGCACTTCTTGCAATGTGCTGTCTACACATTTCACTAAACTCTACCATCACAAAACCTACACAGACTCACACCAAACCAGTAAAACGTAAGACAAGTACAAAGTGCCCGCAATATAATTACTTCCTCAAAACGACATTCGTCATCCACTGGAAATATACCGCTAATAAATCTTTTTATCTATATTTATTTTTACTCAACTGGAAAGGAAGCAGCTCATCGCTTAGCTTTATCTTTATTTATTGTCAACAGGGAATTATCAACGTAGTTTTAATTAAATAATAAATCATGCCTATTGATCTGCGCGGCTATCTAATATCCTTCTGGATTTAGCCCAAAATGCAAATTATATGGTAATATTGTGAGAACCAACCGCGACGGTTGAATAAAATGTGCTATCTATTTTATTTGATACAGTCAGGATTTTTTTTTGTAACGAACACGCACACTTAAGATATCGCCACATTTTTTTTATTTATGGGTCGTAAAGCTCTCTTCAACAACTAAATACAACTGGAAATATTATTATAGTCTATTCATAAATAATGTACTGAAAACTACGACCAATTACTTATATTGCAAAAGTTTAAAAACTACGATGAAACTAAAAGCTCATATTTTGTCCGCAGGTAAATAAACTCTTCGGGTGCGTGTTGAAAGAAGCTAATAAAGGGAATCGTCTGTTGGCTTGGTGTTACACCTGTACGTAGTCTTGTTACATCTTACAGCACAGAACTTGAAGTTTGATTTCCATAAGAATTATAAACCGATCTAAAAGAGAAGCACTTTTAATAATAGTCGTCTACAACCATCCTACTGCATCATTGTGTTATTTTTGCACATAATATCGGCTACGTTTAACCTCCCTACAAAATTTAATGGACATATTCAAGTGTTATGTCTATTGGAAGTATCAAATATCTTGGCAAAATAGGTAATATTTGCAATAAGGATATGGAAAGTACTTATTTGACAATCTGATTTATCATAGAATCTTAGCATTTAGGTATCATCGCTAATAGAATCGCGTTCAATAGTCGTGAAATTTAAAGAATGCTCCGAGTAATATAGACACATTGGGCACACATACACATAACATCACGCCTGTATTCCCCGAAAGGGTAGGCAATGGTTTACATGCAGTACACCCACATTTCGCCAGTTATGTTTTAAGTCCCAATGTAATAAGGGGCGAGCCTATTGCCATCAACCGGGCACAGATCCAGACGCCGTGCTGCTACTGAGAATTACCTAATACCTCAGTAACACTTTGCCTGACCCGGGATTTGAACCCAGGAACTCTTGCTCAGCAGTCGCGCTTAGCGACCACTAGACCAACGAGGCACATTGGGCACATTTAAATAAACCATACAATATCTCCAACTTTCATGTAAAGTTTATTTGATGCAATGGCATAGCCGCAGTTCCGTCTTCCACGATTATTTACTAATAGTCATCGTTATCTAACACACAGAAACTATTAAGGCCAATTCAAACACTTTTGTATTCAATCTAATATTAACCTAAAGTCACACAAATATCTATTACAGTAGTCATCGTCTAGGTTCTAATGACTACAGAATTTTAGTGTTTCCCACGAGTGCGGCATAGGTCACGTGACAGTTGCTTCATGTAAAATACTGCTATTACCCACAGTAGCATTTTCTTGCAATGATACAAAAATGATTTTTAACCGAACTTTACGTGTAACTTTATTTAATGTTCACTTATTACCAAGCATTATTGGTCCTCAATAAAAAATCATCAATTTTTTGCATTGAAGCGGCAGGCAATAATAGCTAGTATACAATAAGGCATATATTTTAATAATATAAGTAATCAATGATAGAATACCTTTTGCTAGCATTGAAAGAAATGCAGAAAGCTAAAATTAATTAGCCGAATTTCGAACTATGGGAGATGACTAGTATGAATAAAATTGTCAACAACCGTCTTGCGAATCTATTTGGCGGATCTTGAGGTGCTAACTTGACCACAAACATTTGCGTAATTTCTTTATAACTTACCTGCTGCCTTAAGGTTAAAAGGTCAAGTAAGACTTAACTTGAGCATGAAGTACTGCAGTAAGATAACTTTTGACTGTTGGTAATAAAGCGTGTATAATATTAAGCCGGTTAAGTTTCTAGATTGACATTTGCAGCCAAAATCGCGACTTCCGTGTGACACGTGAAAGGAACTCGTGTGTAAGGTCATGCTAGGTCTTGCGTTTTATAATTGGATGCTAGATTGTCCATTTGCATTTTATTTGTCTCAACTATAAAATTGCCAATTCCAGTTAATTGACTAAAAATGACCTTAGTTAAAAGGTCACCTTTGTTTCAATATTGAGATCCAAATAATTGTTATTTCATCAATAAGCCTACAGAAGGTTTGTTAACTTTGTGGAAAATGGAGTCAATCGGTTAAATAAGTAAACTAATTAATGTTGGTCACTTAAGTTACAAGTACTCTTATTCGTACTTACATTGGGCATTTTGGTCCGGAACGGTGTATGCCAATGTTATTTCAGAATCCTAAGACAAACAAATGAAAGCAGCATTAAAAAGGCTCTAAAGACAAAATCTATCAATTCCTTTAATCTTGTTACAACAATGGCCGTACAACATGCAAACACGAATTTATCAGGTACAGGTCATGCATAAGTCTTTCCTTTATCATTTAAAAGACTAGACCAATACATTAGTTACTTTGACATAGCGTTTGTATCGCAAGGCTGGATATCTTTCCAAACCTGCTTGCTTGGCCGTGTTCGAAGAAAGTCAAAACAATAAATTGGTCAGTCTAGACTTTATGCGATTAATGGTAGGTTTATGTGTGTTCACTGCAATGTCGTTTTCAGGACCCTTGGCTATTGAAGCTATGCGACTATTCAACTTGGACAAATTTATTTACACCCAGAGCAGCATATTTGAATAGAAACAAGAGAAATACCGGTAGCTTAAGTCTGATAACTACATGTATATTATTACTGACCTGCATTGTTGTGTAAAATATTTCCTGAGGCTTTTGATTCCCCGCGGTAGAGAGCCAGTTGCTTACTTTGTAGAATAATGAAACCCTGTTTAATAATGGCATGTAATTTACAATGTAGTGTTGTGTTAGGAAGGCACCTTTATAATATTGTTGATGATAATATTTTTCAATAACAAACATTGTAAGTAGGTTGCCAATGCACTCGTGTGTTGATAACTTTAAATAAAACTTTCACTATTACCAATGATTCCGCGAATTTTAGTTAATACATACCACGGATATTTAAAGCTGGTTCATCAAACTTGTTTAAGCGGCTCCCAATGTCGGTCATGATACCACAAAAAGTGATAAGGAAAGACATGTCCTAACAGGTTATCCAAAGGGTGTAATTACAACTTGTTTTAAAAATAAATACATATGCACAAAGCCTTCGTAATGTGCTGCTGTTCGAACCGTGGTGCATCTTGACATTTAAAGCCTACAAACTGTTAGTTTTTAAATGGTTTTTATAGATGTGCGTTTATATATAAAATTACATATTTATAAGGTTTGATCTTTACAACAAGTTCTTAGGAAGAAAACTTTTGGTTCGAAATGCTTTGTACAAAAATTAAAAAAAACGGTTTAATTGTACTTATTCAGCAAAAAGAGTGTGACGCATACAAATTAAGTTTTAAGTAATTCTACATTATCAAGTTGAACTGATATTATGTTATCAAGATTTTTATGTATTTATCTCATATAATGTTGCCCCAAAATAGCAGTTGTATAATGTATGAGTTTGTAGTTTACTAACAAGTAACGAGTAGTTAACAATCAGGCCAGCAACTCATACGCAGGGTTACATGTCTATCGTTTATGTTAAATTACATAATTAAAAAAACTTGCAAAAATCTTTATTCAAACAAACGGGTTTAGTGTAAAATGCCGTTTCGTAATCTTTGTCTAGTTTACCATGGCGTTAAGTTTGCGTAACATAATAAAAAAAAACATCTTGCAAATAATGCGTACACGCACGCTATGGGCAGGTTTTATGAAGTGCTAAGTAAGTTTTTATTGTTATATAAATTTTGTTTGTTTTATTAAAATTTAACCATCATACTTTAGTAAAATATAGTTATACTTACTACTACTTATAGTAATACTAATATATGTATATGAAAAAAAGATAACCAAACAATTAAATCGCTAAGAACTTAAGCCAATATTATTATAGTCATGTCCATCGTGTCAAATCAACGCTTATTGATTTAATGAACCGTAAATTTTAAACGTGTTAACAGAATACGCTTCGGTATAATATAACGGTGCCTTGACGGATTTATTCGCAAACACTCGTTTCAACGTCGTTAAGCGTCGCAATCTGCTAGGAGATCAAACCGACTAGTTTTTACTAAGCTCAAACTAAATGCTTCTTGACACGACCTCGTATATCATAAGTGTTGATGATTTAAGTATGTATGTATGTACAATGCGTATGTAGTACTAGTAACAGTATTGATAGATTGTTATTTGTTTATGCAAACAAATGAAAATTGTTCAATGTTTTTAGATTTTTGCAAGCAACGTGTCGTTTTGTGTTTTTAAGAATTTTAAACAATAAGTGTTTGTTACCTCGTATTAAGTAGTTCGATTTTTAACGTACGTAACGTAATTGTAGGTATGATGCTGGAAATGTTTACGCATACAACGATGAATTTTTGAGGCTATATTTAGTTTCTTCCATCACGATCGATTGCGTTCCATCGCAAACTTTACATGGGTATTTTTCTTCTAACAAATCAATCCCATTCAATATTGCAATATTAATTAATGTTTATTTTTATAGGTTTTTATTTTGAAGTTTACATCTGAGCGCTGGAATGTAGATTTCAGTTATGCTTGTTAAAATGAAGTTGAGTAGGTAAAGCAACATCTGTAGGTCAATTCTCGTAAAAAGTTCTCCAGCTGGGCGATGTGATTTCGATAATGCACATCGCTATTGCACTGTTCGAGAACATCTTAAGTTACGAGGATTGGATACTCACAGGACTTGATCTTTCAGACAACACGTTGACCCGTGTATCCGGCGATATTTTTCCAGTCGTGTCAATCTCCAATATCTTCAATAGTTACTGCTAGATTACACAAAATTCGGTCTAGTGTTCTATGCTTGCATCTACTTAGTAGTTGACTGTAGTCTGATTACTTACTGTCACAATAGAGTGGACTGCAACTTTTCCTATGCACGATCATGTTCTAGTGACATAAGACCGTACGCATAAAGTATGAGCTATCTCCACTTCTCTGACATAATGTTACTATCCGCTAGTAATATTAATTTCTATTACCGCATGCCACTATATTATGTAAAAAGCACATTGTAATTATATAATGCGAAATGTGAGCTACTATTTACATAGCTGGCCTACATAATAATTTACTTGTTTAGTTAATAAAGTGTAAGTGTTTAATTGTTGTAAATAAATTAAGTGGGCATTGCAAACATTTTGTACTTTTTTCAATTGACTAATAGAGTGATAGACAAAGTCCGTAGTTGTGATAACTTTCAGATTTATTTTTCTTTTACTGTAAACTGCCCCCTTACCATGAACTCTTATAGCTGGGCAGTTTACGTTGTGGAACTAAGACGCCGCTACGTGCAGTGTAATGCGGGCTAGGGCGGCAAGGTCAGGGGGCTGTACCTTATAAAAGTTATAAGCCTAATAAGTACGGATATTTTTTCGTAAAGATTTTAGGGCTCAAAGTAATACTTTGTTTGCTTTATACCTTTTAATATTCCATTGTATTCCAGTAATTACTTAAACAAAATGCTACTTTGAACAGAAACGTCAATAAAACTAATGCGAGGCATCAATCTCCTTTTAAGTTTATACCTTTACCTCTATATAGGAATTTAGAACTAATACATATTCTTAGCCTATTCGTCGCCAATTTTAATAAGCGTATTGAACTCATTACAATGTTGTTCATACATGGCCGGTATCCAATCGAATTAAATCAACTCGCATGTCTGACCTACCCTATTGCTCAATGTAAACTACGCACGATCTCTTATTTCAATTGCTAATACCATACTTAGTGATGGCATTGTGCCCTTACTACATATCCCAAACTAGGCTTTATTTTTTATTTTTAACAAAATTTACTTATTTATGTTTGGTGGCCAAGTTTTCGTGTCTTACTTTTTATTTAATAATATAATGATGTAGCTTTTATGTAAATGAATGAATTATTATTATATTATGTAATTTATAATTAGTTTGGAATTTAGAACTATAAATAAAGATGTATCTACCTACTTTGTTTGTTGTACAAAATTTTAGCATTACATTAATATGCGAATGAATCTCATTATGTAATCCACACTAAAATTGCATAAAATTCAGTCTATTTAAGAATAAAAATAACACAAGATTATTAAATAATACCTGCTTAAAATTATGAATTCACAATTCCTTGAAATCTACAATTAAAATTGTATTCATAATGTTTTCGAAGTGATATCGAATCGACAATCACTAGTAAGGTTCAGGCATTTTAGTTTTGGTGTCAACATAGCACGTTATGCGCAGGAGTGCAACCGAACGAGAATGGTAATTGAACTAACGGTGTTTTTAGTGTTTGATTGAATCCGTAATACTGCTGAATTATATACGAACCAGTTTAATACTGTTGATGATATTAAGCTTCGATTTTCGAACTGCTTTTTTATCTTGCCTGACAGAGACAATAGTCTTGTTTCCGAGCGTGACTAAAAATTTACTAATTTTTTTCAACACAATGGCAGATTCATCTCTCCGTTGATCTATCCCCACCATTATTATTATATTTTATATTAAAAGTATATATTTATGTAGGTATATATATGTATTATGGTTTTAAGTTATAATTATGTTTATATTTAATTGTCTTTTATGTATTGTAGTAAGTTACTTTTATATACTTATTAGTTACGTATACTAATATTACTTAAGTTTTTAATTATTATTATACCATTGTTGCCAAGTTAACATTTCTGCACCGTCCTAAGGTTGACTGGGAGAGAATGCCTATGGCATTAAATCCGCCTCTGTACATTTTTTTTAATTTTTGCATAAAGTATAAATAAATAAAAATAAAATTGTAAAAATATATTAATAAAATTCAAGCGTTTTTTAAGGCAGTTTCCAGTAGAAAAAAAGTTCTTAATATTTGTTTAAGAGAACATACCTATATGTTCCCTTGAAATTTTTTCGTGAACATCGAGAGTAGAATCATTGTAGATTTTTAGTTCTAGAGGTAGACAACAAAGAATAAGTATTGTTCCGTACACTCCGTACCGCCAAAGCATTTACCATGTTTATGTTTCTAAGAAGTAATGGTTTAGTACGTACTTGTTAGTTTGTTCGCACTTTTACATCGCCGTGCAAACTTCCGCATTATCTATCACAATAAAGATAAATGGCAAGTCTGGCAATTGTGTAGTAGTAGTTTGAAACAGAGATTCTTTAATAAGTATTATTTAATCCGTGATTTAGACTGTCATTCCCTTCCCTAGCTGGATAAGCGAGTCGTTAAGGCGAAGAACCATAAATGTGCGCCTGATTAAGGCAAAAGGCCATGTGGGTGTTTAAACTCCAGCCCCCATACCATGAACTCTTAAAACAGGACAATTTACGGTGCGGAAGCGAGATGCCGCAGTTGTTTAAGACTTCATGGTAAGGGGGCTGATAGAGAACACCTATACAATCACCTTTAAGGCGCGATTATACGTACATGTATACTACTACTTACTCTTAATGTTTGTGAATGCAACAACGCCCCAATAGTTGAACCTAAGCACCCGGATTCGTAACACAAGGTTGGGGGTTCAAGACCTATCGAGTACGTGATGTTTTCAATGCAATATTATTTCTTACTCCATGCAATGACTAACGTTGAAGGAAAACATAGTATAGAAACCAAGACTTAATGGTTTGTAATGACTGAGTTTGGCAAGCGTCGTGATCAATGCCCTTTTCTTTCCTGTCTAAGTAGACAGTCTGCGCGCAATGTAACATTTTTAGGCAGACATATTTATTGCTATTCAAGGTAAAATATAGGTACCTATAACATTGATATGTGAGAATAAATTAACTGCCAGATATATAATATTTGAGTTGCAAAACAAAAATAACACCATGAAGTGGTACGTTTAAAAACTAACGAGGTACCTATTACATTTTATCTTAACAAGAACTTTAAAATATTTCCAGTATACTGAGTGTTCGTAGTATTTAGCAAGTGTCTAAACTACAACACCTGAATTTACTTACATAGTCACACAATTTAGTAGGTACCCACTTATGTCTCTTACAAAATAGTTTTAGTCCGGTTGTCTTTTACCTGTCCGCCTTACAGACATATCATGTTCTTTTTGTTGAGTAATTTTAGAAGTAAAACAAGTAAATGCACTAACTCTTTTGTCTCGTTTGACCTACTAATTTCTTGTAAAAACCATTTGTGAAGACAATCTACGAGGTGTTACTGAACGGATTGTGCCACACAACCTTTTTAAGTTTTAGATGATCAGTAAAATGCTGACTCGAAAACGCGTTAGAATCATAAGTGTTATTGTAAAATTGGTCTTTTGCTATTACCGATGTTGTTTTTGTGTAGACACGACATACAAGTATTCTAGTTTTAAATTGTACATAATCTTTAAAATATTTAGCTTATTTTAGTTTGTATGCGAATCTCGGTCACTTAAAGCTAAGCAGTTAGCTAAATTGTAGCTGGGTTTTTCTGTTTAGAAATCTTAGCTAGAATAGGTCAGTTTCTAACATAGTCAGTTGACAGTATTTGTGTGTGTTAAAAGTTCTACGGACGCGAAATTTGACGTTGAAAGTTACAAAACAAAAGAAACAAGGCACAAATAAAATACATATTCAGTAATATCTTTTATTTATCCGTATGGATATGTGTATTGAACTTTTGCTAGTAATGATAGATAAAATTCTTTGCAATGATGTAAACAATCAGTATTAAGGGTGCACGCCTGTCTGAACACCTAATGAGGACACGGTTTGCTAAATCTGCCGTCCCATTGGACTTCTTAACGCATCACTTTAGGCATAATGGTAAAATGACTTAGTTTAATTCAGCGCAAATGTAAAATGATTTTCTCTATGGAAAGCATTTACGTTGAACTTTCAGGTGAGGTAGAACCTAACACTTTAAGCAGAGCTATAATCAAAAAGAAGAATTGTACAAAAAGGTAGTGCAATAAGTCTGAATCCAGTTTTATGCTTACATTAAACTTTTCTGTTGTCCAACTTTTACCATGTCTACATATACATGAGATATCATCAAGGTTAGCGAGCGACAAATGGTACTCGAATGTGGGACACTTGTGTCACGATTTGTTTAAAGAGAGAAGAGACGTTTATCATAAATCTCTCTCTTATTCTAGTAGAAAGGCATTGTACATGTATTTACCTGGCATATATGAATGGGTTAAAAAGCTATGAATGTATTTATAGGCATTTTAAACTAATCAATCAGCTGCGAGATAGGCAATCAATTGAATTGTGGGAAACATAATCAGCGATCACGATGAAAGATTTTTGAAGTTTGTTGTCGATAGAAATGGATAGCAGAATGTGATGATACTGACTGTAGAGTGAGGCAACTTGATTGATGAGTTGTAAGCATGGTGGAAATGAAACCTTCATATTAGCCTTTTTATATAGGTACTCTAATTATCTAAGATGTCTTTCGGAAGTTTTGAGACATTTCGAGAAGGTAGTAAAATTAAATACATACGAGCAGCAGGTTGTGTGACTACGTCGTGGTCTAGTGTTTGGTAAGCGCAACTGCTGAGCACGAGATCCTTAATGTTAATTAAAACGTTCATTGTGGCGTTCTAAGGGGGAGGCTGATGATAAAACTAAAAATCTGCTGACGCACTCGAGGATGTGAGCAACTGCTTACCTTACAAAGATATGACTTGAGTATATACAAATGGAAGTATGCTTTATGGACATAAACATTTTTATGTCTATGTCTATAAGAATAGCCAGTACCTGCCTACTCGAAAATTGAACATGGTTACCCTAGACTCAAACTTGTCCATGTATATCATACTTGTATGCACCTAGTTAGTGCTAATTACTAGCCTGATTTCTCCTGCGTAACAGATAACTTGTGACATTTTTATGGATAATGCTATAGACTGGTTCGCGGGCGGTATAATTAGTCAGTCTCGCGAGGAATGCGGAGGATAGCGCTGCTTAGCAATTATACTGAGTTAATAGCTGTTAAGTAGATGGACTAATGCCTTTATGATTTTTGAGATAAGAAATACGTTTTCCATGTTAATCTACGAATGTACGAAAAGTATGTCGCTTTGTATGGAGTGTTCCGACTTCCTGCTTTGTTTATTGACACTAGTCATACGTCAATGTAGAGCGATAATCATAGCAAACACGATCGTAACCCGTAGCGTTAATTGTGTCGCTTTTCACGGGTCTAAGAAGTTCGCAATAAGAAAAGCTAACTTTTGGAATACTTTACGTTCGTAGTAACTTCACATATATGAACAGTCATGCTGTTGTTTTGATGACTTTTTTTTTCGAGATATTTTAATTTCGACGATTCCGAAAGGGGTCTTGTTGGGCGTCACCGCACAAAAGGCGTGACAGCTTGAGCCTCCAGCCAGGCTAACTACAATAAAATTAAGCGATGCTACCAAGGGCGTCCCCAGCGGGACGTTAACTGGGGATTATTTATAGTTTTAGTATAAAGAAGAATGGGCTGGAGGGAGACAATTAGCTGCTAGTTGCGGCGGCGTGTAATCAATTTTAAGCTAAGGTAATACTATACTTTTTGACTGACTTACAGACATAAATTGAAACAAAATCTTCTAGAAAAAGCCATTAGGGCTTCTACAATTAGACAAGGATTTAGAGATAGACCGTGTCGCTGAAATCTTCAATTCTGTTGAGATAATATATTAGAAGCGTTCAAGGTTCCTGATTGGCAGACGAATGAGTCAGCGTGACAGCTAATATATTCTAGCCTTTGCCTTTAGGGAATCATCAAAAAGATTTCAGATAATAAACATCTAAATATGCGTACCTTCACATACCTACTCGTATAACAACTCCTGTACGGTAGAGATAATCTCATCGCATTCTGTTTTAATGTCTGTTGTTTGCATTGAATGCTAGTAGGAACAATGGTATACCATTTAACAATAGCTGTCAAGTACGAACGCTTGTATTACATAGTATAATTATAATTGCTGTACTATTTTCTTGACACTCGATCGTGTGAAAATTGATTTATAATGCATGTAAGAAAGGCCAATAAAGGACGTTTCAAAACACAGACTCGTTTTGTTTGTATGTTACCTTAGAAATGAATTAGGTTAACGTTTAACGTTCTTAATTCAAACACTTTAATTTGTTAAATTAATAACAATAATATTTATTTTCTATACGTGTGGTTATTTTGCCTTCTGTTCCGTTGGTTGGTTTGCGTCTCGGGACGCAAGTAAAAAGCCTTCTCGAGTGTCAGTAACCGTTATAGGTACATCAAATGCACGTTTGGCATTCAGCCCGGCTAAAATATTGTTTTTCTGGTCAATCTACACTTACGCATGAGACTCCCTTTTTCAAGTCGGTTAAATCTTTGTCGTATCTGGAGTTAGTGCTTAATCTTTATATATGGTTACTTTATGTCCTGATCATTAAAATTTGCAGTACCACTAATAACTTATGTGAAGATCTTAGACGGAACCCTTAGGACTTTTTAACTAGCTAATATTGTTACAGCAATCATGTACTAAGTTGTGAAAATTAACTGAGTAATGTTATAACAATAGCTTACTCGTGACCAAACAAAACGTACCAACATGATTAATGAGTAATGTATTATTACGACATGTAGCATGTGAACTACTAAGTAGACCAGTTTTCTAGTCCACGTATTTTAATACTTTAGCACTACGAACATACTCCACATTCCGATCGAATTTTAGCCTGCAATTACAATTAAAGGCATAGCTTATAAAAACGAGTTATTAACAGAGATTACGACAAACAGTCATCATTACAATGTTTAAAGTTTTCTACACAATATCGTGAGTATCTGAAGTTCAATAGAAATGTGCTAACACAAAAAAATTGTAATAGAAATTTCTTATTTGAGGAATCCGTTCCCAGTTGTTTATGTTATTACGCCCTTACTTCCATCGCTCTCTGTCGCCAGTCTCGTCAAAAACTTTATTGTAATAATTTATAAAAATAACAGCCTATTACTGTCTCACTGCAGGCCAAGGCCTCTTCTCGTATAGGAGAAGGATTGAGCATTGATCGCCACTCTAGCTCACTGCAGGTTGGCGATTACAGATAATAAAATCCAGGCTACCTCACGATGTGTTTCGTCACCGTTAGTCAGTTGTGTCTTAAAATATCTAAGAAAGTATTTATATCTCTATCTTCTGTTTAACATAGTGGCGTAAAGACTCTCGTTAGAAGATTTATGTTGTTAGATAACCCAGGAACTAGGAAGTGTAAAGATCTTAAGTGTTTATATCGCACTGTCCCCGCTTCGGTAATACCTGGTACACTAATTACGCTTTACGCTTTCACAACTGTCGTAAACTCCACGTTTCACTGAACGGTGTCGTAGTTCAATTGTTGGGTTGTGAATATGTGTAGATTTAGATTTGATAGTGAAATTTATATCAGCAATCATACTGCTTCTACCTATAATTGTTTGTTCATAAAACGGAGGTTAGTAAAGGTGTAATTACCGCAAGAGGTTTTGATCTATAAAATAGGGTAGTTACACAATTAACCAATAATTCCCAGACATAACTTAAAAATATAGATATATAAAAAAAAACTTTTAAATTTTTATATTATATTTGTATTGTATTATTGTATTTGCTTTGATATAGGATTAAAGTTTTGACAATTCATAAAAGTAGGTATCTATCAATTGATTGGTGGTGTCAAATACCCAATTTCCTTTTCCAACTTTGTCACCAGTTAGAGTTAAGCTTGATACAAACATTGTACTGATCATCATTAATAAGATAACCATGTACTGTCTGACACATACACAATAAATAGGAAGTAACTCCTAACAAGTGTACACACACAAAAACACCTTGACAGGTGACGAGATTAGATTAGGAGTCTTGAACTATCGCAGTGTACTTACATAAGTACATTTCTATACAACTTAATATTCATTGGCAGTACCCTCTCGCCTTGGGAGGGGCCGACTCATACTCGAACATTCGTAATTTACAATGATGTAAAACGTATGGAACTGACATCAATATTTGATACAGGTACCTACTAAGTGTGTTATGTTTTTATTATGAATTGACTTTTAACTGCCTATTCTGCCTAGCAAACGCACTTATGGCCAGACAGACAGTACTTTATTTTAAAACTGTACCCTACACTCCGAATTTCCCCTTTAAGTTAAGCGGATTTATAGACACGAAGTGCTTGAAAATCGCGACTCGGTACAAATATCTGTGGCTCAGCATTTGCTCCATGCAGCGTAGCAGTACCATGACGTAGCTTCTGCGCGCATCAAGTTTGACATACTTACTAGAGATGAGGCGAGGTGGACGTAAATGTTAGGCTTTTAGAAGAAAAAGTTAAGGAAAAGATACGGCTAAAGCTATCCCGGTTAGCTACCACAATCGAGAATTGTTGTAAGAGAAAAAGTTGGACGTCTTTTGTTGACGTTGACGACCTAATTGGCGCAGTGGCTAAGCGATTGGACTGCTGCGCTAGGGGTTGCGGGTTCGATTCCCACACGGGACAAAAATTTGTGCGATCCACAGATGTTTCTCCCGAGTCTGGGTGTTTGTGTATGTGATATTTCGTGTTTGTAAAGCGCACCTACGATAAAGGAGAAATCCCTAGTGTGGGGCGACGTCGTTTTAAAATAATAAAAAAGACATCTCATCAAAATGAAGCTACCCTCGGAAAATTAGCTTGAACTCCTAAACCTCCTCCTTGTTTTGGAGTCGGTTAGAAGGAAAATGTTTCATGCTGGGCAAAATATCAAAACTTTGAAAACCCAATACAATAAAAACATCAAAAGATATCCTCATGGCACTTCTAGGAGCACTGTTAACACGTCTTTTCGTAAGTTAAGAGGAAAATGACACACAAACGGCCACTTCCTAACATTTATCCTAGGTCAATCTTGTTAAGACGACATGCGAGCGCGTGTTTCCGTCTAAATGATAATCTGATGGAAAACTTCATTCATGAGATTGTTTGAGTATTTAGGAAGAGCTTTATGTCAAACAGAAAATGTAATTTAAACTTTGTAATCGCAATTTTTTTATTTAGGCTAATAGAATTGCATGGTGGCCTAGTGGTGTGAGTTTGCAGGTTTAATAAACCTGGGAATAAAATGTAAAAATCTATTTTAAAATAAATTGTACCCATATAACATTCTAAAGGTAGGTACTCCAGAAGGGGTAGGCACATGTAATTGCCTTAATCCCGAAAAAGCAGACTACAATATAGATGGACTCGTAACTTGAGTAGATACGAGGTATCTGTAAGCATTTCGATAATTTAATTGGATTGTATTAGGCAAGAATCTATTAACTAAACAAACATGTTGTTGACTTGGCTTGCTCTACAAAATCGTTTCCTAAAAACCGGTATGTAATCGGAAACACACATAAAATTAATAATAAGAAACGTTTAGCTTGTTCCGGATGTAATTTAGATATGTGTATGATGGATATCATTCTAGCAGTTTAATGCCGGAACTGACTACTTGGCTTTAATTTTAACGATTATAATATTAAGACACTTATAATTTTAATTGTTTAATACGACTTGTAAGTAACATAGAGTTGTGTGTTTTTCTCCGGCTGTCGTCCTTAGAATAGAAAACCCACTTGGAAGAAGCAATTTGTTTGTTAAACTTTTTCCCGCGCTTTTATTCCCTCCTAAGTTTTGACATACATACATATTATTATGATTTTTTGGGCCTTTTATAGTATTAATGACATTAAAATAAAAAAACTTTATAGAGTTAATTTAGTATCTTCCCTCCTTGGTACCTATCTCAATATTGTTAACTAACTACGACAAATTTTTAATCATAGATAAGTAGATGGAGTAATTTATTGTACTTACCAATTTAGAACAGTAAAACTGCATCAATATTATGCGAACAAAGGTTATTTAATATCTTACACAACCTAACATAATGCGCCTATTACATATCGATTATGCTACGTACACTGAATTTTTAATGAAATATAAATTATACTTAAGCTTTGGCGAGAATTTCTACCGGAAGTGCCATGCATCCTAGTAGTACACAAGGCGCGTGCGCGAGGCGACGCGATTTCGTGTGTGGCCATGAGACTAGCATGTAATGCGGATGTAAGAGTGAAATGTTTGGTGCATATGTTTGTTTTTGATTAACGCTGCATCAAATTATGGATTATGCGCATGCTAAGCAGCGATTGATGCGGTCGATTATTGGACGTATGAACGTTGTTCATACATCGACACACTGTGTCTTAGTCTTCATTCCTATACTATTCCCTAATTCTTTACAATCGCCGGCAAACCTACTTGCCGACCCATCGGTGAAAAAATCGCATTGTATTTGCGCATATTAATGTGTAAGCGCTATTCTGTTCTGTCACCGTTGTAGTTTGTGACGGTAGACGTTGACCCTAAACGACATTCGGAGAGGCTGGTTCGATTGTCCACAAATCAAATTCATGAATTTATGCTGAGTAGGCAGCGAGTCTCACTCAAAGTTACTTCCTTACTTAATTAGCGAGGTTGTAGTCACTTTAATGCGGATATGGAAAGTTATTAATTTACGATTTGCACTTTTATTATTTTAATCTCGAATGTTCCAAAAATAAGTTTAAAGCAAAGTTCTTTTATAAACACCGTAACCTCCGAGATTATTTATTTTAATTGTACCAACGTCTCCAGCCTCTCCATGTCAAATAATGGTTAAGTTCCATTCAGTTAAGTGCAACTCGTTCCCGATATAGTTGGGAAAAGCCAAGCCAGATGATGATGACGTCAGTAGTCAGCCTCAATAGGTACCACATT
Organism: Abrostola tripartita; assembly: GCA_905340225.1. NCBI lineage: Eukaryota > Metazoa > Arthropoda > Insecta > Lepidoptera > Noctuidae > Abrostola > Abrostola tripartita. Next base: position 7,184,592 of record HG996494.1, read on the forward strand.
GCTTACTGGCAGATATTTTTACTATAAGATAATAATATAAATTAAGTGACATATACATTATACACCTACTTACTATGTGTAGCAAATTCCGATACGTGCAAAGAATAATAAAACATACAATGTGATAAACTACATAAATAATTATTTATTTATTTGTATTTTATCAGTAGATGAAAAAACATGTATCTAGTTAAGAAGTCTGATGAAATCAATAAAGCGTGCTGTTTTAACGTCGGCCTTGACATTTCACGTGATAAAATACATAACCATGGATCACTGGGGACGATTAATAAATAATAAAGTATCAAATGACTACATTAATAAATAGTATAATTAATTTATAGCTCCCGGCGTTTTCTTATTTTTAGTATTTTAGACCTTCGATTATCATAACTGCCAATGTCAAAGAATACATGTAAACATTATGTAACATTTCTCAATAAAAATTAGATTCGTCGTTATATTTGAATAGAGTACATAATTAGTATTTACATTACCGCTCTTCTCGTAGCCACAGCGGTATCGAATGTAAAATTATAAATACCATTCTTCTTACCAGTTTCGGAATAACACTACTTTATGGCTTTTCATTTTGTATGAATACCACTTTCTATATTAACGACTTGATTTGCAAATAGAGGCTAGACAGAAAAGGGAATATTCAAGACTCCGCCTTGTTTAATCTCCACACTACACGGATCTGTCAATGTTCTTATGATAACGGTAATAAATAAAACAAATATATTATATCCAGTTTTAAAAAGCTCCCTTTAATGGCAGTCTTGTTTGGTTAAAACTAGAAGCAAACAAAAATACTTAAGATAGGAATCAAAATCGAACCTTTACTCATAGACAATTAATCAAATTGCAATGTGGTGACTAAGCGCAATCATAGATGTAGTATATCATTTATTGTAATAATATACCTACTACATGTAGAAACGTAAATATTAGCATTAGTAGATACCAAATAAATTAGACGTCTGAGTGAATGAGGTCCCTTTACAGATGTCCTTTTAGGCATTGTTCCAACTACTTCAGATCAGCTGTGCCTACACATAAGGGACAATGGACTATATTTATCTGATCACAAGTCATAATATGGACCCGGAAGACAATGGATTTAAAGAAGTTATCACTCATTGAAAACATGAATTCATTAAGCTTAATTACTAATCAGTTGCGATTCTCATTCAGAGATACGAGTTCGGTTCGACTTCGGCTGTGTCCGAATACAATCGGGTATCAACAAACTTGCTCGTCAATGAAATCGTATTAGAACCGAAATTATTAGTATATAAGTACTGTTTATAACTAAAGACTACCATCAGATTTGTGCTAGCGTCTAGCACAGCACATTAAGGTGCTGAAAAAGTTAATTCTTGAAGACAAAATTTGATTCACGCCGTGTATATTAAAGGGCTTGGTAATATCAAGTTTTAACAATAACATAACGTCTAAGGGGTACCTATGTAGAGAGGATGAATAGTAAGTATACCCAAATTTCTTTAGTTCGGTAGGGTTGCTTTATAGTTTCCGTTTTTAAAGTGCGAGTACGGAACACAACTACCTAAAGACTGTTATCCGTGTGTAATGTGTATAGTTCAGAACGATCAAATACTGGATTTTCTCTATAGGTACGTGATAAACCTGAGGAATAACTTAAGTATTTCTACATGCAAATTTTTCTATTTGTCACATGCTTGTGTTCTATTTTTATTGCACGCTGCAGAATATTTGCTAAAAGTGTTGGATTATATATATTAAGATACAAGACGACTATAGCGCATGAAAGTCTGTGAATGCAATATATAGGTCAATATTTTCACAAAAAAAATATATACGTCTCACGTAGAGCGTACCTAAGCTTACTTTCATGCACCGTAGGTAGGTACATAAATGTACAATAATGGCAAAAGCCTGAAAAACTGCTGACAAATGCAGATTACAATAAAATAAAACATTTTTTTCACCATAAATTAGTACCTACAACCCCATTAAATCTCTCTTATTAAAGTTTCCAATAATTTTATTAAATCCATCAAACAATACTCTCGTGACTACATTACAGTGACGTGTCAGGACATTTTGGGTATGGCCAATAATGAAGCCAGTACACGGAGGAGGGTCAGCTAATAAAAACCACAAGAGTCGTGCTCCACGATTTCACGTCAGGTGAAATGATAATCTGCAAAACAAATATTTTTAAAGCCATAAAACTCGAGTCCTGATCGTTTCATTTGATCGTACAAACATGTAAATTTAACGTAACATGCGATGGCCTGTTAATTTAATTCATACATCTTATAATGCCTCCATTTTTGTTTCAGGTAAACATTGTTCGATAACTGCGAAGATGTTTGTAAGTAAATTTGAATAGCATTTAAGTATGTAAAATTCTACGTTTTTGTTTTTATTTGTTAGGTGATTTGCGCAGTATCCTATATAAGTAGTTTAATATAGGTAGGTACAGCAGTCGCTTATTGCTTAATTGTACCATTTCAGAGCCATAAAGAGGTTTGTAGTAACTATCTCCCTATTATCTTTTTATGAGTAGGTATACTATACTACTTTGTAAGTGGTGTATTTTAACTAAATATAAAACATGAGACTGCCTCGTTGGCCTAGTGGTCGCTAAGCGCGACTGCTGAGCAAGAGGTCCTGGGTTCAAACCCCGGTCGGTGTTACTGAGTTTTCCATTAGGTAATTCTCAGTAGCAGCACGGAGTCTGGATTTGTCCCGGCTGGAGTTGCTTGGCCCGGTTGATGGCAATAGGCTCGCCCCCTATTACAATGGGACTTACAACATAACTGGCGAAATGTGGGTGTACTATATGTACACCTCTGCCTACCCCTTCGGGGAATGCAGGCGTGATGTTATGTTATGTTTATAATAACATTTCTTAAAAAATACATAATTATACCATGGGTAGTATAGGTGAGTACCTAAGTTAATCGACCTTAAACTTCATTTACTAGAGCATGCTCTTCTAAATTAGTACAAGGTGTCGCTCAAATCCATCTGGTATTTTCCATCGTTATTAGCATAAACAGTAATATGTTTCATAATTATGGGAAAAGCGCCTACGATAATAGGAATCTTTTATGCGATAATTTCTCCTTGATGTAACTCCTAGCGTCATCTAGCGACAATAGTGAGATCAATGACTGGCGATACCGTCAGTAAGCGACCAATTAAAATTAAAACAAGCCACTGACTCTTCTGAAAATCTAACGATGTCGCATTTGGAAAAATGTATGCAAATATTATGTGCAGAATATTTCAGATTTGTTATGTGGGTATTATAATTTACATTTGTTTGTAATTTATCTACTTTTCATGTCGAAAAAAAGTTAACTTATATCAAAAATATTAAAGATGCTTACTCAGAAACCTAGCGTTTTCTTCTTAGGATTGCTGTGTCATAAATATCTAAACAAATAAACTTTCTAGTTACTTCGTGACGAAAACAACACAAGAAAGTTTTTTTTAGTTGCATGTGCAAGTTTTTGTTGCAGTTGGGTTCTAATATGCGATAAATCAGGTTTGTTTAGCATAACAATAAGTGTGAATTTGTTTGATTAATTAAAAACCTACTTATTTAAGGTTTTGTAAGTATTTTAAAGTTTCCGGATCGCACTAATTAAACTAGACTTTCTTGTGCGTTTTAATATCAATTGCCCAAGCCATCATGGTATGGAAATATATTGATTAGGCTTAGGTAAATTAAATACCACTGTAATTTGAAGTTTCTTTCTATTCGATGACCTAATAATAAACAACTTCCGGCGTTTTAGGGTCTCTATTGCAGGCCCTGTAATTAATAATTAATATAAAAGTGTTATTAAAAAAAAACTAAGATCCTTAATAGAATAGGTAGATCAGTGTCGAGCGAGTTTTTATTCGGTTTCTAGCTATCAACACTATCCTCATCATCATTAATCACCGGTTATGTAAGAATGATTGTTATTTATTGCATAAAATTACAAAGGTTCTGCGTCAATGGGATAACAAGACTTCGATGCATCAGCTCAGTAAAAACTGGCAAAAGGATAATTCCAGCCCATAATAAATCCAATGTAGAGCACAGGTCTTTTTTCATGAACATCCACCATCCATCCATCAAAGAGTAAGGAACATTGATAACCATACTAGCTCACTGCGGATGGCTCAAGATAAACTTAGTCAATAAAACTCATGTCGGTTCTTTAGAAGAAGAATACTAGACGGTTCCCTACCCTAGAATATACAGTCATGAAAATAGATATAAAAACATTTGAATGTAGTTTCCAAGAATAGACTATAACAAGGTGCCTTCTATTTGGTATTATTATAACCAATTTAGCTTGTGTATTTTGCATTTTATAGTTGTAAAGTGATCATTCACACTCCAGCGAGTCTATGTGATAAAGTTATTATGACCGATCTATTTATGAACGTAAGAATAATGTCACTTAAATACGTCACGATATAATTTTACCTAAATCATGACACGACGTAATTTCCTACTAACTTTTAGATCGGACGTCTTAATAAGTTATGCAATGCAAGTCATGTTGAGGAGAATCTAATTTTTTTTGGACGCTATAAAAATAGATTAGCACCAGCAGTTAACGGCGCCACTTATGGCGGCTTCGATCAAATTATGATGCAACGTCACAGTGGTCACGAGGAAACAAGATAGGATACATAAACATACACGTAAATAGTATAAATTGTTTGTTAAGTAGTGCAAAAAAGTTTTGCATATAGTATCTGATAACATATTATATAAATTCAAATCGTGATTAATATAATATGTGAGCTTACTAAAAGTTTTGCTCTACTTTTACACGTACCGTTTTGGTTCCCATCGAAAAATCCTTAATATCCCTTTTACGGGCAGCGTATAACACTGCCACTGCAACGGCAGTGTAAATCCACAGCCCCAGCAACTGGATTTAAACAGCCGTTGAACCATCACGTTGCTTAAAACTCATAAGTGTACGAAACGTACCTTTTGCCACAAGTTTTGCTTTTCTTATTAAATCACTCTTCCAGATCTTTCTTTTTATTCTAAGAAGTGTTTATAACAATGATCTAACTACTAATGATCAAATGTTACAACTCCATAATAATAACTATCGACTTTTGGACTCGATACTTACAATAATTATGATACTTTTAAAAAGTTTATACTATTCGTGAGTAGGAAAAAGTTAATGACTTATTAAAATACGTTTCTCCAATCGCTAAGATGCATTTGAAAAAGTCGTTAAGTCACCTCTGACTCAGAATATTTACCTGTACGACAATAATATTAAGTATGTGGTCTTACAAAAGAAGGGCCTTGCTCAAAACAACCTGTATTTATTCACAATATAGGTTGTTAGGTATTCAAGATCCATAATAAAATTAAATCACCATAACTAATGTGGGATCACCACAGGTCATGGCTGCGATCGCCACAAATCATATGTAATTAATCATTGACAAGATTCTTTTGTGATCTTCTGTAAGAGTGTACCGGAAAATTTTGAGATAAACACAATATTATCGCTAAGGAAAATGTATTACAAACTACAGCCATACTTCACGATTCGTGATTCAATCTTAATTATCATAAAGCAGATTCTAATTATACACAACACGATTGTACGGAATTATGCAACGATTATCCATATTTACCAGTATTCTGTAATATGACAATGTTATTTACATAGCTGTAGTTTTATTGTAACGTACAGGCACATTTACAATGTAAAGAGTAGTTCGCACTAATGTTTAAAATGTTTAGTGTATTTTGTACGAAGTAATTTAATCATCTTGATTGATTGTGGCAGTTATTGAAAAGTTTATGTGTCTTTTTATAAACTGTTCAAAACCTGAAAATAGATTGAAATATTTTATTTATTGAACGCTTTTCAGTGACTTTCTTGCTTAAGCATTTGTAACGTTATCATGCATACCTAGTTCAGCGTCCGATATTGGAGCTCTTCTCATACCTATAGGTTGCTAAACGTTTAACTAGTTACCATGAAAAAAATATCGGCTTCAGCTCATTTATTATGTTACAGCAGCTGAAAGAAACGGGTCTGTTGGATTTACAATATTTGTTTATAACAAAACAAATAGTAACGATATTTCAAATTCATATTCGCAATTCGTTTTTGAACGGTACTTATGAGTCAAGATCCGTTAACTGAACTTCGTTTTAAGATAAAAACAGATGAACATAAAGGATGCCTTTGTATAGAAATGTACAGGGAAAGGTTTCCGTTAATCGTTTGACGGTAAAATTTCCTCAGCATTTTCAAATACGAGTATTAAAGGTCAGATAACAGTTTCCTTGAATTAAATATATAGGCTTACATTGTTCTCACTTATATACATGTTTAGATGGTACTTCTCATAGGTTAGGTAGAGATGCCGGCAACTTAACGTAAAAGAGTTAATGCAAAACTGCGCTTCTTCATTGTATTAGCTAACTTTAATGCCATGGTGATAAAGATACCAGTCAACAAAGATGGGAGTGAGGTTGACCGTCACACAACCTACTTAGGCAGATAACACAAAAAATGGTATACTAATATTTTGTGATTTATCCGCATCTGCATTGCAATGCTTGATAAAAGACTCGATGACGAATATGGGCAGATAATATTAATGTAGTTACGTCAAGAACAGTTAAGGGAAGCAGCCATGCGGTAAGACAAGTACGATGTGAAAACGTGACTGTAACGGAAGGAAAAAATGCGACAATAATGCAAAACAAAACGGTCGAGCGACGTTGAGCGTTGATTATTTAAATGTTCATAATTAGCGTTGGGCTTCCTAAAACAGTGAGCTACGTGAAAACTGATTTATGCCTGTCATCTGCTTCAAGAACACATTTCATTTGTTTCTTATGTATAAATTGCGTTTGCTTTGCTTATTCCTTTGAAGTTGAACAATCAAGCTTGGCCAACCTATTTTAGTATTTCACAAATTATTGCAATGTCGACATTTTTAAGCTTACTTCCTCTAAAACGAAGTCTCCTGATGTCTTGGTTTACCTAATAATGTATTCTTGTTTTTCTGGCGTATCGGTATGAGTAGCTTAAGCCGAGGTAGAGATAAGCAAGTCAAAAAAATTAAGTGGAGTTGACTGCCCAAGTCAGCCAATGTATGGGGATACGGGAAGGCTATATAGTTGCATCTACATAATTATTACCATTAATTTGTTTGAGTTACAGTTGACATTGTCGCGGCAATTAGTTGAAGATGTTAACATTCTTATTAAGTAATCTGCAAATATTGATTGCTAGTCACATCCCTGCATACGCAACGAATCTATCGAATGACATATAATAAGATAATAATCATGCAATTTATTTTATACCTTCATGATTCAGTTTATATGGAAGTTACGCTACTGGTTTTCAAACTACTCGTACTACAAACTTGTTTAATGTGTTTATCTTCTCTCTTGACGTGATTTATATTATGTGCATTAAATACTTGCCTTCATTCTAGAGTAATCTTGTTTTGACAGTCAATTGAATCTATGTTTATAAATAGTGTAATTAGAACTGGAAAAATATATGCTGGCCTTCCAGCGGCAAGATGGGCAGATGCGATTTCACAGTGGCGTGGAGACTGGCCCAAAAAGTTAATGCTGATACTGCTGCTGATGATATTCAAACACGTAAGCAATTGTGATTTTCAAGCATCAAATTAAACTTCACGATGGCTTAAGTATTATTAAAAATAATGTTATATTACGCATAGCCATATCAATTAATATCATCAATCATAAAAATGTTGTTTTTTTTCTGGGCCGTATCTTACAGGTAGCTTTAACGAGAGCTCAGCCTGTTTAGCCGGACTTTTAGCTAGACTTACTAAACGGACAAAAGTAAGCCTTTTGTATCTTCTTAGAGGAAGTTATATAGGAATACTGCTCGCAAAAATAACATAAAATTAAATTTAAAACATATAATATGTAAACGTAGTTGACATCGATGGGGATCAATATTATGATGCTTTTTAAATTTTTATATTTTTATGTGTAGGTATTATTTTTAATTTATGTTAGTTTTAAAATGTAAATCGTTGTAAAATAAATGCTCATTTTATTTAATATATTAAGTTATACCTATATGCATTAAATACCTATATGCAGTAAACAAATCGTTGAAGAAATTCAACATCTAAATGGACTGTCTGCGGTACGGCATAGAATGCGTAATTAAATGCTTTATCTATCAATTAGTTTTCCCTAGAGTTACTCTGAGCCGGTTTTGAATACCTGAAGAAAAATCTAGTTATTCAACCAACTACTTAATGTATGCGTGCTATCTTAAATAAATAGATAAACTATCATTCAATAAAACAGAAAGTGAATCAAGTAAAATATTTTACAATATCACAAACAAGAAATTAAACGCTTAGTTTCGCGACTTAGACCCATCTTCGTTCGTAATAGCACCTACGCATTAGCAACTACATCCTCTTCCATCATTTTTGAAGTTTATGTGATCAAATTTTGATGCCAACACGTAGGTATTTGAAAAAAACTTTACTGTAGCTGCTTTTTATCATGTTCGTAATGCACTATCAAATAATATTGATTGAATGCACTGTATAATCTGTATATGTTTACGTAATTTATATAAGGTATAATGTTATTCCAATTGGAGTGCAGCCTCGTCTTATCGTCACCTCAATTTCTAATATATTTCTCCTTTCGCAGGTCTGCTGGAAGAAATTTCTTTATAAAATAAGCAGAACCTTTGTACTTTATATTTCAATATTTTTTGGTTCTTATGTTTTGTATTTTGTGTGTACATAAACAGTTTATAAATAGTAAAATAAATAAATAAAATACATTTTTTCTTCTTCAAACTCCAATAATGCACTGCTCAATATCGCTCTTCATGTTATTAGTTACGGTAGAGGCGTAAGGATTGGAAATAGCCTTATTCTTCGTATAGTCCTGGAGAACCTTGGAAGTAGAGCATTCTACTACTACACTATACTAATCATGAGATGAGTAGGATCCGTAAACACATCTAACTAAAAATAATTCAAAAATTTGTTTTAAGAAATGCACCTAAATTGCTATTGAAGAAGTAGTTAAACTAATTAAGGTTGAAAATCACCTGGTTAAATTTAAAGCTAAATTAAATATAATAATATAAAATGAATGGTTAGCAATGCCGGCAGCATTTCGTTCATCACGACTTTGCATGATCTGCGACGGGCCTGTGATGTTTTAGTTTTTAAATTATAACATTTTGGTGGCTGTTGCGTTTTCTGACATGGGTTAAAGGCTTATATGTATAGGTATTCTTAACTTTGTTTTTGGCTAGAACATGGATTTTTCTCGTAGAAACATCAGAAAAATTATATAGTCCTATATTATATAGGTATTATGCATAATATTTCATTGCAAAGTTCGAATAAAGAGGCTGTAAATCTAGTTGGTATATGTATGCACGTATGTGGATCAGTCTGATTTGATATAGATTGCAACCAATATAAATGTCACGGCCAAAAGCCGAGGCACGACTTTATCAGGTTTAGCTTACTAAGGGTAGCCAGCTACCAAGTCAACTATTGATTACATGAACGTATTTAATTAATGAAGTCACCTCCTTTTATTTTAGTGTAACTGAGATAAAAACTTTTCTTATCAATCTCTTACAAATCGTTGCAGGATTGTTAACATAGGCAATGAACGTTAAATTGACTTATCACATACTATAAACCTACATATTTTATCGTCTGTAATTTATCTAGGTAATCTAGGTAAATAAATCTAGGTAATATATTTTCTCTCGTCAGGTAATTCATTTTCCACAATATGAAACTTCATTTTATTTTGTAGTAAATAAAGTGTATAAACAACCAACAATAAACAAACCAAAACCTCAAAACCTTTGAAAGTTCCAATCAAAGCTTTAACAATACTTAACCGATCCCGTATCCGCGCATTAAAACCGCCGAAAATAACACTAGCATTCACTTACTTTCCTGACTCGTATAATCTGTCGTCAACAAACGCAGGTAATGACGTACTGCTCTGAGATTTTCCGCTTGCGGAGCCTTCGACCCGTAAACTCGATCGAAATGAAAATGTAATTATCGAAGTAAACAATGGTCAAGTCGTTTGGCGGCATTCGTGCGTCGAACATCGCGGCAGTCGCACGCGCGCGGTGCAAAACAGGTACCTGCGACGAACGAACGTACGTTTTACCTTATCGCGTGTTCCTTATATCGTATTGTTCGAACGAGATGCACTTATCTCCATGCCATACAATCGAAAGTGATAAATAAAATAGTACTGTGGATGCACTTGACATTGACGCGTCAAATCTCGATGTAAGTTAAGTGATCAAATGTTTCAGTGGCAGTGCTCCCAACAATTAGTTACGGCAATCATAAATATTCATACTTTTGTATTATTTATCCGGAAAACTCCGTTTGTTATCTGCATTTTATTGTTGTATCATTGTTATGGTGATTTTAGACGTTAGGCTTTTACGTCAAGTTCTCTAAATGAGTGGAGATTAGTGGAAATAACGTTTCAATTACCGTGTCATGTTGAGTATGCCTATTTTTATTTCAGTTTATAAGCCGTAGTTATCGGTGAAACTAATGTATGTACGCTTATTTTATGACGTTGTAATAGCAATTAGAATATTTTAAACGTATTATAATATTAGACCAATTGTTAGTTTACATTGACAGTTCTTTTGCTAAGCGCTTCAAGGGTAAAACTGTGACAGCCCGCGTTTTTTCTGATGATCACGTGCGTGCAATGCGTTCGCGCAGAGCAAAACGCTTCTGATTAGCAGGTAGTTAATGATTTATTGGAAATCTTAATAGATTTGGCTTTAACGCATTAACAACCTATGATACGTCAGCTTACTCTTAACCTTAATTTGAGTTTTAAATCAATTAATGTGAAAATAAGCTAAGATGTTCAAAGCCACTTAGTTATGGAAGTATTTATTAGTCAACAAAGAATAAAACAAAGCGTGGGTAACTAATTTTTTATACACAAAACCACATATTTTTAATTTTATAACAATTTAGTCACAATTACTTTGCTTCGTTGATTAAAGCTAGGTACTACTAATTCTGCATCGTTCTAATTACTTATCACGAAATTGTGTTAACTTTTTATACATGCATTAGAACTACTAATTAATGTCATGACAGTCGAGTAAGTGATAGAGAAGAAGGTAGCTCCCGTCTGTAATTGCCTCGTTACCTAATTATACAATCTAGGTACCTTGGGAAACTTTTTAGATATTTATTTTACTTTTAATTAAGTTCGAAGTTATAACGTTGAACTTAATGAAATGTAAGTGACTTCAATAATCAAAAGTGTACCTTAATTACCAGTTAATTGTTTTTATTTTCTATTTACAAGTAACTGGAGTTTTTTTTAATACGTCTTGCTACATACAGCAACAGCTACAGCAAGGAAATGAGTGATAGCCTAATAATAATATTTATAATACAAAGATTTAAAGGTTTTTATCTCTACCCGAAAACGTTTTATTTCTCATAGGTGAGTGGAAAGTCAACTCGAGTTGTATGGACGCATTAATTCAATTTATCGAACCATAAGAAGATTCGCTTGATATTATGAGATAATTATATAAATAGATAGCATGTGACAAAACCACGAGTCTGACGCAGGACAGATAAGTAGAATTGTTTAGTTATGTAGTATGTACTTACACGTTGATTTTGTTAACATCTCTCCGTCAAGTTTTCACTGTTCCTAGAGATAATAAGTGTTGGAATTCTTGTGGTTACAAGAATTTATGAAAAAATAGGGTTCCTTTTTTTTCTAGTAAATTAATTATAATAGAAATTTCTAGACACTTTTATACATATTAGAAATAAAATTATTACAAGTCTATCCCCCGCACTCAGAGACATTTAATGATAAATTAAACTATTACTAAGTAAAGGTTTTGTTCGTGAAATCTTTCCTTAGTGTAGTTTAAGTAATCATTAACGTCTCTGAGTGCGGCGGTTAATCCTTCATCATCATCAACCGGAAGGCAAAATCATCAACTGCTGGACAAAGGCTGCCCCCTTAGAACGCCACAATAAACGACAACTTGCCATTTGCATGCACCGGTTACCCGCAACTCTGACGATATCGTCTATATTTTTGGGCAACTTGCTAACTAAATCAGTAAATAAATTTGAAGTAATCATAAATATATAAATAAATAATGAACACATGTTCAATTGTTCATTCAGTGTTGCTAGAGATGTTTCCTATGAAATGGTTTATGATGAATGAACACATGCACATTCGTAATTATTTTCTTGTGACGTCCAGTAGGTAAGTGTAACCTTCATGCCTTTGTGTAGTTTTACATAAATTATAGTAAACGTATTACAGACTAAAAATTCCACTTTAAAAAATTACTTATTTAAACGTGTAATTATAATCTGTAGGTAAAATAATAAAATCTTACTAAATTAGGTCAATTATTGCAAAATTATATTTTTATGTAATAAAAATATAATTAAAAATCGTTAAAAGTATCTAACTACTTATTTTAAGAGCTTAGTGCGATAATATCTATAATAGTGGTAGGGTCACTTTAACCTTGGACCGGCTTTGTTAATAAATCACATTTAAGTAAATGCAGCCATAACTGCCTTTGGTGTCAATGACTTAATTCTTTAAACATTTTTGCTGTACCTTTCTTGGAGCACTCGCCACGGGACAAATCTAAGTATTTTCATGTTGGTTCGTTACCTAAGCACATTTTTCTTTTTTTATAGATTATTTATAAAAACAAAACTCGATGCTAATCTGAACGACGTCAACGAACATAGCTACCAAACAATTGATCGAGCGGCGGAAGAGGAAATTCTCATTGTTACAGTGACGGATCACGAAAAAAACCAGCGTAGTGACTACTGATCAAATCACTTGATCAAACTGTTCCACCTAGTTCTGTGTTTAAAGTGAATATCTTGTGTGACCAAAACCCCCGTATCGTGGACTGACTGACGATGTCACGTCTGCGATACTGACGTGCGTTTATTTGTCGCAAATCGCTGAAAAACTGGAGGTCGACACGTATGAGGTGTCAGTTGTCGTCCAGCTGACAACAGATGTCATCCCTATTGAAGTCGGTGAGTCAGATCTACTATCTTTTTGATACTTACATGGTGACCATTTGCGTCCAGATTGCGCTTATTTTGTGGTTTACGTGATCTATCTAGGTTTGACACTTTGAATACGTTACGCTTGCCATTATTTGTTAATGGCCAATGTTAATTGATATTTGGAGTTGTTATATTCGTGATAATTGCCGCACTTTACCTTCGTTTTGTTTCTGGTTTCAAAATGAATATGTTATATCTTCACCGTCTAAACAATTAGGTAGTACATGACGCTGTACTGTATGTTGTATTTTAGGTTTTTCCTCAAGGACATTATAGCAAAACTTGGTAGCAACGCTTGCGTTCAGTAGATCTATATTATTTGAATTTAGTGTTAGAGAGCAGCCTTTATGATAGTTTACTAAAACTTAGAATTAGTCACTTCTCAACTTAGAAATTTACTAGTAGCATTTAAATCTTTCTTGACACATCTAGTAAAACTGGCTGCGTTTGTTAATAGCTTATTATCCGATGCTAATTAGAAAACGCATTCGGAATTTAGCGTGCCGTACTGAATATAGTTGAAGCGTATTACATTACTCGATTTTCGAGTATTCGACGCATGCGCGCTTCGCTCAATTATCTGCAAAAAAATGTCCTCTTTACAAATTCGTCTTCAGACATTGCTTATCGAAGATGGCAAAACAGGTCCCGCAAGTGTTTTTGTACGATTGAACAAGTGAACGGTCACTGATTCACTAATCAGCCGGTAGAGGGTTATAAGGCACTCAATAAAACTTGAAACTGGAATAATTAACTATTTAAAAATATAAGTATATCATTGCTAGAGCACTGTATTTGACATTACAGCTTGTGGAGATAAAGGTTGTGGATTCCAAATCTTTCAATGTTAAGAAAATGTAGAGTTTTTCATGATTGGTTCTTCATTAATTAAACTAATAAACAATTGACGAAAGATTACACCATAGAGTTGCGAAAACGTTTAAACCCCAAAGTCGCCAACATTAAGTCATCATCATCAGCTGGAAGACGTCAACTGTTGAAAAAAGGCTTTTCCTCTTAGAACACACAACACGCAGTCCAAACCAAAAATTATGATTTCACGGTTCAAGCACCTTTTACCGACACTCCGAAGAACCTGGGTTCCACCACTGGGAACCACGTATGGGCTAACATGTGACTTTAAAGTTATAAAAAAGTCGTAGTATCTATATAATACATTAATATTGCTCCTGCTGTTTTGTCGTTTTTATATATATTCATTTGAATATTTTTACTACTTAAAATATTTACTTAGGTTGTGATGTAGAGTCGACTTCTGCTTTGTCGGCCGTTTATTAAATGTATGTTTCACTCAAAACCGTCAACTGGCATTGAAAAATACATTTTCCAGCATTACCATGTAACTCCGAAACGTAACGTAACAGCGCAAACAATTTCGAACAAAACACATGTAAAGTTTTGTTTAATTGACACACGTTATCTGTTAAATTAATTCATTTATCTCGCTACGTAAGAATGCAAGCAATGTTTTCGCCATTTTAAAATGGGTTAATTATTTATTTTTCTCGTTTAACCTTGCGAGTGTTATTTGTACTGAAGACAGGACCGCCGTGACCTTGTCATTGCGCCTGAGTGATGGAGATAAAAGAGGACGAGACAATACACCGTGCGAGGATACGACGCTTATCACCGCCACTTAAGGCTGTGCATTCATTATATTTACGTACGTTATTCCATTTCTCATAGTAACTACAGTCTTCCGTCTACACAAGGCCTATTAATAAGTTAGTTCAAATAAGACAGATCATTTGAGGCGGTCTTTTAGAAACACAAATTAATTTAATACTAAATTAATTACGAACCAAGTTATAATTTAAAATGAGAAGTAATGCAGGTATTATAGTAATGACATGCATTATATTCGAAGCTTATCTCGTAAATGTCATAAACAATTAAGATAGTCTTTCACCTGTTTAGCTGGTTTTCTTTCTTTTCTTTTGCTTTAAAAGCCATTTGATGATCGTGTTCCTTTGTAGTAGTAGGTAGTCATAATAGTGCTTAGATAGCTATAGTTTAATTACGCAAACCAATGGTCAATGTTTTTGCCAAAAACTACTGGGTTCTCATACAGACGCAGAAGAAACTTTAAAACAAATATTTGACTTATTTGCACTTTCTAGGTAGTTAGAAAGCAATGATTTAAAACTTCCTTGCGTAAGTGATATACGGCAATATAATTATGGTTAGCAAGGGCTAAGCTTTCGTAAGGGTTACCAACTTGTTGTACCTTATGTATTGCATTTATAGCAGTCCTTAAACCAGTATTTCTAAACTCGATTCTCGACATCGACACACCTAGCTGTATTCCCTTATTCGTTGATTTTTGTTAATCAATTACTCATCTTTGAGTGGTGCGGTGAGCTTGAGGCCATTTAACAATTTCGCAATTTTCTTATGTAAAATAAACAGGCATTTAGTTTAATTATATGATAAGAATTGGGATTGCAGAATTAGGTCCAAAAGTGAGTCTGAAAATTATACAGTAGAGTTTAGTTGTTGTTGTAAACATACATAGAGTCAGGCCCAGAGAGGCACGATTCACGCAAATACCTATCGCTCGATTTACTTTTATCACAAACTGCATACATACTGGCTGGAGTATACCTAGTAGGTACACTTAACTTGATCTTTTGTTTGCTTTTTTCGTACTTTAACTATTTTATGACGTCAAAAAACTATGCTACGAGCTACGAACAATATTTCTACAATTTCTTAGTACTGCATAATACAAAATGAGACGAGTTACATTGTGATTAAATTAATTCTAAAACGCTTTTATAATGCGATGATCATTTGCGTCACTATCAATTATATAATCTGAATAAACAATGCACTTAACTCAAATGAGATCATTAAGTGCAAGTAAGTTACGTAACTTTTACAAAGGCTGCCTAATATAACCTGGAATAAACGCTTTCTTGAAAAGTAATAACCAGAATCTTTATTCGTTCTTGCTTAAAAATACTATCGTGTAAATATGTGTGACACTATAGTAAGAGTACCAATTTACTGCTAATCGGCTGTATCAAGAAATTCCTTTAGTCGTCTTAAGAGATTTTTTAGTTAGGTTAGGTATTGCATAGAATTTGCTTCTTATTTTCTGAGCTTATTGGTACATAAAACAGTTCACAGTTTGGTGTAGCGATTGCTCAGTTGACAAGGATGTGAGTGAGGATGACTACCTAGAGTGCATCGAACGTACTATTGTCGCTCATGCAAGCTCTCTACTTGTATGGATAACGCAAGGGCGGTTAGCTGATTGATCTATTACTTATTTTATTATATATTGATAAGATAATTCTATTATTGAAACGCATTACTTGATATTGGATTAGGAACTCAATAACACTTGTAATATAATAACAAATGCGTGGTGTAAACAAACTAAAGTACGGCAGTAAGGTAAATAGTTGCCTATCAATTAACCGTAACGTGTTGTTGGTCTCTACGCATTAATACCGCGATCAGATATTCATGTTCTGATTGTAGCTTTAACTTGTATTTTAGTACCTAATTCACTGGAGAAAATATAAGGGTATCGGTTTCAAACGACCTTCAAATTACTATACATATTTAAATGGTTTTACTATATTTAACACAAAGTTAAATCGGATGGTTGTTACTGGAAATATCGATTACAAGTTACCAAATGCCAGGCCCAAAAGGTCAGAGAACTGAATTATTATTCGAAGTGAGCTTTCAGCGCGTGTCGATAGATATAATGTACTTTATATATGTAGGCATACAAGTGTTTTGTTTATAGAGTTAACTAATTATAAGTATTAATATTACTAACACTTAGTAAGTATGTCGTTAATTTAATTTACAATACACACAAATCTGTGGCAACATAATTTGTTTAACAATAGTTTTAATATGTTCTACTTAAGGTTTTTGACAAGCGTGAAGGTTCTGTCCCTTTATTTGATTACGAAACCTCAAATCTATACTTATAATAAAACTGTAGAGAGGTCAATTCTGTACATTGAATATATATTCAAAATTATTATTGGAGGATGACTGGTGATCGATACTGATGCCAAAAATGCAATCAGTAAATTTTTTGTCTGTCTGTCTGTCTGTCTGTCTGTCTGTCTGTATGTGCACGCATGGGTCAAAAACTACTGAAGGGATTTTAACCAAACTTGGTACGATTGTAGTCCATACTCCTGGGCAGGTTATAGGCTATATAACATAACGCTAAAACACATAGGAGCTGAGCAGTAATGATAAATTTGAAGCAAGTCGGATGAAAATACGCTTTCGAGCTCTTATCCTCGCATTCGTTGATCATACACCAAAAGTATGTATTACATAGATGATGGTCTCCAAAAGATCTACAAAAAAGTCTTCAATAGTATATATCTATCTTTTATAAATTAGCCACAATAACGTGTTTGATCGTTAGGCATTTCTTCAAAGTGTCTCAACACACGACAACCCGGAGCGTGCATGGAGGGTAGTTTGACAAGATTTCTATAAGCAGCATTGGTTGCACCCGCTATATGTAATATTATAGTAAGCACATGACTTCGAAAAGACATTAGTGTGTGCCGGGATTTGAACTTGCGACATCTGACTTAACAGTCTAACGGTCATACCACTTGGCTATCAGTGCATTAAGTTCCTTGGAATAAGCGCACTTTAGATTTTAAAAATACAGATACGTAGTTTTTAGATATAAGTTTAAAGTAGGTATTATTAAATAATAATAATTAGTTTGTTTAGTTTTTTTTTGACAAACATCTACGGATCACACTTTTTTTGCGGGAATCGAACCCACAACCAATCGCTCGCGCTCAAAAAAAATGCCAAGGATAAAAGACAACCGTGACGACCTGATTGGCGCAGTGGCTACACTGCGCCAATCAGGTCGTCACGGTTGTCTTTTATCCTTGGCATTTTTTTCTACAGTAGTTTCAATGTACAGAAACTCAGAAACGCACAAAACGGATTTATTTATGTTCTCTTCTTCAGTTATATATTATTTTCAATAGACTTTCTGTAACTTCCGTAATTACCGTTCAATTTTTGCGGTTTTTTTTTAAATACCGGAAAGTATTCTTAGTTAAATAAGTGGTTTAAAGATTTTTAACCTACTTAAAAAAGCTTGCCTGGTAGGTATTTTTTTCTGTTAAAAGTTCAATTTACTACTGGTCTTTTATCCGAAATACACGCGGACGAAGTCGCGGGCAACAGCTATACATGTAATAAAATATTACGGCATGGCGTAAAAACTACTAAATCGAATTCGCTCAAACTTAGCTAATATATTAAAAACAATTTAAAAATACTTTTGCTGTTTCCGAATTTCCACGCGGACGGAGTCGCGGGCACATCTAGTATACAATAAAACTTACATACGTACAATCTTCATAGGAATTCAGATGTTTGTTTAACAATGATTATTTGGATGAATTAGGTCCTCACATAAGGATAAAGTAAAAGGGTAAGAAGTATTGTATATCCCAGTCCAAGACGGACTGGGATATACGATACTTCTTACCCTTTTTAAGGCATATGAAAAAATTGCCTTAGTACACGAGCGAAACCAATCCACCAATCATGTTTTACTTCCCCTGCAGTAAAATACTTAATTTGCTCGTTATGAATAGGTTTATTCAGGTCTACTTGTAAATGACCACGAATTCGGATTCTGTAAATGCCACATACCTTAATTTATTTAGATAGCATCAACATAAGGTGTGACTTAATTTTTAATGACAGTGATTACATTTTAATCCACTATAGCACTATTAATCAAATGGGCGCGCCCACACTATCAGGGTGTCCATTTGCACTCCCTTTCAAAAACAATAGTTGAGCGATGCGACCGCCCACAATAATGGTATACAATTGACCTTGTTTCTTTGCGTCAGCGCCTCTCCCATGGGCCATTTCGCCGACCCCATCAAGGTTACCGTACACACGGCTCAGATGTTTGGCTAGCACGCGATCCATCATTTTATTTTAAGCGTCTCACGCGTTAATTGTGTTATATAACAATTAATGTTGTATTACACGCGAAACGTCAAGTTCAGATAAACTTTTGATTAATCGATTGACCGTGTAGGATATTGGAATTCTATTGGTTTTTACGATATTACGGTACTGTTAATGTTGATGCTGAGTGATTTAATTATTATTGGTACGTAGAAAAATCCGGCTTATATTTATAGCATGTTTACCGGTAGTATCTTTGGATATTGTGTATCAAGCCTGATTTATTCGTTTGGACATACGATATCTGGCTATAAATCAATCCCGTGCTACAGTTTAGTCATTAAAGGAATTTAGACATGAGTACATGAATAAGAACTCCGCTTTAATCCGAACCCTGTTAGGCATTCCCGAATGGTACTCACGAGAGAAGAATTGGAGTAAATAGATACTGAAGGTTGTTACGAGTCTTTTAGGATATTGGTTCCAAACCTACCCTTTTTATTAGACTTAAAGTAAGCACCATTGTTATATTTACTTATTATGATTTACGAGTACTACGCTTAATTATTATTCAAGTCTTCTTTTTATGAATGATTACTTAGAAGGTACTCATTTTATGATAGCCTTGTCCCATTTTCCTTGTTCCGTACACATACGATTTCTGTACTCACTCACATTGGCTACCTACATGTTGACTAACCAGCTAGGCGCCACATGGTTTAATCATTAGTTCTTATATATAATTTGCTGCAATATCAATTTGAACAATATCAAATAATAGTATAAAGTTCTCTCTATAAGGTATAAATACATTTTTATTGCTTTACCAGTACTTAGTATTAAATGCAGCAAAGTTTCTAATACTTTAAACTCGTTATGTGAAAACTACTGTCGAATATGGTCACAGAAACTAGACGTATCGATATCATTTTATGAAATTGTATGGTTGTCCATTTGTAGCAGATAAAATATCAATAAAAATACCTATTGGTTGTCTTGGTTTTCTGAATCCATATTAACTTCACAGAAAGGTGCGTTGAAATGGGTTAACAGCTAAAATACTATAATTAATCATGTAACAAGCATTCTCAGGAAACGTTGACAGCGCAGCCCTCATTTACGTAATTGTATGTTAATTGCAGCGTAACAGCTTTTCGAGATAGATTGCATTCATTTCCAGGTTTTTAATAGATGCGTTTAAATTAGTACTGTTTTTACAACGAAATACTACAAATCTAACTACTTTTTGCTTAAGCCTTGGCAGATTTATCACCCAGTTATAAAACTGACAAAAAGTCTAAAACAAACGTGACTTTTATAATTAGAAAAACTAAATGTACCAATCGTGTTTTTTAATTTTTATTAATAAAATTGCTAACCAATGAGGTCGGCTGTGTGTCCCGTAACGTAAGGCCGTTCTGTCTGCTAATTCCAGTAACATTTAGACCAGTTGTAAACGAAATAAGCAGTTGATTTGGTACAAGGCCAGATTGACACTAGACAACACAGAATAGTACCTGTTACTTTAGAATCTCTGATGCCTATGTTATTGATACTATTGTGGGTTATATTTTGAATGTACGTACTCTAGCGTATGAATAATACTTATTCCAAATTATGATCAAGAATCGTTATTGTCGTATTTATTAAGCTGCTGGTTCTGTGATAAAATCTATGATTGGAGACATTTATTGAACATGATCCTGAAGGCAATCACGATTATTCACGACACGGACACACGATGTGGGTTATTCCAATGGTTAGTCTTGATAGAGTTGACTATGGTATCTATATCGTTAGTACATTTATATAACAGCTATTTATGGGTAATTAAATCATGGGCATTAATATGTTTAAATTTATCCTTGTACCAAAGATTAAAACGTGAGTATAGTTTTTGCTCTTAATGCAATCTTAAGATTTAATTTTCGTTTTGTGGATAAACTACCCACCTGTTCAACCCACTTAAATAATTTTACGTTATCGTGTAGTAGTAAGTTATTAATCATTGATTGAAGATAATACCAATCTTCCCTCGAGCGTCTTGTTTATCTACCAAACGAAGCAGGTAAACATGAGAACACTACAATATAAAACGTGATTTTTTGTTAAAGTGCTCTCTGACGAACAACCTTCACGAACTATATATTATTGGCGAATTTGCTAAGAGTCACCGGAGCGTGATGGATCATGACACATGACGCCACACTGTCATAATATGACACGTGGAAAATTTTCCAACGATAACTTCAGTAAATAAACACATATTTTCACTTCAGGAACTTTAGTATAATAAGATAAGGCAACAGTGTGCGTAGACAATACAGTACGAGGTAGTTTATTGCGGTTTCTTGATAAGTAGTGTAGAAGGCGCGAATAAAAAATACTTACGTTGCTGTTACTATTCTTATGTAAAGAAAGACATGGTTGAGTAATTACTTTACTGTTTGCTCTAAATGTGAGAAACTATGTAAGTTATCCGTCAATAGACGACGTCTGTAAACATTATGTTATTGTCTAGTTTAAGTGCAGTTCTTGTATGACCTTTTAAATTAATTATGGTATAGCACACGCTAGTTTGTAATCATTTATTTTATTATTTTATTTACGACATACATTATTGTGTATTTAATATAAGTTCAACATGTGCAATAAAAGACATTGATATGCACATGACACAATTTTAGGATGTGTGTCAATAAGATCGCCTGTATTCGCCGAGAGGGTCGGCAGAGGTGTATAGTACACCCACATTTCGCCAATTATGTTATAGGTCCCAATGAAATAGTGGGCGAGCCTATTGACATTAACCGGGCACAAAACCAGACTCCGTGCTGCTACTGAGAATTGCCCAATAACACTAGTACAACGGGCAATCCCAGACATTAAATGAACCCCGGGAAATAAATGATTAAGATAAAATAAAGCTACAAAAATACTTATAAGTACCTACATGTATAGGTAAAGGTCTCGCTGATTTATTATCGAATAAAATTGTATCATTGAACACAGATTTTCCAACAGGCAATATTGAATAACAAAAACAAGATCCTTAACACATACCTTTAATAAAGTGCTAAATTGGTTATGGAAACAAAACAAACAAAGTTGATGACTTTAACGACATATTTGTGACAATATAGGTAAGTATCAGATGACTGACGTTTGGATCCATTACACTTCCTTATGGTACACAAATGGTAGTACTAAGATGAACACTTGTTGACAAAAGACAGAATACGAAAAATTATCATAATAATACGCTTTCATATACAATAATAATAGGGAAGGAAAACAGGCCGATTTAGGTACGAATAATGAAATACTACTGTTTTGAAGTGGAATAAGAAAATTGAATTACGTTCAAGTGTGTTAGGTCAAAAAATTGCATTTTTGCCAAAATGTAAGAATGCTTCCTTAAATGATTTGTTATTTTTATCCGATGAATCAATATTATGGAAGTACAGATGAATGAGAATCATTCATAGTGGCAGCTATTTTATATACGTGACTCGCATCAGAGGTGCATAGCAAGGTCCTTTGATGAAAATCATCGAAGACTTAAAGTTGGATGCTGTAATCAAATATAACCTCTATTATTACGGACGTTAAGATGAATTTCCTTTATTTTCTTATCTTATGTCAGCAAAATCTGACTTAGTCCAGTTGTTATCGGGCCACATAAGGATAAACAGGAAGACTCCTATTTAAAGAGTCCTTGATCTGTTGAACCTCGTCATCAAGTTCAATATGATTCATCTTTTAGAGATGCAAAGGTCCTATGATTGCAATGGCCTGAGAATGTTATGTAAACAGTTTGAGGAATGCGTAAATCGTGGTGCTATCAGGCTTTTAAAATATTTTCAAGCTACCAAATAGAAGGTTTATGGCTTAAAATATAATTATTAAGTACCTAATCATGCAAATAGGTAACAATTTAGCAATAAAAGTGTTTTCCTATAAGATTAATTATAAACGTAAACCACTTAAATAATATTGAATAGGTACTTAACTGATAATATTGGAATGGACCACCAAGTGCTTCATAAAATTACCTACTGTTTATTAACAAAACTTATAATTCTATTTTATAGCAAACATTACCCTCTAGATATTTTCGTTCTATAAGGCAGATAAATAACCTTACAAACGTTATCTACGTTTTTAACGCAAAAAGTAGGTATATATTACAGTCTTTAATTTTTAAAGGGATTAGACATTTTCAACTGCGAGTTGACAAATACAGCGGTAATTTATAATTTGGGAGGGTCACGTTTTGAAGACACTGATGTATTGCATAAATGTAAATGATAGTGGTGGTCTATGAAAAACGATATTAATGAGCGCCGCATAAAGTGACTTGACGCATACTAATGTCCAGTTATTATTAGATTCTTGGTTGCTACATATCGTAACCGCTATTGAGATTGTAGACGCCATGAGTACTTTTTTATGATACATAATCAATTAATATCTTGCAACTTAAGTATAAATAGATAGACGACCTGATTGGCGCAGTGGCTAAGCGATTCGACTACTGCGGGTTACTGCGGTACTAGGGGTTGCGGGTTCGATTCCAACGGGACAATAATTTGTGCGATCCACAGATGTTTGCCCCGAGTCTGGGTTTTTGTGTATGTGATATGTCATGTTTGTGAAACGCACCCACGATACAGGAGAAATTTCTAGTGGGGCGATGTTTAAAAAAAAAAGATAGTTTTGTAACGGTCGCTTCTCACGGTGCATAAAACCACGAATCGCGCCGAAAGTAGGGGTGGTTCGCGATCGCTCGTGGTACTTACCAGCTCGTAAGACTCGGCTTGGCGCGCGGCGCGACTCGTGGTATTACGCGCCGTGAGAAGCCACCATTAGACATTTTACATTCATGGCTAATGCGCAGGTCGACCTAACTGCGAGGCTTGCAGCCAGCATTAAATTGTAATGGCGCATGTCACGAGGAAACCCGTAATTTAACAATGAAAATTCTCCGTGCTTGTTACTAAGAATAGAGATTGTGTTGATTACTCACATTGAGTATGTGTAAGCTATCGGTGCGCGTGATACGGCGTTTCCTAAGTATGTTTTTTTAATAAATAGTCAAGGATACTTAGTAGCATTATTATTTTATAGCATCGCTCCTTTTTCCGTAAATAATGTTATCTTTTTCTCGTTCTGTGACAGCTGATCACTCTTTATCGAGATTATTGAACACCTGATCGTAGATTTCACTGTCTACAAATTTTGATGTATGAGCCTGCAAACTAAAAATAAAGATGAGATAATGATACCTATCAATATTATCTCGAAAACTCAAATATTTATACTTAGGTATAGTCTGTTTCATCATCATCATTATCATCATCAGCCCGTTGCAATCCACTGCCAGACATAGGCCTCTCCCAATGTACGCCACAAAGCCCTAGTCTGTTTATTTGAATTAAATTGTTAATTATATAATAGGTACTACAAACAAAATACTCTTTGTCTACTCGTTGTAACACTTCTAAGCATTGTTTTTTTTTGCGATCATGTCTGTCACAAAGACTGCGCGCGCATAGAAACACCAAAGATTAAACTGTAAACGCACCATCTTCATTTTTATATAGTACTTTATTTTGTCAATCTCCACGCCTCAGTAAGATGATGGATTGCGATTCAATTCTGCAAGGGTCAAGGAGAAGGACAAAGGGTACTTTATACCGCGATTGAATATGTATGGTTTGTTTTTGCGTCGGCCAGTAATTCATAAAATCATAAACAGTATACAACCTTGATTGCTCCGATGATCACAAGCAACTAGGCGATGAATGCATGCTTAAGCGACTCAAAAGTCTTGATAACGACTTCGTTTATACTTTTGTCTTGCTCTTTTATGTTTTGTACGCTTCAATTTTAGTTTTCTTTCTAATTTGTAACATTTCATCAGGCGATTGTTCGTTCAAAGTTGTATGTTTAATAACCTCTTTACGTTATTTTTTCATTAACAAAAGAGCGGAACTTCATGCTGTTACAAATTTTTTGATTACAGTTTCGTATTGTACTAATTATAGGGAATCTATCCGTTTAATGAAAATCACAAGAAATCTGTACATAATTTTATAAGATCTTTTTTTTTGTATCGGTATGAGCCAATTGTCACATGAAAAAAGGTCATACCGTGATGTGGAGATTGACCCGCCAACGTAGGTACCTAGTTAATATTTCAATATCATCGCTTGTGGAGGCTTCCTACTTGCAATACCACAATTGAATTAACAATTAATTAATTAAAAGTCAATAATTCGTATGTCTTCCATATTTAAAACCACACCAACCACAGTCTTCAAACCAGTGTAATAATATGTAGTCATTTGTTTTTTACCGTATTACAGGATAAAACAAGTGTTTATCCAATACACTTACTTTTTCCAGTTAGTAATATAGGACAACATCATTGGTTAATTGATGTAGGTATCGTGACGTCACGCGTTTGTAGGCATAGAGTAGAAAACAAAACTTTTTTTGCTTACTTCTCTGATTGTTGAAAACTAGCGGCATACCGGTATTTCACATGCGTATTTTTTGTTTTGTTTTATAAACACGATGACCCTACATAACGATTTCACCTGTATCGTCGGTGCAGTTACGGACACTGATTTCACGAGCACTAACTAACTCCCATTCATACTCTTTTTGATTTTATGACGACAAATTGCAAAGAAAAAAAAACAGTTTTTTTTTTTTTTTTTTTTTTTTTTTTTTTTTTTTTTTTTTTTTTTTTTTCGGTATATTTTATGTCGACGACCCCGAGGGGGGTCTTATTGGACGTAACCGGATAAAGGCGAGACTTCTGGAGCCTCCAGCCAGGCTAACTACTAATAAAGACTTTAAGCGATGCTACCGAGGGCGCCCCCTGCGGGACTCGAACCTCGACTCGGTGCATCGCTGACTAACATGCAAAAACAACAAGGGACTGCTGGATCTGATTTATTATTTAGGGACTGTTTTATAAGCTAGAGCTCGGCCCCGGGCCGGCTGTACTAGGGACGGGAGGGTTATTTACGTTAATATTTAACGATCGCGGCGGACCTCGACGGCGAGATCTTAGTATTCGACGGCGTCGGTCGTGTAAAGTGTTGATAGTGTCAGGATTCAACCGTTGCTGGAGCAAGGTTGTACTATCATCTGGCTCATCGAGTACGCGTCTGGGACGCCTTGTTTTGGAAATCCGTGATGGTGTGTAACGGCCGGCCGTTACAACCAAGGGATTCGGGTGAGACTCGGCGGATTCGAAAAATCGGATACTTGCTTGCTTCATGAACTGCTTGATGGTAGGCAGTTTAAGATCACAGTGAAGCTGTGAGTTCCGCACGAACCACGGAGAGTCCGTGGCTCGGCGCATGAAGCGGTTTTGCAAGGTTTGCATTGTTTTTAAACGGGCATCGTGCACGTGTGCGAACACTGGACTCGCGTATGTCATTATAGGTCGAATGCACGCGGTGTAAAGTCTCACCTTACAAAAACAGTTTTGATTCATCATGGTATTTAATACTACTTTGATCTAGTGTTTCTCTGATAAAATTATTTTATCATTCATTAAAGGCTAGATATTTACTTTTTATGACATAATGTGTTGATATACAGAATATTAAAGAAATAAACCTACTAATTATACTATAGGTATATAGGTACTACTATCTATTGGTTGAATTTGAACAAAGATCTTTTTACTATTCATAAACTATCTGAAATGCGTTGAATCTTTGATCCAAGACAGATAACAAATATTTCAGAATTGTTTTGAATATTGACTTAGTCTAAAACTCATCTTTTACACATAGGTATTATTCATTAAGCTTTTTTGACGATGGACCCGACATTACAAAGTGACGCGGTCGACAAACTTTGTTATTATGATGCTACCTAATATTGTATAGTTTCAGGTAAAGGGAAAATAATTGTGAAAATGATGTATTGTTGGTATATTAACTGCATAATTGTATTGTGTTGTCAAAATTAAAATTCTCGTAAATTTGAAACAGTTAATTTTTTTTTTTCTTTAAAAAAATGTCTCCTCACACTAGGAATTTCTCCTGTATCGTGGGTGCGTTTCAAAAACATGAAATATCACATACACAAATACTCAGACTCGAGACAAACACCTGCGGACTGCACAAATTTTTGTCTCTTGCGGGAATGGAACCCGCAACCCTTATTTGCGTGGTAAAAAAGTGTCAAATATTGCAAGACCGTGACTTGCCCGTCTAATCCTGGGGAATAACAATAGCGTTCTTCAATTAATAGGAATAATAATATTTAATGGCATTTACAGACCAAGAAGCTGTTTATAAGCTTAGTAAGCAACGTATATTTTGATTGAGGTTTAATTTTTTTGCTGATGATTCTGTGGATCCTCAGCCCTCTTACCATGAACTCATAAAACAGGATAGTTTACGATGTGGAAGCGAGATGCCGGCCGCTACGTGCAGTGTATTGCGGCATCTCGCTTCCACAACGTATACTGTCCTGCTTGAAGAGTTCATGGTAAGGGGGCCGTACTGTAGTCACAAAGTCGAACGTATTCACAATTTTTTAAATATACTCAGCGCAAGGTTTCCAAAATGGTCGATTTGACTAATGGCTCTACAACGTACATAATATTATCGTTGACATGTTTTTATACTATTTGTTTTTTGTAGTCTCTTCGTTACCTATTTGTATATTCTTCAAGCGACGATAATAGCTTGGTAAAGAACAAAAAACTTATTGTTAATACTTTTTGTTTCGACATGACAACTCGAGTTCCTATGTGATGCTAACCGAATGATAGATGTATGTATTTGTATTCTACTCGCCTATGTGCGTTTATTTAACAGTTTATAAGAAGTTATGGAACACGTGTGGTAAATAAATCAATCAAAGAGGTCCATACACGGTGTCAAGACGTCAGAAGAAGTAAAGAGTTAGGTACTTATTCGTATACTTTATGTAAAGTGTTTAAAAATTGTGAAGGTGTGTATAGATTATGTACTTGAGTTAAATTTTAATTACACAATTAAGTACATACATAATCACTTATCAAATACAAAATTAATAACACAATCGAAATACGGCTATAAGTAGTCTCATAAACATTTAATTTCTATAATCCTAAAATCAATGTTTAATATTCCATACTTACAACCACAACAATAGGTAATTTTCCTTTGATTTTGTTAGTGTCATGAATATTATTATTTAAAACAAAAAGATAAATTCAAAATAGCCGCTGAATTGCAAAATAGCATGTATTATCTATGCACATTCTAAAAATATCGGCGTATAATTAAATCTTACATAATCGAAAATCATCATTTTTCCTCAAATATTTTATAGAAGCTGTCAATGAACTGATTATATCTTCAGTGAAAAGTGATATAAGTGAAAAATCATAGTTTTGAGTAATTTAAGGTTAAAGATTTAAAAAAATCTCGTTACTTTTCTAACGTTCTAAAATAAAAAACGATAAGTGGTACGTGTAGATAATATTATAAAGATTATAAAGAGCTTGGTTTGAATATATTATTTTGCACGGAATTTAAGTAATTAGTAAAAATAGCCAGTTATATCAACGTACACTATAGTTTTCTTTGCTTATTTTTGTGTATTTAAATCTATAATGAAATGAATTATTTTACACATTTAGTTACCGTTTTGTGTGAAATGTTATAAGGCTTGTGTTTTGGCATGTTTTGCCTGCAAATAGTTGTTGTGAAAAAAAGTCGTAAAACTAATATGATCATTTTGATTATCAGCAACCTTTTTTCATTGTTTTATTTAAAATTCCTACGTAAATATTCAATTGTACCCCTAAACACCAATGTATTTTTCAAACTAGTAAGTGATTAATGCTACAAGCTAGAATTTATTGTGATACATTTTGTTTACATCGAAGTGTTTATTGATACAAGTAATAAGTATTTTCAAACGTTTTTGTCACAGAAAGGGTAAAACTATGTTAATATCATAATAAAATAATAACTAAATTAAAAAAGCATTTCTTTAATAAAGAATTCTTGAATAAACACTTTTTTTATGAATTACATGTAGTAGCAAAACAATAAAACATTTTTATAAATCCAACTTAAAACTTAACTTTTAGACCTCAGTAGATATTTATCGTTAATCTGATTATCAGAGTAGGTATCGTTAGTCTTTAAACATATTAAAACAAGCTCAATAAATCAAACAACAGATTTTTGTTGTAGCACTTCAACTATTCGCTATATAAAACAATATAATTAACATCCTTATAAAAAAACATAACTTTTAAACCTAAAGAGGTTTAAAAGTTATGTTTTAATCTTGAACAGTCTTAAAGCGTATTTAATCAGTCTCAAAAAATCAAATAACAGATGTGTTGTACATGTAGCACTTCAACTATTCGCTATACAATACAATACAACGTCGGTTTAGAGGTAAAATTCATTAAATGCAAAAAACTATTATGGAGTTATCATCATCATCATCATCATCAGCCGGAAGACGTCCACTGCTGGACAAAGGCCTCCCCCTTAGAACGCCATAATGAACGACAACTTGCCGTTTGCATCCACCGGTTGCCCGCAACTCTGACGATATCTGTTTATAAGCGATATTAATTATTTTTTGCAAAAGATTGCATTTTGCTCATAGTTCTTAAATGCAATCCTATTAAGTTTGATTTTGTTTTTAGATTATTAGGTTACTATTGTAACTGCTTTGTTTTTTAGAATTATAGTAGGTAGATTTTTATATTAAAAAAATAATGTTTTAATGAGTTTTACCTCTTTTGAATTTCTGCTTATATTAGTCAAATTAATAATGAACTGTCATTCTTTAATAAAAAATCTGTAAGAAAATTAAAAGTCCTTTTATTAAAATTTTGCTTTGCATACAAAAAAAAAAACATAAATCTCTCATAGAGCGAAAGTTTAGATGTTGGTCAAACCATGAATTAGACATAAAACGAATTATTAGGGCAACTGTAATTATTTTTAAAAGTCATCATTTTCATCTTCTAGTTCGAAAATATCATTTTCTCTTAAACTGCCATGGACCGGTAAGTTCTTATACCAGTCATGTAACTCGTCAGGGATAAGCCCACTTCGGCACAGTTTTACAAGGTCATTTTTTTTCTGCATAGAGATAGGCAGAACGGGGTTATACGCCTGTTTTAGTTCAACATTCTGTGTAATGCGGTTTCGACGGCTACGCTGCTGTATTATATCAATTTTTTTATATTCTGAAGAGTGGTCATACCGATAGAAAATTGCATTTGGGTGGGCTTTTTCAAATTTGAGGCACTTTATTTTAGCCAATTTACTTTTTCGCCGTTTTCGTCCGTATTTTATTTTTTTAGTGTACTTGCGGCCAACGCCTGTAAGTCCCACACGTCTTTATATTTAAGCCCCATCACTTGATAGGGGGGTTTATCTTTATTTTTCCCACGATTTGAACGCGCAGCTTTGAATACATTAAGCCAATCGTTCATCATAAAATAGGCCCTATTCTTTCGCGCATTTTCGATGCTGGAGTGCATTGAGTCACACTCCATGTGTGAATGACCGGATTCCAAAAATGTTTGCTCAATGACAGTCAAATGCGTATTTTGCACTGCATACAAGAGGGCTGCAGCAACTTGCTGGTTTCTGTTTTGGCCACTACAGGTGTCCGAAAACAATGATAGGTGTGTAATCAGTCTCTTCTTTTAATGTCTGGATGTATCTAAGTATACTACTACCTATCTCATTACTGCCTCGTTTACCATTTAATTCGTTCCATACATAGCAATAGGCATTTTTACCATCACCTTCGTAAAAAGTCAGATTGTAGACGCATACCTTTCTACTATAGTAAAACTGTGAGACGGAAGAGAATGGCAACTGTAAGACACTCTGTAAATCAAAGGTAGTTTGAAATGAAGGGTCTGTCAGAGATCCTTGTTTATCTGAATCTTTAGCTTCATTACATTCATTTTTCCTTATAATGTGCATTGAATATTCAAGCTCCATCTCTTTTTTCTGGTTTGCATCTGCTGATAAGTATTTATTGCATGAAGGACATTGATCTTTTTTTGGCTCATGGAAAGACAAATTGAAAGATGTGCTGAAAATGCGTCTGTATGTCTGTTCACTCACTGCATTGACTTGCTTTTCTGTACATAATTCTTTGTACATTGAATACATTTTTAAGATCGACAAATTGGGATCAAGATACTTTTTTTGACTAGATTGTCTAACGTAATGAGCTTCAATGCAAGGGAAACTCTGAATGTGTTCTTTAACTAAAGCCACTTGTTCTTCATTTATTTTATTTCCTGGAGACTTCTTACCTCGAAGATCAACTCCTTCATAGCACCCAATATGAGACTTACCCTCTATAGCAGTGTTTAACAGTGTTTATGTTTATATATATAAACATTTAAAAAACAAGTCTTACCTTACGCATCGTAGTTGTGTGCTGTAACGCACGACGCACCTGTCCTGACGCACGCCCGTGACTAAGAATCCCGCGTCGCCTGCGCTCTTTCCATGCGTCCCGCGGAGAAGTAGGGAGTGGGGTGCGTAAGAGCTGCGCGACTTGTATCACTGTGTACTACGTATTTTTTTGCTAATTTAGTTCTAAAACGCAATGCAGTTTTGATTCTACTATATTAGTATCATTATTCACGTAATCATATGTCCTATTTCCCTTATGTTCTTACTAATAGATTTAATATTAAATTTGTAATCACATCAAAATTGTCTACATAAATTACGTGTAAATTGTTTGATTAGCAGTTGTATCATTAGTCACACATTTTTATGAAAATAAATTTGTGTTTGTATGGTTCATGTACAAATGTAACACTTTTCACTAGAATGTATTGTTTCAATTTTTTAAAGTTTTGTGATAGGATTTCATTTGTATCACTTTGGATTAATTGAAGTAAAAGCTTTCGGTTCGCGTAAGATGTGGTAACTCGAGTCGTATTAAAATACATTTTAGAAATATAAAGATCGGTTCGGAGCACTTTGGTATGAATCAAAAAGTATTATTTTACACAATAATTTCAATAAAAAATTGCTTACTTATATCAATGTGCACAAAAAAATCTCATTCATTTTTAATCTTATAACAACGGGGATAAGATAGAAATTAAGTTAATTTTTTTTTAATAAGTTTAAACAGAGAATATAAAAACCGCTCTAGGTCGACATGTATCACTTTTCACTGAAGGTACAGATATTAGCAAAGAAGGAAAACAGTCTGAACTAGAATTTTTAAACTTTATTTATACCCTTGAGATGATGATGATACCTTTATATGAAAATAATGTGAGTCTTTTAAATCGATCTTAAACATAAAACTAACGCATCACACTAAGCTAGTTGCAATAAGGTCTGATAATTATAACCCTGTCAAAGAAACTATAATAGACTGTAGATAAGTTATTAACTAAAAACTTAAGTTAAAACTATAATAAACTACTATATTATTGTTACATATCTATGTAAACACGTGTTAATGCACATATAATGTAAGTATACTGGGTACTATACGTACAAATCATCATCAATCTGTTTTAAGAGGAAAATCCATCAATATTATACGATAATAATATACTATTATACTTATGTATATTCGCGATTTATATATCATTGTCCTAGGCTAAGTAGGTTGAGGTGGTGTGTGCTAAGAGAATTTACGATTGCCTTCTCATATTTCTTCTTATTTAAAAAACAATAAACTTAAATCATCCGTTTATTATGCTAGGGATTTATTTTACCGATACTATGATGTGAAGAGAATGAGCATTGAACAATACAGGATAACTAATTATAACATACGTGTATTTGCGACTCTTTCATGTCTTTCTCGGGATAAAAGTAGCCGATGTCCAAACTGAAGGCACTTTCTAAACATTGGTGAAAGAAATTTTGGGAATCGAATATAGTTTCGAATATTACTCTCTACATACAAAATAACAAAATATGTTACCTACATCTCCTTAATATAAGTATAGATGATGCAAATTAAACGAAGTGATTGTGGTTCGTCAATGTGACTTCAATTAAAGCTAATAGTCCGATTGGCGCAGTGTTTATTAGGTCTGCTACGCGCCTACGCTACGCGGATTGCGAGATCGGTCCCCGCGTGACAAAAGTATTCGTTTGATCCGGTAATATTAATCCCGGAAAATATGAATCCGAAGACTCACATTTATTTAATAGTTTATATTTATGTTTGTGTATTTCTGTTAATCACATCAACAATAAACACAAAATAATACCTAATAACAATTTTATTTCAACTTTATCTACTCGTAAATCCCAGGAGTCAACTTGACCTTTCAGTTGTACGTAGGTTCAATTGCTTTATATCAGTTTGCTACCAGTTAGACTGTTACTAAGTGAAGGGCGTCCTCAATATAATGATCGTATCCCGTTGACCCTTATCAGGGTCATACGAATCATCCTTTAGCCGAATACATTACATCAGCTGATAGAGAGATGGTAGCGCTGTTTTGGTTTCCTTCAATGACACTAGGAAGCGGTTAAGATGCGTTTTTGTGAGCTTTCTAAAGGTAATTTTATCGTTCAAAAGTGACTTTTCAATTAATTTATTCTGTTAAAATAATTTAATTTTTTCTCACTTGGACTGTAGCACGTATTGTTGGACAAAACGTTTATTTTTATGCTTAATAAGTCTAAATACATATTTTAGGTATACGGTATAAATATTTGCTTCGAAAACTTATCCTCTCAAATTATACTATTTACCTTCCCGGTGTAGTGCCAGCCTCAAGGCACTTCCCTGTTTACTGTATAGATATTTAGGACTGTGACACATATTGGGCCATGGCCTTGTTGAAGTGTAAATAATCATGTTGTATTTTATATACCAACGTACAAGTTTAATGACCTTACATTAGTGGCTCGCTCTTGATATAGGTGCAGTTTTACTAACTGCAAACTGCCTTGTAAGTTCTCTACAAGAAAATATTGTTAGGAAGAGAGTTCATATTTGATTGTCTAATGGGTCAAGAAGTCACTCTTGTTCAAAAATAGGTGAAAGTATTTTTGTGCAATTTTTAAAAAGTGCTTTCGTTTTAGTGACAGTGGAAGGTTGCCCTTCATTAGCTCTTTCATGGACCAGAGACTCTTTCATATACTTTAAAAAGTACTCTATAAATGGCAATAAACTTCTTAATTACGTAAGAGTTTGACATACGAGCACTTCGAGCATTGGTTTGTGTACAAAGTACGTTAACCTCGTGGGTGTTTATTGGAGAGTACTGTGTGCTTACATACCTTACAAACATGAAGGGGTAAGCAGATCTGCATGTGCCCTCTCCTCTGTGGGAAGCAGATTTTACGATACCTAATTATATATAAGCCGTAAGTCGTAACCATAAAAACAGTAAACAATGCTTGATACTACAACTGCGTTTGTAGAATAACTATCTTATTTTTGATGACAAGAAGGATAAGGAGAGATATGTGACTGTATAGCAGACGCCCCGTGGCATACGAATAGGCGCTAGATCTAAGGCAAAAGGCCTAGAGCCGTGCACGAATTCATAAACACATTATGTTGTATGGTCTACAGAAACTTGAAATGTTTATAAGTTAGATATTATTATATTATGCACCTGATGCACGTCTTACGATATACCTACCATAAAAATAGTAAGCATAATTTTAAAAGAAATCTGCATCAAGAAATATAGTCTGATATAACCTACCTGTAGTTTCTGATATGAATGATTGTCTGCTGATTTGATCTTTAGACAAATCACAATACTGTTTTATGGGGCCTTAAAATATGGCCTTATAAGATTGCTAAGTCGTTTTACAAATCATAAATTAGTAATTCATTTTTAATGACCACCCATCCCGGAATACGGGTCACGGACATGCAGTAGTTAACTAAATATTGATTAAAAAATAGCAAATGACGTAGATTAACATAGGCTAAGTAAATATATTTAAAAATATGCGATCATTCAAGTGTTTAAATATGGTTATCCGTTATTACTAAGTTTTGGTTAATATTTACATATCTTTAATCATGAGGCTTGGTAGTAGCATCCTGTAATAATTTTGATTAAGTATAAAAACTTTGTATGGTTACTTAATTATCTAACTAAACTAACCGCCGCACTCAGAGACGTTAATGATTACTTAAACTGACACTAAGTAAAGATTGCTCAAAACAAAACCTTTACTTACTAACAGTTTAAGTAATCATTAAATGTCTCTGAGTGCGGCGGTTAGTCATTTAATTTTCTAAGAGATCGTCGTCGATCAACAGTAAATGTGTCAGTAAATCACATAGGTTATCATAAACCATTTGGTTATTAAAAAAAGTTTAAAAATTTCTTTCATTAAATTGACACTTATCCTTCCTTCAACAGGAATACCAACACATACAAGGATACGCAAAATGAATACATTGATTATATTTAGCAGGATTCAATTTAATTCACCGAGTTTGACGTCACAAACTTAGAACAATGAAGTGAATGCAAGCGAAAACGTTGACGACATTTAAACGATCGCACATGCAAATAATTTAGCAGAATGCCTGCGGTTTAGGTTGTTGAATCCTTAAATAGAATACCTGACTTGGTAATAGTAAATTATATATCGAGTCAGGTTTTCCTATTTTAAGATGTTTGTCCTGAAGTGACAAGACTGCACATGAACAAACAGTCTATTTATATACCTAGTGATGATGAAATTTTACTTGTGGAACAATATTAACCTTGCAATCGAAATATTACCACGAGTGTTTTGTTTTTGAAAATATGGAGTTAGCTTCACATTTTCAAAAACAAAACACTCGTGTGCAGCAATCTAAATTGCTGTCAATAAATTGTAAGTCGTAACAATCAGGGTTAGTGAATTTTGGCAACCCTATCTGCAGGTGAAGTGAACTTGTCCCCAAAGTAAGGCACGCGCCTTGCAGATATAACTTCATGTGAACCAGGTAGTTCAAATAGTATTGAAGGTTCCTTTATGCGTCACTAGGGAAAAGTAAGAATTCATAATACTAAGTATGCGGTCGTGATTTAAGGAAAACAAGAAGTAGGTGTTCAATTTAAATGAAATAGGTCCTTGGAGGCATCCGACTATAATTTTTGTTAAAGTAATTAAAAGTAGTTCACAAGACCCCATAATTAATTACTGCCACAACGCTAATTTCTTTTGTATGTTTATTAACTAAAAAAAATTATACGATGGACTTGCACTAAAAAATATATTTGTAAAAATCCCATAAAACCGATATATGTACATACCTATAGACTGTGGTGGAGCTTTACGCACATTTGAGAGCCATACATATCACCCACTTTTCAACTCGGCAGGTATAATCGACATCGAGTGTTGTACTTATACTGATTTGAAACCCCATGAATTCGAACCTTTAATTAAACAAGCGTTTCCCCTTTTTCACCCTATGCAGAAAATAACTATATAAAAAAAATTGTTAGGAAGGTTTAATTAACTATTTATTTATACTTACTACTAAAGCCATATTTTTCATATTCATAATTTTAGTAGCCTGTAACGATTGCATGGGCCAATCGATACTGGCCACAAAAAAATGTGAATATGAAAAATATGGCATTTAAATATTGGTGACAAGGTAATTCATGTGTTGGCAACGATTATTTAGTTGCGAATTTAAGTAAATAAATGTTTTTGTAAGTAAGTGCCTTATTTATAGTCATATGATCACCAAAAAGTATCATGTTTAAGATTATTACAGTAATATTTTGGAGTGTCAAAATACAGTTATGTATTATTTAAAGTATTTATTTGATTTGTAAAAACGGGATTTTAATGTTGTGTATGTTTTACAATAAAAAGCTGAAGTGCCTTCAAGACTTTTTGTTTACCTTTCTTTTGGAATAAAGTCCTTTTATTTATTTTACTTTTAATGATTACATTTACTTCAATACTGGAAAAAGACGGTATAAATACACCATAAGAAGATACGACATTTGCAATGCAAGTTAAAAAAAGTATAGTTTTTTTATACAACTAATAAATAAGACCTTTTGAAAATAAGATGTTCAGGAAGACATTACATAAGAAAAATATAATTTTCTAATAAAAAATATTATTGATCCTTCCGATTTCTTAAAATTATAATATAATATTATTTATTTATTATATTTCTCAAGACTGCTTGAAGACTAAGTTTTCTTGCGAAATATTACACTATAGAATTTAAAAAGCGCATGATAAGTACTATAATTGTACTAGATCAATGCTGTAACGTGCTTCATTGCTTTATTACCTAGGCTACTAATGGCTATTATTCTATTGATCTGACCATTATGTTAGGTAAGGCATAACCTTGAAATAAAATATAGTGGCGTTTTTCTCGTGTACTAAGCAATAAATAATAAGTATTCTACTAAACTGTATAAAATTATATAAGAAGTCAAAGAATTATATTAATAATTTATTATTTAAAAACTTTATTAGCAGCATGGCATGACCGGAGGACAATAAGCTGTTGAGTAATTTGATGAAGCAATTCTGGCCTTTTATTCACGTATGCCCGCGAGGTTTGGGGGCACAGTTTACAATTATTATACCTGCGCTTTTATGAAATGACGGTTACGAGCTTACGGGCACATTTTTTTTAATGATACGCATGACAGCGGCACTTCCTTTAGTAGGGCATAAAATAAAACGGTAACATGTGTTTATTTACGGTTCTAACAATTTAATTCCGATATAACCGTTTGTATTTATATTAGTCATTTGAATGAGTTCGATAGTTTAGTAAATACCTGCGCATGCACGTGTAGTAAGTTATCGATTGATAAACGACGCATTATGTAATTCTATGTTACCGTAGTGACTAGTTTAGTATGTTATCAGCTGATGAGTGTTTAAGTATACAATAGTATTATAACACTAACGACTGTTTCTGAAGGCATGAGTTGATACTACGCCTCTACGGTATGGACTATTGAGCAGAGACCATTCACCGATGAATCAAATTAGTTCCTTATAATACAAAATAAGGCAAATAATATTTTAGAGCCTCATAAATAAGTTAAATTGATTTTATGACCATTATTCCAAGATATGTCAAGAGTATGGACCGTAAGCTAAGAACTCATAATTTGAATGGCTTCACAAAGTCATGAGTGAGACCCTCAATTTTGATCAAGTACTCCGATTTTTTTATATTCGATTTCGATTTTCGATTTTTAAAAACGTCGCCCCACACTAGGAATTTCTCCTGTATCGTGGGTGCGTTTCACAAACATGAAATATCACATACACAAACACCCAGACTCGGGACAAAAAAATGTGGATCGCACAAATTTTTGCCCCGTGCAGGAATCGAACCCGCAACCCTTAGCGCAGCAGTCTAATCGCTTAGCCACTACGCCAATCAGGTCGTCCAATTTTCATATTGGAATCTTGATAAAGAAAGGTCTAAACTAAGCTATTAGTTAGAATTTCTTAGCTTAGTTTAGACCTTTCTGCATTCAGATAGAGAGTCACACATTCACTAGAAGATTTAGTCCACTACTGGAAAATCTCCTCTCACCATTTCTCGCAATCCCGCTAACAAGTCACTTACTTAGTTGCAAAACACTATTACTTCTGTAACTTCCCTGTTGCTATGTAACTCTTTATGAGACTTTTATGATTAAGCTTATAATAATTAACATGTTTTATTATTTCTAGTGACCTTTTCACTTATGTGTTTAATTATACCGGTGTGCAAACCTAGCATCTTAGAATGATTCATTTCGTAATAATAACTGATTTATATTAAACAGTAATTTTATTATACCTACAGTGAATTTGCAAACATAACCTATTTACAGTAAAGCTTTTTGCCCATATAAATCTGAATTCAAATTTTGAATAGTTAAAATACCTATATCCTTTTCGATGCTAAATTTCTATTATGTACCAAATAAAAAAATATCCTTTAACTAAAGATTTTAATGGTTTTTGGGTGATTGAATACACACTATGTATATACGAGATGATTTTTTCATCTCGTATATACATAGTGTGTATTATAATAATTACAGTCTGTAATATATTACACCTTTCTTTTTAATTTTCAACGGAGACGCTGCCCAAACCGGACTTCTTACTAAAACCGCATTTTTGCGAACAAAAAGTCGTGCCTATATAAGGTCAGACCAAATCTTCGGGGAACGTAAAGCATTCTAATATTACGAACGTACCTGTTTACCATAATCATTCAACCCTTTTTTTACTGTACCTACTGTATTTATATATTAGTTAATGTACACGTGATTAAATTCGTTTAGTATATTATATCGCTTATATGCCATAAATTGATCTCTGACTCGAATTCTTAATTTTAAATAGTAGATCTACTTTAATTTCAGATCACATTTTGCTCGTCACAGCGGTATTGTACGTAACCGTAGCGTATGAATATAATTATATCATCTCCTTTTTAATATTTACCTACATCAGTTGCCAACTACAAAATTAATTAATATGATGTTGCTTCAACATTATGATTCACTTATTATCACGTGAACGAAATACTTAATAAATTCTAGTTAAACCTACTCAGAACGGTTAAATTACACTATTTACTTCTACGTCATGTTATGTGGATTGACCAAAAATATGACAAGTAAAGTGACTAACCTAATGAGTGTACCAAAATTGTATAAACAAGGAAAAAACTAACTTGTCCATTTGTAGGTTCCTACATACTTGTTTTTTTAACAGCACATTATAATTTCAAGTTCCTGAACGACTATTTACATGTACATACCTGTTATGTAGATTTAAGTTTATCATACAATAAGCCCTTGATTAATAGGTCTGCATCTGATTTTTAAAAGAACATGAATTTATTAGCATCCATCAATTCACGATAACTGATTAGTTATTGCTTTGTGGGATTCCGATTTATGGTAATGGCGTAATATATTTGGTTTAGACATACCATTACAATTACAACATGGTTACCATTCACTAATAAATAGCTTACATGAATTAGTAAATATCTTGTTATTAGCAACTGTCGTTACATAGTTTTGTTTTTCTTTCAAAATGTTATTAGTTTGTAAACTTTCTATCCCTAAAATATATTAAATAAAAGAAAAAATATTTTGACATATAGTATAATTATTAATTATCTTAAATTATATAAGGATAAGCTACGGATTTCCACTTGCTACGATCTCTACATACTGATTTCGACTTATGATTTGTCATCAAATACGTCGGCTTATAATACTCTTGAGTTTTTAACCTACCATTACTCGTAGAACTATTGTTAACAAGTTTTAAAAAAATCAAATTCAACACAGAACGCATACACACATGCAACATTTAATGTTTTTCTACCTAAAACTCTTAAAATATTTTTTTACAAAATGTTTTTTGGTAAAGGAGTATTAAGTCATCTGAACAACTATGTAGGTACGCCGGTATACAAATGCACAACTATTGACTAGTCTTCCATAACTACTACACAGTTTAATGACACTGTGACTCAACTAATGTCGTGGTAAAATGATGAAGATTTCATTATTTTAAGCCGGATCCGTTGGTTGTAACTGTATCTGAGAATCCAAGATATTTTTTTCATAGAATTTTCAAAACACATTGACTAAGATGGTTAATAATGAAAATGCATATTCATAACTTATTTTTAGAGTTGAAAAATAATTTACTTCAAAACAATTTGAATAATTTGCTTCGTTTTCAGTCGGTTGCACAAAAGCCTACCGTTAACAAAGTTTTCTTAATTTTCATTGTAAACTACCTTTACCTCATTTAACTCACTAAATTATAAATTATTAAATTGAGTCAAGTATTTCAGATACAAAATAAACTTTGATCACGATGTTTGGATAACAAACACCTCGAAAGAGACTCGTTTCAAATGCCAGCCTTCATGGAATAACGTCCTAACTGAGTATATCCAAAAGCGTGAAATCTCGTTTAGTCTTCTATTCTCAAATATGTCAGACGGTCGTGTTTTGTTCCTAAGACATTTATTTTTGTTTCAACATTGAGCTAGGTCTGTGGCCTTTAGCCCAAATTCATAGACTCCTTTGCTTTGCACTCACATAATTTAGTACATCGGTTTTCAGAAAGTATAAAAACTTTTGTATCATACATGAAATGTTTCGCACTCGTTGTGCTTCATAAAATTATTATAAAGTTTCTTCCGACTTTATTTTATTTGTAGCTTTTTGCGTGATCGGAAATCATTAATTAAAAATTAATCGATTAAAGTTATTGTCCTGCGTAACAGTATCGACAGAGTCCATTTATGTTAGGAAAAAAATGAATTAATTTTCGACTTAGCAGAAAAAAATTGTAATTAGCATATTACCGGGTAAACGCAGCAAACAGTCGGACTAATTTGTATAGAAATGTGCCGGAGACGTTCAAGTTAAGTCACCGAAGAGTAATTTGCAAATCAATATTTGTTTTAACTTCAGCGGTGTCCTTTGAAATCATGTGATCATTCTAAAGGCTTTAAGACTTCATTATCATGATTTAAGAAGCTCTTGTTTTGAAACTAAAACGTTTATAAAATACGTAATGACTACAGACAAGTTCCGTGTAGGAAATCAGAAGTTTTCAAATAAAATTATTGCAAAAAACTTGTATCAAGATTATATGACAACGTTCTGAGGTACAATAAAATACTGCTGTTTACTCGACACATAAACATAGTGGAAACGAACGTTTAATCTTATGATTATCTTGTAAAACCGAAGCATACAAAGCGTGACATAAATTCAAACAACAATAGAGGTATGATGCCAATATATTTGCGTGTAACACTTTGCTATATAATATAATCTCCAGAAAGCGGTGAAGAAACAAACGTAGGTTTCTTTGCCAAGGCAGCTGCAATCATAAAAACGTGCGGTGTAGATGGGTTGGCTAAAAATTCTGTGTTTTTGAAGCATGCTCTATTTTGAATCTGACAGTTCCTCCAAATTTGAAACTACTTATTCTTTTTCCCCTGAAAGAGTATCGTACAGCGCCACGCCACACGTTGAGGATAACATATTATTTATAAAATAGGATTGTGATTTGTAGAGAACAAATAAACAGAATAATTGATTTTCAGTAAGCTTTTGTGTAATACAGTTTTTTCAGTATGCTTTTAAAAAGTTGCGTGCTAAGGAAGTTATAACTTTTCACGTAGTCTCAGCGCAAGTAGAGTCGATGTAGGTACTTATTATAATTATACTATATTCAACAGCCATTAAAAAGTCAATCAATCAGGTATTTTTATACCTCAGTGAAATAAAATTAAATCCCGATAATATAGAGTCAAGAAAACGAATCGTGTTATGACAGTGCTTTTAGAATTACAAGTTTGGTAATATACTCTCTTGTTATAAAAATAGCCTTTTTAACATAACTAGTTTATTAGATGATGTGAAATTGTAGAATTAC
Organism: Abrostola tripartita; assembly: GCA_905340225.1. Taxonomy (NCBI): domain Eukaryota; kingdom Metazoa; phylum Arthropoda; class Insecta; order Lepidoptera; family Noctuidae; genus Abrostola; species Abrostola tripartita. Next base: position 7,227,176 of record HG996494.1, read on the forward strand.
TTAGAAATCATAACAGGTTCAAATCAAACAAGAGATAAATTCAAAAAGCGTTAAGAATCTTCCTCAATAAACACTGGCTTAATGAGAAAGACTTAAAACGTTTGTTTTAGCGAGTATGAATAAATAATCATTCATCATCATTATTTTGAGGTACCTATGTACGTAGTCACTCAAACTTTCGTGGGTATTTCATTAGTACACAGAAATATGACTAATTTTAAAACAAAAGTAAACATTAAATAGCTACGCGTTGTATTTTTTACCTGCCGTGGCTATTAATCATCGTTAGTACACCATAATTAGTCAGTTGAAAACGTACTATACAAATTGGGTAAACAATATAAAGCGATTAAGTTTAAATTATATACCTACCTACTCACGCATTTATTCCCTGAGGAAATAGTCGAAGGTATACTGTGTGTATACTGAACGCTTATATTTCGCCACTCATTTTTTGTCATTAGACGGGCGAGCTAACTGCAAGCATAGGTATCTAATTCCAAAAGCAGATGGCGACTTACTAACCAAGAGGGCAATAAATAAAGAAGTAGGTACCTATATCGCAAGCCTCAAAGCTAAAGTTTACCACTGTATTACTAACTTTCGCGGTTATATTGTTGGTATAGTAAGTTAGTACATCTACCGCTAAAGCAATGTACGTCATTCAAACGTTTACACATCGTTTACGACTTCGTCGACGAGTGATGGAAGTAGTAAACACGATTCGAATGTAGGTATGCTATAGGTTTGACAATAAATGGAGTAATTTAAACATACATAAAGTCACGCCTATTTCCCACTACGGATTTCTTTGCTTCGATCCTGGCATACTTCTTTCACCTCATTCACTCGCATCACATACCTCATACCCGCTTGTCGGTTAAGGTTACTCCTCACTTGACCCTATTGCAGGACATCTCCGATCTGGTCCAAGTATGTTCGCCGAGGTCTTCCCCTTCCCGATACTGCTATTATTACACATATTAAATACCTAAAAAATGAAATAGAAAGTTAAAAGATATTTATATATTTTACAAGTATTTAATAATAATATAATATAATAATTTGAACAACTATTCATTGAATACTAAAATATAATAAGAGAACTGTAGTATGATTATAAATAATGTCTCGTTATAATAGCCGACAAATGGAAGCAATTATTGCCGTAACAACGTGTACAGGTGAATGACTGACAACATGACTGTACGACCTTATCAGTTTCCAATCCATATAATTTAAAATGAATAAGCATAGGTACCTTGAAACACTGAGTAGTTCTTATAACTTACAAGTAATATTGCGTTCTTTACCTGTCATATTCAACAAATGTGATATGTAGTAACATGCTTGTGTGCCAATTCGTTCTATTAGATATAGATTAAAAACGTTCGTAACAAAGATAAACAACATCATGCTGGTTTAATCCGACTAAGTGGTGCTCAATAGCTGCCTTTACAGAGCTGTGAGAAAGCGTTATTGAAAAAGTTTTACATTTTCTGTTCATGTAAGGTGCGCTGAGACATGGCGGTTCTATATTGCAATGCGAATCTTTTCTTAACTATTATTTTTTATTGTTCTCTATATTATTATTTTATTTATTTATTAATAAAAGGTACATAGTAAGTTTTATGACGTACAACAATGTCCAACAAAACCATAGACATAGTTTGTCTGTTGGATCACAGTAAACTAATGTTCAACATTTTACTTACTAGTTATATTTCTTAATTAAATCTTATAATCTATGTTGTTATTATAATAATAATATATGTAGTATATAGTATCATATAGTAAGAATAATATGATATATAGTTGTAAATAAAATTATTATTATATTTTAATTTACAACAATTTCATAAATATGTTATTATGGTTTTATCCCACTATTTCTTTAAACGCATATTTCAAGAACTTTCATTTTAAACTTATTTAAATACCTACAGTCTTTTCGACAAAAGAATTTACATTTATCAGAAGCAAGAAAGCGTGAGAGATGCGATACATATTTCAATATACTTACATAAACAATATAATATGAATATAACAATTGTTACAGTCAATTTACATAGTTTATCAAACATGTGCTAGCTAGTGTGTAGGTTCGACACGTGATTGTATGCATGTGTTAATAATATACGAAAGGACCTGTTTCTAGGTTGACTATTAATAAAGAAAAGAATTTCGAATAATATTAGCGAAAGACTCGCTGATTTAAATATTTTTTCAATCAATTTCATTTTTCTTAGAAAATTGTTTTAAATGGTCGATTTATAAAAAGCTTTTTATACTTTCTTGCCAAAGATAGTTAGAGTTAGTTTGTGTTTGGATTTAAGAACAATATTACGTGGAGCTACTTGTAACGGATTTTAAGTACCTAATTAATTATGAGTTATAAAACAGTAACAAATTCTAATGGTATTGGCTAAAAAAGTAAGAACATTTTATTTTCCTCTGGCTCTACGATTAAAGATTAGATTTTGGTACCTACAAAAACAGTAGTTTTATGTAATCATGGGTCAATGGAGAAAAATGTTTCATAAAACTACTAAGATGGAAGGACATGTAATGTATTTTGTTTATGTACATTCAAATACTCGGTAACCGTTCGACATAGTCTTCTCGCACGCTAGCTCTACTTAAACCTACTTGAAGAGAATAATATCAAATTAAAACATATCAATTACAATACCTATTACTCAGATTATCCAGTAATTTATTGATGTGGGAAGAAGTTCGATACACTCGATTTATTTTATAGTGTCACGGTGCACGTGCTCATACACGTTTGTGTGCAGACTGTGCAGTGTGTACCACTATGTGAGTCAACAGCCATCATTACGATGCTCACTGCTAACAACATCTAAATTGCCATGTGGTTGAGCGCATAATTTCCTATACTGGCTGAAAAAAAAAGAAATACACTGTCGACTCTACGTAGAATATATTTATTGTTCTCTGTAAATCACATTGTGGATATATTGATTTAAAGCTAGCATGCCAAACCATCCCGGATTAAAACAAAACTACCTAGATATGTTTGCATAAGAACCATCTAAACTTCATTTCGGATTACCTAATTTAATTAACGATTGGATTGGTAACAACACAAAATAAAACTCTTTTATATGAACTATTTTAATCAAAATACCTAACATTATTTTAACAAGCGTCTTAGCTATTAATTACATAGTAAAAGTATTCCAGTAGAGTCATATCATGAAATCAGAAAATAGCATGAACTGAACAACGATTAATCGCGTGTTGGATTCTGTCGCTACTGCTACAAAGGTCAATGTTAATAGTCTAGGTATGTAACGCGTGTAAATTTTATGTTAGGCTTTGTTCACATGCTACGCTTTTTATAGGTTCTGCTGTTATTGCAATAACAAGGGGTTACATTATACGGGTTATTTGATCGTACGCAGCACCCTTTGCAGTACGCCTTGCTACCTACGAATCAACCTACTTTTTTGCATAATTTATACTTATGTAGATGAATAAATACACAAGTTTGAGATTAATCGAATTAGATTAATAAATACCAAGGCCAGCTAACTTACCAGGTTTCTTCAATAGGAAATCAGCAGGCATTTAGTCCTAGTAAATGCCTGCTAATAGAATCCAAAATCATTTTTATCTTGAAGCTTCTAATAAACTATGAGGTTAGCGTGAAAACGGCTTTGCACTAAACATTTAACGAAGTCCAAGATAATATCGAAATACTGGCTTTTTATTACGTCCTTCAACTTGATATATTATTACTTTTTGGTGTAAAACTTCTTCGTTCATTTCTTTCATCATTTATTACTCTAAATATGCTTTTAACTTTTTACCGACTACTCATTTGAGAATATATTTAAATCAGGTGTTCTGGCTGTTTAACGAATTACCATAATATATTAATCAAACCGATAAGTTGATAATATACTGTTTTGGACATACATATGTTAAAGGGGAACAAGCCATGAACTGTTCATACATGTGTTGTTACTCACAGCCAAGGGTATTTTACATGTGAAAAATAAATATATTGTAAAGATACTATTTCGGTCATAATATTTCAAACAAGAAGAAACCATAATCTGCTCAATCACATTGTGTTGTTAGTGTTACAACCAACCAAGAGAATTTTACATGTGAAAAACCTGTCAGTAATTTTTTCTGTAAAGATAAAGTTTACATAAATATTATCTTATTTGTTTGTAGCAACTTACGAGAAGGTATTATTGATTTTTAATAACTAGATATTTTGGTCAACTAGCGTTGTAATTTTATCCAAAGTGCTCAAGTGTAGACCGTAACGAACCTCTACTAGAGATTTAAATACGGCTATTGACACGTGTTTAATAATTATTATTACCAAATAATAATAATATAGTTAAGAGGAGCAGGTGGCCTGAATTAATAAATTCAAGTCATTGACCTCCGTATAACTTTGCTTATAGGTAGAAATAGTTGAATTATAATATTGGAATGAATAGGTACCTTAAAATGTTGCCTGAGTTTTACATTTCAGTACAAAATAAGATAAAAATATTCAAGGTCGGAAATGGCAGCTAAATGCATGTAAGTAAATGAGTTATTGACCCACGACTTGGGATGGCAATTAATTTTTAAACGTAATATGAGTTAATAAATCGTTATTGTACGTACTAATTAAATTAAATAGAAAAATACATTGGGCTCGTAGCTATGCGGCTACCCGGCAGATCAGTCGATCTGCGAGGTTAAGCCGTGCTCGCCGCGGTCAGTCTTGTGATCGGTGACCGTTTTTCACATGTCGAGACCCCACCGTGCTTCGGAAGACACGTTAAGCCGTTGGTCCTGCGCCTGATCTCTCTCCGGTCGTGTCGGTCTACCGTCCCATCGGATTATGAGAGTGAGGGAATAGGGAGTGCACCTGTGTCTGCGCGCATACTTGTGCACTATAATATCTCCTGCGCAGATGGCTAGTCTCAGCTGAGACAGGCCGCCGTGATCGAAATTCGGTCAGGAGGACATTATTATTTTTTCTTTTTATTCACATTAATAAATTATTGTTCAACTTACATTTTATCTTTTTTGTTTTAAATCACGAGTATGTTAACCGTTATTTTAAAATAACGATCAAGATTAGATACTTTGCAAATTAATATTTAATTCAATCTGTCAGTGATATAGAGCTCAACTAGATAAATGATTTAGGTACCTAATACGCAATTGGCGTACAAAATATATTCAAGTGGGCGGAAATTAAAAAAAGAGGTGGGTGTCCTTAATCTGGTCGTTTAAAGTTAGTCGTCGGCAAAGTTAAATGCAAAATAATGACAAAATATTGCAATGAATTTTTTAACAATGATAAAGTCAAATAAAAGGATTAAACAAAATATGGTTTCCATGATCAAGTCAATATGAAACATTATGTATTATTAATATTATGTCTACATACAATTGACAATTAATGACTTTGATATTAAGTTTGATTAATAACGCCTTATAAGCTCGTTTACCGGTTACATCATGTCAACAAAGTTTTTACCATTGAAATTTTATTAGACCTACTTCTTTACCAAATGTTTCAAATTCGGGAAATATTTTTTACTTGACAGAGCCAAACTGTATGACTCCCGACGCCGCCGTGTTCAGCTCATGAATAACACCTTGCACCCGAAACTAGTCGGGCATTCCCGAAAAAACACGAGAGTACCTGCCTAAAACCGGAAACTAAACACTTATTAGGTAACTTGTTTTGCTGAAACTGTATTGAAATGCCTTATTTTTGGTAATTGGGTATTATTCATTTAGTAAAAACAAAAAAAAACTGACTTCAATCTGTAGTTTTTGTCCCATCTTAATTTAAAAACAGATATCAGATGCATTAGACAGTGAAGGTATAACCGCTCATTATGAATCCATTATGTCAGCACAAACACACATTACGTACAAACCCACCGTTTTATGTAAAATGTATTGTTATTTTAGTCGAACAAGTTGAAGGAAATGTTCAATTATTACAAAATAACGCTGTTGTTTAGCAAGCGGTTCACGAAAATTGAACTCGCCGGACATTAACCCGATCAAGACAATTTTCACACGCAGTTTCAGATGTTCGATTTTGAATCCAAATAAAGAGAGTCTTAAGTACATATTTGTATGATGTATCGTTTCGTAGCTAACGATGTAAGCTTAAAGGTATTTTGTGATATTAGTTTAAGGTTCTTAGTAACAAGTCCTAGTTGGTAGACGTTTAATTATGAAAATGACAACTATGTAAAAGGTACCTTTGATTCTATGATATAGAACTAAGACAATTTATTCTGCCTCGAAAAATTATAGTACGATGTTTTTCATGGCAATTATATTTATATTTTGTTATTTAATTAATTATTTTAATAAATAAGTAGTCTGATAATTTCAGATTGTTGGAATAGGTACATTTTCATTGTTATGAAGTACGCACGATCATAATTGTACTGATAAAGGATTTGTTCACTTTTACTTTTCAATTTAATTAAAATAACAATAGGGTAAAACATTTATTTCTTTTATGTGTTATAAACAAATGAAGTTTGCAATAACCTACATTGTTATCAAACAGTAGGTATATGTTATTCCTATCACTAAAACTAATTACAGAAAAACTGGTTTGAAACTAGTTATTCGATTTGAAATTCGCTCGCAAACGTCGAGGTCTTAAGGTATGAAATGCTAAGTATATGAATACATCATTACAATTCATTATTTTTTACGCTATGATGGAACAGCGTTATGATATGATGTAATGGCTAACGGTTAAGTTTTTTGCGACGAGCGAATGACAAAGGCAGTATTATAAATAAAAAAAATTGCAATAATTGATAATATTGTACAGAGTTGAGTTGCGTAATTATTTCCTGGATGACGGCTACATAAAACTTAATATAGAAACCGAACAGGTAGATACTTTATTTGTTTTTAGCTATACCGCTCAGTATTATTTTCTATACTACCTAAATTATAATTTTCCAACATTTATTTTCAAGACTACAAAATAAATGTATATTTACGAAAACAAATCAGTGTTAATAAGTAGGCAAGTTTAACAAAAGTTATAGATAATATAGGTGTATAATAATTATATCGGGCACAGATTACAGTTCATGGCTATAGGTACTAATTTAATTATAATAGGCACACAACTTTCCATAGAATTTACGTAAATGAGTGCACTTGAAACTGTACCTGACATAACAATACGAGATTTATAAACACTTCAAATTAAAGGAATTTTTCCAAGCAGTCTATTAATACTTACGATGAAAAATAAAGTAAAAAATAATTATTTCTTAGCAGACACAGACGTAAGTAACGTGACGCATGTATTGCCGTAGGCACTACATTCGTAGGTTTAATAAGGCTTATTGTAACGTTGTACTTCTTTGAATACCTAAAATAAACTATCATATTCTCATACAAAAAAAAATGATTGTGAAACTTATCGCCACCCTCAGAGACGTTAATGATTACTTAAACCGTCACTTAGTAAGGACATCACTTAGAAAGCCTCTACTTAGTGAGAGTTTAAGTAAATCATTAAATGTCTTTAAGTTCGGCGGTAAGTTTCATTTACACATTTATTTAAGTCATAATTATGTAGGTAATGTTCGGTCCCATTAAAACTTACAGTTTTCATAAGACTAAAAAAACCTTCACAAGGTTGCTTGGAAAACATGATTTAAAAGTGCAATTATTGCACGTAAAAGTTTGTTCCTTAGAAACTAAATATTGACTTCCACACGGATATCGATACATTATTAAGTGTTTAAGGATGAGATACTAATTGTTTTTTTTTCTTTTCCAGGTAAGCATCGCATTTGATATAGTTATGTGTGCTAACAGAAATCTCCCTTCCCGGATTGTATGTACCCACTTTTATAAATTGCATGGTTTCTTGAATAATGGCTTGTTTCCGAAAAGTTAGGGTTAAAAATATGATAATTTAGAAGTACCTAAATTATCATATTTTTAACCGTGTAAGTGAAATAAAAAAACATACATTACATGATTTCTTGCTTTAGGACAGCAGCAACACTTTTTCGCAAATATGATTTAGGAGTATAAAGTGTAATTGATCGCTTCTAAACAAATACCCAACAAACTCTATCACTGTTAACATTTTGACTCTACAAGAATAACAACAGTTATTTTGAAACCTACCTGCAAACAATATACCTAACACAAGAAAAATATTGTAATGCGGAAATCATAATCCGTAATAGTAGCTAACGGTTGAATGGCTCAGGTATGTTGCACTTGGTTGACCTTTTTCGTATTAAGCGCTTGAGCAGCTTTAAAACACTGCACCTACTAATATTATATGACAGAAGGTAGGAACATATTACATGTATTGTTTCTCTGCAGTACTCAACTTTGATATTTATAATTACATGGTTGGGCCCCAGGGCTTTTATTTATTTTTACTTTTACGCACTCATGCAAACTCTTGCAACAGACTCAATGGAATCGTGTCTTTTATTAATTTTGAGAATGCTTTAGGATCAAATTCGTTGCCAAATAAAGTAAATTACATGAGATTTATTATAACTTTTATCACTGATATGTGTAAAATACGTATTACGTTACAATTGCCATTATCCGCTTTGCTTTCGTTCTCGTTAGTTGTTGAAGTTGATCTTAATCAATTTGTAGCCTTATAGCTGAAGACCAGTAAGTCCCATTAATCAGATGATCTATCAACTAGCTATATCAAGTTCAGGTCAAATTTGGGCGGTGTCTATGTCAGCTGTCGGCTATCACTCAGCAGGCAAATGACCAATTTGCCAAAAAGCCCGTCAAGGTTAGAAGGTCGTGTCACTTAAAGTGTGATTCCGTTTGGTCTAAATTATAGAAATAAGCGCTTTATAGTGGTAGGATGTCTGGCACTCAGGAGAGGCTTTGACAGTTTTTTTTTTTATTATATTTGGTAAGCTTTACAGGGAAAGATAGAGACTTAGAACTTATTTATATACAAACAATGCTGCTACAACGCTATCGCTTATGCTTTAAGTCACAAAGCTTTACACACCTACCTACTTAGCGTAGTGTACGCAAAGTGCCTTCGTGATATCCAACAATATTTTTCTTCGTTACGATTTATTTGGATTGGTTTTCTTTCTTCTTATTAATGTTTAGTAGCAAAGTTACGACAATTCCTATGTTTTACCCAAGTCCAGTAATTAAACCGATTCACGGTCGCATCTTACAACTGCAAATATGATATTTAAGTATAGCGGTATTGTATATTAAAAGTGTATTCACATAAGGCTTTAGCATGTAGGATCTATATTTAGTGTTTTGTGAAGGGAGGAAGCCTTTTCTCCATTTCAAGGTTCGTATTGAAAGGTAGCCAAGGCATGTCTGAACACATATGGAAGGGTGGTTCCGTAAAACGAAGATAGAAGGACAACCCAATCGGAACAAGTCCTTTTACGAGATTGTATGGTATTGAGTTTTAGCTTTGTTAACGATAAGCTTTGTTATTTATGTTTTGTCGTGTCCATTAAATTTAAAATGATTAAATTTGGTATTACTTGCCCATTAAAAATGACTGTCCGTGAAAGCGCGGATGTAGATTCAGTTCTTCCGTCGCCGGAAAAGCGTGTAATAAGAGCCTTGTGTAGGTCTGATAAACCGACACATGATTAGGAACATAAACTTTGATGTTATCAGAAAGTACATAATTATATAAGAAATTAATTGGATAATCCGAGTATAATCTCCAGAGCAACTAATTAACTGCTGGTTCATTTAGTTAAAATTAATCCGTAGCAAATGTACCCATACTCAATGGAATAGTGATCGAGACCTGATAAGCAATACATGTTATACATGTACCAATATTATAGCACTGAAAAGAGATCATTTTTAACCGTTATAGGTACTTATAACCTAGCTGTATATAATTATATTTGTACAGGGTGAGTGTTCAGCGGTCATTTAGCCTTCCTTTCCTTAAATCAATACAGCTGCACTTAACCTCCCAAATATTGAAGTATCCTGACAAGACAGTAGGTAACGTAGCATCAAAATATAAATACGTAAGTTTTAACTTTTTAAGAATCGAAATCGCGGATTTTCGCGATAATATTTACGTACTTGATATGAAATCCAATACAGGTGTAGCATATTATTTTTCGCAAACCAGCCAGGTTTATAGGTATACAATAGGTACGTGTTAAGTTCAATATGTCCCCCTATGGCGGTTGAGGGTTGTAAATAATTGAAGGGTTGAGTCACCCTTCCAGACGGTGGGAATGTCGATAGGGACATGCACCAAGGTTTCTTGCACTTTATAGTAATAAGTCAAACATTTTGAAATAAACTGAAATGTCTTTTGTGTACCTTCTGAAACTGGTTGTGCTAAGAGTTTATTATTGAATGTGATAAAGCAGAGTTTTGTATGTTAACGTATTTCATACAGGTTATTTTTACCACCGTAATAATGGCAATAAAACGAATACAGAAAAAATCACAGGCAGCAGTAATATTTTTAGCCCTTTTGAAGATTACGATACTTTTTCTTGCAAAACTTTGGTATACTTACTATTTCACGACAAGTGATTCTGATGGTATATTAATGTTTGTATATAATATTTTACATCAAATAGTTTAATAAAAAAATACGCCCAAACTGATTTAAAATAATGACTTCACACTTATTCTTAATGATGTTTATTTCACCAATGTTTCATATCAATAAAATAATCCATACTCCAAAGTATACATCAAAGACTGAATCACTGTGAGTGGGTGCTGATCATAATTAGAGCCATATGTGATTTACGCAGCATCATAACAACTTCAACAAAATCATAGGTGTCTTTACACGTGCGAAGATGATTATAATTTATATTCATAATCTTCTACAATATGATACGTTATTTTTATGATAATGTACTGGCGTGCATTGCAGTTATGTAGAAATAGGCAGCAGCTGGACAGGGCAATTTTAAGTTCCTTGTAATTCAAAAATAATAACTATCTACCTACACTACTGTAACTTAGGTGGAAACGGGAATTAGAATGACGAAATTTTCTATAAAGGGGCCAAAGGGCACATAACAAATATCCAGTTGGTACATACTTTTCCATAGCAGGTTATTGAACTCACAACCTCATGCTTGGCGATCGCCGTTGCGGTGACTCTAGGCCAATGTATCGGTCAAGTTATTAGTAATACTGGACCAAAATGCTAATAATCTTCAGTTGTTGATTTGGGTTCAGGATAACATCAACTAATAGTAATAACATTTCTAAAATCAAATTTAATACATATAGTATATTTAATCAAGTATAAACTGCCACTTTATAGCGATTACTAAAAAGTTATCTATTTGATTAGTAGACAAGTACGCATTAGGCTGGTTACAGGTAGAGTCCCGAGCGAAACCAATATTTGTTTGGCCTTCAGATATTATATGTACCTAGTCTACAAATCCAGAATACAACTGAATTTAGTGTTTAAGGTTGTTGTTAGTGAGCCTATGTTACCAAATTCAACGTACTAAGTGAGGTAAGCTACCAAGTCTCATTCAGGATGCAAAACGGAGAATAATGGTTCTTTGTTTTATATGAACTGATAAAATGTAAAGATACGTACATATCTTCATCTCTGTTGATCGAGTAGATCACGTTGATCGGCACGACGAATTCTGCGAAGTATTTGACGTCAGATACTTTGCATTTTATATTAACCGCAACAATTGTAGTAATACATAATACATTACTTAAGTTTATTTTATTACTTTCATGAAAATCTATTTTAGCGAAGTGGTTACACGTTATATTTTCTTCGTTCCTATAAGTATATCCTATAGGTTCTTTTTAATTTAACTTGCTTTTATGCGCAGAGGAATTGCTATTGTTATTTTGTCTTCTGCTTTTTTATTATATGGGACAGAATGTTTTTGATTTAGTTTCTCGCAGCTAACATTCAGAAGAGACTGTTTAACTGGTAAGACAAACAAAAAACTGTAGCCAGGAATCCACTTTTTGTATTAGGAATGGGATTTAGGGAGTGAAGGGTTTCTCAACAAAAACGTAAATTTAGGTACCTATTTCAGAATACGGCTGCACGTGCGATTGTGCAACATTTTAAAGGATGAATGACGAGACTTAACTACTTACGTGAACATGATATGTTTTAATTTAAAAACAACTTTACCTAAGATAACGTTAACAGCTGCTATTAAAAAGATAAAACGCATAAAAATAGGTTCAATTCAAGCCATACAGACAATGCAACGCAGAAAAATATATAAACCTTTGCAATCACGTTCCATCCACTTGTTAATAGCAAATAGTTGAATTTATCACTCAACTGGAATCTCTATTGTTTTGTTATCAAACATATTATCTCCCGTTATCACACACGTACCGACAAGCAAGACATCTACTTGAAGGTAACTAGAATGTCTTAAAGTAATATTTTTTCTGGCAAATCTTTTTAGAGACGATTTTTTTTCTTACCATTTCAATTGAGTTTTTATTTTTCCATTTTGTGTTAATAATTTTGTGTTAAGATATAGGTACTAATTTCTCACAGAGGTAGCTGTGTTATTGGTACCAAACTGCGTTAAAGGGTTAAGTTGTTTTTGCGCGCTATAAATTATAGAGTTCTGACTTCTGACAACGTAATTTTCATTAGGTCTTGTACTGCCGTTTAAATTTGTAGTTAAAGTTTAATTAACGTTCCTATGCAGTTTCGTCGCCCTATCATTTTCCACGCTGTACATTTAACCGATCGTTTCGTTTTCTCGTGATAACGGCAGTGACTCTTTAAGATTTTTTATTGTGTCGTAAAAGAAGTCTATGTACACGTGGCGGATATCAGTTAATGGTGTGATCAAATGCTGTGTAAATTTTAGCTGTATTGTATGTTTGGGATCGTTATGGTCAAGGTTAAGAGGCTAGTGGAAACCAAAAAGATGTTTCGTTGTAGTCGATGAAGTTTTATTTCGTAAACGAAGAACGAACATATTCAATGATGTAGGTATTATTAAATTGTTATACTTACTGTTGTTTTTTATGTAAATTGTACAAATAGGTATGTAGTATTAAGTATGCACCTATGAGAATAAATATAACACAATATAATGATTAGTTTTTTGTAATTGCAAATACCTATGAGTAATGGATTAATGAGACAAGTTAGGGGGAAGGTAATTGTACTTTAAACATTTTTCAAATAGATTTACGTACTTTTATGTTGTGTTTCATAATTTTATTATACAAGCTGCATTTAATGTTCCTTGCTACAAAAATGGTTCGTTTGAATACAACCTGTTTGTAATAAATTCATTATGTTTAAAAACACAATAATAAATCTTCTCATCATTTAGCTTATAAAAACAGTTAAATATTGTTATTGGCCTTGGTTCTAAAAATGATTTTTACTGTAGTAAACGAAACGAAAATAAAGATAATAAGATTCTATAAGATAAAATGACTGTACACAGTGACATGAGTTTATACATATACCTACAGTACAGTGCATTAAGTATATTGTTTAACAAGTATATTGTACAACAAAATTAAACACTGCCCTTGCCAAAAACTTTCTTATGTGATAATTTTTTCCGCAGTTTTTCCGCAAGAAAAACTGTTCATGCCTTTTTTGAGCAAGTTAACTCTATGGCGGCAGATGTAAAAAAAATAGCGGTTTCAACAAATACAGAAGCACATATCAAGAGAATTCATTCACATCTATACTTATAATAAAACTGTAGAGAGGTCAATTCTGTACATTGAATATATTTTCAAAATTATTATTGGAGGATAACTGGTGATCGATACTGATGCCAAAAATGCAATTAGTAAATTTTTTGTCGGTCTGTCTGTCTGTCTGTCTGTATGTGCACGCATGGGTCAAAAACTACTGAAGGGATTTTAACCAAACTTGGTACGATTGTAGTCCATACGCCTGGGCAGGTTATAGGCTATATAACATAACGCTAAAACACATAGGAGCTGAGCAGTAACGATAAATTTGAAGCAAGTCGGATGAAAATGCGCTTTCGAGCTCTTATCCTCGCATACGTCGATCATACACCAAAAGTATGTATTACAAAAATGATGGCCTCTAAAAGATCTACAAAAAAGTCCTCAATAGTATATATCTATCTTTTATAAATTAGCCACAATAACGTGTTTAATCGTTAGGCACTTCTTCAAGTGTATTAATAAAATATATAAATATATTGTATTTCACATAGATATATCGTTATCAAACTCCAATATTCAAAAAGTACACTTTAATATCTATTTTATAAAAAAAAAAAGAAATCGGTATATAAGATATAGATGAAATAAAACTTCCAAATCTCGCCGCGCCAGTATGGGTACGGCGGTATAAATGGTTTTTCTTTTTTAAAATTGAATGTACTTAATGTACAGACACGGGTCGTTTACGATTTTATTATATGTATAGATATAGATTTTTTCTCATTACCTCATAGACAATTGTAATTCTCGCAGCAAGTAACACATACGGTTCTCCGGAACTTATTTCTGTCAAAGTAATTTAACGACTTCTAGCTCAAAGGCATCCTTCAGCTGTAACATCATTGAGGCGGACATTCTAGCAGCAAGATAGATTTTCTATCCTGTGTATAACGATTTCGGCTGAGTGTACAGCCTTATGCTTCGCCATGACCATCAACATCAACCATTACCATTGACTCACGCAGTCTTAAAGTAGCCTTTAATCTTACGAATACTTAGCTGCTTCTTACACGCACACACAATCGTACGACGCTTACTCTTAGATCACGAATTCTCTATAAATTTTGTCTGTTGAGATACTGATACATTGGGATCTACACCAAACCTAGCGAAATTGTGGGAGTAGGTCCAATATGTGCACCTCTGCCTACGCCTTCGCGGAATACAAGCGTGTCGTTGTCGTATGTTTTATAACAATATTTTTTATAAGAGTCAACTGCAATGATTCCCTATTTTAACTTAATTACGAATAAACCGACACACAGACAAAATATCCAAAATAATAGAAATGGGTTGCACACTAGGAATTTCTCCTGTATCGTGGGTGCGTTTCACAAACTTGAAATTTCACTTACACACACACCCAGACTCGGGACAAACATCTACGAATCACACTTTTTTTGCGGGAATCTAACCTACAACCAATCTTTTAGCCACTGCGCCAATCAGGTCGTCACGGTTGTCTTTTATCCTTGGTATTTTATTTTCTACAGTAGTTTCAATGTACAGGAACTTAGAAACGCACAAAACGGATTTATTTATGTTCTCTTCTTCAGTTATATATTATTTTCAATAGACTTTCTGTAACTTCCGTAATTACCGTTCAATTTTTGCGGTTTTTTTTTGAATACCGGAAAGTATTCTTAGTTAAATAAGTGGTTTAAAGATTTTTAACCTACTTAAAAAAGCCTGCCTGGTAGGTTTTTTTTCTGTTAAAAGTTCTACTGTAAAAAGTCTAAATTTACTACTGTATACTGGTGTTTTACTGCTGTATAGTCGCGGGCAACAGCTATACATGTAATAAAATAGTACGGCATCGCGTAAAAACTACTAAATCGAATTCGCTCAATCTTAGCTAATGCTAATATATTAAAAACAATTTAAAAATACTTTTGCTGTTTCCGAATTTCCACGCGGACGGAGTCGCGGGCACATCTAGTTTATAAATAAAACTAGCTGCGCCCCGCGGTTTTTGTTACCCGCTACATTTTTTCAGGACGAAAAGTATCCTATATGTTAATCCAGGGTGTCAGCTACCTCCATACCAACTTTTATCAAAATCGGTTGTTTGAGCGTGAAGAGGTAACAAACATACAAACACACAAACGCACAAACACAGTCTCAAACTTTGGCCTTTATAATAGGTATTAGTGAGATTAATAAGGAAATAAAGTCTACAGATGATCAGACTATAAAATAATATTCTTACATCACACTCACGTAGAGTAGACTCTACCTACGTTTATATTACCTCTGAAAGAAACAGCTGAACACATTTGAGCAGACGTAGCTAGTTTTCACTTCTTTACAATACTTTAAATTGAGACGTAAGTAAATACAATAAACGGAACTTAAACTTCAAGTATTTTTTATTCATAGAGTGCCTGTATTGACTTAATCAATGCAAAATACTCGTACCTAATGATAGTAGTTTTGTCTATATCGTAGGCAAGGGATATTGAAATTGATGGAATAATATGCTAACTATTTTATTTTTTAAGCAATACATAGGCACTTGATCAAGTCATAACGAAGGATATTTTTCTCAGGAAATCTTAAATGTAAAATGTTCTCGTATCAAAATTGAATAACGCAACATGAAATCCGTTATCACATAAGGTATTTTTAGATATCATGATGAAATTCAGACCATGAGATTCTACATTTTTATATGAAGTTTATTCGGATAGAGGTCGTAAATAAGTAAACATATAGTTTTCAGCTGACTTTTTTTGTTAACAATGATTTATACTGTCCTCTTATAGATGTAAAAGTTACTGTATCTGTCAGTGTTACTTACTTCAATAACTAAATACTAAACTATGGAACCGATCATAATCTTTAATAAAGAGTTACTTTAAACAGTAGGGAAAAATACGTTTATCCTAGAAATACACGTAATTTTTTTCTAATGAGAATGAAGTAACCGGCTGAAGAATATAAAATAATAAAGCTTTCCGCAGTAAATTCTTACGCGACTACCTAAACATTTAATTCAATAGTTAGTAGTATCTAAAACTCTAATATTATCTTTGCTACCTACTAAGCAGTGTCCAAATGCTTGCAGGTCAGTCTCCTTTGTATATTTAAATGAAACATGCAGCAATGTTTTATTGTTCTCGCTTGTAATACGTAATCAGGCACCCCATGAAGCATTCAAATTAGCTCGTAAACCATTTTATAAGTACGTGCAACACATGATATCGAGAAATAGGGATTTCCCTGGCATCAGATCTCGGCCTTATATTTTATCAATACGTTCGTAACCACGTTTAGAATGTAGTTTCCTGAATAGATTCAAAACAGAAGGTGCATTGATAGTCGTTGTTGCAGTTATTGTTTTTAAAGTGAGCCTAATATTAAGAAAATACTTTATTTTCATGCTTGTATGCTGTAGTGCTGAAAAAGGTGTGCTTCTTTGTCAGATTTATTTTTACACTCAATTTTTACCGCTATTTAAGTTTAGTGTAATAACTATTATGGCAGTGGTAAGGAGGCCGTTTGCCATACATCAGATCCACAGCCCGCTCATCGCCTTTCTTACTTACCTAATCATTTATATACCCCAATAGAAGATAAAAAGTCCTTATAAATAAGATAAAATGCAAAATAACCTCTGTATGGCTATTTATTCTTGACTAAACCACAGGTCCAATGTACTGAAGCCTGCTGCAATTCCCATACTGAGCAAAGTTGAATAATTTAACTTGGTTTACAGTACTACATCGTCATACTAAACAAATAGTTTTGTACTAATGAGTATTATATATTGCTTTTCACTTAACATAACGTTACGTTTAAAAACTAATGTTTATGTTTTAACAATTCCATACGAAAGGTCAGTGACCCTGATTTTCCTACGAACGATATTATAATAAAATTACTACATCCTTACTTTTGTAGGCGCAAACGTAGCTGTTGAGCGTGCTTTCGGGTCCAGTTTGTTAGTTATTTGACAATCTCTTATCCCTAGGTATATCCTAGAGATTAGAGATTGTCAAATAAACACAGACCTGTAACATCATAGTTGATCGTTTTCGATAAATGATAACTTTGATTACTCACAACCACAAAACCTACACTTACGAACAAAATGTTCTTTGGTCGTAAAAGTTTAAAAATATCTACGACTCAGTTATTTATAGAATCGAAAAAGAAGTAAAAAACAAGTCTGGTCTTTTATTTTTTTCTATATGTAGCTCTAAACTTCCATAGATTAATGGGTTGTGTTTTTATTGTCGGAACATTATTAAAGGCAAGGTTACTTTTTGCTTAAGTCGTGCGAATCTTACCTAAATAAAATATGACTTGAGTATATTTTTTTTATAATCACTAAACTGATACATTTTGATCCTGTAAGTTGATGTTAGTGCGTTCCTTTCATCATTTCTATTATAATACTTTTTAAACATTGTAAGATATATTCGTTACCTTTTTCTCTATAGACACTGGGTAAACCCATAGTACATACGTAATATGATATTTATATTGCTCTTGGAAACGTAAAATTTAGCATAAAGGTGCTAGTTGCAATGAAGGAAAACCCCTAAATGTTGTCGTAACTATATCATACCATATAAGGGTACCAAGTAATTATCATAAGTTACGTTATATCCGTTATTTGCTACAATTATACTTACGTATTACGGTTAATCTGTATGGACATACTTATATCTACCTACTTATTAATCGCTTTTATTTATACTGACATATTAATCACAAATTAAAAGTCTTAAATATAGGTTTCCTGTTTATTAACCAGTGTTAATAATATTTAATATACATAATGTTGCGAACTTTCCTTTTCTTGAAACGAGAATTGAAAATTAATTGTGTAAGATAGATAAAAATTAAAAAGTATTTCGTAGCTCAATTGGTAGTCGACATCGTAGCTTGAGTAAAAAAGTGTCTACCATGAGAGACTTAGCATACGGTTGAACCCAAGGTATTGATTGGTGTGAAAAGGTGAGTGAGCTCTGTAAAATTGTCAAGTAGTTTCAATTGTATATACCTAATCACAATGTAGGTATATTCAGCTAAAGAAATGCTCGCACCGGTGAATGTACTGTTACTGTCAAAATAGGTTTAAAAATAAGGCTTTGTTTAACTTGAAACCTGAAGACATGTTGAACTGTAAAATGACAATGTCCTTCTTTCATGATATTTAAATTTTAAAGCACAATAACTTAACACACACATTACTTTTAAACGAAGATAAAACGTCTCTTATCTTAAACACTTCTTAAATTATTGACATCTGTTATTTGATATGCAAACGACAATGATAGAGTAAATGAATCAATTTTGTAATAAATGTTGTAATTTTCATAAAGGTAATTTTTTAGGCGGAATAGTAACACGGAATAGTATTCAAGCTTTAGTGCACTTATTACCCCGGATTGTTCCCGTGGCTACTGCAAATTTCAAGACAAAAAATATGAGATTACGTTCTATGATATAAAATACTAAATAGGTATATATATATCATATTAGTATTTGTAGAATATCGAAAGGTAGCTTCGAGGTTAGATAGAGTTGAGTCAATCTTCGCTGTTAATTAGCAACACACGACACGGTTTCAATCGCAAGCAGTACGGTCAAACTGGTTTTTATTGCGTAACTATGGACGTATCAGGGTTTAAGTCAATATTGGTAGAGACCTATTAAGATCATTAGATAGATACCGAGGGCATGTGTTTCAATAATTTTCCGGGTCTTTGATATCGTTGCAAAAGTAGTCTGGGTCTGAATGTATTGTGTAATAAGTATAAGTTCCGGACTGTTAATTGAGCAGTTTACTCCCTAGTAAGGCTAATGAAGGATCCATTGGTGGCTTTTTCCTGCTTTCATAAAACTGCATTGATCTTAACGATGTCGCATGTCATTTTTCTCAAAGATAGGGTCGTAGTTTTTTAATGCTGTTAGTTTGTTTTCCTTATCCAATTATTTGCAATAAAATTTTAAACTTTTACCTGCTCAAATAAGTCAGTCTTTTAGAAAACACTTCTGTAATTGTTAATTTCTTATGATTTTATTTAATTAACTTATTTGCACTTGGAGGATTAGATGAAAAATTCGATTGTCTTTTTGCATCGGTTGCTATACTTGCTATGAAAAAGGGTAGAGAAGTTGTGAGAGAGAAAGAATATCATCTTAACTAAACATTTTATCAGGTGACAACTTAAGTACTTATTTTTTACTTGATAATATATGTTATATCTAATATATAGTAGGTATGATTTTGTTTATATATTGGGTGCGCAGTTGTAAACTCAGGTCAATTTTTTTAATAGCTACGTAAAACTTATGTTCTTAACTCTCTTTGCATTGTGCGAGTGATGAGATCTTTATAAATTCCACGTGTAACGTTCGTACCGGAAAATCTTTAGAATAGCCATTGAAGTGTTAAAACAAAGGGGCTTTACTTACGCGGAGCCTCGTTTGTCTAACTAGGTACTTTTCTAATCATAAATGTATTAAATCATAGCTAGTTATTAGTCGACACGTAACTGATAGGAGAGAGGTTTTGATGTAATCCACATAAAGATTCTGCTATATAACTTTCGTGTCAAAGTATCGGTTATTAAATTTATGTTATGTTTTGCAATTTTATTTCACAATAAAAACGGTACCGCTTTTCACAACTTACTACAATGCAGAATAGTGCATGCTAAACTGAGTTACCGACTATGATTAAACTTTGTTTTATATAATAGTATGAAGATTAGTTAGAAGAAGAAAAGAGCATAGGCTATTTTTATCCAACGCAGAAAAAATTATAGATGGAAGTTATTCTTAAAATATTTCGTCAAAAACCCACTGTAACCTCTCTGATATAATACTTAATGACACACTAATTGATGTGGTTGCATCTGCAATACATTCTCATAAACTATAATTAATAGGGAACCGTAACGACACCCTTTAATTAATACGAATATTTATTACATATTAGACTAACTACCAACGTGATAAAATCACGTGGACTTAAACGTTTCTGACATAGATATAGACTATGAATTATATAAAACCGATTCTCTGATTTACTGGACATAATATCATTATGAGCTTAATAAACACAAGTAATTTACACAAACAGATAATAAAAACAAACTGAGAATAACAAGATTTTTCAGGATTTTTTTATCTGTTATGATAATTATAACACATCCATACGTCATGTCCATAATAATGTTATAAAAGTGAAAGTAACCCTGTCTGTCTGTCTGTTACACCTTCACGACTAACCCGTTCGACGGATTTTTAAGAAATTTGGCATGTAAAAAGTTTGAGACCCGAGATAGGACATAGGCTCCTATTTTAGAATTCAACCCTCTATGGGGATTAAATAGGGGCTAACGTGGGCGAAGCGACGGGCAAAAGCTAGTACATAATACCTATATCTGTCATAATAATTTCATTTTTCGTATCGGCATAAGCTAAATTGTCGCATGGAAACAGATCATCCCGTAGTGAGGAGATTGGCCAGTGAACAAGGACGTTAGCGTAATTGTCGTAGATACTTTATAGGTGTTATCACTCATAAGGCTGTATTAAATTCATTTTAGAGAAGACTTTACGTATTTTCGAAAGTTTTTTTATCCACTAGTATGTTGGCATATTTGTTCAGGGGATCTTTTGTCAATTTACTTTGCTGTACAAAGACTTATAATGGACTGCTGGGTATTTATACAATATAAACAGTGGTACGTAGGTAAGACAAATATTCATTGTTCTTCTATAAAAAAATATATTTATAAGAAGTTTTATGATGCTTCACGTTCAGAAGCAAGGTGAAGCGAAATAAAATAGCCAATTGAGACGGTTTATAAAAAATAAATTGAAGTCTTACTCACACGCTTACGAATGTTTTTTTTCAATTTACTTCCCTTGTATTTCTTCAAATTAAGATGCTCGGTATTTTTAACCGACTTCAAAAAAGAAGGAGGTTCTCAATTTATCGGAATCTTTTGTTCTAACGGTTGGTACGGGTTTATGTGATTTTCGTTACAAGAGAAACTGCCTAAATTGTAGAGACTGCCCCTTAAACAAGGCACGAAGATTAAATTGATTATTATTATCATAGCATATTTATACATACTTAGTATCTATCCTTACAGTTAGCTAATACTCAAACTGAAAGTTCTAATTACGTATTCAACTCATGTTTTGAAAGGGGTGGAATAATAGTAATATGATACCTAATACATATTAATTATTTATGTTTTTAAAGGAGATACATTCTGAATTTTATATTCTATTTTGCATAAATAAACATTTACTGGACTTTAATAGTCGAAAAAATATATTTGTCTTATTGACATATTTTACTTGACTTTTTGTCTTGTCAGTTCTTTTATAAGTTTTGTCCGTTATAACGATGTTGATCAACTTGATTTTAACGTTGATTTTTATACCTCGTTTTATCATCATGATTAAAGAACTCTTAAACGGTAGTTAAATACAGACTGATGTTGACAGGTGTCTAATAGTTTTGGAATGGTTATTTCAATTTCCCATTCTGGCAATCTTGCCTTGCTGTAATTTAATGTATATTTTGTATTTTGGGGTCCTTACCCACGGTATTTTTTTAGTTTTACATTATTTAGTACGTAAGTAGTATTTAGTTAACTTGACCTATAGATATTTGTTCTGTATCTAGGTCCTAGGTATTTGTTCATGTGAAATTTTAGTTTTTTATACGTAATGGGTAATATAAATAAAAGAATGAGGCAACGTTAAGAAATATTGTTCTTTCGTTATGAAGGGACCTAAGTTGCACAACCCAAGAAGCATGTAGTAACACTAAAGATTTGAAGTTATTTTTAATAGAATTAGGTATTATGTAAAGCTACTAGACAAATTATTATTATCCTACTTAAAATCTACTTCTTATCGTATGGTTGATTAACAACCTGACCCCTTACCATGTACTCTTAAAGCAGGACAGTTTAAGATGTGGAAATGAGACGCCGCTACGTGCCGTGTAATGCGCCGTCTCGCTTCCACATCTTAAACTGCCCTGCTTTAAGATTTCATGGTAAAGGGGCTGGTGTCAGAGATTAAGTTTCTGACATGGCTTTACACACAGTTGAAAAATCTCTCAGGTGTGCCGGTTTCCTCACGATGTTTTCCTTTCTCGTTTTTAGCAACTAATAACTTATTTAGAATAGGCACATGAATTCGAAAAGACACTGGTGTGTGGCTTTGTTTAAACATACCTACGACCTTTCATTTGGCAGTCCAATGGTCATAACAGTCGGCTATCAGTGCTGCTATTCTACTTACATTACAAGTTTTGTTAATAAGTCACTAAGGACATCACCCTTAAAAATTGAAGCTCACGACTTCGCCTGCGGGGATTAAGTGGCTGTGTACCACCATGCAGGTCGATTCTAAATAAGATTTTTTTTAATTTCATGGATGGTTTTAAATATTACTTGACATTAGCATAGATGCACAAATAAGTCCAGTAAGTAACCTAAGTACAACATGGATATGGACACATAATTATTATTAATATACTCAGCCTGTGTTGTCTCACTGCAGGGCAAAAGCCTCCTTTTCACTGTTCCACTTTACTCGGTCGTGTGCTAAAGTGGACCAGTCTCTCCTGAAGACAAGCAGATAGTCATGCCACCGTCGTCTCAACACATAAGGCGCTTAATAAATAAAAAAGAGTGCAAAAGTCATGAGATAATGAATGAACTAATTAGTCAGGAACAGACAAACAAACCTAAAGATAACCTCGTCACCATTATAACGCTTTCTTTATTACCTGGTATAAGTTCAGTGTTAACATTTATGGTCCCCGACCACATGATTATAATATATCATTCGATGTGTTGTTTATGTATGTAACATTTACATGTACTAAGAAGGTCGTTTGTGGTTTTATAGTTTGTTAAGCAAAGCATATTGATATACGTAATGTAGGTACCTAAGTACTAAGTAGGTATCCTAAGTTTAAAAATATATGACAATTTATGTGATTTTGGCGCATCGATTCAATGCTTGGGGTGTGTGTTTTCATGAATTCACCAAGGCCGCTTGTTATTACTATGAATGTTTAAATATAAGTTTTGATAGATGTACGTGGAATAAATAAATTCAATAACAAGCCTAATAAAGCAAAGGGCAAAGGTTTTTTTGTCAATTTGTATCTAATTTCACTCATGTCATACTCCTAAAGATACCTGTCGATACACACTACACTACCTACTAATGAATTAAAACTAATGTTAAATAATATAAAATATTTACACACACAGTCACACGAAATGAATATGTATTCGTAATGAACACCGTTGGACTGCCAAGTCAAAGGTCGCAAGTTCAAAACCCGGGACGCACCAATGTCTTTTCGAATTCATGTGCGTACTACAAATTAGTTATCAGTTGCTAAAAACGGTGAAGGAAAACATCGTGAGGAAACCGGCACACCTGAAAGATTTTTCAACGGTGTGTAAAGCCATGTCAGAGGCCTACAGGCGGTTTAAACTCTGACACCAGGTTGTTCATCAACCATACGATAAGAAGAAGAAGATGGACATCCTTCTCCTCCACGCAACGTATTCCTCATTGCTGAAGGCCGTAGTACCTACCCTGAACATGGAGTAATCTTTTTCTTGACTATGTAGTGCCACCTGGTCCTGTCTTTGGCATCGTGGAACACATCATGAAGCTTAGTGTTCAGCGTAGAGCGGATTTGGTCGAACAGTTTCACACGTCAATTTTATAAACTACTATAAATAAGATACTAGATGGCATCGGCATTTTCTAGCTGACTAGCTCTGAGAAGAAATCCCTAAAATCTCAAATAATAATGTTTTTATAATAAGATTAATGTATTTCAAATGCACGCACTTTAATCACGGATTAAGCAGATGCATTACAAGCTTATGATTCGACCTCATAATTCGCCAATACCTAAGTAGCTATAAAACAATTGATTCGAAAATTCAGCGTATTCACTATCCACCTACCATTACCAAAACTACATAAGTGAAACAAATCACATGACAGTGAAACGTATGTCTACAAACAATGGTGTGACCTCATGTTATGTATCATTGTCACAGACACTATGTAAGGGCTCCTAGTCGGGTCGAACGCTCGTGGTGCATACAAATTGGTACCATCGACCTCCGATCGCTGTTCCTACTGTACTTCCGATTCGCGTGTTATTATTTTTGATTGATAATTGATATTGTTTAGCACGCATTACCGTCAAGTTCTATCCTGCGCAGTGCGAAGTAAGTTGCTGACAAGCTTTTTAAGGTGCTACGAATCTAGTAACTAATTCGTAGTTTTAAAAGCTTGCTATGAACTCTTATATATGTATATATAAGTTTTAAAAAAATCGCTGGTACCTATATTGTAAATATAATATTTAATAATATGTTAAATATTTAGTAATAAGTTAACCTGACCTAAGGACATTCAGAAACAGAGACAATGCAGTTATCTATACGTATATGATTGAAACGCCGTTAATCTATTATCCCCGAAAGGGTATTCTGCAGTTTTCTCCACTCCCTGTTATCAGTAGTCCGCAGTTCACTGATCATCATAAGTTAGAATATTATTTTAAATTTGTTTGCAAACAATAACCGGCTTCATATGTATGCGGTCAAGCTGTACAATGGTTCAAGGGCACCGGTTGTGTGCCTGGTTACGTAATTATTTTAATTACACATAAAAACCTGTGAAAGATATAACCGCACTGCTAATTACCTAGAAGTTTATTAGATGTGGTGTTTACATCGGTTATTTGTTCAGTTATGTTGGTATCATATTATATAAACGGTAGGGTTGTCTGCTCTTTGTCTACTTATATTTGTCGGGCAGAAAAACTCCCATGTAAATAGGAGCCTATTGCTGTTAATTGTGTATAGTTTATTACAGGAAAACAAATAAAGATTTCTGTCTAATTGTATTAAAAACGTTTTATTAAATTAAATACACAAAATAGGTCACAAAAAATATATCATTAGGGGTCATAGATCACATATCGAATCGGAAAGGGATCGTCACCGTATCGCCTTTCGCCTCGCCGTCAAACAGTCGTCAACCTTATAAAGTACGCGCGTAACCAAAGCGGATCAACCCCTCCGATATGTCGACTCGGCTACGGCTAGGTGACGCGCGCCGCGCTTACGGCTAGCCAGTCCCGTGGCTAGGCGATTACGTTACGAATCCGATTATTGTGCTTTGCAGTAGGAAGTTTCATTCAAAGAATACTGCACGGCTCGAGTTGTTACGGTTACGATCCCTTTCCGGGTTGATATGTGTGCTACAACCTTAAACTGCAAAGTAAAGAGTATAGGAGAGGCGATCTTAGGCGATATACAAGCCGATTGTTAAAAGAACCACTTATAAATTAAAATTCTTGGTATAGGTTACACATAGTGAACAGATATGTAGGTATGGCTTCACCGTCCATTCCAAGAACTATTTATCCTAAAATTAGGTTCCATGAAAATATGAGGTTAATATCCTTAACACACAGTACACTGGCATGTTAATTACCTACCTAATCATCGAACCACAATGGTAAACCAAATCGATTAATTTCTATCTTAAACATCGGATTAAACCGATTCCAATCGCCATTACTGTTGACTGATTAGGTTTCTTAACAGTGATGTTAAGGGAAAAAGAAAAAGGTAAAAGTTTTTATTGTGCTCTACATCATCTGATAATTTGTTATTATATTTTTATGCGCTTTATAATATGTGATTTATTCATGCACTCTGAATATATGTGTCTACCTTTATGAACATGTCATCAAGCCCAACCATTTTAAACTCGTATCGTAAGTAGTACCTGCACGAATCATATCTGTAAACCACAACACCCTAATTCTGTTTTTTCTTTCTTTATTACTTTTGTTTAGAGGTAATTGCGTAGCTAGCTCCTCTCTCTGTCTAGCCTCGTGGAACACAAGTTAAAATGCAAATAAAACTAAAAATCAACGGCTTTTCCTCGTTCAATTTTTTTTTTCTTTTCGAATACCTTATTCATCGTTGCATTTCCGAGGTAGAGGGCCTTGTATAAATAGGTAGTAGGTACAGTAATCTGCACTCTATTTTTACAACAATTAGGTACTTAGTAGACGTATAAAAAGTTATAAACATTGAGTCACCTAGATTGCAGGTAAATTACGTCGTTTTTATACACCGCAGCGGCTTTAACGAAGGAATAGTGATAAAATAATCAGCTAAGATTGATCACATTATGTGCACGTATTATTGTTGTATCAGTCAAGTTATTATAATTATGATATAATGTCGAGGAAGTCATTTGTGCTCAGTTTTGATTTAAACCGGCTTTTATTAAAATAAGATTAATCGCGAATCTCCTTGAAATTGTATTAAGATTTTTAATCAAACACAATTATTCAAAAATATGCATCCAAGTCTCGTTAATTCGTAATTTATCCAAGCAATAATTATATGATGACTTTGTACATCTGAGTTAATTCCAATAATTAAATAAATAATTATAAAATCAACATAAGATTTAATTTGATTAAAAAAAAGTTTATAAGGAGAATATTAACTCAGTGGCTTTTTAGTGCAGTCACAAATTGATTGATCTCAAGTCACTTCGATTGAATTACGTATGCTCATGTAACTGCGAGTAAAAATAATGTCCTCCTGACCGAATTTCGGTCACGGCGGCCTGTCTCAGTTGAGACTAGCCATCTGCGCAGGAGATATTATAGTGCACAAGTATGCGCGCAGACACAGGTGCACTCCCTATTCCCTTACTCTCATAGTCCGATGGGACGGCAGACCGACACGACCGGAGAGAGATCAGGCGCAGGACCAACGGCTTAACGTGCCTTCCGAAGCACGGTGGGGTCTCGACATGTGAAAACGGTCACCCATCACAAGACTGAAACAAAAACTACGAGTAATGTATTATGCATAGCTATACCTACATAGTGCGCGCGACACATACACGACCGGTCGTTCCCGGGTTGCGACTGCGCCTGTGCCGGCGGTCTCCTGCTCGCAGTCATCCTCCTCCGACAACGGGAAACTGGACAATGGATGTGGAACGTATTGCAATGTTTTTCAAAGTGAACAACGTGGAGGAGGATCTTTGGTTACCCACGTTATTAGCGGCTATGGGAGACGAAACATATGAACTAGCCCGGGAACGACCGGTGGTGTATGTGTCGCGCGCACTATGTAGGTATAGCTATGCCTAATACATTACACTACACAATACCTACTCGTATTTACTGGGTTATCTTTCGCAAAGGTCAATAACTTAATGAAGTTATGAAGCTCAATACCACCAGGTATTTGTACCTATGTACTTACAATTTATCTAATCTGTCACGACTGTCAAATTTCTATGGAATAGACGAGTACTTGACGAGCTCAATCAAAGTATTTTTTAAGTAGAGGAACCGCTCGCTATAGGAGAATAAGACATATCTAAGTACCTACCTATGTTATGTTAAGAGATGCGAATGACTGGGCGACTACTCACTAACACTATTTTTTGTCGTGTGTTATGCTCAATTAGTTACCCAAAAACAACTAAAGAGTTAATGATGAAAAAATATTATTTTAATGATACTTGATACATATACCTACATTACCACAAATAACAAAAAAATAAACACTTTTGAAGCAGAATGGTTAAAGTCACCTTAGATCATAATATGATACAGATTTTAAAAATAATGTAAAGAAAAGATATATATTGAAAAACATAAACAAGTTCTACCTTACATTTGACCCTCTTTATGTAAGTATTAATCGTGTCGTAATAATCACAAACAGGGCCATTCTGGAAGCCTTAATAACGAAACTTCCGAACTTTGTTCTGTATTCTGAGTCCGAAACCTATCAAAATTTAGGCATAAGCCCCAGACTGAAACCAGTAACGTAAAGAACACCTGACTACCATAGCGATTAAAAGATCACTTCTACAAAAGTTCACTTCTACCCATTAAGTCGTGCGTAGAATAAATAAACCACTTAGCATGCTCGTCATGTAACCTAGGAAACTAAATCAAGTGTGTAGGTATAATATCTAAAACAGCGAACAATTGGCAATGATATGAAATGGTCAAATCGTCATCGACCGTCTCGCTCCGTCACGCTCCACTCGCGGCCTTCCGTCGCTGGGGTTACGAGCAATCATTGCAAATTATATAATTTCAATTGTAAACAAACAAAAATGTTATCACCGAATTCACGATAAGAACTAATAATTATTTATTTATTTATTCTCTCTTCACAAACTTTAGGGTAAATAATAATTATGCTTCATCATCATCATCATCATCATCATCAGCCGGAAGACGTCCACTGTTGGACAAAGGCCCCCCCTTAGAACGCCACAATAACATGCTTTAAGTACTAAATATTGTTTTATATTTTTAGGGGTCAATATAACTTATATGGGCCACAGGCTAATATGGTCTATGTATGTACATTATAATACAATAATAATAGTTTAACTTAATACTCTCGAAGTATGAAAATCATTGCTCTATTTGACAAGAAAATGTGCGCGAACTCAACCAAACAAGTAGAGATTGGTATTATTTTTTGCTTAACATGGATAATGTGCTTCTAGTTGAGTACCATGCCTACATGAACCTAACAATGTTACCGTTTGTTTATACTATGGTATTCAATGTTATCATAACGGCACGTGGATTTCATGCATGCTAGGTGCCTACATAGAGAATATAAAAAAGAAACGGAAGTTTGTATAAAACTCACTACAGTTTTTTAATTGGCACCTATATTACAGAAGTCAGGTGTTGTTTACCTACTGTTCGGTTTATTTAACTGAATTACAAGTACATGAGCGTAACTATGTCCCCAAGTAATTTTGCATCTAAACTGTCTTTATCAGTCTCGCATAGCTTCTCCAAAAAAAATATTTCATCAATTTTAAACTAGGTATCTAATCTTCTGACTAAATTCGTAGACAGATGAAAATGAAGGATACAATGTGTTATTTTGTTTCAGCAATGTCGGCCGATGGGTCGACCACGGACATCAATGCCCTGCTCAATGATACAGGTAAATTATTTAATAAAAATTTATTTGAAAGCATAGTATACTGCCATCTATTAGCCATTTTAAAAAGCAATTTGTCCAAAGAACATCTTTATTTTATTGTAGTTTTAATAATAATTCATAGATGTCACTGTTCACAATAAGTTTAATGGACCGCCTTACGTAGAAGTGACACTTATGTAACAAGAGATGGCGCTGTTGTCAACGTACGTTGCGCTGCGAACGCCATCTAGTTAACATTGTATGAACTTTTGAATGAGACAGTTATTCAATATAATCGCCAGGTGTCGCTAGCATGATGCCTTTTGTATCAATTGTTTATTTGAACTCAGTAACAGATCACTAGATGTCGCACTAGCTATAGTGCGTTTGGTCAATGTTCTAATTAATGATACATCTGATTGAATATTTTCTATCAGAGAATCAAAGAATTTACAAATTCCCGAATGTAAACGTTATTTATTTGAAAGTTTTCGATTATGGCATGACTGATACTGAGTCTGTTATTAAAAACAATAGTCATTAGGTGCCTTACTATGCACATTAGTAAACAATAAAAAATATAAAAACTTATTAGCATCTTACGCCTGAATACTGCCGACCTATAGGTAGCTACTCAATTTAGTTATGTAATTAAATAGGTTTGTAGGTGGTATCAGCGGCGGTTTAAAGGTCGACGGCGGCGGCGCGGTTTAGTTAATAATCCGCTACTGGGTGGTATATCTCACACACAACCTGATAAATAGTAGGTAGATATTTCCGACACGAAAATCGGAAAAAGCTCTCGCTACTCACTCTAATAATTGTCAATTGCGGAGCCAAAGCTTAGATTTGTAATTTTTGTCACCAATATATTCATACCTAGTGAACTGAAATTATTTTTACTTAGGAAGCCGTATCTCTTATAATCTTTGGTTTCTACTAAGAGTATTAAACCCTACGAAAACCCGTGTCTTGACGTTGATTAACTTATTGGAACCCTCTGCGTCACTGATGTCGTCAGACACCATAACAGTCGACTTAAATGAGTATCTATAAACCTGTTATTTGATTGCTTCCATTCAATAACAGTTTGTATGATATGTTATATGTTAAACTGTATATAATAAATCACAGCTTACGTCGATAAAGATGGTGTCGTCAACATTTCCGAATTGGATTTTCTTTTTTGATGTAACCGGTTTTATATCATCGCTCTGACGTTTATTTACCGGATTCAATTCTTCGCAGACTGCGAATTCGAATCCACACAAGTCGTGAGTCGTTTACTATAAGAAGAGTTTTCTTATTCTTCGATGTATTTATTTATTATTTGAATAGAACGGTTAACCAATTACACCATTCAACTTACAATTTCAATCAATAGGTAAGTATATTTTGAAAAGAGTAACCAAAAATTGTGCTTGATTGCCAAGAGGCTCTCCGATACACCATGGGTTTATTATCTGGCGCAAGAAGGTGCAATAGCACGCTGCCATTGCCTTCTCCTTTGAGACATCGACACATTAAAAAAGAGATACATTCTTATGTAAGCACCAACTTAAATACCCGGTTAAGTAACCGGTTACCTAAATAACCGGTTACTACTGATGCTCGCAGATTTTGCGGAATGTTTTATAGATAGTACCTACGTCATATGAGCTCCTCTGCTACAGTCTACGGCATCAGTATAATACCTATTACGATAGGTATCCGTGTGTGGTACTCGAGTGCCTTGTATTTAATTACGATACCTAGAAATACACTTGAGATGTATTATAACTTGAATTACTGGAAATTAGTAGTAGTAGGTTGCTGTTTGAAATCTGTGCAGGAAGGTTATGTAACAACTAGATATATACTTACATATCTAGTTTTGTATCTAACGCATGTTCTTAGATACCTAGGTTATTATGCTTTGCAACATTTTGTTACAAAGAACATTTTCTAACAAAGTTTTAAATATAATTCGCAGACAGGTATGTTTTTAAACAGACCTCAGGAACCCAAAGGTACTGTTAGTAGGTAAGTAGTTATCTACCTCTAGTGTTTACTATCTTAATTTATTAATAAGTAGATAATAAATTACTGAATTATCTCATATTTATTTTAATTATTAAATTTAATAAATTCACTACAATACCTGCTTAATTAGTATTCATAATAAACATTAATATTAATTATTTATGAATAACTAAATTATGAAAAAGTTGTCTGCAGTCCAAGGCGTAGAAATAATTTAAATTCTTGGCGCACTTGAGTAGGAATTTTATATTTATCTCCATTGTAATGTAAAACTAAAAATATTAATCAATTAAGTTTGTTTGATGCATCTTGTTCATTGCTTCACGGCTGCTAAAATAATTTGGTTAATAATGTAATAAATAGTAGAAATAGATAGATAGAATTCCTACTTTATTGTACACCAAAACACACACACACAACTACAATAATACGCTTATTTTGCTGCCATTTGTTAATCTGCTACAACACTATACAAAACTTAAGTATCTACAGTCAAAACACACTTAATCACAGAATAATATGTACATATTTACATGCCTAATAATTAAACTAGACGCCTCGTTTTCACAAAAAGTCCATAGTTAAATCAATTCACACGGTGTCTGACTTTTAACCTCTAAACTAAAGTAAAAACAATCAAAATGTACATAGGAACTTACTATGACCATTCAGTATCTATTATATGGTAAACAGTTTTTTTTATATTACTCACGTATTATTATTGATAAATAAAACGCAATATCAAACGATACATGCTAGTATGTTGTTCCCAATGTATTATGTTACAATGACGTAGGTGATCTCGACATTGAAAATATTATTTTACAAAACAATGAGTAAAACGATTTACGTCCACATATTTCTAGAATACCGTTTTTACAGACTATTTTGTAATAGACAAGTCAAAACTTCCTGCGATTAAATTTATGACTTTTTTAGAGAGAAATATTTTATACTGTGGTGTCAGACAGAAGCATTTTAAGTACAAAAACACATATTTTCAGTTACTTATTTAATTATACTCTTCTTCTTCGTATCGGCATGAGCCAATAGCCACATGGAATAGGTCATACCGTGGTGTAGAGATTGGTCAATCAACAGAGATGGTAGCGAGGTTGACCGTCCAGGGTTTTTTTTTTTCGGTATACATTTGTGCCAACGACCCCGAGGGGGGTCTTATTGGGCGTAACCGGATAAAGGCGAGACTTCTAGAGCCTCCAGCCAGCTCCCGCCAGGCTAACTACTAGATAAAGTTTAAGCGATGCTACCGAACGCCCCCTGCGGGACTCGAACCTCGACTCGGTGCAACGCTGACTAACATGCAAAAACAACAAGGGACTGCTGGATCTGATTTATTATTAAGGGACTGTTTTAAAAGCTAGAGGTCGGCCCCGGGCCGGCTGTACTAGGGACGGGAGGGTTATTTACGTTAACAGGTAACGATCGCGGCGGACCTCGACGGCGAGATCTTAGTATTCGACGGCGTCGGTCGTGTAGAGTGTTTATTGTGTCGGGATTCAACCGTTGCTGGAGCAAGGTTGTACTGTCATCGGGCTCATCGAGTACGCGTCTGGGACGCCTAGTCTTGAAAATCCGGGATGGTGTGTAGCGGCCGGCCGCTACAACCAAGGGATTTGGGTGAGACTCGGCAGATTCGAAGTAACGGATACTAGCTTGCTTACCGTCCAGGGTGCGCCAGACGTACTTAAGTATCGCCACTCGTGGAGGCTCTCTACTGGAACCCCAATTATTTTTAATTACTTACCGGATTTGTAAGAGATGCACGATAAAACCTTTGTTACTTGTAACAATTACGATAAATGACTTATTTGTCTTTATTTAATATTTATGTAACTATCTACTGTTACTTACGGCCTTTTGGTGATCAACGTACAAAATGAACTCTCTTAATTAATCAGTATGCAAACAATTATATTCACACATACTACTTTTAATGCTAACAAAAGTAGGTAGCGAAATTAAAAGTCATTTTATTTGCACTAAACTCAAACAAGTTTTAAATAATTGTTGTATTGTATTTTCAACTCGGCCTCATTTTGGAAATGTTTTGTGTCATGAATAGTTTAGGGGGATTTGATATAATAGCATTGTAGGTATAGGAAAAGTAAGCTATCTTATCATGACTGCATACCGGATAGAGGATTTACATCAGATAGGCACTGATATAAAATAAGTACTTTTAGAGCAGGGAAAAAACATAAAAACATAATCCTTGGCAGTCGGGTAAACATAGGTACGTATATATAAACATTTTGATAAGCAGGTAGTCTTAACGAGGGGGCTCGTCATTTGCTACCGTCAGTATCTAGTCATGTTATTCCAAGCATTATTACTTAGTCTGTAAGCAGGTAAAGTATTTATTAAGGTATTTGAGAAATCATGGCTAATTTATCTCATAATAGTTTCAGAGATTTTAAGAGACGCATTTAAATTGTAATATAATCTTACGTGGGCCGTGAGTACAGTATAGACCCATCCTTTTGACGTCGACGGTTGTGGTTGCATGTAACATTAGCATGGCGCCGTTCCGTCACTTCGCTGGTAGGCTGAACACCATATAAGTACTAACATTCATTAGCTTTATAAGGAGTTTAAGTATAGATGTAGATGAAACGGTTTGAAAGATTGAAGACAAAACTACAGTTATGGTGGTAGTCACAATCAAAATTATTGTACGCATGCCATCCATTTAAGGGGATTACAAGATATGTCTAGAAAATTCTCCTTTTCTGACAAATTGATAGCTTACAATCAAGTGCAATTCTATCGAATAAAAAACGTGTGAACGCACGTTAAGAGGCAAATCTATTTCATGCCAATTTGTATTAAGGAACTAAGTATTGATATCTCGTCAGACCTGTATACTGTCTTCTTCCTTGTCTTTGTATTATAATTAGTTAATTATAAATTCATTGTCCTCTCAGGTTAACACGCACAATTACCACAGTACTTTAAGTAAATACAAATTTAAAAATAACATCACTTACAAGAGCATCAAAGTGGTTGAACCACTTTCGACGCAGGAGATAAACAAATTCGAAATTTAAGCAACACTCAACACAACTGTTACGCGAATCTCAAATAACATGTTTACAACTCAGAGATCGAGAACAACAATATTAGGAGAAATCAGCAATAAATACAAATGATGAAATGAATTGCGTATTTTCAAAACAATTAATGTCGGATCACGCCTTGATCTGAGGGCACGGAGGATTCCACGGACGATAACGGCCTGATAAATACGTCAAGGGTTAAGGTGTGTCATACTATAATTAGTTTGTTATCACGCCCCCCGCGGATAATAATACATTATCAGTCTAGGCCAACAGTCTATTTTTGTTGTTCCTTAATATACGTCATACCATATTAGATGATTCCCTAGCTCCAATAAAAACATTGCGAAATTCCGCGTTTTCGCGCCCTTGTCGAAATTGTTTGTTGTGCCGGAGACGTAGTTGATTGACGGCTAAGTAACTTCTGTGATGTGGTCCGATCGCTACAGGGGATAAACGTTTGTTTGATCCCTGATATTTGTTCTGAGTCTGAGTTTAGTGCTTGTGATATTAGCTTAATGTCTTGGAACGCACTCACGGTATAGATGAACTTCCATAGTGTGGGCAATTTTATTGACAAACAGAAAAAATAAAACTTGGGTACCAAGAGCATCAAAGATCTTTAATTCATGAACACTTCTTTGTTTTTCAATCTTGAGGTGAGTGATCTATTGACTGCAAGTCCGTGTCACAACAACTTTAAAAGCAAAATATCAATCTCTCTTAGAAATCGGAGTCAGAGTTGCCATTTTGGTACGATTTTTAAACTACGTTTAGCAATTCGAAAGCGTTCAGCAACATTTTCGTCGCTATAGCTAACAATTTCGTTTTAATAAATTTATTTTTGTCACTAATTGGCGAGTTAATTGTGTTTCGCGACTGACTCAGTTTTAATTGCGACGAATTCGTTCCTCATTGTTGCAGACTGGTTTATTCCATGGAGCTCTATTTCAGTGCCTATTTAGTATTAGAACAATTGATAGTAGGTAGGCACCTCCTAGTTTTCAAGACAGGTCTGAAGGAAAGGTGAAATATCCTTTAGATATTACTTGTAGGTGTAGATAAAATTACCAACTTAACTATTAGTTTTATTTTCTATTTGGTAGTAGTAGTATCTACTCATTCGATGGATCATAGTAGTGCAAGTGCACTACTTGTTGTACACGTTAACTTAGGAGCCATCAATTTGCTTAGTTACGTTTAGAAATATAAGTTTATTTAGTATTTAGTTCGTATCTGAAACGGTCTCAATGTTTAAATTAGATTGCCCACGCGATTTAATAATAAGACGAATTATTCAAAGCTTTTTTATTTTAAGATATCTCTCCTTGAATTAAAAAAACCAGCCTAATATGGTATTTTCCAAAATGACTTCTTAATACGAATGTTTGCATACAACGCTTCCGTCCCTCACACATATGGTATAACCTTCCTTATCAAATAAAGTTAAAAATAAAGTTGTATAAATTTATCATTCGTCTATCATCCTTGGCT
This sequence comes from Abrostola tripartita, assembly GCA_905340225.1. NCBI lineage: Eukaryota > Metazoa > Arthropoda > Insecta > Lepidoptera > Noctuidae > Abrostola > Abrostola tripartita. The sequence goes on from HG996494.1 coordinate 7,263,552, forward strand.
AATACTATTACATATTAGCTACCTATTAACACTTTGACCAATTAGTGTTTTATGTGGCATACCAAGGAAATTGGTTTCGCGAGTATTAAAAGGTGAAGGCTGAAACTAACTGAATTATGTAGATATTGAAGACAACTAAGGGTTCTTAATTAGGCGTTTATTTACCTGTGTAATATTAAATAGGTACTACTGGGCTCTAGAGAAGTAGCAAAGCGCTTGACGAATAGAAACCGAATAACAATTGTATGAGGATGATAAAATGTTTTGACTATGTAATTTTTGTCATAATAATAATGTCTATTCTTAATTTGATTTTTAATATTTTATTTCTAAGTCTTGACCAGGGCAGTCCTCAATTAGAAAAACAACTTTGAAGTGCAAAAATTAACAATCAATTACAAAATAGACTGTTGACAGACAGTGACTTCGTTTGACTCGATCAATGTACTATTGACACGAACGTACTATAACACACCTACATTGTCAAACAAAAGTTAATTTGTATTGCATTGTAACCTCAACTTCTTTAACACCTATAACCTTTCGGTATCAAAAGTGTAGGTAATAATTATATAAATCTTGTCACCCAATGTTTATTATTATTGTATATATTGCGCCTTGACAACTGAAGATAAAAACGGAATGCGTCAATTACGAACTTGTGACCTTTCTGTACCGGGCGGTTACTAAGCTATTGTTAATATGATACCCGAATACGCACGTCATAAGCACGATAAACAAAATTGAGAAGATTAAATATTACGATTGGAAGAACTCCTTTAGACGCAACAGAAATCAGTTTTTTTTTACTAAGTAAATACAGTCAAGAGTTTAGGAAATTAATTTCGTAACTAGTTAAGAAGGATCTTATACGTTTAGCATATAAGTGGTATTGCAAGAAGTGTTCGGGGGATTACCTATTATGAGGTTTTCGTAGAGGTACCTATTTATATGTGTCTTATATTCTTGTGAAAGATTTATCAAAATCTATTTAGTAGTTTCAGAGTAAAGTTACAAATCATTTAATCAACAATACATATCCTGATTATTAAGTTATTTCGTTGTTATCGTACCCTAATTTGAGATTGACACGAAAAAAACGTGATATCAGTTGTTTTCTATAGCCATCGTATATTCGTGTTTGGAGAACAGGTTACTATGGCATTCCTAGGACATAGGTTAACAACCTAACAATACCTACACACCCACATTATACGGCTTTTAATATGGCAATTATCAGTTCGGTAAATCCTAAAGGAAAATTATAATCACACAGTATTCACAACAGGAAACTTTAACGTGTATGATTTCATAATAATTATATTTAAGTTATCAATTCAATGTGTCGTGTTGTCAAGTGATGGACAGTTGGTACCGGCAGGCAAATAATCGTAATATTCAAGGTGTCTAATGTTCCTTCAACTCAAGAATTGCTCCAAATCTTGTTAATATTATAAGAAAGTTGTGTGATTCATTCCTATTACTTACGTGGTAAACCCATCTACGACATCATAAAAAATCCTATCGTTCTGGAACGCTATCTTACAATACTGATTGTTATTGGTACGTAATTAAAATTCAATTCAAAAGAGCCATCTGAATATCTAAAGATATATATGTAAATACAAGGATCAATTCACGGAAATCCTTTTTGGGCAGACACAGGCGATAAAGTTTAATACAAAGAAGATACGCTTAGCCAAAAAATATTTACCATAAATAACACGAACAAAAAACCAGAAATAAATAAAACAATGCGTTTTCTCCTCACGCGGTATTTCCTGGAACGTGAAAAAATGCGACACGTACCACGCGCGAGGCATTGTAATTTTCTTATAAGTTTTCCTATTCATTATAATAGATAGTCATTCAATACTTTATTAATACTTGCAAGCCTTTTTAAGTGTCCTTTTACAGTGTGTACCATAAAATTCCTATTTAATTCGTATAACAATCGCAGATATATTTAATAGTTGTATCGGGTAAACAGCAAGGCTAGGTTTCGCAAAACCTAGTAACTTACCTAAGGGGTCAGACAGGCAGTAGCTAGTGTTGGTTTTAAGATGATAGTCTCTAGTAATACAGAAAGGAAAACATTTTTCCATCTGAAATTAAATATGAAAAATAAAAGAAAAACCCAATACAAATTATGAAACTTCCAAGAAATAGGAATGACTTCATAATATTCTTAGGTAATGCAATAAATAATGTCTTACATTAGCGGCAGATGAATTGCTTTTCTATATTTTATGTGTATTACATAAAATATGTACCATCATGTAAAAGATTTTTTTATTATTATGTTGTGTGTGTCATTAACCATTCGCCAGTGTTTTATAGCCACTTATAAGCTTAAGATTCCACAATAATGAGTTAACAATTAATAACATTAGATTAAGTTGTGCACGCATTACCATTTTACATTTTTTCACGCATTTTATTTTTTTCTATTTCAGAATCAGATCTCACGGGTCTATCGCATGTTGGTAAGTAATCATCTTTTTTTTATCCACCGGCAATATTATGTTTTTATTGTTTGAAGTCTTCGTTTACAAGTAATTGGTAATCGAGGAATTAACCACTTTTTAATCAAAATGTAATTGGTTTTTATTAGTCGAAAACTTAATTAACAAACGTTTAGTGCAGTAAAAACAGGGCATGCTTGATTGCAATAAAAAAATTAAAAAACACGACTGCCATATCAATAACTTTACCAAAAGTCAAGTAAAAACGAACTAAAAAGTAAAAAACAAGTTCGTATATTTAATCTGTAAAAGTGAAAGGTGACTCTATCACTGGCTAAACACAACATCTCGAATGCTACTTAAACTACAGAGTTGATAATTGACACACAGTTAGCTTATAGACTTAACAATAAGTACGCTGTTGTAGCCGCAGGCAAAAGCTAGGTTAAATAATAAAGACGAGGTACTACACTAGACTAGTACGATTAGTGCGCTATTTTATAAAAACAAGAAAACGTTAAATTCTTTAGAATCGCAGTCGGGGGACCGTTCTATGGAACACTTTCTTATCTTATAGGTCCCCCGACTATAAGGACCTATAAGATAAGAAAGTGTTCCATAGAACGGTCCCCCGACTGCGATTCTAAAGAATTTAACGTTTTCTTGTTTTTATAAAATAGCGCACTAATCGTACTAGTCTAGTGTAGTACCTCGTCTTTATTATTTAACCTAGCTTTTGCCTGCGGCTACAACAGCGTACTTATTGTTAAGTCTATAAGCTAACTGTGTGTCAATTATCAACTCTGTAGTTTAAGTAGCATTCGAGATGTTGTGTTTAGCCAGTGATAGAGTCACCTTTCACTTTTACAGATTAAATATACGAACTTGTTTTTTACTTTTTAGTTCGTTTTTACTTGACTTTTGGTAAAGTTATTGATATGGCAGTCGTGTTTTTTAATTTTTTTAATTATTTATTTTATTTCATACCTTTTAGTGATAAGTTTTATTTGATTAAATAATGCTAGGTCGCTTTAATTTGAAACCAAGAAAAGACGAAAATGAATGGCCTCAGAAATCGTTCTTAAAGATTCCTGAGGCGATTTAGTTCGCCGAGAGACTTTTTATCATGTGGCTCGTGAAGAACCTTACGTGGATCTAGAACACTAATTGCCAAGCCTTCTAGCTTTCTCACTCGACTAAGCGCGACATAAGCTTGACCTTTTGCAAATATCTTAGGCCCTAGATCCACAACGGCTCTGTCCAGTGTCGTTCCTTGCAGCTTATGCACTGTCACGGCCCAACATAATATAAGTGGCAACATGCGCCGCTCTATCTTACCCTGACCTCTTAAAGCGTCGAATTCGACTGTACTAGGTTCGATTTTGACACCAATACCAACAGTGTTGCCACGTATCGTTCTGTCATCGAACTCTACGAAGACAGCTTGAGGTAACTCTCCAGGTTCAAGTTGGTCACGGCGTAGCGCTGGCCATTCGAAATTCCGAATAATCCCCATAGCGCCATTTACCAATCCGTGTCCAACGTTGATGTTTTTGCGTAACATAACTCTGGAACCTATAGAAATATTTAAAAACGTGACAATACCTCCTGTTTTATTGGGGTCAGTAGGTATGAACTCTGGTTTAGGCCGCTGTCCGTAGGTCTTGGCTTCTACTGACGTATCCACGGCCTTCACTTCGTACATACGGCAAGTTTTAGAGAGCTCGTTGGTCATTAAGGCGTTGTACTGATCCACTTGTTTCGTCGTAGGAAATATGCGCACGCACTCGCCATCTGCAAATGGACCAGTCAGTGGGACTCGACGACGATCCAGCACTTCGAGTTGCTGCATAGTAAGCTGGCCGACCCGCAAATTATTTAAAATGTCCACAAAAGTGTTATCATCTGCTTGTCTCATATTTTGCGGCAGTTCACAGAAGTTAAAGAGCTTCCATATGTCCACTTCAGCGTCTAAATGCAACGGTTGCTTGAAGCAGTATGCTCCGCCTGAAGATCTAGCAACTGGTGGAAGCTGCATCAGGTCTCCAAACAGTAAAACATTGACACCTCCATAATATGTGTCGTTTATTTTCATCTGCTGGAGTCTGAGGTGAACATTTCTGAGAGTGGTATAGGGCACCATTGAAATTTCATCGATGATGAGCCATTTTATGGTTTGCCACTTTTGCCTTTCTCTCTGAAGGCGTTCGCCAGTCAAGAGACGCATGGACTCAATCCTGCCTTTTTCAATTGGGAGGGCGAAAGTTGAATGTAAGGTAGAGCCCCCAATTAGCCTCGCTGCTACGCCAGTTGGCGCTGCGACAACTACGGCTTTGCCATTAATATCATGACTGAGGCGACGAATTTGTTCCACAACAAGTTTTAAAGTAAAAGTTTTACCCGTCCCAGCACCTCCTGTCACAAACACTCTCAATGGCTCTTCCTCGCAATTTGTAGACAACAACCGTTTGGAAATGGATCTGAACAACTCTCGCTGACAGACATTCAAGGACGCTACCGCTGATGTATACTGGTCGTCAGTCATACATCTTACCTCCGGCTCGTCAACTTCTTCAACAATAATGTCCTCATCCTCATCGACCAAAACTTGGTTTTGCATTTGTACGACACGGTTACCTCCACTAATGTCTGTAGATACATTGGGGTCATTGGCAAGATTTTCTGCAACAACGCGTGAAATCGCTTGCTGAATTTCTTGTTCCCATCTAGCCATTTCCTCCGCACTACGACCCTCTTGCAACGGTCTAATCAAATTTATTTTTGCATGGAAGGCTTCTTTAGAATTGCTATATCCTTCCATGAGCTCTAATTCAGATCGGAACGGGACATGAGCAACCAGGAGGGAATAATAATATCCTTCTGGGTCAGAATTCGGCGTATAGTACCTTGTACGTAATACAGCTGGACGATTGCGCTTTTTCATCCGTCCTTGGTTATCAAGCAAGTTGATAACTTGCTGTCGCGTGTCATCTTCCAGAGCTTCTTCGTAGGCATCGGCATCTTGGTCATCCTCAGAGTAATTGCAGCGTGTGACAGGCTCGTACCATATACTGAACTCTCCCAAGCTCAAGGCATCTAGTGAGAGCGGCCGCGACATGTACCTGTCAAATATATTTTTATAAGGTTCATTTGAACCATCATCTACCCTCAGCATCCGATATCTTAGCTCAGGAACACATGAATTTATGAAAACTACTTTTCTAGAGGAATCACGCATTTTAATGTGGCATAACCGGACCGCAGCCTCACATGCTGAGATTTCTCTGTGGGTTAAAATTGCACTTTGCATGGCAAACACTTGTTTCGCCATACCCCCACCCTTCTCTTGTACTCGTCTTATTGCTTCTCGAATACTCCTTGATACTTCTGCAGGCTCAGACTTTGAAATATATTTGGAAATATAATATGCTATTCCTGTCGCCGTGCCACAAGGTTGTATGTCCATATTTGCTTGCCACATGCGTAGCATTCGAGTATTATAATTATTTATAAGCTCTTCGCCTTCATTTCTCTTAAGCAAATAAAAGCGTCCTCCGTTCCTCATCGTTGCGTCCTCGTCCAATATACGTGATTGGTGCGCTATTGGCCTAGGAAATCCAAATCTACAATCATTGTTATTGTTTTTGTAACACGTATGAGTGTGATGATGTGTTTGTAAACGAGACACCAGCCTCCACAACTCCGAATCGTCGTTGGAGTCAGGAAGCGTACAAGAGACAACTCTATTCAAAAGCGCAATGCCCTCCTCACTATCAAATGGGGGCATATCTTCACACCATACTACCATGTGCACATGAGGACTTCCTCGAAGCTGAAATTCTATTCGCCACCAAAAATCTACTACGGGTCGGCAGAGAAGAGGGTCATTTCGTCGTTTCAACAAAGTGAAAAAAGTGTTTAGACGAAACATAAACTGTCGGCACAATGTTACCGGATATGATTCTACCAGACGCAATTTTTCAGCAAAAGTAATATCAGATACCGGGAAATCAGGGCGACCATCAGTTGCTAAGAGAGCGCGTAATATATCTGGCCAGTGCAAATCGTTACACGACAGTGTAATATAAAAATGTGGAGCTCCCAAATTTCGCACCATGGCCATTAAATCTGTAAATGCTTTATGCCAATAAGAATAAGTGCCCCTAATATTCCGCATAACAAGATGTACATTTTGAACTACGTTGGTAGGTTCTGCACCGCCTTGGCGCAAACGGCCACAAACTGAAACATTTTGTTGTGCTTTATACAGCTCCACTAAAGAAAGAGCAAAGAACAGGTATTCAATAGACTGAAATCTTTTTTCCTGACTCATAACTCTTGACTGGTAATAGTCAAGGGGCGTTATGGGCACTTGTCTGGGTTCTCTAAATCCATTTTTTCCATCGGGAAAAAGTTTTACCCAAGCCAATTCTTCAGCTCTTTCTTCACGGAGAGCACTTATTGGAGCAGCTGTTTTGCGTTTCAGCTGGCAAACAGGAATGGAGCGATTCGTATCCACATCTCCTAAGATTGTGTTTATGTTGGGCATGTTATTATCTATGGGAATGAGACTGGTTGTCACAATTTCGCCATCGTGTAAATTTGGTAGACTATTCTCACCAACACAGTCACTATTGGTGCCGACATAGCTATCGTCAATTACCGTCGAAGGTATCTCTGATACAGGTGGGGGAAAAACATTACTTACTGCCGTGACCGCGGTTATAGAATACTGCAGATCACGTCTTCGACGAATCTCCAGTACAACCAGAAGATGTCTGCACAGAGCTTCTTCAGTAGAAAATTTAATGATCATTGAAGTACCCTTTTCGCCAGCTACGAAGCCTTTAGGTCCCCTAGAATGCGAATCGAAAAGGTAACAGTCGGTATCGCGTTTAAATATAGCCACAGCGTACTCAGTCTGGCAGGTTACAATGCCAGATACGAATCTAGTAAAAAAACGCTGCACACCGTCATCTAAATTAGTAAAGTAGTCATTAGGCACCGCTTCGGGAGTAGTTGGTTTAATGAGTCCAACTACTACGTCGGGTTCGATGTGCACATTAATAGAAATATCAGCCACAGTTACACAAGGCAGTAATTCTTCGGCATTTAAGAAATTAGGCTTTTGTGTCAACTTCTCCATGCAGTCCTTAAAATAGTTGTCACCAGCTAGTAAAACCCTATCCAGGTCTGAAGAACACCACTCAGATATAGATTTTACTGACGAAAACGCAATTGCAGTGGCTGCATTAGCCGTACACTGTCGCTCGCGTGACTCTCCGAAGCGATCACTACCCTGATGAAAATGCCCCCTTAATATAGACCTATCGTTTGCGATTGGTTTAAAATGGCTATTTCTAGTTCTGTTGGAGGACTGAGACCGTTGCGTAACAGGTGTGGTGATGGTTTGCATAATACACTCATTGACCGTATTACTATCTAATGCAAAGTTGATCTGCACATTACGATACAAGTGATTGTTTGAAACGAGCCATTCGAGAGCTTTCTTTATTTTATCCATATCCATGCAGTATCTCCTGGTATAAGAGACATTCTCCAATGACTCAGCAACAATAGTGAGGCCAGCATTGGCAGCAGAAATTGGGAGCTGTTCTGACAGCTCTTCCACTTGCTGCGCGAAAAGAATGGCTTGGCCTTTAAATCCTTGCTGGCCATATCTTCCCCCCAAACGTACAACTTTAACAAATGGCCGAACACGTGATATGAGCCTTACCTCCATCTCATTAAGACATGCCAGCTCACAAGGTATTGGTACTACACGCATTTTATTCCAAAATGCATTAGGTGGAGTTTTATTTTTTAAAATACTATTGGCGCATCTGTTACAGCAAACAAATACGTCTGGGTGATCTTGTGGTAACACTGTTATGTTATTTGTCGCAGAAATACGACGTGTTTGCTTTTGATACAACATCTTTTCACAAGAATAGCATGTAATATTGGGAACTTGCTGTATAAGGTTTTCAAATGAATTAAAATCGTCATAAATCAGCTGCCTTCGGCAACGATAATTGCGTTGCATCCTAACGAGCCTTTCTTGTCTTGAACGAGGCGTCTCATATTCAAGCATCACCGCAGAGTGCTCTCGCATCTGTGTCAGCCTCGAATCACGAGAAGATGGTGACTCATGCTCACGCATTAAAGATGCGTGCTCTCTCATCTGTGTCAGCCTCGAATCACGAGAAAATAGTGACTCATGCTCACGCATTAAAGATGCGTGCTCTCGCATCTGTACCAACCTGGTATCCCGACAAGTTGGTGACTCACGATCACGCATTAAAGATGCGTGCTCGCGCATCTGTGTTAGCCTGGTATCCCGACAAGTTGGTGACTCACGATCACGCATTAAAGATGCGTGCTCTCGCATTTGTATCAACCTCATCTCACGACTACTTGGTGATTCTTCAAAGCGGCCCTTAGAGATTCGCAAACGATGTTTAGTTCGTCTACTTTTTTGTTCTGCAACAGTCTGTTGTTGAATCAAGGATGACTTATACTTAGAAGCTTGTTGAGATAGCTTTCGTTTCTCCTCCGTTGGAAGCTGAGAGTAATGTTGAGACATTCTCTCCCTCATAGATTTAAGTCTCTTTTCACGTGAACGCGGAGACTCTTTTTTTAGTTTATTAGCCAATTCACGAGCTTTCTTAGTTTTCTTCGAAAGAGGCATCTTAATAATTACAGTTAGAATTTACAAGAAATTACGGAAAGGTATATTTAAACGAATGAATCTGTTATTAAGTAGTAACAAGTACAATTTATAATATATTAATGAATCGTTACTACTTACTTATTAGATATAGTAATATTTATTAATCTGTATTTATTCTGTACTTAACAGTCTTTAAAGTTCAAAGAATAAGGAATTTCTAACCAAACCTAAGACACATATAAGTATAAACAAACAAAGATTACTGATAAATAAGAACAACGACTCGCCTAACAAACGACGTTCGTATTAAAAAATAGCTCGAGGGTCATTCGGCCGTTGAAAATCTTAACACCGCCATTCAGAAAATGGTATAATTTGCACAGCGCCATCTATTGAGGAGTTACCATCTCAAACATTTTATCGATAAACACTGTAGGTAATCTATATAATTAATATGTATTTTATACGACGTATTAAAGAAATTCAACTAACGATAAAATGTTTTTATTTTGTATGGATGACTAGATTTATATTGTTAACTATTTATATATTAATTGAAATTCAATTCCTTGTTCTTTATTTATTTGCACTTTCCTATGCTTATGTGCTACGTAAACTACACCATACAGTTACAGTATCAAAATTAGTTATATAATGCCATTATTATAATAAGACACATTTTTATAGTGTGCCTACAATGCCTTTTATAGGTATCTGGATTACAGAAATAATACAAAGAATATTTCTTTAATCCAGGAGGTATTTAGATAAGTTTTAATATTAACTATCCAACTGAATCACATAATACTATCAAAAGAAGATAAGATGTAATAATTATAATTATTATCAGATTGCTTATGAGTTATTCATTGTGATAGTTTACGTACATTGTGTTTACCGCTATTAGACGATAGATGGCATTGTGTTAAGGTTAAAAGATAAATCTAAATACATTGGCCGGTTGCGAATGATAATGTCGTAATAATTAACTAATTTGGGTGTTTGAGGTCTTGCATTAAATCTGGGGCAGCTTGTATATGAACGTATAAAAATATACATATACCTACATATTTATATGTGTGTATGTGTTGTATGTGATAATAATTTTTTTTAATTGTGTGTTTAATCGTATTAATATGATACAAATTTTAGCTTTTTGCACTTCTTCGAACTTCAGAATTTCCGTATAAGATGAATTATGACTTTCGCAAATATGATCATGAATTTGAAATTCGTACCTTCCAATACGCCTTCAACCCTAAAGATGACGGCCATCCCGCTAATGTTACGCGCGCGCCGACATATATTCATATATATACATACATAATAATAAAAAATGTAGGTATATAATATATATAGGTATATAAACTAGGCACTTCTTATTCATATAAACTTTAATGATGCTAAATCTCACACTCCTCCGAGCACGCAATATTCCTAATCAAAAGACATAGACCTTGCTTCACATATTAATACATAACTTAGATTATTCAATTGAATCACATAACGCTATTACGGGGAGATAATATTATAATTAAAATATACAGTACATATTAAATTGACTGAGCGTATCAAAAGTTATAACAAACATTCATGCAAGTTTACGTGCATTGTGTTTACCGCTATTAGTTGAAAGATGGCGTTGCCTTAAGCAAAAAAAAATAAAAAATATTTTTGCCAGTTCTGCATGATTGAAATAATAGTGTCATATATTTTTGGAATGTACTGGTCAAGTTCTAGATGATGGTCACATGCACAAACAGTTTTCAACAAACAAAATTTGGAGGCTGGTATTAATTAATGTATCACAGCTACCACATAACATTTTTGTTTTTTCTTTGTAGCCTATGTTACTCGCAATGATGCAAGGATTCTAACGATACCCCATATATTAAAATCGGTTCAGGCATTCTGAAGTTATGGTGGAATAAAGAAACTCACATACATACATACATACATAGATGAACCCTGAAAACATTACACTCCTTTTTTGGGCAGTCGTGTAAAAACAATTGATACTAGATGTTTGGATTTGTATAAGCTCTATGTTAAATTCTGATGTTTCATTTTGTTAGTTAGTTTTCATTATTTCTCGGTTTGAGTCACTTCTATATTAGAAGCTGATCTGATTGACAGAACGACATCATAATATAACTCCTCAAATAGGATGTTTTGGATAAACCATTGCCACGAGGCGCGAAATCCAAAATAAACATCTATTCTTACGAGGCCACATTCTCTTATGTGTTATGAACTCACATTGTTCTGCGTTAACTCGTTCATCGCTTTAAATATCTAGTCCTGGTAATACATAACCCTGGCATTGCCAGCAATGGATGTAGCGTCAAAGTTTATGCTCAGAATACACAATCTGCGTGCAACAGGAATAGGAGATTACATAATGGTCGTTGTTAGGTAACATTGTCACTCACACGGTATTGGAGTGAAGTATTTATGAGTCCCACATCCGAGGTTAATAATTAGTGTGGGGCCATACTCGTTACATCAATTAAAGTGTGTATTAATGAAAGGCGAGCTCACTACAGCTGTTATATGTAATCGGGTTAGTGTTCCGATAGTTTTCCAAGGTTTATATCAAGTTCTAAATCATAATGGTATTCGAAAACTTTAAGACATAAACATAAATAATCAGACACACGTTTTAATTATTCAACTTCTGATAAAAAATGGCATTCATCTGACGCCTTCCGTCATACTGTTTCAGACAGAATGTCAGTCATTTTTACAATGTTTCTAACCAGACTTCCTTCACTAGTAAACAAACATTTCATAAATGCCGTGATAGACGAGGCTTTAGATCAAAGATACTTTATTAACAGCAAGGTTATTCAACTATGACTCTTATTTAGTATAATTAAGGTTCAAACTTCGTTAAATTAGGTAAATCAGAATGATGAAGCTGAAGTGGATCGAAGGTTTGTGTAACGATGCAGATAAATTCTTCGATATGCTTGTGGTTTTATTAACATAAGTTCCTATATCGATTCTGAATCCATCAGACAATTCAAACGCTTATATACTGAGTTTATTTTATTTGTAGTATAGCTTTAGCCATAAATAATCTGAAATAGGTCGGAAATTCAAATTCTATTGAATTTAAGACAAAGAAAAGTTTGTATGTATACAGTACAAAGCTACAAAAAATGGTACTTCATGAAAGATTGGCCCTCTTACTTATAATATACAAAGGTCAGCTAACACAGCATTAAGTTTAATAACAGTAAATCCTTTGAACCTTGAAGTATCTCGCTATAACATAGCAAACCTTTGTCCACTAAAGCTGTAAAGTACCTACAAGAGAAACATGTTCATTAAATCAATATTAAATCCATAACAAGGAAATAAAGGGCACTTTATATGTATAGCCACTGTATTATTGATTAACAAACAGACAAATTGTTTCATATATGGAGAACTAACGCTAACAGTGGCCTTATTGTACCAGCATGCGTTTCAATTAAGGCTCATAACAGTAATTGGTGTCAGCATTCTACGTATAGTTCCGTCAATGTTAGTATAGTCCACTCTATTAAATGTTTTCATTTGCACTATTCTGTTCTGACGGAATTTGGAATTGCTACCAATTTGGTACTAGGTACTATATATTATATTCTTCTTCTTCTTCGTTATCACTCATTTATTATATTACGCTTAGTAAAATATTTCAGGAATTACTGTATTACTCTAGTTAGTGCTAATGTGTTACGCTGTTCACATTAATGCACATGTTCTACAAAATCGGCGTCTGTAAACAGTTCTGCTTTAGTTTTATAAAACTGTGTCAATAAACTTAGCACCTACGTAGTTAAGGTCAACTGTCCCATGTTGATTCCAAAAGATCACATATTTTTCCCAGAAAACGTCAAGTGAGTGCAGTAAGTAAATTTACATGAAAACTCGTTAAAATTCCCAGACATTTTGGCATTATACCAATGCCTTTAATACAGTTATAAAATGCTATACCCACGTTATAATTTTCCAGCTGTAACGTTGCTTGCAGTTTCCCTATCCTGATCAATTTGGCGGTGTATTAGTAATCTATTGATGCTGTTTCCGTAAACAATGTCGGAGTAAAATATCGAAGATTGAACAGACACTCATAGTTTGGTGAGGGAAGTAAATACTGGTACTGGCGAAGTGCCAAATATCATGACAGTTGAGACAAAGGTACCTAATTATTGTTCAACCAAAATGATGTACAATCTACGTGAATGTTGGGTTCCTAAAATAAAAGGTAGTACACATTTTAGTGGTTGGTTCATACATTGCGAAGTACTTATGCCGGTTTGTTTGGCTCCACGTTTTACGATTTACATTTTGTCAAAGTTTGTTTATACAGTTAAGTATCACAAATCTTTGTTTAGAATTATTAGTTGGCAACTTTTTTTGTGTGGCATTGACCTTATGGAAAATAACTTACTCTTAGATAAGAAGTACCCACAAACAAGTAGAGTAGGTGCAGCCGTCGGCTTGCCATCTCATGGGACTTATGATGAGCGGTAAAACGTGCGTGTATACTCATGTTTCTTTTGATAGAAGAAGAATAATACTTCTGCCTACCTATTCGGGGATTACAGGCGTGATTGTGTGTAGAGCACAAAAAAACGAACTCCAAATAAAAATTAGTCGATATATTAATCCAATTATATTAACTACGTTGTTGATTACCACACCGTTAAAAATTGCTTCATTGTATGTTAAGTTTTTTAAAAATTCGTTGTCGTATTCATGAATATAATTTGTGTCATTCATACAAATTCACTCCACGCGTCGGTTCGACGACATCGAACACGTTTTTCTTGTTATTGTAATGGCTTGCACTAATTTATATTGCACAAAACTAAAGAGAATAATAAACCAGTCACATTGTCAGTCACATGAGCTATTCATTTAGTCTGACTACAATTCTCAGACCGTTTTAATTGGCCACTTACTAGTATTATGAAGAAAATGAAAGCACGCTTTGAAACGATTCATCTTGCAACGTGATTTAATTACGCTGGCTACACTTAAAATGGCTATTACAGTTTATTACGGCTATTTTTGCCCAATGCTGAAAATAGGTAATTTATTTCAAGTACAATCATTTCAAGGTTAGCTTGTGCTATCTGAAATGAAAGGACAATAAACATCCTTTGTCAATGAACTCACGCTTGCTCTTATTTGTTTTTGTTTGCAAGAAGCAATGTAATTCAAAAAATCAAGCAACTCGTCTTAAACTTAGAACCACACAAGTCGGTGAACTGAATTTGCAACCTGACATTGTATACTTTAGATATTATCATGTCAAGCTTGTATGAAAGGGATATGTTTATGAGATGAATAGCATGACTCGATAATCGATTATTATTATGTTATCGTAAATCCGTTTTTCACTATTTTTGTTGCATAAGTGGCTTAGATAAACCCAGCTGCAGAGGTCATTCACAGATCGATATAAATATAAATCAATATTATGCTTAAGTAAAGGCTTAGGTATGATAAATAAATTGATAAACAAAGCTATTTGATGTTGAGTACTATATTGTATGGACCAGCCCCCTTACCATGAACTCTTAAAACAGGACAGTTTACGTTGTGGAAGCGGGACGCCGCATTACACTGCACATAGCGGCGTCTCGCTTTTACATAGTAAACTGTCCTGTTTTAAGAGTTCATGGCAAGGGGGCTGTGCGCGTATCATATAGCTCTCAGTGTCAATGATGCGGAAACAAATACAATACACTGTTTTTGACAAAATCTTTATACACCGGATTTATTTTGTACATGTGCAGGTTAAGGAAAAACTTCACACAAACCATAATGCATTTGTTTTGGTAAACTTAAAAACATAAACAGAAATCATGAATATCGCAAAAAACATGTAAACAAACGGCAAGTTCCTTGTGTTATTATTTGGCATGATTCGCAAGAAAGTACTATAATGTGTTTTCAATAAGTCTATTTTAACATGCCGAAGACGCGCAATATATTGCTGCTTGAAACTGTCCAGAGAATATCAAGTGAACAATTAAAGACGGTTTGATTATTTTCACAAGACGAAAAAAGATCTGACGAAGTTCTACGCAGTGCGATGTTTCAGGGAAGAATTTTGCTAGCGGATAGTTTAGTGAAAACGTTATCTTAGAATTTACTACCGCACTGATAATAACAATAACAAACGTACACTGAATCAACTTTTACGGTTCACCTGTATTTTGTGGCCAGAACATTTCTCGTAAATGTTTGTTACTTATTGATGAACACATTTGGGTTTCCCCAAAGGTAACTCCTATAGGTATTCCTTAATTCTTTGTAAACAACGCAATCTACTTATTATTATTATAAAGATTACAGTGATAATGAGAGAATGCTGGTCATTGTTATAAATAGTCATGATCTTAAATTGTCACTCGATAAGGTTTTGATATCCTTATCTAAAAGGCCGAAGCAGTTTACATAATTTAAAATATTACACTTGACAAGGGTCGTGAAATTTGTCGCCAAGGATATTGCAATGATAGTGTACAAATATTGTTGAAATGCTTTTTTAACGCGCTTAGTGAATACTAGGATAGAATAGGTTTTAGACGATGATGTATCGTACCATGTAGGTGTGGCATATTGTTGATGAAGACAGTGTACTGCGTAACATGCAGTTGCCAGGAATATAGTGTTTTTGGATGATTTATTATTACTCTTTATGAGGAAGCTTATTTTAATGTGATTTACCTGTATCATATACCATATATTATTATTATGTAAGTCGTACTATGTATTTCCATTCTACGTGATACTACATAAAACAAAACAATGTTTATTATTTTCGTCACATCAAACAATTGAATTTTAATACTATTGTATCGTCAGAAATACGTGAAACCGTAAATAAATTCAAATGCATACGAAGGATTTACAGTTATATTTATATAAAATGTATAGGTACCTACTATATTAAGGCAGGTCGATAATTACATTCGTACACAGACATTTTATTGCGGATATTAGTCGTAATATTAAACGTGAAAAATTTATGTGAATGGTACAATTTGATTTTAGCTATTAAAAGTACGTACTACGTTTCGTCATCTATAAATAAAGACGCATACCGTATTTGACTTAGGTATAGGTATCTTGAAGAGTTAACAGTGTGTATACTTAGTTTTATTTAAAGCTGTTTTATTAAGCTCAGTCAGGGTCAGGGTTTTAAAAATATACCTACATTATCAATTTACCCATTCAAGAACATCTGTCAACAATTTTAGACATTTCAATATCAAATTCGCGGGTAACGTTGGAGGTCGAATTTTATTTATCCCAATGATATTCGACACATTTATACATACTATTATTTGTGTTTTCTTTAACATCACTTTCTGCAAATAAAGTTAAGCTTAAAAACTGCATCGATAGAGTTCAAAATGTAATAGTTATTTGAATTATCATAAATGAATTCAGTTTGTTTGATATTTATATGGTGTATGCCTGTCCTTGCTATGACACCACTGGCCTACTGACCTCAATGTCTAAAACTAAACAATTTTGTTGTCGTTGTTAATATATAGCGCGGTGTCCTCGAGTTTGCTAATTTATAAACGTCACGGAATTCGGAGGGTTCGGTTTATAAACTCCCTACATTCTGGTATTTCTCTAACAATTCTGAAAACTTCAGAACATCTGATATCCAAATGAACTTCGTATTTCAATATCGTGTCTTGTTGTGTCTCGTCTCAAATGGGAGCTACAGTTACTTCGACTACAATACAAATACAATCCTACTACAATTTTAACTGATACACTATGTTTTTGTACGTTGTTTCACGCAATCCAACCGACAGACAGCTATGTTTTGCAATTATTAAGTGTTAAACGATAGTCTGGACATGGTTAAGCCGTATTGCAAGTTTGGTAAATAATGATAACTATGGTATTTATAAAAAAAACGTTGCCCAACACTACAATTTCTCCTGTATGGTGGGTGCGTTTCACAAAGATGTGATATTACATACACAAACACCCAGACTCGGGACAAGTATCTGCGGATCGCACAAATGTTTGTCCCGTACGGGAATTGAACCCGCAACCCTTAGCGCACGCGCCCTTACCCTTTGCCACTGCGCCGATCGGGTTGTTTGTAGCTATTGTAAGAAAGGAAGGTAATAAGTATTATTAAGGAAATAATTTTGTCACTTGTTTCGGGTTTGTACAAATCCTCTAAAGCCCTTCATGGCCTTCATTCAATTTCCCTGACACTTGTATAAAACAACGTTAATTACCTACACCGTTAAAACGTACAGTCGAGGAGATACTCAAGGTTAATACATCCTCTATTATGCACTCCACTCGCGTCTCGAAGCGCCGGCTAGACGCTTGAGAAGTCACGAGCCTAACAGAGACTTTACCTGATAAAACAATTAATTAGTTACACCGAGGAAAAGAAGGTAACAGCACTGATCTGCTCTACAATCATTGTTGAAATCTAATAATAATTGAACTAAGTACAAGACATAAAATTGGATAAATATATAATCCATGTTTATGGTAGTGGCAGACCCAAGTCTCCCGATAAACTTTTGTAGAACGATTTTTTGTCAGCATCCATTGTGATTAATCTTTTGAGCGCCACGGTCACAAAGGTTTTGTGCCCTCCACGCTACAATTTTATTAAAAGACAATATTTAATCGTATAATTTATTAAAATTATTGTTTGTTATTAAATTACAAAATGTTACGATTCGATATTGTCTTATAATAATGTTATGGCGTGGAGCACGGAAACGTTTATCTTCTATACAAGACGTGGTGCTCAAAAAGTTAATAGTTACAAATTGGTGTACCATGATTAATTACTGACCCTATAATCCTCCTGGACAGAAATATGTTAGTACCCGATCAACTAGACGTTTATCTACTCTATACATGCTTAAAGTGACACTTTATGCCGAGACATTCGATTTACATACACATATGGTGCCAATTATATGTTATGCAATGATAAACTCGTGCTACCCATTATTATTTCCATAAAAAGGAAATACATTTTCCGTAACCTATATTTATGTTCCGATAGCCCGAAACAATTGAATGAGAGTCGTGATCGTGAACAACAACTTTATTGGGCAGTTTTAGACAACCTACGCAAATCGCATTGTTGCACTATTTCAATTATGATGATGGAAATAGATGAGTGAAGCATTTAGGTGCATACAACGTCAAATTGTTTACCACTAAAAATATCAGTTCCCACGTCACTGTCGTCGATGACGGTAATAATGATGTGTTTCGGATTCGGTATTGCGGATTAATTGTTATTTGGCTTTTGACCTAATAATTCCATTTTATTAAGTACATTCTTATAAGTTACTGTTCAATTTGCTTCAAAAACAAGACATTAAACCTAATCCTCAAGGCTGACTCGTATTCCCTGAATAATATTAGCGTCGTCTGCGAATAGCTATGAAGAAAATTACCCTTTGACCGCAGACTCATTACAGCATAGTCAAACGAATCATGCTCAAGTATCTTCATCACTGCACGAAGAATATTTAGTGTTGCGCAATCCAGATATTATAACCTAAAGTGTACATTGAGCGTTTGTAGTACAACGTTGTTTTCACATCACTCGGCCCCAAGGCTGCGGTGTCAGCTGACCAGGAAGAACAGCAGCGATGCACAGCGTTTTATTTATAGCTGTCGTGTCTCAGGGGGCGGGACTCTTGCGTCGTTTTCACACAGGTGCAGTTCTTTGCGCAATGGATCGACGAGCGATGTGACGTCACTAATGAGGATTATAATACGCAATTAATGCTTAGCTATTGCGTTGTTGATAGTAGTACCTACCCATTATGAATCACTCCGATTGGAGATATAAAAATACTAATATCAGATATTGATCTCGAGGCTATGTATAAGTCGGATGTTTCGTAATTAACTAAACTTGTAAGGCCCTACAAGATCAGATTGCTAAATCAATGTATTTCTATAAACGCAATTACGATATCGGAGAATTTCCTGATGAAAAACAATTAATTCTATAGAAAAGGAACAAACAATAGTTGAATGCAAGCCGCAAATAATCTTTTCTAAGAAATACTTATCTGAAAAGTACAATATTGTACCGTGAAGTAGTTCTAAGCGACAAATACAGTGTACAATGTACATAGTGATAATGTCACGAAGTTTCAGTGGTCGCCATTATTCTACACCCATACGCTGTCAAGACGATTCTAGATCGCTATCCATGGAAAACACTGAAACTAATTGGTCAATTAACTATTATTCTAAAAACATGTTCGGTCTTTATGTTCGGACTAGAGTTTTATGGTTACCGTGACTAAATACTACAAAAGATTGACGTTATTGCTGTAGTATATCTATTTCTTACCATTGGTATCAACACAGTATGTCATTCTAACTTAATGCTAGGAATTAAGCGTAAAGACTACAGCTATTAGCTTAAAATTCGCGTTATACAAGGCTCTTTTGTTAAGAACATAGTTACTATGACTATTGTTTTATGTTGTAATTTAAATATTTTTCACGAATGTCTTGACCAAGCAGTCGTATTCTCATAGAGTCAGCTACAAAAATAAATAAGCACCAGACTATTTTAATAACTTTGTAATATAGTTATATCATCATCACCGCGGTCACCGTCTAATTGCAGGATGAGATTTTTTTTTGTATCTAGCTTCCGATTATAGTTACGTAGGTAGGTACATAATAAATTACTCGGTATTAATACGATTGCATCTCAACGTCATCATCAAAGGACCACGAAGGCTTTATCGTATTTATTTATACTTGTCATTGCTACGCCAAGGATAAGGTCACCCAAATTGATAAAGCAATGAACTCAGTATTTGTTTATCAACTGATAAGATAACATCCTAAAATCTGAATGACAATTGTTTATACATATATCTGATTGTAAGGAAGGATTTTTCAACGATTCGTCGTTGATAAGATTGTGATAATATTATTTCGTAATGTATTTTTTTCTACGAATTCGTGGTAACGTGGAAAATTTCTTACGTCTCCTTTAAATACGTAGTAACATGTTTGTGTAAATATTTTTGTTTTCAAAAACAATATTCTAGTATTGAGACGTAGTAGCTGACATGTTGTTCTTTACACTATTTTCTTTTCGTAAAATTTTCAATTATGGTACCTATGTCTTTGTTATTTATTCTCTTTGTTTTCATGATGCTGTATGAACTTTGTACACAAAATAAAAGAGTTTGCAACAGTATTTCGTTGTATTCTTATTGCTGGTGACAATCTTTACCGTCATTAGTAGTACCTGATACTCGTATAATAAAATGAAATGATAATTAACCTTTTAAATCGATTAAACGTCTCCTAAGTTCCTCTCTAATACCTATACCAACAACTTATTCATTGACATTAAATAGACAGCGAGGAACATTTACTAAACCTTAAAAATTAAGAACGAGTGTAAGTTCAATCGATATCAAGATACCAAGAAAATTTTAACATAACAAAGTCAATGAGTTTCCCAAGTTTAAGGTCAAGGTAAAGCCGACCTTGGGTTTACCTGAACCGTATGACTGAAAATATATTTTATTTTCAAGGGCACTTAGTACAAGCAAGTGTTAATTAAATAAAGACTACTTCCACAGGCAGGTAGGTACTCTGCCTAATTATAAACACGTAATCCGATTGAAACTTGCAGTGTGACTCGCTCACGGTAATTTACATTATCCAAGACGATCACTTTACATAACATTTTGTTCGAGTATAATCTATAGATGTTATGAAGGTAGGTACCTATATTACTTACTTTTACTTTGAGATCGTTCTCAAGATCAACCCGATGAGAAATAATGCTGGGTCTGGGATTCAATTTGTAAAGGAAATAAATAAAAATGGCTGTTCGCATTAAACATCAGACTTAAAATCCCCTTGGGTTTTTACAAAATTAAATTTTAATTGATGTATTCAAAATTTCTGGTTTAATCATTTTTTTGCGACTCATCTAACAGGTGAGTCGTCACTTTACAGTCTTCGGGTATTTGTTAAATGGTCAAGCAAAGCATTACATTGTTGTTTCCCTCATTCGTAAAAAATACGGCTTAGTCCGTGTTAAACAAGGCAGTAGCTGTGTACAATGTAGGAATAAATTATTGGTTTTATTTTAGCTAGTCTTAGGACCTAAAGAACCGTCAGTGGACTCGTAAATAACTCGGGATAGTTAATATGATCTACATTACTAACAGAAATATAATGGAGTACTCAATCTTACTGCGTGAAGGTAAATCTATCAACGCAATCGAGTACAAAGGATTCTCTTCAGAATGCCCAATGACGACTGTATCTAAACAAGATATGCATTTTAATGAACATCTTTGTATCTTCCGTAAAATATACACCTGCTTTGTCTATTGTTGAATGCCTGATGTCTATTGCATATTTAGCTAGTCTTATGTTTGAGCTTATACAATAATATCTAGAACTGATCAAGACATTTGATTATCAAAAATATGGTGGAATACTTCTGAGGTTTTATTTATAGACGTTACTAAATGGTTTTGTTTTCACTTTTAACTCATGGCTGGCACACACTCGGCTATAAAATGTAGATATGATTATTTCAACTATCGTCATGACATCAAAAAGATTATTTATTAAAAAATGTTCCATGTTACTGAAATTGTATTACTCCGAACAATTATTACTAATTTATAAAGATAGATATCAGCAGTTGACGTTTACGCTCGTATGATTTTTCAAATAATACATACGTAAGCTATATACTACATTTCGTAGGAAAATTTTGTTTTTACCACGGAAAAGTAATTTAAAACGTATGTTAAAAGAGACTGTGACGTAGGAATCCGTCGGCAGCGTGGGCGCAGCTTCGTCTGACTCTGTCAACTGACACAGCTACAGTCACGTGATCAGACTCAATTACACATAACGCACCATCGTCATGTCATTGAAAATATTTTTTAAAGCAACACCACGCCAAACTAGCCCTTAAGCACATACTGTATAGAACAAAAATTCCCGATTTGTTGTCACAACAACTTTGCAACTAATGACAACTGCGCAATTCGCGTCGTAGCATCGGAATTTGGTGAGCCTAAGATTTGTGTAAGAATGAACAATGAGCGTGACGTACTAATACGATCTTGAGTATTTTCTAAGAATTTCGTAACCTGTGCTTTGTGCTAGTTTAATTTATTGTGACACATTACAATAAATAAACTAGCTTTAGGCGCATCATATCTCTGAAAAGAGTGGCGCTGTGACATGTTCCAATTTATCATCAAGGCAGTTTTTCAAGCGCAAACAATCTCATTTTATTATATGATATATCGTTAACCTAGATGTGTTAGAAAATGGCCCATACGATATTTTAATTTGACAAATAATAAATTAGTGTCTACATCAAACATGGCAAATAAAATTTGGTTTATCGGAATTTCGATCAAAGAAAGCTATGACAAGTATTTTCGTACTGGCTGAAAAGTTGATGTTAGCGGAACTTTTAAATGTAAAATTTATGATGCGCTAATTATATAAGCCTTGTGGTATGATATTTAAATATTTTCTATCTAAAGAAACTCTATATTAAAATGCAAGACAGGCAGATTAATTGTAGCTCGAAGAAAAGGATAATTTATTTCTTTAATTGTATCACTATGCTACTGGTAAAACAAATAAATCTTTGATAGATTTCAAAGCGCTTTTTACAAGCATCAGGAGTTTATAATTCATACTAAAAGTTAATTGGTTTATATTTCGAGATTGCGCAGTTATCAAGTACATAGTCTGGGCTATAAATCATTTAACCATAATGATACAGTACAAATCGTGTGTATCATGTCACGTGCGCTGAATAATAAATGTTGATATGGGTGAAGGATCACGCATAGTAGACGGATCAATATTTTTAAGGTGATAACATTCAAAGTGGTTGTGTAGACTACACTGTAGGGTACTGAGACCTTGGCAACGACATTCCCTTTGAGAACTGCTCTTTGATCTACTATTATTTTATAGGAAACGATGGTGACGCTATTTTCTTGTATTTTTTGGGCCAGGTTTATGATAAACACTTAATTAAATTTCCGCTTTACAGGGTCACTTTACGGGGTCGATAACTACCAGAATCACCAGTACTGATCTTGGATTTCTGACCCTGACCTTTTACGTCATAAATTGATACTAAATCATATTGTTTACGGTTGTATTTTGGAAACGGTAATTTTTGATACTTACCATATTTTGTGGCACATTAAAATGTGGGAGGTCGGTTTTTGAGTGCTTTGAAACCGGAAAACATTAAGAAAGTATTACATTAATTTTTAATGCAATTCGAATTATTTAAAACTTGAATATTTTATATGGGATTGCAATATAAGATTGGCATAGTAACAAAGATGGTAGCAAGGTTGATCGCTCAGGTTGAGTCCGTGTACTGAGATAGTGCCACTTGGAGAGTTTCTTGCTCCATTGACTTTAATTAATAATAAATAGTATAGTAGATGTAATAAACTCGGGAAAGGCGCAATATCAGTAAATTAAATCAAAACGATCGGAGTTTCAGACAGGAAATCGGCTACAAAAGATGGACGTAAAGGCTAAACATAATATTAGAAACGTAAGCATTGCACATTGATTGACAGAGAGACAAATCAAAGGGCTATTTTTATCTGACATCGACCGGGAGGGTGGGCCTAGTGTTGGCGGCCATTGCTGACGCAGAAAGGGACCTTCAGATGAATATTTTAGTGTTTAATTTCTATGTAGGTTGGTTTTGACTGCGCGGTTTTAATCAATATTTCAGTGAGGTGATGGGGAATAAACAGATGCTCTACAGCTACCGCTTCTAATATTGCCTTGAAATATTACTTCTTCGGTAATAAGGGTTAATGAACGTATTAAATATTATGTACACAGCTTGTAATTCTTGTAAGATAGTATTAAACATAAAATTGTGAGCCAGAATGATTCACCTCGCGGCTTTTTAAACCTTAATGCTAGAGCCCAAGATGGGACTCTACAATATGTATTTTGCGCTTTGTATACAATTAAATTAAACATACATCTTACTTCTCTTCCACTAGTATTAATATTATAAAACATATTTAACATAGGTAAAACAATCTGCGCCTTGAAAAAAATATGTTGTGTTGATTAAAAATTTCCTAACAAATATTTTCGTTATCGACGACATTGAATTATTTTCCATAGATAGGTAGGTTTTTACCGAAACTTTAATTTGACACGCTTTGTAAATAAACAAACGTGTTTACTACAGGCGATAAGAGTTATTTTTATTAAAGTACTACGCAAATGCAAATATGTTTTTTATTTTATCTTTTTGTGAACTTGTAAACATTTTGTTTTTTACACACATTGTTGCGTTACTACATCAAGATGAGAATAATTCATACCACATTCAATGGAAAACATAAAATTTTATAAATTCAACAAAATTATTGAAGTATGTTAAATACTTCGCGCCGTGTGGTATCCGGCCTAGAATTGACCACCCCCTTTCCTCCCGTGGGTGTCGTAAGAGGCGACTAAGGGAAAATTCAGAAGATGGGCAGCAGCGTCTTCTGTAACTTCACCACCAATACTGCGATCCCCAAGCCGCTTGCCAAGCGTGGGGATTATGGCAAACCCCCCCGCTTAAACGGGGAGGCCTATGTTCAATAGTGGACGTCTTTGGCTGATGATGATGATGTTAAATACTAAAACTAAATGTTTTACATCAGTAATTGTTATATTGATTCGTAATTTTTTGCTTTCTACTGTGTAATGACTAAAGATTAAGTAAATAAAGTAAGGAATCGGTGTGCAAATATTTACTCTGTACACGAAATTTATTTTTAGCTACCTAAGGCCAAATATAATATAATTTAATGGTAATTTATAACTATCCACACAACTTGTTTTGAATCAATGACGTTCTTTATCTATTAATCAAAATTATCTTCCCACATCGAGTATGTAAGAAAACCAATTTGTTTTTATTAAATTGCATATCATATCACCTATTCTTAATAATACCTACATACTTTATTGCGTTTCTTTTTCCCAACGCTCTGCTTTATTAGAACTAGTTCATGTTTGACTCACCTGTCCCAAAAAGCTATTGGGTTAACGCGCAATACCTAATCTAGGTCTATTTGCAATCAACGATACGATACCGATACGTAATCGATAAAAAATAGGGCATCAAACTATATTGCCATGATAGCACTTAATGTGTCTAGGAAAATATATTATGATCTATTTACGAGAGTTAAAATGTTGATACAAACCGCAACTTAGGAACAAGTTTAATAATTAATCCATTAACAAAATTATAAAAATAATTGCCATTTACACTGAATAATAATTGACGCAGTATATAATTTATTAGAATTTTAATTTGACAGTATTAGGCACGACAGTTAATGACGAAAAATCGAATTGTGTCGTATATGACGTCAGTATCAAAGTTTCATTTAATTAACGAATAAATTACGTTAGACGGGTCTGTAAACGCGGTGGTACATTTGCGAAGATAATTGTGTAGTCTGTTTTAATTTAATTTGTTAAAAATGTAAACAATATTTACATTACTTACTTTTTAATAAAAAAGGTAAATATAAATTTGACGACCCGATTGGTGCAGTGGCTAAGCGATTGGACTGCTGCGCTAAGGGTTGCGGGTTCGATTCCCGCACGGGACAAACATTTTTGCGATTCGCAGATATTTGTATTTATATATTTGTCCCGAGTCTGGGAGTTTGTGTATGTGATATTATATGTTTGTGAAACGCACCCACGATACAGGAGAAATTCCTGGTGTGGGAAACAAAAAAAAGTTTTAATTCATTTAATCATAGTAAATTATTCACCAATTGTGATATACAATAAAATCATTTTACATTAATAACTTTTGTAAATATACAGATTTTACTTTTGTACATATAACAGAGTATACTAGGATATCATATTGGTGATATTGTATATCGTGTCGGTACCTGGAAAAGACGAGACCGATCACGGTGGCAGACGTAACACAGATATTAAACCCCTTACCACGAAACGTTTCACTTGATTTGTGATGACGGCTATAAGCATTACTCACTGAAACTGTTGTACATTAGAGTCGTCTACCCTGTCAGTCATCTCAAATTTGATCGGTTCATTAGAAGCGGATGTTAGACCTGTAGGATGTTGTAAAGTACCTCTTGATAGGTAACTTACCTACTGTAAACGTTATAATTGTATGTACGGTAAATGTAAAGGAATTCTACTAGAAGTAATAAGGTTTATATAATGAAAAGAAGAAGGCTGATTATTGTTAAAAAGCTGGTTATTTAAAAAGGCGGAGAACATCTAATATTTACATCTACCTATATTGTAACCTCTTTACAAAAGATCGTTCTTGAACTCAAACTTTTAAAAAGTTAACAATTTTAAAGCCTGCTACAAACAAAACAATGGTACATAATGCAAGCAAACATTAAGTTTTTCTTAATAACAATATATCCAAACGCATCTTTAAGTCCATGACATAAAAATCAAATTAGCTTGAACGACAGTTTATTTTGCAACATAATGCGATGCATGCAATGCGAGCGATACAACGCACGCAATACTCAAGGCGTTTACGATTAACGTACATCCGAATGTACGTAAACCGTATAAGTTTATCTGTCTTATTGTTTTCTTCGAAGTCAAATAAACCGTCCGATGTTCCGGCAGACGGAGGGAAACTCGACGAAGACAGTTTTATTATTTTCATGTGGTTTGAAGACGAAAATATCTTCCGTTAACGTATGAACGTCGGGTTTTTGCGATTACGCCAGTGACAAGAAAAGCGCAAAACAGTAGCACCCTGCATAAGTAGAGGTACGTCTACATATACCCCTAAATACTGGTCTTTAATTGCACTTTTGCATTGCATTACAAAATCAATCCATGAATCTAGTGTACATACTAATAACATTGTTTCTAGCATTACCTTGCATCAGTCTTCACGAGTTTTTTATAACAAAGTGCTTTTAACATGTTTCAGCTACTTAAGTTAGAGTCATTTTATATCACCTCTGCTATCGGTGCGTGATTTTACCACTGCTACAATAAGTTCTTTTAGCAGCAAATGTCTTTCTTGTATCATTTTCAACATCTATCTTCTTGGCTCTGCTTGTTTTCAATGAAATATCATTTATTATGTTAATTGTAACATATATTTCTTTATATACATTGTTGTTACAAGTCAAAAATCTTATTTTTCTTATTATATGATTGATGAACAAGTGTATGCCTCTGACATGGCTTTAAACATCGTTGAAAAATCCCTCAGGTGTGCCGGTTTCCTCACGATGTTTTCCTTAAAATAATAATAATGATTTCCTTAATAAAAATTGTATTACAGTGGTAGATGTTTTATTGTTAATTTTAGCCAAATTTTGGCAGAGAAAGTGCGCCGGGTAATGCATGTAGGCGGACGACCTGTGTCACGTCAATTAGTACATTGTTGTCTTTGAGACGTATGGAATGAATACATCTTAAGGCTGCTATAAACCTCTTTATGGGTCATATTTTTTTAACTAGCTTCTTAAAACACGTGTTGATACAGTTTTAACAGTGTTTTCATCGTGTCATATTAAATAGATGAACTACGTACAATATGAAGACTTTCTTCTCCATACATTATTACGTTAAGTTATTATATATATACATTATTACTACCCATATTAAAAACACACATATTCCATTAGTGTAATGTTTACATTTTAAACAGGTCATTCCCTCTATTTCTTCATTTCACCGCAATGAAACAACGTTATCAATGTGCAGTCCGAACCTGTAATTTCAGAAATAATTTGTCAATAATGAAACCATTGATGAGCAGGTATTTTAAAATTTCTGATGAAATTAACTGTTTCCACTGAAGAAACCTACATGTTTTTATTTTAACACCTTTATTAACGTCATGTTACACGAAGCTCACGTTTTCTGCGTTTAATTTCTTTTCAGCATCACATGGTTTACGTTACTCGAGTAATAAAAATCTTTCGTAGCCTTTACGTAAACTGTTCAAGATATTATAACACTTAGTTACGCCTAATATTGTATGTATGTAAGTACTTCACATTATACAGTATGACTCAGTAGGCAGCGTTAGAAATGCTTTGCAGTAATAGATCAGAAACACGTGTTAATTAAACATATCTCTCTTTATTCACGCGATGATTATTTCCTGCGATTACATTGGGAAAGGTAGAATAATCGCCGGAATCGTGTAGGAGTGTGAAAACAACGCTAAGTAATATCTCCGGATTTCATTTATACAGCTGATTATTGATTTTGGTCTGATTAGTGGCAATAGGATATCGATCTATGACATTGACTTGTATAGATAATCTTCCTAATAAAGGATAACCTTTCTATGGTTACGCGGATTACCTACAAGCGAGGTTGTATTTAGTTATATCGGTGTTTACAAATATCATTCCACCGTAGATATTAGTTAGCAAGTAAGAATGAAACAAACAAAAACCGTTCTAATAAGTTTTTTACTTGTATATTAATATGTTAAAAGCTTAAAAGGCATAGAGGGATCCTTTACAGCAAATCCGTCAACAGGTTCGTTTACCACCGAAGTCATAAAATTTAATTAGGCCACACGTGTACGCAACATCGGAAGGGACGGTGCATTTCGAGACTGGGTTACCAATGACGTCAGAAGCGCCCTACATCTACTGCCAGACTATTTTGGTTGTTTTTTTTTAGAATGCATCTCCGAATGCATTTTGGTCTAAGAATGTGTGACGCAAAATGAGAAACAGTATATTATTTGCTGTAAAATGTTAGGAAAGATTTATAAAATATTCTTTATTCTCCATTGTGGATTGAATAGCACATCCAAGCACAGAATAGTTGACTGTAACAATATAATGAATATTTGTTTGTTAAGGATCGAATCAATAAAATTATTCGATATTTGTTGCTGATGTCAGAAACGTGAAGGCCTACAGTCATTTAATTCCCCTTTCTGATAAGTACAGTATTGTTGTGTGTTCGTTTTACAAGTTACGTGATGTGGAACAATAGAGAAAATCTGAAAAGGTCACAGTAAAATGGCATTTCACGGTACTCTAGTTTCATACGTTTCATGCATACACCTATATATTTAGTTGCGTGCCTATATATTTAGCGGTAGCTACTCCCCTTATGACGTCAATGCTGACATTTGGGTCTCAGTGTGTGGCAAGCGTTTCTAGTCCAATAGCCATTTCTCTTGAATTATTGCTAATAAATAAATTGTCACGACTCATAACGACTCGTTGTCGTGAACTTTTATGAAACTTTGAATTAGATATGTTATAGTTTACCAGAAAAAATATTTGTTAAAACTTTGTGAAAATGGGTTTTGTTAAAATTAAATAAACATAGAATTAGGTGTATCTTATGAAACATGAGAAGGACAAGCTAAGGTGGTTATTAAAAACCAATTAAAGTAGAGTATTTGTAGAAAATCATGTATCTAGGATGTGAATAAAAACAATTCATGAGGAAACAAGTGTCGAAGGACCGTTGAAGCTTATATGAAACTTCAAAAATAAAACGCGTTTATGGATAGAAAAGTAAACATTTATCACACATCAAATGAGAAATATAGAATTGACAACTTGACAGATAACAACACAGTTGTAATCCGCCAGGGTAACACAATTGTTTATTGAACAATCCATCTGTTTGATTTAACGTCTATTTCAGTTGTTATCTTGAAAACTTGTTGGATGGACATCAACTACAAATAATTTTTAACATTTCTTTTATTTGTATTTTTTTTAAATATCCTATGTTACTTGCAATGTTGCAAGGATTCTATCGACATTCCATACATCAAAATCGGTTCAGGTATTAAGAAGGTATGGTGGAATCAAGAAATGCACATACATACATGAACCCTGAAAAAATTACACTCCTTTTGGGCAGTCGTGTATTAATCTACCCTGTGCTCTATTAAGTCTAAGAATATCAACAATGTTGACTGTCAGTATTTGTAATCATTTTAGTTGCTCCCATTACATTTACAACTCAAACAGACTGTCTCAACAAACACTAGTGTCAGTTTGTCCATCAAAACATAAAATACTAACAGTTAGTTACAACCGCAAATTGTAAAAGCGGATCAATGAAAATTAAATAAATAAAGTAGTTAACGGTTGTAAGTGTAACGGTCCTTTTAGTTAAGGGGCTAACAAACCCACTACATAGGTGCAGTATTTTAGTTTGACATAGAAACAACAGACGACGATAAAATAAGAAAGAGATACGACTCTTCGGGATTGTTGAGACTCGAGACGAACGTTGCAAATGTGTCTGTGTACGAAATTAACGAGAGGACCGTTTTATTGTGAGTCAGTGACCGCTAATGAGACACACAAACAAACAGGTGAACAAACTTGCAAACACTAAGAATTGATTTGATGAATCGGAATCGGAAGTTACCGAGTTGCATTTGATTGGCAATCGATTTTTGTAATTGATTTGATGGATTTACAAATCGAAATTGTAACATGCTCAAATTAGACGCATCTTTGATCGTAACGATTGATCGTTTGATGTGTTCCACATGCACAAATAGCGCCAAAGCTGTTGTAACAAGTTATTTTTTCCGATTCTGATTTATGTTTTATGTGTGCCAAGATTACCGCAGAGAGATATCGTATTTATCTGGAATAAAAACCATATAATAGTTACGAAATAGTATATGAACAGTGTTATGCGAAGAAATTGACTTACAATATGTGTTCTGCCTGTAACTATTACATAAACAGCGGAATGGTTTCCATACGTTAATTATTTCAAACCGCTTTGGAAAATGTAAAATAATTTATGCTACGGCTAAGAATTTTCCGAGTGTTTTTTCCTAGCACGGTCCTATGAGTGTTAAAACCATATAGGTTTATATGACTCAAGCTTTCAATGGAAAAAATATAATGTTAGAATGTAATTTTCCTATCATTCTTTCCAATTGTTAAATAACGATAAGTTTGTGTCACTACCAGGGAGATAGACCTTTAAATAAACTATGTTATACGTTTAGGTTTTGATTTAACCTACTTAGTCTGCAATAAAGATAAATTATGGTTAGGTACAGAGTTACACACAATACACACAGAATCGAAATATTTAAATCTGTGTCTACGTCATACGAATATATTATAAATCGTCAGCAAGGACTTTCCAAATCAAAACAACAAACGTGAAATCTTAAAACAATCTTTAGTTTCTCATCGTAAATCTTTCCAAACACTGATTGATATATAATTAAAGCCTCAGAAACATTTCAAATCAATTAACTAATAAAGTTTTATGGCTATGATTCATAGGACTTGAGCCACCATGTGCACCTTAAACTGTAAATCAAAAATACGATGGTACATAAACGTAAACAGGAATAAGCGATTCGCAGACGGGCAGTCTGAAGAACTTGCAAATGAATTTTATAAATATCTTCTGAAAATAAACAAGTTAAGGAAGAGGTTCCTCGACTCCTCTTGCCATTTATTAAGTGCGCAGGCATCATATATACATACACACGACACATAAATAAAGGATTTCGCTAACGGTACATTGAACTTGAAAACGGCGGTATTGGTTCGTTATTGCGCAATAAGTCACAAGTAATAGAAATAAGTCACAAGAATCAAGTTTTATTTTTTACTTTTTTTATAGAGGTAAGAGAGCAATGCATGCACTTTAAAGTTTATTTTTTTTTTTTTAGCATTCATAACCTAACATAATATCACGCCTGTATTCCCCGAAGGGGTAGGCAGGGGTGAACATATAGTACACCCACATTTCGCCAGTTATGTTGTAAGTCCCAATGTAATAGGGGGCGAGCCTATTGCCATTAACCGGGCACAAATCCAGACTCCGTGCTGCTACTGAGAATTACCTAATGGAAAACTCAGTAACACTTTGCCCGACCCGGGATTTGAACCCAGGACGTCTTGCTCAGCAGTCGCGCTTAGCGACCACTAGACCAACTAGGCAGTCTTAGCATTCCTTCCTAATTATTCCTTCCTTCCTTCATTATTATTTTGTTTTATGTAATAATAGATTTTCGATTCATTCTCTTTTTTAATTGTGCGTTAAATATGCATCTGAAGCGTCTCGACCTATTCCTTTTCAGTCCAAAGACAACTTTTTGTACCAATACTAAGTAGTTGTTCAAATTAGGTTTTTATAACGGCCTACGTAACAGCATTATAACATCAAATATAATTACTCGGTGTTATGAAACTAAGATAATTAAATGTTTTGAGAGCAGTAGTGTTGCATGTTATACGTCAGGACTTTATAAATCATGTCACAAAGTTGTTTACTTCCTTATAACTTCCGTTATCAAAACTATTTGACTAATGTTATCGTTATTAGCTGTTATAAAATATCCGTTACTCTTTTTACAGCTCATTAAGATTTTAAATAATATACCCACTATGAATTATATTATGTGTATTTCGAAGTTGTTAGAGGAAATGATAGAGCAAAATTCAGCAAACTAATTTTTCAGGAAGACTGAGAGTAGGACATCGTTTTATAAATAATATCTTCATACAACAACATGCGATGTGGAAGATTTGAGACCCCCAGCTCGCCAGACAGTCTGATATGTCACTACATGTATTTTTAAAATAAAGAAGACGTCATAGCCATCGTTCGTTTCAGATCAAATAAATATGCGAATGAGTTCGCCGCTAGTATAAATAAATATAAGATTAGTGACAGATGGGTTTCATCGGCTCTTATGCCGTTTGTCTGATGGAGAGCGTGCGAAAATTCTGACAGTTTCCAGACTTTTCCATGTGCTCGTGTAAAAGTTCGTGTTTAATGCCGGTTTGTTGATAGTTTTATCATAGTGTTGAATATTCCTTCGGCTAAAACTTAGATTAGAGTACCTATCTATGAAACAATAATATAAAACATTGGCATTATTAAAATCATTATGAAAAGTCAAATCTTAAGTTTCAAATTCTATTATTTGAAGGTTTCCAACAATAGGAGGAGGAGACTTCTATATTCAAATTAATATAAAAAATACCTGTGGCAGTAGACTTGACGCTCTAGATTCTAAAACATTTAAATGCAAAACTAATTAATTTACCTAAACTGCAAATATAATTGCAAATTTCGGTTTAAATTCATATTTTAATAGTGTAAATATTGCTACAAACATTGAATGCCTAGTACAGTACTTTCAAGTTCAAGGCGTGTTTATAATTTAATGTTTTCACTAGAATGAGGACAGTCTGCAAGCGGCTATCTGACCTCTTTTATTTGGAACACATCGACGCCTACCTAAGTAGACTTTACTACCGAATGTAATGTACACGTCAATAAATATCTATTGTTTTAGAATTCACAATGTATTGAAATAATACCGGTTCTAGAAAAGTGTGCGTATCGTGCTAGTTTAAAATTGTAATTGAGGGTAAACGGTACATTTTGCCGTTATAATATTCAAAATGAAGATAAAACATAAGGTGTTATTGTTTTTAAACGGCTTTGTGAATATTGTGTCGTAAGCGTAACGAACATTCTATTGGGGTGATGACTTCTTCCAAGTCAATATCCTTTATTACATTAAAGTCACAAAGTTCTTACTTAGTTTAGGTACTAACAGAAATAATCAAAAACAATAAACATAATAACGGTTATCTGACTTATTAAACTATATCTAGGAAACTGTCACACATATCATTACTTAATCAAAATAAAAACAAAACTTATCTGTTACGAATACTGATAACGGATATGGAGTTCGTAATAGACGAAATTAGTTTTAGAAAATTAATTCAAGTAATCTAAATTATGAATTAATCATTCATCACTTAGTCATATTCCCGCCAGCCAGAGATGTACGGATGTGAGGCTAAAACGTGAGTTTGAATAAGATTCAATCTACGTTTCAGTCAAAACAAAGTTCGTGCCAATTCGTTAATAATCCGGCTTTAATATATAAAATTAATAGTAATGATTCAACGTACTCTGGATATTATCATAATAAATAATATGGAAACATCTAGAAAATCGCTGAAACGTTTCTGCGACCAGAATAAACACGGCGATTTTAATGATTGGTTTAAAGACAGTAGAATACGACTTTTGTCTACACAAAAATGTAACGATGGAATAAAAACTGAATTAAACTTATCAAAACGTGAACGTTTAATTAAATTTTTATTCCATTCATCTCTCAACTCCAATATCAAACAAACACAGGCGGTTCAATGATTTAAATAGGAACGATCTTTTATCGGCCTTTTTCTAACTAAACGCTACTATACTCTAAGTTATCTAAGTGTAGCTATACATTTTTGTGCCTTTTTAATTTGAGGGATATGGTGCTGTTCGCCGATATAAAGCCTCCGTACCATAAGCTCTTAAAGCAGGACATTTTCCGTTGTGGAAGCGAAACGCCGCACTACACTGCAAGTAGCGGCGCGTGGCGGCGCGCGGCGTCTCGCTTCCAGTATATTACCATGGTACGGGGGCAGGATCCGACTTACTTCGGCTACAGATGGGTCGCACGTTATGTACTTATAACTAGCCTAAAAGACATTGTAACAAAATAATTGTACTGTTTTTGGTAAAATAAAATATTTTTATTACCTGTAACTATTTATTTATAATCATGCTCATAATAAAATCCAATCTGATCCAATTTGAAATTATGTGTGAAATCTTCGTGTAGCTAGTTTGAATTTCTTTGATATAAATAGTTTATACTTTATACCTATAATCAGCGTTTATGTTCGCGTGCAACCACAAGAATACAAAGTTCTTAACAACTGCTTTTATCGTAATTTCCTCATTATTGTTGACACGTGCATCTATATTTATTTATCTTTATTGTATTTCCTTTCAATTTATTTTCGTTAATTGCTTGTAAATGGTCTATTCCAATTTCATTTTTGTTATAAACAATGATCTAGAGCATTTTAAATAATAGAAAAGGCGTATAGCTTGTGTTACTTCAACGTAAAATATAGTACAGTATTGACATTTTCAGGTTAAAACGCAAACTACTTATGAATTACTTTACTTAAGAAGAAATCACACGTATTTTTATAGAAACCTGATATAACCGTTCTAAATACACAGTATCACAGATATTAACACG
Organism: Abrostola tripartita; assembly: GCA_905340225.1. Classification (NCBI taxonomy): domain Eukaryota; kingdom Metazoa; phylum Arthropoda; class Insecta; order Lepidoptera; family Noctuidae; genus Abrostola; species Abrostola tripartita. The sequence continues at coordinate 7,298,866 of HG996494.1, forward strand.
GAAGCATGTTAGTAGAGTTTTCGTTTCATGCAAATATAAAAATGTAAACAAAGGCACGAGTTTTTGGACCTAGATTTATAATGTGGTTGTTGTAACAGATTTTACAGTTCAAACGTTCGCGCAGTATTTATCACCTACATATGTACTGCCAAACGTTTGTTCTGCAAAACTGACGAAGTCGTGATTTTTGTAGAAGGTAATGAATTCAGACAGCTAAGATTCATGGCACGTAAATACGAGTAACATAGTTCCGAATACACAAGGCGTAAAAACAAAACAAACTGTGAACTAACAACAATTTTATTCCATTATGCACGTCGGTATTCCTCCTAGAAGACTAGGCAAATACACATATTATCCTCAATAATTTATCTTTAAAAAACCTAAAAAGAATTGTGATATTGAGGTTTTGTTATGCATTTAACTTACAGCCCAACTATTACTAGCCAATACTGCGATCCTTAAGTCGCTTGCCAAGCGTGGGGATTATGGCAAATTGGCAACCCGCCCCCCCTGCTTAAACGGGGAGGCCTATGTTCAGCAGTGGACGTCTTTTGACTGATGATGATACTGTGCGCTAGGCTAGGAAGAATTTTTCTTCAGCTGCAACTCTCATCTCACTTAGTCCCATGATAGTGTTTTGATACCTTAGTAAGTTGTTTCAGTAACTTTTGATTACTATATATTTGACGCTTACGAATTCTAGGTTTTCCTCGCATACGTTTCCCCCCATTTACGAAACACTTTATGTTGATTTAAACACAGGACTGATAAGCTACGATGCTGTTTATCCGGTTGTTTTTTTAGTATAAAGTGCTAAGTAACGATTATTTATCCGTGTTTCAGTAACTACAATGTTTACGAAACCCCTTTTTAGCTTTTGTAAGTTGTTTTTGTTTACAAAATTAGTTTATTAGCGTGCTATAAATTATACCTTTTTATTTCACGTTGGCCCGTAAAGCTTTACACGAGTGTATTTAATATTTCCATTTCAGTTCTTTAACATCTGTCCAAACAGGATATGGGAGTTTACGTGATACGACGAACTTAATACTATTTAAATGCAAATTAAGGGTAATCTATTGTTATAAGTTCGAACTGTTATAGACAACAATAAATTTTTTATCATATTTCACCGAATGATATATTATCATGGTTAGGGAATTGATAAGTTTTTGTTTATTAGTTCATTATATTTGGAATGTAGTAAGCACACGTCTTAAATAATAGATTTTTACGTGGATCTAAAATCATGCGAATAATCATCTAATGAAAATTACTAAATAACTTTAACCAATCAATGGGCGACATACCTCGTGTTGGCATAGATACAGTTGTGCGAAATTAAAAATGTCGGTTGGCAACACAATCGGGTTAAAGGTCGCTACTTCAATTAAATGTAAAATATACGTGTAGTACTTAAATAAAATTTATCACCAGCTTTGAATAGTTAGAGCTCAGTAGAAACCCGGGCGCTTTGTAATAAATGTACCACAAGTACCGACTAAACGGCAGTGTATTATTACACGGCACGTGGAAACAATAAATATCATAAAAATAAAGAATAATGATGGATTATGAAGAAACAGGGAGTGGTTAATTTAATAACAGCAGTACTCATAACTGCCCCTTTACCATCAACTCTTACAGAGGATAATGAAAAGAAAATGTGCTTTAAGAGTAGAATGGTAGTTATGGTAACGGGGCTGTACAACATTAAAACTTGAACTGTAAAAAATATAACACCTTCTATCTATATACTTAAATTACATGCAATACCATATGAAAAAGAATTCAATTTCTTTATTGCATAACCCATTCCTTCCGCTACGTATTCGCCATCTGGTTGCAAGACAATTGCCAATTGACTAATATAGAACATTGATTCTATAAAGAGATGGGGGTATGATGACAAGAAAGTATCAGATGCATATTTTAGGTACCCAGAGTAAAAGATGCCTAAATATACGTGAGATTAAGAGTTAGCTTGCGTAAGTGTGATAAAACGAAATGGCTTGGCATATCACCAGTTCTATATCGCCCTTGGTAACCGACGGTAAAAAAATTTATACCTATATATTATTTCAAACAACGCACTACTGTGACGAAATCGGTTATCGCTTAGAGTTGCAAACTTACTCAATGAATCGGTATAGTAAAATACGTAACCTTGACCTGTTAAACGTATCTATTATCTAATAAATTAGAGTATTTCATTAATTTGATATGATTTACATATTTTTCAATCAGATAGTTAATGCAAACATTGAAATAAAAGAGTAAAGCACGAAATTTAGAGAGTCAAAATTTTAAAATTGGATTGTCTTCTTTGATTATGTCATGAAAATCTTAAAGTACCTACCTACTTCAGTTTTTTTCCATTAAAAAATTGTCTAACGCACAAATCAGTTCAAATGACCCGAATCAACGTTATGCGAAATATATTCGCTATACCGGATACCTAATTAAGATGTCTTCATTTCTCGGTAATTGTCAACATGTCAGTATTTTAAACGAGTATTTTTGTTGAAGTACGTTATGCCATTCAAAATTTAGCTCATGGTGATAATTCATCATTATCACTATGTAGGTCAGACTTTATCGCGAATCCAAGACACTTTTGTCATTGCTCCCCATATCAAGTCTTAGATTAGGGACTTTTGACAGAAGGTTGGCACACACTACCAAAATTGGTATTTAAAAAAAAACGTTCTTAATTCCTATTTTTGCTTCTTGGCGAAAGTTCATATTGCATTTGCAAATTTCATCTTGATTTAAACTATAATGATTTGCAAATCTAGATTATCGACTTGAAAGATCCCTTCATCAGCCAAATGCGCATGCGCTCAACCGTGACATCAGAAGCAGCATAGCAGCTATAAATTCTGCCTCGAGTCAAATACACTTAAACAGGTTAGCAATAAATTTTGGCTTCATACTTTGGTTTTAGCCATTAGTTAATGTTTTGACGTCAACCAGTTCACATTATTTAGTCATAAAATAATTAGGTTAGGTATAAAATCTCTAGAAAAGCCAGAAATTTTTCTTACTTTTGAAAGTTTCCAAGAAGTCTAACCCACTCACCGTAAATTAGCACGTGTACCGTATCCTATTACCTTTAATAATAACGAACAAATGAGGTGACCTATATACTGATCTTTTTGCATCCAAGAACTACTTAGCATTAGGTATAGTATCTACGTAAAAACTAACTATTCAAACCTAAACAAGCAGTTTCTTTATAATTTTGCCTTAGTATGACCGAATAAAACGCTGTAACGTAATCCAATACATTAAAAGTGATAATCCATTGTATGTTTTTTGGTAGCAGCAAATATAAATTTGCCAATTTTCATCACAGACTGATGTTTGACGCAAAAGACGAAAACATATAGGTGACCCATTTCTTTTGAGCATAGCGTTCAAATATGACGTCAATGTGATATAACTGAATTATACGAACGTTAACCTGTTCTAAAACAATGATAACGTTTCGTAATAAAAATAAATTATGAGGGTCAGAATGATCAATGCTGATGGAATAATTTTTGAGTGTGTATGAAAAAGGTATCTTCCGAGTGATTTATTGTATCAAAGCACCATTGACCATGTAATATTTTGGGTTCCTATCCACGATAGCATTCAGTATATTTTATCTACTTCGTGTTCGCTTATTGCGCCATAAGTAAATAAATTATGGTTTTAGAAACACAACTATTCCAAACGTTTCATGACTAATATCTTCTTTGGCTTATCTTTCACCAGCATACGGATCATCGTTGGCAAACTATGAATACCTGTGAGAAATTGTACCGCTAAGTAAATTGTATTCAGAACATTCGAAACTGAGCCTTATTGCTTATGAAGATCAGAGTATTCAAACAGCAAATACAAACTCGGCAGTGGCAAAATTTTGCCCCAGACTTTGTACGACATATCTGTGTGAATTGAGTAGAAATATATAGTTTTGTCTGGGTTGTGATTTCATTTGGCAATATATGCATTTGGCATGTATTCAAACAGCAGCATTCTCATATGTTGGGGCCAAATAAACAACGTGTTTGTCCAAACCACTAGATATGTAAACAAATATTTGTGTAACAGATTCTAATTGCGATTTCGACGGTTTTGAGACAAAAAATGTAAACAGCAAAAAGTTTTTTGTTATAAAGCGAAGCTTTCATGTCACACGTCCAAAGATCGCTTTTGTGAGTAAAGAGCGAGATTACTGTATCTGATTGAATGTAAACAAACGTCTAGACATTAGACTGTTATGAAACAACAGTTACAGAATATCCATTATGAGTAAGTTATTTAGAATTTAAATCTATTTATTCATAATTTATTAGATTTTACTAGATTAAGTTAGATAATGAGAGTTATCCTCGAAGCTCTGTCACCGCTTCGCGATTCTTGTTTGTTTAAATCTGATCTGCTGCAAGATTCTTAAGGTTTACAATGACAACGACGTTTTTGTCAAACCATTTTTTATATCATATTCCGTACCAACCTTTAATTTATGAACCAGTAGTACAGATATACAAATTATTTTGCTCTACTTCTCTACATAAAATAAATTGCAATAAACCGAATCACGTTCCTAAGTATTCAGGTATGTACAGTAAATCTTTGTGTTATCTACATACGATGTTAAACTATCGTAGCAACAAAACATGATTGCTATCTTGTCTAGTCTGCCCCCTTGAAAATGTAATTAAGGTCGGCATCATAAACTAATAAAATACATTGCTAAAAACTCCCGTTCGGCTCAGGTCTCCTAGGTCCAGCCAGGGTAAACGCTCTAGTAATGTAGTAGAAACATGCCGCGACCATGTGAGCTACAGGCACGCACGATTTTGAGGTCAAGAATCTTCGGGTCCTCGACTTGTGCCCTTGAGTTTTTTCAAACCAACGGCCGTCTCGCCCGGTCTGCGGTGTTGCCAATCGTAAATATGTAAATTCGCCAACGTAAAAATGATTTGGTACGTTTTCTATGAATTGACACGCAAAGGAGGAATGAAAAATGTCAAAGTTTATACCTATTTGTCGATTCTTTATAGCCACACTGGTTTTTTAATTTAATAACAATATTGGCATATTGACCTTCGCAATTTATTGGTGGCATATAGAATCACAACAATAATACATATAGATAGTTGCGGTGTAACCTAAGCGTGGCATAAATGTGTGCCGAAAACGATAAAGTTTGTGTTGTTTATAGATACTTAATTAGAATATAATAAGGAAAGTCACGGTTCCATTACTATATATTAAAAGTTATATAAATCGCATACCATAACCTACTCTAGACTATAAATAAATAGCGCGGGGTGCAATAGCACACCCGTATTCTGATTGCAGGCGTTATAAAAAATAAAATTATCTATGTATTATAGTTTTAGTTTTTCTACATCAAAATTATGTCATCAGCAATTATTTTCTAATCCATTCTCAAGTTTAAGATTACTCCGATTTTAGTGCGTGTGTTTCTTACAAACAAGGAAATTTTCAGCCTGTGTATATCTCAACGACAAAAAGTCGTTTGATATATAGATCAGTTTTACTACGCTACTGTTAAAGATTTTGCTGGCTTATGCAATCCTACAAATGATTTCAATCATATTATTTAGTACTTCATGTTGTGAACGAATAATGTAAGCGTTAAATGCATTTGACACGCAACAGTCAGTCTGTTATAATGATTATTTAGATTACGACTACATTTTTCTCACTTGATTACTGAAAAATATCTCCCAATAGATTATAATTCATCATCATCATCATCTTGATTCGATCGATCGATTATAATTAGAGACATTGGAATTGTAATTACAAAGGTTTTCATTATTTATGTCATAATATTAAGAACGGACGGACTTTGAGTATTTAGTAGAAATAATTCCTTTCAAGAAGAATCACAATGAATCAAGAATGTATTGAAAAATCTGTTAAATAAACATTGAAATGCTTTAATAGAATCAAACCGTTTAAATGTCTTTGACACCTAATTTATGATGCGAAAAAACTTCTCACAAAAAGCGGCAATACGCGTATAATCTCATTTAACTTGAAATGTAGGTTCAAAGACCTACTGAGATCCTTGATCTCTCAACGGAAGATTTTTCCCTGGTATTGCGTATTAAGGTAAATTTTGAACGGTAGAGAGGCTAGCGAACTGATTTGGTCAAACAATTTGATTCTGTAATGTACTGTAATGTGCGAATGATTTATTCGAGACGTTTGTAAGTTGATCTTTAAATTTTAGAGAGCTGATGCAAGAATACCCGTTACAAAAAATAGTGTTTGTTAATATCAAATGAACTTTATATCGTAAATGCTCGATTACGTCGACTGGTCATTAATTCATTACCAATAGGACTACACAGCGTTTGGTTACCAAATCGTTTCACAGAACATCATGTATACCTAACGGTGGTTGAGTGTATCTGCGTCTTATCAGGTAAAAGTCATCAGAGGGTTAACGAAGATTATTTATTTGTTTCGTGTGCACTAGAGTATTCATTAATCTGCATACGTTTCTATACTAGGGTCACAGTAGACAGCAGCTAATTTCTATAAACATATGAAGTAGGTAATGCGTTGCTGATCGTTGTAAAACCTCGTGATATTTCGCATCATTTCACTAAATCTTATTAAACACAGTATAAGTATTAGCTTATCTAAAGGATAATAAGCTTTTAATGTGAATGCGACAGTAGGTATTTTACTGCAAAACCTTGATACGATTATCTTGTAACGAAGAATCGTGAGTGAAACATACAGTTACTGATAGCAATAAGTGTTCTAAATCTATATAATACTGGTCTCACGATGTAGTTACATACAGCTAAATTTAGTTCCTGCTAAATACTGTTCAAATAAATTGTTTGGTTAATATTTATAGTGACTCTACTTCCTATTTTGAGAAAGCGTGACGGGTTAATTACCAGTATAATTAAATGTGTATTTAAGGACTTGTGTTCATTGGTACTTTTTTAAAAGGATTATTGATTTTTATAGTTTGCTATATTACTTTAGCCACTTAGGCAGATGAATACTTCCATGAAAGGCTGTTAGACATAATAAAGTTATAATTAAAGAATTCTTCGAAGCTTATTTCAAAGACTTCATTTTATATCAGTTTTAATTGTCTTCACAGACACATACAATACAATGTATTATTACAACAGTGTGTATAAATTTAAAGCTTAGTCATTATTAATGTTTAGTTTGATTATCTGATTCTTCTGACACGTTATTATAACAATAACTATACTATTACTCACATTTTATATTATGCAAGAAAATTATTTTAAAACATTTTTTTAAATATATAGCAACTGTACAATTGTTTTTCTCGTTGCGTTTTATTAAAAAGTAATATTCTTGTATTTTTGATGACTGTTATAATTATTGTAAGTTTAGATAATTTATGTAGATCTAAATTTAATATTAAAATGTGGTCAAACAGTACCTAAAATACCTAAATTAAATTTACAGAGTATAGTCTCTTCAATAAAAATGTTTGAACGTCGCTTTCCTCTTTTCACTTCTCTCTCAAGAGATCAAAAAACAGTAGGTATCTCATAGAAAGCGCCAATTCCGACTTGATTTGTACGTTTTAAGCATTTTTTTACAGGCTAATCTCTATAAACATATGAAGTAGGTAGTGCGTTGCTGATCGTTGTAAAACCTCGTGATATTTCGCATTATTTCACGAAATCTTATAAAACACGGTAAAAGTATTAGCTTATCTAAAGGATAATAAGCTTTTAATTTGAATGCGACAGTAGGTATTTTTCAATCTCATAGCTGCATCGTGATTCTTTACTCTTTTATCATAACCTAACCTAGTGTGTTCAGAGAAATGTTAATTTGTATTTTGCAAACGAATTTAAGGAAAACTACTACGACTCTCGGAGCGCTGCGCTGGTTCGTAATGATAGAATCTTTCTAAGGTTTCAGTAAACACTACAATTGTTTTCGAAAAGAATTCCATTGTTTACTTACGTGTTCCTACTTGTAAATTCAGTTGTTTTGTCTCATTTAAAATACCGATGTCTAGCGAATTACTTGCTTATATAATTCTTGCCATAATAACTCTTATAAGTATACGTGTACGAAGAAAAACAAGTTTACAAATCATAACCATATTTTACTGCATAGAGATAAAATGTCACATGATTCCTATACAATGGACATTTGAAAGAAATCTGACTTTGCCTGACTTTAAATATGAATGAACAAAAGACTGTGAAACAATAAAGTCACACCACCTGTTTCTATAAGCATATTGATGACGTTTTACATAAGTATATACTTATTATGTTCGATATAATTGTTATATACTATCAGGGATTCGTGAGATGTGCCATTCTTTATACATATCTTCATCAATTAATCCCATATTTTGAATATTATTGGAATCTAATCTCATGTTATTGGTAAAATTTTGTACAGCTTGTCCATCTGTACTAAAAATAATAGGTTTGATTCTAGTGAGAAACTAATAAGGTTCTGTAAAAAAGTAATAACGAGTAATACCATTCGTAGATTTATGACTGCAAACGCACTCGGGAAAACGGTCTTAGTTTGGGTTTGGTTTCATATTTACATTAAGTTTAATAAATATTAAAAGCAAGTTTCCACAACAATTGAACCATCTAGACGATTCGAGTTTGAAACAATGAAATAACAGCTCTTCGTTTAATTAAACAATAACAATACTTCCTTCGACAACGCCACTTTATTACCAATCACGGAAAGTTTCAAATAAGCTACTGAATTTTCGATACGGAACCTAATAGATACGTCCCATTTAATACTGAAAGAGTAGAAGTAGAGGTAATATAGATACAGGCACATCACGGGGCCAAACATGTGGTGGTGGCGTGACCGACAAAATCCACAATATACTGTCTCATGACTATGATAAATAGCGTCAGTTATCTCAAACACTTGGACATGTTCTATCTCAAATATGTGGAAAATTACATAATAGCTTCAAGAAGCAATTGTTTGATTAGGTTTATTTGATATCACTTTTATGTTAATTGATTGACAGGCATTATCACGAACCGTACATTGATATTCAAGGCCGTTCGAAACTTGTGAAATATTTAATAGACGTGTAAACGTCCGTATGGGCGTTTGTCATATAGGTATATTAATAGATCAATCTACTCTCTCATAGCAAATAATAAGATGAAAATATAAATTTAATGAAGACTAGTTCCACAGGGATGTGAATGCAACATAAAACTCTTTACTTGTTGTTGTAAAACTGTTTACTGTCAACTATTTACTAAAGAAAACCGTCGTAGATATAATAAAACGCGGACAACACCTGTGTATGAAAATAGGCCTTTGCCCTGCTTGGGTTAAGCTTTAGTCGAATGAACATATTATGACTTTAGAAGGCTTTTATGTTTATTGCGTGTATGCGCACATACACCTAATTGTCGTTCGTTATGTGCCATAAAACATGCGGCATTTACAAAAGTACCTTTATGCGTACTAGTACGTACGCAATGCGTCAAAGTAACTCGCAATTCCACTTTCATGGACCACTATTTGTTATCAATGTCACTGCTTCGGTTTCTAATCCGACCTACTTTTTGACGATGACAGTAAACTTGTGCATTGTTCGTGTATCATATGAAAGTTTGTGAGAACAGTTACATGTTAATGTGGATGGACGGTGCATATTTGGAACAATAGACCGGTTTTCCCTAATTACGACTCCATAAAAGTTTATCCTGTTCTGTTGCATGTTATTATGGTACGATTGTATTTTCATAATATGGACATGCACATTAAATCCTTGTTTTGAAAGATATAAGATTAAAAGTGACCAAACACTACCTAGCTTTAAATAATGTTTCCTTTAAAATAAAAAAGAGGTTAATCCATACCGAAGACTGCATAAAACCTAGAAGCATAAAGCAGCAATGAAAAGGATTAACATTCGTGTATGCTAAACATTGTTTATAGAAATCTTCTGGCAGGTTAGTTACAGTTTCTATTGAGCAAAGTCCACTACTTTCCCTTTTCCAACCACTTATCATTGTGACGTCGTGAATGTCAATTCATTACTAGAGAGATAAGAACAAATAGCTGCTAATGTCAATGTTTTGATAAGGAACAGAGGTGGTTTATGTAAATCTGATTCATTTTGTTTATTGCGTTGGCCTCATATCCTTATTATGTTGACAGGCCATAAACCGTGATATACCCAAACTTATATCATATAGATATAGTTATACGTGAGGTAAGGTTCGTTGATGTATTCATTTACCGTTTTAGTCGTTTATATTTTTTAATTGATACCTATCGAAGATTATACGTAGTATAATAATATTCAAACATGTTTGAGTAATTTGTTAATATTATTACTTGTTTTTATATACCTATGCAAACATCAGAGTCATCATATTTTTTAATTTTATGATTTTGTATTTTAGATAAACGAAAAGGAAGATTGTTTCAATAAACCAGCTAGTGCGTCCGATGCGCATGGCATGACGCTATTTTAATTAACTTACAGCAATACCTCCTTAATTCATTTAGGAATTTCTCGTGAACATAATTCAACTTTGAAGTTATTAAATTATATAACATTATAAACCAAGTATTGAGTATCATATTATAATGTAACTACCTTTGTATACCATCACAACATTTTAAGGGTAATTTATTGATGTGTGACAAAAAATATTTAGCATTTAATCTTATTAGGTATAGTACAATCATCATCATTTGTTATTATTTATGCTTCACTAGATTTATTAAAAGCTAATTACAACATAGTAACTTATCTCTAAATCTGAGTTAGCTTCATTAGTTCTCGCGCTAATCTAGCTAGACTTTAGGTATGCAATAAATCAGGTCCAATTTAAGACTAATACGTAATTTAATTATGTTATTGGATTTTCCGATAAAAAAAACATTGCTTGAGTCATTGCTTCATAATAATTCATAATTATGTAACAAAATGTTTATGAACTCTTGGTTTTATGTTAATTCACGGATCTGATTAAAGAGTGAGACTGTTAATTATTTTTAAAGCCATTTCTACTAGAATTTACGTATGTAGGTATTGCTGTTTATGTGACAAGTTTGCATAATTTATTCTTATATTAAGCTCCCAAAGTAATCAAAATCGTTGCGTTCAGTTGAAATTATTTCCTTTGTTTTAGAAACAAATTATAAACACAAGCCAATAGTAAAAGTTCGCGTTTAGTTTCAGTTGAAATATACACGCGTAACGCACACACAACGTTAGTTAATATACGATTACATTAGTGTGTGTCTTCGACCACCTACGTATTCGTCACAGAGTAATAAAAATATTGTATAATATAAACATAGATTATGTAAACTTTAATGCCTACACATAAAAGTTTTAGACAAAAAAATGCTTAACAGAGGGCGTGGGATACATACAATCATACACGTTATGTAGATACATTTATTCGCTAGTATAAAATAGTAAGGTAGAAATAATGCCCACAAAATTGCGTAGGAACAGTATTTGTATTAGATAACCAAATATTGCAATTCCTTCTATTTTAAAGTACAAATCTATTTTCTGATTTAGCTTTATTGCTTCTTGCTATGGCCGATAAGGTACGATAATGCGAATGCTTTGCCATTAAACTCGTGTTCCACGATTACAATAATTATCGCTTTTTTTTTTTTTTTTTTTTTTTTTTTTTTTCGGTATATTTTATGTCGACGACCCCGAGGGGGGTCTTATTGGACGTAGCCGGATAAAGGCGAGACTTCTGGAGCCTCCAGCCAGGCTAACTACTAATAAAGACTTTAAGCGATGCTACCGAGGGCGCCCCCTGCGGGACTCGAACCTCGACTCGGTGCATCGCTGACTAACATGCAAAAACAACAAGGGACTGCTGGATCTGATTTATTATTTAGGGACTGTTTTATAAGCTAGAGCTCGGCCCCGGGCCGGCTGTTGTACTAGGGACGGGAGGGTTATTTACGTTAATATTTAACGATCGCGGCGGACCTCGACGGCGAGATCTTAGTATTCGACGGCGTCGGTCGTGTAAAGTGTTGATAGTGTCAGGATTCAACCGTTGCTGGAGCAAGGTTGTACTATCATCTGGCTCATCGAGTACGCGTCTGGGACGCCTTGTCTTGGAAATCCGTGATGGTGTGTAACGGCCGGCCGTTACAACCAAGGGATTCGGGTGAGACTCGGCGGATTCGAAAAATCGGATACTTGCTTGCTTCATGAACTGCTTGATGGTAGGCAGTTTAAGATCACAGTGAAGCTGTGAGTTCCGCACGAACCACGGAGAGTCCGTGGCTCGGCGCATGAAGCGGTTTTGCAAGGTTTGCATTGTTTTTAAACGGGCATCGTGCACGTGTGCGAACACTGGACTCGCGTATGTCATTATTGGTCTAATGCACGCGGTGTAAAGTCTCACCTTACATTTAAGGGAGAGTTTACTGCGCGCATTGATCATGGGATGGAGACGCCCGAGAGCGAACGCGGCTCGCGCGCGTACTCGCTTTATGTGCTCTCGGAACGTGAGTTTGCGATCTAAGGTTACACCCAGATACTTGGCTTGCTGCTCCCAAGGGATTGGCTCGCCGAAAAGAGTGATCGGAGGGGGGAGAGAGGGAGCAGCTTTCCTCTTCGAGAAGAGGATTGCTGCGCTCTTAGTGGGATTGACCTCGATTCTCCATTTTCTGAACCACTTCCCTAGGGTTGTGACAGACTCTTGGAGAATGCGACCTATGGCTTCAGGCGACATGCCTGTATAATAGAGAGCCGTATCATCGGCGAAGAGAGCTAGCTGAGTGAATTTACCGTGAGGAATATCACTGGTGAACAGTGAGAAGAGAATGGGAGAAAGCACCGAGCCCTGTGGGACTCCGGCTTGAAGCGGGTGAGGGGAAGATAGAACGCCCTCTATGCGATATCTGAAGGAACGATTCGACAGATAGTCCCGTAAGATGAGTACGAGACGGTCTGGCACTTCAAGTTGGTATAGCTTATATAATAAGCCATTGTGCCAGACCTTGTCGAACGCCTTCGCGATATCGAACAAGACCATACCTGTGTATCGGCCTCTTTGGAACCCTAAACTAACGTGTTCAACAATTCTATGGACTTGTTGAACACAGGAGTGTTCTGCTCTAAAGCCGAACTGTTCGTCGGGAATGAGGTTGTTACCGATGGCAAAATCTTTGAGTCGTGCCAGAAGGACACGCTCGTAAAGTTTCCCAATAGTCTTGAGGAGACTGATTGGGCGGTAACTAGTCGGGTCGGCTCTGGGTTTACCGGGTTTGGGGATACCTATAACTATAGCCTCTTTCCACACGTCCGGAAAGAGGTTGTTATCTAAAGCCGCATTGAAGATGGCGGTTAAAAGACCTATCAATAGAGGTGGGAATGACCTAACAACTTTATTAGTGATACCGTCAGAGCCGGGGGACCTTTTGGGGTGTAACCCTTTGATCAGTAAACGGACTTCGCCAATGGTGACAGGGGCGATTGGGAATTCTGGATCCTCAGCGGGAGGCAGAGCGAGTCTACGTTCGACTTCATTGTCTACTCTTTCGAGATGACTTGAGTCTACTGGTAGAGTGCTGGGCTTACACTGACTTTCTAAGCTGTCGGCTAGGCATTCTGCCTTCTCGTCATCGTCGAAGGCAGGGACCGGATTGTCGCGACGGATGAGCGGTGGCATCGGTGCCACATCTTCCGTTTTAAGCGATCTTTGGAGCTGCCAGTACGCTAAGTGCGTAGGCTCTAAACTTTCTAATAGCCTGTCCCAACGAGCTTCACGCATCTCACTTATACGCTTCTTTACAGCACGCTGCATTCGACGCATGTGAGCGCGATTAGACTCGTTGGGAAGGGAGTCGAAGGCGCGTATAGCCGCATTCTTCGCCCTCAATAGATCACGCACTTCCGGCGGCAAGTACCAACGGTTGTCGTCAGCCTCTGGTACTCGCCGTGAACACTCGTTCAGGGCGGCCTGTACGTGATCCGTGAGAGAGTCGATCGCGGCATACGTATCGGAGGGGAATAATTATCGCGGTACCCCTTACTTTATATCCGTTTGGTCGGGGTCAGAATGACCTAGTTGTATAACAATGCATTGCGAATTGTTTCAATGCTGTTGTGAATACCTTTGTGTGAGCTGCAAACGCCGATCACTTAGGTATGAGAACTTTGGGGTTAAGTTCCTTAGAATTGCTTTTGTAACTTTCATTAGGTACTTAGTGTTAGAAATATATAAGAACTAGTAGCCAATTGGTAACTCCTAAGATAAATATGTCGTTACTTTTATATAAAAATAATATTTATGTAAGTATTAATGACGTTAGTATCTTTAAAACCAGAACGAAATATTTTCACGAAAGTACGTAGAATGGCCTAGTGTGTTTTAAAATAAGCTTATTTAAAGCGACTAAGAACAATTTGAGCCTCCTCAAAATAGTTACCTGAGTAACACAGCATAGGTAAGGTACACCCATCATACTCGTACCAGTACCGTACCGTACCGTATGCACGAAACAAATTAATTTGTTTGTTCCACTTGATTGGCATGACCCGTCTGCACAATTACTCTATGTTTATGTATTGGACTCACGTGTCGGATCGTATCACACTTGAGACGCGTGCGGCCGACGCGACGTCCAATGTGCTGGTTGATTGCTACACTGTGTATGTAACTTGTGAGTTGGGTTTCAGTAATTAGCTGGTATCTTGATGTTATAGGCTAAGGTATTATATGATCTGACCGTTTGGAATTACTCGTTAATTTAGGTTTATAACGAACTGGAACGCTATATGTGTGGAGGATACGTCTTGTGTTCCCATGGTAACAAGGGAGTCGGCTATCTGAATTAAGTATGAACTTGAAGTATTAAGTTCTGAGTACCTTTTAGGTAGTAGTAACATTGAACTCCTTGAGTATTTTCTCAAATGAAGGCTTGAGGTAACTATCTAAAGTTTTAACAAATCCCAAACGTGATCATTGCAATATTTCGCCAGAACTGTGCATTAATGTTTATAATGGTTACTGAGGCCTATCGCTGCGGTTGCTTAGTTGTTAACCAAGTTCTACAAGAGGCCCTTAAAATTTTGCATTTTGTCATAAAACCTCATTTTAACATTGCTTTGCTTTATCTATTGGGTGCTTAAACGCCCTTCAAATTGGGATTAGACCTCCTTAGAGTAGGTACCTTAGATGGTAAGTCGCATCATCGGCAAATTATGACGTCACAGTCCGTCACACAGGCCTTCTCAAACGCTCTCTTGTATTATAGGCGTGACAGTTATTACAAAGGCAAGTAACAACGCTACGCATTTACGACCGCACGTGACTCAAAAACACTACTCGTTTAGCTCGTGATTGAGTTTCAAACGGTTTATGTAACTCACAAATGATATGAAAGGAATATATTTTGTGAACGACATTTTAAAATGACTCGAATTTTTATTATAGGTATAAAAAAATATCTACGTACTACTACAATTGGTTTCAAGGTTTCTTTTTAACATTCCTATGAAATCGTAGTTGTAAATTTTATATTTCCTTTGCGTATTATAGCCAAAACTAAAACAAGTTGCACGAAATGAAAAACAAATAAGGTAAAACAATTGCTAGCTTCCTTATTTAAATTTGGAATCAAAATTAGTAACGCAATAATATTTTTGTAATGCCCATATGCCACGAGGAAAATTAATTTTCAAGCCAGTTACAATATCACACTGTATGACCCTAGTGATGATGAAAGGTTGTTATCGATATAAAGGTTATGTCAATGAGTCAGATTGTCAACCAACCTTCGAAGAGGTATAACCATTTTGTTACCCAGCTGACCCGTGTACCTCTAGATACCTATACAACCTTTGTACGATAAAACAACTCAGGTTTTAAGTAAGGGTAGGTACTTAAACTTTATCTGTTTGATAAATAGATCTCAGTTTCATCTGCCTCTATTGTTTATCAAAAGATAAGATACATATTGCGGTCGACTTCAAAAAGATATCTAACCCTATTCTTTGTAGATCTTGTGACTGAATATATTACTCATATTATGACTGTACTATCTTGCTGAAAAGTGATATTGAAAAATGAAAAATACGTGAGTTTGTCTATTTAATATGATTCATATGTCATACTCATAGATTAATACATCCAGAAGATGGACAGCAGCGTCTTCTGTAGCTTGACCACCAACACTGCGATCTCCAAGCCGCTTGCCAAGCGTGGGGATTAGGGCAACCTCCCCCCTTCTAAAAGGGGGAGGCTTTCGTTAAACAGTGGACGTCTTCCGGCTGATGATGATAAGGAGGAACTTCTATACCAATTAGGATAAATTTAATTTTTGATGGAGGATACTAGTTTACTAAGCTCTCTGAAGATACAGAAAACCCTGTTTTTAAACAAAGTTCGTCAGTCATGTAAGAATATAGTCAATAACTCGACATTAAATAATATCAGTTCGTAAGTATAGTATTAGATACAATAAAATAATAGGTTACTTATATTTTTTTATAAACATAAAGCAATTGTTAATCGATTCGCTACACGTGGCTTTCATCGAAGTCGATGAACCTGTATGCCAGTGATCCCGTATCGAATAAAAAAACTTAAAGCAAGAATTTAATGAGAACGTGACTCTATGGACTATCGGTACTTGTAGTAATTACATAGTTGAAAGAAGCATCGTGGAAAATTCAATAAAGTACCTACTACATTAGGTAATACGCAAAAAATAGGTGGGTAAATACCCGTATCGTATGCTTATGTCCGCGATAGTATAATGACTGAAAGGGTGATGACTCATTCTTAGATAGATAGGCGCTAGGTAGGTATATACCTGCAGGTAGTAGTTTCACAATACATACATATATAATTTAAATTGATTATATAGTGTTGGGAAATCATGACGTTTTCTTACGTGCACACCATATCTTGCGAACACAATGTATTCTTTATTATTGGTAGATTTTCTATACACGTGCGTCATATTATAACCATATAAATACATGACATATGTACATATTAGCTACACACGTATGTATATTATAATACTAACTTCACTGACGCATTAAGTAAATCTCAATTTACCTGAATTAAATAAATGTACCTACTTAAAAATACAAACATTTAAATAGTTACAATTATGTACGTTCAAGCATTTTGAGCTTATATCATGCTCGAAGAAAATGTTAGGAGAGACGACCAAATTAGTGAAGCCTTTCAACGAATTTTTAGTAGGGCCTACAAATATTGTGTTAACAATCTAGGTAAGTCCAATTTGACATTTTTATGTTTTTTATAGTTCGTATCTAGATTACACATATAGATAAAAGTAAATCAACCTAAAATAACAAGATCCCATTTTATAATATGGAGTAATTCACTCACCAATAGATCGGTTCGCATAAAAATACATCAATTTGACTTCGTTTACATTACACGTACAAATCCAAACGCGATTTAGAAATATCAAAATAAATACAATCTACTTTCAATCTAAAACTGGAGCATTGTGTAGTAATACGTGCTAGGATACAAGTACGCAGTCACACCTGTGGTTGCACGGTACACCAAAACGCAAAACACAATTAAATATCTGTTGAATCCATATAATTAAATCCGTAATATTGTGTCCTCGTGGTAGTCTTATAGTAATGAGATTCTATCAGTATAAACCCTGTAGGGCACAGCACAGCAAAATATATTATAATACACCTTCTATTAGGTTTAGATATTATCAGCCCACCTTTCCTTAAATTGCTCAACTATCCATATAAATGATCATTTGATAATATAGTTGTAAGAGTATCATTGATTTTGGAACATAATTATCTACCTAAAAACCAACGTAATAAGCTCCAGTTTTCAGTAAATCTTAAATCAAGCCTTTAAGAATTTTCTTTTGGTTCAATTAGGGTTTGTTGCAAGTCATATCAGATATGCTTAAATTACCCTTCTAGTCAGGAAGCTTACGTCTCCTTGAAAAACACGATTCAAAGTATGTAGGCTTCCGGGCTTCAGATTATTGGATACGGTTGACCCGTTTAACCTGGTGAATAACGATCCGAGCGGCAACCATGAACTATATGTCTTCTGTAAACATTTAAATAATATATTGAGAACCTCTTTTAAACTCTTTGGTTAAAAATTATAGATGTCCAGTAATATTTTCAAATGTAAATAGTATGTACATAAGAGGTACATTTTGTTTATACACGTTACGTTCAAGAACATCCACGCGTTATCCTTGTTGTCATTTGTCTTATCCCTATCTATTAATTGATATCACAATTACGAGGAATGATATAAATAGACACGATAACAGATCGTGTCGATTTTACTCAGAATAATATCTAAAATAAGAGTCCCTCAAACCTCAAGTACCTATGACAATATTTTATGTAACAGTCTGCCTTCGTCTGATAAAGTGTTTGGAGGGTCGGTTTTTAGATAACAATTGTTAGATAATTATGACCACCATACTGATTATTATTATACTAAGTATCAATTGTATAATGAGTTCATACAAAACAAATAAATGCATAAACCTGCCTGCTAACAAAGTAAAGATCTTTAGTCATTTTAAAAATCAAAAAGTATGTGATAGTTCAAGATGTGATTATAGTAATGTAGTGTCAAGGATCAAGCTACAATATTAATAGTCAACCTCGAATCACTAGGCGTTCGACAAAAGACATGTCAATAGAGACTCAACTTTGCAACAAATATTGATCCTCGCCAAAACATCTTGAAGTACAACAAGTCTTAGGTTGGATGTTTCAGCTTCACTTGAATGTTATAAATGCCAATACTAAATAAATTTATTGTTTACTAGCAGCCCTAATAACGTTTACAACAGTTTTTTGCCATGAAACCTTTATGTTTTACGTACATTAAGCAACATGTATAATAATCGTAATTTTTGGACATTCTTATATATCAGTTAACAGGCTATTTGAAACAACCAGCTGTAAGTGAATCCTGACTTTTCTTATAATCGACACCGATTAGGCAAATTGCATGTTCCTATATAGAATTATCGTACCTAATTGCACGGATATATACTGAGTAGGCGACAGTAAGGCTTTGCCTTGGCACACTTATGCCAGCTATTTCACAGCTGTGCCTTCCCGTCCAACAATTATGTAGTATCTACTATCTAGGTGCAATGATGGGGTCCGATTTTCCAATATAGCAGCTGGTGGATGTATCAACTTACAAAAATTTCTAGTCTACTGATTGAGTCACGAACGCTGCAGTGGACCTGTGAAAACCAGTGAATGTGTTGAACAAGCAAATGTTGTTCGGTAAGTTACTTGAGAAATGGCAATTGTACATTCGTTCTGGTACAATTTGCCAAGTTACCACCCACTAATTTTAACCCGTTTGACTATTGCAATTTATTGAATGGCAAGTAAGTGACACTCCAATGCGAATAAATCGATAATTTACTGAGATTAAACAGGAAATACATGGCTGTCTCTATTAAACCAACTCAAAAGTTTTGTTTATGGTAAGAAGTATTCTCTATTCCAAGTAAAATTAGGCAATATCTTTTATCGTTTTTTCTAATAAACATGGCAAAAGCAAACATTGTTTTTATAAGTCAAGTCAGTGCCAATGATTCATACGTAGTAGGTAACTTATAAAATTGAAACGAACTACAAAAACGTATCAGGAAATATTTCTGTTCAATCGTTTCTAAATACAGAGTGTCTGGTTTTGTATTAGCATACTAACGTTTACATTTATAAGTTAGTAACAGTTCAAGAACGGTCTTAAAATATTTATAAATGTCACCAACGTTCATGATGTGTTTTTAGAGGTTGCTGTTTGCATATTTACGTTTTTATCAGCCCCTCCATTAGTAAGCCATCTAGCCTCCATGCAGCTAGCTCGTGATATATTTGTTTTTTCTTTTTATCTCTATAATTATTTATATTTCTTTTATTATCCATAATCTTACGATAAGCCTAAGACTGTTTCTGGTCTCATATTCATTCCATCCTTAAACAAATACGAGGAATTGCATGCTCAGGGAATAACATTAACAATCATTTGCAACAATCTCGAACATTTCATGTCCAAAGAGAAAACAAACGGAGATAATGAGAATAAAATGCAAAAACAGTTCGTGTGGGAGCTCCTTAGCGTGGCCTTTCATAACAGCCGGCATGACTAACTCGCGTGATTGCAACAGCGCATGGCCCCAATACTTGGCTGAACTTGACATCCATCAAGTAGGTTTCATTTGGTCCTTAATTTCTGTATGGAAGAATATAATTAATAGACATGCAATTCAAACATCAAAAAGGTACAACTTGATTTTGGAGAAATACTCTGACTCCGACTTAAGAAAATTTTATATAGTCGTGCATTTGTATAATATTTATTGCAAACAACTTTTGAGCAAATATTTTCTCACAGTCCTGATCTTGACTTAGATTCTGAATTGGTCAGTAAAAAGTAGTATCATGAAATTATTGCTTATCGTAAAATATTAATAGCTAGTAAACATTAGAATGAAAATAACTACTCGACCGGGGGAGCAACTTGTGAGGTGGCCTACATTTTTTTATTTATTTATGTACATTAGCGTTCAGGTTTCAATCGGCAATATTATTTTTTAAATCTTATGATTTTTGAGTCATGATCGTGTAGAATACGTTTTTATAACCTCCTTAATTCCGGAGCTGGTCTGTTCTTGGAAGTCCTTAAAATAGTTTGACACAACAAGCACTATTGTTCTTGTTTGGACCTTCAGATCATAAAATAGCTATAAAACGAATTAGTGTGAGAATAAAACGTCGAAATGTAAGACTTGAATGTCAGACATAGTGCATGACACGATCGAGTCACGTTATTACTTCCCTTTATGGATGCTGGAGCCAGTAATAAAAAGAGAATAATAGACATATATGTTTTATTCATGTTACTGTAGTTGCATATCTAGTTATTTTAACCTTAAAAGGATATTGTTGCTAGATGGAAGACGCGTACAAAAACGTCTGTTTATTAGGCTCATTCTTGATTGCTAAGTCATTAGAATTAGTATCACTGGTTTGGTAGCTTCAAGAATACCATTTTCGTTGAAAATTTAAATGTGTTTATGCAATTATACGCTTCTTCAGTAAAGGAACAAATAACTTGGATATGAAGTAACATTGTGACGAAACAATTTTGCAAAAGTTTAGTCACGTCTAGGAATAAAATTCGAGATTTCAACTTAGTGATTTTGATGTTTTGGAAATTTATATTAACTGCATAAGTAACACACCGTGTTTCCAAGACTGGCAGACTGTCACCCTGTACAATTTTATCTTGACAGGTTAATATATTTAGGTGTCTCATGAAGAGTGATTGGTTGACATCATATCCGTTCTAAGATGAACAATGTTTCAAGAGAGTTATTTTCTAGTGTAAAGAAAGAATAAAATTAGACACGTCAAATTCTTAGTACTTACCTAAATATTTTTTCTGAAGATGTATAGTTATGTAATAAGGGATTAAAGTTTTAAAATAGCCAAGAATTAAAACAACCTCTAATATGAGATTGGAATAACACAGTACAGTCAGGATAAGTCACGCGCTGATTACAAAGAACAAAAAACATTCATTGCAACGTGACATCGTTAAGAACAATTGTAATCTGACTGAGCATCTGCGCATGTATTAAAAATTATATAAAACTTTATGGAAGAAATAAAATTGTTGTAAACTCCTTTATAAAATTTTAACTTAAACTCGATTATGAGCTCAAATTGTTATTGGCGTTGAGGAAACATCAACATTTCTTTTGATAACGGACCCACACGATGTGAAATACAATTTAATCTTGGAGAGTACTTCTGTAATAATATTACTGTTACCTTTACGGAAACTCATGATGTTTATGACTCTTTTATAGCATTTACTTGCGCTGATCCTAAATAAAGTAGGTTTTCGTTGCATTTATATTTCTTGCCAACTCCAAGGACCACCAACATTCAAATTCTAAAGAAATTTCCGTATTAGAATGAGTCATTAAAACTTGTGTAATACAAGATAGCGTGTAAATATTTTGATACTCATCGTTTCTTAAAAATCTGCGTTAGTGTATTTTTAGTTCACAACTCATTATGTACCTCATGTGGTTAACTAGGTCGTATCACGTATGAGGTGAATCATACCTGGAACACCTAACACATTAACTCTTCGTATTGAATTAATTAAAATTGCTGCTGTTACTGGTACCTAGAACGGAAGTATGAAGTGTGCATTCTAAACAAGAATTGACAAAATGAGCATAATAACGAACTATTTCTCGGCACAAAAGGGACAAAAGTGCCTACACAAGCCCAGTATAGCAATCTAAACTTTTTAGAATGATTAATGAGTATGTTTGCTGTTCTAAGACTACATTGTCACATGTCGTAGATGTTGCTCTCCCAAAAAATAATTGAGTATTCTTTTAACATATGTTTTTTGATCGGACTCAGTGACCTCATTACTTAAGAACATCTTGCAAGCGTTTACACATCCAGTTGTTGGCGGAAGTTAAATAAGACAACTGTGGTGATGAATTTTGAATTTTATTTCTCCATTATTAAAAGCGGAAATTCCGTGTTCGTTCTTAACAAAGTACAGGAAACTTTGATCAAAACATCAGGGCATGTTAACTGTTTTAATTTAATTCTTTATGATAAAAGCAATTTCGGAGATGAAAAAAAATGTTCTACAAAATGTTAATTAAAGTATGAACTTACATTTTATGAGTAGTATAATAACAATACAATGACAAAATAAAATTGCGCAACAGTTTCGTGAGTTAACTAGTTTTCCTGGCATTGCTTGGTGTCTTATGTAATCCTAATTGCTCTTTAGCGCCTTCACAATAGTTGAGAAACTGAAATTACAGTAATAAGACTGTAATAAACATAACATAACAGCCTGTATAATTCCCCGAAGACTCAGTGCGGCTACTGACAATTTCCGAATGAAAACCTCCAGTACCTTCTTGCCCGACCCAGGTCCTCAGGTTCAGCAGTCGCGCTTTGCCAGTAGACCAACAAAGCAGTTAATTAAACTGAAACAAATATTAAATAATGAACACTGCACGCAACTATCTGAATGAAACAAATCTTTATTTGATTGTCGCACCCCGTTGAAAGAGACTTTGTTTTTATTGTACAAATATCTTCAATGATATCGCTGTAATTTAACATGCACGCAGCACAATCGTTCTTTGACAGTGATCTACAGTCGATTGATTCTCATCAATTTATCAGACTTTCATCATTATTTTCTGGGTCAATATTTTTAATATTGATTAATTATAGTATACATATGTAAATAATGTTATTTAACGTATGTACCAGTAGGTACCTACATAAAAGTAAATTATGATTTTATTATTCACTGGTCATATTTGTTTCTATTAAAACCTTGTATTCAATTCACTATTTAAGTACCTATTTACCTTATTAAAGTGTTGAATTGTAATGAATATTCAAATTACACTTAGATCAGTAACCAAATGTTTGTCATATATATAATTATATATAATATATGCCTATTATTTACTATATATCCCGGTTATACTCATGCCCTTATTCATGAGCTGGTTACGCGGCGGAGTCGCGAGCCGAACTCCGTTCGAGTTCGAAACTAGTCGGGCATTCCCGAATACACACGTGAGTATAACCGGGATATATAGTAAATAATATGGATAACACTCACGGAAGTTTTATAGTAAAATATATGCCTAGTTATTATACAAATAGGTACCTACCTACACGATTAGAAATGTGATGCTGAATTAATTACACAGTTTTTATTAACATTATTGCTAATATTTGTCCATACTATGTTAATTATACTTTGCATTGAGACTTGGCAAAGTGAACACGTGCCGCACTTTATCGTCGGTTGAGAGTACAGTACCATTCTTATAATTTCTCCTTGAACTTTAATTCTGTAATATATGACTTGCAACTCCTACGTAAAACCTGTATACTGAGTTTAGAACTAAAATAAGTTTATATTTTCTGATTTCGTGTAAAACAAACGGCTATCAAAAAAATTACTAATTTCGTAAAATAACTTAGCTGTGTACACGCTGCAGTAAAACTTTTACGTGTTAAAATTTTACATAAGAGAAAAAGGTGTGTACTCCGCTTACTATAATATTATTATAACGTCATAATCTGAAATGCGTTGCCCTATCAAGTTCGGTTTAAGTTCAATTTATATTATGGTTATGTTGTACAACTGTAGTTATGTTGTAACACTATTGTTATCAATACTATTGTTGTTACTTTACTGTACGCAGTACGTTAGTGCCTTAACCTACTTTATAATATACACTTTCGTTTCATTTGACACTTTCATTATTTAAGAGGCTTCAACACCGAATACGTTTATTAAAGTTTGACACATTAAACAAGACTGTATTCGAATGAAGTAAGATCCTTTTTCAATTGACATGCAATCTGTCATAATACATAATATTATGTGCATGACTGTCATTGGTTTATAATTCACTTTCTCGTAGAAGGTAGGTACATATATACACGAGATAGGTTTTAAGATTTTTTTATACTCACGTGAGTGATCCGTCTGTCAGGCGTAGGCGTCTTAATGAAAAATGAATATCTAAATGTAGTGTGGATATTTTATAAAGGTGATGAGTAAGGTTTTTACCCATAAGGTATCTTTATGCAAATTTTCACGCCTTATGTATATCCTTGCTGAAAGAAGGACAAACCAACAACCACACTCGCATTTATGAAATAAATAAGATTGAACCTTGACCTTAGTTACTCATAGTATTTATCATAAAAATTGACCGTACTTCCAATAATTGATATGGTCATGCAATACTGACATCAGTCCTCTAATATTTAATGTCATTTCGAATGGATACTAACACGAAATTGTGATGACGTCAAATGTTTTTGTTTGTAGAATTGTAATTTACGCTCATATTTGTAAAGGCAAGGTGAAAGGTTTCGTGCTGGGTTCTAAGAGTTATTTTTGGTTTTATAGGTTCGTTTATGGCCGTCCTTGAATGAATACGTAATGTGAACTTAATGATTTTCAAGTACAGCCACTTATTTAAATATCATAATTTAAAAAAAGGAGTGTTTTGGCTTAAACTGATGGACACTTAATCAACGTTAAATTTCAAACTATTAATTCACGATTATAAGCGTGACTTATTGGCTAAATATACTCTGGCATTTGAATCTGCTTTGTTCTAGTAACCAAAACTAAATAAACGGTAAATAGGTATAATTTTTTTGACAACCATAAATATTTACATTTGTATACAACTTAAAGTTCAGTTGAATCTCTCAATTAGAGAATAGGACAGCTGACAGACTCGTGTCTGCATACAATTTGAGGTACCTAATGTATTGTAAATGATGGTAGCATTTTCTTTTATCACGCTAATATTGGTAGGTAATTTGTAAAAAGAGTTCATAAAATTTCTTAAGTTTACATACCTAACACAAAAACTGTATTAGGTATGTAAACTTGCTCTACAGTGTCGTTAGGTAGCTATCTGGTTACGGTGTACTACTGTACCTACTACTATGATAACAGGATATACATAAACATTAGTCACATGTTTAAAATAACTGTAACCCTGGAAGCAGAAGCAGAATTAACCGACGCAATCATTCCACGTAAATGACAAATATACCTACACATAGAAACTCAGAATGCACATAGAAATATTATTATTATATTTCCTGCTATACCTAATATTAGACAACGTGGTTAGTTATATAAACGGTTTCTGAGACTGCACGTTACGCTTACCTGACTTCTAATCAACCATATAGGTAATTATCCTATTTACCTTCATCAATTAGCAACATTCTATTGTGTTCTGTTTAAGGATCGCATCCTTACACACCTTTTCCGTTTCTTTCCCATTCACGTATTTCACTGCCCATTGACATTGCAAATACTAATAATAATTTAAACTACGTATTATTATGTTAGAGATTCATTATCCTTTTGTAATCTTGTACATATACGAGACTCCTTCGTTTATTAGCTACATGTTTAAGTTAAAGTAGATACATAAGGTTATCTATGTTTATTACACTTGCCAATTTCATTTCTTGGTCACGAGCATTCTGCCCCGATATTTACTAGTCAAAACAGTAGCAGTAATCTTTTTAGAATCCTCCACAAGCAGGTACTTAGGCTATCGATTCAACGAAAGGTTTTTATTGAAGTATCACTGCATTACGCCACAAAGGATTTACTGCTACAGTGCAATGCGGCAGCGATATAGCAGACTACGTATACCTACTACGTTTGTACTATGTGAGTTCAATGATGTTTCTCTTGAACAATGACAATGAAGCACTGTTGAATCACGGCGGCAGGGAAAGGAAAACATGGGTAATATTTTAAATATACTGCATAAGTTTTCCATTTATTTATGTGACTGCAAAGGGAATGTGATGGATAACTTAAGTACTATCACCTTATGAGTGTTTCATTATTTAATCTTTGGTTGGAATGTTGGTACCACACGTATTTAACGTTGTTTAAAACCAATTAAAGCGACAGTATCTGTTGTAATGCAGTAAGTTAAACGGTTAACGATATAAGTGGATACTTTCATTTAATTAATATTCAAAGCAACTCATTAAGTAATTTACTCGGTTGAAATCCTTTTAGAGTATCCTTAAAATCAATAAGTGCCTATATCACAGTTTTAGTGCCTACATTTGAAGCAGACCAGCAGCATGTAAATTCTAACTTAATTTTAGTTCTTAGTCAGGCCCATCTTTAGGATGAATCAACATCGTCTCCGGTGTAGTCTGATTTCTAAGCTATTCGTAAAAGCTGGGACCGTCTTTATAGTCATCATAACCTGTAAATATGTAAAATATTAAGTAGGTAAAATATTAAATATCTATATATTACAATCTATATATACAACGCTTAATATATAGATTATTTATTAAGCGTTGTATATATAGATTGTTTTGAATGTTTCCAATAAATTTAAAAAAAGTTTCGATAAATTAAATTCTAATTGCAGATTCGTACTAAAGCTTATTACTCTAACTTGTAGAACCAATACTGCCAGGGCAGGGTAAACGGAATTTTTAAAACATATAACCAACTTTTGTATTAATTCAAAGGTAGAATTATAAAGCTGTATAATATTTACTTCACAATAATAATATTCCTCACTTACACTGATGACAAAGACCCATGAGTAAGAAGCGATTCTATTTTAAGCAAAAAGGGCCCACATTCCCCGACGTTGCTCCAGCCTTACTTGTTTTTGTTGCGGTTCTGCTTTAAAGTATGAATAACACAAAGTATAAAACGTGTAAAATATAAACCATCCGCTCAGGGTATGAAGAATTGTATGTAGCCTTCGTTTTCTCTCGGTTATAAAACAGTAATTATAAGGTAGAAATCGTAATCATGATAGAAGGTGTACCTAAAGATACTGTCAGCTACGACCAGTTAGTAGTAGCTGTATTATTTATTATTTACTCTTTGTCATATTAATACTCTATGATGTCTCCTTTGGACACGAACCTAAATAGAAGAACTGAACTGTCGAAATGGATATTGCATCCAAGTTGTTCTTCACATACTTTTTTTACGTCCACACTTCACGCTTGGTTGGTAAGTGTCGAGTCAGTCGTAAAAAGATATTGGATTCTTAAAATCGGAAAAAAGAAAGGGAGTTATCCCTTTGTCAGTAAAAAATGTAAAAGCTGCAGGTTTTGGAGATCTTCGAGGTATTGTTCTGGCTCATCTACAGCGCTCTTTGCTGTGCAGCTGTGCAATAATAATTGATTAAATACAAAGTCTAAGTTAAAATCACACTATTCCTTAGCAATTCCTGATCGATAGTTCAAAATACATATTTTTATCTGATCGACAAACGCAATACACTGGTTCCTGGGACTGGCTTTCTCTATAACTGGATCGCACTTCCGCAGAACACGACCATAATAACTTTGGTCTTTACCAGTGAAAGTTGGTGTCGAGTGTATTGCTCAACCATAGTTACCGAACCGGACTGAATTATCATAACATACTGTTATTGATTGGGTCAGACAAATGTATCACTTATAATTACAACAATTAATGCTAATAGAAGTGTCGTTGACAGGAAAGGAAGTCGCTTTCTCGGATTCTATATTCTGTTTTGCTCTTCGTGCAAGATGTTACGCTTGAATAGAGATTATTGTGAATCTCTCCTTTCTTTACGCGACTGGTTTTGTTGTTTTGCAAAAGAATGACCTATAAGAAATAATTTTACGTGTTTCCCTATTAATAATGTGAAATCTGATCGTATAGACCGCATTTAATCCTCGGCATTTATTCTCTGTAATAAAATACCTAGTTTGTTTAAGTAAATGATTCAGTCACATTTAAATCTCATATTCTCATAAAATCCAAGGTACTGACTCGTAACCAAAATGGCTTCCGCGCAGATAGGTTGATCAGCGAGGTTAAGCGTTGCCTGCTGCAAGCGTGTCTTGGATGATTGACCTTCGTTTAGCAATGGCGATGTCCGTAGCCCGGAGTCTTCAACCTTTGGAAGCATAAGTACGTTAATATAGTTGCTTTAGTATCCTAACGTAAAAGGCAGATAGCAGTCGCACTATCTAAATATTTATATTGAAATATACTTGAAACAGTCTAGGTTGATTAAATATGTCCTTTTCTCCTTATACTACACTACACCTATTGAAAACAGACGTGATACAAAATATTGACTTCGTTTTAATACGCGCCAATAAAGCAGATAGTCTATTTCAAGTATGTCACGACAAAACAGCATGAAAACGTTACGATAACTTACTGAAATCTATGTTACAAATTAAAATATTAATAAAAACACATTAGACATTAAAATGTCGGTGTTGTATCAACAGTTTATCACAAAAATGTCACACTCCCAACCAAGAGTGTTCGCAATACGTTCTATCTCTTCACGATAGGTCATATATTATTTAAATTCATCGTTATTCACGCAATATTGAGTAAGATGTATATACAAATCACTCTTTAAGTACGTGGCTTAACACTAGTTTTCGTATGTTGAACAAACGTGCTGTGAAAATATCACGTGTGTAGTAACTGTTCCTTCTGGTCACATTGATTGAGGTGTCATGATCTTCGAACCATAGTACAAAGTCACGTGCTTTGAATAGCTTATTCGTCTAACAATTGCCATTGTTTGGTAACATTTTCTAGACTGTTTCTTAACACTATGGAGTTAAGTTTACATGACATAGTGGAAAAACGTATTACTTTTAAATTGTCTATCATAAAATTTAAATAACGTCGTTAAAGAAATGGGTTGGTCAGTAGCAAACACGTGTTGCATAGAATTTTATGAAGAACTACATTAACTGACGCGTGCATGTTGTTTTCATTTACGTGGGTTATTACTTATTCCCATTTCGTTAAAAAGAGTTTTGTATTGTACTGAATGCAATTTCATCGAGGCTAATACTGTTATGCTTAGCCCGTATGAAAGAAGTCTCAAAGTCAATCAATATCAAAGGCCTCACGGACTTCCCTTCCACCTCACATTAACAGGGGCTTCCGTCTTGAGTCTATAATGACATCCATGTTTCCATTAATTTTCTTGCCGACATCACCTGCAGCGCACACATTCTACATAGCATTCTTTACAGGTGCACTTTAGGGAAAATAAATACATAGTTTTTGAGACTGTTGCTATGCAATTACAACCTGTTGAATCGCATACAAAGATCTGTCAGGTTGTTTAATTCTACGAAAAAAAGCAAAGTGCAATAAAAGTGTTGTACACGCAAAACGGCATTAACGCCACGTAAGTATTCTCAGCATAATATCGATCAGGCCGTATGAGGAACAAGGTTACACGTGTTACAGCAGAACTGATGGTTTTGCATGTTTGGAGGTTACAGCGTCGATTACGAGGACAGTGACGTATTTAGGGAACAATTATACACTTCAATTAAGTTCTATGTTTGCCTTTATGGGTGGATGTCGATTGGTAGACCTGAAGTGGTGTGACCAACAAGCCACGCCCGCTCTAACCTAATGAATTTAAAGACAGCTTTGCTAAATTCGATCCACAGAAAGACTTGGAAAATAAGTATCTTAGAAACAAAGATTTTTTACAAATAAAGGATGAGGATGACTTTTTGTTTGGATACTAGTATTCCCAGTTTATATAATTTGTCATCCTCATAAATGAATACTGTAGGTTCAGAATATAGAAAAAGGGAAAAGCCAACAAAGCTACTACTTCTAATTTTTTTTTTCACATGTACATTTCAAAAGCTGAATACTGGCTGTAGACTTGCGCATGTTTTTTATTTGAGCATGGATAGATACGTGCAGACCAATTGAGGCAAGCCACAATCAATACTTTCATTTTACGTTTCGTGATTATCTTTTTCGTGACTGTCAGTCAGTCTACTAGACTTGACAAACAGAAAAATACGTTAAGATATGATGTATTGAGTGTTAAATTTTATAATAATTGATTGCGTTGTGAAACGTTCATTGTATACAAGATTGAATGGAGGTAGGTAAATACAGAAGTGGCTGTTGTAATCTGCTTTACGTAGAGGAACTGATTGCGTCAAAGTCTTTAGATTACGTTTTTTTAGGGTTTCGTAACTGTAAACAGAGCGGAATCCGTATAAAATCGAAGCTTGGTATGATAGGCGTTAGTCCACTGATCTATTGATGCGTTCACATGAAGGGCTCACCTAGATATTGTGACCTAAGGGTATTAGTACTATAGCGTGATCTACTACGTCTATTGTATAACCTGAATGGATATGTTTTATATTCACAACAACTTAGATCAGCATTTAGACTTCTTATGATTCTTACTGCCTGTTGCTAAGACAAAAAGTACCGGCTTTTAGGATCTTTATGAATACATTAACTATACGCGTAGGCACACTTAAGTAGCGATAACTCAACGGACATGCGCGTCAGACACTCATGAGTTCTAAATAAGGATCACTCTAACGGAAAATTATAAATAAATTGGCTCAGTAATTTCCTCGTGACTAACAGACCATAGCTAATCTTTTGTCTCGCCGAAACAATGTCGTGGACTTTCCTAAATAAAAAGAAACAATACGTTCTCCATTTAAAATAAACTGGTGTGAGTACTTTCAAAGTTCCAGGTGCTTAATGATGTGAAATTAATTTATATTTATATACAGATTCAGTATTTACCTACTACCTATACATTTATTAGCTTGGCCAGGACATGCTCTGATCCATATTCTAGCTAATATGAAGAGTGAGAGTAAGAGAATGAGAGAGAGAGAGAGAATGAGTTTACATATTAAGTCAAATAAACGCAACAATAACAATAGTATACACATAACAAGGTGATTAAAGGCAAAAAAACATTAAAATAAGATCACGAATGCCTACCAGGACACCAAAAACGGTATAGGAAAATACCAGTCAAGAGTGCATTAACCCGGCGGGTGCGATGCACTTGTTACACCTGATCCTGTCGTTAGGTCTACATGTGGAACATTAAACCTTGGTATACTATAGATACAACTGTCAGTTATGACTCACTTAAAGGGGTAACGATTTCTCCATGGCAACACTGTTTTCAATACGTGCAGAGCTTTTTAGGGTTAATTTTATTTTATTTAAATTGACTGTCGTTCTAAATGTAAATGTTAATTCTATAAACTACACCATAGTCCATAATACGCAGGCAGGTATGTATAGAAAAAGAACGTACTTTTAGTGCTTATATTCCAGTATTCGTTTATCAGTAATTGTGGTTCGTGCGAATTTTCTCGAATTTTAGCAATGCATTTTGAACTTTAAATAAAAAAGAACAGTGATGATATTGTTTTGTTTGTAGTCTTTGTTTTGTTTTAAATGACCAAAGACATGCTTCAGTAGAGCAGGAGTATATTAGGGGGCTCGGTGCATTACACCAGAGATCCCGGAGTTCCGTGCTGATGCATGTTACCGGTCATGATAGGCCAGGATACTATGAGACCGTCTCATGTACGCATGTTCCCTGTACGTTTGTAATACATATTCAAGTGTGTCAAAAATTAAAAGCTTTTAATTTAAAAAAAAGTTAGATTGGTCTATAAAAGTTTGCTTTTGGTTTGCAAGCAACATAGCGTTATCTTTATGTTGACAGATTTGAAAAAAGGAGAATTGCTTAAACATATTCACGCCTAAGGTTTGGTTTAAGTTTAAAAACTATGGGTTGCGTGAACTATATACAATTAATGTTGCGTATGGAGTTAGTTCATCCTTAATAAAAACTAGTCAAGTACTTAACGATTAGCTGAGACTGTTGAACAACGTTCAGAAGAATTATTGTTGTGCTGACAAAAACGATGATAATTATAAATAGATAACGACACTAATGCAACAATTAATTGTTCTCACATTGTTATGATTTCAATGGTTAGTATGTACCATCGATGCAGTAACAAACGGACGATCAACCCGCTGCATCAACTCGATGAAGAAATGCTTACACAACTCATTATCTCGCTGTTTCCGTTTCGCAGAATCAACACACCGCAAAACATAATTTCGTTTTCCATCTGCAACTCTCCACGGCGTGTAATTAACTGCCTTTCTTTCAATTCGACACTGTGTTTCTTTGAGTCTTTTATCGAATCATCAATCTTGACACTGTATTTCGAGTTTCACAAGCGGATACCGTTACCTACCAGTAATATTTTGTTGATTCCTGCTCCTTTGGCACACTTACTTCGGTTATATTTAATTGATGTTGTAACTTTATTAGTAGCTTATTGTATTTATTGATTACATAAGGAAAATATTTGAATGGTTTATAGGACAATTACCTACGTCATTTAAATCCAGCATTCTGCTAAGACGCAATGGGATTTTCTAAGAACTTTAAAATTATATAAATCATATACTTAGACGCTCCGATGCACGTCATTCTGCGAATTCAATAAAATATTTAATACGTGCGGAATAACTAAGTTCTGTATAGGCTAAGTTACTTAGTGCCTACCTATAGGGTTCTTAGCTAATATTAAACCATTAATCATCAAAGTAATCAAGAATTGATGATGTGGTCTTCTTGTACTCCTACCTCTGTTGCGTTTCTTGAAAAAATACTTATCAAGCAACCTATCGTTAATACTTAATGTACTACTGATTGTACAATTGACATTAATTGCTTGTAACTTCAATTAATAGGCTTCACAGTAACGCCTTCTTTACTAGGTGGCCCGGGTAAGTTACACCAAAATGTTAATCTCTTCTGTCACCCTAATTGAATTTTTCACAGAACAAATTACTTAACTTCGAAAAATTTGTACCTGTGTTGCTATGTCGTAGGGAGTTGTTATAAGTGTTTAATATTTAACGGCTTTTAAACGATCTTCGTTTGATGTGTAATGGATGTCAGCCTACCTACACATCCATTAGTAACTTTATAGCTTTCCCTATGATTATGTAAATAACTATGAAGGAAATATACCTATTCCGATAGGTTTTACCTGTTTACGTTTTTGTCTGTATTTAAATCGATGACAAATTACGTGTTTAGTAAGTATGTATATAAAAAAATGTTGTATCCTCGTTGAAAATCTCCTTCAATTGTTATTTTTTATTATTAACATGACAGGATATGATTTTTGTAATCAAAGTTTTTATTTAAAGTGTGTTAGATTTATTTGTATACTTACTTACTTATGTGCAGGGTTTAAGTAGCAATTTTTTTAGGTATTTAAAATGCTATCGGTTTTAACAATAACAATGGTTGTTCCGTGTTGGTTCTTTAAATAAAGCATATTCTATGTACATTAGGACTGGCGCAGAATGTAATTTACTTTGGATAATGTTATAAAAATAAAAATGATTATACGTAATGAAGAATCTTTCCTGCTATGAGAAACACCGTTTTCCTTAACGGGAGTTAGGTCAAAAAACCCAATGCGATCGTATCGTACGTCCAACGTTTTACTTACCGCTCCATAAAATACGGTCGTTTCAGTTTTATTCACTAGTTTCTTGCGTTAGAGCTAATTCAAGCTCAGGATTCGTATTGTACGTTACATAAAACAGTTATTTCAATATAATGACCTACGGGTATGGCATGCGCATGTTACCGTTTTTGGTGCAGACTTAATTACTTTTACAGTGTAAAAGGAACTTGAATAGCTATGACGTAAATGGTAATATTAGCTAGATTAGTATTTGAAGGAGGTTTTACTTTCACGGTGTTATTAAAAAAGCATTTTAATCCCCCACACGTCGCAAAAAACCAGTTAGGTACAAAGAACACTCAAAGAAGTAATATTATTATTTGCAATACTCAAAGATTTTCTGTAACCCAATAAATAAGTGAAATTCGACCTCCTTCCTTTTCATGCCGTAACATATAGGTACCTACTTGCTACGCAGACCGCATAATGAATCGATCCCCTTCGAAAGGAAATGTTTTGGTACTCTTTTTATACTGTTGGCATTTAATAAGTATTAAATTTGTAATAAACTTTCGGGTTCGTTAAAATTTTAATACTGATTTATTTAAACATTAAGTATAATTACGTAATTAAAAATTGTATTTTTTTTTTGTGAAATTAACTTTATTTTAGATTTTCTGTGGCCTGTCTAAATAACCTAAAAGCACAATCGGACGACCTGATTGGCGAAGTGGCTAAGCGATTGGACTGCTGCGCTAGGGGTTGCGGTTAGTTCGATTCCCGCACGAGACAAAAATTAGTGTGATCCGCATCATGTAAAACACCCACGATACAAGAGAAATTTATAGTGTGGGGAGACGTTTAAAAAAATACTTCCTGGAATATTTCCCTACTACCATATACTTAGCCTTTCTTGTTAGATGCTGAGGATGATAATACATTTGATGCGGAAATAACGACCCTCTTTTTTAACAACCGTTCATTAGTTACAATCAGGAGACAAATGTCGTGTTATTTGTACTGGTATCATGTAATTTACACGGCCTAAAAGACAGAACACAGCAAAACGCCAGGAATCAATTTAATAATCAAAACCAATTCGAGACCGTATCGTTTCTATTCGATAATTGGCATCGATACCTACGCAAGATATCGATTTGTTTACGGTTAAAGTAATAAGGATGCGGCACCGTTCAATTGGCGAAGTGGTACGCACACCCGTTAACCGGTACGATGTAGTTACGATGGTTTTACTAAGAGTGTTTAACTGACAGACGTGAACAGTCCTCGAGACGAGTCATGTGAGCTTAATGTGAATAATGTGATTCACATGACATGACTTGTATTGGCGTTAGCCGTTTAGCGTCATTAAGTTAAATGATAAAGAAACACATCATATTGTCCGTTGAGTTGACACATTGTTTTACAAACATAATCAATGGTAGACTACCTATTAGTACATACATACTTTGCGCAATCTTTAAAACGTTCTATGAAACCTATTTTATTCAGTACGCGTACAACGCATGGTATTAGGTGTTCAAAAACTGCAAATAATCGAAATTGGAATTTTCTTTAATTTTTAAGTATAGTTCAGTGAAAGCTACTCGCCCTCATCGGAGAGAAGGAGGCCAATAAAAAGTTCAAGCAAATTAAAAAAAAGGCAATTAGGTATAAAGCTCATTACAATTATCAGAAGTTCACTTTATAAGTTCAGTTTTCGTTAAAACACTTCACTGGTTTCGTATTCTTATTATACCTGTAACGTTTTCAATTTGTATTTTAAATGTTGATAATGATTTAAGTAGTTTTTTATGACATATTTGTAAGTAGGTATTATTAACATGACGTGCGACTTTTAACACGTTTGTGACACGTGCAAGAAACTTATTTTTTCCTAAGGAAATAAGTTTGAAATCACGTAGACAATTTAGTATTAGGTTAATCTGTTGTTCGTTGTAATTCGAAAAATCGGATCCTAAAAACAAATTAAAACTGCGTTAAAATCCGTAAAAATAGTTTTATTCCGAAATTATATTTTTTCTCCCATAATTAGCTATTGAATCATTCCTTCATTAGGGTTTATATTCCAAAAAATAATAAATAATTGTTTGTTACAACAATGATATGAGTAAACTATACCTATAATTACACTCAAATATCTGCGCAATAGTTTCAGAAAACCACACGTTATTAAACATAATACATCTATTATATGCGATGACGGGAGAATTTCTGAAAATACCTTGCTGGTGTAGATAACATGTTTTCCGCACCACTGTTGTTTTAGCAGGTAATGGACATGATTTATAATAAATGTTAGTGTTATGATTAAGTGGACCTAGAACGTCTTGGCTGTTACTGCAAGAGTTATTATAATAACACTCGATATCCAGATGTTGTTTTTTAATTGTCTCGCGTGTTAAGTATGGCTCCTCTAATTAAATCGAAGAAGTATCTCGAAACTTTTTAATAATTTAAAATTCCATAATCAAAATAATACATTTTTATTATTCAATTTAAACTAAGTCTATTGCTTGATTGCGTACCAACATTTGAACTAAACGATCAAAGTATGACGTTTAAAAAGAGGTCTGTTAGATCACTGTTGATTAATAAGCAATCAAAAAAGCCTTTTTACATACTATTATACATTATCACGTAATCATTATGCGCATTTCTAACAATGAGTGTTGATTCTTATGTATCTAGTATTAAAGTTTAATTTCGTTTGTTTCAGATGCCCCAAATGATGCGAATTACATGATATGTGGTGTCGTGATCGCAATGGCCCTGGTTGGGCTCATTATAGTGCTGCTGGCCCTTACAATAAAGTAAGTATATTTAAAATAAATAAATAAACATAATTACAATTTTCAATAAACTGCAAATAGGTACATTATCATGAAAATTATAAGGTTCTGAAATTATGTTAGGGGGAATGCTAAATGCTATTACTGATAAATTAGTGACAGAAATAAAATGAGTATCTTAAGATTTAAGAATCTTCTAATTCTCTACAATTACGTTAAAAAATAGGTACCTAGTCAAAGTCCACAATATTATAATAACGATTTATAGGTTTATTATAAAATGCATAAAACACGATAGCACATTTCTACTTCTAAAAAACAACTATAAAATATCTCTCAATATCGATTGTAATTTAAATCGTAAAACGAGAGTACTCTACACTAGACTAGAGAGTTCTACATTTTCAGTCGTTAAATAACTGATATAAAATATGATAAATTATTTATTTCCATTGGTCTCGTTGATTGATATGAGCTGTAAATCAGTGCTCATTGCCTGTAAACGGTAAATGGGAATCAAAATTGAACGTATAATTCCATGATATGGTTTCAGCACAATATCTGTAACTTTCAAATACATAAAGTTGATTTGACGTTAGTTTTATTTTATGGGCATTTATCAACCAGGTGTTGTATCATGGATTTGTGATACATTAATAAAAGGAGTGAGTAAACTATCATAATTATAATTACTCTTATCACGATTATGTACCCACTGAAAAAAGGTAACTGCTGAAACCAAATTCTATCACAAAATATCCTAAAATTAATATTATGATGAAACGGGAAACTACTTATGAACTTACCTGAAACAGCATTAACTTGGCGTTAAATAGCTAGGTACGGAAGTAAAACGTTGGGTGTGATCAAAAGGTCAGGTTTTATTAAAGAAACCTTCGCAATTTTCATAACACAGATAACGGTGTATCAGAATTGTTCTTAATCTCTTCTATATTGTTAAACGAGGACAATATCGTGGGCGATAATAAGCAATAACAATAAACAGTTTGACTTTCTGGATATTTGTCCCGGTTGGATTCACTTTACTTTAATTGGCGGTCTGATTCATTTTCTATCTCAAAAGGTATAAACAAATAAATCTAACTTCTAAAAAAATAACCTACGGTTGTAAACCCCTCAAAAAATTGCCTTCCTAAAAATTTGTTTCTATACTTATATTATGTTCTATTACAAAATCCATTGCCTTACCAGATTTGTGTGAAACAGTAGTATTAAAAATACTATAAAAACACTAACACACTAAAGAGTCTAGATTCTTATCCTGTTTAACTTTCTCCTAGACAGCGTGTCAGTCTATTCTAATCAGCACAACCAGATAAGGAATGCTGGCACCAAAACGCAAGTGGAGTCTATTTGAAGTTTCCGTTGGTTTTTATTCTTTAACCATCTTGAACTACTGAATTTTAGACTAGGACTTCCATCATAGTCAGTTTCTGGAAAATAACAGAAGAAAATGTTGGTCGACTTTAAAAAAAATATGAGATTACTTGAATTAAAGTAGATTAGTAAAGGAGGTTTTAAGAGCAATACTTTCTTAGCACTGAACTTACATTATTTTTTAATTAGTTCAATGACAATACTTTTTGCAGTTACCTATAAAAATACCTTAGTGATTTATGTTGATGTGTGTAATATGATATGTCTTTCAACACTTGCTATTTGAATTTATTAAATTTTATTATTACAATGTACAATAAATCGATCGTTTCATTTATCGAGACACGTGTAATTGTTTATAAGCAGTACGCAATATTTATGCAAGTATATAGTTCTATGTACGACTAAGTATAGCGAGTACTCGCTGCACTTTGGCAATTTGACAGAGATTTTTATGACTCTTTAAATTCCCAGTCAGCTTAATCACTCTGCAGTGACGTTAACCATTTAGACAGTTCTCGTATAATAATTTATTTAATTGAAGAAAACACACAACTCATGTTTTTGCAGGATCTTGGTTTTTTGTGTTTTCATAAATATAATAAACGCCACATAAGATATATTATGTACAAGGACTATTGGTTGCAAATAAAGCTGTAAGGATCCGAGTATTTGCAAACAATCTTTTTTTTTAAATAATAAGTTAGGTACGTACACAACACACTGTATTATTTATTGTCTGTTATTGCTCTTTTCTGTCAGTTATTGCTGATTAAATTAAGACTGTATCATTTATTTGGCAATAAATAATCCTTTTACATTTCCTTATAATAAGTCGAACACTAAAACATTATGATGATTTAACGGTTCATTTTGTTTCCTCAAAGTGACCGCAGATATATAAGATTCGATTAAGGCGTTCTCCTTTCCGAGGACTGTTTCATTTTAAAAGTCATCGGTACGTTAAATGTTTTTAAAGAACATTACACAATACTTCGATGACGTGATTGACGTATGAAATTATAATACAAACGGCTTGCAGCGTTCACAATTCAAGTCTAATCATAACGTCAAGGCAATAGAACGGCAGAACATCTGTACTGGGTCATTTCAAGGATTTGCGAAATGTACCTTGGTACATTCGGTTCGTTGCATTTGACATGAATCATATTGCTTCGAATATTTATGTTTTGTTTTTAAAGAATAAAATAAAGTTAATTGGTCAAGGAAATATAATTTAAATGCGGAATCATTTTGTATGCAGCTTTTGAAGAAGATTTCAATCTTTTGTTACAAAGTAGCACAATAATATGACTAATGAGTATTTTTTATTCCATAGTAAACGTAAAAATCAATGTATCTGCAATTCTATTGGAAAATTCATGTTATCTTATTGAGAAACAGGTAAACTTGCACTATTGACTACGCTAGCTCGCTGTATTTATGTTGGCAATAGGTTAATGATGTTGTCATTCTTATTGAGGAATATAAAGGTGTAAATAATAATAATAAATGAGTTTAAGCATCAACGTAAAACCTTAATTATTGTATAGACATCTACGATTTTTTACGGTCTAAGGAAAAACTCAGGTTTTACCAAGAAATTTAACGACTATCAAAATGTTGTTTTCATGTATTTAAAATGTATTAGGTATGTAATCAACTAGTTATGCGAAGTTACACATTAAATTTTAGTGAAACTATAAATTAGCCATAAGATATCTATGTAGGTAGGCAGGTATATTTTAGGTAGGTATATCTACATACCTACTTATAAATAATTTTATATCATAATTTATACCTACTAAGATAACACCTAAACGTTGGTATAGCAACAAACAAAATTAGTCGCTACGCCTTGAACTGTAATTTAAAAATGCCAGCATCATTTTATCTCGACTTTTAAACGAATTTTCTTTCGTCAGACAATCACACACATCACTTTCAGACATAAACAAACATTCGTAACAAACATCTAAAGGAAGGTCATATAAATATTTATGTCGATCCAAGAATCGAATTCGAAATCCAATTAGTGACCTTGAACTCTGAAGAATGACATTCCATTGACAAGACAATTGGGTCATCAAATGATTGTTTTGTTCTCTTAGTAGGGACCGTTTGTCATGTAATATAAGTATTATTTGTTGTGGTCTCAACACATGCCTACGGGAAATTCCATTAAAATCTGCATTTTTCCTGAGAAATAAGCAATAATATAGCTTTTAGCTTCTACCTACATTACATTTCACATTTTATTCAAAGTAGGTAAATATGAATCACGTTACCTACGTCTTAAAACGTTTAGTTTAACGTTCTTTGTATCTTAAAACTTACAAAACTTCGATAAGTAATTATATAACAATAGATATGCAATTTTTTAATTATATCGATTTTTTATTATATTGTATTACGTTCCGTCAGAAACTTGCAAGAATAGTCCAAACTTTATATTATACTTTTTATTATTATTATTAAAAAAACTTCTAACGAGACCTCATCCTACAATCATTTTTATTTCATAAATGCAGTAACCAGGTACTTTTAATTTGAATGTTAAAAACTACCCTCTTTAATGCTATAATGCTTATAAGTAACGTATTAATTGAGGATATTGGAGGGTAATTCATCATTTAATGCTAAACAAAACGTCATGACATCTCTATCCAGTGTAGTTTTAGTGTTGAACGTGGAGTCTTCTCGGAATCATAAAATTCGTTTAGTGTCCCAAACTGCGACGTACCCGGAGATGCATATATTTCGTATCTTAAAAAGAACATTTAAGAAGTTATTGAGGAAACTGTAAGTAAAATCCTTTGAAGCTACAATTAATGGAAATACAAATATCATAAATTATTATCATCTTACACGCCGAAAAAACTTATAAAACCAGCTTATATGTATTTGTCAATTTGTTAATACAAATTCTGAGTGTAGGCGGGGTCATATTAGGACATAATTCATGCTAAGAATCACTTATTTGTAACCAATTTGCGAGCTACCATACTTAGTATCTCTAACTTAAATTCTAATTGTATCAATACACAACGAAAAGGATATTTCCTATTTGGGGTATGGAAAACTAATAAATTCAACTTATCTTATCATTTCAATAGACTTGACATTACCAAAAAACCTCGTAAATTCAATGTCACTTTATACCATGTATATCGTCACGAATTAACATACACATATCCAACTTACTCAAGCCCTGGTAAATATACCTAGCGGTAGCTTATGATTGGTAATAAAAGTATCTACGATAACCGGTTCAATTTAGTTATCACATACCTGGCTTTTTTGTGTTACATCGCTGATAAACATAACTATGAATAATATTGGAGAAACATTGGTATCATGATGTCTAAATCACTTTCTGTCCGCCAATTTTACTTTTTGGTCCTTTGACAGACTACGAATAAAATACACGTAGCTACATTTATGACTTACGCTTTATCTGCCAAATAGGTTTAAAGAAAGAAATCAATGTCTTCTATAAGGAGGCCTGACAAGGCAAGGTTAGGTAAGGTATCCGTAGCGCTTGAAGCCATTTACATTAACCTACGATATAAATACCTACCGTAAGGCTAGTTCGCGACACTCAGTTAGTTTTTAATAAGCCACGTCCCTTGTTAATTGATATTTCCGCGTTGGATCACTAGAGCTCTAATTAATCCCACAGCTGGTTGATTAAATACTACACAAATTGTTTTGCACATGTTTTTGATTACAAAATTCCAGTTAGTTTAGACGCTGGCGCTGCTCATAGAATATTGTTTAATATGTATCTATTAATAATACATGCACCGCGCTGTGTTGCACCTCTATCATATAATAAAATTGCGGCACACAATTATCTAAATGAGTATTTATATAACACGGTAGCGTTTAATAAAATCATGTTATTTTCTCGCTCTCATGGATCACCTATCAACTATATTATTAAGAGTTTACGGTAATAAAATAGTTTCTAAAAAGATCCAGTTGAGGAACAGCTTGCTGTTATATAAATGTGCGTGGTATTCAATGATATAAAAAGCAAAACAAAAATATTTCAAGGCGTCAACGTTACTCAAACAGCAGAATTATGATAACATTTGTATAACACGCATACATAATCGTGGGTATTATTAGAAAATTTGCAATTTAACGCATAAAGAACCCCAAGGTTCAGTATCAACGTTAGACTGGACGCTTGCCAATTTCACCAACCAGTCTGGACATTACAATGATCTCTGTTTATTTTTGTTAACTGTGCTGTTTTAAAATCGCAAATCACCGCTATCAAATCGCCATTGCGGCTGAAGCTACCGCCTGTCTCATCACTCGGCTGAATGGCAGTTTCACCATATACTTGGTCGTAAACCCACTAATTTTACACCTGCAAATGGTTACGGGGCCATCATTTTTGCAAACTGCTAACAGTTTCGATAGTTTTACTTCTAACGGTTTTAAAATAGGACGTAGAAGATCAAAACACTTACACGTATCGAGAAAAGAAAACGGTTTGTTTTTTATTCATAATAAATTCGTGATAATTATGATTCCGGTAAAAATGCATAACATCTATAACCTACGATTTGCTTGAATTTTGTTAATGTTTAGATTCAGAATTCTTTACATTTTCTTTTCATGATGCTGCAAATATTGTTAAAAGATATCTTCGGTACTGTTTGTGTATTGTGGTAAAATATACAAATATTTAGAATCCGGATCCTGCTATTAATACATAACCACATCACTGAATGTCAACCTATTAAATAAAAAGTATAAA
This sequence comes from Abrostola tripartita, assembly GCA_905340225.1. Taxonomy (NCBI): domain Eukaryota; kingdom Metazoa; phylum Arthropoda; class Insecta; order Lepidoptera; family Noctuidae; genus Abrostola; species Abrostola tripartita. The sequence goes on from HG996494.1 coordinate 7,341,836, forward strand.
GTCGTCAATTTTATTTTTATCCGTAACTAAATGAGTGCAAAACGAACATCAGAATATTACAAACAACTTAATATAAATATTCTACTAAATATTTCTTTAAACCTTTATTATTCGTCAATAATTAGGTACCATGCTAAAATCTACTTGTATATAGTAACAATGTTTGAATTAGTTCGCGCTGTGAATTAACTTCTCATATAGATACAGAGCTGCGTTGAATACAACAATTCAGTGATGTTAGCCATGCCAGTCAAAACGAGGTCAGCTATTGTGGCCACCTCCATGGCTACTCCACTGGGCATAGCGTTCCCACGGCGTGGACAACATGAATGCATCGATTGATGATTAGCATTTATCCCTGCCGTATTGTACTTTACCTAACCTACCTTTAAATGCCCAGTTTTTTCTTGAAACATTTGTACACGCATGATTATTAACTAGTCATTTTCTTATTGTGTCACCCAGTTTCTAGTTTTATTTTATCTCTTTTAACTACGCACGATTCTAACACTTCATGTCGTATTCATAAGTTTGTAGTACGTTGAACGTAATATCGTAGTTTTGTAAGCATAACAATAGTTTTTGTGGATTACATTAAAAGGTGTCGCAGGTTATCTAATCGGTACATAACAATACTATTAGTGTTGCAATAACATTATCAGTCTGCTTTGCATAACAGAAAGCTATGTAAGCTTTGACGTCAATGTTTGATCGAACGCTTTCCTATGTTTCATCGAGTTTGTTTTACCAATACATCTAGAGCGTTTTTAAATCATGTCAAAAGCCAACTGCAAGTTAAATATTTTACCATGATACACAAACAATTCTTATTCGATTGTCTTGTCTCTTACGGACTACGCTATTTGTTATGTATGAATGCGACATACGGGGGCCGACATCCGTTGACGTCCAACTGTTTTCAGTTAAGCCACGACGAGTGTATAACAAAGCAGTCTTCGCAGAGATCATTTGAATTTGAAAGACGTGCGCGACTGAAGAAAACAATGTATTAATTTGTTATACTTATCAAATATGCCAATGTGTAAGAGTGTGTGTTCAAGTGAGTGCCCAATGTTAGTGGTGCCCGCAATTGACGGGATAAAGGATAGCTCACGTGTTACTAGCAGCCATCGTTCACTTTGTTTATGTCGAGTTTCCTGGACATGGAAATGGGTGGAAATGAATGCAAATTACAGTAACGCGACGGACAATTACGAAGGGTTTTACGGTGCGGGGTCGTGTCCCCTTAACATTGCAATAAGGTAACGGGAGAGGTGCGTGTTCAGTCGCCACCCACCGCTGCGCGAGGCGTGGTGGCCGGCGCCACGAACGCCGCTCAGGCAGTCAAATAGTCACCGTCGGCTCGACCGTGTGTATTGAAAACTCGCACTGGCGGCTGGCTGCCAGTGTGCGCCAAAACGCTCGTCCGCGCGCCTCACGTTGGCGGTTTGCCTCAACTGTCCTTACTTACACCTACCCATAACCTGTGTCTGTAAAGTGTCTGTGCACGCGTTTCGATGCTCTTCTCTCCTATCGCCGTCGAGGCGATGAAGTGCAAAGAGGAAAACTGTGAAGTCGGCGTGGTGCTAGAACACAACTCCTTGATCGTGTTGTCTGTCGACAAGACCATCGTCTGCCTATGCGGAAGGGATAGGAACAATCCCTTCGAGCGCGGGTAATTCTCATCGTTCTGCATTCTGGTACGACGCTAACTGATTACCTCGTCTTAACTCCCGTCTACTAACTACTGGTAATCGCACATGCTTTATTGTTGATGTATTCCAGCTGTATTTCCTGACCGATTACATAGCCACATAAATCGGCTGAATTGCTACTTACCTTATGGGTACAATTGGTATACAATCATGATATTTTTCTAATAAGCATTTGTCGTAATATCCGTTCTCATTTTCTTATTCGAAAACCTGTTCGCTATGATTTTGATATGCTCGAAGGTTGTCGTCGATATGGTCAAGGCAAATTTCTTGCGATTGGACATACTCCAGTCTATATTTACCTATCTATATCTGCTAGTTTAATAATATACCTGATACGAAAATAGTTGAACATTTAAATTTCGTGTCGCGCCTAGGTTTCCGTGTTCAGTGATTGGCTATTTTATTCAACATACGCCGTTCTATTTAAATTCTAACTATTCGATTGAATGAGTCAGAATATTGTAACGGTGACTGACAAAAAGGTTATACCTACATGTATATATAATGCTTGTAGGAACAGTATGATGACCGAAGAAACGTACAAGGTCGTGGCCAGCCGTACAATGGCTTGAGTCGAAGAATGCCTAAAAACTCGTATGAATACCACATAAATTATTGCTTATTAATATTCATATGGAATAATTAAGAAATGCCAACCAAGACTGAAAGATAAAATATGTCATTGGCGATTTACAAATCATTTTCATTCAAAATAATTAAACGATTGTAAGCATACAGGCTACAGGTATCTATTGATTTACAAGTAACGATACCAGAAACTGAGAAGTGGTTAACATGCAGGGTACACGGAAGTATATGATAAGCAGATAAAATGGAGCACATAAATATTGTAGTACGTAGAAAACTAATTAGTTTACATAGTGCGTTGTAACAAAAAAAGGTTATATAAAGCGGAGGTTGAGCGTTAACCTTCTATCTATATCGGTAACACGTTAACCTACACGGTCTGGGCAGGTGTCAGAATACAGGTGTGACGGACTTTCTTCAAACATTTAAATAACCTATGTGCCGACGAATTCGTAAACACGGACATGCAAGCCGTTAACAGAACCTTGCCAAGAAATGAATCCAAGAGAATAATTGATTGTACCAAGGTTAGATAAATCTTATCATCAAAACAAACAACTTCGAAGTTACTCCAACCACCAAAAACTTTAACAAATGAAAGTTTTGAAAGTTGGCGCTCATTTGTATTGCAGACATCGTTGTGACCATAGTAAAGTTTAATACTTTATAGACATCATACTGCAGCTTTTTATTATCTTTATCTTCGATAATGTAAATTACCTATTATTTATAAGAACCATTGTAATTGGAGTCAGATCCTTCCGTCGTTAGTTGGTTCCACATTAAAAATGTACCCCTGTTGACTCCCATCATCTGTTTGACGTCAATGCTGACAATCGTTCGCTGCTAATAACCATTTTATCAATACATATTGAATGTTTGTTATTGTCCGGCGATCTTGTTCTCCCGATGGGAACGTCGGCTGTGAGCGTAGGTTCGGTGAAGTAAGATAAATGAATATGGATGAAGAAGAACGAGTATGTAAATAGTTACTCATAGATTCGCTTCTACGTCCCGAAGACACACCAAGTTTTGGAGAATCTCCACGAGCATAAGTTAATAAAGATAATTATCCACAAAACTCTTTTCTGACAAAATGTTGGATGGCGTAAAAGACGTAACTCCGCTGATAGCCTCTGATTGACGCAATAAGAGGTCAGAAAAAATATTTCGTTACTAAGTAGATGTTACAGCCATCCAATAGTTAGGTAGTCATCTATAAACATCGTGGTTGATATGAATTTGATTATACCTACGTGATTTTGTTAAAAAGAAGCTGTTGTTAGCTAGAAAATGTAAATTATCTGAATACATTTATTGATTAATATGGATGGAATCTCATGTGAAATAAAATCGATGCTCGAATGTTTTAACACGATTATCCATGATATTCGAAATGGATCTCTTATATTTCACGAAGATCTGCTTATATTCTCACTAAGATGTTTACATCCGCCGGCTATTCCGCAAGTAGTATTTAAAGAAACATTTGACTAAGCACTCTTATGTTAGTACTAACTGATAAAGAAACAAATGACACGACATATTGGGTAGACGAACCAGAGGGCGTTAAATCGTAAATGTTATTATTTAGTTTCAATGTCAAACAATCATGCACCGTACGCACAAGCATATAAATCACCAAGTTAAATACAGAGTAAGTCTTTGTCAGTTGCAACAGGCGCTCAAATCTCCATTCATTCGATGTTACTTTGTTTAACAAAATATCATACACTGAAAGTATTTTATTGTTTTGGCACCCGTAATGTGTCAGTCTTTTCAACATTATAATATTACAAAACATTATCAACACAAATTAGGTTTTCGAAATCAGAACGGTTTTTTATACAGCAGCAGCATACTGCAGTTTTGCATGCTTTTCGTTTAAATCGATATTCGTCTACCTAACAGGGAACGTTCGATGTAAATATTTTGCACGGATACTGTGCAAAGTATTATAGGTATAACCATTCGCATCCATCTGGTTTATCGTTTTTTTTTTATTTAATCGCAAAATAATTTACTACATTTGTTCGTCAAAAAATCTACATTTATTCTGGTTTATAACAATATCCTCTAGACGGATCTCAAGGGTAACGACTTATAATGGCTCACTACCTGTGTTTTTTATCCCGCCAGGCACTATTCGAGTCAAAGGCCCGAAGCTTTGCTTAAGTTAGTCGTTGCTAAGGGCATTGCACCTTTGCGTTCTCCCTTGCCCTGCAGCCCTACTTTGACTTTTGGAAGCGAAAGCTCCCAATATGAACCTCCCTTACCGTCATGTTAATGCAAGTGTTGGAAGGAAAGAGATGCAATGTCAGTGTTCAGTGCGTCTACTTTATCCATAAACCCAACTGTGCGTAAAGTATTAGCTATACAGTACTACGCATATTTATATTGTGGACTTTGAACTCGTTTAATGGTGAAATGCAGAACTCTCTCTTGATTTATTTATTATCTTTGGGATCGATAGGAGTAAGCTCGATTATTTTCGAATTTAGTAATTTTCAGGATGGGTCCGTTAGTTCACTTTTTCATAATCAATATCAGTTAAACATGCTAACCACATTATTGATTCTTTTTATTTTAATTATAATGAAGGTAACTGATGAACATCGGTCACAAGTATTTATTCCTACATGTGACTTAATAATAATAAAACAATACATACACCAAACCACAAATAATGCTTTTAATTCTGAAACAGGTCCAGAAAGACGCAAGAATAACTAATTGCTACGGAATAAATTCAACCAGTTTTACACTCACAGCCTCGCAGATGTTTTAATATGGTTTTACCAGTAATTTTCGAAGAAGTCAAATTAACATACATAAATGTGCCGGCTATGCGGGACAAACCAACGGTCAGGCCTTCTGGTGCGTCATAATCACTACGATACGATAGCGTCGGGCGCCGCTGCCGCCACGCCACCATTCGTAGTTTTTCGCGGAAAACGGTCATATCGTCAACCTCAACCGTCCCCCCACTTTCCCCTCCGCTACCCGCGCTGGCGCCGCGTCATAAGCGTGTCTATAAAAGCCATGCGCGCCCCTCCACTTCAACTCAGACGCATGGAGTACTCCGTAGAGGTCGTTTGGCACGAGCGAGCGCTTTGCTAGGCACCTGCCGGCCACTCTTACGATATAAATTCTAGTCACCAACCGCGCAGCTGTAGCTCGCGTAACGCGGTCTCCTGCGCGTTCCTACGAACAGTGATATGTGCAATAGCCTTACAACAAAATAATTGTGATAATTTATTTAAATTACTTAGTTATTAGTACCAAGCGTCACTAAGACCGCGATACGGCTGTGAGTGAAAACTGTGAAATTGAAATGTTGTGACTGCCCGATTGGAACTTGTTACCTGTGATCCAACCCAGTGTGATCAGTTATTCTTGCGTTAACGGACCGTTTACCACAATGGTTGGAAACAACGGTACTATGATGGCGATTCGCATCGTCCACAGCAAGCTGCGCAAGCGGGAGGAGCACTCGGCTTCAGTGCACCCAGCTGAAGTTCTTCAAGCTGCGCCTGCACCGCAGCCGGAGCCTCTCGCTTTCCGCCAGCAGCCGCTGTGGCAGTTTCCGCCGCCGCTGCCTCCGCCTTACGTCTATCCTCACGATCAGGTGTGTACACATATCCTATACAAACAAAAACAATCATTCTCATGAATGCCAACTATCTATTTCAAGAATCGTAACCAGTTCCAGTCGATATACTTGACCCCAATTCTCTTATAACTAGCATCAATGTCCAGCTGTAACGCATTTCACTTTGTAAATCTGAGAGCTTCAACAACAAACAAACAATACTGAAAGTTGAACATTGGGAAAGAAACGTTACATTATAATACGAAAGAAATCGTGACTGGTTCGACCCTCCCCGCCACCGAGAGAGAGCTGGTTGAACACGTAGGTAGACACGATATCTATGTGCGAAATAAATTTAAATGTCGGGACATGCTTGTTGAATAGAAAGCTGCACAAGGCGAGCATGTCGTAACACTCCGACCTTCTTTCTTACTGTCTTACGAACAAAAGAGGCTACGCAAACAACTGACTTAAATTTTAAACTTGTTAAAACGCTGACCCCAATATAACGCTCTAATAACCGCTTCCCGAGGTGAAGCTTACCTGCGAAACGGCCCATTGATTTGTTATATCGAATCGTACACTGTGTTTGTACAACGGCTGCATGACCACATATCGAGACGGCACACCAGGAAGTAGATAATGCTAATGTGTCTTTGAATAGCGTATTCAAGGCTTGCCTCATTCTAGCTTGGCCTCAACATTACTTTGCAATATTAGCTTCCTAGTCATGTAGAAGAGCTTTTTCAAACAGTAACACTTGAAGTTTTACCATTTCTGCTTCCGAGAACCACAAGACTTTGAATAAATAAATGTCTTTAAATTAAACATCCATCCGGACAAAAACGTTTCCGCTAAACATAATACAACAGACTTCTTTTCTTGACTAGCCTGACAACAGTCTTAAAATAACGCCCGACTGTTGTATTGTATAACAGCTGAAGTTGTTTCACGCAATGGGCGAAAGAAAAGTAGTGAATGCATTGGGGTCGATAACGGTACCGGAATCGGGTAGATTTAAGGGTCAAACACCTGGTGTGAACTCCCAAACGTGTCTTGAAGATTGCGTGACGAGACTAAAAGTAGTTTTCCATTGTTTATAGGACAACTTGATGCAGCCGCACGGCAACGAGCGTGCGAGTTTCCGCAGTCTTCGCAAGAACATCGGTGGTCGTTGGAAGCGACTAGTGAAAAAGAAGCCTGAACAGGAAGTTTACACGATCCCGCCAGAGCTCAAGCCACAGCTCAAACAAATATACGTGTACTAAATGCACGTTCTAGTAATTATAGCTGAAGCAGGATACTTCGCTGCGTTGATCTAAAGGCGATGACATCAACCTCAACTCGACGGTTGTAAAACATCAACTTATATCATTACTCGAATATCAAAATTGTAAACCTGCACGGCTCGACAGCCACTATCTCTGAACATATCCTTTTCGACCAATTAATTCTAATGACCAATGTAACTAAAATATTCTTCTTTCATTCACCACTTCATTGTGATTTTAAAGCCTAGAAATTGTATTATTAAGTATTAGAATTTGATGTTTGTGACTTGTGAGTGTTGTTCCGTTGCAGATCGTATGAGAGTGATAGTCAAATGAATTTAGTTTAATTAATTTAATGATATGAATGTGAATTAGGAAGATGCGGTCGCGCATACTAGTGACGAAAATCCAATAATTATGAATAAACAATTATGATGCCTTGTTAAGTATAATTTTGACTAATTAGGGCATTTCGTAGTTCATTAACTTATTGTAGACATGATCGTATTCGTAAGTGAACTCCGATCAAAATAGTTTATGAACTTATACATACTGTATGTATATGGTGTGAGAGCTGACGTTTGAGACATCTTATTGTTTGATGCAGTATTTTTAGATCATTCATTTTGTGTTGCGAGTGAGACTGAATAATGGTACAATTTTAAATGTAACGTGACATTGAAAATTTCGAATAAAATACACAATATTTTCTGATATTATTGACTATAAGTATCAAATATCAAACAATATCACGATGGAATATCAAATGACCTAGTTGTTGAATGTTGATTTGCTCGAATTGCTTTTGTAGTATAATTATTCAGATTTTCGCCCGGTCCTTACTGTGATAAATAATTAAAATGGAGGAATAAAGAATATTATTGACAGAAAGATGTAGTTTTAACTTGATTGCCTTAATACCTTGTCAATTAAAGTCTAGCAAGGGCCGACGGTCGAGAATTTTGATAGCTCATATTGAGCCCTGATATTTTGATGATGTAAGCTGATAGATAATAGGTAGAATTGAGCCATGAATATATTTTTCTTTCATAAATTAACTGTTGCTGTAGAAGAAACCATGTTATAACTTTAATTTTAACATCGTGAGAAGTTTTTTGTTTTGAAAAAATGTAATCTTTCGTTGAAATATTGGAAAATAAATTCCATCATTATACTGAATTGCTTTGTTTCCTTATTTGAACCTTTTAAGCACGTAACAGCTGCAACTGAAGCAATAACTTCATTATATAACTTTTGGAGCCATTTTAGCATGTTGCCCATGCTAAAATGCGAGCAGCGACACGGTTGCTCAGTTGGTTAGAGCAGCGCCACGGATCGGCGAAGGTCGCGGGTTCGAATCCCGCTCGTGTCCATCATTTTTCAAATTTCCTTTATCAATTTACAATAACTTCATTGTTAATTTTGGCGTAACACGCGTAAAATTTGAGGTTATGCTACGATCGTTGAGGTTACAGTTCGCACAGAATAATGAATGAAAATGTTACTATAAGAAAATGCAATACCTATTTACACGAAAAGAAAGTCTAAGTAAACATTGCGGAAGAACGAAGAATATAAACAATGGATTTCGATAAAAAAATAATTGAAAATATTAAGCTGTTAACAAATCATTATACAGAGCCATCTGTCCGATAAAATAAAAATAACTAAAAACAGCGCTCTCTACTGATAAAGATAAATACTACCGAAACAATAATACTGACAACACTGCCACCTATAATCAAATCAGTGAACTTCTTGTATTATGGTTTGACAAAAATTAAAGCAGTCGCAACATGTTCGGTTAAAAGTTTGTTGAAATAGTTCATACATTAAATAACAGATGGCACTTACCTAACAAATGCACGTTAAATTTTCATGAGATATTTTACCATGTTTTCGATTACAAAAAAAATATAACCTATAGAAATTTGGCTAAATTTGTTTTACAGGAATGGTACACATACAAGACTAATTTGGAAATGAAATTTGTAAACAACATTCTACAGAAATAATGAATGAGTAGGTACACAGTGGTATACATTCCCTTTTCGACACTAAAAGGCTTTGTAAATAATTAACCCGTTTGGTTAAAATAGAGCCGAGACCAACGCCCGCATGATGTCGGTCTCGACCCTAAACCGCTAACCTTTGAGAGATTAGTTTGTATTAGGAAATTATCTTCTTTGTGTCATTATAGGGTGATAGAGGCATTCGTTGTGGATGTCGTGGATTTTGTTACTAAGCACTTACTGTGCGGATGATATTGGTAAGCAGGTAAGTAGTCGTCGTAAGACTGGCGTCCAGCTTATTTCTAGCAGCTGATCAACGTATTATAAATAGAAAACTTTTGTTTTCTGGTCTAGACCGCTTTGCCAGTGTTATGCCAACGTGTATTGTAATGGTTCATTTGTTTTGGAAAGTCATGTAACACTTATTCCATGCGCACACGTGTGATGCTGACGGAGGTTATGTCATATTCACAGGGTTAAACCGTTATACAGATTACAAACGTATAAATGTTTACGACTAAATTCGAAATATTATGACGTCTGGGTAAAATACATCTTTTGTGGAACATTTATTTTCAAGGTTTGTCGGAAAACTTTTAAATGGTAGTGTTTTTTTTTTAAATGTGTTGCAATAAGTTGTGTTGTGATCTTTCTCATCTCATTAGAAGCCTGGCTGAAGTCTTTATTATCATTCGAATTTTCATCATTACTTACATTAATTTTAGATTGCATCGTATACGCTTTTATTAGCAGATCGTATAGAGAAGCGATTAGTTCAAAATACAATTAACCACCCCTACGAAGAGATAGACAAAAGACAAATACAAAAAGATTGGCAAAACTGACCCTTCACAGCTAAAATTAAATTTCCCATCTACTAATGATCTATCAGCCTGCAGATGCGATTACGGACGTCTAGCGGAGCTCTTGAACGCCGCCGTAGGGTAGCACGTGACGTGGTCCTTTGTTGTTACATAAATAAGCCTCATTGTGTGCAAGAGGGCCGCACGCCCTCATTATAACGAGAGAGAGACGTGTCAATCTATCTGACTAGATTTTGAAAGGCTGTGCGTGATTTGGGCGGCGTTTTGTGGTTGAACGGAAATTTGTACTTATAGGTATACTCTTTTATTATTGCTTGCGCTGCGATTTTGTTCTTGTTGACAAGATACTTGTAATTAATGTTGTTGTTTGTCTAGCAGTGAACGTCTTCCGGCTGATGATGATGATGAAACTTTTGCATCCTACTGCAGTATATTAAAAAAAACTAAAATATTACATTTTTTTAATTCTTTCTGTGTTTGTGTTAATTGTTTGTATACGTAAATAACAATGCGACAGAGTGTATTTTGATAAAACCGAATTGATTAGGTACCAATGTTAAACAACCTACACCGAATCTTATTGATTTCGCGTAGACTGCTATAAAATAGGGTCATAAGAAATGCCGTCGTGATTGTGATTCGTGTATAAGTGATCGTAAACTGTTTATAGGAACAGGTTGATGCCATTGCTTACCTTCTAGATACCCCTTAGTCACTTTCTATGAGTACCCTAAAAGCGGTTTTATCGTATATTCGCAGGCGCGATCACTCGGCGTAATATTACTCGATTGTGGCAAAGCGAGCTTTTTTTGACAATAACTTACCCAAGCAACCATAAAAGATAGGTGAATAATGATTTTTCCTGTAGTTTTACAACCTTCCAGCAAAACCGATATTATGTGAAGTATGTTATGTAAGTTGACATGGTGAATGGCTGTAGGCTCGCTCCCTATTACATTAAGACCCATAATGTAACTGACGAATTGTTGGTACCTATACTAAATCATGCCTAAAAGATATTCGGTACATATTAGCAAATAGCAGGATTTTCGGTAAATTGTGTATCTTGAGCTTGACTGCAATGCCCTAAATGTTTTATTCAAATTGTAAGTCACTAAAACAGGAAAAGATTCTGTTTTTCTTTGAATAAAAAGTTAAATCAATAAAACAATCCACTTAGCATTAATTTCGATTTGATTAGTTCCCGCCCCGACAAAAACCGTAGATTCATGAATAAATATGAACGCCCGTTATCACAAGTAAACAAAGGTTCGGACGGAAGCCTTAACAATAACGAATTTTCCTTGAGAGCTGCTACTAAAACGAAGTGACCTAATTTCTTTTAACAAGTTGTTTTAATTTATTTACCATAGTGCTAAAGAGTGGTGAAAATTGACAAACACGTATAAAAAATCGACTAATGTCTCTGCTAATCAGTCTAAAATAATTTGGTTTCCAAAGTCATTTATAATTAATGAGTCAAACAACACCAATGTATCCACAGTAATTCCTTTCCTGAGCGTATTTATTTTCATTTATCGTTCCTGGTTTCAGCGGGTACAGATTTTATTCAATGAACCGAACGGATGTCACGGTTGAACTTTACTTACAGATTTTATTGGCCACTTGGGGACGAGAGTGCAATTTATCAAAAAGTACTAGACTACAGATTGAAAGGAGATACAGAAAATTGAGGTGAAGATGGATACTGGAAACATAAGGGAAAAGACACTGTGAGTCAGTGACTCCTACTTGTAAGTAAGTTTTCTTCAGTGATCTCTCTTTTTTTTTCTATTTACTATTGATGACCCGATTGGCGCAGTGGCTAAGCGATTGGACTGCTGCGCTAAGGGTTGCGGGTTGGATTCCCGCACGGGACAAAAATTTGTACGATCCGCAGATGTTTGTCCCGAGTCTGGGTGTTTGTGTATGTGATATTCCATGTTTGTGAAATGCACCCACGATACAGGAGCACTTCCTAGTGTGGGGCGACGTTTTCATTTAAAAAAAAAACTAAAGTATTTATGGGTAAATTTTTACTGCAAGCGTAAAATTTCTTTTGCTCATGGATAAATTCTTACAAAATGACGGTCTCTTCTTCGGCTTACTAGTTGAAAAGAACGCAGCTATATATAGATGATTTCAGTATCAACTTCACCACTGCATCATAACATCAGTCTCCAGTAACTCATATTGGGTTTTAATCTACCCAATTGAAACCGTAGTCAGTTGAATGACTCTCAAATGTACGACTATGTTATGTCTCTGAGATCTTAGCATACCAAAGTTGTCACTTATTTATTTACTTGTTTGTAAAATAACACTACTATTCCGCCCGGTACGCCATTTATATGAATAATATGACAAATTGTTTCGGTATTGTCGTATACATTAGATTCCTATATTCTTTTCATAGGTTTGTATAAAAATACTTACATGAGAACACTTTTACGTCGTCAGATCTAAACATTTTTGGGAGAAAGTGATCTAAGAAGAAAGTGGTAAAAAATCATACATAATCATCATCAATCATACTTGTTCCTAACAATAATACAAGTTTGAGCTTATTTGTAGATATTACATGTTAACAATTAATATTATTGTTATTATCAAATATTTAATAAAATAATACTTACATACACACTTCAAGATTTAAAAAAAACGAGGTCTTTCCATTTATCTTCTACCGTACAACTTTCTGCATAATCCGAAATCTACATACGCCTGAAGCTTACTCCTAAATAGGTGTTAAAATTAAAAGCATAAATCTACGTGAAACGTTGAAGTACAGTATAATTACAGAAGCTATTTGTAATTCATGGGCAGGCTGGCCTCCTGAGCCATTACGTGAGTCCCCTCCACTGAATGAGTACAAGTATGCGGTAACATATCATACAGATGCTTAAATACCGCTGGATACGACAGGAAGCGAAAATATAAAACAAAATACGTAAAATGTGCGATGATCATGTCAGAATTTATAATTCTCGAACCCAAACTCAGATCTCGTCATTATAGACTCCGTTAATCTAGTTTTGTATGTCAAAAGTCTAACAATATACATTGAAAGGTCTGGCCATGTCAGTCGCGCCCGAGAAAATCCCTTTTTCCAAAAGGGCTGATGGTATAATTATAAATGTTGACTTAGTCTACCTCAGCCAAGTCTTTTCTAAGAAACATAATGACCCGTATTTCTTACAATAAAATTATTGAACATCTATTACATTAATAAAAATTGCAATACGCTGTTAAATTAAGACTTTCATATTTTTATCTATTTACACGACTGCCCAGAAAAAGGAGTGTAATGTTTTGGTGGTGGTGTATAATGGTGGAATAAAGAAACTCACATACATGAACCCTTCATGTATGTGAGTTTCTTTATTCCACCATTACTTTTGAATGCCTGAACCGATTTTGATGTATGCTATCCTTACACTATCGCGAGTAACATAGGCTATAAAAAATGAACAAATTAAAAAATGTTATTAAAAAAATTAAAAAACACGACTGCCATGACAAAGCTTAATTGCTTGCTTGACAAAGCTCAAACCATGATACACAAACCAAATGGAATGGTTAGATAAAGGCACTATTTCACGGTCATATTTAGTGCTCATAATAATATTATATCCATGTACGAAAGTGCGCTTGGCCAACAATCGTCATTTGAATGAACAAGAGAATTTCAGGGGCCTCTTTAGTGTGAATTAAGTAGGTTTAAGAGTAGAGGATAGTGCAAATTGAACGTGACAACAGGACGAAGGACGGATTTGCGCTACCTGTACCTATATATTTTGTGTTTCTTTATGTGTCCATTTGCTGGTAAGCTTTGTGTTCGTTTTAATGCAAACAATGTGAAGGATTATTGTTTAATTTTATGTTCTTGTTGATATGGTGATAAATACTGTGTGTTTAGTCTTCTTTGTGAAATTATCTATTATCAATAAATGACTGTTGTTACATTTTCTGCTTTATAAATATAGCTTTTCTTACTCCTATTTTAGCTATTGTGGCACATTATATATATCTACGAAATTTTCATAAACATTTTAGGTTGTCGTGTTCATTTGCGCATTTCTCACGCAAAGTAGAAAGTCACCCTAAGATACCACGAATCGTTTGTGTATAACAGAAGATTCGACGAATTTGGTACACATTGATCTTTAATAATAATTAACAAAGGCCTGTCACTACGTGTTGTTACTACGTGGCCGAAAAGAAAAGGAATAACTCTGTATAGTGTACAGTTGTACACCTCGCTACAAAAGTAGACGTATCGTCTATGTATGCTTCAAAAGAACGTACTGAAAAATCTTGTCCTAAATCATAAAATATTTTAAAAAGACGTAGATAAAAATTGAGCGCTTAGATTTTTCCTATGGATAGGAGCAGTGAAATCTGCAACCCCTTCAAGTCAAGTGCCCTGCATTGTTTACAAACTTCGTCCATCGTATCGTTTTAAACTGTTTTCAATTTTATAAAAGTCGATCAATTTCCTTACATCAAGATAAGTTCACCTTGTCTTATTATTAAACTTTCCTAACTAGGGAACTTACAAATTTATTTAAAATTTATCAAGGCAACATTTCTCAATCCAGCTTTAGCCAAGAGTTTAGCTTTACCCAGATATTGAAATTTTGATTATCTGCAAACATTTTCAAGGATATACATTCTCAATACGCGTTTTATGGGATCTTATCGGCTTTCGTACAGTATTGAAGTTGTAAAAAGTTTAGCCCCTTTTCATGTAACATTTGCTTGTGTAACCAAATTATCAATACACGCAAAAACTGCTTATCCGACCTTAAGGTAAATGTTGTAAGGTTGATATTCTCTTGGGCATTTTTATTAAGGGTAAAACCCTGGAAGTAAGTTGAAGTTCGTCTCATATCTTGTCATAACATTTTACTGTTACAATACGTATACATATAAGACGTCTCTAAGAATGGCAATGTACTAAGGAAATTGGCTGTGTTGTAATCTGTAGATCTGAACTTTGAATCATTATGCGTTGTAGATTTCGTGCTAAGGCGCCTAGGTTATTCAGATTTTGCCGCTCAGTTCGACAAGCTCTTAACATATAATTTATAAACCTGAAAAATAAAATAGTAACGGCACATTTTTTCAAGATTAAAAAGAAGATGTTTTTTAATAAGTTTATAAACCGAGGGATATTCAGGCTTTAAAAGGCCACACTTAAAATATTTTTGGTACACTTTAAATATACGTACGTCTGGTACATACGAACGCTCATAAAGTTCTTAGGTAAATTAAATGTTTTAGCACAGGGCGCCCAATGTACTCGAACTGGCTATTAAACTAATTTATTAAGCTACTACAACTGCATGCCACTGAAAGGGGCGATAATCCTGTCACTGATTACTTTATCGGTAGTAAACCTTGGGAACTCATCCAATGACCGTAAGATACTCCACAAGATATGCGTACCTACTCAATTGTTTTCCGACATCATATTTTAATTTATAAATACTTTCTTTTTAAACTTTGCCCCACACTAGAAATATCTCCTGTATTGTGGGTGCGTTTCACAAACATGAAATATCACATACACAAACACACAGACTCGGGACAATCAGATGTGTATCGCACAATTTTCTGCCCCGTGCGGGAATCGAAACCGCAACCCGTAGCGCAGCTGTCTAATCGCTAAGCCGCTGCGCCAATCAGGTCATCAATACAAAAATTCTAACTTCTGAAGTGACAGGTTTTCGTGTTTACCAAAAGTCTTTACCTACTCCACATAAGTAAATAGGTTATTCATTTTGCTGTTTATTATCATAAGTCCCAAATAATAGATGGTTAACCTATCACCATTCTCCTAGTCTGCACTGGTTTTAACGACTTTAACGTCTCTTTCCCAAACGTAAGAGAATAATAATTTTGTTCTCTCACCGAACGGGTACAAGAAGTACGGCTAAAAGATATATTATTTACAGCATCTAACCAACAATAGCGACAAATAAATAGTTAAATTAAACATACCAATGACAAATAGCCTTGGGCACAAATCACTCGTATGTACCTACAATGTACATATTAATCCCCGATCTACCCCTGAAGGCAAGTCGCACATGTCATGGTAATACGAATCACGCCGCTTCGTGGTAAAAGGATTTAGTGTCGCACTACTTTCTATTAAAACCGCCGTACTTTTGCTACGCAGTTGGATTGGTCTGGGACCCGGTGCAGTGCGGTCTGAGCCAACCATACCGCACGATTCTAAGCCATTGTTATTTACTTAACATGGACTTTAACACAAAGTTTTTTTTTTAAAGCAACTTGATTAGCTCTTTGTCGATTTATGAATGGGGTCTTAGGCGTTCTGTAGACAAATAACTCTTGCTTGGTTGTGCTAAAAGGCTAGAAGTAGTGGCATAAAAAATACGCTGAAAATTATTTTACAGGTCACAGAATACATGGAACTATTATTATCATATTGTACCTAAACTATAATAATTTCGGTATAAAAAAGATAATACTTATTTAACTTCCATAATAGACAAATCTAAAAACCGTAATCAAATAAATTCCTTATAAGGAATATAATCATATAAGTAGGTATAATAAGAGAAGAAGAACTTCTTCAAACCCCTTTCACGCTGCTATGTAATTCGCCAACTTTATCCTTACAGTAACGTAACGCCATACAAAGACGCCACTTAATAATGAGTCATCTTCCAAATATTGTACTTGCAGAGCAGATGTCTCTCAATTTTCTTGATAAACGAAGCGCAAAAATAATATTCCTGCGATGGTACTGTACATAGAGTTACCCGAGTATTACAAAGGATAAGTTTCCGATTGACTAGTCAATATCAAAGGGCGAGGCATTAACGCAATGAGGGCTTGCTGTATTTTCATGTAGGGAAACGTGAGCAGAAAGTATAGGGATATTGAGATGCTATACTCGTATTAGATTTGATGGCCTGATAGTAAGAATTAATACAGCTTCACTACTCACACAAACTTTTTGAGAGAATGAAAAGATGTATCACGCAGCCATTCAAATGGAAATGTGAAGTTCAAAGTTTATTGCTTCAAGCAAACTTTTGATGTGGTATTTAAATAATTTGTGCTCGACTTTCCACCTAATATACCCTATATTATTTAGTTACAACAAGTTTTAGGTGTCTCGAAGTTTCAAATTGGAAACTTAATGTAATTTATCATACTCAATTTAAAAGCCCGTCGTACAAACAATACATCTCTTTCTAGTATTGTTATTGAAGAATTTAATCACATTTTTGCTTTGTATGCTAACAGTCACAGTCTACGTTCTTGTATCTTTTATAGGAGAATTGTTTTAACGCCATTTAATGTGAAGACAAGTGAAGGTTCCATATGTTCTTGTCATTTGTTTTGGCCGACTCCATGTTTTTATTACATCATCTTTTTGAATTTCACTCAGAAATATCAATTAGGTATATTATTTATTTCGACTTTGATTATTCTAAATTAATGTACGTAGAATTTCTAGAAGTATCTCCAAAATTGTAAATTCAATGAACTTCCCTTTATGGCAAAAAATAAAAATAAGTTAGTCAGAAGACTGAATCAGAACGACCAATCAATTAATTTATAAGATTGTAAGTAAACCCCAGACGGTATAAATTGTAACCCCGAATAAAATTCCAATTTCTCCCTTTGTTCATTCATTGAAAATCTTGAAAACACTTTTAATTTCTTCCATTACTTAAAACATACCCTATTGGAGACTTTTCATTTGTGATGTTTAACCAACGGATTGACTTTTCGATTGACTTGAGCAGTTCAAAAGGGCGGAGGGCCCGAAATTAACGCAATGTAGGGTGTGCAATGAAGGAGCGATCGCTTCAAAGGGCAACTGATTTTCGTATTTTCTTTGTAAAATATATTCTACTAAGAAATTTGTGTGATAGAAAGTTTATGGTATTTGTTACTTTGAAAAGTTATCGGCAAGTTATAATTATTGCGTAGAAATAATTGCGTCTGTTATATCTAATCCAATTATAGTTAAAGTCATGATGATTATTGAAAAAGATCTGTTCTGATTTTCTCTCTAGGTTCTAATCACTATGTTATCAATTTAATGAATTTAATAATACCTTGAACAAAATTTTGCAAACCATAAGCAGATATAATTTTATTCATTAAGTCCTCCTAGAAGCTGTTTCAATTCTGCGCCACCACGACCAATTGCAAAAAGAGAATATTAAAAAAAATCAAAACAAGACGTAACAAAGTACAATCTTAAAAAAAACAGTCGAAGCGAGCCTCAGACAGCTAAAAAATACATATTTTACTTCATGCTCGATGATTCGCAGCAATTAGTCAAGTCAGGGTCCTTAACATTTAGCAGTTGCTAATTGAGTGCATCACAATGCAGCCGATGAAATAGCACGGTTCCACTTGGACGCGCATCGTTCACGATCCAATGAATAAATAAATAGCTTTTGGATCCAGACGGCTGTTAAGTGTTATGAGTGATTTTTAGTCCAGGGAGGCGTAAATGTCTGCGATTACTTTACAACCTTTACATTCTGATGTTGCATTCATAATGCGTATTTTGCAGACATTTTTGTGTTTTTTTCGTATACGGACTTATGATGAGCGAAGTGTGGTTGTGTAATAGATTTCTGATACTAAAACCTTCGGGGAATACAACAGACTTCACATTCGTAACACTCAGTCGTATTTTTATCTTTATTTCACAATATTTATATATAAATAATTACTAATTTAACGCTATTTAATAATGATTCTGTCACGTAGAATAAGATTGCAAGGCCATTTGACAAGACCTTCCTATTGGTCAACCCTTTTTGCAAGGATAGGCTAGCAGCTATAAAATGTATACGACTAATAATTTACCTTTACTTCAATTCGGCTCTTTTAGTGCCTTGAAGAAGACATTAAAGCAGTCACTGACATTGAGTAATCGGTTACGGTTGACTCTGATAGAGGGCAAGGGCAATCAGAATCGCCAAATTCACTGTACTGTTGCGCAGGTCAGACAACAGCCTCTGCTATTGTGTATATTTGACTGTATTGATAAGTTATCAACTCACGTGCAGAGTATAAAAAGATCTGCCCCCGTACCATGAACCCTTAGAACAGGACTTAGATGAAGAAGCGTTGTGTAACTATAAAATGTGCACTGTAAAAAAGGAATTGATAATACCGCAGTGAAAATTATGTTTTAGGTATAAATATGGGACGTATCTCGACCAACTTCTACCTTCATTAAACGACACAGTTTTAGTTATTTGAGTTATGCGACGGTGCACCGAACGTGAGTATTATTGTTTTGTGAACTACTACCACTAAAACTGTGTAAAATTTTAATAAAAACTGTAAATTGCATATATAGAGAGGTACATAATTTCGGTTTTTTGTTATAAGAATTATAAAGATATCAATAATTATATTACATAATAGGACATTAAACGAAGATTTACACGAATGTCTGTACACTAAAACCCGTTTTATAGGTTGTTTCGTACTATAAAAATGTTATGGCAGCATTTTGTTATAAAAAAAACAAGGTAGAAAATATAAAATTGACAGGCCATGTTTTATGTGTCGTCAATACTAAGCCCGCTGAAACGGTTCATTACGTATTTATGTAAATGCAAACTTTATTACAGAAAGTATAGATTTTGCTCTAGTGCCGAGCCGGGAAAGCGGACCATAAATCGAATGAACGACCCTTTAAATGTAACGAAATACGAGCATTCCAGCGGTGGTACCTATTTTAATTTTAGGTTAAGTTTCCAGGCTCAGTAATAAGCCCAACAAGGTCGCGCTTATCATGTCAATGGGTAAGAAAGTGTTTATTTGTACCAATTGATAAAATTGGAGAAATAAAGTCGCGAATCCGCCGCATCGCCAGCTCAAGAATAAAAGCAACGTTTGAGTTAAATACTAGTCGGGGATTCAAGAAAAAACTAATGAGTTCCTAAAACCGTAAAGAATAAATATAATAATGTCCTCCTAACCAATTTCGGTCAAGGCAGCCTCCCTGAACTGAGACTAGCCAACTACGCAGGAGATATTACAGTGCACAAGTATGCGTGCAAATACAGGTGAGCTCCCAATTTCCTCACTCACATAGTCCGATGGGACGGTATACTGACACGACCGGAGAGACATCAAGCGCAGGACTAACGGCTTAATGTACCTTCTGTAGCACGGAGGGGTCTCGAGATCTGAAAACGGTCACCCATCACAAGACTGACTGCGGCGAGCACGGCTTAACCTCACAGATCAACTGATTTTCGCGTAGCAGAGAGCCCCTCGAGTAAGTAAGTATAGATATATTAAATAAGTAAAGTAATAGGCAAATAAATACAACGTTTTATGTAAATATCTATTTCTAAGTGTTACTAAACTTTATTCTATGACTAAGTTCTAATTGTATTTCAAAACAATTGAAACGGTTTAACGATCTTAATCAAATGACATGAGAACCTCGTTGAATTATGTAATCATTGTAATAGGCTTACAAAGTTTCATATGATGGTTATTTTATTTAAGTGTGCGTATAACGTTTTTATAATATTTGTGTTTGTGGGCGTTACTAAATACGATTCTCTTTCCAAATTCTATTTGGATAAAAATTCTATTTGACAAACCCTGCTAGACCTAATCAACGATATTACCATAATCCACACGTCACGCCGCGGGTTGAAATTTTCTATTAATTGGCGTGTTTAGTGCTTTTTGTCGATGCCATTAGGTAAAATGAAATATAAATTAAATACATTTTGTTCTCTAACTCAATTTATTAAACTACGTTAACGGTTTGCAGTAAAATGTTAGCATTTTACAGCCCTTAATCCATTTAAACAGTAAAATGTATACACTATTTTACAATGCTATATAATACAAAGCAAATATTCATAGTCCCGCAAGCGTCAGTCGCACCACACGGTGTAAATGTAACATTATGGAAGAAATAAACACAAAGCATCGATAAATACTTAGCTTACTTCCTTAACAAAATACATTTTGCAACTTTTTCTGTACTTTTAACGTCTACAAATCGAATTGGTAAAACTAGACACATAAATTCTTTATTTCTTAATAACATCGTGAACATATTTCGCGGATAGATACACCAACCTACTTTTGCTACTACATTCCTCGTATAAGGTTAATACCATTACCTGGAGTACAAGCATATTATAGATTGAAAGAGTTCAGAGAATCTTTTAACAAATTTGTATTTACAAAACTAAAGGGTACCCTTCTATCTCATACATCGGATGTTACACCAACAACTTTTATCTTTATAGAATATCTTTAACATTTTCATAAAAGTTAATATGCTATTACGCAAAATGATACCAAGTAGATTTTCAATACGGTATACTTTGTAAAATAGTTCTCATAGGTTGGATAGTCGTAGAACCAATGTCGTAGAATTCGCTACGAGCGTAGCGTCGTAGCTCCGTAGCTGTGTACGGTCTGGGTATAAATATTTCAGTACAGGAAATTATGCTTCTACTGATACTGTTCCCGTGCAAGGTTTTGAATGGAAAAGCGAGTCTTCGACTGCTAAACTGGAATGGAACTTGAATTATGTATTTCGGATCTGTTTTATTGATAATTCAGAGCAAGCTTTTCTTGAAACGCTACGTGTGAATAATATATTTTTTTATTGAATTTTATACTTTTTGTTAATGGTTTTTAGAATATATCTCGTTTTTATGCTTTTGTAGACGTCATAAGAGTTTTGTTGAATGTTTATTTAATATAATTATTATATGTATTTATTAAATAACCTATCGCGGTAACTGCGCCGAGTAAATAACACCTCGAATCTCCGGTGTTATTTGAAAACCTGAATTCAAAAATTGTAATTAGCAAAACACGAGTATTATGAATGTATAACATTTGGTAGACTGATTTTGTAATCACGAAACTCAACTGTCATGCATGCAGTGTGTTCAGTCTGGATTTTCTCGGTAGCTAATAAGTCACGTTTGACTATTTGCATCCTATTTAATTAATATATTCCAGTAAAGTAAAAAAGGAGTTTCTAACTATTGCTGACGATCCTGGACAGCGGCAATGGTATTCGTATTGTTTAAGAGATGATTATACCCAGCATTAGTATACCTAAGGCTCTGGATGATGATGATTCTTCTTCTTAAATTTAAGAGCTTTGCTCTTGTCGGTGGATCAAACTGTTCTCTATTTTCAACTTTTCAATTGACCACTTGGTACGTCTCAACTCTTACCTCCCCTTTACTTACTGAATAAAACTACGCCTTGGCATTTCCCATCCTCTTCTACTTTCTATTTTTCTTCCTAGGATCGTCTTAAGGATGGATCAAGTGGCCAATCATTTTTCCTATTTCTGATGATAATTAAAAAGTTAAAAGTGTACGTAGCATTATATCTGTAGTGTGCACGCTGCACACCCTGCCTGTCCCACAAAAAAACAAGTCGGACTTTAAAGGAAATATTTCAGTTTCCTTTTAGTCATATTATAAAAACACTATTAACTATAATATCACTTTTCAAATTACGTTAATAGCAATTGCAAGCATAGTAATTATTCATGAAATGGTCTAGTTAAATGTTAAATTATTTATCTAAACGTATCGCAATTTGCAAGTACGCACTAATACTATCCTATCCGTGACGGCCGTGTATGGAATTATGTATTATTTATTTACGCCTCGTTGATACGGAAATTGCAGTTTTGTAATATTCACGAGAGACGGTGCCGGATTAAATTCGAAAGTTATAATTTATAAGCGTACAGCGAAAAGCGCTTTGGATTATCGTTGTTGCAGGTACCTAGTATTTATTATTTCGGGATACCAGGCGCTAAAATTACTGTTATGTACTAAGCTCAATTTTGTGTTGTTATGTGTTTAATTTTGTTTATTAATTAAACAATAGATTTAGGTATACACAGTACGTTAACTCAACATTGTTTTGTCTTATGTCCTTATCCTTAATTTGGTTTATTTATTTTACAATAGATTTTTATACATAGACTTAAAAATATTTATATGAATCTAATTGCATTTGTCTATAAAGTAAACAGGTAATCTATTTTTATACTATTTATAATAATATATTACTACCAAAACAAAAATAATAACAAAAGATAGAAGAATTAAACTGGAGAAATGACAACACCTTAAACTTAAACATGTACCTATTGTGTTAAAGCTAAGAAGACAATAAGAGACACGTTTCAGCTTCACCTATCTGTATGTATCTGCTTACATACAGATGCCATAGTTACCTAAAAAAAAAAACAAAGGTCAAAGGTGAATTATATATTTTTGCACCAGCAATACTTTTATAATTTGCACCATATATGACTGGGGTGCAGCAAACCCGGGGGAGAGTGTTAGTGAGTTCGTTTGAATGATTCGACACCTCTCTAGAGGTTTAACCCTTTCAACAACTTGAGGGTGCAATTTTACATAATAATAAGCAATTTTTGAGTACAAATGTACCGGTGAAAGATGTTACGGGAAGAATCCTTTTTATTGTAACTAGCTACCTATATATGTTCAATAAAGTTACATAAAGTCAAACGTGTTTCCTAGGTAGACAAAGACCTCGACCTCTTATTTGAAACGATCTAGGCAAACATCACTTAACTCATACTTTCTTGAGGCACTGTAGCCTTGTATTTTAACTGTCAGGGCAAGTATGGTGATTACTCGAATAGTTTGTAGGATTTTGGACTTAAATAATAATACCCATAGTCACACACGTATTGTCTTTCTAGATACTGGTCTTCTTTCGGTAGTAAAACGTAAACAAGGAACACCCAAAGATGTATTTGAGACCTGTATCATTTAGATTGCCTCCTTGGTCTAATGGTTGCTAAGCGGTAAGCGCGTCTGCTGAGCATGAGGTCCTGGGTATTTTAAAATATTGGGTCCTGGTAATTCTCAGTAGCAGCACGGCGTCTGGTATTGTGCCCGGTTTGGCAATAGGCTGGCCTTCTATTACATTGGACCTTTACCCATAAATTATGTTATAATATAAATGGCGAAATGAGGGTGTACTACACACCTCTACCTATCCCTCCGGGGAATACAGGCGTGATGTCAATATTTATAAAACACACAAAGTGATTATTTCAATATTAAAATATAACCCTCGATCACATTATTTTTGTGAAAACAGGCAACACAGCTCAGCCTAAAAATTGCGAAGCAATCGCAGTCTGTTTATTATTACTATATGTCATGACGTACATAATCTTAATTGCTTATAAACATTTATTTCTAACTTTTCTATGTCTCTTTTAACATCCCACATCAAAGATTAAAGTGAAAGTGTCAAAAACTCAAGTGATACTTTTCATACGTTGAAAAGGTGAGGACGTGTCGTGGATTCAAAGCCACGGCCCTCAAGCAACGTCTGACACTTTCAAGCCATTCCAATCAAAGCCAGCCCTTAAATATTAAAAGCTCGTTACACTAATGAATCGTATCTGATTTTGCCGTCGTCTGCAACGCCTTCAATGTCTTTTGGCCTTCTTTACATCAGTTTCTTAAGAAATCTTTTGTTGGAAATTCCAGGTTTTTCGCTTGTGTCTAATAGTTGTTGTTATTTTAACGAAAAAGCTCCATTTTTGTGACACAATATGAATATCCAATGTTTACTTTGAGGTATTGCGTAAATTATTAATCGAGACCACTATTCAAAGCTTCAAAGTCATCTAAAAACACAACTTTATAAATAAGGAAAAAATACCGACCAACTTTCAAACTCTGTCATTTATATTACAAATTAATGTCAAGTTCTAAAAAAAAACAAGCGACAACAAACGCCAAACAACAAAGGAACAAAGAAATGCAACTAACGATCGTCATTTATCACAACAGAATCACATTTAAAGTCCGTCCTAAAGAATCAATGTTTTGTAGAAAACATTTCTATCCGTATTCTGTTTTAAGGAAAATCCATTGGCATTGTAACTGATACAATACATTTTACTTATAGTGCAGAGCTGCACACCTCGGTGTTTCACGTCGATTGATCGGGAATAGGGATGCTGATCGAGTAGGCGACACGGAGCGTAAAATGAGTTGTTCGCATCGCCGCTTCGGTCGTCTGCCAACACTGTTCGCCAGTAAACATCTATTGTCTTGCTCGTAAAACGTACAAAGATTTTGTTCGGAAATTGCAAACGTCTTAGGTATCCTCCCCCCGTGCCATAGCAGTAAAGTCGCTTTCATTACATCAACTTATTGGATAGATTCCAATATTTTTTGTGCGATTGCATCCGTTCCGTATTGCGTACGATTATCGATGAGCTGTTCCATGCGTTAGGGTTCGACGAATACTTTGGCATGCGTAATTTTTCTATACGAAGCCGTGTGGTTGAATATTTCTTTAAAAAATGAATGGGTAAATTTCCTCTCGTAACATTCAGAAAAGCTGTCGTTTGTTATTATATTACGTCATATTGGCCGTTTCTTTTTGTTTAAATGAAACGTGGTTTTATGTGTCTATTATTAAAAGTTTTAGTGATAGTAATACCTACTTTTTACCAAGTAATCAGTATCAGGATCTCATAAGTTATAAGAGAATGGCCAATAAATACTAAATGAGTTCGAACTCTGAAACAAAATGCTTCAGTAGGTAGTGATCAAAATGCTCTTCTTCTAAAACAGAGAAGACCGACCTAAAGTTTTTGAGGAAGCTAGCAACTGGGAACATGCATGAAAAGATCCAAGAACGTAGAGGGAGCAATAAGAAAATGTAAAGGAGGAGCATGCGGCGTCCGTTGTTTTTACTTTTACCCATGAGACAAAAGCCTTGTGTGTATTAAAAGACAGGGACGAAATTTTGTTGCAAGACTTTCTATCAAGTGGTTTGTTTATCATATTAGTTTGCGGGATAAAATTGATGAGTTTTAAAACAATAGATTTTCATCAAATAAAAATGTTTTAGTTAGTATGGGCTAGGTACCTAAATAGACCTTTTCTTTACTTAATCAGTGGTATGTAAGATCAACCTTGATAATTTTCTTTTCTTTAAACTTATAGTCTATAAGTACTTTGCGAATCGATGAGTTCTCCATCTCAATAACATTTATCTACCTACGATAAAATACTTCAATAATAAAATAGACAGTTTAATTAGACTTGCTGCGTTAACACTTCGCCGGCTAATAAAGTTGTTTACGATGGCGATCGACTAATTCACGTAGTGTTATTACCAAACAAACGTTAAGATTGTTTTTCACATTTTCAATTGCACGCGAAAAACATTTAATGGAAAATTGCCTTTAGATTAAATTTAAGTTGAAAAATATAATAATTATCGGAAATATGCTGGCTGGTTCAAATAAGATCCGGTATGTTTTTGTTTAAGGTTTATTTCTAGGTAAATTGATTATACTTATAATTACAAACCAAGGCACATCCTAAACAAGATAAGCCAGCAGAAGCGATAAAAATAACAATTTTCAATGAAGTACTAAGCAACCATAGTTTTTAGCCGTAGTTTGACCAATGCATGGCGTCCTTCGTAGATTAGATACCTATAAATTTCAAATTGTTTCTAGAATGCATCTCGCTGTACAAAACACGTTGTACAATGACATTAAGTTTTTGTAGGAATTACCCGACAATATTATTTACGTACAAAATACATTTCAGACTTTAGTCTGCTTACTTGTTACGGTTATAAAAGTACCAACCTGCATTAATGTGTATGCTAATCGTAGTTTTAAATAATTATTCGGCACTGAACATAAAGCAAATTGCACTTCACTAAGCTCAACAGAAAATTATTGAGTTTTTGTGTAGCATAATAGATAAAGTTATTTTTAACGCTCACACATTATGAGGGTTCATACAAGTTTGACGTGTCTGTCTGTGGCATCTTAGCCCCTTAACGAATAGACTGATTATGATGCGGTTTTTTTAAGCTGATGTGATCGAGATGGGTTTTAGCTATAATTTATTTTATTTTAATTTGTGTCCAACTTAGTATGTATGTATGACTGATTATTATGGACACGAAATCTAATTGGTTAGTCTAAAAAATACGATTACGCCGCGATTTTTTTTACAGTCGCATATTTTTTATATCTAATAAGTCCATACTACGACGAATTAAGGATTCCGAATAAATATTTATTGGTTGTTACAATATAAATTAGATTTTATTTCCTATGTTTTGACGTTAAGCTTCAAACTGGTACACACTGTACCTATCGATAGAAGATTGCAATTAAGGCACGAACCCGGTTTCTGGGCTACAACGTTTTTAATACAGTCAATATTTGACAATCAACAGCTGTTTGTTGCAGGAACAATTAATGAACTTGCGTTGGTGTTTATTATTTCAGCAATATATTTTTATAAGTGCCGTGTGGTATCCGGCCGAGAATTGACCACCCCCTTTCCTCCCGTGGTTGTCGGAAGAAGCGACTAAGGGAAAATCCAGAAGATGGGCAGCAACGTCTTCCGTAACTTGATTATGGCAATCTCCCCCCTTCTAACAGGGGGAGGCCTTCGTTCAACAGCGGATGTCTTCCGGCCAATGATGATGATGATTTTTGATTATGATTTTATTATGGTTTTATTTTGTCCAAGTTGTATCTAATGTACTTATTTACGGCGCATGCGGTACCTACGTAATAAAGTAAGTCTAAAACCTATAATTGCTAATCATACCTATCGCATCGTACTAATAGGTATATTTATTATGTTTTACCTACTTTACACATCTTTAAAACATCTTTGGGAAACAAAATGTCCTTAAAAGCAGACGTTCTTGGTTACTGTGAAAATCGTGGACTCGTTTAGTGGCTATTCTAAGTTAGACAAACTACACTCACTTTTATTATATTAGCAGTCGATATAATGAATGGGGGCAACCGGTGGATGCAAACGGCAAGTTGTCGTTCATTATGGCGTTCTAAGGGGGAGGCCTTTGTCCAGCAGTGGACGTCTTGAGGCTGATGATGATGATGATCCTGAATGATGAAATGAATGGATGAATCCCTGCCAAAGACAGGGTATGCCTCTATATTTTATTCTGGATCTAACTGTTACAGAACACTACTTTGATATCAACGAACAGCTCCCTTAATATTAAATTGAAATTCTCGTTTGTGCAAAAATTAAAGTTTCCCAGCAATATGTTCGGGCCGTGTGCGCCGTAACTTCGTTGCTTTAGTTTACACTAAGTTGTATGCGAGGCATTATCTTAGTAACACAGGCAAAGTAGCAAGAACGAGCAGCACACGACACGTTCTTGCTTAAGAGAAATAACTGTTTGTCAAGGTAATATCACGTTTCGTTTTATATAAATACGAGGACAAAGTACAACGCAGGCTGGCTGGACGTGTGTGTAATTAATTCTAAGCTACATACTTGTTCGAAGTAATTCTGTGCACGCTTGAAACGTTAAGAAGTAATGCAATTTTTTTGTCGTACATACTGGGTTCCCCAGCAGATCTAGTGTCCTCAAAATCATGAGTTCCTTACACAATATTATCGTATAAATATAAGATGGTAAAACATAATTTAAAGAAGATATTTTAAATAGATTGCTTCCTTCACATAATTTGTTCGTTGATGAAAAATTCTGAAAAAACTATTTTGAATTATTTATCTAATAATTCAAAATAGTTTTTTCAGAATTAATTGTAGTGTGCTTTAACTTAATCTTTGAATACATCCAGATGCTATACTTCAGAAATCGGATTCCAAAATAATATACTGTACCTATAGTACCTACACTCTGGTAAACAATATACCTACATAGGGATCTACACTATACCGAACAAAGTGTTCCGGAATA
The DNA here is from genome assembly GCA_905340225.1 of Abrostola tripartita. Classification (NCBI taxonomy): domain Eukaryota; kingdom Metazoa; phylum Arthropoda; class Insecta; order Lepidoptera; family Noctuidae; genus Abrostola; species Abrostola tripartita. Next base: position 7,370,651 of record HG996494.1, read on the forward strand.
TCGTGTGGTACCTACATTGTTTGAGTTATGGGGCGATACTAGAATTAACCAAGTTTCTACACTATAGGAAAGTGTTTATGTTACATCAGACTTACTACTTCATTTTAATCACGACGTTGTCATACTCGTAAATGTGCAAATATTTGATACGAGTATAAAAGCGTAGCCTACTTTATTTACTGAAATTGTATAAAAAGATTATTATCATATTGACTACGTATCACCTACGAGTAGGATTTATCTTACTGCAAATATACATTGAAGCTGCAGAAATATTGAAAACAGTACGGCACGTTCTTTTGACATGGTATGAATTAAAAAAATGACTGCGAGCCACAATAATAATAGTTCTTTTAAAGGGAAGTTAATTTTTCTCTCAACGAGACTTGAATGAGCAGATTAATTAGTGGCAACAAGGCGACTTTGTATGCTTCCATTTTCCATTGTGGTGTTGTGAAAACTGAGACACACCTCATTGTTATACGATCATTGTGCTGCTTGGCTTGTGAATAGAGTGTGTGTTAAGGATTTTCTTGAAGAGAACTGAACTTTTTCTGAAATAAATAAATAAGAAAACGTTTTACTGAAGATGTATTTATTAATATAATTACAATGTAAATGTTTAAACATTTACATTAAACATGACTTTACTCTGGTTTCATATTGACAGAAATGAAAAATGCACAAACACCTATACACTAAAGACAAATATACCTCAACGACAACATACCCCGACGAATATTGGAATATTATTAGGTATAGTAACCACACTTATTTCCTAATCCTGCCACAGAGCGACATCACTCAGTTACCACCTACGCTATAATTAAGAATCACATTTCATAATGGCAGGAGGATGGGATTTAAATCTCGCTAAACAGACAAGCTGTAACATTGACGCAAAATTTTGACGGCAAAATGTGAAGTTTACCCAGTCTTGTCGCTAACGCAAGTGTACAAAGGAAAATGAGCAGCGACTTAAACATGTTAGACTCGCGATCTCTTTGCATAGTTGAATTAGCTTACGCAATGTGCCCGCGCAAGCATTCATAATTAATAGTTTTAGCTAGAAACAATCTCTTCAGTGATTAAATGTTGTATTCACAGACTTTGTTTCCAATTTTCGTTAAAGAAAATTACGCTACGCGATAACTGAAAATTAAGTTGCTTTATAAACACCTGGAAACTTTAACTTTAATATCATAAATTCGGTACGTAATTTATAACTACATTGTTGTCTTAATCTTCAATTCATCATCATCATCATCATCATCGGCCGGAAGACGTCCACTGCTGGACAAAGGCCTCCTCCTTAGAACGCCACAATAAACGACAACTTGCCGTTTGCATCCACCGGTTGCCCGCAACTCTGACGATATCGTCGGTCCACCTGGTGGGAGGCCTGCCAACGCTGCGTCTTCCGGTTCGTGGTCGCCACTCGAGAACCTTTCTTCCCCAGCGGTTGTCAGTTCTTCGAGCGATATGGCCTGCCCATTGCCACTTCAACTTGCATATGCTTTGAGCTATGTCGGTGACCCTAGTTCTTTGGCGAATTTCCGTATTCCGGATCCTGTCGCGCAAAGAAACTCCGAGCATAGCTCTCTCCATAGCTTGTTGAGTGACTCTGAGCTTCTTCAAAAGGCCAACAGTTAGCGACCACGTCTCAGAGCCACTGGCAACACACACTGGTGAAAAAACCTTAGTCTTCAGTTCTTCAATTACTCTGTAACAAATAAACAGATATCTTTAAGTAATAATGCAGTGTATTCAGTCGTCAGTCAGCGTTTCCAAGCGGCGACTTGCAACAAACTTGCTAAGAAAATGTATTTTTAAATCGTCGCCGTCGCGTCTTCTTGCTGAATCCACTCAATTAGTAACGGGCTAGGCGTCATTAATTATAGCGCTCCAGACACTGCTATACGTACTTCTTGAGTGATATGGGTGATAGTAATTGGCTCATTGCATTGACTTCTTCTATCGCTTTTAGAATTACATATCTGGTCAATTTGATAGAAAAATGAAAAAGGATCGGGGAATATTTTGTATCTTATTTTTAGGGACTCATTATGTAATAATATTTAGTTACCAGTTGTTTTCTGCTCTTCTTTATGGCTCTATCATTAATTAGATTTGAAAGTTTGAACCGTTAATAGAACGGTAGATTTATTGTATAGGTCATCTTCACCGAGCCATATCAAATATGTTCATTGATTGTATTTTGGCTTGTAGTAAAAGGTTGCTTAAACCTCAATCACTGTAATCCAATAATCTTTTATCACCGTACGCGTAAAAACTGATTTGTAAGGACTACAACGAAAGTAGAGAAAATAAGGAAAATATATTACAAGTGTGTGTGAGAGTGCAATAAGAAAGAATTGCATGAGCGCTATTAAATAATGATATCGAAAGTTAAAACAATGTATCTCTGTAGGCAATAAATATCCTCAGGCCGCAGTGTTTGCAGAATTACAATATTAATTCCTAGAAAAGAGGAGTTAATATTTATTGAATACAAAGAGATTACGATGCAAATACGAGAATGCTAATTAGGTCTGAACAAGTAGAGTCAATCAACCAGCGAAATGACTTAATTAATAGTTTAGACTTGGATGTATTATAATGAAGAGGATCTTGTCGTTAGCAAACACTGAAATGCACTTCACGTATCTGACATGCGCACATGTGCGTACTGTATACATAGACGCATAACGTTATGAATTAAATACATGGAACCGAGACGTTGTAAAAATAAATTGAAATTATTTGACATAGATTTCAAGCTATTAACTAATAATTTAAAATTAATGTAATTGTAACTAATAAAAATAAATTTAAATGGATTTAAGTTTATTCTCATTTGTTACAATTGGTAAAAGCTTTTTACTAAAGAGGCCCTATGCAGGTGGCAAAACGCTAGATGAATTACAGAAATAGAAATTTGACGACCTGTTTGCGCAGTGGCTAAGCGATTGGAATGCTGTGCTAAGGGTTACAGGTTCGATTCCCGCTCAGGACAAAACATTGTGCGATCAGTAGATGATTATCCCGAGTCTGGGTGTTTGTGTATGTGATATTTTATTTTTGTGAAACGCACCTACGATACAGAAGAAATTCCTAGTGTGGGGCGATATTTTTGAAAGATAACTGTACTCAAGTTATAAATAACAATATGCCAACTCCATACCATTCTATTAGAATTCTATTCGTCTAGCTTTTTCCACTTGTCTAGGGGGCTGTTGCTTTTGTTTGGTTTCCAGTTTAAGAAGACAATTGATATCGTAAATCGAAGCCGTCACTAGCAATCTATTAAAGTGACTTCGAAATAGTTATTTAAAGTCGCCCCTCCAATCGGTTTGAGTACCTATTCTCCCTATTCTCTGCTCAACTGGTTCGAGTGAAATAAAAAACTAATATCAAACTTTTACTACAAGTAAGTTTTCTAAGGAAATCCGTTCAATACCTGTCTTGCACGTGGCGGGTTAACTGACGACATTTGTAATTAATATTGGTAGCAAGGTGATGATCCTCCTGAATGCTATTATATTATTATTATGAGATAAGATGAGCGGTGAATGGTGGTGTATCTAGACTTACGATAAATCAAAACTTTTAGACATTGCTGGCTTTATTCTGGGTAGGTATAGGTACCCACCTATATGCTTATATCGGACCTAGATCAAATTGAAAATGGTATTAAGCACATTTTTTTAAGTCATTAGAACGGCTTCAAACGTAAAACCAAGTGGACTAGAAATCACTCCACTTAAAAAATATAAAATAAATAGCACATGCTATTTACCAAACACATGCATCCCAAAACTGTAGGTCTGGCAGAAAGTTTCGTTGCCAAGTATCGGGCAGACAGGTGGCAGACGGTTTCCGCCAAGCCAATAAATCACTGGGCTACTTGGTATTGCCCAGGATGCTCCGATACGCCGAGCAACTCCTGATTAATGTGCCTGATTTGACCGCTGCCCGGATTTATAGAAAAAAATATATTGTTTTATGTGCCAGTATTTTGGGTGGTTTAGGGTATATCTATTTAGTTATTGATTATCATTTAAGTCGGCAAAACCCTTTAAATAGTCTACCACTGCTATATTTTAGCTCTAAATAAAATGTACCTATAATCTAAGCATTTTCTGTACACTGAATTGAGTTGGTAGCAAATACTGAGTAATAGAGACTACACTCTTGCCAGGCCTCGCAGTGATTTAGTTATGCCAGCCTCGTGTACATGACAAGAGTTGCGATAAATAGCTAACCAATCGAATGTAAGTATTACAAGTACCTAGTACTAAACACAATGCACAATGGTTCAATCCCAGCACGGGACAACTTTTTGTTTGTGTCAACTGCAGTTGTTTTATCCCGAATGAAGGCGTTTATATAAGTATGTGATATTTCAAGTACGGACCTACGGTGGAGGTAATATTCCGAGTGCAACACTATAACCAGTTGGTAAATTATTAGTATCAGTTTTAAGAGATCACAATATTGCCCGACTAACAATCATTTAATATCGACCATAATAATAAGCTGATAAATAGTGTGAAATAAAAGCTTAAGCTGTGGAATCAAAAGAACATAATACCTTATTTCCCTGACATTATGCAAATAAAAGCATGCACAACTGCTATCTGCCATAGACCGGACAATTTAAATAAACAACAGTTACTGACTACAAGTAAAGCTCAGATTCTAGTTATTATTTAGCTGTAGCATGATCATAAAATGGTTGTAATGTATGCCTGCATCTCTACCCACGCACATTTATGAGCGGTTGGCCCAGTGGAAAAGTCTCTATGGCTCCTTTTTTCATGTAGCTTTTACTGTGGTTAAATATTAGCTATTAGTTAGGTATTAAAGTGTTGCTATTGCTGTTGGTGCGATTACACTAGGATTATCTATGTAGATACTATGTTATATAGTTGTTAGAGAGATACCCTTTCTTCATGTTGATCCCTACATTGTATATCACAGTGTACATACCGTCGTCGTGAAAGTAAGTATAAAGCAAACAGACTTAACAATATCTACCGACATACCCATAAGCATATGTAGGTACATATGTACATCCACCCCTTCTTCGACAAAGGAAAAGTTTTCAGTTCAAGCGTCTGAAAAATATTACCCAACTTAAGTTTAATCTCTTGAAAACGCTCAAGGAAACAATTGTAAATAGGAACTCTTCGTTTAAACAACGAGGATGTTTGTCGAATCTACAGAGTTGTAGCGACACGAATAAAAATATTGTCAAATATGGGGGTTACAATGGATTTGTATGATATCTATTTTTGTGTGATGGATTTGAAATCATAATATGTGTGAATCAAGGAGTTACCTAATGGCGACAATATTCACTATGAAAAGGTAAATGTATGACAGTATAAATATTATGGGGAAAGCAAGTGTCCTCGTGACGGACCTCATACACACAGTCCGAAAGGACGGTAAATCGACATGACATGCGCCCTGGGACAAGACCAACGGCTTAACGTGTTATCCAAAGCTTGGAAACATCTCGATGTTTGAGAAACTCACAACTCCTCGCAGGTTGCTCAATCTGTTTTATATGTAAGTACCTATGTACATCGAGCCTCACGAATTGTATGTAGGTAGGCATACGTACACAATATGTTATGTATGTATGACGAGCTAAGAGCACTAGATGCAACCAAATCCACTGGAAAGAACCAAATCCACTTGAGCTCGCGAGGTACTTTAAGTGGGCTAGGTTCTTTGAATTGATCCTTTCCTTAGAGAGGTTTGATGGCTATCTTTTAGATTTGGTTCCTACTGTTAGTACCACTACCTACTGAGATTGTTTTAATACAGCACGGAATGCTACAAGAATGAATAAATCAATATATTTAAGGCAGATCAATAGCTGATTCTGTTTATAAATGGTTATAAACCCACTTCAATTGTAATAAGAGTTTATTCTCTGCCAGAATGGAAATATAGATCAGAACCGTTTCGCAGCGTTTATAAATGGAGAGAACCTGCTTTGTCCTAGCCAGCTTCATAATGTTTGCTTCAGTTAGCAATAAGCAGTTTTTCATTTATTCTGCTGTAAAGTTTTGCAAGCAGCCTTAGTATCAACTTCTTGGCCTTATTTTTTTTTATAAATACAGACATAACATTGATCTATTTACTCTAATGTTATAGGTTAGGTTATTACTTATGTCACTCCTGATTTAAATGTAAGTCAATAATATATTATATTTTTATTAAACGGTAATGTTATCGGAGATGTTCTGCAAAAGGAACAAGTAAGGAGTATGCTTAACCGACGAGCGTGTGTGAGGAATGTGATGCGAGTGAATGAAGCGAAAGAAGTACGCCAAGATCGTAGCAAATGGAAATCCACGGTCTCTGCCTACCCCTCGTGGAAACAGGCGTGACTTTATGCGTGACGACCTAATTGGCGCAGCGGTTGAGCGATTGGACTGCTGCGTTAAGAGTTGCGGGTTCGATACCCGCTCGGGACAAATATTTGTGCAATCCGCAGATGTTTGTCCCGAGTCTGGATGTTTGTGTATGTGATATTTCATGTTTGTGAAACGCACCCACGATACAGGAGAAATTCCTAGTGCGGGGCGACGTTTTTTTAAAAAAAAAAACGAATAACTATGTAATAATAAATGTATTTTAAATTTTAACAGTATTACGTATGGGTTATAAGGCATTCAGAACAAAGCATAAAAAGAGAACACGATAAATAACTACCACACCACAGCTATTTCCACCCTACTTTTGTAAACAAAACTTATCTTGTTTATACACAAGAGTGAGTGTAACAATAATATCATAATAAACTTGCGGAAAGCTTTTTATTGCTATAACTACAGTTACAAATAAATTGCCATAGCAGCCAGGAAGGTCTATTTATAAAATGTAGACGATATAATTTCCCCGGCAAGTTGGGGAAAAGCAAATAATTCATAAACAAACAGTAGCGTAGGTGTATACAGAGTGGGCGACATTTACACAGGTGTAGAACAAAATAAAATATGCATAACACTCTCTTAAGTAAAGTTAGGTATAACTAGCAGTTCTGAATTTATAATTATAGAGTATTAATTATTAAAGATCTGTTTATTATGGCATACTATGGTTTAATTGTGTGTGAAAACAAAATACAAAGCTAGAGCCAGAAAAAAGCATGATAGTTAAATAGGTACCTACTACATATTATGAATACAGTCGACCATGCGAAATTATATATATACATAGGTATTTAACAAATTTGTAATTCAAAAAAAAATGTTTTATTTATATTATTTAATTGTCGTTTCCTTGTATTAAACTCACGGTCAGTTATGTAAGCAAATAGTCTAGGAGTGAATTCTTTAAAATGAGATATCTCATTTCTGTGAGTAATGGGTTACGAAAGCGCCAGTCCTTCTTTTTATTTCCAGCCTGGATTTTAATTGTCCATATGATTCTTTTTGTACTGGCACTAACAAAGGATTTTCGTTTACAACTGCGAACGTATGCCTTTTATTTCTTTATGTTTTAATCCTTTATTTTGGCGCTTGCTACAAAGGTTTTACTTTAGTAGAACGTACCATCATTTAATATTACGCTGCGGTGTGACTGCCAGCATTTTTAATAAGTTTATTACCGGACGGCCACTAACGAACGGTCGCAGGCCGGAACACAAATTGACAATAAATAACAAATGACTAAGTGAATCTTCACCCTTTGCGTGTAAAATTACTGTATAGGTATCTTCGTGCTTGTTTGTGTACAGGTTCAGTAGAGCTCTAGGTGCCAATTTTTTACTGCCTCTATTTAATGCGACAGAGATTTTAAGCAAGTCGTTCGCTTTAAAACCTGAACGTAACACTGAAAGATCTCCGTGAAGTTTAAAGATATAAACCCGTAATATAAACTGTCAAACAATGGCTTTTCATAAGGTTTCAAATTGTACCTAGTTTATTGATAAAATATTTATATACAGCAGATAAAAATAGGTATGTGTTTTTATGGAGCCCATCAAGGATTCTGCTGCTCTTTCTCTTGACATAGACCCTTATTCACCTTCAACGATTCCTTCGGGATGAGAGGTAACCTCGTAGCCAATTACAAAACCGGAGCGGTATTTGAAAATTACTGCAAATTCATTATCTGGTGGTCACAAGGCGCGACTTCCTCCGCGTGAGATCCTGAGTTCGATTCGTGAGCCTCGCAAAGTGGCGCACCTTACCTTACACCTTCAGTGTATACGGGTATAATTATATTAAGTACATTGGTATTTTATTAAGTTTTGGAAGTAACAAGTAATTAACTTCTTGATTAAATTAACGGTGTGGCCACCATTTTGCAAGTATAATTCATATTGATTAAAAAAGAACTGAATCTGTTAATTTTTGCGGGACATCATCGAGGTTTTATTAAGTTTAATTCTTTAATCAGCATTAAAGGTTATTTTATTTGTAACTTAGGTACTCAATATAAAATACGCTACTGCACAGTTTAAATAATAATTCACTTAAGATTTCCATTAGTATCTAACCTTAATTGTGTATAAATTGGTGATGCATCAGAAAGTGTTCGGAAAAGGAAAATTCAAACATATACTGAACTACTACCTATTTGAATTTTAGAGCAAATCAGTAGGTTGTTTATCAAATAAACCTCGTCATTACACAAAGTTAAATTACGTTGTATTTTATTTGTAATTGTGAATAAAGTATTAAATTATTGTTAAGCGCCATAACAATGGCCACAATTCCTATTAAATGAAACCACAGCAGCCACAAAAACTATTCAAACAGTAATGTCGAATTATCAAATATGTATAGGTACCGACATTCATGCGGAAAGCTTTGCTTTGGTTTTTATTGGCTTTTCGGTCACTTTATCTGTCACTATGCGTATTATTGGTGAAACTCGTTTATGTATGGCAAAAGGTAAGTTATATATTGTTGGCAGCATAAAACTAAACGATAACAAAGTTAGTCGGTGAAAATTGTAGGAATTATGATAGTAAAACCGGAATTAAAACTCTGCAATCGTTTGATAGTTAGAAATCGAGGCAAAATTAAAACTGAATCGACAACAAACCATTTAATAGCTAAATGTTTCCCACTAACACGATGCAGTAACAAATCCCACACGAATTAATTAAAAAGTGCCATTATTATTTAACAGATCGTGTCCGTGTGTCAACCGCCAATTAAGATCTATTAAACATTGTATCGTTCGTTCGTCAGTCGTTGGGGCGTCGCTGTTCACATAAAGCATTTGTTACGGACTTTCTCGACGGAGTTAATCATTAAATTGATGTTAGAAATGCTAGAAGTACCCACGTTTGTAAGAAAAGTTGTAAGTAAGTTTACTCTTCGCAATAACGACCATCACCTTGTAAATTTAATTGAATTATTCACTGATAAAAAACCTATTAAAGCTGCATAAAGAATCTATAAATATAAATCTCTTTACTTGACAAAGTATTATTGAAGTTGATTCAATTAGGTCAAAACACATTTGGTAGAAAGCCTATAACACGAATTCGTAAGCTCTAAGTTACCAAAACAATCCAAGTAACATTAACAACACTTCTAGTAAGCAATAAAAATAATGCTATTGTATTGTTTCTCTGTAGGTACTTTTTGCTACTAGCAATGTTTATAATCAGACATTGCTGTAAAATACTAGACATTTCTTAACACCCATGTGCCATTTTACACAGTATTGGGCATATTGTGTCCTGACCGCTACACATGGCCGAATGTATTGAAAGAAAGCACCTAAATATTATAATTTTGCTAAAGCAATTAGTCGACATAGAAAAAATATAAAATACTAAGTAATATATATTCTGCTAGCAACAGCGAAATTGTGTTAAATACGAAAGTTGTTGACACGATTTTTTCCTAAAGCTTAAAATTAAAAAAGGGTACCAGATAAAATTGTATCAACATAGTTAAAGCCAAGGGTAGCTCAACCTTTGAATTTCATCCCTGATTTTATGAAAAAGAACCTATATTTTTAAATTACAGAAGAGGACTAAAGCAAGTAAGTGGCCGGGACATCGCTGAAAAGTATTTACTTTTAAATGTGAACGTTTTCGTGCAAAATATTACCAATAATCTCTTAAGATTCCTAAAAAGGTTTTACTTTGCTTCCTTACATTTTAGTTTTTAGAAGTTGCAAATATTGTCTGGATTATTCTTATTTCCAATAACATTCAAACTTATCTTCTTGAACAGTGCCCATCTTTCGAAGAGATTATTATTTAATTAAAGCGTTGGCTCGTGTTGTTTTCTATGAGTGCAATTTAGGTACAAATAAAGGGCTAATAACGATTTTATAGGTGGTACTAATATTAGGTCCAAATGTAAGACTATAACAATTGTTGTCGTTGACTTAAGTGCTAAAGTCCCGAAAACCCTTCTCAGTTTCAAATTCTAGCTCATTATTCAGTTGTTAGTTATTAATGGACTAATCGAATCACGACTTAATAAAAATCTGAGTGATTTTTGTAACTCGTCACAGTAAACTTATAGATTGAGCAATCTTCTCATCACAAGCCATCCACTGAAGAACACAGTTTGTGCTGACACGATTCACTAAAAACGTCATTAAATTTAAGAAATATATGTTATTAATATTATTACAAAACCAAGTACTTGAGAAGTAGAAGAAAGTGATCTAATAAATAGGTGATATTAATATCAAGTAGAACTTCGCAATCATGTAAAGTAATCACAGTGGAAATTAAAAGAACATCTAGCGAGACGTCGAGACGTCTTAAGATTAAAGTTTACACAACAGAAATATTTCTGAAACGTTGACTTGGAAAAGTTTCGTCTTTGTCATGTAAGAAAATACGGAGGAGCGAGATCGTTTGTCTTGGACCGAGTGAAGCACTAAACTCAAGAGTTTGCATCCCAGCAATAAATATTCGTGAGAATGTAAAAGCAGATACAGAGGGAATTAAAACGATGGATCTAGATTTGTAAAAGCTTTTTATTACTTTGATAAATGTTATAACTAGCTAACATTTTACTAGTTATTCAAGCGATTAATGAGGCAATTTCGTTCTGGTCTAACAAATTTGGCAATCCAGACAGATGGTTATTAGAATCCATTAAATTTCAATAATTCCTATTAAGGTATTTATGAAACTGAACGGTTCTAAATTCTCGTTAAGTCTTTAATAGCAAACTGGTATAATATGCGTTAAAAACTAACCTTTAACCTAAGTAAACATGGCGGGCTAACATCAGAACATAGATAAAATAAATAGTGTTTATATGATTTTGGTTTTTCAAGCTTAATATTTGTAGGGCAAACAGTTTGGTTAATATTTTTTGCTGTGGTCTGGTGAGCAATTTACTAGATGTGGAGGATACCGGACACCAAATCACTTAGTTTCAAATAATAATGCAGACTAGCCCTTGCTTTTGATTATTATACGAATACGAATCTAGCAGACGTTTGAGCAACCAAAGTAAACGTATCTCTACTTTGTTACATTATTCAATACAAGAACTCACGATCGTATTGCAAACCTCTAGGTACTTTAATATACGTAGGTATAGTGACCTAAACTTTCCATTTTCATATGAGGCATAGCAAACATAGAAAATAAAAGGAGTGCACAAACAATAGTTCGCTGCACGATTTCATGGGCCGTGTATTCGCTTTGAGTCTGAATAGTGCTAAAGAAATTATGCGGGGCGCAACAGGCTTATTGTTAAAAATACTTTTTAGAGAGAGCACTGCGAAACCTATATTCTCTATTCTTTTTTATTTTTAATATGAATGTTTTTCGTTACTGCGTAATTATAATGACAAAACAATGATATAATTATATACATCATCATTACTGAAGACGATTTTATGTAGTGACATGAGAGGGTTATCTTCGTACGTTCTGTGGCTTAATGACTGTCGTGCGTAAGTTATTACAAATTTATTATTTCCTATAATAATGTAACGATGCAAACTTTAAAAAAAATATTAAACAGTTAAAAAGCAAATTGCTTTAAATATTATTGCACTAGATTAAGAATTTAATTTAGGATTTGTCTTTGCCGAACCCTATTTACATAATTTATTGCGTGGATTGCTAGAAAATTTGTATAGAACGCTATGACACATTTTATCACCGGTGATAGAGACACTAACTATATTATGAAACATAGATCAACCAGTCCACAAGACAGCGAGTATCTTATAGTAATACTGTAACTGTTTGAATTATTTAATTCGCTGCCCACCTCGCCGTAGTCAAGAAATTTCATTACACCACAGAATTGTTGGTAGAAAGAGGTTTTTCTTTTGTTTTTTCAGCGGAAGACGACAAACAAGTTCGTTCAAAGGGTAATGAATAACAGAGGTGAGGTGAATTTCGAGAGGCACATTTAGTTCGCACTTATACTACGTAAATACCTATTCTATCAATCTTGGTAATAAATTCTTAAACTCTTGGTAGTTTAATAATAATAATAAGTTATAAATAGGTACAACAGTTATCTCAGCGTAAAGATTTGCTTTCGTGCAACAGTCGTTCGCGGCAACTGTTTACAGCGACGTCAAATTAAAAATTTACTCTGAATCTCCAATTAAAATGTAACGGAATGTAATTTTCATTCAGGAGAACTAAGGACTTTTTACGTTCATTCGGCTGCAGGCGCCATTACCTATCCATTACATACTTGATATTAATGATGTCAGTTTTAGGGTACGTTTATAAAATGCAAGATACTTGAACCGCATGAAATTGCAAGCTGTCTTTAAATACGTAAATTAGTTTCTTGTAAGTATAGATTTAGTACAGTGCCAACTTGCTAAGACCAAAACCAATGTCCCACAACTTCTGACCACGTGACGTCCTTATATCGTAAAACAATGGGAAGCAGTTAGAGTTTATACTAGAATAGAAACGGTGTCCGAATTCCAATTCTGGTTCAGACGGAGAAATCGTTTTTAGTGCCTTAAGGAAGCAAATTAGAGTATTTATTTTGGTCCTATTAGCTTGAAAAGGGGCAAATTCATGAGACATTTACCTACTTTACTATATCCATGTATTTTCTATACTAAACCTGAATGAGTGAATTTGTAATAGGTTTCGTATAAAATTTGGACATCGAATCTCTAAATTAATTACAGATTAGCAGGTAACCATTCAATGAACGAATAGAAGGTGTTAAATTCCACACAACGTAAAAAAAGGTATTCTCCTTCCATGTGATTGTTCTGTGATTATCTAAACAAGGATCAATCATGTTAAGGATGTACATCTTGCCTTAAGGACTCTTGATTTCACGCTATAGCTGCTTCATTGTAGGGTTACGTACTCACTGCTTAACACAGAGATAGGCCCATAATTTATGAGATGATTGTTATCTTAATCATTTTACTCTGTTTTTCATTCATCAATGAATGGATTAAATAATATACGTTTGATGTTATTGAAAATGTCATTACGATTATTTAATCTATTAACGGGTTTACTCACGTGTGTATTCGGAAATATCCGACTAGTTTCGAATTCAAAAGGAGCTCTTATTCATGAGCTGGTATATTTATATAAAAGAAAATAATATGGATAACACTCACGAAAGATAGAATAGTCATTAAGATTGCTATTAGTCCGATTCTATTTGTGTAATAAAGTTTAAAACCATCGAATATTAGGTAAATATAAATGATATTGAATATTATAATTAAACTGATTTATATAAGAATTATAAATCCTTGGAGACAAAGCAGTATTGTGAGAAACCGCCAGCATGTTAAGTTCAGCCGAACCTTTATACTCGTAATAATAATGTCTATTGTGTGCAATAACGCTAAATTGCTTTATGGAATTAGGTCCAATGCCTTGAGTGGTAGCTTATCACACGGCTGAGCTATGTAAATTGTCGTTTAACGACAATGGTTACCGTCAATTATGTGTAACAATAGAGATAGACACTTCATCATCCAGTGCATGTTTGTGCGCAAAGCAAGGCAAACACAACTTATTTAAAAAATTGAAAGTAAGACTTAAATTAATTAATCAAAACAAAATTCTAAGTCTGTATAAGAAAAGTATAAGAAAAGTATAATAATTGTGACATGAATAATGAGTTATAATTTAAATAAAGGTCTGCCTAACCCTTCGGCGAATAAACAAGTGATGTTATAGAATAATATAACAAAACATCACGCCTGTATTTCCTGAAGGGGTAGGCAGAGGTGCACATTATAGTATACCCACATTTCACCAGTTATGTTTTACGTTCCAATTTAATAGGGGGCGAGCCTATTGCCATCGACCGAGCACAAATCCAGTCTCCGTGCTGCTACTGCGAATGACCTAATGGAAAAATCCAGAAACACTTTGCCTGGCCGGGGATTCAAACCCAGGACCTCATGCTCAGCAGTCGCGCTTGGCAACCACTAGACCAACAAGGCAGTCAGAATAATATGAATACGCGAATATTATTATGACGTTGTAGATTTTTTATCATACATGCCACTGAAAAGCTTATGATGAACTGAAAGAGAATATGCGCAAAGAATTACTGGAACAAATACCGCACGACAGCAATATATGTTCCGCAGATTTATCAGAACATGGGCGTTTTTGCATCTCCTATTCATATCTGCGAAAACACCTACAATAAAGGCGAATTCCTGTCCAGCACTGAGAATTTCTCGTGTATCATTGTGCAATGTTACCGATAAACAAAAGAAATGCTCATGCGTAAAGCTGGTTGCAAAGAGAAAGCGAGGAACGTGTGTGCAATTAAGTGGGTGTGATCCATGCTGCTTCATGGTAAACATATTTTAATTATTATGATGACCAGTATCGTTCATCAGTTTTTTACAAGTTATCAAGTATGTGAAATTCAGCTTTTAACGCACTTTCATGCTATAAACAAAGATAATGAATGGCCATCTTTACGGATCGGATTCATATGCACAAGACTAAGTTCAGACGAGTAATAATTTTTACTTCTTCAATCACTCAATAGTTATTATACTTTATTTCTCATTCAAGACAATGGCCAATAAATGGAAACAGGCTGGCCTCTTTAATGTATCGATTTCAATGATATGGATAAGTGTGTAAATTTGACGACCTAATTGGCACAGTGGCTAAGCTATTGGACTGCTGCGCTAAGGGTTGCAGGTTCGATTCCTACACGGGGCACAATCCGATATTTATTCCGAGTCTGGGTGTTTATGTACGATATTACATGTTTATTATACGCACCCACAATGCAGGAGAAAATCCGCGTAAGGTGATATAGCTTCCTATTTATTTGGGGAATACGAGCGCGAGAATACACCTACATACATTAAATCTCCACGATTTAAATATACAAGAATAAATAAAGTACTTTTATGTAAAACGCAGTAAACAGAAGTATGGGCCAAAAGAACAATAATAAAAGTTTACAACTGGGATAAGCATCGTTGCCAAGCACTACGGATAAGAAACACAAAATTTATAGGTCACATTATCGAAACTGCCTAGTGAAGTAGAAAATAACATCGGAGGCTACATGACGCCCAAAATACTAAATGTCCTTAAATATGATAATCTCAACATCTTGATCATAATAATACTAAAGCAGATGGCAGATTGGCCATTTTAAAGCCATGGCTAGCCGTACTGAAACTAGTATAACAATCGTTATCTCAGCTTTCCCCACTCGCATCATAGAGTTTTTCCAATTCTAAGTTTAATTTATTGCCGTTTTACATTTCAAAAATTATCTAGAAAACCAAAAGATAACACTGTCACATATAAACCTTACCTTGAGGTGAATATGAAAAGAAAAATATAATTTAAAACACACACAAAGGAATAGTCTTATGTTATGTTTTAGAACCAGTACCGCTGGAATTTATTTTCTCAGTGCTGTCAAAACTTTGATAGTCACCATTACTTCAAAACGTGTGTGTTTGCGACTGTACAAACAGGGTTGTCAAAAGCATTATGAAAGCGAAATTTCGTGCATATTTGCAACCCTTAAAAGTATTGTTTAATTTTACCCTCGAATTGGTACGGTTGGTATGCTTTGATGTGCCCTCCATGAGATGATGCAAATGTTCATATAAAGCAAGCTTTTGTTTCACTGAGATTAAATGGAAAAAACTTTAACTATTTTAGAATATATGATAATTATTTCTGATATCACAATTATTTTCTTTTATCTTTTCCCCTGTTTGAGAATTCTACAACATAATATAAAGGCACAATGAATAGATAGTTATTTGTGCATTGTATTATCTTGTGCAAATAAACATGTACATTTTATAAACACAACTAAATTTTAATACGAACTCTTGGTATAGAACAGCTATAAGTTTTTGCTGAGTACAAGGTTTACTTTCCGGGCAAGGAAAAAGTCCATTAGATTTTCTTATTCGTGTTATTATTATTTCAATTTTAATAAAATAATTATACTACTTACCTGTGCTCATACAGAAATTTTATTAACTTTAATGCAAAGATAGAAAATAAACAATTGATCTGAAAAATAAAATTCCATAAAGCAAATAAAATATTATCGTAAGTTAATTTAAAGAAGCATAATTAGATAATTACGGTCAACCAAAATGGCAGATAGATGACCCCACTTGATAGTTTATATGTGATTACAGGATGTTACAAAAACAATATGAATTAACTCATGGTAAATATTAAAATGACACTGAAACAAGGGAAAAATTGTTAGTTGGAAGCCTTAAACGCATTAGATTATAATATGAATATTAGGTATTTTGTTCACCTTAACTGTTAAATTTAATTTTGTTGATTTTTAATACTCGTTATGGCGTTACTAGAATTGTTTTAATCTCTTGTACCTAACTGTCCTTTTTTCTATCACTATATTTTAGTTCATCGGCTTTTTATAAAATACAAATGGGCTTCGTCTTTTGAATAACCCATCTAGGTTAAGGTTAGGATAAAATAAATTATTTAGTTATTCTAACGCGCGAATTTGAACATCATCGTAACTCAACAGTAAAAGTAGATTACTAATTGAAACTAATGTCATACATAAGTATTACATACGTAAACAATACACACAATATGACTAACACGATTATACAGAATTTTTATGTAATATTGAGTAATCCATTGTGTACATGTGTGTACACCTGTGGCCACCGTGGGGTTACTGTCCGGGTTAGTGGGTTAAGTATTACAGCTGCTTATAAATTTGTTTATACTTTACACTAGGCTTCTACACGGGTTTGCTTAGTATAGGTACTGTAATATCGATTTTTGCAAAGCTTATTGTTGGTTGCTCTAAAAATCTGATAGTTATAATTATTAAATTATTTCGTAGTAACATTTGATACAGAATAGTATTTTACAGTTAATATAGACGGGCCAAAGAGGTAAAAAATTACTTACGAGGCCATTTTATTTTTTTATATAGTATTTGACACTTAGCATTTACTTTAATAAAACATTGTGGAGGCCTTTGCCTAGCAGTGGGATATAGAACAGGCTAATTAAAAAAACATTTTATTTAAAAGCTAGGAACTAAAATATTTATTATAAAAAAAATCTTTCAATTGAGTTTATACAGAATGCTAAGAATACTGATTTGTATATAACAAAAACCAAAGTGAGTAATTATAGAAAATATGTCGACCTAATTAATATGAAATAAAAACATTTTTGTGCAGTTTAAACAAAGCTATTTGTGTAAGTGTCTTCTCTATGACTCACTCAAAACTTTCACTTATAAAAGGAGCCTCCCTGACTGAAACCATTCATTGAGTACTCATCAATTTTTCATCACGCTGTATAATAACGAGTGATAAAAATTGTTTACGAATATTTCATACGATTTTTATATTACTTAATAAGAA
Organism: Abrostola tripartita; assembly: GCA_905340225.1. Classification (NCBI taxonomy): domain Eukaryota; kingdom Metazoa; phylum Arthropoda; class Insecta; order Lepidoptera; family Noctuidae; genus Abrostola; species Abrostola tripartita. The sequence continues at coordinate 7,388,498 of HG996494.1, forward strand.
CTAGTATTTGGTGTTGTTGGTTCAGAATGCTGTCAAATATGGGAAGTAGAATTTTATTTTTGTCGATTTTCGTGGTCGGTGTTATTGTGTTGGAAGTTAGTTCAATGGCTTTAAAAGGCCCTGCTTTGACGAGGTATGACCCTTGCGGTTTGGGTGTTTTACATTTTGATAGGCTGGGACAGAATCACTGGAAAGGTGTTGTGCATTTCGGGCTGTATAAGCAATTAATTGAAGCTAAACTGGAGCTAAGTTTTAAGGAAGAGGTCACAGTAGCCGCGGTAAGTCAAATTATTTTTTTACGTCTTACAATATTATGAATTTTGTCATTCCTAATAGTACAAGTGAAAACGATTAGCATCTTAAGGTTGATACAAAAGTGACGTTTTTATCTTTATTTTTTAGTGTTGTTGTCATAAACTAAATTGATCTGTCTTATGTTCAAAATACTATTTTACTGCTGCAAAGAACAACGCTGAATGGCTTATTTTATAGCTGTCTCCTTTCGTGTTCCTTGGCAAAAATCATCTGTAACAATTGTACCTAAAGGTTACCCATTAAAATAATTGTTTTCAGTACCCAAATACAAACAGCTTGACGACAAGTAGAACAAGCAATCATGATTTGACTGTACATTCCACGAGTCACATACCAGATCGTTACATATTCTTCGTGACGCTGGACCATTTAAATGCAAATGAAAGTGATGTACCCCTCATAGCCACACTGACTTTGAACGATGTCACACTATGCGATGACGAAATAAAGGTTAGTGTTTGTTATTTAAATCATAATATTATGTAGTAGTAAGTCCCCTGACTATAATTTAAAATCGGGACTGTTCGGTTAAGACATCGGGCTCTTTCATAGCTGAATCAAATAAAATAAGTACGTACCGTAAGAATACAATGTTTGGCGTATACTGTCTGTGAATATGGCCATAACAATTTTAAAATAAATGTCAAGTACCGCAATAATTTAAGGTAATAAAGAGAATTGGCTAGTTTTTAGCTACCTAATTAATGTACCAAATAATAAAATTTTCAGGCATCACAAACAATAACATCACTGAATGTAACAGAACAATTTCCCAACAAGCATTACGCCCATGTTTGCGGTAGAAGGTCTATAGACCACACAGAGGTGGTGTCCACGAGGACCGAAGCTGAGGCTGGAGACTGGCCCTGGCACGTTGCTATTCTGGTCAAGGATAAGAACAATGTGCTGCATTATGAATGCGGTGGCAACATTGTATCCACAACGGCAATTCTCACAGGTAGGCTAGTTTAGTGACTAGACTAAAACTCAGTACTTCCCAGTCTATAAATCATCATCATTTACCTAGCTTTTTTACTAAACATTATTGGGCTTCCCAGTCTAACTGGATAACTGTATGACCAAGAAGCGACAGCCTATTTGACCTCCATAACCCAATAACTAAGTAATTGTCAGACTTTCATTGTTTTGACTACCCATAACTACTTTTGAAGAACTACAACGGCCGACGACTTGTGTTCATGTTAAGAAGTGACTTGGTAATCCTTAGTCATTTCTCCGCTGACAACCGCATCAAGCATTACCTCGATCGATCTCACCATGAATAGCTACAAGCTCCGCTGTCTCAGCTATAAGTGTCTATACCTAAATAAGAAAACAAAATTGTTATATCCTACCCAAGATTGTGCGCTTTCAATAAATTTGTTTCGAGATTCAAACTTCTGTATAATATTTACCTCCACGTTTATGAATAACTGTTGCACGAACATAAATGTCACCGACGATGTCCAATTAATGTTAGGAAATGTTTTACCTACATACCATAAAAGTATAATATCTCAAATAATACGATTCCACTTATTTTTCAGCTGGTCACTGTGTTTTCAAACGAGACACAATAAGAAAAGCAAACCAAATCGTGATAGTTGCTGGTACCAATAATTACAAAGACATGAATTTCACAGGACGACAGGAATTTATCGTAAGTTATCCTAATATAGACCTTATTTTTTGGAGTTCATCATCATCATTTCAGCCCGGTATCACCCACTGCTGGCTATAGGCCTCCCTTTTTCTCTTCCAAGCCTCTCCATGTTGTTTTTTGGAGTTAGTAAAATTAATTACGCATCCCTCACCAATGGCAGATGAAGGGGGTATGGAATCTCCCCCATGAACCCAATACGATCCACAGGGCCTACCTACTAAAAACCTCACAATGCCAGTTTCCACAGTCTTCTGCAGCACTATTTAAATATAAACTTCCAGATACGTCACCTTTCAAACCAAGAACATCAATGAAATTAAAGAGCCCGCAAAGCTTAGACTAATAAATGCCTGAGGTTGCCTCATAATACTTACTATTTTCCAGGCTCAAGAAATAATTCTACATCCTGCGTACGACGATGACCTTTCTACATCAGACCTAGCCATTATTAGGGTCACTGGACTGGAATTTACGGAATACGTACAACCTGTCTGTATTTGGGGGCCCGTGTATGACAAAAGCAAACTCATTGGGCTGGAAGCTACGGTGAGTTTAATTAAATTAACATTATAATATTAAGTGTTTTAAAACAACATAACTAACAAAATATATTAGTCTGAGAATCATCAAAGAACACTGCTAATACAAAGTCAGGGATTAGGAATTCTAAAGATCGTCAAGTTTCTCCGCATTTATTTATTTCTATGGTACATATCTTTTTAAAAATCTTGTAAATTTTCTCGTGCAGGTTGTAGGATTTGGCTCAACAGAACACGGCAAGCTATCAGATGTCTTGCGGTCAACATACACGATGATACAGAACGATACCACATGTATTGCCTTTTCTCCTAAACTCTACTCGCCTCTCTTGAACGAATTCACTTTCTGCGTTGGATATGGTCCTACTGCTGGTAAGAGCAATGTAGTGAAGAGTTATATTTCCTGTTCCATAGAAGTATAAAACAGATTGTCTTTACAAACGAGCAAGTTTCCAAAAACCCTATAACCACTTGTTTTTTTAGGTATTAACCCTCGCAACGGCGATAGCGGAGGTGGTCTCGTAATTAGCACTATTCAGTCCGACCATATGATCAGCTGGTTCCTGCGAGGAGTTCTCTCAAAATGCGGAGTGTCGCCTGGCCACAAGACATGTGACCCCAAATATTATGTGGTGTATACAGATGTGGCGCCACATTACGGCTGGATTTACCATCACGCAGGGTTGGAGTTCAGAAATAATGTTATGTTATGATTGAGTTGAAATGAAAGGAAAGGTTTAGTTTTCATCACATTAAAACAAATTGTCACAAGTTATATGCACGATTTAAAACAATTTGTAGATATTTCATTTGTAGAATTATTGTAAGATCTCTTTAGTATAGTAGTTTTTAAGTACAGTTTAACTATTAATGTAAATAAAGAATTCAATAAGAATGTAAGGCATTTATTATAAATATTATTTATACCTATGTTTACGAATCATCTTTATCCACATGTTATAGGCAAGACATCTACACGCTTACTTATAAACAATGCTAACATGTGTTTTAATATAACCACTTCTTAAGTCTATTGGCATCTCTATTTTTTGACATGCAAACGACAGAGACAGGTACAATATAACCGATTTTTTAACACTGTCAATTTTTATAAGTATTATTCAGGCAACGCTTTAGATTGATACAAAAACAGCATGATTAACTGTCTCGTTCACCGCGCTATAGTACTTATAACCCAGCGTACACAACAATATTAGAATTAAAATTCATAAAAAAAGGAAAAAATAGTTGTGTTAAAATTCAAAGCCCGCCTTTCAATATTTTATGTTATAACATATTTAAGATAGTGGATAAATTTTTGTTAATAAAAATCGTAATATAAATCAGGAATATATAAAATATTTTCTAGTAGCTGCATCACTTCGGCAACAGCTCCTGCATAATTTATTAGAATCTTATTAAAATGTCAGACTACAAAAAACCTGATATTAAAAAAGTCTCTATTATGCCGTGAAATTGCTAACACTGCTGCAGCTACATTATTTTATTCATTTCATGTTTTGGGAGAAATTCAGAGACATTTTCTACGCTTTATTTTTATACGTGAACAACAGTTACTCGTAGTTATTTTTATTTACCCGCTCATGCAAAATTGCGTGAACCATTTCAGTAACTCTAAGTCGTTAATCATTTATACTATTCAAAATATCATGTAAGACATTTAATAATAAAAATAATTATCGTGTCGGAGATGTTGCAGAATATGTAGGTTGGTACGGTTTTTTTAATCATAGTGTGCCCGCCAAGTCTATAGAGAAATGTGCATGGCAAAATTGAAAACAAAAGATAGCACTGTACTAAAACTGCAGTCGTATAATTTGCATTCACAAAAATAAGCAAGGACTAAAAGGGTACTAAGTATGTCGAGGCAGGCGGCGAGCTAACGAAGCTTTGCGACTAGACCACCGGCGCATGACCGTGCATTAAATTAGTCGGCAACAAACATACCCTGCTAACCAAAGCTTGTCCTACTATGGAATACTCTTACTCACTGACTTGAAATCGGTCCGATGATAAATGTACACATATGTACCTACATATACCTAATCATCACATTCATCAACCTGTGTTTCTCTTTCCAAGAAGTGTCGCTGCACGGTTTGCTGATAAATCTTTATCAAGCTTCAAAGAAGCTCAGCATATAGAGGAATAAGCATTTTTTTTCGGAAATTGTAACCAAGTAAAACAAACTCTATATGCATAATTATTACTAAAATCATATTCGTTCTTTAGAAAACACGAGGAATCTAATTATCAAAATAAATTACTTGTGCTGACACTTCGACGTACTTTGACTCACTTTACCAGCGTCCAGTAAGGGGGAAGTAAGGAAGTAATTTAATTAAGTAATTAACTCCAGAAACGCGGTAATCGCATGTAACAACGCCGTTTCACTGACTTCGTTTATAAAAATAGAGTTACCACAAAAAACACCGAAAATTCTCTGAACGTATTCGCAACACCCTTATTTGTATTAACGGAAGATATAAAATTCAATGTCAAAACCTATGAAAAGGCGCAAAACGTTTAGGACCATTAATGTTTCCTTTTTTGTAGGTATTAAAGTTAGCGTCAAGTAATCCTCTGTTTTCCATGTAAAAGCATTCCACACCTGGGATCCTTACGTGACACTACGCAATAAAGGCTTTTGTGTTGCAAAACTAACTTTCTATCTAAATGCAGTGTTACACAAATAGAAATAAGGTTCAATTTACCAAATTGTCTGGAAAATGAAGGAACTGGAATGAGGTCAATGGAGCAAGAAGCTGAATGCGTTTGATAAGTCGGAGTAGGTAAAAGACTAGAATGCAAGTAGTGTCTTGGCTATAACTAGAATGTCAGTATGGTTGAAGATATAAAATTGTATGTGTATTATCATGGAGAGTCCAAGAAAACTTAAAAGGAAACTTGCAAACTCTACAAAATGCTGAGGAAAATCAATTTCAGAAAAGTAGTGAATTGAACAAGGATTTTTCTGGACGTTGGACGCGACGACTTTTATTATAAGTTAAAAAGATTAGATCACTCGGTCGTTCACGTGCTCAAGCTTGCAGTGATTCTTATTATTGGCGATCCGGGCTCCATAACATGGATCATATTTATCATCTTTCAATTCGAATTTAGTTGTTAAATGAATCCTATTGATATTGTGACATGTGTTCATTAATTTATGAGTATATGAATAATATCACTTTGTTTCGAAATATGTCGTTAGATTTGTTTGCGGGTTGTAAATGTCGTCTCTACTCAGTAACTTGATCTAAGGCCATGTTACAAAAACTTCGTAGCACGCAATGCGTGTCTGAACAACGTAGACTGTACAGAAAACCATGTGTAATTTGTTATTTTCAGTAATATATCCTTAAAGTTCCGGTACATTGCGACAAATTCTTTAACTTCAACTATTATAAGGAAATTAAACTCAATCACAACTCTAATTCAATTAAACACGAACCTTATTGTCGTGACGCAAAACCGTTTAACTTTCAAGTGATTATCCAAGAAGGTACTTTCACAAATTAATAAGTAACAAATGTCGCTACAATATCTTTTAATTAAGATATAATGTAGAAGAAGATATTCTACAGTCATTTTTCCGGCAAAGTTCCAACTTTGGATTATAACGAAAAATGGTGAAGTTAGGTAATATAAAAATGAACCCGTTTCGTTCGACCTGGATACGGAATCTTACTTAAACCAATATAATATTATTCAACCAATTTCCTTAGAAACAACATACGAGTTTTTATTGTATCTGAGTATGTTAATGATATTTTTAGTTTGATTTCATAAGTTATTTAGTACGTACTTATTTAATTTGGAGTTAAGCAAGACTTGTGTGTAGAAGGTACCTTACATTTATTAAGTACATTGCTTATTTGCTCTATTAATATCCACGTTCATAAAAAATCATTTCCCTTAAACAATGATTGTTTTGATTTCAATGACGTCATTAAAATACCCAGCGTTTTATCTAACTTAACTTATCTACATAGATGTTTATCAAAAAGTCAGTTCTTGTAATAAATAGGTGTAGGTTGCTTTATGCGTAAGACCCGTTTTATTTAAAGAGATATAGAATACTACTTAAAATATCCTACAAACATTGAAAAACAAACAAAATTAGAACTAGGTGAGAGTTTAAAAATAAATCAACTATACCTACAAACAAGAAAAAAAGTTCCCTCTTTGAGTACCTATAGCTGTACCATAATGATGTGAAATTTATCTAACGTTCCTCCGCCTATCTCTTAAGAAAGTGGCATAATGATACTGACAAAGCGGGAATTTATTCTGTAGCGATAACAAGAACACTTTTTTATATCAAAATCAAAGCGTTGTTCAAGTTTCTTTGATGTCCCACAATTCCTTTTCAACTGGGAATCGAATTCGGAGCACGTAAAGTTATAATCATGTTGGAGTCCTCCAATGTTTGATAAAGTCTCGTACTCGTATGTCGTACGAGAAACGGCGTGCAATTTCTGAGCTTTAAATAAAGTTGAGAATTAAATTCGAAAAAACACTCGAAATTGAATATCGATGGAAACATTGTTTTTTAATACATACTGTATTAGGAAAACTAGAATAAAGGTATGTTAAGAATTATGCAACTTACCAGTTACCTAAGCTTGAATTTTTTTGTGAGATTGACTTTATCAGTCAGTCGAGTATCGATGGGTCCCGGTTGGCAGGACCTAAGCAGCTCGGTAAATGATTAGTAGATCTTATTTAAATTGATCTCTTGCATGCAAGAGGAAAAGAAAATAAAGACAGATTTTAAAGAGTTACGACTTTTCTCGTCGGTTAAGTAATCCAGTCGGCAAGGCTTAACAATTTAATTAACTTAGGGTACCTACCTGTGTGGAGAGTGAATATAAAGTAGCTAGATCTGTTGGGTTAATTTCGTAGTATAAATCCATAATTTTGGTTTAGTCTCGTGTACTAAATGACACATTTTGTCTTTTAACTTTAATAAAGATTAAAACTATGAGTCAAACGTACAGGACTTAACGTTCTAGTTTCAATTATTAAAGGAAAATTTAATGATTATAAGAATGGCACTGTTTTTTGAGGATAACAAAAGCCAAAATGATGCTATGAATCAGTTGCATTAAACACCCATACTGTGCGTTTGATGCTTGAGGACTAACCGTGCACTACTAATAATATACCTAATGCAATGACTAAAAAGGAAATTCAGAATTCTATTTTAAGCATAAATTCCGAAACAACATTGCCACAATTAAAGTCTTAGTTACAAGTATTTTATTTAAAGGCTCGTATTTATACTAGCAAATGGAACAGTTAGGCCTGGCGGGCCGAACGTCCGATTGGCCGGGATTTTAGTCGAAAATTGCCCAAATGAAAGCTCAATGAACGTGTCACGGCGAGTCGCCGGGCACATTTGTCCACGTCTCGAATTCTCCGCAATGCCGTACGCTAGGGGTGGGAGAAGTCGATGTAAAAGGGGTCAAATTTTAATTCTAAATAAAATGTCTTCTAAATTTATTTACGACCCAATTGGCGCAGTACCCTAATTTTTGAACTGCTATGCTTGGGGTTGGCTTCGATTCCCGCACGGGATAAATATTTGTGTTATCCGCAGATTTTTGGCATTGGGCCATATGAGGTTAAAGTCTATAATCGCACACACAGTAAAATATAATAGAAGGTCAACGTATAAAAATGGCTGTGTTAGGTACTAATTTAAATATATATTAATATTTTATGACATATGAATAGATTAATCATAACCTAGAACAACATTCAAAGGTTATCTATCATTTGACTTCAGATAGACTCATTTGTCTCGTAATATCGGTCAACATTGCAATCATAAATAGAGGTAGGTACTAAAACTTATTAATTAGTCATGGGCCCGTTTGCAAATGCATTTAAATATTTCTTATTCATTTTTTAACTAAGAAACTTCTATCTAATACCTTACTTCCCAATTTAAAATGTAATTTTATATACACTTATATTATGATAAAAATGTTGTCATAATTTAAAAAAAATCGCGAAACATACTGATTACATTGTCATCAGAAATGGCGTGTGTTTATCGATATTTTTATACTATCGTTTGGAACCTCACTAGTTGACTAAATTCGCCCAAGGGGTCGAGGGTTGGGTCATCACAGAAAACGATCCGGCTAGCGTGGCTATGACACAATGCATTGCCAAATGTTTCCTAATACAAAAAAAAAACGTTCGTAATGTAACATTGTAAACGTAGTTCTATTTTTAATATATTTTTTATCAATTACATTAATTTAAACAGGTTTTTTTTTTAAATAATTTCTAAAAATGTATCTGGATCTCACGAGGTTATCAATTATTTTTGTTAGTGTTCTCGTATTATGGCATCATGTTGATCTTTAGTTAATACCATAAAATTCATTCAAGCTTGCACTTAACATTTTAAGAATTATAATATACTAGCTGCGCCCCATGGTGTTACCCGTTACATTTTTTTAGGATAAAAAATAGCCTACATGTTAATCCAGGGTGTCAGCTACCTGCATACGCACTTTTATCAAAGTCGGTCCAGCCGTTTGAGCGTGAAGAGGTAACAAATATACAAACACACTCACAGACTTTCGCCTTTATAATATTAGTGTGATAACGACTGTATAAATCTGGATAACAGGTAAATAAAATATGTATGTTAGCAGTTATACTAACTTTTCGCTTAAGGCTACTAAGAATGAGATTTATTTCTGTCGATAATCGATTAATGACCATTTCTTATTATTAAATTTAAAGTACAGTAAAGTACATTATGTGGTATAGGTATCTTTGTTCTACAATAAATATAGGCACTAAGCACTAATATTTTTTAGTTTCTTAAAAAAAATGTTTTATAACAAAATCCACACGCAACCCAACATAGTATGCACTTCAAAGTAAACGCATTAGAATAAGTAGGTACTATCTACACAATTATTCATAACATGACCTAAATCGCAGGCAACAGCTGGTTATTCATAACTTAACTTTTATACCACGAAAACAACTATCTCTACGTATCTACGTACAAACCCCTAAGTTTCAGGATTCCTCATAATATCCGCTGTAAAACTAAACCCCTCGGACTACGCTTCCTGGCCCATTAAATTAAATGTGCAGGCTTTAAGGTAACGGCTACTTATGCTTCCACGTAGCTCGGATATTATTTTGATCCAACCTCTTTTACTTGAAGATTCCAGTGCCGGAAGACATTGAGATTTTTTGCCTTATTTTATGATGATATTTCAGCGTTCTTGTAGTCAAGTGAAGGACTGAGTTTTAAAAGCATTTTCTTTTCACTTACAATTTATAGCCTGTGTTATATCTAAATGTTTTAAATTCATTTTTATTCTGCTTCCAACTTCCAACTGCTTATTAGTTTTGCACGTATTTTTTTAATAACTTTGTGGATTTTCAATTTTAAATAATTTTAATACCGTGCATAGATATGCATACATATATGTTAGATCTTTTTTCGTTTTATAATTCGAACATTTAATAACCAGCTTTAGCATATTGTTTGTGCAAATGGTTTCAGGAACTGGATGATGCTGATACAAGGATTATCCTCCACCAGTCTGTAGATTACATAATTATGTCGTGCTAGCAGTGGCAAAGGCACCAGATACGTGTTAAGTTACTAAACATCTTGTATTAGCTTACAAGGTGGTCGACTGTGTAAATCAATTAAGATTAATTTTTGGAAAATGAGTGTCGGTTGAAATTTAAGCTAGAGCAGTTAGCAAGAGCAAGGCAGCAATAGGATATTTAAAAAAACCTGCGTGTAATATCTACCTACATAAATCATTCCAAGCAGCATTTAAGCAATCATTGCCACACAAAGTTACTACAGTTATTACACTACTGAGACAATGTTCTACTTCCAGGCATTATGAGCGAGTTTTACAAAAAGGCGTTAATTAGGTATAGATGGACTTACGCCACCGTCATTGCTATTTTTAAACCCGGAAAAAGAAACAAAAACAACCCTGAAGTTACTTATCCTTTAACAAAATTCAGTTGTTAATTACTTTATCCCACTTTTTGGGCCGTTATTTCTCCTTTTTGGCCGCCTGACACAATTTCCTTCACTTCTTCAAAATCCTTATTAACCATGGTCCGTATAACTGAAAGCTGTATTATGTTGGTAACATGTTAACCGTAAAGTTTTCCTATTAAGTTAACTGCTTACGTATTAGAGCGGCCAGGACCGCGACCAATAGCGCAAGCCTATTGCCCAAAATAACCATAATGGTTCATTCATTCATTCAATTACATTATATGAATGAGAATGTTGTTTTTGCTACTCATAGAACTCTTGGATCGTTCAAACCAAATCTTTGAGTAGTAGTTAGTTAGTTAAACTTAGTTTTAATGGCAAACAAAGGATGAGAAAAAAAACTGCAATAGTTAAATGGTAAAACGATTATCAGAGCGTATTAAAAACCACATTATTATAACATCATGTACAGACTATCATTGGAAGTCCTGAACGTGACCTATCAGAATATGACGTATTAACTAAAAATCAGCAACCATTTGATACGTATAAACATAAACCCACCACAAAATCGAACAATCATTCGCCCTTTAAAACAGTCCATTCACACAACCTCAATAAAATGACGTAATACTTCTAACTCAAAGCAAAAAAGCTTTCAAGCGTGTGCTGGAGCCGAGAAATATGCACAAAGCCGTCGAAGCCCAATTGACCTAAATGGACACACAAATAGTAAAGGGAAGGCCCGCACGAGGTCATTATTCGCTCCGCAGTCCAGCAAAAGTGTCAGGCCGAAGGAAGACGGACATTTATCTACATCCTAAGGGCACCAGTGATTTTTGGAAGGATGTATTAGTGCGTAATAGGGTTTTTTCGAGAAATCAACGCGGCTGTGAATTATTTAGGCATAGTGGTAATGGTTCTGCAAACGAATGGAGTTCCCTCATGTGTAAACTGTTTATTTATAGTGGAACTGGCATATAACTTTTGCGAAAGGTAGTGATTACCACTCCATAGTACCGAATAATATAATTTGAGTACGATTAGTAATTGAGGTAACTAAGCTCTTCATTATTCAACATTAACTTATTACACTTATGGGTTCAAGGATAGCATATTAAGTTATCACTACACTCTTTAGTGAAATACTCGTATGTATGAGAAATGCATTTCTTGGGACCACTGAAGAAGCCCTTGACTAGGGTTTGACAAAACAAATCATTATTTAAATTTTGTCATTAATAACTTCTTGTTCCTGTTAAATTCATAACTGCTCTTCTTTACCCAAACTTTATTGCAACCATAACAACAAGAACATTTATAATAAACAGTCCCAACAGCCGAAAAATTATGCGTCTCTGTAAAGGGAGCTAGTTATATTTAAAAAAACCTTTCTGTAGGCCGGGCAGGAGCAATCTTTTGGTCCATTAAATTGTTCACGCTCACCGCCTATGGAAATTGGACGTAAAACGAAATAATGTATAGCAAGGAAATAGTTCAGTGAGATTTGTAGCGTCGTTAGACAACTAGTTGGGACATCTGCCTTCGTATCGTTACGGTAAGATAGGTTTAGTGCATGTACGTTTAGTTAGATATAGGTCTGTAACATTGGTACCTAATTTAGTTATTCAGCCCCTTCAATTTTTGAAATAGTCTTGCCAATAGGTAAATCTTTCTCCTTCTTGCAAAAACGGCTAAATTCATTAATAAGCATAAGTTGTAGAGATAAATTAGCAGAGATATGAAGCGAGTAGTCCTTGTAACTGCTAATTATGCAGTCAATTAACAAAAACCTTCGCCATGTTGAAAACTGAACGTGATGTCGATCCAAGCAGTCGAATGTCGATTCAAACATTTTGGCCGATAGCAATTATAAACGTTATTCTACCAGTGAACCTACAATGCAATATCAAAGTGCAGATTCTAACATAATTTCACGGGCCACTACATTTCACAAATCACACCAGTTGTAAACTTACTGGAAGGGTCTTTGATGATATTATTATAAAAGACGTAGGTATCTCAAGCAGGTATCTCTATTGTAGAGCAGCTCAGTGTTACACAACCTATTCCTGCCCATTTCCAAAGACGTTACCATTTTATTAGTTACTAACCTGAAACATAAAATACTCTAGGCTGAGACCAATAAAAAACGATCGCAGCAGACTGAGAGGCTACCTAGATGCGCCTGAATATTAAAATTTTACTGGAAACAACTGTAATCAGACCTCGTTGAGGTATTCCAAGGAATATCTTGAAATAAAGTCTGTTGTCAGTAATTTTTCTTTCTTATTACATCCAGCGTCGGTGGTCGGTTTCAAAGGATAAGGGTACAAACTACGTTAGGTAATCAAAACAAGAATGCTCTATTTCAAAGTACATGTATTAATTAATTAACGAAAATACTTTGAAATAATTCCCACAGTTATGGAAACGAGTACCAGTTATTATTTTGATATTTATAGGAAATAGATAAAGTGCAGCTGATGGTGATCTTTTTTTAATAACTCATTAAACCTACTGATCTAAACTCTCGTCCCAGTCCGGCAGTTGATCATCGAATCATTCATCAGGCTAAATTAAAATATTAAGGATAACCAATACAGAAAAATATCAGGAAATAATAAATATAAATTTATGAAATCAGTTATTTCGTCACATTATTTTTGTGTTTTTAACATCCTATCGTACACTACCACCCACAAACCTCTCCCAAAATGGAGGCAATTCCCGTCGTCAACAGGCTAGGCAAGCGGGTTAATGACCGCAAAGCCAGCCCTTACGCATCAGTGACGCTATTTAATCTTAACCCATGTAAAGGTATATACTAGGAATAGCATGTTATGATATTTACTTCAAGACTGTTCAACAAATCGTGGTAGTCTAAAAACAGGTTAAAATATCAAAGCAATGGTTTTAATGCCACTTTTTATCTCCTACTTTCATAGTTTACTATGGACTATTGTCCATAGTTATGATAGAGTAAAGGAAAAATTTTCTTTTTATGTATGAGAATAGCTTTGCGATGGTCTTATAACCACAACATCACAAATTTTCGATTAATTCCGTTTAATACTTCTAGATGGCGTTCCCAGACCGTCTCAACGTGTAGAGCATAACAGTTTTAAGTCTATTGTAGACTTTGTACTATTTAGCGAATGCGATAGTTCCAAGTGGCCATTTGGTCTCCGCTACAAAATAGTTGGCCTTATCAGTCCCCAAGGGTATTATTTAGTGCGACTAAGTGTGTATAACCAACATTCACCTGCAAACAATAAACAATACTACGGTTATCTGAACGCGAACCCAATGAGCTGATTCGGGAACTTATTTACAAGGTCTGTTAGTGGTCTAAAGCTAAGCTAAAGTGATTCTAGAGTGAGATTTTTTTTTTGATTGAGATTAACAGGTTATGACTTATTTTAATATTAATGTTTATACAAATAGTCTATCGTTCTACAACAGATATTGTCGTGACGTGATGTCTGTAGGAAATACCCTGTAGCCTGTCGCTTCTAAAAGTTTACTGTTCTAGGGCTGCAGCAAGGAAAACTAGGTTGGAATAATCTAGTTTATCTGCAGAGTTAGCCAACGTCACGATAAGCCGACAGAGTCATTAATTCCTATTTAATCTGCATAAAAAGTTACTTTTTTATAATATTATTGGAATGTGCGGACGATTGTGAGCACTTCGCAAATTGCTTGACTATTTCTATACGTATTGGTTGGGTACTGCAGTATTTTTATATATTTTACTGCTATCGTATTATAAATGTTTAGCTATTTAGGTACATTTTGTAAAGTATATATATTATATTAAGTTAAGTAATAATATTTTGTGTAACAGCAGTTCAAAAAGCGATTGTGTTTCGAAAATGCAGACTATAGAGACAAAAATAGACTTGTCATGAAAATTGCATGTATGAAAGGCAAACAAAGAGTATGGAGTATGTATATAGGTGGAAAAGTTGAGGAGAGCTTTCTGCGCTCTTCCCCGAAAAAGGTCAGGTGCTGTAGTACTCGTAGGTAGGGATATTTTAAAGATGAATCACTAAAGAGTAGGTTAAACATTACAATGCCTTTATCCCGTGTTTTTCTCTTCATATAGCATTATTCACGATTAAAGGTGATCTACCCTCCAGTATGAAATAATTGCTGAACAACAAAATGTTGATATATAACAGTGAAACTGAATTGTGTAAAAGACAAAGAAGTGTGGATTCGCAAGAAAAATAGATTGCCTTATTTAAACGTGACTTTTCGATACCTTATTTAATTACCGTAGGCGTTGTTACGGGCAATTAATATTCTGTGGGATATTCAGATACTTTGAGTAGGTAGAGGCTGATAATAGTTGTCGAAAAATAGTAGGTCCAAAACATATAAAGTATATCATGTAATAAATTACATTATTTTCAGTGACAATTCGTATTCTAAAGATAGGCTAGGTGGTATGATATGTTGGAAAAAGTAAAAATAACAAGATTTTTGGTGTTTACGCTTGCTGTGTACATTGGCAGAGCTTTCTCCCTATATAAATTAAACAAACAACCAATATTTATAAAGAGAAAAGAAAAGAGGTTACAATCTCTAGCATGGAGTGACCAGCCGCCCCATAGTGAACCAGCATCTGTTACCACACACATCCGAAGTGTTTACAAGCCTTAGACGAAAACATTTACCATCGGGAATATTCGGTTATCGTCGGCAAACATCGGCTTATCCTGTATTTTCTGAGAGCTTTAGTTGTAATCAAGTCATCGTTGGGAGAGGTTGCATCGGCCGAAATCAAAATGTAGAGCTGATAAAATAATGTTTTCATGCAAATAATATAATATTAGTTTCCAGGCCTTGTTAATTACGATAAGACTTACAGTTTTGTACACTTAATTTATGACATAGGACCTACTGCTTCAGGAAATAATTTCAATTTAAAAAAACTTAGTTAAACCATGGGTTAAACCTAATTATCATTTATACAAAAATGTACAAGTCGGACTTATTGCCTATGTAATACCTATACCTAAAATAAGACTAAAATCATATTTTAATACAACAATTCAAACGACTACCGCTACATTACACCGTTTATTACTAAGAGCGTTACTTGGTAAGTACCTATCTAGTGGATAGTGGTAATGCTACGTCAGTCGCGGTGAATCTTGACATTAAATAAAACCGCACAGCTAAGCTAGCTATGTGACATGACAGATAAGTAATAAAGTGCTCGGCGCTGTAGAGCAATTGTTAGATTGTAGATTATACTTTATGATGGGTATAACATAATAATAGGTAGGTACTAGGTAGTGTTTAAGTCTATTAGTAATCTTCTTTTGTAATCAGCTTATACTAGTATTAAATTCTTTTATTTAGAAGAAGATGTATGAGATTAAGCAAAGAGTAAGAAGACGGTTATTAGGAAAGGCTTCAATGTTCTTTTTCTTCTCTTTCCAAGAAGCCCATTTTCCTGTGAAGGATAGTTACAGGCTTTGTAAAGATTAAGACAAAGGAGTAGGCATAAAACCATTTTTATGAATTAATAATTACTGCATTTATGTCAATCTTAATAATGATGATGTTTTTTTTAATGGCTAGTCAAACCTTGCGAAGTTCTTGAGACGAAAAAAAATACAAACATCATTCTCTAAAGTACAGTACCACATTTATTAAGTGTATTTAAACGTTGACGAATATTTTATACAAGAGAGGGTTCCTAAGCCCGCATCGTTGGCTTTATGCAAACTTATATAAGGCAACTTCGTTTAGTTGCAGGCTCCGAAATGAGATAAAACAGGTCAAGTAGTTTAATGAATAACAATAACAGCTTTAGCAAAGTAAACTTGGACCCAGTTCCCCGTTTGTGGTTAATTAGCTTTCGTAAGTAAACAGGTGGGTCACGTACTGTAGGTATACTGTACAGTGAGACTTCGTAGACGTCCAGTGTCCTCATAACAGATCATTGTAATGAACAGCCGCGAGGGAATATCACCATTATCACCACACATGGCATACGAGTATTATGCAGATGTCTATTCTTCTAATCTGTTGTCCTTCATTTTATTTGGGCGTCTTTATCGGTTACAGTGGCATTTTATTTTTTACTACTTATTACTTTAATACTTATAAATAGGTGCATAATAAATGTTATTGTTGAACAATATTAATAAAACGTGTTGTTTATCCCTACAGGTAAGTATGTTGGAGAGTTATAAATACTAATACTTTATTTGAATACAAAATGAGAGCAGAATCAAATTAAATGTAGTTCATTTCACAAAATAGAGGCACCTCCTACATTAATAAATAAGACTACGCATATATCATTCGACACGGTGACCGCCCGCTGTTCATATTATATTTGACTTTGTGACCGTATTTTTATACATTAATGCGACGTTTAGTTACATAAACAAACATCAGAAAACGTTAAATATCCAAGCGTTTTTTGACAGGAACGAACGACAAACTTCACATCGAATATTATAATTGGATTTGAAAAATGAATACAAAATATCACGTGGTGCGATGCGCACCTCTATGAAACGAAACGATTAAGCTACAAAATGTCAAAAAGCAAAAGCACCGAGTATTAGGGGCGGCGACCGCGGCTTATACAGGGGAGAGGGGGGAGAAGGGGAGCGTGGACGCCAGTTTCTCGCCGACCACCGCGCCGCGAGCACGCCTTGTAATGCTCACAGTAGTTTGACGCGATATGGCCTCGTCTACGAGCGGCAACATCGTCGTCGAGTGGTTGCGATCGCTCCACTTGGGCCAATACGCGGAAAGTTTTATTGACAACGGATATGATGACTTAGAGATATGCAAACAAGTAGGAGAACCAGATTTGGACGCTATTGGCGTCCTTAATCCTGCACATCGCCAGCGACTTCTGCACTCGGTCAGATCTTTGAGAGAAGAAGGAGCGGCGGCTGTTTATTTTACTTTAGAAGAAGCAGCCGCCGCTCGTGATCCGTGTAGATGTGAAGAAGAGGCAAGGAAGGAGCAGGCGACAGCTGCAGTGGAACCAGCAAAATACGTCGACGAATATGAGGAAGGGAAAGCAGAATTAGTGAAGATACCCCGGATGCAACTAAAGCGTTTGCTTCGCGAACGCCTAGCTCAGGATGGGATCCGTCTGAGTCTGCAGCCCTATTCTACTACGGTCAGTGATAATCAGCCCTTAACCGTGGGCAGTGCTTCTCGCGGCTTCGACACGTGATTTGTGAAAGTGACAGAATTTAAGAATGTTTTAATGTGTCTGGAGTGAGTCGTGAGAGTTAGCACAATGTATGCTACGAGCTGACCGCGTAGAGACACTGCCCGCGTCTTGTTATTTCTTTTGAATGAGTCTGTGTGTGGTGCGGCCCGTCTTCGACCGCCCCGAGCGAATCGCTCCTCGGGACGTGTTGCCATAAAGTTTGTTGCGTGCGTGATTTCCCTCGAGATGAGGAGTTTGCGCGCCTTCCTGTCGTGAGAAGATTGTAATCGCGTGCCTGCCGGCTCTAAATTGGGTTTTACGATAAATCGCGAAACCTGTTTTAGCTCCCTAAGGCGTTAATTAGTAATACAGCTTGTTCTGACATGAAACAAAGATCTAATTCTGCAATACATATCCAATCGGATGAGATGTGAAATTTGTGCGGATATTAAATTGAAATTAGGTGCTTTGAATTTTGGTTGTCCGGCCCGAGACCAACACGTGAGCCCTATGGATTGATGCGTGTTCCGAAATTATTTTTATTTATGCACATATTGCCAAATGTAATGCTACATGATTGAAAAATTATCATAGTTTTTTTTATAAAAAAACAAAACAAAATCATAAAAATAAACAAAGCAAATTAAACATTTGAATACTGATCCATTAAAGAACTAACTACTATTATAAACAACAACAAACGAGGGGACTCATTAAAAGTTATCGTATAAAATAAAGTCCCTTTTATTATGTCATTATAAGAAGGTAATGATATGTTATTGTACAGAAGTTTATTATTTCACGAGGAAACGTTATCTTCATCACATGGGCGGAAGCGCTTAGTTGATATTTTAATTGAGGTGTTATTAATTATTCCGGTGAGTAGTGATTAAGAGGGTGGAATATTACTCAGAGGGCACGCCTTTCAGTTTTGTATAAATTTTATCCAATATTAGTCAGTAACTTAGCACGCACGTTTAGTTCTTATCGTTCATTGATTTTTCCATATCAGTATAAATATGTATGTTGGCTCCGATTTGATAGTACTGATCACTATCGGCTTATTTTCATAATTCAGATAATGTAATGACAAATATTGACTGCAACAATGTTTGGTAAGTAAATCGTTGATTTAAGGAAGTTGTTGTAGTGTATTGAAGGAGTTGTTCAGAATTCGTTTTTCCGAGTTATGCAATAACATTTCGATTTTTGTTTCTTGCTTTGTCATTGCTAGCTTTATTTAAGATACATTCGATCTTTATCGCATATGTACATTTTCTTCAACCTTTCATTTCAATTTTTTTTTTTTTACTTGAAAGTAGGTTCTGTAGTTAGGTCGGTAAAATTTATATTACTAGCATTAAATGCCTTGTTTTAGCAATATTAGCGTAGACGATATTACTTTCCTGGTATAAAGCCCAACACAAAATCTGTAAATAGCTTTCCGCGTAGTCTTTACTTTTTACTACTTGCAGAATTTCTTTGTCTCAAACTTGGATTACAATGCATTGTTTCTAATAATTTCGCTAACAAGTGGTTGGAAAATGCCACGCCACAATGTATCGTACAATAGTAAAACGATTTCAAAATAAATAAATTCCTGTAGCTCTAAAGGAATGGTAACTTACTTTGAAACTAAGCTTAAACGAGGTTCAACCTTATATCTGTTCGATATTAAGAATTTATTTCATATTTTTTATATCGCAATGTGAAGCGACGAGCCTACCGTAATTACCGGTGATGATTTTTTTACCGGTTTTCGGTCTCCATGTTCAAACCTGTTCGGTTTCAAGTGCGCCAAGAACCCACGTCAAACAGGCGCGCATTGGATCGCAGGCAAAAAACAATCTAAGAATGCCACTGGCATTACAAACTTCGAGCCGAATCCAAATGTAGCTGACTTAAAAAGTAACTCAAATGTGTTTAGGGAACATATACAGGACCTACCAATTAGTTTGAAATAACCGAATTCGAAAGACGTTAAAACTTTCCCATTAACATTATAATAATTATTTCCACACAATTTCCCCATCGGAAATTTCAAAGCAGTGACGCTGATGTCATTAATGTCGTCATTTGTATCAGTGTTGCTATTAATTTATCGGGCTGTCATAGTAACATGCTTTCGGCTAATTGTGAGCGGGGCACATTGTGATCGAGCCACCCCCATATCTACCTGGGAACACTCCTTTCAACTTTACAGTTAACAATGGCATTGGCTAGGATTTTTTGTCTGCAGGCGCTTTGTAAAGCGATTAGCGCCGGAACTGTGCACAAAAGCTCTGACGAAATTTGGTGGGTATCAGTATCGTAGTTCCGATTATTGGCCAATATTTTGTATTCTGTTGTCGCGCATTGTGTCTTGTACATCCGTTGTACGATCAATGTTATTGTCAAAAGTTAGGGTCGTAAATGTTAGTTGAGGCAGGATATCGTCATGTAGAAAATTATAGCAATTTATAAATTTTACATTCTTTAGGTGTTAATACGTAATTAAATATTTATAGAACTGATAAATATGTCAGATGTAAAATACATTTTACAGCGAAGTTTTTAAGTTATTCCGGATCTGTGTTAAAGCGTAATCGACTGGCAATTCGTAAAACTAATCTCTAACGATCCTAGTGAGTGTTAATCCTCTCCTCCCAGCAGTATCTATTACAAATGCCGATCTTTTGTACTGTTTGTGAGCCCATTATGATCCACAGCTTCCTTTACGTTGCTAATTTTAATCGAGGGGTGGCGAGGTGCGGATGTTACGGATTATATCGACATTAACGCCTCTTAATGGATACGATTTCATTCTTAAATGATACATGACGGCATTTTATTTGTCAGGAATGTACATATATGGAGGGCAATAATTACCGATATAATAGTTTATTATCAAGGTAATGCAAAACTGTTAATTTTCATAACTTATGATCATGGAGGTCGTAGATTGGAAAAATGAGCACGGAACAAATATTTTCGATTACTAAAACAACCGATAAACTGCAATAAACTTTAAAACAAAAGTAACTATAGATAAATAATATAAATTATTTTATCTACGATTGGAATGTCTGAATTGACAGCTTTATTCCCGATAGCGTCAACATTAAAGTCGGACCCTTTTACATCAAGTCTACTTTTTACAATCAGATACAAAACGGTTTAAAATACCAAACGTATTAAGTCTTAAAAACTGTCCCACGATTAATCTTTACTTTTATACGAACAAAAAAGCTACTATCTATTATATACGCTAAAATGGTTCACTAAACAAATCCGAGTCGACGGATAAAACTAAATTAATGAACGTTCGGATGGTTCTCATAAGAATTAGTTTATGTATGTTAATGGAAAGAAGACCATAAAGGTCAATAGATGTTTATACTCGGTCTGTATTGGGCAAGACTTCAGTCACCTTTCTTGCACTTAAGTTCGTAGCCAAGTTCGTCAGTTAAATCAGTAAATGAAAGCTTTCTTTTCCATTCTTTAAGAACTTATTTATTTTTTATATTAGTTCTCCATTCTTTTGTTGGGCATGAATGATTAGTAAGCGGTTATTGGAACAAGTCATTAGGCGTTATTTAAGTGTAGAGTTATTTGTATTCATTCAGAGGCCTGTTGCGTTTTTTGTTTAGCTAATATTTGTTTTAATTAAAATTGTGCTTCTATACAAAGACTTGTTTGCTTTTGAGACGAGGTTTAAAATTAGCTCGAGCGGGTTTTTCTACCTGTGTCGCCGCTTTGTTACAATGAATGTGTGCGGAGTCACGCGGTGTCCCAGCTCCTTGGTATTCCTTCGCCGCTTGGGCTTTATGTTTGCCTGGTAACTTTAATCACATGCAACCACCCTGTTGATGAGTTAACGGTAAACATCGCGTAACGTTATAATTACCGTCTTCATTCGTCACTAAATTGATCGACACAATGTAGTATAAAGATATCATTTTATTTTAGAGCCATCAATATTAAAAATAACAGCTGAGATGTTTCTTTAACGAAATTTTAATTAAAACAACATTTTGAGCTTTTTTGAACTTTCATCTTTTATCAATGAAACCGCCACAAAATAATCTCCAAGGTCGGAAACGTCAACAATAGAAGTTCGGCAGGTGCGAGACGATCTGAGTGAGTTTGCTTGTCGCTTTTAGATGTTTGCTATGCCCACAGACTGCTAGCCCAAAGTCGACAAACTTAGAGATTTGCTCTCCGGCTCACCAGGGAGATTAGCATCAGTAATTGTAAGGCCAGGGAAGTTTGTGGAATCTATAGTTGGCGGAATTAGATTTGTATTTTGTCAAGTCTGGTCTTTGTTGACTGTTCATTATGTTTAGTTTGATAACTAAGGAGTTATTTCCATCTTGATTAAGTTTATATGCCTCGGTATTGTGCCTTTGTCTGTGCCAATGTTGGTCGAATTTATTAAGGGTTTAAACCTATGCGGCCTGTTATATTGTTATTGCCGTATTGAAGAAGTACGTAAGATATATCGCTCACATTTTATTTACGGGAACATATTTTAGGGTGCACAATGTCGGTTGTAAACCTCATAACTATGGCCTTCATCATACTATGTACGAACACTGGGTTAAAGTGATGTTATTAAATTTACGATGCATGCGAAATAAAATATTGATATACCTACCTATTATGTATACCTACATACCAAGATATATGGTGATACAGTATTGCTCAATCAAGAACGCAATCTCAGTTTATAGTGGTATACTGTTTTCAATAAAGATCGACGAAGAAATGGGTGCAGATACAGCGAAATATTTATTTGCTTTTGATACGAAGCTCCAATGTTATAGCTTTCTACCTTTCAAGTTAAAACTTAGCTTCTCATGTGAAACCAAACAAACATTAAGTATTTTCTCCTGAGGTATATTGTAATGTATCTAAGGTTTATTATTGCTAACGGCTAGCGTAGGCAGGAGCTGTTACTTTGTCATCTTGACATCAAAATGTTTGGTGGCATTATTTACATTAAGTTAAAAGTGCTTGCGATCCGACTTCTGAGTCTTAAGAGGTAGAGAGTTGAAGACATACTTTTATTAATATTTTTTTGTAACGGTGCCCATAGTTCCGCCTACATGAATAGTTTGACTGGATAGAAATATGCAGCTTGCAGATCAAGAATACATCTTGTTTCTTGCTCTCGTTTACAGCCCTTACGTGTTACGTTGCGATTTGTTCTTAAGCTGATTGAAACAATTGACATTTCTTAATTTCGTCATTTCACTTGGCTAGACACTTATTTGTAACCTCTTCATACGATTTAGTTTCGTTTAGTTTGTATTTTGAGAATTCAGTTCCATGAAATAATATTTACGTCCTTTAACACATTACTCACCGTTGTACTTACGAAACTATCAGTTCTTGGAAAGTGACTCGATAATGTATGTCATATCGGTAAAGAAAAATGTGTACCTACTCATCACTTATGTATCTTTATCTTTTACCGTAAAGCTCGTAAACATTTATTGTGGCATACGGAATATAGGCTTGATATGACGGTTTCTCATAGGGTTGGACAAAAATGTCGGTATTAATACTTACGTTATACATATATACGTTATCATATATCGCGCACAAAATTGAATTCTAACTCTGATCGCCTTAAATATTTATATATAGAGTTATAATAATAGAGTTTCAAGAAAATAACTAAGAGCTTTTTACTACAAAAGCAACATAGTAAAGCCTACACAGAAAGTAAATGCTTTATGTAACGTAAGTATCTATAATGTTAATATATAATACACTCCTATAATCTTCTAAGTCGTAACCCGAACGAGGGTTTCATCATATTAATCCTATTATCATCAGCCCTTACCTCAGTAAGTTGGCTTAGACTAAAGAAAAATCTAAATTCACGTAAAATTTTACGTAGAATGTAATCTGACCCAGCCACTGTAGCGTCGTGTAGTAATGAAACTAGCCGGACAAGAAAAGGCCTGTCCCATACCCGGGTTTCATAAAAAGCGACTATGAAAACTGAATTAAATAGTAACTGGATTTCGTCGGATGGATGGGTTATCGCATTTACCTGCCCTTTGATGACATTATACGGTGAAAATCTCGTTTCCTGTAGGCTACGAAGGACAGATTTCTGAAACTGAGAGATTGTGCCGCAAATTGAATGGCTTTTTTTAACTTTCTTGTTTTGAATTTTTTTGATAGAAATTCGATTAACCCCTAAAACATTGGTAAGCGATAAATGACAGATCACTAACACTATAACCTGTCTACCGGAAGATTTATTTATGAGAGTTCTTAATCAAACATACAAGGGCCTTCCGAGAAGGTGAGCTTCAAAATAAACTGTAGGTGTCTTTGTTTTGGCTTCTTAGGTGGCTTTCTCGCATTGAGTTTGTTAGTTTTTAACTATATAAATAAACGTTTAGTTCATTGGGGAGTGCTCGATTCTTTTGTTCTTTGTTAAAACAAACGATGCTTGATTTACAGAATGACAGTGAACCGCACCGCGATATTTTTTTAGAATGGAAAATGTATTTCGTTTGACGTCGATGTTTTTGATATATGTTTTAAAAGTATCATTTTTGTAGTTTCGATTGAACTCACAAAGTAACATGCACATTTTTGGGCTTGACGAACTATCTAAATTAAAAATGAAAATATTTTTTTAACTTTTTGTAGTAAGCTACACTTCCTCTCAGTTCTTTATAGGAGAAAACTAGCCGAGCTTTTAAATAATTGTACTTTATGAAGAGCTAGGCTACTTTTCTTCCTTACTAACCTAGCTTAACCATGGACTACATTTTCAGATTCAGATTATTTGTGTACGCGGTACCTTAACGAACTAACTAACCTAAGCTTTCGTATTTGCAACTCCGAGACCAAATGATTTGGAAAAATTGATAACGACATAAGATATTAATTATACAAATAAATGGAGTGTCCAATTCCAGGAAGCGTCACCAACCGGTGACAATAGCAAAATAACCGTCGCGGTTCTTTTTCATATGCACGTCGTTTCACACTTCGGTGTTAGCTTTAAATGTTAACGCTCTATGCGGCATCGATCAAACATTGGCCGTCCGCAAACAAGGGATATTAATAGTCACGTCGTTTAGTATTTGTTTATTGTCTACAGAACAGTTTTCCGATAAATAAAACTGTAGATTTCAGGTTAAATCCTGACTTTTAATGAGTTTTATACCTGGATATTGACACTTCTGTTTGGATAAGCGAATTCGTTTGTTCAGTTCCAATAGGCCAGTACATTAAGTAGGCAAGTTTTTATATGGAATCGTGTAATTATAGCACTAAAAGGTAAGAAAAACTGTAGAATTCAGAAAATAAAGCAGACTTGGAACTAACACCGCTAAAAGTTTCAGCGTGTTAAATAAAACTGTCAAGCATGTGCTCAATAAGCCGTATTTATAAACCACTCTTGTCCGAGATCAATTAATAACTTTTTGAGGTGTATAATTAGGAGGGCTTTTGTAGAGAAAGTTTTAAAATGAGCTTTATTTAACCCGAAATCGTGAAGACTGTCATTTAGGCAGCAGACACATAAAAAATCGCCCTACTCAAATCCTCACCATACATAGCTTAAACACATTAAACCTTCTTGGCTTTTAGCCCGAATTTTGTGGTAAAAGCCACCGGATTTAATAATAATGTTTTTCTCACTTAATTCTATTAATTTCTGATTAAAATTTCTTGACGTTGTTGTTCTAATTACCTACAGTTTTTTAACTCTATCTGGAAATACTTATGTAGGTAAATATTTTGAATGAAGAAATGTCAGAATTGATTGTGCTATATTTTTAAGCAGTCTTTTGTTTTTTCAACCTTCATACATTTTTTGCGTGCATACCGGTTGCACATGCCACACGGGCGCGTCGTGGTGGTCTTTACGACGTACACAACGAGGTCAGTAAGTGTCCTTCTACGGCGGAATCTCGGAATTCTCATTTGTATTCGTTAATAAATCTCTAAAACTACATACCTTTTAGGTCAGGACACTTTTGTAGAAGGTCAGAATACTGTAAACGATCGAATACATAACGTTGTTTTTTTAAGTCGGATAAAAAGAATTTAATCGGGGCAATCTGCATTTGCGTCAGGTGGGTAAATATTTATATACCTACTCGTATAGTTAAATTTAGCTATTTAGCTTTTATGGATACATTTTGACCTAAAACCTTCGATGTATCGTAAAAAAAACAAAGAATTAAATGCCGCAAGCGATCACTTTATGTAATAATTTTGTTTTACCGACAAGATAACAATGTTATCAGTCCAAGTGCGATTAACTTCACGTTAAACTGTAAACTAATATTGGCTTGTTTTCTCGGAATTTTGTTATTATTTTGAATTCACAGAAACCTTGTCATAATGTTTTTATGTTACGCAACAGCCGATGTCTAGACAAAGAAGTAGGTAGAATACTACCTACTCTTGGTTTAAAAAAAAAATTGTCTGTGGTCAATAAAAGTATTAAAAATGGCTTAAAATGTAGAGCTAATGATTTTTACAAGTGATGTTTTTAACTCGCTATTAGGGATGAAAATTGTACGGTGTACAGTGTAAACAGCTGTAGGTACCTATTTTATTTAATTATTTTCTATTATTCAAGACGGTTACACCCTTGTCTTTTTGTATCATTTTTTATGAAAAGAAGGCTTAGTAATGTATAGTCTCCTCAGATACTGGGTACTAAGAATCTGTATAAAAGAACGTAAAATAAAATACATTTACAAGGTATATTTTATGTGGGACGTAAGTTCAAATAATAAAATAAGAAATTATTTCTTAAAATAAATGCGAAGGTTATTTTTATATTATTATATTAGTCTATCAAAGTAACTTTATTTAGTTAAGTAGCTATACGTGAAATATATTATTTATCGTTACCGAAAGAAATCTTAAAAGTCTCGTATAATTAGGTTACAGTCTAGTTTGCTGCTTATTTCCTAAATATAACCCAATTAGTGTTGTTGAATCTGAACGAAAATTTGCCTGTACAAGAAGATTGGTTGTTAGCGCTTATTTTTTTTAAAGTCATCTTTTGTGAAATCTTCGTCTATCTTAATTAATTATTAACTCAATTGAAGATATTGAAGCTAGGTAGTAGTTTAAAAAAACTTTCTATTAATGAAGTGTTGAATAATTCCCATACGCAAATACCTAATACAAGCTTATGCTTGCTACCACTAGCAATAGTTCTCCGTTAAATATTCCCCTACAAAAAACTCCGTAATCTCAATATAGCGCGATTTTATTCAAAAATACACCAACGAAACTTCGGCTTGTAGTCTGGAGTGCAAAAAGATTTCTCCATTAATCTTCATCTTGTTTCAATCGTTATTCCGGCTTACTTCGATTTCCGACTTCTCCATTTTTAGCTGACGATATTGTACGTATTTATTTTGAATTTTCGACTATCGGACCGATTAAGAAGGTTTATATAACTTGCTACGTCTATGCAGCCTTAGCAAAGCTATGTCTGTATTTTAACAATGACTGAGTTGTCATTAGCAGTTAGCATAATTGCTTTGGGTTTTTTTTACCAGCAAAATATTTGCATTGTCTTTACGTATATCTTAATTGTAAATAAAATGTATGATATAATCTTCAAAATAATTTCCTTAATTCAGGCTTTTACTTGCTTTGATTGTGAACGATATTCAATAAGGGTACCATTTACGTTTCCGCCTATAATGAGCGACATTCGAATGCTATTATTTTCGTATTAACTCCTGATCGATTGAGACCACTGGACATGAATTTGGTTCCGAACAAAATTGGTTAATAATGATAGGTTGGTCGAAACAATGCAGCTTCCCTGTTTTTTTTTTTTTATTAGAAGGCCGTTTTCCGTTATCTATTAAGAAGAACGCTTGTTGATGTTTTTGAAGATAAGTTCAAGATAAAATGCCTTAATTTGTTTTCTAGTTTCATATATCCAAAAGTTTGCTATTGGTACAACACTCATCAATACAATCCAAATTACCTATTAGCCATTCATAACCGCCCAATAATAATGTAAATTATCCTATTACCAAGCCATAAATGATATGGGTATTCAAATAAATTTTATGACGTAGACCTTCATTGAAATTGAAAAGCAGAAATAAATTATCACTCAAAGAGTTAGTAAATATCAAAGACCAGTAAAAATAGTTATAAAAGAATCCACTAAAGTCTCGCTGTATGTAACATGACAACATCTATACAGATACTGTCTGAATCAAATTTTGCCTAAGTAACTTAATATACTAGTATCTGATAGTCCATCATGAACTTAGATTTACCTCACGAGGTTAAACCGATCAGGTTTCATGTTTGTGCCGTGAATGGGACGATAAACCGTCTTATTTAATAGCTCGGCGTGGGTTGACCACGCATGTACGTATACGCTGGCTTTTTTCATTTTTATGTCCATCAAGAAAGGCGCCTGAGTACGACGCGCGCAGTGGGACATGCTATAGGTGTCCATGATTCATTTAATTTATTACACACATCGGAATCGTCCTTTTTTGCCGGACACCTCTTGTTTAGGTATGTTTTATTAATGTGTGACAATGATTTTTAATCTTGGAGCAGGTTGACAGGTTCCTAATTGGAATGCTTGACGAGAAAGACAGTAAAAGGGGTATTTAATAAGTTATATATATAAAATAGGTTATTCTAATAAGCCAATTAAAAATAAATGTTTTTTTTAGAGAAATTGATCGGTTGAATTACGTTAAACCAGCAGTTTTTTGCCTGAGTAATTTGTACTTTATCAGAGCAAATCCATTAATTGGCTAGTTAGGTTGGTATTTTACAGCGTAATTGTGAGTGGATTAGCCCGAGATTGCCCTAGATGGAGGTACACAGTACATATTGACGATATCCTTCTAAAGGTTAATGTCTTAAAAGTACTTGGAAGCACCGAGCATGTGTGTATGATACCTAATGGACATGGTCTCAGGTACGGATCATGTAATGTCATCTGTAAGATTCCTTTACGATTGATTTAAAAACTACTAAGTACTAGGAAGGAAAGGGAAACCTTTGCCCGGCAGTGGGACGACCTTATCTGAAATATATAATACTTAAGAACTTTGAAAAAGCATTGATTTGAGGTGACCATGATGAGTCCATGCCGCTCTGTTCAAAATAATTGTACTGCAATTTTTTTCTGTATTTCTATACAGTCACCGTATCAATATTAAAATTAGTTTACCTACGATACATGAAGGCCTTGTATAATGTAAAATAACATAAAACAAATTATTCATAAAGAGAATTTATGGATACTGATTTATAGGTATAAAGGCTCTCATCTCAACTAGCCCAAATAAGGTTTCGATCCTAACATACTAGAAGCAAGAGACTCTTCGTCCTTTTATTTCAGACCTTTGAACGATAATCTCGTAGTAATGCCGAGTATATTCTCAGAAACCAGCTGACCGTAGGTCTAGACGACCGTCGAAAGCTCTTACTTCTTTATAAATTGGGCGATTTGTAGTTACTCACATAGGGCTATGTTGAGTACAAAGGGATCATTGATATTGTAGCCTACTGAGAAATACTCTAGTCAAGATTGTGTATGAATTCTGAGATATTGTTTTGTGTAGGTATTGTAAAACATAAGACCTCACTTACTTTGAGACTTTTGACTGTTTTACACACTAAAACTGCACCCGTCTGCAACATTGAAAAAAAGATTGCCAATTTGCCAGTAAGATGAAGATACACAAATTAAAAGTGCACATTTAGAGCGTGTGACGAATCTTACAGTGGAAACATTCTTAATTATATACCTTACGACTATTATCTGCAAAGGGGTTGTCAGAGATACTATTAGCTGATTGTGTAATGAATATTGAGCTGTGCTCGTGAGAAGTGGTCAGCCCGTCGCCGTTATAATGATCACTTCTCGAGGTGTCATTAAGATAATATTTCCGTTAGTCATTCTGCGACATTAAAAGGAAAACATGAGGTGTAGAGTTGTATTTGTTTTTTTTGGAAAATGAGCGTAGAAGTTTGTTCCTTCTGCTTCTGGTTACCACATACAGAATTATGGTAAAGATTAATCGTCATCATAAATTACATTATTATCTTTAGGTTACTTCATTATTTTTCATTTAATTAAAGTTTAACATATTAATCATTACACCTACTAAAACACTTTTTTATGCTACCGAAGATTCTCCTACATAGAAATCGATATACTCTTTTCGCCGGATAGTCGCATTCATAACTACCAAGCTTATGAGCCGCATTATTTAAGAATATTAATTTAAATGTTTTTACTACTTAAGTGCCCACCAAACGTGTTTAACAAGTAAAAGCGCAAGCAATCGCACAAATAAAGTAATTTCTGTGTTAACTACCGTCAACACTTGAATTTTAATACTTAAGTACTCTTTTTAATCGACGAATTATAAATGAGTCGTGGTACTTAAGTTCATTATAACATAATAATCAAATATTTAAATGTGCTTCGTTGACGCAGTAATGCTTTCATGTATAACGGTTTTCCATTATCTATCAAAGTGCCACAATCCATTCACATGTTTATTTAATATTAACAACGACATACATTTAGAACAGCTGATAATAGATTGGTCCCTTGAATATCAAATACGTCACGATATATTTTCGGTGTAATAGATATAGTTATAGAGCATCGTCGAGTAGGGTCGAGGCACCACAATTCTCTGACTTGGATGATGAGGATTGCTGCTGATGCTAGGATTCAATTATAATAATAATAATTTTTATTTCTCCAAAAATTCAGTACACTAGTTTAGTTACAATAACTTAGGGGCTAATATTTTAAAAGCGAAGAAATTGAAGACGACGTTTGTTTTACTATATACCGTTTTAATATGAGTAGGTATTTCTAGGTGATCGGTACGTATAATTGAATAAGTACTCTATGCAAAAGCACAGTTCGCTGTACTTATCTGTTCCATAGCAAAAGCTTGAATTCCTGCAAATATAAATTGCATAACCAACAAATATAATTATGTTCATGATTTGGAATTCTGAGTAGCGGAACATCAAGACATTCAAAGAAAATTCCAGAAGTAGGTTTACTTAAAAACAAGAATCTAGCACAAGATATTATGCATTCCTTATTCCCCGACCAAGTTGTTTATACAGTGATTTTGTAAAAGCAAAACCTCCGCAACTTGTTTCGTACAAAAAAATAAAATACATTGAAAATAAAACAAGCGCTTTATGGGCCCTCAATACAGTTAATTGTGAGAGAAGGGATCCTAATGGCACTCGAATTGAAACTTTCACTTAGTTTGCTTGAAATTGATTAAGGCCAAAATTGAATAGGAATCGTGTTAATACCAACTTTTTGTTGTTAAATTCGAAGATTTCTTGCTAACTGTTTCAATTATTCGGTGAAGGAAGGAAATAAAAAGGGTAAATGAAAAACAGATGGTATATAAAATGATTGAATAGAATAAAGATACGTACTACGCAGTAGGTACCTACTTGAAGGAAAAGGTCGCTATAGGGTTGCTTTAAAATATTGTGATTAGAGACGCTTTGTGTAAAATTAAAAACCTATGTTTTATTTGTTAAGAAGTCTCTAATGATAAATATGGATATTGTTTTTCACGTTTACTGTTTGAAATTGATTTGCTTGACTAGTTTTATAATTGAAACAGGCCTAAGAAACCTCAACACGTCTTTAGACTATTTTGTAGCTTTTGTCTGGAGCCGCTTAAAAACCCCATTTGACATTTCAGGTTCATATACAGATTTATAATGCATGTGGATCTCACATACATGATTATTATATCAAAAAAGTAATTCATCTTTAGATTGAAAAATAGCACGGTAACATAATACTAAACATGGAAAGGCCCTCAAATATTAGACACTAAAGATGAATCACTGTCCCGAATTCTTTCACCAGAGTGACGCATTTACCAATGAACTGAGTCAGGGTAGATATATATCTTTTTTTACAACTAGCCAGCCCGGACAGTGCTGTAACGGGAACAATGCATTCCTGTTGTTACGTTCGGTCAACAAAAAGGCAACAAGAGCAAATGTTTTTTGTCGCCAACCCCGCTAAATTAAACAGGGAAGCTGATTTTGTTTTATTTGTTTTCGGCGCTATTTTGCTTTACTGAACACGAAAGCTATGCCGAAACAGTAAATGACCTTTATTGTTGTAAATGTTAAAAATGTACGTGTTGTATTTACTCGAAACGTGGTATTTAAATAGATCTCATTGGTGTTTAGGTAAATAAGGAATTCGTATTATGTACGACTGTTGGTAGGTACTATGTTTTAATTATGTAGGTTACTTACCTTTGTTACGTTGCTAAAAAGGGCAATTGGGAAATCCAGGCATCATTAAAAATTAACGCTAGCTTAAGTACCTAGTCCTATTTTTCGGAAATAAATTATGCTGAAGATCTAAGGGCAAAAAAAAATTACCCTACCATAAAGCGATTCCTTGTAAACTCCAGAAAACCCCATAAAATCACACAAGTACCTACAATATTACCGCTGTAATTAAATCCAAAAATATCACTGCCCGAATACGGAATAAAAAAAAATGCACGGTTTCGATTTTACGATTACACCCGTTAAGATTTTATTTACAAAGTATAAGCTATATACATAGGTAATAAATAAGTAAGAAATGCGGCTTAACGTTGTTTTGCATGGCCACAATCGGCAGTAACTTGACTAAATATTATGTCGCGTGCAGTATAAATTTGGTAGGCAGACGCAATTAAACATTTACGATTAATTTTACGACTACAGCTCTTAAAGAGTACACAGTGTAGTATTCAAATCAATGCAATATAGAATTTTGAATACGTGACTGTTAACTGGTATTAATAAATTGTCAATAGAAACGTACAAATCGTAAAGAATAAATCCGTATAATTTTGACGAAAATTAAGACAACCGAGGCGAAAACAATCATGAATGCCTGTCAGGCATTGTTATCCCGTTGGCAAATTTACATGATTGGATCGCGGAATAAGCATCCTTCGCGCATGTGGATTTAAAGATCAAATTGGTATAAATAAGAGATTTATATACCGTTAATGACAAAAGGAAACAAAATTAATCAGCGATTCCTTCACACGCTACGATGAATCCCTACTAAAATTACCACCATGTCTTTTCTGAGTATCAGATACGTTGATGTTAATTTAATTTGTTGTAGTCTTTATGTTTAATGCATTAAGGAAGTTTGTCCGTGTATAACATCAGCTAAACGTGTTGTGTTGCCAGTGTTGACCCAACCAAGGGTTCGATTAACATTCCTTGCTCCGTATGATCGCTTTGGGATCCAATCAGGCCGGTGTTCACATAATTGTTTGCGGACATGATTTTATCGGAAAACTACAACGGTCCGGCTTCGGGACAGCGCGGGGCGATTCATGCCATGCATGAGAGAAATTATACGAGTATGTACCCTCAACAGTTCCGCAACCGAAATTGCGAGCGATAACCCAGCGGAAATTCATATTGGGCTTTCAATAAAAAATTGCACAGAGTTTTATGACAGTATTTTCACATGACATATAAAACAAAAAGTGAAATGAGGCAATAGCAGTATACAGATGTCAGAACCAAGACACTATGATGGTTGCGTAGAATGTGACGGTTAATAATTAATTTAGTTTTTCGTTTAATTCCTCAATTGTAATTTGTAATTTTCTGAGTCAGGGTAAAAGTTGAAACCGCTTAGTCGTTTAGGATGGGATTCCTAACCATTACAGGAAAAGTATAGGCAAATACCTTAATTTTTCAAATAGACAAAAGGCTACCAATTAGCGAATGCTAATTGCTCTGTTCCAAAGTATTATACCTAGAAAACTACACAAATAACATTAAAATAACTATGGAAAACACTTTAAAGAATCCACTTGTATTTGTTTTTGTGAGAGTGTTTTATGTCTCCTGCGTCCCAGCATACATCTACGAATACCATCATTTACTATCAGAGCAGCTACTTGGCGAGGTCGTATATCGTTACCAGTGTCCCTTAATCTAGCGGTAACTGTGGAACAACAAAACTCATTACTCGGCGCTATTTGAGGCTGTACCTGCTAGTACTGGCAAGCTCGCATCGGGCATGTGGTGTGAGGCAGACGCGACGGCGGTTTCTTGGTTTTACCGATGATCCTATAAATACATTTTGGACAATTAATGAAACGCGAGTGTTGTTAAAGAGTGTAGCATTTTGATATGTTTATTTATAAATATTTCATGGTTGCAAAAAATAGATAATATTATAAATCTTTTCTATTATCAAGTACTCATTAATGAATACTGAATTAAGGCTCAGGAGGGTAGCGGGAATATTTGTTTTGCGAAGCATGCTGGATACCTAACGAACACAATCGATGCACAAGGATTTGGGAAAAATAATAAAAGGTGAGGCACATGAAAATGACCCGGAGCATTTTTTTTGTTAGTAACCTGATCATGAGAATATTAAATTTTCATCAAATTAATCTCGCTCCAGTAAGTTGCATCAAAACACAACGTAGGTAAATAATAAACAAACCTAAGCCACGTTCATAACACAAAGTCCTTTGGCCTCACCCTTACTGACTTATAAAGGAGTATTATGCATATAACTTTAACATAAACGGCAGTAAATCTCCCGCACAACCGGCTATAGACAAAGGTGACATCTGAAATACGAGCAACGCCTGCGGCTTACTTTTACTAGGAAAGTTTATCACTTGCGCCGCCTCGTTATTTGGCTTAGGAGATTAGCAAATGGGGGCAACTTGTTCGGTTTACGAAGCCTAAGCCAGCCCACTAAACCCGGGAGAACTTGCCGCTACCTTGGTATGGGGATTTTTAATTATATCATTAACTGGACCAACGCGCGTGCGTGCCGATTAGCAGTTTTATAGCTATGAAGCCGCGCTATGCCATAATTTATGGGGTATAGTGTGGAAAGTTGGCTTACATGAAGTAATTTTGTTCAGTTATGTTCTGGTATATGAAATTGTCACGCTTTTTAAAGTGTAATTGTAAAGTATCAACACGGTTTGATATGGTCTGGAAACACGTACTACATGAGTTAGGGTTATAATACCTCAGCCGTATGAAATTATTTAATCTTAATAATGTTCTGGGAGTACCGTCGTTAGTTTTGTATGTCCTGCATGTTTTGTAATAAGGTCGCATCATACCTAAATTAAAAGTAGTTCTAAAAGCTATCAAGAAAGTTAACAAATATTAAAAATATTTTCTTCTCTCTTAACCCTAAAACAATTTTCAAGTTAAGATTTATTTAAAGCTCTCATTTATTCAAAGCCACGGATACCTGTTCTAAAACAGTTTACAAAATATTAAGTACCGTCTTACTTAACTGACGATCAGATTATAAATCTCAATTCGCAATAATCCGGGTACGTATTAATCCCCTTTTTTCTATTATGAAAATCCTCCGACTTGAATCATTTCGGATCAAATTTATACCTATGAATACCAAAACAAATCAAATTCTGCATAATAATCATAATATTTAAGCATCGTATCGCTTAAACTGCATAATAAAGAAGGGTAAAAAGGTTAATCCTTTTTTCATAAGTGTCAGTGAGCCGTAGTTGAAGCCAGTCTTATTAAAACTTTAATCAAGTTGGTACTTTTTTAATCTGGAAACATCGCTGCTATTCAGCAGTCCGCGCGCTTACATTGCTAATTTAAATTTTAGCAATTTATAAATACACTTAATTAAGTTAACGTGTTCAAAACACATGTTGGCCAGGTGAATTAAGAACACCTGCTGTATTATTCCTGCGCGAAACTTAATATGGAGAGCAACTTTTTTATATTCCTTATAATTTTGCAACCCGATAACTCATGTGACCAAGGAGGACAGATGAGCCACTTAACTCACGGTCTATTGAATTTCTGCCGGATCAAACTCTCAATGTAATCAAAGGATATAAAGGGAAGGCCGAATTCTTTGTTTTTATAAGCAAGCTTTCTATATACGTATAGATAAATCAATCATACAGCGAATGAAAGAAATTCGGGCACTGAAATGTACTTTTGGGACCTAAAAGGAATTCTAAATGTACGAGAAAATGCGTGTCTTATGTATTGTTATAGCTGAACAAATTGAGTATGTTTCTTTGCGTGTTGGTATGAGTTATAATTTATTATTATATCTGAGAAAAAGCTCATTTTCTCTATAGATTGTGCTCGTTGCGGGGATCGTAGCGGAGTTGACTGCTCAGGCTACGACGGCCGTACAAGTAGGTATCTATGTAAATGAACTTGTTAAATGCTTTAAAATAATTAAATTTCCATACAACTTTACAGATAATTAAAATAAAATATATTACTTAAAGTCATTTTATTGTTTTCAGTTAATAGGTAGATAGAGGTAGGTAAATAGAAATAAACATAAAGTTATATCTAAGTAGGTATTCGAATTTCAAATGTTTATTATCGAGTTGTAAGAAAATGTAACATCAAACGATGTCCAGTTTCGAACTTAACAATCAATTAGACATGAAAGAAGAAAATATCTTAATAAAAATGGAAACAAAGACCTATTAAAACAATGCCCAAAGCTTTGGTTCGTTATAAGTAAGTATATTTTCACAAAATTTCTAACGACATCAACTTTGAGTTACTTGTCACTTCGCTCAAATGGCAGTCATTTATTTTGAACAAGTTCAAAACTAACTAAGGGAAAAACTGCTACAGTAGTTACATCACGCTCCGGCCACGAATCGTACCGGGGGACACA
This sequence comes from Abrostola tripartita, assembly GCA_905340225.1. Taxonomy (NCBI): domain Eukaryota; kingdom Metazoa; phylum Arthropoda; class Insecta; order Lepidoptera; family Noctuidae; genus Abrostola; species Abrostola tripartita. The sequence continues at coordinate 7,424,978 of HG996494.1, forward strand.
CGGAGTTATAGATTAGAGCGCTAATGTGCTCTACTTGTGTGGGCAATTGCAAAGTTTGTTTGGCAATTCACTGTTTTAGCTTTTACGATTACCTTTATGGTGTTTTACTGTGTTGTTTAAAGATAAATAGCGCCAGTCGTGCGGTGTCAGGTTTAATTAATATGCCGTTGGTAAAATTGTCCAAAATATTAAATGCGATAAGATTCGATAAATTTATTTGCAGCAGTGCTTTTATTGTTAATTTTGTAATGTTCGTTTTTTGGGTTCCATTTTTATAATTAAAATTTAGTTTTTTTAAAGGTAGGTACAGTTTATTTATTCATCTTAATGATATTAAAGAGCAACGAAGACATTGTTTTAAAATGCCAATATTATTAACTTCAGTAATTATAATATTGAAGTCGGTTTGAATTCGTAATGATTACAGTGGCATGCTAATAGCGCAGATTAGTGGACATTACATTATTAGCACGTTTTAATTCAAACACTTATTGAATCTGATCCTATTAATGATGAGACTAATCACAGCGGGTATCGGACATACTTAAGTGTACTGTATCAACGTAGGTATTTGGAACATTTAGGTAACCTTTTTGGTATGAGCTTAGAGCGGTTCACGAAAACGAAAGAAAAGCCTATCTTCGTAAAACTTTCTTGTACCTTAGGTCCATAACAGTTTGTTCTAGGCATATGCATGTTTATTTTACCGTCCGTGTTTCACACATGTTTGGAAAAGAAAAGAGGAAAACTTTCATTTTTACGCCGTCTAACGGATTCAATATCGACGCGGCTTGAATGAGTTTGGGGGGTGGAAAAATCGTTAATCATCCCTTTGTTGGAATTTTGTTACGGCCTAACTCGTTGCTCGCCTGTTTGGGCTTCCATTTTTCCTTTTGAATGCTGAAAGTGGGGCCGTTCTTGACGAATTGTTTTCATGGGAAAACAAAAACGAATTCGCTGAGATTCGGGTAAGTAATATGTAGGGGAAGTTCAGACAGGAATTTTCTTTTGGGTATGTGCGCATTCATATCCTTCTTTAATTACAAAACGTTTATGATCACTTAAGGACGTTACAAAAATATTTATAAAAAAGTAGTCAATAAAATAAAACAAGTTAATCCTTGTATATTTTACAATCTAACAACTATTAAACTGCCGACTTCTTCACATAAATTCACACGTATAGAATGTAATCCGGTTTCGTATCATCCTATGTAACGTGACACTACGCCTATTGCGTTAAAATCAAGCGAAGTGATAAACCTCAGATCACACTCTCAATTACAATTGCGGTTATCTTATACCTCCGGCTCATTAAAAAAAAAAGAAATTGAATTTGTTTGTTTTCTTTTGCTGATTTACTGCTGTCACTGATACAGACTGTGCGCAGCTAGTCATGCATGAGGAAAAGAGTAGGTCGTTTATTTCAGATTAATTATTCAAGTAAATATTTAACTATAGTAAATTTTTTTTATTAACAGTTTAGCTCCTGTCTGCTAAAATTGGCAAGACAACAAAAAATATCAAATTCATACTTTATAACCCGTATAATTACTCTCTACAACATCCACAGGCGTTTAATTTATATCACAGGTTTAATTTTTATCTCCAGCCACTTCGTAGTCTATCAAAGTTTCATTAACAACTATTAATTACAAGTTTACTGCTTCATCAAAATACTATCATCAAGAATTTGACAAAGGCATTACTCATGAACCTATTATTACAACAGGTATTAAACATTTTATTCCAATGGCTGATAGTCGTAAAACCAAACCATTTCGGTACTTTTTGTAAAGCGTCAATTGTTTTGCCATTTTAAGCGGTGGAATGGAACATTTTTTCATATCTCTCTTTTATTCGTGTGCAATATTTTGTCCATTCGTTTAACAATATGTGCACTTTCTGCACTCGCTAATCCATCATCATTCAGGAAACTGTCAAACCGCATGGAACCTACATGGAATGATGTAAAAAATATACATATTCATTAGTGTCTGAACTTGTTTCTTTATGAAATCGCCTTATATATTTTTGCGTAAGTTGGGTGCGTACTGCTTAACAATACATACATACCTTACTATACATTTGACGACCCGATTGGCGTAGTGGCTAAGAGATTGGACTGCTGCGCTAAGGGTTGCGGGTTCGATTCCCGCACGGGACAAAAAGTTTGTGCGATCCGCAGATATTTGTAACGAGTCTGGGTGTTTGAGTACGTGATATTACATTTTTGTGAAACCACCCACGAAACAGGAGAAATTCCTAGTGTGGAGAGATGTTTAAAAAAAATACAAGTCATACACCATTTAGGGAATACAGTATCAATTGGATTATTATGGAAATAAAGCACCTGTGACCACGTGGTTTACCTCAGTGTAAGTAAATACTGCGGTCCATCTAGTAGCAGTAACAGTGATATGCTTAGAATTATTATAGATCAGTGACGTCGGAGTTGGTAGTCTGATATTCATGAAGCATCATTTACGATATTTGCCTTTTAATCAATCTAGGTATTTTTGTTTTTATGAAAACTACCCTTAAAATGGTATTTGATATTTGATTTTTTGTTCAGTATCAATCCTGGAACCACAAGCGAGTTTTACTGTTTAAATTTATTTAATTTAGAATTACGTTATTTAAACTTGAAAGCTTATATGATATCATAATTGTTAAGTGTAGTATAAATACAAAGTGGTATCACTACGCTGCGACAGCTCTATATTACATCTACTTTTCAAAATCGCGTGCGTCTTAATATAAACAGCTTAGGGCAGTTCAAACGTGTTACGTATGAAATGTTTTCAGGTGTTGCATGTTTCAGGGGCTCATTATTCAGATTTATATACAAGATTACGCTTTCGGTCTCTAATGCGATTAATAGTGGCAGTACGTTTTATTATGCATATTTTATTTATGTTCCCAGTGCTTCACAGACTTAATTAAATCTATAATACATCAGAGATTAATGTGAGTGATTGAATAATTCATAAACTATTTTGATATTAATATTTTATGTGCAATCCGTTCGTGTTTTCCAGTATTTTAACAGGAAGCGATATGGGAATTATTTATGTTATTGAATCTGAGAGAGAAAGTCGTGATAAAGAATATATTACTAGCAATAAATTCATTATTATTATTTTCGAGAAATAATAATAATAATAATGTCTTTATTTCTCCTCACAAACAAGACCTCAACATACAATTTAACATTTGCAAACATAAAATATACATTTTTTCAGATGGAAATCAAGGATCATAATTAAAAAATACCTATATATTTCATTGGAAAACACCGAAATAATTAATTAATATTTAATCGAAACCTTGTTTGCTATAGTAATCATGATTGCAAAGCCAACATGCAGACTTTAACAAAACAAATACGAATCAAAATGCCCAAACAATTTTTTTTATTGTTCAAACAAACAACGTCTGGCAATAATTAGTTAACAAATAAGTAGCGATCCGGTCACAGGTTATCGGTCCCCCAGTTTACACAGCATTGTCAAATCGAAATCAGCGCTGTATAAATACTACAGCAGCTCTCAGATATGCCGACTTACTGGATCCATTCGATTGTTAGGAATAAGGTACAAGCTGACAGCGAGTTTCATACAAATTAATATGTTTTTAAGTTCTATGATGTCTTAGAATTTTGTATTCTGTTACCTAATATGTATTTTTAAACATTTGTTACGATGCCGAAGTAAAACTGAAACTATTTTTCAAACAACAGACGTGAGAATTTCTGCCCCATACAAAAGTATTACGAGCTGCATAAAAGAAATATAGAGACAGTGCTTTCTTAAATTATGATTTGACATTTTTAAGTAAATACGTTAATTCGTATTTACTTAAAAATAATACGTTAAACGTAACACTTATTGTTGTGCTTAATTAAACCTTTTATGCTTTGCTTTATAATATCATTGTTATCATAAGTTTTAAGTCTGTTTAGCTTCCCCAGTCGCTACCATCTTATCCGTCGCACCATACCTCCCAAACGCAACTGTGTCAACACAGTCGAGATAATTCGAATACTCGATGAGGAATGTGTTTTCTTATCTCAAGGTTTGCGAGCAACCGACGGGTTCTTTGATGAACTTGTAACGAGCAACGCTGCCCGACTAAGATAATAGCCATTTCAAGTTTTGTTACTTTTAGTAATGAAGTAGATTCTCTGAAAATAAATGATCCAATATTAAGGAAGTTTTGATTAATTTAATATTCCAATGAAGACTCAAATTTTTATCGTGCTTATTTTGTGATAGAATACAATAGACTACTCCTCCACAAATAAATATAATAATAGACTTTTAGAAATTAAAAGTCTTAGATACATTTTGTGCTCATTAAAATTAGGATTACAATAAGGTATTAAGCAATATTTTATATATAATAAGAATCAATATAATAAGAATATTTAATGTAAAATACGAGGTAGTTTTTCTGTATAACAGTATGTCGAAAAATTATAAACCGTAATTTATATCGTTTATTTTTCTAATCAGAAATTCATAATACCATATCGATGATTACGTTTGGTAGACATAATGGTTATAACCACAAACTACACAGTTTTTGGCGTTTATTTAGATAATAATGTCTGTATGACAAAACTTTCAGTGAGATGCCGCCGCACTAACCACGAGCCAAATAGTTTTAATGATTGTAAATTCGCTGCAATCCAATTTATAATGAAGCAAACAATAATAATTATGACTGATATTATTGTTTAAATCATATTAATATTTCTCGTTTGAGTAATTTTCAAACCAAACCTGTAAGATAAGTAGAAAGCGCTCGACCGAATTGTTTATTCCTATCTCTCCAATTGAATTGACAAAGGGTTTGCAAACACAAATTCATTACAATTATAACTCTTAGTTCACCACAAACACCGAAGTAAACTTCACTGTCGGATGCAGAGATCTGTGAAGGCTCGCAAGTCAATCTGAACTTTGGTTTTAGGCCTACATGTACATTGTACAGCCACTGACTATCTGGCTGGAATAATGGAATTAGATTTCACCATTCAGCTGCAAATTTGGAAGCTTCGAATTGGAAAATGAAGCGGCAATTCCCGTAATTTATATTTGAAATAGGTATAGTTTGTCATACATGTCACAGTTTGAATTTATTGCTACACAAAATGTCATTTTTGGCATTCAGAACAACATTGATTAGATTGTAGAAATGTAGAGTACATATCCATGTGATTGTATATTGATAATTTTAAATCATGCAAACAGACAATTTAATTGTTATCTAAATAATATGGATTTACGCTATTTGTTATTCAAGTATGTTTAAATGGACTAGAACCAAACTTATGATAGTCCATCGAAAGGCTTAGGTAACAATTGACTTGTAACAAAAAAAGACTTGTAATTAGCAATTTCATTATCTACATGTGATTACAATATTACATTGTTATTAGTCTGTAAGTCTCTCGAAGAGTAAATAAATAAAATAAAATAAATATTAAATTAGGCTGAGGGTAAAAGTATTACCTATCTTATTTTTATTGTCAATAAGATGTGTTTTGTTTTTTATTATGTCATTTACTTTAACGACCAAGGACAGATTCAGCTCTATAAAACTCTTATTCCAGCATCGACTTATTTTACTTTTTTACCCTTGCCGGCCGTTTGTCAGGTCTCGTCAAAACCCGTTTAATTAGTTACAGCTCTCAGCGAGCTATGCAGGAAAGCATCTCAACCAACTCATCTAGCGTAGCTTTCCTAGAGTTCTCTGCAAGAAACAGAGTTAAAACTCCTTAATCAGTTCGAAAAAAAAGTTGTATTAACCTATGCAATTCACTTTAAAAATAATACTTTATAAATTTCCTTTGATTTGGATTAGGAGGCTAAATTGACAGGTGCAATCATAAATTATTATTTTTCGTTGACATGGATTACACATGATTTACTATAACCATAGTTATATAATAAATAACTAAAATAAAACTAACGTACGCTTATCCAACCATGCTATCTATATCATCGATACTTTTAAATCCGAGTTGCACCATTGCCGGCGCTTTGAACTTGCCAAGTGCAACGACCCCGTATCACTTAGTACACAGGTGTAATGAGAAGATCGCTCGTGTAAATATGTATGTATGTTCTGCATATAAATATCTATGCTATAATTGGATGGTCCGCTACTTGAGTCACGCAGTACCTATTTGAGTAAAGTGTCTAGACTAGTTAACGTATAACGATTTTGATTTCGTATGCTCAGCATATTTCGTGGTATTCAGTGATTGAACTAGGTATATGACTATGGTTGCGGATATGATATAAGTCTCAAAATACTCCGACTTTATTCATAAGATACTTATGACTTGCTGTCCAAAAACATCAAGAAAGCGTAGTCTTCAAATTGTATCGTTATTTCTCTGTTTGATAAGAGGTCTTTGCCTTGCTGTAGATAAGTCACAGTCTGATGTTATTACAATCATATCATAGTAGTATCAGTATAATATTTAGGTCTAGATTGACATTGTGACTAAGTAGTCAATTTCACAAGAGGGTGTGAAAAACAGTTCCAACAATGAGTGACATTTGTTGGCCAATCTCACATACATGTCCATTACCGAGCTCGCTTTCATGTAGCTGATTGTCCCGTTACCAAATCATGCAAATTAGTTAAATAGGTAGTCTTTTTCTATATATACCTAACTAAATAGCCAAAAGAGCGACATAATTTAACTCAAAGCGTTAACCCAAGTGTAATACTTTATCATAATGAGTTCTCAAAGCAATGCTTAAATTTATTGACAAAAAAGATTTAAAAATGTATGTATGGTAATAATCAATCTGCACTGACATTCAATTCGCACAATGATTATTATAGAACAAATTACTTTGCATGTGATTACTTAAACTTAGTCACGTATTTTTCGACTTTAATAAAAAATGTGCCTGTGTTGGTTTTTATAGAAGTGATTTATATACAAGAAATCAATTACCTATATCTTGAGCTTAATTGTAATACTCTGTGTATTTTCGTTTGACATTGAAGAACGATTTTATTTTTGTTTTACAATAAAGAGTATTTTAAAGGAAATAAACACGCATTAAAAACTTATGTAAAATGTAGCCTAGCGGTCTGGCCACTTGCAAACTTTTTCATACTACGTTGAAATCGAACGCAAGTAATAGTACCTACCCGAAAGACCGAGCTACGTTTTTACTTCTTTTTTGGTATGACCGCTATCTATAATACCCTGATAGTTAAATCGGCTTGTGTATTCTATCGTCAAACAATAGTTCGGTTACGTTAGATTGATAGTTTCGAAAACTTTCATTTTGTGAATAGGTCCGTTTAAATTGTTTTAGGGATCAAATAGACTTTTGTTAATAGCTGTAACCCCAAGTGAAATTAATAGAACTTCTTTTTGGAAAATATAACCTTATATAGAATTAATTCGTTTCGAAACATGAAAGTGACCAGAGTTTTCGGATGGTCAATCTAATTGTCTAATATTCCAGACTTCTAAGTTTTTAAAGTTTGCTCTTAAATGTCGTAAAAGGCATGCAATACCTTTTTTTTACTGGGGAAATCTTATAGACTTTCTCCGTCCTAGGGCGGACCAAGGGGTATGCCGGTCTCCCGCCGGCTAAAATCCCAGGGTGTCCTCCTAGCTACCCTATGTCGAGGACGCGGGATCTGCACACGCTACACCGCATCCCTTGACAGGTCCCGACCCGCCTCAGGCATGCAATACCTACAGTACAATTTCATTGTCATATCATTTATGACTAATCGGACCATTCCAAGTATTGAACTCAGAGCTTTGATGAAAAACGCCACTAGCCAATCATTTATGTGTCAATATCTCATAAGTCTTACTTTAACTATCGTTAAAATTCCTTTTCATTTACTTCGGTCAATAAAGTTTACATGTACAGTTAACTTTCGTTGCCAAATTGAAAAATATTGATAACGTGAGTAAACTAACCAATGTTCTCTTGATTACCTATTTATACACACAAAAAAAGTACGAAACAGCAATTCCAGTATTTCATATCTATGACAGGTATAACGGTTACCAAAAACTTCATACCTCTGTCAACTGATCACCGCTCAAAATTGAAATCTGTTTGTATTTCATTAAGGTTTGTTTTTGTTTGTTGTACAGTTGTTGTGTTAAGGCCTGGGAACATCATACTCACGCGATACGAATATAAACATGCCACTGAAGGTCTCGCAACTCGGCGTATATTTTCTAATAGACGAACGCATATTTTCTTGTAATGGTCAAACTTTGGCGATGGGCGTAAGTAAAGTTTTGGAAGATTTGTTGTGTTTTAAACCTGTTCTATATTGTCGACGGTGAAACATCATTATTTTACGGCTTTACGGTTTCAGGTGTTGTATGTTTATTTATTTTACGTTTAGGAAGATAATATATTTTTGTTATCTTTGACACTGATATGTAGGATAATAGGTTTAAAATAGTGCTTGTAATGAATAAACTATAAGAACATTAAACGTCATCTTATAAATATAGAACTACCAGATTTAATACTCTGTGTATCAGGTAAAAAGTCATAAAAGTAGCATGTGTAATCTAATATTAAATGTAGGTATCATTCTTTCTTATAACATTCACTCTACGCGTTCCATATTTGACGGTTCAATTTATTATTCCTTTGTCACGACTATCGAAATTCGAACAAAAACTATGCATTAAACAAGGCGACCACTCAGCCGTATTCCAACAAACTGTAGCCAAGCCTATTCGAAGTCACCCAGGGGTCCTTTGAATTGCAAAATGCCTCAGCCATTACAAGAAATTGTATAAAAAAGCGAGCCTCGACTACATAGGTCAAATGGAAATGCTCTCAATGTTCAGTTTGTGTAATTGAAATGGAAGTCATACTTTCTATAAACATAATATTGTGGATTTATAAGTTTTGATCCATTTTGTGTTTTGATTATTTTACATAGATGTGCATATTATAGATTTTAAATTTCTATTACTTAAGTTTACTTTTTTTAAATTTGACTTTGAGTTTGAGAATTGAGACTTTTTTCTTCTTCGTGCATTTAAGTTTTTAAGTAATACTTTTTAAGACCTATACTTTTTAGGTCAGATCAAATCATAACCTTTTTGCGTCCAAGAATGTCTAATCGCGTCGTCGTCTTTATTCAGGAAGGTAACAAATATCTTACGGGCGTAAGCTTGAGCCCAGCTAGTGTAATGTGTTTTGTTTTCACACGTTTTCTCCATGAAAGGAGGTACAACATGCTAAAGCAAATAACGCACAAGGCAACTAATCCGAGACAAACCGTGTCTTACCGTACTAATAGGCACGTTGGGAGCCGTTAACGCATCCGGCCTGCGGTCGTCAGGTTGGTTAACGCGCTTTTCTGCGATAGCCTTTTTTACGTTCGTGCTTTAGACTGAAGGTTATATCCCTGGTGATTCGATGCGAATACATTTTGGGCATCGTTTACTATAAAGGGTTAACATTACAAGTAATCATTCTAAATTAAAACAAGAATTTGTTATTTATGAAGCTTTTAGAACATAGTATATCCACCAAATACGCTCTGTCCATTGTTTATACCATTTTCCGGGGTTCCGTCTAATTGCTTTCTTGTCTCTTATTTATACTAAAATAATGATTCCTCCACTTTACAGTTAAAACAATAAGATATTTACACTATCATGACAGAATTCTTAGAACAAGAGTAAGCTATAAAACGAAGCGGTTTCAGAAACAACTATAAATAACGTCCTACCGTATATTTACATCACAGACAGTTATTTCCTAAAGCCATTCTGCTATTGAATGGCCAGTTTGCTTGTTTATTTACGCTCGTCGTATAGTGGATACCTCCTCAATTTTAAGGTGAATTAACCCGCACGGTTGATAGTAATTATTCCACCCTTTTCTATGACACAAATTATATGTCGGCACGGCATCCCACATTTTGTACCCGAAATTTTGGACATAATCATTTTAAAGAGACATAAAATGTTGTTATGAGGAACTTATTTTATAAAGTCATTTTAATAAAGGTGAATATTAAGATTTTTATTATTATATTATTGATGCACTTTATTTCAACAACTGTCATTTGTTAAGACAATCGATTTTTGTTTTTAACAATTTTCGGAGTATTTTCAAAAGAATGTCAAAGGAAAACCATAATTATTTATCATACTCTACACCAATCATTACTGCAGCTATCATTTGTCATGTTTCTAATAAAAAAGACGTGACGGAAATAGATTATACGTAGAAATATGAAGGACGAAATTTTCGGTCGTATTTTTCATACAAAACAAGAGCCAAGGATCTGGGACAGACCACACATCGATAATAGACTCCACATCTAGCATAATATGCATGGTTAGTTCCACGTTCCTCGGTACGATAATGCACGGCCGACCTTATTTCCCGATCGGTTGGAAAGATGAAGTTAATGCTGCCATTAGGATATCTCACACATTTGAATAGTTTCTGCGGTATGAAGATCTTGTCGCGCACTTGCGAACGAGTCGAGCCGTGTTACGGACTTATATTAAGGATTTATTATTTGAATTTAAAATGTGTTTTAATATAAATACAGTATGACTTATTTACTTTTAATAGTCAGATTGGGAGCAATATTCTAATGACATTTATTTTTTTGTTTCAGGTAAGGCAGTTGATTTATACAGCATAATATAATATGTAAGTGTTTGATGTAATAAAATTAATATAGGATACAATTTAAAGTTCGTACAGAAATTGAACCAATTTTAAAGGCGGTAACAACAAAGTGGAAGAAAAAAAATTGAATCAATAAAAATGTTGTCCAACTGAATCACACCCAATCTCACGGTACGTAAAGTAACGAATAATACTTACTAGCTTTACGCGAGTGCAAAGGGATTCGTTAAAAGGGTAAAGCAGCCTCGTCACATTGTTTATTTAGTCCGCTCGTCGGTCGGGCAAGCCTAATCCGGATCGATCGTCTGCCGGAATGTTCGAGCCGGCGTTTGAGCACCATTCCCCGTCACGTATGCAGTATTTACAAGTTTTTAGGGAGCTTGCAAGGTTTCTGTGCGTGTTCTTGAACGACAAAGAAATATAAATATTTACTTTGCTCGTACTACATTTTTCAAAGCTCATGTTTGGAATCGGTGTTTTCGATTCAGAGATTGTGGATGCAAATAAATTTAACTGCGAATAGAATTGACACTGATGTAGCAATTTATGGAATAGTTGAATTAATTACCGTGTAATTAACAATAATTAACGCGGATTGACGTATTTAGGCAAATTAGGTACGCGTGATAAAGTTTTGTAAATTGATAATTGCTTTAACATTTTCAAATTATTACATTCATTTACAATTAGTGACATTTATTGAAACCATTAATTACTAGTCTCTTGATGATCACATATCCCTGTCACATGTTTTTTATATACCTAGTCATTCTCTATTAATTAACATAACATTTTTTTGTATATTCCTTCGCATTGAATCATGACACGTCAAAATCAGACGGACCTCTACAAGTTTCAAATGTTGTATGAAGTTGGTCAGTCAAAACTGGATATAGGGGTCTTTTTACACTGGTGGCTTTAACGTTGTCTGTCATCAGTTGATTGTTACTGCTATCCTTTTTTATTTCTTGTGTTTAATACCATGCGTCCCTCTCATTCGTATTGCGAACGTCGTGTTTATAATCACTATGCAAATTGGAGCATTTCAATATAGCGCTTGAACGGGACCAATGCGGCTTATTGTAATTGAGTTCTTTATGTTTTTGATTACTAAAATCGTTTGACGCTTTGTTAATTACATTTTCGATATAAGTTTTGATTTCATAAATTTAATCAAGTGGGAATTATAAACAATTGATGACAACTCTCATAACTTTCACGGAGTATCAATTAATCTAATTATGAATAAAGCTTTTTATACCCAGGGAGTATAAATTAATCATATAATAAAGAGCTTTTATATTATCATTTATAGCGCAATATAATTTTAGTTTCGTATTAATGTCTATTTGACATATTTCTAAGTATTGCTTTTGATAAATTTATTTAGTGGTACTATAAACAAATATTCTAACTAAATTACAATATTAGTAATAGCCAATTTATGCTTACGCAAATAGAACTGTTAGATTATTTCAATTTATTTGTCATATCGGCCACTTAAACTAAATAGGCTACCAATTTATAATCCCTATAAGTAGGCAGGTAGGTACCTACTACTAACTCATTCCAAATAATGTATAACATTACGAACTTACAATAATTGCAATGCAGTCTGGCATCTGGTCCACCGACTAAACGAAACCCATTTGATTTCCGACAAGTAATAGTTGAAATAAGTCAACATTGTTCAATAGTACATGACATGTTGTCTGGTGTTGAACTAAATACTATTCAGCACGTTGATTTACGATTTGTTTAGTCTACTAATAAGCAGGCTTGTGCTTAAGCACTTTGTAATTGGAGAGCGGTGGCATGAAAATTTTGATTTATTAAAGTCCTATCTTTGTGATCGACTCATGGTTGTCAAAAGCTTTTAGTACATGTGAAGCTATGATACCTTACGAAATAAAAGTTTAAAATCGCATTAATGAAAACTGATACAGTTTTCTACCATCAATTCACCTGAAAACATTGTTTGTACATAGGTAAGTACTTCAATGTATGTATAAGTAACAGTTGAAAACAAATTTCAGAAAATTTTAAAAATAATTATCTCTTGTAAAACATAAAAACTCTACCGTCATAATTATTAAATCATTTAGATTTATACCTCAAAACACTTCAAACTTTATAGCATAAAACAACAAAAATATTCAGAACGCGTCCATGAATGAAAATGCTGGTCCGGAAATAACTATGCTCAATTTTACGAGCTGATAAATAGTAATAACATTACTCTAACAATTCAAGACGATAACAGAACCCCGCGTAATTTAAAAGAACGATTACATTAGCATCTTGTTACCGCATGCCGAGATCACCCCTTATAAAGTTGCCAAAACATCCTTTGATCTTCACATTGTTTTGTCCGGCTCACGGAAATTTATTTTGAACACAGTACCCTTGGGCACCGTATTTTATTCAAAGTTGGTATAACATCACCAGAAATATACCCCTATGCGTAAACGTTATTTGGAGGTTTGTGTTAAGAATAGTTCGGTACGTATGGAATGTGTTAACAGTTACAAAATAATGTGCATATTAGGCAGGAATTTCCAACATAAAGATACGTAAAGAATTATAGTTCATTGTAGATACAGGAACAATAGTGAATTTGACGCTAAGGAACGTCTTGGGCAGAAAACAAATTGCTTCTAAGAAACGTCGTAGATAAAGCGTTTTCAATTTGTCATTCATTATCATATGTTTACTATCTCTGAGGTAAGTTAGCGGAGTGCAGAAAAAAGACAACATGTGTGGCTTAACGACGAAGCTCTGTTTTAACGTTCAATTGTTTTTTGACAAAAAATTGAATATGGCCTATTCCATTGGAAATAAGCAAAAATACTTCGACACTGGCTATCCTCAACTCCTTTAAAGATTAAGACTTGTAATCGTGTCCGTCCCTTCGTGATAGAAGCGGGCTTGTGGGAAGATAAAGGACTTACCTCTTCAAAACTCGAACCCCTTTACTATTGTGAAGTGCATATTAAAGCGGGCGGGGCTTTTCTTGTGAATTGGCTCCTTGATTTGAAGTTTACAGTCGTCGAAAGCCAATTCACGGGTTAAATAATTTCGACTAATTCTTGGCTTTGTTATTGCAAAAGGGTTTGTTTGTTTAAAAGTTATGGTGGTTGGTGTTGAGTTTCAGAACAGTACCTAATGATTTAATTAAAATCGAATAAAACAATTTTTTCTTTGGTTTATTATAGAACATTTAGATTATGTTAATCATATGACAAGCAAGTCCATTTTTTGGTTTCTGGCTTCTATTTCTCACTTAAAATATTTGTGGCAATGTAACATGTATATCTTTGCATTTTAGGATTATTGCTGCGAATAAAAATATGTTTAATAATAGATAACTATAGTATAACAAGCAATAAAAAACTAGACTAGCCTTGCGCGATAAATCAACTTGGCTGCTGAATGGGCAATCGAATATTCATGCGTATAACGTGGAGCCGTTAATATAACGAACATCCAAAGCCACTTCTACATGGACCTTAATTATGTAAATGTCTATGATATAAAGCCCCATTTTATTATATGCGTAATTGTTTTTGCATATTTAGAATACTTTATTGCTAAAAAATTTAACAGCGCCACTCATTATAGTAATTAGAATAGAAAACGTATAAAAGTTGTCATGCGTGCTTAAAACGTGTGCTTAAGATTAAGTATATATGGGCAATTTTAATGTGATTTTAAAGATAAAAAAGATTAAATGCAGTACTAAATTTTTATGGCTACAAAATAGCTGGAAATGTAAAGTGAAACCAAACTAGTGACAAGGAGTTATAAAGTTCTCGGTTTTTTCTAATTAAACCGGATCAACGATTTCCTCTCTTATTTTATATATGGGCAAAAGCTAGTTAAATATATAACTATCTTTTGCCCGCGGTTTCGCCCGCGTTAACCTCCATTTAAACCCCTTAGAGGGTTGCATTTAAGAAAATTAGCCTATGTCCTTTCTTGGGTCTGAAACTTTCTACATGCCAAATTTAATCTAAATGCGTCAATAGTGTAGTCGTGAATGTAATAGACGGATAGACAGGCAGACAGACAGATAGGGTTACTTTCACATTTATATTATTATTATGGATTATGGATGACCGATTCGCAGTATATGTAATGTAGGTACTTATAACATGCTGTTTGTTCATCTTAATGATAAAGAGACCCTCAGAAGTAAAACCTAAATCAATTTAAAATGAGATGTAGTAAACATAAACACATATTTATATAACATAAATAATATTAATAAGGCAAATTATTTTACTTTTACACTCCATTCTTGAGGGAATACAAATCAGCTGATTAGTAACATAATAAGAAGCATTTTACTCGCTCTATTCAGTAGACACAGTAGTCACAAACAATAAACGTTTTGTAAGCCTCTCTTGAGATTTAACTGTGAGATAGAAATTTCTTGGTTCCAGCCATTTATGCTAGAGTTATGCTAAAATAAGATGCTGGAAATATGAAAACATAGACTTAAGCTTTGTTTGAATAGAAGATTTTTTTGACGCGTAATATATGCAATTGTATTGTGCCAAACATGGTGATAATATTGAAATAACTTCTTTCTTATTGGGGGACAAACTTCATACATACTTGTCCTTTACTTCGAACACTATTCAACGTGCATAAAATCTAAACCATCAAATACAAAAAGCGGTTTCAAAAATAAAATCCGTACTAAAATTTTTACTTCCATATAACGGACATAAAAGAATCATTTTTCAATTTGCCAATACCGATTCTTGTGAATGTTTCACGCAAAAACGTACACGACACACGATAGCCACCTACGTTGCGGAGTGAAGCGGATTGTTGCTACTTTTTTATTCGTCCGAGTTCCGACAAAAAAGCAATCTATGAATCGGCCGCTTGCCCACCACTGTTTTACCGACACAAAAGTTCATATCATGACTTATTCCTTTGAAACTCGGTCGGTAATCGTAGCATTTTAAAATTTGAAATTATTAAACAGCTCGGTCGTGTAATACGAGATTTGCGGCCATGAAAGCCAGTGTCGCTGAGCTTCGTGTATTAGATTACCTACTTTGCGGTTTGAGGAGACGCCATGAGCATTGTGGTTACAAAGCTTCTCACGGTGCGCACTGTTCTTAGCTTGAACGTGTCTAATCCGAATTCCTACTATTGTTTCAAGCGGAAGGTGTTATTAACACGTTTTATCTTCGCCTCTAACTGTACTCGTTGGTTAAAGCCTCTAACCGTAGTTCAAATACATCTTTTTATTTAATTTAAAAATATGTAGTTTATATTCACAGCAGCTTCGAGACATTTTTCCGCTCGTAAGAATATTATTCTGCGGGGTATTCTAAAGATACTATGAAACTGTATGCGGTGTAAGTCTTGTGAACGGTCCGGGTAATTTATTCGTCCCCTAAAGCAGTGCATCACCGAAGACTGCGCTGCTGCTGCCCGTAGCGTGGGCGGCACCCACCATTGTGACAAAATAATGTCTCCTCACTATAACCTTCTTACACTCACTATTTCAACCGAGAAAACACCTTATTCTTAGAACTACAAAACTGCTATTCGCGCGCATCTTCGGACCAGATGGTACGCTGCGATAGCGCTGAATAATCAACGCTTAAAACGACTGGAAAAGGAAGATACGGTAATGTAATATGAATAACAAAACGACAGAGATATATGCCTATTTAATTCTTATTACTTACGACCAACAATGGTTATAAATTATAAGAGTTAATTCTATTAATATGAATCATGATCTATGTTGTCACACTACTAAATCAATAAATGCGTTAATAAGTGGTCGTATTGTATAGTCGGTATGAGGTCGCTTTGATCTATTTTTGTTTGGACACGATAGAGTAGGACCACGTTAGTACGATTGCGTTTCTCACTTGAGTCGGCGTCGCAGCTCCAATTTTCCAGAAGAGTGAGTTTCCAGCAATTGATGCGTTGTGACGCGGCGACAGCTCGCGAGCTTGCGATTAATTACTTTCGCCAAGTCGACTCCGCCGTAGCCGGGTAGGGCTTCGCTTCAACTGTCGTGTAAGTTTTTGTTACACCGTTTTTGCATGCAGAACTCGCAGTCGGAATAAATTGAATTGATACGTGGCAACACTCTGCTACACCAGCTGTATCCCCTGCATTCAAACCTTTAGCGTTCTTTTTTGACACGTCCTAAAAGGGCAAAGCAATCACATTCGCGTGTATTCAATGTATTAACAATTTACGAGGTGCAAATGAAATGAATTTGTTAAGATATCGTACTACCTCGTAGCTAACGGTTATTGTCACATACCTGAGTACTTCTCTATTATTACTTTGAATAGATATTGTGCTAATGGAGAGCAATTTAAATCCGTTTATTTACAAAACATATTTCACCATTACAATCTTGTCTAACATTGCTACGGTTCGCCAGCATTTGCGGCATACTTTAAATCCACACAAATTAAGGTCCATTTACATTTATCCGACAATTTATAATGATATCAATGGTGCATCATTAGGGCAGTATATTAACATTTAAAACTATCGTCAAAAGTTTATACCGAATATTTAGATTGGAAATATTAAAAATTTACAAATTTTAATGATTTTCCAAGAGCTACTGCATTCACAGCGCTCACGCCATTTGGATATTACAATATTTTGAACAGACAACTTCAAGTAGCAGTAATTTTGATGTCGTACACGAGAAACTTTTCACCTACCTGGGACCCGCTTTGGGCGTTTAACCTCGTGGAAAATGTGAATAGTAACTTATTCCCGTCAGCGGCAGGGCTCGACCGGCGATGTGTGAATCGACCTAGGAGTGTGCGTGGCTCCGTGCCAACGACGAGGTGCCTCCGCAGCCGACTGCATGCATGTTAGTACGTGTGTACTGATTTATGAGACTAACTTCACCAGTGCTTAGCAGTTTATGTGCGATTATAAGGGACAGATAGAATTATTTGTTGTTAGATAAGGAGTACCAACGTAGGGCATTTTGGGTATTTTCTTAATAGTTATAAAAAAGGTGCTATTTTGTGAAAAGGATTTGAAAAAGAATCCAAACCTTACATCATGTTAGTATTGTTTTATCAACCCTTTATTGTAATATCTAAAACATTTACCAAGATTAAGATTTACCGAATAACCTTTATAAATACCTTTTCCAATATCTATAGAAAACTATTATAAACGAAAAAAAATGACAGTTGTTTGTTCAAGATTATGTTTTTACCAAAGACTATACAGATGAAGATATGAGAGTAGGTATAATATATGCTGCAGTAGATATATCTAGAACCGAATTATTAAGACTAAGTCTGGGCTTTGACATGCTAATGCAGGGACAATCAACATGTGGCGAGCTACTCACGCCAAGCCAATTTAATCGAGACATTAACTTACTCGACTAGTTGAACCCATTTTATGTCGCGTAAAGTTAACTGTACTAAATTGATTTCTCGTTAGTAACTAAGCAATCTTATAAATGAAATAAAATAGTTGAATAACTATATTAATTTTCATTTAATATCAACGCATTTTAATTTAGTCGAGTCGCACAAAATTACCACCTAATTTATTACCTAATCCATTTAAGTTAATGAGTAAAACTAAATATAACAAATAGATCACGCTTGTGAACCTTATTTTAAATTTAAAACACAACATAACACGCAATTGTCACATTATAATCGTAATCAATCAAGTAAAAATCTCTGCACCTAGTTTACAAGGGTTTTATTATTTATACAATGTAATTTGGACTTTAGCCGCTAATTCTTAAAGTATAAAGTTGCAAAGTAGGCAATCAACCCCTGACACGGTTGTCACTTGAAAATTGACATCTGGCATTTGCTTTGATATTATTGACGGGCTAATTCATTAGTCTTCACTCAGGGGGCGAACACAGTATAATGCTGATGCAAATAACAAACAATCTGCTTACAACCTTAATGTGTTATTGATAAAGTTCATTTCACCTTAAATATGGAGATTCACTTTTGAGATATTAAATAAAGTCACGATATCGTTAATCGAACTATTATTGAAGGAATTGTCATCGTAACTGTTAAAAAATTATACATTTACGGTAGCAATAAATAATAAAATAATGTTACATTAAAAATATTGTTATAATTCAACCTTTTTATATTCATCCTATTTAAATAACATCAGTCATAAGTTATTTAAACAAACCTTACATTCTAAATCCATTACGAAAACCAAATGCCGTACTTGAATTTCCTTCACCGCGTACGTTTCCATGAAAAATCCAGATCGTTACTCAACATCGCGTGACATTGAATTATAAGACAAATTGAACCTATTCTAGTATTCAGTACAACTATTTCTACTTGACTATAAGAATGGGTCTGCCAACAATTTTTCTTTCTTGCCTGTCTTAGAGTACCGGCATAATATATCGCGCTATTCAATTATTTACTCGTGGAAGTTGTAAGGGTTGGTTTCACAGAATTTGAAGTTAAATCAGCTATAGGCACAACAGTGCTAGCGTGGATGAAACTTTTGTAGGTTATTCTAACGAGCTTACTTAAACATTGAATATATCAGTAGAGTTAATATTCTTTGCAGTCTATACAATACTTTTATCATCTCATATAGGTTAAAAAACTGTTTTTTTTAATTGATCAGGAGTATTTAATCCACATTTCGATGCTTGTTCTATATTATTTGGTGGCAGACATTGTTTTTGACCAGTTTTAATTAGTTTATTATGATATAAAAATAGATAGATTTTTGTGAGAATCAGGATTTATGAACAAATGTTTTCTTTGACAAATGAGTAAGATATGTAACTGTAGTACGAGTACATCATCGGTTTTCACAGGAGCTACGGTCATTAGCATGTAATTATAAATATGTTCGTTCGTGGAAACCGACCTTAAATGGTGTAGCTGTAATATACTAGAACACATCCCGTATTAAAGGACTCGGGTTGCAAATAGAGAGCTTCTATGGTGAACTTCTATTTTGGTCTCATGTATCCCTGGAAGTAGAGGATTTGCCTTGAATTTAGAAGCACTAAGTTTAAGGTACCTACTATGTATACTAAACATCAAAGTTTATAATCCTATTTGAAATAGGTACTATTTAGTCGTTCCACTACTTAAATTCTAAAACTACACTACGAATTTAATTACCTCAAGGGTAATATACTAATCACTTTGCATGAAACGAACCGCTTGCTATGTTACAGATTAATGAAGGGGCGTGCTCATAACTTCATGATGAATTCCTTTAAGCCAGCCTGGATTTAGTGGCATTAGTAGCCTGCATTAATAATTCTAGCTAGCTTCTCTGCAACTAGCAATGTTAATAGTAAAGACTGAACACCCAAAACAGATACTCAAAGTCACTTAGACTCACGGTGATAGCATTCTTTAAAATTGTTGAAGAGCAATTTCAGCCTTCTTTTTTGGCTGCAAATAAGCGTGATCACAAACCTACGCTGCTAGTTTTCTTCGACGTTTCGAAGATTTCATTTGCTATTTTTCCTTCGTCTGAATAATATACAATAATAGTAAAACGAAGTATAAGGCTTTTGACGACAGGTCGTCTTTTTGAATAATTTTTGTACGAAAGCTCGACGTCGAAGCTTCGCTATCAACCAAGGTTCGTGTCGTCGGCTCGCGCCCTTAGCCTTGCAGTTTCGAAGGGTACGTATTTCCGATTAAAGCACCTTGCTTCCCCCTTACCTTTCCTCACTTATTGTGTCACCCTCGTCACGATTTTTCATAGACGTGGTTCTCCCATCCTCTTCAACACACTTGATTTGCGAAGCACGTATACTTTGCCAACATAAAATTGTATCCAACCCTTTATTTTGAACTTTTATCCTTTGTAATAAGGATTGTCTTAAGCGCAAAGTAATTTCAGTGATGTGCCCAGACTATCTCATCGTATTGTCTGAGTTGTAGGGGCGGTGTTTCGCTCTGCGGCGACATCGTTCAGTGCACCTTATTGGAAAAATAAATCGAATACTCAAAGCTTTCGTGCTTGGCCGTCGTTATCAATAATCCGAGTACATTCTCGACTTCTTGCCTACCAATTGATTTAAACACCCACTTAGTGGGTGTAAAATGATTTTGAATTTAACTGACAAATTGCGCTTGTTGGTTTAGCTTGCAAATTATTCTAGATATAAATACCGGTGTTAAGTTTATTCCACGCGTTAATAATATGTTAACCGATGTGATTATGTTATTATAATACATTCATATTTATGTCCATGCAATTTTATTTATGATGCTGATAAACTTTTTTTAGCGAATTATTATAATTATTTGAACATACCTACTTACAATTAGTGTTTGAATTAAGTTATTCATTTATTACTGAAATGCAAAATTAAACGTTATATGTACCTATGTACTAATAACGATGGCATCAAATAATAATTTTAATTTTATCTCCTCATATTACGTGTATTATTATGCTCCTTAAAACCAACAAAGCTCATAACTCAATATAAGTAATTGCGATTATAAAAGAAGCAAACACAATTCCTTATCGTTTATTATGGTTCAATTACCTACTGTATGACGGACAATTCCTTATTAATAATGATGGTAGTGGTCAGCAATTATTATTTATGCGTCGTCATGGTAACGGGATATAGTTTTTGCACCACAGAACCCCTTTGTTGGAAAAACTTCACGTCAGTTAATTACGGCGTGTGAAGTTTTGGCAGGTTTGTGGAGTTTTTACGTTCACTGCATAAGGTAGGGAGTTAGTTTAGCGTAGCTTTAAGAAAAAGATAAATTAGTTTTTCCTTTCTTTTACTTATATTTTATGGGGCAGGAGCGAAATGTTTTTATTGCCTGCGTAGAATAATATCCGATGCCGACCCATAATGATTAATATTTTAACAATAATACCTATTTTAATGTTGTTCTCGGTATTCAGGACGGCGGTCTTAGACTACTTATCTAAGACCGCCGTCTTCATAACCCTTATACGTAATTTCGTAGTAGACTAGAGCCTATTGTCATTCAACGTGCCAACAAACAAGGATATATTATAATGCCTTTATCGTGCGGCACTTTTTACGGAAAAAGATATCTAATTCTCGTAAAATAAGGTACGTTTACGATGAGGTTGATTGAATTGACGCACAACACACTTTGGCTTTTAAGGTATAAAATATTGGTTCAACCATATAAAAGTTATGCGTATCGACGGACGTTGTCACGCTGATGTGCTATTTTCTCGTGCATGATAAAATTATCTTCATTTTTTGTGACAACCAGAATTTGGGTGTAAAGGGTTGACGTATACGAGAATAGCTACTATGTATATATAATATTAATTCTATTTTATCCAAAGGGATCTAGAGTAGGAAAGTTTGTTTGCATACGCACGTTTCGCCAATACCCGTATGGTACGCAGAAGACAAAATTCGTAACTCCATAGTGTAGAGAATTAATTGATAATTTAAACGAACACCACTTACTACTATGTTTTTAAAATGAAATAAAAAACAAGTTTATCGCTAGGACCTCAAGCTTTTAAACTAAATAAATCAGAACTTAGCTCACCAACGTCAAAACAATAGTGCACCGAGGCACCTCGAGTAGTTCATTATTGCGGATATAAATAACTTTTCTTCAGAAAAATTACCTAACAGCACTCAGCTGCAAATATGTCGCACGTTCGCCGTATCTCTACGAACTTTTGGAAAGAAACTATTTTATCTAGGTACTACAGACTTGGTTATGAATTTTTCAATTGTAAAATTATATTAGGCTTTCATTTGTGGCTATACTTAATTGATCTTAAGGTTGTTTAGCAGTCAGCCTTGTTACAACGTGCGGAAGACCTAAACCTTGCTACGATGAGCTACTATGTGGCTCATGTTGACAAGATTGAGGTAACGATAGTAGATGTAACTATATTCTTTCAAAATTACCTATAATTTATTTTATAACCAAATGAACACTTTGTTTATCTTAAATAGAGTGTTTAAATGCATTTTTTAGAGTAGAAATCACTTCTCATATATTCCTACAACGGGAATTTTCGTATGACTAAAGAGAATAAAATGTTGGTAGGTATATATCAGTAATGCATGCCAACAGAATTGAGTTCATTGCCGATTACGTGTTTGTTCATTAAAGGTCGAATAAAAAACGTTTTATTTTCAATGGAAACGAAAATCACTTAGAACCTAGACCTACCTATAATCAAACTGAAATTGTGTGCTAATGATGATTGCGTTTGAGGCGTTTTTGTTCAATACTGTCGGTATAGTTTAATGGTACTACCTACTACTTATTTTGACACTCATGACATGCGTGAATATTTAAAAAGCATTAAATTGATGATGCGGCGGACCTAAAAGGTTGATTAAGACAGCTTGTTAGCTATCATTTTACCAGAAACCTTTCACACATAAATTAATTGAACAAAAGAAAACCAACATCCATTGAATATATGACTTACACTTGAAAGAAATTAATCAACAGAATTGGATATACAGGTTCAATATTGATAATATTACGGCCGATCATATTTCATGATCAGTTGATTGATTTACAACGGTCGAGATGCTTGCTTTCCAATCCGATTTATTGTTTGCGGTCGCAGGTAAATATTTGGCGCGGAAGTAAAGTGGCTGGAAGTGATTCTGATAGCTTGGAGGTTTAACAGTTATTTGGGTTACTTTTGACAGGTAAAATATAGATTAATGTAAATTAAAAATATGTTTAACGTCATAGGGATTATGGGACAAGGAATCCACCTGTATAGAAAGATATTATTTTATCAAATCTGCAACTTCAACAATAAAGCTCTACCTGTGTTAATTCCATAAAACTTCTACGCGATATAATTATTAATCACAGTGTTTATAATTAGCCTAGTTACAATAGGGAGTAGTTGATTCTAATAATAAAACAGATCATTATTTTGTTGACGTTTAGAATAAACCAAGTGAAAATCCAATAGTACCATTATGTGCTAAGGCTTTGTCATAGCTTAACAGCACGGCAGGCAGCAAAATGCATAAATAACTAATGGTCGCTTAGAAATACCAGTCGACAGTACCAGTTGAACACGCTCGGTGTTGGCTCAATAGGTAAGCAATTTACCGAGGTCTCCCTTTGGTGACCGATGTTCATCAAAAATTTATTGATGTGATGGTCAGAAATATGCAGCTGTCAAATCTTGTGTGGATGCCAATTTATTATCTACACGTCAAATCAATCAATAAGTTCGTTTAACAATTTACATAAGCACGACTTCTTTGGTACCTATGTAACGCTATATTGCAAAAGATGCATAATTACACTCGTAGCCCCGTGGAACATTTCATCGTTTCTTAAAGTACAAACGAAACGGGCAAGCGAATTCATTAAAACATTTGTTTATTGCCTAACTGAACTTAATAGGAAACTTAACTTTACACCAACTATTTAAATACACCTTAGATTGGAGGGTTTGATTAACTTTGTAGTTTCTATAAAATATGTTTAAAAAATGGAGACTCTTTATCTTCTCATTGCGTGAGTCGTGAGACAGCTACCAATATATTATTCAAGTCGAGACGGGTACAAAAAAAGGTTTGGCACTTCAAGCAGGTTTATTTTTTCTACACAATTAATCAGATTTAAACACGACCGTGTATTTGTACATCTAAACATTTAAATTAATCTTTTGAATTCCACCATATTTGATTGATTCGTTTTGATAAATTTAATTAAGTAAGTAGCTGAATAACTGTAAATAGAAAGAAATAAAAAATCAAATACTACTTATAAAAAAGAGATAAACAAATTAATGGTAGTATAAACAAATCAATCAAGTTTATTTTACACACTGAAGAAGCTGGAGAACTATTTAAGTTGACATAAATTTAAAGACTAGCGATGGCCGTTAATTTCCTTGGACTATTTTGTAACGACGTTGTTTTAAAACAACCATTATAATTCGTGAACATTATTCTCAAAAGTCAATTACAAACTACCATAACACGAGGAGACCTTTTGATATAATAAATCACGGAGAGACGAATTTACTTGCAAGTTACAAGTGCTTTTAGTGCCTCGGGACAAATATTTTCCAGAAATTTCCATGTTTTATGAATACAACTACAATATTATTACTATAGCTTTATATCTTATAATGTTAACTGCACCCTATACTGTTGAAATAATGTAGTAAAGTCACAATATTATCTCATGTGCAAGGAAAATATTACATACTGATTTTAATTGATTAGGTACTTGAATTGTTTTACATGATTGTTATGTTTTTTGAGCGTTAATTCTAAAAAACATAACATGTATAACAATTAATTTTATCATCAAGATAAATTTTAATTTTCATTAAGATGGGTTCAGTAGTTTTTTCATAATAAGGTCACAAACCAACATACAGTCACTTTTTAAAACTAAAGTGTATGGATTATTTGTAGCACATCCAGTAAAATGGCGTCAATATAAGCTATTAAATGATTTCAATCACTTGGAAGTGCACATCTATAAATTTGTTTGGCTGCCTCTGGTCAACAGGTCACGCATCGATAAAATATGGTTTGTTAAGTGGCTATTCTTTTATCTGTACCTTTCACATCGGGTGGGAAATAGACGTTTAGTAATGACGTTTCAGAGTTTGGAACAATAGGTACATTTAATTGTGAAGATATTTAAAAAAATTGTTGATAGATAAAACATCTAGGTAGGTAGTATATTTAAAGGAAAACATAGAATTATTTTAATTGCATTGAGTTTTATGTTTATGTATGTTCCTATACATGGTTACTTTTATTTTCCAAAGCGTATGTTCTCCCCAAGAGAAAAACAGAGTAGTACTGTTGCAGAATATCCCTTTTAAGACCAAAAATATTCGTATTACAGTGTTCTATTGTTAGTTTTAACGGAATTTGAACCGAGTATTTTAATTTCAGTGGCATATAGCCCCTACGTCTGAACGGAATTGACACTGAGCTGCAAAAATCCAATTATAATGTGAAACCCTGCGCCCCATTCCTTGCTAGTGTAGACAAAGAGCACAAGACAAACTAATCTAACTTATGAACTCCACTAAATTGTTAGTGTCCACACTTGTCAGCAGTGTGAGTGTGTGCAAGTGTCAAAAAGCTGTTTATACTGGAGGTGACGTAACTTAATTGTGTCTTAAGTTGTTCAATAAAATTATACTCTATTCCTTCACGTACTAAATGTGTAGAAATGAATCTCTAACTAAAACATACATGATATAAATGAGTCTTTATTTCGTTCAGACATAATATAAAATGACTTTTTCCTGTCATTTAATAAAGCCGTCGTCGAACATTCATCCATCAGAGCAAGTCATCTGTGCGACGTTGACGTTCACCCATTATTTATTTGGCAACGATCATCATCATTATACTGTATATAATCTTTGAAGATGTATGAAGGTAGAGGAGAGTAGCGAGTTATGAAATGACAAATTCAGGTCTGGTATATTACCTGAACATAATCCCACTTATGTTATAAATGCTAGTGTTTGTTGGTTTCACTTATTTTGACTTAGCAAGCTGAGTGCATTGTATTGATAGGTGAAACTGTTTTTGTACAAATATGAGCAAAGTGGAGAGAATAATTTTGAGTAGAGTGACATAGAGTGACGGCCTTTTTTATCGTCATAAATCTACGGTTTTCGTGAGATTAATTGTGATATTGATAATGTATATAATACATTTGGAGTAAGAACCAGCCAAAAGCACGTTGGGTTGACGACATTAACAAATATAACAATAACAAAACTTAAGAACACCTCAAGACAAGATTAAAATAGAGAATATTTGTAGGGAAAAGGAGAGGGAGGAAGGAGGCCTATACCCAGCAGTGGATGATACCAGGCTGAGATGATAATGATGATAATAATCACATTTTTTACCGTGGGTAAGCCAAGTCAGTTACACAGAATGGCAGGAATAACTACTTCTAGTAATACAAATAAGACGGAGTAAGATTAAAAAAGACCATCCATAACAATCGTATGTGATTGAATTGTCGACATCCGCTTCTTACCGCGGCTACCTCTCCCTTGCGCCGACACAGAAGTGACTGAGACCAATTACATCGAAACGCGTTGTTCCCCACCATAATTTGTCCGAGATCACAGTAATTTGGTAGTCTGTAATATTCCATTATAAGTAGCATCCGCATGACTTCGGTGACGTATAAATTGTAGATGGGTCCAAATTGATGGCAGGCAAAAACTGCACTTTTGGTATTCCGTTAAATTTTAGATGCATGAGAATCAGTTTTGCTTGTGAAAACGGTACATGGTAATTAAATTCTGGTAATTGGTTATGGTTGGGTATACATTGGCGAATTTACTCACGATATGCAGTAAGATTTATTATTAGACGTAGGCTCATAGATTTTGTATTAGTAAAAAAAAAATACTTATTTCGAGTTTACTATATTTTTGGTAAACTCGAAATATCTATTATTATTCTTTACCTACTACCTATAAATCTATGCTATTTTTACCTACATGCAATTTTTTCAAATTTGTTACGTTAATTTTAGTTTAACTCCTCTATAATGTTCAGTTGCTATAGAAGGACGTGTGTAGCTGTATTTACCGTCATTACAAACTCCAAAACACTGCACTCAAATCCCAACTATTCGAAAGTTACCCTACAAAGGGTATAAATGATTAAAGTGCACACATGTGTACATACGTACATCATTGTATGTCAGAGGGCACGTCATAATCCACCCAAGCACGAAGATTAACATTTAAACAAGTTTTATGTAAATCAAACTGGATGAAACCAGTTTCATTTTTGTGAACGCTCGCTTGGAAATACTTGCTTTCTTTGAAATTGCATCATCCTTTAGATTAGTTTCTACTGAGTTTTCTTAATTTTATATGAGTGTAAAATGTGTCATGAAATTTAAATAATTTAGAATAGTAAAAACGAGCAATTAATTGCTCTATGTTATGTGTATAATAATAACAAGAAACGCTGTGCCGCCAATAGATTAGATCAAAGCGAACACTAAAACAAAAAATATCAAATCAAATTGTTATTCACGACGCGACCAATCACAGCACTTCGAAATAGCTTCACTAAAAATGTACCAATCAGATGATGTAAAAGCTAAATCGGTGCTAAGAAGCTTACTTAATATTCAAATACCTAATTTTACTTGGAGTACCATTAAGCGACCTTGTAATGTTCGGAATGCCTTTCGGTCTAATAAATTAGCGGCTAGCCACGGCCTGAGTGACGTATAGATCTCCATTGAGGGGTTAAGTAATAACTTAAGTAAATACCGTTGCTTGGAACCTATAATTGTTTGTGTTTTGCAACGTATATTTTATTTTAACTACCGCTAACGGTGTTAGTGTTATTTATGCTTAGCAATAGCTTTTCAAAGGAATTTAATATTTTAAAGTTATTTATTGACTCATGAGCAGTCTTTATGTTTTTTTCATGTTTCGCGTTCAACTCTAATAAGAATGACTATTTAACGGCTTTAATAGCATTATTTTCGATGACGTACAGCGCAGTGATCTTGACGAACTTTCCTGTGAGGTAACATACAATAACAAAAAATAAATCACATCTAATAAATAAATCAGGTTGGCAGTTCAACAACCTTTGTAAATAAATCTCATCTTATATCTTAATTAATCTAATAAGCATTTTACACAACCCGAAAGCCGAGCAACGGAGCGGTCATTGCTAGTTGTAAACAAATTATACTTTCATCGGTATGTTCTAATGAAATAGCTTTGTCTATAGCGCCCCATAAGTTTTACTGCCTTCAATATTAAAGGTATTTCAACCAATTAGCAAGCTATGCAGTTACCACCCCATCGATATAACCCCGCCTTTTTCTTTGTTCAGTTTGAGAACTAAATAATGAACGACAACTATTGTTTTACCCTATCGTAATATAAGCCTTGATCATAAAATTACGGCTGCAAAAACCATAGGGCTTGACAAAGCTGGTTCACTTATTTGCCGACATGCACATTATTGGGCTGACATTAACGAATTTGCATGCATAAATTTGTCATACTTAAATATGGCTACGTATTTCTGAGGCACCCAGGACGGTTAGTTCTATCATACGTGGGTTCTGATCGACGTATTTTGCCTTTGCTTCGAGTACGTGAAAAGTGCCAACATGACCTGTGTTCCTTTTCAGCAGGTCATTGTTTCATTTATGCACAACAGTTTTGCTAAACCGATTGGCTAACAAATTTCTCTCTGTTTAAGGTTGGATGGTTTCTGATGATATTAACACTCATCTTGGTTGTGAACGAATACATGTATAAAATAATAGATACGATAAAATCGATAAGATTTCGCGCTTTCATTTCCATCTTCAAATAAAGCTATTGGTTAGCACGTACACGGAACACATCATCCGTTTACAGCCGTGTAAAAACTTCACGGCACATGGAATAGAAAACGCCATTTCCAGCGCATCCGTAATTTACTATCGGAGCTATCGTATCCGTCGACTGACTGATTCGATTCCGCCGCGAGCTCTCCTTGGTGTGGAAATAACATGTCACTCAAATACAAACGATAATAAATTCAATTTTCTCTCACCCGAGCCATCAAAATGACGACCGGACAGGATTAAACCGCGTCCTATTCGCCTTTTGTTCGCCACAATTTCTCCCTACCCTGTGTTTTTCGAGCATTTGTCTCTTTTCCCAACGTTTCCAGACTTCAGACAGACGAAAGATCTTCAAAGCTCGTTGCGGATAAAAAATAAACTTATGCTAATGAAAGAAAAATAAAAAATGTCTGTGTGTAAAATCAAAGTAGTGTTTGATTTTATTTAGCTTTTTGTTCTCAGATGATTAAACGTCAAAAGCTGCTTGTAATTTATATCTTTTTATAGCCGTTTTGTCTTTTTAAATTTAACTTTTATTCATGAGAATGACCGCTTTTGTACATGATTGCGATAGATTTTTACGTTTTAAGTTGATCGAAAGATGTGTTTATTTGGAGGTAGGCCGGGCTACCTGAGATCCTGAAAACTGATTGAATCATATATTATTTTGCGAGATGAGGATGACAATTGTTAGAAAAGGATCACGTCCTGCTTTAAGAGTTCATGGTAAGGGGGCTGGTATGGTGTATTAAGTAGACAAGTTCCATTCATACATTACTCTAATAGAGATCTTTACTCAGCAATTCATAAAGATGACAAGGTAGATAATGACGAAAGCAAATAAAAATACGTATTTTAAATCATCTCTTCAATTTGGGTAATTAATGTGACTCCAGCTAATTTTAAAAGCTAACAGTTCTCTCCGTATTACACTACATTGTGGCAGAACTTTATTCACAATAAGAGGCAAACCAGTCGTTCTTGGAATCCATGATCGTGTTACCTCGCACTGCCGCCAATTAAACCGCGTTCTACCCTCCTTTTATTTTTATTGCACACACGATACGCGGATTGAGTCGGCACTAACTTACGCCGTCTGATAGGTATTTTAAGAGAATTCTTTTTAGCAAGAATTACCATTTAAAGCTCGGTAAGCATTTCTCGAATGATATCGTTATTAAGAATTATAAGACTTGCGTCTTTGATGTTTGTAATTTATTTTATCTCGAAATAAACCATGTAAATCTATTGGTGCATTATTGTAGAAAAATACTTAGGAAATTAATATTAGGTACGTGTTTAATTTTTAATTTTACTTCTACTGAAGAACAGTTAAGTACAATTGTTTGAAAAATACGAATGCTATAAAGCATCCTATCATTTCACCTTCTTTTGAAAATATTTGATTCGAAACGTGGAACTCCGGAGATTACAAAACATGTTTTAAATCTTTTACAAAACATTCAATTCCCGAACCCACGTCTATGAAGATTTAATTTCAAAAATCGAATAATCCGAATCGACTTCGTGTACGTTCGGTACCACACGAATATCGGATTCCATAATAGCGTTCCGCAGAGAAAATGTTTTATTGGCCTTGTCGCCTCTCTGGCCAGCAATAAAGGCCAAGACTATCGTGGTTGTATAAAACGCACCTTTATTATTTCTTTGTTTTGTATTGGATTGTTCGACTTAGCGTTTGCCGTATCGACAATCGGATTATGAACGCGACCACAGTCGCAACGTCGAGTCGAGCCGCCATTTTCATATCGTTCAGTGCAAAGCTATGCATTTGAAGTCCACAGTAAATTGCGGTGAATATTACACAGACAATTTATTTATCAGTTACTTGTAGATAGCTTGGAATACTGGTAAAGTACTACAAATAGTATTGTTCAGTGTTTTATTGGATT
Source organism: Abrostola tripartita (assembly GCA_905340225.1). Classification (NCBI taxonomy): domain Eukaryota; kingdom Metazoa; phylum Arthropoda; class Insecta; order Lepidoptera; family Noctuidae; genus Abrostola; species Abrostola tripartita. The sequence goes on from HG996494.1 coordinate 7,455,953, forward strand.
ACATTGCATACGATACGTTATAAAGTATTATTGCTTAGACTTTATTAAACTTATTTGATGAAGGAGCAATGTTATCCAGCGAATTATATTCCGGTATATTTGCTTCCACTGTATACTGTGTGAGCTTCAGCTGCTCTTATTAATTAACCGTGATAAAGTAACATGCAACAAATCGATTAACTGTTTTTGTCAAAGGTAACGGTACCTACCCAATCCTGTTCCAATAACAAAATTAAGGTTGAAAAAAATGCGTGCTCCATTCACTGAATCGGCAATTTGCATGCGTAACATCAAGCCGTAACTACCTCGCTCCGGTCCGAATTATCCAGAATAAGGTGCAATAAAAGTTTTTTTTTATGCTCAAGCTCGATTTTACCAACATAGTTAGCGGATATTTTTGGGTATTGAAAGGTTTAGAAAATTGTTTTACTTGTTTATTTATCAGCTTGAAAATGCATAAAGGTAACGAATTGAATAGCTTTTTTAACTTTGCCTAGTGCCTTATAAAAAATATGTAGTTACTTAATAATATTTTAATAGAACTTGTCAAAGAGTCAAACGACCAGTCGACCAATATGGAGGTTCAATGATGGTCTTTTACATATTCAAACAATTATTTTTATAGATAAAAACGAATGATCAAAACACAATTTCTATTATTTTAAATGGTCACAGTACATGGTAATAGAATGTTAATAACCACTACTTACAGCAAGCGGCGTCGTTTCATGTTTAATCGCAAGTGGCAGTCCCCGCTAACCATTCTAAGTCAACGCGATACGTTGACAATTCAATACCTTGCATTAAGATAAGGCTTATTACAAAATATCACATGACGTTTTGAGTGACACGGCACATAAAATTCTTTGTGGGGGTCCGTAAATGGAATAAAATAGACGACAAACGACTTGGACCTGAAATTAAATAAAGTTTATGTCCCTACAAATGCTCCCTACGTAGATATTCATTCCTAAGTGTACAACATTAAAACCACGCATATAGAAAAACATACGAGCTTTAGCCAACTATAAAATTAATATGCAAATATCATTTACGGAACTAAAAATTATATTAAGTACACATTTCCATAATTATTTTATACTTAAAACGTTTTGCAAAAAAGGCTATCTCCCTGATTAGAAGCGATTGTATTGATTAAACTTTGTAAACAGAAGTTTCATACTGGACGCTCAGATAATGGGAATGCATGTAAAAGGAGCAAATAATGTGGGAATGAAATAACTTATAAAGCTTCTGACAATTTTCTGACAACGTAAAATAAGTTAGCTGTAAAAAGCTTAGTTTGTTGGTTGGTTAGAAGAAATAATGTCATACACCATGGAATCTTTTCATCATCTTCATCAGCTGGAAGACGTCCACTACTGAGCTAAGACTTCCCCCCTCCCCCCCTCGGAATCTTGCAAGTAAATCAATTACATTGTATTAAAAGGTTTATGGTTTTTAGATGTTTGTGCACTCTTTCATTGTTCAGTAATAAGATTTACACTTGTAACCGAAATTAAATAAGGACAAATTCATAGTTCGATGTAACTTGGAAGTGCAAACAGATATCAACGACAAGACCGGCAGCTCGAACCCTTTTTCGGGGTGTAAACCCCAAAGGTACGGACCAAAGAAATAAAAACCTGTTACGTATCACGCAACAGATCGTATTCTTTATGTGTGTGCGTGCTTTTATAAAGTTCGGCCGATATTTCTGTCCAAGCAACGCGAGCTTTATCATACTCTACTTAAGTTGAGTGTAATTTGTATGTATCGTTTATAACTCAGCTTTTAACTCACCTTTTTGTGGTGACAGAATTATCATATTACTTTAATGTTATTGTAAAAGTCCTGCTGCTTAAATACTATAATAAAAGACAGTAAAGTTTCTTGACTGATCTGAGGCGTAAAAAACGGGTATGTCAATCTAATATTTCGGTAGAGTCGGACTTTGTATAAAACAATTTAGAAAGGATACTGACGGAAACAGCAGCTTGGGTACTTTAGGTCCAATAAAATTGACCCCGGGCCGTTATTGCCCTTGACCCTACCAGCGGCTGCTGCGATATTAGCAATAGCGAGTATGTAGGTTACTGACTCGCGGATAATATGCCATTTTAGTGTATTTTCGAAGTGCTGCCTATATGGCTAATATTGAATTTTCTCTTAGATAAAATGTACATAAACTCTTGCATATTATAAGTTTTAAATGAAAACAAGTAACAGCGGATTTGGTGGATGGATAATTTTTCCCAAAACAAAAAATAAGATTTTATTAAAGATTCACTCGCCCCGATTCCAATTGGCCCACTTATTAACAATCTCTAAAATAAACGACACACATTGCATCGTCGCAAAATACTTAAGCTAACCATTAATATTTTTGTTCCAGGTAAGCGCATTACACCTCAAAACGAGGACCTAAGCAGTCTCAATGAATATGGTACGGTATAAGAGTTCAAGCTTCAAACTTGTATTCTCTTTGATGCCTCTAACATGCGTGTAAGTATACTCGTACAATGAAACGCAGTAGCTAGATGTGTTAGAGGAAAATGATTATCGCGTACATTTAGTTAAGTGAAACGGTTACGAGTGCATTTGAAGGAAGCTTTGGTAGGAACTAATGCGTTATACCTACTGAAAGATACGGCCTTTGTCAGGTTGATGGCTTGAGTAGAAAGTTATTGTCAAATAATTTACCTTAGTTATACATCTGATTATGAAGTAATGTTATTTAGTACATTCTTGTGATTTGATTCCAATATGTATTGACACTCACTTACTAGGTCTTGAAAACTTTTTTATACTTGTGTGAATGGTGTAAGAGCGGAGATGAAGCAAGATTTTTTTTTGTGATTCAATGACACTATGTATTAAAACGAAATGTCGAAATAGGAGGCGATTTTCTTTAAACGGTCCAAGGCCTTTATTTTTGTAATTTTTAAGATAAGCACGTAATTTTTCTAAGAGCAATTAAATTATGAAAAAAAAACCATTTAACTAATATTTTTGCCATAATACATAATTCGTTACCTGCGCTAGTTTCTTTTTTTTACATTCAACATAACACGAGTCAATCTATTCCAGCACACTCATATCCATGTTCTATGATTATAAACCCAAGGGAATGTCCTTTGAAGTCCACCGCTAGGCCGGTGGTCCACAATTATACTTTCTTCTTGTTGTTTCTTCACATCTCGGCTTCCGTTCATTCGCATTGTCCATTAAAGGATCACAGGCTAATGGTTCACAGTTTGTCGAACGGTATTTTGTTTTATTTAACTAAATAGCTATTTTGTTTTAAACGATTATGAGGTGCTGTAGATATTTTATAGTTCTCGTTATTTAAATAACTGTGATATTTTATTGGTATTGACAATTTTATTTTTATTATTACCAATCTTAAATAAACCTTTATATTCGACACATGATAGCTATAAAATTGAATTTAAGGACGATAATTTTAGCGAAAATAAAAGCTTCACATATTTTTTACCCACGGAGAAGTCTCACCATATGACGTGTGCCTGTATCACATCAATTACCATTGCTAATCCATGCGCGAATAAAAAAGCAACGGTGTAAAAACCTTCACATTTTAAATTCTAAATAACAACCTTTGCTGTATTTTATTTTTTCGTAGGTATACATTACTGTAAAATGATACTTACTAACACAATTCCGATTCTATTTTCGTAGTTACCAAGTGCCTATAAGAGGATTCTGCGGCAGTGAGACGTTTACAAGAGCCCTAACAATGTTATTCTTCGCCTTGACAAGCTGTGGCGGGAAGCCGACCGATCAATCATCGAATAGTGCGGTACGGGCGGGCGACGTGCCAACTGTCGATTCATTCGATCCGGATGCCGATATCGATAGGAATCGGAACTGATGTTCGTGTTGCAGTTGTAGTGTTTTTGTTTGTAATTATGATCGGAGTGGGCCAAATATTCTCGATATTAAAATTCGGAGTCAGGCTTTCGAATCGCTTTATAAAGTTGATATTGAAAATAGCAATGAAAATTTTATTATTTTCCTAAATAATGTAGAAAATTAAACTATGATACGTTTTAAAAATTAGTTGGGTAGTGTGCTTTTTGTAATGGACATGAGTAGGTAAATATTGTAAATTTAAATATATAATTATTAGAACGTTAGATATTGGTAAAAAAAAATATAGTGACAAATAATTACGTTTTTGATTGTATCCTCACTAAACTTGAACTTCTCAACTATTCCGCTATCCTTTTATAAAACAGAATAAGTGCTGTCGAACAATTAAAATATGTCACCAACAGACATCACTATTATTTAAGCCCCTTTCCAAGAGGATTTAATCGGGATAATACATGTGTCGCATCTTATTACCAATCTGAGATTGTTGCAGGAGCAAACAAGCTTTAGGTCCTCTATATGGAGTCAACATGATATCACTTACGGAACCTTTCCTCGCAAAGTGTATTTGTATTGATGAATTCTATTTCATCTTTTAGTGTGTTCACTTACAAAGACAGGATTATTCTGTTCACGATACCCTATTATCAGGGTTCGTAAATCGGAGGCTTCTTAAATTATATCGACAAGATAATGGACGTCACTAATCCGCGGTAATTAGTAATTAACTCGAAATGGAAGTTTGCGCCGATACTCGATTCGGATTAAAGTGTTAACGATACTCGACAGAACTCTTAATAAATTTATTATTCAAAGTAATCGTAAACGTGTACAATTTGAATCGGTGTTAAATAAAACATACTTGATTTTACTGCTCCCTAGTGACAAACGTAATAAATTTCATACTGGGAACTCGTAAAAAGTATATCGTATATAGATGTCAGCGCTCCGTCGACTTAATGTGACGTTGAATTAGTTCCTCTTAACTTTCTAATAAACAAACTCAAATGACATAATAGTTGGGTTACGATACTACACGTGATTACTATTAAAGTGGCAATGTGAGACTTCACTATAAAATGTTTGATGTATTAAAATATAATATATGTTTACGTCTCTCGCATAGAGCTCTTATTAATAGTGAAACTATTTATGGTTTAATTATGTCAACCTGTTGAGATGAAACGAAGTGATATTTATAATATTATATGTAATATTTTGGGACTATTGTGTGTCACGAGTAGAATTTTAGTTATGGATAGGTGGCTTTTAATAAAGTTTCAGATAAGCAGCAAATATTACAAGAAGAGAAGAAGAGATTGCAAAGTATTTTTTACATATGGTTTGAGATATCTTTACTTCTCATAAGAATTTACAATAATTCACTTACATGAGAAAGTTTAACATACAAAGAAGTAATAATCTTAACATAGGCTATACTTATACTTATAGGCTATACGTAAACTTATATATATAATCCTTCACCTAAACAGAATTATTCAGTAGTAAATAAATTTTTTTTTAGTTCAATGATAAACAAAGTACCATATTCGTACTTGTGAAAAAAAATCTTACATAAACATTGTCAGGAGCAAACAACGCATGGACGCGCACGTTACATAGAGCGATCGTAACTATAAGCGTTAGTAAAATAGTGAGACTAAGGTGCGCTTAGATTAGATATTAAATAGCATTTTAAATGCTTTTTAAAAGTTGGTATTGATTTGCCTCCTTGATATTTTTCGGTAGTTGGTTATACAATTTTGCACCTTCGTACATTACTTCGTATAATAATTCGTTATTGAAAATCACGATGTTAATTACTTGTATTTGAAGTCGAAACAACACCTACAGTAAATCTCTGCGTCATCCGCCCCAGTAAAAGTGGTTATATATAACAAAATCGGCGTAATTTAGCCTTTCGCAACAACAGTTTGTCAGTAAAATCCGTCATAATTAATAACGTTATCGTATTACACAATTAATGCTGAGATATTTATAACCCTGTATTTATAATATAAATAGCTAACGAGGCAAATTGATGGCGGCAAGGGACACTTCGTCTTTAAAGTGATTGGTTTCGTACACCCAGACGATGGATGATATTTCATATTAAATTAATTTGAATTAAGGTATAATAGATGGAGTAAATGAGTGAAAGTTTGTATAGAAAATTGAGCCAAATGAATAGCAAAAAGATTGACTCTTTCAAGAACATTCAGACGCAAGGTTTAGATTGGCGAAATGTGGGTAGGATGTGAAGGGGGCATACCCAGGGTATATCTTTTGTTTAGAAAATACAGGCCTGTTATACACATAGGTTACCTACATGCAAATATATTTTAATTATAATTAAACCACTAAGGGCGAGTTGCTTCAGCTTCACACGCACAAAGTTAGGATTGCCATTTGTGTCGTAAATGTTAAAAATGGCAATACCAATTTTGATTTCTTCTAACAGCCTTAATAACGAAAAAGTTTTTTTGTACTAGCAACCTTAATTACGTTGATAACCGTGTTATTTATTCCATGAAACAACGCTTCATGTACTGTAATCGATATTTTTCGACGTACGTAAGTAACCTCAACAGACTGTTTGAAACAACCCGCCCTTAGAAACGTCTTGTTTGTCTTCTCAGGCCTGGCCACCGAACTAGAGTCGCTGGTTTTAATATTCTAGTTAGGCAAAGTGTTTTAGTAAGAAAATTCACAGTCTCCACCTGGAGGTATTGGAGTTTGGAGTTATGCCCCATGAATTTTAATAGGCTAGCAGCCTATTATCCATCAACGACGAAATGCTTGCCTTTAGGGAGAATTCCTGAAAGGGTAGGTATTCCGCTGATATTTTAATTGAATAAAAGGAGTTGAACTTAATCTGATAATCTGAACCTAAGTGACTTTAAAGGAGGCTTACATAATATTGTTGAGGCAAAGAAGTATTTCCCGATTCATTCACGACAATACAGTTCTCAAGCGTACTAATTAAGCTATGATTCGTTTTATTATCGTTTTATGAACACAATAGTTTTGTTATAGACAGAAATACGTTTGATAATGACTTAAACATTTTTACACTGAAGATTTAAAGACGCATTCGTCCGTATAATTGTAGTTATACGTGTAAAGAATTTCTTAATTGATACAATAAATTAAATGGCCCGGTAAAGTCTTTCGGCTCTTTTGTGATAACGTTTTAAGATTATGAGATTTATTAGAACACGGAAACTGTGTACTAATTGGCGTTTTATGGAGGCATGGACGTGTTTGTCTTTTGTTTACATTATGATGTAGTTATTAAAAGCTTAAAAAGATTTACCGCGGCTAGCACGCAATGACCATAATTATTATATTATTAACGTGTTAAAATATACATTGTTATTAATAGATATATTTTTAACATGATATAAACTTACTCAGTGGTAACACGGATTTCTTTTCATTTGATACATTATGATTGTCTGTTCTTTATGCCACAGAAATTACCACAAAAGAGGCCTCCTCATCATCATCATTTCAGCCCGGTATCACCCACTGCTGGGTATAGACCTGCCTTTTTCTCTGCCAATCCTCTCTATGTTGAGGCCTCCTATTTGCACCTTATGTACTGAAACTTTACTGAGTAATTAGGTAATACGATATAGGGCAAGGATACACCAAAAAAGTATTTTTAGTAACAATTTGTCCACGTCACACATTGGCGCAGTATCATTTTACTAAGGGTTTAAGTCATACGGACGACGGATGAAAATCCATCACCGATTTATCGTTGACAAAGGTGGTAATCATGTAAATATTTGCTTATAACCCTTTCATGAAACAGCCCATATTCAGCAGCAAATATAAACGGGCTGATGTAAAAGGTAGCCGTCATTTGTTTTAATTTATTTTATCTATACCAGTCTAGCAGAATCATTCATGTTTGTACTTATTGGACTCATGTGTTCAACAATTTTGATACGAGTAGGCACTAACAATTTTACTGATGTGGTTTTAGGTACAGTCATTAATCATCATTATCATACAATCATGTGTTCAAACGAATTTAATATTCTATTTCAGCTACAATTTTCATACGTTTAATTTTAAATACCTACAATATCATTGTTCTGTAACACAACATTCAAACACAGATAGTGGTGCGACCATTAAATAATGCAAGTGGAATGTATTTTAACAACTTTGTAACGGATATTAGCCACTAAATGTTCCCGTGGGACTTTGCTTGTGATTAAAGGTACCTCATTACACTAAAGTGGCTTTTGTTTAAAGTTTTATAATTTACGACACTGTTGGCGAGTGACATGGTGGCAGTGTTCAGAAAATTACTTGGGTTTGATAGTGTAGAGGGGCGACGTACGATGATGATATTTCACACGCTTTGAAGTATTTTAAGTATAGGGTGATCTAAGCTTTATTTTTCATGAGGATAAATGGCTGCCTGGATTCCTATAGCTGCCTTAAATCCTACTTCTACGTACTAATTTAGCAGATTGATACACCAAAGGGTAGTAAAAACCAAACAGCCTGTAAGTTAGTAATCAAAGGTTTACGAAGGAGTTGTTTGAGCCTGTTCTTATTTCTAAACACGGGGTTAGGGTATCATGTAGTAATTTACGTAATACTAGAGGCCCAGTGCTATGCCATTTGTGGTTCTTCTGCATTTACAAGATAAGAGTCAGCGGAGCAACTGTGAACTGGGATAATTGATGACAGCAGCGGTCTGTGTTTTAGAGGTATATAATTTTGGCTATTAAAAATTATTGCACAAAGTAAATTGTTAATCCAATTTTATTTTCTTAAGACGTGAAATTTGTACGCACTTACTAAGCATATTTTGTATAAATGATCTGATATAAATTATATTTTCATAATCCACAGATATTGTGCCAAATATACTTCTACTGTTGTTCATTTAACTTAGCCAGTCCGGTGGCATTACAAATATAATACACTCCTGAACACAAGCGCAACTGCCGCTACATTTAAGTCCGCAACAAAATTAGAATAGTCCACTGAGCATTCCGACAACGAAATACTAAGCTGCATTACAATTTTCATCGCTCGAACAATCACACACGGCTTTGATTTACGTAGGTACGGTCTTATCTGAGATGAAAAGCCGACTTCTCTAAGATAAAAGGAATAAATCACATGTCAGACGACCGACTTACGCTGCACGAATCCTGAATCTCGTCGGGAAATACCTTCTTCCTCAAAGATAATCTATAACTTTGTTTGTTGGCTATATTACTATCAATTTATAGGTTCTTATTGGACCGCAGTTTTGGAGGTAAAGCTGTTTGTTTTATTCATGTGTTTTTTTAGTGCTTCTTTCTCCGAAGTTTCGCAGCGCTTTCTTTACAGAAATGCGGTTAACATTTTCGTCCGTAGGCGTAAGACATTTGAATGAAATATTGATTAAATGTCATGTGTTGCGTTAGCACTTCCAATTTCAAAAACAACTTAGGAGTCAGGATGTATAATGAAGTTGTCATTGCGTTCGGAAGTATATAAGTAAGGGGCGGTAGGCCAGCCGGTCATTAGTGGCCCAACACTTAGGACCGATAAGATAAGCCAAGTTCGGCCCCTTTACGCCTTATCGTCACGTCAAAATATTTTATGTGCCTGCGATTAGTAGCCCAACAAAAAACTGTAGAAGCAATTATTATAATTGTTTAGCTGTGTGGGAAGCCGGTCTTAAGGATTGAGCCTCTACTATATAAGGTAAAACAGCTCTTGAATGGATTCTTATTTGATCCCTTACTTAGTGCCCATTTTTTGTTATGTAGACAGTGCTGGAAGATAATAGTATCATCCATAAAGCTTGAAGGACCAAAGTCCTGAGTCTGAGGTTCCTTCCATTTTTATATTTCTTAGTAATATCCAAATTCCCAACCTCGATCAAGTTTTGATCTGAGTTTCATACTTTCTTTACCATCAACAGTGCCATATAATATGACATGTAGAAAAATTGCGCATTGAATGTTGTAAATAAAAATCTATGATGGCTGGGTCATAAAAAGGTTTTTGATACGCCTAAAATCTTATGAATAAGTCATAGGAATTTCAGACATAACCGTTGCCTCCTTTTGGAAAGTAACCTCGCCTGTTCACTTGGACGTAAAAATGTTGAGCAGCGTTTTTAACCCTCTCAACACGCAAAGAAAGTAATACTCGTAATGTAGGCATAATGCCTTTTCTATTTTCAAGCTAAGCTTGTTATACATTCATTCCAGAATATAAGTACTCTTTTTCCGTGAGCTTTTCATTTATATTGTGAAGAAAAAAATAACCTACTTGGAGATATGATAATGTTGCTCTTTCTCCTTCAACATCAAATGGAACTACCGGACGGGTATTAATGGTACTTTCGATGTTAGAGTCATTAAGATACTGTTGAACAGAGATTGGATCATTACTTTTGAGTTTCTTTTGTTGAAAACCGATCAGAATTCAAACATGTTTACTTTTACTATTATCAACGTGTTGCATATCTTATTTTATTTGTAGGATCCGATTTGAAACTAACATCTTTATGTTAGATTTTGCATTCTATGGTTGTCTTTAAGAATTGCTTAGTGCGATAAGAAAGCCAATTGATAATTATTATCCTTTGATTGATTTTGTACTTATGTTTATATGTAGTTGTTGTAGGTACAATTATGTAGGTCAATCTATCTATGAAGTTAAATCAGAGTTATTTATTTCCACTTTCATTACTCGAACATACTTAAAATATGTTATTTGATTATGTATCTCTGAAAGTGGCAACTGTACTGCATCGTTCATTTAAATGAATCATGCGTACCGAATAAAAAAAATTAATTTAACGGATACCTACTTACTAGAAAATTGGAGAAACATCTTCGTTATTGCCTCGTAATGTCTCTCTGCCGAAATATATAAAATACGCATTTATTTTATATGCACTACACGAATTTTAGATTTATACACAAAATATTTTATTGCAGCGCAAATTGAATCCCATCACACATCCGTAACGTTTAATTGAATATAATTTATATTTGAGAGATTCGTTTGTTTTTGACAAAACAAAATGCGTATTAATATTCCTGGTAATATTATTTGTGGTATTGTCCCAATTAACAAATACAGCATTAAATAATTGTTGCACTTTGTTCAGTCCACGTGATGTAGGCAGGTACCTATAGTAAAACCGAGTAGGAAGGGACCCGATGAATAAATAAATCCAACCAGACATCCTTGACGTCGCACAGTGAGTTTTTCTAATAGAAACGTCCTATACGTTCCTATAAGAAAAACTCACAGCTAAAGCCCGGATTGGGAATTGTATCCGGAAAATGGAGACATACTCGCCTGTCACTTGGGGCCTTATTAACTTTATGGAGGAACTGTTTATGCACGACAGTATGAAGTCTAGTACGTGTGTGAAGTGAGCATCGCAAGTGTTGGCATCTTACAATTAAACTTATGAAAACGTGTCATCCAGCATAGTTTTACAGTTCTTGATTAGTTTTAAATAGTTCCATCGATTAAACTATAAAAAAATCGATGTGAAAAAATTAGATGCTAATTTCGCAAATCCATTTCAGCATCTCATCGGAATCATCAGTAATGCTTCAATGTAGCACTGAAGAATCCAACAATTTTAATATTTAAAAGATCATGCATCGTGCCTCAACCATACCGATGAAACTGTATCATAGGAACGGCATATTTCCTTATGTGTAAAATAATCCAAAGAATTGTCAGACTTATGGTTGGCACACTCGCTTAAATTACGAACGCAACTAAAATATTAACCGATCCGCTGCATTATACTTTCAAAAGTTAATACCAAAATCACTGCCACGCGCAGATGTCGAATAACAAGTTTACGTATTCGTAGTACGACACGTACCACTAAGTACGCTATTACGTAGCATTTCCGACAGTAAATTGCGTATCGATGTTCCCGCACTATGTGATTTCACGGTGGAGCGTGTTAATTTTGCCAATATTACCCCCGTTATATGCGAACATAGAGAATACATGCGTATAGCGTCGTTTCCTGCGCAACATATGTCGTGATTAAACCCAAATATGGATCGTGTTAAGAGCTGTTCACAAACAATTTTAGGGTTAAACCTCTGATTTATACGTTCTAATGTTCTTGAGTTCATTTAGTTTGAATTATAAACTAAGTGAATTAATTTCTTCCATACACAATGAAATACATGAATTCGATGAAAGGGTGGACAGGCTCAGCACTTAGTATTTACCATTAAATCCAATTTCATTGATATTTTTATAGTGAGATAAAAGATGTTTAGTTACATAATAAATTAAAAGGGATAACATTAATTGTCTCCATAGTACTATCGACATATTTAACGCGGGTATGCTTAACTTCAAACTGATCGTGAGCTCATTAGCAAGCGCATAATCTATATCTTCATCTACTACGACAAGTTTCTGGCCTGAGCAACCGCTGTCTGATCTCCGCGACAATTAGGGATACCAGATTCCACAAAACGATATCACGACTTTACAAGTTTTAACTTACAATAATTTCAAGGAAGGAGATACAATTATTTGCCAGATAGTTAAGGTTAGTTTATTTACACTAAAGTTGACTATTTATAAAGGTCTCGTATATTGAAGCCAGAATGAAGATTTTCTTTTATATTCCAGCTCGTTGCTTTTTATTCTTCACAAATGTGAAATATACAAAAGATATGATACGAGACACCATTCTCATAGCCTGATCTACAGTCAACTGTTATTCATAATTTTGCTGGGATTAAAGCCTGGAAATTATTGTATGTAACACACAATAATTTGCATACTCGGTCTCAGCCGCACGTACAAAATAAAATATAAACAATTTCTTTTAAACCCCACAAACGACTGAATGATGATGCGTACACCCATATAATTATTGTTATTACACTCATCCATCCTGAAATGTCTCCAACAGAAATGCAAACCCATAATTTCCAAAAGCTCGCATTTAGGAGCTCATAAGCAACATAAATTTGATCAAACAAATAGCTCGTTACATGGGCAACGCACTACGTCACAGCGCGCCACCAGCTGCCCATTCATTGTCATTTACTTTGATGCTCTATTGATACTGGGAGGCTGGCTTGTTATTAATATACTACAAGCCATAAACTTGCAGCGCATTGTTGTATCCATAGGTAAATCCTTGACCAAAAATGCGTGGTAAATTACCAGGAATGTTGATGTTTGTGGTGCTTAAAATTACGAGCTTGATTGAAAATAATTGTACTATGTGATGGTAAATTATTTTTGTTGTTACAGACGTACTAGTAAAGCATTTTGGTGCAGTCTATTGACCCCGTATAGCAAGCTTATACAGGAAACAGCTCAAGCACACGTGTCACCCCCTTGCCGTTGGCAGTAAAAACGGTTAGAAAGTTAAAATAAATAAGTTTGGGAAGGAATTACATTTTTTCCCTTTCTTATCGCCTTGTTGTCTTTGTAAATCTACATTTTTACTTGATAGGCTACTTCATAATACATATTGAAGCACTCGATCCTTAGCAAACGATTAACTATAAAGTCCAATTGTAAACCTACTCAATTTTGGCAACCAATGCAGAACTAGGGGGAATAAAGTTAATAACCTGTGTTTTTTATTTAGAATTATAGACGACCCGACTGGTGCAGTGGCTAAGCGATTGGAGGGCTGCGCTAAGGGTTGCGGGTTCGATTACCGCACGGGACAACTTTTGTGAGATCCGCAGGTATTTGTCCCAAGTCTGGGTGTTTTTGTATGTGATATTACATGTTTGTGAAACGCGCCCACGATACAGGAGAAATTCCTAGTTTGGGGCAACGTTTAAAAAGAGAAAACTTTAAAATGAATCAGAAGTTCAAGTTCCTTACACCTAGACAATCATGTTCAAAATGTGTGTTCATCTATTTTTGTATTTTATTAAGTACATTAGCGGCATAAAGCCTATTTCCTATCACCTATCTTATGTAAACGCTGTCTTCGTTCATCTTGGGCCCGATAATCATGCGTAGACCGAACACATAGAACTATCCCTTTTGTTGTATAAGATCAAAGAGGCACTTGGTACGAAGGGACGCGACATAATTGATGATGTCTTTTGTGCATTATTAAGCAACCATACCTTGCTTAATGAAAGCTTTATGTGTGATAACTCATTAGTCAATGTTAGTTGGTTGAATTCGGCGTAAACTAATTCGATTATAATGTTTTTTATTTCAATGAAAAACTAACTCACTTCATATTCGATTCGTGAACTCATTGTTTCGGCAATTAAGCAGCTATTTGTTGTATTTTAATCGTTTTCATAACTTTTGTATCTATAAATACTTTGTAATACCATGATGTGACAGTTGACAGGTGGCTTTGCATTAGAAATGGTTTTTAATGGAAACCGGATGAAGTGGACGTTCTTTCGAAATACAAATGTTTGATGATTAAACGGATAAAATAGATAATTCATTGCCAGTCAATCAAAAGAAAATGTAGTTAAACGACTCTATCAAGTAACTTTGTTTAACTTTAACAGTTTTAGCCAAGCTCGGTACTTAGGATCCTAATTGTGCGCCGAATGTAACCAAAATAGTTTTTTCGTTTTGTCAACCAGTTGGTATATTCCAGGAATTATACTTTTTTGTACGTTAATCATGGCATATTACTAAATAGTACCTCTGAAGCTTCCTTAAGATGTTCAAGAAGAAGAGATGGTGAATTGTGCACGGCGCTCCCGTAATTCGGTGTTGAATGGAGCTTGACACGAGTACTGAAATGTCAATGAGGAGAATTTCTAGTCCCTGTGTTAGAATAAATGGAGCATGGATATTTGTCATACTGGGATACGGTGCAGAAATTAAAATTATCACGGCAAATATAATTATGAATTAAAAACCACATTTTAAAATGTATTTATCCCGAAAATTTCCAAAATATTATGTAAAATTCCTGACAGTCAGCCAAAAGAATTGAAAAAAAAGGGTAATCAAACACTTGTCAAGGAATGATGAAGTCCCACGTATTTAAAATAAACTTTCCTATTTTTATTACAAACATGTTAATCAAGATACTCGTATTTGAAATTGTCGTTAAGTAGCATAAAACTCACCTATTAGTGTTGGTTTTTATGACTTAATTGTCCGACAAAACACGCACGGATTGTAGCGAGCAAGGCCATTTAATAACTTAGTCAGCTCTCTAAGGTGATGTATCGTATAATGAATATTAAAATAATATATAATATAATGATAATGATAGTGTTTGTAATAACATAAGTATAAAAATGATCAGTGATCGGTGATATATAGCTGATTCAAAAAGACTTTTAAATAAGATTTAGGATAATTTGCCAATAGGTAGTATCCAACAGCTCTTAATTCTACACTATTATCGATCGCTGAAAAATCTTAGTTTTCTTTCTTAAGCTGTTGATAAAAACAAATACTGAGCCCTGAATTATCTTAATATACAGTGTGGTACTATTTAGCAATAAAGCCGTTATCAGCAGCAACACAGCGCTAACTTCTCTGTATTAAATCATAGAAGATATTATCCTTAGACGCCTACGTACAGGGTGGCCACGGTCCTGTGGCTTTATATCGTCATTAGGACACGCTAGACTCAACCCAGACGCATTTCACGTGCAAAGCGTGCTTTAACCCACGCCTGCGTCACGTGCACACAGAACATGGTATTGCTGCTGCATCAAATTGCGGCCAGCGCAATAAGCATTACCCTATATTACATTAGGATAGATTTTTTGCCTTATTTGTTCAGTTGCCTGAAATTTACTTACACCCTGCTAAAAGCTTAAATATTTAACACTATAAGTTTCGTACTAAATCGTCTATAAACCACTTGAACCACCGCGAAGTTTCGTGGGAGTTGGTTTAAGTTACCTGAACTAAAACTAAGAAAACAATATTAAAATAGACTCAAAATACTTAATAAAAATGTATAATTTTCCAACGCGGTGATTCACCACAAAGTTTCGTAGGAGTAGGTTAAAGTTACCCGAACAAAAAGTGACAAAATAATATAAAAATAGACTAAAAATAATAAAAACTTAAAATTTTCCTACGTGGTTTCAGACTATTCAATCCAGGTTATAAAATAATATTCTCATATATTACGCAACCCAGTGGGGATCACACGAAATGCTAAGTGTTTATTGACTTACAGTTGCTATGACTCATGAAGCAAACTCAAGGTGTTAGGAGAAGCCCCCGTGGGATTCACAGGATAACTTCATGCCCATGTAGGTCTAGACGCAATTAATGTCTGCAACTTGTCGGTGCCTGGCTGAAGGCAGTGAATGCAGACAGTTCCATGGATCTTTAAAACCAGTAGTAGTCTGATAAATACCATTGATTAGGGTAGGAATAAAATTTAATATGAAATAAGACGTCATAAATGAGTTTCACAAATTTTATAAGGCTATTGTTTTTATGTATTATGTTAGTCTCTTTTAAAAGACTATGTTTAGAAATGAAGTTGAACGAGCACTTCAGAGTCACGACAAAGTCTTAAGTAAGAAGCATTATTGCCAAATACGTGAGATTTAGGTTAGTAAAAACTAGTAAGAAGAAGTAATGATGTCTAGAAATCTAGCAGAATGTTTCGTTTTTATTAAGGTATGTGTTATGTGTACATTGGTGTTGGTAAGTAGGTATTCATATAAGAAGATACTTACACACATTGACACAAGCCTAAATTGTTCCAAGCCACGTACACATAAAGGACCCTCCCGTGCGCTGTCAATTCAGCAATCGTTAGTATCACAACAACTTCCTTTGTATCTTTTGTTCACACAATTTGCGTCACGTGAGAGCTAATGAAGCTGTCTGGAGCTTTGTGGGGGACCAAACGATTTGGACGGCGAATAACATGGGAATAAAAGAAAATAGGGCGCCCCAATTTATTAGATAGAATGTATGCTAAGACAATTGATCAAATACATAATCAGAAATATTATTTTCTGATTGTATAACGACAAATAATGTACTAACCTATTTGAGGATTTAGCTATTCCTTTTATCAACAAAATTAGTAAGAAGCACTCTTAACAAACATACAATTTAGACAACTAGGAAAAACGTCAAACAAAGCAAAAGTGGCCAGAAATTATGCATGAAAAACACAGCGCCGACAAAGACGTATTAATTTGCCTACACTGCAATTTTATGCAAAAAACTCCGGCTATTATAAAAAACACGGTCCTAGCAGCGTCATGAATAGGTAAATACTTTTCATAGTTAACACGTCAAAGTGACGGAAGCAAGCTCTTAATTAAACCTTTGACGGTAGATTTAACCGCCAATGTCCGTATTGAATCGATTCTGTACACACCAAATCGCATCAAGGCATTGAAATTTAATTAGCCATGTACCTGACAAGCTCTTCCTTCTCTTTTTGACACTTGACAAATGACAGAGAGGTCAGAGATCCGATAAACTCTTGGTAATGGAAGGAAGCGGCGTCGAGGCGCATATCCGGCGTATTGTTGGCAGTACGGTCTCAGAACTGTTGAACGCTTTAGACTAATTAACAATTACGTAAACAGTTCTATGGGATGGTAATTATGTCAAGCTATGTCTCCGCTTCGTTACGTTATAATTATTTCATGGAAAATAGAAAAGTAATTTATAATAAAGTTTTGATTTCGTGACCCTGTATAAGCTGATTTTTGGTCTAATACTGTAAAATATGTAAGTGTTTTACTATTGTTCGGTGTTCAGCTGTGTAGAGATAAATATAAATAATTTTATTGCTTATTTATAAAGTAGCTTAAACTCTTTGCTGAGTTATGTATTTAAACAAGGTGTTTAATGACTTAATTTCAACATTCAAAACCGTAATTATTCGGTCTAAATAATTTTTATCCTGATTTGAATAACAATGAAGTACAATTATTATTTTATTATAGTTACACTGATTATCTTTTTCCTACTAAACTGTAAAAGTACCGTATAAAACATACTTTTTACGAAACATAATCTATTTTATTTATTAGTTTTTTTTCAATTGACACATAAACAATACTAGCGTTAAGAGTTCTACCTTTTATATTTTATATTTTTACGGTCTTAGGATGTAGTCATCATAGATTCGCCTTAGGTTTGTCGTATAACGCGCAAGCGTTTCATTTAATCCACATCCCAGCTATAAGCAGCAACTAAATGACGCGTGTAAGGCAAAGCGAAGCAATTTGGCAGCCATTCTCGTGCCGGCTTAGTGCAATAAGACTACTATTTTCACGGAAAATAATATTTGAATAGGAACATTGATCCTCAAATAGATCTGTTATAGTTATGGTCTGGATATTGTCTTCAGTCTGCCAATATTCTGTTCAAGTACTTAACATAACATGCCCTCACGCCTGTATTCCCTGTAGGCAGAGGTGTACATAAAGTAACACACACTTTTCGCCAGTTATGTTATAGATCCCAATGTTATAGGGGCGAGCCTATTGCCATCGACCGTGCACAAATCCATTCTAAGTGCTGCTACGACCAAAGAGACAGTCTAAGTAGATATTAAGCTTATATTGATATTTAGTCTTTGTAATATTGAAGTGTACCTACACCTTTGGGATTCTTAAACTAGGTTGAAATACTTTATACGAGGATATCAATAATTAATATAAGTAAAAATTCAATAATTTAAATTTAGTTTCCAAATATTTTTAGTAGTAGAATTTAAAAGTGTTTAATTATATAATTGTAATGTGTTGTAAATAAATAGACGAGATAGAGAGTTTCCAAAAGCTTTCAGGTACGTACCTATGCATAGCAGGCTTCACGTTTTAATCACCTGAATGACAGCAACGTGAGGCAGTTGCATTTCGCTTAATGCATTCTATATTTATTTTAGTCTCGAAGCTAAATATCATTGATGAAATAGTATACAAGTATAGCCGTGCGTAAAATTACCAGGGAACAAAAATGCACCTCTGTAACCATGCAATTCGAAAATGTTAGAATCAAAATCATTTTACAAGCGCGGAATTAAAAACGGTGTACCTATTGATCGTAAAACCTTATCGCAAATTAAATACATAATTTAGACAAAGTATTCGACTAAAAACAAAAGTCAACAACAAATAGGATTATCCGTTTATCATTAAAATACTTACAAAGTAAACAAAACTGAATCCACGTCGTAATCCAACGTCCCTTCTTCATCAATTCTACTTTCAATTGCCAAACTTTACCGCGTAAACTTTTAACACAAATCTTACTATTGTTTTCTTAATATAATTTTGTAGCTCCTCTGACTATTATTACGTCGTTACTCTTACAAAACAACTTAAAGATATTTGGCAAAAGTTCCGCTGAGGTTGGATAGCTACGAATTCTAAGTTGTAGAAATATTGAACGTTGCCAACTGTTGTACAATCAGAATGTTGTATCTATTGGAAATTGAGAAGGAGAATAAGCTGTCAAGTTAAGCTTATACGATAGATAATTATAATTTGTGACTGTAACTTGAGAATAGTTTTAAGGCATAGACGGTATCTTTAATCTTAGCTTCAACCCGACTTGACTTTACATCGTAAACTTGTAATTATGATATATTTAGATAATTAATAAAACTGCCTCTAAATTATCATCTAAGAGAAAAAATAACAGCACTGATAGCCGAGTGGTATGACCGTAGGACTGCCAAGTCAAAGGTCGCAAGTTCAAATCCAGGCACGCACCAATGTCTTTTCGAATTCATGTGGCCGGTGAAGGAAAACATTGTGAGGAAACCGGCACACCTGAGAGATTTTTCAACGGTGTGTAAAGCCATGTCAAAGGTCTACAGGCGGTTTAAACTCTGACGATATGAAGAACCATACGATAAGAAGAAGTGCAAAAATTATATCCTTATCTAACATAAGGCATGCAGTTAGGTTAGATTAGGTTACCTAGAGACACCCTTTGATGTGTTTGTGTCGGAATATGAAACGAATACTTTCAATACGTTTAAATGCATAGGTATGGAAACTTAAGTGAGGACTTATGTAAATATATCACTGCTTCAGTATAATATAATAGGAACAATTTACCAAACCCATAATTTGGTAGACGCGGCGTTTAATTCCATTCCTTTACCGCAGAGACCCAGACAGCCCTCGTAGTCACGAAACTATTTCAGTGGTACCTCAACTTAAATAAAGTACAGTACAAACTTAGGTGTCTACGAAGACTTGGGATCCTGAATATTGCATACAGGTGGTGCTATCCCTCTCGCACGGCCAATGGATATATTTCAATATTTAATGTGTCTGGCCGCCTCTTGAAACACTTCCTTAGAAACGTTTCGCTGCACTTGACTAGAAAATTCTGTTGTGTTTCAGACTGCAATAGATTTTGTTATAAAAAAAGCTCATTTACTGACTGCCTGTCCATTAATTTTAATAATTATTTAAACTAAATCCGGTCTGAATGTGAGGTAAATTTTGTTTTCCAGGTAAATAAGAGTCATCTCGTAATTGATTCATTATGGTACTTAAAGTTTACTATTGAAAGCTAAAAATATTTGATTGCGTCTGATATTTAGAGCCAAAATAATTTAAAAAAACACGTTTAGACGGCACGATAGTTGAAGACTTCCATTTCCTAATGTCATTTAAGTATTAATTAAATTGACCTAAATATTATTAGATCTACATCTTAACTACACGTTTATATTCATGAGTAATAAAATAGTTTAGTTATTTACGTAATTATATCAAAATTATTTTGTAAATGTATAAATTATTAAAATTCAATCACTGTTTATGGATATTACAGATTTTAGATGCGACAAAAATTATACTCGATGAATTTCATTATATCGATTCAAATCGGTAATAACTTGATTATCTGTGTTATTTATGATAAATAGTGCTGGAATGTGAATGACTACAATACAACATCCAGCGTAATTACGGCTTGTAATGAAATTAAGTAAATCATTATCGCGACCTTGGTTTTTTTATCAATTAAGAAAGACCTATTCTTCCTCGTTGGTCTTGTGGTTGCTAAGCTTGACTGCAGTTTGAACATGAGGTCCTCTGAGGAGTTTCGAATCCCCGGTCAAGGTGTTGGGTTTTCCATTATGTA
This sequence comes from Abrostola tripartita, assembly GCA_905340225.1. Taxonomy (NCBI): domain Eukaryota; kingdom Metazoa; phylum Arthropoda; class Insecta; order Lepidoptera; family Noctuidae; genus Abrostola; species Abrostola tripartita. The sequence continues at coordinate 7,476,938 of HG996494.1, forward strand.
ATTCTCAGCAACATGCACGGAATCGGAATTTGTACCCGGTTGTTGGCAATAAACTAGCCCCCTAAGCCCCTTGGGACCTATAACACAACTGGCTAAAAGTGTGTGAACGCATACGCTAGACTTACAATTACCTACGTTAGTATTCGGAACTTTATACCTATTAGGACGACTTCATTATAAATCAGAAATCTATAGGTAGGTACAACATCACTTGACTGCATCCATTAAAAGTTAAGCTAATTATAATGTTTCATTTTAAACTAGCACTTCAACAAACATCTAATAACTTTGTTTGATATTACGCCATCACCCATCACACACAATTTTCCTTCACATCTATCAACGCGGCATCTACCGGAATCCATCATAGAAAGAGGTTACTAAAACAATTTTACCCATCGTTGTCTAGATTATTACCTTTGATAGCGAACTGTAATTATTGGTCGTACAATACAAACTATAATTTACTTCACACAGCGTATTGTATTAGTACCTACTGTTGTAATAACTGAAATATGTGTCGATTAGTCCGTTTGTTTGCTGTTTCATCCTTTTCCAGTCATTTTGTCGTCAATTTATAATGAAAAAGCGTGTGCTGAGCGGAAGGTCTAGCTTTGATTTCGGTTAGTGAAGCTTTATTTCTACGTTAATTTCTACGTCAATCAGCTGATCGAGGAGCTCAGTAATACACATGTCGGATGCCACATAGATAATGTGTGCGTTAATAACATCAGTTACGCAGATGACATGGTGTTGCTGAGCCCTTCAGTCGGTGGTTTGAGAAAACTGCTTGCTATTTGCGAATCATATGCTGGGGTACACGGCCTAAGGTATAACGAGAAGAGTGAATATATGCTTTTCAGAGGTAAAAACAAACAACCGGAGCATGTACCTCCCGTCTATATGAACGGAATATCCTTGGGACGTGTCTCCCAGTTCAGGTACCTTGGCCACATTGTGACTGAGACCTTGAATGATGACGCGGATATCGACAGGGAGCGGAGGGCATTGTCGGTGCGGGCTAACATGTTGGTACATAGGTTTACTAAGTGCACTGTAGAAGTTAAGTTTACACTTTTTAGAGCCTACTGTCAGAGCTTTTACACTGGCGCCCTATGGACCAACTACACGCAACGGGCCTACAATGCCCTTCGAGTGCAATATAATAACGCTTTCAGGCACCTGCTGGGGCTGCCCCGATTTTGCAGCGCCTCGGGCATGTTTGCTGACGCGAGGATAGATGATTTTTTCGCGGTCATGCGTAAAAAGTCATTGTCTTTAATACGCCGAATTCGGGGCAGCGCCAATGGAATCCTGAGGTTGATTGCGGAGAGACCAGAGTCCAATAGTACACTGGAGAGATTTATTAGGCTACATGTTATGTTTTGAATTTATATTTGTACCTACTAACATAGCTTCTAAGACCATTTTACTAACACAATTTGACATTTATGTAATTTCATTTATGGACATATTAAGTCTGAATTAAACGAATTTTATTTTATTTATTTATTTTACACTTTGCACAAACATAATACAACAATAGCAGTTCCTCCTTGCGGTCGTCCAGTTTACAATGTGGTTTTCGAGTATCGACTGATATACACAAACAATCGTAACGTTCTATTCACCAACCGCACTTATATTTCTTATCCTAATTGCTTTTTATTTTGACTTAATGCGTTTTTAGATAACGAAGCCACTTCACATACACGCATAGGCAATAACTCACCGTTTTCAAGTACTTCGTCTAAACTAACTATATACATACGTACAACGTACATCAAAGACAATCCATAAATATTTTAATTGCAAAACACTTGAGGTATTCTGGTGACATCCGTAATTTAGATTTGTTCTGCCATGTGCATCATAACTGCAATAAGTATTACAATACAATGTCTCAATAAGTGCATACGTAGGAAGTATGTACCTATCTGGTAGGCAATATGTCGTGATAAATAATAGAATAAACTATTATATTAACTAATGCAATGGAGATCATAAAACTTACGAAACCAGCAAGTCCAAATTACCAAGCCTTGAGCTATAAATATAACAAACCCTCAAGAAACATAGGATACCTAGTAGTGGTTTCGTACTGTCGTATTTTGAGGTTGCTAGCTGAGGTCACGGACAGCGTAACATTTCGTAATATGCGTGAGCGTTATCGTAAATATCAAAAGCGGTGCGCGGAGCGGAGCGTAAATAGCGCGAGCGGTAAGCGTAAATCTTTTGAGCTTTTTCGTTAAGCTCAACCGCGTTGTGTTCGTCAATGTATTGATTGTATTATATCGCCCTACACCGCGACCGCAATGCGCTCCAATTTCAATTATTCACTTGCTACATTTTTAATCGCGCCCATGTTTGGAAATTCAGACCTTTAAAAAAAATTTGAGCTGCCACAAAATAAAATAACGAAGACAAAAATAATATTAGTAGAAATTTCATCCACACAAATAAATTACGTTTGACATTTCTGTCGTAGCAGTTAAAACAGTAATTACTAAGGAACCCGTCTAACGTTTCCCCGGGGTATTCAACTAAAACGCAATTTACGCCCGTCGAGATTCGAGGGGTACCAACAAAAAAAGCGAGTCGTATCTACATGTCGCTTGCATTCGACGACGCGACTCATTTCTGAGAAGACAAATTACGGAATCCGTGGCAGTTGGCCGCATAAAAAATGCAGCAATTAACTACCAGACGACGGGACCGGAATAACTATCACTATTTTGGGTGAACGATCATTTCGCTCGTTATTTTAGACTGTTTATGTTTTTTCGTCAACAATAACTGGTTGTTAGTGGGGATATATAAATTACATTTTACTAACTCGCCACTATAAACATCAAAAGGAAATACTTAGTAGACAATGTTAGATTGTTATTTGATTCGAAACGACTTCATTCAAACATGTTTAATTCTAGCTTCTTATAAATGTCGGAGTGTGCGAACGTCTGTAAGAAATAACAAATGATCTCGGCTAATATTATTGCGGTAGCTTCCTTGCTCGAGGCGTATGCTCGTTTAAAACTCACAGATTTATAGTCCAAGAGTCAGACGAAAAGTAAATCGTAAAAACGAGAGGCAGTTTGCACTTGCAATACCAATAAAATAATAAAGCAGTAAAAATAAATTCATCTCAACGGGGTGCATGTTTCAACCGTGGAGAGATTTAATTGCTTCCATTTCATCCACTACCGGCGATAATTGTCAGCTATTTTATAATGGGTTATAATTATTATGAAACGTGATATAAGCGGTTCGATGTTATAATCAAAGGTATTTGAAACGCTAATGCCGCTTAGATAGCTGTTGTCAATTAATTATGAAGGCAAAATGCAGTGTAACATAATCAGTTATTTATCACCGATGTGACAGAGCGAGTCGTTTGTCAGTGGTTTCACCCACGGTGCTACGTCTTGGGCATCCGTCAACACCGTTACCTTTATAATAATAATATGAACCTTAACGATCTCTGAATAAGGAGTTTAATTGAAAAACATCAGCTTATTAGTTGTTTTGATGACAACCTAAGATTACCAGCTTATCTGATTTCATCGCCTTGAAAGACTTATTTTTAAGTTAACGCAAACATGGGCAAGTTTCAAAGATGAGGCCGACAAAAATAAATAAGTTATAAACAGACCATTAATGTTCCTCAATTGCACCGCAGTCTAACTTTCCCATATAAAACATAAATGTAATGAGTGCATTAAATTTACAACGCAAATACGCGGCTTCCAGCACGCATACAGTTGGTTAAATCAAAAAGCCGCCGTCAATGCGCCTGTCTTCTTGTGCGACGAACAGAATGCAATCCATGCAGCGTCGGCTCTCACAATCAGGCCGGCAACCGCCCGACTAAAGAGAAGAATTCAAACAACGGCTTTTTGAGCGGCCCTTCACCATTCAAATTAGCTTAATGCGTTCAGCACAAAGCTTTGCGATAAGCGTGGAAACCGGGAAGCTGCTCGTTCCAAAAGATCGCGTAGATATTTTTAATCAAAACATTTGGGGATTTCGTCGAACTTTTCTGAATTGACGGGTTATCGAAACGAAGTTAGAAAACTGTCGATTGCGCGATTTCCTTTTATCATTAGAGATTCTTGGGCAAAGAAAGAGTTGTCTCTGGTTCCGGTGCAGACAGTCGTCTCGGTAGTGACTTATCTGAAAATAGACAACAGATGTAGGTATCGTTTGCAACCATTCGTCGTCGCACAACACGCGCGCTCGACCGTTGACAGATTGGACGTTTTAAATTTAGAAAGCTCATCCTTTATTTTGAACCTTTAATGAATTATGGACTGCCGATTTAAAAGTTTATTTTTGTTGGTACAACTGTGCGCTGATTTCTGTCGTATAAATTCTATAGGGTAACTTTATACCAGATTATTTCTACTTAAAAATGTTAGTATTAAAAAGCAAGAAACACGTAAGTTTGAGATAAAGCTTTTATCAGTATTATAAATGGTGATGCCAAGAAACGAGTTTTGACTTCCGATGTCAGTACTATCAATTTTCAATATGTGTTTTCTACTGACAGTGTTTCGATGTTTGCGGTAAAATATATGAATGGAGAATATTTACGATCAAACGATTGAGTTTCTGTTGAATGTGTAGCATGCTTCCATTCGGCTGTCACTTGCGGCCCACGTGTTGTATTCAAATGCTTTTGTTTATGTATTATGTGGTTTATGGACAACGGAATACGCCCGCGATTCCACAATAGAATTATCTTATGTAAAATATTTTATTATAATATCTATTGAATCCGTTGCTTTGATTATAATATACTAAATATTTTATGACCAACTTGATTTCGTCCGCTTTGTTATATTGGAAGACTTAAACCGTAAAAAAAAGTAATTGAATAACTTTAACCTTGAAACTTTTTTAATGATTGAGTTGTTGGCACATTTATTAGTGCACAAATTGTTTTTGATGAAAGAAAAAGATGATAATACATTTTTTTAAAGTTTCGACTCATTACCAGTACATTCCTAAATTCGTTCATCCATCTATATCTGATTTATCCAGTCGTACATCATGGCGTGAGCCTCATGACTCATGGCACGTAATCCCTTGTTATTTCACAACCGTGTTATTATCCGATATTATCGCGAGCGTAGGCCATGTTTATCAATGTATTATGCAAGTTCAACTGTTGAGGAAACAATACGTCATTGTCAATCTTCACTCGTCCAATTAAATAAATAACCTCCGGTTTGTCTGTAATTTCTTTGAATGTCACTTCGAATTAATGCTTTCTCACTTCAAATTCATCACGTTTCGTTGCTTCAATACATTTTGTTGCGTTCTTGAGTGCGTTTGTTTTACAATTAATTTTACGTGGCATTAATTAGGTAGGAAAATGATTAACTGTTACTTTACATATCGTTAGAGTTGCATTTTGTTTATTAAATATTAGGTTTTCTTCCAAATATCATATTATGCAATCTATTTTACGGTGTTCGGTGTATTGTAAATATTAGTATACTAAGAGACACTAATTTACAGAACGTGATAATTATAATGTCCTAACAACTAAAATGCTGTGTGGTATTCGGCCTAGAATTAACCACCCCCTTTCCTCTCGTGGGTGTCGTAAGAGGCGATGAAGGCAAAATCCAGAAGATGGGCAGCAGCGTCTTCTGTAACTTGAACACCAATACTGCGATCCCCAAGCCACTTGCCAAGAATGGCGATTATGGCAACCCCTCCTCCTCCTAAGGGGGAGGCCTTTGTTCAACAGTGGACGTCTTCCGGCTGATGATGATGAATAACCAAAAAGATAACACCAAAACCAGAGTTATAATACAGCAATACAGCCAAAGAGTGAGTTAAAGATAATTTTGTTTGACTAACTGTAAAAAGTTCATCGATACAAAGACTAAGTTCGAAAATCCAGCCGACTTTTAATGATTCCTCCTTTTTATCTCCAATGTCTTCGTACAAACTTTCAATATTTAAGTTTAACTTAAACAAACCGAACTCAAGGAGGCGTCGCGTCTACGTTTTTGTTTCTCTTTTACAATAACTCGCAGAAATATTATGTTCAACGTAATATACTCGTAACACAAGATGGGACTGGCGTACTATTTTATTATCTCGAGAATACTCCAGACACGCATCATCTATGACATCAAAACTCAATATCCGTCTGGTACATTTGTTATAGATTTCACATTTCCGTCCTGGCTAAAGTGCTTCGCTACCCCATTTTGCACGATAAATATTATGAAATACAACTCTCAAGTCAACTTTCCAATACTAGTCGACATTAAATTTTACGAGTGTATGATAGTCTTATTTCACGGGTTATTGTTCGGGTAATCTTCTAGTAATAGCGTATCGCATTCTGTCCGTGAACATAGTTTAGCGATTGGGGAATCATTACCGTCTAGTTTCGGTGTGCTCCTCCATCTAACGATGTTGTTAAAGCAATTCCTTTGTTAACTGCCATTTTAAACGTTTTCCAATAATTGCATCGATTTTTAATTAAATGCTACGCAAAATATTTAGTAATATACAGGTATTATTGTGAAAAATTCCTAGAATGGCATGTAGTTTGGTTCTGAATTTATTTTTCTGGAAAAGAAATATAATAGTCAAAGGTGAACCTGTACTAAATAGAAGTAAATATGTGGAATTTAATTTCAAAAGGCAAAAAAACTGACATTGTTGCGAGGCTAGATTGCGGATTGGAATGGTAGATCCACATAATATGTTCAACAGTACGTAATAAAGCTACGTACGTAAGTACGTAGTATAAGAACTGGTTTTCGTTTCGTAGTTTGCTGTTTTAAACTTAGGAGAATTAATGTGGTGTCCAAATGATGCTACAAAAAAGGTCTCACGCTGACATGGCAGACTTATAGCTTTCTTCCAGCTTCATATTTAGTCGCGTTTATTTCAATCTGGATGATCTTACAAGAAAAGCATGAATGGATCCACCCATTTCTGACTACAACGAGAGGGGAGCAGGTGAATCTGAATATAAATCGTGTCAGCGTTGCATCGGCTCTGTGGCACGCGGAACCTCGTCTTATTGTGGTATCATTTGTTTTGTTCAGCGGCCGACGGGACGCGTTATTTTAGATTCGCCATCTCTAATGTTCGAGCTATGGTTAGTTTTGTGAATTGTTGCGGTCTTGCTTACATGTATCAAGGTATATTCGTTAAATAACCATTTTGAATTTTGTGTACTGATGAATGAGATGAAAATATTTTTTTTTCTTGATAAATTATGTTATCTGAAAAAAATATTTAAAGCTTTAAAATGGACTACATTTTTTTAATACACGTTGTTTAGATCAATATGCTAAGCAACGAACAATAAGTTGTATTCGGCCATAATTATAGTAGGCATAATAGCAACGGCTAGTATTTTATATACCAAGTGTAAAATTAAGTTCCTACTTAGATGCAAAAACACACTTATACTTAAATGACAGTCAGGTAAAATTTTATAATGGATGAAAGAAAACAATCTTTATTCTTATGAACACACAAAAACAAGGATCGTAAACAATGATTGTGATTGAATGAGAGCGACTCAAACAAAATACATTCTTACCTCAATTGTGCTGACTCTATTTCAGTAATTCCCATTTCTAATGCAAGTAAAGTAGCGCCACATTTTCCATTGTCTCTTGTGTTTTGCTTTCGTCTTGCTCGGCGTGTAATGCTATTTTAGATTCGTGATCTCTTAATAGTATTTGCTATTCCAATACTTGCAACTGAATAAACCTGCTTAGAAAATCTTTGTTGAGAGATAAATTGCTTTGTCGAGTAAAGGTTCTTTAGCTGATGTTCATTTGATAAACAAGATTTAAAAACACATACACTAAATGTAGATGTGTTCACATCATGTGTTCGTCAACCCAGTATGCTAAAGCTTATATTTTTATGTTGTATGTACGCCAATATTCTCGAGATAAGTAGAGGTTTTGCAATGCAGGCTTCCACTTAAAAGTATCAGTCTCATCTTAGGGCCGATTTTATTGCCATGTCTCGATCACAATTATCACATTAGTAAAAGTGGCCTTTGAGTGGCTAAGAAAGTACTCGATGGGTAAGACGCTCCGAGAGTTCTTCTTCTTCTTATCGTATGTTTGATTAACAAACTGGTGTCAGAGTTTAATCTCTCAATGCTATCAATGCTCCGAAACTAGCCTTGGTTTAACATTTTGTGGACATAAATCTGGTCCATAATCAACAGTGTGATTACCACTCTCTGTCCTTTAAATATTATTCATAAATTATTTTAGATCTCTTTTCAAACCACAACCATCTTCGTCTCCTTATTTACTCACTCACTATTCGTCATAAAAGTTACTAGATTATATTTTAAGATACAGGTTGCTAGAATATAATATTTTATTTCGATTAAACATAATAGTTATGCCTATGTAGTTTTTATTTTATTCTTACTATAAATCTCTTTGTTAGATTTCAGCTCTTACATAGTCTGAAAATGTATACAAGCTAACTTTAATGTCTATTAAAACAAAATAGGTATGAGTTTAATAACCCTTTTTTTGTCAAAATTTATTCATTTATTCGCATTGAAATAACATCAAAGTAGGTACGTAGTTTTAGATGAATTTTCTATTCGTATTTGCCTCTAGGCAAATACTATTATTTTTGTTAAAAAAAAGAGTATGATTTCGTTTTACATTTATTTATTTTTAAGCTCTTTTTAGTCAGGTAAAAGATAAATCAAATTGTATACTGAACTGCAATAAAAAAATTAACCAGCACCCTTACCATAAACTCTTAAAGCAGGCAGTTTACGTTGTGGAAACGAGACGCATTACGCTTCCACATCTTAAACTGTCCTGCTTTAAGAGTTCATGGTAAAGGGGCAGGACTACACTTTTTCAATGTTACATTACATACTTGTTTCGTTATAGTATAGTCTAGTATAGTCTACATTCACACATTCCAAGATACCACTGACGGCTCTGACTAACAGTGGAGAAAAATATCGTGATGGAACGCATGGATTGAATGATCTGAAATTTCCACCCAATAAAAAATAGTGGAGATCGAAAGCTCGTTCCTTCTTAGTGAGTATGAAAAAAATATTAGCCATTTCATATAAAAAATATCACTTCATGACATATCATCCTAATTTATTATCAAATGAAGTATAGTAAGGTACTCATTATTTTATTAAGCCAATTTAACAGAAACCTCCATACTAAGCACTTAAAATGTAACACTAAAAACATAAATAACTTAAGGACAATTATTATTTTACCAAATTATCATCATTAGTACTACAATAGAGCTAATATACAATTGCTAGAGAAGACCAGAATAGCGAAATATTAGCTGACGTATGACAGGAACTACGCGTGAAAAACTTAACCCTCATCTTTGTGGTAAGATAATTAATACTGCATCGAATACCTTAGGGTCCGTTGAACTCAGCATACAATGGATGTAATGGCACAACATGAGCCGACAGGCGTCTGCCTCACAAAGGCTTGGACTGTCACAGCCCGCCGCGGCTAACTAGGCAGGCTGTGTTGTAAGTAGCTGGTAGCTATCAAATTTGAACTATCAATTATTTTTTGGTACTAGTTCCTCTAAATTTTTTTGATTGATTCATACAGCTTTTAAGTTTAATCTATAATTTACTTTTCTGCTTTACACGCGTTTGCGTTATGCTAAATTTTTATTGATTGGTATAGAACGAGGAAACGGTTTAAGTCGAAACATATTCTTCAAAGTTCCAAATTATAGTAATTCAAAAAAGAAAGTCTTATGACGGATTACTGAATTAATTACAAACAAACTTAATTCATACTGTAAGATATAATAAAGCTAGTTTAAAAGAATAAATAGAACTGTACACGTATTGGTATGTTTACAGCTATTACTTATAACCGTATAAAATCGTAACGACAAAAGTTTTTAAAACGAAAGGAAAGCAAAATTAAAGTACCTATCATTCTGTAGAATATTAGCTATGTTAAGTTATTAAAATTATTAAGGTTTCAAAAAAGAATTATAACCTGGATAAAAACGACAACACCCAACAACCTTGATACCGCAAACTTTGCACATAAAAATGTTCTAACAATACATGCAGTTGTTACGCTAGACGTACACTTACACCACGGCATCCGAGACCAGTTTTATGACAGAGCCTTAATGGTGACTCCTAGCTTGTCCGCATCTGTTCCCTTGATGAGCATAAATTACAGATTAAACCAGTATTTTACTGGCTATTATATTCATTTTATACTTTTATGTCCTGAGTGCATCGTTTATAGATTTTTTGTACACTTATTATCCGCTTAAACTGAATTCGTATGATGTTGAGTGATTACTGCGCGCAGTATGTGACTTACAACATGAGTTTTTTGTAGTTGTGTTTATATATCTACTTACTTACCCTCTATGTCAGCTGCTATTATAAAATTAATTTCTAATCTTCATTTGTTAAGACGTAATAAAGTATATCATTTTTTCAGCATAATTTGATTTTAACCTGCTCAACTTTGCAACCTTGTTCAATTTTAACTAATAAAATTGCTTTCAATTCGTGTAGGTCAAAATTCTACCAGCTGAATGCAAAACATCAAGCAATATTTTAAGACAGTAAAAGTACTTAAAAAAAAAATTAAGACGCCTTTGCGAATCTCGTGGCATTTGTCCCAAAGATTGGAGCAAGGGAATTAAAACAAATACAGTGGCAATAAAAAATCTTTCTAGCATACTGAACAAAACGAGTGCTCCATTTTGCGTGCCTACACGACACTATGCAACAAGCAAGCTCAACCACAAACGCTCGGACAGAACCTACACCTACCTATTTTATTAACGAGCCGACAATTTAAAGCAAACTAGAAACTCATTTAGTGGCCATTACCTCGAACTAACTACCGGTAAGCAGATTAAAATGCATGCCAAAAGTTTAAATTTATGTACCGGACGCTCTCTTCAATTAAACTTGTTATAATGAAACTTTGGAAAAACTGAGTAAATTTCCACGGAGAGACGACGCAAATAATTCCCAAGTTTTGCAATTTATACTCATTTTAAAGTTGAGTTCGATGGCGCAGACTTTTCACCAGTAACCCACGGACTGAATTGATTATTTTAACGCTTTCGGATCTTTTCAACTTGATAATTTGGCCTTCCTTGTTGTGTTCAAGTTTAATTTAAGCCGAAGACTTGTTCAATAATCGGATATTTTAATATCTCTTTCAAATATTTTACGTGTTCCAATTGTATTGAAATGTATTTAAAGTGAAGACTTACTTAAAATTAATATATTATAAATATCTTTTGTTGCTGTTGTTTGTTTTAATAGTGAGATGATTTTTATTGCTTCCGGTCCCAACCATCATGTGAACAAAGAGACTACACGTAATAATTTTGTAAAATTACAATAGTTAATTATTCATGATGTTAACTAAGGTACACAATGTTAATGTTATATAAACACGAAAAAATGAAACTCGTAAATAAAAATGATAAAATTAACACACGCGGTAATTAACATTTACATACGAGCCATTAATGTATTTAGTTACAGCTAAGAGACACTTGTAGTCGTATAGACAACTAATACAATTCCACGAATAATCTCAAACAAAACGATAAAAGAATTCCCCGAATGCCATGTTCTGTTTCTATTACCTAACTTTTCGTTTGGTTGTTTTTCGTAAACATTCCAGCTGCCGTTGGCAAACCATTCAATGAACCCGTTTCTATGCTCTAAACGACTGGTCGTGGTCTAAATATACCATTTAAATTCAAGAGCAGTTACTATGCCTTCTACTAAAGCATCATGAGCTATTTATTATTGTCTTTTATGGCGGTTCTTTGACTTAGTTCGCCCACTCGGCTATATTTTTAAGTTCTTCAGTCAGCAAAAGCTAGATACTCGTAAAACTACTGACTATTCTGTTTCGAAGGAGATTCAATGCGAGCGTGGGAAGCTTCAATAATCAGCAGCACTCTATTCGGATAGAGCTAATGAATTTCTTTAGTTGAGTATTCACAAAGCAATGGCATTCCGCAACAGTTCATTTGAACAGCATCCACGGAAAATAAATAAAAATCGGCCGCATCAAATTGTACGGAGTTAGTTCGAAGCAAGGTCTCGCGAGCACTTTCTCATGCAAAAGTCGAACGGTTACTTTAATTCTTAGCTCGAGCACTTGTCGGTTTTACGAGCGTGGAGCGATTTAATCCACTTAAAACGCAGAGCACAAACTCCAAGCCGACAAAGCTCTCAGCCGCTCTCATTTAAAAATGGAAATAAACCTTCGGCCATCTTTGACTCAATGCGACCGCTAGTGGAATTCTAAGTGCGATCTCCAATGATACACCGTCGATTTTTTACCTATTTGATAGATTGCCTTTAATTAAATTTATTGAGTTATTTGTTCGAAGCATCAAGGAAATAGCGACATGCAGGATATATAGACATAAAACTAAGCAACAGGAAACGGTACACTAAATGTGACTGCCACATGCAAGACACTGAGACTCTCAGCATATTGACAATATTAAAGCTAGACCACCAAAGTCGTTGAGTGCAGTAATGTGTGTGTTAACAGATTGAGTGTTTGTTTTGACAAATTCTTACGATTTGCAAATGTTTATGTTATAGGTAAAATGTATTGGAAAAACTTAATGGCTTTCGATTTAAGCCTTTGTTAACAAAACTTATCTATTTTAAACAGAAATACTACTTTCATTCATCCTAAATACCTACTAGCTTTCAAACGGTAGGTACATAATCTTCCCATCAATTTATCTAGTCTTCGATATCCAATTAATTCAAGTTTATTTTATTATAACTTGTTCCAAAGGAAAAACGAGTTTAAAAAACGATTACCGGATAATTTCTTTTCTATCTCCTTCGAAGGAATTTCAGAAATTATCCGCCCTTAGTCCTCGTCTTTAGCTTTCCCGTCATAATGAAAGAGCTTAGCGGCGAGATTATTTTGACTTGTTTATTTTACTCCTCATTGCCGCTGGTCATAGACACAACTTTTTATTTGCATTGATTTTCATTGCGTCTAGAAACACCTACCTATAGTTAATAAGTTATTTTTATGGTCAATGGGTGCAGTTCACTCAGTTCAAAATATTTTTGAATAATGGGGATCATACCTAAACTAAGTATCTCATAAGACTTTTAAACTATTTCAACAAACGATAAGTCCCTTCAGTGTCAAAATGTCTACGTGATAACTAAGACAATCAAAGTAAAAAAAGCCTGTAGAAAAACTACAATTCAGAAATTTGTTCCAGCACTTATTTTTTTGTGACTTCGTCGAATCATAAAAGCAAATTAATTGCTTCATTCATTTCAAGTGAATCTAAAACTAATTACACATCAACAAATAACTTAATATCTTCAACCATCCTATAATTCTCTCTGACTTTAATTACTTCACTTTACGCCAATTTTCCCCTTTCTTGAGACTCAACGGAAATTGTGCGGAAAAGTCACTTTAGGTAAATAGGTCTAGGTGGGATAATTGCCTTTTTTCGATTTCATTAACTTCGCTTAGTCAGTGGTTTATACATTGGCATAATTAGAGATGGTACATAGTTTAAATTAATTATTTGCAATAAAGTAACTTTAAACGATTGTTTGAAATCTCATAACGGCTAAACCACAGAACAGCCCCCTTACCATGAACTCTTAAAGCAGGACAGCTTACCATGTGGAAGCGAGACGCCGCTACGTGCTGTGTAATGCAGCGTCTCGTTTCCTCATGGTAAACTGTCCTGCTTTAAAAGTTCATGGTAAGGGGGCAGATTGTTAACTTTGATATGGAGGTAGTTTGAATACTATGAAAGGACATAAGTTACATTTTATGTCAACGAAGTCGCGTGCTAAAAAGTTTAACTATAAATTAATATTTAAAAACATTGAGTCGTAAAACAGATTCACGTTGAGCGTTGTTAGAAACTCAATTCATCGAAATAAATGTGTCGATTTTTACTGCCGTTGCTGTTTTATTGTCGTCGCTGATAAAAATCTTTGTCATGTATGTATATGTAAATAGGTGTAGTAAAGATTATGAGATAATGTTATCTGGCAACAATCTCGAATCACAATCTGTCCTAAGGAGGTTAATAAGTGTAATACACGGTCTGCACCAAATGGCTCACAATTAGGTGTATGGTATTGGATTCCTGGTAAGAAAATAAAAATCGCACTTATCGACATGGCTGCGAACGCCCGGAAACCGCAACTAAAACATTTACAGCTAATACGGTCTTATATCGTATATTATACGTTTTTATTTCTTGAGTTTGTTTGCGTTCCAATCCGTGCTTTTGTATTTGAGCAGTATTTTTATGTCGGCATAGGTTCGCGAATTTCTATGATCTCATAATCCTAAACCTAATTACTTCACCTGATACCACTATATACACTAGTATTATTTAAAAGAGAGACCATTTCTTCTTGTCTCAAGATTACTTATCTACATTTTTTCTTTCACAGGATGGAGACAGAGGCTACTTAGAAGGTTTGGCATCCCGATACGCAGACCTGTTCTCCACACACTACGGCGACGTACTAGACCACCTTGAAGAGTTACGGAGACACGAATGGGACGAGATGTCTCCAAGAATGAGGGTCCTTGGAGGCCCTGGAACACCTCAGACCCCACCCTCGGCAAGTCCTGGTTCCCTAGCTTTGAATAACTTGACCACGTCGCATTCGCAGCCCATTTATGTGCCTGGAAAGTATTCGGTGAGTTGAGTGAGCTTATCATTTGTTTTAAGGAATGCTCATCATCACGAAAACATTGAGAAAGTAAAATCCACAAACTTTTTTTCTCCTGGGTTCCGTAGATTTAATGTTAGTATGTTTTCTGCCCTGTTTACTATCCCACGTCACATAGTAGTGAAACCCACTAAAAGGTCCAATAGCTTATTCTTAGCCTGGGAACACAAAAATAATCCTTGTAGTTATTGATTCAATATTTTATCACTTATACTTTATTATTTCACCCTTATTTTTACTTAAAAAAGGTAATTGTTGCAAAATATAATATCACTTAGATGCATGATCATAATTGTGTAGCAACATGTGTACTAAAATAATAATTATGTGCAAACGTTTTGATTACGGTATAAATACATATTTGTCTTTAATAACTAAATATTAATTTCGAGTCTGGGCGATGTGCTTCTTTTTCCTTATTTGTATAACACAGCCACGATTGAGTTGAATACTACGTGAAGATCAACATTTATTTAGAGAAAAACTTATACCTAATAAAGAAAAGCCAACTCAAAGCGAGACCAGTAACCTTGACAAATAGCCTGAAAGCGCCTGTTGAACTTGGTAATATAATGATGACCTCTTAGAGGTCCACAGATAAAACGGCATGAATAAATAATAGGATCATGTCATATAATCAGACTAAGCGGACCAACTTGTCGCTTTGTGTAGAATTAGCCAGGAATATTAGGCATTCAACATTGTGAGTGATATCTAAACCAGTTTTCTGAAAATAATTTATTTTCCCTGAACACACTGTTAAGCTCGTAATGCGGCTTACCTACTTTTTAAAGGCTTTTTTCGCATTTGGATTAAGACAAATCTTGCCCAATATAATATTAAAGATATTGGGGATATTGATTTAATAACAATACTTTTCTTTCATATAAATTGTATTATTGATAAAGATTTAATTTAATGTTGAACTTTCTGAATATAGTGAAATTTTTAACGAATCTTTTTAAAAAAGTGCCTCTATTCTCAAGGTGGCTGCTCAATTTGTAGTTGACGATATTGAAATTTTCATAAATAATTATTATCTTTTTATACTCCTGGAAGGGAAATACTAGCTCAACGAATTCGCGGTACTGAAGATGGCAATTAGTCCCATAAAATTGGCTGCAGGCTTGGTGCCATTTTTATTAAGCAGTTAATAAAATTTCCAAATAAATACTTAAAATATAATGTTCGATATGCGAATTGCACCTAAAAGCCCCACGATTTGCATCTACACTTCCGTGACTAATGATTTTGATCTCATATGATGTAATACACCAGTTATTAGTTAGATACTCATTAAATGTGACTGTATCCAGTCTCTGATCCGCGAATTGATTCAGCTATAAATGCTTTATAACATTAATCTGTATAAATAAATAACATATTTATTTGATTAGTTGTTTTGTTTGTAGTTCCATTATTTGGGCTCTTTAAGAGCAGAATTTTTATTTTACCCAAGCCTTTTTGTCAACAGCCCTCCAGTTGCCTCACGGAGAAAGAAGAAGACGAGATATACGGGTTCGGTTACGGCGTGTTCGGCAAACAGATGCTGCAACGGCAACAGCAACAGAAACAACTGTTGTTAGCGCAACCTACCCAACCACTTATGCACAACCAGCAACATAATTATCAAAGGTGAGTTTTTAATTTGTTTTGTGACTAGAATACAAAATTTTAAGCCTTTTCTGCTTTAGTTTCTTATTTTAGTCATATTAGGTGTGTTTTGACGTCGTTAAAAAGCTTTGTATGTAAATTTTTCAAGACAAAGGAATTTTATGCGTTTTTGAAGAATTAGTGCTACGGAAAATAAAAGCTTTTAAATTTTAATCAATCATAATTATAAATATCACGGTTATAAATAATGGCGATTACATCGAAACTAATATACAAAGGTATGCAAATCAAACTCAAGATAAAATCTTTTCAATTTGATTACAAGTTTCATAAAGCTGCAACCTACAATTCAAAATACGAGCGGTGAACAATTTTCTGTTTTTACAAATTGGCAGTATTTGCAGAATTTAACTCAGTTTTTCAAGCATATTTAATCACGACAGAATGCGCGTGAAAATGCTTGTTCATAAATACATCTGTTTTGCAACGAATGTAAGCTTTCTGTTAGTTAATATCATACCTATGTAAAAATTCTTCACCAGAAGAATGAAACAGTGTTGACTATTACATCTCTAGCAGAATGATCACGATATTTGGGTATCTTTGGCTCGAAAAATCTTTCAAAAAAAAAGATTTCCAAAGATATTTTTTTGCAGAAACTAGAATAGCAAATTAAATACACCGATTAAATTGATGCTGTACCATCCAAAATTAAAAACTTTTAACGAGGATGGAATTGGGTCATCTGTAGATCTTGCCACAACTTAAAAAAGGAACAATAATAAATTATATTGCATTAGTAACATATATGTACTTATCCCGCAATCCTTCTTTGTTGCGTTGTGAGAGAAAATCTGTAGTTAGGAGTTGACATTAAAATGTATTAACTGCGGTGCTGTTATCTTGGCAAAACATTGTTTGTTCAATAGCTATTGAAAAAAGTATTAAATAATTGCGACTATTCGATTTAAGCTATTTACTTTAAGTTCATATATGAGTTGACAAGTGTTATAGGTCTATTCTTATTATTCTGCTTAAGCTTTCTGATTATTCTGACAAAAATCGATTACCAAACAATCACATAACATTATCTGAAATAAAAAGCAGACAGATACAAAATACAACCATAAGTATATCTTTAAGAGATAAAATGGCTACAACGAGAACCAGCTTGTTAAAAATCCAATTAAGTGTATAATAAAATAAAATAAAACCCTCGAACGGCGATCATTACAACAATAACTTGCAATCAAACCCTGTGAATGCCGACGTAAGCTGAAACGACTTTATCCTTATTCGAGTACGGAGATTCGCGGTCGGCTTACACGAAATGTTAACGATAACGAGAATAGCACGGGACGTTGTCATAAATTATTTGGACTTTAACAGGTGTACTCGTTAGATAAGCTTTTACGCTGCATGTTTAAATGCTAATCTTAATTGAAATCAGACATTCGATTGGCGACAGAAGCGGCCTCCGAGTTGAGAATAGTCGTCAGATGCACGGTTATTGGGAAAGGGAACTACTGCATTCTTCTTAAGAAAATTCACTTGAAAGACCAAAGGACCTCGCAAAGTTATTATAGGTTGGGTGAGCAAAGATATATTTTTGTACCTACTTTAACTATTTTCTCATATTAATATTTTCGAGTAACTACTATAAAGTAATTAGGTATGATAAAAAAGCAATAAACTTGGAATATAATAAAATCTTTTGAAAGTAGATTCCATTGTAAATTGAATACTGAATAACGGTTTAAATATTACTTACTCAAAAGAACAATGGAAAACCAAATAACGAAGTCACTAAAAAGAAAAAGAAACGACGAACAGTAGATAGTTCACCTCCATATTTTCTAACTAAGCACCCATTTCAAGAAGGACGTAAACATACGTCAAACGGTCCAACACAGTCGCAAGGCCGGAGTAGGTTCTCAGTACATCGGTGCTTGCTGTAAAATAAATTCAAATTAACTACTGATGGATATGTCCGGGCCCCGGGAATACGAAGAAAGTTTGTGTAAAGAGCTTATTTAAATGAAGGACACTCTTTATTGATACTACTTGCAGGTTTAAAGTAAGGTTGCACTGTTGCAGTGATCGCCGATTGAATATTATGTTAATAGGTTATGTTATTGGTTTAGAAGTTTGTTTAGCCAAGAGCTATAAATATGGAAAGCTTCACGATCGCTTCGGCCAGCATTAATTATTTGAGAATATAAATCAGTTAAAGTGTTTTTTGGATAGATATTATATTTAACAAACTATTAAACTGCTCTTCGCGATTAAACCGTATTTGAAACACACCTAAATATTATGACTTTTATTTTATACTATAAATGTTTTGTAATCATCTATGATAAATTGCAAATGGTTAAAGTATGACGCGACGGATTAAACATGTGACATCATAACAATTGTACCTAATGTGAGCTGCCTGACTGATGAAAACATGTGCATGTAAAACCCATTATAAAAATAAGAAAAGTGGGTCGCGTAATAGTTTCTGTAACAAAAAAACTCATTGGATAGACCTATTTGGCAGGCGTTGGGTGGCTGCGTTAGGTGTGTTATAAAAAAGCGGGCCTGTGCCAAAATACAACTTTTAAACAACATCTTTGGTCCAGCAATTACAGCGAATTTGTGGCTAAGACTAGGTCACCCTGTCTTTACTCAAGGATATGGATTAGTAATAGAAAGATAGATACATACGTTCAGAAAATTGTGCTGTTATTACTAAACTATTAGGTACTACTCTTTGAAAAAGTTTTTTTTTTTAGTAAGCTTATAGATAAAAATATACCTATCCTTTTCAGGCCAATCATAAGTTATACTTTTCCAACTTAAATGCGTTACAGTTTCTTTAAAAAGCCTTAGAACAATAAGCAATATGAAAGCTATTTGCTATGTTACAGCGATCGATAACATAGGTATTCACCGTTGACGTACTCATACCTTGTGGATGATGAATGGCCCTGTATGCACAATATGCGTAGGTCAATCTATTAGCATAAGCACTAAATAATGACATACAACTTGAGGCAGGAGTATTGAAATCTGTTGCTTTCTAATACTGGACGGGGCGGAGGTGTTCTCATAAATTCGTACCAGGGAAACCACGTCACTTCGCCCACACATCCAATCTAGCATGTCGTACAATGCTAATTAGATCTTTGCACCACTAGTTTGCCTAATGAATTACTCGTAAAAGTGTTATTCGATTGCAAATAGAGATTATTTATGGTAATACTGTTTGAGTGGGCGTACATTAATCGTTAAAGCATCTAGGAGTATTAAATGTTGATTATGTCGGGGTGAATAACGATCGTGGTTTGTTTTGATATTATTATCATTGGTTAACATTAGACTTTAGCAGGTGTGCTGCATTGGTGTATTTTTTTTATAAACAGTTTCTCAATACTTAAACTTCGCAAAGTTAACGTAAGGTGCACATTTAATAATCAATAACAACGGATAGTTATATGTAATATCGCGTATATACTAACGTTTATACACGATTAAACTAACGTTTGGAAACAACGAAAGAAAGGAATATAAAAAACCAATGGCTTTATATCTATTTTAAACGCCATATTTGGACGAGCAATTACCAGAGTTTGGACTTGTTTAAGTGTCCGTAATTTTGTTATGAGCTTGGCTAGATACCTTAAAGGAATATTTCAGAAGTTTAAACTTTCCTAGAGTTATCTTTAAGAGGGTACGTTTAAAAAAGACTTACAAGATTAAGCTTTTGGCTAGACTAAATAAGTTTCATGGAGTGGTTATCTGACTGCCGATTAGTATGTAGTATATTGTCGGATACCAGTATTAAGGTAGATCAGTATTCAATGTCAGATATTATACTGCGTTTTTGCGACTGTAATAACAAACTGGCTCGTTAGCGCTTGAGGTCCTAGGTTCAGTTCCCAGGTCGGGCAAAATGTTATTAAGTTTTTCCATTAGGCAATTCTCTTAGGCAGCATGGAGTCTGTGGTCATGCCCGGTTAATGGCAATATGCTCGCCCCTATCACATTGCGACTTATATCAAAACTGGTGAAATGTGGATATAGTATAGGCCTACAAATTTACCTAACTCTTTGGAGGATACAGATAGATAGATTTCAATATTGTTGGTTGTGTATCTGAGTACAGATGTTTCACGATTAAATAATAAATAGTCAACTGTAATAGTTAATGGGTAGAATGATTACCTACCCAAGATGGGACTGCATCTGGCTCAGCTCATCTTCTTGCCTCGGTTGAATGTCAACAGTCGTTAAACCTTCAAGGCGGCACTCTTCTGCCTCTTCTAATAACAGATAGAACGTACAATGCGCCATCAATTTCAAGTGTTCTGCGGAATTCTTTGACATAAAAACTCCCGTTTAAGTAATAAAATTAGATTGCATTGCAATTGCATATTTTCTTTATCTTTTACTGCACAATTGCAGTAAAAGTTATGTTCATTTGTGTACCTCTCTCGTTAATTTAAACGATCGAGATAGTTTGAAATTCCGTGCTCTTATAATAATTGAAAATGTATGAGTAGGTTATCGTTAATATGATTGAGCAGTTTGCAAGTAAAAAAGATAGTGATTTCATGGGCTTTCATTTGTTTAAATGCTTTGGATTGTATTGCAGAACTTTATTTATTTAAACTTTTCATTAATAAAGTAAGGGGGAATGATCCGTGTAGACAATGTTCAGGCAATGCGTGGCAGGCCTGTATGTGTTATTTACCTATATCAAGAGCTTTTACTAAGAATTTGACTAAATGTTTTACTATTCCGAGTACCCACCTATTTTAAGTGGACAAAAAAATAGAGTAAACTGCTCGCTACTACTTTGTCAACCCCGAGCTTAATGGACCACGATAAGTCATTTCTTAAGGGAAATGGATTGCAAGTTCCTAGTTAACTCTTAAGCTTCGTAGTAGAACACCTGTTTATTGGAAAAACGTCGCAAATACAGTTTGTAAGTCAAGTAAGTTTGAAGTTCTACTTAATAGTATGATGGCCTAAAATAAGTTCCCAGTATCATTTTAAATTGTACAAGATCTAAAAAAAAGAAAATTCATAAATTACAAAACAAACAAACTGCCTTCTCCATGAAAAATATCTCGTTACGCGCTGATTAATGTGCAAAAAGTTTCAGGATAACTGCAAATTTTCTCCCATTTCCCAAAATATAAATGAACGAATTCATAAATAACGATCCCTTTAAAGAACCTTGAACTCTGCGTCCGACCAAGCATCAAAGCTTGCGACTTCTTAAAGTATTAAAATAAGGATACCCTTCTGTACTGTGTGAACGAAGTTTACCTAAGAAATTCGCAACTTGATATAAAATTGTCGTTGAAAATTTACGTTAAATAATCCTTTGTGTTAGACGCAAACTGTCAAAATAATTTTGTTAGAGTTCACACACTTTGGTTAAACTAATAAAAGATAGAAAATACTTCACACAATGTACGTTATAATAACTGTTATCTTAATTTAAAAACAGCATTTTCAATTGACTTTTGGTTGCAAGATAGATTTGTGAATAATAAACTCATTCTCTCACTTTACTATTTAATGAGGTAATTTTGTAAAATCAGTTGTGAAACCCGTAAACATTTCTTATTCATTATCAAAACAATCTAAAATATTTCCTCACGATAATAATCTCGGTTCAACTTGTGACCTTTAATAAAATACCACTTTATCACTTGAATATTTGTGTACGACCAAAAATTTTAAAGTTAAAATGCAATAAATATACGCCTACATGAAGATGTAAAACAAACAAACTAACGAACCCACAAGATATGTAAATTTGGTGCTTCATACGAATTACAGTATATTTGTTTCAAATGATGAGTGTGAATGATGAAACTAACGATTTTAACACTATGGTATTTGCATACATAAAGACATAAGTAATTTAATTCGTTAGTATTACGTGTCTTGTTATTCCTGAATTCATTATCGCCACTCATGTAGAAATATTCTAATAAATGTGGTTTTAAATCACTTCTTAGAACAAAGTAACTGTAGATATTCTCAGAAGACCATGGCTGCTTCTTCAAACGAACTGCAGTTGATGTGGTAACCAATTATGTCAGTTCTATTGCAGGTATGTTTGCTTAGTATGCAGAGAGCACTCTATTTAAATGCATAGCCATTTTATAATAGCCGATATTGCTTCCCACTGCTGGGCAAAGGCCTCTCCCCTGGTTTTCCAATTCCCCCTATCCTCGGCCAGCTCTGGCCAGCTGCTGTGGAAGGCGTCCAAATCGTCCCGCCACCATCTCCGGCTGGGTCTTCCGCGTCTCCGTCGTCCGTCTTGTGGCAACCACTTGGTGGAGATGTTAGCCCACCCATTGACATAATATTAAGTTATAAATAAAATAGTTTATGTTCCAATTTCAGAGTTTAATAACCTTCAGCTTCATTTATCACATTAAAGTTCCAATACTATTACAATGCCTTTCTAAAACAAATACTCGATTAATATTAACGCAACACACGCATTTTCTACACAATCCTATCCACTTATGTACATACCAAACACGCTTAAGCTTTGTGCATACATTAAAGTTTGTCCCACTGTGTAAACATTTGCGTGTTCACTCAAAATCAATGAAATACATTAGGTACATTTATAGTCATGCCTGGCTAGCAAACGTTATCATCTGCTGATATCCTGACAAGCCCCCTTTCGCCTTATTCACTCTCATCGCATTCGTCATACATGTTTGTTGTTTAAGGATATTCTTAACGATGTCATTCTCTAAAACATCTTCGATTTCGCCAAAATAATATGTCCACCAATATTTCCCCTTTCAGCTAAATGATTTACTGACTAGCATCATAACATACTTGCTTTGTCAGACGTCTTTCATCCGTCCTCTTTACATACCAGGACACACTACTCGTAACACTATGTATGTATATGGCATAATACGCGCTATACGTACTCGTTACTCAATTAACGCTACGCACAGACGGGAATCCTACTAACAAGGTACGCGATTACGGGCGGCGAGATACGGAAAACGCGAGAAACTCCGTGATACGCGGCTTAACTAGACGAAATTTATCTAAGTGCTTCCGTAAATTTGCGGTGCATCGTTATTTCTATTTTGCTATCTGCTTCACGGGCTTCGATTACGTTTCGACATAAGTCCGGTTTCAAATAGCTTTTATGAGTCGCCTGACAACTATGGCCCTTATAATGATCGAGTGAGAATTTTGTCGCGCGTCTTTTAATTGGACTTTATTGTCTCTAAATGAAAAGTGTTTTAGAAATCGCGTCGAGGCGACAGTTATAGTGTTATAGCTTTAGAATGGCTGTATTTATGGTGTTCTGTATCTGATCCAAGAAATGGAGGTAGTAAATCCCTTATATAAAATAAATCCATGGTTTAATTGATTAATCATATTAGTTAGATCAATAGTAATCAAAGCTTTTAACATAATTTATGAATTTACATATAGGTTATATCATAAATAAACCCCAACCAAAACAAAACACTCTTATATTATCTGTGCCTGACAAAAGGCAACTAATAAAAATATCAAACAACAACATCAATAACATATAAAATTGTAAAGTATATTTTTCAAAATGGACTATATCTAAATTAATATTCACAGCATCCGCGTTGCATTGTACCGATATGATATTAATTCTGATTTATTTCGTGATCCCAACTTCATACTGGGTTTTCACATTGAAGTATGCGATATTGACTATTGCTTTGTTACGTGTAGATAGTATTTGATGAATAACTATTTTTTGTCGTACTTCTTTCAGCCAAAATATTGTGAATCAAATCTTATTTAACTATGCACTGAACATACAGTTTAAGGGTAATATTTAATGAATATGTACAGTTTGATCGTATTTATTCAACATCATATCATTTTACTTTCGTCCACATATCAGAACTAATACTCAAGTTCCTGTATAGTTCCCAGACATTGAACTTTACAAAACATGAAACTTCAGTGTAGTACTAAACTTTGTCTAATATTAATGGGGTTCAAGAAACAAAACATGGCACAAAACCATTAAAACCCAGTATTTATGTGTGTACACTACTATTAATTTCAATTTTAATATTTTCTGGCCGCTCATATTCAATTGAAATAAATTTAAAATATGCACTAGTCGTATTATCCCGGTATTAACGACGATTTAAATGTTCAATTTTATTATCAAGGCTCGTTAAGGATGCGGACACATGAAACCGAACTCTTTACAAATTTACGATTTCATTAACCGCCACTCATTACACGGAAAATCATCATTAGCGGAGTATTGTTAATGCCGATGGCGATTAATTTCCCATTTCCCGAATGCCGAATGCTTAGTAAGATATTTTTCGTTTTGCACACCATTCGAATTGTTTAATACATTCGATTTACGAATAATTATTGTGGTTGGTTGTTATGGTAGGATTATATGTATTTTCACTAATTGATTGCCACCACGGTAATAATTTATTGTATTTGATTTTACGAAAGTTTGAATAGGTCTTATAACGATGTTAGTGGTTTCTGTAATAATTATTCACAACAATATTAACGCTACTAAACACATGCATACAAACTTGTCGCAAAATTAGAGAGATTAGTTGAAATCGTTATAATACACTAGATAAGCCGGAGAGCACGTTGAGCAGTTGGTCCTGCGCCTGATCTCCCCCCAGTCGTGTCGGTTTGCTGTTATATCGGACTAAGGGTGTGAGGTAGTACAGTGCATCTGTTTTTGCGCACACTTTTGTACTCTGTAAAATTGGTTTGACCTCATTAATAATACATCAGCTAACATTATAACCAAACTTAATCAATAAGTCGTCAATTTTCAACATTTTGCCAAAACACTTCAACATTGCATTCTAAAAGCAGAGAAAAATGTAAAATAGTTTTTATATATTTACAAATTCTATAACTGGTTTAATAGATTTGCTGTGCTCTTATTTATGAACAAAAAAGCATGTATTTTTATAAAATTCTTTTGTTTCAGTTGCCTGAGCCCGCGTTCTGCGTATTTCTACGAATTCCCACCCAGCGGTGAGTACTTTTATAAAATTAAATACCGTAGCTGTTTTCTTGAAACTTTACGGATTAAGAATCTTTATATTTTGGCTTATAATAAAATACCTTTCGCTTACGAATAAATAAACGGTTAACATGTTAAACATCTTTCAAGAATTTCTTCCGTACTTTGTACAATGTAATTTGCGCTTACTGTTTCGCGAGTTACACTGACCTTATTCGCAATATCCTTCGAAAAGGTCAAGTGCGTGGAATTCATATGTTTAACAATATGAAGCAAAATAAGATTGATACAATTAGTTCACAACACATGGTTTTCTGTTTGTTTGTCTGTATTATTAATATGTGTGGGTTTGAGTACATATGAATATCTGCATTATTATTAATTATTTGAAGTATTAGATTGTATACCAACATATTGACTTACATTTCCGCAAGAAACCCAATGATTATAAAACACATTCCTCTATAATTAAGGAGGACAATTATATTTGAAGTGTATGAAAGCCCGACAAATTTTTCTCAAACAATAGATATTAAACTTATAAAGAATATTACATTTTTAACAATGTTCTAAACCTATGATTAATTAAGGCTGACTCTATTTGAAGTGACCCTGGGAACCGCTTCATTTCCTGTACCTATGCTTCTTTTGTAATTTAATGAAAAGGCATTAACTTCGCAAATCAAATGGAAAGAAAACATTGTGTGGGCTTTATTAAAGTAAAACGTTTTAAATTTAAACCTTAGCAAATACTGGATAAAGAGAGAGAGGACTAAAATAATAGAATGGAAAGAACGACGGTATTATGCCCAATGACTTATAGAAATGTCAGTCGCAATTTGCGACAGAGCTCATGTGTAATTTTTTGAATAAAAAGATCGAGATTACTTTATTTTCCTGTGTCTAAAGAAAAGAAAAAAATGTCTTAGTATTTCGCACAAAAAATCCAAATAAACTTGATACACCAACCTTCTTTCATTATATTTCACGTCACTTAGCGCTATATTAACAAGTTCATTATAAATTCTTAGAAAACACGCGATTGAAGGCGAAGAAAAACCTAAAATATGCTAAGCACTTAAAAGCTTGATTTATTAACTTCTGATGTTATTATGTCTAGCCAGACGTGTCGTGACTCGCCTTTTTGTTAAACCTAATTCGTATTTAAAAAGCAATTGAGAAACTGTAAATAGCTTTAAGTAATGTCACCTTGACGATTGATATAACATGGTTTATCACAAAATTAATAGGTACCCTAATTATTTTTCAATGTTACTAAAATACATTATACTAAAACTAAACTTTTTAAGTTATTTTAAGGATCGCCATCTATTATTTAAGATACTCATATACAGCGTATCTCATAAAGTGTGTGTATATGAATAGCGTACTCTATGCCGACCCCTTTAGGGGGATACAGGACACTTATATTGGGCCAACTATGTGGTCTTGTAGTCGCGAACGTGAGAACTGAATTTAAAATCCCGAGTCAGTCGCTGATACCTATGGGATTTGGTTAGGAAATTATTTGTCTTCTAGTTTGTATTTCGTTTTGGACATTGTCAGTATGACAGTATCTAAATGTTCATCACGAAATGATTATTGTTTGTCAGCTCCCGTTAAATAAAGGTAATACAAGAGTACCCAGTACTTCACATTCAATAAATACTAGGTACATTGTTAGTTACTTCGTATTCAGACTGCCTTCACGCGAACTGCTTACAGTTCCCAGACAGCTTATGTTATGAATACTGTTTGTAGAAACCTCATAATCGGTATTTGATTTGCTCATTCAGTATTCACAACCACTGTATTAACAATACTTAAGTCTTGTCTGAACATTAACAGAAAACTAAGGGCTTATTTTAACACCTTCAATTAAGTTCTAATTAAATTACTTGCCGGGTTATTTCAAACAAATTCTGTTCTGTTTTGAAATTGTACTCCTATACCAACTATGGTCATTGGAAACTCCTGACAAAACAATTGAGTCTACACTAATCAAAATGTATAAGCAAAGTTAACGATGAGCAGTATTGCTTTTTCCATAGGTGATTAGAGTGGCAAAAACTGTCAGCGTCATAAAAATCTAAAATAAAGGCGCTCTATAATATCAATCTGACTTTTGCTCATTTACACAAGCAAGTACAGTACAGTTGTACAAGCAGTAAATACAGCGGATTTTTTAGCGTCAGCCTTTAATATCGTATAGTTTCCTCAGATAACTGCCTCGGAACTGCGAAGAAGAAAGTGACGACGTTCTCAAGACTGCTCCGAGGGTTGAAGTCACATAGGAAAGAGAAGCACGGTTCATGTTCGCCGAAGCACACGCATAGCCCGCGACAGGTGCTGCCACCCCAACGGGTAAGTAGTGTGTCCGCACCCTTATTTTAGAACTATAAATAATGTTTTATTTGTGTTTTGTTTGATGATTGCTGATAGTGTGTTACTAATTCCTTGTTTCAACTACGAGTAACAAGGATATCTAATTTTAATTTAGATTAGGTATTGTGTGTGTGTTTTATGCTTTCAGTAACCTCTTTGATTAGTTATAATTTTGTGTATGAGTTCGCCGGCTCTAACCAATTTCTACTTATGTAAGAACTCAAAAAAGTTATAATTAAAGTGCAAATATATTTTTTAATGTTTACTACCCTTACAGATATTTAATAAAACGTATTACAAAAAACGGTCTAAAAGTTGACTCGACATAAAAAAATATACCTACCTACTCTAATAGCCAATTTCGAATGTGTTGCAAGCCCAACAGTTTTAATAACATACGTTTTGGGGTTTTAAAGGTACACACAATTTCACAAAAACCAATTGGACACGTGTGTGAAGTGAGCATCTCAAGTGTTAGCATCTCACAATTAAACTTATGAAAACGTGGCATCCAGCATAGTTCTACAGTTCTTGATTAGTTTTAACAATAGTTCTATCGATTAAGTTATAAAAAAATCGATGTAAAAAAATGAGATGCTAACTTCGCAAATCCATTTCAGCATCTCATCGGAATCCGAGAGAGAAACAACAAAGGAGGCGATATCCGTTGAGTTCTATGTTTAAAATAAGTTTTAACAATAGTTCTGTCGATTTTAATTTAAAATTATTTATTTTTTAATGAGAAGTGTGAGCTGCTGCCCCTATTTTGAAAGTTCTGGGCCCAAAACTATTTTTAAACTAAAGACAGTATCACGATACGTCTAAATCAAAAGAGTTCTGTTCTCTTGTGTACTTAGAATTTTTTTTATAAATTATTTAGTGAAAAAAATTTAAACAAGTGTGAGATGCTGACCTTTTTTTTAAAGTTCTCGGGCCAAAACTATGTTTGAACGATAGATACAATTACGATACGTCTAAATCCAAAGAGTTCTGTTCTCTAGTGTACTTAGAAAAAATTTAATAAATTATTTAGTGAAAAAAAATTAAACAAGTGTGAGATGCTGACCTTTTTTTAAAAGTTCTGGGGCCAAAACTATATTTGAACGATAGATACAATCACGATACGTCTAAATCCAAAGAGTTCTGTTTTATAGTGTACTTAGAAAAAATTTAATAAATTATTTAGTGAAAAAAATTTAAATAAGTGTGAGATGCTGACCTTTTTTTCAAAGTTCTGGGGCCAAAACTATATTTGAACGATAGATACAATCACGATACGTCTAAATCCAAGGAGTTCCGTTCTATGGTATACTTAGAAAAAAAATTATAAATTATTAAGTGGAAAAAATGTAAACAAGTGTGAGATGCTGACCTTTTTTTTAAAGTTCTGGGGCCAAAACTATATTTGAACGATAGATAAAATTACGATACGTCTAAATCCAAAGAGTTCTGTTCTATAGTGTACTTAGATTTTTTTTTATAAATTATTTAGTGAAAAAAATTTAAACAAGTGTGAGATGCTGGCCTTTTATTTAAAGGTTTGGGGCTAAAACTGTATTGAAACGATAGATACAATCACGATACGTCTAAATCCAAAGAGTTCTGTTCTAAAGTGTACTTAGAAAAAATTTAATAAATTATTTAGTGAAAAAAAATTAAACAAGTGTGAGATGCTGACCTTTTTTTTAAAGTTCTTGGGCCAAAACTATATTTGAACGATAGATACAATCACGATACGTCTTAATTGAAAGAGTTCCGTTCTATAGTATACTTAGAAAAAAAATAATAAATTATTTAGTGAAAAAAATTTAAACAAGTGTGAGATGCTGACCTTTTTTTCAAAGTTCTGGGGCCAAAACTATATTTGAACGATAGATACAATCACGATACGTCTAAATCCAAGGAGTTCCGTTCTATGGTATACTTAGAAAAAAATTAATAAATTATTAAGTGAAAAATTTTTAAACAAGTGTGAGATGCTGACCTTTTTTTTAAAGTTCTGGGGCCAAAACTATATTTGAACGATAGATACAATCACGATACGTCTTAATTGAAAAAGTTCCGTTCTATAGTATACTTAGAAAAAAATTAATAAATTATTTAGTGAAAAAAATTTAAACAAGTGTGAGATGCTGACCTTTTTTTCAAAGTTCTGGGGCCAAAACTATATTTGAACGATAGATACAATCACGATACGTCTAAATCCAAGGAGTTCCGTTCTATGGTATACTTAGAAAAAAATTAATAAATTATTAAGTGAAAAATTTTTAAACAAGTGTGAGATGCTGACCTTTTTTTTAAAGTTCTGGGGCCAAAACTATATTTGAACGATAGATACAATCACGATACGTCTAAATCCAAAGAGTTCTGTTCTATAGTGTACTAAGAAAAAATTTAATAAATTATTTAGTGAAAAAAATTTAAACAAGTGTGAGATGCTGACCTTTTTTTCAAAGTTCTGGGGCCAAAACTATATTTGAACGATAGATACATTTGCGATACGTCTAAATCCAAAGAGTTCTGTTCTCTAGTGTACTTAGAAAAAATTTAATAAATTATTTAGTGAAAAAAATTAAACAAGTGTGAGATGCTGACCTTTTTTTCAAAGTGCTGGGGCCAAAACTATATTTGAACGATAGCTACAATCACGATACATCTAAATCCAAAGAGTTCTGTTCTATAGTGTACTTAGAAAAAAATTAATAAATTATTTAGTGAAAAAAATTTAAACAAGTGTGAGATGCTGACCTTTTTTTTAAAGTTCTTGGGCCAAACATTATTTGAGCGATAGATACAATCACGATTCGTCTAAATCCAAAGAGTTCTGTTCTCTAGTGTACTTAGAATTTTTTTTATAAATTATTTAGTGAAAAAAATGTAAACAAGTGTGAGATGCTGACCTTTTTTTCAAAGTTCTGGGGCCAATACTATATTTGAACGATAGATACAATCATTATACGTCTAAATCCAAGGAGTTCCGTTCTATAGTATACTTAGAAAAAATTTGATAAATTATTAAGTAAAAAAAATTTAAACAAATGTGAGATGCTGACCTTTTATTGAAAGTTTTAGGGCTAAAACTGTATTTAAACGATTGATACAATCACGATTCGTCTAAATCCAAAGAATTCTGTTCTCTAGTGTACTTAGAATTTTTTTTATAAATTATTTAGTGAAAAAAATGTAAACAAGTGTGAGATGCTGACCTTTTTTTTAAAGTTCTGGGGCCAAAACTATATTTGAACGATAGATACAATCACGATACGTCTAAATCCAAGGAGTTCCGTTCTATGGTATACTTAGAAAAAAATTAATAAATTATTTAGTGAAAAAATTTTAAACAAGTGTGAGATGCTGACCTTTTTTTTAAAGTTCTGGGGCCAAAACTTTATTTGAGCGATAGATACAATTACGATACGTCTAAATTTAAGGAGTTCCGTTCTATAGTATACTTAGAAAAAATTTAATAAATTATTAAGTGAAAAAAAAATAAACAAATGTGAGATGCTGACCTTTTATTTAAAGTATTGGGTCTAAAACTGTGTTTAAAGGATAGATACAATCACGATTCGTCTAAATCCAAAGAGTTCTGTTCTCTAGTGTACTTAGAATTATTTTATAAATTATTTAGTGAAAAAAATGTAAACAAGTGTGAGATGCTGACCTTTTTTTTAAAGTTCTGGGGCCAAAACTATATTTGAACGATAGCTACAATCACGATACGTCTAAATCCTAAGAGTTCTGTTCTTTAGTGTACTTAGAATTTTTTTTATAAATTATTTAGTGAAAAAAATTTAAACAAGTGTGAGATGCTGGCCTTTTTTTTAAAGGTTTGGGGCTAAAACTGTATTGAAACGATAGAAACAATCACGATACGTCTAAATCCAAAGAGTTCTGTTCTAAAGTGTACTTAGAAAAAATTTAATAAATTATTTAGTGAAAAAAAATTAAACAAGTGTGAGATGCTGACCTTTTTTTTTAAGTTCTGGGGCCAAAACTATATTTGAACGATAGATGCAATCACGATACGTCTTAATTTAAAGAGTTCCGTTCTATAGTATACTTAGAAAAAAATTAATAAATTATTTAGTGAAAAAAATGTAAACAAGTGTGAGATGCTGACCTTTTTTTTTAAGTTCTGGGGCTAAAACTATATTTGAACGATAGCTACAATCACGATACGTCTAAATCCAAAGAGTTCTGTTCTCTAGTGTACTTAGAATTTTTTTTATAAATTATTTAGTGAAAAAAATGTAAACAAGTGTGAGATGCTGACCTTTTTTTCAAAGTTCTGGGGCCAATACTATATTTGAACGATAGATACAATCATTATACGTCTAAATCCAAGGAGTTCCGTTCTATAGTATACTTAGAAAAAATTTGATAAATTATTAAGTAAAAAAAATTTAAACAAATGTGAGATGCTGACCTTTTATTGAAAGTTTTAGGGCTAAAACTGTATTTAAACGATTGATACAATCACGATTCGTCTAAATCCAAAGAATTCTGTTCTCTAGTGTACTTAGAATTTTTTTTATAAATTATTTAGTGAAAAAAATGTAAACAAGTGTGAGATGCTGACCTTTTTTTTAAAGTTCTGGGGCCAAAACTATATTTGAACGATAGATACAATCACGATACGTCTAAATCCAAGGAGTTCCGTTCTATGGTATACTTAGAAAAAAATTAATAAATTATTTAGTGAAAAAATTTTAAACAAGTGTGAGATGCTGACCTTTTTTTTAAAGTTCTGGGGCCAAAACTTTATTTGAGCGATAGATACAATTACGATACGTCTAAATTTAAGGAGTTCCGTTCTATAGTATACTTAGAAAAAATTTAATAAATTATTAAGTGAAAAAAAAATAAACAAATGTGAGATGCTGACCTTTTATTTAAAGTATTGGGTCTAAAACTGTGTTTAAAGGATAGATACAATCACGATTCGTCTAAATCCAAAGAGTTCTGTTCTCTAGTGTACTTAGAATTATTTTATAAATTATTTAGTGAAAAAAATGTAAACAAGTGTGAGATGCTGACCTTTTTTTTAAAGTTCTGGGGCCAAAACTATATTTGAACGATAGCTACAATCACGATACGTCTAAATCCTAAGAGTTCTGTTCTTTAGTGTACTTAGAATTTTTTTTATAAATTATTTAGTGAAAAAAATTTAAACAAGTGTGAGATGCTGGCCTTTTTTTTAAAGGTTTGGGGCTAAAACTGTATTGAAACGATAGAAACAATCACGATACGTCTAAATCCAAAGAGTTCTGTTCTAAAGTGTACTTAGAAAAAATTTAATAAATTATTTAGTGAAAAAAAATTAAACAAGTGTGAGATGCTGACCTTTTTTTTTAAGTTCTGGGGCCAAAACTATATTTGAACGATAGATGCAATCACGATACGTCTTAATTTAAAGAGTTCCGTTCTATAGTATACTTAGAAAAAAATTAATAAATTATTTAGTGAAAAAAATGTAAACAAGTGTGAGATGCTGACCTTTTTTTTTAAGTTCTGGGGCTAAAACTATATTTGAACGATAGCTACAATCACGATACGTCTAAATCCAAAGAGTTCTGTTCTTTAGTGTACTTAGAATTTTTTTTATAAATTTTTTAGTGAAAAAAATGTAAACAAGTGTGAGATGCTGACCTTTTTTTTAAAGTTCTGGGGCCAAAACTATATTTGAACGATAGATACAATCACGATACGTCTAAATCCAAAGAGTTCTGTTCTATAGTGTACTTAGAAAAAATTTAATAAATTATGAAGTGAAAAAAATTTAAACAAGTGTGAGATGCTGACCTTTTTTTTAAAGTTCTAGGGCCAAAACTTTATTTGAGCGATAGATACAATCACGATACGTCTAAATTCAAGGAGTTACGTTCTATAGTGTACTTAGAATTGTTTTCATAAATTATTTAGTGAAAAAAATTTAAACAATTGTGAGATGCTGACCTTTTTTTTAAAGTTCTGGGGCCAAAACTTTATTTGAGCGATAGATACAATCACGATACGTCTAAATCCAAGGAGTTCCTTTCTATAGTATACTTAGAAAAAAAATAATAAATTATTAAGTGAAAAAAATTTAAACAAGTGTGAGATGCTGACCTTTTTTTTAAAGTTCTGGGGCCAAAACTATATTTGAACGATAGCTACAATCACGATACGTCTAAATCCAAAGAGTTCTGTTCTATAGTGTACTTAGAAAAAAATTAATAAATTATTAAGTGAAAAAAATTTAAACAAGTGTGAGATGCTGACCTTTTTCTCCGACCGTTTTTTAAGTCATAATAAAAAAAACTCTGTTGTTCAGCACTCTTGAAATTTTTGAAATAATTTCTATACTTAGTGAAAAAATAAAACAAGTGTGCGATACTAGCCTTTTTCTTAAATTCTGGGCTCTTAATTATATTCAAATGATATTTCCCACTATTAGCATTACTTGGAACCAACGGCAAGGACGCGGTAGCATTTGGCTCCACATTTTTGTCAAAATGATTTAATTTTAGTTTTTTTGTTAATTTTTTATGAATTAGCTTTTAGGATTAAATTTTTATGATTTTGTTGATTTAATTATAATGTCGTTTGTCCTTCATTCACGATTGTTCCTTTTGTTCATAAACTTTTTTTTTATTAATATTTTATTTTTATTTTTACATATTATAGTTATTTTTATAATTTTGTTGATTAAATCGTTTTTTTTATTTTTTTTTAGATTTTGTTTATTTGATTAAACTGTAATTTTTGCTTAAATAAAAGGTCAGCATCTCACACTTGTTTAAACTTTTTCACTTAATAATTTATTCAATTTATTCTAAGTCTACTATAGAACGGAACTCCTTGGATTTAGACGTATCGTGATTGTATCTATCGCTCAAATAATGTTTGGCCCAAGAACTTTAAAAAAAAGGTCAGCATCTCACACTTGTTTAATTTTTTTTTACTAAATAATTTATAAAAAAAATTCTAAGTTCACTAGAGAACAGAACTCTTTGGATTTAGACGTATCGTGATTGTTTCTATCGTTTCAATACAGTTTTAGCCCCAAACCTTTAAATAAAAGACCAGCATCTCACACTTGTTTAAATTTTTTTCACTAAATAATTTATAAAAAAAAACTAAGTACACTATAGAACAGAACTCTTTGGATTTAGACGTATCGTAATTGTATCTATTGTTCAAATATAGTTTTGGCCCCAGAAATTTGAAAAAAAGGTCAGCATCTCACACTTGTTTAAATTTTTTTCACTTAATAATTTATTAATTTTTTTCTAATTATACTATAGAACGGAACTCCTTGAATTTAGACGTATCGTGATTGTATCTATCGCTCAAATAATGTTTGGCCCAAGAACTTTAAAAAAAAGGTCAGCATCTCACACTTGTTTAAATTTTTTTCACTAAATAATTTATAAAAAAAATTCTAAGTTCACTAGAGAACAGAACTCTTTGGATTTAGACGTATCGTGATTGTTTCTATCGTTTCAATACAGTTTTAGCCCCAAACCTTTAAATAAAAGACCAGCATCTCACACTTGTTTAAATTTTTTTCACTAAATAATTTATAAAAAAAAACTAAGTACACTATAGAACAGAACTCTTTGGATTTAGACGTATCGTAATTGTATCTATTGTTCAAATATAGTTTTGGCCCCAGAAATTTGAAAAAAAGGTCAGCATCTCACACTTGTTTAAATTTTTTTCACTTAATAATTTATTAATTTTTTTCTAATTATACTATAGAACGGAACTCCTTGAATTTAGACGTATCGTGATTGTATCTATCGCTCAAATAATGTTTGGCCCAAGAACTTTAAAAAAAAGGTCAGCATCTCACACTTGTTTAAATTTTTTTCACTAAATAATTTATTAATTTTTTTCTAAGTACACTATAGAACAGAACTCTTTGGATTTAGATGTATCGTGATTGTAGCTATCGTTCAAATATAGTTTTGGCCCCAGCACTTTGAAAAAAAGGTCAGCATCTCACACTTGTTTAATTTTTTTTCACTAAATAATTTATTAAATTTTTTCTAAGTACACTAGAGAACAGAACTCTTTGGATTTAGACGTATCGCAAATGTATCTATCGTTCAAATATAGTTTTGGCCCGAGAACTTTAAAAAAAAGGTCAGCATCTCACACTTGTTTAAATTTTTGTCACTTAATAATTTTTTAAATTTTTTCTAATTATACTATAGAACGGAACTCCTTGAATTTAGACGTATCGTGATTGTATCTATCGCTCAAATAATGTTTGGCCCAAGAACTTTAAAAAAAAGGTCAGCATCTCACACTTGTTTAAATTTTTTTCACTAAATAATTTATTAAATTTTTTCTAAGTACACTATAGAACAGAACTCTTTGGATTTAGATGTATCGTGATTGTAGCTATCGTTAAAATATAGTTTTGGCCCCAGCACTTTGAAAAAAAGGTCAGCATCTCACACTTGTTTAATTTTTTTTCACTAAATAATTTATTAAATTTTTTCTAAGTACACTAGAGAACAGAACTCTTTGGATTTAGACGTATCGCAAATGTATCTATCGTTCAAATATAGTTTTGGCCCGAGAACTTTAAAAAAAAGGTCAGCATCTCACACTTGTTTAAATTTTTTTCACTAAATAATTTATAAAAAAAAATCTAAGTACACTTTAGAACAGAACTCTTTGGATTTAGACGTATCGTGATTGTATCTATCGTTTCAATACAGTTTTAGCCCCAAACCTTTAAATAAAAGGCCAGCATCTCACACTTGTTTAATTTTTTTTCACTAAATAATTTATAAAAAAAAAACTAAGTACACTATAGAACAGAACTCTTTGGATTTAGACGTATCGTAATTGTATCTATCGTTCAAATATAGTTTTGGCCCCAGAACTTTGAAAAAAAGGTCATTATCTCACACTTGTTTAATTTTTTTCACTTAATAATTTTTAAATTTTTTTCTAAGTATACCATAGAACGGAACTCCTTGGATTTAGACGTATCATGATTGTATCTATCGTTCAAATATAGTTTTGGCCCCAGAACTTTGAAAAAAAGGTCAGCATCTCACACTTGTTTAAATTTTTTTCACTAAATAATTTATTAAATTTTTTCTAAGTACTCTATAAAACAGAACTCTTTGGATTTAGACGTATCGCAATTGTATCTATCGTTCAAATATAGTTTTGGCCCCAGCACTTTGAAAAAAAGGTCAGCATCTCACACTTGTTTAATTTTTTTTCACTAAATAATTTATTAAATTTTTTCTTAGTACACTAGAGAACAGAACTCTTTGGATTTAGACGTATCGCAAATGTATCTATCGTTCAAATATAGTTTTGGCCCGAGAACTTTAAAAAAAAGGTCAGCATCTCACACTTGTTTAAATTTTTTTCACTAAATAATTTATAAAAAAAATTCTAAGTTCACTAGAGAACAGAACTCTTTGGATTTAGACGTATCGTGATTGTTTCTATCGTTTCAATACAGTTTTAGCCCCAAACCTTTAAATAAAAGACCAGCATCTCACACTTGTTTAAATTTTTTTCACTAAATAATTTATAAAAAAAAAACTAAGTACACTATAGAACAGAACTCTTTGGATTTAGACGTTTCGTAATTGTATCTATCGTTCAAATATAGTTTTGGCCCCAGAACTTTGAAAAAAAGGTCAGCATCTCACACTTGTTTAAATTTTTTTCACTTAATAATTTATTAATTTTTTTCTAAGTATACCATAGAACGGAACTCTTTGGATTTAGACGTATCGTGATTGTATCTATCGTTCAAATATAGTTTTGGCCCCAGAACTTTGAAAAAAAGGTCAGCATCTCACACTTGTTTAAATTTTTTTCACTAAATAATTTATTAAATTTTTTCTTAGTACACTATAGAACAGAACTCTTTGGATTTAGACGTATCGTGATTGTATCTATCGTTCAAATATAGTTTTGGCCCCAGAACTTTAAAAAAAAGGTCAGCATCTCACACTTGTTTAAAAATTTTTCACTTAATAATTTATTAATTTTTTTCTAAGTATACCA
Organism: Abrostola tripartita; assembly: GCA_905340225.1. Classification (NCBI taxonomy): domain Eukaryota; kingdom Metazoa; phylum Arthropoda; class Insecta; order Lepidoptera; family Noctuidae; genus Abrostola; species Abrostola tripartita. The sequence continues at coordinate 7,514,806 of HG996494.1, forward strand.
TAGAACGGAACTCCTTGGATTTAGACGTATCGTGATTGTATCTATCGTTCAAATATAGTTTTGGCCCCAGAACTTTGAAAAAAAGGTCAGCATCTCACACTTGTTTAAATTTTTTTCACTAAATAATTTATTAATTTTTTTCTAAGTATACTATAGAACGGAACTCTTTTAATTAAGACGTATCGTGATTGTATCTATCGTTCAAATATAGTTTTGGCCCAAGAACTTTAAAAAAAAGGTCAGCATCTCACACTTGTTTAATTTTTTTTCACTAAATAATTTATTAAATTTTTTCTAAGTACATTTTAGAACAGAACTCTTTGGATTTAGACGTATCGTGATTGTATCTATCGTTTCAATACAGTTTTAGCCCCAAACCTTTAAATAAAAGGCCAGCATCTCACACTTGTTTAAATTTTTTTCACTAAATAATTTATAAAAAAAAATCTAAGTACACTATAGAACAGAACTCTTTGGATTTAGACGTATCGTAATTTTATCTATCGTTCAAATATAGTTTTGGCCCCAGAACTTTAAAAAAAAGGTCAGCATCTCACACTTGTTTACATTTTTTTCACTTAATAATTTATAATTTTTTTTCTAAGTATACCATAGAACGGAACTCCTTGGATTTAGACGTATCGTGATTGTATCTATCGTTCAAATATAGTTTTGGCCCCAGAACTTTGAAAAAAAGGTCAGCATCTCACACTTATTTAAATTTTTTTCACTAAATAATTTATTAAATTTTTTCTAAGTACACTATAAAACAGAACTCTTTGGATTTAGACGTATCGTGATTGTATCTATCGTTCAAATATAGTTTTGGCCCCAGAACTTTGAAAAAAAGGTCAGCATCTCACACTTGTTTACATTTTTTTCACTAAATAATTTATAAAAAAAATTCTAAGTTCACTAGAGAACAGAACTCTTTGGATTTAGACGTATCGTGATTGTATCTATCGTTCAAATATAGTTTCGGCCCCAGAACTTTTAAAAAAAGGTCAGCATCTCACACTTGTTTAATTTTTTTTCACTAAATAATTTATTAAATTTTTTCTAAGTACACTAGAGAACAGAACTCTTTGGATTTAGACGTATCGTAATTGTATCTATCGTTCAAACATAGTTTTGGCCCGAGAACTTTAAAAAAAAGGTCAGCATCTCACACTTGTTTAAAATTTTTTCACTAAATAATTTATAAAAAAAATTCTAAGTACACAAGAGAACAGAACTCTTTTGATTTAGACGTATCGTGATACTGTCTTTAGTTTAAAAATAGTTTTGGGCCCAGAACTTTCAAAATAGGGGCAGCAGCTCACACTTCTCATTAAAAAATAAATAATTTTAAATTAAAATCGACAGAACTATTGTTAAAACTTATTTTAAACATAGAACTCAACGGATATCGCCTCCTTTGTTGTTTCTCTCTCGGATTCCGATGAGATGCTGAAATGGATTTGCGAAGTTAGCATCTCATTTTTTTACATCGATTTTTTTATAACTTAATCGATAGAACTATTGTTAAAACTAATCAAGAACTGTAGAACTATGCTGGATGCCACGTTTTCATAAGTTTAATTGTGAGATGCTAACACTTGAGATGCTCACTTCACACGCGAAATATTTTTTATCCCTACAATATTTTTATCATTTCATGCGTACTCGGCTTAATGAAATTATTATTTCTCTTTAAGCTAAAAAATATATTTGTAGGGACGTCATTATTTTATGCCATGGGTTTTAGATACCAGACAGTATTTAAAACAAAGAAAAAAAAGTAATATTTGTATTTATATTTATTGGTCTTTCTAAGCCGCTTTGTAAGTTAGGCGTTAATAATCGCTATCGATCAAAGAGAGTTGCACCTATTTTATTTTCTCCAATGCAGTAATTACTGGCTATTTTTATTCTAGCCCTGTCATTTATACCCTACTTAATTTTATCGTTCTGTTCTTACCCTATTAATATTTCTACGTCAACTAAGTATAATGGGCGCATAGTGTACAGTTCATGACATTTGCGTGGGTGCTGCTGCTATTATGCTGCGAAATGTAGGTACAGTCAAATTGTCACTTAACAACCAACAGTTGGTATACAGTTTAATTAAAATCACTGTCTTAATAGCGGTCACACATTTCTAATTGAACACACATATAAAGTTTGTGACGTACGTTTAGATATGTGACGTCAGAATCACACAAATTTGTAATAAGGTCCTCATGAAGAACAATTATAATACAAATTCTGTAGTTTTAATGCCTTAATTATGAGTAATACATGTACAAAATTTAATACCTACCTACAGCAGGCAATCACTGTAATTACTGTAATATCCCTTCAGTATTGCTCGTTATGGCGGTCTATGGGGGAGCCATGTTCAGTAATTAATATCGATACATAACTCCATAACGTTGGGGCAAATCAGCACAAATTACAAATGATACGACATCAAAACTGTAAAGTCTATAATTAGGTACGAATTATTCACGGTTTTTTATTTTGGTTATGTTAGGTTCGTAATAAGGTTTGTAATACAAAAGGTTTTTTCTATCAAATTCCAAATAGGATCAGTTTTTAATTACCAGGTTTTAATATGATATTTGGTATTGGTATTGGGTGGTAGGTTAGTCAAAAACTTTAACTTGCTAAATAATCACTAACTGAATTTATCAAAATAAATAACAAGACTGTTAGTTCCACCAGGCATCCTGTTAGTTTGAGTAATGGCTTATGTAACTTTAGGAGGTTTTAAAAAATACCAAATTAATTATTTCCTGACTATCCGAAGAAAGCTTATGTAAGAAATGTCTACCTACATAATACATTATGAAGTGCTCGGTAAGAGTCGAGGGCTTAAATTTTTTTTTCGGTTCATTGCATGTACAGTTCAATTTTTTAATCAAAAGTGAAACAGTAAACTTATTAAAACAGGCTTGTAAACAGAAACATGTTGAGTACAAACTTCAGCGCGGTTATTTGTGGTCGGTACATTAAAGAGAATTGTATATCGTACAAATACTGTCGATGGTACTTAAACTGTTCATAAATGTCCCGTATACGAACAAATTGGATCGATAACAATTCTTCGACAAATTCGACAACGTCCCACAAGTGTCGACGCCTATTGTTGAGGGTTTCTCGTTAGTAACAACAACTGTTTGTAACCGAATCTTAGTTTGAGTATGTACTCGCTGACGGCGCGGCGTCTGTCTCTCGTTTTTTCATACATTCCTTTTTGCTACCCCCCCATGCACCATTATGTGGATCCGGCGCGACGCCGGTACGCCTTTGACATGCACTCCGAGCAATTAGTATGACGCGTCATATGTACTCACGTAGGTACCTACAATACGTACTAGCGACGCTTAATTTTTTTTAATGTTTTCGTATTTTCGGGTTTTAAAAGTTTGGCGCAAGTTTTAATGAGGCAGTTCATAATATGATTTATTTTTGTGATTTTAATGAATGCTGTTTAGTTGGGGATAACCAATACAAGTATACGCATTATAGTTGACAAATGTATTGTAAAGAAAAAGAATAATTATTAAGCTACTATTTTATTATTTACATTTATAGCAATCCTGCCAAACGTAACGATAAAGATTATTGTAGAAAAACGTGGTAGTAATCAGTATCACATCGTTCCTACTAAAGCAGCTTATTACAAAACTGACATGCCATTAGAAAAACACCATGTCAGTCGTTGACAAAATCATATAAGTGGTAGGCTAGAGCAATGACTAGAAAATTCCACGACACGCCAATAACATGCACATAGGAATACAAGCTTCGAATACGCAACTCATCTCAGCCAAATTAAGTGCTACATTTTTCCACGTCCACCTATATATTTATTAATCTCCAGACGGGGGAGGTGAAGTCTGAGGGAGGGTTGTACGTCACCGTATGCCTTTTGAGAAATGACGCCTGCCAAAGTTAAGTCGGTTGAGCCAAGCCAAGGCGGTGAGTTATGAACGTTTGTTGAGCCAACGGATAAAGGCCATTAGAGCCCCGGTATAATCCTTATCGGCCAAGTTGCACTTAGTCTTGTCAAAAGTTGCCTTTTTTCCGTTTATTGACCGAGCCGTGTCCAGCTGTGATTAGGGGATCAGAAATCAAAAGTGGATGAGTCTTATTTGTAATGCCCCCCGATAAGAACCCCGTTTCTTTAGAAAGTTTAATACTTCACAATGCTGTGATGATTGGTAGTCACGATATTACAAAATATAAAAGGAATGTTTATTTAATCCTTCTTGGTAAAACGAACCTTTTACAATATTTATGAAGTCTTCAAAATATTAAATCGATACTTAACTAATAATCTACAAAGTAAGATCACTTATTGTGTCTCTGTTCCATTACTGTAATATATTAAGTATTATATGAGAAACTTGGATATTTTGGAATAATCCTTTTCCTTAGTAAGTCAATCTATGGGAATTTTTCCAAGACTTTTCGGATTTGGACGTAATTTTCCGTGTCGTTAACTTTCCTACAAACCACTCCTACCAATAAAGAATTCCGGTATGAGTACGGTTACCATTGACTGCTCCTTTATGATAAAACTTAGGTGGGATATACTTTATAAATAGTTTTATACAAATGCTGATTACGAATATAATAAAACATAATTATAATATCGTTTCACCACTGAGTTTCTCATTTTCACATAGTTTAGCTATCGTACCATTATGATTCTATTTGTGTTAAAAATGTCAATAAATATTATGTTCCAGAAGTTCTGCACGCTCTAAAGCAGTTTATCAGAAATTTTACAAGAAAATCATACAAAAGTTACATTATATAACTATTGAGATGATTAGTATGTGTCGCTTTCATAAATCAGTTTAGCGATGGCAAGCAGCATTTCCTTTAAAATTAAGTCCAGCCAATTTTCACTGAAGTAAATTAAATTCTGCTTAGTCGCATGCCACGTCATCGCTCGGTGTTACGCCAGCTAAACCGCGATAAAATTTTATTATCTTTGTTGTTATTTTGCAGGATTAGAAATTTTACGGCCACTTTTAAAATATTTGATTAGGCACAATAGCACTCGTTAGGGTTTTACGTAGTAGAATAAAGTGAAAGTTAGAAATTGAATTTGTTTTTAGAAATAAACTACGTATTTTTAATGTTTTACTGAAATACTTGAGTCTTTATGCACAGAAAATTATTTCCGTATTTACGTTAAAAAAAAGTTTACATGAATTGTAATTATAGTAAGTTATTGTATAAAATATAAAAGAATTGCCTACTACATTCTATTATTTTATATTCTCTGGAATAGAATACTGAATATATTTTATTACTTTCCTAAAACGGTTACGAGATCCATAACGTATCGATATGCTGGAAATTGGTACTCGATATCGTAGTAACTTTTCACTTGACAGTTTTTAATTCGTGGTTCGTGCCAACGGGTGGAAAAACATTCAACTTATTGCGGCCAAAAGACTGTAAGCATTAATTTTATTTGGACGCCCACAAACTTATACGCTATATCGCGAATATAGTTTATCTTTAACAATATTAAAATAAAGGCAAGGCGGTTAAGCATATTATGGAGCTAAAAACAATTTAAGTACTTGTCATAAATGCAAGTCTTTCTCATATTAGTAGGTTTTCTTATACCTAGGTACTTTTATTATTATTTTAAATGTTCAAAATTTCTGACTACTTAATAAATTATTTTGCGATTTGGAAATAAAAATATATACCTACCTTTTGTTTTTTAAATAAGTGTTGGATAGGCTGGCCGTGTTTATAGAATAGATATAATTATAAGCCTACGTTAAGAACACAAAAATCAATTTTCGAAAGGCAAAGTTAGAATCATATAAGCCGGGCCTAACAGGCTTCCCGCACTATGCAAGGCTACCGCGGCCAATTAAATGAAAAAAATTCGTTAGTTAATCCTACAATAGCCTATGTTGTTGATTCCTTTATTCATAGTAGGTACTGCGCACTTCACATTGTGCAATCTGGTTGCCTAGTTGATTATTTTGTTTTCATATTGGCATGTTGCAATATCGCTGTGGTATAAAGCTTACAAGAGTTTTATTTTTAATGTTATTGGTTATAATGTAAATAAAAATGTTTGTAATCTAACGTTATTTACCCTACTTTTATTCCTGGGTGGGTAGGTACTGTGAGACACTTGCTTTATATAATTTTATATAGTGTTCATTATGTGACATTAAGATGGTTGAAAAATAAAAGTTGGGTTGCCTTGCCAATCCTTCGACAGCGTTTTGGAACCGTTCAAATTCTACGGTGCAATATATATTAGGTTTATTCCAAAATTTCTAAGAAAACAATAAAGTACGAAGTTATCATACTATTGGTTTCGCATAGCATTGGCACGTTGCCTTCGATACTTCTTGTGGGAGGTATTATTGGTCCATGTTTATGTGTATGGTTTGTTCTCTATGGAGGGTAATAAAACGTTATAGTTGCTCCACGGGCGCTTTTACCATTTCGACGACCGTAAATACGAGCATCTTGTACCGATAAACGCGTATTGCACGTTGCATTGTTGGACAATTTGGTACTATGGGATACAGTGTTTAGGCATCTGGTCTTGACTTACTAAAATAGACATCTTTCGATAAAATATTTACTTTTAAGTGAAGAGGGTTCTTTCTACGCCGCTACATGTATTTTTGTAGTTGTCTACATCGACTTTATTTCATAAAAATAATATTTTCAAAGTATTGGCAGTGTAAGGGCAAGAATAGGTACCTAAATCCAAAAAGTCATAAAATCTTTCACATAAATCCGACTGAAATAACTGTATTTCAAGATTCCTTCAAATCTTAAAGTTAAGTAACAAATAAGTATCGTTCAACCGAATTAAATTAAATTCCAACTATAAAACACGGAGTACGCAAATGAATCGTAAAAAGATTTTCATACAGAATAAATTAAAACTTTTCCGATATAATAGTTCAGAAGTATGAAAGTTAGGTGTCGTGAATAGGGCTACCAAACACTGATAGCAGCGGATAAAACATTCAGTGTCAAAATGGTCAATGGTCAAATATATTACGCTTTCTTATTAAGCTCCTTGAATTTGTATGTTTTATCATCTATTATAGTAGCTTTAATTTCCTCCACTATAAATTACTCTTTAATACTTTATATATCTTTGATGGCAAGAAAACTTCTAAGTATTTTTTTAATCTTATTACAATACAATAACGTTTATTTCGGACAATGTCCATATTTAGTTAGTAGCACAAACTCTTAAAATATTATTATTGCACGGACACCATGTGTGTTTTTAGACTGTTTCATTTTCAATCTATGTTCGAAAGCGTCATGACAACATTTTTAAGCCAAATCCTAGCCCGCTGTAAGTTCAAAACCAAATCATATTCTTGTTAATAAGTACTAACCTATGTATAAATTAGTAGCGACACGCCGTTTTCTCACACAAAGAGCAGACATTTTGTTTTTCGAAACAAAACAATAAAGTAGATTAGACCTAGCGTGCGGCAACCCTAGCTGCAGCACATTTATCAAGTTTACTGTTGTTATGTATTCAGAACCATTGTTTTTGACACAGATTACTTTCCTAGCACGTTTAGCTATGAAACTTGTATGCAAGTTTGTTACGAATATTTTTGCATTATTTAATGACTTGAATGTTTTGCCTACTTTGTGGGTAATGTTTCAAAGTTATTTCTGTTCTTACTTTTTTTTGGTGTCTCTAGACTGGTAGAAAAAGTATTGTTATATTGTATTGCTAGCAATATTCACTCATATGCTTGTTTAATCTACAGCTTTCAATTAGTTTCTCCCTTCCAACATTCATTGTGGATAAAATTAATTCATAATTCAATATCTATCAATGCTTGTCACCAATTATCGTGTCAACTGCAATACTATTTTTGTCTGCCAATCAATATTGAATTGTATTTCAATACAGTTAAGTTATTTATTTATTTGTGGTTCATGGTTAGATCAATCTGCCTCTCAAATCATGTTAGTGTCAAGTTAAATATTGATTGTGGCATTGATTTATTTCCCTGAATGGCATAAATTAATAGCAATTAAACTACTTGTGTATTCACCTTATCTGAGTCCATGAATACGATTCTAAAGTTAACTTTGCTGGGAGCTTCTTAGTAACTTAATGAGTATAATTGAGTGCCTACAAATTACTAAGAAGTATTATAACTTACAACCGGAGTAATTAAATTTTAGCTTTTAGTTGTGTCAGGTTTCATAACAACGTAAACATTAACCATTACATATTGGTAAAGAAATAAACATCTAATTAACGACATAATTAAAAAATGCTTACAAAATATGAACAATCATTTGTTTTCTAATCGGTTTGTTTAAACTCTTGTTCAATCTGAATACCTATGTTATTAACACTCGTTTCCTTAAGCGGTAACGTTAAATCGAAATTAAATCCGCACGTTAACTCTAACACAAATCGGTACGAAAACCATTAAGCCGTCAATAGCTCGCTTCAAAGCATAATTTTAGAACGATATTTCCGAATAAAGAAAACGTGTGTGACTTTGATAAGGGGCCAATAAATCGTACGAGGTTCGAGTTTGGGGCATCCGCGCTGTCGCATTATAGAAGCTCCTATTGTAGGCTATTCGCATTATTCCCTTATCAAGTGGGAGTTAATGGGCGAGCATTGTTGGTCCTATGATTAATTGATTCGTACGTAGTACATGCTTTCATTGTGATGCAGATATCCTTAGCTTTTTCCTTGCTTAAGTGAAAATGATGAATGGAAATCCATTGTTGTCCTAGTAGTTGTGACGTTATGAGCGTATGCTAATTAGCGCGGTGTGATTTTGATTGTTTACTTTAATTTTGTTAGTACAGACAATAGTGAATTATGAATGAAGTTGGAGTTGGTAAATACGGAATAATAGTTTGGTATCCGGTCTGTAATAGTGTTGGTTCTGTTTTATGATTTTGTGTGTATGTGAAAACAAACCACCTTGCACCTTGCTACTCTTTAAATAATCGTATTGTGAGACCATATTCGATAATGGAGAAATTTTAATAAAAAAACTCGGTTGATTTTGTCAAAAATATATTGCTAGTAAAAGCCACAACTATGAAAAGCTCGTTAAAAAGACTTATGAATTAACAACAAAATAATGGCGTTGGTAATTTAATGCTAACTTTTTATATTTACCTTTATAATTTACTACTCGGGATCATAAGTCATATAATAAAATGTAATCATGAAAAAGGTATTTAACATAAGCATTTGGGTGCAAATGTTGCATAATCACAACATGCAACACTCACCTTAAGCACTCCATTAAAATATAATGCTAAAGATTAAATATTTGTTTTATAAACGGCTTGAACGCACGTACTCCATCCAATAGGGATGGATAATATTATAAATAAATTTTGATTTTGAGAAAATATCAAAATTTTATTGATAGCCGGTACCTTTGCCGTGTGGTATCCGGCTCAGAATTGACCACCCCCTTTCCTCCCGTGGGTGTCGTAAGAGGCGACTAAGGGAAAATCCAGAATATGCGCAGCAGCGTCTTCTGTAACTCCACCATCAATACTGCGATCCCCAAAAAAATATATAGTTATGAAACCGATGTACACCATATTTTAGGTAATAAATATTTGAATTTGAAAAAGTATATCTACATCTTTCTGATGTCCCAATTACAGTTGAATATTGCGTATTAGTAATATACTTATTGGTTTACTAAAAGAAAACTTTGCCAAACTTTATTTACACTTAAATTGTGACGGGTAAAAACTTCAGGCAAGTTCAAGCGATAATTTATCATGTCGTCATTTGAGAATACGGTGATTCGTGAAAAAGTTAGACTTTTCAAAGTAGCTAACACTGTATTTGCGAAATCTTTATGAGAAAAATGACTGGCTGATCGTATGATAAATGATGAAAATTTTACTATAAACTTAATTTCTGTTTTATTCAGTAAAAATAAGTAGAAAGTTAGATTAAGTAGCTGTATCGGCACTGAATGTGTTTCGTATTAGATACACTTAATTTTTAAGATATTGAAATTATGTTATATCATCGACAGTGCTATAAAAATTAATATGTGTACGTGTATTTATATAACCTTACTTTAAATATTGTGTATGTACTTACATTTTTACAAAATGACGTACGAAGAAAAACAAATAGAATTTAACAGCCAGCACTTGGCCTCAAAATTACAAATTTCCAACAGGTGGATACACCAGACAGCGTGCTACAAAGTGGCCTAGGCCTTGGGCCAGGGCCCGACACGGCCCTAAGATCCATGGTTGACCCGCGAGATTATGACCGCCTCCGCTTCTTTCAAATGAGTGCCGCCCAACCAAACACCTTCGAAGAAACTATTCATAGGGTGAGCATTCAGCACGTTTTCCTTTTCCATCTTTGATAGGCAGAGCTAGGGGAAATATTTCTTATGTTAAACGTTAAAAAATAAATTGAATTCAGTCGGGAAATATTTTTCTTTTTGTATAAAATTTTCGTTCTCACATATTTTACCTAATATTATTTATTTATAAAAAGTTACACACGATATGTAATTATTTCTGTATGATAGTAAACTCAATGTTGCTACAACTTTTTTGTTTTATACCTATATCTTTAATCGTCATATTGATAAATCAGCAAAAATTATCGGACTTAGAAAAAGCTCTGCCTCTCAAAAGTGTTTCAGGAAAATGCCGCATCTGTTATGCTCTGGATGGCAAATTTTTTTTTTTATATTCATGTATAGATGTTTATTTAATAGTAATAGGCATTTTAATATAATTATAGTTCGTTGTTGGCTTATACAATATGTAATAAGAATTTATAGACATAAGTTTATGGAGCTAGTTTATTTTATAATATAAATATGATTATTACTAGGTACTGCTTCGTATAATTTATACTTATGATAAAATATTACGTTTAATCTATTAAAGGTTTACATTTATGCTTTTTTTTCTAATTAAGTATACTTACTTAATTATTACCTTTGCGAATATATTCTATGTTATATTAACTAAGAAATATACTTTTGCCAAACAGAGTAATAACAGATTTCAAAATTCAAAATTTCATTGATCACATTTTGGCTTCTTTTATCGGCATGCTCAAAGAATTGGAGGTGGCTCTACAAACGGATCCTATTTCAAATAAATATTGTATTATTTTTACCATTTTATGTACACTTATATTTTCTTTATTATATAAAAATCAATATTATTTTTCCACAGCACCGTAGTTTGGCATAATTTGCACGAAAAATATTATGCATGTATAATAAGGGATGCATGTTACGCACGATGAAAAACAAGGTTTTTGTTTAAATTATACACACAGCAACCCCTCTCGTTGTCATGATGCACTTTGAATTATGTTAATCTACACGTCATAATACATTATTTTCAGGAATGACACTCATATTTATACAACTTTTAGGGAGTACCAGTTGCTTACGGGCATTTTAATATGCATTAAAGTTGACTTAACACATTGTTTGTTGCAGTTAAAATACCAAGAAGCAATGAAGAAAAAAGACAAACTAGCAAGAGAACAAGAAGAGGTATATAATTTTCAACTTTATTTGTGACTACTAATTAATAACAATCGACACAAATAGATTATAATTAAGATGATTTTGTAGCTCATTTTAGCATTATAACTAACTAAGTAACTAAAAATCATAAGATTCTCAATCTCAAGATTGTTTCAACGTACTATACAGTAATGCACTACAAATTCCCCACCGTTTACGAAGCGCACATCCAAAAATAATCGGATGGTAGCCTCGCACCAACATGTAATCTCCTGACAGGCTCAACCATTCGACGCACCTACCGAGCCAAGCTAATCGTGCCCTAATCTCGGACTAAGCCTATTAGAGGCAGTTGTATCGCTTCCCTACGAAACTTCTGAAACCCCTTGCTCAGCACATTTCACTCGTAAAACTATGGGTCGAACTTCGGAATATCGTACATTGAAATTTTACAGTTTCAGTAAACTGTTTGTCGAAATTTCGGATATGAATGACGATATTGGGTGTTTAATAAAAATATTGGAAAAAGCATATTGAATAAAATATGTCTGTCTTTGACATATTGTTTGGTTGTATTAGTAATCTTCTCGTCACAGTTGTTGATATTACTAGACTACAACATAAATAAAATTGCATTGTTAGTAATAAATTCTTGTCTTAATATTCTTACTTGTTTGTTTCTGTAAAATTTTGCTAAAATCTCATTTCCTAGAACAGTGCGACACGTAAATCCCTTTCGTGTATAAACTGCGCCGTCTTGGTAACTAAGTGTGCATAAATTAAGTTAATGTTCAATACTTTTCTACTTACGAGAAAGTGGCCTTTTTATTGCCCCCCGTGAATATTTATTATCGTGTTCACGATTTCGGGAAAATATTTCCTAAGAAAAATATTTAAAACCATTTATCGACCTGTGCTTGGTACAACTATTTTATAAAGCTACTGCACCATTTGGAAACATGGTTACATAAAACCATGTTTAAGAGGTATAAATGGCTGCAAATTTTAGCTACGTTATTATTGTTATAAGGTATGATTTAAAAGCTTAAGATAAAACAATCCTTAGCTACCAAGAAACGTACGTAAGTAATTTCGGGCGTCATGCGCAAATAACAAGACAAATTAAAAAAAAATCGTGAATGCGTCGAATTCAGATATGTAGAATGAGCTACGCCTCATATTAGGTATGGTGGGTCCAATTTTAGCCTATACTTATGTACCCACTATATCACACGTAGGAACATAATACGTGTACAGAAGAATAAAAGCTTCTCATTTGTTTGCAAAACCCGTAAAGTTTTTATGTCTCACTTTAAGGCATTGCTATTTTACACGAGGAAACTGGAATGAACTCAGCGGGTGGGAAAAATTGCAAAATCCAAAATGTTTAGGCACAATGTAACGGACTCGTGAAAATTGCTCATTATTTTTAAAATTAAAATTTTCCTATCTTGTTTCTTCACTCCCCTACAAAATAGCTAGCTCAGTATCCTTGTGAAATTAAAATAATATTATCTTTTTTAGGGGAAAAATATTTACAAAATATTTAAAACATCGGAAACGTGTTGACTGTTTTGGTAAAAACATTAATACTTGTTACAGATTTTGAGAGATATAAGACATGGTCTTATGAACATGGGAAGAGACGGTGTTCGAGGACCTTTTGGAGGTACGTTGTACATACAACCTTTGTACAGGAACCCTAAATACAATCATTGTATATAAGGTTTATTAAATAAATATGCTTATAAGTTGTGTTTCGAATAAAAATTTGATTGTTTTTGAGTATTATATTGTACAGTCACGAGTAAACATTCAAAAGCTCCTTTTGTTGCGAATCTTTTAGTTTTGTTTGTGAGTGTAGTTTTATTACACATCAGTCATCGGAGAACTGCCATATTTTGTTTTGTGAAATAGTACAACATTTCAATTAAAAATTCAGAAGGAATTAGCATCACCTTTTACTGAGAGTACATAAATTTTGTTTACGTGACTGTGTAAACGCGTAAAAAATATCTAAGAGGCGTTATTAGGTTAACTATTATCGTATTTAGTAGCTTAAAATAAATAGTGTAATAGCCTACTGTTTCATTATTCTAATCCTATAATTAATGATTGGTTTATATTTATATATTAAAATAGCTAACTTAAAATTGAAAATTGTTGTTTACAGTGTTTTGGCTTTTACACTATTTAGTATATCAATGTACCCATACCTATTGTAAAGTATTTTATTCTTACGTTTTCTAAAAAAAACAGTCAGATTTTGCTGATTTTAATTTAAGTTATAATGATTCCGCATGTTGCTTGCACGTTTTTTGATACATAAAGTAATTCGATCATTTTTCGGAATGCTTGTTTTGATGATTTTCATTTCACGTCCGATATGATCATACGGTATGCTTTCGATGTGCATCTTTCATTCATCAGTTATATTGATTTATTAAAATAATAAAAGGATTCACCCGAGAATTCTTAAATTTTAACGATTTAGCTTCAAAATGAGAGCGCGTTAGAATTTAAATAATTTTATAAACATAATCACCATCACCCATCAGAAAAATGTTTACTTTGCGACAAATGCTGAATGCATGTTCTGAAAAAATAATGTTTTGCAACCACGCACGGCTTCACGATGTTCGTATACAGCTTTATCTGCAGTGTTGTCAGTGAATCGCCACTATATGGAAAGCATTTTTACGGTAAACTTTTTTGGCAATTTTGTTAGCACGTATTTTTTATTTGCATTACTGGAAACTGAGCTGAACTAAACTACAGTGGTCTAATAGAGGGCTCGTTTACAGACGACACGTACATGTACGACGACGAAGCGAGAGGCCTCTCAGGGCGAGGTCATTGGTACGACGAACCACCATATGAGAGCGATCCTGAAGATTTTTTAATGGGAGCTGGATCACCGGCGGCGACATTTCACAACGGTCGAGTTTGTTTCACTCTCAACCTCCGAAATGAACCAAGTGGTGAAGGTGTTATTTCTCTCCGAAGCGCTGGCGATATAAGTGTAGCAAGAACCCCTCGGAGGGGATTAATTATTCCACAGAGTGGCCCCTACCCAACCACCGTGATCCCTTTGCGAACTGCAAGAGATAGGGAGAGTGGGGATTACGCGGCGTCCGACATCCAATCTATAGGATCAAGATTATCTGGTATCTCTTTAGATTCAAACCGATCAGAGAGGGACTCCAGACGGGGATATAGGCAAATGTCTGGCTATCGGATAGGAGTTGATCATTTATCACCAGCTTCGTCTGATTACGAAGACCAAGAAAGTGAAACAGATTCACAACACATAGCCACTGTGCACAAGGTAATTTAAGAAAACTTTATTAATTTTGTATTTTATTTATATTCTTATTACTGTTTACCTAAATTATGTCTGCAATCATAATAAATTTGCTAATACAAATGTTGCTTTTAATTTTAATGTCCTTTGCCCAATTAACAATTTTATCACTTATTCCAGTCAGCTGAAGAATGCGAAGGAGTATCGAACCTGGCAGGGAAGGTGCGAGGTCTAAGACAAGACGTCCAAAGAAAAATATCAAGATTAAGACAAGAAAGGGGTCCCGAAGGGAGCGATAGGCGGACAAGTGGCGACCATGCGTTTCCATGTTCTAATAGTTCTTTTGAAAGTCTTCCCAGCGGATCAGGCAGTAGTGAGTGGATTTATTGAGTTATTTGTTTGTGTTAATATAAATGGTTTTGTAAATAAGTTTGTCTTTCCTTTCTTTGTGCTATAACACCCCATGTGTTACTTACAGATACCTTCTTGTAATATACTTAGATCCCAATTTTATTTGCATCGTAACCTAATCCTACTAATTGCATCGCATTGAATTACTAAAACTACTACCTATTCACAGTCGAACAATGATGTACACAGGTATTCTACTTTCAATGTGTTGGTCGTAGACATTGAAATTTATTTTATTTGAGCCTAGAATATTTATGTACAGGCACACAAGCATTGGTTCGCGCCGGTAGTAATCACTCATCTCTCTCGGCAGAAGAAAACATAGAATTAAGTCCAGCCGGGCGGAGTTTACTCGTGCCGCAAATGCTGTGTCGAGCTCGGGCGCTTGTCGATTACGCACCCAATATTTATGAGAAAGATGCCCTGAGATACAAGGTAAGACGACTTAATACCAAAGCGTACGCGCTGCCAGCATCTTGAAAGACATTTCTAACAACAACTGGTTATTTGTCAACAGAAAGGAGACATCATAGAAGTAATAAACATGAACGCGTCCGGAATATGGCGAGGAGTACTTAACAATCAAGTCGGTAATTTTAAGTTTGCTACAGTAGAAGTTTTATCTGAAAGAGACACAGTTCGTTCAAGGTCATCCAAATGGTGCAAGAGTCGAGAAAGACTATGGGAAACACGACCTCGCACCGTAGAAGAATTGCTTAGAAGGATAGACTTGCTGGAATATGCAGTTGCCTTTGCAAGAAATGGTTATGAAGACATAGAACTATTCAAGGAGATTGAGCCTTCGGATTTAGACTACTTGGGAATAATGACCCCAGAGCATCGAACACGTATACTTGCTGCCGTTCAACTTCTGCATCAGTTGGAATGTAAGTTACAACTTGAATAAATCCACTTTTCAAAAAAAATCTTTAGCAATGTGTTTTTTTAATCTACAAGTTACAAAGAAAATATCAACTTTCGTAGGTGGCGAAGGAGAAGCAGAAGCTGATGGAGGCGGTTCAAGTTCAGAAGGTGGTGAATCTCCTTTTGGAAGACGTCAATTTCCACGGGACTCTGGATGTTACGAAGCAGGAGTCGGTGTTGGTGGCGTCCGAGTTCGCACGTCCCCGCTAGTCCATAGAGCTGATGAGCCGACACACAGGCCGCCTGAACCCGCACCGCAAGCTAAACGTTCCATTCGTAGACGACAACCAGATGATGCCGAATGCGATAGAATTGAACGTTATCCAGGGACGGGTACTGAGCGAACAACTGTACGAAGTGGTGGTCTACCCGGTGGTGCGAGAGATGACACCTGTGAATCTGACCATCGGCTAAATGTAGTAAAGTTTGTAGCTGGTGGGGAACCGTGTGCGTCGGAGAAAAGTAGCGATTCGGGGGTGAGTAGTTCATCGTTAAGTTCTGCTCACCCCCACCGTCCCTGAGCGAGGCCTACCGCGCCCGCGCTTGCCTAGGCGCTGGCGCGGGCGCGTGCGCAAGCCGCGCAACCGCCCGCACCCCCTGCCGACACTGAACCATCCGCGCCGCCCGCGCCCGAAGATGAATAAACTAGCCAAATTCTTTTACCGCACATTTTACTTTTTTAGGACTTATAAGTATAGCATTTTGCGTTATATTTGAATTTTATAATTCCTATCAGTTAGAAAGTCTCTTTATAGGCCATATTTTCTAATATACGTTTTTAAGTATGTATATTAATCAACTCAAAATAAGACTGAAAATTACTTTCTAAATGAGAATGGAATAAGTCGGTGTTTTGGGCGGTGCGATAATAGATTAGTGTGGGTAAACTTCTCTTTAGGAAGATATTAAGTATATAAATGGACTTTTGTCTTTGAGGTATCATGATTTACGACGGCAAACCCACAATTAATATTCTTTGTGAATGAACTTGTTACTTAAAGACTGACCCGAGTTTCAAAGTACTTTCGTGTGCTATAATTTTTATGAAACGGTAAGCAGTTAACTTTCTACAATGTATGATCACTCTTCCTCTTTGATACGTGTATTCAAGTAATAAAATGTGAACGAGAGATAAATAATTGATGTCAATAGTTTCAATCCAAAAACGGATTATAGTACGGAATATTATTATTATGAATTGTAGATATTTATATAGGTTGCTTGTTACGATTTCACATGCGGATTTGAAATCGCTTTTTATCATTCCGTCATAAATTGGAAAGCATATCATAGATGGCAGCAATTTATTATAACTTAAGTTGGTTTAATTTATTACCCTGTTCAAAATACAAACGAACAACTGCTACTTATTGTGAGTTAGCCGGTCTTTATGTACATAAATATAAGTGTTTATTTTTAATTTACGTAGTGATACATAATTAATTTGTAATCGTCAGATCTAGAATCTAGATGCCATGTTGTATTAAATTATGGTTCATCCGTACCCAGTACATAAAATGTCCGGGTAATGTCCACATTCCCCTGCACGAGGATGATAATTCATAAATTGCGTAATAATATTGACTTGTGTAAATTTTTAATGTAAATGTATTTTGTGTTTATTTTGAACAGAGTATTTAAAAGGCTTTCATGACTGTATTTAGGTAATTTAGAAGAGGCAGTATGCCACTTATGTAAGAACCGGAGCGTTGGAAGCGCAACATTTTATAGCAATAACTGTAAATACATAATAGATAGGTTAATTACTATATGTATGTTGATAGAAAAGTTTTTGTAATTGTCTAAGAGAGCGTTATGCGGTAAGCCGTATGTACAGATAATGTAGTAAAACAGTGAAATTTTGAATTTCACCCCGCTATCTTCCGTGTCATGGTAAAGCAATTTGACATACTTTACGATCTTCACACTTGTGACTGGGCTCTCGTAAAATTGTAACCACTGTCAAACTACCGATGGAAACAAAACAATATTAGGTTTCGCAGGTTGCGTAAAAGTAGAAAACTTTCCCGTTTACCTATTGTAACAATATAACCTTTCTCATATTGTACCTACGAATGTGGATTGTTTAATATAACTCCGTAAGGTGGATCTGTCTTGAATATGAACAGTTTAATGTGAAGCTGTATAAATGTTATAAAGACAATCTGTATTGTGATTTAATTACAATATACCTACATTTGTACATGTTATAAATTCTTCTTTAGATATTAAAGATTCTATCTTCGTCTATTCAAATCAGATCGCTTTTAAAATGTATTACAAAAACAAATTAATGTTTGATAGATTTTTTATCTGTTTCGTTTCTGGTAGGCTCAGCCATTTGTGTCAAAATTGGGCACTCCCGACTGTCCGTGGTATCACTCGTGTAAATTTTGTAAAAAATATTTCTTACACACTTTTCGAATACAATCGTGAACTAGTCCGAACTATTGAATGTACATAGTTAAATGTTTGTTACTTGTATATTGTAGATAGAATATATTTCTTTTGAATTGTATATGCAATCAAATTAATTCTTTATTAAAAATCAATGTTAATTAAAAAGATAATTTATTTATAATCAAATTTACGTTAACGATGCTCAGGTAGATGTGAATTTATCCATAGGTTTTGTGGTTATAGAGTTGTTTTTAATACTTGTGATGATAATAATGATTAAGCTGTATGATTCACATTTCTTTAAGTTCCGTTAGCCATACAACATTAACGGTGCGTACTTTTTGTAGCATTTTTTTAAACAGACCTTATGTGTAAGTTAACTAATCTGTTTACAAACATGGATTCTAAATAAATAAATCCGAAAAATATTAATGCTTTTTTTAAGACCTTGACATCCTTTATTGCTTACCTAGGTAGGAATAAGAAGATTATAATAATATTATATTAAGTGTGATCACGTTTCATCGTTATCCTAATAAGCTTCAATACACGAATCAGGCTCAGGCTAATGCTATAAATAATCCAATAACAATATACTATGCTTAGCGCCAGACCCAGTCAGGTACGTAGGTATCTTGTCCCGACTATTATGGATAATTTATTTCATAATCTATAAATCTGTGTTACTATTTCATACGAATAAATTCGTAATAAATAACCAGTATGAAGAAATATCAGAATTGCAACAATCCAAACATAGCAGTCTATCAAATCAATTGTAAAATATTATTTTAGCGCCAAAGATTCAAAACTACTCAATTAAATTCAACTTATTAAGGTACAAATTACAATCACAAGGTTCCTAAGTAGTTATATCTATATAATGAGTTTATGAATGTACATTATTATAATAAAGATAATTTAGATATAATATTTAGGTGTGCAGTTCACACGAGGCAAACATTCGCGAGAGACGAGATGGATTTGGAAGCAGAAAAGGGAATACTTCACCTGGGTACTGGAACACGATACACTATTACATAGGTTATAATTAATAACGGGACTTAATATTATAGTTACAGTTTTTTTCTTCATACTAGCAATATGAAACTACTAGGTACAACAAATCTTTTTTAAATTCATTTTCTAATAGTCGAGCATAAATAGGGTATAATTTCTTGAAATATTATTAATACAACAGTAAAGTTGTATTCAATAATAATTATCCGTCATATCCCAGGAAAAAGGGACAACTAACGGAGTTGTATTTACAAATTACGAAACTCAATGGCAATTTGGAAGAAATTATCGCAAGCTCTCTGCAGTACAACATACCAACAAGATTAAGATAGATATGCTCTTGTTTAAATGTAACTTCAAGTAATTTCGAGATCACTGTAGGCGGACGTCGCCGCTTAAAGTTTAGTTGCAATAATCAAGTACTGGTTATTCAATAAATCATGCTCAATCTACAAGCCTGGAGCTATCATAAAACTATTCATTCAAACATCTTGATACACGCATATCTATTAACAAATGTCACGTAGAAACAAAACTTGTTTACCCAATACACTACCTTTCATACCTTATCTCAGTTACTAATGAGAGGTACTTAATCTGTGTCTAAGTATTTGCTTCAATGGATTGCAAATCAGTATTTCTGCATGGTCAATGCATTATCGATTTGTAAAGTCGTTAAAATTGATTTTACCTGTAGTGTTTTTTGGATTTACAATTTTAGTCTTTAAGTTCTAGTAGTAAGTACTAAGTCGTGTGAGCAGGTGTAGTGGTGAATGTATTTAGAGATAACGAGCAGATTCACGGTGTTGTGAATAAATATCGACAGTAGGACCGACATCAACGTTAAGGAGTTTGCCTACCAGTTTGGCATTCATAGCTACAAGTTTACTACGAATAATCTACATTATAGTTCTCATACATATTGTTCATGCATAAAATAAATATCGGTTAGTCCCCATTCCTCGAGTTCATCTTTTATTCCGTGCAACAATACGGAAGTGAAAATTATTTTAACTATATAAACAAACAATCACTAAAACAATGTACCTAAGTAATAATTTGTTACTTGTTCGAGTATTTGTAGATACCTAATAATATATTTTGGGAAAAAATATTTTAGCTGAACTAAAATTATACAACATAAGCATGCCTAAAGCTATACTGTACATTAGTAACATAACATTTGCCTCTAATTCAGTTGAACATTGGTATGACTATCTTACCGGCCATGACGTTTCAATAACAGGGTAAAATGTTCCCGATGTAATATTTCCTACGTAGATTTTGTAACATTGATGAGTTTTAGAATTATATACCTACCTACACATAGCCTTGACAGTTACAAGTAGCGTTTTTGCATTCACAAACGTAGATAAATAGCAGCGATTTGCAGTCAGTGTGCCGGCTCTATGCGCCTGCAATTATACAAGCCGATGACTTATTACAGCTCACCGAGAACCTTATATCATGTAGCGTCGTCTATTTTTTATTTCGCGCGGAAAATAAATCTTGTGACGGAACTGAAGGGTAAGTAAGTTTTATAATAAATTAAAAAATATTTACAGTCCTTAAGTTATAAAAATGTCAATAAATAACTAATCTTTCTACTTAAAGCTATAATTTTACGAAACATTCATATGCCTAGACAAATACCCTACAGATATAATATTATATTTAATATTCAATTCGCAAACTTTAACCATTTTACTGCAAATTGGCGTCAAGAAACCCGTAAAAACAAAAGACACGCTTAATCATGAACTTGTCATATGTACCTGCATAGGTATTTCTGAAAGCAATGATTGCAAGAGGCTTTGTTCTCTAAAATTAATAATTATACTATTTAGAAACTCTTCACTAAACAAATGTTAGTAAATACATTTGGTAGGAAAATAAACTCTACGCTCATGACTATTAGAACTTAGAATAGCGATTTTGAGTAGCAAAGAATAATGAGAAGATACAGGTTTTGCTGTGTTTTGCACTACTCGTTTATTAAACTGCTGTTTAAACAACTTAAAACTGAAACTTAATCTGTTCAGAATGTCCAGAAAACACATACAATAATCATCTAGCTTCTCAGATGTCAAGACATGCTGTCGTAATAAAGTACACATTAACCCAACCGACTGTAGTGCACAGCACATACATTTATAATTCTGAAGGCACAGGAACCAAGTTACGACTAGCGGAAAATTTACAGTGTCCATAAACGTCCGAATGCAAACTGTATGACGGGAACGCAAACGCAAACAGTAAAATTTGAAATTAAAGGCATTCACTTTGTCGTAAATTTTGGATGGGTACCATTTTATTTATTTGCAAAATTCAACAAATATTTAACGGTTATGATTCTTTTATTAATTTACTTACTGGGTTATCTTACGGTTTTAGATATATTAAATAACACACAGTTAAAATGATCAAATAATCGAATTTGGTGAATGAGGTTTACAATTTTTTGTGGATTAAAAATAACATCCGCCGTCTACCGTTATGACAGAGCTCAGAGCAAACTATTCTGATTAAAATAAGGATAAATCTAAACCATGCATTCGTGTAAGTAATTCCAAACCATTAAATTAGGTTTCGGTTTTCCTTTTTTTGTCTGTAGGTATATTTTGTTTATTTATCAATGATTTTTCTTTATTTACAAGAAACTATTACTTTCCTTGGTCCTTCTCACAAAATCACAAAAGCATAGGTTGTCCACAACAAGCAGTAAGCTAGTGTTACTAAGCCTTCATGTGACTTTTATGAATGAAAAGAAGTGCTTGCCATGATTAGATAGTCGGCTAATAATATTATAAAATAAATTCTGAATTCAAACTATTACTTTATTTGTCGATATCTACGTACGAGCGTTGGGGCGCACGATTTAAGATGCACGCGAGAAGTTCACATGCATTCCGACACGCGAAATTGATCGCAGACCTTACGCGCACCCGTGGTCGCTTTGGCAACTAAAGGGCTGTAAGTGTACACGTAAGGAATGTTTACAAATCGCGACAGTCTCGTGAGTATTATTTTCACGTGTTGCGCTAGCCTTGTTGATCAACTCAAAAGTCACTGCTTTTGATTTTTAAAACACATTCAAGATAGCACTTTTGCACCAAGCAATGTACGGAGTAAAAGTTCAAAGGCGACGGATATTAGGTATGTGTATTGCGCTCAAGGGTTTTTGTGCCTGAAGTTGCATAAAATTTTTCTCAATCCATAAAGACCTTATGCTCAAATTATATAAAACCCTTTAATTTAATTCAGCTATGTGTGAAAACTTGGTGTCGGAGACAGTACCGAGGAGCCTGATTGTATAGGTAAAGTCAGGCTGTCGATGATGATGACAGCACTGATAGCCGAGTGGTATGACCGTTGGACTGCCAAGTCAAAGGTCGCAAGTTCAAATCCCGGCACGCACCAATGTCTTTTCGAATTCATGTGCGTACTAAAAATTAGTTATCAGTTGCTAAAAACGGTGAAGGAAAACATCGTGAGGAAACCGGCATACCTGAGAGATTGTTCAACGGTGTGTAAAGCCATGTCAGAGGCCTACAGGCGGTTTAAACTCTGACACCAGGTTGTTCATCAACCATACGATAAGAAGAAGAAGATGATGATGAAGGATATTTTGAAATTATTCAGGGATGCCACACAGGGATGCCATACCTGTTGTAGAAATGTTATATTAGGTTGGCTGATCCACTATAATCCGTTTATTTTGTATGAATGCAACACCGGTGCGACTCAGCAAGATATCTTGATAGTCCTAATGAAAATTCCCAACGGTAAAGTGATAAGTTGCCAGCGACGGGACCGCGTAAGTACCTATTGTAAACTTTTGCATCCGAGACTGGAAAGTTTCACTTGCATTTAAACTGGCTGACTGGTTCCTATTTTCTTGAAATTATGTAATTGAGTTAAAATAGCAAGTAGTATCTACCTGTGTTAGTAGGTACCTAACTACCTATGTCCAGACTCTTCAGTTGTGAGAAAGTGCACTTATTTGCAAGGTAGGGCGAATTATTATATTATCATACTTTTTTCTTTTTCGGTGGGAAAATCATCTTATGACATCCCCCGCTCTTGGGCGGAGCGGGAGATAGTGTCAGACTTTTACTGACTAAAAACCCACTCCTGTTTCTTCGTTGCCTTTCGTACCAGGGCCGAGTCTTCCTTTCAGAATCAGACCCTTGGCCCCAGTAGGCTTCGACCCTGATGGGCCCCTACAGTTGCTGACATCTCCTTGAGGCGCGCGTGAAACAGTACGCGCCGTCGACGACTTGGGCTCGGTCCGGATGGTTACCGGACGGTCGGACGGCGAGCCACCCATTGCTCACCGACCGCAAGCCCGCGCCTACGGTGGCCGGAAATCGGGATCAGAATCTCGGCGGCGGTTGGGGCGTGAGGATCGTTGCCTCACGCGATCGGCCGCCTCCTTTGCTAGCATTACTGCTTCGCAGAAGGAGGCGACCGCCTGCCACTCCTCCTCGCTCCGGGCCATGGCCTGTACCAAGGCCCGGCGCGAGAGATCACCGCCACCGATAGCCCCCACGAGGACACGGCGATGCTCTTCCCAAGCGGGGCACACCTCCAACGTGTGCTCCACCGTGTCCTCCGGGCTGTCCACGCAATGGTGACACCCGGGCGTTTCTTCCGCATGGATCCGGTGCAGGAACCTCCTGAACTTACCATGTCCGGTGAGGACCTGCGTCATGCGGAAGGTAAGGACGCCGTGTTGCCTTTCCAGCCAGTCCTCAAAGAGGGGACTTACCGCCATAATTACGGCGTGCCCAATTATATTATCATACTGGAAGTTGGTAGAACTCAGTAATGGTAGGTAGGTACATACCTATCATTTTTCACTGAAATAGTAACAATCGGTCGCAACTCGTATTCCAGCATTCAAAAGCATCAAATATTAGCACTACACACATTTCGCATATCATGATTCCTCAAAAAGGTGGCACGCCTATTAGAAGATACCTACTTTGATACGTATAACTACGAAGCCGACAAAAAATAACGTCACGCCAATCTTCAATATTATAGTATAAAATACATATCAGTAGGTATTATATATATTATACACTTACTATCGAACTGGGTATCAGCTTACAGTAATATGGTAGTCTGCTGCGCAACATGGGTGTTCAGACATGTTTACCTGAGCGAGGTATGTGCACTGTAATTAACTTTTTATTTTCACACTGCCAGACCACCGGCATGGCCGGCTCGTTTAAATAGCCGGACGCGAATTGCGAATAGCCAATGTGTAGCCGCTATAAATAAGGGAAAAAATGCAAAAGGTTTTGACAAAATTCAACCAGCAAAAGTTAGCGTTGTTATTATTTAGAACAACAGTAACGTGTAGATCGATGTTGGTGTAAAAATATGCAAAACAGAACCTCATGTGCGTCTGACTTAGGTACTTATTTGCCATCGATCACAATTTTTCGAACTCATCACTTACCTAAATAAAATATTCTGTTATGGGCAACTAAATTATTTCCTACCAGTAGAATATAAATATAATTATTAATACTCTCGATTTGTGGTTGTGCATGTAAAATTTCATGTCGATAAAACGCACTCAGGAATAAGGAGAGATTCCAAAAGGCAAATTTTTGATAACTTTTAGGTACATAATATACTATACTACGACTTATGTGGAATGCATCCAAGTCAATTTAGCAAATGTGTATCCACACCGTCCACTCCATTTAATCCGTTAACATAAAATCTACACATAAAACAATCTGTTACGTCACCATACTTTAGTTAAGGATGTCAATATTGTCTAAGATAATGAACACTAATAAGGTTTTCAAGCAATGCACCCGATGCATTTACTACCGTCGATATCGGCACCCGATTTGTAAAACTAAGCGCAATAACCGTTACTTTAAACACTTAGTCCAGCTCTGATTGGCACATTAAGCAAGATATTCACTGAGAATGGGAGACAGGGCTATTTGAAAGGCCATTAAAGCCAATTTATCTAGTGCAAACTACCACAGTTATGCCAAACGTGGTTTCAAAAAGGTTTTAAATGTTTTTTTTATGAATTGAGTTACATAGTTCACTAATATTTTACTGTTTATGGCATTCAAGTTCATACACATTAAATACCAGCATGTAGAAAGATTGAATATAATTAACGGGATCGCAGTAAAAGTGGCTCCGTGATCTACGGTAGTACTAACCACTTTATCCATAAGCAACTTATATATTTTATTAATTAAATAAGTTGTCTTAGGTACTATATGTATTGATCTGCAACGTGTGTCGTAGGTATATAACCTAACAAAAAATGTTACATTTTTATTATATTTTGGCATTTAACATTATCAAGGATTACATGCCCTGGTAATTAAAATCTATTAAGTACTCATTATTGACAACCCTGGATTGTAATTGCGTTTGACTGGATTACGAAGGATTCGTAACCATACTAGGGTTGGCATGACACTGTTAATTGGACATCCATTGGGTATCGTAACGTGTAACTTTATTTGTAAACGCTTGTTACCTCCGAATTTCCCAGTAACCACCAGTAAAGGTTAGTAAAGGGTACCTCAATGTCCTTAGTGTTGTTACTATAGATAGTCTACATTAACAGTGTTTAACGATAGTATATTCAGGCTAATAGCTGCTTTCGCGGTTTAAATTAATTTCCAACTTCTCAGGATAGTTATCGTTCGTAGTAGAGGATATTAAACGTTATATGTCTTTTGAGGTTGCTTAAGTGACCTTCGAGCATAGAAATCTTAGTTATTAACTAAGGTAACAGCTTGGCTTGGTTACATTACTAACATATTGCACGGACATCTGCTCATTTTATGCACTTAGATGATATCGTATCTACTAATCATTATTATTATTTTTGTAACTGATTTCAGATGCTATGTGGCAAATATTATTTTATGTTTTGTCCAGATTAAAAAAAAAGGTAATGACGAACACTTTGGTCAGCTTTGAGTCGCAACCTGATGAAAGAGTGAGTTTCAACTGTTACGTTCATATACATGTGTTTTTAATCCCTATAGCAATAAATGTATAAAACAGGCATTCCGGGAAGAAAAATATCTAGCTTTACGATGAAACTAGAGAGATCAAAGAACACCTGACTTCGAAAGTAAGGTCAAACAAGGAAGGTAAGATCAAACAAACGGAGCCACGTTATGTTGGTACCTGTTTTGTTATTGCACAATAAAGGCACGAGAAATTATGAATTCCAAGAAACGCAACTTTACCAACTGTCTGTCGATAGTTTATAGACATATTACGCGCATTTCTAAGTCATCATAACTAAAATAATAACTCAATACTCTAACATAACATAAAACAACTTCTCACGATTATTGCTATTACAAGCGGGTACTCGTATGAGTGTACAACGCACTTAAAAATTACGGGATGGGAGCAAAGCACGCAACACGACTCTCCACTTGTAAGAGCCTGCGAGAGTTTAACTTAGGATCGCATTAGTTGGTAAAAAGAAACCTTGAATATGCTTGTCTGCTGATACATACGGCCGGAAAATATAGCAACTAAAGATTGTCTTTAAAAGGGTTTATTATACTAAAGTAAGAAGGTAGAGTAGGTTTGATAGTGGAGTGGTTTGGCTGTGTGGTATCTATACCACCATATTTTTTAAAAATTACGGTTATATTACTGCAGTAAGATCACTCTAACAGGAATGAAAAAAATCTTCACTGGATGAAATTAGTTGACCTACAATTATGGAGGCAAAATATTCGACAATCTACATAATATTTTAAGAATTTTGCAAATAGTTTCCTTTGATGCCTTAAATACGATCAAGTGATGCGTAAGTAACCTTGATGGATACGCCCTTAAATTTCACTGCTTGTCTTTATACTCGCACAATTAAAATGCAACTTAAAAGTTCAGTAAACAAACAGGCTGTATGTCCGCACCTAGTCATCGGCAGGGTCCCGGTAATAGCAGATCTGACCGCGCACTCATAGGTGGTCTAAACGGAATGTTAATGTGTTCAAAGTGCCATCATTTCTGCGTAAACACACCTTAATATAAATAAATACTAGAATAAACATTCGAGTTTCCAGTTGAATCACCCGTAATAAACTTGAGAACCTTTACTTAAAACTCATTACATGAAATTTGATTTATTTGCTAATTAGAAATTTAATTTATTAATAGTTGCCGTGCTTGTGCTCCGGACGTGAAAAATAATTACAATGCTTTCCTACCTATTTTGTTTAGGTAAGCTTTAAGGTAGGTAGGTACCTAAAATACGTAGGTACTTACATTAGGAAGTCATTTCAACAAAAATATTACTTCAGAATGACTTAAAAAATAACTTGAAAGTTTCATGCATTGCAATCTCATACAGACATCAGATACATAGATAATTTCGTAATCGAGAAAACAACTGTCTATGTTCATTTTTAACTTGCTAGTTTTTTTAGTCTACATACAAATTGCGCAAACTTTGCTGCAGTGAAAAATGGTACCCGTCTACAGGTTCACAACAGGGTTCACTGACCCAGGATACGTTGGATTTTTAATGGTCATGTATCCAACTCTAGTTCGTTTATACTCTTTTCACTCATAAATAATTTAGTAACTCGCCTGAACCTCGCCCGTAGAATATTATACGTCCTAGCCTTTACAAAACAAGTACACTGAAAAGCTTGTCAAAATCCACTCCGTAGGTTTTATAATTAAACTGGACAACAACAGGAAGTTGCTGTTTGGAATTATAATGTGTAATGAGTTTTTATACTCTTCTTTAAACTCTCTACAACAAAATATACCGCCTTCATCGGTATCCGTATTACTTACAGTTTACTGCTACTGAATAACTTAGTAAATTATACGTTTATATGGTATAGGTGGCAAGAAAGAAATATGTTTCCTTTACTAAAAGATAATTTCAGAAACATGATATTCGTCAAATTGTAAATGGCTGTAGATTGGTGGGTTAAAGTTAGTGTACTAACCTCTTTAGTTCAGTTTATATTTAAAACGATTTAACATAAAAACAGCGGAACAGTCGGCATTGGTTTGGCTAAATCAGGCTAATAAGCCAGTTTAAACCAGTTGGAAGGGTGAAAGTACCTGTATTATTTAGTGGGAAGAACCAAAGCGCACGCACCAAATGTTTGCCGAAGGAATTAAGTCCAGACATGTGATTACACGCGTTTATTGCCGACATCCTTGCAGGTGGTCCCTTGGCGTATAATTTCCGTAGCCAGCCTGGTATCTCGCTAATCGATGTTTACTTCGATAAGTCACGGAAAGCCCGATAATTTCGGCCACCGGTCTCTCTACTTTCAAAGGAAAAATGAGGTTTAAATTAGTGAGTATTGGTCGTTGAACATACATATTTGCAATGTATAGCCATATAAATACTCAATTTTAGAAGCCTTCTTTTGATTAAACCGTGATCATTGTTTTTTCAGCAATACGATTTAAAACGTGTCAGTCAGTTCATAAAAAAAAATCATTTGATAAAATAGAATCGAATGTATGACACAAAAGGCTAACTTCAACGATTGCGAATTTGAATATGGAAATAAAAGTAAGGAAAACGATACTTCTTGTTTTTTTTTATTCGCAGATCCCAACTGAACTGAACGCGGGACAAACCACAACGACTGACAACGTCACATAAGTCCTTACTCAACAAACCCCCCGAACGCCAGCCAACCCTCAGAGGAGTTTTAACCCGACACATTTTTCCGAACTCTGAGACCGAAGTCGCGTTCGCGAGCCGTTCAACAAAAAGCCCTCTACCCATTTAATTTTATGGCAAGGGCGGCGAAAACTCGTCTCTCGTATCCTCCGCTGGTCTTTTATTGTTTGTATTTTTTCGCAACTCGACGGCATTCACCGGGCGTGCAGAAAACGAGGACTATTCATTGTTCACGTAACGCTTCGTACATGCGAGCTTATGTTTAACAGTGAAGTTTTACTTTTTAGTTTGGGACATTCAGCTTGGTTATGCGGATTAGTGGTTTTTTGACTGTGCCAAGTGTGTCTTGTTTGTGTTTTACAAACGAATTTTTGGTGGTAGAACTGCATAGGCCGTTTCTATGTTGCCTTCATTGATTAAGTCAATATGCGAGGTTTTAATTTAGAAATATGTAAAGATTTCACTCTTTTTCGGAAAACAGGGCCGTGATACGTACTGTATAATGTAGTATATCAAAGTAGTTTTATACTACATGTAGGAAACTTAATACTCAACAATAAAAGCTAATCCAGTCATTAGTCCTTTAAATAATTTCAACAGTGTGATCATTTAGTTTAATGCCGATTGAAATGTATAGTATTATAATTCCAATGCAAATCTGATGTAATAACTGAAATATTTGACCTACTAATCTCTTTATTTATTTTCTTTCTTTGAAACTGTAGCACAACGAAAACAACAGAAAAACCGAATACTTTTTAAATGGCTTGAAAATAAAACGTCAGCTAACCAATAAAATAAAGCGTTCGAACAAAAAAGATTCCAAAAGGGTTCTTTACAAATGTCTGTTACGTGAGACTTTCTATTAGGTCACTGTAGACCAGTGGCTTAAAGTTATGAAAAATTGCTCAAGTTAAAACTTGCAGATAAATCCTTATTACTTTTTTGTTACCGTTGTACAAGTCTTTATGCGCGGAGAAATAATGTATTAAGATTTACAGATGAATTTTTTAAATTTTATACTGGATAGCGAGGTAACTGGTTATAAAGTTACAGTTCTTTTTAAAAGGAAATGTTGTCTTAACCAAAATAATATTTCATGAAACTCTTTGATGTGTTAGGTACAGCATTGTTGATTTTAAACCTAGGGAACATTATTATATTACAATCAATAGTAATAAATCAAATCAAGCAAATTGACGTTTCAACGATGAAAATTTCTATAGATTGCATTACTCCATTGCTTCTTTTAGGAACTAGAAAATTATCGGATGGACTATACTAATACCCATAATTACAAAACAAGCATTCGGGCGTTACTTCTAATCACAAAAAACATACACCTACTACCATGCACCATGGCGTGAATGGTGAAAGGTCCGGTGACAATTCAAAATCTCTTGTCACATCTCCAATGAGGAATCGATTTACACTCGACATTGTTGAGAGTCCATTGCCAAGGGACCCAATCGTGTAGTGACAGCGCCACGGATATTAACCACTCCATGGCTAATTGTTCCCAGTTCAATTATCGAACAACTGTCAACGGAGTATTCAGCGGACAAGCCCAGAAACAAGTTTAGCGAACGATTCGATTAACAAATTGGTAACTTGATGATTGGTGCCATCGGCCCTTCGCATTATTAAAAATGTTTGGCGGAGGCAACGGCCAATAAAATAAATGATGATACCGAGCTCAATGTTGTACATAATTACTATGGATATTGCTTACTTCTTGCTACACGTACACATTATTGAACTGAGCTACTGAGCTCTCTGCTAGCATAGAATTCTTATTTGTATGACTCTGGGCACGGTCAAATATTTTTGGAATAGTTTGGAATATCGTAACATCTAAATGTCCCAAACTATTTAAAAAATTAACTGTGCCCCGCGCCTTTTTCGGGATAAAAAGTAACCTTTGTGTTAATCCAGGGTGTAAGCTACCTCCATACCAAATTTTAGCAAAATCAGTCCAGCCGTTCCCGTGTAGATGTAACAAACATACAAAAACACTGACATTGATAACTCGACATTGATCGGGCCTAATAAGGTGTGAATTAACAGGTACGAAGATAAAAGAGGTCATAAATAATTACTAAGCTTTGAACGTGTGGTATGATATATATAATTATCATGCTGAAGCAATAGGCTAAAGGTGGCTGTTTCCCTATTCAATTAGTACACTCATAGGTAGGTATATGATTATGTTTGTTACAGGCAAAAACGCTATGTTAATTCTATTCGAGTTCCAAGAACGTACAACAATAATTAATGTTAGAGCATAAATGCTCTTTCAATTTCTAATTATATTCAACTAATTGCAGAATTCCTTATGATTCAATGGATGCGAGCGAGGCAAACTCAAAAGGAGCATCTCGAAATGAATCGTTGTTGAATAATTGATGTCTTCGTACTTTACGACACGATTGTCTACCAAATGCAATGATTAGGGACGCAGAAATTTGATTAGGTACGATAATTTTATTCTATTCAATCTGGAATATGAATTGAAAAATATTTAATAAAATTGACTGGCCAAATTGGATATTATAATGAATAGTTGCAACCCTAACAATAATAATATTCATTACTGAATGATATGGTTTCCAACAAAATTTACGCTTACCAGTAAACATGAATAAAAAGATACAAGTAAATGTTTTCCTAGAAGGGAACTATGCAATGAAATGAATGAATGAATGATGAAAATGCTATACTTTTAACCGAAGAGGCATATTTAGGTTATATGTGTGTGACCTCAAGCATGAAATAAATATCTAGTTGAAAGTACCATGATTCAGCCTTGTAGCAATACCAAATACTTAATTATTTGAAAATATTTAGCACGTGTGTGTAAGTTTGAATAATGCTTGCAATTTCTGAAAAGTTCAGTAGAGGTGCTAATAGGTACGAAACTATAATTTATCTCACAATAATCTTTGCCGTCCCAACCTCTTTGTATTTAGTCTCCAAGTCTAATTGGATCAAGACCTCTAGCTTAAGAAAAACCTGTTTTTTGTTTTAATACAATTAATCTTTTATCAAAGGTGATGAAGGTATTTTATTATTATCATAATATGAAAACAAGACGGTTGTATGATAATAATATTTACAAATATCATAGACTACTTTAACGTAAAGTGTGAACTTTGAATACTTACTTTAATTTTCATTATAACAAATTCAATTAGATTTTCTACAATTAATCTAATTTTTAAACTAATTAATATACCTAGATCCCTTGTGCTTTACGTTTTAGATAGAATACTTTGGAGACCAGTGAACCATCCATTTAATACGGGCTTAACGGTTACGTGCTTGTCTGTCCTCACATACAAATACTACGCGATTTTATTCACAAAGGCTTAAAAATAAATTAAAGATTTTTATAAAATAGATATGAAATGGTTTAAATTGTAATTAGAATTTCCCTGATGGCATAATATTATATTTATCCTGCTTAATACCCCACGAAATGGAGTGAAAAATTGGAATTGAAATTTCATTTGGCGTGAACGATTAACCATTCGTACGCGATTGCCGTGCAACTGCGCTAATCCCTTTCTAATGGAGTATTTGAATTTATCAACTGAGGAGTTTAAATTATGGTATGATGACAAATGTTCTTCCTAACGTTTTTGGGGTAATTGTTAGGATTCTATCTAGTAATTAATTCATTTAAGCCGACAAACCCTTTTACTAATTTAGATTGGTAGTACTGCCATTTGTCTATATAATGATGTGTATTAAATAACAACACGATATAAATTCATAAATTATATCATTAAAGCATGTGTAACTAATCGCTTTATTTAATCAGGACCACACTATTTAAAGAACAAATGGGTAATAGATATTCCAACTTCGATTCGTATACAAATTGAAAAAACAAATGAATATGTTTTAATGACAGACCCGTTAATGTCAGCCGTTAGTAATACGTAAAAGCCATTAACCAAATTACAAGTATACAGTGAATGGCATGTGAATGGCCTTATTAGTTCGTATGTCTTGTACTGTACAATTCTTATTGATTTCCGTCGAGTACACTGAACTGTAATTCCTTTGGTTTCAAAGAAAAGGAACTTATGCAGTAGTACATTCAATGTGAGAACCTTTTTTGTAATTGTATTTTAAATATGTGTTGCATACCGATTAAGCAACGTTTATTTTTATAAGAATGGTAGATTGTAAAGGTTTTTGTAGATATATTATGCAATCTACTCGTAGCTTTCTTCTTAGTATTTTTATAAAACTGACGATTAAGTGTGTCGAACCTATCACATGGCCCTGGACTATAATAGATTTTTATATTGTGAATTTTTCTAGGTACCAATTTACTGCATCGATAGTTAGGTATACCATAAAATTCACGTTCACTTACTTATAACACACGTGTAGTTATACTTATATAGTTGGAACTTTATGATTACAAAAATACTCGTTTAAAGTATTTTCACTTCACTACTAAAAAAAGATAATGATACAGTGCTTGTCACAATACAAAATATATTTTTGTTAAGCTCACGATCTTTAAGCAACAAGCCCGTTCTCCGACGTAATTTGAAAGCGAATGACATAAATTCTTAACGGACAATCGGACAGGACGAGTCGTACAAATATCCGATTACAACCAAAAAATAAATATGTGTGGGCGAAATTTCTTTGTAGAGACCTTATTCTTAAATTGGTTAAGCCTCCTTGATGATAATGATTTTTATGCAAATGCGCGAGACCAAGTTGCGAACTCAAGATATATTTACAAATCCTTACCTTAAAGCGCCAGTGTAGGGCTCAAAATTAATCGTCACGTCGCGTCGTATTAATAAAATACTTTAAGGTAAAACTAAGCCACATCAAATGGGGTAAGTTTAAGATAGGTAAATGCAATTCATTTCTATTCGATTAATTTAATAGATATGTCTGAAACTTATCAACAAATAAATAATTTAGGAAAACTTTTTGGGTATGTATTTAGTAGTTACAGGTTTTAGAGCAATAAGCATCACCTGGCTTCTTATTAATCTGGCAACCAATTGTCAACAAACGAACTGTTATAGTCTTCAGTAGATTCGGTATATCTTTACCACCATAACACAACATAACCGGCGTAATAAACGACAGAAGTTTCGTAAACAAGGTAAAATTAAAGATTCCTTATAAAGTTATTATTTAAAAAGATGAAACAGCTTCTACTTTCGAAAGCGTGTTGTGACAGAAAGGGCCACAACATTGTCACGACGGCGATGTTTACAGCATTCCAAATATGCGCGACACACGGGTACTGCGTGTGGTGATTCTTATTACTGAACAAATAATGTAATATTCGATTCTTTTGAATTATTATATAATAATTCTTACGTTTCATTTTGTAACTTACATTATGACTTTTACGGTTACGGGTAATTCTTTTTATGTTTTGTTTTGGAATTAATTCACATATTTTTAACGTGGTCATTATTGTACTCCAAATTTAATTCTGACACGATTTCAAATAATTTGAATTCGGACCAACAAGTTGTAGATTGTGTTTAAATGGTACTAGGTATCTCTTATCTCAATTAAACCCTGACTGCTCTATATCTTGAACTTTAGATATGTTTCAACAGATTACATACATTAAATTTTTAATTAACCTGCGAATTGCAATATCCATTTTACTCATAACTTAATCCACACATCCACGAGTCTTAAACACATACATCTGTGTATCATGTGCTTTAAAATATTGTTTCCTGTCACGCGATTCACGACCGTTGGACACTTTTATGGAATAATAAATAATAATTGTGGCACTCATTATGAAGTAATTATCGTAAATGCGCCCGATGCATTATTTATGCTCGATATAGTACGGATAATGAAAAGTTAATATTGCTGCTACAAAACCTGTCCAAAAGCTACCTTAACATTAATTACACTATTATATTTATAGCAGTGTCGTACACTTGAGATAAAACTAGGACGAACAAACCGATACAAATAACACGATACCTACCTATGGAAATGCAAGCGCTACTATTTATAAAATCATTTAATTGAACATTTAATTAGAGGTACTAAACTTCCAGTCAACACAATCATCACTAAGGATGTTCAAGTCATAGATTTGGTTTCAGTGGGGATGAACGAGAAAAGTCTCTTGCGAAAAAAACCATGTTTGTATGGACAATATTAAATGTAAAAGTAAAATAGTCGGTATCAATTCACATTGTGAAAATAAATCAAGTAAAAACTACTTTCCCTAACAGTACATTCATATATTTCCTTTACCCCTCATATCCGTACGCAACTTAATAAGTAATATGTAGCGATGTGCTTTCAAACCGTAATGAGTTCGGGAGTGCTCTTCCCTGTACTTTTATTTTGTAGACCGTAACATATGATAGGTCGATGAACTTTCTCAATATTTTTATCTGAGCTCTTACCAGCTTCTGACAGCCTTTTATAAACTTTGCTTATAAATCAAATAGCTAAGACATACAAATAAAAGGTATTTATTTATTAACAGGACCTTGCTTTTTCGTTCACATTGAGACAAAGGGATAGATCTGCGCTCAATTCCCTCAAGGCTCTGGAATATATTTCTAGCAATGTTTTGAAAATAAACAGTGAGTTTGAGGTAGGTTCGAATTATGATAACATAAAAGTACCTACCTACCACTTTGATTTAAAGCGCTACAACTTTCGAGGGTATGATGATGCATACCTATATAAGAAAGTGTTGCTTGAGCACCTTGAAACCATGGAGGCTAAGTGAAAAACAAGCCAGTGAAATATATAAAATAGATCTCGAAAGAAAAAGAAACATAAACACAAAAAAAATTGCAGATGAATCACATTAACTTAATTAGTATTCCAGTATGACATTAATTGTATAGAGGTAACAGATTACGTTAATCAGAATTTTCCATTTAGTTTACGTGCTAATAATAGCAATTTATTACTTCTATAATATTTCACACTAATCCGCTTATTTATAGTCATTATACTGTAATAAATTACATTTCAGTAATAACTTGATAATAAATCAAATATTGACAATTTAATATTAACCATATCTAATTAGTAATTACAACAAGACATTAGCTATGTTGTGTTAGGGTGTGTACACAACTGCTTAAGGTAAACCTGCATATATTTTGTGTAAAGAGTATCTCGCGCACCGCAATTCTTCATGTTTGCACCGCGCACAATGTGCGACCGAGCGGCGCGTCTGTAGATGTGTACGAACCCTTATGATGTCGTAGATTTATGAACTGTCCCGTTGATCTCGACAAGTGCGGCTGTTTAGTGTTACCCTGGACCCGATTTCTAGCAAGATAACAGTTATTTTATGTAATTCATACGCATCTGATACATGTTTGCCTATTACCCCTGAAGGGAAGAAAATGTATTATTAGCTCTACAGTCATGTTCCTTAAACATTCAAGTAGAACATTCAAATTTATTGATTCCCCAGAAATAAATATCCGGGACATGTGCCAAACGTCAGGGAGTATAAATGTTGCATAACGTAGATCGCAGACGACCGATAAATCGCAGTACAATTTTTGATAGTCTATCTACATGAGATTTCGATACAGATACGGCTATACTAAGGTCACGTCTTTTTTCTGCCCTATTTTCTGTCATTTGAGTTCGATGGGTTTTTTTCTGCGGTTTTTGTATAAAGCATCTTAACGCTCGGGTATTAGAATAGAATAGTTTATTTGCTTAGAATGTAGGTATTACAATATGATGTTTGTTACATGTTAAGAATCCTTGTACATATTATTGTTAAATATATTGTTTTCTTTCCAATATATTTTAAACACAATCTATTCATGTCTACTTTGCCTGTCCATCACATTATGCCTCCCTAATCCCTACGCACTCTCTTTTACATAGATACCACGTAGGTACAACAACAACCACCAAACAAATCCACTTCAAAAGTCCATACCATAATTATTTTTTTTAACCAATAATATTATCGGTGACTACTAGGCTTCACCCAATATTTTCAAGGTCACATGCAAATGTTATAACGTGTCTAAAACTGGCATCGTTTTCACAAATTTTCAAACAAAAATGCAATAACTCACGATCCGCAAATTTACCTTTCAACCATTTTTATTCCCACAACCCGTCACAACGCGTTTGATATAGTTATTTTTACAAAGGTAGTGCAGTGGGGGACAGCGGTCGGTCGACGTAACGTATTGGCGGGCTTACACACGATCCCTTGACTGATTTATTGCGTGCGTAAATCTCCAATTTACACGACAATGTGTCTATGTATAGGTAGGCAAGAGATCTAATCGACGATAAGAATCGGGTTTATCCTCGTTTTCGGATTTCAGCGCAATTTGCCCTTTGCTTTTTTTAAGCGCTCCTTGGAAATGATTATTTAAATATGTTTATTTTTTTGGTGAGCTCGGATTAATTCACGTTAGTAAATTGTGTCTAAATCTAGAATTTGATTGATACGACTTACTTAAACTTGTATTTAATAGCTCTACCAGCAGTGCAATTTGTTAATCTGATCTCTGATATCTATTATAAAAAGCGACAAGTATTTTTCAGTTTATTTTGTAAGATAGTAACCACATTTCGCCCCATGCCTTGTTTTTCCACAATAGGATAATCGTTAAAGCTAGCTTAGATCTCCCACCTTTTCTCGTTACTGAGTAAACCAAACAAATTCCACCAACTTAAAACAATAAGAATACGAATGAGTGATTAAATCCTCGTTTCTGTTTACCCATTAACACTGTGGCTGGATTTAGTAGTTACATCATTGTTTATTCAATTCAAAACTTTTAACCTAATCCTATTGATCTGTGGTAGTTTTTAGTTTATTTCAAACGTACTACAACTGTTACATTTACATCTATACTTATATTATTTATTATTATAAAGCTGAAGAGTTTGTTTGCTTGAACGCGCTAATCTCAGGAACTACTGGTCTGATTTGAAAAATTCTTTCAGTGTTATCTATCCCATTTATCGAGGAAGGCTATAAACTATAAAACATTCGAAATCCACGCGGGCTAAGTCCCGGGTAAAGTTGCGGGCGGAAGCTAGTACTTTATGTGTACATGATATTTTATACCAAGCAAAATTTTGCATGAAAAGTACAATTTTATTTTATTTACAAATAATAAAATGAAATTGTACTTTTCATGCAATTTTTTTAAATAAATACCTACCTATAAACTCACGGTCGTTTTTCAACAGACTTGAAGGAAGCTTTTACCTTTATCTTTTCTCAGAAGATCAACAATTGGGTCTACAAATATAATTTTGTCGAAGGACTTAACCAATTCAGCTGAAAAAACTACAGATACTTTTGTCGATGTCGAAGTCGATGTTTACTAACTCCAAATATTTTCAAGGATTTTTTTTTATTTTGGGTTCACTTTTTTAGGAATTGGTCTTTTTGTCATTTTTTCACAACGATTGGTTCGAATGAATATTTTTGTACATGTTTTATTCGTGTTTTGTATCAACCTCGACCGATCTGATAAGTTAAATTATTTACAGCGTGTTCGTTTGAAAAGAAATCGTAACAAAGGCCAAAAATGTATGTGGCTTTACTTATATAATGCTATGAATAATTTACTAAAACGTGTAACTTACAAAAGGTTGAATTGCGTATATTTTACATTGTTTTTTTCATTTGGCTTGCTCAAACATATAAAACTTATAGATAGTGGAAAACATTCCATATATAGACACAGTTACAGCTGTAAAGAATCAACAAAGCTCTTTATTGCATTGATAACGATTTATTATGGACATAAATCAAATTTAGGAAAATAAATGTCTGCCGCTGAACCCTATCTCAACTATAGAGTGAATGACAGTAGATAATCCGTTTTCCAACGTTAATTTGCAATTTGCATAGGATGACAAGTTTATGCATTCAGGTCATCTATTTTACACAAATATTTATTGTAAAGGATAAATAAAACTACTCGATTGGTTCACATTGAATGAAATCAAATAATAATAAATCCTGTAATGGATAATACAGGTAGCTGAACGTTATATAATATTGTACTCTTTTGATGTGTGGTGCGACCTAAATCGAAAGGGCTTGGCAAGGTAAAAATAATTGAAATCCAAGATCTTGCCAGCGACTTCCGAGGCTAAACGAAGGGTTATTCTTATCTTTAGCGTTCAATGATAAACAGATTGGCTCATTGACCAAAATACGACAAACCGCAGTCAAAAGGGTCGGTCAGGGGTTTTGTATTTTTAAGATAACACGGATAACCCATTCGCACATATTGGATTGTTTCAAACCATAGATAGCATCTACCTAGTAACCTACACAAGCTTTAAGTAACATTTGCTTATCAAGTAACTTAAAAGAGGGTCTCATGGTAAAAGTTTTGAAACTAATATTCAGGGTGTAACTTTCAAAACTGATAAAGATTTCAAACCAGCGTTGAACTGGTTAAATGGGATATTTTCCTGGAACTGTATTTATATGAATCGTAATAAAACTAAAAAAAACGAGAAGTTCTTAGAAAAGTAGTATACTTTTTCTTCGTAATTATGGTTATCACCCTATATTCTTCCAGTGCACGGTAATCTCGCCATGTTTCTACCACTCTTCTCCTTATTTAAAATTGAAAAATTGCTTAATATAATATTATGTTGATTACCTTCTAGCCACCCCTCATACACTGAATACCAGGTACTTTACAAGCTCGACTCATTATCAATTCAATCGTATAGATGCATTTGATTATGACATACAAAGACTGAAGCTCCCTCCAATTACTCTATATTCTCAGCCTTTGGTGTAAGCCGCAACCACCGAACAAGATCCTTAGCACCCCGCCTTCCATTGGATTACAAAGGACTAAGAGGCGATTGAAAGCATCATTGCAGTTCAACTTAAATTGGACACGTTTACCTGAAGCACTGGTAAAGCACCCTTTATGTTCAGAACACAGTCGTGATAGATGTGTCATGAATTATATTTCGATAAATATGACTTTCATTTTCTTAAAAAAGCGTGTCAATGTGTTGTTCTAGAAATTGTTTTTTTACTTACTTTCTACTTGTTTCTTAACAAATATCATTTTGTGCGCCTATTTTCGGGAGGGAGGTGTAAGCCTGAAAGGTACACACAATTTGATCACCTCTTCGATATTACATGTGCCGTAATAAAAACTCACAGTGTCAGATATGTTGCGCATCGTTTGGTTTCGGCTCTGATCCATCTGCCAAACGAAAAAATATTTTTTGACTTTGTTGTATTTGGTAACTAGAGTGAATTATTTATTTGAATCATCTTAAACGATCACTTACGCGTATTAACTAACTATATTAAAGAGCCAAATGCCACTGTCAATTGTCTAATCATAAAACTAAACAAACTTGTTTCCAAACAGTCTATGCACTTTGAGCTATAAAATTAATCAGACGATACAGACACCAAATTACACGGTGCATATATTAGTAGAAGCAAGATGGAGACGAATATTTTATTTTGAGCGAAAGATCCATTTAATTAATACGCCAAGAAACTCGCATAAAGGACCCTAAATGTGAAACAGTGGTGAAATTTATTGTTAATGTGACGCAGCAGCAAATCGACAACACAAAGTCACATCCATTCACCCTAATTCGTGTACATTATTTGCATCCGAGAGGCGGTAGCTGTCATCGAGCACAGTTTATGCAGGACTGACCCATGTTTATAATAACTATGCAAATTATTCCGATATCGTCCCCAATCGGCCTCCGACGGGCGAAATTGAATTTGTAACTCTGATTAAACCCCCCTTTCAAATGCCGATGTGTACGGCAAAAGATTTTTTAATGAATATTTTTTCATTACATTTTTGTTTGGTGTAAAAGCTTATTGTCAAAATGTACAAAAGATTTTTCTAAAAAGAAAGCTGTGAAACATCTAATTTGAATATTGTATTACAAGCAGAATACTCAGCATATTTTGATGGGTACATACAAAATACAGCATTGTAATGACATTGTGGACAAATAATATATTATTTGCATGAAATAAATATAGATTAATGTTTGGTGGTCGTAACAATTAAAGAGCAATTTATAAGCATACGAGTAATAAATGTGCTTCGGTTTGTCGTGCGTGAAATTGTGTGAAATGAGGCAAGTCAAATATTAGTAATATCAGGTTTATTTTTGAGGTAAAGCTAGGTTTATTTTATTAATAATAAGCCTAGCTTTAGAGCAAAAGGAGGAAATGTTATGTTTTAGCATACCGAAATCTTTTAGCTGCAACGGTATACTAAATTACTAACCCTTGTTTAATATAGTGTAATATTGAATCTCGGAGCTTGCAAATAAACAAATATAATATTCAATTTATTAAGCTTCCTTGGATTTTACTGTCCCTATTTAATGGTGTGGCCATGATCGACCACGTGGCACCCTTTAGTCATGTTTGATACTCACGGACAAGAAAGAATCATGGCATGCAATAAATAAATACTTCTTTTGAATCTTAAGAATCTTCTTTTGTAAAAAGGACTGATTACTTATTATTCCTGCGAAGTAAATGCCTGAAACCGTAAAATAGTTCAAACAATTATCACCAAAAAACAAATCGCGTATTTTATAATAAAGATTCAAAGTTATACTTAATATATTTATTTTTGTTGTGTGGATGATGTATTCTCGAAATAAGTAGGTTCAGTGAAACATATAATATTTTAGTTCCACTAGTTGGCAAATCAGGGTGACCGTGTGTCCAGTACAATATCGTTACGCACATTCCTTTAAGATTATACTAATGCCATTTTGATTAAAATGCACTGCCTTTTTCAATATTGAATTTTACGCTTTGTGTGTTTTTAAGTTTACTGACTTGAGGGTAACAAATAGATTTGGAGGTACAAAAAAAATTGAACGTTCACTCAATACAATATAAGTAGCTTCTCATTCAGTGCATTGGTCGGTAAATTGTGTACTGATGACCTCGTGTCGAGAAGGACCCTACTGCTAAAGTACATTAATAACAGGAACACTTAATGGTTAGGCTGACCTAGGAATCAAACTCGGCCGCACTTAGTTCCACTAGACTAATGACACCGCCATTAGATTGCTAGTTATGGTTGCATATTTCTCACGACAACTTTGTTTGGAGAATAAGTTGGAATTTTGGTGACATCTGTTGCAGTCTCGGGGTAGACAAATTGCAAGTGTCGTCAGAGGCGGTTCGGCCATTCACGTACCTCAGGAAGTAATTTGAGAATGTGGGCCTTAGACTAATGGCTCACGGAATGTGACTTTGCGGTTGCCCAATAAGGTAACTTTTATAGATGCAGAATGTCGGGCGAAGGGGAGGACGAGATGACTTATGCCCGAACTCACCATGAAGTTCATAATGTAGGTAAAAGACTTTTTATAAAATCTTATAAGGAAATGGGCATTTTCTAGACAGACTAATATCTACTACCAATGTATGTGTTAGGAGGAACAGAATTACGCATTTTAAAATTATTAATTAGATACGTTTTATAATTGTTAACTTTGAACTTGGAACCTAGCAATATCATCATTGCTAGAATTTAATGTCAGCAGACCTTTTAGGGCATGTATGCATGATGATAGTTTAAATCAGTAGTTCCCAAACTTATTTTTCTCGTGCACCACTTTCAAAATTAAACTGGTGTCGGTGGACCCCCTGCTGCTACATTCCTACCACATTGTTAAAGT
This sequence comes from Abrostola tripartita, assembly GCA_905340225.1. Lineage (NCBI taxonomy): Eukaryota > Metazoa > Arthropoda > Insecta > Lepidoptera > Noctuidae > Abrostola > Abrostola tripartita. Next base: position 7,557,788 of record HG996494.1, read on the forward strand.
CGACAAAAAATAAAAATTGTGTCGCTTCTGAGTTCCGTCCCTATATTCTGATAGGTTAAAATTTTAAATTTTAAATAAAAACGAAAAATGGTACATTTTATAACATTTTATTAATTAAAAGAAAAGAATTACAAAAAAATAATAATAAGGTAATACTTATAGGTTGTGGACATAATTTTAATTAATGGGAAGGATGTATTTGATGGAGTGTCAGCAAACGATCAATGTTTGGCTTTATTTTTGTGAGCAATAACCGCAAATCCCCCCGCTCTGTGATGTTTAGTTTGCTCCTTTTTTTTGTTAAGAGGTTTGTAACGGCACTAAAACTTCTTTCGACAAGGTATGATGAGGGAAAAGCTATCAAAAATTTCCTTGCGATTTCCCACAGTCCAGGATATTTTTCGTGTATTTCTGCTTGCAGCCAAAATGTTTGGTAGCCTTTTCTAAATTTCACCTTCAGCTCCTCATTGGTGCTTAGCTCAAGCAGCTCCTCTTGTAATAATACATTGGCCACTTCAGTTTCATCAAATGGATTTACGATCCATGGTGGTATATCCATCGTCAGCATATCTTCAAACCTGGTTTTGAAGTCATCATGCAGGGCACTTAAATGTTGACTGTAGGTATGGATATCCTCATCAATAGTTTCTACCTGCGACAAGTTTGGAAATTGAGATAATTCGCGCCGACTAATGTTTTGCTTCATAAATTTCAATTTCCCAAGAAAAGCCGAAATTATCCCCTTTGTTTTTATTAAATTCAGGCTGTCCCCTTGTAACTGCAAGTTAATATCATTAAATTTTTTAAACAAATCTGTCAAATACGCAATGTCTCCTTTGAATTTGATCAAGTTTTCTTTTAAATCTGGATCTCTACTTTCTAAGAACTCTAATACGGAATCGAAAACAGAGTAAAATCTCGTTAAGCATGCACCTTTCGACAACCAGCGTACTTCAGTATGTAAGAGCAGTCGTTGGAAGTCTTCGTCATTTTCGTCGCACAATTGAGCAAATAAACGCGTATTCAATGCATTGCTTCTAATTTTGTTGACAGCGTTTATTATAAAATGAAGAGATTGGTTCAACCTGTCACTTAAATGTTTCGCCACAAGATGTTGTCGGTGGATTACGCAATGAATAGCTGTAAGTCCTGGTATAATTCTTTTGAGATGACTTATAAACCCACGATATCGCCCTACCATTGCAGGAGCTCCGTCTGTTGCCACTGAAATAATGTTTGTAAATGGAATCGATTTTTCCGTAAAAAAATTACTCAGGACATTAAATATTGATTCGCCTTTAGTGTCAGTCTCCAAAGTTCTGGCAAATAGCAATTCTTCGTGAATTTCTTCCTCCATGATAAATCGGACATATGCTAATAATAATGCTTCATTACCGGGTAACGTTGACTCGTCCAGTTGTATAGAAAAATGACTTTTTTGCAGATGATTGCACAAAAAACTTTCGATGTCAGAGCTCATTTCATCAATGCGTCTTTGTACAGTATTGTTACTTAATGGAATTCTTTTTAGTACGTCAAATGGAGATTTGTGCAAAACAGTTTTTAAAACCTCTTCAACAGCGGGTAAAATTAATTGTTCTCCGATAGTGTGCGGTTTTCCAGATTTTGCTATTAGTAATGAGATATTGTAAGATGCCCGCAAGCCATCATCGTTACTTTGAGATGTTGAAGCGAACATGCTGTGCATGGTGGGTCTCTTTTCATATTTTTCCTTCAATGTTTGAAAATATTTTAAATCTTTACCCATTTTATCAGTATGACACCTTTTTAGATGATCTTCGAGCTTTGATGGTTTCATAGAGTCATTGCTTAAAACTTTATTGCATATTAGGCACATGGGCAAGTGTTTATCTGCCTCTGATGGAACAAAACCATATTTCAAATAATCGACACTGTATTGTCGACATTTTTTCTTTGCTGTAGCCATGTTTTGTATCAGTTACCTTCCCTGTAAAAAAAAATGTTATAGTAACCAAGTTTTTATTTGAATATAGGTAGCACAACGCAGCCTTTGTCAGCTTTATATTATTATGATTATCATTATATTGAAAAAGTATTACGGCTTGTAAAGGGACCAACTAATAAACCGCTAAGACAAGTACAGACTTTTTCACGAAGCGATATCAATGTTAAATACCTAATTTACCACAATTTTTTAATAGTAGAAATAAAAATTAGTTTACTCAGTATCGAATATTGATCATATTTGTGTAGGAAAAAATAAAAGTCGAAATCCCAAATTGACCAAAAAAGTGACCATAAAAACAATAACTAAAATTTCATTAAATCAATGAGTTCACGCGCTAGTAGTTTTATAAAACAGTAATTGCTCTGCAATATTGATTTTTCGGCCTTTTTAGAGAGGCAGTCCTCTCGTGAAAAAACAATTGAATAAAACGTGCTGTGTTTGTCTTCAAATCGAAAGAGGACAATTAAAATATCTGTAAGTTACTAAGTTAGCTATATACAATGTGTCCGAGCGATAAGACCGCCCGGCGTTTTTTGAATATTTGTACGAAATCATTAATAATTATATTTACATTTGTGACTTAGCGGCCTTAGTGATTTTATATAAGTATTTTTTTTACTACATTTTAGTTTTGTCTAATGATTTTAATTGATAAATTATGATGTCGGCTAGTCAGTAAACAAAAATAATGGAAAAAGATGAACAAACTTAGGAAATATCGTAAAAAAACTGCAGCACGTCACGCGTCTTTACTTAATTTAATTTTGTACAAATATTCTAAATACGCCGGGCGGTCACTTATCCCTAGGACACATTGTATACAAGCATTTGTTATCAACCGACCAGTACACGAAACAAAATACTTAAGAACTAGGTACAACAAAAAAAAGGTACGTACTTACTTTTCTCCGGCACTAGGAACACTAATATAAATTTTCTCACACCTTCTTTTTCGAAATTCCGGAAACAAATAAATGAGCATGCCTTTGGCATCGAGTATTTATAGTCTTGATCAAGATCATGTCTAAACAAGCACTAAGCATTGTCGGACGGATTGCGCTTTGCAAGTCTGTACACGAAATTGTAATATCGAATACGCAAGTTTGGACAAGTAAGAGTCGCTTGCCAGATTAAAATGTTATCTGCTTAGTTAGGTACTTAAAACAATATAGGTAGGCCCTTATAAAAACTATATGCAGATAAATTTTCGTGGACCCCTATTAACATCTTATGGACCCCCATTTTTTATTGACGCCTACGTAGACCCCCAGCAAGGCTCCCGTGGACCCCTGGGGGTCCACCTGGACCACTTTGGGAATCACTGGTTTAAATAATAAAAATAAAAAGCCATAACAAGTGAAAGTCAATTCAAGTTGAACAGACTGCATTTTTAGATAACAAGCACAAACAATCCCTAAACATTACGCTATCGGCGCGTCAATCAGGGCATTTCAAACAGTCCTTATCGTTGATTTTTCCAAACATTGATTGTTTACTGACAGGCCCGGTGTGCGATAGTGTCACATTCAACCGGAACGATATAATGAGCGATATTATAATACGGCACGCCTTGCCACACACCCGCTGATATAACAAGACCTACGAAGTAACTCTTTCTCCACCTAAGTCCATATAACATACGGGTCCAAATACAATGGGTATGGCAACTTCGAATTTAGATCCAAGACTTACTGAAGCGGTAGATTGTTTAACTGCGTAATTGTTTATATTATTAGGTAATTGATAACTTCGTATAGATTTAAACGTCTTCTGTTTACGTTGCATGACGGCATTTGTTGGATTTGAGAGATTTGTTTTGTGGTTGTACTAAAGCGTTAATATCTGATTTACTTATGCATGAGGCTAATTAATAAATAAAATAAAATACAATTTACGCATTTTTATATTTCGTGTTCCACTAGCTTATAGTTATAGGTTACATTATAGGTAGTGGAATTTGATATTCTATTTGTTTTTGAAAGTAATGAATATTTGTTTAAAGCTCGTGTTCCACCAGCACTAGCTAGTTCATGAATAAAAGTTATGCACATTTGAGTGTTTTAAACCAGAACAGTTGAACGCTTCAACCTCTATGAACTACAAATGACGCATTTGTAAATCATGTTAGCTAATAGATCATATCAGCTGTATCCTGCAATTTAATTGCTTTACATCGAGAATTTAAACCACAGTCTATTTGAATTCTGTTGAAATCAAATGTAGAATATCCTTAACTCCCCGCCGATATCTAATTCACAACTTACGTGTATCGTCTAGCAAAATAAAGTTGATAATGTATCTAAATTTTTATATTTAACATTGCCACAATATTCTGGTGAGATGATATTAGTAGATTCCGACCTAATTCGCGCATTTGGGTAGCTACCATTGTGACCAAACCGTCGTCTCCCAAAAACTTGCTAATTTATACGTTGGTAAGCGAATTTATATCTTAACATTATGCAGCAAAGGGTTCTTTATCACATAACAGCTATGAGATGACGCAAAGAGATAGCGACGCGTAATCAACTCTCAAGTCTGGTGAAGGAAATGCTAAAGATACGGAATTTAATGGATATGCTTCAAATGTAAATAACATGAAATGTAGTTGTATTAAAATATATTCAGGTATTATTGTGGTATTTGCTTTAAATGGGTCATCAGAATTTGTAAGTGGACCGAAAATCAATCAGCGCTTTGGCACTACGTGGATCCATTTATAAGTATCAAGATTAGTATTACAATTTAATTAAGTATTATCGGTTGCATAATAATAAGGCACTGGTTGATTTCTCACATCACTGCGCTTTCCAGATATTTACCTTAACTAATGTATTAATAGAAATATTAATAGAGCCAATATATTATGTGGTGTGTAATTTACATTAAAATATCTGTGTTAGCAACCAAAATAAAGTAAATAAATAAATATTTAATCAAGAGAATTAGGTTTGATAAACTTCTCTATAGCATTTTAAACTAAATAAGGATTAAGTAAGAATCGTGGTACTTCTTACAATTAACTTTTAAGAAAGCTCATTACGGAATTGTGTCACACGGGTTTCCGTGTCAAAGCTGCTTTTCAAAATAATCTGTTTCCAAAAACACTAGGAAGCAAGAACGAACATATTAACATTTTCACACATTAAATATTAATTCAGAACAACTTCATTGCGTACGCTCAATATTCTAAGATACTACGCTCGACATGTCTTTTACATCCATAATGTAATGTGCATGTGAAATATGAAAAACGAAACGCGTAAAGACATCTGTTCGTGTATGAAAACGGGGAAAGAGCAAAATTTAATATTGAATTAAGGCGTTACGTAGAAATCGAGAAAGGAGCAAAGGTGAAAATAAATCCTTGTGATATATGAGGGCCAACCTTAGGGCGTTGACAATTTTGAGGTAACATTTCTATGTTGTTCTCTTTTGTGTGCACTCTGGTTTTATACTTTATGATTGGCTTTACTTTCAGAGCAAAATTGCTTGAGTTTCAGTATTGTGTTGCCGTGGATCTTAATTACAACAAGAATTGATTTTACATAGAGTCGGCAATAAGTGAGAATTCTTGTAATCCACGTAGAATTTCAGAATATATTATTATACTTATTGGTGTTGAATATCATTAGGTATATTTTTATTTGAGAACCAGACAGTTGTCATAAATGTCTATCATTTGTGAAATTTGAATCTTGAAATTATCTTCAATATGGATTGTTTTTGGTTTTATTACATTAGCAAGTTCATTGCTACGATTCCAGTTCATGGTCTGTTCAAAACATTTCTTATCTTTACCACACTTCGTAACTCCTTAAACAGGATAACAATTAACACCTAAGCTCTACGTTTTATGAGTTATAAAAAGCTGTCGATGTTGCAGTTTGTCGGGACTGGTAGCTAGTTTGTCGACCACTTAATAGTCCGAGATTAACCTTTTTCCTCAGCCGAGTTTTATGATCGCAGATATTTGACGCAGATAAAAAACAAGAATGTATTGTGAGTTCTCCCAGTTAATAATTTTATTTATTATTTTGTGGTATATGCTTTTATATTTGAGTTGTTTTAATTTATGTATCTACTCAAAAATACCTACTTAGATATGGTACAATCATAAGTACGAAAATTTAATATCAATACTTAATAATTATTATAAAGCTGAAGAGTTTGTTTGTTTAGTGGAATGCGCTTATCTCAAGAACTACTGGTTCGAAATATTCTTTGTGTGTGATAAATAGTGTTAGATAGTCCATTTATCGAGGAAGGCGTTAAAACATTCTAAATCCACGAGGACGAAGTCGCGGGTAGTAGTTTAATATTTAGCTTCATTTAAATAATATTAAGATAGACTATAATTGTGTTCTCAGTGCATTTTATCCTTCATCGTTGACACTACTGAGTATTGTTTCAATATCAAACTGTTAAGGAAATTCTTCATCAAAATTCCAATTTGTATCGCAAAATGTACCGAAATACAATTGCAGAACGCAACGGTTACATGACGATGGCATGAATAAAGCATATCGCACGAAGTCCAATTTTCCAACGGTTTACAGTGTACTACTAATATGTTCCGACTGTACGTCGGATGCTGGATATGAGTTTCGATAGTGTGTGACATTAAATTTATTTAGCAAACATCTTCGAATTAAAGGATATGCCAATATAAAATATAACTGCAGGTACATTTGATGACGACTGCATGAGAATATAAATGCTTTTAAAAACCTGTGAAAAAAGGACACTACATCACCTGGTATGAATAAAGAATCTAAATACATCACTCTAATGCAGACCAGGAAAAACAAACAGCATATTATTTTCCCTAAGCGTTTTATGGTCGTTGAATTTATTTTCCATTTGAGCTTAAGTAAATACAGTTATTTTTATGTCAGATCAAAAATACACTTGGCTTCGTGTGTGGCAACAGACAGGAAAAAGGTATAAAACGATAGCTTTGAATGCGAGCTCTTTTTATGTAAATAATTTAACTAATTATGTACTATTGTAATTTTTGAAGGTGGTAGAAATGAATAAATTGTTAAAATATTTTCCCATACCAAGTTTTTAAATGATTAAATAAAAGTTGTGGAGGTACCTAATAGGCATTACATTTTGAGCAGGCCATTGTATTCACATTTCGCAGATAAAGAGAATGCCTATCCTGGAGAAAAATTCGTCATCTACGACCTTACGGGGTAGTACCTACTTACTGCCAGTGACATCTCTTTTAAGGTGTCGTGAAGATTGCGAGTGCGTGGGAATTTAGGCTTACCCATTTCTACCTAAGGGTTTCCTGACAATACAAAGAAGTTTCAACTGTGTCCGTCTTTAACAGGTATTCCTGGGTCAATTATGTAGTATTGGCTTTTTGTGTCAGAATACAGTTCATAGCCGTGAACTATACTGGTTTAATACCTGCAAAAATAAAATAAATAAAAACATTATATTTCTTTAATAAATAGCTGCCATCAGAAATAATTTTCGATGGCACGATCATCACCATCATGACAAAGACCACTAATGAATCTACAACCACTAACATGATTGAATGCTTCGGTTAGTAGAAGCCTTTGTTAAACGAAAACGGAAGCAAGCCTATTTAATTCAAGAATCACAAACTCCTACTTTAACTTAAATCAATATACAAACACATAGCTAATGTGCTTTCCATTGAAAACAAAGTTATATTTGAATCGTTTACTCATTCCCTGAGGCGCTAAGTTGTCATCAGTGTTCGCAGCCAGATGTCGCATGCCGATTCCCCTTAACAATACTAATTGAGTTTTGATCCCCTAAATGCGACTTAAAATATTCGACAGATTATGTTCTTAAGATATAATATATTTTATGTGAAGATAAAGCGATAACAAACGTAGTTTATATTAGCTTTCACCCTTTAGATGCTACGCTATAAATTGAAATATGTATATGCAGAAGCACATCCAAGTTAGAGAGCTATTAGATAGCCATTGGACATTTTACGACGACACATCTATTAGGTCCGTTTTATTATACAAGTTGGCGTGTTAAATTTAATTATTCGTAGTAAATAATATGTGTATGATATTGTGGGTTGTACAGAAGCTAGAGCTTTTAAAATACCTTGAGATTTTTTTTTAAATATGAGGATGATGAAAAACCAGTCTTGCCTAATCATATTCATAGTTTATGCATGCTAATTTAGTTCCAATAAGATTGATTTTAAATTCATGTTTTGTAATTTATGATATTTAGAAAGCTAATCGTAACTGTATCTTAGCTACGAATTGTCTTAATCATGATTGACAATTGCGCATCAACTTCAATTGGCCAATTGATGGTCTTCTACATGTTTTTAATCGCATCGATTAGAACAACAATGAATATTTTCGTCAGGGCCATCCAGTTTACGATGGAAATAAAGTGTCCCTATTTAATTTCAACATTTACGAGAGTATCTCGTGTTCCGTTTCTACACAATTAAATTTAATTAATTCGAATAGTTCGCGAGTCACACGCGCTAATGGCTTGAATACGTCTGTTTTCACAAAGGGATATAAATATACTGCCGGTGTTAACGTCTAACGCAATCCTCTTGCTTTCAGCTGCTAAAGCGCTGTCCCGAGCTGGCAATACGATACGATACTTAATGCCAGACAGTAGTTTCTTTAACTAAATTAGTTTTGTTTAAAATGCAGCGGCTGGAAGGTAATATTATCTATAGGCATATGCTTTAGCAAATCAAAGTTTTATAACTTGCCAAAGTCTGGAACTTGTTGTGGGGAGTTTACATTGACTTGGTGGATAAATATTTTAGTGATTAATTTCATGTAGCTCTTTCATTGTTATAAAACATATACTTTTGCTCCTACGGTCTGCATTTACTTGAAATATGGGGCTCGTAGCTATGCAGCTACCCGGCAGATCAGTCGGCGATCATCTGCGAGGTTAAGCCGTGCTCGCCGCGGTCAGTCTTGTGATGGGTGACCGTTTTCACATGTCGAGACCCCACCGTGCTTCGGAAGGCACCTTAAGCCGTTGGTCCTGCGCCTGATCTCTCTACGGTCGTGTCGGTCTACCGTCCCATCGGATTATGAGAGTGAGGGAATAGGGAGAGCCGCTGTGTCTGCGCGCATACTTGTGCACTATAATATCTCCTGCGCAGATGGCTAGTCTCAGCTGAGGCAGGCCGCCGTGACGCCGGAGGACATTATTACTTGAAATTAAGGTTAAATAATTTATTTTACTTTTCCACAAGTCGCTAGAAGACATTAATTTATATTACCTTTGAATTTTATATTAAGCATTTATAGAACGTAACAAATAAAAAATTCCCTCCAAATTTATATTAATATTATACTTATATCAAATATGATATGACATGACTAGTAGAAACTCTTCTTAACAAAACAGTCTCCCATGTGGAGTGAATAGTAAAGTTTAGTAAATATTTCCAAGCAATAATGAACGCCGACGACGCTGTACAGTTCGGAAATTTTCCGCTAAGAACAAAGAAACTTACAATTTATAGAACATCTGGCCTTCCGTTCTGGAACACTGCTGTTCCTTTTTTTTAATAAGTCGTGCAGAATTCTTTTTAGAAATTGTTGAAAAAAAATGTACTTACGTTCGTTAAAATCGCGATAATCACGGAAGTTGTGAATGAGCGACACTGTTCGCTATAAAACCAGTAATGTATGCAAACTCGAGAGATACACCCAACGGGATCATTTTCAAAACTGAATTCAATGCAATATTCTGAAGGTACAGAGGCAGGTACTTTCCTTACCTAAATGTTCCAGACAATGTGTTTAATTTTCCAAAACACAAAGATATCCAATAAAATTGTCTGTTGATAATGATAATTTTCAAACGGTATTTTTTATCGTTTTTGTAGAATATCGTACACATCAAACGCACTGCAAATAGATTACCTGTTGAACTTATAATATTATTTATTAAACAATTCATTTAATTCTTTTTACTGTAATAGTTTTTTAATTTACTTGCTCATTCCTATTTTTATTAATTATGATATTTATTCATTTATTACGGAATAATTGTAATTATTTAATTATATTTACTATTGTCATAGTAGTCAAGATTTACTAACCATTTACTAATAATAATAATATGTAGATAGTCTTTTTATAATATAGATAATATCATAAATATTTAGTGCCAATATAACAGAAATTTATACTACTTATAACGTTATAAACCAACATAAACGATAACAAAATAAGAAGTGTATCAAATTCAAAGACGTATATCAGAAACATTTTAAAAGAAGAATTTATGGAACGCAAAGTAAGAGATCAATCTTGCAATCAACAACGAATACTGAATCACGCGCTAAAAATACAATGTCGTACTAAACATAATAATATCCACGCAATACCTACACCTTCAAGTAGCCAAATAGTAAGTATCTGTCTGTTAACTTAAAGATTTATTTTCTACGGCAACTATTCGACACCAAATCTCTTTCCCTGAGAAGGTCTGGTTTATTTTTGACAGAATCTCTTTACGTTTCGCGAAGGGATCCATCGATAAGCACACTAAATCCTCTTGGGTCGATGTGTTTAATTCTGAAGTAATCTTATCATTCAATGTTTTAAGTCTTTCTTGTTTTCTTTACTAATCTTAACTATTTGAAAAATATTTTTATAGTTCGTTGCCTGCGTAGTAGACGCTATATTATAGACCTTGTTGCTAAGAGCGAACTCTTCATTGAATATTATAATTATTATCATTGCAATACGTAATCATTCGTATTTCATAAAGAAAATGATTTCTACTGTAATACCTTCAAGAAGACCAAAAAGTAAATTTCAATATCCCTTGCTAAAATCTTGGAATATTCAACTATGTAGTCGCATGATGAATGGCCGTAATATTGCTAGTCCTTACCATTCGAGAGTGTCTCAACATCACACGGATCGTTGACCGCCATTGCAATGTATCTGCTGCACAATCCTATTGTATGGTTGAAAATGGTGTAAGGTGCGATCTACTAGTAATCAAAACCTTCGACTGGATATTCTAGCTTTGGAAAACCATGAATATCTAACTAAGATTATAATAAAATATGAAGTGTAGTAAATAAATATGTGTTGTTATGTTACTAAATCGTGATAAGAGTCTTGACCAGAATTAAGAGTTGTTACTAAGGAATATGTTTACGATATAACTAATATTTGTTTTTATTTACGATATAATTGCATTGTATTTTATACCTTATCAACTGTCCTAATTCATTAACGTTATAAAAATTGAAGTTGATACTACATAATGATTTACTTGAGCCATGTATAAAAGTTTCAAACTCATACGCATCTTCCCCTTAATTCACATGCTTTTGGTGAAAATCCTATGCAAACAAAATATGACGTCACCACTAAAACTTTTATCATAGTACGAACAAAAGAAATTCTCATTACTCCGTAATTTTTCGTTCTCTGGTTTTTATAGGCGACAGGACCTGCCCCTTAAAATACTTGTTATATCTCTATACATATCTACGGAAAAACGGAGGGAGACTAAGCTGATTCGCACCACAATCGGCTTGTGTTTTTACTTTTTATCTTTAAGTTGTTGCGTTAATCTTTTGCTTTTCCTAACTGAGTGGTTTTTATACCTGTAAGTGTAGAACTTTTAATTCCAAAATGCAAAAGGGGTGCTTAAAATTGCGGTTCTCTGACATTAATCTCGATAGGATAAGTTGGTTCTTTCGGTTGCATCCAAAAGAACCAACTTATCCTATCGAGATTTAAACAAAATAAACCCCTTATAAACAAAACCACAACCATGTTTTTACTTAAAGCTTTTCTATAATTGTCTCATCTGATCACTAATCTATTTGACTTTTGGTTATTACTAATCTAATACAATATTTGCTCGTACTGCAAGAAAATAATAGTATTTTAGGCTAAATGGAATTTAAACATTAATAGCATAGAAGAACTCTCTGTTTACCTACCTCAAGGCTGCTATGAACATAATAATATGATTATTTTCATATTATAAGAATTTGTCGAAACTTCACACCGACATAAGGTTATTTTATTTAACTTACTGCGGTTAGCGATTGCCAACCTTCAAATCTGGGTTCCTTTATGTTTTCATTGAAGCAAGAGTGAGAGATTAACTTAAGAATTGCTACATGCGACGATCTTGTAGCAATCCGGATCGCAACTTGTGCGTAAGGAAGACACGTCTAGTTCCGCATTTCGTAAAAATGTTAGTATTTTATTCAAGTAGATACAATTAGTTGCTTTTTACTTTAACTAATTATATTGCTTATTAAACGAGGACAATCATATTTTCTTTTTAAATCTTCCTTTAATATTTCCCAACGAAATTTACTACAATGGATACAGCGGAAAAATTTTAACATCGCCAAGAAATCTCGACAGCGGCTGTCAATAACAATAGCTACACTTTGTCTTGCTACGTGCGCAATCTGAAATCGCCTCCGTCCTATAACACGCCAATTCTGTTGGCCAAACGAGCTGTGAAAGCATGCTGTTCACGTACACACGTCCAATCCGCCCTGCGGTCTAGACAGTACTGGCACTGTAATTTGGAAGGGTGGTCCTGATGTCATATCAATAATTTTGAAACATGGCATGACTGCAATGAACAGGCCGTCTGTCGGTCGGATATAAAAATATGTTTAATTCTCTTTACTTTTTGTACAGATTAAAGCGCGTATAGAATAGGATGGAGCTGGGTTGGTGGTGGTGGTTATAAAAAAAACTAAAGATTTGACGAACGCGAATTCGTAAAAATTCATTATATAAAAATCATGAATTTTCTAGATTTAAAATCAACAGATTATATGCATTGTATTAAAACAAAAGATAATTTATTCATTTTCTTTACCTCAAATATTTTACCAATTCTTTTTCAAATAACATTCAATGCATAAATTACGTTTTGTGTTGAACCAAATCAGCATTGATATTAAATATTTTAATGACTAAATTAATTTCTTTAATCGATACGGAATATTTAATAATATTATTCTATTTTTGGCCCCGCAACGAAAGGGCGCGTGCTATGTCATCGTGGACTTATCGCGTTGGTCGCGCGCCTGTCACTGGCCGTCACAGCCCCGTGCCAGCCGTTTAAACCCAATGAATTTAAACATGGAACCATGGATTGTTTTTTAATTTCCAATTGTCAGTTTTTGGACGGTTTCCAGATATGAATTTTAGTGTGTGTAGTGTTGAAATTGTTGTGGCGATGAAATTGTTAATCAAAACTTTTATTTTTCTTTCTGTTGTATTGATAGGTTTATTTATTTGACTAGTTTTTATAGGTTTGAAATAGTTTTTATTGTAATTAGTATAGGTTTGAAAAACCATAATTATTTTTATTAAGACGTCCGCGCAAGCTTACGTTCAGATGTCTGTTAGTTAGTTATTTAACTTTATTTGGAAATTAATTTCCAAATAAAGATAAATAAGATTCAACGCTGAGGTGGGCACTCAGAATGGCGATGAGTTGAGAGTAGGGTCGTTTGGATATGGGCAGCGGAACCAGAGGGGCCAGCGGCTGGTCGACTTCATGGAGAAGGAAGAACTCTATTTGATGAACTCCTTCTTCCAGAAGCGACCATCCAGGAAGTGGACGTGGATTAGCCCCGATGGTTCAACCAAAAATGAGATCGACTTCATCATGACGACCAAGAAGCGTATATTCAGTGATGTCTCTGTGATCGGGAAGGTGAAAACCGGTAGCGATCATCGTATTGTCAGAGGCACACTGAATATCCATGTTAAGCTTGAACGGTCTCGTCTGATGAAGTCCACGCTCCGTCCTGGTCCTGCCCAGATCCAGAACCCCGAAAGCTTTCAACTCGAGCTGCGTAATCGTTTCCAGTGCCTAGCCGAATGCGAAACAGCGGACGAGATAAACACCGGGTTGGTGGAAGCTGTCCAAGCAGTGGGGTCCCAGTTCTTTAGAACCCCACGCCGCAGAAAACCTCAGAAGCTCTCCAATAAAACCATTAAGTTAATGGAAGCCCGGAATGCGATGAGACTGCAATCTTCAGCTGACATGTCGGAATACGGTCAACTCAATAGGCGAATTTCTATCTCCACGCGTCACGATTTGCGCTCCTTTAATACTGCCCGTATTAAGGACGCAATTGAGCGGAACCAGGGCTCCAAAGTGTTCGCGAGGAATTCGTCTGTTGGGAAAAGCCAAATGACGAAGCTGAAGATCGACGATGGCAGTATCATCTCATCGAAACCGGAAATATTGAGAGAGCTCGAGAGGTTTTACGGACAGCTGTACACCTCGACACGGGAACCCGTTGTCAGGATAGCTCAGGACTCTAGAGCTAAACTGACCCGACACTACACTGAGGACATCCCAGACATCAGCCTGTACGGGATTAGAGTGGCTCTGAAACAGCTTAAGAACAACAAGGCGCCGGGTGATGACGGAATTACAACGGAGCTTCTGAGAGCGGGTGGAAAACCGGTACTTTTAGTCCTCCAGAAGCTATTCGATTCCGTCATACTCGAGGGTACTACGCCAGAAGCATGGCACAGGAGTGTGGTGGTGCTCTTCTTCAAAAAAGGTGACAACACCTTGTTGAAGAATTACAGACCCATCTCGCTTCTGAGCCATGTGTATAAGCTGTTTTCGAGAGTCATTACGAACCGTCTCGAACGCAGGCTTGATGACTTCCAGCCTCCCGAACAAGCCGGCTTCCGAAAAGGCTTTAGCACCATAGACCACATCCACACGCTCCGCCAGATTATACAGAAGACCGAGGAGTATAATCGGCCACTGTGTCTAGCGTTTGTGGACTATGAAAAAGCCTTCGATTCAATCGAAACCTGGGCTGTGTTGCAGTCCCTTCAGCGATGTCATATTGAAGTGTTTGTATAGTAACGCTACCATGTCGATCCGGTTACAGGACGAGAGCACGAAACCAATCCAACTGCAGCGTGGTGTGAGACAGGGAGACGTGATTTCTCCGAAACTGTTCACAAATGCGTTGGAGGACGTTTTCAAGCTCTTGGACTGGAACGGGTCCGGCATCAACATCAATGGCGAATACATCACTCACCTTCGTTTTGCCGATGATATAGTTATCATGGCGGAATCGCTGGAGGAGCTCAATACTATGCTCAGCGACCTCAGTCTCGTTTCCCAACAGGTGGGTCTTAAAATGAACATGGACAAGACGAAGATCATGTCAAATGTCCATGTCGCACCCGTACCGGTTATCGTTGGGAACGATACTCTCGAGGTTGTTGACCACTATGTCTACCTTGGACAAACTGTTCAGTTAGGCAGGTCCAACTTCGACAAAGAGGTCGCCCGAAGAATCCAACTCGGATGGGCAGCGTTCGGGAAACTACGCGACATCTGCTTGTCCAAAATTCCGCAGTTTCTGAAGACGAAGGGTTTCAACCAGTGTGTGTTGCCAGTGATGACGTATGGCTCTGAGACGTGGTCGCTAACGGTTGGCCTTTTAGAAAGGCTCAGAGTCACTCAACGAGCTATGGAGAGAGCTATGCTCGGAGTTTCTTTGCGCGACAGGATCCGGAAATTTGCCAAAGAACTAGGGTCACCGACATAGCTCAAAGCATATGCAAGTTGAAGTGGCAATGGGCAGGCCATATCGCTCGAAGAACTGATAACCGCTGGGGAAGAAAGGTTCTCGAGTGGCGACCACGAACCGGAAGACGCAGCGTTGGCAGGCCTCTTAATTTGTCAATCTAGTCTAGAGTTTTTATAATCAATGAAGTTGTTCTAAACCAACTTAGCAAATTCCTATAGACCATTGCAAACGTGTAGAATGCCCATCCATTTTGTAAAAACGTTATCGGCCATCATGTTTCTACAACTTGACCGGTGTCCGTTATCTTATCTTTAACAACCTTGATTTACCTTTACTTTATACAACAAGCATTACTAGGGCTTATTGGCTGAACCAAAACAAGTCATAAAATAAACTCAGAATAGGAAAATTGAAGTGTCAATGACCTTAATTCTATGTCAGATATAAGTCGTCAATCACGATAACTTCCATCAACAAAAAGTTCTTGCATGGTGACTACAAAGCGAAAAGAAAAGCGTATGCACCCTTCGTAACTGAAAAGATAACTTACCCTTCTTTCAAAAGTATTTCAGTAATGCCTAAAAAAAACAGTATTTGGATATCGGAAGATAGAACGTTATTGAAAACTGTATAAATTGAACATAGACACTGTAACGGCAAAAAACTAAATATTTTAATTATTAGTGTACTAAAAAAACTCAAAATCTTACCGGACCCTGCAGGATTCGAACCAAATCTAAAAAGATATAGTAGTATCTTGAAAACTGCGGTATTCGCCAATCATGAATTTGCAATTCCTTTGAATTTGCAGTTGTAAGCTCTACAAGAGTATTGTTCCACAAATAAATTTCGTTTTTAAATGTCACAAAGCTGAAAGTTATGCAGACTTCCAGCGTTACCCCACTCAACATAGAGGCTAAGAAGAATTTGCGAGATGACACTACAAACATAACATTATATTTTCAGTTATATTTTAAAAGTTAAATCACAAACGCAGTTTCATAACTCAGTCTCGCGCGCGCATCCTCTTGTGTTGCATGTGTCGCTGTTGTTAAAAATGTCGTCGGTTACGTTAAAATGTAACGCGTGTAATATAGTGATTGATGAACTGTTAGCCTATATACAGAATAAAATATCGGTGTCCGACGAGGACACTTTAGTGAAAATATGTGCTTCAACATTCTCGAGTGAACAAATAGAAAAATCGAATAAATTATTGATTGAATCCCTCCCGACTGATGTGCGTAAATCAAATCGGAAAGGCAAAGGCAAAGAGAACCGCATTCTATTAGACATTATAGCCTTTTTTTAAAGTGACTGAAGCTGATGTGTTACCTGTTTTTGTGGCGCGGGACTTAGATAAACTACCGCCCTTAACCGTCGATCACCTGGATGTGAGTAAGCTCCTAAAGGATATAGCTGTTGTACAAGCTCAGGTCCGAACAATCAAGGAGTCGTATGTAACCAAATGTCAACTCGAAGATTTAAGGAAAGAATGTTACAATAGGAAACTGACGTCAAAACCATCACCCAATGCAAAAATTAACTTGAAGAGAGGTGCTCATCGCGACAGCTCCCCCATGCAGCCACAGGACGTTTTTGAAGATCTCATTAATGATGAGTCATTGTGTCAGAGTGATAAATATTCAAAAACTCTTTGTGTTGAGAAAGAACCTTATATGGAGGGTAGAAACGGGCCGTCACTGATTCAAATGTGCGGTAGCCGCTGTGACAACGAGAGTGATGTACCTAGCATTGGTGTAAGCGGCGGGGCTACGTCACCGTGTCTGACTGATAACGGACCGGTTCGTCAGCTGTTACCGGCTGCACGGCCGGCGCCTCAAGAACTGTCATATGCGAGTGTCGCGCAAATTGTAAACAATGCAAATGAATGGATAACAGTGCGTAATAAGAAAACACCTAATTACAGATTGCAAGGTAAAACGGGAAGTGCATTGATTGAGTCTGCGGAGAAATTTAAGGCGGCTGATAGGAAAATACCTTTGTTTATTACCAATGTTGATAAGAGTGCCTCAGATATTGATATCATTAACTATATAGAAAAGAAAACTGAAGAAAAGGTACTGCTAGAGAAAATATCTATTAAAAGACAGTGTGAATATAACGCCTACAAGTTTTTTGTATCTGAGTGTAAGTTACCGTTATACCTTGATGAAAAACTCTGGCCTCAAGGCGTTGTGTTTAGAAAATTTGTAAATTTTCGGCCAAAGCGTAAGGTGGAGGCAGACGACACTAATATATCGAAATATGGGCGAGCGCATACTTAAGTTTATAACATTTAATTGCAAAAATGTGAAACGGTCTGTGCAGAACATTAGAGACCTATGTAAAGACTGCGATATAATAGCGTTACAAGAAACGTGGTTGCTGCCAAATGAGCTGTCGTTTCTAGACACTATAAGCGACGAGTTTAGCTCAATAGGAGTATCTGCAGTGGACGTAACAAAGGGAATGCTGGTCGGCCGCCCATATGGAGGAGTGGCGCTGCTGTGGAGGCGGCGCATGTTCCAGGAGGTTACCGTCATTCAGTGTAATAATCCGCGCATCTGTGCTATCAAAGTAACGTCTAATGCGAAGCCGTTTCTTGTGGTGTGTGTGTATATGCCTATAGATGTGAGCGTAAACCTAACGGACTTTACAGACATACTGAGTTCGGTAAGTGCAATCATAGACAATTGTGGCGTAGATTGCGTATATATGTTAGGTGATTATAACGCTCATCCAACTGAACGATTTTTTCGTGAACTTGTAGACATCTGTGCAGATCAAAAATGGTCTTGTATTGACTTTGAAATGCTAGGAATGATGTCAGATACATACACCTTTTTAAGTGAGGCACATAATAGTAAACGTTGGCTAGACCATTGTCTTGTGAGTAAAGCTGCGGTGAACACCATAATAGATGTCTCTGTAATATATGATGTACTGTGGTCTGATCATTACCCACTTGTGATAAAATGTAATTTAAATATGATACTCTCGAAAACATACGATGTTAAGATTTGTCAAAATAAAGCATTATGGGGTGAAAGGTGTTTACAGGAAATTGATAAATACCAAAATGAATGTAACAAAAGACTCAGACTTATAGATTTTCCGCAAGAATTTGAAAGTTGTTGCGACAAAATGTGTAATGTTCTTTCTCATAGATTAATTATAGATAGCCTATATAATGACATTGTGAGGGCCATGACTGAGGCTGCCTTGGTGGGAAGGGAGAGTGACAATCAAGGTAGGAGGAAAATTGTAGGATGGAACAAACATGTAGCTGAGGCTCACAGGCAGGCCAGGCAAAAGTTTAGTTTATGGAACTGGTGCGGTAAACCTACATCGGGTAATATCTATGAGGAAATGCGCAAAACCAAAAAAGTATTTAAATCACGCCTAAAATGGTGTCAGGAACACGAAAATCAAATTAAAATGGACATACTGGCGTCACAACATTCTAAAAAAGATTTTTATGGTTTTTGGAAAAATACCAATAGACTAAATTACAAGCCGGGACTGCCTGTGAGTGTGAGCGGAGTGACCAATCCTGAAGATATTGCTAATCTCTTCAAAGATTATTATCATGTGAAGTCACCATTAGGCCAAACTCGGTCGATGGTGAATGTTGAGGCTGGCATAGATCCGGGTATCAAGTTCAAGGCCAAAAATATAGCTCAGACTATAAAGTCCATGACTAGAGGCAAATCCCCGGGTCATGACGGGCTCAGCATTGAGCATCTCCGATATGCGGGACCTCATTTACCAAGGGTGTTGGCGTTGTTATACTCCTTCTGCATAACTCACAGCTATTTGCCTATGGACATGCTTCGTACTGTGGTAGTACCGGTGGTTAAGAATAAAACCGGTGACCTGGCCGATAAGTGCAACTATAGGCCCATATCCCTAGCTACCGTCATCTCTAAGGTTTTTGATAGTATGCTTAATGCACAGCTAAATAAATATATCGAATTGCATGACAACCAATTTGGTTTCCGCCCGGGTCTATCTACGGAAAGTGCAATACTGTGTCTTAAGCATGCTGTCAGTTACTATGCGAAACGCAAGACCGCAGTATATTGTTGTTTTCTCGACCTTTCCAAGGCGTTTGACCGGGTCTCCTACAATGTTTTATGGAATAAATTGGAAAAAGCCCAATTGCCAACCGCTTTTATAAATATCCTGAAATATTGGTATGGAAACCAGGTCAACAGTGTCAGATGGATAGGCGCCATGTCGCGCTCGTATAGGTTGGAATGTGGGGTGAGGCAAGGTGGGTTGACCTCGCCAACGCTCTTCAACCTCTACGTGAACGAACTGATTGGCGAGCTTAACAGAGCTAGAGTTGGTTGTCATATTGATGGGCAATGTTTTAATAATATCAGCTACGCTGATGACATGGCGCTCCTGAGCGCATCGCCATGCGGCCTACAAAAACTAATTGATGTATGCGAAAGATACGCTGAAAGTCATGGTCTAACATACAATGTTAACAAAAGCGAGGTCATGGTTTTTGAGGTGAAGGGTAAAAGTCCTAACATAGTACCAACCCTTCTACTCAACGGTACTCCACTAAAAAGAGTGTACAGTTTTAAATATCTAGGACATATCTTAACACCTGGCCTGAAGGACGATGACGACGTGGAAAGGGAACGGAGGGCGTTGTCAGTGAGAGCAAATATGCTGGCTCGCAGGTTCGCAAAATGCTCCAAAAATGTTAAAATAACGCTTTTTAAAGCTTATTGTACGTCTTTTTATACCTGCAGCCTGTGGGCTGGATATACTCGAAAAGCTTACAACTCCCTCCGTGTCCAATTTAACAATGCGTTTAGGATGCTGTTGGGATTGCCTCGATTTTGCAGTGCGTCCGGCATGTTCGCCGAGGCGAGAGTGGACAGTTTTCAAACAATAATGCGCAAACGGTGTGCATCCCTGGTGCGCAGGGTTCGGGCTAGTTCCAACAGCCTCCTGACCATGATCGCAGACAGAATAGACTGCGTGTACATGAATTACTGCTGTGCCACCTCACATGGAGTCAAGGTACAGCGTTGATTCATGTGCATATAAATGTAAATACATGTAATAGTATTAAGTTGAGTGTGTACTGGATTACTAACATATTTTTAAGCTTCCATGTTTTACTAACAATATGAGTCTGTGTAACTTGAAATAAATGAATTATTATTATTATTATAACAAAGTGGTTATACGAGTAATTTAACTCTACGAATGTTTTGTAAGTTTACAAGAAAGTACTAACTTGTTTATGCAAGTCGGAAGCTTAGTTTCTTTGTAATTTAAAATTTTCAAACTCCATGTGCTAGGTGTTCTAACTTAGTTCTTGTTTCCCTTGCGCATTTAATAAGTTATATTTTGTTCAAACGCAAAGAAACACTCGTACGCTGGCTTTGTATAAATGTAGGGATGCTGCGTTTTTATGTAAAATTAAAAAAAAATAGAATATAATACCTAGAAAAGCATAATAAGTTATATATTAAATTAATTCACAATATCTGTAACGTAACATCACAATTAAAGTGGCCGGTAAAACAGTAAAAAACTAGCAAGCATTTCCAAGAAAAACCAATGATACAAACCGACCTTAATAAAGTTGAAAAGCGTTGTTTAAAAACGGATTTAAATTTTTGAGAGCGCGGATTTAAAATGGGGATCAGAGTAAATCCTCTCCATAAATAACCGTTAGTGAAGTCATCAAAAGGGTAGCTCCGTTCAGGGCGAACCATGTCATGTGAACCTACCATCAATCTTGGGTCGGTCGCTCGCTGCACGCATAGCGTAACTAAGGGTCGGAATGTAGTGGTTATAAAACAGCGAATAAAATACCGCTACTAAAATGTGCCCAAAATAACAATTGTTCGCACACGATACGTATAAAAGTTAACGAGCGCCGTGGATACCCGACACGGAAAACAGGTATTTTAAAGTCTTTGAATTGCTTTTGTATTGGGTTAATTTTTAGTTTTACGATTTAAGCGCTAAACGTCTACGGGGTCGGTAGTTTGGTTTTAGACTAAAATAAATACGGTTTTTGGGTAATCGTTATACGTACTAAAGCTTCCTGATACCATATCGTCTGATGCGGAAATGAAACTTGCAAGCCTTTTATAAAGATTTTTTTAAATATCGTCTGCAGTGGGATAGTAATAAGCTGCTATTATTATTATTTTACCTGTTTATTATTAAATTGACCGGGAATTAATTATTAAATACTTGCAAATCACCCTCATATTAGTTCCGTTTTGAAGTCGTGAGAAGCTGACGCAGTAATCACGTCATCAAAGCATAAAACATGTATGTAACCCGCTGCCCGCTCCGCTGCCCGCTCCGCCGCCCGCTACCCTTTTCACTATATGCTTGTCACCTCTAAGGGCTCGAAACGGCTTTGTCTCGCGTCTAGACTCGTAATCCATTATTACAGACGCCTTCAAGCCAGGAAGTAGGGACGCAACGATACTTCTATACGCAACACTTAGCATATTTTACCGTATTGATAAATGCTGCATATTTATCCTTCGCTATCGTGCTTTGGACGTAAATGGAGCTGTTGCATTTTTCTTTTGGTGAAAAGGGAATGCGTGATTTTCGGTGTCGTGTTTAAAACGGGTCGGGCACAATTGTTGATAATTTCGATGGCAGCAAAGTAGATACGGATATCTACATTTTTGCGAAAATGCTTTTTTTACAAAATTTAGCTTATATCAACCTTATCTACATGTCTATATTAAAATTATTTCAAATTTCAAAATAACGAAGAAAATGTGGCACGTAAATAAAAACAACTACACTTTGTTTTTAAAAATCATCACAGTAGAAACAGACATTTGAATTTGCCCGCCTTTACTTCGGAGCTTTGGCAGAAGATCGAAACGTCAACAAAGCCATCAGTCATCTGTCATATTCTAGCGTGTACAAGTTATGTTCTCATGCCTTATTGACATTGTTTTATTAATTGACATTGTTTAACGCATTCTACGTTAATAATTCAGTAATTCCTTAAAAACGAGTGCGTTTAGGAACAAATTACTTCTAAATATAGGCCTATATAGGGTACAAAAAGAAATAAACAAAATATCGGATTTAACAGATCTTAAGGAAAAATGCAAAATGCTTACGAAGGTGAGTACTTGCGACAAAGTTATGTTATCTAATAGTGTTTATTGTTGAAATATTAGTGCACCTAATAAGATCTTAGCTTATGTAATAACATTGATTTTGAGGATACGTTTCGATGTAAACACGGACATCTAACCATTTGTCCGTTAATACGTCGTACTTTTTGAATATGTCTCAATCTATGAATGTATTATTTCTTGTTTTTATGAGGAAATTCATATTTTTAGAGTTCCGTATCTTAAAAGGAAAAACGGTACCCTTATAGGATCAATTTGTTGTCTGTCGGTCTGTCAACCTTTTAGTCTCAGGAACGTGTGAAGGTATAAACAATTAAATTAATATCAAATACTTGGATCGACTATCCCTTGAAGCTGTGAAAAATTGAAACTTCTAAGTCAACGTAATAAAAAAATACGAGCTATAAAGCTGATTATTTTCACAATTTTCTTTTAATATACTTTTTTATATAAGTTTTTTCTTCAAATATTTACATTGGTTACATACATTTGTTTTCAGATTTAGACACAGAAAATGATTTAATACAGTTAAGTAATCTACAAGCAGAGTTATATGATAATTTTGATCAAGCGTCTTTTGATCAGGCAGGGCATCGGGCAGATAAGTGACATTTATTAAAAGTATTTTAAATTATGTCAAGAATATATTTTTAAACTACATAAGTTTCCATTGCTTCCAGCTTACCGCTTTTGGGAAATGACACTTGCTTGAACAGATCTTGGCTGTTGATGACCAGAAACACAGTGCGTTATCTATTACGACCGCTGCTGAAATACATAATAATCTGAATACTAGTCCAGCAAAATTAACTGTTTGTCCTCGATCGCGCTCTATTACACCCATACCTCCTGAGTTTATTTCATTTGGAACAGAATCGCAGTTGCCGAAAATTATTTCTAAAGTTGATGTTATACGTTCATTTAGTCCACAAATCACTTCACCATCCATTTCAGTCTCTGATACTAGTGCAACTTTATCAGCAAGTGGCGCTTCCAGTGAATATTCTTCACCTTCGTCAACAGTTATGTCGGGGAGAAAACGACGTAAATACACAGATGACATTACAAAAAAAAGGAGGAAATGCAGAAAAGAGAATTGGATCGATACAAGAAGAAAATTATTGCTGAATCTTGGTAAAAATCACCTATCACGGAATGGTAAAGCAAAAGGATATGCGGCTCCCATGCGATCTTGCAAAATTTGATACCTCCAAGGTACCATGATTTTTACAAAAATATTAAGCATACCGCTGCGCATAGAAGAATCAGAAGCTGCTGATGACGCTCAATTCGATTAATAACTTCGTCTTTTCGTACGTTTCGCCGTTAACGTTTCGATCTCTTTTTTCCTATTAGAAGTTGCGAGTTAGAAGACTGACGATATTGTTAATTTTAAAGTATTGTTCTGTTTCTGACTGCTTCATTGGTCTAGTGGTCGCTAAGCGCGACTGCTGAGCAAGAGGTCCTGGGTTCAAATCCCGGGTCGGGCAAAGTGTTACTGAGTTTTCCATTAGGTAATTCTCAGTAGCAGCACGGAGTCTGGATTTGTGCCCAGTTGATGGCAATAGGCTCGCCACCTATTACATTGGGACTTACAACATAACTGGCGAAATGTGGGTGTACTATATGTACACCTCTGCCTACCCCTTCGGGGAATACAGGCGTGATGTTATGTTATGTTCTGTTTTTGTGATTCTTTATAATTTTAGTGTGAATAAAAATTGTCTGATAACCTGAGATTTTCAAATTAATACCTTTAAGAAAGAGAGATTTAAGAGAGTGTATTCTGATACTTTTTATATTTTTATAGTACGTTTGTTGAGTAATACTTAAAAGAATATGTTATAGTTATTTTCTTTATGAGAAACCTATTGTGACTAAATAATAAACATAATCATATAATGCAGTTTTATTTTCCAATCCACACATATATATATATATATATATATATATATATATATATATATATATATATATTTATGTGTGGATTGGAAACTAAATAAATGAGTTTAACTGATAGAAATAGATCAAGTTGAGTGGTAGATAACTCATTTAATAATATGTATAAAATGTTAAAATGCAAAGTAAATAAAGACATCTACAAAATTTGTAAAAAAAAGGTGTGTACTGTTTGCATGTTGCTTAGATTTTCTTTAAATATCCTTAAAACGATTACTGGAGATTTTTATCTTAGTTTATTTGATATTTAACATAGAATGGGTGCTCTTTTTATCACAACGTATAAACGGATATCAGGCAAATGTATTCTTCTACGTCGATTTTTTTTTAGAGTAAAAAAATACATCTACTTTAATTCAGTAAAAAAAGCGATATAGCGATAAAAACTGTTATACAATCAATAAAGAAGGTTATTTTAATGCATCATAGAAAATTTCATGTTAATCGGTCCATAAGTTTTAAAACGACCACTATTTTTTACTTAATGTACTCTCCTGTAAAATTGCGATTTTGTACATGTCTTCTTCTACTTTGCTGCCATCGATTTGTGAATCGTGGGTTTCTTAACTGAAAAGTGAAAACATTCACGACTTCACCTTAATTTCGTAATGCTGACCTTAAAAAAGGTCCAATAACACTTTTTGGGAGATAAGTAGTTCGGTATTAATAACTGGTTATAATACTCACTCACATATTTTGCGCTGATTACTGAGAAGTCAAAGTATAATACGGTAACGGTAACAGATAATTATGACCGAGTGATTTATTGTATTTTACATGAATTTTGGTTATTGATCAGATATAGCTACCCCAGAAATACCCCACCTACGTAGCTACATACATGAGGCAGAAAGTATTGAATATTTTTTTTGCAATCGACGACCTAATTGACAGTGTCTATTTAACAATTATATTGCGGCGGAATAGGTTTCTGGTTAGATGCCCGCGAGGGATAAATATTTGTGTGATCCGCAGATATTTGTTCCAAGTCTGGGTGTTTGTGATTTGTTATAATTCATGTTAACATGTAACAAGATACTTTTCTAATAATCTTTTCCCATAAATTGGCATTTTCATTATTAAAAAAATCCTGGCTTAACAATAATCATTCGTTTTAAAGAAAACAATAAAGCCACCGCAGCACCGCCAAAAATTTTTATACGCGAATATGACTCCACATTGTTCTTATATCCATACAAATGTGCGTAACAAAGGAAAATTTAAAATAATCGAAGGGGTGCGTACCCATTTCAATAGACCTTTTTATGGTGCAATATCGGGAGTTGTTTTGCTTAAGTCGCCATTAGTTCGTCTAATAACCGTGAGGGCGTTAGCAGGGCTCCCCCTACCTGATCAAATTATCATACATAACTCGAATTATTGCCGACTGAATTGATCATTATACAGTAATGTAGTTTGTTTAAATACAACTTTCCGGTGGCGTTTTGTTGGTTGCTTTTATAAGAGGGGTTCACATAATTTATAGCTCTCAAAGATAAAATTTTCCTAATGGATATTGTTCACGAGACAGAGTGGTCTATTTTATACGCATTATGTGTACACGTAACTAGCCCTGACATTTAAGGGGAAAAATATTCTTTTTTTCAATTTCACTATATAAATGGAATGGAATTGCGTTTTGTGATCAAAGGAGAAATAAAAAAGTTGATGAGAAAATAGATGGAGCTGGAATTGAAGCAATCTTAGTTTGGTTAAAAATGTCTTAATTGAGCTTATTCGTTTTAGGACCTTTTTTTTGTTTGACCACAGTATATCTATAATAACATCTTGCATTTGTTACTTAGATAAGTATCTATAGAACAAAACACGAATAATGCTCTTGCAATGTCTGATTAGTCTGCCTTCTTCTTCGTATCAGCATAACCTAATTGCCACAAGGACTGGGCTGGACAAGGCTGGTGATGCCATAATGTAAAAATTGGCCCAGTCAACAAAAATAGTAGCAAAGTAAGCCCAATGTTTTCTTCCTCTTCTTCGTATTGGCATGAGCCAATAGCCACATGAAATAGGTCATGTCGTGATGTAGAGATTGGTTAGTCAATAAGGACGGTAGAGGTTGACCTTCCAAGGTACACTGGACGTACTTAGGTATCAGCTCTTGTGGAAGCTCTTTGCTCGTACCCCGCAATAAAAACCCTCTTCTCGATAAACAGTGTGGGTTTTCTTCATATCAAGGAAGCAGTATGTTGTTAAATCTTATGAATAATGACGCATCTGCTAGTAATGAACTTGCTATTTATTTTTACTTGTTCCGAGTGCAACTCACGTACTTTGTCTAATATAAGCCGTATAGATGAGTGTCACGTAGACAGCTAATTTAACACATTGTCAAGTCTCCCCTCCCTGGCCTACGATAGTGCATACTCTTCTAAGAAATTGAAACGTATTGTATGAACTTTGAGGGCGAGTAACAGAAATTCTCGGGTTCAAGAGCTGTGGGAAAAGTTGGTGATAAATAAATAAGTCATTTATATGTGTGAGTTAACTATTATTTGGATAGCTACGTGACAACACAAATCGTAACACACTTGTATCGATGGTGTCAGCCCTATTAATATTCAAATGACGCTAAAACTAAATAGTGATTTCAAGAAGTAAATCACTACTTAGTGTTCATTTAATTCAAATCATCATTAAATGAGTCTCAGTGCGGCGGTTAGCGACTATTATCAACTCTTTGGTAATTACTGGCGCTTGTAATTGACTATATGATTAAATAGTAACTTTTTCGATCAAATTATAGGCTTAAAGTAGTACATGTATGTTGTGGTACGGCCCCAGCAAGAGGCTGTTTACCCAACGGATACCTCTAAATTGTTACTTTATTTGTTTTTAAAGTCGTTCCATTTAGACATCATTTCAAGCGCAGTGCGGCACTAACACAATATTGCTTGCACTATATCTTCGACGTCGATATTCATTCTACAAACTGAAAGCAGTGTATGTTTGGTATCTATGCGACCATGTCCTACCAGTAGCTACAAGCTAATACATAGATGTTCAGAACACAATACACTATCATGTAGACATGGATTTGGTCCCGACACCCTCCTAAAATAACGGAGACTTGCTTCCATAAAATTGTACGATAAGTTCCATTGTCAACTGAAATCACTACATATCCCACACCGCCATTATATCCTTATTCCATTGTGACGATTCTAAAATTATGATACAAAACATGGTCATAAGAATTTTTAAGTCACCCGAAGTATTTGTAATGAACTGAGCGCATCTCACCTCGGAGAGTCATTTTCTAGTCCGGACACGTCTTCAAGGGAAGCACAGACACCCTTCGGTGAGCGCTAAAACTGCGCCTACTACTACTTATCAATCAGAACAATATACTGAAAGAAAAGTGTGTGTGATTTTTGGTCCGATTTTTTTCTTGGATGCACTTAAATTTGCGGCGTAACATTAAAATACTTTTACTTATGTCACATTTGATTTCTGAATAAATATTTATACAGACTTTATTAATTACCTACTATATAGGCATAGGAAAAAAATCAAAAAGATGTAACGTAACTTTATAATAGTAGGTATCTACTACTAGCGTTTTTAATTGATATGTTTGAAATCATACTTATGTAATAATTCGTTTAAATTTTAACAACTGTATAATATGTCTATATTGAGTCTTTGAAAACTGTACAGTTTGAGAACTAATCACAAAAACCTATCTCTTCGGGCAATACTTACTTGTGTTACTCCGTGCCAGCAACATCTTATGCCTGCGTAACCCCGGTACAATTAACCATAAGTATTAATACTGTTTCCCCTAACGTTTCCGCGCTATTTCGCCTTTGCTTATTGCATGGGGTGTCGGTCTTGCTGTTTTATTGGCACCGATTGTATGTAGTACGACACTATCCCTTTATGAATGTTATGGTTTATTTCTTGCGCCCCTAGACTGTTGGTGTTGCTGAGAGTAATTGGCACCGCGGCTACTTGCGCCCCTTAATGTTTGAAGGCATCATATGACTTGCCACTTTAATACAACAGAGGAACGGATCAGGAATTTTCTATTAATATAAAAATGTTAAACGAAATTGTACCCTTGGTACTTGAGAACATTCTGATTGCAATACCTATTGACCCAAATTATACCAATAGTGAAAAATTATACCGATATAAAATATCTCGGACACCTGCATTTTAAGTATTGCAGCAATCAGCACTCACAGCAGTGAAAGGAAAATCAAAAATGGCAGCTTGGTTGAGTGTTTTCCTCGACCAATGTAAAAAAGTAAGCCCACAGAAAACATTATCTGAATACACTGAACTGTAATATAACCAACAAATAATATGTAGGTACGAAGTAAATTAGACTATTGACATTACATTTACTTTTCTTACTACCCTGTTCTCAATACATACAGATATGTGTGACGTAGTTATAATTATGTTCAGAAATTCACAGCCAACACGCAACAACACTCGAGGCAGTTGTTCCGCTGGTAATGAGAATTGGTTTGAGTGAGCAAGTAGTTATGAGTCCGAGAGCAATGATATCTGATTGTGTATTTAGGATGCTCTCCCTATGTGTGAAATAAACGTGTGATATGACAAGCTAGTACCTACTAGCCTCGTAGCAAGGGCATAATGAACCGAAGCTAAAGTTTAAAAGACGAGCCAAAAAAAATTTGATTGTAAATAAACAACCGAAACATGTCAACGAATTATGCTTGTATTTTTTTTTAATGACACTAGGTATCGGTGGGGAAATGTGTATTGTATTTTTGTAAAGTACCTATATCATGGTGGAATTCCTCAATGGAGTTAGTACAGCAGTTTTATGGACATCATTATTAAAGAGAAGAATGTAGTCTTCTACGTTCGCCGGCACAAGAAAAGAAGCCTGCCACAGAAAACGTTGAAAATAAGAGCACAGAACCTCCGCTTCAGCTGTCTGACGGCCAAGAAGAACATTCTGTTTGATATTTAGAAATCCCAAATAATAGAGTTAGCGTCAATGATAACTTATATTATCAAGATACAAGAAAATAAATAAACAAAGTTTTGGATTTATCTAGCAGATAATTGTGTAATTACTAGTATAAGTAATTACAATAAAATTATATCTTAGCTAAACATTATCAGTCTGGATCATTTTTTAGTCGTTACTGAGCTCATAAAAGTAATATAAAATATCATCACTCATGTATTCCCCAAAGGGGTGGGCAGACTGAACAGCTGTTGTAGTTTTGCCGGTGACGGTATTTATGTTACAGCAACAGTCTAGGCGAGTATTGATTTATGTGGGTACAATTTTAAGCCCCAAGATGCTTTAAGGATATTGAGAAATCCTAAAAGCATACCAACAAAAATCATAGCAGCATCAAAAATAATTGCAGTTTTAAAATATTTTATAATGAAACCAACCATTTACTCTGTACTAATCTCACAATTAAGCCATGTATTTGCTCAAACGAAAACTATAGTTACACTACATCCAGCTAGCGAGACAATTAAAGTTCCGTTTCAAGTACCACGCCAGGAATTTGGGGTTCTTGCGGTCGCACCTTCAGCACATAGGTAGGTATAGCAAAGTGGGGTACTCAATCGGCTATCAACTTAATTGATCACAATGTTGGTGTACCTTTTGTAGCAATTTGGACTGGTTAAACGCTTACTTGGGCGTTTCCTGATTAATCTTTGGGGTTGTAATAGCGACTTCTCGGTTTTTGGCATTTGTTTCTGTGTTCTTGCTCCTGTTACGAGTAATATATTAGTTGTAGGCATGTGTGCGTTCAATTTATTGTACGATTTGATTAATGAGGTTTCTCCGAAAAGCTATTGCTAGGTGCTTTATCCTTGAATCAATACCTGTTTTGTATCAACGTAATCCTAATCCAGTTACTAAAAGAGGATCCCTAACTGGATTTTGCTACTATGGTATGATTAAATAGTTACGTCATCAATATAAGCACTGATTTAGTTAAACTATAGACAATATTAAAACGAGGATAATATATCCTACAGTAAAATAGAACTGTCGTTTTTAAATCGCTGAGAAACTTTATTTCGACGGTCGCTTGCCCGTTATGATTATTTAATTCCTTGATTACTATTTCCCATTACATGCTAATAAATGTTTACACTTTGATTGATATAGATTGGTATGGTATGGAATGGTAAAAATTCCACTCTTTACATTGGATATGCCGTAACAAAATTGTTACTTTGATATTAATATAGGTACGGATAAAAAAACAATATTGTTTATTTCATTTGCTGGCTGAAGTCTGAGTGGCAACTTGTTTTGCGCGCACAGCGAATTCAATATAAGGGTAACATTAATTGTTTATTGATTTTACGAAGTCCCGGGTTATTCTTCGGAACGATGTATTGAGTGAATTGAATTATTTTTTTCTTTGATAGTAAATATTTTACTAAAATAAACGACTGCGATTTAAAATAAAAGTACAACGAAAATAAATATACCTATCACTATCTACATACTTTGATTATTTATAATGATCTATATCTATCATTATATCAGTTATTGCTTCTTCGTATCGGCATCAGCTGTCTTACAGAATTTCATTATGCCGACATGTAGAGAAAGGCCAGTCGAGAATGATGCCAACAAAATTGACTGTTCAAGGTGCGTGCTGGCAACACACACTGGTTAAAAACCTTCGTCTTCATAGATATGTATAGATAAATCCATAGATAGTAATATTTGTTATTATTATTGTATAATAACAAATATTATATTAAGTAGTAAGTAAATAATATTGTATGTCGCCCAAATCTAAATAGACTAACGGCCTTTGTACGAGTTGTGATCAATTACCACATTCTGTGTTATCAGAATCACCCATCTCCTTTATATCCGATGTCAATGTTTTGTGCTTCAGTACGTATGAGAATTACTAACATAAGGAAATATTCACATTATTATAATTGGAAGTTCAATTTTGGGATGTATTGCAGATTAGTTCATGAAACGTACCTAATACTATTTCACTTTCGGCACTTAGTTTCTCATTATCAATTCATCACCCACTTTTTTTTTTTTTCGAAATAATTTTGTGCCGACGACCCCGAGGGGGGTCTTATTGGGCGTAACCGGATAACTAATCACCCACTGCATAAGGCTTAGTACCTATTATATTATCTTAGGTGTCTCTTTTTTCATGACATCACGTTTTTTTACCTGCCTCATTCAGGGTTTAGCTTAGCTATCTCAATATCAAAAATGTCTTTACATATAGGATTTTAATAAATATGATATTTAGCAAACGGTTTGGAAATATACTGATCCTTCCTTTATGCCAAAACCACGTTAGACTTTTAATGGATCAACTCTCCTCTAAGAACTCACAGCTTAATGAAATTGTATGGCTAAGAAGTCAGAGTGAATAGTCGAGTGGTCATGAATTACACTCCACATGTGTTCCACGCTAACGCATTTTTAGCAAGCATAAAATAAAAAAATTAAATTTAACTTAGTTAAAAAAGTAGAACTGCTATTACATGTAAATATAACTTGGAAATTTCATTTGAACAAGAATAATATGATTAGTGCAAAATTTTATAACTAATTACTTTGCAATACCATACCTAATAACCTCTTCAGAACAACAAACAACACGGACCTTCCATTATGAAATTGTCCTAATTTTGCTAGTTAGAGAATTTGCCAATAGTCCGGCACGCCTCCTTACATAGCCGATACCCTATCTCTGTATAGTGGATTACTTTAGATGTTAGATTAATGCACTGGGCACGTGTTAATAGCTCTTAGCGAGTTAGTGTTATGTTTTGCTAAACTGTGTGAGTACTTTGGGTCGCCGATAACAAGAAATTGGGGAAGTCAGATATAAATCTTACTTTATTTCCATAGGGATGGCGTTTGTTTAGATAGATTGTTGTTGGTTGATTTAGCGTGTTTTGGTAGTAGTATTTATTTTAGCAATAATGTTTACACCTAAAATGCTTAGTTGAATAGCCTTAGATTTGCACTTTGACAGATATAATTGACCCATTGCATTTTATGGAAATGTAGCTAAGGTTTTCATACATCTTGCTAAAACAATAATTGCTTTTATATTTATAATCTTTTTCCTCTAGCTCCCTTCCGTATCCATCAAAGATTTTATTTATATAGTATCATAATAGGTATAATTTTGAACTTATTTAATTTATTTCAATAAATATTTCCGGTACAATCGCACGGAATGCCGAACTACCAAGTACAAATGCACTGAATGTGTCCCCGATACCTTCGTATATCGAAGCTCGTCGATTGGGCAACGTATTTGTCCTATAAATAGCAATGGCTGACTAATGGCGGGCCCGATCTGATATATTGACGTGTTGATATGCGCTGCCGAGGGGACGATTTTCGACTTCATTGACATAAATCCCGTTTTCAAGAATATATTGGGTTTTATAGGGAAACAGACTGCTAGTGTTTGTATGGATTTTATTGTTTTCCTAGAGGGATAAACGGGGGAGTGCGCTGACAGTATAATAAAAGATATTTAAAGATATTGTGTATGATAAGCTGCATTGTCCCTTACAAGGGGTGTTGGTTCAAAGAATGGTAATAATATGTACCTATTTTGTTACCTCACGATCTATGGGTTTATAAATATGCTATTTAATGTTTGTTTGATCGTTTTTTGTGTAGGTATAGATTAAATCAATATTTCAATGTAGGTAAGTGGTATTAACAAAATTTCAGTAACTGATTAATTTGGTAACCGCTGGGGAAGAAAGGTTCTCCAGTGGCGACCACGAACCGGAAGACGCAACGTTGGTAGGCCTCCCACCATATCGTCACAGTTGCGGGCAACCGGTGGATGCAAACGGCAAGTTGTCGTTCATTGTGGTGTTCTAAGGGGGAGGCCTTTGTCCAGCAGTGGACGTCTTCCGGCTGATGATGATAATGATGATTAATTTGGTACCTAAAACAAAAATATAAAATTCTACAATGCAACAGAAGTTTTTTACCTGATGTACCGTATAATGAATTTTAGGACTACCTTGCTGTACCGAAAAATAAAGAGGCGCTATCAAGGACAAGACACAGTAATTTTAACAAATTCTAAAAATGTTAGGCTCTGTCCTATGCTTATAAAAAAAGATGTTGAAAAAGTTAACTTAAAAATGAAAATAGCTAACTATCAAGTTTTGCTTGTTCAAGCATTAATAACTTTCAATTTAATTGATTCAGAAGAATAACAAAATTAGGATCTCGATAAATTATTCGAAAGCGAATTCCGAATGTTCATTCGGTTTTATTTTCTGTAATAAAACTGATTTACGTAATCGCTAAATCTTCATAGATTAAAAGAAAATCTTTAGTCGGATGATTGTTACTTATTCAATTCACCAGCGAAATTGATTTGTGAAAATCTGCCAATCAATCACAGCGTCGCGTATTAGTATTCACGACGATTATTTTGCTTTACCTATAGTACCGTAGAAGTACCTAAAGGTATTTTTGCTTGATGTTTTATCTTTCCACTGTATGGTACCTAATATTGGAGTCGCATGTTGTGTCCTGTATTTGTGTTTTTATATTTAATGAAAAAAACTTTTTTATTATGGTATAAAATAATTTAAATAAAAACCGGGTTCATAAAACACGAACTCAAAAGTGAAAAATAAGATTTTATTCACTTTACTACAACTCTATTAAGATCTTATATCCATATCTTCGAAGTTCATCATCAGATCCTAACTTAGTGATGATGGGTCACCTCGGGAGAATACCCTACCGATTATAAAAATAATTTAAAAAATTGGCTCATAATTGACGGAGAAATCGTGTTACAAACATAAAAATAGTCGAATTGAGAACCTCCTCGTTGTTTGAAACTGGTTAAAAATAACATCACCAACCTAAACTGTATGAAATGTCACGAATCGTTTACGAGGCATAACGGTTTATATGAACTGCAGAGTATCATGTGAGCTAGTTATCCGTTATATTATTTGCAACATAAAGAAGTGCGAAGTTGAGTTATTGCAACGCGAGCCTATTGCCATTCATGCACATAATTCCATACTAATATCTGATACAGTTATCCCACCCGCTATAACTTCTATTAAGGCAGTTGGTTAGGTTTTTCCAAAAACAAATTATATTTTTCCTAGTATCCGTTACTCACTCAATACTGACGTTAAATAAATATGTGTACGCTGTTCAAATATATTTCTGATGCGAGAATCGAACGTCTACAATGCGACATAGATACACTCTCTCGCACTCAAGAAAAACTATTTTGCTTCAAACTCTAAAGCTATTTCACGAATAGGTAAATATTGGTTTCAGTTTATGGTCGAAGTATACATTTAAGACGTAGGTATCTTTACTTAATGCTAGATGTTGCCTTCGTATTAAGTTTAGACTAAGAATTTTGGCTCTAAGAACCGCGAAGGTTTGTGGGATCAACAGATACCTAAACCTTTTGGTAAGAAGGATGCATATCGAACAAAACGGCCTTGCAAATGAAGAGACATATTCTAGTTGGCAACTTTTAAAACATTAGCGGAACAATTGAATATTTATTTTAGCTTTGCGTTTTGAATATGGAGACCTATTCACATAAATGTTTATTCAAGCTATAATCTGGCTTTTTAACGATTTGCTATCAAAAACCAATAAAATATTATTATCTAGTCACAATTTCCGTAAAGTGGCAACACGCGACCAACGATTTAATCATTTATGCGATTCCATATTATAATTTATGTTACGAACCATTCCCATTTAATGTTTCTGGGCTAAGAGAATTACTGAAATGACTTTCGCTTTAAAATATTTTTTTAACGAATTATAAACACCAACAAGTTGTATTGTGCTTTTATTATTGAAGAAACTAATACCTCTAACATCGTATGACATTAAACTCTACATTAAATTTTTTTCGGCTACATTCCTAACCTAACCTTTTTTGTTTTCGGGGGGAATCCCTTAAAAGGCACCCAGCCCCTGTAGAGGTAGGGACCGGGGAGAGTGGGATTTCTACCTTACTAAAACCTCCCCGGTGGTCACCATCTGCACGAACAAGGAAGGTCCCGAGACCTCTCAAAAGACCTAACCTAGCCTTTTTGTACATACAAGTCTGCCCATCCTAAGGTCGTCTGTAAGAGAGTGCTCAGTGCGGTGAGACCACCCATTGTATATTATCCTTGTATTGTACTTATGCTTATGTTTGGTGTACATTAAAAAGAAATATTTCTATCTACAATCATATTTCCCAATCAATAAAGTCACACTCATATGCGTCAAACCTACAAACATATGTGGGTGACAATATGAAATGCACATTTGGATACGCACACGCCCCTCAAGGGCCCTTCGTGCGGCGCGTGCGCACCCGTAGTCTTCTATTTGCAATTGTACCACCAGTGACAAATTACTATTTTTCGTTGATGAACGCGATGTCGAAAATGATCAATCGGGTATAATGTATTTATCGCAGTGTCTATAGATTATTATTCATGCTTGAATTGCAGTGTAGTTTTTAGTTTGTATTTAAATATACAATAGATTCATATTTTTTCTAAAACTAAAACATATTTACGAAAAAGATATACAAGTAGCACAACACTAATTCCCAACCTTAATTAGCTTATAAAATTAATAAAATTTAATTAACAACCCCACAAGGGGTAATCATAAAAAAGTTTACTGTGCAACTCACGTATTTATTTTTTACGACACATCAAAAGAAAGTGATATCACGTAATTTTATGGTAATGGAGGGGTGCCCCACAAGCCCACGTATAGAGGCTTTTAAATTTACGGTGTAAGCCTAGTGATGAGGCGAGTGTTTTATGGTTTGCAACATTTTAACTCATATTCTGACTTGTAAGATTACGTCTTAAAGAGTCCGCGGAGAGGGAGGGGGTTAGGGTAGGTTAGTATACCCTTTCACCAACTGATAATTGAGTGAGTGAGTAAGAAACCTTTCAGAGGTGACGAATCCAGTGTGGGCATAATGGCAACAACTCACCTTCCATAGGACTTATCATGAGCTGAAGCTTGAGAATATAAACTTCTCGTAAAGATCACCTAATCATTTGGAGCTACAGGCGTATTAATATTTTATTAAGTCCTAAGGGTGTAAAGAACCACCTTGAAACTTTAAAGATGTTGCGTAGGGTTATTTACAGCGGAATCTAGAACCTAACTTCGAACGTATCTCCGCTATATTGTGTCCTCAAGCGACACCCGGCTTCCTTTATGTTGAACAAAATTTGTGTTCGCTTCAAACTTATCTGGCGCGATAAGGATGTGCTTCAAAAGTAACCGTGTTGAGATTATCAAATTTTCAGACATGGTAGCGGTAAAAGCTTTGTGTAATATCGAATATTTTCCGTTCCAGAGAAATATTCTGAGATTTCCTGCGAAGTAATAGGGTATTTGTTCGGAATTCACCTTAATTTTATCTAAGTAAATTTTTGGCTTAGTTTTCTTGTTCATAAATACTACTCAATAACAAGGTATTGTAATCAATTCATAAATCTTTAACTGACAATGAAAATAAATTGGGGTCAAGACATCAATCATTAACAGAATTAACTAGTTTCATTTTCCCTAAATATAATTTAACTGGTCAAAAATAAGTACTGGACTTTTCATAATAATTATGTATAATGAATTAAATTAATTTAAACAAAACCTCAATAAATCTTAGTCGCCACTGAATAATTTATTCGTCATATCGAGGTCGAGGGATCTTACGACTTTATTTTTAATAAGTTTCATGCAAATCAGGCACTAGAGACTTAATATAGGTCTGATCAGGGTCCCGGATCAAATTGAAAAGATTTCTTGCAACGTCAAGAGTTGCCCCACTTGACGAAGGTACTGCTTTCAGGGCCTCTCACGATGGTTAATACGGGCTGCCCACAAACCACGTTTTATATAGGGTGCTTGGACAAAAATTTTAATGTCATCCAGATTTAAAACATGTGTGTTTTGTTTATAGAGATTTGTGAAAAGAACTTTCGCTGACTGATCAGAACACAAAGGTGATTTTGATATAAGTAGATATACATATGTAGTGCCGTGTGGTATCCGGCCTAGAATCGACCACCCCCTTTCCTCCCGTGGGTGTCGTAAGAGGCGACTAAGGGAAAATTCAGAAGATGGGCAGCAGCGTCTTCTCTACCTTCACCACCAATACTGCGATCCCCAAGCCGCTTGCCAAGCGTGGGGATTATGGCAAAACCCCCCCCCCCCTCGTTAAAACGGGGAGGCCTATGTTCAACAGTGGACGTCTTTGGCTGATGATGATGATGATGATGATGACATATGTTGCAAATCTGGATATTTGTAATAATGATGATAGAAGTTAAAGATACCGACGATAGCTGCAGTATTTAAAAATACTAAATAATAATTATGGATGCCTGTTTCAAGCAGTTCTATTTTTTAGCACATTTGGTGCGCCCTTTGTATCATGTGGGTGCCATTCACCACCAATAAGTAAGAAATATAACTTAGGCGAACATACATTTTATAAAATACCAGTCAGCAAAAATTAGGTATATGCAGAAATATCATATTATGTCTTCAATTGATACCGAAGTAACTAATTCGCTACTGCCAAAGGAACCTTATCTCCTTACTGATGTTCGACGTAGTTGAAAATTGTTGAATTTTAAACAGACATTTTGCAAACTCAAGCGGTATGATGACATAAAATGAAATGAGCGCAAAGATTACACATAACTTCGTCTTCTAACTGTTATGTTACAGATTCTCGCATTGCCTTTATTTACGGATTAAACGACACCAACACCGGGAAAGTATATTTGGCTTAATGCCGGAAAGAACTATAATATTTTTGATATTTCCAAGAAATGTGCAAAATTTTTGGTCATGGTGTATTTCACGTTATTTAGCCATAGAGTAAAAGTTTAAATTGAAACAGAGATTTTAGATAGAAAGCTCACATAGTAAACACGAATTAAATCCATTTAAGTGTCCGTAAGACTAGTGTTAAAAGGTGTTAGATTTAGGTTTAGTACTTGGCTAATGCTGTCCACTGTTAATCGTAGTAAGCCATCTCTACCGGTAAAGGAAGTAATGCCATATATAGTCACCGCGCTAAGCAAGCAGTTTTGCCGCCGCAAAGCCTGTCCTTTTGCATCGTTGCTGCCAGTTTCCGCTAGGTATTTAGGTCACACGAAACCAATGTACCATACCATTTTTCTTTGTGTAATCTCAATTAAAATAATATAATTTCAATAATATAGTTTCTTCCTATACCTATAGGTATATAATATATTATAGTAATATTTATAAATTCAGTGCATTGAATTGTCAATTTTTAAAACCTGGAAACAAGTATAAAAAATCACTCAATTTTCACTTAAGTAGAAAATTTTAGATGAGGCAGTCCATTGAAAACAATGTTTTGTTGAAAGCGTTGATTTCACCGAAATAACACCTAAATAGAATCAAAGCTTTTAAAAAGGCAAAAAACGTCCTTATTCTGATTGCTATCGTTAGTCTCAGTAACGAGGCAGACGATTGATCTCGTCGTGACAGCGATACTTGTGATAAGCTTTATCCATCCAGCGATAGTATCGTCAATTCAATTAACCTAATGATGTCTGGCCCCTCGTTCAATAGGACTGGGTTCTAACTCCAATACTTCCTTAATAGGTATCGGTTGATACATATCCGATCATTTTTATCAATAATACGCGTTGATTTAACAATATTTGTTCAACGTTCGATTGGTTTGTGGAGAGAGTTGTTGTATTGAATTATTTATGTTACTGTCTTTTTTTATTACTTATAGTGTTTTTGTGCTGTCAACGCGTGTTCTTTCTAAGTATCGCAACCATTACTTACTGATGGACACTGTAGAATAATTTTACGTTTTTACAATCTCCAAGCAATCCATGTGGTGGGTACC
The DNA here is from genome assembly GCA_905340225.1 of Abrostola tripartita. NCBI lineage: Eukaryota > Metazoa > Arthropoda > Insecta > Lepidoptera > Noctuidae > Abrostola > Abrostola tripartita. Next base: position 7,597,388 of record HG996494.1, read on the forward strand.
TAAAACTTAACACCTACTTTTTACTAAAAATGAGTAGGTATGTGTTATTAAAAAAAAAGGATTTTTTTTTGGAATTTAAAATGGACAAACATAAAAGCATAAAGCATATACTTTTACCGACCCTTAATATTAAAGCCAGAGCTTCAACGTCACTAACTGCAATGACAGCTAGTAGAACAAGATACAATTTATTTCCCATAATGATTTTATAGAATCCCTTGCCTACTGTTTGACGATGGGCTGTGAAAAAACATGGCGGAAGCAAGGAGTCTTCATGTAATTCAAGCGGTTTGATAGCCACTTATATTTTATGGTTGACAGCGTGTTATTTAAGCGTTGAAGGCGGCTTTCGACAACAACTCGTGAGATTTTCAACCGCGTATTATCTACGGACAAACATTGACTTAGATCAGAACACTTTGATAAAGGCACAGTTATGTTACTTACTGCTGTAAGTTTTAAAAAGCAAGATCTTGGTAATGATTAGGTACTCAATTATGTTTCGATAATTGTGCCTTAAATATTGAAATTATAAGTCTATCGTGAAAGTGTAAAAAATTAGTGGCTATCGTTAACATCAATCATAGGTTGATATTCCGAGTGTCATGACACCGCATCTAAAAAAATGCAAAGAGATAAAATCAGGCTTTGCAGGCAAATACTTTCGCACTATTTCCTTAGTCGGTCAGTTTATTAGTCCCTTGATGAGAGTGACCCTAATGCCATTTTTATCGAACATAATATAGTTAGTCATTTGAATCAGCGCATGTATAAGATATTAAAAATCTTATTGCCTCCTGTCTAAAGCTTTCTACGCTCCTGCCATATTACCAGCAGCAGTAAATTGGTTCTCTTCTTAGTACTAAATGCAGCTTTTGAGTAACTTATTTCATCACGGACTATTGTGCTTTTTCCGGAATTATACTATAATGACATAGGTAGATATTGTTAGGTAGGTAATAGGTAATTACTAAAACTACTGATCTAATTATTAATTTAACATAAATGACATGGGTTAAAAATATGACATATCTACTGTTTTTTTTCTGTTTTAAACACCTGATAAAATTCCGTATGTAATCCTTTAATATTTCGCAAAGGTTTTTACTGAAAGGATTCTGGTTGAAGGATCAAAAGCATTTATTTTTTAAGTATATTTTTTAAATAAAAGCCAGCCAGCCTTTAGATCTGTATGTCAGCGCTCGGTAGTTCGGCCTCGAGGCTCTAGCGCAAACCTTGCAATTTTCACAAAATTTTATAATTTCACTTTGTTTTATAGACCATAATGAACAGTAGGTCGCGCCTAAGGCCCCTTAACTATCCAGTAACATTTAAATTTTACGTCAAACTTAATGCTTAAGTATTTTATTTTCTTGATAGCTGTAACATCTTAATTGCATTCTCTTTATATTCGGCTTTATCGCTCGCTTTTAATTAACAAGTTCATTAATTATTCCCGAAGAATAATTGAAATTTCTTCTTATTGCCAAAATCTGGTTTTACAGTTTTGAATGACTGCAGCTATTTAGCAAATTGAATGCAAAAATAATTATTTGTTACGTTGTTTCATTTAACTACTTATAATAATATTGGTTTAATTATACATTAATGAAATGGCGCATAATTTCCTTAAATGAAACCAACCTACGTATTGAATGTCAAATTGTATGAAACTATACAAAATTGATGACACGGAATAGCTTACCGTTTTTCAATAAGAGGTTTTATCTTGGTCCTATGTTATGCAACGACATCAAGTTTGCCGCATTCCACATTCAGTAGCTATGTTGGAAACATTAAATATCCGTCTAGTTTATCTTAATGACATTAATTGTCAGATTAGCACCCGTTTCTGATTCCCAGTTCTGCATTTATCAAAATGGAAGGCGCGATTAATTATAAAGCACAATTATTGTAGTGTAGTTTAAGCTTGCCGTAACTATTAATTGCGCCAATTTTTTTTAAATATTAAAGCAGAACGACCCTTTAAGTTAGTTACATTTTACACATTACAGTTAGGTACATTTTATAACTCAAGACATTTCAAAATTACTTCCTTAAATAAGACACAATTTTGCAGATATAAGCTCTGTTTAAATAAGCAAACTGTTGTGGCTTTTAAGAAATCCATACCTTACTCATGTGCCTATAACACTAGACCTGGTGCCTTACTATGAGCTTGCATTGCAGGTAAATAATCGCCTAAAAAGTCCTACATCGCTCTGGAAGCGAGATGCTGCTACCTGCAGTGTAGTGCGGCGTCTCGCTTCCACAGCTGAAAATGACCTGCAATGCCATCTCATAGTAACCCCACTGGCCTTTTTATTTATGAAGATTTTTATACATAAATTCGAGATATTTTATAATAATCTCAGTATACACCTACTTCGGTGAGTTGCGTTTGCTGCTGCTGAATCAACGAGCAACCATAGCTACGTACCCATCATAAAAACGCGTGCATGCTAGCATCATTAGTCGAACCTGTCTACCCTCGCTACCGGCCCTCCTGCCCGCTGGGACACGGAACGTGATAACGTCCCTCTGCGTGAATACGACGATTGTTCCCCTGTTGAGCTACGAAATCAGCGATGAATTTTAACAATGAAAAAAAAGCATTTTGTTTATTTTTTGTTTTGACTTAAATATAAAACAAAAGCAATACATACCTACATGTATTTATATGATTAGTGATATACTCGTATGTATGTAAGGACATATTTATCCTAAACAGGAATTCAGAAGTGTTTGCTATATTAAAAGTTTACGTTACAAAATAGGTACTTATATATGTATACTTATTCGGTCTTTTTTACTTATATTTGATTTAAATGTGCACTGTTTATATATCTGCTGCAAGTCACATATGATACAGGGGACATTGTAATTCAAAGAATAATACAATAAAAAAATAGGTACCTTCCTAATCCAATTCCAATTGATCCAAATCCAAGTTGGAAGAAAATAAAAAAGCGGAGTTTTGAATTTTTCTAATATATAACAATAATGACAACCAAAATGAAATTTAATATTATTTCTTTTTAGATTTTCCTATTAAGCTTATAAATGCACTCGTACTTTAGTGCTACACATTACACTATTGATTAACTATCGCTCCCAATATTGGATATCGCAATTGGACGTTATTTTATTGAGCCGGCAGCTTAGATAAGACGGATACGATGACAGGTAAGTAACTAATTGATATCGGGTGTCCACGTACGTCGGTACATAACACTTAGGGTTTACTTAATTATTGCAAAACAGCTTAGAAATGTTATTAGGTACATTTTGTTACTGCTAAAAACTGTCTGAGGATTATCTCTCTCTAATCTGCAACAAAAACAAATCAGAAAACAGACTGGAAAAGCTCTTCATGTTGTTGTTATGCAAATAGGTATAGTAGGTAGGTACCTAATTAAATACTCCGACATTTGGTTTCTCTATAATTCAACATCTAGGCACACATTCAACGTTACACGTGACATTTAAGCGTATTAAACCAACTTGTACCTTTTACCTACAGGCAGTAGCTACCGGGCGTGCTTGTGACACAATTTTGCAGATATAAGCTCTGTTTAGCCTTACATAGCTACCTTAACGAATATACTGTAAGGTTACCTTAAGACAAAACAGAATTTACGGAGAGATCATGGATGTTACTTTGATAATATCTTCGCCGATCCCGCTAATATTTTACATACGAAAGTTTGGATGCTCTGATATTAGGAAGTTTGTTACTCGGAAGAGCCGTAACAACTTAGGAATTGAATAAAATTTGGTTCAAAGGTGTATCCCCTGTGATCATGTTAAGTAAATTATGAATGCAACCTTATAAGCCTAACCTATATCTCAAAGATAATTAATTAAATATAACTAGATCAAATAAATGTTTTGTAGGGAAACAAGTTAATTTCAAAGGTAATAAAACAACAACCAAATAATTTGGTTTGTTCTTATTGAGAATGTATTGAGATCAAACATCAATAAATAGAAATATTAATTTAAAACGCGACCGCAATTTTACAATGACGAAAGACAAAGCCGAATCAACATACATGAAAAATTCATAAGCGATCCGTTCACAGTCGATACATGTTATTAAAGAATACCAATGAATCGTTTCAATGCATCGATTTATAATGGCTTTAAAAATAAATCAGAGCATTGGGCGTAAAAAATCAGTCGGTCTTTTAATATTTACCATTGTTTTATCTCCAAGTGAAATACTGCTATACCATCGAACTCTACCATCATAGCTTGAGCTCTTAAATTCCTTTAAAGTTCGCCTTGTGTAAGTATGCACTGTCTTGCAGTAAAAGAGCAAATGAGTAAGCTGCGTATCTCTTTAAGTTGGTCGTTTACCACATTAGTAGCTGTTAACATTCCATACTGATGCTTCATTAGAAAACGCTCGAAGGTATTTAAGTGTAATGAATATACGGAAAACGAATCAACAACGTCTTGCCAATCAATTTTCAACCTTAGTCTTTGTAGTTAAGGATATCCGAAAAAAATAACGGAGCATTGGAGTGTTGTATAAAAAATAATTGATTCCAGTATTTTTGAAAGTTGAATTAAAAACGTAATAAAACGTTTATGATTAAACCTTTTAGGAAAAGGTTGGTAAATTTGCAGAGGAAGATTTTTTATAGGACCAGATTGATTCGCAAGAGCGTTAACGCCTTGAAGCTATAACGTAACCCATTTGTGAATTGAAATTTCGATTTAATGATACTTAAAAATTATTTTTACTAAGATTTAAAAAAACATATTCTTTATAATTATGTAGGTCTATACTGTACCGAAGGCAGGGAACTCATACATTTTAATAAAAAAAATCGCTTTATTTTATACCTACCATGTCAACATTGTTAATTTTAACATTAAGGATCATAAGTAATAACAACTCTTGCATTGCTGCTGAATGGCATATTTAAGCGAGTTAACCCGATCTCAGTATTAAAGTGATGGTAAACGAAATTAGTTATTCTTTTAATCTAACAAACGTCAGTCAGTCTGTCTAGAGGTCTAGACTTAGCCAACATTCTTAATACATAAAAGAACACAGTATTTGTCTAATAAATTATTAAATAAGAGAAGCTAAGTAATAAGTCTTGCATTCACTACGTTTTATAATTCCATTAAGTTCGAAAGTTAGACTGTAAACGCACTGTACGGTTTACAATCCTTTAGAAGGTACAACTTATATAAGATTAATTTTCCTTGTTCGAAATTTTAATGTACTTATGTAGGTAATTCCCCTTAAAATGAATTGTACTTTTTTACGTATTGTTAAATTGGCTACCTTTTGGATTCTGTGAGATTTATGAAATTATGAAATACTACTTAAGGCTGCAGATATAATTCTTGGGATGAGGTTACGTCTTTGTAAGATCCGTATATGTCTGTAATCAAGTCTTTATGTTGTGTACAGTGTACTAATAAATTCACTTTACCTAGAGTATGTACACGAAGCCTATGATCATTAGCACTATTAAGACTCACAATCGCTCTTTCCATGATATTGTTTAAAAATTAACCTTTAATCCTGGCCCAGGCAAGTCAAGTTCGCTGAGAAGTCAGTGGCGTGACGATATGTTTACTTTGTAAGAAAGTCGTGTCAAAAAATGGCGTTAAAACCAATTTGAGAACCCTATTTTAGCAGTTGAACACTTAACATGCTACATTCCTTTTAGTTAGGAATTTTTAATGCTAAGTAGGAATTTTATACGAACAATTTGTATGTTTACTAACATTAATTTCAGTTTTGTTGTGAAACACTAAAATAACATATAGGTGGATAACAATTACTCAATAAAAGCCCGTTCTGTCTCAGCACTCATTCTGCACACAGCGTACGTACACACGGCTCACGTTTCTCTTTATACTTTTAAACCGCTAAAATATTGTTTCTGGCGGGTACGATACCGACGACTCAGCGTTGCTCGCGTCATAAAAACATACATTTACAAAGATATTTGAGTAATTGGAAACGATATGAGACGGCAAAGAGTGCTTGGTAACTAAGATTTTCTTAGACGTGTGTGGGTGCTTGGAAGATAATTGTACTTTGAGGGGTGTAATACCTATTAAGTTACTGGTTAAATATAAAATGTTATTATTTATGTAATAATATTATACAATTGTGAGACGCATAGGAAATAATCCTTTTATATAAAATGGATGTATATTATAAGATTTTGCATTAGGTACCTAGAATAAGGTAGTACTATAATACTATTTCAGTATTATTAAAAAAAACTTAATCAAATTAATTGTGTATGATCTTAAGCCACCATGCTATGATTTCATAAAATAATTAGGTATTATAAACTCAGTAAGGTAGCCGATGCGTAGATTGATCCATGGTCATATTTCATTTTCTTAGATCTCGTTCATCGATCCTTATATGGATTCTCTTATAGAAGTTACGCAAGTTTTGTTTCGTAACTTTTGCCATTTTATTTTGCCCTACATTACCTATATTATTACCTTTTTGACATTTTTGCTAGATTGATTGTGACATGTTAACATTGAAAATACAGAAAGAAGTATTTCAGCCAGTATTAAAGTGCTCCTTTACCTAGAGCATTCGCCTGTAGTGTAATGTTACAGATTCGAGCATTACATTGGTGAAGGAAGAGAACCGAGCATCACAGTGTGCAACTTGACGATACATCGTGTAATATTTTGTAAATTGAAATGCTCAAAGTCGATTTGAAATGTTATATTACAAGGAAATGAACTATGTGACAATAAGACCGCCACTTGCACTCTTTTTAGTTTTAAGGTTTTTCTATATACTGTGTTTCTTGGTGTACAATAAAGCATAACTATCTATCTATGTGAGGGAGCACCTTTAGCTGAATTTTGGTTGTGAAGAATGTGTGAACTTCACCGTGCTGATGACTCCCAGGTACCCTTTAAAATAGTAGGTACTTAGGTACCTACCTACAAGTACCACGAAGTAGATAATAGAGGCGAAGTTTTTCAGGTACGGTCAAAAGCAGTTACATTTCAAATATATTTTTAAATAAGTAACACGTTAGAACAAACTGTGTAAAGTAATTCCACTTTTATTGTTCACTTTTATGTTTCCAAAGGTTCAGTTTACAGCGTTTGTGTTTTGGTGTAGACCACAGAAGACTCGTATGGGTTATAAACCAGTAGGTAGACGGCGAGACCGAGTCTGCTGGTGTTACGATTTAGATTAAGGTTGAAATTGCGATGTTTTAAAGTAAAAGGAAAGTTAACAATTACGTTTATTTTTAATAATATTGCTTAGATCACCTATAGTTTTATTGCTTTTCAGGTTTCAAATAATTACCATTTAAAGATATCCCAGTGTAAAGAGGATGCATGGCAGACATATGAGGCTGGGCCTGAACTAAAAACGTGAATCTATTGTATTATCACTAAAACAATAATCTAGATTACTACGAACACCTTTATTTAAGACACGACGTTAAGGCTGATATGTTGCCTTTAAATTTTTTCGCTTGCGTTTTGTAAAGTGTGAAACATCATTCACTCTGGGTTCTCACTCATGCAATCTGCACGTGAGTTTTGACGAGAGACAAACTATTTGCCATTCGAATAACGTACGAGTTTCGCGCATGTTACCCAATGTAACCTTTTCATCCACAACTGAAAATGGGATGAAATAAAGACCACTATGACAACCGACCGATGGTGGAATATGGTCATAGTTTTTGAAATGGATTAGTGTTCGGTGTGTACTAGATATATCGCCTATCGATCAAGTGTTTAGATGGTTTATGGTTTCCATGTAACCGCTACTGTAACTGGTAGGTAGGTAGGCTGTCAGGAAGGTATTTAAATAATTAGTAAATCGTCAATTGTTCAAATACGTTGTTATGCAGTCATTTACACTCATATTACTAATGCAGCAGGTATATAGTTTTCAGCGATTCCTTTGTTCAACAGTGGACGTCTTCCGGGTAATGATGATAATGATAATTTAGATCACCTTGGTGATATATCTCAACATTGAATAATACAAGCCCAAGATATCCTGCGAAGAATGAATTTACGCACAGCGTTATAAAAGGTATTGTCTATTATATCAATTATTTGCACAAAGCGTAACAACTATAATAAATAGTGTACATTAAAGCTGAACACAATGTACAGGCTTATGCCAATTGAAAGCCCCAGGCGACCATATTTATCATTAGATAGTCAGCGAATGAAACGAGCTTCTCATAATACAGATAGAAATAATTATAAAGAAGACAATTTAAAAAAATATTATTGAATTACGATACCTATTAACATGGTAATTTTTGAATAGGTAGTTATTTAGTTTACCAATTAAATTTTTTAATGCTTTAATTTTTGTAAATTTTTAAGATAATTTTCTAAGATTTTTTTCTAAATGTTCTTGACAGGTTTATCTTATCTTAAGAGAAATGTGGCAATTGAAACTATGGTAAACAGAAGCCTATAAACCGTACAGCTAAAATTGAAATACTTTGACAACCTTATTCGATTAATTTAAACAGGTTACCTCTACTTACCTTCGCAACTTTTGATAGCCACTATCTTAAAGAGAAAAGGGACATTGTAATTACACAGGACCACAGGAGACAAAAAGTTTAAAGCCGCATCGTAACGCTAGGGTTAATTCATTCATTATATATTATTTTCTTTACTTTGTCATTGTATTTTGAAGTTACTTGAAATTAACACGCACGGGCTTCGATGCCTGACGCTTAAATATTTTCATTTAATTAAACATGATAATTAGGTTTTTTTAGACGATTGTTATTTGAGGGATATTGTAATTTTCTCAATAAATGTTGTGTACTACTTAATTTTACTGTTGTGTACACTTAGCAAATTAAATTCTAAGAGTTACCTTACCTTAAATTAAGCATTTAACTTCTGTGCTCCATCTAGCTCTCTAGGTCTGCGTTAAATCGTGTGTTCGCACAATGTATAATCCCGCCTGTATATTGGACTAGCCAATATCAAGTTAGTGTTGCAAACCAGAGTTTGTTCGCAAACCTTGTTATTGAACCGCCTTTTTGGCAGTGAAGAGGTTCCCACGGATTTGTATTGCGCAAAATATCACAAAAAGCATCTTCCCCCAAAAGACTCTGAAGTATTGTAGGATTTGAAGCAAAAAGTACGTGAGTACCAATCTTTATAAAGCCATCGCCGTCAAATGGTATTGAAGCTTAAATATCGTTCTATTTTTTCCTGGAAAATGTGTTGAAATAAGATTAGAACATTTTGTGTAACATGCTTATGTCATTTAATACAACTTTTTCCTTTTATATAAAGTTGTTTTTCGGAAGAAAACGTTTACCTTTCTTCGATTTTATTGCTTCATTGACAATTGGTAGTGTTCAATTTCGTGGAAATATCGTTTGTTTGAGTCGAATAGTATGTTATTGGTTTTCTCAAATATCTCCGAAACATGCTGTCAATTATAATATCATAAACATTACTCTATAAATTATCCTATAGTTCTTTCAAACATTCTTCATGATTGATTAACTTAACAATGTGTAAACCAATTTATTTTATAGAAATTAGAACTCAAAAAAAAGGAGCGACGATGTATATTTTTAAACAAAATAATTACTTTTAACCTTTAATACTACTTTAATACAAAACAAAGAAATCAGTAAAACCATCCACAATTTTATACACAACACTAATTAATCACATCGGGCCGACTCTACAACAGTGACACGGACTAAGTTCATAATTGTATTCTGAGTTGGGACAGCACTTGATTGATTACCACACCGGGTTCGTACTGTCCCACGGTATCGGAATTAACCACGACACCTGTAAATTGTTGTGTAGTGACAATTAAATGTTTCCTATGTTGCGTAGTTTGTTTTGATGTTTGGGCTTAGTTGTTTGAGTTTACGGTAAATATAAACAAATGTTTAATTAATTGTTTTGTGTTATTCGCACGAGAGTTTGCATGCTTAGGCAAATGGGATATCGGTCGACCACGGATAATTTATTATGGAGACTAACAACCTCTGATGAATGGAATAGTAGAATGTAAGAAAATAGCTCTCTATTACCAACATAATATAATATACTAATATATACCGACTGGGAAAATGTCTAGTTCTTCTAGTCTTCATCATAATAATATGATAACCACTCTAATATACTCTGTAGGTACCTACAGCAGCTAAATCACAGGTCATTTAATCAACATTTTAATTAACGAACGTTTTATACAAAGTCGGCAAGCATGCTGAGATGAAAAGAAAAATTTAAAATATTTCATTAATTAAATCTTAAAAATGCTCTACGAATTTTCCTTGAGTATTTCCCTCTAATAAAGCCAGACAGTACTGTCTTTCTCAGTAACCAAGCTGCAACCAAAACCGCATTTCTGTTCAAGATGTTTTGCAAACGGAGCACCGGTATCTTGGATTACAAGCTTGGAAATCTAGCTGCACATAATAATACATATCTCTTGAGAAAAACGTTAATGAAGAACGAATTTTATTTGGAAAATTTGGCTTGATACCCGCGAATATGTCTTAATACCGACAAAAAAATATTAATAACATTAAAATAAGTTTTATATTTATGGTTCTGCACTTAACAGCTGAGTGTTTGGTCTTTGATTTCAAAATAAAAATAATAATCAGTAGCAAGAATTAGTCGAGACAACAAATAACTTAAAAAGAAAACTCGTTAATGATATTGCTAAATACAATAATCTATTTATTCAGTATAACTATCTACTATTATCTAATTTCATTCATACTGCGATTGCGAGCATAACTCCAAGTGAAAATGAAATTATTGCGTTTGCAACACTCGACACTCGTAGTAATGGGTTTATACACTTTCGAGCAACACAGGTTGTTAGCTCTTGCAATCTGACTTTCGACTAACTCCGTTAAAATATTAGATTTATAACTCTCGTGTAAAGCATGAGAGTATTCTTCAGAATTTTGTTTAACCACCAAACAACCCAGCTAATGTGTATTCTATTTTCTGCACGAGACAAATATTTGTGTAATGTAGGAGAACATGTTCAGAGTTTGGACGCTTGTGGTTGTGATGTTTCATGCTTGTACCTGCAATACCGTTACGACATTGAACAAACAAAAAACCTTAAACACAGCTTTTGAAATAACACCAATAAAATCAGTGGTAATTAGAGACATTTAATCAGATACACCAACATTAATTATAAACAGAGAAGGATGGCAAAAAAAGGAAGGCCTATACAAAACTGGGTGATACCGGGTTGAAATGATGGTAAAACCGAAATTTGGCGTAAAAGGCAATTGAAGGTATAGGTACTATATTCATGCTGGTCGACTATGCCCACCATTAGATACAAAGTTCCTATAGCCTAGTGCTTGTGTAGGTACAAAGTTAATGTAATCCACGAATTGGAGTTCATTGCTGTGTCTGAAACTTGTTTCGTTACACCTAAGCTTAGTTGAGACATCAACTAAAAGCACTAGCGTTGTGCACGAAGTTACCGTTTGTTTAATTTCGTGATTCGTGTGTTTCTCACGGAGTGGTAACAGTAGTTTCATTTGAATACGAAACTAAAATACGCTTTATTATAATTATTGTGAAGCGACCACACTTGGCGGCTGGCTGACCGTGATTCTAATGTTTTTGTTCCTATCGTGAACTCTAGAGAATTATTACTGTTTGTATTATTATTTGGAGCTATAATTATTATAACTAAACTCCCAATGTATATTATAATAAAAGTTTTATTGATATCAGTAGAATGTTACATTAGTAATGGTGACAGTGGACCCAGCAGTAGGATACCCTGTATTGCAGAATCCAGTCTCATTCGTCTAATACTAAACAATATATTTATTATAATTATAATGTATTGTTTATATATATATATATATATAATTATATATATACCCATAGACAATGAATGTGGTAGATAGTAACAATACCGGTCTCATCGGACATGGCAGACCATTAGGTGTGAGATTTTTTTAAATATTTAATGATGATGTCATTGTTTATAGGAGTTATATTTTTCACTTCCTCATAGGTAAATATGTGGAAGGAAATCTTCGAGCCAATCACTTGCAATCATCCACGATGATCATTCAATCGTGTCAGACAACACCAATATCGATATGAGCTTTTATGAATCTGTCAAATAATGTAGCTATTATTATTTGCTAGAATCTAAGCTAACAATATGAACAAATAACACGAGCTCAAAGCAACTAATACAGATTGTTTGCGTTCTCACTGAGAACACGTTTTAATAATGCTTCATTCAACAGTTGATACTCACTAGAATAAATGAACTATCTAGCGAACTGCTTGCTTTGTTCGTTAATGAAAAGAGCTTAATGTTGACACAAATAAAACTCTTCAAAGCTAATTAAAATAAGGTTGCTGTAGACATTATCGTATAGTTTGAAAACCTACCTTGTTGTCTTAAAACTATTTTAGAGTTATCAATACAGAGCACAAATAATAATGTTTTTTTGGAGATAAATATAGTTTTATTAGTAAGAATGGTATTTAAAGGTATTATGGACCATTAACGACTCAAATGGCGCTGTGCTACATCATTGAATATCATGCCGTGTGCATGCCATGTGCCGTGTGGTATCCGGCCTAGAATTGACCACCCCCTTTCCTCCCGTGGGTGTCATAAGAGGCGACTAAGGGAAAATCCAGAAGATGGGCAGCAGTGTCTTGCACCTTGACCACCGATACTGCGATCCCCAAGACGCTTGCCAAGCGTGGGGATTATGGCAACCTCCCCCCTTCTAAAAGGTGGAGGCCTTCGTTCAACAGTGGACGTTTTTCGGCTGATGACGACATGATTGAATTGCTAAGGAGTGGTGGGTTAGATCCCATCCCGGGACAAATATTGGTGTGATTTGCAAATATTAGTCCCGAGTCTAGGTGTTTGTTTGTTTCGTGTTATTGGTATTATCCACGATACGTCAAGTGCACCAATTGTTTTTTTTTTTTGGAAAGTTTATTTGTTTTTAAATGTAAGTGATTTGGTCGTATGTACTGTGAACTTGTATTATAATTTTAATAAATAAATGTTTTTAGGTTTTCATCGGGTCGAGCAATGTTTATTAAAAAAATCATACTTCTCATAGTTTCAAGTAAGCATTACGGTACATAAATATTACGAGGCAATTTCGTTACTCAATTACCTACGTAGTAATGTATTAGAGGTAAAATATTAATGAATCTTGGATAAGCTCTTACGTTTGGTCTCGAGAGACTAAGAACATCCTTTACTTACCCGTGTTTCTACTAACATAGTAATAAGTTAAAAGCTCTAACACATCCTTCCTTTCTTACTTATTACAAATGAGAAAGTAGCCGAGAAAGCGTAAACTCGAAGTTTATAAGTACCTATTCTCACTGACCAGAAATAACGCGAAACAGCGATAAGTATCATAATACTCCGAAGGTCAAGTCTCAATAAAATTTATTAATCTACTGCAAACGCTGACGCTTAAAATTCTGGGGCGCTAGACGGTCAATTGTTTATCGGACTTGTAGAACCTCGTTAAATGCACCCAAAAATGCTTCTAAATTTCGATAATCGCTGAAACTGATATCTGCGCCAACCCTAGTTCATATGTATAAATATAACAAGTATATCGGATCTTGCTAACAAATCTCTAAAGCTAGTACCTACTGCTAATCGCATATTCCTTACAAAGCCACCTAGCTAACGACCATGGACAGAACGGCCATCGAGACAAACTTTTTTACTGGTACACGTTAAAAGTAGGGTGACTATGACAGTAAATTACAAATTTTACATACCATTTTTTCTTACCGTATTGTTCGATTTAATTTTAAGATAATAAATTAAATAGAGTAATATTATCTATACTGCAATTAGCCGTACCCCGTGTTTTGGCCGCGTTATTCTGCTATTCGAGATTGAGACGAATCCAACAAATCAGTGATTATTAAAATCGTTCCATCCCTTAGCGATTTATAAATGGTGTAACTATTTATAGAATATACCTAGATGAAACACGAAAATAAAGACAATTTTATTATTTCTGAAAACTGTTCTATTTTTTTTCTTTTCGTGGAACGTAAAAGTATTATAAGTTAGGTACACAAAACGTTGTGAATATTGTTCGTATTGTGTACAGGACACTGTGTCCTCAGAGGAATGAATACATTACAGTATCGATCACCTAGTATCATGTACCGCCTTTGGGGGAAAACCACAACCATTATGGAGATCCTTGTCCGGGAGAACATACCGAGCTCTTGAGCCTATGATTAATTCCAAGATTTGGATTATGTAGTCTCTCTATTATACCAACATATGTATGGAATTTCTAAGATATAAATTGATACAATTCTGGCTGTTCTGAATTGCAAGGAGAGCAAGAACTTAAGCCAAAGTATCTAAAAAAAAATTGTTTCAAGGCAATTCAAATTTAATTAAAACAATTCATTATACTTTTACACAAATAAAACTCATAAATAAGGAATATAGAACGTCTTGTATCGACTCCTCCAAGCGACATTACTTATTCAAATATCTAGTCTCCACTACTGTTAATTTAAAATGTCTTACTAGCCAGACACTTAAAAATTCATAGAAACGGAACATTCTACCTCCCAGAAGCTAGTGGTAACCCTAGTTATAAGGCATTCTGCACACGTGCGACCGCGGCGTCCGCGGCCCCACTTTGACCACTTAATTCAATGAGGCTGGATTCAGCGGCCCAGCGTCGGGTTTACAAACACGGTTTAACTCGCACGCTTTGTTACTGCTTGTGTTAATACGTTCTTTTGTCAAGTCCCAGTCGGCTAATTAATGCATAGTTTGTAAGAGGCCTTAGCTGGCCTAATTATGTAACTGAAGCTATCTATCTCGCTGTAAAGTGAAAGAGTTGGTGTATAAATACTTTTTTGGTTTAATTATTAAAACTATACCATATACTAAACCCCTTTAACCCGAACGCTGCCCATCCGACTTGGATGGCCAGCGTTCGCGAAACGACGTGACATCTTCTCGCCCAAAATTTCGCAGTGTCTGAAGACGTGGGTCTGTAATGAGTGTGGTCACTAAGAGTCAGCGACATAGCTCGAAGAATAATTATGCAAGTTGAAGTGGCAATGGGCAGGCCACATCGCTCGAAGAACTGATAACCACTGGGGAAGTAAGGTTTTCGAGTAGCGACTACGAATCGGGAGACGCGGCGTTCACTAGCCTCCACAGTGCTACAGGTGTTTTTTTAAAGCGATCATTGGTAAAAATCATGTTTTAAGGCTAAACTTTGTTCCAAACTTGTATCTAATAAAAGATATTTGTCGTATTGTTTATTATTATTACTTGCCTATTCTACAACTTTTTTATTATCTTGATCAAATTTAAATGTGGTAGAAGGCATAATAGCTGGATTGATTTATAATCTAGTTGTCGTAAAACTTGATTAAGTCATAAATATTAATTGTTAAATTTTATGTTTTTATATTAGAAATAAAAAATAATGGTACTTTAATAAGTACCAGTTATAATAAGTAACACTTTTATTTCAACTGAAATAGTTACTACTTGTAAGTAAATCTCTAATTCTATATCTTGTGACGTTTCATGTCGACATCTTAACTTGAAAAATTAAAGTATTTATAAAGGTTCATTTGAATATATTATATATATATACATTTGTATATATTTAATACTGATGAAATAAATACTGTAGGTCGTAATAAATAAAACGGAGCTCGTTAAAACCTCTCCGTCTCGCAAACACATGCATGTAAATTTTTGCAATAAAACTTTTAATTTTGACAATAAATTCAATTGGGCCGTCAATAAATTTTCAAAGCATAAATCCTACCAGGGTCTATAGTGTGACGTCGTAAAAGCATTTTTATGACCGTTTACTCGGAACATAAAGAAATGTGTCAATGAGGAACATTTAAGCGTAATTGTATAAAGTCTTACCTACTTTATACGCATTAGTTTCTTGTCATTATAAGACAATGTTTTAACGGCAAACGGTAGCCCAAAGACTACCGCGTTTAGAACTTTATGGCCTCCTAAATTACGAGCAAAGCACTGATTTGGGAATCAGTGTAAGACGCGGTGTGTTTAAACCGCTTTTGGGGTAGTATGCTGGCTAATATAACTGTTACGTTGGGGACAAAAAAAAATGTAAAATAATCTCGAATATTAATTTTTAAATAATTACATACCACACAAGACTTACAATGTATTGTTTGTAATAAAGACTACTTTTTGTTCATTGTACCTAAATTAACGCCCAGTTAAAAAAAAAGGAAACTTAGCTTTCACAAGTGCCTTTATTTCTTTGTGATACCTACATGATAATGGACAAGCTCTATACCTCATGCGTGGTTTGTGTTCTATTTTAAATTCCAATTATTATACAAAATAAATGCTCCAATGCTTTATCAGTATTCAAATGATTAATTTTAAACAAATGAAGGAAACTCAAAAGTTTCTACAGAGTAATAAACCATTTTGTCAAAACTCAACTTTACAAACAAACTAAAAGATAAATTTAATTTAGCTAATCTTCTTGTTATAACAATCACAGTATATTGTAATAATTTTCAGAGAATCGTTATGGGTTTTCTAAGAAAACAGCTCAATTAATGAAACATCAATATTGTTGTTGCTTGGCGTAGTAATTACGTAGTGTCACGAAAATACAAAAATTAAATAACTTATGTAAATAAAGACGCTGTATTTTTGCTTAAAAGTCTCTACTACTATAACTACATTTAACAAATAAAAATTCAAGAGAACACTTTTAGACTGTGACCAAGCAAGCGTGTATGGTGTCGTCGTACTGACATTTTAGTTTTGGTGAGACGTTACAAATGTCACATAGTATGAAGAATGTTCCTTCTACGTGACGACAAGACGGTGTTCAAGTAATATTTCGTTTGTCTTTTGAAATATTACAGCTCGTTTTATACTTTGATTTGAGAGGACGTGGTATCAGTATCGAATGTCATGTGGGAATAAATTACTGTGAGATAATTTTATTGATGGTGCTACACATGAGTAACTTAAGGTAATTAGGGTAGGTGTCGCTTACGAGACTAATTATAGAGGTGTTAGATGATAATTAATAGTATTCTGAACTGCGGTATTTTGACATTTTACAGTATGATAGTAGGTAGGTATAAAATATCAGCTTTTGAGTTCCCAATAAATGTTTTTCGAAAGCATGTTTTACATGTTTTTGTATCGTAAATCACTGACGCGTTAAATTAAGGTTGATGTTTATGCCAAAATCAGGTTATAAACTTGGAGTGAATGCAAACAAGACAGTTTTTCCTTCTTAATCATAATTGCATTCACTCAGACCGCATCAGGTTTCAATTTGTTTGTAGCTATAAAATGTTGTAAGCTCTTAATAAAAGAGCGATCACTGTAGGTATATAATATTTTTTTCTTGTGGGTCGATTTAAATACAAGCCTCAGCACAACTGCGTTATATTAAGTGTGTCTACATACGTCGTCCTTAAAAAAGTTTTAAGTACTGACCAGTTTATAGTAATGAAATTGTGAGATCGCTCATTCTACAATACGAAAAACACAAGAAGTTTATTACTGACTATAGAGCATTTTTTTAAACATAGCATCTGTCACAAAATATAAGTAATACCCGTAAAATAGACAAAAGGATGAACCGAATATCAATCAGAATCGCAAACCTTCGTTCAAATGAGCTGTCAATCAAGTTTTACAGTTCTAAAACGTCTTCAATTGTTTTATCTCAAGTCTGAATTTAAATCGGCAGAAATAGAAACATTTGATATTTGGAAATGGGATTGAATAGTGAACGATGCAGCGTTTCACTGTGCTCTGAGAAACACGATCCGTCTCCTTTAGCAGTCGCCGAGGCGATAAATTTTGTAGAATCTAATAAAGCTGTGATTTGTGCAGTCTAGTTTCGGATTCAATCTGACAGCTTGAATAAAGTTACACACGAATTAGATGAGCGTCAAGTGGCTTCGAGGAAATTTATCGTTGCAATATCGTGGGTTACTTCATTAGGTGATATTGTTTAAACTTTTAATAGATTGTGTCGAACGCTGTAAGAATTAAATAAAATGCAAAAACACAATTTTAATTAAATGCTATACCCTCGCTATTAAATCAGTAATTTTAGGAATGCTAATGAGACCCATAATAAGCCAAGTTAAAATTATGATAGCCTTTAAATAGATTTTGCTTTATACTATAAATAAACTGATCACTTAATATCGTTAACGTTTTCAAATGCTTTGGTAAACTTTGTCGCCAAATTTTTTTAACTTTTTTACTTTACTAAAATACAAGTACTTTAGTTTACTTTACTAAAGTACATTATGCCAACTAACCAAAACTTTAAACTATGAAAGAAGGTATTTTATTAAATTAAGTTGTACCTAAATTAGGTAAACGTTATAAATTACGTCTTAGTCTTCGCGTACCTGGTAAGACTATTTATTGAACTTGACAAGCTTTTGATTGAAACTTTATTATAGCCAATAACAAAGTAATTCATGTAAACCCTACTAACAGGATTTAATTTAGGCCTGTCATAACATTGGCACGACAAGTCAAATTGGTAAATCAGAATTGCGAACAATCCTTCATTGTCGTCACATCACTTTATAGCGGTACTTAAAACTTAGAAATCATCATTAAATACAACTTTGGAGACATATTAACCTTCGCAAATCAGGTTCGGCTTTACGATCAAGGGGACCCAAAGAATTTATTAAACCAAACCGTAGTATTTACGATTCGCACAGTAATCTATAACTCACGAACAGGAAAATGCTATCCTTACGATTTCATTACAATAAATCTTATGGCTCGAGTTATAAAGTTTTGTGTCGATCGAAACTAAACTAAGTAGATAATGTACTCTGGTCAGGCCATTCTTTACCTTGTTATTTATCTTACAAGCGAAATTAAGCTCGAAGATCATTATGTTAAGGTCGATAATCATATCTTTGAAATTTTTACTCAACAACTTTTAGAATTTGATAGGTGCAGTCCGATAAGTTGCAAGCGATAATTGACCCATTATTTAAGGGGAAATGATAAGTTTAAATCTCGTTCTAGTACCTAGGATTGTGATTGGAATTCCATCAGCTTAAGAAAACAAGAACTGAACCGAGATAGTGTGCTACGATTCTTTGTATATCTTATCGTGGAATAAATATTTACGATCACGATATAAACGGTTTAGGTAAAATTATTCGATTTCTAATTTGGTTACCGAACGTTGCCGCCGGTTCATTTAAGTTCGCTGATTAGATATTGGAGAAGAGATTAATTTTAATGATTATTTGAAGTACTAATCTCTTAATAAATTACCAACATATTGCACTTAATTTTAAATAAAGGTCATCGTGACCAAATCAGTTAAATACGACCACTTGAGTTTAAACTTTTGATAAATTAGATTGATTAATTAATCTATATGGCATAATAATTATGATGGTTCATTAATCTCTGATTGCCTATCGTAAACCTCCACAGGTTTCTCAATATCATGCCGCTATCTCTGTGGCTGTAGAAAGTAAGGCTGTGTGTCTTAAAGGCTCTACGGGTCATATTATTTACATGCACCAGGTTCGAATCCAAGCAAGTACCTAAATAAACACAGTAATTGCAGTCCGATTATACTGCTCCCAAAGCTAAAGTTTGAGTAAGTTCGCCTGTGCATTTTTTTTGTTATTAGGTATTGTTTAATCGTTGTTCATTGCGAACATTAAGGAATAAATAAACAAAAAATACAAGCACGTAAAAAGCTTGCGGTCAAAAGTTTTTCCGCTATGTCACGTTGCACACTTCTTCTTTGACCTCATCAATTATAGTTCTTTCCGCTTTGGGATAGGTCAGTTTTTCTCTCAGTTTCGTTACAAACAACTAAAGTTTGTTAGCTTCCGCCTGTGACTTTGTAAGAGTGAAATATTTTGTAAGACTTCTACTTATTATTACAATTATTACATTGTTATAGCCATAAGAAGTAACCAAAAGTTTCTTTTGAATTTATAATAGTACTGTAGGATAAACGAAGAATAAATTATGAATTACTATTTTACATAGAAATATGCATTGCATATATAACTATAGGAATATAATAGGTTAACTCATACAACGGTTGGTTCTTTGGTATGTAAATAAAACTCATAATAATATTTTCATGAAACGAGTAGAAAATGTCAAATCTTGCGAAAGATTTTTGGAACGTAAAATAATATAGGTATTATGAATTACTGTACCTTTCAATTACCATTTTTTCTCATATACCCGACTAACATGTAATATAATACGTAACATAACGTAACATGTAATATAACGTCTTTCATCAATCACACAAATGCTTGCTCTAAATTCTACTCATTGTTTCATAATGTTGAGCCAAAAAAAGACTCAATACTCGAACACATTTATAGAATCGTAAAACCTTTTTACGATCCCAAAGCATAATCCAAACATAAAATTATAAACGTTGTGTATCGAAGCAACCGAAAATCATAAATCGAAGTTTTCGTAACATAAATACGTGTTTTCTATCGAGGGTGGGCATTGGGCATAGTAAGTACTAAAATAGCATCACGAGCGGACAGTCGCAGTTAAATATTATGCTATTGTGCCAATATTCTACACTATGTGCCCTCAAAACTAGTTTGAAGACATTTTCTCTGTACCGGTTGAGTTGCCTATTTTATTTATTCAACAAAAATTATACAGGCCACTTCTTGTTTGCAAAATATAAAAAATGTAGTCAGTAATAACTGCACTCTGACTGGAAGACTACAAGCAGCTGCACGCAGTACAATGCAATACAAAAAAGTAAAGGATGCATGAATCTATTGCATATAGGTATATTTTACTTCACTCTACATTTTAAATTATCCAATTTGAAACAATCTTGGCATAATATACCATCGTCCATCATGCCTGTATTTCCCGAAGGGGTAGGCAGAGGTAGGTACATAATATATACTACCTAGTACACCCATATTTCACCATTTAAAAATCATAATAGCCTGCAAATAATATAATTCAACTCAATTAATATAAACGCTTAAAATAATACTATGAAATGAACTTTTAGTATTTAATTTCCATAAATAAAATAGATGTTGCTGTTTGGTACCAATATTATTTGCAGAACGTGATTCACTTGTACTGCAAGGCATTAAACACAAATACTTATTACCTCCCAATGGATTCCCGACAATAGTTATTGGTTCCATTGTTGACGTCACGTTCCCATTCTTCATGTTGACTGCGATCGTGCTAATACAGCTACGTTGAAACGCATCTGCTTGTCAAAATGAATTATTTACGGTATTATACAATAATAGATTCGATTTTATAGTTCATGTTCGTAATTCGTAACTTAGTGGTGTTGAACGATTGTGCGTTAAGTTACACATTGCAACAATGACAAACGTTAAACTTATAACTATTTGTCGAAATTATATATATTCAGTAAGAGTTAATTTAAAACACAAATTTCTAAGTAATAAAAACATTGTCAGCAATCTATAAAGGTCAGAAAATTTTATTCGACCATAATCAATCTTTCTCCCATTATTTTGAAATAAGACACGAATACTATTATATCAGTATAAAAATGATATAGGCAGCATTCCTAAATTGTGGCAATCGTCCCTAAGGAATACCAGAATAAACAAAAGAAAAACGTCCCCTGAGGCAGTTAGGGCAAAAGCTATCATCCTATTATTTAAGGTAATCTTATAAAGGATTAAAGTCAAGAGTACGCAACGACAGATTGGTCTTGAAATGTTTACGAACACTAGAAACTCTTAATTACGACACGTATCATAAAGTAATATGTTAAATGCAAACTAAATGTGAATTAAGATGTTTTGACTTAGCATATTTATACAATAATTTATATTCAAAGCATTCTGTACGTTTGAATCTTTAATGCTTGCAAAAACAGCGTGAATTTCTTATAATACAAAATGATTATCGTCTTATAGCAAGAAAGTACTGCACTGATGGAGCAACTTGACCTGTAGTATGGTTATTTTTATTAGCTACTTATAAAATGACAATAATGTCCACTTCACCCCCGTACTCAGAGACATTTAATGATAATTAAACTATTACTAAGTAAAGGTTTTGTTCGTGAAATCTTTCCTTAGTGTCAGTTTAAGTAATCATTAATGTCTCTGAGTGCGGCGGTTTTATCCATTAACTTAAGTGGTTAATTAACTACTGAGCCACTAGTCATGTCATGATTGTAATTAATCTTCCTTAAACTGAATAAAAAATATATTTCTTTCATAGTTACAGCAATGTTCTATTGTAATAGTCTAGTTAGATGTCGATTTGACCTGGATTTGTCTTTGTTCTAAATAACAGTACCTACCTACATTTAGAAAATAATTTCTTACGCTGAACTTCTTCAAAGTTTTCTTTGATAATAATTAAAATTAAAGTAGCTGCTATATTCATTAGGTCTTATTGCTTAAATTAGGAACCTAACTTCAACGTAATTCCAGCTAGTTTAACTGACGGTTTTTTTAGGATTTGTGTTATTTTACACAGTCATTTTTCAAAGTTTCCTATTTCCTATCTTTATGTCACAGGTAATTCCTTATATAATATTTCTTATATAATAGCTAATTGTTAAAAATAATTCCAATATTGATCATTGTCTAAAGAAACTAAGAAATCGTGACATCTTCACGCTAAGCCCGAGCGTCAAAGTCCCCATAAATTTCGCGAAGCCGGGAAGGTTTAAATGAATTTGCCATTCAATATCACGCTACATTTTCTTTTTAATCTGTTTAAATGACGACAAATTTACTGCTTCCGTTTTTCATTTAACACCCTGAATATCTTTGACTATTTTTAGAGGCTCTCCTCGAAATTGGGGAATCGAATTGTAAAATAATCAAGAGAACATGAATACTAACGTTTTTCCGTAACAATACTAGGTAATTAGGTATGTTCGATTTTTTTATTTACTTGTTTTAGAACTCATATGATAAGGGAAGTGAAAGATTTTAAATATATAGCTGACATTTAAATAATACACTAAAACCATGCAACACTTTATAAAAATACATTAATAAAACTTAGGCTAGTTCCAAAAAATAATTATCACTTCACAAAACTGTTGACGAAAGAAATATGATATGAAACTCACAACTCATTTAACTTCTCACACATTTTAATATCCAAAGAGCTGACGCATTTGTTTCTTCATCTAAACTGTCGCTTTTATCTGTCAATAAAGCGAAAAGGTTAAAGGGATCTGTTTCTAGAACAATAAATCGTAATTACGTTTCTTCGCTTCTCTGAAGTAAAGTCGGATAATACGCTTTTGATTGCACGATTAGTGCTGCAACAACAACACTACAGTAATTATTGGGTGTTATTTAGCCGGCAACGTGATCTGTATGCCTTTGTCCACTATAAATATAGAGTTTCGGGTCAGTTCGTTTGTAGATGAAATTCTGGGAATTATACTGGAATTAAGCATAGATTCATTTAAATACACAGTTTATCGGTAATTGCACGTTGTGTTAAATTGTGAGAATCGTTTATTAGATTATATAGTAAAATTTCACAGACAGCACCTTGATGTGGTTTTATTTTTAGACGATTCCTAAATATAAACATAAATACAATGCTTTGGACAATAATTTTTAACAAATTAAGCGTAGATATAGAAAATGACCAAGTCAGTGACATTATAGGACGGTAAGAGTAAAAATTAAGAATTGGATAGCCAGCGCCTATTCTATTTTAAGCCATAACACCTTATTGATTCTAAGTTTTATTAAGTACTGGATATCTGTCAACCAGGTTCACTACTCACTAATGTCCCTTTCATTGTTCGAAGTCAGTCGGTTATACAAACACCATTCAAGCCTGCTTGATATAAACATTGTTTAAGCAAGTTATGTCAACGTCCTCTATTTGCTTTCCCACGTCGGAGTCCAGTAAGCGACTTAACAACAATGTGTTTTGGCGTTTAATTCATGGCTAACGTTTAATGAACTAGTCATTAGCTCTGAATTAAGGTTAACGCTTTCATGTTACGGCTGTTTATTTAACGTGGTGCAGTAATATCGTAGTATTTTGGGTTAATACTGCTAAAGTTAATGCTACTGCTAAAACAAAGTAACTCAATGAGGTTAAATGTTTTGTGAATGGATTCTATTTTCTTTGAGTTTATCGGTCAGTGTTGTTATATAAGTATTTATAGTTTTTATTAGTAGTTTTTTTTTCGTTTTAAAACACACATACCACCTCCTTATAAGGTTTGTAATATACTATTTTAAGCAATACGGCAATAAAATAAAATGTTTTATTTAGAATTCCATGCTCATATCATTTCGAACATCCATGTGTCATAACATTTATTTTGAGTTTTGTCAATTTTCATTTCTAAGCTTTCTTCTCACACGCTTTAAATAATTTATTTATTATAACCCTGACATTAGTTTAAACTTGCTACAATTTGTGACATACGTAACAAAGTATAATGAGACATCGGACGGGCAAGCCCGTATGGCCTCCCGTCATGTCAATATCAAGTTGTGGTATTCAATAGCCTCACTTATTGACTGTATAATAGATGTATGAATGACAAGCCCGCATGAATTGGAATTAATACAATGTTATACACGTATGCGGTTCTCTATCAGGCAGTGCTTTCAATGTCTTAGACTTTAAGCATCGGCCTCTTTGATAGTTCTAGCTGCGCCCCGCGTTGGTTAATCCAAGATGTCAGCTACCTCCATACAAAATTTTAAAAAAATCGGCCCAGCCGTTTGAGCATGAAGAGGTAACAAACACAAACACACTCACAAAACTTTCGCCTTTATAATATGCTACAAAGTTGTATCAACACTATGGTAGGCCGTTTAGGACATATAACTATGTATAACTCTAACGAAAGATTATTTCAGCATTTAAAAGAAGAACTAGTCAAGAAATGGTTGTGAACACATAGAAACATTGTACGACACTGGCCAAGCCTTTTGATAACAATATATATTTAGGCCGTGGTGTTAATTAAAGAAATACCCAACAGTTCTGGCGGTAATCTAGTAACATATCAACAGTACAGTCCAACTTAAAGTAGCTTATAATTATTCTAATAGCGTGATTATTATTGTATGTTCTTGTTGGAATAAAAAAGAACATGAATATCGCTAGAAATCGCGGAAACAAAGAGGCAAATTCTTCCAAGTAAAAAGAATTCAGAAAAAACTTATAATATCTATTCAGCTTTTCTTTAGTAGGTACTCATATTCTACAATCAAACACAAAATGATAAAGCAACATTAGCACATTTGTGGTTTTGTAGATCTACCAAACAGGCAGTGTTTGTATGGTTTCCACAATACGTATCTATTGTTTATAGAGAAGCCTTATGAACCATGCTCGTCTTGTCTGTGTGTTTTGTTTGTCGCAATTGAATATATTTGCCTATTGATCGAATTGTTATTGGCATATTTCCAGTCATTTTCTTCCAATATAGCTAGCAATCTAAGATTGAAGTCGTTCTAATAATTTTAGTTTGTCGGGTGTTACAGACGCTTAAATTGAAGTAAGATTACAGGCTGTGGAAATCAAGCTATTTACTTTAATAAATTGACCCATTTAGCAAACAAATCACTTGAAAGCAGTTCATGTAAAAAGATTAAAAGTTACTACATTACACCTCTAAACATCGCTCATAAATCAATCGACAACAATGCACACAACTCCCTGTTCATAGGCCTTCTAGTTAGATTCGCGAACGTAACAAAAGTATGAAAATGAACGAGGTAGGCCATCAATCATTGGGTACAAAATTAAACGTCACACGCGTGTTGGCCCGCACTGGACAACGTGCGGTACAGGTTAATGACGGCGCAGAGGTTACATACCTACTTCAGAGAATAGTGATTATTTAAGATCGTTTCTCAACATTAGACTTTTAACCTGTGCGTTTAGACAACGGCACACGTGTAACACATTTACAAGATACCAGGCATATCCAGAGCCTATTACGCATGTAAATTATTGTTTTGGAACTTTATCCCCACAAACCCCAGTGAATGGTTGCTGGTAAAACTTGTGTTTGGTTATTATTTACACACATATAAGCTTTTACGGTTTATCCAAAACACGTCATGCTAATATAAAACAAAACAAAAGACAAACGTATAGCTGTATAAATAATACATAAATATTAAATAAAAAACAAATGAAAAAACGATGTGTTTAAATCGTTTCTCATATTTTATAACGAGTTAAAGTAACTCATAATACCTGTATCAAATTTAGTGGAAATGGTAAAATAATTAATAATTAATCTTACTATAATAAATAATCCAAAAAAGGGGCTTCATTTAATAATTTATCAAACTATTTGAATCATTCCGAATTCTCTATATTATTACACTAACCTATGCCCTTAACCAAGGACTCATTAATACTACATTTGTCTCGTCAAAAGACAGAATTCCTTCTTCGTTCGCCGTTATTAATATTGTATCAGTATAATTATTTTCATCCTTTTCAAGATCAAATGTGACAGGATCATAATTAGATTTATTATATCGAAGTGAATGTTCTAAAACGATTTTGTTATACAACGTTATTAATATACCGTGACAAATTATCTTATGAATTGCATTATACATGTGGTATACATCGTTTGTCGACGTTCGTAAACAAAAGTATTTCTTTGCTCCAGATGTTTTAATACAATTTTGACTTCACCTATGTGCAAACAGTCAAATCAATTTGTGTCACGGTAATGTTTGGTTAGGCTGCGTGAGAAGTTCCATACTTTTGCCGATGACTTCCCCGGTCATACAATTATCAACAACTCGTAGCACCCGACGTTTAACCAATTAAAAATAGCGTTGATACTGGATAATGTCTTGGTCGTTATAAAGCATGGTTGTTGTAGGTCAAAGCAATGTTTTAATTTCTATTAGACAAAGAAAGAGTTAAAGACTTTTCTTTCCAAACAATGATTCAAAAAATGACTTATACCTCATCATCATCATCAGCCGAAGACGTCCACTGTTGAACGAAGGCACACGGCACACCTAACAATAAAACATTTTTTTTCATCAACCTAATATTTAGCCATTGCATTTTCTGAACCATCTCACCCCATAATATCTCACCTCAACGTCACCGATTAACCACAAAACCGAAAAACATGTGTAACCAACACGTGGAACGTATAAATAATACGCTATATTCAACTTAATCCACGATAATGGTTCTACATATAAAATAATACAGGTTAAAATTATAACGCTGAACCCATAAAGGGGGATTAAAGGGGACGAGCGTTGACGCAGAGTTACACCCGTTTGAATTACAACTGGGACTAACGTTATGCATGATACAGTTTCGGTTACATTATTGGAAACAGTTTTGGAAGCAATAATAAAGGGTTACAGCTGGACTGTTGAGTTTATTTTCTGCTCGCACAGTCGCTGTTTAGATATTACCAAATAATATTGATACTATGAGTTCACTTACGATACGGAAAAAAAGGGTGTTAAAGTAAAAATATTTATATAAATATTATTGAAAATAAAATTGGCCGTGGTGGCCTAGTGGTTAACATACCGGATTTGTATGAACATGGTTGCAGGTTCCAAGCAAGCACGTATCAATGGGAATTTTTCAATGTCGTCGTGAGGAAACCTGGATTTAATTACATATCTGAAATAACCAACCCGCTGTAAGCTAGCGTAGTAATCAATGCTCAATCCTTCTTGATATTATGCCTTTGCCCTGCAATGGGACAGTTATTATGCTGTTATTATATTGCAAATAAATTGGCTTCGAAGAGCTGGGTAGAAGAATCATACTTAATCATACTTACCAGTATCTGTAGTAGTGGAAAGAGAGACTCAGAGCATCTAAAAATACATATATATTATTTCTGCTCTACGTATCTTTTCTATTTTGTTCCGAATCTTCTGCAAAAAGTAGTTATTACGAACAGCCATTATTTAACATTTTAATCATTCACTGTACTTCTTCCTGGTAAAAGTTTTGAAAAACCTTCAATAAGGTTCTTTTCAATAAGGTTTACACCGCAATATATTTACGAGCAGTAAATCTTTACCAATTTCGTTTGAAATGAAAATAATAATCACCCGAGTGAGAAATTATTAAACAAATACAAAAGTTAATATTTCAAGCGGCGCATCAAAGCGTCGACGATGATATATTTGTATCGTGCGCACGCGCAAGTAAATGGGACCGAATAAATCAATCGTCGTGGCAAAGATTAGAAAATTAGGTAAGTATCAACATAAATTCGAAATTTTCGATATTTACTTTATTAAAATAATAAAATAATTATGTACTCAAATAATTGCACTTTTTACAATAAACCATTATTGTAAAAAACGTACAAATCAAAAAATGTTTAATGTATTCGGGAATGTTTTGTATATTATAAGTTTAGTGTCATTATCATCTTAATCTTTACACAACTTTGCCTACCTACATGCACCTTCAGTCGCCGTTGAATAAACAAAGCACGATACACCAACGAATGGCAGCAGCAAAATAAGCAATAAAGCGAGTACTATTATAAAACCTAATAATTTTCAAACCAATATCACTTCTACATTTCATACTCTTTGGTAACCCAAATGCACGCCGTCCGTGCGACGAGGGGGCGGGATGAGCATGCTCATAACTTACAAATCGTAGCGACGCACAAATTAATTTGAATTCAACGACCATATACGGTAAATCGGCATACACTACTTTCAACATATTAAGTTACATACGCCTGCTTAAAATTCCACGAGCAATGAAAATCGAATGAACAGTAAAATGTCACGACGTATCCTATTTCAATTTTACGTAGGTTTCCAAAAAAGAAAGAAAATTTAATAAATCTTGGAAATGTCAATATTAAGGCCAAATAGGGAAGAAATTAACTTTTATTAGTGAATGCTACGGTTCTTCCGTTGAGTTAAGGGGCAATAAAAGTAAATTAGTGTGAGATACTAACAGTTATACAAATGTTGACAGCTTACTAAAGCGTAATTAAATTTGACATTAAAGCTAAAAGGGGTTAACCAAACCACAACTGTCTCCATCTGTTAAAATAGTCATTTAAGAATGTATATTGTAAGATAGTAGTCTTCGCTGATCTGTTCAGCCTTGTGTGGTGCAGCTCCCGTACCATGAACTCTTAAAGCAGGGCAGTTTACGTTGTGGTAGCGAGACACCGCTACGTGCAGTGTAATACGGAATCGTTAGGGAGCTGTAGCATATTTAAAAAAAATATCTTTCCTATTAAGTTCCCTAAACATTTTACACCAACCACTTGGAAACTTACCAATCAGTTTTTACTGCGTGTTCATACTATATTCGATTGAATAGATTATAATGTCGATCATTCTTCCATTATTTTTCTTCTCTTTCCTTCTTTCCATTTCCGGTCCAATATTTTGGTAAACATAATTATTTGGTGTCGAAGACTTTTGAAGATATACCTACTATTGATATTTAAAATGCCAGAAAATCTCCCACTGTAACTCCCTTCCATGTCTATCGTTATGTATATATATTGTTAGTACTAAAGTCTGGTTTTTAACTTTAAGTATACGCTACTTCCAGTACCTCCTGATAGACGCTATGGAAACGTAACATATAACATCGAAATAAATTTGAATATAAACGAACGTGTAAGCGTTCGTTGACATTCGATCGGCGAATATTGGATTTGCAGACATGATTCAACTTTCCGTGTTTATTGAATAAATAATAAAATATACTTGTGAGGGTAATACATGAGTAAGGATTTGAAAGTACAATATTTACTGTCGTATAAATCAACGAAGGTAAATGTAAAGCTGGAGCTTCGCTAATGCAATATGGTGTTTGTTGTAAGCGAAGTCTTTTAACGATAGAAATTTTATTACATTAGCCAAGCATTTTTTAAATTGTAATCTGTAAAGTCAGTTGAGAAATGAAATTACATTAACATGCGAGGCTTTACCTTCGACCTTTCTCTTCCTTTTGATTTAGGCCTAAATCGAGTTAATAGTTGGGTGCAAAAGGTAGTTAGATACCTACTTAGTACTTTGCTGAATGCAATATTTACTAATCTCAACTTATTTTACATTTGATCATGATAATATTTTCACACAAATGCTAACCAACTTATCTGGGATAGCTCGGGAGATCACATTTCACTCAGGTTTGCTGAAGAAATCCAATCTTAGCTCTCACAATGTGGGAAGTACTGGGAACTGCACAATGGAGCTGCGCCAACAAACCCCGGGTGCCTTCGTCGCATTCCATATTAAACTCTATTTTTATTTGTTTAGTTGACAGTCCTTGTCTTGCAATTCTTTTACTGTGGATGGCATTCATATCGCTTTTACTGCTAATTCCCTTTATAAAATGGCACTAACAGTTCCTAAACCGCATAATATAAATTTCTAAAATCGTAAAAAGTAGAAGTACCTTAAATTCTTAAAAATTACTCTTTAAGCGAATATTAAATAGGTGTTGCCGTGATAAAATATAATTATAATATGTACCTAAACCTTCTTGTTTCACGCTTCGTCAAATAATAGACAAATATAAATATTGATACATATATTATAACCACACGTGCACTTTGCTATGTAAATGCAAAGAGCATAAACCGGGACGCGTTATTGCGAAACGCTGTTTGTTTTAATGCGAACTCTGTCGCGATGTTATCGTTCTATATAATTGAATTCTGCCCGCCTGTCCCGCCAGATGTCTTCGCTGCTGTCTCACAGAGGTACGTTGCTATGAAATATTTGATAGGCGCCCGCTTCTGGATATGAAACTGGTTGGAATGAATGTTCTTGTTTTGATCAAATTGCTTTTTACCTTAACGATTGTCGTATCTGATCTCAGCATTTCAATTCAAAACTGCTTTAAATTTAGACAAAAAATGGCAAAATTATCTGTCCTTTAAAATGGTTTCGGTACCCCTAGGTAGGTAGGTACTTAGAAAATAATAAATATATACTTCGCAAAAAGTTTTGCTAGAATAGATTTCACATGAAGCTTCTAGGTACTAATTCTAAAGAGCAAATATGTATGTTTCAGGTTTCTTATATTAACATTTTATCTTAGCAAAGGTAACAAGACTGCAGTTCATTGGTTTTGTACCGTCTTAGCTCCTGTATTATGTAAATGAATGCCATGTATAAACATAACACTTTCTTCTCTAAACATCCAGTCTCGGTGTCTAAACAGCTAGTCACTATATTCAAAGATTTTATATCTCAAGTCACGTAGGTATTGTACGTGTAGAATATTATGATTTCCAATACTGCAAGGCAAAGCAAAGCCAGTCATGCATGAGCAAGACATGGATATTGCCCATCTTGTTCGTTAAGGTTCCAATATGACCTGTTTTAGTGCTAAAAAGCGTGCATCAGCTTGTGTATTGGGAACACTACCTATTTTATTTACATACGAATTCATGCGCGTTTGGGCACACGTTTCTTAAAGCACCAAGTGTCTAAATAAACGGTGTGTAATTTATTTAAAATCTCGGAGCAAAAAAGTCTTTCTAAAAAGCTGAATCCGTTATGTTTTTGTTCGACCATCCTAAAAATATTTTTTTGAGTAAGTATTTGTTTACTATGATTGTGAGCTTATAATATCCATGGAATTTGGTTTACTACTAGTTATCAAACTTTTTAGGACCTGTAACCACTTGAGGAATTAACGTTTATCTGTGGAGCATTATTTTATTATATTGTGTTCTTCTCTTTTGTTTCCATATAGATCAATCATTAAGTTAAGCACTGTTTCAGCATAGTCAGATGTTAAGAATTACTAAGTAAATACAATGACGACTAAAGACTGGCATGATTTAACAGAATGGCCCTGGACAAGTGACTACGCGTTTTACGAATAGAAATGGAATAGAATGAAACATTTATGCCGATGTTATTAATAGATACAGTTTAAATAGATTTAAATGTTGCATCGTATTTAAAGTATTTATTTATAAATACAATGCTAATATAAAAATAAAAAAGAACCTAAATGGAAACCTCAAAGTAAATATTTGCAAACAGTTTTCTTATTCATTCGAACCTCTATAAACACTCTAAATACAACTCTTTCAGGAATACACTTACATAAATATCCCGTCGCACGACCAAGTCCTTCAAAGCAAAATTCCTGTGTAGCAATTTAAACTTACCACGAGTTGCGAGTCACTCTGGGGAACTTAAATCGATTCGTTTATCGATGGCTTACAACCGATTACCCTTATATTGCTGTTTTATTAGCCTATCTAAGATGATTCGCTTTCGAATATGCGTCTAAGATGAGCATGTAAGTTTCTATAAGCTTTGTGTTGGTTGTGACTATTGTGTCTTATGCAGTTACAAATGTTTGTTTTTAATTTAGGTCATGAGTGAATTTAGGTAGTGTAGCTACTTTACAGCATAGATACATGCTTGTGAAAAGATAAGTTTGAAGCATTATTAAACACATTTTTTTGATATATTTACATATTAAGTGACTTAAATAGTTCAACAGCAGGCTACTGTAGAAATGTATATCACATGAACTTTTCTTTACACATACTGAACGTTTGTATTCTGACAAATCAAATATAGAATTTGCCTTAATATAATAAACTGAAAATAGCAACTTAAACAAACTAGGTGCGGAATTTCAATTTCGTTCGCAGTGTTGTAACAGTATTCTATGTAATATGCAAAGTTGTGAACGCGGCAGTTTGTTACTGACAAACTTTGTAAGTAATATTACAAAGTAACATTCAAAATAATAGAAGCGGGACAACCACTAGCAAAAAAACGTGGTATGTTTTGTTAAACATAAGCCTCAAATTTTTCTTCTTTTCAGCCGTTTTTTCCGCTACCATCCACCCTTTGAGACCCAGTCGGTTAATGTGGCTATGGTCTGCTTTGTTAAAGGAAACTTAATGTGGAATTTCTGTTTTGCAAAGCCACGAACAGAATGTTCGGATTACTATTTAATCCGGTGCACACATTCAGTCCGCTGTTATGCAATACTAATTCACAAACTAAATTTTACCTAACTTAAGTTAAATTTAGCGAACAATTTGACATTATTTTAGGCGTTGACCGGAACAAACGACGATTGGAATAAAAGCGGCCGCGCCATATGGTAATGGCAACCGGACAGGCACGGCCGACTCATAGGGTTGTCAAATAAATAAGTCTCAGTGCCTATTTTCATCTTAGATGCATGGCGTTTATACCTACCGTGCTGACAATAATATAAAGTGTATGTGTGAATGTGTATAACATTATCATCATCATCAGCCGGAAGACGTCCACTGTCGAAAGAAGGCCTCCTCCTTTTAGAAGGGGGGAGGTTGCCATAATCCGCACGCGGTTTGGTAGTCAAGTTACAGAAGATGCTGCTGCCTATCTTCTGAATTTTCCCTTAGTCACCTTTCACGACACCCACGGGAATAAAGGGGGTGGTCAATTCTAGGCCGGATACCACACGGCACACAGAATGTGTTAAACACAAATCTGCTTTCAAGATTAGAATTAAAAAAAAACGCCTATTCTTAAGCAGATCCGGTAACCATAATATAATGACATGTTTTACTATACGAATTAATTATATTACCAATCATGTAATTATAATAGATAATGGCATTCAAATTCTCGTTATTTCTACGAGAATTTGAATGCCATTGTTTATATTATATATATAGGTACAAATAATAAAAAATCTTGAAACATCATTATTATCTACAGCTAACAAAAAATTTGCTCGTGATTGTACCCCGCAAAATTCCAATCACTTAGCTTCAATCTGGTGGTCAAATAATCGGTAACTCAAACAAAAGGACAACCCTATACAACCGGAACGTCAAACATAAACAGTTACGGCGCTCGTGTCCGGTTCGCAGTGTCCTATCCCGTCTATTATACCGTGTTAATTGCCTTTAACGATGTTTTTGAAAGGTAAAAAACAATATTGGCCAGTTGTCACGTTCTTTCCCCATTGAGAGCCGCATTATCAAAAAAGAATTGCTCTCTATGTTGGTTTTGTGAGTGTTATTGTATCAAATGGCGATATTGGTATGATAATGTAAACGTAGTGAGGCACTTACGTACTTGTTATGTAGCTAAAGGTAGTTTTTCACTATTTTTTATCAACTAACAGGTAATTAAAAGCCTAAATTGTGTACATATAAGATTTTATTAAAAGTAAAACGATATACAGGATTTGACTTCACATAATT
This sequence comes from Abrostola tripartita, assembly GCA_905340225.1. NCBI lineage: Eukaryota > Metazoa > Arthropoda > Insecta > Lepidoptera > Noctuidae > Abrostola > Abrostola tripartita. The sequence continues at coordinate 7,631,674 of HG996494.1, forward strand.
TTAAGTAAAAATGTATTGTAGGAGTCACAATCTCACCTTAATTAAATCCTAATATTTTCAATATGCCAAACAAAGGATAGGAATACGCCATTTCGTTATGAGTTACAAGGGTTAGGCGCGCCAAAACTACGCATCGATTTCGCGTACTACGAGTACGGACTGGCGTTTCGCAAACGGATTTATGCCTGAATCCATAAACGGACACACAGCTATTGGAAAAGAAACGTGAGGGAACTGGAATACTCGAAAAGGATAAACAATAAACACGTTTACCCATGTCATATTTGCAATTTTTTCGGTATAGATTTCTATAAATTGTGTGGGTCTTTCCTTTGTCTGGAAATCAACGTTTCAGATGTATAAAATAATCAAACGTGATGTTTGAAATTTTCCTTACCCTTGTGTCAGATATATCCAGCATTATTTTTGGTTAAAATTTTAATGGGCAAGTTACGCTTCCGACTGAGAACCAATAGGGTAAGAAAAATAAATAAAAAGGAATAAAACAACTTTACTACACAGATTTGGTTTTCGGGAAATCTCGAATTCAGTTGTGAATAAAAAAAATGCATTTTACTTTTTGTTGAGTTCTGCTTTTCATTCGTTCGAGTTCGAGCACCTATGCAATATTTATTATTTAGCCCGTTTCTGTATTTTTTATTGTAGATTTTTAACCACAAACAAAACTATAAAGTGTCCATAAAACATCCGTATCAAATGTTTATGTTTTACTGCCTGTCAGGATGCAGTATTAATACCTATAACTTGCCTCTTAATTGCCATATTTTTAGTTTGTTCAATTACCAGCTTTTAGGGAAATACAAGGAGATGAAATCGTAATTTCTCACTCTATGTAAATGTTTGGTATCGCCTGCTTTGCATCTTAACATTTATATACTATACAAAAAATACACGATTAGTTGGGTTTTTTGCAAGCATAACAGTGACATCTAGCGAGCAAGCATGGCATAAAATGACACACTCTCTCAAATTGGATCACAGACCTAAAACGGAACACAATAAAATTTTATTATTAGGATTTTATATGCTGTAAGCTGTCACTAGACAAATCACTTAATCTAATTACAAACAGATCGATACGACCGTGTGTCTCCCAGCAGCCGAAGCTGGCATGAAGCCACGGTGTTCGTTTATATATCATCGTGTTTTGACGCCGCGAACCCTGCTGACAACGACCCGGTGAAAGAGGTAGAAATTTAATACTGTGTCTAGCTTTTAAAATTAGCTCTCTGTGGTCGAAAGACTGCATATATCTCCTCGATATAAACCTTAACTACTTCAAACTTACACACCTATACCAATGTAAGTAAGCGGGTCATGCCTAAAAAGAAGCATAAAGTCATAATTACTTTCATCAGTCGAGTTAAATACAAATACTATGTCGTTTTTTACAAACCTCGGATTGTAATAATTTATCAATTAGAGTGATAAATATTTTGAAAGTTGCTTATTTTTATTCGCATGTGGAAATAAGCTATGACATAGTAAGTAATCTGCCAGCTCCTTATTACATGCGATTAATATTACTAACGTATTAAAATTACTTCTGACGTAATACTATGCACAATATATTGTGCGATTTTTTCGAGATCCTATAAATCCGATATGAAATACGATTACTTAGAAGCCTTATCTCTTGAAGTAGGTCAGGGTTAGAAAACCTACGGCACGCGTACCATATAAGGTGGCACGCGACGTAATAAATACGCACGCCAGTCGATTTGAGGAGCTGAATAAAAATCATCTTCCTAAAAGTATGTTTCGTCTTCGAAACGCTACAAATAGACAACGTATTCTTGAAGTTAGTGATGAAACTTTTATTGAGTTTCGAATGTATGTAAAACCTTTTCTGTTTAATTGTTGGCGTTAATAAATAAAACAGCTGTTAACTTGAATTGATACCACATTGACCTCGATTACCGCACAGCAATGCCACATTCTCAACACCACAATATGGCAGAGTAGCGCCCCATTAACCCAGAGATAGGGTTTTCAAAAAACTATACGTCATTACGGATACGTGAACAAAATACTAAAGTGTTGAAATGAGCCGTAACATATTAAAGTCGTTACAGGACAACGGCTCAATAATAAATAACGAGCAAAGTTACCTCCCTTACCATCGGGTTACGTTAGGGCTGCCACCTGAACTGAAAAAATATTGCAGGGGTAAGGTGATATATTAACGAAGCAGTTTTTGGTTGTAGGTTAAAAGATGTCTTATTATGTCACAATCATACTATTGAATTTCATTTTTAACCGACTTCAAAAAAAAGGAGGAGGTTCTCAATTCGTCGGGAACTTTTTTATTTTTTTATATTTCATATAGAAATTATTATGTCAATGATACTTAAATATTACGCAACCTATATATATATATATACCTATATTGTGCAAGTACGTAATAGAATCTAAAAGCGTTGGTAGAAGCCTAGGATTTAGAAGACTAACCTTTAAAGCACATAACATCACGCCTGTATTCCTGTAGGTAGAGGTGCACATGTAGCACACCCACATTTCGCCAGTTATGTTGTAGATATGGGGCGAACCTATTGGCATCAATCGGGGCTAAGAATAACCGCATGGGAAAACCTAGTTACAGTTGCTCAGCAGAAGCGCTTAGTGACCACTAGACTGTGTACTGAAAGGAGTGTTCTACATTAAAAGTTATGCCCTTTATTTTCGCTTTAAGTTAACTCAAAAGTTACATGTTTTATCATAAGAATAATATACTTAGTTTATTAAATGTAGTAAATAGACTTTGGTTATTCTCAAAACGTAGTTATTATTCTTATGAGCTTTATGTCAACCCTAGCCAACGCGTCCATTGTACAGTGATATGCACTTTCGCCTTCATTACCCGCGAGCGAAGTGTTTGCAATTAACGCTTAACTTTCTGGGTCACAGGTGAAACTGGGCACATTAGTGGCTGACTTTAAACGTTTAAGGAATCATTAGCTGCCTCTAGACGGCGCATCAGTGAAGTACCTTTTGATCATTTTGAGGGTGAGATATGGACTTAGTTTCACATTAGTGACCGTATCTACTTTTTAACTTTCGTGAAAAATATTCATGAAAATATGAAACTCCGAGGCTAGTCAACATTACACTATTATTAAAATTACCTGCGTAAATAAAATCCGAACCATGTCCTATTTGTTGTTACCACATTTATCTATAGCTGCGGTGTCAGATTAAGAGGCAGCCTATAGGAAAAGAGCCTCGTTCTGCAAGCGTGACTACTGCGCATGAAGTTCTGGGTTCAATTCCTAGGTCAGGCGAAGTAATATATATTGTATTTCCTTAGAATACGGGTAATAAAGGTAATAAAAGAAAAAATTTAATTCAATAAAACGATATACAATTTGCTTTATTATTGACAAGCCAGTAAAATTATGTTAACTTACCTGAAAAACACCGCGGAAAACTTTGGAAACACGCAATTATAACAAAATTATACAAGAACGAATGTTTTTTCGTAACGTAATGCATTTTATGACGGTCTCAGCAGATCGACGATCAGACGATCTTAGCGGCCGTTTGCATTTAACGGCTAATGGAACTTTTACCAAATTGTTCATGTTTCTAAAGGTTACATTTTAATGTTGACATTTAATAGTTAACAATTTCTTGAAAAGATTGTTTACGAAACCGCAAAAATGAACGTTTGAGAGGAGCGCAACTAATACTCCAAAGAATATAGGCGAGATGTTCACAATAATATTCTCATCTCAACACCAACTCAGTATTTAATTAGAGGCACGTCTAATTAAATACTAAGTCTATCAGTGCTAGTAATTGATACTCCGAATTTAGGAAGGGACTCAGCAGAAGATCAATCAATAGAGAGCCTCGTAGTAAATGTTTTACACGTTTATCTAGTACTGCAGCAGATGTTATTCTCTCACATTAGCAGTAGGGGACTTGGGGAACAAGAAAATAAAATACGCTACTTCGGCGATCAATATATCTACGATGTTGATCACCTCTACGTATTGCTTCGATTAAGTTTCTATAGATAACTGTTCTTTAAGGTACTGTTACGTTGAGATTTTAAGCTTCTCATTTCATCTCTGAAGAGACCAATCACGAGGAAACATGGAAAGTGTTAAAAAAATATCAACAAACAATTTCTTCAACTCATAGGTACTTTACAACTATTAAACAAATTGTTCATCACATCACATGAATGGAACTCCGTCGTTCTAAAATATAACTGAAATCCGTCTTGTACGGGCACTTCAGTATAAAAATACTCGATGGAATGCCCGATAACAAAGCACTGCGGGAAAACTTATTCAATTTGTGTGAGGAGACAACTGTTCTTGGGTTTGAAAGGCACTGTGTACTATTCACCTAGTAGTTCGTTTTTTTCATTTTATCTGTTCCTGAACAATACTTTCATTCAATCCGCTTCCCGACATTAGACATGCAAGGCACGTTCTGTCGCGACTGCTCTGCTACCAAGTTTTAGGGATATGACATGTGGATAAGAGATTGCGGTAGCGGTCGAATGCATTCATGCAGTATGGTAAGGGTTAATTATGTTCTTATATTGTATTGTACTTATAATTATCAATTTAATTCGGTAGAATAACGTTCGTAACGTAGCGTTATACATTTTTATGGAGGTTTTAAGTGTTGCTAGCTAATCTGAGTCATGAAAAAATTACCCAGGTGAGTTAACAACACTACATTAGATGATTTTCTATTATAGTGTCGACATTTGACACATAAGTACAGCGCAAGCTACGTTTAAAATAGTTCAGTCGAATATGGAAAGTGATGCTGACCGCCCGGGATGTACCGTACCATTAATTAAGTATCGTCGCTCTTATAATAACCTTAGCGTATTTTGTAAGTATTTTGATCTACGAACATAACACTGATACTAGAAAGGCTATGATTAGTTTATTACGGGCCTTTATGAATAATCCTGTCACTGTTCATACTACGGGACCCTTGTCATACATGATATGGTTCAATTTCTGAGCAAATTCGCTTATCTGCTGAACCGTACCCGCGCCATAACTTCAACATGTGAACATCGAGCAATTCTATTGGCACGTGCAAATGAACCACCGTACAAGCGTGGCACAGTGTTTGTCTTCATACTTTGTCGCTTGAAACTCATACATTATTGATGACCGTATAGGAGCCGTAGAAGTTGACGCCGCCTACATGATCGTTTGATCATTTCATAGGACCTCAATTTTCGAGAATTACGATCGCACGTATGAATATATTATTATTGTTGCGTGTGCTCTTCTCAATCCAGATTCGTTTTCCTTGTTAAGTTATGTTTTTGTCTGAGACAGCTTTGAACAGATATGGGAACTACACTCATTTTTTGTATCAAAATAACAAAAAGCTATTTGTTTCTTAACAAATATTTTGATCGTTGTTCAAAGTTCTGCAGTATATCGCAATATTGAATCAGGTTTTAATACAACTAAGTAGTATATTACTTGCTAGAGTCCGCATGCATTAGTTGTCTTGCAGATTGTTTGATTAGGTACTAAGGTACAATAAGAACAAGAAGCTCGCTCTCTAGAGATAGTTTTGTTTTTATTGACTGCCATTACTTGTTTGTCTATTGTAAAGGTGTCTTCTGAACGTACAGATTGATAAAACCAAACAACCGTGCTAATGTACGTATACGAATTATAGTGTTAAAGAAAACCCGAGTTGCTACTAAAACTACGACTTTTTTCTAGCTTCAATACAACTAAAACACGTAGTTAAATCCCTCCCTAGTAACCTTAGTAGAACGATTAATCACGGCAGTTAATTTTATTAACAACACGTGGTATGTGGTTATTTATCAAGTGGGTATTTCGTCCATTTGTCAATTGCCACCGTAGGGACCTCCCTGCGGGAATGACCGGCCCTGAAATCGTATTAATTTGATTATGTCATGGCATTTGTGATAGTTCGAGTGTGTTTTATCAATTAACAGTCTGTTTTAGTTTGTTATTGTAATCATTTACAATTTGCAAAATCACATTGCAGATGTTTTATAACTGTTCGCTTTCATCGTGATTTACCTGTGCCGAAATCAGTTTCATTGATTTCATCACACATCATTTTGGTTGATTTTAATTCATTAAAAGTTTAAACTACGAGAACTTTACATAAGAAAAGCTTTATTTATTTTCAGGTCTTTGACTTACCAATACAAATGCAAGGAAAACAAAGATATCTAAATTAGTGTACATCCACAAACGTTGGACAAGTACTTAATAATTTCGTAAATATAAGCCTATTTTTTCTACCATATTCATAATAGATCATTTGCTCTTTACTGACTAATAAAGCTAAAATCACTGATAAATGATGCCAGCATAAAACTTCGATAACGAACCTCTAGTACGCAATAGTTTTCCTAAGCTATCAAAACCATTATACGTTTTATCAAAGTGTAGAAGTGCTGCTCACGAGACAACGGCAAATCATCCATCTTCATTTTTAAAAGTTTTTGACTTACACGTCGAGTGGGATAAGTTTAAGTTTTAAAAACTAATTCTGAAATCTTCAGCCAAGTTTCAGGACCCTTCAAGATTGCAAAGGTGCATAAGATTAATCCTACTTAGTTTCTTACTTGTCTCGTTGAAGGATTGATCCGACTTACTTAACATGTGACATAGGTAGGTACCTAATAAGAGGATTAGAGAGCTATTTATAGTAAGCATAGCATTGTTTTAGAAATTATTCTTTATTCAGAAGCAGCCAAGTTACCCAATGTTGCCCATTGTAATGTAATTTAAAAGAAACAGATATTATATTATTACCTACCCCAGTTCTGATTTTAATATCGCACGCCCATATACATATTATTATCTATGTTTGCAGCTACGTTTTGTCAAGTGACCGGTTTAATTTTCACCTACTTAAAACTTGGATTTTTCTGTCCACTGCACTCAATTCCTAGTTGATTAACAGTCTGAAATTAAAGAATATTACACCGTTTCTCCACTACTTTATGAAACAATGTTCATCACACGTCAGACATTAATTAATTTTAGCGTATATTTTACCACAATTGCTTCAGTCATTATGAATAGATTACTCGGAAGAGCAAACACAGTCGCCTTACTGAAATATACCGAAGTGAAAAAGAAATGTAACAATAAGTACCGGACTGGCTATCATCCAAGCCTAATGACGCATTTAAAACTAGATTTATTTGGGCGTTTTAATCTTGTCCTTAGAAAAAATAAAACTCTGGCGTTGACCTGTTTCACTGGACAGTTCTTGAGTCTTGTGAACCAAAATAATATTCTCATGGCCTGGCTATTCAAACTGGACCATAAATCATGCAATGTTATGAATGTAAAAAAATGTTTACACCAGTATTAGTATAGACTTTAAATTGTAATGTAGGTAGGTACCTATTGAAAATTCCCGTGACTCACAGATAGTCATAGACACACAGAGGCATTGGCCCTGTATTTGTCAGACTTAGGTAGGTCTCATTGGATTCGTGCTGCTGTCATTTTGCTTAAGAGCGAGTAAATAAATTGTGTTATGTCAAAATATTTGCGTTAGCGTTATTTAATTTCATGTTTATAAGCTACTTCAGTTCAGTATCAGTTTCTTTGCAAGAATAACATTGAAATAAAAATGTATAGATATTTTATTCAGGCAATCATGTCGGTTCGCCAAAGCAGTAAAAAGTATATAAAAACTTTCTTTGTGTATCTTCACACTTATTTGTATTCTCGATGTGTCATTCCAGCGAAGACAGAGGATATAGAACCAACTCGAATTACTAAGTACAACACTCCAATGAAAAAAAAAAATTTATTGAGACAATCATAGTTCTCAATCGTACTTACATAGACTATGTTAATTGTTTTGTATTTGAGAAAATTGCTGTATTAATATTGAATGTTTCTCATGATAATTATGACGATGACAGAAATCAGGACGCAAATTTTATTTTTGTTAAATTGTTAAATGAAAATCATTCAATCGTTGACTTATCTCTCAATCATCCCTTTACAGCATTATTCTCATATTCTCGAATTAACTCCAAACACAAGCACACATAGATGTTATATTTTTACAGCAAAAGTCGCGCGGATGCGCCGCCGCGCCGTGTCGCCAACGACAGCTGCCTCTACAACGAAACGAATTCAAATTATGGAGACGAAATTTGTCACAGAATTTCCTCTATTTTTACCTTTGAAATTTCACAGTTGTGATTATTTGGCTCGAATGATTTATTACGTTAATTCTGGAGTATCGCGTGACGTTCAAATTGACGTTTTCATTTGTCAACACTAATTGGAGATCGATCGCAATTTTAAAAGACGGATAGGTTTGGCACTTGCCTGCAATGGAAAGAAGATTATTACAAGAAGTAAGCTGATGATAAATGATTGCTTTATTAAAAATGTTCGGATACAGGCCAATCTATTGAGCACATCCGAAAAAGACCAATTCTTTGGATATTACACTGTGAGTATAATATTTTTATTGTCGAATCTCATCTTAGTCTTTAATAGAATTCGCAGAATATTTATTTACAATATATTCCACACTAAAACTTTGCGACGCACTTATTTGATATAGGTCATGATAATACAAAATAAGCTGGACAATAATTCCTACAAATGCCATATAAACCTGGTTTATGTTGATGGCTACCAAACCCTGCACAGATTGACCTTTGTCTTTTAGCTTATTCCACTTACTTGCTTAGGGCTGTCAACATTATTCGTCAGAGAAAATAGTTGGGCTTGAAGACGGCATACCTAACCGAGACTATTTGTCAGTTAGGTGTATTAAAAGAGCCTATGCTACCGAAGGTAACTGAACCCTTGGTACCAATCTGCAGACTGCCAAATCTGCTAAAGCATAAGCGCTACTATTGTTATGACGATGAATGTTATACTACAAGCTCAAGTAATCTAAATCAATTCTACAAAGTATCCTTTTTGAATCGATAAAGCATTAGTTAATAAAACAGAGAAGAGTGCAAGAAGTAAACATGAATCTCTATAGAATCTAAATAACGCTGCGAAGCTGATAACGTGTTGCCTGTTTAATCTCGTACTCTTAAACCGAGTGCTGCCCGGAATACTTTACCGACAATTTATTTACAACTCTTCGTCTCCATTAAACAAGAAATATGTTAACCACAATCGAATACGGAGAATCTTAGTAAGCAAATGTTTTATTCATGGCGCCGCAAATGGCAATTACAGTAACAAAGTCTACGAACGAAAGGAAACATTGTTTAAGAAGATGTAACAGACGCGGTTTGGACAACTAGCGAGTGAGTGAGGTCTTAAAATCGACGACAATTTTAATTTTATTACTTTTACAATATTCATAAATTTTATTATGATACTAAAATATTGCATAAAAGTAGAGTTAATGTAGTGGAAATGCATTCTTAATATTGTTAAGCGCAGTGCAGTGTCACTATGTAATTAAAAATAAGAGATGGTGTATTATAAGCCCGTTATGTTTAAAAAGTAGGTTTATAGGTAGGTATAATGTTTGAGAGTAGACATTAGAGTAGGTATAGGTACAACTTATTAAAGTCTGAGTTTTTTCGTCTTAGATACAAATATTATTGAAACATAAAACTATTAATTTTTCAATAAAGGAAAACCTAACATAAGTGAAAAACGTAAATGGATAAAAGTTGATATACAGTCACTTTAAAAAGATTTACACTCAACTTATTAGTGATGTCCTGTAGACATACCAGCTACACAGTTCTTGCTCACGACTTGCATGCCATCAAAAGATCTATAAATAAAACCGAGATAAATTATGTGAGGATTACGACAAGAAAATGCTGTGAGAGCTGACTATCTGATGGTAAATGGGTAATGCCAATCATCTTACATAGTTTTTTTTTGAGGTTACGTAAAAATCTATTCAAAATCAATCGAGTTCTATATTAAACTTAGAATTTGTATAGTAGCTTAAAAAGTCCAAAGTCTACATTTAGAACCTCATGAAGACTATATTACGTCTGCAGTCACTCACCTACGTATAACAGAACTCAGAAATCCGTCTTGTACTGTTACTATTCGGGCTATAAGCGGCAACAGTCAGCTTAACAGACTAATCGGGCTGACCGCACATCCCTAATCAAAATGGCTTCGCTAACCGTTAAGCAGACGAGGGGCTTTGCTCACTGAAAGAATTGTACTCAATGTTACGTTGATGTGTCATTTTTCCTTCGAGACATATATGAGCAAGTTCGATCACATGGCCCAGGATTTGTCCTTTTTATAAATAATTCATTATTATTTGAGCTATTCTAAGTATAGTTGAGGGTTGACACGTAGACGAATGAGACGCATAAATGAATTGTAATAAGACAATATTTCTTGGAACTTTACGATGCTGCGGTCAGCATGTAGACCTATATCCTGACCTTTCAATGTTTTTCAAACACCTACATGAAAGGTTTACTTTATGGTTACATAGTTATCTTTGACGGTAAATATGGAATATTTCGAGTTAAGTATATTCTTTGTGTCTTTCTAAAACTATTTTAAATTCGTAAGCATAATTTTGCAGTTTTTCCCAATATTTTAGTTTAAGATGTTTTTATACTACCTTCTATACTATACTGCTATTATTAAAACTAAAAATATATACAAACAAAAAACATCAAAATATAATTATGCATCAAAATATTCCTCCTCATCACTGTCGACTGGCAGGGTTCCCAAAAGGCTAGCGGCATTGCCACGTTGAATGGCAATGCTAATTCTTTGGCCGAAAAACAAACCAGCCCTTTGGTCACGTGAAGAGTCGACCAACCGTTTAGATATGTCTCTAAATAAGAGACGCGCACTCGGACCCCATGACCCGAGTGTTTCGACCCCAAACGGCTCAAAAATATAATTACCAATTAAGTTATTATACTTCCGCCGCTTGAGAGTCTCCGCAGCTGCAGCTGCAGCGCCAGAGTAAACCGATGTACTGGAAACATGAGATGGCGCAAGGGTGTCGACACACGTTGCGTCCCACACCAAAGGCCTACCCAATTTCCAAGGCATCAAGACATACCGTCTGGTCTCTTCCCATCGTCACGTACCAAGCCATTTGGTTCTAATATAGCTGGTACGCCGGCGGTGACAAGAGCTCGACGAATAATGTCATTTAAATTTGCGTGCCGCGGTATGCGACCAGCGCTCCTGGCGCAGGACAGGCCATGGCGTCCGAGGCTGTCGACAGCTTCACCACAGTGACACCGGTGAGGAGCAACACAGGGTGTACCTAGACGCAAACTGGTGGCAATCCGGAAAGTGTTGTCATCCAGCATCGTTCCTATGCTGGACGACGGAAGTGCTTGCAGCCAAAGACCCGACTCCCATTCACCCACAGCCAGCAAACGCGCACGCTCTGTAGTGTTGATTGACGTATTAATTAATTGCTTCCGTGTCAACCTACAGAGCGGCTCATCCCACTGACGTTGGGACGAAAGTTTGTCGGGTAAATCCGTATTCGGGCAAGCTATTTTCCAAGCATTCACTGCGTCAGTCATGCACAGTACCTCGAAATCAACCAGCGAAGTGGCTAGAATATTTCTGGTTAATTTTTCAGTACTGTGGACCGACGACAGAAAAGCTGGTAAACTTAAACTACTAACTTTACGGACACCCAAACCACCTAATCTAATAGGTAAAGTGGCTTGAGACCACGCTCGGTCGTCTATAGCCACATTAAGAATTTTAGTAAGGGTGTTCCGTATAATTTGGTCAATTTTTTCCAAAAGGTTCGCATGTTTCCATAGTTGGGAAGAGCGAAGATAATATGTAAATTTTGGGCCAAAACAACAATAACGAATTAAAGTAATGGCAAAATGTATGCTAATTTCAAAAAATCTTTCAGAAATTGCATTAAAATTTTGAATTTTTTCTTCAACAAAATTTTCATAAGAGTCTTCTAAAATCGGGGACCCTAGGAGGCTCAAAGATGATTTGTTTGTAATTTGAATTTGTGGAGCAACCGAAAGAAATTTGTTCAAAGTCGATAGTCTGTCTGTAATGTCCGGTATGTAAATTTCGCATTTGGAATAATTTAAATCTAAACCAATAGAAACAAATTTCTCTTTTAAAAATTTAAAATCTTCAATAACTGTGTTTACGTCGCCTCCCAGAGTTCCATCATCCAAATACCAAACATTAAATTTAGAATTTAGTTGTTGAATAATCGGGTGGATTGCTAAACTAAAAATAACTGGCCCGAGCGGATCTCCTTGTTGGCATCCAACTGCAGATTCTAAAAGATTATCCTTATAGACTAATTTGGAGGGCTTTTTGTAGCATTGCCAAAGGTAACTGTAAATTTTGGGTACTTCATTTTTTATTCCTGCCAACAAGGTGTCTCTATTTACGGAATTAAAAGCATTTTTAATGTCAACCTTAAGTATGACCTCGCCTTTTCCTGAATTTAAAAATGTCGAAAAAGCATGTACAGCAGCCTCACAGCCCCCCTTCGAACCGAAGCCTAGCTGTAGGGGCTGAAATTTGCTGGATAAAGACTCACTGTAGTATCTACAGCAAATTTTGGCTGCTGTACGCCGAAAAGTGGTGCCTACGGCAATGGGACGAATGCCACCATCCCTTTTGCGAAGGGCGCAAAGATTGGCCCCATACAAAATGTCAATGATGGCTTCGTTCACATTGCCGGATAGCATTAAATTGATCAAAGCCTCTTCAAAAGCGTCTCACCAGCTTCCCCGGCGCTAGGGCACGTCAGATCTTTTAAATGTTGCGGTGTCAAGCCGTCGAGGCCACCGGCGGAGCCGCTCTGGAAAGAGCCTATGGCTGTGATCAAATGCTGAGCTGAAATTTGCAAGGTATTAAAATTGGGATCTGGAGCATCGGGAAAGGAAAGGTCATCCCTTGGTGCTGGATGTTTGCTCTCCAAAGCAGTGAGTGTATTTGGAGAGCAAGGCGCGACCACATCACTGCTGAATAGGATTCTAGCCGCTCCCCTAATATCACCTTCGCTTAGCTTAGATTCTACAAGTTGCGAATGGCCTCTTGGCAAGAGGGGATTTGAAGCTGGGAATTTCGTGTCAAAAGATAAATTTTCATTAGAACAATTGTCCTTAAGTCGAGTAGTAAGAGTTTTTTTGTTAGCCGAGCTTTTTTGTATGTGGAGAATTCTGTAAGTGAAGGTGAGTAATTGTTCCCAAGCACTCACGGAGTTCTCTTGAGTTGCAAGACGTACACATCGTGCCAAATGTAGAGCAACTGATGGTCTTGCACCTCGAGGAACTCTCTTTAAAACGGGCACAGAATTTTTAAATTTTGATATCCTTTGCCAGAACGGTAAACTAGAGGGGGTCGATGTTATGGGCGTAGGATCAGGGCTAGAGGGCGCATTTTGGGATTTGTGAACTTTCCCGAAATGCACCCTCAAACCTCGGTTACCTTTAAAAAATCGTGCTTGGGGACAATAGGGGCATCTCACCAGCGATGAGGCAGGTTGACTAGCACTTTCCGGGTCACCACCAGCATTGAAACTCATAAAATTAAACTTATTTTAAGCTAAAATAATTATATTTAAATAACAAAAATTACAAAATAACAAAAATATATAAAAAAAAGTATGGCGCACGCTTGGAAAGGTATTAGGCCAATGACGCAGCGTTAGCCTTCAGCAAATCCGGAGCTAGCTCGCTGCGTTGCCCGGGTGATTCTTGATGACGGATCAGTGGAGCACCCTTGGCGTTCTTACCGACGGCTTCAGATCGTCGCCGATGAGTGTCCAGGTCGAAGCTGCTACCCCTTCCTTATGTTATCTTCTAGCTGCGCACTCTAGGCAAATTCATTGGTAAAGGAGCTGTATTCGCAGCTGCCTGCGATTCCGCTGAACATTTTGTTTTATTTATTATATTTTAACACAATTTAAACACTGAAGCTTCCATGGGTATTCACGGTAAATACAATTTGCACCAAATATTTTCACGAATATTACCAAATATTTTCTCGTAATTTGATTGACATTGACGTATGTTTTTTTTAATGTTTAAGATTAGGTATAACTTAGGTATAATATTTATCATTTGACTGATGACCTTGATGAATGACCTTTGATAACTAACTGCCTATAACCTCTTACTTAAGAATTAGGATCGTCTCTAACCTTAACGTGTCTTCAAATAGCCAAAATAATGACTACCATGAATATTGTAATGTGCAGATGAAGGATTATATTTAGAGAATTGCAATCAATCAAATAATCTCTAGACTAATCCTACTCACTTAGTATTAGCTTTCTGAGGATTCGTAGTTGTTTGTTGGTATCACATAACACTAAGAGAGCGGTAATAATTATAAAAGTGACAGTATGTTTTAGGCATAGGCTGTTTTATTTATATCGACGCAGAAATTATCAAGGGTGTTATGTTATGTAAAAAAACTGTAGGTTCAAAAAACGTGCGTGACTTAGTGGTAATAATAATTAATCCAGTTGCTGCCCTCTATTACCAATTACGCTATTCGGTCAAATATTACAAATGGTTACTTCACATGCAAACACAGTTCACATTTCGTTACGTTATATGTTATGTATGAAAATATTTTTTTCATTAAACCCAAACTACTGACCGGGTTAACTGAAGCCGGAAGGAATTTGAAACAAATCTTGGTGAGTCATGCGTGCAGCGTTGGTAAAATAATAGAAATATATTTTCGTTTATTGAATTTTATAGCGTTTACTGGGAGGGTTTATTTTATGTTACCAGATTTATATGAAGAGTATGGCACAGTAATAACTTCTATATATCGTTTTATTAGTGTAGATTGCGAGGTTTATTGAACTTTAACTAAACTGTTACAATAGTATCTAAAGTAAAACTAAATACAATTACATACAGCTAAAACCTAACACCAAAGCGGAAAGTAGACGGGCATTCTGCCAACATACTTACAGAAATCAATAAGTCGCTACTCTACATCGATCCAGATTATTTTCTGAACGTGTTCACTGATTTTGATACGGCCCATTAGAACGGGGACTGAACGAAAACGCGGAATTACATTAGACGTACAACGCTTGTACGTAAAAAGTCACAGCGCGCTGTAATTCAAACAGAGCTCAAAGTAAGGGGCCATAAAAGTGATAAAATATCTATTTAGCTTTTTCTCTACAGTCGTTTTCCCCGTTCTTAGGCCCGAGAAAACGTTCATTTCCTTCCCGAGAACGTTTGGTGACTGGGTAATTGCAGTTTATGTTAACTCAGATAAACGTGATAACTTTTTCGTTCACTTCATCGGTTCGTTCGTATCGGCCTATGCTTTACCGAAAACGAAGCTTATAAAATAAACTTTATTATCATGATCTATATTCGAGATAATAAGAATATTAATACACCATGTTATCGACGAAAATACCACAAATTTATAAGGGTAAAGATATTTCCGTTTCTTCCGAAGTTGAGCTTTACTATTATCGTGTTCGCAGAGAGAATCAGTCTTCAACTTATTTTCCGGTTATTGAACCGGAAAATTACATATACTAACAGTGTGAAATACTTAACTTTGGATGTACGTAATAATTAGAAGTTGTAGTAGTACATTGATACAAAAAGAAATTAGGTGTAACTAAGTATAGTTTTATGTTATTTATTGGTTAATGTCATGTAAAACCAGTCATCCACTCACAAAATGCCTTTGTACAACCATCTACTTGCGTCTTACTACTCAATAGCTATACTCCTTATTGTACTTTTAAAGCAATACAATTTTGTTATTATTATTTTATTTTATTATTATAATGGAAATATAATGATTTTAAAATTCTTGAATAGCTAATAGAGCTGGAGAATTTGAGTAAGTTCTTACTGGATTTTTACGTTACGACTATGATTGTTAAAAGTTGTAGGTAAGTAAATTTTTTACTGACCATTGCATGATTATACTTGTAAAATGAATTAATACATCCCTATACGAATGAGGTATATCATTTAACCGAAATAAAACCACATCAAAAAGCTAAAACATTCCTAAACAAATATTTGAATTAATTTATATACAACTCAAATTAATGTTCACAAAAAATTGCTTGTAATTGATCTACTATGGTTGCTAAATTAAAAATTCTCCACTGTATCCGACACGGGACATTTAACGTTTGGGATTGTACGGATGTCTATCAAAAAGCACTTTTGCGGCGCGGACGCCACGTGGTGCGGCGCGGATTTACCGCCCGCGGCATTTCCATGTCGACCGCATTGGAAAACACGCGGACTTCATTATTCTGGAAGAGACTATATAAGAACCTACTCATAGTGATCTTATTTACAGCGCCATTTGCATTCCTTTAGTTTCTTTAATATTTATTATTCTTTATTCAAGACATAAAATTGTTATTTTGTATCCAAACGACTCGTCTTTCGTCGAATTCTTTTAATGTCGACGCCCTGTTGGCATATGTTTTGTTAATGTCAAAGGTATGTTTAATTTTTGTGAGAAAACAAACAAGGAGACCCAATTTGTAAATAACAAGTTAAGTTTTCAATACAATATAATTATGTAAGAACTACGGAAAGTCATACTATGAATAAAGATCTATTAAGATTTTTTGCTAAAAAGAAAATCAGATGTTTTTCATTGGCTTTACACAGCAAACACGCTCGCATTTAATAACACTACTAATTTACATGAACAAGCCACATCTTGCTTGTCGACATCAATGTATCTACTATGCTATTGCCGAGCTGACAAACGGAGGCTACAATTAATTTCAGAAATACAGTCATGTTGACTCCATTTCGGTTGAGAAATTAAATATAAACATGTCATTGCTCCAGGCTTTTACGTGGTGAAGCGCCCCACGGGTAATGCTTAATTGATATCTTGATTGCCTTGCGATTTTGTAATATACTCGAGTGCCTACTTACTTGTATCAATAGTGAGGTTTATACCAATAGTTAGAACTGTTTGGATTTTTGATTATAATATTGTACTAATATTACCTATAAGTGGATTAGATACACAATAGGCATCTAGTAATAGCTTTTTTTGCTCGTATCGTTTAACAACGTTCCAGTAAATAATTGGTTGGCTTCTATGGTTTTTTACAATTATATCAATGCTTCTGTGCTAATTCCGAAGTATTTATTAGAATTGTTGGTTATTAAATAGTTTGGATGTAAATTAAGAAAGGTTGTTTTATTAATTTTATTTTATCACTACAGATAATTATAAAAGTTCACAAGCAATACGCCAAGTAAATTTGCCTGTTTTCCAGAGGCAGAGGCAAAGAAGTTTTTCACTGTCACTGATCCTAGCATATTACTTCGTTCTCGCCAAATACTTCATTCATAACATATCGTTTACTTTGATAGTTTAATCCGTGTGCATTTCTTTTTACTAAAAACCTTTACTCGCAATTTTCACCTTTTACAGGTTGCAAACAGGAATGACGTGTAATAATGAAACATCGTTCATTCGTTCACCGATTAATTCATTGCCGATGCAATTATCTTGTGTGCACACTAACCAATTCGAATGGTTTAATTAGCCAAGTCCTTCTTTTAATTTGACAGTAAATTGTCCTTTTGATGTCAGATCATTAATCAACCATCGTTTTCCGCAATCTCCAAAAGTAGGATTTAATTGGAGGTCGATCGCCGAGTCTACTGAATATTATCAATAAGTTTCAGAAGTCTTATCAATTACGTCTGTATGCATTTCTTGCATTACTGGCACTCTCCTAAAGGGTAGACAGAGGGATCATTTGCTGATCATTGTCCCGCCAAAAACAGAATAAAGTGTAATTAAAAGTGAAGGGGCTTTTGTCATAAGCCACCAATCCAAAGCCTGGATGGACTACGATTGGGATTAATCAAAGACTTTACGCGTATCAATCGCGGTTTCGAAAGCACTACCAGAAATTTAACATTATTATTTTCCTTAAATACATAAATTTATATTATAGACAATATACACCTATGCATATATTATGTGCGTTATAAACACTTAGACGTGAGCCCTTGCGTCATGGTTGCATGTTTTTATTTACTTACCACAATACACTACCATAAGGAAGTGTATTGATAAAAATAATAAGTTACGGACACGTACGAGATTCTTCCCTCACGCAAGCTTGCAAAACCTTTACTATATTTTTATCGTATTTTTTCCTTAGTCAATAGACCACGTAAGGGGGCAACCCTACACTTGATACACGGATGTATACATGTTATGATAAGTTTCTATGTTTCGGAAAGGAAATATGGAATTCAAATGTCCATAAATAGTATTTTTCCTGGGGCATTGTGTAATATAAGGATTTATTTATAATTTATGGGGCCATAGACGGTGAATCTAAAGCTAAGTTACTACTACAACTCAAATTTATACCTATACGTAGGTATAATATTTATTACACCAAGATAAAAAACTACGAGGCACATAAGGCTAGAAGTTCAGCGTTCCAAAAATTGAACATACACCACGCACTTCGCTGATTAATCCACAGATTTTCTGTGCTAAGAGTCGAATATCAATGCTATTAGAAAACTTACATTTGTTAATATCATAAACTTTACAGATGTATTGTTTTCTTTCTTTTTTTATATTAAAACGTCGCCCCACACTAGGAATAATGTGGATCGCACAAATGTATGCCCCGTGCGGGAATCGAACCCGCAACCCTTAGCGCAGCAGTCTAATCGCTTAGCCTCTACGCCAATCAGGTCGTCAAAATTTATATTTATATTTTCTTCAGTATCTCCAGAAAAAATAGAGTGGAGCATTTTTATTTAAATACCTAGATATGAGTCATCAACGCTCTATTTTGGTTGCAAGGCTGCAGTTTACAAGAGATCGATGAGTTATTTATGATACGCGCACATATTTCAGGTTCTCACGGATAGATGCTCTCGCTTTGTCTGTGCCTACGGAATTGAGATAAACGACCTTCCGAATAGTGTTGAGGATCAAATCCAATTTTGCAGTCGCAAATTGAAGAGGGAACGTATCGAGTCTATACTTGTTAGTCGATACATCTCCATTTAGATATTTTATTTTTAAGGACTCCTGGGGCTTCAGTGTATTAAATTCGACATTGATTTGCCAAATGTTTTGTCTTTGGCAGGCTTTTTAGCCCTAAATAATATTTATTAGAAGAAGAATTATTTATTTAATTGTCTTAGAACATTTGCCGGAGGAATTTTTTTGATGATGTCAATTCTAATAAATTGACTATTTACTTATGTCAACATCCAAAGGCTCAGACATCAATAAAGTTAAAGTTAAGTAAATTGCAAAGCAATTCTTGAAAATAGTTTCAATTCAACTTATCAAGTGATTGAAGAGCTGTTTCTTTCAAGAAAAGATCGGCAGTGATTCGGGAAATTGACTACCAACGTTCTGTAACAAAAAAGGCCCTTAAAAAAAGAAATCAAGATCAACCTCGCTTTTGTCCAAATATAGATAAAACGGATAATAGTAAACGTTTTAACTGTTGTGTAACAATGACTCCACTAATTAGGTTTGTTTGATTTTCCAAGGTTAATTAGGCGCATTCTGTGTGGCTTTTTCACTCACATAATGTATTTTTAACTCAGAATGAGTTGTCAATCGATGTAAAAACGCGCTCCCACGCCACCCCTATATAAAAGCTAACATTGCCAGTATTGATTCATATTTGCTTTGTTACAATTTATTCCAACAACAATCTGAGACCCAACAAAATACAATGCATTTTTTAAATTACCACACAAAACATTCATAATTTAAATTCAAAGCAAAGAAATGTATTTTATAGTCCCCCTGTTTGTTGTACAAATGTAAATTTCATTTTCGTGCCCCCAAGAACAAGACGTTTACTATCCAAGTGCCCTAAGGAAACGTGTAGTAATATTGTAAAATGTTTTCATAAAACATACGTAGCGAGGGAGACATGGAGACTTGTAATTGAATTTTGAAAACCCGACTCATGTGTTCATAACTCATGAATAGGGTTTGTCATTCTAATTGAAAGACGCTTGCAATATGCATCCGTATGTTCTTAATCATTAATGTTGTCAGTGTATACAAATATAGTCCTTCAATATCAACTTCGCTTGACAACAGTTCTTAGCTAAAATTCAGAATCTTTTTTAATTTTTCTTCTGAAATGTTTATGATATGTAAAATGTCAAGGTCGTAATGGGTGATACAGTATTGCGAATTGATCTTTATGGCTTCGAAAATCGTAAATGTGTTTGTCCTATGGTTAGCTTATGGTTTTGGTAATACCATCTGAAAAGTGGAAGTGACTTTTCAGATGGTATTACCAAAACCATCTCTTACTTAAGCTAACCATAGGACAAACACATTTACGATTTACGAAGCCATAAAGATCAATTAAAATGGCCGATTTCATCTTTATTAAATTAAACTCAAGTGTTTTTAACGTCACAATACTTTCTAGTAAACAAAATTAAAATTGTTATTAATAAGAAACATGAAACCTAGATACGTATAAAATTCCGGCTAACACTTTCAATATAAACTTTCTCCCTTGTAATAATTTCATACAAACAATATTAGAACGTAAAAATTCCATGAATGACATACGAGTACTTACACTTTTGTTTTTCGTGTTATTGTTTCTCTCGCTGGGAATGCGCGGTGTATTAGAATGTTTAAAAAAGGTGGAATAACATTCATAAGAGATATTATTAGGAGGCTTGAGTTGATAAACGGGTTCTCTCACATGGTGTTAACACGATGATATATTACACAATTTTCTTTACGAGCAAAACGGATTTATAACAACGCGACGGCAGCGTTTTGAGCACACAATGTTTTAGCTAAAATCTTATGGAATAAGTTATACCTACATGTACGTATGTAGGTACATCTAGTGTGTGTAAATATGTGGCTTCTCGTATAATGTAAAGTTTGTGTGAATCAAGCAATATAATGTATTCTTAACATAAAATGTATTTATCACAGACGTTAATTTGGTTGTACATCAAGGTAATGTAATGTCGGTGTGAGACTAAGAACCATCTTTAAATGAGACTTAGATACTTCCATTGCATAAAGGCTTGTTATATGATACAAGATTTTGTTATTTGGAAATGATTACTATAGCTTAAGATTTTTCATAGGTAATTAGTAGGTAGGTACTAGATAGATTTTGTAACGTTTAAACAATCGTGATAGTACCGTTTCCGTCCTTTATTATAAAAACACGAAAATATGTTCTCCCTCTACAAATAGAACCAAACATTTTACGCCACCCAAAAGTACAACATTTCAAAAAGGGAAATCGGTTGCAAAAAGAAATAACTAAAAACATATTTCATAGCGTCACGTACGGACCTAATACTGCTGGCAATCATAAAATGAAACATCATAAGGGGAATAAAAACTGAAAAGAGGTCGTAACGACCGAGGACGGGGTCTTAACAAATCGTTGGTCATCATTCAAGGTTATGGCCTTAGGGTGTTTGAACCTCCTGTGCCCTGTGGTAGAAGATAAGTCGGTGTTTCATTGTGTGCAAGCAAACGATAACGTTCGCTGTTCGATTTATTATAAATTGAGGTCTGGTAAGCCCCAGTCTTATTAGCCGGTATAATGGCCAGCTATCTGAAAGGGATACATATTGTGTGGACCCATTGGCCGGCGGAATGTTTAGACGTATTGTTGCTTTTCCCTTTATTGGGATATGGAGAAAAATTGGGCTGGTTTTGTTTGATGTTTAAGATGCGGTGTTATTTATTATCAGTAATGTTGGATTCGTTTTTTTGTTGCCGACATTTATGTGCCGCTGAAGGTGCAGACAGAAGGGCAGGACCTAGCTTACTTTTTTTTTTTTCTTTTAGCTTTATTTATAATATTTTTTGTGAGTTGAATGTTAATTATACTTTACCAATATTACCTGTATATAGTAAATACAAAAGTTATCATTCGAATTGTTTCCCCACAGTTTGGCTACTCAAATATCAAAAAGCTTACACGATTATCTTAACATCTCTGATTAATGTCCTTCATTATTCGAGCCCTAACTTTGTGAATCGGAAACTTTTTAAAACAATTTGTCTAATGGAGAGGAAATCTGTCACTGACGGAAAACAAAGGGAAAGTTTCACATCAAAAGGAATGTTTTCTGTGTTTTGAGAGTCTTAGATCTACATTAAGCGTTATCTTTAAGTTTGCCGCCGTGATTAGCAAATAAATATTGTCAATTTAAATAAAAAAATTATAAAGATTGGAAAGTTGATATATAATTCTTTTTTATTGCAAAATAGTAGTTATGATGATAGCAACGTTCCGTTATTGTTCCGCCTACAAACGTATGTTTTAACCAGGTAATATACCTACTTATACTGTAGTTGAAAATTTAAAGCAAATAAGTTCGGTATAATACCTATAGATAATTATTATGTCATACCGAAATCGAAACGACAAACTCTTTCATTTATAAAATAGACTATAACCGTGTAACTATGCACGCTATCTAACAGAAAACAGTAACCATTACCTGTCAAAAGATAGCAAACAGCAACGTTTATCTGTACAGTCCGTAAAATTAAACGTCGCCGCCGTTTGGGTGCAATTATTATAATTGCCGAGCGTAACGAGTGTTTGTTCACAGGCTACTGCCACCTGCCTACAAAATATTCCTTTCCGTTGCTACGACAGCTATTGCTAAGACCACATCTGGGGATCTAGTCAAGTTGCAAAACGTTAGACGAATAGAAATCGAATAGGATGAAAAATATACGGGATTGACATGTTATAGATTACATAGCCTGAACCTTATGTCATCCTAGGGCCCCCTGTAGACGCAGCATCTACAAGTGTACATTAAAAGGGTTAAGGTGTTTTATCCCAGCTTTATTAACCCAAAGATTGATTTAGACATGGAGGCTGGAGTCAATGAATACATAGTGGAAACAATTACATGTATATCCAGTACCATTGCAAACAATGCAATAATGACTATAGTATCTGGCATTTCAGTGGCTCCAATGACCTAATCCAGTAATCTATTTACATTGTTTATTCGTGTTTTTAACAAATATTTACGTTCAGTGTGGCTCGCAGTCGTAATCGTACGTCAGGATTTAAGCTGATGTTAAAATAAATACCCGAGGCAAATCCAGCGATGTATGCACCCGAGGTTGCTGTGAGAGCGACGAATAGTCGCTAAACGCTTATCAATTATAGAGTTCCTAGACTTCATTCCGCAAAATAGCAAACAGAATAGAAATACAGAATCTGAATATACCTATAAAACTTGACACATTGTTGAAGATGAAATACTAGAAGTAATTTATTTATCTGCTAGCATTTTGCTAGATTATGCCAAGAACAATGAATACTCCATGCTAGCTTTAATAACTGCAAGATTTTTATATATTTTGGAGCATCGTCGCACAGTTGCTGTACAACTGGCTATTAATCGAATCCTATCTGTCGAATTCGACAGTCGATATGCGTGATTGGACTGCGTATTGTCGACGGATTAAACAATTCATTGTAGAACACCTATCTCATGCACACGTTTTGTGTCATTATCATGCAAGTTGATGAAGTTTTGAACGGTGCACGTTAAATAAAACTTTTTATTACTAAGGAAATATAATACAATGATCTCTTATCGTACAGTGAAGGATTAAGCATCGCACTTGGTCTCCGCAAGATAGCAATTTCCAAACCCGTTATTCAATGGAGCTTTAGTATATTTTTGTTAACGACTAGACCACCATCATTAAATGCAATTTATACATTATAATTTGTATATAGGTAAATATTTTTATGAGAAACGATTAGTTACAATTACCAATGTTCTGGCTAAGCTTCAGTCTACGCCACCTCTACTACGTTTGTGCCTACAGTGAGACGTAGTACTTTCCGGTCCTAAATGAGCTACGAGGCTACGGCATACTTACTTACTCACTCACTATCCTGCTGTTTTAATCACAAACATATTAGTATGTTTTGGAATAATCTGTAACTGTTCGTAAAAGGATAAATAAATGGCTGTGCAGACAAATTAATACTTTTATGAGGCCTAGTTCGTTCGTTAAGGAATAAGCTAAAAACTCAGTAGATTAAAAAAATATAAAGGCCCACAGTGTTTAATTAATACAACCTAATTCCCCTGATCAACGATTGTGTTTATATCCATTAAGATTACAAGGTTTATTATTTAATTACGCCAGTAAGGCTTAACGGAGCATATTATGGTTTAATAGGTCCTTCTTTCTCTACTTGATATCCCTAAGGATGAGAAAACTAAGATCGCTCTACTAAAACCTCAGAAAATTGGATTGGGTATTGTATATTAATAAATTAATTAATCGCTTCTATAAATAAACTTCTTAAGTCTATAGATATCTCTATTCTTTGACATGAAAACGACAGTGTCAGGTATAATTTAAACAATTAAAGAATGCTTAATTTTTAAGTAAGATTAATATTGTTCAAGTCATCGCTATCCGCTAACAATGTAGTATGTCTATTTGTTCGTATCCCCAGTTCATTCGTACGATTCATGCGATTATAGCCATTACAACTGATGTATGCTGTATTTAAATTTTATGGTATGGGCACTAGAATTTTTGGATTTTTCTATCAGACCGTAACTGGCCCCATGTGAATGTGTTCACAGTCGATCCGATACTTTTGTACTAATGGATTTGAATACGGATTGCGGTGGCTGTTTCGTTTAATAATGTTTACTTTATTTTTTGTAGATATTAATATATTTTGACGTCGAGTTGTTTAGAATACCTAGGCTTTGTCTTGAAAGTGTAGAGGACTTTTCCTCTACACTTTCAAGACAAAGCCTAGGTATTCTAAATAGTAAAAAAAATAGTATCACTACAATTTAAGTTGCGAAGCTTTCTTCGCAACTTAAATTGTAGTGATACTATTTTAAATCGGCGCATTTCACATGGTAGCTGTTTAGTAACCTGTACTTGTAAGTAACATTGCGATTATTTAACTATTGTCGATTATTTATCAATTTGCTATTTTCTGTCTCATTGTTTTTTTAATTAAAACACACGTGTCTTATACATAATAATACATATGTGCTTACTTCTAATAGCACTAGTACATAATATGCACATTAACTTGCTAAACTTGTACAAATGTTGCAAATGGAAAGCATTAACCAACAGTCAAGTGCGTTTAATTGCATCTTTACTGCGAACAGAACACTAAAGTCCAGCATACCTATTTCCAAGATTCTAAATAAAATCTTATCTGGCACAATGTAGCAAAATGTAACGATACTAACAAAGAAACAAAAGGTCATTACGTATTACTACACGCGAACGCGAAACGCAATAAATTCAGTAACGATGCTATAATCTAACAAACTAAGTGTGTAAAACTGGAGCATTTAAAATTTATCTTTGGAAAATATTACCCACTTTTGGGCGGAGGAAACCAGCTAACTCTGCAAACTAATGTTGCAACCAACTTACCTCGGTATAAAAAGAAACGAGCCAACGTAATATTCCTTGGGGAATGTAATTTCTTTGTGAATAATATTTTTTTAAGTGCTCCGTGTCTAGCTAATTTTGAGATTGTGCTACTTTGTTTATTCTGCTATGAAAGATGAAAGTAAGTAGTTACTGTAAATAATTAAGAACATGGTTTATTTTAATTAACACACGGGTCGTGTTTAAGGATTTTGAAAGTGTAAATTATGAAGAACGTTATTTTCTTTCGTATTAGGTATGTTCTTCTTAAAAAGCTGATTTACGTCTATATAATATTTTATTTGGTAATTGTCATATGACTCTATTAACTAAGGATAAAGTTTAAATAAGGTAAAGATAAGAGATGTAATATGAAAAAATTGTCAGATCGCATATTTATATTCATTTAGGTCGACGATACTGGCTGCCAAGTTTTATTCTAAACTAGTGCATCCAATTTGTTTCTTTCTATACTTATGTTCTAATTTGAATATTTGTATTTAGAATAAGTGTTATATATAAATTTAACTCTTATTTTAAATACAAAAGATTTTGTTCTAAACTAATACAAAAAGTGTTTACTAAATACCTTTTTGCACAATTTGAGGCACTGTAACTTCGTTTGCACTTAGTTCTGAAGTCTCACGTACTACTCTTGGGATCTCACTCCAAGATAAGTGAATTGTAAACCGGCACACGTGACTTTGCGCCATGCTATGACTGCTATTTCAAGCAGACAATTTTCAAAGGTGTAGGGGTAATAAATAGTTTGCTATACAAACATTTACAAACTACTCGACTAGCTTTTCGTATGCATAAGTACTATATTTTTGGACAATTTAGAGGGATAGTTTGCTATTTTTTTGACATTTTACAACTTCTAAATTGATAAAGGAAATTTGAAAAATGATGGACACGAGCGGGATTCGAACCCGCGACCTTCGCCGATCCGTGGCGCTGCTCTAACCAACTGAGCCACCGTGTCGCTGCTCGCATCCATCGAATTTCAAGTTCCCTTTTAGTATTTACGTCTTAAGGGTGACGTCAGGTATTATCTGTTGGAATCTATGATTACCAACTCAGTGTTATACCTTTACAGCTATAAATCACTGAAACGATAATACCAACCCAAATTTATATGACTTTTGGTGCCATTTTAGCATGTTGCCCATGCTAAGCTTGAATCTAAATTGATAAAGGAAATTTGAAAAATGATGGACACGAGATTTTACAACTTGATAAAGAAAATAAGTATGTATGAGTTTATTGTTAAGTGTTTTGTTGGACTCGGGAAATTGATTTATGTTTCACCTTAATTTGTCGAAGTGGTTATCAGAGGTGTGTTGCACACTCTCATTTCGCCAGTCAGGGCCTATTGCCGTTTATTCGGTCCAATTACAGAATCCGGCCCAAAAACCAGTGTTCTATAGTGACGCTCTCCAAAAATTGCCGTAGCAATATTGAAAATTTCAAAAATGTACGTGACTATATGACCTGATAGAGATTTTCTAAGCATTATTTTTTAAATTGAATTGAAAATAAATTGTGGATTAAATTCGTTTGCACTTAGTGCAAGTCTCACGTACGACCCTTGGGTCCTAATTCCTGGATAAGTAAATTGTCGGTTAGCGTACGACAGCTCACCCGTTTGCGTAAACTACGAATACTATTGGTCGAATTACTGTGCAAATTGTAAATTAATGGCGTGACAAACAATTTAGCCGGACAGTCTGTTTAATTAAAATGCATCGTTGTTTCAATTTAAAGTTTGAATTTATATAATGGATTAAAGACAAATCGTTTTTTGTAATTTAGTATTAGATTGAGTAATTTATATTGTGAAAACAGAAAATAACAAACTTGATCAATTGTGGTCCTTTTCCATTAAACCCAAAAGTCATTTAAGATCTAAAAGCAAAGAGGATGAAATATTTTAAATAGAAATATTTTATTATTTGAATTAGTGAATGAGGCGAAAGGAGTATAGCAGGATCGTAGCAAATGGAAATCCGTGGTCTCTGCCTACCCCTCGTGGAAATAGGCGTGACTTTATGTACATATCTATGTATTATATCATTTTGTCATAGGTACCTATATCTCATTTATGGTGTGAAAACGTGTAGTTTATAAATTTTATAAATGAAATACTTATCTACAAGACTAACTTTATAACCCAATAAAACATTTTGCTATAAACAAATTTTGCGCCTATAAAAAGTACAATGTCAGTACTAAATACTTGATACTACTTCACCATGACATCGTCTTAGCTGAACATTTAGTGTACATTTGTTATCCATTGCGTTATCTTATCACCATAATTTGAATCAAGAAGAAGTAAGACTGTAATAGAGTTAAAACACGTCGAGAATATCGCATTGAATAAGATATTGGACCCAGTTTTTTTTAGTTTGCAGGCAAAGTTGGCTGAATAGTAAGTTATCACAAATTCCCAGGGTAACTTTACAGAGTCGGCTTTTATTACTGAAACTGTACAACTCCAAATTTGGTGAAGATGTAATTTTAGCGACAAAATTGAGACCGACGCAACGGTAAGTTGAAGGTGTTAAGTTTCATCAATACTTAGGACCTTAAAGTTTTATTTATTAATATCTTGGTCAAGTCATCTTTGTTTTATAATTTTATGTCGTATATTAAATAATTTACTAGATTTTATTTCGAGTATTTTATTTTGTTGGATTAACTTATCATTTAGGTACATAAAATAATTTTATTTGAAAAAACATATCCGTCTACAAAAGTTTATGCTCTAAATAAAAAAAAAAACAAACAGAGATAAACCAGTTGGCATCATTGTAGCGAAACTGTCTGCCAAAGGTGCATAAAACGTCGGTATTGGGTACAGTCTCTACTTACACCCATTATCATTATGACGTCATTCCATACAATACTTTTCACTGTGCACCGAAGTGGCACAGAAAAGTTTTCCTCGTCTACTTCCGATAAAGACGGAATCGAGTGCGAAAAAAATTAAAACTACAGTTATTTAAAAAAAGCTTCCAGAATCAAAACCAAAATAAAGTTTACGCCAAGCCTAATAATGTTCGGATTTAAAATTTTACGTGCCGAAACTTTGGTGAGCCGTTTACTTTTAACGACGAATCGGCAGTTTTGGAATTTCACCGGCAATCCGAAATCGATTTAATCACGGGAATCATGCAAAGTTTCGCACAAAGTTTGGATAAACTTTGGAACTGGAACAAACTGGAACAGCATGGCTTGCGGCTATGTATTAATAGCAGATTCATGACACCTACAATTTAGTTATGATTATTCTTAGACGTATGTTTGCTGGATGTGACAAGTTATCCGAAGTTCAAGTGCCTATCAATGGAGCTTATCTTGTAATTTAATCCGGCGGAATTTTCCTTCAAATCGGTTCTTAGTTGCATGTGTGTAATAAGACTTACGTGGTATTATTAAAAAAATACTACATTATATATTTTTGATTTATGATAAAAATCGGAATCTAAAATTGTTCGCTAGCTTATGTACCTACTTACTTTTACAGTCTTCAAATAAATATTTCTTGATATATCATGATTGCATTATTTCAAAAATCTTTACCTACTCAAGCTCAAGAAATGAGTCCGATGTGGCAGTAAATCATTAGTAATTTTTTATTTACGTACGACGACGTTACGTCCATTTATGTCACATAACATCTCTTCTACATCCTACCAATCATGACTGTCCCTTTCCAATTACAGACACAATGTGACGACCTGATTGGCGCAGTGGCTAAGCGATTGGACTGCTGCACTAAGGGTTGCGGGTTCGATTCCTGCACGGGGCTAATATTTGTGTAAACCGCAGATGTTTTCCCCGAGTCTGGGTGTTTGTGTATGTGATATTTCATTTTTGTGAAGCGCACCGACACACGACACAGGAGATATTCATAGTGTGGGGCGACGTGTGTAAAAAAAATGTACCAACCATTGAGACCTTCACTCATGTCAACCTTACACAGTGTTTCCTTGTGTCAACCCCCGAATAGACATTAGACAATGCCTTACAGGCAAGTAGTGATATAGAAAGCGAAGTGTTACCAATCGTGACTTTTTCTGATACCTAATTGCATTTGTGTTCTAATTTCTATCTTCTAATCTAACATAATCGTCTAGTCGTGTGGTTTCCGTTGGTAGTGACTGGGTGGCGTAGATGGGACAGCGGGGCCTACGTCCAGTAGTAGCCTGCTGTAGCAGTAAGCTGGTGTGATTGAATCGTTTATGTATTTTTTTTTTAAATCTTTATTTAATGTGGGGTTTTTATTCATACGAATACGTCATGCCCATCCCCATCATGCCTTATACATTCTACAAACATAAACAGATACTTAATTTAATATGCAAAAGAAATCCTAATCAATGGACTTTGTCAACTGACATAATCTTTTTGCAACATCTGTTTATGTAATTAAAGTTCAATATTTGCTTTAATATGTATATGCATTTTAAATAATGATGAATTGATGACGTAAATTGTTTAAAAATCAATCTAAAACCTCATTTTTAATATTTTTGATTATTTCTCAATACGAGATGGGAGTTGAACAGGTACAAAAACATGAACCAGACCATAATTTATCAAGTTAAACACTATGACGACAACTACCCATTGTTTATTAAAAGCGTGGTAAGTGTAGTTTCCAGTCCATTAAGCTCATTTACGATTGTCATTAAACTGGCTAGGCGCTGACTACTGGAAAAAACAAATTTTCGATTCACACCGTATTTACTAGCCTTTTAAAACAGAGCTTGAGAATAGCAAATACTTCTATCATTGCAAAATATCTCTTTTTTATCAACACAAACTGCCTTTATACCAATAGCTTTACTACTACAATCTTGTAAAAGCAACTTGTTCTGTACTCGTGTATCTTAAACTTGAGGACGCTATAAATGAAAGTACACTCGGGCTCAAGGTTTCATGTTTCAGTTTAAACATTTCAATGCAGTTTTATTTGGTGGCGTACGTGTGCGAACGCTTTGAAAATATCGCGGCACATACGTGGAAGTATTTTATAACACGTATCGAAGAATATGTTAATACAGTCCATGATGACGATGCAGTTTATTTTGTTTTACTTATCTTCAATGTTTTTGAAATATCTTAAGTTTAAGGGGAATTTAAATTACAGTATTTTCACACGGGCTACTGCAATTGATTCCCTGCTGCGTAAATGAATTTAAGTGCACTCCTTCAAATAAAGAAAAATGGCTTTATTAGGTGGCGGGACGTCGTGCGGCGAGTACTGTCTGCTGCCCAATCAATCGAAACGTGATTACCACGACCAGTCTGGCAAGAGTGCAGCGACTAAGAAGAAGAAGAAGAATAAGTATGCATTGTTTATGTCTCACATCGCTATTCAAATCCAAAACTTTGAACCCTATAGTCACAACCGATAAACTTGTTTGAATGAAACGTTTACATTCCAAGTGGTGCAACGAAAAAATATATACAAGGAAAAAGATCTTCGTCTCAGAAATTTCATCGAAAACTCGATTGGGATTCCTACCGCGTTCGCGATACGAGATCGATAAACGAAACGACCCTTGCCTCTTGAAAAAGTAAGATTCACCGCTTTTGCTATTCAGAAAGCGAATCTTTGTCATTGAAAAAGAATACTAGTCGTACTTATGCAAGCGGTTGTGATAAAATGGGATAAAATATGACGGTGGGTGCCGAATGGAATTTTGATGCAGAACGTGAAGTTGTATGTCGTCTAAGATGGGATATTAGGAAGTTTAGCTGTCAATCTCTACCCTTCTAGTACAACTATTTAGGTAATGAGTAGTTGCTGGTTGGTTGTCACCTCAGACCAAATATAACTACTTGGTATTTTTAATCTATGATGACAGCCATACTGCTTTCCTGCAACAGTTTTCCTGCAACAATTACCGAAGTTATATAAGATTTGTTTAATAGAAAAATCTTTAGTCTGATTATTACATCTTTGAAAGGGTGATATTCTGTTCTAGTTGAATGTACGAGTTCATGAGTTGGTGCTCCTTTCATTTGATTCTGGTGTTGTACTGTGAAACGAGATATAATCTCATTTCATGTTCTGCATTCATAGTTTACAGGTTGTTGTTAAGATTATTTAAGAAGAAAATTTCTTTAAAAACAAGCCTTGAAGGGATAACAGCAACGAATTCAATGCAATATGAAATGTACAGGATTTCACGTACAAACATAGACAAGTTAAAAACTCTACTGTAGAAGGCCTGCAATACGAATACAACACTTTTATAAAATAATTTCATGCAAAATTAACTACATCTATCTATAAATAATAAAAAATAAGCAAATGAATAAGCCAATAATTTCTAAGAACATTATGCGGCCAATTATCTAGACGAATGTCCGCGATACGGATCATTCTCTCAATATTGCTGAACAAATTTAACATGAGACAGCCTTATGACTATCTTATCTCTAACTATATTCACTTTTACAATATTTCTACAGTATTTTCAAGTAATGCTTTTCTTTATGTATGTCACAGGTACAGTCAAACGCGAAAAAGCTTCGTAAAAAATATTGCCAAACGAAAAATCCAAAATATATTTTAATTACGGTATGGTCCTATTTTTACTTTTTACAGTGGTAAAAAAACAACGACTATAAAACAAAATCAATAATATCGTTGTTAATTAAATATAACGCAGCTTTTTATACCTAACTTGAACCACTAACACAAAAGATGCATGGCAATCATTGAAATAGGATGCGAATGGGATAAATAAAACGAATAATAAGTGCATTTTTTCGTACATAATAATCTAACAAGCTTTTAAGAAAACTGTACTCTAAAACCGAGCACATAAAGTTCAAATTCAATGACAAGTTCAGATTGCTGTCGACAGGATGGCGCTGTTGTAGGCTTTAATAACTAACAGTGAACAAGTCAAAAGAGCGTGATAAAGAATTTACATTTAATGAAGGAGTACTAAGTGCAGACGCAGACTGTCGGGAATACGTCGGGTGTATTTGCATTTTTATGAAAACTTCCATGACAAAACCGGCCGCGTCATACAAAAAGAATATACCTTCACATTTTGTGTAAAAAAAAAGTTTTCTTGATACAAGGTTTATGTTTGTTTCATTTGCACCTTAGAAGGGTGATGGTCTATGATGGTGCATTCGTTGAACGTTTTATGAACGTAGATTCAAGAATCGAACAGAAACTGCTACTTGGCAGTGTGCCAATCAACCGTTTTCACATATGTAATTGTATATATATAGTGCAAATGCATGTGTCGAGTGACTGATTGATGAATTTATTGAGTGTAAATAGCTATTGTTTTATAAAATTTTATTTTTCTTACACATAACAATAGCAAAAATCAGCACAAACAACACTACTATCACGTAAGTATGGTAACGTTTCTTCAAACGTTAGATAAAACTTTCGGAAAATATTTTTTAAATATTCTTTGCAAAAACTATAATTTTATGTTTATATATTAAGCGAATGGAAAAAGAACTTACTTTGAAAGACGATAAGTTAGCGTACGCAACTACAAAATCAGGCCTGCTACGACGTAGCAGCGTAGCGGTTTAATCTGAGCCAACACTTAAAACTGTTCGTTTAATTTGCAACAATGGATTTCACAAAGCTCTTGTTCACGTACCTACGGGACTAACTAACTCAGTCTGAATTCGTTAAACGTTAGGTAACCAGATTGTAACTTAAATCCAGTTAACGTGCCCCGGCAATTAACTGGCAGGTGAGGACGTGTGGCAAATAAGCCCACTGAATAATGTTAGCTTAAAGAAACCCTGCACAAGTGTACTGATTGTTGTGTGACTCAAGATTATGTATATAACCTTCATGCTATGTTTTCTAGAGGGATTGAAAGAAATGTAATTTTCCCTACCAATTTAATGGCGGTAGTCAATAAAATCAAAAGGTTAAATTTCTGCGTCTGCAAAGTTCGGGCAAAAAAAATTAATGCAACGTTTTTAAAAATTAAATAACATTAGTAGTACTGAGTAACCTTTTAAAGCGTTGTCATAGTTCTACGAGATCGCTAAATATACTGGACATAAAGACTCGTCTCGATAACATGCACCTATCTATCGAATTGTAGGTATGTAACATATTTACATTACAGGGAATATCAGATTGATGATATATGATAACAGATTAGGGATCAAGAACCCTTGAATTCAGTTGCAATATTGCTGTAAACCTACACCTGGTAGCAGCACATTAAGTTAGGTTTACTCATAAGTGGCAAGCTGAGATAGTTTGACTGGTAAAGTTAGCGCGTTTGCCGCTGCAAGACCCAAGTTCTGGGATGTGTGACCTCTTTATGCCACGATCCATCAGTTGTGTCTCAAGAATTACGAATATCTTTTACTGTCCTTGCTTTCATTGAACCATGAAAGCATATTTATTGGGTTTTCTTTAACATACAGAGGTGTTTATGCATTGTTGCTGGAAAATACTGCATTTATAATTCTTCCAGGAAAAATTACAGCGCGCCTAATGTTTTCTGGCGTAATAAGACTAGCAACCTCAGAAGGAAACTCTCGGTACTTTGGTTCAGCTACAAGTCAATTTAACTATAAGTAACTCTTACTTTGTTGTAGCCTCACAAGTCAATTAGATTGCTATAACAAACCCGCGATTGAGTTTACATTATATTTAAAGAAAATACTCCTGCATAGAGCTAATCCTCATCTTAGTAATCCAAAGCGAATTATATAAACCTGTTTTTAAGACCCAAATGTTTTGATGATGTAGGCTAGAATAAAATTTTCATAGCGTCATCCGCTAAGGTGGAATAAGGAACTCGTAAAAGTCACATAATTTTAATCCACGAAGATTTTACTGCGACAAAGAGCAAAATAAGCATAGCAACCCCATTTTATGCACCCATAAACTTTAAATGATAGTATGTTATCTTTATTTTAATGAAAACATGTTAAAACATTTTACGAGTATACGCTAAAGGCAAAATTTTGGTAATAAGAGAGTTGATATACTCATAAACTGAATTTATTATGATAACAGATATCAATAAATAAAATAAATATTCAAGTCTTTAATAATACTTTGATGTTGTAACATAAAGCCTATTTGCATAGAATATCCGATGAAAATGGCTTGATTATATTCATTACTATCTACCATTTATCTTATTTAAAAAAAACAAACAAATTACCGGATGCATCGACAAGTCAAATGGTTTTAAATGTAAAGGTAGGCGATGTGTTCTCTGTTATAAGGACAATCACATTTCACTGCTCATCATTAGTTTCATGTAATTGTAACGATATTATTGCCATCACTGACTGTAATAAAAAAAAATTAACGGTCCGTTTCGCAAACATGTAATATTACATACACAAACACTAAGACTCGGGACAAAATATATCTGCCGATGGCAAAAATCGTACGGGAATCGAACCCACAACCCTTAGCGCAGCAGTCTAATCGCTTAGTCACTGCACCAATCGGGTCGTCACCAATTATTCTGTTTTGTACTCTCAACTTACATTCCCAACACCAAACACCAAAAAAGAAACTATATTCTTAGACCTTGCCCCACTATAAAAATGTCTTAAATATATGTATATCGAAGCGTTGATGTTGATACCTAATACAATACCTACTATACGTTGACGTAATGGAAATGGTAAGTGCTTTTATGTAACATAATCCATTTATCAGGTAAAGTCACGCGCCATCAAGCTGTGATTAGGTATCACATTATGGTATTCTACAGCCTGTATTGTGGCTAATTGACTATGCTACTGTGATTATAGCTTGGAAATTAATTATCAATACCAATTAGAAGCGTCAGGGGAAAACATCGATTTTTAGCAGCTACACATAAAACATTACATCAAGCTTGTGTTTCCGAAGGAGTAGGCAGAGGTGTACCTATAGTACCTTCACCCACGTTTCGCGAGGTATGTCAATGTAAAAGGTAGTAGGGGGCGAGTCTATTGCCATCAACCGAGCTCAAATCTAGACTACGCGCTGACACTGAAAATTACCTCATGTAATAAGACTTTGCCCGACTCAGGATTCGAACCTAGCATTGCTGGAATATTGATTTATTGCCATGATTTGTTGTCGTAATCGTGATTTTCATTTTACATTTTATTTTCAATAAGCGCAAATAAGCGCATGGATGAAAAGATAATTATTTACTCAAGACTATAAATCTAAGACAAATGCAATGCCAAAATTATTTGACAGCCGTAAAT
Organism: Abrostola tripartita; assembly: GCA_905340225.1. NCBI lineage: Eukaryota > Metazoa > Arthropoda > Insecta > Lepidoptera > Noctuidae > Abrostola > Abrostola tripartita. The sequence goes on from HG996494.1 coordinate 7,667,373, forward strand.
CAAGTGAAATATAACACCAAAATCATGTTATAATAATATAAGGTGGGCACTACGACGACGTAGTGATCCAGGATGGATAGTTCACTAACAAATGTTTAAAGAAAGCTATAATTATTAAGTGACAAATACCATAATGTTCAAAATATACCCGTTCCTTTTGTTAAATTAGTGACTCAATTAAACTCGACATTACCGGCATACTATATTAGTAATAATAGCTCATCGTTCCCAATGATCACTGGTGCATGGCGTGTGGCGTCGAACGGATTACAAGCGGTCAACGGATAATTTGAGGGGCAATATCCGCACTATTCCCGCTAGTGCGGATAATGCGGATACGGATAACCGACGGACTTACTTACCCGGTTATATAGTTGTGATTGATGTGAGTTCGCACGGGTGAACGTCGTCGGGTAGTTTTAGATTTTTGTTTAAGATTATACCTTTATATACCTACTATTAATTTGTACGCTTAGTTTTTGGTTTAGTGCCGTTTATTGTGTTTGGTAATTAGATATAATAATTATCATTTTACCAGTTTTTCCATTAGAGAAAATATTTAGTTATCAAGGTTTTTAAATCTGCCGCAAATCTGATTAAAAACTATTTAGATATTTTCAAGTTCTTTCAAAGCATTAGTCGCTAGGGTCAATGAAAAGACCTAAGTTCTAAGTTGTCATCTAAACACATTCTGCTTTCAGTTCAATCCTTTCTCATGTTTTAACATCGAAGTCTTCTTTCTTAAAATAATATAACTTCAAACTATTCGTTCTTTTAGATGTTAAAACAATATTGTAACCAACCCTCCAATTTAATATCTGTGTGCCATGAGCAGAAATCGGTGACGCATGCTCATCTGTCTGCGAAAAAATATACCGAATAACTAGGGACCTATGCTGGAAGCCATAATTGAAAAATGTAAGAACTAATGTAATTAAAATGGTATTTTGGTCCGTATTAATTCTGGCATGATATTTTGTTGAATCTGGCAGCTATAGTACGGTATACGAATAGTTTATGATACATATTTTGTCGTTTTAATTTTTTTATTAAGTTATAACCTTTATAAACCCATCCACACCTATTTTTACCAATTGTGTATTCAAAGTATGTAAAGAGAAATTGTTCAGTTATTAAGTTATGTAATTATGTCTCTTATGGCAGACACTACAACAAGGTACCTAAGTGTTTTTGGGTTGCCTGAGCCTGGTATCATTATCATTCACAATCCGAACCCACTACAGTTTAGTATCTTTAAGCATATATCTTTCTTTACATTAAATAACTAGGTGCTAATCGCTTTTAGGTTAGTAACTTCTTTATTTTCTTGTACTACATTCATACAAAATTAAGACCAACTTTTTCAATCAGCAATCCCGAGTAAAATAATATAAGTTTTGTATGGAATATCGAAACGGTAGTTGTTCTATCGCAGCTTGGTGTATAGCTTATTGTTTTGCTAGTGCATTGAGCAAATTGAATTTTACCAATCCACAAGATTACGTTTGAAGTAGCTTTGTACGGATAACAGTACGGGACATAGTATCGACTTTTAATAAAAACAAATTCCGTTTTAAATGAAATCAGGCCTTTTTATTGGGTCTTATACAGTTTAAGTGGGGTCCTCTAAATTGGGTATCTTATTTGCGAAACTTTTTTTACCTGTTTTCTTTGAAAGGTAATTTGAAATTCTAAAGCGGTTTTGCCTGTGGATAAATTTTAGATCGGTGAAAAGATGTGGTGTTCTTGCTAGATTGTTTAATCCAAGACAAATACTAAATCAATTGGTGTTGGTGGTAGGGTTGAGAGGCAAGAATTATGTTTGTATGTATGTTGTACATACCAGTCCTTAGCTTACAATTTGAAGGCCAAATATCTTGAAGTTGATTATATTTGTTAACATTGTCACAATGTGTAAATCTAGACATAAAATGTACCTTTAAAATAATTTGGAGAGGTCAGGAATAAATGGGAGAATGTGAAGAGATTGAATGAGGCGTGAAGGGTATGTCGGGCTCGTAGCAAGTGGAAATCCGAGGTCTTAGCCTACGTGCTCCGTGCTCTCGACAGGTGGTTGGGTGTCCAACCAACTTGCCTAATTATGTAGATACCCTAAATATTGTACTAGTTAGCTATTTTAAATGTTAAATTAAATATAATTAATTACATTTTAATTTAAAACAATAAATATTACTGCACTAAAATGCCTTTAACATTTTTCACTAACCTCACTCAAAACCTTTTTAATCCAAGCATTCGATTCTCTCAGCGAGTTTAGTTTCAGATCGCCGTATAATGTTAGTAAGACTTCAAACTTATACCGTTCCGGTCTTATCTGACGTACACTGGTTTGCAGGGGAACTAGTTTCGAATAATTTCTCTTTTATATTATAATAGATAAGCTAACGTGTATCGGGTAACGCCTGTGGAGGAAATTTCGTTGTGAAACTTTAACTAAAAGGTTTTATAAACTTTGCGGTTGAATGCCGTGGGTCCACACCCTGTAGAAGAATAGAGCCTGAGTTAGATATCGGTTTTTTGAAACTAAGTTAGACGTGCCAGGATTCTCTTCCTTGTATTCTTTGAAACATTTCTTCCTTAGCCATTTCCTAAGTCAAAGTAATTTACTTTAGTTTTAAAAGCATCGCGGCGAGTTAGATTGAAGTCGTTACGGAAAAGTTATTATAATTTTGGCACGCAGGTTGCGGTCATGATGAATATTATATTAGCATACTGAATGAATAAGTCGTGGCATTGCTACAAAGATGAAGAATTGCTTCAAGACAGTATATACCCAGATCATCATGCTTCATCATAATCTCATTCATAAACTCCTTCATATAGGGTTAAATTATGGATATAGGTACTTGCTAAATCATACTAAACTCACCTATTGTTATGTAGGTCTTATTTTGACAGAATGTAAAAGTACAAATTGCATACAATCATGGAAAAATACTTAAAGGTAATCTTTCTGAAAACCTATTCGTAAAATATGTAGAACGTTCAGATAGAGCAGAATATCAAAATAAAAAATTGCAAAACGATAAAATAATGATGCTGGATTATGATGCTCTTCGTGCAGTTGCAACTTCAAAATTCCAGATAGTGTAAAGACACGTTCGGTTGAGGAAACGGGCATCGCAACCTCCCCTTATCTTAACCGCAAGCGAATACGGGCAACTGAGCATAACTGTGTGCATACTAAGCTCCACGCTTATTTTGCTCGTTTATGCATTTCCGTGTACGTTCCGCAGTTTCTTAACGGTTTTATTTATGGAATTTTATATTCGGAATCCCGTGTTTATTAATGTAAAATACCGTTAAAATAACAAGAACACGGATTTTATATTTAGAATTATTTTAAAAAGAGATTTTAGCGCAACCTTTTTGCATCTGCTTATATGAGTATTGCACCTGTGACCTTAGTACCTAGAGATCGTCTTACGTACAATTTTGCGGTCGACAGCTGCATTTGCATGTACATGCATACTTAAACATGCGGGAATACAGAGAAAGGGCGGGGAATTTCCATTCGGATGACCTTTGATGAACTTTACCTTTTTAAAAAATACACTGCATGTGGTTGTTCTGTCTCAGCTAGGTACTCTTGAGTACATACTAATGTGGATTTACATAAACATATTTGGGAATGTTTTTCGAGAAAACTGCATTTAAATTTAACGTAAAAATTACGGCATAACATGTCAACCAATTCCTTAGTATGTAAGTAAATTAAACTTGATACTATATTAAATTAAATATCAATAACACGCTTGAGAGAGCCGCGCTAGTCCCCGGTGTAACTATGTAATTAATAAGGTTTGAATACTTGATTTAACTATTAAATTGAATGTTCATAATTCTAATAGTTACAGTTTAGAATTAACTTAAGATCGCGGTCCTTACTATTACGTTAAATCTTAATCAAATTGCCGAGAAAACGTTTCGAATTCTGAAGAGATCAGGAACATAACGAGCCTTTTTCATACATATGTTACATTCAATCAACGCAAGTTACCCAAATTCATCAAGCTTTTAATAAATAGATAGATGTAATACTAACTCAACAAGACGCACGTAGCATGAGCATTACCTCGTTACATAAATGTTGATGGGTGTAACGTTTGCTATCAACAAACCTGACATGACCAGTTTATTTTACTTATACTCACTCTCAGAGTACCCTATCTATACCGACTATCTGAAATAGCAAACAAGAATTATTCGTACACATTTAATTTTAATTTCGCGCCTACCTAACAAACGAGCGTCCGGCGAAGTGTTTACACAGAACTGTGCAAACACGACAATATTGCTTAAGGGCCATAAATAATAATACAATTAGGCTGAGCTACTGGCACCCGTGGGACTTGATTTATTACCAACTGCGCATAATTTGTGACTACCCAAAGGTCACTTGATTATTTACAAGAATAATATAAATATGAATTATTGTCGTCTTGATAATTTTTGAGCGTGGTTTATTAGTCATGTGGGATCGAAAAAAAAATGCGCGAATTAAATGGATTCGTATAAGTTTTATTTAGCTTTCTAAAGAGACACTTTCTGTATGGTAGCTAGATACAAAACCGCTTCTCTGAAAATAGAATAGCTTTCAGAATTTTTCTTTTAATTTTATTTACCTCAAACGGAACCAAGCTTCGTCGTGCTTCGTTGCATTTGAACAATCCAATTATCCTTTGGGAAGTTAAATAGATCTTGACGATAGTATTTTAGAAACGTTTCGGGATCAATAAAAATGTAAATTACTTAAAACTAAGTCGCTGTGAAATTAATACACATATCGAACTAGAAGCGAGTTAAGTACCTCAATGATTGTCTACCTCAATAAAAATAGTTTGGCCACCTTAAATATATTAAAATTTTAATTAAAATAATTCGTAGACACTTCATTAATAGGTATTATTTCATTAGCATTGTTTCTTTCTTATTAGTCCCACAATCCAAATTATACGAGGGTTGGCGTTAAAGGGACGCGTATATCGCACCGTAAATTGCCTACAATAAAATCGTAACATTGTCTTTGAAGTTAAATTGCTGGATGTGGCGTACTTTATGTAATGTGTTAAAAAACAAATTTTGTCGAAATATGCACCTAAATAAAGTGTAAAAATATAATCAGTTGTTATATTAGACTACTGTGTATAAATATCATTTTTGTGTGCCATCGGCATCTAAATAACACACGTAAGTAAATAAAGGGGTGATTTCAACACAGTTTATCAAAACGTCAAATTTATTCTACTGATAATAATTATGATGATGACTGAAAAATCAGCCCTTAGGCATCAAACCAAGCAATCATAATATTTCTACATAACTTGTACCTATAGTTTGAACATCATTAATTGCTAGATAATTTGTGTAAGTATGTGTGGATAAAAGAAAACACCATAAAAAAATTCAAATAATAAGGATAAGAATGTTATCTCATCGATAATTTAAATTACCGCATCTAGTAAACATTATAAAAACGTAATAGCTCCCGCTGAACAAGCAAAAGGGAAATAAGGCAGAAACGGTGGGGGTAGGGGCCAATGTAATTAATGCTTACGTTTAATTGTAGCCCAAATTGGAGAAGACGGACCCTTACAGATGTGAAACGAGTCGCAATGAAAAATAAAGCGGATGATATTGTACTGGTTTTGGGCGTAAAATTGGCTGATCGTCTTTAGGGTTCCATTATAAAACTACTTATAAACCTACACTTATCTTAATTTTATTGAAGTGCTTCAATATTTTATTTTTTTCGTTTGTAGTGCATTCAGTACAAGTTTATATGGTAGACTACCTCGTATCTAGTGGATGCAAAGCGCGACTGCTGAGCGCGATGTTTTGAGGTTGGTTCCTGAGTCGGGTTAAGTGTTATTTGATTAGATAATTTTCAATGACAGGATAGGGTCTGGATTTGTGTCCAGTAAATGGATAGGGACTAACCTTTTTTTATATTGGGACTTAAATAAAGCATGTCATATTAGTCTTTGCTAATTAGTAGCATAATCTTTTATAATATAATTTACAGTCTTTACTCAAAAATAAACCATATCCTCGGCATACTTTCTACCTTTATCAGACTATTTGTACAATATATTATACTACTTAGTTCTGTTTGTTGCTCCGCCCACGTAGAATAAGTTCACGGTATGCGCCTGGGAATCTCTCCGGTCTACCGGTATTAAATTTCCTATGTTCTTCGTGACACAAGCTTGCTGTATATAAAATATTACGGAAATAGGTGGCGCAGCAGCTGAGCCAAGTGAAAATGTATTTTGCATTCATAATATTAGTTATGTGTTGCGGTGGCTCGGAGGTAAGTAACTATGTAGGACTGTAGGTATACAATGTAGTCTGAACAAAAATATAAATCTGGAAAACCAATATCGTCTCCTCTAGTGTCTAGTTATTTTAAGCAAACATTCAGAGTGAGATAATTTATAATACGTACGTAACTTGTTTTGACTTAATTTTTATTTATTAGAAAATTTATTTAGTGCAAGTAGATTGCCTCTATACGACGTACGTTGCTTCCATCCTTGCTGGCTGGTCAAGCTCTATATTTTGGCCTGACCTATTTTCATGAGACAATGAACGCATATTATAGTTACTGCTGAAGATTTCTTTCAAGGAGGTCAACGATGTGCTTCGTTAGCTAAGGACTTCGGACGATTCGTACAACTTAAAAAAAATTACATACTACTACTACAGGTTGTACTATAACACATAAAATATTGTAGGTAGTAAAATTCAATGTATTGAATAATAAAACAGCATTCATACGAGAAAAAACGAAAAAGTTCCATCGCGATATATATTTTTCGCAAAAATCAAATTGAATTTTAACATTCATATCCGAATGCCTCATCCCAAAGTAAGTGACAAACCCGGAAACTTGTTAAACATTAATATTTTTAATCTTCTAACGCCGCGAAGTGGAAGATAATTCATAAATATACACCACAATTTAAATACAGAAATTCCTTCAGAATAAGTCGCGGTGTAGTCCAAAGAGAATACTGAGCAATGATAAGTAACTTTACCTCGGAATCTGAATATAAATGCTAATGCCGTCTGATCCATACTTTCAATCTTAACGCTTCTTTTGAGAGATTATTATAATTTTGTCAGAATCCTTTAAGCTACGCCGAGGTTTCATAGTTTGCAGGAAATTATGTATGAAAATATGATTCTGGTATATATTTCGATATTATATAAATTATTTAAATAATTGTTTTTGATACGTGTCTTTCTACTTAATTAATAGTATGACACATTAAATTAATATTGCCATCATTACTTGTTACATAACACAACATATTATGCAGTATGATCAATGGATCATTTATCACTATTTTGGGTGACGAAACCATAAAGCTTAACTTAAATAAGTCATCATAAATACAATGTTATGTGTATTAAATGAAATTGAGGATTATAAAATCTTATAATAAATCTTTCTAAAATCAACACCTTTGTATTCTAGACGTAACCTCGGCCATACGTTCTATTCTTTACTTTAAATGAAAAGTTTTGCTTTCTTTCACTCTTCGAGAATTCCATCAAACTTTCGAGTTGACTAATAGTCGTTTTTCACACGAGACAGAGCGATAACGTTTTATAGCGACGCAGAGTAATAGCTTACATGTGATCAAGTTTAAATGAATAAGAAAAAAATAATAAATGAACCAAGCGTCACCTAAGAGATTCGAAAAAGTCGTTACTCTGATAAACTGCTACCCTCAGATTTGCTTCTCTTCTCCCGTTTTGTGACAAATTGATATATCCGGAGTGAGATGTTTGAAAAAGATTTTTGCTTATGATTGATGGACCTAATCACGTAAATACATACTGGAATATTAATATGTGACATTGTAATTGATTGACAGTCATTATCTCATTCTAAATATCGCCTCTTATTGTAAATATCATACAGAACTTAGAAACAGCATCGTTGGTTTAGTGATCGCTAAGCGCGACTTAGTGTGAGTTGCACTAACAACTTTGATATATTGGTTAGCGTTAAATATGGCCGCTTGTATGAGAATTTCCTACACACTTAGCTTTAACGTACGGACTTAACGATAACAGACGATTGGTACAATCCACCCTAAGTGTAAGATCCTGGGTTCTGGGTATAAAATAGGCTCGTTATTTTATTTATTTTTAAGTTATTTTACGTGATTGTAGAACGACGAAATTTGGGTGATATAAACACCTTACCGGTGAACTCCTCGGCCTACTCCTTCAGGTAGGTATTACAGGAGTTGATCTATGTATAAATGTACTTAAAGTAGGATTAGGCGTGTTTTATGTAGATAGAAACATTCTGCTATTAGGTTGTAATTGAATTAGCTAGGTACCCTATTAAGTAGAATGTAAATCAGATTCCAACTACCTAAACCAAATCACCTTAGTCGAGTCGAGCTTTACTTTATATTTAAGTAAAGCTAACTTGACTAAAGTGATTTCTTCTGATTCTGCAGTCAAAATCTATTACATAAGCAATTAAATATGTACCTACTTAAGTGACGCAGCACCAGGAATGGTTTATCCTAACCAGACTTGTATACAGCTTATAATATTTAGCCAAAAATGGTCATGATAATTTAATAATTAAGACGTTTCAATAATAATGTAGGAGATCCTTCCTAGACTAGAAAAAAAGTAGATCGTTATTATCAGTCGTGTGAAAAATCGTATTTATTATAGTAGTATTCACCAAAATATATAAGTTTGTCAATGCAGTAAAAAAAGCTGGAGTCTTTCCGTTACGACTTCCCATTTTCTTTCTTTGGAAATAGCGTATTATTTTGTAAAAACCAAACCAAATATATGATAAAAAGTACGAGATTCAAGATTGGTAAAGAAAATGAAGAGATAGTATCTAATCTACCAAAAAGTCTTAACAATATTACGTGCCTCTCATTGTAATGGTGTTAAAGTATTTTAAATAACGATTTCACAGAAAGCAGTGCTTTCATAACATAAATGCACGCTATTTTCATAATACTTAGGTACATACAATACAGTAACTAAAATTCTTATGCCACATCACTGTAAAAAATGTAATCATGGTAAATTAATATTTTACGAATACTTTTAGTCGTCAATATTTGTTATACAAAATTAAAACTTATAAGTATAAATATGTACCTACATACGTGTAACCAATATTACGCATATTTTATATGCTAATATTAATAATAGCTCAGTAATATTTATAGAAAAGGCAGTAAATATTTGCCCACATTTTCTGTACATAAATATTCCATCAAAAGGTCAAGGGACTCGCCGGAAATATAATAATATTGAACCTACCCTAACAATAACCTTGGGGGGTACTATGAATATAGCTTACATTCAATAACTATGCTAACTTAGACTACCTCGTTGGTCTAGTGGTCGCAATGCGCGAGTGCTGACTATGAGGTCCTGGGTTCGAATCCCGGGTCGGGCAAAAAGTGTTATTGGATTGTTTTGATTAGGTAATTCTCAATAGCAGCACGGAGTTTGGATTTGACAATAAGCTCGCCCCCAATAGCATAACTGGCGAAATGTGGGTGTATTACTATAAGTATACCTCTGCCTACCCCTTTGGGGAGTACAGGCGTTATGTTATACCTTACGTTACTGATCTTCCTATAATAATAAAGTTAAAATAGATTTCATCAAGTTGGCTTTTCAACAACTGCAGTGTGAGCTAAATTATTGAACTACATTTCCTGAAAGGAAATTAGTTTATAATGTTTTGCTTGTATTTTTCTATTGTTATCTACTACTCCATTCACTTATTGTTCACAAAAATTTTCTAATAACTTAACATAGTGATATAATTTCATTTCGTTATCAACACCAAACAAACACATTGACGCGATCGCTGAACCGTTAAGATATGAGACAAATTCACCCATTGATGTGGTTTCGTATAGTACAATATCTTACAACCGTGTAAGTAGATACATATTGCTGTGCTAACAGTGCCTATATTAGTTCATAAACTGTACGGGTACACAATGTATAATGTATTTTCGTGTGTGCAGTGAATATAACCAGTACATAACTTAGTTCAGATTAGTTTACAGTAATTAACTTCAGGGAGCTGTCAACATGGTTAAAACTAGTAACTTCGCTTAATAGATGGTACCTAAAATTTAAACTTAAAGTTACAATATAGTTACTGGTTTTGTTTGTTTGTAAGTAATCAATATTTCAAGTGTCTAGCTACAAGTATAGCTAAGTTTACTAAGAAAATCGAGTAACAAATTTAAATTAAGTATAACCTTTTCAGCAAGTGTTACTACAAAATATAGTATATGACGACCTCATAGGCGCAGTGACTGGATTGGATTGCTGCGCTAAGAATTGCGGGTTTGATCCGCACGGGGCAAAAAATTGTATGAACACGCAGATGTTTGTCCCGAGTCTGGGTTTTTGTGTATGTGATATTTCATATTTGTGAAACGCACCAACGATACAGGAGAAATTACTAGGGTGGAGCGTCTTTAAAAAAAATACCTATGAAGTTTGTTGAGGATGTTTCGTCTACAAAAGTTTAAGCGTAAAAGCATTAAACAGCAAAGCGTTAATGAACTAGAGAAACCTACACTGCTAAATTATTACTGAGTGTTGCTTTGTTATAATTAAATATCGAGTTATATAATAACACATTTGTATGTATATACAACAGTATAGACAGTACATAAGTCTGGGACTATTAAAAGCAGGCGAGCGTCGTTTCGCGGGGCGTTTATTCCTCCGATGCTATAGAGAACTGTAATTAATTGTTCAGACTGGCTCATTTATTGTATATTTAATTGTAAATGCAATTATACTGTGGGCTAATGGTATTTTTACAAGAGAGGGTCTACAATGAATTCACCCATCTAAACAAGGCTTTATTTTATGGGCCCTGTGTTTAATGTTTTCTTTTTTTTAATTACTAGGTATAGGTCACCAACAAACTCTAGTGAAATAGTTTGTTGTGTAAAATGTATGTCTTTATTAAACCTTTTTAGTCTTTAGAAGCGCACCGAAATTAAATACCAAAAATTGGTCTATTAGGTTCTTACATCATTTTGTAGGTACTATTTTTAGGTAACACTGTAAGTATGTATGCGAGTACTTTGTTTTCCACGACTCAATTTCGTTCCACGAATACAATTCACAACTTAACTTTCACACCGTATTTAATATTCAAAAGTAATAAACTGAAACATTGATTAAACGAATGGCAACAAAAGGACCCAATAACCATTATCATGATTTTATGAAATTGGAATATTTGATCACCCAAACGTGACGTTGACGCAAGAATATTAAATAGTACTAACATTTTTCTTTATATTTCAGGCGACAATTGTTATAGAAACTATTTTAACATTAACAGTATGAATTGATAAAGGAAATTTGAAAAATGATGGACACGAGCGGGACTTGATCCCACGACCTTCGCCGCTTAGCTTAGCATGGGCAACATGCTAAAATGGCACCAAAAGTCATAAAAATTTGGGTTGGTATTATCGTTTCAGTGATTTATAGCTGTAAAGATATAACACTGAGTTGGTAATCATAGATTCTAACAGATAATACCTGACGTCACCCTTAAGACGTAAAAACTAAAAGGGAACTTGAAATTCGATGGATGCGAGGAGTGACACGGTGGCTCAGTTGGTTAAAGCAGCGCTACGGTTCGGCGAAGGTCGCGGTTTCAAGTCCCGCTTGTGTCCATCATTTTTCAAATTACCTTTATCAATTTAGATTCAAGCTTAGCATAGGCAACATGCTTAAATGGCACCAAAAGTCATATTAACAGTATGAATTTCTCATGCACTAAAACCTAGACTCTAAAGATTGTCTGTAATATCCGATTTGAGGCTGCTATTCAGACAAATAAAATGCCGCAATGCATTTCGTAACAACGTTTGCCCCGTAGGTTTTGATATGAAAATTACATCATTAGAAATCAAAACATAATGCATAACAACAGTTTAAACCTGTTACCTATGTTTTAACCGACTTATTGGAAACATACAGAAAGTGTAATTGCGTGTTAACAAATTGAAAAGAAACACTATTCATACAATACAATCAAATGTACTTCACCTGTACGCTTGGGTATAAACAAGGTATTCGGGTTTACCCTGAATTTGTCAATTTCATTCCACACGACGCTTACTCGTAAGAAATGCTTAAGGAATAATGATGGCATCTGTTAAGGTAAATAGAATACGAACTGTATCCGTCCGGGATTCACAGTACACCTCTTTCTATAAACCTCACACGACATATTTGTTTATGATGTAGTGTCGTATATCTAAGCTTCGAAAGTGTCAATTTGAACTTTATTACAAAAGCATTAGGTTCAAGTTCTTTTGTGTCTTTCCCAACAGATACAATCAGTTTTTATTAAACGTATGTGTTACTGTGAAGCTTTATTACAATTTAAGCGATGTAACAAATTGTAAAACGTGCTAACGCGAATTCTGTGCACGTCTGTACTTTGTTTAGTAGGTACCTTCTTTCATCCTTTTCGTAGTACTTATCTGACATGACGCCCTTAAAGTTGTAACAAAAAGAACTTGTTAAAATTACTTTCCTGTTTCGTTTTCATCTTTTATTTATACAGCAATTACAGTTAAACAGAAAGGTACTACTTAGATAATATGAATGTCAGAACATACATGAAGTAAACATTTTAAAATTGTTACTTATTATTAGCTAGGTGTTCCTAATTAATAATGAAAAGTTTAGTCAACCGGTGCTGACCGTGCTGTGCTTATGGCAGACATCAAAAAACTTGAAAATAGAAACCTAACCTAACCCAAAAATAGTAAGCTTATCACCTCATAAGTATGAACAGTGAACTATTTATTATTTATTTAATTTACATGGAAGACTTACAGCTAAAATTAACAGAATAGTAAGAGTAATTAAATCTGAGAGCCAATTAAAAGTCTTCACGACTAAATATAGAGTTAAAACACTAACCGTGAACTTGCAACAATGATTAAGTATTTGCACTGAAATAAACCGTCAGGCCATCGCTGTAAACATAGGTAGTATCATTAAAGTGACAGTAACAATGATATTCTATGCTCATACACAATTGTCTACCATGAATTGCTGCTAGAAACTCAAATTAACCTTTGACAATTTTAAGGCTGATAACGATTTTTTGACGGTATATTAAAATTGAATTTTGATAGATAAAAGTTCGGAGCTATCAATGTCATTTTTTAGAATTTTTAAAAGAAATGTACAGTCGTAATGTACTATTATTAATGGTTATCAATTTTACCTCTATATTGTCACTCTGTTGCACACATACATATAAGTTCTTCCCTCTTCCAAAATTAGGACTATGATATCACAAAACATCAACAAAAATTGACCTCCTTTTGAACCTTTGCCGAATTCCGTCGCATCCAAAGTGCCCCATGGGCATATTTTAATATTACATTTTATAACAAAACCCGCTCAACCGTAGTACATTCAAGATGCAAATCCCCTTAGGAAAGTATTAGGAAAATATAAAGAGACTGATAAATCTCGCGTTGAGTCCCCAGAGTGTCCGACGTAGCGCGATATTTCACGGTATTTTAACAAATTTAACGAGCTACCATATTTACTTCAAGGAACCTCCTTTCGGATACATTACGTTTATTCATAACCCTTAATATTCCTCATCGGGACATGCTGCTTCGATATGTGACTTAGAAAGGATAAGAATTGGGAAACTTTTGTTCTTAGTTTCGCGAGTAAGTTTAGTAGGGTTAAGAATTTTTTTTAATGTCACTAGATCTAGTACCTGAAAGGTTATACAGTACTTACTTACGTCTGAGCGATGCAAATAGCGTTTTAGGTTTCTAGAAAGTAAAGTTTGTGCAACTGCATATATTTAGGATAACCTTCTAAATTTTCGATGAAAACTACTTTCTAAACGGAGCAGCTTTATATTCACACACGACAATTATTATTCGTGGAAGTATACTAAAATATTTAATACTATGTAGCCGAGCCAGCTTCACTGTTATTACTAAAAATATACTTAGGTAGGTATATTGTACCTATTACTTGTAACTTACAGGTATAAAGTAATAGCATCATTAAGACGCACTACCTTAACCACGAAGCTTTCAAAGATATTGATAACTGATCATTTATTAATTTCATCCATTATCCTGTGTAGGTATGCCCAATTACCAATCACTGAGCCTGTCTACAGAAAATATATCACGTAAGATGAAAATCCTGGCGGCTTAGTGATACACATGACAGATTTGTATGCACAAGGTAGCAGGTTCAAACCCAGGCAAATATCAACGTGATGTTTTTAATGTCATATTATATTCTTAAATATTTTAAGTCACCACTGACTAACGGTGACGGGAAACGAGAAACCAGGATTGAATTATCTGAAATCGCCAACCCGCAGTGAGCTAGCGTGGTCTATCAGTCTATAAGAGAAGAGGCCTTGCAAAGGGAGAGTTATATGCTGTTATAAGATAAAGTGCGCAAGCTATCCCCGAATACATACGGGCTATTTTCGACACAACAATTTATTTTTCTTAAATTTAATAAAGAAAAAGTGTTAACAAGGATTCAAACAAATTGCATTAGAAACATAAAGTGTACACTGTAGGTACTGTAAATTGTAAAAACAACAATATTTTACTTCAGTGATAATAAAAAGTTCAACGATTCAGACACTGAACTTGCTGTGAACTTTGAACTATTGCAGCGAAATTAATTTCGACGTTGGAATAAATACATTTATTATTACTTTGAGTATAAATATTAAGATTTGTTTTAATATTTTAGTAGCTCGTTTGTATTTTCATGAATCGTTTAATTAGAAAAGTTTTTGAACCAACAATCATGTTATGATTCTGTTAATAATGCACAGAGAGTGTTTTTAGGTTTCGTATTTAATTTTGGTTTGAAAAATAATTGTACAACTAAATTGTGGTGCTTTTAATTAGTAACATTTATATATAATTACATAGGTATGCGTCAAAATTACAAAAAAAGAATATGGCGTGGCCTTTTACACTGTTAATAAAAATAAAATTAGTATAAAATAGTAATAGTTTGGGGTTATTAAATCTTTGGGAAACTCTGAAAAACTTTACTTTCGACGCTTAGGTAATATATCACTATTGTCACCGTACTTAATGCTTTACTATTATACAATACTAACGCGAAATCTTGACAATATCGTCTGTACTTTGTGACGAGGGGGAGAAAATAGAATTTAAACAGACATGTGAATCTTACATTTAATAATTATTGACTATTCAAATGAAGTTTACGATACTTTAAAATATGAATGACACTTTTTTAACCAATTTAATATACCAATTCATACGTTTTAATATATTTTATTCAATAAACATTATAATACTATAGTATTACATCTGTTACACAAATTAAGCCGCGGTTGACCTATCTAGCTCGAATATCTTGCCTTTATTAAATCTACAGTAGTATCTTCTCAGTCAATTAACTCCATAGAACGTCCATTTATAACAACGATGGCCACAAAATCTGGTCAGACAACTTGGTCAAGGCCTCCATCTAATACACGAAACTACTACTAACTACGAGTACTAAAACGGAATTGTCCAGTAATACAAAACCCTAATATACTTTCATTGTCCATAACTGACCTAACATTTCCCCAATAAACAGATGTAATAAAGAATATTTCCCAAAACAGCAAGTCATAAAGCAAAAACCGTTGGCTGGGCACCGTGGCAATTTATCCGTGGATCACCTGAGGCATAGAGGTCATCAATCCAAAGCCCCGGGGGCTAGTTTTCTAGGAGATTCAGTCTTCCACCCCCCTTCATTGCGCAGCTGAGCGTAATGTGTTGGCGTTTATAGATTTTGTTTTCTTTCGAACTGGGGTGCATTGTTCCGAGAAATATGTATCATGTTGGGATTTTTCATTTCTTACAACAAGTACAGTTTTAATCATGATAATATATTAAACCTTATATACAATTTTGGATTTCTATTCCAATCATATTGTGTAGATCAGCAGATTCCCTTCAGTTCCATCCTGCCTTAACAAAGTCGCCAACCTTAATAACCGCCACGTCACAACTTAAGTTACTTTTTTTTACTACTTATATTATTTTGTATGATACGGACATGTTTTAATTTACGTGTAAAATGCAACCATACCCATGTATGAGAAGTTATCATAAAACGGTGACTTGTTGTAATTTATTTGATATATTTAAATCTTAGATGTTGTTTGTCGATCTATTCATAAATTTGAATGTAGGTACCTATTACAAAATGAAAAAGCTATATATTTGCATTTAATCCTCACAACCGTATAGTATGACCGCCTACTGATTTATTAATTATTCCGAAAAATATAATAAAATATTCAAGAGGAAAAACCGTGGAAAAAACGATCCATTAGGCAGCTTACAAAATTAATAACATAAAAATTAACTTTTGAAAAAACTGAGTCTTATCTCTAACAGAATAAGGTTGAAATTGAACGGTTACTTTTTTTCTTATTTTGTTCTGTCAATGATGGGCTGTGAAAAAATAATGGTCATTTACACTGCACATCACGTCATTTGCACTTGCTGATTTCTGGGGATTACATTACGTGTAGTTGTTATTATGTTGGCATTTATTTACATACTTTTTATTTGATCTCACTTTAATTGCCTGTGTTGTTATCATGCAAATTGATATCATTCAAATTGATGCCAGCCTCATGGGCATATAATTTTATATAAGACCTTCGATCTGACAAAAAGAGACCTTTAATTCATTCAAAATAAATCGTTATATAAACAAAACTTGACAGAAAATAAATTAAGCACATTCATCAAAGGTAATTTTTTAGACACGAAGATACAAATTGGGACCTACAGTGAAACAGAATATCACACGTTTAAGATATTCTAGCGAGAGAATAAAATCCAGGTGAATTCTGTTTTTTTACTTATATATATATTGTTGGCATTGTTGTTTTAGTGTTACAGTAAGTTTCTAGCTTTATCACTGGCCACTGCATTGCTTTTTATGGATAGATATTTTCCTCCTGACATATGACTATTTTCCTCGTCTTGTGACAATGAGGTCAGCGAGGTTACTTTGCAAGTTAGCTAAATAAATCAGAGGCAAGCAGCCTAAAATGCATCTGGACTGGATTGCCATCGGAATTATGAATACAATCAACAAGGTATTTTTGACGGTTTAGCGGAAGTAATAGTTATTGGCCGTCTGGAAAAAGCACCAGTTGAGGTTTATTGAATAGTATATGTGTTAAGAACGATAATCTGCAATCAAGTGGTTAGCAAAACGGATGCAGCCAACTGCAGCAGAGTTTAATTAATATCTATATCATCATCATCAGCCAAATACGTCCACTGCTGAACATAGGCCTCCCCGTTTAGGCAGGGGGGTTTGCCATAATCCCCACGCTTGGCAAGCGGCTTGGGGATCGCAGTATTCACCTTCACCACCAATATCTATATATCTAAACATAATATCCTAATATTTAGACTGAATTTACTCTTACGTTTTTATTAATACTTTTCAAAGGCTCTACAATTGCACAGGATACAACAAGATAAGTAGTAGTCTCAAAATAAATAATGGTGAACCGACAATCATAAAACACATCCTCGGAAGTTTACTAACTTAAATGAAATACCTACAAAACTGAATCGTAAATAAGCATTATCCCGGATTGTAAAGGTCCTAAGTTTCAAGACAAGCTGTAAAATCATTTACCAGTATTATATTCTTAACTGAAAGTTCTAAATTTTATCCCGAATAATCCTAGGGCTTTCTCTCTTAAGTGATAGTAAAATATACTTAACTGAAGTAGGAACTAATAGCCGAGTGGTATGACCGTTGGACTGCCAAGTCAATGGCCCCACCACGCACCCATGTCTTTTCAAATTGTGCGTACTATAAATTCGTTATGAGTTACTAAGAACGGCGAAGGAAAAACTCGTGAGAAATCTGGCATACCTGAGAGGTTTTTCAACAGTGTGTAAAGGCATGTCAGAGGCCTACAGGCGCGGCCGTTTAAACCCAGACACCAGGTAGTTCATCAACCATACGATTAAAAGGAAAAGAGTTGGAGTAGGAGCAAGAAAGGCAAAGAAAGTAACCACATTTAGTTACTACACATAGACCATTAATTATATGATGAGATAAACATGCAGTAGATATGTCGTCTTGCCTCAAAGCAACACAGAAGCTCTCGTTTATAGAAGGATTTTGGAAAATATGCATTTACTACAGAAATTCGTACTTTAGAAAAATAAAATGGGACTGTTTTATTTGCCTCAACACTATGCCATATTATTTTTATATGCTAGGTAGGTCTATGACAACACTTTAATTTTAATTTGTTTCTTGAAATGCTTAGCCATAATATTACAACATTGCCATTGCATGCAGAGTTTACCTATAAGTAATTGTTACACTGTCTTTAATTTGTACTCATTGATTTTGTCATGAAACTAAATGTGTAAACAATTGTTGGTAAACCAAAAAATAAATAATAAAATTAGTAACATTTATGCGTAAACCTTCTAAATCTGTTAGAATATCATTCAGAAATATGAGTAATGTTCATCTTCCTGGATATAGATCATGGAACCAACAACGGCACTATAAATAATTTATTTCCAAAATAAAAGCATCACCAAGAAAAGCAAAAATAAATCGACTCCAGACTCAATAAACAATAGGTTTGGAATAAAGAACCATCTTGGCTAAGCTCGGTAAAACAATAAATGTTATCCCATAAAACACCATTTACTGTCCAATAGTTGTCTACGGTACACTTCATACAATATTTATGCGGCCCGAGTCTGCGCTCCGTTTTATTTTTTAAACTCGTATATTATTTATTAGAATCCGACAGACAAAGCTTGACATGCACGAGGTAAGCACTGAAATAATGCGTCGTTTTAGGAAATTGCACATGATTTGAAAGTTACTTTTTGTAGTTTTTTTTTTATAATTTCTACTCTGTTCTACTTGTTTTTAAGTAACACATTGTATAGTAGCTTGGTTGGTTACTTAAGTAAGGTCAATAGCTATTGAAATGAGTCAAAAAAATTATTGTCCACGCCATTTAGAACAATTTATTTGACATATAGTTGAGTTCGATAATATTATCTTAAAAATGTCTTATCTTAAAAATCTTAAAAACGACCAACTTTTTTTAATATCTTACGTAAATTAATTATTACAACTCGTTGACGTAAATATAAATTTCGTAAGCAATTTCACCTAAAAACCGAAATATTCGAAAGAACACTCACTTCTCGAGTTAGCCCCCGAGAAAACAATTTATTTGTTTTATCTTAAGAACCCTTTGTTGTTTCAAAACTTGAAGAGCTAAGAATAAAGCAGTTACGATTTAACTAAATGGACCATAACCACTTTCGGAAGAAGTAGTGATGGCAATTAAATTTGCGCTCGAAAAGATAAAAAGAATAATACAAAGAAAAGGTTCAGTCTTGGTAAACGTGCTTGTGTCGTTCGATGTTTTTTTGGTATTGTATATTTCTCAAATTTAGCATAAATATTGTTATGATAATTGTAAACAATAGGGCAGAAATTTCTTTCTTTCGCACAATTACTTGCAGTGATATCGTAAATTATAAACCACTACATTGGTCTGGAATAAATACAAATATTCATGGAAGTTAATATGTTATCCAATTTTGTTTAAATTTGCATTGACCATAATAACATATATGCATGTTACGCCTAAAGGCGGTTTAAACTCTGGTACCAGGTTGTTCATCAGCCATGCGATAAAAAGAAGAAGTCTTATTTATAGAAGCATCAGAGATTTGTATTCATTTTGTTGCAGGTTTATGCAAAACCTACCTACTCGGTAAACTATTTAAAGTTCTCTAACTTAAATAGCGCACTTGAATTATTTAATATGCTCATAAGTTCAGCTTGACGGTGTCATAAAAAACTCACGTTTAAAACAATATTATATAATTATACATTTTAAGGTACCTACAGGCATCTCGCGTATTTTTAAATTATTCCTGCTGAAGGGTTCTTTATAACAACGACACTTTCTCTCATCACAGAAGGTAGATAATGTAAAATCAGAAATCAACAGCGTGCCCAAAGCAAACTGTATTAAGGGGATCGCTCCAGAATCCTATTTTCACAGGCCAGTTTGTTTTTATTGTACGAATTCCGCTGCCTTTTCTACTATTTGTTTTACGCTTTTCCGCTTTTTAATATACGGCTGTACGGCTTTAATTGCTCGAAGTCTCTTGTTGACACTTTTTACCATTACGTTTGTTATCGTTGCTGTACAATTGTTTTTTACCTCTGATATTCAAATTGTGAGTGAGGTGTTCGAAGTTGTTTCTTATGTAGATAAGCATAATGTATGCACGTTTTGCTGACGATAGTAAATTAAACTCTAAAACTCAATTTCTCAAGTTTAGAGAAGAATCTCAGGCTATCGGACAAAAATAATGTACCTACTTGTTACATGCTTTTGCGTTGGATTTCTTTGTAGATGAGTTTAAATAAAGGCATAGGAATAAACAGGCCTGCCTTAACATAGCTTAACATAACACACAACAAAAATTGAGCGTGATGACTTAGTTTTCGCTAATAACTAGAAAAATATTTTGTAGCTGTCTAAAATGCAAATAAGCTCACAAGGCTCACAAGACTTCAAAACGATGCCGTTTTTAATTCAAGAAACACAACCCTAAAAAGCCTTAACGGTTTCACAAAAGTGTCACTGGATATGTACCCTTTATAAGAATGCAAATTTTATTGTTTCTGAACCGAAACTGAGGCTCTGAGGTGCACTTTAACACTACCCTGATAACGCGGTAGTTTCGCCGGTAATGTTCAAATAATACAGTGGTCAAATGTTTTAGACCCTTTTTATAACTTCAGGAACACTTACCTACATTGTGAAAGTAGATTTTTAGGTTTGAATACCTCCAAAGTATTTTCTTTTCTAAATTGGATTGTGTTGGAATGTCTTTTGGTCTACCTTACATACTCGTACCTACATGGTATACAGATACCTACAGCTTTCATATCAATAGAGGTAACTGCGAATTGATCTTAACTTTGCTACAAAAATGTCTTGTCTATGATTTTTGATCAAAGTACATGTGTGCGAGTAGTGTTACGATCATAAACTTTGCCTCAAATACTGCACGATCTGACTGAAATTGCACATAATTTCGAATTGCATTAAAAATACGTCCAGATCTCGACCGCCTATCTGATACGTTACCATAAATGTTCAAGAGAGATTATTTGATCCGCGTAAAACCACTGGCATGCTGCAAGTGACATACAATTTTAATATCATTTACATACTGTTAACTATGCGTAGAATAGTTTCAAAACATGAATCAGACATTGTGGCTGGGAAATTATTGTGCGATGTAATTTATAAACTGCGCCATATCCGTTTCCTGCTGTTAAGCATTTGAATAATAGAAAATATGGTTAGTGTTCCGCGATGCAATAAATCTGGTTATATGTGTAAATTATTGAACGTGGACAGGCATTATTAATGAATTGAATACAGCATAACTAGCTATGCAGCACTCGGTTAATGTGATGCATTTATGCCTTATCATGCGTGGTGAGCGTATCTCAATAACTTAGGATATCGAGATTAACTACGAATGACATTCCATTGACACTCACGCATTTGTCGTTACCGTGCTTTTATTTAATTTGCCAAAGTACCTTACCTGGATCTTACGTAATTCAAGACACGAGTGTTGGTTTGATGATTTAATTTACAGGAAATTTATTTGAAGCTAGTTGGCAAATCTAACCTTATTGTTATTAGCACAAATAAACGCATTCGATTTCAATAAACAACCTGCCTGGCTAATGTTTTTAGACAATTTAACTAACAATATATAAATTAATATTTTACTACAAATGAATTACAACATAATAAAAATAATGCAGCAAGAACTGCTCAAACTGTATCTTAATATTTTGCTCTTACCATTTCTGATAGCTTAACTATGTCAAAATCCCACAATGGATACCTTTAATTAGAAGCTCAGATTTAACTTAGTCTAGTTCACACTACACAAATAGGACCTCAGTACCTCAGACAATCAATACAATTGGGACAATGTAACGAAATTAACTCCCGTACCAAATCAAAGTCAATATGTAGGCATGTATTAAGGAACTCAAACACGCGTTCGTGCGATAACTTACAGGTTGTGACGAGGCCTCCATACACCAGTAACAATATTTACTTAGGCCCAGCCCCGCTTAAATTATTCACAACGTTATACCAACATATTTATGGCATGTCTGCGGTCACCCCATCATTCTTTGTTATTTTTTGTGATCTGTAGGTTTTAAAACGCCAGCGGCTTTAAAAAGCGTTTTCAGAAAAAATATGTTAACAAAAGGGTGGCTGCTTTTGATATAACAATTCTTCCGAGTGCAATTATATCGTGACCGGGCTTTGTTGTGTTATCCTATATTTGGCCTGTAATAGATCAGGGTTATTACCGTTTAAAAAAGAATTTATTTATAAGCGCCTATGTTAATCAAACGCGGCTGGAGTGGTATGAATAAAGTTATAGAAGAAATGTTAACATCTGTTTTACTTGATTACTATTTTACTTACTTTTAGAACTTCATATTTTTATATATACCATGTAAATAGGCAAAATATACTTAGAATGTCTTTTTATTAATATAAAAAACCATTTTTTTTTTTACAGAAGAACTTAACTAAGTTCTGAAGCTAAAATTTTACAAAACTTTCTTTATTGCATACCATATTTACAAAATACGAATCAATCTATTTTCATTTTTAGATTAATTCCTAGAATTGTATAATTATTACTAATGAACCTTACCTTAGAATAATTCTAGACTATTTTCTTTTCTGTCTTTTTGCAGTCGGGTTTTATACAGTTTGAACTATGCTCTTGTCTATCAGAATACGATAACAAGTAACGGCGCTTTGTCCGCGCTTTACGCACACCTTTCTGTGGATCATATCGTACAGCTCAAGTATCGTAGTCCTTCGGGACTTTGTTGGTCCATCAAAGTTGACATGTGTTCTAAATAGTACATTTATGCAATTCTTTCTGTGGAAAACTACGTAAAAAAGTGATGGTCTTAAGAGTGACTCAATGTTTATTAATATCCAATATGTTATTTTCTCGTGACTCGAATTAAGTGAGTAGAACTATATGAATTAAAAGAAATGAATGACTTTTGCTACAGCTAAATGCTCTCTCACACCGCTGTAGAAAAACAACCCTTGTTTAAAACGATGCCTATTATTGCCGTTGTATACTGAAACCATTTTTATCTCGTCTCCGACTCTGTATTCAGTGAGTAAACGTCACAAATAGGGTGACCATAGCGTGCTTTATTATTATATTAGAAATGTATACAAATTCATGTAATTTAATCTCTTATTAATTTTGATTTCTGTGAACATTGTTCTGTAAGTCAACACATTATTGGGAATATTAAAGTTTAACTTAATAATTTTGCTTTTAATACAATGTGTAGTCTTGAAAGTTTTATAAGATATTGATAGGTATACGAAGCCGCTTATTGCATAAAAACAAGTTTTGCTCATGCAAAAAACTAGATAATGTTATGTCGTCTTGGTGATGTTAATTAAATAAAGAAACAGGCGTGTCTTTATGTATGTATGTATTAAATAAAAATAATTACTTAATAGTAATCAAATTAAGTTGCCTCGCAAATTGGTTTGGATTACCAAACCCTTTTTTGTCTGACCTTGTACTGCGGTCTGTTAACCAAATAAAATATGACGTACAGTGTAAAGGTTGTTGTTTGCAGTCTTTAGTCTAAGACCGTTCTTATTAGCGGGTGTTTGCGAGGGTGGCTTGTGTTCAGATTGTTTGAGATCTTGTTTAAGTTTCAATCACTTAAGTTATTAGTCCACTGCACAAAGTAGAGCTTCAAACGATGCCAAATTACTACTCATAAACCCTGTCGTTGGCACAACAGCTTTGTTTACTCAACAGTTTATGTATCAAGGTTTGCTTAATGCCCAGTCATGTTGGAGATTTGGTATCATGTTCTGCTCTAGTTCCGATAACCTATATCAATATCTTACAATATTTATGGTATTCATATTATATCTCTATGAAATCGGTTTAAATAATCTGTCACCTGAAACATATACATTTTAAAAAAGCGTAGTATTTTTAGTTAAATTAAAAATGCGTAATGCGATCATAAAGATTATAATTGGTATCAAAATATTTTTTATTAATGTTTAAAATGAAACTAGATAAAAAGTTTACTAGCGATTGGGTACTACATCCCTTCATAGTATAAAACAAAGTCGCTTTCTCTGTCCCTATATCCCTATGTATGCTTAAATCTTTAAAACTACGCAACGGATTTTGATGCGGTTTTTTTTAATAGATAGAGTCATTGAAGAGGAAGGTTTATATGTATAATAACATCCATTAAATAGTGGAGAAATACTTATAATATATATATTTTATACCCGTGCGAAGCCGGAGCGGGCCGCTAGTATTTTATAAATTTGCTGCTTTTGAGCCGTTCATACATAAAAACTGATTACCAAATCGATTTTCTTACCGTATATAAATTAACTGCTCGACTGCCTCGTTGGTCTAGTGGTCGCTAAGCGCGACTGCTGAGCAAGAGGTCCTGGGTTCAAATCCCGGGTCGGGCAAAGTGTTACTGAGTTTTCCATTAGGTAATTCTTAGTAGCAGCACGGAGTCTGGATTTGTGCCCGGTTGATGGCAATAGGCTCGCCCCGTATTACATTGGGACTTACAACATAACTGGCGAAATGTGGGTGTACTAAATGTTCCCTCTGCCTACCCCTTCGGGGAATACAGGCGTGATGTTATGTTATGTTCATCATCATCATCATCATCATCAGCCAAAAAACAACGTCCACTATTGAACATAGGCCTCCCCGTTTAAGCGGGGGGGGTTGCCATAATCCCCACGCTTGGCAAGCGGCTTGGGGATCGCAGTATTGGTGGTGAAGTTTCAGAAGACGCTGCTGCCCATCTTCTGGATTTTCCCTTAGTCGCCTCTTACGACACCCACGGGAGGAAAGGGGGTGGTCGATTCTAGGCCGGATACCACACGGCACGTATGTTATGTTATGTTATATAAATTAAATAAATAATAATAAATAAATAAATATCGCTGGACATTACACACAGCGCCATCTAGTGCCACACTAAGCAACGAGGCTTGTGTCGTGGACACCAGATAGTTGATATACTACATAGATACTTTTTTGTTTGTAAATACATACTTATTATACATATAAACATCCATGACTCGGAAACAAATGTACATGCTCATCATACAAACACTTGCTCCTAAAATGCCCTGCTCTATTCATCAATTAGCTTTACTTCAAGCTCAAATTTTAATTAAAACGTCCGGGCAAGAACGGTCGTCGGTTGAATATTTTTAGTACGGCCATTTTTCAAGAGAACCCATTTATTAAAAATGCTGGTGTTAGTTCAATGCACCGACAAATTCCACTAATAAACTCGTACTTTATAATATCTGTGCCACAAAATGGTCACTCCACTCGCAGCTCTCATTGTTCGTGTAATACCGGACGGCCGCAGTTAACCGCACGGCAATTATACTGAACGTTTTCTGTCTTTCACATCTACTGCTGGAAACTTAATTTCCTTCGGCTTGTTCATTGTTTCATTGTGAATGATTCCGTGTGATTTTATCCTTTCGTAACTTTATGTGTAACTGTTTTTTGATTTATTCTTCTTTTATATATTCTCCAGTTAGAATGCTTTTGACGTGTGGAGCGTACTGTTCAAGCAGAGTACATGGCTCTACTTAATTCTCCATGTGACGTTGATATTTTACCTCGAAATAAGGTGTTAGGTTCTTTCAACAAACTGAAAAGATCTACCGAACAGGCACTGACGATGCCTTATATGGGTCAGTACCTCAGTACACGTTCGATCCAAGATGATTGCCATTTAAATACATATTAGGTACGATGTTTGCGTTATTTTTGAATCTTACGAACTGTTTATATTAAAACCACACGAAATTTAACTACAAGTAGGTAGTCTTAATGCTTCTCATGGGAAATTCTAGAGATATTATTTTAATTTTTTAAAACCCTGTTATAGCACCATAAAACAAAGCCGCGATTAATGTTATTTATTCTTTTTTTGTAAATATAACTTCCATTATTTATAGTCTTGTTAGAGTAAGGAAGTTTTAATTTTATCAGTCACCCTTAAATCAACTCTATAAAGAAGTAGGTATTATTTAAAACGAAATTAAAATAAACGCCACAAAGAAATTAAATTCATAATAACAAATATTGTATGCCAATTCGTAGTACCAACGTTTAAGCTTAAACGTCTACCTATAAGGTCGGACGTATTCGTGGGAATCCTACGTTTACTGGGCACCTGAGAGGCCAGAATACCTGCATTCATTTCACCTATGTTTTTCCTTTGTGCGGTGGTAAATTAGAGATGTGAACAATGTTTACGTTTTGGCGACTAGCGGAGAGGCGACTGCTGCATTTGGTAACGTGTCCACGCTTTGTTACTGGAATTGTTCTGGATAGCGCTAGTAGATTCTGTTTCGTTTGTTTACACTTATGTGCACTTTGTCTCGTGTGTCCTGTTAATTTTATTATTTCTGAGCTACATTATTTCAGACG
The DNA here is from genome assembly GCA_905340225.1 of Abrostola tripartita. Taxonomy (NCBI): domain Eukaryota; kingdom Metazoa; phylum Arthropoda; class Insecta; order Lepidoptera; family Noctuidae; genus Abrostola; species Abrostola tripartita. Next base: position 7,694,132 of record HG996494.1, read on the forward strand.
CATAATAGAGCTTAGAAACAGTTATATGATTTATTTCATAGAACAAATATTAACTAAACAAAAATATATTTTACAACATCGACGTATAGATAATTATAAAGAAAAAAGTCCCAATCAAAGAAACAAATGAACATCAATAGCCAATAAAAACTGTGGTGCATTAAATTCGAACAAAACAATTTCAATATCGACATTATTGAGGAAACCTCGAAACGGTAACAACGAGTACACAATCCATCGTACAAGTTGCGATTGATTGAACAAACTACTGACTCCTAACTAACAGTTCGTCTTAAGACAGTCTAAACCGACGGAGAATGTTTGCTCGACTTATCCGAATATCCGATCGGAATCAAATTGATCTTAGAATTTCTCGTGCACTTTGAACTGAGAATTATTGCTCGTGATGCGGTGTAATAATAGTTACTTTAAGGCAAAGTCGATACTATGTTAACAAAAAGTACCTTATTGAAATAGAACAGTAGGAGTAAACAAGAAAGCAAGTGGCCAGTTCAACTTACCGCTACCACACGAGTAAACCACGGTCACTAATAGATTAAATAATTAAAACTAGGTCTACGTATGTACTTAGGTAGATTTCAGAATGCTTGACATTTTTGACGGGAACAATGCTCTACAAACTGTCAAGTGTCAAGCGTCATGTAAGCAACGTTTTTTACCTTTTTAGATACTGACATAATAATTATGCAAGCATGACTACGTTGTTGCCACTATTATTTTAAGACGTTTTAAGTATCAATTCCAATATTTGTTTAACTAGATAACTACCTACAAGTATGTGGCACATACCTACAGAAATAATAACTATTATTATAGCATAGCTGTTACATTGCAAAGATCCTCTTACCCTCCTTTCCATGAGGGAAGGAGGGTAAGAGTACCTTTGCAATATAAGGAATAATGAGGAATGAGGAATGATCCTCACGATGTAGGACGATAAGCAATACTTTACTATTTATTTGACTTTCTGTTACAACCTGCTAAAGGCATAAACGCCTTTTATTATACTAAATTCTAGTATTAAGTTTAAACCCACATAAAACAATACTCTTGCAATAATTGAATTTCAGTTTAAAATAACGTGCCTAACTGCTAGTCGTAAAAACATCACGAAACCACTATAAACAAACCGCACGTAATTGTTGCACGGTCACCTATGTAAGAGACCATAAAATTCTTTCCTTTCCCGCCAGCAAACCAGGCGGCATCATAAATATGTATAGTAGGAATCAAGCATGCGTCGCGTATAAAACGCCGCCGAAAATGCGATCTTGTGGGAGCGAAGGTTCTCGTCAGTGACTTAGAGATACTGGAAGTTATGTAAATAGAAGTGATCTGGGTAACATTTTAGTCTTAACACTAGCTTTTCATACACTTGACGTTGTTAAAGTTGTGTCCTAAACTGTAGCTACTTATTAAACTTGAACTGATTTTCGTTACAAAATTGTTCAAGTTGCTTTGTAAGAGGTTGCTCGGAAATTAAAAACCTGACGACTCATAAAGTCTGTGTTAATTGGAATTGACTTTAGCTATATGGCCGGTATTGATATTGGTGCCTATAAATGAAATCATAAAATTAAAATAGTTATATACCTTATAGTTATATACCTTATATTATCATCATCAACGGTCTAATCAATTTTCGATTCTGAGCAAAATTTGTAATTTTCAAAAATTTTGTACGTCTATCTAAACCAGCTAGCCTGGCTCATAGGCCGCACATAACGTAGCATAATTAATTCTGCACTAAACCACATCCAGCCGCCCTACATCCTGCCACCACTGACTCACACACGGTTTATTTGCCCCTATTTGCATAGAAACGTTTTTTGTGGGCGTCCTTGTTTGTATAGAGGATAGGTGGAAAAAGCTTTCGTGGAGACTAGAACTTGAACGTACGACGCCTCAGACAGATTTGTTTGTATTGAATGTAGTGTGTTTATTTTTTTATTCTAGTGCTCCTTACTGAAACTTCAGTAGTCGATATTCATTTTGGGTTGGGTTGAAATTTATTTACAGGACAGCGACCCTATACTGTGTCTAACAATGACGATCGAGAGATAAATGGTAATACTAAACTTAAATTACTTTAACCTGACCTTACCGACAGAGATTGAAATATTCGTACAATTTTATTCCTCCCTTGTAAACGAGAATTAATCAAAGCTAGTCTCAAGTATTCTTATTTTGTCAAAATTTTTAATTCAACACGGACTAAGGCTGGGGCCAAACCTTCTTTATCCTCGGTATTTGTACAGTAATCCCTTGAAAATTAATTACCAACTGGCAACCGTTGTAAGGTGCGTTCATGAATTACTCAACCTTTACTAAGCTTAAGGAGATATTAACCTGTGGTTTTTGGAATTGTAAACAGGATTTTATTAGGGTCGTATATTTTTATCTCTGTGTTGGTTAATATGGGTTCTTTACGTCTGTATTTTACTACATTAGGTCTCTCCTGTTTTCCAGAATCCAACAGACCACGGATTTCCATTTTGCTACGATCCTGATGATAAACCCCTTTGCATCAATCACTCTTATTACGTTATTCATACATTCCCGTTGGTTTCATTGTCATTTTCATCTAAATGTAAACGGAGTCATACAAAAAATAGGTTCCAAGTTCCGATATATGTCGAGACTCGAACTTATCCTACCATGAAGAAGTCACGTGCCAATAAAGACTTCGGCAGGTCAACAAGCATGACGTTTGGCATTTTGTACAGCCAAATCGGGAACTGTTTATGGCCAGTTATTTTGACCTTTGAGCTTTCATGAGACTACAACGTTCCAAAGTAATGTATGTCAGTTAAATTCAGCTTTTTGCTCATTACGTTAAGTACAGTAAGTTTTGCTGTACCCGACAGGGTCCATATTGATCTGTAATATAATAACTCCACCTATGTACTATTATGGAATGCAATAAAGTATTGAGAACAATTTGAAAAAAAATCAAACATCACACAACCTTTTTTATACATACAATCAACGCACCGCACAGTCCGCCTTTAATCTTACTGGCTAAACTCTATACCACGAATGAGCTTTTTATATTAAATATTTTAGATAACGATGCCGACGGACAAAAATGTAAAAATCTATTCGCGATACAATGTACGTGATTAATTTAGTTTGTTAGTAATTTTAATACTTAACCTCAATGTGTTCGCAAACTATGAAGCTTGTACTCAAACTTTTTAATAATTCAGCTGATTTGATGTAATTTTACTCCACAACCACATGCCTGTGTAGTCTTCTTAGCAGACATTGGTACTTTGGTTAATGACAGCGAGTTTGCTTTTATCACAACTTCATGCAAATCTAAAGATCTGATCATTAAATCATGTTTCAATAATATTATAACATTTCACATTAATTTAAAATTATTATAATTAGTAAACTAATTAGTCAAATATGCTTTATTGCTATTGTAAATCTTAGTAACAAAAAACAAATAATTCTTCTTATCGTATGGTTGATGAACAACCTGGTGTCAGAGTTTAAACTGCCTGTAGGCCTCTGACATGGCTTTACACACGGTTGAAAAATCTCTAAGGTGAACCGGATTTCTTACAATGTTTTTCTTCACCGTTTTTAGCAACTGACCAATTAATAGTACGCACATGAATTGAAAAGACATTGGTGCCGGCCGGTGTTTGAACTTGCGACCTTTGACTTGGCAGTGCAACGGTCATACCGCTCGGCTATCAGTGCTTTTAATATAAATAATATAATTATTATGTGCACTAAGTATTGAATAATGACTACTATACAATTACTATATAATTTTTACCTGCGTTAATCGTAACTGGCACCAAATAAAAGTTCACCTTTGCAGTAAGTAGTATGTTATTACTAACAAACAATTTTTTTAATGGAAGATCTTATACTTAAACGGAATTATAGTTGCCAAAGCGTCTAATACATAATCATTAACAAGAATTACTATTGTAGCTACGTCCCTGCGGATCTCGATGTCTGGCGAGCCTCTTAGAGGCTTCCGCTGTTGAAAGGGTGTGTGGTCAGGCGCGCAGCCCTAAACTTACCTTGAGAACCAATTTGTTAAATTATTTAACAGACCCCTCGAGAATGAGCGGAGGTCGGAGGCTTTCCATATTATGTCGATATAATACGGAGTACACGAACCAACCCTTAAACCAAAGCGGACAAACACAATAGACTGGAAAAGTGCTGCTATAAACATGAAAGTATAGTATAGACTTGTACAAGTGCGAAGAAAAAGATCAAGTTTAGGTAAAGTTGATTGTAGGCATTAGGCTTCAATGTTATAAAGAAATCTACTTTATAGGAACAGCTAGTAAGAGGTTTAGTAAATACAATGTGGTGCTCGACAAAAGCGATATTATGTTTATTGATAAATATTCGAATAGCGCAAACGTGATGTTTGGAAATCTGTATCAAATTGTTATAGAACTATGTAACATTGCTGCAGCTCAGCTCAGTGTTCTTACATTACTAATTTCTTTGGGGCAAAAAAGCCGCAACCAAATGATGTTAGACAGGTACCCAAAAAAAATTGGTACAAATTATTACTGGTGTCGACTTTACTCAAGTCCAAAACACAACAGCATGAATTAAATAAAACATCTGCGCCACACGAATAGTAAGGAACCAGCCGAACACTTGTCTCCGTCCACCTGCTATAGGGACAGAAAAGAAAAACATTCTCGAAAAAAAAGTTAATTAATTACGTATGCAAATTGACGAAAAAGTCGTCTCGTGCTGAGTGGCGAACGAGACGAGATAATGAGATTGTGCAGCCTCGAGTCTCGTGATTAAATCATTGCGATGGAAAATGTTGAATATATAATGATTTTGATGAACGACTGCACTGAAATTGGTCTTTTCTAATTTCGGTTGGGTCTTTCCTTAACGACAAAAAACAGGACAAATTCATTCAGCAATAACATTATATGAAATTATATCCCACCGTCTATTTAAAATCTTAAAGATAGACTAATACTGCTAGTTATATGTACAGTACCTCCAATATCAATGGCGCTTTGGTTAAGTTTCTTTGTGATTGTTAATTAATAGGAACTGTTTCCTTTACGCCTGTTTTTGAAAAATATGTTCTAGCCTATCAAAATGAAAGACGCTTAATGTAGCCTTGGAAAATATTGTAAAAATTATTACTCAAATAGTAGAATTCTATTATTAACTAATTGAATAAATTCCTAAAAAATAAACAACTAGTAAAATCTTTAATGTAATTTAGCCTGTTGTAATTGGTTTCCAGCTACAATCGGAAGCAGAGTTGCAAAAGGGTTATTAAATATCCAATTATAATTTCTTTGGAACAAGTCATCGATATGGAGCGCCGAAGGTCCAGTTTAAATTAATAATTATTGTATTTTTTTTCTTTTTAAATCGAAGTTTATATCGTTAAAATGATGTTTTCAAAGTCTTATTTATAACCCTGGATGGGCTTTATGAAACAATTTCTATTGCGTTTTATAGACTGTGGAAATAACTTTGTAATCATTACGATAACCAACGTCATGTCAACAAAATTCTCCATAAACAAAGCTCTCACCGCTGTCACTCATCAAAACGTTACGCAAAACATAGTGCATTTTCATTTTCACAAGCCCATAACGAGTATTCAAATAACCCACGTGAAGCTTCATACGGCAATTACTTTTTATTTTATCGTATTTTTGTATGTAACCAACCATCATTTACTTTCGAAAATATATTTTTGGTGGGATATGCGTTGCCTGTGTTGACATGTTTCATGTTTTGGTTGAATGTATGATGTCTCCCGGCCTTGGTCCACACCTCATGAATATTGTGGCTTGTAAACCCGTCAGAGCCAGTTATCAACAGACTATTACCTACAAATATTCTTTTTATAAAAGTTTGAATGTTAAAATCTCCAACAAAATGCAGGCGAATTTGAGTATTCATTTAGTAACCGAATTTTTGTCAGCCCTTGAAAGCCCAGATGATCAAATGAGAGATCAGCCCAGAGCCCAATGCTTAAATTTTAACTTACAGGGTGAACTAAAACAGTTGCCAGTTGCCGATCATAGGGCTCTTTCAAATTTGCCTGCGAAAGTCGTGCGGCTGTCGTACGTTTCATACAAATTGCTGAACGGACACGACTATCGCAGGCAACTTAGAAACGCCCTTAGACTTCACTACCACTACAGCTCAACTAATAAGAACGATTTGTGGTAACTATATCAGTCATGAACTCTTTGACCTAACTACCGCGTCTAATAGCCGCTATTGGAATCATCAGGTGGTTGCTTTAAGCCAGTTGAAATTCAACGAATAGGAAAAATATTTTTTACGTTTTTTTTCATCATCTTCAGGTATTAAATTCCTCGTGAACCGTGGATCATCTTTAACCCTATCTTTTCACAAAACAAATACATTCCAGTTAATTTGTATAAAAAATAGGTATTGCGCGGTAAAACTAAGAAAACATAACGTTACTTGCGTAAGAGTGTAAAATGTTGACGTATAGCCTACTAGCATGATTTATATGCATAAGATAAAGATATATGAAGACATTTCACGTGTTTAACAAAAATTGTTCTTAAAAATGTCGCAAACAAATCGCCGCTTTAGATCCCTTTCATTTCGGTTCTAGTCAAAACTTTAGGGTTCCTTGATCAACCACCATAATTACACATCATATTCTTTAAAATATTTTCAGTAACTGTCGTAATAAGTAGGTCGTCTTGTCACAAACTAATTTTCGAGTTTTTTTTTATAATTCTTTATAAATTTCTTATTTTCGGAGTTTTATTTATTATTTGACAGTATACTGTTATAGAAAATAGAGTTAAAAGGTTTTGAATATAATATTTTTCTAAATAGAATATCGTAATTTATAATTTATTACACAATTTATATATTAATTACTTACCTACTAACATAAATAATCTAAAAATGCATTAAGCAATTGGCTCTCAATACGTCCATAACACGAACACGACGAAACATTAATCAAGATTAAATAAAGTCTTAACAAGATTGTAAAGGAAGTCAGCAAAGCACCCATGAAACATAAAGTTAGAGAAAAAAAATCAAATGTACGGTGCCCTTAGCTGCAGTGAAACATGCACTTGTCCGTTTTTTTCACGTACATGCAACTGCTGTGCGGAGACCACGCTCGTTACACGTCATTAAACGATACTTTACGGCAGACGGCCCTCGAGACTGCCTACCCCTACTACCCGTCTATATGCCTCCTACGTCACTGACCGACTAGATGCGGCATGAGTTGGCAAATTTCGGTGTAGACGTTTTTGGTTAAGGTGCGTCAGTGTGTTTACGGTGCACAGATCAGATGCGCTTAAATGATTAATTTTTATCTTGTGTACATTAAACTTATTATAGGATTTTAGATTATTTTTAAAAGATATTATCCACGGTAGAAACACTATTATTTTACTATCCGGATTCTATTAGTGTAAGTTTTATGGATAGCCAATTATTGTATGGGGTGCAAATTTTCTTTTGTTGAGTAACAAATAAACAAATAAATTACGAATTTCGACAATCGACATAATAGGTACTTATTTTTTATTTTCCAAGAGGTTTTCAATAAAAATATTTGTATATTATATGAGTATTTATGATATTCAGTACATTAGATGACGGAATTTACATGCTTATATTCATTCTAAGATTTACAATAATGGCAACTTAGGTATTTGATGCGCATCTAGAAACTCAACGTCTACGGACGTGTAACGGGATTTTTGTCAGGCTACCAAACGCATGGTACATTTAATACAATTTTGCAGGTACTTAATTTCCACGAATGGAGTGTCGCCGCGTATTAATTAATCTCAACTTAAAATATTGAACGTACGACTCATGAAGAATTTATTAAAATTATTTCATATTATTTTTTGTTTTATTTATTAGAGGCGTGAAATGTAACGAGTGTGCGAGGGCGCAGATTTTTCACAAGTTGGATCGTGAGTCGTTTTTTATTCTTCTTTGACTTTTTATTCGATGAGTAATTATAATAAATCGACATAAGATGTAGAGTTGTTTTTATATTTATGCACTTTTATGCCGTTGTTAAAATTAGACTTGCAATTCATTAATTGCAAGTCTAATTTTAACAATTAATGGCATTTTTTGCAATTAATGGCAATCCATTGATTGCCATTAATTGCAAGTCTGATTTTAACGATTGTCTTTAAGCTTTTGAAAGCCAAACATACAATGGCATACTAGGTACTTAGGTATGTAGTCTCGAATTCTCGATGTATCCAATGTAGAGTACATAATATTTATATGGAAGCCTGTAAATGCGTAAAACTTTTTCAGTTTTTGTTAATGATGTAAATTCTGTAATTAAATAAAGGTAAATTCTATCATTCTCACATTGAAATGATATAATATTAGTAATATTTATTATTCCTCATAATCAAGACTTCCGAGATTTTCCACGACACACTGTAATTAAAATAAGAGGTAGGCTATAATATAATATTTCATCGAATCCATCAAATACATCGAACACTTTACTTACCTATATAGTTTTTTTCCGTACCTAAATATCTCTGTCCATTATATCATAGGAAATACACTTCCAAATCTAAAATACAAATTACATTACTAAAGGCTTTTAGAGCATAAGAAATGCTTTAATAGCCTTCAATTTACTCAAGTTTCGTATTGTGCAGCCGGGGAATTACTTATTTCGGTTAATTTTGTGCCTTGCATTCAAAATGAGTTACTGCGCAGCATATCAATGCAGATAATTCAGCAGGAAACTTTATCGAGTTTGTCCAACAATATACATAGTTATGGTTTGCACTGGAAATTCATATTAAAGTCGACGACAAGAGAAAATAAATCGAATATATGCAAATACGTGGTGTGAATACGATTATATGGTTTCCAGGTACAAGAATGCACTGCTGTGTTCTGGAAATAATAGGAACTAACAGGAATTTTCGTATACATAACATAACATCACACCTGTATCCCCGAAGGGGACTGCAGAGGTGTATAGTACATCCACATTTCGACATTTGGATTTGAACCCAGGATCTTGCGGCTCAGCGATTGCGCTTAGCGACCACCAGACCAACGAGGCAGTCGAGGCGGCACGTATTCACATAGAACCCAAATCTCTTGATTCTGTTAATCACTACATAGTATAAAACAAAGTCGCTTTCTCTGTCCCTATATCCCTATGTATGCTTAAATCTTTAAAACTACGCAACGGATTTTGATGCGGTTTTTTTTAATAGATAGAGTGATTGAAGAGGAAGGTTTATATGTATAATAACATCCATTAAATAGTGGAGAAATACTTATAATATATAGTTTATACCCGTGCGAAGCCGGAGCGGGCCGCTAGTTATACTAATATTAGAAAGCTGAAGAGTTTGTTTGTTTGCTTGAACGCGCTAATCTCAGGAACTACTGGTTCGAATTGAAAAATTCTTATGTGTTGGATAGTCCATTTGTCTATGAAAGTCGAAATTCGTCCAGAGGAAGGCTATAAGATAGAATATAAAACATTCGAAATTTACGCGGACAAGGTCGGTACACCTCTGAAGGTATACGCGACCGCGAAGTACTTTCTTGCTTGCTGCCTTTTACAAGTATTAAAAACCAAAAGACGAACACAATGCAAATTATTCAGTTTCAGAGCCACAGTGATCAGTGGAGCAATGACTGTAATTAAAAAAAAACCAGTTCCGATAAATGCTCTATTGTAAATGTCACTTTTTACATTATTTCTAACACTCCATTTATGACAGGATTTTTTTTAGTTTAGAGGAAGCCGAATTAGTTAAATAAACTTTAATATTTTGATACTTACGCTTTAGAGTGTTAGTTTCAGCTTAACATTATATTTTATTTAAAGTTTTCTATGAATAAAAGTTTCAACCCATTTCGCAATGCGCATTTCTGCGGAACGTTTAAATTAACTACTTCCAAGAATAAAGTATCCCACAAATTACATCGTTTTTATTTTTACTGTAGGTATATGTTTGAAACTACTACTTCATAATTTTTTGTGGAATAATATTAAGAGAAAAAGTACAGTGGATTGTCTTACTAAACACTCGACGACCTGATTGGCGCAGTAGCTAAGCTGGACTGCTGCGTTAAGGGTCGCGGGTTTGATTCCCGCACGAGGCAAAAGTTTGTGCGAACCGCAGATGTTTGTCCCGAGTCTGGGTGTTTGTGTATGTGATATTTTATATTTGGGAGATGTTTTTTTTTTAAAAGCAACATCTTTGAATTTTGAACCCTTGAGTATTCAGAATTAAAAATACCTAATATATTTTATTCGCTATGGTAAAAGTAATTCGGATACTATTGTATTAGTTAGGAAGGTACGACTATTGACTAAGCACTAACATCATTGATACATGACATTAATCATCTTTTAACCAAAACCGAGTCCTATTATACTTACTCGTAAATGCAAAAGTTACCTAGGTAGTAGGTAGGTAAAGCTACCTACCTAAGAAAGCAAATAACACTGAAGATTTTAAAATTAACATTTTCTCTTTCAGTTGGTATTGTTAAGCTCACAGTCAGAGCTAAGAACAGAAAACAGCACAATGTCATTCTCAAACACGCACTAATAAAGTGTTGCAAATTCGATGTAACTTCATCGTTCAGCGTCTTAGGGTGCGGGCGCGCAAAGCGCTGTCACTATAAGCCCTAAATTAATATGAATCTCTAATTTGAGCGTCACACGTGTTGCGAGCTCACAACTTTGCAGACTACGCCAAATTGGATAAACATGTGCGAGGAACGGGGGCCTTCGGAAAGAACACACGTAAGGAAATACCGCTCTTGCGCTGCGATTTCAGCTCCTGTCAAGTGGCAGGACAAAAGCAGAACAGAATGTTATAGAGAGGATTCTCTCTCCCCCACACCAGTCTATTCTGTTCGTCGAGCGTTTTGGCTAGTAGGGGCAAGTACATAGATGCTAAGCTTGTAACTCATTACGGATTTCTGTGTAAGCGACAGTGGACAAATCCTTAAACTAACACACCAATATTTTATCCACAAATTTTATCTTACCCATCGAATAAATTGAATAAGCGCTTTTATCAGATGTCGCGTTGAGGGTTATAAACTTGAAAGACTACCTGCAACTATCTGTGTTATATATTGTAAATGTTCAATGTTATGTTATAACAGAAAAGTACAACCCTTTATTAAATGGCTCGCGAAATTTGTTATTGTTATCAGCTATTGGCCTTACAAAATTAATCATCGTTACTGTATCAAATACCAATTTTACGAGTTTTACTTGGATTTGTTGTAGATCGTTTACGTGCGTATTACATTTTCGTTTCTCAATGTCTCGGTTTGTTTTTAATAAATGTTTTTCTTTTTTATTAGCAATCATGAAGCCCGATTAATGAAACTGAGCTTTGGTTTTTTTTAAACTGGGTTTATGTTGTTGTTCGCAATCACAATGGTATCCCGTATTACACTATTCAAATAAGGCCAATTGTAGACGCGTCGTCGAAATGTGCCGTGTGTTTTCGGCCTTTCGTATTCTCAAATGAACGTGGCTTATGTTAATACTAAATATTCCGTTTATTGTTATTGTCATAATTGTACAAATATAGTCCATTATTAAATTAATTAAAGCATAATCGTACATAATAGATAGGTGTTGTAATTAACTACGAACTAGGTGGTAAAGAAAATAGCAAGCTAGTTCAATGTTAATTTAATTTTGTTTTGTGGGTGCTTTTTGATCAAGACCTTGGTTTACATAACCTAAATGATTTTAGCTGCATTTAACTTGATTATTCAAATACTTTGATAAAATAATGACAAATTAATTAATTACAAATTATTAGCAATATTTTCTAGAATCTTAAATTAGTCCCTTAATATATCAAGATGAAACAAGAAGTTGGTAGAAAAAAACATGATTAAATCAATTCTTGGGCGCTAATAAATCCGAGTTTAAACTAAGATAGATCGTGTTAAAGCGGGCGAGTGAAAAATGCACTAATTCTAAAGTAATGTTGGCTTCGCAGACGCCGAGTGCAATTCATTCTCATTAGCCCGGGGAGCCTTTCTCATAACACGATGAAATCACAAGAGGGATCGCGGGTGCGAAACTTGGTGAGCCGCTTATAAATATTATATTTATATCACACATAATAATAATTATTAAGAATCTTGAAATCTTGCTTTGATAAACAAGAAAGTTAAATTTCGGTTATGAATTATTATGACAGTGAACAGTTATTCCCATTGTTTTGATGTATTATTGTTTATTGACTAGATAAAGTTGATAAATAACAGCTTCATAAGCAGGTCTATAAAACTTACCATATAGAAAAAAACCAGACATTTGAATTAAGCGCTGACAATTTTGGTTTGGTATACCAATAGATAGAAATTTAAAAGTCACAATCTGGCCTGTAAGTAATAATTACTTATCATTTATTGAGTGTATAAATTGACATTAAAAATATGAGTGTAACTCGTGAATTTTTGAACCATAACTTGCGTACCGTGTCGTAGACAATGGTTACCCGGGCAAGCATTGTGATGAATTCTTCTACATTGTGGAGAACTATGCCTGCCTATTTTATCTCTTGTTCTGGTTTCGGTAACTTATTTCATAAACCATGAACAGAAAAAAAAGATAAAACATTTCGTACATTTATAAATTGTATAATATCATATACCTACAAACTTTCTTTAGGAACAATATTTATTAATTAAAGTTCTTTTTTAAACAAATTAACCCTTCTAAAATTCTCCAAACTCAATCAGAGACTTGTTTAAAATAGGTAGAGTTAAGCTATGTACGCAGTCACGCTATAAGAGCAACCAATGTTTTAAGACTCGGGACCTCTTTAAGCCGTAAATCCCTTTCCTCCGCAGGTGCAAGGAGGTCTATCCGACTAATTAAGGTGGTCACGTAAATCGACGAACGTCTAAAGTCTGTTTAAGCCTACAATTTTCGGCACAAAGTTATTCTGATTTTAGCCGCATTGCAGTGTGCTTCTAAAATGTTCTTAGTTAAGAACGGTACTGAGGAGTTTTTAAGTTTACGTTGGATAGGTTCGTCTTCAGCATCATTAAACGCTATGTACACTTTCTTTTGTTCCTTATCATTTGAATCCTGGAAGTCACATTTTACTTCAGAATGTACGAACTTTTTAAGACTTATTTATAGCTTTAGGTAATTCTTTTTCTTCGTTAAAAACGATAGATTCTAAAGATTGAGAAGTACGAACGTTGTATACCTAGATATCGCTCTCTCTATCAAATTATTCATTACAATTATAATTAAATTTTGGTCATTATTTTTCTGTTAAGTTTGGATTATTTCGCTCTATAATCGGCATATCACCAAATAGAAGTGTAATCTCCAAATCATTTAACACAAATCGTTACCATACTTAAATAACATCAATGAAATCTACGGTCCGTCGACCGGAACCACAAAACGTCTTACACTGAAAACCGCAGTCAGGATAATTACCATCCGTGATGAATCGTTTGAGTCATGTTTTCCAAACGTGTTTCCTCGATGATTGATGATGTATGGTGTGTTGGTTAAAAAGTCTAAATTGTTTTGTCGAGTGACTCGGTATTAGTTCTTAATTACGCGTAAATTTTGTTGGAAGCGGAATATTGTTTGCGTACGAGTAATGGGTTATTAAGATTAAATGATTGGTGTTGTTTAAATATATTTATCACCTTTTTTACTTTCATGTAAGTAATTAATGTTGTTTGTTAACAACACGTTAATAAAGGCATAGTAGATAAAAATAGTTTAGAAAAATATAATTTTTTGTCGGCTTAAAAGACTGTCAGAAAATAATTATAGGTATTTTAAGACACTATATGCAAATAAAACCAACACTACACCAGTGCGCCAACAACATATTTACGTTCGAACGGTCGTTACAAAAAAACTATTCCCTACTAGGCAGATATAAAATAAAAGACAACAGTCGCGGATTGAAAACGGGCATTTTGCGCATTGTATCACTTTCTGTTAGACAGAATCGATTCATATGAATTGTGAGAGCTGTTTGACATGCAAAAGGAAACATAACAGGGATATTTGTCGCAAACACACGGAGCGTTTTGAAACTAGCGACGGTATGGGCTAGTTATATTGAGATGAGTTTAGATTTGTCGCGCATTGACCGTTATATTTTCTTGAATTCAGACCCATAATTTTTCCTCACTCTATATGCCCTTTTATAGTGATGGAAGTAGACACCTAAGTAAAATTATTACATAACATAAAAACATAAACATAACATCACGCCTGTATTCCCCGAAGGGGTAGGCAGAGGTGAACATAATATAGTACACCCACATTTCGCCAGTTATGTTGTAAGTTCCAATGTATAGAGCTTATTGCCATCTACCGGGCACAAATCCAATAACAATTAAAATTACAAGGTATAATTAAAAGATGAATTAGGATGTTAAATAACTAAATGTTATTAAAAGTATTCTTAAGTATAAAACTGTTGACCATAGTATATACCTACCTAATTTTATGAAAATCAATAAAGTATTAAAATGTCATACCTAAACGCGATGAAGACCACTTGTTTCTCAAGAATGGGCTCAAACAGTTGAAACAGGAATAAGTTATATGAAAGTTGAAAAAGGACGCCTCTACGGTCTACCCTAGGCTAATAAAGGCTAATAAAATAAAGTACTTGTAACATCCAGGTTAATCATACATGTATCCTACAGACCCATTCTAAAACAAAGACAGATGTAATATTTTTTGTAGATCTAATATTATGTGTGAATAAAGCAACCTCACCAAACGTCATTTTTTGCCGTATTCCCCGAATGCCTTTTGCCTCGTTTTGATACGAACCAGCGTTTAAGTCTGCAATCAGCCTTATATAGAACTGTATGAATATTGTATGAACTGCCCCGTGGGAGGCGTCTCGCGGATAAACGCCAGTTATCAAACATAAACGCGAAGAATTTTTCAGTGACATAGAGAGTCATACAGATCTAAGCTAGAAGTGTATTTATTTCAATCTTTATTATGTTATATTTTTCTATTCGTCTCCACTCAAGATACACATAAAAGATACTTTTATTTAAGCTTATTATTGGATGAGATATTAGGTCTTAGAATGGCCAACGCTGTTCTAACGTCACCGAAATCACGATACCACAAAGGAACGACCCGTATATTAACTAACTCGTATTTGACGTAATATTCTCCGATACATATATGATATAAGAAACATATGTACTAGCAATAATACTACTTGACAAAATGTACCAAATAAAATAAAACCTAGTAAATGTGTACATATGTTATATTTCTTCCTAATATTCAATAGGTACTGAGTTCACAACCAACGAATAACTCAAACCACATCTATCGTCCCAGTTGATTTTCGTAGCTTTTTTATTCCAATGAGTTCCAAAGGTATACAAAATTACTTAATAGGTCGGTATAATAAAACTAGTATTTAATCGCTATAAAATTCATATTTGAGGGGGACATCAAGTGAACAAAACCTTTCCTGGAAACGAAACATCGACAATATTCAATTCGCTTGTTACGCATAGAATAAATTCTACAGCAATATTACGCAAAAATAGTAATTATTCTTGTGTTTCTCTGAAAACGAAATGAAATATAGATAGAGTCCTTAATTGTCTGTCTGTTACCAATTTCTACAATCTCATTTGCCAGAGGGCTCTGAGTTATTTACTGACGAACTCCACTTTATTATATTTTGATTTGAAGCAAATGTTTCCGACAGGTTTGTTATACCGTAAAATGCTTTGAATACGATGAAGGATAATTTTAATAACATAGCGTGCATTTAAGTCACAAACAGTACTTATATTTACGATGATATATTTTGGTGAAGCATTAATTAAAGCGCGGTTATAGTCTGAAATAAACACTATAATTGTGATTGCAGACGCTAGAAACGTAACTCATAAGGCAAACTTTACAATTTAATAGCTTCTGTCGATTTTTAAACAATGGGCTCAGTATACGCAAACATACCTAAGGTTAATAAAAAAAATTACAATCAATATTTTACGAATTGAAATACGCACGGCTAATCCTACAGCTTCTTTGATTTATTATTATTAGATACTAAGACCATTTGAATTTATACATTTACGCCATGAGAAGCAGTATAAAGTAGATGTGGTACATCTAATAGGGTCAGCGCAGACCATTTTTTTTTTGTTTGACTTTGGTATATGCTACTCATAATTATTATTTTAGTTTATATTGTGTAGCTCATTATTCTCTCATACATCTGAATGAATTGTTAAACATACCTACTATTTTTTAAAGAGTAACAATGGAGTTTCTTGCTGGTTCTTCTCCATAGAAACGACACCTTTGAACCGAGCAACTTGATTTGGCGTTTCTTCGCGCGGTCTGTTACATTTTCTTTACGGCACGCGTGCACTCGAGCCAAGAGCTTTCGCGAGTAAACATATTCATGAGATGCCACTAAACATATCAATTCTTCGTCCATTGTACTTGTCGATATGAAGGTAGGTACCTACTTCAAATTATAAAAAATAACATCTCTCTCTCCCTCGGTCTGTGCTGGCCCAAAGAAACGCTACCGCAACTTTTACTTTTATAGGATTAAAATTTGTCAGTAAAAAAATTACCCTATGTATTACATAGAAAAGGAAAAACAATTTCGTTACAAGTGCGTTTATAGATATTTTAATGTTACCGCTCAAGTGAATGTCTTTTATCTGTATCTTCAACTAAAACTTCGCCCAATTTATTTTGTTCATTGAACATTAACAATTTGGAATTAAACTTTTCGACGCTACAAAGAAGCCGTGATTACGTTTTACTAATAGCATTTTTCTAGAAATAAGCAAGAAAATACGAGTACAATTACGTGCTAACAATAATATTGAATTAAATACAATGTTTCAATAGTTTATTACAATAGGTACCGTTTGTCGTATTTACAATCATATTGAAATGATACTTCAAAGTCGTTCAAAAGATAATTAAACTGGATTGAAATATTAACCCTCGTAACAAATATCTGAATAAAATATAGCAGTCTTTTTCATTTAATCATTTTATTTAGATTTTAGAAGCACATCATATTTATAAATTAATGTATTTAATAAGGTTTTAGCTTACACTAATTTATATTTTGATTAAAACCATTACTAACTGCATTGTGAACTGTCTTAATAAACACATTAGTTGCTATGCTAACAAATAAATTTGGAGTAAGAGAGTACAAATATTAAATTAAAATACCAATAATTGAAATCAATTTTAAATGAAGATAAAAACGTATTTATTTGAATTTTATTAATTAAAAATACCAGTATTGAGATATAGATACTATTCAAAGCTCCGTGTGCCTGTGCAACTGATATAATTATTATGAATTAGAATCCTGATAAAGTTATATAAACGAGTTTCATATTAGAAGTCGTTTATTAACTTAAATATATATAGTGGTAGCTGTTTAGTAACTTGTAACTAGCTCTATAGTAGATAATATATGTAGCGAACACCCCACAACAATGACCGGACTGCAGCCTGTTAGCCAATATCGCCCGGCTAGGAAGATGTCCCTTTTTGTTGACGGCACACCACACAAATTCTCGAAGAAATAGACGACACACAATATCATACATACAGTACCCATAAATTACTGTTACGAATTAAAACAAAAGTTTCCTCGAAATACGCAATCAAAACTGTAATTTTAAATACGTTTTAAATCAAACTGTTAAAATTATCGAATTAATGGCCTACTAAATTTATGCATTCAAACATCTCAGAAACTTTCTTAGATAGTTTACATGCATAAAGCCATAACTGAAATGCGGGCAGACGATAATGCTATCTAAATTCAGCAGCGTCAGTAAGCGAGCTACGTCTCAACGCGAACTTGTATGTTTGACAGTAATAAAGGTAAGGTCCCAGTTACAGCGGGATGAGTTTGCAGTTTGTTTTACATTTTTGTATTACCGATACCTTCACGAAATTCACGTTATACATTTCAAGCGTGAATAGATATACCTATTCAGGAAAAATATCAGAATTAAAAAAAATATATAAATAATTGATTTCTAAAATTATTATTCTTGTCCAAAGCGTAAACCATATTTTATTTTTGGTTTTTATGATTATAATTAAACCTTTTCTACCGTGTTGATATGAGCGATATTAATAATGACTTAAAAAAATAGCTATTAGCTATCAGAGCTGACTACTCAGAGTCCTCTGGAAGAAAATAATTTTATTAGACGAATGAAGTACTCTGAAATCTAATCGGGGTCACTACTTGTAGTTAACCTTAAAACTTAATTGATCAACCTAAATATTTACCTTTACTCTAATATTAAATGGTGACCCTTGTAGATAAAAATAAATAAGATGAATACTAGTACATAGAAAATTATTTACGTTTCTATCTGACACTGGAGCCCCAACCTACACGTTTGACAGTAATAAGTCTCCTTCCCGGCGGTCCTCCAAGTTGTTCGCCTTCAACTTCTCATGCCTCCTTGAACTGGTAACTGCGACTACTCGAAGCAATTATACCAAACAACACACAGTCCACTAAGTTACTTTTAAAACTTTATTAATTTATGTAGTGAAAGACGTCTTGTAACATTGAGAAAATAGTTTTGATGTCGGTTTAATGTTTTTTAAATTATGCAAGGAAAGTTGCATTTAGTTGGCTTGAAACCGTAACAACATTTCGCGTACATATATTAGAAAGGTAATGCCGTTTTACATACGTACTGCTTTTAAAATAGTCAAAGCGACATTGAAGTACTAGCTTAGACACATACAGATATCCGTATACCTACTGATAGCTAAAAGGTTTCCCATCAACGTGCTTACCTATGAATTGCTTCCGGCTCCAGACACCCTTTTAATCTCAAATGTATACAGCCACAGTAATTTAGATCCTATCTGATGAGACCATTGAATCTATAGCGGGGCAAAGGGTCTTTAAGTGTTGAAGAACCTGGAAAAAAATACAAAATCAAAGTCTGCGGTGAAAAGAAAGCTCTTCAAAGTATATTACAAGCGGACGTATCCGAGGAGTTAGATTTTGTTATTTCGGCTTCGTGTTTTTATCTTGCGCGTGATGAACATGCCAAGTACGCTTATGAGATGAATACCCAACATAATTTAACATACTTAAGTTGATAATAATAATAATTTAATATTAAAAAATAACACACATAAACATTTTAGGTTTTTTATGGACACATCGTATACAACATGATTACAGGTGTCCAAAATGTTTTAGACATCAATTTTCGATCTCATATTTACCTTTTAAATGTTATGATTGTTCCAACATCCATCTAACTGCTCTTCACAGTTGTTTTGAGAACAAAAGGTATTTAACAGGTAAACTAGTTAACGATGTTACATGTGCAATATGCATGCATGTCAACCCTTGCATAATAACATTACCAAGTGAGAAATGAAAAAAATAAAGCAACCGTCAATGCAGAGACAAACGATCGAGTAAACCTGTTAGGGATCACATTCAATTTGCGCACCGTGGATTGAGGAGGGTTCGAAATGACGGGTGAATGTCGGCGCGACGGCCCCGGAAACGAACCGATGGGCGACGCAATAATAATGTGAGTGATCGCATTGATATGTATGTTGGATGGCCAATCCTGAATATCCGGTCGAATTCGACTTGAATTGAATGACAGAATATTAATGTACTTATTGAGTGAAAAATCTAATCATCAATATGATTGAACTTGAAGGTAATATAAAAGTTTAGGTTTTACGCTTCTTGAAGTACGTTCATACCTTTCAAGTGATTTATTGTCTCCAAACAAAAAACCAATACTTCGGTTTTACTTTCTTCTAAACACCTTTTATTCTACAGCCTATGCACTACTTTTACAAAATAAACTATTAATAATAATTATTATTATTATACAATATGCCGTAACGTCTAACACTAAAATAAAATAAAGTGTTTGCTACTACCTTCATTCTATTAACTTACTATTATCGCTTGTTTGTTACTTATAAATTCTATATTTATATTACCTGTCATATAACTGATGGAGTAGGACGGTATTTTTAATCGGAGAAATTTTTTACTGAACATCTTCATCTCATACGGAATAACAATAAACGGTTGTTTCATGTACCGTTATGGATATTGCCAGAAATATTTTAAAACGCTTACGTAAAGCCGCGCCTGAAACAAGTTATTTTCAAATCATAAAAACAAGTTAGGATTTAATTTACTTAAATTCATTAAGTATATACATGATAAGGAAGTTTTTAATACAATAGGACTTGCGGTATTATTTATTGATTTCATAACATTAAGAAACAGACTTTTATGGTAAAATTACCAATAAAATAAATGAATCTTCTACGAAGACATCACATACCATGTATAATATTATTACCGTTAAATTGTGAACCCTTGAAGCACCAAACATTAACAAAGATAACGATGTTAAATAAAGTTCAAACTGAATGCACAACCACTTATTGGGGAACATGCGATGAACAGGCCACGGAATTGAATTAGGGCAGCGCGCAGAACTTTCTGTGAAGTAGGTATAAAACAAACATCTACGTATCTATGAAAGGAAGTTAGTGTCAACACCTCTTTAGTTCTATGTTCATGCTAGTCACTAGAGTTCTGTTATTAAGTTCATTTTAATATGCATTTGAAACGTTTTTAATGAAATTCGTTGTCATAAAAGCGACCGGTACTTTTTGCTTAATGTATTGTTTGGTTTATCGCGAGTTTACCTGTCACACAGTTTACAGTCATGTGCATTTTGGAAAAACAAGGGGCAGTCAGAGACTTCTCCTTTCTGCCAGCCACTTACCGCTTTTGTCCGTTATAGTAGCGCTCACTTTTAATATCGAATTCATTCATCACTTCTTTAGCTTTCCTCTGCCTTTTTGCCAGATCCTTATATAAAAAATATTAGTTTGCATATATTATGTACGTTATCAGCCAGCGTAGCATATATGATTGCCTCCTGTGGAATCCTAAAAAAATATAAAGCTATAAATAAAAAAATTAAATGATATTATGTTTTTATTATGAAGTTGTTTTGTCAGCCGACTCAAATATACATACATATACATAGATCTCAATGGAAATATTTGCGTGTCACGAAACGCATCTCTTGAAACTTCCTGTTGTAATTTGCGACTAATTTCTTAATTACAAGGACCTATTCAATTACGCTAAGTGAATATATAGATTAAAACTACTTTTCAGCAGGCAGCCATTCCGGAAGCGTTCAAGCAACGACCGTAATAGTTTAGTTAAGAACATTCTCTGGGCCCCCAACTGCGAGAGGAAACTATAATGAAGTTAACTAAGCGACACTGCCCAAGTCTCGGGTGCAATACAATGCAAATTAATTTAGTTCTTAAATTCCCTTCTTTTTTCTTTAATTACTTGCGATTTTTTACAAGTGATTGTTAAAAGCTTTATGGGAGTTGTAAAGAACACTTACTAGTTCTTAACCTGTTTTTACTTTTAATTTTGCCGCTATTGGCGCGTCGGATCAATGATTGCTTAGTGCGCCAGGAAGTTAGATTCTATTAGGGTGAATTAAAAGTAAAGGATTTTTTTATACATAGTACATTAAATTCTTCTAGCTCTCAACAATAGCTAAATTGTATTTTGTGTTTTTATAATAATTATAGAGCTGAAGGTCGGGTAGCGTCGGGTAACTTTTGCACTGTCTTAGTCCAAGCAGAATAACCGTTCTTTGTAACGCTGACTCTCCAGATTTAATTAACCTCTAGTGTTAATAGTTAATTTATGATGTCATTTTTAAAAGCCCAAACGAAATTACTAATCAATAGCCAAATTGTCTTACAACTATATAACTCTTTTAACCAATAATCATTAAAAGTATTAGTAACTACGTAGAATCGAATACCAGTGTGTGGTTTGAGCTTCAGCAAATTTGTACAACTCCATAAAACCAATGTATATACGTCAGGAGGTAATAAAACACATTTGTATATAACCGAGTATAATATCTTTATCTCGGTCCCACAGCTCGCTTTCCATTTGTCGTGCTCATCATAAGACGGAGGGAGATATAAATTATAATAGCAACGTGTGTTGTAAGGTTTTAACTTCCTTACACGACTTCGGTCAGCTTAATGCTTAATTTGTGGCATAATTTACTTATATTTGATGTATTATAATAAATTGAAATTTTTCTGGATCGTTGGTCTAGTGGTCGCTAAATGCGACTGCTGAGCATGAGGTTCTGGGTTCGAATCGCGGGACAGCCAAATTGTTATTGAATTTTCCTTCAGGTGATTCTCAGTAGCAGCACGGAGTCTGGATTTGTGCTCGGTTGATGGCAATAGACTCACCCCCTATTACATTTGGATTTATAACATTACTGATGGAAATTTGGGTGTACTACCTATAAGCATAGACCAAAGAAAATAGGTACACCTCTGCCTTACGGAATACAGGCGTGATGTTTTATGTTTTATAATTAATTTAAGATGTATGCATAAATAATAAATACTAATACGAGGTAAATCCTCCAAGTTATATATTATTAGATATATTATTTTTTTCACAAACTTTTTGCTGAATTTTCTTCTTGGTTTCAAGACGATTCTTGTCTTGACAACTTGTCAATTTAAAATTATTAATGACATTTTTTTGGTTATGTTTTTTCATAACAACGTATATTTTTTATTTTTATAGATGTTTTTTATACTATATATTTTGTGAACTTTATACTTTCAAGCGTTGTTTACATGACGCTTTTTATTATTATTAATTTTTGATACGTTTTTTTTATCAGTAAGAAATTATTTACAATATATTTATTTACGTTTTGGTCATTAGTAGAATAAGTAGTAGTATGTTTTCCAGACTACAGCAATGTTGTGGTTACTGTTACATACTTGGTGCCTATGTTTAATTTATTATTCCGTCTGTTACCCGAAATCATTGGTAAAACCATAACAAATACAAAGATTGTTTTCCTCGACTTGCAATGGTTTACCTATGTGTTATTTTAACTACCCAAAGTGTTACAAGTTACAAAAAGTGACTTATGTGGTTTAATATTGTAATAAAACAGTGGAAAGTGTTCATTCTATTTATGACTAGAATCAAATATCGGTTCGCTATGTGCGGTTCAGCTTGAATGTCTCTTAAATACCGGTAACAACTTATCTATACATATAATAAAATCGTAAATGACCTGTGTCTGTACATTCAATATTAAAAAAGAAAAACAATTTATACATTCTGTATTTATGTTACCGAAGCCAAAAATATAGGTTTTAAAATTTTTGTCTATCTGTCTGTGTGTTTGAACGCGCTAGTCTCAGAAACGACAGAACCGATTTAAATGCGGTTTTGACTAATGTATTGTGGCAATCCCATAACATGTTTGTTTTATTTAAATCGGTCCACAAACAGAAATGTTACGTCAATCTTTACATATTACATACATGTAATAAAACAGTAGGGCTTTGCGTAAAAACTACTAAATAGAATCCAATTTTGCTGTTTCCGAATGTCCACGCGGACGGAGTCGCGGGCACTGCTAGTCTCTAATAAACCAACTGTTACAGAAAATGGATGTACTTCATCTACCCGTGGACACAACACAAAAATACCAACATGTAACTACGACCGCTGAAAAACATCACCGACCTTATAGAACAACTCCAATCATTATAACATTTTGTAAGTTAAGAGTAATGCCATTAAAGTCTTACACGCGTAGTACAGAAAGGTATCTTACTCACACATAAAAATATTGCACACCTATTTGATTTAGGTGTTTCTACATTTCTTATTTTTTCATTTGGTTAATTGATAAAATAGGAACTGTATAGGCATAAATCGCACGGTGAGTTCATGCCGCAGACGACGGATTACTGCACCGCAGCCGCGAAGGCGGGCTTTAACCGCACCGTGAGTCTAGCCTCTTAATGTTCGACCATAAAATATACGAATAAACTAAGACTAATGTATTTAAGGCGAAGGACGATTGCACGGTGCACTTTATCCGGTATTTCACCGACAATATTATAAATCAACTGACTTATAGAGTCACGGGTCCGTAGTGTAATATTGTTCAAGACATTCATATTATAATTATTATGGTACGACATATTTATCATAAGCTCTGGAAAGAAGACAAAATGAATAAGAGGCTACTGTAATTAGAATCGTCAAAAAGGGCAGACTTAACAGTTTATTGACAGATGGATTCTGAAAAACTTTTAGATTTAAAAGACAGAATCTACGACCGTGAGCTGATAATGACTGAGATAAACAGGGTGTTCTAAATACTCTACAGGAAACAGGCGTGACTAGTGTAAATTAGCAGACTAAACTAAATGTAATGATCCAGCTGTTTTAAATATGGCTATTTATTTTGTAGGTGAAACAATTGCATCTGAATTCGACATTCACAGCTTCATAAAATTGGGGCTGAGAGTAGTTAGGTTTAAAATGACGCACATTACAAAAACAGATAAAATCATGCTTCTAGAACTGTTGGATAAAGCATTAAAGTGGTGCTGCGAAAAGTACGACGTCTCGTCTTGGCCTGTAGCCCTCTCCATTGATGTCCCTAATGCCTGCATTAAAACGGGATTTTTAGCGAACGTTAGTACTGATATGCATTTTCAAATTGTTGCGATTTACATATTGTCATCAATTGATTCCCGTATTTCCTTGCCTTATCTTGCTAATGAACTGGTAAATGTATTTTTGCTAAATTATGCATTCATTCATTATTTTAATGTCACTGACACAGTCCTTGACATGTAAATTGCTATTGTTTGCTATAATTATTTTTATTTTACAGAAATTACATAAATTAAGTCTTAAAGAGAATTCATCAATCGAATTGACATGTGACGTAAAGTATTGGACGAAATGTGATAAGCAAAGAATTTGTATAGACGATCCCTTTACTTTTCCTAATTTAGTACCTGGTATCGAAATCACTATTGATTTCGGAGAAATCATTATGATTTGTGAAAAAATTTTAGATGAAAAAAATATAAAATGCAATATCGTTAGAGGGGGTATAATGAAGGATCAAGAATTTGTATGTATTCGTGGTGTGAAGCACACTAAACCTGCATTAACTAAAAAGGATTTGGAAGTTATAGATTTTGCTAAAGATTTCAAGGTAAAATATTCAAATATTAATCCTTCCATTTTATTAGTTTAATAAAATCATTCTCTGAAAAAAAGTCCTAAAACTAAACTATTTTTATTTCAGTTTGACATAATAACTATCAATTCGGTTCGAAATTCATCAACACTAAAGAGGGTTAGAGAAATGTTTGTTGATTACAAACCTTTATTAATTAGCACCATATGCGAGCAGGAGGGCTTAGATAATATTGACGAAATAATTAAGGTAACAATGTCAAATTATTTATTAAAAGTCCAACAGAAAATATTATCTAGTTTCACCAACTTACTTCCATAATTTAAATTTTAGGAATCAGATGCTATAGTTCTGGCCAGAGAGTTTTTAGCATATGAAATAGCTGACAAATTTAAAATGATTAGCATACAACTGTATGTTACCGGTAAATGCAAAAAGGTAATTAATTGTGCATCTATTTCAAATGGTTGAACAATTTCAAATATTCATTGAGTTAAAATATTAAATGGAAGGCTTCGTGACAGTTTGGAAAACCGCTTTACTTGTCTGGAAATATTCTGGAAGGAGCATGTCTTACTGATAAGCTGACTGGATGTGATCTGAACGACATTACTAACGCCGTGCTGCAGGAGTCAGGGTTCATTATGCGAAAGTACAAGGATCCCGAACACCTGATTAGAGCAATGCAGATTCTCAACAATGTTTGCAAAACTGTTGAACCATTGACAGATGAGCATCAATTTTGGAGAATGTCTTACGAGGTAAACTTTTAAATGCTAAAGATATTAATTATGGACTTTATTAAAAAAAATATGGACTTAATAGGTATAAAGAATAATCATTAAATAATCAAGCATACTGGCCAATAATATAGTCCGTACACTATATGGTATTAATAAGCCGTGTGGTATCCGGCCTAGAATTGACCACCCCCTTTCCTCCCGTGGGTGTCGTAAGAGGCGACTAAGGGAAAACCCAGAAGATGGGCAGCAGCGTCTTCTGTAACTTGACCACCAACACTGCGATCCCCAAGCCGCTTGACAAGCGTGGGGATTATGGCAAAACCCCCTTCTAAAAGGAGGAGGCCTTCGTTCAGCAGTGGACGCCTTACGGCTGATGATGATGATGATGATGACTATATGGTAACCACCGATTCTAGTGAGTCATAAGTTTAGGGAGAGAAATCGTGATCATAAACTTTGGCTATCTTAATAATAAAAGTAATTATGATGGTATTTATTATAAGATTTGATTCATTTATTTTTTATGTAGTACCAAATACCGATAAACGCAGCAGAGGCTGCAGTACTATCCAGTATTTTAATGGCTAACAGAACTGGTGCGAAGGTTATCGTCGTACCGACAGTCACGGGCAGAACTGTAAAACAAGTGGTTCACATGACTCCAGATATTTTTATACTGGCAATTACTTCACATCCATTTGTTGCAAAACAATTGCAACTGTACAAAGGAGTTATTGCTATTATTTACGACAGTAAGTTGAAATTTTATGTATAATTACTACATAAGATATTTAAAATTTATTTTAAATTATGCATTTTAATCTTTAAGCCGAATTTACAACTTCTTATTTAATGTTAATAGACCTTTTTACAAAGCATTTTTAGAATACTTGATGTATTTATCAAGTATTCTTCTTCCTTCTCAGTATTCAAAGAAGTAGGGTAATGAAATATAGCAATGGATTCGTCTCAGTCATTAAATGCCCGGCAAAAAGTGTTAACGAAATACATATCTGCCTTCATCATCACCTTTGGTAAATTAAAGGCTTGCCTGCTTGTGTGTATGATTGCTCAAATAATCATTTCATTACAGAAAGAGGTGTAAAAAACTGGCACAGTGATATGACAGCTCGTGTAAAGTTTGCTGTTGCATACGGAATGAAATTTGAAGTTCTCAAACATAGGTCTCACTATGTAGTACTGAGAAAAAGTTCGCCAACAAGCTCTTATTGTGACCATGTTAGTGCTTGGACCGTTCTGACAGACGACGAATTGTTGAGATTAAAGTTAAGTATGGTGCAAATTATCCTTCTTTCTATCGGCTGCTTGGCCCGTCAAAAAGAAAAGTAGCGATGTGACCGCCTAGGGTGCGCCAGACTTAGTTATGATTCCCTATTTGCGTACTTATGGTGGTTCTCTATTTACGCCAGAGCCACTTGTTTATAAACCTGGACTATAGCATAATTATATATGTATTTTATAGGTATTGCTTCTTGGTGACTATAATTTTATGCGCACTGAACTTAAATGACTTTGTTTTAATTTTTACAGATTAAAAAGCGATGCATTCGTAGAGCCAATTCATTTGGATGTCGAATAAATCCTCAGTGTAGATTTTATTATTCATATTCGTTTCCAGTGACCCTAATAAATGGTAACTTAATATCGCTTATTTCTTTAACTACCTGTAACTTATATTAATTAAAACTAAATAATATTTTTTAAAGTACTTCCTACCTTCGTTTATCAGCTGTCGAAAAGTACCAAGTTGCAAGTTTTCATGTTAAATAATAGATACTGTTTTACTGTTAAAAGGACTATAATATTTTGTATTAAAGTACTATTTCCAATATTGTTACTAAACTTCTGTGTTTACTGAGCTCACAACTTTATTCCAATATTTTGATCCCAGCAACTTTTTCTTAGAAATCGTTCAAACAAGTCATTTCTAACACAAAACGCCAGTATAACCGCCAATGTCATGGAGGTACTCTAAACCCCATAGAGGCAAGTTTACAAGCCATTCCCGCCTTTATTGTAAAAGTTTAATAGAGAGAGGATCTGTAAATGGACCAATCAATACTTTATTGTGCTTTTGCAAGCGCTCCGTTTCAAACTGAACGAACTGGAGGGGAAGAGAATATAAGTACACATTCCAAACTCCCCTTACAATTGTTGAGAAAAAAGTTATTTTCTTTACAGCATTTGTGTGAGGAGTGAGATATCTTATTTTTATGCGCTTGTGTTTGTTATTGGTTAAATAGTTGTTTCTTTGTTAAATTGGTTTCACGTATCAGATGACTAGACACCTTGATATGTATTTCCAGGATGAACAGTAGTAGTAATTACTGGCGTTTTCCGTCTGAAATTATGTTTTCCACGCCAATTAGACAAGATCAGTCAATACAATACTTACCATCATTATTGATGAACTCTGTCTATTCTTGTAACATAGGTACGTGTTTTCCAAAAAAAAATCGCAATAGCACACACAATATTCATATCATTTAAAGTTCTATCATCTTTCAAAATCATATTACGCGAATACACGTGAGTACTTTTTACGTCTACTTGCGTAATTACAGTAGGTTTTCTTATGAAACTACACATCGTCATTAAGACGCTGAGGGAATAC
Organism: Abrostola tripartita; assembly: GCA_905340225.1. Lineage (NCBI taxonomy): Eukaryota > Metazoa > Arthropoda > Insecta > Lepidoptera > Noctuidae > Abrostola > Abrostola tripartita. The sequence goes on from HG996494.1 coordinate 7,722,704, forward strand.
TATAGTTCACTTGAAAAAATTAACAGAACCGAAAAATATTAATGATTGCAATAAGAGAAAAATACGGAATCTTAGAAGGAATGAGCTTCGCGTCTTTCCAAGTTATAAAAGGTAAAGAAAGAGCTTGCATTTAGTGAATACCCATTCACAGTTGGGGAAAATTCAGACCACTGCAACCGCGTATTCTCAGCACTTTACGAATGCAACTCCTTTTGATGGAAACCGTATTTTTTTTCGACAATCAGACTTGAAGTATATTTTTTTAGTAAGTCAAAACCTTTAGAATGTTGGACAAGGCTTTTAATTTGAATGTTTTAACTTTTTCGGCTGGTCTAGGCTTTTCGTTGGAACGAGTCGGAGAGAGTCAAGCCATGGAAAATATTATAAAAGTATTTTCAGCGTCTTTACTTGCTTTTACACATACAGGCCGACCCGCAGTGAGCTAGCGTGGTTACTGGTTATCAATGCTCAATTCTATCTTTATGAGAAGAGACTTTTGCCCTGCAGGGTGACAGTTATAGGCTGTTATTACACATACAGGCTTTTTAATGAAAAATGTTTTGTAATAGGCGCCACCGTCCATCTATTGATAGTTTTGGGTATTGACATATTATGCATTAGTTGTTTTTTTTTTTATCTTTATTGATAATTTTTGAGGGTTTGTTCACAGTTGAACATGCCACCCCCGTAATTAAACTATACACTCATTACAGTCTTCTTCTTAAACCTAAATTAACAATTTTGTATAGCATTTTGGCTATATCAGAAACTAGGTCAGACAAGACACTGTTAAATAGACCAACATGGGTAGGTTCTAAATTATTTTAAGACATGAAGGCTGTTCTGTCAGGCTCGTTACGGACACACTCCACTATTATGCATTAACATAACCTAACATAACATCACGCCTGTATTCCCCGAAGGGGTAGGCAGAGGTGAACATATAGTACACCCACATTTCGCCAGTTATGTTGTAAGCCCCAATGTAGTAGGGGGCGAACCTATTGCCATCAACCGGGCACAAATCCAGACTCCGTGCTGCTACTGAGAATTACCTAATGGAAAACTCAATAACACTTTGCCCGACCCGGGATTTGAACCCAGGACCTCTTGCTCAGCAGTCGCGCTTAGCGACCACTACACCAACGAGGCAGCATTATGCATTAGTTATTATTAAATCGTATCTCAGTTCATGCTATTTACCATTTGAGCTCAGTGTCTTCATAAAGATAATGAATAATCGTTCCACTGACTCTTCCAGAAGATGACAGGAATAAAGTAACCCTTTTAAAAACATAATTCCTAACCCTTCAGTTGTGTACTTTTCGTTTGGACTAGTTTTCTGAGCCAGGCGGTGCAAAACACAATTAACATTTTTGCTGATTATGTTACGGGTTCAAGTAACAAATAGCGGTAAATATAGTTAAAAAACCCCTCATCATAATTATTATACCTACAAATAATTATATTACCTAAGTTATATATAAATAATTATATTACCTATCTATCGAAAGGTTATATAATATTTTCTTGAACCTAGAACCAGATATTTAATGTTTGATAATTAATTATTTGAAACGAGAAATAAAAAGTGTTCTGCAGTCATTACTGTTGATGTATAATTACACAATTATACATCAACAGTGACGACTACAGAAAACTTATAATTATTGTATGAAGCTGCACTTACGCCGCAAGCCGCAGCTTTATACAATATTTATATATTCCAAGAACATTACCTTGCATGTTCCACACCGTACCTTTACCTATATTAAAACTTAAACCAAAACTTACTAAAGTTTCCTATTATGGTGCTCTAGCCTTTCACCGAATGTTTCAGTAAAATTCTCAAGATCAAAAGACTTTCCAAGTGGTTGCTCGAAATTTCCATTATACTACTTCAAAAAGTGAATTTACATTACCCTCTGGAATAATTTGTGATTTAAACTTCGACCTCGTAAAGTTTTTTTTATTAAAAATATAAATTGGTTGTTGCAACTTTATTAATTACTGTTGTTATTATATTGTGGGGTTTTAAAAAATGTAGGATGAAAATATTGATGAATATTTTTACGACTTCATTGTTTTATAATAAAGTTTTGAAATTTAACTTCGCGTTTTCCATTAATAAAGCTTAGTTATAACAAGGTATAAGATTTAAAGTAATTTAAAATAAATAAAGTATTTTTATTAAGCGTCACTGGGAATAATACCTATAGGTAGGTTTCATCACTGACGAAAAGGTTTAAAAGAGATTTTTAGAAAACATGATTTTTTTAAATGTTTACCCAGAATTACTATAAAACACTTATAAATAAAGCTAACATAATTTCGTTTGTTTATTAAAAAACAATAACCATCGTTTTCCTTCCTTAACCCGCTTTTTTAATTTGTAGATGTGAATTATTTAAGAAAAAATACATTGGCTATAACTATTTAACAAGGCTTCGCACACGAGCAATGCGACAGAAACTATAATAAAAACACAGTAACATCATCGTTCAATCCACGCTTTAATCAATCGTAAACCTTTTACGTCGTCATTTCCGCCCCCGTCAAGAGTAGATAATAAATTCTTAACTAACCTTCCATCTGAGTTCGGACACGTTTCTGTTTCGCAAATCTAATTTTTCTCCCGGGCGAATGCCTTTTTGAGAACTATCCGGGACTTGCTCTGGCTACGGTATTGGCAATTCCGACGAATGTTCCTATCTGTTTCGTTCGGAAACTTTTTGTTCAGTTCCCATGTAGGGTGTGTTGTGACAGCGCGATATTTACGATGATTTGTAACCTTCATCGTTTTAAGTCGTCTTGTTTGGTTTTGTTGAGGTCTTCTATCGCCAAGGGGGGTGCATGAAAGACAATCAAGCTCCGATTCCGGTTTCTGATTACAACATAGATTTGATTGATTAATTCATCAAACATCAAACTGTGACGTCATTGATAAACTAAGGGATCAGAAAACAAACAGGCTTTGAACAAAGATTGAACATTTTCAATAACAGCAGTAACATGTTAGATATTAAACGAAGCACGTTTAGCAACTAAATAACAATTTAGCCTATTCTCTTACTAAGCTCAAAGAAAAAATATATAAAATATCTCATCACAATATTTTCTTGTATCGTAGGGAGCGATAATAACTTTATGGTGCGTGTAAAATCCCTTGCAATTTGTTCCGTACATGCCCGAGTTCTAGCGCTCATCTCACAAATGTATCTGTATTTATTACGGCTTTCTAGAAGGTATTTTTAGCAAAAAGAGGATAGGCGCCAAAAACTCAATTCAGACGCTTTGCGACGAGGAAAACGGGGGAATCAACTTAACACACACTGAGGCCAACTTCATGAAACTGTCATTGTAATAAGGTTGTTTTTCTTGTTATTATTTGTAACTATTTTGTTTTTTCAAGATCAAGTGTGCCTGATACACACAAAGGAATTAGTAAGTATAATACTCATTTTTAATCTCTTTTGTAATCAATAAAGTTTGATCCAGGTGGTATGATAAAAAAGTACATAGGTACTAGTGTTTACAAACTTTTAAATAGAAATGGAATCAGTCCAAATTCTTTGATTTTATATTGTTATTGAAGCGTGTCATTTAGGTAATGCAAAGTAGGTCGAGAAAGGAATCCTGATTAAAAAGGTCCCCTGTAAGTGTAGAACAAATTGGATTCACAGAAAAACAAGGATTGATTCTGGAATAGAAAATCGTTTTATGATTTTGGGTTCGGCACCTATTGCTTGGCCGATATACTTGTCCAACCCAATTTGTTTCCCCACATTGTCGTTGTTTTTATTTGTTTATGTAAGATTTGTTAAGACTCATAGTCTTCAAGCGAGATTCTTTATTGGTATTAAGACGCGTGTGTCATATTTAGTAAATCATGCTTTTGTTGATAATATAAACATGACCATAGGGGCAACTATTGCCGAAATGTATGTCATTTATTTATAGGAGCTTGCTTCGTCTTAGTCAAGTTAAACTTATTCCTCTTTAGAGACATCTCAAAGAACTTTAAATCGAATAAGAAAGTGTAGCATTACTTCTTTACGTTAATTGTGGCTTCGAATAAATTTTAATAGATACTAGTACTTAATTAAGAAAAACATTTCAAACAAACAGTGTATTTGCATTAGGTACATAACCTATTGATGAAATTTGTAATATCTGTAAACGGCCAAAGAAATAAATATTAGTTAATTCTGTATGGTATTCCAACCTTTCTTTTCCGGCAGAGGATAAGTAGGTACTCGCGTTGCTTCCCAAGAGTGTCGTAAAAAACGTCTGAAGAATGATGGAATGGGCAGCCTGCATCACCTACTCGTTTGCAATGGCATTATTATCTTGACCCTTTATTAAAAGGATCCTTTCCTTTTGTTGGTATGATTTTTGTATTAGTATTTTGGTAACAGGTCATGCCCTGGGGTAGAGTTGTTCGATTGTTAAGGATGGTATCAAGTCAACCGCCCACAGTGCCTAAACTCATTTAGCCTGTATTTAGGTGCAACTCGTGATTTTTGGGAACGCAATATTATATTTATTTTTCATTTATTATTCTGCTAAACAAGAAATATTACAATTGTGCAACTACCTAATGTCTAAAATTAAAATAAGTATCTTATGAGCTCTAAAACTGTAGTGAGAAAGTTTTATTGTCACAAAGCGTTGCATAAACTTCTAAACCAAATTTTGTCCAGCAACTTCGCTGACAAAATGAATTAAACTCAACATTGCATACAAATTGTTTTAGAATGCGTGCCAAAAACGTAACCACATGCAGCAATACTATTTGGTGTTTAAAGATTATGTTACAAGAAGTGACAAGTAGCTGGCTCATTGCCTTTGGCCAGTGCAATATTTCATTCTAAGGTATTTTACGGTGAGTAACATTTTTTAAAGAATCTTGAAATAGTCCATCAATTAAGTAACCTTGGAAAGCAAACACTCATTTTTCTTTCTATTCTAAACTGGCCAATTTTTTTAAATAAAACAACAGCTATAGCAATACCTATCATTATTTATCTGGCTGCTCGAATAGTATCAGGAAAGACCGATGTTTTGTAAATACGCTTATGAACAAATTATGTCTTTCAATTTAACTTATTTTTCTAACAAGAAGAGTCTTTTGACTAGCATACAGGCTGCTTAAAGGCAACGAATATCCTAGCGATAGCAATAAACAAGACCATTTATGAAATGATTTACAAGAAGAGTTTTGATACTTTCTAAATCTCCTGAACCCACCCTAAACAAGCTGTTTGGAAGGGAGCGATGAACTTACGGTTCTTGCCGAACACTATGTGAAATTCAGCAATGCAATATTGATATACTTTTTGACGGGATTGCGTTTTTATACATTCAGGCAAAATCACACACATTTATAACTAAGCGAAAATAGTTACGGCCTTATTCAACGAACATCTTTACTAACTTCGCTTAAGATTGTGAGTCTTAGTTACTTATCTTCTATCGCCTTTATGCTAATCCAAAGTTTACATCCGATTGACCTAGTCTTCAAAGTGCATCGTACAGTATCGGACTCTTAAGTTCAAAAGTTAAGTTAAATATTTAATAAAGTTCAACGATATCTTTATAGTTCAGCAGATAAAATTATCCTTTAAGAAAATATGAGTATCTGTTTTCTTTTGAAGTGGGTGAACAAATCGAAGATTTGATCATTATTGTTCATGACTAATTATGTGTGTTCCTTTTTCTACGCACATCAGGCCTTGTGTACACACCCGTAAAAGACAGCATGGTAGTACCGGAAGAAACTACTTTGTTATGTAGCGTTAATAATACTTTCTTTGCTTCCAATAAATCTAGTGTATTCCCTTCTTTAATGCTTTCAGATTCTATACAAAAACATATTCTCCCAAGCTGTCGTCGCTACTACACGCGCTGTTTATTTAATCACCTTATATAGAAAGGCCAAAGAAATCTCTTAGGCAAAACGTATTACTTAACTGAAAAAGCAACGGTTGAACGGAAGTGAAGGTAGAAAATATAGTCTATAATTTAATATGTCTAAAGGGTAGATATCTTTTAGGGGCAAACGACAAAAAAGGCGCTACCTTATTGAATAGAAGGTCCGCATTATTCACACATTATATTTGGACGACAATACAAACGCGGACATAATGGGATTGAGTTTTATTTTCGTGATGTTACTCGTATTTTGTAGAATAAGCCGTCGGAGCTTCTGAACATTGTTTGAGAAACAATGATGCTCTTTTCATTTTAATTCATTGATGATTTCACAATTTTTATTTACCCAATTGCAAAATCACCATACAAAATTACTGTTTGGAATTGGAAATATAGGCAATTTTATTTCTACTTTATCTTTTGCAGCATAATTTTATGAAAATACTTTCTTCTATTCGTACCTAAATCATGTACAACAATGCAACATACTTACGTTGCTGACTTTTTCTGTGCACGTAATCCAAGCTTAGTAGAGTGAACGATTTTTCAATCACGATAGAAAATTGCATTTTTCTTCTTTGATGAAGCACCTCACTATTAATCTTACTATACGAAGACATAATCCGGGAAAAGGAGCGGTTAAACGTCACAGACTTCGATAAATAAGTGTCGCCGACTGAGTCTTTGAAAAACGATATCTTTGTGAGTTTCTCGTAAGTAGTAAAACATACTTACTTTTAAGCTTCTTCTACTTATGATTAAGGTTTCGAGTCACATACAGATGCCACGAGTTGTTTTCTAATAATATATGAAAAGGGAGAATCCTTCCTCACTTTACGCTTTTATTGTTATTAAGGGGATTTATTTTATGATAAAAGTATTTGTCGCCATGGTACACGACTCCTTCAAAAGTTTGAGGTCTGTCTGACTGAGTAATATCGTAGCAAACATTGCAGTAATCTACAGGTTCATTTTATCCGTACAATGGAAAGATTCTGTTAAATGTTTACTGTTACCATCTTCATTTTGTGTGCTTGACCTACGTAGGTACGTGTACGTAATCCTTTTAGTACTTTCAAGGTTCCTACGAGATTCAAAGCTGGCTTTGTCCGTATATCTTGGATATTTTAGTTATTCTAGTTCGTAAATGATACGTTTTATTACGATTTAATACAAAATTCATAGCTATTAGAAATCTTAACACTTAATAAAAATCTTTTTTGGATCAAGCTTAAATTGTAGCACCAATCTTAAAGTTTAAGAAATGACGAAATCAGAATAAAGTAAGTCATAAAAAAATCAATAGGTATATTAAGATCGTAAAAACCTCGAACCTATCAAATCAGCTTGATTTTATGATTTCCATAAAACACGGTCGATTGGCTTTCTTTTGCAATTTTTTATATTGCACAGAGGAAAGTTGGATCAATTAAAATTTTACTCGGCCCGGTGTGAATTCCGAAAAACCTATTAACATAAAACATTCGTTATTTTCAAGGCGAAGAAGTTTTATGGTTTGTAAAATATTGAGGGCATAAATAAAGCGGCTGTCTTGTATAACAGCACGTCCCCGCACCTCGGCTCTACGTAGAGTCGTATTTTATCTCGGATTCTCTTATTCCTGAAAATAAAAAAAATATGGATATAAAATTGCCAACGTGCACAGTTTTGGATGCTGGATCGCGTCCCGCGAGGCATGTTTCGTAATTGGACATAGTTTTTTTATGTGCATTTTGGTCCAACTAAGTACATTTTCCGATTACCTGATAAATTACTTTTAAAAATGGACACCACAAACTAGATTCTGATAACTTTGTGCTTTTGTTATTTATTTAGATTGTCCCATAAGACGGGAGGTCGGGATATGGTATCCACATAAGAATTTATAAGAGCCCCCAATAGTTTACGTTCTTCTCCCTACGGGGTAGTAAATCGTTGTGACACAAGTAGGTAAAGTATGTTTCGTATTTTCTTATTCGTGGCTCCAGTACCTATTACAATTTTTTGAATGAGTGCAATCATTAAAATATAATTTTTCAGACTGAACTAAAAAGACTTAACATTAATAACTATGACAAATCCTATGACCCACTAACGCTTATGAACAACGCGTAAAACTTACAGGAGCCAAAAATCCGAAATTGTTAGGGCATTAGATTTAAATTGGCCGTCCTAACATAACAAAGGTCGGCTCGGTAGGAATTCAGATTTCATTTGGTCAATGTGATTTGTTTGTAGTTTGATTCTATTTCAAAGATATTGTGATTTAGAAGTGATCATTATTTATTTATTTGTAAAAAAAACGAAAAAGTCTGTCGTGAAAATAAAAATTACATGAATTCTTGTACTTAAAAAGTGGTCTGTTTTGTGACTTTTGTCAGTTCAATGGTAATTATTAATTAGGAATTCTGTTGCATTTCATGTTCAATAGATAAATAAATTTAATTTACAGCAACGATGCAACCATTTTCTGAAAATCTGACATATGGTCTACTATATTAAATATGGCCCTGAATTTATTTTTTAAAAGTTTAGTAATTGACAAAGAACATACAGTTACCAAAGACGGACCCATAGTACCGAGCCAAGTGTAACAAACTCACTCAGAAAACGGCCCTAATGCTTTATTATAATATGGGCTGTCCTAAGGCAACAAAGAAGGGGTCGCTAGGCATTCGGGTTACATTATGCCCCCATAATTTGTTTGTAGTTTGTTTGATTTTATTACGAGATTGATTTTGTGACCTTAACATAAATTGAAATTATGTAAATTAATCGAAAAGCACTTTGGCCTTTTAACTGGATTATATTTAAAAAGCCAATACCAGCGTCAGGACGTCCCCAATTCATAGGCAATATAAAAACGCTTGTAATCCCTAAAGGGGTTCGTAGAGGTGTTGTTCTTTGTTAGGAGCATATACATTTACATGCCACCACTTCTGAAAGTCCCGTGTAACTAAATGGCAACCATAAGCATTCCAGGCTCATGGCCTTTCACACCTTGTTTTACCCGTATTGAAGGGTATTTTTTATCCGTACCCCACAGATACAAAGACATAATTCTTTTAAATACATAACTGCGGTAATACCTATATACACGGAGATACAAATTGGAATATAACTATACAACAATGAAAACTACTCTCACGATTCAACCGTTAATTTCTGACGGTCTGAGTTGTAAAACTTTTACGACTTTACGATCTGTGTTAATTACAAAAGCTAACTGTTTCGGGCTTACAATGTGTTTATTAATTTGAATATATATATTTTGTAAATGTATATTTATGATCGTTTACACTATACAAAGTTGAATTGAAATTCGATGGTATTATTGAATCCTCGTGCTTTTTCTACGTTAAAAGACAAATGCTGGCAAAACCGCGTTTACCTTGGCAAAGCCGACAAATTTAAATGAAACCATACCAGTCTTAGGTAAGTAAGCAAATCATGTACATGTCGTGTATACTTTCATGCACCCTCATTAACCTAATGTTGAGTTGAGATAGAGTACTTATAAATCTTAAAGGGACATGTAGGTCTTCAAGATTTTTAAGAATTAGTGTGACATCTAAAGTATAATTTATTACACATATTTGGTTTTTTGCCAATAACCAAGACTATAACTTTTTTGTTGTTAAGATTGGTAGAAAGGTAGTCGCTGTATCAGCTACGTAGGTACAAAAAAATGTAACTTAACTTAAACTAAAATCGTTTCCATCTATAAAATGTGGATAAAAATAATCATAATACCTAACAGTGCAGTCGTAAAATGCCTCGAAAATAAAAGCACATTGCAATAGTAAAATTTACGAATAATTCAGAAAATAATTTATTATGCGTCGCTTATTATGTTTTCTGAAATTTTCTAGAATTCGCTCATCATTTTTCTTCCTAAATACGTTTTTCGGTTTCACATAATATTTTTTTGCGAAAGCGTAAAACAAATAATTAGGAATATGAAGACGTTTAATATGGCAATAACGGAGCAATGATATCCAAGTATTGTCGCATGGCTCCTTAGATTTTATTACGTCTATTTGAGGATACGAACTCATAAAGTTAATTAACTGCAAACGTAACACCTTCCTAAATTAAACGAATTATTATGTTGGTGGCGCCTGATGTTCCGAAGTATATAGTGTTATAAAAGTGTTATTACTTGTTTTGATATTTTTATTCATTTCCGTCATTGTTTTCTGCACAGCAAGTCATGATGCATCTCTTTACGCACTCTTGTAGTACCAAAAAACTTTCTTTAGGACTATGGTTCATTTAATTTATTAATATTTTTAATCCAATAGTTTTGAGCTGAGAGAAAAGTTGCGGCATTAACTAGCACGGAATCGTTATTTAAACGCATGCTTATATGAAAGCACAAACGTAGACGTATGCATAAAATGTCGCTGTCAAATCTAGGTAGTTGCCATACCAAAGTAGCCCTTGAGAAACCTCAAAGGTACCAGCGCTAACACCGTTTACTGAGCAAGCTGAAGCCAAAAGGACGATGCGGTCTACTTTCCTTACCCCGAGGCTTGTTGCAAGTCTGAAAGCATTTTAAAAGCGTCCTCGTAATACAAGATCAAAGCGGAAATGTTTGATAAATAAAGTTAAACATTTTTGGGGGCTAATAACTATGTACCTACTTATGTAGGTATAATTTTACCGTTTCTTTTGTATTGAAACTAATGGTAAAACGTCCGATTGGCTTAAAAAGTAGGACGGTTTTTTTTCGAGAAGGTCCTTATACGCATACAGCCCCAATGCAAGGGTAAATATTGACAAAGAACGAATCCGATTAATAATATTATTCTTCATTGTAGTTCAGGTACCTATAACTGATTAGGAAAGTTTTATAACACCATACATACATCTACAAATACAAAAATATTTTTGCTTTAACCTTATTCTTGCTTTCTCAAAAATGCAGCCTAAGAATATTCCTTGAATTTCCTTCCTTCCTTAGCAGAAAAAATGATAAGAAAAACAACGGTATAATTCACGAATTCCAAAAAATGCTTTACAACCTGCGCCTGATAAAAGTAACAAAAAGTCCCAATGCAAATAGAAACCTTTGTCGCTGTGTTTCATTGTATCAACCGCGTCACTGCATAGCCAAAGCCTCGTAAAAACTTCCAGCAAATGACATTATCTTTAAAAAGTATTTTAATTCGATGAAGAAAGTTACCGTGAAGTTTCCGTCTCGGTCGTCGGCAATACGTTGTCGGACGATTTGCATTTTTATGAAAACGTTTTGCCGGTTCGTCTGGAGTCCTCACCGACGGCTTGTACGAAACGAGCTTGACTTACTATGTATAGAGCTTAGCAGCTCATTCATCGCAGACATGAATTAGCATTCCATCATACTTATCTCATCGTTTAACTGGTCAAACAGTGAATTTTAGGTTTCAGTCAAACGATGATCAGTAAGAAAAAATCCGTGACTTCTATATTTAGAAGTTTTCTTTCGCTACGTACTTGGGTTGTAAGAAATGACGTTTGAGTTTATAATAAATTATGATCACAATTTTGTTATAGAGTATTATGCGGTAGGTGTTATTTCATCAAATTGAAAGATTTATACAATAATGCACTAAACAATATTTATATAGCTTTCAGAATTATTTTAGACGAAGATAAAACATAATGCAATGAAAACATAATACTACGCTATGTAAAGTGAAAACATTTTAATTAATTAATAATGTCGAGTTTAACACAACTAGCAGCAGTGTGATGAAAGGATAATATTATGAAGGATAACGCTGAATCTAGTCTCTATATAAACTTTGTTCTTAGACTAAAATGTTCAGACCGTAACTGTAGGTTTCTTTGTCTAGTTTTAAACGTCTGTCTGTCTAAAAATACAATTTAATTGTCAATCTTTCAGAATTATAAAACGAGCTAAAACAATAGCTAGTTGTTTCTTGCATTTTTGATCGCATCCTACTAGCTTCTTAATGTATCCAAGTCAATTATTCTAAAGGCCTAATCTAAGTGTTGTTCTCATATACAATTGTGATGTTTCAGCAAATTCCATTCTCAACCATTGCCTACAAATTTGCGGATTACAGTGGTAAAAATATACATAAAAACATATAACTAACTGCTTATTTTATAGTAAACCTTTTAGGTTCGAAGTCATTAGAATAACAAGCTTAAATAACGCCGCAGCAACGAGATGCCGTGTAGAAGGGTACCTGAATTCCCGCATAAAATGTTAAACATCTGGACGACGCTACTAGGACATCTCCTATTCATTCGTGTACTCCTTGCATCGTTTTTGCACCTTTACATTTTCGTGCTCGACCCAGTCGCTTTGACTTTTGTGTTGTGTAGTCTTTTTTCACTGAAAATTCGTCAGTTTCACGTCTTCTATACCGACCTAGGTACTTGAATATGTTTACTTATGTACTGTCCGCCAGTTGGACCAAAAGCCACATAGGAGATGTGTTCTTATTTAGAAGCAATCTATGTTCTCACATTTTACCGCTTATTTATTATAAGTGTATCTTATGTATAAGGTGACAAGTCTATTGCCACTCGCTTTGTTTGCAATGGATAAAAGTTGTCTTCTCGATCCTTCACAGAATCGAATATAGGTATCTATATAATTATTTGTAAACTACAGAACCTCATTTACAGATAAATATTATATAAATGTATTTTAGCCTTAAAACACAACGCAAATTGAATTCCCTGTATCAATATGTGCATCTACACGTACTCTGTATCAGACACACAAGTCCCGCTTATTAACAGTTAACACGATACGGAAATTAGTACCGCATTCACTAAAGTTGCGCCCGACGGTGGCTGCAGTGATAAATCAACTCTTCCGGAATACAGGATTGCAATTACTGCACAATTATACCACTGGAATATTAACAAAGTTACGATGACTCATTATTTTTGTAGGTGCCCACTTAATTTTTTTATCGGTAATTCAACGGAGTACGTGAAGTGTTTATGAACATTAAAGATTTGTTTTGGTTTTCGGTAGCTGGAAAACTTTTTAAAATTGGTTAATTTAAAGTTAAATCATGATTTTACGTCATGATTTAAGTACTAAGTCAAAACACTAATGAAGAACTTTTAATCGCTTGAATCAATAGACATTGAATATTTGTGAAATTAATCTAATAATCAAATTCTTCAATTACATCTACTACACTCTTGCTAATATAGCCTAAGCCACGGTGAAAAATGTGACAATAACAATGCACGCGTATGACTGCCGCTACAAATATGACTTCGGCCAACAATAAATCACATTTTATAGATGTTAAAGACCAATAAATGACCAGTCGGCATTCGAATTAAACTGTCGAACCCATAAAACATGACTGATTGCGGTTACCGTAGAAATATGTCATATCAGTCTACATACGCACAGAATCGATGGAAAGATTCTGCATACAATTTAAATATTAAGTAATGGGACAATTTACATACTGTACAAAATTGCAATGTGTACAACTATTATAAAATTATATACATACATGCGTATTCCCTTTGCTAACTCTTTTTTTCACTGTCTACGATCTCATGGCCTTCGGAAAAATTATGAAGAGGAAGTTCAAAACCGTCTTAAGAAATTTTTACTTTACTAGTAGTCGACTATTTAAGCCGAAGAGCCAAGAGATCCTGAACTTAAGCAATTAGTGAGCTCCAGTCAGACAGCAATTAACGGAATATGCTATTTGAAAGCAGAAAAGGTAGAAATAATTCAGCCAATAACAGGGTGCTTGCCGACTTGACTCGTTAGCTAAATAATTCATTAACTACTAATGACCGAAATATATCAAGTACTTACTTGGGTGAAGTAAGTACTCGGAGAATTGGGTGTTATAATTAATACTTAAGTCGTATAATAACTTTTACGGATAATGAAGATATGTAAGAGGAAAATTGTGTCATGTTGGCTTATGTTCCGGAGGGTTGTTTAATGTTTTACTTACTTACTTTTCTGTGTCCATTACCACCAACATAAGCACGGTAAAGTAGTTTGTCTTTACTTTTGTAGCTTTTGTAATGTTTGTTAAACATTTCAATTACCCATAAGACGACACATATTAGATGTGTAGTTTTTTGTTCAGTATTATCTCATCTGAATCAATTCTGAAGAACAGGTGAGTCCTCGCTTCGTCTAGTAGGTTGCCACAATACTAATTGTATCGGTGTTTTTGTTACAGTTTTTATGGCAACTGTGCATTGTACGTGTGCAATGACACACTTCATCTCGACACACAATTTCAAAAATTGATTATGTACCCACATACTAAGCAAACTATTTAAATTAAAGTTTAATTATTAATGTGATTAGCTTATTGCTGTTACTTTAATTAGAAACCGTAGCAGAGCAGTTAGGACACATAATAATTAATTAGAATAGGTATATCCAAGACACAATCCAGAGAATTATATTAATGAAATTCAAAAAAATATAAGTATTTTCTTTTTAATCAATCGAATCGATTGGTATCGGGCTATCGGCGTATGATTAGAGTTTTTCATTGATGATGCCTTCTCATACGTCCATTACTACCACCATAATGTAAATTCTTGGTTTAATTGTTTTAGTATTGCTATTTTCAGTTGCCCTGAATAGCGGAGGAAAAGTTAGCTTACATAATTCACTCTGAAGACCATTGGAATGTAATTAACTACCGTGCCGTGTACTGTAATTAAATAGAGCTCTATAAATCTTGTGTTTTTCTCGAATCCTTTCTTTAATAATAACATGCTTACATTGTTCTGGCTTAACAGACGATAGCAGAATTATTATTATTTTAAATTACACCTAAGGCATGCAGTATAATGTCCATTTAACATTAGAAATCCACGTTGACGAAGTCGGGCGGAAGCTACTATTTCATATTGGTAAATATCACTTATTTTGGAGTAGCTTGTTTTAAAATTAAAATTATAAGTATAAGACTGTAGTAAGATGCTAAAAAATATTTTTTTTTAAATGGAAATATTTTCACCTGTTTTAAGCGTAATTCTAAGGAAAAGCAAGTTACCAAGAACGAAGAACCAATATTTATGAGTGTACCTATCATCTGTATCGCTGTAAGACATCCATTAACAAAATACAACGTATAAAACCTTATTCAGATTATTATATCGTCATTTTTTACAGATACGTTAAAGGATATTAACATTGACGTGAGAAGGTAACTAAAAACCAGTGAACAAGAAAAACGTATTATGTAATAACGGCTTGTTATAATATAATCGATTAGTCTTCATTAGTCTGGTGAATATAAAATTATATCTTCACTATCCGTAAGTTACCTTTGCGTTGTTCTACTTATGACCTAAATATTACACCCTTTCCTAGTTAGCAAAGAAGTGTCATTAATTGTCATTTGGATATTGGTATTTTTTATTTTTCTGTTATCTGTTGCGGGACTAAAAATAATGTTTCAAGTAAGTACTATTTACTACTATTACTATAGTTCTTGTTAGAAAGATTTTAATTACAGTTAACAATAGTTTACTAAACATTATCTAAATAATTTTAATAACATAAGGTCGGTATAGCAAATTATGACACACATGGTTTCTAGCTATAAATAGTTATAGATTGTTGATTTTATACCAAAATACATCAATAACTTTATACTGTTGATACAAATGTATGAGATGTTAATACTTTCTCATGTATTTCGAAATCTGAGTAAAATTGGCATCAACATGTAGATAATGCTAAAGGTTCTCTAGATTTTTTACTTTCACCGCAGTGTTTTTATATCTTTGAACATTTTTTTGATCTTGATATTCCGGTACATCTAATAAATATTTATTTGAGTCTGGGTTGGAATAAGAAATAGGCATTTTATCATAAAAATGTTACGGATAAGTGAATCCAAATTGCGTATTGTGAGTTACATAAAAATAAATCCCGGTACGTATCCTTATAAAATGTTTTCTTGACCCGCATTAGGCATGCACATAGGGCCTCTACATATTTTTTCCATGCGGTAATCAAACCCGGGACCCTAAGCGCAGCAATGCCACCACTTAGCCTGTGCGCCAATTAGGTCGTCAGAACAAATCGTCAATTGAACAACACTGCTATTACTTTTGTCGTATCAACATCTTGAAATCTTCTAAACCGTATTTTAATTCAACGTTATGTAATAGATTTTTTTTTTACTCGAGTAATCTTGAAGAGGAAACAATAGGAAGCCTTAAGCGGAACGATACTTTAAGGTTAGACTAAGCGTGATTTATATTAGGCTCGGCGGAGTTTCGCGAGCCCATGTCAAGCCTGATTCCAAGAGTTTCAACCATTAATATTCATTAAAAACCTCAACTTGTTCGCGTTTATTTAATTCTATCAGAACTACTTTTAGCGTAAACAGTGAAGTCTGATATAATTAACTTCAGTGTCTGGCAGCTTACAGTCGGTGTGTAAGATTAAATATCTCACGTTAATTAAATATGAAGCAAGAAGATATGTACCTATTACGAGATTGCTATAATATAGGTTTACATGTGTAAATATTTAGTCTTCGTTATATTAATTTGTAGTATATTAATTGTTATTAGCGTTAATTAAAGCATCTGTATAGCACTGAAATTAAGTGTAAGTTGTAGTGGTATTTATAAGCGATTAAGAGTAGATTTTTTAAATAATATGACTGTATTTATTAAGTAAATAATTATTTGCAGATTGTTCAAGTTACAGTCTCAGGAGGAAATTGAGCTCTAACGCAAAAGTATAACTACTGATTCTCCGAGTTCATACCCGACGCGCGACAACCAGTCGGTTCGTTTACTTTTTTTGTATTTTTCTTCTATTATATCGTATCGTATGTTTTAAATATTAAAAATTTATAATATTATTATGCCTATTAATATTCAATATAAAGGCCTATATTTTTAATACAGTTATAACAGTGTTTTACATAATCTTAAACCTAGCAACGGTGTATTTAAACTGGTACCTACGTAATCTTGATATTTACCACTTTGTAACTAATACGAAACACGTGCTAAAATGTTCGTTTATTATTTAACGGAGTTAAATGGGTACACCTTCTTGGTATTAGTATTGTTCACATTTGTACCAAATAGATTTGTATTATTATAGAAATTCCTGCATACGAGGATTAGGTAAACAAAGTTTCTAAAACCACTTGACTTGCTCCATACATTCGTTTTGGTTTGGATTCTTGGCGTTAAAAGTGTAAAAGCAACGAAATAAACTTTGAAACGCTTTACTCGTTACATTCAATATTCGCTGCACTTTACTAGAAATTCGAATTTCATTCGCCACCGCAGATTCTCCTTCAGATATATTTCAAACACTAGAGATTCGTCCAAACCACTGTAAAAAGTATTGCAAAAAGTACTGAATATGATGTTACTCGCATTCGTAAGAATCCTGCCAGAGTTGATAATTCCTAATCATCAATAGGTAATAGGGATAATTATGCATTTGGATTTGGTTTTATTAAATTTAGTGTGATGTTGATGTTGAGAAAAGTAAATATGCGTAACCAAATTTTTATGGAAATCCTTATTAGATTAAAACCTTACTAATAATAAAGTTGAGTGAATTTGTTAATGTGAATAAAATTTATATTAATTTATCATGAAACTCAGTAAAGTACGAATAAACGAACTTGTGTAATTACTAAAATTATATTCAATTGTTTTTGGTTAATAAGATAAAATAATATATTACCTCTTTTATCTATGGGTCGATTTGTACTGAAATTATTAATTTACTATTCTAATTTTCAAAACAAGAAAAGAGTAAGCTGAATAGAATTAAAAATATTGTCAATATTCAAAAAGTCCGAATTACAGAGCGTCCTGTAACGTATAGCTATAATGTGGCGCGGTCACATCCGCGCGGTTTTCGCTTAGTCTTCAATTTAATTTGATCCGACCCCCGTCTCATCCTCCTTTGAAACCGCAACATGCAATGAACGCTTCTTATAAACTCCTTCAAATTCTGTTGCACTGACTTGAATAGTGAAGACACTTCTGTTGCTTATAAGTTATTATTTTGGGATAATGTTAAAAAATCATTTTTTTTCTCTTACATGTTATAATTTAACATAATTACATACTTTTTGTTTACAATCAGCTATTTTTGATCACAATAAAATGGAAAAAAAATCTAATTTCGATTTTAATATTTTCATGAATTATTATGAGACCGAGGTATCAATTACCAAAGTGCAGAAAAAATCAACAGTTCGAGAATAAAAGAGACAAAAAAGACGTGTCCCAAACACCGTGTCCCGGTAGTCACTAGGGAAATTATGGAATATAAAATATTTGTATGATCGTCACTCCGCCGAATTTCACGAGTTGTATTTTCACTATTTGTTCCGATAAAATGTGCAAGTAATTTTATGCAGCGCTTTTGAACAGTTTATAACCGACTTCAAAAAAAGGAGGAATTTTCCCAATTCCTCGGGATCTTCTTTATTTTATTATCTTAATAAAAAATAATCAATATTATGACGTAAGTATTTTTAACTTTACATACTTCTTGGTTTCATTAATTAGGTATTTCAATTCTGATATTCATCATCATCATCAGCCGGAAGACGTCCACTGCTGGACAAAGTCCTCCCCCTTTCGATTCTGATATTATATTCTCATTATTATTTCATCTTTTTATTTTATATCAAAAGTGTATTGAAACAGCACAATGAACTACGGTAATGTCATATTTAATTTTTTTAAGCTCGATGGATTGATTAATTGATGAGTATTTTGATCAAAATAGTATTTAGTTCTTAGTTCCCTGTTACAGGCATTATTAATACTTATATTGACGATGTCTTGGTATATATAGATATGCAAGAGAACAGTTTAAGTCGTCTAAACTCAAAATTGCGAAAACTCGATCACAACAGACTGGCGCACCTGGCAATAGTCACAGGTGTTTGAGAACTGCCGTAGAGTCGCACTAGATGACTTAACTTGCACTCTCAAGTGTTGAATATAGTATAAAATTTAAATACTTAGGTATAGTAGAACACACACAGAAATATAGACAGAAAATAACATTCACGTTGACAGAAACTAACAAAATACCAGTTGGTTACGAAGTTTATTCTCCACCAATACATCGACAGGACGGTAAAAATATCAACATGTCCAAAATGTTTATGAATCTCCCTGTGGTGGATACCTACATTTTAATGAGCAACAAAAAATCATTCCAACTCTTTCTTTCCTTTTTTAGGTGCAACAAAACGGAACAGTCGTACAGTATACCTGCCTACATACAGTTATACAACAAAAATAGGAAACAAATGGAACTATCGAGTATCGACGGAGTTAAAACTAAGTAAACTAGTTTGAAAGTCCATGGCGGACAACACGCATAACATAGAGACTGTAAATTTGCATTTTTATTGGAACCGTTTAAAGAAACAATGGACGGATCGGTTAAAACGCTTGCCGTTTGGGAAATTCAACTGTTCTTCCCTTCGTTTCGCTTTTACTGTATTCCCTTATCGATTTAGCTCTATATAATCCGAACCTTCAATGTTTGTTCGGAACAGTATTTGATTTAGCAAAGCTATTTACTGCTCTATTGCAATTTGCAACTTTCTTACCACGAGGACACATTAATATATTACAAAATTACAAACGGTACCTAGTCGGACTTCACCTCATATAAGTACAAAGTTATTTTCATTTTTAACCCCCGACGGAAAGAGAGGTTTGTTATATTGACCACTATGTGTGTCTGTCTGTCTGTGGCACCGTAGCTCTGAAACGGGAGAACCGATTTGGATGCGGTTTTTTATTTGAAAGCAGGTTTTCCAGCGAGTGTTCTTAAATATGTTTTATCAAAATCGGTTCAGCCATTTACGAGATATGGGGGGTGAAAGTGGGGATGATTAATCTAATATTTTTATATATACCCAAGCGGGATATCAAATAAAAGGGCATGATGTGTACATTAATAAAAAATAAATTATATTAAAATCGGTTCAGCCATTTACAAGATATGGGGGTGAAAGTGGGGATAACCAATTGAATATTTTAATATATACTAAAATGGGGTATCAAATGAAAGGGCATGATGAGAACATTACAAAAAAATAAGTTATATTAAAATCGGTTCAGCCATTTCCAAGTTATAGGGGTAAATGTGATAATTAACAATTGGATATTTTCAAATATACCCAAGTGGGGTATCAAATGAAAGGGCATGATGCGCCGCGACATTGTCTTAAATAGGTGTTACTCGATCGGAATTGATGACTCAATGATAGGTATTATTTTTGACTTTTTAAATGATCGCTTTACTTTTTTGCGTTGGGGGTTTTTTTAATTTAATTTTTTATCTAGTTTTTAAATTGTATTGAACATGTTATTTCGATTGAATATGAATATCTTTTCATCAAGCAGCTCCGTAGACCTTACAGACACATAAGCTGAAATCCTCAACCTTCCACACTAAAACGTGTACAAAAACCCTTGTTTACATGATGCCGGCTTCAAACAGTCTTTGAATGACGTCAATAACAATGGGTAGCTCCACTCGACGTCACGTACAGCCATAGCTTCCCACTCTTTTTGGCAGCGCAATCCTTCAAAGGAGGATGAAATGAGAGCATCTTAATATCCACGTTTTAGTCTTATTTCGTGTGACATTAGCGAGCCCTCGCGAATGAACAAAGATGTGGCGTATTCTGCAAGTTTATGTGATCTTTTTTAACAACTAGGTATGTTTTGTGTATCTTTTATAAGCTCACTCACATTTGGAGTATTTATAATTTATTATCTTGTAACCTGATACATTTATATTTGTAGGAAACTTTCCTTTCTTCGTAAATTTTAATCGATCATTGATTAATTTGAAATATGTAGATAATGTTCTCTGACCGAATTTCAATCACGGCGGCCTATCTCATCTGAGACTAGCCAAGTACGCAGGAGATACTAAAGTGCACAAGTATGCGCACGAACACAGGTGCACTCCCTTTTCCCTTACTCTCATAGTCCGATGGGACGGAAGACCGACACGACCGGAGAGAGATCAGGCGCATATTATATACCTAAACATTCGCAAGTAGGTATACTTACAAAGCGGAACAGTGATGCTGAATATATTCCTTAGTAGGGAATTTGTACAATTCTGCTGTGATTTTTCTTATTATACAGGCGTACTATATATAACATGTTACAACATGTTCAATATCCATTATCAAATTCCAATGCACTTTAATTATCGAATGAACAGCAACATAATTGACAACATTGTAATGGTAGCGCTAAAATAATGGCGAACCAAATTTGTTATTTACCTACATAAATTCTAACCTAGATACATAATATTAATATTAACACTCTCATTCCGTATTTATAAATTGGACACAAATTATTGAACATGATAATTTATGTCTTTTATGTAAATTATTGCAAACTCTAATGTATTACAAAATATTTCCTACCAGACAAGAAAGAAGACCAGATTAGATAAGGATGTTAACTTAAGTTTTAAAGTTATAATTTGTATTAAGTAGGTGTATGAAAGTGAATATAATTTATTATATACTTCCATAACGATACACTAAGAAATAGAAATAACTAAATACTTAATTTAAACTTACTACAGAGAATCGTACTTGCAATAAATAACGCAATAATTTAGATACGACAGCAACCCATTCATCCTTAAACTAATGAATCAATTGTAAAGGTATTTATATTCTGAGTCCTTAGAGAATAGACATTTTGAACACTGTACTTATATCTAATAATAAAACTAATATACCTAGCTAGGTACATATTGGGCCTGTTTCACTATCTACAAGTAAAGTGTTGAATAGTTACTTCTTGATTAAGGCTAATCGGCAAGTAAAAGTTACGAGTATCTTTCACCGGATCTTAGTTACAAGCCAGTTTATCTCATGATTAATGCTACTCAGATGTTGTGAAATTTGTATGAGTAGTTACAGGTGACTATAAGTGGCGGTAAGTCTACTTGACACTTTATTTGTCGATGGTGAAACAGGCCCTAAGTATCTTTATATTTTCTTTGGTATAATATGGGTTTAGGTACCCATAGTATGTTTTTTGTTGTAACAATATATTTGCAGAATAGCCCATGAATTTACAATGGCGCATCCAAATGCAGAGGATTCTTGTAACAGGATGTGATATCCTTTGTGTGAGAATATGAAATGCATTTTAGTTTCTCGTTACCTACGCAGCTACGTTGTCACTCTAATGAGGTCTTATGTAAATTGTTCTTCATTTAAATGCACTCTCATGCATTTTATAATCAGTTTATGCCAAGTAATTAGTATCGCTCACGTTTGTTTCGCAATTAGAAAGCATGCGGCTTTAATTACATTTGTTGTTGAATCGATTATGGCCATGCACTTTAATTATAGATTAATTTTTATTAACTTACTATTTGATTGCTTTGTTGTACAACAATGTAGTACTTACCTAAGAAGTATGATATTATGTCGTATATTATAATTATATACATACCTACCTAGTGCTTAATCAAGATACTTTTTAGCAATCCAGAAATTAATATACCAATGGCATGCAATATAAGAAGAGGAACATTAATAAAGCCAAAACTACAGAATTACTAAAGTTCAGTATTTTTTGTTTTTCCCTATGCTCTTAGTTACTTGGCAAAAGTGACAGTATGTAGGTGTAGTCAACCTAAGTTGCCTTCATATCTCCTAATCACTAGTTTACATATTGCAGTAACTACCAATTAAGAGGAACCCTTCGTTTTAGTTACAACAATAAACTACGATCCCAGAAACTGTCAAATAAAATGGTTTGTGCTTCAATTTAACAGTTTACGCTGACAATGGATGCATGATTTATAACGTAAACATTAGTAATTGGGTTAGGTGGCGCTTTTGTTAAATTGACTGTCTAACAGTTTTCGTTAAACCGTATAGGATAATGTTTATACATATGAATTACTCATATGTATAAACATTATCCTATACGGTTTATTGAAGTTTAAATAATGTTTTTAAGAGAAATTCTCTCGGTATCAAATAATAAACTTAACTATTTATTAACTAAGAATGCATTATATTAACAAATTATAAATTAACAAAAATATATATTAACAAAGCATGCATAACAAAATTCTCATTACTTACTCATAAAGTAACAGAGAATATTTATAATTGCAACAAAATTAAACGATCAAATTACTAGTAAACTTTTCAGGCAGTGTTTACTACTACTACTACACTTAATAAACAATTCGTATATTAATTCTTTAGACTGGACTATTTAATTATATCATACTAAACAAAGTTCTATCATCTTGAAGAGACGATTAAACCTTAACCCTTTACCTTTCTACACTTGTAAGCATGTAAAATTCTTGCTACGCATGATATTTGGAAGCCGTTGCAGTACATGTCGCCTTCTTCCGACGGCGCAAGCACCACTAATTTGGCCCCAAAGTTGAACAGTCCGGTGTCGATCCCGAACTGCGTGCCAAAACCTATACGAGATAGGCGCTCTTTAAGCCAGCAGTTCGCGCGCCTCTCTATAATTGCAACACATTATGCTAATAATATGTTTTTATTGACACGTTGTCTATCAAAGTACTAATATAAAGAGGATAAAACCAAGGTTCCTTAGCTTTTCAAAATTAGTTTATAATATAATATTTATTTTCCATTAATTATACTTTTTGGTATCCAATACATCGTGTACAAGGTATTAGTGCAATTTTAGTGCAGTGCAAATTAAGCATGTGGTTATAAAAGCAGTGGCCCTTCTTCTTTGCCCGGCTTTAGCATGTGACTTTAACAGACCGTTTGAATGATACATACTTTAACGTATGTATCATTCATACGGTCTGTTTTCTAAGTGAATGCACTACATAATAAACTATCCAAACACGGAACTTACCACGATAATGCAACGGTATAACCTTTCTATACATATGCATTTTACGCGCAGTGGTCTCATGCGCAGTGATACCTAACACTGGGCATGGAGGTGCTGAGCTCGCTATAATTCTGGCCGAAGCGCCAGTTGTCGTGAAGACAATTATCGCACTCGCCCCGCTTTGCAAGGCTGCTAGTGAAGCCGCAAGAGCCACGCTAAATGGCTGTAGTACTGGTAATTTTAACTGAAAATACACATTAGTCATAATATTCCCACAAAATATTTACCATAATTCGAGCAAGTAATTTCTCAACCTGATGAGCTAGAAGCCCAATTAATAAACTCACTCTAGTTATTCTCTATTATTGAATTGATAAGTTATTTTTGTAGTTATTAAACTTACTGCCCGTAAGTAATATTGGAGACAACTTAACGTTTATTCTTTCATGCTAAAATACTTTCAATTACCTACTCTTACTACATATATTTTAAGCACCCTTTTCAACGAGTGAAATGTTTTTAGTGACTTACCTCCAAACTCAAATTAAAATAGTCTGTAGAAGGATTATGAAGTTCTTGTTCTACTATTTCCGTTGATCTTACAAGGGCTTGTATCAGTTCCAGAGGCGGTTTGCCCTTGCAGCCTCCTAGGTAAATACCATCCAAACGATGCTCAACTACCTCATGCACTTGTATTAGTATCTGTCGATCGTTCGATGTCTCCTGGTAATAGTCCTCTACCATACTTGGCGACATGTAGAATATGGGTTTACAAACCTTCAAATTTTATAAGAATGAAATTACTTTTGAAATTTCCACATTATTTAGTAAACTTCAGTAACATTATGAGTACGAGTTTGAGTTACGTGCCTCCTTGCATTTTCGCATCACGTGTTTAAACTTGTGAAAATGGTGTCCTAAACTCGGATCCAAAACAAGGCCCTCCGCGATCTGATAAAATAAAAAATCTTTCAACAATTAATTATTCGTCTCCTTTATAAAATGTAATATCTTATTAACCTTAATTAATTCATTAAGGTCCTCGATTTGAAGCGTTGGAGGCCAGAACAAAATTGGCTTCGAGGAGAATTTCTTATTTTCTTTCTTGAATTTGCGCAGTTGGTCCGTCGTAATGACATCCTTTAAAATTATAATGTCAACCTAAAACAAACCTTTTGATAGGTTAGGGTATTATTTGAACCTATTGCATCTTAAAGAAAGTTTATCAAAATGTATTTATTTAACTACTACTTATTTAACGTCATCATAATTACATAATATAGGTAATATTATGTAATTATAATGACAGAAATCATGAAAAGAAAATGAATATAACAATTATTATAAGTACCAATTACTATGCACGTGATTAATACAACAGTGAAGTATCTTGTTTAGCAGCTCACGTTAGCATTATCACAAATCCGTTTGTACGGGATCGAAATGATGCAATTGAAGTTGTTAGTTAGTAATCCATCAAGAGATAAGTGCGCCAATCCGATGCCCCAGTTTCAGTGCTCGCGTGCATGAATGTACTGGCTGTATTCCTATTGTGTAAGAGCACACTCAACATTGACAGTACCGTATTTACAAAACCGACTCACCCTTTCATCGATGTCAAAAGGCTTGTTAACAGACATAGTTACAGAGAGACCCACTGGCGTATAATACGAAGATGGTATCATTTCAGGCATCATATGGGAACTATGCATCGCTGTTCTGATTTTCTCATATAATTCTATACCATTTTTTGTCAAATCCACATTGAATATATTCACTCCGACGTTCGTTAAAGCGTGTATGTCATAGCCGTCATAATTATGATCAACTTAAAGAAAATGATACAATTATTTATTAGATGCGAAGAGTAGAAGATGAGATACCGATATAAAAATATGGCAGCTACTTTCTACAGACTATTTAGTTAGTAGTTCAATGCATGCAATAGGTTAAATCCTATTCGTTGATGAGTGCCGATGGGTACTCATCTATAAATAGGATTGTAAAACTTTTATGGCGGACACTTTATAGATCCAGTAGTATGGACCAGTGTTAAAGAATAAAGTTCAGCTGTGTGACTCGATTTCCTTTCACTCTAAGCTTATCTACATATCACATAAAATAGTATCATACTTACCACATTCTAACATTATATTTAGAGTTTGATAAACTATATCTCCCAAAGCTTTCAAACCAAAATTAACCTGAAAAAATGATACCATTCATAGATAACTTTATTTTTTTCACTGTTGACATGCATTATGATGTCACTGAGCGGGTGTGGTTTACCCTTTTCTAAAGACTTATCAACAGAATAGCACGTTACGTATCATGACATTTGTTCAATAATTCCCTTTTATATTAATGATTGATGATGTATTATTTGCTTCTATGTACATGACATTATTTATAACTTATATAACATTAAAGGTTAAGTACCTAGGCTGAACGCAGCCAAATCTCGGTAATGTAACCGAACGCACTCGTAGCGCGTGCGGGCGTTCGCGGCGACGCTCACCCTCTGCACCCCGACCCCCTCGACTGGCCGCGCGACCGAACCGAAGGACAGTCTCGCACACGGCCGCGCAAAGGACGCGCTGATTATTGTAACTAATTTTATTGGTCACGTGTTTTTACCCATTTATTGTCATGTTTTAAGTTTATTATACCACTGATACATTCTAATCGTGTTTAGAACTACTTCCACACCCATACTTCATTACACTTATGATTAAGTTAAAGTATTATTTTTAGTACTTACGCCTCTTCTGTGCTGGTTTTGAATATCATGCAGCCACCAAACCATTTTTATATTGGTCCACTTACGGTTACTACCAATGGAATTATCCACATGCAATCCGCGACCTCACTGATTTTATACAAAAACAATTTTCAATAATTGATATTTGGTAACATTCACAAAAGTAAATTTGATACTAAAATAGATACTTTTTGCTTCAAAATTATATTTCCGCGAAGAACTCACTATTGAATATAAAGTATATTAATTATTGAAATATTATCATACTTGTTTAAATTTTTTATCCATGGCTTTCGATAAGCATATCGCAAAAGGTTTGAATGATTATATCAGTTACAATAAGATGGTTTTATACGTACTCATTCATAAAACTCTGTATCATTGCTTACGCTACAAGAACCACTAGAGCAAAGTCAAATACGAAACAAAAAAAACTTCGAAGTTATCATTTGATAAAAGATTCGACGGATGATTGAAATTTCAATCAAACCGCAACAGGTCTGATTGACAGTAAGGCTCGCTAGCATAACAGTCATGACCACCCGTCTCGAGCAGCTGTACCAATGTACTGACACAATTTCCTCGTAGCAGGTCACATTGGATGTCCATTGACCGATAGATTTTTTTACGAGGAACGATATTCAAGCTTGTATGACTGGGCTGAAAATAAAAAGATATGGCATGTTGCGCCTGTGCCATAGTTTGAAAAAATATTCTCTGTAACTTTTTATAACCGACTTCGAAAAGGAGGAGCTTTTATGTTTGTCTGTACCTATGAATTTTTAAAACTACGTTAGTCTTTTTATTCTTTTCTGAATTCTAGTTGAAAAGTCAACTGTTATCATTGATTTTGTGAAATTGTCGTCCACCGGCAACTAGTTTCTTTTAAATGCTTCTTTTCTTTTATACTTCTTACATGGATGTATGCACAACCTCAAAACAGAACCAATAATAATATTTCAATAATCCTATCCTATTCATTATTATTAGCTTATTCTAAGTAAGTAATACTAATACTACCTTACATATTATATTCTCGGCAGCAAGAAGCAAGTGTATATTACTGAAATTCTAGGTAAATCAATTTAAAGCCTTCAGACTCATTGGCAGTTTGTGCTTCTATCTCAAATGTTATTAGTACTCAGAATATCATACGTAATACAATAGTAACAAGCAGCTGATAGTAATTGTGTAAGCACGACCTAAACACATCAGTGAAGAGCGATACAGCTTTTATCGTTTATGTCTGTTCTGTCATTATATGCCTTGCCTTCTCCCAACTATGTAGCGATCGGAGCTTCTACGTATGTGACCTCCACAGCCCAATTGCTGGGTAATACGATACTCCTTATTAACGCTAAGTTTCTGAAAGGCTGGTCAAAATATAATCAATTAACAAACCCGCCAATATAACACCGCTGTGAAATCAATTAGGTCTTTGAAAGGATGGTTGGGGTAAAATTTTCAGCGAACTAAAATACGATTTTAAAGAAAAATATCAGAGCTTCCAACTGACAAAAATACCAAACCAGTTAACAATGCTTTTTGCTTGTTAGTAGATTTTGCGTCCATCTGCCTTTCAGAAACTGGTTGTCAGACTTTTGGGTTGACCCGCAACGACTGTCATAGACGACTGAAAAGACATGCAGAAACGACGGTTATTGGAGGCGTGGAAGGAACTCGGTATGAAAATGGATAGCTATCTACCCAAGGCCCGACCGCGGCTAGAGCAGACAGCAACCTAGATTTAATAGGCCATTCGGCGTTGCGATGTTACTTACATAGTGTTTTGAGCAATACCTACATAGTAGTCCAGTCCCGTTAGCTTTTGTCCTCGGAACCCAATTACTTGGAATGTAATAATTATAAAACCTTTTCTATCATGTTTTATAGGTCACATAATAGAAAGTTTACCCATTTTTGGCCACTTTTAATTTTGTTTAATTTTTGCAATGTTCCACTATATTAAAGAGAAAGATTGAACAACGAACAACCTAAAAAGAAATCAAAGAAACCACTGCAGCTATCAGCCTTTTTAATGCTAACGGGACTGGACTATAATACTTACTGCAATGAACCACCACCGATGTAGTACTAGCACACCGCACACTGGTTCTCAGTAATTTTAAAGAAGTGATATTTTATGAGTTAAAATGTGGCTACATCCATCGTGTACGGAGAGCACTTCAATTTATGCGCGTAATTAAGTGGAGTTTGCGATGGGGCTCGGAGCTCGGCACTTTCCACCAGTAAATGGAATTTACGTACGCCTCCTTTCGAACGTATCTTGAGTTACCGGTGTAAAAATGAAAAGGGAGCGTGTTGTTTGTAAACAAAAAAGGAAATACATGCAGCGTTTAAGAGTCTGACAGAATGACACTTATGCAATCGTGAACTAAAATTGTAAAAATACATCGACCCTCGTACATTTGACATGCAAGTATGATCCGTCTCTGTCTGCCGTTAACAGTATTTACAAAAATAAGTGGTGCCTTAATTTTGGCCTGCATTTCAAGATTTCTTATTTTTCAAAATATAAAAGACATTTTTTTTTTCTTGTCTTGTTCCTCGTTCCACTGGTTGGCAAAAACTATTCCGAAATCTTGTAATACATGCATACCTATATATGCGTATCTCTCTCATCTCATCAGGAAGATCTGGCGATCGTCTTGCTATATAAAAACGTCAGCAACATCTTTGCCTACTCAGCATTGTTCAAACGCTGTCACTTATAACATGACACTCGATTGAGGCTTTTACTTTCCTGGTAAGAGAGAAAAGGGTTGTTCAACGACGCTGACTGTGCTCAATTACATTATTATAATAATCTGAAGATAATTTGACGTATTGATTTTTTTATACTTTATTAAATTTTACGTAGGTACCTTTAAGTAGTCATAATCGCATAAGATTTAATTAATAGTTATTCTAGATAATTCTTGGAATAAACCAAAATGATGGCCTACTTGGCAATCATTCTTCATGTTGGGGTTTGCTTATTTAACTTACTGAGAAGCGTGTTTAATTTATTTTCGACTTAATGCAAGATATACATACATAGATTAACTTAAAATGGCTGGCAGCGGTTGGAAGCGCAAGGCCGAAGATCGAGCTCAGTGGCGTGCCATAGGAGAGGCCTATGATATATAGTGGACTAAAATAGGCTGATGATGATGATAGATTAACTTTTAAATTTTATATAATAGAAATATGGTTATTATCAATTGTAACTAAAATTTTCAAACATAATATAATTTACTATCTTTGATGAAATAGACGGCTTTCGTTCGCTACACAATACACTGGCTTTTGTAAGCATTTTTGCGAGTTCCCGTATTCATTTTTACCGATGCCAGATAACAAGTAACTAGGTAGTTGGATGCGAAATAGAAATGTGGGTTGGCCGAGAGGGCTTAGCTCACATTGTTGTAAGTATTAACAGACAAAAATCATATTTAAATCCTTTTCATAAATTAATTTGCATGTGGTTAATTTGTAATAATATTTTTTTTGAGGCAGACTCTTGCTTCATAGGTCATGTTGTCGCTACTCAATAAACACATAGTTACATGTCGTAGCAAACAGAAATTTGTGGTCTCTACCAATTCCTTTTGCACTTAAAATATCCGCCTAAAGTCTGATATATCAGTTTTGCTATATAAAACCAAAGTATACTACTGCGTTTTCAGTGCCTCATTGAAGTATTCTCATTACGGATCGGATTTTTCGGGAGTAAGAAAATAACTTTCTTACTCCCGAAAAATCCGTAAAATTTGCAAACATTTTCATTAATTCCAAAAAATATAAAGCGACACTCAGCATGCACAAAATTTGTTCGTCAAAACTTCGTAAACATCACGTTGGTTAACAAAAAGAAAGAAAAAGAAACATTCATAAATGCTTATTAGCCGCTTATTAAAGACAGACGACTGTTCAACGATTCTAAACAAAAATAAGATCAAAAGCGGCGACTTATTCGCGACCATTGCGACTCTGTCATCGCGTTTAATATTACATAAGGAGCGTACAGCAAGCTGTTATAATGAAGTGAAATATTCATCAGCTACCGTCTAGAGACCTGGCTAGCACCCGAAAACGTACCTTCTAACTGGCTTATTATGTTTTTTATGAATAACGCCCGTACCGTCGAAACTGGAATATTACTCGTATGTGAAGCGATGTTTTATTAAAAATAGTGTTTTATTTTACCTACTTAGATACATATAAATTAAAAAAAAATACGTTATAACTAGACAGGTCATATTTTTTATAGAAGTACCATTAAGCATAGTAGTTATGGTCTTTAATGCCTGTGGCTATATCGTGTCAGCTTAGAACTTGATAAAAACTATGATCTTTAAAAGAACTGTTATTTGAAGATCATAATTATAATTTTTGTAAGCACAAAAAGCTAGGCTTTGAGCTCACAATAATTTGTAGATTTTTGTATATAAATAAGGTATGATAATAAAAATTCGTAAAACATAAAACTACAAACACTAGTTAAACCTCAGACCAAATAGTAGAGTCTAATCTATGAGCTATACCTACTTATACTTACATCTACGTTCCATTTGTTCGGTAGTAGTCTGGTAATTATTAGAACAAACTTCAGCGTATGTTTTGCTCACAAGATCTTTCTGTTATCTACTAATGCAAGATTATAATATACTTAACAGTGGCAAGGGACAGAATGGCAAAAGTACAATGCGCTAGGCAAGACTAGGAGTCTATCATCATGGTAATAACAGTATACTACTCACCCTTGGAGAACATTATCATAGACCTCAAAATACATTAGGTATTATTACTCATATATAAGAGTCGCATTGTATAACAGTTGATTTCTTAAATCAATTTCTTCAAGTTTCATAAGAAATCTTAGTGACCAAATATTATGATTTTTTTTGCGCTCTGTCTCACATACATCCTTCACAATGTGTTATATTTTTACTTTTTCCTCGATCAGTAATCACATTAATGCACATTTACGCGAAGTAAAACTAAAGTAAACAGAATAAGCTAACGACGGTCTCGCATCGCTGAATTTTTGAGGGCTTCGTGTGAGACTGGCGCATATTTCGGATGAAAATCTGCTGCGGTGTCGTGTGAAAAAAGAAAACTGTTTTGCATACAGTTTGACGAAATGTTGAAGCCACGAATTTATGTGATGAGGTAACGAATTGTAATTTTGGATGAAAATGCTGATATTTATTTCTTGCCCTTATCACTGGCGTATCTTGAAATTGCGTTTTTACATTGCACGTCTCATGTCAGCAAAATACTTATGGTATTTATCTATGGAGCTCAGTAAAGACCAACTTTGAAGATGCGTTCATTTGTAATAGGCCAGTTCCTCCATAAATATTTTAGGCTGATAAAAACAATAAACACGAATAAAGATCTTTGGAGAAGGCTCACATTCTGCTATGGACGGTGATTGTCTGATACAAGTCGGAAAAAAGCTGCTATCAAAAAGTTTGGAAAACCAAAGCTGAGAACTCGGTATAGATTGCATTTTAAGTATTCATGGCAATGTCTATCACGGTAAAAGCGGAACTTTAAACTGAATCGTTGTTACGAGGTATAAAGGTAAATATATTATGCTTTCTGAGTACACCACTAAGCTTGGAATTAGAAATAATTGAAAATATCTTAATCCAATATTCATCCCTGCATGCCTCGCTTGGCTTATCGATTTTTATCGTCAGCATTCAGGTTTGCTGGCTTTTCAAATGCTTCTTTACCTTCCCGATGGATTGCAATCTGGGTACGTTTACCAAAGACATTTATTTGAAAATACACTGACATGACAGAACCATCCTGAGCGGATTGTGGATCTTAGAAAGATGCTTGATTTGTTTTTGCCTTATCTTTAAATACATTTTGCTTCGATAGCTACTGTATACGAAATCCTGCTGTTATATTTATTGTGGACTTTTATTAAAAGAATATTTTTAATATCGTTCCTTTTCAATAAAACAGTTGTTTAATTGAATCACAAACTTTACGTGGAATAATTTGCAGCACAGAATATACATGTTAATCAATCTCTCGTGGAAGCAAACCACAAATAACGTTAGTAAGCTCGTAACTTTTACCTTACGTCAAGTTGGTAGCAAACTTTTAATCTCTAATGTTATCCAGTCAACGCTGTCTACCCGACGGGTAATTGTATCACGTATAAGCACTTTACATTTTTTGATTACACACCCTGTTTATACGTCTGAGCGCACGAAATGTTTTTTACTGACGAGATAATAAAATTAATGTGCTTGGGCTGGTTTAATTACTTGCCATGTATATGCAGATATTTGTATATCTACTTCAACATTGTAGTGTTGAATATTTTGAATTATACCTAATATCGTTGTGTTGATACGGTTTCGAGAGAACCTTGTCCACAACATGTAGGTTCTTATTAATTAATGATATACATAATACTGACAGAGATTCTTCTTTTAAAGTCTACCTACATCATTATTATAAACTCCTCATTAACAAAATTAATGATACTGGCGCTGTATGTGCAAAGAAAGAATTAGATTTCTGAAATCTCTATGCATAATGTATTTTTAAAGCAACATACAGCATACCAAACGAAGAGGGCACAGCATTCTTATCTAAACTTAACAGAGGCAAGAGCGCCTATAAGATTACTTATTAAGTAGATTACCGGGCACGGCAAGTCGGCCCCGACTGCAGAACCCATTCAAGGCTCGTAGACGGGCGATGAATTTTTGAGAGGCCTTCACAACGTGTGTGAGACTGGCGACTGAAAGCTTTTTTTTTTTAGAAAAGGAATCGGCGTCGCAGATAATGAGCGAGACAGACTTCTCACTGAGAACCGTAATGGAATGTTTTTGGTGTTACATAGTTATGTAGACTCGTGGCGGTTTTATTTCCTTTAATTGCATTGTCTAGTTTCTAATCACCTTCTTCTAAAAACAAAGTTGCTGGGAGAAGTTATTTTTGACTATTGTACTTAATTATCAAATTAACGTATTTTTATGTGTAAGTGTCATATAGTGTCAATATCATAATTACCTATATTTTTCAGTATATTTTAATTTTTTGAGAAAACATAACTGATTAATCAAGAGAAACAGATTAAAAAAAATCAATTTTCCTTTTATAATAATCCACTAACAGTTACGGAACAGGTATGGTCAGCAAAGGTAGGAATTAATATTACCTATCGTTTTTGTTTGTGTACCTACATACAAACAGGTAGTATTATTTGATAAAAAGTTCATGAGTTTTTGTTTGTGTGTGCATAATTAGCACAGAGGGTATCAACTACATGCTAAGGGTTGCGGGGCCGGTCCTCGTACGAGACATAATATTTGTGTGACTTCAGAAATTGGCCGCGCCACGATTTTAGTGTCGTAAAACGCACTCACGATACAGGAGAAAGATTTCCTTTCTTCAATCAGTGTGAGCCACGATTGAAAAAAGAGTAAAGATAATATAGTAAAGATGTATTTTTTCGATTTTTTCACTTCACTCACTCGTCTTCACGCGATTCACTTACGCGAATATTAGACATTAAAATAAACAATTTTTACGGTATTAAATATAAAAATAGTTTTATTTCAACAACACAATCATTATAATTATAGTTAATCAAACTAGTCGCAAACAAGGTAGACTTCCTATTTATATTTCCACACAGTAGTATGGAAATAGCCATTACACTAGCACGAAAATCCCGATTATATCCGTGTCATTAGATGATTGGTTCTCGGCAGACTGCCTACCATATTTCAGACAGACACAACTGAAAATGATTATACATCAATGGGTATCGAGTGCTGAAAATAGATATAAAGGTAAACTAATATACAGGTATACAATACATTAGAGTTATATAACTCCCGAACAACAACCTAGGGAGTAGGAGTGGCTGAAAATCAGCGCTGGACCTGGTCATGCTTGCCCCGGTACAGCATTCGCTGAGTCCACTTCCTTTTGCTACTGTTTGTGTAATTGGTTTTTTTTAATGTTTATTTTCGTGAGTGTCTCTTATGTAGCAATAAATGTCTTTTTATTTTTTATTTATTTTATTTTAGGTATTAGTACCGTGGTTATATATTTCTGCTATATTCCCCAGTCCACTCGTATTATATAATACAAGTACAACCACAAGTTTTAATTAAGTCTATAATGCTGATATCAAGTGTAATATATTATTAGAAAAACATCTGATAATAGAAATAGCAACCACACACGCGTTGTTTTAAGCTCTTATTATCACTTCGTAATCCTAGATAATAATGAAGCGACTAATTAGAATGGATAATTGGATTAAGAAAAATTCATTATCGTTCTCATAGTGGCTTATAGAGGAGAAATTCAAATGGTTAAGACAATGATTTATTGTTATCCAGATTTAATTAAAGTGTTCCAACCAAAGGAACCGCTAAAGTTTATTAATAACATGCATCCAAAATATAGACAAACATAAGCCAAAGCCTCCTCCGTTTATAATCTATGTTTGTGTTTATCTATAAAACCACGTGAAATTAATTACACGGGTTGGGTGAAATTAACTAGAACATGAATAATTATCTGTGTAAGGCCCCCTCTTTTGTACGATAAATGTGAAGACAGTAAATCAACATTGATCAACTTATCAATGTTTATATCCCTCAAAAGAAATCGCAAGCGCGGCGATATAAACGGCTATAAAAAAAACGTTCTATCCTATATAAGTATTCTTTTTTTAACTTACTGCTAAATTATGTTATGTAAAATGATACTCCAAAATTTTCCCTTATATTTCAGTAGTAAGGGATAATTTTTGAGGATAGCTAATCCAGCAGTACTCTTATTACATTAATAAATACGTCTTAACACTTTAGGATATTAAAATCATGTGAAACTTCTGTCTATTATCTTAATAGTTAAGGGCACCGGTGCTTATCCAACGCCTTCGCACAATTTACTCAACAAATAATTTTAATGATAAGTATTTATTTAGGCACGTAAAAATCATTTCCACTGACATGATTAACAAAATTCTTTGAGAAAAAAGTAATTTGAATCTAGCTTTTGATTTAAATGTTTATTTATTATGTACCTACGTAACGTGTTTGATGGTGTAAACAAATACGCGATTAAGTTAATTTTATAACAAAATATGTTTTGGCCTATTTATTAACAAATCCATTTTAAATTATGTTAGTAAAATAAATAAACCGAAAATGAATAAATAAACAAAGTATAAACATTATAATATTCTTAAAATAAAATTTTGCCTGTAAACGGATGTAGGTACATAATATGTGATCACGGTGAAATTACCGATTTAGAGAAGTTTGGTTAACATTGGAAATTAGCTCTCTTACTTATAAACGATGCAAAAATATGTTTTAAGATAACCACTTCTAAGTTTATTGACATCTCTATTTTCTTACATGCAAGACAGAGACAGGACACTTTAACTAATTGTTCAACACTGAAATGTTTTATTAATAAGGATAATGGTATGTAGGTACTTAAGTTACAACCTTCTTAACATATTAAGATTAAGTAGAAGCGCAGATAGGGATTTTGTTTTTTTTTATCATCCATTTTAACAGCTATAATAAGCAGCAAGAAAAATCATTCCCAGAACAATGTAAAAGGAAGCAATTATTTTCATCTGTCAGACACGCCATTCTTTTTGGACATTAATCCCTAAAACACACACCAATGAGTAAATACTTACCTATGTCAATAGACCCGACAGTGGTTGACATCTATTGACCCTCAGCCAATTCATCACACCACCATCTGCGAAACGATCGGGGCAAAAACAAAGGGACGGTGCCAATCAAGTCACGATCGCCCAACAATCATTAAAGGCAATTCAAAAGTAATGTCTGTCACGAGCAAGCACCGTTTTTATATAAAATGTATATATAGTGTAAAATACAAATATACATGCTGATTAACAACACATTTTGTTGCCTGTTGAGATTAATAGATACTAAAATACTTTTATTGTTTGCTATGCAAGAAAATGGTAGAGACAATTGGAAGAATTTAAAAAATCATAAATCTATCAATTATATAGCAATTAACTATCTGTCAATTATCTTGGTTGAAGATGTTTGGTTTAATATAAGAAAGTGACGTTAAAACAATAAAAAACTAACTGTGAAAACATTTAACTTTGAATATAAATAATAGCCAGTACATAAACAGGTAACATAACTACCTACCTACTGGCAATTATTTAATTAAAACAAAAACATTCTAAGTAAGTGAATTTTATGGAAAACTCAAATGTCCAGACTTACCTAATACAAAAATCCGTGGATTATACAAATATTTTTCTCATGTAAGAAAATAAACAAGTACCCTGTTATAAACCAAAAACTCGCATAGACACTCCGCCTATTGAGTCGTCAGAGGTTGTCGACATGTCAAATATGTATTACTGTTGGCAGCGAAACACGTATCACAACAACTACTAACTTTATTGGCATTCTTAGTAGAACCTTACATAACTTTTCTTTATAGAACATTATTAGACTACGTGAAACAGCCCGAAAATTTCGCATTTTCTGTATGAGACGTTCTTCGGCACATTACCTTCATGCCTTAAGACCTCAAGTAGACTCACAACATGCCTGAACATTTGTATGCATGGTGGTGAACTCTTTGCTGGCTCGAGGACCCTCTGCGGTATTTTTTCTTTTACATTTTATGCCCTTAACGTTTTGACGCGCACTTGCGACTCTGCATGTATCGTCCTTAACAAGCGAGGATTTCTTTTCGAATGAAGAATTCCTCTGCATCCGAAAATATCTTACTCAGCTTGCGAATCTTTTGATATTTAAATTCAGATGCTAACTCGAGTTTGTGTACAAAACTAACTCCTACTTATAAAATATATTTATGTACCGTCATACCAATGTAATCATTTCACCTCAAAGGTACATACATATATAGATACCTACATGTATATTACATAATTTTGCAATTATACATGTATGTCGTAAAATACGATGCAAATTATGCGATTATAATTGTAAGTAAGCTCAGGTTTAAAAGCAATGAAACGCAACGTGATTGATCATTATAATTTTATTTTAAAGCTTAATGTCGATGGCTGTATATACGTAACTAAAAATAAAAATAATTGTTTTGTTTTTTATGTTTAGATTATTCGCAGTTAGTCACATAGGTTTTGTCACAAATTAAAATTAATATCAGTTTGGGATCCCTACTAAAGTCCCTACATTAATCATGATTAAAGTTAGACGAGTTGTATAGATTTTGGCAAATTGAACATTAATTACAAAATCATAGATGTCACTTCAATTGAAGCCTTTGTCTGCAAATACTTGTAGGTATTGTATACTTATAGGAATAGACATTATAATACAATGCACACTGCAGTTATGAAGTTATCCCATGAAATGGGAGATGGAGTTTTTTGGCTAGATGATTCCTTAGTAAAACCTTTTTAGTCAATCATGTCATGTCGAAGTCGCCCAAAGCTCGCCATATTTTCACAACAATACATTTGAGGTATATCCTCGCTAATTATAAAACACTAAGGGACGTCATTAAAACAGTACTTAAGGAGTTACGATCTCCTCTAAAAGCTTTGGTAAAGCTTTCTGTAAGGGACTGTTTATGCAGAATGTTAGGCCGCTGTGAAATAAAAAAGTTAAAATTATGAAGCACTCATTGTAATTAAAATGACGCTTGATAAGTAACTTATTCGTAAGAGAGTTCGTTCAATTACTGTTTGGTCGGTAATAGAAAAATATTTCAAGAATTGTGACTTAGTGTGATAGTCACAATTCATGAAATATTTTTCTATTACCACCATATTATAAATGCAAGTTTATGAGTGTGTTTGTATGTTTTTCACCTCTTCACGCTCAAACGGCTGGACCGATTTTGCTAAAACCTGGTAGAGAGGTAGCTTAACCCTGGATTAACATACAGGCTTTTTATCCTGTAAAAATGTAGCAGGTAACAAGCTAGTGAGTAATTAATAATAGTAATGAATATTACTTAAGTAGGTAGCCATACTCAGTATATTGTCACGTGTTAAATCACGTGCGAGTATGTTAAACGAAAATAATATTTATTAGCCTGTGATTATTATGTGAGAGAGCCCTGTAGAGAGCCCCTCTGGAGAAAGCACTGACCTTATTCATAAGGTGTTTGCAAGACAAGGACTTGCATACCAACTGATGAACGTGTATGATATGTAGATACTTCATTTTAAAATGGAGCATAAGGGTGAATATCAACACGCTAAACACACGAACGTGGACACGTGTCCACGTTGAGAATCGAGGTGTTAAATCATAGGATGTTTCTGATTTTTTTGTAGTAAACTATGTAACCTGGTTCAATTAGTGCCACTTATTTTTTTTTTCATATGTGTATATAAATTATCAGGAAAAAAATATCGCCTTAAAATTCAAATTTGGTGGCTTGTCCCAGTTCCATTTTTTTTTGATAATTGCATTCACCAAAGTTACAACAACCAACCAACCAACAATTTAAGGTTGTAATAAACGCCATCTATCGCATTACAATGATAAGACTATATGGTCCGGCAATCGTTAAACAGAGCATGCACACACGAAGTAATCAGCCTATATAAACCACGATGTCACAGTACAAGATTCATTCGATAGCTAGCAGCCTAAGAGAGCGGAAGCCACGCTGATCCCTCTCAAGGGTTAAGGATACCTCGCCCTGACCGGCGGCCACGCAAGCCATCAGGAACGAGGATAGCTAGGAGGACACGGGAGTGCGAAGGCCACGCAATTCCACCCCAACTTGTTCAACTTGTTATAACATGAAGCCACGCCAAAAACGTAAGTATCATCTTGGATGGCACGGGGAACAAGAATTGTTCAAATTTAGGTGGATAGATTTGCTGCTGATTTTAAAGATTTTTTTAAATAAGTTACACGTTTTCAGTAGTGATTTGGGTTACGCGAAAATCAGTGATAATCATTTAATTTGAAACTTAAAACCCCTATTGTTAAAGATTTCTTTTATGCCTAGTTCCAATTTTGGTGGCCCAATTTTGGTGGACTTGGTGGCGTTTTCAAGTCATTAAAATTAAAAACGAGCCACTAGGATGTAACTAAGTACTGTATGTATATTTTTTGTATCTATATAGCCATTTTTAGGGTTCCAAACCTCAAAAAAGAAAAACGGAACCCTTATATGATCACTCTGTGGTCTGACTGTCTGTCAACTCCTTATTTTCAAGGACGTGTTAAGGTATAAAGTTGAAATTAATATCAAATACTTGGGTCTACTATCTGTTGAAGAAATGAAACTTCTAAGACAACGCATTCAAAAGATACGGGCAATTATACTGATTATTTTCACACTCAAAACCTATATATCTATGTATCTAACAAAATGTTAATTTCAGACTTCAATTCCAGGGACTGTCAATACTTTGTGTTATAAACTACATTTTGAAATAACCTTTGCTACAAGAAAATCTTATTCAGCAATAGTAACTTAAATTCCATAAATTGGTACGTCAATCTACAACGCGATGCCAGCAAATTTTACTAAACTCTCTGTTCCATTCCATTTCTGTCGATTTGACCAATACCACATTTCAACTAGCACAGTTCGTCGTTTTAGTTTTCCTTTTACTTATTCAGTTTAAGAAGTAGTAGATTATAATGAAATCGCTATTTTAATGCTCATATGAAGTATATACCTAATAATACATCTACATATTTTGTGTTGCTTAGAAAAACAAATGTTAACTTTTAAAACTAATTTCTTGTTAACACAAGTTTGCATATTTTAGTCTTGGTGTGTATTTAGGTTTCGTTTTCGCCAACTAAGTATTTTAAGTGTTTGTTTTTATATATTTTAATTTTACTAAGTTTAATCCTTATTTATTATTGTAATTATTGTACTGGGTTATTAAAAATCTTACTGAACGTACGTGGTACATACGAACGTACAAACCATTTGGTAAAGGTCGCTAAAGTTCATTTTTAGATTCCACTAATCACTGGTGGATAAATGCAATGAACTTTTAAAACAGGACTTTTCCCGTTGAGTAAGCGAGATGCAACACTACACTGCTCTTAGCTCGCTTCCACAACGATAAATATCTTGCATTAAGAGTTCATGGTAAGGGGGCAGATTAGTGACACAAAATATTATAGACAGTAACAGATATAATGAGAATACATGTCGTTTTAAGATGTAAATAAATAATATACCTAAACAAATACGTACTAACTTATGCGAACATTCCTAGTCTGGTATTTGTAATTCTGCGCAACACTTAGTGTGGGTACCAACTCCAGACGTCCTTTTATTTGATTCCTAAAAATGTATGCACTCGACTTTCACGTGACATGTTGGGATAAGTCGAACCCAGATCAAATTCACACTTGATTTAATCTTGAATAAAAATTCCAATGGATTCCCTTCTATCTCATGCTTATTTAAGGTCGTATTATTTTTACTCGAATGATCGTAATAACTGGCGCTAGACTGTAAGAATGGTGTGTAAATGAATTTTAATGCAATAATATTTAAATAAATGTATCATACAGAAAATACATTATTTTTGTCAGCAGTAGTGTGAACCTACACTTATAGAGAGTAATTAGATGCAAACATACCTGTTTATATTATAAATTGTAAGTAACTCTCTTGTGAAACTTTTACCTTCTAATTTAATAATACTGCTGAAACTGAAAGTAAAACATACTTACGAGTTTTTTCCCACCTCGAGATACATTTCCTACAAAGACAAACAATCACGCTGCACGTTGGTATAACCACGCATCAATGTATTCATAATCAGGTCTTTGTTCTCGAGTTTGACAGAGTCGAGACATCCGCACTCAGCTCAAGTTTGGCAAGAGTCTTCGTCAGCACACGACGCCTGTGTGTACACATTTAAGCTTCTTATTACTTTACATTTTCTTTTTTCATGAAACACCGACATAACTTAATTAAGCTTTACATTATTTACTCCACTTTTTGTTGAGTCTGTAAAAAGTTAGAATTCATATAGTTATATTCGGTTAGATTCAATCTGACATAAATTGTGTATGTACAGTTATTTGTGTCAGTTTTAATATTAGTCGTAATATGTTTTAAGCACATCTTCCCAACACTTTATACCTAATACCTATGTGGCAACTGGTCATAATTAATCTCATCTAATTTCAGTCACAAACTTTAGCTTTAATCGTCAAAAGAATAGAAACCTACGCGGATCAAGAAAGCTACATAAATATCCTTTGATAAAGTTTATAAACTGGTTTGAATCCAAACTTCATAACGACTTTGACTTGAATCAGCTTAACATTTAGCAATTTAGACAAACATATTATACAGTCTATTATATTCGATTCAACGTGAAATCCCCACATATCGAGATAAAGTACCTCAATGAGTGACGTATGAAACGAAAATAACAGGAGTCCCTCTAATATGATCGTGTATCGAGCTATCCCTCTGTTTAAGGACCATCTACATGGTGTAGGGTCCTCGACCTTCCCCAATGTAAAGGGAACTCTGTTTTAACTTCATCTTCAGGACACTCGCCTTATTGATTACGTTCAGTCTCGCACCGTTAGTTCTGAGTAGCTAATATAAATAGAATGCTAACAACACTAGTTTAAATGTCAAGTGATTGCCAAGTATTGACATTTAAAAGCATATATAGCGGTAGATACACGCTTGCATAGAACAGGATATTTAAAACTTACGCTTCTTGTTTACTTATTTTGTTTTGTGATAACAACATTAAATAATGAAAACTTTAATAACTCAACTCTATTATTTGAATGCCAAAAGTGTGTCTACACATTTACTTTTATATGATTAGGTACAATCAATCATTTTATCGAGAGCATTATTTAGTAACATGTTTGGTAGATAAAAAGGCTCCTGGATGGATTACTTTGGTGACTCGGCAAAAAATCGTTACGATAATCGCAATGCACCATACACTGCCGATTTATTGTTACGATAATGGCGTTTTAAGACGATATCGGAGATCGCAACAAAAACCTATAATAAATAAATAAAATAATAAAAAAGGTTTGACATGAAAATAGTACAAATATAGGTATTTGTACTATTTTCATGTCCTTCAAACCGTTTCGTGAACACTGACCTCTATGCTAGGTTCATAACCAGTGTTACAGTTAATAAATTTTGAATTTCGTGACAGTTGATTAACAGTATAAGGCTTAAATTTCAAATTTCGCTAAAATAGATCAACAGTGTATGACTCCTTGCATTTTATCGCCAAGATTGTCTTCCGATTGATCGTAACGATCCATCATAGGTGTATTAGGGCAGTTCCAAAATAATATTTGACTTGTTTTGAGGTACGTATCCCGGTCGGCCATTCGTCTGTTTCTAACTAGATGTGGTGTACAAAGCTCACTACGTAAAAAGTTTTTAGTTTTCCGGTACGAAAACTAAAACTAAATCCGTTTCGATTGACTAAATCCAAACATTGATATTTAAAAATAGTAGCTGTTCTGTGAGCAACTTTTCCATATTTTGTAGGTAACGATGACTGTACACAACAACAAAAAAACGTGTTTTATTTATTCTAATCCAAGCAAAGAAAAATAGATACTTCAATGGACTGGTTTGAGCTGTCAATTTTTATAACGGATAACTATAGTGTAAGTAATGCAGGTTGGCGGTTTCTAGTGGACAAAAAACGCCTTTAAAAAAAATGTAAGTTATGCATTTGAGTCGCAGCCCCAAAGTGAGATATTTTTCTTCTTACTGCAGCACTGAGAGTTACGCCTTCAATAGTTTGCTCACAGTCCAGTTAGATTCATCGTATGAAAAATAGACATTGTGCAATAAGTTATTCCCTCCCACGTCGAAATAGAAAAACAAAACATAAACATTGAAAGGAAAGAGCAGTCAATATAATTGTTGTTATATTCACTGTTCCCAAACTCACTCAATATAATTACACCTGAAAGTCTATTACTACAGGCAACTTCGAGTGATGGATCCTGTAGTGCTCGATGTCCACACAAATTGGCTAGCATCCTATAGACAAAGTTCGGTCACACTTGTGAAATTACATTGTTGTAGATGCCTCACTTGAAGCAATTTGCAATTTATCGAAAATGTACATCGATGGTCAACAAGTGCGATGCAGTGTTTGCGATTGTATTTGGTTAATTTTTTGTTGTAACTTTGTTGAATAAACTGTGTGTGACAGGTGACTTACAATTATGTAGCGAAATTGGTATCTGCTTACCTATATTGTAAAAAAATTATTGCCCTGCATATCGACAAAGTTCTGCCACTCCAAGAAATAACACACAAAAAGCAAGGTTATAAAATACTTTGTGTCTTCAAACTTTCTGTTTCACCGAATTTCAGCAAAAATCATTCGGAAATTGTGAAACGATAGAGTAAGATAAGATACTAAGACAATTATGGTAAAGTCTTAATAGACTTTACCATAATTGTCTTAGTATCTTATAACTCTTCACTTTTGTATCGTAATCCCGGGTCGACTCACTTGGTATTATATAATCCTAAATTTAGCAAACCCTCTGGGACCTGAACCCACTCCCTTAAGGTTAACGTTACCAGCGTCCAACCATTATACTAAGTGTTCTGTGTCGCAAGGCTCGTAAAATTTTGACTACTATCGACGATACTTAAGTCATAGCGGTCGTAAAATTCCGACCATTTATAATTTAATACAGTAGCAAATATTTACCATCAAATATTTTCACATTAAATAATAATGAAAATGCAGAAATGCGACTAAATACTTCAAAGTGATAAAGAAAAGAAGTTAGAAACCACTTGCAATTACTCAATCTCATTTATTAATCATTGAACATTTAAAATTACTTAATTATTGTAACTATCCAACCATTATCCCACACTCACAAACATACTAAAATGGAAAAAAGTAATTCCTCAGTTTAGAACTCCATTCCGGCGGTTGTCGGTAACAACTGGTAACAACGTTTGTTTGGAGCAACAAAGTTAAATAATAATAACGCGACCGGGACGTTTTACATTACGGCAACACGAAGTTACCGACCTGCAGTGAAATTACGTGAAATTACTAAAAGGGTGAGTTACTTGCGTAGGAAACAGT
Organism: Abrostola tripartita; assembly: GCA_905340225.1. Lineage (NCBI taxonomy): Eukaryota > Metazoa > Arthropoda > Insecta > Lepidoptera > Noctuidae > Abrostola > Abrostola tripartita. The sequence continues at coordinate 7,767,400 of HG996494.1, forward strand.
AGATAAGATATAAGTTACTTGCATAACATTATTAGAAAATAAGTATCCACATATTCAGAAAACTAGTCATAAAATAGTGCCCTCAATAAAAAATATTTACTTCTTTAAACGCTTCACAACAAATTGGTCTCCTAATATTTTCTAGGCCTTAATCGTACCCTGTTGTTATGAACCTTCAATCAGCACCACGATTGTTTGCAAAGTACACTTCAATTTCTAAATCTGTTTCGTAATTGTACATTTTTCTGTCACCTAACCCTGTCTGTCGCTGATTGCTTTGAGTGACTAGTTGACCAGGTATGGCAAAAAAAAACAGTAAATTAAAATTTAAAGAGCTTAATTTCATGTTCTGAAAATATTAGACATTTTTATTCTATAAAATTAATCCCTGATCAGATTTTAAATGATAGCGCATCCAAAACCTTCCGGCATTTGTGTAAATGTGTAATATTCGAGTGCATTGCGGTGTAACTCATATTATGGCGTCTGGGCTCGTTTATGCATATGTTACGGTCGTTGAAAGGATACCTAGAATTGGTTATAAAACAAAATATGGTGTGACATTTTGTCGTGAATAGCTACATAGTAACATTTAAGTTGAAGATAAGTCCGTCCTAATCTATTGTATATTCTCTATTAACTAAGCAGTTGTGCAGATCATAACATCGCATTTTAATGCAAAAAAGCCATCATAACATAATTTTAAAAAGACGCCGATTTTAGGTATAGATACAATTAATTTTTTTTTTTTTTTAAGAAAAAACGTCGCCCCACACTAGGAATTTCTCCTGTATCGTGGGTGCGTTTCACAAACATGAAATATCACATACACAAACACCCAGACTCGGGACAAACATCTGTGGATCACACAAATTTTTGTCCCGTGCGGGAATCGAAGCCACAACCCCTAGCGCAGCAGTCCAATCGCTTAGCCACTGCGCCAATCAGGTCGTCAAAAACTTTGAAACTAGATTGATGGTATATTTAAATTCCTTATACTATTCATAATTTCCCTTGTCACAAAACCTTCCTTGTATTGCAAACCACCATCATGATTTGGTAATTGGACAAAGCGCTCGCTCATTATAAATCTTAGTACGCCAATCAATAGCTCTTGAATAATTGATACGCAACCGGTGTTTGAAGTGTTTCGTCTCCGCTTTGTTACTTATCTGTTCTTAGAGTTAGATAATTGGATCAAGATCTGTTGTTTAGGACCACGTGACACACTCTTCTCAAGATCGATGAGCATTTATTATGGTCAAGACTTTCGTTAGTAGATTTTACGTCCAAATTCCTACCGGGTTCCCTTTCAAATACGAAAATTCGGTATTATTGCATAGTGATTACTTTAATTAAAAAACCACTCCTCACTATTACCGTTTGATATACTTTAAACTTGGAAAAAAGTATGGTGATGTCGATTGAATATTAAATATTTCTAGAATCTATATCACGCCTGTATTCGCCGACAAGGAAAGCAAAGGTTAGCTATCTGTGCTACTGCGATTTCTACCTCGTATGGCTACTACTTTATTTCGCTGCCTATCATTCGGGCCCATATTGTAGTAAATTTTTGTTCGCTGAATTAGCCCACCAATCAGTATGATCGTATGTATCAAATACTTAGTAGAAGTTGTCTTTACGCCGGCCTATTGTGGAAGCAGTGAATTATCTCAATGAACGCTAATTAAATTTCTTTACGTCTTGCTATGCGGAAGGCGCCCCACAGCGATATCGTTAATTCGCCAAACGAATTGCTTTGTTTGTTCAAGTGATCGTGCTAAGTGTATTTCTTGTAATGGAATGCTCTTGTTAGGTCTTATACATTGTTCGATTTAAAACGATTTTACTATAATAGAATTGGAAATCAATAAGTTTCAAATAAAATTGAAAATAATATTCAATCTTTGTCTCCGGACACAAACCTATAAAGTTTTATTTAACCCATTCAGAGCTGCTAGTCTTATTTCAATGGCTTCTAAATGCCAGATATTTCAATTTTATTCATAAATTAATAACCTAAATTAATTATTTATTTAACACCAGGTAAAACTTTTAACCTGGTGAAAGAGAGCAAGGGTTTAATTCCCACAACGCACTAAACTGACGTTACTAATAGCAGTACGGTGAAACAAATTGATGCACTTACGATACCCACGAGAGATGGCATTTCCAGTACACCAAAAACAGTACAAACACTTGGGATTTGGATGAAAACACACCTGAACTTTTGAGCACATACACTTTTATACATTTAAGAACTTCCTCGCCTATGTAATAATAAATTTGTTAGTTAGGTGAGTCTAGACGCTGTCGTTCCTTAGGGAGTATAGTCTAGACTTTCACACTTAATTTTAGGCCATCTATAAATATCAGCTTTTGCACACATTGTTAAAAGTGAAACTAATTGTTTAGCTAGTGTATTTTTGCGTTACAGTTAAATACCCTGGATACTACTGCCCGGGTTGGTCAGTAGTGTCCAGATTTTTTTTGACGCAATTCATTATGGGCCAATTAAAAAGTCACGGAAAGAGAGTGACCTCATTCCGGACACCACGTTTCATTAGCGTGCAATAATAATATAGCTTCTACAAACCAGTTATTTTTATCAAAATCTTAATCAAATTCAGTTCGCGTGCTTACCTATTAACTAAAGATTTTCGTACTCTGGTCACGACTTTAGCTTATAAGTCATTGCACCCCCAGGATGTTAGCCGGTTAATTACTATTTATATAAGAACATTTCTCAAAAATATGGAAGATAACAACTTATTAAGAATTAGCTAATATGTACGTGCACAGTATGGAAATCGTAACAGGTTTATAATGTGAGCAAAAAACCAGCTCAAGTAATTATAATTAAAAAAAGTCTTAGATAAACATTGTTACGTTAGGTTTTATTTCATTTATTCTTGATTTTAATGCAGCAGGAGCAATTATCGTCAATTTTCCGTTTGAATCATAAGTATAGCACAAACACAAGCAAGCAATATTTTCAGACATTACCTAATATCAATACTAGACACGCATACCGATCAAGGCAAAATATAAGTTTATGTCTAAATTTAATTATCACCCTAACAGATTAAAAGTAGGCCAATCATCCTTCAAGTTTCCGAGTTATTAAAGCTGTCTTTCGACCTAACTACTTCTGGCATGATGGATTTCATGGTAATAATTTTTCTAGAGACGATCGAGATATTTACCAAAAATAAAAAAACTAAGTGAGTCCGCAAAATAAACAAAGTATTATTTTTAAACCAGACTTTTACAGGTTTTAATTATTTTTTAAATTCGATATTTTATTGAATGCCTGCTCTCGAACAATATCACCTACATAATTTTATGCTGTAATTTGTATCAGTTCACATTTAATCCTTTTCAAATCATGGCTATTCTTACAGAAGTACACCTTTGACCCATTTCCATAATGTCCTATTCAGTGCTCTACTCCGAGATTAATTCTCCGCTGTGACAAGGGTTTTATTCTGATATTGTAATGGCATAGCTCAGATATTTTATTTTAGGGTTAAGGGATCGGAAGCCGTAATTATAAGTAGGTACTCGTATCTATATAAAATGTATGTCGGAGTAAGAGGGAAACAAAACTCGTTATGATATTATGGTTGCTTTTCCAGCACCTTCCACAATTTATAGATTTTATAATTCTTTAAAACACATTATGGAACAGGTAAGAAATATTCGTCATAAAAATCTTATTCTTATTAGAAATCATTCACGAACCTGACTGTAATAAAAAAAACCTTTTAAAAACCAGGAGGACGTTCTAAACTTCATATTAGTCCCTCGTCAAACAGATATCACGAATCCGGCCACCTTGAAATAGAAAAATCCTATCCCTTAAAAATGTCATCTCACTGTGCCACAGTCTAAAAATTACACTAACAAAACCAAACAGCAACTGGCAAAACTACAAAATTTTTGTTTGAAATTTCATCAGCATACGTATATTTGTTGAGATAGATTTGGATAAAATCCCTAAGGGAGACGATTGCGGCAAGTGACGTCTTCTAATATTACCATTTAAACAAGTTTTATGGTAATCGCTGTGAGACCGGGGAGCTTATTTTCAACTGAATTTTGGTGAACGTTTTTCTTTCACAAGTTTAAATTTAATTTAATTTAATTTAATTTTAATTTTAATTTAATTTATTTATTCAAGTGACCATGACTCATTTTGTTAGTAATACTTAATATCTATGTTAATAACTATAATATAATAATACTGGTCGATACCTAGCTCACTGCCGCTTCATTCCATGTGAAATGGCACAGCAGTGAACCAGGTAAGGACAGTCTAGCCTCATCGCAATCATACTTAGGATGCTGTTGGAGCTAGCCTGCACTCTGCGCACCAGAGAGGCGCATCTTTTACGCATCGTTGAATAAAAACAGTCTACGTGAGCATCTGCGAACATTCCCGATGCGCTACAGAAGCGAGGCAGCCCCACCAGCACCCTAAACGCGTTATTGTATTGCACACGGAGAGCGCTGTACGCTCTTCGAGTATATCTAGCCCATAGGCTGCACGTGTAGAAGGTTGTACAGTAAGCACGGAAGAGCGTAATCTTTACCTTAAGTGAACAGCGCGCAAACCTACGGGCCAGCATGTTCGCTCTAACGGACAACGCTCTCCGCTCTCGTGCAATGTCTGTATCATCCTTGAGGTCGGGGGTCAGTATATGACCAAGATACTTAAATTTAAATACCCTCTGTAATGACATCCCGTTGAGGATCACAGGCGGTACTCTCGCTGGACTCTTACCCCCAACCTCAAAAACCATAAATTCTGACTTTTTACAGTTGTAAGTGAGGCCATGTGACTTCGCGTACTCTTCACATTTACCAACTAACCTTCTTAGGCCACAGACTGACGCACTTAGCAGCACCATGTCATCTGCGTAGCTGATATTGTTGACACAGATACCATCTATATAACAGCCGACCCTGGTACTACTAAGCTCGCCGATCAGCTCATTCACATATAGGTTAAAGAGCGTTGGTGAGCTCAACCCTCCCTGCCTCACCCCGCACTCCAACCCATATGGATGAGACAAAGCCCCAGCCCATCGCACATGATTGATCTGATTTCCATACCAAAACTTAAGGATGTTAATAATTTCCGTTGGTAACTTGGATTCTTCTAACTTTTTCCACAACCTATCATAGGAGACCAGATCAAAAGCCTTAGATAGGTCGAGAAAGCACGCATAAATAGGTGTACCGCGCTGTGTATAATACGTGACAGCCTGCTTAAGACACAACACTGCACTCTCCGTTGACAGCCCTGGTCGAAAACCGAACTGGTTATCGTGAACTTTTATACACCTGTTTAATTGCGCATTAAGCAAGCCGTCAAATACTTTTGATATCACCGTAGCTAGTGATATGGGCCTATAGTTACCTGTGTCCGAGATGTCGCCAGTCTTGTTTTTAGTTATGGGCACTACTAATGTCTGAATCATCTCGCCCGGCAAGTAACTATGGCCCACACAGAAGCTGTACAACATGGCGAGGACTCTCGGTAGGTGTGGACCTGCGTATCGGAGGTGCTCGATGCTGAGTCCGTCATGCCCCGGGGATTTTCCTTTTGACATGCGTCTTATAATCTGAGCAATATCTTTCCCTTTAAATTTGACCCCCAATTCGAGACCTGACTCAACATCGATCACAGACCTTGATTGTCCTAAAGGGGATTTCACAACAAAGATATCCTTAAACAGGTTGGCAACATCCTCTGGCTCATACATGCCGCCGACACTCACAGGGATACCCGGTTTATTTTGCATTTTCTTAGTCTGCTTCCAAAAACCACGAAAATCATTTTTAGAATGGTGCGAGGCCAGATTGTCCATTTTTACTTGGTCCTCATGACTCTGACACCACTTAAGTCTCGATTTAAAGACTTTCCTAGTTTCACACATCTCCTTATATGCCTGGCCAACAGTAGGTTTACCACTCCGGACCCACAACAAAAACTTTTCCTTCGCCACCCTGTGTGCCCCAGCGAAAAGGGCGAAAAGTTACAAGATTTCTGATACCGACCGTTAATAGGCTTGGATGTTGTTTTAGAATAATTTAACATTAATTAAAGAAGTTTTGCGTTCAAAATCCTGATTGGCTAATGTTATCTGTTCGATTTATTTAATAACGCGGATTTCAAGTTAATTGATTGTTTCACATTGTTTACATGGCACGAGTTATTTAATTAGAGAGTGGTTGGTGCACTTTAATAATAATTATCGTTAAAGTTTTATATATTATTATAGATAATTGTAACACCAAATTTTTATGATGAAAAATGTCTGTTTGTATTAATTGGTTGACTTGGTATTTTTTAAATTAATTTAATTATTTCAGCCTATGTTGTAACTCATATATAGTCTTTACTTTATCTTCTGTGTTTATACTGTAGTAAAGAACAAACAAAGGCGTAAGGTTAGCAAGGCGAAGAGATGTATCGGTGCTGATCTGCTTTGGTTACGTGCTTACTTTAGGTAGACACCTGTTTGACGGCGAGGCGAAAGGTGACGATCCCTTTCCTAGTTGATGCTACGTATATGAAATAAAATCGTAACTAGGTTTTATCCTGATTAAATAAAAGATTTCATTTTAACCGACTTCAAAAAAAGGAGGAGGTTATCAATTCGACTGTATTTTTTTTTTTTTTTTTTTTATGTTTGTTACCTCATAACTTGCGACTGGGTGAACCGATTTTCATGATTCTTTTTTTATTTGAAAGCTGGTGCTTCCCGTGTGGTCCCATTGTCACCATTTCAATACCTGATGATGGGATCTTGTAGAAATCGGGGGAACTCTTCAATAAATAACAGCAGATTAACCGCGATTGTTGCTATAGCATATCTAAGCATTGTTTACGCCATCACAAAACATAATATCACGCCTGTACTCACTACAAAGGTTATAAAAACAATTCCGAAAACAAAAATGTTCAAGGTCACTTACAACGTTTTACAAAAAAAACGCAATACTGAAAAATAATTAGATGTTTGTTCTGATGAGATATTCGGTTATATGAACAAAACTCTTCAAATTTCATGCGTCCTAATTACGTAAGCTGATCCGTGATCGCGGTACTGACCCTAGGTAACCGTGACCCTGGAACGTAAAGGGCTATTGAAGGAACACTGTGGATCAGTATGATAGTAGTATGAATGTCAGTACAAGTCTGACAGTCCCTCCTCCACCCAGGGTGGGAGGACTCATTGGATGATTTTGCCTCGTAAATAAAAGGTGTATTATGACTTACTTATCTACCTTCATTATCGGAAGACAGATTTCGTAGTCTTGTCATTTCCTGCAACGATCTATCGTCGTGTGGTTTATTATATTTCACTAAATACCCATTTCACAAAACAAAATTTAAATCGCTAAAATGGTCATACAAATAGCAAAAACACATTAGCAGAATCTAAAGCTAAAAAATCGTGAAATAAAAATTTTTAAATAAAAAATTATAACCTCCTTCAAAAAACTCAAAAGTGAAAAATAATATTTTATCACTTCACTTTACATAAGCGAAGTGGAAGTCGGCGCCAAATCCCAACATCCATTAAGCGAGTCAGAAAAATAGTAGTTATGAGAATGCTGCCATACGTGCGTGGTTCATAGTTTAAAAGCTAACACTATAAACTAAGCGAACGCATAGGATTTGGCGCCGACTTCCACTTCGCTTATGTAAAGTGAAGTGATAAAATATTATTTTTCACTTTTGAGTTTTTTGAAGGAGGTTATAATTTTTTTTTTTTTTTTATAAATATTAACAATTAGTGTGGTATCCGGCCCATACCTTGTGGTATCCGGCCTAGAATTGACCACTCCCTTTCCTCCCGTGGGTGTCGTAAGAGGCGACTAAGGGAAAATCCAGAAGATGGGCAGCAGTGTCTTCTGTAACTTGACCACCAACACTGCGATCCCCAAGCCGCTTGCCAAGCTTGGGGATTATGGCACCCCCCCCTTCTTTCTAAAAAGGCGAGGCCTTTGTTCAACAGTGAACGTCTTCCGGCTTATGATGATGGTGATTAGAAATTAAACTGTCAAATGTAAATTGCATGTTTTGACCATCTTCTACGCTTCTGAACTTGTCTTAATTTTATAAAGTTGACCTAAATTTTTATACCAGTGCTATTGTTCCTCCAAACATTGTATTCCCTATCGAGCTCTGTGTTCAATAGTTTCCATACATTCTCAAGTTTATGGCCACACTGTGGAACATAAGTTAGCTAATGTATTAGGCACAATGTTCCTTGGGGCTCGATGTATATGTGTGGAGATGCTTACATGGTAATTTATAGTTTTCTTATAATTCTGTTTAGATTTAACTAGTGAGGAGTACAGTGATTTTACGTAAGATGTCCTGTGCCAAAGGCCGTTAGGTTTATTATAATATCCAATGGTCAATCTTGTTACAATGATGATTTGTACATATCTTTTTTATCTAGGAAGCGGTAACGGGTGGGCGTTTTGGGGGCTGTCTTGATGTAACAAATTTAACGTTCAAAAAATACTTTTTTGAGTCTATTCTGATTAACTGATCTTTATGTTTATCTGCAAGTAATATCTTTGCCATTCTAATACCATTTTTATGATGCTTCCAGGTATAGTACCAAGAAGCCTACATAAAAGTTGCAATATATTTTCACCGATGATACCAGGGACACTTATAATAATTAACTTCAGAACATTTGAAACTCTAACAAAGCTTTGTAATTAATCTAGAATCAAACCATAACCCATAACGGCAATCAATCCAAATAATTCTCTTGGCACATATGGTATGGTATATGTACATTATTATGTGAGAGTTTTCAAATACCAAAACAAACCATTTAACTTTTTGCTGTTACCGCAAATGTTTTTTTGTTTCAGGTACACCCAAAGTTTTTATTGCATAAACGAGTTTCTATAAGTTGAATGGAATTTGAAACAAACAAAGGGTTTGCTAAATCTTAATATGTTATATAGGATTTAGTAACCAAGTCTTGAGAAATCATAGATTTATATTATTGACTGTAAGTCATCATTGACATTACAATTTTATTAATGTACATATGTAAATATTTTGATCATTAAATTATTGAAATTCAAAGTGGCAAATTTCTACATACAATTTAATTGAATATCACTGACTCGCACGTTAACATCTTTAGAAGCACTAAAAGTTCAGTTTTCCCCTATCCTTATTAGTTTCAATAGTGCAATTAGGGAGAGTCTCCTTATAGACGTTTCTCCATTTACTCGAACGTTTCGAGTATTGCCTTGTGTTGTTGAAACCGTTGGTAATCGATTCCCTGCATCGAGAACATTGAGTGTTATTGAGGTGTTTCCCTTTATCCTCGTAATGGATTTTTCATTTATTTCTTTGTTTTTTCTCTTGCAATGTTTGTCGTTTCCCCACCTTTGCAGTTTAGATGCCTCGGATAAGTTTGCTCTTTCGCCTGCTTCTGATAAATCTCTGACTACCTTATTACTTACTTTGAACTTCTACCTCATCGGAAATACTTTCAGTAGACATTACAGTGCCTTATACAATTTTAGTTCTAAGAACTTTGATAATATTTACTATTTCGCATCTGTATGAATTTGATAACTGTATTATGTCTTAAAAAATTCCGTAACCACTTAAAGGGTATGGATTTCAAAATAAGACCCTCAACTATTTATATGAAATAACGTTAGAAATAAATAATATGCTTAGGTAATTTAAATACGTATTTCAAACTTAAATTATATTTTGGTCAGGTGTCTTTTGTATTACCAACTTTACATTTAACGCTTAATCTGAGCTTAAGTCATTAACCAAAAACACGAAGACAAATTAGTTCACTTAATGTCAATCTAAACTGAAAATACAAATAGTAAGAGAATGGAAGGCAGCTTTTTAAATCAAGATAACAAAACGAATAAGAGAAGAGCATCTCAGCTTAACTTTTTAAACGCTCGGCTGCGGTACTCTCTGTGATTTATTGAGGGAAGCTACCCTATCGGGGCCCACAAACTATTTAAATTAGAATATTGTCCCCGATAGCCATGACTGCGCCAACCAACCTATTATCTATTGAATTATGTCCTGCACGAGAAATAGTGTTTTTATAAAAACACAAAGATGTTATAGTGGCAAAGAAGAAGGTATTTGTAAGTTTACGGTGTACGTTTCTTACAGAGTTTGGATACAGAACTGTTTAGCATAATTGGTACGAATTGTGCCTTCGATATGGTAGTATATTAGATATTATTTCGCAACTAGTCATCGTCACTATCATAATTGCTGAGTCATGTTTACTTATAAAATGATAACTGTAAAAGTTTGGTAAAATGTTGTGCGCACTAATAATGTGCGTTACACGTACCATACGTCAAAATATTGTAGTTTTTGAATATGGAAACACTTTTTCTCTTGATTTATGTTTTATTTTAATTTCTGGTTCCCACAAGAATCTCTCAATAGTCGTACCATCGTAAGTGATTATGGCTTCACGAAATGTATTTAACTGAAAAGTTTTTGAGTTGCGTAATCCTGACAAGTAGGTTACGCATTATCAGCTCAGAAGTGTCACGCCAGATGACTCGACAGTTACAATATAAGCAAAACATAGAACCGCACTCACTGTCTACTTGTAGGTGTAGCAGGTTATTGAGATAGCACTCGTTATATTAATAAGGTTATATTCCAAGATGTTTCATAATCTTGTTTAACTGAATTGCTGTATATAATAGAATAGTAAATTTTTTCATAACTTTGTTTTACCAAAAGTAGCGTTTTAGCCATTCTACCTTTCTACCGTCAATATGACTGTAATTATAAAAAGTTCTCTATACATGAAAGTTATTATGTTAACGTTAACATAATTAGTCATTTGTGTCTTGTTTACTTCACGATTATTACCTTAGTTTAAAATCGACTCAAAACGTACATGTGACATTGATCAAATACTTGCCTATTTTAATGGTCTGGTACCTCTGACAGAATACTTAACTGCTCGATACATTATCTATTACGCTAATATCTCCTATTACAAGAATACCAGTGCTTCTGTACGTGTTTCCCAGGGACGCAAGGAGCACGGACATAAATTCCGGGACGCAAACTGAAGCCAGCTGTTTCGCTGTTTTGGGGAAATAAATACGGATTAGACGCGGCACGGTAAAGCGTAGTACACACAGAACGTTTGAATTATTGATCGTACAAGCCTTAGTAAGACAACGGTATCTTCTGCCGAGAGTTCGATGCCTGTTTCAATTAATGGATTATCTGTTGTAAGGCGTAAGATCCGGTAGAACACAAAGTACTTTCTTCTAAGTTTGTGCAGACTAATAACCTAGTTAGCCGATGGTATGAACTTATTCGTAGGAGCGAAAGGACTAAAAGAAATTACTTTGAAAATACAATTCACCTATTCTAAGAAACTTATGAACTACGTTACAATTTAAGCCTGCCGAATCATTTCACTGAGAAAGAAACATTTTATAAGCAGACAAAGCCGTGTATAAAAGCTAGTTGCACATAAAGTTGATGATAGGCCTTTGCGACCGTGTATTCCCAGTTGTTTGGCTCAGTGTACCGACAGCAAAAGAAGACTTTTATTATTGCTGAAATAGTTCGAGATGTTACGGTCTACATAAAACGTCAACTCAAGTTGAATTACTTACGTTTACTACTTCTTTCTATAAAGACGACGTCACTTTTATTATAAATTTATTTTTATTTGATTGACAAACCTTACTAGTGTAGAATAAAAATACTCTTACTTTTATTACTTGTGTTTTTGGATGTATTTCAAATCTTTAGGACGCCATTTCGGTACTATAATAAATTATAAACACTACTACTACTTTGCTAGACTTTTAGGTGTTGTTTGCATTAGACGCAGAAAACTATATCTAAAGCGTGCTTAAATATAAAAAATAATCAAACTAATGAGCACTTATAACCGAGTGGTATGACCGTTGAACTGCCAAGTCAAAGGTCGCAAGTTCAAATCCCGGAACGCACCAATGTCTTTTCGAGTTCATGTACTATATGCGTACTATAAATTTGTTGTCAGTTGCTAAAAACGGTGAAGGAAAACATCGTGAGGAAACCGGCACACATGAGAGAATTTTCAACGCTGTGTAAAGCCATGTCAGAGGCCTATAACAGGCGGTTTAAACTCTGACACCAGGTTTTTAATCAACCATACGATAAGAAGAAGATCAAACTAATCATTTTATGAACAAAGGATAAAGTATACTGTAAAAACTTTTTGCATACTGTATTAGGGGAGTGGGCTAGTATCCATTACTAATGCTTCTGTGGCACGGGGACCGATCTTCGTGAAGAAACAGTGTTTAACGTAGTGACGTGAGTTACAACTTATTGGTGTTGGTACACAGGTCAAGAAAGCAGACGAGTTTTTGTTGAATAAAAAAAACCTATACTATATAACCTATACTTTCGATTAAAAAATAAGTATTTTATTTTCCAAAGAGCCAGTTTAACCACCAATAAACACTTTATCGTGACAATTAGCGATTCTCAATTCTGTATAGAGCTACGAGCGTAGCAATAAATCTCATCGCCACGTAGCCGCGTAGCTCGTAGCACTTCTACGTGTCTACGATGTCTCAAATACTAAGTTTATTTTAACACTTCCGCGGTGAAAGCGGACCAAATAAGCCTCATTTTGCTGGGTACGTGACGTCTGAAACTTTTGTAATATTGCAGTGACGTGATTGGCTAAGGTAAAAGTTTTCATAGTTTTGAGGTTTCAGACTAAATAAGGTTCTTTAAGCAGGATTTATGTATTTTAGTACGTTATCAGAATAACAGTAAAAATTATGTAAATCCAATTTCCTCATTAATTTAAGGAAATAATAGCTTAACTACCACCAAGAAAAACTAAACATGACTCGAGGAATTTTCAATTCGTTAACGTTTGCCAAAATATTTTAACATTATGGCGTTGTTGGTGGGTTGGAGCGTTTACTAATTTTCTTGTTCCACAACGTAGAAGACAATGTAATTAAACTATAGTTGGTATTCAGAGCTGTAAGTCAATTTAAAACGTTGAACCTCTTGGACACCTTGGATGCATATTAAATCAGCCGATCTTGTGGTATCTGTGTTTGATAAAGAATATCTAGAAATGGCATGTGATTTTAATATCCCTATTATATATAGTTATATATTTTTTTTTCTTTAATGTACATTGTCGGGCGGTCTTATCAATAAGAGAGAGAGAATTAGACTTGATTAAAATTACTGGTTAAGTTATAATAAAGAAAGTCAACATATGACACAGTAAATTCGAAGGGGCAAGGTGTATCTTCTAATAGTGCTTTGGCAACCAATTGTGCCTCATAAAAAACTTATAGTTTGTATATTCTTATCTTTTTTTCCTCACGTAACCAAATACTTCAATTGGCCACAACTTGTCTTATCTAGGGGGGGAAAAAAAATCATTTTACCACTGAATCATTTACGCTATCATTGTTTGATTACCTTCCAGCTAGTACTCGGCTCGTGATCGGCTCTCTTCGGTTTTTAGAGCGCTGATCGACAAGCTCACAAATGGCAGAGACGACGCTGTATAAAACCAATATTTAACAATCATTATCCTTGTCTTTTTCTCTAGGTACTGGAAACTGTCGCTTCAATTGATACATTTTTCAATGTTTTGGAAGGCACATCGTCTTGCATAGCGAATGACTACAGAAATTGACGTTGTAACAGAGCTTTGAAACCCAAGTCATAGATAAATATCTTTCAGTGATTTTATGTATTTATGTAGATTCACTAGCAGTCACCTAAATTGCTTTTACTAACAAAAGATTATACTGTTTGTATGAAATTAATAAATTAAAAAGATTTACCAAGCTGCATAACAGTTACTGGATGGTAGGTAAATCAATGTGGAATGTTTCACTTTTAAAATAAAACAACATTTTATATTTTTTAATATACTACCTTTAGAAGTAAGACATGACACGTCGAAAAAGCTTTTCTCAAGTCAACTCTGCCCCAAAGACGAAAATTGTTTCTTAAAATCCAAACATTAAATCCTTCAAATAAAAATTGAGGTACTATATTTTTTTTATATTATCTACTAGTATACAGTTTATAAAGTCGTAAAAGCTATAGCGGTACTGCTTTCGTACTTTAGCGTCGAGACTTAGAGAGAAGTTTAATTTATCTAATTATTGAGAACAAGAGAACTAGACAAGTAACAATAAGTAGATTTACTCCGCAGTTTCACTGAGCTTAGACAGTTGCTTGTTGTGTTCTCTGGAAAATAAAGCCTGACATAACAGTCAGAGTTTATTTTAAACCGATTTTAAACTAGGATTAAAATGCATGCAATAAAAAGATCATCAAAGAACTTTGCGATGTCGTCGATGAAAATGGAATCGCTGACTCCATAAAAAAGTGAAAAATAATACTTTTCATCACTTGAAAAGTATTATTTTCTTTACTCGTTACTTAGGATAATATCAAAACGTTTGGTAGGTATAGTTATACCTATAAAAGCAATCAAATACAATATTTTTTCTACAAGACTCATATTAGCATTTTATTTCTCAACCCCACATCAAACACAACTTGTACATGATCAAAAGAATTAGACTGGCTCAACTTAATTGAGTCCGGTTAATTCCAAAGCACCTACGAGTTGAAAACAAAAGTAAAGTCTGGTATGCACAATAGTAATTAATGAAATACATACACACCCGCATGACAGTTCACAAGTTTATGTTTGTTCTGATCTCTTTGATTACTCTTACGGCACTTGCGCAAGTTTCAAGCAACCCTCTGTGTATCAAGGGCTAACAACCTCCAGGTCATATGCTGATGAGAAATTGATTTTAACTTACTTCATGCTATACTTTGTTGTGAGAACTGAGTGTACTCGTATAGTATGCTCAATATATTTGATTTATTTCTTTAAATGTCCTAGGTGTGCCTCAATGTAATTGTTCGGCTTAGAAAAAAGTGTGTAGGTACCTGATACCTCAAACACAAAGATTCTGCAGCACCAAGGATAATATTCTTTGAAGTAACATCAAAGCCCTATTTGGTCTAATCTCATGTGTAACAAAAGTTTAATTCCCTTTAATGAAGTTACCCAAACAGTTTAAAGAGCTTAACGGTGTTTCGCTTGCGGCCAGTTATTTGTTTAATGTGTAGTTTGTGTTTGATGCACAATAAAACTGAATTAATTAATAAGTTTCACAGTAGTAAAAACTTATTTTGGTAATCCTTTTTGTTCTTTGTTTTATGAGTTTGTGTTGTTGGTGATTTGTATTGTCCAGGAGTTGTACCTTTACCAACTTATGCTAGGTTTTAGTATGTTTATCGAAATGCTGCTTTGGCATTATATCACAACAAAACTGTGCCTAAAAATAAATATTAATGTTATAAATGTAATTTCTTCAAATATTTCTTGTATTCCCAATAAATAACTCTGAGCGAACAAAAGCTTTGCCATATAAAGCACGGAGATAGCTAAGATCGGCACGAACCGTAAATGATCTTAAGCAACTGTAGGTATTCATTAAAGTCTTAAGTAAACTACGCGACACGAAGTTGCTGTCAGTCACCGAACTGAGGTAAGTTCCCTGAGTAATTTGTGGCTTCCAACTAGTCTGCCACGCTATGTCTAGCAGGGAGAGTCCACTAACTTCGCTATACGATTTAGCTGTAGTAGGGACGCTTAATTTATTGGTTATTTAAGGAGGAGTTTTGAGAAAAATGTTAAAAATCAAGCTAATAGTCACACGGGGTCACACGACAGGTAATTACGTGGTATTATATTATTATTATTAGCCAGTCAACAATGACGGTAGTTCGGTTGACCGCCGCTAGATACACTGCTACTACCCCAAACACTTGAACACATAATTATAATATTAATCACTAATATGTAAAAAATTGCACTATTATTTTAACTACAATTCAAGGACAGGATTATTCAACTGGTAAAATGAATAAAAATATTTTTACCCTTATCCAGAATCCCCTTTAAAAGAATCACAATCAAAACACGGGTTAAAATTTCATGAAAGGTAAATATAATTTCCGAACTCCAACCCAATTTGTAAAAGAGATAAAGTTTTGGATATATTTCGTACAAAGATAACATATGGAGCCCCTACAATGCAAGCTATACACTTGTGTAAGCTTCTTTAATGCGGTCCCCAGGACGCCCCGGTTTGAGAAAATAAGACACCCCCGTAGTGGTTACGTAACTAAGTAAATCCGGACTTGTGCTGCGCTATTGGGGTTTTTTATTTAACTAAGACAATGTGACAGTGAAGGATAACAATTTGTTCTGATGCTCGTATGTTGGGTACTAAAGTTTTGTTTGGTATTCTTTTTAGATGACTTGAAGTCACACACGTGCCTTGTCTTCTTATGTTGTTGGGGACTGAACTATCAATGAGGTGTTCAAAAGTACTGTTAGCTGATCATGCGGAGTTATGGTCATTCAGCCAGCTGGTTATGCCGTGCCGTGTGGTATCCGGCCTTGAATTGACCACCCCCTTTCCTCCCGTGGGTGTCGTAAGAGGCGACTAAGGGAAAATCCAGAAGATGGGCAGCAGCGTCTTCTGTAACTTGATCACCAATACTGCGATCCCCAATCCGCTTGCCGAGCGTGGGGATTATGGCACCCCCCCCCCCCTCTTTCTAAGGAGGAGGCCTTTGTCCAGCAGTGGACGTCTTCCGGCTGATGATGATGAGCCAGCTGGTTTGCAATTGCACTGACTGTTTTTTGTCGATGCTATTAAATGTACCCTAATGTTGGTAGAGTTTAATAGAAATCGATAATAGCCAGTAGTCAGTACACCTTTTATTTTAGCTATAATAGCCTTACATGAAATTCTACTTGAACAAAATAATGTACGAAAACAATAGGCGGCAATGAGCCTATGTTTTAATGAGTATAAGCAAACTCAGTCGATATAAATGACGTAATATGTGTGAAATATAACACAAGGTAGCTACAATCAGTCAGAAGGATAATACTGCAACACATTTTTGTAGCGTTATTTCTGTTTGTTCTACAGTCCTTAGGCAACGTAAATATGGCTGACGTGGTTCTATATTTTTGTTGGTACTCCTTCTCTGCACTTATTATAATTTTTTTTAATAAAAATATAACAAAGACCAACTCCCATATGATTTTAACGTACACAACCACTCTCGTCTGACACAATTATGAAATGTCATGAAGGCCACTAAACAGCTTAAACAAATGCTAACAATAAATATACTTAACTCACTCTATCTTCGTCTAACCGTGGAATCAAACTCAGAGCCGATGCGGTGTATTTATGTGGACTATAAATGTCTGTTTAACACGACTACATACAGCCACTCCAATAACGTATGAGCGTGTCCATTACACCAACATTCCCTTTGTAGCTGTAATGGTCTCAACTTGCCAACAACAGAACGTAGGTAGCTGCCGTGTGACGTCATCTGGATAATTAGGGTTTATTACGCTTAAATTAAAAATAAACGACACAACTCTTAAAGTGTACAGTTCAAATAAAGATAGAATTGGTAAAACTTTGATTACATGCAAATAAAACTTATTAAAAATAATTGGTAAGAGAACACTTTAGATTACGTCTAGGTTTAGTAATACTTATCCGTGCAAGAAATAAAAAGAATAAAATACCTATGGTACTTATATGAGTAAAGTGATTTAGAAGGTAAATGTTATTTATGTATTTCATAATTCTGTCGATTGGATTATAAACATCGTTCCAGAATGAACAACTTTAGAACACACATCAAAGTATGACGTCATATTACGACGTAAATTATAAAGCACTATTAAAGGGTCTGCACATAAAAGTTATGATGGTGCCTAGTACCTACATCCAGGGGTCGTAATGAACCCTTTCCCTCAGTCCGTTTTAACGGCTCGTGTAAGATGTGCAGCTGAGACACTGTGTTATTTTTCATTGCAAAGCTTAGAGGAAGTTTGGCAAGATTGGCGTCCATTTTATCATAAGTAGAAAAGAGGAGGCTAGTTTATAACAACCTCCATTAACTTTAACCACTTCTTGCTGTAATTTAAAACTTTGTGAAGAGTTGTTTTTGAGACTGTGCGGTTTGACCATGTAATCTTAGGCAAAGCTAGGATATGACACGTTTACTATTATGGTGATTATTATTAATCCTACGCTTATAACGATCCATAACATAAACTTTCTCTTATTTATAATAAACTGTAGATAACTAAAACTGTAGATAATAAAAAGAGAAAAGATGTAACTTTAGGCTTTTCATTGACTGTCAGCTTTCAAACGCTGAAATGTTTTCTTGTATTTTCTAATGATAACATAACTCACACCTTAGAAGAAGAAAAAGAAAAGCGAACCTTTTCCAAACATCGGTAAAACGGTAAGACAAAGACATAAATATGAATTTCCCTGTTAAGAACACCTGCCACCAAGCGCTATGTTGATAGACTAACAAAATGAAATTTGAATATAGTCCACTCGTATATCTTTCGTTTTATGCATATTCGCAGTTCGTTATATTGGCAGTTCGGTCGCATTGCGTATCGGATACGGACGTGCCTCATAACGGTGCACTGTACGGATTTTTTAAATTCGCGAACAGCGCGGCTACATGCCGCTGCCCGCTACTGCCACTATGAGCTCACAACTCATAGTCAACGAATTGTTGGCGTTTATACAAAACGCCATCGATACTATGGACGAGGTTAGTATCTTACAAATCTGTAAGACTAACTTCAAGGAAGACGACGTGAGCAGTGGCAAGAGACTGCTGTACCAGAGTCTGGATCGACTCGACCAGATGCCGTCTCGACGGAGGGACGGGACTGAGAAGAGCATCCAGGACATCATCACCCTGTTAAAGGTGACCGACCCGGACGACGTGCCTACTTTCGTGGCGAAGGAGCTGCACAAGCTGCCTCCCGTCACATTCGACCACGTCGACGTCACCAGGCTCCTGAAGGACATCATCTCCCTAAAGACGAGCCTGACCGAAGTGCAGTCCAGATTGGAGGTCTCAGATGGGACCATTAAAGAACAGCGTGCTGAAGTAGAGTTATTACGTAACTCTATTTCCGTAACTAGGTCACCTGAGGCCTCTAAGGTTAACACACGTCGTGGAGCGCAGAATGCGTCCGTATGCAGTTTTGCGTCGGCGGATTCCGATGCGTCACCGGCTGTCGTCAAGTGCGATGCCCCGGCGGCGATTGCGGCACGTGTAAATGCATCGACACCTCGACGTGTTTACGCTGACGCGGCCGCCAGCCGGCCCGCCGCTTGCATACCTAGCGGCGCCGCAGCTAGCCAGCGCGCAACTCGCACACCTAGCTGCGCCGCACCGGTCCCCGCGCCCGTCCGCGTGGCTCCGCCGCGCGCCACCCGTACTCCGTGCCCAGTCCCACTGCCCGTGCCTGCTGCGCAGGCGCCACGTCGGGATGAAGATGGTTTTGAGATGGTGCAGCGGAGAAAGCACCGTCAAAGGACCGTCCAGAACCGCTGCGGCAAAGCCCCATTGGAGCCGAAAATGCTCGTTCGGGCTGCCGCGCCGAACACTCCGGTGTACATCTCGCGCCTGCGTTACACCACTAAGGCGGAGAGCATCGTAGAGTACGTGCGTCAGAAGATTCAGTACGCGCCGAGGGTGCAGGACCTTGAGTCGCGCCGCAACGTCAACTTCAAGGCGTTCGTGGTGCGAGTACCTAACTGTTACCTGCCCCTCGTCTTGCAGGAAGACTTCTGGCCGCAAGATGTGGTGTTCCGTCGCTTCCGCGGACAAGTGCCACCGGAACGCACTAATACGAAGTGCTAGGAAGTGTTTTTACTAACATAATATTAAGTCTATATTATACTAACAAAACATGTTACTATATTTATATATGTTAGTTTGTAAGGTATTTATCTATGGGCCATAGTTGCCTGAAAATAAAGGTTTTATTATTATTATTATTATATTGATCATGCAAACAGGCTTAAAAACTCCTAAGTAAATAAATGAGTCTAACTTCCAACTAGACGTAATATGTAGTAGAATTTAAAAATTGTAGCTTTTAGAAGTTAAATAACTTAGAAAACCTTATCAGGACACGTCTTGTGAAAAGTTTCAGGTCTTATAATTTCGTTAACGAATTCAGAAACAGACAAATTTTATTAGTGTTTCTTAGCAAAACCTTGAAAATACCACCACCGTTATACCTACATTTGTTTATTTAATATCATGTTCAATAAACTACAAATACAAATCTTAAAATTCAGCGGAGCATGAAAATCTAACCACATCATAGTGCATAGTGGCAATATCTGGAGTAATAACTTTTAGAGCACGTTTTATATTGCCCGTTTGTAGAGACACTCTATTTGTGTCACTTAGAAAACTGACGTAGCGGGGCGCAGCCTGTTGCTAGAAATTTAAAAAAGAATTGGGTTTGGTCGTTTTCTTAGTATGTGTTAGCTTGAGAACTTGTTTAAAAAGCTTAATTTCTTTGAAATATTATGACGATAAAATAATATACTCATATTTTTTTTCCGAATTTGAAAAATTTCGAGTACCTAGTTAGTGC
Source organism: Abrostola tripartita (assembly GCA_905340225.1). NCBI lineage: Eukaryota > Metazoa > Arthropoda > Insecta > Lepidoptera > Noctuidae > Abrostola > Abrostola tripartita. Next base: position 7,788,012 of record HG996494.1, read on the forward strand.
TTATTTGATTCTTCATATTATCATTAATGTTTGTACGTATATGCAATGCGTTCGTAATTAATGATACCTAGGATTAGATAATTAATTGTAAAGATATTGTCATTTACTTGTATGCCTACTGATATCCCCATCAAAATTCAGGAGATTTTTTTTGTAAGGACACACGTGATTTATATTATGGACAGACATGGATAGGATACATACATTATAAATGTGTGGTGTATTACAAAAAATGGGACAGCATTGTCATCCCAAGGGTGTCGTAAAGGGCGTCTTTGAAAGCAAAATAATGTCCATTCTTCTGCCCTTGTCTTGTAGCAACATTTCTTGGACATCATCTTCCGAAGTGCGAAAGCCAAATTAAATAACCATTCGCACACATACGATGCATAAAACAACAAAAAGTATTTTCAAGTAGGTACCTATTCATAATTCGTAAATTATTTTTATGTCATATATATACATTAAAATACTTAACGTGACGTAATGGGTTTATTTCCTACTACTCATACCTCTCATACATTGCGTATGGTGAAATGTTCACCATACGCAATGTACGAGAGGTTCACACTTATTGCAATTAATATTAATCAAAATCAAACCGAAACCGGGCTACTCCCAAGCAAGAAGGTGCGACCAGACAACGCAACATGGTGTGCCGCGCGCCGCCGAAATGATGCATAGGATCTAAATACAAATCGAAAATATTCGAGATTGGTGTATTGATATAAAACAAAGAAATTGTATATAAAAGATACATTACTGTAATTGCCGAAGAAACATTTTATTTAGGTCACATCTAAGGCTTTTAATTAAGATGGCGACACTTTATTCCAAAGCATTTGTACTTTTTCTTTTCAAGATATTTTTTCAAAGAATAAATATATTTTGGTTCCTATCTTTTAATGGCAACATCATATTTATTATGCAAACTGATGTCCAAAAGTAATATTTTAAGCAACACTAATAAAAATAAAGTTTACCAGAACAACAGTAAACTATGCACCCCGAAAAATGCAAAAGCTTTCTTAGTCCACTATAAGTTGACATAATAGTGATTTGTGGTCCAAGTTGCCCCAACATCCCTTCTACCGCTGACACCCAAGAGAAATAACTTGACTCGTACTTTCTTAACGAAATGATTGCCTACGTGTACGTTGTTAGCCCTATTTATTTTGGGGTGGGTTTTATTTACCCTCTCTCCCCGGTGGATAATTCAGTTTCTAAGAACTCCGTATCGACCAACAGGGACGCATAAAGTATTTTTGCTTCCACAAGAAAGGAACTCAATAGTAAGTTAGTCATTATATTGCTTTGACCGTAGTATTTACCGCTGTGCGGGCTTTGTTAGTAAATGATTTAGCTTTACAACACGATTAATTAATATATTATTAATAAAACTGTTGTGTGTCATTATTAGCTCGTATTTCCCGATGAAAATTTGTATCAATAGTCAAGATTTTGACTGGCCTGTTGGTCTAGTGGTTAGTGACCTTGACTGCTAAACCGGAGGTCGTGGGTTTGATTCCCACGATTGTTATTGTTATTATTATAATACAGGCTTTGCCTAGTTTGGAATCAGATGACCTCGTGTGAGTTGTATTTTTATGCAACATTTAAATGTACTGTCAGCATTAAAACTTTCTTACCTAGCGACCATATCTATCTCATAGGGGTCCCTAAATGTCAGCAAATTTGTCACAGACGATTTGCCAGCTTTCTTCAATAAATTGCTGACAGTATTGTTGCCGCTTGCTTCTAAATTAGACAGTTGATGGACGAACTACTGCGCTTCAAGCTTAAAGTATCCAGAAGCGTACTGCAACAAAAAAATAAAAGTTTAAAAACCGAAACGCTTTTGCGTTTTTATTTGAATTGCGAATGATGATCATGATAATCTTTCTTTTATATTATAATAGTGACGAAGGTATACTAAACGTTCAATGGTAGTCTGTTTTTGTAGTTATTGTTTTATAGACTGCAAAACTTTATTTAGAAGCTTGGTTGACGTTCAAATTCTTTTTTTCTCAAATGTCTTAACAAAAGCCTTCGTATTCCCACTTTCTTAAATTACAAAATACTTTTTTTTTAATTACTTTCAGTTACTTTCTAGACTGTGTGAGATAAAATACTAAACTTACAACTTAAGATCAACTTATTTATAATAAGGTACAGAACAGTAATTGCGAAACTTTATTTTTAACGAGTATTTGTTCGGAGCCACACTTAAATTGTTATGTACATTTTATTATATGAATTTGCATGGAAAGTTATTTTCGTTATGCTATGTATGTATTTATTTGTTTTATATCATAGAAATTGCTCGTGCCGTGTGGTGCAAAAACAAACAACAATAAAAATTAATATTGCCTTTGACGTGAGTGCCTATGCATATTCGCCTTTATACAGTAGGTGGCTATACATTATTAATTCAGTATATACTATACATACATAATATACAATTAGTATAATAATTATAGGTACACACACGGCAAGCGGCAGTCTATCATCACATTATCAAGCTATCATTAAGCCATCGTTTGAATCATTAATCAGATACGCTCATAATTTATAACAATAATCGAAGCTATGATAGCCTAAAGGCTATGACGTCGATTGTTAGGTGTCATAAGGGAAACTGACTCTGAATATGTATATTCAGAGTGACGTTCTTGATACCTACTAAGAACGTACCGAACGAACCTAGGTATTAACGTTTAAACCTCGACATTTCTAAAGCTTTGACATTTCTAAAGATATTGGAAGAAATTTTATTTAGGTATTTGATACTTGCATGTACGTCAAATATTTAATTTCATGTCACACATAAAATAACCTCATTGAGGGTAAAGCATTGATCACAATAGTATCACTGACACAAAGTTCCATATATAGACTGGTTAGTGTTAAACAAGCATGTTACCTCTACAGTATGACCAAAACCAAAGTTGCAGACCAGTAGAAAATTTCAATAAGTTCGTCGAGTTTTTCATGACAGCCAGCTTATTAATATTAATAATAAGCTTTTGATATTAAAAAGCTCATTATTATCACAAATAAACAGATAGCAATAGGCCTCTTCTCTATTTCATGGTTAAACTATCCGTTGGAAAGTGAGTTTGCTATGATCTCTGCCTGTCCTTTCATAGAATACTGGCATGATGGCAAACTCACATACGTAAACACTAATTTATGGATACGAAATAAAAGCGCACCTTTCTCAGTGTTTCACAAAAATCAGAACGATATCACTCCGTTTACAGAACAGATCAAATATGACGTATAATCGGCACACATTGAGATTAGCAAACACAGTCGCCGGCGTATGGACACAGCACTCGACTTCTTCTATCGGAAATCCACAAAGTTCACGCATCAGGTACACTCGAGTGTTAGGCAATATTGACTGGCTACTGTGATTCTACCATACTGCTGTTTAGGTATGGTTACTCTATTTCTAAGGAAGATCAAATGCCTAAGCAATTCTTTGATGCAAAGATCATTTTCAAAGTTTAGGTTGTTACTTATATCATAATAAAATAACATAATATCACGCCTGTATTCCCCGAAGGGGTAGGCAGAGGTGAACATATAGTACAGCCACATTTCGCCAGTTATGTTGTAAGTCCCAATGTAATAGGGGGTGAACCTATTGCCATTAACCGGGCACAAATCCAGACTCCATGCTGCTACTGAGAATTACCTAATGGAAAACTCAGTATCACTTTGTCCGACCCGGAATTTGAACCCAGGACCTCTTGCTCAGTAGTCACTTATACTTAAGAAAACAAATTTGATTGATGTTTTGTACTAAATTTGATTTTGTTTGAGTTTGGTTTGTAGTAAATTCATAAAGTCAGATTAAGCAATAACAACTCTTAAGAGCTACAAGATAAAAGTTAAAATAAGACGGAATAAATATGAGAATAATTATAAAAAATTACATTATATCACCAACACTAGATACTGCAGCTGTGTAAACGTAAACATTATTAGTTAACTGGGTTTTAAGTAAGTGATAAATTACTATCGTGTAACCTATGAACATTGTAACCAAATCTCTTCAGACGAAACTTGTATAATAATAAGTTTTTAGCCTCTAAGTAATGGATAAAGTCATCGTCAGTACATACTACATCTAGGTACTCATATTACATCATCCAGTAAGAAAGTAGGTAACATATTATAATATAAATCTCTGATCGGGTATACAAAATAGGATTCAATGTCACAATGTTTCGAAGACCGCGTGCATGTAGAAAATTATCTAAACTAAAAAATACGTGTAATAAAAATATTTGGTCAAAATGTTGACCCACAATTTAACTATGATGTACTTTAAGCTATTGTTAAATAATAAATAAATTAGAGATACCTAAAAACATATTACCACTCAAATGCACTTACTGGCATATAACATTCACAAGACTAATCGACAAACATATATAAAAGCGCCATAATAGTATTATAATTTCTGGAAAATGTACGTCTATCGCCATAATTGTCCATTAGTTTGCGAAGCAGCCAATTACGCGTCCATTAGGCGTGAATCTCTAATAGCAATTTCGTCGTAGAAACTCAAGAGGCGTCGCGTGCCACTGTCGAACAGATACAGTAAGCAAACACTATTAAACTCACCGGTGTCATTTAGTTTCCTTCTGCTTTTTTATGGGATATGGAATATATAAATGGACCTTTTCTTCTTTATGCATTAGTTACATTAAAGTAAATTGTATGTTAGATAATGAAGTCAGATACATGCTAACAGAAAATTACAATCTTATCAGATCATCTCTTCAACAGCATTTTAAATAATGCAATAAATTGAACTAGATGTTCGTTAATGTTTTCCCTTTTATCGATACGTGGGAAAAGGTTCACATCCCTTTTAGCCCAGAGTAGACAAAAGGGTACATAGCCGAGGGCACGGAATTGGATGGAGCGTCCGCGCGGAGGCTCAGACGACAGACCATCTACTATAATAACAACATCTGCTTTCGTGTCATCTATCTCCTCTTAAAAACAGAGAACAAGAAACTAGCAATTAAACATGCTTCGGATTCAATACTTTGATAAAAAATCTCATTTTACCCGCTGACTTACTGCAAACACATTTTACTATGGATAAAATCTTCTAGTTAGAGTGTCGTATAATGGAGCAAGTGACGACCTAGATCACACATTTTTATTATGAGAACTAAGTTAATATTTTGTGATTAATCGGTGATTTTTGATATTTGTTTATTGGAAACCAGTGGTTTGGAACTAACTGGGTGTAAGTATTAAGACTTGTCAAATGGCAGTCGTTTATTTAACTTATTATACCTACATCGCTTTCAAAAGACATAAACATTAGAGACTTATAGGTACCTAAATGCATTCTTATTAAAGAAGATATGCCAAATGCTTCATTTGCAGAATGCCTGGCTAGGAACATAACTATGGGAAGTAGAACACATAGAGCATTGCTTCTGTAAGTAGTTAATCAGCCAACTTTAGCAATAACGTAAAGCAATAGCGACTATCCTCTGTTTAGCGTACTAATTCTAACCCGGGATAGTAGTTCTACTTTTGGCAATCGTAGGTTTAATTTGTTGGTTACGTAAGTATAAGATGAGAACCAAAAGTGCCTCTCGTGATAGGAATGTATAATAATGACGACATTTAACAAAATCAAACGTAATATTTTCGTATGTATACGTACATAATTTTAATATATTTTAAGAACATTCTTGTTTTCTTAATTAAAATTTAATTGAAAATATAACCTGAGAACTTAGCTCTGGCGTCAAAATGATAAAATTCAAAATGTTTTTATTTCACGAAAACAACGAATTACAGGCACTTGAGAAACGTCAATTTACTAGTTGCTCGGTTCGAGAAAGTCATTCTAAGGGAGAAAAACCGGCAAAGAATTCCAAAGGTTACTCTTAAAAATATGAACATATTTTAAGATGAATATTTTATGATAAATTTGGATGAAAAATTCCCATATCCGACCAGTGTTTGTTCAACTAACGACTTTGTTTTAAAAAGAGATTGTAATTTCAAGAACTGTAAATAATTAAGAACATTCCTCAAAACAACTAACAAATTGCATGTATAAATAATTCCATGATAACGAGGTAAAACGAACGATGCAAGTTTGAATTTAACGGTCGCGACGCCATGTTGTTCCTAACTCAACATCCATCCGCGTCAACCGAACAATGTAGTTATGCAATTGTTTAATTAGTTAACAAACAATGGAATATTTGAATAAAGTTGCATTGATTGGACCAACGCTCTAATTCAATTAGCTAGGTTATGACTAGTTTCCTCGCATAATTGGGGTTTTGTAAGTTCGCACGCTCGGGTTATTCAAATGAATTCAACTATGTATGTTTAGGAAAATTATATTAGACCTGTGAAAGAACAAACTGTAAGTGGTGATATTTAGTAAATGGAAAATTTTGGTTTTAGTAATCTGGTGGACCACCGTGCACCGCGATAAATAACTGTATGTCATTGTAGCAAAATATGTCAATACATTTAAGAAAAGGTGTACCTAAAGTACCTACTTCTATATAGACACTAGAGTTTAAGTACTTATACTTCGTCGTACGCACTGAATAACAAAACCCTGGTTTAAAAAAGCCATTCAATTACGCGGTCGTAACATTTTACAAACGTCCAATATTGAGAAACGTTTGTCTGTGTCTGTAACCGCGTTGTATCACAAACAGCAATATAAAAATATTAACAAAACTAAACGTTATCATCCAGTTAACAAACAAAAGTTTTTCCCTATACAATATAACAAAAATTACCACCTACTAGTAGTTCTCAACAAAAACAAGATATTCAAGCACCAACCCGTGAAGTTTTAATTACAGTATGTATGCTCAAGGTTGCCGGGACAAGTTTGGCAGTAAACCTTTGGTCCTGTTAGCTCAATTGACTGCTGTATGTTCAACCAGAGGCGGGGGCGCAAATGATACACGAACCGCGAACAGCTTTTAAGAACTTTATGGTGACATGAAGCGGTTTGACCCTTGAGAGATCGTACAGTGTGAATAACTAGATATAACATTAATAGTAGAGTGTTTTTCGAGAGTATGTAATTATGTATGTTCAAACAATACAAATTCTTCTTTTGGAAAAGTAGGTCTTTACATTCAATCCAGCAATAAAGGAAATAATATAGTTCCTATCTATTTATTATTTGACATCCCCGATGGCATAGAAGATTTATCCAATCGCGAATCAAATAATTCTATCGTGTCGGCAAATAGTTAGAAGGTTGATTAAGTGTGCTAGAGAAATGCATCGTCACGTCATCGTGAAAGTTGCTAGTTCCAGTAAACCTAATTTATGTTTCTTTAAAATAATTCCACTACCAATTAAATCAGACCAAATATCTAATACTAACTGAGCATGGACAGAATCAGTTCAGTAAGTATCTTCGACAAACGATGATCGATCTTGGCCATACGTCATTGTTTATTGACGGATTACGTACTATCTAGGTCTTGGGTACAGCATGATGTATTAAAGAACGAAAATTAATATGAAAGAGTTATTAATGTACGTAAAGTTAAAACGAACAACGCACGTATAGGTTAGTATATATAATACAGTACAGGTCAGGTACATTTGAGTGAAAGAGATACAAAATATTCTAAAAAGCGAAAGTTCAATAAGTACACAAGCAGGTGAGTTGGGGTCGCCACACAAGGCGACTTTTTGCAGCGTTTCTACTGCGCTATCCATTCAACATCTCCAGCAAGCACTGATAGCCGAGGGATGTGCCCGTTGGACTGCCAAGTCAAAGGTCGCAAGTTCATACCACCACGAATTAATGACTTTTCGAATGTGCGTAAATTAGTTAGCAGGTGTAAAAAACGGTGAAGGAAAACATCGTCAGGAAACTAGCACACCTGAGTTTAAAGGTGTGTACAGCCATGTCAGAGGTCTACATGCAGTTTAAAGTATGAGGATATAGGTAGGTATAAGAAGAAGAAGCATCTCCAGCGAATAAATCGCGATGCAGAATGGATTACTTTAAAACCATTACACAAAAGTTCGATTTTAGACAGCTTTATATTATTGTAATGACAAGCCGAGTAACTTCAGCAAGTTTTTACGCAATAACTTCCTATAGCTGGCTAATAAACCGTAACTTTCGTATTGCATTCTCGTATTTGTGTCGCTGTAAAAAGGCGCAGTGTGTAACCGTTCTTAAGAACATCAAGCTAATACCTAGAGAGCATTAGCGAATCGGCGTCGATACAAATAAATAGTCTCAAAACACATTAGTGAGAGAGTGCACAACTCCATTATGGCCATCCACGGTGCTGTCATATCCTTTTGACCTATTTCTAAGGCGTAACTGAATTATATACTTTAGCCCGGTTAGTTTATGAGGACAACTTTTGGGTGACGCAATCTCTGAGGTCAGAAAGTTCGATGTAATTTTGTATGTTTGCTACTTCAGGTTTAATTTAGAATTCAAAATGTCATTCAAAATTGTTGCAACTTGTTGTAGTTAAAGAAATATGGTTACTTGAGCTATGTTGAAAGTAATTAATGCCATAAACAAAATATACCTTTTATTAAACTAATTGTTTTTGTTTTCAACAAAAGAGTTTGAATTCATAAGACTGAATTTTAAACTCTTTTTTCGCTTTTATTGCAGCGTATTTGATGTAATTATAGCCTGGTTCTTTCTTATTATGTCAATACTTAATGAAATACCTGACTGATAACATGAACCCCGCTCAAGTCCGAAACCAAACAAGGTTTCCGAGTAATTCTAGTCGTATACACCATTGTATAGATACTGTTATAACCAGGCATATGTAGGAGAGTTTTAAGAAGACTAACTGTATACGCTACACGGTATATTTGAATAGCCAGGTCAAAACTAGATTCAATATTCGACGCTCGCTTTATAAAGACCTAAAAATGAAGCATATTTTTAAAGCGATACCTTTTAAAAACATCCACAGGTCGTCAATTACTGTTATTCCGTCGGTTTCACTCTATATTGGATTCAATCTAACTGTCACCAGCTGATTGAAAGGTCTGTCTGTCTATGTAAACGAACAAACCGAAAATATTTTATATTCTGGGTAGATAGTGTATTTTACGGATGAACACGACTGTAGAGTCGCGAAAATGTGTGAAATGGTTTGGGAAAATAGTATTTTATATCATACTTCAGCCAGGCTTCAGCAACATATGAATACCGTTTGACTTAAAGAATTTCGACAGGACCTAATAAGGGCTATATAAACATACATAGCACAATACCTATATTATAACATAAAGTGGCATAATCTTTACAAAATGTATACTGTCTTTAATTAATATTCTCTTGTAAACTGTTCAAGATTTAGAAAAGTGAAATGTATCTAAATAATATAAAACATGAAATCAAACATTTCTACAAACATAAAATCAATCTGCTCCTGTTCTTTTCGACATGGTGAAGTGCAAATAGAAAAGGTATAAAAGATACAGCACAGGAGAGAATGCCAATATAAGATGGAGACAGGACTTTGCCTTAACGTCCCATGGGCTCCAAACTTGTCCAGATCCTTGATATCGAACGGTTTTATTCCACTAGGAGTATCGTCGTCAGTTATGGAAAAAAGACCCGATGTCGCCTTTTGTAATCAAACTTTTCCAATTATTTTTTCTTGGTTTCAAAGTAAATGTGTCTCAAAGTTCCGCTATAAAAACTGTAAGTTCAAAAAGAAAGAAATTATTGGTTTGGGCTTAGATGATATTGAAATAAACGGGTTGTGATTAGCAATACATTTTTACCGACTACAAAACAAGAGGAGGTTCTCATTTCGATGTTTGTTTTTAACCTTGTTGCGTATCCTTTTCCTTAACAGCTGTGATGTTGGCTCCTACAGTAATTATAATTAGAAAACACATGTAATTAAAACAGTTTATATATAACGGTTAGACTACGAAAAACTATTGTCACCGGTCCCGAAAGCCGTAAAAGTACATTGTTAGGAGTTTGTGTTACACTCATGATAAAGGTAAAAATGAACCTATGTTCACCCTTATTAAAAATATAATATGTAGGCCTTAACTTCTGCTTTTCGTTAATTTAACTTGAGATGAGCTTAAAATTCAATTTAGAACATAATAAATATTGGTTATAATAATTTGTACAAATTAAGACGTTACGGCAGTTACAGAGAACATTTCCGTAAGCTCATTATAATTAGCTGAGCAAATATGAACGCACCCTCGCGCGGTTCTGGCGCCATATTAATTGTGGTCATAAACGAATCAAGTATGGCAACACAGAGAATAGATACCCAGAAAAAATAGGCATTATTGAATATTAGGTCATTTTGACGCTAAATTACAAGTAGTTTGGGTTGATTCTGGCAATTTAAATCTATCTTAAAGCTGAATTTTATAATGAAAAATAAATTTAAAATAATCGGAAAACAAACGTTCTCTATCACATCATGTCTGTTTATTTAAAATTATGCTTGATTATTTCAAAATCCCGCAGGAAGTTATCTATCCAAGCAGACGTCTACGACGCAAATAAATCTTGGAAGATACAAGCGTTCTTGCACGGTCTAACTGAAAATCAACATTGGCGCGACCCTTGTTTGTCCATTAGCTTGCCGCTAACTGTACAAATAAGAAAAGAATGTCCGAGAGACGTTGACAATGGTTGTTAGCATAGCTACAATTTTTTATTTTTCGTCTGATTAACAAAGCCTCGAAATAACACGATTTTAATAGAAACTTCTTTGTTATTTTACTTCGCATTCCGACTTGCTAGGGTTTCTTTGTGAAGCTTTCAACCTATGTATTGTGAATAACTTTCGGTGTACTCGACAGTAGGTAAGTAAAATCTATGGTAAAATCAAAGGTACGTATAAGCGGTAAAACTTTTATCATTTGTATAAACTCATAAATATTCTAATGCAACCTTTCTAAATAATAACCTTCAACATAAATTTATTACATGCCGTTGGTTTTATCCTCTTTGAAAATACCATTAAAGAGTAATAAGCTCACGTCAATTTTTAAAAATAAATACTACTATTTTACATTTGAATTGTGATTAATTTATTTAAGATACTTTTCTTTTATAGTATTAGTTATTAAAGGTGTATTAGTTTTTCATAAAGCTTCAACGCAATGGACTCACAAGAACCTGATATAATTAAGTTTGAAAACCTTGACATAACAGAAACCAAACATGTTGAAGGACCTCCGTTTAGACACTGTAGGAGTATAACATTCGTTACATTTGGTAATATTATCTCATCATAATAATATATTGAAAAATAACTTTATTTATACATTGGTAGAAACCAGAGGTGACAGATGGGACACTTTCGGATAAGGTTCACCACTGTGGTCCAAGGTACCATATCAAATGGTTGCAATGAAGGAAATTTGAACTTTAACTATGGAAAAATTATGACTTCTTATTTATTATTTTATCATTCTGAATGCAAGTATGGAGCCTTTTTTAAGGATAATACAAAATTATTGCAACAATCCTTATTGACTGGTCAAATTCTTCACCACATGTCTGTGGTGTAGAATTTGATTGTTCCCATGTAACAGTAAACTCATTGCGATTTGAAAACCTGTTATTGTTTCAAAATAGCCCATGATTCGGTAATAGTACTTTTACCAAAATACCAATGAGCTTCTAAATAAGATCACGCTATATTTATAGTCACAATCAAGTATAACTGTTGAACTAAAACATTTTTTGACATGAATCATGCACATTGATTGATTGTATAATATTGATTACTTCAGCTGATCCTACAATCACACTAGTAGACGTGGAAAAGATGATGGAAACGGGCATGAACGTGGCACGATTTAAAACATCTCACAGTACAAAAGGTGACAAAGTTAAATTGCTGAAGAAATTCGATAAAGCTGCAACTTTTTTGGCTCGAAAATATGGGATACTTGATTGGCCGTGCGCCACATGTATCGAGCTGAAGACGTGTGTTGTCCAAACCGGGATTTTAGAAGATGTATGGAAAAATATTATTTTTTTGTAGTTTTCAAACCGATGCCAAGTATACTGCTTAGTAATTTAGTTATTACAGAAATTGTAGCAACTAATTCAACAAGCTGATCGATTGTTTGGAATTGGTCTGTAATGTACATAACATAACTGGCGTAATGTGGGTTTCCAATATAATAGAGGGCGAGCCTATTGCCATCAACCGGGAACAAATCTAGACTCTGTGCTACTGAGAATTACCTAATGGAAAAACCCTGCAATACTTTGACCGACGCGGGATTTAAACCCGGACCTCATGCTCAGTAGTTGCGCTTAGCGACCACTAGTCCAACTCAGCAGTCCTAATCGTCATTCAAAGACTCTGGTAAATCTTTAAGGTTATTTCAATGTTTATGTGAAGGTAAAGAAACATCACCACCAAAAGTAACTACCCCAATGTATACTATAAGATTGTTTTATGTCATAACATTTATTTCAGGAAGTTTCGGAAATAACAATTCCAGAGAAAACAGAAATTATTCTAACATGCGATGTAACACTATATAACAAATGCAATGAAGGTAGAATATTTGTTGACAATCCGTATTTAACAGCTGATGTGAAAGTAGGAATGGAGATTAATATAAGTCAGGACGAAATAATAATGAAATGTACTGCGATTCTTAACGAAAAAACCGTCAAATGTTTTGTCATCAAAGGCGGTCAATTGCAAAATATGGCGTACGTCTGCATGAGGGGTGCTAAGCGCTCTCGACCTTACATTACAAAAACTGATTTGCATCTTATTAGATTTGCTGTGGAATATCAGGTAACAATTGATATTTTCCTTACCGAATTAGTTTGTCTTCTAAAGAATTAATTCAGAGTGGCATCGAGGGATTTAATTCATTAGTCTTTAAACTAACATAACATTAGGTCATAATACCCATGTTAAAATAAATTATTTTGTTGTGATTTAAAGATTTGTGCATTGTCTTTTCTTGCGTGCACTGAAATATTGCAAGATCACTATATAAATATATCCTTTCTACTCCTTGTAAATTATGATCTTGCTAGAAAGTATTTTACATGTGTTATAAAAACGCAACGTTTTTAGGTGGATATGATAATCATAAATTACGTGCGTCATATCGACACTTTAAAAAAAATAAAGCGCTACCTGGGAATGAAACTCAAACGTCCTATTGTTATCACCGGAATTTGTACTCAAGAAGGGCTGTATAGTGTTGATGATTTTATTAGAGTAAGAATTGATTCTAATCATATTAATTTTATTTAACAATAATAATAATAATGTTCTCTTGAATGAATTTCGCTCACGGTGGCCTGTCTCATCTGAGACTAGCCAACTAAAGAGGGTAGTTACCCAGGAGATATTATAGTGCACAAGTATGAGCACAAACACAGGTGCACTCCTTATTCCCTCACTTTTATAGTCCGATGGAACGGTAGATCGACACTACCGGAGAGAGATCAGGCGCAGGATCAACGGCTTAACGTACCTTCCGAAGCACGTCTTAACCTAGAAAGAATAGTAAACATAACATAACTAACACTGAATTCTGATTTTCAACATTTCTACCGTTATAAATTTCGACATCTGAAAGTAAACCGCGCCACTCAATATAATCATATATTTTCAGGAGGCTGACGGAATTTTACTTTCGCGAGAGTTTCTTTCATTCGAAGTCGAAACGGCATTGTACAATCGAATGGGTCTTATTCAAAGTTATGTCGCTGCAAAATGTCGTCAGGTAACCGTTACAAAATAAATACAACACAACCAGTAAAAATAATAAAAAAGTATATCATAGCCTACCTATTACAATTTTCGAATGAAAGCTTGACCTTACAACATTTACAAAAAAAAACATTGTAGCTGTATTTTGTTTCTAAAGGTCGTGTGGGTTTTTTAATTTTATATTTTACATTATTTTATATTTAACCTAAAACCTTCTGACTACATTTCCTACAAAATCTGCAGCATATCAAATGCAAAATTACTAAACAGAACAGAGAAATTACTAAGGATATTGTTTTATAATTTGAGCTCGTAATCTTAAACTCAAGTAGGTTGACCGGCAGTGAGATGGGTCGAAGATATTACAAAAATCTCAGGCGCGCCTGCGCACATCTTACTTAGTTATCCAGGTGTGACCCTGGATATAATAGTTTTAATTTAATTTTAATTTAATACTATAATAGTTTTTTTTTTATTCAGGCTGGCAAACCGTTTTATTTATCCGGTGGTATATTTAACGAAGCACTTTTGGAAGGTAATTTTACCGCCCGTGAAATCTCCGACGTCACCAATGCGTTATTACAAGGTGTTTCCGGCTTTGTTCTAAGCGAAACTCCGAACGTAGATTACCTAATTGAAGTAATGAAGACTCTGAATGATTTGTGCGCAAGTGTAGAACCACTAGCCAATGATCGAAGGGATTTTTATCATACGTTATCCCAGGTAATATAGTTACGACATACATACCTTTCATCACCCTTTTTCGATTCATCCCTTTGGTTTGTCATCTAATTAGGCATTCTTCTTTTCATATGATTATTTACAAATACATCCTTTCGTCCTTTCTCTTGTGATAACGGCCAATTGCGGACTTTAAAACCACGAAATTATTGCTTCTTTTCTCAGTTTAAAATGCCTACAAATGCTGCCGAAGCCGCCGCACTATCTTGCGTAGTCGTCGCAAACCAGACCAATTCTCGTGTGATCGTCGTCCCGACAGTAACAGGCCGCAGTGCTTACCTTCTAAACTGGCTGAGACCTCCAGCCATCATCATCGCCGTCACTACAAAGATCAGGACCATTAGAAAGCTGCATACTTATCGAGGTGTTATTCCGCTTTTGTACAAAGGTAATATATAATTCATAGATTTACACTTTAACAAATTATATGTTTTAGAATTCTTCAAATATTTTGTTTCCTTGTGTGTCAGTTCGATTTGTTTATGTAACTATGTGACCTAATAATGACAAGCACTTAATCTTCTTCTTCACTTCTTCAGGGTAGACCCATATTAATGACAAATTATCTTTACGTACAGGCGCTCCTCATAGGACTTGGTTCCGCACCGTTCAAGCTCGTGTCGGTTACGCCATTCAATATGCAGTGGAACATCACTGGATAATGTACGGAAATCATTATGTTACACTAGAAAAGGGGACTGAAGTAAGCTCCTTCTGCGACGCTGTCAGAGTGTGGAATGTCACTACAACAAAGAAAAACACGATCGAGTAAGTGTATTTTGTACTTATAATGCTGCTATCAAACACGAGGACATGTTTTATATTGTTCATTCATGTCTTGTATTTTGTTCCAGATGCCCTGAGTCCTACCATGATTTTGCCGTCACCGATTATATGAGTCAAGAACCTCAACGTAAAAAGAGTCTAGCCGGCAAAAAGAAGAGCGTGGTAAACCCTGAAGAGCTAGTCAATGTGTTAGCGAATAAATTGAAAGAATTGAAGGAAAAAAAGGAACACAAGAAGGAAGACCACAGGAAAGAAACGAAGAAAGAAGTAAAGAAATAAACGTAGAAAAATGGAGAAGACAAGAATGAATAGAATGATAAGTTTGTTTTTCTTCATTTGCACTAACTACATAAGCAGTCAATATTGGAAGTTAATTTTAACCTACATACTTCTAATTGTTGTATTGAAATAAAACATTGTATGTACTCTGTAGTTTGGATCACATTACAATCATTTGGTATCTGATCTGAAAATGATCTGAACCAAAGGTGGTTAGTGGAACTGAACTCTTTAGTTACTACTAGGTAGAAAGTCGTTCGAGTTTGGGCTCATAATTATGATCCGTTTCGACTTGGACTAACTAGGTAAGTCTGTTAAAGCTAAGAAACCGTGATTTTTTGGCATTTTAACTACATAACTTCAAATACGCCATAGTACCAAGCACGATTGCAAATTAAAAACTGCGCTAAAATAGAGTTTTTTTTCGTAAATATACGAAAGCATAACTGACAAGCTGTCGTTTATCGTAGCGTTCTAAGGAGGCCTTTGTCCAGCAGTGGATGTCTTCCGGCTGATGATGATGATAACTCACATTTATCTGCAGATTAGTCGAAATGACATTCATACAGTACTGCTGTACTCACAGAGGCTTAAGATGTGACTGTCACCTTGTCTCATATCGTCATAGAGCATATCGTGATACACTGATGTTCACATAAAAGTATGCTTTTCTGTGAACATCAAGTGCATTTCCCGCACTTTGAACAGATCAGCGAACAATAGAAAGTATTTGAGTTTAATATATTTTCGCTACACGATTCGTGTATTTTATTGTAACACTTGATGTGGGCCTCAGGGAGTTGGTGTAAGTCTAAACACAAAAAAGGTTTACGTATCAAGGATGAGAATTTTATATATCGTGCCTCCCTTGAGGTTGTGATAATATCAGACAACTATGAATAGACGGCAACATTAGGAAAGACATTATTATGATCATATTATATTTATATTTTGTTTTTAATTATAACATAAAACATAACATCACGCCTGTTTTCCTCGAAGGGGTAGGCAGAGGTGAACATATAGTACACCATATTTCGCCAGTTATGTTGTAAGTCCCAATCTAATAGGGGGCGAGCCTATTGCCATCAACCGGGCACAAAACCAGACTCCGCGCTGCTACTGGGAATTACCCAATGGCCCGACCCGGGATTTAAACACAGGACCTCTTGCTCAGCAGTCGCGCTTAGCGACAACTAGACCAACGAGGCAGTCTTTAATTATCATAGCAGATATTACATTTTGAATAAAATAATAAATGAGTTCTTAATTAATATGTTCTCAGGATTCTTCACAACCTATTGTTAGTAAAGTGGACAAACATTACATAATGCCGAACATGGCTGTATGCTTAGATCGATAATGCCAACTACCAACAAAACTTACAGCCCATACCAACTCTTGAAAAAAAAATATTCAAGTACTATCGTGCCAAGACGTTTTTAGGTTGCCACACAACAGAATCCTCGCCTATTTTGACGCGTTATTTTATTCCTTTCCCTAACGGTTACACCACAAATAAAACTCGGCTTGTTTGTCTACCTGAGCGTTATTTATTTTTGTCGACGTTGTTAGCGGCAGCTGTGGTACTTGTTTATCATTCAGCTTACCCCCAATTTGGACTGGGACTTGGTACTGATCCACCTAACTTTTGTAAACATTCTAATCCTCGGTTTTGCCAGCTAAGGGGATTTGGATCAAGGAAGATTAATCGTTGTTTTTCGTGCGATATTATTAGCAATGATCAAACTGAAACGAACTAGAGTTTATCGTTATTCGGTTAATAGAACCATCTAAATAATCCTGTGTACTTAATTGGACCGATTACATAAGATAATTATAGCCTGGTTCTAAATTATCTTAATCCTCGGTCAGGAGTATTTAAACTAATTCGACATCACCGATTACGATACAAACATTCATATTTCAAAAAAGTCCGGTACAAAATTAATTATTAAATCTTTATAAAAATCAAGCCTTTTCTGTCAGAAAAACGAAAAAAAAAGTCAAATAAAATTAACTTCTATGGCTTCTATCATGACAGTTTGACGTTTGTCCTAAAGTTTCCAATATTTGCTAGTAATTTTTAGGTGTTTTTAACTTTTATTGGATTGTCTAATCATGGTTTGGCCTACAGATTTTGATGCGAAGCTTGGAGAAGTAAGTATTCTGATTATTTCAGCACTGCAGTCTAATTTATTACAAACAGATTGATCTCTCCATAATCTTTTAACCAAGAAAGAGTTTTTAGTTTCCTTTCATCTTCTGATTTTCCTGCCATTGACTTCTTAGAGACGCCACTCCTATGCGTCTACCACAGTCCCCTGTGCCAAAACTATATTTGTTCATTTGTAGTATGATGCGATGGAGTTACCAGGCCAGCAGTTGGCCGCTTCACATGCTTACACACCTCTAGACCACATACTTAACTTGGACATCAAAGCCCCACCCGCGTGCCAACGACTGACTGGAATTGCGGCGTCAATGGGTATATTTACTTGTTTATTAATATATTCTTCGATACAACACGATACCCATTACCGATATGCAAGCAAATACATCATGTTCAACTACACCATTCCATTAAGACTACCTAAGCATCATATACCTCTTGACTAAGAAAAAATTAGAAATAGTTTGCGAGCTATAATTCATCATCAGCTGGAAGACGTCCACTGTTGGACAAAAGCCTCCCTTAAATGGGGGGGGGGGGTCGCAGTGTTGGTGGTCAAGTTACAGAAGACGCTGCTGCCCATCTTCTGATTTATTTCCTTAGTCGCCTCTTATGATACCCACGGGAGGAAAGGGGGTGGTCAATTCTAGGCCGGATACCACACGGCACTTGCGAGCTATAATGATACATTATAATGAGTAGGCAAAAGCACATAATGAATTTAAAGTGTCAAATTCACAGTAAGTAATAGAGATACTAACACAATAATTATGTATATGTAATTTGTAATTCAGTTTTCTTTAATTCTAGGTAAATCGACTTATGACCTGGATGTAATGGAAAAGATGATAGGCGCGGGGATGAACATTGCCGTGCTGAACATGAACTTCGGACCGAGAGAAGAACATGTTGATGCGATAAAAATGCTTCGACAAGCAACCAAGAATTTTAGCATCAGAGTAGGCAAGAACTACCCTCTAGCCATCGCTGTTAGACTGTCGGGCAGAAAAATAAGAACCGGAAGAATTGCTGATGTTTGTACTGTGTTTCAAATATTTAGTAGGTTGAAAATGCTTTAAGAGAAAACACATTCAATAGTTTATGAAATAGTTGTTTTATACATATATAATAGGTACCTATACCACTATCAGCTTGACTACTAACATAAATACCTCATTGCAGAGTTACGGTGACTCGGTCGAACTAAAAACTGGTGAAGTTGTAAGATTGACGACAGACGAAACCTATAAAGAACGATGTTCCACCTACACAGTCTACGTTGATTTCATGTACTTTGCCGAACAAATGAATAAAGGCGATTACGTGCTATTAGACAATGAGACTATTATGTTGAAGGTTGAAATTATTTCATCGTCAACATTAACTTGCAAAATTGAAAGAGGAGGTTTCCTAGGATCCTTCAAAGACGTTTTTGTCCCAAACGTTGTGTTGAACATGCCTAACTATTCAGAAAAGGATAAGTTTGACATTGAAATGGCAGTGAATAATCAGGTACCTCCGCTAAACATTTTATAAAAAAAATCCTTGTTGAAAACGTACAAGAAATTGTATTACCTAGATGTCAAATCATGATGAACCATGATTTGATCAAAGCATCATAATTATTTTTTTAAATCATTGACAGTGGTGAAAAGAGATTTTTAGTAGGAAAAGCCGGAAAAATGTCTCTGTACAAAACGCTTCTGCCTTATCTTCTGGTAGTATAATTGTTGTGTATTGTATGTATCCTATTTTTTCCAGGTTGACATGATCATCGCCTCCTTTGTAAACACACCTGCCTGTATTGCAGAATTAAGGACCTTATTAGGAGAAAAAGGGAAAAAAATATCTATTATGGCAAACATACAAACAAGTGAAGGCTTTAAGAATTATGATTCCATTTTACAGGTTCTAAGATGATATTTCTTTAAAAAAAAACCGTGCTACTTCTTATTGGCTTTATTAATATTTCTAATCATTTTGACCTTCTGGTCAAAATTAAATAGTGTTATATTTAATGAATTCATGGACCCATGTAATAAACCTAATATTATTAATCTTAATGATGAGCATAATAATATTGTAATTGTCACGATGTTTTTAATCCAATAATACATGAACAATTGTGTTCTTCAGATAGCGAACAGCATAATGATAACACGCCAAGAACTGGCATCCGATATAACACCTAAGAAACTGGTTATAGCACAGAAAAATATGATTGCTAGAGCCAATAAAGTAAGTTTATTTTATATACTAACATGGTTGTATAACAATAGTATTAGGTTGTTATACAGACTAGTAACGGAAAGCAATAGCAACTAGCAAAACTAATAATATTAAAAAAAAAACAATAAGCTAAACTTAAGCATAGAAATTGCATCGCTTTTCAAAAAACAGATTTAAAGTGGGTAACTATTTTTACTTGGCAGGCTAACATCCCAGTTTGTATCAGCGCTCATCTTCTTAGCAGCATGCGATTTAAAAGAATACCTCTTAGAGCGGAACTTCTTGATGTTGCGAACTGCATCCTTGATGGTGTTGACTCATTGATGCTTTGCGCTGAAACAGCTGTGGGCCTTCACCCTGTAGAAACAGTTAGCGTCCTAGCTAGCGCGTGTAAAGAGGCGGAAACATGTGTGTGGTCTAAGCAAGTGTTCTACGACTTCATTGACAAGGTATTAAATTAATTATTATTAATCATGATTAAAATATACCTGTATCATATCATTTGATATTGATGAGCGGCATGTA
The DNA here is from genome assembly GCA_905340225.1 of Abrostola tripartita. Lineage (NCBI taxonomy): Eukaryota > Metazoa > Arthropoda > Insecta > Lepidoptera > Noctuidae > Abrostola > Abrostola tripartita. The sequence goes on from HG996494.1 coordinate 7,808,508, forward strand.
CCTATTCAGAACTTAGAGGTACATTTATATTCATCAAACTTAAATAAATAAATCTCCATGCAGAAAAAATACCGATATCGATAATGCAGTGATATCTCACGTCAATATAATAGCATAACATTACCGCTAATAGTATGATATGGCTCGTTAGCCAGCCAAAGCTATGAAATCACACGAATTACTCTATCCCTGATTAGTATCTAGTATTAGTACGTCTCACTCTGATCTGAGGTCTGGTCTGAGGTCTTTTAACTGCATTTTCCCAAAACGTGTATACTTCTTAATCAAAGTTTAGTATCTTTTTATATTCAAGTTAGATTTATACCTTTATATATTCAATATAGCTTAGAGTTAAATGAATCTAGTTACGAAAAACATTTGATACCTACTTACTCATTGCTTTTATTTTGCCAGACGCCATTGCCTTGCGATCAAACTTTAGGTGCCGCCATGGCAGGAGTAATGGCAGCCCAGCGATGTATAGCAGCAGCTATTATCGTCGTCACTACTTCTGGTAAATCCGCTCAGACGGTCGCGAAGTACAGACCACGATGTCCAATCCTTGCCGTAACTAGATATAGCGTGATAGCAAGGCAGCTTCACATGTGGAGAGGAATCCTACCTATCGTCTATGAAGGTAAATATTTTGTAGCATTCATGTAATATAATTATATCGCTTGATAGATTTATTTTAATTGGAGTATTATCAGTAACTTACGTAACAACAAAAGTTTAGAAATTATCGAACAATTAAAATAATTTACGAGTAATTTAAAGAGATTATGATTCAAATAATGAGACTCATTTTTACAAGCTTTTATTTAACTTGCAATGTTTGTATGTAATATATTTGTTTAGATCAAACTTGCAACTGAATTTTATAACAGTTATTTATCATAAGTTTATTTTTCAGATCCGCCAGAGTCAGAATGGTCGACGGATCTTGAGAAGCGTGTGAACTTCTGTGTGAAATGGGGTATAGATAAAGGGTTCATCAGGGTCGGAGACCCGATAGTAGTCGTCTCGGGCTGGAGACAAGGGTCGGGCTTTACTAACACCATGCGAGTTGTTTATGCTACTGCAGATACTACTACTAACTTGTGATTGATTTGAAATTTTCTTATCTTATTTGATCATTTATAAATTTTTACGTGTACCAGGCTTCATTTAATTTCTTACCAAAATAGGTGCCAAGAAACTTTTGATTTTTCTACGAAAGTTTACACATAAGTTATTCCGTGTACGCCACAGCCTTCGTTTTACTTTACATTTAAATTTCAGGAGTAGTTTGACGCTAGTTCGGCACGTGTCTATCGCGAGTTTAAATTTTCACTTTAACTGAACATGGCTTACTTTGACTGGATATCTGGGAGCGTCAGTATCACACGTAATATTCGAGTGATGGAATGACGCTAGCGATTAGCATCAAAGAGGTTAACTCTAGTTGCTGGACGACGAGGCAATTCGCAAAGCTCTCTGAGGTGTCCAAATTCAATTTATGTAATCTGGCCTTCACACACGTCCACATACTGATGCAAATTATTGCCAACATGCTGAAGACAAAATACATTTTTAATACAATATATTAAACATACATTTATACAATCACCACAATTTTGTCGCTAGTTCCTGAAAGGGTAAGATGAGATGTGTTTTTTTAACTGTTTAGTCTTTGGCAAATTTAATGACGACTTGATTGGCGCAGCGGCTAAGCGATCTGACTGCTGTGCTAAGGGTTGCGGGTTCGATTCCCGCACGGGACAAAAATTTGTGCGATAAGCTGATTTTCATCCCGAGTCTGGGTGTTTGTGTTGGTGATCATGTCTGTAAAACGCAGCCTCGATACAGGAGAAATTACTAGTGTGTGGCAAAGTTTAAAAAAAATCAAAAACAGCATTTCGGAATCTGTCACAGGTTACGTTTAAAAATTACTTTATTAGAAATGCTGGCTGACCGTAGTGTTAGTAACTACCTACGTCGTTGCATACAGATAGCCAATATTGCCGTCTACCGTCCACACGTAAACCACTACTCACGGCAAAGAGCACCTATCGCCGGTTTTAAGTCAGTTTACGACTTTGATACTAAATTCTCTATAGTGTTTTATTTTTTTACATTTTAAAACGGAACTGTACATGGAATTGGTTTGATTTTACAATGGAATTTACTAGCAGTAAGCGGTACGTTATCTCAGGATTAAGGTAAAATTATTCTGAAGTTCTTAAATTTCGTTACTCCTGGAACGGAATCTAGGCTTTGCTGTCTAGCCAACTTTGTACATGGTCAAAATAACTATATTAAATATAGAGATTTGTCGGTATACCTTTTTTTGTCTTATATAATAATATGAAACTCAATGACCAGAATTCAAGCATCATCTAACAAAGGTCAGTGATTGCAGCACATCGAACTACGTAGGAACTCTGTAACGGATGCAATTACACCCTATGCCGAATGCTTGCCGAACGTCGCCGTAGCACCGGTCTCATTGTGAAAGCCCTAGAACCAGCCAATTTACACAAAAGGTATCCAGAACCCAATAGAACGTTACCCCCGACTGTGGGTAAAGCTACGCAATGTGAGATTCAATGTGACATTCATACCAGTAAATCCATTATTCTGAGTGTAATTGAAACATAATAAGCTGGATTTGCTATCAAATACTGATCTCACGGCGCGTCTCTTTGGGGGGAGTTAATAAAAATGTTCGCTTAACCGAACGTAAGACGACCGTTATTGAATTTTACCTATTAACATTATTATTTTGATGTTTATAAAAGGTGTCAGCTAACCTTCTTCGGGTTATGATATCTTGTTGGTGTATACTAAAAATTAAAATAGGTATAAACGAAAAATCTCAATACGTGCCAGCAAACACTCTAACAGATTACTGTAATAATAATGGTGGCTTTGAAAATCTATAGCAGAATCTAAAACGACTATTAAAATTTCTTTTGAAGCATTCGCGAGCATAAACGAAGTTACTCATAAAGAAATAAGAGGCGAACAAAAAGCGAGATACGAAATAAAAATTCCGGTAATAAAGGTAGCGAATAGCACTTTTGGAGGCATCAAGTCGAGATGGGCGACTAAATTGTAATGTTTACAAGTTAAATTAGATGAAGGCTGTGGAAGTTATTCATAATGGAGGAAACTCACCTTTTTGTGGGGTGGTGGTCGCAACAAGATTACGCACAATTTGTTCGTCTGGGTGTTTGCCGGTCTCATCCCAACACAAGGACTCCCTGCCTACCTATTTAAGTGCTTAATTTTATTTTCAGAGTCGGAGACTAACGGAATTAGAAATAACTGTTTTTATGTTAGCCACTTTTTTTCTTGTATTTTTTATGCCTTACATTTAATACCGCACAGAGTTGTAAGAAATTAAGTTATATGGGGCCTTTGTTCATGTAGCCTTTCGCAAAAAAAAAAAAGTAAGATATTTAAAGTGTTTGAATTGTAACATGGTCTATTAAGCTTTTAGAAACAAGATTCCTAGTTAAAGTTTGCTTAAGCGTCTTGGAAGTTATACAAAACAACTTCAACTACCAAAAAAATAATATTGTTAAAACTTGTGGTTGCTTCTTCAACGTCAAAAGATTTTTAGTAACCGTACGAAGTACCTACATTACAAAATTTAACTCAACGCAGATATTAAAATCAGAACGATGTGAATAAGCATCGAGTAGGAGGTTGCGGGTTCGAAGTTTCAAGCCAGCCCATTAAAAATAAGTAAGATACCTTGCTTTACATGATTCGACACACTGAATCAGCAATCAAGCGGTGTGAATAATTACTTAAGGCAGTAAGTGTACGCAAAGGAAGCTGGGATAATGACCCCTGTACTATCTAAACAGACTGGCTAAACCGTAATGTAGTAATCAATTAGCTGATCAGAATAAATGATCACTAGCGGCGCTTAAAGCCAGGAATGAATGAAAGGTAGTTGTTTGACATTCAAAACAAGAATATTTGCGGTGTATTTTTGCAACGGATATTGGGTTGATGTAATTTAATTTTAGGTTACTTTTTACAAAATGTACAAATTATTTGATTTATCCTATAAATTACTTAAACTTTATTGCACTATATAGTTGGTTTCAAAGTACCTACCTAGCGCTAATACATAAAATTAGGCAACCTTAGTTGTGTACGATACCTACTAAGTGCCCGAATTCTACAAAGTGAAACCTGCTATTAGACTTTGAACACTAATTCTCATTAGAATAAGGTGTCTAAGCCGTTTCATGACCTACCCTACAGCTATATTATTAGTGTATAACTTTCAATAAAAATAATGTCGAAGTTCATATTTTAAGTTTCTTTAGATATTCCCCGAACTAGGCCCTAACCTTTATGTTAAGAAAATTAATCAAGTGGGGAATTATTTGAGGCAATTAGGAACGTGCTTGATATGATTTCCCAGTAGATTTTCAAGTATCGTATCGTGAATTCTTCATCTAATAAGCCTACATTTCAAGGTGTACTTGACGTATTAAATATTGTAAGAAATCATTTTACTGTAAAGGGAGTGTCTACATTATGCCTACCTAAATTGGATTTTACATGTTCGATTCATTTATACTATTGTAGACATGTATAGCGTATTTATTTATCTAGATTTAACGTATTTTATTGTTTAGCACTATACTTAATTATTTTAGAACCATTGCCAAAAGGCAGCAATGCATTTTAAATACTGAAAGAAAAGTAAGTGTCTGTACAAAGACTGTGCTAATTATAAATAATTATTTTAATGTACAAAGTACATATTTTAATGGTACGATATTATAAATACCGTCATAATTACGCTCGCCAATTTATTGTGCTAATAATCTAGATTGACATCGGGTTCACAAAACCTCACTCTAAAAGCACTCTGCACATCTGGTTAAAAAAAAGTTTACCTGAGCGTGCTCCGACAACGCCAAAGTCCCATGAGACCTTCTTACACGAAGATCTTACAAACAGTTCCGGTGTAGTTTCTCCATCCCTGCGTTTTTCTCAAGATTCTAGGAGAGAAGGACTGTCTCTTTGGTCTAGTGGTCGCTAAGCGCAAATACTGAGCACGAGATCCTGGGTTCAAATCCTGAGTCGGGCAAAGTGTTATTGGGTTTTTCCATTAGGTAGTCCTCGGTAGCAGCATGGATTTGTGCCCAGTTAATGACAATAGGCTCGCCCCTAATAACATCGGGCCTATAACATAACTGGTGAAATGTGGGTGTCTTATATGTGCACCTCCGCCTACCCCTTCGGGAAATACAGACGTGATGTTATGCTATAGGAACTGTAGCTCTACTTACTGTTATGGTTTTGTCTGTCCAAAACAATTGAACAGTCATCATAACAAGAATATGCTGGGGATACAAACCCCTCGAGCAAAGATTAATATAGGAGCTATAATCTAGTTAACAGGAGCTACGCCCAACGCCCACAGTTGGATGAACATGACGGAACGTCGTAACGATTGCATCAGTGTAGTGCAATCAATACTCATCCCTTGTGTAAGTCAATTTGCGTGACTAAATTAAGGCTAATCTGTAGGGAATTTAATTATGTATTTATTGGAGATGATTGATGCAGCTCTTGGCTTATTGACCTACAAATCGATCGATCTACGAGGTTGATTTATGTCACTAGTGTTTAGACTCTAAATGAGGTGACCACAATTTACTCATTTCAATTGTTGTGTATTAACAGCTTGCACTTAAATTGGAACACTTTATATCATTTGGAATAAATTCATTAATGAATTTGTAGGTACGACACCTACTACAAATTTATTAATAAATAACCACAACTACTACCTAACATTTTCATGAGTTAATAGAACACTATATCGTCGATAATTACAGATATAGAAAAGACAGTAAATACTTAGGCAATAACTTTAATATTATTGAAACTTTATTTTAACTCGTAGCTGGCAAAGCGGCTACGTCCACTACGCCGTAGCAACAAGCAGACTAGAAGTTCCTAAAGATTGGAAATCAAACGACTACAACTAACAATGTATCATACAAGGAACAAACACACGTTTTATACACTTATGTCAACGTAGTATAAAGATATTTCGCTTATCAAAAATGTCGGCAAGAAACTCAAGCCGCTGAGAAAAAATATTCATAATAAAAAGGACAGCAAACCTCTTAAACTATTATGTAAAAAACATCGGCTATTCAAAGCAGAAACCCAGGAAATTGAATAAAATTTTCTCGAAAATGTCCATTATTTACGCGGGCGTAAAATAACACGAGATAAGGACAGCCCCGGTAACCGACGACGTTTTCTATCTTATCACGTAATATTTAGGATACAACACTATTTATTTTGTTTTGTCCTGTTTATCTAACCAACATGGAAATATTAGGTACCTATATACTTGAAATATGGAAATATCTTCATCTGACCCTGTTTTGAATAATACTAATAATGAAGACAAGTGGCTTACGTTACATTTTTAAGGTGGAATACGAATATATTACACTAAGCTGTTAGGTGGTGCTCATGATTGCAGTCCAAATAAAGAAATTATTTTCTTGACTTTTCGTGTAATTTTAGAATGTTGCCCATGTTAAGCTCAAATTCCAATTGGTAAAGGAAATTTGAAAAATGATTGACACGACCAGGTTTTGAACCTGCGATGTTCGCCGAGCAATGGCGATGGATTTTTCCAGAAATGATTTTCCTAATTTTAAAACCGTGAAACTTAATTTGTATTACCTTTATAACATGCAGCACTTAATTGATATTTATAACGGAAAATAAAAGATGATAATTGCTATTTGACCTTTGTACCTTCGGTTCAAATTTACATTGCTATTTCACATCTCAAAGCAAAACCCTTCTTATCCCTGACTTAGGACTGAGATTACACACGTCAAGTTTCTAGCTTCTGTGACTAGGCGTTGACGAATGACTAGGCTTACAGAGGCTTACACGTCAGTGACATTACTTACACTAATTTATAGGTATTAATCGTTACGTAACCTTGATTTAAATGCGAAGTAACATTTTTTACATTACTTCAATCTTGAGTTTTTAAGCCTAGAAATAGACGGAACGCGTTAAAAACCAAACCTCAACATTATATAATAAGTAAACCCCCTGTCCTCCCGTGGGTGTCGTAAGAGGCGACTAAGGGAAAATCCAGAAGATGGGCAGCAGCGTCTTCTGTAACTTGACCACCAACACTGCGATCCCCAAGCCACTTGCCAAGCGGGGGATTATGCCCCCCCCCCTTTCTAAGGGGAGGCCTTTGTTCAACAGATGACGTATTCCGGCTGATGATGATGACGTGAGAATTATGTTTTTACGTTCGTAAACCTCCTCCTTGGGAAACAAACTTAATACCTTTAACATATAACTCTCCCATGATAAAAGGCGCATAATTATTATAGCATTACTTTCTTCATTATACTCTTACAAACAGCTACTTCTTTGCACATAGTATAAGAGCAAAATAATGAGCTTTTCATTCCAGGGGAATGAAAAGCATTATTTTATACGCTGTTACATACCACTGACTACAGGTGTTCCACAAATTTCTTTTCCAGCGCAATGAACTAACAACGCACAGACGTACCGAAAGCTTTGTGCTCAAGATGGATACCTGTGTATCCATACTTATGTTGCAAAATGTATGTGAGCCTTATTGTTTCAGGCATCTACATACGATATGTGTTTTCATGCGAATATACTGAAGCTATCGGTAGGTATACTTACCTATACAGTTTCAGTTAACATATGCATATTTAGTGATTATAGATATACAAAATAATAGAATAATAATAGGCGTGGAAGCTTTCAATTAACCTAATTAAATATTCTATAAATGTGTTAGCAGCGGGGTACATTTAACTGTTTAAAACCAACCAGTTATAATTAGTAAAAAAATATGTGTACATAATATAATTGTGTATTATTATTGATAAAGTCATAGTGGCCTAGTGGTTGACATACCGGATTTCTATGCACGAGGTTGCAGGTTCAAACCCAGGCAAGTATCAATGTGACTTTTTCAATGTCATAAATACTTTCTTAGATATTCTAAGACACCACTGACTGACGGTGACGGAAAACATCGTAAGGAAACCTGGATTTAATTATCTGAAATCGCCAACCCGCAGTGAGCTGGCGTGGTGATCAGTGCTCAATCCTTCTCTATACGAGAAGAGGCCTTTGCCCTGCAGTGGGACAGTTATAGGCTGTTATTATTTATTATTATTGCTATTAAACCCGTAACTAATAATGATACAACAATAATCGTCATACTTTATTGTTATATGGAATTCACTACATTTGTTTGCAATATAGAAAACACTACTAGTCCAGCTTGACTTACCTGCACAGCTGTCGCCAGCCGTCGTCCGGTCAAACTACAGCAATAACTAAAACTATAAACCGTAAGAGAACCATTCTAAACAGGACTGTGCAATATGCACGTTTATAGTTTGGTGCAGTGTGCACTCATCACAGAACCAGCATTTCGATAACCTTCCGGTAGCTACGTCAGCTCGGCTACAATCAACGTATCTGTTATCGAAGTTCACGTTCATTAAAATTGACATTCGTATTCGGATGTCTGGGACTGTCTACGTTATCTTCTAACATTCCAGAACATATGCATCAATTGTATAAAATTCTAAACTAGTTTTTACTTAACTCATAAATTTTAGGTATACAATATAAGGGAAATCGATATACCTACTCTATGATTAATGACTACCAGACTAGTGAATGATTTGAATATTATTGATTAAATTCATTTTCGCACAGGCACACCTACATGATTACTTATACTAGGATTAAGTATTTATTTACGTTTAATTATAATTCTTTTACGGTAGACTGAACACTCAAATTACCTAATTTAAGTCTCAAATTTATAGCTGCATTGTCATTTACTGCGAGCCACTAACAGCAAAGCTTCTTACATTTTAACACGTCACTCAGCCAGACAGGTGCAAAAAGGTAAAAGGACAAAAGAGGATAATAAGGGGGATTGAAGTGGGGGCCACAGAGAGAGTGTGCCCTATCGTCGTCACGACCGCGCCTCAAGAGCCCTGCCGCCACTAGAAAGTCATACCTCAAGGCAATTGGAAATGCTTACAGCACGTTTATAGTTTGGGATCTTACCAAATATTCTTGTAATATACTGGCAAGAATTTATATTTTTAGCTATATAAACTTAAAGGGTGAATATTTTACACTATATTAATTTTTTTATATACCAAAGTATTCTGTTAACGTACATTTGTTAATAATTATTTTGTTTGGTAAAACCAAAGCTAATGTATGTATTCTATTTTCGTTTTTACTCAAGAATTCTTCCTGAAGAACGGTGAAGTAGTTTCTTCCATAAAACTTAGTTTCTTTCTTTTTACTTTAACAACCATAAAAAGTTTTTATAATTTGTTCTTCCTTGCTTTGTCCCGACTGACTCGTCGTTCATTAGCAAGCGCTCAGCCATTTCTTTCAGTCAAATTATAAAAATGTTGTGAACCACTGTCATAATTATACCTCCAACTAATGATGATACTGGTTTTCGCTGTCAATTGAGTATTTAAGTGCAATAAATAATTAATTATCTAGGTAAATTAGGAATAAAAAATTAATTCACAACTTGACACGTCTCTACGCTACTCACAAAGCAAGCAAAATGGTACAAAAAATAAATAAATAGCGCACGTTATAACTGACTACATATAGAAATCCTTAATTATTGTGGTTCCGGGTAAAGCTACTCGTAATTTCAAGAGGAAAGGCGCTAATATTATCGCGTCGGCAAGAACGCGGTTTGAAGCTACGACCACACCACAAGCTAGGCTGATACCTACTCCTTTAATTATAGGAAATGTTATTTTACAAAAATAAAACAAATTGCGTAAGTATCTATAATTAAATTAGTGATATTTAAATGTTTTAAATACGTCAAACACCGTCGTCGGACATAAAACACATTTAGTGGGTTGTGGATACTGGACAAAGACGAATTTCAAAAGTCAGTCAGTCTGTCCTAAAACTATAATAAATGCTAACATTCATAATAGCTTTTAATTAATATCATTATGCAGCAACGCATGCCGCCCGTATTCATATAGAATGCCAACAAAACATTGGTAGGTATGTCAGTTTAATACGATTAAGTAAGCAAAACTTCTGCAAAGACAGGTATTATTTAAAATCAAAGTGCTTGAAAAATGATAAAATTGTATGTATTAAAATATATTTATAGCAAGGCTATGGATAGCTAGCCTACCTCTCGAGCTTTATACATTTTTTGTATAGCACGCGTGAATCGAGCGTCTGCCTAATGAGGCGCGTTACGATACATTCATTTCTTCGCGCCAACACTAGTTCGTTAGTCAGCACTATGTAGACTAGGCGTAATGATACGCACGCGGTTTATTTACAAATACGCGAAGAGTAATATTTTTAGATATTCATTTGAGAATATCTTCCTGATTTTAAAATTATATGCGCAAATACTAATAGCAGTTAGAATAGGTCGGTAGGGTAGGGCGGGGTAAGACGGGGTGACAGGTTAGACGGGGTATGCAAATAATCACGTTCGTTCTTGCACCTGACGATCGACCGCCATGATAGTTGTCATTCATACGAATGCCAACAAAGTTCGATGCCATTACTATTCATCAATGAGAAAAAATACGTATACTACTTATACGTACTATGCATAGTTGCTCGATGAAATGCGCACCAAATAAGAGGTCATCCCACTGTAGTGGTCTATTTATTTTAATACCAAACTTACCTTTGATTTGGTGTAGCTGTCTTCTTTTCTGTCAGATAGAGACTAGGGATCCTTTGAACATAGGATTTAGTTTTATACTCTATTCTTAGCGAAAAAATGCTGCAAAATCTGAACGGGTCTAGCGGCCAAAGCGTGCCAAAACTACTTCAAATTAACGCTCACGGAGGCATTTTCGTTCAATCTAGCAGTCTATCATAGGTATTTACTAGATGTGTAAAATTAAGGGGTTAAGTAACACAAATCATATAGCATTTGGAGTGAGGATGATATAATTGGTTATACATCAGAAGAATGAATTACCTACGGAATTTAATCTTTATATCTCCTAATGAAAAAAGATTCGTTCTAGACAGGTAAACATAAAGGTTGACGTAGTAACCGATATAATTTCAGTGTTTGTGAACTAAATTCAAATTAGATGTAGAAATATACAGATTAACGTCAATGTCTTGTATGCTTAATAGATTTTCCATTTGATACAATGCGACGGCTTATTTCGGGGTCAAAGCACAAAGTTCGCGTGTTTTTCAATTGAAATTGTTAATAAATTATATTAGTGGCAATATTATTATCTTATAAAGTTGCCTAAGAATGTGTCCTGTATTGGCGATGCGTTTTGCAGGCGTAATATTTCTTGCACCCATAGGTGCCCAAATTAAGTTTTTCTGCGGATCACACATATAAATATCTTGAGCACTACATGCGCATGAGGCTCTGAATACACGATTTTGCAATTATAATGCAAATACTGTTTCCACAAACATAACAACCGCATTGCACACATACAGATTGCAACGATATTCTGTCCCGACCATTATGTGGGATTAACAACTTGGAAGAGCGAGATAATAGTACTACATTCCTGGCTTCCCGATTGCATCAGTGAACGACAACAATTGACAAAATAACAGTGCCGTGATACCAATACTAATAGGCGCAACTCGAAATTTTGTAACGGGCTTATTTTTGAATCGATTCAGCAGTGCGATAACATTGATGATCGCGAACGCTCGACTAAATAATGACTGAGGATCGAGTTGAGTTCAGATGCGCTGTCATAACCAGATTTAAAAAAATACTATATGAGTCTCTGGTCTGGTCGAGATGGTGATGACTTACGAGTACGAATAGGTACATACATGTAATACGTTTTTACAAAATACGTAACTAAAAACAGGTTCATTGTTTTAAGTGAGTGTCTCGCAATTCCGACAAGACGCTCGTTTTGAGCCGTATCGACTACTGCTTTTGTTGAATACGTTTTAATTTAACGCATGCCTGATAGTAACAAATTTTGAAAAAAGGAACAATATAGGATAAATAATTATACCGTGTAGGCAAACAAGATAACGCCACTCGACAACACGCTTCTCTAGAAAGCCACGGTAATATATTATTTATATTGAGCTCTTCAATCCTCCGACAAATAACCATTTCCACTAGAAGCACAATTAAATTAACGTACATTATACAAGAAACACAAAAGGCTGGCGGTGTAAGACTATTCCAGCACTAATGAGTCCATCTACTTTAACTTCTGTCCTCAAAAGGCCACAGCGCAAAAAAAAAGTCAATTAGTGTTCTACAAAACGTTCTTACTAATTAACTTGATCGACGCCTTTTATTTCAGAGTTCCATTGCATTTTTTTACTATCTCTACCATTGTTAGAATAAAACTAACGATAGGAACCCGATCACGTAGTGCTCAAGATTGTTCTTTTGCTAACATGAGAAGGTATTTATTGCTTGGTTTCTTTTGAGAAAATTATCGTTGAAAAATGTTGGTATGGTTAGATTTTGCTGCTGCTACTTTAAATAGACGATCATTATCAGCCTCTCTCCGTCCATTGCTGGACATAGGCCTCTCATAAGGCACATCACTGAGCTCGATCTTCGGCCTTCCACTGTAAATATATACAACACGTATTTACCTCAAATATGAAGCCTTCTTTGCCGTGCCTTGAGACTAAGATGCAACAATTCAACACCACGTGCTTCCATCCTGTTGTATAGCTTTTGATACTCAATATCGATATAGAACAATAGCTATCAAAACCAAAAAGCTTAGTTCTACATACACATTACAATCACATTTTTTAAAAGGGCTTTATTCGACCTTTTTCTGATTCGATACGAGAATTCGTAAACAGGTACTTTATTTCTGTTTAAGACCAAGTAAAAACAGATACTTTGGTACCATTTAAACGACATTGTAAGATCGTAAACAATTTCTTTAATATAAATTCCGCACTTAAATCAGGGTGTCTGATTCAAAGAATGTTACGAGTCTCTAAATCTTTTATTATTTGCTCATAAAACAGATGAAGGCAGACTCTATCTTAAAATTAACAATTCAATACGCTTTTATATCTAAATATTCTTATTTAAAAGCTTAGGTACCTATCCATTTCATTTTATATCGTTTAATTGTCTTACACGGTAAGTGCAAACTTATACTGAACTGAATATTACTGTACAGTACACAGTAATATTGTATTCAACCCTGCCCGCCAGTGCCTGCTAAAGCAAAATCATGAACTACTTAAGTAGATATTTCAGCAGCGAAATGGAGCTTCTCGTTATACAAAGTAATCTTAAAATTCTGCTACTTACAAAGCAAAGCTAACCTATTAATGAGCTGAAGCTGAAGTGAAGCAATGGTTACAACGTTACATAGAATAAATATTAACAGACGGGTCATAGTCTTGCTCCTGACCAATCTAATTCCAGTCTAATACCAACAAACCAGTTTCATAACCCCAATCAATATATTGCTATTGTTCCAATCGTTCCTGGAACAAATGGATGTTACTATTGGGAAACAAACCGTTCGATTCCGGGTCGGATCCGATCCCGCAATCCCACGGATTGTGGGCGAATTCAATTTTCTTCGCGGCGATAACTGAAACAATAACATAGCCCTCCGTTGGCAAGAAATTGTGACATATTATACAAGGTTTTTATAAACATTATAAAGGATGGATTTGACCAGTGATTTATCAGTTTTTATGGTAAAGAGTAGGCATTTTAGGGACTGTCTTCTGAATTTCTATATATCTTTTTATTACAGTCATGACTTTACGAGTCACACAAACTAATTCGACATAGGTAAAATGTTATAGATATAATTAATTTTATTCAGAATTTAAGTAGATATCTGTCACAGCTCAATTCTTCTTTAACAATAAAGTCTATGAGAAAATAATAAAATTAATAATTAAAAATATTAGTCAATTTTTTTTATTTGTTTATAATTACATAATTTTATTTACATTTTAAAACTAACATAAATTAAAAATAATACCTATACACAAAAATATAACCATTTAAAAAGCATCATAATATTGATCCGCATCGATGTCAACTGGTAACGTGCCCAAAAGACTAATAAATAATAATTAATTGTAAATAACTTATTTAACTTTAAGTTTAGATCAAAATGTTATATTTTGTTCTATTATTTAATTTTCCCATCCCTAATCTAAGGGCCCCCAAACCTGGCTGCAAAACAATTCTAAAGTATCGAAAGCGCAAGTTCATTTAACAACTGTCTAATACTTTGAAATTAATTAACTCCGGTTATTGGTTTTATATATTAAACGTTTCAACAAGATTACGAATTTTGATCAGAATTATACAACACTTCGATGTGGCTAACATTTATAATTATACAAAGAAAACCAGCCTGATATAGATACCTAGTGGAAATCAAAAATGTTACAAATAGTTTCTAAATTAATTACCTAACATAAAAGCTTTGCCAGTCGGATCTTCAATAGTAATCTTAACCTATAACTTATATGGGTACATATGTGTTAGTATAAGTTGGTTAATAAATAAATAAATAAATAAATAAATTACACATTACAATTACATTTATTGTTATTAGGCAATAAATATTGAACCCAGTCAAGTGGCTAAGTGCGGATAATGCCCAGTAAAACTATTATTAGGATACTTAATATAGGTACCTTACCTACCTACCTACCTTAATGTACGCCGAAAAGCCGTACCTAGTGACCTTTGCGTATGAAAAAAATCACATTAGGTGTACTTCCTCCAGACACTAATATTTGACGACTAGGCGACTGTGCGAAAACCGACTCAGCCGAAGAAAGATTAGGCAAGGAATAACGACTTTAATATCATTAAAATACGACCGATTTTGATGTGTGAAGACAATCAGAAATCAGACCCCAGCAACCTCGCTCGCTCGCCAACGCTGCTGAACCTCACAGATCTTGTTGATCATTATGTAGAGTAGAAAGGTAGGTACAACATAACGTAACACTGCACCAAATTTCACCTGCAACAGTCAATCACGAATGGGGTTCCAATAAATTAATAAAGCTATTTAACTAGAGGTCAAACTCGCTTTAATTACTTTAAACGCTTCGTGAACGGTCAGCGGCCCAGTTGCAGGAGTTGGCCGTTGTATTTTGTTAGTTGCTTACAGTAGTTGATGATTGCGGAAACTATCTCGCGTTACCTTACTTAGTACACACGTAAATTCTGGTTATAACGTATCTTGCTCTCTAAGTAAAATATTGTGGTTTCAGAAGAAGTAAGGGTTTTGCTTAAGTTTATTGTAATATACGAGCAACGAAGTCGGGAAGGCTACCGCAGAATAAGTATGGTATCTAACCTTTTCCCGTTACTTTAACAAAAATATATCATCCAGTCTACCTGCTACTGTTACGAATTAAGCCATTTTCCTTCTTACTTTTTGTTGCTATCTTTCATCATCATTATACGCACTACGAAGGTTTTTCAAACCACTGCGTGGCACAAGCTTCCTCATACGCCCTTCTTCCTTATTTCCACCAAACACTATTGCTTTTCGAACTATCCCGAAAAACTTGTTACTAACTATCAAAACTACATTCATTGAACCTCCCGTTGTAAGAATTACACCGCCAAGACTATTTGGTGTTTAGGTAGGTCTCTAACATAAACTAGTTGCGTCGGTACTCTCACAGAGTTAGTGGAACTTTTAATAGTGTTCATGTCTCCAGAGTGCTTGCGAGACGCGCTGTCGATGTACATTAACGTACAGGTTATCTAGTAAGTTGCGTCATGTTAGTTATTTTAAGGGAGCTGGGAAGATTTTGGCAGTGGGTACTCATTTCCCAGAGGAGTCAGGCTAAGCCTAGCAGAGTTCGTCAAACTACTAACTAATGAAAAACGATTAAAGTCCTTAGAAAATTACTTCGAAATAAATTATGATTGCGTTTTGCAATTTAGCTTCAGGAAATTTCTTGTGAACGAATAGTTTGACTATAAATTATTGGAGTAGGAGAAAACCTGGGGTTGCAAAAGACGGTAGGTAGGTACCTATATATTCTCATTTCTGCGGTGCATGATGAAACAATTGTTAATATTTTCTTTATTTGGAAGAGCATTTGATTGATTGACATTATTGTATAGACGACCTGATTGGCGCAGTGGCTAAGCAATTGGACTGCTGCGCTAGGGGTTGCGGGTTCGATTCCCGCACGGGACAATAATTAGTGCGATCCATAGATGTTTGTCCCGAGTCTGTGTGTTTGTGTATGTGATATTTCATGTTTGTGAAACGCACCCACGATACAGGAGAAAGTCCTAGTGTGGGGCGACGTAGTAGCTAATATTGACATAGCATGTTATAAAATTAGTGTAATTATTTGTTTCTAATTCATTTCCATTTTCTAATGTGTATTCTTCTCCTGTGTGTGTGCTGACTACTTTATTATTTATTATTAAAGCATTGATAGCCGAGTGGCATGACCGTTGGACTGCCAAGTCAAAGGTCACAAGTTCAAACCCCGGCACGCACAAATGTCTTTCCGAATTCATGTGCGTATTATAAATTAGTTATCAGTTGCTAAAAACGGTGAAGGTGTGCCGGTTTCCTCACGATATCTTGTGAGGAAACCGGCACACCTGAGAGATTGTTCAACGGTGTGCAAAGCCATGTCAGTGGCCTACAGGCGGTTTAAACTCTGACACCAGGTTGTTCATCAACCATACAATAAGAAGACTTTATGGATTTTATCTGAAATAAATGTTTATTATTATTTTTCTGATGCTTCTTTATAATGCAACATATTACAACAGTCTAGCAGATACAATGCGAACGTGTTTAATGTAAGGCCTTATAAATCAAGTCCATTTACTTATATAAAGCTTACCACATAAAGTTTTGATGTAACTGTGCTAAACCGATGTGTTCCCCGTACTAGAGGCATTATATTTTCTTTCCTGTTATATCATAGCTCGCGGCCTGATTTTACTATCTACGCCCGGGTGCACCCATGAGACTTCGTATCCTTAAATTTCCGATGAAAACAAAGAATCCGTGAATATAGGTCCGCGAGAGCGAGCGAATGGAAATTTCACATCCTAATTTCCCAGGTGTATACCCACTGAGAGTCTATTCGTCAGCGATATCAAAAATCGAATATATTTAAACCTGTAGAATAAGTAACTAGGTAGGAACCTATAAATATATGACATTTTTTTAAAGAAATGATGCAAACATAGTTTCTTAAAATCCAAAAATTACATAGGCTCGGAGAGGCTTAATTTTAAAGAAATCACTTTCTGTCTGCTATTTACCTAATTGATGTTTGTAGGTAACCTATTGTCACTATTCTCTTTCATGTTATTATAAACTGTTAAAATATCACAGTGATAAGAGGTGATTACGTACCTATAGGTACTGGGTATGTTCCTAACGAGTAGGTACACTTTACATTATAAACATTGAACGACATTCAGTTACTCGCATAGGTACTTTAGGTTTACACTCAAATAAGTACCAATTTAACAGCATTATACTTGTTGTGCAGCTGCCATTCTTTACACATAACAAGGCTAAACAAAAGCGACGTTTCTAATTACAGACAGATACGACGATAATTAAAACCGCAAAAACAGTTAAAACTCATTATAGTAAGATCGTCTGGTAGGTACATAAAATCCACTAATTGCGAGCGACAGCTAAACTAAAGCGCTTTTCTGATTGCCGTTCCGTCTCGCCGCCGCTAGTGGTGCTCGAGACGCTGAATTCGTCACCTGTTGAAAATAATTAGTCAAAAAAAATCAGTAATAAAACAAAAATGCAGGTGCTGCATAATGCTCGACATCTAGCATTCTGTGTTACCCACTCGACGCTAGAACTCGAAAATTTCAGACGAATATTTCGGTGGGAGTTTTTCAACGAACGCAAAATATTCGAACGAGCGTGTTCGCTCGTCTGACGAAATCATAAGTGGAAAACAAACCTCTATGCAATCGACGCAATATTTGTACGTAGGTACCTACATGTATAACCTAGATACCAATAATGTACTTATAATAGAACTCTCAGTGAACATTTACAACCCGTAGAAGATTAGTATTACCTATTGTACAAATGTACATTTTACTCGTGGTATGCAGGTACCTATGTACATAGGTACCTACATACGTATGGTAACCACTTAACAAGTAGGTAATATTATTCATGCGACATTTTACCGAACTAATGTAGCTTTACAAACTTTACCTTGCCTTTAATAATAAAAAAAAAAAACCGCATCCAAGTCACCCACTCATCTCTCACACGTTTATGAGCTACGGCTTAACAGCTAACATCCCTCTTTTTCCGTCAGGGGTTAAAAAGAGATCAAGACTAATGAATGTCATCATGTGTGGGCGTTCTCTTATTGTTCTTTTTATGTACTGTATTAGTATCTACCCTAATGTCCTGGGCTCCAGTATAGATCCCTGAGGAACGACGTTTAACGTTGCTATAAGATGGCTTTTCCGTGCTTCGGAAGGCACGTTAAGCCGTTGGTCCTGCGCCTGATCTCTCTCCGGTCGTGTCGGTTTACCGTCCCATCGGATTATAAGAGTGAGGAAATAGGGAGTGCACCTGTGTCTGCGCGCATACCTACTTGTGCACTATAATATCTCCTGCGCAGATGGCTAGTCTCAGCTGAGACAGGCCGCCGTGACCGTAATTCGGTCTGGAAGACATTATTATTATTACTAGGTACTTTTGGACCAATAGTTCTTAACATCAATGATTTAATTAGTTTTCGAATTACTAATTAATGGTTTATAATGGTACCTAAATCCTAAGTAAATGTTCAGCAATATATAAATAATTATTTTTCAGGCAATTTCGTTGCTATGGTTTCATAAGCGGACGGTACCTAATCTTTTTTAGGCACCAACATTCAGAAGTTAGCCTAACAGAAGTAGGTATAGGTACTATATTTCCAGGGAGTTTTTTCTTAGCACATAGTTAGCTCTGTAAGAATTTCGAAATAAGTTAATATAGGTAATGGCTCCTACACAAAAGGCCGGTAATTTAACCCGGCTCCCAAACATAAACTGTGTAAAAAACCTTAGCCTGCACGTATAAACTCCAAAGTACCTAGGTACTTAACATAATATTTATTAATGATAAGAAATATTGTAGAAGATACACATGAAATACTCAACCTTGTAATATAAAATAATCACGAGTACCTATTTTATAAATAATTTCATCGAAGACGTTTTAAGGTTTATCTACTCGTATAAGATACTATCAATAATTAAACACGTGTGTTAGGTGTCTTAGTTACTGCAGATTCAGTCATTGTACTCTCCTTAGATTATCTAGATGGAGTCTGGCGCTACATTGAACCAAAAAACAACGTGCCAATTGTTTTTTTTTTTGTATTAATGCGTGCGTAATGATACCAGTTGATAAACATTACAACTAAAATGGGGTAAATTGCCCAACGTGGTACAGTCTATCTTTTAACTCGAAATAAAAATTATTTTTATATAATAGGTACATAATTAATGTGTTTGGTACTAATTATATATTATGAAGACAATGTTTTTTTTTTATTACAAGCAATTGGCTATGGCACTTTCTTTTTCTTACGGAGCTAAAATTTTTCACGTTGGTTCAGTTCCAAAGACAATACATTTTCATGATAAGCGTGACCGAATTGTAACCCAGGGTTGGCTCCAGACGAAGGAACTCCTCAATGGTTAACAGTACAGACTCAACATTTTATATGCACATTTAACTATAATATCCCGTTCTAAAGTTCACCATGATTTAAACACTATCCCCATGGTTAACTTCAGACGAAGGAACTCCTCAAATTTCCCCGGCGCAGGCACGTAATTAAGTATACACATGCTGGCGCTCATGTCGAATTTTGCAAGAGTCAATAGGCCCGCCATCTTGAAATTCAAAATGGGTGGAATATTCGAAAAAAAAATCAAGCTTATTTCAATGTACTACAATACACTTCGATTCGTAGAAAACTGAAGATCCATTATCCACCATAACATTAATAATATCGCCCTACCAGCATACCGGTCTCATGTGTAAATGTGGGAAATTTGGTTTTCACAAACTTGCCACACTTGCAAAATGGCGAATTTTATTTTTTTATATTCCAATATTTTGCAATAATTCATTATTCCAGAACTAATGATAATTTATTTAACAAACGGGTGATAGGATACATATTTATTAATATTCAATCGGCCTCTGTAATTTCTACACACCTTAATAGCCCATTTCGCTATTTTTATTACGTTATTTTATGATAGAAAAACAAGCGTCTCCATTGACAACACAATTGACACTGTTGGCTTTTGGCGCCAATTGTGAGGAATTGGCGCTATAAAATACCGACGCTGTCAGGGTCTTGACACTCCATCTAGACATAAATATAATCAAAGGTACTCTCAATAACTGTAGTTGAGCCGTAATAAAAAAAAAACCCGAAAAAAATTGAATTTCGCGCCTATCGACGGCGCATCCTCCATAAACACTACTTTGTATTTCGTTTTGTTTACTCCATGGACTGCAAGTCACAGAGCTGAGATTCTAAGTCTATAACGAAATGTCATTGTCATCAATTGACATTGTTAGTATCACTAATTCACTAGTATGTAAACATATTGATTGGTTGTATTTTTACCACACTATATGGATAAACTTCCAGCGAGTTAACAACAAAAAATGGATCAAGAAACAGCTAAAAAACTTTTAGTCGAAGCAGGAACATTTGTTTTTCTTGGAGTCCCTCAAGAAACACAGTTTGGTATTGATATGCAATGTTGGAATACAGAGGAAGATTTTCGCGGAATTAAAATGATTCCGCCTGGATTGCATTACATTCATTATTCCGGTGTTAGCAAAGGTACTGGGGATGTCTCACCACGGTATGTACTACAAAGTTAACCTTTTAAATGTTTTACAATAGAATATTTCAGTATGTGCAATTTGACATAAAAAATTTGAGTACATTGTTGTTGATTATTATCTAACTGTTTTTTTGTCTTTAACTAATTGCACCTTGATATAATTACCATATTCGAAGTGTATTTGTCATTACAGTTTAACATTATCAAGTCGTAATTATACTGCTACAAGAAAAAGGCACCTTCTCATACCACACTTGTTAGCTATCATGGCTTGGTCATTGTGTGTTTATTACATCCTCGGTGATATAAAAGAACAAGTTTAATCTTTATTTCTAGGTCTGGCTTCATGCACTTTTTCCATAAAAAGGAGTTTTTAGTTAAAATGTGGGATAAAAAAACAGAGGATATGAGCAAAGATGAAATAACAGAAGAAAGTATTGAGCGACTCAAAGATAACCTTTTTAATTTGGACAGACATCTTGCACCATATCCTTATGCGATATGGCAGAAATGGAAACTACTGACTTCCCAAATAACAGGTGGGTAAAAACTTTGCTGTGCTAAGAAGTGTCAAAAGTCCCTTATTCTGTATCTCCATTTCTTAAATCAATAATTTGGCACAGGTTGTATTCTTTTAAAAGTACTGAGTCTGAGTTGACATGATAATAATTATCATTCAAAACTTAAGTTTATTTTGTTTGTATTGGAAATAATTTACAGCCGAATTAGCATCAAAACTGTCACCAGAAAATGGCATGATCAGATCCTCTGTGGAACTTCTATCAATGACTGATGAAGAGCGACCAAGAGGAGTGAAAGCTTCTGGTTCCATGGAAAGTCAAGGAAGCGCAGAAGAATCTGCATCAAAAGACACTGCAGGAGATAAAGAAGAATCTTCTGCAGGTCAGTCAGATGCAAAGAGAGCTAGAAGAATCACCCAAGAAGAGAGGGAAAATGCTATGCTACCAGATTTAAAACCTGCACCAGGTGTGTTTTGACAAATTATTTTCATACTCATTCATACATAAAGTCACACCTATTTCCCAGGGAGGTAGGGAAAGACCACGGACTTCCAAATTTAATTTCAAACTCAATTACTAAATTAATTTAATAAATAGTACCTATTATAGATCTAATGATTAACAGTTACAAATGTATGTCTAGGCCCCATGTTATTTATAAAAGTGAAAAACAAACATTTTATACATATTAAGGATAGCTTTTTTATGTTTTCAGAATGATTATTTGCAATCCACTTGAAAAATCTCTTTCTTACCCTCTTTTCTGTACAAATTGACCAACCATTAGTTACCCTAACCACACAACATTTAAATAATGCATTATTATTTACAGGAATGTCAATGAGATTCACAGAGATACCACGCGATAAATTTCCACCGGGTTCAACACCAGAAGAGATCACAAAACATTATTTAGATCAATCATATTGTTTAGAACTTATGATCGCACAGCATGATGAGTAAGTTCTTTTATTTTCTACTAAAGATAAAATAATAACTGATGTGTAAGCCTAAGGCGATGGCCACACAGAAAAGATGCAAGACAAGGGCGTATCGCGGACGGGGCGCAGACGTTTGCCCTTTTGATTTACTTTCATGCAAAATGTATAGAAATGTCGCAACGGAAAACATACAGAAAGGGCGGGGCACGGGCGCGACCGGACGAGGCACGGGCGAGAACGGAGATGCGGACGGGGCGGAGCGTGGGTGCCACGTCGCGCCCTTGTCTTACATCAGTTCCGTGTGGCCATTGCCTGACACATGGTTAACAAAATAAACTCTTCATTAGGCTCTTAAATTCCACTACATTAAAAGATATTTCTCTAATTTATAATTTTACTTTTTTCAGGCCTCTCCACATTATTGGTGAAGTGCAATTTGCATATCTATGTTTCCTAATCGGACATTCCCTGGAAGCATTTGAACATTGGAAGAACCTGGTAATCCTCATGTGTTCTTGCGATGATGCTATACATAAATACCGCAGTGTATTTTTCCATTTTATTAGAACAATCGAAGTACAAATCGATGAAATGCCAGAAGATTTCTTAGCTGACATTGTTATGAATAAGAATTTGGTGTACAAAAAGCTACGGGAATTCTTCCGCACTGCATATGTGAGCAAAGTTGATGGTCGTCTCCTAACAATGATTGAAAGGTTTAAAGACAATTTGACAGATAAACTACAGTGGGATTTTACGGGCTTAGATGCTGATGAAGAAGACGAAAGGCCAGTTATAGTACAATTAGAGACAGAATAAAGAATGTGATGAAAAAAAGTGTTGTTACATAAGTATTAGTTAATTAATCGGATTACCTGACTGAGATATTATTTCGACGCTTTTTTACGTTAATGAGGCTTAAATAATCAAATATTTTTGTTAATAAAGTTTATTGTAATATAATGTGCCGTTACAATATCTCAGTGAGGTAATAATTATGTTATGAGAAGTTTGATTGACAAGAGAATGACCTACACATAGTACGATAATTTATGATGTATTCATAGTTCTATTAGTTAAATGCAAAGCAAAAATTTGTTTAAGTAATGTAGCATTGTGCCTAATTTAAAATAATTTTCTTATTTATATCGAACAAAAGGAATTGAAAAGATAGAATGCTCTTTGAATTTTGAATTTCATAATAATTATATGTTCGTATTTGAAAGAAAGTACATTTTATTAAGATTTATGTAATGTTAACTTAATAATTATATTTTTTACATTCGTTTCGTATATTAGTGTGGTATGGGTATGGTCTGAAGAACAGTAAGGTGCAGTTTCAGACAATAATTCTGTATGTACCTTTATAATGAGTGCTGCCTGCAGAATAGTATAAAATGTCAATCAAACTTCTAAACTGCAGCCCAATTTTGAAACTTCTAAAGTAAAAATGTCTGTACTATGTACAGCTAAATGTTTTTAGTAATCATTTTGAGAGCAGATGTTACCTATGAACCCCATCCCACAGGAATAGTGTAATTGGAGTAAAACGGGAGTTTTAATGTATCAGCCTACCCCACTGCAGGCCACAGACCACTAATCACCAATTTACCACCCTCATATTGCATATTGGGATTTTTTTAATACTAATATAATTATGTTATGTTTCCATACGATGGTTCTTTTTACCATGCCTTAATGGCACATAGATTTCCACCAATTAAATGTATACGAGTAAGAATATTATAATATACTCATTGAATTAGTTTCCGAATGTATTTCAAAACAATAGTGAAGTCAATAAAATGGTACGTGTATAAATTTGTTTTTATTCATAGAAGAGATGTGGAATTTGACACGGGCGTCTAATCCACACTAACAGTTTTGAAACCACATTTTTCGCGATTATTCGGTACAAGAGTTTCCCCACTACAAAACAACTGTCAACCTGTGGAGGTCCAAGGCCTGACTGAGAAGAATCCGTGAAGCAATGTGTAGCTTACTAAGAAGATAAACAGTGTACTAAAAAATAAAAAATCCACAATTATACATACTTATAATAGGAATATATTGAAAAATAATCAAACAGGATTCCATTACACCACATTTAAATATGTATCTATAATACACTTATTTTTTCTTAAACGACTTCTTTATTGGTTTTTGATTTTGTTTTTCAAACTTCGGCTTCTTGGATGTAACAGCGGGTTCTAGAAAAAGCGAAATACAAATAGTGGTTATTTTCTCTTTGAAAAAATCTTTTTCTTTTTGGACTAACACTTGATAAAAACGGACATACGCGGCTTGGATAGTTTAGTGCAAAATTTTAGAGAAGTATTTTGCCGACGAATAACTTACTTTGATTACCTTTCCTCTTAGCTTGTGGTTTCTGTTTCTTCTGCTGCATTACTTGCAATTTCGGAGGTTCTTGCTTTTGAGCCTGTTGTTTTGTCTGTACAGGCGTTACCTTTTTTAGTGCAGGTGTTTCTTTACTTGCTTTCACAGGTGACTCTTCTTTACTATAAAATATAAAAGAACTTTGTACAAAATATGTAGTTTGTTATGAAACATTTCTAGTAAAACTATTTATTAACTAATACAAATGTAAAAAGTTTTTTTTTTGTCTGATTGAATTGATTTTGATGTATTTTTTTTAGATAGTTTAAATCTATGTGAGAGCAGAAGCAACTTTGAATCGTTTTTTCCCAAAAATGCTCATCACGATTTTAAAGTAAGACGCGATGTCCCGGGAGCTAGCTAGCAATAAATCTTACCTTTCATTTGGATCTACAGTGTCATCATCATCATCGTAAGTATCAGACTCATCAACTGATAAATCATAATTTATTTCATCTTGTAACATTTTCTCATATTCATCAGAGTCAAAGGCATATGAACTATCACTGTCATCATCTTCAATTTTAATAAATTCTGCTGGTTTTACTCCTGCTTTTTTCAAAGTACGATTTTTCTCCTTCTGCTGTTTAGCATTTACGACCACTAATTTGTTGTTTTTATTCGCTTTAGGTGCCTTAACATTATCTACTTGTGTAGGTTTTTCCTGAAATAAAAATGGTTTTAGTACCTTTATATACAATACAACATGAAGATTAAGTTGTTAATTTTTAATATACTGTTACAACTACTAGCAAGTAAGATGAGAAGAATTGATGGTTGGAACTTTTAGAAGAGGATATTATTGTATTAATAATGATTTAGTAAAGTTATTTTTTTTTTTGTGGATAGTCATATTTTGTTTTACCTTATTTTTTACAATAGCTTTGTAATCGGTTTGACTTGGCTTGCCTTTTTTAACAATCTTCTTCACTTGGCTTGATTCTTTTTTAACATCATTGTCAACATCTTCTTTCTCTTGTTTTATAAGTTGGTTTTGAAGTACTTCTGGGACATCAACAGGGGTAAAGAAGTCATAACTAATTCCTAATTCACTCAGTTTTTTCTTAGTTTTTGTTAAGCTGTAAAATAAACAATAAGTTGTTATTATATAGCCAGTTTTGTACAATAACCATCAGCTCAGCCCACTTGTTTCTTTAACTTGATAAAACAGATAACTGATTAGTTCCTTTTGTATTTTTAAATCAACCTTTACTCCACTGGCCTGCTGAATGATATCATGATTTAACAAGATTTAACAATTTAGAATGTATTTTTCTTTAGATTGCCTCATTTATAACTTACTTAGATAAAAGCTTTTTTGCTTTATTTAGATCACCGGCTTCATCCTTGTCAGTATTAAATGCCTAAAAATGAGTAAAACATAAGTAATGATAACGAAAAAACTGGAAAATTCATAATTTATGAATATATTGATTACCTTTTTTAATTTTAATCTAGCTTGACTGCCTGGATTATTTACTGAATTCCAGTGTTTTCTAAATGCTTTATGCTTTTGTTTTTCTGGTGGTATGTATGCAGCTGAAAAGGAATATTTTAATAAGACATTTACTGAAATACTTACATGTGGCCACTTTCTTACTTACACAAACAGAATATACTTGAAGCTGCACTCTGAGATAGTCTGAACAGCTTTAAGTAATATTTAAGTTTATAAAAACTGTACACAAAATACAATAACTTTCTTACATATTTTTTCATATAATGGAAACTGAATACATTTAAGTATTTATTTATTTCACTAAATGTTTGCTTGTACAATAAAAAACAAATTTAGTGCAGTTGTATCAAATACAAGTTGAATACCTTTAATGAGCCTCTTTCCCATGAGATAGTTATTCATGGTCTCTGCAACAATTTGACCAACTGCTGGCTCCTTGAACTCCACAAAGGCAAACCCTTTAGAGTTGCCAGTTCGCTTAGACTTGATAACTCTTGCATTTGTAACCACCCCAAACTGCTTGAAGTATTGTGTCATTTGGTGCTAAGACAAATACAACTATTTATAAAGAAGGCCGAAGTTTTATAAGATAGCTTGAAATATTTATCTAGTTTACAGGACTTAATTATTTGTGCTGTGGTTGTTACATAGTTACTACATCTAAATTGATAAAGGAAACTTGAAAAATGATGGACACGAGCAGGACTTGAACACGGTACGGCGAAGTTCGCAGGTTCAAGTCCTGCTCATGTCCATCATTTTTCAAGTTTCCTTTATCAATTTAGATTCAAGCTTAGCATGGGCAACATGCAAAAATGACACAAAATTTCATAGTTACTACATGTTTATGGATATTTTTATAACTTGTTTAAAGTTGCCAAATGTTATAAAAAATTGCCCAAGTACTACGGTATAGCATAATACAACATGATAAAGACTAACCTCATAAAATCCATGTGGAATATGTGACAGATAAACCAGCCCTCTTTCCTTAAGCTTCTTCTTTTTAATCTTCCCATTATTTAATCTCATGCTAAAAGGCTTTTGTGGTTCAACCTTTTCATCTTTCTTCTGGGGCTCAGGCTTTCCTTCATTTTTCTGATAATTAAAAACACCAAGTTTAATTGAGGCATGTTATAATAACCTCAAAAAGCCGATGAAATATGTATATAACAGTTACCTTAATCAGTTTCTTTATCCCTCTTATCGATTTAACAAACTTTTTTTGTTTTTTTGAGTCTAACGCTACATTCTCCTCCATTTTAGCAAGTTGGGGAGTAACTAAAACAAATTATCAGTAAATAATTCGCATGCGACGAACCAATGCAAAATTGCAAACAATCGATCTAATCTAAGCATAGAGCATGACATTTAGTTAACTTTTAATGTCAAAACTTTGACATTTACATAGAAGATAAAAAAATACATAGAGTATAAACAGTGCGTTACAGAGAAACAGGCCTGAGACACACTGGCCCCAAGTAACGCAACACAAACGATACAAAGAGGGAGACTTGGAGTGTACACTTATCCCACGTACGCGACGTATTGCTTATATATAGTATCATTGACCAACGAGAATATTTTTCTCTATGATAGGTCTATGATGATAGTATAATTATCATCATCATCATCTATTACAAAATGATGTTGTAAAAAGTCAAAAGTCTCGTAAGTCTTTGTTTTTTCGATGGATTGGATCTAGATCCAAGATCTATTCAGTATTTACTATTAAATACCCATTTTGACAACAAAATGCATGCACTAGTAGATCTTACTTGTTGTTGAAATCCTACTGCCAACGCCAATAAATATTATTTCAAGAAAGGCTTCACGCTGATCTGCAGATTGGCGTGTCGTCGTTGGAGGTTCAAGCAGTCTCACCTTTTGTCGGGTGACGCCCATTAAGATCCCTCTCGGAAATAAAATATCCCAAAAAAAGATCGGAGCTGTATCGGAAGCGTAGCACCATAGAGAAAATAAGTATGTATTCTGATTAGTCTATGGTAGCACTGCGTTGCATAGGACCATAATTATAGGACAGATCAAAATCATATTGTGTCCAGGCATAGAGAAAATAATTCTCTTTAGTCTATGGTCCAGGTATGCTTTGCATTGCGGTGCTAAACCTCGCATAATGTGGGACCAGTGTGTCTCTACCATAATTGTACAAACTTGCAATAATTTATGTTCTCGTAGTTCATTAAAAGTAGTTTTATTAATGTTCCTTTTGATACATTTAAAACGTTGTGAGTAACGAAAATACCCAATCTACTTTACCTAGTCCACAGAGCCTGTGGTAGCAAGTAGGTTGGGCCGGTCTGTGGCACAGACCTAGCTATTAATCTTCTGTGGTGGTGATGTTGACAGCAGGACGCATGAACTGACATTCATGACAGCATGTCTCAAAGATCAAGAAATAATATTTGTCAAAAATATATTGAAGAACTCAATTTTGCGATTAATTGCTTATATAAAACAAAGTAAAACAACGACACATAACATGTGCCGTGCTGTTTGAAATAGGCTATAATTTAAAGTTACGACAGCAATTATACAAAGATGTCGTTATCTACCGGTACTCTCAACCAGTATATTCAATTCGTAGAGCGCATGTTTAGGACCTCCCAGGGAACCATTCTATCCCGCTTGCTGTGTCTTCGAGACGACCATGTTGCGAATAGAAACCTACTGTCGAGTGACATTGCTACCCTGGTCGACGGAAACTGTGTCGCTCCATTGGACGAAATTATCATCGGTCATCTCTTGTGTGTCAAAGTAAGTTAATATTTGTATCTTCTTGTCATTGTTATAATAAAACTGTCGTTATGCAAATGGCAAGTTGTCGTTCATTGTGGAGTTTTAAGGGGTACCTTTGTCCAACAGTAGACGTCTTCCGGCTGATGATGATGAATGGTATTCGCCGAAGGGGTAGGCAACTGGCGAAACGTAGATGTAGTATGAGAATACAGGCATGATGAAATGTTACGTCTATTCATATAAATTTAAAGTAGGATTTAAAATGAAAACTTTTGGTCATTTGGTCCAGAGATATATTGTGGTTATATCTTTACAGTCACTCTACATGAAAGACTACATAAATGCATACACTCATCAGAGTACATGTGTTGCGTCTGTGGTGCGGCTGCTGCAGGCACAGAAGGAAATGAACTGGGGCTTGCCACTCATGTATACCGTCTGCTTGGATCTCAGGCTTGTAGCCCAAAAAGCTGAAGCACGCACACGTAAGTGATAGTATTAATTATTATTTCCAATGAACTGCCTCTCGCGTACAACAAAACTATGACCACGGTAGAGAAGTTATCCTCATTCTAAAACTTACGACTTAGATCACCTTGATTGCTCATTGGAGTTTGGTGGTTTTAGAAAATTTTGACATTTGACCCTCCCTTCAACATACTCCCACAAAGGAGCATGTCCCTTTAATATGCTTCCACAAGGGAGCATGTTGCATAGAAGAAAACAAAAGTAGATGGCATTGGCATTTCCTAATTGATTACCTCATAAGAAGCTATGCTGAAACAAACTTCCAGACTACTCAAAGAAAAATAGTAATAATGACTTGCTTTTAAAATTCGTTATTTTATACCTGTTAGTTGTTTCTAGTTCAGCAATTAATCAAAAATATTTTCTCTGGAAAATTGTATTTGAAATATTCATATAGGCTGAAAAAAAGAAATTTAAATCTGCATCTAACAAATACAAAATATTTGCGTTTTGGTGTTCCTTTCTGTATTGACGAGGTACCTCCACCATTCTAAACTGAGCACACTAAAAACTGAGTAGGTAGTAATTTGATTTTGTTTTTTTAGCTCAAAGTAATGGAAAGATTCTTGAAAAGGCGGCAGAGAGTCTACTAGCATGCTTTAGAGTGTGCGCCGCTGACAACCGGTCATCGGATTCCGATACAAAGAGATTGGGGATGTTAAATCTAGTAAACCAACTGCTTAAAGTTTACTTCAGAATCAACAAGCTTCATTTATGCAAGCCATTGATAAGGGCAATAGATTCTTCTCCATTCAAAGACCAGTTTCCCTTGGCACAACAAATTACATACAGATATTTTGTAGGTCGTAAGGCAATGTTTGACTCTGACTACAGATCTGCTGACGAATATTTGTCATTTGCGTTCCAAAATTGCCACAGGAATAGTATTAAAAACAAGCGACTGATTCTAACTTATTTGGTGCCTGTAAAAATGCTTTTGGGCTTTATGCCGGCCAAACATTTGCTTCAGAAATATGACTTACTACAATTTTGGGATCTGGTTTCTGCTGTGAAAAACGGAGATCTACGAGGCATAGACATAGTAATGGAAGAACATGAAAGCTTCTTCATTAGAGCTGGTATATACTTGATTGTAGAAAAATTAAAGATAACAGCTTATAGGAATTTGTTCAGAAAAGTATACTTGGTAGAAAATACCCATCAGATAGACATAGCAAGTTTCCAAGCAGCTTTAAAAATAATGGGTCAAGATGACGTAGATGCAGATGAAACTCAGTGTATTGTGGCAAACTTGATTTATGACGGCAAAATCAAAGGGTACATTTCGTACCAGCACAAGAAAGTCGTAGTGAGTAAGCAGAATGCCTTTCCTCCGTTATCAAGTCTATATTAGTTTAGCGAGGGCCCTAGCGAGATGGAGAATGATTCCGAATAAAATAAAAAATAAGTTTAAAGCTATATCGAAGAACACCCGCTCGTGCAGTCTTTTCGAATGATTTTTAGCTTACAATTTTACATTTAAACCTATCGTCGCTTATGGATATGGTTTTACGTTAGACAGACAGCAAACCTCTCCTTTACATAAATTGCATGATTAAATAATTCCTAATATCTTGGTTTGAAATCCATCAATCGAAAAATTATGATAACTTCCAGACATTTGAGTGAAATCTATATTTTTGCGAATCTGTCATTTGTCTACATTAGGTATACGAGCTCAAATGTTTAAGGTCTTGTCTTCGATATCGTCTTGCAAAACTTGAATAAATCATTTGCGGAATCGTGTGGTCAGTGTAAATCGACCGCTCCTCTTGCCATTATTAGGGCCTACATTAGTTTGATACTAATGGTACTTAGTTTTTAAGAAATTTGTATTTTTGCTAATCTGAACGAACGAAACAGGGTAAGCTTCAAAGTTGGACTTTTTATACGATGAGCGTCAGTGAAGGTTTTTAATGGAATGTGTTTTAGTGCCCGAGAGTTAATTAGCATTCAGTGATTGTTATAACATGCTAGCAGACGTGTAACGTAGGTTCGGTATGAATTATTCCATGGACTTCATAATTATGAAGAAGCTTTTTTTAAACAACATTCAGAAATAATTTTATTACTATAAACTTCAACAGATGTGTAATTGTGTATTGCATTTAAACTTTTTGTATACATGTTCTGTATAGTGGCTGCAGACGCTTGAAATCCGTATTTGGTAAACCAATATATCTTATATATATTTATAATGAACTGCCCCACACGTTTTATTTGACTTTACGACCAATTGAGAGCAATTAATAATGGTAGAAAACAAAGATGTGCAAATAGGTCGATTAATTCGGATTACAAGTACGTGTAGCCATAAATCAACATTATCAACTTAGGTACATATTTCATTGTTACTTGTTAGATTATCGCAGTCCGGAAAAACACTAAGTGTTGCCTGCTTGCAAAAATAGGTGTATTGTCAGTGGAAACGATTGTAAAATTAATTATGTAAAGATAATATTACGCAACATTTTTGTAAATTATTTCAAAATTTAGATAATATGTATATTGAATATCTGTGTATTTAACAATACAATACGTAGCTACATTGTATATTTAGCAAGATATTGATATGTATTTTAGGTTATTTGTAGCTATAGCCAGGTACCGATGTGCGTTTGATTTTTATTTTGTTTTGTATTGTGTCAGGTAAAAAAAAATCGATTTATAAATAAAAACTCAAAGACATGAAAACATTTTTTATTAAATCCACAATATATTTCAAAGAATAATATAAATATAATAAATTTTGCTAACACTAACATAGCATCATTGACAATGCTGAATATAATATTTGTCTTATAGTTTAAAGTTTAAACATGATTTCTGTGATTTTTAAAGAGATGATACAGTTCTAATGTTTCATAGTTAGTAAGATTGGTTTGCAGTTGAATAGGAAAAGTGGTTTGCATGTGCAATTTTGTGTTTTTTTATTGTTAGCTAACTACAACATAGGAGAAAATAAAGATATTACAGTCTCATTATTTTCACAAATGTGATATCACTTATCGTTTGATCCTTTCTGATACGATATTAAGGGAGATTTTTTTAAACGCGGTTAATAGAAGTACCTGTTAGGTAACAGTGAAATAAAAATAAACCAAGTTTTGTCATTATGTATGCTAATGCAAATCCGTATGGGACATTTATTTCTGCAAAACATTTTTTTTTGAGCTTAGAAATAACTGTATAAGAATTCAGAAAAACGTAGAAATCGTTTATAGATTAAAACACAAAATAATATTTAGACAGGCCTAAGCTTAGTAAATAAAGCTTGATTGCGTGGTAAGTAATGACGGTTGATAAATATAGGTCAAAACATCTGTTTTAAAATTTTGTTTTCTTTATATAACATTCAAAATGGCTTGCGATATGTTTTGTAACTTTGATATGATTTTGTTTGTAGTTTAGCAATGAAGTCCTTTAAGCTCATTTTTTTATAAATTAGAGGCTTTGTTCTCAATGATAACACAAAATTGCACATAAAGTTAACCCATTTTACCGCCACGGACAAGGATTACATTTTAAACATGTTGGTAGTACCTACTTGTCTGCATTATAAAAAAGCCATACAACGTACAGTTTTCCATGGGTTTAAATAAAGGATTTTTTTATTTACAATAAAAATACATGAAAAGAACCATAAAATGCAATGGCCTTATGATGAGCAACAGTCAATATTAGTGTTAGGTAAATACCTAACATGGATTAATAAATAAGGAAGGAAGGAAGAAGGTACATTATATCGATTATAATGTTCCCTCTTCCTTCTTATGACTTTATGAAAACGTTACAGTACATTACTAAAGTAAACTTAACTGGACAGTTTCAACTAGTTTTTGTGTGTGGTGGTAGTTTGTGCGCAACATGGCGGTTAAAGGGTTAAGAATGTTTGGTAGAAAAATATGAAGGGTTATTAGACTACTAAATATATTTCAATATTATCTTACATTTAGCACTTATTTTTATCTACGTTATTAAACAAAGCTAAACGAAAATGTCTTACACGCGAAGCTAACGATCAATTTAACCTTTACATAGGTTTTATAATTTAATTGATGTTATACATTATGATACTGTAATAAGTCTCTTGCTGTATACAATAAGGGATTCTCGACTCTACCCGACGTTACATCAATTGATATCAGTGTCAATCCAATTCGTTGAAAGTTAACAAATTAGTTTGATTCAGAAATGAGCAAATAAATTATATTTAAGTAATTAAACAATTATTAAAGTCAAATGATGGTAACATAATTAAAAATAATGAGATGAATTTATATAAACGTAATTTACAATAATATATATAATAATAATTAAAAATGTTTATCAATTTAACAAATTAAACTGACACTAACCCTACCTAGTCTTTTAGACGTTGGCGTTACAAATGAATATGTTGGCATCATCATCATCAGTTGGTCTATGCACTAGGCCTCTCCTTTAATATTAAGACATTAAATGACAATTATTACCTAGCAATTTCTGGTCAACTTTTAGTTGGCCCAAAATAGATATTTAAATATATTGTTTGGTAATGTCGGATTTGAATTCCATAAAATTACTTACATTCAACATAAATACTCGTCTACCTTAATATATTATGTAGCTAATAATATCTACTAATTTAAACAATATTTCTTTAAAGGTACAAGAGATCAAATAAAGTATTTCCTTTTATTTGCTTTAAGGGATTTTATAACTATGATTATTTTATGAATACGCTAGGAAAATGTAATAGAACATGGAAGAATAGTATGAGATATAGCAAAGAAACATCTCTATATTATAAGAATAGTTATAGGTACCATGTGATAAATAACTACGCGGATATGACTTCCCATTTTCCTTTACTTGAAACTCTTTTAATGTACAGCAACTGTTAGGTGCCAGGGTAATTTTATTTACGCTAATGTCATATCTTAGTAGTTATTTATGCATATATATTTCATCTGCTGTGTATAAATTTACTTTCTCTCTGGAAATTCCAATGGACGTAGCGATTGTCCTTTTAGAAGCTCGTCCTTGTATACTGATAGAAGTGCGCGGGACATGCTCGGCTTGGGTGCGCTGGCTTCAAAGTATTGCCCCATCAGACTAGAAAATTATTACAAATTACTAAATAAACAACAATTTAGTTATTTTCAATTGTTTGCATAAATTATCATTCTTAACAGGGCGAGAAATTGAATAGTTTGGTCTGTTTTGAGTTGTGATTAAGATTTTGGTAGACACCGCCTCGCTTTTTCTTGTTATTTCTTGAATATTATGTCCTGCACTCTTTGATAATATGTATATAGAAAATATTGTATTAATTTAATTATTATATTAATCCGACTGTACGATAAGTACTATAACCCCACTCAAATTAATTGTTGCAATTGAAATAATTTTCGAGGGACTTACTTCATACTTCTATTCTGTCTTTCTTGCTAATGTTTAAGGTTTTCCACTACAGTTTTATTCTAAAGTAAATGGATAAAATGTTTGCCTATTAGCTGGGTTAGCGGCGATAGTGTCGCGCGGTTGCAGGAGCTCTGGATGGTCGGTAATAGTGTCCGTCAATGCCGCGATCATCAAATCTGTAACAAATAACAATGTAGGTATTATAACTTGTGGACCTTGAATTATTGACTGCCTAAATAAATAGTCTGGGACATATTTTGTTACTTAAATAAATTAATCAGTATCCGAACAAGATCACATCTCACATAGCTACAAATTGTTTTTTTTTTTTTAATATAAAGCGACCCACACTAGGAATATCTCCTGTATCGTGGGTGCGTTTCACAAACATGAAATATCATATAGGTACCTACACAAACACCCAGACTTGGGACAAGCATCTGCGCATCGCACAAATTTATGTCCCGTGCGGGATTCGAACCCGCAACTCTTAGCGTAGCAGTCAAATGGCTTTGCCACTGACAGGCGTCTATTTGAAGAATAATAATAATTGATAGATAAATGTTATCCCCAAATAGGTAGACGGAAGTGTTCTACTTTATCTATGCACCTACATTTTACTGCTCATGTAAGATCCTATCAAATACTCAGCATATTGAACGTACCCAGAACTTTCTTCTCAATAGTGCGCGACAGTTGTCCTCTCTCAGCTTGAAGCTCCAGGAAAGCCATAAATCGCCGCGTAGCTGCGCGCGCAGACGCCGGGTCCCGGGACAGAGACTGGGAGAACATCATCTGGAAATCACACAACGCCTGCGTTTAGTTTTCTAAATCTACGGCAGTTTGGGGAAACAAAGTTCGATGTTAGTAAGTAAACTATGAAGTAGTAGAATCTTTTTAATCATTACAATATCAGCAATTTTTAAACCCATTATCGCACCCTTCTGGAGAAAAGAAATTTCAAGCGAGTAATGCAGGTTTCCACTCGCTATTTTTAATACGTGCTACGATGCTACGTCGTAGCGGAGGCGTAGCAAAGTAACATATACCACAAAAATTCTGTCATTGGTATTTTAAATCATGTTCTACCGTACCTAATCGTTATTGACAAAAATGTATCAGTCTGTATCGTAAATATTATTTTAGTTCTATAACACCTCTGTTCTACGAGATGTTTCATGCGCACAGCACGTTATTATTTGTTATGATTGCAATTAACCTTAGCCAGCTGATAAATGATTTCCTCAAGCGTGTATTCATTGTAGGGCACATTTGTAGACGGCTTCAGTTTTTCCATCATTTCTTCATACTCCTCGTCTACGAAAGACTGGCCATCCCGGTCGTAATCTTGGGCACCTGAAATAAATATATTTATCTTAATAATTAATGAAACACTATGGTTACCTTTTTTATAACTGAATTTTTAATAGATCAAACAAAACTTTTCCTAACTAATTTTAGTGGTACAAGTTATTACAATGTTTATTTATTTATAATTAGTTATTATTAATACATTGTTTTAATTTTCTTCATCAATTATTATGAATTGAATTAATAATTCCGAATTCAATAGGCATGTAGAGTAACACGCCTACGTCGCCTACGCCGTCGTAGCTAATAACTAATGCGCTACGCGTTGAGTAACATTTCAATTTAAACAAAGACCTTTTTCTAAGATAGGAATGAAGCTGTACAAGTATTGATAAAATCGTAATTTTACGACAAGGTTTTAACATTTATACATGTGAAATCTTGACGTAAACGTACCACATTACGACGGAAATATAAAGTGTTTGCAACGGTTTTCTAAACAGTTGTAGCTGGAGGCTTTTCATAGTTACCTGTTGCTTCTGGAAATGTCGTGATCACAAAAAAATATAAAAACTACCAGCCTATAACTATCCCACTGCAAGACATTTATGTCACTTTTCAGTTCTTATAAATATAGTACGAGAGGCCACGACATTTTTTTTTACTCATCTTAATACAGCGAACGAGCGTTGATCACCATGCCCGTTCACAGAGCGTTTGTGATCAACAACAAGTATACTACTTACTAATGATGTTAGCCTGCAACATTGGGTCGTAGGTCCTCTTGACTGGGTCTGGTCGCAGGTCGCTGGTGACCGGCAGGACAGGTACTGGCGACAGATTGTTGCTCAACTCCCAGTTCTTAGTAGCTATGGTTCGTATGATGTCGGGGCTGTTGCCGAACGGGAACGACTGGAGAGCAGGGCTGCGGTATTGATAATCCTGAGGCAAAAGAAAACACGTGACTATCGATTTACGGTCAAATCATTCGTGATTAATTTGGGATCGATACGGTGTGTTGGTCAACTTTGAAAACCTACCTTTATGCATTGTTGATCGTCAAAGTTTTCTGTTTGTGTACCTACCTATATAATACCTATATAATTTATAGAGAGACAATTAAAAGCCTTTCTACCCACAGTCATACAAATATTTTTTTCACTAAACATTCTAACTTGATTTAGAAGTATTTATGATTATTATGACACTTTAGTAAGATTTATATGGACTCTAAAGATTAATTATCACTTAGAGAACTACTACGAATGTGTCATATGGGACTAATAGACTCATAAAACTGAGTGTTTGTTTCAAAATAACGTTATAACTGATTTAGCTGCTAATAACGGCTTCCAGTTTTTTTATAGCTACCTCGGTAATAAAAGCATATTATAATGCTATCGCAATAACAGGCCTGTCTGTATGAAGAGTTTGAGAGCTAGTAATAGCATTTTCTTTCTGTATAATTGTGATCTTTAAATCGTATAACAACAGTTAAAATTACGTTATGTGATGATGGTGATGTGATACAAGCCAAAACCTTGCATAATAGAATCAATCAATAAAAGAAGAGCTTTAACCCTATAA
The DNA here is from genome assembly GCA_905340225.1 of Abrostola tripartita. NCBI lineage: Eukaryota > Metazoa > Arthropoda > Insecta > Lepidoptera > Noctuidae > Abrostola > Abrostola tripartita. The sequence continues at coordinate 7,846,380 of HG996494.1, forward strand.
CAATATAACCTAAAAATAAATACGGCTAACAATATAAAACAAGTACGTACAAGTAAGGGACGCGTTTACTAGCATTAACGTTGTACGAACGTTCATTTTCTTTTATTTTAGAACTTTGTTGTGGAGTACCGTGGAACGTTGAGTGACATTTAATTACAGCCCAAGCTTTGGATAAAGTGCCTTTTACTCCAACCACATGCGAGCCGAACTCAAATTAAATTTTATTATAGACAAAATATGTACCTACTTAATAGTAATGAAAATATTATTAGATTTCTGTAAAATTAAGAAGTATGTTCTTAATACTCACTTATAAGTTTACAACACAATAGTTCCCATACATAATATTCGTACAAACTATTTCTATACTCCTCTGAAAGCTAATCTTTAAAGGTATCTTTGATAGGCAGGGAGTACAAAATAGGACCTAAGCGAATTTATTAATTTCAGCTTCAGGTTATAGTTTCAAATAATATAATTTGACCTCAATAAAAATACAATAAATTTAAACTTTTGAGAAAAGCCTTTGGTCTCTCCTAGAGGAAGTTTACTAGCTACTGTCAGATGGTAGAAACTCCTTAAAGATATGTTGGTCGGAGTGTTTTTTCTAGCAAAAACGTTCATTGTCTTGCCGGGGGCATTTTCGTGCCACTAGATGTCCATTAGGTATACTAGTAGGTAAGTGAGGCCACGCATTATTATTGATGGTAATTACTAATCGAATACTGTATACTTACCTCTCAGTTTCAAGACATAGATTAGACGAGTGTGACCGACTTTTGAAATGACTGTTTAATAAAATATATGTTTCTACAGCCATATTTTGAGCTTAGGAATTGTAGACAATTCGCAAACTCATTTTTAATGAATTTTGCAAAGTCTCCCATTTTGCAAAGATATTCCAAAATAGAATTTGAAATTGGTATACAACTTTTTCTTTTATAAAAGGGATAGGCGGAATAATAAATATCTCAAGTCTTTTTGCGTCCCCGTTATTCTGTTTTGGAATGTTTCTTTATTCGCTTGTGGTATTAATTACCGGCTCAGTGAAATGGAATAACAAAGCGAGTGAACTTTTATTCAATACAATTTTCAGCTTGCCTTGTACGATCCATAAATTATTACGGCTCCTTAAAAAACTTTTAATGTCATACGATAACAATATAGATAATCGTCTTGACCAACCTATTGTCAAAGGGCAGTTTAAGTGCAGCAGTTGTAAGTGAGCTGGCAGGTGCGTCCATAGCATTAGTCATTTCGTAGCTTATCTATATTTTATGCTGCACGCACTAGTTTTATGGATATTGAAATATTTATAAAACACTGCACTGATTTTACGTTTGAGTTTTAATAACTAGTATATCGACTTCTAAGTATTCATATTAAGCTGAATATCACATCTGAGTGTTTTTCAATTTCAATACATTTTCGGAACGACACATACGTACGTACAATAAACATAGGTATACGTGATGTGTTACAATGGTAAGTTTAGACAGATCCTACTACACTACCAACGTGGTAACGTGGCGCTGTAAAGATAATATGTCTAATACACCAAGTAACTATTCCATTTATATAAAACTTCGTTTCAGTCATTAATCATTACGACGCGACGCCGTAGCTTGGAGGTATACTGCCAGATTATAAAAATATCTCATACCTACCTTACACATGGTACATCAGTTTCCCATTCGAAGAGTAGACGGATAAAGATTAAGTTTGGTAGAAAGTGTTAATTTATTCGTTTCTTACCTTTGCCTTAGCTTGTTCTATAAGCAAGTTCCTTAACTTCTCCTGCTGAGCACTTTCTTCAGCGGCCTTCATGTTCTGTGAGTAATGTGCACGCAGATAGTCGATATTGAACTTAATCTCTTGCAGAAAAGCAATCGCTTCTTCCTTTGACATCTGAGAATTAATCAGAATTGGAAAAGTTAAGAGGGAAACATCTAATCTATTGGAATTAATTTAACCGTAGGCGTGCTCTAGTTAAATTAGTTCTTTATAAGAGTCAAAGAGAGCTCAACCATAGCTTAAGGTTTGAAACTAACTTACGAACGTCGCGCGTCGGATGAAGAACTTAAAAGTTGCGTTTTTATTTTAAACTGAATCATCTTATCTAATTGAAATTGTAGTGTTAATTGGTTATTTTGTAACCAATTTACCATTAATAAAACATTAGTGAAGGATACGATTAACTACACATTTTTAGTTTTGGTATTAAAACTTTTTGATAATTTATACGGGTTGTTCCAATGTTTACCATTATTTCACGAAACGGCGGTCGCGGCTTTTTTTATTTTTAAAATGCGTACAGAGGTTAGTATTTGTCAAATAGCTTTTAAAGTTTACCATTCCCTCTTGAAGGAAGGTTTCGACGGCCGTGGTTACTCCTCGCTCGTCTCCAGTCCAGAACACGTACTCAGCCATGTCCAGCGGAGAATATTGAACACCACTGTATGCAGCATAATGATCCATCTGTACGACAAAAATAACCTGTAAATTCTATTCACCTACTTTTAGGGATCTTTCGCGCGTTAGACGTTTCAACCAAATAGTTCGGCACTACCGCTTAGGGGCCCCTACACTTTGTTTATAAAAATATATTTTAAGCTAGGGTACCAAATAGTTTATCTACTTATGTATGAGCTTCGTAACTGTCTGGATAAAAAGGTTTATTCCGAATCCAAGAACCAACAAAGGTTAAAACATTAAGATCGTTGAGATAGAACAAGCGTGGCTTATGTACGCCTAAAAGTGAGTAAATACAAGTTGTAAATGGTCAACCTAAAAGCGGTATTTCGCTGATACAGGAGTAAATAAAAAACAAAGTAGGTCACGTGTTGACCCCATCGTTGATTGTAAAACTGAGCTGCGAGGAAATATGGCGGTGACAAATGTCGTTTAAACTCTCCACGTTTCTACGCTAAAATGGAGATTTTTTTATCCTGTTTGATTTGTTTGCGTTGCTTAATTTGACAAAATAACACGACTCAACTTCTCGTACTCGTAGTTGCATCATTTTTATTAGGTAGTCATTTACTTTTCAATGTCATATAGTGTAGAATATGATATTTTGCGACATTTCAATATACGTACCAGTACCTACTTACTTCTCTATCTATATTCTTCTCTTTGTTCAAAAAATCGTACATAGTTTGTATAAGATATGCACAGGTGCACAATGCTCACGAGAACCACAAGAAACAAGAATAAGGTGGTCTAAAGATATCTAACAACATTTTTGCAGTGGATGGATATATACGACTATCAAGAAATAGGATAGAGAGAGAAATAAAGAGAGGTCTTTTAGAAGAAGGATACTCGAAACAAATGTAGAAAAAAGGTTTCTTACATTGTTCTTAGTTTCTTTAGTAATGTCAGCGTTGAAGGCTCGTCGAACGGCTGTGTGACCGCCTGTAGGGTTGTTTGATGCTTGCCCAGGCTGGACTAGACGTGCGGCACCATGAAACACCTGCGAATCGTTTCATAATTAAACACCATAGATTGAGTACCAAGTTATAAAACTTTTGTCAAGTCATAAAACTTTTTTTTTTATATTTATATGGGACCAGACAGCAGAGAATTTCTCCAAATAAGAGTAATGTCAAATGAAGAACTTCTTGAAATGAAGTAATCATTCGTGATTGAAATACAGCTTTTTATAAAGGTTTAAAACATAATGAATAAACTTATACAAGCTTGGTAATGCCAACATTCGCCTGAGGTTATTCTAAAAGCCATTAAAAAATTATAAACTTGTAGGAAAACTATTTTTATATGCTCCGGATGCATGCGATGTATTTCAATTGAATCAGTTTACATACACAATACTTGTAAATTACGCAGCTCGGTGAAACTGTATAGTATTGGTTCTTATTTGGAATTGTTAATAAACAGTATAATTTTATAGCGTTGGCACACAATGGCCCATGTTTATAACATCTATCTATATCTTATCGCTCGATACACAAGAGTAGTTCGTAAAGTTTTATAACAATAGATATGTGCTATTTCAGTTATATATCCACGTTATGAGAGACAAAAGAACATGAGAGTATCGCTTCTATTTCTGCCGCATGCACAAAGAGAAATAGGTCGATGTTCCTTTCTAGTGAGGACTATTGTTTATTTTGTTCTACGCTTACAGTCTAAGGTATGTTCTCATTAGTATAGATACTTATTAAATGGAAACTGTTGGCTTTCAGTGGTGAAACAAACAAGCACACAGCTTTGAATCACCTTCAGCTATATGGCTTGACGAGTCAATATAGACTACGCTGTGTAAAATGATTTGGGAGTTAGCAGGTTGATAGGGTGACTAAATGGCCAGAGTGCGCCGTAAGATCGTTTTAATAACGTTAAAAGCATCCACGAGGATGCTTTTCTTATTAAAGTCGTTAATTCATAAATTAAATATAAGGTATGTTCAAAGAATATTATTTTAATTCTTTGTTGAAAGCCTCTCTTGTTCATCTACTTGTAAATACTTAAAGTGCATTCAGCTATCGAGACTAAAGTGACTTTTAATTTAACAGTTCACTGCAATTATGAGTTCGATATAATTTTATTTTATTTTCGGTACTGTTTATTGAATTTTGGACAGTCTGCGAAAGTTTGCTAATTACATTCCGAAGTCAAATCGTGACCTGTGATGCATGAAGACCTTATAGAAACATTGGTCAAATTGATTCTTAATATTTAAATACCAAAGATGACAACGTCTATTAATTACCACTACAAATCAATTCTTCACACTTTACCTTAGTAGTCTGTTCATCGCTTGCCGCAGTGGTGGGCACAGTCACATCATGGACGCTAATGTGGCTGCCATCTTGCACGAGCTCACGATGAACGTTTTCAGCGGGCACGTCAAGCTGCGCCTGTGCATGAACGATCGGCTTGTCACCACCTACTGCGTCGGCCGACGCGTGCTGTTCGAGTCGGGACACTAGTTCACCGTTGGCTTGTACTGCATCTGTTTGATAAAGTGTTACATAATTGAATATAACCTATACGTTTTAGTTTTTAATTATGTTAAAGCCTGTTCGTCTTTATCTAATGGTGTAAATTTCTGCCTAAACAGAACCGTTCCATCCTGGTTCCGGCAAAATTGCAATTATAATTCGTTGGAAATTATACATTGAAACCCTTTAACAATTGGATAACCTTGAGGCAAATAGCGCATGAGCTTATTATTGTAAAACATAATGTATGGGCCAAATAGTTTTTACGAATATGAACACTCACAAACGTAGGCGCACTTATATTCAATGTAACGTCGAAGGGTTTGTTGGCTGTTTGTTTGTAAACGTAGATAAGGGGCTATTAGTAGCTCATGCTTAGTTATCTAGTCTCCTGATAATGTCCCTTTCAGCTTAGTGATTGCGTGAAAACGAGCGAAATTCTTGACTCTAAAATACATTTACCTACTCGTATAATGAATATTAAAGGCGTGAAGTTATAAAAACTGTGTATGTATTTTGAAACCGACTTTAAAAAAGGAGGAGGTTCTCAATTCGTCGAAACCTTTTTACAATTTATACCTATCGTTTTGGCGTCAAATTGTTACCTAACAACGGCACATAGTGCTAACGTTTTAATATTTCGCTTACCAATATGCTGGTATAGAATTGGAACAATGTTAGGTATACGGCTCAGCAACAGCAAGTGAGAATGATCTAAAAATAACAAAAATCAACTCTGAAGAATTGTCGTAGTTGATTTTGGCGCTAAACTCACAGCATAGCAACAGCGCAATGACAGGTTATTTATTGACATTTTCCCTTCTAACAATATGTTGATATACCTACCTTATTACTTTGTACCTACTATTATAATGTCCGGCTACTTACTTACTAAAGTGAGGTTCCTCATAATAACCCACACACCCTAAGGTTACTTATATATCTACTAAATTGAATAAATTGCTCACTATAAACTACCAATATTACTTAATTAATATATTTCTTTAATTAATATCATAAAGCACACAATTGTGGAGATGTAACAGCGTAAGTGAGTACTTACCCAGTCGATGGTACTCGACATGCTCGCTCTTCAACTCGCCCTCCTTGCCGGACTCCGCTGTAATACAACTAAGCGTTAGTTTACAGTCTACAAGAATTTAAATAGTGTTCATATTTTTATACTAAATCCGATTAGTTAAATATATTTAATACATGCCATACATACGAGTAGTTATAGTATCTACCTGTATACTATAGCGCTGGGGACTCGGTAGACCCGAAATCTGCGGTGTTTCTTAGATCGTACCAATGATGTTTAAAAAATGTAGCTATCTTTTGCGTTTCATTATTTTTGACTCGAAAAGGGGACAATTGTAATCTTGGGTAGTACAATTTGTGTCCGATTTGACATAAGTCTAGGTCAGTTCGGAATCAGAGCTCGGAAAACATTTCTCGTTCATTTTGTTAGCTTAAAACATATCAGTTTTTGACATTCATTTCGTTCTTACGATAGGTAAAGTAAATTACTATTCGATTTTGTTTTGATTACTCTACCAGTCTACGTGTGTAGCCTAGTCTATAGGTTGTACTTCGTACGTACCTACATCTGCATTTAACATTAAAAATGCCTAAGCACGTACTTATAAACTATTTTTGTGTTATGTATATTAATTAATTTAAAAACTTTCAACCATAAAACCTAAATGATGTTTCGTTTGCCGTTCTAAACAAAGCTTTAAACTATTCCCAAAAATTACTAGTACACTATGGTCTATGTACCTATACTAAGTACAGTAAACTTCGCTGCAACTAAGTTGAATCGTATATACAACTCATTAGGGCTAGGGTCGGGTTGCGGTTGGTAAGCGCACAATTTACTGGCGTCTACACTGTCCTAAATATAAAACGAAACTATTTTATTATGTAGGTACGAATAGTCATATAATGCTTATAAGCTCTTCTGGGGTATATATTTGCTCTCGTTTGTATATGGTAGGTATAGGTTGTAGACTAAACATATATTGATACTTTTTAAGAATCGATAGGTAGTTAAGTAGTAGTCTGTAGCAGGCGAATTATACATTTTTAATGTTGCTAAAATCCCAGTGGAACTCTACTGGGATTTTATATATCTACCAGTATTGTTTATATTTCAATTCGATACCTCAACCTAAAAATAATTAAAGTATAATATGTCATTAGCTGTCACGTGATTGGCAGATTATCCAGCAACCGTTCATAAAACTACTTTACCATATATGGTTAGTTATCGTGTTATTTGCTTGCGCCTCTCAATAAAATTTGCTGACCCGACCCGCACCCATGTCATCCCTTATCAGCTCCTTCAGAAACGCTTTCACCGATGTACTTGACGGCAAGAGTTTAAAGACACCTACTACTTTCTCATTTATTGTTTACGGTTCGAATGTATTCAACAGGATAAAAGAAATGGAAAAGTAATAAATTGATCCCTCGTTTATATTTGAATGAACTAATACTTATACTTATCACCCATTTGTTTTGGTATTAGTGTATTAATATTTAATTATATCAAATGTTCTTATAGATGCGCAGGTATTTTCTCTTATTTATTTGTATACTGCCAATTGATTAATAGGTATTGATCAACGCATATATTATTTAAATAGTTAGTTGTAACAGCTGTTGCGTGTAAAAACCTCTCTGTTTAAGCAAACTAATCCACATTTCACTTGAAATATGTACCTATACCTATAGGTAGGTAATTAGATACTAAGCGGTTCCAAAACATAGGCTTAACCAAACAACGTTATGATTAATGAAATCCGCCACCAACCCATTGTAATGTACACAAATTGTGTTTACATTTGGTCATTAACCCTCCTAAAACCAGCTTCGGAAAGTTCATAAATTCAATTTATTCAGGGATTGATTGAATCCGATATTGTTAAGCTATTGGTTGCCTTTACATTCGAGTTAATTGATGCCTCGTGTAACGCGTGCAAAGTTGCTGGTATACAGAGAATTAAGTCGATTTAACGCTTTCTAATCGTTAGAGATGCTTCTTTGAATCAGATTTACTGTGTTATTACTAATCAGTTATAAAACCTCAAACAAGATAATCACTTATGCAATCAGTGAGGAAGGCACAGAAGAATAGGTATAATTCTTTTATGAAGTAAAAAAAAAATTTTTTTTTGAGGGTCTCGTAGCTACTTGTCTGCCGCGCAGATTAGTCGATTTGCGAGGTTAAGCCGTGCTCGCCGCGGTCAGTCTTGTGATAGGTGACCGTTTTAACATGTCGAGAGTCGAGACCCCTCCGTTTTTCGGAAGGCACGTTAAGCCGTTGGTCCTGCGTCTGATCTCTCTCCGGTCGTGTCGGTATACCGTCCCATCGGACTATGAGAGTGAAGGAATAGGGAGTGCACCTGTGCTTGCGCGCATACTTGTGCACTGTAATATCTCCTGTGTAGTTGGCTGGTTTCAGATGAGATCGGCCGCCGTGACCGAAATTCGGTCAGGAGAGACCATTATTAGAAGTCTTAAAACTAATATTTTGCCAGTACATGTTGCACAGTATTGTTTAGACATTTTAATAAATACAGAAGCGACTATAGTTACAAACTGTTGATTTATATTCTTAAAACAAACGATATGGACATTTTTAATCTGTTATAAAATGTGCGTGTAGGTAGTCCTCCTGACATTTTTTAAAGTAACATAAATCAAGTGTAATCTCATATTTGATACAGATAAATAGCCCTGTTGGCCCGGTTTTTAACAGCTTGACGGCTGTAGATAAAGTTCAACACGTGGCCTTCCAGCCTTCATGAATATTTAGAACTAGCTGTGTGGCTTTGTCTTTTTAATGCAACGAATATAACAACTAAGTATTAAACGAATTATACATTAAATAGGTAATTGGTTTGTTATAGATAGCTATGTTGTAGGTAGGTACTTCAAGTTAAAGATAAAATAAAACTACCTACGTAAGCGCTTTCTAATTACCAAGTAGTATTTGGTTGATGTTTTAGCAAATAGGTAGCCAGGCCGGCACATTATAGCATACAAGCTTAGTAACATAAAACTACAATAATCTGAATTAAGGGTTCTATTTTTAAGAATAATAGGAAACTATAAAACTTTATGAATCAAATAAAGATGTTATCATAACAAAGGCAGGCAAGGCAAAACGGAAATAGAATAATATATTTTTATGATGAATTTATTTTCGCTCTAACCCAGTAGGTAATGAGAGTTGTTATTTTTTCTTTCGTAACAGCACAAGCCTAGCTCAAAACATTTCATTTCTGAACTAAGTGTGTATTCTATTACGGTCCTAAAACAGAAATGTAAATAGTATTGAATTGTTCAAGAACTTTATGAATAATGTGTATGTAGTAAAAGGTTAGGTACCATTGCATTCCAGATATACATCCCAGATATCACTTCAATAACACAGTTGCACCCAATGATACGTCAAAAAAGTACAGACATGTTACCAGCGCGTTCATTTTGAAGACTCAAAAAGGGGACAATTGTAGTCTTGGGTTGTACAATTGTTGTCCGATTCGACATAAGACTAGTACAGTTCAGACTAAAATTTTAAACACTGTTCTCGTTCATTTTGTTAGCACATGACTATATATACTATAGGTACTTTTTGACATATCATTGGTTGTATCTATTTACATAGGTAGGTAGATATACCGTCAAATAGAAGCATCCTTTTACAAGCCTTTTCAATTTCGTTTCCATTTTCATTGTTTACGTGTGCCTATTATTAATTCAGTCGGTATTGAAACCTGATTCAGTAGGCCAAGTTATTTTTAACTCCATACCGATTTGGATTGTTATTTACGATTGTTTGAAACTAAGGCTGAAGCGGTCTATAAATACAGCGGAGTTTATTATTGAAGTAGAAGTGTAGATCAAAGATAGGATTTCATTCATGACTTGTTTTATACGTTCAATTTCAGTTACTGTTGGCCTATAATAATCATTTTGAAGAGTGTAATATAGGTCGTTTGTAAACCGTGTGTGGCCAAATGTTTTGTGAATGTTATCTATTACCTAGTGATTCTATTTAGCTACCCAAGTAACGTTAGGTATAATATTACGTATGTTACCTACTACTCTTACAGCCTTGGGCTTTAGGTTCGATTTAGTAATACCTATCATTATGTCACTTTGTGTTATTCTAACATAAAATAATTGCGAGCTTAGATAAGACAGCTACATTCAAGACATTGGTGGCAGAACGCGGTGCATAAGCAGCTTAAACGGCTTATCTTTCACTCTACACTACTTACCCTCTGGGAAACAGGCGTGACTTTAGGTATGTATGTACTCATCACATTCTCAAATTTATTACAAGGGCTGTCAACCCAAACTTGCTGATTAACCATGACCAAAGAGTTTGAGTTGCTTAAGTAACTCTAAGTGATGTATATTACGTACCTACATGGCAATAAAATTGTTACATCTTATTGTTGTTAGATAGGTATACCTATTACTTTGGTCATATTATATATTTATGTCCCCGCTTACGTAAAGCCTATTTTTATATAAACCTGTTCTAATTTCCACTGCTGGGTAAAGGCCTTTGCCTTATTTTTTATTATAACTCTTTTATAAATACTTCGCTAACAATTTCGTAACTTACTCTAAACATTCCCATTGTGAAATTAATAAAAGTCGCTTCAAAAACGTTTGAAACACCCGACGATCGAGCACTTAAATATCTAGGGTTGACGGAATTTCACGCACGCATACCATGAATGAGGTATTTCAAATTACACGGTTGACATCACACATTTCACATTCTTATCTGAGTTAAATCTTTTCTATTAGCCGTAAAATTTTCTTTGACGTTACTTTCGCTGTAGTAGGTATAATGTAGGCATTTATTTATCAAGACAAACAAAGGATAGCGTCTGGATATATATGAGTACCTACAGTAGGATTTGATAGTATGGAAAACTATATTTTATTATTAATTGAGTGAAAATATAAAAATTGCCATTTTTTCTACCTTTACAAATAATTACTTCTGTATTCCCTGAAGGGGTAGGCTGCGGCGTGCTGATTCGCCGCATTTCAGGACTAGCAATTAAACATTAAGGTTGTTTTCATTGGACCTAAACATCGTCCTGCAAGTAATCTTGGAATCACGTTTTCAATCTTGGGAACAAGGGACCGAAGGAGCGGTAAGAGATGTTAGTTTTTGATATTCATATCGTTTTTCTTTTCATTCTACTTCTTGGATACTAGAAAGCTCAAATCTTTGTAGTTTCAATTAAATTATAGGAATCCTAAAATAATAGACGGAGATGATCTCTATCGTTGTTCTTTTGTTTCACATTTAAGAGTTTTAAACGTATGCACGAAATTACTCTCTGTTATGTAAAGTCTGATATAATGTGGAGAAGAAAAAATAAATCGGATATCAACTGAATACTGAGATGTTATTTAGCAAAATCCCAGTATGGATTTGCGTTTCTAACAAAGAAACTCTACCTTATAAAATTAGTATACTGTGTGTGTGTGTATGTACTCATACCTAAAAACTGCTTTACAATAAAGTGAACTCTATTCTACTATACTTACTTCAAAAGTAGGTCAGAACTTCCACGTATAGGTAAAAGCATTCCTGCATAGCGCCAAAATACTTAGGTACATTAAATATGAATAATATTCCCAGTATCACGGTAAGTTTTCCGGTAGTATGAAAGTTATGGATAGATAGAAATCTGTACTAGTATTTCCACTCGTTTTAACTTAATTTTACAAAATTGTGGCAGATTCACAAAAGTAATAATTAAAGTGATTTTGGATAGGAACACAGAAATGCTTCCCCCCCTCACGGAATAGATGCTGTGAAAATCTACATAGCAAAAACTTCGGATACGAATATTGCGCGCGTGGAGGAGTGTGAGATTCGGCATAATTAAAGTTTAAGTATATGGAGAAGTACAGAAAGCAATTTTGGCCATAGGTTGAGCTCTAGTATAGCTTTGCTGATACAACAAACAACAGACATTTCAACGTCTATAACAACCTTTATATCAGACATCTATAACAAAACAAACCACCTCTAGATACATATAAGCCAAAAATTTCAAATTTTTGAGGGAAAAAAAACATAATTAATATAATATTAACTTTAAGACATCGAAAATTTGAAACCTTTCAACACTTTAATCTAACAAAATTATACAGATAATTGACAACTTATAGCCGCCCCAATAATTTTTTGCCAATACCTACAGATTTTAGGCTCAATGACCCGAAAAGGGTACGAAAGTAAGTTTGGAGGCACGTGATCCAAATGGGTGAAAGATTGGAATAACAGCTCTCGCGTGAATAAATTAATTTCGTACACAAAACATATGTATAATTATTTACCTACTTGATTAATTACACGCTCCTGTTATTATGTATATAGACCTTCCTTTTGTCTTATTACACGACTACCCAAAAAAGGAGTGTAATTACGTTTAGAATTAAACATGTACATGTACCTAATGGTGTAAATATGGTTGAAGATTATGCTGCTCTCGCATCATTTTGTTTGGTCACAAGAAGTGCTCAATCTACGCGAGGCGCCGTAATTATTGTTCTTAATTCACATCAAAATCTCCAGTCTGAACAAGTTACACCACGATAAGTACCTAATGCTGCGCGGTTAGACAAGTTAAACTTAATAAAGTATCTTCGTCTACTGCTATAGTTAAGCCATGTGTTGATAGGATTTGATTAACCAATAACTTTAACGTGACAAAAAAACTTAACAAAATCTAATTTCTTAGAATGCAGGTAATAGGGACCGCATTCTGGATAGCCGGTTCTTGGTTTGGTACTTCTTAAATGTTACAATCTTGTTGAAGATGTCCAACATGTTTCCAATCATACCAACCTCATTGTTCGACTTAAGAAGTACGAATACAAGTTCTAACATGCAACAGGTATCAAACCTCGGTAAAGGTTACTAATCATAATAGTATAGATAGGTACATAATATCTATAAATGAAAGGAATGTACCATCGTACCTATACAATAACACGTACACACACACTCAAGTAATAAGGTCGGTGAGGTATTTACTTGCTAATGCTATAGTTATCCTCATGCTTGGTTGCACCATAATAGTGGTTAAAGTTATGGTTTATGTCAAATTTGACGATAACAGTAACGCTGACTTTAACATTGACTGTGGATTGGGTTGCACCATCGTATTCCTTGGTTTAGTTAAAGTTATCAGTGTGCTAGTGAAATGAGATCTTATTTACCCCAAATCATGGGCGAAAAACATTTTTAAATATGGCAATACTAGTAATATTAATTCTTGAAGCATGGACATGATAATATGTTTATGCTTTTAAACGCTATTTCGGATTGGAGATTATAATACAATTGACGCATCTGACAGCTAGTTAACTTTTACAATAGCTTTAACCAGCGAAGTTTGGGCGGTTACGGTTACTGTTAAAGTTATGACGTCAACTAACAAATTGTCTAATGGTGCAATTCATTTATTGCCTACCCGTTATTTTAACATGTTTGTTAATGTTAAAGTAAGTTGGTGCAACCCAGCAGAGTTAGAGTCATAACGTTAAAACAGCACTTTGTGCTTAAGACTCATCTTTTATGAAAAGGCAATGTCATGAGTTAATTGATTTAATTACTAAACAAATTCAATTTAAGAAAATACGTTAAAAGTCAAGTCACGAAAAAATACTGTTAATTATTTATGCGAGATCGCCGACTCGAAAAGGTCAGAGGTCGTTTTACTCTCCTTGTAACCTATTATGGATATACATAAGCTTCACCAGAAACGAGATTAATGAGAATCCGGATGAAAAAATAATTTATGCCATGCCATGCATTGGCATATTTTAGTACTTTTACATCGGTCTCCTCACGATTATTCAGATCACTGCGAGCTCCCTATACTGCCCTCGTAGTGGCAAATGCAGTAATCGACATTTTTTCGATTTTCCGTTTTTGTCAAAAATGAAATCTGGACACTTTCAGCTACATGTAGAATTTTTTTTTTTTGACTACAGGAACATGGTGAAATAACAAGGAACAATGCAGTATTTCCTCTGAAATCTGATATTGTTAGTTTAAATGCAGCAATGATCACAAACTAGATTAAAATGCAGTAATCACGTATTTAGTACCAAGTTAGAATGCAGTATTCGTCTAAATACTAGTAAGAAACGCAGTACTCACATTTTGGCTGCATTTTAATTTAGTACATTCGTATATTTGGTTATACACTGTTTTCTAAGGTGTAATGCAGTATTGGTTTATACTGCGATTGAACCTAGTATTATAAAACAAAATATTTAAAATTGCTGCGTTGGCGCATACTGCGTTTTACATTATTTTAGTTAAGCAACACACTATTTTTATTATTCCATGACGCAACATTAAGCCTGGTTTTTATTACCTATAAAATAAAATATTTTCATAATATCCATGTTTTTTCCTTTTTTCCTATTGTATATGTTTAAATAATAGGACACAACTTATTACACTGCATTATGTCTATTATTTTAGTTGTATTCAATTATTAGCTTTGCTAATGCTAAATGCAGTTAACGTGTTTCCTAGAAACAAATGCAGTAACAATCACGAGTTCTGCATTTTACTGCACTACTTTGATATATTTGTAAGTAGTGACACAAGGTTTAAATGCAGTATTCAACATTGTAAAGAGCTACATAAGAAAAAATAATGTAAAAACGAAACTAAATAATAATTTGTATTTTTTGCTCTTTTTCTGTATCAAAACATATGAGTTTTTTAATCAGTTTTAGTAGAGATACAAAAAAAACACTTAGCCGCGTTTTTCTCGAAACCGCCATTTTGCAAGTACTGCATTTACTATTACGACGGCAGTATATATCCGCACAAAAGAGTACTTGAATATAACAAAAATATCTTGCAAAACTAAATTATCTACATATATCAACGTGACTAAATTGAAAATAAGTTTTCGCTTGCACACGTGCGCTAATAAAATGAGTTTTAGATCCGATCTAGTTTACGTAATGCCTTTTTAATGAGCTACCTAACATTAATCACGTTCTTGTTTTGCTTAAAAAAGTTAGCTGTGCAAGAACCCTCAAGTCTTGTATCTTAAAATATTTTTGTTTAGGATTAGGAGCTTCTTGATGTTTTTTTTTGTGCCTATAAAATTATACTGTGGCCCAATCTCAATTGATTGGGCCACAGTATAATTTTATATTTTTTTTTTAAAACGTCACCCCATGCTGGGTATTTCTCCTGTATTGTAGGTGTGTTTCACAAACATGTATTATCACATACACAAACACGCGCGACAAATATCTGCAAATTGCACAAATTTTTGTCCCGTGCGGGAATCGAACCCGCAACCTGTAGCGCTGCAGTAGTCCAATCACTTAGCCACTGCACCAATCTGGTCGTCAGATGTATAATATTCAAATAGAGTTACATAAATAATTATTAATAGAATTCCTATTCGTGCAAAGCCTTTCAAAAACATTTATTTAAAAATTAACTATCCAGGCTAAAAACATAATTATGAAAACTGAGTATCTATGTGAAAATTAATTAAAAATAAATACTTACCAACTTTGAGTTTTTCTAGTTGCTCTACGGGTAGGTCCTGAAACAAAGGTCAGAATTCGTTTTAATGAGTTTAGTGTAATAAATTGCAATTTATTTTTGTAATTATAAAGTATCTAAGTCAAACATAATAATATATATTTTTTTACGATTTATATTATACTCGTATAACAAGCAAATACTTATAGAAATAAATGCATGCTTCATTCATTCACCTTGTCATTCGGAATTTTTCGATTCAAAAAGTACATCAGTGGCATACTGCTTTAACTGCAGTTGTACTCTACGTTTTGTAATCAAGAATGCTGAAGATGTTGTCTTTATATAACGATATGTACAAATGTATGTATAGAGCTAAACTAAGCGAAAACTTTATATTTCTTTTCTTTAACGTTGCCTATTTAAGTTTTGATTTAAAGCTAATCAAATGTACTAAAGAGAATTGTGTTATCATGTATTCATTTGGTAAAGGCAAACTAAACGTAGTATATTTCAATTTTAATTTAAAGAAAGTGCATTAGTATATCCTTTATTCATGAGCTCGGATGCACGTAAATGCAATACGATTTATGTAAAGAAGCACATAAATATTAGGAATAAGAGGCTCAAACCTTTCATACAACCCTATCTTTTCATACGTCCTAAGTTCAATGAACTCAGGGTAAATATTTCCAGATACAAACCTTTGTCAACCCCAGCTGTCTAAACTGACCTTACACACCCCAGTCAAGTAACAGAGCGGTTGATATTTTAACAAATAGTATTTTAGGAATTTATAGTACCTAAATATTTATAAAAGAACTTTAGGTTTTACCAACGTGTAAAATGCGATTGGACAGCCCTGTTAAATATATCTTTATATTAGAACCAACTGACCCGGCGAATTTCGTACCGCCTTCTCACCGTTTATACCTTCGCTGGACTTCCACAAATATTTCAAGACTAAAATTAGCGAAATCGGTCCAGCCGTTCTCGAGATTTAACGAGACTAACAAACAGCAATTCATTTATTTATATATAGATTAAAATTGTATGTACTTTACTTCTTTGTAGAAACAGTTGTGATGGTTGACGTTACGAAGTTTACAAATTTATTTGTAAGGCCACATTATAGTACCTCGTAGATTTATATCGAAAAAGGCGTTTAAACTAGTTAATCTAGCTCGAATAAACAAATGTCTTTCAGGTATCTACATACTTAGTTGTCTACACCGTTCACCATTTCACTTCATAAGTTCTTAAGCCAATGAATAATGGAAATCAATCTTAACTTTCTTGATAAAACTTATATAAAATTGTCAGCATTTTCAGTTGAAAGAATTCAGTTGGATTACAATCTTAACATGTAATATAATTTATAGTATCTAGTTTTTGAAGTAAGTCTAAAAGGGAAACACGTGTGCGCTACGAGATTGCTACGATGTGACATCGTATAAATTCTCTTTACTAGCGAAATTATGGTCGCAATTTAATACACAGCACATTACAGAATAAACGTAACATTTAGAAGTAGCTAAGCAAAAAGATGAATTAAGTATAAATTAGTATATTAACTACCTTTCACTAATTTTCGAACTATGAATATATTATTTTTGGTTCTGACTAGTCGACAAACTTATTGGTCGACCGAAATTAAATTGTGCCTCAGGATAAACTGAGACAAAGTAAGAAAAGACAATATCTTTGTTCCTATTTTATCTGACCTTGTCCAGTGAAGGACAATGGCCACGCAACATGTGTTCGGATTCTTTCAAGGTTGGCTGTCAATCGACCGTGTAGATAAAGCTATTTTCTGCCTGCGATCTAACTAACCGTATGAATCTCCCATGATCACCGCAATGAAATTAGTACCCGGATAAAAGTGTGGTGATTATTTCATATGAAGTGCAGACCACCTTCATCCGTAGGTATGTGATCTTGCTAAAAGCACTGACGCTATTGAATCTCGCTGCGTGTAACCGAAAGCCGATTTCAAGTAAAGGACTAAAGCCGGTAATCACCGAATTTGAATGAAAGCCTAGATAAGACAGTGTGGTATCTCTCTTAGTATTCTATAATCTACAACTGCCCTACGATATTAAGCTACCAAGTATGCACTTCGTTTTAATGCTATGGCTCATTGTAAATGGCACGTACTGATGTTAAATGTTTTATTTTCTGAGTACCCAATATTCTTCTACTACATTTTTTTACATACGATTCAATTTGGTATCTTGTTTAAATAGCATCCCAATTTTCAAGAGAACTGAAATTAACGTTGGTAAACTACGAGTGCATGTATAATATTATAGTAACATGCAACGTATCTTCTTGTGAATGTACTCAATTTTAAAGACAATATTGTCTTAAAGAAAATGAATCTGTTAGGTACTCAAGACATAATTGCTAAAGGATCCAATGTTTATGCATGTCTATCGCAATTCCCTTCACAAAGATATGTGTCTAAAACAATATTTCTGGCTTAGAAATATAATACGCCATTAAATACATAAATAATATATACGCATGACAATCCCATAAACCTCTGTAACATAATGTCTCGTAATTGCAGAATGATGTTTATTGCTTGGTAAATGGAATAAATTCCATATCATAACATAGCAATAAATATTGTTTTACGTCACCTCCGTACAAGGGGTCTCATTGAAGTAGTGGTTCTATTAAATGCGTTGCTAGGCAAACAATCTTCAGGGATACTAGTTGAGTTACTTAGTTACAGTTTTCGTTGGCTGCCTTGTTAGTATAGTGGTCACAAAGTGCGACTACTGAGCGTGGGGTCCTGGGTTCGGGCCCGGGGACGGGAAAAGATTTATTCTATTTCTCAGTAAAAAGTCATAACTGGCGAAATTTAGGTTTTGTGGGTATGTGGTTCACTTGGGCATAAGTGTATAGCATACCCACAAAACCTATATTTTCGGGTATAAAAAAATCATTTCCATGATGTTAAAATAAAATAAGATAAATATTTGCGAAGGGCAAACGTAAACACCAAAATATCCCTCACAAAATTACCTAATATAATCTTATTTGCATACTGCCAGAATCGCTGCCTTGAATACTAAAGATCTCCGCTATTTATAAAACGCTATTACTTGGTCATTACTTGAAGGTCTCTGATGTACCTATCTCTACTTAGCAAATACATTATAATCATACATCATTAAAAAATACTAAGGTCAATCGCTTTCGGAATCTAGGATTTTCTTTTCTTTAAACTGTATTCCAATTAGGTATTTATTTTAACATTTTTAAATATATTTTAACAATTACTTATGTTACTTTAAAATAGATTATGACGCTTTTTAGAGGACGGTATTAAATCGCTCGGAAGTCGGGCCATCGCGGCCCGTGATGCGGTGTCTATCCCTTGGTATTAGCATATTGGTAATTTGTCCTAAATCAGCATAGTCCTAATCCAAAATATTTACTTTACAATGTTTATTCGCTAGGTTTCACATTTTCAGCATTAATGCAAATTGCAAGAAGGCCGAGATGATACCGAAGTATATAGTAGTAGATAGTTGGCCTTTGTGCTCAACTGCCATATTTTGTTATCATGCCCCATTAGGATCATGTTGTTTATAAAAAATATAAAGAAGCACAAATCTAAGGTTCAATAAATCAAACTGTGTCACAACAAAATCAAGGGAATTATGTAAATCTTACGCATTACACACGACTTTGTGGGAGCTTTAAGTATTAGATTAGGGCGCGAGGTTTCTGGTTCCTTTGCGAGTCCCATTTAAACAATCTTGTATTTCAAGAGCTTAAGATTCCAATTGAGAGGTTTGAAGATGCCAATTCTTTATTCGTTTACTTTAATCCCACTTTATAGGCACCCGCTTTAAATTTCAATGAACTGTAATATATTCTAGATTGATTTCTGGCCAGATTGAAGTTACTGGGGGTTTGAGTTAAGAATGCTATTCTCTTTTGTCGCCAGGAAAGCAAGTTACATTCCAAACCTGGTGTTGTCAAGTAGCTTTAGGTTTATCGCCTATTACATGGAACACACGCCGGTATATCCTGAAAAGGCAGGCCGAGGTGAATAGTATACCCACGTTTCGCAAGTTAGATATATTATGGGCCCCATGATAAGCGGTTAAATATGTAGGTCTGTGTGTAAATATATTAATTTTGCTGTACAGACTCTAATATTTTAATTAAGTAGTCTTCCGGTTAACAGTTTCTCTCCGGTTCACGAACGTTGTTAACTAAGTATAGAACCTACCTTTTAAGTTCATACTGAAAGGCTATATTATACAGACGTAGTGTGCAAGTTTTTTTTTTAATTTAGAAATATTTATGTATACCCAATTAGAAATCAAGAAGCAGATATTTTCTACAAAGTCTTTTGTTAAGTAGGATGAATGTTATCGAGACAGATTTAAATATTATTTTTGTTTGAAAACGATGCTCGACATACAATGATTTACGTTTCAAAACTCTCACCGTTTTGTTTTCAGCGTAACAAATTTTAAATCTTTTAATATTCATATTAAGCTCAGATTTTCATTTAACGCTTTCAAATATTTCGAGAATATAGTACTTAGGAAACAACGTGACTACTATACAATACACCTTTACCTTTCAAGGTTGTTTGAAGGATGTAGGGAATTCAAATTCAAAATTCTCTATAGTGAACTAACAAAATTTGTTTTACTTCTCCCACTTCTGTTAATAAATATATCGAAATTACTACTTTGCAAAAAGCTATCGTAATGGTTTCTAAGCTAATCATTATTTACTATACATAGGCTCACGCACAGATGAGAAAATGCAATTACGAAAAACAAAGGTAGGCGTAATTAATGTCGTTCTTTATTCCTGAGAGGATTACCGTGTTTTGTTTAATCTGTCAGAAGCTCCGAAAATATGAATTTATTTTTAACACGATTCGATTTAAAAGGCTTGGGTAGATATCGAAAGTGACAGTAGTAACTTTACAAATGTCTAATATTCGCATCAGTTCTTTATGCGTACACTTTATTATGTCCGATTTTCATGAAATTTCAAGCAATCCAACAATCGTAAAATCGTCGTCTTTTCAGGTTTACGAGTTTCTTATTGAAACGACAAAGTACAACGACACAGTCTTAATAATGAGTAAATAGTATACTGACAACGTATTCGTACATATTAACATATAGATAACTAAACATACACTCGGTTAAATTGCCCTCTCAAGTGCTATTAGCGTTTGTCGCACAAAAGATTGCACTCAATGCAGTCCGCATTCAATTCTAAGAGTCCTGAGGGTTCTCCATGCATTATGAAGTGAACGCGTTGTTAAGGTTCTCTAGCATAAGTCTGATATAAATACACTTTTGTGATTTGAAACAATTTTGGAACATAGCTGCACAGGTATACGATTTTTTTTTTCGTATTACACAACACCTATCTAAGAGTATTTATAAAAAATGCAGATTTTAGAAAGAAAAATCTCTCTAGCTATAAATATGCGACTGTTACTTGACTCATGACAAGGTTCTTTGTTAGATACATTATGAGACAATCACAGAAAACATGTATGGATTAATTAAGCCCATAGAAAAATGTCTTTCAGGAAGACAATTTTCTGTTGCATGGCGATATTATTTCTGTTACTTACCGATTTAGCTTCCAGACCGTCATGCCCTGAAACAAGGATAAAATGTATTTAATATTTTGCAATTAAGTTACATAATGCACACAAACACCTCAAAACAATAATGATAGACATCTCACTTAATGCTAAACTAGTACCAAAAACAAATTGAATGGTTGTACTTAATTTGTAAGATGTTCATATAAAACGAAGCTAAAAGAAAGTAAAACAAAACACCCGAGTTTTAAATATACAAAACATAAACAATTGGTGCGGAAAATGACGTGGGAGGATAGATAAACTCGAAAATCATAGACATGGAAACACGATCTTTACTGAAAGGTCAAGAGAAGCCGTTAGATGCAAGCAAGAGCAACCCGATACTCTTTCCGAGACGTATGCGAAGCTTGAAGATTGTTTATAAGAACCACAGAATTGTTTTTTTAATACGATGTTCAATTCAATTTAATAAACAGGTGTAGTAATAAATAGATATATTAAAATACTAGCACAGTTGGAAAAAAATATCTGTCCAAGATAACACGTTTCAACTTCTTATAGGTAATTTAATTAACAATGTTCATTGATTAAATTAATTATACCTGTCACTGTAATTTGCATGTAAAAAAATAGAAGATGGTTTAAGAAAAAATGGTTTAAGAGGTCTTTAAGTTAAGAGAGGTATTACTATCATTTAAGACTAACAACAACCTGTTTTCTTTTCGATAATTGTGTTTACTTAATGTATTAAGTTGTTGAGTCTATAAATATGGCATTTGTTTTGATGCGTGAACGTTTTCCAGCACACTGAGCCTGTGAGTCCCCTGTTTTCAGTCCACTGCGCATTCGCCACGTAAGCTTTGATCGTACACGCGAAACTAACTTTCAAATAGTTTGATAATACACGATTAATTTATTCATGGGTTATTTTATCGCAACTTTAAGTGCTCACTTAAAACTACTTTTAGATACATTTTGGGTATGACGAGATAATATCTTTTCTATAATCTGCGTTTTTGAATTTAGGTTAACTGCGTAGTACTTATATAACATATTTAAAGGTTACCCTCAAAACGATAAAATTAAGTAACTTTGAGTTTTAAGAGACCTCGAAATATGCCAAATTGTGCAAATTAGAATGTCAAGTCTTTATGAGTTGCTATTGAGTACGCGTGTAGCTCTTCAACTGAAGCACACTGATGTCCCAGTGATAAACGTTGAAAACACCATACATAATATTATATGAACGTCATAAATATTGATTTTATGTAGCGTAGAAACTAAGTGTCAAGTATATTCCAAGCTGATGTCAACATTATCAGCGTTTCCATTGTACAGCATATTAGGCAGGTATCGTTAGGGACTCGAAGACTATTTTTAGGAGTCCAATCGAATGTGGAGAAAATGAACGATACTTTTCCCCCAAAATGGCTATAAAGTTGGTCTCAGATTAAAGGTGTATTTTGTGAGATCACCGAACCCTATACGAGGTGCTATGTTGTACTGAGTCTTACACCCACCTACGACTTTATTATGATGTATGAAACAAAGAACTGCTCTCAAATATTCTTATTTTCGAAAACTACATTGTGTTTACTAAGGGCTCTTAACTGTCTTCAGCGCCGGTTGAATCCGTTTAGCTGTTAAGCTGCTGAGTAAGTCATTTCTTCACGACTCTATACTTTCATTACCATAAATATGCATTATATTTGATAAGTTTTTTACGTATGTGACATTTTAGAAATAAAAAAAACCTCGCGTATTTCGGTGACCTATATTTTTGTGTTTACTGTTTACCCAAATGCCTTGTATCGACATTCAAGCGATGCCTCGTGGCTGTAATCTTCGGCGTGGGCGTTCTTATTATGTTCCACGTCAGTCTGCGTAATCTACTTACCGCAGCGACAACGACGGAATAATGTCGGGTGCCTTACGGGTGACCGTGCTAAAAGCTAAGAGATTTTATTTATTAGATGTTTCTAGTTGTAATTGTGAAAGTGTTTTGCCCTTTTGTTTTGTATTAAGGAGAGATTTCAGCTATAAGACCACTTCATAATATAAGTAGGTACCTATTAGTAAAACCATGCTCCCGGGTGAAACCTTTTTGTTAAGTCATTTTACATTACATATAGGACAAAATATGTGGGAAACCCAAGCCAAGAATGTGGAACATCTAGAAAATATTTCCTTACCTATTGTATTAGTAGTTTACATAAAGAATTATAGACTATGAAAGACTTCGTCCGGATATTCGATTTGGAATTTCTAATCTACGACGACAAGTTACGCTTATCGGTATAACAAATGTGTTTTCCTAGAGACCATGTCTTTGTTAATAATCTGAAACCACACGAGACGTGTGGTTTCGAGATTTGCAGTAGGACGATAGGCCATTGTCCTACTGCAAATCTCGCACAACACACAGGAGTTAACTTGAATGGGCTTGACATGTGACCCGTGGTGCACACCGACTGAGTTTAGTACCAAAACAACAGACAATCGAGTGGTCTTCTAACAATACTGAACAGCACTGCGCTAGACGACGACGTAGATGTTAGTATGACCGTGACACCGGCTTCGTTCAATACATGAATTGTATATAGAGAGTAGTCGTATATAAATTAACACTATTAACCCTCAAGCTAGTCTAGATTTAAGAAATTTAGTCAATATCAGTATGCGCAAACATAATTGGAACAAGGATAATAGCGATGTGTTTGCACCGCAATTAACTCAAGTATTCTGCGTATTCGTATTCGTTAAGAGGGGTAAATAAATCCTTATTATGTGTCGGAAAAAAATTGTGGTGCTGTGCTTTACTGTAATAAGAAAAAAAATGTGTTCCAAAGAAGTTACAATATTACAACCATTTAATTAGTAATTAATCATCATCATTTTAACCCGGTATCACCCACTGCTGGGTATAGGCACAGGTATAGGCCTCCCTTTTTCTCTGCCAATCCTCTCTATGTTGAGCGTCTCTTGTCCAGGTGTTCGTAGCGAATTTATTTATGTCGTCAACCCAACGTGCTTTTGGCCGTCCTTGGCTTATTTGACCCAACCTTGGAAGAAGAATGAAGTGCTTTGACCGAATGGTGGCCATTCGGTCAAAGCCTTACTTCATCGGCCATCTTCCCGTCTAACGAGGTGTCCTGCCCAACTCCATTTAAGACGTGCTACCCTATCACCTACATCGCAGACTTTCATCCGACGACGGTGGATTTCAGTGTTACGCACTCGATCTAATATGTTTATGAAGAGGCTCGCTCCATGGCCCGCTGAGTAACTATTATACGGTGCACGTTCCTTCTTTGTGAGCGCCCATGTCTCGGCACCGAAAGTCATTGTGGGCAGGTCACACTGATTAAAAAGGCGGGTTTTAAGGCACTGGGGAATCTGGGAAAACTGAATCTGC
Source organism: Abrostola tripartita (assembly GCA_905340225.1). Taxonomy (NCBI): domain Eukaryota; kingdom Metazoa; phylum Arthropoda; class Insecta; order Lepidoptera; family Noctuidae; genus Abrostola; species Abrostola tripartita. The sequence continues at coordinate 7,870,952 of HG996494.1, forward strand.
AATTGATAAAATCTCACATTTACTACTTATATTTGCTACTTACTATTAATAAGTTGGGTGTTAACAAGAATTAAGATCTAATAAGTAGATACAGTATACCTTAATTAAACAAGTTTCAAAAATTGTAACACCTGCTTCCAGGGCAAAACTGTTTATCCTAAACTTAGTTTTGTAACTCAATTAACCTTACGATGAGAAAGGACGGAATCCTCCGGTGAGGTAAAATGACTAGACATTGGTTTAAAATTAGGAGCAATGGTTATAATAATGTTTTATGCTCACTTTCTAAATAAGTCGCTGCTAGACTAACAGAGTTAGTGTCAGACACAAACGTTGAAACACAATCCGTTAATTCAATTCTACCGGAGTAGAATTTATGCTTACAACAGTATCTAGAGAATAGAATTCTGAATCCCGTTTCGACTGAAGCTTTTCAAGTATGTAGATTACATTTTTAATTACATTAAATCTACTACTCGGTTTGCTTGTAAATCGAGTATGATTATATAAATAACATTTAATCTTTACACGTATAAAGAACAAAGCTATGAATATGAAAACACCATTTCAGATTCTGTTCATTGAGTTGCGTAATATGATTTTTGCCTATCGGTAATCGGATCTTGAAAAGTAAATTTAGACACGTGTAAGTGTAAGATGTACGTACAATCTATATATTGTACGTAAGTCACCCTGACTTTTAGAAACACTGACAAGCATACTTGTAATCTGGTTTGTTTTAATGAAATCCAAAACCAATATTAACATCTTCTCAACATGACATGTGTGAAGCCGTTGTCTGCTAGTTCTTCAGTAGAATTCCTAAGTAGGTTTAACAGTTAACTTTGTACCCATTACATCAAATTATTATTGATAGACACTTAGTCCGTGGTCCTTCGATACCCGTGCCTTACAAATACAAGATTAACGTAATCGACATCAATCATAAAAACTTTGGGAACGAATAACGATCCCAAAATTTTATCCTTGCGTCTTATCGCAAAATAACAATACGTCTCCATTGCCTTACATAGAATTTTATGACATAAAGATATAGAGAAAAGTTTCGGAAGCATTATGTGGTGTTTGGTACACTTCAACTGGTTTTATACGAGACAACTGTCTATAAACGAGCAACAACGTCACTGAATCAAAATCAGGCTTTATAAATAGCTACTGTATTATTCACAGTTTAAACTAAAAATAACCAAATTCTATTGGATGGCTTTATGCACCGTGTAGATAATATTTTGAAGAGTTTCAAGTATGTGAAATATCGATATATAATATATATATGAATTTAAATGTGTATATGTATAATTGTAATATGTTGTAAATAAATCATAAATGCAAATTAAAATGTAAAATATCACCTTTAAAATATCAAACGTTGGTAAAGTTTCTATGTAGAAAATTGTAATGTAGAGATTGCTCTACATAACAGAATTTTAACGCAGAATTAATAACCAGATTGCGGCACGGCGCGCGGCGCCACATCATTTCCGGAGCGAAGCGCTTTTCATACAAAAGAACCACAATAGATATAGAAACGGCTTCAAGGAATAACAAGCAATAATAATAATTTCAATGTGGAAATGTAGAATATACACACATTTTGAATATGTAGATCAAAATGGCTTTTAATTGAAACTCTATGACGAAGTATCTATCTTTATATATATCTGAGAACTGCTCATAAAATGAAAAGATCGTACAAATAGAAAAAGTCTCGTTAAGTGAGCGTGGGAATATACTCTCAAAAATACTTAGTATTTTTGACAGTATATTCCCACGTTAGTTACAAAGGACATTTTATTCGGTTTCACTAATTCCTGTGTGGGTGGACAACAGTAAATTCATTACGCTGTTGTAGAGCTTTGAGGCTCGAAACTCAAAGAACTTGCCACAAAATATTAAAAGCTTTACTTCTATCTACTTTATGGAAGTACGTTTTCAGTTACATTTTGTTTTCTTTAAAGGTGGTGAAGGTACTATGTCATATATTTACTATGTCACAATCTACAAGTTTTGTCTTTATATAGTTTTTTTTTGTTGTGATAGGTTTTATTTCTTAACGGTTAGAAGTTTCAGTCTCGATAAACAAACCACTAAAATACAATTGTTTTTTCTCACTTATTGTAATACAATAGAGCATTAATAAATTAATACGGTGACTTATGATAAAGCTGACATAGCAAAAGCATGTTCACATTTCTCATATCTCATTCATTTTACATTTATGAACAGGCATAAAAGATGAATGTACAACACAGATGAATTCTTAAAATAAAAGGGTTTTGTCGGTACATTTGTAGTAATGTCTAGTGATGAAGGTAACATCCTTTTGATAAAATAAACAACAGGTTTGCCCGGTCTTATCTCGATTTATAAAGGAAAAATACAGTTACAGCCGCGTTTCATTTTCCTCTGTCAAATAAATTCGGTAACGAACCCATAACCTTAACGTAACCACGTTAAAAAATCTGCTGAAGATTTTTTAACGTAGTTCGTCTCTTAATGCCTACTGTTACTTTCGCTACCTTCTGTTTCGTTGTAGTTAGGAAATGGTTATAATTCATTATGTCTAGGTATTTACTTTAATCACTAATATTAACCTGAATCATATTGAAATAAAACTATTTTTACTATAATAACTTTCGTGAGTGTTATCCGAAATGAGCCGAAAGTTCGGCTCGCGTCACTGCCGCGTAACCAGCTCATAAATAAGGGCTCCGTTCGGGTTCGAAACTAGTCGGGCATTCCCGAATACACACGTGAGTATAACCGGAATATGTAGTAAATAAAATTACTTTTATGGATTTTAGCTGCGGGAAATTGAAGTTGAAAACTGCATTTCGTTACTACGTCTTCATTGTTGATGAGTTTACCTAATCTAATCGCACTAGAGAAGACTAGACTAGATTTTCGATAGCATAAATAGGAAAACAAAAAACCATACCTAGTAGCGGAAAGAGTTTTAGTAGATCTATTATTATTTATGTGAAAACTGTACATAGCCAATACATACATATGATACGTCAATAAAATATGGTCTCGATATTAATAATCCCTATTGTATCAGGGTTGGCAAAATGAAACATTGATTTTTGTCTGGTCAAACAAAGATATACAAACCAATCAGCTAATGGTATGAGTGTTAGTACGCAGTATAATAGAATATGCATGTCTCGTATACATGAACTAGTCGATACCTCTCTGTTTTCGTTTAGTATTACCGCGAAGGCTTTTGAAGAGATTAAAAGATGTAAGAGATTAAACGGTGACTTATCTATACCTACTTCTTTATACATATATTACTATAAAGAGGTATTTGTTTGTTTGTATGTAGGGGTTATGTCCGGAACTATTTATTTGATTTCTGATACTCCGCCAATATTTAAAGTGTACCTTCAGGATGGACATAAGGCTATTTTAATCCCGGAAAAACTTTAGTATAATTGCATTTTTTTATTGCAAGAAACAAATGACATACAAAGGTAGCTAGACAAAAATTGTGTTTATTATGCGTCTGAAATAGTAATTTAGTAGTTGAGCACTGAAATTGTCTCTCTAAATTCTATAAAACGTAGTCTACATCGATAAATTTTGTGAATTTTCTAAAACTCTTTGTGTAATTTACCTAAGATTTAATTTATGCTTTCAATAAGACGACAAACTTCAAGCTACAACGTAACATATTATTAAAACGATTTGAAGAAAATTGAGTTCTAACAGCTGCTGCATACTGATGTAAAAGGCATGTATAATAACGAATGATGTAGTTATGAGGGAACATACCTAAAAAATAAAATAGCCAGGGAAATCTACTGTTTCATATGCAACTCAACTTAATTAATTTCTAGTCTAGAGTCTTCGTATGTACCTAATTCCTGTTATATTAAATTGTTTCTCAGAGCCTTACAATGTGTACATATTTTGTAACAGCTTCTTGTATTCTGTGATGGTTAGAATTTAAATTATATACATATATATACCTAATATATATAAAACAACGTTATGTATTCTATATACCATCACATAATAAAACAAAGTATATACTGAAAGCGTGCAAAAATGCCTAAAAAATCGTGCTTATTAAAAGTCAATGCACTTGAATTTAAAAGAATGCTATGCTTACCAAGTAAAAAACTCATAGCAAAACAACACTACAATAAGTTTCCCAAATAACTGAACTACTAATAAATCCTAAGAAGAAACAAAAGAACTTGGAAGGATATTAAGATAAATGGAGTTCTACTTTTTTCTATTTTGGGCAGGCCAGTGAGAGAATCATTAATCTAAGATCCGAAAAACCGGCTGTGTGAATCTGATTATTTTCCGACACTTGGCGTGGGTGTGAATTGAGGTATAGCGGTTTATTACCCTTTATAATTGGATACCATCGCATGATGTAGTTATTTTTAATGCTAGCAACATTTGCTGGTATTATAACATCGTAATGGAAATATGCCTCGATTTAAACTCAGTTTATGATCAAAAAACGTTTGGTTTAGTAAAACACTTTCTGGATTACAGAAAGATTGGCATTTTGATTTAATTTGGTTATAAATAGGACATTCAAAGATAACTCATAACATAAGCTTTTGTGACTAATACGAAAATACTTATTGCCATTTGCTTGTAAACTGGATACTTTCGTGATGTACCAAATTCACCGTTGACTTGTAAACATTCTCAGTTTGAATTTAGTTCTTACTTTACTTTTATTATTATGAAACCATAGCTGAAATCGTTTTTCAACGAGACACTTTAACATAGTACAACTTTAGCTTGATTCTAAATTGATAAAGGAAATTTGAAAAATGATGGACATGAGCGGGTCTTGAACCCGCGACCTTCGCCGTACCTAGGCGTAGCTCTGCCACCTGGACTATCGTGTCACTGCTCGCACCTATCTTATTTCAAGTTCCCTTTTATTTTTTGTATTTACGTCTTAAGGGTGACGTCGACGTTAACTTGATTATAAAAATCTATCTTTGTCTGTAGTTATTGATAATATCGCACCTTACAACGAAGGAATTAACTATAATATTTTTCATTTATGTAGAATTAGAATCAACGCAATCAATGTAGGATACAAGAATTTAATTTGTAGGTACGATTCTCTAAGTCGAAACTAGTAAATAGGTACCTATTGTACCTTCTTTGACGAGGTAAAAAGGCATAAAGGCATTCTTTCGTAGTCAATGTATGTACTGGGTACTCGCATTATGTTTAGTCGCATCTGGCAAGAGGTTGCAACATAGTCGGGAAAAGGCTAACTTGATGGCTGATAGATGAAGCATATTCCTTAGTTTCAAGTATATATTGTGACGCTTCGAACAACTCAGAGTCATTAGCAAAATTGTAATTCCCCTTTGTCAGTTACATGCCACATTAAAGTGTTAAGTATTCCACGTTTAGCTAAATAAATAAATAAGCATGCAAATAAATATAAATTATTTTGTATCAATTTTTAGCAGCCAACACACTATCTTAAAGCTTACCTAGTAACCGTCCTTTAGTACTTACTTGTAATTACACGATAATCAGATCAAAATTTCTAGAACAACCTGTTGCATAATAACAGTTCAAGATTGAATAATTTGTAGAAGTAAGTATTCTATATCTTACTAATTTTTATTTCAACGACTTGTCTTAATTGCTCAAGTTCTTCACATTCTTACAAAACACAAAATTGATCTTAGATATTATTAAACAAAAGATAAGGCACATTGAATGATAACATATAAGCAATTTCCTGTAACATGTTTCTTGAAAGACGAAGGCGAGAATTTTTGTTGAGTCGAATTTACTTCCAAGCCATTTTCCAATTATTCATGCTGGTGTCTTTTTATTCGTTTATGGTTGGCCTTGACTCGTCCCAAGGTTGGGTGTCGAACATAAAATTTGGGCAACCACCTATTTTAGGAACACGTTTCGATGGACCCGGTGATTATATCTGTGAATTGTTACAGGTATCATAACGACGGATATTTCGACAAGTTGGTGTTCAAGGTGTATAAAATTGTATGCATTAAATTATAACATGAAATTGCGTCATTTATCTTCTGGCACCCATGACTGATAAGTATTTTAATAAAACAGAAGTATTTCAAGCTCTTTAAGGTTTAGTAGATTATGCGATGATAGTACGAATTCATCTCGCATGTCATCGATCACAATTACGATATTGTTCTTGTTAGCACTGTTTAGTCGTTACTAAAAATGTGTCACCGTCAAAATTACTAGGTTAATGCAACAAAAAAATTGCGTACACAACACACATCAGTCCAAAAATGCCGAATCAAGTAAGGCTGTACATCAACACAACAATTTGAGACTATAAAACTTTATTTTCTATTAACGTAAGCTCAGGGGTCTCAAACGTGCCCGGCGTCTGTGATGTACTGAACCAATATGTTTGATGTCACGTAGAACAGGCGTGGGCGCGCCTTTTGTCACAGATGCTAGCGGAAAACTTGGAACATTATCCACCCGAACGACATCTAGTGTTATGTGTCGTGACATAAATAAATCGTGGAAGTATTTAGACTGTGTTTGGCTTGGATGGAAAATATATTCAAACACACTAGATTTAGTTAGGCCATATATTCAAATAAATAAAAGATAAAATAAGACAAGATTAACATTAAATAAGTTTATTTGCTTGACGTGTGTAAAAAGGTAACTTATATGTAAAAAGAGGTAAATTATGTGTTATAAAATAAGCCGGTGTCTGTGGTTAATACAAGTTTTAAGCAGACAAAAGGTTCTTCAAGTCGCTGAGGGACGACTAAGTTACTTATTTATCAAAGTTATTACCCATGATTGTTGCATAAAACGTTGCACTTTACACAGAGCCGGTAAAAAACGTCTTACATTAACAATTTTATATAAGAAAATCTTATTAGAACTTTCAGTACCATTGGGAAATCTAAAACTATAATAAGTACTTTTACCTCTTGTTTATTTCACGTTCCCTTTTCACTTCGCAATCCGATTTTATCGTATCATGCGTATCAAATATTCCTTTCAAAATTCCAAATTTCCCCTGGCAATGACAGTAGGTAAATGCAGTTACCAACTTTTAAATCTTTTAGTAAAACTTATGAAGGATTTTCCTTCGAACATTGCATAAATAGGTACTTAATAATAAAATATCTTACAAGACACTATTTCAACATAACTTGTAATATTAATATATGCTAAGATGCATAGATAAATTAAATAGTCCACGTGAATCTGTAGATTGATTTTATATCTAGGTGTTGGCACCACTCTTTATTAGCCACCATTAGCTAAAATTCCCAGTATGGAGCAGTCCCTTTTTCCATGGACCGTTTAATGGCGCTAAACAGAAATCCGACGATAAAAACAGCTTAAATAATTTGCTACGCATGACCGGATAATTAATACATAACATAACATGTAAGCGAAGGTGCAAATTCCGAGTTCAATACACCCTGCGCTATAATATAAAATAAACTTTATGTCCAAAATGTATTAAATTAATGTTCATTATAACCAACATACTATATTGAGGTTGAACTGCACATCGCGCAACGAGGTGTTTTAGACTGTACCCATAGACTTAAAAGTAGTATCATAAGCGCACTTTGAACTGACTCAACCGTTCGATGGGTAATCTGACTAAATGCTCGTATTTAGGAAAAGCATAGCCAACTAAACAAACGTAATATTTTCTCCACTGCATGGCGCACAAATAATGGTCCTTAGTTCTTACTTAGAGTATTTGGGCGCGGGATTTGTGTCTCAAATGTATATAAAATAAAGAAGAAATCCTAGGGATCATGTAAAAAACTAAACTAACAAAGAATGAGACATCGAAAAATCTATACTAAACCTACGTCAGGCTTTCTAGTATTATTTTCTTTGTATTGAATTACTTTAGTAAATTTACATAAAGATCTCTCCGTTCTAAGTAAACCTATATACAATGATAATATGTCTGCTTCGACTCATTCCTACTCTTTGAAATGTGAGGATTCTTAGAAAGAAATTTATTGAATGAGACAGTTCCAAGCTTTCATTTGATATATGGTTAGTGAATGAACTTTTTATACTACTTGTAACAATTCAAGTTGAACTGTGAAGTGCTAAGAATTACAATGGACCGGAAAATGATTAATGTTTTGATTGATGCTACGAGTACCTATGCTATGCTGGCAGATAATGAAAATGAAATATCAAGAGCCGTAAACAGAAATTACCCATAAATATGTAGTATGTCGCCGTAATACGTAAGCCGTGGCAAAACAACCATCTGTCATCCGCATCTGTTATGTATGATGACAACCTGTATAAATTGTGTTGTAGGTACGTATAGATATTTCAGTAATTTGTTAAATAAAGAAATTTAAGTTGAAACATTGCAATGTCTAATCTATATTATAGTAGGTATGAAAACACTAGTTATATAATACGCTCAAAGCAAGAAACCTTTGGATTGTAACAGTGAATTATTGAACACATTAAAAACTTCACGTAGAAACTTTCAAACGATTGAAAGAATGTAAAAGGTAATAATGTTGGGTCGTGTTCTGTTTCACTTTTGTGTTCTAGTCCCCGTGAAATTACCCAGCAAATTGCATGTTTCACAAGCCCTACTAGACGACGATTTAATGCAGGACCCATGCATCACCAATCGATGTATTGACGAATGTGACGGAAAATTCGATTACCGGTGGGAGAGAGATGCTCATCAATAGTATTGGAAATACAGACACGTTTATAGGCTTGTGGAGTTAAAAATACACGCTTATTAAATTGTTAGTTTAAAACAGTCATTGACGTAAAAATTTGCTCTGCTTAAGAATTAGGTTAAAACTCAAAGTAAGCAAAAAATATAGGCATATAATTCCTGTTATTAATCAATCAATCAATCAATATTTATTTGTGAACACAGGTATTACAATAAAGGTCTTATGGTAATATGTACTTGACAGTAGATAATAATTATATATGTAACAGTTAAGATTTTCACTATGTATTTCAAACGAAATATCTTATTGACTATCATTTTGATTGGACTGAGGAAAAGTGTCAAAATTAAATCCCTGATTTCATTGACAGATTTTTATTAAAGGCACTTTAATAAAATTATTTTACCAATATTTTGTTTTTATTTCGTTAAGTCAATGACAAAATTTTGGTAAAATTACTACAACACATTTCTATGGGTCGGTAATTACTAAGCTATGAACAGTCTGTGATTGCGTCAATTAGTAGCTTGCTTAATGAAGGCTTTATCCAAAATTCATAGTTCAAAGGCTGAGTATGGCAATTGTGAAAATTTTTATGTGGACTAAAATTAGGTAAATTAATAGATTTGAAGTTGCATAAAACACAAACATATCAATTCAGTAAGGCGCAAAATGACACTAAATGTACTTTATTATAGACCATCAATAAATAAATAAGAAACTGGAGAATCGCATAATTAAATAATAATATTCTAATTACCTTATTCAATAGTGGACGTCTTTTGGATGATGATGATGATACTAATCATCAAAACTTACAATATAATTATCAATACTTTACAGCATATTCAAAATTTATCAATTTATCAGCCATTTTTTTTTACTTAAACCAGTTATCTGTAGACACATAAAAGCCTATGTAGGTCATAAAATTATCATGCAAACGATTTTCCTTGAAAGCTCTCTCTAACATTGCCTACTATAAAATTCGAGATCAATGAGCAATAATTTAAGTATAATAGAATCTCGTAAATATAAACGTTTTTGAAAAGTGATCGTATAAGATTCCTGATATACTGGGTACATGTTGGAGAGTCACATAAATGTCCCACATTTCGCTACAAATGGGATTTATTGTTATGAGCCCGATCAACAGGTCTTTACGGTGTGACGTAGTCCTCATTTCTTTATCGTAGCTTAACACAGAACATGGTCCATTGACATTTCTATGCATTTAGGCTGTATCTATATTAATTAACTGTCCTTGAAACTAAATTAAGCATTAGCTACTAGTTAGTATTTCGCATGTTTTCTAAGTGTGTTCTGTAAAGTATTAGTAGGTTGTGATATGTGATCAGATTATTTTCGGAGAAAATAGTTAAGAAGTTTTAATATAAGAGCTATTTTTATTAGCCTCAAAAACATATTTTTGGGGTCAGATTTATTACCAAGCCATTTTCAAAAAATGACTTCGATATTAATATAATCTTGTTTTGCTCGAGAGCTGAAAAAGAATTCAATAAACCAGTAATTTCGAAACACTCGCGCGAGAAGCGATAAATTATAAGAAAAATATGATTTGCCTTTTTGTATTAAGTTAGTAGGTTAGTACCTACCTACCATAGTGTATTCAATTAAAACAACTACGCCTAAAATCGAAAACTACATCATACGATGACCAATAAGTTCTGAATGCCGTTTCTTTAAAAACTTAACTATTAGTGTATGTATAAACACTTTTGTGCTCCACCCATTAATCCATTTACCGCTAGTTTATCTGTTCACTTCTACAGAAATAATAGCCAATTGTCATTTTACTGTACAGTTGTTCACAGAAAGCATTAAAAATTAATTGGTGTTGCATGACAGGATTAACGAGACTTTTTTGTACGTACTTTTTTACTCGGGTTTGCTCATGGATCATCTGTGTTACGCTTTTTAACAGATCATAAATGATAGCTATTACATAACAAACACTCATTAAAGGCTTGGTGATAAGTCACCTGAGCCTGTATGAGCCTAGCCTAATATGACTAAGGTTATATTCAGATATTATTGTATCCACAACTTTAGATACTTCATTTAAAAGACAAGGTAAAGTTGTGTGTATTTTCAAACTTCTGTAATAAATAACAGCTAAAAGGTCACAATGCCCCAAATTCTTACCTTGGTAGGTAATAACTTAAAGATAATTACAAGTTCTGAAACCATAACTAACTATAATTTAACAGTTTGTTTTCTTAGAATTTAGTTTTACGGTATTAATAAATCATGGTATTCGGATTTAACTTTTTCTGTAATCTCTATAAATTGGTTTACGAAAACAAAAACAAAATTAGTCATCGGGAAAGTTATTAACTAATAAATCACCGTTGAAAACTTGAAGAACAGTGTATTTTTTTATTGTAAATATTTATTGTATAACACTGAAGTGATTAGACCCGTGATGATGAGGGGTAAAATTATCCTAATTAGTAGGAACAATTTTGTATTATCTGTTGATTTTGTTTAAAAGACGTAGAAAACCTCCATTCATTAGTAATTACCTAATTTCCAGGCTGAATTCTTACTGATTTGCTGTAGGTAGATGTTTGTTTGACCTACCTAAACTCCGTTTACTGTTTGACAATAAAACACGTGTCACTTTATTGTTGCCCTTTATAAATTGCATTATAACTTTAATAATTAATCTATGTGTAATGTTAATATTATGCCGAATACATAACCTCCTCCTTTTTTTAAGTCGGTTATTAAAGATGTCGAGCTAGAGCTAGCCTATGCAACCGGTCGTGCCTTTTGTCAAGCTTAACATGCGGACAATAAGCTAGCTACTACAATAGGCTAGTGGACTGAGCCAGTTATTGCTCAGAGTTAGCGTCTTACGCAGAACAAGCGATTAAGGACCGATCAGTGTCGTTGGCAAGGAAATAATGAGTTGCTTTGTTTTTATGGTGATTTGAAAAGTAGAGCTAAACAACTGTGAAAATATCATTACTTATACCTACTACAGTTTTAGCTAGTTTTCTATGTGTTAAAACAATAAACATAGTTGGATTCAGGTCAAATTTTACTACAATTAAAAAAAAATACTGACGAAATATACTAATACTATTTTAATCCGCACTCTAATATGATGCCTACAGAAACTTATAAGTTGTAAAAGTATATTACAAAACTAAATCTTCTCTAACATTTTGTAATCTTGTAAACAATTTTAATGATTATTGAGTCACATAAGGTTCTAAATGACAGTATTAATTAACGACAAACCCTTTTCACGGTAGTTGGATATCAACAAAGTTAAATGCTTTGGACAAACAGGGTTCGGAGAGACGGGGAAAGTTGGCGGTTACCGCTTCATGGTACATACGGATTAAATAAAATAGTGCTTGTTTACTAGCCGACTTAGCTTTTGGTATTGTGACCACATTAAATTCTTATTCATATTACAACTTGAATTATGTTCAGTAAAATATTATAAATACTGAACAATTTTAAGATTTTAAATTTTGCCAAAATTTTTGCAATAACCAGTTTTAAAATAAATAAAAAGAAAGCGACGATATTTGCATCATATCGGGCATAAGAACTGACTTCTTAGTATACTGTAGATATTTTATTTTGATGGTTTTGTACCAAGCGGCGAGCTTTCGTCACGATGGCATCTATGTTATCATGTAAAAGCGGTGTCTCCCCGTATAATAAAACAAAGCTATAAAACATACGTCATAACTTTAAGTAGACAGTTTTACCTGTTGCGTCACGTAGTAGTTCCCTGTGTAAATGAGTTTTATAACACTGAGAATAAATAGAATATGCATGAAAGACTGAAAATGCAGCATATGTTTGCAAAACATAGGTTATAGTCGCTTTTGTCTTTGTCTAGCTTTATTATCTTGGCTTTCTATCCACGTTTGTTACAGCTGGTTGGGTGTTCATGTGTTTATATTTATTATAAGGTTTCTGACTCGCACGTTAGATCACATCTGATGGCTGACGCCCGCAGTGACGACCCGATTGGCGCAGTGGTTAAGCGATTGGACTGCTACGCTAAGGGTTGCGGGTTCGATTCCCGCACGGGACTAAAATTTTGTGCGATCCGCCGATGTTTGTCCCGAATCTGGGTGTTATATGTGTGTATGAGATATTTCATGTTTGTAAAACGCTCCCACGATACAGGAGAAATTCGTAATGCGGGGCGACGTTTAAAAAAAATATATTTTACAGCCAGTGCTTATTATAGAATTCACTATTTGTTTATTGTTGGGGTACTTTTTTAAGGAAAAAAAAGCTTTCCTACGGGTAAGCACAAAGGTATAATAAGAGCAAGAGAAAAAAATCAAAGATAGGACATACATGTTATAGCTACCTGTACATAAAAGATTATAAAAATATTTTCTATACGATTATCATAATAGAAAAGCCTTAAAACGGTTTTGAGGATTTAAAACACTGTTGGCTTTTCGAAAACAATTAGGTACGTTATCTCTAAAAGCAAGATGTTTGGTTAGTTAACAAAATAATAAGGTGTTATCAACTTTAAGGCTTTAGGAACATGTTAAAATTCACGCGATATTAAACTTTCAGTTACTTAGTTCAGATACCTACATAATATATAACAGGGTTTATATAACCGTCAATTGATATATGTTTGAGTTGTTTAATGTTATTATAACAACTGTTATTTTATAAAACGTAGCGCACCGACTTAGATAACTACTGTTAGATGTGTACATATAAGTTTTATGAAACAATGTATTTGTATAAAACGATATCATAATCCTGCCCGACATTAAGTTACCACAATCATGTAGATTTTTTTGAAATGGTATTATCGTCTACAAAATAGCCGTTGATATTTAAACGTGTTTTGGATTTTCTTTAGTAAGCAGGCATTTGCCACCATCAACGTTTTAAATCAAGTTCTACTACGCCATGAAGCGGTTTTCCAGCTACACGATACTTTTTTGTTTTCTTTGTAATGCACAATTGACGACAAAAGAGACCAATCAGTTTGTTACTATTCACCCGCCGTGTGCCAAACAAATATAATTTACAATGCGACCTATATTATTATATGTTTGGGAACATGGGTTACTTAAGTAAGTACATTTTCCGACCAGATAGGTATTACATAGGTACGTTTGCTACCCACGTCACGATATCATTAGCTACCTCCTACTACTCTTGTATGAATCGAGGTAGCCTATTTTTGGAACGACAAATTCTCAGAACATTATTCTTTGTCCATATTATTAAAAATATATTTTTAGAATAAAATAAAATCTACACTACGCTGTCTTTTTTAACCGCAAAGTAATCTTCTTTTTTCATACCACTATTGGCATATTTTTGTTTGTATCTCTGAAACGATTTGATTCTAACTTTACATGTCATTAAGTCGCTCTTGTGCAAGCTTTATAACGTTTAATGCTATACTTCCATTCCTAACACGATCCTTTTGCGTAGCAATCAATATATATTACTATAGGAATCTTAATATGGCCAAACATTTTCGACATTACATTAGCAAGGAAGCCTATAAATTCACGATACAGCTCGTAAAACACGCGTTGGCGACCAAACGGTGACGTCATATGCCATGATTGTAAGTATGCAGGGCGCAACAGCTTGATAAATATTGTCTCATAGCCTACGCCCTTTCTGCTTGCGTATGTCAGAGTGAATTACATATTTTATTATAACTTAGTGTTACTATACGTTGTGGATGATAATAATAAATAAGTGTACATTATGTTGTACGTGACGCAATCGTAATGAAATAGACGTTCGTCATAGTTTATAGAATCTAAATTTAGATAGTATTGACAGAATTTATGTTTTTAAACCTTTACGATCCAAATGCGGTGCGCGGCAACACTAAAAAAAAATTCTCGATTTCATAATTGTTTCTGTGCATAAACATTTCTGAGTTTATTTATTTCGTTGTCAAACCAATGGAATCTATGTGAATTCGTAATTAATTACTAGTTCTAGTCATAAGTTAAAATATAAACACAGTACAGTGTAGATTACAGAGTGTTGCGGTTTCCCTTACCCCCTAACTCGAGGAATTAGTTTACAACGTGCCTTGATTTAAACACGTTACGTAAAACATGGTACCCGTTACATAGATGAAAGTTACTACTGGCTATTCAAATATTTGTATGCTGTAGAAACTTAGTAAGAACTTTGAAGCATATGGGCGATTTATACTATATACCTACGTAGTTAGAGCCCATCTAGAATGCCTAGACTACACTACATTTAAAGTAACATTAGATATTTAGGAAGCTGTTCTTTATAAGTATATTTAATCTACATATTTTGTTTTCTATTATATTGGTACCATGTAAAATTATATGGACATTAATTAGTCCGTGTTTTAAATTATTTTTAGTTTCAATCATTTGGTAAATAACGGTTGAAAAAACTGAAAATAAATGTGTTTTCTTACGTGTTTTGTTATGTTTCTGTAAGACTCGAATACAGTATAGTGTGGACAAACTGTCAAATAAACAAATTCAATCGATAAATGCTGTCAAAACGAGGCTTGATAAGACAAAGTGTGCACACTGAATACAATAGAAATCAAACGCGTAAATGTTTCTCTAGAGCCTGCGGCCTTGACGCTAGTGGAAATGGGAGGAACGTGGTAAACGGCAGTGTCAACATCGCTCGACGTACTGTTGATTGTGTCTAATTGAAGGGAGGTAAAGGATGGAGGAATCGAATTTTAATAAATCTACCAGAACCAAAATGATTTTAGGTCTGCGCAATCAGTGATTGTGTAGAAGTATTAACAAACACTAATAAAGCTTAACGTTCAATGTATTGTTTCATTTTGGACCTGTCTGCAACTTTTGAGTAATACATATTAGTCATAACTAACACATTCACCAATCTTTATAGAAGACCAAATAATTTAACAACTCAGGTGAACTGTGGTCAGGTTTGATGTATACGTAGAATATAAGCAAATGATACTGGAATGGTTTCTACGTCAAACCCATTTCACACCATTTTCAATTTCTTCGAGGACGGGCACTTAAACATAATAGAATACATACAGACAACTTACAGGAAACAGGTGAAGGAATTCACGTTTGTGAGAAGTCCTTACCGTCTACGAATACACATTAATGAAACAGAAATCATCAAAGAAAACGCCCAACACGTTTTCCAGTTCGCTCGACGAATTTTAACTTCGAATGAAATTGGGAGTGTATGTAAATTGTATATATTACGACACTCTTGAGTAATGGTACTTAACACCTTACAGACTTTTTGGAGATGTATAAAACAGGCATACATGGCCAGTAAGCTAAAAGTAAGTAAGGCCATAACATACATGCAAAAGCAGTAAGGGCTAAAGTCCTTCCAAAGCCGCGGAATTTAAAATATGTGCGTCATGGACATACATATTTATGCAATCTTCAAAGAACAGTCGATCGTTTGTGGCCCTTATATAAGGCACGTACATACATTGCGGTGCGCAAAAGAAGTTTGCGTACCTTTGCGTAATTTAGGCTGTGTAACATTTACGTGGCTTTTCTTAACATGTATGGAAAGCAGGTCATAAGCTGGATAATGCGCGCTATTCAGGTTTAAAAAAAGCACAAAAGCATAATGTGAGAGTTATGAAAGCATTCTGAAAGTTTTCAGAGCTTATATAAGTACGTAGTCTTATTATTATTATTTCAGAGTATTTTTTCCTCATTCATTTGTATTGAAATACCTACATATATACATAAATACATTATGTTTTATACCTCTATATCTATACTATTAATTACGCAGTAGAGTAAAATATTATTACACGCTATGAGAACAATGAGTGTGAACATAACTGTATTATGAGAATTCTACCTTCCTCGAGGCGTTAGTCGTAGCATTGTAGCACTCGTAGTGTCGTAGCCAACGCAGCGTCGTAGCACTTGTAGCGTTAGGACAAGGCGTGGCAGATCCTAGGGAGCTTACATATTTGGCAGAGCTAAATATGTACAATGTGTAATTATACGATATTTGATGCTCTTAATTTTACCGAAGCTATGGTACAATAATATAAGCACATAGCGTTTTCCTGAATATTCCTTAGCTTCTTCATTCCTTTACAGAAAATATATTTATGTAACATGCTATAACATTAAAGGGTAGATACTGTAATAAAACACCCGCCTAGGACAATTGTGTAGCATTTAATTGCATTCTCAAAACTGTTCTTGTAATAATTAACGCTTCATGCTATATATTCGAATATCTGTTTTCGTAACTTTGATTGACGATGATATTCGATACGAAATTATTTCCGAATCGATACACTCCATCAAACAAAGTTTAATAATTTCAACTCTGTCTGAATGCTACCTAATGATGTGGAGAGTATTGCTTTTTGAACCATACTTGAAGTTATTGTTTTTCGTATTTATATTCTAGGCTCAAATAAATTTCTACTTAGTTAATTAAAATGACTTACATATAATATTTAATCATAAATAGCCCATACATAATCGGGTATGTAGGTTCATGTATGTGTAGTCCAACATACGTAGGCGATACCGAGCCCCTATACAAATTGGAATGTCGTAAATTCTAAACAAATATAAGGTACTTCTATTTCGAGTGTCAATTATTAGAGACAAGAAATTGCTCATGCCATGGTGAGGAGATTGGCCAATCTGCAAGATTATAGTGGAGCTGACGGTTCAGGGTGCGCCGGACGTACAATAATTAGGAACTGACGATTAGGAAGGCTCTTCGCCTGCACACAAAGTACCTAAGTTTGATCTTAAGTGTCTAATATTAAAATTATAAACCAGACTTATGAATGCAGTAGAGAGCATCAATATTATTTTAATAATAATTATGTATTTGAAAGTATAGTTATTTTCTATTTCTAATTTCGTCTGGAAAATTCTAATCTTTAAAATTGTATTACTAGCTTATTGTATCAAACATAATTCATGCTTAAATAACGAGCTGTCAGGGTAGTATTGTAATATTCAATAACCCTTACGTCAAAGCCGACCTTTCATGACAGACATGATCTCATAATAATGTTATCAGTCATCGTGTAATGTCATAATTGTATAATACATTGAGCTAAGATATAATTGTATATTAGTCAGTAACATACTACATCTATGATGTTTTAGAATATGTTTTCTAAAATTATGCATATCGCGAGAAAACTATTGTGGGAACGAGCGTTACATACATTTTTACATAATGTTTAATTATATAATTTCCATGAAGTAGGTATTACATGCAAAGAAAGTTTAACTTAACATATCTAAAATATACGCGGATGAAGTAATGCTAAATTTTGTAGATAAATCAAAGAAAAACCTGTTATATTCAACAACCTCCAGAGTTAAATATAGTGTAAAATAGATATTCTATGCCAGAAGCCACCATTGTAGTAACTATACAAAGTAAATAAGCAATTTCATTACCAGACTTTCCATTTGTATATTATTAGATTGTCATATACACGGCCGAGAGACAAAGGGCTTAAACAAGCTTAACTGACAACTCTTCGTTATCGGTACACGGTGACTAACTAATCTCTTGAAAATCCTACTAGAAAGTGTTATGTAACAACACTAGGGATTTGGATAATAAAACCAGCGTTACGTTACCACGGTTGTCCAAAAGCCGTACAGCCTTTACATACAGATATCAGGAGAGGGACGAGCATTGATCACCACATTTGCACTGAGTACGATGCGTTTTAATTATCATAAAATGAAGGCTTCAACTTTAAATATACCTTTAAGGTAATTATTGTCTTTAAAATGATAGCTAGATACAAAAAAATATTTGAAAGTTTTCTTTGATTATAAACCTTCAAGCTTATTGCTTAGGAAGCTAGTGATTATTTTTTTACTATTTTCTTTGCTGATCATTTGATTGCAGGTTCCAAGACAGGTAAACCAATTTCAAGCGTCGTTGCCTTGATTTTTATTTTATTAAATAAATCAAATCCGCTTTACTCGGTACTGTCACTAACAAGCTTATGACCTAATATTTAGCGCCACGTGATTTTCTGGGTGTTGGTTACACTGTCGCGTTTTGTTCGAACAAATATATTTCACGTGTACCACTAAGGTATACGTTCAAAATTACAAAGGTATTAGAGCAATTGTAGTTTAATTTAATCTACTTAAATCTCTAATATCTCTACTTATATAACTAATGTTTAAACAAGAATAGCCTGAACTGATGTTAGTAGAATTGTGCGATTGATAAACAAATAACTATGCGGTACGGTAAACCTGGAAGACAAGGACATTATAGTAAATATTACTAAATCTTTTACCAAGTGTTGAGAGGTGACTAAGAGACGTAACATAAATTTACCTAGTACCTACTCGTGGCAGAGCTCAACTTGGTAACCTTATATGACTTCGATTCACTTACGCGTAAATTTTGTTCTAGTCAACATGGAAATAAGCCTTATTTTCTTATCTGAGTTAAGTCTGAGAGCATAAGTTGTTTTAAAAGAATTAGGTCAGGGTAAAATAACCTGCCTGTTATATCCAGTTAAAAGTTAATGCTCCGAAAGTTAGTACTCCTTAACTTAGTAAAGGATACCCTTGAGGTAGTACCGGAACTTATTTTAAGACGGAGTAGTGAAACGAGGGTAAAAAAATTGAGATGGACAGGATATAGATATATTAGTATGTATATACGTCAAAATATTTCTCTCATGTCTAAATTCTTCCGTATGGTATTATACAAACATTCTATGCTTACTCATAAATAAAACACGATACAACTTGCTAAACAGTCTTCCAAACCGATCCTTTAAGTCGTTGTCATCCAACTAAATATTAATTACGTAAGCATTTTTTTTACTGAACGATAATTAGATAGGGACTTATTTCGTAAACTAATTAATTGGACGTTACTATTTGTAGTTTGTAAAGTATAAAAGCTGGTTCATGTTTTCATGTTATTTATATAAGTTTAATGACAGGATCGCTGCACGTTGCATTCTGTAATATATCTGCACCGTTGGAAAATGAATGTGCAGTTTATTTTTAGATTCAACGGCACGGTTATCCGAGGTTATGTCTGTAAATCTGTCTTGTAATATTTTTTAGTACATCATTTTTCGTTTAGTTATCCTTTACTTAATATTCATATACAAATATTACCTACGACAAAATATAAAGATAGTACGCAGTATTTTTACCCTTTACTTTAGTATCACGAAGCCTTCGAATAAAAATACAATGCCACGTCGACGTTCCAAGAATTATGGAATTTTACTCTTTCATCATCATTATCATCCACAGCCTTCAATATCCTACTGCTGAGTATAATCCATCCAACGCGGTCCTGTGCCAATCTTACTCTTTACTATTTATAAAATAAATCAACCAACTTGTGCCAGTTCAGGCACGTGCCAAGTTTCTTGCTACTAGAAGCGCTCAAGAATTCGGAATATTCACTCAAAGCCAAACTTTCATGCCTATAAGCGATTCCAAAGTTAATTGGATTTCCCTAAGGATTGCGTGGGTCATCCAGCCGCGATCTCCTTATATCATGGATGAAAAACCAATAAAAAAGAGCGAGAATCAAGTACGAAGCCGAACCATCTCGAGTAAACCTTAGAATCTATGATATATCTTACAAACGACAGCTGTTTCTAAATGAATCTGTGAAGCAACAAGTTGGACAAATGCCAAGTACCTAATTTTACGAGTCATGCAATAAAGTTTGAGTTTTGATTGTAAGTACTTGCCTATTATACAATCTATAATAAACATTTGACCGTCAGTCCATCACACGCACCGCCCATTGAATTTAATTACCTATTTAGTAAATCCATTGTGTAGAGTACCACTTACTATCTATATACGCTTTTAAGACCAACGTTAATCTACATCGCTATCCTCACGCGCATTACCTATGTGAAAACATTACAGTAAACTGATTTTTGAAACATACAAGCTCATAGGTATCTCACTATAGAGCAACGCCTTTTCTAATACCGAAGGAAATAAACAGGATTAATCAATAAATAAATGTGTATTTTCAATACTGTTATATTATCGATTTCATAAATAACTTAACGCCGCCGTGTATTTCTGGCTTTCGAAGTAATGGTAATTCAAAGTAGATTTACCTTTAACCTTTGCTGACATTTAGGTACTTCTCATGTGTTTGTATCATGTTTTTTTCTGATCTCTAATTATCATGTTGCATATCTTCTAAGAAATTCAAAAGAGTAGATCGAAATTATAAAAATCCCTAGGGAGAAAAATTAAATAGACGAACCATTTAATAGAAAAAAAAATAAGATGATACTTAACAATTACTAAAAACAGTTAAGAAATAGAAATAAAAGAGTATTTCATTAACATGGGAATGAAAAATATAGAAAGTAAAAATTCCTCTGCAATCCGAGATCCTCTGCGGCAAGCGAAGGTTAGCTTTAGGTCTCTAGTGGCGAAACAACGAACTAGTTTGCCGCGACAACGACCGGTAAGTGGCAGAACCTAATACATTATGAGTACTAATGGTGCCTCGACGGTACAAAAGTTACAAAATGTGGTTTGACGGTCGATGTCGAGGACAGGGCACATCGAAAAGAGAAATAACCTATGAATACACAATGTGCTCCTGAAATCCCGACCAAGTTCCGGTTATGTTGGCCAAAACTGCTCAAACGCAGGTGCACTCTCAATTCTTTAACACTCATAGTCCGATGGGAAAGTAAAATGACACGAATGGTGTCATGGAATAGAATATTAACCGCGGCTAACACTGCCTTACCTCGCAAATCGAAAGATTTGCTCGGCAGAAAGCTAGCTACAGATACTTAAATAAGTGCCATAAGCACCATACATAACCATAACCATGCAGTCAATACTTGACGAACTGCTAAATTAACTGAAAATAACGAATAGTTTAAAGTTTAAACAAACATTTAAATTTGAGCGCTACCCACTTTGTGAAAACAATTATTGCCAAAAAGGGTAAATACAATCTAAAAACAAATATTAACCGTCGTTTTATTGTTGATTTAAGTTCATGTACCTATAGGTACATTCGAATATATATGTTTGTTTTAGGGTGTGTATGTTTTACGTCAACCCGTGTTATACACACCCTTCATATTTATTAAGGATTTTGACGACACATCTAGCGATTAATAGAATAGAATTCTTGATAAAATATTTATAGGAAAAGCATGTTAATGCGCTAGAGTGCGGCTAAAATTTTAATAGCCGCACTTTAATAGCGGCTAGAGTATTGAAATTTTACAGTTCTTTATCTTCTTATCTCTTACTTACTGCAAGTAACATGTACCCAATAATCATGCGTGATATAGGTGTAGTGTGTGTAACATAGGTTACAACTCAGCTACTTAAAAATTTTAAACAAAAACGGGATAGTTAGTTATTAAATTAACTAAGCAATAAACGAGGGTATAATTCTGATACTTCGTTGATAAATGTCTCAAAATATTGTTAAACAAATTATGTTTACCGCATTTTGATTTTATTTACAGAATAACCTTGGTCTTGTCTGGGTCAACAGTAACTAGTAATCAAAGGGCTTGCAAAAGTCAAACACGATTCAGATTAGTCCTTATTCTAAGTTTAAACGCGTATTAAAAATGTAATAAACTCGACCTGTCAGAATTTTCACCCATCACACACTTATTTGCATAAATTATAATTTTATCCCATTTAAAATAATTGGCACCGCTAAATTTATGTTTTGTCATGCAATAGTTCTATCAAACAGCCGAGCTATATAGTTTGTGACCAAGATGTAGGGTTAACTTTGAAGATTTATGAGTTAGGGATTTGTTCTTTAGGTGATTTTATAACTTTTTAACAGTAAAATGTTACAAGCTTGTGAGTCTTGGCAACTGATTTAACTTAAAATATTTATGGTTGTATAATCTTTTACAATTTCTCTGCTGAACACGTATCGTAGGTGGACCGCGTGGGCGTTTCAAACTCATTAGGTTGGATTGACAAGAATTTATAAAATCGACGTTGTGTGCGTTGTTAAAATACGAGAGAAAACTACCGAGATAAAGTTATATCAGTTATTTTGTACAAAAACATGTAGTATAAGAACATGTGGGAGCTTTTAAACAACTAAAGTATACAAAGCTAATGTACTAGTACTAATTCTAGACAAAACAATGTTTTATAAAATTAAACGTAGGAGCTTTCATACAGATGTTGCTTATAATAAATGTACCAACCTAAACGCGATAACTCTTTAATGCTCTGCTCTTTGCTCAAACTAAGTATTTGGAATTTTAATAAATATTTATATAAAATTAAAAATAAAACATCATATTAATATTATTAAAGACACAATTTTTTTATTAATAAATTACTACTGAAAATAAATGTAGCAAGAAATTCATCAGACCATTGGAATAAAAGCTTCATGTTTTATTCTATTTACGTAGTTTTAAGTTAAAAGTATGACGATACTTGCACAAGTAATAAGCTTACAGAGACTCGTAGTAATTAAAAACTTAAGTCAGTAATAAAAAGCTAGTATGACCATGAATAAAGAACGAATCATGGACTTGATAAAACAAATCAAGTGACCTAATTTTCAGAGCAGTACATTCTAAAAGCACGTTATTTATGACCGATGTTTTACGCCTTTTCCGATAAAACTAAACTGTTATCAAGAAACTTATTTAATAAAACTACGTTTTATAAATTCACAAGTAAGTCTACCTTTGGTCTGTATAATTAAGAAGTAGTTTTAACGTTTTAAAAACTATGTCAAGCTACAAACAGCAGTCTCTACGGCGTTATTGCCGTGTTGACTCTCAACACACATGAGCTAACAAAGAAATAATTCAGTGCGAGCATTACCTGCGGTGGTTTTGATGAATATCGTATGACCACGCACCACAGGTGATATGTGAGTTCGACTTAATTGCTTTCAAGCAGTGAGTTGGAGTGTAGTGTCTGCGTAGATAATGTTCTGCCTAGATACCATCAATATGTGGCGTAAATAGCTGAAAAGACGAATACTGCTATGTTTTTGCACACCCAAATTTCGCAAGACATAAAAACCATAATATACGAGGTATAAACTGGTAATATAAGGCAAAAAATTTAAGTAATTAGTAGTGCCTTCGATGGAAAAAGAACATGACATCATGAGAATAACTTTAGTATTTTCTTTAAAGCAATGGAATGTTCACGAATCCGAACTGTAAACACAAAAAAATATCACCCCAGTGACTTTTAAAACATTCTTCCTTTGAAACTTCACCCTTTTGAATCACGAAAAAAGTGTGCTCTATTTAAAATGTACCTCAAAGAGACGGATAAGAAAACGGGACCGGGGTTGAGGTAGTCGCCTATGTAGTCAAAACCAGTAGTAAGAGAAAAGATTGGAACCATTTTAACCTGCTGTAAGTACCTATTCATTGTTTGTAGGTACATCTTTTACGATTTGGAATGATCAGAACGAAGTATTTTCTACACGATAATCAGGTTAAACACTTGTATTCTCTGCGTCCAAGCATAACGAGTGTGTGTGCTACGTTAACTAAGTGGACCTCAAGTGATATAGATGTAACACATTCGTAAGTACAAAGTCATGCTAAGTCGTAACCTAGCGAAGGTTAACCGCGCTACTACATAATATGTATATATATACAGTTTTGTAAGATATACTATATCTTAATCGATATTCCATAGAATGGTGTATAACTCTAATGTTTGGACGCATAATACCCACAAAATTAACAAAACGATGTTTCTATTGAATAAAAAATAAATACCTTCGTTTGATAACGAATAAACACAATACCTAATAATTAAAGTATCAAGTGAACAATTTGTAAATAAAAGTATATATTTACCTCGTGTAATGATAGGATAGATTTGTGTATAAATATAAACTGCTCCAACATGAAATCGGGCGCCGACCTTATAATTGGCAATTTCGTTATACATTACTTAGTCTAACCGAATCCTTTGATGGCGAAAAGTAAATTTAACGAATCGTGCAAATATTGCAATCCAACACTTATTAGCATTCGTACTTGATATTTACAACAAAAAAAAGTTGCGAGAATTTTGGGTTGATATTTGAGTTATTTCACATAGATTCCCCTTTAATAACATAATTTATGAGTTAAAACTGAATACCCGGACTCTTGGCATGACCTGAAACAGTCATCCAGAGTAACTACACCAAAATACGGAAATCAAACAAGAAAAGATTAGACGTCACATTTAGTGTTTTGTCTGAGTTTTGATTTATTTCATACTTTTTAATCTTTAAAAAACGTCGCTCCACACTAGTACTTTCTTTTGTATCGTGGGTGCGTTTTACAAAATTAAATATCACATACACAAACACCGAGACTCGTATAAATTTTTGTCCCTTGCGGAAATCGAACCGAATCAAACATCGAATCGAACCCGCAACCAGCAACAGCCATCTAATCGCTTAGCCACTGCGCCAATCACGTAGTCAATATGAATGAATATGTACGCGTTTCTGCAAAAATCGCGTTACAAAATAGGTCGAATGGCTACGAATCCGTAGAGTTACTACGCCGTAGCAGAGCAGACTCGAGTCGAAACGTATCATACAATCACAATATAAATTACTAGACAAGCGAATGCTGTTTAATAAAGTTTAAAAAGGTACGTTAAATATACATTAACAAATTGTTTTGCAATGAAGAAAATCTGAATGTGGTTAAATCACATTGCAAAAACCAAGCTTTTTGCTTACTGGGGCAGATGTAGCTCATTACGGAGCGTTAGATTTGTTCCTTTATTTATAACGCGGTGACATTGCTCTGCGAGCATGATCTTCCGTCTGAAGTAACACTGCAACAGCTCATCCGTATTTAATCACTTAATCGTATATTCGTTTACATTGTTTGATCAAAGTTAATGAATAATACGGCCAAATACGGACGAAATATTCATTTGCAGATTGTAATTCGAGTTCTTATTTGAATAACTTTCATATTAAGGTAATTATTATAATACAATAATAAAACAACTAAATTTTTTACCGTTACAAGGTATAAAACCTACGGTGATATCCATTGTAAATTAGTTCTGTTACGCCAGTTACTGCTCAAATTCTTTTACGTTAAAATTAATTTACTTAAATCCGGCACTTAAATGAACTAGCGTCTACCTTAACTTGAGAAGAAATTTACTAGAGCTTTGGCTAGGGATATAAGCGTCCGGAATGAGTGCAGTGTTTGAGATAGCTTCTAAAGACCGTTCAATATTAAATGTCACTGCAGTCGAAATCCATCTGAAGACTGTTTACATGAAATGCTTAGAGTAAGAGAATGCAGTTGAATTCAATGTTGATTTTAGAAGTACCAAAGTAGCGTTCGTTTGTTTAGTAGACTTAATATTGAAGAGATCGAAGCTCACAAACCATTTACTTATTTAGTTACTGAGAAGGTGGGTAGCCTTAGGAATTTTCCTAAGGGATAAACTTACAAAGAACATTTGCACGTACAAGGTAAAACAGTATAAGGGAAATCAGTGACATATTGATTACCTACATTATTCCTCTGACTCTATAACGGTAGCTACCTGCACATATTTTCATACGCAATTTTGTTTTCACAACAACTTTCCCGCTAGTTTTCCCAGGTAGACGTCACTTTTATCGTACTTTTTATGATTTTCTGAAACGCGACATGGCTCTGAAAAGATTTATTTATGTTTTGTTCCGCATTTGAATATGTTACGTTGTCAGCTTTATTCACTCTTGTCTCAAGTATTTGGGTCGTTGTTGAATCCTTTGAAGATTACGGTTTATGCTGCTTTAAAGGAATTAAAATGACAAGAATGTGTAGTACGGTAAGTAAACATGAAATCACACATTCAATGAAATATAATGAGTGAGTAAATGAACCTTTTACGTTTTAACGTTAATTTGTAATTTGTTTGGTACATAATGAGGTGTTAAGTACCGCTGGTTATAATATTATTGTAAAAACAATACTTTCTTGTAACCTTACATGTGTATTTCTTGGCATACTTTACAGGATATAAATAAATTATTAAAACACATATAGATAGTTAATACTGTACGGACAATCAAGGCTATACAATAAAGTATTATGCGATAAATGTAACTAGGAATTAGTAATTACAACACACGAACTTACTAAGAAATAATTAGGATTCATTAAGTATTCAACTCGGTGTAAAATACGTAAAGCAATCGATCGCCACAATTAGCGTAGCTTGCTTGCAAAATAATATTCAACTACAAATATTGAATTATTAATAAATAATTAGTATTATAGTAGGTTTAGTAGTGTTTACTATTAATACATTACTCTAAAGCTATATTCTAGCCTTCACATGGGAATAAGCAGGTAGGTAGGGACCCTCTTAGCGAAATGCGGGTAAAAGGTTAATAGTTCTAAGGTTAATTGGTAGACGTTTACCTGTGCATAAGTATTAAATAAATAAATACAGTCGTTTTCTGTAAAAAAACATCAAAGCGAAATAAATATATTTTCATAAAATGAGTATTTGCAATTCCCCTGGTATTTGCAATTTCTGAATAGCTATCTATTTATAATATTATTTTCGCAAATACTCAAATTCTAATTTGCCTAAGTGGGTGCGAGAGCGCTTATAAGCCTCTGAATAACAACAGGCCTTGTCAGTGACCTTAACCCTGAAACATCAATGAAACATAATTTTTTTCTGAAAATAAAACTTTTTTTATTATTATTATTAATAGACTTTTTTTCTTCTCTACAATTGTACTGACTTATTGTTTTAACCACAATATTTTGTGGAGACATCATCTACCTACTTGCATTATCTATGTAGGTAGTTACAACAAGAGAATTAATATATTAAATATATGTACGTATTATACATGATACATAACATGCATCGGCTTTATACGCATACTTTTCTATATTTTGCTCCGAAAGTATTCTAGTGACTAGAGTAATGAACTGAGCAAATTTTTTTTTCAGAACCTGGACTCCTCACATTTTGACCCGTAAACTGATGAAGCTATACATTTGATATTAGGTATTGATTCGAACAAGTACCTTTTTCAAACGGTAGTTTTATTTACTCGTTCGTTCAAGTAACTCCTACTGTGTATACCGAAATTAAGCTGGATACCATCACTACAGAGCGATTTACAAACTACAGTAGTTATATTCATACCTTCATAAAACATTAAATACCGCTTTGGATTTAAATTATTTGCATTTCACAGCAACTATTTGTGTCACTCAATTGACGTTTTAATTACCGGTTTGCTGAGATTTCATAAACCTAGCTAGTTAATATAGCAGATTTTTAAATCAGTATACCTACCTCAAGATTACAATTTACATACAAAACTAAAACACAATACATACATATAGTGGCTTCATTTGGACTTTTCATCATATTCCTAGAAACACATCAATTACAATTTAGTTGAATAATTAATTTGTTAAGCATTTAATACTTCTTACTATTTCTGCTCGATTGTAAATTATAGACGTATTATTAAAGAGTCTACATATTATAATCAGACACTGAAATCGACACCGATATCTCTGAAACGAAGCCAAGGAAAGCTTCCGTGAAAAATATATAATATGGTTATTTGATACTCATCATCATCATCATCATCAGCCGGAAAAGTCCACTGTTGGACAAAGGCCTCCCCCTTAGTAGGGAGGGGTTGCCATATTCCCCACGCTTGGCAAGCGGCTTGGGGATCGCAGTACTGGTGGTCAAGTTACAGAAGACGCTGCTGCCCATCTTCTGGATTTATTTTTCCCTTAGTCGCCTCTTACGACACCCACGGGAGGAAAGGGGGTGGTCAATTCTAGGCCGGATACCACACGGCTTATTTGATACTATTAACCTATAATCCCAAGACACTACTACTCTAAAAAAGGCTTTATTCTGTCTCTGAAAATCCGGCAAATTATATTTTCAGTTGCATTAAAATTAATAAATAGCGTCAAAACGTCAATTGAGTTGGCAAATTAGTGACGTCACAGGTTTCCATAGCCATACAAAATCTAGGGAGTAATAGCGTTTTGACATCTCATAAAAAGTTTTGTTGGTGATATATGAATGTACCTACGTAAACCATTAGTATTAATTTTAATTTGCTTTGCTAAAGTGTGCAATATTCGTAAACATAGAAATACGAAACTTTTACGACACAAAGTTGTAACTTTAATAAACCCCCACTTGTAGTAACAATATACCGTGCATTCAGTCTCTTCCAAAGAAAGTAAATGCATGGCTTTTAACAGCAGTTTTTATTTTTAGCAGTCTACCTGACTTTACTACCTACGGTTTTACTATTTAAGAATACTTAGTTGCCGCAAAGACTTGTAAAGGTTGGAAATTATGTACACATAACTTTTACTACTAACTCTAATGTATTCTCTGCGTGGGTCGTCAAACGATACATCTATATATTAAAACGTGAAGCAAAAACGTTGTACTACTTTGTGCTAAAAAAATTACGTGGACAGACACACACACAGTATAATTACAGACAGTATAATTTTGGCACAGTTAAAGTTTATCTGGGGAAAGCAGTGCAGAAAGCTAAATTTTTTATCATAATTACGGTCAAATTTTGGCCGCAGCGTGACTTCTAGTGTAGAATAAATTGTCCAAGGACTTGTCTAATTATGTTTTACACAGTGACAATGTCATAAAAATACTTATAAAAAAAGATAACTTGAAAAGCTATGAACAATTTAATACACTTCAATGTCACATTAAGAAAGTAGAAAATGAAGCCAAAAACCTTTTATGTTATCTTTCTGCTTCTAAGTATAACGATGTGGCGATTACGTTAAGCCTAAAAGTGGTGTGACAAGAGTGATAAGATAAGTGTAGGCAGTGGTGGCAAAGATCAAACGGTTTTATTTACTTAGGACTAAAACTGTTTCAGACGCAACGTTTTTGTATTTAGCCTACAAACATTATTTTAAATAGACATTAAAACAATTATTAGATGATCTACTACAATACGATCGTGATTAGTATTTGCATATATTTAAAATGCGTATTAATTGTGTAGTAGTGCTAGTATTATTGTTTTAACCTTGCCGTGTTAATGATAACAAATGTCTGGACTATTTTATGTCCTTTCAGTTTCTTTTCAAGATATAATCAGAGACAACTAACCTCAATTTTCTAAAGGTTTTCACGAAAATTAAATTTAGGTACCTATAGGAATATAATACAAAAATAGCGTAGAAAAATATTTCATGTAGATATACGAAGTTACATCTATACAATTATTTATATTAGTTAGTATTGATAAAATGTTACATAATAGGTAAACGATGATAAAAAACAACAGAAATCTGGGTACTCCAATCCCCTGCATATGAGATTGTGTCATGAATGTTACGCAAACAATCCTGCCACGTGATTTAATTAGGCACCTCACCAGGTATTACGTGTACGTTGATTTATATACCTACATATACTAAAACAAATATTTAGACAACATTTACCCCTTATTCTTAAAAAATTAAAATTTCAAACCAAGGAGTGAATTATACCTATCACTGACAAAGAATAGAGATGTGAATAGACTTAATACGGGGTGTAGTTAATGCCAGTAAGATCCTCGTTTATTATTAAGAGAGTTGTTTGTTGTTGAAATACTGATGTTTGTTTAAAGACCGAGTATTTTCTATTATTGTTAAGCTTATGCCTGTAATTGTCAAATGGGTATCAAGGTTAACCCGGTCTTTTACTTTTGCCGAAGACTTGTGTCCTGTTATATGAAGTGTACATTATTTATTCGTCACATATTTTGTAACCAACATACCTAAACCTTTTATAATATAACCTTCGTGAAAGGAATCGTTAAGTAGAAGATTCAGTCGTCAGCAGGCCAGTCGGCAATATTTCATTTTTTACTAGAATCCGTTGTGGAACCGCTCTTGCGGATAATGTATACCTTCATCAGTTCAAACAGACATTGACAGTTCCTAAGGTACGGCACTAATGCTACTACATAGGTATACTTGCCTTTATATGGTACAAGTACAACTAAACGTTTATCATTGGTCCTATACAAGATTATTTTCATAGGACCGTAGAATAATAAGGTTTAATCTTAGGGATTATTTTTAGTACCATGTTCATAAGTTACGTATACATTAGATATAGGTACATGCATCGAAATATAGTTAACAATTTTTTTTATAATTAAAAATGGTCACTCTATGCATAATAATAACACCGCTTATTTACATACTAGGGTTAATGACTTTTCTTCTATGAAAAAGTATGCGAACACTGGGACTCATGTATTTTTTAATAAGATTATAAGATGTTGATTATTTATGTAAAGTGAAGTGTATACTAAAATGAATACTGCGAACTGTCGTATATTGTAACCATAGAGAGAATTTTCATGAACTAGTCCAAGTTATACCTACACTTATACAGAAGATTAGCAGTGTAGTCTAGGTACTAATAAACTATAACTAAACTTTGTATGAAAAGCGGGTTTTGCCCTGCAGTAGGATAGTTATGGATCAGTATTAGATACGTTATCTGTGAAAACAGATATGATAAGGTATATTATATTGTACCTATCAGTAATTAGAGTGGGACAACACTCACCTGTGTGTGCCGGGGCTGCCAACACGTGAGGACTCACGAGGAGCAACACGATCGTGGACCAGGTTGCCGCCATTGCGATCTGTAGACAAGAAAACATAACATTGATAACTTTTACATTGATTTGAACTAAATATTAAGCATTTTAAAAATGTCACGAGGTAAACATTAAGGACCAATATTGTAAATATTTTTTAACAGTTCATTTTAACAACATTTAACATCACATCTGTGTAGGAATAAGCGTGTAGTGTGTACCGTACGCTCACATTTCGCCAGTTATGCTATTGCCCCTGACCGGGAACAAATTCAGACCCCATTCTGAGTGCTGATACTGAGAATCAACTAATGGAAAAATCCAATAACACTGCTCGGTCCGAATTCAACCTTCACTCAGCAATCGCGTAAACAATATGCAACCCATTAAGTTACGTATATGTATAACCGAATTAATGCCTAGACTAACGTTTTTATGTAACAGAACTTGTTCTTCTTATGGTATAGTATGAACAAACTGGTGTCAGAGTTTCAACCGCCTGTAGGCTTCTGACATGGCTTTACACACTGTCGAAAATCTCTGTATGTATGTTCTGACTAACACTAATCCTATGAAATAATTCTCGTACTACTTATTAAATTTTCGCTTTTATTAAATTTTATTCTTATAAATCGATTTCAACGTGCATAAGTCCTAGTACCTATAACTACTACTACGTTACAGAGAAGATTTTCATTTAAATAACAACACAATGTATAGCCAAAATCTATGTTTTGCACCTATTTGACACAAGCAAGAGTCGAGATTATGAAGCGTCTAAGTAAGCAAATATAAAAATGGTTAAGGTTAGTTAGATAGAACTTTTAATACTCTCTACCAGCGCAAAGAATTTAATTAGGAGAGTTTGTTAAAAATACGTAGCTAGTCTTTAGTTCAGTAACTGCGACAGACTCATTTTTTAAATCATTTATAATTATCTATTCATACTACTTCGAACATTAACCTTTACTATTTTTAGCATACCTAAATGTTTCCTTGCTTATTATTATATTATTTTATTTGTACGTTACTTATTTAGTCTTCAGTTTTGTGAAATAAATCAATACGGAAGCCACAATTCAATATATTCAATAACTCTCAAGAAAATAAGGTTTACGAAAGAAAATCTAAGTGGTGCTCACGGTTGAAGACGTATAAGCGCACAATTACGCACACATTGCCAAGGGTTATTGATTAGCAGCGTTACTGACACTTCCTAGTTTCCTTGAGCA
Organism: Abrostola tripartita; assembly: GCA_905340225.1. Lineage (NCBI taxonomy): Eukaryota > Metazoa > Arthropoda > Insecta > Lepidoptera > Noctuidae > Abrostola > Abrostola tripartita. The sequence continues at coordinate 7,903,581 of HG996494.1, forward strand.
TTGATTTATGGTGTTTATGATATTTAGGGATAAGCGAATTAGGTGATAGCCGATTGATCGTTATCAAATCACACTTAGACATGTCTTTGCTCTTGTCTATTAATGGAAAAATACGGAACAGGGGTTATGGACAAATATATTTTGCTATAACTGCGAAAATATTAAAAAAAACAGAAGATAAAACCTTTAAAAAAATACAAACACAGTTCATAAACTTGTGTACTTCAAAATTATAGAGCTAAAACGATTTTTTATTAAAGAATATTTTATAAAAACCATCGTTCAGAAAAATTACGAAGTTAACTCATTAAATATAAAAATCAATCAAACTTTTAATGGGTTTTGCTGAATCAATTATCCCCAATTTAAAGTTGTTGTCAAATCTTACGAAGTTTGATAGTGGGCGACTTCTGCATGACTCATCTAACTTTGATTAGTCTTCGCTATTAGTTGATCTGTTTGTCATTAGGACCTCTAGGTAATTATAGTTAGCCAGTCAACTACATATTAATTGTATATGACGTGTATTTAAGACAGGTGAAATATAATGTTTAATTATCGATACTATTGATAGATAGGCCCAACACAGTGACGACAATCAATGTTTATTCAAATTATTATTCCAGACCCACGAAAAGTATTATGTTTATTTCTACACACGTAATAAATTACTTTTCAACACGATTTTCGTTCCAAATGTGGTAGCATAATAATACACCTGAAGGATAATAAGTTCTATTACTAAGTACTTTCTACAATATAAATTCTACGGACTCTTTGTTAAGACTATTCGGTCCTTTGTATTTTGGTTAGGTATAGACACCTATTTATAATCACCACGATAGACAAATAAGGTAACACAAACACACTCCCCTCAATTCTACAAATTTTAATGTTAAATTCATACGAGTATCTTGTTTTATATTCTACAGCTGAGCACCGGTAGAGTAATAGTTCAAAGCACGTTCAGACTTTCAGATAACTAGATATAGTGCAGTTCAATATTACTACTATACTAGCCTATATATGTATATATAAGCTAAGGCCAACCTCTTTATAAATAAAGAAAACAATTTAACGGAGTGTCAGCTGTAAAACAAATTGCTTTCATGTACTTACGCTTTTTGCACAATAGGTGTGGCGGCCACCGCGTTTACAGGTTGTTGACATAGTAAGCGAGTAGGCTTACCCGTGTGTTTGCCTACCCTTTAAACCGGACTACTTAAGTGATACGTGATCGGCGACACACGAATCTAGCTATTTCTGGACACCCACTTCGTTTACTATAACCCACTTCGTTTTATAAATCTACGAAGTTCAATCTATATAACGTTTGTTTATTTCGCGATTATCCCCTACATATCCGTATATTACAATCATGTATTCATTTTTCGTGGACACTCCCATTTGGCCGATATCCATAAGTATTATATATGTGGCACGTGCCTTTCATTCATTATATGGATGTAATATAGATTATAATCCAAATTTTGTTCACCCTGAATCTTCAGTAACGCAACTCCAGCGGTTACCTACCTACTGAAAAGAACATAATCTAAATCACGGAGGAATTAACATAAAAGATGATGTTTCTTACAACATTTATAGCTATTTGTCGTTGTAGAGGCTAAATATAGCATTGATATTAACACTGAGGTATAATATCAAACTAGCTTTTATCCATGACTTTAACAGAGACACAGCAAAGATTTCAAATATCGGATTAAACCATAAAGGTTTCAACAAAAATGTTTGACATAGATAGACATAAAACCCCAAATTCTGCACTTCTGTCAGTCATGAAAAAAACTTCAATGCGAATTAATTTCTTGTAAATGAAAGCCGTTATAACGTTTGGAACATTTCCTTATAACTACACACTTGGGACCACTAATGTTTGTCCGAAGTTGCAATAAACTGAAACAACAAACGCGTATAGTACGTACTTCCAGACTTTCCCGGTTATATTGCGGTCACCTTTCTAATTACTGCTTAATGGCAATTTGCAAATAGAAATTATACTGAGCGTGTTATTTTTTCATGGTACTTTTGTCTGAACAGATAATTTGGATTTTATTTTCAGAAAATATCAAGAAATAAACTCAGTAATAAAAGTCCCACAGTAATATAATTTTCTTAGCCCACTGAGGTAGTTCCACGTTTAATTATAGAGCGTTTTAAGAGCTTTTTGTTACTTTCGCATTAAAATAAATCTCTAATTTATAATTATAATAAATCATTCAGGGGAATATACTAGTGAGGAGGCAAATGTGGATTTTGGCGTCCCTCAGGGCAGTGTCTTAGGCCCAACCCTATTTTTAATTTATATCAATAGCCTTTGTAACATGTCACTTGAAAATGGTCGGGTATTCTCCTATGCCGACGATACGGCCGTTGTGTTCACTGGAGATACATGGGATAGTGTGTATGGATCGGCTGAAATGGGCCTTGCCAGGATTGCCGTTTGGTTAAACTCTCATCTATTGTCACTAAACACCACCAAAACTAAATACATTGCTTTTACCAAATATAAAAATACCCAACCAGGGCTTCATTATTCTCTTAAGATACATAGTTGCCATAATCCCTCGAGTACTATTACGAATTGTTCCTGCAATCGAGTGGAAAAAGTAACTCATATTAGGTATCTAGGTATTGTGGTCGACCAGCGTTTGTCTTGGCACACACACATAGAAGCAGTCATGTCCCGAATTAGAAAACTCATATGGATATTCAAGACCTTAAGATATGTGACCTCTAAGATCCTTTTAAATCAGATCTACGTATCGCTGGCCCAATCAGTTTTAGTGTACTGTATACCAGTATGGGGTGGAGCTACTAAAATAAAATTTCTCGAACTAGAGCGTGCACAACGGTCTCTCCTAAAAGTCATGTATTTTAAACCATACCGTTTCTCAACTGAAAACCTATATACGTATAGTGGTCTCCTAACTGTCAGAAAGTTATATGCCCTAAGAACTATACTAAAACTACATAAAACACTTCCGTATGACTCTGACTCCCAGAAAAAGAGAAGGAACTATGTTGTGGCAAACGTAGTCTCCGCTAAATCAGCTTATGCAGAAAGACAGTATTCTAGACTATCTACAAAAATATATAATAAAATAAATAAAATATTGAAAATTTTTCCTATGACAATTAGAGAGTGTAAGAAAACCCTAATAAATTGGCTGCTAAGCCAGACCTACAACGACATAGAAGGTCTCTTGCAAACACTTCAATAATGTAGTTAAGACACACACACGTACGCACGCACGCACATACACACACACAGACACACACATACATACACAAACACACACATACACACACACACACACACACAAACGCACACAGACACACACATACACATCAACAACATGTCCCTACTTTTATAATTCTTCTTTTTTTTTTATTTTCTTTTTATAAACTTTATTTTGATGTTATCAAGTTACGCACCTACTGTTATATGCCTTGTCATGTACATTAATCTGGTTATGAAGAGCGGGGTCTCCTAGCACAGGTATTTCATATACTTAAAAGGAGGCCCTTGCGTAAGATTGTTTGTAAAAAAAAAATTTAATGTGACAATAAAAAGTTTTTTTTTTTTTTTTTTTTTTTTTTTTTTTCATTCGAAGAGTATTACATGAAACATAAGGTGAACAATGAAATGAGGATGTTGTGATAGATGGATAGACTTTTAATAATTAACAATTGAACATACATAAGTATTGTACGAATTTCTAGATTTTAACTCCACCTCAAACAAATGATTCTAATTTAATTCGATTAGAGAATTCTATCTGTTTGATAAAACCTATATTCTGTCGGGTTGTCAATAGATGTTAAGCTTAGGTATCGGACCCTCGTCATGAAGAGTGCCCGAGCTCGAAACCGTGACACTCGACAGTTCCTTTCGTATCTAATTGAAACCACAATTTTGGTTACTAGATAGAAATAAAAATAAATCTAAAATAGATAACTAGCGGTGAAGGAAAACATCGTCATGGAACTTTACTGAGTTGTAATATCCAACATGTTGTGAGGTGGCGTAATGTTCAATGCTGCTGCATGAGAAGAACAGCTTTTTTCCCTGTATTAGGATAGTTAATTGGCAATAAATTAGGAACTTGTTTTCAACATCTTATGAAAGTACAGACAGGTACACGTTTCATACATAATATTTATAGAAAGTGAAAACTTCAGTAAAATAGTTTTAGTACTCTTTATGGATTAACTGTAGAACATTATTATTCTGACATACAAATGCTTTTACAAGTCTACCACTCATACAGTAATATAATAAATTAGGTCTACATTTACTTTACATTAAGAGTGACAGGCATAAACTCCAGCGACATTCATCTTGTCACTTTTACGAGATGATAATGACCTAATTCTATACAATTGAATCTCTTAAAATATATTCATATACATGTAAGTAGGTATACATACGCAATACTCATGTTTTACGTATATCTCGATAGGGGTAGGCAAGGTACATTTTATGTAAGGAAAAAGTGCAAGCCCAATATTTATTACTCAGGTGCCTAGAATTTATAAATAAAATAGCCGTGGTAAATAAAATGTTTGTCGACCTGATTCGCGCAGTGGCTAAGTGCGACTGCTGTGCTTGGGGTTGCGGGTTCGATGCCCGCACAGGACTAAAAATAGTGTGATCCGCAGATGTTTGTCCCGTGTCTGGGTGTTTGTGTATGTGCTATTTCATGATTGTGAAACGCACCCACGATACAGGAGAAATTCTTAGTGTGGAGCAACGTTCTAAAAAAAAACTATATATAACTAATAAACGCTTGTTTATTTAATATAAAAGAACGTCTAGACATTTGCTGGCATCTGGCTTCTCATTATTAGTTGTTTTTGTAAGATTATTTGCTTCGGTAAAATACGCAATTTTACATAAACGCGAAACGGTAGCTATTAATAGCTTATATACTTAATACCAGTTGTTTATTGAATTACGTATTTGACTAGCCTATAGAAACTTTCCACTATCTACGCAGTTTTATACATACATCAATACTATAAGACTTATATAATATTAAAGGTATGAAAGTAATAAATCTTAATCTTATCTCCGACTCTAACAAAATAGCTTTCCGTACAACCAATTCCTATCACTATATTTCAACATTTTCAACCGCCACAGTAACTGTATCTAAATGTCATACAAACAACGTTACGTATACATGAATAGTTTACAGCTCCAATTCTGTTGAATTCAAAATGGGGTCACTGTCAGGTTACCTTGGCTATATTCAACACGGTTTGCCCATAACGATTCGGACTAATGAAGGCAGGTAGGTTGCATTTTACCACTTCACAACAACTGTGCTGTCGTTGCCCGACGCGTGTAAATCAATCGTTTCTAATTTCATCTAACGTTTTATTAGGTACTGGGTATTATTGCATAGTTTTGTTAGTAACCAAAAATCTGTATATTAACAATTCAATATTGAAAGTAGTTCAATATAAAAAGTCCAATTTAAAATGTAATTTTATTAAATAACGTTGATTTCATTCAACGTTAAGTAGTTTATTGTTCAGACTAAATTGTCTGCTTAATCCAACGTTATACACGCATTCAATCACACTGGTAATCTTCTATAGGATATGCAAGCAAATGCTTTCTTTATTTTATTTTAAAGTTGCCTACAGAGGTAAAATCACCAATCAACCGATCAGCTTATAAATTCTACTCTGCGCTCTAAAACGCAAATAATTGACGACCTAACCGCGAACTATAGTGGAAGTTTGCGGTTCGTGTTTGTCTCGCCACAGGTACCTAAGTAACCTATGGCCTGAAGTAGTTACACACATAACCCCTTATATTTGAAAGGGTATATATATGAGCAGGATATATACTAGGTAGGTGAATGTGAATAACTAGTTTATAGTCAAGAATGTAAGTCACGAAGTACATATGTCACATTAATTTTAGAAATACTTGAAACTGTTGATCTTAATATATCGGGAAGTAAAACACCACTAACATAATAGACCGAGACGTTACGCTCGTAAATGATCGACACAACTTGAAATATTATTGATAGAAACTTTGAACGTCAACTTCATAATATTTTTAGAAGAAGGAACTAAATTGTCCATAAATCACGTGACTAGAGCCTAATGTAATGTTGCAAAAGCTTTCCCAAACAAGAAGTATAGAGTAATGGAGAGCAACACTTTATTGTATACCACTGGCACTTTACAAATATAACTAAGTTACTCATACGTCTATGTGTACAAAATCTTTTCCGAAAAAGCAAAGTTCAATGACAGAGCGATTCAATACAGATTTAAACACGCGTCCTGATATTATTTGTAGGTCCCGTGAACTGGACTAGTGACCCAGTTCACAGGTTGTTCCCCCCTCCCCCTGCATGCCGCTCCCCTCTGGCCTGGAGCTGTAGCTCGGCTCCAGCCCCACTGATCGAAACAAAATCAAAATAGCTCTAGAGAAAAGTTACACTATTAGAAATATTTTTCCTCACACATTTGAAAAGTATTAGAAGGATATTGGAACATACCAACATTCTGATATGATCTGATATTTAAAAAGATTTTCTTTACAGAATTGCATTCTGATAACTAAGCTATTTTTTTATTACTTTATACTTCACTACAATATCGTTGTGAGAAAAGACAGACGTAAAAAATGGTGGAGCTTTTTACCAAGTAGAGCTAGAATAATAACAAGAGTCCGTCTTTAAAGACTACCAGAATAAAATATGTTCTGTATGTGTGTTATATACGTTATGGTCTCATAAAATATTTTCAAACCGAAATAATGTAATGTATCACAAAACTATTTTATGGCAATCAACCTTATCTACTTACCTTTGTACAACACGATGTTAAACTTGGGCATCCAATTTACGCGAAAAAATAAAATTGTGCAAACGAACTGGAGTAATGAAAAATTATGCTCACACCATAAGACAACTTGAACATTAGACGTTGAAACATGTTTTAAAAATGTCGACATGGAAAGTAATTTACGTTGTTTGCGAACAAGCCGAGACTTACTGATGATCAGGAAGGTTCACACTTACATTTCCCGCAAACTGACACTTATATACTCTTTTACGGATATAATAGATATAGATAAAGTGCTTTAAAATTTCTTTACTAACTTTACTTTTATAGACAATTAGGCACATTTTACATATTTCAATTACATTATTATATAGGAATAGCCCACGAGCGACGTGGTGAACTTATAAATAGTCTGAATGGATGAACTTATAAATAGGGTAATGCATCCCAATGGTAATAAAAAAAAGAAAATCCAAAAGATCAGATTCACGCGAATGACGACAAATCTCATCCTCTACTTTCACTTAGACTTCTCACATTTCTTCCAGTATTCGTGCTCATTTTCAAAATAAATAATAAAATACCAGAACACTGTCGTAAAACAAAACGGATTTTAACTGTCTATTCGATTTTTACACATTTTTCCTTGCCAGGTCTAGTCTGGTCATGAAAGTCTATTTTACCCATTCTTTGCTGCGAGAGTTAAAACTTACAAGATACACTGACTCGAGCAAATCTTATTTATAAAACCTATCGATCGAAGGGGGAGAAAATCAGATTATTTTCACAAGTACAGCCTCAGACACGTATTATCCGCGAAATGAAATAGTACATACCTATATGTCAAAAGATGGACGTAAAATAAAAAGGATATTACATTTATTTTACGGGACTATACTCGTCACAGACTTCGGATTCGTTTTGTCACGGAGCGAATAAACAGCATCATTTTATTCGATTCGTTTCTCAGATTCTTTTGATATCGAATACACTCGTATAGCTCCTAACAGCCCATTTACTTACAACAACAAGAATAAGACAGGAGTCTTATTCTCTTTGTTAAAACAAAGTTAGGAAACTTAGAAAAGGCATAGTAATTAATCACATTTCACCAATGACCGTAGAAACTGTATGATTTATAAAGCGAGCAGTGCTATTTCCCTACCATAATATAATTATAACGAATTCCCTAGTTGCACTAAATAAACCCGCATTGCCTGATCTGGAATATGGAAGTAGTAATAGGTTTGCATTTTACGCTCGTATCAAACAAGCTAAAACACGGTTACCATTAATTTTAATAACTCCATTTTCAGCTCTACTTTGACTTTTGCTAATATTATCCTACAAGACACCAACTTACCTTATTTACAAAAAATATGCACCTTAAGATACAAACAAGGTCTTCCAGAACATTTTTGTAATACTTTCAAAATTACTCCTTTGTGTATCTTTCGTATTAGAATGCTCCAACATAAACTTTTGAATCGTTTAAATAGCGGTAATTGAAATCCTAGCTGCTTTTTACTTATCAGGTACCTCACGGTTTTTTTATTACAATTGTTTTTAAGAAGACACTTTCTACAAGATTGGTCTGAGTTTTAAGTGGAGGGCTTCCACGAACCATGATAAGTAACAAATTATGTATATCTGACCATCAAACTCACTACTATTCTTGTTTACTGACCTATTGCAGATTTCTACACCACACCAAGACCTGAGCCACACAGCTCTGTTACTACACATCACACATGATGGGCAGGTAGGAGGTTGGAGGCGCGGTAGTGACGATCCAAGTCTTGCGGTCGGTGGTGAATTTAATCTATGTTATTACATAAATTGAACAGGATGAAAGGCTTGATAAAATTCTGGAAGGACACGACAGTCCAAGCTGTATGCGTTCCTAAAAGACTGTAGCGGTAAAATCTTTGTTTCACATTAAAACACTTATTTTACGAATAATGTTATTAGTGGTCTATGTGTATGCTAATATTTTGATTGACATATTAACGTGATGCAGATCCACGTAGCCAAATTACATTTGCATATTTAGAGCGTATGTTAGCTTGGTCTGTGTAGTATGAAAATTTTCATTTACAGTTATGACCATAATTTGAATAGTTTTATGACCAGAAATGTGATTAGATTACTTTCTACTAACATCAGGAATCCGAAACTGTTTCTATTTGTAAGTTTACCGAGTATTTGTATTCTGATTTGTAAAAACCAATAGTACAACCTTACGTACAACACAAGCTTTACTTAAGTGTTGTTTCGCCAAGTTAAGTAAATGTATTACTAATTATAAAATTGTGGTTTATCTAATAAATGAATAATGGATATTCAAAACGAAGCCTTGCCAGTTATTGTCTTTGACATTAATTTATTAAATTTGTATGGAAATAAGGTACCTACCTCACTTTAATAAACCCTCCGGTAGGATAATAATATTAGAATAGATGAATAGTTTAAAAGGTCACATTTGCATGTTAATATTAATATTGTTAATAAATACATAATAATAAGTTTTCCACTTTAGTTTTGTGCAATGAATCATATTTGTGGCACTGGCATAGCTATTAGACATCACATAATAATCAATACATAAGTATTTAAGAACAAAAACTTATTTCATTGCATAAATGCATTGTATTAAACGAAATATATGAACAGTTTGCTTTAATTTTGTCCAAGAGAACTTGTCACTAACACACCTCTGTATATGATGTACCTATGTCTACATTGTAGAATTATGTTCACGAAAATGAACTCAAAGGAAATTTATGTACCCGTGCGCGAACTATGAATAACAAAATGTAAGCAACTTTCTTTGATACCGTAATTGATCCTACAAAATACTGTTATAAATACACACGAATACACATACAACTGATTTGATTATTATAGTGAACGTATTTGTACTTATGTTACTTATTCATTTGGAAACTGGTTAGCGATAAAGCTTTTCAAAGCTTTGTACCACGGGCTATATATAAATACGGAACTATTCATCCCGATCGACTATATCGGGAAATGGGGCGCTAAAGAACTATTAGTGGACATTTAACTAAATTCTTTTATATTATGAATAATATATTGCATATATGTAAAATACGCGTTGCGCTTAATCCATACGATCGGGAATAGCACAATGTACGCCACCAATAATCTGGACGTTTTAAATTCTGAAAAGTGAGTACTATTCATTGATTAGAAACAGAATATTATATGTATTAATGAAAACATACAACTTAAAATTAGCTAGGTATACAAAAAAATCGATAGCTTGTTAGAATCAACATATTTTAGCGTAGTACATGCTACCGTGACAAGATGTGTGTCATGGGATTCCGGGTTTTGTTAGCTAACACGCCACACTAGACGCGGGGAAAACACATTTTAGGAGATGATTTTCTCAATCTTTTTCTTTCTCTTTAAATAGTAATATATACAATATGGTAAAATTTTCTGGCTTGTACCATGTAAAATGCCAAAGATTGGTCATTATATTATTTTACTCCGCGCTCATAGAAAAATTAACTCAGATGGACCATTCGAACAAAATCACAAGCATAACCTAGTCATTTACAAAGAGCAAAAGAAGGAAACATGCAATTTGAATCATAAACGGTCGTGAGTTTTAAGATTATTGCCAATGACAGCTACCACAAAGACCCAGCTCAATTGAACCACACAACCTTAATTGGAAGATTTAAGCGATTGTGTTTCGGATCATTCACATCGATACTATGCCTGTGGACTCTAAAGCACTGGTATTTATGTTATAGGATTAATAGGATAAGAATATTTGAAAAAGTTTTAGGTCATGCAACTGCTAGACTATACGAATAAAGTGAGCTACACTGGCACTTGTAACTATAATTCATTCATTCATTTATTCATAAAATATAAGCTTACAGTATAATCAACCAAAACGCTTATATTTGTATACTAAATATACAAAAACAAAAAAAAACACCAAAAACAAAATATTAAAATCTAAGACAAGTAAAATAATAATTATATCTAATAGAACTACTAAATACCTGCTTGGTGTGTACACTGTACAGTTTACTAAAGTACACCTCGGTTTACCCCTTACACTTTATAAGCTTCTAATTGATCAAAACTAACGCGCAATATAGAAATCAATGGTAACTATATGCGCACTCACTCGGAAGAAATTGATTGACAATCCAACCCATTTTGCAGTTCACCGGCGCGGCGTTCAAAAACTTATTTAGCCTGTTGCGTTCGCCGACGTATATAGGTCCTATTCAAGTATTCATAGATTTTTATCGGATACAACGAATTTTCCAGAAAGGGTTTTTGGCACGTATACTCTTTTTATGACATTAGCTTACATATGCTTTAAATTGACATTGACTAACTTCAAAACACTTATTAAGGATCGTTTAGATAACAAGCATATTAAATTCAACTGCCTTGTTGGTCGTCATGAGGTCCTGGGTTTGAATCCCGTGTCGGGTATAGTGTTATTGGGTTTTGCCATTAAGTAATGCTCAGTACCAGCACGGAGTCTGGATTTGTGCCCGGTGCTAGCAATAGACCCCCCCCCCCCACATTGGGACCCATATTATAACTGGAAATATAGGTGCTGAGAATAATCTAGACTGTAATATTATTTTCTGTTGAGACACTGACTTTAATTAGACGTGAATCTCACATGAATCTTACTATATGACGTGTTAAATGACGTTAACATTCTGACAGCCTGTCTCAAGAGTAATGCTGGGGAGTATTAATTGAATCGCAGATGAGGATTTCTGGTAGGCACGCATACATCACAAAGATATTAACAAGGAGGAATAGTAATAGGAGTAGAATAATCTAAATGAATCAGAATAACTAGATAATTTATCTTAAAAACATGATTGTATATTTTGGTTATTGAATTTGCGTCTCGCTTCTACATCTTAAACTGTCCTACTTTAAGAGTTCATGGTAAGGGGGCAATTCTTTATGTAAACATTTCATTATTTTCTTTATGGTGGCTTTAATACATAATAACAGCGTTAATTTACACTGTACTTATGATTGTGATTAGATACTGATTTATGTTCGTATCAGGCTAGGCCAAATTGGCGTTTAATTAACGCCACCACTGCGATGTGGTCCTATTTGACATTCATAGCCCAATTTTAGGCTTTAGTGTGACGTGCTTTATCGCTGTACCATGAAATTGATGAATGCCTGTCTATGACATTAATAAAAAATGTTAATTTAATGTTACTAAAGACATAATTGAATATTCGTGAATGTACAATTTGTCTTACTTTACCGGTGCCTGACCTGCGGCTTAAAGTAATTTACGAGCAGACAAATTAATAATCGTTCTCCGAACGGCAGCACCAGGCATTCTACAGTCAACTTGCAAAAAGAAAACAAAATATTTAGCTACGAGAGACGGGTATCTACGAGACTAAAACATTACACCGGCCACGGATTATGTAACCGTACAATGTTTTCTTTAATTTCCTGCCTACTACTGTTCGCTGACTACGCTGACGTTGACAGTAAATGTAAAGAGATTAAGATTAAGCCGTTAATCCTATAGTGAGTTAATTAAACAAGTTGGTCACCAATAGTGTCACGTAGCAAATAAATAATCTTTTTATTTTAAGCTTTAATTATAATATATTACAGTGAAGTTTTTGTGATGTAAATTGTTTCCTGGATGAGCATAAAGGAAACTTACTTAGACCCAACCCGCAAATTAAAAAAAAAAAAATCACACTTGTACGTGAAAAGTTTTACCAGCGACGGAGCGTAAGTAATTATGTTTACAACCAGCAGCTTCCACACAAAATACATTGTTAGAAAATTTATATAACATTATTATTGTCCAAATATCTATCACTACCCCTGTAAAAGAAGTCAGCGATGACGTAGTATCTACATGAAGCGGAAAAGCTACATAGAGAACACACATAAACTCAAACAAAGAAAACTTTAAAACCAATCTAAAATTCGAAAGTTTTGTTCTAAGCTTCGTAATTTAATTATTCACTATCCATATTCCAGTAACTTTGTAACTACTTACACCTGCGTCTAACAAAGACTAATTACTAAGTTGCTCAGTCATTTGTATTACTAGACACCTACAACTACATGAAATACTTTTATTTATCAAAGAACTTGTGTATGAAATCTGCCACAGTTCTGCGATACACCACAAAAGTTTTAGGTTCTTAACTGCCTCGACTTGACCGTTTAATACTTACGAAGGTAGTGAAAGTAAAAGAAAAGTATAATACCTATACTGATAATACCGATAATAAATGGTATTCTTGCTTGCTCACAATAAAATAAAGCAGGCAATTATCATAATTATGTCGGCCAATAAAAAATAGTTTTTCTGTTTCATAAGATCGAGTGATAAAAAAAACAATCACCTTATAGGACTACAGGAAATAAAACAAGAAAATTGCCTTCATTATTAAATTAAACTAACTAATATCTAAAAACCAGTGAAGAGTAACTTACCTATCACAAACGGGACTTGCGATAAAAAAGATAAAGTCAGACTAATTTTACGAAAGAAGTGTGAAAAGAAAAACGACCAATTTGGAACTCGCTTATAGCTTTACCTAGCTCAAGTCCTTTTATCTTTTTGATTACTGAACAGTTCATTCAAACGTATTCAATCCTACTGAAAAATACGTACCTTCTATATAAAACAAAAGCTTTTTTAATTACTTTCGATCCGATTCGCAAGTATAATGCTTTCACTCTAGCGTGTGCAAAACAATACACTGCAGATAAATTATTCTCTCATACAAAGCATACAAATAAAACTATGTTAGTATACTAGCCACAATAAATCCAGATTAACCAACTAATAGGTTCAAAAATCTTGTTATGAGATTTAAACTTCCTTCAAAAACCGTTAGTAAATCATCAAAATAGCTGAAGTTTCTTAATATGATATTCTTGACGTAAAATGGTTGTAAAGAATTAAAATAATGCATCAACCTGTGTATATTTTTATCGACCTCCCAGTCACTCTTAACCTCATTACACTCCGGCGAACGTCGATTAATACCTTTCATCTCCAGTATGATTAAAACCCTTTGAAGAAAAGTACTTTCAGGTGTATAACAATTTAGTCCACTGGTTAGATCTTTGCTACTTTCCAATTCAGTAAAAACTGATATTGTTTATTAACTAGACTGATTGTTTCTATTGATTGTACGAACTATAGAATGGAAATTAATCTGGAAATTGTATGGTAATTTACCGCTTCTATTAGTCTATTAAAAATGTCATTCTGACGTAAACTTTACAGACTTGTAGTGTCATCAACAGTGAGTCATCAAGAAATAACAAAATTGGAATGATGTTTATTTTGTTTTCTGTATGGACATATAGTTTAAAAAAAATGTAATTGTCATATTAATTTTAGAATGACTATGTAATCTTCGTACTTAGGTATTATTTTTAGATAAGTTCTAATCTGGTGTGTTTTTAATGAGCTCAATCGAGTTCAGCAAGATGATGACTATCCCACTGAACTGCATTAAGTATTAAAGCATTATTTTTCATTCAATTATGCATTTGATATCATCTAGTAGTTTTAACATTTCTTCCTAAGTTTACTAAAATTGCGCAAATACGCGTGATTCTAAATATTCTGTGATACTAATAAAATTGTTGTTAGCAGTTGTTGGTCTAAGTTTTTAGTTTAACTGCTGTAAAACGTAGTGAAAACATTTAAAAGCAAGATAAAATATTTTTTTCTGTTTATAAGTATAAATTTAATCTAAGTATAAGAAAATACTAAATCCTTTCAACATTCCAGAATCTTAATGAAAAGGTTAAGCTCAAATATTTGCCTGCCTGAGGCTATACAATACCCAAGACAATGCAATATGTTTAAGTATATCAGCCTATACGTCTTTCCCCTAGTCAATCTACATCTACTATATGACACTACGCTCTGATAAACATCGATTAATTTCTTTCATCTTCGGTATGATTAATATCCTTTGTATTACAGAATAACAATGGAGTCACGAGTTACGAGAGAAACTTATCCCTCAAGAAAAGAATTACTCGTTTATCCATTATATTAAACAAGTAATTTTACCAATTTAGTAATACAAAGTTCAGGCAACGTATTTAAGTAGTCTAAGAATGAAACACAAAGGTTTGCACCAAACGCTATTACTGGAGAACTAAAGAAAATTAAACTGGATGATTTATTGGAATATAATATCTAACTTCTACGACGGACCGGAACGGCCGGCACAAATTGGGTGGCATCACAAACGCCACGAGAAAACCTTACTCCAAAGCCGTTTTATGCTCTTTGCTGACAGAAATATGATCGAAAGTCAGACGTCAAATTATCCCTGGTCACTAAAATTGTGTTTGTTCACGCGGATTGTCAGCCATTTCGTTCAAACCACGGGTCAAACCACAGCAAACTGAAGGCCCGAGTTCAGCCCTCAAACGAACAAAAATAGAATTTCAGTTACGTACTATGATAGCAATTTAATTATGTATTGAATGATTAACTTAAGAACTAACCCATATACTTAATCAAAGCACAACAAGTAAGACACTAAATTTGTTATTAAAGCAGTGACTGTCAGTTGAGTATTTTATTTAAAAATATTAGTGCATTATTTTATTTTTAATCGATTTCAGAAAAGTTTCTTTCGTGTTATTTATTGAAGGCATAATATTTTTTTTTATTTTTTTGACATTTGACATACTTAGGTACCTAGTATTGTTGCAAACTTGTTGCCAAGGCTAGCCAAGTACCTAAGTGGATGAATACGAGTAGAATTGGGATTTATATGGATTTAAGAATTGTGATTTGTGCGAGTTTTTATATTAAGCTCGTTACACAGCAACGACCAATGTTGAATGATAATAAATTTTAGTAAAACTCTTGAATTATATGCTGCCCTCTCAATTTCACTTTGTAATAACGCAGAACGCCGACTGAAATATGTACCTACAAGAAACTGCTTTTGGGTTAGAATTGCGAAACTAGCGCCCAACTTAAAATTAAGTTACAACTTGTAAAATGTTTATAGTCCCTAACAATTTGTTAAGACATGACTTGACTGGAAATGTAGGCCGGTGTTACTTGAGATAGTTCTTCAAATACTTTCATGTCTTACGTAGATACTTAAGTTATTGAATCTTACAAGTAATAAAACGTATGACGAAAACAATTTAAAAATAAAGATAAGTATTGTAAAGAAAGTCCATACGACTTATCCATTTGTTACAACCGATACGAAATGCTCTTTACCTATGTACGTATAGAGCATAGGTACTAACTAATATCTAATACAGTCTTTATTAATAACTCAAAATTAGATCCAGGAGCATTACATTTTAGATTTGGCTATTAATGTAGCTTAGGTAAATATTTCTGGACTCTTTAATACGGTTTTAGAAGCTAACTTAAACATGGATTCCTTAACCAATTTATTGAATGTATTTCGTATCAGGCAAACTTACTTTGACAAATAGAAGATACATAAAAAGAGAACCTACCGGCGAAGTTATAAATAATAGATATCTGTGAATATTTGTACGGAACCTCAATTAATTATTACTACCCAAACCAGTGTTAATAACGCAGTGCAATTACAATGCCTCGATTAGCTAGAAACGTCAGCACATATTGTTATTGGTAGTAATACATAAGTAATGTATTTAACATGATCAAATACAACATAATGAGAAATTTGTCCATGAACTATCTTGCCTGTTGACCATCATAATTACCAAATCCACCGTATATTAAATGCCTAACTGCGTCGTTCATCAAGCGTAGGTACACGATATCGAGTGCATAGTGCTACCAAAACATGTCTCAATATCCCAATTCCATCCCTAACATAATCTGAAACCGGCGAGATAAATTCAAAATGTAGACAACGGCGCTTATTAAAATATAATCACTGTTCTCTCTCTCGGAACCGGGTGCCAACAAAACAATGAACATCAAGGTTTGTATACCATAAACCGTTGAGGATTATAGCAAGCCGATTTCGAGCTGCAGCATCACGTTTCAAATATTAAATTTTATAAGTAGTTATTGACAGTAGGTAGGTAAACGGGCTAGAAAGGGTTTCTACACTTTAAAAAAGTATGTAGTCCAGGCAAGATAATATAAAACCTAAACAAACGCACTAAAACAATGTCAAATGTTGCTGGGTTGCTACTGGCCACATTGCATTGGTATAAAAAAAATCTTTGTAATGAATAAGGTTTGCAAATTTTAGCTAATGTGCACGATTCTCTTGGAAAGGAACAATTGTATTATTACCTCATAAGAGTCGAGTGCGACATCGGAAATTATCGACATGCTTGCCTAGTCACACTGCTTCATAAAGAATTTACGATAACGATAAAATGACCAGTCATCAATTTATATACAATTTCAAAGATACAGACGAGGATTTACTTACAACCCATTTCGCGAAATAAAAAGTATATACGTTCATTTACACACGACTTTTTCGACACTTTCGATCGAAGACTTTCATCAGTTGGTACACTGAAAAACGATCCGGGTCCGGCTTGACTTTACTGCAAAGGCTAGATAAAAGGAGCTTAGGTAAATGGAAAGAAGACTAGAGCGTGATATAAGCCAAGCCTAGAAACCGTATTTCTCTTAATATAAATTAAATTATTTAAGTAGGTAGGTATAAGTTGTAACGACAAATCTCCATATTCCAAATTGGAAGTTGAAAATGAACCCTTTGATTAGATTATATCTACCTGTCACTGTCGTTTGCATTTCAGAGAATAGAGATGCCAATAGACATAAGAAGGGTTTTAGTGAATACAGGTATTATTCTAGTTTATCATTAAGAGGAAAGATATTTCATTTATTGGTTTCTTAGATTTCTTTTATAACTTCTAACCACGTGTCGTAGAAAAGTTGTTTATGTTGTTACGAAGCACAAACAACAAAGGGAAGTAAAATTACAGTTTTTATGACATCGATTTAAATAAATGGGTAGCATAGAAAATGATCTTTATTATAAAGATAATTATTAATATGTTTTATTTCAAGTTTTCTTCGGAGGCGACCCCATGTAGATCTCTGAAGATAAACAATGGAATATAACATATCGATCGATAAGGCGAAACTTCAATATGATTTTGTTCTAATATTTGATTAATCATAGAGGTAATTTAAACATTATAGAATACGTATTTTAGTTAATGTGTAGACTATTGAAGCCAAGCCACTGAAATTCCTTATAAATTACTTACACGAGAGCACGTGGACTCTACCTAAGAATTAGCCCCCCATTTCCCGTGGGTACCGTAAATGTTTACAAAAAGAATAATAGGTACCAACGATCGTTACAACATAGGGGATAAAAAACTTATAATGAATAATAAACTCTACTGGCCTTATTAAAAGACAAAGTGTGATATTAAAACTTTAAAGATTAAATTGCGAACTTTCTACTGAAGACACTACATATTTACAGCAATTACAAGCTTCTTTAGTTAAAACTTAACTTGCTAAAGAAGGGTTAATGCAAAAGCAGCTGTACTGTAAGAGCAACGACCTTCAGAGTAACATTTTTTAAGATAAGGATAATTTATTGGCAGGTTCATACTACCGTACCTACATACAATTAAGTCGGTAGGTAGGTTAACTTATAATATAACTTAAATAAATAAGTTGGACATTTTTGTAGATAGATCAATGATTTAAATGTTTTTATAGAGGAACTTAATAAACCTGAACTGTTTAATTTATCAAAATCAAGACATTTTCCCGAACCTTCTTCTAAAATTCATCAAACTCGAGTTTGTAAACAGGAAAATATTAAAACCTATTCATATACATATTCACTTACACACGAATTTAATTTAATAGACTGTATTACATATGAAATATTTATAAAACTAATTCAAATACATCAGCATACATACAGCATTCTTTAACAGCTGTTGCTCGTTGTATATTTACGATTATATACGTACCTAAGTGGTACAGCTCCACTAAACCCATTTATGAAACGACATTGAATGGAGCCGCCCATTGTGTGGCGTAGTCATTGAAAAACTAGAATAGTCCACTTTCGCAATAAAATACTATTTAAAGTGCACTGAGCTACTTACGATCGACTAGTCCTGTTTAAACAAGTAAATCACATTTCTGTAAACCCATGCGTCGTTTTTAGTTAATCGTGTTCGATTAAACAAAAATCCTGAGATAAATCACGCGAGTAGGTATAAATTACTATGTACTAAGTTACTGGAGCAATATTTAGTTTTTATGAAATACGTAATGAAAATGTTTAAATTATTGAAACTCCGCACGTGCAGAATTTTAAAAAATGTGAGTATAGATAACTACTTCGTTTAATAATTTTAACGTAACTATTTATTATACCGAGTGTGCATAAACATGTAATAATTAATCCATAATAATCACCACAAGCCCCAAGCCGCTTGCCAAGCGTGGGGATTATGGCAACCCCCCCATTCTAAAAGGGGGAGGCCCTTGTTCAACAGTGGACGTCTTCCGGCTGATGATGAATCACCACAATTAAATATAATAAGTATATATTTTAAATTATTTTTTAAATGACTCCAAAAGTATAATATTATGATTGTCCCCGAAAAAAATCTAACCGTGTGTTTTTTTTTAAAAGTCCAGTAATGAAACTTAATTGAAATATCCGAGAACAAACTTGTAATAAATACACATAACACCTACATACTTAAATAACGTACTTAAATTAATAAAATGTAAGTTCAAAAAACTTTCCACTAAAAACAGCGGAAGATTGACTCGTTAATTTGATCTCTGTAATTATAATTACGTCGTTACTTACCGGGGTCGTTTTCCCGCGTTGTTTGGCTGCTAGCTGGATCCGGGATACGCCTGCTCGCCGTCACAGCGTGCCGCGTTGTGTATCTCACCCCCCTTTGCGACCGATGAGGACTAAGGAATGGCGACGCTATCCAGAACGCATGCGCGACCCTATGACGTCAATGGTTCGTTCAAAAGCATACAGGTTGTAGTTTCAAATACCGCAGTTGGCGCGAGTGCGTGGATGTAATACACAAGATAGTCCGCATTTTCGTTTGTTTTACGGTAGAATCGTTGGTTATTGCTTCCGACTAAGTACTATACACTTATGAAGTTAAAAGTTTCTATGAATTCCTATCTTACATACATCTGAAGTATGATGAAGCTACACACTACATTACACTGCTGTTAATGTAGCTCACAGCTACATTAACTGGTCACAACTGCAGTACCCATGAAACAAGATCAAAGGGAACGTAAATAACCAAAGCCTCTACAAACGACACTCGAAAGTGTGAAGATCATGTCTAATTTGAAAAGATGAGCCAAATTAAACAATGTACAATATAATGCATGTTCCATTCAAGGAACCATCTGGACATAAGTTCTAAAATTTTAAAAAATACCAAATTATCTGTATAAAATCTTACACATACGCATGAAACGGTTTGATTGAAGTTAGTCTCATTCTTATAGAAGGTACCTAATTAACAACTTAACAGTCTTCTTCTTATCGTATGGTTGTTGAACAACCTAGTGTCAGAGTTTAAACCGCCTGTAGGCCTCTGACATGGCTTTACACACCGTTGAAAAATCTCTTAGGTGAACCGGTTTCCTCACGATGTTTTCCTTCACCGTTTTTAGCAACTGATAACTAATTTATACTTACTTAACTTTACTAAGTTAACAGTGTATACCCAGATACTTAGGCTTCATGTCTGAGCCGAACCGTACATTAATTGATGTTTTTAAAGGTCTAAGTGTACTAATCCAACATCGTACATTGTATCCGAATCTCTTAAAAGTGATATGAACGACTGAACGTGTATTCAACGTGGCAATGGATGAAATGCAATGCCACGTTGAATTGCATGAATATCTTTTCTCTCTTCTCATCTTTTGGGCACCTTACCAGTTGACATGATAGGGATAAATAATATTATGATGCTTTTAAAATGTTTCATCATCCTTTCAGCCCGATATCACCTACTGCTGGGTATAGGCATAGAGAAAATAATAGGCCTCCATTTTTCTCAGCCATCTTTCTCTGCTTCGAGCGTCACTGGTACAGGTGTTCTTTACAGTTTTATAAAAATGTCGTCAACCCAACGTGGTCGTCCCTGGCTTCTTTGACTTAACTGTGGCCGCCATTCGGTCAAAGATCGGCTCCATCGGCCATCTTCCTTCGTCTCGCCAGGTGTCCTGCCCAACTCCACATAAGGCGTGCTGCTCTGTCACCAACGTCGTAGACTTTTGCCCGACGACGGATTTAAGTGTTATGAAGACGCCGCGCCGCCATCTATGTAGTTTAAAAAAATGACGTGTAAAAGTGTTTTTTAAAACCTATTTGCAGAAATAAAATCATTTATAATTTATACACTCGATGTAATATGTTTATACCGCGCATTGCTCGATCCTCATTTTAAATGTTTATATTGGTACATATTGTTTTTAATTTGTGTGACACATATTTGTAAAACATGCAATACCTAATAAATAAATAAATATATTTTTTGTTACAATAGGTTTACCTAAATACCCACTTAAAAAGATTTTCGTCCCAATTGAAGCTGGTTTGCGCCGACCAGATTAGCATTGTGGAAATATATACGAGTGTTGCGGGTTCGATCACCACAGTGGATTCGTATAATAATAGTTTGAAATTTGTCACGAATCTGGGTGTTTGTAATATTTTATGTAAAATGATTTCAAGGTGCTTGGAGGTGGAGAGTTTCAAGAAAAAAAACTTAGTCACTGGAACTTACCTTAGGCAATTATCTTTTAATTAGGTGTTTCAAGTGACACGGCCTGGGCAGACACCTCTACACCACTCTACATATAGTTAGATAGGTATACCTAAATATAGTTCATGCCGACTGGTGTATGTATTGAACGCCATGAATTCTAGACACTACTAAAAATCGTGAAATAAAAAATTAAAACCTCCTTCAAAAAACTCAAAAGTGAAAAATAATATTTGATCACTTCACTTTACATAAGTGAAGTGGAAGTCGGTGCCAAATCCTAACATCCATTAAGTGATTCAGAAAAAAAGTACTTACGAGAATGCTGTCATAAGTGCTTTGTTCATAGTTTCAAAGCTAAAACTATTATCAAAGCGAACGCATAGGATTTGGCGCCGACTTCTACTTCGCTTATGTAAAGTGAAGTGATAAAATATTATAAATCACTTTTGAGTTTATTGAAGGAGGTTTTAATTTTTTTATTTAAAGTTACATACCTGCGTTTGTTAAAAAATAACAATTACAGAAGCTGTTTAACGTAACTACCTATTACCTATGCTATTACTATACAGAAAAACTATTTTTGTTATTTCAGGGCATAAAAAACAATTGTTAACGTTATTAGGGCTGCAAGTAGAGAAATGATCTTTTTCGTTATAAAGGCTGCTAGTTGAGAACAACATTGGCAATGTTTTTTTTTATATTTACGTGAGTGTCGAGTAAAACTGAAACAACCCACCCTTACAGTTACAACGTTAAGATTTAATATTTTAAACAGGTAAAATACCTTAATAATGTCAATGTAAAGATACGGACGGAGATTAAAATTACATAATCCTCTCAAATAATAAATAATTCAGGATTATGGCAACCTCCCCCCTTCTACAAGGAGGAGGACTTTGTCCAACAGTGGACGTCTTCCGGCTGATGATGATGATTATGAATCCTCTCAAATCTCCTGTCCCCACTCACTGTAGCGATCCGCACTCTACAAGTAATATACCTCTCTACGAATACTGAAACTAATTGCAAAGTACCTACACTTCGAAAAAAATATTTTACCTCTACTTTGTAGGTAATATTAGTATCACAAATAGCTCCTTGCAACGAATAACAAATCGCTTAACATATATTCATAAACTTGTCAGGCCCCATACCATATCTACTCTCAAAAATATTGGATGGTAGAACCTATGGTAGAACTAAACTGTTGATCCTGTTTGCCAGTGGAGCGAGAAGCTGACATAGTGAGTCTCCTGCCCTCATACCATGAACTCTTAAAGCTGGACATTTTCCGTTGTAGAAGCAAGATGCCTACGTGTAGTGTAATTGGGCGTCTCGCTTCCACAACAGAATATGTCTTGTTTAAGAGTTCATGGTAAGGGGTCTGTAGAGTGATGGAGTTCCAGATCTTGTTTTGTGATTAATCTTTTCTTTTCTGTAAGATTTCGTGGCAATAGACTCACCCCCTAATACATTGAGGCCTATAGCATAACTGGCGAAAGGGTGTAGGTACTTTAAGTAGGTATACCTCTGCCTATGCCTCAACCTACCCCTTCGGGGAATATGTTATGTTTTTTTCGGCATTATGTTATGTCTTTTTATGTTTTAAATGAAAACTTTTTCAGTATTGCTTACTAACACTTTTCACGGCATGCGCATGCGTGTCATCAATGTTCGTTGCAATATATCATAGATTAAACGTAGTGATTATATTCTCTTTAGATTTATGATTATATTGACGTCTGCATCTTTGCGTATACAATTATAAATAAACATTTGTGTGAAAATTATTTTAACAGTTTAATTTAGTTTGAGTTAATTTTACCTGCAGGCAACAATATCATATTGTCATTAGGTATGTGTTTTATCTCGAGAACTATTCGTAAACCAACAAGCGCGGTGGTATTTGTGCATAAATTACAATCTCATACATCAAGTGACTTGTCTCAATTCAAAGAAGATTTGAAGTCAGCTAAGGAAATAGTTATTTTATCAGGTGCCGGTATTAGTGCCGAGTCCGGTATTCCAACATTTAGAGGTGATAATACAACTTGGAGGAAATTAAGTGGTCATAGTCTGGCTAGCTCTGCTGCGTTCAGAGAAGACCCCGGCTTAGTTTGGGAGTTCTACCATTACAGACGAGAGTTGGTATTGAAGGCAAAACCAAATGCGGTACTTTAAAACTCAATATTATACTTTGGTAACAAAATACGTACAGAGTTTTGAGGTAAGTAGGTACTGTGCGTAGTACCGATAATACCTCATTGGCTGTACACAGCATTTTCAGACAAATCATAATATATAGATACGCTTAAATCGTTTAAGTTAAAAGCTGCCTAGTTAACTAGATATTTAATAGGTTTCTACTATCGAGTTCAATTATTTGTTAATTTTATGTAAATACAATAAGCAAGATGAACATCTCGAAATAAGTACAATCACGCTAAAGTACCTAATAAAAATATTGGATCTTGTTGTAGGGTCATATCGCAGTAGCTGAATATGAAGCTAGACATAAAAAAGACAAGAAAGTTACTGTAATAACACAAAACGTGGACGGCCTCCATGCTAAAGCTGGATCAAGTAATATAATAGAAATTCACGGAAATCTCTTCGAGACCCGTTGTACGAAATGTGGCCAGGTGTTAGGTAACACTGATAGTCCAATTTGCAAGGTAAAATAATATAGAACACTACTATTTTGTTTCTTGTTAATACAATGGTAAG
Source organism: Abrostola tripartita (assembly GCA_905340225.1). NCBI lineage: Eukaryota > Metazoa > Arthropoda > Insecta > Lepidoptera > Noctuidae > Abrostola > Abrostola tripartita. Next base: position 7,927,947 of record HG996494.1, read on the forward strand.
AAAATACCTACCAAAGAAATCTTGATGGGTACTCAAAAATATCAATTAGGTACCGAGGTAAAAACTTAACCTAACTTACATAACAGCTACCAAATGCAAGCCTTAAACGTAACTATATAATAATATATGATTTTTTCGCTGGCTTGAGTTATGGAATAACAGTCGTTCTTGTGTTTGTAGGTACTTTGAGTAATATACAATGAGAGTCTGAGTTTTGTTGTAGTTCATTTACGTATTACAGGCACTGGCTGGCACCGGTTCTCCAGACTCCAATAAGCTTACCTCTGACATCCCTGAAAAGGATCTCCCTCATTGCAAAAAGCCCGGCTGCGGTGGTCTGCTTAGACCACACATTGTTTGGTTTGGTGAAACTGTAGATTTTGGAGTCGTTGAGAAAATTGGTAATAAAAATGATAATTAATAAGTTTCTAAAATTGCTAAATAAACCAGAAAACTTACCTAACCTGTTAATGTACAAAAAGTTAGTTTCGGGATTAGAGACTAGATTTTTGGCCGAATGAAATTGTTGGACAACATGGTTGATGACTACACTGAGGTTGCGTCGTGTGGTATCCGGCCTAGAATTGACCACCCCCTTTCCTCCTGTGGGTTTCGTAAGAGGCGACTATGGGAAAATCCAGAAAATGGGCAGCAGCGTCTTTTGTAACTTGACCACCAACACTGCGATCCCCAAGCCGCTTGCCAAGCGTGGGGATTATGGTAGCCCCAAAAGAGGGAAAGCCTTTGTTCAAAAGTGGACGTCTTCCGGCTAATGATGATGACTGAGGTTGCGGATTCGATAACTGCACAGATAAATATTTGTGTGATCCGGAGATGTTTGCACCGTGTCAGGTTCTTTAAGAATGTTTGACTTATTTTTTAAGGTAATGGAACGCACCGACAATTTTCATAGATTAATTTGCCTCTAGATGCTGTTATATCAAAATGTAACGTTTGCCTTGTTGTTGGAACATCTTCGTTAGTGTACCCAGCAGCTGCGTATCCAACTATCATGGCCGCTGGAGGAACAGCTGTTGCTGAATTTAATTTAGAACCTGGGAACTTACGAAAATATAAATATTTCTTTGATGGGCCTTCTGCATTGACATTGCCAAAGGCTCTTAGCGAATAGGTATTTATATAGTTAATTAGCAAAGAAAATAAATAATGCTGTTGTAACGTTTTTATTTTTTATTACTAAACAGCCAACCCCAATATAATGTGCAAAACGTTTACACACATTTGCATTTATGTTATTACATCATAAATATGCTATGCATACCTACCCTACCTTAGCTTAAGATATTATAATCACACCTGAAATCAATCTGTTTTTTTAAATGAAGTAGTCGCTTTTTATAGCTTTGGTTTCTGTTGGTTTGTAGTTCTATGTTGGCTGACGTTGGGTTTAATTAGTATGTTCCAAGTGTATTCTAACATTTATAAATTTACTTTTACTCTATGCTCAGACTTAGGGTTGTCAATGGAAATAAATTTAGCCACAGACAAGAAAAATAAATTAAAAAGTAGAGGGTTTGTCTACACCCAATAGTCTCCGGCTAAAGCTAAACTCTTTGCTCGTATCGCCGCTTGCTTGATTGTGATTGTAGTATTTGAATCATCGAATTTGTATTTATTTTTAAGTCAATTCATTTTGTATTAGTGCTGAAATCGTAGTTTACATTTTTAAATGTATTATTTTATGTTGTAAACCTCGAGACAGTCCTAATATGCAATCAGGAAGTGGTCCAAAAAATCCACCATGGGCTCGGTCAAACGTGAATACGAATATGACCGGCATGAATCCGCAAATTATGGATCCAAATGCAATGATGACGCAACAAGGTATGATGCAGTTTCAACAAACTCAGGCAGTGTTTAATCCTAGTATGATGCAAGCACAAAGTGGCATGGCTATGCCAATGGGAGGACAAATGCCAATGAACCAAATGACTCAAGGTCAGATGTATCCTGGCAATGTTGTAGCGTACCCTACGCCTCGTGCTATGAATCCGGGGATGTATCAAAACACGCAAACTAGTCAGTCTTCTAACAACGCCGATCAACGTGTTTTCACCGGTACAGTCACAAAGACTCACAATGAATTTGGTTTTGTTGATCATGATGTTTTTTATCAAACATCTGTGTGCGCCAAAGGTATCATTCCTAAAGTTAACGATAGAGTCCTTGTTGAAGCTACTTACAACCCAAACATGCCATTTAAGTGGAATGCAACCCGTGTGCAAGTTTTACCTAAAGCTGGGCCTAACCAAAAGAATCCTCCAAAGCAAAACAACTATAATGCTGTTCCACCTCCAGTCAAAAAATCATTACCATCCCGTCGTGATGATAGACCTCGTAGAGATGAAAGGGTAAGGATTACAGCTTTTTTTTTGTCAATGTTAAATAAATTTAAAGATATTTTTATTATTGCAAATAAGTTTCAATGTAATGTTCTTTTATTTATATGCTCACCAGCCGAAACGATCGCGCTCCAGAACTCGCTCTCGTTCTCGCGATCGCCGCGACAGTCGCAGCCGCCGTGATTCTCCGCCCCGCAAACGCCCTGTTATACATCAGCCATCACCTATCAAATATGTAGTTCGTGTGCCGAGGATCCCACTTGACATGTAAATATATTTGTACTAATAATTTAAAAACTCAAGCTGGATTGATTTTATAAAAATGAATAGCCTATATGACATAGTATGTTACTAGCTCTACACAATGCTTAAGCATCTAATTCCACAGAATTATGATGTGTGAAACAAGTGTAATATTATGTAATACTTATCACCACCCCCAGTCCACAACTCCATCTTATAAATAGCTGCTTATACTAAAAGACAAATCATTTTTATGCCAACTTTTTTTTCATGGAAAAAATTTATTACGTTAGAAAAAAGTAAAAAAACCTTTGTCTTAAAATATAAAAGTCAACATTGCTAGTCACTAGATACAACAAAGAGAGCTGTTTTAATAATTAGATTACATGTTTCTAAGAGGGCTTATTATGCAGAATGCTTAAATAAAACATACACTGTTATCAGTCTACTTCTAAATGCTACACTATTCCAATATCTTCCCTTAATTTCGCTCTTATTTGGTTTAGTATTAATAGTCAATATACATTATATTGAAACAGCATGTAAATTTGTATATTTTTTATTTCAGCCAAACAATGGATGTGCCTGGTCTGTCTCAAAGATATTCAAACCTATATGTGCCGTCTGATTTCTTCAATGCTCAAGTCAAATGGGGGGAGACATTCCCACCACAAACACCATTTTCTATCAATAACCCTTGTGCTTATCATATCATGAATAAAGAAGTTGATAGTCCTATACCTAATGAGTCAATTTTGGAACCAACAGATGCTGATTACAGATTTTCTGCTAAAGTAAGGCTCTCATATTCCCAGTACTTTATTCTTGTATATATATAAATATTCTTTCTATTATAAATATTTTGCCATAACTGTAATATATGTATAACATCTTTTAGGTAATGTTAATCAGCATGCCAACATTGGAGACCCTGTATCAGAAATGTGGACTCACCAAAGTCGATGAAAAGGACAAACGCAATACAAATAAAACTCCATTGCATCCTACCAGACTGATTAAATTTCTTGTGGGACAAAAAGGCAAAGGTGGTGAAAATTTTGCTATAGGTGGACCTTGGAGCCCATCCTTAGATGGTGAAAATCCGCAGTCAGACCCAAAAGTTTTGGTGAAGACTGCCATTCGTACTTGCAAAGCATTAACCGGCATTGATTTATCATCATGCACACAATGGTAAGTGCCACTCTATAATTTTATCGGTGACTAACTTCTACTTTGCCAGTACTTTGCTTAGAATCATATGCTGGGCTGTGAGTTTCTTCTAGTCATATTGTTATAGCACCATAGTGTCGCACAGGTATATTGATTTTCATTGATTGGCTTTATGGCTAAGAGACAGAAGAAGCTTGATCCCACAATTGATCCTCGTATTAGTCATGGTACACACATTCCTTAAGTGAGAGTATGGAGGCGTTCGTACATCGCGGAAGGCGCAACTGATTGGATGCAGACCCGATGTACCACGTACCAAAACAGCAGATTGTTTACTCTCGTAGCGGATGTGTCGTTTCCATGTCTGCAGTCGGGTGGGCGGCGCGAGCGTTGCGCTTGTGAGTATACTATAACTGTATTACCCATGCAGGTACCGAATGGTGGAGTTTTACTACTGGCGGGAGGGCAGCGGCGGCAAGTCGCGGCTCGAGTGTGTGGTGTTGTTCCTGCCGGACGTGTGGTCGGCGCAACCGTCGCGTGTCGACTGGGCCACCGTACAGGAGCAGTATAAGGGAGCCTGCGATGCCGCCTTGCAAAAGCTCGAGGGCGACCAGCCGGAGTCCGGCAAGCAAAAGCAACAAGCGCCGGTGGCGGCGGCGGCAGCGGCGGCCGACACTCCTGCGGCGGACAAATCGCAAATTGTTTGTTCCCAGTTTTGTTTAGTTATGTTTCCGGCTGCGCTGTACTAAAATATTGGACGGACAACGTGCTCGTGCTGCCAGCGTCAATCAGTCCTGTTGTCATGCGGACATCGCTTGGACATAGATAATATTATTTTAATTAATACCTTCTCACCCTTCACAGAATTATTAAATAAAGACCCTCCATTAATACTTAATAACAAGTTGAACACCATTAAATTATAACTTAATTTTTAAACTGTCCCTGAGTTCAACTGTTAAGAAATTGATATACATACTCATGTACTAAAAAACTTTCAGGAAAAAGATTTGGATAATAGCACTATAACCATTGATGAAAATGATGATGATGAGCAAAAGCCAGAACCCTCTCATTATTCTAAAATAGATCTGAAGACGATCAAGGTGGAACAGCTAAGACAAGAATTGCGAGCACGAAATGTCAGTTGTAAAGGTAACAAAACATGCTTATTAAAAGCGATTGTAATTTAAAATATTATCTCCAATCAAATCTGCAATAATTATTTTGTTTATCTATATCAGGACTGAGGGCTCAACTTGTATCTCGTTTGTCGAAGCTATTGAAAACAGAAGAATCAGAAGATAAAAAGAGTGACGATGTAATGGAGTTGGAAGATGATGAACAAGAGCCAGAGAAAAAAGAGATTCAAGATGAAAAAATTGAAATTAAAGACGACAAAGAGGACGAGGAAGAAAAGAAAGTTGAAACTAAAGCAGATGAAGCTGATAAGAAGGAAGAGAAGGTTGAAAAGAAAACTGAAAAAGAGATCGAGGAAGAGAAAAAAAAGGTACTTATTGTTGACATATCGTGTCAATAACTATATTTAAAGAGATATAAACTAATAACAGTTTATTTATAGCTGGAAAAAGAAAAGCAGTTGCGGAAATCGCGGTACGAAATCCCACCCACACCACACATCCTTGTGCATCCGTCTAACTCAGCAAAGGGCGGGAAGTTCAACTGCAGCGTCGCTACGCTCTCGCTTCTATTGGATTACCGAGTCACTGACAACAAGGAGCATAGCTTTGAGGTTTGTAAAAATAATGTATAAACATTGAATTGGGTAGCATACAGTACAAATTTAGACTTGTCTTAATTATGCATATTTTATTGGTCTTGCTTATAATGTGATTGTGTTAAGAGCCATTTTACATTTTTACACAGTTTTCTAAGATTTCGGACGCCTAATTAACCATCTTGGGTAGTATTTAGGAATTGATATATACATGTTAAATGTAGACCAATCTTTCGCATTGACACATAAGCTAATAGATTAACAAAAAATAACTTAATTGCTATATGGTGATCAATCTCCCGCAACACGTTTTCTGAAAAATCATCGCAGAGTCAATTTCGGTCTTAAAATTCTATCATTTACATTCACAAATTTAAACGATAAAAATACAATAAGCATTAGGCATATGTTTTTCTTGAAACTTACGGTGCAACATTTTCGATTATTAACTTTTAATTGATAAAAAAAAAACTGAAACCTATTTTTACTGTAATTTTATCGCGAGTTTTTGGTTTGAATAAAGGTATATTTTAATTTTAAAATAATGTCATAATAAACTATGCTCTTTAAGAAATCGAATTATACAGTCATTTTTAAAATTCCTTTATTTAATTAGAAATCATATAATTTTTAATATCACTCCAAATCACAATAAAATACGATGCACAAACGTAAAATGATCAGTCGGGCCCGAGCGCCCAAAGAGGTAGGGTCTGTGTCACTTTTTTTCTCATTTTAAATTACGAAAATTTGTATTGCAAACGCATGTTTATGACCACTACGTTTTCATTTTCTATGTATTATTTTCATTCAGTTTTGTTTATTATCAAGTAAAGTATATTATTTTAAGGTATTTTATTAGATTAATAGTCAGCAAATTTAATCTTGACTGTACTATCTGTCCGCGACTTGGTCCACTTGGATTTTTTCTACGCACGAAAAGTAGCTTGTAGCCTTTATTTTGTTAATCCGGGTTATAAACTATCTATTTACAATTTTTTTTCTATATCCTTTTAATCATTTTTGCGTAATTGAGTAATAATCCTCCAAAACTCCTCGCATACATTTATTATTAAAATAAATTTTACAAAACTTGATATATTTATACTTGGTGATTATATTATTATTGTAGAAATTATAATTTGTCTAAATAAATTACTAATGAAATAAAAATATTTTCATAAATCTCGAATAAGAAACATTGTCATAACAATCAAGATTTTTATGTCCGTCTCAAAACTCGCGCTACACTGTTTGCATTGTTTTTGTGTGGGTGTGCTACCCACACACACATGACAATTTTGACAGAATTCGAACGTCAAAATTTTGTGAAATGGCTCCTTAATCAGGAAAACGAGAGTACGGGTCAGGTCACTATTATTTCGTCTTTGACAATAGATAGCATCATATCTTGAAAAATATATTAGTTTAACTGATCCTTTAATACAGCCAAACCATGTCTAAGCATAACAACAAAAATCTTTTTTGTCGTAGCTATTTGTATTTGCCGAATTATTCAATGAGATGTTGATGCGTGACTTCGGCTTCTACATATACAAGACACTGTATACCTTGCCTGAAAAAACTGAAGAAGTCAAAGAGAAGGAAAAGGCTGAAGAAAGGACTGAAAAGAAGGCGGAGGAAAAGAAAGAAGAGAAAAAAGAGGAAAAGAAGGAAGATAAGCGTGACGATAAACGTGAGTCACGTAGGAGGGACAGGAAGGTAAGACTTATCACATACCCGTGCTAAATAACCTTAACTTTGCGATTGCACGGTGCATTTCACTTCCACGTTCACCGACGTCTAACATCAAGTACTCTTCAAGTGTTAGGTATTTCATTATTAAATAATTTTTAATGATCATTATTGTTACAACGTTAAACAGGATAGTCCCAGTGACGACGAACGCAGTGGCTCCCCTAAACGTCGCAGTCGTGGCGTTGAACTGCCGCCGGACCCATACCTCCTGCTCTCCCTCGTATACTTCGACACGTCACGAGGAGGCAGCATGACCAAGAAAGAACTGCAGAACTTGTTCATGAGTCTCGGCCTGCAACTGTCCAGGTCACAAATCAGAGCTGTCCTCGAGAAAGTATGCGTCAAGGAATTTTTCAACTACAAGTAAGTTACAGTTAATCTTTATGTTTGGTATAGCTTCATAATATCGAAATCCACTGCTTTCTCGTTAGTAGTAATATCACAAATATTTGATGAATAGTACAAGTAACTGCTCAAATTTTTCTGTAACACAAATTATAAATCCCTCTGTGCATTATTAGATGGACTTCGGCAGGTACAAGTCTCGTGCGGCTGCGGTCGGAAGTAGATTTAAGTAACGCATTTGATCATGTTAGGTATTAAAACAGTCAGAAAAATATAGAATTAGAAGCCCAGCTAAATACTGGTTCGAATCTTATTAACTGGAAAATTAGCTTATTACCAGGATAAGACAGATAATTTAATAAACACCATTCAAGATATTTACTAACCTACTGTGGTGTACCTCAACCCTTTCCCAGTGTACTGACCCACATATAAGGCATGGCTTGCCCCGTGCACAGACACTGTCTTATTTCAAGAAGATATTTCTCTTAATACTTTTAAACATTTTAGGACACTGATTCAAACCATAAGAGATGTCGCATCTGGTACATCTGAGGCGATGCAAGACTTGCCATTAGACAGCACAATCATAAACAACGACGTGCCAACACATGTAAGTACATGCAACAATAATACATCTTATTCGTTTTAATTGTGCGACAATAGAACACGATTTTAAACGGCTATATGTTTGTAGATTGCAGAATTAGAAGAAACCATTGCTTTAGGCAACCGTAACTTGCTACCTTTGTTCAATGCTCCAGGCAAAGATTCTGAAGGCAAGCCTGGAGAAACAAAGGATGTTACTGACTCAGGTAAAATACGTTATTATAATGACAAATTATTTGCCCTTTAGTATTAGCAAGCTATGCAGGGATTGCTGGTGAGTTAAGGTCAGTGGTAAGAAATTAGTATTGTATGTATTTAGCCATATCTTTGTAAAATAATGTATATTTCCCGATTGATATAATTAATTACCTTTATGTATTACTAGCGGCCCGCTCCGGCTTCGCACGGGTATAAAATATATATTATAAGTATTTCTCCACTATTTAATGGATGTTATATACATATAAACCTTCCTCTTCAATCACTCTATCTATTAAAAAAACCGCATCAAAATCCGTTGCGTAGTTTTAAATATTTAAGCATACGATTAAAGCGACTTTGTTTTATAGTGTGTAGTTATATCACAAATGTTCGTAATAATGTGATAGTGTAATGATCATGCAACAGTATTGCTACGCCAATGAGATCACGTTCGTAATGTAAGTTCGGTGCGGCAGGCATGGTGATGTACAAGTCGCGGCTGGTGGACGTGGGCGCGCTGGTGGCGGCGGAGGCGCGCAGTGCGGCGGCGCGCGCGCGGCTGGAGGCGGCGCTGGAGGGCACGCGCGGGGCGCTGCGGGCCGCGCGCGCCGCCGCCGCCTCCACGCAGCAGGCCGAGCGCGGCGCGCAGTCGCAGGTGTGCGACCTCAGCGCCAGCCTCGCCGCCGCCCGCGCGAGGATCGCCTCGCTCACGGTTAGTACCCATTTTTGTATGTACGAAAACATTATTTTCCCTACGTCGGAGTGACTACCGGATAACGCTAACCGGCTTAAACTAATACAGCACGTGATATGCTTTTTAAAATGCGCGTTTAATGAACGACTCGTGTCAAATTGTTTATTAGGTCGCGTGACGAACTAACTGTTAGCACCTCTACAAATTGATTTCGTTTGTATGACCCAAGCACTAATGTCTCATTTTCTAATTTCAGGCTAGCTCTAAGATATTCCATTCAGCTTTAAAGAGTATACAGTCTAAAGTGGAAGCTGTTGTTAATATAAAATATGAAGACGACGACGTCGTGGAAATTATCAATGGACCATCACAGTATGTTTAATTATTTATTTAACAATAATGGGCATCGTATTATGTTAGAACTCAAATATAATTGGAATATCTTATTTACAGAAATGAAAAGGATGCAAAAAAAGAAAATAAACAAGACAACAAGGAGTCCTCAACCATTGAACAAACATCTTCAAGTGCAGATAAAACTGAAACTGACAAACAAGTTGGTGACACACAAGACGTAGATAATAAGCCCCAAGAAACCAATATAACAGATATAACCTTAGCTGAAAATATGGATCTTGATGATAAGGAATAGCAATTATATTAAAAACAAAGACATTTAAAAAATGGCCTATAAAGGCATAGTTTACGTAAGCTGATGTCAGTTTCATATTTTTTTACAACCTTTCGAATGTCATGAGAACCAATACTCAGAACCTTAACTTGGGAATTTTTATGTTTACAAGTAACTTAGGATTTATGGTGAATGAATGTATACTTATAGGAACAATAAAACTAATAATATGACTGGTTGTTATAACCATCTAACATTGTCTGGCTCAAAAAATGATACTTAGAGAAAGGTATTGTTTTCCTCACTCATTGTTTTAAAATACAAACATTCAAATCTAATTGCGTTTGTAATTTCAAGTCCCAAACATGATTAGAAAACTACACATGCTTAAATTACTTTGATGTTGGTTGTAATCTAAATATTTCGTGTTTGACGTAGTATTGTATTATTACTGGATTTATAACGTTAAGTATTAGAAGGCAGTACGTAATATTACCATACAAATAAAGTATTTCATCAGTCTCGGTCAGATTTGTATCGTCAAAACAGCTCGTAATTTTGATATATTTTGTTAAATCGTGTATAGCTCGTCTAGGCATGCAGAAAAATACACGCCAAATCTTAATAAGAATTAAAAAACCTAACTATGTCGTCGTGTGTATTTTTATATTGTTAACTTATGAAGTTATGACAGCCAAAAGTATTCGAATCTTGTGTGTGATAGTTTAATATTATGAAGAAAGATAACTACTTTATTTTTTCTTATACGGCTTAGAAAGTTGGACCATATGATACGGAAAAAGGTTTCGTAACTATGTGAAATCACACTTATGAAATTAAACATAAGTAGGATAAAGCAGTGTGATTGTGTAATCCACTAATATTTCCAAATCCAGTTTATATGATATTGGTGTGACATTACATGTACTGTAGTAACTATTTGATTAAAAGCATTGTCGTGTTTTGGTTTGATTAGATATAAGTATTTCTGTGCATTTAAATGCAGTAATAAAAATAGATTCGTAAACTAAAATGACTTATTATTTTGGCCAAAATAAAACGAATATTCTAATATCGATAGTACTGTTTATTATAATACTTACTAATAATAATTGTATTATCATTATCAGTGCTCACCTAATAATAACTTTACAATAAAATCATTATCTGCAAAACAAAGTTCAATAACACATTGTAATAAGTCTAAGATTGTAATGAAGTTTATAGAAGAAGCTTCCATTTCACACTACTACATTTTACACTTATGTACTAAAGACAATCCATGACTGAATTTATATATTGCAGCCATATTAAATGCCACCCCAACTGTATTTTGTATTATTTTTAGATAAACGGTGATAAAGGGCTTGTAATAACAAATAATATTTGCAGGTGGTGCCATAGTGATAGGTCAAGAATCAATTGTATACCACGATGGTCAGTGTCTTAAAGATATGGCCATGTTTGTCTTTCAAAAGGTGCAAGGTGCCCGTAAACTAGCTAAATACATGGAAACTAATATAGGTAGGTAGTGTACATATTAATTTAACTTAATATTTTCTACAAAACAACTACCTATGTTATTTGAATATATTGTAGTAATAATTTTAGCTTAAAAGTACTATTTATAACTATAATGATGTTTCTAAGGAATATTTTTATATCATAAAGTATTTAAATACCTAAAGGTCCGCTAAACACTTTAATCATGTATGCTCGAACAGTTTGTGCAGACTTACTAAAATCATCTTGGTGTTCATACCATTCTGAAGACCCTGACGATTATACGTCAATTACAATTTTGAGTTTTTCATTTAGTTTTTGTACAATTAACAATTAAGCATGTAGTTGGACCTTAGTTGATATATTATAAGCATAGCCCTGGAGTAACTTTTTGAAATACAAATTACTTGACGTGAATGGGTACAGGTTCACTCATTGCGATACGAAACTGGCTTACACACAAGGTTCCACATAGTTCCCTGGGAAGAGACCCGTCACTCCATCCATAACGCCCTCCCACCAGCCGTCGTCATTCTTCTTTAAAACATAGATCACAGCACTCTCTTGGAATGATAGTTCGTCTTCTTTGTCAGCATAATAATCGTATATGGCTACCACTGCAACAAAACAATGTCGTTTTAATTTGGAACATGAAATAATGAGAATATAATACGTAAAACAGTATTTATAGATATTACCTTTTTCTAGATAGTTCTTGGGCACCCATCCTGGTAAATCTTCTTCATCAGGCACTATAGCAGGAACAGCGTTAGTGTACTGAGTGCTCATCTTGTTCTGTAAATTGTAAAAATATACCCAAATACATTATCTCAGTTATTTTTTCTTTCCAAACTGTACGTTTTACAATTGTAAGTGAAACATCACATGCACAAACATCTGTGGATCGAACAAATTTTTGTCCCGCGCAGGAATCTTACCCGCAAGCCCGCAACCATGCGTAGCAGTCCGCTCGGTTAGCCGCTGTGCCAATCAGGTCGTTACTTAGCTACGTAGCGAAATGCAATATCTTATTATATCATACATTGAGATGATGTGGTCTGCCAAAGGCGTCGTGGGCCAACTCGTCATCCATGGGCGGCGGCGGCAACGGTGGCGACACGGAGCCGCCGCGGATCGAGCCACCTCCCGCGGAAGATGACGACGCACGCTGAAATGCAATTATTATGTCAATATATGTTGCTTTCTCTTCAGAAATCAGCAATGTGTGTTACACATCACTAGTTCTTCTGATAACAGGGTAGGATATGAACTCAACCAATCACCAGTCAACACCTCAGTCAGTTTTGATCTTGTCCCTTAACTTCAATTAGGTCCAACTAATCAAAAAAAATATTTGGTAAATTATCACAATTAAAAAGTTGTGACAGATATATTGTTAAACAAGAACTATACAAACCTGTCCAGGCAAACTCATGGAATGTTGGCTGTGTTCACCATCAGAACCGATCAATGGTGATGGTGGGGCTGAAATGTTATAATTATTGATTAATATTCAGCTCCAAAATTGGGAAATTAATAAGTTTTGTAAATAAGGTAGAATAATACAATGGAAAACACTAACGTGGCATGCTGGAATGCAAATCTTGCTGGGAATAATTAGATGGAGCTTGATGCTGATTTGGGTGAACCATTCCAACCTAAAAAGAGATAACAAATATATACAACAAAACATTTTTAGTGCAGTAGGACTACTAATGGACATTGTGCAAAGAAAAAACAATCAGATCATACCTGTGGTTGTGCAACTGGCAGTGTGGAGTACCCAGGAGGTCGACGAGGGTAGTTTGGCGCATAGTGCGACGGGACCTGAGGCGGAGCTACTGCTGGCGGCGTGCGGTACTCGCGGGACGATTTACCTAACAGATAATTGCCATTTGTATGTTATGTAAGAACTGTTAAAAGCAAATCATGTAGGGTGTTGTTTGGATTGAAAACTGTAATTTGTTACTTTGTAAGTCAGTAAACGTGCTCTTTATTCCTATTTCAATTATGATAATCCCAAGGCAAGGCAAAGGTCTTTCCATGTTTATTTTCTTAATGCATGCTAATTTCGTGTTCATATCTAGATACATTTATTTTAAAAGCATTTATTGTTGATGTCATCAAGTTTTAATAATTTAGTAGTTTGTGTAAAGATATATGTGAATGAACTTAAACCCATTGTTTCAAGATAATTATATTCTTATGTTTACTTAATGAATTCATACATAGCCATTATACTAAGCTATAATTGAATGATAACAGATGAGCAATAATAAACAATGCTGTTAGTTTCATAGGGACTAAAATACTAATAAACTCTGTAGTAGAAATAATATTTACCAAGAGTGCCACGCCCAAGAGTCCCAGTATTTGCAGCAGCCGCAGCTCTCACAGCTGCTGGTGGTGTGGGAGGTTTAGTAGTAGGTGCTGGTAAGGTTGCTGCGCTAGGAGCAGATCCTGACCGTCTGCCTCTAGGTGTCCCGCTAGTAGCCCCATTCCAGCGAGCACCATGACCAATGTCATCCAATGCTGACAAGTAAATTATAATATTAGGCAAATTTCAAAATATCACTAAAAATTGCCTTTAAAATTTTACCTGTATAATCAATGCTTTTTCTAACATATTTGATTGGTTTCTCTGGATTAGCAGGCGCAATGATTTTGTACTGTCTATTAGTAACTTTATTTGCAGTCAACACTCCAATCTCCCTGCGTGCCACCTTCTCCTTATGAATGGAGACAGTTTGCGCGATATGATTCATTTGGCCTTCCATTTCAGCCAACTGCATTGTTTGTAACTCCAACAGTTGCAGGAAGTTATATGCCAAAGTATTTATTTGATATGCTACACTGGCTAACGATTGCGTCGTGTAGTTTTTTGTGCTCTCCAAAGCGAGCCTCTTGTTTTCAGATTGAAAATAATTAGCTTCGCAGTAATCAGCTACACGCTCGAGGTTCGTGTGGCTGTCTGTAAGATGACTGCGTCCCTCAGGGATTTCAGTTTGCAGTAAGGCTGCTAATTCGGCCATCTTGCTGCTACTGAAAGTAATCGTGAGTCCATTACTCCAAAAATTCAAAAAAATATAAGTAATACAAATGAAATCAACTAAACTAGTAACTAATACAGGATCTGTGTACAGGATAAAATAAGTAGACCTACACAGGAAAACAATAATAAACTCACCTGAACAAATATTTAGACTTAAATTATATCACAAATTTATAACCACATTGATTGTTAGAAATCACAAAAGATAAACACCAATTTTTATGACGATGTCCATAAAATGTAGATACGAATTTGGGTGGGACACAATCTCAATTTCATAACTCAATCAATTCAATCATAGAGAATTCCTCAGAGACTTCAATGGAATGGAAGGAAGACGGACAGTGACAATGACATAAAGATGAACCCATAGACTATACAGATAAAATAGGAATGCTAATCGCCTACACTAAATCGACTTAATCGAGTTATATCGTAATGTTTCCATGTTTTTATAAACACTATTATAATGGAGGCTAGAAACTCACAATGGATAGTTTAATCATTGGTTTAATTAAAAAAGGCTGAGTGGAAGTTAATTGTCCATAGATTTAGGAAGAAAAATATGATGACTATCTAGTTTCTAAAACATGGAAATTATTATTAACTTTTACGGGCAAGATAGATGCATATCTTTAGTTCTGAGTATATAAACCGAATAGTTACATACGGAGAATATAATAATAAAAATGTAGCTTACCCGATAGTAAGTCCAGAAGAGCTTAAATGCTATATTTACGTAATGATGTCTTTATCAGTGTTAAGTATTTCACTGATAAGTATTTCACCTTAAATACCCAAAAACTATCGAACACTGCAGGATTTGGACCTCGCACCGTCTGATTAAGTCTCTAGTCTGCTAAGAATAAGGCGCTCCAGCTTGACACTTTCAGCCCTATGTATTTTATTGCACATATGTATAAGTTTATGTTCAGAGGTGCAAGGTTCAATTCCTGTTGTGAAGTCTCTCAGCCTATTTTTCGGTTTCATTAGTATTTAAAATATTTATTTCTAGGGAGGGTTATAGAGCAATAACAGTTTATCACCATAATTGTATAAGTATCTAATATAAAAACAACATCACGCCAACATTCTCCGAAGGGGTAGGCAAAGGTGCACATAGTCACTACATAGTATAAAATAAAGTCGCTTTCCCTGTCCCTATATCCCTATGTATGCTTAAATCTTTAAAACTACGCAACAGATTTTGATGCGGTTTTTTTAATAGATAGAGTGATTGAAGAGGAAGGTTTATATGTATAATAAAATCCATTAAATAGTGGAGAAATACTTATAATATATATTTTATACCCGTGCGAAGCCGGTGCGGGCCGCTAGTACTAGTATATAGTACAGCCACATATCGCCAGTTATGTTTTAGGTCCCAATGTAATAGGGGGCGAGCTTATTGCCATCATCATGAACTTATGTATTTTGTATACCTACCTATCTTTTATTGTACGAAGTAGCCAGATTAGGTACATGAATAAAAATACTACTAGGTACAATCATTACAATTTTATTTAAATGTAGCTATTAATGAAGGTTTTTATATAACTTGTTGAAAATACTTAAACTTTAACAAATCCTCCAAATTCATCACTTGATACAGAAATTGCTTCACAGGTAAAGAAATGTTAATGGTAAATTCAGTTCTGTTTTATGTAGTATCACTATTTACTAAATACATGATTTATTACAATTCATTATCCACAAGCTCTATAATGTTTACTACTTTATCATACATAAAATTTATATTTAGCCTAGACTGACTATTATTATGTAATTAGTATTTTAGATTTATCTCCAAGCTAATTGTGTAATCAGTTTTTACATAAAACTTAAGTCATGATAAATTAATTTTAAATATAAAAACAATACTAAGTGTAACTTAATTATGTAACTACGATTAGACAGATATATAAGAAAACATGTTCAATAAGTTACAACATTTAACTATTTAATAAAACATATAATTCTAAATGTAATATGAGATTTAAAAAATTATAAAGTAACTGTACAAAATTTTTATTGTTTACCATGAAATCAGATTTTGTTTCATAACATTTCATGCAGTCAACAATACATCCCAATTTATTTCATTATTATAAACTTCTTGTTCAAGCCACAGTTCGTAGTTTTCTTTGAATTCTTCATCAAGCTCAATATTCATTTCTAATACACTGTTTATATCTGTTTCCAAAGGAGTCAAATCTATTTCTGGTTCACCACCAGTGTTGTATCTTCTATTATTGAAGCGGTCAATGCTAACTTTTAGTGCACATTCTTCATCTTGGAAGTCCCAAGGTCTAGCATCGACATCATTGCCAAATGCCCAGTCATCATTCAATCTGTGACGAACTTTAGAGTATATAGCACTGATTGTCTTCATATTAGTCTTTCTCCATTGGCGGCCCAAATACTTAGTTTGCATTTTCAATAATTTTAACACATAAAACTGCATTAATGCATGTCTTACTTTTAGTGTGCGTTTTAATATAGGTGCACTTTTAAATACCACAAGCATCATAATCCTTGCATTCTTCCACTTGGTCAATTTATTTAATATTCTCAATAAATTTATACATGAAAATACATTCCTCCATGAGTATGGAACGGTTGAATCACCAATATCCAGGCATTCTTTAGTCAACTCAGGTTGCTCTCCAATAACACAGGCTGGAAAATCAAATATAGGAATTGTGTTCTTAGCTCCAACATAAGACAGTATGTTTTGATTGAAGAATTTTAGTACTAATGGCATGCAATTAGCATAAACAAGATGTTGTGACATGAACTCAAATTGGTATACATGATTTAACTTCAAATGTTTCAACAATAGTAATAATATTGCTGTAACAGCCTTTACAATAATTTCCTTATGTCTGTTTACATCAATGCCCAGTTTTAAGGATTGTAATACTGTCATGGGCATTTCTTCTGGCAATAGGTCAGCCATGATGTTAATTGAATAAGTCTTGGCAGTAGATGTAGGTGCTGCAGCTAAAAGAATTTTGAGTAATGCTATCATGTACTGTGGTAAATTGGGCAGCATTGCTTTGTACAAGATTTCAGCTTCAGTTTCTTCAACTTCTTTTTCACCTTTTGTTAAAGGGCTGCGAGCTATTTCTATTTCTCGATCTGCTTGTATTTCTGAAAGACTGGTGTAAACATGCTTCTTAAGTATGTCTATTCCTTCATGTATTGGCTGTGGTAGACCAGCAACTGTCTGACGATCTCCAGGAAGAGAATATCCAACAAACTTAATCCTGACATTATCAAGAAACATATCAATATCTTTCTGACGAACTTTGGACTGCCATGGAAGACTTCTAGGAAGTGGTGGTGGTGGAGGTGGACTGTCAAACTGTTTGAAGTACATGTAATAAGGGCAGTTGGGATTGTTCTCTGATTGTGAACCCTCACTAGGTATGGACTGGAACTCCATAGAGTAATCTTCAGATCCATTGCCAGTTTCTTCTTTATCAACAAAAATTTGTTCATCAGATTCATCTAATGAAGTTTGTTTCATAAAAAGGTGCCTGCGAATTTTTCCTTCCCTTTCATTTTCTTTGAGTTTTCTCTGTCCTGGGTTTTGGTTCTCCAGCATATCAGCAGCACTAGGGGGTGGAGAGCTTGCTCTCATACCTTTGATAATTTCTATAGTGTCTTCTGATAAAGGAGGTAATCCAGATGTTTCTCTAAGCCTAGCTTTTCTCTCTTTTAAATCTTTGGAACCTCCTAAATAAACCAGCAGTACTTTCCACAGAAGCAAAAGAACCTTTTTCATTGGAAAATGAGGGGTTGTTCCTGCGCAGAGATGTGTCACCATACTTAACAGTTTCACAGGCAGCAACTCTTCTCCAAATGGTGCTCCCAGTTCCTCTTTGAAGTTTTTTACAAGATGTATATACTCAGATTGAGGATTGTCTTTTTCAGTTCTCATATATTCAGTGATAAGATACAGAACTGAGAGAATAACTCTTAAGTTAGTTGAGTCTGCAAGAGATTCTGCCAGCTTCCTGGAAGCTATCGCAGAACTGCTTCGTACTATTTCGAGATTCAGTAATTCAACAAAAGCAGAAAAGGTTCCCATGTCGTATAGCATCATAACGTTGACACGAGCCCAGTGTGCTTGCTCAGCATCAGATTGCATCTCCGCCCAACATCCCTGAGCTAAGTACAGTATGCATCGCGTTGCACGCATACGTATCTCACTTACGGCAACGTCCAAATGCTCCAGTAACTTCATTACGACGGTACGCTGCTGTTTATTAGTCAACCTTTGCCAACTGGGTAAGAATTCGAACTCTTCCATAATATCTTCGAACGCTTTAACATTAAGCTGATACTCTGGATGTTCTGTGTAACTATAAAGCTCAGCTATTTCATTTGCCTGGGAATCGCAATCATCGTAAATGAAGTCTAATTCGGGGCTCTCCATGTCGTTAATACAATCCCCTTCTTCCATGGGGCGGCGAATATCAGGCATTTTGGCTCCTGCACGGCGGCCGTTGCCGTTGGTGCCCATTTTGATACAGTATCCGAATTAAATATAACACATAATAAAACTTCACATTTTAGAATTGGATTGTTTGGCAAATTTAAAGGTATTTAGTAGAAATTTTTAATTTTCTTTATCGTCTTTCTTCGGCACCACAGACAATGAGATGAGAAAACTGCCACAGATTACCTATGCCTGGGATAGGACGACGACAGATTATACAGATATGATAAATTTACAAAAATTAAATCGATTTTTAGTTCTAGTCGTGGCTTAACACGATTAAACTAAAATTATTGTTCTTTAGTAAGTAGTAAGTTTTTTTTATTTAAAGTATTCAGTAATTTAAAGTGTTTGAAAAACCATACAGCTTTAGATCTCTAATATGACTCTCTGTGTTATATTGTTCTTTAATTTCTGAGAATATCGTAGGATGTTAGATGTTATAATTATTACTTGAAATATCATTGCTGAGAGTGGACTCTACTGCTAGAGTTTGGCCAACGAAAGCTGTCCACTGAAAACGGCGGCAATTTCAAAAAAAATTAGGTTGTCAACACTGTTATTATACTGCATAAACAGAGTTGATACTTTTTAATATTCAGGGAAAAATGTCACTATAACAAAAATAAATATTTGAAGACTAATTATTGTTAATAATACAGATACCTTATCCAATGGTACCAAACCTACATACGAGTACCTATTGTGTTAGAGAGAATTGCCTCGTTTCTCATGCTATAACCTATAATGTATGCTATAACAAAGTTACATTGCTATATGGATTTTTTGACTCTCACTGTTTTTTTATTATTAGTTGAAGGTGAATAAGATGTGCATGAAGTAAACAACATTTTATTACTAAACGTTTATTAATGAACTGAACATAATTTTTTTTTGTAAAAAAGTTACGAATCGTAGTCGAAATCCGACTCTAAGTATTCCACACCTGATAATGATTCAGGTTCACTGCTTTCTTCACTGCTATCGCCCCCGACATTTATAATGAATCTTTCGAGCTCAGTTTCAAAAATTTGATCCCTCGCTTTATACTGATTTTCAACATTAATTACGTGATCAGTGTATTTCTTCCAATCGTCATTAGTTACACTATCAAAGCATTCTTTAATTAAATTTTGCATTTCCGATGCTGGTATACCAATATTTTTGCTAGCGACTTTTCTTTTTGCCTGACTCCATACCAGCTCAATCGCATTGAGGTCGCAATGGTATGGAGGCAATAATAAAATTTCATGGTTGTGAATGTTGCTGTGCTTTTTTAGAAGTTCTTCAACTTCATATTTTGGAGTAGGTTTATTATCTTTTACCAAACACATTAATTCTGCCTTTGTTTGATAATCCTCAAAAGCAATGTTATTTTCTTGAAGCCATGTCTGTATTACCACTTTCGTAACAGACATTGAAGGTGGTTTGTTGACTTGTTTTACATGGTAGCTTGCATTGTCCATCACAAGTACACTGGGCTTACTTAAATTTGGTAGCAACATTTCTTCTAGCCATTTCATATAGTTATTAGCATTCATATCATCATGATAATCTGCAGATTTCGATTTTGTGCTGAATATTAATAAAGCTCCTGGAACAAATCCTTCGTCTGATCCTGCATGTACAATGATATACCGTTTACCTGATGATATATTACTGATTACGCCACTCGTAGAAGGACCTTGCCAGGATTTTTTTACTTTATAATTCTGATGTACATATGTCTCGTCAATATAAATAATCTGTTTACCTTCCAGTCTTTTCTTATTAATTGTTCTTAGGTATCTATGCCTCCATGCAGCAATATCGTATCTTTCTGTAAGCAAGGCCCGTTCATTTTTATTGTTAACAAATTCAAATCCATTATTGTGTAACAATTTTCTAAGAGTTTCACGGCATCCAGTGAAGTCAATTGCTTCTTTCAGTTCATTATGCAGGTTTCTTAATGTTGGAACTTGTTTTTTTACACAATAGTATTCATTTATTTTATTTCTTATGGCTGAAATATCAAAATCATCCAAATTAGAAACTGTTGCTGGATGAGGTCGTTTCTTTCCTGGAGTGTTCCACTGGCCCTGATTTACTGAACCTTCCTTTTTTATTCGCCTAAGTGTTTTTACACTTACTTCTGAAAAAAACAAAAGACAAATGTAAACAAAACTCTAAAAACACCAAACACTTTCACAACTTGTCAATTTCTTTTATCTGAACTGATGTAGTTCAAACATTGCATTATTTGAAGATTTAGAGACTTTCAATATGAATCAGTGAATTCACTTTTTTATATTAATTGGCATAAAATAAGTTACACCTATCAGTGTGAGAATGTGATAAGTAAAACAATAATGTCATGTTAAACTAACTTATATCGATAATTATGTTAAATTAGAATACCTGTCATTGAAGATATCTTTTCTAAATAATGTTTTTCACAAGTCAGTATTTCGTTTTTTTCCACAGATATCATTTCATGTAACACCTTTGTTATATTGAGCTTTATCTCTCTGTTGTATTCGTCGTCAATACTTTCTAAAAATAACCAGAAAAGTAATTACAAAATGTTTAAAATATTCAAGAAATATCAAGATGTTTCCACATACTACAAAAAAACTAACCTAAAAGTGAAGCGATTGAGTTCAGTTGTTGTATTTTCTTTGCAGATTTCTCGTTTATATCACTTTTCACATCATTAAATTTGTTGATCATGGTAAACAGTAGATTTCTCGTCGAACTTTTGATTGTTTTCGGCATGATTAATAACAAATTCAAGGAAAAAAATAAACGATACGGAGTTGTTGTTGACATCAATAATGACAAATGTATCAGTTCCTTGACAGTAAAAAAATGTTGCCATATAAAAGTTTCTGAAAAAATTCGTGGACAGCTTTCGTTGGCCAAACTATATTAATAAATTTTTTTGCTTTTAATTTTAACTATGCATTGAAAATAAATTGCATTTATAACTAATAAATGCTATTATCTTTGATTATATATATGTCTAGATGGAGTGTCAAGACCCTGACAGCGTCGGTATTGTATAGCGCCAATTCCTCACAATTGGCGCCAAAAGCCAACAGTGTCAATTGTGTTGTCAATGGAGACGCTTGTTTTTCTATCATAAAATAACGTAATAAAAATAGCGAAATGGGTTATTAAGGTGTGTAGAAATTACAGAGGCCGATTGAATATTAATAAATATGTATCCTATCACCCGTATGTTAAATAAATTATCATTAGTTTTTGAATAATGAATTATTGCAAAATATTGGAATATAAAAAAATAAAATTCGCCATTTTGCAAGTGTGGCAAGTTTGTGAAAACCAAATTTCCCACATTTACACATGAGACCGGTATGCTGGTAGGGCGATATTATTAATGTTATGGGGGATAATGGATCTTCAGTTTTCTACGAATCGAAGTGTATTGTAGTACATTGAAATAAGCTTGTTTTTTTTTTTCGAATATTCCACCCATTTTGAATTTCAAGATGGCGGGCCTATTGACTCTTGCAAAATTCGACATGA
The DNA here is from genome assembly GCA_905340225.1 of Abrostola tripartita. Classification (NCBI taxonomy): domain Eukaryota; kingdom Metazoa; phylum Arthropoda; class Insecta; order Lepidoptera; family Noctuidae; genus Abrostola; species Abrostola tripartita. Next base: position 7,950,289 of record HG996494.1, read on the forward strand.
GCGCCAGCATGTGTATACTTAATTACGTGCCTGCGCCGAGGAAATTTGAGGAGTTCCTTCGTCTGAAGTTAACCATGGGGATAGTGATTAAATCATGGTGAACTTTAGAACGAGATATTATAGTTAAATGTGCATATAAAATGTTGAGTCACTACTGTTGACCGTTGATGAGTTCCCTCGTCTGGAGGCAACCGTGAGGGTGGTGTTAAGATCATGGTGAATTTTAGGAAGAGCTATCATGGTTAAATGTGTGTACAAAATGTTGAGTCTGTACTGTTAACCATTGAGGAGTTCCTTCGTCTGGAGCCAACCCTGGGTTACAATTCGGTCACGCTTATCATGAAAATGTATTGTCTTTGGAACTGAACCAACGTGAAAAATTTTAGCTCCGTAAGAAAAAGAAAGTGCCATAGCCAATTGCTTGTAATAAAAAAAAAAACATTGTCTTCATAATATATAATTAGTACCAAACACAATAATTATGTACCTATTATATAAAAATAATTTTTATTTCGAGTTAAAAGATAGACTGTACCACGTTGGGCAATTTACCCCATTTTAGTTGTAATGTTTATCAACTGGTATCATTACGCACGCAATCATGCAAAAAAAAAAAAAAACTATTGGCACGTTGTTTTTTGTTTCAATGTAGCGCCAGACTCCATCTAGATAATCTAAGGCTATTATATATTATTGCGGTTCTCAAATCTCATTTATCCCTAATTGATACTTCATTATATGCGATTAAGCTTCTACCTACTAACTAATATAAATAATAGATACACTGGATACATAAGGAGACACTGGCGATTTAACTATAATTTAATTAAGTAGATAATTATGTACATTTTTTGCACTAGACCGTTTTGCTTATTAAATAGGTAAAATTATCACTACATAGTATAAAACAAAGTCGCTTTCTCTGTCCCTATATCCCTATGTATGCTTAAATCTTTAAAACTACGCAACGGATTTTGATGCGGTTTTTTTTAATAGATAGAGTGATTGAAGAGGAAGGTTTATATGTATATAACACCCATTAAATAGTGGAGAAGTATTTTATACCCGTGCGAAGCCGGAGCGGGCCGCTAGTAATTAATATATTAAATAATAAGGATCACACTCACGAAAGTTATTATAGTAAACTTACTTATTGTGTCTATTAATTATTATTGATAACAAGGTAGATAGGTAGGTAGATAGATAACACTATTGGTAGAAGGAACATGACAACTAAGTAGTAAAGATAAACTACCTTTAATATTAATTCTAATGTCCAGATGGCCTAGCTAGTACAGTCAGCATCAAAAGTCGATGACCATATTCAGATTTTCAAAATCACTGTACATTATATCACCCATAAATCGCTCAACAAGATAAGGCGCCAGTATTGAATGAACATCATTAAAGTTCAAAATTAACTGAACACTACTCATCAAAGGTCACTGAACACCATTTTGTCAAAAATTGCTGATCGTTATAATATCCGAAAACATCATAACATTCAGTTTTACAAAATTCACTGAACAATATAAAATGTTTATTTTGGTTATCTAGTGTAATCACGGCAACGTCCAAAAATAACTTAACATCATAAATAACAAAAGTTACTGAACATTACTTTGTTTCGGATACGTAGCGTGTAAACTTATACTATCAAAAGTAGCTGAACTGCAAACTAAAAAAGTGCTCGTTACTATCTTCAGAGTTATAAATCCAATCTTGTCCTATACAAACTAAATCATGTAAAAAAAAATTAAATGGATGTAAATTTCGAATTTACCTTTCCAAAATAATTCTGTTTGAATTTATACCATCTTTATTTATAATGTTCATTTGTCACTAAAGCGCAATTGATAACTAATACAATATTTATAGATGATAAATAATTGCAACCGCAATGATCTACATCCGATAAAAAGTGATAATTAAGTAGAAATATTCTTTTTACATTCAAGGGTAAACAGTTTTTCAAATACCCACAACTATGTTTCCCAAAGAATTGAATTAAAACGGAATTTGTGTGAATTTTGAAAATGAGTCTTATATGTATACAGATTAGGTTTTAATTCAATCGTAACTATAAAAATCATAAACTAAGTCGACGTTATGAATTTGATTAGAATTTGCGTGATTTTTGGAAATGAGTCTTATTGCTTCATGAATAAGGTTACAATTCAATCGAACTAAAAAAATCATCACCAGTAATCGTCGATGGCACGCCTCTCGAAGTTGTCAAGGAGTATGTCTATCTCGGGCAATTAATGCAGTTGGGTAGATACAACTTCGAAAAGGAAGCCGATAGGAGGATTCAGTTGGGCTGGGCAGCGTTCAGGAAGTTGCACCACATATTTTCGTCGGATATACCACAGAGCCTGAAGACAAAAGTCTTCAACCAATGCGTCCTCCCTGTAATGACGTATGGTGCCGAGACGTGGACACTGACTGTGGGGCTAATCCATAAGCTCAAAGTCGCTCAACGTGCTATGGAAAGAGCTATGCTCGGAGTCTCTCTGAAGGACAAAATTCGGAACGAAGTGATCCGTCAGAGAACTAAAGTGACCGACATAGCTCTGAAAGTTAGTAGGTTGAAGTGGCAATGGGCTGGCCACATATGTCGCAGAACCGATAACCGCTGGAGTAAGCGTGTTCTGGAGTGGAGACCGCGTCTTGGTAAACGTAGCGTGGGTCGTCCTCTGGCCAGATGGCGGGATGACTTACATAAGAGGGCAGGCAATGACTGGATGCATAAAGCAGCAGACCGGGCTCTGTGGCGTACATTGGGAGAGGCCTATGTCCAGCAGTGGACTGCAACGGGCTGATGATGACGATGATGATGAAAATCATTGATTATGTCGATGGTATAAATTCAAACAGAATTATTTTGGAAAGTTAAATTCGAAATTTACATCCATTTAATTTTTTTTACATGATTTAGTTTGTATAGGACAAGATTGGATTTATAACTCTGAAGATAGTAACGAGCACTTTTTTAGTTTGCAGTTCAGCTACTTTTGATAGTATAAGTTTACACGCTACGTATCCGAAACAAAGTAATGTTCAGTAACTTTTGTTATTTATGATGTTAAGTTATTTTTGGACGTTGCCGTGATTACACTAGATAACCAAAATAAACATTTTATATTGTTCAGTGAATTTTGTAAAACTGAATGTTATGATGTTTTCGGATATTATAACGATCAGCAATTTTTGACAAAATGGTGTTCAGTGATCTTTGATGAGTAGTGTTCAGTTAATTTTGAACTTTAATGATGTTCATTCAATACTGGCGCCTTATCTTGTTGAGCGATTTATGGGTGATATAATGTACAGTGATTTTGAAAATCTGAATATGGTCATCGACTTTTGATGCTGACTGTACGTAGTTCATGGACTAGATTCGTATGCTCATGGCTCAACCGAAGCTAGTACCTACTTACTTTACTATAAGTTAGTGACCTATGTGATTGTTTAATGTTATATTATAGGTACTTTCTAAAATACCTTTTCTAAGACGAAACCTGGATTAGGTAAATGAAGAAGTAGCCAACCCTGTAGCAGACAGTTAAGGTGGTGATTAATGATCGACTCCATCTCTGTAAAAGAGGGGCCCATGCCCTGCAGTGAAACAGCACCAAAGTAATTAGCTTGTATAAGTTGCTTAAAAATTGTTCAACAAGGTACGCAGAATCAACTTGACAGTTTTTATTGAGTTAGATACTAATGTTAACTTACCATTAGCACGCACATTAAAACCTAAACCCAACGTTGCTTTATAAAAGCTAGTCATAGAAAAAATGTGTTAAAAGTAAGAACCATATTAATTTCTCTATCTGATTATTATTAAACTCGCATTCGAAATTTGTTTACTCGCCGCAGATAAAAAGGTTTATAATGGTGCGGGGGCAATATGGTTTGTTCTCATGTCAAACGTCTCTGATATGACAACCGAACATTTGTAATACAACAATGGATCCTTTTACCCCTGAGTGGCATTGAAGAGCAACAGGGGGTGGGTTCGGGCTTTATAATAGACCAGCGGAGGGTTAATGTCGACACACGATTACTAGCAACCGACGCAATTAGGTTTATAACGAACCGCAATCAATTATACAGGATAGGTACTGTTATATTCTACTTCTTAAAGAAAGATTTTATTAATTCAATGGTTTTTTTTTAACTTTGGTAATATGCAGTATACATAAAACACCTGTATTTCCCGAAGGAATAGGCAGAGCTGCACATATAGTAGGTACACCCACATTTCGCCAGTTATAATATAGGTCCCAATGTAATAGGGGGCGAACCTATTGCCCAGATAAATGGCTATAGGCTTTTCACCTAAACCGGCAATTACTTATAAGGAGCGGCGGGTTACTTGAAAGGTACACATACTTACACCTAGACACCTCCAAGCAAATGCAGCTCATCGCTTATGACGCGTTGTCTATGTTCACTTTCTGTAAAGCGTTTACTAACTCAAGACCTACTGCGTAACCCAAAGTTGCTGTAAAACTTCCAGTTCATATACATATCTAATCATCTTCTATCATTCACCCTGTTGACCGTTCAACTTTCAGATACTGTAATGTGTTGGTTTTAAGTCATATCTTTGTACTACAGCCCCATAACACTACTTATTCCTACAATTATATTTTCACTGCAGATATGATCATGCGTTTACTTACAGTTAAGAATCTAAAATTCCATCTGCACACCATTTTCCGCTTTATGACTCGAATAATATTTCATGCAAGTTACTTAAATAATGTACCGTGACACTTGCTTCTTTACTGTGCCCTAAGGAAGACATATTTTGTCTACTATGAATATAAAATTAATATTGTGTGTAATTTTTAATGGTTATGTTGAGTCAGTTAAATTGTTTGATAGTGATTTGAATGTGAATGACATCCTCCGTTCAGATCTGATGCCGACGTATTTTATGGTAGATGGTGGAAGCCCCAGCACAAACAAGACAGTAAGTGAAGCAGTTGGACCGTCTATAAACGGATCTATAGACGCAGCACTGTCTACACTTGCTTTTCACAGGTTAGTAACTCATATGAATGAATAAGCATGCACAAGGCGAAATTTACTAGTCGTTTATCTATAATGCAATATATCCATCGAAAATTGGCGAATCTTAGAAATTAGACATTTAAGTAGGTAGGTATTTAGTTAACGAACTACATATTATGAATACGTACACAACTGGACCGCATTATTAAAACAATTTTGTTGTGAGTTTGGCACCGATTGGACTTGATAAGTTATGGTTATCCAAGTAGGAGGTAATTATTTTATTTTTGGACACTACGGCTCACAAGCTTCCACTATAACATTATATACAACAAACACATTTATGAAAGTCGTGATCATTTACAGGAAAATGATGAATGAATACCAATGTCGGAATTACATTGCTGGACAAATTTTAGAGGAGATGGGAAAAAACGTTCTGCAGAACAGGCTCGGAAAACCTTTTAATGATGGCAAAGATAGCAATGGTTTTATGAGGAGGCAAGATGTAAGAAATAATGCTATGTTCGACGTCGGGTCCACCAACTATCATGAGTGGTTAGCCAAGTAAGAAGGTTACTGTTACTTTTATAATATGTATTCAAAAGTCTAGCAATGCATGGTGCCAAAATTAAACAATATTACGAGACTAAGGTATCATTTAAAATCACATGTTGGCAAAGTACTGAATTAGATGTTCAAATTCATGAGCAATTCATTTTGTAATATTTTCAGTGCTTTTGTTTGTTTTAATTTTTTCATTCAAATGCTAAAATTTCGCGTCATTTGCAAAGGATTTTGTTATAATAATAATAATATCCATTTATTTCAGGCATCAAAGGCCCATAACTATAAATACAATACTATATTAATATAACTTAAAAATACTATAAAGACATACAATTATATAACTATACTAGTTAGTTATAGCATTATAGGAAGGTATATACATTTTTGAGTTTGAAAATCCATTTTTAACTAGGGTGGCGGCTCTCAATGACGTATACAACACAGCTAATACAAGCCCTGCCAGTTCTGGTATAAATAATGCTTCTGAAACTGCAGTACCAGCCACGGCACAAGGTCCTCCGCTTCAGACCAGAGATGGCTACGAAGTTTATGAAGGAGAACCGTTAACAGGATATGCAAACCCAGGGGTGTCAGCGCATGATGTATCTAAATATAGTAAGAAAAGAATGCTTACTTAGAATTTTTAGTCAAACTAATTTTACCATTGTCAAGGAAATAACAATGATAATAACTATATATTTATAAGTATGGGTACCATATTTTTCTTATTCATAAATAAATATTCCATAGGTATATAACAATATTAACGTCAGTGACAATAATTTGGAAAGAAAATCTAAATGTACTTATAGCGTCAGCAGTACCTATTTATTACTGGTGCTAGTTGAGTCGCGCTGCATGAGCGTCGCGCTCTCATAATGCTTGCATGTAGAGATCTGCTGTTAAATGCTTGTTAACTGCAGCATAGTTTTAATCGGTATTAGTAAAAAGTAACTTTGATTGACATTATTTTATTATAATCAAAGAAAAAGTCGTTATAACAGTCACTTTGCCAGTCAACCGTGATTGCTGTTTCAGTTAAAGTGTCTTCAATTGGGAATAAAATAAGTTGGAAAGTTCTAATGGAAGGAGAACGCCTAAGAGAAGAGGCATTACCCAGCAAAGGCCTAAAATAGGCATGCAAACAACTTACCTCACACTTAAACTTTTAATACAATGTAAAAAAAAATAAGACATTGTTAGAGACGACTTTGTTTTAAAGGAAACGATGATCGTTTGCTGTCTGGTCCGGGTTTCTTTCAGGTGGTGGTTACGAGTACTCGATGCCACCGCCCCCACCGCCACTGTACCACCACTCGGCGCAACAGCCCCAGGTGGTGGAAGAGTACGCAGTGGAGCACGACAGCCACGGGCTTGGTCTGGCAGACCTGTTCGACATATCGCTCACGGGCATCGCTTTCTTGTCCTTCGGCATGTTCGTGCTGCAAGTGCTTATGTGCATTACCATGGTAAGACTATTATTTAAATGACTGACAGTATGGAAAATAATATTTGGGAACTTATTTAGCGTAAAATTATAACGTAGATATGATCCGATATGAGAGACAGACATATGTATCTTTATCACTATTGACCTGATTTTTCAGTTCAATTCCGTGTGTGGCAATCCAAACATACTTCTTACTTCTAGTTCTGTTTTTCTTCTCCGCCATTTGTCTGTCCAGTGAGTCTCACTATTGTGTCTTCTTCACGGACACCGTGTTAACCACGGCCGAATTACAGCATTGATTTTGAGCAACATTTTTATGAACAGAATCCTCAACAACCTCAAGTGATGCAGATGGTAGACAATGGAGGCGACACAGTGAACGTGGATGAGGCGTTTCGGTTTAAACGGGATACACAAGAGCAGCGACCTTCTATTCCTGCTGTGAACATGCTGGCTCGTTATGCTTTACTGGCGCTGCGGCCACGCTCCACACCCTGTCTGTATCGAGCTTTGTGTGTGGGGAATAAGAAAGCTAGAGATTTACGCGACGGCAATTGGTATTGGTTGCCTGTTTGGCAGTAAGTATCATCCTAGACCTTATTGAGGAGTCTAAATTGTTATGGAAATACATAATAACTAATAAGTTTATAAGGAGGTACCTAAATATTTTTTTTTGTTTACCGATGTCATGTGTCTAATTTTAAAATTCTTTAATCCCCAATTTAAAAAAATAACTAATATTTCTGTGTAGTTGAAAACCTTATAGCTATAATATTATCTATTATAATCAAATAAGTCTTGACGTAGGTATAGGTGGATACCTACCTACAGGGTGCAATGTGTAGTAGTAAGTACATACCTATCTATGTATGGGTATGCATGTTATGTACATTACCATTTATGATGATTATTGAGTGTGGTTTTCAGCGCAGGCGTGGCGTGGACGCGCGGCGGCGCGCTGGCAGCTTTGCGGGCCGCGGCTCTAGGGTTGGGCGGTGCTAACTGCGACGAGTACTACCCACCCGCACACTGCGCACGACCAGCTCCTAACGATACGTGAACTAATCATACAACAAATATTTTCTACGTCATCATCGGGCGAATGAAATATATTATAATTTTCCTATCTCTCGTGAGTTACCACGGATATATTATCACTAATACAGTGTTTATTCGATTAGACGTGTCGTGGGGAGTTTCATTTCCTTCCAGTACTGTCTAGACTTGTGTCGCTAAAGGATTCTTACGTCTTATCTCACTGAATAGCGTTCGAACTTCGAACTCCACGAACTTTCGTAAGGTTTGCTCACATGAATTTTTGAATTATATCAGTCTAGGTGCTCTAGGATTTAATTTGGATTTATAATATGAATAATTTGAAGGTGAACTACGAATAAGTGGATTCCCTCGTTGCGAGTAAGATTTTATATTGTGTCAAGTCTCTAAGTACATTTTAATAAAATAACTGAATAAATTTGCCAAATTGTCCTTACCGTAAAATAATAAAAACACCGGATTATTGTGTAATTATTGCTTTATTGCATATTGTATTGCTTTTTACATTATGGTCCTACATATGAATAATATCTAAATAACTATTTACATTTAAATGTACACTGGATATGTATAATATCAATAAACATTTAACATTCTACGAAAAAACCTTAATAATAGGTAGATAATAATAATATAGACGTAGAGTTATCTAGATTATTTTAACTTAACAATAAACTTAAGGTAGGTTGCAATATTTATCTACCTTGCATAATAATGACAATGACTTTCCTAAACATCAGTGTCAAAATGACAACTGACAATAGAACGGGTGGTCAAAGATGCCACAAAATTCAACTTAAGTACTTTCGTACGACGTAAGACAAACTTGGTTTTCATATTTATACGAAAGTTAAGTTTGTCATTGATTTTTAGCGCATCCAACCCAACTGTCATTAACTTTTGTTTAATGCTACAGAATCTTCATTTCGTGTAATATTTGACACCTTTGATTTAGGACAATACGTATGAAGTGATAAAAGTAGCAAGTTAGGTAACTATGTACAGTTCGCGCAGCAAACAAGATAGTTAACACACTATTAACATGACGAAAATAGAACATGGCTGATGCTGGCAGGACAAAATATTGAAACAATATAAAAACAATACCTAGGTACTTGTTATTCATAAATAAGGCGTCTGGTTTTCGGTTTAAAAATAATGGCAGGATACGCTAAAAATGATAACTTGCAAGTTGCAATCCAAAACCACATCAATACATGAACACACTACTCTGTGTTAAATGACTAGTCAATGGATATTTCTGCCACATTTAAAGGAAAACAATTTAAAATATAACGATTGTTTATCTAGTGCGGCGACGACGGTAAAGTGACCGGTGTAAACACACAACTGAGAGGAGTATACGCATAAGGGTTCAACAGTGAGTATGCCGGTGGAGTGTGCCCAAAAATTTGCCCTGGAAACAATCCTTGCCGCTGGGCTATTTTCAATCGGGAAGTAAGTTGCTTCTTCCATTTCGTCCTTCGATTTTGGAACCATGTCTTTATCTGCACCTCCGTGAGACCTAAAGCTTTTGACAACTCCAACCTCTTTGACACGCTTAGATATTTGTCAATCTTAAATTCTGCCTCCAAACGCTCAAGTTGTTTCGCACTGTAAGCTTGACGTGGCTTGCGCTCTGGCCCGGCTCGTCGTGGTCTTCTGTTATTTTTATCATCTGCAAAGAAAGATTCACGTTTATTCAAAAACATTGCTATTCTATTGGTGTTTATCTGTACAAAAAAGTGCAATATCATAGCTCTTAAGTTCTGAGCCATCCGCTTCCCTTCTCAATTTACAAAGTAGCTGCTCTCGCTTAAACAAATACGTAGTAAAGTTTTTTCGAACACTAATCGGAATTATCACAGGCTCTCGTTAAGTGGCTATAAACACAATCAGTCTGTTTGCGCTTCGCCTGCGCAGTTTGACATCTCGCGTGTCAACATCGTATTGTGGTCGCTGTATGTGCGATGGTCGTGCTAACCGACTGCTAACTATTTACGTAAGCGTTTTACGATCATACAAATTTTTCAGAGTATATTAAAAGATGACTTAAAGAATACAAATTATGTTAGGTTACAGTCAATAAAACAAGAAAACATGGTGTAACTACTTTTCAAAATCTTAAACTAACTAAAGCTGCTAAAGTGGCATAATATTTTGTCAATTTTCGCCCTACAAAAACCAACGCAATGGTGTGGAGAATTTATGCCATTACTATTATAAAATTTTGACTTTCTTAAGACCTAGTTAAGTACTTGTTTTCAAAGGTAAAAAAAAGTTTGCTTATTCTAAAAATTACTTTTTAGATACTTTCAGCCGTCTGTTTTCTGCGCCTGTTTTAACAGCAGTTATTATAACACAGACATAATATAGAGGCACAGACATGTATAAATGTTCCTCGATTTTTGTAGTCTACCAAAATATTGACGGACACTATTTCCAGGTATGTTCTGCATAGAGCCTTGGTGTAAACTCCGTTTCTGAATATAGTTCGATCACAACAGGGTCCGCGTTAAGGCGATGCACAAACAGGAGAGCATTGTTAGTAATTATCGTCGCGGCAGCTGTTTGCCGACACCTCGGTGCGAAGTCGCGACCACCGTCCGACGGCTGGCGACATTTCGACGAATGTGCCCTCGTACTAATCGCGCGAACCATAACGCTATGTGTAACCAACTTGTTGAACGTTACAATTAGTTGGAACGGTCAACAAATCGTGTTAACACCAAATTTTAAAAGATATCGTACCTACTTGCGTGTCTGGCAGAATTAAATATTTTCACAGATTTACAAATTATTATCAACTATTATTGCCCATTTCCTGTCGCAATCATCTCGCAAAGTGTTTATTGTTGAATTGCGTAGTACAAATAATCCTTCTTAGAAACTGATAATAGCTCACTTCACACTATTTGTCTGTTTAGAATATAGTTCAGTCACGAATACTTATTTTGGAAACTTATGAAGAAAAAGTTATAAAGATTAAGAAGACAGGTTATTTATATTTTTATTTAAAACTTAGATAAGCCTTAGCTTAGAATTTATTATTACACATTATGTAGGCTAAAAGAATGTCAAATGTCAACGTCGTAATGTCGTTGTAGTTGACATAGAAAGTTTGTGCAAAGAGTGGACCCCCGGGCTATTCCCGGATGTTACACGCTCACACTAATTTTATAGCCACCGAAATTCCTCCTAGCTGTCGCACCAGCAAACATGACAAAACTGTTGATACACAGAAATCTGTTCATACACAGATTTACGTAGGTAAATGCTCAATCTTTTGCTGACTAAGGTATGATTCATCATTATCATGTTTGGGTACCAAAAGTGACCACCGATGTCATTTTGGAAATCAGGTAATCTTCACAATAGGATCTAGTTAATTAAGTACGCTACATAAAAATATTTTTCATAATTTAACTAGTCACAGTTGGTAAGAAATATGCATCAAATTATCTTCATACATGGTTGTTGAAATGATAATAAGATTTAATGGACACAATTAGATATAACACATTCGAGGGATGATTGCGTGCGAAACAGGCGTGCGAAGTGTAACACCGGACGCGTTACGGGACGCAGCACGCGATTATAACACGCATGCCGCGCTGTTCATAATTATAATATAATTGCTCTCCACTCATTCTTGGAGTGTCACGGATATTACATCTATCTAATATTGCCAAAAAGCAGAAGTAAAAAGGTATTATCTCAACCATAAAAGGAAAAAGCATAACGTCATTGTTACAAATCGTGCGTAGCCACAAAGATCCACGAACCCAGAAATAAAACAATTATTACATACATTATCTCAGATTATATTCGTATAGAACTTCTGTTCTAGTTAATGTCTGTTATGTTGGATATCTATGATGACCTTCTTCTTATCGTATGGATAATAAAACACCCGGTGTTAGAGTTTAAACCGCCTGTTGGCATCTGGCATGGCTTTACACACCGTTATAAAATATCTCAGGTCTGCCGGTTTCCTCACGATGTTTTCCTTTACAGTTTTAGCAACTAATTTATAATAAGCACATGAATTAGAAAAGACGATGAATGAATTTTGTATGCCTTGGCATCTATAATTTTAGGTTCTCTGATGATTTGAGAGAACAGGTGTGGCTGTCACTGAGAAACTCGAATCAGTTTGGAAGTGGATGGTATGAACAGCACACTGTAAAGCAGAAAAAGAATGGGAGCATTCCGGCGAAGGAGAATTGGTAACCACTATCACCGTGAGTCAAAGTTACTTTGAGTATCTGTTTTGGGTGTTCAGTCTTTACTATTAAAATTGCTAGTTGCAAAGAAGCATGGTACATGGTTATATTTACGTTAATCAAATATAAACCTTATACAAAAATTTTGGAGACGCTCAAGCTTGTCTAGTTTTTCTTCGGTGAGATCAAGATAGCTGGCATCATCAGCATAGTCAAGTATGGGAAGAAGGAAGGATTGTGCAAGAGCAGTTTTAGTGGTAATCGGAAGGAAGTTGCAAAGTCGCCCCAACGACCCGGCTGAAGCCAACAATCTACGACTTACTTCTTGCAGATAAGCATGCTAAGAAGGTTTTTATCAATAATTTCATAACAGGTTCTCTAAAGGCAATCTGAGTCCCATCAAAAGAAACTTGTGGAAGTTTCATCCAGTCGATTTTCGATGTCATCCTAGAACTACCGACAGCAAGTTTACATTTTGATTACCTATTTGATTATCTCTGACAAAAAACTTTAAATTTTGATATTATTTTTTGTGAGAATAATGCAGGATAACACCTTAGCATCTCTTTTGTTTCTCGCATCGTCTCTGGCCAATGCCTAAAGTTTAAGCTTGAATTATTTAATCAATCTTATAGCAGATGTGAAGAGAGACGAAATGTATATGAGCTAGTTACCAATAAATAATTACCATATAATGCCGCAGAAGGTTGGTGCGTCGCGAGCCAGTGCGCGTAAGCATGTCCAGCGAGGAGCCCTGCGTCGTTCAGCGCACTCAGCTCCGGACACGTCGATGTCGACGATACTGAGGGAAATAAATTATATTTCAATAAAATAACTTAACACACTATCTAATAAATTTCTTGTCTTGTAATTGTATGTACAAAAATATGAATTCCTACTAATATAATATGAGTAACTTAATTTAAAATATTTAAATACTCGTTTGGTTGAAGGGTTTTTGAATTTGCGCTAAATTACATTTAAGTCCTATGTGTAGCCTAACCCTTATGGTCAGCTTTACTGTGTTAATGTCATGTGCTACTGAAGCCAGTAAGCAAAATAATTTAGCCGTCGGCAATGTTTTTATAGGTTTTCGGATTAAGGATATAATAATGTCCTCCTGACCGAATTTCGGTCACGGCGGCCTGTTTCAGCTGAGACTAGCCATCTGCGCAGGAGATATTATAGTGCACAAGTATGCGCGCAGACACAGGTGCACTCCCTATTCCCTCACTCTCATAATCCGATGGGACGATAGACCGACACGACCGGAGAGAGATCAGGCGCAGGACCAACGGCTTAACGTGCCTTCCGAAGCACGGTGGGGTCTCGACATGTGAAAACGGTCACCCATCACAAGACTGACCGCGGCGAGCACGGCTTAACCTCGAAGATCGACTGATCTGCCGGGTAGCCGCATAGCTACGAGCCCCACAAACTAAGGATTAAGGATATAACATAACAACTTAGATGTTGTCAGAAAGTATATGCCGGTGCCATCTAGTTAAAAAATGTGACGCATAAAAATCCTAATTCTTGTTATTGTCCTTGTATGGAAGACCAAGGCGTTATATCAATACACGTAAATAAAATTGTAACGTCAAAATAACAGCTTTTTACTCAATGCATAATTATGATAGTAGATTCGACAAATAAATGATATTATAAAAAAATGTCTGCCCGTCTGTTCCGGTTAATCTCTTAAACGGCTGGACCGGTTATGACGTGACCTTCACTAGCAGATAGCTGATGGTACAAGATCTATTATAGGCTACGTTGAATTTCGAGAATAGGATTCTGCGGGAAAAAAAGAAAAACGTGGGAAATTCGCGGGTTACAACTTCTCCGCGACGGCGAACGCGGGACGGATTTTGATGGCATTTTATTGGCAAATGTACTTATTAGGAGTAAATTAGGCTACCTTTAATTTTGAAAATATTTAGGGTTTTTTTAATCGGTCAATAACATTTTACCTAACTGAGTCTTTTTAAGATTTTCATGTTCATTGGTCGACAATATCAGTTATATACAGCTATATTATTAGGTTATCTTACCATTATGCTCATCCGTAGTTTCCTCAATGTTGTCAGCATCTTCTTGATGCAAATTTTTAACAAGGTGCGTACTCTTGCTTTTATTGTTACCTAAAATACTGTCTATTAGGAAAGTTTTACTTTTTCCGTGTATCACACTATTAACTGAAAACTTTGTACTATTATGCGATGATTCACTGCTATTGCAAACATTTCTAAAACTGTTAAAAGACTTACTAGGAAATATCACTTGACTTTGCTCAAAAAAACATATTTTGTCGGAATTTAACAACGGATTTATTACGTTCTTAAGATTTTCAGTATTTCGACGAGCGGATTGTTCACTGTTGTCACATATGTCTATTGTCTCATTTTCGCTGTCGTACTCTGTTTCTGACTCACAATCATAACTTGAGTCCTTTTCAACACTACTAAGTAACTTTTTCACAGAATTTTCCACGTTTATAACCTGCTCATTTTCACAAGTGCTTGATATATCATCTGTTGTTTCCATCATTCTTGAAACTGGTTTCATTACTTCATATTTTCAAACTAGTGATTCTTATCTCTATAGTAAATGTAACTTCATATAACATTCAGACGTATGCCGCGGAGCTTAAAACCGAGACTAAATTTCTTAGCTTCGAGTTCGCTGGAAACTGATAATTGCATCCGAAAATAGGTGGTGCTAAAAGATCGTCCGCGGTGGCTGTAGGTATGAACGAGATGAGATCCTCTAACGCTAGTGGTTGCTTGTCCGATGGAGGGGATAGCGCCATCTTAAGTAGGTGGGGCTTCAATAACCGCCTGTGAAAATTCACACCTTTCTTTTATTTGATAACACGTTATGTCAGAGCTCTTTAGCTCACAAAGGATCTCTAAAAGCTTATGATGAGGTGCGGATCCTGTTTCTACCGGTTATTGTTTGATTAATGTCGCAGATTTAAGTGATTTATTGGTAAACCATCTGAGATGCTTAATGCGGTGTTGTTTATGGGTAAATAGGTAAACAGATGGTTAAAAGAAATATGAGGGTTTAAATTTATGAAAGTATATTTAATTAGAAATCCCTCACGCTGCGGTTCAACTCTAACTCCTCTTTATTCGATCCGTTTGAGCATCTTGTCATGCCCATTATTTACCGTTCTATGAGCTGAAATATCTAATAATCACCTATTATTTTAACCTCGTGCCAACGTAATGAAAAGTGTGCTACTAATACCTATATTTCTGTATGCTACTGAGTAATATATTATTATGGTCAGAGAAAATCGCATTTTAAATGTTGCTAAAAGTGCCCAACACATATTGTTTATAAGAAAACACGGGACGGAAAAACGGGGATTCGCATTCGAGGTTTGTCAGAGAGGAATGGAACGAAGTATTCTGGGAATTCGAAACCGGATCCGAAATACCGTAATCCGTTCCAAAACAAAATTCACCAACGTTACATACAAAGCTGCTACGTTGATGTGTAACTTGGTTTGTCACGTCTACCGCATGGTAGACGATCAATGGGCTAAATTTACAACCCAATAGACCCTCAACAAGGTAAAAGTCAGCGACGCAGACCCAAACGGAGATGGCGAGATAAACTGGACTCCTTTATGAAGGACTGAACATTGACAGCCCTTGATAGAGGCATATGGAAAGAGAGTAGGGAGGCCATTGCCCTGCAGTGGGACATTATAAGCTCATAATAATAGTAATAACATAAGCACCCAGGCTTTATGTATTATATTAGACGCTGCGCTTCACCATCATCAGCTTCAGAAGATACCTAATTCACAGCAACAGCGAACCAGTCTAGCAGCTACATAATATAGGTTTTTTATGATAGCTTTCGATAGCGACTGATAGCGAACTTAGAAAGCACCAAGATAATATTATCTAGGTGTTTTCTAAGTTCTCTTTGTTTGTGATAGTCTAAACATTCGTCTGCTTGGCTCTATCCATCCAAGATGACAACCGCCACCTATTTTTTAACCGACTTCAAAAAAAGGAGGAGGTTCTCAATTTGTCGGGATCTTTTTTTATGTATGTTCCCTCATAACTCAGTCATGTATGAACCGATTTGTTTTTTTTTATTATAGAACAAGAGAACTGAAACTTTTCCGTCACCATCCCTCTGACATTTAATAATTTTGATTTTTTATTTTCAGGAATCTTAAACGCAATTGCGTTACCTATACATAAATAAATTATAATTAATAAGTAACTTGTAAGTATTTGCTTTGCGGAATCGAAGGAACTATTCTAACCGTGTAAATTGTAAGTATCGAATAACTACCAACCAATTTAATGTCGCTTTGCGAATCGAAGACTTATTAATTAGCACAACTTGAAATCACTTACCTACAATGTTTTCAGCTTGTAGGTTTTTCATGTTTCTACTTAGATACACTGAAATACTCGGCGTATTTCCATTATGTGTTCAATGTAGTTTGAATGAAGTGACAACGGATACACAACTTCACCACTTTTATCACAACCTGACGGAACTTTAAAAGGGGTAAAGACTTAAAGAGCTGTTTGTTAGGTTAGTCCTTCTCGTAGCTATGCGGCTACTCGGCATTTCAGCCGATCTGCGAGGTTAAGCGTGCTCGCCGCGGTCAATCTTGTGATGGGTGACCGTTTTCACATGTCGAGACCCCATCGTGCTTCGGAAGGCACGTTAAGCCGTTGGTCCTGCGCCTGATCTCTCTTCGGTCGTGTCGGTCTACCGTCCCATCGGATTATGAGAGTGAGGGAATAGGGAGTGCACCTGTGTCTGCGCGCATACTTGTGCACTATAATATCTCCTGCGCAGATGGATAGTCTCAGCTGAGACAGGCCGCCGTGACCGAAATTCTGTCAGGAGGACATTATTTCCTCAATGTTGGTGTGTACTAAATGTGCAGGCAAATACTAACCAAGGACTTCAAAGAATTGAATTTATTAAGAAGTGATTCATACTTTCATGTATATGTTTATTTATTTTTGTTAGTTAGGTATAAACTAAATAAAAGTACGTAGGTTTACCTACTTATATTTTACCTACTACCACAACGACCTAATCTTGATAGAGCCAAATCATAACTAAAAATGATCAACGTTGCCCAAAATACTGTCAATGTTTTATGTATAACCACCCAATTTGGCCCTACCTTAGGTACTACTAACCTGATTTAACTTAGGTACGACTGCCATGTTGGTCTAGTGGTTGCTAAGCTCGACTACTAAGCACAAAGACCTAGGTTCAAATTCTGGGTCGGGCAATATGTTATCGGGATTTTCTTTAGGGTAATTTTCAGTAGCAGCACGGAGTCTGGATTTGTGCCCGGTTCCTGGCAATAGGCTCGCCCCCTATTATATTGGGACCTAAGTATAAATTAACCGGCGAAATGTGGGTGTACTACATGTAACACACCTCTGCCTACCTCTTTGGGGAATACAAGCTTGATGTTATGTTTTTCAGGTTCTACTTTCCAGAAATGTAGATACAGAGGATGCGTTTAATAAAAGTCTTTATGCACTCTCTTCTCGGTTTGTCGTTTAATACCTAGGAAGGCTTATTTATATCTCGTCATCCAAATAAACGATACGTTATATAAATATATGCACGGATACTAGCCATGGAATTGGATTACTTTATGAATAGTAATAATACGCGTTATCAGCGCTATCTAAACGTCATCTAAAGAAGTAAGTCCAAAACAACAATGCTTACTGGAAAGTGCTTACTTTTCGCTTCGTAGGAAAGCTTTCTCAATGTTTTCGCTTTCCACCGTCAGATGTCTCTGTATGGAACATTAAGTATCTCTCATATTGTATCGTTCCAACTCTATAATAGATGTCGCTACTAACCACAAACTGTTTCAGCAAAGGTTTTCTAATGATCGACCGTTAATCTATTTTTTGAAGTTTATGTCCCATGTTTTATAATCAGGGCTATATTTATGTGGGGCATGAAGATATATATTTTTCTTAACCACCCGCACTTTGCCAATAAGTTGCTTGGTCAAGCAATAAGTAAAGTAGGTACCTGTCTAGCTAACTAAGTAGCACTTTGTTCGTACATCATATTATTTTACCTACATATCATATATTTTTTCGTAATGAAGACTTACATTGCTTTGTATAGCAACTGAGATTTCACGGCACATAAAGGCAAGCACTCTTGGCAAGCGATGGCACTCTTCTTGGTTTTTAAGATAAGTGGACACCGACCAGCCATCTGTGGATGACACCTCATTAAAGTCAGAAGTAACTTTAAGTTTTAATGAGGTGTCATGCGATCACCGTACAGATCCTTTTGTAACCTTAGGTACAATAATTTAAGATGCGATATTGTTTGGTTTGGAAGTACCTACCTACCTTAATGTAATAATTAACTTGATAAATAGTGACAAAAAAAACGCCCATTTACTTTACGTTTTCACTAAATGTACCATAATATAAATTAACAAAAAAATCTAAAAATGTATAAATTAATTATTAAATAAATTTTAATGATAACGCAAATTGTATTTGGTGATGATCAGGTCGAAGGTCGGGTAAAGGGGGTGGTTAACGAGATTTCAATCTTCACGCACACATAAAAGCGACCACCAACAATTTCACTCAGCGTGGCAATAATAGCAAAACGATCAGCTGTCCATTATACCCTATTATTATCATCATTTACGGGGTCTTATCCATACAAGAGAAAGTGTGCGGTTTTAATAGAATAGGTTTGATCCGTGATAGTTTTTCCTGTCTTGATAACTGTAACAGTGTGTTTATAAAAAAATCGTTATTGATTAACACAATAATCTATACTTTGAAAATAGATAAATTTTAACAAGTGTATTATTGTAACTTTAACACATTAATAATATTTTTTTTTTTTGAATGCTAAGATTCTGTGTCGGTAACCAGAAGCCCCTGTATTACAAAATACGGTCCACAGACTGTTGTAATTACGTGATGAAAAAAGATAAACAAGATTTTGCGTCACGTGCGTTCGAAATAAAGTGTAATATAAATGTAATCAAATTTTTGTGATCTACGTAAATTAATCAGATGGTATCCATATGGGTGTTTTTATGGGTAATTAATGGCAAAATATTTTTAGCTTTTGTACGTGACGGTATTTTTTTGCCGTTATACACAATGATTTGCATCTAAACCAGACTGCAAAAATCTGAATTCGTTTTATCTGACTGAAAAAGGTGCAGATTTCTTGATATTGATCCTTGATAAGCAGGTATTTAGATTTTGGAAATCAAAGAAAACTAAACCAAATATTGCGTCAGAAGTTTTGATTAAAACAACAGTAACGGTAAAAACGAAACAGTTTAGGTTGATTTAATGCATGACAGAGAGATAAACACGTAAATCTAGTTTTAAAACTAGTTAAAACCAAAAGAATCCTGTTTTGTAGATACAGAGTGAGTAGGTTGTTAAAACATTTGGAGCATTTGTTATTAAAGGGAATATTGCATTAGCTGTGCTCGGAATACAAATAAGGAGAAATCGATAAAAAAAGCCGTGTTGCTTCATCATTTTTATTTTACGTCGAAGAGTTGTTGGTAATATATGTATACGTAGTCATCATATTATTAGCCTTAAAGCTAGAAAGCATAATGATGTTGACAAAATTAAGCTTACTGGTAAATTACAAGCTTAATTGTCAAATAACATCCGAGTTTGCTACTTAACAGATTTAATAGTCTGTCACTGTATAAACAACTTTATCCTATTTATATTCTAGACCGCATACTGTAATAATAATATATCTTTGACCAGCGAGGAACAGTTTTTCTTTCAAAGGCGTCGTCGGCAAATACTGTTGTTAGCAACTCAACCCGTAAAAGGGTAAACCGCGGGTGGCGCCGCGAAGCGGAAAACTAGTCGTTAGCATAATGTAGGTATTTACGGAAGACACCAACTTTTGTTTTTGTTCGGAACTTTGCTAGAAGTTCGACAGTTGAAAATTTGGCAAGACTGCATAATATGTGTTTGTTCTTGTCTGGAAATGTAAGGCAAAGACTTCGTTAATCAGACCATCATTCCTTCAATCGTTAATTTTCTTAAAAGGGAAAATGTTTAAGCAATTTAGACCTACTATAAATTTTAATTTCTCCTATTAGGAATCGACCGTTCTTTCTATACCTAGATATAGGTATAAGCTAGATAAATGGGTATAGCTACCTACCTCCATAAACTAGATAATGAAGTCCTAATAAAAATGTATTTATACATAATTTATATAAAAGTAAATAGGTAAAATTATTTTCTAAATCAACAAATACCGCTCCTGTGTGAAGCTTAGCATTTGGCCAAGTATGGACAGCGCGTCGGAAATGTTATGATTCATGAGAGGTATCTGTTATGTCGCCGTGGCATTGTAGTAACGCAATGAAACCCGACGACGAGGAATTTCGCTACATCTTGCTTTTATAAACTCACATATTTTATATCTGCTTTGCTTTGCTGCTTTTTTCTATTATTCTAGCTATTTGTGACATTTTTAACAGCATTGGTTACGATTAAAACTCTACTTTCTATAATAGTAAAATAGCATATAAGTACAAGATCTTATAAACAACTTTATAACCACGATAAGTTAAGGCTTAATAAACATATCAATATCACAAACATGTGTCTATACCTACTTGTTGTAAATTATTGACACAAAAATATGTAGGTACAATTAATTAATGTCTGACTGATTTGATTTCAAATAGAGATATTACTAAAACCTAAATAGCAACGCAAGTTTTTAATTATGCCTAGCATTAAAAAGTAAGTTTATTATAATTGTGTAAAACAATGTGCTCTACTTTGTAATCTTGACTTGACCACGTGAATAATCCGTTATTCCATAGGAAGATTAACAAAATATTTTAATCGTTTGTGTTTACGTTTTTTTTGATCATATTTAATAAATAATTGTACTCTTGAAATATTTTACAATGATCAGTACCATGAATTTTCTTCCCGTAACCAAACTATACAGAAGCGAACATACCAAACTACACAGTACAGCGACGTAACTATTCAGTTACGTAGGGAATAATAATTTTTCATGCAAGTATTTTATGTGGTCGCTAGTAAGTTAGTTCGCTAGAAAAACCTCATGTTTGAGATACAAGATATAGAACATAATCATATCTACATTTAAGCTACGTGATATTTTTTTTGGCTCATTTGTTTTCAGACATTGACATCAATTTAGTTCTGTCAATTGGGTTGGCGAGATCCGTTTTCACTTGGTTACTTATGTTGAGAATATATCAGGGCACGAACGATTTAATATAAAATCCGATATGCTTATTCCTAATGTCATCTGATACTATTTTATCACAAGCTTTTATTGACTTCACGTTGCCGCGTTGTTTCGTAAGATATATATTTTACCTGATTATTGTGCAAACTTCAATAAATACAAGTTAGTTTAAAGTCCCCACATGTGTAAATTAAGTTCGTCTGTCTGTCGTCTGTCGTCAGACATTTGCGAGTAAATAGAGAACCACAAATAAGATTAGAATTTTGTGTATTGTAAGTTAGCTTGTGGCAAGCAGTTAGTGAGTGGCGATACTAAGCTCCTAAATTCCTCGAAAAGTCGCTTCTACTTAGACTTTAAGGATTAACTGGAGTGACCATAATTAGTTCACCAGTACTTACTTTTAGCTCTTGCTTGCATGTGACCACTGAGTTGGGTAATCACAGCTAGTCGTCAACAAAGAAACCTTCTTACCATGCCAGGCCATACCAGGTCACACATTACACCACAGTAGGAACCTACACGTTTTAGCAAAGATACGTAAGTATAATTCAAGTTACGCTTCTTGTACCTACAAAATATCTTATAAATTACCATATCATCATCAGCCGGAAGACGTCCACTGTTGAACGAAAGCCTCCCCCTTTTGGAAGGGGGGGAGGGTTATCATAATCACCAAGCTTGGCGAGCGGCTTGGGGATCGCAGTGTTGGTGGTCAATTTACAAAAGACGTTGCTGCCCATCTTCTGGATTTTCCCTTAGTCGCCTCTTACGACACCCACGGGAGGAAAGGGGGTGACCAATTCTAGGCCGGATACCACACGGTACAAAATACAATACAAAATACCATATACCCATCTGATAAAAGAACAGCAAGCCACAACAGAGAGGAGGCATCTCCCTAAGTCAAAGTTATTTCAATGGGCCGGTACAGTTAGACCTACACTCTGATTCAAAGCATGTCCAATTCGACGACAATGCGACCCTTGTCATGATGCCACAGAGTAAAAATGCTTGTTACTTACTGTATTAAGTTTAGCGTACAATTAACGGTAGGTCGATACTTTTATTTTGTAGGTATATTTAAAGCAAGGTCAAAAGTAAGTTTATGTAAGATGTAAAAGTAGGTACATAGTTGTTGTGGATTTGTTGAGAGGATTAGAAAAGTCAAAGCTATTAATGGTAAAAACTGTTTAGTTCTTATTGAGAGTGAACAGGAAGCTCATATAATGTTTTTAAAGGCTACGTAGCGTAGCAGTAACAGGCACAAACGTTCGTAGACTTAAAATTATTAAAATAAACTACATAGGTTTAAAAAGCATGCAAAAGCGAATAAATACCTAATAACAAATAAATAGCATGATAGAAGATTTTCAATAGATTTAATAATCTTGGAATTTTAAATAGTCATAATTTACTTTTGATAAGACGAGCCTCTAACCGTCAAAACTTCAAACCGTATACCGTAGTACTCTAAATCCTACTTCGTAATTAATATCTATTAACCACGGTGGTTAATAGAAGATTATTAATTAACTTGCCTTGTTATAACTCTAGCTAATATCGTGTTTGAGTTACACTGAACCTTCTGGTATAAATTACGGTGGCTCCAGCACACAAGGGCGGGACGGCGCCATTGATTGCGCTTTAGTGACGTATATTATCGGGAAACTAACTCGTTATAAAATGGTCTTTGAAAACTAAGTACCACAGAAAGATACGAATATTATTATTATATGTAGATAATTTAAATTGCGTTAGACCTTACGGAAGAAATAAGAAAAGCTATAGCTATATAAAAATTTGGCACAAATTTATTGGTTATTTTATACTCGTTAATTACTTACAGTGAAAATAGCCATTTCTATTGTCCACAAAGGGCATATTTACCGAAAATACAGCATTCATTAAAAATAATTGTATAATCATAACTCGGTGAACCTGAAATAATATTATGATAGTTTTAAGACGAACTGAAGCGTCAAAATATCAAATTATAAAAACTTTACGAACGAACTTAAACTCACTATTATTTAAAACCCGATTAGGCGATTGCAACTAAGATAGGGGCTTCAATAGTAGAGTAAGAAATAAACTTGTTGTAATACTACTTTATTTACGCAATTAATAAAGTATTCTGTAAATGTCACATAAAAGTTTAAAGACATACTCACAAACTGAGAAGGAATTGATTAGTTAACATTCAGAGAGCTACATTTCTTCTTCCGAAGTCTTTCATAATAAAATTTCATTATTTCCTAATTATTATTTCTAATTAGATATTATCTCCCTGCTCAATATAGATGACACACTAAACATAAGCTGTAACAATATTTTTAAACATATCACGTGTATATGACTTTTGGTGCCATTTTAGCATGTTGCCCATGCTAAGCTTGAATCTAAATTGATAAAGGAAATTTGAAAATTTCAAATTTCCTTTATCAATTTAGATATCACGTGTATTTTATAAAAACAAAATCTTAACCACAAAGCTTCGAGCTTGTACAACAATCCTACTTGTTGAACAAGGTTCTGCAATTTCTATTACCTAACATATTTATAGTTGGCCATTTTATCCCTAAATTACGAATAAACGAGCAATATCGCTAAACCTTCGATCTTCATTAGTATAACTTTGTCAATTGAGATGATTTTCGATATGAATTGTGGTTTAGTAGATTACATTGAGAACTATATCAAAGCCAATTTAATATGATTCCAGTATTTATAAGGATAATTTCTCCGTTTATTTATGTAGCCATGTATTAATAACTATATATAATTCACAACGTTTGTAAGTATATTCCATTCCGATTACCTTATCTGTGTTGTCGGGAAGTAGGGAAAATTATGTATTTTCAGTTGTTTTCGTTAAAATTTACTAGCTGGACGTGAATGTAATCCGAAACAAGCTCTTTGTGTTAATTTTAGTCATCTTTAATTCTGCATTCAAATACAGTTATTTGAATTGTTCGTTTAAATAGTTCATTGGTGGATTGAAAACTATTCACACACCCCAAAGTTGTTCCAACCACTTAACAACAGTAGGATAAGTGGCCAAATGAACTCTTCGAAGAGTTTGGAACTTTATGGACCCACATCTTGTTAGGTAAATCTTTTAATTTATTTACCAAGGGCAGTTTCGATAGACGCTTATTCGGGTAATAATTGCGACGCAACAGTTATAAAACTATATGATAGCTATGACGAAGATCTGTTGATTAATACATACCCTTACTCTTTGGTGTAAACATAAATTGTTGGCAAACGACGACCGTCGCTAGTAGAACACGTCAAGGGCCGTTGGGCTTACAAAACATGAGTTTTAAATACACAACCCCAGAGGATAATTGTGGGGCTCGCAAAGGAATCAAAATATTCCTTTAAATACGCGGCGTTCCGACATTATTTTACACCTGGGACGCTTTTGGTTACCAATTTGGGTATGCGAATTTTGTTAATTTAAATAATTTACTTTGTAAATAAAGTACACTTACGGAAAGTTTTATTTTATTTTTCATACGTTTTTATTGCGATTAAAGTACTTATGATAAGATAGATAAAAATGCTGATGTGGGACACTGCCGGGCTTAGTTTTCTTTCCGATGTGAAGAACGATCATCAATCCCATCAATCATCCAAGTACAGATTATTCTCGCAGACTAGCTGATCAACGCCCGCCGTTGCTGTTTGATTATTTATTTTGTTAAATAGCTCCGGCAGAAGATCCACACCCAACCCTTTTATGTTTCACTCATGATTATTATGTGTATCACGCGCATTCCATAACAGCCAACAAAATTTAATTCACTCTACTCATTGTTCACATCAATCTACATATATTGCTAGATCAAGGACAAACAAGGTTTATAGAATCTCATAGACTAATGTTAAACTTCACACATAATCACAACTATTATTCCAACTCGTGATCGAACATCGGCCTCGGGAAAATTGTTAGAGTTTTTACTTCAAATACAAAAGGTTGCAGCTATAGTTTTTATTATAACTTTTGCAGCTTTATAAACAGCTGCATGAAAAATTCAAGGAACGCAAAAAAGAGCAATTAGGAATATCTAGACAGGCAGGTAACTTTCACTTTTTATCGTAGAAGTCTGGAAATATGTTAGGAGAATAAGCTTTTATTATTGTATCTGTGCAGGTTTTAATTAGTGCGAGTAGACTACTGAAAATGAGATATGATTGATGAGATAGCAACTGCCATCCTCGTAAAGGATTTTCCACGACGTGGCGTTTGAAGATCTTTTTGATTAAAGATTGATGATTAAAATTCTTCCGACCGACTTCACCGACTGTTGTGTAGTGACCGCCTTTCTTCTTGGACAGTCTCCATACTGCTGTGCCAGCCTCACCTAGAGTCCACCTGCTAAGGCAACGATGTCATTTGCCAAACTGGCCACCTTCATTGATTTGCTTAGTATAGGTAGTTCAAAGATGCCTTATTATGAATAAAATATCTTCGAGCCCAAGATTTTCGTGCTTCTCTTCTTCTGCTAAGCTACATATTCCTCGACTGAGACTGCGTAATTGGAAGTGGTTGTAAACATCTGAAACAGTTAGAAGTAGGTATTAAAACAAATATAAAAAATCAGCACAGATACAAAAGCAGCCACTGAAAATATAATTAAACATTAGTATAATTTTATCCAGAAACTTAAGTATTAATAAATCTTATTTTTATGATCGTTTGCATTCTGAACTGCCATGAGTTAGAAAAACATAAAATGTATCAGAAGTTTGTCGTCCCGTAAGTACGTATCGTAATTTTACGATCAGCAGGGATTATGTTTATCTTTGATCCCGGCGATCAAAAACGATTCCACGTTTATTACAATAAACGTAAAATGGCACTGCGTTAATAATTATTAACGCAGTGCATTTGTTATTGAACTTATTTACTTGGTTTACATTTTACATTATGTTCGACTGACAGAATTAGAACTTTTGGGATGTAATGAAGCGCAGCTGAATATAGGAATATCTTCATGAAGTCAATCCATTTTCACAGTTTTCTTCTGTCAAAGAATTTGATACTTACAGTTGTCGCATGTCTCATCCTCAAACAAAACACTATCACATTCAATGCGAGGAGTTATACGATATTAAATAGCAGACTGTAGTAAATTCAAAGATTCATGACATTTAAAAAAGTAAATTATCAAATAAAATGTACTAAATATTGCGCAAACTGAAACTCTATCCCTAAAATAGCAATAATACTAAATAGAGTGTTCACAAAGAATGTTCAACAAGTGTCATGTTACAATAAACTTTCGCTCCCTTAGCACTTGCCTGAGAAATATATTTTTGCGAAAGCATGCGTAAACGGTCAGAATAAGAAATAATTTTTTGTTTTCAACTTTAACATTGGATGATAAATTTTACAAAAATTTGGCTAATGTCAAGACAGTGAGAAGCTTAGGTATAACTATAGTGCAGTGAATATACCATGTGTGACAAAAGTAAATAACGTATCTACAGTTTCTATAAACGCGGGTCAGCTGTCAGTATTTTTGACATTATTATTTCGTATCGAGACAAATGCCATAGAATGACAAGTTTTCTGCATTGTACAGATTTCATCCCGTTTACTTCGGGCTCTCTGAAGCAATAGAAGCTGAACCTTATGCTCGTTGCCATAGAAAACGTTCGATGGTAAGTTAAGAACGCATTAAAACGCATCAACTCGTGGTAAATAACTAGATACACTGATCTTTCAATCTGCGAAGTTAAGCAGTGTGTCCTGTGGTCAGGATTTGGATAAGTGACCGTTCTTCACACACTTGTGCTTAGTATTACATCGAGATACGCCGTCATGACCAAAATTGGGCCAAGACATGTCTAGGAAAGCGGGTTGGAATGATATATTTTATTTTTGTGATCATTTTAGTTACACGTCAAATATACTCTATACCTTCGACGTGTACTAGAAAAGGAATATTTACGGCGGTCAGAAGTAATTTGAACCCAAGTGATGGATGGGTGAACTTTATAAATTAGATTTGTACTACTTTTATGCATATGTATGCGGGATACCGACTCGTAAGTTTGATTAATTTATGTCTGACTTACCGATATTCATCTTCGACAATATTTTATAAGTTTTGGAAATAACGTAAATAGCTCTCAAATATCGCGATAGTGCACAAGTCACAAGTGGTTGGACTTCTTTTTTTTGTAAAAATCATTAATTTTTTAGTTAGATCAAAAATTGCAGTACTGCATTATTAGAATAAAAATACGTCGCCCCACACAAGGAATTTCTGCTGTATTCTATGTAACTATTTCAGCTTTAAAGTAGCGTTAAAGTACACTTTAAAGCAGTAGAAATAGTTAACGGTCATATTTTCTATGGGGTTATGGGTTCCATTTTTATTTTAGATAAGAGTGCCAATATGGGCCAGCCTATCGTTATCCATGCGTTTTTTCAATAAAGCACATGGCAGTTATTAAATTCCATTGTAAGTATTTAAATTGGAATTGTTACGTGCAGAATGTCATGATACCTACTTAAACATGTGACACATAAAAGTGGAATTGAGGATTCCGACTATTATAATCATTACAATACATTCACAGCGTTTCAAATGATTTATTATTTGTTTTGCTTGCAAACTCTTAACACGTTAGATTAATTACATCTCTGACAGACTGTGCAAAGTATAGATGTAGGTTATATTGCTGCACTGCTCTACATATTAGAAGAGTAATGATTAATATTTTGCCTGCCTGAGGATCTCAAGTGCCTTGCTATGGGCATGCATTGTGGGTCATTTTCCGTTGTGGAAGCGAGACGTCGCCGCCACGGGCCACCGCAACGTGTACTGTGCAGTGTACTGCGACGTCTCGCTTCCACAATGTAAAGTGTCCTGCAATGCAAGCTCATAATAACCCTACAGAAAATCAAAATTAGCAAGTGAGGCCGTATGTAGTATGTAAACACTTACCTAAAACAAAACTGTGGAATATTACAAATTACTAAAAGTCGTAATGTGTGTTGTCCTATCAAGCTTTCACGTTACTGTAACATTGCTTACACCCTAACTTTAACTGAAGTACGATTCGTCGATATACGACATCAGGAAATTGAGTTACGAAACAAAACGTGACAAAATTCTTCAACATTTTCGACATCCATTTGTTTGAAAGAAATATCGAATATTATAAAAACACGAAAGTAATTTAAGGTACCTTTATTTTCCATGGTTTTGGTGCATATTCAGTCTTTATACTGGTCTTAACGCGGCGACTGCTTGTAATTACCAATATTGAAATGTTAATAGAGTACGTATACATACTGTAGTATGAGTACCGTACCGACATACCGTTCATACCATTCTAAAACGATACAAACATTCTAAACTCGCGTTAACATTAATAATAGTTTCGTATACCGAAATTGATAAATAGGTCTGCATATACCTGTAAAATACCTGTACTACACGACGACGTAAAAACTTTACAGTTGGGTTCCCTGAGAAAATGTTTAAAGTATGGTGATTTGGAGTCTAACAGATATTTTTCAGGTTGCATCCCGCTTCCGCTACAAAATTCACAAGAGGGAAAGTTGGATTCTCTATACACGTCCCGTGAGAGGGTGTCACGACTACAGCCGGCCGCAGACGACGTGAAATATATTCTACCTGTTTTATTTGATACTTCTTTTTATGTGCGGTACGTACAGTTGGTTAGGTATATTAGGAGAGAAGCTTCACTTTCGATCTCGCTTTGCCGACCGCAATACCGCTACCGTCTTAATGAAAAAAGCTACGTCTAAGATGAAGATGAAATTTAAAAAGGTATTCTTTTTCTCTGCCTTTGAAATTTTCAACGTTGCTCGCTCGTAATTTAGTAGATACATCTTATTAATTATGTAAATCATTGGGGTTAATACACTGACTTGGGAAATTAATGAAGGTATCAAAGAAAACGTTATTAGTAACTGAACTATTTATTATAACGTATGAAAAATTAATCATTAGCGTGATAAAGATTTGGACAAGTAGATCGACGTTTAAAAAGATGCTTAGTAAATTCTTGTAATACTGCGACCATAAGTGGTTTAAATTCCGAGCTAAAGCGCTAATCAGTTTGTTTCTAGGTACAAACATTATGTGTATCTCACCTTAACCGACGAGCGTGTATGAGAAATGGGATGCGAATGAATGCGTCGAAAGAAGTATGCCAGGTTCTTAGCAAATGGAAATCCGTGGTCTCTGCCTACCCCTATGGAAAATAGGCGTGACTTTGTGTCTGTATGTATATCTTAAATCAATAGATTTACTTTAAAAAGTCCTTCTATCTAGTGATGAATATACCGTAACCGTACGGTAACATAGTTAACTTTCATCATATCATGTCTAATGCCCCTATCAGCTGAAGCAGCAATTAGTGCCGGAACAGTATGATGTTACAAATTTAACTACCTAGGCATAATATGTAACCCGCTGGGAAAGGCTCAACAAAGCATTTGTTTATGCAAATGGCGTTTGGAAGAAAAGAACTCACACAGAGAAAGACTAACATAAATTTAATTACCACCAAATTGAAACAAATATTTTATTTTTGTTATTAGGTACATACATTTTACTCTCTGGACAAATTATACAAACAACACTATAATTTTTAATGGAACTACACTACGTATAAATATGTTCAGAGTGCCAAAGGTTCTATAGCTACTTACCTATTACTTACCAATCTCCAATTTCAGGACCAATTTCCTAACTAAAACGCCTTGGTCAGTGTGGAAGAGGAGTTATAATCTCACGGTCATGCAAATTAAAGTAATTACGGGTTCACTTGCAGAATTTTCCTACAAAATACATACTGTACAATGTACATATAACCGAACTAAGAAATACAAATATGATTTAGAAGAAACTTTTTAAATTATAGCGCTGAGATGTATAGATTGTTCTTCATTAATCAGCCTTCAGCAAAATAAAGATACTGATGCGATAGAGCCGACAGATTTAATACCTCACACATTATTTACATAGATGTAAATCAACATCGCAACACCTATCATAGTTGCAATACAGTTTAGACTCGGACTGAATGTTTACATCCATGATATCAACACAGACCCGATGTATTTACTGGTACAGAAATCATGCAATTTTACGAGTTTCGGCATCCCATTATCCTAGTTTCCAAGACTTTGGCGAACGCTACTCTCTTACAAATACACTCGGAGGGTAAACAAACTATTTGTACGTGGTTAATGACGCGATTATCGGAATAGTCGATTAAAGGGAAATAAGGACGAACGTGTGGAGGCACATTAGTGATATTTGCCATATTTGGCAATCCGCCATATCTTCTTGGAAAATTCATAATGTAAACCATCACGCTTACATTCCACGATGGCGCAGGCCAAATTATGTTTGTGTGAGAACACTTACCAACGGAGCTAATTAGTCCAAACTTGATACAACCCATTAAGTTAATGATATCTACTATCTCGACTATAGGTTACAAGGAAGTTTCTAGCTATGCGAAATAACTGTCACTGTATAATAACTAAGAACGTGAACAAGTAATTTTTTTTTTGTGTAGAGACAACAACATAACCTTAACCTTTTTTAAACCATTTCATTTTTAAACATTTTCTATTATCATGGACCTATAAGTTCTTATAAGGTTTTATTATTACTATTACCTAGTTTTGTTAGCTTAGTAAAAAACGAATTAATACCTAGTTTAAAAAATATGTATCGAGAAGAAGAAAAGAGTTCGCAGCGAAACACAAAAAATCTCTTTTGTCTTGTCGTAGCAACATTACTCAGACAGCGTTGCATTATGTGAAACGAAAATGAAATGAACGTTTTATGCAATGCTTTTAAGTCGGCTATCTTTTGGATACAAAATCACTATTGCGTTTATGATGCAAGCATTGGTGTTTTATGACATTGTTAGTTGTTACTAGCTCGACCATATAGCGCTGCTGTTCGCCGATAACGGTGTTAGCTTCCAGGGCACACAAAATTAAGACTTCTTACTGTTACAGATTACTCGTACAAAGTGCAGTAATTAGGTTTTATACCAGACGGTCTATAGGTACTGATTTCAGCTGCATCCAGTGAGGCTGGAAGCCGACCCAATAGTTTCGAAAAGGCTAAGCAGATAATGACCAGGCTGGGTATTAAAACTTAATTCCCAATATTTCGTAGCACTTACAAGCCAAACCAACCTTTACCTAATACGGTATAGAAATTTATAACTTAATTAATTTCACGTAAACATGATCAAATTGTTTAAATGTCAGTCTATATAATTCAACGATAACACAATTTTGGAAGCGCTTGCGACGCGCCGTGCTCATTTCCTCTATCAATTAACGTTGTAAACTTTTGAGTTTAATCGTGTTACAGTGCCACCGCTACGATTTTTAGGTCGGTATGTAATTAAATTTTACCCAATACCGTTTCTGTAGCTTTTTTGTAATTTAAATATACGTACCGTCTGATTTTCTTGTAACCGTGGATCATACAAATAGAATGAAAAATTCCTTCCAATAAAATGGTGCGTTGTGTAGAAGAAATTGGTTTATATTGAAGGTAGAGGTATCTTGTATCAAAGCAGTAGACGGTAATGGTATCATGAAAACGAATACCCTTCTCCGATCGTTCGTTTTGCCAATTTGACAATATGAGTACATTTTAGTAGGGATTGATGGTAACTCTATGATGCTTTATTTTAGTGTCACGTTTTGGATACCTACAACTACATGGTAAAAAAATAGTAGGAGTTTGGGATTATAATATTTGTTTTTATCAGACTATCTTATACGCGAAGTGCGCTAAGTATAGTAATATCAAGATTTCGAAATGTTGAGCATTCGATTTTAAAACTGGATACATTTTTGTGTGCCCAACAGCGTTTTGTTACTCGTCTCGGAGTTGAAGCTTGAGAAATTTACTACACAGGAGAGAAAATAGCGGACCATCACTTTAAACGAAAAAAACTGAGTAACTATCTTCACGCTCGTTTGTAACTGAACGATCAGAACGTCCAGAGGCTGTAGGTACCTGCACTCTGGTAAAGATTTCCCTTGAGTTGGCTCTTACTGGCGCAAGATGAGAAATATTACTATGTATCTACCAGATGGTAAAACGACTTAAAAAGTAGTTTTTTTTTAAGTTCCTCGGGACTCGTGGCTAAATGGCTATCGCGCAAGCCATAATCATCAGAGAGATTGGGATACTGTGTGGAGGGTATCCATTCTTACTTATTGAGATCGCGTCCTGTCTAGGGAACCTCATCATCGCGGAATGCGGCCCTACTTATATTGTAAAACCAAAAAATTTAGAGAGCAATAAAATATGAATACTGACATTACTGACCTCTATATTTTGCACTGCTAAGTCCTATAGAGAAGAAATGAGCATTGGTCAATTGGTCATAGCATGTTGGCAAATGTTGTATTTAGAGCACAATATGACATCGAACATTGTATAATTTGCTTAATCGGCTTTATAGTAATTTTGTTACTATTATTTAGTTTGATCCTCTATTAAATTCTTCAATGTATGTAGCATTTAACTAATTAGTTTGTAACATTAACTATGTACCCGTTAAACTCAGGGTTGGTTCCACGACAATGGCCGCACGCGGCGTATGCCGGGGATTTTGTTTATTTTTACTATTAGCGCCGCACTACGTACAGCACAGGGTTGCCCCCGCTCTATTGTTCTTGTAAGATGGAACTATATCTACTACAAACATGAAGACCTTTTAATACCACTACTCAACATTTTAGTACATTTACCATTGAGGAAATCGCTGTGATGTAGGTCATGGTCTTATTCTTTAAAAAGTATTTGTCATAAAAAGTTTTTTGAAGAGTTTGAAGGTTTTTATTTCATTACATAATATTATGGTTTTCAGTCGTGTATTTGCAAAAATATTTGCGACACAATGCCTCGCTGGTAGCAGAATAGCAGGGAGAGGAACGTCAATTTATCGGTAAGTAGGACAGTTTTCTGGTTGACGGAAAACTCTCGAATAACTCGCATTTTCAACGTATTCGCAAGCAAAACTTTAATATCGATACATCTCAGTTACGTCATTCCACAAATAGTGTCCCTTCGGGTTATGTACCTACTACATAACAAAAATTGTCCCAACTTTATGTAGCTTTTCTTTACCAAACATAGGGACTTATGATGGGCTACTCGGTCAAAATGATATAATTAATGTTGCGGTGATTTACGTTGCATGATATCCGGCCACATCATTATAGCTGATTGATGTAATGTGCAATGCAAGACATAAGTACCTACAACTTACGAGTATAAATGCTACCTGTAATATAGTAAGAAGTGAGACAAAATTGCCGAAGAGGCTTTGCGTTTTATGTACTATGTTCTTAATGACATAACACAGTACACACCCGAGGTTGCGAGTTAAAATAATGCATCTTTTAAAATGTCCTCTATTATCTGCAAAGATAACTAAGAGATTAAAATATTTTCCAGAAGGCTTAATAATTATATTATGAGTTAGTTTTGATTCGGCACACAAGTTTCATTTGTGTGATAATACCCGCTAAAAGCCGAGGTGAAGAAACTCTGACGCGTATATTTGTGTGTCTTTCTGACTGTGTTTTGTTTGTTTATGGCATCAAAGCTTCACGCCACGTTGAGTGGAACAGTTTTGACGCGCGTGTTTTTATTTGATGGTTTTATGTGTGTTTGCGAGATAGTCTTATTATAGTTGTTGTAGATGTTGCTAGTCAGCGTCCATTGTTGGATATCGCACTAAAAGACTCATGATGTAGTGAGGTATTTTTGCACGGGTGACGTGTGTATTTTATATTTGACATTGACGTGAAAAAATAAGTTTTGTCTGAGCCCTACAACTATCATATTCATGGTGGCAGACGAGCTATGTCGAACAATGGATTGGTGTTTTATTGCCTAGTTCGTTAGTTTATATTGCAGTCAAATTATAGTCGTATTAAACACTTTTAATTTACTTCCACCGCGTATAATTTTTGCAAATAAACCAGCATTTCCCTCCAACCTCACGCTCAGTGAAGTTAAGCTATTTATTTTGTTTAAAATGGTTCGTTTTATGATCAACTATGTTTAGACATAGTAGATAGTATTGACGTCACGTCCTCATTTCTCTTGGGTAAATCGCCTACGCTCTACATATGCAGGCGTGATAAGAGACACTCACGTTTAAATGAATAAACAGGTCTAAGTTCCTTTGGTCTGCGGTCTATAATACTCTAAAAATATCAGAAGCGTAACATTTTGTGTAAATGCGAAAGTTGTGTCGTGATGTCGATCTTCAATGTTTGATAAATGTTTTACGATTATAATCGTCTTTGATTCGTAACTGATCAGCTGCTTTGTTTGAAAAATAAGAGTATGATATAAGAAGTACTAAGAATTGGTATCTCGAATAACATAGAAAGTTTCAACTCTACAAGTCATATCCGTTTTGTCTGTTGCAGGCTCGTTTCGCTATGTTATCTTCAGGCACTTATTATCGAAAAAACTGGCCGATTTGCTAGTTTTTTTTTCGCTAGTCAAGTCCTGATTTGACATCAATTAAACAGATATAGAAATCAATAGGTATATAATAAAAAATTATGAATATCACGTAATAAAATCTTGGAAAGTATATAAGCGTAATTTCCGTTACCAAAGGCAAGGGAACTTTGACAAGGATCTCCCGCACCCGGCATGATTTCAATTGTGTAGAATTGTTGATTGTCGCCGCGCAGTATCAGTTTGCACCATCAAAGACGAAATTCCCCCTTCAAGGAAGCAGAAGTATAATATATCTGCACACGAACAGGAAACATGACGGAGAAATAGGTATTATATCTACGAATACTGCTATCTTACTTTTTCAGATGTATTACTGATTATGTAATGATTATTAATGTAAGTAATATTA
This sequence comes from Abrostola tripartita, assembly GCA_905340225.1. Taxonomy (NCBI): domain Eukaryota; kingdom Metazoa; phylum Arthropoda; class Insecta; order Lepidoptera; family Noctuidae; genus Abrostola; species Abrostola tripartita. Next base: position 7,985,836 of record HG996494.1, read on the forward strand.
GCTCTAACATTAACGTATAATTTATAGACTGATTTTGTTAACTACTTTTCCCGCAGAACCCTTAATATTTTCACAATTAAAAGTAGGCTAAGATACTCCTTATTACATCAGCTATTTACCAGTGAAATTCCCGTCGAAATCCGTCCAGCCTTCGCGGAGAAGCTATGTATATTCCGCGAATTTTCCGAGTTTTTCTATTTTTCCCGCGGCACCCTAAATATTTTCTACGTATTATTATCTAATATATGTATTTTATTACTACGAGTAGGCATGCACAATATGATTAATATGACGAGATGAATCAATTCTCATTGTGTATTTAGTTAATATAAATATTTTCATTGTTCGTTTCTATTGTATAATTTTATTCCTCGACGTAACGTCCATCAAAAATAAGAGTTATCGTCCAGTAAACAGACATAATCAAAAAATACCTACTCAACTCCCTAAACTAGTACAAATAAACCTCTTCACAATAACAAAATTGTTAATAGCAGCCTTACTTAAATTTTACTTATATATTGCCTACTTAATTCTGTTTCGTCTATTTTATACATTTCTCATACGTTTAGACCACGACATCAGAGCAGTAATACATAGTTAAGGACTTCGATTGCATCTGAAACTAGTTGGGCGTGCATACGCGTACATACTATCCGAGAACTGTGAACTGTGGGGCTCGTAGCTATGCGGCTACCCCGCAGATCAGTTGATTTGCGAGGTTAAGCCGTGCTCGCCGCGGTCAGTCTTGTGATGGGTGACCGTTTTCACATGTCGAGACCCCACCGTGCTTCGGAAGGCACGTTAAGCCGTTGGTCCTGCGCCTGATCTCTCTCCGGTCGTGTCGGTCTACCGTCCCATCGGATTATGAGAGTGAGGGAATAGGGAGTGCACCTGTGTCTGCGCGCATACTTGTGCACTATAATATCTCCTGCGCAGATGGCTAGTCTCAGCTGAGACAGGCCGCCGTGACCGAAAATCGGTCAGGAGGACATTATCCGAGAACATGAATCAAAGTGATTGTAGAGGAATGTTATTAACGCCCTGGGATACTGTTAATACATCTATACACTAAACATACTCAATCGTAAATTTTAATATAGTTAATTGAATTCTTACAAATTTGGTGTACTACAAGTGTACAACCAAAAACAATGTCTGAATTTACAACTTAAAATAAACAGAAACTTTTGACTTCACTTGCTGTTCGAAAAGTAATTTAAAATGTGTATTTAGGTAGCAGAGTTATACATACAGACCGATTGTTTACCTGTTTATACAGGGATCAAGCAAATACTAGAGGAACGGTTTAATAGACTCAAGGGTACGTAAGTAAGCGAATAGTTTGTGCACATTAATAATGTAAGGCTTACTACTACTTAGTTTTCCATCATTTTATAATCTCATTGTTGAGGATATCAGTATTTCTCAGTTACGAAGCCGATCGAAGGCTAATAGGTACTAAAATATTAGGTAATAGGTGGCTAAGTATCATTTCTTTATAAACTTACCATCGACTTAAGGTAGATTATGATGATGTTAAAAGATGTTTATAAGTTACAAAATGATTGGTAGGTATTATAAATCTTATTTTTGTCCTACCTTAATGATACTCGATGTCACAGGAAAATCTAAACATAAAAGAGCAGGGTAATATAACATAGTCTAAGTGCCTCAACAATTTGATTCCACTCATGTAACAAATGTTAAAGTTCGAATGATTGGATGTTAGTTACCGAACCACTCAAAATCAATTGATATTAAGTTTGTAACGGAGTTACAATGTACCCGACAACGCAATATCTATTCGACAAGAAAACTAGGAACGCTTCTAATTTCTCGCAAACACTGCTAGTAGAAAATAAATAAATAGTAAGAACCTACACCATTCTTTTTACACGTTCCTGCGTCTGCGACTTAGATGAATGGCCGGTTTTATCACTCTACGAGTCGGAAAGCTCTTTAAATTATCGACCTCAGCCGTCAAGCAAGATCATCGCAGTTTTGTCACTCAAACTATCCATCGAAGGCTCGACTCATACTTAGGCTCCTTTTTTCTCGATTATAACATTGAAATAATGTATTTTCATTCTATGCACCGTGGACTATAGTTAAAAAATATTATAATAGATATTGATTGGTACCTATCAGATAAATTGCGAATTATAGCTTAGCTTCTTTCTTTTTATTTATTCACAAAGTCAATGTATAAATAATACGCGATGAGTAGGTCCTCTGTCCTCTTATATTCAAACTATTATATAAGCTGCTGTAATCGCCTAATAAGTGCGTCCTTTTACCAAGTTTTATCCGCTACCCAACTTGTATGGAGCCATTTTGGTCCTATAAATCTCTCTTAAAGCCCTCGCACATTAGAGATTTTTATCGGCAAATAGTTTAGTGAGTTCTTCATGTTTTTCTAGTATCTGATTTCTAAGAGATTCATGTGTTTCTAGACAGATGATTCCAGCTAATCGTCTTCTTTTAGGTTAACTCTAGCATAAGAGCCTAAAATTCGGCTTCTTGACGTCACTTAATATGCAGTGCGATTTGATTTAAGAATTCGTACAACAAATAGCGATATGCTACACTAGGTACATATATCGATAGCGAAGCTACATGAATTCAACGTGATGTCCATTATATATCTATTGGAGGTAATAAATTAATAATGTACTAGAAGGCAGGTCAAAAACCTTAGTACGTACGGAGGTATACTTACGATGCAAATGTCAATACTTACTTCTTATCCCACTTGTACTCGCTTCCACACGAAGTATATAAAGATGTTATGGTCTTGGAACGTTGTTCTATTGTTTCATAAAAGGTTTCACAGCCAGTCTGGCTTTCTAGTATCCATTCAAATTTTAAAAATTTGTATGTACAACTTATTCCCGTACCTACTATTAGTTCCTGCTATCGAACGACATAGATATGTACTTTTATTTTTTCACGGTCTAGGCGTATATACCCCGGGATCGAAGCAATAAAATATTGAGTTACTTAATAGATGAAAAAGAAGAAATTGGTTGCTAATATTTTCATTTAAGTATTTTAATTTTATTCGTCCAAATTGTATCTCCAAATTTTAATATGGACAATTGTACATAAGAAATAGATGCTATGCTCTGCGGTACGGTTTTGCCAACTTCGATTTAACGGCAATAACAGTAATTATGAAACAAGATTATTAAACATCGGATAATTTGAATCGTTCACTGTCTGACTAACATCTTACATGTGTATTAAATGTATTCCTTTAATACAGGAGTATGCGCAATAACGTTACGTGATATTTACGCGTCAGTCAGTCAGTCTAGCCAGCGCCTTAGTCAAACAACTGACGGGAGGCACGTGCCCTCATACCCGTATAATTAGACTCAAATGATTACGTGACTGTTGTGACCAATATTGATAGTGTTGACTGGCCGAACTCTCTCATAATATTATTACGTGGATAATCACGGCCCTCGACTAAACATAATTTGTAAGTTTACTTTGGGGTATAAGTTGATACCAACTTATGTTAGGGAGGTATATGATAAAATAGATATTGCCGATTCTTATAATACAGTTTTATTGGATTATTGGATTCTGACGGTTATTTCGAATCGAATAATATTATAATCTGCCGCAACTGCACAGTAATAAAGCGGTCGATAATCATAAGCTCCGGGTGAGCTGTTTCATAGAATGCACACACCTCCCTATATTAACTCTTTTGACGTAAAGATGTGAAAAAGATTCTGGAGTAGCTACTAAATATTTGTATACTTAATTGAGTTAGAGATTGATTAAAATGTTTCATAACAGGTCTTACGTTGAATTACCTACTAAATTGAAAATTAATTAATTGGTTTATTAAATTATTTCCTTCACGAATACAAACCTCTCTCTCTCTCGCAGGCATGCTATGTAGTCTATGTACATACGGCAACAGATATAGGTATGCAGGGCTAACCAACATAGATTTTGGGGTGCGTAAAATTAACGGTTGTATTACTTCACTTATTTATAAATAAGTTATGAGATGTTACAAGAGTTATAGATTATAAATAAATTACATACAACCGTTGATTTTAGGTACACCAACATCTATGTTGGAGAGCCCTGCATACCTATCTCCGTTGCCGTGTGTACTTGTACGTACAGTATGTACTTTGTAGAATGTATCGTAATTCGTAGTCGAGGTCAGATTTAGGTGTAGGTACAGTCTTCACATAACAACGGTCAATGCAATATTGCATATCACTGAAACATTGACTTTAGTCAATATCGTAATCACATATCACGCGTTTTATACCCATATGAGCATACATTACCCAATTTCTAATGCAGTCTTGACAAATATTAATCAAGTTATAATTTAAGATAATGATTAATATTATAAACAAAATCAATATTAATTACTAATATTATAAAGTGGCTTATGGTCCCCTATTAGACTCATTAACGGCGTACAATGGATGGTCGGCGGAGCGGAATTTATCTATCAGTCGACTGTGAACCGCCCCCCGTAAACGGACCCAATATACGTGCGATGGATCGTTTCTATCAATCGTATGAAAATCGTGACGATCGATCGCAAAGAGGCAAGCACTGACGATCTACCGTTACAATGTTCAAGATTGCATAGGTTTTTCTTACGATCTTCTATATTGTCCGATGTTAATGTCCGTCTTGACGATCGGTCTGAAGCGACGAATCCTACCGATTAAGAGGCCCTTAAGTATCAGCCTCGATATGTGCCTATGTACGGGTTGATTGTTGCTTTATTGTTCACATATCGCAATCATGTTCGTGTGTATGTATGACTTAACACTGGACGCAATAATTGCTCTCTTATTATCTCTCTTTTGTCTTACATAACTCTCATCTTTCTCTTAAAGAACGCAGACATGCATACGTAAAGGCTAATTATTAAACAAGGAATGTATTATCTCAGTAGGCCTTGTAATGTCTTATAGCATAATGCTACCCGTATTGCATCTATGTTTTATTATTTTATTATGTTTACTAGGCCTTTAACCTATTGAGGCTCGATCTGGTTACTTTAAGATAAAAGGAGCTTGATGAGCTTTATTTTTTGCTTCGGAATCAACAATGAATTTGATAAATATCGGTTTTCGGTTGGTAATCTGAGAACTAGAGGTCCCCTAACGATTGCAGGGCCCTGGGCAATTGCCCATAGTTCCAGTAAAAGAAAGGCCTGATTTTAACCTATTATTACATTATTTTGCAACATTGTAATATACATTTAAGTAGGTATCTATTGTATACCAATATTAAAATCTTCTTTATAAGGTAATAGGCAAAAAATTTATATCACTTTACACATACAAAATAAATATTACTTTCTTTCTAAATCCATGCGAATATATTCGTCTGCCTTTTCAATTTATAAGTTCGGCAAAAAGCCCGGGTTGAGTATCGCTGTTTCAGATACACTTCAGATCCCAATAAATGTGCCTGCGGCTTCGTATTACTTATTTTAATAACCTTACAAGGGTTGCGGTAATTGGGCTCCTTTCTTATCAGTGCTTATTGTAGTCGGGCATCACTGGCACAAATACACCCACTTACTTTTAAATATTATTCGTTATCAGACGCTTTGATAGGGAAGTATTTAATTTAAGAATAGGTACCCGAAATTATTATTAAGTGTCGGTAATTATCTACTTAAGGGGCTCGTAGCTACAAAGCTAACATAAAAGTCAATATACGAGGTTAACCGAAACTTAATGCGGTCAGTCCTTGACCGTTCTTCACACTCCATTGGTCATTCCCCTGATCTCTCCCTAGTCTTGCTTTTCCGTCAGGGTTGTCCCACCTACTTAATAATGAGTAACAAAAATAAAGTAAACACACGCTTCTGCTCTATAATATCTCGTAGCTAGTTACTTTACTACAGTTCCTCTTTAGACGTTTCAGCTGATTAGCAGAATAAAAAATACGAGTGGAATTCAAAGAGACTGAAAGATAAATAACATTATGAAATAGTAAAATACACATTCCAAGTTTCCATTAGACATTACTCATACTGCTAATTTGTATCCATTTATTACTGCGATAGAGATTTATTAGGTACGTATTTTATTTTACATTTCAACTCAATTAATTTTCTCCAGTACGCTGCGACATAACAAATTGGTAGAGGTATGTGGAATGAAAACTCTTTTGTATTTACTCTAGCTATGACAAACATAGATAACTGTTAATTAAAATTCGAATAGTTTCTCGTTTCTATTTGCAGTGTGCGATAAATAAACTTAATAGTTTCATATCCACTTGAGATAGTTTATTTATAGCAGTGCAGCTACAAACAATTAAAGCTTACTTAAGTATGGTGACAAAAAAACAAACTAAATACTCAGTGTTGCTACTAAGAACTACTACTGCCTATGATTTAGAATCAATCCTTTAGTTTTCTCTCTATGGGCCTCCTTATGGTCTGGCATATTATTTTCTGGACGACCTTCGGGTACTAAACAAAGAAGCTTTACAAATGATCTCATCTAAAGTCCTCTCAAACACCAACATGGCCAAATAAACCTATCTCAACTAGCGACAGATCATTGCGTTTTACCCGTATTTAAATATATGGTTGAAGAAACTTCGGATTAAAAAAGGGAGAGCCGTAATTACATATCGTCAACTCGTCTTTCTAAAAGGGATCAAATCTATTGCTTTTTGGGTCCAATAAGATCAAACTTGTTTAAACAAGTTTGATCTGGTTGTCCTCGTACGTTACCCTCTAATCTGTGTCCATCAAATATAATTATTATTTAATTAATGTAGTTATTATGCAAGTTCCTATTTAATTAATAGTACATAAAGGATGTGAAAATAGTGACGTGTCACGACACTCTGATTTTGTAATTACAGAGACATCTTGATATGACAGGAAAATAATATTTCACGGCTTTTGTGAACAATTACCAACGTTGGCCAATTTTCAATATCAATTTTTATAGTAGTTGAAACTTAAATGATTATAGTGTTGTATGAGTAGGTATATAAAATTCATAAAACTCCTATTTACCATTTCCATAGTAAATAATGTCTTCATCTCTTATTTTTCATTGTCCTGCACGTAGGTCTGCTGGAAAAGATTTTTGTTAAAACTGACAACTTTCCATAAACATATTAGGTACATAATAGTCTTATAAGAACGGTAAACAATAAAAACGTTTTCCAATTATGCAGTCTATAAATACACCAAATTTACCTACTTTTATGCGATAAATAATACTATATTAAAAAAAAAAAAAAAAAATATCTACCATAATATATCGATTTTTTCATATAGTAATAGCATAAAATAGTATATTTTCGTGGTTTAGTGGTCACGGCTGTTTTCATAGATAGTGCATCGCTTTCTTTAGTAAGCTATTTGTTGCGAAAGCAATATTAAAAAGCAATCCTGCCTTGAACGAGACAGACAAAGGTATTTTGAGCTGTTTCTGCTTTCACCATTATACTTGTTTTTTTATGGCCTTGTCGGTTTATAGCAGCTTTTTCAACTGTTAAGGAGTAGATAAGTAATTACTAAAGCTGTGGTTAATATAGGTAATATTAACCACAGCTTTAGTAATTACTATTATATTTAAATAAAAACATTAAAATCATAAATATATCTAGTGTTTCTGTATTAATATCTAAAAGACATTAGACTACTTACACCTTATTTTGTATCTGCATCCTCCGAAGTTCGAAGTAGAAAATGCTTAAGCCGTCGCATCAAGTCAAAGACATCCTTATCCTCGTACATTAGAACATGCAATCTGTATGAAGTATTGAATCAGCAACAAAATACAGGTGTATTAAACTGAAATATCCAGCTGTCCACCACTCCGAAGTAATACAAGTCCATTATAAATAAGCAATATTTTATATTATTTTATTATACTCGGCAGCGCCAGGATTCGCAATACTTTTATTTTAGCTAAAACCACTAAGTAACCACCTACTACTTTGAAAGTGTCTACGAGGTGTTAAGGCTGTATGGATTGAAAGTTTTCCAACCTAACAACTTATTCGCTGGGGAATGGCTACAAGTTAAGAATTTTCAACAAGTTACATGTAAGTCTTCAGCAAAACTACACGATGTTTTAAGAACAGAAGGTATGCTTAAACCACTTACATAGGTACCTACATGCATTGACTAGATATGACGGGCGTATTGTTTTGAAGATTTTGATTTTTCATAAGTCTTGATTTCTTCTATGCATATGCTAATTATCACATGGAAATAGGTTATTTAGTGGTGTAGAGATTTAGTTGTCTACAACGCGATGTCGACTACCCAAAATGCGCCGGAAGTACCAAGTACCAACAGAACACCATTCCTTGAAAAAAACATTACGCTCGTTTTTTTGGGCAGTTGTGTAATAACGCTACGAACAAGGTCGAAAAAAAAGATGTACTTATACTAGTAAATTTCAACACCTGATTAAATTTTAGAAGCTCGAAATGTAACTTGAGATATGTCCTAAATGTATGCATTTATAGCAATGGTGACAATATCAGAAAGAAAGCCTGCGTGCCTACTTGCCTGACCAGAGACGCCATTGTTTACCTCAAAAGGGTTTAAGTTTAAGTGCAGCTGTGCAATTACTCTTCACCTTTCTTAAGAGATTGTTGTGCGTCGACATGAAGTTTGTTTCATGTGAACTTGAAGTATCATGAATACACCTTAGTAAAATAGCTCTTCTTCTAATAATATAACATTAGCCATTAGCTTACAAAAGTTTACATCTTCATAGATAACTATAACGAAACTACGTACTCCTGTAAAACGTTCATTTAACGTAATTTGCATTCTCCAACTTTGAATACGAATGTGTAACAAACTTTCTTTCTACCTAAATAGAAAATATAGAAGTAGCGATGAATTCGTTAGCTTTCATCCGAGCAGAGTCCAAAAAACAATAAGCTGTAACTGACGTTTATTTCACGTTTAATCCACTTTGTGGTCTATCAAATTTTAGTTTTGACACTGTTAGACTTTGTTTAACATGTGCTTCGTATTATAGTAATGGCCTTCTGACACTTTTGATCATAGTTAAAAACATGAAATAATTTAATATGCGCAATGTAGGTATTCCATTTGAAGAAAGTGTATTGGATGGGTTAATTTATAAGTGGTACCTATTTATACTTATTAAGTGGTTTTACTTTTGAAAATTGATTCATAAATAGCTCGTGCATAGAGAACAAATACCTGGCACTATACAGAGGAATCATCCGTCTATTGAAGGTTTCGTATATGTAAAAAAGTTGACGTCAATGTCCAGTTACTTTTAATATATTCATGAAATATGTCTCTTGCCGTGCATCAGCGTTGATGAAATAAAATAAAGTAAATACTCTATTTTAGTTCGTTCTTGTTCAACGTAACTTACATTTTTATATGAGAAACAAGATAATCTTCTTGTTGTTTTTAATTAGACAGTTTTTTGCAAAGAATACAAATTAATGCTGGCCTTGCCTGCTTTCTAATGACAAGTAGAATAGAGTTGGCATATTCTCCCTTCGCTTAATTTTAGTTAACACATTCTGTATTCTAAAAGGCCCGAGTCGTGCGCGTGGCACCGGTACAAAGGAAGTTTTTGTTATGTAAAGCAACACGCGTTCACATATAAACTCATGGCGGCTTACTCGCGGTATAATCGTAACCAACTTCCACGGTGTTATATTAATTATTTTATGAAGAATGTCTGTACCTTATAACAGAAACAAGTTGGTTGTGAACAATGGTTCAGTTGACTTGCTACTTATAAATCTTGTATCTTTAATCCTTGCATTATAACACTAGCAGGGTATTTTGTTACGTGTTAGTTAGATCCCCAATGTCCATGCAATTATCAGTAATTGCAATAACTTTGCTTGTAGTTTATTATAGTAAAATAGAGCTGTATTTATGTACTATATCAAACTAAATAAGTCTAGTAAATAAGGAATTATTATATGAAGTGGGTAAAAAGGATTCCTTTATATAAAAGGAGATTCATTAGTTTCCGGACTGAAGTCTGATTGCCGACCGTCATGCGTCGTCAGAATACGAGATCAGTATCACAGGCGTATTATTAAGATGATTGAGCTCTGACAATAAGTCTAGATAGTATGTAGGTATAATGGACATCAATACCGGTGCTTGGTACTGACATTATTTTGCAACGTTCACCTTTCAACTCGGTAGCAGTATGAGTACCTACTTGAGTAGCTTAGTTCATGTTGTTTTAATACAGTATAATATCAGATGTATGTAAATATCAGAACTATGGGTATGTTACAAACAATGCGACAGTAAATTAAACAGGCTCAATAAAAAAGACATCAAAGTATTGGCTTCTTCAAAATTAAAAGATTATGTAACACCTATCTAGATTCATAAATTGCTTAAAATCTTACCTTAATACTTGGCTCGTGCTTACCTTCCATTACGTACTGAGCCGCCGCTCGATTTCATATTAATGTTTGACGGATTATTAAAGTCTATATTACAAACAGCTTTTGTAGCTCATGTAATACTCGTAAGCGATGTTCATAACTTTCGCAATTAAGCGAATTGTAGCGTTAACAGAATACTGAGTCTGTCAAATATCATTTAAATGCGAGGTGCAAAGTTAAAAACAAATATTTTCAGCTGTCAAACTTGCGTGAGAACAGTAACATTTTAAGCTGAGTGTAGCAAGTTTGAAATACAAATTGTTTTGGAGCATGCATGGTGGCATCACGGGCGGCTCATGAGCGTGGCCGCATAGTTTAGAGGCCACCCGGGAGGAATGCCTCTCACTCTCCCCGCCTTTCCAAGCCCTACCTTTTCTCTACACAACTTATAGGTATACATGCATGCTTTTGTGCACACAGAACCTTATTCAGCCCTCGCATATCCAATGTCTCGCAGACGATATCAATCACCAATAAACACGTATGTCTCACATAGAAATGATACGACCATTTATTTTATAAAGATATTTTATTAAACATTTTTTCTGTAAAATAGTTTAATTATAATTAAAACTGACATTTACAACAAACAACTATAAAATTCTTTGTATCTCCCTCTAACACTAATTACGTTAATAGGTCTTGTTTAATATTTTGGAATTGATCTCTAGTATAGCCAAATTAATGCATTGACAGTTCTCGCACGTTGGCGACACCTTAGAGATAATCAAACGATAACATTTGAACACGTAGCATATCGTATCACACGAGGATGGGGAGGGTGCGGATCGCAATTAAACTAATACGTACATTTAATTGTCGATACACATATTCGTAACTAGTTGTAGCACAGCGTTAGCTTTACTGCCTACATAAGGTGTATTTTGCATCCTGTCGCAATCTCTGGATTCCCTTTGTTGGATAATTAATGTGGGGGAGGTCCGTTTAGACATTAAACTGTTTGCTGCCGAGTGCTTACGTACGTATGTAACCGTGTTCTGGATACGTAAAAATATATTTACGAGGCAAGCAGAACGATTAGCGACAGGCTGAAAATTAGCAATATGTAGGGCACACACACACGCCTAGCTCATATTAAACATTATATTCGTAACATGGAACAGCAATGTACACTGAGTGTTTTCCTGCTACCAGCACTGTGGTTTTCTGTATCTGGATCTACATTTTCTACTATATGTTATCATTTCTGTAATTTTGTCCGTAAGTATGAGGATAATATAATGAATGTGCTGCCTATAAATTGAAGATCTAATCCAAATCACAAGATATAAATCATAACACATTTATTAAATAACGAGTGAGTTAAATGCCGGTAATTTCTCAAAATTCTAGATAAAGTGGTGCATGAATGCTGACTTTAACTATTTATCAGTTCTCAAGTCAAGAGGATGCTTGGATTACCAAAAATTGCAATGGTTTTGGAGGAAAATATCACTAACTATTCTTATTAGCGTCCCAAGTCCGAATTTTATGTTTCAGGAGATAAAGTCGAGACCGGTTTCCAGTAACAAAAACTTTCACCCAAAAGTCTTCCAGTAGAGTAAGAGGCAATTTCAGACAGGGTGTGCAAAGAATGTCTTGTATAGCACATACATACTACTGGACGGATCTTAGTGGGACTCTTGCTGATATTTATTAATTTCATGTAAGTCAAACCGATACTTGTAGTAAGTAGTGAAGAGTAATAAGATCACCCGTACCGGACAATCCAAAGATAGGTTTATAGCCTAGATCCGTTTGACTGTTAGTGAGGAATGCGTGCAAAAATTATTTGGAAATTGTTCTTTGTACAAAAAATAATTTAATAATCAACATCTGGCTAGGCAAGGCTAATTGTTTTAGTAATCAACATCTTAGTTAGTTGTCGCATAAGGCGTAGTATTTAAATTCGTTTTACTTTGAGAATATCAATTCGAATATTCTATTAAAACCACTGTGTTGGTAGAAGGAAAACACTAAGTTGGCGGCGCCGCGCCGGCCCGCGGCTTGCTTCAGTCTCTATCAGAGTTTAGTTTTAACGACAAGAAAGATCACCTAAAGATATATAAAATCATTGTATTTGTTATGAAAGGATACACAACTAAGTTAAATTAGTTATGTACTTTTAGTATTCTTGATATTTGACTGATAAACAAATTGGTTCGTAATTAATAAATTATTTTATGTGTCTAGGGTACTGTATTCACCTAATCAAATTAATTAAAGAATAATTTATGCGTAACAGTTCTTAACTTTTAACTCATAACTATGTAATATTATCATATTGCACGTTGAAACTAAATCATATATTAATTGCTGTTCGTGTGCACTTGAAGCGTGGACCGCTAATCACTGCGATAAAGACTGAAGCATGTGCTTACTTAGTCTGAGACCTATAAACAGCACTTAAACTTATCTCAGACTAATCTGACGAGTTTAGTCAAATTTGTAGTTAATTATTTATGAAACAATCTTTGTGTCTGAGATTGCACTCAACAAATACTTCGACTTAAAAAAAACTTTAACTTTAAGTCAACCAAAAATAAAAGTTGAGGTTGAGACAAACCTGAGTGCGCTTTATAGATCTCGGTTTTAGCACCGGGCTGCGCCAAAGAACGCTAACATATTTATACAATAATATAATCTACCTAACCGCTCGTCGCATTAAGTTAAACATTGATATCGATGTTCAAGAACGACAAAATCAACGGAGCGTACGACACTGATTTTGCAACTCTATTTACTGACAAGAGTATTCTCGTCTTAAAAATAATCTACAACAACTACTATACAAAAAGCTCTTATTTTTAACAGATCTTTAAACGCAGTTTTGAAGCTCTTGGTTAAAGGCTGAACAATGGGAGTGTATGCTTATTCACAGTTTAAATAAATTATGATCGTGCTAAGCATCATTTAAGATTTACCTTGTCTATAATAAACATAGTATTTAAGAATAGAATTTATTAATCAGTTAGTGTGTTGTACTGTGATGAGATAAATAAATAATACTAAGTGCTTATTGATAAAAATTATAGGCTTTATAGAGTTTTGTTACAGAATTAAGGTGCTTTCATTAACAATGCCCAATAAATACGTCAGTTTGATAGCTTAATGATTTATCTATAACATTTATTTCATGTGGGCGTTAAATAACATCATTGTGCTTATATTGACACCGATTTTACACCACCAAATATTATGATTAATGTTAATACTTTAAATAAAGAAAGAAATCTAACTTGACCTTATTGTATATTGATGATTTGTTCCCGTTTGAAAATTGGTACTTTTTGTATAGCTTATTCCACAGTTATGCTGTCAAATCTATAAACATTCAATATCCTAACTGCAGCCTCTTTCAATAATGTACCTTAGATTTATTAATTTAATTATTCGTGTTCATCAGTGTGTGATATACAGGTGAAGTAGTATTTGCAAATTATATTTCTTCCTTTAGTCCTATCATAACAAAGTCTTATACATTTAAGACAATTGCGATAATTGATTATTGACTTTCTGTCTTTTTCATCCTATCCGATACTTTTTCAACAATTAACATTTTCATCCTTTAATATTTGTTCACAATTTCACATTTGCTACCTACACGTCCTTTTCGTCACACTTACATTCTCAATTCGCGAACGAGTAACTTATGTATGTCTATAAATAATCTCTCAGTTCACATACCGTTGTTTCACAGCAGCGCGTGCGTCTGTTGCAATTCACACTAGTGACCACGTCGTGAGCACGGTCACGGTACTGGAGCAGGCCGTAGTGGGGAGATGAGCTCACGCTGGGCCCGCTGGGGCTTGGCTCACCGGGCGGCGCAACTCGGCGGCGGCGGGCGGGTCGGGCGCGCCGGGCGCCGCCGTGCCCGCGGTGGGCTCGGGCTCCGGGGGCTCCTCGGGCGGCGCGGCGGCAGGCCGCACATTGTCCAGCCGCGGCCGCGGCGAATAGCGCGGCGTCAGCGCAACGCCGACGACTGGGTGCGATTTAAGACTCCCGCCTGGAGGACGTCGTGCATCATGCGCTCGTTCTCCTGGCGAACTGCGAACAAGCACGTGCACGGCTTAATCATGGTAAAGGTACTTGCGAGGTGGGGACGGAACTTGCAGGGGTCACATTCCCTACACCTTCCTCTATAGTGCTACTTCTGTGGGTACTGGGGTCGAATTGGTTACCTACATTTATCCAGAGGTCAGTGCGGTTTACTTATGAGTCAAGTCACTAAGGAATAACTCGATCTAATAAGGAAGGTACACACATAGAGTTTTGATTATATTTGCTAGTTGTTCGAGACTCAATGCTCAAGGGGTGGAATGTTCACAACAACGTCTTATATTACTGATTATAACGCAATGTTAAATTTGTGAGTAGACACAAGCTGGCGCAGAAAATTAATAATATTACAGTAGTTTAATTACAAATCACAGTTTGGTCTCAAGGGGATGTTTAATTGTCAATATGTTATTAGGTATCACGTTATATTACATCATATATGAAACATCAAGAACATATGTTAATAAATTGACGTTATTAGAATACCAAATTCATAATTAACTTGTTACATATTATCTACATGGAAATTATCGCTTTAGCCGTATTTTACGAAAATCATAAAGTTATTATTTGTCATAAAAACATGACAACATACATATTACATCGCGTGATCGCGAGAAAGGTATGATGTTGAACTCTCATTTCGCCGTATTAAACAGTCACAACCAACCCTATCGTATATAGAAAAACCCGATATACCTACGTAGGTATTTCACAATTCAAAATATAATAACAATGGTATGACAATTTAAGTAGATATCATTTAAATATCCATGTAACATTTTTGCAGGAGTTAGTAAGTTGTAAACAGTGCTACAGTTGTTTTACTCGTATTAGCACTTTTGCACCCGATTCTCCCTTGGAGCTGTATTCAAAGTGTTACGGAACTACATAGTTAAACGATCGTCCTAAACAAATAAAGAACAAGTGACGACGCCCTAATGCGGCGGTGGCAGTTAATTTGGCTGATGGATAACACTGTTAAATCCTGCTTAAACGTGTAGATACTTTGTCACGGCTTTACTTCATTAGAGAATACGTTACGATGAGGTACTTATTTAGATCCTTGCGATTACGCTGTGTTTTAAAATGTAAAGATTTGTTTTATCATGCCTGTTAAGTGTTATCTCTTAGACACAAGAGCGTTGCATATTATAGAAGCACATATCGTCACACAGTACCGATAAGGTTCACGTGAAATGAGCTAACCTATTGTACCGGAGACAAACACGAACCTAGGCTACTGAAGGATTTCCTATAAACTTTTTTTGCATGAAGTTAATTACAATATCCTATTAGAGTTTATCGTATAAGGGAATAAAACCACCACATAAGCAGTCGCATTCGGAAACCATGGGACTGACAAGGCGTAACAGCAACATGATAATATATTTAAACTTGTAAACAAACATTGGTTATGAAACACGTTTCGTTATGAAATGCCCTAAAATGGCAAAGTTTTTTCATGCAAATGACAAATCTTACAACTCACGAAGTTGTATCGTTTGTGGAATACCTTCTCAAAGTGTATACTTTTTCAGTCGAGATTATTTTTCGTGACAATAATGCAAATTTCGTTTCGTGTTTGTACTACTTACATTTATTATTTTATTGTTATAAAATAACAACGTTTCCACTTGTATTTAGGTTAATGGCTTATTAATTGTTTTTGCCGCTTTTATTGAGCTTCATGTTTATGTTTAGCAGGTACAATCTGATTGAAAAGAGACTTGGTTTAACCTTACTAAAAAAACTACTCACTACATCGCTGACCCTAGATATAAATATTATTGTGTTGCATGTAAACTTACCTTATACTCTCTTAAATGATTATAGGGGTGCAAGTAAAGAGTCTTCACGAGTTATGATACCTAAGGACGTCCAGCGCACACTGGACGGTCAACCTCGCTATCATCTTTGTTGACTGGCTAATTTTTACACCACGACATGACCTATCCTATTTCCATATCAATTAGCTCATGCCGATACGAAGGAAAACAACATTTAAATGGTTACGAAGACGATAATTAACTTTCAATAATGCCGAACTACTGTCGTGACATTTAGTAAACAAGTAATAAATAGGTAATATACTCAAATAATTATAATCGAGATTATTGTCAAATATATGAAGATTTTGGTAGTTTTATATTTTTTTCTCGGGAATCTAGCACACAGGGAAATAATGATATAATATTCTTACGTAAGAAGGGTGGGAAGTTATTGCATTCGCGTGCATAATTTCACACCTTTGACTGCCCAAAATAAAATAAATGATCAAATTAAACAGATAGCATTGTGTAAATGTGTCGTTTAGTATGCCTTTTGATAAAAGGACATTAGAAAAAATTGTAATCGGCTTGTTGAATCTGTTCGAGTCCTGAGCGTACTAATGGCTATCCGTTAGTCTGTAATCCGATTGCCTGTCGGTATGCTGGCATGTGGACGTACTCGTATTTTGAAATAGACAGAAATATCGTAGAGACCATACAACTTTGTTTGCATATAACTCTCGTAAACCTATATGCTTAGTGTGAAGCTCTAGCCGCATTAAATATTCGTTTTTCAGAATATATCCCTGTACTTTATCCCAATCCGTTCAGCTGTTACGGATTGAGTTATAAATATACAAAATTGACCTTTTATTTTATGAGTCATACGTCATTATATAGGTAGTAACTAATTTGATTTATTATACATCATTTAATACCGTAACAATTTTGTGCCTCTGATCGATTATCTCAATGTTCATTTTGTATGAGAAAATGAAAAAGTAAACGTAATAGCTGGCTGGCACAAGGTAGCATGAAATTACGCAATCGCAAAAGGGCCAAAGCTAGTTCTTTTAAAAAATAATTTAGTAGTGGGTCGAACCTTCCCCTAGTTTCTCGGAATGGGAGAAACTATTTTGAATTTTTAATACAGCGGGCTACGCTAAATTGTAGGTATTCTTTTTTTCACTAAGCTCTTGGAACGAGTAATGAGAACTGTAAGTTTTGGTCATTTAAATATTTAGGCAGAACAAATAATGAGACCAAGTTTTGGTCATTTGAATATGGGGCTACAATCTTAAATTTATGTTATATGGTCTATAAAAGCTACCGTAACTTTAATAAAGCATTCAACGATATTTTTTATACAAAATTGGCAAGTCAAATATGATGTAGGACGAAAATAGTGCTAATAATACTTCTCTACATAAAAAAATTAGGTATCTTCACTTGTTTCTTACTTAATTGAGTCTGCTTTTTCAAATAACCTAAGTATTTCTTATTACGCCTTTACTCATCATGACTTTGCGGTAGGTTTTCGTCTTATTTGAAAGTAGGTAATATCAGTTTAATCAATTTTCATTACGTAATGGCGTTTGTTTATATGTGAGTAATCTAGTTCATGCCGCGTATACCTTATATTATGACGAGATCGGTGTTTATTAAAAGAAGTAAAAGAGGCCGAAAATAAAACCCGAACAATAATAAAAAAGTAACCAAACGCGAGGAACTCTTCGCGTTAGCAAATAGAGTGCAAACAAACAAAGAAATAAATTTCAGCCAACATTCTTGGTTCATATTTTTACTATTGAACAGATATAATCATTTGTTATCTACATTTACGTAGAACTTTTTTACGTCGTGCGTCGTCTGATTCGTGTATTTTTTAGGATGAGTATTTTCCTGTTAAACCTTTTAATTAATTAAGATAAATATTCTCGTAAAAGCAGTAGAATTTATGACAAAATAACCACTTAGTACGCGTTACAAATCTTCGGTAGATTTTTAAGGCAGTATAGGTATTTTTGGTACTGTAAACACAGGTGTCTATAAAAACTAGGTAATAGATTTTGATTTCATACCACAAATATACCTATACCACAGATACATAAAGATTTACAAAATAATTTTTAAATGTACCTAAATTGTAGGGTTTCAACAGAATCCCTTGTTATAGCTTGCTAGACACTGATTCACAAAATATGTTTGTAAACTTCATACTTCACTTCAGTGCAACTTCATAGTTATTTAATTGAAAGTGCTCGGGTTCATAATATTATAATACAAGTACTGCTACGATAAACTGGCCTCGCACACGATGTACTAAGTGTCCCATTTGTCATATTATTAGGCCTGTAAACAATTTTCAATCTTTCCGTCTCACTCAACGCACTGGCGGATCTCCGACCTTCTTACATCTATATTATTTCTTTCGTGACACAGATTGATACTTGGCTATAATGGATCAAGATACTTAATTACTTTACGTACTATTGTGATCTAACTTCCGAACATAAATAGTTACTTTTTGTTATCTTCATAGCGACCAAGATAAATAAACGTTTAAGAGTCGATATAATTATGTGTATGCTACTGATCCCCAACATGACAAATGGTATGCTTGTCATTAATTACAAGACATTATTTACGTTTAGTCTTTACTGCTGCGAGTTTCCCCACAATGTTTTCTCGGCCGTCTGAAGTTGGTAATAAATTTAAATTGTGCTTACAACACATTGGTGTACGCCCCTCTACAACTCCTCCACCGAGCTATTACCGCGCTATAACAATAAACCCAACAAAGAATATTTACAGTCATGGATTAATGGCTTTAAGTAGGATTACAATCAATCACTCTCATCCCGGCTTAAATCCCGAGTTTTTTTCTATTTAAAAAAATGAGGCCTGTTTTATTTTGAGTCATTGTATTAAAGTGGTAGGCCGATAGAGTTATATTACCTTTCAGGAAAGAAGTTACCAAAATGTAAGTTTCAAATGTAACTGAAAATAAAAGACAAACGGGCGCAGCAGGAGCTCTTACAACTGGTTTCTAGCACACACTGTGGTGCGGATATAACCAAAACATAGGAACATCGATATCGCTGACCTATGTAAACTAGTAGGAGGAAAGTGAACATGGCCCTCTTGGAAATTGAATACGGAACCGATGACGCTACATTTTTTGTCCACAAGCGAATATTCACACGATTTTTCCAAGTCGTAATTTTCCTACAAAATGTGTTTACATTTGTCGGTAGGTTTGTACCTAGGTATATCCTTCGGGAATTGTTTGTAGCACATCATCCCGCTATTGCATTTCACGCATTTGTTATTCAGTCGGTGGAATTTAATAAACGTATATCGAGACCCGAACTATTTTCTGTTTATCCATCCGCAAAGGCCATAATGTATGTAAATTTCATGGAGATCGACATAACATTTAAGTCGTGAAAGTGTAACGAAGTACTGTTGTACCTATATATTATTTAAGTTATCATGGGGTAGAGAATAAAACCTATTTAAATGGCGATATAATGTTTCGGTCACCCTAGACTAAGAGTTAGTTTGATTTTGTAGCCTATATGAAAATAAAAAAACCGTATGACTATGACTACATATTTATTCCTGCCATTTAACTTCTAATAGAAAGTATAAACGCCGTTCGATACCAGATACTTTATTTCTCTGGGTCGTTATAAGTTTAATTATACTGGTGATCATCTGCAGATTAGTTCAAGCTATTTCCAACTGACCCCTAAACCCTGGGGGCTACCTGAGACATATTGATGTTCTGACACTCGACAGTGTGTAATAACGATACCATAACATAACACTGAGCGATCGTTATATTGTCGACTTTACATGCTCAACGAGGCACGAACGAGTATATCCCACTTACATAGAAGACATAAAACTTAGCGTTTAGTACATGTCAATAAAAAGAAAGGCTACATATTATTTAAAGATATTTTAGTTAAAAGGCGCTTATACAACATTTGTGAGTAAAAATAGTCTCACATTCAATATACGATCAAAACATACGCGTCATACCGTATCAAACCGCCATTTGCGCTGTCATATAGTTATGAGGTCATAATATTAGAATTATATGATGAAAATTCCCGTACGAACACTTTAGATAAAATAAATATTCGATAGTGTAGCAGTATTACTAGAACACGTTCGTAGATAATAACATAACCGGCGGATGTTCATGTATTATTGGACACGCGTGTAAGCGAGGCTCAATTTCCACCTGAATGCACTGGCGGTTCTCCAAACTCTTTCAACTGGTATCTGGCGTGCCTGCGTCGGACAATATTACGTCTCACTATTCCCGGGACGTGGATTTATGAATATGGATTCAGAATGTATGACGTCACGGGAGAGGTATATGGACGCATGATGTTACGCCGCGCCGGTCGCTTCTACTTACTACAGTATCGAATATGTGTATATCTATCTATTCGATATTCTTAAAATTTATACAAAATTAAGTTTTAAGGTATTTATTCATCGAGTTTCTATTAAGTTAGGCTATTGATTGTTTGCTATCAATCGGGCACAATACAAAGTCTAGTTAATAAAATTGAGTTTCAAATTTTAGCTCAAGCCCGTTTTCGATACAAAATCAAGTAAACATGCGCAGAAGCTTTTCAAAATAATTTCGTCGATAACTTGAAAAACTTTCTTGCATTTTAGAAGATAAATAAAGCTACAACTAAAAGCAAATAAACAAAGTATCGCATTTTTACTTTCGAACTAGTTATACAGAAACTAATTATTACTTCCCGTCTTAATATAACGATCACTGAAATAATACGAGAAACTTATCTAATTTTAAAAATCTTTTGTATTCTTATCTTTCGTACCAAACGTCTCAGTTTAAGTATTAGGTGTATAATGTTAGAACTGTGCTTATGGCTTATTGAATTACACGGACGGAAAACATTTTATGGTGTAGTTATTACGTAAGAACAATATGGTTTAGTATGAGCTTTTGAATTTAAGAACTTCGTGAGTTCGGTCACACATTCTGAGAAACATATTTTTTCTGAAGTTATTCTTTTTAAGATCTTCATCGTTTTAATATTACTCATATTATCGATGTTACTAACAAGCCGTTACTGTATTATTAGACAAGCTAAGTCTACGTCGATTTCCACATTGGTTATTTGTCTTTTACAAAACTGTCAGTAGTCTCTATTTTATACTTATACAATCATAGGTATGAATGGAATACTGTCTGTTTTAGGGTAAAAATATATAGTAATGTAGGATTATAATCTTAATTCTAATGGTTGATATTATTGATGATATTATGTTTATAAAATTCTGAAATTGTTGAGCACAAATAGATCCGCCTTTCTTAATTCATTACCTACATCAAAATGAAGTACTTAGTCTGAAGTGTTAAAAGTAATTTCATTGAAGTGCAGCAACCCGCTGATAAAAAAACAACGCAATGTTAGTTAATTGAAAAAGGTTTTATTGCACAAAACATCTACTTACAAGTTAAAGGAATATATTATCCGTGTGAGCAACCGCGTAGAAAAGCTATTTGGTAAATAAAATCGAAACAAATCGGATTACCCATGAACCTTTGAAATCGAATCGCAGGTGACACCTACACCCCATAAGAATAAACGATCTCCAATTGGTTAAAAAGGGGAGCCATGACACATCCAATAAATGTTTACGATCTTTAATATTTTTTCGATGCTGGCTGGGTCGCCACACGGCCTGTGATACTAATTTGAAGGCGGAAATGAGAATGTTTATTCACAATTGTTGTTTGTAGCTTATAAAGATCTATCTTCTTTTTAATGTCATTATTGAAGCCTCGATCTAAACACGAAGACTGCGTCGTTGGTCTAGTGATTGCTAAGCACGACTGCTGAGCAAGAGGTCCTGGGTTTAAATCCCAGGTCGGGCAAAGTGTTACTAAGTTTTCCATTAGGTAATTCTCAGTAGCAGCACGGAGTCTGGATTTCTGCCCGGTTGCTGGCAATAGGCTCGCCCCCAATTACATTGGGACTTACAACATAACTGGCGAAATGTGGGTGTACTATATGTTTACCTCTGCCTACTCCTTCGGGGAATAAAGGCGTGATGTTATGTTATGATCTAAACACATGTATTCGCAATATACACATAGATACCTATTATTGTTTCTGTACACCAGCGATCTTCTGGATTCATTTTAATTAAAAATTGTCTCGTGTCTAGAAGCTACGTGCACAATTTCTATTTTAGTATATTTTCTTAGTAAAGTACTCTTAGTTTTTCGTGATGCAATATTCAGTAGCTGTCAGTCCAAGTCTGTCTTGGATGTTCTTTTATTTTGTGGGTTCCAGACGGGACGGATCCAAAACAGATATTTATAGAAACACATTAGCAATAGGGCCGCTACAATAAATCCAATTATATTGGTTTATGTACCAGCGCACCATCCTCAACAAAGATATCGTTTTTGCTGAATCGTGATGCTGTGGTAGTAATCCTGTTTGTTTTTGTTTTTAACGATATCATTATGATAGCGATATGATACTATGTCGTTTAACATGATTGCAACTTACAACACACGGCTATCTCATGACAGTTTTACACACAGATAAACGTATCGAAATTCAAAAGTGCCTAAAATTTCGTAAATTACGATGTTAAAATAACGTGCAAACCGTAATTACAAAATTATGTGTACAGTTACACATGATACGTGTTTAATATCTTAAAATGTAAACACCTTTATATTCGTGCAGGCACACATCTTATTTCTGCTCTAAAACATCGACCGCAAGCCGGCACAACAGGATGGCATGTCATGTCCGCTCTAGACCGTTCATGGAGACGGTGCTATAATTTGTGGTGCAGGTGGATTAGTTTGCGGTATTTGTTCGTAGCGTTAGGGTAAACAACGTAAATAAACTAACGAATGAAATGATCCGAGTGTGTACCTCATTAGTGTGCAGACTGAATGTAGAAGCTGTCTACGAACCCCTAATGAACATATTTAATTAAATAAAAATTGACTGTATGGAAATCTAGATTATGTTTTTCTAGTCTCCGTTGGAGAAAAAATAAAGGTATCTTAGGAATTCCGAATACCCCATATCCTTGCTCGGTAGAAAGCGGGACTTAAGCTGCGACCAATCCGGCCGTCTTTAGGCTCACTACCTATTCTAAGTACTAATGATGAACTGAGAAATGTTGGTAACCCTCGATATCGTACCACACCTCTAGCCCATTCTGGTATTAGA
Organism: Abrostola tripartita; assembly: GCA_905340225.1. Classification (NCBI taxonomy): domain Eukaryota; kingdom Metazoa; phylum Arthropoda; class Insecta; order Lepidoptera; family Noctuidae; genus Abrostola; species Abrostola tripartita. Next base: position 8,009,378 of record HG996494.1, read on the forward strand.
GGCGTGTTACTATGAATAAATGTTTTTACAATATTGATAGTAGGCTGTTTTACATTATTATTATATACAGGTACCTACTCTTAAATGTGCTGGCTTGAATTTCAGAAGTTGATATTCGCTGAAAGTGTAAAGTGAAGCCAATCACAGAAACGTGATTGCCCTGGCGGTATGCCAGCCTCTCCTGCTGAAACTGTCTAGCTGTGCAAAGACGATTCAATTACAAGTGCAACTAAGCTGGAACATCATCGCTGCACTTACGTTTCCATTTGTACCTTTACACATTGTAGTTTTTTTGTAATCTTTATTTTTATCGAAGGTTTTGTCCACAAGAACACGCCAGCCCCATTGTACCTTAATCTACATTACACTTACCGTAAGTGCTACTTTACTGTTTACAGTTAATTAATTTAGAGACCTTGGTATTGATTTTTCTGTAGATCTCAATTTTAATATACATATAATTAGTATTTGTAATACGGCGTATAGGAATTTAGGATTTGTGTTAAGGCAGGCTAATGAATTTAATAATATAGGCGCTTTATACGATGCTCTTGTAAGAAGTCATCTTGAGTTTAACGCTGTCATATGGGGACCTAGCGAAGATAGATATAAGTTTATGGTTGAGCGGATACAATATAAATTTGCTACATTTATATACTTAAAGATGCATAAATTATACCCCGGTTATCCTTTATTATAGCCTACCATATTTTAGGTATGGTGGGGTATTTTAAATTAGATGTCAGGCGAGAGGTAGCCTTGGCAACATATATGTTTAAAGTGTTTCGCGGTCTAGTCTGTAACCCGGAAATTTAAATGAAACTGAATTTATATGTACCGCACGGGTACGCGAGTCGGCGTGGCGGCCGCAGCTGCTGGCGGTGCCGAGCGCGCGCACCAACTTGCTGCAGCGGGCGCCACTGTCGCGGGCCCTACGCACGCTTAACATAGCGGCCGAGCAAGTCAATTTATTTACATGCTCACTGAATGACTCCACTAGAACTACTTATAGGGTATTGAGTTTCAACAGTGGGAACTAGACGGAGAGATAATATGTTGGTGTAGCTCTGGTAGGTATGTAGGTAATATGTTAAGTTACTATATTTTTATAACTTGTCCGTCGCATTAGGTTAAGTGCACCTGTAATGATAGATAGTAAGATAGTTATAAATAAATAAATAAAAAATTTAATTTGATACAATAATAGGAAGAAGAACTTCCTCTTTAGCAAATGATTCAAACTAAATAATTATTATTTTGAGATTAATGTTTTTTCTAATCATAATAAAAGAATTTAGTAACGAAGGAGGCAGTTAAATGCAATTACATATCAAATTATAATCACATCTGATTAAGCTTTTTTAAGAAACAGGTCAATTTAGGTTTACTAAAACACTATAGCCCAGCATTTTTAACAAAGCACTACACTAAGTCGCTTTTGTTATTAATTCAATGATAATAATACAGAATTATTCAACCCTTAATAATTTGGGTCAAAATGCTTTATAATCTTATTTTAAGCCTCTTAGGAAATACTGATTACATTATTTGATTTAATAAACTCTTGATTATTTTATGAAAAACACGTTGTGTTAGTTTATTAAAATGTATATTTATCTTAATATATCCGTTTATAACGTCGCGTAGTAAAGGTTAGGTTTAAAAGGAATATAAATATAATAACATAGCGCACACAAGCACTTATCGTAAGACATAAAACTATAATTCCGATAATGTGGAGCCTACTTAAAAGGCTTATCACAATATCAAGGTAAACGGATGAAGTATATAATAAATGTTAAAATAAATGATGTCACATAAAGAAATTGAGAACATATAATATTCCTTATTTTATGTAATATTGCAAAGTAAATACTACTTAGGTAAGAGCTATGTTTGGAGATGTACATTAATTTCATTTGTTATAAATACACATAAATGAAGATGTTTCAAACAGCATAATATATAGGTACGTGATGTATCTATGCTGTTTTGAATTATGAATACCCTCATCTCCATTAAAAGATAACATATAAGTTTAAAGATCATAGGGATTTGCACCCTCTGAGTCTTTAACTTAGTTGGAATTGGTATATACTAATAAATAATTCATAAAATTCTAATAGCACAACGGTTAATAGCCTAGGCGTTGGATTGAATCATATTTATTGTCAGATAGTGAGTCTAACCGCCGCACTCAGAGACCTTAATTATTACTTAAACTGACACTAAGTAAAGATTTCCCCAAGGAAACTTTTACTTAGTGTCAGTTTAAGTAATCATTAATGACTCTGAGTTCGGCGGTTAGTCAGGTTCCAGCTGAAGTCAGTTCATTGACAGAACTAGGTATTACTTTTTTAATATTAATTGACAATCCATTGATTAAGGCCACTCAATATCATAATTTAATAATACCTACGCTACTTTTACATCTATACCTAAAGTCATCCACGTAATGAAAACGCGTTAAGGAGTAAAGTTAATAGCGATTTGCTAATAAGCTCATATTAATTACCTGCTCGTTGTTACATTACAACACGACCTCGGAATATAACGAGCCCGCAGCTTGGATCATATGCCAGTGGCCAAACGCGGGCGCTATCTGCATCCATTTTGAGTAAAGTAGTATAGGGTTATTATCGACCATTAGAATCTAGCTCATATTACACTCGACCATGGCTCATTAGCGTATTGCTAAACAGCTGTAAAATAAACATACCTGTATAGTCGAAGGTTCCATGTTGTATCGATATAAGAACACAGTTGTCATTATCTTAGCTTAGGTTAGGCAGGTATTTAATATAATAATACAATTGCACATTTCTGGACCACCTGACACCTACATTTTATATGCTACGCTATAGTTATGATCTACAGATACACACTACATAGTATCATCTTTCAAAAATTGTTGCGCGTACGGAGGTTTGTAAGATTTGGCATAGTTAAAGTTTGTGTAAAGATAGGGTGCAAAAATTCAAAATTATATGGTTTACTAATATTTTCAATTACGATCGTATTTCGTTCACTGGGCTATTAAATATCCTTTTTGGTAAGCGCTCTAAATGGCTTGAATTATATTGCCTTAAATCAACGCGGTTTTATATCAATGCCAACAGTCGAGACAACCCCCAGACAGTAATAAAGTGCTTTAAGCGTCGACGTTTAGCGGTTGTGTTCCAGTGGTTTGTTTTTAAGCGATAGGTAAAGATATCAGGCGGATTATATTATAGCTCACTGAAGGGATGAGGGGTAACTTTAAACCAGGTCAATATTGTCAGTAATAAATTATGAGACAACTTAACAAGAGAAATCAATCCGGTGATTTCCAAAACTCATTTCAAATAATAATTAAAACTTTGTTATCTTCGGGTTTGGTTTTAGAGAAGGTTCTACCGGCGTGAGGGATTTTATTTCAGAGGGAAGTTTACCTTCAAACCCATGTTATCTAAAGTGTCCCACTAGACAGGTAAACCGATATCTCACTAATTATTTATTGAAGATATTTGTAGAATTATGGTTCGGGATCAGGCGAAATATCTTCATAGCGGTTTGTTGCCGATAGTAAATACTATCTATGAGCGGGTATGTACATACATATGTACATATCTTATGAATGTCGGTTACATGCCACTTAAACCAAGGAGTATCCACAATTCTTAAAGTAAGTAGGTATGTACCTATTAAGATAACATCATTGGTACAAACCTTTTTTAGAAGATACAAATGATTCGAAAACTTTCAAAAACCACTACTAATTTAAACCAATTGACAACTTAATTAATTTAGGTACCTACTGTGTTAATTTTCAATTGTGCTTGTAGTTCAGATAACCTGCCTTTGTGTAATACAATAAAGGGAAAGTGTATCATGGCTGACAAGATACTTTTATTATTCAAATGCTTCTTCGAATTTGCGCTCTCAACGCGGCCTTAACGTGGGTTAGGCAAAAATGCCGTCACTTCGGAGAACCAGCTAAAGTTGATGCTCACTTTAAGTATAGAAATGGGTACGTTTAGGTGTATTTGATAGCATTTTTAACACATTAACGTTCTCAATATATTGCATGAACGCCTCGATGATCGTCCAACTCATTTCAAATATAACTAGCAATATATAAAATCTAAGCGCTATACCATAATAAATTGAAATGTGACGCGACATTTTTATAAGTTATATTTTCCGTTCGGGATTTTTAATTACTTACAGTCTATATCCAATTAATATTCTTGATTAAATGAAAATGATCATACTATGTTTAAACCACCAATTTAGCCACACACAAAATTCTCAAATCATTCATTAAATATTCATAACTTAAGCCTTAACTAAATATTAAGAAGATAACACTTTACCCGAGAATCGAACACAGGACCGCACGGCCACGAATCGTGCAACCATTAGACCAACAAGGGAGTCTTATTAAAATAAAGAACAAATACATCAGTTCATTAACATGTCGAGCAAATAAAAGAACTCTCTTCAATTCGTTTGAAGCTCTCTTTACGGGTGTACATAAATATACCAAAAGGGACTTGGTAAATTCGCCGCACGAACTTTGTTTCGTGTATTTCAATTTGTTTAGTACTTAAGCGCATGTTTTTTGTAAAATGTAAACTATTATAAAAAGAGCTAGTAAAAATTGAAATGTCGTCAGACATGAACCGACTTTTTTTACGAATAGCAATAATTTGTAAGAAATTATAAGAACAATAGTCATCATTTAATATTTATTAAGGCACCCTGCTAAATTTATGAGCATTTTCTGTGTACATAACATTAACACTTGTATAATAATATAGCAAAACTTACACGACTAACGAGAATAGAGATATTTTGTAATAGGAATTATATTGTCTAAGATAACTACCAGAACTCGAATCAAGAATATTAACAAAGTCAATTAAGTTTAATCCAAAAATAATCTTGTTAAAACTGAGGCCATAGCAAGGTATTGAATGCGATCATTAAATCGCAGAAAATACCTAACTATGAAAGTCTGTGAAAATCTTACTACCTCTAGTCTTCTTGGTCTAAAATAAATAATCAAATGTACTTTTTAAATGAAGAATTGCAATATGTAGTAAAGTAATACATCCACTATTTAAAGTACCTACATGTTGGGATGAAGTCGATAGACGTATGGATCTGAGAAGAAAGTAAATAAAATGTATTTATTATACGATTATCTCAACTAAACTATAAGAAATGGTGGTAAACAGAGAATGTCTCGCAAGGGATTCATTTGTTAAAATCGTTACATATCACGAGATTAACGTAGTAGTAACTATACCCTTCCCCAAAAAACCGATACGTGCCATTCTCTTTTACGGAGATGAAAGCTTTTTATATGGCTTCTTCCATGTTCTGCTAGTTATCGATGCTATGAGGTATTCGGAATTTTAAATACCTATGTGTCTGAATATCTTAGTGTAAAAATGGCCTTTAAATTTAGCATCTGCTAGCTTTCAGTAAGCGGTTCCGACACAAAATTTTGTAACAGATTCGATTCGGTTAGCTTTGGAGACAAAGGGGTAACTTTAATATGTCTCCGAAGATCCTGATTTCTGCCGGGAAATAAGTCTCTCACAGTCAACCATTCAACACTCGGGTTATATGAAAAAGGGTCACTTCCTCCGTCAGCACATTGTTTCGGAGAGACATGTGTGTAATGGTGCAATTAATTACGAATGGACGGAGTCAAAGACGTAATAATTTATTATGGTGATCAATAAACTCACGATCAAAGGATATTATGTCTTGGACATTTGAAAATGGTGCTGTAATAATAGACTAGAAAACTTATTGACATAAAACAGTTACCTACACGTACCTATTTATTGAAGCTTTGGTTTCTGAGCTAGGTTTGTAAGCTATGTTACAGGAATCAGCGACTTCTCCCAAAGAAGTGAAATGGTAGGCTATTTGGTATAGTAATTATAAGAAGCCATAGAGGCAGGTGAAAATTGCTTCACTGACAAAGGCTCTGGGAAGAAAGATTTCCCAATTTTTATCCTTTTATAATATTAACTCTTCGTCTGTTTTATACATAAAAAATAATTAGAGTCTGCCTTTAATAACACATTTTATATTAAAAACAAAAAAAGGAAAAACCTAAAATGACGTCCAGCCGAAGAAAATATTTCAAGAAGAAACATCCAAGTAGGTACCGTTACTTTGAAGAAGCTTAATAAAGCACAGTAGGTAAGTAGCTCTTCAGATTAAATGGTTTTAAACTGAGAGTAACTTGGCACTTCCTTATGTATGAACATGTATAGATAATTTGTTAAGAGATTGTTTGCCGCTTAGCCGAGTCACTTTCCAACAGTATTTTAACAGAAGTTTGAAGATTGTTACGGGCGTGGCCCCTTCAATTACACGAAACAAGGCTCGAGCTTTGTCAAGGGTTGTGGACGCAATTTTTTAAATAGATCCATTACGTAATCTATTATTTTAGTTGCCGGTTTTTTAAAACTATACCTAGTAGGAATATCATAGCCTAAGTTTACAATATAAATATTGCATAGTACGCGGCAACAGAGATTACGAGTATGTTACAGAAACGTAGGAACAAAGCAAAGTAAATCTCAAGTAATTTACCAAATGTCAGAAAAAAACATTACGACGCTTTTTGACCCCATTATCACTATCCCACATAATAACCAATCTAAAAGGTTAAACAGTAGGTACGTGCCGTGGTAAGGTTAGGATTACAGCGATTTCTTTTTAAGGTTCCTTCACTTAATATAAAAAAATACTGACGCATATAAACTGAAATAGTTTATCAAGGCCAACATAAACACAGACACAAGATAAAGCTGTTGTCACAAGATACTTCTATGCACAACTAAATATTAGTTAAACACATTCGGTCGGTCCTTTTGACGTCCGGTATCTATAATGTGTAGGACACATTATATATACCGGGATATAGCTACCACCTAAGTATCTATTTTCGGACCAAGAAGCCCAAACATCCCTTTAATGTTTCCTAAACTTAAAGATCCCAACGAATACCTATGAATGTCGCAACGTTAATCTGAAATGGCTAGCATAATGTAATACCAACATGTATTATATCTCACATCTAGGCAAAAGCGTCGCGCTCGGAGGAGGAACGACAGCAGTTCAGGTCAAGTGAAGTCTAGTAATAGAAGCTTTAAACTTTGCAAGCCTGATGTTCCTGTCCAAGTGTATCATAACATAGCAGGTTGTTCAATCTAAAATACAAAATACAGCATCTTGTTACCCATGCTCTACTTTCAGCACTCATTATATAACGGTATCAGACTCTATCTAAAAGCATTACTTTTAGATGTTATCGCTAAACAATAATATGATATCTATTCTTCCTTACAAGTATAAAGTCTATTTACGAATTCTTTTACAGAGAATGAAAGGAGATACAATTTGATTGAATTTATTCCAATTTCCGTTAACCGTCCCTTGGCAGTATTTAATAGTTCATCAGCAAAAATGTTCCTTAAAGGCTTTTAGTTAGCCTTGGCTGCTTCAGTTTCGTTTTTCCAAAACCCCGAATCTGACGAGCCGTGAAGCAATGAGTTTTGCAAAGAGTTAAGGTTGAATAATGAAGCAGCGATAATTTACTGTTAGTAATTAATAATCTTCATTCCGTTGTGGGAGCGGAGGCAGTCCCTTAGCGAAACCTGCTTATTATGACGGCATAGCCTTTCAAACGATTGATTTTTAACAGTTAAATGGAATTTTAACACTCACTGTGGTTTCTTAATGATGAAAGTAAGTCCGTTTGGTTTCTCAATTTTTCGTTGTTAAGATGCACAATTTTGTACTATAAACGCTTAAGCAAGTTCAAAAGCATAAAACCGATAATGTCTTCTCTAAAAAATATATAGAAAACGTAGTTCTATAATAGTTTTGAGAACTATGGTTGGTATGGCATTTATATAAACTGACTACTCTTCTATCTGGCTCGACACCTAAGTGCTAAATGGATTGTAAGAGTTCAGCGCAAAGTAACTTTCCCATATAGCAATATCAGATAATCTTGTGAGCTAAGGCTCAACTGAAGCTGATATACCTATAGTAACGTATTACCAGTAAATGGTATTTAAAAAAAAATATTTTATTTTATTAGCAAAGTGGATGTTTAAATTTACTGTTCTATAACCATTCCTTAATTAACATTTTTAATTATCAACTTCAGTAGACTATTGCCTTTTCTTACCTTTTCTTTGGATTATAAGAATAACACGTTCAAATTTAAATGTTTAATACATGAATTAGGGGACAATATCTTAAAATAATATAGTTCCCACCAACACACTGTTCAAAAGCAAATGATACCTAAGTATTTGTTGTCGTGTTTTGAAATCAGTAAGTACTCAGTAACCCTTTTCTTGTGTAATAAGGTTAAAATGTGTACATGTGTATTTTTTACGTTCTACGTAATTTGATTACATTCATTGAAAAGGGCTACGGATACGCAAACACATATGTATATTGTTAACCGGTAGGCTTAATAAATATTTGTCGGGTGCTTGAATCGAACGCACAAGCTTTGGCGAAGTCTGTTTTAAAAACAATCAGAAATCAATTAATTTGATGAACAAAATGTTGGTTCACAGTAATTTCACACAATACTGAACTCTATTGATACGTCAAATTCGAATGGAGAATAAAGGCTTCCACTAATTGAACTAAAAAAGAACAGGAAAAAGAAGAACTGTAAATGTTGAATTATACATGGAAACTACGACCTGGCCTTTGCTATTAAATTATTAAGATAATTGTGCATTTTATCAAATAAAATATCATGTCGAATCTTCTTTGTAGGCTTTTTTGTATATTATATTTAAAAGGTCTGTTTTAGAAATATAATCGCTGTAACAAATAATACAAAAAACCATGAGTCATCTTATTTATTAATGAAGATATGAAGGAGGTCTATTTACTACTTCTATTAAGCTGTCTCGATGTAGTCAAGTTTCTTTACCCCTACGTGTGTGGTATACGTGGTATGCACTTTCCACAAGTTATTTTTCGCACGTATTCGTATAATAAGATATTCCGTGTGATGTTACTTACATATTATATTTTATATTCAGCGAACACTTATTCCGTCAACACGGCTTGCACTCACGTCCATGAGCGCAACCTTTAAATTATTTTTATAATATATCCGTTTATTTAGAGTGTTAAACGCCACGTCAGTTAGCAACGATAAAGAACAATTGCAGTATTACTATAGCGTCTGCAACGTGATAGTCAGTGTGTTGAAAAAAATATTTTGATAAAGAAGTATTTTTTATTTACTAACTCTCGTCGCTATATTTATTACTAGATGTGCCCGCGACTCCGTCCGCGTGGAAATTCGGAAACAGCAAAAGTATTTTTAAATTGTTTTTAATATATTAGCTAAGTTTGAGCGAATTGGATTTAGTAGTTTTTACGCCATGCCGTAATATTTTATTACATGTATAGCTGTTGCCCGCGACTTCGTCCACGTGTATTTCGGATAAAAGACCAGTAGTAAATTGAACTTTTAACAGAAAAAAATACCTACCAGGCAGGCTTTTTTAAGTAGGTTAAAATCTTTAAACCAGTTATTTAACTAAGAATACTTTCCGGTATTTAAAAAAAAACCGCAAAAATTGAACGGTAATTACGGAAGTAACAGAAAGTCTATTGAAAATAATATATAACTGAAGAAGAGAACATAAATAAATCCGTTTTGTGCGTTTCTGAGTTTCTGTACATTGAAACTGCTGTAGAAAAAAAAAATGCCAAGGATAAAGGACAACCGTGACGATCTGATTGGCGCAGTGTAGCCACTGCGCCAATCAGGTCGTCACGGTTGTCTTTTATCCTTGGCATTTTTTTTGAGCGCGAGCGATTGGTTGTGGGTTCGATTCCCGCAAAAAAAGTGTGATCCGTAGATGTTTGTCCAAAAAAATCTAAACAAACTAATTATTATTATTATTTAATAATACCTACTTTAAACTTATATCTAAAAACTACGTATCTGTATTTTTAAAATCTAAAGTGCGCTTATTCCAAGGAACTTAATGCACTGATAGCCGAGTGGTATGACCGTTAGACTGTTAAGTCAGATGTCGCAAGTTCAAATCCCGGCACACACTAATGTCTTTTCAAAGTCATGTGCTTACTATAATATTACATATAACGGGTGCAACCAATGCTGCTTATAGAAATCTTGTCAAACTACCCTCCATGCACGCTCCGGGTTGTCGTGTGTTGAGACACTTTGAAGAAATGCCTAACGATCAAACACGTTATTGTGGCTAATTTATAAAAGATAGATATATACTATTAAAGACTTTTTTGTAGATCTTTTGGAGACCATCATCTTTGTAATACATACTTTTGGTGTATGATCAACGAATGCGAGGATAAGAGCTCTAAAGCGCATTTTCATCCGACTTGCTTCAAATTTATCATTACTGCTCAGCTCCTATGTGTTTTAGCGTTATGTTATATAGCCTATAACCTGCCCAGGAGTATGGACTACAATCGTACCAAGTTTGTTTAAAATCCCTTCAGTAGTTTTTGACCCATGCGTGCACATACAGACAGACAGACAGACAGACAGACGGACAGACAGACAGACAGACAAAAAATTTACTGATTGCATTTTTGGCATCAGTATCGATCACCAGTCATCCTCCAATATTAATTTTGAATATATATTCAATGTACAGAATTGACCTCTCTACAGTTTTATTATAAGTATAGATTTAATTAAAAACATTGCTATCATTGAGTATCTCTTGGTAAAACAATAAGTAAACAAAATCACTAAAATACAACTTCTAAAATCTTTTAATATTACTAAAATTTTCATTTGAATAACTTAAAATCGGTTTCCCGTGAGCCCTCAGAATAATACCTGATGAAATTTTTACCAACTTAAAGTAAATGCTTTTCTTGTATTTTTCGAAACACACATTATAGACTGCATTCCATTTGGCGTTGTTAAAGCTTTTAAAAAGCTTTCATGTAATTCAGGACACGCGGTACTTTCCAGATTTTGATTTCAATTTAACTCCATTTTCCATTTTAAATATTAAATAATGATTGTTTCATATAAGCCATTAAAAAGCCTATGATTTAAAAGTAAAGCCTCCCTAAATTCTTAAATATATGTTTGTCGAATATGACTTGGAGCACACTTAAAAAAATCACTTGACGTTGATAAATATTATATATAACTATAAATGTCTGTATAACTACTATGTTTATATTATATGACATATTATGGCGCCTCAAACGATAAACATCTACTCTGTTTTACTGCCCGCCACGTCTACGTGCATGCATGTTATAATCATTTCTCGTACTACTCTGGAATATTAAAGTTTATAGTCTAGATAAATGCCGAGTAATAATAATAACTATTAATATATACTTCTATATCTAAATTTTGAGGTTACAAATAATTCTCAGCATCGTAATCTAGATGTATTCTAGCTCAGCTCCATTAAACTCAGTGTCTGGTTTTATATTACCGCCACCATCTGACTCCAGCGTCATCTCTAACAGTAACATACGACACTACATCTACAAATTGCGTAACATTTATTTTCTCAGTCACTGCTGATAAAGACTGGCGTAATTAAAAATAGTCTTGTTGTGAACTGATTCATAGAAAACCTTATAAACTTACTCCTCAACAATTTCGACGAAAACGGATAACATAATTATGCTTCTAGTTTGTTTGAAGCTAATTTAAATTAAATTTGAGCACAGCCCTTGCTTGGGTGTTTAAATGAGAGCTTGACAAAGGTAGACGTCCAACCAAATAAGAGGAGGGTGAAATATATAATTTTATAAAAAGTTGTTGCATAGGCCATTAATAAATCATTCTAATTTCCGATAGGTACTTTGTATGGCTGGCATATAATCTCTTTAGATTGTTTATCGACTTTCAGTTCTTGAGCAAATACATACATATTAATAATTACCAACTGATGGTTACAACTTTCACTCGGGTGCATACAGCAGGTATAGAACGGACTTTTTAAGCCTTTATTTTTTCATAACTTTAGATTGAGAGTTAACTGGCCAAGTAAAGTTGGTGAATAAAGTCGGACCTCTGACCAATTTTATTGTACTGTCTAACCACAGAGTAGTATTATTATTAATTCTATTTGTACAATTATCTTGCAAAATGTTAATGATGTTTACAGCAGGCAAACTATTCTGAGAAGTTGCTGATTAATTATGTATGTCTTGTAAAACTCTGGTTTACAGCCGTCTCAAACTACCTTTATTAGCTGGCTCCTGATCCGTACACTTGAGTTTATACACCTAATGGGTCAAACTTAGTAAGCAATTTATTGGCAAGTTGTTTAATGTAAATTGAACAAGGAGACACAACTAGACTAGGTGTTGAGAATACCTAGAACTTCTGGAAAATAGATGCAAATTAGTTGCTGGATTGGTTTCTTATACCCAAGCCGCTTGCCAAGCGTGGGGATTATGGCACCCCCCCCCCCCCTCTTTCTATGGGGGAGGCCTTTGTCCAGCATTGGACGTCTTCCGGCTGATGATGATGATGATGATGACACCAGGTGTGATAATTAATAAACATAAAAGAAATGTTATTTATAGTAAAACTTCGAGATGTTGCGTGTTGTACTAAAATAAAAAAAAATCTTTAAAGTTTCGTAATGTTGGCATAATATCCGGTTATAACAAATTGCGTTATATTAAATGAGTGTTGAGTTGGGAAGCCACTTGTTGCCTGTCTACGTGTTTCTGTCAGTATTTGCGGCGAACTACAGTCACAGATAATGTTTAACATCGAGTCCGTATAAAAGGACGGTAGGGATCTATTTTTCTTAACATCGCTGACTCACCCTATTACAAGACATAAATCATAGAAAATGCTGTTGTATAAAATAGAATGATACCGGCCTTTTACTGCCCGACTGCAGTACAAAGTTCTTTTTTCTCATAGAGATGGAAAACCAATAACAGTATGTTAGACGTGTTAGTAAAATATTGCAAGTGTATTAAGTGTTGAATGACCACCCCTTTTGTTAAATATACTATAAGTGACCGCACCTACGTTTCCGTACGAACGAGAACCCTTTGAAGTCGCCTTTGTGTGTGTATACGCGAGTACATAAATGTACGTTGTGGGAGCCACGTCGGCGTGATAATTAGATTGAATTTAGACTAACACGAGGGTCACTCGGCCTACACAAATTCTTCATTACAATTTGCGTTGACAAAATACTAAGTGCTCTTTAGGTATTATGAGTCTCATGAAACTTTTTGCAAGAAGCTTTTTTCAACACCCTGCCATCAATGTAAGCTCTCAGCGTTAGACTGTAATTTTAGGAAGAATGTTATATCACTTAGTTTTTAGGTATTTTTCACGCGTAATTATATTTTCTACACAATCCATTGACTATTTATTTTCAGGTATTGTTAAAGTATCATGTCTGGGTATTATACGATGGGCTTATAATAATAAATTAGATACATAAGACGTAACATAAAATTCAGTCAAAATATTTTAATTTCTTATGAGTATAGTAACTATAAGATGTTATCCTAACATAATGAGAATGATGATAAATATATCATAAAGTAAGACTTAAAGTGCCTTTTTCCTGAAAACGACCCAACAGACTTGATACAGCATCGTCATCGCAGATAATACGCTTTTACTTTTTTCCATTATTGCTTACTCCTCGTCGTATCAATCTCATATTTTACAAAGACATCAGATATCTTGTTTGAGAATAAACAACAAAAAGAAAATATGCTTGTATTAGCTATATAATATATTTACTCCGAATGTCTAGAAATTGTTACCTCAAAAAATAAGCAATACCTACTAATTATTTATCGTTATATTACTTAAATCAAGAAAGTAATGTTTAAAAATCACCTTTACCTGCGTGTGAATAGACATAAATAATATATTTATGTTTAACCACACCCTTCTGTTAAGTAGGTACCTACATCTTCAGTCTATAGGTAAATACACAATATAATTTATGCATTCGAGAATTTTTCATAACAGCGTTAAAACGCGTTAGTTTTATCTGTTGTATTTAGTGTTATCGTGTCCCATTTGGTGAAGTTTAATACAAACAAATTCACAAAAGAGCCGGCACATAACTAAAATCCCGGCATTAGGGTATTAGCATGTATTAGGGACGTAGGTATAATATTCGTTGAGCCAAAGCCGGCTTAAATGTCGCTATCAACAAGTGCCTCATAAAATTGCTCCCCGCTATTGTTAACTCCAGCTAAATTGATTCTCGGTACTTTGACCTGTCCTAATATGAATAACTTCTTAAAAGTTTGCGCGTTAGAAATAGTATCTACTTAGATAGTAAAATTGGGACCTCATTTAGATAACGTTAGGTAGGAATGCAGATTTCAGGTTTAAGAGTTTTGAATTATAAAAAAGCTCTTCATGTAATCCAATCGTCGTCCATTGCCGAAAGAACGTAGGCCAAAAACAATATTGCAACGAAATCCTGTTTTATACGCAAAGGTTTTTTTTTACGCAAACGTGAACCATATATAAAACCGGGCTTCGTAAGCACTATATTCCGTGTTACTAACCCAGTTGCTTCACAAATAACGTAGATATTAAAGCCGCCAATTTATACGCCCGTAAAAGTTAATTCTTCTACAAAACATTGACTATTCTTCGTTTGACAGTTGCTTTGTTTCCACATAGTTGCCGTAATCGAGACGACACTGATAGATGAGGCTCCGTGCCCGATCACACTATATCGATTATAAAGAACACACCTATGTTGTGGAATACGTTACGTAGAGTTCTGATCGCCTTGCCTTTGTATGTTCGGCCCATTAATGACATCATACACGTGCGATTTACGCTGCGGGAAATAATATAACGTCGCGCTTTTATGCGCTGGCGTCGACACGTCGCGACACCAGCGGCCATTTGTGCATCGTGTTCTACAGCGAAAAGTGTTTTAGCGGAACATTAGATTTTCAATGAACTGTGTATTTCATTAAGCGGTGTATTATGAAACGTAATTCAGTTAGAATACCTTTCACTATTAGTAGTACCTACCGGTAGTACCTACGTGTTCATAAGCTTATTGTAGTTATAACTATAAGCTCACGAATTTTATCAAGGCAAACGAAATTGAAAATGTGTCGTTAACTATGCTGTGCCACGTGGGGTAAAAAGATATTGATCCATCTTAACACTTATTTTAATTGCAATCTTAAGAAAGTCCAGTGGTTATTCATATAATTCAAGTGCCAATTAAAACATTGGAGAAAAGCAACCGTATACATATTATAAATTATGGAGCTTAATACCATCACCAGAGAATAATTCACGTCTACTTTTCAAAGAACAGTCATCACAAATTATAAGTGACTACTTACGGGAGCATGTAAAATAGTTTAGAACTACTATGTTTTAACTCCTGTCAACTAATAGCGCGACAAAGGTGGAGGCACTCGCAGCTGCGGCGTGTGGAACGCATCAAGTTACGCCAGTGGGTTGCGGTCCTAATCGAATATAGAACAACGTAGAGTCGCAGCCCTCGCAATAAACTGAAAGCTTAGTTCTTTGTATGTTGCTACATTTCCATAATACTTGTGCTGCAAACATGACCCAGTTCGAATTAGATGGTTATATCTATTAATTCTCAACGTACGAAGCAGGATGCAAGCTGCATTTACTCTAGTGTTTGTTCATTTTGGTGTGGGTTTCATTACAGTGTAACAAAGCAGTTTTTATTTAAGCATAGAAAACTTTTTGTTCTTAATTAATCAAAGTTTTCATCCACGTGAAACTAAGCGCAAATAAGGTTTAGTTATTTTATACATATATTAAGCATTTATCAAAGGTTAGG
Organism: Abrostola tripartita; assembly: GCA_905340225.1. NCBI lineage: Eukaryota > Metazoa > Arthropoda > Insecta > Lepidoptera > Noctuidae > Abrostola > Abrostola tripartita. The sequence goes on from HG996494.1 coordinate 8,025,244, forward strand.
ATCACATTGTTTAAATTAAACATTTGTTAATTAAATAAACTAACTACACTTTGCTTACTACTTCACGGATATTATTTTGATTTAATGGCATCATATTTAATACCTATTACATATATTTTATATACCTATATCTGACGTTTTGTTTCAGCTCCAAAAATATAATTTTTTATTTGGTCTATTGAATTTTATAATGTAGTATTTTAAAGTGTTCTGATAAAATATTACTAAATAAAAAGGCCAAAGACTACTTTTGATTTGATGATAAGATCAGCGAAGATCAAAGAAAATAATAACAGAAAAAAAGAAAAGAAAATTTTATCTAAAACATAATAGTTTAAGACATCTATTAAATCCCGATTTCGTCAATCGTATAAAAGAAGGATTGCCTTACATTTCTTTAGCCAAACATAACAGAATAAACTAACTATAAACTAAACTTTTACTTAAGCCATTACTTACTCCGAAAATTGTTTATGAAATTAAATTTCTCAATATAGATAGCAGAGGGTTCTTTTGATGTTTATTATACGAGTTTTTGGTATAAGACCTTAAGTGAACGTTGGAAAAACTTACCCTTAATAATTTTGGTACAGTTCAGTGAACCATAAACCATAATCTATTCTCACCATATTCAATTTTAATTATTCGGTTGAAATACGTAAAAATACAATAAAAGTAATGTTTTGGAATGACGTAAATCAATGGTCCATGAACGTGTGTTGAGTGACACCACGTCGAGTTCTTGGCATCCGCTCCTCTCAGTCGCGTGGAAGTTTTCGAATCAAGCGTGAAATTAAAAAAGTTCCATATTCACTATGTGTATAGGCACCTATGAATCTATGAGTGCCGTGGCTCACTAGTGTCTACTTTCCTCGCCTCACTGGTTGCTTGTTAGTGCTTTTCAGTAAAAAGTTTCGCATGAATCCGGTAGACGGGCCATCAGCGCGCTCTACTAAACTCGAGTGTCAGACTTGATTAATTTATAAACTCCTTTCCATCTTAAACATATTATCATATTTTCAACTACCCATTAAATTACGTTAAACTCTAACACCGTTTAATTCTTCGTCATAAGTGGAAAATGTAGTGGTAACGAGTAGATTTACTTGTGTACCCATCTTTATATTTCCTTGATCTCACTCGATTGGGGGCAAACAAAAACTGTTGTAAATCAGGTAGAGCCATCTACTTATTTTTATCGGAGAATCATAAAGTAAATGTTTGTCTCAATATAAATCCGGAGGTTGAATTGCCCGCATTTCTCCTTTATCGTTCACTCCTGTAATGTTTTCCTAAAAATTATGATTTTCTTGTAAAATTTGTAAACATAATTTAGTTGGACTCCTTCTGGGCTTAAAATTAGTCCCAGATTATAAACTCGGATATATTATATGTTTGATATGATCTAATGAAATATTCACAAACAACTTGAAATAAGTTATAATTAATGTTGAAGTCAATGCCTACGGCACCCTGGATGAGTATTTAAACCTAAATTTGCTGTTCGCCTTTGCCCTTTATGATTTGTATAAAGAGTAAAGAAGGGAACTGCTATTCTGAAGTTATCATGTGTGTTAAGAAATTTATAAAGATGGTATTGATTGTAAACCTTTTTCTTTGTTACACTTTTGTGAAGGGTTTCGTGCTACCTTACCGTACTCTGCTGTGACTTTGACAATACATTCCCCCTATTCATCACTTTATGAGAGTGATATGCATTTTTTAATATATTACATTCATGGTGATCAAAATGTAGTTTCTACCGTTACGTACCGTATAAAGTTCTTCATTGATCTTTATAGTATTACTTCTATTGCTTTGAGTTGTTGCGAATGATCTTAAACTTTTAGTTTATTTATATCACAAAGAGTAATTTATTAACATTGAAGCTGGCATTATTTCTTAGAAAAAGGATATTATTTGATCGCAACAATATTACTTTTATAATTGCGAAGCTTACTTATTGGCTAAATATCGATCCATTATAAGATTCCTGATAAAAACCGGTCGCTTTAGATCAGGAGATTAATACTTAGGCAGTGGGAAAAAAGCCACTGCGGCGACTCTATGGTCGAAACCAAAGCTCTTAATTTAAAGACCTTTTCTTTACAGCTTTTCTTGTGCTTACTACTAGAACACTATCATAAAAAATACGGAAAACCTTTCGCATATAATCTCTAAACGGTTCCCTGTATCGATATTATACATATGTATATCTCATAGTGAAATTGATTCGTTATTACAATAAAACTTATATGGAATTAATTTCGTTTGTTTCACTACGTGGAATAGAAATTTATCTCCTTAATTTAAATTTGCTTTTGTTCTAATGGTTTCCAAACAACAAAAGAAGAATTTTCTTTACCCAGAGCAAAAATGTCGAACTCTCCCAAAACATTCCAACAACTTGCTAAGAATTTGAGATTTTGTAATGTAAAATAAACGTACCTACCTTAGGGCCCAGTTCAACAGCCCGTGCGAGGAAATATTGGTTTGCTATTATGAATTAAATATGTACACGATATAGGCCCTTTTATTAATTAACATTTTACGTTATCTCATGAAATATTTTGAATAAGATAAATTATCTGCCACTGAGAATTCATTATCTCAAATATTCTATCCTGCTCCAATGTTATAATCACAGTTTTAATTAAAGTTCTTTTATTATGAAATATACCTTTTAGAATCTGTAAAAAAACTGATGTACTCTAACAATTATATGAAGTAACAATCAGTATGGAATCGCAGCGTCCGATCGAATCCACATTCTGTATAGTGTTTAAGTTAGATATTTGTTGTTTTACTATTGTGAATATTTAGCTTGCATCGCATTGACAGAGTAGCCCGGCAGAGTCCACAACCGCACTGAACACTTCAGTTATTATTGGAAACTCTCAATACTCGTAGACTGGACGTCATGCAATAACGTGCTCTTATTTTGGTTTAGCTGATTCAGACATTTTCATATATTACGCTGCACTAGAATTCGATTTGTGAAAAGTTGATAGTCTATTTTTGTAATCTATGGAATAAAAAGACAATAGAAACTACTGATAGACCGCCATTTGACTTTATTTACCCATTGATTAAAATCACGGTTTTGGATTTCATGATTTGTTGGTAAATAAAATGGCATAGTACAATTACCTGAATCAGAAAAAGGTAGTCACAAATTTAAAGTAAGCTTATTCTAATTTGCTAGCCTACAAATTGTAGAAATTGCTAAGTTGGCAAAGTTACGTGGTCGTCTCAATTTTCACACGGGACTGATATAATTGTGGTCTGTAGATATTTGTTCTGAGTTTGATTGTTTCTGAATATTAATATAACTGGCATAAACTGAACTTAAATACAGGAGGGCTGCCTATTATGGGCATAAGATTCTTAAAAATAGGATCACTCGACAGCTTCTTTAAAGTTTTGTATTATGTTGTAACAATTTTGGAGGGTATCTATAATTTTGTAAACATCGCCGTTAACATTTTCCACCAACCACCAATTTTACTTAACAGAAAAGGTTTCTCCAAAATTACATTTACGCAAGTCAAACCATTCGTTCAGCAAATAAATGTTCTAATGCTCTTTTACACGTCAATAACAGATTTACGAGCTTCGCGACGATTCAGAAATTATGACTGCTGACGGGGAACGGTGGGAATCATAATGCAGTTCAAACACATGCCAAATGTTGTATGGGAAACAAATGTAAAGTACCTAAGCACCTATAAGTAATTCTCGATCGGTTTCTATTCGGTATTAATTAGTGCAAATATTTTCATTCTGTGAAAAAATCTAGGCAAAGACACAAATTTTCCAAATCAGATAAAGATACAATTTTTGTAGTAATTATTATGTACTGCCATAAGCATGTTTCAACGTTTACTAGGTCATACATTTTTACTTCCTGAGGGGCTATTTCAATTCATGTTGATTTCCCCTAGATAAAGCTTCGTTAGATCTCGAGATTAATTTTGCTCAAGAAAGGATGTTTTTGAGGTGTATTTATTCGTAAATGTATCTAATTTTAACCTTCATCATAATACCCGTCAGAATAGTAAATACCAGCATTAAAATTAAGCTTGCCTTCCCATAAATAACGTCACGTTTATTGGTTATATAATCTTGACACATTTACTATGATGTATACATATCCGCAAAAAATAATGTGCCTATTGACGTATAAATAATGTGGTCATAAACAGGAATAATAAAAATTACCACATCCGCAATCAATGTAGACGATTTTAATGCATGGCAGTTTATATAAACATTATTTTATACGTTTACATCTGGTATGACATAAAACGGAAACTCTTTTGGTAATAAGGATAATCTCATTTTAGGTGTATTCATTGACAGGAATGATAGAACATTTGAATTGCTAATAACAGATAATTTTTGTAAGTCCTTCTAACATTTATTAATGTACAAGAAACAGTTCGTGATTGAGTGTACTTTGTGCCTCTGACGCATTGTTGAACAAAATGTACTGTGCGTACATACACGGTTTAATATAGACGTAAAATTATTATATTTTCCAGAATTGGCACTTAACCCAAAAAACTTAAATTTATTTACGAGTACAGTATTTATCTTCATAAGCATAAAATGCTACTAGTTTTATATAGTTGACGACGGCTACTAAATTTATACTATGGTCAAATTTAAATTTTAGGAAAATCGATAGGATATAAAGGTCAATGTAGTTTTCCAAAGATATATTCCAATGTATTTAAGTCACACAAAATATTCTCAATAATCCCAATATCTAAGAAACACACGCAATAATTTGCGAAACATGAGAAGAAGTCGTAAGTTACATAAGGTGCCTCAATTGGTGACCTATTTACCTTATAATAAGTTTTGACATGAGTGATGTATTCCCCCAAAGTTTACGGTCGAAAAATAATCATGATTGAGTCGCAGAATATATCTTATGTAGATACGGATAAAACACAACTACAAGCTTTAGTAGAGAAGATATATTTGAGAAAGGAATTAGCTTTATTATTAATATTTGAATATTGAATATACCAAAAATCTCTCTAACCCGTAATCATACACATTCTCAACCAAAATAATAATACCTACTGAGAAATGAGATTATAAGAGAAATAAGGCATTCGCTTTTTATTTTACGGTTAAAATTATTTCACGACGAATAATCCTATGAATTCCACTTTGTCTAATAGGGTGTTTTACTCTTCGCGAGAGGAAATCAAAACGTTTTATAAAAAGAAAAGATATAAAGCTTTTAAGAGAATATTGTTATTGCCGCTTGTGTTTGAAAAAGCCACATTAAATGATGTTTCAAAAAGACCTTACAAGCATTTCTTATAGGAAAATAAAAATCGATGGGTAAAGATCGATTTCTTCGAAAGGCAAAAGGGAACCTGATCTTTTAGCAGCTTAACATAGGGACAAGAGTCAACATTCAAAAGCGCTTTAAAGCATTAAGCCTTTGAAGAACCGCCTTATGGTAATAAAGTATCAGATTATCGTCGTAGAGTTAAACAGAGTGATGTTCTCGTTTATGAGTATGGAAAAGCCTTCAAGTAAACGCCATCGGCCACTTCAACACCACTCAAAGTATTTCGGTCACTTGGGTTTAGAGATTCGATGTAACTCGTAAGATGAATTTTGGTCATGTAATGGGATTAATGACGTGAAATATTGAAAACATCATTCACCTAGAATCTTCAATTAAGCCAGTTTTAGAGTTGTTACACTAGGTACCAAAATGCAGTATAAGTTTTAAGTATCTTCCTTAAATTATTTTTTGTGTACTTATCTTTGCTAAACGTAATATTCGTATTCTAATATTTAGGTTATACTATCGTTCTATTCTTCTTTGTTTCGGTATGAGTAAATTTTCACAGGGTGCACCGGACAATTTTAAATAGGTATCGCAGTAGAAGTAGGATTTTACTTGCATCCCCTCAAGCGTCCCATGTTTACCTTTTATAAATTGTAAAAGAGAAATGTTTCGATGTTTATTTTGCAAAATCTTAGGTCTTGCTCTAAATTTCAAATCCGTAGTTTTAGATGATGAATTTCATAAAGGCACTGCATCTTATGCTAATGACGCTAATTTATTTTAACGTACGTAGTCCTTAAATTAAAAAACTTAATATTAAATATGTAACAACTAGTCACTTTATAGTAAATAGTAAAATAATATCCGTAACATTAACCATCACAAACACGTGACATCTATATTATACAGTAACTAATCATGCAGAAACGGGGTTGCGAACGTGCGTAGCATGTGTGGCCTGTATCTACTAGGGCCTAATTTGATAAAAGCCAGCAATATCGTTCGAAACAACTAACGCATTAATACTCTCATCTTCTGTCCAAAACTCCTGACGAAAGTAAGCCAGCTTTTACAAATTTTGGACAGTGGACATAAGTAAAGCAGGCGTCAGATGATAAGTCAATATTGCTCGGCATATTGTCATCTTGGACCCTAGCTCAGTTGTTTACGTGTATATTGACAATATTATATACCGCATATGGTGGCGGTGCTGAGCAGTCGAGCCGCCTCGGCGACGTTCGCAGCCCCTGGCACTCAGGGTCGGAGACAGTCGCATGCGAAGCGGGAGGGGCGACGGTGGGGCAACATGAACGGGGCTCACTGAGAGGATGGTGCGGCGGCACGGAGAACGTGTAGTACTTGGCCGTTTGGTTGTGTGCGCGGAGCACAGAGCTGTGAGTCAGCGTCACCACCACCACGAGGACTGACGCCAGCGCCAGCGCGAAGAACGAGGCTGCGACGGCCGCCACGACGCGGCGCCTCCGAGCCTCCTTCCCGGCGTCTTCAGGCGGGATTTCAGGCTCAGGCGGCGGCGGCGGCGGCTCCGGAGACCGGCTGCGGACGCTCGGGCCTCGGCTGTTGGGGAGCTCGAGCGTGTGGCGACGAGAGCGGCGTGCGCGGTCACACTCTGCTGCTGAGGAGTGGTGGCGGCGCAGGCGATGAGGCGCTCCGGGAGCTACGCGACACGAAGCCGATCGTAGCGTGCGCACAGGCACCATCAAATCATCGCTGGCTGCTCGCGGCACGCGTGCCGAATGGACCGAACGGAAAGAGTGGTCTCGTGTCGAACTGCTCGGAAAAGCGAGATCGACGGAAGCGCGGGAAGAATGTCTCGAAAATCGGTCGCGATCGCGATGGTCTACGCGCACCGACATGGTGCGGGCGGAGCGCGCGGCGGCGGCCGCCCGAGTGCCGCGGACCCTCCCCGCGTAGCACGCCGCCGCGCCGCGCACCCGTGTTTACACTCGTTCCCGATCACACAAAGAACGCTTACAAATATTCCTCCACATCACACGGTAACGTCGACGTAACGTCTCACTTGAATGTCGTACGTATTTGCACGATTAAGGGTGTTTAAACTTCCTTTTTGACGCTTAACTCCGAATAAATGTTTATTTGAACGTTTGCATTGCCCAATTTTATTTTGGAGTCATGTACTAGTTTTAGTTGTAAAATATATATTATGTATTTATATATACTTAAAAATTAAAAAGGTTTGCACAAAACATCATAAATATAGACAGATAAAGATAATAAACACCTGTGGAAAAAATGAGTTGGTACATACGAGTATAAAAATTCATTAAATTACACTAGCCGCAATATGGCGGTATAATTTAGTTTAATTTTAACCGAAACTATGTTAACTTCAGCGTTAGTAAAGCGTTTAACATGAACAGTTCCCCCATTGGCAGAGGCTGAGCGCTAAATAGAGCGCGCAGCTTTTGTTGTAGAGTCCACGTTGTCAAGTTAAATTGTCTCGGAGGCGGGAAACGAAACAGATAGTAGAGAAGTTGTCGCGAGGCCGCTACATCGACACTATTCAATAGGCTGAATAACAACTATACATGCCGCTTACGCATACTACACTTAGAAGCTGCCACTTTATACTCAAATCACTCGAACACCTGGAATATTAAGAATATTAAAATAAAACGTAGGTTTAAATGAGTGGCGTAGAGATTACGATGCGCATATTTTAAGACCGAAAAATATTTTTAGCTAGATGTGCGAAGTGTGTTTTAATATGGTAAAACTGAATTTATGAAAGAAGACCTCAAAATGTTACTTTAATGTTTTTCTACTGTGGATATGTCGTAAACTCGTTATCTTTTTACAGCTGACTTTTATGTATATGCATTGAGGTATTCTAAATTACTTAGATACCCTATTATTCATGCTCAATTCTATTTTATTCAGCGTAACATTTACGATCTATCATCGTCGCTAGAAACTTTTGAAGAGTATACAAAAACAAAACTAGAATGTTTTTCGTAAGCAAAAGATGATAACACATAAATAGGTTAAAGTTATGCTATTAGCTCTGTATTTCTTCCGTATAAGATAAATTTACAAAGCTACATAGATTTCGATATTTATAAACAATACAATATAAGAAAAACGTTTATGTTGTTCAATATTAAACATTGCTCAAATTTTTAAATTGATTTTTTAAATCATGATTATGAAGCATTTAAGATTTCAAAATTGATTTGATTGATGATTTGAATAATTTATCATACAGACATGCAAGAACCCCTGTTATGTTAGGGTAAAGGTGTCCTTCAGACTTTTCCACTTTCCTGTATATTTGGCAGTTGTTAACCAGTTTTTACTCGCTATTTTATTATATCGCTTTCCCAACGAGTAACTAGCTTAGCTCTCTTTCTAATACCAGCATAATATCAATAATATACAATATATTTACTGTATCTAATGAAAATAAAGACATAATGCAAGTACTTCTTCTTATGTATAAAACTGGATACTGTTTATATATGTACATAATCTAATTCATTTAAAAAATAAACAAGTCGCAAGTTTTCGCTGTCCTCCGATGTCACGTTCGCGATTGAAACGCAACTGACATACAATGCCGTCAACACAATGATGACACCATTCTATTGGACATCCCTTAGATAAGATACGGATGTTTCACTCCAAACCTTTGACGTGTAGAATAGATATAGTTTACTAGATAAATTAATGGACGTCTTTCTTATTATACGTTTACGAAAATATGTACGGAAAATCTAAAATTATTCCGCCAGATGTTTTGTTAGCGAGATTGCAAACCTTAATAATTCATGTGATGATAGTATAAGCAACACCTAACTGGAGCAAATTTGTTTGACTCGGTGCCTTTGAGGTTTTTAACAACAGTTGTTAACGTAGTGACACTTATTAGAACCGTTCGTCATGAATAATGTATGTGACCGCATATACCGCACCTGAAAAAATCTGAAAAAAGCTATATAATTATGAAAACGAGATGACTAAATGAGGTAAAACCAGTAAGTACCAATGACTAATTATAGCACCGATGCTATACAGTATATACAGGTATTATATTGATTGCACATCTTAGATTAGTTCAAAACTGCTGTTTAAAAGTTTGTATAAATAAAAACCCACATTGCTTACGTTACATTATAATAATAGAATTTGGCGGAAATCTGGACAGAATCATTTAGTTGCGTAGGTATTCAAATTTAATGAACGCTGTTTATTACGAGCATTGTTCTAAATACATTTTGAATTATTCATTGAACATCGAAGATTCTAATAAAGCTTAAGATATTACTAAAAACGTCTGTTTTCAGTATCCGTGGATATTGGAAGTCCAGTGGCGCCTGCTTGTTGTTACATGTCTTGAGGCGCAACACCGTTGATTCTATCCATTCGGTACACCTGCAGGAGTTTGAGACGCATTAATCTAATATTAATATGTCTATCGATCATCGCCACCTGATGTAATTACCCTAACGAATACGACCATGCTGTTTTATGAGGAGTTTAGGAATTAAATTTCTATAATATAATGATTTAAAAAAAAGTTTCAGTAAAAGTATTTGGTTTAAGTTTTATTAAAACTATTGTATAATGCTTATATGCGTATTAATTCCTAAGGGATAAAAAAATGGAGAATTTAAAATAATGAGTCGATACCACAAAACAGAATAGTAGAATATTTTTATTATTTTTAATGAGACATCGAAAGTTGGTAAAATATGAAAAAGTAAGCTTATTAAATTGCCTACACAATGCAAGGATCATTCGATGAATACCCCGAGGGTATTCGAGATCTAATATTATCTCTGACATAAAAAAGACTTTTACAAGTCCTCATAGGAACTCCATTATGTAAATTGCAGCCTCTGAATATAATACACCGGGTCGACGACGTCACCGACGAACATTCAGAGCTTTATGAATAACTTATTATGTGAATATACGGAAAATTTCGATGTATAGAAACCTATTTAGCTCCGTTACGAAACTGCATCGCATGGATTTTAGTAGGTATCCCATCAATATTGAATACGAAGATGATTACTTTATCTCACGTCCTGGTTGGGTAATCTCTAGTATAAATGAATCATGGTTATTTGATTGATGACGAATTCCAGTACCTACAAACAATCTCAATAAAGCTTACCGAGTAGCGATGAGAATTTAATATAACTATAAGTTGGAAATACCCAACATAGAAATTGCATAATAAACTATTTCATTAACATTCAGCTATTGTATTTACTTGGACTAAGACTAATAAGGCACAGTAACTAGGCACATTGGGTCGATTCCTTTACAAGAAAGTAAGGGTTTACTCATCGCTGGGACAAAATAAATCAATAGTTTCAATATAGCTACTTAGGTAAGTACCGGTAAGCTAAATAAGAATTAACTATATGTTATGTACCTAAGGACTAGACAAGGTATTGTTAGTCGTGTACGGCCATAAGAAACCGAAATCTTTTCAACAGAATATTTTTAGAATAAGTACAGAATGATGCTGCCCATCCACTTGAAGTAATCCCTTAATGGTCTCTTTCGATTCCGTCGGAAAGAAACAGGGTTGTCTATTTTTAGCCACATTCTAAACCTATATTTTTATAATAATTAACTTCATTATTGTTTGAACCAAAGTAGATAGTAATTTAAAACGAATAAAAAAATTAAACGTATGGATGACTGTTATTTAAAAAAGGCATGTTAAATGAATTAGATAGGAGCTGTGTAGCAAAAATAGCATATGACCGTAAGTTCATCAGCTGTTGCGAATATAAGTTCATACTATTTGAAATATAATGGGATCATACAACACAACGTAATTAGCACAAATACAAAGCCTTGAAGTATTTAAATATCAAAGCACAATCTTTAGCCGAGAGTTATTTTATATATGGTGACCGATATTAATCTCTGGTTTGTTCCGTACAAGTATGTCCCGCACAAATAAGGCTGCTGTTTGTTCAATATGATTAGATTTTCAATACGTCGCAAGTCGTGCAAACACTTCCTTATAATTTTTTTGTTTAGTTCGTGTTGTAATAGTATATTATGTTTACATTTCGTATTTCATATTATATTAACTAATGAAGTCTTTCAAAAATGAATAAATCGATATATTGTTTACTCTAAAGATATATTAATAAACGGTCAATAGATGTCTGTGAATTCTGTGAAGTTATTATAGCAGTATCCGTAGCCATTCGTTGTGTATTTGTTTCTAAACATGAGAATCAACTTAAATTCGTACCACACTAAACTTTCTTTACGACAAACTTTTACTAAAACTCATAAAATAAATTACGTCAACATCTACTTCGGACGGTCAAGAAAACCCTAAAAGCTTTTAAGGGTTCCTTCGATGGGAACGTATTAAGGGACACTAGTTTACTTACATATCAATACAGCCATAAATATTGGAGCAGATATTTTATATAACCGATTATATGTGGATAAAAAATATGTTGATGGATGTATAAACATCTTACTGGTAAAATCACGGGGTCTTAGACCGGATTAAAAGGATGCCGGTACCGTCCCTGGCCTACTGACCGTTTTATGTAATATTTTAGGAGAGAATAGAAAAGTATGTGACGACTCTCTTAAATATATTATACTGAGTAGGTACAGTTATAGAAAAATTATAAATCATACTCATTCCGTCACTTGGTCGGATATGAGGCTACCTAAATATTATTATACATCTAAACTCTGAGAATTTTATATACATGGTAAGTCATTAGGCCTGTATTCTCCAACTAGGTAGGTAGAGCTGTACCTAAACACAGCACCTGTACACAGCAACAGCTTAGTTACTTGTGACTAAATGACAATATTACAATACATGTAATAAAAGGCAAGATTACCAAATTGGGCACGATAATTTATTATAACAGTAGTGTTTCAGAATGACCGAAAATGGACTAATCACTTTGAGAATCGCTCATACGCTGGGTTTGAATCGACACCTAAACTTGGATATAACCCTGTACTAAAACTACTGTAGTTCTTACTTAATCAATCAATTTTTTGTTTCCAACTGACGACCTGACTGGCGCAGTGGCTAAGCGATTGGACTGCTGCGCTAGGGGTTGCGGGTTCGATTCCCGCACGGGACAAAAATTTGTGCGATCCACAGATGTTTGTCCCGAGTCTGGGTGTTTGTGTATGTGATATTTCATGTTTGTGAAACGCACCCACGATACAGGAGAAATTCCTAGTGAGGGGCGACGTTTTTTAAATAAAGAAAAAAAAAACTGTCAATGCCTGACTTATGATGAAAGAGTAGAGAAGCGATATATAGCTTTCATTACTTTAGAAATAACTTTGGTTGACTCAGCAGACGTAAAACTTCTAAAACTATGTACCAACATGAATACCATTGTCATAAAGGGCAAAAACGAGATCAAAAGAAAATAATGGAAATTCCGTTTTGGTTGGTGCTCGCCGCCGAGCCGCGATGCAAAGACAACGGTTCTTTACAGCCGAATACGAAATAATCGTATGTTTCCACAAGCACTCGCTTAGCAGCCTATCAAGAAGAAAGATGTGTTTTAAAAAAATCTATATTTTACAAACCTACAGCAATATCAAACTACAAAAAGTCGGATCCTTTTACTTTGTCATTAGGAAAAACAGAACCCAAAATTGCAAGGTGGGACGACTCTTTACAAAGTTCCTTCGATTAGGATAAATGTCACTTTCTTTTTACATAAACCGGTCACTTTGGAGGTGCTAAAAGAGCTTATTTAGTTTCATTTGACCTTACGAGCGGAGGGAGCTTGTTGGTCACGAATTAAAATTTATGATTCAGGTACGTATGTAGGTTGTATAGGTGAATTGACTCTTAGTGAACTTGCTAGAAGTTATAGCCGACTTTCAGTGTTTTAGTGTTATCCATTATATTTTTATACAATTAAATAAATTAAATTATCTGCATGTTAAAGTCATAATTTCCTGTAACGTAACCACTGTCACTTTTGCTTTCATGGGCACAAAACGACTGACAAGCAAATTTTCCGTATAGAAATACTCAGAAACAGTATAGGCTTCATAATTTTCCCGTTAAATGCCGGGAGGCTCGCCCCTGAGGCTTATGAAGTTATAACAGTCTTTCTCGAAAAGTGCTTTTGACTACTCTTCCTGCTATTCAATTTGTAGGTTATTTTTAATGTATAAAAAAGTTTTACTAATAGATCAATACAAATTAAATAAGTCCTTTACTTTTGCCGTTTTAATATAAATATATCTAATATTCAAGTTAGAAAGACCATTATTGATGAGATATCCTCATAACAACAATCGTAATATAATAGACTATGATTATCATTGAATCAGGAAGATTTACTTTTATTTATTTCAACAAACCAGTGGTTACAAGTTCTTAGCAGTTCAGACAAAAAACCTCAATTTCGGCCAGGAATAAGTACTGTAATTTGAAGTCTTTTGAAAACAAGAAAAGTATGTTCATCAAAGAGACCAAAGAGATTCTTAGTAATCGCTCTTTTCTAACCCTTTGCCCGGTTACAAAGAGCCACAGTACCTATGCATAATAAATTAAGTAAATAAAAAGAGTTTTAAGAGTTTTTATTTGTTTCGTACTTATGGACTCTATTTAATTTAGCTACAATATTAGACTAATTTAATACAACCAGCATCGCTATACAAGGCTCTACACTCTCACCTATCTAAATAAGATTATTTAAATCATTCAGATGCTTGCAATGAGTTAGAGGCAATAGCAGATAGTTTGGTATAGGTGCGATGAACAAATTATATTGTATTGTCTATCCATAAACTTTCCTATTCAGTGTTAAGAAAATGCAAATTAAACGTATTACAACTGCAATGAATATGTTCTTTGAAGACGAATAAAGGAGATTATTGTGTTAGATGTATCTACTAAGCCTCACCAGTAATAGTGTTAACGCCACTAAATATTAAACACTTTATGTGTGCTCGTAAACTCGTACCCAGTTGAGCTGGCGCCTTTGCATCCGTGACCTGGAGTATTATGCTGTCAAGTTTCTCTATTGTTAAACAGTAAGGTGCATTTCATGCTACCTATTTGATCGTTGAGTAAGCGAGACTTTTACCAAAGTTTACCTACTTCTGGTTCTTATCAATGTTATTCTATCCGTCGCAAAGAAGATAACTTATAAAAATTAGGTAAATTATTTCCCTCATTTTGTTCCACATTCTTATGAACCTCAATTTCTACAGGACTACATTAGGAATAACAAATTTTAATAGGAAAAATCATTTTCTTAATAAAAAGTACTTCCTCTACCAATTAATAACTTGTAAAGTAGATCTGCCCGACTGCTTCACGGCAAGACTAATTTAAATACGATAAATGATAGTATATTTTTATCAAGGAATAAAAATTTCCAAACGCACTTAAGATTCGGAAACAGTAATTATACTTTTAGATATTGCTACGTTGCGGGGTTCAAGTAGAGGGCGTCGTCTCCACGACTAATAAAATCTAAGGACCTATGCCTTAAACAAACGCTATCGTTATCTTCGCTACCATCCATGGTCATGCTACACGAAGATTATGAGAACTAGATATTTTGTTTTGGTAGCCACACTCTTTACCAATTACATATTAACGCATGTCATTATTGTACAACTAGTCTTAATTTCCTACCAACCCACGTTACGATTCTCTTGCATGAGCCGAAGTTGACGCAAGATTATCGCAACTACACGTTAGCAGTTACACACATCACAAAATAATGGAATAAGGGTTTCTTTAAGATCATAAATTACACATGTTTCATCTTGTACATGTTTCTTTTTGGTATCTTATATCTAAAATGTCCCGATGTTATGTACAAATATAATGGACGTAGCTAAAGGTTTTCAATCGATTATGAGCTTTATTTGATAAATGTCTCCCTAGACTGACAAGTCGTAAACTACGCGCGGCGAGACGGTACTCTGTTTTTTTCTAACGTCAAACATCGGCACGAAATAATGGACTTAAATATTTATTTTGACAGTTTAAAAGCTGTACTTTCTGTTTTTGAACCCACGACACAGGCTTAAAGAATTGATGCATGCGTTATGACGATGAATATCCCAACCATTACAAGAAGTAATTTGCGTCTCTTATTATGGTACAGATAGGACTTTTAAATAATTAATCACAAAGTTAAAGATGAATAATTCATGATAGTAAAATACTGGTAAGTTGTAAAATATAAACCGTCGCATCACCATCTGTACTATAGACTGCTGCGTATAGAGCTCTTTTTTACGCATGTCATAAACATGCCTTCAACAAAACAGTTACAGAGTACACCGAAGAAAAACAACAGTCAAAACACTTAGCATTCTGGTACGCAAGCGTTTTCAAAAAACTAGTTTACAGTGCAATAAAACGGGTTCGCTCGTACTGAAGAAATGCCAACAATCGGAAGGTATTTCATTAGATCAATGCTCACCAACAAAAATTGCTCTTTACTTTATGGTACACGATTTTAATTACATCCTACATAGAAAAGAGAACAATATATTCACGAGACTGTGTACCTTGATCAAAACATAGAACGCTTTTTCGTGAAATAGCTGACCATTCATATTCCTTTATATTTAAAAGTCGTTGTTATTATTTATAGTACATCTCGTGACCTCATAAAGAAACGATCTTAAATCGCTACTGTAGATACGGTAGCCTGGAAGCCAACCTCAATATTTTTATAAGTAAGTATTATGACGAGTGATGTTGGAAGCTCTATATATACATACTCATACATACATGTGTTATTACCAATCACTCTGAATTTAAAAACACTACGTTTATTAAATATAAAAAAAAAAAAAATTGAACGATTAGTCGCATTGTATGGGCTATCTTTTCCTGACAGATATCAAATCAACAAAGGTGGCTTTGCGTTAAAGAAAAAATACGTATAGAGGTATCTCTCCAATTAAACGGAGTGCCAGAAACACCCGCTACGTGAAAAACTGTCGAGCTCAAAAACTGTTTGTTTTAAATCTGCGAATGTCATGCCCTTAACTGCTGCATATTTATATGGACAAATGACTTTTGTTATGAGAAATAGGAAAATGTTTTGAAATTTTGGAATCTACATTTTTCATTACTACGAGTATCAAACGGGCGACCGTTTACAGGCATTCTTCAAATATGGGAATCCAATCGACATGTTCAAGGGCATGTTTTTAGATCAATTGCTCGTCGACACATATGTATGTACGAAATACGTTACTATATTTCATTAGTTTTAAACAGGATATCTAAATCAGCTAAAAGGCCTTCCACTGAGCGATTGCAAAAATATATTACTATGAATAAGCGACCGTTACGATCGAGTCATTTGCCAAAATAAGGAATTTAATTGAAGTTATTAAACAACTAAGGATGGACCTGAAGAAAACAAGAAGGGACCTGTTTTATGACCGTGTTTACTTAAAGTAACAATATCTATCATCCACTATAAGCATAAAGTCTAACTGCAAAAAACAATGAATCTATAGTCTATACAGTTGACATAGTACGCATAGTTACGAAAAAGATTTCAAAAAATTATTGTTTGAGATGTGACATATCTGAACAATATACCTACTTGCATCTGATAAGACTGCTGAGATAAGACCAGTATAAATCACAAACGAATAGTCTTAATCCCCCTGCCTGCTCTACGGATAGAGAAATCCATCAAGCTCCTTAAGTATAATATAAGTATACCTAATCATACACAATGGGTTTATAATCAACGTAATCGACTATCTACTATAAGTATTCACAGGAATTCACGATTCAGATTTCAGAGTAATGAAACATGCTAGCTTGATTCACTCAAGGTAAGATTCAAAATAAATGAAGCAGGTATAAGTTTTAAAGTAAGTGAGTAGTTTTGATAAATTGCAACTTTGTCGACTACGTAGCACCAACAATACAACAAATGCTTAGGTTTTCAAACTTTACTGATTGTTCTGGTTGCATTAAGTTTAATTGTTGTTTAAAAAATTTTAATCTAAAATTTTGTGGTTATAATTTTGTTTATTAACATTTAAAAATACATAATGGTCGATTCATGTTAACAATGGTGAAGATTAACGATTTGCTTATAACCAATAGTAACCCAAAAGCGTCAGCTATTTCCGATTCGGCGGCGGCGGCATAACGTTAAGGGAAATAGGGTTATCCAGACCGCAGATCCTGTAAGCCATTATATCGTTGTAAACATGATCTGAATTTATAATATCTTTCAACAACATTCAAGATTGCTTTACAATTCAAAGCGAGATGGTTCGTAAGAAAGATTTCTTCGGAACACTACACAGAGTCAAAGAGAGTGGAGCAGAATGCCGACGTGATCCACAATGTATGTACGTAGACACAGACTTGAACGATTGTGACCCGCCATGCCCCGCGTCGAGTAACAGGGCGGCGGCGAGTCGTGCCGCGAGCTCCATTAAAATGTGCTGACTACGAACAGAACCTTCTACGGGGCTAACTGGGTTTAAGCACGCTTTTGAATATATTTACATATTGTATGCAAAACGACCGAATCGAATGAGAAATCTATTAAAAGTTTAATTGCTTTAATATTTTGAGGGTCACTTCGAATGCAGGATTAGAAGCCATAATTTAGATACTCTTTGTGTTATTTAGTATACCTATGGATGCCATAAAACAATCTACATTGTTCTTATAATGTATATTGTATTTTTGTAGTCACGGTTCATCAAAAGTAAGCCAATAAATAATCACTTACAAGAAAAAACACTATAGCTCCAAAACACTTTTGGGACGCAGCCGTTAGTCGACTGTTAAGTGTGCAGAAACGAACCTTTTTATTATGGTCGTAACACATTAGTTGCCTTATTCTGCAACACGATATTTTACGAGTAATTTAAACAAAAGAACACTTAATAATAAATCGAATTATTATAGACATACTAGCTGACTCGACAGACGTTGTCCTGTCTTAACGTGGTCCAATCTATGAATATTGAATTTGACTGACAGGTATGTAAAACGCCGCGTCGTAAAGTTACATTAGAAAAGTTTATAATCTCAAATACAAAAGAAAAGATAGTTATAGTCGTTAAGTTTTCTTAAATATTTTAAGTTTCCACTTAACTTTCTTATTTTCTTCTTTTATAAGAACATTAAAGGCTAATAAATTGAAGGCTAAGGGATTGGACTACTGCGCTTAGGGTTGTGGGTTCGATTCCCGCACGGGGCAAAAAATTGCGATCCCCATTTAAACGCACCTACGACACAGGAGAAATTCCTAGTGTGGGGCGACGTTATTTATAAAAAAAGGCAAAATTGGTCCAGCAGTTCACGTGTGATGCCGTGATCAAGGTAAACAGGGATTCATTTTTAATAAGTAGGTATATAATAGATTGAATAAATTTAGCGACTTTTTAAATTAATTTTAAGAGCAGCGTTCGTCGTTATGTGACACAGAATCGTAGATTTAAATTAAGATACAATTTCTCTCAGTTGCTTCCTACGGCTAGAGATAGAGTGGTGCTATTCTTTTAACATCCTGCACCGACAAAGACGAATAAAGAAAAATATTAGCCCTTTTTATACTAAGCTGAGAGATAAAAGACAGGATAGAAAATACATAGGGTAGGAAATAGAGTCAGTTGAAAAAAACGATAGATTAGAAAATATAATCCACCACATTCAAGAAATCAATTCTTTAAAGACAATTTCAAAGAAAATTCACTTGTAAGGTCATCGAACTGCGAGTGACGCCCTAGATTCCTAGAATATGATATGATATGAATGATGATGAATATTTATTTACCGAATCAATGAGAAGCAGCAGTGCCGTCGCGTCGGTCAGAAAATTGAGTGTCCAGGCGAGTGCGCCGCCGACAAGGAAGACTCTTACATTGAACATTAGTATTAGTGGTTCTTAAAGTTAGATGGTAGACGTAGCTGAAAATAATAAATTATATACGTATAATAAATCATTATTTAAATATTGATTTACCTGTATAAATTCTGATACAGGTAAATCAATTTTTTGTTTATATTTCGACTTGTGAGTTAGATAAATAAATATTTAAATAATGATTTATTATACGTTATGTGTGTTATGTTACACTACAAATATACACCAAGGAGCTGTCTTATCGGGAAGCATATATTGCATACAATTTGAAATGTAACTGCGCAGTTTGGTATTCAGTGAGCTTTGCCGTATCAATTTGATGACGGAATTTGATTAAAGATGACCACTGCGTGATACTGGTACACTATAAAGTTGCGTGAAAATAGGTTTCGATATTTCACGTCCATACCAAAACAACATTCCGACTTCTAAATAATATTATTAGTTTGAAATAACGATAGTCTATACTAGTTCCCCTTAACTGGGCTGGTGATAGAACGAATATAACACACACTCGAACGAATTGCGTGGAAATCAAGCCCGAGACCTGTACCATTAAAATCTAAGTACTATTCCAATCGGGATGCCACGCATTTACGCTGAAAAAATCCTTTACATGTGATTCTAATGTTTTGGCAGATCCGGACCGTATAATATAAAATTACTACACTATGGATCCAATATTGGTGTATCGGCTTCTATATGCGAAGTTGAACTGGTATGAATCACTTAATATAAACACAAAAGCCTTACCCTTCAATAAAGGAGAGAGATCGACCTTTCGCCCGGCATAGTTGTCATGTATAAATTACCAGCTTGTCGGAAACTCCACATTGATGGTAAAGGGTGGTGTGAGCAGGTTTTCGCGACACGTAAAGTATTGTTTTATTCATGAAGGCTCAGCTGACGAGCTGTATCGCGCTGTAGACAGCACTTAACCGCTTGCTCGCCGCGTGCTTCAGTGGCTACAAACTGCACGCTAGGCTTGCATAGCGCTACGGGCATACCTAACTAACTATCTCAAATTAACTTGGTCAAAATATTATTGTACGTATTGATTCTAAAATTATTTGGAAATATTCAGGTAGCTAACTGTTGTTTTTGAATCTATGTATCATATACCTATAATGAATTATATGTATTAAGTATTTAGCGGTAATCATTAAAGGCAATCTTTCGTGTTTTTATTTATAGTAGCAGAGTGTATCATCTCAGTTTGTTTTCTTATCTTTTATTTCAGCATTAGCTAATTGTCGCATTTCAAATTTAATCCTTTTTGCATCAGTTTATATCTCTTTCATTAGGCATAAGAACATAAAAAGATCCTCCATACGTTGACCATTTACCCTAAAGTTCAATTGCCACCGCCAGACTTTTTCTTCAAGGAAACATAAAACCACGTTTCTAGACAACCGCAATTACATCAACATTCCTTAGTTAATTGTACTTTAAGTAAAATCTGATTCTGTACCAGGAAAACTCGCGGGTAAAAGGCCGTTAAAGTCGAGTGAAATGTGAAGTTGCTGTTCAATTAAGTATGCGCATGGCAACGACTTGCTATGATCAATTTTATCCGGACGTTGATCGACTTACATAGTTAACCCGTATATTTGTGCATCAAGCCTCTCGTTTGATGTACGGCGTCGCCATGCCGCCTGGTAATGAAATACGCGACTCGACTGGAACACGTCACTAATGAGAGAAAAATAGCTGCCATTGGTGGCGCCAACTGGCACTGTTAAAAACTAGAAAAAACCTTTTTACTACTTTGTCTTGAGTTAATACAGTAAGTATCGTAAACCTTGTAACTCTACCCCTTCTATCCATTGTGTTTGACCTATATTCAGACATAATTTACTAATTATATTATTTCATACGGTTTCAATTATCTTTGTAATTGTATCAATATTCCAAGTTAACGAATTGTACGCATATGACCCTTGTTTAACGTTTTGGGTTTAATTAAAAAGCCTTGCGAGAAACAGAGTCATTATAAATCCAACGGTGAATAATTACGGTAATTTTGATTACAAAGTACCTACCACTGTTATAATATTTATTTAGGCCAAAGACAAAAGAGTATCTAAATGCGAAATAATGTGACACGGGCTTTTAAATTTGTATGCGTCTCATTATATGTTTATGAAAGAGATATGTTATGATGAAAAATGTTGTTCGATATTAGGAATTTCTCTTGTGTCGTGGGAGTTTTAACAGGCATGATTTATTATAGCTTGCCAAATATTTGTCCCGTTCGAGAATCCTTAATCTCATCTAATCAGCAATGGAGGTTTTTATTACAATGATTCCTTACTTTTATGAAATGATTATACATTTTATACTTTTTGTTTCTACAAGTTACAGTCCTTGTTTGAGAACTGTTAAGTTTCAATAAATAAAAAGAAAATAGTCAAAGGCAAAAAATAGGCTGCTTTTTAATTCCTTAGCGCTTCACATAGTTCTAAAGTGTTGATGAGCAAAATGGAAGCATTTTGGCAAAATAAAGGATTTCTTGTGTCAAATGTATCTTGTAATGTATATTCAATGCCTTTATAACTTACTTCCAACTCGTCATACCCTGCAAAACTATTTAAGTAAAAAAGAATAAATTAAGGCATTTCCATAAAGATCAATCTTGAGTTTTGATGTGATTATTTCGTTCTGCGGTGGTTTGCTAAAAATCTTTCATGCGGTTTTATTCATTTTTTATATAAAATTCTAGCAAAAATATTGTTGTGAGAAGTACTGCGTGATTGGTCTCTTGTAAGTTGGATTTTCACAGTGCTTAGTATTTGTACGAGAATAGTAAATCCAACCAAAACGGTCGCCTGGGAGCCGTGACTCGACTGACGTTCGCGCGGATTTTGAAGAGTTTCGTGGGTTTAACACTATTGATTATTGTTATGTTTTAACATTTACTACACCTAAACCTAATGGTATAAGTTATACCGGTTTATTCAACTTTGTGAATGGTTTTGTATTTTCCCAATCAGCTATTACCAGACCGACAACTATTTAGTAAATCTGGTAAAACCCCGAAAAGATATTATTGATTTACCCAGTATTAAAAACATATTGTTACATTTACGTAATATTCTACGAAACTAAGTTACAATATTATGCACTAAATTTTCGATGTCAGAAAAAGAGCAAATTCGTCGAAAATGTCGGAAGGATCGAACAAGCATGTGGTGGTTAATTAACTATGTGTCTGATTCTACGTGCCACTATTCATTCCAGTGCACGCGTTCAGTCCCGCCTTCGGCATGGCTCGTTCATCGTTCGCATACTTGGCAATAGCGATCCGAGAATTTATAACATATCCAATAGCTGTAATAATCGCTACTGCCTAACCAAATACTAGAACAAGTTACAGCATTACCGCTAGATATGCTCGCTTGTCCATAGAAATAGAGGATAATTAACAAGTTAATAAAAGTATTGACTAACTATTTGAGAATAAACTTTTAAATATACCTACTTCTTGGTATTGTCTAGTCTAGTTCGAGGAATCTAAGGAGTACAAGGTCAAAATACCTACCTAGGTAGTCTAGACTTAGATAACAATATAAACGAAAGTTTTCTGAATTGAAAATGATAACTCGCTTACTTATGATTATTCTCTTCTACCTATATTTTAACGAGGTGTGTATTTGACAGACAGACAAATTGTCTTCGGACGTGTCTTTTTATTAAGAACTTTAAATAGAATCCTAGCAGTAGGTAGTTACGACAAACTACTACTTTAAATAGAATCCTAGCAGTAGGTAGTTACGACAAACTACCTACTGCTAGGATTCTATTTAAAGTTCTTAATAAAAAGACACGTCCGAAGACAATTTGTCTCCCAGATCCTCAAAACAACCTGACTTAGCAACAAAAAGGTACCTAACTAGTAACTACTTATATATATAGGTATTATACTTGTTTGTTGTTTGTGCATGTGCACCGATATGTTGTGATTTTACTTTTTAAAAGTTTTAATTACGGTATTAGGTACTTCAATAGTAATTTACTAAAAAATGGTATAACTATACCTAGTTAGTTTACCAAAGTTGGTCTTTAAAAATTTAACAGATAACAAACTACTTCACATTATTGTGCTGTCGACGAACGTGTCTCCGCAAAATTACTGGCTTAAATTTCACTGAAGGATCGCTTCAATTCCTTTATCTACAAAACCTCAAAAACGTAAGAGCCATACTTAGTTATAAACCCTCATACTTAATCTCGTTTTTGGTAAAAACGAGTGGTAAGCCAAGGTAGCGTCAAGTGTGAGTGACGTTATCAGAGCAGTACCAAGCAGCTGCGGACGTGGGCGCCGACGTGGCCCAAATAATTTATCTACCTTACAACGACTGCTCACAGAGGTTTTAATTACCTCAATGTGCCCACTTTCCCTTTTTCCAACATATTTTTTCATAATACGGAATATCCTTTCGTCGAATAAGATAAAATAGCTTAAGAAATTTCCGATTCTGCTGCCGTATTATCATCGGCTTATGATAAGCTTCGATATGAAATTCAATGTAAATCGACGCATATTAACACGTGTTTTGCGTCTACAGCTCCATATTACTTATGTTTTTCACATCGTCTCGCCGTGATAGAAAGATAGGTGTGTAGGTACATATAAAATAAAATCATATATCTGTGATTTTGATTTAAATTTCCACATTTAGATTATATAACAAATTGAAATACACCGGTTTAACTTAGAAGAACATTATAATCAATCGTCTCTCAAGTAAATTTTGATAATATTGTACGATAGCAGTTTAATATTATAGGTACTTCGTTCATTAAGACCATAAATAAAATAATACTAAACATAAACGTAGTTACCAGTAGAAAACATGCATGTAATACAAAATATAATTAAGTTTCAAAAAGTCAAGATTCATAGCTGATTCAAGAGTAACTAAAAAGTAGAATATACCCTTTGTTCCATTCATGATTTGTAGTAGATTTATGTCATAGGATTGAACCGACTAATTGGCCAAAATATGCATTGCAGCCTCGGGGTAGCTGCTCGCTACGCTTTATTATTCAACGGAATTTCTAGTTTCTGTAAAATGCAAACGGATTACAAAAAGTAAAGCCTTTGTGATTCGTTTGCATGTAATCTTAAAACATACCTACATGACTGTATGATACATGAACTATTTTTTATTTACGTTTTGGAGGTATATTACAAGACCAGACGATGACGACGATTTCCACTCTAAAAGTATGCATACAAGAAAATAATTAAGTACGAGTGTGACTTGCATGCCGAGAGTAGATTAAGACCATATCCGTCCCTTTGGTTACTTTAATTAGAACAACATAACGCATGATAATTTTCCTTTTAATATAGGTATAATAGGCAGTCTAGACTTTTTACCAGTTTGATTTTAGAACTTATCATCAAGAGCATATGATTGGAGATTGTAGGTAATTGTATATTTTACAAACAGTATGTCACTACATTGCATACATATTACGGAACTGAAGTTGAAACAAAAACAAATTACACTTACGTATCTTATACATTGTCGAAGGATAAAACTTTCTATTGATTTTGGTTTGGAAACCTATGAAGAAGGAGCAGCCTGCCTATATGGCAGGCAGATAATACAAACAATACAATAAATACATACACAATGTTGCTGTATGTGTAGTCCTATCTCGATTTAAATTTTTATGACATTCGCCGAATTCAACTGGTTCGAGTCAAATGGACTATCACTTTATGAGCTAATCCAACGTGATCTGAAGAAGTTAGCCTAAAAACGAATTCGTTGTCCTCAAAACATGCAAGCTGAATTTACCTTCAAATGATGATGATGCGACACTACTGTGACATTACTGACAGTTGTTTTATATTTATTATTTCTCTTTCATCATTTACGAGACAACTATTACGACGATCCGCGAACACAAAGTGATTTCATAAATTCATATTAGGTATTTGCTCGACAGTTGACGTATTGTATACTTGTCATCCAACCAGTGCTTAATTAACTCTGAAATTCGCGATATGCTTTGTATGGTGGAACAACTGTCGTCTGCTCGAGACACCCGACATGCCCTTGTCTGCGGGACCGCTGTTTATTGTAAATCTACTTTAGAACAGCATTGTGAGATTATTAGAGCAGAATAAACAATGATATCAGCTGATAACGGGAAGACAGGAACCCACGAGACCTATTTCAACTTAGTTACTAGAATTTCAGAGTGACTCGCATTACAGCTAGCTATGAATAGGTACGCCTACCTTATTGTGTGCGACCTCTATTAACACACTACTATTAAATTACAGTAATAATTTTGTTATAGGACTAACTAAAGGCTTGGTAATAAAGATTGCCATTCACTGTCACTAGATGATAAAGGTATGTATGTACACTTCTTTATAGTAATCGATAACATCTTTACCACGACGAGTGTGCATTAATTGTCACTAAAGCCATATTTTCTTGGCCTAATATGATTTCGTGCAATACGGATTCACTTCCCCAGCCACGGCCAAGTAAACATCTCCGTGTCTATTTAGACGACCTAAGAATATACATGTCAGAAGAATGCGAACAAAGGAACAGAAGCAAGACATTTCATTCAAAGAAAACGACATCCGCTATCAAGTATACACAGACGACTGTTCCTTTTATTTAATATACGGCACTCTGAACTCGTCGAAGTCAATCGCTGTGATATACAGTACCCAAGTTGTCGATACTTAGGTCTATTTATCTACTTAAAGAGTCGTCTTATTATATAAACTTTTTGGTTACGAACTTTGTTAACAGCGGATAATGACATAACTGTTGTATTATTCTCTATGAGTGTTCTCTAATTTCTCATTAGAGGGTCTTTAAAGGATAGATATATTTAGCCGTAAGTGGCGACGCCACTGTCACCCAGATGCTTTTTAACACATCCATTAAGTTTATAAAAACTAATAACCGCACCAACCGGTTACAAAAACAGAGGTTAATCACACGGAGAGTTCACCACTACATCATAAATATCTCTAGAAAGCCAAGCTCTCAGTCACCTCGCATTCGTGACTCAAAATGAACGAAAGAAACCTGTGTAAAAGAAGCACACCGACAATATAAGTCGGTTAGGTACGTGTTATATTTATGCAAACACCTCAATGACTTTATCAAAAATGTGTACGTAGGTACCAAGGTATATGCATAAAAGTCGCAGCTATTTTGATTTGCATGTAAATTGAATGTACCGTGTACCCTATGGAATAAAAGTTAAATTAAGAATATTCTTAATATTTTCAAAAGAAAGTGGAGTGAACGCTATAGGTAGAAAGAAGATGTAACAGTGTGTTAGCCACTGCTATTATAAAGTATTGTATGACTATATTTGAACTTAACAATAGTATTGCAGAAAATGAAGTCTGTGCGGAACGCACTCTGGAATTGCATTTTCTGCGTTAAGTATTAACTTAACACAGAAAATGCAATATATGTCATAAATATATATATAAATATGTCATCTTAAATATATATTTGTCGCATAATAATTTAATTGCTGCTTCTAATGTGTCTCCAAAACCTGAACCATATGAGTAAAGCCTCTACTTTGCATTTTAATCATGGAATCTTAAGTGGTTAGAGTCAACTTTTTCATAGTTAACGAGTTAACTTTTATTTCGCTCTATAAATTTTAATACTCTACCAGCCAATACTGTATAGGTACAAGAAAACCCGAGTGATTTGATTTGCAACATGTAAAATTTTTCAGTAGCTTTTGTTGGCGATAGTACCACGTTATAAGGACGCTAGAGAAATCCCCCAGAGTAACCGCGTGTTGAATGGAGCATGATTACTCGGCGCGAGCGATCAACCGGAGTTTTCAACTATGCTGCACAATATCTTGGCTATATTAAAGATATTACGTCATAAACGTCATAATAATTTTGTTTCTCATTCGGATTTTTGACTAGCGCTTTCATAAAACTCCGGTAAATTACAGTCTGCTCTTTGTTTGTGTAAATAGAATGAATGCTGGTGGATGTTTCAAACAATTTT
The DNA here is from genome assembly GCA_905340225.1 of Abrostola tripartita. Taxonomy (NCBI): domain Eukaryota; kingdom Metazoa; phylum Arthropoda; class Insecta; order Lepidoptera; family Noctuidae; genus Abrostola; species Abrostola tripartita. Next base: position 8,052,498 of record HG996494.1, read on the forward strand.
ATCTAATATGTGTAAAGGAATTGTACGATTCTAAGATGTTTAAGTTTTAAACACGGTTTACCTATCTGAACAAATAAGAAATATCAGGTAGACTGAGCAGTTCCGTAGTCTCTACCTACCCCTCTAGAAAACAGACGTGACTGTATGTAAGGGCAAGTTAAACCGACTACCATGCAATGTTATAAGGTTGAGTGAAACAAAAGTCGTAGCAAGTGGAAATCCGTCGTCACATCGAAAGGTTTTTTATAATAATTAAATTATGTAAACATTATAATAAATAAAAACTTTCAATTAAGTTTATTGTTTATTAGCACTTAAGTCCGTCATTCGCCCGGAACCCATTATATTTATAACTTTATACAATGCAGTCATATCGATTACCTACAGTATCCCATTTCATTTTAGATTTAAAGCATTAAGAGGCCTCCGCCTTTTGGGACCCATGAAAGCCTCTCAAAAGATCGTATTCCGCCTTGTGGTAAAGCCGTGAGAGCGACATGCTAATACCTAAACTTACTTAGTTCAAATTAACATCAACGATAGGTTTATATCATAATTAGATTCCCGCATCCATTAAAGTGATATAATTTCGTTGAAATTCAACCTTATCATATTTACATATATGTATTTCTTGCTTCCTAATTAGACATTTAATTTCGAAGCTGATAACAGAGACTTGTGCCTCTGAATGAGTTTAGATTTGAATATTAACTTTAGGGTTACGGGTTACCTCCCTTGACTTTTCGTTCTGAATTATGTACATTTTTCCTCGAATACGTCCCTAATAACTAATAGTCCTTTATACAGATTCATAGACGGTATTTTTGGGCGATATCATTAATTTTAATGATCTTTGTATTCTGATTTTAACGAGGAAGAAATATGATACTATATTTGTTTTATTTTTAATACAATAAATTAATCCGCGTAAAAAAGGGTTAATAGTCCCCGAGTTATTACTTTTTAAATAATGAATTCCTCCTCTGTACGAAAAGAGGCCTGCAATGGAACAGTTATGTTTGTTTTTATAACTATGATACATTTTATTACCTCGAAGTAAGTTTAAATTAATTAAATACCGGATAAGTCATACAAATTTTGTTTTATTTTTTTAATTTATTCGGTTAGTAGTAGCTTCTCAGACATTATGAAATATTCCCTGAATGTGCATGACACCGGTAGCTTCGGTGGCATATGTACAAGGGCAAAGAGGTTTATGTCTCTCTTCCATAATTCGCTTTCTCAATACTGAAAGCCGGGCGACCGACTTGCTGGGTCCTATTAGGGATTAACGCGTGGCAAGACGTGATTTAATCCGTCTGATGAAGCCGAGCCGTGGTTTTAAGGTCATTAGTAGTTACTCAGCTCCATTACAAATATGAAAACAAAGATATCCCCGCTATTATATTTGTATATTCTAACATCCATACATATCAATATTTATAACATTTGCAGAGCATGTTAATTTTTTTAGGAAGTATTTCTAGACTTCTGCTTTGGGTGTTTAATTTAGCTTGAAGCAAACTATGTACCTATATAAAATCACATAGAAAAAGGTTTACATTTTATATGTATGCTTTATAATTGTGCTATAGGAATGGTGACGTGTTTATGGCATGTTATGGTAGACCGATGCATATTTCGCACAGGGGGGCTAAAGTTATTAAAATTTTAGTATGTAGTGGCAGGTTGCCAGCCCCTGTCTATTTAGCAAACCATCTCATAACTAATAATGTGAATAGGTATATGTAACAAATTATTATTTTAACCATTTACAATAAGTAATGGCCCTATTTTCAAAGACTATATAGTCGTATTAAAAAAATATAGGAATTTAAAATATATTGTTGCTAGATATTTTGTGGTTGCGTATTTATAGGCTTTATACTATTAAATATTATTTAATATCAACTCATAAACGTATTGTTTATGGCTCTCATCTCAATTATGTGTGTAATTGCTAAATCTGTAATTGAATAATCAGAAATAAGATAGTTCAACACCGCCACTATCACGATTAGATTTTCGAATATTTTAATATGACTTGTATAATCCTAATTGGGTCCTATTAAACCCGTTGTACGAATATTTACATGTAGCATTATTAAACCAATTCTCGTTAGCACAAAATCGTTTACATATGCATAAAATACGCTAAATAGATTATCTGGCTTTCTCAGACGTCTCCATTCGTGGGTTATCAGTAGATACGAGTTGGAACTGAATAGACTGTAATTACGAACGAAACGCTGAAAGTCGAACGGCGCAAATATACTCAGTAAGCGCAGTACGCGGTGCCGACGCGGCGTCGTGAGGCATAAGTTTATAGACACCAGGGGGCTTACCATGAACTTTCAAAATAATTGCCAAGTTCCGGGCAGTTTAACTTTGAAGGATACCCTGACAGGTTTTCTATTTGTACCATGATCATTTCTATCAGAGCTGCAATGCATCGATTTCACATCTGCTGTATTGTCTCTGATCAGCAAAGTCTAATATCTTCATAATATAAACAAACGTTCGGAAAGACTTATCCGCGACGTTACCGGTTTTACGGTTTAAAAAAATCGTATTAAAGTATTTGAATAACATTTTTATTACGATGATAATAATTAAAACCATATGTTTTATTACTAAACATCGCATTAGACATGATTAAGATGCTAGAAACCTTTTCAACACTTAAAACAGATAATTTAGACACTTGATAAAACGATTACTATTTTCGAACGATGACAAGTACGTCAGTTGGTATTGTTTAAAAAATGGAACTACCACAAATTGAGGTGTTTAAATTAGAAACATTATGTTGATTTGTTTCTTAGAATCATAAGATAGCAATAAAAATCACTAATCCGTCATCTCGTTTATAGCGATTGTCATATTATGGCTATTAAGGGTATAAAACCTGAATAGTACGTACACTATTCAATAATATAGCTGATAGAAGTATACCATTTAATAAATAATATTCTGGTCGTGTGGGGTAAAAATAAACACGTAGCATAATGTCACTAGATTTATTTTCGTAATTAACATCTTAATATAACAAATACTCAAGTTTTATTTAATGCCTCAAGATATACGTTTTCTTGATACCAAGCCCAACATTATAAACCACACTACAGCCATCACTACCCATACACCAGCCGATAGTTCTTCTGCCGATCCTCTACAGTAATAGTCACAATAAACGATCTAGTTAGAGCACTGCTATCGTCCAAGAAAATGACGATAGGTTGTTTTCAACTCGTTTAATTTATTTGGTTCAGATCGGTAGCTGATACGACCGTAGGCATGTCATGTACAAATATCGTAGAAATCTTACAGCACAATGGACACCATGGCTTAGTCGAGTACTTGCTAATAACTTTAAGCAAAATACATTAAATAGTATTTAGAAATCCACAACAATTGTCAAAAAAATTGTCAGTTTCAAACTGACATTATTTTCTCATTCCGTTTTACAGTAATTATAACTATGAAGTATGAACTTATGTTTCATTCTTAGATAAAGGAGGTTTTATTAACATGAAGATCTTCAAAATAAACGTAATATTATGTAATTTCATCGTTACACTTTCGTATAATATGCTAGTAGTACTTATACATGAAAAAACATGTATTTTATTTAAAATTTACCAAAACAGGTCAATAAAAGTTAGTTTTTCACACCGGTTTAATCTGACAGCAAAGTAGTTCAATTCTCGATGTTTGTATGTCAAAAATTACTTCATGGTACGGATATTTGCAGGCCAACTACTGTCACGTGATCGCTCGCCGGCTTAGATCACGTGACCGCTGGCTCGCCTGTTGTTTTAAGTGATCATGGTACAAAATAACAGGACAGTTCATTTTTCGTCTAAAACAGTCCTGCTATAAGGGTTCATGGTAAGCCCCCAGTAAACCCGCTATAGAATTAGTCAGCTAACGTGAAACAGACGCGTGCGTTGAGAACGCATTACCACAACATAACGTAATTTAAACCGTGCTCAGTGATACGGTAGCAGTATTTCTAGGGCGAGTAAATTTTAATTGGATGAAATATTAGACGACCTGATTGGGCCAGTGGCTAAGCGATTGGATTGCTGCGCTAAGGGTTGCGGGTTTGATTTCCGTACAGGACAAAAATTTGTGCTATCCTCAAATATTTGTCCCGAGTCTAAGTGGTTGTGTAAGTGATATTACATGTTTGTGCAACGCACCCACGATACAGGAGAAATTCCTAGTGGGGGGCGACGTTTTATAAAAAAAAAGAATATAAAGAATGAAATAATACTATTCCCTTCCTTTGCCGAGAAAATAAGTCGTATGCATGTTATGAATGGCAATAGGCCACTTACATGTGATTACTACTGGATGTAGATAAAAAACAATAATGATTAGCACATACTCACGATCATAGCTCACGTCATTCATTTACTTGCAGTGTCTGTCAGTGCCCTTTGACGACATAACAATTTAACTTACAACACCTCATACTCCTTTACGACGGAAATGAGGTTAACAAATATCATTAATAAACCTGGCACCTGGATTACTGAGGGCTATAAATACGTCCCTGTATTACAGTGACAGAGCCGGCTTAGAGCGTTGTTTCTCCGCTGGCGCATTAAATTTGCTCATTTTTACTCGTGTATGGCAAAGTTGATAGTGTCATGTTTAAATCCAGAATATTCTTGTGTTTGGTTTTTGTTTATTGAATATTTTTTTGGCAAAATTATCACATACATCATTTGTTCTGTTTATGCTGTAAGCTATATTTCAGTAATAACATCAATGCAGGATTGCATATTATGGCATCAAAGTGTTAGGTGAGTTATACGGAAGTGTTAGATTCGATTCCGAGGTTGGAGTTGTGGTCGTCCAACTATTTATCATAACGATTCATATTAACATTTAAATCATTCTTTAATAATAATCCCTTGGATTTGTTTAATACTGACGTAATATTATATGTACCTACAACTTGACAAAATGGCTCTATTTTATCAAGTTTACGAAATAAAAGCGTTTATACGCACGTATTTACAGCCAACTTCACATATTTGCCATTCAGCGGTGCGTATTCGTACGAAATTCTATATTGGCTCAGTAGCTGCCTAAATACTTTTTCAATCCGTATTTTTGTCGTCATATATTTATGTTTAAATTAGGACAATTTACAACATTATAATTATATTACATGCATCGTGTGTGCCAGCATAGTATTGTTTCAATATTGTTATCAAAATTCTACATGTTTTATATTATTTATTTTAAGCAATTAGGAATTATAACATTAAAGTAATAAAAAAATTATAAATATATTTATTTTTACTATTTTATTAGATATATTTAGTTGTAACTTTTGTAGTTTCCTTGTACGCCTCATGTTTCCAAACATTTTATGTTGAATGTTTTATTTACATTTTTATTATTTGTTTAGGTTAAGTTATAATATTGCTACACCGCACACTACCCTAGCCTTTTAGAACATACAACTCTGTCCACCCTTAGGTTGTCTGTAAGAGATTGCTTAGCGTGATAAGACCGCCCATTGTACATTTGCCTGTGACTGTATTTATGTTTATTTTTGGTGTACAATAATGAGTTATCTATCTAACTTAAGGTTAGGCACCATATTTATGTGACGTAATTACAAACCCTGCCTGTAACTCCCTTGTCTAACCTCCATATACATGCTTTATTAAAAATAGATATCTATTTTTGTTGACGCGTATCACTTGACCACTGAGCGGATTGATATGTGTCACATTACTAGGGGGTACAAGAGAACTGCATCGCGAGAACTATTACTGTGCTACATCAAGGCAATACAATGAATAGCTTATGTTGATACTAATAAAGTTATTGCAGGTCTTGGCACTAGGACAGGACAATGTCGACGTACAAGCATTGAATCCACGAAGTAAGTAATTCTTATCTTCTTTTAGTTTAATTTGTAATCGATTGTAAATTAAATCGCATGTGTTATGTATATAACAGCACACAGCTGGTATTATAAACAAAATCGAAATAAAGAAACTTTCCACTTGAACCTATGACTTACCACTGATTAAAAAATAAATTGTTTAGTTCAATAACAGGCGCTCGATTACATACCCCTCGGATATCGGAAAATCTTACACCGTTAACATTTGCAACTACCGACAACTAAATAGAACTCATTAAAATTCGCCTTGTAATACTAGAAACCTAAGATTAAGAAGGCGCACCAAAAATTCCTTTACTTCATTATCTCTAAGTTGTCAAGATCATATCTCACATTGTTCTTGTCTCCACAAAAGAAAGATTAACAAAAGGTTTCGAATGAGATTTTAATATAATCATTCATTTTAATCTGCGTAGAAAGATGAATGTCCACGAAGGCCTTTGAATAACTTAATTGAAAAGTTTTACAACGAAATTAGACACTAATAAGAGAGAGGAGTAATCTTAGTTAAGACTATAAGAACTCGTTGTTTTAATGTCTATAATTGGCCTCCATTAACTCTGCGAAAATGTTCACGTTAATGCTACGTCAAGGTCTTGCTACGAGATACAAGCTACGAGCTACGGTTTTACGTCCTAATGGCCACTTTAAGCGCTATGGAAAATGCATTATCTGCTACACAATAATTCTTCTATCGCTCGTAGACGTGCACGATTCGCATAAGTTTCTTTGTTTGTGTTATTATAACTTGTATACGTACAGCTGCTAGTTGTGTATTAGTAGCGTTGTCGACGAAGGTAATCGAAAACAAGCATGACTACCGTCAAGAGAAAAGTTGCATTGTGTGTGGAGCAAATAATTTCAGTCTAAAAAACTCAGCAGCAAAAATACTACTACTGAGCTGTTTACAGATTTTGTTGGATAAATACTGGCAGTTTAATAATATACATCACAGATATACTGTTTGTGACCTTAATGGCAGCGTTAAAATGACCTACTTATAGCAGATTGGAAAAATCATGTTCTAGTAACCTTGTTTTTAAATTAAGTACTGTTCCCTAATTTTTTATTAAGTTCAAACAGATTTCACTTGATTTTCTCGTTCATATTTTGAGTTTTCCTCCGAATTTCTATCTAGCCAAGTATTACGCGATCACGTTTTCATCAACGTGACATGGTAAACGTATTTATGTTTGTATAAGTGCCTCTAGACCTTTTCGAGTAGGTCACTCGGTACTTAAAGCAATTCGAAACTTTGTAAGGTATTTAATACTTGGTAACTAACTGGACACGGAATTGACCACGCTTCTGTAGTTAGCCAGTTGTTTATCAATTTTCCATAATTTGCTTACAAATAGTTGTGATTTATGATTGTTGTCTTAATGTTTGAGAGAGGGATTTTTTTGAACGCGAAATTTTTTAATACATCCTTAAAATGTTTATTCAACTTAAACAGATTATAAGTCTCTGAAAACATATCAATAATAACAGAGGAAGTCAAAGTGTTAAAAGGCAGGGATGTTATAGTGCTCCGTAACCATAACCGATACTATCGGATAACCGAAATAAATATCTATCCGTAACCGTAACCGAATCCAATATAAATGTTTCGAATATTTTCGGATAGGGGCGGAAACTAAATGAAACATGACTGATTGTAGTACCAAATAATAACCCAGAAAAAAGTCAAATATGTGTAGAAAGGCATTTGCCCACCAGTGATAAATAAACTAGGTTAGACGTTTAACACCTCAGTCTGCCCGTGACCATGAATGCTGTAAAGGATTCTAAACGTCGGGACTAAAAAACAAAAATAAAAACCGCGATAAAATCCGTAAAAATAGTTTTATTTCAATAAACTAGGGTATTTAAATAAATGTGTAAAAACGGCTAATGTGAAATTCATTTCAGAATTTCATCTGTAACCATATCTGAAACCGTCCATATCCAGATCCGAAACATATCCATAACATCCTTGTTGAAAAGCATACGAACATCTGTCTTGTTCCATAAAAAGTACCGTTTGGTATCCTTCTATATAGGTCTGGAGTCTTATCTGTTCAATAAACTAAATTATCACAATGTTCTCCTGCATGGAGAGTCGCATCGTGTTGTATCAGGGTATAATTCGTTCCCGTATTCCGTCCTAAAAATTACATATAACTATGTCGAAGCGTTAGATTTTTAAATAAACATTATATTTATCCAGTCTTTTATCGTCTCTTTCTTCGATTTTCAGTCCGCGAGCAATAACAATTTTAGGTACCTACATTCCGAATCTAAAATGGGTAGCTTTAACTATGTTATACTCATAATTTGTCGTATAGCTTGGTAATAATAGAAAAATGCTGGTTTCGTAACACCTTAGATAATATAACCAATATAAATGTGTGTCGTCACACACATTTATATTGGAAGCTGAAAAGCGGGAGCAATTCACGAAGAAAACTTGTAATCCGAAGTCTGTAAAAAATAAATACATAGTTGATGATGTTTTCCAGCGAACAATGCAGGATATAATCAAGGCTTCAAGTATATTCGTCCTGCATTCCTCGGGTTTAATATGACATTATTACGGTTTCCGTACAGAATAGTAGAGGTGATAAATTCAATAAAATCTATTACTGTCTAATGTCTATAACTATTTGAAAAGTGATGCGTTAGCACCTATACAGTATACATATAGCGTGTGTACTTACCCATGTCGTCGATGAGAGGCGCCATCCGCAGCGTGACGCCGACTAGCAAGAGACAGAGGAAGAGCAAGAGACACGCCGTCACCATGATGGTGTAGCGAGCGCGGCGGGGCAGCTCGTCCGGGTCCAACACCTAGAAACATATGGTAGTTTAGTTCGAAGTCAAAGAGTCAGGTTTTGGAGAAGGGTCACGTTAGGAGCACCCTTAACCTTCGACCTCGTGACATTTATAAAAATTTAGCGGAACTGTTTAAATGTCGGCCTTAATTGGATTTAAATGCATGATATGTTTCACAAAGAAAAATTGTATATTTATTTATTTGAGATTTATAAAACTATTACAGACACTCCAACGCGATGTTATAAAATAAACTAGGTTCTTATAAATAATAAACTATACAAAACATAAACACAAAATTAATAAAACAAAAACTTAAATTATTAGATCGCAGTGGTCTACTCCGAAACAAGAATAAAAACACATATTTGTAAACACCATTAAGCGCAGCGCCATCTTTCCTCCAATGAATGAAACTTCGCGCATATAGTTGCGCCCTCTACTTTCTTACCACTGTCACCCTACTCCTTATTTATGTAACCGCCATCTAGCGGGTGGTAACTAAGTTATAATCACGCCTTGGCTTCCGTGACGGAATTAAAAATAGGTTAGCGACTATAGATGTCTCTACTAATACAAACAAAAAGGCGAAAGAGTTGGCGCAAAAGTTAAGCATGTTGGAAATGTAAGAATTTTATTTAAAATAGCTATGTTAACACTTAGTTTATAAATTATAACACGGCAACAATAAATCACATTAGGTACCTAAGTAACTGTACAGTACAGTAACATTTGTTTTAAGGGGACACATACACTCGTCATATTTATAGCCAATAAAATTGGCTATAAACGGATAGAAACTTAACATTTTGACTGCCTTCTAAGCAAACACCATAGTTAAACCATCCTAGTGTAATATCGGTACATTTGACAAGGAACAAGTTTAGCTAATCTAGCAGTGCTCTTGTAACTTACATGTATAACTTTGGCTTGTTCGTCAATAGCTGACACAAGCAATGTGCGGTGTTTCTTCGGCTTCTGATTGTGATCGTGTGGACTGCGCCTCCGTCGACGACGACGCCTCTCCAGTTCCAACTGCTCGGAACACTGCATTTCCCTGGTAAGAGAATGAATTACATTTGATGTTATTAGATTTTTTTGTTAGGTCTTCTACAGGCATGCCTCGGGCGTCTTTACCTGCGTTACCGGACTTTTTGGCGAGACGCAAGAACCTCCAGCCAAGAAAATATTTGCCATGGAAATTTTATTTAAATACGAACAAAAGCTGTGATTTTCTTTTCCAATACGTTAAAAATAATTAAATACGCTAATTATCTTTAATCAACTATAACATATTGGCACCATACAAAGTCTTTTTTAACTTAATTTTACTTTCTTTTTACCCAAGTTCCAAGTCCCAAGTTTTAACTATTCAAAATACCATACTGGGTACACAGCTTGCGTATAACTTGATACCCTAGCTTAAAACAGTTCAAGGAATAGTTTTAACGACTTGCGTAAGTTAATAAAATCTTTTGATAGTTTACGAGTATGTTCCTCTGTTAGTTTGACTTGTTAACTAGGCGCCACACATCATAAACTAGACGAATACTTAGCGCTTTGAGCGTCGTAACTCATGCATCACATATGTAGTTCCAATGTTATGATCTGCCCCCTTACCATGAAGTCTTACATTTTCCGTTGTGGAAGCTAGACGCCGCTAAATGCAATGTAGTGTGGCGTTCATAGTAAAGGTGCTTTACGTAAATAACACTGGTTTATATTTCTCACGTGATTATGGTACTAAAAAAAACCGTCCATACTGGCTCTATTCTCCAAGGTCTCTTCCCCCTATTACATGGCACATGTTGCAGTGTTCGGCAGGATAAAGAACCGTAAGGCGCCCTATGAACGATCAAAACGTTTGTCAAATTTTACGTGTTTTTTAAATAATTTGATAGTATTGTTTTTAGGGTTTGTCAAACGGTCTACGTGTTTGACATGTTTGAGGAAAAACTGGGTTGATGACGTATTTGAACGTTAACCGCGGTAAAACTCAAACAAGTTCTCAGTCGTTGTTTTGGCACAATGAAGGATTATGCCTGGTGGCTAAGACAGCAACATGGACAATAATGGTGGAATTACACTAAAATAATGTACATTCATATATATTTGTCAAACTAATTTCATCGATTACAGGGCGCTTAACAGATATGTAGGTATATAGTATATTATAGTATTTGCATTTTGTTCTACGTAGAAAACAATCTTGACCAACCATCATCTTGAACTTAAATATCGAACAAAGAACTTAAATACAGATGTAGCTAATTAAATAAATCGTTTGCGTATTTCGTTTGTTCATTAAACAAAAGAAAAATGCAAACACACAGAAACACCTGAACAGATTAACAATAAACCAGATAGTACCTATGTCGTGTTTGTAGCTTAAGTTTCTTGCGTTTGTGTCTGGCGATCTCATGCTCACACCAATGCGTTGGCAGCTCCTCTCCGGGACTGCCGATCATTGACGCTTCCTCTGAAATACAATAAGAAAACAATGTTTACAATTTGTAAACTAGCTTAAGGCAGTAAGGTAATATTTAAATCAATACCTACATGATTAAAAGTTTGACAGCATGATATGAGCATTTTAGTCGACACGAAAAAGTAGTACACTAGGCAGATGACTCATAGATTTTGTTATTCTACGTCATCCATTTTCCAAATAATACTGACCGTCGGGAACGGGGTCTCGCAGCAGCAGCAGCAGCGGGTGCGTGCGCGCGCGCCGCCGCGACTGCTCGGCGTGCAGCGCGCGTGCCTTGCGCTCCACCAACGCAACCAGCACCGCCTCCAGCCGCGCCGCGCCGCTCTCCTCCGTCCATACTGCTTTGTCGACCGTCTGGAAACGAAACCATCACCGTTTTTAATGCGTTTTACGAGACATTTATTGCTATTAGTTATTAAAAACAACATTTGTTTTCAATGATAGTGTGGTGAGGAAAGAATCTATAAATGTATAACATGGGGACAAGCCTATTGCCATTCATCAGCCGGAAGACGTCCACTGTTGAACAAAGGCCTCCTCCTTACAACGCCACAATGAACGACAAGTTCCATTTGCATCCCCCGGTTGCCCGCAATTCTGACGATATCGTCGGTCCACCTGGTGGGACCAGGGGTCCACCTATTTCCATTCACTGCGTACAAATCCAAAATCTGTGCTGCTACTGAGAATTACCTAATGGCAAACCCCAATAACACTTTGCCTGACCCTAAAGTCGAACTTCGAACCTCACGCTCAGCAGTCGCACTTGGCATCACATGGAGGCAGTCTCAATTAATATTTATGGGTAGGTAATAGGTGATTGAAAACGTGTTTGTTTATAATGTTGGTGTGGTTAGGAGTAATGGCAAGTCGGTTTAAAGAATCTATATACATACATATAGGATAGTCGCAGTCGTGTTAAACAGACTTTGCCCCTGAGTTACAGCCTACACGTATCACTTATCAGTATTACATGGTATTACTAAGTTATTTCTGGGCACAGGGTAAAAGTGGGTTGCAGTATTCAACTTTAAAAAGCGTTCCCTCGCTTGTACGGAAGGTAATCATTACGCCAATCATTGTTCCTTTAAAAGCAGCTTTTTGTTTACGACAGAGATTTATGCTTGGTAGAATCGAACATTTGTTCGTTAAAGCTGTGTTTCTGATATTTTAGTCATTTTTATTATTCTCATGCTTACCCTTACTGCCAAGATATAGTCCTTGTTTGATGAGAAACATAATTTAGAATGGTCGTAGATATTAATTAGGTTGTAAAAAGTTTCAGTTGTCAGTGCGAAACACTTTTTATTTCGATTATGTAAAGCATAACTTGTAAATGCCGATGTCTTCATATTAATATACCTGTATCAAATCTTAATATTTTATTAGGTTCTGTCCTACAATAAATATTCTCAAGCATCTTAATAAGATGGTGCAATTTAAGATAAGATCTCGTAATAGCAACCATTATAGTATATCTTCTTTAACCAAAAGCTGTTCATGAGGGGGAAATGGAAGTTTAATTTCAAAGTTATGTTATGGTCTTAATCTTCAAGGCAAATGACCTAATTACAGGAGGTAGGTACCCGCTACTTTCGTATTTATTTTGTTTTGTTTTTTAAATACCTACTATAAAACATTTCATTTTAAATTATACCTACCGTGATTTACTAACATCACCAAAATCTACCTTTAGGTGAAAATAATTTTTATTTTTCATCAGTGAAAAAACTTCATTCATGCCCTATGGTCGAATTTAAAGTCTAGATACATACACATAATTTCACAAAAACCAAACATGAGAAATTACCTTACAAATGTTATTATTAAAATGTATTACAAAGATACTCTACATTACAGTGGATATTATTCCCTTAACAATTCCCGAGAAAATTACCATTTCCTTTTTTTAAGTGAAATGACGGAGGAAATGTGAATAGTATATGGAGATACAACATGTTCTGTTAATAAATAATAACTCTTCCAAAATAGACGTACCATTTTGATGCGATACTTCAAACGCAGTGCAATTAGATCAGGGTTAAGTACTACGAACACGAGCATGTTTGCGTACTAATAATAAATAGCTCGAAGGGGAATTGAGTAGTTTCTGATATTTACAAATACATGTAGATGCCAACTCCTCTTCCTAATGGCAACTTTACTTCCATGATCAATGTAGCGAATACTAAATTACTGATAGTCAATATCTAAACTTCCCTTATCATGTCTGCGTCTCACCTTCGACGATCGAAGAAAGAAATCAAGATTGTTTAACTGAGGCTCAAATTGTTTTGAGACAGATAAATGCGCCATGATATGGACTTAAGCATGAGCGGCTACACATAAAAGTCTTCTCCAGACTTATGATAATACAGATATTATGATTTTATGTCCGCAGAGGTAGTATGTATGTGTCTTATTAATATGCAATATCTGCGTTAACTCATTATCAACCTCTCCTCTCCCTAATTAGTCTGGGTCGACGTCGACTCTAATTACAAGCGGCTACATGTCCGTTTATTTACACGGAGTGACATCCACTTGTAAATTACAAGGCGACATACACAAGGTACTCACTTTGTGAAAATGTAAATTATTTATGAACTATCTTTTAACCGTGGTGTCACTGCCGCAATATAATACTTATTTATAAATAAACGTCATTCAACGACCTTCAAAATGGATTGACATAATACATATTTCTGAATTGGGGTTATTTATTTTTATTATTGCTTCGAGTCAAACGTTACTTCAAAGTGGAAAGTTGAAGGGAAGCCATCCGTATTGCTATTTGATGTTTTTGTTGGATGTTTGTGTTTTTGACAGGTTATCAGGTTATCGTTACAACATGTTTTCAGAGTATTTTAAGTAATACGGAAAGACTTGTTCGCTAAAAAAATTATAAGCAACTACATAGCCATGCTCAGGGAATAAAAAACATTTAAATTCACAAGTTATGGCTAAAACCTTTTTAAGATTTGATTAAATTCTTCAATTACAGCTTTTATGGACGTTTGGTTAAGAAAGGGCCGCCCACGTCCCATGTTCAAGGCTCTCAATGCCTTGGGCGTGACTTCATTACGATATTTGCAAACCTTATTAAAACTCATCTCTTCCATATCTATTAATGATGTTTGATTTAAATTTTCATTACAAATTCTATTTCTTTATTGTGTCTTACTTATGTAATCAAAATTTGAATTAAGTCTTGAAAGCTTATGACATTGACGTAAAGCAATATATAACAGAAAAATACGTTTCGGAATTTAAAGGTAACGATTTTCTCAAAAAATATTAATCTGCGATATTTTAATCCATTTTACTAAATATGACTTTTGGTGCCATTTTAGCATGTTGCCCATGCTAAGCTTGAATCTAAATTGATAAAGGAAATTTTGAAAAATGATGGACACGAGCGGTATTCGAACACGGTTGCTCAGTTGGTTAGAGCAGCGCCACGGATCGGCGAAGGTCGCGGGTTCGAATCCCGCTCGTGTTCATCATTTTTCAAAATTTCCTTTATCCATTTTACTAAAGTTTATTTAAATAAAAAAGTTAGTGCTTTAATACTCCTTCATTAGTATTCTAGCAGCGAATAGTTTTTCGAATTCTGTTTTCATTTTCAGATTCAGGTACGTAATACAGATAGACGGGTCCTAATACAGTTAACTCATTTACTTACCCTCCCCTATTGGGAATACTCGAACAAGTACAGTTGCGAAAATTGCGTGCCAAGTATGTGCGTGATTCCTTTCTAACTCGAAACGGTAACTTTATATTGATGTCGCACCTGTGACTCGTCTTTGATTCTATTACAGCCACAGTCGTAACTTGCCTGTTATACGGACATTCTTATTTCGCCAGATTGAAGTTATCTTTCCGAGACGTTTTCAGATATGCGAATAAATAAAGAGCAAACTAGTCAAAATAGTAATATTGAAGCTGCCTTGTTGGTCTAGCGACTTCTTCGTTAGGCTAATAGTCGCAAAGCGTGACTGCTGAGCGTGAGGTCCTGGGTTCGATTCCCAGGTCGGGCAAAGTGTTATTGGATTTTCCTATCAGGTACTTCTCAAAAACAACACGACTGCGACATCGCTTGTTACAAACTTTAGTCCGGTCACCTTAGAATGTGCGTATGTAACAGGCAAGTCACTACTGTAGCTGATAAAGAAACAATGACAAGTCACAATTCCGGCAATCAATATAAAATGATACTTAAGTTCATTTTGTACAATTACAAATAGGTTACTCACATCGGTCGACGGCTGTCGCATGGTGAGCGCGCGGCCGACCCGTGCGGCCGATCATCGCCTCGCGCCCGACGCTACCCAGCGCCTCTCCACGCCTGAACAATCAATAACAACCAATTAATTAACACGGTCCGATCAAATTTAATAAAAACATTGTTTTGTATCTAATTCAGGTATCATACTGAAGAGAATCGAACCTTGCCTACGTATTTTCACACGCTTTTATTAGTTTTACTTAAACCAACTACATCAAATTCTTGAAGGACTGAACCTTTGTTTTTTGTAATTATGTAGTTTGGATAGCGACTCGGTATCATGGAGCTGATAATAATGAAAGCAGGAGGTGGTTATGGAACTCTTCAGTGGCTAATTTAAGTACCATACTCGAGCTATCCCTGTGCTCATATGATTCGTTTTAACAAGTCCATTTGATAGGACCTGATGATGCAGCTAGAAAAGTGTTATTTAGTTTTTGTTTAAAGAATGTATAATTAATGTGAACACATTTCTCTTTTTGTTCTGCGAATCTAGGATTTACTTTATACCACTACAGAAATTAATTAACTTTTGCATAACAGTTAAAAACATCATCATAAAACATGTAGGTATTTAAACTGAATTATTAAGTAGGTTTACCTATAACTAGATTTAAAAGATCCATTAGAGTTGATTAATCTCAATTTAATTATTCTACAGCAAGTTGCTTAAAATTGACTTATTACGTTACAGCTATTTCAATGCCAATTATCAGGTATTTTTACATAGCGTGGAGGCATTCTACGATTTTTAATGAGAATAGTCACCGTCGAAATTTTTGCGTCAAGATTAAATAGGTTAATAGAATTATAAGAGCGCGGGTAATAATAAGTTATAAGAATTAAAGCTACAAAGAATAATAGGCACTGTGGGGCATTATACCGTGATCTAAGTTAATAAGTCAATTTATTTTCAACTTAAGTAATGTTACTTAGCTCAGCAGTAGCACAAAGAACAGGCTAATTTAAAAAATGTTGAGTGGCATTTCCTTCAAAATGAAATTTATTTATTATATATTTATTTATTATTATAAAGTCTTTATTTATTATACCACTATAATAAATAAAGACTTTATAATAATAAAATTGGCCACCCAATCTAAGCAATATATTATATAGCTACTCGTATTTACTGAAAAAAGGATGTTTCTGTCTAATTATTGAAACAACCCGAGGCACTCGTAGCAATTTATTGTCCCCATCTCTGTCGAGTAGGCTATCGTTTAAAAGGAATCATTCTCTACATTACAAAACACGGCTTTTTTATTTCCTTCCTGCCAACGTTTAAAAGTAATAAACAAAAAAGCACGAAGAAAATGAAAGATACTGCAATGAAAATAGATAACAGATAAATTTAAAAGAATTTGTTTTTTAGAATTGTATTTCTGTCAGCAAATGGTCTGCTGTCTGTTAGAAAAAGTCCTTTTTATGTCATGTTTTTGTCGGAACATAACCCAAGCTCATTTTTGACCAAGTTTAATGTTCCGATATTTTCCTACGATGTTTTGAAATCAACAGGAAATAACAAAGCAGCCTTTTTGTACGAGTTCTGTACGTGACGGCTTTATCCGTCATGTTTCACACGAGTTTGAATTTGTTAACAAGAAAATCTACAGTTCTAATCTCTATCTTGGAAATAAATGTTCAAGAAAATCGCCAAATAAAAATCAAAGGTAAACCGTTTGTAAAGAAAACAATGGAATACTGGACTATTACTTTTTTAAGTCTTTTAACACATCAATTTAGCCTTTAACGTCGCCTGCCCCCAGCTAGGCTGAATAATTGAATTCTTTGCACAGCTGTCCAAATGGGGGGTGAACGTCTACTGAAAAGTCGCAACCTCTAATC
Source organism: Abrostola tripartita (assembly GCA_905340225.1). Taxonomy (NCBI): domain Eukaryota; kingdom Metazoa; phylum Arthropoda; class Insecta; order Lepidoptera; family Noctuidae; genus Abrostola; species Abrostola tripartita. Next base: position 8,069,874 of record HG996494.1, read on the forward strand.
ATAACAAAGCAACTGAGACGAGTCAAATGAGTTTCTGTGTTTTAAGTTTGATTAGAAAAATAGTAGGTACTAGGTACTAGCTACTATTCGAATGACTATTACGGACGTATGAACAAAGTATTAAATTATCTTTAATTCAAGAGATATCAAGAGCTCATTATTAACTGTTTTAATGTTCTAAGTTCTAAAATAATCATAAAGCACCATTATCACATAGTTAAAAAAAATATTTACTCCAAAAACCCATTCTTCAATCGTTTTCCTTCTCCATTTAATAGTTGTTTTGCCAGTATTTACTGACAATGCAACCGATACACAACCAATAACTAAATAAATATTTTCATAGCATACAGATGAATGCTGTGCAAATGTTAAAGCCGTGCAGAATCGATCCTGCATCCCTCAGCGCATACCAAGCTCGGCCATAGTACAGACAGACAGTGAAATGAAATTCCTTCTTTAAAATAATCATGAATTCTCTCCTTTCGTCGGTTCACTTTATCTTATTTTACGAAGATTTTACAAAGCGTGTAATGACGTAGGCTAAGCATGTAGGTTTATGACGAAAAAACAACACTTGACTTATTTTTTAAGGCGCCCAGATTTTATATTTTTATTGAATGATTAAAAACCTGTGACCAGGAAAACACAAAAGTCGAATAACAAAATACTTATATTATCTGTCCTTAGTTGAATCTCAATAAAAAAAATACATTATGTATTGGGCATAAACAATGCCATCGCTTAGCAACACTTCTACATTGTGAAACTTAACCCTCGGAGAAATTGCCCAATTAGAGAGGTGAGTACTAGGCACATGTTGAAATAAAAACCGGCGTGTTTTTCCTTTTGTATGCCTCCCACCGAACGTACCTTTCAACCACCCCCTGTATATGGTCCGGCGAATTTTGTACATGCTGCATATGGTAAGTTGCATGTATACGGAGTATGCTCTTAACCGAAGTTGTACCTATGGTACCTCAAACTTGCGGTTTGTATGAAGCTTATTAGTTGGCGACTTGATGGAACAAGCATTTATCACTCGGAGCCAACTTTTTTATTGGTTAGCAATCTTCTTGATGAGGTTTTTCTTGTTATTCATGAAACCAGCTGTATGTCATATCTCTATTACATAGTGATTTTTCTTGTTCGGTTAAGTTGTCCTGACTTCACCCAAGCCAGACTTCTTCGCAGGGATTAAACTATGTTATTTTTGGTTATTGTCTCATTACATTTGATATCAGTCAAATCATTATTCTTCTACTATAATAACTTTCGTGAGTGTTATCCATAGTATTTACTATATACGCCGGTTATACTCACGAGTGTATTTGGGAATGCCCGAAGAGTTTACGCGGCAGAGTCGCGAGCCGCGTAACCAGCTCATAAATAAGGGCTCCGTTCGAGTTCGAAACTAGTCGGGCATTCCCGAATACACACGTGAGTATAACCAGCGTATATAGTAAATAATCTTTAGTCTTATTAAAGCTCTTTTTGACCAAAGTTGTTAAGTAGACAAAAACGTTTTGAAATAGCAGTAAAAAGACTTTAAACCAAAGGAATCGTTAACGGTGTTTGATTGAATATTCTAACTTTGATAAAACTTCCATTGGTTACTTTAAAGGAAAAGCTTTTAACTTTTACTGAGCGAGCAAAAGTACCTAGTGCGACGCAGCAAACGCTGGCGACATAAAATAATCTAGTTTATCGCCTGGAACTGAAAGTGAGTTTGACCATTCCCTCATACATTGGGACCCACATATTTCTTAATGCTTCATTTCCGATTCAGGGCTAAATTATTTTAAGTAGTCTAGAAAATAATATCTGGCCACTACGGATGAGTGTATAGTACAGTACAGTATTTTAATAGAAAAGCATAGGTTTTGGAGAACGTATCATTAATCGTTATTTCCGGAACGCGATCTGATCACATAGTACGAACTAATCTTGATAACAATTGTGCGTGGATCGGAATTACCGAGCATTGTGAGGCGTGATTGAAATCCCCTATCTGGTCTCCCCAGCCTGACGTTCGTTTTGTTCGAATCCGAGTCTGTATTAAGGACTGGCCTCAGATTCTCTTGGGTTTATCCGGCAATCACATACTTTAGTGACTATATCTTAATGACTTAAGAAATTGATTTGTTCCAAAGTATTCGTAAAATAAATAAAACGTAAGTTCTAAATATAATGTGACCTTAGCTTATAACAAGAAAATGCTGTTACAAATTGATTACTTACAAATACCTGACATTTGAAACTTTTCAACAAACTTTTTAATCAAAAGCCCTTTCGGCTTTTGGTCTGAAGTTGAATTACACAAAACAACATTTACGGAATCAATTTAAACAAATTAATCTCACTGTAAACATTGTATTTAATGCCTGTATTCCGCAAATGTTTGGGTTACCAACGTTATACCACCTACATTTGGCTAATGACGGTACTGAATCCCATGTAATGGTGGACAAATGGATTGCTATTGGTTTATTATATTACCAGCTAATAACTCTTCCAGTGCTAGGCAAAGGATTTGTTTAATTTAGAGAATGCACCAACAAACTAGTCGATCAACAGGGTCATTCTCCGCGAGTTGGGAATCTTAAAACATTAGTTCAAGGCTTCATCACGATGAACCCGCCACTACTACCTAATGGTAGAACTGTTTATCTTTATCCGGAGCATATATTCCTACTTTTCTATTTATCATAAATCCCATGTAGCAAACCTGATACCATACATGAAGCCCACATCGGGTTTGTTGCTTTTTGGGATTCGATTTTACCGCAAAGCATGGGAATTAAAATCCAACCCTCCATGAAATTCCATAACGAAGGCATGCAAATCATAAACCTTGTTTTAATAAACGAATTTAAATATTTGGTGTTATTTTAGCTATGGATTCAAAACTGCGTGCATAACATGTAAAACGATTGTTACTGAACCACGCAGCACATTTAACTTTGACGTAAAACGGTACATCAAAACAAAGTCAGCAACTAGTTTTTTGTTAAACACATTGCCTCACTCCGTGCAACGAATTGTGCCGCATTGTGTCCAAAACAGGAGCGCGGTGGCATTGCGGTTTTATCCATTATGCAAACACCAGGCCATCCTAGCGTGAGATTCATTTGCATGAAAATTTTAAAAAAAAATTATAACCTCCTTCAAAAAACTCAAAAGTGAAAAATAATATTTTATCACTTCACTTTACATAAGCGAAGTGGAAGTCGGCGCCAAATCCTATGCGTTCGCTTAGTTTATAGTGTTAGCTTTTAAACTATGAACCACGCACGTATGGCAGCATTCTCATAAGTACTATTTTTCTGAATCGCTTAATGGATGTTGGGATTTGGCACCGACTTCTACTTCGCTTATGTAAAGTGAAGTGATAAAATATTATTTTTCACTTTTGAGTTTTTTGAAGGAGGTTATAATTTTTTTTTTAAATTTTTTATTTCACGATTTTTTGGCTTTAGATTCTGCTAATGTGGTTTTGCTATTTGTATGACCATTTAAGCGATTTAAATTTTGTTTTGTGAATTGGGTATTTAGTGAAATATAATAAACCACACGACGATAGATCGTTGCAGGAAATGAAAAGACTACGAAATCTGTCTTCCGATAATGAAGGTAGATAAGTAAGTCAGTAGTACATAAGTAAGTCATAATAAACCTTTTATTTACGAGGCAAAATTATCCAATGAGTCCTCCCACCCTGGGTGGAGGGACTGTCAGACTTGTACTGACAGTCATACTACTGTCATACTCATCCACAGTGTTCCTTCAATAGCCCTTTACGTTCCAGGGTCACGGTTACCCAGGGACAGTACCGCGATCACGGATCAGCTTACGTAATTAGGACGCATGAAATTTGAAGAGTTTTGTTCTTATAACCGAATATCTCATCAGAACAAACATCTAATTATTTTTCAGTATTGCGTTTTTTTGTAAAACGTTGTAAGTGACCTTGAACATTTTTTTTATAACCTTTGTAGTGAGTACAGGCGTGATATTATGTTGTGTGATGGCGTAAACAATACTTAGATATGCTATAGCAACAATCGCGGTTAATCTGCTGTTATTTATTGAAGAGTTCCCCCGATTTCTACAAGATCCCATCATCAGGTATTGAAATGGTGACAATGGGACCACACGGGAAGCACCAGCTTTCAAATAAAAAAAGAATCATGAAAATCGGTTCACCCAGTCGCAAGTTATGAGTGAACAAACATAAAAAAAAAAAAAAAAAAAAATACAGTCGAATTGATAACCTCCTCCTTTTTTTGAAGTCGGTTAAAAATTAGCCAACGCCGATATCTGTAACCACCTGTGCTAAAGCGGGCTTAATAAAAACCTTAAATGTAAAAAAACCAAATGAATGTATTATTTTAAATGTAATTATTCCATTTACACATTTGCGGCCGAGTAGATTTTTTTACAATGTTCTAAGATGTAGCTTTTCGGTTGCCATGGCTATTGTCACGATAGAACAATGTAGTCACCTTGATATTATCGGTAATGGACAGGTAATGGAAGCAATGTGACCGTCAAACGACGTTTTATACGTGATGTATGTTTCGTGTTATTCGATTAAGTAATAAGTGCCCGTAACCCGTACATCGTGACAGACCGGTTTCGATTTTCGATCCATTTCAACTAGTACCTAGTGTATGGATCCTAAGTAATCCATCTGTAGTAAGCAGTATGTGTTTATTACTTGAAGTTTTGCATATCCACCCCTAATTTAAACTATATAATCTCATAACACTCGTAGAATCCAAATAAGGATCACAACAGTTTGAACTTATACATGCAAAACTATAACCGAGCTAATAAACGACTAGATTTCAAATTGTTTCTGGTGCAGCTTATTCTAGATTATTCCACATCCAAATGGCTGGAGTCCAAATGGCGGTGGTATTAAGTTATTTACTGAGTAATTTCTAGTTCGGAAGTAAATAGTATAACACATTATTACCAAAAGGACGACCATAACGTCATCGTTCATAACATAACATCCTCCATGTATTCCCGCGAATAGAACACACGACCCTCACACCCAGCGGTCGCGTTTGCGTCCATTAGACCAACGCCAACGCAACGGGGCAAATCGACATTTGTTAAAGTATTATCATTACAATAACCATGGTTGTTCCAGAAGGATTCTTAATATTCCTATGTTGAACCGAAACCCTAGAAAGTTTATGTTCAAATATTAATTGACAATGTGTGGTAAACACACGATATAAAGTCAATCAAACATTTTGTTAAAATCACTCGCTGTGTTAATAATGGTAATCCAGAACGCGTGTAACCTTTTCACAACGATTGAACAAAAAGCACATAAATATCTAAACGTGAAATATTAGTGGGATATCGCTTTGCAACTTCGCGCAGAATCATAAACAGATTGTGTAATCATGTTTGCAGCAGATTCACGAACTCGTATCAAATGTACAAAGTTAGACTCTCCAAGCCTAATATATTATTTGTTACGTGGGATCGGTGCCAATTCTTATTCGCAATATATGGTGCATGCCACAGGTTTTAATAAAATGTGATTAATATTATAATGTATAGTTTTCGCTTGCTTTTACGAATAGAATGAAACGAGAAGAAGGGTATACTTTAAACACAATATTGCATACCACTAGATTGGTACTTATGCTTACATTGCAAGCGGCAGAATATAGGTACTGTACGCATACGGCCGATCAATACATTTGATTAATATTGACTTCAAAGATATTCAATCAAAACATATTATGTAAAGACTGAGTACGTTTTTAAATAATATCCGTTTATGTTTGTATTCTACTACTACGAGTAGCTACTCCTGCTTCTATAATTTACTATTTAGTATACCTTTATTGATATGACTTCGCAGAAAGGTTTTCAACGTAAATGAGTATTGGATGCTAGACGCCCACAATGACGTTGTTTGGTAAGTCCCATGTAATAGAAAGCGAGCCTATAGCCATTCACCGGCCCAATTACTAATACCGGTCGGCTCAAAAATATCCTCCAAAAATGAGTTTTTGTAGAGGCCTTATATTGGAATATAACTGGCCTAGTGTATGAATGGTCCAAGTTATTCAGAGCTCTGTTTATAAACCTGCAAAAAGACCTGTAATCCCCGAACCTAGGTCACAGATTTGTAGGACAAGGCTTGGATTTCTTCAGTCAAGAAACAGATAGTAAAAAGTAAAATGATTTTAAAGCAACTGGTTGATGTTGGCGTGATAAATACAATCTGGCCAAATTTAAAGTTACAACAACACAACCCCTTCACCCGTTTAGGATTATATTAATACGACACTGGCATCATTCATGTCAAGGAGGAATGACGATTCTGCTTAGTGTTAATACCCACAGACATAATAAACGATATCATATCGATCGGTAACGACGTAGGCCTACTTAATTCCACTAAACAAATTATACAGTGAGCCTCTTCAACCACGCTCTGTAATGATTTCAATTTGTCTTCACCAAGGCCGTATAATTATAAGTAGGTAAATGTTATTACGTCCTTATTTCTAAGTTATGTTAGCAATGAAGATTAATTTAATAAAACAAGATCACCAAAAATATTTTCCGCTACCTTTTGTATGCGGTTTTAATTCGCGTTGGTAGTACTGAAACTAAATATATACAATGCTGAAGTAATATTTCACACACCTACTATTTAAACTAAATATTTTCTAAAACAATTCGATACCTAGAACTAAAATTTTACCACCAGATAAACCGAACCTCCCGTTTAAGATTGAATTGAAAACCACATACATAACTTCTAGCATTTGCGAGCGATATGTTTCGTCAGACTGCCTCAAATGGACGCTAAACGCGACTGCTAAGCATAAGGTCCTGGGTTCAAAACCCGGGTCGAGCAAAGTGTTATTGAGTTCTTCCATTAGGTACTTCTCAGAAGCAGCACGCACGACTGCGACATCGCTTGTTACAAACTTTAGTACGGTCACCTTAGAATGTGCTTATGTAACAGGCAAGTCACTACTGTGGCTATTATAGAAACAATGACAATTCTTCATCAATTAGATAATTCTCAGTAGCAGCACGGAGTCTGGATTTGTGCCCGGTTGATGGCAATAGGCTTGCCCCAAATTACATTGGGACCCATAACAAAACTGGTGTTATGCGGGTGTACTATACCTAACCTACCCCTTCGGAGAATAAAGGCGTGATGTTATGTTATGGTTCGTCAATAAGCCAATACAATCAAGCAAGGTAGCTCTAATAAAGCTATTAATTGTTCTCGGATGGTGCTTGGCGACCGCGGTATGATCACTTGACGTGACTTGTGGTCACTATTCTAATCAGCTCTAACTCGATTACGAATACTAGGTATTTGAATTGCCATTGTCTAACAAGATAACAGAGAAACACACTCACGTATGACGTTTTGTTAAATTTCAATTCTTGTTGGGATGATCTGCCGATTAGGAAGATAATCTTTACATTACCGGCTTCCGACACATTACCAACTCCTTATGAATACATAATTTTAGGTGGAAGTAACTCAGTACATACAGAGTTCCGTACAAAGAGCAAATCCGAATCTTGGCATCAAATTTAATAAATCAGTACAATAGATGAAATAACTTGTTCATTAAAAAATTGCAACTGTGGAATAGAAACTTTGTTTTGCAAGAGATCGTCGGCGCGTAGCAAGTTGGACGCAACTTGGAAAGGCCTACGAACATGTCAAGCCTTAGACCGCCTTAAGATTAATTTGAATTGTTTTGCTTTTGTTTAATGACACTAAATCAATATGGGTTAACTGTTTTATGGCATAAACATACATACATATATTGTACATAATTATATTTGTGCTTTATAAGTATGTAAAAAAGTTGCTGTTAATGTACAAAGTATTCCTTCTTATCGCTGTTGACTTGTAACAAATTATGTCATTATTAGCCTACATTTAGTTTTTCTCTTTCAATATTTTTATATTAAATAAAGTAATTATGAATTAATGCAAGAAAACAATTAAAATTGGTTAAAAACAGACCTACCTACACTTAAATAGAAACACAATCGATACTCTATAAATCAAGTAAAATGGTATCGCGCCACGAGTGTTTTATGGGTAAATCTGTAAGCTTTTTGTAAAAGAACAATACAATTCAAAATATTATGCACTGTATTGCCTGAAGAAAAAAACTAGCGTGAACGACACTCAAACTTCACACAGCAGTGCTTCTACAGAGTTTTATACCAATCAATTAGGTATACCTATAATCAGTGATCACTGCCTATAATATAATCATCTGTCTATTCACAGGATTTTACATAACAAGTAGGATAAAATATCAGGTAAATAGTATGTCGTCGTGATATTTGCTATTTTAAGATATATGACGGAAAGATTCACTTGTAGATATTGTTCAAAAGATTCCAACGAGACCACTTGGAAATATACGACTCTGTTGATTTATATCGTAATTAATTCTGTGTTAATGCACGACTGCCAAAAATAATATACTCTTATATAGAAACAATGTGGGGTAATCCTAATGGTTTTTTTATCTATCTATCTAGGTGGGAACGGTATACCTATTGGGTTTCTCACTATATGAATCAATCGTCTCCCCTGTTTCTCGTTCTCGTCTATTCCCATGGAAATTACTTTTATTGTCACCGCATGCATGGTGAAATTTCTACCCGCCTATCATTCAGTATTTTACATCCCTTAGCACTGGTTCAGACTTCAACATCTTACTTCTAGAGCCACATCGTTCCAACAAACAATGAAGAGAATTTGGTTTCCATTTAAGTCCCGCCGGTTACCCCAATTACGAGAATTGTTTTACTCTGTACTGACCTGAAATATATTAGTGATAGTTGACTTTAACCAACTACATGGGCACCTAAGTCACAGACTTAGTTGTTTGAACGCGAACTATTGTTTATTTGGGTCAACTCTAACGGACGGGTGAGGTGCCAAAGGGATGTAACAACGGTGTCTGATTCCCGTGGCACAATTGTGGCTACGTGGGAGTTCAGCGCATGATGACTTGCTTGTTCCTTTTATACCCGGGCAATTTGCGCGCCAACTTTATCAAACTGTTTTGATGAAGTCAGCAGAATTTCACTCAAAATGTTGGTAATCTTATTTTATTCTCTTCATTTATCAACGTCGTCGATCTATATTTTGTATCGACTTAAGTTTCTTTGAACTGCTTCAGTTCGTCTTCGAATTCTATTTAATTGAAATTGGATATACATGTTTTATGTTGATCAAAAGGATAATAAGGTTCTTGAACATTCAAAAACATTAATAATAATAATAAATCTTTATTTGACATAATATCGGATTACAATATGCTATGAAGCCTCTGAAACCCAAACTAGGTAAAAACCTGTATGTCAGGAATCAGCGCCTTCACCCATTTTGAAAACATTTTTATATGTCAAACTACAATTTACAGACTATGTTTAAAGAACAAAATAAATTTTAATAATGACGGCATGCAGTAATTACAAAAGAGAACGAAAAAATAAAATAGAATATTTCACTATCAGTTGTGTTTGTGTGTGAGTGTGTGTGCGCGCGTGTAAGTGCACGTGAGTGTGTGCGTGTGTGTGTGTGTGTGTGTGTGTGTGTGTGTGTGTGTGTGTGTGAATGGGTAAGTTAATGACTGTTTATACACAATAATATATCCTTTGTCTACAGTAGTAATTTTTCAGTTTCCTCATAGTCTAGCGTAAGTAGCCATTTTCTAACTTTTGATTGACATTCGCGCAATGAGTGTGGGTAAAACTTCAATATTTTATTTAACTTGTTGTAAAGATGCACTGAAAGAAACCTCTTTTGACGTCTTGCTAATGCGGTGTGACATCTTACGTAATCAATAACATTAGTTACTGTACGTTTGTTCTGTAATTTATTGGGATCATAATGGGTGGACACATGTAGTTTGGTAATTACCTGATAAATGAAGAGCTGCCTTACTGTAAATACTTGACACAGCTCATAAAGTGTTACAGTAGGAAATCTATATGGTTTGAATGTCATAGTTTTGAGCAAGGATCGTTGAGCTCTTTCAAGGTGTATTATGTGTGTTTTACATGCACCACCCCACACCCCGATGCAATAACCCACTATAGATTGAGCCAGCGCATAATATACAGAGCGCAGAAGCTCAAAATCAGCCACGTTCCTAAGATTTTTGAACACCCATATTAGTTTTCTGACTCGCGACGAAATCATGTTCATATGGGGTTGCCATGTTATTTTTTCATCAAGAAGTACCCCAAGGTACTTAACTGTGGGGGTTTTATTAATGGTTTGGCATGAGCATTGTTGTCTTGCTGTGAAGTCGCATGTATGGATACGAATCTCTATGTTTTGTTGTTTTAAACGAGAATTGGTGAATTGAACTAGTGAAGTTTTAGAGACGTTTAGGGTTAATAAATTTTGTTTCAGCCACAACTGAACCCTGTGTAGTTCCTTTTCTGCGTTTTGTCGTACCTCGTCCCAAGTTTCCCCCACAAACACGAGAGCTGTGTCATCAGCATAAGTAAAAATTCTGCCTTTATGGAGTGACATTTGACACAGGTCGTTTATGTAAATGAGAAAGAGACTGGGACCGAGAATACTGCCCTGTGGGACCCCACAGGTAACAGCCGCGTCTGAGCTTATGTATTTATTTATTTTAACCTTCTGCTGACGGTCTGAAAGAAAATCTGTAAAAATTTTAAGCACCGACCCCCTTATACCACATCTTTCTAACTTGTTCACAAGAGTGGAAATCGAGACAGTGTCAAATGCTTTGGCAAGGTCAATAAAAACTCCCACGCACTTTAGTTTGTGATCGAGACTTGTTGTAACATATTCAATCAAAGAGCTAACAGCTCCGTCTGTACTTCTACCTGCCCTAAAACCAAATTGAGAGTTTGAAAGGATGTTATTTTGCTCCAGGAAATTAATAAGTCGGTTATTCAGAAGTTTTTCTAAAACTTTGGAGAGAGCTGGAAGTACAGATATTGGTCTGTAGTTTGTGACACTGTCTCGTACACCACCCTTGTGGACAGGTGTAATGAGGGCTCTCTTAAAAACCTTGGGAAAAACCCCTTGTTCAAAGCATAGTTTGACAATTATGGTGAAAATCGGGACTATAATGTGTTTAGTCATTTTAAGGAACTTGTTAGAAATAGAGTCCCAACCAACCGCACTGTCGTTTTTCAGATTCATGATTAGCGACTCAATCTCACCTTCATCAGGCGGGAGAAGAGCCATGGAATTAATATTGTGAGATATGTTGAATTGGTAAGAGCTATCTCGCGTAGTGCCAAAAGATTGTGAGGCACATTGGAAGCTTAATAATTAATTCAGTTGGATTCCCGAAGCAATTCGTATACGAAAATTGGAAACTATCACGAGTACGACGTTCCAGCTATTTCAATAACACGAATGTGTAATAAACACACTGTAATGTTGGGTTCGGTCGTGTAATAACAAACTATGTTAGGCAGCACTATAAACTTGATAAATAAGTGTACAAATTGAGTGTCAAATAAATTAAAAGAAACTGGGAAGAAAAGGATGTTTCGACAGAAAGATACAACTTTACGTACCAGTGTGTCGACCAACCCTGTTTTATAGTGACAAAGGCTCAACTTATTTCATAAATATAATTCATCTAGAGGAGTATGCACCAGTCTACACAAACATTTGCACGAATCCTTACTACCGCTGACTCACAGATAGATAAAAGTAACTTTAACATAATAGTTTAAATCAACAGAATCTTAAATAGCTAATTTCCAAGAACATTACAGTATTCCATGCCATCAAAGTTTCTATTTATCTTAGCGTATTTTCTGAATGTAAACGGAAAATTACATTTCAACCGGAAGACTAACTTTGATATTACACTTAAAATTAACAACCCATTTATATTCGGTTGTTCTGAGAAGGACTTTCCGCTTTATTATCAAAATACAAGTGGGAGGCGACGCAATAGAAATGTTTAGAAGACCCTAGTACCTATAAACAGATTGAACATTTACCAAATTCGTGAAATCATCTTGATACGTTTTTATCACGTTTGAAATAAGTAGGCGGCTTTATTCATTGTAGGTTATTTTTTAAACATGAGCTTTTCAAATTCACATCCACAAGATCACTGTCTACACTTAAATGTATGTATTGTGATTTGTGTAAGTAAAGGTAAAATCGGTAAGCAAACGATTACAATCAACAAGAGCCGATCGATACTTTAAGGACCTAATTGGTAATGCTAGTCGTATTCGTTTAGGTATGTGTTAATACGTAGAAGCTGAACCCACGTTTAATATTCATGTGTTGGGCTTAAAGATTGCAATTACGTGTTAGTAAGTATTTAGGTATTTGCTTGCCTAACGTTTTAGAATGCTATATTACAACACCATCGCCCTATTTTTATATGTTTTTAGGATTGATTCAAAACAAAAAAGGTGCTAAATTAGCTTTAATTGACGTTTGGCCCCTTACGACAACTTACAGCTGTATTACGCAAAAATTAAATGTGCACTTCGCATTAGTTAAACAACAATGCAATGCATCTCGTTTGTAATAAACTTTTAAAACAGATAAAACAACTTCTAAACTTGAGAACTTGAACAAAAAATAACACGCATTATAGAAATTGCGGGGGATTTGCCATCATCTGTAAAAGATTTCCGATCTTTATCTTTACAAAGCTTAATAAGATCGTACCGACAATATCTCTCAAACAATAAATAAATATTTATAACGGATAATCATCACAAGCATTGATGTAATCCGTACTACTAAGATAAAATACCAAGGCGTTCCAATTCTGCTTCTTATGTATATTCAAATGTATGAGCTATCGAAAACAGAAATATTCAAAAGAGGCTAAATTCTTTCCATAAACGAATAAATATTATTTATGCTCCACCGAATATTGACAAAAAATAAAGGTGAACTAAGTTAACTAGTCTGTGGTACTTCATCAAAGATTTCGTGTTGCCTGGTGCCGTACTGCCTAAAGTTGCGGACTTATTCCGGTAAATTAACCATTTAACTGATGAGAACAAAGGACTACCTACTTTATGCTTACCAACATACTATTTACTTATGTTAACTTTAGTTCGCATACTTCTAACATACTTATGCTTGTTATGGAAGTTGTTTAATTAGTGCGCGTATTGTTTCCGATCTTTCAATTTAATTTAATAATGACAAGAGTTGGATTTATAGTGTAATTTTTTTATGGTGCAGAAAGCCAATTGAATCGTAGTTTGGTTTTGTACTAATGTGTCAGTTAGGTATTAATCATTAACTCTCAATAGGATAAAAATCAAGCGTAACGATATATTCCGTTTTACAAGAAATGGACTAAAATATTCTTAATATTTATCATATACCGTGTATGAATGAGGTGAGACGTTGACATGACATGTGGAAGATGGAATCAATAATAAATTTAGTATACCAAGTAGGAATCTATATATCAATAGCTACTGTCTGTAAGTAATTTGATAGCGATTCTATAAGGCATTTGAGGCACTGAAGCCATTTTGAGAAGTCTCACCACCTCGAGACGGCTGTATGATACATAAAGTAAAGTTTTCCGGCAGATTGTAGTTTTTTATTAGGTTTACATAGGGACACGAGTCTATAAATTGATTTAAAATGAAATACTTCCCAAATAAAACCTATCATAGATGTATTGTGAGATTTGGAAGCAAAATCTAAAAGGCTTATGGATGGACTACTCGCAGATATCATAAGTTTATATATTGTACCTACTTACGCTTAGGGTAGACTCAACTCATTATAAGACGGATGTCAATCTTTTGGTAGCTTTACATGGGGACATGAGTTCTACTCACAAAGTCAGACCCCTAAAGCTTGGAATCGATAATAAAGTGGGACACTAACCGGGACTGTAAAAATTGTCTATAGCTATCGGGCTACACTTGTGAAATACAGTCAATGGGAGCTCTAGGATTATTGTGAAATGGTAAAAAACAAGTCTCTTGCAGCAGATGCGAAATCGATAACAACTGGTTCTGTTGTTTAATGACTCTACCATTCAATGGTCTGTAAAGATCCTACATATCTTATTCCTATACGCGGTTTTAGAGCAGTTCGGAGCCATTTTTGCTATCGTATCTTTGAAACCCGACTATTGGCCACTTTACCCTCGAGTATAAACTTCTGACGCTTGGCCCTTCGATCAATTAGTATAAGCCAAAGCAAAGCTAATTTTACAAGCCTTCTTGGGGGTCTAAGAACAGAACAAAAGGGGATAGGACAATGAAGTACTTACAAGGAGTGTTATCGCAGCGGTTCTTATAATTCATTGATCTTACTTACTCAATAAAAAAGATAATATTAAGATGCAATTAGAAAAGCCCTTTTCTAAGACGTTTTGCTATACCTACATACTTATAATGTTTTGATTAAAAAATACTTAAAAAATATCTGTTATTTCAATATCCAAATACAATGACAAAACTTTTACTAGCCGGGCAATGTTTTCAGCGTATTCAGCGCTGAACTTTTAAATTATACGGAGTTAGGTTAACTATTCCAAACACGGTGTGCAGCGAGCTGATAGCTGGCTAGATACTAATTAGTAGTAACTGAAAGGAAACTTGATACTGTGGTGTCTTTGGGAAATAAGGTTTAAAAAAGTTACTTTAAAAATCGTGTTTAAATAATAGTATATGAAATATATAGTAGGTACTTACCAGAATACTTGGGTAATATATTTATACTTTTTATAAATATATCTTTTGCATATAATAAAATACATAAATAACTCGGCTAATTACAAATCCAAAACTATATCACCTAATGTAATTTGACTATGCGTTACAAATGAATTAAAATTATTTTGCCTTTTTCATTATAGGCAGAGAACCTACAGATACAAGTTCGCGTAATCCCCATCACTTATCTACCTTTATTCATCATCATTAATATTCTAATAAAAAAATATGTGCGTCGCAAATATCCGTTCTACAGAACCTTTTAATATCCTTAGTAGATCCGAGAAGGGTAAGTGTTGAATAAGCCCCAAGTTACGTATGCATCATCTATGTCCGTTCCAACAATAGCCGAGGTTTGATTGATGGTTTCCTAGACGCGTATTATTATTGTACGGCTCGCTACCCATATCGTTAATATCAGAAATAGATATATAGGTATCGATCTATCGATGTAACGGTTGAAGAAATAATTGTATGTGTATAAATCTACCAAAGTTTCGTTGAGCCTTCCCTCTTTATTTGTAATAAAATTACAATACTTATTACCGTAAAAATTCAATAATTGATGATATACATATAACATACCAGTCTTTAGTAATTATTTTCACCACTATTGTCATTTACGATTAGGCATCTCCACTTTCAAGCTAGCATGATGAATTGAAACACACAAATAATTCAATAAATTTATAATCTTAATGCATTACATAAAATATCTGAATGATGTTACTAGATTCCATAATAATAAATTTCAATTAAATTCATAGCTGTCTTGTGAGAAAGAAAGTGCAGGAACTGGTTTCGATCGTTTTGCACCATATACCTATAAAAAACCTATAAAAAAGCTAATCTATGTTCTGTATACACCTCATCGCCATCACTGACCGACTAGGCTAGCCACTGAGTAATCTGTAATGGATATCGATATCTGCCAGTCCCTCATTGTGTTCGAAACTCATAGACCGTCAGGTCATCAGTTGCTTTGTATAAAATACCAATAATAATCAGCGGCAACTTGCATTCGACTGCAGTGTAGTAAAAAAACAGAACAGAAAAAGTGCATTGAAACTGAAAGTCCTAACGAGATACTGAAACAAATAAATCTTTTCTTTAAGTCACAAAGTTTAAGAGATACGAAAGTTTAACTATAAGGTCTATTCTCCTAAACGATAGTTGAGCGCACGTCATGTGCCTCCGTAATCTTGTTACGACTGAGTAAATAGTTAATTACTGACTGGAGGGTCTAAGTTCTGAGCTGCCCTAAAGTGGCTTTTAACCAGCTTTATCTTTTATTACATGGACTCTATGATAATTACATTTGATATACACGAGCGTGCAATTAACATGAGACAAGAATTTGTAGAAACATACGCAGTCCCTTACTAGTGCATAATAACGAAATATTCAAATTTTGTTAATTAAATATTTGTGTTCTTACTCTAATATATATGTATATTTTATATAGCTTTAAAATTGAGTTATCATTCTATAAATAATTTGTTAATAAAGCGCTATCAGTATTTGGATGACTATATTTAACCTACATAACATAACATCACGCCTGTATTCCCCGAAGGGGTAGGCAGAGGTGAACATAAAGTACACCCACATTTTGCCAGTTATGTTGTAAGTCCCAATATAATAGGGGGCGAGCCTATTGCCATCAACCGGGCTCAAATCCAGACTCCGTGCTGCTACTGAGAATTACCTAATGGAAAACTCAGTATCACTTTGCCCGACCCGGGTTTCGAACCCAGGACCTCTTGCTCAGCAGTCGCGCTTAGCGACCACTAGACCAACGAGGCAGTCAGTTTAACCTAAACTTAACAAAATGAGCTAGTTTGTTGTATTATATAATATTTTGTATCCCGAAAACCTTTCTTTTTATGCACTCCATGTCTCTAATTATATTAGCCATGACAAAATATATCCCGTGATGGGTCGATTTTAATTCATCATTTGAAGTCCAATTTCGGTTGTGTTATCTTCTGACGTCATAAGTAAGTCAACAAACATTTGTTATTAATGAAACTGTTCTGACGTTTGGAAGGTCGTTTTGGACAAAAACATTTTTCGTTTGTACGAAATGTAGTAAAAATGATTGTTACCTGTCGAATAGTAATATTGAGATTTTCTTAAATGTCTAAAGATATTTTCCACGTTAAGGCATAAATATGTAATGTTATTGAAGTTTATTTATTTGTGTATAAATACGTGATACTGAAGAAAGGAGATCTTTAAAAATCATAAAGATATCTATAGTAATATATATATATCGTATTTTCTTTTCGCGACAGGATCCGGAATACGGAAATTCGCGAATGAACTAGGAGTAGTCTCCGACGTAGCTCGAAGATTATGCAAGTTAAAGTAGCAATAGGCAGGCCACATCGCTCGAAGAACCGATAACCACTGGGGAAGAAAGGTTTTCGAGAGGCGACCACGAACTGAAAGACGCAGCGTTGGCAGGCCTCCCTCTAGATGGACCGACGATATCGTCAGAGTTCAAGCAAGCAATCTGTGGATACAAATGGCAAGTTGCCGTTCATTGTGGCGTTCTAAGGGGGAGGCCTTTGTTCAACACTAGATGTCTTCCGACAGATGATGAAGATGACCTGAGCAGAACTTCATTTCATTAGTCCGGCATTCTACTTAGTCCGGCTTCGAAAATGAGTGCAGTTTCCAACATTAATAATTAGGTAACACCGTAACACGTTTTAAACTGAAGAGCTCGATGAAAATGTATTGGTAACATAATAGAAGAGCTTAAGTCCCGATACTCCCGCGTCGAGTGGCTCACGTTCCAATTTAAAGGATTTGGAGTCTACTTTGTGAAGACTGGGGCAGGTAGATAACGGAACCGAATAAGCGAGTCGACGTACTTTGATTGGATTTGAAGTTGGTCAGTGTAACGTAAGCGCGCTATTGATATCGGGCGTTCAATTTTATTTTATTTTATTTTATTTATTTTAGGAAAGCTTACAGCTAAACAGATACAGTAAGTAATAGTTTATACAAAATATGGCCAATTACAAGCTTCCACATGTAGGATAAAAATCGTAATTTTGAAACAGAAAATCGATAGTAGACTATATTAAACACAAAATAGATAAATTACTAAGTATTAATTACGCTCGAAGAAGTTATTAGATAAAATTTTCTTTAATTTAGCAACACTAGTATTAAAAATGTCGATATCAGCTTCCTGGCAGGTTGCGTTGTACATACGACTCGCTCTCACCATGTAAGAGTTCTGTCTGTATGTAGTGACTACCACTGGGGTATGTAATAAATGCGGTTTACGTAGGAACGCAGATGGCACTCGCAACCCAAATTTGTGTAACAACTCGGTGACACCAGTTGTTCCATTGGCAATTTTGAAAAGAAACACAAGATCCGATATCTTTCGCCTTTCGTAAAGTGGAAGTATATGAAATTTAATGCAACGATGGGTATAATTGTTTAAAAACGTTTACTTTACATCCCCCTTACGATTAACTTCCACAACCGAAACTGTCCTGTTTTAAGAGTTCATGGCAAGGGGGCTGGTCATGTCATCAAATGATAGTTGTGGTGTGTGCTTTGCGGACAGTGATACAATCTAAAGCGAGAGTAGAATTTAGTCTGTTAGAACACATCAAGTAGTTAAATTTGTGACTCAAATATCAATTTAAAAGTAAACATAATTCATGAAGTTGCGGCTGAATGCTAGCTCCATCCAACAGTTCACATAGTTTCTCGGTATGTTTCATCAACCGCAAAATGTTAAACCATGTAGTTTTCATAAATTGATGTTGTTTCATACAACTTCGTGGAATTCATTTTACATTCCACAGCACATTTCCATTAGCAGCGACATTGTAAACAAAAGTAAAACTATTTATTAAATCTAGTTTTGTAAATTAAAATACGTACGTAGCATTGTTATGGCTGCTTTACCTAATTTGCACAACTAAGATAAATTTAATACATAAGTAGAATATGTGCGGAGCCAGAAGCCGCATTGCCCGAAATTCTACAAGTAAATTACAATGGCTTCTTTTGATTAGCGAGCATCTATGTTACAGGGATAAAAAATAACCGACTCTACTTTTTTAATTCAAGCAAAGTGGATTCGATTTACTAACTTTAAAATTATTATAAAACAAAGTTTCAAAGCTGTGATTTGATACATAAAAGAGAAAAGACCGTCGTTTAAATATGTGCCTCATTAGGTACTCAACATAAAAAGACAAAGAAATGACGAAAGTTATGAAAGCAAAACCCCAGACATATTGTTCACGACCCCAGATGAGATTTTCTCCCGATGAAGGTAGATAATATTTACAATTTGCTAAAGAAAACTTTAGTGGCTTCCATAAATATTTCCCTGTTTTTGGCACGCTACTCCTAACTTTATTGGTATCTTAGTATGCCATAAAATTCTTATAGCTGTTCTAGAATTTTACTGTACCAAAACTATATTTTTACAATAACATCCACCACTATTATACGTTGAGTGCGTAAATATATTATTATTCAACCACACAATAATTGATTTTATATTGGTATGACAATATTATGCGTTCTGTTGAAATCACATTTCAAAACGCAAACACATTTAAATATTTATTATGTCCAAATGGTTGTTGTGTAAAAAGTGTACCTACATCAAAATATGTAAGACAAAATTAAAATAGTTACTGTAATATTTTGAAGTGGGACCAAGAAGCAAGTAGGTACACAACGTACATGCTTATGTGCTTTACCAGGAAAGGAAGGTAAACAACAATGTTTGTATGTGAATAATAAAGAACTGTTATATTCAATCCCTGGAGAAAGTTTTCATTTTGTTAAGTTTTATCCGTAGTATGCTTATCGCAGGCAATTTATTGTACATACCTATTTCCTGGGTTCACTTCCTATAAAAATTATGCGATAGTATAATAAAGTAAGTAAGACGGCAGTAGGCCTTGATGACACTGTATACAGCTGGTGTCGTATGATACTAAGAGATTCTATATCATTAAAAACCAAACAAAAAATCTTTGTTCCGATTCTTACCATCTTTCTTATACATAAGTAACGAACTAATACATAAAAATTTCCTGCCCGCTCATAACTAATTCTAAAGAAAAATAATATATTCCTGAAAATGCTTCTACAAAATCAATGAAGGGTAAGATCGTAAAAGCAAAATGACTTCCGATACAAAGCTTTTATCTCTGCCTTTTTTATTTAATCGTTATCAGACTCCATCTCTGATCATTTAATTTCGCAAGACGAACTCCAACCCCGTTTAATCTCGTTTGCATTTGTAGAGCCAACCCAATGGGATACTTTGTCGAAGAGATCGTTTTATAATAATATAATTAATTTCTGTGAATTTATATACGAGTATCACAAACGTAATTGATTGCTTAATATAATATTTTTGTATTTTGATTGTGCCTTCAACGAAATCATTTTCAGGGCTGGAGTACGTACGAGAAATTTTAATAAAAACAAAGAAAACGGAGAAAAAATGTTATCGATTGGAAAGTGTTGTTTTGTAAATCATAATAAATGACAGCAATAAAATATATTGTTTCATAATCGTGATTTGATTCGCGCACGGAACGTTTGTTCAATAAACTAAATATGATTTAACTCATTCACAAAGCAGAAGAAATTCTTAAGCAGAGCTTTTTTAACGTCAAGGTAGCTTGTAAAGTATAAGGATAAGAAGTTTTAATATCGTTAATAAATTATAGCTAACTTACATAAGATTAAGACGCAGAGCCAATTTATACGTCAAAGTTTCCAGTATCGAGGCTGCACATAGTCTTCTATTAATATTGAATAAAGTTTAGCGACTTCTTCACAAATTCTTTATTAACTTTTTAACAAAGAAGTTTTGTAAAAGGTTATAACAGTTTGTGTTAAACTTCTCCCTACACGATCGAGAGCATGTTAGAAACACTTCAAAATTATTAAATTGACTAGGAGTACATTATTATTCGCAATTTAATTTAGTACCCACCAAATTTCAAACATTAAAATGAAGTAGTGTTTGGACGAATTATATAGGTAGTGACTAGAACTACACTGTTTTGCTACCAATCATATTATTACTGTAAACGACCTTGTCATTAAAATGTAACATATAAATGTTAAGTTTTGCCTGCCTTGTGAATTTGAAAAAAAATTGTAAAGACTCGTATTTGATTCAAAGATCGGACAGTTTTATTAGGGTTACCTATGTTAATATTTTATTCAGCCTGTGTTATCCCACTGCAGGGCAAAGGCCTCTCTTTTATTCTACTATACTACATTGTTAACCGACTTCAAAAAAAAGGAGGAGGTTCTCAATTCGTCGGGATCTTTTTTTATTTTTTATGTATGTGCCCTCATAACTCAGTCATTTATCAACCGATTTGAATTTTTTTTTGTCATATGATTGGGTTTACTTTCCGATTGGTCCCCTAGAAATTTTGTCATTACCTGATGATGAACTTCGAAGATATGGAACGGAACTCCTCATTGGGTCACAGCAAAAAGTACTATTTTTCTGAATCTCTTAATGGATGTTGGGATTTGGCGCCGACTTCCACTTCGCTTATGTAAAGTGATGTGATAAAATATTATTTTTCACTTTTTAGTTTTTTGAAGGAGGTTATAATTCTTTTTTTAATCAAACGTTGCGACACGATGTATACAATAACATGTAAAAGTGTCATCAAAAATCCTAGCAATAACTAGTAAAACCTTGAGCGTTTTTATAGACTCAACATAAAACCTTGTTTATGACATGTCCCTTTTTGCCGACAGTCTCCAAGATTTTCATGTAAAGTAACTGGAACTTGAGTAAGCTTTCTCTCGAGAATATTCACCGCTTCTTTAAACTACGTGACCCGAAATTAACCAAACAAATTAGTGAGATATTTTAGTCGGAAAAGTTGTTGATATAAATCTTGTAGCGGAGACTCGCTTGCTAAACAAACATATCGTTTTAAACATTTAATGTAATGAAAGTAAAGTTTTATTAATCTGTTATGTATAATTGTATAGCTATAGCATATTTGAGGATTATATGACTACCTCAGCCTTGTTTTATTAGGGTTGATACTATTTTTTTTTTTATTTCTCCTGTATCGTGGGTGCGTTTCACAAACATGTAATATCACATACACAAACACCCAGGCTTGGAACAAAAAATATCTGCGAATATCACAAATTTTTGTCCCGTACGGGAATCGAATCCGCAACCCTTAGCACAGCAGCCCAATGGCTTAGCCACTACGCCAATCGGGTCATCCTCATGCACAAAAGATTTAATGTTGTGTACAGTGAAAATATTAAGATTTTTTTTGTTGTGTTTCTTATTCGAAGTGGCATTATTGTTAGGCATACTTCTATTATTATCAAGCATAATGAGATTAGTGTAATATAATAATAATATCAATAGGATCCATTCGATTGCAAAGGATATTAATATTAAAACTAATAAACAAAAGAAGCAATGAAGGTATTTATTGACTGCTTCATAAGCTCCAGACAGCAATATAGATACATTTTTTGCCCAAATGAAGTAAACAAGTTGTCGCATACAAAGTTATCATTAAAACAAATATCTTTCACAACTATACTTAGCAATAAAAGTCCGAAAAATACCGAGTAAACATTCCCATTTATACAACAACAAGGCCAGTATACAAATAAAAGTGTACCAACACCTTTATGGTATTTTCTCGTAGAGAAATATTACATACTAGATGTGCCCGCGACTCCGTCCGCGTGGAAATTCGGAAACAGCAAAAGTATTTTTAAATTTTAAAATTTAAATTTTTAATATATTAGCTAAGTTTGAGCGAATTCGATTTAGTAGTTTTTACGCCATGCCGTACTATTTTATTACATGTATAGCTGTTGCCAGCGACTTCGTCCGCGTGTATTTCGGATAAAACACCAGTAGTAAATTGAACTTTTAACAGAAAAATATAAATACCTACCAGGCAGGCTTTTTTAAGGTTAAAAATCTTTAAACCACTTATTTAACTAAGAATACTTTCGGTATTTAAAAAAACCGCAAAATTGAACGGTAATTACGGAAGTTACAAAAAGTCTATTGAAAATAATATATAACTGAAGAAGAGAACATAAATAAATCCGTTTTGTGCGTTTCTGAGTTCCTGTACATTAAAACTACTGTAGAAAAAAAAATTCCAAGGATAAAAGACAACCGTGACGGCCTGATTGGCGCAGTGGCTAAGCGATTGGACTGCTGTGCTAGGGGTTGTGGGTTCGATTCCCGCAAAAAAATTGTGTGATCCGTAGATGTTTGTCCTGAGTCTGGGTGTTCGTGTATGTGATATATTAAGTTTGTGAAATGCACCAATGCCAAAATTCCTAGTGTGGGGCGACGTTTTATTTAAGAAAAAAGAAACCTATACAATACAATACAACCCATTTTTATTATTTTGGATGTTTTGTCTGTTTGTCGGTTTATTCGAATAGTAAACCATTGCAGTTAACTCTTATAAAAAAAATATTGTTATAAAACATATCATAACGACACGCCTGTATTCCGCGAAGGCGTAGGCAGAGGTGCACATATTGTACCTACTCCCACTTTATCGCTATATATTTCGCTAGGTTTGGTGTAGATCCCAATGTAATAGGGGGCGAGCCTATTCCCATGAATCCGGCACAGTATCTCAACAGACAAAATGTATAGAGAACTCGTGACCTAAGAGTAAGCGTCGTACGATTGTGTGTGCGTGTAAGAAGCAGCTAAGTATTCATAATATTAAAGGCTGCTTTAAGGCTGCGTGAGTCAATAGTAATGGTTGATTTTGAATGTCATGGCGAAGGCGAATAAGTCTGTACAGTCTACACTTAGCCGAATTACACAGGATAAAAAACTATCTTGCTGCTAGAATGTCAATATATGACGCTGCCTTTTAAAAATCTATTTAAGACCGTAATTTTTGTTCTGCATCGTGAGGAAACCGGCACACCTGAGATATTTTTCAACGGTGTGTAAAGCCATGTCAGAGGCCTACAGGCGGTTTAAACTCTGACACCAGGTTATTCATCAACCATACGATACGAAGTAGATCCAAAGAGTCAATAAGAACCACGTCCGTTCGCATTAGCAGTGACAATGTGAGTAAAGGTGGCGCGAGAACGCCCCCACCCTTTTTAAAAATGCAGCGTACATGCGTATAGCCGTACCCATACTGGCGCGGCGTGATTTGGAAGTTTTACTTCATCTATATCTTATAAACCGATTTCTTAATTTTTTTTATATAAAATAGGTATTAAAATGTACTTTTTGAATATTGGAGTTTGATAACGATATATCTATGTGAAATACAATATATTTATATATTTTATTATTAATACATTTAAAGAAGTGCCTAACGATTAAACACGTTATTGTGGCTAATTTATAAAAGATAGATATATACTATTAAGGACTTTTTTGTAGATCTTTTAGAGACCATCATTTTTGTAATACATACTTTTGGTGTATGATCGACGTATGCGTGGATAAGAGCTCGAAAGCCCATTTTCATCCGACTTGCTTCAAATTTATCGTTACTGCTCAGCTCCTATGTGTTTTAGCGTTATGTTATATAGCCTATAACCTGCCCAGGCGTATGGACTACAATCGTACCAAGTTTGGTTAAAATCCCTTCAGTAGTTTTTGACCCATGCGTGCACATACAGACAGACAGACAGACAGACAGACAGACCGACAAAAATTTTACTAATTGATGATAATTTTGAAAATATATTCAATGTACAGAATTGACCTCTCTACAGTTTTATTATAAGTATAGATATATACATAAATATTACAGAATATTACGGATATTACCGCCTGAACTGCGACTTATTCTTTATTTACCCTGCTGTGACTGCCTCATTGGTCTAGTATCGCAGTTGTCTTTCTTTCAATGTGCGACTGCTGATATGACTACTGAGTTGCTGGGTCCTGAGTTCGATATGGTTGGCAAAGTATTATTGAGTTTGTCCTTTAGGAGATTTTTAATAGCAGCACGGAGTTTGTATTGTGCTCTGTAAATGGTAACAGCCTTGCCTTTTATTACATGGGACCTATAAGATAACTGCCAAAATGGGGCTGCACGGTACACCTTTGCGATGTTTTCGGGAATAGAGGCTTAATGTTATGTTTTATTACATGAAAGAGTCAGAAAATATATGGAAGTTTAAAAGAACTAATATTATTTTAACTTTCTACATTAAGCACTCCGATATGCTGGTTGCGTCAGATAGTACTACAGCATTTTATCGCGTGTATCAATTGTTTGGTCAAGGGCTTATGCCATAACAAACATGTAAAAAATTTGGTCAAAACTATATCTAGCTAGATCTTTATACAATAAATGTATGTATACGTAATGAGTGAGTACTTCGAGTAATGAGTGAGACAACGTGGGTTGACGATTACTTACAAACGAATTATTTACGTCATCTAATTCTAAATGCTGAGAGTAGCTTAGAATACGGTCATATGTTGTACATACACGGTTTTAGTATTCTTTTACATTTGGAATAGAGATCTGAAATCGTAATCACATATTAACTAGCATGACGATCAATGCTCTTGTGGAATAGTTAAATTCAATTATTTTTAAATATTAAAGACAAAGGTACGTAATTTTATTACGTCAGCTTTTATAACCAAAGTGATATTTTGTGAAGGGGATTTATGCCTTCTGCATATCAACGGAAACTTATGTAAATAAAGACAACTACTTTAAAACCTTATTATGTAAATGAGTAACATTTCAAGTCGTATCTTGAGTAAACACTCAAGATACGAAAACAAGTCCATTATTTGAAATTGTGGTACTTTTGAGCATATTTCTTGTTGTTCCACCATCATTATGGCCATTACGGGTTATGTAAGAATCGCAGTAAATAACAATCCGTAGTCTGTACCATACAAGGTGACAGACGTAATTTTATGTGCGAATGTATGTTACGAACATCATATTTATTACTTGACATAACACCAATCCCAAACACTCGGTGACTGTTTTATGACTATAGATTCATAAATCATGTTGAATCGTCGGTTTATGTGAATACATTCATGGATTGAATATGAATGGCGATAAAAAAGGGATTTGTGGAGTTAATGTAAGTTTAAATGCTGGACTGGGACCGAAAAAACCTCGTAGTTGATGTACCTTAAACAGGTCAGGAGCATAGAAGCCACAAACGGAGTATAAACCTACATATAAATAAAGGTAAAGCAAAAAGGAGTTTGTATACGACACTGACACCCTAAACCATGCATACGGCGAAGAGATATATCAACTCACGGCGATTCAATTTGTTATCTATTTTAGATTCACTGCGAACTAGTTAACACAACCAGTTGTAGCATTGATTAAAACTGAAACCTGAACGTAGTCGAAAAAACATAAAGGTGACCTATTTAAGTGATGACCGAGCGAAACTGGATCCAAGCGCTAATTAATAACGATGCATTTCCAGTGCAGCAGCATCGATACGTGGATATACAATAATTTATGAGTAGGCGAAATTGATAGGCGGCGGCGGAGAGGCTGTGTATGACAATGCACGCGGAATCCCCGGAGATCTGTTCCGCTTGGCTCGAAACTCGGCCACACTCGGCGGAAACACGGCCGGCCGAACACTGCTCGTGATATATGCCGCGGGCTGAGCAATAAATATTGCCAACACTTGCCTGCTACGCTATAAACACACGCCCTAATATAAGTTTACATTGTTACGGGATACAAAATGTGTGTTTGTTCGAAAGTTGCATTACGATTCGTTGCGATAACAATACACGTAACAAGCTTTTTATGTCAAATCAGAATTACTATGTAGTATCAGTAAATATTTTATTGATTTTCTGCCAGGCTTAACTACTATCCGCATTATATCAGGCATCCATGATTATTATGTATACCTAATTGTATGTAGGTAGTGCAGGTACTAGGTACCTAATCAAAATGTAGGTAAAAAATATATTTTTGAAATCGTTTACACTAATAAGAGAACATTACTCGAAAATACGTTTCTTTAATATAATTTAAATACGACACTCTTCACTAAAATTCACGTTGCTTCAATACACTATTTTTGTTTATATTCACTAGGCAAAGAAACTAAACGCTGACGTAGGACAAAGAAGCATCTTTTGAAACCCGTGTGAATGTAAAAGAGAATAGCGCATAATACTGAGCTCGAGTAGAGTATTACGAAGCAGTCTCTTAACTGCCATAGGCACAAGGCATGACTACGTATTGTTTAGCGGTACATCGCTCTTTTATGATCCTCCTAAAAATGTTCGCTATCTAACTGTTATTACCGAATATGCAATAATAAAATAGTATCTCTTGTATTGCATGTTTAGATAACGATAGGCACCAATCAATGTAACATTAGACACTATTTTCGTATCGATCTCGACGTGTGACTAGCCTATTGTTAGGTACTTTTAAACTTTCGCGAATTACAAATGATTATGATATTTATAGTTCAGGTATGAGAAGACTTCCTCATTTAAAGTTCTCTAGAGACCATGATCAATGCAACTTGAAGTCTTCCAAGTTAGTATTAAGTATCTAATGACTGTATACGGGATATGACAACAAAATGAGTAACATTATATTATATAAGGTGTAAATAAAAAAAATCTGCTTCAAATCCGTAGGCAAAGATAAACAGTAAAACACGGGAGAATACGAACACTCCCTAAAATGTAATCGAACGTAAACAAGATATGAAAATAGTTGTTATACAGTCAGACCTTACAAGATTTTTATGTTATTTTATGGGCGGTTGAATATAAACATGCAACGGCTGATACCAACCACTTTTTGCGAGGCTTTTCTCGCTTGTTAAATTAAAAATAGTGGTTTTTTTCTTGCAGTTATGATTCTTGTACACGAAACTTTTTTAACACAATATACAACCCTTGCGACAAACTCGAATAAAAAGTTTTTGATTTATCAGCGATTTAGCAATTTTAAACAAATGTACGGCAACAAAGGTACTTATGGTTTAAATGTGGTGTTTTAATACGTTAATAAAACACCTCCTAATGGTAAATTAAAAAAAATATTCATAGTAACAGAATTAGGTAGTTAGAAGTAACGACCTCGAAATTTGTTTCTAACTCTTAAACCGTGTAAAGCTTTAAAATTGATATTATTACGTGTAGAATATCGTTACGACTTACTACGCCTGTGATCGCTAAAATTCAGCGCACTCGCGTAATCAATGATATTTCTGGATAAGAAAAAACTTCGACCTTGTAGTAAAAATGCAGATAGATATAACATAGTAAGCAATTTTTTAGACATCCTCAAATGTTAATATCAACCTCAGTATTTATTCATAAGTTGGCGCAAAAAATCACATGCAAAGATAAAACAGTAAATCATATTGAATAAAAAATTAGGCAAGGAAGGTTCACTCCTGGGACATCCGCTGCTCTGGAATTTATACAAAAATATGTAACACGAGATGGTTCAAGTAATTTATTTCTTACTAACATTGTTAATGCACTCGAGTGCTTTATTTTTATTGCACTAGCGCGATAGCGTAGCGATCATTTTGGACCTCTTTTTGTATTGTATTTGAATAGTAGTAGTATTTTATTTATTAGTATTTTAGTTTTATTTTTTAGTATATAGTATTTTATTAATATTGAAATAGGCACACGTTAACTACAATTTAAATACCATTTTAATAATACTATAACTGCAACCCTGAAACTTAATCATGTCTACGAGTCTACGATAAATCCTTACTACGAGTTCATTGTCTACGTTCTACGGCGTAGTCGCAGAAAACGTAGACAAATTCGTAGCAAGCGATTTTACTTCGTTGTTTTGCTAGGCAATCGAAGGTATATTTCGTACTTAAAAAAATATTACGAGTTTAACAGTATCTGCTATAACACAAATCGACTTTATAAACATGAATCTCTCATTTTACAATTCTTATTAGCTGTTGTATATTAGCGCAAAATGTTTTACATTAACCCGTATTTTCATAGGGATCTAACCTGGAATGAACCTTTTTACGCAGCATAAACAACGTTGACACGAGATCGGAGAGAATGTTATGCAAAGCCAACATATCGCCAGGAAAATGTTTGAGATTTTTCATGTTTGTCAGAATGGGAAATTCGCCTTCTTCGAGAGTTCCGATTTGACGTCAAATAGCTACTTAATCTTGCCAAAGTAAACAAAATCTTGTATCCATTGAAACAATAATGGAGTGGAAAGTTAATCCAAAACGATCCATCACAGCCAAAAAATCAGACGTCGGCCAACAGAATACCGAAGGGTAAAATTGTGTGAAACTTTCTTACGATTCTACTATATTGTGTTCAAGTACGAAATTACAGTTAACGCTCTATTTCTCTTTTTGTTTGCAAGTTGTTCTGATACTGAAATAAAAATATGAAGATTTTGCCTTAGTAATTATGATAAATAAAAACCTGCCTTATTGTCATTCAACGAGTACAATAATAATGGCTTTAGGACCTACTACACACAGACAGATTGAGTTACTGGGTGGTTTGTTACATCGTTTCTTCTACCAAGCTATAGATAAGAAGAGTTGATTGGCGGGCGTTTTGGGGGCTGTCTTTTGAAATTTGACGTATTAATAACAATTTCATATTAATTAGTCTAATTTACAGTTATATAAATGATTTTTTTCTTTTTCTTTTATCTATAAAATAAATAAAGAAACATACAATTATGACTTTGAAATGGTTACATGTACCTACTCGTCTATAATCCGCATATAATTCCAGTCATTAAACTTAAAAGCCACAACGACAGAAAATAAATTCTAAGAGAGTATTTCGAATATTTAATTAAATTTTATATCTTGTATAATTTATTTTATACGTGACGCTGATTATAGATAACGCAGGCCTCATTAGGGGCTCGGAACACTCTATCGCACGACATGAATCTGGTGAATTAATTCCCTTACGTAATGCTGTGTTGTTTTAGCTATAGAACGATCTTCATCACACTCTGTGAGCGCCTATAAGACAATATCAACGCTCAGATAGCATATGCTTTGTTTCGATGAAATGAGAACTAGTTGCGTTTTAAAAGTGTGTAGTCGTTTTTTTGTAGTGTTGTACTTGAATAAAAGTTACAGCACGATTATACGTATAACCAGTGCAAGGATAACTTTACCTGAGCGTTTATTTGTAACACCGTAATAATAATCTCAGATCACATCATCACATCACATTAGCCTATTGCAGTCCACTGCTGGTGGGCCTCCTCCACAGTACCTTACAAGGCCCGCTCACCAGTCACTTCCACAGCTCCCGTCCTCTCTATTCTCAGATACTAAAACATATTCCTTTCTACTATAGGTAGTATACTTAGAATTTAATTTGAAATCATGCTTTAATTAGATTGTCACACAGTCTGTAATGCCTTAACTTGTCGTACTTTAGAAGTCTAGACATTATACTGCGTTAATAACTTTTTAAAGTAAGTGCTATCGAGAAGTCTTTCTTAGCTGTCACATTGCCTGCAAACAAAAGAATTTCGCTGTCACTTATCTCTATTTATGGGTCGTTAAACCCTCCAAATTATAGTTGAAACGACTTTCATTGACTATATTTTATCGAATATCACGATAGAATCTAACGCAAGCGTTGAAACTAATGCCCTCAAACTTATGCTAGGTAAAGTAATAGAATCGTAAATTACCACATTGTCGTATTAGGCGGATCATTTATGTACCTACCTTAGTTGAAAAGGCAGATTAAAAACATCAAGTGATTTATATTTCGCAGATCTCGCCTGTGTACGTGAGAATGGAGATAGGTACAGAATATAAAACAAACAAACAACACATTGTTGCCTAACACGGAGGACATCTCGAGTGAAGAACGAGCGAATTGGAACGACGCCGTGGTCACAACTCCAAGGCACTTGAAAGGGACTTCTTATACCCCAAAGCTCGTTTAATGTTCAGAAAAAATACCCACTTACACTCGCTTCACTGTAAATATTTAGGCATTATCATTGCGCATATCAATTTTAACTTCTTGCCGTCTGGTAATATCTAATATGTTAAACCTACTTACACTGACATTTACTACTTTGATAAGTGCTTGGTAGCGAGCCAAATCACAGGTATTTTCCAGTCATACTTGGAAGCACAAAATATTTATGACCATTAGTCAGAAGACTTCACTTTCGAAGTTAGCAAGATAATGGATGACGTATTTTGGACTGCATACTTAACGCCCGAATTTAAAGAGTCGATTGAGGATTTTATGTTAATGTACACAAAAAGCACGCACCCTATATCATGAATGAAATCTATATAAGGAATGAAAGACTCGTTTATTTCATTTTATAACTAACTGCATTACAAATTCTTGGTAAAATATCAGTCTTACAAAACTTTTAGACATTTTAAATACATGCAGTCTTGCTCAATAGAATGTAAAGCTTCCTTTAGCAGCGGCGTATATACTGCAGAGCGTATTTTATTTACCTGTAGACAAAACAAGTTTGAAATCGCTTGGGACGCTCCGTTCGCGATACCTGGCTACTAGATACAAAGTGCTCACGGTGGAGAATTTTTTGGCGACGTTTTATAAAAATAAATCATGTGACAGTGATCACTTTTTTTTTGAGGGATCGAATAATAGTACACATAATATTTATACATATACTTTGGTTGACTATAATCTTTCAAATCAAATTGTAATTGTAGCAAATAGAAATCCGTGGTATCTGCCTACCCCTCTTGGCAACAGGCGTGAATTTATAAACCTATGTATTGACTATATTTTTCAGTTAATGATACCTAACACCTGTTTCTTTTACACAACCATTTCAAAAAAATTCATAAAGTTTCATCCAAATTAATTACTACATTTAAAAAAGGTCAAGAAATATAATGATAAGACCAGGTAGACATATGAAGAGTGAGAGAGACATGAAGAATTTGTAAATTACTTTCCTTGTAAAAGGAAAAACAAGCCAACTTCTATTATAAATAAAATTGCGAAGCATCCTCTTGCCTGTAAAAATTAATGCACTTACCAGCGTATAAAATATATCGTAATGAAAATGAAAATCCTTTGTATTTCCACTTACTTATATAAAACAATTCATTTTAAATTCTTTCTTCCCTGGGTGATAGCAAATTCATCAATTGGGTCATGACGGCAATAGCAAAAGCATTTTATGTAACACGTCACGATTTTAAATGTTTTAACTTCTTAGTTTGCAAACTCCGAAAATAATTAGTAAGTTTCGTAACTGAAATAGGCAAGTAAATGAATCTGTCTTAATTATAAGCCCTTCCCCTGCCTTTAAGCTAATTAGCACTTTTAACAGCAATTTCGTTTGGAATGGAATAATAAATAACCGTTGTGAACCTTTTTATTTGAAAGAAAAGTATGTGTTTAATGCCCTCAATGTGAATGATAATATAATTATTACGTCACACAGCCATGAAGCTTGGTCTTTTTAAGCTTAATGGCCGAATGACGAAGGATGGCTATTGTCTCTTATCCATTGGGTATCGTTTAAGTTGACTAAGGGGTCGTGTCTACAGGATGCGTGGCCGCAGTAAATACTGACTGCGGGGATTCTGGCAATATCAGGAATGTTTGTATTAGAAAACTCGTCGGAGATTCAAATATAGTCGGCAGGCAAGTCATTTTAAGACTTTATTTAGATGTTTGTTATTAGACCACGCCTTAAAGGCCGAATGGATTGAATCTTTGGCATACAGGTAAACCATAACATGGATTATTAGCCCCAGTATATAAAGTAGTCTCCGTACACTACTTAAACTAAACAACAACTAAAATAAACAACGGGCAACTGCTAGCTGTTACCCTTCGTTTCATTATTATTTTAAGTACCTATGTAGACTAGTATACATACTTAAAATAATAATTGTACATGATATTTTCATTATTCGAAGACTTGCTTGTTTGTCAACCCACCGCTTTGTAATAACTTTATAAATATGAAAGCTTTAATGTTCAGAAATCAATCACGCGGTAAAGGCTTAATGTATTTGTCTCAAATTTGGCAGAAGTTTGTATCCTGGATTAGATTACGTATATAGTGGAAGTAGCATATTATCTACTCAGTTACCGAAACCATTTACTTGATACTTGATTATAGTAAACTATAAAAGCTCTTATTAAACAAATATTATCTACCGGTGTGTTGTCATGATAAATGACATGAGAGAAAATTGTATATATTTTATTCAATAAAGTGCTCCGATATAATTGATCGTTTAAATCCTATTCAAAGTATTTTTATGCACTTCCATCGTGCTAATGGCTCATGACCAATCACATCTATCAAATCTACTAACACAAACTTGGAAATTAATTTTCTCATCAGAATGCGAAACAAAATATATAAACTCTGTCTCACGAACTTTTTGAAATGTTCGGCTTTAGTAATGAATAGAATGTTTTCATGATAATAACTGAATACATATAACGAGTTACTTTGTTTAGCATTCAACATCTTTGTCTACGTTACGTTCATCCGGCGCTGAGCTGAGACTATCAAGCTTAGATAAAACGTAACGGCGTCATTCGCAGTGCTCCCATCCCTAGTGAATAGCCAGTAATTCGATACCTTATCCGAGAACGTTGCTGCGCCTCATCCCACCCTCTGCCTACTATCGGTCAATCACTCCTACACTCAACTTGTACGTACGATGAACGTTTCATCGATCAAGTCTAAAGAGTTTAGGCACAGAATAAATAATGATGCGTTGTTACTTGTTGGATACCCTTCGGTAGGGCTATTTTTTGAGACAGTAAACAAATGACGATTCGTAAATTGCGTTTACAGTTTTAATAAATAATTTAAAAATAGAGCTTAATGCATACGGTATCATAAATTCCGCTCTACAACTTGGCATTTAACACAACAATTTGGGTAACATAACAGCCTCATTATTTGCACAAATCCGACCAAGTTTTGAAGTAAAATAAATAGTTTAGTATAAATAGCGGCAGGTTTGACCTAATACCGTCATCAGCGTAGAGCATACCTTCGCCTCCATCTGACCCGGGATGACAGGTGTGGTTACGTAATGTGATATGACAAAGAAAAATATGAATAATGTCATGAGTTTTCCCAACGTACATTTTTATAACGACTCACGAGTACTTTTAACCCTACGCTCATATCACACTTTTCATGGAAATATACCAACACAAAAGTGAGAAATATATGAAATTGATTGACTACCAAATATTGAATGATATAGAAATTGCTTTCTTTTTGCTGCGAATTTAATTCTGGATGGGATAAAGGTTTGTGTAGCTTAATATTATTTCAAATCTTGTTAGTGTTTCAGGTCACTGAAATTATAATTCTAATGTACACAACTAATATTACGTACGTTCAATTAAAGAAAACGTTTGAACTAATTAGGTACAGTTTGATATCTGAAAGAAGATAGGATATCATATTGCGTAATAATATTATAACTATAACATAATAATGCTACCTACACTTAAATACATAGTTATTATTAACTTCTATTTCATCAAGATCCCGACGCTCTCAGGTAACATCAAAGTTATTAATAATAACTAAATTTATATATAAAATTTATATATAAAAAGTTATTAATATATAAAATTACGAATAAGTTACAAAAAAAATTAGATAACATGTGTTAAAATTCCTACGATAAAATAAATATAGGTATAATATTTGTTTTCAGAATCCTATTGAAAATAACTGATTCTATAAATTAAATAAAAAGCTATTTAATATACTGTGTAGCACCAACGACCACGACGACGCAGCATTTTGCACAAAATATTCGATAAATATTAAATTTTTTGTAGTTAGTTACCAACATGAATGTTAATTTTTTTGTTTGTTGAAACACATTCTCTTTTATAAATTACACAGATGAAACCCTGAAACCTGAACCCTGAATAAAATCTTAAAATTATTCTCAGGTAGTCACTTCAAATATCTTCAATCTCGCAGAAAAATAAACAAAGCTAAGATAAAAATGTTATGTTAATTAAATTAGGTACTTGAGATGCTTACTTATTAGGTATTCTACTTACACAAAGTCAGGCACCGTATTATAGATGGCGCGGCGCGATAAGCCCTTCTAAGAAATTTTAACAAGATTGTATTGAAAATTTGAAAGTCGCAGCTTATGCACAGATGCCATTTTTTTTTAGAGGATAGCATACCTACTTTTGTTACAGTTATTAGGTGCATGTGATGTACTGTAGTTGCTTAGACTCAAATCGCTTTATAATAAACTTCATCCAAGGATGTTACTGGTGTTTAAGCGGATCAGTTTTCGTCCTGAATACTCAAAACTAAGTACCTACAAATACAAACTATTTTCTATCAGTCCCAAGTTATACACTAGCCTAACCATCAATCAATCATTTCTATGTGGTCACATAAAACAATAAGCCACAAGGGTTGTTAACTTGCAACAATCTTTAAATTATTGAGAACCAAAAAAAAGTTGTTGTTAATGTCTGGATTTTGATCCACCCACATGTGCAGATCCTTTTGATCCGACTTCATCATTCTTTTGTGTTTTTTTAAAACAATAGTTAAGTAGGTAGGTACCTATATACTGTGAATACTTTATGAAACACGTATCTACCTAATATTAGTTGCATACTTTGAATTTATTAGAATTGCCGTATTTATTAGGTAGATCACGATTAACTTTATTAACGTCCTTTTTAGAAGCTACCCTCGTAACCCTTAGATAACTACGTTCTGTTCTCGCAGTACTATATCAGTGTAAGTGGACGCGGCCACCGACACCTTTATTAATATAATCCCTTTGTCATCTCGTTAATGAAAAGAGATGGGAATGACCTGTGCTAAGCCGTTTACGTAGAACATTGGCTACACCGCCTCTTAATGTTAATTACTAGTAAATAAAGTGCTGTTTGGTTCCATTTTCATTGAAATACAACTAGCGTTGTAAAGCGCTATGGGACTTCAAAAAGGTAGGTATATCCAACTTCTTATAAAACTATAATTCATGCATAACTAGATAATAATAGATTTTTTTTTAATGTAGAAAGTTGTTTATTTATATTAATTGTTTGTATTTTAGGTATGTGCGATATATTTGACGCACATACCTACGTCTGGATACAAGAAAGGCAGTTTTTAGGTGTACACGATACGATATTCGTATGCACGTAAAAACTGCCTTTCTTGGCTCTTCCTTTGAGAGTAATGCATTTTCTTTTAAGTTTTAATGAATGGCTAATCGAGTATTACTACAGCTGAGTGTGTACTCACCGACCGTTATCTGGAGACTTACTTCTCATATCACTTTCCTGAACTCACACATCGCGCTTTTCGTTAATTTTTAACACTACTACATTAAGAACAGCTTTATAAAGGATAACATAATTATTTGGATGACTACAATAAGCCTTTAATATGTCCAATTCTATTGTTGCTCTAATGAACGCCCACGGTTTAGCCGTTCCAACAAATTAAAACAACATTTTAGTTACCGTAATACACCCACGTTAATACAAACAAAAGGACTGTAGCACACGAAGCGATTTTTTTGTGTATTAATAATTTGAAATTATTCCATTCCGTACAGTAACAGCGTAAATAAATAATGAAAACATCAGCGGAATCATCACTGAAAAGTGTGACGAAAGTTTGATTTATCGCAGTCTATGAAGTGTGGGGGGTTATTATGAGTGGAAGGATGTGTCGCGGGGGTTATGGTAATAGTTAGTGCTTACCATGGGTCATGATAACGCGGCGTGGTCTGGCCGAGTCGCGAGCCGCGGCTCACGCGAGCAGACTGTTGCTCGCGGCCGGGCCGAGGCTGCGTGCGCACAGGCTCGAGGGCCCGCCCCGCGCCCCGGCCGCCCCGCACACGATGCCGCCAGCCCGCCAACACGCCACGCGCCATCCTTACACCGACATGCTCTCCTTTGTCTCCAACTTAATTGTAAAATGATATACAAATAAAGCCTGCGCTCAGCTGAGAGGAACGGGACAGAAACTTACAGCTACTGTAATTGCTATAGGGGTAAATTACATATTTTGTGGCTTCTGATTTCAATTATTCCATTTTATGAAGTCCGTTATTAAATTAAAAGTAGTGTTTAGCGATAGTAGGTGCTTAACCTTGTTTTAAAACTAGAAGTTGTGTTATGGGTTCTTACAGAGAAACTAGCTTTCGCCTGCCGTTTTCTTTATACCTACATCATATTAATTATATTGGTATCGTTATCTACTTCTCCTGTCATTAAAAGTTTCAGTTGAAAATTCTAGATCATAAGTGTAGGTACCTATACTAATGAATTACTTATTAATAAAGCATACTTTTCGGTTTAAAGATGATAATGCGCACATGAGCTTGCGCGTATAAATTAGTTGACAAGAAGATAATCGCCTTAACTGGCAAAACTCGTAGCACACGCAATAATAAGAGATTACCAACAGGTTTTTTTTCTGTGCTGTTGTTGTACGTGAGTATACAATAGTCAAGTTATAAACTATCCATCAATCCGTTTTTGAGTGTCACAAACGTCTTCATTTATTATACATAATATTACTTACTTAGTAGGAATTGGTTTAAAGAATTTTATTTCCCAAAAGAACTTTACAAAGTTCACTTAAATATGAGAAATTTACAAAAATATTATTTAAATAAGTAATTGTTCGATACTCCCTACCTATTTGTAAAAGAAGCTTATATTTTTTATTTAGGTATAACCATTTCTTTAAAACAATATGTTTTCTGGTTACCTAAAGTAACAAGGCAGTTTGGAAGGATTGTTACTCAAATTATAAAACACTACATAATTTTGAACATTTGATGCTGAAGGCTGCTTATGGTACCTGTTGAGTAGTTAAAGATACTAATAGCATGGAGTCCGCTGTGTACAATCATCATAATTTTGAAAATAATACCAATAGGTAGATACTTATTCACATCACATTATTTAATGCTTTAGCTACACGCTATAAGATGAGAGCTATTCTAGGCAGGTATCAATATTTTCAAGGAATTGCAAAAAACGTCATAACTGTATAATATTTCAACGTCAATACCTGTCTCCAAATACAATGTACATAATATAACTATAAGTATATACTATACCTATAAGTAAAGAAATTACTCATTATAATCTAACAATTCCAAGTTTACACAACTACAACCGTTAAACTAAGTCGTTACAACCAAACGTGAATATCAATCAAGATTTGCACGTAAGTGAAAGTACATGATGTATCATCTACTTGAAAAATTGCTATCAAGCCAGTCAAATGAAATACATATAATGTGTGGAACAAAATACGCGGGTCTCCTACTAGTAACAGATACGAAATTATGACCGAAATCAGTATAACATCCCATAAAATAAATTAACGATAATCCAATCCAATGAGGAGACTAATATTACGCACCAAAGCGACTACTACTGCGACTAAATCAAAAGGTTACTGGGTTTCCGACAAGAAATCGTCAGTTTTATTCCTGTTTGTGTCGATTGCTCCACCACCCACCGACCCGATAACTGATAATTTTTATTTCTATATAAATATTTACAGTATGCTAAAGAGGATTTCCATATACTCTTGTTAAAAGTTAGATGGACTGGAACGCCAGTGGGATAAGTCGTTGAAAGTAAAGAAGTTTTGTTACACTTAGGTTGCATTTTGGCCCGGGAGATAGCGTTGCAAAACAGAAAGTCATAGTATGCTGGCTGATATTGTCATCGATGGTTGATCTTATTTGACTGATAAGCGAACCAATGGTCAGCTGCTCAAGTAGCGGTTGGTGTGGATATGAAGTGGTAAAAAAAAATTAAGTCATAGTATGCCGGCTGAAACTTTTTTCATAAGTAGTTTGCATCATACTGAGCTTAAAAAAAATCGTCAGCTGCATGATGGAGGGGGGATTATGCGTCAGCCGGTTGCAAGTTGTAAAATAACACGTAAAATAAAGTCATAGCCGGATAAAATTTCACAAGGTGATTGCTTCAATAATTAAAAGAACGAATACAACAATTAGCAGCAAGTATGGCGGTGGAAAGACCGTCAGCTGAAGCAGTAAAGATACAGATTATTAGAATAATGCACAGTTTATTTGAGGGTCCAGCCGAACTCCCCTGCCCGCACCCGGATGACTGAATATTTTTAACCGACTCCAAAAAAGAGGAGGTTCTCAATTTGAATCGTATGTTTTTTTATTGTATGTTTGTAACACGATTTCTCCGTCAATTGTGGACCGAATTTGAAAACTCTTTTTTTGTTGGAAAGAATATACTCCCGAATTGGTTCCCTATAAATATTTTCATGATCTGATAATGAACTTATCAGTCATTCGAGATCTATTGAAAAACATATCAATGGATCGGCGTAAAAACACTACCTAAAATGCAACGGTACCTCCCAGACCATTACGATCGTAGCACACTGACACAGGTACTGTCGGGGCATGGGTGCTTCGGCAGATACCTGTGTCGAGTGGCTGGCAGGGAGAAGACTACTTCCTGCCACCACTTCGATGGCAACGAGGACACGGCGCAACACACGCTCGAGCATTGTCCTGCTTGGGCTGTGCAGCGCCGGACACTCGTTGCTGAAGTGGGGTCGGACCTCTCGCTCCCAGCTATCATCGAAGATATGGTAGGGGGTGCGGGGTCATGGAGCGCCATCGCATCGCCACCATAAGACTCGGCCTCAGGGCGGCAGACACGGGCTAAACTGCCGCCCGCTCAACTGAGGCCCGAGTCGCGTGTGCGCACTACTGTTGTGCACACTGAAGGTGAGCAAGGGGCACACAACCGCCCCTTGCCATAGGAGGCCTGCGGAGTCCTGGGTTGGGAGACCCACCTGAGAGATTACGGATACGTAGAAGAATACAATAGAGAAACGATTATATAGTAAATACATAACCCGACACAGAAAGACCTTAGAACAGTGTAGCTTAAAGCGGGATAGGTAGATAGACGTCTTAATTGGTCTTGTTTAACCAGTCTGAGACGTAACCAAAGCGGGTCAGCTGTTCCGATACGTCAACTCGGCTACGGCTAGGTGACGACGCCGCGCTTACGGCTCGCCAGTCCGGAGGCGAGGCGATTACGTTACGAATCCGATTAGTGTACTTTGCAGTAGGCAGTTTCATACAAATTATACTGCACGGCTCGAGTTGATACGGTTACGGTCCCTTTCCGGGTTGATATATGTGCTACGACCCTTAAGTTACCATATGGCTTGTAATTTCGAATACCGATTACCTCAACATTTCCCATTTAACTACGACTCCGTCTTCTACGCGAAAACCACACAGCAGAGGCGAGGACGGAACTTGAATAAATAAAGGACAGAATAAAAAGTTTAAATATGACTATAGTAACCTACATCCTAGGTACCATGTGCTACCAGGAGAAGTCTTAAGTCTCTAGTTAACATCTTGATAGTTGGACCCTTTTTTTTTTTTTTAAACGTCGCCCCACACTAGGAATTTCTCCTGTATCGTGGGTGCGTTTCACAAACATGAAATATCACATACACAAACACCCAGACTCGGGACAATCAAATGTGGATCGCACAAATTTTTGCCCCGTGCGGGAATCGAACCCGCAACCCTTAGCCACTGCGCCAATCAGGTTGTCACTGACCCTTTGCCACTGACACACAGTAATTTAACCACATAGTTACCTACCTATCAACTTAAATAGTCCCACGGTAAAACGGCAAGATAACATTGTTGTGCCACATACTTGAACCGCATTTTATCAATGTTTAGTTATCCATCAAATGTCAATTGAGGGCACTTCTGGTAAAAACATAATTTTGTGTACATATGTACATACCTACGTGCTGTCGGAAGGTATTTGCCTTGTTTTCACTAAAAGTGCCTTTTGTCTACTATACAAATAAAATAATTTTATTTCTGAAAATGGGTTTTAGAAAACACTTTTTTATCTGGGTGGCGTCAGCATTTCCTAATTAACTACCTCTGACAAGAAATGCCGAAACAAAGTCGGGGATCAAGGTCTCTTTTAAAGTTCAGAAAAGTTCAATAATTTATGTGAGAACAGTGTAGGTGGTCTACAAGAAGTCTTTTGAAGAAAGAACCATGACGAATTTGAGTAGAATTTTCCTGACAGACGCCCTGTCTCTTACCATCTGAAAGATATTTGGGTAGGCCGCATGAAATAACTAAAACTGCCAGACACCTATGAACATTTAATGAAGAAAAAAAAACCTACACAATGCTCACAATTACAAATTATATAATTTTACGTCAGTTTGTACAATGTAGGTCGTCTGAGATGGTCGTTTGAAGAAAGATAAATCAATATCTACTTATATGACGACCCGATTGGCGCAGTGGCTAAGCGATTGGACTGCTGCGCTAAGGGTTGCGGGCTCGATTCCCGCACGGGACAAAAATTTGTGCGATCCACAGATATTTGTCCCGAGTCTGGGTGTTTGTGTATGTGATACTACATGTTTGTGAAACGCACCCACGATACAGGAGAAATTCCTAGTGTGGGGTGACGTTTTTAAAAAAAAAAAAATAATATAAATTCTAATAATTAATCGATAAAAAAGCCATTTAAAAACATGAAGCTCTTTTATTTATTATACAAAGAGGTTCAATTCGTATTGATGAAATTCGTGATCCATGTCCATTATTACCTTTTTTATTTTATTCGCCGTTATATTATTACACATTTTCTTATCCCGCGGATCATTCCATCCGCCATTGTTATCGACGTAATCAAAAATAACAAAGTCATCATCGTCTAATTCTATATTCAGATAAATTTCTAAATATGCAGGAAATAAATATATTTTGTTTAATTTCTGCATGTTCATTATTTCGAATATAATGTCCATCATACTTAATTCAGCAAATTGTTTGTACGTAGCAAAAGAGGTAGTCTTGTATGCCCTTGGCATAGTGCTAGACATTACTTTAAATCTTCCTCCATCTTTCCTATTTAAAGATAGGTAATACAAAGATCGTGACCACGAGTAGTCGTCAATGTAACAAAAAAGATAATAATGTGCCGCTATCGTACTCCAAACTGACGAATCAAACGACAGGACACTGAAGTGATCCTTGGGATCCCAAGTAGATATTTCCACGGTATATGTTTGCTTCTCAACAAATGTCGTTTTATATGAAGTTGTTTCTAAAGACATGAAATCACATTTAGTAATATAATCGCTTATAGTTTTCATATGCGTTATCATATATATAAAATCTTCTGTTAAAAAAATGTCATCTTCTAAAAAAGTAAATATTCCTTTATGTTCCTTTGTAAACGATAAGTTTTCGAACACTTTGTTTAAGGTCCACCACCAATAATGTTTCGTTTGAGCCAATAACGGGTGTCTAAATCGGCCGTGTATATCTGGTGTATCTGCACCCGTACAATTAATAGACTGGGCAGTATTAAAATCCATATCATGAGGACAATCGCCCGGTTGGGATCCGGGGAATTCATGAGGATGTACCTGCACCGAATACGGATAAAATATTTGTAGAACTCTAGTAAAATCTATTTGTTTTACCAAATTATTAACGTTCTCATCAAAAGATGAGTGAGAAAAAATTACTAAAGCATCTTCTATTCCCAGTACCTGCGTCAATGACACCAAGAGGTATTTAAGGTTTACT
This sequence comes from Abrostola tripartita, assembly GCA_905340225.1. Classification (NCBI taxonomy): domain Eukaryota; kingdom Metazoa; phylum Arthropoda; class Insecta; order Lepidoptera; family Noctuidae; genus Abrostola; species Abrostola tripartita. Next base: position 8,112,330 of record HG996494.1, read on the forward strand.
TGGAACCTATCAACAAATATGACAAAAATGGGTGCATTTGGATTTAAGGGTCCATAAAATTCCATGTTCATGACTCGTTCCTCTAAATTATACTTAGTTATCATCCTCTTAACTGTATCTATATGTAAAGTTTTCAATTTGTCTTGTTCTTTGAAGTCAGCATATTTCATTGCACTCTTGGGAATCTTATTTACCACCTCATCTTTATGAGATATCTTCACTTTGTAAACAAATAAGACAGTAACAAATATAAATAAGCATAAGAAATTGCGAATTGATGCCAGAAAACCGCGGAATCTTCTCCGTAACATAATTTTACTAACTGTTAGGATAAAGTTAAAAAAAACCATGTAATTTTTTACACAATTTTTTAATAAATTAAACGTCTTTAGAAATGTAAATGTAAAATGATTTATGTCAAAACTTCTGACATCAAAAATACAGCAAAGGTTTAGGTGTAAAAAATATTGCAACTTGAATAAATGCTTTTTGTACATCTACCTATAAATTAACATGTTGTTCCTCCTGTGTGTTCCCTTGGAACACCTGCCTTAGCTTCTTAATACTTTTGGGAGCGAGACGGTAGCTCACTAGAAAGAGTTGTTACCGCTCATATGAAAGGAGAATAGGGAGCCTCTCTGCAGCTATGCTGCAGTGGAACATAATAGGCTCATAAAAAATAAAGTATCGGCAACTTTCGGGTTACTCATATTTCACTTAATAGTTACGTACCTACCTAGACCAACATACTTACAAAGTTAAATAAATATGGAACTTAATCAAGATATCTATTTATATAGATTACTTTTTAAAGTAAGTCTAGTAATAGACAGAAGGTCTACATAGCATTTCTCGGGTAGGATCCAGTAGGTAGGTACTTAGGTAGCTATTATAGACAATAATCACTCAAGGCCCCATTGACTCTCGCATTAAATTAACTTTTATAATCAGTTGAAGTTTGGTTGTTTAAGAAGTGTGAAGCTAAGTTCATTTAGCTTATGTAGCTATCGCTATCGCGTCATTATATACAAAGTCTTTAAATACATAATAGCATAGAGAGATATATAGCATAAATTCTCATTAGTCTATGATAATAGTGACCGTGCCCGGGACGCGACAGGGCCGCGACCTTACATCTGTGCTACCAGTGCTACTCAGTCACCATTTTGTTTTCGTATCGGATTATCGCTGATATCTAAATATCGCTTTGGGTGAGATGAATCGTACAAAACGCTATATATGCGTACCGCCTCTATTAACAACTTATTAGTCATATTTTTAAAAGAAAAAATCGACAACGTGCCGGAAAAATATCGGCATATCCGCGCACGACACGGCGTCGCATCGGTCCAGGCACTGAAGCTCCGACGACGCCGGCCTGGGCACGGACGTGTGCGAACGAGTTTATATTAAATTTACACAACGATATTTTTTGAGCACCTGCCTGGGCTCAGTCCGTCCACGTCCCGGGCACGGCCCTGTTATGAGTGGATAGACCTTTAATATAGGTATCTAGGTTGCGGTAATAAGCGCATATGACAATTCCACAATTGATTACTACGGTGAGGGAAATTGAATAAATGAACAGTTACTTCATTTCAAGGTTCATCATCATCATCATCATCAACCAAAGAAGTCCACTATTGAACAATTCCCCGTTTAAGCGGGGGGGTTGCCATAATCCCCACGCTTGGCAAGCGGCTTGGGAATCGCAGTATTGGTGGTGAAGTTACAGAAGACGCTGCTGCCCATCTTCTGGATTTTCCCTTAGTCGCCTCTTACGACACCCACGGGAGGATAGGGGGTGGTCGATTCTAGGCCGGATACCACACGGCAAGGTTCACCTTTAGTTAAAAAAATGTCTTTTGTTAAGGTGCTTTTAAATGCCAACACTGACTAGCATAACCTAGAAGTCAGGAAAGTGTTATAATCATTGTCTCATCGTGACTATACACTAGGAATTCCACTTGGTTGCGTTTAAAACATGAAGATAAAGATATTACATTTAGAAAAAATATCGGTGAAAGCAGCCATCGTCGCGGGTTTTGAACCCGCCACCCGTAGAGTTGTATCCTAACCCTAACTCATAACCGCTGCGCCAATCGATACCAGTAATTCATACTTAGCTAAAAATAAAACTCAGGGACTTCAAAATTGTAAACTTTTATTTCAAGACTTCATTTTGCATACTTACACATTCAAATAATTTAATAATCATTGCCTTCGAATACATATCGAATCCTAAGTGTCCATATAAATATATGTACGTAATGTACGCATAAAACAAAAAGAATAAAACTTTTATACTACTTTTAAACATAACGCCTTTATTCTTCGAAGGGGAATGCAGACGTGTACCTAATAAATAGTACACTCACATTTAGCGAGTTGTGTTATAGGTCCCATGTAAAGAGGGCTTAGGTACCAATTGTTTTTAACCGTGCACAGTCCAGACTATGCTGCAACTAAACAAACCCTATCGCCAACCAAGTTTGGTAATCGCTGTCATCATCTCTTTAGCTATAAACTACTATTATATTAAACTACCAAGAAAATTTCTAATAACGATATTTTTAATTAGTTAATGCTCTTTAAATAATCATGTGTGTATTCTGCAAGGTTCTACAAGGATTTATTATTAGTTAAAAAAAAACAATTATTATTTATTTCGGTCCTGTCTAGTAGTGACTTTCAGTTAAACGTAATTATAAAACTACAGAACACCGGGATTTTTATCGAACAATAAATCGACGATCTTTTTCTGGATACAAAACAAATCAAAAATATACTCCAGTATATGAACACGCTTTACCGGCTACATACCACAACACATTTTGTAAATGCCGCCTTTTGCCCGTCAAGCTGGCAGCTCCACACTACCAACAAAACAAACGTTGACCTACCTTTATATTTAATTTACGCTTTTAACAAGTGTTAAATGTAGTTTTAACGTAATTCAAATATATTTTAATGAATTTAGTCAACAAGATACAGTAATTTTATGTCAATTTAGCATAATAACGTCGTTCCAAAACATTAATCAATCGTTCAACTGTATTGTATCCGGTTGCTTTATTTCGCTACCAGGCGGCGCCTCTAGTACGACGTCACTCGTGTATCTATAGTTTCCTTCTGTTTTGAAACCCAAGCTTAGTGATTTAGTTCCTTGAGAAATATTAAATACGCGAAAAGTGTTATAAAGTGTGATTCTACAGTTTCTTAAAGATGGAAAAGAGGGTCGCCTTGGAATTGAGGGGAAGAAATCCGTCACAGGTAAATGGAATCTATTTTTCGGGATATTGGAATGTTTTGTCGATACGTATTTCACCAGGTACATAATGTAATACTTAAAAAATGATATTATTGATAATGAATCACTGTAATTTTCAGTTTGTATTTGGTAGACACATTGTAGAATGAAAATCCACTTCCTAATTAAAGATGTGGCATTATTATGTATAGAAATTAGCCATTGCCGATTGTTACGTTTCATTCATGTGCACATAATTATTATACATTCTAATGAAGTTTCTGATTAGGATATTATTTCCTATGCATGTATAGGTCTCATGGTAAATATTTAAGTCACTTATTCAGAATATTTAGGCAGATGTAGCATTCTCGATGTAAATATCCATATATTGAGGTTAAGTGTCGAAACTTATGGATGTCGAACCGTGGACGTGTTGTGTACCTTTATTGAAGACTAATTACGCAAAGAAAATACATATTATATACAATCTAAATAATACTTTACTTGCACATGTGTATTAGGTAATATTTATCTCAGAAACTTAGCGCTACGAATAGAAGGCTCATTGATTAAATGTGTTGTCAATGTCAATAGTATTTTACTAGATTTACAACTAGCTTGTTACCTATATAGTATATTAATCTATATAACTATTTTTTATTCGTAGGTACAACGTTATATTATATTTATCTGTTACCTACTTCCCAAAGTAAACTTAGGTAGGAACAACTGTACTGTAGCTAGAAACCAAAATTATTTCGCGCCCTTTCACCTGAGTAGTTTTAACTTGAGGAATTTGTTAAATTCTTGGCTACTCTTTAGCTAATAATGTCTAAAGTTACACTGAAAATGTTGATTATATTATTTCGGTCTATTTACACTATATCTGCAGTCATATTATTGACGCACGCCTTACCAATATAGCGGCCATTTTTATTGCGTCGCGATGATTCGTGTCATCCGCCATTGTAAAGATTAAACAGATCTTATTTCTATTCGCAACTAGAACACCGCGAATATATATCGAGGTTCAAACTATTATACAAACACATCCCTTTCATGTTTCAATGAATATTTCTCGGAAATAATCACTCATTTGCTAGATTTTACGAACTACGCCTGTGTCTTTGACAACTAACACCATTTTGACGTTTTGGTTGACTTGACTTTGCATTCAATAAATACACATCAAGCCAGTAACATTACTCATTATATGAATTTATAATCAAACATTGTACTACAAGGTTTGATAGGATTTAAAAATAAAGTAATGATTTTCTATATTAACGCTTGCAACCAACTGCCCTGCTGTTTAGTCGAAAAACATATAGTAGGTATGTCAAAGCAATAAGCTTCTAATTTATTTAGGTTGCTGTCTTGCAATCACTTATAGTAAAATAATTGCGAGCAATTGTATTGTATTATAAGCTTTATTGATGTTCATCATTAACTTTATTATTGTGATGAAGGGATAAATTAATTAATTTAAATCTTACAAAAATCCAGTTATAGGTACCGAATCTTATAAGCCCTACGTGTCGTATTAATTCCGATTTTAAGTCCTAACTTCGGTCCCAAACTTCACTTAATAATGTATAGATGTCGTGATGTTAAACAAGCGACGACAGCGCGTGTTTTCTGTGCGGGAAAGCTTTGAAATTTATTGAAATTACATCACACAATAATTATTATCAGTAGTACCTGTACATATATCGATTAATATTAATTTTGAATTATGTTTTACAGGTAAAAGAATTGAACCTGGATAATTGCAGGAGCACCAATATAGTTGGACTCACTGATGAATATACCAATCTTGAAAACCTCAGTCTCAATAATGTGGGTCTCACCACACTCAAAGGGTTCCCAACATTGCCTAAGCTCAGGAAACTAGAGCTGTCTGACAACAGAATATCCAATGGATTAAACTTTCTCAATGGCTGTAAAAAACTAACACATCTTAACTTATCAGGCAATAAAATCAAAGATTTAGAGACACTGAAACCTTTGGAGGACTTTGAGAATTTAAAAAATCTTGATCTCTTCAACAATGAGGTTACAAGCATTGAAGACTACAGGAGTAAGGTGTTTGCACTACACCCATCATTAAAATATCTAGATGGGTAAGAAATAGTTTTTCTGTATCTACAATGTTTAAAGTAGGTATTAAATTAAACACACTTACCTGGTTAGGAAACAAATGCAAATGTAATAAATTAATATAATTTGTTTAAATTAACAATTAATACATTTTTCTTAGCATTTATAAATTTAATATTTGCACACCATATGTTATGGTAGAATATATTGGGACGATAATTCTATATTTAAGACCATACTTGTTTACCTACTACTTGTATACCTATATTCTTGCAAATAAACTAATTTGAATTTGAACAAGATAGGTACATTGATAGTAGTAATATTAGTATGATAATAGTATAACTTTAAAATTAATTTATGTTAACAATTTAGTGATTATATTAGAACACTTTTTATAATACAAAATATTGAGACCTACACCAAATGGATACAGATAATTGAAAAATTATAGACACGAGCAGCGGCATTCGAACCCGCGACCTTTGGCTCTGATAAAATACCTTAGTTGGTAAGAACTGCGGCACGGATCGGCGAACCCTCTAAAATGTCAATATTTAGTTTATTGAGCAATTATTATGATTACGATCCAACTCTGTAAGTGGGATAGAAAATGGTATGCTTTGAGAGAAGTCTTCAATTTTAAAGCACTATGTTCATTTACCTAAATATAAATTTGAAAGTACTTGTGCCATATCATAGTACCTGTTAATGCTCACAATATTCAAAATCCTTAACAAAAAAAATTATCAATGCTTTTAGATTTGACAAAGAAGACAGAGAAGCTGAAGACAGTGATGCAGAAGAAGAAGACGAAATGAATGGAAACAATGACAGTGAAGATGATGGTTAGTTCATTTGCATTTAGTTATTTCCTTATCATTAATATCATAATAATTTATGTTTAGCAATTTACAATCTACGGCAACATGTTATTTGTATGATGGCCTTATTTGTATCATGTATGTAGATGTTGATTTTCCTAAATTATTAAAAATACATTGATATAATACTACAACAGCAATTATATTTTATATTAATTTATGAAGCATCAGATAGCAAGTGTAAAATTAGACAAACAATTAAAGTACCTCCGGAACTATTGATAAATACATCATTATCATCAACACAATAAGAAGATTATGCTTTTTCTATGGATCCTGACAAAACATATCAAATACAGTCTAAATTGACACATTAGGAACATATTTTGTTTTGTACATACTAATAGATAGCGAGTCTTGTAAAGTGTGGAATTATGGCTTATTTTCCTATGACGTTTATTCTAATTCATTATTTTTTTCCGGCTGTAAATTAAGTGTTTGCAAGTAGCATTATTAAAACTGCATCCATCCCATGTCAACTATGATAACACTACCTAAATCTAGGCAATGAGCTAATGTGGTGATCATTGCTCAACCTTTCTCTGAGAAAAGGCTTTTGCCCTGCAGTGGGTCAGTCATAGGCTGGTATTATTATTATTTATAAATCTTTATATGCTATCATCTTCTTACATCATTCACAACTAACATAACTCATTAGAATTACTACTATTTACAGTAACCTCACAGCTTCTTTTATATGTCTAGCTCAGCAAATATTTTAAAGCTCCGTAATAGTTGAACAATGCCTTACAGATGTGGACATAGATTTGGGTTCGTTGGTGATAGATGATGATAGTATATCAGAAAGGCCGGCAGAAGAGAGAACCTCTCTACCAATGCTATTGTATACTGTTTATGGTCTGCTATTCCACATGGGTTTCCTTTTAAAGAGTAAGCATCATTCTTTTTTGGTCAGTGATGCTAAGTTATATCAGCTGTTACTTATCTGTAAAGTTTCTTAAAGCTTTTATGTATGTATAAGTATGGTTTGGTCTTTTCTTATGCTGGCTGATATTTTATGTTTTTATTTTTTGTTGCGTTTGAGGTTGTTTTACACAGCTATTTTGTTCCGTTACTTCTAGGTTCTGAAGTGGAAGATGAGGAAGATGACGATGAAGATGTGTCACTTAGTGCAGTGTACAATGACAACCTTGGTAAGTGCCCATAAACAAGAAAATTAAAGAAAAAAATGTAAACCCGTCCATATTTTCATAGAAATGATGTCTAACATATGTTGCGTGGGATGGATGTTATATATCGATGGCAGAAGATAGTAATAAAACCAGGTCAAGTGCGATTGGGACTCGCGCATCGAGGGTTCCGTGCAAACTTTGAATTATGTTTAAAACAATAATATTGTTCTAACGAAAAATTAATATGCTTAATTCACAGACAAACTTAACTTTGCCGTTGGAAAACTGTAACCAATACATTGAAGTAGGTTGCAGTTAGTTTATCAACTGCAAACAAGTTTTTCTTATCTTTTATGTTATTATTATTATTTATTATTACTTATTTTTTCTTTGACGACCCAATTGGCGCAGTGGCTAAGCGATTGGACTGCTGGGCTAAGGGTTGCGGGTTCGATTCCCGCACGGGACAAAAATTTGTGCGATCCGCAGATGTTTGTCCCGAGTCTGGGTGTTTGTGTATGTGATATTCCATGTTTGTGAAACGCAATTCCTAGTGTGGAGCGACGTTTCTTTTTTAAAAAATGTGAAGTACTACGAACTACAAATTCACAGTTTTCAGATTTATTCCTTTACTTGTGCTGTAAGCTAATGCTTCTTGCCAAATTTTATGATTCTAGGTCAAAGGAAAGTACCCTATAGGTTTTGAGTGTGAAAATTGTTAAAATAATTAGCATAATTGCTCGTATCTTTTGATTGCGTAGACTTAGAAGTTTCGTATTTTCTCGGCTTCATGGGACAGCAGACCTGAGTATTTGATATTAACTTCAACCTTATACCTACACGCGTTGTTGATTGTTCAAAAAAGGGTTGACAGACGGACAACGGAGTCATCCTATAAGGATTCCGTTTTTCCTTATTGAGGTACGGAACCGTAAAAATTAATAACTTAGATAAGAAGAAAATAAATCGCTCATTTAAGAAGCTGCAGCCTTTAACTGTACGGCTACAAATAAACAACATGGCGTCTAGTAGATACAAGAAAAGTTTACAAACTGAAGACGATAAGAAAACACAGCATGCAACTTCTAGATTCTTAGGACTGTTATTATGATATAGAATACTTAGATCGACCTACCGCAACTAACAGCACGTGTTGTGCTATTAGTTGCCTACCTCTCCGTTGAAAACGGGTTGTGATAACATACCTAAAGAAACCTGAAACGAAACGCTTCGTAACTAATTAGAACGTTAGAAGAAATATAGAGGTTTTATTCCAGTAGAACAGAAGAAAATCTTTAACTAACGTCAATTAACCTGTTAAGTGGCATGATCTGAAGACAACTACTTCAACTGATTTTAAAATTTAAACGAGATTAAAACTAGTTTTTCCTCATATAAATAAAAATAATTACTGATTTCGTTACTGGCTCTTTATTTGTAATGTGCATTTGGTAAAAATGAAATATTTCTTACCAAACATACAGGGATATTAAAAAAAAAACATTTTAATGGGATTGGTAAAAAGATGCGGATTAACAAAAAATTCATTGTATGTTAGTAAGATGTTAATTTTATTTATTTTATCTTTACAGAGGAAGAGAGCTCAGCCAGCTCTCTGTATGACGGCAGTGACGTAGAGGAAGAAGAAATAGATGAGGACGAGGAAGTAGTGAATGATGCAGATGAAGAACACAATTCTAAAGCACAAGGTGGGTACACAGCAATTAAATTTAAGATTCTACTCGTCCCAATAATATAAGTTTAGTATGTGCATATCAATGTAAACAGGCATTAGTAAAGACATTTTTGTATTTTAAATAGATGGTGAAGAAAACGCTGATGGCGAACCAGAAGAAAGCACTCGGGGTAAAAAACGAAAACACGAGGATGACGACGAGAATTGAGTGTTGCCTTAAGCGGAATTATCTTACTAGTTTGTAAGTGTACAGCGCTCCGATGCATCGGACAATAAACCTGTTCACAATCACGACACCTGCAGTCATCCCCGTAGACTAGTTGTCATTCGTGAGATTGATACCGACACCCAATGAGGCTAGACTCGATCGCTTTTAACCTAGTGTTAGGCGTCCGTTGGACGTCGTACAATTTGATCATGAAGTTTTTTTCTATCATTGATTAATGTTGATGTCTCAATAGACATGTGTGAAATCTGTAGTTTGTTGTCCGACAGTTAATGTTTCAATTAAATTGTTTATGTAATAATCATTTTTTATTCTATTGATAAATGCTTAATTTTAGTCTAATCATTGAAATGGAAGTGCATGATTTTAGGATTTAAATAGCTCTCATTTGATCTACAGTTTTGATGAATTGTATTAATTAGCTATAAGTAAAGGAAACATGAGTAAATTGTTAGACAACTGTTCCATGTCCTTGGAATCTATTACAATTTCCTTCTGACATGGGCGCCGCCTGTTTTTTGATGACCAAGTTAGACTGATAAAGACATACTAAAAATATTAAATACTATGATGACATTGATGTCAATTTCACGTAGAGAATTATTTACTATAATTACAAATTATGATAATGTAAAATATTCATCGACATCCATGATTTCGAGTTTTTAAGGTATAAGAGGGATACAAATATTTTTACATGAACAAAAGCTAAAGTAATGCCCTCATAACGATATTTATCACATAATATTTTCTCAAATTAATTTTATCGCTAATGCTGTATTTGAAGTTATTAACCTTTTTATCGCCACAAACGTTTTAAAAAGTCTACTTGGAAATGTCGCCGGGACGGCATCTACGATTTTATTGAATGAGAACATAATATAAACCTATTACTTTGTTGGCAGCTGATTCATACTGGAAGCAGTTAGCTTATCGCCGCACGTAACCGTACAAAACGTACGTTGTAACCATAGTTGGTTGCTTAATATATCTATTATTGGGTAATAGTAAGCAGCTCAAATCGCATCATCACCGAATTTAGCGTCAATAATTTCCGTCACGCTCAGACTCAAATCATACACAAACATTATTCACAATATAGAGTTGCTTATATTATACTCAAAATTTAATCTAAACGTATTGTTTTTAAATGTGTTTATTATTGCAGCTTCACAATGACGCAAATATACATACTTAGATAACAAAATTTAATTTTAATACATGTTTCAATCCATAAGTTAAAAACCCGAAAATAAGTTTTATATTTTTAAATCGAAACAATTGTATATTTTTTTGTTTTCATTTACATTATTAAAAGTGAATAAATTTTATTTTCTAAGTATTGTATATACAACAAGAATGCATAAAATGAACCTTCTATTTGATGGTAAAAGAGCATCTTAGTTGAATGCTTATAGTATCTATTTACACTTAGTTTGATATAATTATCTAATTTAGAATTGACAATAAAATAAAACGTTGGGTACATATATTATTTTAATTAGATTTGCTTTGCAATTATTGTTTATAATGGTGTATTGGCGTTCAAAAGGTTAATATAATTAAATGCTTAATTTTTATTTCTGCACACACTATAATGTTACGAAATTCCTCAATGGGATTGTACAAATTCAATATTAAATTATTCGTAATCTCACTAATGATAACTGAAAATATTCAGGAAAACAAAAATAAAATTTCAATGGGCGTAGTAAAATAGCTTAATCCGATTAATTAGATCAAATCTTTGACGTCTGATGAGTTCAGAGAGTATTTTTCTACAATCTTTTTAAATTTTAAAATAGCGATTTATGCACTTATGAATATCAATGAAATGTTTGGTTGATGCATCATGGTGTACGTGCCAGATATGTTGAAGAGAATTTTAGTTAATAATTTTATTATATTGTGTAAGTCATTAAGTTTAAGTAATTTACAACTTTGGCCTGTTGATATATATTATATATAATCCTATTAAGACTTTATTTCTGGGATTGTAAAATAAAAGCTAAATATATTACTTTGTTTATTTTATCCTCTCTAATATTTTATAGAATACTAAACAAAACTGGGTCAGCGGCGTCAAATTATAAAGTACATACTAAATTCGCGATACTGGGCTTTACCTTCTACTGTACTTGTACTAAACACTGCGTCAGTGTTTAGTACAAGGTAAATTTAATTTTAGACATTCGTAATCTAAGGAAGTGCTCCTTACCAAACCAATTACTGTGTGAATTCTTGAACACTGTTTTCTCAACCATGGGTTTATGGGTTTCTTCTTATGAACAGTCTGATGGGAAATGCCAGTCAAATAATTAAAAAGGTGCTTGAAAAAATAATGTATTACTGTTAACAAAACAAAAGTTAATCATCTTCCCCAAATAGGGTGTAAAGCTGTATGTATTAGAATGTAAATGAAACAGTTGCATTCTTCTTAGATTTAATAATGAAAAAACACTTCATAGCTATACTGGTGTCAACTTATTTGTTGGTCAAGAAACTGTTGCAATAATGCGTTATCAATAGGTATTACCAGATTTTCACTGCCATCATACGTTCTTTTCATTTTTACCAGTTTATGATCCAAAAATTCGGTAAGCTGCGCTCTTAGTGCAAGGTCTGAACTTACTAAGAATTGTTCCCGACACTTTGTATACAAATCTTTGAATACCAGTCCTGTAAATGAGATAAAAACATGGTCAGAATGCATAAGAATTATTGCGTCGAAAAACGTAATTAATAATATTTTGATAATCTTATTTCGTAATCATGTGCAATGTGCATACATACGTAAAAGTTAATTATTGTATTATTAGTAACATCTTACACATCCATAGCAGCAAGACAATTACCTACCTTGATAGTGAGATTGTTTCTGATTTTCTAACTGATACTCAATGATAATTTTGATTATGCCTTTAGCGTTTGTAGTAAGAGATTGATAAACACTCTTGAGTGAAGACAGTTGAAGTGCGCCGCTTCGATGAGTCATCAATGAATTCTCGTACGAAGTCTCTTCTATGTACGGCATGAACGTAGTCACATCCCACCACGTAAACCTAAATTTACTGAGTTTTGTGTGGTCCCACACTGAAATTGTATACAACAAATATAGTCTCATTTTAATGAAGGAAATATATACCATGATAATCATTCTGGAATATAGGATTCCTAGGGATTCGGGGCATTTTGCAAGTAACGTTTAACTTTGCAGGATTTACAGCAAGTGCCGCTTTTTTAGGTATGCATATAATATACTTACATAGTGGCGCATTGATATGGTCAATAGTCGCAATTGTATGCACATTCTTAATTTGTGATATACTAGCCAAGGTAGACTGCGCTTTGGAATTTCTTAACATAGTGCCATCTATATTGTGTATAATGAGAAACAATTCCATGCCATTATCTGTCAATTGAGTATCAATCAAATTAACAACATCTCCGACATTCGAAGGCACAGTATTATTTTCCAAGAGATCAATGACAATGGTTTCTAGAATACTCTTAATTGTTAAACTTGGAAAAAAACCATTCACGACGATACAGGGAAAGTCTTTGAGCTTTTGTTTTTGGAATTGTTGAAGCAGAGAGCGTTTCGAACCAATCCCATAAAGTATAAGGTTGAAATCTTCACTCAAAACATACAACCATTTATTGAAAAGTTGCTTGTATGAGTGACATAAATCATTTATACTGGTCTTATGTTCAACTGATAGTTCTATATTTTCTGCTTCATTTTCATTGAGATTTATGTTTTTTAGTCTTGCTAGTGTATGGTCAGATGTAGCAATCTGAAATGGCCATAAAATATAATCAAAAAGTATGAATAAAATAATAGTACCATTTTCTCCACAGGAAACAATCATGTCTGACTTAATATTCTAGAAAGTAAAATAGGATTTGTTTTTATTTCAACTTTGAATTACAGTAGAAATGATGACTACATAATAAAAATCATAGTTTTTACATACACATATAAAAGAAACATTCGAAAGGGATGGGAAAACTGAAAAACCGGGTCAAGTGCGAGTGGGACTCGTGCATCGAGAGTTCCGTGCAAACTTTAAATTATGTTTACAACAATAACATTATGATTTCTATCACTTACGCGAATATCAGACATTGAAATAAAACTATTTTTACGGATTTTATCGCTTCGGTTTAATTTGGTTATTTGGTCCTGACGCGCGACGTTTCAAATCCTTTTCAGCATTCATGGTCACGGGCAGACTGAGGTGTTAAACGTCTAATTTGAACAATTACTAAACTACCTTACATTTTTAGTTATTATTTACAATCCGATTCACGCAAAATGAGCTCAGTGTGTCATTCGGTCTTGCAGTTTTACGCTTGGAATTAATTGTAATAGAATCTATGATGGGATTCTAAGCAGGTGGAACGTCCCAGCCATCTTCTCTATTGAAATTTTCACGGCATGAACGAACAGCAGACCCGAGTGTTTAATATTAAATTCATTTTAATACCTTCACGCGTTCTTGAGAAAACGGGTTTGACAGACAACGGAGTGATCCTATAAGGGTTCCGTTTTTCCCTTTTGAGGTACGGAACCTTAAAAAATAATAAAGTCCATGAAAAAATGGAGGAAATACAGCGTTTGTAAGTTAAGAGGTTGATTTTCTATCCCTCCGCACGACGACGAGGCGAGGCGAGGCGGTCTGAAATTAACTATGCAATTAGGTACGTAGGCGTGACGTCATTTCTAAGCAGATGCTATCTCTATCTAACGATAGATTTATAATGCTTTTTATAACTTTGTTATTATTTGTCGTATTCAATGTTTTTTCAGCCTTCCTAAAGTTTAATATTAATTCGACACCATATTACAGAATATATTTAAAAAAAGGCGTAGTCATCATCCCTGTTTAACAATAACACTGGTCATAAAGTAGGTATTGATCAATTGGTATAGATATTGATGTGCTATTTTACTTTATAATTGTAACATAACTAAAACTAGATAAACGCAAAATTTTAGGAGAAATATTTAAAAAGATTACAAATATTCATACGTAACTAAATATATATTCTAGTTTAGAGAAAATAAATAAAGATAATCAAACATAAGTATAAGTACTTACACATACTTAATTACAACAAAAAACTATTAATATTATTATGTGAATTAATACCCACAGCTTTTAAAATATGTAATTATAAATATGTATTTACCTTTTTACTAGAATGCATCATAAAGTAATTATCTGGAGTGACAAAGTATTCTGAGTCATTCACTCTTGTTTTATTGACTTTACTTTTGGCTACTTTACACACTGATTTCTTTGGTTGTTCTTCTTCTTCTTCAGAGCACGCCGACGAAGATGAGGTATCAGTCTAAAAATATACATACTTGAATGTCATTAGGTTTTATTTTGACAAGGAGTCACCTTTGTGACCCCCAAAAATAATAAATTTAGTTTGAAAGCAATTCCAGAATTGTACGCAATTTTTTTTTCTTACCTCATGTACACTTTCTTCAGGTACAAAGTCACTGCTGCTGGCAGAAAAATCACTATCTGCACTATCAGAGTCCACTTCATTTATAATTCCTTAAATAAACAGTTCGAGAATGCAGAGAAGATTAGAAATAACAGAGTAAGTTAGTACATAAGAGTAATAAAACATAACATAACATCCCCAAAGGGGTAGGCAGAGGTGTACATATAGTACACCCACATTTCGCCAGTTATGTTGTAAGTTCCAATGTAATAGGGGGCGAGCCTATTGCCATCAACCAGGCACAAATCCAAGAGTAATAACATTTTTCAGATAAGAATAAGAATTGGCTATTTTAAAAAAACTTTCTATTTTTGTCAGTGCATTTAAGTATTTTATGTTTTCTTTAAATAAGTACATACTTACTTTTTTTAATAATGTCTTTCACTTGTTTTGGTGTAGCTTCTGTTACTTTGACCAGAGGACTATTAAGCAGGGCTGAATGAACTGATTTCCTTGGTGTTTTCATAGGAGAATCAACAGGTTTTGGAGAATTACTGATGGCAGCTTTAACTTTATTTTGTAGATCATGTTTTGTGTGGCGTGATTTAAACTTGAATATATCTTGACCTTTAACATCATCCTCACAGAATAAAGCTAAAAAATATATTAAGAACATTATTTGTCAATATTTTTTTAATCATTTAAGTAAGGTGTGGTTACTAGAAAGGACACCTGAGAAATAGTGTGTATAATTATAGTCACTATTTATTATTAATCTTAGGGGAAATGGCAATAGCTATTGCCATCAAGCAGTTAATTATTAACCAGCAAGCACTGACCTGCTTCCTGGTTAAAAATTAACCAGCAAGCAGGTCAGTGGTTAAAGATGTGGTGAAAAAATTATAAGATCCTTAGCAAATGGCTTCTCTATCAATAGTAACTTATAATCAAACTCTCTGTATTGCTTGAGATTGTGCTGCTGGTTAGTTTGTTGCGCCCAGCTATGGCACTAGGAAGCGGTGAAGGGCGGGTGTTTTGGGGGCTGTCTTGATGTAATTTGATGTTCAAAAAGTACTTTTTGAAGTCTATTTTGAATATTTTTTTTATCTTTAGAAAGATGCCCTTGAAAGATGTTTATGTACACTTTCGCTAAGTTCACATGAGAGGGCCTAATCCTATTTTTGCTTTTTTTGTACATTCACAGTTTTTAACATTGTTAGTTACACGGTATTGGACTATCAAAACAATATATACTTTACTCTTACAAAATAAAGTCACTTGTCAAGATACCTGTGGGTTTTTGTGTTGTAGCTTCATTGACCTCTCCTTCATCCTCATCAGAGCTGGAGATGTCTTTATAAGACTTCTGCTTAGTTGGTGTAAGGTCTAAGAAATCACCATACTTCTTTGGCTTATTTCTTACCCTAGTCGTCCTTCTTGATGGAGAGTCCATATTCCCATCTTTAATTCAAAGAATGGACAATTCAGAACCATACATTTCAATGGAGCAACAAAATACACAGAATTGAAATGCACTTAACATACCTACGGAAGGGGAACCTACGAGGAGTAATATAGTAAAATTGTATGAGGTGGAAGTGCATAAATTACCTTAAAAAATCTGGGGACCGCGTGTTTGTTTTATATGTTACTACCAAGTAACGTACTAATAATAATAGAACTTATTCTACATAATACTTACTAGGAACAGATTCCTCATGACCAAAACGTAGACGAAATCCACCGCTAGCCATTATGAATTAACGCAAAGTACCTAAATCGCAAAAGCTAAGATCAAAAAGATTTTTTTTTCTTTATGCGGCCAGCTAGTTATTACACAAAATTTACCGCTATAGCCGTATCGGGTTCATTGCTTCAGGAAAAAATTATCTTAAGTTTTATTATATATACCTATAAGCCGCCAAAACAATAGCTCGTGCTTATCACAACAGTTCAAGCGAATCAATCAAACACTGTCAATGTTAAACAGTGACAGTGACATTCACTAAAAGTGTGACCAAGTTAGAAATTCTGAATTTTTGTGTTTAATACCCAGTTTTTAAAAAGATATCAATTGATTGAAAAATTGAAGCTTAGCCTTTTACATCACCTAATAATCAGAATGATCTTGGATGAATCTACTAACTTCTAGCGTCTCTTTTCCAAGATATTGATATTAAAACAATATATTATATGATGCTGGTTTAAAGCTGATCTTAAAGTACGAAGTGCATCGAATCATAATCGAATATATTATTTTATTTACAAGCTTCTCGTTAGTCTATGGTCTTACACAAGTTTAAAATGTATTTATCATACGGGTGATAGGATTTATATTAATTAATATTCAATCGGCCTCTGTAATTTCTATACACCTTAATAGCTCATTTCGCCATTTTTATTACGTTATTTTATGATAGAAAAACAAGCGTCTCCATTGACAACACAATTGACACTGTTGGCGCCAAAAAGCTGTAGGGTAGGTTTTTAGCGCCAATTGTGAGGGATTGGCGCTAAAAAATCCCGACGCTGTCAGCGTCTCTTGACACTCCATCTAGACATTTATAAATAATCAAAGCATGCATGTTATATCCAAAGGAACAGCGCAGTGTTCTCCTTTATCAGCAGTCTATACCCCCACATTTCAGCATTTGCAACCATTAATTACAAGTCCTAATTCCATGATTAGTTTATTATTAGTAACTTCACATTCAAATTTATGTCTGCTACCATATATCCAGCCTCCTATGCTCGTATTTATGTAATTCTAGTGTTATATAGATAAGAGGAAAATAAATAATAATAGGAGCAGATTGCTTGTTTATAAAAGTTTTATTTAAAATCAAGAACAATAAATCTATTTAATTTTCAATGAATATTTTAACAACTTAAATGTATTAATATAAAAATTTCTCAATTAAAGCCAATGATTGTAGCGTTAAAGTATGGCACACTCAATGGTCAGCCATGATTGACATTGTCATAATATTGTTATAATAATCAATAGTTATTACGATTATTGCAATAGATAACGTCAGGAACTATGACCATTGCGTTCATGCACCTTTATTGTAATTGTAACGAAACTTCACAAACAACGTAGCCATTACTTTCCAGTATTTAAGACACTTTTCTCTAAAAAATAGAGTGTTAATTTTATTTTCACATTGTAATCTAAATTTCACAACAATATAAATTTTAACAAAATAAAATTAAACATAATTTTCTAAAAAAATATGTAGTTTGGGTCTAATTCGCGCACAGAACCTTAACGAAATATAATAAGTTTATATCTTTACCATTAGTTTAATTCGTCGAAATTAAAAAAGATGTATCATGTATATTTGACCATAATATCATCATTAACACTGAAACTTTGGCTTTGCCAATCGTTATTCCTGTTAAGTTTAGCCGCAAGGATACCATCATGTCAAAATAAAGGTACTTCTACCATAATAGTTATAAATAGAAAGCATGAAGGTTTTCTTGCAGTAGGATTTTTACGTACAAAAACACTTTCATTAATCATTTTGAGCCTATCATACACATAATCACAGTTTTATAACAAATAGAAGTAAAGTTTAGGTTAAAAGTTTGAATCTATCAATTATTTTATGAAAACTTATAATGCAGCATAACTTAAGTAGAACTTTCGGTACTTTATTAACTAACTGTACTTACTCACATTTATTGTTAAGGTTCTCATTCTTACAAACATAGGTTTACCTAATGAACAATAAAATATTAGCGCAGGGTACAAAAACAACATTGCTAAACAACTAAAAACAGTAACCGTTATTCTTATACGTTACGTTATTTTTTGTTTGTCTGTTATACTTAAGAACTTTTAATAGATGTTCGGCTGCTCAACCCAAGATATAATTAAAACATAATTATAATCAAATTTCATAATGAGCACAAAAGTTTAAGAAAAAAACAAATTTACTAAAATTATTTGGATACTGTTTTATATTCGTTAACACTTATAGATTCACACTGAAAGACCCGGTTACTTAGTAATCTCCCATGTCCTTCACAAACAATCCTCATCTGGTCTTTCAATCTTACATATTACACCTATTACATTTTATTCTAATTTATCATTGAGTCTCCTCCAATCTGATTGGCCTACCATATCACTACAGAAGTGATTTGAAGTCACATCCTGCTAACAACATCGACGTCACATCGACTGGTCTTGTCTGGTCAATCATCGAGTTTCTATAAATAATAGTAATTTATGAAAATATCTGCAATCTACACAACACCCACATAATAAAAAAAACAAAACATTGTAAAAATTAAATGTATACAATTTTAAAATTCATCATGAATACAATAGTCAACAAATAAAATTATTTGTTACAAATGTTTTTCTTTAATTCCCATTTCGTTATCAATAATATATTCCTTCCTTACTTCATAAAATTTTGGTGTACATTGTGGTACATGATAATCTTAATGAATACATCAATTCCTTCATTTTAATTCTAATGAAATGATAAAGATTCATTATAAAAATATCTCAAATTGTAGAATATAATTATTATTATTAGTGAACTTAGATCAATAATCTATACAATTTACGACTCTAACTAAAATAATATGCTAAACTAGTGTGTATATTGTATATATACACACTAGTTTAGCATATTATTTTAATCCCGGGAACGTCACGGTCGTGTCAGTCGATGTATCTTCTTACAACACTGGCAGCTTCGAATTGACCAATGTCCTCTAATATCATTGCTAAAGACTTAGATGTTATATCGTCTCTGGACTCCTGAAAGGAAGAGACATTACATATTAAGTGACTCCTTTTTCAAATGTTGTTTTTTTTACTGAGCATTTGACACGTGTACCAGACCTACCTCTACAGTGACTCAATAAGAGATAGTAAGCTTTACCAGATCTAGGGGAATCAACTTGTAGAGTTCAGGTTTTGCAAAATAAACAAGTTTTTTTTGTGCGCTATTTTTAAGATATCATTTAAAAAGAAAATATTCACAACATTCAGACGAGTCGAATAAAGAACCTTATTTTTTAAGCTGGTTAAAAATGTAAAAATTGTAATTGAGTAGTTACCTTGAGGTGGTTGAGCAGCGTGAGCGTGGGGCTGGGCTGCGCGGCGTACCAGTCCAGCAGCGCGTCCAGGCGCAGGCGCCGCGCCAGCTCGCGCCACGCGCCCGCCACGTCCACCAGCACCGACACCTCGCGCGCGTACGCGCTCAGCTCCGCCAGGCCCACGTCTGCGTACTCCTGTCGATGCGTACCACTTGTTACTAACTATCTTTGTGTCCTGAACGTGATGCTAGAACTTAGGACCACGTTCTGAATATATCACGCACCGTGTCTTGTGAGATTTGTATAAATAATAAAAAAAATAGTTTCCTGCACTTCTCCATAGAGAAGTGCAGGAAACTATTTTTTTTATTATTTTCGAATTATGATACTACAATACTAGTATATTATATAGTAATATACATCCAGTATAGCTGGAAGAGGGCGGGACTATAGCGTTAAATAAACCTTAATTCGAAATCCCGGAATACTACTGAATAACATGTACAAGTATAAAAATGTCAGTATTCCCATAAGATATAGGCACAGGTGTATTATACACCGTGTAGTATCCCACTTAGAATTGACCACCCCCTTTCCTCCCGTGGGTAGAGGCGACTAAGGGTAAATCCAGAAGATGGGCAGCAGCGTCTTCTGTAACTTGACCACCAACACTGCGATCCCCAAGCCGCTTGCCTGCGCGTGAAGCGTGGGGATTATGGAACAGCCCCCCTCCCTTATAAAAGGGGGAGGCCTTTGTTCAACAGTGGACGTCTTCCGGCTGATGATGATGATGTAATAAACACTAACATTCTACCAGTTATACCAAAAATTACCATGAAATGACCTGCCCGATATATACTTGGGGCCTGGCCCAAGTAATTTTCGGGGCAGGTTTCGTGGCAAGTCATTTTCCATTACCGGGCACAAATCCAGACACCGTGCTGCTATTATGAATAAAAACTCAATGTCAGTTTCCCACACTCAACAGTCGCGATTTGAGATTAATAGAGGGATCAGTTTAGAAGACGTAACGCTTCATTTCCCCTACGAGTAGTTTGATATAACACTTACGCCTTCGTCAGCAGATTCGTATTCGTCTTCAGGTTCGGACTTGATGTCGTCCTCGTCCATGAGCTCCAATTCAACGTAGTTTTTCATCAGCTCTTTGAGCTCCGGCTTGTTTTTCGCTAGACTCCAAGCCGATTCATTGCAGCCCTCGCGTTTCAAAGGATACGCCTTAAAGACAAATTGTATACTATGTTAAGACCAATTTCTCCTGCATTATTTTGTAACCTAACTATTATTGACATCCCACATCTATCAGAAGAGAAGGTAGTTTTCATTTTAAGTTTGTACTTTATTTTATGACGTCGATTACGACGACGACGACGTTGATTATTGTGATACATGAATGATAATTATAGAACTAAATAGCTGTACTGCAGTGTATAATATATTAAAATACTGTTGCAGTTGTACTATTGAAATACTAGTCGGTACGATTTTTGTTTCTAACAGTGTATGTTATGACTATGAAAGGAAAAATTTAAAATTGAGTATTTTGTAAGTGATTAAGGTATATATTCAAGCTTTATAGCACTCACCTTCTTCTCTAGCAAAAGCTTTGCGATTTCTACTGTGTTCTCTCTGATAGTTGAACCACCGCAAACTATTTGCAATGCTGAGTTGCCAGCATCATCCATAGCGTCGATTTCGGCCTGCGAAAAATATTTTATAACAATGAAATAATTGTAATCTATCTTTTTTTCATTCTATTACTTAATACTTTAAATTAAAATAAAATTCTATGAAAGAAAGGCAGAAAGGTCTACATTCCCCCCTTGCCTTGTGTGGTCTTGAGCTGTTTGGAGACAATCCTAATGACGAATGTTATATTAATATTAATAAGGAGTTCTAGGCCATCTTTAATAGCGTTGAAGGTTCTACCGACGGGTAGATGCCTCCGTTCTCCTCCTGTGGGAAAATAACGGGTAAAAATTTTCAGGAGCAATCCCCAATCCACATTCTGGTGGGAATGCTCATGAAAAATTTTACTCGTTAAAACAAAAACGGCTAACAAGACTATAGGAGCAGTGCGCTGTGTGACCTACCGGCTGCACGTGTTCGAGCAGCGCGCGCATGACGGCGAGGCGGTCGTCGTAGGCGGCCAGGTGCAGCGGGCTGCGGCCGGCCGCGTCGCGCGCGCGCGGGCTGGCCCCGTGCCGCAGCAGCTGCGCCGCGCCGCGCGCCCAGCCGCGCACCACCGCCATGTGCAGCGCCGACTGCTTCTCTGCGGGCCCGACACACGGCGTTAGCCACAGGACGTGTTACCGACTAGCTGTGTTTTATTGGCTTTAAAGCAGGTGAAACCACAGATCATAGCTAGTATCGGTATATATTAATTATGGCATAATATGTGTTCATCTGATTTCTATGCTATATTGTGCAATTATTAGAAATTTACACTTGTAATGAGTGAAGGAGTTCCTAAGATCCTTGGATAAATACTACTAAATAGGTAAAATTAAGAAAAATAAACACAAGTGAAGATAATTACCATTATTGCATTCATTTAAATCACAAGGCACTTCGTTCCTTTTGATGGTCTCCAGAAGTGTTTCTAGACAAGACTTGTATTTGACCGCGTAATGGATCGCGTTCAGGTCTTCATCGTCTTTCAACATTGGGTTAGCACCTAAAATGTATGAAATAAATTTAATAAAATTACAATATCCCTGAGTCACAGAGGCGACAAGCCCGGCGAGGGTCTGTTTAACGGCAAAAGGTTCGCCTTCTTATATTATACACGAAAAAAATATGGCAAATATAATAGAATACACACAAATCTCTACCTCTCTGCCAACAACATAATACTATTTACCTTTGGCAACGAGTAAAGACACCATCTTCGGCAAATCATTAGCAACGGCAAGATGTAGAGTCGTCTGTTGCTTATCATTGGTACAATCCAGCAAGTGTGTCGCTTTCACTTTGTGGATTATCTTCACAATGTACTCGAGACTGGGCTGGTTACTGCACAGTGTCATGTGGAGAAACCTGTATATATAAAATTATATCTATTGCAATCGATTCTTATTCTTTCGTATTGCAACCTAAGATGACGCTGGAATCAACTTAACTTAGTCAAACTTAATATTATTCTAAACAGGTATGACTTGGTTGCAGGCAGTCAACGTCGCTTTTTTATTTATATTTTGGTTTTTGATAATAATTTTATTATTTGATAAAATTGTCTAAAAATTTAGAATAATATCTATATTAAAATCTTTTCCACCATTAGAATGTACCTTTGTATTGCACATTAACTGAAATTTACTTTTAAGGTGGAAAAACATTGTAAAACTTATTTGATACAATGAATAAATAAAATATTTTAACAATGTGACGCATAAAATATAACTTACGATTAATAACATCATAATAAATGCTATTTCATGGTATTTAAAATACAAATTTATTAGTTAAGTTAAATTATTAAGAACGATTTGTAGTTTTTAGTAAGTTAACATTTCCTTTGACGCTTAGAAGTAATCATACGTTATCTAATACAATTGACGATTTTCAAACAATTTTATTCAAATATTCATAAAAAAAAGAAACAAAAGTAACGTTGCCAGTCCGCAACCCTCTTCGGGGCTTATTCTTAGTTGTCTTAATGCTAGATTGGCAAATTTACTTGAGCCTTAAATTTAAATTTCGTGCCTACTATCTGCCTTTAGCCGGCTTTAAGATAGAGTTGCCGCTTCATGGCTTTCTTATTATTATATAAGATATGAATTGTTACATTATTTATTAATCAAATAGTGTATGGTTATAGATATAAATCTCTTTACTTTTGTACCATCATATTTTTCGAGGTTTATTTATTTAACTACACAAACTATTACAACTTTAACTTTATTAAACAACTATCTGTACAAAGAGCATTGACAAATTATAAAAAAACAATCTACGTCATATTTACTTGTTTTTATCGCTAACGCTACATTAATTAGTTATCATAATTATGATTAGTATTAAAATAAGTAATTGGTCCATTATAATAACGTTAAAGAACTTATCTATGTGCGTTATTGATTTAATAAATTAATGGCTGTTATTAAAAATGGTTTAATTTGTAATAATAAATGAAAGTAATTATAACTTTTTAGTTGTAAGTATAGATAAAGGCAAGGTCGAACTGCTCTCGTACGGTTCATACAAATATGAGACGTCCGTTTTTACAAAAGTATATAACATTAACATCTATACACAAATGACTGCAGCTGCTTCCCTGAAGTGTACTTCTGAACTGAACTAAGTTCTGATAAATATCAAATATTTCTAGGTTATGTAAATGGCATCTCTCAACATTTTTTATATTAATTATTTGCACAAAAAACATTAGATGTTATGAAAAAAATGTTACATTACTCTATTCAGCGGTTAGTTTCCCAACTTCGCTAAAAGGTACATGTTATGGCCGGAGTCCCATACAAAAATGAAACATCTCCTTTGTACACAAAAGCAGGTACTTGGTACTTACGTATCTCCG
Source organism: Abrostola tripartita (assembly GCA_905340225.1). Taxonomy (NCBI): domain Eukaryota; kingdom Metazoa; phylum Arthropoda; class Insecta; order Lepidoptera; family Noctuidae; genus Abrostola; species Abrostola tripartita. The sequence continues at coordinate 8,136,704 of HG996494.1, forward strand.
TTTGACAATCGTATTTCAAACAACCTTTCCAAACGGTTTCTGACATCTATCTTTTTGAAACCGTTTTTGTCTCTTATTATTTCACACAAATCTTTCACCAACTGCAAATAAAAAATACAAATTACTGGTATATTCATTACTAATAAACTTGATGAAAAGGCACCTCAGTTATATAAAAATTAAATAAATAGTATCTCATACATTGTCAAGGCTAAAAGTAAATGTTACGTTTAATATTGATTTTAATCACAATATTGACTTTTAATTACAGGTCGGGCGTAATAACTTTATAACGAAGTAAACCTAATTTATGTACGCATAGAGAACACTTTCGATTGAACTCGTCCGCTGTTTATGTGTGCATGAAAATAAGGGTGTAAAGTCGGATGCAGTATTGACTATTGGGTGTCAGTAGTCAGTCACTACAGTACTTTATTAGTTGTTGTAGTAAGTAGACGTGTCTATAAATTGCAAACCAAGTATTTGCTATTTATTTAATAGTAAAATACTGCTGTAGTTTGGTGATCGGTAGGTTACACAAAACAGTGCGTACTGAAAACATATAAATAAATATTTAATTGTATTACAATGATTGAGTTATCCAGCGATAATTGTAAAAAAATACTAGTTTCTGTGTCGGAATTTGACTGTTTTTTGTTGTAAATATCAAATACAATGGTAAAATTAAGTACATAATTTAGCATAATTACTGCAAAATAAATTGTCGTCAGATGGTAAATGTGGTTTTACCACGGTAAGTTTATTAAAATGCAAAGAATGTAATATTATATATTTAGTTTGATTAACTTTATTGGTTGAAACTTTATTATTGGTCATAAATATTATTCTGTGAAGTACCTATTTCTCCATCAATGTTTGATGAATCAACAAAATACCAAATGATTTTTGAAAAGGTATATAATTACTTTGATTTAAGGAAAATTGTTAATTCCTTTATTCGAAGCATTGATAACAGTAATTAATCCGTACTTTAATTATATTTTATTTGATTGACGTCATTTTTTATTGCAGGTTCGAACTTTCATAAATGCGACGGTCCTGCATTGAACTCCATATAAAAGTTACCAACGATGTTAAGAATTTGTTAAATAAAATAATTTAAAAACCTACCTTCAGATTTATTTCATTTTACTATAATAACTTTCGTAAGTGTTATTCATATTAATAACTACATATTCCGGTTTTACTCACGTGCGCAGTTCGACTCGTGACTTTGCCGCGTAACCAGCTCATGAATAAAGGCTCCGTTCGAGTTCGAAACTAGTCAGGCATCCCCGAATGCACTCGTGAGTAAAACCAGAATATATTTATAGTTTTATTCTATTGCATATGTAGATTGTATTGTCGCTTCTATGAATTATAGACTATTTACATTGAACTATATGGATGGAACTGTATGATTATCGATTTTACGTTCGTATAGTTTGTCTGCGTCATAATTTAGTATTTGTTTACATACATAGGTGTTTGTTTACATACAAATGATTGGTTCGTCCAATATGAATAAGCGCAAATGTAAAGAAATAAAGAAGCAGCAATAAAGAAAGAGCAAAAGAAGAAGAAGACCCTTGAGAAGGTTTTTGGAGTGTTTTAGCTACTTATCCAGACCTCTGGCAAGATCAAAAAGGGCCAGATTTATAACACGGACGAGAAAAAACATTAAGCTCCACAATAGTGTTACCTACCACCCAATTCAGAAATTTGATTTGTTTTAAGTATAAAATTTCATTTGACCTAATAAATGCTTACGCCAGAAAATTGTGTCATTTTATTTAACCTTCTGAGCGCCACTACCAGTATAGACGACAAACGTTTCCGTGCTCTGACAGCCATAACTGTATTATTAGTCAATATTTTGTCAATCAGTATAGTGTAATGTAATAACGAACGATAATCGTAATAAATGTTACAATTAGATATTATCTTTTAGTAAAATTGTAGCGTGGAGAGCACGAAAACTTCGTTTTCTACCTATGGTCGTGGCGCTGAAAAGGTGAAATAAGCCTCTTATTTCTTATCAAAAATCTCTTGTCGAATATATGATTAAGTCAGAAGAAGTATGTATATGTGATTGTATCAGAAAAGCTCAGAGGTTTCTGCCTATATTTCTAAAAATCTAGCGTCGTTTATTGTTCTTGGTTGTCTAGTTATAAAAGATCTAGGCAATTATATATTTAATAATTACACCATAGATAAAACGCAATGTAGCCATGAAAAATTGGTTATTAATCAAAAAGATCCTACTAAAAAAATTATCCTCTAATTAAAAATCTCTTCTATTCCAAAGTATCTTTAATAAATTTATATAAGTTAAACAGTTTACGCCGTTGATAAACAGGTAGGTATGTTTATTTTGCTATACAAATAAAATTATGCATTTTTACTTCTTAGCATGGACATCAAGATATTCATCCAAAGTCCTGAATGAATATTATTTATATAATGACGACCTGATAGGCGCAGTGGCTAAGCGATTAGACTGCTGCGCTAAGGGTTGCGGGTTCGATTCCCGCACGGGGCAAAAATTTGTGCGATCCACATTTGATTGTCCCGAGTCTGGGTGTTTGTGTATGTGATATTTCATGTTTGTGAAACGCACCCACGATACAGGAAATATTCCTAGTGTGGGGCGACTTTTTATAAAAAACAAAATATCAAATTAACAACCGCAGTTCATCGATACTAAAGTTTTACAAATAGCATGTTCTCGTTAAAAGTGCCTTTGCATGCAGTACAAAATATATCATTACTACGTAAACAATTAAATCTTAGGTTATAAAATTAATCCTTTGCTTGCGGCTCACCGATGATTTTCTATTGTGTCTGTGCAGTCAATGCCTTAACTATTAATTACGAATAGTTCAATAAAAAAATCTATGATATACTTAAAAAGGGATGTTAACTTTCACAGTGTGAGGCGCGCTATTTAAAGCTAAGCATTCTTCATATTATACGTCACCTTCTTCACTTCGAGGCCATCCTCTGTTTTGTAGAAAGCAGGATACTCAGCCGGCTTCGACTTCTTGTTACCATCGTCAGTTTTATTTTCATTAACCACTTTTTCCGCTCCCCCTTCAGCCTCTTCTTTCGGCTATAAAGAAAATGAAAAACATTTTATAATATGTCAAGACGAAGAAAAATATATAAATAATGTAACACCTAATTAATTGAATTGTTAAAAACATAACATAGTAGTTTTAAATAATAAAAATTATATTTAAAACATTTTCAAGTGCACAAACCTTTCGTCTCCCTGAGTCGGCGACCCACAATGACTGAATGCTGTAGTTCTGTGAATAGAGAACATTTCATAAGTAATCCATATTATTCAAGTACCTCCTAAGACATTAGTTTAGGGTATCAAAATATGAGAGAAAGTTCTAATACAATATGTGTTAAACTTACTTCGTCTGGAAGACTTTCACCATAACTCTTCATGTAATCTGTAAAAACATAAATAGATAGAATACATAATATTTGTAAGTCGAGTCATAAAAATTATTTTGCAGTCAGCATTAAATTGGCCATGTATTTGTAAAACTTCGTGGAAGTTGAGCTGTTGACGCGATAGGAAGTCGCGTCAATATTTCTACTACTTAAATCAAGAAACCGACCTAAAATATAGATCGATGTTTGAAAAAAACATTGATCCTAAGCTAGCTATGTCTTAAACTAACTAGACTTTAATGCCGAGTATAAACGTCAAAAATACTTATACAAGTTTAAAAGGTAGTAAAGAGACTTACCACTTAAATATTGTTTCAGTTCTTCTGGCATTTGGTTGACAGGCTCAGTATTAGTGATCTGTTCGAAGTCCGCAGAGTTCAAATTCAAGTCAACGATTGGTGGTTCAATGGGGATGACAGTCTGAGGCTGGCCCCACATAGGGCTGGATAGTGGCGACTGACTGGATTCAGAGCGAGGCGCGGGGTACAATGCACTCCCTAGATCGCATTGGTTCAGCAACAAAGGATCTTGCACCTATAAAACAGAAATATCTAAGTATTCTTCATCACCGACCGATAATAATTTAAGCATTCTTTGTTTGGCTTGTTGTGGGTAAAATGTTTTAAATCAATCCACAATTTGTATAATATATCCTCTGAGTCATATCGTAATGTTTATTTATGGCCAACCACCAAGTGTGACCTGTATTTACGGGACAGGAACCAAAAGTTACGTGTTTTTCCAAAAAAAAAAAAGGAATTGGACATTAAGAACAAAAGAAACTGCATGAATTACTAAATAAACGTACATCTAAAAAAATACGTGTTAGGTACTTTATGTATGAAAATCCGTATAAGATAGAAGAGAATCACTAACCTGAGGTAGGATGTAAAGCGAAGCACCTTCAACGTTACGTTCAGGGACATCCTCTTGTTGTTGCTAAAATTATACACAATAATTGTTTTACTTCTGTATATGTACATAATAATGCTAAATGTCATAAAGAAGTAATGTTTTTACGTTTATTAAGACTAAAAGTGAAACACTATCTCAACAAAGTTAACATTTTATACAAAATACAGTTATAATAATTTTTGACATGTAAGCCTATTTTATTTTAGAGATCATTTTACTTCAATATTATGGCAACGCACTGTCATCATAAGTATAATCTTGAGTGGTCTCGAAACAAAATTTGATAACTGTCCACTTGAAATAACACAGAAATAAGTTGATACACATGTTGCATGAACCGCAAAAAAACCTTGCTTACACAAGAGTGTTCTAATCTTTTATACAATACTGGTGCTGTCCCTTTTTTAACTGTGCTCTTAAGTGGACACTTAACGTGACGTGTATTTAGGATTATATACCTTGGACTCCTGCGAAATAACTGGTGGATAGACGCTATTCTTTCCATTCCGATACCATTCATATTAGAATGATTAATTTATGAACCTTCTTTCACCATTTCTTAACCATCCTTAATGTGAATCACTTAAATAAATATATACTTACACTATTTACAACCGATACAGGAATATCGCAATTGCTTTTTAGAGATCCACCTGTAACAACATATTGTATTCAATAATATTACATATTCTATCTTGTAATTTTCGTTTTGTACTTTGCAATAGTATCAGTGTTAGAAATTGTTTTCGGTTTCTTGAGCAATATATGACTTAATCGGGTTTAAACTAGTAAAAAACTAATTGAATGTGCTACATTCATTATTTCATCATTTACTAAATAATAATTTTAATAATAGACTTACTAGAGGAACTGCCGATGGAACAATACGAAGAACCAGTTTTCCTCTTCTTGATTTGTTTAAACGCCTGATTGGCTTTGTATTTAAAATCCTTCGGTTCACTGGTGCGTCCGTCTGATGGTCGAACCAGTTCAATGAAGACACGAACATCTTTAGGAGTTTCTGGATTCTTGTAAGGTGGGGTCCTGTTCCAAATTTAGACTAACGTAAATAATAATAATATTTAAGTAAACCGATTTAACCATACACGAATACAAGTTCATTTATAAAAAAATATCCTTCAATGAACCTTTTTTTCCGTATAATAATACTTACCGAAATACGATCGCATATTGATGATGGACATCGCTCTGCATGAATTGACCCACACTAGTCCAACTCCTTTCGCCGTTTTCGTCCAACTCGAAGAATCGAATCATTATGTTCTCTGAGAAAAAATCGATATTATTAAAATGTCATGCTAGCAATTAGTTTTAATATTCGGTAGGTATAGCTATTCAATATTGTACTGGAAAAGTAAACTGTTTTAGATAAATGACATATTAAACAAAATATGCAAACAAACTGTTTAAGTAACAAACATTCTTCGCTAAATTAGACGATTTTTTGGCAGGATAATAAAGTTCGTAAATACTTTTTATTACAAACTGTATAAGTATAATAATATAACAACTACAATAATTGTTTCTACATACTGTATAATAAACAATACTTACTTTTATTGACTTTTTCCACCAGTATAAATACATCATCTCCGCCCGAAGCACTTCCGGAAGATAGACTAATACGGCATATCTTTAAGTCGTTTGTTGCGGCACTTTCTGCAAAAAAAGAAACCTGTAAGTACGTCCCCAAATTGCCAAAATAGTTAGGTCCTATTTAACCCATCCCATTGAATCGCAATTACAACATATTTGATTAAAACGCATATCAAGCCTTAGCTAATATTAACGATGATTTACTCACTCATATTATGAATTGGCTCAGAAAAAACAGGTTCACAGATTTCTTTTCCAGTGTCAATATCATGAGCGCTGAATTTCAGTCGCACAATATTTAAATTAATTGTTTTTGCCATATTTTCACATTGAATTTGAAGCTGAAAAACGGAAAAAATAGTAATAAAATAATGGTATACCTACCACAATCCTGGCAGAAAAACATTTTACAGATATATACTTTAAAAACCCATGTTTATCGGAATAAAAATAATTGTAACACTTTAAACGCAGCGTGTGCATCACAACAACGCAGAGGTGTGGACTAACCCTGCCCACTTTACACGCATAAATGCCACATCAGTTCAACACCACTTATCTCATGGATATATTTACGCATAGGCATTATACAGAACCATAGTAGTAAGATTTTTTGTATAGCCCCATCTCAGATTTATTTGTCTCAGATACCCGTAGACAAATAATCATTTTAATTTCCTAACTATAAATAATTCTGTGCTCGATACAGTGTGTGATTTGTTTGCCAAAACCCTAATTATTACAAGTAAACAATGGTTTTGTAACTAGAACCTTTAAACATTAACAACAATGCCTTATTATAACCCAAACACACACATCCGTTATAGATTGACTTCCCAAAATATATGCGTGTGTGCATACCTCACAAATAAATTTGATGATGTTGTAACTAGTGACGAACCTGATTTATATAATAAGAATTCTAAGAAGAAACTTAATAAACTTACATCTTTCGTGACGACATTTGAATTCTTACATTTCTCAGAGAACTTCTTAAATAATAGCGCAGCCACATCTTTTTTCGCAGTATGGATTATTCCGATGCCACCAAACCTAATAATATATGGTTTGAATATTAAACATACCTACTGACTACTCATAATGAGTCTTTGTTCTATTTTCATATTTGTCTGACTGAAAGTGAATCGTACTGTACTGCTGTTGCTGTATCGTTACTCGTACTGTGACGCTCCAAAATCATAATATCACGCCTGTATTTCCCGAAGGAGTTGGCATACATACATCCACATTTTGCTAATTATGTTGCAGGTCCCAGTGTAATAGGGGCAAACCTACTGCCATTAACCAGGCACCAATTCAGACACCGTGCTGCTACTGAGAATTACATAATGGAAATAACGAATAACACTTTTCCGGACCCGGGATTCGAACCCAGGACCTCATGCTCAGCAGTCGCGCTTAGCAAACACTAGACTAAAGAGGCAGACAGCCAATTAACTAGCTCTTTAAAAGTTAAAGCAGCGCATAAAACTTATTAAGACTTATTCACGAACCACTGTTGGGGATGATGATAATTATGGACTTCAACTTATGGTGAGAGAGCGGAACACTGTGGGGCGAGTAGCCGATAAAAGCCAGTCAAAAACAATATAGAATACCAAATAATCCTCAGAAAATCAGAAAGAAAAGAAAATAACCTTATTGTTTAATGTCTTATTGAGTCGCCTAGATATTTCTTACAAAGTGTTGCTCATAATTTAAGAATGGTAGCCATATAAGAGCAAAAGCTTAAGAAAAAGATATATAAATAAAAGTGAATCCTTAAAGTCAAAAGCATATATTACCACTTACCCAACTTTATAGCTTCCTTGATCAGGCACCATATAACTCATGTCTCTGTCCTGTTCATCTTCAAGCAATTTGTGTGGATGTTCGTCTGGGTTGTTATGTTGCGCTAAGCGACATCTTATTAGAGCTTTTCCACTATAATTCACCAGCTGTAGGAACAATAAAAAATATTGGTGTGTTAACCAACAGGAGTATATAATAATAATATATTATATCAGCTGCTGTATTCTATGATACCTATGAGGCAGGGTGTGAGTAATTCTTGTCAATTATTAGGGAGGGGGGTTATTTCTGGTACTGGAAAAGCCAGGCAAAGAGACCAAGCCTAAATGATAACTACTAACCTCGACAGTTGGGTGTGTCTTGGTTTTGTTGGTACCGGTAGACTTTCCGAGAAGACAACCGTGCGTCCCAACCATCTCACTGACGTACCGAAACCTGAAGTGGTTCTGGGGCTGCTCCGTGATGCAGAGTTTTGGTACAAGGGCTGTAAAAAGATATTTACATTAGTACTTCGGACAATTTGGGTGTGCACATGCGTCTGCCTAAAACAAAGATGCCTTCAATGTTACTTTATACATGAGTAAACCTAACGTCATACTAACGCAAGGAGTTTTTAATTGTGATATGTATGAAAGTAGGTGGGTACATGACATAATTGAACATAATTATATAATGTCTGTATAAATAAAGTTCTTTCCCTGCACATATTGTGTCAAGATTCGTAACATACAATAAAATAAAGCAATGGTTATGGCATTTTTTAAATGTTTTACGACTTGATACACTGCTGGGGCCAAAACGCCAATTCTCTTTATTTATTATCACACCCGTATTTCCTAATGGATATGTATTTGCGGAGGTGAGCTGTTGACGGAAAAAAGCCCTATGTGATAGGATATAAACATATTTGCAGTCATAAGAACATTTGCAAACCCAAGTTTATTAAGAATTACCTATCACTAAACCCTTCAATTCTATGTATAGCATCATAACAATTAAACAAAGACCTCACATGCGGCAATCGTGAGTGCCACTATAAGAAAAATAAAAATCTATTTGTCACATATTTACATAGGATATTGGTGCATAATATAGGTACCCTTTCGGAGAATACAGATGTGATGTTAAGTTTTATACATATAGGTAGGTAAATAAAGATTGCACTATAATAATATATATTACTAAAACTGGTGTCGAGTGGCAGCAGACAGGAACCATTGGAAGGAGGGAAAGGAGAGCTTTGTCCTGTATTGGGATAATATGGGCTGTTAATAATAATAATATTACTAATCTACAAACAAATCACCATGTATATTGCATTTATCAAATTTATTTTAAGGAAATATTATTTAATATACTGATGGTCTAAAGTCTAACATAAGAATGGGACTTAAGTTTTCTTCCCAGTATAATTTATGGATTAGGGTAGTAACAGGGTTTTGATGTAACTATATTACTTAGTTGTATCTATCATATCTACTTTTGGTTTTGTTTTTCTTACATATTTTTTGCATAATCTCTAACATTTTTATTTAATACATGTACACAACTTACAATGCCAAAATAAATCAATTAAAGACAATAAGATAACTCTTATTGTCTTTAATTGATTTATTTTGGCATACCTACTTGGATTTTAAAAACTTTTCTTTCTCCTTCATTCCTAGGGTATAACATAATATTAAGTATATATACTTTAATATTATGCACATTCCACTGCTTATTTGCCATGTAATCAGACAGTAGATCAGAGAGTATCATACATACTTTACTCTAAACCTGTCGGCCCAGTGTTTGGGTTGTTTCTCGGGAAGGCCTTATCTTGCAAAAGATGTTTGTATAGAAAATGCAATAATTGATTAGATATTCTCTAAATAATAACAAACTAGTGTTCCTATTAGAGTGGGACTACTATCAGACCCCCAAATTTTGACAATTATAATGATAGTTGGTTAGAGCAGCGCCACGGTTCGGCGAAGGTCGCGGGTTCAAGTCCCGCTCGTGTCCATCATTTTTCAAATTTCCTTTATCAGTTTAGATTTAAGCATAGCATGGACAACATGCTAAAATGGCACCAAAAGTCATATAAATTTGGGTTGGTATTACCGTTTCAGTGATTTATAGCTGTAAAGGTATAACACTGAGTTGTTAATTATAGATTTCAACAGATAATACCTGAAGTCACCCTTAAGACATAAATACTAAAAGGGAACTTGAAATTTGTTGGATGCGAGCAGCGACACGGTGGCTCAGTTGGTTAGAGCAGAGCCACGGTTCGGCGAAGGTCGCAGCATTTCTTTTATCAATTTAGAATTATAATGATTCCTTTTTTGATGATCTTTTTTATAACTAACTTATGTGAATACTAGACATTGAAATGTACTATTTTTACAGATTTAATTTTATTTTAACCAATGTACCTATCATTTTAAATCCTGTACAGCATTCATGGTCATATGCAGACAGATGTTCAATGTTATAAGAGGAAAACTAATGGTCTTTAATGTAAATCTCTATCATTAAAATAAAACCAAGTTTTTATAAAATAGTTAACATTGTTAAACAGAATGCATATAACGGTATTAATATGTTGCACACAATGTTGATAATAATGAAACAAACATAAAAATGATATTTACTTAACACAGTCCTCTAACTTAGGTACATTAGACTGACCATAACTATGTATATTCTGGTTTTACCCGTGTTGTTCCAGTCTTATCATGGTTAAGTTCTGGGAAAACCTATTTAAGCTTATCAGTGAAGCGTGCAAAATAAAACATTGAGCTTACCATGCTTAAAAAATTGTCGTCTGTTATCCGCACAAGTAAGCTCGGTTAAGTCAGTTGTGAGTTGAGGTACTTGTTGCGACGGAGAACTATGGGGCGAATATCTGATGAACGACATCGGAGAGCAAGAGGAATCGCTCATATCGTGGTCACTTGTACTCGTAGACATTGTTTAGAATGCACTCAACTTTAAACAGTTAAAATCTTACACTTATCATCCTTATTAACGAAAACACAATAGCATCCACATAAACAATCATAGGCTTGAAATAAAGAGTACAGTAAATTTTCAATAACTATAACATGTATGCAATATTTATAATTATTTTCACAATGCAAGTTCTTACACGGACCGTGTACAAACTTACGAAGACATTACATTGCATTACATGAGAATGTTTATCTGTTTGACAGTGTAGAAATGTTGCCAATATATTTAATTATAATATCCCCGTATCTTATTATTAAGTTATGGCCTGGTTACATTTTTTTAATTTAATCACACTTTCATGAACTTTATTGCAATAGAAATAATCTATTATGATGAAAATTGTCAAATTACTACTACTAGTAGAACTCTTAGAAATATTAATCTTTATTTGCAAGAAACAAGGTAACTTGTTAATATCTTTGTATAGTACAGTATAGACTCACTATAAAAAACTTCATAAAATATAGCTTGATACCTGGGACGTTAGCGACTACGTTTTAAAGACAGCTTTACTAAATTTATTTCTGCAAAAGTTCAAGTTTTTAAATATGAATACGACATATGTGTATAAAAATAGAACACATTTTTAAAAACAATCATGTTATTATAAAGATACCAGTAAAAACAAGGGTAATTTCAATAATTTCTAATTTTTCTTAAATATTTTTTTGTTTCTTAGCTTATTTTATAAACGCGTTTTGAAGACTGGTAGGGCCGTGTAACTGACTGACAGACGAATATCGATAAAATAATAGTATGAAAATTTCACTAGTATTAAATGGATAAAATTATTAAATAAAATAATGTTTTTACTATAGATTCGTATTTTTTTAGTCTGGCAATAATGGTTTCGCGTGCAGGAAACAAGCGGGCGCCATCTTTTTTGAGTCAGTACGAGTGCCGACGCGACGCCTTGTATACGCTACCTATTGTTTTGTTGTTATTGTGTTACTTTGTTAAGTTTTGTTGTTACCTTTTTGTTGTTTTTTCTTGCACCACAATGCCGAAAAGACAAAAAAAGACTGTTTTGAACAGTGAATGAATGTGAATGTAAAGAAAACATTTATTTTCACCTTATTATGATTTAAACTTAGGTACATCTTTAATTCTTTCTTCATTCTTTCTTTCAATGTCGTTACAATGTCATTTTTTAAAAAACACATTATGACATAGATATCGATAAAGTACGAAAGACGCTCCCATCCCTAGTAATGTCATTCTGACAAACGTCATTACGTCACAGGTATCAAGCTATATTTTATGAAGTATAATAACACTAATAATTAATGTTCAAGATAATTAATTGACCTAGGTACTAATAGACAATTATTAACTCGTAACATAGACTAATATACTTATTTTCTCTATGCTCGTAAGTAATAACAGCAATCATTAAAATAAATAATAACAAAATATCACTCGGGCACGTTAGTTTTTTTAGAATATTAATACTCATTATACACAATCATATTAACGCAATCATTTCACTTTCTGCTTGGTCACTTATATATTCATTTTTGTAAAGGAACGGTTTGTCTAATGGGTTCAAGCAAGTGCGGGTGACATTAGACTGTGGCTAAAACGCACCGACACCATAAGTACAGGTCTAATGAAATAATTAAAAGATTTTACTCTGCTATGGATAAGTTATATTTTTAAAATATTATACATTTTACAATAAAATTTCAATTCACAACAAATAAAATTTGATCACAATGATTGTCGAATCGAAATTCCCCATGAAAAAAGATATTTATGTATTCCGTAATAATCAAAATGTTGACTAAGTTACTTCCAATAATTAATAATTATAATAGTATTGTTATAAATAACAACGTACATCAATAAAAGTGAACTTTTTTGCGACGTAGTTTTTACTTAGATTTTACCCTCTTTATGGGTAATTCTGTTTAACTGGTATTAGTTTAGAAAAACATTGACGTTATCATTCCGGGGAAGAACCAGTAGAGTGACTCACAAAAATCCCCGTCTACCCAGTGTATATAACTATAGACTGTAGTTAACATTAACACGTATATGAAACACGTATTTATATTTCAAGGATATAACGAGATGGCGCGTGTGTTCTCTCTCACGTTTACACTATTATAATTTATAACAACTTGCTATTTAAATATTGTATTAAAGTGTGACTAATTGTTAAATAAGATAAAAAAGACATTTAAACATCAATTTACTAAGCATACATAGTATCCTACCTAATTAATCTTAGCTTAGGCTTTATAAATTCATTAAGTAAATTGATCAATAAATTGACAAATCTAAGTACATGTCAATGCGAACGTGACCTAAGTCCGAACTTAAATGATAGGTATATGATAATTATGTCATCGTCCCCGCTATTACAGCTAATTGATAAAAGCGAAGAGCGAAATTACTGATGAGGAAAACGATTTTGCCGAAGCTGTCACATAAATTGAGATTATGTACCTTTTAGTAGGTCACTTAATCTTATCGTAATTATCTTGAAAATTGAAAATATTTACTACTTAGCATCAAATTATATCTATAGTCTAGCTCAATATAATAAATTAATTAGCTTGCCGCAGTAGGTTAAGATGTCACTGGGCCCTGCCCTGGGGTGACGCATGTTGATAATTTTATAAATCAAAAGCAGTGACTAAATTCATTTTCCACATTTTAATGACAATTTGTGGGTTATGCTATAAACGTTACTAATATAACACTAGTAAAGTAAATACATTCGGTTAGGTTAGAGCGTAGATAGTATTAGAGCGTAAGAGCATGACTATTTAATTCAATTGAATAAATTCGGAGTGCATTAAGTAGATCATACCAATCATGTACATAATAACATTAATTTCGATTTTTCAATGTGCATGTATTATATTATGTTTCATTTGAATCACATTAATATTATAAAGGCAAAGTGAGGCGAGTGTTTTTTACCTCTTCAGGCTCAAACGGCTGGACTGATTCGCCCAAAATTTGGTATGGAGGTAGCTGGATTTACATATAGGCTACTTTATATGCCGAAAATATGTAGCAAGTAACACAATCGTAGGTAGTAAACGATTTAAAAAAATACATGTGTATGCGGTATGCATATATGTACTATACTACAGATACGTTAGACTTTTCATTAGTCGTTAACACCTAGAACGAGCCATCTTAAGACTTTTGCAAGTATTTACCAATGTGTGGTACATAACTAAACACTAAAACTCAATGAGCACAACTAAATTTCCGAAACCATGCATGCTCAACAACAGAATCATCTTAATTGGATAGGGATTGGATAATGATGATGGAAAATACAATGTCACAAAAATACTTTTATTAACTGATTGAACATTACATTCTAAAATACATGATTATGTAATATCTTTCATATGTTATAAAATGAGTTAAATTGACCCCTGAGTTTGTTTCGATGTTTCTTCTCAGAGGTAGTCAGTTAGGAAATGCCGACGCCATCTATCTACTTTAAAAAAAAATGACGTGTAAAAGTGTTTTTAAGACTTATTTGCAGAAATAAAATCATTTATCATTTAAAAAGTAAAATACCTATATAACTCTGGAATGAATTAAGTATTATCTTTTATACTCTTTATGCAATCAACTTGGTTGAAATGAATTCATCGCATACTAATTTATTTCATCATTTCTAAATTTAGTTTTACAAACTATAATGAAAACAATCAAAAATACCTGCACCTTGATTTTATATAAAATTTGTTGTAATTTAACACGGTATAATATTTCACTGTATCCTTAATTATAATCCTAAAAATATGTAGGGCAAAGATTTTCTTATTTAGCGAGATTATAGTATATTTTAATGTATATGTTGATGTATGTTATCAGTGGTGGAACAGTCGGAGGTTGGTGTGTGCCAGCACAATCTTGTGTTCATTACAGGCATCAATGACTTCCTTGTCGTTGTTCGAGCCTGAGGGACTGCCGATGTATTCGACACCACACTGTAACACACAATTTTACTTGAATATCACACGTACATACGTTTCAGCTACGACAAAAGGACTGAAATATTCTTTATTTATTTTTAGCTTTAATGATACATTAATTAATAATCTCTGATCAATAAAATAAAAATAATAAATAAAATAATTTATTTCCATAGATTTGTACAAAACACTTATCTAGTTACATAATGTTATTTAACTTTACATTGTTAATTACAAGAAAAGTGTTTTCGATGAACTCTGGTACCCAGAATAAGATTTAACTTGTGTTTAGGGTACCAGCGTTCTCGCGCTAAGTTTGGACAAATAACAGCAGTTGTAGAACGAGCACAGTGTTTTTAAAATATACATTATTATCTAAAAGTAGCCTCTTATTTTATTTTATTTTTTGTATGTGTGTAGTGTATTTGTTTGTTTATGTATGGGTTTGTATGTGATAAAAAATATTTGTACATGTTGTATTTGTGTATGTCAGTATCTGACTTTATAAATAAAATTATTGAGTTAAAGGACAGATATCTTTAACAGATCCTCAGTATTATTATAATCTAAAGATAGGAGCCACTTAGATACCTTGGACTTACATCTATTTAGGCACATCGGGGCAATGACGCAAAGTCTATTTATTTTGTTATACAGATGGCTAGAAATTATATCATAGTGGCGTTGAGCTAGGGTCGTTCTGCATGTGCGAGTCGGACATACTTTCGGGCATCTGCGCTTTTTAGAAGCATTTGGCTCATATACTACAGTAGTGTGTTTACGCAAAATAGCACTGAGTACAAAAAGTTGTCTCACACTGAGGACTTGACATTCGGTGTAGATAGAAGTGGTGGGATACCTGAACGGTTTGGAGGTCATAACTTTAAGGACTGCCCTTTGTGCACGTTCCAAAGGGAGGAGGGAAGTTTTGGGAGCCCCACCCCACACTGTAATGCAGTAGTTTATAATAGATTGACACAAAGCATAATAAATAGTTTTTATAGTTCCGTAGTCTGCTGAGTGCCTAAGTTTTTTAAATATATATATACACTTGCGAACTCGTGATGTAAGATTAGTAAGGTGGGGCTTCCAGCTCAAAGAACTATCAACATACACTCCTAGATATTTAACAGCCGTAGACCTTTTAAGCAGTGGGCAGTCGCATTGAGAAGAGGATAGACCCGGAGAACAATAATGAGCTCTGAGTCTCATTGTGTCCGGGGGGGGGAGGTTATTCGGTTGCAGGCAGAAAGGCAAGTAGACCGTTTTAGTGAGATTTAATGTTAAAATATTAGCCGACAGCCATTTCATCACTGAGGTAAGAGCATGTTCAGCGTGTTTTACTGTTTCCGGCCAATCACTACCATTTACAAGTAACGCCGTATCATCCGCATACGTAAAAATTGAACAATTTGTTAGAGTCATTTTGCATAGAGTATTAATATATAATAAAAATAGAGTAGGCCCGAGAATTGAGCCCTGAGGCACGCCATAACTCAATGATTCGTTGTCACTAATTACATCATTTACTTTTACGCACTGGGTTCTATCACGAAGGTAGTCCTGGAAGATTAAAAGGGTATGTCCACGAATGCCAGCGGCTTCTAATTTGGATAAGAGATGTGGAACAGACACAGTGTCAAAAGCCTTAGAGAGATCTAAAAAGATAGCTAGGTATTTCATTTTACTATCTAATTTTTCCACAACATGATCTATCAAAGCAGCAACAGCATCTACGGTTGACCTGCCACCTCTAAAACCATACTGGTTGTCACTTATGATTTTGTATGACTCAAGGAAGTTTACTAATCTATTATTAATAATTTTTTCTAGTACTTTAGAGATGGCAGGTAAAACCGAGATAGGCCTGTAATTATTAACACTGCGTCTGTCCCCACTTTTGAAGATTGGATGTACAACAGCCCTTTTGAAAACCTTGGGAAAACAGCCTGTGGATATAGAGCGATTGCAGATATGAGTAATGGCTGGCACCAGCGATGGCAGACAGGATTTTAACAGTCTTGATGATATGCCGTCCCAACCCACCGCAGCATCCAAGCAAAATAAATAGGAAAATAGTTTTAATAATAAATGTTTTCCTAAATACATTAGATGTCAGAAAGGTTTTTATCTTTCATTCATTATCTTTACAACCAATATAGTGTCTTTGTAGACTAAGCTATAACTAGCTCAATAGTAAAGGTTTACTGACCTGTACAGCCCTATCGATATTGTCACGGAATGGGAAGAAAGCATCGGAGGCGAGAGCAACACGGTCCATCTTAGAAATCCATTCTTCGCGTTCCTTGTCGCTAAGCAAGGCAGGCGCGTTGCCGTCAAACAGAGAGTTCCACTGGTCTAATGGTAGGTCCGAACCTGTATATTGTGATTAAAAAGAATATTGTTCAGTTTAATTAAATAAATAAAATGTATGTGTAAATAGTATTAATTAGCATTCTCAATATAAGCAGGTTTTGTAATCTTGAAAAGTAAACTGGTAAATTAATAATGTCCTTCTTATAAACATTTTGTTACAGCAATGTATATGATAGGCAGAAAATATTATTTTATAAATAAATATCATTTTTTTAGTACAACTATCGCTCTCTATATAAAACAAATAGGAAATATTGAAGCGAGCTGACCGATAGTGCCGTTGACGTAGTTGTCGATGGCGTTGGCCTGCACGGCGCGGGCCAGGCCGGGCCGGAAGCGCATGGCCCGCACGCGCGGGTGCCGGCGCAGCCACCACAGCGCCGCCTTGCCGCCCGCCAGCCGCGTGCAGTGGATGCGCGACTGCTGGCCCGCGCCGATACCCACCACCTACAACATTCATACTTCTCACTGAAAAATGATTTATGTCTATGTTTTCATTAACTAGATTTTATTTTAAATAATTCGCTTCACACTATGAATTTCTTCTAGGTTGTTTGTGGGTGCGTTTTAAAAACATGAAATATCTTAAACACAAACACCCAGACTCGGGCTAGTTAGTCAATAGCTTATTAATTCAAAGGTCTGTATTCTTCTTAATTTAAGTATTTGTTTAATTTTTGCAATTTCAAAAGTTATCTAACCTGTCCATCTCTTGCATAACAGACGGAGTTACTTTGTGTGTATTTGAGCGCAATGGTGGCTACAATGAGATCCCTGACGGCGTTGGCGGGTAGGTCAGACTTGTTCGTGACCACATTCTTGAATAGATCTGCGGTGATCTTAGCGTCGTTGCGTCTTTGTTCTAATGTGAGGCCAAAGATTGTTTTCTGTTCTAATAGATCAGGCTCGTAGCTTGGGTCCATCTGAAGTAATAATAATAATAAGTACTATGATGAATATAGTATTTCAAAGGTTAAGTTAAAGATGACATCATTCGATGTCGGTATTGAATTACCCGTTATAACTAATGGTAGTTCCGGCACCAAACCATCTATCGTAACGCACCTGTAAAACACAGTAATTGCCACCTTTCTTCTTTTTCAATATTTCCAACGCTTCGGCGGAGTATCCCGGCGCGATGATGCCGTCGGACACCTCCCGTGAGATGATCCGCGCGGTGATGGCGTCGCAGTCGTCCGACAGCGCCACGAAGTCTCCGAACGAGCTCATGCGGTCGGCGCCGCGCGCGCGGGCGTACGCGCAGGCCAGCGGCGACAGCTGCGGGAGGAGGTCGGCTACCATACACACGGATGCCTGCCAAACAATCTTATACTTTATAGATATTCTATTAAGGCTGAAAATTGAGTATAGTAAACGCGTGAGCAATAGACTCGCGAATTATTCACATGAGTATTATGGGAAGAGTCGAAACGTAAGAGTGTACACTCCTGAAAACAGAAAGTACATTTTTCAAGAAACTTTAACCTTCTTATTCATAAACATAGGATCATACCGGCATTAACTAACCCCCGTATTAAGTCTATTGACATCTCTAGATATGCAAACAACAGTGAGAGGTATAATTTAATCCTTGGTTTAAAATTGTTTTTTTTTTTGAGTAAGCGGTTAAGTGTATTGTTTTAATGAAATAAAGAAATTGAGAATTAATCTATAAAAAAATATCTTTTTTTTTTAAGATTACGGGTTGAAAGCTTATGTAAGAAAAAAATAGGAAGGAATAAGAACGTTCACGCTACACACAGGTTTTGTAGTTTTACAATATGGTTCATTATAAATTTTAACTCAATATTTAACATAAAGTGGCCCTTTAACCCTCTTGTTGCTCTTTTAGTAGGAACCACAATGATGTAGTCCGTAACATATATGAAAGCCAACGTCACCTCCTCCTCAGAGAGCGGCAGCCCCACGGCGGCGCCGGCGGGCGACACGTGCTTGAAGCTGGCGGCCGCGGGCGAGCCCAGCGCCGCGCGCAGCTCGCGCACCAGCTGCCACGCGTTCAGCGCGTCGCACAGGTTGATGTAGCCCGGGGAGCCGTTCAGGGTGCTCAGCGGCAGCTT
Organism: Abrostola tripartita; assembly: GCA_905340225.1. Lineage (NCBI taxonomy): Eukaryota > Metazoa > Arthropoda > Insecta > Lepidoptera > Noctuidae > Abrostola > Abrostola tripartita. The sequence continues at coordinate 8,155,920 of HG996494.1, forward strand.
GTCGCGCGTCGTGAACACCTGCGCTGGCTTCTGGTGGGGGTTCATACCTGTCGTGTGCGATGGTCAGTTAGAGGTTGTAGTTGTTGTTGAATAGGTCGACAGCAGTCAGACAAATTTTCTGTAAATAGGTTGTAAGTACAATGCCGGGAGACCCGTCCAGCGTCGAGAGAGCGCTCGTCGCACGTCGTTAACACTTGGACTGCCTTGAAAGTTTAAGTGTTCATACGTGTCGTGTGCAAATTGTGCAATTGAGCTATTGCTGCAAATAGGGCGAAAGCCGCTTCTTCTTCTTATCGTATGGTTGATGAACAACCTGGTGTCAGAGTTTAAACCGCCTGTATGCCTCTGACATGGCTTTACACACCGATGAAAAATCTCTCAGGTGTGCCGGTTTCCTCATGATGTTTTCCTTCACCGTTTTTAGCAACTGATAACTAATTTATAGTACGCACATGAATTCGAAAAGTCATTGGTGCGTGCCGGGGTTTGAACTTGCGACTTTTGGTAGTCCAACTGCCATACCGATCGACTATCACTGCTCTGCCCAGCCGCTCTACTATATTGTAATGTATTTTTCCAGACCATGTATTTCATTTTAAAATCATTCATATTTGCATGCCTTAATACTATCGTATCAAAATTTTTCCTAAATCCGTCTACAGATGATATTACGAAGGTGTTTTTGTTAGTCAACATTTTGCAGGAGTTTGTATAAACAGTGGCGTATAATTAAAACTCCCTACAAAAAGTAAAACCATTATCTGAATGATATAATTGAGTATCGTCTACGTCAACGAACCAATGCTTTATTTAGATAAGTCAATTACACGAATAAGTAATTACAGCTTCTTATAATTGGTGTCAGAACTTGTCCTATAAATAATAAATATTAATGGAGGAGTCGATAATTTCTTGTCATTGAACTAGTTATTCATAATGAATCTATCATGACGCTAGCTTGTTATCTCTCGATATTTGAACGTGGATATTACTAGCTTACGGCATTACAGTTGTATTAATATGCGTTTGTTTATATTCCTTAGCACTAAACTACATAATATTACAATGTTACTCACCATATCTCAAGGTCAACTGTGCTTGTCCCGTCGAATACTGTCTACGGAAATAATCTGAGATGGCGAGGTCATACTCCGATGTTTGTGTGAAAGCTTTCAGCGCCAGTCGTTTCCTGCAAATACAAGTGTGCCAACAGTTGCCGTTCCACAAGAGTACTTTACTTCTAAACAAATCTGGATTTAGAACGTCTTTTGTTTTGTCTATATTTCCTGTGGTTGCTGCTATAAATAAATACAAAAATATAGGTAAACAATACATTTCTCCTATACAACCATATCCTGTCTGTTGCGTTATTTAAACTGGTAGTTTAGAATTGTAGATAGCCTCTTGTTACATACAGATAAATAAGTATATTAATAAATCATGTGTATTGAGATCAACTAGTTATAATGTTATTTATGTTTCATCATTATTTACCTGTTTTTCCTATAATATAGATATTAGCTAGACCTGTTCATAACAAATGATCATATTTAAAATTATATCTTAACTCAGTTTGGTGCATTTAATTTTCAGTAAAATAATACATATTAATAATTTTGGCCATTATTTAAATATTAATCTTAGATACAAACCTAGTTTCCAATGAGGTCTGATGGTCTTTGCTCTGTTTAAGTTCTGTGATAACGGTATCATAATCGTTCGGGTCGCAGATTATGGTCACTCTATCGTGATTCTTGGCAGCAGCTCTGAGTAGAGTAACGCCTCCAATATCGATGTTCTCGACGGCGTCGGCGATTGTCACGCCGGGCTTGGAGACAGTTTGGACGAAGGGATACAAGTTGCAGACAACTACACTGATCATGTCGAACTTCTGACGTTTCATATCCTCTTGGTCAGAGTCTGTGACTCTGAAACAATGACAATGGTTGTTCAGTACAAAATAATTGCGTTGGGCTTTTGTCATTCGTTTAGACTTCGAGTCGCTTAAAATTTGTATGCATTATTGCCCTTCTAGAGTCATGAATCATGATAAACATAACTAAGTAGTGTGTAGCAAAATATAGATCCACAACTTTATTACTTAAAATAAAACAAATACTACCTCGACAGAATCCCAGCGTGCACCGCAGGGTGTAAGGTTTTCACTCGTCCTCCGAGCATTTCAGGAGCTTTAGTAATGTCCGACACCTCGGTAACTGCAAAGCCGGCATTGCGAATGGCAGTAGCTGTACCACCGCTGGCCACGAGACCAAGACCAATCTCTGATAAGCATTTGGCTAGAGGCAGTAAGCCTGTCTTATCAGACACACTAAGAAGAGCTGCAAAAAATTAATTCTTATTAGGATAAATGTGGTTATGAAATATCGGATCTGGGTCCTATTTAAAGCTATTTCAACTTGTTCCGTTTACATAAGATCGACGCCATGTATGTTATAAAAAAATGAGAAAAGTATTCGCAAATAATTTTAAAACCAGATTCTTTTATGTATTTTTCTTATCCATAAGACCTTACCTAACTTTCCGTTGCCAGCCATGTCGTGTAAACTTCGTGAATGACTTTATTGTAATGGCGATATGTGATAATTGTTCTCAGCGAGCTTATATCAGCTTCGTCTACTTGACCTTACGCAGGGGTTCCTGATAACAACAAAAACTTGTTTACCAGTGAAGTAGGGTTGTCCCAGATATAAGTAATAAGTTTTAATTCACCACTTAAAATGAATCTACCAATTCAGGGGTTAGTTAAAGCGAGCATAAATGCTACTATTAGTTCCAATGTTGGTAGTAGACAGTCCATTATACCTAATTATGTATTGATGTATACTTGTATAGTACCCTTGGAATTATTCTTAAATAGATGTGCCCGCGACTCCGTCCGCGTGGAAATTCGGAAACAGCAAAAGTATTTTTAAATTGTTTTTAATATATTAGCTAAGTTTGAGCGAATTCGATTTAGTAGTTTTTACGCCATGCCGTACTATTTTATTACATGTATAGCTGTTGCCCGCGACTTTGTCCGCGTGTATTTTGGATAAAACACCAGTAGTAAATTGAACTTTTAACAGAAAAAAATACCTACCAGGCAGGCTGTTTTAAGTAGGTTAAAAATCTTTAAACCACTTATTTAACTAAGAATACTTTCCGGTATTAAAAAAAAAACGCAAAAATTGAACGGTAATTGCGGAAGTTACAGAAAGTCTATTGAAAATAATATATAATTGAAGAAGAGAACATAAATAAATCCGTTTTGTGCGTTTCTGAGTTCCTGTACATTGAAACTACTGTAGAAAAAAAAATGCCAAGGATAAAAGACAACCGTGACGACCTGATTGGCGCAGTGGCTAAGCGATTGGTTGTGGGTTCGATTCCCGCAAAAAAAGTGTGATCCGTAGATGTTTGTCCCGAGTCTGGGTGTTTGTGTAAGTGAAATTTCAAGTTTGTGAAACGCACCCACGATACAGGAGAAATTCCTAGTGTGGGGCGACGTTTTAGAAACCTATACAATACAACCCATTTCTATTATTTTGGATATTTTGTCTGTTTGTCGGTTTATTCGTAATTAAGTTAAAATAGGGAATCATTGCAGTTGACTCTTATAAAAAATATTGTTATAAAACATACGACAACGACACGCTTGTATTCCGCGAAGGCGTAGGCAGAGGTGCACATATTGTACCTACTCCCACAATTTCGCTAGGTTTGGTGTAGATCCCAATGTATCAGACAAAATTTATAGAGAACTCGTGACCTAAGAGTAAGCGTCGTACGATTGTGTGTGCGTGTAAGAAGCAGCTAAGTATTCGTAAGATTAAAGGCTACTTTAAGACTGCGTGAGACAATGGTAATGGTTGATGTTGATGGTCATGGCGAAGCATAAGGCTGTACACTCAGCCGAAATCGTTATACACAGGATAGAAAATCTATCTTGCTGCTAGAATGTGCGCCTCAATGATGTTATAGCTGAAGGATGCCTTTGAGCTAGAAGTCGTTAAATTACTTTGACAGAAATAAGTTCCGGAGAACCGTATGTGTTACTTGCTGCGAGAAATACAATTGTCTATGAGGTAATGAGAAAAAATCTATATCTATACATATAATAAAATCGTAAACGACCCGTGTTTGTACATTCAATTTTAAAAAAGAAAAACAATTTATACGCTCTGTATTTATGTCACCGACGCCAAGAAAATAATTTTTAAAATTTTTGTCTGTTTGTCGGTTTGTCTGTGCGTTTGAACGCTAGTGCGTTCTCAGAAACGACTGAACCGATTTGAATGCAGTTTTCATTGATGTATTGTGGCAGCGTCCCATAATATTTAGTATTTGTTTCATTTTAATCGGTTCATAAAAAAAAAGTTACGTTAATCTTTACATACATGTAAATTGTCTTTACATACATGTCAATCTTTACATAGTAGTACGACTGTCAAGTCAGATGTCGCAAGTTCAATTCCCGGCACGCACCAATGTCTTTTCGAATTCATGTGCGTACTATAAATTAGTTATCAGTTGCTAAAAACGGTGAAGGAAAACATCGTGAGGAAACCGGCACACCTGAGAGATGTTTCAACGGTGTGTAAAGCCATGTAAAGTCCTACAGGCGGTTTAAACTCTGACACCAGGTTATTCATCAACCATACGATAAGAAGAAGATTCCAAAGAGTCAATAAGAACCACGTCTGTTCGCATTAACAGTGACAATGTGAGCGAAGGTGGCGCGTTTTCTTTTTTTCGAAAATGTCTCTCGCAGTTGGCTCTGAGGGAGCTGTTACTGCTTAACCGGACAATAAGGTGGCGCGTGAATGCCCTTTTTATAAATGCAGCGGATGGCCGTGTCGCGCGTTAAACTAAAATCAACCGTATAGCCGTACCCATACTGGCGCGGCGAGATTTGGAAGTTTTATTTCATCTATATCTTATATACCGATTTTTTTTTTTATAAAATAGATATTAACGTGAAATACAATATTTTTATATATTTTATTAATACACTTGAAGAAGTGCCTAACGATTAAACACGTTATTGTGGCTAATTTATAAAAGATAGATATATACTATTAAGGACTTTTTTGTAGATCTTTTAGAGACCATCATTTTTGTAATACATACTTTTGGTGTATGATCGACGTATGCGAGGATAAGAGCTCGAAAGCGCATTGTCATCCGACTTGCTTCAAATTTATCGTTACTGCTCAGCTCCTATGTGTTTTAGCGTTATGTTATATAGCCTATAACCTGCCCAGGCGTATGGACTACAATCTTACCAAGTTTGGTTAAAATCCCTTCAGTAGTTTTTGACCCATGCGTGCACATACAGACAGACAGACAGACAGACCGACAAAAAATCTACTAATTGCATTTTTGGCATCAGTATCGATCACCAGTTATCCTCCAATAATAATTTTAAATATATATTCAATTTACAGAATTGACCTCTCTACAGTTTTATTATAAGTATAGATTTAATGGTGAATTAGTTATGATAAGAAGCTAAATTGGAATAAATGTTAAAGTTACGTTAATGCACTACTTAAACAACAACGAATAAAAGGTCTTGTGATTTAAAAATCCTGCTAGAGGCTACGAGAAAAAAAAAGGCTACAAGGTGTGTAATATGTACCGCATAGGAGAAAACTGTACGACTTTGCCTTCCGCTTTCGGGGAATAATGTCACGAGACGTTTTTAGATACATATCTATAAGATAAAAGGATGAACTTGCATTGAAGCAGTGGGAATCTTAATAACATAATGTCATCATAAAATAAAATCAGGATGAAATTCTTTTACTGTAGAAGTAGGTACTAAAAATATTTTAATATGTAACATGACATATATATTTTATATTAAATTGATTTAATTTATTATCTTTTAAAATATGGTACAAACCAAAGTGAAATTGAATTACAATGACAGCCCTATGATCATGCCACGTAAATATCGTGATGTAAATAATAAATTTATTGCTCTAAGAAAACAACAAAAATTCGTCCGTCATCTCGTCATCAAGTAATGAAGTACCTAACTAATACTTATCAGTTGAGGTTTGTTCTGCAATTACCTCCATCTATTGAAATTATGAAATTGGAGCTTGACTATATAAATGCGCCAGGTGTTCATAATTAGAAAGATTAGACCAGGTAGGTACCTACTGAATAGGTAATAAACATACATAATAATATATGTATGTTTATTACTAATGAGATTTTGTAGAAACAACAAGAAACAATTTCGATTGATAAGTCTTGCGAATAGTTCTTAATTGGGATATCGGAAACTAAGTTCTAAATTATTCGACGCTTATAGGCACTATCAAATTATTAACAGGTGCCAAGAAAAAAGTTTGAATTAAATGTTTAAGTGTTTTGGGTAAAAGGCCGAGAGGGCAAAGGCTTTTTATTATATATCAAAATCATAATAATGATAGCAGCTAATAGCGAAATATGAAGCTATTTTTTACACTTATCAAATAAGGACACATAATGCTTTACGGCATCACAGCAATATATTTATTTTTATGTAGGTAGTTCTCTTTTACCTAATGATTAACAGTATCATTTAGAGGAAAGACTAACAACCTAAGAATACACATCAAACAATCTCAAATACTAATTACTGACTTTGGTTATCATCATCATCAGACGGAAGACGTCCACTGTTGAACAAAGGCCTTCCCCTTAGAATTCCACAATGAACGGCAACTTACCATTTGTATCGGTAATACAGGCGCAATACAGGCGGTCCACCAGACCCCTTAGACAAGTGGCAAAATGCTTGACGAATAGAAATGGAATAGAATGAAAAATGTATGGAGCTGACACATGTCATCGATAACATAGTCGAAACATTATGTATTACATCCCCATACATTTATCTTTCTATTCGTCAAGCGTTTTGCCACTTGTCTAAGGGGGCTGGTCTGTTATACACCAATGCAAATATTACTAATTGTAATGCCATTTAAAGCACAATTGTATGTACCTACACAACATATATTTAAGGCGCTGTTGGCCATTATGAAACTTATGCTCGCCAAAGGCGACCAAGCACCTTAGTTACAGTAGAGGAAACATCACAAGTAGTTCTTGAACTGGAAATCGATGTGGCATCACCCTTGCTTGTTTAAGATATTTGCATGCTTACGTAAATAAATATACTGAAATGGACTTATCATTTTATTGCGTAAGCTTTTAACAAATCATATTTATGATATTATTAGAACTGTTTGGTAAACAACAGCAGATAGATTATTTATGACCAGTTCTTCTTGTGACTCTATTTAAATTAGAGTAAATGGAAAAAAAAATTACACTAAGCAGAGTTGGGCGTTATTCGAATAATTTTTTATCTAGATAATTATTAGAATAAAAAGTTATCTGCAGTATATTATTCGCGAATAATTCAATCACGAATAAATTATTCGTGAATAAATTGCTTACGAATAAATTATTCACGATATTATTCGTTTAACGAATTAATAACGAATAAAATCTGAATTAGTCTAAAGTATATTGCCTCAACTACATAATATGTAAATGGTTTACCTGCATTACACCAGATATAAAAAAAAACAAAACACTCTTTAAACATGAAACAGCAAGAGAAATGCCCAATAGTACATAATGAAATAGGGCCGCTGCTGTACCAGAAAATTCATTTATTTAGTTCGCCGCCCCAACGCGGGTGTCATATGATCCTTTACGGGGCACCTGTCTGGACGCTGCAGGACTAAAATCAATAGACTGCAGCGGAAGATCGCCATTTGAATCGCAAGAGCATACTGAACGTCTTCCTTTGCGGCGGCAACGCTTCTGTCGCGCTTCCCGCCGCTGGATATTCTGGCGAATATGGACACGATGACCGGATCCGTACCATTCGCCAAAGCGGTGACAGTGTGACAGTAAGAACTTTGGCAAGGCTGAGGCGGTAAAAATGGCACGAGCGGCTACAACACCCGCACTATTCGTGTAAGCGCGTTGTCGAGGCCGTTCTACTGCATTTTGAAGCCTGGCTGAATATGGAGGAGCGCATCTCCTACAGACTTACCCAGGTGCTCACCGGGCACGTTTGCTTTGGTGAGTACCTGAATAGAAAAGGGCGAGAGGCCACGGCAGTTGTCATTATTGTGGAGGCGACCTGGACTTCGCACAACACACGCTCGAAGAGTGCCCTGCATGGAGCACGGGGCAGGGAGTCCTGGTCGCCAGGTTCGGAAGAGATCTGTCTCTGCCGGCAGTAGTGAAGGCGATGGCGGCAGAGACGGAAAACTGGAGAACAGTGGCCTTCTTCTGCAAGACCGTAATGGTTAAAAAGGAGGCTGAGGAGCGGGATCGTGAGAAGGCTGATCCTGCTCGAAGAAGGAGGCGTCGGGGAGTGCAACCAACTCGACATCTAACATGCCGAAACGCCGTCTAAAAGTACGACAGACAGGCTTTTGGAGTTGCGGGCGCACAGAGAAGGTGAGTCTGTTAGCCTATATAGCGACTCCCGAGACGACGGTGGCACGGCGGTCACGTGTACAACCATGCTATGGGGAGACCCCTTTGCAGTCTCCCCAGGGATGTGCCAAATAGGCGTTTTATGGGGAGGTTCCGGAGTTGGTCTTTTTAGAGGTCCCGGGACTTCCCTTGTTTGTGCAGATGGGGACCAACGGGACGGTTTTAGTGAGATAGAAATCGCAAACCCCCCGGTCCAAAAAAAAAGGGTACAAATAACGTTCGCTATGGTGAATGTCTATCTCTTACACATAATCAACAGTAACCATTTTTATCGCGCAGCCAGGGTCGTTCGTTTTAATGTTATGTATAATCACATCACAAGGCAAAAGTTTTTGAGTGTATTTGTGCGCTGGTGTGTTTGTATCTTTGTTACCTCTTCACGCTCAAACAGCTTTTTTCGCGATAAAAAGTATTCTATGTATTAATCCAGCGTGTCCACATGACCTGGGGTCTAGGGCGGCTAAAACTGCAAATCCGCCACTGGGTACAACTGTCTGACAATGTTTGAACAGAGAGTAGTCATAAAAACAAACAGTAAATATGTAGTGTAAAGAAATAATTATTTAGCTTAGTGTAAGTACGTGCTAATTGAAAGCAAATATAATTATTTACCTAATTCCTCGATTTATTTTTATTTGTTAATTGAATAACAAATAAAATAATGTATTCGTCATTAAAATAATTTTCATTGAATAAACGAAATTATTCATTTATTGTGAATAATCTAAAAATGATTTATTTATCTGTTATTCATTATTCAAATAAATTTTGCCAAACTCTGATACTAAGTAACACAAAATGTGAAAGTACTTTACACTGTCTATTAGTTTACTACATTATAAATTTTAATATGAAGTGGAGATAGCCTTCACCTTAGGGAACAACATGGTAAGGCTCCATTTTTTATAACTAAGTAGTCACGGGTTGTAAGTAACATCATCATGAGAAGTATTTGATCATTTAAAAAAATATACATTATACTTACAATTAGTATCATTTTTTTTAAGTTTTTACTTTTGTTTTAATAAACATTAATAATATTTATAAAACTTCTTCAATAATTTATTTGGCAATTTTATTGCCCTATACTATAAAAAGATAAAATGTATTCCAATCCAAGTTGGTCTTTCCCAACTTTTTTACAATAGTTATCATTTGCATTATGATTTCAAAACTCATAGTGGAGTGTATGCGGAATAACACAAAGTATTTAACACAAGTGAAATCCTTTTTGCAGGGCCGGATTATCCATTTGGCTGAATAGGCAGCCGCCTAGGAGCTCCGCATTGGCAGAGGCCCCGCGCCACGAAACGCTTTCATTTTTTAAAAGTTAAATACCTAATTCTAAGATTGGTATGTTACGTGTATGTGGTCCGTCCACTAAGGGCTATATTTCACCGGGACACCATGGCTGCGCCACCGTGGTATCCGTAAGCTACCAAACTAGACACCATACAGACACCAGAGTCGCCACACTACACTGAAGGCGGCCGAGTGAGTAAGACACCATATAGCGCTATAGTAATTAGTGGGGCGCGACCAGCGTGGCGGCGCAACCAGTAACATTCTGTGCACGAGTCCGAGTTGGTCGCGCCGCCAAATTGGTTGCGCAACCAAACGGACACCAGGTGAGTAACTCTCTATAGAGCTGTATACATTTTGTTGGTAGCGGCGACTGGTTGCGCCGCCATGGTGTCCCGGTGAAATATAGCCCTAATGAAAACAACTGCCTAGTTTTCACATAGGTACTACCACTAGCTTTCGCCTTCAAGAAGGCCTGTTAAGGGTAACGGTGCGCCTGAGCGGTGCATTGCCTAGGGGTCCCGACATAGTTAATCCGGCTCTGCCTTTTTGCATGTTCAATGAAACGTACTATGGTGTCATAATAATTAATTACACTATTGGTTCGTTTAACTTTAATTGCGTCCTTACGACGAACACAATTCCAAACACTTATTAATTTAAAGTCCAGTAAAAAATGATTACTTTCTATCTAACAAATTCAATCAACGTACTTACAATAAGCTTCAATCGTCCGTCCTACTGAGGTGCCGCATGCCGGTCGTAAGAGATTGATGTCCTTGTTTTGTTAATTGATGTTTTAGGTTATCTCAGTAAACATTTAGCTGTCAACTGTCAATGCAATGCTGCGCTGCGGCTGCGCCTGCGTGTAGTTTTAGTTTTAGCATGCATAACTACTTTTAGTATACACAGGTATTTATAATTTTAAATTAGTATTCATAACTTAGAATATTTAACGTAGACTGATGACTGATGATTAAAATTATCTAATGAAAAGATCCAATAATAGCTCAAAGCAGAAATCGAACCATCAGATTAAATGTGTAGGCCTTTTGTTCTGCCTCTTTAGAGGCTATTCCAGGTTCTCGACAAACAAGATAACAATTTTTGACTTTTGCTTTTAGCCTTTTTTTCACCAAAAGGTGCGTTGCCAATGATCTGCGTTTAGTTCTTCGGATAACACAGACATTATTATTGACTGTCAACTGACATTGACAGTGACACATAATTTTAATCTTAATCTTAGAAGCTGCATGGGGTTTTTTAAGTATGTGCTGGTGCTTTGGTTATCTTATGTTTCGTTGTAATATAAGAGAATAAACTTATTATAACAGAAGTTAATAGAATGTCACAGCCAATAGCTAAACCTACAGGTAAAAGTTGGAGAGAAATTAATCAAGAACGGAAAGCATTAAAACGGCAGCGAAATGAAGAGAAGATTGTTAAGCGTGAGAAACGGGTTGCGCTTGAACTCGAAACTGAAGCTAAAGTCAAAGAAGAGGTGGAACGAGAAAAGAAGTGCGCTGAGATTTCCACAGTTAGCATAGCTATTCCAGGTTCTATTTTAGAGAACGCGCAGTCTGCCGAATTACGGACTTACTTAGCTGGTCAAATAGCAAGAGCTGCTTGCGTGTTTTGCGTAGACGAGGTTATCGTTTACGACGATGTCGGAGATACAGTAAACACAAAGAAGTCTAAGCTAGATGACTCAGATGGAGTTAAAATAGCACGTAAGAGTTGCGTACAGTTAGCACGAATTTTGCAGTATTTGGAATGTCCACAATACTTGAGAAAACATTTTTTCCCCATACACAAGGATCTTGAGTTTGCTGGTCTTCTCAATCCTTTAGATGCCCCGCATCACTTGAGGATGTCAAATGATTTTCAATTCAGGTTAGAATATATTTTTATGTATTCAATCGTACCAGCCCTAATATGATATGTATAGATTGATAAATATGTGTTCCATTTCCAGAGAAGGTATAACAATGAACAAGAAAGTAAAACCAGGTCGCGGTTCCCAGGTCAATGTCGGACTACTTCAAGATATTTCTACAGATAAATTATTGAACCCTGGTATTAGAGTAACAGTAAAAATGCTTCCTACACAAGAAGGTGGTAAAAAACTCAAAGGCAAAATTGTCAGCCTTACTACCCCAAGAGCTGAAACAGGAGTATACTGGGGATATACTGTCCGGATAGCTAACAACCTGAGCCAAGTGTTTACTCAAAGTCCTTATAAAGATGGGTATGTAATAATGCAATTTTACCACACTTATATTGAAATAAATATTTGAAGGATGTGTGTTAATTGTCTGATCTTTTCAGGTATGATTTAACAATAGGCACTTCTGACACCGGAACTTCTATTGATGAATTGCCATATAAAGAGATCAAATACAACCATGTACTTATAGTCTTTGGAGGATTACATGGGATTGAAGCAGCTCTAGAAAGTGATGAACAAGTAAAGGCAGAGGAAGCAAGTTTACTATTTAACCACTACATTAATGTTCTACCTACTCAAGGATCAAGAACAATTAGGACTGAAGAAGCAGTTCTTATTGCTCTGTCTGGACTTAGGACCAAATTAAAAGCTAATAATGAACCCATGGTTTTTACAGGCACTGGTATTGCCCAAAGTTCATCATTCCCTGTTGCAAAAGTTGAATTATCTGATTCTGGTACAGATAACAATCTAGATTTAAGCAAATTTGACTAATAATAAAAAATAAATAATTTTTGAATCTTTTATTTTAGTCTTAAAAAACTATAAAAAATATAGCATTTTACCCTTAACAATAGTAGCACTGGAAGACAAGGTATATCAATATTTTTTATCACTATTTATTAAATTGTTTGTTTAAAGCTTGTTGCACTGTATCTCGCAGTGACTTTATAGTTGCTGCCTGGTCAGCAGCTCCTATTACAGCTGTTCCTGATACTATCATGTTTGCCCCAGCCTGAAAATATATATTAATTTGAATTTAAACTAGTAATTTTCTTATCAAATGAGTCAACTTCAATAAACTCACATTAGCACAACAGTTAATGGTTGAAGGACCCACTCCACCATCTACTTCAATATCCAATAGTGGATACATTTCCCTTAAATATTGTACTTTAGTCATTTGATCTTCCATAAATTTCTGCCCTCCAAAGCCTGGTTCTACAGTCATGATAAGAACCATGTCCGATATGGAAATGTATTTATCTACTTCACTAACAGGTGTCCCTGGCTTGATTGCAAGTCCCACCTTTGAGAAGGAAATCAAAGTTAGTTAATATTTAGTATTTTGAAGCAGTTTAAGTAAATAAGGTTTTATATGAATTAATTTGTTATACACACCTTCATACCATTTTCTTTTATTTTTCTGCATACTTTTGCAACATCATCAACTGGTTCAATGTGGAATGTGTATTGATTGACCCCAGCATCAGCCATAGGAACAATCCACTGAAATAAGTAAAAAAAAACAACAACAGTTATAGGTTAATGGAAGTTTAGAATATTTAGAACTAAGAGTACCTACTGAGCATTATAATTATGTAGGTATATTAATTTGTATAATATTAATTCGATAGAACTGACCTGTTCAGGTCTTGAAACCATCATGTGGGTCTCAAAAAATACATCCTTAATTTTGTTGCGAAGGCATTTGACCACAGGGTGTCCTAACGTCAAATTCGGTACGAAGTGGCCGTCCATCACATCTAAATGTAAATAATCAGCACCATTGTCTAATAACTTTTGAGATTCTTCGTATAATCTTGATAAATCTGAATTTAATATTGAAGGGCCAATCATTGCTTTTAAGTGGCGACTCATTTTGAAATGGTAAGCTGAAAACTGTTTAAAAAAATGACCAACACTTTACATTACACTACCAGATATTATGTTAAATAGAGGTGACTGAGGTTATCTTATTGCCCGCCGCGCCGGCGGCGATAGCGTTAACAATATTGATGATTGAAGTTTAAAGTATATAATTAATATTAAATAGTCCTTAACTCCTTGTGTTTTAAGATGGTGCCATTGATATTACGGGCAAACAATAAAGAAATAACTGAAAACGCTGTAAATAAAATAAATTGAAGTTTAAATCAACAATTTAATACAATACATAATTATTGTGTCTTTATTATGAAATAAATTTAATATGTGTTTTTTTTTTCTTCTTGTGGCAATTGAGTCGGGCTTCCAACTATTCTGCCAGATTCGAGTTAAGAGTTAAGACTGTAACGTTTGCAGTTAGACATTTTTGTGGGTCTATTTTAAATATTATGCATGTAACGTAACGTCATCAATCAGTTTAGAGATGGGAAACTACTGCTACAATAGATAGTCGATATTCATTATTTATACCAACAATATAAATCAATTTTGCTAAATTATTAAGATTTATGTTACCTTTTCTTTAAATTATGTATGTTATATTTTTCTTTAAATATATTCTTAATTCTTTATTGTACACATAGATGTTCTGTGTGTTGATACATGTTCTGTAGTCTGAGCAAAGAACATACATTAAAAAAAACAATTTATAATTTTATGTACACAGGCGAGCATAACTCAGAATTGAGTTCCCTTTCAGTAAACTTTTAAGGTGATACTTAGAGAATTTTTAATTAGAGGACAGAAAAAAGTGTATATCCAGAAAATAATAATATTTAACAGGTAATAATACAAAATACGTATTAAATATAAAATACGTAACATATTCTTACGTCTTATCATAGAGAAAAATGGTCTTCTAAATTAAACTAAAAGGGAATGCTCCTTAATAAATTCTATTCCTGAAAACACCTAGCGATGGGCTCGATAGCCCATCGCTTATTCAGTGTCAATTATTGAGTGTGGAAGCGAATTCCATATATTTTAGTTTTCTTAGTGGGTTTAGGTTTATCGTTAAAAAAATGGAAAAATTGTTAAAAATATATTTACCATTTGTATTATTTTACATGAAATGATATTAAACCAAGACTACTCAAGTACTCACTAATGTTAGCAATACATAAAAAAACTTGATAATTATGACTTTTGGCGTAATTTTAGTATGTTGCCCATGCTAAGATTGATTCTAAATAGATTGAATGGCCTGTTGGTCTAGTGGTTAGTGGCCCCGACTGCTGAACCGGAGGTCGTGGGTTCGATTGCCACCCAGGACAAAGCTTTGTGTGATGAGCATAATGATTTGTTCTGTGTCAGGGTGTTATTTATCTATATTAAGTATGTATTTCGAAATATATAAGTATGTTTATCAGTAGTCTGGTTACCATAATACAGGCTCTGCCTAGTTTGGGATCAGATGACCGTGTGTGAGTTGTCCCAAGATATTATTATTATTACCTTTATTTAAATTATTTTTCCTATAAATTACATTTTTAAGTATCTATATAAAAATACAATATTTAAAAATATAAAAAATAGGGCCCAACCAGCAGCGGGAACAGGGTCCAAGCTACCGGTGGTTAGGGCTCCAGAGAGAGGAACCTCCTCACAATGCGTGCCGTGTCGAGGAGTAGGTACCGCTTCTCTCTTCTCTCTGCATCAAGCCCTTGACCCAACCGCCTAACGTGAGCCTCTTCAGGTGTTGGTCGAGACTCTTGGCCATGAGACCATAGGCCGAAACGAATATCAGTACAATGATTGCTGACTCCACCTCCCACATGTCGACAACCTCGTGCGCCAGATCAAGATATTTAATTTGCATATCTCTTTCGGCTTTCACGAGATTCTCGTCATGGGGGATCGTGATATCAACAATCATTGCGCGGAATTATTGTTTATAGGTACCCAAATATAAGGTCTAAATAGTTCAATTTAATTTAGGTACCTATATACCTATATACATCCGTAACATCTATAAAAAAACGACTTTTTCTGCTTGCAACTGAGTACATGATTAAATTTAAAAAAAATATTGTTGAATGGTTCTGCACTTCATGACTACTCACCCACGCTTACGTTACGTTACGCGTTTAGATTAGGCTCAGAGGCTGAATATAGATCCCAATAACGATCTATCTGGATTCGATCATCCTACCTGATTGACAGATTACTTCTTACTATTGACGTAGTGTAAGCAAAGAATGTTGAAATGTGATTAACATGCACCCATTGTAGACATTGTTTACGAGTACGACGAAACAGTGTACTGAATAAACTATGTTCATTGAGAATTAACATCTGATGATTCATACAACCCAAGTTTCATTTGGGTCTGGTTGATAATATCGACAGTCACTACATCGGCGGTTGCTGTATCGAAAACGTTCCATCGACGGGTTAATGAATCGACAGTACACCAAATCGATGGTACGCTACATGGACAGTACACCAAATCGATAGTACATTACACGACAGTACTTTAAATCGACAATACACTAAATCGATGGCATGCCACATCGACAGTCCACCAAATCGATGGTACGCCACATCGACAGTACACCAAATCAATAGTACGTTATATCGACAGTACATTAAATCGACGGTACGCTACATTTATTTTTATTTTTTATTTTTATTTCTTTAGGACAACAAACAATTGCGGAACAAAGCATATTACATATTATTAAATAACTAAGTTAACTAATTCCACAACCAGCACCGTTATCCACATAATAATTCATAACGATAGCAGCTCACTACCGATACAATAACAACTATATTGTGTGGCTACACAAAGCAAACAAACAAGCAAAGTATAAAAATTAGTCTAAGGTAACAAATTACACATTAGGTTTTTACACTCTTTTCTAAACTGAGAGGGTGACAATGCAAAGATATCTAAATCGGTAAAGCAATCATTGTAGGTTTTCATAATTCTTCGTAGTGGAGCTCGAGCTCCTGCATTCGTTTTACATGGTTTGGGTGCAAATAAACTATGTGTGTATGTGTCTCGAATACGCTGAGAACGACTAGGTATGCGCATATATATTAGATTTACAAGTTTATTACAGTCAAATTTGTTATGACATACTTTATATAGAAGTGTCTGGTCAAGAAGCAATCTTCTTGATTTTAGACTTAACAATGAAAATTTATTTAAAAGTCAACAAATGGTCATCTTACCAAAGTAAGATGACCATTTGTGATAACATTTACATTTATAGTTCAAGAACCGAAGGAATTTACGCTGAACTGACTCAAGTTGATCACTATATTTCTCATAATGTGGATTCCAAACTTGCGTAGCATACTCAAGCTGAGATCTTATAAGAGACTTAAATAATAATAGATAGGAGGCTGGTATTCTGAACGAGTCGCATGTTCTTCTTACAAAACCATAAAGTTGAAAGCCCTTAGAAGTAATGTGATTAATGTGGATATCAAAATGAAGCTTAGAGTCAAAATACACTCCTAGATCTTTTATTACAGATACTTTTTCAATGGGGATGTCATTAAGCGAATACGGAAAGTGTATAACATTAATGTTTTTAGTAAAAGAAACTGACTTACATTTTGATATGCTGAGTTGCAGTTCATTAGCGACACAGTAGGCAGAAAATCGATCGAGATCCTGTTGCATTTTTTCACAGTCGTTAACGGTGTTTATGTGACGAAAAACCTTAAGGTCATCCGCATATAATAGAAAACGAGTATTAATAAAACACTTGCTAACGTCATTTATAAATAAAACAAAGAGTAATGGCCCTAAAATGGAGCCTTGTGGAACCCCAGACGTCACATTTATAACATCCGACGAGAAACCATTGACAACCACCATCTGGGTCTTGTTTTTTATGTAGGATGAAAACCAACGTAGCAAATTACCCCTTATACCATTGAAGTCAATCTTCTTAAGAAGTATGTTGTGGTCAACCCTGTCAAAAGCCTTGCAAAAATCGGTATAAACAGAGTCAACTTGAAGGCGGTTGTCCATATTTTCAAATATAAAGTTAGAATAGAGAACTAAGTTACTTACCGTGGACCGATTCTGAACAAATCCATGTACATCGACAGTACACCAAATCGATAGGATGATGTATCGACAGTACACCATATCGATGGTTCGCTGCGACGACTACCCGACCCGAGCCAGACTTAAATAAAAAAATTTAGCTTTTTAAAGTGTTTTGTGTAATTAAAAAATAAAAATGCTATAAACCATTTTATGTGGGTTACATAAAAACAAGCAACATATAAATTTAACAAATTTGATTAAAAACTTTTAAAAAAGCTTATGTTTTTTATTTAAATCTGGCTCGGGTCGGGCGGGAAGTGATTGTGCTGCGGCTTTTCCTGCGAGCCATGTGCAGTCATTTAAATTAGTTTACTTTGCCTTACAAAATTAAGCGGATAAAATCAACGATGGTTTAACCATAGTGCGGCCTCACCCTTAAAATATGCATTAAATATAAATAAAGAATACGATTAAAAGGTGGGAGACTGGGAGGGGTTTTAGGAGTAGGTAGATACTTATAATAATGTTTAAATCGAGCAACAAGACTCATAGTGTCGGTTTCAAATTAGCAATACACTTACAAACTTTGCTTAGAGACCCTTTCACTTCTATATCATTACCGCCTACAGTAGGTAGCTATATGATCAAGAAAAAAAAATCTATTCATTCCAGACCATCTTGATTTTTAGGATGTCATGTAATTTGTAGTAACTGATATTTTTTATCTACATTATGCTAACGTTAAAAGACATATTATTAATAATTGTTTCTATAGTTTTAACGGAATGTAGTCCAAAAGACTATTGTAGTGCTGACTATTGTAATAACAGCAAACAACACACGTTATGTAAATATAAGGTGAGTTTGTTTTTAGGTAGGTACCTACTACATAACTATTTACGACTTTAGTATACCTCAAGTGTACTTACCTCCATTTAAACAAAATAGTTTTCTATCTTTCAAATAAAGCTGTTCTGTTGTACTTAAATATGTTATACAGGTACCTACACTACTATAATAAGATATGAAATAAAACTGTATAAGGACTTATTGTTTTCTTAATGCATTAGTATAATCTTAATTTAAAACTCATTATTTTGAGTAAAGTGTAAAAACTTTAAATACCTACCTCTAAGTTTTACTCGATTATAATATGTATTTTAATTGTCACAGTCAAAGGAACCAGCCAGTCGCTGTATTGATTACGAAAAATTGATAACAAATCAAAATGAGAGACGATTAATTCTGGAAAAAATTAATAGTCGACGAAATAAACTGGCAGCTGGAGAAATTCGGTCATTTCCACCAGCAGGCAGTATGCTAAAATTGGTACCTACCTACAATTTATTAATTTTGTCCGGTTAACATTGCCTCCAATGGATCATTTCAACGAGTAGGCATTTCAATTTTGATACTTTTGTCGTTTAATCTAGGCTATAAATGCATTATAGTTACTACATACTACTTAACTTTTTTTAATTACAACTACTTATTAATTGTTAATGAACTTGTTATTTTTTTTGTTGTTACCTGTTTTTATGTAGAATATGGATTATAATATCAATTAAATCAATAATGTTGCACTTATAAATGTAGAAATACGAATTTATTGAAGATGTATTGTGTAAACAATTTTAGGCTAACCTTAATAAATAAATACATAGTCATTATAGATACCAAGAATTAACTATACGATATTGTACAAGGTCTCGAAAGCCATTAATAAACTCGTAATTATAGAATGATTGACGTGAAATGAAAATCCAATGAGGTTTAATTAAGCCCAAAACGATGCAGCGTTCTATATTAATGCCACAATTTGTGCAGTCACAGGTCCTTCCCATTTAGATATAGCCCTTCTCAAGAACGTAAACCTAGCGTTGAGTTCTTTAGAGGTGGTCCAAGAGTTAGACTCTGACCACAGGCCGGTGATCATGTCCTTAGGACCGCGAGCAGGCTCCCCAGACACCGGTCTCCCCCCGCCCTCTAGGTTGGTGACGGATTGGAATAGACTCGGCGAAAGCCTCTCGTCTACCTCCTTCTCCGCTCACCTAGATAGTATTCCCGACATTATAGTGTCGTCTGATGACACTGTCGCCGCAATCGACTCCGTCACGGAGTGCGTACAATCCGCCGTGGACGCATGTTCGCGGCGGGTCCCGGAGGTCAGTGGTGACCGTTGGCGATTGCCACCGGACGTGCGTGCTCTAATGACGGAGAAGAACGCTTCCATTAGAGCCTATGACTCCTTCCCCAGCGAACCGAACCGTACCAGGATGCGCCAATTGCAGCGTGCTGTGAAAAAGCGCATTCAGGAATTGCGGAACGATCGCTGGGATAAGACCCTCTCAGATTTAGAGCCGTCGCACACTGCCTTCTGGCAGTTGCAACGCACCTTAAAAACAGATACTGTGGCTGACATGCCTCCTCTCTTACGTCCGAATCGTACGCCTGCTTTCGATGACGACGAAAAGTCCGAGTGCCTGGCCGACAGCTTAGAGGCGCAATGCACCCCGAGCACCCTACCAGTAAACCAAGCTCACCTCGAAAGAGTTGTTGCCGAAGTCGAACGTAGGGCCGCTCTCCCGCCCGCCGAGGATCCCGAGTATCCTATCCCCCCCGTCACCGTTGACGAAGTCCGTTCTATGATCAGGAGTCTTGCCCCAGGGAAAGCACCCGGCTCAGACGGCATCACCAATAAGGTGATCAAATCTTTCCCCCCCCTATTAATCAGTCTATTGGTCGCCATCTTCAATGCGGCCCTTAGCAATAACATCTTTCCACAAAAGTGGAAAGAAGCAATCGTAATAGGTATTCCCAAGCCTAGTAAACCGCGTAACAAGCCCGACAGCTATCGCCCTATCAGTCTTCTCAAGGTTCTTGGGAAGCTGTACGAGCGTGTCATTCTCACCCGGCTCAAGGACTACGCAGAGTCCCGTAGTATCATACCAGACGAGCAATTTGGTTTTCGTACCAAACACTCGTGCGTACAACAGGTCCACCGTATCGTGGAGGACATTACCGCCAAATTCCAACTAGGCGCGTACACTGGTATGGTTCTATTCGATGTAGCCAAAGCATTCGACAAGGTATGGCACGATGGCTTGGTTTACAAGCTATATCAGCTCGAAGTGCCCGAACGTCTCGTCACCATCATCCGAGACTACCTGTCGAATCGCTCTTTCCGTTACCGTGTGGAGGGGACTCTCTCCTCCGCACACCCCATCAGAGCTGGAGTCCCTCAAGGCTCCGTGCTCTCCCCCCTACTCTTCTCGCTGTACACCAGCGATATCCCTCGTAGTAGCAATACTAAGCTCGCCCTTTTCGCCGATGATACGGCTCTATATCGATCTAATAAATATATCTCCGCGATCAGTCGCGACCTCCAAAGTTCTGTCACGACCCTAGGGGAGTGGTTCAGCAAATGGAGGATCGAGATAAACCCGTCCAAAAGCGCCGCGAT
Organism: Abrostola tripartita; assembly: GCA_905340225.1. Classification (NCBI taxonomy): domain Eukaryota; kingdom Metazoa; phylum Arthropoda; class Insecta; order Lepidoptera; family Noctuidae; genus Abrostola; species Abrostola tripartita. Next base: position 8,177,109 of record HG996494.1, read on the forward strand.
CCTATTCTCTAAGCATAGAGATCCGCCTCCGCTACCCCCTCCGATCACCCTTTTCAATGTGCCTATCCCTTGGGAGACGCACGTCAAGTACCTGGGCATCACTCTTGATCGTAAGCTCACTTTCATCGAGCACATAAGGCGAGCACGCGCGCGAGCCGCCTTCGCTCTGAGTAGGCTCCACCCGATGGTCAATGCACGCAGTAAGCTATCACTCAAGTGTAAAGTCCGACTTTACACCACGTGCATTCGACCTATTATGACATACGGTAGTGTCGTGTTCGCACACGTACACCCAAACCGTTTCAGAAAATTCCAAACCCTCCAAAATCGCTTCATGCGCCGAGCCACGGGCTCCCCGTGGTTCGTGCGGAACTCGCAGCTTCACTGCGACCTTAAACTGCCGACCGTCAGGCAGTACATGAAGCGTCTCTCTGTCCGATATTTTGATTCTGCCAAAGATCATAAAAACCCGCTCATAGTAGCCGCCACCCAGTATACCCCATCTCTGTTGTCCGCGATTAAGCGCCCACGGGAGGTACTCTCGAGTCCAGACGACGAAATAACCGTCCTCCAGGACAGGTTAAACATCAGCACAGACAACACTCTACAGACGATAAACGGTCGTAGAATATTAAGACCTCGCCGACGAGGTCCGCCGCGTTCGACAAATATTATTGTCAATTCACCCCCCCCCCAGTCCCTAGTACTAGTTCCGCCGGCCCGGAGCCGAGCCTAAATTAGTAGTAGAGTCATAAATAAAACCGTCCCTAAATAATCATTATTCTATCCAGCTGTCCCTTTTCATGTTAGTCAGCGATGTGCAAAGTCGAGGTCCGAGCCCCACAGGGGGCGCCCTTTGACACACTCGCTTAAATTTTGTAGTTCTTAGCCTTGGCTGGAGGCTCTTGGGTCTCGCCAAAAAGTCCGGTAAAGCAGAGAAAGCCTCCCTCGAGGCTGCCTGCGGCAGACCATTTATAAAAAAAAAAAAAAAAAGCAGTCACAGGTGCAGTAGAGCGTTGAATAAGAGCATCCTTTTGTGTGCGACAGCGACAATATTTAACTTTTCAGGCCGTACTTGACCAGCTCGAATAAAATACTGCTTGTAGTTGAATATACCGAAATTAGGATTATCTATCGTCATCATCACCATTTTAGCTTTTTCTCTGCCAATATTCTCTATTATGAGCGTAGTCGGTAGTAGGCATATTGTTTACTCGTTTATGCCAGGGTAAGAAAGCATTTAAAAATATTTTATAACTACCTATTGAACAAAAAAAAAATGCTGCACTGGTTCCGTGTAAATTGCACGATACATTTTCAAACGACGCCACTTCTGAATCAGCTACCAAGTTATACAGGATAATTTCAGATAGTTTATACATGTCTAAGTTTACGATACTTAATTATATCTATGTTGAAAAATTAGAAGCTCAATTAAGAAGATCTTTATGGAATCTTACATAGCTAAATGTATTTACACTAAACTTAATTTAGTTATTTTTTGTATGAAATCGATTGCCCGAATTAATTTGCCAATATACTAAGTAGGTGCATTGTTTACGCATTACCCATAATGTAATACCTATAGGTAGGTAAATAGTTGCTTATTATTTTATTATATTAAACTTCCAGTTTTCATAAAATTCCATATTTCAATATTCGTGCCAATTATGCCGACGCTTACCTTTTAACCCAGCTTGCTCTGCCGAACTAATTTTTAATTTTCTCGCTTCTCGGTTAAAAAAAGATGCTTAATAAAAATTAATAGGTCTAGAGAAATTTATAAAAATCTAGGTATAACTTTAAACCTTGTAATCTATATCTAATATAATTAAATAAACTGTCTTTATTCGATATAGAGGTTATATTAATTGGTCTGCCATCCTATAAACTATGTTAGATCCGAGAAATTTTACGATTAAAACTAACGAACAAAACAAAGGGGTATGTTAATACCGAATCTTCTTCGTATCGGTATGAGTTAATTGTCTCAAAGTAACAGCTCGTCGAAGAGATAAAGTGATTCACATGGATGGTAGCGAGGGAAGTAGAGCGTGAAGGGTTTCTACTTACACCTCAAACGTGCCCAAATACATTTAAATGGATGTATAAAATTATTTAGAATTAAAATTAGTCATAAATATTATTTAGATAAATCATTTATAGGTATGTAGCAGCGATGTTGAAATAAAACAACGATAATAGTGTAGAAATAGGAGCGTATATTTTTCTGTTAACAACAAGCTTAAGTGTACAATCTCAGGGCCGAAGTAGTGCCAGTACTACCGTGTAGGCATCGCGTGATTGTCCAATGCGCCTACACGACTCTGTGAGTACCTAAAAGAAACGAGACAGACGCGCGCGCGAGCGAGATAGCACTAACGTAAATATAACGCGTTCGCGCGAGCGGTCTTCATTTCTATGCAATGCGTAGCTTGAGGGTGATGTAGCGATGCGTGCCTCACAGTACCCCCCCCTTAGCGAAGCGTACGGTTGGCTTGCATACTCTGCCGGTCCTGGTGGTGTATGGTTGGTGTGAAGGTACAGGATTCACGATGCTCGGTGTGCTTGCTGTGTTTGTAGGGCACGTAATGTTTTGTGTTTCATTGCAGATGTATGCCGGTTTCAGCCTATCCAGCGATACAACTGTCTCTCGATGCGGTAGCTGAATTTTGAAGTATTTTTCGTGTCTCTGTAGCACTGGATACGGTCCATCGTAGGGTGGTGTCAGCGGCGCTCGCACGGTATCGTTCCTCACAAAGACGTGTGTGCACGTACCGAGGTCCTTATGTATGAAGGGACTGGCTATTGTTCTAGCGGTAGTGCACGAAGGTGAGAGTGACGTCATCGTTTGTGTGAGGCGGCGTACGTAATCTTCGACCAACATGTTAGTCGTAGCAGTAGGTGCGAAGAAATCCGATGGCACACGTAGTGCAGAACCGTAGGTCATTAGCGCGGGACTTAGGTTGTTGTCTTCACGCAACGCTGTTCGGAGGCCAAGTAGTACGGTGGGAAGTTCGTCGCTCCAGTTGGTAGTTGCACCTCTAGCCATTAATGCAGCTTTTAGCGTACGATGCCAGCGCTCTATTTGTCCATTTGATTGTGGGTGGTATGCGGTTGTGCGTATGCGTGTAATGCCGAGTTTTTTCATTAGCGCGTTGAACACCAACGATTCAAACTGCCTGCCTTGATCGGTCGATATACGTAGTGGGCAGCCGAATCTAGCAATCCAGTTTTCATATAGTGCTTTTGCGACGATCTCAGCTGTTATCTCGCGCACTGGTACGGCTTCTGGCCATTTTGTGAATCTGTCCATGATAGTAACACAATATCGATAATCGTAAGATAGTCGAAGTGGGCCGACTATATCGATATGGATGTGTTCGAAACGTTGCGATGGCGGGAAACTTCCTAGCGGTGTGACGACGTGACGATGTACTTTTGCTCGCTGACAGCCGATGTAGTTTCTTGTCCACGTTGTTACATCTTTGTTCATAGATGACCAGAAGAATTTTGATGTTACTTGCTTTCTAGTAGTCTTGATACCAGGGTGGCAGAGATCATGTTGCGCTTTGAATGCAGCAAAACGATGTGCCGGTGGTAGATATGGGCGAAGCGTGGATGTTGACATCTCGCAAGTGATTGGTCGCTGCGTGCTAGGCAAAGTGACGGTGATGAATTTTAAGTTTGGCTGCAGTCTTAATTGTTTCAGTTCGTCGTCTTGTTCTTGATCTCGTGATAACTTGTCGTAGTCAATGTTTGAGGGACATTGTATTTCGTCAATACGAGATAAGGCGTCAGCGACCGAGTTTTCGTCTCCCTTTATGTACACGATGTTATTGCAGAATTGACTGATAAAGTGGAGTTGCCGTTCACGTCGCTGAGTGTCGCTGCTACTCTGCGGCCTTGAGAGCGCGTAGGCTAGCGGTTTGTGATCAGTGTAGACGGTGACGTCACAGCCCTCAATGAGTCTTCTAAAATGCTTCACAGCCGCGTAGATCGCTAGCAGTTCGCGATCATACGTGCTGTATCGAGATTGTGTAGCACTCAATGTTTTAGAAAAAAATGCTAGCGGTTTCCAAGCTCTGTTGTCGCGTTGTTGTAGCACCGCCCCAATGCCGTGGTCAGAGGCGTCCGTCATGATGCAGAGTGGGGTGCCGGCGATAGGATGCGATAGTGTCACACATTCCAATATGCTTTGGCGGCATTTTTGAAATGCTTGTTCGGCGGTCGGCGTCCACGTGATAGGCGTCTTGTCATTCTTTTTACCGTTGTGCAGATAATTGTTGAGCTCGCTTTGCATGTCGGCTTGATTTGGTAAGCAATCTCTATAGAAGTTCAACATGCCCAGGAAACGACGAAGCTCGATGATAGTTTTGGGTTGAGGATAACTGGATATGACTTTTATTCGTTCTTCAGTTGGTTGTATGCCGTCCGCTGTTACTTCATAGCCGAGAAAGTTGATTTTCGCCTGTGCAAATTCACATTTGTCAACGTTGAGTGATACGCCGTATTTGTTCAGGCGCTCGAGAACTTGATGCAGTAAATTCTTGTGTTCTTGTTCGTTTTCGGAATACAACAAAATATCGTCGACGAATGAAAAACAGCCCTCGATGCCGCGCAGAACCTCGTGCATGAATCGTTGGAAGGTTTGACTTGCATTACGTAGGCCAAACGGCATGCAGTTGAATTCAAATAACCCGAAGGGTGTGATAATTGCCGTTTTCTGTGCGTCTTCTTTGTTTATAGGTATTTTGTAGTAGGCCATTTTCATGTCGAGTTTTGAGAAGATCTTCTTATTGTGTAGTTGATAGGTGAAATCTTGTATGCGCGGAATCGGGTACTTATCAGGTAGCGTGACTGAATTTAGACGCCTGTAGTCGCCGCACACTCGTAGACTGCCATCTTTTTTCTTTACCACATGGAGTGGGCTGGCCCACGGGCTCTTGGAAGGTTGACATATTCCCATTTCCATCATCCGTTCGAATTCTTCTTTAGCCGCTTTGTATTTGTCGGGCGGTAGGGGTCGAGCACGTGCGAAGAGAGGTGGTCCCGTTGTCTCGATGTGATGCACGACGTTGTGTTTAGCGGGGGTTTTCAAGGACATAGGTCGGAGTAGATCTGGATACTGTTTGAGTATGTCTTGATATATCTGCTTGTTGCTGAGTACGTAAACGGCTTGTTGCATCGACGAGATTTCTAAGGCGTTAATTGAGAGTTGTGTCGCCTTGTCGATTAGCTTCTTTTGATGCAGGTCGACGAGGAGTTTGAAGTGACGAAGGAAATCAGCTCCGAGTATTGACGTTTTGACGTCTGCGACTATAAACGTCCAGCGAAATCGTCTTCTGAGGCCTAGGTCGATTTGTAGTTCTTTCTCGCCGTAGGTATTGATTGGTGAACTGTTCGCGGCGTAAAGTTTGTACGAAGTTGGTGAACATTTCTTCTTATGTATCGGAGTGGCGGCTAGGACGGAGATGTCCGCACCGGTATCAACGAGGAAACGGTGATTAGCGTTGCGATCGAAGACACATAGGCGGTTACTTGCCGTAGTTACACCGACGTCCGCCACGGTCGGTGCTTCTGTTAGTTTTCCGACTTGTTTTGATTTCGCCTCGCGCACGGTGATACGCAGCGTCTCGCTTGATCCCCAAATCGGTAGTGATAGTAGCATACTCGATTGGGATTGTTTTGATGCTTTGCAGTAGACTTTGATCTTGAGCGGGACCGCTGATGACGGCGATGGTATGGTCTTCCACGGCTGCGAAGTTCTGAAATTTCGAGTGTCAGCTTCTCAAGTTGTTTTGAAAGCACTTGTACTTGCGCGGACATGATTTGTTGACGTGACTGCACGGAAACGGCAGCGAGGTCTGTAGGCTCACTAATTTCTTGCTTGTGTTCCATCCTTTTTCACGTCGGGGTCACCAAAATGTAGCAGCGATGTTGAAATAAAACAACGATAATAGTGTAGAAATAGGAGCGTATATTTTTCTTTTTTTTTTTTTTTTCGGTATATTTTATGTCGACGACCCCGAGGGGGGTCTTATTGGACGTAACCGGATAAAGGCGAGACTTCTGGAGCCTCCAGCCAGGCTAACTACTAATAAAGACTTTAAGCGATGCTACCGAGGGCGCCCCCTGCGGGACTCGAACCTCGACTCGGTGCATCGCTGACTAACATGCAAAAACAACAAGGGACTGCTGGATCTGGTTTATTATTTAGGGACTGTTTTATAAGCTAGAGCTCGGCCCCGGGCCGGCTGTACTAGGGACGGGAGGGTTATTTACGTTAATATTTAACGATCGCGGCGGACCTCGACGGCGAGATCTTAGTATTCGACGGCGTCGGTCGTGTAAAGTGTTGATAGTGTCAGGATTCAACCGTTGCTGGAGCAAGGTTGTACTATCATCTGGCTCATCGAGTACGCGTCTGGGACGCCTTGTTTTGGAAATCCGTGATGGTGTGTAACGGCCGGCCGTTACAACCAAGGGATTCGGGTGAGACTCGGCGGATTCGAAAAATCGGATACTTGCTTGCTTCATGAACTGCTTGATGGTAGGCAGTTTAAGATCACAGTGAAGCTGTGAGTTCCGCACGAACCACGGAGAGTCCGTGGCTCGGCGCATGAAGCGGTTTTGCAAGGTTTGCATTGTTTTTAAACGGGCATCGTGCACGTGTGCGAACACTGGACTCGCGTATGTCATTATTGGTCTAATGCACGCGGTGTAAAGTCTCACCTTACATTTAAGGGAGAGTTTACTGCGCGCATTGATCATGGGATGGAGACGCCCGAGAGCGAACGCGGCTCGCGCGCGTACTCGCTTTATGTGCTCTCGGAACGTGAGTTTGCGATCTAAGGTTACACCCAGATACTTGGCTTGCTGCTCCCAAGGGATTGGCTCGCCGAAAAGAGTGATCGGAGGGGGGAGAGAGGGAGCAGCTTTCCTCTTCGAGAAGAGGATTGCTGCGCTCTTAGTGGGATTGACCTCGATTCTCCATTTTCTGAACCACTTCCCTAGGGTTGTGACAGACTCTTGGAGAATGCGACCTATGGCTTCAGGCGACATGCCTGTATAATAGAGAGCCGTATCATCGGCGAAGAGAGCTAGCTGAGTGAATTTACCGTGAGGAATATCACTGGTGAACAGTGAGAAGAGAATGGGAGAAAGCACCGAGCCCTGTGGGACTCCGGCTTGAAGCGGGTGAGGGGAAGATAGAACGCCCTCTATGCGATATCTGAAGGAACGATTCGACAGATAGTCCCGTAAGATGAGTACGAGACGGTCTGGCACTTCAAGTTGGTATAGCTTATATAATAAGCCATTGTGCCAGACCTTGTCGAACGCCTTCGCGATATCGAACAAGACCATACCTGTGTATCGGCCTCTTTGGAACCCTAAACTAACGTGTTCAACAATTCTATGGACTTGTTGAACACAGGAGTGTTCTGCTCTAAAGCCGAACTGTTCGTCGGGAATGAGGTTGTTACCGATGGCAAAATCTTTGAGTCGTGCCAGAAGGACACGCTCGTAAAGTTTCCCAATAGTCTTGAGGAGACTGATTGGGCGGTAACTAGTCGGGTCGGCTCTGGGTTTACCGGGTTTGGGGATACCTATAACTATAGCCTCTTTCCACACGTCCGGAAAGAGGTTGTTATCTAAAGCCGCATTGAAGATGGCGGTTAAAAGACCTATCAATAGAGGTGGGAATGACCTAACAACTTTATTAGTGATACCGTCAGAGCCGGGGGACCTTTTGGGGTGTAACCCTTTGATCAGTAAACGGACTTCGCCAATGGTGACAGGGGCGATTGGGAATTCTGGATCCTCAGCGGGAGGCAGAGCGAGTCTACGTTCGACTTCATTGTCTACTCTTTCGAGATGACTTGAGTCTACTGGTAGAGTGCTGGGCTTACACTGACTTTCTAAGCTGTCGGCTAGGCATTCTGCCTTCTCGTCATCGTCGAAGGCAGGGACCGGATTGTCGCGACGGATGAGCGGTGGCATCGGTGCCACATCTTCCGTTTTAAGCGATCTTTGGAGCTGCCAGTACGCTAAGTGCGTCGGCTCTAAACTTTCTAATAGCCTGTCCCAACGAGCTTCACGCATCTCACTTATACGCTTCTTTACAGCACGCTGCATTCGACGCATGTGAGCGCGATTAGACTCATTGGGAAGGGAGTCGAAGGCGCGTATAGCCGCATTCTTCGCCCTCAATAGATCACGCACTTCCGGCGGCAAGTACCAACGGTTGTCGTCAGCCTCTGGTACTCGCCGTGAACACTCGTTCAGGGCGGCCTGTACGTGATCCGTGAGAGAGTCGATCGCGGCATACGTATCGGAGGGGGAGCTAATAATACCTGGTATGCGATCTAGATGTACGGATGAGCTCGACTTGAGACGGTTCCCAAGCTTCGCCCAGTCCGTAATCACTTTAGTGGGAGGGGGAAGGCCAGCGTCTTGGGGACCTACCCGGGGCCCTAGAGACATGATAACTGGCCTGTGATCTGAATTTAATTCGTGAATAACTTCCATCGAACGCAACGAAAGGTTGACGTTCTTCAGGAGAGCTATATCTAATACGTCGGGTCTGAATCCTAACTGCGTAGGGAAATGAGTCGGTGATAAAGGACCTATTATATCGAATTGGAGGGAATTACTAAGTAAGTCCATGTACCTTCCCCGCGGGTTACGGCAGTGGCTATTCCACGACTCGTGTTTCGCGTTTAGGTCACCTGCTATTATGACAGATGGGCCTAAGGAAAGCAGGACTTCTATATCGGAACGAATATCGGTTATGCCCGAACCGGACGCGTACGCGGATACAATATGAATGGGACCGTGACCGGTCAGACCTAGCCGACAGATAGAAACTTCTACGTGAGAAAGAGAGGGCGGGTCAATTGGTATGCAATACAGAGACTTCCTATAATAGATGAGAGTGCCCCCACCAGGGCCTCTAGTCCTATCATTGCGCACCAGATTGTAGCGCCCAATTCTAGGATCCCTCTTAGACGGGTTAAGGAAGGTCTCTTGTATTAGCATTATGTCTAATTGGTGATCAGAGAGGAACGTTCTGATCTCATCGCGTTGTCCTTCAACACTGTTCGCATTGAAGAACCCTATTTTGATCGATCTGGGCTTATGTTTACCTTGAACCGGGAGCATTACTGACCGGTAAAGGCACACATAAGGTGGGAGAAGTCGCTGGGCGGAAACTCAGCGACGAGGCGCGCGGATTCCTCTGCAGATTTGCAGAGGCTCATACGGGTCATAAGCAATGACCATTTGACCTTCGGATCGGCGATCATACTCATGTATAATCTGAATCCTTGGTCCAAATCGGCTGTATTATTACCCTGAAGGGGTGCTGTCGCGGGCTTGCTCCAGGCCTTAGGGGCCTCGGAGCCTGGTTGGCTTGGACGCGGTACGCTCAAGCTCATAAGCGGAGGTGTGCCTTGAGGAGGCTGGCTGCCTCTAGGAGGCCGAGATGGGGGAGGTCCCCTCAGCGCGGGGAACGCCCTCTGGTGGTTGAGAGCGTTCCATGGTGAACCCCTTTGTGGGCTCAGGCGTGCTGGCAGGTCAGCCCTCAGATGGAGTGCTTGGCTGGCCTGCGGTTCACGTGCGGCGTATCTCGCCGTCTTGGGCGGATGGGATTTGGGAGCACGCGGGCATCCCCTGAAGTTAGCCGTATGGCCCGACTGCCCGCAAAGCACGCAGCTAGGGGGTTCGACGCATAGCGTGCGATCCCTAGGGCGGGAGCAGTCTTGGGTGCCGTGGTCGCCCAGGCACTTGACGCAGCGAGGTCTTGCGAAGCAACACCTCTGTGCGTGGCCATACATTTGGCACCTATGGCATTGGCCTAATTGGTGCCTTTTGTGTGGCGTCTCCACCGTGATCCCGGTCAGGTGGCACAAACAATCTAACTTAGCCATTTTAGGCTTGACTCCTACTACATTGTCTACGAGAACAAGAACTATCTCGTAGGGCGCGGACGGGTTGGGTGCAGAGCGACTCGTGGTGAGTCGGTGTACCTCTCTAGCGGGGATACCTTGCGACTTAAGGTCGGCAAGGATTTCTTCCGACGTGAAGGCGACCGGTACGCCTTTTATGATAAACCTGAGGGGTTTATCTTCCGGGAGGGAATAGGTGTGATAGGGGTAACCCCTATCTTGAAGGACGCGCGTAAGGACTCTAAAGTCCCCAATTGCGCGGAGGTTAAAACGTATACCCTTTTGGGTGCTACGTGCTGTCGCATCTATGCGCTTTTCGGCGCATATTGCGTGAACCTCCTTGAAGAGGGCCTTATCCCTTAGGAAGATCGGAGGGGGTAGAGGGGCCCTCTTGTTAGAGGGCGCGGTGGGGGGGGGGCCTTGAGAGGCGAGCGGAGGGCTCTGAGAGGGAGCGGGTGATGCTTGCGGACCGACAAGCACACCGGAGAGGGGCAGGTCTAAATCGGTCCGGGCCGCCTTGGCCGGTACCTGCCCCTGGGCGTGGGCGCGCTTCTTCCTCTTCCCGACAACTTCGATGAAGTCGTCGGACGAGGAAGAAGCCGTAGAATCGGAGTCTTCCGATGCCATCTCGGCATCGGGGGGCGAGGGGGAAGCCGCCGGCGAGGGGCGGGGGGTCGGAGACGGAGCGGGACTCTCAATCGAGTCCCGTTCGGGCGAGGCCGGGGCGTCCTCTGAAGGAGGAACGACGACCTGGGCGGAGAGGGGCGCGAGAGACGCGAGGGTGGGAGGGGTGAGGCCCCGTTCCCCTAACAAATTCCCGATGACGGGGTCGGCCATCACCGCGCGAAGGTAACCCAGCAGGGCCACCAGTTCGCTGGTGATGTCCGACCCTACGACCGTCTGCGGGTCGATAGTCGCCATCCCCGCGAGGGGTGGCACGCGCGTACTCGCCTAACCAACTAACAGATTCGTTAACTAAACGTATACCGCGAGAAGAATCTGTAAGAAACTCGCGGCACGTAACCTATCGGACGATACTAACTACTCCCCGGGTTGGATGGGCCCGGGGGTGAGTGCAGTGATAGCTCCCTGCCGGGATAGGCAGGGAGGGTGTATACTTACAGGTGAACCCTAAGCTTGTAATCCCCGGCGCCAGTCGTATTGTGCGACCGGGGTTCCTAACAGCGCTACCGCAGAGTACAGCAAGCCGGGGCTATACTGCACAAACTGCGGCAACGAATAGGAGTACAGGGGAAGGGTAGGTGGGAGGGGCGATAGTTGGGGTCGACTAGGAGATCCCCCAAGGCCGACTGATCCAACCCCGTCCGAGTTTACTGCCTCACTCTGAAGGAGCAAGGCGAGTGTCCTCGGGGCTGACACCCACTCGGCTTCGTTGGCACCGTTTGGTATCCACCGAGTACCGTACTAATAAATTAGTATACGGTTTTCCAATACCTGTCGTATCGAAACAACGATGACGCAACGCCTCGAAAAAGGCGCGCAATCACCCTTCGACAACGGTCGTAAGTATACTCGTCCGCTCTGAAAAGAGCAGACTTGTAAACAAACAACCGTATCACAGCTACGCGCAGTTACGTCACCGCTACGAGTAGCGGCTTCGTAGCACACGCAGCTGCGGTCGGCTACGCCTGAGCGAGTACGATCGTAAGATCGTAGAGCGGGTCGGGAGGGGAGGCAGAGCGCTACGATCAGTGAGCGAGAGCACGACTGCGCGCAACGAATGCCAGAAGCGGAATGCCTGCCCGTTTTGCCCTGTGTATATTTTTCTGTTAACAACAAGCTTAAGTGTACAATCTCAGGGCCGAAGTAGTGCCAGTACTACCGTGTAGGCATCGCGTGATTGTCCAATGCGCCTACACGACTCTGTGAGTACCTAAAAGAAACGAGACAGACGCGCGCGCGAGCGAGATAGCACTAACGTAAATATAACGCGTTCGCGCGAGCGGTCTTCATTTCTATGCAATGCGTAGCTTGAGGGTGATGTAGCGATGCGTGCCTCACAGGTACTCTAAAAGACTAGAACCATTAAGTTATGTGTTTATGGAACCTTATTATTGAACTAATTATAATATGTGTTTGTGAAACAGACATGGAACCGAGAGTTGGAAGCTTCAGCACAGCGGTGGGCCGACCAGTGTGTTCAATATAGCGTGCCGGATGTAAAAGACAGCTGTCGAGATTTGGGTGTGTAAAACAGGGTTGCTAATATATTGTGCATATTAATTATGGCATAGAAGGTACAATAAAATTACAAACTAATAGTCAAACATCAGTCTCGACACTCTCGACAACACCAATGAACGGTAGCTACCTGTTGCCATCGGAATCCAAAACAAAGCGCGTCAATAATTGCTCGTTTAACGATATAATTATGTATAGGCAACAGTTTTTACGCGTTGAATTTTCCCTATTGCAACTGTTATATGAGATAGGTGAACTATGTAAACGTTCGTTCACATATTTATTCTAATCGTATTATATACTAGCTTATGCCCGGAACTTTGACCCCGCGGATTTCAATTTTATGGGTATTTTTCCCGCGGAACCCTAAATATTTTCAAAATTAAAAGTAGCCTTAGATACTCCTTATAACATCAGTTAGATATCTGCCAGTAAAAGTCCCGTCAAAATCCGTCAAGCCGTCGTGGAGTAGCTGTAACCCGCGAATTTGCCGCGTTTTTCTTGTTTTTCCGCGGATCCCTAAACATTTTCGCTATTCAAAGTAGTTAGACCCCAGACCATCAGCTATCCGCCAGTGAAAATCCCGTCAAAATCGGTCGGTTTCGGAGATAAGCCGGAACCAACAGACAGACAGAAAAAAGACAATGCATTTTTGTTAAGTGTATCGTGTATAATATATATAATTATATCATATGCATTGAGTAAAAAGCTGATGTTTTGATGTTACAAACAGACACCCCAATTTTATTTATATGTATTGAATATGGCTAATTTATAGGTGAAATACCAGTTGGTCAGAATATAGCTACTGTACATGGTGATGCGCCTGGCTTGACGCCACTAGCCCTAGTGGATATATGGTATATGGAGTTGTTGAATACTAATTCTACGATCCTTTCCAAATATGTGCCGTAAGTTTAACCAGTAATTAATTTAAATTTTGGAAGCTTTCGAAAGAATATGATAGATACTTTTGTTTTATGACATTTGCTCATCGTAGATCATTAATAGTCGTTATCTACGGGAAGGTAATCCCGATATCCTGAAAGTTGACCACTTGTCTTAATAAGAATATCGTATTACCCAGTTGCTAGGTTAGTATGGCTACTTTTGTCCATCATCATTAATTTTCACAATAATTACAGATCATCTGAGACTGCTCGATCACATTACGACTATTTTACACAACTTGTATGGGAGGATACAAATGAAGTCGGCTGTGGTGGCGTTAAATTCAAAGTATTATCAAATATTTACCTATTTTTGGTATTCGCTTACTTAAAAGTGAATAAAAATAATTTAATTATTACAGAATATCTACTAAGTAACCAGTAATATTTTTACAGGAACTTCTTGAAGATCTTAATTTTGTCAAATATAGAACAATTTACAGACTGGTATGTAATTTTGCACCTGCTGGAAATCGTAGAAATGAAACTGTGTACGCAATCGGTCCACCCTGCTCGAGATGTCATTCAAATGGGGTTTGCGATTTGGTAAACACTGCTTTGTGTGGTTAGTTCATTTACTAAAATATTTTAATTATTCCTATCATATTATCATATTCACCGCCGCACTCCGAGACGTTAATGTTTACTTTGACTGAGTATAAGTAAAGATTTCACGAAAAATCCTTTACTTAGTGATAGTTTAAGTAATCATTAAATGTCTCTGTCTTCGGCGGTTAAGGTTTAAAAGTCACCAACAACAATTTGTGACAGTAGACTCATATCTAATCATTAATTTTATTTTTTAGAAGTTCTTCAATCAAAGGAAGTTAATAGTGATAAAGAAGACGATGGTACTATAACTGCCGTTCAAGATAAATCAATCATTATACATTCAACTCAAAATATATTCCGAAGTGTAAAAGATGCACACTCAAACGATATATCTGATTCAATTAATAAATCTACAGTTGCTTTAATCGAAGGAGACACTTACACACCATTTGACTATTTTTCTCATTTGTATGAGTATACTAGACAGACGATCAGTTTGCGTACAAGTCCAAATTCTTGTGAAGATGTTATGGTAGTGGATGATTTTGTAGAACTCTTAAAAAAGAAATTAAGCAATGATCCAATGATTAAAGAACTACTGTTGACCACTAAAACAGGCTTAAATAGTAGTAATTCAGATATCACTTTTAATGATGATGGTGTCGCAGCATTTGTCAATCGTGTTTATAGCAAAAAAGAAACTGCAACAACTAAAAAAATGGTCACCAATGATTACGTTAATTCCACTTTCTTGGTAGATTTGATCGAAGCTGTTATCTTCAGAAACGGTGGTACTGGTTATTTAAATGCCTCAATTGAATATAATATGATATTTTTATTGTTATTTCTGTTTAAAACATTTCATTACAGATAAAATTCCAAAATCTGAAGCATACTACCAAATTACACAACCGATGTCTACGGTTAAACCTGTCAAGATCCAGGCTGAATTAGCAGAAGTAAAGCAAAATGAAGACTTTACAGGGCATTACTTTTTTCCAGAAGACGACGAAGAAATTAGTAGCGAAATTACTGAATCGTACTATGATCATAGTAATTTTGCTGTATCAGATGAAGTGTTCGAAGAGTTAAAAATGAGTACGACGACAAAAGATTTTTTAGATGATATTCTTGAATCTGACACAACGACAGAAAGTACGACTGCACTTACTATATTGTCTCCTGATAGTATTATTAATTTGTATAAGAGTGGACAAGGTGTTATGAAAAAATTCTTACAAAATATTGCTGAAAAGACTAATAGTCCACAACGTTATGATTAAATTTACAGAAAACTCTACATTTTAGTAATAAAAAGAAATATTTTGTAGTTGCTCTCTTGATATATATTTGTGTTATTCCAGAACCTGATAAAATATTTTTAAATGTTATATCTGCCACGACACGAGCATCCAAGAGGAAGCGCAGATTTCAGGAATATAGCCAAAGTAATTTTAATCTCAATGAATGCAAAGAAAAAAATATTATTAAAAAAACAATATCATGTGCACGTCGTTGTCAGAGACATGAAATAAGCTATAAGCAATTACTCAATAAAATTACAGCCGATTTGAAAAAAGTCAAATTGAATGAAATATTTCATTGTACGCAAAATAATTCAACAAGACATTTTTGTAGGATTTTGATACTGTTTCTAGGATATTTCAAAATAGTATTTGATTTATTTTAATAAATAGTTATTGTTTGGTTAATATTTACTTCTTTTTCTAAATTTAAACATTACATACATACATTGAATATACAAATTAAATATATTAATAAAAATAAAATCGTAATAATATCAGTAGGTCTCGAGCTATTGCATGGACATTCATTGGTATATAATTGCTTCTCTCGTTTTGATTTAAGAATTTTATTTAATATCATATAGTATAGTTCGCCATACGAGAATGAATTTTTAGAATCGTCGCACTGCTTGCCGCCGGATAAAATTATTTCTTTTGGGTTAGCAACTTCCTGTCTCTTTTCCCTTGCATTATTTCTGTTACAAATACAATCATGAGTATCGATACGAGTTTTAGTCACGTCGCGTGACTCTATATTTGGGTTAGTGTTTAAATCAGCACTCGATTCGAGTGTTATAACTGGCATACTTGTATAGGTTTTGTCACTAAAAACATAAGATGGTTCTTCTCTGATATCGGAATTTCGCTTTTGCACATTAAGCGATTTTCGTTCACAGTAGTCTTCATCTCCTGATGTAGAGTCACTGGAACTATCATCTGTTCCGGTCGATATTTTGTTTCGGTCTAAGTAATCTCTCGTGCAAGTTGAAGTTCGAGTACATCCCTCTACATAACCAAGTGGAGTTCGAGATCCAATTTCCATTATTCCACGAATATTACCATCATCGTTAGCCGAAAATGCAGTCCAAGTGCATGTTAGTTTTCGAGTACAGTGTTTCTTTCGTTCAAACGGTGTGTTTACAGTATACTCCGTGGTAACTTCGTCCGTTGCGTCAGCAGCTTTTTTAGTTTTTTCATCCACATTTAGCACTATTTTGTCAGTGGACTTTTCTTCTTTTGGTGTCTTTGAAGCCTTTGATTTTGTTTCCTTTTTGGTTTTAGTTGAATTAACTTTTTTTGTTTTTGTCGCTTTTGTTTTTGTCGCCTTTGATTTTGTTGCCTTTGATTTGGTCGCCTTTGTTTCTTCTTGTCGTCTGAAGTCGTATTGTGCATATCTGTCATTTATTTTCCTGAGGTGCATTAACTCATCAAAAGACAAGAATTTTTCAGTAATATGCTCTTGATCATCTACGTAATCTGCTATATTAAGTGTTATAGGTTCTGTGCTAGCCAACCATTTAGCCAATGCCGTGTTCCGTCTTGTTTTCCTATTGTTGTTGTTTGCTAATGTTGTGTATCGAATACTTTTTAATTGAGATGGCTTTTTATAACTTGTTTCTATTTGCCAAAAGGGTATAAGAGTAATTTGATCATTAAGTTGACGTCTTTTCCTCAATCTCGAATCATAAGCTTGGTATATATAGTCGCTATCTTGCGTGTTATATTTCGAGTAATCTGTTTCATCCTTTTGTGATGGATCAAATTCTTGGTATTTTTTTTTGTAAGAATGATTTATTTTTAAATTATTATCAAATAACCAAGGGTCTTTTTTTGGAGACACATTTACTTGTGGTCTATGATTACCACTTCGAACTACTACATTTGGGATCATATCATAGTTCTGGTATGAACCAGATTTTCTGCAGCCATTGCAGTGCATTTCACGACATGTTGTTGGACAGTTTGTGGTCGTTAAACAGGTGTGGGGTGTACTTGGATACTGACAATTAATGTTACAATTACAGTTCGTATTAAATGTTGGGCATGTTTGAATTGTACATGAACATATATCGACCGGATTTGTAAACGGTATTTCTGAACATAATTGCGGACAACTAGTTGTTTGTTGACAACAATCATCGGGTCTTTTCGTACACTGGTTATTTGTGTAGCAGTTATTATTTTCGATTAGTGGCCATTTACGGGTGCATTGTGGATTTTGATAATTCTTTCTGAAATTACTGTTTGAAACAAAGTTAACAAGCTGTGTTGTGTAATCATATTTTCTGAAATCTTGCTTGCTATTAAAGTTTAATTCACTCGTAATCGGATAGTTCACTATCGGTGGCGATTCATGACCGTGATATAGGTGAGAATGGCCTCGTTCTCGTTGGTAATGGTAATCATCATTATTTCTTGTCATATTTATGACACTTTTCCAAACGGTATGCTTCCGTATTGGCATGTTACGTCTGCCGGGAGCTGAAAGTATAAAAACTGCAACTTACAAAAATAATATTACGTAGCAAGCGTATCGGCTGCCTTCGCTTCAGTACAACTTCTACGATTTTGGTAGTTACTTTTTGACAAATTTTACTGGCAGTTATGTATCTCTTTAGAACAAAAAACATATATATATAATTGTTTACGGTAGACAATAACAGTCTAGAGTACTGGTAGACGGTAAAAGTCTAGATACTGTTAGCGTCTACCGTATTAAATAATGATAGATAAAGGATACAGATGATCTTTCCAAGGGATCACTGTTCGCAAAAGAATGCATTGCATTATGCAATAATTATAAATAATTGCATTATCAAAACGAACAAGCCTTTTGCCATTTAGTGAGAATCGAGAATACTTCATTACAAATTCGGGACTAACTGCTTATAAGTACTTTAAAATGGAAAATAAACAAAGAGAGAGTCGTGCCAACCAGGTTTTAAGTAATCTATGTAAATAAACATAATTAAAGACTTGTAAAACTTACCGTAGGAGTTGTTTGAAAAAATATGTCTGATTTTCTGATTTCTTTTTTCATTATTAGAACTGCTATTGACGACTATTTGTTTTAAATTATTTCGTATGGGGTCTATTTCATGCTTTACCGAATTGTTCGATAAATTAAGGATCCTGAGTAAACTGTTTTCTGGATGTTGCTGAGTGGTTAATATTCTTACTGTAAGTTAACGATCTCATTACTAAGAGTTTAACAAGCATAATACGTCAATTAATTAAATAGATTTGTTTAGTTAATAAATATAGGTAGTCTTGTTTGATAATGTATATAAATATCTTACTTAGATAATAAATGGTGTCTTGTATGAATGAATAAATTAGCTATTAACTACAGTAGGTACTATGCTATAAGCCAGAGTATAAGTTCCTAAGCTGTAAATAATAGTGCTGCGATTAAGTCAGGAATAAGGACTACTATAAGATTAATTTTTACTTTACAAATTAATATGGCTTCTAAAAAATCGTAATTAAGTATCACTACTGTACGTATATCTTAAATAGAATTACTCGTTTTATGATCTTCGTAATCACACAGTCCCTTAAACTGATCATCTTGGTTCATTTCGTCCAGACATTGAGTTGCAGCGTATCCTATAGAATAGACTGGCTTTCCGTGTACATTACCTTTTGGAGAAAAGTTACAAACCAGCCTCTCTAACATTACGTTTCTTTCATCTACCTGAAACATTTGAATATTAAAATCTTCTCTAATAAAAACAATTTATAGAACCATATAATATGATGATAAATACGTAAAATTTCGCTTTGCCGCATCCGACAGTTTCTGTGTTAGCCCATATGAGTTGAGTAAAAGTACTGGTTCTATAATCACGTGATCTGCAACAACACACCTACATTAAATATATTTCTTGGAGGAGTTATATTTATTATTTAGACCGTAATTATATGTACAAATCATTTATAGAATAAAAAAACCCGACTGCTAAAAAAGTTAAAAGAAGTAAACAAGTATAACATAATTCTAGACTAGCAGTCGGGTTTTTTAACTTTATAAATTACTTTTTTTATTTAACACTTTTAAGTTAGAATTTATAAATAAGTAGGTATTGAAAATTTCATCTTTAATCGCCAATTTATTATTCCTAATTAAATTTAATATGACTTACATATTATTATATTTTTGTAATCTCCTTTTCATTTCCTTCATTTTGTTACCCTACTTGACAGGTATGGTATTTTTTATTATTAAGTCTTACAATTTTACGTCCAAGATTGGCCATTTTGATTTATTATAATTTCGATATGCCCAGTGTCACTCTCACAGAAGATGAATCTAAGCTAAAATCCATCAAGCCGTTTAGGCTACAGAGCTTGCCAAAGAAATATATGTACATACATAAATACACTGAAAAAACATAAACCTCCTTCTGGCGCAGTCGGGTAAAAATGTTAATGCACTTCACGACTCCACGTATTATATACGAAACTTTAAATTAAATGGTAAATTTCACTCTTCTACGTGTAGAAATTTTCCACTAAGTTATCTAGTTCGCGACCATAGTAGAGCTGCGCTGGTTGCAATTTATTTATTTTAACGAAGATAAAATAAAGCGGCGTTTTCATAATCATGTTGGCTTGTTTATGACAGACAATGATCAACTTCTCACGCTATCTGCATTTATGCAAATTTTATAAACAGCGGTTATTTTTTTATGTGGTATTATTTTAGAAAGTCCGTACTATCCTTGAATTCAACAAACCATCGATTTCCTCGAACCAATTTTAGTACTAGATGCGGATAAGTGTGAGTTTACAGATTCGTGCAGTTGTTGCTCGGAACAACTGTTGGGTGGCTCCACTTCGTCGTAATCAATTGATCTAAAACTTGAGACTCTTCATACAGAACACAGCGAAAATTCGTCGAGAATTGAACATACTAAATTGTTGGGTTTGATTCCCAAGCCAGCCAGAGTTTAGGTTTACCCTTCTGGACAATTCAGGCGTTAAGATTATCATGATGATACATTACATTCAATACCTGCTCAAAATAAATGTGTATTTATTTTTAACTTATTTCCGTAAATTTTTATTTACTTTTGAAAATTTATTTTAACAAACATTTATTGACCTAATATAGTTTAAAAACAAGCTCGGTCCACTAAATTTGAGTTATAACTTTTAAAGTGGTATTTTATTATCAAACAGGACAGACCGCCAAGGGAATTTTGTTTAGAGAGCACAGCTAGAGCTATCTGCTGCTGATTTGTTTACACGTTACTTGACGAATCAGATAAAATCGAGGGTTTTTGTAACCGTATCTTTAAAAAAAATAGGTACTGTGGTGAATGTATATTGTGTATAAGAGGATAATACGTACACACTTACTGATTGTAATAGCTGACACTGCCGGCGTAATTAAGTATCTGTATAAACCACATCTCCACAAAACTCTTCACGTTGAGTCGGGTTGAAGGACCCACCACGCTGCTAATGACTTGTCCTACTTTTGCGTTTTCTGCAATGTAAGAAGTAAGGTCTAATGTCAAAACTAAACTAACTATATTATTTAAAGTACCTAGTGAGCTAATACTCGGGAGGACTATGCGGAAAAGCTTATAAGTTACTTTCCATCCATGTATCTTATGTTATGTCCGATCTGATGATCCATCCGAGATGTGTTTCTGTAGCAAATACCTAGGCGGAATAGGACAATTTATGACCTGTGAGCTGCCACCATTTTGAAGAAAGAAACACATCAAATAGAGGCTGATGTTTATGAACTTAGTGTGTACCGTACCACTTTTTACTGTTAAATTTTAGGCCGAAAATTTTTCAGTGTAATGAATATTGATATGGCTTTCATTTATTTTGAGGTGTTTCCTACATGCATGCACAAAACATAATTGTAATCAAACTTACCTAAGTCTCTGCATAGGTCTTCGGTATCAGGGTGTATCGATGGTACACATTGGTCTACCCACCTCTGGGCGAAAATTGCTAGTTCAGCCGACCAGCGCTAAAAGAAATGGGTTAGGTAGTTCTAAGTACTAGGTTATTTCTTGATTTTACACAATATAGTGGCGGTCTTATCACTAACTTTGATATCAGTTTATCAGGTTCAAAATTCAATATACCTAACTGCCACAGGTAATGATTTGTGCCTGAAAGTCCATGTAGTCAGCGAACTACTATAATAGACGTTAGCACGCCAGGTATATCTATAGAGAATGCCCTTCCTTATCACCGAATAGTTACGAATAGAAAAAAGTTTAAGTATAATCGCGGAGCACATTAAAGTACCTAGCATAATTTAACTGTATAATTAAAATGGTTTAGAAAACTAAACAAGGAGTAAACAGTATTATTCAATTTTGTTGTTCTTGGAATATACCTTAGAATACTTACAATCTTTTTCATATTAGCGGCTTGCGGAAGTATTTTTGAGTAGCCCATTGCAACGAAGTTTCTTCTCTCATTTATTTTATTAACAAGCTCTGAGATGTCTTGATTTGTTAATAACGCTGTGTTGTCGTAAGATTTGCATGCCACACTGGGTCCTGGTATCTACAACCAAGAATGATAACTATTTTATTAAAAATAATGATCAAATATATAATTATATAGACAGATATCACAATAAAAAATGTACATTGTATTTGCAAAGAGTGTGGTTGAGGCATATTTTGCAGTAATTAGTTTGACACGCACAAAATTGATTGATACAACCAATCAATACGATCAATTTAACAAATATCATAATAAATTAATAATAACAATACATAAATAATTATTTCTAACGTATAATCATGACCAACGTGGCCATACAGAGTTGTATATTTTGAGCTATATATGACAACGTCAACTCTGTGAAAATGCACTATTTTGTATCAATTGGTTATGTTTTTTGTATTGCATATTATCCTACTTATCATTTATGTTTCGCAGGCAAATAAATTTGACATAAAAAAGGACAGTGGAGACGTTACTTCAGACGTTAAACAAAATGACAAGCGTGTAATCTTTCAAGGTAACGATAAAGTGAAATTGTAAAGGAAGAAAATGTCACTTTTATGACTATGTAACCGTCATGTCCCTCGTGCGTCACCTCAGCTTATTGCGGGCTCTGCCTATTAAATTTAAAGTGTCGTCATAACTGGCCTAACAATTTTCCTCTTAATGGCTTGTGGTCATTCTAAGCCATATTCTGGAAATAGAATGAGATTACAAGATGTGTTGTGTCGAGGCCGTATTAAACATATCATCATCGCACAAACATAAAGACTTATTAATAATTTCTTTTCACAGATGCCGATATATTAGTTTCACCAGTTTTTTCAACCCGTAAAGCATCGTTGCAAGTAGACAAAAATCATACAGTGACGAAAAGTATTGATATAAATGAAAAAGCTGTTGATAAAAGACATTCCGAGGAAATGCTACCAATAAAGCGACATATACAAGAAAAAGACTTCGATTATAACCCGATTATGATGTTTACATCAAAACAAAAAAATATAAAAGGCGATATTCCAACTCCAACATTGAAATTAGATTCAAAATGGCCTGTTATAAAACTTTTGTCACAATCTGATAACATTGAAGAAAATCAGCGTTATATTGATGAATTTGAAAAAATATACCAGTCATTTTTTATTGATAATGATAACCAATCAAACATAGTTGATTTCACCAAATCTGATAAAAACAACTACTTGTTTGACGTTAAGAATAATCAATCAAATAATAAAGCTAAGTTAGCAACTGGTGTGAGGAGTTTACCTGAGCGTGCACTACCGTCTATCCATGCTAGACAATGCAATTGTATGGCGAAAGATAATACACCTCATAAATGTCCTACGATTAATAGTAATCATGACTGTACAAGAACTACTATTTCTTTTACAATGATGCCTATTTATATGCCTTATCAGTCCTTTATTTTTAGCATTCCAACAGGTTTTCCCTCAGTTAAATCAACAACTATCACCACACCTAAGCCAACGGTTTCCACGAAGGGTATTCCTAAGGGCATTCCAGTGGGTGTTCCAATGGGTATTCCAGTGCCAATGGGTATGCCAATAGGGATGCCCATGCCTTTCATTCCACCCGGCATTCCACCGGGCATTCCACCCGGTTTTCCAGTTGGTGTTCCACCTGGTCTTCCAATGGGCATGCCACCACCTCCTATGGGGTATCAAGTGGGTTACCCTACTGGAATACCAAACTTCTACTACCCTCCAAATTTATTTCAAGGTATAACGAAAACACCAAAATATAAAAGACCCAAAAAGCCACAGATAGATGAAAACTCGTATTATGATGACAACGATGAGAAGACATTTTACATTTATACCTATGATCGTTATCCTGATAGAGAGGTTGAAAACCGCGACAAAAATAAAATTAAAATAGACTACGATATGAAACCTGAAGATGATAAAATAATGTGGAACTCTTTATTTAGAAATGAGAAGCCTGAAAAATTTGTCAACGAAATTTTAACCGACTTAAACACACAAGGTGACATTAACAAAAACTGTTTTTGTTTATCAAACTCACAAAAAAATATTATGTCACGTACCTGTATCTTTTTGTATATTTTAGTACCTTATTTAACTTAATAAATTGTTAGAAGTGGATGAAAACTTGTATTGCCTATGTAGTACTAACACTACCCTATGTGGCCCTACTGCAAGAACAAGAGTCACAACCGCAAAAAGTGAAATTTACCGGATAAAAAGCAAAGTTTTTATGTATGAAATAGCTAGTAGGATACGTTAACGCAACCGCAGACAACAAATAGTAGATGAATAAAAATAAGTTTAAAAAACTGTCTTGAAGACTATTGAACTGAAATAAAAGTGCTCTAAAAAGTATGAAACAAGAAATATTTCAGGCAGAAATCAAGTCATAGGTACAAAAAATGGTCAAGTTACAACCGTGGTCTATAGAACATTGATATTCTATAGAGTTTATGATAAATATACCTAATCAGTCTATTATTCACATTTAAGTCATTGGTTTTGTTTTTGTATTGAAGTGGCGGAACAAATGCCTTATTAAAATTCTTGATTATTTTATTACGCCTATTAAGTAAATTTCTTTATCCAATTATTATGTTGTTTTAATTATGGGTACCGTTTGTTTGAGATAATTAAAGTTTGATTGAGTCCCTGTTTGTATAGAACAGATTTGACTTTTAGACGTTGTAAATAGAACTTGGTGAACTTGGGCATAGTAACTATGTAATAATATGTAAAGTTATTACACATAATTCGGTAGGCCGCCAGCAATATATGTATATTTTTATTAGGTCTTCAGTCCGAGGCCTCTCGGTATCTTTAAGTGCGTGCTTGTATGAACATTCTACTGATAAAAAGTATTCATACAAGGGATGCAGAGATGGAAATTATCTGTACCTAATACAAACTAGATACTCTAATAACATACAAGACTAGTTACCAAGAGTAAGTTAGTTTTGAAACACTTTAAAGGACAAACGAGTTGCTTTGAGATAGACATTAGCTAACTTCAATCAAAGTGGAGTTGCATTTTGTAAGTCGCGCACTTAAATGAAATTCTCTTGGATTGCAATTAACTAGTCTGAAAAGTGCCTTAGTGCTGTCTATTAGCTTTATAAGCTGTCCTTAAAGGCAAATAATAATAATTTAATCATAATAATGAAGGGTTCGCTATGATTAACAGTAGCCTTTACAAAGATTGAAGATTTGATGAACTTTAAGACGCGGATAAAAAAAACTAAACTTTTGTATTTGTATGTAGCGAACAGTAGTGCAGGGATAGTCGGTATTAATATTTAAGTTATTTTAAATCTACTAACCTTAGGCTTAAGCTTTACTAACAATTTGAGTCTCTGTAACTTGAGAAATAAATGAATATATATATATATATATATTAATCGACTACTTACCTTAGTATTTGTTAGCGGGCGGTAGGCTCAGTCGGACAATAAGAACCTAATCGGGTTTTCGGCTTCTGGTTTTAAATCCGCTTAACTTCGCTGTTAATAGATTCCCGTTGTGTTAAGTCAACCAATTAAATTTCTGACTTTCGCTCCTCTTTACTCCTTACCTAAGACCTTAAGGGTGGACATAGATTAGATACTTATGTTACGTCCCAGAAAAGACAAGTTTTTTTTCCACGCAGACTAAGTAGCGAGCTGATTATAGTAGATACTAAATAAATATATACAACACTTACCTACGTAAATAAAATGTACACCAAAGAATACATTATTAAAGGAAATAGTAAATATATGGTCGGTATACGGTGTCTGGTGGTACCCATTTGGTAGTGTAATAATTGTATGTGTAATCCGACAGTGAATTAGCCAACTACGTTTCCAACGTCGTTCGTTGTAAAAAATGACTAAAATTTTATGCTAAGGGGGTTAGCATACGCTGCGCCTAAATTTAGCCTGACCTGTGTAAAGCCAAAAGCTAGGACGAGCCAAATAGGTCTTCAGGCGGTTAAATATTTGAGAATGTTCTACTGTATTCCTTTATTCCACGTGCAGTAGTACCTATAATCCCACCTCAGCCCAGTTAGCCGCAAAGTATTGGCATGAAGCTATACATTCTCATATTCATATAATATACCTACATGTACCTAAACAAAACATGTAAATTTACCTAGGGAGTAAAACGTTGCTGTTCAGCAGAGGAATGTAGTTACAAGCTATCATCCGGAACTAGGATAACCTGTATGAGCTTTAAAGTAATTTTATTGCCTGAAGCAAGTAATAACGTTTAGTACGATCGGTTCATAAAACGTAAATCGACACCCTTATTATTTAGACCCTTCAGTCGACCATAAAACGTTTTATGACAGGGCCTGGACGATAAGAATTTATCATTAAGAAGGCAGTTTGAGCAATGAGACAAAATGGTTCATTTTAGAATACCAAATGCCTTTTTATTGGGGATTTCCCGCATGAAGTTCCTCGTGGGGTGGATGGACGATTGGCTATGGCTATGACTTTAACCGGCTGGAACCCCAGGGTATCGTCCTAACGACATTAGGTCGAGGGACGTGTACGGGATCTGTGTACCCTGCACCACAATCCTTGATTGGTCTCGCGTGGCGCACAAAGCATGCGTGGATCACCAGCGCGCGCCGCCTAGTTGGGTCTATCCAAATCCACTTAAAACAAGCGGGGTGTAAAAATAAAGAAACGCAAACGGATTCGGACATAGCAGTGACAGAAAAAGTGACTAAAAGAGATGATGGACAGAAAACTATTAGTACACATTCCAGTCCACAGATAGCGCCGCAAACTGCGAATGTGCAAGGGACAAAGCAGAATATACAAACAAACAACAATAAATTGAAAAATAACCTATGTATTTTTAGTACTAATAAAACTAACAAGAATATATTAAGTTTAGCAGAAGATTATTTTCAGGACAGATATCAAATATGTCATTATCTCACACTGGGCGCAAGTATTATGCATATTTTAGGTGATATACAATCAAAACTCAAATTTTACACTAAGGATGACTTCTGTATAAATAAGATGGGCGAGAAAGACTTTCAAACTACAAAATGTTATTTTTATATAATAACATACATGAAAAATACATTGCTGGATATAAAAAACACAAATTCAATTATTACATTGCCAACTTTCAAATTTAATAATAACTTTAATAATTTATATAATTCAAGACTAGAAATTTTTAACAACATGCTATATATTGACCATGTTTCACATCAATACTCATATATCTTAAACTCTAATTTGAACCTAAGCTATCATCATTCTACGTTTATAAGATCGGGAGCTTTAAAAGACTACGCTGTGAAAACTATCTTTGAGGACTTGTACACCTTCAACTGGAAATTTTAGAAGAAAATACGCTCAATACGATAAATGAGACAAAATAATTGTTTTTTCTGTAATGAATATATTAGCATTCTACACCAAAATATTGCAGGTTTGTTAAGTAAATCAAATGAACTTACGGTATGCTTAAATGAACTTTGTGATAAAAATATAAATGTGGATGTAGTATGTATTACCGAGCATTTTATCATGAAGGGTTTCGAAAACCAACTATGCATACCAAACTACAGTTTGGCTGCATGTTATAGTAGACAAGATAAAAAGAGAGGGGGAGCATGTATTATTATTAATAATAATGTCACCAATGGAAAGAAATACCTCAAATAGCAAGATTGTCATCACCAGGGGTTTTTGAGTGTTGTGGTGTTGAGCTGTTTAATATTATAAATTGATAGTCATATGTCTCTATAGAGTACCAATACTAAGAATATAACTGAATGCTTTAAGAAACTTGAATTGTTACTCAAAAATGTATCAAACCGATTTAATAAGAATATTGTTATTACAGGTGATTTTAATATCGATATTTTAAAACCGAATGGAAATTAAGTTGCACTGGAGTGTATGTTACTAAATTACAATTAAAAACTTGCTCTTAAACAACCGACTCGAATGGCTAGCAAGACTTGTATAGATAATTTTGCTCATAATTTTAAAAATAATTGTAAAACTGACGTGTTGGAGTTTGCACTGTCAGACCATACAGCACAGCTGCTTCAATGTCCAGTACCTACTGTATGTAGAATAAAATATGTACTGGCATATGACGAGAAGGGATTACTGCGAAATTTAAAAACTGTATAAATAGTCTCGAATTTTCGGAGATTTATCTTACTGAGGATCCTAATGTGGCGTACAATGAATTTATTAACTCGTTTAAGTTCGTTTAAGTTTAAGTTTTGGATATCGCTAATGCTTTTAATGACTTTTTTGTTGACAAAATTGATGCAAAATTAGATGCTGAATATAAACCAAAAGCATCCATTACATCAAGAAGTCCTAAATCAATGTTTATGGCACCCAGCACACCACGCGACATATGTACATCAAATAATAATGTCATTAAAAAACACTGGTAGTGTAGGTTTTGATGGGATCGCCACTAAGATATTAAAATCAGTGTCAATTGAGATATGTAGTCATCTAAGTCACATAATCAATCTTAGTATATGTTCGGGTATATATCCAGAAGCATTCAAAATATCTATAATTCAGCCTTTATTTAAGAAAGAAGATAAGGAATTGATGGAATATTATAGACCTATTTCACTCATACCAGTCATCAGATGCAAATTCCTAATGCAAAAATCATTACCTTTGCAGATGACACAGCCTTGCTATTCAGTGGTAACTCCTGGAAAGAGGTTTTTTCAAATGCACAGAGAGGAATGGACGCTGTAACGAAGTGGTTGTATAAGAATATCTTAACGCTTAATGTTGAAAAGACAAATTACATAACCTTTTCCATGAAAACTAAGGATAGGCCTAATCCATCATATAGTATTATCAGTCACTCGTGTTCGAATCTGAATGATGGACACTGTTCATGCCCCAATCTTTCTAACACATCATTAATCAAGTATTTAGGAGTGATGATAGACTTCAAATTAAACTTCCACCATCATATAGACCGTATTGCTGCGAGAGTACGTAAGCTTATCGTAATTTTTAAAGCTTTAAGATATGTTGCACAGAAAAACGTGATTAAAGCAGTATATTTTGCTCTCTGCCAATCACAGCTCATTTACTGCATCACCTCCTGGGGTGGTGCATGTAAAACACATTTTTTAAAAATTGAGAGAGCGCAAAGAGTCCTTCTTAAAGTCAGCTTATCCTTGCCATTCTATCATCCAACTCAGGATCTTTATAAGAAATGGGAAGTATTGACGGTCCGACAGCTTTTCATTTTATATACTGTTACTAAACAACACTCCCTGTTAAAATACGAACCTGATAAATTCAAAAACCAGCGACGTAAGGATAAAGTTTGCACAACAGCTGCATTCAAAACTAGTTTCTCACATAATTTCTTCTGTTACCAGGGTTCTAACTTATATAATAAGTTAAACCGGATCCTCTCAATATATTCATTACCAAAAAATAAATGTAAAAATATGGTTATGGAGTGGTTGCAAAAGTTAGATTATAACCTTACAGAAAAGCTACTCCATGAATAAATATTGACTAGGTGAAAAGCTAAATCATCAAAAATACTTAGTTCATCTACACTCACACAAACACACACCCACACAAACACACACCGACACAAACACACACCCTCACAAACACACAC
The DNA here is from genome assembly GCA_905340225.1 of Abrostola tripartita. Lineage (NCBI taxonomy): Eukaryota > Metazoa > Arthropoda > Insecta > Lepidoptera > Noctuidae > Abrostola > Abrostola tripartita. Next base: position 8,206,211 of record HG996494.1, read on the forward strand.
CCACACACAGACATACACAAACACGAAACCCTACACACAACACATCACAACACACCCTACCATACATTCACATATACTGAGGCGTTGTTTTAGTTTTTAGTTTAAATGTTTTTGTTAATAAGCTCTTATTTTGTTAACTACCTACAAATGTTCTCCTTATATAATATTTTAAAATTACTCCTTATATCTTAAGTTTTAACATTCTCATCATAACACTAATAAAACTGTTCTTTTTGCTTCCGTGGGTGGGGACCTGGTGATTTGTATTACAGGCATTTTACATGCCTACCTCAGACACCAGCTTCTCACATATTCTAACCTATGCACATACCTGTATTTAAATAGATATAAGTATCATTGTAATTATGTAAGGTTGGTTCTTGTGAGGAGAAATAAATAAACATTATTATTATTATTTCATTTATTTAAATTATTTTTCTTATAAATTACATTTTTAAATATCTATATAAAAATACAATATTTAAAAATATAAAAAATAGGGCCCAACCAGCAGCGGGAACAGGGTCCAAGCTACCGGTGGTTAGGGCTCCAGAGAGAGGAACCTCCTCACAATGCGTGCCGTGTCAAGGAGTACCGCTTTCTGCATCAAGCCCTTGACCCAACCGCCTAACGTGAGCCTCTTCAGGTGTTGGTCGAGACTCTTGGCCATGAGACCATTGGCCGAAACGACTATCGGTACAATGATTGCTGAGTCCACCTCCCACATGTCGACAACCTCGTGCGCCAGATCAAGATATTTAATTTGCTTATCTCTTTCGGCTTTCACGAGATTCTCGTCATGGGGGATCGTGATATCAACAATCATTGCGCGGCGTTCTAATCGATCTATCACCACTATATCAGGCTTATTGGCAACAATAGTCCTGTCAGTGATGATAGATCGATCCCAGTACAATGTGATATGATCATTTTCAAGAACTGGGTCGGGGACATACCTGTAGTATGGCATCTCAGAATCCACCAGTTTGTATTTCAAAGCAAGTTGCTGGTGGATAATCCTGGCTACTTGGTTATGTCTGTGTAAGTATTCGCCGTTAGCAAGACGAGAACAACCAGACATAATATGTCTTAAGGATTCACCCGGACGGTGACATGCCCGACATATGTCAACCGTGCCATCCTTTAAGATATATTTCCGGTAATTGTTCGTCATGATAACTTCATCCATAATTGCACAGACAAACCCTTCGGTTTCTCCAAAGAGATCACCGAAGCGTAGCCAGGAGACGGACGATAGGAGGTCTACGTTGGGCCCATGAAGAGCCTTGTAGAATCGTCCGTGTAGCTCCTTGCTTTGCCATACATCCCTGCGGTCGTTAACACTCAATACCACAGGTTTGCACCAGTTCTCTTTAGCCAGGAAGAGCGGAGTGAGTCCCTTGTCTACTGCAACTACCTCTCGGTGCATTCCCACTTCGGCTCGGAGGAAATATTCCCTGAGGCTACACACCTCACGATTGTGGAGTGTCTTGGCGTTTAAAAATCCTCGACCACCACACTTTCGTGGGATGTATAACCTCATTACCGACGAACGTGGGTGATGCATCCGATTTGAAGTTAGCAGCGTACGGACTCTCCTATCCAAGGCATCTAATTCGGTCTGAGTCCACTTGAGTATACCAAAGGAGTACATCAGGGTTGGCATAACCCAACCATTAAAGGCACGAACTTTGTTGCCACCTGACAAAAGACTTTTCAGTACTTTATTCAGGCGGCCAAAGAAACGTTCCTTCAATGATTGTTTCATGTCAACCACGTTGATGCCCAAAGCCTCTGACATACCCAAGTATTTGTAGGTTTCCGTTGCGGAGAGTGATCTAAGGTTTATAGAATCCGAGAGTTGAATTCCCTGGGATTCTATAATCCCTCCACGTTTCACATGCATGACGGCACATTTGTCAACACCAAATTCCATCCTGATAGAGTTACTAAAAGCTTCTGTAATCTTTAGTAGCTTTATCAGTTGGAATCTGCTGGGAGCAAACAATTTAAGGTCATCCATGTAAAGCAGGTGGGAGATTACCTGACTCCTTCTTCGCAACGAATAGCCTAACCCTGAATTCTCCAGTAATGTACTTAGAGGATTCAAGGCCAAACAGAACCACAAGGGGCTCAGACTATCGCCTTGGAATATTCCCCGCTCAATCCTAATTGGTTCACCGTCCTGTTGGATATCTCGACACCCTGGATAGTGAAGAACCGTTCTCCACTGCCTCATACATGACAATAAGAAAGTGCGTAGAGTTGTATCAATCTTGTACAACTCCAGCACCCTCATGAGCCATGTGTGAGGTACAGAGTCATAGGCCTTCTTATAATCTATCCAACATGTCGACAGATCTTTTTTTGAGCGGCGTACCTGTTGGCAAATGGTCATATCTATGAGGAGAAGCTCCTTCGTACCACGGGACCCGTTCTTACATCCATTTTGAGAAGCAGACATAATGTTGTTATCATCAATGTGTTTTGTGATCTTTGCCCTCAAAATGGATGTAAGGAGTTTATAGATGGTAGGTAAACAAGTTATGGGTCTAAAGTTTTTTGGGTCCGTGGTGCTACCAGTTTTGTGGAGCAGGTGGGTAGATCCTGTTGTTAGAAACTGGGGTAGCGATCCCACTTCTAGGGCTGATTGGAATTGAGACGCCAAGCAACCATGTGAACTACGTAGCCATTTAATCCAAAAGTTGTGCAGTCCGTCAGGTCCTGGTGATTATTATTATTATTTCCTTTATTTAAAACATTTACTTATTAATTACATTTTTAAATATATATTATGTACAAAAACAGCAGAATAAAAATAAAATATATTTAAAAATATAAAAAATAGTCGCCAACCTGCAACGGGATCAGGGTCCTAGCTGCCGGCGGTTAGGGCTCCAGAGAGAGGAACCTCCTGACTATGCGCGCCGTGTCAAGAAGTACCGCCTTCTGCATCAAGCCCTTAACCCAGCCGCCTAACGCGAGCCTCTTAAGATGGTGATCGAGGCTCTTGGCCATTAGGCCATTGACCGTAACTACTATCGGTACAACAATTGCCGAATCCACCTCCCACATGTCGACAATCTCGTGCGCTAAATCCAGATATTTAATCTGTTTATCTTTTTCAGCTTTCACGAGATTCTCGTCATGCGGGATAGTGATATCAACAATCATTGTGCGTCGTTCTGATCGATCTATCACCACTATATCAGGCTTATTGGCAACAATAGTCCTGTCAGTAATGATAGATCGATCCCAGTACAATGTGACACGACTATTTTCGAGAACTGGGTCGGGCACATACCTATAGTACGGTACTTCTGATTCCACAAGGTCATATTTTAGAGCAAGTTGCTGATGTATAATCTTGGCCACTTGGTTATGTCTATGCAAATATTCGCCGTTAGCCAGACTAGAACAACCGGAGACAATATGTCTGATTGATTCACCCGGACGGTGGCATGCCCGACATATGTCAACCGTTCCATCTTTCAGAATATATTTCCGGTAGTTGTTCGTCATCATAACTTCGTCCATAATTGCACACACAAAACCTTCGGTTTCCCCAAAGAGGTCACCAAATCGTAGCCAAGAGATGGACGCTAAAAAGTCTACATCGGGCCCATGAAGAGCCCGATAAAAGCGTCCATGGAGCTCCTTGCTCTGCCATACCTCCCTGCGATCATTGGTATCTAATACTGCAGGCTTGTGCCAGTTCTCTTTAGACAAGGATAACGGGGTAAGGCCCTTATCTACTGCAACCACATTTCGATGCATCCCAACGTCAGTCTTTAAAAAGTATTCACGGAGGTTGCACACCTCACGATTATGGAGGGTCTTAGCGTTTAACAAACCCCGACCCCCACATTTTCGTGGGATGTACAACCTCATCATTGAAGATCGCGGGTGATGCATTCGATATGTGGTTAGCGTTGTCCGGACCTTTCTATCCAGGGTTTCCAATTCTGTCTGAGTCCATTTGAGTATACCGAAAGAGTACATCAAGACTGGCATGACCCAACTGTTAAAGGCGCGCACTTTATTTCCGCCTGAAAGTAGACTTTTAAGTACTTTTTTCAGGCGGCCATAGAAACGCTCCTTGAACAGTTGTTTCATATCAGTCTCTTTTAGACCTAACGATTCCGATATACCCAAATATTTGTAGGTCTCGGTAGAAGAGAGGGCTCTAAGGTATGTGGAATCTGATAGATGTGTTCCCTCAGATTCCACAACCTCTCCTCGTTTTACATGGATGAGTGCACATTTATCTGCGCCAAACTCCATACTGATGGATCTACTAAAACTCTCTGTGATTTTTAGTAAATCCATCAGCTGTAGGCTATTTGACGCAAACAGTTTCAGGTCATCCATGTAAAAAAGGTGAGATATTACCTGACCTCCTCTTTTCAACCGGTAACCCAGCCTTGAGCCTTCTAGTAATGTACTCAGGGGGTTCAAGGCTAGGCAAAACCACAATGGGCTCAGACTGTCACCCTGGAATATCCCACGTTTAATCCTGATAGGTTCATCGTATTCGCGGGTTTGGGTTTTATTATTATTATTATTATTATCTCAAAGGTATTTAAGAAGTACATCTACAAACAGTTAAATAGCTTCATTGAAAATAATAAAATATTATGTGACGAACAAAAAGGATTTAGGCAGCATAAAACGATCGATATGGCAATTTATGATTTTTTGTTTCCGATAACTAGAAGTGTGGATAATAATCGATCGCCCATATGTGCCATATTTTGTGATATGACGCAGGCTTTTGATCACGTCCATTATATACATTGTTGAATAAATTAGAAGCCTACGCCCTCGAACTTTTAAATTGTATTTAGAAAACAGATCACAGATAACCGAGATTAGCCGCATTAATGTAATGAATAAACATGAAGAGATATCACGATCACGAGAACGTAAAATTAAATTCGGTGTTCCGCAGGGAAGCGTTGTGGGCCCGTTTGGATTTATATTATATGTTAATGATATGCCCACGTCCATTGAACATCCTTTAACTATGTTTGCTAATGATAGCACTATTACAATCCCTTGTAAAAACGTTAATACATATGAAACGGACATAAATAATTCTCTTGACAATTTAATTAAATGGTTAGATAAAAATAATTTAAATATTAATTTAAGTAAGACTAAGATAATGCACTGGTATGCCTGGTGTACCTAACCTTCACATACATTACAAAACTAACGACATTGAAAAAGTAACTCATACCAATTTTTTGGGATTACAAATAGACTGCAGTTTAAATTGGAAAGCACATATAGGCGTATTGTGTAAAAAATTGAGTTCGTCGGCATCATATGCTCTATATAGGTTAGCATACATAGTCGATACCAAAGCACTTCTTGCGGCTTACTACGGCATAGCTGAATCTCACTTACGCTACGGTGTCATTTTCTGGGCTAACTCCACCGATAAAGAGACAGCATTTAAGGCTCAAAAAAGATGTCTCCAGTCTATGTTTAAACTAAAAATGACCGATACATAGTTGCAAGCCATATTTTAAGCAGTACAACATTTTGACACTTCCCCTTATTTATATTCTCGAAGTAGCTGTGTTTGTAAAGAATAATCCAAATCGTTTTGAACGTTTGGCCGATGTATTTCCAAGAAACAGGCGAGACAATACAAAATTAAATCGGGTATCGTGTCAAACGACTATGATGCGCAAAAGTATTTATTACATGGCCCCAATTGTTTATAATAAATTGCCAAGTGCTTGGAAAGATTTGAAAGCGGTGCAATTCAAAAGTAGACTTGAAAATTATTAATAAGTAAAACATATTACAGTATAGCTGAGTTCATAATGGACAAAACTTTTTCTTGATACCTGTAATTTTTAATTAATTAATTATATATTTACTTGAGGAGTGTTATTAATGTATATTATCCATGACTTGGAATTTTAATATTTTTTTGTTTATTTATTGAATGTAATAATTAATTTAATGTTTTAATAAGAATTTAAATTTTAACAATAATTTTATATAATGAAAATTGAAAATGTTTGCATGCCGAATGGTGAAATATGGCAGAACTCTGATATATACCTATTACTATCTACTCATGTATTACCCATATTTGCAAATAACTGCTATTCCATTCTATTCTATTCTATCTCTGGGTCCGAAATCTACCCAAAGTCCGTCGCCCGCATGCCGGCAGAATACCAAAAGCCTTGGGTTGTTCCTTGATGAGTATAATAAGTTATTCGTACGAATTAGCGATACACATCACAACTAGTTAATTCAAGACTGATTTCTCGCAAGATCTTCAGGAATATTGTATTTTGTATTAAATTTGTCTTTTGTACCAAACTTTATCAATAATAATAAAATGTATTTCAATAGTCTAATTTATTTATTTGTTACAAAATAAACAATACAAAAATCACGACACAATCAAGATCTATTGCACAACTTTTTAAGGTGGACACAGCTTGTATTTATTAAATATCATCATCAGCCGAAAGACGTCCACTGCTGGACAAAGGCCTCCCCCTTAGAACGCAAGAATGAACGACAAATTGCCATTTGCATCCACCTGGTGCCCGAAACTCTAACGATATCGTCGGTCCACCTGGGCCCCAAGTCTGCTATTTTTATAAATTCGTCATTCCAACACGATCCAATACCCATCCCATTGTCGTTTTGCTAAAAGTTCGTAATCTGCTAAATTCTGCATGGCGATCTATGCCATGTGTCTGTGGTTGACCACTGGAAAGTCATAATGACGCCATTATATTAGCATATTACCAAACTTGTCAAAATCAACAATTATGAAGTCAATGATAGACCATTCTGACACTATTGTAATAGCAGACTTGAGGCCCTGGTGGGAGGCCTACTAACGCTGCGTCTTATAAAATATTATCATTATCAGCCCGTTGCTGTCCACTGCTGGACATAGGCCTCATAAATATTTCATTTGATTATAATATATAATCAAATGAAATAATTTATTTGCGCGGAACAAAGGCTTTGAAATAATATTAAATACATATTTATCATACAGCATAACAAAAACAAGACTGTTTCTTAAAACCGTAGATAACTTAATTTACGTAACAACTACAGCTCATAAGGAAATACTATTGTTTTCGTTGTATGTACAGTTGACAGTAGAGGAAAACGACAACTTTAAAGTACATACCTTGAACTTTAGAATAATTGTATAAATTTAAAACTATTTTATTAGGAAATACTACCATTGAATCGTGTTAGCCAATGCTCGTTCCTTTTCGTTGCCAGGCTGGAAGTATAATTTAGAATACTTTTTTGGGCTTATTTACATATTTTAAAACTTTGTTATAGTAAAATTTGAATGTACAACTTATCTATTACAGATACCAATGTTTTGCTACTTTAGCAAGTTATTTAGGGTCTGGTTCATAATATCGACAGTCACTACATCGACGGTCGCTGTATCGAAAACGTTCCATCGACGGGTTAATGAATCGACAGTACACCAAATCGATGGTACGCTACATCGACAGTACACCAAATCGATAGTACGTTATATCGACAGTACACTAAATCGATGGTACGCTACATCGACAGTACACTAAATCGATGGTACGCTACATCGACAGTACACTAAATCGAAACGGGTATGCATATCTACTCGGGTGAGGTCATTATAGATCTATAAGAAGGTAGATATACCTACTATTTATCTTTGATAATAAATATGTATCAAGTATCTACCCACTATTTACATGGCATCAAGTTTGTTTGTATATGTTTCACAATATAAACATTTGTGTAATTCACAATTTTTATAAGTGTCTGAAAACAAATTAGGTAGGTACCTACTCTGTGAAAAATGCCAGCGACTAGAGTTTGCAAATGAAATATTTGATTTCATAATATAAATAGTTGAAGAAATTAATTAGCTGGTACAGTGAGTTTAATTATGAACTTCCAAATTGGTAGAAAAGATAACAAATGATGAGATTTTGAATTAAATTGCAACTTCTTTGAAAATATTTCTATTTATCCGTAAAGCGTAAAGTTTGGGTTCATTTTTACGAAATTACGCGAACGGAAGAGTATGAAAGGCACAGTTAAAGTTTACATGGAGGAGGACTGCAGGAAGTTAATATTTTCATATAATATGCACTTAGAATATGCATTAGAAATAGAATAAATTCATTAAAAGGACATTACACACACTACCATGCGTTACACTCATACCTACACGAGGTTGACACATCATATCATTGATTTAATCTAACTGTCATTTTAAAATTGTTTTTTTTTTCTAATGGCCAAAGGTTTTGGTCAAAATTAGAAAAGATTAATATTATTTATCGGTATTCTCTCTAATCTTACTGAATGTCAAACAAAAGGTCAAATATAGTGTTAGAATTGGTGCTAAAATTTAAATGGCGAAGAAGTGCAGTAAGCTAAAATGTGTATTTTATTAATAATTACGGCCAAATTATGACCGCCGGGCAACCTTTAGTATATTTAATTATCGAATAATTTCGTTTGAATAAAACATGATAATGTTACCTGTGCGGTCAACATAATAATTACGTAACCTATGTCCATCTCTCATAGCTTACCTGAATGTTAAAAAGAGAAAAGGTAAATAAAATGTCAGCCCCCTTACCATGAACTCTTAAAACAGGACAGTTTACGTTGAGAAAGCGAGACGCCGCATTACACTGCACATAGCGTCGTCACGCTTCCACAACGTAAACTGTCCTGTTTTAAGAGTTCATGGTAAGGGGGCAGGTCGTTTGACAGAGGTTTTACTTTGTTTGTTAGACTTTCCTGAAAGACGTTTTTATTAAGGTTGATTTTGTGATATAATAAGAGTAGGTACTATGAGCATCTGAACAATCTACTGGCACTACGATACATATGTAGATATACAAGCGTCATACTTACCTACTTAATATTGAAAATAATTAGCAGCTTTACTAATTACTAAGCTACGTTAAACGTTTATTTATTTTATGTAAAGTTTACAAAAGAATAATGGTGACACTATCCCGGAGCTATGTAGGTTTAATTAATAACTTTACAAGCGTGCTAAAGTTATGTAAGCTTACTTAGTTAGGTAATAGTATATATTTAACACTAAAACCTATCTACATTACTAGTATAAAGCTTGCATTTTTAATACTTATAAACTTCAGTCATGAAGCATCCAATTTCCTGGTGACCTAGTTAATCCACTTATTTTTTGCGATTCTATCCAATATGGAATAAATCTATTCGTCTCGCCTCGCTATCTCCTTTATGGGCTTTCGCGACCCCACTCACTATCTTAAGGGTTCAGGCCTGTGCATAGAGTTTACGGCTCCGTAATATATATAGCATAATAATTGCTTTACACTCTAACGTATGGTACATTGCGTTAGTATAGAAGTGTAGAGGTTAAAAGCCCAGCTCCAAAGTTAGACGGATTCCTTCTTAGTTAATTGAATAAGGATATTTGTTTGGGTTGTCGTTGTAAGACAAACAAGTCACGTAATTCGTTCTAAAATTTATTTTATGAATATAAGAGGAATATCCTTAACGGAAATAATAACTAATAAGTATCGAGTGTTAGTTTTTAATTATAAATAATGTTAGCACAGTACCCATTCCCATTTATAAAATTAATTTACCATCTGATGAAATGTACACACAGTACAAATTAGATTCGATTGTTCTATGCATCATACGGCACTCAGAAAACCCATTGTTTTGTAGATACTAATGCACTATAGAAAAACATTCAGCCAATTTGCCTTATTTAGTGTTCTACTAACGAACAATGACGTTAACTACGTTTTCCTGCGTTGCTAACATTTTCCTTGACACATTTTACACGAGCGAGCTCCAATTGCTCATAACCATTTCCACTGAACGACTTGCAAGATAAGACAATCCTCTGTTACGACTCAGAATAAGATGGAGTTATTCATTAATATATGGTATTTGATGGTGACCAGATGTGCCTGGTATCGAATTTGTATACTTACTTAAATATTTTTTTATTCAGTACTAAGTTTGGAGATGAATTTGATTATTGAAAGCACAAACAGTGGGGTTTTTTGTATCCTAGGGATTTCTTTCCTGTCATCAATGCGTTTACAGGGATGACCCATTAAGTCATTATGCAAAAATCGAAGTCTGCACTAATATCTGTGGATCTCATTAGTATTTATCTCGTTCGGAGATCAACCTCGCAGCCTACAGACCCACAGCAGTTCAAACCCTGCACCATTGCGAAACAGGTTTTCAAACATATACGCAATTTTTCATCTACAAGGTAGATTTGTTTGCATAAAACAATATGAAAACGTGATTTTGTTCCTCGTAAAACACATCTATTACACGACGCTTTGCCTTCGCGTGCGTCAAAGCTTGGTTAGTGTACGACATACATACCTATGTGTTCACTACGTATAGACTGTCATTGCAAATCGATGCCGTTCATACACTCGTAAATAAATATTAGGAATGGCAGTTGATACGGATTTTATGATGACAGGCAATGTTGCGTCACGCGTCATTAGGAGGCTGATTGTTGAGTTTAAGGTCGATACCCTTTATTCCAACGCTAGAATCATGAGTTTTAAATATCATAGCAGATTTTATGTAACAAGGCGTATTGCCATTTACTAGATGGTGTAACTTGAAAAATATATAGCTATTTCAAACAGCCGGTACCTACAGTTAAAAATTAAATTAAAACTTTAGTCTTGTTTTTGTAATATACACATCATGCGCTTTCATTTGATATCCTATTTGGGTATATTTGAAAATATCAGATTGTTAATTCTCACTTTGATTTATTATATTTTGTAAATGGCTGAACCGATTTTGATATAATTTAATTTTTTGTAATGTAGGTACACATTATGCCCTTTCATTTGATACCTCATTTTGGTATGTATGAAAATATTCGATTGGTCATCCCCACTTTCATCCCCTACATCTTTTAAATGGCTGAACCGATTTTGATAAAACATCTAAGAACCACCGCTAGCTTTCAGAGTTACGGTGCCACAGACAGACAGACACACATAGCGGTCAAACTTATAACACCCCTCTTTTTCCGTCGGGGGTTAAAAATAATGCAAATAACAAAACAAGTCCGATAAAATATTAAAATGAATTATGTCTGACCCACTTTAGAATTTCATATAACGAATTCACTATACCTATAGCAACAGCCATGTGAAATTTTTTTGTTAGTCAAAAATGCACTATGTAGGTACACATCCAAACAAAAAAATATCTCTGAAAGAATCCAATATTTTAATAACATTCCAGACTTCCAGATCACTCACTCACTATGAATATGGCAGCAAAGTTCACATACCTACCTCTATTATTGAATGTCGCTTTTAGATTTATATTCGTTAGCCTGTTAACTGTACAAAATAAAGTTAAAGATATTTCGAACACACAGGGCCATTATAATCTGCATTATTGGAGTTTGTTAAGCTTACTTACTTTTTTTTCATTAAGGACTACTAACCGCCGCACTCAAAAACGTTAATAATAATTACTTAAACTGACTAAGGAAAGATTTCACAAACAAAACCTTTACTTAATGATAGTTTAAATATCATTAAATGTCTGTGCGTGCGGGGGTTAGACTAATCGATAGAAATTGCAATCAACGTTGGAATGCCAACATTTTATTTCAAAAACTTCAATTCCACACTACTTAGAAGGTACGTACGTTCATTTACGTACCTAATTTTGTTAAATAGTCAGTAATAGCTGCGCCCCGCGGTCTTACGCGCGACATTTTTTCGGGAAAAAAAGTAGCCTATAATCCTATATGTTAATGCAGGGTGTCAGCTACCTCCATACCAAATTAGCACAATCGGTCTAGCCGTTTGACCGTGAAGAGGTAACAAACACAAACACACTCACAAACTTTCATCTTTATAATATTAGTCTGATTAGGTACTGTTGAACAGTATGCTGCTAGCAACCCTTAGTCCAACATGTCGAGTGTGTTATAATGATGTCAATATATTGGGCGGCCCTCATAATTCTTACCTTCGGCCACATAATCTGCAGCCTATACGACGGATAGTGAGCTAGGCATGTATTTCAAAACTAAAATATACCGATCGTCTTTGGAAAAAAAATATATCATAGATTATTCAAATCCTAACATTCAACAACTAACGTTGGTAAATCTACTGATTTACTTGTAAAAACTAGGTTTTGTCAGTATACAGGCTCTTAAAGTAATATACGTACCTATATAGTATGCACACTACCTCACGTAGCCACCACGACTAAACTAGCTTTGAAATCTACATTTAATTAATGTAATTACTAAAACATCAAAAGAGACTTCGATATGGTTCATTTCAAATAATCGTTTGATGAATTCGTTAGTGTGGACGGACAGAAAGTATGTTGAGGTTTTAAAAATAAAAGTTCAATTCAATTCGCTGCTAATATTTCTGAATCTTTTAATTTTTTTAGTTCGTAAAATTTATATAAATAATAATTGTAGATTGTGGGTGGTAATGGATGGTGTGAAAGCTAAATAATAGCATCACTTCATCACTCTGTTAGGATGACACGGACCACCACTAGAGAATGATTACAAAAAGCACCTGAAATCAATGGCGCGGTGGCAGCGATAAACTCAGGCCTTGTTGCGAGCACATTTCTTAAGTACTAGGTAGACATTTGTGTGTTTATCAACTGGCTTGTATTCCTTACAGGGATAGGTTTACTGTTACACTACCACATTCCGTACAAAACAAAATTACTTATAATGTTTAAATTATCCAGTATTGGAGGCGTGTCCGAGCTACAATACTTTGCTATAGGATTCTACAATAACATTAACTGTTAATAAGTGTTTTATATCTCTGTGGTACATAGGAACTATTTCTGTTGTAAAACCTTATAAAAATTCTATAACTTCACTTAAACATTACCGCATGTGCTCGGTAGCTTATGACAGCATAACATGCAAACAGGGTGCAACGAAGAGTTCAAACTAATATCGAGCAAACTGACTCGCTCATAGTAAATTTGCTTTTTTGATGCAGAAAATTGACACGCTGTAGACAAGACAAGCACTGAGACTAGACTGTAGACTGGTAACCCGAGCGTTGCTAAATATAACGCAATTGGCTCACATCGACGATGATTAATGGGTGTTGAAGTAGGTAGCGTATACTGTTGTTCATTTGTATTATTTTAGTCTGTCTAAATATGGCCGCGAATTGTGCCCGTCCAAAGAAACACTTTTTTGCGAAGGGACCTAATGATAATGAGTGAAGTTACCAAAGCTTTATAGGATCTGTTCTTTGTAGATAATAAAAAAAGGACAATTTCCTAATAACCTCTTTCGGCTAAGTGGTCGCAATCGCAATTCTGTGAGGATTTATATTCTATTTCTGGGATTTTATGTTATGTACCTAATACGCAATAGGAGGCCGGAATGTGACATAGTTTCCGATAATTGTCAAAAGGTTTTCAATCTAGAGCTAAAAATATAAGCAGGCATCTGTAAAATGTTGGTGTTAATATTACCTTAACGTGTTTCTTCAGGGAGAGGCGAGATGGTTTACTATTCAACTCCGGTTCGCTGAAGTAATGATGACATTAAAAATGTGCAGACAAGTGGGACGAATATACCATTATCCAAGAAAATGTTTGTTGATTATAGCAATATATATTCAGGACGCCTCATTTTCTCTCAGCGGGACATTTTTGGACTGATTTAGTTACAGTATCTTAAGTTCACTGGGTAGCTGGTTGAGTTGCCATTTATTGGCTGCCAGCTTTAAAATAAGTATAAGTATAGATAAGTACTAACTTTTTAAGGTTCGTTTTCAATAATTACCTACTATTGTAAAGAAATAAAACTTTTATGTATGTAGCAGGTAACGCGGCGGGGCGCACCTAGTCTTATATAAAATAATAGAATAAAGATAAATTACTTAGGTTTACACGGCTTAATTTCAAATATCTAATAGGCTTAATTTAATTTGTAACTACGTGAATTTAATCCAAGTTATACGGCAAACGAAGGAACGCCTGAGTACTTATTTTGATTAGGAATAAGTTTAATAATGGACTCGTCGCGATAGCAATATCGTACCATTTGTTAGGAAGGTAACTAATTTATTTTAATGGTTATTTATTAATTAACTTGTGTTTATACAAATTATTTTATAAACTTTGATTAAAAACGGTTACCTACTACACAAAAACTTTGCCCGACCACGGATTCGAACCCAAGAGATCATACTCAGCAGCTGCGCTTAGCGACCACTAAACCAACGAGGCAGTCTTAGTCGAAAGTAGAAACTTTGAACCTTACTTGTTTCTATAGTATTTACTGTCACTTGGTCTTTAATCTAGCCACAAATTAGGCTTAACTGGTATTAAGTTTGCTTTGGCGTCTGGTCGTTGGGCCATGTCGTTGGGCCTTGTCGTGTGACCTTAAAATGGAGTGCAATATGTGTGACATGGTGTCGACTGTCGGTGTTGCTGTTGCTCTATTATTTGTGGTGCTGTCTAGCGTTTATTGTTTGTCAGACGTTGACTTTGTAAGCAGTTGTTTGCTTTCCACGGTTGAATAAGATGTTAATTATCACGCTCGTGTTTCCCGAGGAAAACAGCAAAAGTGTGCTATTGTAATTGTTATATTACATTTCGTAAGACAGCTCTAGGCCTATCATATACGGGGTGGGTCTGTTGCCATTCGTCGTTAACTAAAATTATAGTGATAAAAACAATATACAAACATAGATTTAAAAGATAGTGTTTTTTTTACGAGACTGTTACTAGTACTAGTTACTAGGTACCTATACCTTCTTGTAAGGCAAAGATACGACTAACAAATTGTAAATCAAGACGTAACCGTTAGGGCATATCATTCTTAGCTAACTGCAAAATTGGAATTGTTTGAAAACTATTCTACAGCTGTTGCAAGAGACTCGAAACCGTATAGTTGATAAACGATTTCAATCTTGCTTTATTTGACAGATCCTGACTTATTGCTGATTGACACTTCCATCGTATTATACATTATTAAGGTTAATGATATTATACGTTGGTTGGGTTATAAGTTAAAACCTAGTGGTATAACTTATACCATGTCATATAACCTCGTCAGAATCGGTTTAGTAAAGCGAACGAAACAATACCTAGATCTAGACAATAATCGAAAAATACCTAACTTCGTAACACAGTAATAGTACATAAATGCCCATCACTTAGTATAGTTCCCGTCGCATAAAAGGAACGCTGAGCGACTGTCAGCGACTGGGTTTGCACTCGGATATGGTCGCTTCCTATGGTCGTAACTCCTGTCCTAGGCTATTGTGGTTTAGGAAATCATATATTTTATTATAACTACTTTTACTTTACTAGTTACTTAATTCTTTTTAATATACTGGAATTTAAAAAAAAAATGTTAACGGTCAGCGTTCTTTTTACGTGACGGGAACTTTAGCTTATTTTTAATATTCAATCTCAATCATAAAAAAAAACTTGTATTGGTAATGTGAGTGTTAACGACAACTTCACTCCACGATACGATGCCCTTGGGCGCCTCTCTTTAACTTCTTCTCTGTACGATGAGTTTTGTAGTGCTTTATTCATAGTTAATGATGACGCGGTGAAATGTGTGAAACATTTCACCGCGTCGACCCTTCATTAAAAGTTGTATTGCTATTAATAAACATGGAAAAAGTTGGTTATAGTGAATTAAATACTGTAAGCGAACTTTACTTTAATGCTATCGTCTTTATGAGATGTTTTGCTATTTTGACGTGGATATTTGATACAAGGTCGGATATCCTCTAGATTGACACGTACTACAGTAAGTAGGTACAGTACTTTTTATCTCGGAAAATTACAACCTTTTTACAAACGGGGCCGAGAACTATGCAGTTCGTAAAACAAATATGCATCGTGCGCTAACTCAGTAAAATTCCAAGTGTGAGCGAAGTATTAAAAAAAAATCAAGTAGGTACCTACATAAATAAAATAGAACACCTTTACGGGAAAGACATGGCCGGAAATGGCATCGAATAGAGAATTGTGGAAAAATAAAGAAGAGACACAGAACAGGCCAATTAAAAAATTAGGTACTTACCTACGAGGATATGTACCTATTATAGTGATTATTTGGTCTAATACAGGCTGAATTGGACCAAATGATCACTGATATATAAATTATAATAATATGAATCTAATTTATATTTTTGGAAATTTTCATTATAGTGGTAGTGAAAAATTAATCTACAATTGTAATTAAATATTTCAATTTTCAAGTCTTACCATTTTCACAAGCTGTAAAAAGTTCCAATTATCTGTAATGGTCGAAAGGGCGAGTCACCGACACGTCGCCTGTTAAAGCTGTCTCCTTCATTAAACCCGTACAGATTTATGTGTCACATTCTCAACAAATATGTATGTAGCCTCGCCGCTGTTGGTAATGCCAGTAGCATTACCAACAGCGTGGTGCAGTATCAACATAATAAGTTACATCTTCTGGAATAGCTTGCTGCAATAAGCTAGGTGTGAGCGGACAAATATATTGTCTACTTACCGTCTGAATAGCTATTGGTAATAATACTTTAAATGTGTACACATTTCTTAATGCTTTGTACAGTCTAAGTAGTGAATATATTTGTATAATATCTATTGTGAACACTATTTAAGTCTTCTTTACATAGATTGTTACGTAAACGGGTTTTAGTAGTTCAAACATTTAGGTGCTGTAATGGAATTATGCTTAGGTCGAATAAACGCAACGCAAAACCCAAGCCGATGCGTGATGCCCGCAATAATATCACAATTCAAATATATTTTATAACAATATGCTACAAAGTCAAGTCTGTACATGTTCAAATTA
Source organism: Abrostola tripartita (assembly GCA_905340225.1). Lineage (NCBI taxonomy): Eukaryota > Metazoa > Arthropoda > Insecta > Lepidoptera > Noctuidae > Abrostola > Abrostola tripartita. Next base: position 8,223,099 of record HG996494.1, read on the forward strand.
TACGTTTTTCAGATGCTCCCTGATTGCATCTAGGTTAAATAAAAAAGGTAGTGAGGATAAAATATGTATATCGCACCGCATTTTCGCAAGGCTCGGATACCGGTTTATTTTTCGAAACGTTATCGTCTTAAATACCTAAAGAACGTTTTGTTTCGGTTATGTTCGAAAAGAACATTATAAATAACGTTTTTAAAGAAGAACAAAATTAAATTGTTCTCGCTCAATAAAACGTTTTTAACCGTTTTTTTATTTCTTATTTAGGATTGTTCGAAACAAGTTTAGGAGAAGTAAGGGAGTACCTACCCCTTCGAAAAGGTCAGGTGAGAAGTACCCGAAACCGGCGTGCGTGTATGATCAGATGTATAGATGTGAAAGAAGCAAAAGAAAAATTGTCAGGATCGTAGCAGATAGCGTTTTGTAGTTTCTGCCTACCCCTATGGGAGAACGGCGTGAGTTTATGTATGTACATATGTAGGTATTAATTAAATATGTACTTACTCGTAGTTCTTGTTGACATCCATCCATTTGACACTTGGATTTGTTTGTGTGATTATTGCATATGTAATATCATCATCATCATCATCATTATCATCAGCCGGAAGACGTCCACTGCTGGACAAAGGCCTCCCCCTTAGAACGCCATAATGAACGACAACTTGCCGTTTGCATCCACCGGTTGCCCGCAACTCTGACGATATCGTCGGTCCACCTGGTGGGAGGCCTGCCAACGCTGCGTCTTCCGGTTCGTGGTCGCCACTCGAGAACCTTTCTTCCCCAGCGGTTGTCAGTTCTTCGAGCGATATGGCCTGCCCATTGCCACTTCAACTTGCATATGCTTTGAGCTATGTCGGTGACCCTAGTTCTTTGGCGAATTTCCGTATTCCGGATCCTGTCGCGCAAAGAAACTCCGAGCATAGCTCTCTTCATAGCACGTTGAGTGACTCTGAGCCTCTCTAAAAGGCCAACCGTTAGCGACCACGTCTCAGAGCCATACGTCATCACTGGCAACACACACTGGTTAAAAACCTGCGTCTTCAGACACTGCGGAATTTTGGACGAGAAGATGTCGCGTAGTTTCCCGAACGCTGCCCATCCGAGTTGGATTCTTCGGGCGACCTCTTTGTCGAAGTTGGACCTGCCTAACTGAACAGTTTGTCCAAGGTAGACATAGTGGTCAACAACCTCGAGAGTATCGTTCCCAACGATAACCGGTACGGGTGCGACATGGACATTAGACATGATCTTCGTCATGTCCATGTTCATTTTAAGACCCACCTGTTGGGCCTTAAAATGAACATGGACCACCTCCTCCAGCGATTCCGCCATGATAACTATATCATCGGCAAAACGAAGGTGAGTGATGTATTCGCCATTGATGTTGATGCCGGACCCGTTCCAGTCCAAGAGCTTGAAAACATCTTCCAACGCATTTGTGAACAGTTTCGGAGAAATCACGTCTCCCTGTCTCACACCACGCTGCAGTTGGATTGGTTTCGTGCTCTCGTCCTGTAACCGGATCGACATGGTGGCGTTACTATACAAACATTTCAACACCTCGATATACCTATAGTCAATATGACATCGCTGAAGGGACTGCAACACAGCCCAGGTTTCTATTGAATCGAAGGCTTTTTCATAGTCCACAAACGCTAGACACAGTGGCCGATTATACTCCTCGGTCTTCTGTATAATCTGGCGGAGCGTGTGGATGTGGTCTATGGTGCTAAAGCCTTTTCGGAAGCCGGCTTGTTCGGGAGGCTGGAAGTCATCAAGCCTGCGTTCGAGACGGTTCGTAATGGCTCTCGAAAACAGCTTATACACATGGCTCAGGAGTGAGATGGGTCTATAATTCTTCAACAAGGTGTTGTCACCTTTTTTGAAGAAGAGCACCACCACACTCCTGTGCCATGCTTCTGGCGTAGTACCCTCGAGTATGACGGAATCGAATAGCTTCTGGAGGACTAAAAGTACCGGTTTTCCAACCGCTCTCAGAAGCTCCGTTGTAATTCCGTCATCACCCGGCGCCTTGTTGTTCTTAAGCTGTTTCAGAGCCACTCTAATCTCATACAGGCTGATGTCTGGGATGTCCTCAGTGTAGTGTCGGGTCAGTTTAGCTCTAGAGTCCTGAGCTACGCTGACAACGGGTTCCCGTGTCGAGGTGTACAGCTGTCCGTAAAACCTCTCGAGCTCTCTCAATATTTCCGGTTTCGATGAGATGATACTGCCATCGTCGATCTTCAGCTTCGTCATTTGGCTTTTCCTAACAGACGAATTCCTCGCGAACACTTTGGAGCCCTGGTTCCGCTCAATTGCGTCCTTAATACGGGCAGTATTAAAGGAGCGCAAATCGTGACGCGTGGAGATAGAAATTCGCCTATTGAGTTGACCGTATTCCGACATGTCAGCTGAAGATTGCAGTCTCATCGCATTCCGGGCTTCCATTAACTTAATGGTTTTATTGGAGAGCTTCTGAGGTTTTCTGCGGCGTGGGGTTCTAAAGAACTGGGACCCCACTGCTTGGACAGCTTCCACCAACCCGTTGTTTATCTCGTCCGCTGTTTCGCATTCGGCTAGGCACTGGAAACGATTACGCAGCTCGAGTTGAAAGCTTTCGGGATCTGGATCTGGGCAGGACCAGGACGGAGCGTGGACTTCATCAGACGAGACCGTTCAAGCTTAACATGGACATTCAGTGTGCCTCTGACAATACGATGATCGCTACCGGTTTTCACCTTCCCGATCACAGAGACATCACTGAATATACGCTTCTTGGTCGTCATGATGAAGTCGATCTCATTTTTGGCTGAACCATCGGGGCTAATCCACGTCCACTTCCTGGATGGTCGCTTCTGGAAGAAGGAGTTCATCAAATAGAGTTCTTCCTTCTCCATGAAGTCGACCAGCCGCTGGCCCCTCTGGTTCCGCTGCCCATATCCAAACGACCCTACTCTCAACTCATCGCCATTCTGAGTGCCCACCTTAGCGTTGAAGTCCCCCATAACAACGGTGAAGTATGTTTTGGAGGTATGCATGGCTTCTGAGATCTCCTCATACATAGCCTCTACTTCATCGTCAGGGTGTGTCGAGGTCGGCGCATATACCTGTATGACCTTCAACGAATACCGATCGGTGATTCTGAGTATCAGGTAAGCTACCCTGCTCGACACACTATCGACTTTTACCACGTTATTAATGAGGGACTTACGGACGAGAAACCCAACACCACCCTGGGACTTTCGGTCTCCTTCCCGGAAGAAGAGCATGTTGCCGGAGTCAAGGATTATTGTATCCTGTCCCTCTCGTCGGATTTCAGATAATCCCATGATGTCCCAACGCAACCTGCTCAATTCTTCCTCCAGCTCGACAATCTTCTCATCGGTCCGAAGCGTGCGGACGTTGTGCGTTGCCAGGGCCAAAGTCCGGTGGGGGTGGTAGCGAGGAATCAACCGGTGATTCTTAGCACCCCCTGCTCCTCCGTTACCTGGCCCGCTACCATAGCCAGGGATAGAGGAGCTGCCGGGTACTGGGGGCCGTGGCAAAATTGTGTGTTTCATTGGGGGGGGGGGGGGGGTTGCCATAATCCCCACGCTTGGCAAGCGGCTTGGGGATCGCAGTATTGGTGGTCAAGTTACAGAAGACGCTGCTGCCCATCTTCTGGTTTTTTTCCCTTAGTCGCCTCTTACGACACCCACGGGAGGAATGGGGGTGGTCAATTCTAGGCCGGATACCACACGGCAATATGTTTAATGTAATATGAATAAATTATTTTTTTTCATTTTCGTCCCATTTTCGCCCGAAGCAAAATTTACCGCCAATCAACTAATTTATTTTAATCACTCGCGAGTCGTAACAGTGACACTGTGACACAAGACACAACTGTGTTGAATGATGCAATGACGTAAATGCATGCGGCTTAGCTTAACTAAACAAGTTTATACTTGTCGCCGCACCGCCGCACGGTCCGCGCGGCACTGCCTTGCGGAATAAACCGGTTTTTGATACTTTTGAAAACGTTCTCATTTCGTTTTCCGTTCCGAACAAAATGTTGTACAAAGAACTGTTAAAAACGTTTTAAAAACGTTTTTTTAAATAACGTTTCCGAGCCCTGCATTTTCGAGTAGATATTTCATATCGTCTTTGCCATCTGTGCTCTTTTTGTGTACCTGGTCGGTTCAGCAATTTCCCATTAATCTAGATGTAGTTACCGGGCGGCTGGATATTTTATCCTTTTCACTGTAGCTCCATATACCTAATACTGTAAAAAGTATATATTGTCTTATCTGTAATACAAACAAACATAAATTTATTACATGAATAAGATTTTGGACTGCAGTTTTGCTCGAAGTTTCAAGATAAGTTACCCGGTTTCACTACACGAGACACCTTCAACCCAATGAAATATTCTCTCCTTACAATAGTGATGTATTGTTTATAGTACACAATCTATATATTAATTTGTGAGGCGAAAAGTTCAGGTACCATTTTAAACCAGCCCTTTTGGTCACGACAGTAGCGTCGACAAAGCGTTTCGCTAAATCTCTAAATAGCGCGCGAGCGCTCGAACCCCATGCATGGGTCAAATGTTTCGACCCCAAACGGCTCAAAGATACAATGACCAATCAGGTTATTGTATTTCCGCAGCAGCAGCTGCAGCAGTGCCAGCGTACATGTTTATGGTAGATTAGAAATATTAAATAACATTATACAGACTAACAGAAAATTATATAATTAAATAATGTTAGTTTCTAGTCTCTATTAAATAGATCCCCTAAATACTCCTATTAATTACGTTACCTACTACACAAAACCAACCAAAACTACTCTTAAGCTTTTGATAGAGTATTTAATCTGTTTAATTATGTAGTTTATTACAATCATCTCATTAATATTAGGTACATTTAATTACGCAGATAGTAACTGTTTGTTGCTCCAATTTAAATGAAAACGGTGAGAAGGTGGAATGTGCTTTATAGGTATAGGTACCTTTATAGAATAACTTATTTACCTATAAAACTCATTCCCTATTTTATAGGCAGGCATTTGTAGTTTGTTTTGTAGTAAAGCACCCACATAAGACCTTGTTATAAGCGTTTTAGTATTAGCCGTACTCATGCTTAAATTGATTGATTAATCTTCTGCGCGCTTCGCTCGGCAAACCCTATGTAATCCAATCTCGCCTTTATAAATCGTATTCGTGGTAAACGCCTTCACAAGGTTTAATGGTAAAAATGTAGGTACCTACTATTCAATTCGGTATAACGTGAACGAAATTTTCTATGAAAGGAGATGGTTCATTTTTGTATGGGACTCCGGCCATAACATGTACCTTTTAGCCAAGTTAGAAAACTAACCGCTGAATAGAGCAAAATAAATATTTTTGTAATAACATCTAATGTTTTTTGTACAAATAATAAATATTATAAAATATGTTTGACGCCTTTGATTATGTATGTATATGTCTAGACGGAGTGTCAAGACCCTGACAGCGTCGGTATTTTTTAGCGCCAATTCCTCACAATTAGCGCTAAAAACCTACCGTACTGCGTACAGCTTTTTGGCGCCAACAGTGTCAATTGTGCTTGTTTTTCTATCATAAAATAAAGTAATAAAAATGGCGAAATGAGCTATTAAGGTGTATAGAAATTACAGAGGCCGATTGAATATTAATAAATATGTATCCTAACACCCGTAGGTACATATGTTAAATAAATTATAAACTTGTGTAAGACGTAGCTGTCACGCACTCATGCAAAAAATAAAAATCAATTGGCACGTTGTTTCAATGTAGCGCCAGACTCCATCTAGATAATCTAAGTTTGACGCTTAGATTATCTAGATGGAGTCTGGCGAAATGGTTGAAGAGATGACATTTACATAACCTAGAAATATTTGATATTTATCAGACCTTAGTTTAGTTCAGAAGAACACTTCAGGAAAGCAGATTATTTTTTTATTTTTTTAGCGATGAAATCGTTGAACTTGCTTTAGTCAAAATATGTATAAGGGAATGATTTAACAATTGTTAATAGTACAAGAACACGCACCTTTTATATTTATCGTCTACGTGATATTGAGTTTTGATGTGACATGATTTCAGAAAGAAAGCAGGTTATGCAAAATATGAGACGCCATGAAATAATATGGAAATAATTAAAAACTATTGCTTTTTATACACAACAACTCAGGCCTAAATTCACGAAAGAATATTTTTCCTCAATTCGTGGTACCTTTTCTTCTTATCCGATAAATGTACAAGAGATGACCGAAAATGAAACATCTCCTTTACTTTGCACATAAATATTAGTCTGCGTCCAATGTGTACTTTTGCTCTATTTAACTATATTAATAAACTAATAAATTTAGTTTATAAATAATACAGAAAAAATAAAATTATTTCCAGCTCTAAAAAAGGATACTTATTTTATTTTGTGTAAGTCGTTTATAGGTCGCGTGTTATACAGCAAATACGTGGAAAAAGGTGTAAACAAAGAATATTTGGTTCCCAACCAGATATTAGCAAATTGAGGCATAGCATAAATAGAAAAAAAAAAGAAGAAACCGAGCTTATTATATTTTTTACATACATACCTACGCTTAATATGGGCCCAGCGGTCGTAATAAGATAAAAATTGTAGATAATCGCGATCGCGTTCATTCACGACTCAAGTCAAACTATTGTTTCAAATTGATTTTTATTAATTATAAGTAGTGTTATTCTATTGAGTTTAATATATATCTATTTCACAAATTCAACTTGAGTTTTAAGACATAGGCATACCTAGAGAATAACACAACGTAATTTATTGCATTTTTAATTTAATTATGAAGATTTGATGGGTTTTTTGGTATAAACCTTGAATATAATAAATATGAACTTCAAGAAAATCCATTGCTGCATTTGTATAAAGTTCTGCTAACTGTAATATGATACGATTCCCGCGTTAATACACCTCGCTTCCACGATGTTCGTAGCCGCAATCACGTATAGACTAAACAAGAACAATATAGGTACAAAAGTAATAACTTGCCTTATTTTAACTTTAATTCAATGTATGTACACAGTACATAACATAAATAAATAAACATCCACTATGTTTTGTTAAATAGATAGTGTATTCTAATGAAAATTTCTAAAAAAAAAATCTCCAAATAAACTGTCAAGTAAATAACAGTATTAATTGTCAACAGCTTTCTCGAACATCTGAGTGTAATTGGCGTCATTAATAGACAATTAATTGGATCTTACGTAATCTTGAAGGCACCAGTGTACTGTGACTTATTTAAATAAAATGATTGGATTTCCCGTAAATAGCATTATTAGCACAAAGTTAACTAATGTGTTTGGTACGCAAGATCTTAATATACGACACGGTTATAATTTACGATATATTGGTGTAAATTGTATAATTCATTCAATTAAATGGAATGGAATATGTACTAGGTAAAATTCGGTGCATAATTTAGCAAAGATTTTATGTTTCTGAATGTTGGTGAACAATATTTGTTTGTTACTACATTGCTTTGTAGGTTAAACCGTAAGAATCGACCGAAGTTGGCTCATGCCCTAGTAAAATTGATTATAGTGACAAGTGAAAATGTTTATTGTAATTTGTACTACTAATTAGTTGATAGATCATCCAGATTTTCGACTAGATTCAACTTTATGATTACTTTACAAAAGATTTTCTTGTTACAGAATACCCGTGACTGAAAGGACACGTAAAAAAGGAAGATTAAGACACAGCTCGAATTTTTAATTATATTTATTCTATAACGTAACTAGCTGCTAACTTTTTACTATACACTGACACAATCTACTCGTTTATAACAATCTACATTAGTTAAGATTTTCAACGGAAGCTACCATGTATAGTGTAGTTAGAAGGTGCTCCTTTGTGTACTATCAATTAGTTATAACTTTAGTCATTGGATAACTCGCGAGTGCATACATAAAACAAATGTTTATCTCATAATAGTCTTAGAATACATTACTATTTATTTTTACAATGTCTGCCAAGGGAAATCAAACCCCTCCAGACACGAGAGTTAAAAAAGGTTTCCATTTCGGAATATATTTATGAAAAGAACAAGTCTGCGCTTTGCGCATGCTTTATTACTAGTGCAGGGATAACCTTGGGTTAAATATAATCATTTTCTTTCTATGAATAACTTAATTGACGACCAGGTGAAGGACGACCTGATTGACGCAGTAGCTAAGCGATTGGACTGCTGCGCTAGGGGTTACATTCCCGCATGGGACAATCATTTGTATAATTCGCAGATGTTTGTCTCGGATCTTATGTATTTGTGTATATGGAGGAAGGTTTACTATAATAACTTTCGTGAGAGTTATCCATTTATTTTAATATAATATATGCTTTACTCACGTGAATATTCGGGAATGCTCGACTAGTTTCGAACTCGAACCGAGCCCCTTATGTAGGTATAGGTAGTAAATAATATGGAAGAAGGGTGTGCATCCAAGGATCGCTAGGTGAACTTACATATTATCACTTGTGGAGGTACCTCTGTAATTAAAGCAAAAATATTATTATTATATATTATGTAATTTATAATTTTTCTACCCTACTCCAAAAAGGAGGCACCCCTTTTATATTTCAATTTGTATAAAGAAATTAGCTAATGCCCGCGACTTCGACCCTGTGGATTTCGATTAAAAAACCTGTAGGTAGCAGCAGAAAGCAGATTTATTTATTTAAATCTGATTTTGCTAACAGTATTATGGGGTTTTATTTTTTCGCCGCGATACCCTAAATATTTTCAAAATTAAAAGTAGCCTCAGTTATTCCTGCTGTCAGTTGTCTACCAGTGAAAGTCATGTTAAAATCCGTCAATCCATCGCGGAGAAGGTGTAACCCGTGAAATTCCCGCGTTTTTCTTTTTTCCCCACGGAACCCTAAATATTTTCGAAATTCAAAGTAGCCTATATTACACCTTGAACTATCAGCTATCTGCCAGTAAAAGTTCCATCAAATGTTTTATGGAGATTAGACGGAAATGCCAGACTGACATAAAAAAGCATTTTGTTATATGTATCGTGTATACTGTCAGCATTGAGTGAAAGCTATTTTGATGTTACAAACAGACATTTCAATTTTATTCATATGTTTTGATGTAATTTATGGTTTACTGGTGTTTTTATCCGAAATCCTCGCGGACCAAGTTGCGAGGAGCTTCAGGTACCTAATCAAAGCATATCTTCAACATAGATATGATCTGCATTTTACATAACACCATGCCAGTTATGTAATAGGTGCCAAAGTACCTCGACCTCACGTTCAGCAGTCGCGCTTAGCGACCACTAGATCAACAAGGCGGTCAATTTGCGTCAGTGCGTTTTAATTACTCCTTTATTAACCCTTTCCCTGTCCCTAGTGTCCTACATACACAGTGCTTGATAATTATTGCGTCAGTTTAGCATTGCTATAGACATACGCCGTGATAGAGTTGTAGAATACGAATCGTGAATATCATAAATTCAGATTTTATTTGCTATTTAACAATAATATGAAGACCTACTAGTGTAGTTAATAAATAATTTTTTTATTTACATTTTGATTTGTTTTATTTCAAAATATAACAGTTCAGGTATAGGTACGTATATAAATAATACTTGGCATACCCGCAACACCATAAACTCTCCAAATAAATCTGTCAAGAACCTATCTTCTAACTTGATGTGTGTCTCATGAGAAGGGGGAACACGATTTGGAGCGAAATCGAAATAAAATACGAAATTGTGTTTTTGTAAATTACGTGTCGTAACTTCGTTTCAAATGATATGAAGTTTCTATTAATTTGGGGGTCTTATCCCTTAAATTAAGATTTTGCTTTTTGCATTAATTATGATTGATTGACGACATCAACCATTTCATTTAAACATCATTATTTTACAAGCAAAAGCGAATCACAGGCCGCGACCGGACCGGAATCTACCCGGATAAATAGTTCCCTTGTTTGAGCACCAGACAAGCACAAATGAATGCTAACGCAATAAAAAGCTCTTTGTCTTAGCCGACGAGAAGTAAAAATACATCTTCTTTGCTTTTACAAACGTAAAAGGTTGTAGTATATCTGAAATTCTTGAGTTAAACTCTAGCAACATAAGTTTATTCGTGCGATAATTTAATAGGTCTAAGACTTCTTACTTATGTAGCTATCATTATTTAATGTCTCGCTGCTTATCAACAATAACAACACTAATGTTGCAGCAACTTACTTTAACATTAATAAACATGTTAAAGTAGCGGTTATGCAAAAAATGAGTTTCACCATTTGACAATTTGTTAGATGTAGAATAAGAATAAGAATCATTTATTTGCTCGAAATAATGGTGTTTACAGGTGGAGATAATATAATAGTAGTCATATAGATGACTTTAACAGTAACCGTAACCGCCCAAATTTCGCTGGTTAAAGCTATTGTTAAAGTTAACTTGCTGTCAGATGCGTTAATTGTATTATAATCTCCAAACCGAAGAAGCGTTTAATAGCTATAACATATTATGATGTCCATGCTTCGAGAATTAATACTACTAGTATTGCATACATATTTAAAAATGTTTTTCGCCACTGATTTAGGGTAAATGAGATCTCTTTTCACTAGCAACTCTGATAACTTTAACAATTGCTTTAAGCAGCGAAATTTGGGCGGTTACGGTTACTGTAGTAACACCTCAAGTTGTATCATAGTAAATACAAAATTGAACCCGCAAGGCCGCAACCCCTAGCGCAGCAGTCCAATCGCCTAGCCACTGCGCCAATCAGGTCGTCAAATATATACATACATAACATTACTCCTGTATTCCTCGAAGGGGTAGGCTGAGGTGCACATATAGTACATTACGCCAGTTATGTTATAGGTTCTACTGTAATGGGGGGCGAGTCTATTGCCATCAACCTAGCACAAATCCAGACTCCATGCTGCTGCTGGGAATTATGACGAATACTCCATCCTTTCGACACAAAAACAAATATTCAGACAAATTATAAAAATAAAACTCTACCAATTACCTATATTTACGATTATTATCTCGTAGATACATTGGTCGTGCATGCGCGTGCAGCAATAAATAAATAGTTTGCGGTCCGTAGCCTCAGCGTAGTCGTTTCGTAGCGATTGTAGCGAAGCTACGAAAGGAACAGGCTGTCTCTTTTTAGCGCAGCGTTGTCTTCGTCTCCACTTAGCACAACCACGAAATTTAGTAAAAGGTTTTATTAATGAAAAAAAATTATCCTGTTGTACCTTATTAAGTTACATAAATACATTTATAGGATACATGCCTTGAAGCCAAAGGTAAGTCTATAAGCCGTCTAAAATACCTTTAGGTTGCAAGTGACATATAAAGATAATAAGTTGGTCGAAGAACTTATTTCGATAAATTGTATCTGACTTGCTAAAACCTCAGGGGAATTAAAATTGCTATATTATATACAATACGTGATTCTTCGCATTCTTATTAAAGTAGGCTATGCGGAAAAAGTTGGCTTATTTTTACCAAGGTTAAGGTCGCGATGAAGTTTTATCTCGAGATCTGTAAGCAAAATGCTGTCTTTATGAAACATTAGAATGGAAATTGCTGTATAATTACGTTGGGCGGTAAAAGAACGTCATACCATTTTAGCTACTACATATTTAATGTAATTTTTTACCTAATATTTTAAAATTGTAATATCATTACTTAAAATAATTGTTTAAAGATAGAAAATCTAAAAATATTGCATATTATATTCAAATGTTTGTCGTAAAAAGTGTTTAAAAGACTTTGCAACTCGGCCATTTGGCGTCATTGTGTGAAATGTTACGCCCTATCTATGCCAATTGTAAACCCATGTGATTTTTTTATAGAGTAGGTATACTTTTGAGAAGTCGGTTACTTTTTATACAAAAAGATTTTACTTATCCATCATTACTATGTCCTACATAATTTAGCGAGGGTAAAGATTATTTAAAATGCAAGAGTTTTACCATTGGGCAAAGGAAGTTATTGCCATAGACCCCATGGCTGAATACTCCAGGGCCGACAGTTCCGATTATGGGGCAGGAAAATCATTATGCAAGCGTAAATCTATGAATATTAATTATAATGGTGTTTACTCATCGGCTTTTTATAAGCTGTATTTATTTATATTAAAAATTATAAATGCGAATGTAACTCCGCCTGTCCGTTTGTCTGGTACGCTCTCATGGCTAAAGCTCTGAACCGATTTTGATTAAATTTGGCACGGAGTAAGATTGAGCCCCCAGAGAGGACAAAGGCCTTTACTAGAAAAAGATTTTCACGTCGACGAATTCTCCGGCGGAAGCTAGCACATGATAATTATAAGCTTTTTTAGTTCAATTGTAACAATACCATCTTAAGATACAACAAGTCATCAAAGTCATGCGGCTTATGGTGAAATGTTACTCTAGAGATATAAACGAGAATTCCTGCCTAACCCTTTGGGGATCACAGACGTGATTGTTTGTATGTATGTAAAGAAGCTTTGCTGTGCAAATATCGTTATTTTTTGTCTGGTACGGAAATCTTCAGTAGTTCCCAATACACGCGTATTTCGGATCACCACATCGCTGCTCATCATGGAATAAAGCCTCGGTTGAGTCCAAATTTGTTTTGGCGTTAGAAATATAAACTCAAGTATAAAATAGGCTACCCTTGTTAGGAACCACAATCGAGAATTAAAAAAAAAGAAAACGAAGCTACTCTCGGAAAATTAGCTTGATGGTAATCAATGGTAAAAATGGCCTGTGGATCCCGGACTACCTTACTCATGGACTGGTTACCTTAGTCATGTTCACTTTCCCCCTTACTTATAAAAACTGTGAGAACACGCCAGACTCAGCATTCATAGATCATAAAAAAGTGGTAGGTACTTAATTGGCACAAAGTAATTATGTAATACCTAGCTTTCTTGCTGCATTTTCACCACGTATGCTATCCGGGCCTGCTGATCAGAGGCTTTCCTGTGCATAACATACTTCCTTAAGAGTAACAATGTTAAATTACACATTAGCACTGCTCACCGCTCCCACTCCTACTGCCGCCTTTTGTGGATCTAACTGAGTCGAAACTTCACTGTATACTGACATTACACTCATCGTCTATAGTTACCTATGGTAGGCATCCTTTTAAATAGTTTGCTATACTTACCTGCTGCACTCCTCTACGATCGTATACATATACTGCCAGAATTACTTAGGGTCTTTTGCAAACTGACGTTGGATTTTATTGTTATGTTGTTTGTATGCAGTTTCAATAGATATTTTAATATGCGCCCTATACTTGAATTAGCAACGTAGCAATTAGCAACTATTACTTTTAGCATTTTTTTGACATTTTGTGAAGTAGCTTTAGTCTCTAAGTCTCTTATTATTTCGCTCGTGTACTATACATAAAAGTATCGCGACTTTACTAAACTTTACTAAATTCGTGTCTGGCGAGTAGATATCAGATAATCGAGCAGCTAAATATGATGTTTGTTCATTTTATATATTTAATTCCGTCTAAAACTTTTTATCCGAAAAAATATTGTATAATATATATACTTTAGGACTCAGAAGTAAGTCTGAGTTCTAAAGTATCTTTGTAAATATATTATAGATGCACAAATTATTGTATAAAGATAGAGATACTAAACCAAAACTTATTGTAAACGAAATTAAAACGCACGACTCCAATCACAGATAAATCAAAGCCTCCTATTTCAATTATTTATAGACTTCGAACAAAGAATACAACAGTCAACTATAGTCGAGCAATAAATGTAAAAAAGAGTTACGCAGTAATAAAATTTATGTAATACTTAAACTCAGAGTAATTGCGTAGCGTGTCGGATGTAAAATTAGTGATACAACTTTTAGGAAACATAACATACGTAACTAGTTATTCCTTTTCGAAACAGCTTGAATATTAACCTTAAAGATCCATTCTAGAATTTATTTGGAACTAGCTTACGCCCGTGACTTCGTCTCCGCGGATTTCGATTAAAAAGCAGCAGTAAGCAGATTTACATAATTGAATTTGATTTTGTTAACAATTTTATGGGCTTTTATTTTTTTCCCGCGAACCCTTATATATAATATTATATTGAAAATTGAAAGTAGCCTAAGTTAGGTACTCCTTATAACATCAACTATTTGCCAGTGAAAGTCGAAATCCGTCCAGCTGTCGCGGAGAAGCTGCATCCCGCGAATTTCCCGTGTTATTAATTTTCCTGCGGAACGCTAAATATTTTTTGAATTCAAAGTAGCATTTATTAGACCCCGGACTATCAGCTATCTGCCAGTGAAAGTCCCGTCAAAATTGGTCCAGCCGTTTCGGAAATTAGCCGGAAAAAACAGACAGGTAGACTGACAGATAGACAAAAAATTTAATCCATTTCTATTTTGTGTATCGTATGTACTATCGTACGCATTTTAATTTTTCAAATTAATTTTTTTATTTGTTTCATTTTTTTAATAGCCTATGTTACTTGTGATGGTGTAAGGATTCTAACGACACTCCATACATCAAAATCGGTTAAGGCATTTAGAAGTTATGGTGGAATAAAAAAACTCACATACATACATACATATGTACATACTTACATACATGAACCCTGAAAACATTACACTACTTTTTTTGGGCAGTCGTGTAAAAAGAACACTGAATACTGATTTAAAATAAAGACGACACTAGGTATTACCTGGTATTACATAAACACTTTAAATAGGAAACAGTTTCAAATGATAGGACGTATCGTTTATATATTCAATGTTAAATTATTATTATGACTGATCAATATTCATGTAATATTGCAACCTATAAAATAAAAACGTAATTACGTCGTAAAATCCCCGTATAGTTGATCAACCTTGGTATCGCCTAAACAATCATGGACTATTTGTTCAATATATTCTGTGTCTAATCTCAAAGGAATTGTGTGGTAACAAAAATGTTGTATGAAACGAGCCCCTTTAGAGTCGTGAATGTTTTACGTTAGCTTTGAAACAAGTTGTTTTTAAGTTTGACAAATCCCTCTAGTTCAATTACTATGTCCAGTGGTCTTCAAGTGCAACAAGTTACAAAGTGCCATTGGTATTTAGTAAATAATTGAGCTAATTACTAGATGGAGAAGACTGGCCATATCCATGATCATTTTTTTAAATATTATGCAGGTACGCCGTGCGCGCAAACAGACTTCTTGAGAAGGTAAACAATGGGGAGGTGTAAGGTGTAATTTAATTAGTGAGCGCTGGGTTACGTGGACTTTAAAGTCTTGTCTGACGACGTTTTAGTTAACAGCATGTGCTAAGGCTCCAAGCGTATCTATATCTTATATCTATATTGGCATTCATCATCATCATCATGAGCCTGAAGACGTCCACTATTGAACAAAGGCGGGAGGCCTTTAGAGGCCATTAGAACGCAACGCTATATTGGCGTTATCCAGATTTTATTTTTACATATTTATACCCCGCATGACTACATATTTCTATTGAAATGTTAGATGACAATCTCGATTCGCCACAGTTCTTTTTAACCGACTTCAAAAAAAGGAGGAGGTTATCAATTCGACTGTATTTTTTTTTTTTATGTTTGTTACCTCATAACATGCGACTGGGTGAACCGATTTTCATGATTCTTTTTTTATTTGAAAGCTGGTGCTTCCCGTGTGGTCCCATTGTCACCATTTCAATACCTGATGATGGGATCTTGTAGAAATCGGGGGAACTCTTCAATAAATAACAGCAGATTAACCGCGATTGTTGCTATAGCATATCTAAGCATTGTTTACGCCATCACACAACATAATATCACGCTTGTACTCACTACAAAGGTTATAAAAACAATTCCGAAAAAAAAGGTTCAAGGTCACTTACAACGTTTTACAAAAAAAAACGCAATACTTCAAAATAATTAGATGTTTGTTCTGATGAGATATTCGGTTATATGAACAAAACTCTTCAAATTTCATGCGTCCTAATTACGTAAGCTGATCCGTGATCGCGGTACTGTCCCTGGGTAACCGTGACCCTGGAACGTAAAGGGCTATTGAAGGAACACTGTGGATGAGTATGACAGTAGTATGACTGTCAGTACAAGTCTGACAGTCCCTCCACCCAGGGTGGGAGGTCTCATTGGATGATTTTGCCTCGTAAATAAAAGGTATATTATGACTTACTTATGTACTACTGACTTACTTATCTACCTTCATTATCGGAAGACAGATTTCGTAGTCTTGTCATTTCCTGCAACGATCTATCGTCGTGTGGTTTATTATATTTCACTAAATACCCATTTCACAAAACAAAATTTAAATCGCTAAAATGGTCATACAAATAGCAAAACCACATTAGCAGAATCTAAAGCTAAAAAAAATCGTGAAATAAAAAAATTTAAATAAAAAATTATAACCTCCTTCAAAAAACTCAAAAGTGAAAAATAATATTTTATCACTTCACTTTACATAAGCGAAGTGGTGGTCGGCGCCAAATCCCAACATCCATTAAGCGATTCAGAAAAATAGTACTTATGAGAATGCTGCCATACGTGCGTGGTTCATAGTTTAAAAGCTAACACTATAAACTAAGCGAACGCATAGGATTTGTATTTGACTTTTATAAATATCATGTTTTGATTGCTTCGTTCGTACGGAGGATGGGAAGATAGACCAGGGAGGGGTGTAATATAAGAGAGAAACGCATCAAAGACTGACATTTTACGGACGGGGAGAGGTTTGGGTCGTAGCACATATATTAACCCGCAAAGGGAACGTAACCGTATCAACTCGAACCGTGCAGTATAATTTGTATGAAATTCCCTATTGCAAAGCACTCTAATCGGATTCGTAACTTAATCGCCTCGCTTCGGAACCGGCGCGGCGGCCGTAAGCGCGGCGTCGCCTAGCCGTAGCGAAGTCGACTGCTCCGATACGCTTTGGTTACGTCTCAGACTAGACATACACTAGACCGGTGATCAAGTAAGTAAGTAAGATGTCTATCTATCTTTCTTGCTTTAGCCTACACTGTTCTAAGGTCTTTCTGTTTCGCACAGCCACACATAGTAGGAGCTTCTTCGTATTCAAAATCTATGGGTTACGTGCTTACGTAAGATTGACGCCTGTTTGACGGCAAGGCATTAGGCGATACGGATACGTTCCCTTTCTTTCCGGTTATGTGCCAAGACACTTATGGACAGCATACCGGTTTATAATATTGACGCTTAATAAATAAGTACTGCGTCGTGCACAAGATCCATTAGCCGGTTTGTGCAATGCTTTAAGTTGATAGTGACACCGACCAAATAGACGATCTTCACACAGTTTCAAACAGTATTACTACTATTATTATATCATCCGACCGATTTCGGCCATGGCGACCGCTTCAACTCCTATTCGGTATTTTGGCGCTCATGCGCCCGAATATGGCTAATGTACCCTATCTTTGCGAAGAAAGTCCGAGCACATTGAGGGCAGGTGAGTTTGCCGTCTTGAAAATGGTACAAGATAGCAGCAGGTGGACGGGCCTTTACCCGATCGCGTTTTGCGTCAAGGTCAACTTTACGTTGATCCTCGAAATCGCGTACATGGTTGTTAACCACTCTGCGCCATTCTGTCCGCTGTGCTGCCAAATTCTCCCACTGTGAAGGCTCTATATTGCATCTCTTCATATGTCGCTTTTGGACATCTTTGTACCGGAGGAGTTGTCCGCCCTGCTTACGCTTGCCCTCCTCCAGCTCAGAATAAAAGATGCGCTTCGCCACTCTTTCATCCGACATCCGCGATACGTGACCGCACCACCGAAGTTGCCGGCGCATTATGTAGGCCTCAATGCCACTTACATTGGCTCGCCGTAGGACTTCGGTATTACGTACTCTGTCGGACCATCTGATCTTCATGATGGTACGGAGGCATTTTAAGTGGAATCGATCAAGAGCACGTATGTGGCGACGATACAGACACCACGTCTCGGACGAATATAAGAGGTTTGGCAGCACAATTGCCATATAAACAGAGATTACTACTACTACCTACACGGTAGTACTGTAGAGATCTACTAAAAATATTTTAGACTTGACTGAATCGGTTCTATTATTAGGAAGATGTGACTAGGGTGAAAAACCTTATAGTTTTCTTGTTGATTTGTACTTTAAAATTCGTAATACAAGGATACACTGTCAGATACACACGCTACATGTTTATTTCTCATAAACTCAACGCTTTTAGTATTGATTGAGTGTGGTACGGACAGTACGGTGCGACTGAAGTACAAACGTAATGGGTACAAATGTGAAGGGAGAGTTCAATGTTAGTATCGAATATGGCGACCGCATAATACACACTTAGGTTTCTCACTAGCGACCTCTTCAGCAAAATTTTATTATTTAACGTACCCTGATAGTAAGGTAACGTAAGGTCTGTAAGCAGAGGTCTACGCAAATGGCGATAAAACTGGGACAAAATAAGAAACTCATTTCGCCAGAATGCTTAAGTCCCGTGTAATGGGGGCGAGTCTTTCACCATTTACCGATTACATTTACTAGTCAGTGGTGCCTGAATAAGTAAGAATGTATAGGTATAAGACAATGTAAATGGCGCTGTGTTGAAATTCATTCATGTGATACAAATCCGGCTGCCTAAAAGGCACATACCACTCGGCTATCAGTGCATTTTATCTATTACGAAAATAATTTGTAAAGTTTGTAAGAGAAAGTTACTGTTTTAGACTAAGTAGTCAGGTATTATGCTTACTATAAGTTATGCAATAAGCGCCTCCGTCCGCTACATACATCAAACTATTGCGTTAAATCTCCTACTCCAAAACACTCAGGCCAAATTTATGTGAGAACATCCTAGGGGTATGCTAATTATATAATAAATTAAATTATCTTTTGAACTATGTATATTAAAAGATATTTTCACACATGGCACCAGAATTATTAATTAAACAAACAAGAATGAAAGGCTAACTTCTAGATACATTATTCTGAAATAATGGGAGCAAAATGTAGTAATTTATAAAAGAACAGAAAGGATTTGATAGTAGCGATTGAATTTAAATTTAAGTTTTATGTTTAATATTAATTGGGCTTTTTTCGGTTAATGTAATTTGATTTTATTCAATAGGTACAAATACAGATTAACATAGTACAAACAAAAAGATCCTAATTCAGATTGTTTATTTTTTTATAGAACCAGAACCCTGATTTATATTGCGGTTAAGCAGTAATTCGACTTACAGTAAATCAATTAGTGACGCAATGCCAATACGTAGTGGTGGAGGCATGGGGCTTGCTCTAGGTTCAGTTTCCATTACAACGATAGATGCGATCAATTCATCGGAAGTCAGACCTATCTAGGGTCAGGCAAATAGTTGTAATAAATTATAGAATTAATAATTGATAACGAACGTTCTTCGATTAAGCAGTAGGCTGTGTTTGGATTACTGTTTAGATACCGAGATGGCTATGTAATACCTATAAAACCGAAAGTATGCGGTATTTGCTGTCGTTTTATGAAAAAGTTTTGTGGGCGTAAAAATTGTTAAAACTTGCATTGCAACTTGTTGCAGTGATTACTTAGAATACTTCGATCAAACATATACATATATATCGGGTAAAGTACTAAGTAGCTATGTATACGTATAAAGAAAGGTATTTTATTGGGTCATCGCGTATTTTATCAGCATTATATTGAACTATGATGTATGTATGTAAACAGTAGTCTTGCCAATAAGTCCTCTCTGAATTATAAGTAATTATCCTGGGGAAAGTAAAAAAATAAAGTGTCGTTAGTAAATAAATATTTCAATCACACCGGTAGGTGGCGAGTGTGTATTAACGTTTTAAACACTACTTACATTACCATACATACAGCTTTCAATGTGGGTCTTTGCGATTAACGCCTAAACTTCTAGCTCCCTTAACCAACTATGTAGATCAACTATATATAAGACCACAATTGGTAATGAATATTTGACTAATTACGTTTACACCCGAAACCAGCTAACATTACTGTTACGTCACTATCCCAATAAATAAAATTACTAGAATAACAGCTGTTTTAACAAAATAAGATAATGTTTTCAAAGAGAAAATTATGAGATATCTATTTTTCAAAACCTACTAAGACGTGAGAATAAGTATATTTATTTGCATGAAATTAGTTACATTGGTGTTACATGTTAAAATATATAGTTCAGCATTTCGCTAAACAGGCATGCACATTTTTGTGCAAGTATGCACATAGTAATACTACATAATAAAACATAATATTACCAAGTGTTATATAAAAGTAAATAACATAAAATTTAATAATTAGGAACACATACCAATATAAGATGAGTTATCAATCATACGACCAGACTAAATTTACTTATACATATAAAAACATTATTAAATTAATATAAAATAATAGTATAATCTGGCAACACTATGTACCTAAACTGAATTAGGTAGGTATATAATGCAATGAATAAAAAAATTAAAAATTCTTTAATTGAGTAAAAACCCTTATCCGTTAACCAGGTATACAAAAGTTTTTTGGATTTGAAATATGGTAATTCAGTTATATTTTGGGGTATTTTATTATGTATGTAGTACCTTGCGCGTTTGAATACCTCGTCTCCATTCAAGGTCCGGGAAAGTTATAATGTAGGTAGCTGTTGTTGTCCAATGTCCAGGTAATATTTTGTTTGTATAATATTAATTTATGTCGGCGCTGTCTGCGGCTCGACTGCCCCCTTACCATGAACTCTTAAAGCAAGACAGTTTACGATGTAGAAACTAGCCGCCGCATTACATTGCTCGTAGCGGCGGCGCAGCGTCTCGCTTCCACATGGTTAACTGTCTTGCTTTAAGAAAAAGAGATTTTTTCCTTGACTGTCTCAGAATGAGCTGTTACGCATGTTATTAATGTTTTTAATTCTACTCTCACAGATGAAAGAATATTGACATAATATTTGAAGGCCAACGAACCTTGTGAAAGAACCAAATCAAAGTTACGTACGGCTCTAATTAACATTAAATATTATCTTTGTATTGAACAATGAGTATGCAGTGTGTCTTGGGCTCGCACTCATTTATCTTGTATTACCGATTAATTAGACCCGCTTGATTGAAATTACTGTTAACCTTGTTTACAACAAAAAACATAGACGAACACGCACTTAATGTACCAAATAAAGGTTCCTAAGCCCTAGGGCTGGTATAGGCAGGAACCTTGGATGGACAACCCCTTTTTTTTCCTTGGGGAAACCTTCAAAAGCACCCGGCCCCGTGGGGTAGGGACCGGGTAGTGTGGGATTTCTACCTCACTAAAACCACCCCGGTGGTCACCATCTGCACGAACAAGGGAAGTCCCGGGACCTCTAAAAAGACCGACTCCGGAACCACCCCATGCAATGCCTACTTGGCACATCCCTAGGGTGACTGTAAGGGGTCACCCCTTAGTATCGCTTTGCACAGCGGCACGTGACCACCGTGCCGCCGGCTTCTCTGGAGTCGCTGTATAGGCTAACAGAGTCCCCTTCTCTGTACGCCCGCAACTCCAAAGGCCCGTCTGACGTGTTTCTAGACGGGGTTTCGGCGTGTTAGCCGTCGAGTCGGTGGCCTCCTACTTCGAGTAGGATCGGCCCTCTCACGATCCCGCTCCGCAGCCTCCTTTTTAACCATTACGGTTTCGCAGAAGAAGGCCACCGCTCTCCAGTTCTCTGTCTCAGCCATCATCGCCCTTATTACTGCTGGCAGAGACAAATCTCGTCCGATCCTAGCGACCAGGACTCGCCGCTCCGTGCTCCACGCAGGGCACTCTTCGAGCGTGTGTTGTGCAGAGTCCAGGTTGCCTCCACAATGGTGACAATTTGCCGTGGCCTCTCGCCCTATTCTATTCAGGTACTCACCAAAGCACCCGTGCCCGGTGAGCACCTGGGTAAGTCTATAGGAGATGCGCTCCTCCATGTTCAACCAGGTTTCAAAGTGCGGCAGAACGGCTTCGACAACGCGCTTACACGAATATTGCGGCTGTTACAGCCGCTCGTGCCACAGCTCGAGCGCGTGTCGCCGTTCTTGCCACCTCAGCCTTGTTAAAGCGCTTTCTGGCACACTGTCACCGCTTTGGCGAAGGCCACGGATCCGGTCATAGACCCTCGCGTCCATATTGGCTAGAATATCCAGCGGCGGGAAGCGCGCCAGGACAGTTGCCGCCTCGAAGGACACCGTTCGGTATCCTCGTGCGATTCGAATGGCCATCTTCCGCTGCAGTCCATTGATCTTGGTCCTACAGCGTCGGACACCTGACAATCTACCAGACCAAACAGGTGCCCCGTAAAGGACCATCGATCGCACGACACCTGCGTAGAGACGGCGAACTTCTTCCCTAGGTCCACCGAGGTTGGGCAGCAGTCTATGCAAGGCACCCACTGCCTTTTCGACTCGGGGGGATGGACAACCCCTGGATGTTTGTTTTATATTTTAATGTTTTTATAATTTTTTGGATGGTTTAGACTTTAAGGTAGTCAAGCGTTACATTTACAATGTGATATGAGTGAATGAGGCGAAATAAGTATATCAGGATCGTAGCAAATGCAAATCCGTGGTCTCTGCCTACCCCTCGTGGAAATAGGCGTCTTCTTCTTCTTATCGTATGGTTGATGAACAATCTGGTTTCAGAGTTTAAACCACCTGTAGGCCTCTGACATGGCTTTACACACCGTTGAAAAATCTCTCAGGTGTGCTGGTTTCCTCACGATGTTTTCCTTCGCCGTTTTAGCAACTGATAACTAATTTATAGTACGCACATGAATACGAAAGGACATTGGGGCGTGCCGGGGTTTGAACTTGGGACCTTTGACTTGGCAGTCCATCGGTCATACCACTCGGCTATCAGAGGTTAGGGAAATAGGCGTGACGTTTAAATGTATGTTATTTATGATTTAGGCTTGGGTCCCTGTGTGTTTAGGAACATGTATGTGATTTGAAAGCCAGAAATTCTATTTATAAAAAAATCATCAGTAATAAATAGGATTACCAACTAGCCTTCAAAATTACCGCTCCTCTTCATAAGGACCTTTTACGCGAGAGACCTGTAAACGATGTCAAGAGCTGCGAGCGAGTTTAACAAGTGAGCCATATTCCAATTATACTGACTACAATTACTAACGAACGTTAAACTCCATATATAAATTAATTTAATTGCAGGATTACATAGACCTTTTTTTTTAAATGGGATTTGTGGTTAGCAATGTTAGCATGTATCACATGTTTAATTTGTGTTCAAAATAATTAAATTGGCTTCGTACAACGTAGCTTATTTCCAGTCAGAATTTTTAAGGTGCTTAAAAAAAAAAAAAAATTCTTTTATTTTTTTAAACATATTATGTTACTTGCGATAGTGTAAGGATTCTATCGACACTCCATGCATCAAAATCGGTTAAGGCATTCAGAAGTTATGGTGGAATAAAGAAACTCTACATACATACATGAACCCTGAAAACATTACACTCCTTTTTTGGGCAGTCATGTAAAAATAAGGCCATTTAAAACATTTATTTTAAAAAAGACGGCGCTCCACACTAGAAATTTCTCCTGTATCGTGGGTGCGTTTCACAAATATGTAATATCACATACAAAAACACCCAGACTCGGGAAAATTATGAGCGGATCGCACAAATTTTTGTCTCCTGCGGGAATCGAACCCGCTTAGCCACTGCACTAATCAGGTCGTCAATTTGCGCAGTTGGCAAGACAAATAATACTTAGTCTGCATAAAATATATATAATAGTATTTTAAGTTTTAAGTATTATTTAAATTTCTGAACTGTCGCATTAGGACTACTCCTGTAAAGATAGTTTAAGTGGATAATAAATAAATAAATAAAAAATAAATACAAGAACACTCTTTAAAACACAGTACCTACTTTTTCTGTTTCTGAAGTGCAATCGAGAAGGACTAACCTACATTGATAATATGAATATTATGCAAATTTAGGATTTTATGGAAATGGATTAAGCGGAAGTGAAATATGTCCGTATGGATGGAGGAGCCAATTCAGATATTTCAACACTACACTGCACTTTACAAATATCACACTGATTTAGTATCTAGTTGTTTAGTTCATTTGTAGGACAAATCATGAAATTTGTAGTATGTTATCAAAAAGTTTATCACTGTAAAGGTGGCTCCTCAATTTAGAGAAATAACGTCTCTCTATCGCCCACCCATAAATGTATGGAGGAAAAACCCAGACTCGATTAAAAATAAAGCATAATTATGTAGTGTGAAAGAGCTTAATTTTTTTATTTAAATAATCATTATATATATTTAATTATTATAAATTTACTTTGAACTGTATAAACTAGATCTCTCATGCCGCGAATGCGTCTTCCTAATAATACTTTGTCTTGTAATTCTGCAATTGTTCTAACCTACGGATATCTAGACCTTTTATATATACAGTATACTCCTTCGTCTCGGACACTAATAACAACACGCCTGTATTTTTCGAAGGGGTAGGCAGAGATGTTAATTCTTATTTATTGCGTGAGACCCCTAGACCTACGAGAGAAACATCACGGACGACCTTCATATGATATTATAGACTAGTAGTTATTTGATACCAGAAGTGCGCCTATGTACTACAATGCTGTGTGCAAAAAAGTAACATTCTAAACACAAACACAACTTGATGATAATTTTGTGAGATCATTTTCTTACATTCGAGACCTACGTAATACTCTACAAGCTTTTTTATAAGATAGGTACTACAAAATCCAAGATTTATTCCACAAAATGAATTAAACTACTTTCTACCATATCAGAGTATGTATTTTATTTAAAATCTAAAGTGGTTCCACTTTCCCTACGGACATGATAAAATTAGTGCTTAAGCACGGAATGAAAACACGCTCGCATGATTTTAGTGGGTTAAATCCACAGATCTACCTGTGGCAAAAACAAAGCAATTATGATAGGAGTAAACCATTTCTACAGTTGTAAGTTTACTTTCTTTCTACATTAGGATTGTATAGTGTGTAGTCCAACACGTGGATTTTGTTTGTTCCTTGTAGCGATAGTCCCTAGTAATCTTTTCCTAAAGATTGGCTGGATTTGGTTGTCTTTTGACGCTATAATCAAGTTTGTCCACTTCTGAAATTATGTCAGCGTTTCTTCATTGTAAGATAGACAACGCCGGCGAAAATGAACTGATATGCAAATGTTGGTATATAACCATAAATTAAGTTAGGTATGTTTGTATCGGATACTTAGTATGCTTATTGAAGGCATATAAAGAGTCGAATTTCGCATAAAATAATGTTAACAGTAAAATTAATGAAGACCACTCATTATTGGAAAATTACAGTACCTACCTACTGTAAAGAATTTATAATTTATCTATATATAATTAAATTGCCGTTTGGTACTGAAAATTAAAACATTATTTTGAAGGATAAAATATATTTATTCATTCAAAGTATTTACCGTCGTTGTCTCTACATTTCTGCCATCTAATTGGAAGATCATTTAAACCCTTTAGATAGAACTCTAGAGATCCGGACTCCACAAACTGTGTGAATGCATTTTGCACTGCTTCCTGGGAAGAAAACTTTAGTACCTAGTGTGTTAGTCATTTGTTTAAACTCGCTCACTTATATCTTGAAATACAACAAAGCGCTTCTTCCTTAATGAGTTGATCCATTCAGCCTAAATTTCGGTTAAATTCCGAATGTCATTTTTATCAATACCTTTGTGGCACAAGCAAAAGGCGGTAGCTGCCGCCTTTTGCTTCTGGAGCCGTGAAATTAGACTTCTTTTTTTTTTTTTTTTAAATCTAATTTTATTTTGGGGTTTTTATCAGAGATATGACAACCCCATCATACCCTTTTACAAAGTAACTACTGTACTAACAATATTATTCTGCTTAAACAACTTATTAATATAACTTATCATCTATTAAAAGCTAGGAAGGTGAATCACTCACTTGTAAATGATTTTGTGAGTTAGTGATAGATCATTATCTCACAAAACCTTCTAGTCAATTCCGAACATGGTGCAGATAAAATTGTTTGTATTAATCCCACATCCATCACATTTAGACTCAGCTCCAACATGAGTGATTCCCGTTTACCCTTATTTCGGACACAATGAAATTAGACTTCACATGTCAGCTTTAGCCTATAAACTGAACACTAGAGAGGCGTTATACTAAGCAAGGTGATCAAGAAGACTTACCTTCGACAATTGGATACGTTTCAGCAAATAAACGATTAGTAGCGAAAATACATCAAGCTGTAAAATCAATTGAAGAACATTGCTTACATACCTAAGTCATAATGAAATAAATACCCCGCGTATTGATCAATAGCTACTTCCATGGTATAATAATATAGGCGGCTACTTCCTTTTGCTCTGCTGTACCTTGAAGCCGTGAAAATAAGTAACTTCTAAGTCAACGCAATCAAAAGATACGAGCAATTATACCGATTATTTACAATTTCCACTTTCAAAACCTAAAGGGTACTTCCCGTTGACCCAGGAACATAAAATTTGGCAAGAAGCATTAGCTTACAGCACAAGTAAAGAAATAAATCTGAAAACTGTAAATTTGTAGTTACATCACTTAAATAATGATAACTTATTTGCAGTTGATAAACTAACCGCTACCTACTTCAATGTATTGGGGTAACAGTTTTCCAACGGCAAAGTTAAGTTTGTCTGTAAATTTAGTATCTTCGTTTCTCTTTTCGTTTGAACAATGTTATTGTTGTAACATAATTGTTGTAATGTTGTTGTGTCTGCGGCATGACCGTGAAAGTTCACTGCCATGCCGCAGACATAACAACTTTTTTTACCTAATATGATCCGCGTTGCGTTCAACGACTTAAAGAGGATCAAATACACGATCTCTGGTGTAGGTTTATTAACAAAAACTCGAGTAATACACATTTTCAAACAATTTAATAACATTTTAAACGAATACTGGTAACTTTACTAAAATAAAAAAATAATTTCGAGTATATGGTACAATTTGTAATAAGATGGTTTTACAATGATAAGACCAAGTTACGCCTAGTAACTAATTATATTGCTAAAATAAAACAAAATCAAACGGGTTACAATATTAAATTTTTGGTCCAGAACAAACTAGAAATTAGTATGGTATAGTATTTACTGATCATTAAAAAAATACCTCGAGCCGTGTTCAAAGTCATATTTTTATTCTGAATTTACTCGTATCATGGTGTGGGCGCCAGTTGAATTTAAATCTCATGCAAATGATTTATTAGCACTTTTGATGTTGTAGCATCCGTACCGAGTCTTTGCTACCACGGCATCACCGTCACTGTCTGTCACTATCCTATGCCGTGTGGGTCACCAAGATAAATGGTTGTCCGTCGTGGCGGTAAGTTGCAATGTGTTATTTTTTTGTTTTGTTACAAAAGTGCACCAGTAATGAATTAGTTTTGGCATAAGGAAAACTGTCATTGATGTTTACTCTTTTAAGTTCAATCACTCAAAGCTGATGGACGTCGCTTTATCCTCTAGTAAAGATTGAACTATTTGTAATGCCAAAACTTGTTGAATCGAGATCGATCCAACGACATTCTGATTTCTGATCTGATGCTCTTTATGTTGCCTCCTTTAAGGACCCTTTTTTAAATAATCAGTATAATTGAATAGAACTGGAATCTGAAAAAAAGCGTCGCAGTCACGTCTGGCAAACATGATGAATTCATGAACCGTATAGCATTTCTAGGATCCGAACGCACGGGAGATAAAAAGCGAATGTAACAACTGGAAGATTCGCTGGACAATCTGGAACGAAAATCACGAGCCTGTGGTACTGAAATCAGGAACCATATTATACAAAATAGCGGAAAAACAAAAGTGTCGGATCTAAAGATGTTTGATATGACGTTGCAATTTGTTTGGTGAATGACGTTATTTTGACATTAGGTTGGTACTGTCACTTGTCAAACTCCAAAATGCATAAAATATTATAATTCGATATCGTTCAACATAACATTAACTGTATAGACCTATGGTTTGGATTACGAATCGTATATTTTTATATACGATTTCCTACCACATAGCCTGGCTTCACATCATATCTAAAAATATAAATCGGAAGACAAAAAATATAGGAGGTTTTGAAACTATATTGTACTCTAAATTTGAATAAGACATTATTGGTCTTACAGAGTGTTGGCACCTCGGAACCACTAACATACTGATACTAGTCAGATATAAAAATTACTCGACGACAAAAAATAGCACCCAAAAATAGGGTATAGTGGTGTCCATCAGGAGTTCACTGCTCTACATAAAAAAAGTCATTATCCCTGGAGGAACCTCTCCTTTAAAACTCAAACTGCCTGCAAATCAAGGTTAAAAAAAAACAAGAATTGTTTTGGCTTTATACCGTCCTCCAGCCGCCAAGGACATAAGCAAATTCTTTAGTACACTAAATAATACATTGACCATACCAGCAATATAATAATTACTGAAGATATTGTCATTAATATAAATGCAAATGAACATGACCCTAACAAAGAAAACTACCTGACACTGCTAGCTTTATTTGGATTACTATCAGCGCATACCTATTCCATCGCCGAAATAACTGCCTTGAACATTTCACTCTCAAATCCATCCTCCCGCCTAAAATTGTTATTGTGCACTTGGCTCTCTCCGATCACGAAATAACTTTGCTATTCCAAGATCGAATATAACTTACACCTAAGGACTCAATTAACCGGGATATGCAAGATTCCAACATTACAGCATATCCATAATTTAATACAATCGAACACGTATTTAAGCTACCCAATTGGAATTGAAATTCGAAAAATTTAAAGGTTCCCAAAGACGAAATTACTTCCCAAAGTAGTGAAATTACACATTACCATTAATTTAAAATAAACATTTTTGGAAAATATAACAATCCCCAAGCCGCTTGCTAAGCGTGGGGATTATGGCAACCCCCCCCCCCTCCTTTCTAAGGAGGAGGCCTTTGTCCAACGGTGGACGTCTTCCGGCTGATAATGATGATGATAACAATTTGAAGGAAATTGAAAATAATAAACGACTTCAGGAGTCACTCAACGAAAAAGATGGGTAGGTACTTAAGATTACTTTTTAGTTAAGATAGGTACCTTATTTCATTTAAGATATGCCCAAAAATAGACCTCTAAATGTATGTGTAAGAAAATAGCCAGATATCTCCATTTCCAAATAAAATGTAATTTGATGGGTCAGAATACCAGTGTTGCAACTTTTATTGGCTTTTACATCGATAGGGACTTATTTTGGTTTCGTTTTGTATTTTGTTCCTTTATTACTTGTTTATTTTGATTGTTTAAATTGTGTGCCAGTTTTGAATTTTGTAATTCTTTCATAGTCATTTATGTCTTGTTTTTGTATTTGGGCAACCGAACTCTAAAAATAATGAGTTCATGTGAATTTTGCTGTAATAAGCTACAGAGGATTTATACGGGGACATGGGACGGTCGAATGTTGCTTGTGGATATTTATGAGTTGATAGAAGAGATAAAGTAAAATATTATCTTAATTTTATATTAAAATTATATATAAATATTTTACGTTAAAATTGAGTATCGTATATTATAGTTTTGCACTTGTCTGTTTTGGTTGCGAGCTTGTTCCTTACAGGGCACATATTTAAAATGATTTACATAGGATGTTTGAGGTCCGAGTCCTTGGTTATCGATCTGTATGCATAAAAAATAGTTAACAGTCTATGTGGTTCTGTAGTAACACTGGTCTACATGGCTCCTTTATCGGTGGGGGCATTTTGAAAAACATGAAATATGACTGTCTCCAGCGGACCTACCCAAGACCGATATCTCGACTATAAGCGCAACAAAAAGTCAACCAGCTTGCCTCTGTTTAAATGAGCCATCTTCAACTTATAGATATCCAAAAGGCGGTCTAGCCGATAGTCTAATGTAATGGTATCTTTTTACGTTTTTGTAGCATCGTAAATTCGTCCAGAAAATTTCCATTTGCATATCGTTTATCGTACGTTCGAACCAAGGTAAAAACTGCGATTTTTGCTTAGTGTTTCAGACACGTTGTTTAGATGCGATCTCGAATAAACCTGTCTAATGACACAGCTGATCGATAGACCGGTAAGTAACTAGATGAAAGTTTTACAGACATTTCTGATGAAATTATATTTTACTATACCTACATGTGCTGCTGTTATTTTGAACTTCACAGAATAATATACATTAATGTCTGGAGCTATACGTTGTGCTCCAATGCTTACGAGTTAAAATTAAGTGAAATAAGTTAACAAGATTTTTAGGTAGGTAACATAGATGGTGTGTGTGTGTGTGATATGCACTTTTTTCTGTCCTCACCGATAAAATCTCTCTATCACACAAAGGTTTGCTGTTAGAGAACTAAATTTTTTAGTTAAGCTCGCCTGTGTACATTAATTTTCATGTAAAAATATCTATATTTAGTTTCTTGTGTGCAATAAAGAATTAAAAATAGATATTGCCGTAAAACAACTTTATAAATTACCTCATACGGTGCATAGCTGCTCGTAAATTGATAGGTATTACATTCTCTTAGATTTTTCATTCTTTACAAGTTGAATCCATACGGACACAAAGTAAAATGATCCCATAGTAATTCCGATTTCTGCTGCTGATTCCGATGAAGCTGCTGGCTTACTATAAATTTTATCATGGAATAATAGCATATCGGACCATGGCCAATAGAAAGGATGTCTGTGATGCGAGTCTATTACAAATATTTGGGTGTCCATACTAAAGCATAGCGAAGATTCCTAACTTGTGACGCTAATTTGGAACCTTCACTGGGTACACACAATTCAGACGTCAGCTACCTTCGACACCGGTCTTCACGAGCGTTTGATAATTTAATTTGCGGCCACTTCATGACTTGCCATATATTCATATTCAATATACACTTCTGGACACATCTATTGGCCCACCTTAGAGTTTAGGTTTCGATGGCCCCTACTGAAATATGATTGCTAGATTGAACAAAAACTGTTGATGCAGTTTTAAACCTGATACATTTTACCATCTTTTTCGATCGTATTGTTTTAAATTTGAATTCAGAATACCATACGACATGGAGCTACGCCTAACAAGTCGGATATGCGTCTTGTTAAAGGCAATTGATTTTTGAATAAAAAACATGTTTTATCAAATAAAGGTTTAATTTAATAACGCGTGTTGCCTCCATGGGCGTCTACCACAGCTCTCATACGATTAGGCATAGAGTTTATCAACCGCTCTATGAAATTTTGAGGGATCTTCTCCCATTCCTCTTCTATGGCAGTTTTCAACTCCTGCATCGTCTGGGCAACTGGCTGACGAGCCCTAACACGTCTTTTTAGCTCGTCCCACATGTGCTCAATGGGGTTCATGTCTGGGCTTTTGACTGGCCAGTCCATAACTGTGATGTTCACATCCCGAAGATATTCCCTGACGATGCCGGCCGCATGGGCTCTTGCATTATCATGCATAAAAAGGAAATTTGGGCCCACATAGTCCGCGTATGTACCTTTCAGCATTTAATGTTGGCAGCCGTGGTCCTGTAACAACCTCAAGTTGAGTTTTGCCGTTCGCGGATATACCGCCCCAGACAGTCCATGAGCCACCGCCATAAGCAACCCTCTCTTCAAAGCAGCATTGTGCGAAACGCTCTCCCTTACGTCGGTAGACCTTCTTCCTTCCATCATTGCCATGTAACACAATTTTAGACTCATCAGAAAAGAGTACACGGCTCCAATCTTGCTGTGTCCAATTTAAACGACTGCGTGCGAAATGAAGGTGCGCTGTTCGGTGGGCTCGCGTTAGTTTGGGCCCATTAGCTGGCTTGTGTGGTACCATATCGCGTTCTTTTAACCTTCTCCGAACAGTTCGAGCGCTCACAGATACTCCGCGTAAGTCGCGAAGTTGGTTTTGTATCTCAATGGAGGTAAGGTGACGATTTCTCAAGCTGGTCGTCACGATGAATCGATCCTGCCTTTCAGTTGTGACCCGAGATCGTGGCCTTCCTTGGCGATGAACAAAGCCGCCAGTCTCTAGGTACCTCCGATAAACATTTCGGACCGCAGATCGACTTAAATTAAGTTGAGCACTCACGTTTCTTTGGCTGTGTCCGGCCTGAATAAGTGCCACAGCTTGGGCGGCGACTTCAGGTGAAGTCCATAGATTATTGATAGAACCTCACCTTAATGTTAAGAATAAGTAATGTTTGTTGCAAAACCAAAGATATCAATCACTTTTTCAAGAATTAAATCCAAGTAAACCAATAAAACCAATTTTTCTTAGTATTCGATTGTTTGATATCAACAAACAGGCTCCAAAGTGTCTTTTGTTTCTTTAAATTCTGTGTTCGAAATTCAAAAAAAGACTATTGAATGAAATTGTGAAAGTGCCAGGTTCAAAACTGCATAAAATCTTTTTGCTCGACCTAATATAACATTTTAGCTAGGACCAAACGAAACTGAAAATACAAGGTGGGCCAATAGATGTGTCCAGAAGTGTATATGATATTCAATAGTAACTAGCGTTCATCGCATGATATAAATATATTTGATGAATTTTATGAAAACACGATTAAAAGCTGTTTGTAGAAAACGAAACAGATGTTCTAAAAATACTAAGTGAGTAAGTGTCTGTTAGTATTTTATAATGTTATACGCTGTTTGAACTTACACGGATGACCCGAGTAGAATATAAACACTATGCAATACTTATTTAACCAACATAAATAATTTGCATTGCAAAAATTGCCGATGTTTAGCTTTTACTAGATCACTTTATTAATAATGCACTTAAATATTATGCTTCTGACGTTTGAAAAATGTTGAAACCAGATGAAATGCATTTATAATTTTTTAATATTTATAATTCTACTGCTATGAAACTATTTTTGGCTTAGTACGGTTTGTGGCTTCATAATTTGTTCTGTATAGATAGATCACACCGCATTTTCTTCAACTCGAGTTTTGCGGTGGTGACTATACAATACATACAACAAAATTTTCTGTAAAAAATCTCAATTTAATATTGAGCTTGCCTAAATGCCTACGTATAAATAAAATCTGTTAAAACCTTTCAGTGTACCTATGTTATTTTGTGTACCTCCAACAAAGAATTAAAACACTTTGTATTAGGTTGTAATTACAGCACGAAGCTTCATTTTTATGTTCATATTTATATTATTTTTAGTGGTGTGCTGTTGTTAATTTATAAAAATTATAATGGTTACATGAATATAATGCATGTATGAATGCAATTTTTTTTAGGAATGCTTTGGCTTTGGAAACTTTCCATCTGATCTGTTTCTTTTAGCGCGCGTAGCATTAACAACAATTAACTATGCCAAAACAATAAAAATGAAGAGTTAAATTACTAAATACGAGCTTACCCTCACAAACGATCTAGAATAATATTATTTTTCATTTCTCCTATTGAAAGTTTGATGATAGAATAGGAAAGTTTCAGTGGGATATTTGGGCGCCGCCTTGTGATTGTCGTGCGGAGAGAGGCCGCCCGGCGCGTGGCGCGGCGTGGCATCCCGCACCGCGACCTACCAGCCAGCCAGATTATTTCTCGCTGTGCGTCAAACGCCCGCCTCCCGAACGCCGCTTTACCGGTTTTCCGCCACGCGTCTACAACGCCGAAAATCTCAAAAAAAGTTTCTGTTATCAATAAGAAGTGATCTATAAAACTACATATTTATTTTAAAAAACATATTGTATGTCTATGAGAGTTTGCAAAAAAGTGTGTAAAAGGCTTCGCAACAATTTTTTTGCATTTAAATGCGTGTATTGTTCAGTTGAGTGACAAGTGATTGAAGATGGTCTACAATTTTTAACATCACTATAAAGGTAGGTAATGACAGTAATTTATTTCATTTTCATAATAAGTATATCATTATTATATTATATATTATTCATATAAGTACTCTAATGATCGAAATGTTAATGCGCTGTTTTTTTATAACATCATCTACGTTGGCTTTTTTTTTCAAAACAATTTATTTGATGTAATTGTAAACTTTGGTACCTTGATATTCAAATAATATTTTTAGCCATGATAGGTATTTCCTCGAAATCGTGAAAATGCGAAATGCAATTTAAAGAAATAATCTTTCTTATGTTTATGTATTTAAATATTATCAAGTTTTATTAGATTTATAGACTTTATGATTTGTTTTAAAACCTGTATAATAATAACATTTTATTTTTTAATATTCTGCTTACCTAAGGACCACTGTTAAAGAAATTACTTGTCAGTTAGGATTAAGGGTATTCTTATTAGATATCGAAGTCCACAAACTTAATTAATCATACTCATGCAGGATATCTAATAGGTAATTATACATTAGTTAAGATACATATTATGTCAATTATGTGTTACATTAAAAAGCAGAAATAATTTAGGTACATTAAAATTCAAGCGTAGAGCTGAGATATTTCCTAAAATATTTTAACCGCGAAGTCTCGTATCAGCAATTCTTTGAATTCGAGACCCAAGTAGTTGAAGCCGCCTTGATAATTCTGTGTAATGAATCGGTAATAAACTTTAGCAATGGAAATTCTGCATTCTGACTCTAAGTGATTTTTATTAACCTCGTTACAAGCCGATATGAATGTTGGAAGCAAGTTCGAGTAAATTTCTGAACATCATAAATCTTGCGTTTAAGCACTATATTCCTTGCTGATTTAACTTTTTTATTTTCTCTATTTATGTGGCTTTGCATCAACAAGTTCCACACACAATTTCAGCAGTTATTTTATTGCTTTCGTCTTTCGTCCGGAAAATATTCGTAGCACCGCAGACGTTGGTTTTGTGTTTAATGTGTATAATTAGTGGGTCGTCCAGTTAGGTTTACCGCGGGATTTCGTATCTATGTACCACAGACCACACCCATTCACAGAACTGGCGTAATAAGGATTTTATGTTTCCTATTGATTACATTAAATTACATAAAAACGATGGTTATATTATATCGTAGGTAATTATCCTACTTCTAATTTTTATCCGACTGTATCTTACGACTTACATACAGTAAGTGTGTATATTTCTTGATAACCTCAAATCTTGCAAAAGGCTGGATGGATTTTACAGTTAAGGTATCGTTAGATTGGTTTTAAAAATACAAATATTCTTAGGTAGGTGATATAAAGAAATCTAAATGGCAGATTTTAGGCACTTTAATTAAAGGCGTCTTTAATAAAAAAAACCAAAGCTGTCGAGTAGGGTATCAAAACGAAGGAAATTAAAAGGAGATGACAAAAGTATGTATAAGTCCTAAAAGTATTCAAATTTACCTAATTAGGAACAATAAATTGGCAATCAATGCATTCGAATGGATGTATTGATTTAAAGATTTGAATTTTTCAATACCTACAAAAAGTGTAAAGTATAAAGTGTAATCTATAATATCAAAAAACCCGACTGCTAAGAAACTCAAAAAGATTAAAATAAGTCTAGAATTATGTTAAGTTTAGGGTAAGTGAAACATTGACTTTAAGAGTCGAAATACCCGAAAATCTTGACCGGCTCAAATCTCAAGAATGGCTTCCGAAAGTCACTATGTTATTACTTAACTTTCACTTAACTTAATTCTAGACTTGTTTTATTCTTTTCAGTTTGTATTTAAATGTGAAGGTACGCTTTGATTCACGTACGCAAGGTAGCAACGGATGGACATTATATTTTGCAGATATAGTTTTTAGGCTTCAGAGTGACAAAGATTGAATAAAAGAAAATTATCGAGGTTGCTTACAGATTACAGCTAGTTTTAAATAATTAGAAGAAAACGTACATAAATCATACCTATCCTAGCACTTATTTTCTTCATTAGCACCTTTGACTTAAATGACTCCATACACGAGTAAAGGCCCTAGAGCCAAGTAGAAACCCGATAGTGTGGTAAACAACGTCTAATGTAAGATGACTTCAAGACCCAATTACCCTTTGAGGCTATTATTATAATATGGCAAACTCGCAAAAGCTAATTGGTCTTAACACGGCGGGTTGGAGAAATTACGTGATAATAAAACCCGTTAAAAACAATACTAATCCAATACTTATAAGTGACTACCTCGCTGCCGCAAGGCGTTACTGCTGGGCATGAGGTCCCGGGCTGGATTCCCGAAAAACGTTTTTTCCATTAGGTATTTCTCAGTAGTTGCACGGAGTCTACTAAAGGTCAATACACCGTTATCTACCCCTTCGGGAAATACAGAGATCATTGGTTAGCTAGAAGCAAACTGCACCAAGGACAAGGAGCAGTGTTAATACAATATTTACAGTTGAGTTTACTAAATACAGTTTCTGCATAATACGCTAAATCATAACTACTGCAATCTAATTAATTCGTGAAGCGTAAATTACTCACACAGAGGAGTGTGAAATATGGCACAGTTAAAGTTTATATGGGGGAGGACAGCAGAAAGCAGAAAATGAAAGTATAATATGCACTAGAAATAAATTAAACGAATAAAAAGTATTACACACACTACCATGCGCTTGGCACATTTATAATACAATTATAATACATACATGTTTATTCGACAGTAGGACAGGAAATACTTATATCTTTATTTAACCAAAAATAAACAGAGTTTGACAATACAGTTTCGTATTTGTTTTAGAATTACATTTACAGTTTTTTTTGCAAATTCTGTACAAGAATAGTGCTCTACCTCTTAAGCTAGGGTATACCTGTATTTTAAGAAGTAGATTACGGTCAAAGTTTACATTTCTCAACAAAAACTTATGTCAACTAGACTGTGACAATCACCGTATGGCAGGTAGGTATATAAGGAGTAAAATTGTATGTATGTATATGTGTGTAGTGTGATTGTTGGTTTGTGAAGTGTATGTGTAGGTGTGTGTGTGTGTGTGGATGTGTGGTGTGTGTGTAAGGGACATCAAGATTATTTTTATTATATATATTATTTATTTTATGTTATTTACTTTTATATAAAATTTGGTAATATTATGTTATATTAGGTGCATACTTGCACAGAAATTTGCATGGCTGTTTGGCGAAATGTTGGACTACATATTTTAACATGTAACACCAATGTAACTCATTTCAAGCAAATAAATATTCTTATTCTTTGCTAAATTATGGCAGTAGAAAAGGGAGGCCCACACAGAAGGGGAAGGGGAACACAGACTGACATTAAGGTGATGATTAAATAAAAGTTCAAGTTTTTTTTAATGTATGTTTGCTAATGCTTGACAATACTAATGAAGATTGAAGTGATTCTAGTATTGAGCAAGATTTCGATGAAACGAGGGCACTTAGGCAATCAGCCATTTATTATTTGCTACGGCCGGCGGCCAATTATCAGATGTGTTTTACGCGGTACAAACGGGGTTAGGTCGGTACAGGACCAAGCTACTTGTGTCTGCCAGTTCTAATGCCATTATTATAAACTATCATTATAAACCATGATCACACGCTTTATTGGTTTGTTGAAAGTTGAATTTAGATTTCCTAGGTGGGAAAAAGTGTTATCGAAATTTAAATTAAATAATATATTTAGAAAGTAGCCTACTTTTGCTTTGTTTTGAGCTAGCTTGCCACAACTTAGTTAGTTCAAGATACCTGGCAATGCCACAAAACCGTGTGGAGCTTTACTCTCCACTTAATGGCAAACCTCACTGATGATTATTTACGTAGTAGTAATTACTATGTTTGAATGGGATACTTGTTTTATTTGTCTTTCATTATATTTAAGTAGGTATAGTACATATTACCCAGTACCCATTGTTGTGTGCAAACAATTTTAATCGCCACAAGAAAATGGCAAAAATATTATCCTATGCCATCAGGGATTTCATGAGTGATGTTATATGTAGTGGTATTTACAAATAGGTACACAGACAATCCTTGTCTATAGAAATTTACGTAATGTTCATAATTTATATTTACGTAACGTGGAAATTAATGTATAGGCAGGTAATCGAAATCATAGCCCACGGTGCTAACGAGTGCTAATTCCCCTCAAAAAGTGTTAGCCTTAATTTCGTACCTATGGCTAACTTATAATGCGAAAAAGAAGGATTCGAGACCTGTCGGGCACTTTTTTAACCGACTTTAAAAAAAGGAGGAGGTTATCAATTCGACTGTTTTTTTTTTTTTTTAATGTTTGTTACCTCATAACTTGCGACTGGGTAAACCGATTTTCATGATTCTTTTTTTATTTGAAAGCCGGTGCTTCCTGTGTGGTCCCATTGTCACCATTTCAATACCTGATGATGGGATCTTGTAGAAATCGGGGGAACTCTTCAATAAATAACAGCAGATTAACCGCGATTGTTGCTATAGCATTTCTAAGCATTGTTTACGCCATCACACAACATAATATCACGCCTGTACTCACTACAAAGGTTATAAAAACAATTCCGAAAAAAAAAAATGTTCAAGGTCACTTACAACGTTTTACAAAAAAAACGAAATACTGAAAAATAATTAGATGTTTGTTCTGATGAGATATTAGGTTATATGAACAAAACTCTTCAAATTTCATGCGTCCTAATTACGTAAGCTGATCCGTGATCGCGGTACTGTCCCTGGGTAACCGTGACCCTGGAACGTAAAGGGCTATTGAAGGAACACTGTGGATGAGTATGACAGTAGTATGACTGTCAGTACAAGTCTGACAGTCCCTCCACCCAGGGTGGGAGGACTCATTGGATGATTTTGCCTCGTAAATAAAAGGTGTATTATGACTTAGTTATGTACTACTGACTTACTTATCTACCTTCATTATCGGAAGACAGATTTTGTAGTCTTGTCATTTCCTGCAACGATCTATCGTCGTGTGGTTTATTATATTTCACTAAATACCCAATTTACAAAACAAAATTTAAATCGCTAAAATGGTCATACAAATAGCAAAACCACATTAGCAGAATCTAAAGCTAAAAAATTTTAAATAAAAAATTATAACCTCCTTCAAAAAACTCAAAAGTGAAAAATAATATTTTATCACTTCACTTTACATAAGCGAAGTGGAAGTCGGCGCCAAATCCCAACATCCATTAAGCGATTCAGAAAAATTGTACTTATGAGAATGCTGCCATACGTGCGTGGTTCATAGTTTAAAAGCTAACACTATAAACTAAGCGAACGCATAGGATTTGGCGCCGACTTCCACTTCGCTTATGTAAAGTGAAGTGATAAAATATTATTTTTCACTTTTGAGTTTTTTGAAGGAGGTTATAATTTTTTATTTAATTTTTTTTATAACATACATTAATACACTGTGATGTTAGAAGCTTTGTTAATATATATATGTATATAAGCTAGTTAGCTTACCGAAACAGAAGAAAAGTTGGATATTCAAAGGTAACTAACCTTTGAATGTCCAACTTATTTTTCTGCAATCTGTAATACATATACATTTATTTTATTTGATAAAAGTTGTCGTTTTTCTAAAAGTATGTACTTGACCATTACCTAAGGATTCCTTAATTCCAGTATAGTTACAAGATTTTTAGTCATTGACAATTTGATACGAACCTGGTTTTGGTACCACTTGATACGTAACTATTACGCAGAATAAGATTTCATGTGGAATAATGTTTGATTTAATTATTTATCCTATTAAGCAGCCGTTAAAGAATTTGTAGAGCCATTAAACTAATTTGTAGAGATATTTACGAGGACGAGCTTTATATAGGTCATACATGGGCTATCTTCTCACTTTAGTAATTTAGTTTTCTTTTTTCTAATCACAACAAATTTCTTCGTTCTTCTAACAATCGTCTCGTCCAGTGTCCTTCTCATCGCACTGATTTTATTCACTCTACCTTCTTCGTACAATCCATCCTGCTGTGGAATGCGCATCCCACTGAAATCAGGATGTCTCAACAGTCGTTCCTCCTTTAAACTGAGGGTAAGAGCTTACTTTCACTCAAACATTTTCGCAGAATTATCTCCACAATAGTTTGTTATAATATTTAAGTATGTATTGTATTGTTTAATGTATGTATTATATGTATGTTTATTAACTTAGCATCGATGTCGTTTGTTATTATGTGCATCTACCTAATACTTGTCTCTGCATCGCCCTAAGGTCGACTGGTAGAAAATGCCTAAGGCATTAAGTCCGCCTTTGTACATTTATTTTTATTTATGTACATTAAGAATAAATAAATAAATAGGCACTAAATGATTACTATAGCTAGTGTCTATTAGATCACAACACCTAAGAAAACTAAGGCGACTTCGCCAAAATATAATTGATTATTGTGCCTTTATATGAAAATGCCTAAACAGACCGCACTACATTCAGTACTGACGTTGATTGATTATTATGGGTATTAAAAGCTGTAATGTATATTACGGAGCTTAATCTAAAATTAATACAAAGCAACAGTCTAACCCAAAGGTATTACATGAATAGTGTAAGTACAATAGGTTTGTTATTCTACTTTGGAACGGTGATTCCCTATCGAATTATTTCTTTATTGCCGGTAATACAAATCGCTCATGAACAATATAGGTTTCTAGCAGTGACAGCCATGCAAAATATTTAAAGCAGATATTTTTTAAGCACACTAGTAATATAAAAATATTTCATTGATTGTCGGTTATCACGCAATTCATTCATATTTTGTTGTGTACATTGATATGTTAAAAAGTATAGATAGTTTATATGCTAACAATATGAACGAGAAAAGTATTCCGAACTGCACTAGTTTTATGTCAAATCGGACAGCTATTTTGCTACCCAAGACTACAATTGACCCCTTTTCGAGTCTCCAAAATGAGTGCGCTAGTAAGATATCTGTACTTTTTTTTGCAAATATAATTGGTTTGTACCTTTTTTGGTTTTTATATAGACCATCCTTATGTAACATACTTATTATATTACATTCAACTTTTCTGTAACTATAAAACAGCTGGCTCTATTTATGTCTTTTTTCTTTTATTGAGTTCGGCAAGACACGTCATTAGGTATATCAGTTGTGTAAGAAATCGAAAGCTATAAAACTGACGTATACGCTCTTATTTCTGGATAATGTATCTTTTTGTTTTAGAGTACAATAAAGGCAAACTTTTCATTGTCGCCCAGAGGTCGAGATTCAACCGAAATGTTATATACTTAAGTGTATTTTTTAGGTTTTTGCACTTATTCTCCACTAGGTTTTGCCCGCAGCTTACCTCGCGTTAATTAAGATTGTTGGTTAGTATTATATATATAATATAGCTTTTGCCCGCGGCTTCGCTCGCGTTAACACATATTTAAACCTCATAGAGGATGAATTTAAAAAAGTAGCCTACGTCCTTTCTCGGGTTTTAAATTTATTACATGCCAAATTTCATCAAAATCCGTCCAGTGGTTTAGTCGTGAAGATGTAACAGACTGATAGACAGACAGACAGAGTAACTTTCACAATTATAATATTATTAGTATGGAAGTATGGATATAAACTTTATCAGCTGTGCCAAAGGAGAATGCTAGATCCTGCCCCAGCCATTTACTGGGAAAGTAAAACAATGAAAATAATTGTAACAAATAAAGGACCTTTTTATAATAATTTGTTTTTCTTTAGAAGTTGCGGATTATAAATTAATGTTAAAAGGAATTCAACCCCGGAAATTCCCTTTTGCTATTTCCCATATTCAAATAATAATCTGCGTTACTTGTTACGCTTGAACATAACTAAAAAAGTTTTATTTAAGTAGGTATAGATATAATACGCTGTAGGTATAAATCGTAAAAGATTATGCAAATAATTATAAAAATCAAAAATGTTGTATTACAATCATAGTTTCGCATTTGGATTTTGTGTAACGAAACGTTATTGAAGCGCATGCGCGTATGAGTCTTATGTCAAACTTGAAAGTATGTCACTGTCATTAATTTTACCTACAATGATATTTAAAAAAAGTACAGGTATGTTACTAGCATGTTTCATATTGAAGAATCGAGCAGGGGACAATAGTAGTCTTGGGTAGTACAATTTTTGTCCAATTGATATAAGACTAGTACAGTTCGGATTTACAGATCAGAACACTTTTCTCGTTCATTTTTTTAGCATATGACGTATCTATACTTTTTGACATATTATTGTTTTGCTCTCTGTTTGGGTTTCTTGTTTTTAGATTTAAACAGAAACCGCAAGTTCTACAGGCATTTTTTTTTTTCACACAAATTTTTGTCCCGTGCGGGAATCGAACCCACAACCCCTAGCGCAGCAGTGCAATCGCTTAGCCACTGCGCCAATCAGGTCGTCATGTCGAATGTTTAGTTATCAGTAATAAATATGCCATAAGATGCTGCATATTGCATGCCTGACCTGACATGACTTTTATTGAGTGGGGCAAAGTTCTATAGAGCTTCTGGCATTGTCCTCTATATTTTTTTTTAAACTATTCTTAACATTTGCATTTAACTTTTATACATCTAGCTTATATTTCTTGTGTTTCTTGTAAACTTGTTAAGCCAATTCTTCCTATCTTACACTAGCTAGAGACTTGTCAGGTTTAATTAGCAGCCCAATTATAAATCTAACTCTCAAATCTCTGCGTTACGACAAAATATGGTTGCATGTGTGTGTGGCGTTCACTGTGTAATAGTAATGACCACACTATAACTCAAGTGAAGTGTGGTGTTACAGTATAAAAGTTTGTATTGGTCTTTGGAGACCTAAAGCCTCATTTTAACAGTGTATTTAGCTTTGAATTTTAGGCCAGGATTTTAATACGTAACTATGCGTGTGTGTGTTTGTCTGTGTGTGTTTAATTAGTTTTGTAATTACATTTGTTTAGTTGACAAACCTCTGTGCTTCCATAAAATATTATTATGACGTGACCATGTTCATCTTGACTGCTATTTTTGTTCACTTTGGTCACACTCTAGGGGAGTTACAAGTTCTCTTATCATATTCTATTTGCTTGGTAAGTTTGTAAATACCTTAAACTGCTCTACCAAAGAATATAATACATTATATTTAATTATGCATATAATTCTATTTCAATATCATAAACTTATAATAACGTAAAAGTAAATGAAAAATCAAATAAATAAATCGGCAGCTCAATAATTGTCATTAGTCACTTATTTAGTTCTCTTTTCATTTTATAGGGAATACAATTTTACCTCTACTCACAAATATATTTTGACGTTAAATCTACAGAAAACAAGTAGCTACGCTAAAAGGTAGGTATTTATAGTTTTAAAGTGATTAGTGGGCAAATACTTTCACAAAACAAACAAAGAGGATAAGCCTCGTTTGATTAGAATTTTCGTTAGTAAAACTGTATCTTTCTCAAACCTTATTTCATACTATAAATAACTTTAGACATTGAAACGAACAAAGTTAGATAGATTGACATTTGGTACTGTGACTATTACTATTACGTAAGGCATTACAATTGTGTAAATACTTGCAAAGTGCTTATAAACATAAAACTTAAATACAATTATATGAGAGCTATTTCCCGAAACTGCTTTATGTATTATGAAATTTGTACGAACTGGTCAATAAGCTGATGGCTAAATCGGCATATAATGAGATTATTTCAAGTCAATTCTGCTAGTGTACCACCCGCTTGAAAAGTTCCAGTTCATGATTTGTACAAGCTTGTCAATCCGTAATTCATTTAACGTCCGTATTAATATGATATGTTCTCTCTTCACAGCATAGTTAATTAAAAACTATCGCAGGTATTAGTGAGATAGTAGCAATTAATCTGTTCCCTAACGTTAAATAAATCATTTGTTGCTACTTCAATCTTGATGGACAACTGTTCTTGACGGGCTAGGCTGTTGCTTAGATCAACAGGTTTATATGACATGTATTATATAATGCTCTGTGAAGGGTAGGTTAATGCTTATATAAATAACATGCTTCACATATACCTACACTGGCTAATTAATGATATAGTTCGTACTTCGCAGTTTCGGAGAGATATTTGTTTAAACTTGGCGAACCGATTAATGGCGATAGGCTCGCAACCTACTACGTAGCTGTATAGACTCCTGATAAAGGAGAAACCTCTGCCCATTAATGGAGAGATAACATGTATTTCGTTACAGTAGGCCTCAAGATATAAAAATATGTAAGGATCACGTGAGTAAAAACGTTTACTGGCTCTTGACTTAAGTAAATAGATTAGCTCTTAGCTAGAAAGTTTTACCTAGTTTGATTAGGTACCTTCTAGAAAAACCAGTAACAAGAAAGTATAAGGAAATTTATTCAATTTAAAATCATGTGCCTACCTACTACAAGAACTCCGTAAGACGCTTAA
This sequence comes from Abrostola tripartita, assembly GCA_905340225.1. NCBI lineage: Eukaryota > Metazoa > Arthropoda > Insecta > Lepidoptera > Noctuidae > Abrostola > Abrostola tripartita. Next base: position 8,267,399 of record HG996494.1, read on the forward strand.
TATGTTCTGAGATGAGTTCTTTAACTTTTCCATAATGCATTTTTAAGTTTGTTTTTCTCTTTTTAGACCGGCAATACAATAGGAATAAAATTCTAGGAAAAGAATTGTTTATACGATAGTTATAGTAAGTAAAAAATAAAGGAAAAGAAATGAGCGGACTAAGATAGGCTGATGATGATGATGACAAAATGAAGGCGTGTAACGTATAAAACAACTGATTATGAACCCAGACAGGCCTTTGTAATGTCCGCTTTGATAAACGGGTGTTAATTATAACGGACATTGCCAATGAGCCGACGAAGCTAAGATGTATACACTTCGGCGAAAAAAATAGACCGGAGTATAAAAGTAGTTACTAGTAGTATACATACTATAGTTAGTATAAGCGGGGTTGTATTATAAAGTTTTTTAGTCTGAAACTTACCTGTCAGTTACACTTCCAACTTAAAGCGTAGCAGGCAAACAAAATTTAAGTAGTCCGCGTATTTCTGCAGGTCAACATAACGGTAAAACAACACTTATAGGAACAGTTAACAAATGCACAATTTATATAATTATCTATGTATTATTATTATGGCGAAAGGCCACGGTAGTGAGGGCGATGTTGGCAGAGACAGAAAAAAGTGATAGAAAATTTGTACCTAAATTAGGTTCGTAAATGGTAATTGGGTAAAATTTGATTGGGGTAATACAGATCAACAACCTGTTTAAACGACCAGAAGTTTAGCTACATCTGATCTGTCTACAAAAAATCTATATCTAACTCAAGTGGCGTAGAACACTTTTATCAAAGGAACCTGATGAAACACTTAATTACATATGTATGTCTGAAACACTTACATATCTGTGCCTAAAGAGGCTTTCAGCGTAGATTTATGTCAACCCGGGGACTGTCTTGTTTCGAACATACTATAATACGAATTCAGGCCGGTTTCCTAGCGGGGTCGGCGGAGTCCCTTTGCGAGCCTTTTGCCTGATTCACCCTTGTCACATGCTTTATACATATGTAGGTGCTCGTTGGTTCGGTCAGTTAGTAGATACCTAACTACCTATTACTAACCCCACTTTCTCCAGAACATTTTCGGTCTTTTTCAGAAAACGTAAAATACAAGTACCTACTTCTGCATATAGGTAAGTGTATTATATTGTCAGTATCAGTAAAGTTTATTACCAAAGTGAGTTTAAATACATAATGCCTTAAATTGCGGTTAATTAAAAACTAAACTTTCAGAGGCTTAGCGGCTTAACAAGGTTGTATAAACATAATAATATAAATACGAAACACTATAATAGGTATTTTTCCAACACACGTAGGTATGTGAAATTCAAATAAAAATCCTTATTTATCAACGGTTAAAATACAAATTAGCTATATCGCCTTATCATTATTTTTAATGAACTTTAAAACCGTTCGCTTGTGAATAATTATGGCAAAAATTGCACAACCACTTAAAAGTTTGAAAGATGTTTTATCTCTTCCGCCCGTAACAATATTGTTTAACATTATCTAGAGAAATGTAATGTTTTTGTAATTAAAACAACGATCAGCGAATGTCTTATAAATAATATGAATCCCTACCATTGTATAAAAAGCCCCTTTTTGACTTAAAAGTATTAATGCCTGTAATGGTGTATTTAAGGTTTATACTCTACCTACATACACATATGTATGTAGGGGATAATGATAACAGATGACAACGCCGAACAAAGTGCGCTATCATGGTAAGATGTTATTAGGCTGGGTTCACAGGCTGCTAATGTTAGTCATGTGTCAGTGTGAGTCTTTTTTCTCCTGTTACGTCGTATAAATGCATAAAAACGAGGTAAGGTTTTGATAACAAATAGTTTCAAATACGCAAAAAATAAAGATCTTTTTCTTTGCGAAAAACTGAGATTGCTTTGAAGAGTAGAGACCCGAGTAGATACAGTACGCATATTTTGCTATTCATTGTCTATTTGCAAGATGAAATCAAATGAGCGTTAAATACAAGCGATGGCGACGATAGGAATTTTTCGGTGTCTGATAGGACGATAAAGCATAGTCGTAAAGGAGGGTAGTTAATAATATGGTAGCCACGCGGTCAGTTTCCGTCACGTTGTTCTTTGTGCCAACTGCCAATAAGAGACGCTATTAAAACAATTCTATCAAAAAGAATATTGGTCATAAAATTATATTAATCGTAAACTGAACATCAGTAAGTCGTGTTTATTGACGATTCGGTTTGAAGAGGTATGTTTTGCGACACAAAAAATTGTGTTTATACATACAACATCTTAAAATAGCTTTTACGATAATAAAGAGCTTAGTGTTTTATCAACTTAAAACATCGTCGTCAAATACGTGTTAAAAAAGCTCAAAACGCCAGACACCTTTTAAACAGATTTTTGTTACCTATTAATTTCATATTGAAATACCAATAAGTAATAAATATTAGTCTCTTACAGTTTTCTAAATATACTGATAGATTAATAACCGTATGACAGGGCTGACGTACGATGCGTCCGCCAGACAGGCGTCGGTAAATAGGCGCGTTTAAATTAATTGTATTTACACTTATTTGGCAATAAATCACCATATTTATGTACTGTACTTGCAGTTCGCACGCTAACTTCGGTAGTTCGGAGTTCAGTAGTAACAGTAAAAGTAACTGTTACCTCTATAGTGCCCAGTACACTATAACTTAATATATAATAATAAAAAAATATGAAATTAAAGACTAAGAAGCCTTTTTCATTTATGACGTGATACGGCACGTCTCACTGACACGGGCACTCCATTTCACAGGCGGGCAGTCTGACGATGAACGAACGGTTGATGTATTTTGAAGAGTGTATTATGATTCTATAGCATTTTGGCGTTTCATTTTTGTGCGGTGAATCTCCACCCTGCATATTTATCGCTGTCGCCGTCTCTACTTCACTACCTGAGTATATAACGACTTCTTGGTTTAGTAAGGGTACTTGGGAGCAATTTATTGCAACTAAAGGAGAAAGTTACCAAAATTGCAGTCTAAGTCTTTAATTGTGTTTTACAATCAATAGTACAAATATCGATTGATATTATAATTCTCAAAGTTCCTTATTAATTAGAAAATGGTGACCACATCTGGAAGAACATTCCGATATGTTCGCGAAGTAAAAAAAATACCTACTTATTTAACATTTCGTTTTTCATCCATGTAACTCGTGTCTAACCTTCGTACAAAAGTACGGCCCCCCTTACCATGAACTCTTAAAGCAGGACAGTTCAAGATGTGGAAGATAGACACCGCCACGTGCAGTGTAATTTGGCGTCTCACTTCCACAACATAAACTGTCCTGCTTTAAGAGTTCATGGTAGGGGGGCAGTATTTTTTGGTTAAACTGCCCATTGAAACTGACACATAGGTACACATATAATTGTGCTCGGTCACCCGACATAACATAATTGGATGTTGACCGAGCTCAGTTCAAATTAATTCATGCTTGTTACATTAAAATTATAGCTATTGTAATTGAATCTGAAATTAAATATTAAGTTGTAACTGGACTAGCGCACTGTTGTCTACTGCCCCCTTACCACGTGCAGTGTTATGCGGCGTCTCTTCCACAACTTAAACGGTCCTGTTTTAAGAGTTCATAGTAAGGGGGCTGGTCACATCACCAACATACAGTAACATGAACATTAATCTTCAAATGCTTTAGTGTAGTAACTGTACCGTGTTTACAGAGACCTAAATATGTGCAAATTACGCGCGTTAGTTGATCATTAAGTCGCAGCACACAGGCGCTTATGAGATGTAATACACTACATAGTAAATGTTAATTCCGTTGCTATTGTGACGTAGCTAAACGATGCACACAGTGCTAAATTCAAAGGGATTCGTAAAGTAGGAATGAGGAAGCACAAGCATGCTAGTTAGTTTCTAAGTAAGTAGCTACTTACTTAATAACTAACTAGCTTGCTTGTGCTTCCTCATTCCTACTTTACGAATCCCTATATAGGTAATAACGATAGTATATAATTATAACGATATATATATAGGCAAGGACGAATAGTATATAACTTAACATAGATATTAAACTTATTACTTACCATTAACTACTGCTAGCATTAAATGCATGGTTAGTAATTTTATATTCCTGTAATTTTCGTGTTTATATTTGTTTAATTTTAACATTGTTTATAGTAGCTGTGTTTTATGCGTGCAGATAAATACGAGTACATAATGTATGCAAACACATAATAACAATTTGTGAAATATTGCATCTTTCAAACAAAACTTTTATGCCAAAGGCTGCATAAGCAGTTTCGTAATTAACTGAGTCTCTATGTGATTTTGTAAATATAATTATTTTTGTGTCAGTAAATATATTAGTAGAATAACGCAAGGTCGTTTAAAAAAAACTATCTTTCTATGTAGGTATTATAACTTTGATAAGAATTTATAGAATACAATTTATTCGGTTAGATAAACGAATTAAAGTAACATTGTTAAACAACTCTGAGGTTGAAGATCAATTGAAAGTTTGATTGGTGTAGTTTGATTTACCCGGCCAGGTCAAGTGTCATTATAACAAGGTTTGGGGATAAATTGCCTGTTCCAAAGTGTATTGAGACAACGAACAAAAGTTATATCAAGTAATCGTAGAACAGAATAAAGAAAATGTAACGTCATCTTAGAAGATAAATAGCTTAGCTTACTAATTAACAACCAAATACAAATTACAAATATTATATCTAAGTTTAATCAATTAAGTTGCCTTGTATACCAGGGTTTGTCAGAGTTTGGATTGAGTACAGATGAAAAGAGGCGTTGATAACAAATGGAAATTTCCTGAAAATATGTTGAACTGAGTAAATGAAGTTGCATTTAACCAAATAATAAAGTCCATTATTAAAGTATTTAAAATATTATCGTTGAGGACTTTGATTGAGTAATTCAACTAGTCCTTTGTGCGTTACGTACGCAATTTTTGCATCAAAACAGAACTTATAAGAAATAACAAGTAAGTTCGAAGTATTTCGGCAAAAGCGATAAAATCAAGTTGTTAATTCCTATAAGTAGTGAAAATAAACACGCTGGCCTTATAAAATTTAGGTACAAATCTTTTTAGAACAATTTACTTACAAAAATCATTCATGCATATTCAACAGCAGCAATTTATGTCAACACCCCAAAGCTTAAGCCCCTGTCCTTCATTCTTCCCGTCGCGTCATTGAGGTTTAATATAATCTTACTGAAATTGAGTTTGAAGTACCTATGCTGTACGAGTTTGCTAGTGGAATGGCGAAATAATGAGTTTAAGTCATGTTATTTTAAAACTTTATAAGCTGTTATGTTTTTTTTATATATTTATTTATTTAATCAAAAATCTGTTTCTAAGCATCAAAGCTCTCGTTAAACATTTGATTAATGAATTAACGTATAACGAGCGTTATTTAATTGTAAATACCTATATTCGTCTTTATCACTCATTACTTTGAGAGGCAGTTTAAATTCATTGAGCGCTCGCGATCTTACATAAAATTAAACGAAGAATTTCACAAAATCAGCCTACCATAAATGTACAAAGTACGAGTAGGTACCTACAGTGTTCAGTAATAAACCTTGCGTTTTCGCCAAAGATTTTGTTGTGATAAAGAGGCGTAAAATAACAGAAACTATCGGCTTAAGTAAGCTTGCCTAAGCTTTGAGTTGCTCCATCACTGTCAATCTCGTACGCTCAATCGTGCGGGATGCGATAACGTATGTCTCACTCCAAAAATTATTACCTAATAAAATAATTACTTTGGTAGGTACTCAGTTGTTTTCAGACTGACTTCATGTTAGCTAGATTGAGCATTCAGATCTAGGCCAGTTCAAGTTATAGTAAGATGGCATTGTGACTTTTCAACAAAGACATACATACCTAACATAACTAATAATATCTTGGGACAATATTAACTATACAAACATTCTGAGATACAAACATATAACGTAGAATACCATTACTACGGCATGAACCCATGTATCTACTACATGGGACTTTTGCCGTGGGACTAGAATTAAATCCTCGTGGAATACCGAAGTATGGGTATAATATTTATATTAGGCCATATAAATGTAAGTTGAAGCACAGCCCCCTTACCATGAACTCTTAAACTAGGACAGTGTGACATGTGCAAGCGAGACGCTGCATAACACAGCAGGTAGCGGCGTCTCGCTTCCACATGGTAAACTGTCCTGCTTTAAGAGTTCATGATAAGGGGCAGTTACTCATTGGTCAAAAGTTTAAACATACGTAGGTAGGTACTTATACTCGTCACGTAGCGCGCGCGTCGCGGTAGCGGTGAACGGCTTTAGATGAATTGAAGCGGCGACCGGCGGAATATATCCTAGATTAGTACTGAATGAAACTTTTAATCCCTGATAAGTAACGTTCTCTCTCTGGTGTGTGGGTTACACACAAGAGAGAGACGAACGTTGTAGACGGTACGTCAAAATTTAAGTATTGATTCGCTTTAGTGTAATCGGTAACATAGATATAATTTGTTACTGTTTGTATTTATCCATACAGAAAATGCATTTTTTTTATTAAAACATCTTTGTACAAGATTAGCCAGTCAACAGGTGGGCAGTGTAGCTATTTATAAATACTAATACTAAGGTGCGTCGGACAGTAAATTTTACGCCTTTCGGTTTGCCTATCTTAAGTGCATAGCGAAAGATAGAAATAAAGATAAAAAGGAAAAAGAATAAGCTGTCAACGGTCAGACGATTTTCTTTGATTTTTGCACAGCTAAGTAATATAGCTGTGCAAAAATCCTAGTTTGTAGCACTGAATAAAACGTGTTACTTTATAAGAACGTCTAAATTGAAGAGACATGAATATGCACTTGTGTATATGACATCCGAATTGTATATAAACAAATAATGGAGTGATGCGATCAAGTGGGGAGTCAAAGTTATTATGGCCCCCATATTTGTTTTGGAGCAAAAATATTGTAGCTAGTATCGCTATCCTTGCGCAAACACGTTGCGCAGGTAGGTACCTAATTGCATTTTCGCTGCTGCAAAGCTCAACAGAACATGCAAACACTACAACAACAATCTTCTTAATGCTTTTACGACGGTCACGTAATCTCCGTATCACTCCCGCACCGTCCGGTCCGACATTACTCATTGAATAACACCCTTGTACATCGAAGTTGGACTCATAATACTCATAGTATGTAGGTACATTGTACATGTACAATGTACATGCATCGAAAAGATTAAACATTTAAAAAATAGCGTCGAAGTAAATCGCTTGTTATGGTGTCCGTGTAACAATTGAGTGAGATTGTTTATTGTTGAATTATTTTCTACTTCTATTTAATTTATAGGTGTAAAATATTAAGTAATATTTAAAAAAATCAATAATCATAAACTATAGCAACATAATCCCTTTAAACATAGTCTGTGAGTCAGTTTTTACTGTTATATTAACGAACCTTCCATCATTCCTTTTACCCACCATGCTGAGAAAAATTACAGTTTTTGTATTAAGTTCCTTGTTAAACTAACTAAAACACTAACTTTAACTTCCAGACCAGGGCGGGCGATCTCTAAAAATAACAGAATTCTTAAAGTAAGTCTGCCTCTTTCACAATTTCATTCTTAATATAAATGAAACCATTGTTTGTTATATTTAAGTCTAGGGATTTTATTAAAATTTATTTTGTAGCCATTAGAGGCCTAAGAAAAGATGGATGGGTTATGTTAAGGATATGTGTATTAATTTAGTAATGTAATTCTAAGATAACGGATAGAGGATTGAATGGACGATAAATACTGCTACTAGGATGGGAGGACACTAAGCTCTGGATTCCACCCTCTTTTTATAAACGAGGATCATACCGGCTTGAACAAAACCCCGTATTAAGTCTAATGACATCTCTATTCTTTGATATGCAAACGACATTGACAGATATATGGGGGTTGAAGTTTATCTGAAAAAGTTGCTTGGGATATCACGTTTTCTAACCTGTTTTCGAAATAACTCATACAAAAGGAGAAACCTCGGATACAGGACTGATTTCATAAAACGTATGGTCGATACTGAGAAATACTCGAGATATTTTATTTCATGCATACCTACTCTTTTAGAGTACCGCCGATTTTAGAGTAACGCAGCATATCAGATGCCAGGAATTTCTATTAGAGATAGCTACCATCAAATTGTGTATTGTGTATGTTGTTCAGTATTAAAAAGCCAAGGTATAAAGTTACAAAACAAACAATTTTTTTACTATACAATACAGTCAGACAGTGCCTCTGGCTTGATAATAATTATTATTATTATTAGCCTAAAGTGTCCCACTGCTGAGCAAAGGCCTCCCCACTCATTCACACTCATTCCACATCTCCCTGTTATCAGTGTTTAGTTGATAATATCAATGTTTATCAAGTTATCAGCCATTTTTCAGGTGTTATATTTATATTTCCGAGTACTTTTATAACTGAGTCAATCACATTACTTGGTAATGTTTTAAAGGTCCATCGTTATTTTAAATAAAATGCAATGTTGCAGTACCTATTCTTATTTATTTCATTTTCGGTAGTTTCAGCTGTTGGCAGAATGAGGTAGGTACCAAAATAAACATTTTTATTGCTATGAATGATGCCGAGTATCACAGCTATGCAAACTCCAATTTAAACTGCATATTTACTTTACTGAAAAAGTATGATAGTCCAGTATGAAGTAGAGAATTAAAAAAGTTTAGATATTTAGCGGTTTATGTTGATATTTACTTCCAAACATGGTAGGTACTGTACAGATTTTCAAATTTTATGCGCTTTTACTCGGGGAATTGAAGGCGCAAATGAACGGGAACTATGAACTTTTTTATTAAACGTAACCCTACACTAGGAATTTCTCCAGTATCCTGGGTTTCACAAACATGAATTAACACATACACAAACACCCAGACTCGAGACAAACATCTGCGGATCACAATTTTTTTTGTGCCGTGCGGGAATCATACCCGCATCCCGCAGCAGTCCAATCGCTTAGCCACTGCGTCAATCAAGTCTTCGTTGTAATTATTCATATTAGACGTTTACCACCTCAATCTCCCGTGGCCATAATTGTTGCAAAGGATTTGAAACGTTCGGACCAAAAACAGTTAGGTACATAATAGTAATTAGCGATTCCGCGCTCATTGTCAAATTTTAGTAAAGGATTGAGGCAAGTGGGTATCAAAATTTAATTACAAGGTGAAAATAGGTATTACTCCCACTTTTATTAACGTTATACGCGTAAACATTTTTTACGATGTCACGCAATAATTTAAGTCCGATTAATTAGCTTCTGGCCACGTGGTTCGATCAATTGGACTATAACCCAAACAAAAATATCAATTTAATTACTTTCACAAAATACTATTTACCTTTGAACGGTGATATTAAAATGAGCCAGTATATGAATACGAAAAGAGGGACCACTAGAAGATGCTCATTTATCCCCCTGCGATATATTATGAGGATTTTTGTCAGGCTTTATATCTTTATTTACTCAGGCGAAAACCACCGAGCGTCCGTATGCTAGGCTTTACTGAAAATGACAATTCTGCGAAAAACTTTCAACCGTTCAGTTAGTTGCTAATTAAGCTCAATGGATATCACGAGCAGCCAAAATTAAATATAGCCTCAAATATAGGCGCCGAATTAAACACGTGGCTTTTATGTTGCCTATTATGGAACTTGTTTAAGATACTAATTTGAACTATGGCGCACTCAAGTACACAGATCTCATACACAGTATAGCTAAACTATGTCTACCTATAGTACATTTTTTATCACATTGGATCTACTTTTTTTTTACTTGAGGGAAATGGGTTACGCAGTCCCCACCGCTGGGAGGCGACAGGGGTACATATGTGGAACTCTCCCCCATGAACCCAATAAGATCCACAGGGGCATACCCACTAAATACCTCACAAGTTGCCTGCTTTGGCTCATAAGTGATGGGGAGGCGGGATCGCTATAGCATTCTACCGCCAACTCCATCAGCGCTATCCGCCCTGTAAAATGGGGCCGATTTTTTGCGCCCTCCTATGTAGATGTAGAGGGGTACAGGACTTCATTGCAAAGGCCAGTGCAATGCAGAGGTGGGTCTCCTAACCCAGCCTCCGCGGGCCTCTGCTCAGTGAGGGGCCGTCCCTTCACTGACCCATTGGCGCATGGGTGCGCGTCACCAGAGGGAGAGGTGGGCCATATCAGGCACACATGGGCACCACCACCCTACCCGTGGCAGCTTGAGCAGGGGTCGACCGCAGCCTACGCCATACCCTTTTGGGGCACGTTAGCCCCACAGGGTTTGGTGCCGATCGGGTGGTCAGCCTTTCGGCCCACAGCAGCACAGGCTGTGCAGTGAGGATCCCTGGCACACAACTTGGTGCGTGCGGCGATCCTCCTCAGTCGTGCGTAATACGCATCTCTGCGCAATTGATGGGCCTGGGGACTCGGACTTCTTCGGCACCCAGTGCCTCTCGCAGTTTAGGCATGAGGGCATCGGCCATACTGCCGCTGTTCGCCCCCGGCAACTCAAGATTGGATATACCTAATCCAGCATTTGAGGTAAAGTTCAATGTGAGACGAACATTAAACTCGCGTGTTCAAACTTATGAAGATATGGGATATGACGCAAATTCAATATAAGAAATAGGTATTAAGTTTGTTTTACATTTAATGTTTTAAATACCTATATCAATATGCGTTTTACACTCTTTTTTTTGGTAGCATAGTTCTAGCAGTGCGCACGTACTTTTGCCGAAAAGAGAATCTAATTTCTTAGAAAAACGAGAAAAGTTATTGACATTTATTGGAAACAATTCTTAACATCAAACCGCTTCAAGCGGGGGAGCAAATTCGCCGCGAATCGTCTCGCGCGAATTCATACGCGCGTTGGTGAGGTACTGGGCGCTAATACAACGCGTCCACAAGCATCACGCAAATTCAAAATACGCGCAGAGCTGTCTGACCGCTGCCTGAATTTGTCCCCAAATGCTTGATTGCTCGCTAGTTGATACGGTTCTCCTGGACGCAACTTACGTGCGTAATATGCTCCTTCTGGACCTGGCCTTGCCTCGAATTTAAGAAACAATTTCATATCACATTTTATATATTATTTTTTTGAGATTTAGTTTAAGAAAAATGGACGATTGTTTATATAATTATATATATAAACAATAGTCCATTTTTCTATTACATGAGATCTACATATATCACAATTGTGGGTGGACATACTACCACTGAGTGCTGCCTACTCTTTTGCGTATTTTACAGTTTTACACCTTTACCTATCTGCCTGAATACAGTGGTGATGTTATTTTTTTACAATTATAATGTTATGTTATAACTACATGCAGGTTTTTGGGACTTATTTTAAATACTTTTTTTTTACGTCGCCCCAGTCTAGCAATTTCTCCTGTATCCTGGGATTAATATCACATTATAATAAGTGTATACCGGAATATATCACTATATATTCCGGTATACACGATATACGGTTATTCTCAAGTGTGTATTCGGGAATGCCCGACTAGTTTCGAACTCGAACGGAGCCCTTATTCATGAGCTAGTTACGCGGCAGAGTAGCAAGCCGAACTGAATATCACATGCACAAACACCCAGACTTGGGACAAACATCTGCGGATCACACAATTTTTTATGTCGTGCTGAACTGTCGCATTACCCAAAAAGCATTTTAACCGCAATATTGTGGCGACTGACCAATAAGTTCGTGACTGTGAGTAAAGTGCCTGACTTCGTTGGTCTAGTGGTTGCTAAGCGCGACTGCTAAGCATGAAGTCTTGGGTTCTAATCCCAGGTCGGGCAAGGTTTTCCATTCAGTTATTGTCAGTAGCCGCACGGAGTCTAGATTGGTGCCCGACTGATGGCAATAAGCTCGCCCTCTATTACATTAGGACCTATAACATTACTGACGAAATGTGGGTGTACCGTGTACTAGATGTTCACCTCTGCCTACGCCTACGGGAAATACAGGTGTGATGTTATGTTACGCCAAATAAGACTAATGCTTTGACATCTGAGTTCTGTATGTCTGTACACTGCAATTTTCCAGCGGTGCATAACGTATGATATTATAATTCATATTTTTTATTTATTTATTTAATAAGAATAATTGAATTGCCCACCCCCCCCCCCCCCCAGTATCCGATCCAAATAAGTACTGGCTGTTTTATTGAAAATCTTAGTTTTGTATTATCTATAGTCTAAGTGTTATTAGTTGTAGAAGTAAGACTTCTAAAATCAAGAGAGCATTTTATTTAAAAAAAAAAACAATTTCAGTATTATTTTCCTTCGATAAACAATTTAATGTAGTAACTATGTACATTTCGTAAAAAAAACATACATATATACTAAGTATAAGTGTTTTCGTAAATAAAGCTTGGTTTGTTAATCTACGGCTTGTTTAATCGAAGGCAAAAAATATACCTAAATTGAAATATGTTTATAAATAGAACACTTTCTTTCTAGAAAACATTGAACTAGCCTCACGTAGGACAAATATATCCGATTTATTGAATAGTGTGTCGGCCAAAACTTTCAGTAAAATATCTTAACAAACTCGTTGGGTCGGGTCGGCGTGGGTGGGCACAGGGCATTGGACAAGGCCGGACAAAGGGCAACCGCCTCATCTACAAAGCAATGGAGAATAATCATTTATACATTTTACTTAGATTTATACAGGGTTAAATTTTAAACACCGTTATCCTCTTTAGGTCATTGTACTCATTATTATGGCCAACTTTTACTATGGGACCAAACCTGAAATCGAGAAAAAAATCAGATGTGCCCCCTAAATTTATGTTCGCATAACTCGTCAAAATGTAGGGGGAACAGCTGTTTTTTTTATTTTTAGCAAAAGAGTTACACGACTTTTACCTTAAGTGTTTTTATTTGTTTCATTTTATAGTAAATTTCAATTAAAACGGGAGGTGAAAGCAGTGTAAATATCTACCCTATTTAATTAACAGTTCGTGTGATGATAATCACACGAACTGTTAATTAAATCTTATGTAGGTAATAAGCTCGCTGCGTAAAAGTGGGTAAAGCAACATATTTTATCTTCTACAACGTACGATACTAGCTAGTCTTTGATTGCAAATAACTAAGAATCCAATATCTTCCAGTAAAGCCCAGGTCGCACTACGGATCAACCGCCGCGGTTTTTAACCTCGTGACAAAAAAACTTATACAAATGGCCGCGCGGGACAAAACCGCAAGTGCGGCCGCTTGCATTCATTTCCTTGTGTCACAAAATCATGCGATTAAAAACCGCTGCGGTTTAACCGTAGTGCAACTTGAGCCTAAGACAAAACTGATACCGCAAGTAATTTCCAGTTTTTATTGCTGTCTGCCTTACCTACCTGGTAAAAAATAGGCCGTCTACTTTTCCCGTTATCTTCAGACATCTAACAACCCACCTGTCACAAATGGGTCGGCGTATATTGATATGACCGATAGAAAGAATGAAATAAATAATTTAGTCATTTTTTCAGAATATAGTACAATTTATGTGTATATAATTTCATATATTCTAGATAGAGAACAGATCATCATCATCATCAGCCAAAAGACGTCCACTATTGAACATAGGCCTCCCCGTCAGAACAGATACTTGTCCAGAATCAGATTATTTATTATGGAGCATGTCAGTTACATGAAACAGACATTTGGACATTTTATTTAGAAGAATATTTTATTAATCCGTTGTTTTACCCGTTTGGTACAGTGGCTAAGCGATTGGACTGCTGCGCGGGTTGCGGGTTTGATTCCCGCACGGACACAAATTTGTGCGATCCGCAAATATTTGTCCCGAGTCTGGGTGTTTGTGTATGTGTTACATGTTTGGGAAACGCACCCACGATACAGAAAAAAACCAAAATGTTGGTGACGTTTAAAAAAATTTGGTAAGGTAGAGATTCTCCTTCATCAGGACCCATATTTCCCTGCTCATCATTTATGTTCGACGCAGGAGGCCAATCTATTGCTATTCAGAGAACTCATACTAATACGCTAAATAGTATGCAGGTAATTAAAAGTATAAATCCCTAAAAATCAGCTCGTTACGTGCTACCCATACCGCTATCTTACTTTTGACAAAAGTTTATTTTTAGTTTTTGCATTGTTGTGGTTACCATTCTACCGTGATATTTCAAACTATTGGTATCTACGTATATTATGTTGGATAGCCTTCAAACAGGAACGTGCCTTCAGCCAAACTGTTTCGTTAGAATTAGAATGAGAATGAATATATTTTTCCTTCAATCAAAATTGCGCGTTCCGCTTATTTCCGCGAAAACTACCGGCCGTGCTATTCTAAAGACATCTTATGAACTCACTTCTCACACACTAGCCTTCGATCACCAATGTACTAGATTACCGATCAACTGCAACGCTTCAAAAACGGCCCGAGAAATAAGAGCACAAATAATTTTGTGGTCTTTTTTGTAGATATTATGCTTCAATCATAACCACTATTAAGGCGTTAACAGTATCTGCTTTCTCGGCCACTTATTCGATATGATTTTGTTCTTAATCCTTAATCTTGTATATTGTTAATCGAAGGCACAAGTGTTTAGCAAGGTGACGTGCGACATAATGTTAGTGTTTCAGAATAGCATAGCTGATGAAAATGGTGAAAAATAAACTTTACGGCAGATCTATCAATCGTAACATTGAGCTACATTTTGATGTATTGACAAGTTTAATAGAACTGTCAAAAGGTAAGTTTATTCTTGAATGAAAAGTTATCTAGCGATTGAAAAACCGGCCCTGAATCTAGCGAAAGCCGAATTGCTTAATTACTCCGGTGTTCCAAGAAACTCTGCAAGTACCTCTCAACACGTTTCATGAAAATTTCATTACGTGTGTTGTAACTTGCGAGTACCTACTAATTAATTAGAAGGAAATTTATTTTAACAATATCATGGCCCTTTGCGAACCGTGAAAGAAGTTATCTAAAGCCCAATCACAAATCACGATAATTAATGTCGGTCTGTGGGGTTAGGAACGTGAGTCACTTAATACTTTTACCCTCATGCTTATAAGAATGGAATGTGAAGTGGCTTTCGTTGCTGACCGTACAAACAATTAATAAGAGCGCACTTTTTAACTTTTGTCCTTCTACCATACTTTGGTGCGGCAACTTTAAGATTTTCGTTTTTAATTAATGTATTTAGTAGGTATATTATTAATAATAATTGTAAAAAACTTACACATTGAATTTTTTATTGTGAAGAAATTTCCATTAAACACGCGCCTGGTAAGTAGATGAAAATTTTCCAATGTACTGACAAAATGCTTCGTAGAAACAATAATATTATATTACAATTTAAAATTAAGATACGGGAATTAACGGAAACTCATGTTATTAATTTTGGCTTGACGTTTCGACCGGGTTGCAAGAGCCGTGGTCGCTAGCAGACTACTGCTAGCAGTATTATAATCATGCAACACGATTTTATTAGATTGTACCGAAAAAGTGCAATCTACATTACTACACTAACATCATGACGATTAATGTTTCAGTAAAAATGTTGTTACGTACTTTAAATTATTGAATTAGGTAGGTAGTATAATGTTATACTGGTATTTTGTTAATGAAAATGTGATTTATGACAAATGGAAATGCGAGCTTATGTTTTGATGTAGGGTATGTGGTATTTCATTTAACTAATATAATTATATACATATGTCACACAAGTCTTTCATAGAAGGCACTAGCTCACTCAAACCATCGAGCAGGTTGATTTTGCATTATTTATTGGTTTAGTTATGGTTTACTTAGAACACAAACGTACGTTAAAACCGCTAAACCAATTGTGAAGTTCTAGCTTCTGTTTGAAGCTTAAATCATGTAACATCCTTAAGTCGTTTCCACGGTACGACTAGCGCTGCTCTTGTCTCTAGCGTAACGCTAGTCTTGGAGGCCTGATGCGGCTAATATATTATGTAGAGCCAAACAGTTAATTGCTGTGATGTTAATGTATCAATTTTAGAAAAAACTAGCTGCGCCCCACGGTATTACCCGCTACATTTTTGGGGACAAGAAAGCCTATATGTTCATCCAGGGTCTCAGCTACCTCCATACCAAATTTTATCTAAATTGGTCCTGCCGTTTGTGTGTGAAGAGGTGACAAACATACAAACACACTCACAAACTTTCGCCATTATAATATTAGTGTGATTTGAAGTGTGACAAGGAAATGTAAAAAGGTAGGAAGGTACTAACAGCTCTCTCATTTTAATTCATTAAACATCTCTGGCGGTAATTTAATTTGGAATGACTACGTCTTCCTCAAACTTATAACAAACAAAATGCTTTCAGCATTAACTTTCTTCGATGTCTGTATATGAAATAATAATTATTTTTTAGAGACGAAAGACTTCAGAACACGGTTCGTGACCATTTTCTGTAAGTGACTTCAGTTGTCATTTTATTTTGTGTATGGGAAGCAAATTCCATTAAGTAGCGACTCGTATAAAAGCTTCCCGTTCGAAGATGTACTCTTCCATTTCCTATAAAGCTAATGTGTCTCAGGCGGACATAAATAAGAAACAGGCTTCTGAAAAAATCCCATAACTACAGCATAATTTTATTATGTTTGTTTAGTTCGTATGGCGATATCTTTCTTATCGGATAGTTCTAACGAACGTCACTAAGGTTACACAGATAATTTAGAGATTGTATACCTATAATAGTATAATGTATCCTTTATCGATAAGGTAGGTACATCTTTACATAATTATTTACCTTTAAATTATTCTAATCGCATTATAATGTCCGCACTTATTGTAGAAAGAAAGTTTAGGCTTTGCCTATAACCAATGCGGAGATATGTTAGCTCAGTTACTCTATTTCATTAACCGACTTCAAAAAAAGGAGGAGGTTCACAATTCGTCGGGATCTTTTATTTTTATTTTGTATGTATGTTCCCTCATAAGTCAGTCATTTATTATTAATATAACTCATAATATTTTACTGTCCGCGAATAGGCATACGACTGAAAATTTAATCCAATAATACTTTATACTTCGACGACGGTTTTTGTGCCATCTTAAGGCACAGTCATACTGGGACCTCATAAAATTGTAGTACAAGCGACCCATGAGTGAATTTAGGAGCACTTGAATATATGTATATCATCATATACAAAATCACAAGAAGTAGAAGCACTTTAGCCCATTCAACCAAGCTGAACTTTTATTTCCTTTGATTTCAATACGATGTTATTACTCCTCGAAGGAACATCAGTTTTTGTACTACAAACCGTGGTTTTTATCATGTGTTCAACTTTATTTTTTGTAACAAGCTTATTGTTGTATTTTAAATTAACATGATATTTGTATTCTGACATCGCAATCGAAATTTACTGAACCTTACGTCTTGCGCTCAGGCCTATCCTTAAGTATCTTGTGTCTGTAAAAACGGTATTTTTACAGGTATAAGGGAATGACTTGGCCGTGTCATTGGTAACGTACTTATTCACAGAATTAATCAGTCATTTCCAAAATTGCTCGACGAGCCCCTTGTCCATTACTAAATTAGAGACAGTGGGAGCAATGACACGCGATATTGCTAACATCTATTTACAGATCCAGATTTTAGTATTGAGTATTTTAGATTTTACCAACGGCTTAACGTTTCTTCCAAAGCACGGAGGGATCTCGACATGTGAAAATGGTCACCCATCACAAGACTGACCGCAGTGAGCACGGCTTAACCTCGCAGATCGACTGATATGCACGGTAGCTACGAGCCCCTCGGTACAATAAAACAAATAATTACAAATTCAGCGTGAATCTAAAATTATTGACGAAGGCCATTATTTTGAATTTTTTTACCCATTTGACTTAAGTATGTCTCAACCTCCTCCCACCAGGTGGACCGACGATATCGTCAGAGTTGCGGGCAACCGGTGGATGCAAATGGCAAGTTGTCGTTCATTGTGGCGTTCTAAGGAGGAGGCCTTTGTCCGGCAGTGGACGTCTTCCGGTTGATATATCAACTCATTAAAACGTTTGTAGATTAGGTTTAGATTTTGTGAAGCCAAACATGGCATGTACCTACAATGTTAGAAACTTCAAAAACTTGACCAAGTGTCTACGATCTCACTTGGCAAATGCAACATGGAATAGGTATCCTGATTGTATTAGCTGGTTGACTGTTAATGTTTGATACTCATTCTCTGGGCATAATGCTACGGAATCCTTGGCATTGAGTGGCTTATTATTTTTATGTTATTTATATTGTAAGCTTCTAAGTCGAATAATGCTAGAAGCGTAAACAAGCCAAAATAACAATTCACGTTGTGTCAATTGCAACACAGTATTATCTTTCTGCTTCCTTTGTTTAGTTTTTTACGTTGCCAAACAACCAACCTACCGTAAAATGAATATGTGTGCTCCTGAAATTTCTTTTTTATTGTAACCTAAATACACATTCCGCTACATATACCTCTGAGTCCGCTCATTTAAATTGTTTTCTCTTTAACAAAACGTTGTATTGAACTTTTTACTTTACCGGAATAAGTTTACAAAGCGTACCGTAAAACATGCAAATTAATAATAATCTGGGGCAGGAATCATTTAATTCATATACCAACGATTAAAGAAAAAACAGAATTATTTATGACAAAGGTCGGTTAGTAATAAAATTCCTTGCTGGTTTACAGCCTGTAGTAAAGTTAGGGTGTATTTTAAGCGTGCTAAAGCTGAACGTAACATTGACGTCGTTTAGTTTTACGGTAAAATTTAAGATTGTTTGTAAAAGAACCGCGCTGCGTGTCTAAATGCATGCACGATAAAGATCTTTTAGATTATTGATAAGTAATTTTTATTGTACCGTAGACAACTTACTGGTGGCAAACACAAAATCAGTTTTCCTCAGTAATTTGAACTAACACAATCGCACTTCAATATATAATTTTTCTTTAAATATAATGAAAGTTAAGCCACCTTTTCAAGCAAGAAAATATGGTTCTTTCTACTTAAAGCTAGCCCTAGATATTATTCCAGAATGGTTAGCTTTAGAACTTATTATCGTCGTGTCGGTCTACCGTCCCATCGGACTATGAGAGTGAGGGAATAGTGTCTGCGCGCATAATTGTGCACTATAATATCTCCTGCGCAGATGGTTAGTCTCAGCTGAGACAGGCCGCCGTGACCGAAATTTGGTCAGGAGGACATTATTATTACTGCTGCCGAAAGCTCACAGCACAGGCAGAAACTGTGGCGAGGTAGTGTTAGCCCACCAGATCCCATTGTTCCACCATCAGAAAATCTCCCTCCCGGATATAGCCCTGTCCAACCTGGAACTCGCTCAACCGACTCCGGACCCAGGTAGGTGGCAGTAAGGAAAACTTGTCCAGGTGGGGATTGATAAATGATTCTGACCTGAGGTGTGAGTCTGGCATCACCCCACAGACGATGTCACACTTACTGTCATGTCCCATACGTCCTTACACCTGTACAATTCAAGGCCTCATGAACGCTACTGACAATGCAATACTCGTAGGAAATTTCTGCGCCGACAACATTAAATTGCTATCGACTCGATAAGAAGAAGAAGAAAACTTCTGCTTGTTTGTGTGTTTAATACGTGCTATGTTTCTCTTTAGATAATTTCTACCCAAATACAGACAGACATTTAAATTAAATCAATATTTATTACTGTTATTATTAGTACGAAGCCAAGTTGTCCCACTGCAAGGCCTACATTTTCCACATTTTCTCTCAAGGACTTTCTAAAGTTCAGCTCTTTATGAATGAGTCTAATTTATTCAGTAATATCCTTTTGGGTCACGGTAACCGCGTTTAGAGGTTTACAGTGCTTAACACAAAATAATATTTACTATATTACCTATGCTTTAAATCTATTGAGCGGCTCATCGTTTAATTATTTTAAAACATGGTGTCCGCCATAAATTTTCATACCATATCTGCTATTAACACAATAAATCTGCGCTTACTAAGTAGCCGTTTCTGTGACTAATTGATTACAGTTTGGATACAATTTACGTAAATGTTGCTTCATTAACTGCTTACCCTGAAATTATTTTTACAGGCACTTGATGAATTTAGAGGCATACAATAAATTATTGCCTGTTGGGATAGAGGCAATAATTTATTTTAAGACTATTTTGTATAAAAACTACGTGAGACAGGTAAGACATAGCTAAGTTATACATTCCACAAGATTAACGCTTTATGATAATATTTATAACTTTATAATGTCCCCATAAAATAAAATTCTTAACATATAAAAAACGC
The DNA here is from genome assembly GCA_905340225.1 of Abrostola tripartita. NCBI lineage: Eukaryota > Metazoa > Arthropoda > Insecta > Lepidoptera > Noctuidae > Abrostola > Abrostola tripartita. The sequence continues at coordinate 8,287,705 of HG996494.1, forward strand.
TTAAACGACCTAGCAGTCGATGCTTAGTTCTAATTTCGTTTTTTTTTAAGAATGATATCATAGAAGCATTACAAGGAATAACTAGTCGTCCCACAGGTTAATGGTTTCTAGGAAAACGAAAAGTCTGTCTATCGGCTGATAATGTTGAATTGAGTTAATAAGTTCCTTTCCCCTAATGTATAAGAATCGAAAGGCAAGTTTTATTGTAAAGACCTTTCATTACTGAAAATAAGTAGCATTAAACAAAAGGCAGAATACCCATTCTACTTATTCAACGTAAGAAAATAAACATAAGTAGACTACAGAACATCACGTCTGCGCTCAGTTAAGTTACAGGGCCCAATGGGGGGCGATACTATTGACTGGACCAACTGGACTATCAACAGGACACAAATCTGACTCGGTGCTGCTACTGAGATTTTCATGTCATTCCAAGCAGTCAAATGACGTCGATGTTAGTAACTTATTCGAGGAGTGCTTTCACAGCTGGAGCATTCGCCTGTAATGTAAGATTTCAGATTCTATTTTCAGCATTACATTACAATACTGCCTTCCTGACTAACGAGCATTCGCCTGTAATATAACATTAGCTTCGATTTTGAGCTTTTAGTTGATTCCACAATGACAGACTAAGCGGTCGTTGTACCGAGTGCGGCAATATTAATACTTCAATGTTATTTACGAAAAAAAAACACGTCACAAGCGACAAGCCAATTACAAGTGATGCGCATTGATGTTACAAGTTGTATCAAGATATTGTATCATCAAGTTGCGCACTGTAATGCTCAGTTCTCCTTTCTCTCTGATGTGATGCTCGACTCTGCTAAGCGAATGCTCCAGGTGAGGGAGCATCTTAATAAGTAATAAAAATATGACATTGAAAAGGTGACAAAGACACTTATACTGCAAATTAAGAAAATTAGGAAAGCTATTATAGTACCTAATGATGTTTAATTAAAAGGGTGCGAATCAATAATTAAAATCGAGTAACGACGAATTGACGACTTGATTGGCGCAGCGCGCCAACTAGTACTAACCGATTGGACGGCTCCGCTAAGGGTTGTGAGTTCGGTTCCCGCGCGGGATAAAAATTTGTGCGATCCCCAGGTGTTTGTCACGAGTCTGGGTGTTTGTGAAATGCACCCACGATACAGGAGAAAGTCCCAGTGTAGAGCGGTGTTTTTTCTTTTAAATAAAATAACAATTCATTTTATCATTTTGATTACAATCAAATTTTAGTAGGGATTGGCGCAGTGGTTGTATTCACGACCATCAGGTATTATCTGAGTTACAAGTCAATAGGTATCGTTCCCGAAACCAATTTACTTGATTCTTGTGAAGTGTGTTGAAGAGTGTTTGTTTGTTGATCGGGTATTGGGAATTGAAGTGTACCAAGAAGGTACGAGTCTTGAATAAGAATGACTTTGTTAAATAGATTTGTAAGAACGGGATATTTTCTTTATGTAGATAAATTGATTCTAAGAAAGACCGCTTAACTTTAAAATTAATATAAATTATTAAATTTATTATTAAATACCTACATAAGATAATATACCTGCATGTCCTGCAAAGCCCTAAGTTTACAAAACAATACCCAGTTACATAAAAAAGTTTTGATCTACAATAATATATGTGGTAATTTGTTGAAAATCTATTTAACTATGATAATAATTATATTTTGTAACTCTTCCTGACATTTCATAAGTCAATGTGAAACATAGTGGTAACGCTATTTTGCACTATTGTATTTTTTGGTATGTGAGCGCTTCTGTGTAAGTACCCGATCTCTTGTTTACAATGTTTACATAATATAGCAAGTTAACAATGCGGGAAATTCTTGCTTACCACATCGCTAAAATAGTGAACCGTATCGCTTTTCTAATTACGGTAAGGTAGGTATAATACCTCTACTGGGGAGATTCAAAGATACCGTAACTTCAAAGAAATGTTTACGAGCAATATATCCGCTAGACAAAACATACACTTGACATCACTGTACTGTTTGTATCTTTTTTCTTTTAATGCCGCAGGCGTACCTACTCTATGTATTCTGTCGCTTGTAAGTTTTTGGACAGAAATAATCAAATAAAACTGTATACTTACAAACACCTGGTTTTTTATGTAAAGATGGCTTGGCATATAGAAAAGATGGATGAAAGAAGAATGACAAAGCGAATATATGAGGCGAATGTTAGTGGAGTATCGTGCAAGGGAAGACCTCGGCGAACATACTTAGACTACATCGGAGATGTTTTACAAAAGGGTCAAGTGACGAGTATTTACCCTTAACCAACGAGCGTTTATGAGGAATGTGATGGGAGTGAATGAGGCGAAAGAAGTATGCCAGGTTCGCAGCAAATAGAAATCCGTTGTCTCTACCGGCGTACCTTTCTGGAAAACAGCCCCCTTACCATGAACACTTAAAGCAGGACAGTTTCCGTTGTGGAAGTGAGACGCCTCGATAACACTACACATAGCGGCGACTGGCTTCCACATTGTAAACTGTCTTGCTGCAGGAGTTGACGGTGCGCCGTCAAACAGGCGTCAACAGGCGACAGGCGATACGGTGACGATCCGTTTCCGATTTGAAATGTGTGCTATGCCCCTATACAAGGGTCAAGACTAGACACTTGACTTCGCAACAAATACGAGTGTCACTACCAAAATCCGATCTATACCAGAACAAAGGGATGTTGGCTGCGAATTTATTGTTATGAATTTTGAAAAAGAGTTTGGTATTACCATTGTTACTGTAAACACAAAATAAATATGGCAAAAATATACAAAGTTATAAGCATTTCAAATATTGTTAGACTGGCACTATGGATGATGAAATCAATGTCCAGTAGTTGCATAGTACATTTCGCATCGCTTGCGAGAAAAATTAAAAAAAACCGGGTCAAGTAGGACTCACGCATTAAGGGTTCCGTGCAAACTTTAAATTATGTTTACAACAATAACATTGTTCTAACAAAAAGATATTAAACTAAATTCACAGACAAACTTAACTTTGCCGTTGGAAAACTGTTACCCCAATACATTGAAGTAGGTAGCGGTTAGTTTATCAACTGCAAACAAGTCGTCTTATTTTTTACACCTCAAAAAAGGAGTGTTATGTTTTCAAGGTTCATGTATGTATGTATACGTATGTGAGTTTCTTTATTCCACTATAACTTCTGAATGCCTGAACCGATTTTGATATATGGAATGTCGTTAGAATCCTTACACTATCGCGAGTAACATAGGCTATAAAAATGAAACAAAAAAAACATATAATTGAAAAAATTAAAGCAAGTTCCATCGCAGACGGGGGACCGTTCTGTGGAACACTGTCTTATCTTAGAGGTACCCAGACTGCGATGAAACTTGTTTTTCACTTTTTAGTTTGTTTTTTGTCATGGCAGTCGTTGTTTTTAATTATTATTTTTTATGTGATGTAACTACAAAACAGTTTTCAGATTTATTTCTTTACTTGTGCTGTAAGCTAATACTTCTTGCCAAATTTTGTGTTCCTAGGTCAACAGGGTACCCTATAAGTTTTGAAAGTGAAAATTGTAAGAACAATCAACATAATTACTCGTATCTTTTGATTTTAAGAACATAGAAGTTTCATTTTTTGACGGTTTTAATGGACTTGAGTATTTAATATTCATTTCAACTTTATACCTTTACGCGTTCTTAAGAAAAAAGGGTTGACAGACAGATAAGTTATTCTTATTTTTTTATGTGATGTTACTGAAGATTTTCATTTTTCAGGTTTATTTCTTTTTTTGTGCTATTAGACAGTGCTTCTTGCCAAATTTCATGATTCTAGGACAACGAGAAGTAGCCTAGGTTTTGAGTGTGAAAATTGTTAAAATATTTAGCACAATTTCTCGTATCTTTTGATTGCGTTAACTTAGAAGTTTCATATTATCACGGCTTCAAGGAACAGCAGACCCGAGTATTTGATATTAATTTCAACTTAATACCTTCACGTGTTCTTGAAAAATGTTGTTGACAGACAGACAGACGGACAACGGGTGCTCCTATAGGGGTTCCGTTTTTACTTTTTGCGGTATGGAACCCTAAAAACACTGTATATATACTTAATTTATTCATCCATCGGTATTTCGATTATTAAATGCCGATATTTCATTAACACATTTAGGTAGGTATATTTTAATAAAATGTTATAAATCTACCTTCAAAATAATATTTTCACCTCAAAGAGATCACCTTAAACATATACATTATAAAAAGAAACAGTTTGCACATAACTTATGAAAGGAAACGCGGGATAATAAAATTATAAAAACAAGAAATAAATGCCACATCAATAATTTTGAAGAAGGTGATAAAACGTATATCAATAGTCGTTAACGTTGTAAACATAGACATTTATCACTTATAATATAGTTTCTGAAGTTTGAGCAAAGTTTGCAGCGTACCAAAATTTTTGTCGAAGTACAGATAGGTTATTATTTTATAAATAATACAAGAATCATATATCAGGGCCAAGTCGCTTTACGCCCTCGCACATAAATATAAATTATATAGAGGTATGTATAATGAAATTTTCATTCTATTTTAATATGACTGACTATAACTCAAGAGTCAAGGCGATAACGATAACTCAAAGCTGTATACAAAAATAAATCAGGGAACATAAATATAAATCAGTATAAATACGTATTTAGTTACTCATTGCAAATGGTGTTTTGTAATGTAGTACAATAAACCAAAGATAACAGTATGAAAATACACCAGCATTAAAACACCAATTGTTTTAAAATAATGTCTCAAGATATCAAATTGAAGGACACAGTTAATAGACTTTTCCCAAATCCGACGTTATTTTTTATCAAATAAATGTGTTTTCATTTCTTCGAGAAGTGGTCAGTCGAAGGAAACTAATTTTTGTGTTAATTCAATAAAAATAAGACTTAAAATTCTAACCTACCTATTTTTGTAAATAGTTCCACAACTATTTACACCTAATAAACTTTAACTTTTTAACCACATCAACATAATTATTAACTAATGAATTCAAACAATAAAAAGAAAAGTAAATTTAATTTGGAATTGCACTATAAAAAAGTTTTAGTTATACGATAACATCACTTAACTTGTCAAATTGTATACAGAATCTCAGAAAGAAGTCGATTAAAGACACCTTTAGATAGAAAAGTTTAGTTTGAAACAAAATTAATTACCTACAAGTAAATATGCAGTACGAGCAGTGATAGACGAGTGGTATGACCGTTGGACTGCCAAGACAATGGTCGCAAGTTAAAAACCTGGCACGCACCTATGTATTTTTGAATTTATGTACGTAGGTTCGTACTTTAGTTATCAGTTACTAAAAACGGTGAAGGAAAACATCGTGAGGAAAACGGCACACTTGAGAGATTTTTCAACAGTGTGTGAAGCCATGTCAGAAGTCTACAGGCAGTTTAAGCTCTGACACCAGGTTGTTCATTAACCATACGATAAGAAGATGAAGACAATTAAATATAAATGTCTCGCGTGGGGTATATTTGTAATATATTAGGCATTTAAAGCCAGTAACAATTGAATGGAGAACTACATCTATTTTTAAAGTCTGATTTAGAAGGTATTTGTTTAGAGTTCTTAAAATTTTATACATGAAATTAATTATCTTCAAACATATAATAAGTTGTCGTTCTTGCTTTTAAACTATAGAATGCGCTTACAACATTATACCTCGGGCCACAGATTCAGTCCTACAAAACAGTCAGGAAAAGTATTCCTACAAATATGTAAATGTTACGGTAAGTGTGATTAATTGAAAATTAATAATTGTATATCATTATTATTAATTACCAAAACTCGAGGTAAAAGTAAGAAATTTATCACTTTAGTAACTACCGATAAATGTTATCAATTTTTTAAAATTATCTTAGTTTATTTAGTATTTTAGTACTTATAACTATTCACAGATGCGTTGGAGGACGTTTTCAAGCTCTTGGACTGGAACGGGTTCGGCATCAATTTCAATGGCACATACATTATTCATCGTTTTGCCGATGGTATAGTTATCATGGTGAAGTCACTGGAGGAGCTCAATACTATGCTAAGCGACCTCAGTATCGTTTTCCAACAGGTGGGTCTTAAAATGAACATGGACAAGACGAAGATCATGTCTAATGTCCCTGTCGCACCCGTACCGGTTGTCGTTGGGAACGATACTCTCGAGGTTGTCGACCACTACGTCTACCTTAGACAAATTGTTCAGTTATGCAGGTCCAACTTCGACAAAGAGGTCGTCCTAAGAATCCAACTCGGATAGGCAGCGTTCAGGAAACTACGCGACATCTTCTCGTCGAGAATTCCGCAGTATCTGAAGATGAAGGTCTTTAACCAATGTGTATTGTCAGTGATAACGTATGGCTCTGAAACGTGGTCTCTAACATTTGGCCTTTTGGAGAGGCTCAAAGTCACTCAACGAGCTTACTCTAGCTATGCTTGGAGTTTCTTTGTGCAACAGGATCCAGAATACAAAAATTCGCCAAAGAACTAGAGCCACCGACATAGGTGGAAGATGAACTATGCAAGTTGAAAAGGCAATGGGCCACATCGCTTGAAGAACTGATAACCGATTTAATGTTGATTTTACGGAGTCTATGATTGTGTCATTTTTATTTTATCTACTCTTGTTTGATTTAACAAAAACCAAAGAACAAACGATTTTGCATGTAAGTTTATTAACCGACTTCAAAAAAAAGGAGGAGGTTCTCAATACGTCGGGATCTTTTTTAACCAACTTCAAAAAAAAGGAGGAGGTTCTCAATTGGTCGGGATCTTTTTTTTTTATGTATGTGCCCTCATAACTCAGTCATTTATGAACCGAATAGATTTTTTTTTTCATATTTTCCGATTGGTCCCCTAGAAATTTTGTCATTACCTGATGGTGAACTTCGAAGATATGGAACGGAACTCCTTATAGGGTCACAGCAAAAAGCCCGTATCTTGATGATATGATAATGATATTGCTTAAGTAGTAGTCGATAACTGGCCACTAACAAGGTCTTCCTTGTTATTGTTAGTGGTTAGTTATAGACTACTACTCCCCCGAGGGAGTAGGGGTGCGTTGACCTCCCTCCTATCACTTTCCTGGATTAAATATATCGTGTGAGGTATCGTTTAAAAGGGAAAGAATTTCAAATACTAGTCTCACAAAAGTCTGGGGCGGATGAATTTCATACACCACTAAAAATCGTGAAATATTTTTATTAAATAAATAAAAAAAAATATAAAATTTAAACCTCCTTCAAAAAACTCAAAAGTGAATAATAATATTTTATCACATCACTTCACATAAGCGAAGTGGAAGTCGGCGCCAAATCCTATGTGTTCGCTTAGTTTATAGTTTTAGCTTTGAAACTATGAACCACGCACTTATGGCAGGATTCTCATAAGTACTATTTTTCTGAATCGCTTAATGGATGTTGGGATTTGGCGCCGACTTCCACTTCGCTTATGTAAAATGATGTGATGAAATATTATTTTTCACTTTTGAGGTTTTTGAAGGAGGTTTTAATATTTTTTTTGTTGTGTAGTTGATAAATAACTACTGGACAAATATCTTCGAGTCTTAATATTTTAATTCATTACTTTTACCAACGATAGTAGCGAATTATTAATAATAACTGGTAAAAGTGATGAATTTCGATTTTATATTCAAATGAGATGTTTCATTTATGTATGGGACTCCGGCCATAACATGTACCTATAAGCAAAGTTGGGAAACTAACCGCTGAATAGAGTTAAGTAGGTTTTTTTCATAACATCTACAAATAATAAATATAAAAAAGTTTGACGTTTGTCATGAGTTATGAATGGTTGAAGAGATGACATTTACATAACCTAAAAATATTTGATATTTATCAGAACTTAGTTCAGTTCAGAAGTACACTTCAGGAAAGTAGTTTTTTTTAGCGATGAAAACGTTACCCTTGCTAGTAATTAGTCAAAATTATGTATAAGAGAATGATTTAACAATTGTGAATAGTACAAGAACACATACCTTTTATATTTATCGTCTACGTGATAAGGTGATATTGTGTTTTGATGTGACATAATTACAGAACGAAAGAAGATTATGCAAAATATGAGACGCCATGTTGAATACTATGGCATTAATTGAAAAACTATTACTTTTCCTGCAAAACAAATCAAGCCTAAATTCACGAAATAATATTTGTCTTCAATTCGTGGTATTTTTTCCTGTTTTTCGATAAATATTCAAGAGATGGCCGAAAATGAAACATCTCCTTTACCAAATCATGAGGTAATTATTAATAATGTTAGAAAATTATTAATTATTTTCAATTAATCACATTTATCTACTGTAACATAAATATTAAATCAAGTTGCATGGCTTAAAGTTTTCTTGTAATCATATTTTGTACTCATTTGTACGGGTCAAATAAACATACCTAATATAATAATAATAAAATAAATTAGAAATTACAGATCAGTAAGAAGAATTCTTTAAAACAAACAAGATATTCTATTTGTATTCTTACGATATTCATTTGCGCTTGGCCGTTCAATTTAAACAAAGTCTTGACATTTCCAATGAATCTGTCTACTAGGTGAGACGTAGTAATTTTATTTTAAATACAACTAAGCCAACCCAGTTATGCAGATCAAATGACCGAACTGCTCTCCACCATGTAAAAATAGATATATGTTAGAAATGTTGTATTTCAGAAGGCAATATTAAAAAAAAATCTGATGAGGAAACAGTCAGTGTAGACTGAAACTTTTGATTTTTAAATCTAAGTTTAGTTAACTTTAAAATTGTTAACCCAGAATACACTTCTTTCCTGTTTATCAATTTCATAGAACCCATTAATTGAACCGTTGAAACCTTAAATTATCTAGATAGAGTATCACGCTATTAATTAATCTAGGTATGTATTAATTACTAAACTTTAATACTTTTACAATTATTATGTATGTATATATTATAATAGTCCTCCTTGTCAATTTCGACAACGGCGACCCCTGAAATTACCTACCTTCTTTGATGAGCCCTAATGTGGCTCGCTAGACAATAAATTATGTATGTATAGAAATTCTGGAAAGTGAAGTGATTTTTTTTCTTTTTTGAGTTTTTTGAAGGTTTTTATTTTTTTTATTAAAATTTTTTATTTAACGATTTTTAGTGGTGTCTAGGATTCATCCGCCCCAGACGTTTGTAAGACTAGTAGGTGGTAGGACCCGTCCTCCGATCAACGCACCTCCACCCCCTCTTCCTTGTTATTGGTCAGTCATCGAATATACTTAAGCAATATCACTTGTTACGACAGTTCTGCTATGATCCTATTAGTAGTTCGATATCTCCGAAGTTCATTATCAGGTCATGACAAAATTTCTAGGGGACCAATAGGTAGGTATACCCTTTCATATGAAAAAAAAATCAATTCGGTTCATAAATGACTAAGTTATGAGGGAACACATAAAAAAAGATCCTGACGAATTGAGAATCCCTTACTTCTACTTCTACTTTACCCTTACTTCTACTTTTACTTCTACTTTCTACCTTAAGAAAATTATGCCTTACATACGTTTCCGGAACTGAAATATTCTACTATAAACAATGTGTGCATAGTAATTTAATTATCATCGTTTTGATATTCTACGAAATATAGTTAACACCGGTAGGGAGGAAATGTGTTAAACGGGGCAGAACATTTTCGGGAGTGAAAAATTCCATTGAATATGAATAATTATGCGACTAAAACGATGAGCGTGAGCGTAACTCAAACACAAAGTTTTGTGTTGTAATTTTGGCCTAAGTCTGTTCACTAGTAGGTTAGGTAGGTTTCGTCACAGTTCGGATAAGGGCTAAATTTGAAACTCCAGTGCAGATTTACATGAAATATAGCATCCCAAAGTTAAAGTAAACAGTGATGACGCCAATGTGCCTGATAAATAACAACAGGCTCGCCTTCTATTAGGTTCGTGTGACTTATGGTGATCTGTAAAATGCGGGGTACAGATTCCTCATAAAAAAGTATAGCTCTGGCTTATGTATTCGGCGCGTTTTTTTAATGTATTTTCACCGATTACTCCGTCGTTTCCTGGCCCGAATAAAAAGAATATTTTTTTACTATTTAGAAACATTATTATATTAATGTAAATAAATTATTCCTTTAAGTACATAAACAAACTTGAAGTCATAGGTAACAAAATAGTTTTAGAAAAGCTATTTAAACTAAATACTGTAAGAAGCTTATTTACTTAATTATAATTAACAAACAAAATACAAACAAAAATTTCATTGTTATACTTATTAAAAAAAATACGTTTAATATGCACTGTAATATGAGGAATATTGAACACAACGCTAGGCCGCCAACGCCACGGTGAGTGAGCTCTCACCTACTTAACGTCATTGACTTAACCCGTTGAACTGCCGTGCCGGGCTGAAAACAGTTAAGTATATTTAAAATTGGACAACTATTGAAATTTTTTTTGCACTGGGCTATTTTAGTACTCGAACGACAGTAGAGCTTCAGGTGGCGATTGTCGATTCCTCAGAAAATATTAAATGACAAACTAAAAATGTTAAATACTGTATTTCAAGTTCAAATATAAAAACAAAATCGAGCAATGATGTACAAAAACAAGCTAGTACATTTTAGAGAATACTAGCAAACATAACCGTCGTCTCTAACAAGATATAGCTAAAAAGAGCTTTATTTGGTGGTTATAGCTAAATTGGAATTTTGATATTGACAGGGCGACCATTTTTGAAAGAGATATTACATCGTATTTTGACTATGATTTCTTTGAAGTATCCTAATCCTAAGCTACGCTTGAAAAACATCATATTGGAAGGAACAAGGTAGGTGAGCGATACTTGATCTTTACAATACAGTAGTTCATTTCACTGATTCTACGAGTATTACTTCCTAGCAACGAATCATTTTTGTACACAACAAAGCGGTGTATGTTAGAGGCCGGTCCTTATCTTGGCGGTTCGTGAACAATATTGCCAACAATAAATTTTCTACCCTTGGATGTTCCCTTTTATTCGGAGTATACAACTTCAGACCAAAAATATATGGTGACACGATAAGATCAACGACATTTAATCTTTATTGCTTAAAAATAGCGAAGTCTTTACCTTGAAAGACTTATCTTGAAAAGTAGAGGAAATTAAAAAAAAACCAATACGAACGCATATCGGGTTCGCTCGTGGCTACAAGTTAATGGCGGGTCCTCTCGAATTACGGTGCAAAAAAGAAACACTGCTTCGGTCAAGATTGCTTGATATATAATCTTTGAAGCTCGTATGTAGAATTAAGTGTTTGTATAAAATGTATAAGGATCATTTGTGGTCATACAATTTTTTCCCTAAATAACATTCAAGGTAAGCGATGTTTAAAGTAATATAAGTTATGTAACAATAGAGCATGTTCTATCTCTAAGCAGTAGCAGCACAGTAGGCAAGCGTGATAGTTTTCTCATTATGGTTCAATTCAATTCGTATTCAGTTCAATTATGATATAAAGCTTAGTTAACAGGCGGTTCTTTGAAATAATTACTAATGTAGTAGGATTGGTTATAAATATAATTGAAATACGGCTATAATTTACGCATACAATGGGGAATCGTCAAAAACAGATTACAGTCAACGAGGATTGTGTTAACTTGAAGAAGCGAATATCAAATCCGGTATTGGCACCTATGTATGTACATAACTGGGTATTTTCATATATAATAGGTTGTTGTTTTTGCTAACCTTTACTTTAATGCAATTAAAGCTTTTGCTACAACATTCTACAAGCGGTTTAATTACTTATTATAACGTAATACAACGTTGAAAGTTAAGATAGTCTTTTGTTAAGTAGTCTTGTATCTATGACAAAGTTTTTCAGTGACTGTTGCCAAGTTCAGCAATTTAGATATTTATCTACGCCATACAATTGCATCACGTAGAACTTTTTCACTATCACAACTTTCAATAAACATAGAACTTTTGGTTGATTTCATTAACGATATAATTACAAAAACCTACTACATATATTCGTAGTGGTAAAGCTATATCGCCAATTATATCGAATGTCGAGACGGGTACCAATTTGCAAATGATCGTTCTAACATAATTATTATGCTATATACAGGGTGTCCCAAAACTCAACGTCAAGCCGAAACGGGGTGACAGGATTGATCATAACCATCACGAGAAAAATCTGAAAAAAAATCTATCCCATGCAGTTTGAAAATTATGGGCATTTTAAGAAAAACCTAGAAATTTGATCAAACTGTACCATTTTTCGGTTATTGTGGTTATTATTTTTTATTTTTGTTCATTTGAACTTTAGAAACGTAATCCTAAATAACATTTCTAGAATCCCAATAAAAAATAATGACACAATTGCCTTAAGTTCCCGAGAATTGAGACTATTTGTTAAACTACGAATTTAAAATTTTCAAGATTCGTCGACTTTGACAGGCCCTCCTATAAAAAAAATGTACTAGAGTGCCTTGGCAAGTAGCATTAAAAGTTGGCGCATTTAATCAGAATTCTAAAATGGTACAATACTTGTTAGTTCCATACAATAGAAAAGAGTAAAAAAATTAAAACCTCAAGTAACCCGATTTTTGCTATCAGATTTTACTCAGTTAAAATGTTTTTAATTCGCACAAGCTCTAGGTAGGTTCTTAATTTTAAGGCAAAATGATGAGAGAGATGGATAATGGGTATGTTTGCCATGAGTGAGCGAGACAGATAGTGACGCCACGCATTGAGACGGAGATGCGTCGTTTAAACGAGTGCGAATGAAACAGATAGATGCTATGGCATCTATCTGTTTCATTCGCACTAGTTTCAGCCAAGCAAATGGCTACGCTACCAGTCCGACACCAACCAGTTAGTACGTTTCGCTCATTCGTCTACTGCGCACGTTCGTATTCGCTTGTGTTGATTTAGTACTGACAACTTTGGCTTCTCTTTTTGGACTTGAATCTTTGTGAATTGGACTTGTTGATAACATACCGGCAACTTTGGCTTCTCTCTGGACTTTTGTGTTGGCATCCTTTTTATCTACCATGCCTACGCGCTACACTTCACAAGAATATGCGAACATGCACCTCATTTATGGGGAATGCAGATGCAACGCAAGTGCTGCCGCTAGACTTTATCGTGAAAGATATCCAAATTTAGAGCGCTACCCGGATCACCGCGTGTTTGTTAATGTGCACCGTTCACTCACAGAGGGCGGCCATTTCCCGAATCAAATACAGGCTGGAGGTAGACCTGTGTTTCCTTTCCAGGAAGAAGTATTGCAAGAGGTCGCACGTGACCGAAGTATTTCCGTACGTGGAATTGAAGAAAGAACGGGAATACCGAAAAGCACTGCTCATCGTATTTTACAAAGAGCCGAAATGCATCCGTTTAACGTACAACGAGTTCAAAGTCTTCTACCTCGAGATTATCAGGAAAGGATTTCTTTTTGTAGAACAATGCTACAGAGGCATAATGAGAATCCCCAATTCATCCAAAAAATTCTCTGGTCAGATGAATCGACATTTAAAAAAGATGCTTACATGAACTTGCACAATTATCACGAGTGGCATGTGGAGAATCCACATTTAATGCGAGAAGGTAGATCCCAGTATCGTTTTAAAGTAAACCTGTGGACCGGAATTTTAAACGGTAAAATTATTGGGCCTATTGAACTGCCTGAGAACTTGAATGGAACTAATTACCTACATTTTTTAAGAGAAGATTTACCAACCCTGTTAGAGGACGTACCACTAGCAGATCTTCGCGACATGTGGTTTCAACAAGATGGCTGCCCAGCGCATTTCGCAGTGCAAGTAAGAGATTTCCTTGACCAGGAATATCCGGGAAGGTGGATTGGACGTTCGGGCACTATCTCGTGGCCCGCCCGTTCACCAGATTTAAATCCCCTGGATTTTTTCTATTGGGGAGTTGTCAAAGAAAAAGTTTACTCAAAGCCCATTGAGAACGTAGCCGACCTGCGTGAACGCATTTCTCAAGCAGCTGAGGCGATCAACTCTCGAAGATATGCCAGACTAATAAGTAGATCTTTTATAAGAAGATGTAGGGCTTGTATTGAGGCTGATGGTAAACAATTTGAACATTTATTGTAATAAAAAACGTTATTTCTCTATCATCTGACTTTTATTCCAACAAACCTAATTATTTTACTAATTTTACTAACTTTTTTTCACTTTGGTAAAAGTGGCGTCACTATCTGTCTCGCTCACTCATGGCGAACATACCCATTATCCATCTCTCTCATCATTTTGTCTTAAAATTAAGAACCTACCTAGAGCTTGTGTGAATTAAAAACATTTTAACTGAGTAAAATGAGATAGCAAAAATCGGGTTACTTGAGGTTTTAATTTTTTTACTCTTTTCTATTGTATGGAACTAACAAGTATTGTACCATTTTAGAATTCTGATTAAATGCGCCAACTTTTAATGCCACTTGCCAAGGCACTCTAGTACATTTTTTTTATAGGAGGGCCTGTCAAAGTCGACGAATCTTGAAAATTTTAAATTCGTAGTTTAACAAATAGTCTCAATTCTCGGGAACTTAAGGCAATTGTGTCATTATTTTTTATTGGGATTCTAGAAATGTTATTTAGGATTACGTTTCCAAAGTTCAAATGAACAAAAATAAAAAAGAATAACCACAATAACCGAAAAATGGTACAGTTTGATCAAATTTCTAGGTTTTTCTTAAAATGCCCATAATTTTTAAACTGCATGGGATAGATTTTTTTTCAGATTTTTCTCGTGATGGTTATGATCAATCCTGTCACCCCGTTTCGGCTTGACGTTGAGTTTTGGGACACCCTGTATATATATACATATATAAATTTAACGTTTTCAAAAACGTTACTTAAGTAACTATCATAATTATATTTTATACACTAACTAATTATGTACTTTACTGACATACCTACATCAAAAAAACCAAGGTACCGTAAATAACGTCTCCTAACATAAAATACATCCGAATGCCTGTGACTGGCAGGTAAGTACTTATATACGTTTGGCGAAAGTGGCGAAACCCGTGATTTATGTTGCGTCAAATTTTCTATTTGAAGGGAAATAAATCACACCGTTGTTACTTAATTTAATTTCTTTGTTGGGCAACATTCAAGTATAACTCAAGAACAAGCTTAAAGTGATTCGACTATGACTAAGTACAATAATTCATGAACAAAATCTTCGTAGATATGCGCGTTTCTCTTTTCTCCTTTGAGCTCACATTGGACCAACGCAAGTTTATTCATTGCATTTGAGTACCTACTATATATCTAGTATCTTACGAGTGGTGTCTGGCAATCTCATCAAGTGCTGCGCCTGGCTACGATGTACTGTGACGTTGTAGGGGCATAAATAAAAACAAACCCACCGCGGCATCACGGTCCTATGGCTTTTCGTTTTAATAAGTCCCTAAAGGAAAGATAAATTGGGTACGTTTTTCAAGACTAAACAAATAAAATATCCTTCCGAAAAAGCTTACTAATTTATGTCTTACAATTGGTTCCATTGAATGTATTTATTTAATACTAAGTATGATATTTTAAATGTTGAAAAGCTTTAGACCTACTATAACTTCCTTTATCGCACTTACATAATTATAACAAAATATTGATGGCGAAGATATGTAAAAGAGAGTCTAATTAACGAATTGGGGTCTACAAATTGCGCCTTTTATTTTATCTGAACGGTTATTGCGGAAGTAATTATTCTTCATTTCCGTAAACACCGAAGATTTCCATAGCTCTGACACTGAAAAAGATCATCCTTCAGAGTTTAGTGGTACATAGGTAGATTAATCTTTCATGAAATGCCTTTGAAAACATTTAGACGCTTTTAGAGTTTAACTCTTAATAAAGTTTACCAATTTCTTTGTTATTGCGAATCTCTATTAACCTTAAGCCAACGGAACTGCCACTGCTCTACACCTAGCCTTGAGCCACTGCTCTACACTAGTGATTCCGGTCGGTTAGTTATAAACGTCAAACAGACTTGCAAACCTAACAGTCAACCTCCAACAAAATAAAGGAATGACGAAACACAGCAATGTTCCTGCCTGATACAATGCACTAGACTAGAACTAAAGTTATTCATTGATCTAACGATATTTATGTAATCAACAAAGTAACGCTTGCGAGTCTGCCACCGTACAATGCTTGTGTTTCAGTAGAGCTATTTTCGTGTTAAATATTTGGCGAGTTTTAAATTGATCTCTCCATTGATCATACACATATTTTCATAGATTTTACGATAAACGAAGGTGAGGGCAAACAAAGCCGAATTGCCTTCATGCAAATTTGTTTAGATGGTTATCATAAATCTTATTTGTTTAGTTCTTATTGTATTAAAACTCCATTAGGTAATTTATAGAACAACTGGATTTGAGGGAAAAGCCTTATAAATTATAGTTTGCCCACACCTTTCTGCAGATACTTTGTTATAATATATTTATAGCTAGGTTTGATGCTGCACTCGTGTTTGTTAGTAATATCATATTTAATTTCGCCTCATTTAAAAAACATAGTATTCGAAAATTGAACTTCAGAATTAAAATATAATGCTTATTTAAAACAAAAAATGTACGTATGCTAACTAATTGCTAATATACGTATTAAAATCCGTTTACTTATTAATATAAAAACTAGGTCAGGGACACGCACTTTGTTTGACAGTTCAACTATTATGAACCAACATTGTGGTAACCACAACAATTGAATGTACTGTTTTAAAGCACAAAAATGTGGTTACCACATATCTTACGTCTGATTTTTACGACAGAAATAGCAGATGCGTTTCTGTTACAGTCAAATCGATGTGAGATAACTTTACTATTAACATGTACCGAAAACCTACTATTTACTCGTATGTACATTCGAGTAAATACGTGTATGTTGGTAGTTCATTTATGGCTGTACAGTGTACGGCTGTTTTATACGAGACGTTTAGGTTTATTTCCGAAGATAAATCTTTATTAGAAAGTACTAAAAACAGACCATACCAAATACCCTGAGTAGGTTTGGAGATCAACTTGATATATATATCGACTCGTATACAGTGTTTTCATAGATTTGAAAATGTGTGGGGCCTTGAATAATCATGTATTTTTATTTCATCAAGCTGTTTATACGCACACAATAACACGAGTATTTCGATTCGTAATCAAATCATGAACAAGCTTTATTATTTTTAATGATTGGCACTTAGACGGGCTTTTCCGGCCATCTTCTCTGTATTTTCAGTGAATTCTTATTTATCCCTCAATACCAGACCTGTTAGCAAATAGTCTATTTAAATACAACTCTAAACAATTTTTATCCGCCATGTGCATATCCATCTTCAAATACTTAATTATAAAACGAATTTATTTGCTTTCTATAAATATAAAATGATGAATCTAGATTTTTTCCAATTATAATACCGTGCCCTCGGCTCCATTTGAGTTTTTCATCCATTATTTAATTACGAAGAATATTCCATCACGGCAGTAGAGTAGTTGTGGAGCGTTAATTGAATACACACACACTCAAAGTAATTAAACTTTTAACATGTAAATAAAAATTCGTACGTATGTAAAGGCTTTGTTTTATGCTAGTATAAATTACTTTT
This sequence comes from Abrostola tripartita, assembly GCA_905340225.1. Taxonomy (NCBI): domain Eukaryota; kingdom Metazoa; phylum Arthropoda; class Insecta; order Lepidoptera; family Noctuidae; genus Abrostola; species Abrostola tripartita. Next base: position 8,305,355 of record HG996494.1, read on the forward strand.
ATGAATGTTTTTCAAAATCTATCTATACTTATAATAAAACTGTAGAGAGGTCAATTCTGTACATTGAATATATATTCAAAATTATTATTGGAGGATAACTGGTGATCGATACTGATGCCAAAAATGCAATTAGTAAATTTTTTGTCGGTCTGTCTGTCTGTCTGTCTGTCTGTCTGTCTGTATGTGCACGCATGGGTCAAAAACTACTGAAGGGATTTTAACCAAACTTGGTACGATTGTAGTCCATACGCCTGGGCAGGTTATAGGCTATATAACATAACGCTAAAACACATAGGAGCTGAGCAGTAACGATAAATTTGAAGCAAGTCGGATGAAAATGCGCTTTCGAGCTCTTATCCTCGCATACGTCGATCATACACCAAAAGTATGTATTACAAAAATGATGGTCTCTAAAAGATCTACAAAAAAGTCCTTAATAGTATATATCTATCTTTTATGAATTAGCCACAATAACGTGTTTAATCATTAGGCACTTCTTCAAGTGTATTAATAAAATATATAAATATATTGTATTTCACATAGATATATCGTTATCAAACTCAAATATTCAAAAAGTACACTTTAATATCTATTTTATAAAAAAAAAAAAAATCGGTATATAAGATATAGATGAAATAAAACTTCCAAATCTCGCCGCGCCAGTATGGGTACGGCGCGGCGGTATAAATGGTTTTTCTTTTTTAAAATTGAATGTACAGACACGGGTCGTTTACGATTTTATTATATGTATAGATATAGATTTTTTCTTATTACCTCATAGACAATTGTAATTCTCGCAGCAAGTAACACATACGGTTCTCCGGAACTTATTTCTGTCAAAGTAATTTAACGACTTCTAGCTCAAAGGCATCCTTCAGCTGTAACATCATTGAGGCGGACATTCTAGCAGCAAGATAGATTTTCTATCCTGTGTATAACGATTTCGGTTGAGTGTACAGCCTTATGCTTCGCCATGACCATCAACATCAACCATTACCATTGACTCACGCAGTCTTAAAGATGCCTTTAATCTTACGAATACTTAGCTGCTTCTTACACGCACACACAATCGTACGACGCTTACTCTTAGGTCACGAGTTCTCTATAAATTTTGTCTGTTGAGATACTGATACATTGGGATCTACACCAAACCTAGCGAAATTGTGGGAGTAGGTACAATATGTGCACCTCTGCCTACGCCTTCGCGGAATACAAGCGTGTCGTTGTCGTATGTTTTATAACAATATTTTTTATAAGAGTCAACTGCAATGATTCCCTATTTTAACTTAATTACGAATAAACCGACACACAGACAAAATATCCAAAATAATAGAAATGGGTTGTATTGTATAGGTTTCTAAAACGTCGCCCCACACTAGGAATTTCTCCTGTATTGTGGGTGCGTTTCACAAACTTGAAATTTCACTTACACAAACACCCAGACTCGGGACAAACATCTAGGGATCACACTTTTTTTGCGGGAATCGAACCCACAACCAATCTCTTAGCCACTGCGCCAATCAGGTCGTCACGGTTGTCTTTTATCCTTGGTATTTTTTTTTCTACAGTAGTTTCAATGTACGTACTCTCAGAAGACTCTCAGAGTACTCAGAAACGCACAAAACGGATTTATTTATGTTCTCTTCTTCAGTTATACATTATTTTCAATAGACTTTCTGTAACTTCCGTAATTAACGTTCAATTTTTGCGGTTTTTTTTAAATACCGTAAAGTATTTTTAGTTAAATAAGTGGTTTAAAGATTTTTAACCTACTTAAAAAAGCCTGCCTGGTAGTATTTTTTTCTGTTAAAAGTTCAATTTACTACTGGTGTTTTATCCGAAATACACGCGGACGAAGTCGCGGGCAACAGCTATACATGTAATAAAATAGTACGGCATGGCGTAAAAACTACTAAATCGAATTCGCTCAATCTTAGCTAATGCTAATATATTAAAAACAATTTAAAAATACTTTTGCTGTTTCCGAATTTCCACGCGGACGGAGTCGCGGGCACATCTAGTATATAATAATAATCATCATTCATTAATTTATCATCACTAAGAACATAATATAGTTTATCGTATTATAAACAATGTTAGTAAATAAACAAAGCCATAGTTTGAAACAAGAATTATAAAAACAGTAAGAATAGCGTCAGGCATTCTTTTAACAATAATTTATTTCACTAAAGTAAGCGTTCGTTTTCTTGCAAGTTCTTAAAAGTACTATTAAAAAAGAAGTGATTTCTGCAAAGTGTCGTTATTAGAAATTGCTATAGGTACAAGGTATATTTTGTTCCCTAAATACAAGGGATAGCAAGTGTAGTGTAAAACACGTAGGTACCTTATTCGGAGTTTAACATTTATGGTTTTGAAGGGTTATGTTGTTATGACAAACAAACTATTTTGGTACTGTCACCACGCACTTGCGTACAGACACATGAGTTAGTAAAGAAGGAAGTCCAGATTCACAAGACGTGCCGTGTTACACCCGTTGCTCTGAGTTATATAAAAGATTTTCAAACTATCTTAATGCCGCGAAATATAAAGTGACATTACCGTAACATTGATACCAAAGCTGTGACCAAAGATAAAAATAGAACCCCTTGTAGCAATTTCTAATAACAAAATACCAGTTATTACTCTGTATTTTAGACTCATCTTTCGTAGCACTTACCAATTAATATGAAATAAAATAACTGAAGTTTGAAGAACTAAACTTTAACCCCTGAGTTTGATGGCGTAACATCTCGGATTCAATTTATCTTAGACGTAATCAAACAGGAACATGTGCCATGATAATTAAATAAATTACGTATCAAATTATGTTTTCACAAGAAAAAATCTATTGCAAGAAACGATTCGACAGTAAATAACTATATTGATAGGCTAGTACCTATTTTCTGAAACTGTATTATTGATAACATCGTCTAATCAAGCAAAGTAATAGTCTGCCTAGTTTTCGTGTGTCCACGAAACATACCTACCTATGTGTACGATGAGCTCACCTTGAGCTGACAGCTGTGCTACAAATTGCTGACTACATCGTTTATTTAGCAAACTACACAAAGATACGATAGATGAAGAAAATTTGCTTGATTTACAACAGTCCAAATAAATGTCACCATTTTACAAACCTATCACCATTCACTAGCATTTAAGATGTCGTGACGAGTTATGTTATTTGTTTTCTTCATCGTAAGTATACCTAACAATTTTTTTTAATACATCGACATCTATACATCGAAGGACGAATGACGATGACATTCGGGGATCGCGCTAGCAAAGTAATCGCACTCGCTAGATATACTAGTATACTTACTACTTTATACAACCGCCCCGAGTTGAGCAGTGAGGCGCCGCCGCCGCGGCCCACCAGGCATACCGCCTGGTTGGAAGACCTTCCCTATTCGTTGGAGGAACTTCACATCCCTTCCTCCACACGCAAATTACCTCAGAAATATTATAGGTTTTAAACCTATAATATTTCAAAAATATATTGAGAATTGAAGTCTGCCATATTTTACGGTAAACATAGCATAGTTTGGATCTAAATTTTAGCCAAGTAATAAAAAAACGTATTTTACGTTTACGTGGTTATTATAAATAATGTTACCCAATTTGTTCCAAAGGTAGTGGCTAATATCTGTCGAATTCTCGAAAGCAATTCATGGCTTATAAATTATTCATTTGTAATTTATACAATGTATCTGAAGTCGCAAACTGTTGGCAAGGAAACGAGATAAATTCTATACTTTAGGTTAATCATGATTACATGAGTGTTTGTTTGTAAGTCCTTTTAATTAATATTCATTCTTTTATGAATGGTGAATGACAGAATACAGAATATGGTACGTTCTGGATGAGGGACATTAAATCCCACAACACAAGATAATATCCAAGTGTGGGGTTCAGTGCTAACTGAAATGTGTGTTCATTTAAACATGATTTTTAAAATGAATTATGAAATTGAATCATATAGTAGTCGCTAAGCGCAACTGGCTTATCTTAGGAAACGTAAGATATTTTCGATGAAAGAGTTTCATGCAGTTTCCTATATAATCTATATAATATACATGTTTGCACTAGATAATATATTTATGAGGTAGTTTAACTAAATCATTGCATATGTGCTATAGAATCGAAAGTACTTTGACCTAAAATATATAACTAAGTAATGAAAACTTTAGAAATTTTCATGCGACTCTTGAGACGTTGTTCATGAATAGGTAATGAACTATCTTCGAAATTTTAATTTACAAACTTTTGGCTGTTGAATAACAAACCAATGAACCAGTGCATATTCGTGGCCGCTAAAGGAGCAGTCTGTGCTTTAGTTGTGTGGAGCTCGCTTAAAGCCAGTGTAAACCAGCGGACGGAACGACAAAGGATTACATTACATGACAATACGATTCACGTCTCTAGGTATTACCCGGGCTGGACTGGCCAATAGTTCAGAGGTAAATGTATATAGTACCTACTACCTACTACACCCAGTAACTTACGTTATAGGCCTGTCTATTGCCATTAACCGGACACAAAACTAAAGTTCTTCTTGCTACTTTAAATTACGCAATAGAAAAAACCTAATAACACTTTGTCCGACCCGGGAATCGACCCAAGACCTCATGCTCAGTAGTGGCGCATTGCGACCACTAAACCAACGGAGCAGTTATTTTTTATGTAGTATTGTAACATTACTTATAATTTTATATAATATGGTATCCCATGCCATTGCTCGCCGGACTTCAAAGTATCACAGCGCAATTTTTTTGATCTCATCGTTATTTTGATCAGTCTGCGAGTAATTGAAATATACACTAAATTGATTGGAAAAGTATGATAAAATTCACTACCGTCCCGATTGCGCTGACTCTTAATGATCATTAATCCATCTCGGTCACGGCCAAAACAATAGCAATATAATAAGTAATACAATACAAGTTGATGAATAGCTACAACAAATAAATCAAGAGCTAAGAAAAGGATCATAGTAGGCAAATATTTGTGTCTCAAAACGTCTTGGCATGATGACATTATTTTTAGCTCGTAAAAATAATGTCTGTCAAAAGCACACACGACACAAGAAAATCCTGTAAAATAACGATATACAAATACGTATAAAGTTTAAATTACACAAACTTACAAGTAAAAGCGCACTTATCGCGCGTACTTTCTTACTGCCAGTATAAACTGAAGGCGTAAATATAAACATTTTAGATAAAAGTTTGTTTAAATAACACCCATTTAACAAGATAATATAATATAGGAAAGCACTCTGCTCTTATAAAAAGTAAGAATGCAAACATTCGCGAAGATCAAATAAAACAAGCAAAAAACAAACAGTAGGTAATAAATTGTTTTGGATTATTATGGTTGTTACTTAGTGATTAAGATAAATGCTTTGTCAATATGGAAAACTATACGATGCAATAAATTGTAATGTGATATTTTATTATACGAAACGATTTTCAGAAAAGCATTGCATTTTTCGGACCACACACATATTGAAAGCCATAATTTTATTGGTGTAATTCTAAACTGCGCTCTGAATCCGACAAAGAAAATTTGATCGTGTAAATATTGCAAATGTTTTAGAGCGTTGTTTGGCAGTGACACCTAACAAAAGGACTAAATTAATAAATACTTTCGTTTATCTAACAACTCTTTTCAATGAATGTAGGAATGTTGCCTCTGAAATATTGGACTTCTAACATTAGATTTATGTAATATACTTATTACATAAATCTATTATTGTGTATGTATATTGTTGTGTATGTATGTGTATGTGTATTGAGAAATGTGATCGATACGGTATACGAGGTCCTGCTCAAGAATGGCTTCGAAGCTATCTTCAGAATAGAACACAAAGCGTAGAAGTTTCCCGCATTAATGAAAAACAGGTTTCTATATCCTATCGTTCCCCATATAAACACAATGGAGCAGGAGTACCACAGGGCAGTGTCTTAGGACCACTGTTGTTTCTATTGTACATTAACGACTTGCCGATTGTAACCAAACATAAATGTGTCTTATTTGCCGATGACTTATCAGTTGTAATACCATACGAAAATAAGACGGAACAATACGAGGAAGTAATAATCTCTACTCTTAAAAATATAATAATTTGGTTAAATGAAAATAATCTAAAAATAAATATATCCAAAACGAAATACATTCAGTTTGCTAATTATAAACTAAAACCCCCAAATCTAAATATCAATTTTAAAAACGAACCAATTATAAAAGACGACAACATCAAATTCTTAGGAATCTTATTAGACGAACATTGTAACTGGAAAAAACATGTAGATTTGGTATGTAAAAAACTAAATAGGTTTGTTTATGCACTGAGACAATTACGTAAAACTGCGAATGAAAGTGCAGCTCTTACAGCATACCACGGTTACGTAGGGTCTGTCCTTAGGTATGGGTTATTACTCTGGGGTAACTCGACAGATATTAACAGGGCATTCATAGTCCAAAAAAAATGTTTAAGAGCCATAGGTGGAATAGGGCCACTAAAATCGTGCAAACCTCTTTTTAAAAAATTTGACCTTTTGACATTAGCATCTCTATATATTTACGAAATAGGCCTATTTGTAAGAAATCATCATCATATGTTCCCTAAAGCAAGCGAAAACTGTAAATTTATGCAACGAGACCCCACCAAGCTAAAAATGAAATCTTGTAGAAGAACTTTTCAAAGTAAAAATCGTTTTATAATGATAATAAGAATATACAATAAAATTCCACATACAATACGTGAACTACCAATACGACAGTTTACAATTAAATTAAAACAATGGTTAATCAACAAAAGTTTTTACACGATTCAGGACTTCTTAAACCATAAAATAACAGAAAAATTGCAAATATAAGCAGATTATACCTTTTTTTGTTTACTTCTAATACTTATGTTATAATTTAAGATTATAAAATTGTTATAAACTTTAATTTATTTTAATTATAAAATTTTGTATTGATAGGTAAATTTTATATTGTTACCTATAAGTATAATTTTCTTAGTGAGCTGTACACCTTTCTTTAATGTATTGACCTCACCTACATTTATTTTAATTGTTACTTAGTAACAAATGTCATATCGCTATGACAACATTTGCATGCCTTTTACAAAAGGCGGGACACGAACTATGTATACATAAAAGACCAATGTAAAGATTACTGTTCCTGCGAATAAATTTCTATTTCTATTTCTATTTTGTATTGAAAATTACAATACAAATACATATGCACTGGCCTGCAAAACTAAATATCACACTTTTAAAATCGCAATAACTTTTTAAGTAAATGAAAAGGACCAGAATAAAAAGGACTCTGATGATGACTGAAATGACTCTAAAGCTAATAAAATATTCTAGGTATAAAACGTATTTTATTTTTAATCTCTAACTTCTATAGCTTAGATTTTTTTTAGTGTATATTGACTATTGTAATATTTATTAACTCGCCATGCTGAATGCAAATAATTTAAAATAATGTACTCCATTTAAATGTTGAATAGTCATTACCTATATTAACGCTAATAAAAAAATATCAATCAATTATTGTTACAAACAGATGGATGGGATGGCAGTGGTGACGTGTCATAATGACAAATCACGAAAAATACGACATGGGCCCCTGAAGACGTAGAAAGTTAAAAATGTCATAGCAATGGATATGTTATGGACCATGGGATAAATTGGGTCATTTTTCATAATGCCCGGGCATTATAAATAATGACAAGCTACTTAGGGCTAAGTAAATAATTATATTGTGAACTTCCTTATTTCTCACATTGCCTAGACATTATGAATATTGCCATGTGGTTTTCGGGCAATCTGATAATACCCTGTGTATTTTACATTGAACAGGGTGCGGGGAGGAGAACCAACACGTGACACGCAAAGACCAATCAGTGCCCGCGTCGGTTACGAGCGAACGTCAATTGTTCCCTTGTTTTTGTGTCATCATCATCATTATCAGCTTATCTGAGACCATTGCCAGACAAAGGCCTCTCGTATGGCACGCCACTGAGCTCGATCTTCGGCCTTTCGCTTCCAACCGCTGCCAGCCATGTTGCGTATATCCTCGCCCCACCTAGCCGGAGGACGCCCTACACTACGATTACAGAGTACCTAGTGGTCTCCACTTTAGAACACGTTGTCTTCAACGGTTTTCGGTTCTGCTACTGATGTAAACTTTGGTTCTCTGTCGGATTACTTCATTTCTGATCCTATCCTTTAGAGAAACTCCCAACATAGTCCTTTCCATAGATCGCTCAGTATATCATAACGGGTAGGACGCACTCGTTAAAGACTTTCGTCATTGTGGTGTGGACGACGAAAAGACTCGACGCTGCATTATTCTCCGGGCTTCTTTGATTCTTTCTTGAAGTTGTTTTTAGTTCTTACCCTTTTTACTTGTAATATTTGTCCATGGTTAAACTTACTCGTGAACCACTTCGAGAGTTACTTCGTCAAGCGCAATCGGTTCCGGAATGACATGTTGGTTGAACATAATACAATTAAACATGACATTGGTTTTGCACAAGTTTATCCGGAGACCGATGCGTGCAGAAGAATCAGCCAGATCAAGCTGCATATGTTGTAGTTCTTGCACGGTTTCGGCCACGGTTTTTGTGTAGGACGTGAAAGGTTATTCGTGATTCTGATCAAATTATACTGAAAGACAATTGTTGTTGTGTGATTGGATAATTAGTTCGCAATTGATAAATTAAAATTAGTCAATATCAATCGTCTACAGTAACAAAACCTGGTTAAAATTACTCTGCCCCATAGGTGATAAACATTATAAATAATGCCCGGACGATTTCATTATTTCAATAGTTATTGTCACACGGCTCTTTCATATTGGGCATTTATCAAACTGCGCGGGCATTTATTACAGTGCCCTATTAATCACTTAGTCCATAACAGAAATAATTATCACTAACAATTATTTATTTAAGCACTATGATAATACTTCTAATTCAACCAATAAGACAAATGCATTTCCTTGTGTTTAAAATAAGGTCGTGGTTTATTATTCACCGTCAAGATAGTCGCCTCGCACTTAATATACTTTATCTCTTGACATTAATATTTATAATCTCGTAGAAGCTACTTTGATAACCACTATACATACGAAAACCACCAAGCTAACTTATTTTCACTGTAACTAATATCATTTAGTAGGTATGTAGTTTTATTTTTGCGGTGAGAAAAATGCATTACGACGGGGGTATGAAGGACTCTCCCCCATGAATCCACAGGAGCCTACCTACTGTAAACCTCACAATGCCTGCGCTGCGTTCTTTAATGGCAGTGTGCCGGGATTGCATAAACCAAAAATATTTTTAATATCTCCTGTATTGCTTTATCCATAATAATTGAAATATCCTGTAAGTAGTTTATCCTTTGTCAACCTTTTACGATGAATTTCTTTTAACAGAGCTGCAAGGAAGGCTGATGCCGTGGTTCAATTCTACGTAAACCTTTTACCTTTTATGAATTCAACCCACAAACCCCATACTTAGGTAAGTGTATTCCTGAGTTGTAAATAACTCTAACACAGCGAATCTATACTTGTAATATATACTTGGTCTACTCACTAAAGAATACAATGGGTAAAAAGATGAAGAAGACGCAATTATGTCGTTGCTTTTGAGAAAAATAAACTTTTAGATAAAACTGCAGAAGTTCAATTTAAACAACTCAACTTTTATTAAAAGAGTGAAACTAAATAAAAGCGTGAACACGAACAAGTTTAATTAAAACATTTACGGCAGGCAACTTGATATTAAGGCATACAAACAAAGACCAGCCGGCCACAAAGAAAAAAATTGCACGAGATCTAATAATGTAAGTAAAAGCTCCGTTTAGCAACTTCCACGCGAGTTTTTCGCTAAAAGTCTGTTTCCTCCGAAAGTCTTATGAACACGTCACATTTACTTATAGGGCTCTCCTTAAGTAAATGTGGCGTAAATAAGCTCAACTGGCGTTCCGCAAAGCGGGATCGTTTTACTTTGAGTATATTACTTATTAACATAATGATAATAATATAATATTCGTGGAGCGCGGGCCACTCTGTTACCAAATTAATAAAGATAATATAACGTTTTTAACAAATTAATATATATTAGTATAAAGGTAAAGTTGAACCTATAAAATGCGGCTTTTCCGTGACTATGTATTGAATAAAGATGAAGGTTTAGAATTTATATGAAGAAAATATATTGGTACTAAATTGATAAAGGAAATTTGAAAAATGATGGACACGAGCGGGATTCGAACCCGCGACCTCACAAGGGTGACGTCACCCTTAAGACGTAAATACTAAAAGGGAACTTGAAATTCGATGGATGCGAGCAGCGACACGGTGGCTCAGTTGGTTAGAGCAGCGCCACGGATCGGCGAAGGTCGCGGGTTCGAATGCCAACCACCAAAAGTCATATATATTGGTAGGTTTGAAATAAAAATGTATCGTTTTGATACTATCTGCATAAGCTAACGGAATTTGATATAAATATAACATCACGGCTGGCAGGGCAGGCAACGGGACACATATATTGGGAGAGCCATATTTCCAGCAGTGGACTGCAACGGGCTGATGATGATAACATCACGCCTGTATTCAACTAAGGTAGGTACAGAACTACACACATATCTCCAGTTATGTTAAGTCCCAATGTAATATTGGGCGAGCCCCTGCCATCAATCGGCTATAAATCCAGACTACGTGCTGCTACTGAAAATTACCTAATAGAAAAACCCAATAACACTTTGCCCGACCCTGGATTCGAACCCAGGAACTTGTGCTCAACAGTCGCGCTTAGCGACTACCAGATGACTAGATCAACGAGGCAGTCACACATTTTTGCACAAATATTGTTTATCGAACCTATTGTCAACTAATCGTCTGAGTACAGTCACAGAAAAATCAGGTTTGGATATAAATAGGTACAATAATGTTATAATTAGATAGATAAGTAATAAGTATTCTTTTAACTAAAGTCTTCTTACATCAAACTAAAGTGACAAGGTTTCTTCATTGACTTAGTGGTAGAAGGAGGCAATTGTTTAACAGTCAACGTCTTCAACTTCCCCTGTGTGTTCGTAATATGTGGGTCATTTTTCTTGTAATGACTTGAATGTACCTTTATGTGTCACACATCACTCAGTTCACATAATAACATCCTATACTAATGTAAGTACTTCCATTAACACGGAAATATCTTATTGCATTGCAAATTTCATACTGAGCAAGATTAAAGGAGATTCAGTGCCAAGACTAATGGAAACAAATAACATTTCACATGACGCCAGCCAGTTGGTAAACATAATTTACCCCCTACTTGAGACTGCTTGAGAAAAAAAGTTTCGTGTTCTTCGTCTCAAAAAAGGTTATGTAGGGATTGACCATTCAACAATGATGGGCCAAGCGTGCGGCAGACATACCTACTTAAGTATAATCATTCGTAAAGGGTCTCTGATTGCACCATAATATTGAAACAAAATATAACAAACAAACAAAAGATAACAGACAAAAGGTTGGTTTTCGGCTATTAATAAATTAGATTACCATAACAAAACAAAGGTAGTTTGTAGCATGTGGTACCCGGATGCCTTTTTAAGGGACAATATTGGACCAAACGGAACCGTTTCTGAAGAAAGTTTTACGACACCAGGGAACGCAACACGACGCCGTTACGACAAGGGTGAGCAGTTAGAATTTGTGGTTACGATCATGTTAATTTGTTTTAAATTCTCGTATGTATTTAATATAAACAAAATTAAAATGCTTGTAATTACTTCGTAAATAAAAAACAACATAATTAATTAAACTTACAATCTTGGCCAAATATTATGTTTTATGTCTAAATAAACCGAATTCTTTTAGCTTAGATAAGTTTCGTCAATTGATAATAATAATTCTTACTTATCCTTATATAGTACAAGTGCACTTTACACTTAAGTAGGAAAAGCTTGAATAAATTTGCTAAATAATCCAAACTGCTGCGACACAAATGATTTATTACATGTAATTATTTTCTGTGAAACTACATAGTGCAATAAATAAATAAATACAGAACTACAAGTATTCTGGGGGCACGGCAGTGCCCCCGCCAAGTCGAGCAATAAAGCGGCACGGCCGTACCATCCTTTTCTCGAAGCTCATTATTAGCGTCGCCTTTTCTGAACTAAGTTAGATCCTTAGTAGGCCCTGAAATTAGGTTTCGAGTAAAGCAGGCTTTACTGGAAACCTAATTTCATGAGAGTACCAATATGATTAGGTTCGATTCGACCCATTATTGGCTTTTTGAGTTTGAGGTTGGTGGCTAACTTGTTCCAAACCTCCACAAAGGGCCATTACCAGTCGAATTGATGGAGGTAGGTATGTATTCGTCAAACGGAAATCAATTCTCGCCTCGTATAATTGAAGCAAGAGTAGGTTACATTTCTGATATTCTGACATTGAATGCATATATTTTTTATGCCAAACATAATTATGTTTGCTTTGCTTAGCACTTCATTTTCATAGTTTTATTGCTTTCCACTTTCTCTGGTGATTCTCTATTGCTAGCTCATACACAAAAAAGAATAAAACCTTCTTCGTAATCTCGTATGAAAGCAGACTTCAAGCCAACGGTGTATTGTAAACCACAATATTTTTAATAGGTACCACAAACGCAGAAAGTAGTTAGAATCGTCTTGGCACAGTAATGATATCTACTCAGTATTGTGACTCGGCCCTTTCCTTGAAATGAAAACCTACAGGGCTACAGGCCCTACAGCCGCGTGACGCGCGGCGCGCGGCGGCGCGGCGCGGCGGTACGTAAACACGCGATAGGTCGGGCCGTCTACAGTATTTTAATTTCATTTAATTACCTACTTGGGTGTCTTTCTAGTTTTGTGATTGCAAATATTATTTTTTTATTAAAAAGAAACTAAATTAGTTATGAATGAAATAGTAAGTGTTCAAGTTTTTGATTAGTAGATTTAATAAAAAAAAAACACCATAATAAAGGGACTCTAAAACATTTGCTGCATGGATTTCGACCTTACAGTATATGGAACATATATGTGGTTTAGGTCAGGGCAAAGGCCTGTTCTCATACAGAGAATGAACGAGTTAGTAGAACAGAAAGTTCATCACCTTCCTTGCTCACTGCTTGTTAGTGAATATCTAAGAGTTATCCTTACTACAAGTTACATTTTTGTTACTTGTGCACTCATCAATATAACCACTGTGCGCTACTATTATTAGTAGGTACTACTATGTAGTAGTAGTAGTGATGTTATTTGTATATATTAGCTTTAACCTATGTAGGTTAAAGCTAATATATACAAATAACATCACTGTTATTGGTCGTTATCCTAAAAACAGGATACTTTCATAGGAAATTAATATGTAGGGACCGTTGTTCGTGTATAGAATACACAAACATGTTTTGAATCCTAAAAATCTTTTGTGATTCAAGTGTTTGTATGGTTAAGAGGTTTCAAGTATGACCTTGTCATACCTGAACTGAATTGACGCAAGGGAACAAAGGGCCCTACATGTAGATAGAGCGTATACACTTCTCATAAACAACTTGTGTTACGACTACTTTGAATTGTTTACGTAAAAGCCTACCATTGAACCACAAGAGTGGATTTGTAAGAGATAGGGTTAGTATCTCCATATTATTCGGTCTGTCAAATTGTCAGTAGTGAAGTAGATAAACTTCAATTCACAGTACTCAATAGTTTAAACTAATTATAAAGACAGAGGAATTAAATAGAAATTAGACAATGCATACTGATGTTAATAATGGACAGCTTTCGTCTGACACGTTTTTACACTGATTATATAATACATATGATTATTTAGAAAGTTTCTGGAAGTACCACTTGAATTTTCTTTCTGAAAAAAACTTTGCTTAGTGTAATCTAATATTTTTTTTACACTAACTGTTTATTACACAAATCTTTACCAAAGCCGGTTTCTACTTCATGCAGTTTCTGATCTTTGTGACGTTCTTAAATAAATGTATCGTTCAAAAACTTTTTACAAAACTGGTCTCACTTGGATAACTAAACTTGTGTTGTGAAAACCAGGATATTTTATTAGACATCTGCGTCAGTGAAACAATAAACGAAGACAGCAGCAGAAGTGAGTTATATATTACAAACAATCTGTAAACACTGTACAGCCGCCTTACCATGAACACTTAAAGCAGGACAGTTTACCATGTGGAAGCGAGACGCTGCATTACACAGCACGTAGCGGCGTCTCACTTCCACATGGTAAACTGTCTTGCTTTAAGAGTTCATGGTAAGGGGGCAGGACCGAATTATTTAGGAAACAGCGTATTGGCGCCCAAGTGGCGAGTATTATAATTATTGTTATTGTAGACTAATCACAAACCATGGCTGACTACGTCTATTATCATCTTCACGTTAGCATTACCCAAATTTGATTGTTGTTGGTATCCACTTTGCGTGCACAATAGGCATTTACACACACTACAATAGGCCTTAATAAGTGATAATAAAACATATTTATTTCTATCAACATAATAACAACATAGTGCGATTTATTAAAATGTTTGTATTTTAGGCTGCCAGCTTACTAAGATAAAAATATATATCAGAATAAATCGTTTGGTATATTTTTGTCAATACACGTCGCAAATGACAATGAGGTCGCTGCTAGTCTATACCTACCCATACAATCACAAAAACTTCTAGTGGACTTGACGAACAAAAACCTCTTTTATTTCAGATACTACATCCACGGGTAGGAGATGCTGAGGATGTTGAAATGAACGAAAAGCTGCTGCATGATGTTAGATGACAATGTCTATGAAACTACTCTCAGAACTCTCTATGATAGCCTCGAAATATACACGAACAGAACTGAGGAACACAATGTAACCGCAACATTATCAAGAAACGCTACATGGACGGACCCAGACTACGATGTGTGCGATCCCCGCACCTATCCCGAAGACTTTATTAGCTCTACGTTATTTCATAGCTGTGTTTACTTCATGTATAGCGCTGTGTTCCTAATAGCGCTAGTGGGAAACGGTTTAGTATGTTTCGTGGTACAAACTTCTCCCCGTATGAAGACAGTGACGAATTACTTTATTGTAAACTTGGCCGTGGGTGATATTTTAATGACGCTGTTTTGTGTTCCGTTCTCATTTGTATCTATGTTGATACTGAGGTATTGGCCGTTCGGTACAATTATGTGTAAAGTGGTAAATTATTCACAAGCTGTGTCGGTGCTCGTGAGTGCGTATACGTTGCTGGCGATATCTATAGATAGATATATGGCTATCATGCAGCCGTTGAAGCCTCGACTAGGGAAAACGGCGGCGAAGGTGGTGGTGGCCGCTGTGTGGCTTGGCGCATTTGCGACCGCAGCACCTATCACTGTCGTCACGCAACTGCAGAGGCCCACTCCCTGGCACGAGTACTGTCAAGCGTAAGTTATTGCTTGAATTTACTTAATCAGTTATGTAACTATCTTTTCATTTATTATGTTGGCCCGTTTTCTTGTTAACCGACTTAAATAAAACATCCCAGAAAAAGTTCTGCCCCCTTACCATGAACTCTTAAAGCAGGCCAGTTTAAGATGTGGAAGCGAGACAATGCTACGTGCAGTGTAATGCGGCGTCTCGCTTCCACAACGTAAACTGTCTTACTTTGCGAGTTCATGGTAAGAGGGCTGGTTAGGTAGTAGCTATAGAAAGCTCGAGCTCGAAACTTAACCATGCTAATATTACATTGATTATAATAAATACGTGTATTGTAAATTGATCTGCGTTAACACAAATTGATACAGAGCTAACGAAATTATCACAAACCTTCTGTAAGCTCGATTCAACGTAAGGACTTTACGCCGAATCAAGCTAATATGTAATGTAGCTAATAGTACTTACGTTTGCGGCATCGGAGCAAATTAACCAACAATAAAAGTATTAAGAACGAAATGTTTTATCTATCAGATGAATTCCTCAATGAGAAAATGATTTTGCTTTTTATACTGATAGATGTCTTCATAACTCATGCCTTGTAATATTAATACACCAATTTTAAAGTTAATTTCTCACAAATATTAAGAGTATGGTATCATCTTTCTTATAATATTGCCTAGCCTTTAGAATACATAATTTTCCACAAACTCAACTACTAGGTAAAGCTATTAATGTCAGTCGTAATGACAGTAGTTGGTTATGTTAGTGGTCTGTACGGCCTTTTAATTATCTTTTATTTTATTCATTATGGAACTTATTTTACCGTAAAAAAGATAAACCAAAATTAAGAACTATGATATTAAAAATCTTTAGACATTTCTACTTAGATTAATATATAATTTTGCCTGTCTTTAACTGTATATCTAGTAGACAATATCCGTATGTATCATGTACATCGAAAATAAATGTGGAGTCTAGCCACAACATATCCTGTTCAAATCTGACCAAACAATAGGCATAGACAATTTCGTTCCATGAGTACGGAATGTTCACAGTGACATTTGCCTCGAAAAGTGGGATTATCCAGGACAGAGTAGTCAGTACACTTGCGCACTACTAGTGCTACAGTTCGCGCTGCCGCTGTGTGCGCTGGTCTGTACGTACGCGCGCATCGCACACGCTGTGTGGGGCGGGCGGCCGCCCGGGGAGGCGCAGGATGCCAGGGACTCGCGCCTTCAACATTCTAAACGTAAGGTCAGTATCTACATTAATTAAGTATACTTCTGTACTTGTTATATATATATATATAATTACATTTTATCTACACTCGCAGCTCTTACCAACTGACACACGATATCCTCTGATATATTTCGCCACGTATGGGCGAAGGCCGCGAGTTCGGAAGGCTCTCGTGTCCAACAATTTTCAAATTTATATTATTAATTTGAATTAAAGCCTCTAGGAACATGCTAAAAATATATAAAAGAGTTTTATTGTGTAGGTATTTGGATGTTAAATATATTCTTGATGATGATTGAGTTCAAAAAAGTTTTTCAGGCCCGCGAGCACTGAAAAGTTATAACTAGGGACAAAAGCTGTAGCGTAGGTTATAACATAACTATAGCGAACTAGCGATTCCTCTTCGTTAGAGCGACAAACTTTTAAAAGAAAGTTTGCTCTCTATCTCAATGCAGTATTGCGGTCTGCTACGATTTGATAATAAAGTTGGGGTTTATTATGTTGTTGGTTATTATTATGCACTGCCCAGGTAGAGGATCAAGTTTACAGATCTAACTCTAACGAATTTCAGAGTATGAAACGTAAATGCCTTTTATAATATGTTCAATAAACTTGAGAATAAGTTCGTTAGTTGACAAAAGCAACTTTTCCGCTTAAATATTTTGTTATATCTATTTACTTTTAATTTTTTAAATACATTTTTCAACGTTCGCAAAGACGTTTCCTGTTTGTGAGAAAACATAAATATTGACGATACATAAAAATTTTATAATAACATCATACTCGGAAGAACCCTCTGAAATGTACTCTTTCGGAAAATCCAAAGTTAGGCAACTTATTAATTCTCAAAGTTAATTGACAAAACGACAGATGTTTTGCTATAATAGAAGGCATCAGTAAATTTATACAGAATGTTAATCAATATAAGAAATAGAATTGTCAAATTTATTTTTCTTAATATTTATTTACAACACATTTTAATTATATACATGCACACATTTAAGTTCTACCTACTTTAAAACTATTTACAACTTAAATGTAAATATCAAAAATGTCATAAAAAGTCTAAGTATATTTATAAAATTAATATGCATCAAAGTATTCTCCCACATCGTTGTCAAAAGGTAACATCCCCAGAAGACTGGCAGCATTGCCACGTTGAATGGCAATGCTAATTCTTTGACCCAAAAATAAACCAGCCGTCTGATCACGCGACGAGTCGACTTAACTTCTGCTAGTTCTTTAAATAAGGCTCGAGCGCTCGGACCCCATGTCCCAAATGTTTCGACCCCAAACGGCTCAAAAATACATTTTCCAATGAGGTTATTGTATTTTCGCCGCTTATAGGTCTCCGCAGCAGCAGCAGCAGTGCCAGCGCAAACTGCTGAGCCAGAAACATGAGAAGGTGCAAGGTCCAATGTTTGGCGACGAAAGTGCCTGTAACCAAAGGCCCAACTCCCATTAGCCCACAGCCAGCAGACGAGCGCGCTCAGCAGTATAGATTGACATAATAATCAATTCATTCCGTATCAGTCTGCATAGCAGCCCGTCCCACTGCCTCTGGGAGAAAAGCTTGATCGGGAGATCAGTGTTTGGGCAAACCATTTTCTAAGCTGACACTGCCTCAGTCAAGCACGATACCTTAAAATTAACCAAGCAAGAAGCTAATAATTCTTCTGGTTAATTTTTCAGTACTCTGAAACAGGACTGGGAAGAGAAATGCCGGTAAACCTAAACTTGAAACTGAACGGACTCCTAAACCACCCAAACGGACTGGAAGCGTGGCTTGGGACCAAGCTCGGTCCCAAGCCACGCTACGGTCTGAAGACCCTTGGAGACGTAGAGAATATAAATAAATGTAATATGGATAATTTAGGTACTTTGCAACATATTTTTATAATTTTACTGAAGTATTTAACTAATAGATAATTAACTTCGAAATAATTACCTATTATCATAAAATACGTTTTAGAATACCTATTCTCTTTCTGGACATGTCTTATATTTTTTTCTTACAAAGGGGTGGGAGAACTATCAAGACTCCCGTCTTGATAGTTCTTACGTAAGATCACAAAAATGCGCAATACTAACTTTCAAACTATCGCGGAGCATGATGATAATAAAATTAAATTACGACACGGGAATTAACGAAAATTAACAAGCGTGGTCTGCTTGGGATAAAATACAAAAACAAAATATGTATTCAAATATATAATAAAAATATTTATATGTATATTGCCTTAATGATTTCGCCGTTGGTCTCGTGGCCAAAAGCCATAAGACCACAGACATCAAGATTTAAAATTATCATTTGAAGGAGAGATTATAAACCTTTGAAATACATAATCCGTTAGTTAAGCTAACAAAGGACTGTCTTACAAACGGGCGGCATCTTAAGTAAAATATGTCTCTTAGTAGCCTTAACGAAGGTACTTTGTGAACGGTACAGGCAAAAAACCGCCGCAGCATTTAAGATACTTTTGTTTTTTGTCTGATGTGAATTATCAAGCTTTGTAATGAAATATTACTAAGTATTCTAGCTTTGAATTTTGCTCTTCTTGTGTTTAATAGATTAAACACTTTAACTGTGCGCGAAGCACAATAGTATAACAATTGCCATTCATATGTGGGTCACTACACTGGGGAACGGAGTAAGTATAAATTCATAACCTAGATTTAATTTACTTAATGAAAATTTCTTTCTAGATGATCAAAATGATGGTGATCGTGGTGACAATCTTCACAATCTGCTGGCTGCCGCTAAACATGTTTATCGTAAGTAATCGTTGTTATCCAGGCCATTAAAATATTAATACTAAAACAACATTTCATACCTTTACTACTGTCTAATACCATAGACATAGATAATAGTTAAAGACTTTTTTTTGCTGGGGAAATCTTCAAATCAAATCAAATTAAAGATCATTTATTCGACATCACATGTGACAGAACAAACAACAAGGAAATATAATAAGTAGTACCATCAAACATGCAATACCGAAAACTCCGAAAAGGTCGCCAACTCAGCATATGCTGAGTGTAGAACACCTAGCGCTGGTTTTCAGTTGGCACCCTACAGTGACACACGGACGACCGGACGAACTTAAAAAATAAATAAAATAAAATGAAAATATATTAATACATAGATATTATGAAAGAATAATACTTAAATATTTATCAAATACTAAAATAATTAATGGTAACTTTTAATTTCGATAATATTAAAATAAAATAAAAGCCGCCACTGGTGTAGGTAGTTTGCGACATTCCTCCAAGAGGTTTAAATAAGCGCGTGCGACGCCGCGCCGGGACCTGGCTGGAGGCTCCAGAAGTCTCGCCGTTATCCGGTTACGCCCAATAAGACCCCCCTCGGGGTCGTCGGCACAAAAGTATCCCGAAAAAAAAAAAGCCGCGCCGGGGCATTTACGGTGCAGCCTTGAGCTCGTCAACTTCAACGTAGCAGTTTAGTGCTCTTTGCAACTGACTATTTAAATTTATATATATATTATATATATATTTTTTTTTTTTTTCCCGTATGGAGCTATAGTGTTTTGGAGATACAATATTTAGTTTTGATTAAAGTAGAAGTTGATTTACCAGATTTACTACAACACCATCATGTTTTAATGTTAACCGCAATAAGAGCGGTAGCCAGTGCATTAGTGGAGATACATGCATGTAAGTGAAAATATTCTTGAATTATAATTAATATTATATTAAATTAAAAATGTGGGTAAAATTATTTTTGTCAATAGATAAATTACTAATATTATATAAAAGATTTGTCAATATTAATAGAATTAAATTCAGTTTGAGAATTCATAATAAATAATTTTAAATGGGATCTAAATAAACTTAAACTTATGTTCTGGTGAAGCATTATGTTATGTGTGTTAAGGTACATAATTATTTTATGTTACTTACGTATTACTGCAGCTAGGGACTATTAATAAGTTTGATTGAGTATTTAGACCTTCCGTAAGTATCATCGTAAGCCACTCAACCTTGACAAGCTAAAGCTTGTTAAAAGTTTTTTTTATAAGTTAGCGGCAGAAACATGGTGCAAATACATTTTAATTTGTATTGAGTAATCCAACACGGCTTATTATCTGAAGCATTGTTTTTTCAGAAATCTTTATGCTATTATTATAATGAAATTAATTAGTTTCGAAGTAGACTTATAAAAGAGACATAAAAGAGAAAGATTTTATTAAAATAGCTCAAATCTTACCTCGTTTATAAGAGCTTAAAGTCGTTACTGCTTATGTACGAATATTATACTATTCTTATTTTTCATTTGTCATGACATTCTCAAAACGAAAAATAATGTAGGATAAACTGATCCATCTCATACTTATTAAATTGTATTGTATAATGTGCCACGGTATTATTTTTAATATTGATTATTTTGTGTGATATGTAATATCGAATGTCATAAACAAATCTAAGAAATTCACTTGACAGAGCAGTTAGTAAATCAATGATACCTATGTCTAAGTCTTATTAACAATATTATGTAAAATGTTGCCAATAACGCTCTTTCTAGATCCCCTATACGTCCGTAAATCTTTGTTTTCGTTGATAGTATTCACTTGTTTTTCAGTACGATCTGTGATTTGTCCTTCACTAAACCAAATACCGATGTTTAAACTGTTAAACGTACAGTTTTGTGAATTAACATGAAAACCTCGACGACGGATGATTTAGAGCGTTACGCCTATATTTACAACGTCTAAATCAGCACGGGTCATGGTCAATAGTCTTTCTCCTACTCGATGTTTATTTGCGTATTGATAGCCGGATACTGCGGGAAATCCATAAATAACAGTGTAGTAATACGCCGCGTTTCATAAACATCAAACGTGCCATTCATCATGTGACTGGTTGTTAGAAAATCAAGTTCGTTACTGAGATTTTCTTATTCTTTTTTAAACATCGACCTACACAAATAGTTTTTTCTGTATCATTGATATGTTTTACGAAAATGAAATACCCATCACAAAGATACACATGCACCCAGTCTCTAGATAAACATGAATAGCTCAGCGCAACAGTCTAATAAGTAATAACCAATGCGCAGGTCAGCTAGGAACGTAGATTCTTTACATATCTATACTTATAATAAAACTGTAGAGAGGTCAATTCTGTACATTGAATATATTTTCAAAATTATTATTGGAGGATAACTGGTGATCGATACTGATGCCAAAAATGCAATTAGTAAATTTTTTGTCGGTCTGTCTGTCTGTCTGTCTGTCTGTCTGTCTGTCTGTATGTGCACGCATGGGTCAAAAACTACTGAAGGGATTTTAACCAAACTTGGTACGATTGTAGTCCATACGCCTGGGCAGGTTATAGGCTATATAACATAACGCTAAAACACATAGGAGCTGAGCAGTAACGATAAATTTGAAGCAAGTCGGATGAAAATGTGCTTTCGAGCTCTTATCCTCGCATACGTCGATCATACACCAAGAGTATGTATTACAAAAATGATGGTCTCTAAAAGATCTACAAAAAAGTCCTCAATAGTATATATCTATCTTTTATAAATTAGCCACAATAACGTGTTTTTTGTTAAAAAAAAAAACGTCGCCCCACACTAGGAATTTCTCCTGTATCGTGGGTGCATTTCACAAACATGAAATATCACAAACACAAACACCCAGACTCGGGACAAACATCTGCGGATCGCACAAATTTTTGTCCCGTGCGGGAATCGAACCCGCAACCCTTAGCGCAGCAGTCCAATCGCTTAGCGACTGCGCCATTGTTTAATCGTTAGGCACTTCTTCAAGTGTATTAATAAAATATATAAATATATTGTATTTCACATAGATATATCGTTATCAAACTCCAATATTCAAAGGGTACACTTTAATATCTATTTTATAAAAAAAAAAAGAAATCGGTATATAAGATATAGATGAAATAAAACTTCCAAATCTCGCCGCGCCAGTATGGGTACAGCGGTATAAATGGTTTTTCTTTTTTAAAATTGAATGTACAGACACGAGTCATTTACGATTTTATTATATGTATAGATATAGATTTTTTCTCATTACCTCATAGACAATTGTAATTCTCGCAGCAAGTAACACATACAGTTCTCCGGAACTTATTTCTGTCAAAGTAATTTGACGACTTCTAGCTCAAAAGCATCCTTCAGCTGTAACATCATTGAGGCGGACATTCTAGCAGCAAGATAGATTTTCTATCCTGTGTATAACGATTTCGGTTGAGTGTACACTGTACAGCCTTATGCTTCGCCATGACCATCAACATCAACCATTACCATTGACTCACGCAGTCTTAAAGTAGCCTTTAATCTTACGAATACTTAGCTGCTTCTTACACGCACACACAATCGTACGACGCTTACTCTTAGGTCACGAGTTCTCTATAAATTTTGTCTGTTGAGATACTGATACATTGGGATCTACACCAAACCTAGCGAAATTGTGGGAGTAGGTACAATATGTGCACCTCTGCCTACGCCTTCGCGGAATACAAGCGTGTCGTTGTCGTATGTTTTATAACAATATTTTTTATAAGAGTCAACTGCAATGATTCCCTATTTTAACTTAACTACGAATAAACCGACACAGACAAAATATCCAAAATAATAGAAATGGGTTGTATTGTATAGGTTTCTAAAACGTCGCCCCACACTAGGAATTTCTCCTGTATCGTGGGTGGGTTTCACAAACTTGAAATTTCACTTACACAAACACCCAGACTCGGGACAAACATCCACGGATCACACTTTTTTTGCGGGAATCGAACCCACAACCAATCTCTTAGCCACTGCGCCAATCAGGTCGTCACGGTTGTCTTTTATCCTTGGTAATTTTTTTTCTACAGTAGTTTCAATGTACAGGAACTCAGAAACGCACAAAACGGATTTATTTATGTTCTCTTCTTCAGTTATATATTATTTTCAATAGACTTTCTGTAACTTCCGTAATTACCGTTCAATTTTTGCGGTTTTTTTTAAATACCGGAAAGTATTCTTAGTTAAATAAGTGGTTTAAAGATTTTTAACCTACTTAAAAAAGCCTGCCTGGTAGGTATTTTTTTCTGTTAAAAGTTCAATTTACTACTGGTGTTTTATCCGAAATACACGAAGTCGCGGGCAACAGCTTTACATGTAATAAAATAGTACGGCATGGCGTAAAAACTACTAAATCGAATTCGCTCAATCTTAGCTAATGCTAATATATTAAAAACAATTTAAAAATACTTTTGCTGTTTCCGAATTTCCACGCGGACGGAGTCGCGGGCACATCTAGTTTAGAATATAATTTTGCACACGCTATTTTGTTTTGCAAACGAATTGGTACTCATTTCTCATACCTATAAGTAAAACTCCATGATTTTTTGGTTTAAAACATTTTGCTGTGAGTAGTGCCGCACTGCCTGCATAGACAGCATTAAAGAGGCACACACAGAATTGTGTTTGTTTAATAGTAATAGATATTGTATATAAAATTAAATGTTTACTCACAAAAGCGTATACTTATCCTTAAACAACATATCATTAATACTCCGGTGGAAATACAATAAAAGAAAATTAATATAAAGAATGGAAGTAAATTGTAAATATTTCTCAATCGTATTACGACACGAAATTAATATTGTTGATTGAACATTTTCTTTGAAAGGTATATATCAGTCTTATGTTGTTTTACTTAATGTGACGAAGAATATAATTGCTCTATAGTGTAGATATACTCTACGATAACTATACATTTTTAACTCATGTGATACTTATAACAAACAGTAGGAAAAAATACTCTTTAATATCCCAAAACTGATCTTAAAGTTAAAAAGGTAAGTTTTGCTTACTAAGTAAACCGAAACAGCTGGACCGATTATGACGGTATTGTCACTGGCAGATAGCTGATGGTCCGAGTTCTAATTATTTA
Organism: Abrostola tripartita; assembly: GCA_905340225.1. NCBI lineage: Eukaryota > Metazoa > Arthropoda > Insecta > Lepidoptera > Noctuidae > Abrostola > Abrostola tripartita. Next base: position 8,329,994 of record HG996494.1, read on the forward strand.
ATAAAATTAGGCATCATATCATAATTTGCCTCAGTTGTTTAACATATTATTGTTATTTATTTATTAGCATGCTTTCAGTTAAGAAATTCTTAATAATATGCCATGCGGCATCTTATAAATATTAATAACTTCACCCTTGTTTATCTAACCCTTTAAGCAACCCGACCCTTCTAAACCCTTCTTGAAATGTACTTGAAACTGTGTGATTGTGAATGTGATTGAATAAATGTACCTTCTAATCCTTTTTGCACCAACACTTATATATATAATTATGTTTATCTAAATACCAGCTTATTTCCGGGACTTCTGCCCCGTAAATTTCGATTAAAATGGCCTGTAAGCAGCAATAAGCGGATTTACCTATTTGATATAATTATGTTGACAATTTTATGGGTTTTATTTTTTTCCGCGGCTAGTAATATAAGGATATATAACATGAGCTATTTGCCATTGAAAGACCCGTCAACATCCGACCAGCCGTCGCGGAGAAGCTGCTGCTGAGAACCCGCAAATTTCCAATTGGTGTATACTATCGTGTGCAATGAGTCGAAAACCGTTATTTTAGTGTTTCAAACAGATACTCCAATTTTATTTAATGTGTATTGATGACCAATTTTTATAACCTTAAAACCTTACTTCACATCCAAAAAACGTTTTATGAACAAGATTTTGTTGTGAACAGTATTTAAGAGGCTTAAGCGGGTTAATAACAACATTAAACCTTCATTTTGTTGTATACATCGACATTTTGACAATTACGTAACCATGAACTAGAAAATAATGAGATTCAGTAGGTACTGCTACTGAGAATTACCTAATAGAAAACTCTTTATCACTCCTCCCCACCTGGAAATTAAACCCACTCATCAGTCCGCTTTGCAAGCACTAGATTAATGAGGTAGTCTTTATTTTATAGTTACATAATTAAATTTAAAACACGCAGGTGCTATGGACGATACATGAAGCCGACGAGGCGTGGGCCACGTGGCCCGGCATGCCGTACGTGTGGTTCGCGAGCCACTGGCTGGCGATGTCCCACTCCTGCTACAACCCCATCATTTACTGCTACATGAACACTCGATACAGACGAGGGTTCAAACAGGTAATCAATAGTATTATAATATTCTTCTTAGTAATATTTCTTTTGTTACTTACTTTAGAGTGTTATTTAAGAGCTATATAGCTTTTTTATGTCGTGGTGGCTGTGAATTTTACTAAACGGATTGGTGGGTATGCATAAAGGGTTGAAATCTTGGAAAAATCAATAAGACTTTATACATCTCATGTGTAGGTACTTACAAAAAGTGGCATAACAAATTAAAAAACTATAAGTCAGAAAAATTTAATGAATACATGTAAGTACTTATTGTTTCAAATTTTAGGAAACAAAATTCTTACTGAGAATATTCTAAATTTTACTATGCGTTTAATTGTTTTTCAATTGTGTAATAGTAGAGAAACTTAAATATTAAGCTTCCATTGTTGCTAACTGTACTTTCTGAATTAGTATCAGACACCACTGAGAAATCATTGTGCTCAATTACTGGCAATAGGCTCACGTCTCTAGGGTTAGGGGTCTTGAACCATGTTTGCCAGCTAATTACCCGACACCTATACACTACTGTGGTAAAAAAAATACGGGCACTAGCACTAGATCGTAATTCTCTATAAAAAAGACAAACAAAAATTATTATATAGGCCTTTGAAAATTCCCTTATTGCCAGCAACAACTTTAATTAATTTATAAACAAGGCGTTTGCTTCATATCGTATCGTATATAACAAAGGAAAAGCATTCGCAATATCCAGTTTCATTATTTCCACTATAAATTAATGCATTATACCCGGTTTTCATTATATTTTGAGTTTGCTTCCATTTCCGTTACCGAACCTTGCCAAAAGTTTCATACTTTCTACACAGTTTTTATCTTGTAGACCATGATTCCTATGGAAGGTGAACCTACTGCCATTAATCTAACACACAAAATAGTCAGTCTTTGTGAGTCCGATCTTAAAATAACATATAAAGCTAATATGGAATTCAACTTGTGCCGTAGCCAACCTTGTTCGTAATAATTTAGCCCATAGCCTTCCAAGTATCTTTGCAAACAACTATCGCAAGGATTTAATATTTATTCCACATCATTTCTATCGCTTTTTACATTTCAAGAGGAAGATTATATGTATGAACAGTATTATATGTATTCAAATCTGCGGAAGATATAATACTAGGCCTGCATCATTCGTATACTCTTCTGCGATCAATAGATAGCCTGCCAAGAACGGTGACTTGCATTAATCCTACAAGACCATTAATTGTTTCCATGCTTACAATCTTCGGGGTTACTGAAATCGTGGGAATATACGCTATGTACATAATGTGCAGTGTGTCTGTGTGTGTGACGTGTGTGTGTGTGGTAGTCCTCCAAACAGTGAATTAAGCACATAATGAAGCACATTTATGATGTAATTTAATAACATATTGTTTCACTGAAAACTGTAATTATAGTTTATGTATACACACAACAATACCTGCCTTTAACATTAACCGTTGACTGTGCACTGTGGTGTACAGGCTTTGGCTAAATTATATGTGTACTTGTCGTGCAACTATATCTAAAACTAAAATAGCTAATTGACTTTTTGTTTTAGAACAACAGAAATTAATAAAAGAATGTTCCTTTAGTATTCTAACATAGAGGTAATCTCTGATATTAATTTTCATGTATCGCTTGGAACTTTATGGCGATATGATTTATTCGTTTAAACGACAAAATATATCTATACTAAGACACTAAAGTCTGATAACTAAATGGCTAAGCAATTGAACTGCTGCGCTAAGGGTTGCGGGTTCGTTTCCTGCTCGGGACAAAAATTTATGAGATTCGCAGATATTTATCCTGAGTTTGGGTGTTTATGTATGTGACATTTCATGTTTGCGAAACGCACCCCCGATACAGGAGAAATTCTTAGGGTGGGGAACGTTTTTACTGAGGAAAAAAAAAATTGTTGTTGTTGAGTATGTGGTTATTACAAATGGCAAGAGCCTAACGAAAGGTAATTAGGTACTTATATGATGTGTTCCTATGAAATGTTACTTAATAGGTACCACTAGTGGTGTCAACATCGAAGAGAGTATAAATAACATTTAAAAAGTCACATTGCTATTTACTACTTGCCTGGGTTTGAACTAGGCCACCACGACGTTATATAAAGTGGAAAATAAAAACACGATTGATGACATTGTTACTGCCAACTCTCAAATCCCACTGCTGGGTAATACTTCCCCCTTGTTTTCCATTATTTTTATTCCCGAGCCAGTGTACACCAAACCACACGATAAGATGTAAACAGATTCTTTAAACTCGGTAAATATTAACGGCTATTATGGGCCCTTCTTAGCTTTACATTGCAGGTTCTTAACCACCAATGAGCGTTCTTACTTCCTTTATCCATTCCAGACACCACTGACTTACAATAAAGCAAAACTGCGCAACTAACTTAGGCCTAATGTTCCACCATAAAGATCTTAGAACAAATTGTTTTGCCAGGGTCGAGAGCATCACAAAACTTTTTAAATAAATTTTATTATAATAATGATGAATGGTACCCTTTATGCGGCAAAAAAATATAAAGTAGGTATTCTACGAAGGCAACGCTATGTGATAGGTTCCTAACGCAGTGCTAAAAAATCATTCAGTCAAATACAATAATTATAATATTTTCTTTTAGGCTTTCGGGTGCTTATTCCGAATACGAATGGATACTTCGTCGCGACATCGAACTAGCATTTGTGAGGGGGTGCAAATGTCGGGTAAGTTATTGGATATTACTATTACATATATACCTACAGGGTGGCCAAAACATAGAAGTCAAGAAAAAAAATTGTTCCCTCGTGTCGTGAGGTATCCAAATTACCCCGTTATGTTCCGCGATATTTCATAACTTCCGAGTTACCTATGATTTTTTTAATGTTTGAGAATTGTGTACCTGGCCAATTTTTTTTTTAAGTATTGTCTTTTTCGTGATTATCTTTATGCCATTCAATCTTCATAAGTTTTATTTTTATGCATTAATCAGTTTCTTAAGTTTGATCAATTGAAAAATGGCTTAAGTTTCGCCGAAAGAGTAAAATCCTAAATAAGCTATATGGAAAAAGGCCATATTATTATTAGGTACTACAATTATGATGAAATCATAAAGAAATCTTTCCCCTCTTTTAGTTCATTTGCAATAATAAAGTAAAAGGTAACTGTGTACTAACGATAACATTCAAACCAATCAAGATCAAAACCGAAACCTTTGACTATCATGTGTCTACTTGAGTTATCTTCATAGTTTCCACACAATAAAAACATGATATATTACGTAGCATTAGACGTATGTTCGTCGCACCTAAGAAATGTATTTGCTTAGTTAGTTCGGTAAAGGAATCTTCAGCGCTTCCAAAAGTAGTGTCATAAATTCGTGTTCTAGAATTGAGGCAATTGGAAACAGGAAACAGACAGGCAATTGGAACAAGGAATATATTGCATTCTACTTGGTTTTTCCTAACTAAGATGATAAGTTAAATGAGTGCCATCAAAAGTATGAAAATAGTTTTAATATACTTTAATCTTTGCTACAAATCTATGTTTTTCTCTTCGGTAGGCACAGTAATAAGTAAGTTTGTTTATATATTTATTCCTTTTTAGGGCTATTGCGTTTGTGATTTGTACCATAATGAGCATGTAAGCCTCGACCTTAAACTTTACGTGAACCTATACATTTTTATGTATATTACGTCGTTAACCGCTTCTCCCTCGACACATCTCCTGTTTGAAAGAGATATTCCCCATGAAGAAACAACTACTTACTTTCAAAATAAACTTTCCGAAGACAGATGTGAGTTGCAAAAGTTGAGTTTCTCCATTCAAATCGAAATGAGATAAATCGTTTGTGGAAAAATATGCGTCAGCTCTTATAGAGAACGGAACGTAGTGCTACGGCAACTCAACTTTTTTTTTGACTGGATCACGCTTATTGTTGTAATTTATTGGTATTTGAGTAAAATTGAGACACTATATCTATCGTCAACAGCCAAGATGAATAATCAATCTTATCCAAAATCTTAGATTTAGATAGAAAATAAAAACTACATTTTGAATATTAGTAGGAACTGTTATAGTTGTAGCTAACCAACTAAAAAAATACTTTTTCGTTCATTGTTGCTGTTGGTTAGCTACAAGTATCAGGACTACAAGTAAAAATCAATGTTATTTTCCCTAAAACAATCATTTAAATGGTTCCAAAGCATTTGTTCAATCGATTTAACTACTTGAAATTTCCTTAGGAATCGCCTAGGATGAGGCATAAAAAAATTAAATCATAAATCTTTCCGGCAACATCTTAAATATTTGGTTTTATTTCATATAATTTTGCTGTTCTCTATCAAGCTCAGCAAAGCTTTAGGGGTTTTCCTCTTATATAAAATTGGTAAGTTTTAATTGCATTAATTACAAAACTACAAATTAGCGATAAAACCAACGTGACGCAACGTCACTGAAGAAAATATAAATGATAGTTTTCAGTATTTCAAAGTAAAACAATAGCATTTTCCGCTTCAGATTCCATTGCTATAAAGTATTATTCCTATAGAAATCCAAATTAAATATAATGTTAGGAGGTGCGGGTGTGAAATAGTTCGTGTTTAGAATTATTTGCACAACAAACTGGCTGCAAAGCTAGGTAATAACTGCACCAGTCTCAGACAAATAAAAAAGGTCGTCCAAAACGTTTCGTTATTAGGTACACGAAACAAATTAACCTTTTGAGCACCACGACCATAGATAGAAAACAGAGTTTTCGTGCCCTCCACGCTGTTTTATTAAACGACAATATCTAATCGCAACGTATATTAAGATTATTGTTTGTTACATTACACAAATGTTACGATTAGATATTTTCTTATAAAAAAATTATGGTGTGAAGAGCAAGGAAACATTTGTCTTCTATACAAGACGTGCGCTCAAAAGGTTAAAAATCAAAATTCTTGTGTAATTTTCTTTTAATTAAGTATATAAATAGTTGTAAAAATAAATTTCATACAAACAAATATTTAATTTTTTTATCATACTTGAAATGTTTTTATTGTACAATAAAGACAAACTATCTATCGGTAACTTCAGTATGCTTAGCCCAAAACAAAATACACAGAAGAGGGAATGGATTGTCCGAAATCTGTAGAGATTGTAATCTTTAGATCGACGCTTTTTCTTATTAGCACACTGATTATAGTTGTATATCAGGGATCGGCTTTAATCTCGGATCGCAGATATAATATTATTAATTTTGGCCATTAAACATGTGTGACATATTATAAACACCCTTTTTTGTACGAAATACAAATGCTACAAAAATGAAAAAAAAATTGTTATTCGACTAAAATAAACTCTATCGACACGTGCGTCATGCGTCGCTATTACGTATTATTTATCATTATTACCATCAGAAGTATCAGATCATCATTGTAAATATTTTATAAATTCACCAAACTTCCGGCCACCACAAGTTTCTTTCGTACAAAATAAAACGACGATACGATTACAGCAATACGTACTTTAAGCTCTCGACTCATAGCACATTTAATTTCCGCACATGACAACGATTTACTTGATTTATAAATATTTGTTCCGACTCCGGGCGTGTGATGAGATTTATGGTATAAACACAACACTGAAGATTAGGCACATCTAAATACACGATACATTATAAAATTATTTATTATTCAGTAGTTTACACTGTGTATTATAACTGTATGGAATTAGAATAAGTCATAATTTAACGGACATTTATGAGTTTCTACAGGTAGCCAATGCGAGGTGGGGTATGCCTGTATGATGATATCATTCCTCTCAGAGCATGTTTTTCAAGAAATAGAGACTGCACCTGTGCCCTAAGTTCGCGCATTTACTAATGTACCCTATAATATCTCCCGCGCCGCCCACCACCGCGCCGTTACAGAAATATGGTCTGCTGGAGGAATATGATTAATAACTCTCAACTAAAGGTTCTGTTTAGCTGAGTCATTTTCTTAATTTATTTTATATTATCTTCGGCTTCTATAAGGTGTAATGAAATGTTGTCCGATCGAAGAACACTTTCATAATTAAGGACGTATTTTTCTTAAAAAATTGGGAAACAAAATCATTTTAATGAATGTAACAGCATTTTATAGTTAATACTTTTTAATTAAAATGGAGCTCACACTGTTGTGTTTCCATTTAATTAAAATTATTTGCGCAGAACTGCGCAGTGCACCGTATATTTCGATTATTCGGTACCTAAATATTTCTATTATTGTTAGCATACATCATAATTATTATATCTCGGAGATAGTAAATCATTTAAGTTATAATAATTATGTGTTCGATGATTATTATTCGAGGTCGAAACTTGTCATCGGAATCGTAATAACCTACGTAAGTACGTAGGTATACATACATACTTACATGAATATCTGCGTCACGCTGAAACGCGATAACAATTGCGCTAATGAACGAACCCTTAATCGATCATTCATACTGTTGACTGATTACTACAGATTCGTTTGTATTCCCTAGTAGCGCAGGCGCCAGAGGTACTTGTGTGTGCAATATGAGGACCACAGTTTGTTAATTGTTTTTAGTTCGCAGAACTTAGAAAGCTTGCAGATCAAGATTCTATATGTTGCTGCTGCTATAAACTATCAATTTTCAGTCGTCAGTTTTGTTGTTGTCAGTCAATGTTTTTTTAACCAAAGTGTTGGGACTTGAAAATGCCGATAGGCTTGTTTGCTACACTACTAAATACTGTGTTTATCAGCGAATTTTTTGCAATACAATAAGCATTTGTTAACCCTATCGTGATGTACAGGTATATGGGACCAAGCAAAGCAATAACACACAATGGACCGTGACGTTTCTTTGTATATCTCTTTTAATGATAAATGAGATAGGTATCCAAAAGAATCACAACACGGTAAACTGCACTTTGTCAAACAACATCGAATCACTCTGATTCCTCCATGAAAGTTTTGAGTGTAGTTTACAAAAAAATGTACCGCTTTGCTTTTTGTTTCATGTATTTTGAGAATTGAAACTGAAAATGAACATATGAGTACTTACTGATATTCTTTGTGAATTACTATGATACAGGCGATGAATCTCTTTTGTGCGTAGCATACATTTTTAACTTATTTGTTTTCTTTTAACTGTATTATTTGTATTATAATGAAGTAAATGTAATGAGCCAACTCACCATCTTAATTTTATGACTTGACATTAACAAGCAATGACTAAATTTTAGAATATTAAAGTATTTGACCAAAAGAATTGTCACGCATACTGTAGAATATTTCTCATAGATACCCACGCTAGTATATAATTGAAATTTGTAAATTTGTCAGAAAACATCCGCAATTTTATATCGCCAAAAGAGGAGATATCCACACAAAAATTGCACTTAGACATGGAAGCAGATTAAACTTACCCACTTCACGATTTAAAATGCACTATTCTAGTACATTTGTTATGTCCATTAAAATATATAATAAGTTACCGGAATACATCAAAAATAAAAATAAAAATAATATCTTTACCAATAAATTAAAACAATTTCTGATAATCAAAAGCTACTACACTATTGATGAATATTTTAGCGATAAATTTCAAAAACAGTAAAAACTATACATAAATTATGTTTTCAATAAATTACATTACTTTACAATAGATTACAATAACAAAAAACTACACGATACCTACATTTTCATTTATTATAATTTTAAATTTTAAAACAAAAACAATTTCAATTATTTTAAATTTAAATTTGTTTTTTAAACAAAAAGCGCCTTCATCCTCTCTCCTATTAATTAATAAAAAAAAAACTTTGCTGTGCCCGACAGCGTTCCATAACTGTTTCGATATTTTAACATACCAACTATATGTACACATTATGGAATGCAATAAAGTATTGAGTATTGATTAAGCAGTGGGTAAATTATATCCTCCATACTAATATTATAAATGTGAAAATACCTCTTTCTACCTGTCTTTCTATCTGTCTGTCTGTGACACCGTCACGACTAAACCGCTAAACGGATTTTGATTAAATTTGGCATGTAGAAAGTTTAAGACCAAAGAAAGGACATAGACTACTTTTTTAAATTCAACCCTCTAAAGGGTTTGAATAGGGGTAAACGCGGGCAAAGCCGCGGGTGAAAGCTAGTACTTAAATAAATAAAATGTAAATATAATTTGTGTCATTATCTACAAACTGAGCTGCCCTGCATGTCTAACCAAATAATCACCTACATTAAAAACTGTATACTTGCAACTTTTACAGTAAATATAGACACATTATTTGAGCAGAGCGGGGTCGTATAAACATGTTAATTCAATATGAACGGGATATTTCTCATATCATCTTGACGGAAGTTTCGGCGATAGGATAGTGAATTACCTGTCAGTTGATCACACTCACTCTAAAGAAATCGAAAGACCCAATATGCATTGCTCAAACCCATGCTCATAATGCGAACCTAAGGACGTATTGTTTCAATAGACAAAATATATTCAAGCTTATTAATTAGGAACACTACAGTACCGGAAAGACGGACTGCTACCTGTGTTAAATACATTAAAATACAGTAAAGACATTCGGGAGAGAATTTTACAAAATAAATAAAATTAAGGAAGACAAGAACAAGAGAACTCACGACAAACAGCTTAAGTCAAACAATTGTTCGTAAAGCAATACTTATCACTATAGGCACGGATAGGCACGTTACAGCGTCGTATTGGAAAACCCTTGCAAATACGATCTAATATCATGTCATGGTAACATGGTCACGATCCTGACAATAAAAAGGGACGGAAAGCACTTTGTTTGTAAAAAAAAGGTTTGGAAGTACACTTGTAGATATACTTTAGTCTTTACGTTAGAAAATGTGATAATAAAACTTTGTCTTTTTAAATCTTTTGGTTGTTATCCAGTCGAAGCTAGTTTGATAAATAACACAGTGCTCAAAATTGTAATCTTCTGAAATAAGTTATTTATAAAATGAATATTTCTAAGATAAATATTTTCAGTATAGGGTCTTATTTTTGGAAGCCGCGACATACCTTTATTCCCTCTCACGCTGTAATATAATGTTAGACCTTGTGAATCAGGGCTTCTTTAGATTCCTTTATAGCTCACAGCCGGATCTCTCGTATTTTTAGGGTTCCATACCTCAAAAAGAAAATCGGAACCCTTATAGGGTTACTTTGTTGTCCGTCTGTCTGTCTGTTAACCCTTTTTTCTCAAAAGCGTTATGGTATAAAGTTCAAATTAATATCAAATCTTAGGATCTGCTGTCTTTTGAAGCTTTAAAAAAATAAAACCTCTAAGTCAACGTAATCAAAAGATACGAGCATATATGCTGATTATTTTTACAATTTTCACACTCAAAACCAATAGGGTACCTACTTCCCGATAACCTAGAATCAATTTGGCAAGAAGCATTATCTCACAGCACAAGTAAAGGAAAAAATCTGAAAATTATAAAGTAGTTACATTATAACATCGCATAAAAATAAGACTGCCTCGTTGGTCTAGTGGTCGCTAAGCGCGACTGCTGAGCAAGAGGTCCTGGGTTCAAATCCCGGGTCGGGCAAAGTGTTACTGAGTTTTCCATTAGGTAATTCTCAGTAGCAGCACGGAGTCTGGATTTGTGCCCGGTTGATGGCAATAGGCCCGCCCCCTATTACATTGGGACTTACAACATAAATGGCGAAATGTGGGTGTACTATATGTTCACCTCTGCCTACCCCTTCGGGGAATACAGGCGTAATGTTATGTTATTTATGTTATGTTATAAAAATAAGAAAAACTTATTTATAGTTGGTAAACTAACCGCTACCTATATCAATGTATTGGGGCAACATTTTTCCTATGACAAAGTTAAGTTTGATCATCAATCCGGTTTATCTTTTCGTTACAGCAATGATAATAGAAATCCTATAAACATAATTTAAAGTCTGTACGGTACCGTCCGTGCGCGAGTCCAGCTCACGTCCTGACCGGTTTTTACAACGTTATTTAGCTTTAGATACATTTTCGGGTTATTTTCCTATCACATTTTGTTATTGTTACAGATTTTAAGGACTTTTCAAAGCTTGTTTTCTTTATTTATTGTGACGATTTACCTTAAGATATTTATAACGTTTTATCCTCATCCAAGTTTTTACTATCCTATTTCTACTCTTCGTCGTTATGCTGTTAAACAACGTTTACTACACTTCATATCTAATCTTAGGTTGTTAAAATGTTGGATGTTACAAACATAAACCTCTACGATGTTGTGCCATGTGCAAATACACCTACAAAGTATAATCAAGTATACACTTTTATACACTTTTCTAGGAAGTACTAAACATTTATCATTCATGAGGGTTTGAAGGTTTATTTCCTGCTCGTAGTACCTACCTAAAATCCTTTTTCTCAATTCTCACTCACGAATAACATTATGCAATAAGGGAAGAAAGAACAGACGGTCAGCGTAACAACCGTGGGAATTGGTCGATATTTGAGGTGACACGTTACCGCATTCATATCCGTCCTCAAACATCAAGAAACGATGGACAAAATGGATCATTCAATGGTAAATTTACAGGTTGAAACCAAAATGAAGTTATTCTTTCAAATTAGGGATTTTTTCTGGAACGTTCATCAAGTTCGAAATTTTTTAAGTAGGAACGTAACTTTTGCTAGCGTTATCCTAATGATAGCCTTCCAATGTTTTAAGAAAAATAAACTACGATACAAACTCAGTCAAAGTCGTCAAAAGTTTTCTGCAAAGGGTAAAATCAATACAAGTGGCAGTAAATCTTAACTGATTTATGAAATGTCGTGTCTTTTCAGTTCAATGCTAATTTAATTTAATATAAACATATTGCAATGTAGTTACCTATGTAACCTACATTTTTTACTGAAGCGGATCAAAATTGTTGTGTAGAATCGATACAATGGGTTAATTAAATTCTTGCAATAGTATTGTGTATAGCAATATTGGCCAAAACACGCATCAAAATGTCAGGTATGTTACAGGTCCCAATGTAATACTTTTTATAAGGTGGCGGGCCTGTTTTCGTGACCCGGGACACCAATCCAGACACCGTGCTGCTACTGAGAATTACCTAACAGAGTAACTCACTAACACTGCCGGGCGGGATTTGAACCCAGGACCTCATGCTCAAATCGCAAAATTACTATCTACCTCTGAACAATCTCACCTTAAATCTAATAAGTTTATTCAATCCTCAAATACCTGCAACTTTTTACGAGTTTTATGTAAACTAAAGTGTAATTCGTCGTAAGTTATTTCAGTGCCAGCAGCTTCTCTTATTTGAATACTAAACACACCTTCTAGAACCAAGATAGCTGGGTGCACTACGCAAGCAACTTCTTTTTACCCGTCTGCGCCAGATGAAGGTTTATTAATTACGACTTATGGTCGTAGCACATATAACAACCCGGAAAGGAAACGTAAAAGTATCGCCAACGCCTCGCCGTCAAACAGGCGTCAACCTTACGTAAGCACGTAACCCATAGATTTTGAATACCAAGTAGTTCCTACTATAGATTGACTGGGCGAAACGAGATAGGTAGATAGACGTCTTTCTTACTTACTTGATCACCGGTCTAGTGTATATCTGGCCTGACGTAACCAAAGCGGATCGGCTACGGCTAGGCCGCGGCGCGCTTACCGCTCGCCGGTCCTGAGGCGAGGCGATTACGTTACGAATCCGATTAGTGTGCTTTGCAGTAGGAAGTTTCATACAAATTATACTGCACGGCTCGAGTTGATACGGTTACGATCCCTTTCCAGGTTGATATATGTGCTACGACCAACGACCATATGGTCGTTGGCTACGACCCTTATAAGTAGGTAAGGGTTGCTATCTAATTTTGCAATCATTCTTAAACTACCTAGGTATAATATTTATGTAACTCATAAATGTAGATGTAGGTATTATTAATTTTACATAGTAGGTATATATTATGAATATAGTTACTATGGCCGAAATGTATGATTAAATTTATTTTTTTACTCCTTGGTTATTATTTAATAGGTCTATAACTCTATATGTTACTGCTACATTAGGTATTGTTAAGAAATAGGTACCTACTTACCTGTAGTTGTATTTTTATACAATATATCAAAAGAGGAATACAATCTCGATACTCAAATGCTATCGTTGTCTGAAATGGGCTAATTAATCCTACCTTAAACTGTAGGTTAAATTCAACTACAATCTTCGCCAAGTATCAAGCCACTTCGCCTTACATTTAGAGAAGTAGGCTACCTACTTAATGCATAAATCTTTTTATTTACCCAGAGATCGTCGGCGTCAATGGAATAACGCGTCGCGGCACCAGCAGCATTTGTCTGAGTCGAAGTCAGCGTGCCCCAACATGTTCTTCGTGCAACTCTATGAGACGGGGAGGGTTGACAGTACCGCGCGCCAGCTCGCTCACCCCACCGGTGCGCGCGCTTTCCGTCACACGACCACATCTCAACTAAGGACTCAAACAACACATGGCCTAACAATACACACACGTGTAGGTCTGTAGGGCTAAAATCACATTCAGCAATTCCATTAAAGGAGAACCATTTCCTGGATTTACAGAAATTTTCCTAATATTCGTAAAATGGTTTCATTTGAAAGCTGAATACTCAATTAATTCCTAACAGAATCGTATCGGCTCGATCCGGCACAAGTTTGAAAGTTTGTGCCGAATCGGTACAAACTATTAATATAGCTACTTGTACCATTGAGTTATAAATGTACGTAGTACATTATAACTCAATGACTTGTACATACTTAGATAAGTTTAAATGTTTTCATGTGGAGGGTACAGTCGAAATTTTATAAGATGTGAATATGTTACTTAGGCTAAGCTCGCATACTTTAACCAATGAAACGGTTGGTATTAAATTTATTCATAAATCAATCAATGCATTTATGTGTGTTAACGTATGTACCGATTGCGATCTATGTTAAAATTACCAAAGATAAAAATCAAATATTGTAATTTCTAAAGTAATACTGTTGGATTATCTAGTCACAAACTTAACAAGGTTTAATGCTCAATGTTCTAGTGCGTCCTCAGACCACCTATCTTGTTCATGAACTTATTATAATACATTTCAAAATATTCTGGAATATTTATTTTTTATTACTCCCTGTCCTATATTTTACGGTAAAACAGTCAATATGATTGTCAAAAATAAAGAAATGTAGCGTACATTTCTTTATTTTTGACAATCATATTGAAACTGACTAAAATACAAACTGTGTATTGGATATCGAACACTACGGAAAGGTAAGATATACCCTAGTGCAGTATAGTGCACACTTTGTAAAAATCAGTCGCTATTATAAATAAATGTGTAAGCCTATCAGCTAATCACCCTATATTGAAATGTTAATGTGCAGTACACTTTTGCCTGCTATTGGAAAATATAGAAATATTATTTCACTTTTTTTAAAGATCTACTACCACCAGACGCTAATCCCCATCCCAAAATACAAGAGGTCTGCACATGATTTTAACGGCATTAATCAAACAAATCTATTGAACCTTGACCTAAAGTTTAATGATCAAAAGACCAATTAATAGCCTTTGATTATTGAAGTGAATATAATAGAGGAAGCTGCCTTGATTCCTGCCGAAATGTACGCCTACGGGACAACTTAGCTTAGGGCACTTGTCGGGAATCCTCTAATAACAAGCAGGTACTATGGAACATATTTGAGGAAAAGACAAAGTATTTTTGCTTGTGCCTGCCAGTTTGCCCAAAATCATGGAATTGATAGCTCAAAAAAGAGGCATTTGCACGACAATTGGACGTAAACTTGCCTTTAAAAAAATGTATATACTCCGGAAACATCCTAAATAGCTTTATTAAAATTTAGAAGTAATAGTTACAATACTTCGTCAACTTTATTAAATAATGAAGACGAATTTAATAATGTGTGAAGTGTTACTTATTTGTAAGTATAATATAGTTATAGATGGACACTTTACTTAGCCCCTTAGCCCTAAACTAGTGGCAAAATGCTAAACAAATAGAATTATAAATTTACGTACTACTACATATTCTAAAACTTATAACATCCCAATTATGTTTTTATTATACTAGATTGCTATTCGTCAAGCGTTTTGCCACTAGTCTAAAGCCGGTAGCGAATAGACACAGGAACTAAAGGAACTAAAATCTAGTTAGGTAGTCCTATGATAGGACGTTATGGCTCTTATCGTCGTGTTTAACGGACGCGGTAGATTCGCGCAGATTTATTATATAGAATTATTTTTAAAACAATTAATTGATTATTTTCTTAATATCCGTAGTGAGTAATTCAAGCCCGTACTATTTCATCCGGAAAATTCATGGTACATTGTAATAATTTGTAATCCTATTTCCTAGTTACAAGCTTCGTATTCTGTATATATTTCAAGTAATTCAAGATTACTCCAGTTCTCGGAAAAAAATCATTTCAGACAATGATACGGATAACCGAAACGTAAACCATAAGGATATCCTCATGGATTTCGAAACGGTTATCCGTTTTGATGTACATACATACATAAGTAGTCAAACAACGCTAAAGAGTTTAGAATATAAAGGTATATTGTGTGAAAATAATATAACACCTATGTATTTTATAACGCACTCTTGGTTTATTATAGGTAGTTATATGTCACAAGATGAAGGTAGGTAGTTAAATAAAAATATGTAGGCTTTTGCTCATCTGTGGGACACCAAATACGATATGAGATAAAAAAGGCGATGAAGCAGTCAGCTTTCCTTAGGTTCCCCTACGAGTTATTATTAGTTGTGTCTTGATTACATAGATATCCGTGGATCTTAACATCTTATTTATAATCTGGTGTCGAGTTTTTAGTGTTAGAGTTTTAATTTAGTGGACAAACTTATAGGAATGTATATATATGGTCTAAGCGGTAGGTATGTAGGCTCAAAAGACTTTCCTCAAGTCATGTAACTAGTAACTTCACATAAATCTGAGTTCGTCAGCTATATACATTCCAAGCCAATCTGCGTTCTGAAACAGGATGGAAGATACACAAGCACATGAAAAAACCTATATCAATGATTCAAGTTTAATATATTAACTTATTAGATACTTTATATATTGTTAAAAGGACATTTGTGACTAGTCATGCTGTTTTATAAAACATCGACTCAGTATTTTCTAAGAAATCAATTTAATTATTTTAAGTAAAATGGAGAATGAAACAATTATGGATGCGGAAATCTAATCGAACTCTCAATAACAATACAGATTTTAACTGGTTTTCAATAAAAATGACGTTTAAGTATGTGGAGGGATTTTTATGTAGTTAAGACTATTCTTCCGAGGTGCAAATTAATGAAGATCTGGTGAAGATATGCCTGCAATGGAATACAATTGATGTAGTGTGTATTTTAGTTAATGTTTTACTAATAATAATAACACTTCGTGTCTAACCTTTTTTTAAAGTAGTTAAGATACTACAATTTCTAGTGTACCTTATTGGTACTTATCTATCACGTTTGTTCTGTATTCTGAGTCTATCACAATCAATTCACCATTGAAGTCTGGGAGGATCATTTATAAATGCTACTTATGAGATTAATTTCATACTGCATAAGGAAGTTGTTATATAGGGTATAAAGTTTTGTCTGCAAACTGTCATTAGTTGCAAAACTGAGATCAATCATTACTCTTCTAAACTTGTTTGTCTTGGACGTCCAAGCAATAATCTCTTGGTAATTATATTTACAGTTACAAGAGGGCAGAAGACAAAAGAAAAACGATGAAAGGCCTTTTGCCACTGCGCAGGGTGTGTAAACACTTTCGCTAGCCAATAGATATACATGCTTATTGCCGATCTACTTCCGTGTCAATAGATTCTGAAGTCAGGAGTATTCAATAATAGTAGGTACCTAATCTAAAATATGATCTGAAGTCTCTGTCCAGTGACTACATTGTTTTGTGGGCGATTGTGTGTGTCTCGTGGACGGTTGTTAGGGAAAATTTTAAGTTCTTAGTAGAGTTGACTTCATAGCTCGTAGTACCTACTGTCCAAATGTTGTAGGTACAATTTTTGATAACATTAAGTTGTATAGGTAAATAGAAAAACAACAGTTATTTCTTATGTAATATAAAGGTACAAATTGGTACATTCAAAAATATAATATAGTGACAACTATAATAAAATATAATATAAGAATCCTTTTTCCTGTGCTGGAGAAACCCTCATGGATTTTTACCGTCCTGGGGCGGGCGGAGGGGTATGCCGGACTCCTACCTGCTAAAACCCCAGTGTCCTCATAACTACCTTAGGTCGAGGGACGCGCGATATGCGTACGCATCTCTCGACATGTCCCCCCCGCTGGCTGGAGGCTCCAGAAGTCTCGCCTTTATCCGGTTACGCCCAATAAGACCCCCCTCGGGGTCGTCGGCATAAAACCATTTGGAAAAAAAAAAATCGACATGTCCCGACCCGCCTCCTCATGGCGGATCCCGCTCATCACGATGTCCCGACCCGCCTCCTCATGGCGGATCCCGCTCATCACGTACGGCCTACGTGCCGCAGCTTCGTTCTAAACTTCCTTCCTTCAAAAACACAAACTCAAAAGTGAAAAATAATATTTTATCAGTATCATAGGCGAAGTGGAAGTCGGTGCCAAATCTTAATCTTAAACTTATGAGAATGCTGTCATAAGTGCTTTGTTCATAGTTTCAAAGCTTGATCTATTAACAAAGCAAACGCATAGGATTTGGCGCCGAATTCCACTTCGCTTATGTAAAGTGAACTGATAAAATATTATTTTTCACTTTTGAGTTTGTGTTTTCGAATGTTTTAATTAATTATTTAATTTTTTTTCGTTTATATAAAATTTATATGATAGTGTGAAGTGTAGTTTAATATCGTTGAACTATTGGGCGACTACCGGCGAGGTGAAAAGATTATAAGTTAAGCTTTGTATTTTTAAAATGGGAGCTAATTAAGTCTGGGGGAATTTTATTTCTCTTATGAAGGCAAGGGAGGGGAAAGGCTTTAGAGAGTTTCATTTAGAAAAAGACTAAATTGTATGAAACTGACTGATAATGGCTGGCCGTCCTTTTTTTATAAAAATTGTAGGAACTAGGAAAGTATAAAAAGTACTTGAATTAATATTTGTACTCACTTACATAATAGGTACTAATAAATGTTTGCTATGCATAAGTAACTATGTATAGGTAGGTAGGAATTTTTTAATCTAATATTAGTAGATTTTACTGTAAGAGCCCGTAGTATATTGCTCTATCCTAAGTTTTACTAGTAAATCCGCAGATTTACCAACAATAGATGAAAATTTTTAGATTTTTTATGAATTATGATGATTTTTCGGGCATTATCCATCAGAATTTGGTGAAATCTTGGATTTAATAAAGACGGTCGGTAAATGTTAGTTTTAATAATACATTGAGTATAATGGTTACTATTTATTTCTGGAATCACCGGCCGCTATCGCGGCTCGCTCGCTGGCCGCTGCGTTCACACAGCTCATTGCGTTGCGGTGATCCCTGTTCTATCCTAACCATTGCGGGTTCGTTTTCTGCACAAGACTACTACTTTGTACGATCTGCAGATATTTGCCCCGCAGTCTGGGTGTTAGTGTATATGATTTTGACAGTAGATAGTGCACAAAATATGAATTATTTTATTTCTTTAAAACATGAAACTACCGGGTTGGTGACTGCCTCATTGGTCTAGTAGGCGGTAAGCGCTACAACTGGTCTTGGCTTCGAATATCGTAATTTTTCATAAGGGTTTTTTCATAAGGTAATTCTCAGTAGCAGCACGGTGTCTTGATTTATGTCCGGACTCCGGTTGATGGCAATAGGCCCCCTATTACATTGGGAATGGAACCTATGTGGATAAGCACCTCTCTCTTTCGGGGAATACATGCAATTTTAAAACACAAGTGTTAAGCTAGAAAACTAGATATGGGCCGATTATGAGTTTGGCCGACTAGTCGACTGGCCCACTAATCGGTCGGTAAAAAGCGTATTAATCGGCTAAGCCGATCATTGTTTTTGGTTATGTCTAGCGCACATCAGTAACTCGAGATTGTTCGTCGTGCTAGTAGAGTTTGTGTACGGGCGAAATTTTGAAATTAAAAGTAATCACGTGTATGAACTGTCTTTGACGAATTGGAGGATGATTTCATTTTAATCACTGTAGTTTTAGTATAGAAATGTAAATATTGGTCCGACTAGTATTTGTCTTTGGCCAACTAGTCGACGACTAGGTAATGGTCGACTACAAATATACCTATCATTAAAGTCGACTTTACCGACTAGTCAGAACTCTACGTGTATTGTATGTTTTAAAATACCCATTGCTCAAAAAATAATTTAGTAGTACCTACCTACTTTGGCAAACCTGGTAAGTACCTTATCATAATCACTGTACTTTTTATAAACTTTTATTCGTATCAGTCACGGCTATATACGCCAATAATGAACACTTGAATTTTTTTTAACATTTACTATGGCTCTGAGGTAAAACCTAAGATTTAACGTGTGAATGTTGGCAAAGTTGTAAATTAATGAGAATCGCAGAACATTTCGGAGATTTACCATTATGGGTTCACAGTTCCTACTTTTACAGTGATAATTTTAATCGTGGCCCCCCGCACTAGCCATTTTTTCTGAATCGTGGGCGCGTTTCACAAATATGAAATAATATCACATACACAATCACCCAGACTCGGGACAAATTTATCCGGTACGAGAATCGAACCCGGAACCTTTGGCAAAGCAGTTCAATCGCTAAGCCACTGTGCCAATCGGGTCGTCGTCGTCGTACTTACATGGCAGAATAACTTGAATCGCTAAAACTTTATTCAAATGTATAGGTAAAACAGGTCTTCGAAACCATTCTAGAAAAAAGATCAAATAAATCTACATAAATATGATAACATCATCAGTGGAAAGGCAAAGTTGCTAAAGCGCCAAAATATTAATTCTCAGAAGAGACCTATAAAGTTTTTTACAGAGCCAGGAACTTGAAAAAATATCCAGATCAACGTGAAACCTAGAAATATCGACGCAGAAAAAATATCCAGTTCAGTGAACCTGGACAACTTAATATTGGCAAAATGGTGCTATACCTACTAGAACAAAAAGTCGTCGTCGTTTGTCGTCTATGGTGACTCTAACTAGATTTCTACGATTCCCAAGAGACTGGCACATTATATGTTATTTTTAACATACCTGCCTAGAAGATTTACAGTTTATTGCATAAACATTACATTTTATCTACCTACTTCATTCGCTCATGTAATGCCAGTAAATCCCAAAATATATCCCAATGTTATTTCGATAGTACAAACGCATAAACAGTACCATTTGATAGACACGCTTCTCCAACAGTTCGGTGTCTTTCAGTACTCTTCATTATATGTTGTTTGGATACGTATTGAATAAATAATTTAAGGTAAGTCATAGGCACGTGCCTCGCTTTAGGTGAGATCTTTTTCACTTTGAAGTACATAATTATATACTTATCAGTCTGTTGCGCCATGTTTACATGATCATCACTCATGTATTCTCCGAAGAGGTAGGCTGGGTTATTTGGTGGCATACCATTTTGCCATTTCGGTCAAATGTAGTAGAGATCGAGGCTTTTGCTATCTTAGGGAATATCAAAGTGGCAATGAAACCCTATAGCCGCCACGACAATATTTCGTGACAAAAAACCGAATTCAAATAATTGACTAGTGTTCTGCTAGTTAATTGATTTTTATTCGTCAGATTCTTCTACATACTATAATAACGAATATAAAAGAAATTACTTGTGATATAAAAGAAGTAGTTACCTGACTATTAGCATAGCTATTAGGTACATAAAGTGCCACGTCAGCAACTCAGCACTCAGACATTTTCTTCTTAAAATCTTTACTTAGGTTTAGTTTAAGTAAACAATAACATCCCTGAGTACGGTGGTAATCACTAAATTATAACATAGAGAAAATTAGTCGTTGGTCTATGATTTTAATAATTGTTTTGGAATATCTTTTCTTAAATTTGTTAAACAATAAGTCCTTCGAATAAAAGATATCTAACTGGCAATTGAAAACCGATCCAAAGTTTATTTATTTTTTCTTGCTACTGTGAATGTCAGTGATAGATTAATCTGTGATGGTTCTTAACCATTTATTTACATAATTGATATGTAACATATACATAAACCATAAACACATTTAAATTCTACCTACTACATATCTCTACTATAAAACTATTTACAACTTATATATCAAAGATGCATAAAGATAATATACCTATACTATCATGGGGGAACTGATGATGATGATGATGAAGGGGGAACTTGGTTTATAGTACCTACTATACTGTCTGTGATTTATTGTAGGTACCTATCGTTCCTTAGAGCCAAGACAAAAAGTTCATTTTCGATTTTTTATGCTCTGGAATGAAAAGAAAAGATGAGAAAAAATGTAATTAAAATTGAGAAAGTAGATTCCTAAACGTAAAGGTAAACATCAAGTAAATGTCAAACTGACAACTAAATAGATTGCGTTAAGTTGTGTAAATAATACCAATACGGAACATTCAACATGTACAGTGAATCAGAATCACTCGTGTCTTGTAAAGAGTTAGATAAGTGCCATTGTATAATTATAATAGTATAAGCAATCTTTAAAAGAACATAAGTGTGTCGCAAAAATGGAAGAAAGCCACGTGAATAATACCGCATTATATTTTAAAAACAATCAAGTAAGTCCTTATTTACCAACATTTAAATAACACAACAAAGGAACGCATTGAGACATTAACATTATTTTGAGAAGATCTGCCGTGTGGATTTCCAAATACACAGCAGATCTTCTCATGAAGGTATGTGTAATAATGATTTACAATTTGTTTGTGCGTAAAGTTTTGTTATTATAAAGCTCCGTGTGTATAATCTTTAAAGAGGTCAAAGTTACAGTTCCGTCGAACTAATATAGGTTACATGCCCGGGAAAAATTGCCATACAGATATAAGTCGTGGACCAAAGCTGTTTTGTATGCCATAGTTAAGTGTTCTCCAGTTTATAATATAATTAAAACCAACTAAAAGTTGATGAGAGTTGAAAGTCGTGGTGGCCTAGTGGTTGACATACCGGATTTCTATGCACGAGGTTGCAGGTTCAAACCCAGGCAAGTATCAATGTGACTTTTTCAATGTCATAAATACTTTCTTAGTTAATCTAAGACACCACTGACTGACGGTGACGGAAAACATCGTAAGGAAACCTGGATTTAATTATCTGAAATCGCCAACCCGCAGTGAGCTAGCGTGGTGATCAGTGCTCAATCCTTCTCTATACGAGAAGAGGCCTTTGCCCTGCAGTGGGATAGTTATAGGCTGATATTATTATTATAAAACCAACTAAATTGATAAGTATATTTCGCTATGCACTAATTATCTTTAAAAACTACATAGCGATCTATGGAATGTTGAAATATTAATATGCATTAAAACTTAGATACCTTAGATTTATCATTGACTCTGTTATTATTGTAAGATAATTCTGCTAAATGCACATATTAACTAAATATTATTACTTAGACGTAAAAAGAAATGATTAATTTACAAAAGTTATATAAAAAAATAAAAGTTACAAAGCCCAAGTCGAAAGCAGCAGCGCTGATATTGAGTTGGGGCCTGACATAAAACTAAAAATTACACACTATGTTGGTTATAAATTAAACTTTCTACAGCTATTTCCCAACATAAGTAAAAGGCTTTTTGTTGGTACATACATTATATAATCTCACCTGTTATCCTCGAAGGAATAGGTAGAGGGATCCTCTTTTATCATCTATGCCATAGAAAATAAGTTCTTTTGTTTGAATACTGTGAAAAAAAACAACCTAATGAAGTAGATAGAGAAGTAGATGATACTCAATACTCAATACTTTATTAGCATTCCATAAGTCAAATACAGGTATTACATATGAGATAGAATCATTATGGACCCGGTAGGGCACAGCTTAAAGTTGGAGAGATATGCAGCTTAATACTAAAATTATAATTATTATATCTAAAATACTATTTTGGTAAAACTAATTAGTAGTTACAATAATATAAAATAAAAATGTTTTGAATGTGTGCGTGTGTGAGTATATGTGAGAATGTGTGTGTGTGTATGTGTTTATGTATATGTCGTATAGGTAGAGGGGCTGGTCGGTTATTAAAAAATAAACATTAGGTAGTTTGTATAGTTAGAAAAAAGCATAGCTCTTTTGGTTCGCTGGTAGTGTAGTAATGTTCTTTCACTACCAGCGAACCAAAAAGGTGTGTACTTGTACAAAAAATTAATGGCAAAGAAGGTTAACTCGGTAAGCTGGCAATTCTTATCGTTAATTTCATTAGCTAGTAACATGTTGACATTTGAAGTTGGTAAATGTTTGGAAGCACCCATATCTATGTAAAAAGTGCAAAAAAGCAAAATGAAGTGAAAACACGGCCGGTACAACGTGTGTGTTTTGCCGCATAGTCCGATCGGAAAGTATAAAAACACAACAAGTGTGTACACGCTGCACTGGTGGGAAATTTCGAAAACACACCATATGTGTTTTGCCGCAGCCGAATCCTCGATTAAAGAATAACCACCGCTTTGGTCTAATCGCTTCGCCAGCGCTAGTCGAACATGAAATTTTGGATCCGACTTCAAATTAATTAAGGCATAGTGTTTTAGATTTTAAGTATACTTAGTACCCGTCACGTAAAAAGAACGCAGAGCAACTGTAAGCGACTGTATTTGTAGTCGATTTCCATGGTCCTAGACTATAATTGTGGTTGTGTAATTATTGTTCTAATGTAGAATGATATTATAGGTACTTACTAGTATCGTAACACTTTGGAATAGACTGAAATTTAAAAAAATATGTTAACGGTTAGCGTTCTTTTTACGTGACGGGAACTATAACAGATAATTTAATCTGTTAAGTCGTCCTTTATTAAATGTAAGAGGCATTTGTTAGTCTTGTGTTAAGAGAATTGTGTAGAACAGCACATTTCTAACTTCAGTATATACGTTTACTTGACATATGCGTAATCCTGTAATAATGATCATATCCTTATTACCCGCGAAGCAATTTATGACCACGAAACATTAGGCGGACACAAAGCATTAATTATAATTCCATATAGTATTACCTACTCAACTGTCAATTAAAGTTCTGAGAATTACCGGCCTCATCACTGTTGCGGACTGCGAATTCAAATATATTACTATCTTCCATGGTTAATTGATTTTTAAATAGTGAATTACTTGAAGTGTATTCGTTATCATTCTTTTAATTACATTAAACCTTAAAATTACATATGCGTTTACATTAGGTACCTACAGTCCGTAGAAAATAATGTCTACTTAAATTGATTTTGTACCTACTCCTACTAAAAAGTTAAGAGTAGCGACTTTGTATTCACACCGCTAGGCGCTAATAATTTCATTGTCCATATCTACACAGTTTGTTATCCATCCAACGGTTGTTAGTATAATAACGTTATGATAAGATAATGAAAGGTAATCAAAACACGCTTTTAATATACTAAGTGTATCTGTTATTTACACGAATACCTAGTATAGGTATTTACTCTACCCTACTACATTACAGTAACTAAGTACATTCAGATTTACCCCTTTTAAAACGGTGCCCAATGACAACCGATTTACGAGTAAGAGAACCGAACGTACTTCTTTCGTGAATTAGAAAAAACACCATCACGTTACGATAAAAGTAAGTGAGGTAGCACTCACAACACTGCATTATCACATTTTGATATAGATACTTTAGATTGGCAACTATCCAATGAGCGATTAGTTACTGATACTTTACATAACAATTAAATAGTATAGGTACTTGTGACAAGAAAATACGTGTTTATATAGTTTCTGATTATTTCTTCGGAGAGACTACAGAAGTGACAGCAAATAGAAATCTGTGGAAATATGCATCTAAATTGCAAACAATTAAATTAGCTGCGCAAAGCAGATTGGCTTGATATGCTGTCGTTCGCTCCGAGTTCGATTCCGTTAGTGGTTTAAGTGAAATTATGCCACAAAGCACTATATTTTACAACGGCTAGCAACATATTTCAGTCGAATAACGTAAAGAAAAAACATATTGAACAGTAGGTGCACTAATCAAGTTAAGCATTGTGACATAAATAGGATGATGCGAAGAAAATGCGGCCCATTTATTACTGTCCATGTAAGAAATGCGCATTGAAAACATGGAGCTGTCTTTTAATGCAATCCAGTGTAAAATTCAACAATCATGTCAGAAAAGTGAGACTGCGTGTGATGTGGAGTAATTTTACTAGAACCTTTAAAATATGTGGGCCTAAGTATTGCAGTAGTTATAATTCAAACAAATTCCCTAGTGTCATCTTGCAAAATGCCCTTGCATACCATGTCTAGAGTGCTAAGAAGAAATGTGACCTATCTTTTAAATGCGAGTCTTATATTCCTTACAATTTTCGAATCTTATTTATTTCCCTTTTCCTTAATTAAATGGATTATAGTTCTTACGAAGTACAGAAGTGTGTTACTTACTCGGTTAGGGGAAAATGAAGCTTCAAAAAAAGGGTTGAAATCGCAGCATAGATATAAACTGCAGTTAGTAACCACTGCAAAGAGCTTGCCCTCCTGTGACCAATCAGTGCAACAGATATCACACGTCAGTATGTTCA
This sequence comes from Abrostola tripartita, assembly GCA_905340225.1. NCBI lineage: Eukaryota > Metazoa > Arthropoda > Insecta > Lepidoptera > Noctuidae > Abrostola > Abrostola tripartita. The sequence goes on from HG996494.1 coordinate 8,355,816, forward strand.
TCGAGAACGAAGAGATTCAGGTAAGATTATAAATTAATACATGCAGTACCTAGGAACACAATTAACACGATTAATTGCAGTAAACATCTACTACATAACTACTTAGTTCAAATCAGTTTGAACTAGCTCAGAGTATTATTAAAGTCAACCCTTTAGTTTAATCAGTGAACTGTTAGCCTTGGCTAACAAGATGCTAATAATGTGCACAACTAGGTCTGTTTATTTAGAAACTTGGTCTATCATTTCAGCACAGTAACACTAACATGGTTCAACCAAGATTAATGTCTTTCATACTGTATCGTAGTGACTTGATAATTTATTGCACGAGAATGATAAACGTAGACGACATAATATGTAAGTTATGCAGTAGGTACTTAGATAGGTCTAGGTACTTACCTACATGAAGAAATGTTGCTTCGATGCCGTCTTATTTATGCACGTTTCCTACTTTCTTCTTCTTCATAATGTAAATATCTTAATCCAGAGGATAAATACCGTACTAAATATATAGGACATGTAAATGAGTAAAAACAGTAAAATGTATTACGTTACAAGTTACCTATGTACATACGCCTAAGGTTTCGCAGATATTTGTAAGTATCTTAGAATTTTTTTAATATGTTTTTTGATTTGTTTCGAAAAGCCTTGAATGTAAAATTCTTCTGATTTTTCTCCAAGTCGCCAAGTCGAGCATTTAATTACTCAGTTTAAATTGGCCGAAACTGACATGCTGACAGGTATCAATATCAAAATGTTTGCTTTGCATTTTTCTCGTACCCATATTCAGCAATGAGCAATAGTATAAATGTTGTGGTTGTTCATACAGCTAGTTCGTTGATTGGTTACCGGGGTAAATACACACGCTTTTAAATACGAAATTGCTGCCGTAAAGGTAATATTGTTAATTAAAAATATGTTTTTCACGAAACATTTACATTTAATACGTAAATAAATAATACGTATTTTTTTTCATAAATTACGGGTAAGTCTTTAGTCTAAGGTGTAAGTACCTAACATTTAGATTTCATTAAAAAACTTGAGCATGTCTCGCCAACACGCGATGAGCACGCTTGGTGTTCAATAGCATAATATATTATGAAATATCTATTAACGAGTTACTAACTATAACGATTTCTATTTTATTATAATGTAGGTAGGTAGATATAGTCATCTGAAGAAGAAGCTGACGTATAATTAAAGTAAATCTTTATAATCGTTACTCCTGGATTTAAGTGTTGAGAAAAACTTTTTTTGTTGTAGTTAAGCTACTGTGGTCAAGATTGCAGAAGAATACCGCCTGCGCTGCAAACAATGTATGGTGCCAAAGTCAAATGTTTAGATTTAAGGTAAATCTAATTAATTTCATTATTTGTTTTATAAAGATATGTAGCTACTAATAGTTACCTAATTTTTCAACAAACCTACTATTTTTTCTTTTTTGGGTCCTAAAAGCATGGGCATGCCTACTTTAATTGCGATACATTGTTGGTCTCGTAAAAGTCCATAGGAGGGTCTTCTTCTTCCTATTGTATGGTGATGAACAACCTGGTGTCAGAGTTTAAACCGCCTATAGGCCTCTGACATTGCTTTACACACAAAAATCCGATTTCCACTCCCAGATGTGCCGGTTTCCTCACGATATTTTCCTTCACCGTTTCTAGCGACTGATAACTAGTTTGTGGTGTAGTACGCACCTGCCCCCTTACCATGACCTTTTAAAGCAGGACAGTTCACGTTGTGGAAGCGAGACGCCGCATTACACAGCGCGTAGTGGCGACTCGCTTACACATCTTAAACGGTCCTGCTTTAAGAGTTCATGGTAAGGGGGCTTAAGGTGCTTGCCGGGGTTCGAACTTGCGACCTTTGGCTTGGCAGTCCAACGTTCATAAGACTCGGCCCCCGTTTTGTTCTTATTATAATTTCCAAGTTAAACAGTAGATAAAATAAACGTAGTATTTGTACCTATCTAGTCATTTCGGTTTTCTAGCGTTTTAGTTCCTTGTGTAGGTTGTAGGTAGCTCTTTAGTTGAAAATGTGGGATGTTATGGCATCATATTCCCCCCCTCCTAAGGGGGAGGCCTTTGTTCAACAGTGGACGTCTTCTAGCTGATGATGATGATGAGAAAATTTCGTTCCTAAAAAATCCATTGCGCAGCTAATAATTTAATTAATCGGCTAACTTCAGGACCGCCAAGATTCGTCGGGCGTACTGTACTAACATTAATTAAACATTAAGATCGGTTTAATATCTTCATTCAAACATTGATTAGGCTGCTATGTAAATAGAGATTACTGTTATCTGCATTAGATTTATCATAAGCGGCAAAATTTGTGTGGACTCCTAATCAAAGAGCACCACCCTTACTTAGAGGGGATCCCAGGCGCGAATATAATGTATGTTTGTCTATGTATGGCTCATAATTACGGATACCGTCTACGTACCGGCAGACACATCAATCCGTTTTATATGTATTTATATTATCGCTAACTGTTTTTAATATATCCTTATTTTTCTTACTACTGTTTACTTGGCAATTGTCATTATCGCCATATGATATGTAGCTAATTATAGGATGACTGCAGCATACCCACTTGCTCCATGTCTCAAATAATACCGGGTTTACATTTACGAAGTACTTACCTACCTAATTGAATACATTAGTTAAACCACATTCCATTGGCTATAATGTTTTTCCTCTAAATCGTTCGGCTGCTGAATGTATTATATAGAAGCTTCTGAACTAAACTCATAATATCTCAAAGATTGATTTATTTTTTTGATATTTCAACAAACGGCGTTTAATATGCTGGACTCTAAAAAGCCATGGTCTAAATTGTGATTGCTAGATAACAAAGTACGAAAATACTGGACCTAAAAATTATAAACATCATTTGACAACACTTCTGTCTTGCACAGATAGGTATAAGTATTCGTATGTTGTGTTACCTAAGTACCAATTAGATATGAACGCCAAAAGTACCTAGATACTAGAGCAGATGCCTATCTTAAATGGGAGCACTTAAATACGTATGTTCTATTCTGCAGCTATAACAGTATCGAGACGTTAAAGGGATTGGAACAGTTTGGGAGGCTAGAGGAGCTAATATTGGACAACAACAAACTGAGCGACGCAATATCCTTTCCTTATTTAGCCAGTTTGAGGACCCTTTCGCTCAACAATAACGAGGTGAGTGCCCATAGCTTTTTGTTTGGAGTGCGGTAGTGTAGCCATTGTTTGATAATATTTTATACGTAATACCTACCAAAGTTAAGATTTCAATAATTCGCTTCTTTCGGGCAAAAAATACTTTAAAGGCTGATATACCGGCCTTTATAGTATTTTTTGCCCGAAAGAAGCGAATTTGTAGGATTATTTTCTAGAACCTAGTCTACTTATAAAATAGTGCCTTCTCTGAAGAGAACTTTAATATTTTCGTAGGCCTATTTTTCTAAGAATTATTGATATTTATTTCTCTGAGTTAGTACCAAGTAAGTAATAGGTACTTTTTATTATAAATTAAAAAAAACATTTAGACACGGAGTTAAATAGAAAATTAGGTAGATAGAGATATAATTCATTCATTTTGGCGGTATTTCTTAACTAACTCTAGTACCTAGAGCAGTGGCAGCTTAATTGGACTTTTGGCAAGACCTAAGAAATGCCAGGCCAGATCCAGCCGAAAAAGAAAAACCGTACATAAAATAAAACGAAAAAGGATTCCATTTTATCTATTGTTATTTCAGATTGCCGATCTCGAGGAGCTGGTCAATAAAATAAATAAACAGTTTCCTTCCCTGTCTTACTTGAGTTTGCTGAGCAACAAGGCGTGTCCAAATCAACTCTCAGATATCGATAAAGATGATTCAGATTACCAGAGATACAGGTGAGCGTTCTACTAATACTTATTCTGCAAGCAATTTCTCTGATAGTATCTTGCATTTCTACTTCTACATCATTTTACTCTGTAATTACTTATTAAAAATGCGGGCAGTCCATTGTCTACTATTTAATATTTGTCAACATGTCCAAACCACTTGCTTCCTTACAAGGACAAAAAAATAAATTGAAACAATAAATTGCTGTGCAGATATTTTGTAATATACACGCTGCCAAACTTGCGGTTTTTGGACTCCCGTCGCGTATCTTCAGAGGAACGTAAGGAGGCGGCGACTAGGGGCCAGTTCATGCGTGTTCGTCGCCCACCTAGCAACATGTGTGACGCCGCTCCGCCGCCCGTGCCAGCGAAGGGGACTCCGGTGCGACCTTTGCCAGTAGACTTTGGCGCATTAGGCAAACACAGAGGTATTACGCATTTACCTACATTGTATTGATAAGCAAACAATATGTTGATTTATATATAAAGCATTAATCAAGGTTCTGTTAGATATTTCTAAGCATAACATCACACCTATATTCTCCGATTCTGTCCACATCGCTAGTTATGTACGAACGGGGTGGGCCGTTGCTATCAACCGGTCCCAAATTCAGACTCCATTGTGCTACCATTTCACATAATAATTCACATTATCATCTGAAAAACTCAATAACATGCACTGCCCGATCCCGGGCTCTGATGCTTAGCAGTTGCGTGATAACCACTAGACCAGAGAGTCATGCCCCCACCCCAAATACCTGTCTGAAACGTATATAATACGGTCACAATATCTATGCACGTGCACCTCGCTGAAATTCCATGCCCCCGTTTGACCCTTTGCTTCCCCGAGCAGTACTGTAGCGTTCGGAAGTCATCAACGCTAGGTGCACAACTTTTTGACCGGGTTGTACTTACTAGTTTTCCCTTTGTTTCAGGAGCCTACGGTAAATGCAATTATAAATACACAGGAAAACATTCTGAGGGTAACCGGTTTATTGTTAATAGTGACTTATGATTGCATTCACACAGCAAGCCACAGATGCAATTTTTTTTTTAAATTTACGGTGTACTATTTGCTGTTAACATAGTCTTAAGCTTAAACTAATTTACGTATCTTGTTATGATCGTGAAGGGTTTTTTTTTTTTTCATTCATTTCACTCCTAAGATTTGAATCGCATTTTTTGTGTCCACTTGCAAAATAAATTATAGTGCATGTATGTTTCAAAATGATATCAAATATGTTAGGTACTGTCACAATCGCCAAATAAACTCATGTATTAATATTATTTTCGCCAGATCTCATGCATAAAGTAATCGTGTAAATTAAAATATTTGTGTTAATTTTTCAAGTTGACTTTATTATTTTTAAAACATTTAGTTTAATTAATAATGTAATTTAGTTTAATCACTAAGTGTAAATTAAATTCAAAATTAGCGGTAAATTTTCCTTCACTTCATTCCAAGACCAGCAAAATGTTAAATTCAAAACCCTAAAAAGCTTCTCTTACGTTTTCATACGAACAAGGTTGAATTTACCAATAAATTCATTCCAGCAACATTCAATGGCCTAAGGCAATAACCATATATAAAAGACGTTAAACGAGAGCGCGTCACGACACCCACGTCACACCCCGCCCCATCCGCACCTTCGTTCTCGCCCGTGCTTCGTCCAGTTGAGTTGCGTCGCGAAGTTACTACACATTTCGTCTTTTCTGTGTGGCCATCGCCTTAAGTGTCTCTTTATAAAATCTTTATAATATATTGCCTATAATCAGAAACACTTAACTTACTTAAAGATAAAACTGCCATATAAAGTGTTTATTATTGTTAAGCATATTTTGTCATAATCATGTTGTTATTTAATTACGTATTTTATTACCTATTCTGTCTCGAATTATATTAACCTTGTGTTCTTTGACGTCTTCGTGTGAAAGTAATAACCAGTCTGCTAGGATCAAATCACTACGTACTACTATTATTGGTCAGATGTATGTCATTTGGTAATACTCCTTTTTTATCAATATATCCTTTATTTTTTATGCAGGTACTGTTAGTTTTGAAAGTAAAAGTATTGGTCCATATTTTAACAGGCTCCTTAAATTGGTTGTTAATATATTATAATAATAATAATCCACATGCAATTTAAGAAAATAAAGTTATTATTGAACAATAGCAATGGTTTAACAGTTTAATAGGTTTTTAAATAAATTACACAGAATACTGGTTTATCCATAAACATAGTTTATTATTTAATTGTATTAATCATATGAATATTTTGAATTGTTTAAATTGTAGGAATGCATCGTCGGAAGTTCAGCATACATAAAATAAATTAAGTACTAAAAATTACATCAAAAATTGTCCTATATAATACAATGTTATCTATGGTTTATCATATAAACCTTTATAATTATTGTTATGTACTTTTCACCAAGCTTTTATATACAACATCTTTAAAATATGTAGTAGTTAATGTATTTATATTTACATAAGGAATTAAATGCAACTATTGGCTCGATTATGTGCCGCCAAGGAATAGAAAGCATATAGCTCGGTGAGATAAGAAGAAGCAACAGAAAGTACGTATCACAAGCGACATTTTCTTCCGCATTCATATTTTAATTCTAATTACATACGATTGTACGTCTTCGGAAAGGTCAGAATTTCCTTTACATTTCCTTACAGTGTTTTAGTAAGTATACCTTCCTCCGACCAATTTACATATAAGTATAATTTACGAGCTGAGGTCTACACCAGAAAATAAATAAAAAACATATAGTTTATTCTTTTGCGACAACGGAAATGAGAGTATTTAAACAAAATGGATAAAACAGCTTTGAAATCATACTGTTGATATCTCTGGATCAATCATCACAAATGCATGTATCGATTACCTGATCGAATTACGTTATTTTATTATTAATATAAATAAAAATCTCAGCTAAAACCTGTAAATAATAATACAGAACAAATCTCATGTCTCTCATACCAAGTTGTCTGTGTAAGTCAATCCAGCTACTTAACACTATGCCGCTTTATTTAAGACAACAACATTACAATTACACCAACATTCATCGCACCGTATTTATATTTGATTTTAAAGAGAAAAGTTTGCATAGTAGTGCATTTTAGTTTTACGTTTAAATATTTCGAGAATTCTGGATAGATAGAAATGCATTATTTTACTACATATTTGTACACAAAGCGGTATTTTCCAGCTCGACATGTTTTTACATTATAACCTACCTGAACGAATTATTAGAGCTGGAATTAATTTCCCTTATAATAAAAACAATGTATAAAATGTTTGTGTGACTCCTTTTGTGCATGATTTAAAGCCATTGGAATGTTTTATGATAATTTAAAACATACTGTTAGTTAGGCATTATCTATCACATAGTAACCTAAACCTACAACCTCTAGAACAATACTAAAGATTTACTTATTAATTAACAACTATAATAATCAGTTGCAATACTTCAATCGTACTAATATAGGTAGATATATCTATTTTGATTAATTTAACCCTTTGAGCGCCACCGCGTACAATAGTTTTTCTATTGTGTCTACTGTGTGGCAGTCAACTTCTTAACGACGAGGTATACCATGGATGGCTATACACAACCTGGATAATTTTTACAAATAATAATTTCATAATTATGAAAGAGCGTGACATGTTTTACAATACAATAATTATCCAAAAATGATTTGCTGTAATTCCACAAATAAATGTCGAGATATGTCTTACAAAAAGGTACACTCGGTGTCTAAATAAAACGTAAACAATCTCTGTACAAGTACAAAAATATATTAACTGGTACATAAAAATATTGATCTCGATAAAATATAATAATACGTTGATATTTCCACTATGTTAATGCCGTTCCAAAGTTGGCTTTGGTTAATATTGTACGTCTATTAACAGATCGAATTAATACGTACACTCTAAGTATGTAAATATGGAATGTGTTAATCACAACTGTCGGCAGGTTGACGTAATCTACTTGCATCACAATACACATATCAAATACAGCTCCGTTTCAGGATATCATGTGCATCGTTCAAATAAAATGGCACATAATTTTGTTAACGTTTACGACGCAACTAATCTACGCTCACCCGTTGAAAGCACATAACAACATGTTAAAACGTTCTCAAAAACTAAATAAAATGTTTAATCGACGCATTCAATTATCATTTCACAATCAAACAGTCCGAATAAATTAAACATATTAGTTTTCAATAGTGCTTATTGAAACCATAATTAATTAATAATATTATAAATATTGAACAATTAAGGTACAAGTAGTTACCATCTTCTAGTCTTGATACACATGATATGAAAATTATTCTTAATACTAATGCTGTTAGTGACCGTTTTAGTAAAACAAGGAGTTAAACAAAATCTGACTACTGACGTAAGTACTCGATCCCAAGGGGCCAACAGTTTATTATCTATCTGAACTCAACATTAAAAATAACTAAATCATAATAATTAATAATGAACATGAATCGTAAAGCTTACAAAAATGACTGCCAAAATGGAAATCGTGATCTTTTGATAAAGCGACTCTCGTAAAGGCCGTTTATGTTCAAAGAACCGTATGTCTACGTCTATGCTTAGTCACGCAAGTGTTGCTCGTGCTTTAACATTGTTTTCTTCCGATAAAGATTAAGAGAAACACAAGCTTGAGGACCATGAGATGGCTGCACTGTCGTAACCGAACCTAACGAGCGAGGTCACACACACGCATGCGTATCACAAAACACGCGCTAACTGCATCGCAGTGAGCGAATGCACTAAATATAGCACTCGACGAATAAGCAGAAGTCCTTGAGCGTTAGGAGCTAACTAGAAGTGAACGTAGCTGGAGTACTCCCTGCTGTAGGCGCGGCCGCGCATGCGCACCGGGCGCGGCGCGGGCTACACCTGCGTGACGCACTGCGCCAGCTTGTCCAGCTCGGCCTGCAGCGCCTGCCGCGCCGAGCTCTCCACGCTCAGCTTGGCCTTCAGATCCTCGATGGCGGCATTGAAAACTGCGTTTTGTACTTCTATTCGTTTCTCGAGGCTAATTATCTAGAAATGAAAAATGCAAATGGTAAATATGTTATTTTCATATTTAATTAATATTAAAATAGTACAGTATCACAGAATTAATAGTTTCAACACTCACTCTATTGTTAAGCTGAGCAATCAACGCGTCACTGTTATGTGTCTCAATTTTCTCAGTTTTGACAGAGTGCTGTCGCCTCTCCAACGTGCCCGAGCCGGTCTTCTCTGCGCTCGCCGCATTGGGCGGTTGGCTGGTCACTTTTTCTAATGATTTTTCTATTCTCTCGATAGTACTCGTTCTACTTGACTGCCTCGTGAATGCGGTGACATCGTTCTGTTTGTCTATGCTCGTAGGGGATTTGTCCAGTTTGATGTTGTGCGTCTTGTCTGTGGCGAGGGGCGCGGCGGTGGGGGGTGCGGGAGGGGCTGAGGTGGGAGGCCCGGGGGGCGCGGCCGGGGGGGGAGGGGAGGACGCGGGCGCCGGAGGGGGAGGGGCGGGGGGCTTCTTTATCTCGTCCAACATGGACAGGATGGTTCGACCTGGTAACATTATCAAAAACACAGTTTATATAATTTAATATTATAATCACGTGACCATATTAAGAAAGCAAAAATATTTTATTGAATAATAACAACAGGGACGATATACTCAATTTTCTCAGTGTCTGGTCTACACAATCAGAAATCTGCAATGTGCTTTTTTATAACGCTCATTCTAACACAAATATCACGTCTTATTACGTATGTGTAGTGATATTTATAAGCAGTTTGACATAGTCCATACCTGCGGCGGTGGGAGACTGTACGGGCTTGACGGCGTGGGACTCGGTGTCGCGGGGAGCGGGAGTGGCGTCCTTCTTAGAATCCAAGGAATGACGCACTTTCGTCTGTTGAATATTTTTATGATTCATGAGTATTTAAAATTTGTTTTTTTAATATAGAAGTATACATTAATAATGTGCCAAGTTTAGATAGATGATACATCTATGAAAGAAATAGATCAGTTAGTAGTATCACAAACTGATATTAACTAATCACACACACACTTAATTAATCATCATCATCATATTTATATTTACCTCTTCAAAGCTTTCCAATACCGACAACCGACTACTAATAGATGACGTGCTTTTCGACATTTCCATAGAATGAGATGATCTCTTGTCCTCCAGACCACAGTCTAGGATTCTGAAAATATAGAGAAACAACAGTTAGGCATTTCATATTTTAGCATTATATCTTAAATATTGAACGTTTATGCATTTAGAATGTTCCTAATATATATAAATGTATATAAACTATGGAATTCTTACAGCAGCACATAATGAAGCGTGATTTCAGCATCATTGATGTAAACTTTATATCAGCACGGGTTTGAAATTCGCCTTGGATACTAATTGCTTCTACGACATTATATAAATAATGTGAGTAGGTACGTATCTAGCTGTAATGCAGCAGCCAGATACCCTACCATAGCTTGAGGTCGGCTGGTGGAGGCTGAGCGGTACCTGTCCGTGCTGCCGGCCGAGGCCTTCCCGGGCAGGCCGTCCCCGCAGGCCCGGGCCCTGCCGTCGGCCCCGAAGCTGGTCTTCTTGGCCTGGTTGAGCTTGAGCTCCTCCATCCAGGGCGCCTTGTGTTTCTCCCACTCCCTCGTGCGCGGCTTGATCTCGTCCGCCCGCTCCGGTCGCTCCGTCCGTTCGGCTTTCTCCGGCGGTTTCTCGGCTGGATACAAAACAAATTGGGTCAAGATTTTAGCGCATTTTCTCGAATGTTCGTTACGGGCTATCCGAAATGCCTTGTGTCGACAGTAACAGTTATTGAGATCTAACATGATACATTCTTCTTTTCTTTTGATGACATATCACAAAAAGCTGCTTATTTTTATGTTAGTCTAATTTGACTGGCAGCCGTATAAGTATGCGGAGGTTTATTAATTTATGTTTTGGCTATTTAATTAATAACGTTAATCTCTATACACTTATGTTTAAATGGTCTATTAGTTACTATAATACACTATAGCCGAGAGGAGTGGCCTTTCTACGTATGCTGTATTGTGCGGCGCAAGGCCAAGGTCGCGGCAGAGACAATGACATATTGACAAGCCTGCCTATTGAAGCGAACACAAACGTTACAGTAAACAATAACGGATTACTCTGTGCATGTCCACGCGCTGTTCCTGTTAAAACATAAACACTATTTGAACTGCATAAGCAACCAATTCATCTATTACGTATAACTATGTCATTATGACCAGCGGGGAAATGGGTGTCTACGGGGAAAAGTCTCGTGTATTTTATGTAACTACTTTTAAACTGAACTATGAACAAAAGCCTTAATATTTAAATACCAAATAATGTTATTTTTAATCTGATCATTACTACACTTTGTATTGTGCGCTTGTAACTTTTTCAAGTATCGTTTATCTTCAGTAATAAAATAATGTACCGTCGTGTCCATTGCTTAATCCTATTTGCAGCGGAGTGTCGTCGCGTAGTGCTTGACTGGGCGGCCTGCGGCGCGGGGCCTTCACTCTGGAATTATATTAAAAGTTATAATAAAATACATAATATAACAGGTTTGTAGTAGACCATGGTAATGTTACAGTCTTTTGGTAGCCAGAAAACTACTAACTAAGTATACTTAAACAAAGCCGAGTATAAGGTACGACTGCCTTAACTTATCTCGAAAACGAGATCGCAAACAAGGAAGAACCTTTATTGTAACTCCACGTACTATGATATATTTGATTCATTAATACGTTCGTAAACTGAATGTTATCCTATAAAAATATAATAATGTAAGTACGTTTTAGACATAAAATATCTCAAGCACCGGGCCTAGCCGTGGCATAAACCTTAGTAAATATCTCGAAACTTTGATTCCATGCGTGGATTGACGGGCATATCACTTAACCATACTAATCGACTTATCAATACTCTGCAACTTTTTAATTACTACAAAGATTGATTAATACCTGCCGGCCCTTGGGTCGTTGAGCAGCGAGTTCCGCTCGACATGGTCGAAGGTGTTGGCGTTGGTGTTGGTGTTGGTGTTGGTGCCGGTGTTGGCGGGCGCGGGCCTGCTGGGCGCGGCGCCGTCGGGCCGGTCCCACTCCCCGCCGCTGCTGCTGCCGCTGCTCGACACCGTCGACGACGACTTCTCCCTGAGGGTAGGAAATACTATTTAAAACAATGATTTTTGTTTAAGCCCTTTAGAACATTGGCAGGTATTTCATGTACCAATATAACTGTTTTTCACCGATAACTAATTTTATAGTTTCACATTGATGAAATTACTAGAATTGACTAGACTCAAGTCGCTACTTTTATTATTAAAATAGGTTACTAACTTTTCCGTAGAAGATAGCATCTTGTTTTTAAGCCCACTGAATAAACTGCCGACCCCTGAAGACGGCGTCGGACTCTTCTTTAATGGCACCGGTGGTTTTTTAACCTGAAAATAATATAAGTAATATTAATAACAAAAGTACGCGTCATCAACATAATTCAATATCCTATAATCTACAACAACGTTTAGTTCTTCTGATAAACGCTTTAGTTACTCCTATCAAGTTAGATCTCTCGCCCTAGAGAAATAACGGTTCAACTAATGGCAATCAAAGTATAATCTACCATAAACCTCAGTTTAGTCTTCTAAATCAACTTCACATCTGTAAATATTATTTGAGTGCATTGGTATGCACACGTGTTTTCCTTAATCACAAATTTTCGTCATTTTTTCAAATTAGTTTTTTTTTGTATAATATGTTCACAAATGTGTTGCTACTGCATAACGAGTAACAGAACTATAAATTGTATTTTATGCAGTAACATAATACTTTTTAATTATACATAGAACTGATACTGAACTATTATAGATATTCAATTTATTTAAAGGTGTATATACTGAGTTGTTTGCATATTTCAAAATATTGTTTCTAATGATTCTATGTCAAGGATCGAACTTTAGAATCAAGTTTATTAAGGTGCAGCAATATATTATTTATAAGTTTAAGTAATCTGGAGGCAAACCAATATTTGGCTAAATATTACAAAAAGAGACATTCAAGTTATCAGCATTAATTGTTTAAGTATATTTCTTCCACAAGAAGCTATTGATATTTGTCAGAGATCATGGTTTTATATAATATGATAAGGTAAGTGACACGAACATTTTGTATTTGTTCATTGTACAAGCAAATACATAAATGTATAGTGTGTACTCACTTGGTCCAAAGATCCATCGTTAACTGTCTCACTGTGTATTATTTTTTCTGATTCACTTTTGTTTGTGTGCGTAACTGTACTCTGCGTACTTGTCTCTTTGCTGACCGTATTCTCTTTGTGTAGGCTGAAACATTAAAAAACATGAAAGTAAATTAATGTATTAACGTAACGCTCGTACATTACCGATGCATTCCTTACAATAATATAATAAGTATTCACATAACCGTTAGGCCATCGACCCACATCAAATTATTGTTACCAATAACATTAAAAAATTCCATTCATCATCATCATCATCATCAGCCAAAGACGTCCACTGTTGAACATAGGCCTCCCCGTTTAAGCGGGGGGGTTTGCCATAATCCCCACAAAAAAAAATTAAAAATTCCATTAAATGATTCGAATTGCCTTGTTTCTTATTTGCTAGTCGTGATTATCATAATAGATAAAAATGATGCGTTTTTGTGGTCATTAAAAACCAATAATATATTTTAATTTCTAAGTACAGCTATTTAGATTATGTTAGGCATTTTAAAGGAGGATACATGGAGTGAATATGTTTAATGCATGGAATTTAGGTTTCTGTATTAGCAGTGTAAATCTTTCGTACGATAAGATGGCATGAACACGATAGTAGTTACTAGTACTACATACGTGCGTAGAGCATAGAGGATACTGGCCTAATGGCGTTTGATTGTACTGTACATACCTTATTTTAGACGTCGTTAGTTCCTTAACAGAGGCGGTTTTCTCAGAGTACTTGTTCAGAATAGGGTAGATAGGGGTCGCAGCAGCCTTCGCCGGCGGCGGCCGGTCAGGTTTCTTCTCCTCCACATCTGTCGCTACTGGAATTAAACGTACAAGATACTTTAGTTTCATATTTGATCATTTCATTATCCCTAGTTTTCTGCCAGTACTTCGGACAACAGGGCTTTCAAGTGGCTTCCCGCAAACGAATATATTTTGAGGACTGCAGATAATGAGAGCCAGATTTTGTAAAGAATTAAAACTTATATAAATACCGACATGAAATTAAAAAGAGTAACTTTTATTAAAAACAAAGTACGTAGGTATTTATATATTCTGAGAAAAATATTTAATAGTTGAATAAAACTTATGTACTTTAACAAAGTTTTTAGGAACATAAGATGCAAAATCAAGCAAAACATAAGACAAATAGCCACTGGTGGTGTCATCATCGACGATAATATAACCGTCCTTATGGTGCCTATAGCTGCGCTTTACCCATCCGGGATCTAACGAGTTTCATAAATACGTACATTACAATAACTTGCTCCTTTACATAGATTACAATTAATGTTATGAGTTCGTTAAGGTTATTTTTGAGATCTTCAAGTTCATTAGATATTCTATTATCTATATATTATCTATAATAAACAACTATTTTTGTGATAAATATCACAATCTGAAAGGTTTTAACAAAATACAAATAACAAAAAACATGTTTTAATCACTAATGTTTTATTTTAAAATTACTTTAAAATACCACAAACGAAACACAACTTTTAACAAATAAAACTTAAAAACTTAACTCACTTTCAAATACCATTTTAGAATACAAACAACAAAATCTGTCACAAGGTGCAACATTAGTGTTACACCAACGCGAATCGTGAGGCAACTAGTTATAAAAAGACAGTGTCGAGACACAGCGTGGTGCGGCCAGTTACGCAAAATCACGACTTAGCTCGCAACCTTCATGAGAAATGTCAATAGCAGAACATCGAATGCTAAGCCACGGTGGGCGGACTGTTTACCAACAGACTGTATGTGCCTGTGTTTGCGCGCTTAACGCCAGTTTTCGCGCGCTAACTTACAACAACGATAATGTGATTGTTTAGACGAGATCCGAAGAACGTGTACACATTATGATTTAACTTGTAGGATTATATATCACTAACGTAATTCGTTAAGATTGAAAGGTCGATTTACTTTTACACTACAGTATTTCGAAAATAAGTTGGATTTCAGACACCTGATCAAGCAGCAATTTGGCTTGTCAAATCCCGTTTGTCTTTTGATTATTTAGAGTTATATGAGGTAATTAACTAAGTGAAATATTAATTCAAACGGAATAATAATGTTCTTAGTTTTGACACGCATAAATTAGTAGACAAGCTACTTGCAAAAGCTTTCATCACCCGTATTATAAATGTTATATTAGACATTTAAAAGAGATATTACATAATTTATATTCTGTTCTGCCTTGAATAATCTTAAAGAGATTTATGAATGTGTATAAAAATAAAAGCTACTATTAATACTTAGTATATCATCATAATAGCATTTCCCGCAACGACATGAGCGCCTTTTTGACAAGACAATAAGTGTGTCATAAATCTATACTTCCTAATATTATAAATGTGAAAGTATATCTGTCTGTCTATCTGTCTGTTACGTCTTCACGTCTAAACCGTTGGACTGATTTTGATGAAATTTGGCATGCAGAGAGTATAAGACCCAAGAAAGGACATGAGTTACTTTTTTATTTAAATTCAACCCTCTATAGGGTTTAAATAGGTATTAACGCGGGCGAAGCCGCGGGCAAAAGCTATATGTATAGATATATATAATACTAACCAACAATCTAAATTAATGCAAGCGAAGCCGCGGGTAAAAGTTAGTAGGAATATATGGTGAGCCTATTGCCATACATCTAGCACATTTTTAAACTTCAAACTGCTGCTCAGAATTTTCTAATAAAACAACCTATGCACAAATATTTTCTTGACTTAGAAATAGGACCTAAAGTGAGTGTTTGCAAATGTATAAGTAAGCAAGCAGGCACCTAAGTTATCTAGTGGTTTCTAAGTCAAGCCAAGCTTTATATGTATTGGCAATCCTAATTTTATTTAGAAAAGGTTAGCAAATATTAATATGTTACCAACACCTTCTCATAATTTTCTTAAGTGAAACCTCTGATATCTTAGTACTGTAGATACTAGACCAGTAAACTACTGGAACAATAAAGTAAACAGTGACATTTGAAAAAGAGACATCCATAAATCTCAGAATGTGAGTTCCTACAACATTAATTTAGTCACTAATAATGCAAAACAAGTTTAAAGTTAAGCATAATCAGTTAAGTTGTTAAGGAGGCGCAGTACTTACACACTATTAATAAATTCAAGGTAGGTGTGGCGATTACATCAGTTATCATTGGACTGATACAACGAAAACAGCATTTACATACATATAAGTACGTATAATCGGTCCCTTCTGTTATCATGATTGATTTCTATGAAATTGTGACAATGGCGTGATGTAATAAATTAAACAGTTTAAATTTCATTTATTCACGCAATTTGTAAGATTTGTTCGTTTGTGAAACAGACGAGTTAATTAATTAAGCGATAAAACGTTTCACGCAGTACAATGTCAACTCAATTGATCGGGGACCCGGCTCAACGATGCGGATATTCAAACTTTGTTCATTTTATATCTTATTCTTTTTTAGAATACTATAACCCTCTGTTAATCTTTTTGACGACCTGATTGGCGTAGTGGCTAAGCGATTAGACTGCTGCGCTAAGGGTTGCGGGTTCGATTCCCGCACGGGGCAAAAATTTGTGCGATCCACATGTGTTTGTCCCGAGTCTGGGTGTTTGTGTATGTGATATTTCATGTTTGTGAAACGCACCCACGATACAGGAGAAAATTCCTAGTGTGGGGCAACGTTTTTAAAAAAAAAAATACTATTCATTTTTGTGTACAGAAACAATACTAATTGCGATACAAATTTTATATCCTTACTTCCATCGAGAAGGGACATAGGCTATTTTTTCATTAATTCCACCCTCTCGGGGGTTTAAATAGATGTTAACGCGGTCCAAGGCCCCGGGCAAAAGCTAGATATATATAATACTAACCAACAAACTAAATTAACGCGAGCGAAGCGGCGGGAAAAAGCTAGTGTTCTATAATGACCAAATTTCTGTTGTCTTATTTATATGCAAAACAAATTCAACGTATGAGATCATTCATGTAATTATAAAAAATGTCTAATACCTCATGAAAGAGTATGGGGTTTGTACTCAATTAATTGTGACCTATAAATCCTTTGAATCCCCTTTGAATTCTTTAAATACTGTTATTACTAGGATTATAAAAAGGCTTCTAGTTAGTAAATTTGTTACGTTGTTGTTGTATACTATTAAGAATACTATCGAGATTTGGTCGATACTAGCTATCTATATCGATAGAAATTTGATAATGCAAATCACTGCTATCACGTCTAGCCTGACTGACAAAGTCAGAGCTGATTTCTCTAAGCGTATAAATCCGACTAAATATGTGGATTAAGAACCATTTAAAACTATCATAAATACACATGGTCCCTGTGGTATTTTTTAAACCAAAAGCATATAGGCAAATGTAACTTCTGAAACGTCGGGTAGGTCGTAAATAAGGGGAAAATAAGTCTAGTCGGAAAGGGCAAGAAACTGTGCAAACATTAAACGAGCGAATGTAGATGTTTATACGTAAAGACTAGCACTGACAAACGAAACGAATCACTATTATATGCTAGAGAAGAGTAAATATTACCTAAGTTGCTGCATTGTCTATGAATTGGTGAATGAACAGTTAATAAGAAAACTAACAAAATGTATCACAACAATTATCTCTACCGTATAAGAAGAAGGAAGTAACTTTGTTTCGTGATGTTATATCTGAACCTATTTCGTTCACGCTTGATATTAGGGTGGTCGCAAATGAGGACTAAAATCTTGGGTTTAAACATCTGATATACCAATTATGTTTAGGCCTCCTGGGTTTGAATTAATGCTGTGTGTTGTTCAAAAATGCTAATAGGTGCGCCTCTATTACATGAAACTTACGTTTAAACAAAAGCCTACCCTTTTAGAGATAAGTTTTCTGGATTCATACCCACAATATAAAACTGTACCAGAATATTCTTACCCTATTGTACTGTACTTAAATATTCTATACTACATTGAATTCTTGTTACATACCACACGGCGCGCGTATACTACACTGGGGAACAATAACATAACAATAATGCGCAGATAGCTATTCAAGACGTTATGGAGATGATGTAATACACTATTTTTGTATTTCTTTTCCATTTACTAAGAATGCAGATCATATATGAACGTTCACGTGATATTTTTGTTTCATAGCCCATAGAAATACGGGAAAGCTTAAATTATAACATACATAAAATATTTAGTCGATGTCTATAAACTTCTTGAGTGTGTGTAATTCGTCCTTGTCATTTAAACTACAGTAAAAAGAGAGAGCAACCGAAATAAAAACCTCTTTGGTTGGACCTTGGTTGTAAATTGTAGATATGTATATAAACATCTGCTTGGATTGTGCTCTAAATTGCGTCGAAAGTAAAATGTATCCTGGTTTTGCTTTCACGTTCTCAGTTATTTTAAGTTAAAAAGTGTCTTTATTCCATTAAAAGCTAACAACTTGTTAAGGTCACAGAGAGTACATACGTATGACATCGTTATGATCTGATTGTTCTCACCTGCGGGCAACAGCTGCACAAAGTTGTCGGGGAACAGTCCGACGCGGCCGTGCAGTTCGCCGCGCCACCAGCCGCGGTCCGGCGCCTCTTTAGACACTATCGTCACTATGTCGCCCTCCGACAGCGTCAGCTCATCCTCGTTCACCGCCGAGTACGGAAACAGCACGCGACAAAGCTCCTTCACTGCACAACAATAAAGATTATTATTGCTTGATGAGCTTAACTGAAAAGTACAGGCCTTCTAATAGACATTTTTTTTTTTTTTTTTTTAAAAAACGTCGCCCCACACTAGGAATTTCTCCTGTATCGTGGGTGCGTTTCACAAACATGAAATATCACATACACAAACACCCAGACTCGGGACAAACATCTGTGGATCACACAAATTTTTGTCCCATGCGGGAATCGAACCCACAACCCCTAGCGCAGCAGTCCAATCGCTTAGCCACTGCGCCAGTCAGGTCGTCAAATTAATTATTTTGATTGAATATTGCTATAATTATGGCAAACCGGATTTTTTATGGTTTTTAATAGTAAATAGCAGTATTTAATAACATAGCCGTATGTTGCCCTTCCTTGAGGAATTTTTTAATTGTCATTACAAAGTTAACGGGAAAATATATCTTAAATTCACATAATGAGTTTTACTTATTACAAAGTAAGATACAATTATGAATTCAGACGGTAGTTTAGTACAAGACTTTATTTTATCATGATTAAAACACAGACAACAAAAGGGACATTGTGCTAAGTAGTTTGTATGTTATCGTTACGAACAATAACAATACAGCCTCGACATTGTCGCAGTTCCTTAAACGAAGTTCCTTTAAAGCGATATCATAAAGTTTGTTAAACTTTGACATTTAAAAATAAATAACTACAAAGTAAGTATGTGAAGTATATTCATACGTTATTCATTGTCAATCACGTCTTTGTGTTTGTAACGGGCCAAAAAACACATTTACTATAACGAAACAAAGCCGATCTTCACACGCTAATTTAAAACTCATACGGATTATCAGCGGATGTATTGAACGTGGTCACCAAAATGATAAGCGATGCGTCCCCTTCAACGCGTTGCCGTTCAATTAATGTAAAATTGTAAATATACTACATATCAATGAGACTGCATGACGAACGAGCTTCGTACCATACCTTTATGAGATTTATTAACGTGACTCAGACCCTATGAGAAAAATATCAAAGAGTAGGTGATAAATAAATACCGCAATCACCGAATGAACGAGTAAATTCTAAGCGGGAAGTGTATACAACGAACAACGAATTCTTTTACTTACTATTGCAATATTTATACTGACCTGGTTTGGGCGGAAGCGCGGGCGCAGGCTCGAAGGGCGGCACTGGCTGCGGCGGGTCCAACATCACGACGAAGTTAGATGGGAACACTCCCACACGACCTTGGCGACGACCTTGCCACCACCCCTCCTCTACCTATACAACAGAAGTTTATATGTAAAAAGACACAATCTAGACATGTAATATGCAAAAATGTATAATAGGTACCTATATTAACATAACATATTGCAATATTATAAAATAAAAATCGCAGGCTAATACAATTTTTGCACTAATAAAATTCCACTTCCATTCCACTTAGAAGGATCAATAACACTCACTTTAGACCTCAAACATAAGGAACTCAGTGCACACTCCAAACGTAATTATTTTACACTTTTCTTCTACGTTCTCGGCAGACAACTAATTCGGAACATCAAGTTATACAATCAATTAAAAACCGATTACCCATGAAAGACACTTAGTCACACTTTGCCCATTAAAGTATTGTCTTCATAAGTATCTTACCTTTAGTAATGATTATGGTCTGACCGAGTATAATTATTGATACATTATGTGAATAGTCCAATCGTAATTAAGACTATATTGTTTCAAAGCAGTCATGTTTTATTTTGCATTATCTTAAGTTTCTTCCTTTTTTGCTTTTAAAATATTACTTTGGACTCATTTCATTAAATTTCACATTTAGACAATATTCTTAATAAAAAAAAACGTCACCCTACTCTAGGAATTTCTTCTGTCTCGTGGGTGCGTTAAACAAACATTAAACATCACGTCTACAAACATCCAGACACGGGACAAACATCTGCAGATCACACAAAGCTTAGCCCCGTACGGGAATCAAACCCACAAACAAACCTTACCGCAACAGTCTAATCGCTTAGCCACTGCATTAATCAGGTCGATTTAATCAACTACCTTTATTATATACCTACCTATATTGAACTAGGATCATAAGAAGTAGGTGCGATAGATATGGCAGTGAACAAAGAAAAGCTTTGACTTTAAAGTGCATGGAAGTGCTCTAAGTTAGATAAATATAGTACCTGTAGGTAACTTGTATGATGCAGTTTATATAAATGAACAATAATTTATATCAATAATTATCTTGAATGATAAGATTAAAACCTTTCTTTCTTTCCGACAAACGAAAAGATTTGTAAGACGGTAAGTAAATAATATAATTGCTCAATCAATTTTTAGTTGGTAAAACATGACTTGCATGACCCATACCTACTTATTGAGTGAGCGTTATGAGGAATTTCAAATGTGCCAGACAAAGGCGACAACAGAAATTCAATGTTTTAGTTAAATACATATCTGTTTTATTTACATATTTTACATAACAGTGAGCAACCTAATTTCTTATGAACCTAATTTATAAATTCTTCGTAACACGATAGCACTACTCGCATACACTGTAACTACGCAATCAAGGACTGATAGATGTTTTTCCTTAGAGTTAACGAAGTCGACACAATCACGTGGAGCAATAACATTCAGGATAAATTAAAATTCAATTACCTCTCCAAGAACTTCGAGGACGTCGCCGACGCAAAGAGGCAGCTCATCCGGGTTGGCTGGCTGGTAGCTGAACACCGCGCGACATCGGCCCTGCACGCCTGTCGGCCTATATCGAACATACGTGTCTCTTAACACAACTTTCACATTATAAGTACACTACATGCACATTTTTTAAATTCACTTTAATTATTATTAAAACACTTTCATCTATCTGTTTTAATCACAACCATCAAAGTATAATCATCGAAAACACCTGAAGCTTTTTTAAAACAGATTAAATAATATTTTAAATGACTCGATGATCTGATGTTTACACATACAAGGTCCGTGATAAAATAAAGTTCGTTGGCCGCATATTATGTGGAATTAGCACCAACTATCGGAAGCTCAAAAATGGATCCAGTTCGGTATGTAAATTTTATAATTAATTAAGAAGACTGATTTGTTACATATTATAAGAGACCGTTTATAGATGCTTAGAAACCGTTAGGGTCTGGACAATTTTGCAGCATCGCAAACCTGTTGATCTAGACTAGATAATTATTTGTAGACATGAACCACTATCGTAAACTTCTGGGTGACAACTTGACCTGAGGATACCGTTATCCTTAGTAATAGAGTTGCGAAGGTCAGAATGCGGTCGCTTCGTTTGATACACAATGTCAGCTCAAGCTGTTTAGATGGGATCTTTATGAGGTTCCTAACTAATAACTAGCAAAAACGTTTACTTTGAGAAACCATTAAAGATATCTAGTATGTACTGCAAAAAAACAATAAGACTTGACTTAATTCTTGATCATTAACACTAGTTTGTGAGGTCATCGATTGCTCATAATGTTTTAACAGTAAGGTATGTAATTTACAGCTCCATAATCGTGACTAGAACAGATGCCGACAGACACAATAACACCAACTCGTTAATTGTCTCTTTGCAGCGTTTGACATTTCAATCAATATCCAACAAAATTCAATCATCAATTCGATTTAATGTGTCCAAGGAGCTGTCGACTAAAATATAGTTTAAAATACGCGTCAGGTTGTGTAAACTTTTCCTTTCTATAACATCTTAAAACAAGTTTTGTATGTATAACAAAGATCTTGGAATGTCCAGTCAACCAAGCCAGTTTTAAAACTTCTTTCTTATGATTCCATGAGCTTTTTTGACCTGACTAGCTTAGTCTTTTTTTATCATCTAAAAATCGTATTTCGCTTATAACGGCTTTAAGTTTCGTATAAACCGGCGTTTTAATTCAATGTAATTATTTATGGGTAGATTCTGATCTTATACATATTTTGCGATGTGAAATACTAGGATAATAAACAATATGATAACCATTCCAAATTTCAGAATTCAATAGACTGAAGACTCATCAGCAGTTAAATGATTTTGCAACCGGTTTCTTTTAAATAAAATCATTGAAATAACACCTTTCTTGCGGATGACACAATTTTGTGCTTTATAAGCATAAAACAAGGCTCATGAATTCATGATTGATAAGCAAGGGAAGCATTAAACATAACCCATAATAAAGAACGTGAAACAAACAGGACAACAAAACTTAACAATTTAATTAAAGACGCCTAGTTTAACAGTGATAATGCTTTGTTACAAAATATTTATTTACATACTTATGAATGACAAAGCGGTAATTTTTATGCCTTCGTAATAAGTACAATTTATTATTCCATTATTTAGTATTTCTCTAGCCTACAAAAGCAACCTCGTAAAAGGAAAGCCCTAACAAAATGTGTAACTTGTGCTCATCTAATTAATTCTCGCGACTCGTCACCACATAATATAAGCCAGGCAGAACATTTCGTCCCTCACGTACCTCCCGAACTTTGCTTTGTAGTTACCAATATTTTACGTTATTATCCAAAACTTAAGACAGACGAAAATACATCACTAGGGCCACACAACAAACACTGACTAGCGGGCCGCCCGTCTTATCGCGTTATCCGAACTGATTAGATAGTACGCACAGTCATTATTGTACTACTAATCGAAAATATAATTTAAAGACTATATCAAATAAATGTACAATAAACGACCGCTGTTCTTGAGCGACTTTCGCCGAAACCGATGACCAATTATGACCATCAGAACCGGATATCGCGCGACACAGAAAATGTTACTAGTTTCAGGAGTATTTATTTCATCACTTTGAAGAACTTTACTTAGTTGCAATGAATAACTCTTTGAAGATTCAACACGATACTGCATACATTTTGTAATATAATCATTCTTCAAAAGAATGACATCACTGATTGTGTTAGCAAGACGCGTATGACTAAACGGAATAGGTAATTTGTATGTGTGTAACCTAACGAACAAAAACATCCAATTATACTAAAAGATCATTCTCAAAAAATAGTATGTGTATCTTTCTTTTCATATTTTAAAAGACGTAGCCCCAGACTTGGAATTTCTCCTGTATCGTGGGTGCGTTTCACAAACATGAAATATCACATACACAAACACCCGGACTCGGCATATTATGCGGATCGCACAAATTTTTATCCCGTGCGGGAATGGAATCCCAAACCCTAGCGCAGCAGTCCAATCGCTTAGCCACTACGCCGATGAGGTCGTGAAGTTGTAATTTTTTTATGGTAGATAGGTTTAATTACCATATAGTTATAGTATAATATAGTACAGTTACCGTAACATAAAATTAAAGTATTCAATGTTTAACCGCATAATTACTAGAAAGCAGATACCAATATTTTATTGTGGTACGGTAGCGGTAATATTGTCGTTTCAACATTAGAAATGTGTCGATGATATTTTTACATGGGCGTATTCAATTTCAATAATATGTAATTCAAAACTACCTAACAACAACTTCTGCTTTTGTCATCAGTAAACGTATCAAATAAATAATCTTATATTCGTAGACCAATACCTACAATATCGAATACAGAATTTCCAACTATGACACATATAGTTTTGATAAAATCTTTAATCAAAAACAAACATTACATTATATACAAAACAAAAAAATAATTAATACATAAATGGTTGATATGTGTGTCAGTAAACTAGACATCAGACACACATGGTAATTTTATATCGGTACACAAACCAGTTCCGTAAGAACTGTTCCTAGGCAGAGCAGGATAACGAACAACGTTGAGAGAATACTACATAACTGTACCGACGACCTTAGCACAACTAGGTAAATCTTTCTTGAATTAATAGAACTTTGACATGGTATTGTCTGGTGCCTAGGTACTTATTAAAATTTTAAGAACATTTTACTATCTGATTTTAATTAAGTGTAAAAACCGGTCAAGTGCCATTCGGACTCGCGCACGAAGGGTTCCGTACGATTAGCAATAATGAAAGGTAAATTGCCGTTTACGATTTATGACGTATTTGAAAAAAAACTACATACTAGATCTCGTTCAAACCAATTTTCGATGGAAGTTTGCATGGTAATGTACATCATATATTTTTTTTAGTTTTATCATTCTCTTATTTTAGATGTTACAGGGGGGGGGGACACATTTTACCACTTTGGAAGTATCTCTCGCGCAAACTATTCAGTTTAGAAAAAAATGATATTAGAAACCTCAATATCATTTTTAAAGACCTATTCATAGATACCCCACAGGTATGGGTTTGATGAAAAATAAAATTGAGTTTCAGTTCTAAGTATGGGGAACCCCCAAAATTTATTGTTGTTGTTGTTTTTTTTCTATTTTTGAGTGAAAATCTTAATACGGATCACAGAATACACCTACTTACCAAGTTTCAACAGTATAGTTCTTATAGTTTCGGAAAAAGTGGCTGTGACATACGGACGGACAGACAGACAGACATGACGAATCCATGGGTTCCGTTTTTTGCCATTTGCCTACGGAACCCTAAAAATGAGTCATCTGTTATAATCCAATATAATTAGTTTGCCTATAAGGCCAAGTAATGCATCTGATCTTTTAAGGCCGATGCGACACTTGTTGCGATGTGTCAATAATATTGAATCAAGGCTAGGGACAATTTGTTGTTAACATTTTGAGTGAGTCGTAGAATCTAGACCTAACACTACCGTGTATATGGGGCTTGTAAAATCCAATGTGTATTAATTAGTTCAGTGGTTTTCGGTCTATGTTACGTATTCTATTATTTTAATTAAGTATGATATTTTTAAACGGTTTACTTAAGTCAGTAATCAGTAATGCGTTAGTTTTGCTTTGAACAATTGGTGTGTCACAGAAATATTTACGATCTTGGAATATATTTGATTTTATTATGTGGTCTCGATGATCCGGCACAAATATTTTGTTTAGATCGCTAATATTTTTTACGATTCTGAATATTTGTGCAATGAATTTTCCATGCCTTTTAAAGGAATATGATAAGGGCGCATATTTGGCCACGGCCAAGTTGGCCTGTTTAATCGTATTTGTTTACGTTTAAGTATCGTAATACAAGAGAAATTGAGACACAACAGACAATATATGAGTTTGGCACTAGATACTGCTCTTAAAATGGTTTTGAGTATTAGCAAATTGAAATTATCCATGTGAAATCCGTAACATTTTTAGCGATTTGTTCCGATCTTTGTGTACTATAGAATACGCGATATAGGCATTTACTTTAGTACTAGATGTGCCCGCGACTCCGTCCGCGTGGAAATTCGGAAACAGCAAAAGTATTTTTAAATTGTTTTGAATATATTAGCATTAGCTAAGATTGAGCGAATTCGATTTAGTAGTTTTTACGCCATGCCGTACTATTTTATTACATGTATAGCTGTTGCCCGCGACTTCGTCCGCGTGTATTTCGGATAAAACACCAGTAGTAATTTGAACTTTTAACAGAAAAAAATACCTACCAGGCAGGCTTTTTTAAGTAGGTTAAAAATCTTTAAACCACTTATTTAACTAAGAATACTTTCCGGTATTTAAAAAAAAACCGCAAAAATTGAACGGTAATTACGGAAGTGACAGAAAGTTTATTGAAAATAATATATAACTGAAGAAGAGAACATAAATAAATCCGTTTTGTGCGTTTCTGAGTTCCTGTACATTGAAACTACTGTAGAAAAAAAAATACCAAGGATAAAAGACAACCGTGACGACCTGATTGGCGCAGTGGCTAAGAGATTGGTTGTGGGTTCGATTCCCGCAAAAAAAGTGTGATCCGTAGATGTTTGTCCCGAGTCTGGGTGTTTGTGTAAGTGAAATTTCAAGTTTGTGAAACGCACCCACGATACAGGAGAAATTCCTAGTGTGGGGCGACGTTTTAGAAACCTATACAATACAACCCATTTCTATTATTTTGGATATTTTGTCTGTGTGTCGGTTTATTCGTAATTAAGTTAAAATAGGGAATCATTGCAGTTGACTCTTATAAAAAATATTGTTATAAAACATACGACAACGACACGCTTGTATTCCGCGAAGGCGTAGGCAGAGGTGCACATATTGTACCTACTCCCACAATTTCGCTAGGTTTGGTGTAGATCCCAATGTATCAGTATCTCAACAGACAAAATTTATAGAGAACTCGTGACCTAAGAGTAAGCGTCGTACGATTGTGTGTGCGTGTAAGAAGCAGCTAAGTATTCGTAAGATTAAAGGCTACTTTAACACTGCGTGAGTCAATGGTAATGGTTGATGTTGATGGTCATGGCGAAGCATAAGGCTGTACACTCAGCCGAAATCGTTATACACAGGATAGAAAATCTATCTTGCTGCTAGGATGTCCGCCTCAATGATGTTACAGCTGAAGGATGCCTTTGAGCTAGAAGTCGTTAAATTACTTTGACAGAAATAAGTTCCGGAGAACCGTATGTGTTACTTGCTGCGAGAATTACAATTGTCTATGAGGTAATGAGAAAAAATCTATATCTATACCTACATATAATAAAATCGTAAACGACCCGTGTCTGTACATTCAATTTTAAAAAAGAAAAACCATTTATACCGCCGTACCCATACTGGCGCGGCGAGATTTGGAAGTTTTATTTCATCTTTAACTTATATACCGATTTCTTTTTATTTTTTTTAAAATAGATATTAAAGTGTACTTTTTGAATATTGGAGTTTGATAACGATATATCTATGTGAAATACAATATATTTATATATTTTATTAATACACTTGAAGAAGTGCCTAACGATTAAACACGTTATTGTGGCTAATTTATAAAAGATAGATATATACTATTGAGGATTTTTTTGTAGATCTTTTAGAGACCATCATTTTTGTAATACATACTTTTGGTGTATGATCGACGTATGCGAGGATAAGAGCTCGAAAGCGCATTTTCATCCGACTTGCTTCAAATTTATCGTTACTGCTCAGCTCCTATGTGTTTTAGCGTTATGTTATATAGCCTATAACCTGCCCAGGCGTATGGACTACAATCGTACCAAGTTTGGTTAAAATCCCTTCAGTAGTTTTTGACCCATGCGTGCACATACAGACAGACAGACAGACAGACAGACAGACCGACAAAAAATTTACTAATTGCATTTTCGGCATCAGTATCGATCACCAGTCATCCTCCAATAATAATTTTGAATATATATTCAATGTACAGAATTGACCTCTCTACAGTTTTATTATAAGTATAGATTATTTAACTTTTCAGAACTATAATTCTGATAAGGTAAGAGGTTATGACCTTACACTCTTAATCAAATTATTCATAAACAATCACAACTACAAAAATGAAAAGCGTCATAATTTAAACTCTAAGCTAAGAGACTGTGTTTGTTTCATCTGTCTCACTAATAAGATAAACTAAGATATATTCTATTGTCATTTAAGTTTATTTTTTTATTAGTTATTGGCCTAGTCTGGACTTTTTTTATTTATAGACACCTGTTGGCAACATGCTATGTATATTAATTTCAATAGTAAAACCGTAACAAAATTTCGTACTGACAGCCCCATAATCTCTCTTACCTTGGATTTTCATGATCGAGCACCGACACAAAGTTGTCAGGGAACATTCCCCGCCGGCCACGCAGTTCGCCCCGCCACCAGCCTCCATGGAGTCTCTCAACATCGCGCAGCACGTCGCCAGGTCTGATTGTCAACTCATCAGACTCCGATGCGTCGTACGCAAAGTTTACCATACACGACACTGCGACAACAAAACACGTTACTAAGTGCCAACTTGAATGTATAAACAGGCACACAATATGTTTTACAAATGAATCTAGTTTCATGTCCAATTGATTTATGTTGTAGTATTTGTGAATAGGGGGACTTGGAAGCTCAGAGAAGAGGCCTTTGCCCAACAGCGACTACACGAGTTAGGCTATAGGAAAAAAAAAACTATCAATACCATCAAGATTATTTATTTATGGTTTATTTTTGTAATGATCAATTTAAATTTATATAAAACCAAAAACAAAATGTATGTCATGTATGCTAACATGAGTAATATTGTGTTGCAAGTGATTGTACTATGTTAAGTATGTTTTATTGAGTACTACAGAGTTAATTTGTGAGTGCTTTCTTCTACAGTAGAAAAGTTGTAACATTTTGTAATTAAGAATTTCATGAAAACTAAAACTGACATTTTAATTTAAAAAGTGAGTTAAGTAATAACTAGGGAGATCTTAATATAAATAATAATACAAATTCACTGGCTTGAATTAAATATAACAGAACTTCCTATATTATGTTACTTTCATAAACAATAAAATCTTCTACAGGTACAAACCATAAGCTGTTTCAACAAAAATAAGACAACAAATATTTGCATTTATATGATGTCCTACCATTGAATAAACATGGAGTCAGTAGGTAGGTAGTTGATTCACATTTACTTTATCAGAGTAAACTTACACACATATAAAGGATAGAAACTCTGTAGTACTAGGAAATACTTGGTCTTAGCACATTAACTTAAAAGAACATGTTTTTCACAAATTAAACTAATTTGATAATATATTGGAAACTTATTAGCAATGAGGGATAAAAATGGGAAAATAATAAAGACATTCTTAAAATTGATTATGTAAAGGAATATTACATATGAATATTATCAAATTTGATAATTCAAGATATTTGATAACGTCGTGACCTATGGGATTACAGTTGGTTTTATCATATTGCAATATTATGTAAATAATAAACTATAATATCCTTAAATTCACTAACTATGCAACAAAACACAATACTAAGGACATAATATAATGTTATCCAATATTTAAAATTAACAAATAAATCCTTCAACATGTATGACATAACTTAGTATGTATATGATACCATTGCTTGTAATGTTCAATATTTATAGGTATGTATATTATATATTCATTATTATCAGTATTATCTGCTCCCATAACAGGCATTACACACGAATTACCAAAAATATTTTACACTGTTACTTCAATTAAGTATTTAAAAAAAAGTATTAAAAGATATGCTAATTTATTATTGTTTTCCAATCAAAACATAACCTGCACAGCAAATAGTATTTCAGACTACACCCATACAATTTAGTTAAGTTATGTAAAAAGTTGTAAGTGTCTCACTTATTTAAAACAATAAAAGATCCTAACCCAACATGTTGTTTTCCGATTACAAAGGCAGGTCTCACTTTGCTTATTAGTATTTAACATGCACACGACATCACAATGCCAACAAAATGACTCATACTGAACAGAGAAACACTTAAGACAGGAGCAACAGTTGTATTTATCAAATACATACTGGTATTTGCCTATTTCAATCTGTCTTCATGGCAAATTTAAGGCGATAAGAAAGTCATCAAAACATGATAAGCTCATGTTCGTCGTATGACGCTCGATAGAGTAACATATTTTCTAAAGATGCATTAAATATGTACAATGCGCAAAATTATTGAGGGCATGTAATAAATATAAGTTTAAGACGACATACGTCAGCTCAATTCATGTCGCAAGTCTTGCAAGATACAGTTATCCATACACAAACAAGACTTAAACCTTTTCAAGTGACGAGTACTCACCCTTCTGATTTGCATTTGTCTCCATTTCGAATTTTATGAACACATCACATTATCACGAGAACACAACCCATAAAACAGTCGAATAAACACTTTGTTTTTTAAATTACAACAAATTTCATATTATTTTATTAAAATTAGGACAAACAAGCGTGTGCAAGAGAAAATCTCACTGTTTTTGATTTACGTCAGACTTTTTTTTAAAGCGCGTTTGGTATTGTTTTATTGTGATATTAGCCTTTTAATCTCTTGAAAAACTATATTTTTACTTTTTACTTAAGATAAACTACAAAGATAGTTTATTCTCCCTATTTATTATTATCTGATTTATTTATAAATCAGAATATACCAGATCCCTTTTCTTCTAATCATTAGTTTTAAACCAGACCAGTTAAGGTCTATTCACACATATCAGGGCCGTGCCCGGGACGTGGACAGACCGAACGTGTCCCGTCACGTGAAAAATATCGTTGTGTACCCCTTATATGCACTCGTTCACACACGTCAATGCCCGGGCCGGCGACGGAGCTTCAGTGCCTGGGCCGACTCGACGCCGCGTCGCGACGTGACGTGCGTGGATGTGTCGGATATTTCCCTTGCACATTGTCAATTTTTTGTTTAAAAAATATGGATGATAAGATGTTAAAGGAGCGGTACGCTATAGCGTGTCTTACGATTTACCTCACCTACATCTATAATCAGATATCAGCGATAGTCTGTTACGATCGGTCACATCCCTGACGTGTGTGAACAGAAAGTCCCTGACGAGACTCGGATACACGGTCTTAGCACGGCCACGGCCCAGTCACGTCCCTGTTAGCGTTGCGTTTCGACTACTTTGTAATTCCCGCTTATTTGTGGCACATTTTCATAATTATTTTCTAAATCAAAAATAATTTATATTAAAAAATATTGATATTAGGCATAATTCTTAAAGCAAAAGAGATTAATAAAAAAATAAACAACATCACGCCTGTATTCCCCGAAGGGGTAGGCAGAGGTGTACATATAGTGCACCCACATTTCGCCAGTTATGTTGTAAGTCCCAATGTACTAGGGGGCGAGCCTATTGCCATCAACCGGGCACAAATCCAGACTCCGTGCTGCTACTGAGAATTACCTAATGGAAAACTCAGTAACACTTTGCCCGACCCGGGATTTGAACCCAGGACCTCTTGCTCAGCAGTCCCGCTTAGCGACCACTAGACCAACGAGGCAGTCAAATAAATATTAAAAAAATTATATTTGGCTCATATTTGAATCACATAAGTAATCGTATAAGTATTTAAAAGGCGTGCGTAACGTAGGTAAGTCGTGTGTGGTGTGGCTGCGTCGTCCGCGATTCGGAAGTACCTGCACTTCGACTCATAATATGAACCATTCTAACAAAAACTAAGAAAAAATGTGTTTACGTATCATTTGGTATCCTAATCGAATTTATGTAATCTTTAAATAATTATGCAACAATCATGGGTTATTTTTTTTATAAATTACTCCTGTGTGCTTAGGAAAGGTGTGAACATTTATAATACATCACATCTATATTTAGGTATTATTATTAAGATGATGAGTTTGTTTGTTTGAACGCGCTAATCTCAGGAACTACTGGTTCGAATTGTAAAAATATTTGGGTGTTGAATAGTCTATTGAACGAGAAAGGCTATAAACATCCGAAATCCACACGAACGAAGTTGCGGGCGGAAGCTAGTCAACCATAGGTCCATTTTATGCTATTGTATTTCGTTGCAGTTTTCAGAATGTGTATGGTATGGTGACACAATGTACTTATATAGTCTCTTATGGCACTGTTAACAAAAACTTAATATACAATGCAACCACCAGTCTCAAAGTGAAAGTAGACACAATTCTTTTGCTTGTAAGGTGCGTAATAAAGGAAACCATAAGAGTAATAGAGAACCTACAGAAATTCAATAATTTTATTTAACAGCAACATAAATTATAAGAATCTACAAGTACAAATATTTTCTAATTCACTTCCTCAATGATCCAGCTGAATCTGGGGGGATGCCAAGTTCCTCATCAGTATAGGTGCGGGGATCAACATACGGAAATTCACCCTGCAATAGCAAATTATTTATCATTAAAAAAAATAAAGTTAGTTAGATATATAATTATTGTGGGATATCTATAGGTACATGATAATAAAATACTACTTATTAATGTGATTAGAAAATAAGATGGCAGATGTAACAATTAATTTATTTTACAATGTTGTGCAGTATATTGAATTGTTGTAGTAATACATTAGATCACTGTGATGCTTACTTTTGCAAACACTTTCTTATGAAAAGACTTGCTCACTTACCTATTTCCATGAGAATAATAACTACATACTACATAAATTACTATAAATATAAAGATCAAAATGCAAATATAACATACAAAAATGTGATCAGGTTCAGTAAAACAATGGTATAGTATCCACCACCAGCAGAGAGCTCCAAAACCTTCGGCGATCATTATGGCCCTCTTCGAAGGCAGAGGAGGTGGAATGCGGTATGACCATACCCTGAAAAACAAATTGTGTAATTTATCATTTCTATTTCTAATTTTAAAAAATAAAATTCCTAGCTACGAAAATGCTGTAACTTATTTGAGGTGATTTAAATATAATAATGATTATTGCAGAATTTGTTACGATTGTCAGATAATTAGTTAAAAAGCTTACGAGGTGAGGCTACAGATATCATTAATTTCTAATTCTAAACTTTAAGTAGGTACAACTACTAAGCTGGTAGTATCTAAAGAGCACTATAGGCGATATGCTTTATGAGACAAAATGTATTTAAAATAAGCTCCAAACACACTGCATTCATCAAAGAAGACTTGATAAATCATTTCTGAAAACATGTTTTATACGATAAATTAGGTGTTTTCTTTTAAATAATTTTGACTTTACTTGTTAATTTGTATGCATGTAATTTTAAATAATATTTATCATTTTATTGTAGTCAAATCAAAGGTAATGACATAACAGGAGACTTACCCATGGCCTGCATTTCTTTTAGTTTGCTTTATGTTATCAGCTGCATTTTTTAGTGTACGCAAAAGGACTGCTCTTGAGACTAATGGTCTAGTCAACATTTTGTCGATCAGTAAAGAGGGTTTTGACTAAAACTCCAGCCAAAAATATTTTGCAGAAGGCAGCAAGGAAAAATACGTCTTCTTAGTTTACATTCCAATTCTAGGTCCAAGAAAAGTTACAATTTTTAGCATGAATATTGCTGTGAAGATTGCCTACTTTACCATTTTAATATACATTCAACTAAGCCAAACTAACCATTAAAAATACTAACGTAGTCGCTACATATAATTATGTTTGATTTTCTTTTTGATTATTCGAATCATTAACCATGAGTAAAGTAAAGTCGATTTCTAAAAGAGATTAATTTTTTGGAATGCTAAAAATAATGCCAACTTTTAGCGAAACGCAAAATAAGACATTCGTATAATCCTTGACAGTAGGTGGTCTTTATCATAGATTATACACTTAAACGTCTATATCTCAGACAAAGAAATATATATAGACCGGTTATACCTACAAAAAACGGGTGCCTACCTACTGTCGCATATGTCGCAAAACATGGCATAAATCATAAGGGATGCTCCAGATAGAATGGTCAAAGGTCATCGATATCGATAAAAAAATTTAAACTTATTTTATGAGATTTATTTAGATTTTATGTTATGAATTAACTTTTAAAAAGTATGACGGCGTCACTAAGTGAAGTGAAGTACGTCGAATTAGAGTGACAAGTGACAGCTGTCACTCTGACGGAGCGTCATGTCGTGGGCAGCGCGGGGGGAACTTCACCTTGAAAAGCGAGAACCGTCCGCGCACCACGTCTACGACGAATCGTTTAAATTCGACGCAATCTTATATAGTTTTTGATTTGTTATTTGTTAAATCAGTTGCCAATAGTTAATTAAAGTGTGATCAATCTTTATCTCGATATTTTAATAAAGTTCATACCTAATTGGGACCACGTGTGCGATGGACACCACTGACGCCGGCTGTTCTGAGCCGACATCAGAAGTGGGATCGAACAAAGATCATGCCGAGGATACGCAACCATCAAAAAACGACCCTGCAACGATACTATTGACAAGCATGGAGTCGCTGCTATCCCGGCTGTTCGCAATGTCACCGCCCCAGGCAACAGTGAGTACCAATGCACCAAAACTCATACCATACGATCCCGACGATACAGACGCAGATATTGAGGGTTGGTGTGATATTACGGAAATAATAGTAGAGAAGAAATGTCTTGAGGGCGTCGATTTACTGATGGCACTTACCAGAGCATTGAAAGGTCGTGCCGCTACCTGCCTAACAAAATTAAACCTTAAGGACTTATCCTGGAGTAACGTAAAACAATCGTTATTGGCAAAATTTTCTAAACCTAAACTAATTCAAGATCACTTCGACGACATATTACGA
This sequence comes from Abrostola tripartita, assembly GCA_905340225.1. Classification (NCBI taxonomy): domain Eukaryota; kingdom Metazoa; phylum Arthropoda; class Insecta; order Lepidoptera; family Noctuidae; genus Abrostola; species Abrostola tripartita. The sequence continues at coordinate 8,390,746 of HG996494.1, forward strand.
TTTCAAATCGGAGCTAAAGAAACTGCTTCTGAGGCTGCGATGCGCTTGTGGAACATGATCGAGCGTATTCCAAAAACGGAGCTATCGGAGGAGGTCACTACCGGATTCGTCATATCTGTCTTATGCCAAAAGGACAATTTGATACGTAGAGAGCTGACTGCCCATGTAGTCACAAGTCGCGCTCAATTATTTAGGATCCTTAGCAGTCTCTCACACAAACGTCGGATTGATATCGCTGATGGCAATCAAGAACCTGATTTGAAACGCGCACGGATGGGAGACACCAGGTTTCCTGGTAAATGTCATTGGTGTGGCCTATCAGGCCATAGACAGGTGGACTGCAAGAAGCGTAAAGAAGAACACGGTTCATCGAAGCCTCAAGATCGATCGCCTTCTACCCACGATCGAGACAAGGCAACTGTCACCTGCTTTTCATGTGGAAAAGCTGGACACGTGTCAATAGCTTGTCCCGACAAGAAGAAGGCCGGTGGGACTGTGAACAAAGACGTCAACCTCTGTGATCACCACCTCTCGAAGTCTTCTCTGGAGACATCTTCCGGTGAGCGGTTTCCTTTTTTATTCGATAGTGGATCATCTTGTTCACTTTTGACTCAAAGTCTTTGTAGACGGTTTCCGGGTACTGTGCGCAACAATCTAGTTTACCTTACGGGTCTCGGCGGTAACGAAATTCAATGTTCTTCTCAGATGTTGAGTACAGTTAAGATTGGGGATGTTTCAGTTGATATTACATTTCACGTAGTTCCCGATTCTGTTATTTCTGTGCCGGTTATTATAGGTAGAGATATTTTGAATAAAGGTTTTTGTGTAACGATCGATAATGACAAACTTGTCCTTGGCCTCAAAAAGCAAGCTAACTTTTGCGTAACTAAATTTAATTCACACGAAATTTCGGACGTAGACACGGATCTAGTAAATGAAGAAAGAAATGCGCTGTTAGGAATACTTAACAAATATTCTGATTATTTCGTAAACGGTGTACCTATTAGACGCGTTAAAACAGGGCAGTTAGAGATTAAATTAATAGATCCCAATAAAGTAGTTCATAGGTCACCCTATCGATTGGCACCGATAGAAAAACAGGTAGTCCGCGAAAAAGTACGAGAACTTCTTGACGCAGGAATTATTCGTGAAAGCTCCTCCCCCTTTGCAAGTCCGATACTTCTCGTGAAGAAGAAGGACAATACGGACAGAATGTGCGTTGACTATAGGGAGCTTAACTCCAATACTCGACCGGAACACTATCCGTTGCCTCGCATCGAGGAGCAAATAGACCAACTGACGGGTGCTAACTTTTTCTCATCACTTGATATGGCTAGTGGCTTCCACCAGATCCCTATTCATCCAGATTCGATTGAGATGACAGCTTTTGTAACTCCTGAGGGGCAATACGAGTACCTCGCTATGCCCTTTGGTTTGCGTAACGCTCCGTCCGTTTATCAAAGGTGTATCACAAAAGCCTTACATAATCTCAATGACAGGCCTTTAATTTACATGGATGACGTCCTTTGCTATTCCCCTGATGTTTTTCAAGGCCTACAACGTTTAGATGACACATTGCATGCTCTAACAGTTGCTGGTTTTTCATTTAATCCTCGAAAATGTAAATTTATGAAAGTTAAAATCAATTACCTGGGCTATTCACTACAAGCTGGCGAAATTAGACCAAACTCTCATAAGATTCAGGCCTTAGCTGACGCACCATCACCGAACACAGGTACGCAAGTTCGTCAATTTATTGGACTTGCATCCTACTTCAGGAAATTTATTCCCAGCTTTACAAATGTTATTGGACCTCTCTACCCTTTAACTAAACTAAAAGGACCAATCAAATGGACTGACAAACATGAAGAGATCCGTTGCAAGATAGTTAAGATTCTGACTTCTGAACCAGTCTTAACAATCTTTGACCCAGAACTACCCGTTGAATTGCATACCGACGCTAGTGCTGAAGGTTACGGAGCAATTCTCATTCAAAAGAAACGCCACCTACCCCATGTAGTGGAGTATTATAGTAGACGTACATCTGAAGTAGAATCTCGCTACCACTCGTACGAATTAGAGACATTGGCCGTCGTGCGAGCGGTAGAACACTTTAGGCATTACTTGTATGGCCGACGATTTACAGTCTTTACAGATTGTAATTCACTTAAGGCATCTAAGTCAAAAGTTGACCTAACTCCACGCGTGCATCGCTGGTGGGCAATCCTGCAAGCCTATGACTTTGACATTGTGTATCGAGAAGGTCGCGGAATGGAACATGCTGATTATTTTTCCCGTAATCTACAACCTGACGCAGGCGCCTCTCCCTATAGAATTCCTACTAAGAAACAAGTTCAATTTGTAGAACTACATCAAGGTTGGCTTTCCGTTGAGCAGAAACGAGATAGTGAAATCCAAGACCTAATAAAAAAGTATAACAACAACGACTTTCCCGATTCGGTAGCTCGTACTTATGATGTTAGAGACGGTATTCTATATAGGAAAGTTGAACGCAATAAAGCTACTTTTTGGTTGCCTGTTGTTCCCCGATCCCTAATTTGGTCACTTATTAACCACGTCCACAATGAGATACAACACCTTGGTAGTGATAAAACATTAGACAAACTCTATGAACAGTACTGGTTCCCTCAAATGTCTAAAAGCGTACGAAAATTTATTGATTCATGCATAGTTTGCAAAGCGTCAAAAGGAGCTTCGGGAGCTCAGCCAGTTCGGTTACACTCGATCCCTAAAATATCTGTGCCATGGCATACAATCCATATAGACTTTACTGGGAAACTAAGCGGTAAAAGCGATCGTAAAGAATACTGCTCTGTCATCATAGATGCGTTCAGCAAATACGTCTTGCTTGAGCATACATCGTCGCTCGATGCTGCTAGTGCAGTGCGGGCTATAGAAAAAGCTGTCTATCTCTTTGGGGCACCTAAACGCGTTATTGCTGATCAGGGTCGATGCTACATTAGTGCCGAATTTAAGAACTTCTGTACCGAGCATAAGATCGATCTTCATTTTATAGCAACCGGTTCTAGTAGGGCAAATGGTCAGGTCGAGCGCGTCATGAAAACTTTAAAAAGCTTGCTAACGATAGTAGAAAATGAACACAGCAAAACATGGCGTGATGAATTAGGTAATATTCAGTTAGCCCTCAATAGTACGAAATCTACTGTGACTAAATACTCACCAACGGAACTAATGTTTGGTATTCGCGCACGATCATTAGGCATGTCTAAAATTTCTGTGTCACAATCTGACGACGAGATTAACAGGCTAGATTTAGAATCTATTAGAGAAAATGCGTCAAATAATATAAAAAACGCTGCAATAGCAGACACTCATAGATTTAATCGCGGTCGCGCTAATGTCAAACCGTTCGCTAAAGGTGACTTTGTTTTTATAAAGACCAGTGAGCGAAATCAAACCAAGTTAGACAGGAAGTTTAAAGGACCATTCGTTATAACATCGGTATTAGAAAATGATCGCTACGAACTGAAAAGCCTTAACAGCTCAAATCGCGTTTACAAATATGCTCACGAGAACTTGCGTTCAGTACCCAAGGGACATACCGGTTTACTCGAAATCACTGATAGCCTATTGAATGAAGAGGAGGCCGAGACGGCATCGGGTGATGTGTCGGAAGGCCAAGATGATCTAGGCGACCACATAAATACGTCCAATGTAGAGGACATATCGCGTGCAGACTCGGTTACCGTCTCAGCAGATTCTGAAACCCTCTCTGCGGGATCAGATACACTTAGTGTATATTCTGACCCTGACACCTTAGATGTACAACATGAAGTCGAAATTCATAATGAGCAAGACAGTCCATAACTAAAAGGTACCTACATTTTATAATTATTGTGGTATACCCTATGCTACCTATGCATAAGAATGTGTGAATGTGTACAGTAAAACTAGTCGAAGGGACAGTGTAGTCCGGTCCATGCCGCATTTGGCGCTGGTCGAAGGGACACACCCGTCTGGTCTAAGTATGTGGTCGTAATACTGGTCGAAGGGACAGTGTAGTCCGGTCCATGCCGCATTTAGGGCTGGTCGAAGGGACACACCCGTCCGGTCCATATTTGTAATTTTGTGTCGAACGTATGTATGTACAACTGGTCGAAGGGACAGTGTAGTCCGGTCCACGCCGCTTTTACGGCTGGTCGAAGGGACACACCCGTCCGGTCCAGGTTGAAGGTGACGTTACCTTACTGAGCTTGTAAGAAGCCATCATGTGGCTGAGGTCGTAGGGATACAACGTTGTCATTGTATTGCGGTACTCACCGTGACATTATGTTCGTCAGGGTGGACGAGCCGATTGTTAGTGATTTGTGGTTTTGCTCTTTCCAGGACGCCTGTAATACGCCCGAGGACGGTCGAATGTCAGTCCGGCCGTGACGGCGTCACTAAGTGAAGTGAAGTACGTCGAATTAGAGTGACAAGTGACAGCTGTCACTCTGACGGAGCGTCATGTCGTGGGCAGCGCGGGGGGAACTTCACCTTGAAAAGCGAGAACCGTCCGCGCACCACGTCTACGACGAATCGTTTAAATTCGACGCAATCTTATATAGTTTTTGATTTGTTATTTGTTAAATCAGTTGCCAATAGTTAATTAAAGTGTGATCAATCTTTATCTCGATATTTTAATAAAGTTCATACCTAATTGGGACCACGTGTGCGATGGACACCACTGACGCCGGCTGTTCTGAGCCGACAAGTATGTTCCATGTTAGTTTACATATTTTTAGGGATCCGTACCTGTAAAAAATGTAACTTCTAAGTCAACGAAATCAAAAGATACTTCTACACTAGAGAACATGGCGAAATCGGCACCCTAACACATTATCGTGACGTCACCGTTCAAATGTTGCCAGAATTAGCAAAAACAATCTACATGTCACTTCGCTTTCCATATGTACAACTTGCTGACATGCTAATATGTAAACAAAAAATAGTGATACGAGTGCCACTTTGCTTTTATCGATATTGTCGATTAATATAATTTACATACATACATGAAGTCACGCCTATTTCCCAGAGGAGTTCAAATCCCGCTCGGTCCATAATTTTTCAAATTTCCTTTATCAATTTATACACACTAATCTAGTTTGAATTCATGTTGGTTTTCTATTTTGAAATAGTCTACCCTAATTAACTCTACGATTATGCCTAAATCTTGATTAATTTACAATTTTTATTTTAGGCGCAGAGCAAAGAAAACACCGCTTTATTAAAAATCGTTATTGATGAATTGAAGAAAAAAATAGAATTAATAATGAACAATCTCTGTTGCTTGAGGAGGCAAATCGCTAAGATCAAAGCCCCACCCAATACCTAACTATACAAAGTCTTCCAAGCCCTTGTCACAACTTACTTTTGTCGCTCTCCAGTCTAACCAAATTTGGCTAAACATGAGTATTTTAGGTAGGGAGACTGCCATCAGACGCGTTTCACGTGCGCGCCTATTCGCAGACCAGCCGTGATAAGCTAACATTAAACCTGATAGTAGTAAATAAATTGCGGTCGACCTGTTTGGCTTTAACTGCGTAACGAGCTCCGCAAAAAAACTGGATTAATTATAATAAATAACTATTTCAACTTGTTTCATTTTGCCGGAATTCTCTAGTGTAGAAGTATTTTAAGCGACAGAAATCGGTGTGGCCATAGCTAAGACACTAATTGTATTATATACTCTTTTCTGTTTACATTTCTTAGCCTATGGCCACATTCCAGGGCTTTTTTTGTATTATGAATGCAGAGTTCTACACAAATATTTTGCCGCCCTTTTACAATGTACATTCCTCTCTTGTAAATAATATAGTTTTAGTTTATCTTTTTTATTTTTATTAAACAAGTTTATACATAGTAGTGTTTAAGGTTTTATTTCGCTTCGCCGGAGATCCTGACCTATACAAGTATCTTTTGATTTCGTTGACTTAGAAGATACATTTTTTACAGGTACGGATCCCTAAAAATATGTAAACTAACATAGAACCTTAGATTATCTAGATGGAGTCTGGCGCTACATTGAAACAAAAAACCACGTGCCAATTGTTTTTTTTTTTGCATGAATGCGTGCGTAATGATACCAGTTGATAAACATTACAACTAAAATGGGGTAAATTGCCCAACGTGGTATAGTCTATCTTTTAACTCGAAATAAAAATTATTTGTATATAATAGGTAGGTACATAATTATTGTGTTTGGTACTATTTATATATTATGAAGACAATGTTTTTTTTTTATTACAAGCAATTGGCTATGGCACTTTCTTTTTCTTACGGAGCTAAAATTTTTCACGTTGGTTCAGTTCCAAAGACAATACATTTTCATGATAAGCGTGACCGAATTGTAACCAAGGGTTGGCTCCAGACGAAGGAACTCCTCAATGGTTAACAGTATAGACTCAACATTTTGTACACACATTTAACCATGATAGCTCTTCCTAAAATTCACCATGATCTTAACACCACCCTCACGGTTGCCTCCAGACGAGGGAACTCATCAACGGTCAACAGTAGTGACTCAACATTTTATATGCACATTTAACTATAATATCTCGTTCTAAAGTTCACCATGATTTAAACACTATCCCCATGGTTAACTTCAGACGAAGGAACTCCTCAAATTTCCTCGGCGCAGGCACGTAATTAAGTATACACATGCTGGCGCTCATGTCGAATTTTGCAAGAGTCAATAGGCCCGCCATCTTGAAATTCAAAATGGGTGGAATATTCGAAAAAAAAAACAAGCTTATTTCAATGTACTACAATACACTTCGATTCGTAGAAAACTGGAGATCCATTATCCACCATAACATTAATAATATCGCCCTACCAGCATACCGGTCTCATGTGTAAATGTGGGAAATTTAGTTTTCACAGACTTGCCACACTTGCAAAATGGCGAATTTTATTTTTTTTATATTCCAATATTTGCAATAATTCATTATTCCAGAACTAATGATAATGTATTTAACCTACGGGTGATAGGATACATATTTATTAATATTCAATCGGCCTCTGTAATTTCTACACACCTTAATAGCCCATTTCGCCATTTTTATTACGTTATTTTATGATAGAAAAACAAGCGTCTCCATTGACAACACAATTGACACTGTTGGCTTTTGGCGCCAATTGTGAGGAATAGGCGCTAAAAAATACCGACGCTGTCAGGGTCTTGACACTCCATCTAGACATATATATAATCAAAGCATGGAACATCCTTTTTAAAAGTTAATTCATAACATAAAATCGTTTAAAAAAATTTATCGATATCGATGACCTTTGACCATTCTATCTGGAGCATCCCTTATGATTTTTGCCATGTTTTGCGACATATGCGACAGTAGCTAGGCACCCGTTTTTTGTAGGTATAACCGGTCCATATATATTCCTTTGTCTGAGGTCTATATTGGCTACAGCTTGTAAGTAAGCAAAAAAAAATTTTTTTAATCATAAACATAAATCGTCTAAATTTGTATTAATAGCCTAGTGTGCCTCTGCTGAGCAATGGCCTCTCCACATCTCCCTGTCATCAGCTGCCAACGACGTCTTGCATATAGAATTATAGATACTAAGTTCGCCCCGCCATCTTCGTATACAAATCACCTTAACAAACTTTTATTCATGACGCCTTATGTAACGCTTGCCCCTGTGATTCGTGATTCTATGTGAAAAATGTGTAGCGATGTGGACAAAACAAATAAATCGATTTTGTATTACACATTTTATTTACAAGTAATAATTTATACCATTTAAGCATCATTAAACTTATAAAAGACTAGATAATTCTTTATTAAACGACAACTATTCTAAATTTATTTGTTTTTTCGATAAAACTATTTTTTTTGTTGTTGATCTTGACAACAGGGCCTATTTGCAACCGTTCCATCATCTAACACTGCAGTATCATCGTACGGGATATTTACAAACTTCACTGTGTCCTCAGTAATTTTGGCCTCTGAAAAACAATTTTCAATATTTTACTTGGATTGATGCAATGAGTATTCTTTGTTCACCATTAATCCCTTCTATTCATCAACATTAGTGATTCTGCATTCAGATTACATCAGTTTTTTCTTTAAGATAAAGATTTACAACAATAGCAATGTACTTAGATTTATTAACCATAAATTACTTTTACTAACTTTTGCATTATAATAAATAATATCAGCCGGCAAAGGCCTCTTCTCGTATAGAGAAGGATTGAGCACTGATCACCACGCTAGCTCACTGCGGGTTGGCTCACAGGAATAAACATTAAAAAACTGGTGTTTGCATTAATTCCAGTGTTGTAGTTTAATTATCAAATTACTATTGTTCTCGACAGTCTTGTTTGTCTAGTGGTTGCTAAGTGCGACTGCTGAGTACGAAATCCTGGGTTTGAATCCCAGGTCAGGCAGTGTTACAGCACACAAAGGGTTTTTCCCATTAAGTAATTCTTAGTAGCAACACAGAGTCTGGATATTTGCCCCGGCAAAAGGTTTGCCCCTATTACATTCAGACCTATAACATCACTGGTGAAGTCTGGGTGTACTAAAGGTACAACTGTCCCTCCCCCTTTGAGGAATACAGGTGGGATGTTACGTTTATGTTATGAATGAACCTACAGTTCATCATGCATACATACCAAATACTCCAGGCTTAATTTCCCTGGCCTGTATAACTTGTGTTCGGAGTTCTTTGTCAACATCTTCACCTAATTTGATCATCTGTAAACATTTACATAAACAGATTTATAGATGAAGTAGACTTGACAGATTCAACAATATTATAATAACAAAAGATGGTTAACAGATGTATAAAGTAAAATTTTCGAAAAATATTGTTCAGCAAGGTAAAGAAGTAACTGAGAGTAAAAATTACAGTGAAGAATAGTGAATAATGGAACTGTTGCAGTCAACCAAGATCATTCAAAATTAAATGGTTCATACTGTTTCGATTGCATCTTCATTAGTAACATGTTTGTTTTTATGAAACTCTTCATTTATTTTTAATCTACCAGCAGTAAGTGCTCTTTCATCTTCAGCAAATACTTTCATTCGAGTTCTGTGCAATTTCTTGAAAGTGTGTAGTACCTGAAAATATTAGTTTAACTTATTATTGTTATTTACAAATAATTATTGAGCTACGCTAACTGCAAAGTACACAAATTAGCTAGTGAGATTTGAAATTGTGAGAACCATCCAGAAATTTTAAATATCTATGTACTTACTCGGGCTCTTAAACTGCTCATCATTTACCTATTTATGACGATTTTAATTAGATTAATAAAAATGTGTCGTTAACTATACTTATTTAATTCCTGGCACCTAAAATTATTGTAAATTAGTAATTTAGTACAATATACACAAGAAAATTTGATACTCAATCACATTGTCAAAATGTCAATGAATGAATCAAATGTCAACTTTGTAGAGATACTTACCTACCCAATGTTTTACGATATTTATTTTTACATTTGCTACACAGTATCGATGATAATCGCCTAAACTTAAGTAATATCGTATTATCATGTACAAATTAATGTAACAGTAGGATTTTAAATTTTTAATGGTTTTTAGAAATATTTACTCCTGTCTCAGCCGAGTAAATAAGGTCAACTTTTATTTTATTCTTTTGTTTATATTAGTCTATGATATTACTAAGTTTTTTTTTTCTTCTTGTGGCAATTGAGTCGGGCTTCCAACTATTTATTATTATGTTTATGTAATTTTTTTATGTTTTAAACCAAAGCAATATGTCGTATTCAATTTACCTAATTCAAGGAGTCGCCTTCTTGGTTAGTTTAAAACAGAGACTGTGTGGTTACTTGCTTCTATATAATTGGCTTGAATTATATTTATTTTATTGCAGGATCTTTTGGCAGTGGGGCTAATAGTTCCATTAGTATCTGGCCATGTAAGGAATATGGGTGGAAGTCATTTGTATGTAGGATTACTAGGATCAATTTATGCTGGATTCCAACTGGGTTCAGGACCACTTATTGTAAGTTCTTATATTCTAAATATATTGTATAAAAACATTGATGGAATAATTATTAAAAATAAAATTTTCAGGGCAGTTTGAGTGATCTTAAGGGCCGGAAATCAATTATGATAATGACTCAACTAGTGTGTGCTATTGCATACACTGTGCTTGGATTTACTAGCTCAATATACGTTATTTTGATGATAAGAGCAGTATTAGGTAGATAATAAGTCAATTATTTGCTTACATTTTCATCATCATCATAAACATTAGCTTTTTAAATCACAACAAATATTTAATTCAATTCATAAAAATGTAAAATAATTATAGTAACTATACTATACATGTAAGTACAATAATTTATGATATCTGGAACTTGGCACATACAATGGCAATTGGTTCATCTCTTACATAGTCAATGAATTGGTAAATAAGTGTATAATGTATTGTGGGTGTGCTAATAGCTTCTATCTGGCTACCCCATCATAAAATATAAGTATGTCTTTCCATTTAGAGGTAATCTTTAATAACAGTTGTTTGAAAAAAAAACTTACACTTATAGTTAATATTTTTACCTAGTTAGACATTAGACATATACTATATTACAATGGTATAAATGTATAAAAAGTTAATAATTATTGGACTTTGTAATATTAGTCATCAGATATAAGCAAATGAATTATGAAATTACAGGTCTTTTCAAGCAAACACAAATGTTGACAAAGGCTTTGGTACCTGATTATGAAAAAAATGAACAGAAACAGTCTGAAATATATGGCAAGATGGCTGCTATATCAGGAGCGGGCATCACTTTAGGTCCTGTCATTGGTGGCCATATAGCTGAAGATAATCCAGAAAATGGATTTTTAATAATTGCCGTCATTGTTGGAATATGTTTTACTATTAATTCCAGTAAGGAGATTACTTTTTTGTATGTCTAAGTTGCAATATAGTTAACAATATTGAGGAATTATTTATACAATTTGATAAGTTGTTTATTAACTCAATCTAAATGTCAATACTATTATGAACTAACTTGTGGCACACTTGTACAAATATGTACCTAAACCATGTTCTTCTCTGTTATATTTATCTATAAGCACCTATTTTATTTTTCAGGCATTGTTTACTTCCTACCGAATGTTGAAAAGAAGAAGCCAGCAAAAAGAAAAGACAGTGTTCAAGTCGATAATAGAAGTATACTTCACATTTCCTATTCAAGTGTTCGCCAATCTTTTGTAGATTTATATCAGATTAAATGGTCAAAATATTGGGACATTTTCATGTTTAAAGCATTAATAGGTTTTGCTATGGGTGTCTATTATTCAAACTACTCACTTTATTTAAAAACAGTTTATGAACTCTCACCAAAATATATAGGTTATGTAATATCTTTTCAAGGTGTAGTAGGTTCAATATCTAGTTACTTTATGGGTTATATTAATAGTTTTTACACCCATGATAAAGATTACAGCATAAGAAACTTCCATGTATTCCTACTTATAAGTATATCTTTGTTTGGGTTGATGTTATCTTTTAATGTTATTATGTATACTATTTGGTTGATTCCATTGGCAATTGGAAATGCAATAGGTAGATTAGTTACATTAGAAATGGTTTTGAAAAGAAGTCATGGTGACCATAGAGGGAAACTTATAGGGGCTTCCAACAGTGTGAGGTCATTATCTGGTGTAGTTTCTCCGATGGTTGCAGGGTTGATTGGACAGTTTTATGGTGTTCATTATGTTATTTATGCTTCATTTTGTTCAACTACTTTAGGTGTTCTATTGAGTTACCGAAACAAAGGGAAACTTAAGTCTGATTAAGATTTATTTTGTTATATGAATAAATGTTACTATGTTGATATGTGTACTTTTTTCATTAGCAAGTGTCATAGCAGTCCTGATAAATAAATGTGATTAGAATTATTTTAGGGATAAGATGAAAACAGTAGTACTTACCTAAAATATTTTATTATAAACAAAGATTAACTATTTAGCATTAATAAAATACACTGTTTGTATACAATGTCCTGAATATGACATTTCAACAAAACTGTTGATGAAACCATGACTTTATTCTTTTTCAAGGGCTTCGATTTGTTTTTTCCTCATATCTTTAATGAGCTGCTGAATAGCTTCTCTGTCTTTCATGTTCTCCGGAGGAAAAATTTGGCGTTTAGTATTTGTCACCCACTCCTCGAAATAAGTCGGTTGATTGAAGAAGAAAAACAAACCCACTGGAAACGATGTGTACATAGCCATTCTTCCAACCTCTAATTTCCAGTTACCCATGTTTTTAAATGCAATAAAATTACTCTTTTAAAGCCTAAATGAGACGTGAGTAATTTATCTGATTCGAGCTTAGAGGTTGTTTCTGACGTTCCATCTGCCTGTGTCAACTGTCTAGTGGTGTGAACACTGAACTGTTACGAATATATTCATATTAGGTATACGTATTATAATACAAGCACTTATATTATTTTATATTAGGATATCTCATCTCATATTTATTTATATATATAAGGCTACCTGGATAATATCACACTAGTCAATTAAAATAATAAGTTCCTTGAGATTCGCGTCGTGTTGCCATGTAAGTATATTATTTAATAGCGAGTAACTATTGGCGAGCGATTGATATCGACTAATATGAAGGATTTAATCACTCTTTCACTATTCGTTGTCGTAGTCGTTTATATTCACGGAAACATGTTTAATATAAATGAATATTGAAAAGCATATTAATATTTGCTAAAATAATATTTGACTAATATCTCTATGCTAATATCCAGTAAAAGGTATCCTAATATGAGATTTCAAATATTATGTTTAATATTAGGAATATTTAGATTTGATCCTAATATCTCTGCAACTGACATTCTTGTCAATACAATACTGTCATTAGTGTCACATAATCAAAGAGTGTAAACTGTAAATAATTTAAATACCTACTTTGATGTGCACACTGCACAAGAAACGTCTAGTACGTCTACAGAAGTCTAAGCCAGTATCCATTTTTTATTATTGATATATTACCTTTATTAAAAATATTAACTTTTAAGGGTTAAGTGAGGAGTATCTACCCTTAACCGACGAAGGTGTATGAGGAATGTGATGCGAGTGAATGAATCAGGCGAAAGAAGTATGTCAGGATCGTAGCAAATGGAAATCCGTGGTCTCTGCCTACCCCTCGTGGAAATAGGCGTGACTTTATGTATGTATGTATGTATTAACTTTTAAATTATATTTATTATTACGTTTAAAAACAATAAAATAATAATTTATTACTGCAGCTCAGAATAAAGTCTAATGCAGGACAAAAGTCTATTTTTTCGGCATACCCCTAGCTAGCGGGTATAATACAGAAGGTTATTGTGTTGGGTACCTACAAATCCGCAAAGGAGGAGAAATTCTTATTTATTTTGACAGCTAAATTATTAAATATCTGTTTTATTGTCATCATCATTATAAAGTTTGACTGTGTATAAACTATTTTTAAAAAGAACCTAAACAGGCATAGATCTCAAGTACAAACAAAAAAACGTAATTATGTAGGTATATTTTAGTACAAACATATGTTTCGTAGATACGGGAATTGAACAAAAATTAGAACCCGTCGCGCACATCACAATTACTAAAAAAAAAGATCCCGACGAATTGAGAACCTCCTCCTTTTTTTTGAAGTCGGTTAATAATAGTGCGAGTTGATCAAAACAAAACACTTTGCCAATAATTTAAATGTTGTGTTGTGTACAGTTGTAACTGAATTTCAGGTTTACTCACAGTTTGTAGTTGTGACCTTTTTTTTGTACTATGTTAATCTGTTAGCTGTATCTGTACCTGTGCAGCTATCAGCTAATAATATTCGGTAAATTTTATTAACTGATAGCTGCACAGGCTGAAGGTAAATACGAAATAAGTATACGGCATAGTTAGATGGAAACCATTAAAAACATTGCATTGCTATTCGCTTCTACAGAAAATACTATGTAATATTTTCTATTATTATCTGCTATCTCATTGCCTTGCGCTAACCTCTTAGGACTTAAAAATAATACAACAATCGCACCGAAGCCTCAAAATGAGTTTGCCAGTGTTATTCGCCCGCACATTTTGCGGTTACAATTGAATGAGATACGACCGTGCAGAATTGCGTGTTGAATAAAGTAGACAATACCTCAGAAATTATTAACGTGCATGCATCCTACAAAAGACTACAATCTAATTAATTTAAAAGTATGTAACTGAGAATGTAAGTAACTAGTTACCTACAGCCTACATAATTGTATACTTAGTTGTTTAGTTTAGGTGCGCGTTACTAAATTATCTACCTATACCTTTATTATATGTGATGGTAAGTAGGTATTATCAAGATATTTTATAATAAGTAGGTATTATTTATGACTCACGTAATTAAAAAAAAATTGGAGGCTGAGTAAATTGACATAATAAATATTTGAATAAAAATAATATGTATCCATTTCAAAATGCAAATGATGTTCCATGCCTACAAAACTTACCTAATCACTTATGTAAAAAACTGTTTTTCTAAGATAAATAATTGAATGTAGTCCGACCACCCAAGTTTATTGCGTCGTAGTATTTATTACAGGCAAGCTATGGCATCGCTGGTCGCGTTACAGTAGTTGAAGAAATTGCGTTCATTGTAATGAGCTTTGGTGGACCTATTATGTTTGGAGCCGAATGCACTAAGCTTGTAAATCATTTAAGATTTTCTGTTTATTATCTAACCTTGCGTGTTTATTGAGAGTCTTATTCATTGTTTCTAAGGTTTATGTACGTATAACCTAGGTAATTAAATAGATAGGTACTCTCTAAATGCATTTGAATCATCTTAAAATTAGTAAGACATATATTATCTAATTATACCGAATACAAAATTTGAGTACAAAATATACATACCTACTATCTATACGTATGCTCTACCTCATATTCAACTACCTCTGCGATAAAAGGTTCTACACCAAACACCTAAGTACCTTATATAATTTGGGCAACTACTTCGGACTTTTCCAAAACATTTAAGTACCTTACTTTTACAAAATCATTATTTATGATTCGTTAATCACGGATTACAATTTTATTAATTTATTAGATACTTATTATACATTGAATTATCGATAGGTACCTACAAGTTCTGTTAGTATATCTGAGGCACAAACATGTTTTCAAGGATACATGTCTCCACAGTAATGACAAGTAGGTAAGTAATAGTTAATTATGGTTGATTAAAAGTAGCTTTTAATCTCCAGTTAGCACAAACAAATTTTGAATCCGATAATATCCCGTTTACATACGATGCTGCGGAGTTTTACGCTTATTACAAAGAACCGTTAAAACCTCAGGCTAAAACTTAGCGCAGCGGACACATAAAGATGTCCTTACTAGGAGTAGAATTAATTGATCTCTGGTCAGCCAGGTCCACCGGCTTTGCAGACACAACGCTCGAAGTCGTGTTAGCTACACTCGTAAATTGTCATATTAAGTGGCGCTTAATTTATGTACAAATCGGCTTACAAATGTTGGTTTTGCATTAAGACATTATGGCCTATGAAATTGAGCTATACGTTATGTTTGCTTAATGTTTGGCGTAATGTATTTCATTTCCTTGATTGTGTGCTGTTTATGTTGTGAATTGGCGTTCAAGATTACACAAACGTGGTTTAAACAATGTTTATACTGGCATCTGTGCTTCCGTCTCACGCAATACTTGTTCAAGGAATCGGGCGGTCCATATCGGATGGTGTAGGGCGAGGTTCGCGATTATTCTGTACGATATGAGCTGTCTACGCGGCAGGAACAACATGGCAACTGTAATAACATTTGAAATAGTGTACCGGGGAGCGCATTACGGCTGGTGTATTACCTATCAGATGCCGTGCGGGCCGGAACGTGCCGCGTGCTAATGTGGACCCGGCACGATTCTGATTTGTTATCTGCCGTATTGAAACCGAAACGTTCCTCTAGTAGAAGTGTTTTTATAGGTACTTGTATTAAGATAAACTTGTTGATTAATACAAGCATTATTGCTTTTACATATGCAATCGGATATTGTTAAAACTAATATTTTAACAAAATTCTTATTAAACGTCATTTTGTATGGCCTCGGTGTTACTTGAGTCTTGATAGTAAAACGATCGATCAATGTCTATTGATTTTAGCTGTTTGTGCTGTTGAGTTATCAAATGTGATAGAAATAAGGCAGATTATTAGTTTAATTAAGACCTTTTTTCTTACTTTTAAGTTTAAAACAATGTAATGCTGACCGATGTAGGTGGGTATACTTACCCACATAACCTTTCCTAATGCCTGTATTCCCTAAAGGTACGAAATATAATAGAAGTCATGAAGCCGACCAGTTTATTGCCATAATTATGTTAGATCTAATTATAAGCACCAGACTGTAATAAATTATTTCCAAAATCCCTAAAAAAGTCCTATCATGATGAAATGCCAACAATATACAAATTCGTTTCCCAGTTGAATACATTGATAGATCGGTTACTGAACAATTTATTTGAAAAAGATTCGTCGGCAGAATCCCCTCACTATGAACGGTACGGGCGGACCCGATAATCCGTTTTTGAGAGTTTCGTCGAAAGAAACTTAGCACTTTGAAGGCCATCATCATCATTATCCACAGCCTTCAATATCCCTCTGCTGGGTATAAGCCTCCCTTAAACAAAGCCATCCGCCGCGGTCCTGTGCCAATCTTATCACCTGGATAAGATTGGCCCTTTGTTCTTGTGCGATCTTTGTAATATCGTCGACCCATCTCGCTGCCGGTCGACCTACGCTTGGCTTGCCCGTTCTTGGCCACCATTCTGTCAACGCCTTACTCCACCTCTCGTCGCCTCGCCTAGCTTAGTGTCATAACGGTCTTAAATAGGTAACCTAGCAATGGTTAACAGTTGTAATACAAAAGTTATACCTACAAGTATCAAGTGAAAATATCAACAAATACTTACAAGAAAAGGCAAAAATAGGATCGAATACGCATCCTTGAGGAACGCCTTGCTTATTTATTTTACAGGATTACAGGGAAGGTTACCTATGAAAGGATAATGGTAAACCTGCCATATCTAGGATTCTGTCGCTACAAATTCAATAATTTTAATTAGACCATCTAGACTACCACGCATATTAACGCTTATTGGTAATGAAAGGTTTATAATACTGTACGTTTAATTGTTAATTAATAATTTATAAATAAGTTATATTTATGCGAATTTCACTACCAAGTGTTGGGCTATTTTTATAACATTTTTACCTTCGTTAATAATAAGGCTTGGCTCCATAATTTATTTTTGATGAGATTGTCGTGAATTTCGATATCTACTCGTGCTTCGTACTTTTCATTCGCATTTTATATTTTAAAATACGTTTACGACTCACTTACACCGTACATGTTATATTTATTTCGTGTTACGAAACATATCAAGCAATATTCGATTCACAATAAAATATTTCTACGTTTTTATTGCAGGGCTGGATCGCGAGGCGCACGCCGCGGGGGTCTGTGTTGATTCAAAACGATTTCAATTTGTACCGTTGCATAATTTTGGGAAACTAAATAATTCATGTTACATTTTGAATGACGACCACGAATAACATTGGAGATGTTAGATAAAAGTTCCCAAATATTGTGTAACAACCATCTGAACGACCTTGTACTGTTGTTTGCAATCAATGTTTTGGTGTCGGAAACATACTCTTGACTCTCTTTATTATTATTAAAGTTCTTTGGTTATTTATGACCTCATGTCACGGCATAGTTCTTTATGGTTGTGATTTAACTGTCTTTACGAAACTCGGTTTTAAAGGTTCTAGAAATACATGTGTAGGAACTGGAGAAGGCGAGAGGCTAGGTTTTATTGTTTGTCTAAAGTTTCAAACTAAAAGATAAATAAATAAATGGTTAAAATAATCTGACTGGCCACATACTCGTATCTTGAATGATCTTTTTGTTTGCCTCTATTTACCTACATGGAACCTACGCGTTTTAGTTAAGAGAAGGAATGCAAGCACTCTAATTACGTTACATCTACGACTTTTGGCTTACGTACCGTACGTTACAAGCCTGAAATTAGTCGTTATTAAATGAATGCAATATTTAAGTAAAATATGAATACGGAAATAACAGATCAGATGAAGTAATAAAACAAACAGTAACGCAGGTTGCAGAAATCTCTAGGAAATGACCATTCAGTCTTTGTTTCCTTTCCTTTCACTGCCCAAGTGCCCAGTGCTCGCGGCTGTTTTGATTTTAGCACCTGATTTAATTTTGTAGGTTAATAAAAATATTTATTATACTTAGGTATAATCGTATTTAAAAGCGTATTTATTTACATAGATCTATTAGGCCTATTATTACCTACTGCTTTAAGCGAACACCTTTTTTGGATCCCCAAAAATCATTGCACTTCATCAGCTGCTAAAATATTAACCTAAATGCATTAAAATAATAAAGACCATGCATGCCAAACAACACTTAAATCACAACACGTGTCGAATAATTTTAGTGTTGTACAATCTTCAACATCTTTATTGGAATGCAATAACACAATAATTTTACAAGAGCACTCAGCATTCCGCGTAGCTACGGTCACAGCTTGCGAACAAAAACAGGAAGCTGCACTTGCATAATTTGACCAGACCTGTGTTTGAGGACTTCGGTAATGAGCCTTAATGCAGTGTGCGTAACCGCTGGGAACTTTTAATTCACAGCAATTTCAAGCTTCATTTGCCTCGCTACGCATTTCAAAGGCACTATAATTTTGGAAAACGACGTACCTACGTACCAAGGCGCTAATGAGTGATGGCTTTTGATTACACCTACGAATCGAAAATCTGTGTGATGCTTCTGATCTTTTTTTTAAATGCGAATTGGTAGTATCTAGGATTAGGAAGCAGCTATAAAAAAAAAATCTCCCATTTATTAAAAAATAACGTATCGACCAAGTAAATAGGTACCTATTTATTACTATGAACATAATTGTAAATATATTGCCGATACATCAGTTTGTCGCCTTGTTAAGTATTTGGTACGTTATCATTTATTTTCCTTTAAAATGCATTCCAAGTATGATGTCGTTGATTTTTATTTCAGCATAATTCTTACGAAATAAAAATAACACAACTACAGGTTGATACAAAGAATATCACATTACAATATTTATTTAATTAATATGTCATGCATCACTCACAACATTTACATGAAAATGTGACATTCACTTTCCAACCAAATGCCAGAAAATAACGCTTTATCAATAAAAATAACGACCTCCTTTCTTTACGTCAACATCCTGTATGAATGTTATGCAAAACAATTTTTTACGTCGCTACAATATCAATCGCTTAAGAATGGAAAGTCATTATATTGGACGTTTTGATCGCTGTTAAATCTAACACGCTAAAGGGAGCGCTTTGATATTCAAATTGGTCCTGAGATCGGCGACGTCATCTCGCTTTATAATGAGGTGTAGAATGACAAACTATCCTCTTTCATCACCGCCCACTAATGGTCAATATAATGAACACTAGGAACGTTAACATCCGTATCCGGCAAATGTAGATACGAGCAATGTATAGAGATTTTATCATGCATTTTTTACGCTGAAGAATGCCTCACGATATAACATTTATTGATTTTATTGATCAGAAGAAATAGACAGCTCGCACAGGGTACCGACTAACACCGTACACACAGTTATTTATAATAAAAAATTAATTTGGTTTTAGGTAAATTGGATAATATAGGATGAAATACAGTTAAGTATAGGTAGGTTTAGTTTTTAATTAGGTATATGTTTAGGTATAGAACAATGCAGTAAGAAGATTTTTTAATTATGCAATGCATTGACGTTTGTTACTATCCGATAAATGCAAAGGCTAGATTTGGGCCACAATTTAGTGAAGTTTCCTGTGTCATTAAGTTTAATGACAATCTTATTATCTTGAAGTTATGATCGTGAGTTCTGTTAGTTTTCATCGCATCAACGTCGTCATGATTGATGAATCCCTTATTGTTGCCCCCTAAATTACAGGCAACAGCAATGATCTGATAATTGGAATTGTGTATTTAAAGAACTTACTAATCAGACTTATTATAAGTTGGTAGTACCATAGAGTACCTAACTACTATGCATTTATCACTAACTTATAAAAATAGCTCAACTATTACGTATAGGAAAAAAATTGGGGTCTTATAAATTATGCTGCATTCCTCATAAAAATGTTTGTATACCTTGTTTCCAAAGGACCTTGGGTATAGGTAGTGATCTCCAGACCTCTATTTTATTATAGAGGTCAGTAGTAGCGAAACTGGTAGATAAGTATTAGGGAAGAAAAAATATTACCTTACTAGTCATTATAACGGACACAGCAGTTCTGTTAGTCTGCTTTGTTTTAGGATTATTACTATATATAGGATTTTAATAGGTAGGCTATAAAAATCCTGTACATTAAAGACCAATACCTACCTATTTTTCTGACTCGCCCAGGGTTATAACAGAATTTGAATTATGTGTTGCACCAAAAATGTTTTAACCTTTTTACAAAAAGTAAGAACGCTAGTTGAATGTTTTATTCGAAAGCACGACATGAACTCGACGTTCCGATCTTTATTCTGATACAGATGTGAATCCATTGATCCTATCCTACAGTCTACAGTACATTCCTGGGATGACAAACATGTTATTATCGTGTAAATATTTATTACATGTCTCCGTAAATAATAGTTTTAGATACACAGTAGTGCATAAAATGTGCGATGGAAGGCGCCGGCAACAGTTATAGGACTGATAAATACCTAGTATATTAAATTTGAATTATCAAATTCAAAGTTTCATCCCCTATTTTATCCCCTCGGGGGTAGAATTGATCAAAATCCTTCCTACGTCATAACATCTACCTGCATGCCCAATTTTAGCCCGATCCGTCCAGTGGTTTGGGCTGTGCGTTGATAGATCACTATGTCAGTCAGTCAGTCACTTTTGAGTTATATATATTTAGATGTACTGACAGGTACAGTGTAGGTACAGCTGGCATTAGAATATCGACATGAATAAAAATTAGATTCTATGGCAATGGTGTACTGCTGTATCCTCTATTTGACATTACATTTAAAATCTATGGTTGTATTATTACCCTCATTTCGCTGCACTGTATTGTTGCTCTAAAATAGAGGGCAGCAAGTCACCTTAAGTCTCAGAATACAGAACAAACGGTTAAGTATCAAGGAATCAGATAGTCCACGGGCTTAGAAATATCTACATAACAATATACCTAACAACGTAATAATAAGTCCTACATGGTCCTACATAAAAGTGGGTACCTACTTCGCAACATAGAATGACAAATGATGACAAATCCTTCACAGCTACTTACCTATCTAGTACTGTCAAAATCAAAGTTTTAAGTTTCAAGTCATTCAGTCAAATATGCATGAATGCCGCAATGCGAACTCACGAACCACCATGCTCGGTGTGGAAACCCGCAAACATTACAAGATGAAACCTTATAATGGAACGCGAGCTTATAGCTCGGCTTTCAAAACTTGTCTGTTCCATTTTACCTGGATATCAGCTTGATTTTTCATCGGAATTTTGTTGTAGTTGTCTTAATTTTCTACAACTTATTAAAATAGCTTGGGTCGTCAATTTTTTTAATACTGTATCACTTTTAAACGACAAGTTTTATGATAATCCTATGCATAAAATGGAGCGTGATGCTGTCAATTAGATATATTTGACAAATTGACATCGCTCTATTTATTTACAAAATAAACTTAATTTTATTGTGTTTGTAAATTACATTTGGTCAATGTAATATTAAAATCAATGACTTATATATTAAAACAATGTTATTTTATATTCAATGTTTATATTTAGTTGGGGAAAATGAACTGAACCAGCAGTAATATGTTATACATATATCCTCATGTCAAATATGTCTAACCTTAACAACACTTTAATAGAAAAAATTGTGCAAAGCTGCTTCAATTTGTACAATGACTTACCCAAGAACGGAAAGCCCGTTGAGAAAGAATGGACAGTGTTATCGTGTATTATAAAATATGAAAAATATACGAAGAGTATCGAAGTAGTGTCATTAGGTACTGGTTCAAAATGCATCGGTGCTACAAAAATGTCTTCTACTGGAGTCATACTAAACGACAGCCACGCTGAAGTGTTTGCGCGACGCGGCTTCTTATTATATTTGTATCAAAACATTGACAAAGCCTTAAAGTATGAGCCCTCTATATTTAAAAATGATAATGGTCAGTTAAATTTGTTTGATGGCATTGAGTTTATATTTTACTCATCTCAATTACCATGTGGGGATGCTTCTATAATACGTGGAGAAGAGGAACATTTTGGCGACATACTAAAGGTAGAGAAACGCAAAGCAGATGATGAATCATGTGATGTTGAAGTTAAGAAACAGAAAATAGATAATGGTGTACATAGAACAGGGGCTAAGTGTCTTCCTCACTGTGAACAAGATCCTAAAGACCCCGAGGTTGTTGATCAACTTCTTGGTCAAGTGAGAACCAAGCCCGGCAAAGGTGATAAGACATTGTCAGTCTCATGCAGTGATAAAATAGCAAAATGGATACATTTAGGTATCCAAGGCAGTTTGCTTGATATGCTCTGTAAACCGGTTTATATAAAACATTTTATTTTTGGTGGTGGAGTTCCTTATTCTGAAGAGTCACTAAACAGGGCCTTTTTAAATAGATCAAAATGTTCATCAATGAAACTGGATGTAATGCCGGAGTTCCATCAAACCTCCTTAGTGTTTCCAAATGTTAGTACTGATGACAATGTAAGACCAGCCCCAGGGAGCATAATATGGAGTAAATCACATAGCCAGTGAGTGTACCTTAATTTATTGTAACTACTTAAACTTATATTTCCTGTTCCATAATTTATTACTTAGCATGGTCCAATTAATATAGCATAAAAATTGGTTTGGCAGGGAATATAAATTCTCTTACTTTAAATAAAGAAACAATAACTACTACTAAGAAACAATTTGCATACTAATTAAAAACCAAACTAGAAATTGTTCTATATATTTCAGATTTCAATTTGAATATTTGTTGAGTGCTACATGAGTTTTAACTTAAGAAATGTGATTTGTGATTTATGTGTATTTATGTCAGTTCTTAAAAATAATAATTTACAGCAAATGTCACTATTTCTATTGTTTATTCTGCTTTGTGTACTTTACATATATTTTAAAAGATAATCTCCACAGAATATATTTTATTCTTATTTTTCTGGATGATTTACATGATTATACAATAAATTATAATTATTATAAAGTAGGAATGTGTTTTTAGAATATAAATATTAAACTTTGAATATCTTACAGGTTTCCAGAAGTTGCAGTACAAGGAAAGAAACTTGGAGCCACCAAGAAGAATGCATCATTACCCAGAAGCAGTTTATGTATAAGTAAATACAGGCTATATAAGAAGTTTATACACATATTAAATAACAATGAAGATCTCAAACAGAAAATCTGTGGCAAAGATAATATTGAATGCATACCTTATAATAAGATGAAAAGAAAATCGATAAGATATATAGAAAAATGGTCTAAAATTAAGGAAAAGTTTTTTAAAACATGGACAATCAAACCAGACATGTGGGACTTCTGTGTAAATATGACATAAATATTAAGTTAATCTTTGATTTCAATACAAAGTAAGTTTTTACCTTATGAAAGTCTTTCTTTTTCTATTTTCTTTGGGTTCTTTCCGTTGGAAGTGATTTTTTCCTGGAGGTCTTTCATAAAGAGTCATAAGTACTACAATGTTAATATGCCTTAAGTAAGATTACTGATATGTCTTACTCAGGAGTGCTGTGTGAGAAGGTCAGTCAATTCTATTAAGTTAAATCACAATCATAATCTAACTCACTCTCAGAATAAGATTTGATTTTGAGATTCATACAAATCAGTTTTAGTATAACAGTGAGCGAGAGTGAAGTTGATTATTTAATTAATATATATTTTCTATACTTTTTAATCTCTCAGACTTTTATAGACTCGATACTGCTGTAATATAATTTATACAGAGTAAGAAACTAAGAAAAGGTGAGGCCAATGTCTAGTACTTTACATGACCTAAATAAAAATAACAGAGAGTGGATGTAGCCTATTGATTGAGGCATGATACAGACTATAAAGAGGTCGTATATTTTAATTTAAACCTGGCACTTATGTACATCCGTTGTCGTTAACTTTATCAGTATTTACAATGTCTTTCAAGTTCGTCAAAATATGTATCCTTAAAACAGTTATAAGGATTTAAATTCGAATCGGATTTATAAAATCTGTGGCTGTCTGGGAAGTAAAATGCAACTGATGTAACATATTTTTTGTGTGGGTAAATAGTACCTACTCTTGTTTAAGTGACCATGCTTCCAAATGATCCTGTCGTAAAGTACTTAATCAGGATTTGTTCTGTAGTAAGGGAATCTAAAAGGATATCGAAACCGTAGCGCCGATGCCGTGCGTACTCTGAAGCAGGCTCTATACTTGCAAACCCACTCTATGAATTCATCCTAGATTGTAGTGTGTGCTGTGGAAATTGCTTTGAGGAAAAAATACAATTTGTAGCTGCCTCTAACTCCTTGTACGATTGTTTTGTTTTGAAAATTCCAAGGTTCTTTCAAAATGTTATCGTAATATCAACAAACCTTATAAATAACAAAGCCTTATTGGGGGCGTATGACCTCTTTATGGATTTACCTTATGAACCGCCCATACACTAAGCCCAGATAAAAATCCCGGAAAGGATCACCGTTAAACAATGATTTGAGCGAGTGGATGCGCTTGCGCTGCCACCGATGCATAAGAGCATTAACGTTTAAGTAAAACAAATGGGTGCATGTCAGGGCCCGCCCACATACGCGGAACAGATTATTAGTTATTGATTGTGGATTATTACAGAGACGAATGACTCTGTTTAGTATTTTCGGGGCGAGTGAAGTAACATGCAACGTGTTCGTGTCTGCATTACGTTTTGTAACAACATGACACCTACAGTACAGTACCGTGTATGTATGTGGAGTTATATATAATGCTTGTATTATAAGCATGACAACACTATAAAGAGCTACAACCTATTTATTTATTTATAGTCACAATGATGACAAGTTGGTTCTGAGGTTCTTGTGCAGGATACTCGTGTTCATCGATAGTGGTAAGATCATCTCAACCGCATAAGCGCGCAGGCTCGGATTAAATAGCTCTAGGCCACAACTCCCTGTTCCGTGCAGGATCGAACCGGGAACTTTAACGGACATGACTACGCTTGTTGTAAATCGACGTTGCTTTTTAAAAGCTTTATATACCTACTAAGTATGTACTTTCTTCATTATTCTAAGATGTCACTGACTAACAATGATGGAAACAATAGCGATGAATGACGATCTGAACTCACCAAATCGTAGAGAGCACGTATCACCAGAAAAGGCTTTTGCCCTGCAGTGGTTGCAGTAGACCAGTCACTTATAGGCTAGTGTTATATTATGTTCAAACTTCTTTAATAGTTGCTAAGGTGGCCTCTTGTTGTACCAATGAAAGGACGTCCAACAGAGTTTTGTAGGACAGTCTGGGTGGCAACTAGCTCTGTAGAGAGTGGTGTTTAAAAAGTGAAGCTATATATGTAAAACCAAGACCGGTGTACGAGCTCCCAGTTGTCACGGGTGCAGTGCGAATCCGACACCAGTCGTCGCCGCTTAGTCATTATTTCGACAAGAATCAAACTGATTCGTCCGGCCCGTTCCGTGTTCAGGTTCACCCACTTTCTACCGGAAGGCAATTAAAAATCATTTGCATTTCTCTTTGTATCGACGTCATTATTTTTGTGCAAATTTGTTGCGAGTTAAGTTAAAATGAGAGCACTAATGACTCTGTTCTAGGCGTAACACTATAGTACGCACTGTTCGCTTATACAAACATAAGGAATAAATGCATGACTCTGATCTTTTTGATTTTCAACATTCACAGCATATTAGGAATTTCTTCCTGTAGCTATCGAGTGCAGCCGAAGTCGGGACAACTATATCACCGGAACACACAAATGATTAAATTATCTCACGTGGGAATCAAACCCGCGACCCTTACCGCAGCAATCTAATCAAGGAGCTATTGCGCCAATCGAGTCGTGTGATTGAGTGAAGTTGCGATATCTCACTTAGATACCAGTTACAACGCAGCTGTTGATGATGGGTTTCTCAAAATATTGTATCACACAACGTACTTTTTGTAATGATGCATAAGTATAAGCCATTTCAATTAGCCTAACACGATATCTATGATCCCTGAAGGTTATGATATTTTGGATCCGTGGTAGTTAATCCTCTTAGTTAAAACACACCTGCTAGGTTATAACTTACACTGATGACTGTTTATTTTGAGTACCTACCTAGAGGTACCTATCAAATTCATTTTTGTAGAGCTTTAGTATTGAGACTAAAGGGACCTGTATAACATTGTGTTGTAGGCTTAGAGCAATGCAATGACAAATATACTCCAAGATAACACGTCGTCTTTATTTATTTATTTATTTATTTCAAGGTCCTTCACAGCTTACAATAATAAAGTTTTTACTTAAAAATATACAATACGCCAATTACGAAGAACACATTAGAATATATCATAATAACAACGAGAGCAGAATGTGTATTATCGTGAACGAATAAAGTAGGTGATTAGCGGCAATTTTATATACTTTAATTGTGTGTCCGTGTGTGTGTGTGTTTGTGTGCGTGTGTGTGTGATTAAATGTTATGTGGTTTGGTTATGAGATAGAATAAGTTTAACCTTATTTTTGAATGACGTGCGAGGGGTATTGAAGGGATCCAGTGACGAGAAGATATTATTATAGGTGTGTGGTATGCGGATGAGAGGTGACATTTTAATGTATTCGGTAGGGGCATGTGGAGCTGTCAATAGCGGAGTATGTCTGGTGCGCCTGGGAGGCACATTAAAGTTAATAGCATCCAATATAGATGGACAATCAAATTTATTGTTAAGGACGTCGTATAACAACAGCATGTCCGTTACCTGACGTCTGTCCTCTAAGGTGTCAATCCTATGACGTCTGCAGGCTGCTATATATGGTATATAGCCTAATTTAGCTTTATAATTAAGGTGTTTCATAAATGTATGTTGAATTTTTTCAATTTTATCAATATATAAATTAAAAAATGGTCGCCAGATTACATTAGCAAATTCTAACACACTCCTGACATAACTAAAATAAAGAACCTTAAGGCATTGCAAGTCCTTGAAAGGTTTGCTATTTCGTATAACAAAACCCAGGGCCTTATACGCCTTGCTTACTATCTGTTCAATGTGGGGGTTAAAGGTAAATTTATTATCTAAAATAACACCTAGATCTCGCACTTGCGAGGTCCTGGGAATTACCTCGTCGCTTAAGGAGTAGTCGTAGCTAATGGGGCGAATTTTTCTTGTGAAAGTAATTGCTAGACATTTCTGGGTATTCACGGTTATTTTGTTACGTACATAGTAATCTGATAATTGATTTAGATCAGATTGGAGCAATAAACAGTCAGCCAAAGTGTCAATTCTCCGATAAATCTTTTTATCGTCTGCATATAATAGATGTTTTGAGTGATGAAGACAGTCTGGTAGGTCAAAAAGGTATATATTATATAATAAAGGTGACAAAAGTGACCCCTGTGGGACCCCGGAGGTCACATTTACAAAGTCAGATCTGTACCCGCCTATGACAACCGCTTGACGTCTATTTCTAAGGTAAGATTCTAACCATCGCAGAAGGTTTCCTTTGATTCCTACTGCGTAAAGTTTAGAAATAAGGATATTATAATTTACACGATCAAACGCCTTTTCAAAATCGGTATATATAACGTCTATCTGTGCATCTTTCATATTTGAGATTACATAGTTACTTAATTCAAGGAGATTAGTATTGACAGTGCGGCGTTTGACGAAACCGTGTTGAGTCGGCGGTATGCAGCGCTGTGACGCAAGGTAAATGTGGTCATAAACGACCTTTTCAAGTATTTTACCAAAATTATTTAATAACGAAATTGGTCTATAATTATATATGTCTGTTTTGGTACCTTTCTTATGTATTGGTATAATTTGTGCATCTTTCCACTGCTTAGGGAATATACCGTCATTTAGGGATTTCTGAAATATTATTTCTAAAGGTTGAAGAAGCCCCGCTTTACATTTCTTTATAAATATAACAGGCAAACCATCTGAACCGGCACCTTTTTTTGGGTCTAACTTATTAAAGATGGTTTTTAGGATTGTAGTCGTTACCGTAACCGAGTGCACAATATTCGCGTTCGGGGAATCCGGATAATATGTGGTCTTATCATTAGGGCCTGACGGTTGGAAAACACTGTGAAAGAAGGTATTAAAAGCATTACAAATATCCTCTGTGTTTGATAACGTATTTCCGCTATAGTTCATATGACATGGGTAGCCTGATGCTTTCCGTCTGACTTTAATATAATTCCAAAATTCCTGAGGAGATTTCTTTATTTCTTTCTCGCACCTGTCAGTGTACTTTGCAAAATATTCGTCTTGTAGGTTTTTTATTCTCTTTCGTAATAATGAAAATTCCATATAATCACGAGGATTATTGTATTTTTTCCATTTTCTGTGAATTTTGAATTTTTCTTTTATTGCATTAATTAACGACACCGGGTACCATTTGGGATAATTAAATCTACCAGACACTTTAACAGAGGGGACGTATAGGTCAATCAATGAATTTAATTTGTTGTAAAGTTTATCTACCATCTCGTCAACACTATTAGAACCTAAATAGCTAGGCCAATTTATTTTGCACAGTTGTTCGTTTATTTTGTCGTAATTCGCCTTGTAAAATCTACGAATACATCGCGACTGGCATTGCATTGGTTTAAAAACATAATTTTCGATAGTAATTTCGAGCGGTATATGGTATCGGTCAATATCCACCAGTGACGCGTTACTTTGTTTACATTCTAACAAGGTGTTTGAGATAACTAGATCTAGGACATTACCACTACAGTTTGGTGTTAAATTGTATTGGGACATACCTGTATAATCCAAAAAGTTGACAAATTCATTAGCCGAGGCGCTTAGCTCAGAATTAGAAGCATGTTTTACTCCATGACCGTTTTCACTCCATGTAACAAAGGGTAAATTAAAATCTCCTAGTATTAAAAACGTATCGTTAGGGTAAGCCGAATGTAGTGATAAAAATGAGTTTTTAAAGTCGTTCAACATACAATGAGAATTATTTTTGTTCGGGGGTATGTACACTGCGCCTAGGTGAATATTGCTAGTGGAATTACCAGAAATAAACGAAGACGAAGTTTTAATATTTTGAATTGATATCCAGACTGATTCTGCACAGCCTGTGTTTATATCGTTCCGTGCCTTGGCAGAAAGATCGCGTTTTATACAAATAAGGACACCTCCCCCCTTCCGAGTAGCCGGTCGATCATATCTAAATACGTCATAACGACTATCGCACAATTCCGAGTCTAGAATACCCTCGCATAACCAACTCTCAGTAACTACGATAATGTCATAATTATTTGATTCAATGTTCCGATAAAAAAGTGGTAATTTCGTTCTGAGCCCGCGAGTATTTTGATAAAAAATACTTATGTATCGTGTAGTCATAATATCAAGATCAATGTATAAAGAAATTTGGTTTGTAATAAAAATTTAAGGAGGGTGGGTGCAAAAATATATCTGGTTTACTTGCGTTACAAACGCAACTACACGGGTCATTAGTGTGACTGTTAGCAGGCCAGTGGTTGTCAACCGTAAGTTTAGATGGGTCGCGTTGTAGTTAAAATTGAATTGGGCAGTGTGATTGTATAGATTTAATGTTAATGAAATGACTATGTGTAATGTTGAATGTGTGTGATGGATGTTACTAGTAGTGTGTTGTAAATTAAAGTATATAAAACGTACCAAGGACATATTGATTAATCTTGGCTTGAACATTTTCTTATATCTTCTTCTGAGGTGATGACTATAGGTGGCGTTGTTTCGTTGAATCGCATGTAGATCAAGCAGTTTTTTACCCATACATATTTGACGTTCAGTTCCTGTGCGCGTCGTCGGCAGTTATTTAGAAGAATTTTGTTGGCTATGGTCAGATGTTCATTTATAAAGACTTTCATTGAATTCTCTTCAAAGCCTAGGTCTCGGGACGTAATTCCTTTAGATTTATTTACTTTTCTGAAATTGGCAATGATACTGTCTTTGGCCTTCCTGGTCTTCAGTTTAGCAATAATTCTTCTTGGGCGTTCAGGATGAGAGTGATGGGGTTGCACCCTGGTAATGAACTCGATGTCGTCTGGATTTATGTCGGCGTCGATTAGTGTTGCAATTTTCTGAAGTAAATGCGACAGGTTCTCGTTAGATTTTTCAGGAACTCCGACTATTTCAATGTTGAGGAAACGGCTATGTTGTTGCGATCTGTTGTATTCCACTTCGATCATTTTAAATTTACGTTGAAGTTCTGTGATTGTCTCATTCTGCTGTTTTATGTCTCTTTCCAATTTTGAGGAGCGATCATCATAAGCTTTTAGTTTATTAGTTAACTTGTTCTGTTCAGCTTTTAGCGAGTCTACAGATGATAGTTTTGCTTCTATATCATCTAGTCTGGTGTTCAGCTCTTCTATGACTTGGTTATTGAGTTTGGCGCTCAGTTCACTAACCTCATTGCGTAGTTTTTCGACAAGGTTTGGTAGGTCTGAGAGCGATGCTAACATAGCCTCAATGTTTTGAAGCGATGTTGAGTCAGTCTTAGTGTCCTCTGGCGTCTTGCTGCGTGATGGATTCCTCGGAGAATTCAGTTGGGTGTTCGATTTGCATTCAGGACAGAGCCAAGTTGTCTTAATTGTAAAAACCGGTTAAAAATAAATTCACTTAGTCCTATACCTACAGTATTAAAGAAATTAATTGACAGATTAATTATTATGTGAACTGATTATTTATCTAGTACCTAGTTGCCGTTCTGTGCTCATAAACAAGATCAGGCTTTTTACTGCACCATAAAAACTGATCATGGGTCAATTACTTTGCCTACTTAAGCTACGTGCACTCCAAATTAGTCTGAGATGACAAAAGGTACTTATAATTTTGGAAATGTATTATTGAATCTTGAAGTATAATGCGTGTGCGACGGGCGTATGCAAGAGTGGTCGATTTGTTTTGTTAAAGACATTTGAGGTTAGATAGTTCATAAGTTTCCGCTAGCCGGCCTGGGACAGGACAATGGCGGCGCTCGCGCATAAATCATGACAGGTGAGCGTGCACTGATCGTCCTCAGGCCTCGCAGGTGTTTGATTTTGTTTGTTTGCTATTTTACTTATTATGCGCTTAGTTTTTGCCATTTTGAGGCGTGTTCATAGTTTAGAATATTGTGGAGACTAATCTCCTGGGTCGAAACTGAATTGATTAGAGTTTTTCAAGGTTTCTTATTTAAAAATAAGTCATCACATTTCATAAGGAGCAAGAACGTAGCCTGTAGACCAGCTCAGCACTTGCTACGTGCTAGGACCTACAATCTACATACCTACCATGTAGCATTGTTAGTTTCGTCGGAAAGCAATTTGTTTGCTATTAAAAAAAAACTACAGCTATATTAATTCGTAACGATATGACGCGTAAGTATTGTATAAGTTCACGGCGAGGTTATAAATCGAATACCTAGTCATTGCTGATCCCGCTATCGGGAGGCGGAGGGTGTGTCATCTCACGATTTATTGTTTATCCACAACAAATTGTTACGGACATATTCTAAGGAAAGCTGACTCAAACTAATAATTTCTATTCTTAGAAATCAGGAATATCATTGTATTATGCGGCGTGGTTATCTGATAGAAATATCGAATATGGAGACAAGATTTTACATAATGAAAAAGCTATAAACCGAAGTCAAATTTGCAGGCTAATGTTGACACTTTTCCGAAGTGATGGGACGCGACTCACGCGACGCGACTTTGCTCTTTAAAATCTAGGTGTTAAATAGAAGCAATGAGACCGAAGTGGACGCCATAAAATATGTAGGTAGGCTTCATTTATGTAGAAGGATCAAACTTGAGGCAACAGGGACATAGTGGAGATTGCTTCTTAGCTTAAACGTCAAAAGCTAATTATAAATTGTCTAAGCATACGTACCTACCTAAGTATATAATATATACTTAATATCCATGTGTGTTTGGTAATAGTTTTTTGGTATAGAATGCATTTTTAAACACGTAGTTAACTACTTTTAGTTACTTATATAATTGTCTGCATGGTCCTAGTTTTACTTCACTATAATAGTACAGTTAAGAGTGTAAAAAGTAACACTCTTGTAATAGACTTGTAAGGAAGGATGCAATCGCGTTCTGTCCATCTTAAGATAAACAGTTACAATGGTGTTGTCGAGTGCGCGGGGAACTTCTATAAATTTAAACGGTTCATTGGCTAGTGAAATTGTTAAAGAGCATGACAATATATCCACGGGCCATCAGTTTGTAGACCGTTCCGTGCCTGCCTTGACGCTTTTGGGTCAAAGGTATTTATTTACCTAACAAGATACATTATAAGATAGCCTTTTCCCCAACTTAACGTATTACCAATAAAGTGCTATTTCACATTAACCCTGGTAATCCATTTATCCGAGTTTGACTGTGCTGGGATTTATTGAAGCGTAAATAATCTTTTATCATTGAAGACCCGTAAGTTTTTACATCGTCAAAAGGCATTACGTTAACAGTTAATCGCATTTCAATACGTTATCTTTATGGATTGCCGTCGTCTGCGATGTGGAGAAAACTCGCGCTGAAGTCCGGCCATCGGTTATTTTTATTATTTGTGTTCCAAATATGATGACGAGGTTTCTTCGTACTTTATATCCTTACCGTTCCTTTTGTACAATTGCTAGGTACTTCACAAATCATGTAGGTGGCTCTCGTTTGATTTACCTACATTTATAAATTCCACAAGATCCAGATTCCACCATACATTCAACATACATATGTATATCTAAAGCTTCTACGTGACTACTATGCCATGTCAGAGGCCTAAAGGCGGTTTAAACCCTGACACCAGGTTGTTCATCAACCATACGATAAGAAGAAGAAGACGTGGCTACTGAATCTCCCACAATCCACTTCAGACCTCTTTCCCTATTCATATAATATGTTAAAATAGACAAGAATAAACTTGGCTCTACGCACAACAGCTCATAAAGTTAACCTAAACAAAGGATTCCCGAGGATAATGTTCAACAACGCTAACATAAAAGCTAATTGAGTATCAAATCAAAGTCTCTATTTCAATCAATAACAATTTTAACCTGTACTTATACGTTATAAACGTGATTGAACTGAACACTATAATCATTTTGATGTTAGACGAAAATACTACGTTTTTTTGTAGAGTCGAGTTAACATGCTCAGATGGAGCATCAAATTACTTGATGTTGGTGATGTGGGATGGTTTATAAAGTATGTATATTTTTGTATAATAATAATAATATTATAGGAACTATTAGTTTGAAACTCGCATATTTTCAATTTGTATGTGTACCTAGGTATGATTTGTAAATCAACACAATTTGTTTAGGAAACAATAAATAGATACAATAGCTTTCTCGTATATCCATAACTAAAGATTTTAATTTATTTAAATAAAAAAGATGACTACCTTGTAGTTTGTTGATAATAATTATTCTAAAATTTATTCTATACAAAATTATGTAATAAACATATAATTTTTCCATCCATAGATAAAATGAGCAAATATTTGCAAAGCATGAGCACTTTGTTTATCATCTAAGCAGTATTTATTTGAGCTAAGTATTTATTGCTAACATTTGATCCTGATTTCTCTGTTGCAGGGCATCATCGCTTGGTGCACCTTCATGAATCACGAGCCGTCGTATAAAACGAGAGACTAGACGTAAATAGCGCAGTTACACTGTTAATTGGTCTTCACTGTGCTTCTGTATTCATTTACTCGCACGAAACGGTTACGTTGCAGTGCAAATCTTGCTGCTACACTTATCCTACTAGCCGCGATTGCTGTAGCGCTCGATCCAATTTTTTTATCTGCGATTTTCGGTTAGCTGACAGTTTGTTTACAGAAATAATTTGTAGACTTCCGAAGATGGTTTTATGACGGACCCATTTTTGCATACAGATATTTTTCTGGAAGTTTGAGCGTAAGCGGTAAATGTACCAATGGCACACACAAGCTTCTAATGAAGGACTAATTTAAACAAATAAGTTCTAGTCATACATTGGAAATTTACTAATATACATTGTTCTATGTATTAAAATTGATGTCATTTAGCAAAAATGTCATTGTTGTCGAAGGAATGCAAAATTTAATCTCAGTGTAGCATACCAGACTGATTACCATGTGTATTTGGAACGACGCAACGTTATTCTCATAACTCGCGAATTGCGTAGGAATTTTATCTTAGATGCGAGACAGCGGATTATTTATTAATGACATACTTATTCTTTGTGTAAGATAATGTCTGAAGAAACCGATGTTACTTTAATATTTATTATTATATTGACAATATTATGTAATGATTGAGCGTCGACGGTGAAATCCGCGCGGAGTGCACGTGTTTACCGTGGCTGTCGTCAGACTACACGTGGCGGTACATTCCACGCTACAAAGAGTCCTCGTACCCAAGTGTTAAATGTCTTTATCCAGACAAATGAAGGCAACAATAAAATCATCCATATCACATTACGTACAATTACGATTTATGTAACTGCATTTATGTCAATAACGCTCGGTAAATTTTGGCGAACTCGGTCGATCGCCGTCGTTAATTTGAGAAAACGACTGTTTCAAAATCATTTATTATTCCTGATTCGATGTATTAAGACAACAAGCTGTGGGCGCCATGTAGAACCTATTAATAAAATTAATTGGATCGTTCACGCAAGTCTTGATTATCACACTTTATGACCACCTTTGTAAGACTCAAGCGAATGAACACACTTCAAGTTTTCGGTCCTTCGGTTCTGAGTTATGAGCGCTGGCCGCAGGGTTGTTGACAGTAATTTTAGTGTTGTTATCCTGCCAATATATCATGATCATCCAACACTCAAAAGTAATTAGTTTAAAAATGTATATGGGTCGACGAAGGTCGAGTTTAAAAATAACCGCATGCTTTCCTTTATTTAATGACCCATGCAAGAGTTACGATTGTAAAATGAATAGCCACTGTATATTTATTGCATAAATATTTGCTTTAGATTGGCTTTTTATCAACATGCATTGCTTCTATTTATCAGTGCAATTGCGGGTCTATAAAAGCTAGGCTCTGTATTTAAATTGCTTTTGAGGGAGCTTTTGCAATTTGGTGAACATTGATTTTTTTTTTAATTAGTGGTCCCAGAGTACCGGCGTACTGTTGGGTACAATCAAGTGACCCCATCTGCGGGTGTTGGTACATATTGGGTTTTATATTCGACCGTCGTTGGCCGTGTGAACTTTGTATTATCAACTTTGTGATACATACCAAAGGAGTTTTGTAACGGTTTTGGAGGTACACAATGTGTTATATATGTTATTAATTGTGACCGATGTTATTTTGACAGGGTTGTTAACAAATAAAAAGGGTTTTGTGAAAACATGTTTTGATATTTTTTCAATTTTCGTGGGTTAGTAATGACTGCCACACAGCAGGCCACTTTGCATACAGAAAAAGAAAAAAACCTACCTCCATGAAAAATTATAGGCAACACAAAAATGTGTGAAGCACTTAAATAATAATTTTGGGGATATCATTGGGGTCTTACGTTTGCAATAAAACAGATCATGACGAAAATATATATATTTTTTCGTTTATGGTAGGAACATAAAACAAAATACGAACACAACGACTACTACTTTATTAAATGTAACTATCAGTCTTTCCATTGTTTGTCCTTCAATCAAAGCTTTTTTTATTACCATAAGTATTTTTTCATGGAACCGAACTTCGTCACCATCGACCTGAGTTTACGACGTTACACTTCTATCTTACCAGTGCGTCTGATCGAGAGCCATTGTATTATAATCTATTTGCAAAGCTAGCATAAAAAACATACCGCGAAGTGTTAACTAACCAATTAGTATGGTCTAGTAGGTATGCATGTGTGAAATACTTTAGTTACAATAGTCTCTCAATGATTAATGTTTCTGTCTCGAACTTTGAACTTGTATGAATCGCGCGCTTACACTTGAGCGGCTTATAGTCTATAACGTTATATAATAACCTATTCGATTCAATTATTCTTTTCGGTATATCGTTTAGCAATCCTAAGAAATATAGCGCTAGATTTTTCATCGCGGCTAGCAAGAAACCCTTGATTGTTTTGTAACTTTGTACACGGCTCTAAAGAGGTTAAAAGATGTAGAGATATAAATCGTTTAATAGGCAAGTGTGAACAGTACAGTGTTGCCATTGTTGGGCCCATTAACAAACTAGTTTTGACACGCGAGTCGGCTTGCGAAATGTCCAGCTCACGACTAAATAAATAAATGCTTATTTACATCGTTACCCAAGCAGCTGATAAGTAATTTAATTAGAACGCGCTTAATTGAATATTGGAAATAATAACGAGAGTAGCGGGTTGTAGAGTGGCAATACTGTTGTAACAAATTAATCAAAATTATGATTCGCGCGTGCGTCTGCCGCTTTGTTGGGGCTCAACCGACCGATCTGTTATTATTGCGAAATGTATAGTATGTTAACAAAGGCAATAATTTTCATGCAAATGTGATAATCTCGATGTATCGGAGTAATCGATTCACGACGGTATGCGATGATCTGGTTCCGCAAATATGCGTGAAACATTAATCTCCCGGTATTTTCTGAGCTATTTTATGGATGGGCTTACATTAATTATATGACGGCCGGGTGCTAAAGTGTGCGTTTACGGTGCTATCTCTATATCTAAATTAAAGAGTTGCCTATTAGTAGTATGACGGCGATTGCATAAATACGGTAAGGTGGCATGTTTGAGGAAGTTGTCCTCTGGTAACGATCAATTTGCGTTGAGTAGACACGTTGCGCTTTTTTATACTTCACAACCTTCCTTAATGAGTAGAGAAATCAACGTAGCGAACTAACTTCTATGCAAATGCATTTTCTTCTATTTTCGAAAGTATACTTATATATTGTGAGATCGCTAATGAAGGCTGACAAGTAATTCATTGAGTTTTGCTTTTATATCGTATGTATGTAGGATTTATTCTGTATACGTGAACATTTCTAGACGCAAGCTCCGGGCTTTAAATTAATTAGAATTGTGCGTCCGTAGTTGTCTACAGGGTGATGTAATCTAGAAGAATATGCAATAGAGTATTTTTCACCATGGCATAGTAATTATT
The DNA here is from genome assembly GCA_905340225.1 of Abrostola tripartita. Taxonomy (NCBI): domain Eukaryota; kingdom Metazoa; phylum Arthropoda; class Insecta; order Lepidoptera; family Noctuidae; genus Abrostola; species Abrostola tripartita. Next base: position 8,428,179 of record HG996494.1, read on the forward strand.
ATACGTTTCCGGGGTTAGAGCTGCATCGGGATTAATTTAAAAGGTGATATTATCAACATGAAAAATTATAATATTATAATATTTTAATGAAACCTGGCTGGCTGCACATTCCTAAATCTGGAGAAGAGTACGGTCAGATCTGTCAGAAAAGAATAACTTATTATTATTTACATAACCTATTATTCCTATTATTATCAGTTTATGTAAACGCAAGTTTGACAAATAAATTATCTTTCTTTCTGAAATGATCCAGGTTAAGTTATTGTATCAATAGAACCGTAAACTAATGGTTTATTATTTTATTAAAAAATTCCGATCATTGGTTTAAGGTATTGGCAGTTATGCATTTTAAAGAAAGATCTTCATGACTTTACTTATGCTAAAAAATCTGATGCCGCGACTCTACGTTTTCAGTGTGTGAATATACTTCAATTTTTCTAAATTCCTAAGTCACAAAGTTAAGTACCTACCTATGTAACATAAAGGAACCAGGGTAGCTGTAGCGTGGGCGGGGCGGATCCAATTATGTCTCAGCACGAACGAATTTATTGCAACGAAGAACTGCGCCGCTCTCACCTTGACATGTCGCAGATGTGACCATTCCGGACCAGAATGATCAGTTTCCTCCAGTTTTCCTCATTACAAATCATATAATTAATAGAAATTCATTATAAATTATTATATGGGTTTTGGCTCAATTCCTAAATAATACTAAGAGAAAAAATAAATATTCATTTAGTGACATCCGTAATTGCCGTTGCATTTTTCTCTTCAAGAGTTGACAATATTGGCGCTCGTCCAAAGTCCACCTTCAATGAATATTTAATCATGTCGTGTAGGTATAAATAATGTATGGGCGCAGTACAACTCCGACGTATGCATACTTTACTAGTTTGGAGGTTTGAACGGAGGCTGCGCACGCGCTTTTGATCCAAGTACCGGCTAAAGACGCCGGCAGTCGCGCGGGAAACTTCGCGGCAGTCGGTCGAGCGATCGGCCCGTGAGCATCTCTGTGGAATCTAAATCTCGATCATATTTACGATAACTAATATCGATTCGTACAATTTAAACGTGCACCGTGAATATAAACTGTGGTCATCAACTTATGTGATTTGGACATTGCCAACAATAATGTCTAGCTAAAAGAATTTGCGTAAAACAGTGAAAAATCAACCCTGTCCAAATGAAGATGACTGTGAATCGTATAAGGGTGGTGGTGTTAGGGAGCCCGCGGAGCGGAAAATCTGGTTAGTATCGCATGAACATCTCTATCTTATTAATGAATTTTAGCTCGTAATAATTTCGATAAATTAATTGTAAATTAAAATCGTAAAATAATTACAAATATAAACTGTTTGACTTAATAATGTTTTTGTGATATTGCAGCATTCAGACATTTGCTGTTAGTACGAATTAAATAATTATTTATTGTTGATATGAAGTGATAGATAGATGACTATGGTGTTAGGTAGGTATTCATTTAATAGGTTCGAAAAATCAAATACCTTTTTTAAGTACACTTTTGTTAAAGGCCAGTCAAAGAAACTAAAGGTGACCGAAATCTTTATCTGGAACAGATTACATTCTTTATAAAAAATAATAAAATATGGTCAAGTGCGTGAGACTTTTACGTACCAAGCCCGTAATTTCGGTCACCCAAAAAGAGTTTTTGTGTGGTTATTATATCAGAGGAATATAACGGGACATGAAAATTATAGTCATATTTATCGTGTTCATCACGGTTTCGTACAAAAGTTTATTTGGAATAAATACTTTTTCGATTATATTTTGTTTTGTTAATTAAGCCATTAATATACTGAATTCTCGAATGTATAGTCAAATTTATTATTTGAGTATTTATTCATTATCATACCAAATTAAGTATGAGAAGTTAATTATTCCTTTAATGTACACAAATGCAAACAATAGATACCAATAATTTTATTTATGTGTTATTTATTTTTATGAGTTTATTCCAATCTGTATGTGCTCGATGATAGTAATAATAAATAGGTAACTATTATCATCACACCTATTTAAAAGATGTTAGGTTTTGTACTTTGTTACATTACTACAATAATAAGTTCATAAAATCATTTCCGTTTAAAAAATGTTACTGACTTTTCAAAGAAGAGATTAATGAAAAAAAAACAATTTACTTGGGATTCGAACCCCATTACGCTCAAATAATTGCGTTCGCCTACGAGACCAATGAGGCTGCTCTACTATAATTTGTTCTTAACCTTGGCAACCGGTTACATTATTTACCTCTGCTTAAGTAAAGTAAGTATGTTTAAGTATGTTTGTAAAGTGACTATTAAACTCTATACTAAAATATGTTATTAATTCAGTAAAATAGTAACTTTAACTTAGTTTAGACTCTTCACGTGACCAAAGGGCTGGTTTATTTTTCGGCCAAAGAATTAGTATTGCCATTCAACGTGACAATGCCGTCAGCCTTTTGGGTACCCTGCCAGTCGACAGTGGTGAGGAGGAATATTTCGATGCATAATTTTTTTATGTTTTTTGTTTGTATATATTTTTAGTTTCAATAATAGAATATATAATAGGTAGTATAAAAAAATCGTGTGTATATATAATGTAAATTGTTCTTGTAAATAAATAATTTCTTGTTTATTACATACAGAATACCATTTGCTACGAATGCTACGATAATGGCCTGCCCTATATATTTATAACCTCATTTAGCTTATTTAATCGATAAGGATGCGTTCACTTTATCATTTATTTCATGTTATAATGAATTAACAATAATTTAATTTCGTATTTTGTATTTTGTGAACGCCATGTTCGTTTGATCCCATGTTGGGCAACAACAATTCAAACGAAGCCAACGTTTTGCGTAAACGCTGTTGTGTTTGCAACGAATTAAAATGAACCTACCTATATTGTATCAAAAATATAATTTACACTTTTTGATTTTCGTATTTTCCATGATGTAAATTTTAGTAATTTCGTTTGATGATGATGATGATGAGATTTTCGTAGTCATTTGTTATGTCTAATGGCTGTCTTCCTATAGCATCTACAATCTGCTCAATATAGTCAGTCAGTCTGTCAGTTTGAAATCCTGTCTCGTGATCCAATAACTCACTCTGATAGGTACTTAGTACCTTCCTCTTTATTCCCCGCGTGTTATTCAATCCAATTGTTTCGTCTAAACATTTTATCGTGATAACAGACATCGATATTTGACTAATGTATTGTTTTATCTAAAGTGCAGAAATGTTTGATTTGATACTATTTGCTTAATACTTGCTTCACAATCTTACTGGTCACATTTAAGCGCCCAGCAAACATCCATTATCTAAACCGTATAGATGCACTGTTCTTATCGTCAATTTTAAGTTAAAATTTTCCTTAAAATGACAAATTGAATGGCTTGTTCCATAACGAACAGACGCGACGTAATGTTTCATTTTAATACATAGGTATAAATGTCAAGTAATCAACGGGTATAATATTACTACATTTCACATAAAAATATTAACGACTGGCATTTACGATTGGGAAATGACGATGTTAATAGTAGTTATTTCATGAATTATTAGGTTATTACTGGAAAAGCTCTCCTCTTATGTAACTTCCTTTTGTGGCTAAAGTTAAAGGTATAAGTTCGTCGACGTCTTCAGCGCTTATAAGAGCCCAGCTGTTACTAAGTTTTGGGCTTATGATACTATAGGCGACAATTTATGTTGAATGATACTGTGTGCTGCTACGACAGCCTCAGTTTAAAATAACGTTATAAGTACTTGAGACTAAAGAGTGTACTAGTCCTGTCCTTTAAATAAATCTGATTAAGTAAAAGATTGATCCTGCACACCTTGGTCGATAAACAATTTTCGACGTTACATAAAGCTTTAAAGTAGTGTTCAGATATAAGTATTTATATCTTGCCCGAGTCGACCGTCGATCATCATCAGCCGGAAGACGTCCACTGTTGAACAAAGGCCTCTCCCTTAGAACGCCACAATGAATGACAACTTGCCAATTGCATCCATGTGCATGGAGGTCGTCGATATCAAGTTTAAATTATCAGATCAGAGATTTTAAAGCTGTTGAATCATAATTATGAACCTACTTACAGAGTATTTTTGAATACTATATTGCAATTTGGTGATTTACTTGATCTTTGGTAAGTCATTGTGGCTGATACAGTTCGCGTCATGAACGTTGCTGCTGGCTTATGATATGTATATGTAAGGCAACGACCTCGACGGTAGCGTTAATGGCTGATCGGACGTTTAAGAGTTACACAACGTCGTCTGGTGGCGCCAGGCGTCGCAGCCGTCGGGAAATCGCGCCGCTGACCCACCGGCCGACTCGCCACCGACTGGTTGTAATTGCACCGCCCTAATTGTCGGCCGGCTGACGGCTGACGGACCGGCTGCGACCGCTCCGAGACGCATGCGTTTGCAATTCATTACAGACGGGAGCGGGCCGGCCCGGCATGCGAAATTGTTTCAATGTAGATCCTGTCTTCGAACAGCCCCGGTGGGAGTGGCGCTTGTCCGTCACGGATACGCCGTTCAAGTCGTTAAATGCCCTCGGGAAGATTATCTACTTATTAAACCCTTTAGTTCCGACATTATCCAAGAAACTGATTCTTAAAAAGGCAATTTATTTTCGCATTTTAGTATTCGGTTATTGCGAAGTGCAAAGCGATCCTGTTTTATTTCGCAGCATAAAATCTGGGTCACATTCATATTTAAAAAATATAATTATTATCTTCGCTCCCTATGGTTATCTGACGAAGGGTTTATATCTGAAACAATAAAAATGTTAATTATGTTGGGCTAATAAAATATTTCAATTAAGGAGTCTGCTGCGGAGCTTTTCATGCGGCATGTCAACGTGCGGCATTTTTTGTCAGAAATGAATTGTGTTCTGAGAGCAACGAACTTTAATTTGGAAAGGAGCCACTTTTTTTGATATTATGAGAGATTGCTTTTATAAAGGACATCAGAGTGTGTTTTTTGCCGATATTGTCGCTAAGGTGTCAAAATGGGACGTTAACAACCACGTTGATGATTGCGGCATAAGCTTTAATGGTCGGGTCGATTGTATCGGCGCGGGCGGCACGGACGGCGCAGGCGCAGTGCCCCGTGCGACGACCTTTTCCCGGAATGACGAATGAGTGCACCGTCGATGTATTGATGTGTCTCCGGCCCATGTTTGTGACATCATCACTTCGCCGATTCTGACATGTTCACTCATAATCTGTCCAAGAGATTGCATTTGTGAAAAAAATAAGACGAACGTCCGATAAAAAAATATGGTTCTGTAAGAAGCTAGAGGACGCTTTTTGAAAGATGTTCACATACCTACACACTTACATAAACGTATTTAACAGAATTCTATATTAAGGATATTTTCATGAAAAATAATTTGACTAACCAGCTTCATCATTAGCCACCATGCTCTTTGTATTTAAAAATAACGAATCTATGGTTACACTATTAGTTAGGGATCTCTTGACGGTCAGTTCGACACATGATCGATGTGTTCGGTAATCTATTAATTACCCTAAAGATTCCTGTCGATAGCTGCATCTATTGTTCCTTAGATAACATACAATCTATCAACCCACGTGGTGCCGTGTTGTTTGATCACAGTAATTTGTCTTGCAAGCTTGGTTGATCACAATTTGATGTAATTTTTTACAATAAGATTCTCGTTAGAGTGGGTTCGTTAATCATTTTTAGATCCTCGGCAATAAGCGTGACCGTTTTATTACTTGTAAATTGAACGTAAATTGTTTCGAAATTATAATTTTAGTGTTGTATTTTTTTCTAATGTTTATGATTGTCTGATAACTGCGGTTTAGTGATTGAACTAAAATACTTAAGTTATGTTTGTGTATATTGGTGAAGTGTTTTTGAGTTCTCTATTACAGTGCACCTAATTTGGTTTAATTCTTAGTATTACGACAAATCAAGTAAAAACTGCATTTTAAATGAATTCCGCATATTTCAGTTAAAAGTAGATCGATGAAACTTTATCACTTGGCGATTATGCACGTAATCGGGTTGCAGAGAAAGTAATGCATTTAATACTGATTGCACACGGGGAAAAAATTGAAAGGAAAAATGAGAGTGAGGAATTTCGATAGTGTTTAATAAAATGCAATATATTGTAAAGCGTTATAATATAAATGCTCGAAAAGGTTTAACAACATGGAGTATAACGTGACGATGTTTTATCAGCTTATGGTCGTCAATCAAATATTGGAGATATCGATCTTCTTACACAATAATTGATGTCATCATCGGATGTTGTACGAGATGTTTTGTTGAGTTTTTACATCAAGATGAATTTGTTACTATAAAATATAACAACGAACGCTGCTATAGTCGCTGTTTTCTAAGATTAACAATAAACTTTAAATTTTATGTAATCCACGTCATATGTGGAATAGTGTATGAATTTCTTTAGTAATAAAAAATATTAAAATGTATTGCGGAAAGGTCGAAAAGCTTTCCTTTTGTAGTCACAAAGCACAATCGTTTCCTTATAGTTACATCGTCATGCGGGGAATGGTACAGTATTGTAAGGTAATAGATTTCCTATCCTAGCCTTAACCGTCTGCGCCAGAATGCGTACGGAATGCATTCCAAGTCCATTGTCATGCGACGACGTACTGCAGTTGCATAAAAGCGTTGTGGACTCTTGTGTAATGCCTTGGGTCAAGATTCTGACACAAATAGTATCAACTATAAGTCATTCAGGGGATCCAGATGAATTTCGTAAACGTAACGCGTAATGGTATGTTAATACGCATTTGTTTTAGCTAAGTAAATATTAATCTAATGTGGTCCTCTCGTGTATTCTATAATTGACTGGTTAAAATCTGATTGTGAATAAAATAATCATTGTAGATGTTATGTTTTCATCCTTTTACTTTTCGCACTTTGATGTTTAGGACCATTAATATACATTGGGGCTAGGATACATACGCACGTCTAACTAATTAGTGTTAGTTCATGAAAATATGCATAACCATAACATAATTTATCACTGCACAACGAACATAATATATTTCTTACCTTATATAAAGCATTTTAAGTTACGTGTTCAGAATTCAAATTACACATTTTCATCATCCAAATGATAGAAACTGCTACAACGATTACTTTTGAAAGAGTTAAGTACGAACGTAATCTCACGTCCGAGGCTTGCCGGACAAGCAATCAGCTTTTTGAATAGCGCCACTGGTTCCTTTTGATAGGCTGCAGGATTCTCCACACTTCATTTCGTCGGTAGCTTGCAGCCGTCTCTATTCACACAACTTGCCTTGTCATTGTTGTTGATAACTGTTTGTATTGTGTACTACCCTTTGATGGGAATTCCAGGAGTGAAAGGACTAATCAATGTTTGATACGCTCGATTCTAGAAAGTTGGGAGTGATGACCTCTTAATTGTTCGCCTATTTACAATGTATTCGATGAAGGCGTGCTGTCTTACAATATCATTCATTTGGTTCTCTTTTTGTTACAGCAGTGGTAGTGCGTTATCTAACAAAGCGGTACATCGGAGAATATAGCTCGACAGGAGGTTAGTAAAGTTCATTCAATAAATCATTATTTATCGTAAGAAGGCTTAAAGGTCTTACTTTTCAAAAGATTTTTTATTTATAAAGTAATAACACCTGATATTGGCAAGCTTAATTAATTGCTGAATTGACATTCAAGTGACGTCAATTCTGGGCTAATTTATGAAAAATCAATCGAATCTGTCCATGTCATTTATCACAGAAAAAATACCATTATGTATTTAAATTAAAATGTCTGCTTCCTTCCGACCTTAAATATGACGTGTTTGCGTCAGTCGGGCGCCGTATTTCTCGGGAGGTAAATAAAAATGTTGAGGAAACAGCTTTCAGTACGCGCTGTCGTAGTAAATGTTGTCGTTATCGTGTGACGACAACAATATCTGTTCAAAGCGACCGTTAAACTCAGTTGTATACCGTACGCTCTTGTTTCAGATTTCCTTTATCAACACAGAGTGGCTTTCGACGGTGCCGTTTCAGAAGTTGAAATACTAGATACATCTAATTGCGCGGTAAGTAACGAATCAGCTACAACGTCGCTTTTAGCTACAGCATTATAGTATCAGTCACCGCGAACAAAGGGCTCGACGTAGCCGATAAGATTAAAACTAAAATTCGAATTTCGAATAGCAAACGAAGGGATAGACGGTCAAACTTAATTTACCATTATACAATGGAGATGTTAATCTGCGGCTGGCTGCGGTGGTAGCGGCTGATGGCCGCAGTACAATTTAATTAGACGAAGTTTATGTGGCTTGTATCGGTTTATCAGATGCGATCGTTGCCGTTGCTGCATCGGTGTGCCTGCGGGCGAAATCCTACGTTCGAACCTACGCTGCGCAGTAGAATGCACGAGGGGATTCGTGTTACGTAATTGTTGTATTTTTATTGTTGTTATACAGGCACGCATTGATTCGTAAACCAGTTTTGTTTCCTCCTAAACAACGACTATGGTTTATTAAACACATCGATAACGGAACTAAAAGAACAAAATAGATTGGATGCTCCGTATTGCGTAACCAGCGATTTTATTTAGTATAGTGAGTGGCCCCGATGCGAGATTCCTAGTAGCAGTTGTGGCTTGCGACTTTATTTAAAATTTATAACTTGAGTTCACCGACTTTATTTACAATTTTAGCTATTCCAAGATTGTCGAGGTGAATACGCAAGGTTGATTTAAGTAGTTTGCAGATAATTGTATCAGACAACACAAGATTTTACCTTAAGTAAAGCCTTTTCTTCGGTTAGTTTCGAAATGCTTATCTTAATTATGTGCAAGATTGCATGCAACGAATTAAAATTCTTCAGTTCTTTTTCTTAAGCGAGTCAATATGTTTGTAAAAGCTTTTTGTAGAAGCTCAGGAGTTTTGAAAAGCGATAAAATTTTGTACTCAGACAAGCGTTTGTCTTACGTAAAATCTTCAATTTTAATCCTGTACGGTATATTAGAATTTAATGTCAATTACGTGACGTTGATGTAGTATGTTACCGTACAGATCCGCGGCTGCCTAGCGGAGCACGTGCGATGGGGCGACGCGTTCGCCGTGGTGTACTCGGTGTGCGAGCGCCGCTCATTCCTCGCCGCCGCCGAGCTGTTGTCCCTATTGGAGCGCACCAGGCTACCCGGCTGCGCCGCCGTCACCCTCTTGGGAAACAAACGTGACCTCGAACACGCCAGGTACACTTGTGATATATTTGTTTCTATGTTTTCTGTTAGTAGCTGTGCAACTGACCATCAAATCGATTTGAAAACGATACTTGGCGCCAAGACTAAATATTATACGAAGGCTGTCAAAAATTGTCAATATTAAAATAAAGCTTGTTTTTTTAAATATTATCTTTGTTCTGTCACAATCCAAATTTTGCGCAGTATCCATAAAGTATAGACGGACTACGCCAATTATGTATTAGTGCATTATGTCCACTTTATTCATTTTTAAATATGGTTTATTGTTTCTTAGGGAGGTCCACGCAGAGGAGGGTCAGGAACTGTCACTAAGATTCGGTTGTCAGTTCTACGAGGTGTCGGCGGCGGAGTCATGCGCGGGCGCCGCGCTTGCGTTCCATGCACTGCTACGAGAGGCGCGCGCGCTTGCGCTCTTGTTACCTGCGCCACGGCGCAAGCTCGCGGCATACTCCGTTTCTAAGGTGAGTTGTTAAGATGCTTCACATTATGACTGAATTGCAGACGCAATTTAGTTGTTATTGTTAGCTAATGCAGTATTTCTGCACAATTTCACTTCTGAAGGCGAACAGAGAGTAGACCGTCTCAGATTATCCGGACCGTACTCATAAATTATTTAGTAAAACGAATGAATTTTATGCAACATTTGTATAAGTCCACGGAAACTCATCAACCTAACTTATGGTTAATCCGTGCATCCAGGAGGATAAAGCCTATATTTATAAATGTAAACGTTTATACAATTTACAACTTTAGATGTATGTTAGATGTTTAGGTAGGGATTACATAAATTATCTTCGCTAGTGACCATACCCATCTTAAGCTCAGTTGGTTATTTTAAGATTAATCATTCAAGTAGGCAAGAAATAAACTTAAGTTTGTCCATAAATAGGTACAATGTAGATGTGATCCTTATTTACGTGAAATATATACCCGTAATAACATATCACGTCTAGGATTTACAGAACAAAGTTGTTCTAAGCTGACTTACACAAGATTTTCTCTTAGAAAACAGATTTTGTTCATAAAAGTGAGGTCTTGGTGAAAATTATGGTTGCGATTTAAAAGACTAGGTAGGTACTTGAAGTAAATATTGCTCCTAAGCCACCTACTGGTTAGTAACAATGTAGTCCCAAACCAAGTTTATTAATTGTAGCCAGCTACTCTATTAATTCAAATAAAAATTGCTCTCTTCAAAAAATATATACCGTATACCTATAAGTCGATCCAATACCTTAAAAAAAGTCTGCACTTTTGTGAGAGACTGGTGCCTGAAATAGGCGGAGTATAAAAAAAACATAAGTTTTTGGCTTTTTAGAGTTTCTGGCCGGGAGTGCAATGAGCCATCCCAAAAGTCCCTCGATAAAAGCTTTTTTGATCAATTTGTTAAAATATATTTTTATTTCAGGTTATTGGCACAATATTCGGGAAAAACAGCAAGAGCGTCCGAAAGAAAAGACCATCGCTTAGTATTTAAATTATTGTTAATTTATTTTAAAACGTACATTATAAAGCTCTCAGACTGGTTTGTATATAATTAATTTAAATTTAGTTTTATGAATATGTTAGATAATATACTTTGCCTACGAGATATATTGTTATCTTAATTTGTACATAGTACCGGCTTGGAAGCCGCAATGAAATATATATTATAGGCATGAGTATTGAAACGAATGTCTACAGCCATATAATTATGAAATTGATTTGAATTTTGTGAACAGATTTTGTATATGTAAATAATTTGATTCGACTATAATAGGTATTAAACCTCGCATTAGTTTTACGATAAATGTAAAAATTAAACGTATGTATAAATAAAACTACGGACAAACAATAAATAGTTCGTGTACCTTTGTATAAGGTCAAAAGTTATCTCATTATAATAAAATTTTATACAAAACCCATATTGTTTGATTATGTCTCTACAATTACATTGCTTAATAAAACTACATAGACACTACTACATACCCACTTCTGTTTGAAGCAGAACAAACAAATGATTCCAATTGACTACACAGACAGACAGACATAGAATCATGCCTATTACGGGCAGGCATTTTTAAGTGGCAGACGTGTTCTTCTTTCACGTATCCATGCACCATAATTTCGCCAATAGGCTTCTATTGCCATTGTGTATATTGTACTAGGTACTATTTTTCACCCCATATGACTCACTTTTTTGGTGACGTAACTACGTAAGGGACTTGTATTCAAACAGTCTTACTACGGATTAATCGTTTGCAATCTTTGATTCTAATAAGAGTTTTCTTGTTGAAAATGCGTAGCACACAAACATGACGAATTGAGTTAATACATTCCTGCTTATGACATTGGTTTCACTAATCAAAATATTGCAAGAACACCAGAAAAGTGTGTCGTAAAATCGTTGCTGTCTCGACATAGGTACTTCTTAGCACTGGGAAGTAAGTGAGTACCAAAGTCAAGACTTTCTTAGATCATAATGCTACGATAGCGTCAAATAGATCGCAGTGTGTTGCACCTCGTATACATGTCGTTAAAAGCTTTAATGAGTTTCTGTTTTCACTGCAAAGTGTCCGGGTGTCACATCGGTCTACGTCGGACAAGGCTCGCCGTCCAAGTTATATTGATCGGACACTGTAGTCAATGGCCGGAGAGAGTTTTGCCACGACTCGACCTTGCATGTCGGAGCACTCCCGCACCACGTCCGATCTACCGATAAAGCCTATCGCAGAGACGAATGTGACGTTACAAGTACGCAACATGTGAAAGCAACAAGTACAAAATTCAAGGTCCCAGAGAAATTGTATATCGAAATCTACTAATAGATGTTATTCAAAGTATTTCCGCGACAGTTCGCTCCGAGCCGCCAGCGCTGTAAATAATCAGATAGATGTACAACCATTGATAACGCGATCAAGTTCAAGAGCACGTCAATAAATAAATACGTTACTCTACGTTATAAAGTAGACTGTTTAGAAACTAATGGTTATACAAGCAGCAAGTAATAGGTAACCGTGGTAGTTACGCAATGGGCTATAAAATGTTCCCTTAGTTGTTCCGCTGTGGCATTAAATCGGGCACGTACAGGTGTATCGGCCGATGCATAGATATGACTAATAAATCGGATCCCTTGATCGCATTAGTGGCGCCAACGTTCCGCTTGCCACAGCGAAGCGGCCGTGCGCCCGCGTCGAGGGTAGCGATTGCTATCTGCTCCATCGTAGATTCCTATGCAGCTCTGTGCATAGTGCAGATGTAGCGGAACCACGTATTATTCTATACAAAAAATCGTCTGCGTATATAAATAAAATAGCCTTTACACAATTACTACGACAATATTGACTCACAAGTGGCTAGTAAAATTCATGAAGACTATGAAATTGATTATGTATGTATGTAATGAATGCACTAATCAATAAAATGAATAGGTTTACGCATAAATGAGATCCATTCAATAAATACTTGACAAGGAAAGTATTTAATTCTCAATAGTCATAAAAGCTTTGTCACTAATTCATTGAAGTGAGGTCAAGAACGAGAGACCCCTCGCAATCATCGCGATATTTAACGTCAATTAAAGAATTTAATGAATCAGCAATCGACGAGGCGGGTGAAAGCTTAGATGTAATCAGACAGGATACTGTGTAAAATTGCGATGATGTACACGATGCCATGATAGCACGCCCGGAGCGGACAGCCAGTGACGTACGGACTGCAGATAACCTGTTCTATAAAGCTGATCTATTAATATTTACCGTACATGTTCATCATTCTAATCTAATCGGAGAGCCCGAAGCGTATTTAATTGAGCGTAATGATGAAATGAAATAAGTATAGAAACGATATCATTGACTACACTGAGATGCGGCACCGCAGTGACAAGAATATGACATGTAGTAGGTAAGTCGTTGTGTCCGTGTATCGGGATTCTTGATCCAGTAGATAAACTATCAGCTACTTTCATCTCTCGCTTTAGATTAAACGATTACTAGTTTCGTCTAATTGCTCGTGTTTGTCTCGGGTGGAATCGGTCATTGAGATTTATGCATGACTGAGGATCGGAATGGTACGTGATTCGGATCTAATGATAGATAGTCATGCCAACTAGATGATGTCTGATGTACTTCAATGTAAAAGGCTAAAGAGCAGCTGAACATTAACGTGGACACCATAAGTATACAAATGTAGGCACAGTACATACAGAAATCTCAATCAACAATAGAACAAGTAACAATGACTAATATGACGGTCTTGACATTGTATTTTGAATGAAATAGTTTCTTTTGTGTGAAGTTGTTTTCAAATAAAACATTATCTCATCGCTTTGTGAAAGCTTTTGTAGTCCTTAGGATTTGTATTTAAGATTTTATGAATACGTTATTTACAGAGATTTGTGTCATTAACTGGAATTTTAAAGCGAAGAAGAAATTTAATCCTTTGCTGGGCTTAGGTAAGTTCATGGTCTTTAAGCACGATGCGTTCCACTGCATAATCCTTAGCAAGAAGTCATGTCCTACTTATGATAGATATGCTTAGGTTTCGATCAAAAGTATAGGAAAACAGTGACCTTTCTAGAATGGGGGCAGAGGGTATCAACCCGACTGTAAGACGGTCAAGTATGATTCGCCCAATTGTGAAATTTGTGGCACAATCGATGATGTCCAACATTGCCTGATGGAGTGCGAACGGTATCGTAGTGACAGAGAAGAGCTCTGTAAAGAATTTAAACAAGCTAGATGTAGGCATATTTCATAGCATATTATCGGCTCCTAGTTCTAAGAGAGCCAAAAAAGTATATCAATTGTATAAACGTTTTTTGTAAGTTCATGTTAGTAAGGTAGATTAATTTAGATTTGTAACAATAGGACTGCCATGTCTATTGATAAAAGTCCTGTAAATAAAAAAGAATTAAAAAAAAAAGACGGTCAAAATAGGGAATATCTCATCTATTGTAGTCCTTAATGTTCAACATTGAGTGTCCATTACGCAAACACTTTAAAGTACATTTTCAATGTGTTTTCGAACATCAAGGGTCTCTGATTTAAGAGAGTAGGTTTACGATCTCGAGTGTTCTTGAGTCTGCATGTTGCCGCAACAACCGCGACTTGTCCTTGTGAACCGTATTTGCAAGTTCGATGTAATACACTTGGTTCACTTTAAAGTACTCAGTACGGATTATTTCATTTAGGATTTAAGACTCTTAAAATTTGTATACTTTACGACTGAACTTTAAAAGCCTTTGTTTGCATTTTTGCATTTGTTTATACGTCTTTAAACGTGATTTTATTACAGGTTTCAATCGGAAGACGGTTATAAACGTTAACTAAGAGTTCAGATGGTTTAAAATAGGACGCTTTCTATGGAAAAGCAGACTTAAGATTTTTAGAGTATGATATATTTTTATTGAAAGTATAAAAAAATGGTTTTTAAAGCAAATCCAATCGAAACTAAACATTTAAAATTACTGAATCATCCTACCTAATTGCAGGTATGTCTAATTATAGTAATTTCAAACTACTCGATCACTATTTATCATCGCGTCGTAAGATTATGTCATTTAAAATATTATTACCGTGGGTGTAGGAGCACTTATTAAGAGTTTACAGTTTAGCGGCAAAAGCTCCAGCATCATTTGTCGTATAAAGTAATTTAGATGCTTCTGTATCTAACGATGATAAAATAAAGTTCAACATGGTATTGCGACTTTTTCTATGACAGGAAGCAAGATGAGAGAGCCAGCTTGGATCCATTTATATCTACTGGATGAGGACAGTACATGCTAATTAATAAGGTGATACAAACTACGGCTGCCAAGTGCCAAGTAATTTAATATGTCAATAAAAAGTATCAAAATTATCATAAAATCAAATCTTTCAATATTAGATCTCATACATAATATGAGCTAACAAACGTAACACCAAGAAATATTGGACGTGTTACGTAACCAGGAAAAAATGGTGGGTTTAAATTGAATAATTGTACAACATAATAACCGGTAAGGCAAATGGTATCGATTTAAACACTTAATGGAGTCTAATGCTGATAATCAATGAGGCACCTGTCCAACATTTTGACGAATGAGAACTCGTCGTTAGGACCTATCGGATCATCGGTGAAAGTGAAATATTTTTTAAAGACTCATAGCGGCTGGAAATGTCAGAAACGTGAATAACTTATAAGGTACACACACAATATGTTATTGTTGGTTTGATATAATAATGATGTAATATTTTTATTGTTTCAAGCATAATAGATCATTTACTTTTTGAGTTAGGTTTATTTTTTCCAAAATCCGAGGAGTCAAGTTTAAAACAGTTAAACCAGAAAAGAAGAAGTTTGCTATGTCCCATAAACGATCACTATACAAGTAGGACCCTTTTCAAGACATTAGGCTATTGTTATACTCAAACTACTGGCAGAACAAGATAAAGAAACAAAACCAAATATAAGCAATTCATAACATCTCTCATACCGCCTTTTTCACAACTTTTGATTAATCGTCGGAGAATAAGCTCCTATCGCTTCTAGGCAAGCTTTATGTGTTTAAATAAATACAGCGCGTCGGGCGTTCGAAGCGGGCACGCAGATAACACTAAACGGCTAATTTGTAAGGCACATATTGCGTAAATCAAGTCTCGTAGTTGCGGCTAATGACGCTGATCGGCTACTGTGTATCTGACAGCACAGTTATGTTATTATGACGGTGAGTGATATGAAAGTGAGATTCATAATACAAACATGTTATTTTTGTGCGTGTAATGTATTAATAGAGCCCGTTATGCTGCGTTATGTTTGCATTTTCTCGAAGCCTACAGTTTCTGACATGGATATTACAATTCGTCATTAGCATTGTTTTTTTTTGCTAGCAATTCTATCTAAGTGTCAATGTATAGTCGTGAAACGGTTCTATCTTGTTCGATGCGAAGAATCGTTAAAACATTGCTCAAATTGCACCTGATAAAGCCCTTGGTAAACGAAATTCCGAGAAAAAAATAAAAATCTACCTCCAAAAAAAATAAAATTTAAATAAACGATTACCGAGAAATTAACAGGAGCAACGAGAAAAGGCTACGATTCTAACTAAATGTCAGTACAACACGCATGCCATAAGTAAGTATAAAGTAGTCGATGCGTGCTCGCAAAGATCGGCTTGTTACATTATAACATGTACACAGCGACGGACCGTTTGATAGTGTCACTCAAACGCAACACGTTACATCTGAATCATGACTCAACTGAGCCCGTGACTCAATCTATCGATGCTTCGATACATCGACGGTGTCTAGCCTCGGACTTGTGGTACTTTTTGTTGAGTAACGCTGGTTTAGTAGTAAAAGAGAACGTTGGATGCTGCTTGTTGAGCAGTGTTCAGGGAAAGGTTACTGTTGTTTTGAATATAAAGATGGTCGATAGTGATGCGTTTGATCAAATATTATTTATTCATTTAAGTACCTGATTGATTAAGTTTAATTGAACAATACATAATTTAATAAATGTTAGAATAAAAAGTGACTTGTGGTAACCCGCAACGATGGCAAAATTCTTGGCAGTGTTGAACGAAAATACGATACGAAGGCAGCCCGTAAAACTAAAGTAAGAAGGTATATGTACGATTTCCGTACTCTTCGATTTCTTACTAGCTACAAAGTAGAAGAAACCTTCCTCGGTCTATAATAATCTTGAAATTGCTTCTTCATCAGATTACAAGAACATAAAACAGAGCCAATTCTAAGAAGCTGGATAGGAAGACTTTTTAAGTGAACTAGATTGATATTGAAAAGGCTAACTTTAACGGCGCTAACATAGTGCAAATTGCAGCAAAGTATGTACGCAGTGCCTTCAACCGTTCATTATCTGTAGGAAACTATAAATCGCCTATAAACAGTGAAAAGTATGGAACAATATAAACCGGATCCAGACGAGACACGAAGAATTATGGGGAGTAATAATGAGTTCAAGCGGCAAAGCCTCGGGGACAATGTCGGACTTGCGCTAACAACATTTGTATTCATGTACAATTGATTACAAATAGTATCGTTGTGGGAATATCTTATTTTGATCAATGACACAATTATTCATATCTACAGTGCTTTGTGTCTATTTTGGGCTAACATTAAACAAACGCTTCATCGATACAAGAAGCGCTCCCATTTTTAAAATGATGACCCCTTCTAAATATTGTTAGAGCTGTTATTATTTAGTAGAAATTAAATTTTGTAAGCTATTTTAGGAGTTTATCATCACACATTGACGACAAAATGTATCATAAATAGATGTTTATCCGGTTTTTGTTGACGCGCAAATGTTAATCTGGTACAGTCAGCATCAAAAGTCGATGACCACATTCAGATTTTCAAAATCACTGTACATTATATCACCCATAAATCGCTCAACAAGATAAGGCGCCAGTATTGAATGAACATCATTAAAGTTCAAAATTAACTGAACACTACTCATCAAAGGTCACTGAACACCATTTTGTCAAAAATTGCTGATCGTTATAATATCCGAAAACATCATAACATTCAGTTTTACAAAAGTCACTGAACAATATAAAATGCTTATTTTGGTTATCTAGTGTAATCACGGCAACGTCCAAAAATAACTTAACATCATAAATAACAAAAGTTACTGAACATTACTTTGTTTCGGATACGTAGCGTGTAAACTTATACTATCAAAAGTAGCTGAACTGCAAACTAAAAAAGTGCTCGTTACTATCTTCAGAGTTTTAAATCCAATCTTGTCCTATACAAACTAAATCATGTAAAAAAAAATAATGTATGTAAATTTCGAATTTAACTTTCCAAAATAATTCTGTTTGAATTTATACCATCTTTATTTATAATGTTCATTTGTCACTAAAGCGCAATTGATAACTAATACAATATTTATAGATGATAAATAATTGCAACCGCAATGGTCTACATCCGATACAAAGTGATAATTAAGTAGAAATATTCTTTTTACATTCAAGGGTAAACAGTTTTTCAAATACCCACAACTATGTTTCCTAAAGAATTGAATTAAAACGGAATTTGTGTGAATTTTGAAAATGAGTCTAATAAGTAACTATAAAAATCATAAACTAAGTCGACGTTATGAATTTGATGAGAATCTGCGTGATTTTGGAAATGAGTCTTATTGCTTTACGAATAAGGTTACAATTCAATCGAACTAAAAAAATCATTAATTATGTCGATGGTATAAATTCAAACAGAATTATTTTGGAAAGTTAAATTCGAAATTTACATACATTTAATTTTTTTTACATGATTTAGTTTGTATAGGACAAGATTGGATTTAAAACTCTGAAGATAGTAACGAGCACTTTTTTAGTTTGCAGTTCAGCTACTTTTGATAGTATAAGTTTACACGCTACGTATCCGAAACAAAGTAATGTTCAGTAACTTTTGTTATTTATGATGTTAAGTTATTTTTGGACGTTGCCGTGATTACACTAGATAACCAAAATAAGCATTTTATATTGTTCAGTGACTTTTGTAAAACTGAATGTTATGATGTTTTCGGATATTATAGCGATCAGCAATTTTTGACAAAATGGTGTTCAGTGACCTTTGATGAGTAGTGTTCAGTTAATTTTGAACTTTAATGATGTTCATTCAATACTGGCGCCTTATCTTGTTGAGCGATTTATGGGTGATATAATGTACAGTGATTTTGAAAATCTGAATGTGGTCATCGACTTTTGATGCTGACTGTACACAATATTTGATGTTTTCGAAGCTAAAATCCATAATTAGCGTGCAATAAGGAAGTTTATCAGCTGTTAATCAAAAGCGCCTTCTCTGAAAAATTGAGGTCAGTGCTTCATGAAGTTTGCACTGCACAAACTCCCCGTTGTGTACACACTGGACATGTTTTAATTTTGTTGGCGCATCCTTGTGTTGACTGAGAACACACAAAGGGCTGATTACTCACTTGCACTACACGGAACGCCACTCTTGTTTCTCCTTGAGATGTGAACACACATAAGAGGTATTTCTTTTAAAGCAGTAGGTTATTTTGGTCCTCTTCAATAATCCAAGTTCTACCAAACAGTATTGGCGGTAAATTGATGATCGATTCATTCTTTTGCATGTATAATTCTCTTGTCTTATTGTGTGTCTTCGTGGAATGTTACACAGAAAATATAATTCAGAACGGTAATGTATTGACCTAAATTCTAATACAGTTTTAGGAACTAGTTCGTATTTATAATTAGTTTGTTACACGTTGTAAAGATACATAGGTAGACAGACTTATGTTTGTAATTATTATAGGTAGTAGAGAAGTTGCGTAGATATAATTATGATCCTTGATCTGGACAGCAATGTTTCGCATCGATATTGCTGGACTCAACAAATTAGTGAATTTTAAACAGCATGCTAGTGTTGACGCCCAGAGCTGCGATGTTATCACGCACACGCTCAAAACGACTGGCGCCGGCTTCTATTACCCATATTTATTGTAAGTCTCCCTTGTACGCGATGTTAATGCAGCACCTATTCCCAGGTTTATAAAAGCCATTTTCATAGCAACTTTGTACCTAACATTTTCTTCTGTGTGCAATAAAGTATTGGCAACATCAATAGAAATTGAACCTTGACATTTTAGATATAGGGTGAAAAATTGTTTCATAATAATGATTAAATTATAAAATATATCCACAATTTTGCAATCGATTCCCGACATCCGCTCATTACAAGGTGCTGGAATGTTGTTCAACACATTTTATAATAAGAATTGACGGTTACTATATGAGCGGGTGAAAATAACAGCAATTTCGAACTATACTGATTTGAGTCTGAGTGATTTTACTGATATTCATCATAGAAATTAGATGCACCAGTAAGAAATCGACGACTTTGTTAACATGAACTACACGCGAGGGCTGGCATTCTTCAACTTTATGTGTTTATATTTGTATTTGTAAGTGCTTGTACATAATACGAGTATGAGCATGCTTGCAGTAAAATCTAAACATATTCCAATGTGTATTATGTCCCTTTGAAGACGTAACAGTGAGGTTATTTTTTAATTGTAAACAATAGTACATAAGATCTAAGCGTAGTATTATCTAGTCATCGCCACTAACAAAACTGGCACATTTGTTATTGCAAGTTAATAAGTAAATAAAAAATCTTCCCACTCTCGCATTCAAGTTTTTAGTCGTTCCTGATTAGGACGGACATAATTGGCGAAGTTGGGAGGTTATCCAATCAGATCATGTAACTGTAGTAATAACTTAATGCCTATAATAAAACTAAGTTCGAACCACCCACATCACTCCAAGTTTGTAGTCAAATTGAACAGTAATCGATTAAAATTCCGCGAACTAATAGTGTATATTACTTAAATGTTACAGTATAAATGATTTTATGTTAGGTATTAAGTTCAAAATCGATGTAATAAAGATATCAAACTTGATGGTTGAGTTATTAGAACATTATTTATTAGATTAGGTACTGTGCAAACAACCTAGTGTAATTAAGATGTTAATCAAATATAATCGGTGCTACGGGGTCTCATTACGGAAGTTGATTGCAAAAAGGAGGCATAAAAATCGCCAGGTCCCAGTTACTTATTATTGAAGAAATAAAAAAGATGCACATCATGGATTTTATAGGAAGTAGGTACTACAGCTGTGCTACAACATTGTAAGAGTAAGAGAGGATACATTCTCATTATAATTTAAAAGCGGAACCTGTCAGCTAAATGAACAATATTTTTAATTACTTTATTAAGCTTTCATTGAAATAATAACGTAGCAACCAGTCTTACTTCTCTGCTACTAACTAGTATCAATTCTTTTTTGAAGTGCTGTTAATGTAGTTCTTTTGATTTACTGGAAAATGTTATCTCGTCATGTTTGACAGGCTTGTTTGAATATATGGCCGAAAATCTTAATGATTTAAAAAAAAATGAATCACGCTGATCTCTTGGTTTTTTGGTTAGGAAATTCTGAGTATTCTCTCTTTTCTTACCTCATCCACCGAATTTAGTTAAACATAATATAAATTAGGAAAATTACATATTACATTAGTTTAAAATATTGTGACGAATAGTGTATAGAACATCAACTGTCTTATTGTGTTCGTGCAAAACTAATAAATATATCGTCGACATTCAAATCCATGCCATTGTGTTATTCAGATAATTAATATGTTTTTAAACTACACAGAAGAATCGAAGAGTCTAATTGAAAGAACAATGAGAACTGAAGAATTAATACAATACAACTTAGATCAACATATATCTGATAGTATTTTCGCATAGGTGAATATAATTATCATCTATTGTCAACAGCTCAATCCTAATAATAGTATAGTAGTGGTTAGCCATTGATTTAAGACATGCTCGGTGTCATTGGGGTTGTCTTGCTAAACAATATTCCTACGTCATGACCAAAATAATTTCTGTAGGAGACTTGACAGTTAAATCACTTTTGGGTAAACATGGGTGGTTTAATTTTTTTTTATAGTAGCGGTACGAATGAGGTATTTAAATATGTAAGTTTACATATAGTTTTTGAATTAAAGCTTTAAGGTCTTTCAATTCAACAGCATTGAACGACGTATGAATCGTCACGTTTGTATTACATGCCTGGAAACCTAAACAGGGTTTTCTGTATCCAAGTCTACATTCCGCTAAAGACTGTTTAAATGTTTTATGGTATCTAAGCCTATCGATTGTTTTAAAATATTACAGTAGAATGATATCACTGTGTGACCAGGAACTCCTACTAAGAAGCCAAGACTACCATTTTTGGTACTCTCATTTGCAAAGACACGATTAACAACGAATAACAACTAAAAATAAACATTGCACATATACGACCATTTTAGGTCCAAATTAACGTATGCATAAAAATAGGTCGTATAGCTTACGAAACGTAAAAGAAATGACAGCAACATCCCGTTACATAACATTGTAGCGGTTCACTAAAATTAAAGTTGACACGAGTTTTTTTTAATCCTGTTCGGCCTGTGGTGTCGTAAAAAGTTTCGGGTACACCTGTTCCACAGTGTTGCACCCAGCCCTGAAGTTACCCGTCGATATGATGTCCGATAGCAGCTAGTGCGAGACGCCTCGTAACTTCGGGATACGATCCCGCGATACCATCCCGGATAGTTTGGTTATCCGATACGTATCAACCCGTGTTTCCTACCGTAATCTATTCGACGTTAAATTGTTATTTAAAAAAAAAGAACGGCGTCATTCTCTCTGGTGATGGCGCTCTGTTTAACTTCCGTTATTAAGAATCTTCTTTATTGGAAGTGTGTGTCGTATATTAAGAACGTTATTTTGAAATCGGGAATTGGATCGGTGATTTTATGATCATTGGATCGTAAATTGATTTTCGATGGACAAGTAAAATGTTTATAGATTTTAAAATACTAAAACAGGCAACACAACGTACCATATTTAATTACACAGTTTTGTACTTTTTAAAGATTTCGTTGAGCTTAGACAGTTGAACATAGGCAGTTGTTAAATCAAGTCACTTTAAATGTTTCGTTTACCTATATGGTGTAGGAAAAAGCTTTTTGTACTTATGTATCAAACAATTTCGATATCACGAATTACGATATAAATTTACGCACATAAAACACTAATAGACTATTAAACGTTACATTGTAACTTAATAATAATATAAACGTCAATCTGTTTTGCAAACAAATCGGCTAAAGGTACTCGTGCGCAATCGTAGTACCCGTAAGTCAAGGTGAATAGATCGTGTGTGTACTATATGACGTTATGTATAAATTACACCTGTGTATAAAAGCCTTACATATGTTGCGACAACGCATTGTACATCGCGACTGCAATTTGTCTTACTATTTATATTTTAATATTTTCTTGTTTCAACCTTGAGTTTATTATCTGTATTGTCTTCGTAGCCTCTGTAGCGTACACATCAATGATGTTAGGTGAGCTTTTGGATGTGGTATAATCGTATTTTAGTTCTTAATTAATTTAAGTTAAATTATTTAGAATATAGTAAGTGCCGTCTCAAAAAGCTACATCCCGAAACTTAATAAATAGGCAAAGGTTAGACACAAAGTACGAAATTAATATTCTCTGTTTCTACCTACTGTTGCTTGAGTCATCTAGCTAGCTTTAAAAGCATATAATTTTGCATCAATCATCAAAAGTTCAATTTCAAAACTATTAGGTAAACGCTTAAAACAGGTCAAGGCTATACGTTTAATGCTGCCGTTTTAATGGACATTACTGAAATAAAACCTCTTCTCACACTTGGGTTCTAGTAATAAGATCTGAAGAAATGGTGGTCAGCTGCAAATCACTACATAGTATAAAACAAAGTCGCTTTCTCTGTCCCTATATCCCTATGTATGCTTAAATCTTTAAAACTACGCAACGGATTTTGATGCGGTTTTTTTTAATAGATAGAGTGATTGAAGAGGAAGGTTTATATGATAATTTATATTTTATACCCGTGCGAAGCCGGAGCGGGCCGCTAGTACTCTATAATTATAATTTGTTTTAAACATAGGATTAATTTACAATTTGATGCATACTAACAACTTTAAATATAAAAGATTTAACTGTATGAATGAATATCATAATTATTACCTATTGTTCATTAAGTTTCTCGACTAGTTAAGCTTTTTACGTGGCTGACTGTAGCTATGTATTTATAAACAAAATGGTACATTCTCTCCGTTTACATATAATAATATAAATACGCTTCTACATTTACTATTCAATTAAATACGATTTTGTAATTAAACAGGTTCATTGAATAAGCTAACTTTAGCACTTTAGATAAAGTCCCTTCATTAAGAGATAGATACTTAACGATCTTGAATATAATTTCAGTTTCTAGATTTAACTTTTACTACTTTTCTAAACTTGCTCTATTATCATCTTTTACGCGATTTTAAATGCCTGACTTAACATTTATTTTTTAATTTCAATTTTTCCTTAGCGTTAGGTTAGAGGTCTCAAATGTTTTGTTTTTGGAAGACTGTCCACAAACTGAATTTAGAGATGATTTTGCTCCAAGTTAGGAGAATAGATATTACCTTCGAATAACACAAAAAGTTTCAATTTTTTTTCAGACCTGGCCAACTTTTTCATGTAACCAAAGGTTATAATACTTTTATAATGTGACGCCTGTTTCCAAAAGAAAAAGGCAAAAAACACAGATTTCTATTTGCTACAATCCTGACAATACTAATAACAGTGCCGTGTGGTATCCGGCCTAGAATTGACCACCCCCTGTCCTCCCGTGGGTGTCGTAAGAGGCGACTAAGGGAAAATTCAGAAGATGGGCAGCAGCGTCTTCTGTAACTTCACCACCAATACTGCGATCCCCAAGCCGCTTGCCAAGCGTGGGGATTATGGCAAACCCCCCCGCTTAAACGGGGAGGCCTATGTTCAACAGTGGACGTATTTGGCTGATGATGATGAAAATCCTGACATACTTCTTTCGTTTTTTTCAGCCCTCATAAAACACCTACCTAGCATATGAGATCACTACCATTGAAGCAGTTTTCGTAGCTCCCCATCATAACGGCTGCCCGTCGATGAATAGCCACAGTTAGTTGCGCAATTTACTCATTACGTTATTGATTTCACTAAGTTTTGTTCGCTGACTCCCCGCTGAGGTAGAGAGGTGGACCTCGACACTCCTATCTGCCCGCTGCCTGGTGATCTGTGATGTAAAGGGCACGCTGGGCAGGTTGCTGACCGATGATCCAGATTGCATTATCGTATGACCCTACTGACAGCTACGTGACTTAATTTGGACTGGATAGTTAAATGGCAAAATAAATGATTTTATTGAGTCTTTGACGTAAGCTTTTCGTACTTTTCGACGTAAGTTTCCCTCATAATCCTCATATTGAATATTTAGGAGTAAGCTTCGCTTAAGTTATTATGGAACCATGTAAACTTTAAAAAGTTTTTCGAGTCGGTAGTGGAACACCGGCGGTCTCTTACGACACCCACGGGAGAAAGGTGGGTCAATTCTAGGCCCGATACCACACGGCCTGAATGAATATGAATTAGTATTTTTGTATTATTAAAAGAGGTTATTTTCGAGTTTAGCTTATGTTTAAAACAGTATCTATTAGTAATTACAGTAGGTGAAAAATAGCAGGAGAGAAGAAACAATCAGATAAACATAGGCGCATGGCCCATAAACCTGTGAGCAGAAACTACAGTTTGTATAACATGTCTAACATGATCGTGATTATCTTTGAGTCAATATCGATTTAAATATCGCGTGCAACTCAAGTCTGGTTCAAACGTTTAATTGATTTTGGTGAAAAGAATAATAATATAATGACTCTATCGAAGTAAAGCTAGTCTCTGGTACAGAATGATCAGAGAATGGCAATTTGTCGATTTGTTATTTTTATGCCTATTTTTATGTAACACCCATATCAAAAGATTTTATTGTTTTAGGTTTATTGTTATTGTCTCTTTAAAAACTACTAACATTCTCGAGGTCAACAATAGTATTTTATAACACTTTATACAATATCCGATTTAACTACTTGCCTGCACGCCAAATAGACATAATAGTTAAGCAATTGATGTGTATAATTATGTAATACACTGGACACTTAACGGGTTAATAGAAGAATTGATTGTATGAAGGAACTCAGCACTTGGGTTACTCCATTTTTACCCGACTGCCAAGGGAGGGCTATGTTTTTGGAGAAAAAGCTGAAACACATAACCCAGCCATTTACTAATTCGAATTTGTTCTAAGTATAAAACACAAAATAATCGATATTAGCAAAAAATAATTTATAGGGAACGTCAATATAAAATTTATCGCATCTATATCGATTACATAAACAAACTTAACGAAAGCAATTAAAGATTTCGCTCAGTGTTATAACAAACAAATATTGCCAATCGTAATTTTATTATTTATTGGTATAGATATAATAGATTACTCAATAGTTGCGGCCCACGGTCGCCTCTCATACAACTAAATCATTCTCAGAAAGATTTAATAGTGCGAATGAAAGTTGTTAAAAGAAAGCTGTTGTTGTAATATTAGATTATAATATTATAAATGTTTTACAAAAGGTAGATTAAGATTTGCATACATTATACTCACGTGTTAATATCTCTTCACTTATCAGTGTAAGGAATGGTACAGAACGACAGCTTTTTAATAAGTAAACGATGGAAAAGGTTAAAGTGTTTTCTCTTTAGGGTAATTGTATGTCATGCTGGATATTTTAAATAATTACTGCATTACAAATGGAAATATTTTTTACTGAAGTTTATTAACATTTCTTTGTTCACAGCTAGTGTGTACCGAGAATTATTTGTAAATTCATGAGCGCGCGTGGTCGGCCTACGCCGCGCGCCTTCGGAGTTTAATCCCTCGAGATTTTTATATAATTACAGACATGCGAGGCGTTGACTGGAGCCATTATAAACGGATCACGACTGATTCACGCCGAGACAAACATGTTGCAGCTTTCCTTTCCTCCGAAACTCCATTGTGTTCCTCGAACTACAGCTAAATCATGGGGTGCCCTCAGAACAAACAACGATGGTACAGTAAGCAGTGAACCCATAGAAGTTTACTTTTGGCTCCTATTGCTTGATAAAATGGTGGACGTGCATGACATGTCATGCTCAAACAGATCATCCCATTTACGTGCATGATAACCTTTGAGGATGCAACGCGTGGTTAAACTGACGTGAAACTAGTCCGTGAGCAATATTTCATGAGAATTGTAGATAAGAAATCACAAAAAGCAGTGTCACAACGTGAGCGCAGTATCGCGGAAAGTTTTGCAAGTAGACAACCAAACCAGTCTATTGTTTGAGACGCCAGGGTTCGTGTTCCTTTCCTTTGGCGAAAGGTGAAGGACTAATCGGGTGTGGAATGCGGGATATCTAAACATCTTCTATGGTTCTGTTTATTATGCAAATTGATACGTCGGCATGCATGCAGATTATACGGGCCGATATTATGTTAATACAAACTAAGGAATGTAAGAACAGCAAATTTTTGACGTTCCAACAGTTCGCATGGGAATAAAGACAGCGATTTACATTCCCACCGAAGTGGGTCGTTTCTCAAAGCCTAGTTAAGTCGCATTATGCTGTAACAGAGCCCGCGGCGACTCACGGACGGGTAAAAACAGAAACTGCAATGGTCTTCGCGCTACCGTTTTCTAGAAAATTGCATTTCCTTGGTGAAAGTCTGTTAATGAAGGGGTGCAGGATTAGTGGCGGTCTAAGGGCGGTATTGCACAAGCCGGTAACCACTTTCTAATGATTATTTATATAAGTGCACATAGGCAGAGAGAGTAGTACTCATCTGCTTGGCTAATTACTATGAGCTGTACTAGCGCCTCTATAAACTTTCTACGTAATTATCTAATGCGACATAAAGAATATGGAACGACTGAATAAATATTATGATAGACACAATTTGATATCGCCAAAGCGAAACCGAGGTCGTTTCCCTAAAAATAGAAAAATATTACTTTCAAAATCAGAATTATTGATAGAATGCGTAAAGTGGCGAGATACGAAAATGCATGCATTTGTGATTAGTTATCTGTCGAGATAGATGATACCCCCCGAGACTTTTCTTTGTACTTAGATTAGAAAACGATTTTGTTTAGAGTTAGTAAAGTGATTTTTAATGTAAAATTCGGTTTTTCCCGCTCATGTTGAATAATTGAAAGCTACGAATATACGCACAAAACATAAGATGAATGCCTCAGCTTGACCCCTGACTTTGCATCGATCGAAAGCCGGCGCCAAATAATTTTCTGAATATAAATTGATCAATAGAAAAGTACTTTTTCGTATTTATGTTGTAACGCCAAAGTGAGCTAATACTGGTAGACTCGGTTATTATAGAAATCAGTAGTAATGAGCCACCTATATTAGTGTAGAGCTCACGCAATACTAAAAACTAATATTATTCAATTATTTTGCTTCTTGCTTGCACATAATTCCATTTCTCACAACTGAATACTTACAGGTTCGGACAATCTTATTTAAGTTGGTCAAAATAGAAGTCTTTGTAAGAGTATAGCATTTTGTAAATGAATCCGACTTAAATTAGTTTAGATTTTGTACGGTCGACGTCTTAGGCCGAAAAAAATAATGTCATGATGTGTGATTTGATTAGAAAAAGGAACGCTAGTTTTTTCTAAATTTAGAATATTTGCGGACCTATAAAGCAAGGTAAGGTTTAAAAATAAATTATACTTTATGGTACATATTATGGTAGTGTCATTTACATTTTCCTTTTTTGTTAAGTTGGTAAGTCGAAGTATTCACTTCCAATAATCACAGAGAACCACCTCATTTAACTGGGTGATTATAATGATCAAGTTGAATTTATATTCAGGAAATTCACTAAATATGCATATAAAATTACAATAAAGCTGTAATATAACACGTCTGAAGCAATCGTTACCACATCATGAGACTAAAGTAAAACCGGAGGGTATATTAAGTCAGCGCTCTTCATAATAATCACAGGGATATAATAAAAATACTTATTGATTTATTGGCTGGTTATAAAAGGTTACTGATACCGTATTACAAACCGCAGAGCAAGTTATGCCTGATTAATAGGTGGAGACTGCGTAAGTGAATTATTAAGTAGCCTTGTTATTGATTTACTTAAATTGGTGGGTTTAGTAAAATCTTATTTACGCAACTAGGTATCTGTCTTCACAGCCTGACTGACATTATGTGTTGTTCCTATTGGCTAGACGTGATTTTGTACTGGGCCTTCTTAATTTCTAGATTGATTTGTTAATTTCTTGATTTTTCATGATCTCGAAGTCTAGTCTTTTAAGTAAGAGAAGCAGTAATAGTGATCCGTAAGTGAGAATTTTAATCAAGCAGTGGTATGACGACGTGACTTTGACTGATTAAAATCAAATTTTTCTTTAAAGTTACATTAAAGCAAAGTAGATTTTTGTTCCGAAGGTAGGGAACACTGGGAACAGATCAAATAAAAGGTAGTCGAAGTTACACTCTCTGTATCTAGCACATAATTCGTGATATTGGCGAACTTTCCTAAGGTACCTGCAGAGCTCACGATCCATTACTTAGTCCGCGATGACATTTACCCGTTGTATTTCTTGGTAAGTGCATGATGTATTTTTATCGCTTACTGTTAAACGGTAATGTCTTCTGATTGTGTCCCATCGCTATTATCTAGGACTGGCGCTAACACGTTTTATGATCCGATGGTGGGATATATTTTTGAAGGCTTCGATGGGATTGGTGGACATAATTTTGATGTATTTTCCTGTCATACTTTTACGTCCATTAGAATGTTGCTGTTTGTCAAGGGTTTGTTGACGGGCACAAGCATTTATTAACTAGGTAAGTAGACCTACTTACCGTGCAATTATGGTGATAAGCCTATGAAAAACGAGAGGCCATGTTGGATAAAAAATGGAATATCAAAGTCGTGAGCTTTAAAAATTTAAATTAATCTGCATACGCGTCTGAAACGTAAGAACTCCT
Organism: Abrostola tripartita; assembly: GCA_905340225.1. Lineage (NCBI taxonomy): Eukaryota > Metazoa > Arthropoda > Insecta > Lepidoptera > Noctuidae > Abrostola > Abrostola tripartita. The sequence continues at coordinate 8,457,926 of HG996494.1, forward strand.
CAGCTCCTTGCGTTGCTTTATGTAAGCTACCAGTGAATCCGGTTAATATGGCCTTTACTTCCTAATGGCTATAATTATAAATTATTTAATCATTGTGTTGTGAAATGGGCGGATTTGGCTTCGCTCGCGAATCGTGACGGCCAGTAAACGTTGATAAAGATTGCCCATTGTATTGTTTGAACACTCTTATCATTCCTTTGTGTTACTTGTGTAATCTGCAGTTTTGTTTTATTGAAAGCTCTTCGTTTTGTTGGTTAAGGGTTTTGTTGCGAAAATAGGTGCTAGTTTAAGCATTACGAGATATACAAGTATCTCCTCCACCTTTTTATCTGTGTACCAAAGTAACTAGTTTTTGCACCGAATATTTAACCTAAATGTTTTTGATTTTCGGTACTAGTAAATCGTTTTTGTATGATTGCAGAGTGCTACGCCTGTGTCCAGTCTCCATTATTATATACAGAATACTGTTTGACTCGAAGCCACATTGTTAAAGTTTTCCAATTATTTACCTGCTGTTCGCCAGTAATTTGGCCTATAAAGAAGGCAATGTGTGTTTGGAGAAGCTACGTTTACAGCTGTACTTACTAGTGTCCTGATCCGAATACATCTAAAACATATTGTTTTGGTAGATCCGAAGCTTGAGTATTGTATTACATCCCATCTATTCCCACTATGTAATTTGTGTTCGTAACGTCATCACAGGCGCCTCCTAGATGACCCCTGCGCGAGGCGTGACTCAACGCCGCTGTTTCTTAAAACATATTACACGTACTAAACAAAAGAAGATTTATCGTTTGCCCCGTGACATGTGATGCGCGTGAGCACGCCGCTCATTCCCGCCGACCATCATTTATTAACCTACGTTTTAATAAACGATTTGGAAAGTGCAGCTAATCGCATCAACGTAATGCGTTGGTTACGTGTCCGTCTTAACTCGTATTTGTCTATTAGGCTCATGGCAAAGGCTTCTTTGAATGACTGCATTTTTTTTTCTATTATTTTGTAAAGCTCCCGACCAATTTCCTAGCTCATACTCCAGAAATGAATTGGTAGCTCTCCACGTAGACTACTTGCATACCTACTAAGATTTTGATCACAGTCAGGCTTTTGGACTATAACTTAATTTAGAAAAATCCTAGTGCTTTGGTACTGTAAGCAATAAAACTACGTTGTAATATTTTGTACAAACTGTAGATTAGATGTTTGTATATTTTGCAGAATTATAAATAAAGTTCCTATGTTGGAATAAGCTTATTTCTTCATAAATATTGTGACTAACTGAATATGCTGTCGTGTCATAGGCCATCGCCTAGACAATTAGTCAGGCCTACCTTATTATGCATTTAAATATTTAATATTATGTTAGTTGTATTGCACTAAACCTACTAAGGCACTATTTCTCTAAACAAATCTCTAGAATACGAATGAATCATTTTATGGCTATCTTCAAATGTGGATGCGATATCAACAACTGTGTTTAATAACGATATCTATGCATAGTGCTTTTGCTTGTAAGATCAGAGGTTATTTTTTATAAACAGCATAATCGCAACTATGTAAATTTGAATAAAATAAAGATATCTGATACTAGACTATTAAAGTCATAATATTGATGCGATACTGCCAATAAATTGATAAACAATGTAGTTGTTATGGAAATACCAACATAAGTAATATGTTTAAATTTTTGGTATTATTATAACAGAAACGTTATAGTGACATAGTATGACCTTGAAAGGGAAGGCAGTGGTGTGTTGTCCATAACCTAAGGGTACCTGATATTTTAACCAATGACCTGATAAATACCAAAATTAGTCACCTTTTCAACTTTTCATGACTCTGTTGAGATATTTCTAGTTCTTAAAATATTGTCATTATGTGGATTTATAATCGAAAAATTCATTTAATTGTGGGACAATCTATAGTAGAATGTTTACCCACTGGCTTTAACTAATTTGAGATTCTCAAATAGTATAATTGAGAACAATATCTGGAAAATATTTCCCTTAAATCTTGCTTAGGAAATAAATTCGTACTGACAAACATCGTCTTCTATTCTAATGGAGGATAATTGATTGAAACAAAGTGATGGACTGATTGATAGTTTTTACCTCGACCGCAATCGAACTTAACAGTGCATCTGTGTAAGGCACCTGACCGATTAATATTTTATGCTCATAGTACAGCACCCATGACACAGATCGTGGGTGTCATGGACTCTCCAAAATCCTTGCTACGCCTATTTTTTTATTCATGTACGTGAACAGTGTATTGGAAATGCCTACGTTTTAAGTGCATACGATTTTATTGTTGTTTATGTTGCTAACCGGACAATAGCGTAAGGTATGAATCCAATATAAGTCTACGAAATATTTTAGAGATTTTATTAAATTATTAACAGAAGCCTTAAATATTTGGATGATTTGCCTTATAAATGCTTATGCTTGCTATTTTGGACAGTTTATTTTTTGTAAATGTGAATTTCACAACTTTATCGGCAAGTTAGAAGAAAAGAAAAATATAATGATGGACTTTGTTGATACTAACAAGGTATATCATCGGATTTCGTCACAGAAGTTTGCAAATTCTCAGTCAGTCTGTTTTAGAAAGGATTAATTACTGGACTTGGCGGTTATCATGAACTCTTACAGCAGCAAGACGCTGCACGTAGCAGCGCGTCTCGCATCCTCAACGGAACATTCATGCTTTAAGAGTTGATGGTAAGGGGACGGTACTTCTAAAACAAAAGTTTTCCACTAATCTCATTGTACAGAATGAATATCTTTTACCTGTTATGGCCAGATTTAAAAAAGATAATTATAAATTAACACAAGAACAAATACACTTTCCCGTCATTAATATTATCTTAGAATTAACAGCTGGCTAATTGGGTGTTTATGGTTAATTACAGGGTTATTAAAGGCGTACGTAATTTAACTTTCATAATAAATTCTCAGTGACAGGAATTTCACTTTGATAGTCTATGAAAATATTATACGCTTAATTGATTTCCTTGAATATTAAATAGTTTGAATTGTGATCGAGAGGTTGGTCGGTTAATTTTGTCTTTTAAAACTGTTTTATGGTTTCTATGACTGATGTTATATGGCCGCATATAATTTTATGCTAATTATATTCTAGTTTACACTTATAGTAAATACACCTCACAATAGCAGCGTTAGTTCAAGCTCGAATTTAATACCCAAGTTAGGCACACAGTAACGAAGTTTACATGGGGCTGGGGGTATTTCATAGAACTAGTCTTGCTATTGGCTGTAGAATGCAGCTTACTAAAAATAATTTTATTTCGTTACCAGATTAATAATTGTGCCTATAATGACTAAGTATATTTTCAACATAAAGTTTTCTCGGCGCCTACAACCGCAGCGTTAAAATATGCAGGTATGTATAAATGTTAACGTAATAAATTTTATGATGGCTGAATACGGTATGTAACTACATAATCTACCATTAAGAACCCACGCTTTCCTTTAGTATAAAAACGCTGCAGATATTTGATAAATGTAAAGTGATACCACAAAAATCCTCGAGACCGTAAAGCAATTAATTGAATTGTTCAACAAACTTTAATAAATTTCCACACTTGTGCGTTTGTTAATACATTTATATCTCACGCTACGATCTAGATTTAGATCTTCTATTATAATAATAGTTAATGGAAATGTCATTGTTGCTAGTAATTGTTTAATGAAACCGGTAAAGAACGTCACGGTGTGCTTTCTATGAAAGGCACAGCACAATTGGGTAAGTTTATTATTGAAAGCTGCGATCGTATCACTGTTGGTAGTTATTAGCGCGTGATTTAGTGCGCTGCGCCCGCGCCGCCGACCACCCCTATTTACTGATAGAATATTGGCGCCATTGGTTTGTTTTGTAGAAATCTCTATATTTTCTATGTCTGATGGTAAAAACTGTAGCAATTTTATCGCTTCCTTGCTCGCGGCACGGTCTGGAACACTTACCTATATTTACCTCAACCAGCGCTTGTGTATCTAAGTCGAGTGCGGCAATATTGAATACTCAAACGAAAATTACATGAAAAGACAATCGTCAGATCCGCAAAAGCTGAAATCCAGATTTAAATGTCTGCATAACTTAGCTTAAGCAGAGGTTTAAACGCTTATGGGTGTTATATTTGTGTGCACCGATGTAACCTGATTGTTGTTCTGAATGAATTAATAAGTCTAGCCGAAAGCTTTTTGTTGGGCCTCTTCAAAAACTCCGGTTATGTCGAGACAAAGACAAATAAGGAAAATAAAACGTGTCTGCGTGATTTACTGTCCTACGACAATAGGCACACTATGGTACCGTACAATTTAACTCAATACCAGATAATTTCGACTCAGCCATTGCATCACCGTAAATTACAAATAGGCAAGCAAAAATTAAATACTTTCCCTAAGTTTGACATTGATTAAAGGCTTTCGTAAAGCTGAATGACTCGTTGGTCTCGTGATTGCAAGCCGGTACACTGTTATTGAGTTTTTCTGTTACGAGGTTGGAGCTTAGAACAGACCTCTATAAATAGTAAGCTTGAAAAAGAGTTTTTTTTAATACAGCGTTAAGCAAAATGTGGTTCTTTTTCCAAAAGTAATGACGGAAAATGTTGTAATACAGGAAATAATACTAGCCTAAGACTATACCACTACAAAAACCTCTTTTCATATAGAGAAGGGAATAAATAAATGCAGGAAATGAAGAAGACCTCATGTACTGTAGCATAATATACTATCACTTTCGTTCCTGGTTCTACACCATGAGTGTCGTAAATCTTGCTGATCTTTGTCGACAAGTTGTGATTTGGGCTGAGTTGCACAATCTAACACCAACGTTTAATTGTCCGTTAAACAGGTCTAACATTATGTACCTATGTGTGAAAGCTTCAGTCGTTTAGGTATGGAATTAACAGACAATGTTACGATAACTGTAGTTGGTGCAAATCAACCGTAGACTGTCAAACGGTACAACGACCGATAAATTAAAATGAAACAAAACGGAGATTGAATGTTCGTGATAGTTGAATAAAACTGTTGTTTCATGTAACGTTTTAATAATTATTGGTAATTCGCGTAATATGTACAAACAGTCTAACAAACTGTACTTATATTGATTTCGAAATGATGAGAGGCAGAATGAATGTAAGATTGACTGTTTGTAAATTGTGCTTTGTTCGCTAAGATAAATAGACAGCTGTAATTACCATTGTATAATGTTAAGAGTCAAATAATATATAAAATAGGTTTAATAGAAACCTCTAATTCTCGTTAAATAAAGTGTAAAAATGAGAATAAATAAGATGTTACCCCAGATCTGCTTCCAGTCTGTATTATTAGCGTTGATATTTAAGCAAAGTTAATGACATACCTACTAACAACTGTTAAAATAAGACATGACGGAAATAAGTTTACTTAGAGTTAAAGCCAAGTTAATTTGTGTTTTACGGTATTGTTATTTACGGCGTGGTTAAACTTTATGACTTACTTCATTCCGGGATATGTGCAGCATCCTTGATGGTTAAGACATGATATGGTGCTTGACTGCTTACTTTTCTTAGGTACCTATAACTTAGCTTAAGTTAATATAAATGTAATCTAAGCGCTGACATTTTAATATTATTATGGTGACTGCGCGCTCACCTAGTGGAATCAGATATAGACATGTAAAAAGAACTCTTGTTTAATATGAACTTCCGCAATTCATATCGGACGCTTGGAGAATATTAAACGGGTTTATATTATGTAATAATTACAAGATACGGAACCTCGGGTTTCATCAAGGATTTCGTCGAATTGTATCTACCGGGCGTAGCAAAACGGTGAACGGGCGAACTAAACTGCATTTTCGGTAAGTTGTAAGCTTACTCGAAGGCTAAACAGATAAAATATCGAAAACGTAGGACTAGCCACCCTGCTATGCATGTATGTCGTGTAGTGTATGGTTTATACTTCGGCGCACCTTAATTATCTCAATGGCGGCTTTTTGGGCTATGAAAGTGTAGTCCATTCTAAACATTCATCTTCACAGTCCTTGTTTTCCATTTCCTTATAACTTCCGCGTTGTATAACACAATATCTTTTCTCACTCAGCGCACGAGTCGCTCCGTGTTTTTTCAGCCTGTCAATTAAAAAGGTCATAACACATGTTGCAAAAGTGTGAACATGTACATTGATATGTCGGCACGCTACATAGCGTTAGGGGACAGCCGGTCTCATGTTACACACACTCGTACATTACGTAACCACTGCACAAATTAGACTCACACACGGTAATGTTCTTATGCTCCAATTAATAATAAACCGGTTTTATTCTAATTTATTTGTTGTAAACATTAGACACGCCCCGACTTCATGTGTATACTATCACTAGTTTTGTTTTATTAAAACGTCATGTTTAATTTATTGAAATCGAATGTTTGAATATTGATTGGTTTAGGAAGGATAGAATATGCAATTCAACTATCAAGATTGTCGTTCTGCGAAAGTAGTATTATTGGAGAAACTAATTATAAATTGCTATCTTTGACGAGTTCCGCACCGCAAGTGTTAATTTTGATGATTACGATGTTGGAGTTACTAAAACGCTTATTTTTTCAATGCCAGCAAGGAAATCTTTATGTAGTCTGCAACCCAGTTTCACCATAAGGTTTGTTGACACTGTGTCGTAACCTTATAGATATAAGTCTTACGTGTATAAGCACCAAAACATAATAAAAAAAAATAGCGAACTGTTGAAAGCTCTAACAAAATACCGTACCCTTTTATGTAAATTCAATTACATATTACGTAGAACTTTATGTTACGCTCACAACGGTATTGTTACGTTCGATTCCAAGAACAATTGTGAACTTTGACTTCCAATACCCACCAAACTATAACGGGTGTCAAGATTTCCTTAAAACACGAGTTAATTTTCAAAGGTGTCGGCAAAGGTCGAAGCGGTAACTGGGCCGTTTACGTAACAACACTCTTGACATTTGCAGGGCGCAGGCTGCGCAGGAGTGACTGCCGGACATCGCCGGGCCGCGTCGGCCGAATACGTCACACCCACTCAAGGAATTCCCTATTACGTCACTCGTTACGAAATTTGAAAGGAAACAGATGTGTAAATACACATTAGTACCTCGGCCTGATTTTTTTATGGAATGTAAATGTTGACTTTGTCCAATAATTGACAGACATCCTTTTGAAGTGAAATATTTTGTGCCAAAATAAAGCCGTGACTGGCTAAAAATTTAATGGAACTGGATGAAAATATTATAAAGTTGTATTTCCTTTAGATAATTGTATTGTTGTATTGGTATCATCATCACAATTCACAACTCTTAGTCTAAATAGTATCTGAATCCACTTCCCAGATAAGAAAACTCAAGAGCGCTCATCTAGTTTTGGCTGTTGTGTGCAACAAATGACAATAGACTCGTTCTAAAATGTAGGTGTGACTGCTGCCGTACAACCTGTACGGTTTCCTTGGAATACGGGTATTATAGTATAATTATTAATAACAAACTATAATTTATGGTTTGATAAAATAATAGACATGGCATTATGTGAAATAGGTACCTACGTACGGTTCGACAACATTTTAGGCCCATGAAAGGTAGTTTGAAGAAATTAGTTGCAACGCAATATCTACTTAAGATAAAATATGGTAAGAAAACATAAATGACTAAGATGCGGACAGTATCTATCTTATTTGTAATCTATAGGACCAAGTCGGAAGAATATAAGAATATTTACCTTTTAAAAGTTGGAAAGTCATAGTTTACTATTAGGTACATAGATGTATTTTAGGTGCTCAATTAATAATCGACAGTATAGATCATTGCATTAAAACGGACGATAGAGGCAAGTCAGGATCGACCATATAATATCTCGATCACTCATACTTATTTCGAGTACGTACGCCTATTTTTTGTATCGAGTAGATCAAATTACTTATGCATAATCGGTCAACTCGCAAAAAATTTAAATTCTAAACTAATTCTAAGTCCTGAAACTAGTTGGAATAAACATAAAGTTAAATAATACACGCATGAACAATTAAAAAATGTACGTAAATCGATCTTGTTGTCCTTGACCGACAAACTTGAGTATATTATATATCATTCAGCGTTCAACGGCAGCTACGCTAGTGTTATTCACCTATGCGTCACATATTAGTACGATGCGACGCCTCTCTACGATGTAATCGAGAGATCGAGTGAAGGACTAGTTGCACTTGACAGCTTAGCAACTTAGGTACGTCATAACAGAAAGTTAATGCGAGACAAATAATTTCTTTTTTTAGACTTCGTGGCTTTTTATGTGCCCTTTTGTACCATTTCAGTTACACCACTAATTATTTATCAGTGAACAAAAAAATACAAATACATAGATAGCTAAAATCGGGACTCAAATTTGAAAAATCGACAACACGCAGTTTTGACCATCAATAATTTCTTCTCTATGTAAGAAGTAATATATTTATTTCTTGTTTCCGGTCGGATATGTTTAGATAGACATTCCAAAGAAGGCCGTAAATCAGTCACTCTTCACTTATTAGTTAACCATGACTAAAAATACCAAACTATAAAAAACTGAGATTCACTAGAAACGATTTGTAAATGAATGAATGAACAATCTTGTTAGAATTTTTCTATTATGTAAATTGAAAGTGTGAGTCTATTGTATCTATTTGCAGAACAATTTTAACCGTTAAAAATACGTTGAACAGTTCATCTAAATTTATACTAAACATCGTCATCTCATTCAATATTGCTTGTGTTTATAAATACACGCATATTTTTGTTGCTTCTACGTCAGACTGCCTGTCGCATCTTTTATCCGGACTGGAATTTGGCAATGAACGCTATGGTTTTAAATTATAGCATAATACATTGATAAATGGATGACAGTTTATCAAGTCCATGCACGCACCATTTGGAACTATCTTTACTAATTGTCATCGCTGTTTTGTTTGACGTGTGTTTTAATAACATGTTAAATCAGTGCTCAAAATGATGTTATCTAAAGTTTGTCCGTAGACATCACCGCTGATCAAAAGCCTCTCCATTCTCTATTGCCACTGTGTATTGGTAACGATTTTGAGCCACTTCCCAAAGCCCAAGGAAGTGATCCAAATTATCCCGGCATATTCTTCATGGTCTTTAATGCTTTCCTCAGCTGCGTAATGACACCAATCGTGAAATGTCGTATGGCAGCTTGTTCGCCATACACGTCTAGCCTAATCCCGTTTAAACTGGGCAAATTTTGAAGCATATTGATATTCTGGGTTTTGAAGCATATTATAATGTTTCAAACGATTAAAAAGTAGTCGTAAAATTTTATAACAATAATTCTTATGAAGTTTGCACATAGATTACCATTAAGCTTTACTTTAACTCTCAATTTAGATTTGGGGTCTATAGAGTGGGTCAAACTTTTTATAACTAGACTCTGAGGTCACATAATCATTCGTTATTGTTATAGACGATCCTTTCTACTCTGAAGGTTGCCCAGTAAACGTAAACTACGAGAATCACGGATGCACTTAATATGAGACGCTAACAATAAAGACGAAAATAAGACGTAAAACCTGTTTCTGTTTTCTTCGTGTATAAAGATAGGGAATATCATGTCTATCTGGGAATAATAAATGTGTTTGTTGAGTACAACGTCTGGTACATGGTGTGCATGGTTGCTGGCTGTAGAGCGGAGACTTGCGAACATTCTACCGGTTGTCTTTTATGGTGTCTCGTCGCGACCCTACCTGACAAATGTTCATTCCGTAAAGGAGCTGCGGAATGCCGAAAAGATATACTTGCATTTCAGTAATTTCCACAAAGAATATATGGACTGGTGCGACAAATTAAACATTATCATTTACACATGCTGCTATCGATATTAAAGTAGTTTTTACGTTTTAATTTTTTGTTATCTAGAGATAGAAAGTGCACCTGATATCACATCTGAGATTAAAATTTATTTCCGTCTCGTTTTGCAGAATAGTGTTTCGCACCGTACAAATCTTGAGAAAGTAGTAAGCTAAAAAATATAAGAGTCAGCTCCATATTGAATGCGGGGAGACCCGTTTTGGTAAGACGGCATCCCGTCGAACGTCAGGGACCGCTTTATTTTGCTCCAGCGATGCCCGTGTTAGGAAAGAAGACACGAGAGTGGGATTGACGCTCCACATTACGATATTTATTGCATCACAACTGAGTACAAGGTATTACACTGTCAGTGACCGTTAAACATAGCGAGAGCGAAACTCAAGTCAAAGCGTAAAAAGTACACAACAATTAGCACCGCATAAAACCAGTCATAACTTTAATGATGACAACATACAAAACGTTTTCTGTCAATAGGCTATTAAATAAAAGGAAGCATAAAGTTTTTATAAAAGCATTGCAAAGTCGTGCGGTCAAAACAACAATTTTGCTGTCCACTGCATTAAATTTATTGCCTCGCGAATCATCGTAGGGGCGTGCATAATACGAACTACAACTATTTTATGTTCCTTTCTTAGTTCCAACAGGGTTTATGCTACAGTTCCATGTGTTTACGTAGATTGGTAGTTTTAATTAAGGAACTAAAGTATTAAGCCCTTGTAAACTGATTACATCTCTTACAAAGGCGACTTGTGCATTTTATTGTGTGGACTGGAAGCTTATTCCAACAATGTTGGGCAAAAGCACACAGACCAGTTAGAGTGGAGGCTAATAACTAAAGCTAATAATAGAAGCCTATTTGTCCACTATAATGATGATTTAATAGTTTACTCTACTCTCATAACTATTGTCACTATTTGTAAACTCCTGCTTTTGTTTTCATTCTGTGACAGCTACGCGTTCCAATATTCTGTTCGAAACGGAAAACTGGATCACTGGAATTCCCACCCACTGCGTCACTTCAGGGTATGACCGCAAACCTACTTAAATGAAATGTATGTGAAAAATATGGACAGTGTAAGGGCCGAAGCTTGAAGTATGAAATCTATTAATTCTGTCGACCTTTTCCTCCGGGCTGAAGTACTGACGGGCCGTTAACGGTCCCCAAAACAACAGATGATGGATGCATGCAACTCGCGGCAAAAAAAATTTACAAATTTCTCGCCTTTTAACCGACACATCGTATTAAGTTAACGGTGTAACAATTTATGAACAAATTCGACCTGCGTGTGTGATTATTCTTCAAATCAATTGCAGCATGACGAAAGTTAAGATTTCATGTCAATATCACACTTCACAATATTAATGTCAGTTACCTAAATGAAAATGGCGGCTGTTAACGCTCAAGTTGAATAACGATCATGAATAACACAGACGTTTTTATTGTCTTGGGGTGACGATAACGCGGAGGTAAATTGCGATATTAGTAGCACCAAGTAGGTAAAAATCTTCAGAGTTACCATGTTATTAGTGATTAATTGAATAAGATAAATACACTGGACTTGTATTTTTACCCTAAATGGAGCCCTATTTAAAGGTCCTAACGATATATCAAGATTTGTTGGGTTAAATTTCACTTACGAATAACGTATGCTGTATCTACATTTCTGCATGCTAGTATAAATTTATTGGACAAAGAAATATGATAACAAATAAAAATGATTCATTATGGGCAAAAAACATTTTTTCTTGAGTACATAGGTACAATGACAATCTTTAAGTTTAATTGAATAATATGTTGTTGGACGCAGTGATGTGCCAATTTTTTTTTTCAATATTGCGACTGACTTTTAAGCTTTTACTCTGTTGATGGATGACCCCCAACTGTCAATCACAGCTTTTATTACTCTAAACAGACATACGATAATGACCGGTGGCCTCGTAAAATATAAAGGGGAATACGATCAAACTTCTAACAACAATGTATTTCAATTTCACTTTTTAAGTTCCGATATATTCTGAGATGTTACTTTTATATCTAATAATGTTTTTTTTGAAGTGTTGAACACATTCGATTTTTTTAAATTGATGATCTCACAAATTATCTCTTTAAAATCATCATAATCAATATTTCTTATTACTTATAAAACCGCTTTTAAGGCTTTTGACACAGTAATAACTGTACTACATATTAAATTATGGAAAGATAATAAATCATCAGAAGTCATTGCAATTTTAAGCCAAAATGTGGTAGCCAGAATACACGAGGCATTTTGGAGATTGCAAAATTATATGTAGGGCAGTCGACCGACGGATGCAAATGATATAAAGACGTGTGAAACTATTAATAACCGGAAAATCTATACTATACACGTGACTAGCACGCAACGCGCTCAAAAGGAGCTGAAGTTAATTTACACACATAACGGCAACAGTTCTCTCATTATTTAAATTGTATAAAGTTGCATGGGACCGTTACAAGTATGAATGTGACGGGTTGCGCACGAGTTTGATCTACAGTAGCTGAAGGAAGACAGTAATGGCGCAATGATGGCGATATACCTGAGATAGGCGCAGCAGGGCGCCTGCGCCGAGACGAATCAAGAGGAATATTCGCTCAAACACTCAGTGGAACAGTTTTTGTTTAACATAATTTATTATAATAGCCCTCGCCCAAGTATTTGTGTTTAGTTTATTCATATTTACTATTGCGTACGAACATTGATTTGAATTTCGATATTACAGTTAGAATATTGTTTACGAACGCGTATCTGTAATTTTGTTTATAACTTTTAAAAGAATAATTAATGATATGATTGCTTTTTGTAGGAAAAAGTTATCTATGCCATTATAAGGGTAGCATTATAGAAATAACTATTGTACCGTGTCCTTTTGTGTCCTGATATGTGAATATTCAGGGTTCTTAATCCTAGGTCTTCATGTTGAAGTGCATAGATTAACTGTGGCAATATATCATTGCCACAAGCAAGTTGTTCCTATGATGCTCACTGTTATCGTTAGTGTAATAACCAGGTCCAATCTAGTCGCCAGCTACATAGGTGCTACAGAGAGTCGGTAACCATAAGGAGACACCAACTTTTCGGTCGGCAATCGATAGTGCCTGAAGTTAAAAATGCAGTACCTTTTACCTTCTTGCATTAAGCATCGGTCAGTGGTGGAAAATGATCGACGGAGAAGATAAGTGTCTGACAGTACTTGCATGTGACAATGACGCCACACCTATCCTAATTGAATGACATAAAAATTATCTTGAAGTTTTGGTTCGTAACACGTTGCAACACTGAGCAGCCTAGTCCGACGCGGCTGTTGTATTAATGACCACGTTGCTGATACATATCAGATTCGGTTCGTGCTTCTGGCGAAAGTTCTGCGAAGTCCGAAATGTGTCCTGAAATTGATGGGCCTGTCGGTAAGTAAGTGCCGGAATCGAATCTTGTATTGATCATGCACGCAAACAGTACACGCAACTCGGTCCTTCACCTCACAAAAATTAAATATGATCACAGAGCCAATGAGTGGTGAAACTATTTCAGTGAGAGATACCGACAACCCACTTTCCTTACAGAGTTTTGGTTTAATTACGGGCAACTTGTTTGGTTTTATTTTTGAGGGCAACGAGAGCGTAGGAGGAAATTTTATATTTTACGAAGAATGTTTTTGCATTGATATAGAAAATATGCACCTAGTTATGGCTAACATTACACATTTAACAATAGTATCAATGCTATATATAGTATCAATAGAATGCAACAGCAATCTACCTTCTGAGAATGAGATAGAGCTTTTTGAAAAAGTAAATTGCTGTATTCATCTTACGGATTGGTATTAAATAATAAAATTACCTTGTCTCTAATTTTGGATTGTCAGAAACCGCTTTGGCCTAATACACCCGTACCACAATCTCCGGTACCAGCAACACTTCGTAACGAGCAGTTACAGTAATCAGGGTCTCCTCTAAGGAGCCAAGTTTATTTAATGTGCGAGACGTGCTCTCGTAGTTTATAAAAGTTAACTAACGGCAAACAATACCTTACCGTAGGTTCCAGTATGATTGACGGAAACAAGGGGGTCAGTTGTGTTCATATGTGTTACAAGGTATCTGTTACATTTCTCCGAGTACTATTGATTTGATTGAGGTTTATCTGGACCTTTGACCGACGTTGTTAGGAACTCATGCGCATTGATTGACAGGATAAATGGTAGAAATCACTACATACGGTTATCTGTGAATGTGTTCAGTGAATCAGTGGATCTGGGTATCAAATTAAGGTCTAGTACGTGCGGCTGTTGAGGTAGGCAGACAACTATTTAGCATGCTGTTAATATGTATAATGTTGTGCTTAGTTATAAAGGATTGTATGGTACTAGAAGAAAGCAGAGGTGTGCTATTGCACTGTCAGCTTACTAATAGAATTAGTCCCATCTAATGGAGAATTTTCAAAGCATAATAAAATCTGCTTAAGCATCTTTGATAAATTATTTTAGGTATAGGTCTACATAATACTCTTAAGAAGTCTTTGTTGTTTTAAAATTATTGTCCTATTGTTTCACGTTCTAACGTAAACATCGATGTTAGTGTTCGATTCGATATATTCGATGGATATAGAGTTAGTAAGATGGCCTGAAAAGCTCTGTTCGCCGACACAATGGAGAGTCACTTGAGGCGTCGACGCTATTGTACATACATGCACTCAAGGTGTCTTGCCTTTGAGTTCTTTTTATTTGCTGTATGTACTGCACATAATAAATATGTTATAGTTTGAACATTCTAGTAGACACCTACCTTGATGAAATAATGCAATATCTTGGTTATTCTATTAACAAATTGACATTATATTTTACATCGTTATTTTCATCGCTGAAAAGTATCTTTAAACGGCAAAGGTACCTATAAAGATATTGATATGCGACTGTAAGGCAATGCTGTAACTGTTATGATTTAAAATCAATTTGGATCTGTTACATCAAATTCTGCAAATATTTTTGCCCAACAGCAATTAAGGACTCGGTTCTGAAACTAGTTGTTATCGATAGCAGTTACGTTTCACTCTGTCATAAAACAGTTTTGTTACATGATCGGTACTTTGTTACGATGACTGATTTAAAATAATATCCTTTTTATTGGCAGTTCACATTTGTCGTATCGTAAAATGCTTTATTTCACAACTCCACCCACATATTTATTTACATCCTTGTATGACATTCGATTCTCGTTGAGATTCAATACGCATTTAAATCAGGGATTCTATCTCTGTTGGAAGGGTGTTACAGGACCATAACGATCTGATAACTCAACACAGGGAATGTTTGAAATTGGATAACGGAACTCTATTATAGCGCAAGTCGTTTGATGCAAATGTACTACTACGTATTACATCGATACGTATGTACGTGTTATTTACGCATCATATACATTCAAAGATACTTGTAATTACTCTTGCGTACAAAGCTCTGCAACCAGCATGCTCAGAGGTTGTTTGTGTAAGATGCGGAGAACATACGCCAAATTGATTAGTGATGACTGGCCGTCGCTGCGATTAAGAACGCCGCGAATTGATAGCTTGAATTTCTCAAGTGCAAAATTGCGTCATACGTGTTAGATACTATCCGCACACCGGCGCAACATGATACGTTCGAGAGATTTGGCACTAAAACCAACAGTTGATTTATACGCTGCGTAATTAGTACAAGAACGTTAAGAAATAAACTCTTGTAAAGCGTAAATGGGTGTTACAAAAGTGTTGCTGTTTGTTTGCTCAACGTTAACAATAAACGTATATTATATGTTAGAATGTTATACTAGTTATCGTTTTATTGAACAACATAGAAAGCAAGCTCGATGTTAGTATTCGTAATTTACTATTATTTATTGCTCTTCCCCGTTAAATAAGTGCGCTTTAGTGTTTCAGGCTGTATAAATCGGATGATTCCTAATCTAACTCCATCTCTGACACGTAAGATTGAAGTTGCTATTTTTAATTAACCTCTGGCTTCTCAACCGTGAGTTATTACTTCGGTCGACGTCTGGCTTCAGATCTGACTTATTAGATTAACTCTATCTCTGGTTTCATCTTAGTGCTGCCGCGGCGCACTGCGCTTATGAGTTCGCAATATTTTATAAGTTGCATAAGTAGCTAGCTCGGCCCGGGCACGCATACGATTATCGGTTCTAGATATGGAATACGCTTGACCGACTGTTTTGATCTATTCGTGTCATGAACGATCGCTAAAATCGATACACTGCGATTGATATATCGACGTTCTTTTATTCGATTTGTAACAATTACACAAACCCTTTAAACAGGACAATGGAGCGGGTTAAGAAATAATAAATTGCTTGTTTTATGTAACTGTTGTTATACAAACGAAAGTAAGAGCAGACTCATAATTTGTCCCTAATTTCCATACAGGACTCTCGGACCTCGGTGGCATTTAGCCACCTCTTTAAGAAGTTGTATTCGCTAATTACCATCTCGTTTGCAATTTAAAATTCCGCAAACATTTGCTTATTGCTGCGTTCAATGGCGAAAGTGAGTGTGTATGGGGGTTGTATGTCGCAGTAATTGGCAGTTGTGCGGTGTCTAACAAGCGATGTGTGAACACGGCCTAACTGCTTCTGTCAGCGTGCGCAGAGGCCGCCGCCCGCCGCTATCAGCGAGCATTATGCAAGCCCTTCACCATACCAACGCAGTATTCGCTACCGTGCGTTGACGTTTCCTGAATGTTTAGAGTAATTGAGTTACGATATTTGAATTGACTTATAACAACGCATAATTACCGACAATGTATCCTATTACGTAATTACCCATAAATTATTGCTCCAATGAGCAATAGGAAGCTGTTTGTAAAATAAAAGGTTATTCAATTCGATTTATTCGTGACTTCCAACGTTGATAGTAGTTTCGCTGCAGACTAGCCGGCTATAAAGGGCAGACATAGTAACAGTAATGATTCAACAATCGCTGGGCTAGACATTACAAAAACCGCAATAAACCAATGCGGGTGTATTTTATATTATTCATCAAACGCACGTGCACTTTATAAAAATACTTTGTACTGGTCATTTTGTATTAGTTACTTTGTTTATAAAATAATCAAGAAGATATATAGGTATATAGTTAACAGACAGTCAAAAGGCTTGTTATTTTTTTTCGACAACCGGCTACAGATATAGAACACTAAAGCTTCTCAACAAAAGTAGTGAATTATAAAATAAATTTTATATCTCATTTGTTAATCACCATGATAAATTAGTATATAATTTATAAATCGCAGACATAATAAGTAATTAGGTTAATTTTAAATAGACTGTCCCGTTGAGGCATTAATATCTGACATCGTAAAATTGGGTCATTTTAGATGTTGAGGACGATCGGTTTTTACGTCTTGGTTCTTTAATTACAACGTTTAACAGTTATGGTGTGGGTTGGACGGCATCCCACCCAGAAACAAACTGTCCCCTTTAGACTTAAGAATAGCAAATTAAATATACTGTTTTATTAATCATAATGACTTTATACATCTTTTGATATTTCATAACTTTCCCGTTAAGTGCCTGGAATTTTATTCAACTGATTGGGAACGTATAGAATTTCTTGTATTCTCATTACCGGTTGAATCATTCAACTTGAATCAATTTTAATAGTTCTTTAGTACGGAACATACTGAATACTTCTTCATAATTATTCTAGCCACTAAAAGTCCCAATGAAAGGCCATTTACCAATTCTTATAATTGAATGCTAGCAAAATATTCTTTTTGTAGTTTTCATAAAAAAATTGGATTTTGATACGAAACTGGAATATCACTTAAATAACCACGTAGTGTAATGTTGTTTTTACAAAGATTTTACGCGGCAACGGCTAGTAAATGACAAAGCAGTGCTAAGTACGTGGTATAAGTGAGATAAATCTGCAGTCAGGTGGATATCAAAGCGCACGCATCAATCACGAGTGGCAACCTCGCAAGTCGCAGCTACGACGCTTTGTCTGTGCTGTGCCATCAACTTGTACCTACTTCATGTTATATTATGATGTTTGTAAACCAGCTTTTAATGTTTTGTTCTTTATTTTCTCAAGCTCACGCGAATGGAGGATTCTGATCGATATCTAAATTTGCCACACAATACTGCTGTAGTTGGGACACTATTGAAATTGTGCCTAACAGTTTTAATTCTAGTTGTGTTTTCACATGTAGGTAATATTTACGTTCCATGGCATGGTACGAAAATGAGGTAGGTTTAAGGTAAGTTATTTATTTATTTATAGTTATAAGCGCACCAACAATACAATCACTCACAACAATAACAAACAAAATAGGCATTCCAGAAATTGTATCAATTATTGTTATATCTACCAAAAATATCTTTTCTGGTTCCTGCACTCTAGTCTAACTCTAACGCAATATTTTGATAACATTTGTGTTCGTCTTCCAGAATAAGCATGCCCCGAACCCGATTGTTAATCAACTAGAAAGTGGATTCTCTTTCGAAAAAAAGAAGACTAAGTAGTGTATCATAAATAGGCTCACGTAATATATTGCATTGATACTGACCGACGTTGTGTTCTTACAAAAAATAGGTTAAATAATCAAACATTTCACTTCTGATCATGTCTGTAAGTTGAACAAGCGACAACCTTATTTGTAGGTATTATAAGTGAGTTAATGGATTTTCGGGTGTGCATCAACCAGAATTCTTACTAAGTAGAAGCGTGAAGTTCTTACTTATTTACTTAAGGAAGATCAACCCTCGTCCATGGATCTAAGTACATTCATGGTCGAATGTCAATTTCTAAACATTCAACTCGATGAATAGCGAATAAACGTCTCCGGTCTGCAATCGCAGGGTCATGACTGAATACCGCACTAGTGTTAATAAAAGGATATTGATAGCAAGTTGTCGATATTCTTTTTCTTGCATTAGTTCCATTGTATGCAAGTTCTCGCCTTTTTCCTTTGACGGCTGTGTAAATTCTAAGAGGTATTGATGCTTATCTTGAAGTTATAATAATGGAATGGGCTTAAAAGTTACATAGGTCATTGCATATTGTAGTACATACAAAGCGCAAATTTCAATCATAATATTTTACGAAGTTAGAAAGTATTTTAAGTTCTTAAAGTTCAATGCTAAAATATTTAATGGAATTGATCTTATTTTCCCGTGTAGAGGCGAGTCTTCTTAAACTGTTGGGCACATTATACGCCCCACCTGCTACTGCAAATATCTTAACTGCTAAAAGTATACCTACTTTTCGTTTGACGATGTGGAAATGAAGTACAGAACCTCACGGCAAGCTATCACGTTTGTGTCTACCAAACCAATAAGGCGGTCCAATTAAATTTTCATTATCTATGCTGATAAAAATTATTACTTACCAAAGCGCAAGCTTGTACGTAGCTTAATTTGGATAAAGTACAAAAAGAGTATGAACGGTTAATTAAAATTTAAAAGTTGTCCCCAGGTGTCAGTAATAAATAAAGAGTGTGAATGTCTTTATCTCCCTTATTGGGGACTGACATACGCATTGCCAGATATTTTAACCGATCGGGTAATCAGTGTAAGGTACAAAACAACAAATAGCTGATATTGTTGGGAATTTAATTATTTTTTACAGTTACGTGGGACTTCTTGGAACGCGGGACCAGAGTGACTTTGTTATTTACTTACTTGCAGTGTACCTATATGCATCTAGGTATAGTTTGTATACAAGTAAGCCTACGGCTAGTGGTATTCGAAATATACAACAATTTCGTAAGCTACCTACTTCATGTATCTAACTGAAAATAATTGTAGGCTTGATTTTGGTTCGTTCAATCTCGTTCGAATCTAGACAATACCGAGTATGTGATGCCTATGTACTTTACCCAGTATATTATATACTTTATATGGGTATATATTTACCATAATCCCAATGCAGGGCAAGCGATCTGGTAATCACAGTATGGTGATGTGAATATAAAGCAGGATGCGTTTATATAATGTCCTCAGTCTAAGTAGTCTACTATATTCTCGGTGGCCTAATTTTACCACAGAGTTTACGAACCTACGTATTTTTGCGGACATTGCAAGAATTCACTAAAGGAAGTAGGACACTAAAAACAATGACGCTGGTGCACGAGACATTGACACATTGATTAAACCACTGCCTTATTGAGACACGTGCCGTGACGTAGGTAACACGTGGTGGCACTTTGAATCCCATTAAACGATCAGCGAGTGTTGATATTGTTACGTAAAGTAGTCGGTCCAGAATGTCACCTGAGTCATTAAGTCAAAGTTTATTTCCTATTCTCCCTATTCTATGTTAACAACAAACGGAACTTGCATCTATACATATTAATAGTTTGTTATACTCTATACTATTATGTTCTTTCATTAAAGTATGTCTGAATCCGTGGGATTTTGTAACTCTGTCGTTACGTCACACGTTCTGTTTTTCTAAAACTTTTCTCAAATGATCCATCCCTTAATAAAGATTGACATAACAAATTAATATTTAATATAGTTCATAAGTTCATTCAAAGATGTTGCTCTGCAATTTAGGAGAAAACACCAATAAATAACTCTTCCTAACTGACTTCAGCAAATGTTCTAAATTAGATGTATTTACTTAGAAAGTGAAATGAATAGCATCGCCTATCTCGTTGCTCACAATTTATTGACTACTGGTTTAATTATAATCTATGTAGTTTATCGTACCGCGGCTTTACCCGAGATGTTATGATGTCCTATTTGGCTCTGACTTTCCCTGTGTACTGAGTAAACCACAACAATAAGACAGTGTATGTAATAAAACAGTTTTGTTTTCATCATTATACAATCACATGTTATCCACTTAATGCTATTGAGTTAATCAGTAAAAAAGAACAGTAGACCAGCATTGCATACCTACATGTATATCACTAACATTTAGTAATTTTCACTGCTTCACGTGTTTACAAACCGCTAGCTGCGGCTAAATATTATGTAAATGGGCGGAAAAATAACGTGCCAATTTGGCAAATCTGCTCAAACCATAACAATAAATGTCATACCATATAATTTACCTCTGATTGTTTTCTTTCGCCAAGACTTTTAGTCCTGATATTAAAGTAACTTATTACAATACTAAAACGTAACGCTAACACGCGCTAGTTTTATTACGAGAATTAGTTTCGAAGAGCTAGCCAAACAAAATGTGAACAAACGTCGTACTACTCCTTTAAAATATGGACAAGCGAATACATGCTACAGTTTTACCAATAGTTACAACAACTGTGATTTATATCTCTGCCCATCTTTAAACGACTCATTTCTCAATCTCAAGAAGAAAGCCTATCTTAGAACAGTAATTACTTTATGATTTAAGGCTCGTGGTCGCTTTGTGGACAGTGGGGAGGCACGTATTAACTATTTATTAATAACTCGGCTCCGAGCGATGTGTAATCATAGTATTATAATAATAGCGACCTGTCACAAGTTAAAGGCATCTTAGGACGAGTACGAATGAGTCGCTCGTGTGGCCAAGGTGATCTAGTAGTTCTGATATGTTGATAAGACTTCGGGTAATTTGTATAATTCCAACGGGAATATTAATGTTTGTGGGTCCAAGTAAAATGAAGATGAGTTTGTGAAATCGAAGTTGTTCAAAGGACTTCGTGTCATTTAAAACTAACCTTTTAAAAACGAATAACCAATGCATCAAACAGTCTGACAATCTGACAATCTTTTACGCTCGAATTTGCAGCTGTTTCGTTATTAATATCGTACTGACATTAAGGTGGGTCAATCTTCTTAATGCGTGCAAAATCATAATTAGTTTTTTGTGGCGCTGTGTGACATAATACATTCCTGGACCGAACAGGCCGTTGACATGGAACTCAGAAAGGTCAAGCAACTGCAGGGCTGAGAGCGCATAATTGGTCAATACTTTCGCATTATTTTACATTTAAACATAATTTAAATGGTGTGACGTCAGAGTTTTAAAGTAATTATCAGCACGCGTATGTAACGTCATGCTTGGAATATTCTTTACGTAATTAAAGGTTACGCGTTAAGCTGATATGAATTTATTGCTATTGTTTCGTGGCTTGAATGACTTTTGTCCTCAAGGAACCTTAATAACGTTTTGCAGGAAATTAAAGAAAGAGGAAATAGCAATGTTTTAATAATATTTTTTATTATTATTTTACGAGTGTCATTCTCGCAACAGTTAGTTTCCAGGGTTTCAACAGACCAACAATTTTCCATAATGATGTGGCATCCTTGGAAATATGCTAATACAATCTTTTTGGGAACGGTTACTTACAAAGTAGGTATAGGTTGGTACTATAGATTTTATGACATCGAGAAGTATCAGCAATTTCTTCTACACAATACCTACATGTATTTGTGTAATATTATCTAGTTATTATAATTATACTCTGCAGCAGTAGTAACAACGTACACATGTGGGTATAATAGTATAGTTGTAGCCATGAACTTGATCCCACAGTCCGTAAGGTGGAATGTTGACGTACAAAGTGTAATTGTTCAATTCACAGATAATTGTAGGAAACAATTGCTATCACTTACGGACACATGGCTGATCGCGTGTCATTAATAAATGTGCATTCACGTGTCTCAGACCAGTCTTAGGAACTGACGTCAAACTGGATATTGTCAGTGTTACTGACTGAGCATAGTATCAACTATCAAGTAGCCTTTTGAAAGCTGTGTATAAACAAACCAAAAACCGCGCCTCAGTTAAAAGATCCAGGTTGTGAGAGGCTTTTGTTTTTGGAAACCCTGTATAGTCCCTTAACCCCTTCACTGACCACTGTCCAGCGTACCACTTAAGGTACACAGAAATTGTTTAAGAATTGTGTCTTCTTAGCGGACAGTCAACGTGCTAAACCTTAAAACTGTCCTTACCTTGTCATCATCATCAGCCGAAAGACGTCCACTGCTGGACAAAGGCCTCCCCCTTAGAACGCCATAATGAACGACAACTTGCCGTTTGCATCCACCGGTTGCCTGCAACTCTGACGATATCGTCGGTCCACCTGGTGGGAGGCCTGCCAACGCTGCGTCTTCCGGTTCGTGGTCGCCACTCGAGAACCTTTCTACCCCAGCGGTTGTCAGTTCTTCGAGCGATATGGTCTGCCCATTGCCACTTCAACTTGCATATGTCGGTGACCCTAGTTCTTTGGCGAATTTCCGTATTCCGGATCCTGTCGCGCAAAGAAACTCCGAGCATAGCTCTCTCCATAGCTCGTTGAGTGACTCTGAGCCTCTGTAAAAGGCCAACCGTTAGCGACCACGTCTCAGAGCCATACGTAATCACTGGCAACACACACTGGTTAAAAACTTTCGTCTTCAGACACTGCGGAATTTTGGACGAGAAGATGTCGCGTAGTTTCCCAAACGCTGCCCATCCGAGTTGGATTCTTGAACTTGAACTTGTAACAGTGACAAAATGGGCGAGTATTTGGACGGGGCAATAACCCACACTTTTTAAATTAATAATAATAAGACTCCGGTGGTAGTAATACAGCGATGTGCGTGATAAGTGAACAAGAAACAGGATTGTTTCTTTCAGCTTATACATATCTGGTGCATTTTGCAAAGCATGCAATGAAGTTCAAGTGCTGTAGACATTTCGAAGCGACAGTTATTACGTACCGGATAAAACTTAATAGAAGTGCTTTTGCTTACCTGTTTGTGTACCATAAATATAATTATTTGAAAACCCATAATGTATGTATCTGAAAATGTTACTGAACAGCCGCTACTTATATTCTAATCAAATCAATTTTTTTTGTTTCACACTTACTTTGTTACATATAACATCACATATTATTGTTATAACTATACATATGCAGGTACCCCTCAAAAATGGCTGTACAGTTAGATACCAATATAAACAATCTAGTTACACTTAGGTAAATGAAAATACTTACTACTCTACTCATAAGCACTTTATTTGCGGATAATGTCCAGTATGTCTGACCAAATGGTTTAATAAGCATAACAGTTAAACGTGGCGATACAATTAGCAGTGTTTTAAATAATTTTACGGCTAATTTTAGCATGTATCCAATTATACTCCTAAAGAAACGGCTAACTTACTTCACCGTGACGCTTTTATTAGTATCAATTTATGGTTAATTATTGTTATGTGAAACGAAATAAACAAAGTAATTGGTGTATATTGGTGAATCTTCGGCCCTGTGTAAGATTCATTTGTTTTATTTCCTTGAAGCTGTATGAATGAATTTTAGTTCAATGAGGGATATAAATTAGTAATTCAAAAGATATGACAGACAGAAGCGTTATTCATTTGTAAGTACGTCATACAAATCCCTTAGTGTATGATTGGTGGGCCAGAATAATATGAATGTTTTGCAGTTCTTCATTAAATAAGACTTCTTTTGGTACAAAGGCACATCAATAAACAACTTTTTACTAAACAAACACAATTTACGAATGTTCATCTCAAACATGAATTTCACGAGCTTAAATGCCCAGACTCATTCATTCAGGCTATTGAAGTCAATCTGTATCTGTCAACTCTACAGGCTTGCCAATAAATACTTGATCGAATGTTACCCAATAGGCTTCTATTTGGTCAGATTCGGAACAGCTGAATCGAGAGCTAATGATGCTATACTGGTTGAAGATGGGTGGAATAGATTGGCCGAAGAAAGAAGAGACACTCAAAAATCTTCCGGGTGTGTTCTGATTTAAATATGCCTTGTAGGCTAGAACGAGTGCGTAGCGTTAACGGAATAAAACCAGAATGGTAAGAACAGATTACCTCTGTTATAAAGTTTACCTCTCCATCTTGATAATAAGCCCCCTTATAAAGGTATTATTACAATGTATGAATAATGAAGCGAAATATAAAAAGCATTAAACATCTTATAATATAAGGTTATAAGATAGTCATCTCGTGTTTTTCTTATCTTGTCATCAACCCGATAATTTGGTCTCGCTGTCCATTTATCAGATTCATTGTCAACGATCTTCGATGTCTACTTAATAAAGCCTTCATTATTAACTAGCGCTCGTCTTCGCCATCACTCACTCGTTACTAGATTTGTACATTAGTTAAATTACCAAGATGAAAAAGTTATCAAATACTTATGTTCTTTATCGAACTTGAATCTACGTCTGTTATCTTATTTTGCGCAAAAAGGTTTACGTTTTAAACCGAAATTCACATGAAAAAGTACAACATTTAATAAATGTGGTACACAAAAGGGAATTCGTAGTATGGAGGTGACAAATATCCTTAACCAATTTCCCCTAGTTAATAGGATTTGTAAAAGTGATAATATTTCAACATTTTTAACAAATTGCACGTTCGAAATTAACTTTCCTTTTTGTCGATCACTCTTTATGTTTGTTTAGGCCATATATTTATTTAGCTTTTGCATTTGTTTGTATTTACTTTGTCGCTCATAAAGATTTGAAAATTATTTAACATATCGCTAATAATAATGGAATGTCTTCGTGTTTTTGATAAGGCTTCCTATTTTTCGTGTTCAAGATACTAACAGAAGTATCTACACTGCACGAGTGCACGTAATAATAAAATTTCAATTCTGTTCTTTGTCACTTTAATTTAGTTGTTCTAAAGAGAGAGTGCTTGTAGAGATTCGATATAATTTATGTTGGAAACTTTATTGTTAGAGCCATAATAATGCGACTACTGTCCACTAGAATTTCGGATTTCTAACCAGGATTTAAGAAGATTTTGAGAGCGTATACAATTAATTTAATTTAAGTATTATTCGTGTACATTCATAAAGTCACGCCTATATCCACGAGGGATAGGCAGAAACCACGGATTTATTTGTGTAGTAAACAAAAATATTATAAGTTTCCATGATATATCTAATATGACTCCCAAGTGTTGTCAAGATAACACTAAGGGACCTCTACATTAGATGGCTCTAGTGCTGTACGATAAATATCGGCTTTTAGACCTGCATGATAAGACATAAGGCCAGGAGCTGATATTTATGATTCGACATTATATGCAACTACTGTCAAGATACAACTAAGTAAGAGGCAATACTTACAACTCATCCAGCACCGGGCGATATCTATCGGCTTTTAGGCCCGCAATGACGCGCCGGGCGCCGCGCCGCTCCTAACCTCGGAAGGTCATAGTCTCCCCGATTTATGGAGCACGACGTCTTTGTACCACACCGCCAACATCGCCACTCTTCACCCGGTAACGGGCCCTGTTCGCAACTAAAATACGAATGTACCCAGCAACAACAAACGCATGGATACGCTCTCAATAGCTCGTGATTATGATCTGTTAGCCTGTAACTTAGTAATGGAAATTGGTATTCAATGTTAAATTGATTTTACCGTCTGGTAGGAGGGTATTTGCATTTCAACAGCTGGAACGGTGAGGATTAAGGAAGGGGTTACATTGTACTTCATCACATTTGCGGTAGATCAACCGTATGTTCGAACGCAATTAAAGTTATAGCTGGACCTCATTTTTTTTCAAAACCTCAAGTAATTTTACAGTCATTACGTCGTACGGTCAAGTTTGAGGCTTTTTACCACAATTTTTACGAAACTTATAATTCGAAGAGTAATATGTATAGATCGGAATCAAATCCCACACGATAAGGTCACCTTTACTCCATCTTCCCTTCCTATCTCCACAAACCATCAGAAAGTGTCCGTCGGTCTACTTGCGGTAACATTGCAAACGATCGTTCAAGTAAAACAGTTCTCGTGTACCGTATCGAAAGCACTCGTGATTCGACTTAAATGTTGAAATAAACCGATCGGAAATCGAACCTAAATACGAGGATATTTATTGGATCATGCCACTTTGACTCGCTGAAGGAAATTCTGCGCACTATAGACACACTATACTTGCTAACTGTACGGTTTTCTACTCAACTGCGTTAAGTTAAAAGGGTCATGACTGTAGAAGTCAATGTATGCAAGTCTACAGTACTGCAGCGAGTAAATTAATTAACGTTTTTCCTACGTAATGCATAGGTCAGCTTCACTTAACGGGACTGGGTTTGTTAACATGACTTCTGCAAATTCCTCCATACTGAACTTCTGTCTGCCCAGTTGGCTGCAGCCTTGAAAGCTTCTTGGGAATTAGGTTAGGTTAAAAAATACACAAGGTTTTTGATGCATTTAAACACAGGTTTTTATGGCGTAGGTAGATAGTCTTTATATTCAATTACATATAATATGAAGATTTTTAGAATGGTTACTCATGTAGACGAGTCCATGTTTTTCTAGATAAAACTAATGTTACTTATGTTTTAGTAACATTTAAGAAACCGCAAATGTAAACATACTACATGCTTATTGAAGAAATATTATTACGTATATAACAATAAAACAAAGCGAAATATTACCTACAATTCTCTATAAATGACATAGCAAAAGTTAAGTAGATACATTATCAGGGCGAGATCGTTGCGAATAAGCAATAATGGATGATGACTGGTCGTATCCGAGGTTTCAAGTGTCATATTACCAACGTTAACTTTATTCCCGTGACGGCCGATCTAGCCTTCAGATAGTCACGGTCGCAGGAAAGTAAAAAAGCGAACGAATGCGATTATAGGTATATTATATTCTCGTAATATATAGATAGCCTCGGGTTCAGTACTATTTGATACAATATGTTTCTGCTACGATTATTTATGATCTGAAAGCAGTCCATGTTTAAATTGGTTTTGTCAGCCTACCGGGCTGCACACTTAACAGTCGTTTAAGGAAAGTAAATGACTGTTTTGACCACAATTCGCTGAAGTACCTATATGGAACCCAAAAACCTTTTTTGTAATATCAAGTTAGCTGCGAGAACCAACTTTCGTAACGGGATGCTAACGGGATAACTGTGGCAGGATAATTTTATTGATTTTAAACGCATTTCAATAATCTTTAAGTGCATTCTTAATTAAGATGTGTCGATAACTAGTGCTTAAAGGGAATTGTAATAGTATTCAGCTATTATTGGTATCGTAATGGAATATAATAAGCGCTGAGAGCGTGAAGATCTGACTAAAAGATTTCGTGAAAGCAATTTTAGTATTTTAGCGTAAGTTATGGAATATCAGAAATATCAGATAATTTCTCGGTTGCATTTCCCGGCGTGTCGATAGAGTTCGTGATTACACACCCCTCGGTAAGTTGCCCATTTACAGAACGTATATTGCACACTGTTTATGAAACAAATAAATTTATGACTAACAAAACCTTGGCCAATCGATACAGCGTCAAGCATTAACCAAATTGTTATGGAAAATGGCTGGGGCAAGAGTTTTCTAAGCCGAAAAGCATGAACTTATAAGAAAATGAACAGTGATACAGATCAGACCAGCCAATGAAAACATTTGGCCTATTAAAATGTCTTACAAAACGTACATAGTCAAATATCAACAAGGTTTATGAGAACTGGAGTTCACAAAACACTTTTTTTTGGTAATGCTGTAAATTTTGTTTGTACACCTCATTTAAATTTGATCTAAACAAAACTAAGTAAGAACTTTTAGGTCAATATTGTTTTGTTTTCATGCTAAAAATAACAGTGTACTAAATTACCAAAATAAATTAAGTTCTACCGTTACCTTACTACCTCAAGAGTTCAGTAAGTAAATAAGATTTTAAGTTAATACGTTATGTTTAGGGTTTCGTAAGTATAAGAACAAACGCATAGTATTGTTGGTCTCTTTTAAGATGGTTCATTTATCCTTTACAACAAAACTTACCTGCTAGTTTTCTGGACGAACATATTTTCGAAGGAAAAATGTTTATTTTTATTCTCTGTGTTTGACACTAAGTATATTATATTCCTAGTTGGATACTCAATGGCACGATATTCACTAAATTTTATTATCGAATGGTCAAAGCTTACTCTACTTTCACACATTTTTTTAAATGTAGGTAATGAGAAAATTTAAACGGTAGAGAGCTCTGAGGGCACTCGACTGTTCGCTCTTGGCTATCTTTTTTGCCTATGACCGCTAATGGGTTTAACAGATTTTAATATTTAGTAAGTAATTAGTAATGTGGATTCGCGACTCGGCACGACAGACATTAAGACAGGTCCTGTCTACTGTATCGAGGTTAAGGAGGTATTTATCCGTATTTTATAGACCTTAAAACAATTAATTAACCTCTTAATCTGATTTAGAGCTTGTTACGAACATGACTTGGATTTTTGAATGTACTTATACGTTGTTGTTTTCTTGTCATAGGTACTCATTAAGGAAAGTTTTTTGTTTGTTTGATCATGTCAAGATTAACACATCGCTGTTCTTGTGATTAAGTATGTTTTCAACACGACTTTGTGTATAACAGTGCTGTAAACAGAATGTCTCAAAGCAATTGGTGAGTGGCGGAATATTAATTTTTTAATTCTTAATTACTTTTGCGAGACCAATACATCTTTTGATCGATAAATGTTACAAATAATAGAGTCACATTTATTTGTTTTTAATTTTTATATTTACATCTGATAAGCCTGTTGATTCGCAAACATTAATTACTGAACGTCAAGGTGCATTGGAGGTGCTTTTAATATTTTTACTAACAATAAAAATTAAGTGTGTACATTATTAAACCATGTACTTACCTATATTGTTTATACTTACATTATCTCATATACTAGATACACGATCTACCCCAACGAATAATTTTCAAGACAAAAGCTATAATTAAAAGCTTGTAGTGTACAAAGAAATCAGAGATGCTCTGAAGCCGTATTATATTTATGCACCAGAACCTGATACAGTAAATAAATATTTCACTAACTCGAATTGCATTCTAAGAAGTGATCTGAGCTCGTTCGTATCGTAGCATGAGTTACAGTGGCGTCAGCTACTAACGTGTAGCTTTGTTTATCGCTTTTGTGTTCCTCCTTGAGCACTTGGGTATTGAGTAACGAGAAATAATCGCATGACTAATTGAAATCATACACAGTAGTAATACGTCACGTTATCCACGCGGCTGTTCTAACTTGCACGCACTCAAATCATAATAAAAATACGGATTTGTTCCAACCGCTCAATATACATCACTGCTGTACCAAACAAATTGGTTCATATTTGTCATGTTTATTTGATTTGTTTGATGCTGCGGGAATTGGCAAATATTTCTTGGTTGTAAACAGATTAACGAGCAAGACAGTTATGACTCGTATTTACTTTACGTGGAAAAGATTGATTGCAGCTTTTAATTAAAAGGCTATCGCCCTTTATTCTTAGAGCCCAGCTGTGTGTGTTTCTTATCTCCAAGTGACGTCGTGAGTCTTTTTATAGTCGGCATTTTTTAACACACGTACAATTATGAATTGGTGAAACTACCACAGCGGCTGCGTCTCACATTTAGCATACAGGATCTTGTTGTATTTTCACAGTATACCGTATAAAAGCAAGTACCGAATAGCGAGATGGTTTTGTAGAGATCAGTGTCGAAACACAAAGTGTCATTTGGAGAGCACATTGATATCATAGGATCGTTGTAGATCCGAATTGTAATACTTACTTTTATTATTATTTATTTAATCAGTTCCACAAATTTAGTTTATAAAGTTTCTGCTACCTAGCTTAAATGTATTGATTTTCGTAGGACTCGCCTTTTACGTAGAAGACTGACGACCTGAGACCGGAATCATAAAGCTAAGCAACTGGATTTCTTTAAAGCCATTTAAGAAAATAACACTACAATAGAACTATTGGCTATTTCTGCTTTCTCTCTGGTGTTTCTCTAAGTACGTATACTGCCATATGAGGTAACAGCAGTTAACGCGATATGACGCAGTGGTGCGAAGCCTGCTAGAGGGCGTGTTTGTCGATAGGGCCGCTGCGCCGGCGCCGCACCGCTGTATTTATGGCGTTGCTTTGCTCACGCGCACCATGTAATGTGGTTGCTGATTAACTTTATCTGTAGGCAAAAGAAAAATAGGTGCGTACATTTTCAAATGCTTTAATATATAAAGGCAAGTTGAAATGTAAATTTTCTATCATCGTTTAGCTTTGCAGACATAATCAACAGTCACGGTACCTACTTTGCAGAAAACATTGTGGAGAAAGGATGTTCTTTACTATTTCTAACAATGAATTTACTGAAGAATAGAATCAGAGTTCTGGACTTCAGCAACAATGATCTTTGCAGGCATTGACTGATATGGTTATACGGATTTCATGAAACAAACTTAATTCAAAAATTGTGCTACACAGAGCGTTGTAGAAAATAGTAATTTAAAGAAGAGGTTTTTGGATGATATAAATATTTGAGAATCGATTAGAACACACACAACAAGTTAAGCATAAAATGATAAATGTCGTAAATAGTTGAATGGAGAACAAAGACATTGGCTATAAGCGAAGCGGATCTTAAACACATTCCAGAAAATCCGTGCAATGACGACAAAGATTTAGTTGACTACTTGCTCTTTACCTAAAGGGTTAAGTAAAAGGAGAAATCAACTTTCTCGAAGTAAATAAAAGAGCGAGTTATTTGCGAATCAGAGACATTGACAATAAAAAATTATTGACCTTTCGAAAGGCACGAGACGATAAAACAATGAGCAATCGATAGCCTTTTTGTTATACTTCAATATCTTCACAGATCCGTGTAGGTATCATTACACGGGAGCTTAAATTAACAAGAGAATTCGTTTTAACGTAAACATGTCATGTTCGTTTTATTTATAAGCCGCATTCGAACTCTATCTAGTTAAAAAATATAATGAATTAAAAAACAATACAACGAGATTAAAGAAAGAGTACCTACCTGAGTAGCATAAAACCTTTTTAGCATACCAGTCTATGACGGTTCAACAGCGGAGCAAAAGCTTCTTCTTTTACTGAGAAGAAAAGAGCAACAAGCATTAATCACCATAATTACACATTATGGTAAATATTTGTCCGATGAATAATTATACAGGTGTCTATACATTTATATCTCTAAAATTATATTTTAATTTTTTTATAGCCACAATACTGGCGCAGAGCCAAAATATTTTGCATGAATTGTTCGGTTTGAATTTGCAATAACTGTAAGATTTTCTAGGAATGTACGAAGGTTTCATTGGAGCTGCTATTTGTACTCAACATGCTCCACATAACTTGGTTATTACTAGGTTAATTATACTGTCTGCATGCGAGCGATCTCATCTTAATTATACATAGAAAAATGATGTTACCTACACCAAACTGGATAACTTAATCTATTAATCTGGAGCCTATAAATATTGACGTCGACTAGACTAAAAATACGAACGTCGATTTAACATCATGTTATTAGCAGAATGTATATCATAGCGTTTGTATTCTCTGAAGTGATGAATAGAGTAGAGCTACTGGATTTCCACTTTTTATAAAAGCTGAACTAGCGAGTATAGAGTAGCGCGGATTTAGGCCCTTAAATTATGTCGCTACTTAAATCTATGATAATTAGTATGTATATTGATATTGCCTATTTCGCGATCTCTGATATACATTCCTTATTCTAAATTAACGGATTTCTAGAGAAAGTTTATTATCCCATAAAATACCATTAAAATTCGTTTCACTTACTAAATGTTTAAAAACGATTAAACCACTAGACCGACGAGGCAGTGATAATTACTTAACGGAAAAACCCAATAACACCTTGCCCGACCCGGGACTCAAACCCAGGACCTCGTGTTCAGCTGTCATATTTATCGACCAATAGACCATGTACAAACATTGTTCATACATGTTATATTTGTGTAATGAGCCCTTAATAATAATGATGTTACATTCCTCAATACATAATTATTTATTTGTAAACATGTTTTCGCAAGAGAAAAATATACAGTGACAAAATAAATCGAGTGTGTAAATCCCCTACCTGTGTATTGACACTATCAGTTGGGTCCATCAGTCGAGCGCGTGTGTAAAATGTATCGTTTGTTTCAACGTGTAAGGTGTCTGGGTACCTTAGTTGGGGACGTCCGGCAGTTCGCGTGAAATCCTCGCATTATTTCGCGCATCTCCAGACACTTGTAGGTCTTCTTAAGGATGTTCTGGAATGTCACCTGTCATATGGAGAAGTAGTGATTGCGTGTTAGGATTTTTTATGATTTGGTTCTGGCAAATCCTGCAGCTGTATATAAAAGGAAAGCGGGACTAAACGTAGCCTGATTAAAAGTAGATGGTTTTTCATAACGTGTTGGTGCTTATTCATGCAGGTTTCTGGTAGGGTTATTTCTATTAACGGCCTGATTGTACGCTTTAGAATTTAGTGGATCATTATTATGGTGTATTCCACACATGGAATATTCATAACATGCCTGTTAATCTCTATAATATCGGAGGTTAATTTAATATCAATGAATGGCAAAAAATACTAAAATAAACTATACCTAATTAGGCGGACAGAAACTGAACAATGTGAAATCATAACAACTGTAGGTAAGATTTTCCATAATTCAATAACGGTTTATGATGCAAGACTCTTTGACGTCGTTCTTTGGAGAAATTTACGTAAACGATGAAACAAATATTTCTTCAAAGTGACGTTATTAGGTTGGTTTTCCCGATAATGGAGCCATAAGGATGATTATAACACAAACAATCGTCTAGATGACGAAAATGGTGACGACACATATTTCCGAACAAAAATAAGATCAAATCGATTAGGTACCTTAGATCAGTCGTCAAAACAAGGCCAAGATCCACCCTAAATAGGTAATCTATTCGATAGATGGATTAAGATAGTCTCGTTATATTTGATAACAGTACTTTACATAAAAATCGTATTGAATATTAACAATTGGGTGATATCATACAACATAGATATATACATATATACTTGGATTGAATAAAGTACAAAAAATAAATTTTACTTCGTCATTTAATAATTATTTTCTTAAAAAACTCCGATATCGTCCAAGACCGAGAGACGAGACAAAGTATACCAAGTAAAATATACAGCCTATTCCTACGAATAATACGATTGTAATGACACGTAATTAAATAATCATGTAGATCTCGTCAGTTAATCGATATGTCAAGGTTCGTCTATATCATTGTATCAAGACAAACGCGATTTTCATGAACTTCGATCCAGCCAAGAAGTTTTTCAATATTCTAAAAAGAAAACTGAAATACATGATAATGCCGATAATAATAAATTAATTCGGTCCGTAACTGTGCAACGTTAAAATATTCCATTAGGTATTAAAAAACATTTTAGATTTTTGGACTGAAAAACTTTATTGATCGAAGCTAAAAAAGCATGTCGAAATTAATTTAAATAACTCCAATTATTTGTTTAACAAACCGGTTTCTTTGCATGATTGGCCACAGAAGCTAAATGTTTGCTAACTGTTATATAATAAAGAATTCGCATATATTGATATAATATTAATTTTGCCATACTTTATACGGAATTGAGGTTAAAATTAAGTGTTACACATACCAATGTATTTTTAAATGCCATTTTGACAAAATACTGACATTACTCGGGTTATAAAATTATTTAAGAACAATAATAATCGTCATTATAAATTCTATAAACAGAAAAATAATTAAGGGCCGTTACTATAATCACACGGTCGAACTGCGAAATCGGTAATATTTTCTTTTTGGAGTTACTTTAATGTATTTTGAAATTATACCTATCCAAAAATAATTTCTTGTAACTCTTTTTGAGCCCACAATTACTTATTTAACAGTTTTACTGAGAAACCTGTCCGATCAGATTAGTGAAAATGGTGATAACTACACCTCGAAGATATTAATGGTTAAAATCTGCGGAACCATCAATTATATCGAATGTTTGTTCTTAACGGGTAATTTGCATAATTCAGTCCATGTACCTGATGGGCTGATGGAGATAAATGCACGTGCGATGACCCGACCACGGGCAAAAAACTTGACAGTAGAAATTAGGCCAAGCCTGTCACAAAAAACTTCCCACTTTTCGTTATGGAAGCTGTAATTGGAAGATAATTAATATAAATGCAAAAGGTTAGCTTTTAAAGTGGTTTTTAGGGTAAATCCATTACTTGATCAAAGTATTTTGTAACCTTTATAATTAAAGGTACAAGTTTTTAATTTGTTTGACGAGTGAAACTAAGTTAGTTTTAAATGAAAAAAATCGAGAAACACTTCGAATTAATGAAATCACTCGTTTATTCAAGGGGAAGTCAAACTGAAAAAAAAACGACGTTTGAATACGCTATTCCAGATTTAGATTCTTTATAATATGTAAAAAATGCAGATTCTATCAAAAGAGTTCCGTTTATATAGTTCGTGCGTGACTCAAGAGGCATGACTAAAACACCTAAATACTTTAACATGTCGGCGTCAGTGTTACCTCGTTGGTCGACTAGAGGATAGCACGACCGCGAATCTCGAGGTCTCAGATTAGATTTCCAAGGTGTTCAGGGCATGTTCGTTATCGATATACAAGATGATAAAACTCAGAGGCTACCACAAATCGCAGAGTTAGTTAGGAAGTTAAAATGAGACGATGAAACCAATCGTGTTGGTCTAGCACTTTAAAGCGATTGCTGAAGAGCAGGTCAATAGACTTAGAAATTGCTTTCAAACGATTCTTAGGTTAGTCAAATGCTTCGTACTGGTCTAAGCTTTTGAGTGTACATCCAAATTTATAAGGTAATACTATTTTCGTTCTGGACACCTTAAATAGGCATTAAATTTCATATGCGTTCTTGTCGTTCACTTTATTTATTTATAATTCACTTTAATATGTCACTACAGAAATTCTAAATTAAGGTTGGATGAAAACTTCCAATATAGGTACAACGAACGAGTTTATGGGTCTAACTATATCTACCAATGAATCGAATCTAATTAAGTATCAAGTGCTTAATTCATCAGCTATTCAACTTAGTTAACTTTATTGTATCATAACTGCTAACTCGATGCAATTCCAATCAAGTAAATAACTGATTAGAACGCGTCGTTAATTTATTCATGAGATTTAATAAAAGCTAAAATTATTACGATTCGATTTCGTTGAGAAATGTCCACATTCCTTCGTAACGTGAAATTTCTTTGGAAAGTTGCATAATCTAGTCGCAAACACGTTCTGCTTTTATAACTATATTTATTAAAGGAGGCCTGTTTATACGTTAAACATGTCACCCTATAATAAAAACATAAACATGATTAACATAGTCATAAACTTATATGAGTGTTCAGGCTATGACCAACTGTGTCTGAGAAATGCTACAACCATCACGTGTACCATGTGTTTTTTAAAGTCTTCAACATTGGCATACAGTTCACAAATTAGCGTTTTTAAATTGCAATTAAATGATGCAATCTCGAGAATAAGTAACGGTACAACAATGTTTAGATCTTACATAAATAAAAGTGACGTTCGGACCCTCCAAGAATTAGTTGCTATCGAATCTTTCATTCACTAACCGACCTGATAACGATATTTTTTATCGTGAATGCGTGGCTGCATATAGGGAGGCCAGTATTCAAAGAACGCTTAAAGGTTGATTAAATATGATGCACTCGATAAAAACTCGTTCGTGTACGACGGAAATTAGTTTCGATCTTGTTTTTCGTGTTTTATTTTACACCGCGATTAAGATCGGGTGGCTTCCGAATAAAATCCCCGTTGCTCGGGTAACAGGATCCGCTGCTGGTACTCCTCAGTCACCCCGTCGCGATGGATGAGCACAATCGTATTGTTAGTGTAGTCGGGAGACCGCGTATTGTCATAAATACTAATAGGCAGTAATAAAAGTTGTGACAATGATGCACATAAAAAAGGATTATTTATAGTTTAAACAAAAAATAAGTATACGGTTTAATATACAACATTTCAAAAAACTTATACTCATTTTGATAGAGATTCAAAAATACAATAAGGTTTACTCGATTGCGAGCTGACTTACTTCGTATATTTTCAAAATAGTATTTCAGTTACAAATAAATTGTTTCGAGAATATGTTAATTTCTAGTGAACTAACTGTTTATTTTGATATGCTTCGCTTGAAAAAGCTTTTAACTGGTAACACGATATAAATTCTTCATGAACTGTAAAGACTATGTAGGACAAAGCATATAAGTGAAGCTAAGAGGAATCGAATAACTTCTAAGAACGATTAATTTTAAAGGTATAAATATTTCAGGGGAAGATTATTTACTGAATTGGCAACATTTCAATACGCGAGACGCGACACGGTGTCTGCGTGCTACTTATTGTATTCTATATCAAATATACCTGTTTCTTAATGTATCCACTTTATTAAAATAATGAAATTAATATATTTATGACCGCCAGCCTCGTGATCGTAAACGCGACTCGTAGCATGAGGTCGTATGTTCGCGTTGTTTTATGGTAATAGGTGTTAATGTTAGGAAGCTTTTAGCATAAGTTCAAAAAGTCTAAATGAATAATACTTGAGAAGAAGTAGACGTACATACCAGTACACTTCGGCCAACCCAAGGGAATATAGACGTTAATATAACCATAAGTTCAAAGGTACTTAGTCATCTTATCTTACCTTATATGTATAAATAATTAAGTAATATGATATGCATACATTCGTACTAAATCGTGAAATTCTTCATCGCTTTTAACTTTTACATTTTATTCACAAGCCCTTTCTCCACATTAATAAAATTACGCAATTTATGTGTGTCTGATACAATGCCGGAAAGCTTAAGTAAACAGAACAGTAATTGCAATCGCTACAGACAGTGTGAAATTGCAAAGTAATCTTAATGAGTTTATTAATTACACTTGCATCCTCCTTTTGCGCGTAATATAAGCACTGGCTTAAGCAAGCCGGTGTGTATAATGTGCGCAAAAAGAGGAGTTTAACCTGCTTAGGTTTAAAACTCTCGTTAGCTTCGGAAAATCTTCAGGAAAAATAACTTAAAACAAACTAAATACATTCGCTAGTGGAGTATCAATTCAGTCAAAGACTGATTTAGTTCTGGAATAATAAATACCAATACAATTATGGCGCCTTGGTTTTTCTAAAACGGTATGTAGAGGAGTTTTTCCGTCAGTCCTAATTTTTTTCTTAACATTAATACGTCACAAAATGTGGGACAGGAGTATACCAATTATTATTTATAGCGTACGAATAATAATTAGTCACTCATTGTTTTAAAATAAGAAAGTACGTGACAAAGACGAAATTGCAGTAGTAAATGTCTTAATTTGGACCACAGAACTTCAGGAAATTTCGTATTATGCATTTCTCAAATTAACTTCATGATTTTCGGCTTCAGCAGCAGCTGTTACTGTTTAAATTACATTTTCAATTCACAGTGTAGTAATATGCTAATAATAATCGTCTCTATCATTTCTGGATCTTGATAAACCGTGGGCGTCGATGAATCATATTTGATAAGAGTTACTTTTCTTTTGTAGGGCATTCTGATAACAAGGCACAATTTTATTTTGTGTATGGAAACAAATATGGAGTGTATTTTTACGTGAATAAAAAGTGACTTAAATTAGTCATCAGTGGGCGTCAAAAATGGCAATAGACTACCTATTTAGGAGACATTTCTCTATGAAGATAATATTGTCCTTTCAAGGATAACTTGCGCGATTGTACCTTCACATACAATTTTGTATAGCATGCATAAAGCAGCAGACCGGGCTCTGTGGCGTACATTGGGAGAGGCCTATGTCCAGCAGTGGACTGCAACGGGCTGATGATGACGATGATGATGATGATGCATAATGTAGGAGTAGGTACACGGTATGTTTCGAAATTCACATGTGTAGTTGCATCTATAATTTAAAGTTGCTTGTTATAATGTTATTTTGAATCATCTGTTTGGTTTGCGTTCTAATAATGTAGTTATGCATCTCAGAAATAGCTTTTTGTTTTGGGATTTAAAATAAGATTAAGCGTACTTTAATATTTGTTTGTACATTGTAGCATTATTTAGTATCTAACATATTTAGGGAAATATCTTTAAAGCCTACTAACTAGTCTGTAACTTCAAGTGTTTTTGACATAGATATGTCACAAAAATTATATTAACTTATGACATTATTCGAGAATTCACAAGGACCACATTTTAAAGGTTTTATTTGTAATCTTTTATCCTAGACTTTTCAACCTCTAGTAATACTTAAAACACATCACATTATGTTAGTGGCCATTATTTGTGAGTGCTATTATAAGGCTCAAACCGCAAAGAAGTCTTACAATATCCTCGCATCGTCTGCCTCGCATCTCAGCTTACATTTTTATTTTGACGCCCTTAAGCTTAAGTCTTGTCGGTAAAGCTAAACCGGCCAGAGAGATTCAAGTTTCGTTTGAAATTCTGTGGCGATTTTTCTACATGGCTTTTGATGTTTTCTGGTCGTGAATTGGTTGGTAGTTATAGAATGTGAAGCTGAGTTTGTTTTAATGTTATATTATATTATCATTGGCCTACGTCAACAACTTGCAGTTTTACAAAAAATCAAATGATGATGATAAAGACAAGCAATTATTGATTTAAATGAAAATAATAAGGTTGATAACTGTCTCATTGTAAAGCAAGTGCAACTTCGCATTATTATATATCACAGAGGGCGAATTATTTGATTGACCACTAAGAATAGATTTATGTTAACGACGCTGTAATTATAATTTTCAATACAAACACATGTCAATGATTAGCTACAGACGTCCATTTCATTTTATAACGCTTTTTAAATTCTTTTGTATTTTCTATTCAGTAAATGTGAAATACCTCTCTCTACTACACAAATGCACCGTGTTTTGTCGCCATATCTTTTTATGTTTTGGTAGCTATTCAGTCAAACGACAGTCAGTCTATTTCTCTAACTAAGAACACACGACATTAGGAGCACGCCAACAAAGAGCTTGTTAAAATTCTTCTATATGACCGGGACCGTTAGGGCGCCCTATTAAAACAAAACAAAACTATTGAATGCATTAAAGTTGAGTCTTCCCATCTTAACGATTTGCAACTATAGTCTTTTAATAAAAACGAAACGTGAAACAGTTCTTAAGTTTATAAATGCATAAAGTACTAATCATCTTGCAAATATTAAGCTGTTAGTTAACCATGGATGATACCTTACAGGTGCTCTGTTTGATAGTGAATATTTCCGCTAATAGTACAGTCGATAAATTTAATAATGCGCTTTGTCTACATATTACCTCACCAACATACTTTGAAAATAAATGCTTTATTTTTAAAACATTTAAAAAGTGAGATCTTAAAATTTTTTAGACCTACAAACTAAAGAGATTCATCTCTAGGTAGAAACCATTAAATGATCTGTCAAAAGAGAAAATGCCATGTTTGTCTAGCGCACTGCTCTTAGGTAGCTCGCTGTGCTTATTATTTTTTCTTGGTCTTACAAGACACATTCATTACAATTGATGTAGGTGAGGTGGTTCAAATAAAATCTAATATTTTCGAAAACGGTCGATTATTTTTAATGGCCTTACAGTCGAGAGGATAGAGGAAAAATAGTGGCTAATTGATGTGGACATGACTTTAGTCGTCGAGTGTACATTATATCATATCACATGTCGGCGCGTATTGGCTGTTGGCATACATTCCACGGATTAAGCGCACATTCTGCTCTCCTAACCGTAATATAGTACCGCCACAAACACACTGCGTTTCTTGTGCCCAACAAATTGGCGACTTCTGGATTACTGTCCGTTTCTGTCAAACATTTCACTTAAGGCCATTAAACGCTTGTCAATTTTTTGTCCAAACTTCGACTTTAGTATAGGATCTCGTGATTGAAATAGCACACAAAAAATATTGCAGACAATCATCATTAGCCCAATTACTCTAACAGTTGCTATCTTGTATAAACTTTCGATTCGCCTGCAATAGGTGAAGCACGCTACATTCGTATATTTTTAATTTCTGGGTCTAGTGTCTGGGATCGAAATGGTTGGTCAAATCTCAATTACACATATTGTGTCCGATCTTAACATCAGATGAACATGCAACAGCATGTTGCATTACAATAAAATAATTACCGTTCTTGTTCTGTAAGCTCAATATTGACGTTTTGAGTTCATATCACAGTCTGAGGAGTAGGAAAGTAATGATTTTGCTAGATACTCTTAAATAATTACTAAGCAATGCATCGTTTTTTGCAATAAAAAACGCAGTCAAAGACAAATGAGTTTATATTCAAATGTCTCTCACTCCTCACTAATAGACGTGCCTGAATGCGCCTTGCGCCAATTTCGTTGGACGGCAGTCGCTCGCAAGCAGGTGCGTTGTGCGCGCGTGCGTCCGCCATCTTTGAACAACAGCTGATATATCTACCAACGCGATCTTATAAATCGAAAATTTTGAATATTCAACGAGTACGATTTGTAGCAGATAGATTTTAGATGCACATACATTAACATTAAGTGCAGTGACTTTATAAACGGACTAATGAAGATGACAGTTAATCGAATAAGAGTTGTGGTGCTGGGGAGCCCGCGCTGCGGCAAGTCCGGTAAGAATAGCCTTTGGAAAACATTCAATAGTTATTAGCAAGTGATTTATGCGATTGGAATGCTTAGCTTTCCGGTGAAAGATTATTAAAGACTTGCGTTAAAGTCAGCTTAAACGACTTGTCGATAAGTAATAAATATGTTTTTTACTCATAGACGAGCGCCGAAATCAATTAATGCTTACTAATAGTACGAGAAAAGTTTTACTTTTATTTGAATGCCCTGAGGTTGTTATTAGGATTATTAAATTAATTATGGTGCATGGTTTAGATTAGTTATAAACAGATTTGAATCATCAATGCCTGTTTGTGCCGACTGGTTTTGTTGTGCTCCTTAATTGCTTTAGGATGCTTTTATAATATTACGACACCAATCAGAACCGGTGAAATTAGTATTATGTAAGTATTTTTATTAGAAAATATACCTTGATATATAAGGGCGTTCGAATTATGTGTATTTGCAAAATTATATAAAACTTTCTAGTTTTGACACCGTAACAACAGTAATAGTTATAAAATACATGAGTTGACATGTGGGTGGCAACTTTCGCAAGTCCCTTAACAAGTTAAGTTTGAAGCTAGTGTTAACCGGCTTTATTTGTCTGGTGTTGAGACGTTTCTCAGGTAAATTTGTATTTCTTTTTCTTTGTTCCTGACTTTGTATATATTTGATAGAGACCTTTTTTTTGTTTCGGGAAGAAACTATAAAGAAGACCAGACCTCGCGACGTATCGCGATAGAAACCACTTCGGAGGTCACTATCTGCATCAGAAGTCACGGGATCTCTTAAGATTTGGTAGAGTCCTATCTCTAGGTGGGGATAAATCTCTACTAAACCATGTCAGCAGGCTTTTTACCTTGGCGGGTAACTGAGAATGTTGCTTTAGGTTAACAAACACGAATGCTTACGATGAATGTATTTTACCATGATGCCATAGGTTGAATAAACCTTGCAAGCTAATGACTCCACGCAACTGTGGGTTTGTTTTAAACTTTAGATAGTCCATGGAAATAGTGATGTCTTGCCATGCATTTGGCAATACCTGCTTGTCAATTTTTACTTATGGCACATTCTACTTATGTGATAAAAGGTATG
This sequence comes from Abrostola tripartita, assembly GCA_905340225.1. Classification (NCBI taxonomy): domain Eukaryota; kingdom Metazoa; phylum Arthropoda; class Insecta; order Lepidoptera; family Noctuidae; genus Abrostola; species Abrostola tripartita. The sequence continues at coordinate 8,500,367 of HG996494.1, forward strand.
CAAAAGTAACATAACGACAGCCTAAGCATTAGGCTTATTCATGATGTTATTACTTACTGATATTGCTGCTTCCGCGTAGGTTCATTAGGCATGTTTATCATTTTTACATGCTTTTGACCTTTTTCAAGGCCACCAAGTAAGATTAAGTTCTAGTAAGACATCGGAGACCCAGTGTATCCTATTACATTCGCAGTACTAATCCCTATTACGTAGTACTCAAGAGGCATCGTCATGATCATGTCAATAACAGAATAGGTACCTAGTACTGTTTATTTGATGAGTATCCTTGTTATTATTATAATGTTATCGCTGTTTACACTTGGATCAGTTCCATGGAATCGGGCACTAGGCTGTTGACATAGTATGCGCACCAGTTATCATCGCAACAATACTAACTAGTACTACTGATAAGTGGAAGTTACTGGGAGTTGCACCTGAAACGTACCTAACGTAACAAGTAATTGCAAAATAGGTTGTAATAGGTTTTGTTTCGTAAAAGTCTTACTGTTTAATGTTACTTAGGTATATTATAATTATGTTACTTGTATTATTTATCGTTTATTTTTATCTATGTATTTAATTTTGGAATTATGCGAGGACGTTCATTATAAATGGGTTACGATACTAGCATGGGCTAATACTAAGCGTTAGTGCTACGGATTACGTAATTTTGGTATATATTCATTTTTGGAGAACTTGTGCTTATGAAGCATTGGAGAACGTTTATATATGACGCCAGGTTGCAATACTGGTTTCTGTATAATACGTAAATACATATTTTAATCTGTGCAACCGCACCGTAGCTTCATTTGAAATCCAAACGTTTAGAATGTTTTATTTAACAATACCTAACCAGATACCCTCAAAATGTTATCGTTACTAGTGGCAGCAGTCCAAAGCCACATATCACTGACCTGTACCCACGGCTACTGCGTTGTTAGAGGTCATCGACGTATTAGTCAAGCAGACTTATTTGAATCTCCAACTTTCGTCTCGACTATGAGATATAAAATAAAAATAACTGTGATCATGGAAAAAACCTTAGATTTTCAGCAGATTGATAACGAAATTTGTGCAGGGTTCGCCGCGCCACCTTAGGCTGTGTTAACCCGTTAAATGCCACATGCTCACCAGTGGCAGTGAACACAAGATTTACCTATTGAGTCTGATGCGTGATAGTCAATGCCATAAGAAATACTCTCGTCTTTATTTAATCAGAAAGAATATTTTGTGCAGCAAATTTTGATCATCAAAGACGCTCTTAAAAGTATGATTTAACACGCATCGCAAATAACATATTGTTATATCTAATGTTAGCTCATAATTAGGTATTTGTACGGATAATATGTTATGAGTGTTGTTCATACGGCTTCATGGCCCTGACGCGTGATCCAGGGTCATGAACAATGCACCTAGTCACTGCTGGCATCGTAAAAAGAGTTTCGTCTCGCCGAGTCAATAAATGAAACCTGTAGTACTAAACCACTATTGTCTGCGCAATTGGCCCATTCAAAATCCCGGTTCCTCGTCGTGTCAAAACGAATTGGATTTCATCGGTAGAAACTACATCAATTGCCTTTTGTTTTTTATATTAACAATGCAATAGGAATCATTTACTGTTGCGTATAGCCCCCCCTATAAGCCATATTTGAAAGAAAAGTAGACCTATTTTAACGCATGCTGTCTCTTGTCATGATATTTTATTTTAGGTGGTCAAAACGCACTTCGATTGCCCTTTGTTTTGTTTTGAAATTGTGTGTACCACGATAGTGACAGAAATCGTCGAACAACGAGGTCGTTTGGCACTGCCTGTTATGTACTGTATGCATATGAAAGTATCCTGCATATAAAAGCAAATATGACTACGATGAAGAGATAAAGATCAATTAATTTTATTTTATTATCTTATTTTCACGAATGTACTCTGAGTTCGATCAACTTGCTTCGGTATTTTGAAATGCATTTCAGGCAGATTAAATATAGTAAGGATAAGCTAAGCATAATCAATACTTTTTAGTAAAAACTGTGATACTTAAAATGTTATTAGCCCTAGGTTATGAAGTTCGACGCTTCGAAGAATATTAGCTATGATTAATCGGACCCATGGGGGCATGGGCGGGGGCCCATCTTGTTAACTCTATTTCGCGAAAGATTAATAGCATGTTATAACTGTTAAAATGTCTTTATTCCGTCCCTATATTTAAAAATAACTTAGCGCTCGGCAGTGTCAGTCATACTTCTAAGGGATTTGTTGTCTATCAACTGTGTTCTCTAAAATGTTCACTATTCGCAACAAAAATATTTCTTTCGCTTACGATTTTGGTTAGAAATAACTTTTTGTTTATATAGTTAAACTCTACCTTGCATGACTTGACACGCATTAAACCGGTTGTTTAAGAATATCGATTTAAACATAGGTACTACATATGTCACATACATGAAGCGTGGGACGTTCAGTTCAGCAATGTCTCAATGTTATTAGGAAATTGCAGGGATTACGTAGCTGCGATAAGCGCGGGGCCGAAGACAAAACGTCAAAGAATGACCTATTTTTAGTATACAGTATAAAAGCTGGTTCAATCAGTCGAATGATGTAGGTACCTACTTACTTATGGACTAATAGGTACTATTTGAAAATTGAAGAAATATAAAAAGCACGATCGCGACTTAAAACAACACCTAACTTGCGTCGAACCTTGGCTACGATCTTTTAGCTGAGCTACGGTGACGTTGCTGGCACCCATCAAATTTCAAAACCCCTCCTCATCGTCTTAAGGAAGACGATCTTCGTACCTTAACAAAAGAGAACTTAGAATAGTATTAATTAGACTGCAAACTTATAATTCACAAGAAGGCATGAGTTTCGATAGTATCTAGTGGTTTACGAGACAGATAATACGTTAGGCATTTGTTACTTATTACTTTGTAATGTACCTTAAAGCTAGGTTCCTACCGACAAATATAACTCATAGTAAATGACTATCTTAAGTAACTTATAGTTAATCAAACGTGTGGTGGCACAGGGGTTAAGTTTCTCGTAACAGTCGTAACACACCTGCAACACACACATGTCATGTTGGATTTGTTAACCTGTATACAGCTAAACCGCTGTATACAGGTAACATATTATACTATATTATTAGTGAATTTATGATTCAATCAGTTACGTATAGTTATTTAATTCTTGGTAGCAGCACACGGCACGGGTTTGAATTTGTGTCCAGTTAATAGGAATAGGCCCCTTATTACACGGGCCGCCCTTCGGAGAGAGGCTTGATATTATGTGAATATTATATATATTTAATATACTGCTTACGCAGAAATCTTTCACCAAATAGTTGAAATTATCTAAAGCAAGCTAAAACAGGTGCTCAGTTTTGAATGTAGACTCTACAACCTCTACATGATATAATATTATTAAATTCTTACATTGTACATACAAAGTTGTTATTTATTACTGTTTGGTTGCAGAAAATATGTTTGTTTCTTTGTTGGAAATCTTATTTATGTTCATCTTGCTTTACATTGATTACAATGTCGACACAACCAGCCAAAACGCTTGTGTATTGTAAACTCATCTGTATTATGCGTATTCATGTATCAGCTACAATTATGAAAATTATAAAAAGATGCATTGGCGTGGAAATAATCCTTATATTGCAAAAGGAACACACACAGATTTTGATTGACTTATGTTGATATATTGGTACTTGTACATGATAAGTTACGTCACTAAGTCCGCTTTTGTACATATATTTTTATTCATGTGCATGAAGAATAAATAAATACGTAGATAGCATGAATTATTATTGACCCAGAGGCAGGTTACTACAGGTTACGTATGATCCTCGGAAAAACATGCAGTATAATTTTCCTCGTAGATTTGTGCAAGGCTTCGTATAAGTATTATCTTGATTCAATAGATATAAAAAGGTTAAACAAGTCTCAAAGGTAGTTACCGACGTTTTATAAAAAAAATATAGTATATTGTGTAGTATTATGAATTTTTAAAATTGTCTCTATCTTAGAAAAATACAATAAACATTTTTGCCTGCAGCTTTCATTTATGAAGTCACATCATCAAGTTATCAAGTGAACTTAGAAATTGGTATTGCTACTGTGGTCATTCTATGGGTAGACGACCTCGAAATTATGTACGATTGCTGTCTCCGTGGGCGATAAGCCACTAACTTATCTTTATGTTATAATATACTGTAATGCAAAGTAGAGTCTATCAAAATATTAGTAATTTACAATACATTGGTAAGTACCAATTGCATAAGAGGCTGCATTTTATATAAGTACCTTTACTTGTAAGCGATTGCTATTAGCGATAAATTAACCATTTTACATAAGCTTTCATATTTTTTACCTTGAATCATACTTGAACGAAACACTATTAATATGTATTATTAAAAGTTGTACAGGTAATTGTTTATGTTTTTTTTTGTTAAAGAGGTAGGATTTATACAATACTTAACTTGTTTTATATTGGAGAATGATTTTAGCAAAGTGAGAATGAGCATATCTTTGTCTTTAGGGGGATGTTGTCGGGGGATATTAACTGATGGAACGTCATGAGACTTTAATGAGTAAATAAGATCTCTTGAAGTATGAAAATTCCTATGCATAATAAATAATACTAATTGAATGATGGTAGGTCCTGAACTACTCATACATACGTGATGATAATTATGATCTTATACCACCCACAATAAGCGCGGGGTTTATTCTTATTCTAGACGCGCTTACCTTATGTGTAACGATAAATAAGGTGTAATGTAAATAAACTGGGATGTTCTGCGATCCACCGCTAAACGTGCCGCACGTGAATTCTAGTTATACACGGTTGGTGCCTACTTATCTTCCTTTAATAGATATATTAAAAATCTTCAAACAATATATAACGCTTCGGAGAAAACCTCATTAATCGGCGGGTAAAAAAGGAAAATTGATGATTGATTGTACGAATTTCAAAGATTTCCTGCGTAAATAAAACCGTTAAGATATCAAACAATACAGCTTACCAGATTTAATATCGCCCACATATTAATACTTATGAACTATTTATAAAAACTTTTTGATGTCTCTTTCAACCATCAAAAACATGTTTACTTCGCTGTCAGATCAGACGAATGGCAGCCAAGATGTCACTGCGCATGACACGTGCTGTAATCGAGCTTTTCATTTTGTTCGGCCGGCAGCACAAAAGCAAATATTTGATGTGTTAAGTCAGTCATTAGTGCAATCACTCAGACTCCCCTTAAGTCTTAATTAATTAGTGTAGTATGTAATTAAATAATACTATAAATATAATGTACAAAGGTACCGGGAATTAAAGAATAATTAATTAATTAATAATCTGATGGTGATCATAATGTTTTATTGTGTTCGTATTTTGCTCTGTTATGGTTTACAGACTGTACTTTGTGTCTATTCGAACTGTGAATGACACTCGATCGAATGTAGGATGATGATATTTAATTACTAGTTGATCTTCAATGCAAGAATAATCACACAGATTTCGATAAATTACTTTCTATTGAGTATTCACTCTCTCTCTCTTAGCCAGTTTGTATTTCTCTCCTTAAAAGTATAATACACAATGTAAAATTATTATTACATACAGTATAACTTTAGAAAGGAAAAAAGCTGTTTATTGTAATTATTAAACAAAACAATAAACTTTTACAACGGTACGTTAATTATTTAAACGATAATTACCTCAAGAACTTAAAGGGTTATTTTACTTTTATTCACTGTATACAATGGCCATGACCAGTATAATATTATTTTACTAAAATTTCACATTGGCTATTTTGTGAGAACTGAAAGCTAGATATCAACACCTACGAGTAACAACAGATGTAATAGATAATGTTTACTGACCCAGTATGACAAGTGTCCTCAGATGTAACATGAGTATATCTGGTCACACATGAGTAATATTGAGCAATGTCATACCCAACTATGCGTAGGACCAATGTGAGAGCAACACTGAACCGAAACACGTTAGTCAGCGATGTGAAATAGTACGGCGACTAAAACATCGGAAATCGTAGCGTAAATGTAGTATTCGCCACCAAAATTGCAATATCACTTCATTATTTTTACGTCGCCATAATAGGCTCGTTACCTATTACTTAAGCCTCAGAATACAGAACAAAAGCTAAGCTAGGCTGCAAAACGTGGGTGAATAGGCTTCTAATTAAGACGAATATATCTGCCTACCCCTTCGGGGATTACAGGCGTGATTAAAATGTGTGCTTGTATCGTCGCCACTGATAGGACGATAAAGACAAGAAATATTTTCATATAGAGAATTACGCGTAGTTTTTCAAACGTAATTTAATTTTGTAAACATCTTGCTCTTGGTATCTAACTACTTTGAAGAAAACATTCTGAAGCAATTTTATAGCAATTTGTCCAATGAAAAGTAGGCACATTAGTGTAAATTATTTATGCAGTACCTCTCTTCGCTATCTAGGATGGTTGCCAAAGACAATGGATACTATTTTGCTACGACCCTAACATTCCCCTTTCGCTTCGATAACTGTCACGATCACGATCACAATTTTACTTAAATTTTATTCAATATGTCTCATACAGCAATAATTATTGCTTTGAATCAAACATTTGAAGTATCTCTGTATGATCTTGAATCAGTGTTGAAATTGTTAGGTAACACTACTACTATAAATCATGCGATGAAAGTCAAGTTTATATACCTACATATATAACATTAGATATAGTTATCTAAAATTAAATGATTATTCAACGCGATGGAACGTTCGTCACGGCTTTAGCATCTTTGTTTCCAAGTGGAAGACAGAAAGGCGAAGGAGGAGCGACCATAAATACACAGTGCGGACGGGCAACACTTTAAAACGACTGGCTATTAATATGTACAGACATAAGTAAGAAGGTTAAACAGCAAAATATTTTACAATTAACTACACACAATAATTATCTCCATTAGGCGCTTACACTCAGAAGTTTATTGCTGCGGTCCATTTCGTAGTATGAGCCTAATATAGGGAGGTATATATCAACAATACCATTCACTATTACCAAAAGTCACCTAAAAAAAAACTTTGTATGCAAAAATCACACAGGCATAACGCACAATATTCATGGCTATGTGACGAATATTTAAAATTATACAAACAAATCTAGTGGGTAAATATTGCTATAATTATGCAATATGCATATTCGATACTTAAGTAACACACATTTTTGAATAATCGTATTAACAGTACTAAAATAACAGGTGTTGAAACAGCTGAAATGTAGAGTTCACCCAAAAAAGCACTCTCCTTTTTTTAGTGTGTACTTTAATTGCCAAAGACTACTTTATTGTTAGGTTAGAACAGGTTTTAAAATTAAATGGCAATTCCAATTACCATTAGACATAGATACGTAGAATAGATTTTGGCAATTAATAGCACTTAGTCTTCCGCTTCTAATTCTTTTGGTGTCCTTGTAATTAATCTGAACAAATGATCTAAATTGATCAAAGATAACACGAATAAACAATTACATTTACGAATTGGGCTATTCAAATCGGCAGACTAACCAGTTATTTTAATTGTTTCAACAAATTATTTACACCTAGAAAATAAGTCATTAGATACCTACTTGAAACAGAAGTTTTACATTAAGGTATGTAATATATAGCTAATTAAATGGCGTAACTTATTTAGACATACTTATTTGGAGTTTTTAATCATAGGGATTCCACAAGACTTATATTTAATTTTGAAATGGTCTCTTTCAATGAAAGTGACGTAGATGAGGTATGAGTAAGCGTTCATATTATAAAAAAGGCCTCGATCAAATATAGCATTCTTTAAAAATCTTTATGAGTACATAAGCTGTTTTTAGAATAATATTATAAAACCAGAAGATATTGTTTGTGAGTTTGTTGGTAAACGCATGGCCAGCTATTTCAAACAAAGTCAACCTTGACAATAGGAAACACGCTTAAAGTAGGAAGAATGTTTATTTATGAGATAGGCACAGCTTCCAACGGACTAGAGATCCTACGCGATTAATTAATTAATATCACACATGTTGGTGTTTACAACAGGCAACTGGCAAACAGTTTTAGGCGTGTCATAGGTACTATAGTTAATATTTTATTAGAAATAGTATTTTAATAAAGATGGGGGATGGTTCTAGTAAGCACTACCTACTCTACAACATCTAACGAAATATATGTACCTAGTTGGGCAACCAAACTCCAATATGTACGTCTTTTCACAGACATGTGCTTGCGGCACCGCCGTATCATCGTGAAAAGGTTTATAGCTTTGTAAATAATAAATAAGATACACCCAATCTCTGCATCAATTATATCCAAATCCGCTACGGGTCGATTTCAAATAACAACCATACAAACATCTATGTAAATATCCAAACTCACGCATTTTGTATAGATTGTAGGAAACACGTGCATCAAGCCACAGTCCGAGGTATTCTAATCAATTGACTGCCGAACAGACTCCAGCGCAACTACAGATAAATCATACGCCGACCATTAATGAGTCATTCAACAGTCAAACGTCACTAATCGCTAATTAATAACATTTAGGAAACTTCGAAATGCTACCATTTGATATACTATTATGTAGACGTGTTAGATATGCAATAGAAAGTATAAACAATAACTTGGCGAAAGCTAACACGAGTGAAATTGATTTATAGCGTAGTCGTCGGACGTCGGATGTCGTTTTTCGGAAACACTCCAATATATTAACATAACAATTATAGAAAGATTAGGTAAGAACGGCTAACGGATGCTATGTATTGAGCAATGTTACGATCACTTGAGTTTTAATAGCCGTGATGTGGTTTTATAAGTCGAACAAGAGTTTGTTATTTAAAGGTTTTGATCGATAAATTAAATTGAAATGTTTATAAGTCTAGCGTTTTAAAACAGAAATAGGTGCAATGTTTTCACAAACGAAACGTAGACAGAATACTAAAAATAATATCTACCCGGATCCACGGGGTTTATACAAAATATAAAATTGTTTTGTTTGGTTTTGATAGAATGTTCAGTAAGTTGAGATTCGCTAAAAAAGTTCTAGAATTTTTTTCCATTTAAAAAATAAAGTCAAAGTATAGTTTATTTTCTTCTTCTTAAATTGAGGATCTTTGTTCCTGTCGGTGTAGCAAACGCCACTGTTCTCTATTTTCAGCATTCTATTTGACCGCTTGGTACGTCTCAACTCCCACCTTTTCCTTTACTTGCTGAATAAAACTACGCCTAGGCCTTCCCCGTCCTCTTCTATTTTCCCTTCTAGAATTGTCTGAAAGAAGTTGTTTACTGTAACCTGTTTTTGTTTCAAACATCTGTAGAAAAAAGTTTCTGCATTGCACGATTAAAATCAGGGTCCTAATTAATTACCAAAAATATTTATTTGTAATTACTTAAGGTTCACTCCATATAGAAATTTTATATCATCAATCAAATTAGTATGTACATACATCAACAAGTAGACACGCTTTTACGTCACTAATCACGTTTACTTCATTTACCTAATCACGACCGTATCAGTAATAATTTGCGATTAATAATCAACCAAATAATGGATAGATTGAATATATGGAGTAGTCAGCATGTAGAAAGCAAAAACATTGTTTGCAGTGGATTATTCTGGCACTGCATTGTTTACATATCGATTGGTATTTGTATAGGTATTTCCCGTGATTCATGACTTTATAGATCGTTAGTGTTTAATAATACAGTAGCATGATTTAATAGCTGCTACTAAAATATTCATGTGTCCGACAACGAAGCTTTCAATAACGAAGGAATTAACATTTCCTTTCTTGGCTATTAAAAGTTTCGTTGTAAACGATACTTTACATCGTTTCGAAGCTTCCCCTAAATCTAGCTACTAATATCAGGTTTTCAGGGGTTTTTTACAACCCTAAGATTTCTTTGTGTACGGGATGTACTTACAAACCACTGATTACCCTTGAGTTATAGACAAAACGCGTGTTCGAATTATGGAGAAGCTCCATGAATTACGCAACGCAACGGACAATCAATCTTAGTGGCTACATCTTGATTATGTGATTAAGTTAGCTTCGTACTCCGGGCTCTCGACACACTCGCCTCGAGCACCAAGTTGGGTTGGTTTATCGGTAAACACGCGGTAATTACGAGTATTTTTGTAATTATAATTAATGTGCACACAACTTAAACAACGCGGGTACATCATGTGATGCAACCTTAACTGTTGCATAGTACAAAAAGACATTCGATCAAAACATTAGAGTCGGTCCCAGAATGGTAGCTAGTTTGTGAAAAAGGTTTACGTCAATAGTGCAATAAGTTCATGACCTCTTCATTGTTATTTCTGACGTTAAGCTAATGAGTTGCATATTTTAAACCGGCTAAAAAACATTGTATGAGGATAGCGCTGTTTGTGAAGGTTAGAAAATTCGCTGCGCATATAACCAGGAATCCGCCAAATAATTGAATGAGGGGGAGGGGGAACTAGGGAGAATGGAACCCTGGCAGTAGGCCAGGAAATGCTGGGAGGCTGGAAATAAAATGAAAAGGGCTATGAAAATATCGTGAGCACATTTAAACTCAATCTTTAATAAAGGTGGCTTGTGCAACGCCACGTATAACATTGACCGTTAGTTGTAACTATCGGCATAAACTTGAGGTGCTGAGTGCCAAGAATTCGTCATTATGACTATTAACCTATCGGCGCACAGCAAGGCAATACATATTAGGCTTTGTATAATTAGATTCACATTGTGGTGAGCAAAATGAGCAATGAGCAATGTATCTCTTACTATAATTTTGATTCGTTCACCAAAAAGGTAGGCTATGCCGTATAACCTAATGCAGTCTCGTCGCGAAATGAACCGGTTACTGAGGCGGCTTTAATCAGGCACCTGAGCGATGCTGTCTATTTTTTTGGGATTTGGGTTGGGAAAATTTATTTTATAAACGCTAAATTCGCGGGATCGTTGGTGTGATTAATGGTTAAAACTTCTAAGTACTGTACGCTTCCTTGTCTTAACTGTTAAATGACATAAAACTCCTATTGCATTTCGGGATCGTAGATCGAGAACGAGTAAATGTCAACTGCAGTTGTATTAATAGCGGGGCGCGCGGCCGAACCGCATGCCGCTGCCGGCGCGCAGTGAGTCACCCGGTCAGACGTCTGCCGGGACACCCGCTCAACACGCACACTCACTCGACCACTACGACATATTATACACGATGCCGCCCGAATATTCAATCGAACAGTCAGCGTTCCAAATAGATTCGCATAGTAAGAAATGTATTTATAGAGGACAAAAAATATCTCGAAGTTACGTCACTTTTGATACGTCATGTACGAGTATGAGAGTAATGCTATTATTTGTTGTATTGTAATTAGTAGTATTTTGTGATTTCGTCAATATTTAACGTAGGTACACAATGAAGTAAGCATGTGTAAGATTATTATCTTTATTTATAGGAAGATTTTTCTGTTTTTTATTTTATTTTATTAGGGAGAACAAATAATTGTACATTTTGTCTTACATCTAAGTATACAATACAGTGGGTTAACGTCTTCTGTTCCTATATCCTCTAGAGGAAAAGTGTAAACCAACCAATTTGTACAAAACCATTCATTCCTGCTAATTTTGAACATAAATCTGGCACCTGATTTCTAGTTTTCTCTTTTTATATTTGCTCATCAATAATAATAAATATTTTTTTTTTTATTTATTTATTATCCACTTAAACTATCTTTACAGGAGTAGTCCTAATGCGACAGTTCAGAAATTTAAATACTTAAAACTTAAAATACTATTCTTAATCTATTATTTCTATACATATTTATATATATATATTACTTAAGTTTCCTGTTTATAACATAATACAAATAGAAGTACTTTCGCAAATTCACTCAAACCGCATATAAACACATCTATATCAACATGAATTTTGTTGATGGTACGGACAGCTCTAGTAAGAGGTGCTTTGGCGAGCAGGTTAGTCCTGGCTGCAGGTACCAGCAGCAGTGGCGGGCGGTGCCGCCTCCACACGTAGCGGTCTGGCACACACAAACTCAAGCGCTGCAATACTCCCGGATTACACTCCATTCCACGAAGCACCCTTACTAAGTAGACGACCAGCGTAAATTCTCGTCGGACACATAGCTGATTATAGCCAACCATGCCCAGGACAAATAGAGTGGGATACATCAGTGGGTAAAACGGGTATGTTATATGTTTACAAATGTCTCCTGTATGTATAACTGTCATTTGGTCGTCAATGTTTTGCAACCGCAACCCATTCATAAAGGTCTAACCTTTATTTGAACTAAATTACGAGGTCAAATATTTCTAGACTTTTGGGTCAAGCAATCCTCATTATTGTCATCTGTCGAAAATAACCATAGTGAAATTTTAATTAGCATGTCGATGCGATATTAATATGGGAGAAAGCTCCTGCGAAGTACATTAGAGCAAATAAAAGATATCGACTTTTTATATGCCTTAATAAAGTTAATAGCGAATGTGGTTATTAGCCGCAAAAATAAAGACGTCCACTTCAATTATATGGTATTTACGGAAACAAACTAAACGTAAAAATGTAAATGAAACTCCGTGGTATCCAATTACTGCAGGTAGCGTGGCGAATACACCGGGATCGCGGCAGTGATCACCTCGCCGATGCTCTTAATTAACATTTAGCGCTACCGTATTTGCTGAACAGACGTCGCTTAAATCCCTCGTTTCCCCGAGTCCCGTTATTGGTCTCGTTACAGCACTCCAGTTTATTCTGGAAATGAATAAAACTTATGAACGTGTGAAGCTCTGAGCGCTTCACGTTCAAGATCTTAATAAGTACTTCGCCATGTATGTATGTGGGACTCCAATCGCAAACCAGTGGCTCTAACATCTGTCACTGTATTGTAGTTTCAAATGGAATACCAATTTGAGACGCATTCAAGCATTGCAAATTGAAGACCGTTCGATCTTGTTACAAATGTAACCTAGATTTATTGGTATGAGGCGCTATCTGTGCAGAGTAATGTGGCTGCGGATCACCTTGAACTGCCTAGCTATCAGTGCTCAAGTGAAAGTACTCGTTAGTATAATTGGTAAGACTCAAGCTGCATGTTTATTTTGCACGAATTGATAAGGTTTTCAGATTCTGCAATACTTGTCTGTGTACAAATGCTTTACAGCACATAATAGTGTCAGTTCTAATGAAGCTATGAGTTGGCAGTTTTCTTTATCTTCTGTATTTAAGTGACAAAACGCCAGCGTAGTACGCTATCATTCTCGTATATTTAAAGTACAATTAAACATAATGTTTCTATCAAAATTTAGAAAGAAAATTTCTCGTTTTAAAATTATTTGCAACAATATCTTAAAGCTAATAAAATGAACTAAATATTTATACAACGCCAATAAAGGATGTTTACCCAGGAGAGTGAACATAAAAGGAAAGTTCGACCACCTCAATAGATAACCGTGAAATCGCAATTAACATACATCGATTGTTCTGAGCTGGTTCATTGAATCTGAGCTCACATCACTACGCCCCATGCTTCTGACCTGACAAGCTTGATTCAACACCTAGGTATGTAAAATGTATACCTACTTAGGTATTGTTAAAGGGTTCGTCAAGCTAGCCGTTTTGCAACCAGTTTTTTCTGAAGTTTGTAATAAATAGCGTGAACATTGGTAAAAAGATTGTTTCAACAATATTGCGAAGATTTTATGAATAATTACTTTCTTGGAAATACGCTCAATGCACATTTCGCCTTGTCACACATTGCTTGCCACTACAGCTAGCTCCAATAATCATATTCGTAGACATGGAGATTAGGAAAAAAATATGGAACGATGACAAATTTATACGATTTAAGTTTGTGTATTTTTCCAGTATCGTATCGAAGATCCGACATGGTACCTAGTACGTACATACGTACATGGTACCATCTTTAGGAAACATTAACCCTTTCGAGAAATACAAGCGGACAATATGAATTTAATTCTAAGTATTTCACATGAATACCACGTGCGCTGTAAAGCAGAAGCAATCATAAATCCCTTGAAATCATGTTTATAGATTTCCAGCTAACGCATATGACATTCGATAGAGAAGCAAATCTCAATAAAACGGGCGGCTGATGAGATGTGACACTTTATAAACCATTTTACGCTTTATTATTTGTATTGAGGCTATGTCTCGGAACTGATTCTAATCAGAGATGTATGATCGATCTGCTGTTTGATAGTGATCTATTGACAGTTAAATGAGATGAGAGACATGTCTATGGAATCTATTATACATTCGTAGCCAAACGTTTAATATTTGCCCGCATTTATTACTTTCTGACACCTTAATGTTGAGTGTCTAGTTCTTGGTTCTAGGTTATAAATATTTGTTTGACCTAATGCTGTGCTTCGATAAGATTTCAATAATGTAAACATAGAGTGAATCAACAGAAGGAAATAGGTTACGATAGTTTTTGTGGGTGGTGGAATAGCAGATTTGTAACAGTTATGTCGGATTTGTTATTACAATTACTGGTATTACCTATAGTCTGACGTTACCTGCTCGAAGTTGCCTCTCAGGAATATTAATTCATTTAGCCTATGCTCTATTACCAATCGGAGATATGTTGTTCGATTTGTTTTTAGAGTCTAAATCAAGCCAAGTCCATAAAAACTAGGCAATTCTTACAAGACAAGAGCAAGCAAGCATAATTTTATAACTTTTGCACAAATTCTAGCATATTTCAGGATTCAAAAAATACATAAGCAAATATAGCCGAGGTCGATGTAGTTTGAATACAATACGTTACGAAAAAGAATGTTAGAGGTGATGTGTATTACAAACATTACGTAAAAATACATACGCATTTTGTAGAAACGATTGTAATAATAAAATGCATTTCAGAAATTTACTTCTGCGCGAACAGTGGTCTTTGTAGTGATTGAGAGTTGGTCAGCAATGACAGCCAACGTGTCGAAGCCATCGCAATGACGGTTTTAACGCGAAATAGAGTAGTATTATTAGAGTAGTAAAATTGAAGTAACTTATTTTAAATTTAAAACACACTTAGACAGGCTTTCACAATCAATGTTTGTTACGTAATAAGCATGTAAATAACAATGAAGCATCAGTAATTGCAGGTTAAACCTCTTTAATACAATGGCCCCGGTAACGGTAATATCGCAGAAAATAGGTCGCTATCATGCCTTTATTCACTTCCTTACAATTAAGTAGGTAAGTCAATAAAAAAAGATTTCCTATAAACTTACTTCAAAAACTGGAAACAAGTACAAATATAACTCAAGAAAATAGGAATTTCATCTTTGGTTTATTGCTATCGAATGATTACAATGATGTCATTATATCCGCGAAAGTACTGAGGAATGCAGTAGCTACGATAATACTTACAGTTTATACAAATGACAAATGAATACCGCGAAATGATACTGATAAAAAACGTTGACTCTTTGTTAAACTGCGATAGCAGGTGTTATTAACAGCTGTTATCACATCAAACAAAGATTTACGAGTAGAACACATCGTTGATTTGGAATCGAGTCAGTCTGGAATTTTGTCAAATTGAGGGCATCTTTCAAACAAAAAAAACAGAGCTAATTTCACTTATAAATCAAAGTAATCAGCCAAACGCCCCCCTCTTCAGAACTCAGACAAAGAGCGGCAACCATCTCGGTGTTGGAAAAACCGCATCCATCTTTCGTTAGCCACCTACTCTATTCATCATATCCGAATCATATTTTTTAAACAAAACCGCAAAGTTATCTATAGATTTGTGACTCGACTCGACAAAAATTAAAGGACTTTTGGTACGCCTTAATTTTGTAGTTTCTGTAATGTAGATCTTGGCAATAACTAAGAAGACTGGATAAAGACTAGGTACTAAACACACGTACTAAATAAATATACGTGTTTTATTTATTCGTTTAGAATTACACTTCACAGTTTATCATGTTTTATTGTGACGAGGGCCACAACGCATGTTACTGTCGCTGTGACATGTAGACCGCAACGAGTGGTTTTAAATCAATTCTTAGTAGTATTATTACTTGTTCATGAATGATCAGAGGCGAAATAAACAATTTTTTATTTTAAAAATGTATTCAGAACTGTACACTAGATTCAACTCTAAAGATTAGAATATACTTTATAAGTTACATAAGATTGAACACCACAAATTGAATAACTATAATATTAATGATAGGTTATCTCATGCGTAAATGGTAATTTCTCGCGTGTCATAAAGACGTTATTAATTTCCAATAAATAAAAAAGCCATCAAAGACTGATTGTTAATAAATTTAAACTCTCCATCGTCTTGGGTGTTAATTGGCCTGGTAGTCGAACAATAATTTTCGAGCACCTTTAGCCCTTTGTCTGCTTTCCCTCTAATTGAGGCTTGTCGTTATAAATTCATTGAGGGGCACTAATTTTGTAACACCTTACCGAGTGGCTGCTAATTGCTGCTTTCTCTGTTACCAACTTGTATTTCAATTAATCTATGTGTTTTATCTTGTAAGATAAAGTTTGAACTAAAAGTGTAATCAAATACACGTTCTTTAGTTTATTGATAACACGTGAAACATAAATGGTTGCGCAATTATATTAATGCGTTGTTTTGTTGTTACAGCGGTGGTTGTTCGTTATTTAACGAAGCGCTACATCGGGGAGTACAGCTCCACTGGCGGTGAGTATATTTAGCAACACTTGTTAACTATTTCAACGAGGTTTGTTTATATACATTGCAATGCAGAAGCTACATAATACTTTTTGGATTTTACTTTCCATTCATGATTAACATCTGACTTTACTGGGTTACTACTACCATAAATTTGAATGGAATAATTTATTCACATATGATTTGGCGTCGCCGATAACAGTCACACACAAAACAAGACAAACAATATGATTGACAGATAAACAACTCTATTGTCTATTAAGGTCATGATAACAAATATAATAGTTAGAATTTTTACTGGCACTCCTCCTAATTCTGATCGCCTACTTGATATGCATAGTAGCGAAGTAGTCAGTGTCAGTGTTGTTCGAAAGATAGAAATACCAATAAACATGAGCCCTTACAGAGGGCACTTGCTAAATGCCAGGCATTGAGTGCCAATAGACGGTTTATTTGCGATATTGGCAAGATGCAACGCGGGAGTGCCAAGGCTGACCGACACCGGCGCCGGGCTTCGCCGGCCAATGACCTTTGCTTCATATTACCCACAATCATTTATACATCAAATATTCAAACAGAAACAGTAAAATCTTATTCCAAACTGAAAATGTCACATAGTTAAATAAAAACAATTTTTTGAGCTTGAAAGATATTTGCATGTATCACTACCTAATTTATTACTTTATCAATTCTATATATAATCAGCACCTAAATCTTCGTCCTCGTGATCCCCTTTCAATTGATTTATTGCATTTTTTGTAGGTATCAGCGGCACTTATTAACTCATTTGTCGTATCGACTGAGCAATATGGACTGTAACCTAGATTTATGTGACTGATAGCATCTTTCAGAAAGTCAATATATTACGAGGTCGATATCGAGAACGCGTTGAGTGTTGATTGTTGAGCGATTCCGAATAATGGTTTTTGTTTCAGATTTCCTGTATCAACATCGGGTGGCGTTCGACGGCGCCACGTCTGAAGTGGAGGTTCTCGATACCTGTGGTTGCGCCGTAAGTGTTTTATCATCTTTGATATCACCGACAATAGAATACGCACCTCGTTTTCCACGATATAAAACCTATAATTTCTAAATTGATAATTTCATCGTATTTATATACCTAGGTGTGAATTCATATCTTAGATAAGTGGCCGTGCGTGACTCAAATGTAAATAAAACAGTTCTGTTATCAGTGAAAGTATTTTGTTATGTAGTTGAGTATTGAACTGCTTAAACTGTAATATGACTGACTGTCTCGTTGGTCTGGTTGCAAACCGCGATTTCCGAGCGTGAGATCCTAGGATTCCTGGGTCGAGCAAAGTTTCCATTAGATAATTCTCGGTAGCAGCACAAATGTTGGATTCGTGCTCGTATAGGCAATAGGCTGGCCCCATATAACAATGGGACCTTGGGATCAAAACTGGAAAAATACCTTATGAATACTTGTATCTTCGTATCGTATTTAACAGTAATATGTTGTTGTAGAAGCGCGGTTGTTTAGCGGAACACCTTCGCTGGGGAGATGCGTTCGCCGTGGTGTACTCTGTATGCGATCGGCGCTCGTTCTTGGCGGCGGCTGAGCTGCTGGCACTGCTGGAACGGACCCGCCTGCCTGGCTGCACTGCTGTCACCCTCCTCGGAAACAAGCGGGACTTGGAACATGCCAGGTTTGAAATTCTATTTCTTTGGTTCACCACTGAACCCCTACACGACTTTGACTTATCACTACACTACTTTGACTCACCACTAGACTACTTTGATTCACCACCACACTTCTTTCAATCGCTAATACACTACTAAGATTAAATCTGTATGTATTTCTTTATGAAACAGAAAGGTAAAGAAACTTTAACGTAAACCATGATAAACAAAAACGGTTGGTAGATAAACATAACATAACGATTGGGTACTCTAATGTCAAAAGTCTAGTACTGACAAGAACTAAAATAAACATAACTACCCATAACCGATCGTAGTAGTGTCTACATTATATAATTAGTATGACGTATATATTGAGTCCCTACTGGACATTTGACAGGTTTTTTTCTTGATGACTTTTTATTAATTATTTAAGTAATATTAGTTTTACTAGACATAAAAAATAAACAATAGTGTTCATTTGTCGAACAGAGTCGTTAAAGCGGAAGAGGGTCAGGAGTTATCTTTGCGGTTTGGCTGTCAGTTCTATGAAGTATCTGCGGCGGAATCGTGCGCGGGCGCCGCTCTAGCGTTCCATGCGCTCCTGCGCGAGGCACGTGCGCTCGCACTCTTGTTGCCCACGCCCAGGCGCAAACTCGCTGCGTATTCCGTTTCTAAGGTGAGTTCCATGCATATTGAAGTTATTGGTGAAGTTTGCGACAAAAACACTACTTATTAGCAGAAAAATCAATATAACGCTTACCGGGAGATTTGCTAAGTCCTCATCCACTTTCCAACATTCAGATAGTTTGTCCGGAAGATTCGTCTAAAGAGCGATTATCGACATTCCGACAGGTACGTTCTAAGGGCTGCATTGTTTCAGTTTCCCCTTCATGACCTATATTTTATTGATGAGAATTAATAAGCCCAAGATTATTTCTAAGTAGGCTACAGGAACATAGATTATAAATGTCATATTTTTTGTCCCAGGTAATCGGCACAATCCTCGGTTTGAGCAACAAAAGCGTGAGGAAGAAACGACCATCTCTCAGCATATGATCAGTCAGCTGAAACATCTCTGGATCTTGTTTACTCCGTGATAGGGGTTTTGTTTTATTTCTGTTGTAACAGAAAGCTTTTGTTATCTCTGTCGATACCGATCGAAGAGATTTGTCTGTCGTCAGGCCTGAGACGAAACTAAGGTGGATTTACGATGCCTGAAGCGATGAGAATACATAAACATTTTGTGTATATGGCCCTTCTGTTGCCCGTTCTCTCATATGTTATGTACAGTGTAATATCAGAGTTTATTATACGTATTTAATTAATGTTTCTGTAATATAATGATAATCTTTTTGATGAACTGCGGATTAGTTTTCAAGAAGGTTTTAATACGTGTGGCGCAGGTCATGTTTTGTACCATTCTGGTGGATTATAAAGTGACCTTAATACTTATAAGTTTGAAGCACAGTTTATTCAGTATGTATTATATAAAATTTAATATCTGAAATTAGTTAATTGAGTTTAAAGTGTAATACTATTAATATTCATTATTAGCATCGACTGAAATTATATTTAACTGTTTTTATTGTAAAAAGACATTACTTTGATAGAGTTTACTATCATCTAATATGTATATTGAGGTACTTAATAGCATTATTATTGATATCCTTGTTTAAATATATATTATAATGCTAACGTGAGATTGTAATTTTATCGTTATGCGTACCTACTATATTACATACTTTATTAAAATGATTTAAGTAATTAATCAAAATGTATAATGCCATGACTATTTAACTAGATACCTTTAATTTCAGACTTTAAACGGCACTTATTGGACATTGGTACTATCTACGTACCTATTTACTGCATTGTATTTTGAGCAGTATTTTTATTGTACTTAGTCTCATCTGTGTTCCTGTTTAATCTATGTATAAAAGCGATGACTGCTTTGACGTTTCCTACCTACTAGTAATAAGACTGTCCTAAGTTTTGTAAATAGGGACCATACGATGCCTTAGATATGGTTTTGTAAATTAATTATGTATAACATGTCCTTTGATACCTAAATGATTATTTTACTTTAATCTACTACGTTTCAATAAAAAAAACCTTATGATTATCTTGCGTTTTTTTCTCAATTTCTCCAGCTAAGAATATAGGGACCAAGTTAACGCTGTAAGCTGTGTAAGAAAAGAATCTAATTTTCTAGAAAAGCTTACTAAACATTACGTATGATAAATACGTAACCGCTGTAGTAGCGTCAACTTCCTACACAAATAACAGTCAGTACGGTATCTAAGGAAATACAGTTGATATAACATCTCACTTCCACATATCGTATTATTACTGATAACTGGAAATATGCGAGTCTATTAGGCATATTTTAACAGCTAAATAACATTTGCTTGCTAAAAGGGAAATCTGGTACCAGAACGTAATTTTAATATCAACGATACATTTACTTGCAAATTGTCTAACATATGGGTGTTACGTAGATACTCACGCTTGAATAAGGGTCGGTATACACGAAACTTATAATAATAGTTGTAGAGTATTTAGAATACAAATCTTGGGTAAATTGATCAAATCTTAAAAATGGTACTAGAACCTAGACAGGTGAAGGCTATGTAACCCGTATACATAATCATTCTTTGCAATTAAAAATATTAGTTTATAAATAGAGTTTCCATAAGGCTGGATAGTAGTTACTCAACTAAGCAAAGATACTTTGACGGTAGATATCATCTGACAAGAGCGTTCAGGAAATTCCAAAGCATCTCAAAATGGCACTAATATGGTTTTATGCATTTAATAATCATTGAACAGTTTGTCCCGTAGGTAAGTAAATGAGATTAGTACATATTCCTGGAGCCCTAGACTGGTGGCAAACGCAAGACAAAAGAAATCGAATTATTTGAAGGAATCGAATGTTTTGTCAAAGACTTCTTTTCGAATCCTCAGACAGAAGATCGTCAATGAAAACCCAGCCTAATTATTATTATGCTTTTAGTAAAAAAAAATAGTATCAAACATAAACCTAGCCAAAAGATATGGTCTAGGAACTCATAACTTAGAAACCTGCTCAAGTAAGTCACAAGTTTTCCGCAACTGGCCACTATGTTTATATTGAAGTTCGTAGCTTAAGTTTCATTGTCACGTGAAACCGTATATAGATCACCAACCTGCATAACCAATTAAAATAGGTATACCTATACACAAAATGTGGTATTTATTAAGAATAATTAGAATTAAGAATAAGAGAAAGAAGAAATACTTTAATCTGCTACATGTATAACTACACCTACATAACTAAGTATTATAGGTATGTAGGTAAGTACCTATTTCATACACCACAACCAAAATATTAAGAGAAATTTAAATATACCAAATTTTCGCTATAAGGAAACAAAGATGAAAGCGAAGCCGTAAAATAAATTTATGGAAACTTTAATTCGAACACTGTAATAATAACCTAATATTCTTGATAAAATGATTGTTTTTATGCAGTGTTTTATGATGATGTGTAAAGGTAAGCGGAACAGATAAACTTTTATAATATGCACTTAAATCTTTTTTTCATGTGGCTATAGGTTCTGAAACCGTGGCCGCAGTACGTGAAGTATTGAGTACAATTGTCTGGTCCAACTCAGATATATAAGTAATGCGTCATAGGGTTGTCAGTTAGGAAGTTTTCAGTAGCAGCTTTGGGAATGTAAATTGAGTATGGTGAATTGCTTATAAAATAAGGTCACCATTAAATTCGATTTTATTAAAACGGTATTCCGTTGTAACATGTGGGTTAAGAGCAATCTTACCTCAAAAGCTTTTCTGGGAATAAAACGCGATATTTTTAAAAACCTGCTTTATTTGAGATTCCCGACGATGACCATTTTGGCGTACTCAATGGCTGTAATTATAGGCCCCGCTTCCTGCAACTCATTCACACCACGAAGCCGGGGTGTTATTATTAAGTAAACTGTGGCCAGACATAAAAATAAAAAATGTGGCAGACAGACAGATGACTGTTATTTGTTCTATTTTGAAACGCACATGATGCTAAATATATGTTGGCATACAATCTTTGTAACTGAAGCTAAATAATTCCAAGCGCGTATGATGGAAACGATTAATACGATATACCAAGCGGTGTAGAGGCAAGCTAACAAATGATTAGCTTATCGACAGTCACGTCGTGTTGTGGCCGTACCTTCACACACCTCGCCCTAACAACTATAAATTTAAACAAATGTCCCCGACCAGGCACTGCGACAGCTATAATGGTATGTTACCAGACGTCGACGCCTTTCACCGCTCAATAAAGATCCACTTTTCTATAAACATGATTCTTGAATTGAAGCGAAACCCACGTAGACGTGTAATACGCCGATACATGGAAAATGACTCTTAATTATGATTTTTATAGCGAATAAATTGATGTAGAGATGAAACAGGATTATACGTTACAAAGTAGTCGACCATAAAAATAGCTCTCCTAACGTTACCCTTGATGTTTTCAGGATATAGTCATCCGTGTATGATTTACAGTTTAAAGATTAACAATGTATAGGAATAGTCTGAGGTAACATCTAAAAACGGGTTAGGTCGATTTAACCATGCCAGAACCACACATATCCTAAATGAATTATTTCAGAGCAAGGTGATTAAAACAGGATTGCAGTCGGTGTAAAATTTTACACAACAAACAAAGTCTTGATGAATTTAATATTATGCAGGTAGGTGCATAATATTTATGATCAATGTCGCCAATGAATCTCTCACCAAAGGTGTCGTGAGGTGCAACAAATGTTTTAAAGTATTTGGCAAACGTAAACTTTAAAATGGTACTGGGAGTCGACCTATGACCTATTAACTTTAACTAAACCGTAAAGTGTTTTGATTGTAGTCTAATTCTAAACAACAAACATTAAATTACGAGTTGGTTCAGAAAATTTCAGTGCCGGTTAATGGAAAATATTTTCTGAACAAACGATGGACAACAACAATTCAGTTCGATAGTAAAAGCGTCTTGAGTTGGGATAAATCCCAATGACCGCGCGCAGTAACGCAGACACCCACACCGAAGCCGGGTCGTGCACAAACAATTGCAGAAACGGTAACTAAAAGACAGGATAAATGTTTTATAATTAACACTCGGTTGCAGTTCCCACAGGATTGATGGCGTACTACCCACAAGATTTCAACAGAGGGATTTAAATTACGTGGTATTCATCGTACGTCTTGTACATCAATGGAAGGCTCAGGGTAGTGATAAATGCGCCTCTTTTCAGTACCTGTCAGGAACGAACGTGAAAGATAGAACCGGTAATTGCGGATGTACAGGTAGAAAACTTATTTCTGATTTGTATAAATTATGTAAGAAGACACCTCGTGGATACCGAACGTAAGTAGTTGTATGACAAGTGTAGGCACGGAAGTGTTAAGCCTTTGACTTATTTAATCTAAAATATCATTACATTACCATAGGTGTAAGAAATCGAATCCTATCTAGAAATGAGATACATCAATTTTGATCTCGATGGAATAGACCTTTTAAATTACCACTAAAACACTTTTCTATCAGTTCTTTCCTTCGATCGATCCTTCTATTGCCCTTAGGTTCTCGGAACATTGAAAGTAGTAATAGTAGGTAATAGGTAAACATAATATTAAGACAAGTTATAATATAAAAACCGTCGTCCTCTGTCATCGGTTCTACATCAACAAGGCAGATGAAACTTGAGGTACAAATTTAGATGAGAAACATTCAGGTGAAAAAATAAAATGCATACAAGTTTTCAAAAGCAATTCTTTGAGCAATGAGGAACCTGATATTTCGTCGGACTTCAATTGAGTCATGGATCCGACAGGCTAGAGCCGCTTATGGAATTTCAATCTTAAAAATAATTTAGGAAGATTGTTAAGATAAGATTTTTAATTAATGTCATGGATGATATAGCATTTTCATGCGCTGTAGGCGAAACAATCTTCAAACAGATACTGGCTTTATTGAAAGTATGTAGCGTTTTCGTTCACCGAGAAACTCTTATCCTATCAGAGTAGATATTTTCATCTAATATTCTAAATACATCAGCACATTATCAACGATTAGTAGTATTAACGGGACCGGGGAAACTGGACGGAGTATCAACCTTGTCGAGATAAATGGCGCCTTGTATGACAGCTGAGGGCGCGAACGTCCTGGCATATCTGCTTTATGCTAATATTCTCAGAACTTCACTTGTCTCGCATACCATCTATAATAATATTTTCTATAATACTCGTTTATTAAACCAAAATCACTTAGACCATCTGCTAGATCCTGTGCTGAAACCTGATAAATGCACAGTAGACCATAAAATCTTCTACATGATATTTAGTCTTCTTCTTCTTATCGTATGATTGATTGAACAACCTGGTGTCAGAGTTTAAACCGCCTGTAGGCCTCTGACATGGCTTTACACACCGTTGAAATCTCTCAGGTGTGCTGGTTTCCTCACGATGTTTTCCTTCACCGTTTTTAGCAACTGATAGCTAATTTATAGTACGCACATGAATTCGAAAAGTCATTGGTGCGCACCGGGGTTTGAACTTGCGACCTTTGACTTGGCAGTCCAACGGTCATACCACTCGGCTATTAGTGCTGATGATGATATTGAGTAGCTTGTAGTCATAATGAAAACAAACAATCTAAACTTCATGCGAGTTATGTAGCTTAACTTTTAGACTGAGATGTCTGAGAAAAAAGAAAATTAATATTAAGATGTCTTGAGATCTTATTATTAATTTTTAACAAAGTGCGGTAAATATTCAAAGACCAATGTATGGAATATAGATTGGTCTTTGACTTTTGACAGGCACAATATGATTCCTGGTATTAATTTATTAATTAGAATATTTTTAATTAAAATTAATTCAAAGCCAAAGTCTGAAATATTTACAGAGTTTTATTTCATAAAAGAGCTTACGCGAATTTTATGTGTAGTTTATTACTTTATAAAAGTTATCTACATATTTTATATAATAATAACACACTTTATATAATAATAATAATAATCTATCAGAAACGCGGCTTCCGCGTTGTTTAATTTCAAAAACATGTAAACATAACATGCAGTAAAAATTTCTGGTTCATATCGACTTGGAGAAAAATGTAGGGCCTGTGGTCATTGTTCTAATATTCGAACTTATTCATGTGTATACACCTGCATTTTCTTGTTCTTAATATTAAATCAGGTTTAGTAAACATACAGAAAAGTTTTAAAATTTTCGGCACACATCTTGTTGTTCTTCCCCAGTTCTATCATAACCGCTGTTATTACTTCAGTGAAACAAACCAGCTTTCTTTTATTTCGTTTATCTTCTTCCTCGATTTGATTACATCATATGTTAGGTACCAATGCTCATGCTCGATAATAAAATAAAATCAGTGATGGGAAATTTACCATCGTATGTTTTGAAACAACACATTGTTTTGTCGATTTCGCTGCGCCGCCGCCGGGAGAAGGTTTCTATTGCCGCCATAACATTACCATAAAAACACCAATTCACATCCCACACGCGTGACTTAATTCCAAATATTTTTGATAAACATCTACGTAATGGATTACTGTTCATATTGTACTGTCACTTTCGACACCTATGGCACTATAAAATGCAGTGATATTAATAAAAGATCCATACACCAACATCACATAATGTAAAGATTCCATGATAATCAACATATTTCCCTATTAAGTCAATGGACCCAACTTGAGCTTTATTGTCTCTATTGGCATGAGGAGGATTGCGTGCAGCGTTATCTCTATTTTTGAGACTGGCAAAATGTAATCTTATTTACATAATGTAAGGTAGAGTTTTGTATACGAAAGGCTGTAGTTTCTTATGTCTTTTAGGTTACGGACCAAGCCAGCGGCGCCAGCGAGGGCGCGTGCTGCGGCGTGCACGACGCCGATGCGCACATTGAAAATGGCACATTATCATAATGCAATACCGGAATGCTAGTGATGTCCTCATAAGGTATTCCCGTTTAAATATTCAAATATTACTATATTAAGGAAGCTGATTGTTTCGCAACTATGTCGCAATGAGAGACGTGTAACAATCGATTTGGCAGAGCAAGCGAGGTTGGGCGTAGAAGTGCGCCGTGTTAGTACTCGTCACTCGTGCAGCTACTCAGTATGTTTCATGCGACATCGTTATTCAACGGAATTGTGTCACCAAAATTCACGAACAAAATTGCGGATGCGCCTAATAAAACAACCGCATATGTGCTACATTCCCGCTACTTGTTGTGCAATTCTGTTAGCCATGAAAAATGATGCGATTGTTTCAATATTAATAAACAATATCAGATTTATTGTTATAGCTTGAAATATTTAATTCCTGTTACATTTATTTCATTCTTCTTTCGCTCCAACAGGTTTTCATCATAGGAATAATATTGTTGATTACAATACAGCGTGCAGCGTCTGGTTTCATAATATGGCCGATCGATTGTTACGAGTTCATCCCACCTAATCACGCAGCCATCTTTGTTTGGAAAACGTCGTAAACCGCGTGTCCTGAATCACCTGCTGATGTTATGTATTTGAGAGTGGGGCACATAAATCACCCAGTTGGAAATGGGACGCAATACCGTAACTAACACAAGGTGAACCGAGCAATCACAATATGTTACAATTTATTTCACTCTAAGCATCGTAGTGCACTTTTATTGCATTATTGTGAGTTATGAATAGTTTGTCCTTGTCTCACACCAACAGTGTAAACACAAAGTTTTGTTTGTTTATTTGTTTCATTATAAACTTCCGTTGTCTCTCATATAGTTACAAGAAACCTTGTAACCTTGATTTGTATAAGTATGAGGCCGATATGAAGTCAATCACGGTGCGTATAGTACATCCCTATTAACTAAAAATGTAAATGATTGAAACGCAATGAATGTTGAAAAAAAATTATAAGCAATAAAAATAATACTTCAAGCTCAAAGCTCATAAAAAGGATGACTCTTACACTATAGGAAATAGTAACCAAATGAAAAGTAATCACATTTATTATATTGTATGCAGTGAGACACTGCAGAAGTCATGTTTGCGTCTCGATTACCTCCCAAGAATGTTTACCATTAAATATCCATTATACGATGCTGCACAAAAACAAGCATCGTATTCTTGTAAGATATCTGTCAGGCCACGAGTTTTTCTTAGAAGAGGTCTTATAATTGATACCTCGATCACTTTCATGGAATAGTACGACTGCAGCTTATTCTGTTTAGTGGTCTAAACCATTTATCATAGTTTATAGAACTTAAATTCTACACTGCAAAAAGCTTTAATAAAATTTCAGTTAGTTAGTTACAGACTTAGTTTTACAAGTCCCTAATATAAATGTAATACTTTTGATTTTCCAAACTACAAATGAATTAAAGCTAATGCTAATAAATCATATTTTAATGTAGACCACGGGTTGGCATGTTCATTTTTAAGGGGTCAACGCAACGAAAATTACTGATTTCATTTGAGTATGCAACGTAGCTAAAGTGCACAAGTAAATTATAATAATGGTCGCACATTAATTATGCGTTGCAAACGGTCCAGCGCAATACAATAACGTTACACACGCCTGCGGGAGTTCGAAACTCTAAATTTTAGTGCGTGACTCACACCTAGTCTTGGTTTGTAGAGAAACATTCATCTGGTTCGGTCCAGACTTCATAAATAAATACCGATACAGGCCGCAATACAAACTGGCAGCTTTATTAGATACTGTTCTATCTATTAAGATGGAAAAAATGTCAGAAGGCATGATAAAAGCGATTAAAAGGCGACAGTTTAATATGTGTTGTGATTTAGTGGTTTCGGGTGTGGTAGGAAGCAATTAATTGTGTGTCTTATTTATCATGTTGGTGTCGCAGCAGGTGACTGTGTCGGGTTCCGGGAACGAGACGTGGCGGCCCGGCGCGGGATTACGAATAGAGTGCTTGCGCCTGGCAAGCGGCGGTTTGGGGTTATTTGACTAATTGAGTAAGATACTGGTAGAGGCTGATATACGGAAAATATTATACTGTTACTATTGACTACGATTAGATGTAATAAAACGAAGTTTTGTGATGAATTCGTTCAAATTATAGGTTTTTTTCGACGAATTATATGTTTAAGGGAAGGATTTCAGGTAGTTACAATAAACCGGGATATATAGTAAATAATATGGATAACACTCACGGAAGTTATTATAGTAAAATAGTTACAATAAAGTTTTTACCTCATTCCATTTTTCTTTATAACATACAATTTAATAAGGATAAAACACCGTTGGCTCTTTCAGGTACCTAGTACTAAGAATATGTATTGATAAGGTACATAGGTATTAGATATACATCTTATTTAATACCAATACCAGTATAGCTCACAGCAAATAAACAGTGCTCATTTGACTAGGGTGTCGGGTACTGTTACCCGCTACCGTTTCCAGTGATCCATGCGATAAACCGGTGTTCGCTTACACCGAAACTTCTAAGAACCCAGCTGCTTTGGCCAAACTTACTGCCATGTGAATCTCATAAAGTGTTACCAGTTGCAAAAGTAGCGGGAACCTGTCAACGGTGCATACATTTTTGACAGTAAAATATTATAAAGCTTAGAAATTATTTTTACTGTCTTGTAGATAGCTTTATATGGGTCTCCTAGAATCGTGTTTGCACGAACGCATTATACAAAGAGCAGACTGAATCTTAAAAAATAGATTAGGTATTTCTGCTTCCTAAACCACCTTCGTAATAAACTTAAACAACACATGTTTCTTAATTGGGCATATAGTCAATACCTATTCTCAAAACATCCGGCTAACATCTGCGTTCGTTAGTGCGTCCGTCAAGTGGAATGACAAGGCCTAAACTAGGAGTATGCGTCCGACTTGCGTCTGTCGATTGACATCTGCGTCTTACCAGATCAAAGACGGCATAGCGTAATAGGCCCCCAGACCGAATCTATGGACTATCGGCGATCGTGCATACCATCAAGGTTAGTGCCCTAATGTGCCTGTAACCTCATGGCTCCGTCATAATAATGCATAATGTATGTCCTATAGCGTTGGGATTATACATCTTCCAGCCACAAGCAAATGAATTACGCACACATCGTTCGTTAACTTTTACTTTTGGACTCAAGTGGGCTACAAATTACAATTTAGTCAAAAGAAAAAGCTATAACATAATCTTATCAAATGCAGTGTTAGAAGAGATATATCTTGATTATTGACAGCAACATTAATAAAACAGCGATCAGTTGCGTACACCTCTTTTTTCTTTTTGCATAGCTCTCTATTTGGTTAGAGTTTCAGCACGTTTATCGCTTTAGATAAATTTAGATCCCCATTTCTTCCGGTCCACTTCAGCTCCTGCTTTCACATTTTACGTTCGGGTAATAAGGATATTTACTTTGTCTCTTTTTACTACCATCTTGAAATCGTTCCCCCGTAGTAAGAAACGTAAACATAAATATTTTTCTTGAATTCCCAGAACCGTTTTAATAATGTTGTTGTTAAACCATCATAGTACAAAAAGTTGCGGTAATGTAGGTAATGTGGATAATGTGTGTGGAATGAGAGTGAGAGTGTGATCTTTGTAATGTCGAAAGTAAAAAATAATTAACGTTGAATACTTGAAAGGCGTTAATGTTTACTTCTCATCATCATTGTTTACTTCGACCACATGTTGTGTTTATAGTTATTTCATATAATAAATTTGTTGCAAAACTTAAACAACGAGGAATGAGCGGTTATTTTGGCAAAATGCCTTGTACGCGTCGAAAATATATTAAAATACGTCAACATTTTTTGCCAATCGGGGGTGAGTCGTTGAAAGCCATAAGTAAGATGTTTATCCATTACCTACTTGAAAATGTCGAAGTCACATTTCTGAATATTTTTACGTTGGTGATTACTTTATTTATATTATTGTCTTGCGGTTTTCCGCCTCTCATCGTTACTTAAATTTGATCATTAATAAAACAGCATTACAAGTTTTAATTAGTATTATCTATCTATGTCATGTATAATTAAGAAACATCATAGCTTTTTAATTTTATTGCCAGCAAAGTGGCCTACATAGGATGGCTATTAATACAGATTTCTTTTTGTTTATCAGTTTAATATTAATTTTTAATCAGTTTAATTCAAATGAATAAAATCTACTAAATTAATTATACCTAAATAATGTGTTATGAGTGTTTGAAAGCTTACTCATCCAAACATATCGGTAGGTATCCGAGGTATTACTATGGCAAAGAAACACAATTTAGTAGGTTAAGCAGACGGATGTGACTGGCGCATGCGCGCTGATTCTGCATCAAGAAGTTCGAAGTGGCGTCCATACTAGGTAACCTGTAGAATGCGCGTGCGCCTCCCGTATTACCAACTCTGCGTAACACTCTCCTGTCACCACGTAATACAGGAGAAAAAATCTTATTGCAATAAATTTTTGGAAGTTTCGTATTACTTTTTATTGGACCAGTTGTATTTTATTATGATGTTCTCTTATGCGATAACGCTTGTCTACAACTGATTTTGTAAGAATATTTTTATGTGTTCCAATAAATATATACAAGATCGTTTAGCAGATATTTAAAGTGTAAAGAATGTTACGTGCATGACTTGTCCAAACTTCCTTAACCTGTATCAGACGCTTGAGGTCTTTATAAAAGCCAAATGGGTCTTTATACAATAATAAAATAGGATAAGGTTAATAAAACCATAATTCCAACCTAAGTAAAATAGTTCGTAACGAAAAATGTTACTTTTTTGCCGCGGATTGCAACTTATAAGTATAACGCTTAATGTTTCTAGTTCATTTCTGAAAATGTAAAGAAGTGAACAAGAAACTTTAAACGTTATAAAGCAAAAAAATATTAATTCAATAACGAATAATCACATTGCCTACCGATTATACATCCTCATAAGTAGGCCAAAAGAAAGTAACCGTGCCGATATTATGTATTCGCAATACATATTTGAACGATTGTGCAAATGACAAGGGCAAACATGTCCTGTCAATCGTGTTGACGCCGCTGCAAATAATGATGTGGCTGATGACGGGTCAATTGCGACGGTGAGCTGTGAATGTAACTAATGATCGTATCGAGGTGATGTGACCCACATGGATCGGAAGTCAGGTATACTTGACCCCGGGACAGACGGTGAAAGTCCAGTAGTCGTGTAAAATGCTTACATGCGCAGTCGGACATCCGATAGACTTTTGACTCTGGTGCAGAAATGATTTTTAAGATGTCCATCATATTCGTATTTCACAATAGCGTAAAGATCTCTGAACCTGTACTTGGTTCACTCACTTTTTGCAAGCTTTATAACAATATGCTATATTACTTTAAGACGATAAAACCCAAGAGAGTAAGCTACAAATTATTGGCAAAAAAGGAAAGATTTACTCGACAGTGACAAAATACATGAATAGCAGTTTTGTTAAAAGACCATACTAGGTGGCGACGTGCGACCATGGTCGTCGGATGTCCTGTTAAACACGTGTACAGCTAACCGCCAGGAAGACGTCAAGATCGCTCGTTGACTGTTTGCAACATGGTAATAGTAGGTATGTACGTGCACTTATTAAAAACTACATTCAACTTATAAAATAATCTTCTTCACCACAATAAAATTAGCCCAGCGCAAAAACGATTAAGCTTAAAAATAAAAAGGAGACTTATCTAGTGGATGGTGGGCTTTCTTTGGCAATTTACAAGGTAAATATAATTAAGATTGTATCTATCTAATTGTAGCTGCAGTCTCAAGTCAAATACGGAAACGCCGACTTCCCATCAACTATATTAATGAGCAGTCATTTTACCGGCGCCAAAAATCGCTACTCATCTGTTTCTCATATCCATAGTTTTGAATATTTCTTCGGGATTTTCGTCAGGCGTATTATTAATTAATATGTTAAATATACAGTAGTCACAATCTACATGGCCATTGTAATTGCGTCGATTATATCTTCTGAAATTATTTTGATTAATGATCCCTACTTAATGTCACCTACCTATATCGGGGCACCAGGGTACCTATTTTTGGGTTAAGCATTTATTATAATTAAGCTGGTTAACCAAAATACAATTTTGTTAAACGTCGTATTGTAAAGATGTTTTGTGGAGGAAATTCATAAGCATTATTATGATCACGAGCTTATAAAAGCGTTAGTTCCGATTTTTGATTCCCAAGCTAGCACCTATCTTAGATAAAATATTTATGTCCTTAAATCAAAATACTACATGCGGAAAATCGAGTCAAATTCTAGGTTCTTTACCCAATTTAGTTTAATTATTATTATTATCAAATTGGTAGTACATGAAAATACCCAAACATTAATTTTCCCATTTACAATATTAGCAGGATTGTACAATGTACATTGAAACCGTCACCGCAAGATGAATGTTTTGCTACGCCCATCAGTTGAATTTGGTTTCGTTGCTTTTATTCGGGGTATTCTGAGCCCTGTGGTATGCACTAATGACGGTGAGGTGAAGCGATAGACTAGATTCCTCGAGCCACAACAAAACTAAACAAATTGTTAACACTGATGAGTGGTCGGGACAAGGCATTCAAAGCTATGTCTGTGCGTAATTATTTACAACCAGTAGCATAAGTATTTGCAGCGTCTCATCTTGTACGAAGTAATGTTTCGATATTCTTACTAATGTTACTAAGTAATATTAAAATCACCTATATAGCTTTTCATCTTGTAAGCCTAGTAAAAAATGAATGTTTCTAGAAGCAAAAAAGTAGAAATGTTCATAAACACGTTAGCGCTCTCAATAAAAAATATGTTAAGATGGTTTTTGTTTTGACTTTTTGCATGACCAAATGTATTTTTCAATAAATCTTTTATTTTTCTGTGCATCGTAAAAGTCATTATGAAGAATTGAAATTTCACAGTGCTAACCATGATGAATGAAACGGTATAAGACATTTGCAATAAGAAGGAAAGGACTCGGCGTAAAATGGGGTAAGGTCAGGAGAATTATGACGATGCTGATACATGTTCGAAATATTTCAAGGTTGATCAAGAGCTTCAAATTCATTCTATAACAAATAAAGAACGGGGCTACATTAAACCACAGTGCCAACTTTGACTGAAGTTATAGAGAGTAATTCCTCACTTTATTTTAGAGCTAAAGCATTTGCAATCAGTTATTAAAATGAGCTGGTTAAACAAAAAAAGAGTACTTTTGAACTTGGGTTGCTGTCAAGGGTTCTTAAGTCACCAATTATTGTTGTTGGCAATTGAATATCGCTGACCAGAGCAATAATAGGGAGGATATAATTAAAACGAAAGATGTCAAGGTTTTTGTTGGTTTACCTTTTGATACATATGTATTGGAGGGTATATATTTGGTCTGAGGTATTGGAAGTAAATGTAAATAATATATAATAAATAATTGAAATGCAAGTGAAATAAATGAGAGGTGACCCCCAAGTAGGTAAAGCGATTTTCAATGAACCTTGGTCGAATTGTCAGACCTCACAAATATGAACCCTAATACTATAATATTTTACAGACAAAGGATTCTAGCCACGAGTTTCGTAACGAAATTATAAGAATCTTAATGTAACCACGGTTCGTTAACTTTTCCGATAGATCAAGTTATCTGGCTCCGCAATCTTATATCGAGAGATAACAGTTTCCTCCGGCGATGTCGTGTCTCGCTATCTGTTTGTCTCGATTTAGACATAAATTTAATTTCCAGCCATGTTTACTAAGTTACAACGACATCAAGTCGCCAATTTCGTGAACAGAAATTTAGATAAGCATACGGAGTTAAGATCAAGGTGAGATTGAAACTGTTCACCTTTTTTTGGCAGCTTGAAGTCACGATCACTGTTTTGATAGACACGAAACTTCACTATTGTAGTAATTAAGTTAGCACATGATAAAATATAACACTCTAAAGTGTGTGAACAGAAATATTTGACTTGAACGTGTATGTCAAGATCATACATTATTTCATTGAAACCGTGAGCGAGCTTGTCATTGTCGACCGATATAATGCCAGGCCCGCATTCGGTACGGATATAAAATATATTAATTACAATGTCGATATTAGTTTCATGATTTACGAGTATTTGCGTTATCGTAATATTGATATAGTTATAAATTAACAATCCATTAATGTTAAATTGAGTTGTTCTGATCTTATAACGCAGTGTATAAAATTAATGGCCGTAATACAATCAGATAATAATAATATGCAATCATGCAATCCACGTTAGTAAGTAGAATTTAACTACCATATTTCGAAACTTTTGATTGATTAGTTAACAAGCGTTTTTAGTCCAAGTATAAACATTAAGAATATAAAAATTAACTACGTATTCTGAGTCAATTAGTGGTTTGTGTTGCCTAAGGACTATACATATGAGTGTTGCTTTTATATAATCATAAATGGAAAACTTTGGTGATAGTAAGCTGGAACGAGGGCAAATTACTTTCTTGGGTTATCCCCCTCATATTTCCCATCATTAATACCTGGCCGATATTACAGATTATATCAGTTATAATCTCACCAATGACCAGAACTTAGTACTAGAATATTGTTTTTTTTGCGGATTCCGCCTTCCACTATACCTACCTTTCCAACAGATTCGTCTTACGTACCTAACCGTAGCACTAAATTCTGTCGAGACATCCTCCGCGGCATCTTTTGCAGTGATTTTAAATTCACATTTCACATTATGTGCCTAATTTATTTTTATCGTTTCTTTTATGGTTTCGATTCGACTCTGGTGCGCCAGAAATAGTCGAGACGACATAATAATGTAAATAAATGCACCCGATTCTATTCACCGTTGGGATTTAGCCGCGTTCCTATGCAACCACTCGAGACTCGTCATCATTAAGTGTCGCCTGTTGCCCCTACTATGGTTTTCTGATTGCAATTTTATGTGATCTACTGTTATAACTTATTATCGTAAATGTCATTCTATTAACTACTAGATGTGCCCGCGACTCCGTCCGCGTGGAAATTCGGAAACAGCAAAAGTATTTTTAAATTGTTTTCAATATATTAGCTAAGTTTGAGCGAATTCGATTTAGTAGTTTTTACGCCATGCCGTAATATTTTATTACATGTATAGCTGTTGCCCGCGACTTCGTCCGCGTGTATTTCGGATAAAAGACCAGTAGTAAATTGAACTTTTAACAGAAAAAAATACCTACCAGGCAGGCTTTTTTAAGTAGGTTAAAAATCTTTAAACCCCTTATTTAACTAAGAATACTTTCCGGTATTTAAAAAAAACCGCAAAAATTGAACGGTAATTACGGAAGTTACAGAAAGTCTATTGAAAATAATATATAACTGAAGAAGAGAACCTAAATAAATCCGTTTTGTGCGTTTCTGAGTTTCTGTACATTGAAACTACTGTAGAAAAAAAAATGCCAAGGATAAAAGACAACCGTGACGACCTGATTGGCGCAGTGTAGCCACTGCGCCAATCAGGTCGTCACGGTTGTCTTTTATCCTTGGCATTTTTTTTGAGCGCGAGCGATTGGTTGTGGGTTTGACTCCCGCAAAAAAAGTGTGATCCGTAGATGTTTGTCCAAAAAAAAACTAAACAAACTAATTATTATTATTATTTAATAATACCTACTTTAAACTTATATCTAAAAACTACGTATCTGTATTTTTAAAATCTAAAGTGCTAGTTGTAAATCTTATTCCAAGGAACTTAATGCACTGATAGCCGAGTGGTATGACCGTTAGACTGTTAAGTCAGATGTCGCAAGTTCAAATCCCGGCACACACTAATGTCTTTTCGAAGTCATGTGCTTACTATAATATTACATATAGCGGGTGCAACCAATGCTGCTTATAGAAATCTTGTCAAACTACCCTCCATGCACGCTCCGGGTTGTCGTGTGTTGAGACACTTTGAAGAAATGCCTAACGATCAAACACGTTATTGTGGCTAATTTATAAAAGATAGATATATACTATTGAAGACTTTTTTGTAGATCTTTTGGAGACCATCATCTATGTAATACATACTTTTGGTGTATGATCAACGAATGCGAGGATAAGAGCTCGAAAGCGCATTTTCATCCGACTTGCTTCAAATTTATCATTACTGCTCAGCTCCTATGTGTTTTAGCGTTATGTTATATAGCCTATAACCTGCCCAGGAGTATGGACTACAATCGTACTAAGTTTGGTTAAAATCCCTTCAGTAGTTTTTGACCCATGCGTGCACATACAGACAGACAGACAGACAGACAGACAGACAGACAGACAGACGGACAGACAGACAGACAGACAAAAAATTTACTGATTGCATTTTTGGCATCAGTATCGATCACCAGTCATCCTCCAATAATAATTTTGAATATATATTCAATGTACAGAATTGACCTCTCTACAGTTTTATTATAAGTATAGATGAGCATCTCCCGGCGACTTCGTAAGCGTTGATTATTTTTTCGTGTCTTTTATGAAATAAACGTAGCCTATGTCCACCCAGAAGGTCCATTTTAAATATTAGTAAATAAAAATGGAAATCGGATGGATAGTAATGGAGATTATCCTCCTACATACAAACAAACAAATTTTACCTCTTTATAATATTAGTATAAATTTACGCCGGTCGTAATGTGTTCATTAGCTGGTAACACGGCCTCTTAACATCCCAATTTAGTATACTTAATATAGTTCCATTTACATAACGTAGTGTATTAAGAAAGAAAATAGTTTATGTGCCAACCTTGACCATTTTAGTGTCTTTATTTAGCTGATAATGTAATCCTATAATAATTATTCTGATAGGTTATAGTCTCTTTAAAAGAAAGCTAGACAAATACTAGATGCTGTGACTTACTGTAAACAGTGCTTATGATTTAACTTGCTTGCAATTTTTTTGTCCCTGTTACATATTTTGGTTGCAATTTACACAATACACACGTTCACACCACTTGATAGTAGCTATACAAATACATAATTACTTTAGATATATCTTGCTAGCCTATTTGCTAATATTTTTGTCTCGCCAATTAGTTTAGAAAAAAAAAAAGAATTTTATTAAAAAAAAAAGAGGTTCTTTTTTACGTCATATTAAAAGCATAATAATACCACAATATTATACAACAGAAGCTAACTCCGTTTATTTTAAAACTTCCCCAGTAACACTATAAATATCGATTCGCTATAAACGTCGGAAATTAAGAAAATATATAGTAGGCGCCGCATCCAGACTGGTAACGCTTGCGGAGACTCAATTAGCATCCTCAGTGCGACCGGATTGTTAACATTCTTCCTGTTGTATCCGTTCCCACATCGCGACCAAAAAGAAACTTATATTCGCAAGAGAAATACTTAAATAAACATAGGCGCCTACTATTTTTTCTGTGTTTGTCGCAAGGAAAGGGGAATTTCACATGTGTTTCCAAATGTCGAAATATTTAAAAGACTCAAAAGTCAAACAGTGCGGAGTTGAATTTGTCAGGCGAAAGTGTCGTCTTCAGCGCTGTGACAACAATGGTAGTGAAAGCCAGGTGCACACGACAGATTTGTCGACTCAGTAATGACAGGTCCATCGTTCATGTTTTCACACCTAATCCTGACATCTTTTATTGCTACTCTACAAATAGTGATTTCGCAAGTTTTATGAAACTCAACGGTAGCAACAATAAACATTTTGCTTGGAAACTAATGAATTGAAAACATAAATCTGTTTTACGCACGCATAATAGTTTATATTGTTAAGCCTGCCCTTTTTGTCTTTCCAAACAAAGCAAACAAACATTAATTTAATTAAGCAATAAATATTTGTGTTAAAAATAATAAAACAAACTACTCGGCCGGCCGAGCTGAGCGATGTCCTGTCCCTTGCGCAATTAAGATGTACTGATATCAGACTCTTGTACTATATTCTTAAACTTGTTATACCACTTTGAACCTTATGCTCAAATAGATTGTGACGACAAAATTATCTTTAAATTTATTGTTGAAAGCCCTGGACAATACACACTCAGTTTGAGTGACAGCATGGCTGTCCAGCAGTCACGGTGCCCATCGAATCTTATGAAACATTAAGTGAGTAGTACTTAAGGCTAGTGCATTACGAAAGAAATTGTTGTACTTCAAAGTAGTATTTATTATGTATATTTATTAATGATGGAAATTTGAAATTAGTTAAAATGTTTTAATTAACATATAAAATAAAATAATAAACAAATAAAAATATTCCGCACGTGTGTCAAATAATATTAAAAATTAAAAAAAATCACATTTGAGCGAAACATCTTTATCTGTTAATTTTCAGATAAAAATTAGGTCACTGTGTGTCAAGGAAAACTAAGCGAGATTTCATGGAAAAAATAACTAAAGACATGCAAAGCTATGTCGTTGTCTGGATTAAATATTGTAAACCTTGAACTATTTTATGTTGATTACAACATTTCGCAAACCATGTTTAATTTATTGCATAGACGATGTAAGTGCCAAGAACACAAACGTTGTAACAACCAGCTGTCTTTTGTGATATCAAAGTCAGTTTCATCGTAGTAACATGTCTATTAAAGTCTTTTAACATTAAGATTCAACTCATAATATTTGTGCTCACTAGTCATATAATGGCTGAACAAAAGATACTAAACATTATTTAACTAATAACAAAATGTTTTGTACGACACAGAGGTTTTGATAAATTGACGTATAATCGATCATCGCTAACCAAAGCTGATCGCTGTGCAAACATCACTATTTAACAGATGTATCAATAGGAACTTTCTTGTGCACTTTACCGATTCTTAATACCAATTGGCACTGACAGAAGTTTCTATCAATGACTTGTCAACATCGAAAAGCGCTAATGGTTAGGCATCAGCAATTGTTTAGAAAATAACATCAATTAGACGCTTTCTTGCCAGTGACATCAAAAGACTACCAAATCATTTATCGTTTAATCATACCTACCTAACTAACTACAGTCATCTAACTACAGTCGAAATGAGTAAGAAGCAGAAAAAGTGAACTATCGTTACGCAAATTGCGTAATATTAATCGTACGTCGTAATATTGCCATTTATCAGCCAGATAATATCTCAGTCTGCCGTGAGAACAATAAATACATGTAACAGAAAGTGAAAACAAATTAGGTGATCGGAGATCATCACCGACTTTCGCATCCAAGATCTTATCACTAGCGGGTTTCATTTTCTCGTAACGTGATAACGTGAATGCAGTGAGTGCGATAACCATTGACAGATCGAATTAAAATATATCAATTGCGTGATCGTATCTGCATCCTATACTAATATCCAATCAACTTTTTGTGAATTATATGAGAAATTACTTTTATTTAATTAAATACAGTCTGACAGCTGTTTAATGTACTTTCACGTTCTGCAGCAAAAGTTCAATGGTTTTATGAAATATATTGATTATTTATTTGATTTAGAGATATTGCTGTAAAAATATTATCGTCATCGTAGCGTTTTTGCGGTGCCGAGACCACTTTCATTGAAGGAGCTAATTATGTATTCATTGGCACGAAACATTTTCGGTACACTGACGACGAATTGTTGACTTAAGCATAGGTGAACAGGAAAAACATAACAAGTTACCTAACAGATTGTATACTTTTGTATTTAAAGGCATAAACCTTTAAATACAAAAGTATAAATACAATCAGATTTTAAAATCAGATTTTATCATTGTACAGCAACTTAAGATTTGATGAACTTTGTTATCACAATATGTTAATATCAATACTCTTTACTTTTAGGAGTACTATAAATTATGTCATTACGCACGACGGAGTTCACGACTTCGTATCATTCGTGTCTTATTCATATCATTACTTTTAATAATATTTAATTATGTTTATTTAAATCGCTCATCAAAGGTTAAACATAGATGTTATTACACTCATCTATTCAAAAAGCTATTTACAGGCCGTGTAAAGTCGTATCCAATAAAACTGAAGAATAATTTATGCGTGTAAAATCATCGCGCACCAGCAATAAATAACATTTTATAGCAATCGTAAGAAATTCAACGTAATTTTCGCGAGAAATCAACCAACGATTGTGATATATAAAACGTTTTCCAATTACTAGAGTTGCCTGGAGAAATATCTCATTATATACGAGCGTTTCGAGCGCGCATTTCAAATAGGCGCGTAATTGCGTACACGCCGCCGATATATCAAACAAACTCATTATTGACGAGGGTGCAATCCCACATCACGTGTTCTTTTTAAAGCGTCCCATCCAATACGTGTAAATAGGGTCCCGGCTCTAGTAATTGCGCTTAATGTCGTCCCAAAGGCTATTCAGTCCATTTTCAATGCGATATTTTATTTTAATTCGCCGACGGTGTTCTCTAGATTTTATCTTGTCACGCCTTTGCTCATTGTGAACTCAAGCATTAACTCGCCGCACATTTTTGTTCCAGAAAAAGGTATTTCCAATGCATTCGTGCGTCTTGTAATAGGATAATGATGTACCAACGCTGTAAGAAAATTCTCACAATTTCAACCCATTATACTTACTCCAATGCTGAATGTAACAATGACTTGGTTGCTATTTATATTATCTAGATATGTGGCTGATTAATGTGGTTGAATATTGTTTAGCTAACATAAATGT
Source organism: Abrostola tripartita (assembly GCA_905340225.1). Taxonomy (NCBI): domain Eukaryota; kingdom Metazoa; phylum Arthropoda; class Insecta; order Lepidoptera; family Noctuidae; genus Abrostola; species Abrostola tripartita. The sequence continues at coordinate 8,541,383 of HG996494.1, forward strand.
CATGTGTACTAATGCTACGCCTATGTAGCAAATGTCATAGCTACACAGGAGTGAGAATTTTAGAGATCATATCAAGTCTAAACCAATCACCTTAACCCGGATATTAGCTATCAGAGTTCAGTATCAAGATACAGGGAGATAATAGTCCAAAGAACAGACAATAGATAATAATATCAAGGAAGAAGTTCTATGAAGTATACACGACGTTGTTAGTGCACGGAAGACGGGAGCATAGTTCCACGTAAAGCATATCTCGGGACTGTCGCGCTGTCAAAAGCGAAACGTCCTACAATTTATGAAGCCGTTCAATTTTGCAATAACATAACTTTCGGCCCTTTTGTTGGCCGCAACGATCTCTCTCAAAGGAATATGTTTAAGATAAAATTTCTTGTATCATATAAACCAGCCTGAAAGAGCGATGACAGAGTCGTGTACCTTTAACAATCGATATTTTATTAATGTTTACAGACTCATTGTTTCGTTTAAATTCGTTTTTGTAATAAAAACCATTTATATTTTATCGGAGGATACTTAATTCCAGAAATAAGTGTCTCATTAAAAGTAGTTTAAGTGGCATTTATTTATATACTTATTTAAGTTGTCTTTGTTAGCTTGTTTTAATAACTTTCTGAGGACCTGAGATAGTTATTTTAATTTAAATTATGTTTTGATCCAGTCTCATGAATGAAGAATCGACTTTTTGATCGCCCTTCGTCGCCAGTGTTAACCTTCAAAGACAAAAAAAGAACCCTTACCGCCGCACACATTTAATGATTACTTAAACTGTCACTAAGTAAAGGTTTTCATTTCTTATACTTAGTGTTACTTTCTTATACTTAGTGTACGATATCTTTACTTAGTGTTAGTTTAAGTAATTATTAACGTCACTGAGTGCGGCGGTTAAACGATATCATTTATTTATGTTACGACATTGCAAGTTCTGCTAGAAATACCATAAACAGTAGTTAGATTTAATTTCGTCAAATAGAAAATTATGTAAATATCTTGTATAACTAATGAAAGTAAAACTAGTAATGTCGGATGTAATTAATGAGTAGCATTTTGTGTTACTCTCCGTCAGTGGATCGGTTACGGGCGTGCTGTCAAAATATTTTGACAGATACCGTATCGCGTAATACGTAAGGAACTAAACATCGCGTCCAGCAATTTTTTATAATATTAAATCCCTCTAAAGATGTTACCAAAGTTCAGTTTATGTAAACGAATACCTTATTGTTAAAAGCATGATTGTTTCAAAAACATGTTTTTCTTATTTCCTCAAAAAAAAAACATTGCATTTTTCATCAACATCTGTTTCTTTATTACAATAACAATTGCAGTATTTTCCGCTTGTTATTTGAACAATATTTTGTGTGCTATCACATGACTTCTTTTCATATTTCTTGCAGTTATGTTATATTATTCCCGGAATGGAATTGTAAAACTCATGTGCATTAAATAAAAGCTCTGCAATTTCAGTAAAAGAAAATAATAATACTTTGATTGTGGCTTTTAAGTTACTATTCTATTATATAATACCATTATTCAGGATTCATTAATAAGCAAAGCATATCTACCTATAAAACTAGATGCATTCGTTGCAAAACGAGATGGGTCAGCCAATGCTGCTCCTGAAAAGCTCTTCAGCACTATTGGTTTTCCCACCTGAAGTTTTTTATTCAATCTAAATAAATAATAATGAATAATATATATAAATTGTACAAAGTCCTTACCTTATTACTGGCTTATTTTAAACCGGTAGCCCTCTGCTGAAACTGCCGGTAGTCCATCACAACTCTCCTCCCATACTTTAGTGCTGAATTTAATTTAAATCTACTCCTTAGCTACTAAGACGTAATAGATTAGTTACTTACAAACCGACCAATTATTTACACCTCGAGACATATTATCAACAAAAACTGAGAATAATGCAATCAAACTAGCTATAGTATTAGAATCGCCTACCTGAATGTATTTGCATTCGTTTTTATTCATTATGGCTATTGAGTAACAAATGTTCAAGTTACACCTCTTATGTGGAATGCTATAAAGAATTCTATAAGTATTTCCATAAGAATGTAGCAACGCGATTGAGACAAATGGTCTTCATTTGGAATGTGCTAAGTGTTTGCTAACCAGCGACATGATATATTTAACAGCTTCAATAATACACAGATTATATCTTAGCAATATGCTAATGCCATCTAATTACCAAAATCTTTATCCTTAAGACATTGATCACGAAATGTGACTTGTCTCTTACATAATACGAAAAAAAAACAGTAAAAGTAGACCGACTGTTGCGAAGGAATAGCTCCGTATAATTAAATGAGCGGTAATTGAACGGGAGTGTGTTTGTTTAATGGTCACACTGAAAAACACTTATTTATTTATTATCCAGCTAAAAGCTACTGTTTATTTATGTATTCACATTAAATTAAACTTAATAAAAACGTTTGCCTTCAAAAGTTCCCAGCACCATACTCCATACAAATACGGGTGCACAACTAGTTAATGTGTGTATATTGATATTTGCGCAACTGTAACGGTTTACAAATTAGCCTCTCAGTTTTATCTGCACATTAAATTATGAACTTAAGGGGAAGCTCTTCTATTTAGAAAAACATTAAAAATCAGTACCTACTACTGTGCTTTTAAGCACTTTATCTTACTCATAATTCTAGAATCAGCTATCTAGCCCTTAATTATTAGCTTAAATGTTCGAACCTCAATTTCTTACAAATTATACACCGCTTAAAGCTTTTTCAAATGAACTAATTTCCCATACTCTCCCTGTTCCCGGAAACCAAAAGTACAAGATGACTAAGATATGTAATGTTAATTCAAGGTCTTTCTCAAAATTTTTACTTACAGATTTATTATAAACAATTCCTAACGCTGCCGCACACAAAATATTGCGCGGAGCAGATTCACCTGTTTGAGATTTATAGTACGGTATCACTAGTCGCCGCCTACGCATATTTCAATAACCCGTAGCTGTCAGTGTTATGTTGATTTCATAACTATAAGTGCCTTTAGTTCTGTATTGGTAAGAAGTTCTTCGTTATTCGGGATGAAATTAGGTCACTATACAGGATAGGTGGGCGGTTACATAATATGAACACCAAAATTCTTAAATAATTAACGTGTAAATACACCACATACAAATGTATAATAACAGTAATTAATGTTATATTCATTGATAATGTTATGCAAACATCAAAAATATTCCATAATGATAACAATAAATCACAAAAGTGTCGATGAGCTCCGCCTTAACGTAATAGCGGCAATCTTGTCACTTTCTCCGCTACGTCGCAGACAGTCCTCGTCAGATCTTCTCCCCCGATTATTTCCATTAGTGTCCATTAGCCATTTAACTCGATATGATTAGGCCACGTCACGACACCACACACAGTTTGCCAATGCCATAAATCAAACAATCTGGTTCTTCGATTCCAATTCGCACAGCGTTTACGTAACGTAAGCTAACGTTGTAGAGTTATGAGTGCGTTGTATTTCTTCTTGTGTTTGGTTTAGTTTGATGATTGGGAAATGCTGCAGATATAGTATCGTAAAATATTACACGTGTTTAACAGAATGGGTTCGAGGCGGAAAGTTTTGCAACCGTTGAGAGATATAGGGTACTTAACTCATATTTTTTTACAATGATCACATTCTTGCTCTACTTGCATTCTTTTGTTCCAAATAAAAACTTTCAAGATTTTCGCGATCATATTATAGATTTCATTTGTTATCTAAAAACAACACCGGCTCCGCTACGAGATTATTATATTGGTTAATAATATCTGGTCAATTCATGCCTGAAGTCCTGAAAACCCAGCACAGGTATACGCAGTTTTGATCTAATAAAAATTTAAAAGAATATAGTAGATATTATGGGCTACTTATAAGCGTCTTACCGGATCCCTTAGTGTAAGTGTTTCTACATCTAGTAGCTTGTTTATACATTACTTGATATCAGGTGTGTAATATCACACTTTTATCTTACTCGTACGGAGGTCTGTACTTTAGAACATCTTCGAAGCTTCCATATGGTTTGACTTGTTGATGTTTACTTTCTTAGTCGTTTAAGCCCTTATAAGTACTAAGTACTTTCAATTGTTAACTTATTACCTACTTACTCAAATCTCTAGGTAGGTATTTAAATTTGAATCTATGGGAACACTCAAATATTTTTTATACAATTTTCTTCTTACGTAATTCTTCATTCGATTCAATTTCGTTAAAACCTTTTCTGTTTTCGGTAAACTCGACCGAAATTGGCAGAACACAAAGATTAATACTATTGTGTTTTAATAACGTGCCCATTTCCAAATGCTGAAAAATTCAGACAGCTTAAATATCTTCAAGTCTAACCTTATAATTATGTTGAGTGAGAATTAAACTACGCCCAATTCAAAAAGCCATGCGCTAAAAGGCGTAAAGCTAAGCACCAATATTCACCAAAATAATTTGCGATGAAATACGACCGAATAATTACTCTTAAGCCTGACAGCACTTAAGTAATTAAGCCACCGCTCATTTACGGCCTGATTGGTTTTATGAAACAACAAATTAAAGATTAGTTCTATTTGTTAATCAAATCTTACTATTTACTAATTACTTAACAAATTATTACAGCAACTTCTGTTGGGAAACCAAAGAATTTAAAAGGCGTGCTTAATCTGTTTCCATATAATTTATGTTAGTATAGTTATTGATGACAACTTTGCATAAAACATATAGGTATTTATTCTATCGCAGTGTGGGGTTACAAAACTCGGATTCCTTTTGACTGCAGTAATAATATTTTACATTTGTGCTAGTTTATATGATGGGATAAAACATTTCTTAATTGTATTAACCAGCAGGTATTGACATTTACATTATTGAAAAGTTTAAATACAAATTATATTCATATAGGTACATAAATTATTTAATTGACAAGTTGAACCCATTTCTAATAGTAGATGAGCATCTATCATTTCTATCTATGATATTATATATATATATATATGCTTAGGTACCGTCCATGTCCACGGTGTCTACCAAGCATCAGCTACAATGTTAATAGTATCTACTAGAGTAACACATTTCTAAATACTAAAAATCTTAACTCACAACTTTCTTAGAAACAGTAGCACAATACCAACAAGTGTATGGTTACGAAAATTACTCTCACTGCCAAAACTAACAGATCCCTTATTCACAAATCACATAACATCCGTAATGTCAATGACACCACGCGGATGCGCTTACGCAACGAGCACCTTGACAGTTATACAGATGACGATCGTTGTGACGTAACGAGAAACAACCGACGACAGTTTTATGTTGCATACGCATCGCTCCTCATATTTCCAATACAAGATTTAGAGTCCCTTGTCCGACAGCAATGTATGGTGCTCAAAGAAAAATATTCAACAATCACGTAGATCGCATTAATAGAAGAGGTTTTCGATGAGATGAAATGCAAGTGATAGCATAATTGCACAATAAACTATTGTTCAGTAAGCAAACGTAATTCATATGAATGAACTATCATCAGTATAATGATTGTTATCAGAAGCGCTGATCTTGATGATTGAAACTGATGAAGAGGAAATAATGTACTTCATATTTATCCTGCGTAAATAGGGAGTTAAGATGATTATGAGTTTGTAGAGAAACACACAGTACAAAAAGTAAGGTACAAAACAGTAACTTTTATCGTTTTGAACCAGTGACATACATACATTTGCAGTTCACACTTATAAGGAAAGAAAGTCAAGAAATTTCTATATCATTACAATAATCGAAGTCGAAAATATTCCCGTTATCAAAGAAGACATAAAAAGGGACATTTTCTTATGGAAAATAAATGCAATGAACCTCTTTTTCATAAACGAGGTATGATCCTCGTTTATGAAAAAGAGGCATTAACTAAACCCCGTTAAGACTTTGACATCTTTTTTCTTTGCTAGGCAAACGATTCAAAAGGCCAGTGACAAGTATAATTTGATCCTTGGTTTAAAATTATATTTGTCTAGTGTATATAATGAAACTAGCGGCCCGCTCCGGCTTCGCACGGGTTTAAAATATATATTATAAGTATTTCTCCACTATTTAATGGATGTTATTATACATATAAACCTTCCTCTTCAATCACTCTATCTATTAAAAAAACCGCATCAAAATCCGTTGCGTAGTTTTAAAGATTTAAGCATACATAGGGATATAGGGACAGAGAAAGCGACTTTGTTTTATACTATGTAGTGATGCTTATAAAGTATCAAAATTTGTAGAAGTATAACAGACCGAATGAAGCAAGTACCTAAGTCAACATTATTCTTCTCGTCTGTACATGCTTCTTCAGAACGAGTTTATTGTTTAAATAATTTAATGTTCATAGTATAGCTATGTGGTGCTATATGTTTTGTTTCTTGACACCCATGTTATTTTTCATGCTATCTACCATAATTAAGGAAGCACAATGAGATGTATTATCCTTACATTGTTATTAATGCAACATGTTTTCTTTGTGGCAGATCCGTACAAGAATTAATATACCTTTTTGTCCCTTAATACCTGATATGACTCATAAGGACTGTACTAAAGGGGACTTATGGCTGTCTCGTATTAAAACTTTTCTAGCTGCTGACGCTACCTATTCTAAAAGTAGACAAGAAGGTCCGCACTCTACAACTTTTTCATCAGCCTAGCTATCAGAACAGCTAAGCTATCTGCGGATATCTGATCGGTACGAAGGAGACAGAGATAAAATCATGTAGAAGGCGTCGCGAAAGCCGACTACCGGTCGATCGTGATATCAATATGGAGTACTATACTATACAACTGACACATTATCACCCAACAGGCCGACGATAAAAAATCTGCATTGTGCGCTTGGTCACCAGTCACCACTTAAGGGGAGCAGGTCGCTTTGCTCTGGCAGTGGACTCAAATAAATGCAATCGCAACGTATCTCTGATGCGTCTTTTTTTTACCATTTCGATGCAGTGTAACTTATGTATTTGATAGCGTTTAGATTTTATTTCCACCAAAAATGCTCCAGAATTGGAAATACTGTGACCTATGCTTACTAATCCGAGTAATCAGTTTCTAATCTGTATACACTTATATCAACCTCGTTAATTCTATTTAGAAATATCAACATTAAAGAAAATATAACGCTAAATCTCGATAAAACATAACCTACACTGAAGCTGTAGAACACCATCTGATTTGAAGTTTTCCGTTAAACGGTAGATACTTTGCAACATACGGAACTGCACATTAGCTTGGTAAGATCTCCACTTAACACGATTTATAAACTTCATTTACTTAAATGTGGTGTTCTTGGCTAAACTGCTTCCTGCTTCCAGTTTATATAACGCTTGTAACTTTTGTCATAAAACCTGCATGGAATGCAATTAAATGATGGCTTTGTTTATCTATTAATGGTCACGACTAGAGGGCAGTCACAACTTAACGATCCCAATTTAACAAGCAAATGGATCCAGCAATAAAGGTACTAGACAGGCCATTACCTCGCGAGATATAATTTGACATGCAAATGTCTGCAGCTTGCAAAAAAATCCATTTTAGACATATTTGTGGGACTTGCTATCGTCTTGTTAAAGATGGATTGTTAAACTTTGTTTGGAGTATTTATAGATGTAGCTGTATCATGCATTTTTATTATTTTATTATATTATATAGGTATTAGTTACACATACATCTACAGACCTACACTCTGTGCGGGAATCGATTTAGCTACTCGTGGTGTAAAGGGTCAAGAGCTATAGCCACTGCCTGAATTAGAATATGTCTTATCTATTGATGTTATCATAATTAAAATATGAATAGGTTGTATTTTTTATTTGGTTTTCAAGATCCTGACTAATAAAACGACTTTAAAATATGCAAATGTAAACATTAAACATTGTGTATCATTTACATTTCTGAGAAACCGTTTAGCCAACTCTCTGTTGAAGCAAATGAGGTTCTAATTCAAGTATCCTATCAGATAGATCTATGAACATAAACATCAAGGTAAAAATAAGATTTAGTGTTCTATTTTAAGTATCGTAAAACTTTCCATATGCACGAAAAGACAAAGGATATTTAATAAAGTATTTGTTTAAAATAATTGGCAGTTTTACGAGCGATGATACTTAATTTGCGAACCCGCTATCCATAAATCGTTAAATAACGCATACTTCATTAAAATTCAGTGATTTGTATTCACCAGATATCTGTCTCCATTAAAACTGTGCTTGGAATTACATGAAAGTTCTTGTAAGATGTTAATGGAATTATGTAAAGGCCGGCTTACACGGTTCCGTCCGGTGGAGGTAGGTGGCGCCTACGTCTACAAGTTCTGTACCGCATTGGACTGCACATTAGCATAATGCAGTACTGTACTTTATTGTAGTCAATTTCACTTTAATTTACTACATTTATAGCTAACTTCTAAGTATAAATATAGGAGTTTGCTTGCTATCAAGTCCTTGCTCGCTAGTTAAGTCCGACAATACGCATTAAGTCTGTTGTTTAAGTGAGTTTACCATTGGTATCTTGGGAACTAAGTAGGTAATTATACCTTGCTATATTATAACACGTCTCATATTCATAGAAAGATGTCATTGTTAAGCTGGATGTTCATAAACTGCTAAAACAATAAGGAGTCTAATCACATCTCCTCAATTTATTTTCAAATACTGTCATACAGTTTCAAGAACAATTAAAACGATAAATATTTTAATTCTTGCACACATTACATAAGCATTTCTCCTCTAGTAAAGAAAGGCTCGCATTACGGAATTTTGTATACCTACAATTGAATCATTTGATACCAGCCCACGCGCCATTGTTATGTAAAGTCACTATTATATTCATTCAAACATTCTGAAGTAGTAAAACGTATATGGATACTCGTACACTGATTCATAGCAGTCATTGATGATATAAAAACATTGTTAGAAAATTATGCGCTTATTGTTAATATCCGTGGCGGACGGATTAGGAATACAATTACTGTTCGCCAGGAAAGAGAATTGTAGAAGTAACCTGGTGTGGGCCCCATGAATGGTAATAGTCTATTAGTCTATGGTTAGCGAAATATCGATGATAAGGCTCCTAAAAAAGGAGTTGCCGATGCCTACCACTCCAGGAATTATACCTACGCGTAATGGTATGTTATGTCAAAGTTAATAATCACAGTGCAGTGTGGACAAAACTGTTCAAAGGTTGTGCTTCTTATCGTATGGTTGATTAACAACCTGGTGTCAGAGTTTAAACCGCCTGTTGGCCTCTGACATGGCTTTACACACCGTTGAAAAATATCTCAGGTGTGCCGGTTTCCTCACGATGTTTTCCTTCACCGTTTTTAGCAACTGATAACTAATTTATAGTACGCACATGAATTCTAAAAGACATTGGTGCTTGCCGGGTTTTGAACTTGCGACCTTTGACTTGGCAGTCCAACGGTCATACCACTCGGCTATCAATGGCAAGGTTGTGCTTAAAAGAGTTTCCTTCCATCGACTCTTGGTAGAACGAAGCAACTAACGCCCTAACTGCTAGTAGAGTTCTGCTGACATCAAACTAATTTGTAGAACCACTGTTGTTTACAACATGACAATATTCTGCGTATTCATCCGAGTGTCGTTTTGATTTATAAGTATTGCATGGTTGTAAAAGTAATCTTAAATATCACGGTCTCCACGTGACCTTTTATTTGTAAAAGAATTTCCATTTACACTTTTATGTTCCTTTGTTACGTTCTTAACGTACATACAAATCAAGACGTTGTTTTGCGTATACATATGCAGATTTTTCTGAAAATGGCATACAGGTATTTACAAGAAATTGCATTCCTTTTCAAAAATGAAGATATTTTAGTCTTGCTGTTAATCATTATGAACTGGAAGCATAGGTTTATGTTGGTAATAACGACACAAAGTATCTTTAATAAAAATAAATGTTCGTGTAGTAAATAGCTTCAAGATTTTGACCAATCAATTATTATATCATGGGTACCGATTGTTATTGGTTATAACTGCGACGCTAACGTTACGTTATTTTTATATTCATTACTGAAGAAGAACTTGCTATGAAGTGTGCAGAGCTAATACTTTAAAATTGTGTACAAATTGTTATAAAAATGCCTCGAGCTGACGGGAAACAATCAATTTTGTCACACTTCTAAATGTCTCGTTGATTCGGACAGCTGTCACTTATGTAATTGTCATTAGTATTCAACTGTCATTTGTTACAATGATGAGCCAAACGTGCAGTAGCGGGTAGTTTGTAAATTGTAATCGTTCTAGCGACCAATGGTTTGATCAAAAATCAACCATTTGCGGAAGCCTAAGGGCGCCACGATCGCTTCGTATAACAACCACTTCCATTCAATTAAATGTAAATTTATTGAATACACGAGTTCATTAGTTGCACTAATTGGGAGCTCCGTTCCCATGAACTGTTGGATAACCTCTTGGTTCTGTCGACTAAATATTTACAGGGAAGAAGTAGTACTACCTGGCTACCTGTATCGTTTTTTTTATACCAGAAAGAAAGTTATCTTCAAAACAATATATCAATGGGACTAAGCAGAATACTTACTACGTAGGCGGAGCGTGGGACGCACAGTATCAGGTAGCATCGTTTAAATCACACAATCGTATTTTTATGATAACCAAATATTTGTGTTTGCGTAACAGTGTAATGGTCAGTGAGTCAGTTTAGAGCGCCATTACGTTGTGCCCTAGTTACTTTGGTCACAGCAAAACGTTTTGTTTCGGGGATTATCCGGCGGCGCCTCTACACCTCGTCCTAAATACCCAGTACGTATATTTGTTCCGTCAACACTGATTAGTCACAAGTACACGGCCTATGGGATTGAAGGTGACCTATAAATCAGCGGGAGTTATGCGGTCTTAGTCAATTTATGTTCTGTGTTCTCAAGTCATATAAATACTACCGCGTATCTACACCAATTTTCTAGGTTATAATATGTCACTTTTGTAAGTATCATTCACACTTTTGGTAAGCTTACGTTAAAACCGTCTAAAGTCCTTAAGAATGATCCAGAAAACATAACTAATCAGGCATCTACGAAATACAAATTTTTTATGTTAGGAATAGCCAGGTAATCTAATGCAAAGGACCCTTAAATAAAACGAAGATGACAAAATCTACGTTCTAACGAGATTTGAGATGTTCTGGGTGAATAACCTAATGATGCGAAAGGTGTAGTACGTTATTGCTACTCGAATTGCACACGTGAATAAAACTGTATAATCTACTAATCCATGAAATACAAGTCTCCACTGATAACCACATAAACTGTGAGTAAATTCCTTAATAGCCATAAAACAATATTATTCGTATGTAATTGATCATACGCTTGCTAATGAGTTCACGAGAAGCTCCTTGAAGCAAATTCTGGCAAGACCTGCACCAGGAAACTGCTAGGCCACACATAACGACTGTTTAATGACATTAGTTCTGCGATGATGAAACATCTGCGAAGACCGTCAAATGAGGTCGTTATGGTGTGTGAGGAGCGCTCATAACTTCCGGCTGCAGACACTATAAAATGTTGCTAGTAGGTGGTGTTCGCCCATAAAATGGGACGTGTGTTTCAGAAACATACCAAATGTTTATATTTTGAGAGATACACAACCTTTTTCTTTTTGACTTCGTGGTATTTAAGGTGGAATTATTAGAGAAGGTGGTAGTGGTGTTTAAATCAATTTTAATAATGCTTTATTGAGGCTATCTGACCAATCAAAGCCTACGATTTTTTCTGATCGCCAGCTATGATTCACACGAGGGACTAATTGATGACCTTAAGTTATAAAAAACGCTCTTTGCCTCTACCTTGTATGATTATAAGTATTACTATTATATACATTAAGAAATTCAGATCAATCTCCCAAATCTACTACTAGAGCGAATCGCCCTAACGATGAGTCATGCGAATATACTCCAATATTACAAAATCTGCTTCAAAATTACGAGCATGTGCCAAATAATATAGGTTAATTTTACAAACAAATAGTAATGTGATACTATTTACTACAACTTTAATTGCACAACATATCTAACATGTCGTAACTTCTGAAGTATGACGAGGCGAACCAGAATCTCAAATCTTAATTGCAAGTGAGAACTGTAAATTACGGATCTCCGGAACAGTGACGGGACATTTCGTACAATAGTGATGTAACTATGACGCAGGCGCAACCAACGGAGGCATTCAGATTTTTTTCTTATTAGTAACAAGCAAATGAAGATCACATTCTGTGAAGTGAGTCAGTACTTTCTCTAAAGTTTTATTTGTATTTGATCGTAGCGTAATGCTATCTGATATGTAAACCTTTAATCTTCATCAATACTACTTTATTAAATTATAATTTATGTACTTACTTATCATGTAACTCACTAATTTCGAATTCATTGAATGAGCTCTATCATTTTATATTATTCGGCGGCTGACTGGCAGACGCTTTACGAAGGTAAAAAACATTACACTCCCTTTTTGGGCAGTCGTGTGATAAACCATTACGACTAATTTCGGATTTGAGCTCAGTATATTGTATTGCTTCAAACTTTAATTAATTATTCAAAGATCAAAGTAACTAATACCTCGAAATTCATAATATGGCTGATTAGGATGTTAACAAATTTTGGATGTTAAATGTTAACAAATATGGACATGCCATAACTCATAACGTGCCGTGTGGTATCCGGCCTAGAATTCACCTCCCCTTTCCTCCCGTGGGTGTCGTAAGAAGCGACTAAGGGAAAATCCGGCAGCAATGGGCAGCAGCGTCTTCTGTAACTTGAACACCAATACGGCGATCCCCAAGCCGCTTGCCAAGCGTGGGGATTATGGAACCCCCCCCCCCTCCCTTAAAAGGGGAAGGCCTTTATTCAACAGTGGACGTCTTTCGGCTGATGATGATGATGATAACTCATAACTGAAGTTAGAAATATGATAATAAGTACCTAATGTAATATGTAATATCAATGTTAGTGTTTACGGAATTTCTATAATCTAGGACGTTGAGTAGTGTTAACAACCGATTCCGTGTCAGTTAGGGGCCTTGTTTTATTACACTATAACCATGTGGCATTCGCGTATAAATAAACACTATAACAATAAAGATGGCACACAAAATGAATACACAAACTCATACAACCTTTTTATAAGATACAATAACCTACTTTGGTAACACGACTACATCACTAATTATGGAGTTTAGTCGCTTACTGGTCGCTTATTGAAAATAAGGATGAGCTGCTAATGATATAAGATTTACCGCAAATTGACTGTTGACAGCAGTGTGAGCTGTGATGTATGATGCTAAAATGACTTGTGACCTCCAACATCAGTAAACGCATACTTATCATATTACGCAAATGACAAAATCGAGCCATTACCCTGAATACCTGACTAATGCCTGCTTACTGTAAATGTTAGACAATATACTTATCTAATAAAATATGTGTTCGGGAATTGGGTTGTATAATCAAAGAGTTTAGTTCATTGAAAACTTTCTCTACCTACAGAAAATTTCATTAAACCAAATATTTGAAAGGGGATTCACAACTTGATACCATCTTCTTTGGGCGAAATCGGCTTCTCTTTAATTTTATAAAGGTGCAAATGCTAATGTGAATTTAATGTCAGAAATCATCACTCCAACATGGGCAATGAATTTAGTTTGATTCTAAATAACCTAAGTCACCTCTCGTGCGTTCTGACGAAACCTTATTTGTCTTAAATCACTAAAACGTAGTAGTACCTAATGATAAATCAATCATCTTGGTTATTGTAAGTTCGAAAGTAGCTGTTACTCTACAATAGAAATTCTTACTTAGCCACTTAAATAAATGGGACTAATTGAGTCAATAATTAAAAATGTAAAGTAAAAATGGCGAAATAAGGTGTTAAAATTGGTAATCAATTTATGACCGATTAATCTAAAGTAGTCTGAACATTCATATATAGTACAGAGCGACTAACGAATCTTGATATTCATATGAATTATTTAGTTTTTACTGAATACATGATAATTTATTTTACCATGATTATCACAATCCATCTTAAAGAAAAAAAGAATTAGGCAATATCAATTATTGTTTATCATAGCGTAATTTTAATAGCCAGTTTTCAACCTAATTCAATCTGAAAACGGAAGTTTGTTACCCAGTAGTTAGGTAATTAAAGTTATATAAATACTCGAGCACTATAATTAAGTGGCTAATATGAAGGTACTTAGATAACGCTTATTATAATAAATTATAATCAGATATAAGTAGATGTTCATAAAACGTAATTTTCCACAGGCACTAAGTAATAGATCGTGAGATAAGATCGATATCTTCCGATGATCGATAGTGCAGATCGGAAGAGACCAAGAAAGTGGGATAAATCGTGATTTTACTAATTATTGAAGTTACGTATCCATTGCGACAAACGTTTGTCTACTTATTGCAAATACGAGAAGATTTATGGCTATTAATCAGGCTATAGCGGTAACCGTGTTTGTTTTATTACGTGATCGAATGGATAATAATGTGTTTATCTTAAGAAATTTGTTTCGTAATGACCTTTTAAGTGTATTATATTAGCCAACGCTAATGTTTACCCCGCCAGTCTCGCAACTGTGGCGCTATATTCGTATGCAGCCCATAAAATTTGCAAGTCATATATCACAATATTTTACTGTGCGTGGTGACTACAGTGAAAAAAACAGCATCGCCACTAAAAGGGGCTTAACAGTCATACGGAGAAGTGACGGCGCACCCATCAGTAACTCAAAGGGACATACAGGGGAATGAGTTGTAAATATTCTAACATTTTTGAGCACGGTCGCGGACTATAAAATTGGTAATAAGTCCTGCCCTCTTACCATGAACTCTTAAAGCAGGACAGTTTACGTTGTGGAAGCGAGACGCCGCAATACACTACACGTAGCGGCGTCTCGCTTCCACATCTTAAACTGTCCTGTTTTAAGGGTTCATGGTAAGGAGGCAGCACTAAAACTCTGAGCCCACAAATTAGTCAAGTTGACATGCTTGTGTACACTCAAGTCGGGCTATTTCGCATTAATTTAATGGTGCAAGGCGTTGTTTAAAATATTGTAGACGCATCGTCGTAAATAGTTTTATGGACATGAATTCATTTATTCCTATTTTACACTTTTTTACCGCGTCGACGTGTTCCTTCCAATGTCATGCATTATTTTAAATTGCCTCTTAATACTTTTTACATTTCGAGACCTTATATTGTGGTATAAATTATTTGTAATAATGATGATAGCTGTATCGATAGGATGAATTTTTATCTTGTTTTAACATAAATTCAAAATAAGACTTTTCTTTATTGTAGGCGTCTTACAGGCGTGATTCAACATTCAATTAAAATGACTCTTACAAATCATTCAAATAAATTCCTTACTTTTTCTATATCGCTAGATTAAAATTACTACATATAAGTTTACACGACTGAAAATTTCATAAAGTTCATCATATAAATCCATTAGGGCAAGATCATCAATAATAAAAATTTACCTCAGCTAATATGACCCTACAAAACACCTCTGAACACATAAATCCTACAAACTAAACAACCAATAGAGTCTCAAATGAAGTCGGCATAAAGTGAATTCGTTAACCTTTGCCAAGAGTTTACCGTGCTTGAAGCAATAAAATAGAACCAGAAGCGGAAGTAATAGCATTAAATCTCTTATAAATGAACGACGAACATGATCAAGACATTCAATATCTATTTGCTGAACCCATAAAGCTTATTTTCTGTAGTATGTTTACGTTGGATCAAATCGTTATAATGAGAAACGCGACGTCATAACCGCTTCGTATTTCCGACATCCCTTCGATGGTGCGCCATGATTTGCTCCATTGTATATTATCAATAGAAGCAGTGTCACAGAAATAATTCGCAAACGGAACCGTCGAGTCTGCTTCAATTTCAATGTTGATTATGTTGGTGCTTCAGAAATCTAACATTTGAGTTAAACAAAATTTAAGTAATACTAAAATTGCTATATATTATTTTAGGAAAATTTAAACGGTTTTGTCTTAGATTATCGAGATGGAGTCTGGCGCTACATTGAAACAAAAATCAACGTGCCAATAGTTTTTTTTTTTTTGCATGAATGCGTGACAGCTGCGTCTTACACAAGTATATAATTTTAACATACGGGTGATAGGATACATATTTATTAATATTCAATCGGCCTCTGTAATTTCTACACACCTTAATAGCTCATTTCGCCATTTTTATTACTTTATTATTTTATGATAGAAAAACAAGCGTCTCCATTGACAACACAAATTACACTGTTGGCGCCAAAAAGCTGTAGGGTAGGTTTTTAGCGCCAATTGTGAGGAATTGGCGCTAAAAAATACCGACGCTGTCAGGGTCTTGACACTCCTAGCTAGTTTATTTCTCTACCAGAGAATACATTTTATCCAGAAATATACAAACAGAATAGTTCACAAAGTCGGGAGCAAAAGCTAGTGAACTAATGACTATTTTAATTACAAAACCCTTTGATTGTTCTAGACAATCAAAGGGTTTTGTAATTAAAATAGTCATTATTTTAATTACAAAACTTTTTTAATTCACTCATCACTATTTTAATTACAAAACCCTTTGATTGTTCTAGACAATCAAAGGGTTTTGTAATTAAAATAGTCATTAGTTCACTAGCTTTTGCTCCCGACTTTGTGAACTATTCTGTTTGTATATTTCTGGATAAAATGTATTCTCTGGTAGAGAAATAAACTAGCTTTATGCAATCGAATTACAATCATAATTATGCTCTGCAGCGTTGAATTCTCATCCACTAAATGTCTGACCAAAGAACTACACAAGCTGGTATAAATGTCGTATTTCTCCAGATAGTCATAAACAAGCAGTTTGTGCTAATTTTAATATTACCCGTATGGCACCTAAAGTTCAGTAACACCTCCTCAAACCATTTAAGGAAATGCGAGAGGATTCCATAAAAACAAAGTATATCCAGTAATTAATATTCAGTGTGCTTTGACTTCCTGAACATGCACTAGTATTCATTACACATCCCATTGAAGAGTCGATCTTTGACTTTGATATATTATTCATTTAAGTGCTAAAAGGACGGACACTATCAAATTACATAGGCAGTAACTTAGATCATAGATACAATGACTAACCTATGATTAACTACCTTCATCGCTTCATGTATCTATTCACTGAGTTCAGGTATGAGTGTTTCTTGATACTTGATTTCAACTGGTATCAATCTTGTACACAAATAGAAACAGTTTATTGGCCCGAGTAAGACTAGTTCTTTTAGATCGGGCGAGTCATTAAACAAATAAACATGTACCCCGTCTGTACCTTGTATTAATATGTGTAATGCATGAACATTGGTTTATTGGCGTGTGACTGGTGTAGCAAAAGCACTTGATTACTCTATTCTCAGTACCTATATTGGTAGCACTATTTGAGAGCTTGTGTTTGTTTTCTTTTCTAAATTGAAGTGCATCAGGCTATCTATGCTATACCTGGACAGAATCAGTGCTGGTAAAGAGTACTCACATGATTGTTTACTATTCTGTGAAAACTGGGTAGTGGGTATCGAAATCATCTATATCCGTCTTTCTGATATGTTTAATCCTATTTAAAGCCGACGGGATTTTTGGTTTATCTATAATGATGACATAAAATTCGTTCGTATTTATCTTCTTCTGTATATTTACCAGATTAATCTAAGTATCTTTGGAGTAAGAACAGAAACATCTGAAGTAAAATATGGAACCCACAGCTTTAGTTCGGTCCGGTTCGTAAACTAATTCTGATTCTAAATTTTAAATTCTGAATAATTATATTTATCTGTTCTTTTTAACCCGAATGTATTCTTTCGTACAATCTAAAGCTACTAAGATAAATAAACTATCTACTGATTTTCTCACTAAGACTTTTGCTTCTTTATAAACCTTCTGAAAGTCGCCTGATATTCATTAAACAATATTTGTTTTATAGCAGTAAAATATCATGAAAGTAAACTAAGTTATTAAAAATCTGGTGATAAGTATTCTATTTTTAGCCATAGTAAACATTATGCACTACAAACGGCGCGCGGCGGTCGTCGCGCCGCGCGTCGGCGCCGGCGCCGGAGTGACATTTACTCGAAGACCTTGCGCCGAACAATTTGCGAACAATGAGAGAGCCTGTCATATGTTCCCGGAACAGGGGTGACCTCAGCCACCGACCTCTACACTTGCAAACGTGCCGAGTTACACAAAAGATCCATGAATAAATGAAATAGTTATGCGGACTGCTTTATATATGTCGGACATAGAAGCGAGCATATCCAATTGAACAGTACTATTATGCTCGATTGACGGTGCCATTACGAGAGCATTTTGCTTGTTATTGTTAGACAGACTTCAAAGTACATTCGTTGTATTTAAGTCAACAATTTTACTCGCGCAAATGAATTTTGATCTTTAATTCAGCTGCGCACTATTGGTTGTTAGACCCGCTACCAATTTGATTACAGGCTAAACAATAATAATTTCCAGCTTAAGCAATATTGATCATCCGGTCTTGAGTCAACACTAAAGAAGGAAATGAACCCAACACAGCTAGCTAGCACGGGTAGTTTAATCAGTGAATGGACGGAACTTGTGTCGTTACGACAGTGATACTGATCGATTCAGCTAACTGTACCATTACGGTAGAACTTCAATTGATAAAGTAAGATGTAAATACCTATACCACCATAAGTTGTTGTAAGTTCAGATGTAACAAAGTAGTAGTAGCATACGTAACGAACCTTGATCCTACGGTCAGACCTTTATTTCTGTTGTAAAGCTCGAACTTAAGAAGCTATTGTTCGAAATGCGTAAAACTATAACATTGTGTAAATGCAATCACATAAACAACGTGTCATACGATACATTCAATCTGCAAAGTAAATACTTCCTGTTCAAAAAAAGTTTAATATTTGTAAACAGAGTTTTAGTACTTGGCCATAAATCTTGGTCACCATTCGGATTACCACAGTCACTACTTAACAAAGCAGAAATCAGCAAATATTATAAAACCGATTTATAAGAAAGAATATCCACATTTACCTATAAATTCATCATTGAATGATGTCTGTTTACTGTCTTCATAATTAATGAGGTGTAGCAAAGTTTCGCCGAAAGTAAATCTTGTACACAAACCGCCAACAAAACGATTAGTTTGAATAAAAAATGTTTTAGCAATAGATTGAAAATTATTTCAAGAAACTTAGTCATATAGTCCTTTTCTTTTCGCGGACGATCTGAAGTTCTGCAGAGTGATTGAATCAGTAGAAGACGTGGCTCTGTTGCAAAGCGATTTAAATAGACTGGTTAACTGGTGTGATAGTAGTAAAATGCTCTTAAATTCTAAAAAATGCACACACATAAAGTTCGTTCGTAAAACTAAAAAGTTAGGTTCCAAATATTCTATTGTTAATGATACACTACGTGAGGAGGAGGTCATTAGAGATCTAGGAGTACTGTTAGACCAGAGACTGACCTTTTTACCCCACATGGAACACGTTTTGAAGAGAGCCTCTGGCCTATTGGGATTCATTATACGAAACGGTAGGAGTTTTAAGAGAGCCAAAACCAAAATAGTCCTGTATAATAGCTTAGTACGCAGTCAGCTGGATTACTGTAGCACGGTTTGGCGATCTCATTACTCCACACATTCTCTACGTATTGAAAGAATACAGGAGCGATTTATGTGGCACTTAGCTGGCTGTTCAAAAAGGAAGTTTTCGTATACTGAAAGATTACGTCAGTTCAACTTGGTCACTCTCGAACAACGCATGAAGATGCAAGATTTATTATTTTTTTACAAAATTATGACCAACGAGCTAAACTGCTCTGAAATTCTTTGCAGAATACGTTTTAGAGTACCAAGTTGAAATCCTCGATATGCCATTAAACCGCTATGTGCCCCCGTAAGAAAAACTGTGTTTGGCCAAAATTCTCCCATATCGCGTATTTGTAGGCTATATAATGAATGCAGTGGATCCATAGACGTACACAATATCTCCATTAAAAGACTTCGTAAAGTTTTACAAGAACTTTTCGACAAATAAACACATTCTATAATTATTCTACATTGTCGCATTGTGTGCATGTTATTTTTAATTGAATTTAGATATACATACTTAAGTACTTCTAAGGACATGTGGTGTTTGCCTGTAATTGGTTATGCACTTAGCGTGTAATTTTTTTTTTGCGTGTATCGATTTTTTCCTATACATAAAGTAATAACTGTTGGCATCCCAAATAAATAAATAATATTGTAAATATTGTTTGGGCAATAATACCGATAAAAAACCAAGGACCTAAGTAGGTAGGTACTTACGGATGGTGTTTCTATGTAATGATTAAAGGAAGAGTCGAAGTGCCGGACAATACACTGAATACCTGATTAGTCTTGCGCCCACCACTGTATGAAAGTGTTTAAACTGGCGCCTGGGAAATGCAATGCTAATTTTGCACTGGAATCTACTAGTCATGTTTAAGTTATTTGATTATATCTGCATTTTTATGCAGATTTAGAAATAGTAATTTAAATGTCTCGTTTCGAATATCAAGGCTATCCTTGTCCAATTTATAAAGGCAAGGCTAAACTTAAAGCTCAGTGTGAAACCGATTGCTTAACCCGAAGTTCCCACAAGTGCATACCCGATTAGGTAACAATCAGCCGGATCTACAGGCTCATTAAAATAAAAAAAGATCATATCGCATACAATAGAGCACTCGGCGACCGAAAGTGATAGTCTAATAGATACTCGTAATAAAGTGAGGCCGTGACGATAGCAGCCGCTAAACTGGCCAGTCATTACTCATTACGGAACACTAGCAGTTTTCCTAATAACGAGTTTGATCCTTTGCAAAACATGGTCAGGTCTTATAAGATACGTATATTTGTATAACTCAACTGCTTAATGCAAACAGCACTAATAATAGCCTCTTCCACAAATAATAACATGATGGGGATTTCTAACGCTCTAGGACATCGCAGCTATTTAAATAATTTCAATAAACCACCTTGTAGCGAAAAGGAGTCCGACTTTCCCTTTTAAGTAAATTATCAAAATTATAGCTTATCACAAGAAATGTGGGGTGTTACAACAAATCCATTCGGATACACCTGAGTGGCACTCAAACAACAGAGCATTCGTCATTCGCTGCAAAATTATAGAGAAACGTAGAACGGTGGCAGTTTATGTTGTTTTGAATAGCAAACGGAACGCGAACTTCAAAATTACCGCCATTTGCAATACATCAAGTTGCGCCGGCGGCTGCGCGTCGCTCCCCGCCTTGCGGTTGTTTGACAAATGAAGTTGTTGTTGTTCCTGCGCGGCGCCGCTGCCGTGCGACCCGGAATGTCATGTGTGCCGCGTGCGATACACCTCTACGTACTCTCGGCCCACATTAACCACTCAACACGGTGAGAACCTGATGAGTAATGTCATCTGCCGCAACTACCAACAATGACATTGATTGATTGTTCGATGTCGCTAAATATAAACAGTCGCCGACTCAACGTTGACATTGTTTGAGCTAATAAATATACAGGTTGGTGTCCAATTTCCGAGTACATAGTTGCTTTTGTGAACTAGGTCAACACTCTAACGGCTCCCACATTGGTTAGTAATTATTGCTATATATGGCTTCTAACAACACTGAGGCCATCGTTTATACAGCTAAGTAGCGGAACAGTAGCGAGCAACACCGCGGTAGCAACATTATACATAATTGGCGTCACTGACCTACGGTAAACATTGCGTCTCCGTTCAAGGTCAACAGCCTTGATGTTTTATCGTTTCCAATAAGATGTCAGTATACGTAACACATGTAATTTGAACAGTCTGAGTAAACTTTATGGGTGGCTCGTGTTTACATTTGTGTATTAGGTGCTTCTAAAACGTATGCAGAAAAGGCACGTTGTAGGTCTTCGAGGTTGTTGGAATAAACATGAACTGAATTACGGTAAACCGATCTTTTATGTACTTCTTACAAAATAAACGTTAAACTTCTACAGCGAAAATGGCTAAAGCAGTTTATTGAAAATATCCTCAACTAATTTGCATGAAGACCAGTTTAACCTTGAAAAGTGACCTTGGGTGGCAGACGAAAATTCAGACGTAGCAAAACAAAGGGTGCGATAAGGAATCTCCAGAGTCCTGGGCATAAAATACATAAGGTATTTACATAAACAGGGCCTACCGATGCGATGTATCGAACCGATTGTTCGTACTACAATGAATATAAGTAAAATGTATTAATATTAAAGCTACAATTTATAAATAAACGGTCATTATCATATTTATGTATGTTGTTTGCAGAAGGAGCAGTTTTGTTATATTCTCTTCCGTTATCCTATAATCGTCTGTACTTCTATTGTTAATTATGGACCTATTAATATAAATTTAAAGCTTCTGCAGTTCTGCACTTTTAACTGTATCACATTTTTCGTCACAGGACACGTATAAATATTTTTTTATCAGGTCATCTTGTCCTTGAGTGTTTTAGGACTCGTTTACCGAAGACCTCTTTTATCCCTAAAGGAGAAATCAGGGTCAGCTTCAAATACTAAGTAGTTAGGTACCTACCTACTTAAGTGAATTACGTAGCTATGATTGGCTAATAGTTGATTCTACAATATTACTCGTATTACCACACTATCGACGAGCAGTAATTTAATTAGTAGCATAATACAATACTGCTCAATACATAGTAGCTTAATACATTCACTTATTTATTAGATTACTTACCTCCATGCGGGGTTTATATATTTCTGTTTAGATTATATCGCTACTGCGCATAGACGCAGACTTTTCTGAACGAAAAATAAATATATAAGACCAAGTTTGAAAAATAGAAAATGGCATACGCAATCTGGTGACGGAAGCGAGCACAGTAAAAAAGGTTACAGACAGATAGAAAAACTAGTCCAGTAATTCCGAATATTGACGTTCAGAGAACCCTGGACCTCGTTCTCTTCAAAAAACCCAAAAATTTAGCAATAATTCATCATCATCATCATGATCAGCCGGAAGACGTCCACTGCTGGACAAAGGCCTCTTTGCCAATTGGCCAACTTGCCATTTGCATCCGTCGGTTGCCCGCAACTCTGACGACATCGTCGGTCCACCTGGTGGGAGGCCTGCCAACGCTGCCTCTTCCGGTTCGTGGTCGCCACTCGAGAACAAGCAATAATACATAACTGTAAATAATTCATTCCACGCACCTAGCTAGGTAGTCACTTACTTATATTTTGGTTTACCTAAGTGCGGTGCTGATGGGTGATCATTCTGACAATTAAACCATTATAATTCAGCAATCGTGAGTACCAACTAAAAAGCCGTCCCTCTATAGCACAATCGTCTAGAATCTGGACACCTTTCAGTGCTCACGTGGTTAGCAAACGATCGATAAACTAGTTTCACCGCCGTATATCAACTAGCCATAAATATTGTTGGATCACTCTCAAAATAATGAGTTCTAGAATTCATACAGATAATGTAGCTTAACCATCTATAGCATCCGGAGAGAAAAGTGGCGTTATCTAGACTTTTGGTAATGGAGATGACTTCAATCTACTTCTTCGGGACTACAGGCGTGAACGAATGAATGTAAAACATTTCAATCTACACAAGCACGCATTAAATTAGAAACGTAAATAACACTAACTTAATTAAAAAAGAAACAACTCAAAGCGTTGCGTAATAAACATTGCAGAAGAAACGAAAGTTAATGTGCATACTTAGTTTAAAAACAAACGGACAGATCGCAGTAACATAGTTATAGTTACTTGTTGCAAGGTATAAGACAACGGGCGACCCCGCACATGCGCACTTACCCTCATTGATTTTTCTCACTTTGACAGTTCCACCTATGTTTTGGACCATCGCTCGCGTACTAACAACAAAGTAAACAAGAAATGGCTTTAGATTTTTCTGCAACGTACAAACTGTTAGTTTTAGGTGATTCTAATGTAGGAAAAACGTGTATTGTGCATAGATATTGTGATGAGAGATACTACGACATATACATATCTACGATAGGTAAGTAAATATATTTATATTAAGTTGCACGAGCCTTTGTCAGACAGGTGATGCTGTTTTAGTGCCGTTTTGTAACTAACGAATCCGCGATTATATTTTATATTGCGGATGTAAAGCGGGGAACAATGGAACATGTGACTTGAAATAGCCATTTAAATATTTATATGCTCAGGACTTCCCTTTCCAGACCATTTTACAGCTAAGAGTTAGTGCCCTACGAGCTCTATTAAGTATACACAATGGAAAAACCAGTTCTAACATCTCGAGTAATTAAAAAAAATGTTTGGTGTAATTTATTATGTATGTATGTATGAAGTAACATCACCAAAACTGCTAGGAGAATCCCTAGTCATCCCTAAGAACTGAACGCCTATATTTTTTTTTAAGATATAATTAATATGTTTAATGTAATTTAGAACTAAGTACCTAGTGACAAAATATTAATCAAAAGTTTTAATTTATTCTATAACTTGTTTTATCATAATTTTTTATGATTATTGTAATTGTACCTAATCAAAACAACAAAGTGTAAAATAGGGTTGGCTTTCGATTTTTTGGTGATTTAAAATAAGTCAAAAAGGTGTCCAATCGTGCAAAAATGTAGTTGCCTGAAATGAAATCAATGACTTCCAGCTACTTATTTTCAAAATTTTATTGCCTGCGTCGAGCAGACGTATCGACCAGACTTATAGCCCAAAGTAGCTGGTATTCGTGTTTGAAGGACTTGAATGTCTATGAAGTGATTTCTAAAATGTTTTCAAATATTCATAACAACATTGGAAAACCAATGAGTCATAATCTTGTATTCAGAATTTTGAATACTATTATCGTTATAAAAATGATTATATTTATAACACCAGACCAAGAAAAAAATGTATTCTATCAACTGTAAGCATAGATAATCATATTAGAAGTTTAAATACATATTAAAACTTTGCTCTTAACAACAACCAACAATGCTAGTGGTGGTCTTAGCAATTTACTCCAGCACTTAAGTCGTTGCCAAGTTTGCGACGTGGACCTAAGTTTGTTATACTATCGTATTATAACAAAAATATTTAGGTAGTATAAACTAAATGATGGGGGCTAATCCTTAGTTATCCTATGAGATCAATATGCCCTTCGAGGTTCTTGACACCTGACGAATGATAAGTGGACTTTTTCCAAGCGCCAAGTATTGCGATTGTTCTTTTCTGACTGGTGAAAATTTAAAGAGATTTTGAAGGAGGCGTGGGCGGCCAACGTAATTATTTTAATTAGAGCGATATCTTTGAAATTTGGTGCTATACCGGGTAATATAAATTGAATAACAAATTATGCTCCCAATGAAACGTCTAGTAAAACCTTCAATCGCATTGAGATCGTTAATTCGTTGTATGAAATTACATTCACTGGTAATTGAGACGGCATATCATATGTCTGTGCGCTAAATCAATATCAATTTTTTCTATAGTAGGTCAATTTACTATTGACACAATCAAACGCTCCAAATTGGCATCGTAATACATCGTACTTATACATAATGAGAACAGACTAAATATTTACATAGAACTAGATGTAATTTAAAAATGTGCCTGCCTGTGGCCTATGGGTGCTGATTTATTAGAGGGTATATTTATGTATATAGTAAACACTAAAATAAAAAGTTAGATCACTCTTACGGCATATCTACGAGGTACAAAATTAACATGATAAAGGATTGAATTGTTTGTTTACTTTTCCAGTGTTGTCCCACAACAGACTCCGTTTGCGTCATGTTGAATCTATCTACAACTAACACAACTTACTGACATTTCCAGGCATAGATTTCAAACAGAAGATAATAAACTTAGACGGCGTGCCAATCAAACTCCAAATTTGGGACACGGCTGGCCAAGAGAGGTTCCGTACACTCACCACCGCGTACTACCGCGGAGCTATGGGCATTATACTTATGTACGATATCACCAATCTGGAGTCATTCAATCATCTGTCATACTGGCTAAGGAATATTCAAGAGGTACGTACACTGTACAGTAGTCCACTTAGAAATCTCGTATGAATAATGTAGTAGATACTCACTGACCTATCTATCTAGCAGCAACATTTTTCATTAATATTAAAGTGCAGGATATTTTTAATAGTGATGGTGAATTATGTGTTCCGTTAGTCGAATGTCACTTTATTAATGTCGTCAGGTTCGTCTCCTTCTCAGGTAGGTACAGTTAGACAATAATCTGTTAGGTCGGTTTTGCTAAGTGTCCGATAAATGGCGCCAAATGTCTCACAACTTATAAATGGGACCAAAAATCCGTATAAAACCATTCACTATGCTCTTTATATTATAGGCGTGACATACATGGTCAATAATAATGTGGGTGAAAGAACAATCCATTTGCAATTAAGTACCACCGATGCAATTACAGATAATATAACCTTCAGCTGTGCCGTGTGGTATCCGGCCTAGAATCGACCACCCCCTTTCCTCCCGTGGGTGTCGTAAGAGGCGACTAAGGGAAAATCCAGAAGATGGGCAGCAGCGTCTTCTGTAACTTCACCACCAATACTGCGATTCCCAAGCCGCTTGCCAAGCGTGGGGATTATGGCAACCCCCCCGCTTAAACGGGGAGGCCTATGTTCAATAGTGGACGTCTTTTGGCTGATGATAATGAAACAAAAAAACCTTCAGCTACAACGGAGGATTTCTATAGTTGGGTTTACGGGCTATGCAAAACGTCCTTGATAAATATTCTACTGGTCAATATAAGATGATGTTGTACTTGTAGGAACCTATTAAGTCCAGTTTTTTTGGGTAGTAATCAATCTGTCTAAAAAATAACAATACTAGTTCTAAAGACACTGTAAGTCACAGTGGCAGGTACTTTGATTTCTATTATTAATTAATAAAGCAAATAAAGGTTATTAATATTATTATCGAAAATGATCCGCCACTTCAAAGTTAGGTAAAAACATCGTCTTTTTGATCACGACTTGTCACTCAGCGGCTACACTGTAGTTCAAACCGAACGACTACTTTCTTCATAATAAATCCGTTCCATATGTAAAGACAGATAGAATAAATTTATAATTAATCAACTGCCTAGATACTACTAATATTATTTTGTATTGTGTTCAATAAAGAATTAATAAGTTGTTTTATACGTTACAGTACGCGTCTCCCGATGTGATCAAGGTGTTAGTTGGTAACAAGTGTGACGTGCACGAGAACCATAGAGCAGTCCCCAAAGAGAGAGGCCAAAAGGTAAAATATCTAAGAGCTACATAATTTTACACAGCGAGCAATCTCTTATCCGTTTGAATAAATGACTTGTTATTATTGTACACAAAATTTAAAACTATACCTACCACCTAAGTATACGCCATCCGTATGACTTGGTTTATATTGCTTCCGACTACATAGTTCTCATTACCGTGTCCAATTCAACATATGTAGAGCCAGGAAAAGCCATTTGATGACCCGATAGGCGCAGTGAAGCGATTGGAATGCTGTGCTATGTATGGCTATGGTATACGAGTTCAATACCCATGTAGGATCCGGAGATATTGTCCTAAAACAGTTTTTTTTGCATGTTACCTACCATTAGTACAAAACATTATCTCTAACAGATATTGACCCTAAAACAACTACTATCCGAACAACTTTTTGAGATCTAATCTGAGAAATAATAAAACCATTTTCCAGATAGCGGATGACTTCGATATGCCGTTTTTCGAGGTGTCGTGTAAAAGCAACATAAACATAGAGGAAGCGTTCCTGACGTTAGCCAGAAAAATAAGAGAATACAGAGAGACCAAGGTATGCCTGTGTATTGTCATCACGTCTGTTTGCTCTAAGAGGCGCAGATCAGCAGATGTGTTCTACTTCAAACACACATTATGTTGGACAATAAGTATAGATATATTATGTAGGTAGATACCTATCATATTTGTGGGGCGATCCTGTAACCACTTATTGATGCACAAATATTAGTCAGTGTGACGAATAAAATTACATTTGAATCCGAAATCAAGAGAGAGCTTTGATGCCTCACACATCGGTAGCTGATTGGAAAACGTACTCGCATTTTAAGCGTAAGGCACACTAAATGCATAGTGTGAACACGGCTTTACGCTGTTAAATATATCCAGTTACATCTAAACATGTATGTTTCTTTCCAGGCGGATGCATTCGAGTTGAAGGAAAGGGACAACGTTATAAAGCCTTCGGAATCCGAGTCTGATGTGTCAAAGTGTAGCTGTTAGCCTAATCATCACTCTAAGTAGACCTCAACTTAAATTCAATGATGTGAGCAATGTTACAAGAGGTACGCGTCAACTGATAAGATTCTTCACACCTTGTGCGTTGAATTATACATTACTAAGACATCGAAGAACTAATAAGATAATGAGTCATGTACCCTCTATGAGTTTAGAACCTACATACCTTAGTATTTCTTAAATCTACATCCCAGTTAGGTAATTATATCTAGGCGACAGGATAACCGATCTTTAGTTTGTGTCAGTTAAAATAGCTTAAAATGTAGATAAACAAGTTCTTTACAATGTTATTGAATCTATACCTAAGTATCCATACCATAGTACGTTTGGTTAACAAAAAAAAATGTTGACTACCCACTTAAACTTTTATTGACGCAATCAAAGATCGAAGAAAGAGTTTTCTCACTGGCCATATTTAATGTTATTTCCTGTCTAAAAACAAAGTCCTTTTTACATTAATTCATTTTATAGAACCCTCTTACTATTAATTTTTATGGTTTGATAAAAATAATGAATTATAATATCATATTTAGTCTGTAGGAGGGTAGATATTGTGATCGCTTTAAGCATTCTATGTGCAGTGTGCTAACTTGCGTGCAAGATCTATCGCATTTCCATATTGCAAAATCATAGGTAGTAATCAAAATAAGTAAAAAAACTCGTACACGACAGCAATAGCTTAATTATTTGGTTCCAAAGAATATTTATTTCAACAAAATGCGATAAATAGGCCAGCTAGTGCAAGTTATCTAGATACATTTATTTGTGAAGTTTAAGGAAAATATTGTGAGATTAGTACATACCTATAAGATATCAATAGGTAAGTAGTTTTAGATTTCAATACGACTTAATACTCATAGCGTTATTTCAATTTCTCGTAGATGTTTAAATAATCACTTTCGCATAGTCAATTTTAAGAAAGGTGAACTTATAACTTCACAAATGAACTAATAAATAATGACACAATTTCACATTAGTAAATCTACCCTCAAACCATAATTGCAATTATTTCGGAATACTTACTTGCATAGCAATGGATCCAAGTTTTTTTTTTCAAATCTTGGCGTGATCAGTACTGTGCCCCCAGATATATGTAGGCGTATTACAAGAATAAAAACAGCAAGTTAAGACCTCAACTAGTACTTAATTTATGAAATCGTTTAGTACCTACCTATCCTTAAAAACATGAGCTAATGTGAAGAAACTCTGAGCCGTAGGTACGCGAATGCAAAAACAGTGTAACCAACCTATACATTATAAAACTATCAAGGCTGGTGCTATTTATCTCTATTTGTTGCTAGTTAACTAATATCTAAAGAAAAACAAACTACGGACACTGAGAAGGCCTTTAATGTTGTAGGTTTAAATGTATTTTGAATAAAGCCTACGCGACTATCAGACTTGCTCAGCAAATATTATAGACTCAATAAAAAGCACATTATTATATCTAACGAATTTAATAAAAAAATTAGGAGACATTTTGTAATAGATGCGTTTGTTGACATAGCATTTCCATTTTGCAAAAAGTTACAACTAACGCGATTTTATTGGAGACTAGGCTTTTAAGGTATATTTGGATAAATTCAGTATTTTCATGCGTATTTGTTGTCACTGAAAAACTTTTTAAATTCATTGATCACAAGTCAATCAAAAGGTAAAGTTGTCGTCGTAAGGGCTGGCCCTAAAGAGCTAACTGCTGGACAGTGAAAAGGTATTTTAAACATAATATAAGATGAGTTGTTAAGGCTTATTGAATCTCTTATTAATTTGCCTCCTTGTTGTTGGTATATACTAATATACCTGTTATGATGATAGTTATAGTTGTATTCATTATTGTAAAAGATACAGTTAGAAACAAACACACCATTAATTATTATATACTTGTAAACGGCTTGTTATGTATGATTAGACATAAATGTTTGTCGTACACTGTAGCTTGTAAGCAGAATTAGATTATAAAGTTTTGAACATTCATATTCCAATCATGCTAAGCAATGTTATGCTAATTTTAATGTAAATGGAATTAAATTATACACGATTTCTAAGTTTCACATGCGTATGAAATACTAGCTTATAAAGGAGCAGTACCTACTTATTAGTGTGTGACCTAGTGAACAATCTTATAAATCTCAATTAATTTTATCTAATGAACCTACACAACAACACACAAGCGCACCTGCTTGTTTTGTAGGTAATTTGTTTTGCAAAAATGCGGTGGCCTTATCCCATATGAAAATTTAGGAATGCCTGACTCCAACTACAGAATACAGAACAGTCCTTCATTAAATTGAGGTATTTACACCTCATAGTTCATATTTCAAAGGTCACCTGTTATTTTTAAAGGTTGAAAAAGTAGCATCAGCTCTTTAAAAAACATTGTTATCTTATAACGTAAATGTAATTTAATATGGCCAGCATAATACCTAAATATATCAGAAATCACTGTTCAATGGGATTACTTCAGTTTAATCATTATTCAGTAAAATTTTACCATTCGCGTCGATGCACTATAATTACCTACTTAATAAATGATTTTTTCATTTTAAATAGCAGTATTAGATAGATCTTACGATAAACCTCTTTGTCTATTTCAATACATCTCCAATAAGTCACATTAGCTGTAACTTTTTTTACACTAGCACAACTAATCTAACACTAGTTTTTAAAAGTTCAATGTATAATAAAGTTTTACTATAAAAATTAAACTATGTCTCATTTCAACTTCTATTTTAGATTGTTCAACGAAAATAACTTACTTACTACTAACATAGTTACAAGCAGGGCCATATTATCATTTAGGAAGAATAGGCAACTGCCTAGGGGCACCACGAGATATTTACATTTTTTCTTAATGTAGTTAACATAATTTTAAGATTGGTATATAACAGACCGTTAATGACAAGACTGCCTAGTTGCCATATAGGTAACACAACTAGCTTTCGCCTTCGAGAAGGCCTGAAAAGGGTAATGGGGTCCTGAGCCGTGCATTGCCTAGAGGCCCCGACATGTTTAAACCGGCCCTGCTTACCACAAATTTATTTTGCTAAAGCTTGTACGAATATATTAATTGTATACCTAATTCATTCAAATACTAATGGGAAACGAATAAAATGACGTCATCATCAAAGAAATATTATAATTAAACATTCCATTAAACAAAATACGTTCGAAAGTATGTAGGGACGTCATAGTCAATATTTTACAAGTACTTATCTCATACATTTTATATTTTATTTCATTTTAGACCAAATCATTTAAATCGATACCTACGATATATACAATTTTAATGTAAAATTCAATGAGTTTTTCATCGAAATCGTAGAAGTTGAAATTGTAAACTTACGCCTACTTATATTTGTAAAATTTGCAAGATAAATGTTTACTGGCCAGTAAACAAACACAATAAAATTAACATAGTTAAAAAAATGACTAATTGTGAATCAATTACATGACATACGTAAAAAAATATATTACAAAATATCATAATTTATAAACTAAAGTGCTAGCTCAATCTGTCACTTAAAACATGACGCTGTTTACATAATAAACATATAAAGTCAATTGAAAATTTCATAAGTTAAACTTTTTATGTCTTTTTCTTTGTATGTTAGAGAGTTCCGGCCTTTTGACTTCTTGCTTGCACACAACAGGTTCTTGTTTTACTTGCACACATGGTTCTTCTAAAAGCTGTGCCACTGGCTCTGTTTTTAAAACTGGATCAGCGTTCGAATTTCCTGACCTTGTAAGTTCTAGTTTTCTGAAAAAAATGTTGTTTGATTATAAATCATATCTACACAAAGGTCCATTAATTACATTATCATAGAATGTTAATTAGAAATGTGGACTGAAAGAATGCTATGTTATGCACAACTTTAGAGGCTTGACACTTAAATATCAGAGGTAGGAAGTCAGGAAAAGAGAAGAAGCTCTTGTGCAACAAAAGTAAGTAATAAATGGTATATTAATAGGTAACTTACAAGTTATTTCTCTGAAGTAAATCATTACATTTTACAATAATGGTTGTAGGTATGTCAGTTCTACCAAAGTTTTCTTCATATAAATTATGTTTTTTCCTGTGTTTCTCATCATCAAATGCTTCAGTTATAGCATGTCCTACAAATAACATAAAACAGGACATAATAGTATAAAAGCGAATGTCTTTTACCACACTTAAAACTAATATCTGTTACCGCCGAACTCTGAGACATTTAATGATCACTTAAACTATCACTAAGTAAGGTTTGTCTTTGTGAAATTCTTATTTAGTGACAGTTTAAGTAATCATTAACGTCTCTGAGTGCGGCGGTTAGTACGTAATATTTAATTCATAGTAATGGGGCCTTAATGGTGATTAAATGTGAGCCTGATATAAAAAGATCCACTTACTTTTTAAGATTTAACAATGTACAAAATTTGACTAGTAAGTATTTTTCCCCACTTTTACTTATACTCACTTAGTGATAACTTAACTCCTTCACATTTATATTGTTCTACTTCATAATCCTTTTTTATCAATAGTTGTCTCAGCTGACTCTCACTTGATCGCAAGTCACTTATAGTTCTTAGTAACATGCAAGTCACTTTCTTGAAAAACTAAAAGATAAGATATTTATTTTAAAATATTGGATATGAAAATAATTAAAAAATAGAAACAAAAACCGCTGCACTCAGAAACGTTAATGACTACTTAAACTGACACTAAGTAAAGATTTGACAAAGGAAACCTTTACTTAGTGATCGTTTAAATAATCATTAAGTGTCTCTGAGTTCGGCGGTTAGACACATTTATAAGTGTGGTGATACAATGAAAGGAAAATGGATTGATTTTCTAAAATAAGTTTATTTTCATTGTCATGGATATTTTCATAATCTACCACAGTTTTTTTTTATAATAAAATTTTACAATAAAAAGTTAGGACTTAACATAAAAGGTGAGAGAAATGTTAATTCTTACCAATTCCTCCGATCCTTTTGAAAGTTTACATTTCAACGAAAAATTATATCCAAACGATATTGACATACAAATGTTTAAACTTTTGCCATTTTCCTCTTTTACTGCATGAAATTCCTTCAGCTTATCAGAGTTTGATAGTAAATGTAGACCTTTTTTTATAAACTTTTTGTTATTTTCTTGTTCTAGGCCATCATTGTCTAGCTCAAGTCCATAATTATTGTCCTGAAAAAAGTGACCATCAATGTGCAGCATTGTAAATAAGAAATGCTACCAGACACAAAACTTTAAAACAATATTTTAGATCAACTAAAGCTATCACTAGTAATAGGAAAATAGAATTAACGTGCCTTTAATTGCGCCAAGAATGCCTTTTCAGAGTAGACTGTAGTCCAAATAGAAAAATAATCGGTTATACATAATTCGTATTCGAGATCTTTTGTAAACAGTAAAAAATATTGGGAATCTTGAAGTTGCTTCCACATTTTATTATTTCATTTGTTTGATGACAAGAACTAACTCTACACTGTACCGTAGTAACTGTGTTACGAATTAAGTAAAATAGTTCATCATAACAATATGATCATCATAAAAACACAAAAAATTGCGTGTTTTAACTTATTTGTTTGGCTTCGGCCCATTTTTTGACGGACACTTGCCATACCATAATAATTATGCTAGGCTCAAACAAAGGAATATATAATTATATATGGACCGGTTATACCTACAAAAAACGGGTGCCTACCTACTGTCGCAAAAGTCGCAAAACATGGCGGAAATCATAAGAGATGCTCCAGATAGAATGGTCAAAGGTCATCGATATCGATAATTTTTTTTAAACGATTTTATGTTATGAATTTCCTTTTAAAAAGGATGTTCCATATTAGTTTACATATTTTTAGGGTTCCGTACCTGTAAAAAATTTACCTTCTAAGTCAACGAAATCAAAAGATACTTCTACACTAGAGAATTTCGGCTAAATGAAACAAGTTAAAATAGTTATTTATTATAATTAATCCAGTTTTTTTGCGGAGCTCGTTACGAAGTTAAAGCCAAACAGGTCGATCGCAATTTATTTACTACTATCAGTATCTATATGGTTAAATGTTAGCTTATCACGGCTGGTCTGCGAATAGGCGCGCACGTGAAACGCGTCTGATGGCAGTCTCCCTACCAAAAGTAAAAGTTTATATAGAAAATGTGCAATGGGTAAATCTCTAATGGTGATGAGTTAGTCGATTGATTTAAAAACTAAATTATCATTCGCGGAGCACTAGTGTTGTCCCCAATTGATATTAGTGTCGCAAAGATTGGCTCAGCCAATTTGTGTTTTCTGTTTTTACGAAACGAATGTATATGATTGATTTTATCAATATAATGAGAAAACAAGGTAACTATTCACGTGGAATATGAGTTTATTTTCATAAAGCTAACACGACAGTTTTTACGATAATCATAACGTCATCATCATGACCGATATCGTTTTTAGCGTGTCAAAATAAAAGTGAAAAATATGATAAGATAGGCTTAGTGCAAGTTAAGTTTAGTTAGTATTGCTTCTGAGGCTGATAGGGAATAAATATTGGCCAAAATCATTGACTTATAAGCTCTTACAATAAAAATAGAAATCTTTATTTGCCAGACTAAACACGGTAATTCAAGTTATTTAAAAAAAAATTAAGGAGTACAGCATGTTTCATCAATATCTCGGTATACAAAATTGAAAATATACAACATAAAAAAATAAGTAACAATAGTTACATCTGTAGTTATGATAGTAGGTACCTACTATTTTTCAAAAAGCTTTAATAGAGAAGAAAGAGAGAGAAAAAATTTACATCCATCATTTGACAGAAACATGAGTGCCAAAAACACACTTGAAGAGAGCATTATATGGGTATTATCATAGAGAAAATAAGTATAGGTATTATTTTTATATGAATGAAACGGAAAACTATACTAATATTTGATTTTTACTATAATTTTCCGTTGCAGGGCAATACTACATTTACATTTGTTGCACAGTAAGTTTTATGCCACAGATTTAAATAAAACATAAGATTCAATGGGCAATGTAAATGTTATGTTATCTGTGACTTGAGTACATGACGTGATTGCACGTTAGGCAGGTAATTTCTGTTTCTGTCTCATCTCATCTGCGATGATCTTTTAATACCCACGGCTATATTATTTTATCGATGGTGGATTGATTTGTAAAATCTGACAATTTTCTTTACTTTTACGCTCCTGGTTACTAAAATTGTAAGTACATTTGTATAACTATGAATCAATGCTTCGTACGCTTAATTTGTAATCGGTGCAGTTTTTACAATAAGTCGACTGCTTTCAATTTTGACTTGTCTATTCTATTCGTTTGTTTCATTCTTACATTGTAATTATTTCCTTTATTTGCATTTTCGTTTTAGTGTATTCTTTAAATGAATGCTCTTTGAGTTTTAATAAGACTTAATATCTTTGTTGTGTCGAAATTGATAGTATGTTATTGGTAGTTGACCCTATAAATAGTTATTATTTTCTATTAAGAATCCTCATTGAAGTGCAGGGTTAAGATTCATTAAAGTATTATTTATTGAACGGGGTTTAAGTAAAATCAGAATCCATAATTAATTTGTAAGTAGCTATTACATTGAGTTAGTATTTGAATGAGCAAGTATGTTTACCAAATAAAATCTTTTGGTAATATAACTATGTTATATAAACAAACACAATAATAATAAGTTACAATCAAAATTCTTTAAAGCATTTCTTAGTTGTTCATTAAAAAAAAATGAATAGTGAATTATAAAATTAAATATCTTCATTTGTTGTTTATAGTAAGATATTTTTAAAGATGTCTGGTGGACACAAGCATCGTTATAAAAATGCTGGGCTAAGTGCAGATGAATTGCGTCGGCGGCGTGAAGAAGAAGGTGTTCAGCTAAGGAAACAAAAACGAGAACAGCAGCTATTTAAGCGTAGGAATGTAAATCTTCCAGCACCAAATGCACCAGATATTGCCTTACAGGTAAACTCATAATATTATGACCCTTATTTAAATCTTTAGTTTATACAGATGTTCATAATATTACACAGTTCTCATTAAAAAGGCATTGTGTGATTTCGAAGCCTGGTTTTCTGTATGTGACCAATTGTGACATTAATTTGTGTTAACTCCATTAAGGATTTTATATTGTATCATTTATGGGACTTCTATTGGAATGAAAAATGTTTGTCTGTAGTCACCATGGAGATTGATTCATCTTTTTATGATTTAAAAGAAAACATACAATTTGGCATGCCATAGGAGAGGCCTATGTCCAGCCGTGGACTAAGATAGGCTGATAATGATGATGATACAATTTGACTGGTCCAAGGTTTTAAAAACAATGTTCATAACCTAAATTTTTTATTATTATTAGTACAGATTATGATCCATTTAAGCATATTATTTATTCCATGATTCCATCAATTCCCAACTAAAGAAGGGTCTAGAATTGATCCTTGAGGAACTCTCTTAATCAGTTAGCCTTGTAAACATAATCTAACCAACATTCAACCACATTACCATTTCCTTTAATTTGCCTGTAAGTTTGCAGTTTAATTTTATTTTTTAGGGTAAAGAGGCATTCATTATTGTATTATTTTAATTATATAAAATTTCTTGATAGAAATCACAAGTTTTAAGGGTAGGTACAATGGATTATACATTTAATGCCTATCCTAGAGCATCCTATATGGCTTGAGAGGTACCCCCAAGACAACACAATTTATTACATTGTTTATTCACAGGTATTTGGTTTACTTAGTTTTTTCTTACAGAGTGTAAATGTGTCAATATTATGTTTTAGGATGATATTAATATATCACCATCAGATGACATCTCTCCGGCAATGGTTGCAGCCCTCTATGGAGATAACCCACATGAGCAAGTAACAGCAACACAAAAGTTCCGAAAATTATTGAGTCAAGAGCCAAATCCACCTATTGATGAAGTGATACGAACTGGAATAGTTCCTAAATTTGTTGAATTTTTAACTAATAGCACTAATCCAACATTGCAGGTAATTAATGAGTACTTTAAGAAACTATTAAAATTAACATAATTTTACGTTTAATTGTACCACGAAATTAATGACACATTTAACTCAGTGGGAATATGTATGAAAGAATCTAATTGAAAACACAGTTAGTGGTTTTTTATGTTATTAATTTCGACTGAATTGCATCAACCATAGTAAGGCTCAAATCACACCGAGATGAAAGCGGCCGGCAGCGAAGCGGCAAGCAGTTTCAGTGTATGTATTATAGTTATGAAGACAACATTTAAAATCTTAAGACACTGATATTGCTCGCTGCTTCGCTGCCGGCCGCTGCGATCTTGGTATGATTTGAGCCTAACAGCTCCCTATTTCCATAGCCAGACGTACTTATGTCATAAGATAACTCAGGAAATGAGTATATGAATTTTCATAAATTGTTAAAGTTCGAATCGGCATGGGCGCTAACAAACATAGCGTCGGGCTCTTCGGAGCAGACGCGCGTGGTGGTGGAGTGCGGCGCCGTGCCCGTGCTGGTGAGCCTGGTGGCCGACGGCGGCAGCGACGACGTGCGCGAGCAGGCCGTGTGGGCGCTCGGCAACGTGGCCGGGGACTCCCCGCGCTGCCGAGACACCGTGCTGGCCGCTGGAATACTGCCGCCACTTTTAGAGTAATTTAACTGCACTTCCTTTCCGACATACTTACTTTTATTTTGAAGTTTATAGCAAACAACCCGTTAAATAAATATTTGTTTTAAATTTAGGAGTTTGCATGGTGGGTTCATTTTTATTTTAAAGGGGTCAATAGTGTTATACAATGGCTGTGTTGTTAGTTAAAATCGATTATCAAAATAGTACTATTACTATTTATTTTTATAGTTAACTGACCACTTCGTAATAATGTTAATTGGTTCTTAGGCTTTTAGTTATGATGTCTATACATATATGTTTCATTGTGGAGTATTGAATAAACAATATCCACATTAGGCAGGATACTCACGTAGTCGTAAGACTAGCTCGATGCATATTAAACAGTGTACTAGCTCATTCTTGTAAGTTCAAAGCAAGATAGGATTAATGAGTAACTATTTTCTTCTTTAACATTCTCATAATATACTTTTTGCTAATGGAGAGTTCTAAGAAAATCATTAATGGGATTTTGCAATTTGCAATGCGTCTTCCATATTGATTATAA
This sequence comes from Abrostola tripartita, assembly GCA_905340225.1. Taxonomy (NCBI): domain Eukaryota; kingdom Metazoa; phylum Arthropoda; class Insecta; order Lepidoptera; family Noctuidae; genus Abrostola; species Abrostola tripartita. Next base: position 8,579,959 of record HG996494.1, read on the forward strand.
AGGATCAAGCCAAATTATAAAAAATCTAAATCGTTTCGAGAAATTCGATCTCCTGACACTTGACTGTGGTGTAATTTTGCGTCTTTACTAAGTACTTAACTGTGGAATGGAGTTAGCTAAACTCTGCTCAATGCCATATATTATGCTACTTTGGTAAGCATTATGATGGTGGGATCAGTTTTGTTTCTTGATAATTATAACACCAGTACAATTTAGTCCTTAATTAGAACCTCCAAAATGCATTACCTTTTGCTTTAGTACCTGTATCTTTTAATTCTATAATGTTTATAGCAAAAGAGTAAGTAAATTTCATTGGATAATGAAGTTGTAGGCAACTGATTTCCTATTTAGAAGTTAGCCTTCACCTCAGTATAATAAGTGACGCAATAACTGAGAATGACGGCATTTCTTGTATTGGGTCACTGCTCCGTACATAATGAATTAAATATGTATATACTATTTATGTTATAAACATTACCTACATCTGTAATATTAGAAATTGACGGATGGGGACGGAAAACGATTTTTTTCCACACCATAAAAACAAGTCACTGGCGATGAACCCAGTGTAAGCCCCACCCACAAATATGTTATATATATGGCAATAAGTTCAATTTAGAATAATGTGCAGCGATATGTGGGTAAATGGTAGTCTCCTGATAAATGAGAACATTTCTGCGTCTCTTCAGGGACTACAAGCATGATTGTATTAATGGACGATCTTCTTCCTAGTTTAAAGCTGCATTTTAATAATTCTAATTTAAGATTGAGATATTAATCTCACTCTTTTAAGTCAAGATCTATACATTCAAATATTTTTTCAGGTTATTAAATAAGTATACCAGGTTATCTATGACTAAAAACGCAGTTTGGACTCTTTCGAATTTATGTAGGGGTAAAAATCCTCCTACAAATTTTGAAGCTGTTGCTCCAGGTAAGTTGGAATGTTATTGCTTATTTTTTCTACTGTAGCAATGGTTCGGATATTAATAGTAGAGTAATGCTAGGTGTTATCCGTCTAATTTTATTATGAGTCAACTTTTTTGTAATATTGATGGCTGATTCTCGTAATTTTTGCGATTTTTCATGGATTTATTGTCGATGTCAAAATCGAAATCCATTAGTATAGCCTGCATGCATGCATGTAGGACTTAATCATAATATAATTAAGTAAATAGAAAAATCAAGTAGGTAGGTACTAAATTCTTGTTTTTCTAATAATAGACCCCTTTTTTTAACGACCAGGGTTATGTCCTTTTTTATCGTATTATTTAAATGTTTTTTAGGTATTCCAGTTTTAGCGCGATTGCTACATCACACCGATGCAGATGTGTTGAGCGACGCCTGTTGGGCTCTCTCCTATTTATCAGATGGACCAAACGAGAAGATTCAAGCAGTAATAGATGCGGGAGTTTGTAGGCGACTTGTTGAACTACTTATGTAAGTACATTATATTGCAATTTTTTTCTGTTCAACTGCCGTCATGCTCAACACAAATCAAAGTTCAAGCTAGACTCTGATTTGATGAATTGTATGTAGGTTAAAAACTTTATTAGCGTATTAAGTAAGGTTGACTTTTAAGTTGATCCAGTTATACCAAAGTACAATAACAGTTTTTTGTTAATAAAAATATAATAATATGCCGTCTAAAACTCAGTTGGTAAATGTGTTGGTTAACGTATATTATTGTCATGATGGCGTAAACAATGTCTGTCGCGTTTGCAATACAATTTGTCGTCAAAATCTGACCGTGAGACATCTGAATAAAATCCTTTTATAACTGCCTCTTTAGTCTCGACGACTGACGTGCATGAGTTTTGGTAAAGCTTTACTGTTAGTATAGTTCCAGTCACTTAAAATGAATGCCGTTAACTTTATAATTTTAATTCCAGTCAATTCCAAAGTGTTATGTTACTAGTAAAACACCTATAATGATTCTACAATAACAATTACACTTAATTATAAACCACAATAGCCTAGGACCATAGTAAGCGACTATATCGAGTGCAAATACAGACCCTGACAGTCTCAGCGTTTTTTTACGTTACGGGAACTATAGCAGTTGAAATCTAATATTGCCAGCTCCAACACCGTCCTGACGACATTAGCAAGAAGACTGGACTGCTATATAGTAAGACAGTGCTGCAATAGGCACATTCCTGTCCAATTGTCGCAGAGACAGTATTAAGAATTAATTTAATTACATTGGTTTGCAAATAGGAATAATTTTCCAAATTGTTCTTATTTGTAAATTTGTAATCTAATTTTATAAATGATATAATTTGTAATCTAATTTTATTATTGCCCGCTATTAAATTGCATCTATATAATTATGTCTGCCAACTTTCTATAAGTACCTATATTTTTTCTTAGGCACAATAAATCAACGGTTGTTTCGGCGGCATTGCGAGCGGTCGGCAACATAGTGACGGGCAACGACGCTCAGACGCAAGCGGTGCTCAACTGCAACCCACTCCCCAACCTGCACGCGTTGCTGCGGTCTAGCACAGAGGCGCTGCGGAAGGAGGCATGTTGGACGCTCTCCAACATTACGGCTGGAAATGCTTCACAAATACAGGTAACAACTCTATTGAGCTTCAATCGGCATAGTTTCCGGGACTTCTTTAAGTCTTGTTATTCATAACGTAGGTCCTATATTCAAAACGCGGTTTCGATCTAGCCTCAAAGTCACATTTTAACATTTACGACATCGCGTCTTCATGGAACCAATACAGCTTTTTAAAATTTATAAGATGTAATGTATTAATAGTATCAAGATTATTAATGAGCTACAAGACACAAATCGTTTTGTTGTATGTGACTTTAAGATATAAATAAAGCTATAATTAACAGTGTAAATTACCCTTACTTTGTAAACAATAGCTTTGGTCATGACGTCTTTATTATTTATTGTGATATTAATCTTTTGGCAATTAAATGATTATAGCCTAATGATTTCAATGTTTCTATTTCAGGCAGTAATAGACGCTAACATATTCCCAGCACTGATTGAGATTTTAAGACAAGCGGAATTTAAAACTAGGAAAGAAGCGGCATGGGCGATTACGAACGCGACTAGTGGTGGATCTCATGAGCAAATTAGGTATGCTTTATGAAATATGTTTTAATGTTCCACTTGCTTACTTTGTTCACTATTGATCGATATATTTAAGATCGTAATTATGTCATTTTTATGCATTTTGGATTTCTGCTCTGCCCCTTTAAACAAGTGGCAAAATGCTTGCTTATACTTATACTATAATATCATGACATCAATTATTATTAATTTTGTAATTACATTTGAAATGGCTATAATATGTAAATGCAATTGAATGTAATTCTTATTCATTTTTAATTTATATTCCTACAAAATTTGTACGCCGTTATTGGCAAAACATGGACGCTCACAAAATACTATTTATATACTATTTAATACCTTGCATGTCTGATTAGTCAGTTTATGTAAACGCATGTTTGACAGGTAAATTATCTTTCTTTCTTTCTTGACGAATAGAATGATAAATGTATGGGGATGACACAATTATGTCATCGATAACATAGTCGAAACATTATGTCATCCCCATATATTTATGATTCTATTCGTCAAGCGTTTCGCCACTTATATAAGGGGGCTGCTCCTTTTAAACTTGAATCATGCTATATCCTCCACAAGATTTTATTTGAATAAGATATAGATTATAAGCTTGTATGTTGACCACTTTCCTTTTCGTTTCTCAGGTATTTAGTTGAACAGGGTTCTATACCACCCTTATGTGACTTATTAACATTAACGGATGCGAAGACGGTGCAAGTGGCTCTTAATGGAATAGACAATATACTAAAGGCTGGACAGCAATCTGACCAACGTGATAATCCTTACGCTGTCCTCATTGAAGAATGCTTTGGTAAGTAGTTTTCTTATGTAGGAATTAATTTAAATTACAGAATTCATTTTATTACAGAATTTTAGAATTGTTTAGTGAGTAATTGCGTGAAGAGTACAGGAAAGTGATTAACGAAATAATAAGGGGCAAGGGAAAGGTGACTAGGTCATTAATTGCCATTATAATAATAATGTAAAGAAACCTTAGACTTCAATGGATAGTGATTTGCAGTTTGCACAACCACAATCTTTCTATTTATTATTGTAATTTTTAACATATTTTAATAACTCATAAAGTAACACAAATTTATTATTTGCTTTAGGTTTGGATAAAATTGAATTTCTCCAGTCACATGAAAACCTTGACATCTATCAAAAATCTTTCGAGATCATTGAAAACTATTTTGGCTCCGAAGAAGAGGATGGCAGGCTTGCGCCCGCGGTGTCATCTACGACGGACCAATATCAATTTAGTGCCGACCAGTCGGTTCCAATGGGTGGCTTCCAATTCTAACCTAGGCTTATAACGCTTCTTTATATTGATGCTGACTGTGCAGTAAGTATATATTTATTTGGAAATGTTTATATTGTTAACAGTATCTAAACATATGTTGAAAATGATGAACTTGACAGACGGTCAGTAGGTAATAAAGTATAACTGATCTGTTTATATGTATGTACTTAAGTAATATTTAAAGGAATAAGCAATAGTCTACAAATAACAATGAGTTGAAAGTTCTGATAAACGAATCAACGGTCGAATGTGTGTTGGAAATTCAGGTAAAATTAGTGTAGTTATAGTGATAAAAGTTGCCTAAAAATTAATCATTATAATAACACTGACTGACCACATTAACCTGAAGTCCATAATAGGCCAAAGATGATTGGTACACCATATACTCTGACCATCCGTCATTCTCATAATACCCGTACTTAGAGGCGGATTAAAGGTCGACGGCGCCCTAGACTAGCACGTAAGTTGGCACCCTTTGAACCCTATCCACTTTTATTTTATTTAAGGGTATTTAACTAATAGAATCTACATGGTAGATACATGTTAGGTAAAAACTTAGTTAAAGAAAAAACTACCGCACGCGCCCCTAGACACGTGCCTAGTTTGTCTTGTGGTTAATCCGCCACTGTCTGTATATCTGAAGTACATCATAATAATATACTTGGAACCTTAATTACACAAATATTTATTAGCTCAGCTTTGTTTATGTGTATTTAATGATTACTTTATGTAAATTAATATAAACAGTGTTTTTTTTGCTACTAAGTACTAACACATCTTTCATACATAATTTACGAGACCATTAACTGCAAATTTTTAATTGGCAGCATAGTCAACATTTTATTACAAGTTTTAGGTTTTTACTATGGTAGGTGTAATTTCTCATTTTTCAACAATTCTATTCTTTAAAATTACAAAATATTATTTGCTTTTAAATTTCAACTAAAACATACCAGCCAGATAAATCTCTAAAAATAAAGTATTGTCATAAAAAAATGGTGGTCATATAAATTATACCTAAAATCTAAATTTAGTAGCAATTAAAAAAAGTACTATATATTCTGCTTATGTGTAATAATTACAATAATATCAGGTAATAACATATAAAATAATAAACAAACATTATACCTAATATGCTTGATTAAAAAGAATTAAAACAGTATTTTAGTGGTTTCATGTAAATTTTGGACTACTTTAAAAGTACATATTTTTTGGGCTTAATTAGGTTTTTTTTAATTTTAAGACCACCTCCACCTTATTGGTAATATTGTCGTTTCAATTACCTTATCAGATTACGTAATCAATTTATCATTATGATAAGAAATTAAATTATATCGTACTATGTTTTTTTCCTAGTCTTAAATGTAATATTGTTATTTTATTGTCCAATTAACTATAAGTTTATATTATGCTCAGCAAAATCATTTAGATTTAATCTAATTTTGTCAACTAATACAACATATTATACTGCTTTTATACAAATACTCTATTTTTCGATATTCGTATTTTTGACAGTTAAAAATCACCTTGTGTATTTATCAAGTTATTCCATTTCGATAATGTAGTAAAAAATATGTTTAAAACAGCTATAAAATGGTATTTTTGTAATCAAATAAACCATTTCTGATCATTTATTTTATTCTGATAAAACTTTCATTTTAACTACCATAGAGGTTGTTCACTAATAAACCAAGCTTTGACACATAATATAGTAATTTGCGTTTGTAATTACCATCTTTATAAAAAATTTCATTGCTGCCAAAACTACTACCTATGTTTAACAAATATATTTGATTTGTCTAATTGGTTAAGTAGTTATGCAAAAGTGATTTAATTTAACTTTGTATGTTACTGTAAGTATATACCCATGTCTGTACTCTCCGAAAGGTTAGGCAGAGATAGATAGATGTTACTATAGGCAGTAATAAACATTTAGTTTTACGCAAGTTTTTATTTATACTGTTATATTATAAAATAGTTAATAGTATGAAACTGTATGTAATCCTAATCATTTATTCAGTAAAAACAATACCAATTTGTTATTTAAGTAACCTATGCGTAGAAAAATATCCTTTTATCGCACGCGATTACGCTAGTGCCTCATAGAATGCAAAGGTGCTTGTAATCTCGTTGCTCAGGTTCTAAATAAATAAAAAAACAGTTGGTCCTGTATGAGCTATTAAAAAGAGAGAATACATTCATAGTAATGTTAGTAACTAACCTGATAACCCTAAGATAACTTTTGACTTTGAACACGTCGTGTTTTTATATCTCCCTGGTCTGGCCTCAAGACATTGTTTATTATCAGCAAGTTTTTTGTTACATAGGAAGGAGATATAGATTCATGATATACCTAATTAGCGAGTACTTAAGAGCGTAATAGTGTGATAAGTTTCTTTTGTAGCGATGCTGCAGTTATATGATAAAGAAATTTTCTTTTTCAGATATCTATGTGTATACAGAAGTGGGTAGAATCTACAACTTCGTTGAATTAACTGTTATTTGATCAAACTGTCTACACAAATGTGTATGTAATTATATTTTGCACCCATTATGTATAGATTATTTTATTAATTTATATAATTAACAAAGGAATTCGCCTTCTTATTTTTTTACTGTAGATAATGGCGTATCTAGTTCATTTATTTTGTAGTATATATTTGTTGGCCTTCATGCTTTTGTTACTAAAATAATTAAACTTGTATATTGTTATGTGAAAAAATATCATTTCATATTGAATTACAGATTGGTACCAACACATTTATGTAATTTCATTCGACCCCTAAAATTGAACTTATAATTAGGATATAAGCTTTCAGTATTCTAGTATATTGCAGGCAAAATTATAAGCCTTTACCAAATCAAAGGCATGTATTAGCGACAATAAATCGCACAAAACTTATATAGATCGGGTTTTAAATCTTATAAGCTATAATTATGTAGGTTTATAACCAGATCAGCTTAGTACAGGTCAGTTCGTAAACTGCCCTGTTTTAAGAGTTCATGGTAAGGGGGCTGCTTCTACACTAACTGACACCAATAGCACCATCTATAGTAACTTTACCCTAGTTGCTCGAAATCTTGATTTATGTATATGGTTAATTTTGAAATGCTGTTATATTGTATATTAAGTGAAGACTTTAGCAATGACCCTACATTTGTGTATTATAGGTCACTAGGCAGAAATCAAGCAAAGTAGGACAGCTTAGTAAGTAAAAGACTTGAGATAAAATTTCAGTAACATTTGACCAACCTTATTCTGTAAAAAATCACGTAAAAGTGATTATTAGTAAGATCACTTACTTGATGGGTTATACGATATTATATGAGTCTGACCAATCACTGAATCTGTTATTAAAACATGATATCATAATGTATTTACAAAAAGTACGTTAACTGCATGCAAATTTAAATCAAATAATTTCACCATGTTTTGTTTTGGAAGGCGTCCAAATAAAAAAAGATGAGAATAGGGGGAATAGGAAAATCAGGAGAGGCCTTTGCCTTTGGGTAAATATTAAGACTACACAAAAAAAAATCACCATGAAACTCCTATGTCATTGAAATAAACAAGTGTTCTGAGAAATGTATGTTCATGGTGAAGTGTGTCCCAAAATTTCATTCTTTCTTGGAATGGATTTCTACCTTTTGTAAGCTCTGACCCTATGCTAAGGTAGTTAAGTTTCTCTTGGTCTTCGACTGGGTCCCAAGTAATTTGTAGCAATGGGTCATTGTCATCTGGTGTAGGGTTCCTGAAAAAAGGAGGGTTTATTAGATGAGTATTATTTTTTTTGTTCATTATTCTTGCCTGCAAGCAAAAAAAATATTAAGAACCTACCCAGTTTTAGCAAAATTGGTCCACATCTTGGATACTCTGCTCCTTGTAGTTATTGAATCTCTACTACCTTTGAATGTATCTGGCATTTTAATACGAAATATAAAAGGCAGTTCTGCACAGTGTCCAACAGAGTTAAAGAAATCAAGATCTTTTGGTACAGACCATTCACCAGCATAGTTGATGACATAGTAATATATAGGTTGCTCAGGTGCGAACTGACTTTGAAGTCTTACAGTCTTATTTACATAATATAAAAAATAGTAATCACTTATTAACTGCAAGTATTGAGCTCTGGTGTCCTCCCTTAAGTGTTCTTCTCCTCCTAAGTAAAACTTTAATAACTGATGTCCTATATTTTTCGTTAATTTATCTTCCATTGCTAACGATTTTGGTACCAAAAGACTCACATTTTGATTATATATCTCAAAATCTGAATAGAAATCTTTCACCATGTATTGTAGTACAGCACCTTCAATATTATTGCAACCAATAATCAGTGGAACTTTATTGAAGTTTCCAGATTTCAAAACAAGAGGTGGACTTTTCGTGATAAATGCTGGCTGGCCCTCATAGTCCAATTCAATGCATGGCTTAAACATAGCGTCAAGAACATTACAGTGATAGGACTCATCTGCTCTCTTTGTCAGCTTCTGAAATGCTTCCATGATGTCTTTCGCAGATGTAGTCCTCAATTCTTCAATGATTTCTACTTCAGAGGTTTTTTTTATACCTAATTCATTTGCCAGCTCCCATACAGGTTGTGCAGGGTTTTTAGCTAGAGACCAAGTATTCAAAGCACTTGCGCTTTGTATGATAGCTTTGTGGAAAAGACCAGTTGCCATCGGCGACATCATCATAAGGTGGACAATGGCACCACCAGATGAATTACCAAAAATTGTAAGGTTATTTGGGTCACCTCCGAAGAGACTTATGTTTCTCTGAGTCCATTTTAAAGCCAAAACTAAATCTTTTAATCCACAATTTCCTGGTGCAGTATAATCATTTATAGACAGAAAACCAAAGGGTCCCATACGAAAGCTACATCTTACAAACACACAATTTTGGTCATTGATTAAAGATGGATCAAATATGTTGTCCATAATACTGGAAAAAGCTAAACTTCCTATCCAAAACATTATAGGCATTGGCTCTTCAGGCTGCATACTTGGGGTTGATATTTCAATATAGAGGCAGTCTTCATCACCTACAATTTCATAGTCAAAGGATATACTCAAGGGTAGCGGTGTATTTTTAGTACAGTCAAGGACTTGTTCCCATGGCTGAATTGGTGATGTGGGCTGTAAAACCAGTTTAAATATAAGCCTAAATATTACCCAAATCATTGTAGTATATCTTATGATTCCACTTAGATAACATGGTTATAGTGATAATTTGAGTTTGTAATATAGGTATTCTTGCATTCTAAAAACTGCATTTCCAACTTCCATACTCTTAAGTTTTGATCCTTACACAAATTTAAGAGGTAAGCTTTACAAATCAAGCATCTTTATTTTTAAAATCGTAAAATAACTTACCAAGAATCGTAAGTTTCCTACAGGTGGTTTAGCATAAGGGATACTTTTAAACTTATAACAAGTTCCTTCATCACTTTTGTCAATAAATCCACAAATTGGACCATCTTTGGTTTCAACAATGCATTTTAAATCCTCAGGTATGTTATCCATAGTACCTGTATTCCTGCAAAATTATACAATATTTTGGACTTAGGCTCTTAGCTATGAATTTAAACAGAATTTGAATGTAAATATGTTTAAGTTTTAACGATTACGATGCGACCTTCAATTTTATTCCGTTTTTTTGATAGATATGAGTTAGTTTAAAATGTACTTATTAGCAATTATTATATACCTACCTATGTCTCAATTTAGTATTAGACAAAATTAAAATAAAAGCAACTGCGAAATAATAATACAATTATCAGCATTTTTAAAACATTTTTGCACCATAAATATGACTTACTGTTGTACGTCTTGGTAAGATAATTACTGTACAATAATAATTAAAAACGTTGTCTACAATGCCCCTTGGTTAAATACAAAAATATAGCCTACACCTGCCTACACATATTTATACCAAAATATGACAGCAATACAAACTCAATTTATTATACCTATTAATAAAATTTATAATCTTCAGGTTGTATCAACAGATTGTGATTTCACATCACAACTTGGTAATTATTAATTACTATCAGTCATCAGTCACTGTCAAGGCATTGAAGTATGTAGGGTAGGTACTGTTATACTGTACAGTAATGTAAACAAAGAGCTGTTAGAGATACGAGACCACAGTCATTTTTTGTTTTTATAAATCACGTATTTACACGCTTTAGTACAGTGTTTTTTAAGATTTTTAAATACCAAGTCTACCCGATTTTCTTTTAATCCGTAGAATAGCCAACTTAATTACTTGGATACGCAATTCGAGATACCTATACGTTCATAATTAATTGATAAACGCTTAGGATAAACGTATCTAAAACTAAGTAAGTTAGTAGTATTATTTAACTGCTAATCGGTCATAACATAATAGGGAATATGCATGTATTTTTTTTTATTTATTCATACGATCCCTTACATCGTTTTATTATTGTTAAAAAAATCAACGCCAAATAACGAAAATTTAGCGAGAAAAAAAATGTTTTAAATATCATCTTAATGTCACTTTTAACGCCCGCCCTAAGCGCCCGCCATTTTGGCGCGCTTGGCGTGACGTAAAAATCCCAGTATCAAACAATTACTATACTTCATAAAATATAGCTTGATACCTGTGACGTTTGTCAGAATGACATTACTAGGGATGGGAGCGTCTTTCGTATTTTATCGATATCTATGTCGTAATGAGTTTTATAAAAAATGACATTGTAACGACATTGAAAGAAAGAATGAGAAAGAATTAAAGATGTACCTAAGTTTAAATCATAATAAGGTGAAAATAAATGTTTTCTTTAGAAAACTTCCCACTATCGGTTTATTTTGCCATTCATTATTCATTTATTATTTCTTTTCGGCATTGTGGTGCAAGAAAAAACAACAAATAAAGAGACAACAAAACTTAACAAAGTAACACGATAACAACAAAACAATAGGTAGCGTATACAAGGCGTCGCGTCGGCACTCGTACTGACTCAAAAAAGATAGCGCCCGCTTGTTTCCTGCACGCGAAACCATTATTGCCAGACTAAAAAAATACGAATCTATAGTAAAAACATTATTTTATTTAATAATTTTATCCATTTAATACTAGTGAAATTTTCATACTATTATTTTATCGATATTCGTCTGTCAGTCAGTTACACGTCCCTACCAGTCTTCAAAACGCGTTTATAAAATAAGCTAACAAACAAAAAAATATTTAAGAAAAATTAGAAATTATTTAAATTACCCTTGTTTTTACTGGTATCTATATAATAACATGATTGTTTTTAAAAATGTGTTCTATTTTTATACACAAATGTCGTATTCATATTTAAAAACTTGAACTTTTTCAGAAATAAATTTAGTAAAGCTGTCTTTAAAACGGAGTCGCTAACGTCACAGGTATCAAGCTATATTTTATGAAGTATAGGCTGTAAAATTATTGAATTTTATAATTTATCAATGTTTTGTATTTTACGACTATTATAACACGGAAAAAAACATAAATCCTACATATAAGTACTGTATTAAAGTTAAAATCTTAGGTTAAAATACACTTTCGATAACGAGTACTTTAACTTCACAGTACATGTGACAGTTAGCGTTGCCTTTCAACTACTTTGAAATTCCCGCTCATTTGTGGAACTTTTTAATAATTATTTTCTTAATCAAAAAGTAATTATATAAAAAATATTGTTAAAGGCATAATTCTAAAGAAAAAGAGATTATTAAAAAAATATTTGGCTCATATTTGAATCACATGCATATTCCCTATTGTAGGTTTTATTAAAAGATTACCTAAATCAAGTCCTGCGAGCGGGAATCACACAATATCTAGCGTATTTTAAGTAATTTTTAGGTCAATAATTGGCAAACGACAAAAATAATTGCGTACATAACGTAGGTATGTGCGCAAGTCACACCATTTGCTAGTAAGGAAGATAGGTCGAGCCTTTGAGACCACGGTTTTCATTTGCTACGATCGTAGCATAGTGATGATAAGCTACTTTTATCAGAATAGTTATAGGTACTTTCCTGTCAGTGGGAATACTAGGCAGTAGGCAGGTATTTTTTTAAAGGGCGATTCATGTGACAAAAACCTTTATGTATAGAGTAAGGATATGCTACAACTTCTTAAAGGGGCCGTTACTTTGAATTGATTCCGAGCAAATACTGATGTTGTAGGAACTGTAATCGCGTATTAAATAGCTTTAGGTGTCAATAAATAAATAAATGCAACATTATATTTATTTTTTCATTTTTGTTTGATCAACTTCTCGATCATACATATCATGCAACAGATCTTGGTCCATGACTACACTGTCACAATACTTCATCTTCTTTATCAAGTCGTGCCTTAGTTCTTCTTCGTCTCTTGCTAAAGTGGCTCTGAATTCTGGAGTGCTAATCATATTTGCGAAAAACTTTCGGTTACTTGTAAATTTTGGAGCAAATCCTACGGTTGTTCTCGAAGGATAGTTGACGAAGCTTTTGAGATCGTCGGTTGCAAATCTGAACGGAATTACGAAAACAACTGATTAGAAGGATGTGGGTAAAATTAGTAAGTACCTACATACATACATATGGCAATTTTGACTTGAGACGCAAATTTTAATTTAGAACTAAATAGGTACTTATATTTTTTATTATAGATAATTATCCTTAATATGGCGTACCTAAGTTAGCGGAATAAAACACAGTTGACAGTAAGTCTGCGGATTTAGTATTACAGTAGGTACCAAATGAAATAGCTATTATTTTTATCTATTTAAACTTCAGATCGTAATAGCTTCTGTTTAAATTGAACAATAATAATTTTAGGTCTACTTATTACCCAGTTTATCTTGCGTTTTCGTCATCGTCAGTCTAGACTGAAAAGAAACAGATCTAGATCTGTGTCCACGGCTGGACCTCTCCTATGACACGCCTCTGAGCTTGTCACAGGTTTTGTTTTTAGTATATTATCATGTTAGTTTCCAAAGATAATAATATAGCTAATAATACCTAAACTACTTTTTTTGGTACCTAGATATCCAACACTTTTATGTATGTGTAATTGTGTATCCTATACTTAGCGCAGGAACCTTATCTTGTATTGTAACGCGAGTTACTCGTTCAAGTTCTAAGATAAGGCTGTGATCTATTATAGATGACATTTATAGATTAGACTATGAATATACACCCTCATTGATCCTCCCTATAGACTTTGTGATCGATCGATCTTCGCTGGTGCCCTATAATATAATCACTACCCTTCAAATACATAAGTTATTAAGTATCTACCTACGAAAAGTTAGTCTTTCAATCCCCGCTCTAGATGCTAGTTGATAGTCAATGAAGAATTATTTTTTAAATTCAACTTATCGGGGTTTGGTTCTTTATTCAATTTCTATGGTTTAAATTTCGATTTATTGTGGCCAAAGATTAGTGACCCCGAGTTAACCGGTGCTGTCATCACTCTTACCACCTCCTTCTTGATGCGGATACCGTCGAATACCTACTACAGTATACCATACCAAGGTTGTTGTGTAATATCATACTTAAGCGTAACTATAAAACACATTCATGTAGGTAAATCCCTTACTACAAGTGTAAGAAAAATAAATACTTACTTTAGACTTGGCATTGCAGAATTGACACAATGCATGTACATGTTAAAAAAAGAAATAGTTGTATCTAAAGTGATTGATAGAGCTTCTGAATTTCTGTGAAAAAACAAAATTAATTAATTGATTAAAACCTCTAATACATTTAAAAAATGAGTACCAAAATGTGAACTTGTTTTTCGTTTCGCAACCCATAGCCTATCAGTGTTTTCTTAGCTTCCATTTATTGCGTAGGGGCGGGGCGGGCTACACACGATACGAGAAATCGTAGCCCCCTACGAGGAATCACGACGATGGCACTGTACAGCTACACGTACAGTAATTATTTTACAGTTCAAATTGCTACGTTAAGCCGTAAAGCGTGTATAAAATCGTACAGTTTTTGCATATACACGTTAGGATGTCTCGTTGTAGTTTGGAACTATACGATGCGATTGTAGCAATTATTTGTAGTGAGTGAGGTCTGTCATAACTCATAACACGATAAATTACGCTTAGTTTTTTCATCCGACATAAATCACTTTAACTGAATACTATTTTATTTTAGAAATTATAATAACAATTTGTTTTTTTTGTCATCTATAAAATTAATTAGGTATTTGTTGTCCTATACTAGCTGCTGCTTGCGTATTGACACTGGCAAGGTTTTGACTCTCGGTTGTCAGGTGTTATCAGGCCATCTGCTTACAGTAGTCTTATCAATTCTGCAGTTTTTTTTTTCGAATCTGTTTCTCACAGTTAGCTATGAGGGAGCTGTTACTACTTAACCGGACGATTGGCGTGACCTAATACAAGGCCTCCAGCCAGGATCAATTCTGCAGTATAGGCAGTAGAAAAAGCAAGTCGTGAGACCGTGGTGTGACATGATTCATTTGCAATAGAAAGTTTTTAAAAATCCGTGCATTTATAGTCTTAACCTTAAATCGGTAGCTGAAAATTGATAATTCAGAAATATGAACACAAAATGTCGTTACGTACTTAGCCATTACGTCACATGATGTTTGAGTGACGAGTGAAACAAGTAATAAAGCACTGTACAAAACCACTTCATTTGAACGCATTTTAAGTATAACATTACATTTAATTTATACAAGAATACAAGTTTTTAGTTATGTTATTTAAATAATAATATTGTATATATTTGTGCAATATTGACGATTCCATTAAAGTCGTAAATCCGTTTTATTATAAATTGGTTACTCTAGAGACTGGTCAACCGCGAAAGGCCCTGTGCTCTTTTGGTTCGGTATGATGTTACTGACATTAATACGGGTATCAAAATAGTATTACACTTTACAGTTTTTGTTTGACTAGTTAGAACGAATAAAAAGGTAATGAAAAGTCTGTATTCTCCAAAGGTGTTTTGCATTATTGTAGGCCAGATAGTATAAAGCCTCATATAAATTATAAAATATTAAAAGTAGGAAAATTCCATTGGTATCGTACCTTTATTCAAACCGCCAACTTTGCCGCAGACCTTCCTAGACTACCATGACTACTATGACTTTAGGCTACGAATAAGTTATTTTTAACAAAAATTCCTCCGTGACCGTAACACAGTGGTAGTTCTGGTCCATACCAAACTCACGAAGAAACAAGTGTGGGCGTACCTTTTATACAGACACCTACTCACATAGAATTTCCCACTTTACGTGTAAGGTATGAAACAAAGTTGTTCTCAACTTATTTTTTTAACTGCAAGTTTATTTACTGTGTTCTTTTCCATTTAATGGCGAACCCTAAAACTACAGTCACGAGTGCCTACTACAATATGCTATAAAATGTAACTTTATTTAAGGTATATGAATAGATTACATTAAATAAAGGTGCAATACAAAATAAGTATATGATTCCATTTATTTCGAAGTATCGTGTGAAGCAATGAGTCGTCATGACACGTCTGCAGTTTCTATATAACCGATAAACTCCGAAAATCATTTCTCAAGTGACTTTCAATTTGGGTCCCTTCGCCTCTTCGCCTTGATGCGTCGCCTCGTAATATTGAACGATCGCTTTGAAAATTAATTTCGTTTGAAAATCAATAAAGTGTATTTGTATTTTTATGCTAAGATAAGCAAGAAGTATGTAAATTAAAACCATTTTTTTGCAGTTACATATTACCGTACTAAATAATATTTTCAAAAGTGTTTTCTATTAAGCCTTAAGAGATTTGTAGGTACAGTATTTTTCACAATTAGCTACAAACATTTTATCATCGAATTTTGAATTTTTTATCTAAACTATAACCTATATGTGGGTGTCCAAGTAAAAAGGGTCCAGTAGTGGGGTAAGTATTGAGGTAAGACTAGATTCGGTATCTAGAATAGTGAATTAATAAAAAGGAAAGTATGAACTCTGAAAAAGTAAAATATAAATAATAGCCCTCATATAATCTGACTTGGTACATAACTTTGACTTAGCCAATCTAGTAAATAGTGAGGTCTAGCACACTTGTGTCCATTTTCAATTGTAATTCTACTTATCAAATTGCTGCGCGTGCCTGGCTTTTAGATCTTAGGCCGAAATTCCAATTGTGCAGTCGTGAATCGCTTTAGTGAGTCACTAGCAATCAAATTGACGTTCAAATAAATCTGCATTATCTTTAAAACTAAACTTACCTCGCAATAAACAAATGAACATAAATTGCGACAGCAAGACTGACTATATAAAGAAGAAAAGGTATTAGAAGAAACTGAAAGAAGTCATAAAGTAGTATTTGTGTTAGTAGTTAGGGTTTTTTTTTTCATTTCTGTACCTTTAGGGGTAGAGGCAAAATTTATTACCTAACCATACGTTTTGTATAAGACAGAAACGGCTGAGAAGGCGAAAACCAGTAGAAGGAAATTTAATTTTTCTTCGAGCGTCGACGTTGATCCTGCTGAAACGTTGTATTTGAATTTTGTAATGACGTTCAAAACAAATATCCGTCACGACCCACGTGGTTTCCGGAGACGTTCGATTGGAACATTGGCTAGATGATAATGATTCCTTCCCAAATCGAATTTTGTCATAGTACGGAGTCTAGAGGGTAAGAGACAGCGATCGCTTTTCGTTGAATCTATTGATTTTAGATTAGGTATTAGGAAATTGATAGTGTGGGTATCACTTGATATGTAGTCTTTTAGGGAGAGAAAGTAGAAAAGATTTTGCACATAAGCTTCTTATTATTACATAATCATACGTTAGCGTCAAGCATATACCTAATATAATATTGGTCTTGCCATTAAGAGCGATTTTAAGTCTGTTTTTAGTCCTGAATTGAAAATGCCCGTCGTCCTGGCCCCAACCACTTGACCCACACGACTTTACCAAGACCTCTATCTATCTGGTTGGGGTAGGTACATTTCGTCGCTTCACTTTCCGGTTTGAAGTCGCTATTCCAGAATATTTCTATTGCAACCGTTGAAAGTACTGCGACTTCAGGAAATCACAGATAAACTTGGACATTTGTAAGGGACGATTTGTGAGATGTACCACACATAGTGACTAAAATAATATTTATAATTAAATTATAAAATTAATATCGTATTAAAATATGTATAGTGTATACCCATCTCTCATTAAATTAGTCTAGTAAAAGAAATATAACAAATTAATAATAATAGGATACTAAACAAAATAATATAAGGAATTTAATCTTTGTGACAGTAAACACTATCTAATTACTCGTGTTTTTTAGAAGCTTTTTTTGTATGAACGAGCGCAGATGTTCTGTTGAAGACATCGATAGGTGATATTAATTAGTGGAGCTTTGATATGACACACACGCGTGCCTACGAGCTGCCAATCGCACTCGCTTGTCGAGCCGGCAATTAGTCGCTCCCATGTAATGTCGTGGACGAACAAGCAAGAACATACCGTTTGGAATGCGTGCGTTGCATACAAAATAAATGAAAATGAATTGACAGGCTGAGAAGAACATGATATACACATTACTGGAATTTAGAACCTTGATAGTGGTCTAATATCTAATAATTTTTCCCATAGAGTTTTCATAGACCATACCTAATTTTTACATACGTACAAGCTTTTCCATTACTCCTCGTTTGAAAAATATAAACCTATTTTGTCGGTAGGAAAATTTAATCAATATCTGGCCTGCGAAGAACAGCCCATTCCAATTGGATTATTAGCTATCTGATAACGAATTCGTCAGGGGCTGAAACCCGGCAATGAATATTTCGCTCCATTTCCTTTTAAATTTTGACAACGTTCATCGGTGCATGCTTTTACGGAAATGAAAAAAATAAAATCGTATCTATTTCTATAACAGTAAGTTTATATTTTAATAATAGGTCCTTTATAACAGTTTCTAAATTACTTAGTTACTATCCTTTTCGAATTGTTTATGATTTGTAATGAACAAACACACTATCGAATCCAAAGGTACAAAGTTGGGAATATGACTCGAAAGTTTTATAAGTCAATATTTTCTTGTGGATAAAAAGAATTTCATCTAGTTTTATCGTTTAAGCGAATTACGATGGGTACGCGAGAGAATTCTCAATATACGCTGGTAATTTTTATAGGGACACCGTCTTCAATAAGGTATAATCAGCACCTGGAGAACAAGGCATTCAAACTCGGGACTAATATAGTATACTTTTTAGAACAATACCTATATAAGTACTGATAGCCGAGTGGTATGACCGTTAGACTGCCAAGTCGAAGGTCGTAAGTTCAAAACCCGGCACGTACCAATGTCTTTTCGAATTCATGTGCGTACTATAAATTAGTTATCAGTTGCTAAAAACGGTGAAGGAAAACATTGCGAGGAAACCGGCACACCTGAGAAATTTTTCAATGGTGTGTAAAGCCATGTCAGAGGCCTACATGCGGTTTGCACTCTGTCACCAGGTTTTTCATCAACCATACGATAAGAAGTATTGAGCTGTCCAAAAATACTCTAGGAATCCTTTGATACCTATCTAAGAATTTCTTATTAAGAGTATTTTATGCATTCCTGGGTTTGCCGACCAATATTTTAGACTGAACGTTACTTTCTAATATTCCTGACATAACGACAACTCTTATCTTGTTTTTGCCACATTGTGAGATGAGTTAGAAAACAAGTAATCTATTGCCACAAGTTTAATGAAATCCATGAGAAATGTTTCTTTAGAGTAGCTAGCTACCTAATGCTGAGTTAAGGATTATGTCCTAAATATTTAATTCACCTTGGTAGAAATATGTCTTTCATCACGATTCGTATCTCAGTTTGAAGTTTGCTTTGAATAGGGTCAGGAATGTTGAAGGGTCGCTAACATATTTGCGAAGTACCTTACCTACATAATTTAATATATTTCGTATTCTCTTGTAAATGATTGCCGTAGCCAAACAATCAATATCCCTTAATGATATGATTGTATATTATTATGTATATGAATGCGTCCAATAATTGCCGGGGTAGGCACGGGAGTAATTTGCACATTCACTTTACCATGTAATAGAGAGCAAACCTATATCATTAGTCAAACACAATTCTATGCTAGTCAGTAGAAAACTTACGTTTGTTTGGACTTTAAAATAGACATTGACCCCTGAGTTCGGCATTTCTTCACAGAGGTAGTTGGCCATCTAGTTTCTTGTTCATTAAAATCTGACGTGTAAAAGTGTTTGTGAAAACCTATTACAGAAACTATTCATTTAGTGTCCCACTCCCAGGGTTAATTAAACAGTAGGTACTTTTATTAGCATACCTAAAATCAGTTTAGAAATCCTATCCGTCAACTCTCAACATCCGAAAAAAATACTTAATATGTTTGTTGGATATAAACATAAATAACATAATACATGTTTACGTGTTTAATGGCATTTGAAAGTTATTTTTACGAACAGCAGGAACTTGTTACGTTAACGATTTTTTTATAACTGCACAGTTCTAAACCAAATATCAAGCTGGAATTTTCCCGTCTCGAATTTCCTTGGGCAATTTGTTTCTGCTTTTCGCCCCTCCACAATTAAATTTAAAGTGAACCACCGGAGACTTGGAGCAACGTTGTTTTGATTTAAGAGAATTAATTAATGTAACTTCCAAGTATACGCTCTCTGAATGGCGGGGGCTTAATGTGTAATAATCGTTATGCTTAGTCTCGATATAATTAAAACGAGTACTTTACCAACTTAAAGCCTCTTTGGACCATTTTTTCATGGCCTATTCATGTTAGATATAATGGGGTGGAATCCATTTCAGTACCTTTCCTACATTTGAACAATCCTAATCGCGGAAACTTATTTACCTTGCTTGGTTGTAATGACGCTAAAACATGTATATGTAAAAGTACAAGTCGATATATTTTATAATTTTGATATGCAATTCAGCCTGAAAGAGTTGCGACTGACAGGGACTCTGATTACCAGGGATAATAAAATTGCGATCCCTAAGGCACTTCCTAGCAGCAAAATCCAATTATACTTTCCGCTCGACCTACTCTAACCTTTAACTTCAATGTGCCTACTTGATATCATTAGACTTGCAAATACTACGAGTATACCTATTACCTATAATAGATTTTTTACAGATAACGATATACTTCATGAAGGGTTAAGATAGTTAAGCAGATGTTCCGGTATCATTACCAGGAAATATTTGTAGGGCTGCCAATTACGAATTCGTCCAACAGCTGCGCTCTAATGGAGTATTTCGTAGTCGCTCTAGCTTCAAATGAACGGGCATCGTCGCAGATGTGGCGTCGACGTCTACGACTTTGGGAGACTTTACAAGTGACAAGCGAAAAACATAAGAAATGAAATGCGAGAAACACGGAAATGTATAGAAAATATGTAGGATGTGTCGTTAGATGTTTTAACTTTAAAGTAAAATTACGGAGCCGAAAGGAATCTGAAATACAATAGGTCGAACGAGGGAGTATAACTATTTAGGTTAGGTTTTAGCTGAAGTAGGTTTAGAACTCAAACCAAATAGGAACTACTTGGTATACTAAAACAATGGTTTAAAATTGGCATTTATTGTAAAATTGTAATGTGCTGTAAATTTTATACTTTGGCCCAAATCGCGTTTAGTCACTTAATGTGATTCCAGAACATAATTTTGTTGGTGAATTAACTACACCAAAAGACTATCTTAGTTCTCTTAAGAAAAAATAACGAGAGAGCCTGTAACGACTTAATTAGTGCACTTTTCGTGTTCAAAATCCAGTCATTATCTACAATCACTTCAGCCTTTAATTTAGACGCCAATAAAATGTTCCGGTACTCCAACCACCTAGTAGTCGCCTTTGAACGTTTTCTTGCATGTAATTTTAATTTTATTTAAGCTAAAATCTAATTTTGAATAAGCTTCGTTGTTTTAATGAAAGAGCCGGAAATAAGGCTCAATTGCTTTATTAACTCTATCGCGTTGTCGATTCGAGAGCGTGATTATAAGATTAGCAGTGACGAGTTAGTTTATGTAAACGTTTCAAGGACTTAACTTGTTTGCATAAATTGTCTAGTGTCGGTAGTGTGACGGGTGTACTTGCAAGTCATGATCATGGAATAACATCATCCTGCTGATTTAGCTCATCATCATTTACAGCATACGGTTTGCCTACCTTTCTATGGTTTTATTGCTCAATTTAACACATTTAAGGTTCTTTAAAAATGTTGAGTAATGGTAATAATTATAAAGACTAAGTTTCAAATGGTGCCAAAAGTTACGTGAGTACTCACATAATATATTAAGATCAAAGGAAGTTCGTAATGTCAGGTCATCCAAGTTCGCCGACTGGCCTGTTTCTCAAAGTTGGAGCACTACGACAATCCTCTAGCTCGACAGTTGTGCACAAAACAATGACCGCTTTGACTGTAATACGGACGTTAGATATCATCTTCACTCCAATTTCTATTAGGATCCACCACAGTATGTATGTATATATACATATAGAGGTAGCTCAATATACTGTTTACAAATGTGTGCACGGTTAATAAATGTATTACACTGCAGCCACCGTGTATCCTAATTTGTTGTTGAGGGTTGAATTTTCATCCGATGAATGGTTGTTGGCTCACCCCTAGATGTGATAACATTATTGGCTAATTGTGGAGCAGCGTCAATACAACTCTGCCTGCCCCTTCTGGAAGCGATGGTAATAAAATTCAGTCGAATTACATTCCACTCAATGTTGACATGGTACGTTGTTCACATTTGCATATTTCACATGAGATTTACAGTCATACGTTACTTGATGGGATCTTTTAGTTAAATATTTAACATAGTAAGAGCATGGATAATGGATTTGTACGCCATGACTTCATTTGAAAATTGAGTAGCGAAATAAATTTATTTTCTATTAAATGTATTAATTAAGTACCTACTGCCTACCAAACACAATATGGCAGAGTGAGAAAAGTGTAATTTTTTAGGAAATCGAAAAGGCACGAGTAAGTATTTACGTAATATACATATGTAGAACCAAACAATACATGTATGTGTTTTGTGTCACCAAAGTGTCGCTTCTAATAGCCGGGGATGTTTAGGTTTGTTTGAGCAGATAAGAGCACCGGATATGGTCCGATCTTGGGCCCGACCCACCCCGTCTTTGTGACGCACACGATGAAATTCTAATTATGTAATCCTGACAACATAAAATAACTCGAAATATACAATTTTCTCACAAAATGTTATCCGATTTCAGTCCGTTAACTTTGTTCAGAAGAGATATTACGTTATAATATTTCCGACAGACATACTTTTGAAGTTGCGCCTTGGATTAAAAAAGAATAATTTATACTATGGCCAGACCTTTTCTTGTATGGATAGTTTTTATTTGTAATCTATAGGATGGAAAGACATTGTGCGAATTTAGTCTTTTCATGCAAAAACAGATAGTAATGGTCCCAGGGGCTACGGACAAAACGATCACTTTCGCACCATTAGGTTTTTTAGCTATGAGCTTATCACAATTCGTAGAAACCTTCTACCTTCTATAAAATTGATGCTATGTTTTTTTACGTGCAAATTTTGTATGGTCCGGCAGGGATATCTACCCTCATTTCATAGTCTAAAGTATTATAGCCTTAATTGGTTGTTAAGACCTCGGTGATCTCGATAAAGTCAGTGCTGCCAGCAGTTCTTTTCGGTACTTACGCCTATTAACTTAATTCCTTTCTGGATTTTTGCACAAGTTAATACGTAATTTTTGGTGTGGTCTTCGTCGCTTCCCTCCTAAGTATCTGCAGCTTAATATGTGTACTTGTAGGCACCTTATACCTTGATAGTGTAGTTCTGTAACTTAGATAATTATAGCTAATGGCGCTATTTACATTAATTTAGCTAACTAATATTTATACTAGCGCATGTTTGATTTATTTGGTTTGTAAACATGAATATGTGTATAATGTGGAAGATATCGATATATCTCGCTAGTCAATCCACAAGCAGTGTTCCAATCGTTACAATAACGCGTTTCTTTAGAATCCGGACGGGAAGACGAACATCTGGTACATTGTGTGTTTTCTTTTATTCTCGACAGCAATGAAATATTGCTGATGGTATAATGTAAAATATTTCTTTTTCATTACAGATCTAGTTTTCTTTGTGAACTTATAACCTGGTTATGGGTTCTTTTTTAATATTTGTAAGAGAAACAGACGGTAAATCAACGCGTGGAATACTGAATGAATTAAATGATGTAGGTACTAAGGTGAACGTAGGTAATACAAAAATATTGTCATTCGAATACAAAATGTTTACATTTGTTTCATTTGGATTTCGTTTCCACCTAGATCAACCTTTAGATTCTGTTTTACAATGCTGTAAACGAAACAGGTAAAGTTACACTCATCTAAAGCAAGCAAGTGAAAAATAATCAACGCAGGGTAACGCAGAAGAAGTTACATTACAAGCTAATAGTCCAACAGATATTGTGCCCAAAGAATTTTAATCACTAAAAACAAACAGTCAGATTACTTACTTTTTTAATTAAAATGTAGCAGCTTAAAAAAGGTTACTCAACCGACGTTATTCAGTGTCTAACGGAAACTTTTTTATCGGATTTCTGTTCAATCTCATAAAGGGTGGAGGCATCCGCTCTGAGACACAATATTTCACTTTTTATGGCATAGGTGGTATCCAGGGCGCCATAAAAATATAAAGAGAAAGAAAATGCGGCGGCGTTTTACTACGGCTTTATTAGTGTCACACTACTAGCTAGTTGGCTTTTAATGAAAATTGTGTAATAATACCCACCGATACATTTGCTTGGTAATTTTCTATGCGTCATAACTTGTAAGAGTACCCCGAGGGATCGTATAATCGTTACTTTGATACTTTCAAGATAAACAAGTTAAGTACCTACATAATTTATTAACGCAAGTTAATTTATATTAAGCATCTATTGCGCTAAGTTCGTCGGACTTGGAAGCATTAGGTAAGAACTGTTGAAGTACAGTTCTAGTTGGTGACGAGGAGGCAATCTGTCAGGCAATAAGTCACGAGTGTCAATACAACGACAGAATATAAAACATTAGTTCCCCGGGGCGGGCTCTCATATTTCAAGGAGGCGTGTACGTGCATTTTGAAGCGAACGGAGTGTGATTGATTAAAGTGTCGACCTTCAGGATTTCTGTTTGCCACTGACCGATTCAGTACATAACTCTTAGCCCGACACAAAGTTAATTCCGCACAGTTAGATCCTTCTTAGACATTTGGAATTCAAGACTACTTTGCGTCTTCGAGATGTACTCTTATACAAATTACTGAGGCTGACTAAAGTCTAGCGTTTAGGTTTTCCACTTTCAAAACTGTATAGCTCCAATACAGACAAATTTAGATCGTTTTTCATTCATTCAACTTGGTAAATCCAGGAGGCCTTCAGTTTTAGGGAGAAGTTTTGAAAACCAATGCTAATAATTTTGGGCCCTATAATATGATTGTTTCTGATATGCTAATCAGCATAGAAAGCCTTTGTTACTTTAGTTACTTGAACCAAACTTATCAATGTACCACGCAAGCTGTACTTGGCTCCATTTTAGCTGTGATTTTAGATTGGCTGGCTGGGATGTTCCTTCATCTCATGGTTGTCGCAAACGGTGACTTATGCTGCATGCTCACTTAATATGGGTATTTTGGTACGACGCGCGTTGGTAATATAAATGGTAGTTTATTACATATTTTCAACACGAATAATATATTATTAAGAATTACTTAATACGTATATAGGTGTGTTATTTAAACAGTTCTAACAGACACAAATAGAAGACTCGGCTGGCGGTAAAACCTAATTGGCTGGAAATGGTCTTGAATAAAATCAAATCTAGTTATCTGTTAGGTACGTATTTATACTTGAAGGTAGTGTTGTAAAAAACTCAAGTCTTTTAGTCTTCATTTCGAGACTTGAGTCGATTTTCAAGACTAGGACTCGTTAGTCACATGGGTCCGAGTCCTTTGAGTCTTTTGAGTCCTTTCGAGTCTTTTAAGTTATTTGAGCTCAACTGAGTCATGAACTTGAGTTGTTGTATTTAATACACCTAACCTAACCTAATCAATTGTATCCACCTGAAGACTGACGATTTGCTGAATCAAAATTATAAATATATAAATATTTTGGGACTTTCTATTTTTACTTTTATTTACTCCAACCAAACTATAGCTATGGATTTAGAGGACTCAGTCATTAGTCTTTTAAAAAGACTCAGTCTTTGAGTTTTTTTTGGCAGGACGCAAGTCTTTTTACAAAAGACTCCAAATTCTGAAGGACTTGAGCTCTTAGTATTATTTATAAGACTCGAGTCTTCAAAAATAGCTCTAGCTTTATTAAATAAGACTCCAAGACTTGAGTCTTTAACAACACTACTTGAAGGTGTATTAGATGAGTAGGTACTCGATTGAGTTCTACGAGTAGTTATTCAGATCATATTTATCTACGTATTAATTATCACATTGCTGGATTTCTTACTTAAATAAAAGCTGATGCCATCTAGCTTTTCTTATTCTATTACGAACCCCATGAATAATGGCCGTCATTTTCTCGTATCTCCTTCAACATCACTGCAACGACAAGATAAACATATTTTTTGCCTACATCAACCGTGTTTTTGTGTACACAAGAAGAAATACCTGGCATTGATACAAAGTGAGGTGGCAAAGGCGAGGTTAATGAGAATGACGGTCGTTTCGCATCCCGCCGTGTGGGCCGAGGTGGGCGCGTAATAAAGTTTTACGCCACGACCCTTATTACAGTTCCCACGTTCAACCGACTCTCCAGTCTCCACGGTACAGACCGATTAACTATGCGTAAACGGATTTAGTTGCTGCCAGATTCCAACGTTATTGTTGATTTTACTTTTGTAAAACATGTAAATACTGTTATATTATTGCTTCAATTATGATCATATTGTTTGGAGTAATTACCGTCGTTATTTTGTTTTACGTTCGTTCTTGTTTGAATTTATTAAATTGACGTGCTAATTGTTTTATTCTTCGTTTGACTAGACATGCAATTTGGATTTTGTTAAAAAGTTCATTAAAATTAAAATTATGTTGCTATACTTGTATAATTTTTCAGTTTCAATTCCATAAATGTATAATTTCGTAGTTACAACTTTTAAATTCTAAAGTTTCAGACAGCAAAACTACGCCTTTAGTGTGAGATTGTTATGATTTGATCTATTTAATTCTAGCTGCGCTTTTCTTTTGTTCAATGACAGAATAAATCTAGGTATACAAAAAAAAAAAAAAAAAAGTAAGAAAAAACAAGTACACACAAGATTCTAAGAAATGAGCTTTGACAATGCTAGCTATTGAGCTAACCTAAATATAAATAAAAACTCCGCTGCACACATTGGTGTATTGCGGATTATTGTTTGTAATATTTTAAATAAATGAGTATGACAATTGACAATATTGCAACAATAGCACCTCGTGGTTATCTAATAGAGCCTGTCTATTAACCACTGCACAACTACGACTACTGCATTACATCGTTATGGATGCAGTAGTTTTTTAATTATGTTTGGGTTCAGGCAGCTGCATTTCAATGGATATTGAAACGTCATGTAGTGCTCTACAATCAGGTTAATATATAGATAGATATATTGTAGATGTAGATAGGTAGATATATTGTAATACAGTATTAACTATAATGGTTTGTATACAATTTTAACAACGATAAAATTAGAAGCGCTGTACAAACTCAACAGTAATAAGAAAAAAATAGCTAACACGGTAGGTTCAAGGCCCGGTAATGCCTATTCTATATTTTTTTATTTTCGTAATCGTGTTTAGCATGGCCACAACATGTGAAAAATATAAAATACTTTAAAGTAAAATGCGAAGTTAGGTACGTACATACATAATGCATTATGCATCTGCGTTAGGGGTTAGGAGTATGATTCTGTTGAAGAACTGAAGTCAGATAAGACCTGTTTGCCATGATGGTTATTATGGCAATAAAAATAACGAGACAAGGTGTTATAACGTCTGATTTATTTTGGCTACAATATGGCTTACATACTATGATAATGCGTGCCTATTACAATCTTAACTTATCGGTGAACAGTGTGCTTAATCTTCCTACGTGAAAATATACAGTCGATACGGAACAGGTATGTAGTCGCTACAACCTGTATTTGGTTGATCGACATATTTGTTTATTTGGTTTGATTTTGAACATAATATTTAGATGACTCTTTGCAGTGGATTCGCATTTTGCAAAAAGCTTTGTACGAGGCTACGTTTGTGTTGAGTACAACATCAAAAACATATCTTTTATGCCTTTGCTTTAAATTCTTAAAATTCGTTTAAACAAATTTGTGCGGAATGTCAGAATTTTTGTGAAACAAACAATGTACTTTATGTTGTAAGGCTTCTTTTTTGTGGTATACCTCAGAAGTTCCCGGTAGACGGTAGTACATAATTGTCGTACCTAAAAATGTTTAAGTAAACAGTGTTTTTTTATTATAAAACGTTGCTCTTTCTAAGAATTCCTCATGTATCATGGCGAGTTTTTAACTTAACATTTTTTTGCAAATCATAGATCTTTTAGGTAATTGTCCTTGTGTTTAATGTTATGTTAAACCAAACGGTTAGCTACTGCGGGGTTTGATTGGCAATTTGGTGGTCCAAGGGATAATTAATATTAAATATTACATAAATCTACTTATAAAATTGTTTTCAGAGATGTAAATTTAAACACAAAGTCATAAGTAGGTTCTGTTTAATATATTGGAATTTATGTTTTGTTATGATGTGCGCTGCGGACAAAAAGTTATTAAGTTATTCTTGAAAAAAACTCCTATAAATCAGGGATATAATGATTTTTGTTGTTGTTGATAACTTCGTTTTATTTTCATTAAGCTGCACACTTTAGGGCATTGAAAAAGGTATTACATGAACAACTGCGTGTACGTAGGTATATCATCGAATTAATGTTAGTCAATATGTAGTGTCACCCGGTAGTGTAGGTCGCAAGGACAACTGTTGCTAAACTTCGCAGTTGGAAATTACCTTACTCGCAGTATTGTCATCAAAAACTATAAAGAGCTTTTAATTCTACATGTAGCCATAACATTAGGTACGTATTAGTATGACAGTAACTGCTCCTGTTCAATAAAATAAAAAACAATAAAACGATGCAGAATACACGCCTCAAATAACAACATTACCACGAATTACACGGAAACCTAACTGCAGCTTTAAAACAAGACAACACAATTAGCTTTTTACCTAAAAAAGTGCGGCAACAGCAATCAGTGCTTCGTCCAGCGCATGCGGCCAAGGGGCTCCCGAGTCCCGGACCCGGTTCATTAGGTCTTGCAAGCTAAAGAGTTACGTTAGCCACTCCCGCTGCGTCAGCGGCCTCCCCTCGTTACCCTAATGACAGCGATTTTGTTCCACTGAAGGCGCACTTTTAGTTTCACGAAACCGTTTAGTGTTACGGCACTAATGGCCTAATGCCTCGCCCTGTGCTACGGCAATCTTGTTACTTAATCGCCTTTATCTTACGGCGTAAATAATGTACAATATAGATTGGATATTGACGTAGTTAGTACTATAGTTTCAAGCGAAAACTCGTACTAACAATTAATTTGCCCGCGAGTTCGTCCGCGTGGAAAATTACATCCCCTGTTTTTGAATATTTTAAAATGTAGCCTGAGTCTATGTCTTCCTCGTCCTGTCCTGGCGTGTTGCGGTAACAGACATTTACAATTAAGTCTGACCCTACAATTACTAGCATTTATACTAATTTTTATGTATGTACCTAATTATATATATTATAGAAAGGAAAGTATTTGACTCAAGGCCAACATTTTTTCTCATAAAGGTACCTACAATAGTTTTCTTCAGCGTAAACTTATATATAGGTTCAAAACCTTTATATAAAGTACCTATGTTGAATAAGCACTTTTCGATATATTATATAGTAGGTATTATGCATAGTGTTTCGGTTAAAGTAAATATTGACCGTAGAGATAGTTATTGTTTACATTCAATTCTACGTATAAGGGTTTTCATATGTTGTGTAGAGTGTAACAACTATTTGTAATAAATTCTACACGGGCAGCCCTAGAGCACGTATTTATGATGCGATTGTTGGTTTAAAAATAGTTAAAATGTATTTAATACAAAAATATCTCATTCCGCAAACTTCCTTCGAACTTGTAAAATACAAAATACCTCTCAGCGGTACGACGGAATGGTCGAGTTGATTAAAATGAACTGGCTGACTAGGGTTGTACCGATTGAGTTAGGTCAGGACATAAAAATATGATCTATGCGGGGAATGTTAATAAAAACAAAAGAAACGACGAGCTTATACTTTTATACATGCAGATTTTTAATTCACTGGAGACATAATGTATCTCTGTGGAAAGTAGTAAAATGCTTGATTTTCGTTTTGATATCGTCCCCGTAGTTGGAAAACTAAATAACTCAGATTTTGCGGTTCTGAGATAAACGCGATTTAGTGTTTTTTTTTCAGTTAATGTACATTTGTTAAGAAACGTGAGACAATTTTAATGTCGGTACTTTTAAATTTTATGGACCTGATTACCTTTTATATTAATCTTCAAAAAACTGAACTCTATCTTTAAGTATAATAAAATAACAAATAAAAAATCAAGTTATTTAATTTTGCTACAACTGATATTTATAACGTTACTACAATTAGCTTCTTATTTCGGCTACTTATTTAGTTTTCCTACAAGCTAAATACATTTGGTAGTGTAAAATTTTGTGAAATAAATGCAGTTATTGAATTTATCTAAGTCATAATATTTTTAAATGTAAAATTTTGTGGGTTTATACGTTATTATTACTTTCATTTTTTTGTAACTATTATTGTCTCATATAAAATAAAAGCTTTATTATTATATTTATAAAGTTATATTAAGGAAGATATAAAAAAACATGAAATTTAGAAAAAGTGTATTGTAATCAGATACTTGTTCTACTACAAACTTAAAGAAAAACAAAATAACACCAGTTATAACAAGTTAACAAAACAAATTAACTTAAAGTATTATTTCAAATCAAAACAGACACATAATTATAAAAGACGTACTTATATAGTAAGCAAAACAATGAAAAACTTAAAATAGGTACATATCATTTAGAAATAAAAAATATAAGTTTGTATCAAACCAAAATATAATCAAAACGCAAAAAAAAACCAGATTGTTTGCAACTAAGCCGTAGGTCATTACTCAACTAAAAATGAACTGTAAAACAAAGGTACACAATCATTATAAAACTTAAAAAAAGGACTTAATTCAACTAAATATATTTCGTTATTAGGTAAGTAAAACAGAACTTAAATAAAACTCACAATTCAAAAACTTATATGACACTAATCAGGTACATTGAGCACACCAATCAACAACTTCACTACATAGTATAAAACAAAGTCGCTTTCTCTGTCCCTATATCCCTATGTATGCTTAAATCTTTAAAACTACGCAACGGATTTTGATGCGGTTTTTTTTAATAGGAAGAGTGATTGAAGAGGAAGGTTTATATGTATAATAACATCCATTAAATAGTGGAGAAATACTTATAATATATATTTTATACCCGTGCGAAGCCGGAGCGGGCCGCTAGTCTAATATAAATATCAATTTACTTAGAACTAAAAATACCTTCATAACAAAATAAAACATAATTTAAATTCAAAACAATTTCAATGATTGTACCTAATCAATACTGAAATGTAAACTTTAAAGAAGATATACCTAAACATAGGAACCCATTAATTCAAACACAGCGTAAGTAATCCCTTCAAAGTTAGAGTGAACAGGCTCCTTTTGTGTAAGCTCGCTCTATCGTAGACTTTGTCTCTGTCATCTCTGACCAAGACTAGAGTTAAGAGCAAACCCAACACAAATAAAAAAAGTGTAATTTAAAATTAAATATCAAAACAAGACTCTAAAGATGAACATCATGTTAATTTAACAATGAAAAACCCCTATTGTAATCTAAATTGTTAATTTTCTGCAGTATGTAGTAGAGCAGGGGCCCAACATAAGCTTACTCATCGACTTCAGATGATCCAGTGGAGTGTGGTGGACCCTGGTCTTCGTTCAAACACGGTAAACTTTCATACCAGCCGTGAAGCTCTTTAGGAATTATAATAATTATAAAAAATATATAAATAGATAACATCAAGTATTTATAAATTAGGTACGCTAAAGTAGAATTCTAAATAACAGAATTCAATAAATAGAGTTATTTAGTTTTCCTAGAACATAGTTAGTTGTGTGAAAGAATTTATAAGTTGAGGAAAAAATCAACAACTCATGTTATTTAATTTATTTTATTTTTAACTTATCATTGACCACAGTTATTGATTTATTTACAGAGTTATTTATTTTTCCTTGAAAAAAATAGTGTTTGTTTGAAGATATTTATTATTCCATCTGTTCGACAAAAATGGCTACCATTTTGAAACGGAATAAGATACGAAAATGTCTGTTAGGCTCAAATATGCGGCATGTTTTAGGTGTTTTGAAAATAGGGAAATGTCAAAATCGCCAAAATCGGAGTTATTTAGTTTTCCAACTACGGGGACGATATAACCCTGTATGACCAGTAAAGACCTAGGTATCTACTGAAGAATTCTCCCTTTGTTAGTACATAGAAAAACAACAACTTAGGATGGAAGACAGACAAAAATTCTTTGTCTCCGGGTTGAGTATTATTATTTACTTTTATAATAAAACGTCTAACCTTTTTCCTATCTTTCCACCGGCACCGACTTCTACCCATATCAAGAACACTGGCAACATATTTATTTAACGGAAAATGCGCAGGTTTTATTTATCAGTTCTCATGTAACGTTGCTAGCGTATTTAAGACATACATATAATTTACGGTAAGTAGGTAATAAACCCGGAATACAGTGTAACGTAGTTTCTGGCCCAAATTAGAATCGGGACAGTGTCATTATTAAGTCATTCAGTCTCTACATATGTAAAATACATAAATGTCTGTATGTACGCATATGCTATTAGGTACTGTAGGGGTTTTCCTTTTTATTCGGTTTACCGCGAAAACCCGCCATTTCCTGACTATGATTTATCTTGCGGTCTCTAAGCTGAGGGTCACTTTAATAAATGTATTCGGGAAAGGTGCTCTAAGAAATGGATGGGGAATATTCTGGATGCAATAACCTAATATACAGATAAAATATGTATTCTTGATGTAGCACTATGAACATATTAATCGGGAAGATGAATGACTGTGTTGATAAAATTAAGTTCCGAGTATATTAAAATACAATAAATGTGTGTCTGATAAATATAATGCTTGCTTATTGAATGGGATCCATATTGTCTAACAAAATCCTTACCTCTGCTTGCCTCTTCGGGAACAACGGAATATTAACTTTTTTAGAGATATGCAGATATAATGGGTTAGATAATCCAAAAAAATCTTTCGTATTGTTCGTACAAGTACTTTTGGACAGCTAATCATAAAACGCTGTAGATATAATAATACTCTTTTTGTCAGCTGAGTGTTCATAACGTTTACATTTAGGACGATCGTTCTCTATTTCTAAGCAAGCGTTTACAAAAAATCTCATAACTTTGGCATTAGGTGGCCAACATACATGTTGGAGGTGGTTGAAATACGATGTTTTCCTTCTCAAGATATTCGGGGAGGGACAAGAAAAGTTCAAATAACCCAAATTAAGGAGTGCAATAAAGAGACCCTTTGGAAAACCTTGCGGGAGCAATTCATGGAAATGCTAGTCGAACGTTCCGGTAAAGATGGTCGAAACAGTAGGCACTATAACAGTTGAATGAGAAGATAGGCTCAGCCGCTTCCCTTTTACTACGCTCTTAGCGTTTTTTTTAAAGACACGGTTTTATATACTTAGTACTAAAGTAAATGTAACCTCGATTGTGTTTAATTAATTCAACATTTTGAACAATATAATATTCAATGTTTTTACTCCATTATTGTATTCCGAGCTGTTTCAGCTGTAATTAACGTTTTAATTGATACGCTGTCAAAGTTAAAATGTGGACACGTAAATTAAATTCAGCATTCGTCGCTAAACTTACAGTAAATTTATTACGAAGCATCAAGTTTACAAAATACGCTTCATAATAGACAACAAGTAATAATTTCTATTTAATAAAGTCACAAAGTGCCCTCGCTGTAAAGCAATAATAACTTGTCGTTTAAATCAT
The DNA here is from genome assembly GCA_905340225.1 of Abrostola tripartita. Lineage (NCBI taxonomy): Eukaryota > Metazoa > Arthropoda > Insecta > Lepidoptera > Noctuidae > Abrostola > Abrostola tripartita. Next base: position 8,613,590 of record HG996494.1, read on the forward strand.
GCTGTCACTCCAAGAAAGCCCAACAGGGAGCAATCTCAGTCGTAGCGACCGAAAAATATATGTACGCACACTTACAAATACTCGTGTCCTTAAAATAACGTATTAAGGAGCGCCGAGTATGACATAAATAGTGGTGGTGTGGAAGTCAGTTGACTATATAAAAATGAGGTTGTGAGGGATGTAAAAGCGGCGGCAGGGCGCCGGCGCCGCGCCTCTCGCCTCGCTTCGCACAGTTCGCAGTCAGACGCGGCGGCGCCGGCAGTGTCGCGCTCACGCCCCGTCCGGTCGCACCGATCACCGATCGCATACAACACGGACGCAACTCAAACGACACGTTACGATAGTGGCATGTGATGTTTCAGTGAATCTCCAACTAAACCGTTTAGTGTCAGCGACTTACTGCTGTAACAAACGACTACCTAATCAGCATGAGTGACAGCGATGTGACTGAAACGGCGCCTACTTGAGTGCTTGTGCGAGTGCTAACTTACAAGATGTTTGGTTCGTACCAAATGAACCACATAAGTGCTTGTGTGAGTCAGGAGAATATGTGTCGTATGTGTCGTAACTTCAACAATACTTAATGTTCAATCCAGCATAAACTCAGAAAGATCAAATAATACTGTCAGACATGGCCGTATTTTTCAAACGTTGTTTATTTTTAACGGTTATATTTACCAATCAAGTAACTAATTTGGCATCAGTTTGCCTCGACATATGTACAGCGTGTACCGCTACAACACCAGTATGTCAACAATGTTCGTATAACATCACTTTGAAAGAAAATCCATATGTACACCACCAACTATCTGTGTGCTGTAATGAAGATGTAAAGCTAGCGACATGGCCTCAGGAGTACGCTAATAAAACAATTGTCGAAGTAAACGTACGTTACGACCCAGCATGTAACGCAAGTATAGTTTATTTCGACGTACCTTTATTAGACATGTACTCGCTCCATATTAGAAATAACAGTTTTATTCAAATAAAGCTCAACATCAAAGGACAGAACTTGAGAGAAATTGATTTATCCTCAAATAACTTGCAGTACGTTACCAAGGGAGTTTTTAATAACTTCCTGAAACTCCGGAAACTTATTTTAAGCAAAAATAAAATTGTTAATATATTTGAAGAAAGTTTTAATGGATTATCTAAATTGGAAACTCTGGACTTGTCAGAAAACAATTTGACTATTTTGGCAAATGTATTCACGCCACTTAAAAACCTGCAACATCTGAATTTGAGCAGAAATAATTTAGAGTTCATTCACGAAAACTATTTCAATAACTGGTTACTACAGCACCTAGATGTGTCACATAATAATTTAAGGAAATTAGCCCCAGGCGCTCTACAGTTGTTGCCAAATCTAGCGCGATTGTTATTGACGGATAATCCACATCTAGGCATTACACAATTGGATACACAATTATTGGTTGGCACTGGTCGTCGACTGCAACAAATAGATGCATCAAGAACTGGCTTGCACCAGGTTCCCGAAGCATTCACACATTCTGTTAGATTTCTATCGCTGGTTGGAAATAGAATATCAGCCGTCAGATGCGGGGATTTTGACAGTTATCCCCTACTACAGTCGCTGGATTTTTCCGATAATAAAGTTGCTTCTGTTGAAGATGACTCTTTGGGTAGATTGGAAATGCTGTTATTTTTGAATATAAATAAAAACTTTCTAACTGCGGTACCGAAATCACTACCGGATGAATTAAAATATTTATCAATCAATAATAATTTGATTAAGAACCTTTCGATGACTGATTTTAAAAACTTACCTAATTTACGTATATTAATGTTACAAAACAACAACATACAGTATATTCAAGATCACGTGTTTGACGACTTACTGTCGCTGGAAATGCTAGATTTATCAAACAATCCGATACAAACATTGTCATGGAGTACATTTGATGGTCCGTTATCACTTCGCGACTTAAGACTCTGTTACTTAAACTTATCAGTGCCAGAACGAGATGGCTCGTTTCCAATGTCGTCGCCGGAAAGCGTTCAGATGTTACATCTTCAGTCTAGCCCCGGACTAGCCAGACAACTGTTAGCTGATTCAGCGGCATTAGCGGCTTTCTCTCATTTGCAATACTTAGATCTGAGAATGAACAATTTAACAGGAATCCGAAACGATTTATTATTTTACTTGGCGCAACTTAAGACTCTGAGATTGCATGGCAATCATATAAACTGTAGTGCTGAGTTATGGTTAACAGACTGGATGAACTGGAATAAGAGTTTATCCAACACCGAAACTTGCTATTATTCTACTTCGGAAGCCAAAATAGAAATAAGCAAATACAATTGTACGTTCCCAGAAACATTTACAATAAGTGATAGCCTTCCACCTGTTAACTTATATAGCACAGAAATGATAAATAAGTTACTAAGGTACTATGGATATTTAAATAATAAAACTGAAAAAACATTTAAACACGGGAACAATAAGAACAAGTATGACTATAAAGAGGTACTATTGAACAAAACAATAACAAATACCCCTTTAAAAGGTAATAATTTATCCGAAGTGGTAAAAGTAAGTAAAGGAAATGATAGGAACGAAAACAAAATATCAGTATTCAATGACTATATGAATGAAACAGCTGTTGTAAAAGCAAGAGAATCTACAAAAATTTTAGATCAAAATAAGGTTCAAAATGATCAGCTAAATATTGATCATAGATTTTTGGATATAGAGCCTTACTTCACAGTATCGACGCGAAATTATGAAAAGGATTTCAAAAACGGTGAAAGTTATAAGAAAAATAAATCTAGATCCGGCAAGCGTTTGAATACGCCGCTGAATGTTACGAAAAAATCTGAAAACGTTGCCACTGAACCCAAATCCTACCTAATGCCTACAAAAAGCTCCAGCAAATTAGAAAATGTTACTGTTTATGAAGATCCAAAATTCAAAATTGAGTATTCGCCCTATCAGTCTGCGGACAACAGTTACGGTGAATACGTGGGCGCTTTAGCAGTAACTGGTCTAATCATGATGTCTTTGATACTGTGGGTGAGTTTTCGCTTAAGGTATCGAAGAAGAAACGTGTCCGTCGTCAACCGAGAGGCTGAGGACCAAATAGAGGTGTCCAATATATCCGGAGGGGTACTGTGGTGACACCTGCGGGCAGCCGACCCGACGCCCTTCGAATACGATTCTCTCCTCACTTAGACTGATGCAATGTGAGTGATCTTAAATAATTAATTATTACGTCTTATGTTTTGTACTTAAATTAGTTCCGCACGCTATATCTGGTCAAATATGTCAAGATGTAATTTAATAACAATGAACAGCAAAACATATTTATAGTTGGTTTTGAAGATGTTTTCACTGACAGTTCGTTGTTATGAATGGTTCTTATATATAACTTCAGTATTTAAATAGGTAAGAGTTCTTTTCAGATTTAAGTCATAGTTTTTGTCACTAATTTATTGAACTGTTTTCAACACAAACATTTAGCTTCTCCATTGGTATGCCATCAAAAATATTAGTTAGCCCTTTGTCTCTATGTATTCATTACCATGTGCTAACATAACATTGATATTTCAGTGGTGTAGATAAAGCGCTCTTTTGTTTCAGTTCGAAGCGGTCGGCTGCACGCGGAGTGGACGGCGTTATGTGATATAATAATTGGACGTACATATTTTTTTATGAAATAAGTACAAATAGATTGGTTAACTAGGCAGCGGGGCTATGGATCCTTTATGTCTACCATGTAAATAAGTTGTTTTGTTGACTTCTTACGACCATAGGCTTATGTACTTATTTTTATGTAAAGTTGCGGTAGATTTGTAATTTAATTTAGATACCTGACCTAGCTGATCTTATCTACTATGCCGTACTTAAGGGCTTTTTGTGGTTAGGCTACGATATTTGTATATATCGTGAGTGTAAGTTAAGTCGCCATATCGAGCGAGGTGATGTATGCGATATGTGTAGAATGAATGGTTATGGATATATAGCCGAAATGTAAAGCGCAAAAATATTGTGAAAAATGCAGATCATGTCTTCCCTATAAACCTTGTAATTATTAACATAATTATCGCGTAACGAGCTCTCCTAAAGTGCCAAAATATTATTTTCATCCTATAAACTTAGACTTGTAACTGATAATTGTAACTACAGTTAGTAAACACACTCACTCGAATCCTTTATTTGAATTTCTTGTGTTCTGGGTGTTGCTACAAAACAATTGCTATGTCATGGAACAAAACATCTTTATGGTAATCCATGTTCTTGCAGATATTTGTCTGAACTGAACATAAACAAAATAAGACAGGTTCGCAATCTGGTTTCTATAAAATTAACACATTTAGGTAGATACCTAAATTACATGCTAAGAAGAATCACTTAACATTTTTTGTAATAGTTATTTTGTTCACTAACTCTTACATTTTTATGACTGGGTTTGTATTTATATTATACTATATACTGAATGATTACCTATTTTGTTATGTTTTGTATTTCAGCTTATTTCATAGTTGATAAGCGAAATAATTAAAAATAGAATAAAAATAATGGTATGTAAATCATTAAAAATGAACTGTATATAAAACATGAAAAATAAATAGCCATCGTTTGGTTTGTTGTTCAGTAGTTGATATTCAGTGTTTCACTCAATACTTAATGGTACATTTCATTCATCATTCTGGAACCTAAGGTTGTAACTTGATATATAAACATTTTGAGGAAAATGATGTGTAGATATATGTTTTTACGTGAATCGTAGTTTGTAACGTACAAACGGATATCCAAAGATTTAATAAATAATAGATTGAGATCCGTATTTTTATTTATTTACTACAAAAATTCCTGTAAAACTTCGTTACAATTTTAGAAGTGTGTGGCATAATATAACATAAATCAATACGAAACACAATTTGCTTACGCACCTGAAAAGTCAAATATGAATGACGTGACTCAGATAGACATTTGTTGGAAAAAAGAATAAGTCGACAAAAACGTAACGAGTGAACCGAAAGTAATTTTCTTTAAGACTCATCTGAAGAATTGTGATTATTTGAAAAGAAAAAGAGAAAGATGGTAATGATTTTTAGCCGACTTCACGGAACGGGCGTCTTAGTCTGCTACTACGCTTTTTCTACTCTTATGGGCGGTAGAGGTATAAAACTGGTAAATCTATAAATATATATGTGGTACATACATATTACAGATTTATCAGTATCAGTGTTAAGTTTATTGTTAGGATTTACCCCGTGTAGTAAGTGTGTTTATTTTTGTTAAACTCCAGTCTCGAACATCATACATGGGGTCGCATTAAATAAGTTCCACAGAGAATACAAGCCAAAAAACATCGTCGCCGTGTTTATTAACACATTATTTCGAACTACCTCTATATTTAAAACATACATATTTTCTCTAACTAAGCAGCATATGGGTTTTACTAAATACGTAGTTTTAATGATTATTATTTACGTGTTAAATTAACATCAATCTCGGACAAGCAGTTTTATAGTTATTCTTTGTTTAGTTTACTTTAGGAATAATTTCCCGTAAGTATATACTTTAATAAATAATACGTATGACACATAAAGTGTTATTTTAAACTCCCTAACTAAGTCTAATAGGCTTGTGGTGGGAGTAGGTTATCCCACTAATATTGTAAACGCCAAAGTTTAAGCATTTTGATAGATGTTTGTTACTTAATCACGACGTCACCGCTGAGTGAGAATTGATGTTATGGAGGTAAAATGTATTCTTGTCTCGCGCATAGAAATTATTTAATTCTGAAAATTATGTTGTAGGTAAATAATGTGTAAATATTTCAAAACTAAAAAACGGTCAAATGCTTATAATAAAAGTGTATTTGAGTTTCTCTGTCAATACAAATATAAAGGACCTCAAAGAAGTTATTTATTAAATTCCGGCCGACATTGTAAATAAGGTCTGTCATTAACGTTATTGATTAAAGTCATGGACCGGATATATAGACTTAAGGACATTAATCGTGACAGGCTGTGATTTATATAAATGCATTTTTGATTTTTTTCAAAATAATAGATTGACTGCCTAAAAAACGTTGTATTGGTAATGGTTCAGTCACTATCAAATGATGTTGATATTAATTAATTCTTTCACAGAATACCTCACCTTGTACCGAAACTATATCTAATAACTTTATCAAAAAGTATTTTATCTTTAATTGTTCAAAGAGTGGCAGACAGCGAACTCTTAGGCAACCCTAGTACATACGTTTGAAGATTTACTAACGTACCTACCTTATATTATATAGACACAGTTCCTTAGTAGTATATTAAGACAATTTAAATCGAGCTTGAGGATTTAAATCCCCCACAAGAAGGCACCCGGTCGTTGGGTAGGTTTACATGGGACAAGGGTCCATGTGGGGACCGCTTACAGCTTAGACATATAAAAAACAGTCTTCAATTGTTAATATAGTAAACGTTTCTTGTACGAAACGTTAGCATTAAATCAACTGCTATGAATTTATAATACTATTTATTTGAGAACGATGACAAGTGAAATATAAACTATTAATGATTTATAATAAACAAATGTTTTATAACTATAAAGAATACGAATAAGATAAATGGCTACAGATTCGCGGTAGGAAAAAATGTGGGTGACGTGGGTGTACAGACTTCTTGTGAACACCTCTGCCTTAGGAATAATCCGTTCACCATTAGGTATATGAAGCGTTAAGTAATGAATAATGTAGTGGGTAATGTGATACACACTGTAGTTGAACTGTATATGCACATGGTAATCAAAGGTATCCTCAAATTAAGAACGGATTTACGTTTACCACCGCGCCGCGCCGCTGGCATTTTTATGGGCCGGTTCGTTATCCGTGAAAACTTTTTAACAGACCAGGTCATCATAAAATCCACGAATTAATTAACCCCCATTTCAGTAAGCCTCCGTTTGTTTTTTACCGGTCATTATATTTTTCGATATGGCTTGGTTTGGCTTCGTAATCGAAAAGCTTTTTCTACAGAGTTCTTTGTTGTTTTGTCTTTGTCTACCGCTTTATACTTATTTAACAGTGAGTTAAATGTTGTATAAAATTGAACGGCCGTTTTGTATTGAAGTTATAATATTGATAGTAGGTATTATTAGCGACTTAGGATTGAAACTTAAGCTTAAGAACGGGACTGTTTATTTTTTATAATTAGGTAAAACTTAATACTTTGAAATGTTACCTACATCGTTTAAAAATCCTGCCGGAAGACAATGATATAAAATTGGATAAATGCATAAGTATAAATACACGACATAATAAAATATTTGAGCTTGTAAGACCAATATGAGACTTCAATAACCATTGTGACAAGAAACTCGATGATGGCCGGATTATTACATTAAGAAAACCCAATCTACTGACTAGGAACTTTGAGCCATTCCTTCACTAATCCTGATGAGACAGCACTTTCCGCCGAGATCAATAATTGGCCCACACTGAACTAGCTAGTCAATTTAAATTTACTCAAATGATTGGGATTCAAGCTGTTGGAGCTCAAAATCCATTCAGTTTTATTATCTGAATACATTTCAATATTGAATTACGATTTGTTTTCTACAAAGGGTTTTGATTTATACCTAGGTGGGTGTAAATAATTAAAAGAAAATGTTCCCCAGCTGCCACAAAAATGGTGTTCCAGTAGATACATACCAACTGAATCTGTCTAATAGAAATAAATATTTTGCTAACATCAGAAAAATTATTAAGTATCAATTAATATTATAATTATTAGTAACAAATCTGTCTAATCTAACGCCAAAAATGTGTGATGTTTCATACAATAGAACTTCTGGTATATAATTTGTTATTGATTAAGCCTAAAGTAATTACTCTAACAACAGGTGCTGTAGACATAATTAAGCGTGTAGTTGGCAATTTAGCCGAATGAAAAGATGATATTGCAGAAGCGTGAACAGAAAGCTTTCTAGCGTAATATACGAGAAGTAGCCCTTGGAGCGTCGTTATACTGACATATTTACTCAAGAGGTCTATTAGGGAAATCTTTGTTCGAAACTAGATTCGCCGGACGGAGATAAATATTTATCGTACATAGTAAATAAATATAGGATGAATAACTTTACTTGCACTAGATAAATTGGTATATATTTTGAAAATACATCATGATACGATTCATGATAATGTAACGGCCATTTTGCATAATACTAATTATCAATGAAAATTCATGTATGTTAGTGACGCTTGAAGCAAATTTGAGCATAGAGGTAAAATGAATACGGGTTTAGCACACATTGAACGATATAAATATCGAAAAGTAAGAGTCTACGCAAGCCGCTGGCTTAGCTAGTTTATGAACTGCCGCAAAGTTTTATGAGACAATTAAACAACAACTGTTGTATATAAAGTGAACTAGCAACAAATGTCTCCGTTCGTTAAATTGATGAGGAAGTAACTGCAAATGAGATCGCGTCTGAAGTACCTCGCATTAAGATAACCTTTTTATTGCATTCCTATTTCGTGCGCTGTTTCCCCATCCATTACAGAACGCATTGACTTGCTAAGTATGTACATTACAGGAAGGCGTAAAGCGAATCATCCGGAAATAGGTGAAACACGAAAATGTTAATAAGGTTATTTCAGATTGTATAGTGAAACGTAAACAGCCCTTCGGCTATTATGAGTCGTGGTACACAAAACAAACAGTCTTGGGAGCGACGTCTATTCCGCTTAAATATTGATATCGTGGCTCACTGCGCTTACTGCTCCTGCCTACCCTTTGTCAAGATTTCCACTCAATTATTATTTTATTAATTCCAAAATTCATGCCACTTGTGTTTGTATTATATAATTGGGGTACTTTTAGCTATTAAGTGCTGAACAGTGAAACTTATGTAGAAGTTAAAATTGTTTAAAATTTACAAGAATTGTCTTATCAAACGTAAAGTTATGAGTCTAGGCACTTAACCTACAATTTTTATCATTAGTAAAGAGTTTCTTACTAAGAATCAGAAGGCCTTCATTGCAACTAACTTCTAGGTGGTAGGCTGCAACGCTAAATGGTTGTTATTTTTTTTTATAGGACTTCTAAGGAATTTAAACCTCTGGTTCTTTTTCTATCCTTATTGGTCTGTAGGTACTTACTTTTGGTAGTAGTGTTTCGCACCTCAGCAACGGGTCAACTAGGCAAGAGCATTTAGCTCGAAAAAGAAAAATATTCGAATAGTTCTTGAAAGGATTATTTATCGAAATATTGTGTAAAAAATTCAGAAGTTTCAAACAAACCATATTCGTTGACAGTCTAAATTGAACTGAAAAATGTTAATATTTTTTTCCAAATCTAGCTTTTATCGGTTTCACCTCCGACTGATGTTAGACAGTCTCTGTTGCAGATGTAAACCGACTACAATAGTAAGCATTTTCGTGTAACAGTTACAACACAAAATTTCTCAAGTCTTTGTGTCTGATTGCATGTGATAAATGCACGAGAAAATAGCATAGATTGGCAGGGTTCCAAACGTTCCAGAACTTTCTGCTAAGTATTCAATGTTAGAGAGGAAACTCTATCAGGAAAAAGCAAGCAAAGCACTCAACGGAATTGTCAGGGTGGTGGGGATCCTTCTTGAATATGTTCTTCATGAATATACTCAAACACCCACGTGAGACACTAGAAGATTCATCAGTAATTGTCGTAATAATAACTAGACAGTCAAACAAGGTTATAGAAGAAGTCAATCTGGTTGTTCTATGCGATCAGGTACCGTTTTAGTTTGGTTCAGTACAATAAATATGAATTTAGCGCACATGTGAAATATTTCTTAGAATCTATGAGTGCTGGTCTAAATATATTTGCGTGGCATTTATCTGGATCATGACAAATGCTATGGTACGGGTTTTATTCAGATTTTTATGTCTGTACTGAAAATTGATTTATTGAATGGTTCGTCTCCTTTGTTGTTCACTAGATGTTCTGTGTGTCATGGAAGTCTTTTTTGATCAACCTTTTCAGAAGCACAGCATTCAAACTAGTTACTACATAGTTCCAAGCTATTTTGTTGTAGAACCTTATTTTCTTCTTCTTTTTAACAACTTTTTAGGTTTTGTGTCCTCTTAGACACAATGCATCGGTACTTTTAAACTACACCACTTGTTTGTGACTGATTTCTCTATCTAATGGAAGCTTAGATCCAAGACGACAAGCTCCTGGTCGCATGGTTTGAGTTAATAAATCATAATTATAGTAGACAAAGGTCGTTTATCCTGTTGGGCTTTAATTACCAACCCCTTTAATCCTGAACTCCAATAAAAGCATTTAATTAAAATTGTAGCTGTATTCCCGTATACATTAGCAACGGTCTATTCAGAAAACCGGTATCGTAAGGTTAAATTCCACAAATAAACATTACTAAGGAGTGATTAAAATCCTATGAAATTGAAGCCTTTTTATTAAATATCTATATTATATAGATTAAGAACGTATTATTAGATTAACACGTGATTAAATATAGAAACCGTCTGTATAGAATGCTTCATGATTAATTAATTAAAGGTCAGTTTCGGTAAAGCGGCTTAAAAGGTTTAAGTATTCCTTATTACAGCGATCTAGGGCCTCAAGGGACCTATCTTTATTTTACCTTTGTCACTGGTTTGCTATTGAAAATGGATTAAATAGTAACTCGTTAAGTTGGATTTTAATTACAATTCTTTTGATAGAATCGCAAAAGCTTTGATGAGAATAATCTCACATTTTTTGCGAAAACGTAACCTCAACGAAAGGTAGTGGTTTATCCGATCAATTCACCCGCAGGCTAATAGCAGGTTCGCTAGACTACCTACCTAGACTGGAATACCTTTTCTAATTTTCAACTATGTGTCAGAGACTTCTTGATAGCTTTTCGTAAGTCGTGCTCTTTCATTGACCATCAAGCTCAAATTTAACTTTGGGCCTCAGACTGTTATTACTGTGAGGAATTCACCTTATTTAATATAATCATTTCCAATTGTCGATTAGTGGATAAACATAATTGTATTCTCAACTGAGGCTAACGCAAGAGGTCGTAGTGCATAATTTATTATTATTTATTTATTTATTTATTAAGTATATATATATATAAAACTTATATACTAATACAATGCCCCACAAAACCGTTTACACAGTTTGTCTGTGGGTATGTAGGGTTATACAATCAAATTAGAAACTTAAATACTAAATACGTACTACCGTACAGTACAGGTGGGTAAGCTATACAATTCATTGTTCTAAATGAATTGTATTGGTATGTCTATATTATGTTTTATAGGCTGGTAATTAAATGTCGTTTTAGTATTTTACAAAATTTAGTAAAATTAAGTATAATTATACTCGCAATCACAGGTACACTCTCGTATTTTCACACAAACATATTTATTAAATTTTCTCCGATTGTACTTATATGTGGAGAATAGCCGAGCGACGTGTTAAAAAAAACTAGGTATCTGTTCGGTCCACGACACGTCATTAGCACATGAATTAAGGTTTCGCTCAACAACGTAGTCTAAAATATACTTGAATACAACCGAAGTAAATATAATATAGATAACATTCTCGCAAGTTATATATAACTCACATAAAGGCATAATAAGTGGCGTACTAACAAAGAGCGTCGGAATATTATTTTACATTCAACCAGAACCTTTCAACCAACCAGTCAACAAAACCTTTTTGATAAAACGGGAAGACGACGAATTTTGAAATCAATATCAGTACTAAAAATATAGTTATTGGGCGGTCAGATAGACACGAATTTCTACTGTAGTTTTAAAATGTTTTACAGCAATCGCAATAAAACACAAACCACTTAACACAAACAGTAAAACATCGTAAAGGCACTTAAATTTCCATAAAATAAAAGCTACAAAAATATTCTTCTCTTTAGAGGAACCGCGGTGTCTGGAAAAGCAAAGCAAAAAGACTCATAAAGACTAAGAGAGGAAGTAAAAATAATGAACCACAGCCTAAGCTACTGTGTACTCGCTAATTGCCTTATTTAAAGGATATCGCTTGTGATTTACACTTCGTTATCTAGGTACACTAAATAAAAATTATGAGCACAAATTGTTTGCAAAGAAAAACTACTTGGCTGAATTACAGTTCTGGTTATCTAAGGATCTACAGAAACATTTAAACGGAACTACTATCACAGTAATAGGAAACTGCTTTTTGTAATACCATCATCACCAAAATTATGAAACAATAATTTTCGCTAAACCGTAACAAAACGACAATGTTTAGACAACTATGGTTTTGAAGCGTATGAAAACGTCTCGTACTCATTTTAAAATTGTAATGTTGTGTACTATCGTTTTAAATATATATAAGCACAACCAAATTACAAATATATATATATTGGGATGGATATTAAACAGTAAAATGTTACACGTAGATATAAAAGGTAGGCGAAATCAATATTCATAAAAAGTTCTTATCAGGCAAGGTTTATCGGGCAGTCTATTAAGCTGTATTTAATTTTGGAGGGCTTAAGGATTGTGCGCCTAAGTCCGATGAACCCAATCGTGAAATGTATGCAGGCTAGTTTGAGAGAGGCTCAGAAAATTGGGGAATATCGACTGTTCCTTGTTTGTGTTTTAAAGTAATTTAAACAAAACTCACGCTTTAAAGATTTGATTTTACGGGGTTTCATAAATAATTAATTATCCGCCTCAAAATATATATGTAGAAATTACAGGTGTTTTTAGCAATTGCTTGTTTTTTTAGCAAATGTTGCAATTCAGATGCATGCATTTAATCTAAGCATTTCGCTCTGCACAAGAAACATTCGTATCATCAATAAAACTAAAAGAGTGTACTTTATCCTAATTAAAATAGTAAACTGCTTCACGTATGAGTCTGCAAATGCACATGGCATTGTTACTGATTCCATTCATTCAAAGGCTGGAGTTAAGTGGGCTCATTAACATAAACTATTGCCATTACTATTGCTACGGTCCTGTTTAAAACATACGTTATACGTACAAAGCTCGCATTTTGGAGTGACTACAATGAAAGTTGGGCGGGTCCATCTTTAATATAAATCTGACACAGCACATCCGTGGCCGGAGGTCCGACCGTCTGTAGCATCACTGAATTATTCATCTACTCCTAACTATAGTTGCGATTCATTCTTTTGTTTTTACAACTTGAATATCGTATGTGATGTGAGGTTATTTGCTTTTTTTTATTGTGGAATTGAGTTATCTTTGTGTTTTAGCCACAAGCTGAAACTGAAACAGATTTTTTAAAGTAGCGTTTACGAAAGATTGTAATATTATTTATTACAAATTCTTAATGTGTATTATAATATATTGTACATCAATCATCATCAAAATTATAATACGGAATACTTTTTTTTATTAACTTACCTCACAATAATTGTTCTGTACTTTCTCGGTTGGGTTCTCCCAACTGAAGGCGAAAATTCTAGACTCCATATTTAGGAGGAGTAGAATTTATCTGAGGAGTCAAACACAAGTCTATGGATCAAGTCAAGAAGACCTACAGATTTATATTCCTACACTCTCTGGATTTCGGACGTATTACGTATGTCTGCTACCGCACTGATTGACTGACATTTATAGAGAAGCACGACTGAAACTTCTAAATAATTTCTTAATTTAGTTTATACAGCTAATAGTGAAGGAAATGAATATGCTTGTACTCGTACATATTTATTGGCATTTTATCATTCTTATAATAAAATTCGTACAAACTTTAGAATTCGCGCATTTAGTCTAGGCCAGACTGAAGTTAGTCACAAGTCGCGCCTTAGTCATATTATATTTTTTGTAATTATTAAAGTGAACTTTACCAATTTTTTACCACCTACTACGGCGATCTAACTTCTTCGGAAAACCGATTTCAGTCCGGTCTAATAAAAATGCGCGTACCGACAACCTCAACTATCGATAATATGACTATACGATGCAAGTAGCTAAGCAGTGTCAGATCAGTAAAAAATGCTGTCATAAAAGTAATGAATGAATAAAATAATAGTAAAGGTTTAATGCGTTTTTATGAGGAAGGTACGGTCAGCTGCGACCACGGCGCGGATCTCGACGTACATTCAGCGACCCTGAATAATTCATTGGAGCTTTCGCTGTCACGACCTTACTATGCTTCGAATAACGTCTAGTTCTAACGACTGCATGTTGTATTCGTATAACTTTAGTTGTATTTCAGCGAAAATATTACTAAGTTGAAAATATTATGAGATAAAGTAAAATGGAGAGTTGAAGGTGTTACTTTACGCTTAATGGACTCAAGTGCACTTGCGTCCAAGAATTTATTATACTGTCCTCAATGTTTAGGGCAAAGCTCACTTCTTTGAACAACTTTATATTTATCAAACTTTATTACATTCTGTGAGGGAGGGGTATAATGCACTATTGGTTAGTAGTTTTGGATCCAGTGCTTGTTAGAATTTGTGGATGTTTCGTGGTGCATTTTTATAGTTGTGCAGCTCAATTTTCAAATAATCAAGTAGACTAAATGATATATATAAGTATCAACATAAAGTACAATGGTTGTATCTATTGCTCTGATATTTTAATCGAAGTCTTCAATTATCTTTGGTTTGAGGACAAAAGACGGCCGTAATATATGTTACTATTTTGAACAACTAGGTCTCAAATAGTCGTTACTCAGACTATTTGGCATCAGAACTCCTGACTCTAAGACAATGGAATAAAACAATAAACGTCTTTGAGTGAGGGACAAGAAATAAACTAAAATTGGCATGGACCTTTATGGACGCGCGGTATCCCGGCTAAGTAAGTACCATATAACCCAGATCGATGCCTCTATATACTCGTACCTACTCTATGTAAATCGCGATGTTAACCACTGCGTAGGCATGTTTGTGTAAGGCGGTCTGAGGTGACGTGTTTTCTCTCTGCTTCTTAGAAATGATTATACATACTTGGGTTAAATCAATTTTACTAGTTCGAGAACCTTTACTTAATCCCTTATTTGATGTTATATTACATATGCTTCATACTCGTATTCAAACCCTTGTAAAGTAAGGTTGATTTGAAGACAGCTTATCAATAATTCAAAGCTAGAAATTAATATTTTAGTATCAGCTTTTGGAAACAAAACGGCTGTTTTTAATAATAATATAAAATACTTGCTTATTATTTTATTTAAAATAACGTGTGAGTATTTGTATCTTAAGTATTTAACCAGAGCATAAAAAAACAATCATATAAACTAAAAACGAGGAAAGGATCTTTATGTTTTATATCCTCAGCGATAAGAAACCGTATATTAGCTTTAAGAAATTTTATTTGAATAATTTGTAATCTTTGGCTTTATACAGCATAACCATATGGTTGTTACATAATATATTGATAATATCTACTTATAAGTTATCTACTTGTACTTCATTCTTCTTATCGTATGGTTGATGAACAACCTTGTACATTAAAAAAAATTGCCCTTAATAAATACATTTATTACTTCGTTCAGCATTAAATGTTGATACTAAAATAGACATGTCTTTTATTTATATATATACTTTCAGCACTTTAATAAAGTCAAGTAATTACTTAGGGCTGTATATAAATAGACTTGCCTGAATTCAGAAAGTATAAGTCAAACATAAACCAGAAACATTCCGACTTCGAACAAACATCTGAAAGCCCAAATATTTGTTCCGAAGTGACATCAGAACACGCAATTTACTAAATCATAAAAGTGAATTACATTAATAGCCAAACTTTATTGCACCTGTATACAATAATTAACTGAGATGTTGTTTAATATTGTGAGAGTTTATACTGTGAACAGAGATTCGTAAGAGTACGTCCTATACCTGAATTCCTTTTAGATTGTCTGCCGTCTCGACAAAAACTAAGACTTAACATAGCTCATCATCATCATAATCAGCCGGAAGATGTCCACTGTTGGACAAAGGCCTCCCCCTTTTAGAAGTGGGGGGGGGGGGTAGCCATAATCCCCACGCTTGGTCCCCCATCTTCTGGTTTTTTCCTTAGTCACTTCTTACGAAGTGACAATTATTCACGCATAATAATAATGTTCTCCTGATCGAATTTCGGTCAGGCGATCTCATCTGAGACTAGCAAACTACGCAGGAGATATTATAGTGCACAAGTATGCGCGTAAACACTCCCAATTCCCTGTCTCTCAAAGTCCGATAGGACGGTAGACCGACACGACTGGAGGTTTCGACATGTTAAAACGGTCACCTATCAAGACTGACCGCGGCGAGCACGGCTTAATCAAATCGACTGATCTGCGCGGTAGCCACATTGCTACAAGGCCCTCAAATATTCTCGCATAGGCTCTGTTTATACACCCTAATTATCGTAGACATATTCTGAGCTGTGAGGTTATCGTTCCTGCGATCTATATAGCCGTGCTATAGTCGAATTAACAAATACAAGCACTTTTACTGACTGTTTTGTCGCATGCTGCGTTTTTCTTGTCTCTTCCAAAAATATTATTGTGGAGGTACATGTATTAGAAGGCCAACTTGGCTACTGCTCCGATTGAGGCAAACTATTATATATTTCAGTATGTAACATTTGTTTGTCCCGGTAATGCTTAGATACGTTACGAACAATAGGTTTTCTAAGAAAACAGGACTGATACCATCTTTGTATACTTAGTCGAGTTTCTCATTCATTGTGGACATAGAATAAATAAAAGAAAAGGTATAAAAAATAATATTTACTTGCTCTTTACTATTTCGTTATATGAAATCTTTTATTCATATTGCTCTTTTAAGTTTAACACACCTATTTACCATTTAAGGTATCAATTTATGGATGTACTACAAAATATGTTTAAGGCTAGGTTCATATGACCGCGCGGTACATTATCTAACAAAATAGTGTTTATCGTCTACATTGCGGTAATGTAGACGATTGTATGTATTTAGATTGATCTCGTACCGCGCGGCCTACCGCGCTCTATCTATAGCTCAATGCGTTACCGCGTCAAATGAACCTAGCCTAAAATAAATACGTTCACATTTTACAACGACTAAAAAGTTAAGAGGATTTATGGTTCTGAAACTGTTAATTTGATTAAATGAAATTTGTGTTTGACTTATTTTTAGAAAATGAAAAAAGAAATGTTTTATGTTGTTTCTTATGCATGTTTAAATAGTATTTATTTAAAATGATAATAATTTTCTTCCTGTAGTTAGTTTTATTACTTGTTTTTAATAACGGAACTAGCTTCTGCCCGCGAAAACACTACCCTTCGCATCTCTCTGACCTAAAATAATATAAAATCACGTCTATTCGTTGATACGTGGAATAAGGAAAAAACAGTATGCGTATAAATAAACTTTGGCACGTATAGAATAATAGTATAGGAAAGTAAGTTAAAGTAGTAAATTAAGCTTAAGAGTTTGGAGGTTATCAGGTCAAGTAAAATAAGTCGTATTAGAGCAAACAGCATCACGTACTGTCTTTCCATATTAATTACATCTGTCCATTTATAGTTGCGATTAACGATTCTCTGAAGCTACCCACCGATTCAATTAGCCCCGTTTTACTGTAGCAGCTTTTATTTTCGTAGCGACTGTTACGCAACGTAGCAAATGCTACGCTGTGGCCTGGACTACGAATAAACTGCTATTCTTGTATTTTACGGCATCATTTTGGTATACGTGTATTGAGTCTTAAATTAAACCATTTTTTAAGCAATTTAGACACTTGCAGACAGTTGGCGACTGCTAACGTGTTATTATTGCGTGTTGAGTGCAGATGTTATCAACCTGCTGCGTATATTGACTTACGCAGTTGTTTTTGGCCATATGTTATAATTTGTTTAAATAAAAGAAGAAAGTTAACTATTAAGGGTGAAATCCTATAAACCTGAATTACAATAATGTGTATATTAGTAAAACTCACCACTTTAAAATTTTCTATATAAAGTCAAAAACTCGCTTAGTTTATGTGATTTAATTTTAATGATTTCTATTACTTACGTGAATTTAATTCGACAAGAAAAACGCGATGACGAATTTTATGATCATATGATGGCGTCCTGTTTATTTGCACTGATGCAAATAAACATGTAGAATCGGTCTCTGGAGTCCTCAAAACATGGATATAAATGCAAAATTTTGAACAAACGGAATTTATACCGTCCTCATGGGCTATTAACAATTGAAATATATTGTTAATGAATGTGTTTCATGTTTTTGTGCAAGAGAGTTGTGACGGAAGACCGATGAAGTGAATGAGGTCGGTAAAGGTGACGGAGCGGATAACGGAAGCCCGTTTCCTACTTGATGCTCAGTGTTCTTATCATTCACCAGTTTTCCTAAGTTTTGAAGAAACTATTTTGTGAATTCAAGCTAATCTAACACTTTGGTTGTAGTACTTCGACGTGTAACTTTCATAAGTATGCATCATACTTATGATTGCACACAGTGCGTAAATAAGACAGAACTATATCATAATATATCGTCATGTCTTTGGTAATATTTTGAACTGAGTCCTAAAATCCACAGAAAATCTGTAAATAATGAATTTATTTTTTATACTTTAACAATACCTCAGCTTACTTTACGATACGGTATAAAGTAAATTATGTGCCAAAGCTTTTAATAAAATCTTCTGAAACTCAATATAAATTGAGACATATTTTATATTTATTGCCACTAATATTATTGATTTTAGATTCGCAACTTGTTGCCACTCAATACTTTCAACACCGAATAATATTTAGAAAGTGTCAAGAGGTAATGTAGAGACATCAAATCATCAGAGCTAGCCTACATTTCCACATACATAGTTACGTATGTATCATGATTGATGATGACATGTCATTCTAAAAACGATGTAAATTACCTCTGGCTTTATCCATAGCGTCTCAGACGAGCAGCAGTGCCCGGGACGCAGGCATATTTTTGGTAAGTAGGTAAACATTATCAGCTTATACCGATGAAGTGGGAGATCATATCCTCGTGAAACCTTATTTATTTTCCTTGCCAATTCCCATCCCACCGCTATCTAATTTTATTGACTATTGTTCCTGTTATTTATGATTCGATGAATTGTGTTTTGATCAGACAAAGGCTGTAGCCGCCCCCTATCTCTCGTAATTGTACTAATAAATCAGATAGATTTTCTTTTGTTACCATATTGGTATTTAATCGAACTTCGGTTGTGGAAAGGTTTGACCTTATACGTATATTGGGGTTTTAATGAATATTAATGTAATGACTTGTGTCTGCCAAGTTTGAGGTCAATGTAATTATACTTGTGTGGGTTTAGGAAATTCTTGAAGAAACAAATATGTAATTTTACTGACCATTAATTCAAGTACTGGAAAAATAGTTTGATAGTGGGTAAATATAACGATTCGCCCATTATTCCGTCGGCTCGACTTCAACCACTGCCGGATGTAGGCCACCGTTTGTTTGTTCCATTTTTTATTCTTTCATTGACGATTACTACATGACGCTTTCTTTTCCAATCTCTAGAGGACATACGTGTCCGGCCTAAAAACTAAAAGAATTACTGGTTTTTAAGTATCAAATGTTGACATCATGCCTTATATAAGAAATTAAACATTTCTCCTTGTTTAAGATTGCCAAATGGTTTTCAGATTTTTTTTGTAAAAACTTTTTGCATTCCTAATAAGGTTTTCTTTTACTTTCTTTATTTCATTCTTGTAATTCCACTTTGTATTGTTATGATCGTTATGTCTGCACTTACGTCTTAACAACGTCTTAAACGGTGCCGCGCAATTAGATTCCTGATGCTTAATGAGCTTAAAGGCGCATTTCCCGTGGCTCGGATGGTTGAGACGAGATAAGTATTGGAACGTTCAGGAGAATTCAGGAGAATATTCTACATTTTCTTCACTGGATTGGATACGGGCTGTAATATACCTTTAACGCTATCAATACAATATAAATATAAATTGCAATTTTACAAAAAAGGTACTAAAAATGTCCATAGATAAAATTGATTGAAATTGTATCTAGCATCAGATTTAGTATCATGACTCAAAGCGTAGCATTTAGAGTTATAATAGTAGGCACTTAGATTCCTAATCTTTATTTGCCAATGTAAGTATATTACATTATTCTAAATCAGAATAACAGAAACTAGTTAGTCTATATTTTAGTTTTGAACGAAAAAAAAAAGCAAAGGTCTATAAATGGCAATCTAGAAATGGACATTACAAAAGTTATAAATCGTGTTACGGCGTCCCTTTGCCTTATATTTTTTTAGACTGTCAAGTCAAAGTACTCGTTTTATCTTACCTAGCTGATTGTTAACTGTTCTAACTCACCTTAGAGCTTATGTAAGGACTTCTTAAATAACCTTTTCATATTTTTAGAGGTTATTCAGATCGAATAAATAGAGTTGTCTGTTAGAAAAGCTGAAAGTTTTTATATTCGAAGATTTTTATCACCGTAAGTAAGTAGTGCTTTACTAAAATATGATATTCTCAAAGAAATTATATCAGCCACTTTATATAATAAGTAGGTAAATATTTCGTGCCCTATAGTAGTTCGCAATAAGCTATATTTTTGACATTATCGAAGGTATCTTTTTGAACGTCTGCAGCGAATCTAAGATTGAATACGAATTATAATGTAAGTGAAATAATGGTTTATTAAATAATAATGATCATCACACTATTGGGTGGGTTTAGTCTGAGACTTGCCTATTCGAAGTCTGATGGCACTCTCCATACATTTCCATAACGAACCGATCTCAGGCGCCGTGCATCAAACCTTCACTTAGCTTGATAGCTTTATAACCAAGTATCCACTTGGATACTGGATTAGGCATCTTATTGGACAATTCATGTCCCTGAGCTCCAAATCACCGCCAGGCGCCTCCTGTGGTGAGTAAGAGGCGATTAAGGGATTATATAATAAATTCACGTTCGTGCGTGTACTGGCATTGTCTGTCGGACCGGCCGCTGTGACCATAAGCTTACATTCTAGTATGCTAAGCAATTGACATTTAATAATAATAACAAAAACAATTTCAGATCGTAAGTCAGACACCAAGATCAAAAATAAACCTACCTAGATACACCATACACCAAGTGATGGTGTATGGTGTGTGTGATGGTGATTAGATGATTAGCATATTCAGCATTAAGTATATATCTGCCTATGACTGTCCCACTGCAGGGCAAAAGCGTCTTCTCATACAGAGAAGGGACGAGCATGAATCATCACGCTAGCTCACATTTTCAGTATATTTGATAAACTTATTACGACGGCCTTTTAGTCAGAAAACTTATTATCTATAGGGTACCAGTATAATTTATATATTTCGTGAATTGATCTTTTACTTAAAAGAAAATAAAACCAATTTCTTACAAAATTTGTAAAATTATGGTTTATTTTCTTTGAAATACGTAGTTTGAATGTTTGATCAGCAAAATAAATTACTGTGAAGTTTAGATAATAACCTTTGTGAGTCAATATACCTAGTAATTAAAGAACTTGAAAGTTTGTAAATACTGATTTAGCCTGTCCATTGAATAATTAAAACTTGTACACAGTTGAGCAGACATTTGATCGTTTGTGCTCCGTTGCCGTTGAAAATTGAATATTGGAAAAAAATACAGATGCTATTGTGAAATAGGTATCTGCTTTTAATGTCCATTATGTCAGTTATTACTTAGTGAACTGTTCTTATATTGGGAGATGGTGAAAATACGACACGTGACCGTCAAGTACGTTTTCAATTGCGTTTGCGTTTAATTACTGTAATTAATTTTGAAACTGTCATAATATTATTATTTGAATAAGCATTTATTGCCTGTTTGCGCAACAGCAAGACAGGGTTACGTTACAATATAACGAGTCAAGTAAGTACTCTTTTAACATTCACCCTATTACTATTCTCATTCCATATGAGCATTCGAATATTGTACTCTCATTAAACAACTTAAATTGAATACACTGCTTTTGTATAACAAACACATGTAAGGTTGGTTAAGTTTAAGTATAGTTTCCAGAGTTTGGAAGTTGCATTCTGCCTTTACCAAAGCGCTTTAAACAACCGCTTAGCTAAATGGAAATTCCTAAGAAGCTCCTTTATTTTCCTAACCTAATATAGAAGAATGCAAGTTAAGTAGGCGTGATGAGTGTATAATTGACTTGATACGATCGTCTTGTTTACATATTTCCTATCATGTGTATATTATTGACGTGTTATTTAAATGCATGGATACAGGAATATGAATAGCACGTGATGCAATTAAACAGATAAAGAAACCTTATTTGCAATTGTAGTACTTTATTTTACAGTTTTACTTTTGATCACAAAATATTAGGGAAAATAGTAGGTAAGGGACTTTGATGCAGCGTTTCTTCTTTCTAGCTATTACTTAAGGACAAAGTGAGCATTTTAAATGTAGATATAGGTAATGTATAACATTGATATTCTAATTTACTCTTAAATATTACCTATATATATAGTATTTAAACAAATACACACGTATTTTACTAAACATATTCGTTCCATATCTCAGGACATTAAGAAACACACCCATAATACAGTTACGACAAAGGAATTCAGAACCGTCTCCAAGTAAGTTCCACTAAAAGATGATATTTCAGCTGTCGACCTCGATCTACGTAGTTTTTACTGCCCAGCTCTAGACGTGAAGGTCGCGAGAAGACATTTATACCATAGTACCTATACTTATAAAACATGACCGCTAAACCAAGTTTTATATACCATTCTGTTTTATTCCTCTTAGTTTAGAGTGGAACCTTACCTTTACATTGTAAATTTTAATTATGGGATCATGGTTCACTAGATTATGTATAATTGAGTATTCGCCTTAAATTACTACAATTATGCACAGTGACACAAGTTTTCACACCTTTGATTATGTTAGAAAAACATGTTCATTGTTATTAAAAGCCACTCCTTACCTATAACGTTGTCAAATATAACTTTGGTTGTACGGTTTTGTCAATGTAAGAGCTTGTAATGTTTTTGTATTTTAACGCTCCCACGATACAGAAGATGCTAATAAAAGACAACATTAAATAAGAAGGAAACTCGATGTAGAGCAACGTTTTTCAAATACAAACATGTTATACAATAAAAGTTAATATTCAGTAACCTATCATGGCAAGCCTTTATTGCCGACATTCTATCTTCGTCATTTTACATCCCTTTATCGCATCCCACAGAACTTTGTGATACCTTTGTCCAAATTCTCTAACTTCGCTTAGATAACGAGAGAGAATACAGTTTGTTGAAATTATGGGGTTTCGGTATTTGGAATCCCTGCGACCCGCCGACGAACGATTCAAGGGCTCTTTTAACGATGTGACGAAAATGTTGTGTGTTTTAAAGGGTTATATAATTTAGCCTTATGTAAAAATAAAATATGTTGCGCAAATAAATTGTTAGAAACATAATTTTCTCTTCAGATGTTTGTACATCATTCCTATAATACATCTTTAAAAAAAGTATCACTTGGCCATATTCATTTGTGTAACTCAGAAAATATTCATAAAATCTTCATTAAATTACAAGAAAAATTAAAATGACTACACTAAACCTACTTTGAAGTCCATTAAACTTACTTACCTACACAATCTAAAATTCAGGCATCACAATAGTAAATAGCCTTAGGTCAGTTAAGGAAATGCTTTAAAAACAGCTTCACACTCACTATGCTGACTCACGTTTGCAAATACCCAGTCCAGTCGTAAGACGCTTACATAATTAAGCGGACTAGCGTCAAGCACTTGTCATCTGACCTCAGAGGCGCCCGGGTCATTATTAGATTGGCAAGGAGTAGATTACATTTCTCTATCATTTCTAATTCTGCTAGGAAGCTGTATTTAACAAAACAATCAACTAAATTTATTCAAAGTTCATACTATTATCACGCTTGTATTTGTTCAGCTCTATCCAGACTTTATAGTCTTGCACATACACACGTCGTGGTGGCCTAGTGGTTGACATACCGGATTTCTATGCACGAGGTTGCAGGTTCAAACCCAGGCAAGTATCAATGTGACTTTTTCAATGTCATAAATACTTTCTTAGATACTCTAAGACACTACTGACTGACGGTGACGGAAAACATCGTAAGGAAACCTGGATTTAATTATCTGAAATCGCCAACCCGCAGTGAGCTAGCGTGGTGATCAGTGCTCAATCCTTCTCTATACGAGAAGAGGCCTTTGCCCTGCAGTGGGACAGTTATAGGCTGTTATTATTATTATTATTACATACACACACTCTATAGGCTCATCACAAGGAGTCTTAATCCGTCACCCCATGGAAAAACTCGATTTTTGTTCATCGATACTCCGTGTTGTGAAAGCAGTATATGCTTAGCGAGAATCGAGAACTATTTCGATATACTCGTAATTTAGGGAGAAAGAACCCGGCACAAAGTTTTCTAAACTAATCCAATTAGAGCGAGTAGGAGACGTCTGATGCACTCACTTTGTTCCCTCTGTTCCGTAGGGACTACCTTAAACTAAGCGTTTTGTGTTTGCTAACAATGAGGTTTTATTATACTTCCCATATATGAACCCTTTTACAAATGACAATGTAAAGATTATATATTTGATGACCCGATTGCAATTGGTGTTTTTAATGAGATTGGCCTTATATACAGAGGTTACTTACGTAAAACTTTAGAATGGGAAGAAAAATTATGTAGGTACTTGACTACTTGCGCCCCGCGGTGATACCCGCTACATTTTATCGAAATAAAAGTAGCCTATGTGTTAATCCAGGGACCTACTACCATACAAATTATGGTCTGGACCAATTTTTAAAAAACGGCTGGCCGTTTGAGCTTGGTGCAGTAACAAACATACAAAACCACACACTCACAAACTGTGTGATATCATTTTAAAACTGTGTCGATAGTAAAAACTGGATCCAATACTCTACAACGCCAGTACTTGAACAAAGACAATAAACCACGCTATGAGTCTAGGAAGTTCCAGCAAGCTTATTCTAATTAAATTATTTGAGTTTGTAAGTTACAAGTCCGGGTGAATATGCTGATAGCTGACCAAGATTCACTGGCGACTAACTTTGAATGCTAACTACTCCTTTTGTTTATATTATTCTGTATAATATTTTACTATGATACGATGCAATAATTAGATTCACTCATCAACTCTCAGAAAAAAATACATAATATAATAGGAAAGCTACCAAGTAATTAAAAGAAAATGCTTTGAAGTAAATGAAAAATTACCTTTAAAAAATCAAAGGCGAATGCTTAATTAAAGCCGATATTACTTAAACATGTGCCTGTTTTAGACGTTTGGTCTTAATTGACTTTTTATCCACTGAAACATGTTTTCTTTTAACTTAATGTTATTCGGTTTTCTTAAAAATATGTATTACCATCTGTGCTATTTCAATATATTTTAAAAGTTATAAAGAACTTGCGTGATTAACTACAAACTTTGATAAAATAATATGAGTATAATGATCATAAATCTAAATAGTTATTTCGAGTATTAATAGAAAAACTAATGCAGTTTATTATTCAAAAAATTGTCTAATATCTCATTGCATTGTGAAACGTCCTACATGATCTATACTTAGTACAGTACGAATGTCCCGTGGGAAACTTACTACGAAAAGTAAAAGTGTTTCCGTGGTGATCGTTGTCAGTTCCAAAGTTGTGGAGGTGTCAAACGTCGGCTTGTTGTTCCCAGGACAAACAAACTCCAACAAGTTCGGCAAGTTTGCTCCTGTCTGCCCCTACGACACCTCAGAATTTTAAATAAGCGCCAGGTGAACGAGGTTATTCTAAAATATTTAAGAAATAACTCGCTAAGATTTCTTGTTGCAAACTTTTCAGTTTCAAAGTATTATCAAGAACATACTTAGAAATGGAGGATGAAAACCGAAGTTTTTACGACATGCTTATGTTTTACCGTTTATAATGTAAGTAAAACATTTCCTGAATTCAATATTTGTCGAATATTATATTTACAAAATTATGGTGGTTATTTTTGTTTGGCATTTGAATACCATGAAATTAATTTGTTAGAACTTTAAAGCGAGGAATTTGATCATTGATATAAACAGATATACTAAAAGATACGTTACACTGTAGTTAGTGAACGCAAAAACAAACTCAAATAGGATGTTCTTTGTCACAGATGCGAGCCAAACAACGGTATTAAATAACGCGATATCTGTAGGGAAATGCGGCGCGATAGCATCGCAACCCGTTGCCAAATTACACCCTTGTTGCGTTTTACAATAGCCACCGGGGTAGGGGGACTGGTGGACTTACCTACGAACTCCCATAAAAACAGATTATAATTGTGTGTAGGTAATTACAATTTAAAATTTGGAGTTTAAGCACCAAAATGATACCGAGTTAGTCTCTTTCATTAACAAAAGTAGTAGCGAAATAATGATGCAGCGCTGTTTTTCACACAATAAGACTATAAAAATACGAAAAGCTTTTATGAGAGAACAATTTACTCATAAAGATAACATAGTTAAAATAAATCTTCATTACACTGAACCCGAGCGGTTCTCATATTTTCAAACGGGACAGTTTTAACGTTCTTACCGCTTGCGGTAAGCGGGTGTGCAACAAATTTTCCGAATAATAGTGTGAAGAAAAAATGTAGCCGGCAAAAAACGGTAATATAAGAGAGGAAAAGGGTAAAATATATGGTGCCTTAAAGTATCTCCGCTGGTAATATGAAATGTTTAATTTATAGCTATACGTTGTTTATGTTATACCCACTCAGCGATACTTAATTTACATAGAAAAGAGAAATATGTGTTTTGTTACCTAACTTACAAAGTATTTGCTTATGTTACGCAGTCAAATATATTTTTGAATTCTAAGAAGTCGTTTGACGTTTGATCTTAGTTAAGAAGTATACTATGTTGAAGTTTGTTGTATTTGCTTAATGAATACAATAAAAGTATCTGTTATACCTAATTACACATTGTTTAATTAATAACTTATACAAATTTAATACTTGCTATGAATAATATATTCAAATTATCTCAAATGTTTAGTATAAAACGTTTGCAGCGGTTAAGAATGTGTTTAATATTTATTCCATTACGTTTTACTGTTATTTTATTACTTTTTCTATTCAATACAATCCCTGAATGCATTACTAGAGTGCCCATTTAAGAAAGACCTCTGGCAGGTCATCGTTCGTTTACCTTCGATCACGTGCGACCTGCCTCACCTAACGATCACGGAGCCTAATCTAAACATGAGCTCGAAGATTTAATACACTAGATTTACACATCTCTTTAAGCCAAGTCTCCACTAGCGAGTAATTTGCGCAACTTCTTGCAAGTTAATAATGAACTTCCACTGCGATTGTTCTATTGCATGTTGCTTTAAGAGTGTTTATGTTGATGTTGTAAGATTGTGAAGAACAGTTTTGATAAAAAAAACCTGCAGAAAATGAGTGCGGTTACAAGATGCCGATCGCGGGAAATTAAATTTGTGTTTTTTTGTCTTAGAGTTTTTATGTAACAGAAATCAAAATACTTAACTTTATGTTTGCATGTAACTTTAAATTGCAGAGATCGAACTTCTGCAAGTTTAACTCATAGTGGACACTTGGCCTAACGTATAACCTCATTTATTATATTGTTTAACTATATAATTAGTCACGCAAGGGACGTAAAAGAGATGCTATACTAGTAGTTTATTAAACCAGATCGCAGCCTGGCATCTAGTGGATAATGAGATTGTTTTAATTTGGCAAACTTTCCACGGGTTTGCGGGCTATCCTTTTAACTTGCTAATCAGATTATCTCATAAATTCGAGTACGTACAACACAATTGGTACTCCTTTTTAACCAATTTCTGAAGAAAGTGAGTTCCAAATTAAATTCCTTATCTTGTTCATGTTTATTTTATTTTTTTAAATTAGAATATCTATTGAAATTAAAAGTAATTATCTTGCGATACTTATCATTTCATTTTAGATGCTTACGAGAAATAAATACACAGGTTGTTTTATTTTTTAAATAGATATAGTAGAGTCATTAAATAGTCGCATAATCTACTTTATATTGAAGTGTATCTCAGTGTAAAATTACAAGTATTATCAAACAGAGTCGTTAAAATAATAAATTATAATTCTCGTAAAATTCGAGCGCGTAAACACATTTAGATTCATTATACACTAATTGGGCCGCACTCAACAGAAATTAAACAACGTCACTCCTGTGTCTCTATTATTATCGCGTGTTTTCATTTATGCGCTCATCCAACCATTATTTAACAATCTTTTTGGTGCTAATGGATTGTAAATAATAATAGCAGCCTGTAATTATTATCCCACTGCAGGGAAGCCTTAAGGCCGAGATGTATAAAGCGCACCAAGGTTATTCTTTGTACAGATAATTTTCTAGTTGACGAAAATCAATGCAAAGATAGGTTTGTAAATAAATAAATGGCGAATTTGTATTAACTCGTAACATAAGTCTGAGATAAGTGTTCATGCGGTTTATAAGTCTCAGCTCTCAGCCTAAACGCAAAAACGACTATTGATTGAACTCTAGTCTAGTCATTATTTAATATAATGTAATATAAATATAATTATTATGTTTCATTTACTATAATTATATTACAATACTATTTAATCATAATTTATGTAATCATATATTTATAGAATTTAGTCTAAATCTGTTGGTAGACAAGATCAAATGGTTAAACAAATTCGAAAATGGTAGATGAAATAAGATATATGTACCTATGTATGTATCTTTTTTTTTAGTAAATAAAAATTACTTGATGTGTTTGTATGAGCTTAAGTTTTTGTACAGATAACACTCTTATATAAATCAAAATAGAAATATCGATTCTACGTGAAGCCGGTATATTTTTTCTACGTTTTAGGTATAAAATAAACCACAGCAAATTGACGCATCTGCGTTATTTTTAACATACTTAAATATCTTTTTGCGACCACTTATTTTAGGCATAGGTCAGTTTAGGCATTAGATTTATCAACTGCCATTAAATCGAATGATGTGATACCTTACTTGTTTCATTTGTTTAACGTTTTCGTGAATAAAATACTGCGAACAATGACTTTATTTTTGCAATTATTTTTATAAATCAATTTTCAAAGTAAATTCTGCGAGGAATCCTAAAGCGATTTATGTGCATCATAGTGTCATAAAAAAAAGTTGATTTTTCGAAAATATAACTTTTAAACTGTTAGCCGAATCATGCTACGAAAAGCGTAGCAGACTGCTACGATCGCCGTAGATCATCGCTACGACTTTCGCAACGAGTTTCATAATAAACCAGATAAAGTCGGTAGGTCATAAGTTAAACTAACCATTGGTGAATTGACATCCCTTAGCAAGAGAGATTAGATAGAAACGTTAGTGGAAACGTGATGAAGAAGATATAACTACAGCGATATACTAACTTTTTGATATACTAAATTTACGCGTAATAGGCACCACCTACACAATTGACTCTTTAATATATATTTTATATATATGACGTTAACTTCGAATCTCGAATAGCTGCTTCTTATAAACATCACTAGGATACCGCAGCAAAAAAAACCTAAAACAAATGCCTCTGGTACTCACATAATATAAAGTAAATATATAAATGTAACTTTGCACTAGGCATCTACGTTATATCGGTAGAGAAAGAGTATCGAGAGGGATTTTCACGCGTACAGCCACTGTAGAGCCCTCAGGAAAGGGGCGCACTGCGCGCACGGCCACTTTTACGATGAATGCAGTCATGTTATCGAACTACAAAGTACTTATATAGCTTTTAAAAAAGCCCGATAAGTCAAGCAGTAATATCTAAACACAAATGAAAATGTTTTCAAGAAAAATTATGGAACAATTATTGAGTAAAAGAGTAACTTATAATGTTACTAAAAATGATAAAGAAATTCAGTGTTATTTTTCTTTTAACTTTAAATAACGTGTCAACACTCGCCTTGGGGATACTTACATAACTAAACATGACTTATATGATAAAAATAAAATATTGCCTACACTTTCTTAAGTAGTTCTTCAAACGCCTAAACAAGTTAGCTTTACTTTTACAACCTAAAACAAAATAAGAATGCCAGTAAAGGGAATTTTGACACGTGACTGGTATATACGAAACTTCAATTATTGTGCATTGTGGTAAAATTCCTGGCATTGTCGGAGACACGGTAGTTCGTACTGTCCGGCACACATAGGGTTGAGTTAGAGCGGCTGGGAACACAATGGACTCCTGGGACACGTCACGTTGTGCACGTGACTTGACAATCGTCTGATTAGGATCTCACGCCTTCGCCTTTAACCCTGGTTACCTGAATGTATTTGCTGATTGATGCACCTGAGTTCTCTCGTTCTTTGATAGTGTGTGCCAATTTATATGTATTAAAGGATTACTCAGATTTGGCGCAAGCTTTATTGTATGGTAAATATACATTATTATTAACATGACTGCCTTGTTGGTCTTGCTAGACCAACTTGAGAACTTACCGAGCGTGTGGTACTAGGTTTCATTTCTTAATGAGCCAAATGGCAAACATTTGACTAAAACACGTCTATTAAAACAATTATGTGTAGAGCTATATAAGTCAGTTGGCTAATTTATCTTATTCCTCGGAATGGTCCCCTCATTTTATCGTGGACGCAGTTCTACACGAGACAAGATGGTAACATCTTGTCTCGTGTAGAACTGTATATATATACTATAATACATTATAGAAATAAAAATAACATGGCTTGACCCTACGCTGCGTCAACAATCTTGTGTCACAAAGACTGACGATTTACTCGACGACTCTACAAAACCATAATGAGCCAACCATAAACGACGGTCGGCCCTTTCCCAGAGGTATCAAATATCTCGCAAGTATTGTATATATACGAGTATAATTTTGTATCGTCCTTTCCGCATTTACTTGGAAATATCTTTATTATAATCTCCTGTAGAGGTTAAGGAAAATGCTGATTAATTCACAACACATTTAATTTGGGCATTCTTGTAGTAGGCTATATTTTTTGGAATTATTTCTTGGAATTGTGTTATTTAAAGATCTAGATACATTTAAGAATAAATGCTACGATAATTGAACAAAAAAGTTTGAAGGGACTTTTCATGTAAATATATTGCATCAAATAAATTCCCAATTGTGAATACCGTACTCGTTACTGTATCAGACTGGTCTCATTCACTTGACGCGAATCTAAAACATATATCTAAACAATACCTTAACTGCCTCAAATCCGCGAGGGAAACTTTTTTCCATTCACGTTTATGTATTGTAGCTTTAAAATGGGAGACCTCTACGACTTTTAAATTGAGTGAGTCTTTACCCGTCGAGCAATAAATGTAAATCACGTCATTGAATGAACTATATTGGACAGTGTGCCCATTGAATGCAGTTGGTGCATTGTAAGCACAATGCTTTTCGCTGAATTCATTCGCTATTGAATCACTTTTCGATTGTCCCCAACTTCGACGTTTTTGCATACATTTCGTGGACAAACTTCCGTTTACCTACATGTTATGATTTGCTTAACTTTTACCTTACTTCAAGCTATTATTAAAATTTAATGAACCTACGTGATTATTGTTTTGAGTTTCTATGTTATGATTATGATAAAAAAATGAATGAAATATTATATAACACTATTTGATAATTTTATTAGTACTTGACTGTTAAGCTTATATAGGGCAACGTATTCCTGTAGTATTTTAATCGTTTGAACAAGTTACCGCAAATTACTATGCTTATTTAATAATAAGCATAGTAATTTGCGGTAACTTGTTGAACCACATTGTGCCTTGCAAATGTGAACTGCATCACCACTTTCGATCTTAAATGATTGCCAATGTTTATTAATTAAGATCATTAAACGGTTATAGTTCTGTTAATTGATTCCTTTGATACTCAATTCCTTTACGTGGAACTAGTCATCGCTATCGTATAATTTTGTCTTTCCCTGTATGATATTGCGCAAATACCTAGCAATTTGGGCAAGAACAAAATATAAAACAATTCAATAGCCTATTCTATGAAAATTGAATGAGCTAGAAAGCAATGAAATTACTGTGATCTTATTTGAATTGATAGCGAAAGTAACAAAGAAAATTACCATCGACAAGGAGGTGCAAAATAAGAAAAAGGCGTTTGTTTCTGACAAATTTTAGGCAATGTTGAAAATAATGAGACTCTGTAAAACAAATTGTCGTAACTGAAGTTAAGTTATAAGTTTGTACAGTGTTATGTAATTATTTTTATTTTATTAATTACAAAATATTCCAATTAAAATACTTTGATATGCCAAATATATTAATATAACACTGGATTTATAATTGTTAACCAACGTAATTACAATATTAATCATAATTGAATACAAATGATAATAATTTGTTCAGTATAGACAAAAAACAAGTACCAACATATTTAATCCGCCACGGTATTCATACGGTTCCTACATCCCTGTGTACATTTGTACAACGCTGCCACAAAGGCATTTGTAATATTAAACCGAGAAAAACCTCATAACAAACGCAATTCAAACATCATTCCGGCAAATAAGAAATAAATCTTGCCGGGGGAAGAAACTTAGTAATTCGTAGCTTCATGATTCAGGGGTGTCCGTTACATGGGCAGCTCCCGGCGGACGTCCACGGAATATTAACTCAGAATAGGATAAAAATGGCGCCAGCAGGCCGTCCCGGCTCAGGTGACAGAGGAATTTGACGTTGGTAATTTGACGCCTTTATCCGGGTCACCTTCCCTACAAATGGAGGATAGACGTTGAATTAGCCAGTCGCCATGCTTTGCATAAGTAAACTTTGGATACGTTTGCTATGTCTATGTGAAGCGAGCGAGCTTTAATGTGAAGCGAGCGGGTATTGTTAATGTAATTTCGAAAATGCAGCCATTTATTCAGTCCATCGGTCAGTAAGATCTGACATACAAAAAATTGGTACATGATGATAATGATAAATGCATTGTATGCATACCGTAGCAATATTTTAAGTGCTTTAAAAAAGCTTCGTTTTTCATATTCTGTTTAAAGAGGAAAAATTAAGTAGGCTTGCTGTTGAATAAAATTGATAAATTCGTAGCTCGCAAAAGCCTTGAATGAAAAATAATTTTTAATTATAAATTCGTATTTTTACCAAGAGAATGCGGCTCATGAATGAATGAGGATGGGAAGTAATTAAAAGAAAAGAGTAAAAGTTGGCTGCAGTCTCGCATTAGGCCGACTTAATACCTGCCGCGCGGAAAACTTGTAGCAATTAATGTGAAGGGGTGTATCAGAGTGGCGGCAGACTCGTATCGGACACTAACAAGCTACACTACTTATAGTGGTTTAAGTAGACTTAAGTTAACATTAATATAATATTGATGGCACACTTAGGAGTCTCGGTATTGCATGTGATTGTTATGGGTTATTATGTTTTGTCTCATGAAATTATAATCCGCATCCTGATATAGAATCTCTTATGTTATTTCTTTGGTTTGGATGAGCCAGGAATCATATATACCGAGACCCTAGATCAAGTAGATATCGCCACTTGGTAAAGTATTTTTGGCACCCCCTTTGAGCAATTGGTCAAACGCTAAAACTAAAATGATTTATGATCGTATATATATTTTTGTATTATATACGATCAAATCACTTGTGTTAAATAACATGGTAATAGGTAAACGACTTCACGACGAAACGATGTCTGTTACCAATCAAAACTTCGTAAAAGGCAGTATATTTTTAATTCTCATCTTCCATAATATAAACATTATTTTAGTCACTGTAATATTTAATAGATAAAGTTTAATAGCTTGCTTTTGTTTTTCATTTCTAAAAAACTCTAAGAATAATTTTCCCAAGCGCTGATTAACTCATGAATATGTATTTATTTTTATAAGTAATCAAAACGAAGTGAATTAAATTTCAATAATTAATGTTATTAGTTAATTTTACTTAAGGTTTTTTTTAAGTACTTTCCTCACTCGCTCTTTTATACAGTCTTGTTGATTCAATAATCAACTTAATGCATGCCTATAAATCCTAAAATCGGTGGGCAAAAACGAAATGATTTTGTTTTTTAGTTTCTAATAAATTTTGGCATATGAGTGCATTTTTTTACCCGAATCTAGATAAGAATTTAGATCTAGTGATTTCTTCATCTAGAGTTTAGCTAGTCAATCCAAAATAGTTATATTATCAAGATGAAATTTTAATGATTTTTGAAAACCATTAAAATATATATGACTATATATCAGTATTTGTGTACATCTTTGTTTTTTCATAATCATCCCCATGAAATAGGACATTCATAACGTAACTCATTTGTTTTAAACGCAACACCTCTTACAAAAAAAACGACATTTGGAATAATCATAATGTTTAATGTTCTGCCATTGCTGAATGTAACGTTATCATGACTACATATCTATATTTTAATTTAGTAAGTTAATATTTCAATACCTGCGGGAAAATAAAATCAAGTAATTGAATTAAATTTTTACAAAGTACATTTTGTGGCGGTAATATAACAAGAAAATTATTTTTATGATTAGTTTCTTCTTTATATGCATTTGGGTTTCATATTCGTCTAATGGAAATTATTACTAATTTATTATTAATTTCATATACTTACCAATAAACAAAGTGAATAATAAATACAGGCGATAAACATTTAGGTACTTGACGATTGTAACAGTTTAGAAAAAAATATCTTTTGATCAATGACAAAAACGTTTTTTCTATCACAATACAAATACAAAATATAAAAGCGACGTATTTACAGTAGCTTCATATTATTATTTTATGTGTAAACAATAGAAGATAAAACTGCGTTTAAGAAAAAATAAAGGGTGACGTAAAATGTATCAAAGTCAAAGATCGAGAAGTTTTTCGGCACATTTCATAAATTTTATTACGTACTACACGAGAGGCCTTCATCGTTTCGGATCAGCGATAATCCCATTACATTTCCAGTTTCGGCAATTTGAGTGCCGTCTTCATGGCAATAAAAAGTTATTATTGAAACCCAGGTGAGAGCGCCGAGCGGCCCTACCGGACCCCCTCGTCTTTAAACTTACCTCCGAATTTAGATTGAAACGAGAAATTATTCTATTCAACAACTTGAATCGAAGCTGGCAAAGCAATCAATAATGTAGCATTTAAGTTAATGACCTCAATTATTTTAAAGAGGGGCTTAAATAAAATCTCCTTATTAACGTGGGTGATAAATTGATTTTATTATATGCTCTATTTTATTTGAGTATGTTTGACGGATCATAAACTAGTCAGCCCCGGAATAGTACAAAGAAGCATGCTGTGCTTTTACAACTATTTTCGCAGATAAGTATCGCAGCTGTCCACCCATCACTTGATTTATGGAGCTTGCTAAATATAACCGATGTAACAAGAACTCTCGTATTTTAAACATTTTGTACTTATTGAATGAGCATGAGAGGCGACAGTAGAGCTCTTGGTCGGCTGGTGGCTGGATATCACAGGGATGGTGAGTCATCGCACGCAGTTCCGGAAAAGTAAAGAACATGATTTAGCTAATATTCTTTATTTTATATATTGATTAAAATCATGGTACACCATAATCTATGCACAAACCATATTCGTCTTACTTTGTTCCTCTATTTATTAGTAGTACGTACGTACGTAGGTGTATTTAACTATAATTAAATTAAATTATTTTAACACTATGCTTCATGCTCCTAATATATGCCTCTAGATCCTCCTCTAGCTACTCTACATACGTTACTGTCCGATTCTTTTTCCGTCTACAATAAAACCAAGTAAATAAGTTTATGCATAAAATTTACATTTGTAGAAAAATACATTATCCAACTCCACCAACCTGCCAGCCCGTTAACAAAGTTAATGTTTTGCATTTTATATGATAAAAGTAACAACCGGTTAATATATATAGGATGTTCGGAAATAGACGAAGAATATTTAGTAGTATTCTTCATCAGTCTATCTCCAAAGATTTCAATCAGACCTACATCAAATTCACGTGAGACCATCTACAAATATCACTCTTTATATATAAACTATAGTCAAAATAACTATTAGGTGACCATACATAATTATAGCCAAAATAGAAACACGAAAACAAAAGTTAAATTGACAACCTCCTTTTTTGAAGTTGGTAACAATATTTCATTACACTCTATTTTTCATTCACTGTCAACATTTTCAATATCACTTGAAGTTCCTATCATCTAACACAATGCCGGCTACAAATATTTTAGTACTAAAGTTGTAAAGTGATTTTTCACAAAAAAGTCTGATCGAATTCAAGTCACAACCAACCGTTGATGGCTTTTAGTCTACGCGGGAGCAGGATTACGGTGTACTCGACATACTGGCCTTTCACAGAGTTTATTTTTCAGTCGGTTCTAGGTTTTAAAGATAACAATCCGCCGTATACGCAGTTTGAATTAAATGCGGGTAGGTATGTTCATACCCTATTGGGACGAGGCTTCCCTTGCAATCATGGAAGTAGCCACAGTCGTGGAGGCCTTGTAAATAGTTGTGTTTTGTTTTTACGAAACAAAACCTTTTTGTGAATGTCAGTATTGTAGAGAACACAAAGCTAAAATTATTTTTAACTAATTCAAAAGGGGAACCCGAGATTTACTTATTCTGAAGGAATTACACATTTCTTATTTAAACTATTGTAAACTTGCTTGCCTAGTTGATTTTTATGCTTAGGGTCGCATGTAAGAGTACCACTGTCGTTTGTGAATAATATTTAAAAAGACGCGAAGAGCTATATTTAAAATTTTAAGTTTATTTACCTCAGTTATAGCAAAAATTATTTTGTGTTTTATTAAAATATTGAATATACAGGCAAGGATAGACGGTAATCAATACCATGTAATAATGAGTAAGAAAGGTCAAGAAATTAATTACCCTTCTGTTCTTTACGTATGTTATGCAACAACGGAGATTACCCTCAATGATCCTCATTGGAGCAGTAAATCAATCCATATTCTAGCTGTTTGGGACGATTAAAAGTCATGCTTCTGTTAGTGGTTCACTAAGTGCTGGTAATAGACTGACCTTCCTTTGGTCCTTGCTGAGGTCTAAAATCAAAGTAGTGATCAATTCAAGTACACAAGGTCACGGCGACAGCAGCGGGATATAAATTGCAACCTCGTATTTTAGCCGGTCGAAGCTTCCTGGCCGTCACTGTTTACATTATACCGTAATTCATATTAGCCGTGCTAAATTTACTAAAACATACATTAAATCGCGTTTGTTCTAGTTTAACCATGAAAATAGGATGATTTGCATAATACACTGTGGCTAAAGAGTAAATTAATTTCTGTAGTCGCTGGTAAAATAAACCAGCGCAATCTGAACCAACTCTCTCGATGTTTTCATAAGGAAAATATCCTCAGCTACGAAAAACTTCATCTGCAACTTTTTCTTTTTCCCTTATTAGCTTCCCGCTCTTAACTAAGATTCTTCTGCTTTTTCTCAAATTTAATTTCGCATTTGTTTCAAGAAACTCAGTGTTTCATATTTAAAGTACCGTAAAGCTCCATCTTATTATAATAGCGGACTTCGTTATTCTAAGTTTGTTGTCTTTGTAAAACTAAAGTTATCGGTTTAGTTTCGGAGTAGGGGATAGTTATTTAAAATTTCGCCTCATTGACCTAAAAGTTGAATGTTAAGTTGGACGAACAATCGGAGTTAGAGTTCTAAGTTGATTAATGCTAATTTGCTAAAACTGTATTTCTTAAGTTTACAACTGTTTAGTTTCAAGAAAATTTCTCAGTGGGCTTTAAAAATAAATCTGTAAGTATCGACTGTATTTAAATTTTCTTAATTTGAATTTTATGAAATAAATGCCTTTTTTTTTGTAAAAGAAGGGCGAATGTCTAAATGATAGTCCCACAGGTAGGTAGATCTATGCTTGTCGCGATCGATCTGTCTGGAGGTGATCATTTTCATACCGATAACCATGCCTGTCATAGTATGTTATATCGTCGGCTCTGGCTGTCAATAATACTTAGTTTTCACTTTTTGTAAGTCCGCAGTATATTTACAGAAGCCCGAAAGTCTGACAACAAGTCTCACCGGAGGGGTATCGTATTACCGTAGCGTACTGAGTCGTGTTGTGGAGTTCAGATAGACAGGCGCTCTTTTCAGAAATACTGGTATTCACCTACGTACACTAGCCAAATATAGTTAGATAAGACAAAGGCTAGTCTAATTAGTAATATTGTTTACAAAGGAAAATTATTATGAAATACATTAAATTAATATTACTTCATGCTCTTAATAGAAAGTACTAACATAGTAACAATTTCAAAAGATATAACACAAAGATGTTCGTTTGAATACAATCAGAAACTTAAAGTCGCGACTCGAGACCCAAAACACTGAGACGGTACTCACCAAAATTAATATTTTAGAATTTCATCGTGTTCAAGAAAATCGTTTTGATAAACAAATAAATAAGGATTATAAATACAGAAGACCAAATAAATGGAAGAAAGTATAACATTTGGAACATTTACGGAAACATCTTAGACATATAACTGTTGTGTTCCACGAAGGATGACAGGTGAGTATTTTTACGCACTTAGACCAAAGACTAAGTTTAGTGATAATAGACGGTGTCTAGTGTCGTTTACATCAACCTTGTTTCTAAGAATTTCGTTAGATACATAAGTAGCTTAAAACTTATTGTTTTCCAGGAAACCCAACATAGGCATCAAGTTTGGCTGTCGAGTAGACGACCTTAAGGCTGAAAAGACTACATTTATAAGTAGGTCGACAATAATATTTCATCCAAAATTATCAATCAAGTGGGGACTGAGGCTTATGAAAAGAGATTTATAAGGAAAAATATCAAAATATGCACTACGTAAGTAAAAAAGGAAGTTATAAAGGTTAAACATAACCTAAGATCACGCCTGTATAAGAAGGGGTAGGCAGATGTGCACATATAGTACACATTTTGTCGGTTATAGGTCCCAATGTAATAGGGGGCGAGTCTATTGTCATCAACCGGGCATAAATCCAGACAGAGAATTACCTTATGGAAAAAACGCAATAACACTTTGCAGGATCAGGAATTAGAAGCCAGAAATCTTAGCAGTCGCGCTTAGTGACCTTGAGGCAGTCATATATAGTTACTATACCACACAAAGGCACACGTAAGTTATACTCTAGTAAATTGTGGGTATACAACAACACACCTCTGACTACCTTTTGGAAGAATACAGGCTTGATAATATTTTACACGTGCCTACAAAGTTTAAGAGGTTTGTTATTCACTTAAAATGTAGAGCTAAATATATTTAAGAACATTAGCTACTTATACTACACTTTATTCACGTCTACTTATTAATTCATACAAGTTTAACTTCTACAGAATTATTAAATAAAGTTTGG
Source organism: Abrostola tripartita (assembly GCA_905340225.1). Taxonomy (NCBI): domain Eukaryota; kingdom Metazoa; phylum Arthropoda; class Insecta; order Lepidoptera; family Noctuidae; genus Abrostola; species Abrostola tripartita. The sequence goes on from HG996494.1 coordinate 8,653,000, forward strand.
TGTTCAAAACATACCGGCAACGACGCAAAATGTTTCTTTAATCTAGTTTCTACGTTCGGTATTAGTGAAGAACATAAATTATTCTTAGCTTTCTTCGTTATACAGGTTGTGGCAAAAGAGGCTTGTAACGGATAAGTATATGTGTACCTACCTTCTAACTTTGAGGAACTGACAAATAATAAATGTATGCAAGAATATTAAAGATTAAGAAGCACGTCTCTTTGTTAATTCGGGAGATAGGTTGGTTTTATGACGATCTGATTGGTGCCTCAACACCGTCGGACTTTGGCGCTTGGAGGGGCGGGTTCGATTTCTGCACAATACATGAAAAACATTGGCGCGATCCATATTCATTTTTTGTATGTAGGTAACATGTAAATATCCCTATATATTCGTGTTTCATTAAAAATCTTAAAAGTTACGATTATGTGAAGAATATTAGAATTATGGGGAACATTTTAATTTCGAATAAAATTATAAGTACTGAAAATGATCGTATTTGTATATCCTATCATATTTATGGTAAAATGACCCAAAATACCAATATACGAACTACGTACTAAGTAAATATTACTGCAACGTACAGACGGATAGACATATCGAAATTAGGTTTCCATATTTGCCGTTTGGCAACGGAACCTAGTCACGGAAACGGCCTCTACAAACATTGTGAATTTATGGAGATACGCAACGAAAACAACAGCATGTTTACTATTTAACCAATTATTTGGTTTCAATAGCCGTATACGAAGGTACTTGTATTATTTATATTTAAGTATACCTGAAAATGAAAACAAGCTATTTCCGTTAGAAAAGGGTTATACACCAAATTGGTGGGAACCCGCTGTACCCGCTGTATGTAAAAGTACAGAGGTACAGATAAGCGACGCTCGGGCCGCATTTAAGAGGCCTTTCGATTGAGATGTTGATATATGTAGGTACACCAAGTAAGTATTCACTTACGCGCGAGTTTAGGCACCATACTTAGGTAATAAGTGTTGTTTTAAGTGATAGTTCGTTCATTTCATAGTTCTTTCATTCACCAATAGCAAATTTTCTTACTGAATATATACTACTTCTTAGATAGCAAGCAGTGCATTGACACAAGACACATTGGTTCTTGCACAGTTTTCTAAACTTGGGCTTTGAAAGTTAGTCTGTAAGCAATGGGCCCGCTATGAATTGCAAGCCCATACTAGTACACTATACATTTGTAAGTATATAAATCTATATGTAGTATATGTATGTGAATAAAATAAATGGAGCAGGGCGGAACTAGTGGCATGAGTACACCAAACACAGAGATAACGAGCGCGAAATATTGGGTTGTTATTTTATTTATTTTCATGATATGACTCTTGTTAGGTCGACACTTTGTTTCGTTAGTGTGCCGAGCGATGACGCATTTTATTACATAAAACAACAAATATCCAAACACGGGTACAGGTGGTTGGGTAGAAAATAAAAATCTCAGCGTAAAAGTTATGATTGTACCTGTGAAATAGATGATGGTTACATGAGTTTTTAAAATACTGATTGATGACAAAGATCACTTAAACATTCTGAGACGCACTTGGTGGGTTGGTGCAGACTTGTAACATTTTGACGTAACACCGTTTCTTCGGGAGTTTGGTACGGACCAGACACTTCACTTTGTTACGGTCACGGAGGAATGATTGTTGAAATGTTACTATGTTGTAGGCCGCAAAGAAATAATTATGTTATCAAAATCGAAATAACAGTAGGTATCAACAAAGTTAACATAGTTTGCTTCGAATCAACATAGGTAGATTTAAAACAAGCCAATCGCTTCACCAACGTACGAGCGTATGCATTTTATCCTGATGCAGACATCGATGACGTGGTTTTATAAACGCAAGGTAAATTGATCTTTCGTTTTAAGATTATACGTGGCTTTTAAAATCATTGACCTAAAAGTGTTCAAAATCTTTAGAATTATATTTTTTTATTGTTTGTTCCTTTAAATTTCCAAATACACAACCATCTAGTAAACATGTCTAAGTGATGCAGTAAAACAAAATAACGACATCACTCTGCAACACAATTACCATTAGCGTCGGTTTTACTGTGACAACTTAAATCACGTGCCGCCCTCGTCTTGTTGTTCTAATTTCCAGTTAAACTCAAGTGGCCAAAAACCATCCAAAACGGAAACATTTCGCTAATGATGATTTTAAAAACGTTATATAAAACAAGGGAAATGCAGAATACGCCTCGTTACAGTCTACTGCCTCTCGTAGCGGGTAACAGTTCAAATAAAACGAAATGAAATCGCACACACGAAGCCGGCAGGGAATCTACCGCCCTATAAAAGCTACCTATATTTATTATGTTTCGTATTGCCACTATTATAAGACTACGAACGATGGCAATACATGTCAGGCTATATATTACGGGCTAGGCGATCGATGCTGTCTTTGGTTCCCATGTATCTAGTCTCATATGTATTAGGTACCTACCTATGTTATTTTAAATCAATTACTGGCCTTAAATTGGACAGGGGCTTCTCAAATTGTGTCAATTGCTCTGACATATAGTTGGCGCATAGCGTGGAGCTTCATAAAGTTTTATTCTAGTATTAATGTCACCTACGTGGGTTCTAACTATAAGGTGTCCTATGGGTCTTAGGAACAATGGAAATTATATTGATAGTAGAAATGTGACGACTTACATTTCTACCATCAATATTATTTTCATTAGAGAATGCAAGAGATAATATGTATTCTTAAAGGTTATATTATTCGAATGTCAAATAAGTTAATGTCTAGACCTGCGAGTAAAGGTTGCAGTGTTTCGAAAAATATCAAGCAGTAATTTTACTTTATTTTCTCAGTCGGTATATTACGCCTTATATTATATCGTTACCAGTTTAACGTGGGAGTATGTAAGTACGATATTACTAGTTTTGAATTTAAGCTACGGAATTTATTTAGAGTGTTTTTTTACTATGCTGGTTTTAGTCAGTTGATTGATGACAAAATTTATATATTTTCTAAATGTCGTATTAATGTTGCGCGTGAAACCTATTTTGCTGAATTTTTCATTCTATTAATTCGGTGTGGTGACTAAAATACCGAGAATACGCAATGTTGCAGTTCAACCCTTTTGGATTCGTTTCGTTAGGTTGGTGCTTATTGTAACTCTTGCCATAATCGTTTTTTTAGTTCCAACCTAACCCCTCACGTTACCCCATTTATTTCAATTTGGCACATTTCACAAGGGCAACTTTAAATGACTTAAATATTTTGCTGAACAGGCATTTTATAGACTTTTCCGTCGATCTTGCTGGTCAATTAGTTGTCTAGACATCTTGAAAGTCAGCGCACTATTTTGTTTGTTTAGCAGTTTATATTATTTGGAGGTAACACGTAATTCGATTGTCACCTGTAGTTATATCAATGTATTTATCTAGGTACTGTTACCCATAAAACTGTTTTAGCGACGAGTAACAGTTTCATAAAATCATACAATTTAACCTTAATACGAGTATTTTAAGTCTTTTTATAAAGTTCTGTGTTCATGTACGCTAATAAAATATTAATGCCAAGGAATGGATGTTTTAATATTAAGACGTGTAGAATGTAGATTTTGATGTTAGACATTTATTACTCAACTAGATGTGCCCGCGACTCCGTCCGCGTGGAAATTCGGAAACAGCAAAAGTATTTTTAAATTGTTTTCAATATATTAGATAAGTTTGAGCGAATTCGATTTAGTAGTTTTTACGCCATGCCGTAATATTTTATTACATGTATAGCTGTTGCCCGCGACTTCGTCCGCGTGTATTTCGGATAAAAGATCAGTAGTAAATTGAACTTTTAACAGAAAAAAATACCTACCAGGCAGGCTTTTTTAAGTAGGTTAAAAATCTTTAAACCACTTATTTAACCTAACCTTTAAAATAAACCGCAAAAATTGAACGGTAATTACGGAAGTTACAGAAAGTCTATTGAAAATAATATATAACTGAAGAAGAGAACATAAATAAATCCGTTTTGTGCGTTTCTGAGTTTCTGTACATTGAAACTACTGTAGAAAAAACAATGCCAAGGATAAAAGACAACCGTGACGACCTGATTGGCGCAGTGTAGCCACTGCGCCAATAAGGTCGTCACGGTTGTCTTTTATCCTTGGCATTTTTTTTGAGCGCGAGCGATTGGTTGTGGGTTCGATTCCCGCAAAAAAAGTGTGATCCGTAGATGTTTGTCCAAAAAAAACTAAACAAACTAATTATTATTATTATTTAATAATACCTACTTTAAACTTATATCTAAAAACTACGTATCTGTATTTTTAAAATCTAAAGTGCGCTTATTCCAAGGAACTTAATGCACTGATAGCCGAGTGGTATGACCGTTAGACTGTTAAGTCAGATGTCGCAAGTTCAAATCCCGGCACACACTAATGTCTTTTCGAAGTCATGTGCTTACTATAATATTACATATAGCGGGTGCAACCAATGCTGCTTATAGAAATCTTGTCAAACTACCCTCCATGCACGCTCCGGGTTGTCGTGTGTTGAGACACTTTGAAGAAATGCCTAACGATTAAACACGTTATTGTGGCTAATTTATAAAAGATAGATATATATTATTAAGGACTTTTTTGTAGATCTTTTAGAGACCATCATCTATGTAATACATACTTTTGGTGTATGATCAACAAATGCGACGGTAAGAGCTCGAAAGCGCATTTTCATCCGACTTGCTTCAAATTTATCATTACTGCTCAGCTCCTATGTGTTTTAGCGTTATGTTATATAGCCTATAACCTGCCCAGGAGTATGGACTACAATCGTACCAAGTTTGGTTAAAATCCCTTCAGTAGTTTTTGACCCATGCGTGCACATACAGACAGACAGACAGACAGACAGACAGACAGACAGACCGACAAAAAATTTACTAATTGCATTTTTGGCATCAGTATCGATCACCAGTTATCCTCCAATAATAATTTTGAAAATATATTCAATGTACAGAATTGACCTCTCTACAGTTTTATTATAAGTATAGATAATTTTGAAAATATATTCAATGTACAGAATTGACCTCTCTACAGTTTTATTATAAGTATAGATAAGGCTCATCCGAAATTAGCAGGGTGTTGTGTTGAAAAACATTTCATGTAGACGTGTTCGTAGGAAAATCCAGTAGAGTAGACATCGTATACATACCTATACATACGTACATAAACTTGACGTACCTAAGCTAAATGAGTCTCCACTAATTGAACTCTACAACGGTTAATTACTAACGTACCTACATCGCCTTCGTCGGCCGATCTTCTAAACTATACACACAAAGCTTTACTGTTAAACAACATTCGACTTGAAACGAGTTTAGCATTCAAACGGCTCAAGTTAAACCAATTTAATCGAAGTTGTTTCAGATCTAGATTGTATTGGCAACTGGCAAGGTCATTGAAACTTTGTATGACCATTTGAAATTGTTTTTTATCAATGTAACGTCAGTATGTTTTCTATGTATTAAACTTAATTACTTTTAGTTTTATTTCAACAAAATAGTAGTAGCTTACACTGAATGAATTAAAGTAGAAGCCCACTTTGAACGAAAATCAGAAAGTTTTCAGTACTTTATGTTTGATGTTTCGATCTTAATCATACAGTAACGTTTAATATAATTTCATTAACACAGAATTTTCTACCGTTTTACAACGTAGCTCTATCGTTCCGGAAACCTGTATGTATAAACTTGTCGTACGTACGGAAGTAGCCGCTGGAAAAGTTTATGTGAAATTAAATTCATAACAGTGGCGACTGTTTTAAATTTTCATATTTTCATATTACACTATAAAGGGCATATGCAAACTAACTGAACACCCGAACAAAGACGCTCAAAACAGAGAAGGAGGGCAGAGAAAAAGGAAGGACTATATAATAGAAAAGAATATTTATTTAAATATAATTAGTAAAAAATACATCATTAATGTTAAAATAACATGTAAGGAATGTTAGGTGCCGCTACTAGGTTGAACTGTACCACAGACGGTATCAGAGCTAACTATGCCCAGTAGTGGGTGATACTAGACGGAGATGATATTGAGCAACAAAATTATACGAAGAATAATAATAACAAAGTATTTCCCAATTATTGTTTTGTATAAAAAATACTTTATGTAATATGTATCATAGACCTACAATAAATCCAAACTAAATCTCACCCCAAGTAAATATAAAACGTTTATTGTAGTATAACAACACGTGTGTTCTCATCTTGTAAGAAGGTAGTTCAACTGAAAGGAGGGCAGAAAGTTTTAACAAGATCGCTGCAGTGTTCGTATATGTACTTTAAACAGTGTAAATCTGCGCCAAAAGGAGGCTAAGTCAATCAGCGTACCTACAATAAATAGAGAAGGTGAAGCAAGTAAAAGTTTGTTTAGTTACTAATAATATGTAGTTGAATGCAGAACATTTTAAAATGCTATTCCTTCATTCGTAGTAGATATGACTTGTAGGCGGAGGTAATTTCTTTGATCAGAAATCCCACACACGCCCACACCAGGCTCAATCAGTTTGTTACCTCTATTTTCTGAAAGGGAATCGTTTTCATAAATTGTCCCCTAAAAAACTAGAAATTCTACGGTTAATGTTCTATCACACTAATATTATAAAGGCGACGGTTTGTAAGTGTGTTTGTGTGTTTGTATGTTTGTTACCTCTTCACGCTCTAACCGATGTTGCTATAACATTTGGTATGGAGGTAGCTGATACCCTGGATTACCACATAGGCTACGGTTAATCCCGAAAAAATGTAGCGGGTAACATTGCAGGGCTTAGCTAGTATCTTCTATAGTGCAGTATTATAAAGTGGTATTGTTAATTGGTATGTTAGGGGTAATCTTCCAAACTATCCATCCAATTTTCAAAATGATTCAACCAAGACCTAAAATGGCCCTTAAGGGTGGATTAAGGCTACATTAATACCAGCAATCATTCAAAAAATTTGCACACAGTCGCTGGATACGTTTTTAATAAAGGTGAACTTCCTATTTACTCATCTACGTAAATGCACTTCATCCCGTATTCTCACTACCACAATCTGACTTGCCAGCTTGGCATATATCCTGAAGCATTTACGTTACGGTACAACGCATTTCATTCTAAACCCTTTATCTCGTCTTGCAAGCAATACGTTGAGTTTCCTATAACTCTGCATTTAGTATTAACTGTAATATACTCTGACTAGTTCATAGCTGGAATTGTGTGAAATACACATGATATACAAATTGTTATAACAAGTTTTGCTTTAGGTACTAACGAACTTTAATTATAAAAACAATACAAATTCAAAAGTAAACACTATAGAAATTGTAAGATATCTTGTTGAATAGACTCATAATTAGGATAAATAATTGATTATGTTTCATTAAAAGTCAATAAAGCGTAATTACGAAGTGTAATTCTAAAAGTTTTCTTTAAAGTTACGTAAGATACTAAGATACTAACTACGTAAGACCTCAACATAAAGACATGGCGAATAAATTAGTGGGAGCAAAAGCGAGTCTTAAACAGGACTACGTGCAAGCCTTTATAATAATTTTGTCATCACCTTGGATCTCCGACGGCGCGGATAATCAAGTTTAGAAACTTGAAATTAGTTGGGTCATAATCTCACATCCCACATTATATGAGCCAGCAAGCAAACTGAACTCGTAACTCCTCCCAGCCTCGTTGGCTACTCGACAAATATTTCGGAACAGCATTGTTAACTAATTGGAGGGAACTTTGTTATTGAAAATGTAAATTCTGCTCAACAATTTAGAATTAAGTAAGTATTTAAAGGGATTCGGTTAATATGTAAAGAATATGAGCTGGAGTTCGTTACGTTAGTTTATTACATTCAAGTTTAATGTGAGGATATGAATTAGCGACTATTGGGGTATTAAGTTCTTCTTAATTGGCTCCGTCGTCGTTCCAGTGACACGAGATTAAGTTTTTCTTCACAAATACTTTTTTCTTTTATTGTAAGCACATATTTCTATAACAATTTTTTTGCAGGTAATAAATAGTAGGTACCTACTTAATTCAAATAAAGAAGCTTGAATTTCGTTCCCGAAGCAGAACAAAACTTTCACTTGTTTTAAATTTGTAATTAAGTTTTGTAAGTAATCTATTTTGTATGCGTATCATTCTGTTTTCCTTGAAGCAGTGAAGTAAAAGCGTACTGTCTTGCTTATAAATACTTTGTTAACAACAGTACCTGAAACCTAACTTAGAGGTCTAGTTATTCAGCTGAAAAGCAGACGTAATTTACATTAAACTTTGACTTTATAAATTATAGTTTTCAAACGGTAAACTATTATTTAAATGCTGAAGTTACAAAGCAATGCTCTTTAGTTTGATCCAACAATGGTGTATCAAATTTGTGGACTAGTGGTTTAGTATTGTACTGGTTTTCATGTAGCATTTCCAAACAATTTCATTCAAAGGCGACGTTGTGAGCTGGCTCCGGGTAAACGCTCTTAATAGGATTCGGTAAGACTCCATTGGTTGGATATTGTCTTTGTCATTGGTCATTAGTAGGCCCCATGGAAGTCCGGAACCGGTCCCGCCCTGCACGTGACAGCAGCACGGCGGTTAAGATAATGCTTCAGTAGCAAACTGGTCAGTGTAAGTGACATAATCTTAGTAGGCCGGACTAAGGCTGCACGTTCTCGTCCATAATCGGTGGACGATTTTTTGTAGGAGAAAAATAGAACATACTGATTGCAATAATGCAACGCTCACGTCATACAAAAAGTCGGTTAGCAACGAAAAGTAAAAAAAAATCGACCCGATTCGTCGGCTACGGTCCTACGAAAAGTCTGACGTGGGCGGGCAGCCTTAAGTTGCTTTTTGAAACGTGTACCAATGCAGTAGGTACGAAAATGGCAAAAAGTAAAAGTATGAAATAAAGCTCTTACAAAAAATTCATTTATATTATTATAGTTTAATATTTATTATATTTAACACGTTCAATACGTTTGGAATGCTACTCGTAACTATCTTCAGTCCGGAAAAAAAAGAATCGCGTCTCGCCAGGGCAGTAATCAAAGTAAGGTTGTTACTTCAAGAATAGTAACTGTATACGACAAACTAAGCGCTATAGATTCTTCCAAAATGTAACTTGTATCTAACAAAGCTTGTCTAAGTTTAGTTTGCAATAATAATATTGGTCAGTGCCGAACAACTACCAAACAACATTACCAAGACAAACCAGGTTTTAGTACTATCAGTAAGTAGTACACAAGCACTAAACTTAAAACTTGGCTGCATCGTGCGTGGTTGTCGCCTAATAATATATCAATATTTACTAGTAATATACCAAAATACGTAGCTGTTTCGTATATTGGCCTTATTTTCGATTGAAGACTAAATAATGCATGGCTTTTATATGAGCTTATTTTATTTGTAAATCATAAAATGGTAGGTATTGCTATTTAAGTCAGTTGCAGAATTTCAGGTAAAGTTGGAATTCAAGACATAATCTGTGTGATTTGTCCGTTCTTCGTAATGCCTTGACCGTGTTATGAATCGCAAAACAGCTGAACACGATTTGAGGACTTTATACGTCTGCACTCTATCTAGATACTCACAACAATATTAGTTACTTAAAAAGGCTTAGTACTTTGGGGTGCAAGTAGACTACGTTGTAGTTACACCACGGCATGACTTGTTACTACGCAATAATAAGGTCATGCCGTTACAAAGATGAAGAGGAAATAAAAGCCCAGCGAACATAAAAGTTTTACGAAAACAAATCGTTTTGTAGATGAAGCACAACAATCCTTTTGACAATTGAGTTTCTGTTTCCCAAAAACTAATTTACCTTCTATTGTTCCTCCATATTTACGGAGTTATTACATTTGCCTTGATCAGATATTAAATTGCCTTCTCGAGAGGAACGACCCTTCCTTTTATAAGATTTACCAACACATGGTGAAAGCATTATCTATACGTGTACAAACAATTTTAGTAGAACGTCAAATAAATTGTAATATTATTGTATTTTCGTCATGTATCTCTCGTTCAAAGTAAAACTTAATTTCTTACACACGGAATATTAATAAAGCTTCAATTTCCCTAGAAATATTAACCTTTAATTACGCCTCAGTGAGTCTTATACGTTCCTCGTTTCTATAGAGGTATGTACTTAATTATATGATAATTTATAAAACATTCATGTGTAATGAATGTTTGTTCATAATTAATTAACATTGCGATTAGATTATGATTGTATTCCCAGAAAAAGAGAAAGTAATTGTACACCCACATTTCGTCACACAGTATAAGTCCCACATGATGGGGTGCAACATTTATATTGTCCTATGAATAAAGTAAATGCCTAAGTATAACTTCATGATGAGAGGCCTTTGGTCTGTATGATGCACGAAAGAACTACCTAAACCTGTTAAAATCTTACCATCTAATTAATGAAGGACATCGATATCCTAAGGTGGCGGCTGACATACTTTTGATCTTGGGACCACCGCAGCGGTTGCTTTGTTTATAGGTGGGTATATTGGGTTGACAGGTTAACGAACTCTCAGGCGGTTAAAAGGATCTGTACGAAACACGACGCTTTTAAGGCAGATAATTCTTCAGGAATATGCTAATACAGGTATAAAATAAAAATTAGGTATAAGTATGTAGGCTTTACGATTGTTAAATTTGAAATTGTATAAATCACTAGTGCACTTATGAAGTTATATTACGTCACTACCAATTCACAAATATTAAACCTAAGCTTCTTGATTCGGAAGATCCGAGACAAACGCTCACATTTGGATCTAACGGTGTGCATGTATTTTTAATGGGAACGCTTCCTGAACTCTCTCAGGGGAATATTGCTATAATCATTATGTCTGCCAAACAAATTGGTGATCCCTCACGACCATTCTCTTCTTTGGTGTCTTTTTGTATATCATATTTCGTGCAGATTTGATCTTTATTTTTGCATTTAGAACTTCAAAAATATTGTTAAGAATAAAATGTTAATTTAGTAAGGAGATATTAAATTTAAATTATTTGTTTGTTCTTCTTATTGTATATTAGTAGAAGTACTGTTGAAGATTTACAATAATCAGGAATATCATTGAAGTCGGCAGTTACTTTTTTCAAAAATGTCGTCTAAGAAATTTAATATTTCTTACACAGTATTATAATTTTCCGTTCCGCTTTTCCTAACGAGCTAAACAGAAATTAATGACTCAAACTTGAGACTCAAAGTATAAAAAGTGTTTAGGAAAAATAAAGATATTATTTTTAAGATTTTCGAACATATGAATTTTGAACATGGAATAACTTTATTGCCTGCCATTTCTTCATATTATCTTGACATTTCAACTTAAAAAACAATGCCTTATTTGTGAAACAGATAATAAATAAGCTAACTCTTGTGTTTTGTTTTTAGTTAATCGTATCTTCTAAATATTGCTGACCGTATAATGTTCGTAGCTCAATTAAATATCGACCATACTATTGAAAATATTTAAGTTGAGCGAATTTTACTAAGCTTCTTTGGAGCATTTCCGAATAAACACGTGAGTTGTACCAGAGTAAATAATATATTCGCATATAAATAACAAAATTGCACCTCCAAATTAATTTCCGAATGACATTTATTTAAAAGCTCATACAATGTAATAACTTAAGTCCGAACATGACATGCCATGCGTAATGACCAGCGTTCTCCAAATTAATTGGTAAACGTTGAAGTTGAAAGGTCAATAATTAGGTCGTAGTTTGTAACTGAATGAAACTAAATACGTGTCAGGTTAAAATACACGGGAATAAATACATAATTACTTGTTCGTGCGATGAATGGCTATAATTGAAATTATCGGCGTTCTCTCCACTGAGTGAGGACTAAGGGGAGGGGCTACCAAACCCACGACAGGATAATCCGGCTAAACTTTGACATTATCTTTGTCTCCAACAGATATTATAACAAGCGAAACATTGAAATCAACGAAATTATTACACAGATAGCTTCTGAGTTGTCTTTGGTCTCCCGAGAACTGAATATTGTCAAAATGGATTATAATAATGTCTTGCTTTATTTTTTATTATAATTAGGTGCTGTATAGATATTATTATTGTAAAAATATCTCCTTTAATATCTGATCGGAATGTATCCTATTAGAAGTACGGCTACCTTTCTTGTCGTTTTTATGAATCATGTAAAGTTTAAAAGAGGAACAAAAACCGCGCTGCGTTGCAAAAACACAAGGCACTTCTAAATACAGCCATATAAATTTTATACAAAACACACTGGCAATAAAAAAGATCATTTCCGTGCGCCAAAAAAACAAAAGGTTCTTTGTGTCTCTACCTGGAATCGTTTCTAAACGTATTCATCGATTTCACAAATGCGATCACAGACTTGTGTCTTACACGTGACACTCATATATCACGCGGCTGCACCTTTTATTTACGTGATATGGTGTTACTTTGTTTTTTGTTGTACAGGAATCATACTTTGTATGTATAAACTCTAGCAAATGAGGCAGCTGTATACTTGTGTAAGTACCCCAATTTTATGGTAGAGCTCTCGCATATGTAAGAAGTGATGCTGAAGTAATAGCACAATGCTCATTTAAGAAAGAAGGGTAAAATAATCTATTTTGCCTTATAATTGATTGAAAAATGTTAAAGAACAAAATGTACAGTCAATAAAATTTTATGTTTATATTTGCCTCTATCTTCGTCGTGAGGTATCCAATTAATTTTTAAAGTAATTTTAACGGCTAGTTTATAAGTAATTTGTACTAGTTTCTTCTTTGGCAGGTAGGTTTTTCAGTAAATCAGAAGAGTTGATAACGAGAAAAATATATCCACAAAAAAGTAATATAAAATAATCAATTCGTTACATAATGTATCTCATCGTTACTTAACATCATTAATTATTTTACTGTGCACTCATGTCACAATACAATGGGGCTCTATCTGCCCATCGGATACTGCGGCTGATTTTATGACGGCTTTAATTTTAAAATGATTGCATTCCGAACGCTAAAGTGTTATTCGCTATGGGTTTGTGACATTGATTTATATGTTCCGAGGCGCATCAAACTGCTGGCACGTGTAGTTCACTAACGACGATAATTATAATGAAAAGCTCGCTCCGCTCTCACGTTAGCGTAGGTACTAACGTACCGTCTCGTTGCGTCAAAGGGGAAACTTTACTAATTAGCAAATAAAGCAAATTGAAGTCGCGTTCGCCAAAACGTGAGAGTTCACACAGTATTTCGTGTTGTATCATTGAATGTGCAACTTCCTCAGACTATTATTAGAATTTGGTATCCGTGTTATTTAATAGAGCTTGGTAAAAGTGGGAAGTGCGTAAACTTTAAGATGTATCGATGTAATCGACAACTTGCTACATAAAAGACGTATCGCCGTCATTGGTTTGTAAGTATATCATAATATACGAGTTTTAACTTATATTATTTTAAAATAATTAGGTTTTCCATTTTTCATGTAAATTATTTATCTTAGATTTTTTTGTCTTAATTAATTGGTGTGCTATTAATATTGTACCATGTTTACAGCTGATAACTTCATCGGTATTCGATCGACCATCGTCTTATAAAATACCAAGTACTGTGGCCTACAACGCCTTCATATGATGTACCATCCACATAGCTCTAATCCGTCTATTTAACCCTACCTTAGCAAGATGTATTTGCCTTGATCGACTACCTATGTGGCAATATTCTGGGAAGACATTATTAAATACGTGCCTTTGATACGATATATGGAGAACCTTTCCATACTTAAATCTTACTTTTTATGAATATATTATATTGCTACATACTATCGTCATACCATGCAGTACTCGACCTATTAAGTTACTTTTAAAATTTCCATTTAAGATTCGAAGTATCAAAGTTTTTGTTCGTTTATTCATCAGTATTTTATAATGCTGTGTGTTTTAACTATTTATTGTTGTGTTGGCATTATAATAAAGCCATAACCATATGCCTTGTTAGTATGATTAAACAGTAATTAATCTCGTCTCCATTCAGCATAAGTGGATACCACTTCTTCTTATCGTGTGGTTGATTAACAACCTGGTGTCAGAGTTTAAACCGCCTGTAGGCTTCTGACATGGCTTTACACACCGTTGAAAAATATCTCAGGTGTGCCGGTTTCCTCACGATGTTTTCCTTCACCGTTTTTAGCAACTGATAACTAATTTATAGTACGCACATGAATTCGAAAAGACATTGGTGCGTGCCGGGTTTTGAACTTGCGACCTTTGACTTGGCAGTCCAACGGTCATACCACTCGGCTATCAATGCTCCGCTCAGTGGATACCACTGAGCGGAGATGTATCATATTTGTATGGCTCAATGGAAGCGGAGATGTGAGCTTTGCCTCGCAAGCTGGCGACAGTGCGCAGCAGAGACGATGTGTGCGGCATGCAGTGTGCGACGTGCGAGGGTAATAGCGACAAGACTGAGTGACGTTACATCTAACACTCGCCGCACGCAACTCAGTTTCGCCACCATAGTCAGCACACATCTCCGCTACAGTTTAGCCAATAGCTGAAAAACATCTCTTCTCATCTCCACTTTGGCGGAGTCCGGACCTTAGGTAGGCTCTTTTCTTGAGCACTCAGAGTAAAAAGATTTTAACAGAAAATCTTAATAAAACACCTGTAGTCTGTAGGCTTATAAAACACTTTTTACACACAATATTCCTTAAGCTGACTAAATCGCTGAAAATATAGAAAAATTATAATATTACAAAATGAAAAACCTAGAAAAGTTCTTGAGAGCTTATAAATAAATCTTTTCGATTAAATAAGCTTGCTTAGACATTTTAAATCTGATATTCAATATGCCTACATTAAGTAGTAGATGTCTGTGAGAGATAAGCACGTGCCACCCCTGAATTTTTGTAGGTCTTGGAAAGGTTAATATTTTCTTCATATATCATTTTGATACGTTAGGGTTAACGCTTGTGAGAATTGCCCGCCCTTACTTTTACTCCGACTTAGTTTCCATACTCCAAACTGACAGCTCATACTATGATCAAACGAAGTAGTCAAAGCCTATGATAGATGGATATATGATTATAATTGATCTGAGTTGGTAAAAAATTAGCCAACAAGTCCGAGATATAATAGATAAAAATATTTAAAAAAATCAGTGTAACTGCTACTTATCAATAAGTTAATTATAACTAAAACATGGCATAGATCACACGGTAAACACCTGGGTTTAAACACCGAACTACAAAAATCATGAAAATACCCCTAAACGGTTCAAAACCATGTTCGTATAAAACTAACATACGATATTGAGTATAGTACAGAATAGTAAAAATACTCACATGTGCGTTATAAGTTCCACTAATGTCAATTTAAATCTAAGTCGAGTATATTCTTTTTGTAACCTCTTTGTATCGTGCCGGCCGGAGCTATTCGTTCATGCCACGTTATAAAAATGGCCAGCCAGCAGGTTCGTAGCGTGGATTATTGCTCAGTGAGCGCCGGACATACGTCTTACTTTGTGCATTTCAATCTTCATACTGAATATTATGTAAGAGTATGAACGAGACACTTTTGAATAGTAATGTTTTGATTTTATGAAGGCGTTGAATACTATACCTATTATTATTTTTTACCACCATGGGCGTGCTTTACCGAAATTACATACATGTTATATTACCAGTAGCCCGATGAAAAATATAAATACATGTCTGCTTAAGTATGACTATAAAACTAAGGTTCACAAAAAAAAAACCATGCTGAGATAGAACTTACAACCATTTTAATCGAAGCGAGATTTAGAGCTGCTGCGTCAATCGATTCTCATTATTTTTAGGGTATTCAAAACGAAAGCCCTCCGTGCTCCAGTGAGCACATTCTCACTTAAGAATACCCATGAATGTCGTCTACAATAAGAGGGCCAAAGGGCTGAGACCCGGTCAATTGTCTGACTTTAGGGTATTAGTATTCCCCAGTATGAGACTGCGCATTTTAGATGTTTGACGATCCGTTTAATGTTGTTATACATATACTGGAATCTGACCCTAGAATTATAAATAGGCTACACCGGTGAATAATATGTATAATTAGACACCGAAGAATTTAAATAAATGTATATGAATTCGCGGCTTCGCTCGCGTTAAGAAGCCATTTATTGCCAACATTTAGAACTAAAAATTATTTTGTTCGTCTTAATTTATTCGTTCCATTAGGTACTGATAGGTTCAAACTAATACATTTACATCCTCCATCATCCCTTATTTTATACCCATGGGGGTTGAATTTATCAAAATCTTATTTAAGCGGACGTCTTCATCATAGTTGCTCCAATCTTTAATTTCAGTTCAATCAGTCGAAAATCTAAAAAGATTTATACAAACTATTTTATCCCCTTAGGGATGGAACTTATCAAAATCCTTTCTTAGGGGATGCCTACGTCATAGTAGCTTTATGCATGCAAAGTCTCAGCCCGATCGGTTTAAAATTGACAAAGTCATACAAACTTTCATCCCTTATTTTATCCCCTTGGGGGTAGAATTGATCAAAATCCTTTCTTAGCGGATGTCTACGTCATAACATCTACCTGCATGCCAAATTTCAGCCCGATCCGTCCAGTGATTTGAGCTGTGCGTTGATAGATCACTATGACAGTCAGTCACCTTTGAGTTATATATATTTAAAAAGATTAACTACTCATAGTGCAGACTGTACATTGATAGGTTGTACCATTCGTATTTGTATTTCTGTTCTAGTTTGTTGCTGGAACACACTGGTCCCATATAGAAAAAGTGCTGTTATTTATTTTTGCAAAATTTTATTATTTTTATTGCAAATGAATGATTAAAATAACAGTAAATGTACATACATATGTACGTGTCGTACATAAGTAAATTTGAATCCATACTGTACTTAAGTTGGGAGCAGTGTTTAACTATAATGCGCACAAGTTTGCTGAAGCGTATACAACCGGTGCGCGGCGCAGATCGGTCGGGTGCGGCTCCCGGCCAGGCCATGTCATAATCCAAACTATACCAGGAACCCAGGATTTTCTTCGAAAACGTCTTCTATCATTCAATGTACGCATGGTCCATCTTTCGGGCTGTATAAGTCTTATATGCACCATGTATGTAGTATTGATGTGAGTCCGTAAATACAAGTCCGAAGTACAATATACCTACCTAGAATTTAGTTGATCTCTTACTACGATGCGCGAAAATAACCATAGTTGTTACCTGACTGACTTTGAATGCTTTGTCAACCTTTACTATGACTACTATACCTCAGTATCTACATTAGGTATATTTACTCATACATTGATACAATCACGCCTGTTAACCCCGAATTAAAAGGCAGAGGTGTTCGGCAAATTTCGGTGCTCATTACATCCGAGGTGAGCCATTCTCTATTTATTGGTCCTAAAATTGAAAACGATTCTTAATATTCCTTTATATTGAAGAGTACCCGGTGATTTTTTTATATTATGCATGTATGTTTATTCCTAAAATCTAATGTTATGATAACAATGAAAGTCAGTCGTTATCATCAAAGTTATTACCGTATTAACTTATTCTCTAATAAGATAACTTTGATGTACTTTTATACTCCCTCGTCCAAGTTTAAAGCTGTGAAGTTACTAAACATAATTAGAATATAAGTGCTGCGAAAGTAAAGATATCTGCTTAAACACCCGCAGATTAAAATATTAAGAGACTGTTGTTGGAGAGAACAACATCCGTAAAATCAACAACTTTGATCTTTGAGTTCTGGCATTCAAATGCACGAAAAATGCATGTCATTTTTAAATCCTAGAACTGCGTTAATCGTGCTGGTAAACTAGTTACAAAAAAAATCGGCAAGCCTACTATTTCGATCGTTGTAAAAACACATGATACAGGTAAGCATTCAAAATACATACTACATACGTAATTCGCAGAATAATGTAGTTTAAAATTACCCACCGATACCATACAATACGAAAATTTCAACTGATAAATACATTATATTACTTTAGGTTCTCAGTTTTCCAGTTATTTAACACAACATTTTTTGAAGCGTTACTAAAAATGTTATACCAACATTTGTGAACCGAATTTACATTAGGTACGTTTTTAAATGAAACTGATTTACATAAAGTACAATTGTACATCTGTTATTCAGTCTTGGCACTGAGCGGGTGCATTTGACACGGGATTTATGATTTTAATAAAACTCCACAGCCGAGGCGATAACGCTTACGAATATTATATCATAATATTTCTTCACTTTGCGTTGTAATTACGAAAATCCAGAATGAGCAGACACATCCCGTTTTAATTAAATCCATTATGTAATGTAAACAAACTGTCAAGTGTTTATATAAGCCAAAATTCGCCTTTTGCATTTTGTAAAGCGCAAACAATGAAAACGTTCTATTCACATGGATAACGCAAATTGTATTTGTATACTTTCTACTATCATTTATTACATTTGCAAAGCGTTTACTCGGAATTGATATTTCAAAATTTGGATTTCAGTTTGACATTCAAATAATTAACTCGTATTTTAGTGTGCATTCAGCATTCACATGGCGAGCGGGGACTAATTAATCACTGCAGTGTAACTTGCACTTTAATGCCATATGTTGACGACACCTGTCGTTCACTTGGCTCAACAGCTGATAAGGGTGGGTATACAAAAATATTGAGTCGAATGTACAGGTCCATTTATTCAGAAAGGGCGGCCGGGCGACGACAATGAAACATTAGAGTGTAACGTGTGTCGTTTATTTACAGCGGCGGTGGAGTTAATGTTCTAGAAAAGCCTAATGTGCGTTATCCTTTTAATCCTGTTTGACAATAAACATGCGAACAGTGCTCGAGTAACGTGATATGTGCGGATTAGCGGCTTATAAAGTTCATGAAAAATAACTAGATGCGGAGTCCGTGCTCACGCAGAAACTTGCCAATTGTGCCGTGTTGTGTAGTAAACTAGTAATGTTCGTGTTTTTATTGCATGGAAACTGCTAACTTTCCCGCGAATTTAGCTTCTTGGAATTGTTGACACGTCATTTTGTTTGCAATTCGAAAATTGACATTACCTTTCAATTTTCAGGACTACAGTTACATCCTAAAAACATGAAAATTACAATTTCGAATCGCTGTTGATATTTCATTATCCGTATTGTTCTCCCTGGGGGCGTGAATTATATTAAATATTTTTGCAAGGTTGTTGTAAAAAGCGACAACGTTGGAATTAGACCCTCTTAGACGCGGCCTAATTTTATATAATCAAATTTTCTACTCGCATTTAAAACGTGGTGACGGTTATATAAAAACTCGTAAGTAAAAATTACAAAAAGTTGAAGTAAGTTGGTAACCAATTTTTGTAGGAACTTACAGGCTTGCATAATCTTCACGCTATTCTGTAGCACGTTCTCAGAGTTACATAAATAGAAATTTATGAAAAATATGAGATTGTATTGAGAGGACCTTTACATAATTAAGCCAATCCCTTTAAGTATCGGTAGTACTAAGAAATAATGGACCTATAATAAAAATGGCGATATTAGGGGCAGTATACTTAACACCTATGCTTACCTCTGCTAGTGCTATATTTCTAGCGTAACTTGTAAATAGGCGCGTAAATCGGGAGAGGAGCAAATCCACGCACACACGATTTTCCAACATACGTTACGCACACACAAACAACCCTTTTTTAAAGCCACTCCTGATGTTAGGCGTAATATTATTGTAATCTCCATAAGATGTAAACCGTGATAAATTTTCTACATTACTAAGACAAAATGTGTGTTTACTCAACCCATATATTCAAGTTTGGCTGTAAAACTGCAAAACTTAGGCAAATTTTCAAACTTTAAGTCGCTTTTTAGTTGGCTAGAGTTATTACTGTAGTATGCAAAATATTTCAATAAAACTACCACGCAGTTTGTTGAGTTTAAAGATATATTTGCATCAAGAGGCAGAGCGGAGAGAGTTCGCAAATCAGAGTGCTTAGAACTACTAAGTCTTTGTTGCGTGCCCATTTAAATATTTGTTCGTGTACTAAACATTATTCTCGAAAAGAAAAAAAAATATCTCGCTAAAGGTTTGCTTATTTTATATTTACCCTGATAATAAGTACCTTCACTTAGGGTATTAGAATAAAATAATACAACTTAATCGGGCGTAGAAATGGCAATTAGGTCCCTCCTTAGGTTGAATAAGGTGTAATTATTTCGTAAAATAATATTATCTCGTGATTAATGTATTGTGTTAGAGTTATCAGTAAATACGTGAATGATTTGCTATCCTTAGGTGTAATTGTAGGCTTACAAAGGGAACTGTATTTCTGTGCCGAGTTAAGTGCTAACCCAATATTTAACTAGAGGCGCGAGTATCTGTAAACAGTGTACGCCTATGTCTAGTTTCCCGGTCCTAACTACCCTGCATCAATCATAATTTGGCTGACCATTCATCACAATACTCTCTTACTTACATCTATTCCAGCGTGTTTTGTTCTCTAGGATTTGGCACCGGAGTTTTTACTAAAAATATTCCTTGTCTAAGGTAATTAAATTATGTGGTGTTTTTTTTTAAGTGAATACAAACGCTTGTTTTAGTACCTAGGACACCTAGGTATTCAATTTTATTCCCTAAATCCTGTATGTGTCGGTAAATAAAAGTTTAAAGCACTCTGAAGCGCGGTCGCTAAATAAGATTTACTAAACCACATCATTATAAATAATCATAGTATATTCTGTAACCAAATTCAGCGAGGTCTGATATCGTTAAGAATCGATCAGATTTGAGATTTGTCCTGACAAGTAAGTTAAATTAAGTCTTGTAGGTAATAAAATAGGTATCATTTTTTATTTTTTGTTCTGAGGTAAGCCAATACCTCTAAAGTCAAACAATATATTGGGTGCGGGCGCTGCAAGCGACCAACAATGCGCAGCGGTCGCCACACAAAGCCCCGCCAAGATAATGGATATTGCTTTTCTTGCGAGTTTCAAAGCAGCCTACTTCGGAACCTCTCATAATCCGCTTACAGCTCCTCGCAAGTACGTTATTGTGCTTTAGTGGAAACATTTCCCTGGGATACTGAGAATTCGTGCTTACAGTTACTTATGTCAGTTATGACGCCGACGTGATACCCTTTACTTTACCAATTAAATATAAAATATTGCTTTCTTAACGTTGGTAAGCTTATCGCTAGGAAATGGTGTGCCGTATGCCTTAATATTATACTCCTTGCGGAGCACTTGAGTAATAATTTCGGCACAAGAATTGATCATTGTGGAGTTTTCATGAGGCAAATGTGCTGCAGTGATCAATTATAATATTTACTTGACAAATATACATATCTACATACATATCACGCCGCCTGTAGTGGCTGTAGTTCCGAAAGTGAGAGGTAGAGCTGTTGTCCTTCAACAGATTGTACAATTTACACCCAGATTTTGCTAAATCACGCATGTTCAACAAATTGTAATGGTAAATAGTACAATTTTGTTAACAGCTATAATTAGATCGAAACAAAACATAAGTCTCATTTGCCGTGTCATTCGTATATGCCCTAAGATTTTTCCTAACATAACTGTATACACCTTAGATTTTTCCGAACCCAATTGTATACATTCCTTGATTCATTAACAGCAAAGGTTTATAAAATATAGTTACCAGTTACCCAGAGGTCAAAGAATTAGTGAGTTGAAGTGAAAATGGGTGAGCTATAAAGCTTAGAACCGATATCCGATAGGGAGAAAGTTTTACGAATGTTAACCGCGAACGAGAGCGGAGCGGGGAGGCATGCAATATCCATTATACATACATTAAATTAAACATTGCTCACAAAGTAAAGATTTGTACAATATATGTGTATTCCATTAAACTTATACAATACTTTGATATAACCTATTGTATAGATTACATTACATTGCATCAGATCTTATTAAAGGGAAGTAAATAGATCCTGTAACTTTGTAACCTTTGTGTGTTTCCCTTCACTACATAGTATAAAACAAAGTCGCTTTCTCTGTCCCTATATCCCTATGTATGCTTAAATCTTTTAAACTACGCAACGGATTTTGATGCGATTTTTTTAATAGATAGAGTGATAGAAGACGAAGGTTTATATGTATAATAACATCGATTAAATAGTGGAGGAATACTTATAATATATATTTTTTTAATACCCGTGCGAAGCCGGAGCGGGCCGCTAGTATTTTATAAATTCATTGAATTCATAGAGGATAGTAGGCCGTTTTCCAACAGTTTTTTAAAAGGAAGGGTAATTTCCTTGCCGAGCCATGTAATTGATAAAGGACTGCACTGACGCTACTGCCAATCATAGATTTTATTCTTCCTTCTTTTGTTATTAATGCTACTTCTACTCAACGATAATTCAACTTCGACGAATTCAACGTATTTTGTTTGAGTTTTCGCTGAGTCATAACGTTATTTGTCTGACGTCCCAACGTCATTGGTTAGTGGCAGGGCGCAACGTTCATGGGTGATGTTGACAAATGACCTGTACAGTGCACAATCATTCAAATGAAAACTTAATAAAACAGGGTAAAAATAACATTGATCTATGAGCAAATGATTAATCGATGTTTGGTACTTGCAACCCAACCTGCAGTGTCATAGTAACAGTGAGTCAAATGTGTGAAGGCTGCACCTATTATACCATAGTTGTTTATTCAATTGTCACCCGGAAAATGATATACATTTTCTGCAGATATTATTTTTAAAGGTGCTAATCATTTTTGCAATTTATGAACAGTCATCAATATAGTCGGATTAAGCTACTTCTTAACTAAAATAATTTTTAAATGTAGTGAATGTCTAAATTGATAAAGGGAATTTGAAAAGTTATGGACACGAGCAGGATTTGAATCTTCGACCTTCGCCGTACCAGCAGAGCCACGGCACGGCGAAGGTCGCAGGTTCAATTTAGATTTAAGCTTAGTATGGGCAAATGACACCAAAAGTCATGTAGTAAAATTATTCGATTTAAAGTCATAAACAAAACTGGTTATGCATAATCTCACGACACGTTAAATTCAGACTATTCAAATGCTCAGTTCACTTAACAAAATGTTAGAAATATCATTGAAAGGCCCGTGTAAGCGCCACTCAGAAAATAAAGCAAAGTTGCTTTGTTTTCCGTAATCATTAAGTTTTTCCTCATAAAAGTGTAGTGTGTTTGGCAGGTGTCGCCAGGACCACACAGTAACTAGCGAGTCGACTCAATTACCCGCAGTGAGCGCCATAAATTTTGTGTCCGCACGCCGACATGGCAATTACTGTCGCCGCTCATCCGCAAAACGATGTTAATAGCTCTCTGATTCGTACATTTATCTCGGCTACACTGTATCTTTTTATTATTTCTAGTGAATCGTGAACTCGGAACGTAACGGTTCCTGGCTGTTTAACATCACAATTTCCTCTTATCGTTATGGTCCTGGGGTTGCTAGCTCGCTGCCATTTTCGTAACGCATAATGACGCTAGAAAATGTTCGTCGGGTAACCGCGCATAATCACTCTTCAAGTACTTTACCCGTCGATCTTCTCGATATTAGTCTACAGATAAGGATATATGTGACGTAAAATGTGGCCCTATTAAAATTATGGGCCCTGATAACATAACCACCTTCTCTCCACATTAATGTGCATCTCCAATTAAAGCATTTGGCTCCTTAATATTGCTTGTACTATCATAACTGAAGTGAGTACATCTATATCTACCTTAAATTTATTTATATGTTACGTGTCTCGTGATATTATATAGTAGCATTTACCTTGAGCTGGTAGTAGACGTGCTTCTGCCAACGTAAACATCTATTTAACTATGTGAATAGTAGCAACACTGATGCTCTACCAGCACAGAGTGATGACGTCACGATTCCTGATTGTAGATATCGCGCAAGACGAGTCGAGTCAGCGACGCGAAACACCAAGCAATTCTGTTTTCTGCTTGAAAAGTATATCTACCATACTAATGTAACATGTTATCTTGTAAGAAAGACGTACCGTGTAGTGTAGTAATGCATGTACATACGTAAGTGTGTACATTGCAAATATTGGGCAATCATTCTTTGGGGAAGGTTGAAAAAATAGCGGTTCATATGTGTAGTGGAATATGTTTCGCAGTCGGCGTGGGTAATACTCATTCGTTTCATCTCGAGGGACGTGATACAAGAGGCAGCGAGCCGTGTGCGACCCATCATTGCTAGCAATATGCCTTTATTTATCCAACAATGTTGCGATATTTCCTGACCCGATGCTCTGATAACTTTCGATATAGTTTTCTTCGCCTATTTTGTGGAGATCTGATGAGGAGTTGTTAGACAGTGGCGATTTTATCCCACGAAACGTGTTACGGAAATAAAAGGCTGTTTTATTCGTAATGTAATGACACTCGGCGTTAGATTTCCCACGAGGGTTTCCAAAAAGGTGTTTCTGAGCATCGCACTCGGTTACCGTCCTCGTAAAAAGCTGCCTAGATGTTTGATAATACTTTATTATCTCGAGCTTCTTAGTTCTTATTCTTCATTTATAATAACTATATCTGTATTTCAAAACCCGTGCAGGTAATAAATAACAGTAATAATGTACATGCTTAACGCTTATAGAGCAAGTTTGTTGCCATCTATCGAGAACAATTTTCTAATACCCGGACCCGTAAGAATTTTCTAACAAAGAAACCTAATATAAAAGAAACTAAGAATTGAACCTAATACCTCACGCTTTGTAGCTACGTTGTAGGCGAGATGAATGAACAAAAAGACGGTTGTACTATTCATAACTAATACGATGAAAAGTGATAAAAGTGGTAGCATCGATTTAATAAATGTCTGCCTAAATATTTAAACGTGTCTCCACTGTGTCATAACATTTCCCAAAGACAGACTAACTTCGAACTTCCACTCGTGAGTGTAATCCTCTGCAGCTATAAATTTATATATAAAACCGTATCTTACGAACTTGGGAGTTTAGAAAATAGAGAGTTAAGTAGCGCGGTCGTAGGCAAAGTTTAACTTCAACATCTGGACTATCTCCCGCCTTATCGACTGCTTCGTTCGTCCCGATCGGCACACGGCGCTAACCGAAGCAATTTCCTGTAGACTTTTTAATGATGGGCATAGTTTTTAAGGTAAAAACGATTGCGTAAAATAATAATTTGATGTTGATAATACGATTGCGTATCATTATTGGTTAACATATAGGATGGTAATTTGTGCACCTATATCAAGCAATTTATAACACTTGCTCAGTAGCAAAGTGTTAGGACTCCTGCTTTGTCCAATTTAAAATAATTCTGATCATGACTATCAGTTAAGATCCAAAGCGATTGTTCATTTAATGTATCTAGTTCTACAAGTCCGTGAGTAGTACACAATAATAGGTATACAATTCGTCATTTGTTATACCTATAAAAGTAGAATAAAAAAGTATTAAGACACGTGGAAGTGTATTATTAGCACAGTATGTGCGGTTTGCCTGAGTGTTTCCAAACATCGCAGCATGATTTGTGCGTTTGGTAACGTGAAAAGAATGATTGAAAGCCTTTCTTTCTTTCTTTTTATTAAGGGGTCGCCTTTGAAGGTCTTCAACTGACTTTTTTGGTGATGCCATAGAAAGACCAAAAGCTTATTTTCCGCGACCGTTACTACCAATTAGAAGAAAGATTAATAAATAAGGAGGAAGGAAAAGCAATAAATACCTCTTTTTTGTATTTCAACAATTTTTAAATAGGCGTGATGCCAGCGTATGTATGTATGTATCTATTTTATTTACATATATTCTCACAGCTAACTCTATAGATAGTGTAAGGGAAACCTTTGTTTTTTTTACACATTACTGTGACACTTTAGTCAACTTCCTAGAATAGCTAGGTTTCATATTATGTAGTACATAACATCATCATTAGGTTAAAATAACAAGTAACTATAGGTTATACTGGTACCTACGTAGCGGGTGTAAAAAACCTGGTATAGATATTATCTATCATATTTTTGAGTTCAGCTTTTAATAATATCCTTAATTCTTGTATTAGTTTGAATCAACTATTAAAGCAAGCAAAATGTCAAACAATCGAATGTGCATTCGATTAGATTCACATACTTTGAAAATCGATACCCTTTGATAGTATCGAGTGCGTAGGGATGTGTTACAATCGAGTATGTGCCGATTACCGATACCCCTGGTCAAGCGATGGGAACTAAGTGGCCGTAATGCAACATGGCTGCATTGATCACTGTTCTAAGACCGCAATAATTTGTATGTTCGGTTTCAGAGCTCAGGGGCTAGGGTGGACAAAATGAAGTTTGAAAGTAGGTATATACGCGCTACTGCTAATACTTTAATTTAATTATAATTATTTGGGTTTCCTTGTATACCTATTACCTCTTTAAACCCTTCTCTAAATTCTTTACACCGCATTGACTTACAAAGGTTGGTTTCGACTATAGACAAAAAAACTCTTTTTTTGAATGGCTTGAATTTTTCTTTTACTAATTATGTTTGAATTTATTGTTGTACAACTCTAACAATTACCTTAATTTAAATTTCCTTTAACGTACGAATACATTAAACTTAGAAAGAAAAATAAATACTTCCGCAAAAGCTAACAGACTAATATCGAGATATTCGCGGATAACTTTCCGTCGTTAAGTTATCCTAACTTCTTGCAGCTCGCATGCATTGTGGAAGCACGGTTTAAAGGAAACTTTAAAAGATATCTCGTTGAATTTCAACGTCAACGTTTGACTGATAAATTACGAAAACTTAGGAGGC
This sequence comes from Abrostola tripartita, assembly GCA_905340225.1. NCBI lineage: Eukaryota > Metazoa > Arthropoda > Insecta > Lepidoptera > Noctuidae > Abrostola > Abrostola tripartita. The sequence goes on from HG996494.1 coordinate 8,679,797, forward strand.
AAGCATTGGCATATTACATATTTGGGAAGTTTTAGCAATATGGGAACTTTTAAACTCGTTTGGTGTATTTGGAATTTGGAAACAGTGGAATCGGATGAGTTTCAGATTACACACAAGTAGATAAGGAGTACGTCAGGCAAGAATGTCTAAACGAGCGTGTTGAGTAATGGCTCAGACGCCTGAACCATTCGCAGTTGATTAAGCGAGCCTTTGAAGTTGCACGGGTGACACGATGATTAATAACTGTTTATGACAACCATCTCAAACGTAGGTTTTCATACGATACAAACACAACACAAACATAAATTTGAGGAAAACATTACCATTGCCAACGTTTTTCCCGCTTCACCTAATCCTGAAAAGCCGTCGACAACAGTAAATATTATTATGCGAATATTTCCATTGCTTGATAATTTAATATTATTAAATATTAATCCAAAATACACAAAATATCTAGTCTATCTATATTAGTCTTTATGGCCAACACAGGAGCATTATATTTCTGTTGTATTAACATCGGACGCCATAGTTATGGGTGTGGAGCAAAAAAAGTGTGTAAAAAAGCAAACAGTTAAATTTTCCATGTTTCACTTGAAATCTGTTTTAGGTCCTCACTTGATAAACTGAATATCTCTCCACCATTATCAATTCTAAATTATAGATCTTTATTCAACTTAAAATGGGGGCGGATATAGAGAGCTTCATAGAGCGAGCACCTAATTATACGTCTAGCACACCGTGTCCCATTCTACCTCAGTACAATATTGTCGACTGACCAATCTCTACACAGCGTGAGCTGAGAGGACAATATTACTCATGTCCAACAAGAACTTAAAATAATCAATCACAAGAAGTAGATATTTGGGTGGCGTTTGAGTTATACATTGAACGGTACTTACCTACATCGAAATGATAAAGTACTGGCTTCGGGCATACATTTTCCATATTAGTCCGAAACCCCCTAAATGAACTGTCTGAAATACGAATGGTATTCAATATATTGACGGACCTCACTCAAAGTAAGAGCGCGTATCCTGCCCGCGCCGATTGCTAGGGACAGTCTGTACCTATATACTGTAATTGAATTTGGTCTTCTGTCATTGGAATTAAAAACACAGCTTTAACCAGCTGTAATACTTACATAGTTCCACGTAGGTATATATAACGATCATATATTTATATTTCCTTTTAAAGAATACATACCAAATTTTAATCTGAATCTGAAATTTTAATGTTTCATGTTAATATACCTAAGTATTATATTATCAATTAGAATAAAATACAATTATAACAGAATATACTATATTTGGTTTTCAGTAAGCAGCCATGTAGCCTATGTAGATCACCAATTTTAAAACAAATTTGAATTCTACTATTTTTCGAAATGAAAAGTAAGGTAGGTATAATAGATGTTTGATACTCGATCATGCCATAAGAGTTTAACGGATGTAGCATTTGGTTTGGATATATTTTCGTATATGCTAGTCGACTACTAACAGATCGGAAAAGTAAATACATTTTACTCTAGCTAAACCTTAAATGTAGTTTAATTTTTGTGGCTGAAATGCGTTTTTTTTTTTAAAACGTCCAAACACCCAGACTCGGGACAATCAAATGTGGATCGCACAAATTTTTGTCCCGTGCGGGAATCGAACCCGCAACCCTTAGCGCAGCAGTCTAATCGCTTAGCCACTACGCCAATCAGGTCGTCAATGCGGCAATTTGCGTAGTTATAGCACATAGGAATAATGCAATATACAAATATGACATAGACCAAGGTAACAATCGGTTTTATCCACTTCGTAACTAATAAAAGACTACGCACATGACGAAATGAGTCATCCTATATAAGTATACGTCAAGTTACGTATAAGCATTTTCTTCAATAACAGAACCGCACGAGAGCTTCTGAAAAGGTCTCGTTGAGGAAGCGGATCACGTGCGTATTATTGGCAGCCGGAATCAGAGACTACCGTCAACGCGCCTCGCACGATCCTCTAAGCCTGTCACACCACTAACACAGCCGTCACATTACACACATTCACACACACGCGTTAAAATACAATTTATGGAAATGGAATTTCAAATTATACCTTTGAAATAATCCATTTGCAACTTGTAAGTACATTTTAAGGTGTGTTATTTTCCTGAGTGGAGTTACAATTTAGATGCCTGATGTGAATCAAAGTAGCTCAGTTAAGGGTGAGGAGGTACTTTAACTATCCCTGGTTCGGGGTCCGCTCACAAAGACACACATACACAAAAGACGTCATTATCGGTTCTCGTAGCGTAGATAATTGTGTCCTGACGTATTTAGCTGTATTATATAGCGTAACGGTCAGGTTCGATATTCTTGAAGGTGGGGTGTAAGTGTTTTGGATGATAAATAAATGATGTGATAGAGTTTTGGTAACATTCGAAATGTTTGATTAATGTTTTTTCGAACGTAACACGATTTTGCTCTGTTTTTGAATTGCAGTTGCGGTCGCAATTCAATTGTCCGATGACGGGTTTATCAGATCAAAGCGCGAGTCTGGTTATGAGCAGAAGCCTGATATTAATAAGATGATATCATCTCAGACACGGCCATCACAAACATAAGCGCCGTAATAAGCTTCTGAAATAAACAGAGTCGAGTGCCGTAATCACTGTGTTTTTGGTTATTACACAGGAAGATGCTTCAGTCAACCCTAATGGTATTATCCTTGGGAAGTGTTTACGACTTACATAATATGCCGCTTCCTTGCATATTATAGTACCACACAACATTCACATAAGCCTTGCTCTCCTAATTTGCTGGACATAGACAGCCATTTAGTACTACATGTTCTGTCATTTCTGTCTCTACTTCTACATATAGGTACCTATACAAGGAAGACACCATTTCCATTAGGTATGTATCCAGCTTGTAATGTTATAGACCTAAGTCTAAGACGATAATGTAAACGTCTTGAACATTAACTAGACTGTAGTGTAAAGTTACGATATACCATTTGCAGAAATTCTTATATAAAGGTATTCTTATTAACAAAATCTACCAAAGCCAGGTACGCAATTCCAGAGAATGTTTGCTAGTTCATTTGCAGTTTACCCGAACTCGGTAGTTGTTAGTTAGTACATTAACGTGATGGACGGAACCCACTAAAATAGGGAGCTTATAACTAATCTCGTTAAAGTAAACGCACTAATTTCTATTTGCTTGCAAATATAATTATTAGGTGGAAGTTTCATATGTATTGGTAACTCCCGTTTGCATGACACGTAGCCGTGTCATAAAGTAATGACAATAATTAAAATTCTATGATTATTTGGATATGCGAAACCTTAAAGTGTTAGTAACTTGTAGGCAAGTTTCACGACTTGGAATGGATTTTAGACAGATATTGTTTTGCCTTATTTTGATTGAAATAGATTAAATGAAAAATCTCTATAGTTTCCCGTTCTCGCAAGGATTACATAGTCTGTGCAGCGAACGCTACAGTTTGTGTTTGTGAATAAAAACTGTACCCGTTTGAAAATCTGCTAACTCCATTAAAAGATAAACAAAACATACGCTCGCATCTGTTTGTTCCCTAATGCTTGGCTCCTCAATTCTAAACCGATATATTTTATTAAGCATTATTTTATTGACCATCGTTTCTTAGTTCTTTTAATATGTGTAAGCATGATGCACCACCTTTTACCAGTGTATAATGCGACTTCTAAGCGATAATAAGCGACGATTATTTTATTTGTTTAATAAGTTTTAGAAATATGTAAGATTGAATAGTTAAATGTATTGTTATAGACGTTTAACATAACATAATACTTATAGCTTATTTTTCATTGCATACTCAGGAAACATGATAAAAAATATTTTGGAAATGTTATTTCATACATCTTTTCGAACCATGTACAAAATAAATAAGGTTATAATACCTTATTTATTAAGTAGGTACATGGTTTGAAAAGACGTTAGTATTTTTTTATTAAGTCTTCTTAATATGCTATGTAAATAGAGTGTCATGTCTTCTATTACTGAATACCAAAATAATTCAAAGACTAGGTATTTACAGAATATAACGGTCTGACACTATCTCTCTGACTATAGAGAGTTTCGGCGTGATGAGATATTACCCGCCATGGGGCAATAAAGTTATAGCGGGTTATCCCGTATTAGAATTACAACGGCTAGTACGCAAAACCATGCAATTATTTATTGCAGAGATACTGTTAACTACACACACATACATAAAACAGACACGCTAGTATTTATTTGATTAACATCTCAACTACGCAATTTTCGTAGGAGAAGAGCTGATTTTTTATTAATGAGCAAAAAATTCAAAATTTCTTACTTTTTAACGGTATAATCATTTTAGTCACTTCACTAAAACCATTAATTGATGTCTCATCCAAACTGGTCTAATTTGACCTAATGATGGTCCCCTTTGACAAAATCTCATTACGTTCTTTGTGAAGCACCAAAAGATATTTTGCTTTAGAAAACTTCCAACTAAGCCTTCGTTTATCGAGATACAAGTATACCATCTGTCAGTACAACCTGAATTAAAAGCCAGAAGCAATGACTTCAGGTTCTTATACGCCGCACCTTGAGTTACGAGCATGAGCTCCCTAATATATAAGTACCTAAACTAGGTACATAGTTACAAATGGCAAGTAAATGTTGCTTAATTTCAAAGTTTCCTATAGAGAAGAATCTACAAGTTTAACGTAATTGGCAGCAACAAATCGGCGAAGTTAGGGTTAACCACTGTTGTGTTATTGGATGGTCGATGGTCGTCTTTCATTACACATTCAGACTCTTCCTTAAGACGGAATACCGCTAAAGCCATTTAATGCAACTAACTAGGGCCACTATACCTCAGTCTACCTTTTCTTAGATTTAACAAGGTATACCAAAGTGGTACATTATTGAGTTTAAAATTATTTTACAGTCGAAGTAGAGTTACTAATCGTGTCATGCGGACATTGGGCTATTATTTATGTATTGCGTTATAGAAGCGAGTCAGAGGAAGAGAGATGAGGCACAACAAATGAGTTATTAAAATAATTTGATGTCGATTAGTTGACTTAGTATTAATGATTCAATATTTATAACGATTACCATAAAGTTATTGTAAAGAGCCAGGTTGTCTTTCTCAAACTAAAAAACTAGTTTTGGTGTATTGATTAAGCAAATAAGTAATTGGGTTCTTGTCAGACCGATACTTAATTATTCCCTTTGATCTTTAAAGCGCATTATATCAAGTATATTTCATTTGATATTCTATGATTACAAATAAAAAAAATATGTTTCATTTCAATAGTATAGTTTTATTTTATTTTTAAGCATAATGGTTGATGGCAATAGGCTCGCCCCCTATTACATTGGGGCTTACAACATAACTGGCGAAATGTGGGTGTACTATATGTTCACCTCTGCCTACCCCTTCGGGGAATACAGGTGTGATGTTATGTTATGTTATGTTATAAGCATAAACCAATAACATACACTGACTCAAATTAATACGAAAACGGCTTGTATGTACTTTGAAATAACTTTGTCATCAATACGATGCTCTTTACATAAATGTAATGTAGTAGCGTAATATTAAATAATGTGACATTCAAAATGATATTAATTGCGACCATAAAGGGTTTTATTTGTGGTGTGGTCACCACCTGAACTAAATTAATGATGTTCCATAATGTGAACGACGCAACAATCCGCATTATGCTATTGTAATATAAAACATTTAATAACTTGGATTAAGATCCCTTCATGGGGAAAGAGTTATTCGATTTATTAAATAGGACGTTTTTGATATTTTGGATAAGGTTGTATATGTATGTATTGTATAAGGTTGATGCTGGTAGAAGAAAGTGGGTGTGGCGTGCTGCGGTTGCATGCTTGGCTTCCCGCCACATGTCACACAGCGATAGGAGGAACAGAGTGGGTTTTAGTTGATTACAGTCAGTCATAACCCGCTTGCTCTTGCCACTTTCCCCGTAGAGGGTTGGTATCCATGAGGATTTAACACGTTGAAAAAATGGAAGAAGAGAGAAAAAAAGGAGAGGTCTGAACCCAACAGTAGGTATTCGGGATACTGATGATGATATACATACCTACTGATGAACGTATCTTCAATATATTATCATGCAGTAGACTAACCTGCTGAATTTTTTTATATTTCATGCAGGATTTTTAAAGACTAGCTTTTACCAGCGGCTGTGCCCGCGTTAATCCTAAAAAGTTGCCTATGTCCTTTCTCGGGTTTTAAACTTTCTAAATGCTACATTTCATCAAAATCTGTCCAGCGGTTTAGTCGTGAAGGTGTAACAGACAGACAGACTTAATTACTTTCACGTTTATAATATTAGTATGGATAGTATAGTATAGAAGTATGGATGACCTTTAATAAAAAAGGAATGACGGGTGAATAATGGCAACCAAAAAAAAAATTTGTGCACAATGTAAACAAAGTCGCGGGCATCACCAGTATTAAGTCAACGAGCGTCAAGCTGTTTCCATATCAATTAGTTGTAATGTAATAACGAACCTCGCCTGTAAATTACAAGTAAATTTCGTGTTTATTATAACCAAGCGTATTAGTTTAGTGAGCTATAATTATTATGTATGTGGTTTGTACGACCTACTTGGATTATAGTATAGCAACTAAACTGTTGGCCGGGGTTAGCGAGGATAACTCACGCAAAGCGATAAGAAACTTGTAGAGGAGAGCATCCATTCTTGTTCTTAGAACAAAGCTCAAGATAGTTATCTTACGTATACGCTTTGTCCACTTAATTAACTTCACAAATTGTCGTCCTTTTCATTGATAACAACACGACGACGTTTAAATCTTTAAAACTAATTTAGAGTTGGAGTCGACTTTTGTTTTAGAGTGACTCTGGACAAGTTTTATTAAGGCACCATCAACGATAAAATGATAAACAAGGGTTAAACAAGCTTTTAACTAACAGAATGTCTGCCGCTTCTTTGGTCAAGTAGTTGCATTGCCGAGACCTTCGGTTTGATTCCTAGCTATCGTCATTGTTCATACCTATTTTGGTAGCCTTAATTTTCCTCCTTGGTTTCCAGTCAATAGTTATTATTTGCCAAGAAACACACGGAATCATTACCACCATTACTTATTCAGGTCCATAAGCGTCCATTGCGGAATATAAGCCTTCTTAGAGGCGAATACAATTAACGGTCGTAAGAGAATTGAAATGAAAGGGATGTAATCTCTCGTGGCGAGAACGCATTGAAAGTAGAATTAAATTTATGAATAATTGAAAATGTAGGTTAGTAGTAAACAAGTTCGTTATCGATATTCCTAAGGGAAATAAAGCGGTGCTAGGTGTATAAATTAAATTACGTCTCGAAATAAATATTGATTGAGTCTTTTTACCGAAAATATTACTAAGGCATTTATCAACGATGAAAGCTTTCAAGTAAAATGTTTAATATTAAGGTATGTAACTAGCTACTTGGCAAAGGTTAGATACCTAACATTTAATGCCTACAAAGTATGTTAGCTAAATAAAACATGCTTAAACTATATTCGGGCTTTTTAGAAATGTTTTATAACTGTGAAAAATAAAATTAGTTAATTTACTGTACGGTACCATATAAATGTAAAAGCCTGCTTTCATAACCATTTACTGACAAAATGATAGGAGCTAGAATCGAAAATTATATAAAAACAAATACGAGCATCAAGGGATCCCACATAAAACATTAATTGCTTGTTCGGTTACAGCTGTTCTAACATTAATTTCGTTTCATTGTGAGTTAGAATCAATTCTCGCGCCTCGCGGCATACGCTAGTCATCGTAATCCATCACATACATTTATTAATTCTAATAATTAGACTGTTTTTCCTCCTGAATATATTTAAGCAATTGTGCAGTTATATAACAGCATGTGGCACAAAGAGTTCAGTGGTAGTATTATGTTAAAAGATTAGTCGCGCGGTGTCGGGGATGGCGGCGGCGCTGCGATGCTCCGCTCGGCCGCACTCTACAAACGTTTGCTCTCATACAACTCCCCACAACTGTTCACTCATTTGCATTTCGCAGTCTGTTAGGTAAGCCTTCGCCACAGAATTTGGTCTCTACTGCTACTTAAGTAGGTATAACACTAACACACAGACGTCTAAGTAGGCTGACGCTGCAGAGCGGCTTTCCCATCTTGCCTTATCTTAATATGTATATCTGGTACTCTTATAACTATTGTAGGGGATTTACATTATCTGAAGCTACGGGCGCTGTAAAGGTACTTGTAGACGGACTATAAGTAGAAGAAACATGAAAAATGTCTGTCAACCTGAAACCAAATATACAAAAGTACAGTAAAGAAAAGTACAAGATACTATTTTTGTTTTAATACCTTTTTAGCTCCATAAGAGGTCTTCAAATGGAAATTTGTTTTAATATTATAAAGTTAATAATAGCCAACGCAAAGAACCATTCACAAATATACCTATTTCTAAGATTAAATAGGATTTAGGTTGTCAAAAGTAAAAATAAAATCTCGTAATGTGAAATGTCTTCAACTCATCACTCTATCTATCTAAGACCAAAAATTGGACAAGAGAAGGTCTCCTGCCCAATCTTTGGTCTAGGTAAATTAAAAAAATGTAAGTTAATTATTTTTAATTAGACTTGGCTTTAAATTAAAATATTGTATAATCTAAATTGATAAAGGAAATTTGAAAAATGATGGACACGAGCGGGATTGGAACCCGCGACCTTCGCCGATCCGTGGCGCTGCTCTAACCAACTGAGCCACCGTGTCGCTGCTCGCATCCATCGAATTTCAAGTTCCCTTTTAGTATTTACGTCTTAAATACTAAAACGTGGTGACGTCGATGGATGCGAGCAGCGACACGGTGGCTCAGTTGGTTAGAGCAGCGCCACGGATCGGCGAAGGTCGCGGGTTCGAATCCCGCTCGTGTCCATCATTTTTCAAATTTCCTTTATCAATTTAGATTCAAGCTTAGCATGGGCAACATGCTAAAATGGCATCAAAAGTCATATTGTATAATATTGTGTTGTGATTGCAAACCTATTACATAATTATTATCATTGTGGTATTACTTTATTTATGTTTCTGGGTCGTTTGTCGTCGTCGATAAAACAAATAAAAATGTATTTCAATTATAACTAAATTTGACTAGGTACGCTATCTGTAATTAAAATTTAATCCTTTTCATTCAAGTGCTCGTAAAAGTAACTTTTTTTTTAAGAAAAACGAGGTCCCACCCCAGGAATATGTTCTGTATCGTGGGTGCATGTAACTCAATCGAGTCGTCTTGCACAATCTATAAAAAAATCCTAATTAAAAATGTTCAAAGATATGTCTTGATTTGGTACCTATTAGCCGCTTTCGATTAGAGGAATCTTCCTTTGTGTAAGTTATTTACTTGCACCCTAAATACACTATATAGGTATGTATCGTATCTCGTTTTCTTAATTAGTAATTTGTTGATTCATATAATTACCAAGTAATACTTACTACGATCACAAATCCGGCTGCCAAGCCATAGCAATTACGGCATTATCTATTCAGGGGCAATCGTTGGTAATTAGGTATAAGAATACCAAGTTAAGCTTTAGATATTACCGCCTACATTATAGGCTTGTAATGAAATAAAGATTTTGTTAGTACTGCAACATAATTGTAGTTTTGTTTTATAAGACGAAGATATTGTATTACATTTTAAATATAGGATGTACTAACTACTCCTTTGTCTAATTTTTTCTCAAAGTTTCCCTAATACAGGAATGATGAAGACGTCCTATTTTTTTGATAATAAAGTAATGATTAGACGAAATAAATTGATTGTTGTGGGTAGCTAATCTACATTTATGGTTCTAGGTACTGAGTACTGCATGTGGGAATTAAAAAAAATCCATGTATCGGACTATGTTATTCATTGGTTGTCTTTCTGGAGTGTATGTAAGTTTTAACTAGGCCTTAATAAGTTCGTAGAATTTTATGATCTATAATGATTCTTTTTAAATTATAACATTCACTAAATGACGTACGCCCAATTAATATAATACTAAGTGCGTGCTATTCAAACCATTACAATTATCTTTAAATCTTGATACTAAACAGTACACCCTGTCTAAGACCAACATCAATCGATTCAATTCCCTTGTGTATTTTATGTTAAAAGCCTAGAAATTAAGTGGCGAAAAACAAAAACAATTAAAACAATAACACGTACAAAAGACAAATAAACAAAAGAGCACCTCTTGAAGTTCCCTGCGAGGGTAAAAACACTTAGGGCAAGTTGAATTTTAAAAAGCCCGCCGTAAAACCTCTTTTGAGATCAGTACATTTAAAAGAGGTCGCGGGAACGGAAAGAAACAATATATTTAGCTCATTAATCAATGTCAAGACCCAACAATGACCGGATACCTTCTAAAGATTGATCTTGTGTCGTGCACAAAAATATGAAAAACAATGGACGCGATACATAACTAAGCTTAGGTTTAGTTAGTTCACGTGGCGAAGTGCTTGTTGGTTTATGAGTGATGTTCGTTTCAAAATAAGTTTTAATTTAATTAATTGAACTCAAAGCGTTCGATTAATAAATCAGTTCATTGATGTTGATTGATGGCATAATTTGTAATTGTTTATAGTACAACAACAAAACTAGCTTAACATATTTTTTGGTTTATGAACAATTTGGTACATGAAAAAGTGTTAAATATTCTTAGGTCCTGATTTATTTTGGAATCTCCTATAATAATTTTAAACCGACTGAGTTAACTTGTAAAGCTGCTTCTATTACTGACCGTACTATTTCATCAATACAAAGTAATATTCTTGACATAAAAAGTGTAGAATTATCATCGGATTTGGTTTTCTTGGTAAATTGCAATATGCGCAAGCCTTTTGCTATTTCCCAGCAACTCTACTAATATTAATAGGTAGTAGAACAGCAATGGCGATTAAAAGATAAATAAGTACCTATATGAAAGCTATTAGTGAAATGTACGTGCACAATGAATGACAATACTGAAATACTCGTCCATGTAAAAATTTTCACTCGACCATTTTATAACCGAATAAAAACAACGAATTTGTAAAAACGAACGATTTTCTGGCAACACAATAAAATACAGGCAGGCATAGCCATGCAAAACGTTAAAAGCCACGGTCGCTTCCCCATTCCTATTGTTTCAGACGAGACAGACGAAATTAAGGCACATCGTTTTATATTTTCGTTTTTAATTCACGCAGTTGAAAGCGAAGTTTAAAAAGCAGATAATAACCTTTACAGAGAATATAACGCCACGGTCAAAAGCTGTAAAATTTGCTTTTATTTCTGTTTTAATTGCATTCTTCTTTCACATCGCTTCCGTTGCGTATTTTTGCGCATTTCAGTTTCATAACGCGATTGGAATTTACACGTCTGGTATGTTCTTAAGAATTTATATATGAGAATTCGTATATATAGGTATGTCTTCTTATACTTAGAACTCGATATTTAAAAATATTAATATGGTAAGAATTTAGAGCAATTTGATTGTTGAGAAGAAAGATAAGATAGTGAAACGTGAAAATATTGTCCTGATATTTCTCAAAGTTAGGTAACATTTCGCGGAATTTAATTTAAAGTTCTATCGGTATATAAGACTGCTAGCCAAATACCATTTATTCGGTACAATAATTCTAAATGGTTTTTGTTAGCCTTGGGTAACAAACCTCATAACTCCTAAAAGATTAGTCAACTACTTTATTCCCTATACTTATAATGTTGGCAGTAATTAGTTGATAGATACATTTTCCTTAGCTGCAGATAAATATATAACAAAGTTTCTCCTGCTTATCTCGTCTTCAGAATCACAAATATTGACATAATTAATAATAACAGAGCACGTCCGCTCACTACTCGCGTTGAATTATAACTAAAGGAAATATCTACGTATGAGAATATCTCACATTCCTCTAGTTATTACCTTGTTTTATTGTTAATATAAGTTGGGAACATATTAACGAGTTAATAGTCTAATGATCATTAGGGTTACCTACTTAAAATACTTATGTTTAAGATAATTATTGAAGAAGTACACACCATAAAGTAGACCTCAATATGATTTCAGTTGAGCTAATTCATAATATATTATGTATCTTCAATGACATAGCTTGTAGTTAGTGTTCTGTTAATAGCAAACTAATCTGTAGCATGTGGGTTCAGTCTATTCATTCGTACCTAATTTCATTAATTAAAAACGCAAATGAGGTAGGGTAGTCAAACACCAAAATTATGCGGTTATATTTCAAAATAAACAGTATTTCTACTGACTACTTTTAAATCATTTTGACATTAAAAGCTAAATAAAATACTAAATAATATTAGTTAAATATAGGTTACTTTTTACGTGGTGCCTATCCTAAATGTAATATATAATAATATAAATAATTTATATATTAATAATAATTTAATAATATAAATAATAATTTTTAATATAAATAATTTATATTAAAAAGATTTAAATCGTCTTTAGATAAAGTTTGATTTGTTAATTGCGAAGAGTGGGTGTGCATCAGTGTACCTTCCCTTTGTGGAGTACAGCCGCGTTCATTTACATACATGAATGATGAATCTAGAAACCTATTTATAGGTTAAAAGAAAAAAGATTGAATAAAAGTTTTTATGGTATATCGTTCTATTTTTGATCAAAGTCTCGTGTCAAACTCGAAGCCTTTCCAAATATACCACGACTATTTTGGTACACAATACAGTACTTGGTACGCCTACGTACCGGTACCGGCAGATACGGTTCTTATGACTTCTTAAACTTTATTTAAGTTAGTTTGTTATTTATATGGATACCAAAATAAAATTAGAATAAAGGTTAAAATAATTATGAAGAAAAAATGTCATTTGGTTATTGCGCGTATAATCGGGTTTCTGTTAAGTTAAAAAGCTTCAAATAAGATCTAGGATAGTTGAACTCGCGTGAATGTAAACTAAACGTCGACTCAAAAGGCGAAATATCATCAAAGCGAGACTTCGAGGGGAAGACATGGCTCTATAAGCGATAGGCAAAAAAAAGTATCTCGGTTTTGTGTAACGACTTTCGATTTACTGAATACGAGTGCTCTCGTGAAGGGTTGGAGGGGAGGTATCACTCCACATCGAGTCAAGTACATTCGTCTGCCAAATAAGGCGTAACTTACTCTACGCCGCGAATTTATATCGTCTACGAAACGAAAATACGTTTCCGTATTTATTTCGGCGAAATTACAATTTCACAGTCAGCTGCCCTTTGGTTTGAATAACCATCAATTATTTAATAAAAGGATAAATGTAAACAAATATTTGACGGATCAGATATTATATTCAAACGTGTTATGGCTATTGGCTAATTATGAAGCAGGTGTAAATAACGATAATGATGATAATGCGCTTATTTTGAAGTTAGTATACCTACACTGTTAATTACTTTGTTTTGTTTATTAATTAAGTACCTACCTACAATAACTTCAAAGGATGTATAGCTCAATATTTGTAGCCTTGCTCCACTCTAATCCTGTTTTAATGTAAGGAGTCCATTGAAATCGATACGAACTTTGACTGGTTATGTAATTGCTTGCATACGTATTACATATTAATTATGACGCTGTAATAAGATTAGCTAGTCAGCAATTTGGTAGTGAGATTAACTACCCAGAGCGCGCCGGTCGATCAATCGAGTATCATCGCTCGACGAGCTATTTTAATGCACCCCGCATCAAATAGCCCCCTCGTCCATAGGCTATTCTAATGCACCCCATGTGGGTGCGACAAAGCACGCATTTATTCACATAATCTAAATTTGCGAGGCCCTTTTTCTAGAATTATATTTAAAGACACATGCCTCGAGTGCTTACACCCACTTAAACAATTGTCAAGTAGCGGAAAACTGATGCCTGCTACGCCGCCGTTAGTGAGTTAAACCTTTTTACGGAGGAAATTACAGTTACATTTATATTAAATTGAAAGTCCTGGTTAAATGGAATGTTTTACGTAAATCATGTTCATATTTTTAGAGCTCATATCTAGATTATTTTTCAACCACTAGCTCTCTGACTAAACTGCGTAAATCATGATAGGATCGTGGCTCGTTGAACTAATTTGGAAACCATTTTATCAAACTATCCATCATATTTATCAAATGAAAAGGAATAAAATAGGATTTAAGTTTACCAAAATGGACACTAAATTCTAAAATTTCTTAAGATATACATATATAAGTGCAAAAAATTATTAAAATGCGCGTCATATGAATCAAATAAAAAAATACGGGAAAGTTTTTCACAAAGAATTTCGTACACTCGTTTTATATTTCATCACTTTTTAAATAACTGCCTTGTCCTTATTGAAATGCAATAAACATGAAGCGTCCTAAATTTGCATATTTAAGCTCGAATTTCTCAAAGTTCCCTTTAATGTCAATTTAATATAAAATTTATTTCAAGTTCTGTGACGAATAGAAAAAGAGATAACGAGACACCGCCGCCTCTTTCGATGATCACCGCCACGAATTATGTGTTCCGAGTCCTGAATATTAAATGAAGGCGGCAAAAGTAGCGCGAGTCTCCGTGAACTTACCCAAAATTACGGTTATCGAGCCAATCGGTTTCTTGACACAGTTTGCGCTAAATGTACCTACCGAACTCTCTTGAGACAAATTTTATTAAAGCTATCCTAAAAAGTAATTCACTTTTTCAATAAGGTGAGAGAATGTGATTTATAAATGGCTTAAACGATAGGCGTTTGAGTGAATGTTTAATAATGGTATAAATGATTGTTACCTTGTTAATTTTATTGCAATTTATTTACAAAACAATAAAGTGCCAGTATGGATTCTCATATCGACTTCATATAATTACACGTCACGCCTATTTAACAGTGAGGTAGACAGATACTATGAATTTCTTTAATTTGCTACGCTACTGAAATAGATAAGCGTGCCATTAATTATTATTTTAAATTTATTCAATATTTTTTAAGACACGTTATATTTATTTTAATTTTAAACAACCTCAACTTATCTTTGTAGATCTACTTTTTACGTCTCCTCGTTTGGTGTTGGCAGTAAAAAAGTAGCATTGAAGGACACGAGACAGCTATACAACCCAACAAAAGCAATGATTTATATGTAAAAGGCGAAACCCAATAACAGGGTAAACTAGTTTTGCCTAAACCAAGCCATTGAGCGTAAAACGATTGCTCTACAAAATATACCAGGCATAGGGTTAAGTTACATCGGCTAAAATACACACGCGCGCCGAGCGAGCAATGCAAGCATGTCGCGGCTGGGACTGGCCAGCGCTCCTCTTTTTCAATTAATCTATTGTCGCACTTTAGTTTGGTTTTAGTTTGACATATAAATTGATTTATATACTAGGCTTATATATATATAGCAAAGCTAAATTTTAGCGTAGATATATGTAGGTATGTCATCGCAACTTTTGCCACAAAGGTTTACGCAGAAAGCTCACTCGGCTGTTGCATTCGGTTGCTGATAGTTCGCTTAAAACAGCTGTTTAAAACCTTAGTATATATTATCTAAACGGGACTAGCCCTATGGTATATAGTGCGACTAATTGAAATGGAATAAAAATAGGTATACCTAAACTAGATTTCATTTCCTCAGTGGAACTAAAAGGTTCCTAACAAAAAAAACTGCTCTAGCTGAGCTGTTGCGTTTTTTAACGTAGTGCGTAGCGTAGAGGTATGGTATGTATTTACATGTCGGATGTTATATTTTTCGATTTGTAATAGTTTTCCTAACATTAGGCATACAATACAAATATATTGCGATAATATATTTTTAACAGTAAATCATCATTGAATGTCTATCAGCAACATTTTCGGTTGCCTTACGTAATTCTGATTAAATATTTTAAACCTCTTTTTCTCAGTATTGGGATAACGGATACAACCTCAGAGTTTCCGAAACCCATCTGTGAAAACCCTATTCCAGCCTCTGGGGGCTTTGCATTGAATCAGTGTTGATAAGCATCTTGTACCTACCTTATTTAGATACCTGTTACTTTTCAGTTACTCTTTTTTATCTGATTTCGATACGGTTTGTGTTACATCGCAGGGTTCCATCGTATAACGTAGGTATTATGTAGGCATGTGTGTGTCTATGGAACCGTTTTGGTTGCCAACGTGACTGCGGAGTCCTTAGGTTCTATTACCAGTGGTGGATTGTAGTCTATAAGTTCTATTCAAGTTTGTCTTCTTGGAAATTCTAAGCAGTAGCCCGAAGTTTGCGATTCTGCTCGGTAAATGGCATGGTACATGAGACCTATCACTGGATTAATGTGAATAATAATGGACAACTCAATTAGTAACTAAACTACTTCTTTTATTCATTTGTCATTTAGCAAAATAGCATCGCCGTACTAAGTTATCTATGAAATATGAATTCGTATTGTATCGTGAAGTGTGTGTCTAAAAATGGTATTGAAATGAAGCCTAAAACGAAAATAATTTAGGATGGTCAAATACATATTTCAAACTAATCCTATTTTATGTATACTGCTATATATGGTATATATTAGGGTAGGGTTACAAGTAAAGAGCCTCCACTAGTGACAGTTAGGTATAGCTACTAGTGCGGTATAAGTCTCGCTACCATCCTTGTTGACTGCGCAATCTACAACACGGCATGACCTGTTCCTATGTGTCATTTGGGTTCAGCAAATTTGTTGGTAAGTATACTCTTTGTAGTAATATTATTGT
This sequence comes from Abrostola tripartita, assembly GCA_905340225.1. Lineage (NCBI taxonomy): Eukaryota > Metazoa > Arthropoda > Insecta > Lepidoptera > Noctuidae > Abrostola > Abrostola tripartita. The sequence goes on from HG996494.1 coordinate 8,696,545, forward strand.
CATTACTACAAAGAGTATACTTACCAACAGTTTTTATAAGATATAGCGCATTTGCGTAAGCTAGTTCTAAAACTTGCATAACTCTCTTCTGGAGTCGTCATAATAATTTCTAGAAGCTAAGTTATTGTTGGTTTAATTCATTTATTTTGCAAGATTAGTTGCGGGTGACGTTTCTACCCATTTACAACATTTTGTAAATCGCTCGACAGTTATGAATTATTCCATAAGCTGCACGTCTCACATGGAATGTTTGGATTAAACGTACATAGTTTATTTTCAGTCGAGCTACGAAGTTTTAAAGTTTAGGATTGAAATTGATTTCCTTTCGAATGCAGGGCGTAGACATAATAAACGATCTAAGTCAGACTGACTCAACTGATTTAAAATGTAAGGATAAAGTTGTGATTTGAGTATAAACATTGATTTAGTTTAAATCAAGCACAATTTTTAGTGATTTTATAATAACTAAAAGAGTACTTAGCATATTTAAAAAATCGCTACGTTGTGTATTTGGTCTACGAGTCCGCTAAGACATTTTGAAACACACTATTAAATATAATTTAAAATCAGTGTTGTGGTAGTCATCAAAATATATACATTTCTAGGAAAAAACGTGTATATACCTTTTACATCTATTTTCTATTCTATTTTACATCATTATTATAGCATAAAGAATGCGCATGACCTTAATTTGAGGGCAATAAATGGTTTTGTTTTTTAATGTTCACCACAACATTTTACCGAACGGTGCTTCTAACAAGATATTTCTCCATTATGTGCTTTGTAGAAAAGACAAGGACGAAAGCCTGTTGCCACAAGATAATAAACATACTGCAGGTTCTATTCACGTACTTTCACTGATAACCATACAAGTATTTCTTTTACCTTTTCATTATTTTTTGGAGCTTAGATGTAATCTGCCTGTTAAAAGAAAAAGCAGTAATATTGTTATAAATAACAGACTATTAATAAACTAGAGTGATGGTAAATATTTGTACTTATTACAAACATAATAGTATGTTATCGTCTCCCTTTATTCCCGAAATAGAACCAAACGGAAGCAAGAAGATCAAATGTCAAATCATTATGTCAGATCATTACCTATAAAAATACATTTTGTAAAAAATGTGCTTTTCTATTTAGAAAGTTATTTTCTATATTTGGTCTCGTAGCATATGGGCTTCAAAAGCCTCTGACATTGTCTGCGACAACAGTCGTATTTCTTCCTTTATAATAAAGAATCGCACTAGCAAGACAGTTTTTACTTTTTAGAACTGTTTGTGACGCGCTCGCATAGGTATTGCTCGCTCGTATGCTTCTGTACCCGCCCGTAATTTTCCAGTGCTGAACAAACGTACTACGAACTGGTCGTAGCAGCTAGAGCATGTTTAGTTTAACCATAAGTCACCATTATGACAACATTATGACAACCCCCCCCCCTCCTTCTAAGGGGGAGGCTTTTGTTCAACAGTGGACGTCATCCGGCGGATGATGATGATGATTATGATGAATACGGCTAAAATCATATAGATATTTATTAAAATTACGATTATTTAATAGTAACAGAAAATCGGATGAATAAAATAGCGGTCTAACGGTTTTATTACACATAAAGGTTTTAGTTTTAAGGTTTCTCTGTAACCTGTGTTTCTTGGTGTGCAATAAAGAGTATCTATCTATCTATCTAAAGGTATAGAATTTAAAAAATCAATTGTAAGATAATTATATTTTTTAGAAATTGAATTAAAACTTTCGAACATGATGTTTAGTGTTCGTAAAGGATATTGTAAAATCATCTTTGTGTCTGTGAAATACAATAACATAAAAAGAACTATTATTTTGCATGTTGCCTTCTATATTACCTCTAAAATAATTACAGTCAATCAAACAAACCAACCAAAAAATCATTAATTTTGAACTACTTCCTTTATTTTAATATTTTTTATTTATTTATTGTACACAATATTTTCCATTATTATCATACACATTGGTTTAACAGACTAAAAAATAAAAATTACCATTGTCCATCACTGAGAAGAGTGGTTTCAAAGGCGTTGAATCTGGTGTGGCCTCAATGGATCGCAATAAGCTTGCCATTACAAAATTGCTTTAATTTCATTTGCAATTTTTTCACGTTGTATGCCATTTTATAACTTGAAAAAATTGTTTATTTTAAGTGCAAATTAGCGTATAGGTTCTGTATAGGATATAGGTATAGGTTTTAAAAAAGTTTCCCAAATGATGTAACATAATATGTCGAACAAGCCTCACATTAAACCTCAAAAAGTAGCTGTAGTTGACTCTTTGTTTACTCCAGCAGTGAAACTATAATAGAAACAAATGTGGCGTTTTTATACGACCTTTTTAGAATTCCATAGTTAATACGAAACCTTACCGATAAATCTGGATTAAGTAAGCGTTTTAAAACTTTAAAACAGTTCAAAAAATATTGCTACTCTATAAATGCTTAAATACAAGGTTTTGTTCACTAAAATATTTGTAGATAGAGTCACTAACTCACTACATGTTAATATAATTCATATCCATCAAACATCGTATCGTATCTATGACCACTATGGTGTTGAATCAGTCAATTAAAGTCGTAGCAAACAAAACGATAACCGTAACGGAGCTTGTTATAGCACTCAATGTGCTCCTTTTTCGAATTAGTTGGCTATAGTTAGTTGGATAGCGATTGGCTGCATGTATGTCAAATAGTTAAAACTCAATATGTCAGCCATTGAACGATTTTTTAGTTTTAAAAGTCAATTTTATAACCATTTCGTTTTAGTTTTTATTTAGATTCAATTTAGTTGGCCAGTTCGTGAGAGTTTTCACAATGGTTATAAAAGTTTAACTTTGGTAATAGTGTGCCTTTAGTTTAGATATTGACTACATCAAAAAGCCGTAGAAATAAAGTACACTTAGAAAAACCGTTTATTAAGCATATGAAAACTGACGAAATAAATAAGTTCTATGATAAAATAAAGGATATTATTGAACGTTTTTACGGTTTTTTTTACAAACATATCTTTTTGTCTTTACAACGCAAACGCTACATCTACGGGTCTACGCGACTACAAGTTATTGTCTTAAAGTGCCACATCTGTCTAACAATACCTAAATATAAAATGTTATTAATTCATTCTTTATATCATACTATGGTAATTCATCTAGAAGCAATTTTCAGACTTCATCATATTCCCAAGTATTTTAACTTAACATCCTTATCATATTTTATACTTGACAAGTTGAATATTGTATTGTTGTCGTAGCGACAAAGTAATCCGTAGTAAACACAGGATTGGGGACCTAGAGTCCGGGATTATGAGCCTATGAGGCCGGCTAGTCGAGGCCAGCCCGTCAGATAACGGGGAACGGTTCTAATGTGATATTAGCGAGTTAACCCCACGCCGGCGCGCACTAAAGCAATATGTGATAATCATTACATGGGCTCCATCCGTCCCCTCGAACATGGTTAAGTGATAGATAATGAACTAATATGGTGTACTAGCACTCCTTGTTTGTAGACACTAGTGATTGCACTTTGATGGTCTTGTTTTTAGATTAGTGATATTTAATGATACAGTGACGTCAACTAGTGATCAAGAGTGATATTTGTTTTATGCGGAAGTGATTTTGATTAATTTACTATTGGCAGAATTTAATCCTATTCAAGTATAAAACTGGTGTTACATTGGAGTTATAACAATGTTTCAGATTGTTCACATTCATAAATGTTCAAATTTAGAATAATATTCTAATATTCTAAGCCAAATTTTTATTTAGGATTGTAAGTTCGAGTTCTTCTTGAGGAATTTTTAAAATCTTTATTTAATTATTTACTCAGGGTCACCGACATACACAACAACTGATAACCGCTGGGGAAGAAAGGTTCTCAAGTGGCGACCACGAACCGGAAGACGCAGCGTTGGCAGGCCTCCCACCAGGTGGACCGACGATATCGTCAGAGTTGCGGGCAACCGGTGGATGCAAACGGCAAGTTGTCGTTCATTATGGCGTTCTAAGGGGGAGGCCTTTGTCCAGCAGTGGACGTCTTCCGGCTGATGATGATGATGATGATGGTTTGATCAAACATGATCGTGCTACCTTCATTTGCCTAACAATATACACCTACTTTCTAAGTTTATCAGCTTCGAAATACATGCGACATAATTATGTACTGTTTAGAATTTTGCATTTGTGCTCTGTGGTATCCGGCCTAGAATTGACCACCGCCTTTCTTCCCGTGGGTGTCGTAAGAGGCGACTAAGGGAAAATCCAGAAGATGGGCAGCAGCATCTTCTGTAACTTCACCACCAACACTGCGATCCCCAAGTCGCTTGCCACTTTTGGCTGATGATGATGATGACTACAAATCATATAAATGTAAAGACAAAAAAATATCTACGTACCTACTGTACCTGTACCGCACTGTGAAATATTCTTTTAGGGCGTCAAAAACAACAAAGCATCTCAGATTATAAGTAGGTACATACCTACTTATGCAAGGTATCTCAGTTTGTTATCAACATACAGGTATGACAGCCTATAAGCTGCGGGACGCGGGTACATTACACAACATTACATAATCCCTTATGCGTGAGTCTAGGTACTCAGCGGGACATTTTTCTTGTGGAATATTTAGGCCTCTCTTATCCAGAATCCACGACGTGTTTAGTAATAACGCTCTCATAAAGAGTTCGTTGAGTCGTTTGACCTAACTTTGAGTACCAGTCTTACCTTGAGGTATGTACTTACCAAGATACGTATCTTTTGTAAAGTAAACATAACAAGAAGTGAGTAAAGAAAATACCTCAAGTGGGGTATCAGTAAAAATAAGGTTTATTTATTTTTCTTACATAAGCCTTTTATGTATCTTTATACTTTTCAGCGCTTTGTAACCTTGTAACGTTTAATACTGATCAGTAGGTAATTCTTATAAGTAAATAGACCACGTATATATACATATTGCCGATCCATTCGAAACAGTCGATTCTGATAAAAAGTCACAATAATAGTAGTCCAAATTAGAAATGTTTAGAATACATTCCCACAAACAGTACTATCGCATAGAGGCCTTAAAACTTGTAGATGCATCTGTCGTTCATTTATACTTGCCAGCTCCAACTTAATAAACATGTATGAATGTGTCATGTCACAAAAAAGGTCGAACTAACAGCCGTCGATTATAGTAAACCCTATTATTCGACAACATCTGCGTAAATTGAAAGCCGACCTTATAGTAGACGGGCACAGATAATGACCTGGATGTTACACATTTCTACCTTTACGACGTGGCCTTTCAATTCTAACATGAGGTTGAGAAATAGGTATATGTATATAGGTAGGTACTAATAGATACATAATGGAAATATGTAAATAAAAACAAACAAAAAAGTCTCTTAATATTATTCTCATCTTAAAAAACGCACATAGATTCATTTATTTGGTCCTTACTCATCATTTTGTGGCATTTTAATTAAAAACAATCCCTATAGACAATATTTCTTGTTTGTTAGAAATCTGCGATGTAAATAAATCTGTCCTCCACCTAAATAATAAATAACAGCGGTCTCATTCGAATTTTTACTACGGAATCTCGATAGCTATTTCGTTTTCTCAGCAAAAGAAATATGTTTATGGGCCTGTTTATGCGATGGCAAGACCTTTGTTTACGTCAACGTTACGGCTACGTCGTGTTACTCAACCCCGTGCCGAGCCTGTATGAAATACAATATTGAACAAGAACCTAATATCTATATACATTTGTTACTTTTATCAAGGTCTTCTACAAACAAATAACAGGGTTGATACATCAATTTCCTTTTTACACTTTTATTGCTGCTAGCGTCGCCGGTAAAGAATGGAGATTCGATTTCGTTTTTGCGAGAGGGTGCAGCGGTGCATCGCAATATCACTGGATGTCATCAGGCTTGGATAGGAGATAGATTGAGGGTCGCCCCTACTGTTGACTCTATCAATCAGATCAATCGGCGAAGGACAACAGTTATCACAAACTGTGAGGAAAGGGCGCCCCTTCGCGCGAATAAATCAATAGAAACGGATCGGGTACCGAGATTGTTCGCATTCGTTTCTCCTACTTATGTCATTTAATATAATAATACTCATGCAAAAGTTTTGATTATGAGAATGTTTATTATGTTATTTCATGAAATATAAGTTCAGAATATGTAATTGGGTACACTTTACCTTAACTAAATTACTACACCTACCTACTATTTTACATTCCTGGAAACTTTTGGGTAAATCCGCTTATGTTTTGAACTTCTGAAATATAATTATTATGAAATACATCTTCACATTTGAATAGTTGAGGTAAGTAGTTTCCGGGTTTCTCTTTAATTAAAACTAGGACTGTGAAGGCTTTTATATCATTATCCGAAATACGACTTTTTATGTCGTTCTCATTTCACTTTACAGATTCTCCACTTCACAGTTACGGCAAAACATGTCACTTCGATCCGACAGTGAAAAACAACCCGCACGTCATTTGTCAACGTCAGCTACTCAACGCGGGGCAAAACATAATTTCATAAAGACATCCTTGTTACGCTGCGCCGAGCCACTTTTTACAGTATTACCATCATCGAATTTCTTATTTGATAAATTCCACCTGAGGTGACACAAATAATATCACGTAACAGAACAGCGGAATACCTGTTCTTTGTGATGGAGTTTAAGTAGGGCGTGGTGATTAGTTTACGTTGGAAGGACATTGTGTTGAGAACCAGGTAATTTGAGATTCCTTTGATTTTATCGTCACCCTTGATGATCAAACTTTGAGTCCGCGAGAAGCGCCAGTTTAAGCAGTAAACAAAATGAAGAACATTTTGACAGATAATAATTAATCAATATACACAAGTGATATTGATATGACTCTAAGACAAAAAGTACCTTCCCCCAGTCACTTCTTAACTACATAATTAAGAACCTATATTTATAACCAAACCCTATAACATTATGAATTAAGTATATAAGGTAAAACCAACCTTATCTGATAACAGTCGTGCCTGTTGGTATCATATCTACAGTATGAGTTTATTAAGATCATGCTTTTCCATTTTCAGTGTATTTGTGTTTCATTTCGCTTCCTCCGTTACGTTATAAAAACAGAATACAAAATCAATCATACATTGCGTGTGAGCGTATCATAGTTTCTCCTGAATGGTTGCGACGCGACGTAACTGTTTATAAATGATAAGCGTATCTTATGATAAATGAGTCAAGGGGTGTTCTAAGCAGTAATTCCCAGTGATCGTAGTACAACGTGCGTTGATTAAGTTACGTCAATCTCAGAGCTCGAGTACGTCAAATTGTTTAACAAAACAATAAAATAGATAGAAAGGAAAATCGGGAGCCCCGTACGAAATAGTTGGTTTTGAATGTAACACAAAGGAAACTGATAAATAATTCAAATGCTGCAATGCGGTCCTCAAGGAATTGACAAGGAATGTAGTCGTGTATAGTGGCTCTGAGGAACCGTGAGGCGTAATAGTGCACTGGAGGCGTACACCTACTTGACGACTTCAATCGAATCAGCATTGTCAAGATATTCGTACCTGATTAACCCGCCTCAATATTAAATAGATTGGTGTATAACATTAAGTCCTTGTATATATTTAAACACTACATGCATAATTTAAACACTACTCTGTGTCCGTCCGCGTGCTCTTAGAATAATAATCCCATTCAAGTCATTGTTAAGAAGTGCTCTTTATTTTCTGTGCACAGTACGGTAATAAATTCTATAATTTATTGATTTTAGGTAAAGATTATAAAAAATATAAATTGCAATTTAATATTAAAATCCTGAAATCTTAATATAAACTACCTAACTTACGTCTTGTACAAACAAGCACAAACGAAATTATTTAAAATCAAGGTTGAATAAAATATTTGAATATTATCTGTTGATACTTCAAAAAGTTCAATCATAACTTATCATACCGTTTTTTGTTTACGTTTCATCTGTTTTACATTATCTTAAGGCGGACAAGAAAAAAAAGCATTGTAGCAATCTAAAGCCAATGTTTTCGAATAAACGGCAATAAGTGTTACGCAACTCATGGGTGTGTAACAATAGCAGCAGTAGGTACACTTATGCCTTCCCCCTCCGATGAAACAGGCGTGATGTTATACATAGTAAAATAATTGTTCACCCTGGTTTTACACAGTCACGGTATTATGTGAAACCTTAACATCCGAGCAGAGAGAACTTTTCGACAAATTTGAGCGGTTGAAGCTAACAAAAAGTTAAGTAATTAACGTTTCAGCGGTTTGAAACTTCCTTGAATCCATGCGTGAACTGAATAGAACGGGAACAAAAGAATACACCATTTGAATATTATAATATTCTAACAATTTTGTACGTAACTATTATTAACGAACTCAAAGTTGACGATGATATACAAGAAGCATAGACACCGAAACGTAGAGAGTATTAAAATAAGTCATGTGATACTCTACGAGCAAGTGTAGCAATGAATCCATTAATTATGAAATTCAATTTGACCGCTCAGTTCATATTGCTGACAGATAATACAAAGCGAGCCATATTACACGATATTAGTAACATCATAATTAGTGATGATTGGTGTTCAGCTCTCCATCATAGGTACATAAAACATTTATCAGGAGATATTTTAAGCGTTATTACGTAAGCCATCTTGAAACGCTCGCAGCATTCGTAAACACCTCAAAGCTACCGATTAATGAAGGAACCATCCGAAAAATTTCTATCCCAAGTATCCCTATCACGTAACGAAATATCTATAATTTGATGGAAGGAATTTCATTAATACGCACTAAGTTCGTAATCTTCGCAAGAGAAAATAACTGGACTATCCGCATTAATTGAATATGGATAAAATTCTCATTAATATATTGATTATAATTAAGTTACCAAAAGACTACATCGTCATTGAATATTTAAGCAGGGGCCGCGGGTAATCAGTATTCTGTTCAGATGCTGTTAGTTTGGTTAGGCCGCTCTCAAGAGTCTCAAAGGCGATTCCCTAAACAGATTACCTAACCACATTTATATCTATGGCGTAACACAAATATTAGCATAATTAGTTCGACTCACGCTCTTTATATATATGTACGTGCCTTGTCTAATCAGTTGTGTGTGTGCGTGTGTACTTAGGATAATCATGAACAATGTTTTTGACGAATCCGCAACGACTATGTAAGGACTATTTCAAGCAGAATATTTATTTTGCTCAAAACTACTCTCCTAAAAAAATCGTGATTTAAAAAATGTAGGTTCATTTAATGAGTAAGAATGCTTTGCCATGCGTAGTGGTAACGGTTATAAGGCGGTTTTTCCTGATTGGTCCTATATACTACACTAACAATTAACTTGGATGACACCTTTAAACGAGATAGGGTCACATTCTATCAGCAATAACGATTCGATATCCAAGCCGGATAGCGGCAAGTAAAGGATATATTGATCCCTAAAATGAAAGTTACTCAGAACTACGTAGGTAGTTTTTTTGTAGTCCGTAGATCGGTACTGAGGCACATCTGTTTAATTTGCCCAGTATTGGCACAAAATGTGTCGGTCCTGGGCCATTCTTGATGATTCTGTTTGAAAGAGAGGTGCGGAGGATAAGATCTGTGTACTACGCTTTGATCATCGTACCGTTGGATTTTTTCCTTATCTTCCACAGACAATGACGTTCAACCAATATTCAGGGGTTCAAAATTCAAATTCAAATATTTCTTTCCATAGTGAAGCTGAGGTATGTATTAGTTTATTCGTTTCGTAATCAAAAACACCCAAATGATGAAATACCGGTGAAACCCTGTTTACGCAAAAGTTTGTGAAACACTTTTGTAACCTACGCAATCAGTTCAAATTCATTTATGCTTAAAATAAATGATTGAAAAGTCAAAAGAGATAGACCGGGCATTATAATGCCCGAGTATGGCATGATTTTAAATGGTTTAAAAACCTATTAAAGCTTTAAGTCGACGGCTTTAAATCAAGTCATGCATTTGGCCTCGGAATACAAGTTACAACTAATAAAAGTTACAGAACTTTTAAATAGATTCGTGGATTGGACATTCATCCTCCATGTTTTGATGCTTGTTTTCTGCTTTTAGCAAACTCTAATTAGATATCTAACTTACTGTCAGACTTTTGAAATAGGGAGAAAGTTTCAAATACTGAATTAGAATTTCTTATTATCTTATCATAATTTGAAATCTCTTTTTTATGCGAAGTTAAAATGCGGGACCCATCGTGACTTTCAAATAAACTGTTTACTATATTTGATGAGTTACTGAAGTGTGAACGATAGGGATTAAACTCCAGTTTTCCAGCATTACCAGAACTAAACAAAGAAGGCGACGATTCATTTGATACGGGAATCTGGCTTAAGTCGGATCAGTACGGACTTATGTGGTAACCCTTAACTACAACCAACGTTTAAAAGTAACGCGACTAATGCGCTTGGTTGTATATATTTAAAGCAGAAAGTAACGTTTTGCCATCGACACTAATTTTCGAAATAAAAAGATTTTTTTTGTAAAAAAAATTAAAAGGTCATTATAAATAAAGCATGATATTTTGATCAAGTAATCACCTTATATCGTTTCAGTTATCGTTAAAGCTGGAAAGCAAATATCAATGTTACAATAGGTAACTTTGATAAAGGTAAATTTTGAGCCTGTTCTGCACCCGTATCTATTAAATAAGGGCACCTTATAATGAGGCCCGGTTTCGGCTTAGGCCCCGGATTTGCGTTTGACATTTTAAGATACTGGCTGGCAATGAGAAGGAGCTCGAACCGGAGTTGATTCTCCAAAATATTCAATCACGGTCGCTATTTTATTGCTTATTTACATTTTTACCTACGAGGTATATTATTTAGGTTTGATTTATTATTATTAACTATGGAATTTAAATATTATAATACAACTAAAAAAAATAATATTCTCCAACAATATAATTCTCCACCGCTGTCAACAAGCCGGAAGAAGTCCACTATTGATCAAAGACCTCCCCCTTAGTAGGGGGGAGGGTTGCCATAATCCCCACGCTTGGCAAGCGGCTTGGGGATCGCAGTACTGGTGGTCAAGAAGACGCTGCTGTCCATATACTGGACTTTCCCTCAGTCACCTCTTACGACACTCACGGGAGGAGAGGGGGTGATCAATTCTAGGCCGGATACCACACGGCACTGTCAACAAGTATCGTTTCAATCATCTTGCAAGTGATCTGTTTGAATAACAGATAATTTTAAATTGATAAAGGAAATTTGAAAAATGATGGACACGAGCGGGATTCGAACCCGCGACCTTCGCCGATCCGTGGCGCTGCTCTAACCAACTGAGCCACCGTGTCGCTGCTCGCATCCATCGAATTTCAAGTTCCCTTTTAGTATTTACGTCTTAAGGGTGACGTCAGGTATTATCTGTTGGAATCTATGATTACCAACTCAGTGTTATACCTTTACAGCTATAAATCACTGAAACGATAATACCAACCCAAATTTATATGACTTTTGGTGCCATTTTAGCATGTTGCCCATGCTAAGCTTGAATCTAAATTGATAAAGGAAATTTGAAAAATGATGGACACGAGCGGGATTCGATCCCGCGACCTTCGCCGATCCGTGGCGCTGCTCTAACCAACTGAGCTTCCGTGTCGCTGCTCGCATCCATCGAATTTCAGGTATTATAATACCTGACGTCACCCTTAAGACGTAAAAATAAATTTGGGTTGGTATTATCGTTTCAGTGATTTATAGCTGTAAAGGTATAACACTGAGTTGGTAATCATAGATTCCAACAGATAATACCTGACGTCACCCTTAAGACGTAAATACTAAAAGGGAACTTGAAATTCGATGGATGCGAGCAGCGACACGGTGGCTCAGTTGGTTAGAGCAGCGCCACGGATCGGCGAAGGTCGCGGGTTCGAATCCCGCTCGTGTCCATCATTTTTCAAATTTCCTTTATCAATTTAGATTCAAGCTTAGCATGGGCAACATGCTAAAATGGCACCAAAAGTCAACAGATAATTTTGTTCACTCAAAAGACGAAGCTTTAGCCAGAACTTCGAAGCACACAATATATGATTAATTTTTGTGAACTCATTTTTTGTTTTAGTTAATGTCAAGTGAAGTTGAGCAACGCTTAATACTTGGGTTTTGCGTAAATCCAGTTATAAAAAAGTCTGCCGCAAATTATTTTACCGAAAAGTGAATACTGTTATGACTTGAATAAAAAAGTTGGTCCCTAGTGACCATGCCTAACTAAGTTAGGTCAGTCCTAGTAGGAATACGAACTGACTCGACTGTTATTATGTCAAAGCTTGCCTTTTAAGTCAGACAGCCACTGTAAACTTTCTATGATGTCATCCCCAAGTTATCAAATTCTGATGGTCACTTTAGATAGTCATTAGATAGCTTATTTCAAGATAATGATATTTAACCGACACGAAACTAACACTGCGATTCGCGTTGTTAGAAAGTTAAGCTCATTATACACTATGGAGGTAATTATCAAATGGTCTGTCAAATAGTAAATAGTTGAAGCGAACGGTTGGCATAGTAAATGCTCATTGGGCGCTGTATTCACAGCATAACAGTGCATAACGTGGTCAACGATGCGCGTCGGTGCATCGCGATAGGAGCGCAACATGCTATGCTAATGAACCGTTGACTCGGATAAAACCTAATTTATGAACGTTGGCTGCGCGATCATGCTATTACTGTACACAGGTGCAGCGTTACATTATTTGTTGTTGCAAAAGAAGATGAAAAATTACCTATACCTATTACGCAAAAACGAATTTCATAAATGTGATATAGTATAGATAGATTCAGCATTTACTAGAGCGAAAATATAATTTGTCCAATCTGTTCTGATAGATTGACCACAGGCTAAAGGATCGGAGGAGAAAGACATCTTTACTTGATCTAGTACAACAAATTATCCCGATATTAATAAGATAATTCAAAATCTCTCGGTAATCTGTTTTTTGTAAAACGAGTATACTATATACCTACTCGTACCTATTTAAGTGTATCACCGTTGTCGTATTGGAAGTTTTTACGCATGTTAACGAATGCGACCCAACAGTCACAAAAAACCAAATGAAATTCCAAACAGAAATTGAAAGCGTGGTTTTTTCGTCCGAGAGAGCTCCCACTCATCAGTACATAGACATCATTCGGAATTCTAAAACCCCTATCTAAAAGTACCGGAGGGACAGAGTGGTCTTTCAAAAAGCAACAGATAATGTTTATAACTCATTAGTGTGAGAGAATTACGGCCTTACAATGGCTTTGTGCACGCCTAAATAAACGTATCAGGATCAAGGTGATATTGTCATTGTTCTCAAAGAGAATTTGATACGCATGAATGTTAACGCACCCTTATTTCTTATTTGCATTGGACCCGTGTTATTATGACAATCGTTCTATGTAATAATAATAATATAATAATAACAGCCATAACTGTCCCACTGCAAGGCAAAGGCCTCTTCTTGTATAGAGAAGGATTGAGCATTGATCACCACGCTAGCTCACTGCGGGTTGGCGATTTCAGATAATTAAATCCAGGTTTCCTTACGATGTTTTCCGTCACCGTCAGTCAGTGGTGTCTTAGAATATCTAAGAAAGTATTTATGACATTTAAAAAGTCACATTGATACTTGCCTGGGTTTGAACCTGCAACCTCGTGCATAGAAATCCGGTATGTCAACCACTAGGCCACCATGACTATGTAACCGTTCTATGTAACGTGTCGAATATTTTACGTTATCTGTCAATCAAAGGAGTTACATCTTCATTACGGAGGATCGATTAATATTTGTTGGATGTCTGGCATTTCATAATCGCCTTCTGTATTTTTCAGAACTAGATTTAAAGCTTAACGTGCACATTAAGTTTTGAGCACGCATTATGTTAAGAACTTATGAAATAGGTTTCCTACCCTAATTTAGAAACTTCCAGGAAATGTAAGGTGGGTAAATATTTAGGTAAATAAATACTAGGTCGGTATAAAAATAGGTGGTACACTTGCCAAAAGCACGTTTAATTATAACATTACAAAACAACTGAAACAAACTTAGTTCAGCCAAGTTCTACAACTTATTAACTACTTGAAGAGTGTTACTAACATTGCTTTTGTTGAGCACAAAATTATATTGCGCAAAGAATAATAAATAAAGTCTCTAAAGTTTACGTGTGCTGTAAAACATTTATATCATTCATTCATTCATTATGAACCAGAAAGTACTTCTGCCTGTCCATTACGGCTAAGCTGCAAATCTGATTACGTTGAAATTTGGTATGGAGATAGCTTGAATCCTGGGAATACATTGACTAAATATAGGTAAAATTACGGGCTATTCTGGTTTGTCTTGCTCAACTTGCAGGCTTAAGTAGGTACAGTCAGCATCATAACTCATAAGTAGCTTAACATGTTAAGAATCCTTATGTGAAATAATAAAAAGAAAAAAATATTAATTTAAAATATTGTTTCAAATTATAGAAACGTCCAAATGATGATCTTAGAATATTATACCTTTTACGGAGTTGTTCTTTAATTAATGGTAGATAATGTTTGAAAAATTAAATTTTCAGTTACGTATGATGCTGACTGTAGTACCTCAAAAATGTTTTATAATCTTGTGTTAATAATCCTAATGTTAATCTTTAATGACCCCTAATATTATACTGTTATTAGGCCATACAAGTGCGTATGATAAGGTGGTCAATGTTTAAGCATACGAGCAATAACGGTCGTTTTAACACCTAATGAATATAAAATAAAACACACCCCTTAGTATTCACTCTCGAATATTACCATCTTAGTCTTATCATAACAACTATAATGATGTTAGTTGACAATTGACTTGCGTCCTTCATTGCTGTCAACTTTAACTGCAAAGTTAGTAATGTTGGTGTAAACAAGGGACGAAATAACTCGCGGCGTTCCTTTTTGAATGGAGATTCGTATTCCCCGGAGGATATACATATTTATGTACTCCACTTGTGAAGAATGAACCCAATGAACAAATCTCACAAAAAGAATGCTCATTCTTTTAAAAACATTTTTGAATTCGGATATTTTTTCAGAACGTATTATCACACCTTTATCTCCTTTGGGGGCAGCAGATGTGTTATGATTATACTGGAATTTCGCTTCTCGGCCAGACCTGTAGGTATGGGAATGATTGCTTGCGGTTACACTCTAAGCAGTTCTGTACCTACGTGCATACGATTAATTTTATTGATGCGTTAAGGCTAGCCAACCTTACATTGAGTCGACTCTGACCAAATGTCATAATTTCTCGAAATACTTAGTGGTACTAACATTGAGGGCAGTTGACATTGACAAAGTTAAGATAAAGCTTAGAATATTTACGTACACACTTGATTGCGTGTTTTTCGATAAAATTTGACTGAAAAGTAATTTATATAGTTCTAGAACAGTAAATATTGAGAGTTACCTCATATTTTTTTTCTTTCCACAAATACCTATATCATTTTCGTCTAATAGAAAATTATACTTTAATTTCACAAACATTGGGCAATGCCTACTCCTACTTACACTCATCACCTTTAGATAGAAGTTTAGCACCTAGCTATAAGTATAAACACGGAAAGCAGTGTCTCAGTTTATTACACTGGCATAAATAATTTCATATTTATTAAGGGGTGTAAATAACAACTCTGGGGTAGGCCCTTCCGAAATTATATTTGTCAAATTCGTAGTAAAAGGTACGAATATGTACAGTGTCATATTATTTAATAATATAATACTGTTGGGCGCAGGTAGTAAAGGCTGTAGAACTGTTCGGAATCGGATCACAGATCTGGCTTGTATCCGATCCAATGGCTTTCTGTCAGATATTGCTTATCTGAATCGTAAACCACAACGAGCAAAGTTATAAAGCTTAAAACCCAAGCGAGTCGTTCATTGTTGAGAAATTTTGTGGTAAACGTACCATAAATTTTGTGCTCAGGACAAAGTTAGTGAATAATTTCTGTCTCTGTTTATTATAAGCTGGATAAGTTGTTTGAGAGTCGTGCCTCGTAATCAACTATACGAATGTGAAACGCACTTCACTGATTGCGAGTATACACAGAGAGTTATGTACCCAATATCAAACCTCCAAATAATAAACGATAAATGGCGCTTCCATAGGTATCGTTGGGAAGACAAGGATGTTGAGCACATCTGCTGCGGAGAGTAATAAATTAAGGGAAAAAATATTGTACAGTATTAAACAAAAAGAAAATTAACAAAAGTTTTCTGTGAGAGGAGGAAAGTAAATAAATAAAATACGCATGCAATAAAGACAACTTTCTTGAGCTTAGTAATTGAGACTTCTCTCAAATCCTTTGCCGACATCTCTACCTAACTGAGTTAGAAAGCAGCTGGATCAAGTTTTTACTTTTTCTTTCAACAAAGTTATTACACGTTAGTGAGTGGTATAATTTGGTGCGGTCAAAGCGAGAGAAAAATTAGTTCTTCGAAAACCTTCGCATTTTTTATATTTTTATTGGGCATTTTTATTATTCTGTGT
The DNA here is from genome assembly GCA_905340225.1 of Abrostola tripartita. Classification (NCBI taxonomy): domain Eukaryota; kingdom Metazoa; phylum Arthropoda; class Insecta; order Lepidoptera; family Noctuidae; genus Abrostola; species Abrostola tripartita. The sequence goes on from HG996494.1 coordinate 8,713,121, forward strand.
GATTTAAAATTACCAAAACGTGTTCTTTTATGTGGCATGACATGAGTCATTGACTCATCGGCTTCATCGACTTTTATTTTAAGTTAAGCTTTACAAAATATATATTCAATCATATTTTTTACCTTCTGTTTTATAACAAGCTTTTTTTAGGTTTACCTGCCCCGTTGTCTGTTTTTTTAATATCTCACCAACAATTTAGTTTATACAAAGATAGATAGATACAGTAGCTCTGCTAATCACTCATTTTTCTTCGATGGCGATAAATAAGTAGAATCGGAGGACAGACAGCGCCCTACGTTCCCTCCTAATATCAATGTTTGGTAGGCGCTGACCTACTGGCCTAGATATGTAAATTGTACATTTTTATAAGTTTTGGAAGTGCCATAAACAGGTACAATACAGCGCCATACTTGTTTTAAAATATAGAATTATATTTTTTACTCTGATTCTCTTTTATGGATTTCTCATGGGACTTACACATAAAACAATATTAGCCCTCGTAACGCTGGCTGGGAATGACTTCACTAGAGATGGAGAATCTGATGCAATTGACAAAATGAACAATTGTAGGGGCTTAGGCTTCATTGTCGCATGGAGTAAATATCATTGTCACTTGTCGATACAGGGGAAACCTCTATAGTATTATGCATGCTCTACAGATAATTAATAAACTCATAGGAAAGGTCTTGCAACAATCGTGCAATTTCATTATCATACTTAAGTACCAACTAAATAAAAAATAATTGCAAGTACGGTGCAAAATGACATTCTTCTTCTTATCGTATGGTTAATGAACAACCTGGTGTCAGAATTTAAACCGCCTGTAGGTCTCTGACATGTATTTACACAACGTTGAAAATTTCAGGTGTGCCGGTTTCCTCACGACGATGAAGAAAATGACATTATAAATATGAATAATATATTTTTAATGTAAAAAACTATAATGTTGAGTCCTCTGAAATTTATTTATTGAAAACGTTTAAATTATTTGTGTGGGTAAATTAATTTGTGTTGTGACATCTGCGTACACGTCTGCCCCGTCCGGTTTCTCTCCGGGGAATTAATCTATCAGTCTGTGTTACCTACATGAATGGTTAAGTATTCATATTGTATGCATGTAGGTATGTACATACCTATAGGTAGATAGTATTCGCACAAGCGTTTGGGTATGCTAGGTATTTTACCAGGTGCATAGGTATGAGACCTATTATAACAAGGGTAGCGCTTCTTTGTTGTGTTAGAGAAAGAATGTAAGTACATATTAGTTATAGAGTAGTCATTTATTTTATATAGGCTACAAAAGGGCACTTATAAAACGTCAAATCAAGTTGCTTGGTTCAAAAGTGTCGTTTTTATGAAGAAAAACCAGCGAAAAACTCCATAGTTACTTTTTTTTAAATAGTAGGTAACAATAACAATTATGATAAAATTAAAATTATGGAAAATTTTAATTGAATCTTGCCTGAATTGAATCCGCAACCTAGTGCATAATTAATCCAGGTCATAAACCTTAAAGCTACTACGTCGTTATTAAATCTCAGATCCAAATTGTATATTCTCTAAGGGTAAAGTTGGATTAACTTAAAATAGAATCTCCAATTTTATATTTTTTACTCCGTAAAATAAACCACTACTAGAGGTAAAATCTAAATATACACACTGAAAAACCTTTTCTTTTGAAACAAAATTTTATTGTTGTATTTCACTTGAAAAATCTTCTTAAATTTATATATTTTTAAAGCCAAATGTAAATTAGACATTTACGTATTTACTATGTACACTTTCATTCTTGAATTTTTAAAGGGGTTATCTCAACAAAATCTGAACTTTTGTAAAGGTCAAATGAATTATAAATTGTCATTTATCTCAAAATTATTGCTCCTTTTAATTACAATTCCCTACTTTATTTTTTTGTATACTTGGAGGTTTGACGATTTTCAAACAGTTTTGTCAAAATAGGTATCCATTACCTATGAAAAACGAAAGATGTTTTATTCGTAGCACAATTTTCTGGGAGAATTGTTAAAGTAATAGATTCAACTAAATCTAATAAAAAGTGCTCCCGCACTTTTCTGTCTTTGTAGTTGGTACCTAACTGCAATTAGACTAGCAATTTTATTTCGGCACCACAAAAGAATTTTTTAAACGTACTATACACTCAACCAGGCTTTTAAAAATGATTCTCTCATGGTAAATTAATCGATGAAAATATAGTTACCGTAAATAAACCAGATATCCTTTGGTACAATTATATTTTATTGTATTATTAAGATTCAGTGACATGACACACACATACAGTTTGCAAATTCCTTAGGCTAAGTTTTATGTAGGTATTGACTAAAGCCGGGGTGAAATACCTTCCCTAATTTAGATTGCACGAGTGTACAGTTGTAAACCAGTTGAACATCTACTGAAATACATAAAGAATATGATATACTCTAACACGTATTACGCCCTTGAATATGAAAGTCAAACGTCAATAGAATATTAGTATGGAAACCTAGCATAGTCAAAGTTGATTGTATTTCGATATCAAGTCTAGACAATAGCCTGAAGCTTGCGGCTTTTGAGAAACCTCTTCTCTAAATAATCACAAGTACACGCAAAATATTGGTACATTACACTGCTTGAACAAGATTCGTCCATTCTATATCCGTTGGGCGCCATAGGATCAAACAGGATCAAACACACACATAAATAACATTTAAAAAATCATGACCAACAAACATATGTGCGTCCAGCTACATAAATGCTATTATATTAAGATTGATTGTGTAACGCGCACTACCAAGGCCGCAGGGGGAATGAGAGAACCATTCGATGTTTGAGCATTCTCACTGCTGCTGGCTCAAATTACTCAACTGTACTTTTATAGCAATATGTAATGTAATATCAGAACAGGAAACAATTCATGCGTCCATTAATATACGGTCATTGTTTTAACTTGTTGTATTTCGTTGTTTGCGACATAAATCACTGCTCACAAAGACCGAGTATAAATACATATTACAGTATAAATAAAAAATATAGGTATTCCAAGTCGTCTGTTTTAATAAAAATACATTTGTCACACAGGCAAGGTTACGCCAGTCTCAACGGGTTGATCCGCGGTCTGCCTAAGCCTTTTAAGGGATCGTGTGATAATAATAAAGGTAGATAGTTCCTATTGTGAAAACTAGTTAACCCGTAACTTAATTTAATTGAGTTCTTTACAGGGTTCCAGGTTATAAATGATACCGGAAATAGTAATTACATACCTACGGTTTATACAAAAGCTGGTTAGTTGTTTGCTTTTTACTGTTGATACTCGTGTGTTGAAAAATCTTATTTCATCGAATAAGGAAATACGATGCTAGGAGATGACGACGCACGAGATATACAAATAGAATGGAATACTATTTTCTGAATATTGTAATTCAGTCGGCGTCACTGAATAGGTAAATTGTCACATAAACCAGTTATCAGTCTTTCACTAATACGTAGGCTCGGCGCCGTTGATTAGGGCCGACATTTGCACACCCCTTGTTAGTTCACCTGTGAAACTGAGAATAATTAATTCCATACCCGTGTAAACCTTTACATAGAACTGTTTACCCGAACATTATACTGTTACACAACACATTACCTACCCTATTTTAATGTAACGGCAATACACATAAACGGTAGTTGTTACGGGTCGTGCATTTCTATTGTAAATGAATGTTAGCCTTTAAACTTCGAATAATAGCTGTCCCCAAATTATATAATGACCTATTACTGTAGAGATTGTTTTAGCATATCTACTCAGAGCTTACCAGTTCATTTCAAAACATAATATTACTAAAATTCATGTTCAGATTTGAAATGTGGAAAATGTAAATTGAATTTATCAATCAGTTGTCATAATAAAATTGTTTAAATATACAAAGAGGTAGTCGTTTGATTTCAGTTTGGTGATTTTAGAAATGAATTAATTGAATACATGTATTAAACTAACTAACGAAATGCATGTTATAGATATGAGATTTCAAAGCTTTTGTCAGCAACTTCGGCCGCGTGCAGCTTGTATTTCCGGTCGCCCTCGGGAACTATACGTCCTTGCCGTGGTGTCAAACAATGTACAAGTGAAATTTCAGTTTAAATTATTTGAAATATTACAAATAAAACTTTATCCTGCCATATTTTACACTCGCTTATAACTTTGATACGAAAATATAGGTTCAATTTTTCCTTTGCGGAATTTCAAGCATAGAATTTTACATTCGCAAACAATAAAAATCGGTACAAAAGGTAGGCAGATTGCTGGGATCAGACTGGCAACCTGAAGCACAATTAAAGCTGAAATTGTACAACAATTAATTTAAGCTATATTACATTCAATAGAAAATGTTTTACCAAATGGACGTAAAAGAGCATCTTTAGTGGTGCGTTCAAAACACAGTTAAGTCACTTAATATTCAAACAGCACACGTACGCGGCGTGGCAAACGGAAAAATCCAATTAACTTCATACGAAGAGTTCCAGCCAAACTCGCCGCCTCCACTTTCATACCACTCCACGCCACTCACACTAACGACTATTTTTCAATAACATTAATGGAATACCCTCTACCTCATTACGCAGACAAATAAATGCTCCCTATCAAACGTCCATTTCACTTTAATACCCATTTTTTATTATACATAATAAGGTTTCTTTGTGTTTTCCATTCTGTGCTAAACGGAAAACTTTCGTTATATTTCTCAGTTTTGCGCTATGCTATTAAAATATGTAAGTAAAATAAAGTACTTTATATTTATAGTAGTGAAATTAGAGGAATATTCTTGTAAAGGACAAATATATTTCAATTGTGACGGAGCCATGCGGGAATTGCAAGCCGGAGGCTACAAGGGGAACGTTAAAAAAATAGGGGGATAACGTTCTAAGGTTAATGATGTCTAATTTAAATAAACGTGGCATTCTACTAATAATATAAAATTATGTGGGAGTTAGACGCAGCACTCAATTTTGTCTATTAATAAACAATGAGTTGGTACAATAGTTCTGATTGCTTGCGTCTACACGTCATAACCTTAATTTATTTTTAAATCTATAACTTTTTTATTTTCCTTAAGTTGCCTTGTTAGTATAGGTACCTACCTATAGTAGGTATTTATCATTAAATTTTTGGAGTGTTGCCACTACCAAGACTACAGCTGATACTTAGCGAGACTTAAAGAATTCCAATCAGGAATACTCCAAAGATATCACGTAGTCTTAATCAGAAATAAAAAATCCTAGGCGACGTTCTATTTCCGCTTGATATTCGGCTACCAATAATCCCTTACGCGTTGGTGTCATAAAAGGTAAATTTATGATGCCAAGAGGAAGTGGCGTCTCCGTATAAAATGACAGCAAATATATCTACCATGATCTAATTTATTTTTGGGCTTGGTGATCATTTGTGTTCCACACAACAGTCACCACTTTTTCTTCCACAAAAATGCATTAGGTTTATTAGGATAGAGATAGTGCTTGGAGTATTTATTACTACAATGAAAACTCAGTTCAATATCATAGTTTTGCCTCTGATGGCCAAACACGAATACTTAAACTAGTAAATCGCAGCTCTAATGGTAATGAGAAAAAGTTATTTGTTAAGGCACGTTCACTTGTGACTAAGAGATATTGGACTGCGAACCTTCACATAGTATCCTTTAAGTCTTCAAGGTATAACTAACTATGTCCAGACTCTTGGCGCGCTCTCTACTGACGCATCACCCACAAAGAGCGTGCGCTGCAAATGCTCTGCAAAAATCTGCCACGCTTTACAACATTCTAGCACGTGAAAAGGAACTTTTATAGTGTCGTAAGACCTTAACGGTAATCTGATACAACATAAGTAGGTAAAGAGCTTTCGGAATAAGATTGAAGATAAGATTTTTTGTCATACATAGGTACGTAAAATCTTTACGCTCATTTTACATCTGGCACTGTCATACACGTTTATCATCCTCTAAAGCTAAACTGAAACAGCAGAAGTGTGAGTGTGATGAATAACTAAGATTTTGTCGTCTAATTGTTTCAAGTTTCCTTTTTGGAACACAATTTGCAAATCTGAGCCATTAAGAATTGGTTAAAGAGAGTTTCATACATGTAAGTACTTTCTCTTACCAATAAATCCAGCTGATAGAATCATACGTGACGTCACTAACTGAAGTTCGAGGTACCTATCAGTGGCAGAGGCCAGTAAAGCCTTGACCTGTAGACTTTATGTACGTTATATAGTAACGTATAAAATAAAACCAACCCAGAGATAGAGCTAGTTTAAATATTTACTTAACAAACGATTTATGTCGCTTGATATCTATTTGGCGTCTTGTTCGACTCGTGAATATTTCATATCGATACAATCAACGCGTCCCGAGGCATTTGCCTGTAATTTAGTGACAATGGTCTATTTAACCGTAGATAATAGTAATTTAATGTGAATTGTTATGTCGTTGTGATTTACCGTAACAACGTGTTTGATGATGTATTTGCAAAACAATTGAACAACCAAAGAGTTTGCTTGTAAAGGATTTGAGTGTTGTGACGTCATATTAACTAACAATGTGCTAGACACTAGTCATTTTGAGATTTATTTTTAAATTAGTTTGAATGAGCCAATAGTCTCCGAACGGGTCATATCGTAGAGATTAGCTATACAACAAGGATGATAGAAAGGTGAACCACCCAACTCCTAAGCTATACTTAGGCATCACTCGTGGAGGCTTCTTTACTAGCACCCTACTATTATAATTAAAACTAAAAAATAATTAATAAACTAGAATTATTCTTCTTCAATGTTTTTTGCAAGGATCGAGATAACAACCTGTGCAAGAAACAATACAATAGTATCCTATGACATTCTGCTCACGTCAGCGTTCTCTCAGCAAAATTGCATTTGTCATTCGAGTTTTGCCGAGGCGCTATCTAGGAACACGCGTGAATATTTTTGCTTTTTGTTATTACTTACAATATATTATATGATTTCTTCTGAAGCCTTTCTTACAATCTTATGACAGGGTATCGTGGCCTATGGCATCGTTTTATAGTAGCTATGGCTGCCATTATGAAAAAAAAGAAAAAAATTAAGAACTTATATTTACTACATACCTATAATAGAATAAATGGGAATTATTATTATATACCAAGCAACATTTATAAGGCTTGCGCAGAGCGCTTTTAGTCTGTCGTTTGTCGGAAACCGACGGCGACGCCTTACTCTATACATGTTGACGAGTAGGGGCTGAACCTAGGGCCTGGACCCTCATCTGTATCAAATAAATAGCATTTAGCTACTACAGTTAAATGAAGGATAAAGCTGCTTGACTAACATACACCATTATTGTCATAATACTGTCTACCACTAACTAATGTCTTCCAAAGTAAAGTAATAGATGTCACTTGCTCACCGATTTGAACTATCCATATCGATAAAATCGAATGACCATTTAGAAATATGCTGAAGACGAGATAATAGTACTTGAACGCTATAAAGCCTAGCTCAGGTTTATTATAGATAATAATTATTATGATAATTTAATCATCATCCAATGAGAAAATGCGATGCTAGTCTTTTGTTTCGATTCGGTCATCGTGCAGCTTAAATGTCACTTTCGGAAATCTCTCCATATCTGTGAAAAGAACCTACCTACATGGTAAATTATAATGTTATATGTAGATGGACACACCTGCCCCCTGCCCTCTTAAAGCAGGGCAGTTTACTATGTGAAAGCGACACGCCGCTATGTGCAGTGTAATGCGGCGTCCCACTTCCACAACGTAAACTGCCCTGCTTTAAGAGTTCACGGTAAGGGGGCTGGTAACAGAAAAGAGAATGAGTTTCTTTCCATTATATGCCTTGCATGTTTGTGGTTAAGGAATACACCTTTTCCGATAAATAAATTATAATAGTGACTTCCGTAGCGGCAGTGCACCCTGGGTAGTAAACCCCACAATATTACACCACCTCTATATATAATAATACCAACGTATTTGTGCTAAAAGCGCAACAAACGCGATACGGAAATTATGATATAACGATAACAATCGGTGCTCAGTTTCCACTGCGATTGCGCTACTACATATTTAACATAACGTAGCTAATACCTTCCATGTTTCAATGATGAATAAATATTTATTTATAAGTAAATATACCTATATAAATTTTATTTGGATATGTGGGACGCGTATTTTTGAGGATTTTTCAAAACAATCTCAGGTTTAAACACCGAAAATCCAACCATAAGTTAAATCATTCAACGTTGGTTTTAGGGCCAATCAAGGTTTAGAAAGTAAAAATACCCAATTTTTAAATCACTTTTTGTGGGTATGCCAATTTTTTTGGCATGCCGTGTACGACTGTACGTACAAACCCTCCTCGACTCAAAATGAAAATCATAAAAACATGTCAAATGTTCGAACATTGAAAGTGGAATACTCTAAATGAAACTATATATTGTTACTGAACAATGATATTTCGAAAAGTACTTTTTGACATATCGTTGTTACTGAAATACTGAGTAACACATTTACCTATTTAGCAACGCCTGCGTCCTGCTGTCACCTGGCTATTGATCGTAGAATCACTATTTAACCCGTTTCCATTACACATAGCAATGCTACGAATTCAATCTGACATAATCATATCCTATTTGTCAATGTTAATTATTGTTACCTTTACATTCGTACGTTTATTGATTGGTCGTGGCTTCTACCACGCTAAGCTTATTAGTCGGACGCTCGATGGGGTCATGCGACCTGTCATTTGCAAAGGGATTTGCACCCTTTAGCGTTTCACCCGCAAATGTATTGCCATCGATCGCCCGCACCTCACCACACGAAAAAGTTTAGTATTTCATTTCAGGATTGTTTTCTTATTACTTATGTATGAATAAGACACTTTTACTTACTTATTGAATTTAATAAACAATAGAAAATCTGTATAACACAAATGAGCAGTCGAGGATTAAATCACTCATCAATTAATCATTAATTAGTAGAGCCACAATTACTAATAAACAGAATTTCCATGGAATTCAAACTAATTAAAAGTAAATAGATACATTAATATTGGTAAACTTACAATATTCTAAATAATAAATAGGTATGATTATGCTATTAATATCGAGTCACAACGAAGCGCATTGATTTATTTATTCAGCAGGAATGGGTGCTCGCTAGAGAAAGTGGAATAGAAATTGCGAAGGAATATTAAAGGCGTTACGCTTGGACTTATCTAAAATATTTCCGGTCATTGAACCGTAAGGCAATGAAACATCACTATTGTCGGCATTCTCACCGTCATTAGGTACCTTTCCTTCATGCAACGAGAAATATTCCATCAAATTCATGGTTAAATGTTCTGTCTTGTCGGTGGAGACAAATAGGTGTGATTAAACAATGGGCACTGTTCATCAACAAAATAAATAATTCTACCTAATACATATACAATACATATATTGTGATTGTTACATAAATAATTTAATATGTCTTAGTAAATGAATTAGCATTTTTAACAACCGTTTTAGGTAAAAAGACTCGTAAAGATTGTAATTTTTTTTTGCATATTGCATAGATGTATGTAAGTACTACAATACAGTAACGTAGGAACAGATTACCAATACCAAAGTATTACTTGTGATTTTCATCGTATGACTCAGCTATCGCTATCGCTGTAGCCGTCGCATTCATTGTAACTGAATGTCTGTTCTTGGCATAAAATAGGGTTCGGCCTATTGGGGTGATTAGCTAGCATGTGCCCGGGCTCAGCAGACGACAAATCCTTTATCTCGGAACGGCAGCACCTACCGCCGCTTTTATTATCGTCGCTTTAAATTAAATCAGAAATTGAAGACTTCAACGAATCAATTTTATGAGTTCTGAAGAGTATCGCAAATAGGATTCTGTTTGTGAATTGATTTGATCGGGCGACATATACAATCAAATCAAGACACGTATTTAACTTTTACTCCGTTGCTTATAAAGGGTTTATTAGTATAATTTTCTATGATGTAATGATAAATTAATTTCGAGAGTGAATCGGCTTTTTTTATTCGTTCGTGACTGTTTATATCCTTCAGTAACTGATCTGTAATCTTTAGATAGATTTAGTTAATAAAGCTCAATTATAGAAAGAGTAAAGGGGAGAAAACACATAAAGTTTTCATATTATTTTACTATACCAACAGACTACATAAAGAGATAACTCAGTTTGATTCAATCGCTTGCAACCTATCACGATACATACGCTTTACTTATAGGAACGTACGAGTTGTAAGCACCGTGCCTGACGTCAACTCTTCAAGACATTTATTCAACGCTTCTGCTCTATTATATAAATAAGCGCTACTTTAGCTTAAATGAAGTTAAGTAGTTTTACTTTTTTTTGTTTTTTTTTTTTTACTTATGCGCTAGATCTTGCCCTCTTGATTAAAAACGAATTCATAATCTGCATTCGTCTTATTTCTTGAAATTGGATGTTACTTAAAACTTATTTTCAAGGTTATTCTGTAACATAGGTAAATCACACTACTATTATAAATGCGAAAGTTTGTGATTTTGTATGTTTGTTACCTCTTCACGCTCAAACGGTTGGACCAATTTTGATAAAATTCGGTATGGAGGTAGCTGATACCGTGGATTATGCACGCGTGGACAATGTAGCGGGTAATACCGCGGGGCGCAGCTAGTCTTACATAAATAATTATGTTGAATTTAGGCTGACGATGTTTAATGTACATAATATAACGCCTGTAATTCTTAAAAAGGTTAGCATTCTCCTATCCAACAGTCACACCCATGTAATGCCATTCATTGTATTCTTCATACGTCTCCACGTGAACATTGATGTTGCCATATATTTATAACTTTAAAATATAAAAAATATGCGCCCTTACATACCAAATTCTAAAAGTTCATACACGGTTCAAATCCCAGTCAAGCATCGGACTAAAACCGTCCAACCGTGGACTCAAAGCTGCCCTCAAAAGCCCCGTAATTGAGCCCTAATAGGGCATTATTGCATTTTCCGTATTTCTTCGTTAATCGGACAATTTATAGCCATATTGTAAGACTCGATACAATTTATTTTTAAACCATACGAATACCTAACCAAACTTACCGTGAACCAAACGTAATAATAATAATTTGATACATTTAATCCAAATAATATTGCGGTTTATTAAAACCTTTTACTAAATGTGTGAGTGAATAACGGAAATGAAATAGTCGCACGGTATCGTGGGTATTTCTTAATACACTCGGCTCCTAAAGAAAGAATCTCATGAGGCATTATTACGTTGCCTCCCCACGTGAGGGTTCAACCGCTTTTGTTATGGCTAAAATTGTTTACACTAATGTTTTTAAACGTCAGCATTTATCAACGGATGAGATCAATGACCTCGAGTTTCGTTTGTTTGTTTCGGTTTTAAGAAACAGTGCGCTGTTTGTGATATAAAAATGAAAATGTTTTTCCAGGCCAGTCCAGATATTTAAAAAAGGTTTCATTCCATTTACTATACCTAAGAGAAATCGGATTTAAGCGACGATAATAATATTAGAGTAGATACCTACATAGGATAACCTACGTTACTTTCTAAAATCACAGTACGAAATCTATTTACGTAGGCGAACTTGCTCATATTTAAATGGGTATAAAATTTGCTTTTTGGAAGCGTAGTCTCATAAAAGCCGGTATTTATACAGAATTTCATAACTTTAATAACAAAACGGCTGCTTTATAATACTTTTTTGCTTTTATAAATTTAAGTCATCCTAAAATTCGGCAATATAAAGTTTTACGACTTATCACTGAGATTATTAAATTCATCTCCATACTGCAAGTCAGCATTATATTGTCACCCCTGTTTTTGTGAGATCTCCACCGCCAACAGTGATAGAGACAAGAATTGTATAATAAAAGACGAGTTATAAAAATGGAATGAAAGAGAATGGATTTTTCACAATCACGTAACGAGAGAAAAAAAATGGTGTTTTAATTAAAATAATATAAATTTAGGAACGTTTTTCGTATTAAGATTCATGTTTTAGGACCATAAATGTCTAGTCAAACAAAATAATAAATGTAGACATTTATAATTATCTAATTTGTCTATTTTACATGAACTATGGCAGTACCTATAAGCTATCTGGCCATCACTATCGCGAGACCAAAATGCTCCAAAATGCCTATCTACCTTGTATTGTCGTATAGATTCAATTTAGTAGAAACGTCTTTTTACTTAGGTACCTACTCTCGTCCCATTAATAACAATATGGGACATAAATCAAGTGCGGCCAAGTAAGTATTGAGACGGAGCCAATTTTGCTGTCTATAGTTGCAAAAATGGCCGATAAAGTTGCTGGGACATGGCAACGAGTAATGCGGATAGCCGAACGATCCGAAAGTTATTCTCTGTGGTCTGTGGTTCAGAACCTTCTAGTACTTAATTTACATCAAAGCTAAAGTATATATTGCATCACGGTATCTTTAGTCTAACTTTGCACAAAATCATAAGCCGACTAAAAAAAACATAGAAGAAAATAATGTGCTGTGGCTTTTTTTTTCTTTTGTAACCATACTGCGAAGTCATCTTATATCGGACATCCGACCACGTTGTCACTGTTTAAATTTGGATGTTACAAAAAATAACTTCCGATAACGGGTCAAAATTTCACAATCTCTCGGTAAAACTCAAATGTTTAATCATTAGATTAACAATACTGGATATGCTCAGAAACCACTTATTTAATTCCAGACAAAGAAAAGTAATATCGTTACGTAACTCCCACAGCTGTGCACCTGAAAGATAGGGGATGCCATATTTTGTGCCAATCGCAAGATGAGAACACCATTGAATATACCTACACAATTATATGTATATCTATTTACAACATTCATTATTATTATGTAGGTAATATCTTCAGGGTAGGCTTTCTAGCCTACCCTGAAGATGAAGATGTTTGCTTCTGCAAACAATGTATCAAACTAACAGGTACCAACTCTCATAGCATATTTGTTTTTATCTCTACTCTATAAAACTTAAACTGATACTGGAACCAACATGAGTAATGCGTATGTAATAATTTCATAGATCATGACATCATAAGTCAAACTCACATGCAATTGAAACAAAAAGAAAAAATATTTTATTTTCTTAAAATCTTCATGTATAGATATTGGTGTTCTAACTATTACAATAAAATAAATCTCAGTACTTAACTAACGCAGGTCTACAAGGCATAGTTTAAGCACAAAAGTTCCTCCAAATTCAACAATAAACTGTGTACGTAAGTACGGTTATATTGCTGCTAATAAGAACATTGTCGTCGTAAATATCTAGCGAATAAACGGCCCCACGTCGGTACCGAGCATTCGGTTTGCATGTAATTAAAACTTGCACAATTAAACACTGTAGAGAAGGAAAACACGGGAAAATTGAGATAAGATTAATTTTCTGACTAGTGCCTCGGAGGAGTTTGTAAGCTAAGTTTGTGAGATAGCCACGCCGAATGACTGTGGGTACTGTCCGTGAACTCCGGGTCTATTATAATTCGATAATTACTTAAAGTTGTACAACAAGAGTATGCTAAGACGTGCATTGTTTAAATTAAATCAGAATAAACACGAAAACCGAGCTTGGGAGTTTAGAAGTGATTTAGGGTGCTAATCTGCCGCTTACAGCTTACGTACCGTTCCTCCATTTGATTCTCATAACTTGTGAGGCATAATGAGCATATTAAATGAGTTCACGTCCCTTATTACCTTCTCCCCAGGAGGGAAATTTCCATTTCATAACAAATAATACACAAGTCATCAAGTCAGTGAAATATCTTCCTAAGCATTAATTACTGTAAGTGGAGGAAAGAACGTCGATGTTGTTCTTAATCAAAGCAACACTCGAACATTTCTGATGATGTAAGTATTTAGAAATACAATCACGTCTGACATTGTGTGTAATTAAAGGGACAGTTTGCACGAGAAATAATGAAAGCTGCCATCAAATAGCTCGTTAGTTTTGTTGGAACGAGGTCAAGGCGAGATTCTTTTCAAGAAGTAAACTCTCAGCGGGACTGTCTCCAAGGTGTTACAGAATTTTATATGGGGTCAAAAGTCTACCTAGATGTCCTGAGTATTTTTACTGGAATCTTCGTAAAACCATTTTGTCTTTACTTCAATTAGGGTTGTAGATCTTGATTACGTAATTAGTTTCTTACATATAAACTTGGCTTTTCTTTGTGTTCTTCGCTGTCTTAAGTATAATTAATATAATACGTTAGTTAGCAGGGTATCTAATTAAGCAAATACAACAATTTAATGAACACGGAGCGGAGCCATGGGCCGCCGTCGTCCTACTTGTTTATTTATTACTTTATTACCCCACTCAACGTCGAGTGGCGGGAAGAGCCACAATGCGACCCCGCACTGATTGAATATTAAACATACCTGTACCCAGTTTCTATATAATACTTCTTTAAACATAAGCTTGTTTATTAGTTTTATAATATTTGTCAATCGAAAATTATATCAATTTGACAAATATGGACAAAAACGTAGGTACCTGCAATCAAATTGTAAGTATAATGTCTTGCCACTTTAAGAGCCTGCAGATTTCAAAACAACTCGTGCCTTTTCAGGCCCCTACAGAACAACACTCAAGGCTGAAATATCGAAACTAAAGATAACACTGGCAGGCACGTTTCCCTCCCTTAGCCTCCGACTTACTTTTCGCTGGCTTTCTGTAACTAAACATCCATGACATCATATTTTTTTAAAGTTAATTTTGAAATAGCATCAATTGACTTAGTCGTACATTTAAAATTACCTAAAAATAAAATTTGATGGTAATAGGCTTCTATTACATAAGGACCTATAACATAACTAGCGAAATGTGGTTGTACCTTATGTGTACCTTTGCCTACCCCTTTGGAGAAAACAGGCTGGTGTTATGTTTTTTTTAAATAATATCAGGCGCATCATGTCTATCACCAATTTTAATATTTGAAAACTATAATCCTTGCTTATACGCACTTGTAAACAATTTATTTAGCGAACCCAAAAACAAACATTTATTATAGTAATTTAAAGTCACCACTATGAATACTAAATAACCGAAGGAATCCACATACATATGTCACTAAAACAAAACTAATTAAAACGTGTAGCTTACGAACCCATTCTAATGTACAAAGTAGGATGTTACAAAACAGAACGTTCAAATCATGAAAGTAGGAAAAATGGGGATGCCCCACTAGTGCAAAGTAATGAATATTATATCAAGTGAAGGTACATTATTTATATTGTACGTGATAACGTACAATATAGTTATATAATTTTATGTGTTTATAGTATTTTTAAGTTACATTAGTTTAATACCCATATATCTATACATATGTATAGATATGGGCCTTGATGCCTGAAATAAATGAATATTATTATTATTTATTCTGGGTGGTTTCTATTTTCTCATGTAATCAAAATTCTGTATGAACACAGCCTTCACATTATTTTATTTAAATCAAATAAGTGACTTCACCGACTAACCAATCAAGATATGCATAAACTTTAGGACAAGCTGTTTCAGGGCTGTTTCCCAGAGGGGTAGACAGAGATTTCCATTATCTATTTTTTTTTTATTAATGAGTCTATTTAATAGAATTTTAAATTCACTGTGAATAAAACTGATTTTTCCTTTTCTTTTCTTTTTCCTGATTTAATCCTTTGTTCATTGTGTGACCGTAGACAGAAACTACCAAAGTCCACAAATTTCATTTTTTACGTACTCTTTCGCCGTTCTCAAACTTTTTTTATGGCAACAGGTGTGTTAAAATATCTCATTGTGTTTATATTTGCCTGGGAAAATTAAATACACTCTTTAAATAAATATACTTCCTCTACTTAGTTAGTTGAGTTAAGCAGTCTCAGGAAGTTTACTTCGAAGCAGTTCGGAAAGTTCTTGATCTGAAACATTAATAACCTTTTTACGGCCGTTCATATAACTACTTTTTTATGGCAATTATATAAGTAAGAATGAATAATAGTCTCACTTAATCTTCTACTTAGTGACACACTTTTGTATTTAAAAGATAAAGTTATTAAAATGTATAAAACTGCTTTTCTCATAATGTCATCATTGACTCCTAAATTAGTAATTTAAATTTTAGGGTAGATTACCATATTGCTAACTTATGAAATGGCAAAGTGGATGGCTGATTATTATTCAATGGATTTTTACCACCTCTTATTTCGTTTTATATAGAATTACAAATTCTATCGACAATTTACGAAATACCTATACTTTTCTAAACTTAAACTAGACGAGCCTGTCTCCACGACTGCTGTAAAGGATTCAAAACGTTTTGTATTAAAAGTAAAAAACCGCTATAAAATCCTTAAAAATAGTTTTATTTTAATTGAACTAGAATCCGTGGTCTCTGCCTACCCCTCGTGGAAATAGGCGTGACTTTATGTATGTATGTATGTGAACTAAACGAATTTGGTTTTATATTGTATTAAAAAACCTCACCTAATAATATACACT
This sequence comes from Abrostola tripartita, assembly GCA_905340225.1. Classification (NCBI taxonomy): domain Eukaryota; kingdom Metazoa; phylum Arthropoda; class Insecta; order Lepidoptera; family Noctuidae; genus Abrostola; species Abrostola tripartita. Next base: position 8,729,665 of record HG996494.1, read on the forward strand.
ATACTTATAGTCACACCAAAAGTTTCTTTTTAATGAGGATTGACGACCTAAGTGGCGCGGCGCGGTACTTAACCATTTGGCCTTTTTAGTTATAACTACTTGGTACAACTACTTACCAGACGTTTGCTTATTTGAAATTTATACGCGGCAAGTGGCGCAACTTGAAAGAGGCTTATGCCCAGCTGTACACTTGCTACATTAGTTATTTGATTGAAGTATAAAACTGTTTATGGTATAAATATAGATTGAGGTATTTCTACATAATGTAGGTAACAGGTTTTTAATAGAAAAATTAATGACGCCATCTATCTAGTTAAAAAAAAATGACGTGTAAAAGTGTTTTTTAAAACCTATTTGCAGAAATAAAATCATTTATCATTATCATTTAATATACGTAATTATATTGTTCTTCTTCATTAGATTATGCTTTATTGCACTCATACCATAAGAGTCACATTAGAGTATCATCTTTTATAATACAAGTTATTAATCTTGCCCGTTTTGTCACAACAGTCGCCTTGTTCACTGTAATTGCCAAATATAATCTGGACCTCGTAACCATCGCCGGTCACGTTCATTTAAACTTTATTGCGAAATCTAAAATGAATTCGTGGAAATCAACAAAACAACCTCCCGTTGCTAAATACACACCAGTGACGTCAGGATTCTGTCCGACGTCGGATACAATTTATCAAGTAACCACCGCTAAAATGATCACGAGCCAGCGATCCGGTATTTCGGGTATAGAGTAGAATAATTAACACCGTAATCTTCGTACATATCTACTATATATTATATAGGATATATTATTGTGTTAAAAGATTCCGATGTTAATGAACGACTTAATAAACGTGGTGGCTCAATATCTGGCCTTCTACGTGAAAGATCGCGCACGTGACAGACATTAGTTTGTTAGTCTCGTAGATATTTGTTTTAAATCGTAGGGGTAGTTTTATAGTTTCCGCGCAGATCAGTCGTCGCAAGGTTATACAACGCTTACTGCGGTTAGTCCATAGATAAAAGGTGACATTGGTAACCAAGCTTCACAAATCGAGACCCCTCAAAATCACGTAAAATTGGTTGTGCCTGATCTCTCCCCAATGTTATTAGTTTAACTAGAAATGACTAGGAACTACTAGAGAGGCACTCTCACCTCACTCCTCTTGTGTTTGCGCACATGAATGTGTTGTTCATCAACCATAAGATAAGAAGAAGAAGAAGTGTGTTGTAATATGTTTTGCGTGGCTAGTCCCAGGCTACTGAATGAATATCAATGAAAAAGACACAATGATTGGTTCCAAGCAAACTATTCTTACGATAGACTAACACATAAAACAACTTGTTTTTTCGAAACTGAACAATCACGTCAAAAATGGGCCCACTATTGTTTTGCACCTAGCTCGTAACTTAACGTTTGAGCTTCAGTAACAAAATGTAGTAGCATCGTCATTAATTTTATCCGACACATAAAATTCACTGTAGTGTGTAGTTGTGCGCATAAAATATATGAACACGGGAAAAACAGCAGTATGTGTTATAACCTGAAATATAGTAAATAAATAAATAAATATAGTATGTGGTATATAAACAGCAGTATGTGGTAATGTATTAAGTATTTTATATTCGATCGACAACTAGTGTGCGTTGCGTGTAATTAATTCAATTATTTATTGGTGGTGAAATTCTTTATATTCAGTTATGTAACTATACTTAATAGGTAATAATATTTATTTAACTTTGATAATCTTATAAAGTATCTAGATGTTAGATTATTTTCATTAGGATATATTTAATTCATAGTAGTTTTCATAAATTGTCAGTCATTATATCACTCTGTTTAATCTAGATCCCTTATACAGTAAATAGTGTAACAAATAGATATTGGTATTAGAACATGCAAAAATCAAACCCGTGTAGTTACCCGGGGATACCCTACGCTTAACCGCTGTGCTATTTGTATCATCAATATTAAGTACAACAAAGTAAATAACAATAAAGACTTTTAAATTCTTTGTTTACATAAACAGATTTCATCATCATCATCACTTTAGCCGACATCAGCCACTGCTAGGTATAATCCCTTAATGTCTGCCATCCCTATTTCTCTGATAAATATAAATAAATAAATTGATTTACTGAGCTAATAACCCCTTCCCACAATAATCTGTTGCGTTATTTTGATTGTTGACGTTTGTTTGCACGGAAATTTAGACCTTAGGTTTATCGGGAGTAAAATGTAATCTCCTAAAACACATAATTAAAATCGGCTTTGATGACTATCTACTGTAGGATCGCAGAAAACCCTTCTCATTAACGAGGCAAAAAATTCAAAATGGATCCCTTAGTGCTGTGTAAGCTTAACCAGTGTAATGAAATGTATTACCAGGGGCGATAATAAGTTAGCTGAAGTAGCTATTTAAATATACTACGTTTCATAATACCTTTTTATATAAAGTGGGGAGTTTGAATAAATATACTCTAAAATGTTTTGCTGGGAAATTGAATCATTTGCTAATTAAAGTTATATTATTATAAAATTGACTGCCTTGTTGGCCTAGTCGTCGCTAAGCGTGACTGCTGCACATGAGGTCCTGGGTTCGAATTCTTGGTTATTGTCTTAGGTGATTTTTAGTAGCAAGTCTGAGTCTGACTTTGTGCTCGGTTGATGACAAAAGACGCACCCCTATTACTTTGATACCCATAACATACTAACTTGCGAATTGTGGGTGTACTATACACGTCCACCTTCAGAGAATACAGGCGTGATGTTCTGTTATGTTTCTGTTGATAGGAAAGAACAATGAATGACTTGGGTATTTTGTTTTGATTATCTGCTACGACCGCGTAGCTAGTGTAGCAAACGACGGCTACGTCGTAGCAAGCACAATCACACTCGCTATAATAATAATAATAATAATAATAATCGTTTATTTTGGAGAAACTCCATATTTAGTTACAAAACATAAATCTAATTACATAATAAAATTGAATAAAATAAAATATTAAAACAAAAACACATTCCAATTGAGATCAATAATAATATTTATAGGGATCAGACTTAACTACTTTGAGGCATAGTAAAGAGGTCTGACATGCCTCTCAGTCCAATGCCGCAATATTGGGCTATCAGCCCGCTCTAATACGATAGCTAGGAGGCTGTTGGTGCTGTCGCGCATTCGCTGCATTATTGAACTTGCTCTCTTACGCATGATGGCGTGGAAACCATCTACTTGCGTCTCCGCGAACATTCCTGACGCACTGCAATGTCGCGGCAGCCCCATCAGCGCCCTAAACGCATTGTTATATTGAACCCGTAGGGCGCTGTAGGCTTTTTGAGTATAGTTGATCCATAGGCTGCAGGTGTAAAACGTTTGGCAGTAGGCTCTAAACAGTGTTAATTTAACCTGTTTAGTACATTTTGCAAACCTACGAATCAACATATTACTCTTATTATTGCTATTATTAATATTATTATTTTATATTATTATGCAATTATTAATATTAAGTGCTATTTTAGTCCATTTTCGCTTTATTATAAACGGTTTTTTAAAGTGAAAAATCAATCAATATTGGACATGTACAGTATACTTATACGTAGCTGATTAATAAAAGTAGGTACTTTGATTGATTGCAAGCAATCGTATTATCGTAAACAACTTTAGGTACGATGGATAAAGGGAAATTACTTACGTCTATAAACTTAAGATCATAAAACTGATGTTGTTATGTTTATTGGTGCTTCTGAACCATATACCTTTTATACGCGTGCTTCCAAGGAGATGGAAGACTCATTGACAAATGCTAAAAGTTAATTTAAGTGAACAACGACGTATCCCTTGAAATATATCCTTATATTGACTAATAGTCTGTTTATATTTAACTAGCGGCCCGCTCCGGCTTCGCACGGGTATAAAATATATATTATAAGTATTTCTCCATTATTTAATGGATGTTATATACATATAAAACTTCCTCTTTAATCACTCTATCTATTTAAAAAAACCACATCAAAATCCGTTGTGTAGTTTTAAAGATTTAAGCATACATAGGGACAGAGAAAGCGACTTTGTTTTATACTATGTAGTGATAATAATGTTTTCCTGACCGATTTTCGGTCACGGCGGCCTGTCTCAGCTGAGATTAGCCAACTACACAGGAGATATTTTATTACACGATTATGCGCACAAACACAAGTGCACTCCCTATTCCCTCACTCTCATAGTCTAATGAAACAGCAGATCGACACGACCGGAGGGAGATCAGGCGCACGACCAACAGCTTTATGTACCTTCCGAAGCACGGAATAGTCTCGACATGTGAAAACAGTCACCCATCACACGACTGACCGCGACGAGCACGGCAAAATCCTGGCAAATCGACTGATCTGCGCGGTAGCCACGTAGGTACGAGCCCCTTCTCTTTCGTATCTATATATTATCTACGTTTAGATCTATCCTGTTTATGAACTATTTTAATAATTTCAGGATTCGACTATATATTATTTAATAACGCCATAACGGTTTTAGATGAAATTTCCTACAAAGGTGGAACGCACAACCATAAAGTTAATAAAATACCTACTACTTTGACTATTTTTTGCCAGGCAATAACCAATCATTATCACTCATAAATGTAGAATAAAGTAGAATACAAAGTTTTAGTTTCATTTGGTAAGTATTTTTTAAAGTTACTATTATTTTTAAGGCATGTTGAGCATTGCACTTACCTATCATTCTAGTAAATATTGCTTAAGCTAGTATGTATTAATTGAAATGCATGATGAACAATGCACTTACCAACTGTTTTTGATGTGAAACTACCTACTACTGAAATACATTCAAATCAATATTAAACCACGAATGAAAGATACACCTGATTAACACAATGTGCATTATCGCTACACTTTATCGAATTGAATACCTAGTATTAATTTACACTGATTGACTTTAAAAATATTAATATTCTGTAATAAAAACCACCCGTGAATCATTGCAGCCGACGAAGTAGAAACTAATTTAATTAACCCAGCCCACGGCACCAAACCCGACTCTAGATACCGACTCGTTTCTCGTATAATCAATCACAAATACGTAGTTCGGAATAGATTTATTAAATTTGTTCGTTGGCTTTGATTCGAACTTCAGAAGGAAAAGTTATAAAGAGTGTAGGGTTCGTGGGCGGATTAGAAAGGCTCCTGAAGCGACGAACGGCTGATGGAAATGAAAGTTCTAATAGGCACGGCTTAGTTTGATTGTGCGGTAACCAAGAGTCTCGGGTTCGGATTAAGCTAGACATCTCGTACCGCAACGTAAATTTTCTCTTGGCACCCCGTGTCTTTTGGCACCGTGTTACAAACACTAAGCTTTATGTCGCTAGATTGTTAAGCTAGGGTTCAGGTAGATATTTACATTAAACTAGTCTTTGTTTAGCAAATGTTAAGGGCAAAACCATGTGTAAATATAGTATATTCGAATAATAGCTTATTCACGGCCACTTATTTTCTTTTAAGATCAAATATATTATCCTATGCCAAATTATATCAATTAACACTTCGAAGTTTATGTTAGAATAACATTAGAAGTACACCAACAAAAAAGGTGTGTAAGGTACAGTCCGTACGCTTAACATCATCACGTAAAACCAACATTACTACACGTCAGCAGCCAAAGAGTAATAAACAAAAGAACCATTAGAGGCCTAGCTCCGACAGCAACTACGTACAGTACAGAATCAAACAATTGACCCTAAACGAGTGGCTACGCTTTTTAAAGTAGCAATCGGTGTCTGTTTCAGAACAAATTGTACATTCAGAGCTCCACTAATGAGATCGCGCAGGGAGGGGTTGAGTTGTGGCACAAGGGATGCTAAGGGGTGAAGCAGATGCGCGGGGCGAGAGGGACCGTGTCTCCAAGGACCATATTTTACGTTTAATTGACGCACAGCTGTCAGCTAATGAGTCTTGGATTTTTATAATATTGTTCAAATAAAGTCTTTGGCAAAAGAAACCCAAATTACACACTGTTGTTTTGGAACCTTTTCATTCTGCGACATTATGAATACAGAAAATAATTTACAACACATTCAGGAACTGTGTACCCATTCCTTCCAAAGCTAATTTATTATTTAAAATTAATGTAGAGACTAATTAAGAATTAAGACAACTACTCGTACACTCTACAATTCTGTTTCCATTTCAAAAGTAAATGAAACTGTTGACAATGTTGATTACTATTTACGCTCATAATATTAAACTGCATAAATATTAATATTGTCGTTGCATAATATGCTCTTTGTATTTACTATATTTTAGCGACAACTGAATTTTCATTCCGGTGATAATCCAGACGGTATGAACATTTGCCGGCGCCAAACTATTGATATTTGATCTATCACAATTTGTACTGTTTGCCTAGCGCGGCTCGTGGCGCGTTCTAAACTAAATTGTATAATGGACCGTGTCCGTATCTCGATTTTACAAGCTTTATTATTCAATTATGTTTGCGGTTGAATGGATATCTGTGTCAAATGTTTCATGTTGATTTCTCCAAATATGAGTAAATACCGAAAACAGTCTAAAGTGGAAACGGAATTTGATCGTTGAGTTTAGATGAAACTAAACTTTTATCATAAAATTCTAACCTTCATTCGTTGGCTATTAATGTCTATGTTGTTCATACTTGTTGGTAAAATTTTAACATTAGCACAATAATACTTTGAATAGTGCAATAACATCAGCTTAAATGCGGAAATTCAAGCGCTTTGTAACGACGCAGCGCTCACCATTGAGCAGATGTTACATCTCAACGCAGCCTATTTCTTCTTTTCGTGTAGTTTAGCCTTATTTTCAGTTATACATGCACTGCATACCAGGATGTCTATTTAGGTCGCCTAAATATATAATATATAATTCAGTCCCTGTATCTACAACATTTTGCATCATTCATGCTTCGCCTGTAAAGTGTACAGTGTACACTCTGCTTACATTACCTATTTACATTTGTAATGTTAATGTACCGTATTAAGTGCAAATCCTTGGTTATTTCAGTTAATCTTTGGATTTACAAAGTACAAAATTCCGTCTAAATACTTTATGGAGCAGTTTATTTTTCATGTTTGAAATTATTATTTAGGTTAACCTCAGAGAAATTTTAAAGACGATTACTAATGTTACTGTTTTAAAAAAATAATTATGAGTTAAATTTAGAGAACACCAGCGATATTTTTTTTTTTAAAAAATCGTCGCCCCACACTAGGAATTTCACCTGTATCGTGGGTGCGTTTCACAAACATGAAATATCACATACACAAACACCCAGACTCGGGACAAACATCTGTGGATCACACAAATTTTTGTCACGTGCGGGAATCGAACCCACAACCCCTAGCGCAGCAGTCCAATCGCTTAGCCACTGCGCCAATCAGGTCGTCTAATTATTTTAAAGGCGTCGTGAAAAAAGGATAACGCATGTGATAACTTGTACTTCGTTTATATAGTAGGTAACAAGGTGGGTAATACGTTTTTAATGACAACAAATAGTAACATATGATAATATATTATTACCACAGTTAGCAAACTTACCAAATAATAAAAGTTATAACTTCTAACTAAAAATACCGCAATCTCAGCGATGAACAAATAAGGAGCTCCAAAACAAACGCCTTCGGATTAATGAAGCCACACCCAATTATCTGAGACGTACTGATGAAGCCGGTGTTAAAGTTACGCACGTCGCGCCGCAATCGACAAATGAAGTCGCTCGTAATAGAGATATAAACAACAAGTCTCGTAACAATATTAAATACATATTATATTGACTTGTGGCTTTGTTGTCGTTAGTAAATTATCGCCTCGTTGGTCTAGTGCTTGCTAAGCGCGACTGCTGAGAAATAGGTCCTGGACTTGAATCCCGGGTCGGACAAAGTGTTAATGGGTTTTTCTATTAGGTAATTCTGCCCGGTTACATAGGGTTCTATGACATAGCTGGCAAAATGTTGGTGGCTAGCCCATTGCCATTGATATATCCCACACTAGATTTGAATTCATCGTCTTTCCGATTTGTTTTCTCGTCGACAAAAGGGTAAGTTATTTAGTTCATCAGGTATAATGGTACGATGTGGCCATTGGCGAACGGTCAAGGCCAGATCGTGTTATGTTGTGCAAAGTGTAGCTTAAACCTAACTGCGTTTAAGTCTGACTTGTTACACCAAACGTATGTAAAAACGCTTGGTGCTACTATATATTATTTTATTTGACGTAGTTATTCGTTTAAAAAGAGATGCCGCTTATAAAATATTTTTCATGTTTGGGTGCCCACGAACTTCGATACTTTAAAGTATAATGTAAAATTACCTATATTCTAATACCATAACTTTCTAATTAAACGCTGATATTCGGGTATCCTCTGAAAATCTGATACAGTTGGTGTCCACAAACGCCTGTAATATTATCCATACAAGCAAAAAGTATTTTTCTCATACTAAAAATATTTTTTTCTTTTATAAAAACACACCAAAACAAATGAATTCCCTTGTAAAAAAGCTTAGCATTTCTTTTGGTACAATTTCTTTTTTATTATAGAGAATAGAAATCGTTGTACCCCATGAATATGATTTTTTCCGCACCCACTGCTTTTGGGTATTAAAATCGGTGTTTCGAGGTGTTACATTTTTGTATCTCCTTTTATGTTTGGATTTTTGTAAAAGTCCGAAGTAATGAAAGCTGAAAGCGAGCGTCGCAAATACTTTCGTACCTACACATTGTATAACTTTTTCTATATCTCGAGTGCGTATGTGTTAGTAACAAACACGTGGGAGAAGAAGTGCCTATAATCTATATAGGTAAGAGATTGTTATTATTGTTTGTACCCCAAACAGAAATAATTTGATATGTTGTGTCATGAATACTTGTAACTCGTACTCATCTAACCTTTGAATATCTCACTGTACCTAATAGCTCCTTTGAATAACTTGAGTACAGATTTTTTTTAAATTAAATGATCTAAATATTGCAAGGGAGTGTCAGTGTAAATATCTATCTCTATATCTCTCTAATATCATTATTAAAAAGAAACTCTTTTAAATAGAGGATGTCTGTGTACAAACTTTTTATTCTTAGACTTAAATCGATTCTGAACACCTGCACTATTTCAACGGCAAATTTGTTTTGATAAAAATCTAAACATTGACGTTGTTTTAATACAGCATCTACAACATTTTAACGTTAGTAAACTACTTCCGAGACCGTGGAAAATTTTCATATCAAAGGTAACAAGATAGATAAAATTTAATATCATCAGTATGGCTAAAGCTTTCCCAAGATATCATATCACAAAATAATTTTGTTTTTTCGATCTCAATCTTTATTCCACACCGACTGTATCTGCTCCAACAATGACAGTAATTTTCTTAAAAGCAAAGTTCCATTATTTGCTTAGAATAATTCCTATTCAATATCGGAAAGAAAAAATCAAAACGTTTTTTATCAACATATTTTTGCAGATAATTGGATTACAGCGGACTATTTCGTGCCATATATTTACGCCGGCGGCTATTAGGAGAAGCTCTGTAGGGATATTAGGCAGCGTCGTGTTTTAATGAATCAGCTTAGATCGGTAGAATCCGTCGCTTGTAGAGTGCACTGTGTGAGTACGCGTAGGGGACGTAATAAGTTTTATTTTTGCTTTGTTGTACGGTTTGTTATAATATTATTCAAAGAGGAAGTCTGAGGAGGTTGCCAAGCAATTTGGCAGGGCGCGCGGCGGCGCTTCCCAGATAGAGCGTTATTTACAGCGGCTATTGGAGCCGGGGTATATCGTAACTTCTGCTTAAATACCTTGTTACAGTCCTGCCCCAGCTACACATTCCGTCTTTTACTTCTTACGTTAAAAAAGTATACCATGATTTCCCCCAACCATTCACAGGCGAACAGAATGGATGAGATAAATGTAATATGCCAAATGCTGTGAATAACTTTCCTAATAACATACCCAAAATAAATTGTGTTGCATAAATAACACCATATAAAAGGGATAATTTATCGTGCCTTAAATACGAACCCGTAATTTGTCGTCAACAATGGGCACCCTGGCGCGTCTACATATCTATAAGTTATCCACTTGTGCTACTGTTTTCCTGGTTCCCTCTATTCTATTTGTATTGTTAACTTGTTTGATTTCTTGTATTTATACACAGCAGGAAAACTAAAAGACAAGGCCTGCCCCCTATTATATGTGACTAAACTACATATCTGCTTATCAATACGTGGTTCTTGAATATCATACCTCTGCTTACTCTAATTACAAATGCAGGTGCAATGATTTACAAACATAATTATTACAAGGCAATTAGTAATATAAAAATCGATACATTTCATTATACTGCTAAAATGTCCACGCATCTATATGACGTCAAACAGGCATATTACGGATGAAATTTTCCCGAACTAGAAAGTAAATTAATTAACCAAACATTATGGATACTATATACGCTAATATGTAAATAATACGTAGTATTATTCCAGAAACTGAAAACTATATAATTCAAGTTTAATTGATGAAACAGGTAATTTAACAGTAATACGACCTCCACGAAAACAGGATGACTTGATTAACTTGGAACAAATTAATTACTATTCCACGACTGCTTCATGTTAGTTTTTCATCTATAACTATAGGTACTAATTTTATAATGAGGTAGAGTTTGAATGTAAGGAGTGATTTTTTAAACTATCCATCGGAATCCTATAACTATATTACATTCCAACATTCAGAATCTCAAGAAGGACCTTCACGGTGGACATAGGCTACTACTACTTTATTATACCCAAAAAATACATGAAAAAACATTCAGTCAGACAAAGTCATGGGATTCATCTACTTTGTAAATTTGTTAAGTTTATTTACATTATAACTCTTCTTAGTATGTATAAATTAACACAAACGAGTTTAATTCAGTTATGTTGGTTGTTGTTTCTGTTTGTGCTTTATTTTGTTAGGATTTTCACAATAACACCAGTTCGTTGACTCATACATAATTGTCGCTTTATATTTAACCGTGTTATATTCCTCAAGTTGCACAAAGCTACCTTTGTTCATCTTTCATTTCATCTCTCTAAACTTTTATTTCTTCATAGTACCTACACAGGTTTATACGCAAAGGCATTCCATATTATTATTTCTACGTACAATTCGACGAAATAAACCTCTAAACGTTAAGTCAAAGCCTCAACAAAACAGATTTTTTGTTTTAAATGCATTTCCGATTTATTTTCGGATCCTACATGTACAAAGCTGTTAATAAAGTACGTGCGACCAATAGGCGTGTCTATAAAAATAATTAAACTTGAATAAAGTTTCTGAACACAAGAAGGCTCTTATAGCCAATTTAATTGGATCAGACCACCGTTAAGTTTGCAGAAACACCGCATTTTCCCCAGGATCTTTCTACTTAACGCTTCTCTTGAATTGATTACTAACAATGTAATATAATGTTTGTGTTGCTAATAAACGCTCGAAAGATATGTGGGCTAATGTCTCGTTATGTATTCATAACACAAGCATTGTGTCGAGTAGCAACGGTGTTGATTCTATTAGGTTGCGGAAACGAAAGCTGGTCTGACAGGATCCGTTGTTTTATGTCACTGCGGGAACACGATGTACCCACGTTTTATATCACTGAGGTGACACGCCAACCGTTTTTTAACTATTGTATTGTTATACATACATGCCGTGTATGTTGGAGAATAAAAAGAATAATACAACTCTTCCTCCATGCTGGAGGAGACTAATGGAATTATTATGATAATGACACCCCGTGAACAGAGCTTCATAACGGCGACGAGCTAACCACTTGCCACGAGTATAATTTTTAATATTCATACCGTTAAATATGGATATTTACAGTAACATCATCATAATATCAGCCAGTAGCCTCTCCGATGGCCCTTTAGCAGTTATTACTTAGTTTTAATATATTATCTATACTATATTTTATTATTATTTAATTTATATTATATATTAATATTATGTGAAGTTTGTTTGCTTGAACGCGCTAATTTCAGTAACTACTGTTCCGATTTGAAAAATTCTTTCAGTGTTAGATCCCAGCCATCCCATGTAACGAGGAAGGCTATAGGATATATAAAACATTGGAAACCCACGAGGGCGAAGTCACGAGCGGAGGCTAGTATTGTATATAATATCATAACTGATTATTATTGACAGGGGTATATCTGCATTAGCCAATGTCAAATTCGTGGTCTCTGCCTACCCCTCTGAGAAGTAGTCATGATTTTATGTATGTATGCAAGTGTAGAGATATATACAGTATCATATTCCACGTAATTGTGCATTTCTTGTAGTCGCAGATTATATAGCAAACAGGGACTTTCCTACTTTACCCTAAGTTTATATCACCGTAATACTGAGAATTTGAACATGCATCCCGAACACATGAACATACCACAGCCTCCCTTGTAATTAGATTTTCAACAAACGCTGTCTTCAATACTATCCGATTATTACCAATAGATTTGTCGCTAAGTATACGGGGTGATGGTTTAGGTCGTTGGTACTTGGTGACTCTTAAGTTAATTACGCTGTGTCGTAGCTCAGAGATTAACAGGCTCATCCATACGCACAAATCAGCGGCTATTTTCCTTTATAAATAGAATTTTAAACATTACCTATATAATGTAAATGTAGTAGTATACATTTTTATAATAGTCGTAATTCCTCACTTTCCCCTTATATTTTCCCGCCCGCATTAATCACAATCATATCGGAACAGGCGTGAACGTCCACTGCCGAACAAAGGGGTCCATCAAATATCTTCACAAAGGAGCGCGGGAATACAATTATCACCATATTTGTTAAGCAGCTTGGCAAGTAAATGAATCATTTTAATTTTCAGGTCTGTACAGATAACAAAATTACGGTTTCAATTCCAAGTAAACTTATAGTAGGTAGGTACTTATAGTAGGCAGGCAGAGATCACAGATTTTATTTTGCTACGATATAGACATATTAACGATCAATAATAATATTATTTTCTTACAGCTTCATGCTACCAACCTCTTATTCTAAGAAATATCTTCAAGCGTTTTATACTTTCAAAAGTAGTGTCAATACTGTCAATTATCTTATATATTGAAACCACCTTCACCAAATAGCAGTGTATTCTAAGAAAACCAATTCTCTAAAATAAAGTATGAATATTAAAAAGCATATAGTCAGGAAGCTGGGTACTATATTTTTAAATTATCCTATTTTTTACGATTCAGTTATTACTATGTGTCTCTTCTTACTGTTGAATGATTAAATGCGCTCTTTGTCTAACACTAAGACTACCCAATAAAAACCAAATATTGACCAATCAACACAAAATAAATATCTGCTGGCTGCATCTTATACGGATTACAGCCAAAAAATATGAATAATGGAAGAGTTTGACTACGATTTACTTATAAAACATGAATAATTTTAAGGATACATACAATATAAGCAACAATAAAACAAAATCGACACTGTGTCCCTAAAACAATAAACACATACTCAAATACCTACGATCAACTCACTCATAAATATAAATGAACAAAATGAGAACAAACGTAAAAAACCGCACATGAGCTCCCAAACCATTATTGACATTTCCATATTCTGTATTGACATAAAACACAAAATAGATTTTTTGGATGATCAAAGACGATAAGTAAATCTCTTACTCGTACTTCAGCCGGGGATTCTAGCTCCATAAACGAACGCGTGTCGGCAAATCTCATTACTTTTCGAGGATAAAGAAAATTCAATATCTATCGGTCTTTGTCTGTCTATACCCTTACAAATTTTATTTCGCAGGTCCCGTTTAAACTTCTTATAAAAGTCGTAATTTCGCTGCGTTGCTACCTGTAGCTATGTGAAGCAATGTGGAATTCGCATACCATAATAACCCAGAAAACAATAACAAAGTAAGTACATATTATATTTTAAAATTGAATTTTTGGCATAATATATTTTTTAAACTTATTTTCATATTGGTTTTGAGAAATTTAACTGTCTTATTAATAACATTGTAGGTAAAATAAAGACATTGATTCGCAATTGAATACAACTGAGGTTTTGTTTAAAATGAGGTCGTTTCGTGGAGCTCTTTGATCTTCGGAATCGACAATCAAATTTTACGATTCGCCTCAAATCATTTTACAATAAATCCATTCTGCTCACAAATATTTCCAAGTTGGCAAGTAATTTTAAGGCAATTTTCGTCATTGAACGCGTCTTCATTACAGTTATTGTTTAAAGCTCGATGTAAATTAGTTTGTGGGCGGGCTTCAAAAGGAAATCCAATTATAAATTATACCTTTCAACTGAGTTTAGACCTGCGATATTAAAATTCAATATTCTTTCTTAATTTATTATGTGCGACCTTTTACACTGAATATACTAAATTATTTCGTGTTTCAGTGTAATTAAAAATACTTCTATCGCTGTAATGACAGCTTTACAATAAGTATAAAAAGGCCATTTTAATAAACCGTTAAAATATGCTCGATTTATGCTAACAATAAAAAGTAATAGCAGTAGAGAAAAAGTTTATTTGTTATTTCCCTCGCTTAGCTTTCAACTTTTTTACCCGCGCGGTTGTTGCGCGATTTTTACGAAATTATTTTATATAGATACCTCTATTAATTATTACTCGATTGTTTTTTTTTGCTGGCTCATGATACCTATTACTGAAGAAGACTGTTATGTTTTTTTAAAGATATCATTATATTAATAGTAATAAGCTCGTTCCAATTACATAGTACCATCTTTGACGGATTGTAAGTGTCAACTGTCCTCCCGACCATACACTTGATTTATCATGCCACTCGGTGATAGTGTTAATTATCTTTATGCATTCTAAATGGCGACAACATACTTATCTTGTCTAATAAAATAAAGGCCACAAATAGAACTACAATACCAGTATATTGCCTGAGCTCGGCTTTCAATGAATATTTTAGGCGCCGTGTCATTTATATGTACGAGTCTGTGTATCAATTCTCATCCGTTTATTCGGTTAAAAGACATTTTATTTCTAAAAAAAAAGAGAAATGAGAATAAAGAAGACCTTAATCATACAAAACTGTATATTGAAGTGTGTATTCAATCCGAAAGTCGTAATATAATTTAAAGTTTTAGGTTAAATTTAGGTAGAACAATTTCGGCCCTTCACTTACTTCAAATGATATTAAAAATATTGGTAATAGACATACACTTAGATATATAAAGCATTTATAAAACATTTGAGTTATTAATGCATTTTATAGATATCAAAAAGCTATCAGTTTACGTAATAGTACAGATACAGGTAGTAGCCGTATTTGGAAATGGTCGACTATTTAGGAAACGTATTATTTAGAGTGGTTGTCACTGTCAACTAACCCGAAGGGCACACATTTGGTTAGAGTCACTGTCAAGTCGGCGAGTACAGCGGAGACAGACGACGGCAATATCTAGTCGTTTATGTTGGTTACTGGTCAGTTGTAAAACATTCTGACAATGTGCCATACACATATACATTATAGGGACAACATGCAAGCAGTTCGACAAAACACGCAATATTAGAATGCCGACGAAATACGACGAACAATGCTGCAAGCCCAGTCCCACATAGCATCCCACCTACATCACCCGTATGGGTAATCAAAAGTGTATGTACCTACTAACACAGTTTCAAAAATTATAGTGTTATAATGAAGTGGTTACTCCATTCATTTAGATCTCCATAAAAAAGTAATCTTGGAAGCCCGTGAGTGAGAGTAAAGAGGTTCTTTCCCAACAGCAGGACACTCCAAGATTTTAATTATAAGTGTTTCTAGTTAGAATGCTGCGACTAAGAAGTCTTAACAGAGCTTGTGTGTGAATAATAAAGAAAATGCAATCATTTGCAAGCGTTAGGTACCTACGTTTAATTATTTTGCATGCAAATAATTTCAGGACACACAAGCACAAAGATTATACAAAGCCATGCTTTGTATAGGATTACAATACATGTAGGTGAAATGATAAAAGTCGTAGAGCTAAAGAATATTCTAATAAGGATTAGAATATCATTTTTATCACAAATAATACAATTCATAGCTTAATTAAATGATTTTGCTTAATCAAGTTAACCTAATGTTGCCAGGGATGATAAAATTGATCTGATCTAATATGTATATATGTATATGATAATTATATCATTTATATTTAAATATAATTTATATTTATTAAACTTTACGCATCGTGTTTCCTAAATGTAACATCAATTTTTTTTAAATAAGAAAAGCGGACCCTGGCAATAGTCCAGGAAAATAGAATAAACAGTATGTTGAAATTGAATATTGATAAAGCGAACGTAAAGCCAAAATTACGTTCAAAAATAGACCTATTAGGTACCACTCTTATACCCTGCTGCGGCACGCCTACATACACTTTCACGGCGAATAGGCGAAGTTTCGATGACTATTGTTAGAGAAAAACTTACCGTAGAGTGAAGTCTTGCGTAAAGTAGGAATGCGAATACTTCCATCAAAAGAAAGTTCAGCTCAACCGTGATAGGTAATGGTAAGCGGGACACACGACGTGGTATCCAGTATCTGGATGGCAGAAGACTTAAAATCGTCCGCGACAGAACTCCGCTGCCAGCAAATACGGACAAACTGCTACCCGATACATGATCCCACTTGAAACTTTTATTTCAAAGAAAGCGGCATCTCAAGCTAGAAAGCTATCAAAAGTATCTCTATTACTGTTTCAAATAGAAATTATAAGTTATGGAAGTTTATAAGTACTTAAAGGAAACGTTCCATTCTGAATACGTTGTTTGGCAATAATTTTCGAAGTACTTACTTACTTACATGTTTGCTAGAAATATTTTGTACGGTGAGTAATACTTAAGTTAGGCTTTTCCATTTTATGTTGATAAAACTTATTATTACAAATAGTTGTTGTTAAGACAAGCATAATTCATTACGTTGACGTGAAATCTATTTATTTACTCACTGATAAAAACACTCATAGTTTAATACCATTAATATTCATAATCTTGGTAATATTCAATCCTAGTAATAAATTAATAATGTTAAAGTGTTTCAAAGCAATACCTTTTGAACAGAACATTCATAAACCCGAAGTGTTCATGGGTAATTAAAAAGAAATGAAAATTAAACGGTAACATTTATTAGGCCACTTAAAACTCAGTAAATGAGTTTTAAATCAAGTTTAATTACAATTTAAAAGAATTATAGCGCCATCTTAAATTTGAATCAATTAAATACCTTTTGACTGCACTAAATGACGGCTATGCAGAGATAATGTTGTCAACAATGATTATTAACCGACTTCTTTATTATAATCATTTGAAAGCCCATGGTTCAGCGGTTGTTACTTCCTCACTTGGAGGAATATTTAAGAAAAGTTTCGTATTCTTAAAAAATAACCCGAAAATGTTAAGTGCCTAAGAATAAAATAAAATAAAAAAAATTAACGACTATTAGATCCACACATTACCATGCAATTTAAAAGTCTAATATAATAATATTATTTAGAAAACCTACATATATTTCAAACATAATAAACGTTATGAACCATACTACCACACACATCATATCGTAACTGAGCTGCCAACATAAACAACGTCATTTATCGGCACACACACTTTATTGTTTCGAAGCTATTTCCCGCTTAGTTTGATATTGATTCCACGCTTAATCGTATTGCTAGGCGTTGTGGGCCCAATCACCGACGATAACTGGATTTTGCTCCCCGAACGTAGTTGGGACACGTGACATCTCCCCAGGGATATCAATTGTGAACTCAATTATTGTTCGACTAATTAAATTAATACGAGGAAATATTGAGTACCGACATGACAATCTTTGTTATATCGTTCGATAATCGTGTTAGTCCTTTATTGCGTGTCCATAATGGACAGTAGTATGCTGTATGTAATTAAATTATTTGCACTTTTAGCTCTTGGGGTCTTAGGAAATATTTCATATAGGTACCTATTATGTGATACGATGTGACTATACAGATTATTTTTTGTTACAATAGAAAACATAGTTAGTGTAGCACTTCGTAGCAACACGCAGTTTGTAGCACGGCCGGCTACGACGTAGGCGACTTACTTTGAAATACGAACACAACCGTGTCTTTTGTCAGCGTAGTAGCACAGTACCGAGCATGAAACAAGGTTCGAAAGTGTAACGAGACCAATTTTTATAACGATGATAAAATTATTAAAAATGCCGAAGATAATATGTAATATAATGACTACTTAATGTGAAGACAGGAACGTGAGACTACAGGACAAAGACCGACGTACTGTAACTGTGAAGTCCGTTTCAGATTGAAACGCTGTTTCATGAGGATTGCGTGATTGTGTCACACTACAGACGGGACCGCCCCGGAACTGCCGACGTCGGAGATTGCAGACAATGTTGCACATACAACACGAGTCACGTATGTTAGTATAAATCAACAAGCTCGCTGTCGGACAACTAAATTCTTTAGTAACAATCGTGGCACAGGTGATATACGGTGTTTCTTGAAATGTACGAAATTATAACCATAATATAATAATTTGCAACAAATACTTTATGCAAGTGTGAAATAGACCTTTCTTTAAGTACTTTATTTCTGAGAGAACGATACATATTAGTGGAGAAAGATGGGTAAAGGTATTTTTGTTGTTGACAGTATTAACACAACTACAATTTTATACTTTTGGGTAACAAAGGACAATGCATTTAACTTTGGTCCTACCCTCCAATAACCATAATACGTCGTTGGATAGATATTATTGAGTAGACCAAAAGTTACTATGATGATGATAGTTTAAAATGTTAGTTCGTTCAGAGTTATGTTTGAATAAACACGGCAGTTTAACAATAGCCAAATAATGTATGTATTTTTGTAACTACATCATTAGTTTTGCTATGCACAAACTGTTAGACTCGAAGTTCGAACACTGCTGTACAGAAAGAAACACACCAGGGCAGAAAGACGACAGCATTTCAAGGAAAAGTCATCTTAAAAGTATAACGTAAGATATGCATGTCAGACAAGTGCCGTCAAAGAGAGCGCTACACGTCATTAAATATTTATACTTGAGTATTTCAAACAAGGGAGCTCGTAAATACATAGCTACGTTAAGCAATCTACCAAGCTCGTCGCGGCCAGTCTCGTGATGGGTACTGTTTTCTCAATATCAAGATCCCCCGTTCTTCGGAAGGGACGTTAACCTACTAGATACTTAACTAATATTTTTTATCTATCTATATCTATAAAATGAATTGCTGTTCGTTAGTCTCTTAAAAAGTCGATAACGGCAGAAACGAACCGATTTGGCTAACTTTTGTATTGATTAGTCTTGAAATATTTGTGGAAGTCCAGGGAAGGTTTAACAATTAAAATGGTGGGAAGGCGGTATGAAGCTCGTCGGGTCAGCTAGTATTATATATTCTAAACAACAAATTGCTAGCAATTATAATACAATTAAATGCTTTATTTACAACTCCTTATTTTCTGGACAAGCATGACACAAATTAGGTAGAACCAGTAACCTTAGGTTAGCAATTTGTCAAATTTCGGGCCACTATTATGGATATTTGCCTATAACCGCTGGGTTCGACAGACGGTTTAATGTGCTCATCGAGGCACAGTCGGTCGTCGAGAGAGGATTAAACAGTGCGTAAACTGTGCCCTTAACCACATACATTTAGCCAGGATCCCTAATTTTATACCTCTACACCTAATCATAATATCAGCCCGAAATAGCCTGATTGGTGATCACGTACATTTTACATGAATATTCTGCATGAATAAAACTCAATCAACTTCAACATCTACAGGACGAGAGACATAATTAATCAATTTTATCTCAAGTCCTGTCGCCGCCATAAGAGTTATGTTACTCTTAACATTGTGTAAGCTGCTCATCCTCTTAACACCATCCCTCTGTCATTCACGACATAATAGGAGCCAAAACCGGCCCATTCTCGAAGTTAACCAAAGGGAGCTGCGTACGATGTAGTTGTCTAATGTTAATTATTAATTACCAGTAGTGAATCGTCGGATCCTATTACGTATTCAGTAATACATAGGTACGTTGGTATATCACAAGTACACGTCGTGAGTCACGTCTGTCGTAATTAGCCGGCGTTGTGTGCGCGTCGGCGACGCGGCCGCCTCGCACACGCGTGGTTTCACCTCACTACCAATTTGCACCGCATTGTTACACTTTACGCTACACGCCACGTATAACACGTGGATCTATAGGCTTTACTTCTATTGGACTAACATTATTCGTTACAATTTAGTACCGAAATAAAGGATGTCAGTTAGATATCGCTCTTAGCGATAAGACCGCTATTTTGTCCCAGATAAATAACGATGTAGTACATGAATAAGTTGTGTAAAAAGCAAAAAAATAAAGCATGCTCTTTTTATAGTTTATCTAAGTTTAGACAGACAATAATAGTGATAAGCTTTAGTTCGGAATTACTTTACTTCATCTGTCCTTGATTTCTTGACGACACAAGGTAAACAAAGGATAAAGAATATGAATTGTTTAACGTTATTTATAGATATTGTACCTATTACTTATAGAACTTTGTGTCTGTTTGATTAAGAAAAGAAAACAATGTCGACAACATTCATAACTATAACAGGGTAAATACCCCTAATCTGTTTTAATTTAAGATAATATAATAAGGCATTGATAGCCGAGTGGTAGGACCGTTGGACTGCCAAGTCAAAGGTTGCAAGTTCAAATCAGTTGCTAATAACGGTGAAGGAAAACATCGTAAGGAAACCGGCACACCTGAGAGATTTTTCAACGGTGTGTAAAGCCATGTCAGAGGCATACAGGCGGTTTAAACTCTGACACCAGGTTGTTTATTAACCATACGATAAAAAGAAATAATTTAGGATTATGACAATTATTTTTAACTGTCATGTGCTTTAGATAAGGATCAGCGAAAACACTACTGTAAGATATGAATAATTAAATAAGTATACATAGATACAATAAAACTACTAAACCTTTTGGATAAAATATACGAGTTGTAAAGGCAACGTATATAACTAGTTAATAGGTATTCACTTACATCATTATATTAATCATTTATGAGAGTGATTATTCAAATAAAACTGGACTCTGTTTATGAAACTCATTTAGAAATGTTTGGAACATTAGGATCCAAATTGTATTTACTCATCATCATCAAACCACTACAGTGATTGGATTGATGTTATTAACGTTATGAAACTTTGTTTTTGTTTGATTGATGGAGTCTGTGTCAGAAATAAAGTTACTTTTACGAGTCACAGAATTACCTACGTAAGTCAAGGTATTCCCTTTATCTATGTAATTTAAAAGTATGGATTTGTTTTCTGTTATTATATTCTTGAAGTAAGAAACAAAATTCGAAGGTGGATGTTGAACACAATAGTTCTATATCATGGTAAATATTTGCGGTGTAACCGTTTCGTCGCTACAAAACCCCATTTGTATGCGCATGCGCACAAATTGTTAACCAACCCACACCGTAAAACTTTATCCGTTTGTATGCCCCTCACGCTACTTCATATGTTATTGTTTTAAAATATAAATTCAGCA
The DNA here is from genome assembly GCA_905340225.1 of Abrostola tripartita. Lineage (NCBI taxonomy): Eukaryota > Metazoa > Arthropoda > Insecta > Lepidoptera > Noctuidae > Abrostola > Abrostola tripartita. Next base: position 8,751,310 of record HG996494.1, read on the forward strand.
GCTCATTACTTATGCATTCTGGTTACCTCATGAACAAAAGCTAGGCATGATTTAATTGAGCTTTATCCTCAGCGAGCAACGAAAACACATACAAAAACTTCTAATGTATTCCTAAAACTTCAGAGCGGTAATGAAATAATAAAACGATTTTATCAGTTCACCAACTTTCTTATCCGCATAATGTATATTTGTCTGTGTATAACATGTATTGAGGCATGAAGAAAAAGGTAATTGAGTGTGCAATTTATTTGATGGTAAGTAATTGTTTCCGCCTATACGAAACGATGTCCACTTTAAGTACACTTTGGGGATGAAACAACTATGGTACCTACTAGGTTTTGGTACTGCTACATTTTGGAGAGACATTCTTTTCTTATACATTACTTTACTTAAATGTGTCTACTTGTACAGAAGAACAGTATTTCAAGAAAGCATGACTGTACCCCGATTGACGCAGCGTGAGTTGAATTTACAGCTGGATATGGCTAAGGTATACCAGGTTTACTAATTACTACACCAAATTATTTTGTACTGGCACTTACAATTACATCAGGTATCTCATCCACATAGCATTCTGGAGCTAATATTAAATATTTGACCTCCATCATCCATAGCTAATAGAACAAAATTGACAGCAAAACGCGACACAAATGTTCGTCTAGGGAGTTGGACGGCAAAACACTAATTCACCGCGCAGACTGTCGCAATACTCTCAAATTTCGTATGCAGATACTCGTACAAGTCGTACACATAACATAAACATCTCCAAGTAACTCCCCTTCGCGACTGGAAACTTTGAACGGCCCGATTTCTTTGTTATTTTTAATATCGACTTTTTTGCGCTCGAACGGTGGTTGCTAATGGATTTTCAATATTTGTGTTGACAGACAAACAAGGGGCGAATGGAGTGAGCTCTCGAGCATTCCGTCTGCGTCCGTCCCCACGATCCAGTGTGTATTTCTAAAGAAAGCAATTGACAACGTTTAAACGACATTTATTTATGTTTACACTAGTTTACACTACTGATTAGTTGTTTATCTTTTGAAAACAACACAATGCTATACCAATATTTATTATGATTTTGTAATCCCTATAACTCTGCATACAGTTTATTATTTTATTCATATTTGATTACAAATTTGAACTAAATGCCGGACACCAAGCACACAGAATCGCGTTAGCTTTTGCATTAACTGGCGTAGTTAGGCATCTATTGTAATAATAAATGTGGAATTGCTCACTCGCCAAGACCACTCATTAGGGAATAAAGTATGAACAGCGAAACGCGACTCGCCGAATATTCCCTCACATTCACTGTTCAATTTCAATATTACGAAAGTACAATCGAACGCTACTGTTTTGAAAGTATACTCCATAGTACACTGAATAAATGTTGATGTTAGACGAAATATTTTATTACTGACTACTCTATCATCAAAACTGTTGGACGTCGGAGTCTATTACCATAATAGGTACAGATTTGGTTCAGCTGCCTAACCCTCTTCCAATATCTTATGTTGGCGCCGGACAAGATGAGTCCGTAATATTTTTAGTCCACAACGAACGGGTCCTCTGTTTATCAATTTTGTGTTACTGTTATTGAATAAGGTCGGCAGAAACAAGTAAGACATGAAGACAGAAAAAAATGTATTCATTATTCTGTTGAAATATGACGTACCTACATTGTATGTTAGGCTCTAATTTAGAAATGTTTTTGGTGAAATTATTATACTGTAAGCTTATTTGACATGATTGATAACAAACACGATTGTCAAACGTATAACAATATTAGTGATAGATAGCCAGAGTTCGCACATTTGGGAATATCAAATTGATATTGTTATTCAAAATTTCCGAATCTTGATATTATTTAAGGTTCGGGGCTTGTATTTCAGACTAACGTGTTTATATAAAATGTTAAATTAAATATGTAAAGAGCTGTAAAATGTGATAATATGGAGAAGTAAATTTGTCAAGTTTGATAATTACGTCACACTAACCGATATTACTCATTACTGAACTAATTGAACTGCAAAAATTCCAGTTACATTTAATCGCACGCAGAACATTAAATAGATCGTCTCCTGGTTGGAGCCGTCGGAGGTCTTTTGTGGTGCCTTGCGTAATGTCCTATTAAACAGTCCTAACTCTCCTTAGAGATGCAACAAGGGAAAACTTGACAAAGAAATCCTAATATTAGTCGTTTAAAAAGTGACTAACAATAGTTTGCCTGATTACGTTACATGTTTAGCCATGTATGTGGCTCCTGCCAGTTGTCTAAGGGACAAATCACGCAGAACATTGTCGCCTGGGACGTCGTGTGTGCTGCGCGATGTCTTCAGACTACGTGCTTTTAGTTTACTGACATCGCACTAACTATATGATAAACGATCCCCGGAACACGCCCCTATAGTCTCCCACTTCTTTGAGGCGTAAGTAATATTATAACACTGCAATAGCTCATGCGATAGTGTTTAGATTAGTCAGCAAAATTGTAGCGGGAATTTCATAGCCCAGAATGCGAAAGACATACGATTGGGTATGGGGCTGGCTCAGGGAAGAACTCTAATTGCAAAATATTTTCGCCCTGAATATTACTACAGTCTATCTGACGGTAAACAAATTACTATTTTAAAATACAAATGGGACCAGTTCATTGTATGACTATAATGAGACCACACAGTACACCATAAATAAATTGTAGTAGGTTCGTAGAGTAGCGCACAAGAGGACTCAGTAGTCCACGGAAAACACTTCCTCTAATGTAATAATATATCTACGCCATTACATTATTTATACATTATCCGACCCTAGCTTTACGAATTCAGAATGACCAAGTATGTATTATGGAAAATCATTGCTTTCTCTCTTAAGCCTACGCTCATGTTTTAAATGGGGTCAAAATTGTTATTCACATCTTAGAAAATTTGTATTTTATAAGGCTGTCAGTATATAATTTAATAGTTTTTAATGAGAACTTTTACATTCACTACAGAACAGAGTGTGAGGACAAGGTGTGAGTTTGGTAAGGGTTCCTGTAAACATAGCCGAATCGACGCCCGAATTTCGTTCCGTATCTTAGCTCGATCGCCGGCCGGCCATTACATTATTTATGGACGGTGTGTACACTACGTCGGACTATACAAGAAAGAATGGTCCCGTCATCCTCATCTAAAGGCTGGCACACACGAACCACAAGACTGCAATACTCATACGAACAAAGGTCATTTATGAGTTCAGAGAGGAAGGCAAAAGGGGAAGTTTTGGAAGTCGTGTTTGACCTAGATATCATTTAAAAAAAAACTTAATAATATCCAGATGTTAAAATTTATAAGAGCTTGATTTTATGAAGTGAATGAATATAATATCATGGAAAGCTACAACACAAAAGTTGAACATATTGTGAAATGCAGCATCATTTACTATTTGTAGACAAATATGTAGTATCCGGCTAGACAGACGTGTATGGGTGATTTTTACACAACACGATAAGGTATCAGGAAGCTAACAAAAAATATATTTAACATTTAAGTTCATTTTCCTATATCTTAGATAGATATAGGAAAATGAACTTAAACTTTGTATGATATTTCATCTTTCAGCCTATCGCGGTCCACTGCTGGACATAGGCCTTTCCCAAGTTGCGCCACAACACCCCATTTATACTCGTCACATCGAAAATAAAAACCGTTTGCCTAGCTTTATTGTTATGCACATTCCGGAATTTATGAAATATTTAATTTTTAAGCTAACTTTAACACAGTGTCTTGTACTACAACCTTAATATTAATATAAAAGAACTGTTATAGAAACTGGCAGAATACTGCTAAACTTAAAACATTATTTTCATAAGTAACAGGGTTCGTCTCAAGTGATACCGAGAGAGGTCGTATCGCCGTCTTATCGTGCCGTGTTAATGTATGAAGCACCATATGAGTGAAGCGTTGTGGTTGCGGTAACCCGCTCGCGGCTACCTCGGTCGCTGGGCACCATCATTTGGAAGGCCAGACTAACGCGTGATATGTGGCTACATTCATACCTTCGATATCTATAATGTATAGTTATAATGAATAATTAAAATCTACATCCCTAAAGCAAGTGTATGTGGCGAGTGTGCAAGGAATATAAGGTTGGGCGTAGTGACACCAGTAAACATGTTGTCAAAATCGAAAATGTTCAAGAGAATGGACAGGTTAGGAGATTTTCAATCAAAAAATGTAATGATAGGATTATAATATAATTGACTAACTTGTCGTTTTGAAAGTATTACATGTGACAAACTGTGTTCTAGATACCTATTACAGCTATTACCTGTGACCGTAGAGTGACTTCTGGGACCTCAACACATCAAGATACCTAAGATGCTGTAACCTCGACTTTTCACCACTTGTCGCTCGTCGTGTGGTCAACGATAGGTATCAGTTACAATATTTGAATAACCTTTATAATAAGATTTTTGGCAAACAGTCCCCTCTTTCCCTTTAACTAAAACAAGGGTTTTTAAAAGAATAGATGGCAACATTTTCCAATACGCTCTTATAACTCACTAGGATCACCAAAACGATCGCCAAGCTCGGTAAGTTACGACTCACGGCCGTTCAGAATATAGCTTCGGAAAATCCTAAACAATATTAAATAAATTGCGGCCTTAGTAAGCACAAGTTCAGTGGTATATGTAGCGCATGAGATTTATCAAAGCATTTCTAAGACAGTGAATGTAGAACTCACTTTTCAAATAGCTAAATGTATCGACGCTGACCGTAGAATTCCTAAATAAATAAAACAAAACCAACGTAACAAATTCTTTAAAATAGAGATTACTACTCCGAGTACATTTTAGCTGTAGTCCAATGGATTTGTTACATTTGTAACACATTTCCGATGTTGCTTGGTAAGTGAATAATAAAAGGACCGAAGAGCAAGCGAAGCACACGGTGCTTTGTTCTGGGAGACGATAAAATTTACATGGGACGACGGGACGCGCGGGCCGACTCATAAAACTTGGTCAGATTTCTCTTGTGGAACTAAAGTACGACAATCGGAATATATACACTGCTGTTATTTTATTTATTGGTATAAAACGAACACTGTGTGACCCACATAAATTGCAGGTGTGATAGTCTTGAAAACGTAGATACCTAGTTAAGTAGTTACATAGGTTCAGTATGTTTTCATTTAAATGACTTAAAATGTATACTTTACAAAAGTATTCATTATTTTTAAAAGTAAATGGAATCTTGGCCCTGTTATATTCTTATAATAGAAGATAAGAAAAAGGAAATAAATATTTGATAGGATCTCTCCTGTATTTTATTTTGTTTCGGAACAAAGTAGATTGATAAAATCGCAAGACAATAAAACAATTAATTTTGTTGATCTACAGATCCTTCTACCAGTGAATTTTAAACAATGTACGCCTTTATAAGAATATTTAATGCTATATTTCTTCCAATCGTACACTTTTAATCAATTAAGAATTTTACTGGTTTACTAAAGTGCTGTCCTGTTTTTCCATATTTGACAATTGTAGCGTAAAGTAAGATGATACACAGAACGGCTAGTTGAGCCACACTGAGGAAGGCAATGGGGAGTGTGAATAAAACATATGAAGATACAAAATGCGAGTGAACTACACTTGATGCTGAAAATTTAAATCAATGTAAAATGTCGCGCCGTTTTGATAGATAAAAAGAACATTTAATAAAATTACAATTATTGTAAAAAAAAACTACCTACCTATCCAGTGGCAAACGAGGCAGTACTAGTTGAAAAATGTTATTTTACCTATTCATCATATTAAAAATAAAATAACATTTTGAAGCGATTTTAATATCCACAAAGTGGATTCATTTTGTTTATACATTTTTAAGTATTATATACTTCTAAATTGATAAAGGAAATTTGAAAAATGATGGACACGAGCGGGATTCGAACCCGCGACCTTCGCCGATCCGTGGCGCTGCTGTAACCAACTGCGACACGGTGGCTCAGTTGGTTAGAGCAGCGCCACGGATCGGCGAAGGTCGCGGGTTCGAATCCCGCTCGTGTCCATCATTTTTCAAATTTCCTTTATCAATTTAGATTCAAGCTTAGCATGGGCAACATGCTAAAATGGCATCAAAAGTCATATATTATAAACTTAAAAATATATTTTTAAGAATATTATTATTAACGCAATACATAAAGTAGTAATAACCTAATAATATTCCTACAGAACCAATTATAGAGAAAAATATTATTGTTCGTCATGCAACCGTGTAATAAAGTACTGTAATGCTAGATATTGCATACCTACATAATATTTGTTTAATTTTACAGAAATCAGTAACCAAGCAGTCTGTGATTGTTAATTTTACTGAAGCGTGCATGAGTTATATAAAATTCATACTCATAGTTATAAAATATAAACTTTTGACCAAGATTGATTGGGTATTATTGATTTTCCGTATTGTTGCTTAGGTAAGTATACTAGTTACAATTAGCTATAATAAACGTGGTTTTTAGATCTCACATCCAGAAATACAGTTTTGGCATCTATTTAATGACTAATCCCACTTTAAACTTATTTTAAAAGGAATATGAATTCTCGTTCACGTTAAAAGTATTTTGATGAAAAAGTAATAGTGACCTGCAAAGATATTTCTTGATTCGGGCGATTTTTTAGCGTATGAGTAAGCCCCTAACTCCATGTAAAGCCGCCAACCGGCCGCGCCACCCCGCCTGCCTGACGAAATTTGGGGAAGCGCCCTTCACGAGAAAATAATAAATGACGTTAGGTTGCACGCATTAACTTAACAACGGGACACATGATTTCAGAAAGTCGAAAGTCTACGCAGATACTGTTGTATATTTATACAGACAATAAACGCGACTAAATTATAATCAAGTCAACTATAACAATCGCATAATATGACGGCCAATTATTCGATCAAGAAAAAAAAATCGGATACCAAATACATCACACAACAAACATAATACCTACTAGCAACATTCTTTTGCGGAAAGTAAATTGAGAGAATTGTAGTTCTGGCAGTGTTGGGATAAAAGAAAAAGGTACAGTGAGGGTCGTCCTTAGAGAACCATTTTTTCAAACTAGGTTGGCTTCTTGGTTTACTCACATCAGTGATTTAAAGCGAAGACAATATGCTTTGAATAACTCACCGGATACGAAAATCTTTTAAAGTTTGGGGCGCCTTAACTTTTATTTATGTTCTGAGGATGCTGTTTAAGACAATATTGGATTGTAGGTAAGTTCACATGATAAATGCTTTGTCTGCTTCATTGTGGCAAGCCACTGCATGATAAATGTAGTTGAACAAATGTTATTAGGTACTATACGATAATACCTAGGGTTACTGAGTTGTTAATGATAATAGTAGTACCTATATATAAATAGTGGTTTCCGTTAATCCGTTGTTTACGGTTATTTACTTCAGCTATACATTATATTTCAAATAGTGGCGTACCAAAATTACCCATTTAATAGATATTTATTTACCGACTAAATTATTGAAACACAATGTTTATTTATTACAAGCTTTTTTTACCTTTTATGATTATTATATTTGACTCTAACTATTAAAACAACTCTTGTAAAGTTGAAAAAACTGATTCTCTTGATTACATAAACACATAAAAAGTATAAAAATTCCTATCCTCTGGAAACGCCGAAAGATTTTCATATTATCTACACATGCCGTCCATAAATATGAAAGTTCAAAACTTAAATCGCTGACCTAACGGTAGTTATATCAGTATTATCCTTAAAGTATCCTCTAACTTCAACTATTGCACTACTCATAAAAATGTATTTTATTTCCAATATGCCATCAAATGCCGTATTTTACGGCCGAGTATTGGGATTTAAAAGCAATCAGTTGCGAAGAGCAGATAACGAATCAAGGCGTAGATTCGATGATTAGTTCCCGTGGAGCCTGATCCGCACTAGGGGATCAGCACAGGCCATAAAAGTAAATTGAATTGTTCTCCGGGCTGTTGTTCCTTGCTGCATGAGCCAATGGCCGCTTGCCGTGTTACGTTTTTTACTTTATGATTTTATAGCAAACTCCCGCCTTGTGTTCTCTTATGTCATAAAAGAAATAAAAATGTCGTCACGAACCAGCAAGTCTATGCAGAAACGTGAGCAGCTAAAACTCATGCAGATCAACTTATAAGTCTTAAAATCTGAAAACGAACGGCTATAGAACCTGGCAAAGTAATGTATAAATTTCTTCTTTGTTAGGCCTCCGTTCCCTTTACGACTTTACTTAACAAAAAAGTTTCGATAGCACCGTACATGGAAATTTCAATTCTAATCTGAATGTGAATACAGTATCAGTAATGTTATTCAAAGCTTCGATCTATATCAGTTCTTTGGTTCCAATATTGCTATTAGGGTGGCTACAATAAAACTTGGACAATTAAATGTAAGTCAACGTCGTCGGAAGCGGCGAGATAAGACCTAGCGGCGCCCCTTAGCGTGGTACTTGGGCTATTAACAGGGTGGCCCTACTCCCCGAGTTTCTTGAACTGTCTTCAGATGTGATTAGAAGTGCCTATTAAATTGAAACGTTTGGTGATTTCCGCTCAACGTATTTAATGTGCAAATCCTCGAAGATCCCCTTAAGAATAATGGTTGACTTTATCTTTTAGCTATTAAAAAATACTTTTATAAACAATTTGCCCACGAAAGCGCTGTAGAATAATATCGACAAAGCGATTTAGAAGAAATATTTCTAACGGCGGATTAGAAGCTCGTACACTGGATTAGAAGATTTCTTTGGTATTTTCGATATAGAATATTACGAATGTTTTTTGTTTTACAGTAAAACTTTAGTAGTAACTTCAAACAATTCAGATACTGAGATTTATTTTAAAAGAATTTCAATATTTTTTTGAAAAATAACCCGTATATTATTTTTCTAGACAAGTTGATACGTGGTCACCTCAGCTATAATTGGCACAAGTTTTGCTAGGCCAGAACGACGGCTGTGGGACTGCGGCCAACTTTTACTTGTCCCCTATAATTACTTTTACTACTTTTCTACAACTATTAAAATGTAATTTTAAGTACCTACCCAAGTATTTTTTCACATTTAATAGTAGTGTTGCTATATACTTTCAGTACAACGCTGATCTTGAAACTTAAACTGTTCTACGTTATTTAAATTCATGATCTAAATGGATTCTTATAGCCAATTTATGATAAGAACATTTCTGCAACCTTTTTAAAGTAGTTAAGTACTTGTTATGTGAAAGAATTTTATAATTACTAATATATTTAGGTAGTTACATCAACAAGATTGTGAGGGAAAAGATTGATGATTCTCGTGTCCCCATTTCCCTGCGGATAATCTCGTTGTCTCCGGCTTAAGGATATGTGAGCCGGAAATACGACAGCAATTTTCCTCCAACTATAGAAAAATGAGGAACGTTTAGCGTCGTGCATGGGTACCCACCCGTGAGTACAGGGTTCACCATCGCTACGGAGATACCGAACCAACGAACCGTTCTCATATAATATATTCCTTTTTGCGGATCAGCTCTTGACGTGGCCGTTTGTCACAGAAACTCATTTTAGGCATACATTTTAAGCGTCCTCAGAAAATGATATCTCATTTATTGAAAAGTGATACAAAAATGGCACGTGACAAAAGATCCCCATTCGTCAATCGTAAAAACGTAAGTATCTATGTATCATTCTTTCGCAGTTTACGAGTACCTTTATTCCTACCTACGTTGTCGTACACACCGCACAATGTTATAGTCGTTTGAGTGATGTGAGCCGGTGATGAATGTCTTGATTACATTCCTTTGACTCAAGAGTGCGGCTGACGGATGACCACTTCGTTTATTGCCCCTCCAAGCAACGACTATAAATAAAACAGTATTACATTGCTAGCAAAAACAACTTAATATTCTCGGCGGTCCTGTATTTCTGCCGTAAAATCTAAAGTATACGCTTTTTGGCATACCATAAATAATTTGCGACTGTTTTAAATGACAGAAGTATTTTATTCTTACAACAGTTGACACGTAAGGGTTATTTGAGTTTGTTTTCCTCGAGAATCTAAAGAGGCTGGAAAAATTGGCTTGAAATATTTCATGAAGGTTACTTACTACTTGGGCTTTGGCACGTACATATATTCCTGTGAAAGTATATGTATGAATAAATATTTAGTAGAAAAGTGGGTTGCTTTTAAGACGTAGTGAGTGAAGACGCGACAGGAACATTCTCCGTAAAATGACACGTAAATGGAAGCTGTAAGGAATGAAAGTGCGGCAAGGACAGTGCTCTCACAATTTATATGAAGTTAAAAACGTAGAAGGTGGTAGTTAGGGTGGACGGGGTGGTAGTCACTGTTCGCTTACAATCATTTGTCGTTCTATATACATGCGACCCAACTCTTCTAATGAGGTGTCATTTTGAATCTTTTAAAGAGCCAGTAATTTTCATATTTTTTGGGGTAATACAATGAATGGGGATCAAAACGGCACTTCTTATTTTATCATCTACGTAATAGAGGGCCAGATTGAGCGCAGAATTGGGAAATTTCCCTAAACTGATTAAACACAATTTTATATCCTCATTGTTTCTATTTTATTTTGTGTTGTAAATATATTTCTGTTTACACTTTGTAGTATCGTTAAAGCATCAGGAATTTCAATTATTTACTTGGTATGTTATACCTAATGATTCTAATGAAAGAGAAGGTACTAACGAGTTATTTTTGATAATTCTGTCACCTCCACAAAGTGCTACCTGCACATACCAATACCGTATACCTAGACATACACCTAAGTGAAATTATTGTGACTAAAAGTATCGTTGGTAAATTGTTGCCATGGCGAAGATCGTAACTAGAAAGTCGATTTAATAATACTATTATATATAACTATTATAATAGTTCTATAGTAAAACCTTGGAAAAAAATTGTACTAAAATTATTTATTAGAAAATAACGAATAAATTAAAGTTTACTTGTTTTTAACTGAATAGTTTCGTTCTCATTTCCATCTAAAATTGTTTGATCACGACTAGGCAAATATCCATTAATATTTCATTTAATTACATCACAGGGAACACATTTTCATATGAAATAAAGCGAATCATTGTTAGTTTAAACAGCTACCTTAAATAATACATAAAAGATATAAATATAATCACGAGGGAACAGTTTCATTATGCCACATTCATTGTGTTCACGGTCCCCAAAGAATACGGAATCTTTCCGTCTCGCTGCGGTAGGTAAACCCTTTTTATTTCTCGCAAAAAGTTCTGCGACTGCAAAAAGTAACATGAAAGAAAAGAAACTTGTGAGAAAATGAATTTTCCATTTCACTAAGTTGACGAGTGAATAGCTTACTCTCTTCTAATATTAAAATAACATATTTATATTCAACAAAATATTGGATAATATAATAATTGAGGGGTAAAAATGTAAACAAAAGACGGTATATTTCTAACATAATCGGATTATAGTAATGCTCAATTGCTCATCCATAAAAAATATTGATATAATCTTGGTTCGTATCATATTTGCTATCACTTTCACGGTTTATAAGAAAGTACTTATTTTTTATCTAAATATTATTGTATCATCAATGAAAAATTTACGGGCTCAAGCAATAGCTTTAGGTCGTTGTGGTCGGTGGTAAATTCCCCGGCTTTGAGTAAGTTAATTTCCTTTGCGAGTTTTGGTATTTTGGCTTTATTCTTTTTCGTATCAACTCATGTTCTCGAGCAACGAAACGCGGTTGAATAAACCCAAGCCCTCGTACCATGAACTCAAACAGCACAGTTTACGTTGCGGAAGCGAGACGCCGCTACATGCAGTGTAATGCGGCGTCGCGCTTCCACAACGTAAATTGTCCTGCTTTAAGAGTTTATGGTAAGGGGGCTGTTCGGCGATTTCTAGCTACTCTCAGTCTATTACTATATCCCAGCAAAAGTGTGAAACTCTGTAGTTATAACGAGGTATAATTTATATTGGGAAAGTTATCTTTACCAAATGCCAATTAAAAGGATCAAAGACTGTTAGCACATCGGCAAAAAGGACGCAATGTTTACACAGGACGCTTGAAATAGAATTTTCTCAAAACACATAAAAAGGATTTAAGCAGGTAGATAACCAAACAAAACTAATTAGGTTGTATTTATTTATTGAAATGGATAAGCTTTTGATTGTAACTACGTAGGTATCCGTATTTACCTACATCTACTTCGCCGTACTACGAATTTTTTCTTAAACATTCTTTTATAACAATTTACCCATTATTATCGACACGTATATATAAATGACCTGTCGTGAAATGTATATTTTACATCTACGTTAGATATGTTATAATTATATTAATAGGTACCCATACGACACATGACTACCATACCACGACAGTAATGAATTACCACACCATATTATCTACTGTCGACTAAAGCTAAATTTGATCATTGATTGCATTAAAAATGAGGTTGAAAGGCTTTATTTGCCGTTATTCGTTAATCTGTACCTCCCAGGTTTTACGTTGACCTCGGTAGGCAAATCCATTTGGTGTAAAGCCCATTATCCCTGGCGGGGAGCCAGCACGCCGACAATGCTCGGGCTTCGTTCTGGCACAACACCAATAGTCCGGATTATCTCGTCCCACTAGCAATGGCTACAAAGCAAAATACAAGATTTACTACGCTCCCGTATTTAGTGCGTACACATTAGCTCTGTTAATAGTTCCTTTATTGATATTAGGGTATTTCTGAAACTAGACGCATCTATGGATATAGCTGTATTACATTTAAAGCATTAGCTTACGAAGGATAAAATAGTTAAATAGTTTACAATTCGGCTGCTCATAATTTAATGCCAATGAATGCATAAATAAATAGTAATATGGCCTGCCTACGTAGTTAAGAATTTATTAAACTAACTAATTGAAGTATATTAAAAGGATTCTGATGACTAACAAACTAATTAAACTTGTGCTTCATAGATATAATAAAATTTTCTTCTGACCGAATTTCGGTCACGGCGACCGATCTCATCTAAGACTAGCCAACTACGTAGGAGATATTATAGTGCACAAGTATGCGCGCAAACACAGGTGCACTCCCTATTCCCTCCTTCTCAAAGTCCGATGGGACAGTAGACCGACACGACCGGAGAGAGATCAGGCGCAGGACCAACGGCTTAATGTGCCTTTCGAAGGAGGAGTATCGAGTCTCGACATGAGAACGGTCACCCATCACAAAACTGACCGCGGCGAGCACGGCTTAACCTCGCAAATCGACTGATCTGTGCGGTAGCCACGTTGCTACGAGTCCCTCAATAGATATAATAATGTGTAAAAAAATACGTAGACTTTTAGTAGGTAGGTACCTACCTAAAGTCGTAAAGAAATAGCTGCCTGCAGCCTTCTTTTTACGGGTTTCTTTACCTTACGACTTCATATTATATTGATCTGTAAGTAATAAAGTAGATAAGAGGTTTACAGTGTTTCCTTTCAACATTACAAAACTGTTTACTGACATTTTCTTGCTTTATTAACAGGAAGATCTCGACAATCTAGTAAAAACTGTTAAACGTGTTAAGACGGTAGCATAGTTTATTGGCTAAGTATTTAGTACTAAGTGCTTAAAGCTAGAATGATAAAATCCCCGTCCGTGTTCCTAGCTATCTAGCTAGTTAGTCTCACTTAAGTTTTTGCTTTAAGTCTTAGCAAAAGATAGCAAAACTACTTCTAAAGCAACATTAAAATAGGAATATCCGAATAACGCACTCGTAAGAGTAAGTACAACAAGCACTGCACTAGGTACCTACGTACTACGTAGGTACCATTTGTAAAAGAGCATTTAAATTTCTACAAAAAAAAATGGGCTGCGTTCTATTTTGGATGCTGACATGCAAGACAATTATAGATTAAAGTATAGAACCTATACTTTTTACCTTTTAATAAGAAAACAAGAAGTTGGCCAAATTAATAAGACAAAATATTTTACTTCACTTAAACTGGTTGTTGATACTTATTTGTGAATAGATTTGCCCCAATGAGCTGCAGCAAGCAACCAAACAACCAAACAAATGTATCGTTGAAGGTAACTGTTTAATTAGTGCCATCCAATATATTTACGTTACCTAAGCATAGTTTTACTTCAGCAATAATTCAAAGGGAATGTTACAAGTAATAAACGCCAAGAGATAAACTGTTAGCTTAGTGTTTACGTCATAAGTTCCTCTCAACTACGGAACAATTTATTATTTAGGTAGGCTCTAACGCTAACCTAAAATGGCCGACCCTTCTACCTTCATTCTTTTGTTGTATTAATCACACACTTATTCGTTTGATCTTGTGACTCGATAATGGCGGTTTATTTCAAGTAGGCCCTTACCTACTCCAGAAATAAACTGGAATTTACAAGAATAAAAAAACGGAACTAGAATGAAGACTATTTGGTTATATTACAAAAGAAATTCGGCGCCAGTGATCAAAGAGAAATGTTTCAACAAGGAATACAACATTTCCATTGCCGATATTTTATAGAATAAGCAAGTATTTAAAATATTTTTATTATGAACTGATACCTATTGAAATTGAATTTGGTAGTGAAATGTGAAACAAATTTTAGTTTTACAACCTGTAGTTGGAAGTAGGTTAGTTATTTAGGTGATTGGTAGGTACCTACCTACATCTTAGACATGTATAATTATAATCAAAGGCCTACTGATAATAGTCACTATAATGTTAATTATTGGTATATAGGCGCAAAATGTTGGTTCGTTATAATAATTATATGAATTTAGAATATAAGAGTTTTAATATACCTATATATATATACATATACATATATAATGGTGTAGTGTTTTGTAACGTCAACAGACCAGTTTATTGTTATTGAATGTAGTAAATAGGCATAGTAACATCAATCTCCATCTAACATATTTAAGTCCCCATAAGTAGTTAGTAGTAGATAGTTAAACACCACAATATTTCTTTATTATGGCAGCCTTGTATTACACCTTACTCCGCAAAAGCTACTTCGAAGAAAGAAATATAAATCGTGGCTTTGAAAGTACTTCAAGTAGACAAAAATAAGTCACTATACTATAGTAGTAGATGCTACTATTGGTATTTATAAGAAAAATATAAAATTATCTATTTTATATCAGTAAGCATAATTATGCCATTTCTAAACGAAACAATGCCAAGTGATCAGCGAAGTATCCTTTCGCGGGCTTTTTGTTGTCAAATAAATGTCAATGTCATTTCAAACAAAGTTAAACTTTTACAGTGAATTAAGTTTTTATCAGTTTTAATACCACAAAACTATGTGTTTACAACTAAATATATAAATTAATTAAGTCTTCATTAGTGCGTGCTGTGAATAGTATACAATATGACGTCACTTCTATCTGCTGAACTTTCTGCTACATGCAATGCATTGGGAACGTATGATAAGAAGAATGGCAAATATCTCATTGATGACTTTACTCTTAATACAGTTAAAGATTTAATAAGATACTTGCGGCGTGATGGTGAAGATCATGAAATCCGTCGACATTTTGGTCAAACTAAAGTGTTACAAACCGATCTACTGCCTATGTTAATAGATCACTGGGAGAATGCTGAGTTATTCGATGTTACACTAAGGTAAACTTCTTATTTACTTCTAAATAATGTCCATAATCTATCAATCTATCAATAGGTTAATAAGCTCCCTTTGATGTACCTACTATGTATTTAACTGCAGCAACACCTATATATGTCTGCTACCAAATACCTAAATTGTCATACTCAATGACAGCAGAAATAAGAATACGTAACTAGTTTTTAAGTGGAGTTCAAATGATAAGTTGTACTTGTAATTTTCTTTTACTTTAATACTTATTTCTCTTAACAAAACATTTAACTGACAAAAACAAAAGAATAATCAATGATACACTGGATAGATATGTTTAAACAACATATTATAAATGAACATGTCAGGGAGCCACCTTAATTGTTTCCCTTTAGCAGGATGAAGCTAAAACTTATTAACATACACTGTATAATCTTATTATAATTAACATTAAAATGCCCACATTGGATGCTTTTTTAGGCTACTAGTGAATCTAACAAATCCAGCTTTACTGCTATATCGAGAAGAAGTTCCGGTGGAAAGAACAGCACGACACAACTACCTATTAATCCTGTTACACCTGCAAGCCTACAAAGAAGAAGCATTCACTAAAGTCGAAACATGGACCATCTTTGCCAAGAAACTGGCTAAAATATTAGAAATTGTTAGTATTTTTCTTAAAAATATTTTTTTGTGACTAAACCTTAGTGTGGAGCATACTTTGAATTACTGTATCATAAATATGTAAGGCAAGCCAACTCAGACTAACAACAAATATGTGTCCAAAGCAGGAATCAAACCTCCATTGTTAGTTATGTGATAGCCACTGCACAGTGGTCAATTATGAGTAATTTTTTTTTTATTTTATTGAATTTCCAATATATTACTGTTAGATTATAAAATACAACATATTTCCCTTAGAAGTGTTTGATATGCTTCAGG
This sequence comes from Abrostola tripartita, assembly GCA_905340225.1. NCBI lineage: Eukaryota > Metazoa > Arthropoda > Insecta > Lepidoptera > Noctuidae > Abrostola > Abrostola tripartita. The sequence continues at coordinate 8,767,856 of HG996494.1, forward strand.
AACATTTAATATTATAGTTTGTGATACCATGTTTTTATTTATATTAGGATTGGTCTGAAAGAGATGAAGATACAGGTCTTATAATTGAAAGGATTTTGATTCTTATAAGAAATGTGCTACATGTGCCTGCTGATTTAGATAAGGAAAGACGCCCGGAGAATGATGCTAGTGTGCATGATCAGGTCAGTTTACAATTTATTCTTATATTTATTGATTGATGTTTAGTTTTTGATGACCAAATATGGAAAAAAAAACATTTACATATAAATATTAACTTGAAGTTAATTAAACTTGCCATTACTTGTGTAATGTGATTTGCTAAAGTTTGTATTTATGTTGTTGATATGCCTTATAATTAATAAATATATTAAATATCCCATTGCATCAGTGATAACAGAATATTTTAATAGGCTGGTAAATATACTATTTTGTAAAAAGAATTTAATTCACAAATTGTGTAATACTTCAATTAGACCATTATTGTTTTCAATATTTTTAGGTACTATGGGCCCTAAATCAATCAGGTATCCTTGACATAATTCTGTATATGTCATCAGAAAATGAAAAGCAGTATTTTATGCATATTCTTGAGATAATATCCCATTTGTTGAGAGAACAAAACCCGAGCAGCTTGGCTGATGCCGCATTACAGAGAAGTGTTGATGAGAAACTTAGAGATGACCAAGAACTGCTGTCTATAAGAATGTCAGAAAATAAAGAAAGAATCAATAAGATAAAACAGTTCTCTGGGACAAGGTTAGTATTTTAATTTGTAGTATATTTTATAACATATCATTTATTAGTATAGTTAGTTTTAGTAGTAATTAATGGTTATTCACTAGAGACTCAAAAGTCAATGATGTTACAATTTACAGTTCAGTGCTGCTTTACTTTATTGTCATGTTTCTTTGAGTTCTAAGGCCGTGTTCAAACCAAACGTATAGTCAACCGCCGACCGTGAGCGTGCGTTAAGCAGTTTATTGTAGGTATTTCTATACATGTTCCCTTTTTCGTTCACACCTAACCGACAATATGTTACAAATATGTTATGACGCTATGCGTAGACGCTGACGTCTAGCTTCACGTTTACACTGGGGCTCACGACTCATAGTGAGCCTGCTCACATTCGGCGGCTGACTATACGTTTGGTTTGAACACGGCCTAATTGCTTCAGGCAACTTGCTTAAAAGCCATTTGATTTTTGTCACTAGTAAAACTCACATTTTTACTCGTAATTTTTCGTAGGCATTCTCGTTTCGGAGGCACGTATGTGGTGCAAAACATGAAATCCTTATCAGACAATGAGATCATTTGTTTGAAACCTTTGAATAAAATATCCAATTTAGACTTCAATGGAAGTAAAAAGTCGAAGCTGGTTAAGCCAAAAAATCGAAGACCTATTGAGAGTGGAGTATTAGAGAGGCGATCAGCGTTTGCAATCAGGTAAGTGGCATATTTACATAATTTCTATGGAGATTGTTGAACCTAAATTTTAAGCTTGTAATCAAATAATTGCGTTAATTGAGCATTGGGTTTCATGAGTCAGAGCAATGGGAATGTCAACCCCAAGAACGTAGGATCAACTTCGGCAGAAATCTTGAATTTTTATGTTTAATAATATATACCTACTTCGCCAGGTATAATTATCTTGTTTTCAACTTTCGACTGCCTAGATATATTTTTCCAACTAGACACGTAGAAGAGTAATACAAAGGAAAGTAATGTTTGCCTTTAACTCGTTTAATTTGATTATTAAGTATATCGATTATTACGTATAGCGAGCACATAAACACGAATTTATATACACTCTCACACACACACACGCACACTCATATACACGCATGCATTCTCACTTTTTTATTTTTAAATTAAACCTTTAAATTAATTTATTTAAATATCCATTAGACACAAATCAATTGTAATTTATCTTGAAAGAGCGGAGTCTCCTAACACAGGCTTTATTAGCTTAAAAGGAGACGCCATACACTGGCAGTTAAGCCAACTTGTATGACTAATAAACAATTTTCATTTTCAATTTTCATTTTCATTTCATTTTCATTCATTATCGATTGTACGATATCCACACTACAGGCGTTAGGTGAGGTAAGAGTTATTTCTGATTAATTTAACTACTATTGTGTTTCCAACAGGTTGTTCCTCAAAGAATTCTGTATAGAGTTTCTAAACAGCTCGTACAACCCACTTATGCATTACGTAAAAGACGTTTTAGTTAGAGCCAAAGCTCAGCAAAATGATGAGTCATATTATTTATGGGCGGTAAAGTTCTTTATGGAATTCAATAGAGGCCATAATTTTCAGGTTGGGTTGGTAAGGTAAGGTTCCATTTTATATTTATTTTTAAAGAGGTTTTTAAAAATACCTGGTGCTTTATATGCTTTCAAATTCATCTTATGTCTGACTTTACAGCGCCGTTGTCTGTTACGCCCCCGTAATATGCATCACCAATGCTTCCATTATATTCTTTGTCTCTGGATTCATAATATACCTATACTCGTAAACATAGCTCGCATTTCATTTGTAACTCATAAATAATGTTCTATTATTTTATAGAGTCCCCGTAAATGATAAATTATATTATTCCTGCAATTGAGTTTTACAAAAACACTTTTACACGTCATTTTTTTTAAACTAGTAGAGTATCTTATTTTATTTTCGACAAAAATATTTTACCTCTTATAGGATTACATGTACTATGCATATGAATGCATACATGGGTCCGACTTAGGGGCCTCCTATGCATCTTGATACTACAAACCAATGTTGACGAAGCAAAGGTCTGATTTAACTTAGCGTCACACTAAGAAAATTAAAGGAAGATTATGCTGTCTGATATTGTTTACGAGACATCACTACTTTCCTACTTATAATGATAAAACACATTTTGGATTTCTGGACATTGAGATGTTGCTGTTGAGAAAAGTCTTTTAATATTTAAATTCAATTCATGTTACATCCTAGAACCCCAGGTAAAGATTTTAAGTCGAAATCACGGCAAGGTTTATAATATAAAAGTTGTAAAAAACTAATAAACGCGAAACCACACAACGATAATACGAATATAGTTATATAATACACTTAAATTGGGTTGTACCTATCCACATAAAACTCAATTTCAAAGACTTGTAATAATCAGAGGCAGTCTCGGTAATGCTTCAGGGAGCAAGCCTTTGAGCTATAAGTCCATTTAATTTACGGTTATTATGATTTTTATTGAAAAGAATTCGGTTTCTTCGTTTAATATTAGGCGTAAATAGCTTCCACGTGTATAGGGAGATTCTCAGAGTGTAAAAAGGGTTTTTATTGAGCGTTCATGCGGGGCTATGAACTGTGAGTACAGTGAGCAGGTGCGCGCAATAAACGTTATCTCAAAATTGTCACGTAATCCGCCTTCATCACTGTCTACAGCAGAAAAATCTATGAATTTGCCGTTGAAAAAATAGTTTAGGGTATTTATATTATTTGTAGCATTCGGTATATATGTAAAAGCACTGTTAATTTTTACTCTATGTATGTATGTATTAAACCTAAGTTTTCATTAAGAATATACTATATTTCGCTTCACATTTCACCAAAGTCACGATAATATCAACTTTATTTATCATATAAAACTTTCAGCGAAACAATGTCAGTCCCAATGTTTCACTACGTACAACAGCAAATGGAGAAATACTATGACATGATTAAAGTTGAAAAGAAAAAGTATTCGTCTTGGGTGAGGAGGCTACACTTAGCTTTAAGAGCTTATAAAGAGTTGCTCAACACCCTTCTAGCTATGGACAAAAGCTCGGATCCTACTGTTAAGGAATCTGCGAAAGTTTTAAAGAGCAATATTTTTTACGTGTTAGAATATAGAGAATTTATTCTTTCTACGTTTCTGAATTACGACGAAAACAAAATGCCGAGGTTTGTTATGTAACAACACTTTGTTCTTTGTTTTATTTTTAATTGTTCCATATTTTAAAGCTTTTTTTCTTTTTTAAAGGTCTTATTTAGTGGATTTGATAGAAACAGTGCACTTGTTTCTGAAGATGTTAGAACATTTCTGCAAGAAGACTGGTTTAGTAGTCCAAAAAAAAGTAAGAAAGAAGAAATCTAAGTCAAAAAGTAAGATTTTATTACAATTTTTATATGTACTTATTACATTATCAAGAGACAACAATGCCTTATTTTATTATTCAAAATCGAGATCAAATTGTTATTTGTGAAGGTTCTCAATCATTCATAATTTAATGAATAACTAAGTTATAACATGGGAGTAATCAAAATGACCTCAATCAGTCATTTGGGTAGTGATAAATTCGAAATGTGTGCATTGTGCTGGTAACTACGATAGGCGGCGCCATGAATCAAGCTGTATGAAATTGGGTAAAAATATAGATACCTATATGTACTTAGATTTTACGAAGATTTGTTAATCTTCGAAACGTTGCCTTGAACGAGTATTTTTACTGTACCGTAGATGTATTTTACAGACATGAAATAAGTACCACATTCACTAACGCCCAGACATGGATATCCGTGCGACACATAAATATTTTATAACCACTTAGCCACTGCACTAATAGGGTCGTCTACCACATTATCGCATAGAATAGTCTACAGACATAAGTTTTTTTTGGTGTTTCAGAGGATAAGACGTCATTGCAAATACTTAATAAGAGATCCAATACCGCCTAAAAATACGAGTTATTTAACTATAATATTCGCTTCTAACAACATAATAGGCACCAAAAACTACTAACCTTACATAAACTTAGTTATAGTAAAAAGACTTTAGTATACACATACATATATATTCTAGAGCATGCAAAACGGTACACCTCTCGACCTACTAGCGTCGCATCTTGCGCCGGCTTTTACGAAACTATTCGATGGGCAATAACAAGCTTACGCTCACTACATAAGCTTGCAATCGCCCACTGTACAGCAGGGGTACACTGTTGCTACTTTTTCTGTGATAATAAAATGTAATTAAAAGGCCATAGTGTACAGGTCTGCTTTTCTCGAAATTTTCTTATAAAACGCGTATCAGAAACGTGGGCTTTTGTACTAGCTACGTGATTAACGATGTTCTCACTTCATTCGCCATCGGTTGAACGGAAGCGGTCGCTATTTGTGAATTCTTACATTATTAATTACGCTCATAGTCATGGCATCCTATTGGCTGGGTAGCGCCGCTGATTTCTGTCGTAGTGTGTGACGTGACCCCGATATTAATGCCCAGAATAGGTGTCATAACGATAATAATTTCTCAAATATGTAAGCGTCAAGCGTGAATATGTGTGACAGCAGTATAACGAAATTCGAAACATGCGCCTAAAACTTACTGGTACGTAAGTTCATTTTCGAGTAACTTCGATAACCTAATTTAATATTCCAAATACTAATTCATAATATAGCATACACTGTGTAGCCAACTGCCAAGCATCTGCTTTCATTTTATTCTGCCGCCTGAATACTGCGGCTCACAGTCCGACAGTGTCATAAACACTCGGTGGCCATGTAGGTACTTTGAAAAAAAGCAATTACTCTTCATCATTTCCAAATGTGCGATGCAAGGAAAAGGCTTTCCCGAGAGAGAATACCTACGTAGGCATGTCTGGCACATCACTCAATCTAGTTAGCAAATAGCAATTTTTTACTAAATCCTGTGTTAGAGTAAAAGGCCCAAATATAGCTATTAAATACTATAAATGATTTTGTCGCATTCGGGCATTTAGGCCGTGGCTATCTGTCAGTTGCCGTTCTCAGTAAAATCTAACCCCATCAGGGTTTTGGGAACACATAGAATAAATATATATTCTTTATATTTCAAAAACCTTAATCTTAGTATTAGAATTTGTTGAAGTTTAGATCTCATAGCCAATAACACTTTTAATTTGGGAGTTGGTTCTAAGAAACTTCCAAAATAAAATCATAGAAGTTCCTTATAATATGGAGAATTTCTTTAAATCATTGTACGCGTATATTTGGATTAGCGTTGTGTAATCCTTTTCTAAGAAGGTACCTAGTTCGGTTTCATCATCGATTTTTACTTAAATCCAAGAGGAAGTTTATCTTGTGAGATATATCGGTGTGTATACTTATTAGGTACTTAGGTATTATTAAAACTTCGTTAAATTTTCGAATTTACGTATATACACAACCATATTAAAGTTGTACATGTAATATGTTTGTATATTTTTGATCAAGAAATTAATGCAAACCCTTCTAGTAAGTAAACTATAGGTACTTACTATAAAACCAAAATTGCTCTGAAAATTCTTTTTAATAGTGAATGTATCATTATCTTAAAGTAATGTAAAATTAAAAGTAATTAATAACAATGGTATCTTAATGATATTGTGGTTCAGAACAAAAGGTGGTAGTACAAAAGGCGAAGGCCGTTGAAACGGCGCCGGCTGCTTGGGAGGAAGTGAGGGCGCAGCTGGCTGTAGTACTCACGTCCAGCGACCACGAACACTCCCCGCCGTTCGATGCAGCCTCCGACGTACCCATCGACCAGCAAAAGTATGTATATCCATTAATGGTTCCATTACTAGTAGCACTTACATTTTTTTTTTGTTGACTGTTCTTGATTTTCATACTGCCAAACTGCCAATGACAGTATTCCCCGTATTTTCGTTCATTGCACTTGAATTCTGCACCGTCTATGATACCCTTACATATGTTGTACTGAAATTTTCATTGTTTACTGAAAACTTCTGAAAGCGCCACCCTGCAATAAGCTAGCGTGGTGATTAAAGCTCGTTCCTTCTCTGTATGAGATAAGAACTAACTTTTATTTTTTATGCGTTTAAGCATCATTGAGGTGTAGGTAGTCAGATTTTTATGTTCTTCTCCATATTTTTACACGTACTTACGTAAAAACCTATTCTTCCCTTATAGAGAAAACTGTATGAAGAATATACAAAAGTTTCTAAGAGGGTACAAATTCGAAAATGCTGTCGGAATGTTCAGAGCTGCGAGGTACGTGATTTTATTATTTCTGGTTTTTAACATATTGAGAAACGTTAACGTTAACCTTTTATTCTTGTTTTCCCTTTAAGAAGTCTTTTAATTTATTATGTATAGGTATAATTTCACAGGAAATATAATATTTCCACTATTATATTCCTTATAATATTCTAGCAGCTATTTGTTATTTATCACAGAGAAGTGTGGCCTGACGAGGGTATATTCGGCACTGAAGGTATAACTGAAGAAGAAGAACTTACAATGCTGGAAACTGTTTACAGCGCCGACCTAGGAGTGGAAACACCTGGTTAGTTTCTCCGATAGTAATGCAATACTGCAACAGTGTTCGTTTCTTAAGATAGATGTCTGCTACAATTACCAACTTTCGAACCTAGGTGTCTAATCAATAAGAAAAAAGTATAAGAAATATCTTTGTTACTGTAATGAATAATAATAAATCAAAGTTGTTTGTAAACTTAAGTGTACATTATATTATTCAATTCATGTATTGATCACATAATTATGATACGTACTTTCGATGTTAATGGTAACTGAAATATTTCGTCCTTTGACGTTATAGTTTTCGGTAAAAGGCACAACTTTGCTTGCAGGCTATTGTTAAAGTTACCAATTTTCTCGTATATTATTATTTTTTGGGTTTCATTTTACACAAGTGTATTTTTATGTACCCTATACGTATAAGTTGTAGTATAATACTAAAATGAATATACATATATTTTCATTCATTTCATCTATTTTTTGCAACTTGCAGAAAACGTTGAAGATGTAGAGGATACTCAAGAAAACTCAGAATATGACGAAGAGGGTAAGTACAACAGTTTATATTGTTTTATTTTTATACAAGAATTTGTAGTGTAGGTCAAATACTATCGAAACAATTATTCGGCGTAGTACTGTCCAAGATTTCGATCAACGTTCTTGCTTAAGTGCAGTAAATAGCTTTATATCGCAGCGTTAACCTTTAAGCGCCACGGTTATAGATAGAAAACAAAGTTTTCGTGCACTCCACGCTAAATTATTGTTTGTTATGACGTTACACATATGTTACGATTAGATATTGACTAATAATAAAGTTATGGCGCGGAGGGCACGGAAACGTTTGTCTTCTATACAAGTCGTGGCGCTCAAAAGGTTAATACTGTTTTTGTTCTATAATATATTTGTGTGCCTACACGGTCTACTTAAGGTACATATTCCTATGTTAAACAGATGAAGAAGAACAGACAAACACAGCGGTAGTTGAAACAGACTTCGATTTCAAAGACTTCGTTATTAGGTAAATATTCTTGTACAAATATAAACAACATATTATATGCGTAGTAACAAAATAAATAATGAGATATCAAGTACTACAAAGCTCACGGTATTGACATTCATACCTAAAGTAAAACCGTTGAGTTAACTTTGTTTGTTCGTTCATCAGTGGTGAATTACTTATAAGATATCTATGGTATTAAGTACGTACGAAGCCAGTATCTTGAGATGAACTAGTCCTTGAATTTCATGATCACTTTGATTTAATTTCGATAAAGAGTGACAAATGTGGTATTTTTTTTCACGTTCTTACTACTTTTGTGTTGGCTTCCCCAATCCCCAAGCAATAAATGATTATTCCTTTCTCGTTTTGTATATTTAGCCCGAATAACCAGAAACTTAGAAATCTTTATACGCCTGTGTGTTTCGACATGCCTACGAAAAACAAGCAAAATATCAAAGCAAGTCTTCTTTGCTGGCATGAACTAAGTTACTGTTGTAAGGTACAGTTGACTGCCTCGTTGGTCTAGTGGTCGCTAAGCGCGACTGCTGAGCAAGAGGTCCTGTGTTCAAATCCCGGGTCGGGCAAAGTGTTACTGAGTTTTCCATTAGGTAATTCTCAGTAGCAGCACGGAGTCTGGATTTGTGCCCGGTTGATGGCAATAGGCTCGCCCCCTATTACATTGGGACTTACAACATAACTGGCGAAATGTGGGTGTACTATATGTTTACCTCTGCCTATTCCTTCGGGCAAAACAGGCGTGATGTTATATATGAACTAAGTTATATTATTAACAGCTCACACCGTTGTAGGAATAATTCAGACAACAAGATTGTAGCGGTACTGATTGCCAAGGGTGCGCCTAACGTCCATTATAGTACTGTCGGTTGAGGAGACCCACACTTGCATTTGTACCCCGGTCAACAGTAATTGACAGTCTGTCTTACCATCACCAGGTTCTGTAACCCTCGAGTGGTGAGCGCATGCGTGACCCTCCTGGAACGGTACGACAAGAACTTGCCTCACACGAACCACAGCATCATCAAAATGTTGCACAGAATCGCGTGGGACTGTAGGCGGCCCTCCATGATGTTCCAAGCTTCATTATTCCTCATATTTCAAAGAATACTCGACAATCGAGTGCCGCAATTCAAGGTACGTGTCTGTTAACACTACTCTTTGTACAAAACTGTTTGTGGTAAATGTAAATCTTTGCTGTGACAAAATTTGTTAGTAATTATGAAGATAAACGCTTGTGGTATTCGAAACGGATTTGGGTGTTTCGTGTAAAAAAAGATTCTATGTATGGTTACCCAAAAATAAAACTTCAATACCTAGGTTTATTATTTTTTTACTCGTAGACTAACCTCATTATGTTTTTTTTTTAAATATCATCTGTAATCCGAGCGTGACGCAAGTAATCTTTTGACACTGCGGTATTTTTTATTTGCAGAAAGTATATTAAAATTGAAACGGGATTAATTAATAAACCTCAAGGCCTAGTAATTAAATATTCGTTAAAGCCTTAAGCCCTTCTTCCCGTTCATAAAACGTATTAATCTAGCTGAATGATTTTCTACAGCCATAATAATGGAATTAAACATTTAAGATTTTTGCGTTTTAGGTAGAGGTTTAATCACGTGGATTTGTTTCGAAAAACATATAAAAATTAATATTAAATATATCGTAATAGACTAGTACAGTTGCTATTTTTTATTTTTCGCAATTGCACCTAGTTTTATAAACGTGCTTTAGACGGTAATACTATCAATTACCTAAGCTTTTTCTGTAGCACAGTAGCGCTATAAAATATGATCTATAAATGTGTGGATGAAGGTTGTAGAATATCAATTCTTAACCTTAATAATAACGTTGGACCTACCTAAAAATAAATATCAAAAGATAACCAATAACCTTTTTTGATTCGTTGTAGTTTTAACTAATGGCTTCTATTTCGCTCCGAATTGATTTAAGGCAAAATTGTAACGTCAAACTGAATTCCATCATTAATATAAACACTATCGTGTCAGGTTTCGCGATCCCCTCTTATCATAATACCAATTAACTGTTGCTTTATTACGTGAGTAGGTACCCGTCCTCGCTTACATTGTACCTACCATTACGCAAAAGTTACTTTGTTCTACTTTCATGGCCCGACTGTCCGACCGATCTCCATTAAATTTTGCATACAATAAACTGTGACAGTGATCCCGGTAGATCGAATAACTACTCGGAGAGCTCTTTAGGGATATGAAAAAGATAAACCTGAACTTATTCCTAGCGGACAAAGCAGCGGGTAAAAGCTTCAACAAAATAAACAACCGTGCTGGTATATTATGGCACACTAACACTGACGCAGGTCCTTATGTTGTCGGATGGTATCACGTGACTAATACTTGTCACATATTCGGGTCAAAGTATACTAATAATCCAGACGGGGGTGTTTGTATGTTTAGGATAAACTCTAAAAGTGCTACTGGACCAATTCAATTTTTTTAATGGTTACGAATCATTTCTAAAACGTGGAAGTTCTAGGCCTTTTTTATATCTTAGATTTTTCTTAGTTACAACCATCGTTATACAACTATTTTATCAAAATATAGTACCGAAACTTTAAGTTTTGTAATTTGTAAAACCTAGCATATATTGATAGACTTTCGTTTATGTTCTTGAGCGTCTCTCTTCTCGGATCCTACTCGGCCAGTTGAGCCACGCCTAGCAAAGTTCTACACTGCAATCATCAAAACCAAAGGCACGAGGTAACGCTAATGCCGGGCACATGCCGCTGTTCCGTTAAACTTGCGAGCAGCCAACACAACCTATACTTGTAGTAGTAGGTAGTACTTACACCATCATCGATATAATTTTCCACTTTATTACACTGTAAAATTTAATGACTTTCCATCCTCACCGACGCGACGACCTCGTACTAAATTCAGATTGTTCATAAAAAATAAAAACAACCTATAATAGGTTTCAGAGAAACCTTATAAAAACACGTTGTTACACCAGTAAGTTATGTAAAATAATGCAATTTTCTCTTCGAACTTAACTTCAACTGGTTTTTATAGCCTGATATTTTTCCCATATTACGACACACGTGTGACCAAATTTAAGCTTTTTTCTCTGTCGTGCATACGACGTGTGGAGGGGCAAGGGACAGATTTTATCGACGCTCAAGTAGGGTGTAGGACTTTCTAAATGTTTTGAGAATCTAAATTAACTTTGATCTTTATCAGAAGCTGGCTCTATGCAATAAAATGTTTGTTTTAGTGTTACACGAGCTTGGGTTATATGGAAAATTTGAATATAAATAAAAACGCTTATGTATTCTATGTACCTAGTAAATTCATTAATAGGTTTCCTGGTATTGATAATGATATGAAATACATTATAATCTCGGATTACTATCACATTATGTGCGCTTGTAGGTTTGCATTAATGAAACCATTGCATTTTAAACATATTTTTTTGGATGTTAAATATTTTCATTGAATAATATTGTGTACCTACATTATTAACAGGAATTGGAGAAGTTCGCTTTGTTTATATTAAGGAAGTTCACGGAAGTGGCCTCGCAAAACTCTAAAGTATTTATTGAGCTTTTGTTTTGGAAGAACTGGAAAGACTCGTTGGATATAGAATATGGATATGATCTGTACTCCGATGCTAGGTAAGTGCCTTAACATATTTTTTTCTAACACCCGCATTGTCAAACCTTACGCAACCTGCTTTGTTCTAAGTATGTGCTCCGTCATTTGACGATGTAAAATTATAACCCATAACTTATTTATGTTTTCCTTAGCGAGGTCCATTGACTCGCTTGGAACAAAATTTCCCATTTTACTATCATCAATCTTTGTTCACAGTTTCTAAACGTTCAAACGCCCTAATTGGACATGATAATGTTGATATAGGTCGCGTCTTTTAAACTATAATAATAATAATATAATAATAATAAATTTCTTTATTCGAGTAACCATGACTCAATAATGTTAGTATTACCTAAAACTATGTTAGTAACATTTTACAACTTAATTTATTGCTGCCTTATCCCATGCGAGACGGCACAACAATGCCTCACGTATGCACAGTCGAGACGCCCAGCTATCATACTCAGGACACTGTTGGAGCTGTCCCGCACCCTGCGCACCAGAGAAGCACACCTCTTTCGCATAGTCGCATAAAAGCAATCTACGTGTGCGTCAGCAAACATCCCCGATGCGCTACAGAAGCGAGGCAGCCCCACCAGTATCCTAAACGCGTTATTGTATTGAACGCGGAGAGCGCTGTATGACCTTTGAGTATATCTGGCCCATAGGCTGCACGTGTAGAAAGAAGTACAGTAAGCCCTGAAAAGTGTGATCTTTACGTGAAGGGAACAACGTGCAAACCTACGGGCCAGCATGTTCGCTCTAATCGACAACGCTCTCCGCTCCCGTTCAATGTCATCATCATCGTGGAGGCTAGGGGTCAATAAGTGGCCCAGATATTTAAACTTATACACTCTTTTTAACGGTATCCCGTTGAGTGCAACAGGTGGTATAACACTAGTGTTTTTACCCCCAGCCTCGAAAACCATGATTTCCGACTTTTTACAATTATACGTCAGTCCATGTTGTTCTGCGTATCCTTCACAATGGGCCACAAGTTTTCTCAACCCACAGACCGACGCACTCAACAGCACCATATCGTCTGCGTAACTAATATTATTGACGCAGACACCATCTACATGGCAACCGACTCTGATGCTGCTAAGCTCCTCAATCAGCTCATTAACATAAAGGTTGAAGAGCGTAGGTGAGCTCAACCCCCCCTGCCTCACCCCGCACTCCAACCTATATGGTTCAGACAGCTCTCCATTCCATCGAACATTGTTGATCTGGCTTCCATACCAATATTTAAAGATGTTAAGGAGTTCTTTTGGCAGGCTAGTGTTTTCCAATTTTTGCCACAACTTATTGTAGGAAACCAGATCAAATGCCCTCGAAAGGTCCAAAAAGCAGGCGTAAACTGGCGTTCCCCTCTGTGTATAATACGTGACAGTATGCTTAAGACCCAGCACTGCAGTCTCCGTCGACAGCCCAGGACGAAATCCGAACTGGTTGTCGTGAAGCCTGATGACAGAGTCCAACTGAGCGTTAAGCACACTGTCAAACACCTTTGACACTACCGTAGCGAGTGAAATTGGCCTATAATTGCTGCTGTCTGCGAGGTCCCCAGTTTTGTTTTTAACAATGGGCACAACAACTGTACGCATCATCTCATCTGGCAGGTAACTATGACTCAAACAAAAGCTATACAACATGGCAAGGACCCTCGGCAAATGTGGACCCGCATATTGAAGGTGTTCAATGCTCAACCCATCGTGGCCAGGGGACTTACCACGCGTCATAGATTTTATAATTTTAGTTATTTCAGCCGCGTGAAATTTAACCTGTAATTCCACTCCGGGTTGAGCATCCAACGCCATACGTGACGGCCCTAGTGGCGATTTTACAGAAAACAGTTCTTTAAAAAGGTTGGCAATTTCTTTTGAATTATTCACACCGTTGACGCTCACAGGCACACCTGCTTTACTCTGCAACCGGTTTGTCTGCTTCCAAAACCCCTTAAAATCATGTTTAGTATGACATGACGCTAAGACATCCATTTTCAGCTGGTCTTTATGATCCTGACACCATTTGACACGCGACTTAAAGATTTTTCTACTTTCACGCATTTCATTAAATAAATTCCCAGAAGTGGGCTTTCCATTCAGAACCCACCGCAAAAATTGCTCCCGAGCGTGCCTGTGAGCGTCGGCAACATGGGTATTCCACCCTACAATTTTTCTAGATGATCTATTACTATCAACCCTTCCAGCTACTGCTGCTTCGCTTAAGGCGCATACAATTTGTAAATAAAAGTTATCGATTATATTCCTGTGACTAGGGTTATTACAAACATAATCACAACACTTACTTAATTCTTGAGGGAAGTCAATTAATCGTAATTTCTCATGACATTCTTTTTGATAGATATTTATTTGACTTGGATTTCTATCCCCCCACAGAATTCTATTCGAGATTGTACTATTCACATTTTTCTTAGGTAAAATTGTATTAAAACAACATTCAATGACTAATGGAAAGTGATCAGACCATAAAACGTCATGAAGTACATACACGTTCCTAACTGATTTCCGGGCTGCTTCCGTTACTAAACAGTGGTCAAGCCACCTTTTAGACCCATAGACCTCACTTAGAAACGTATACGTGCTTGATCCTATTCCTAATATTTCTATATCAATACATTTCCAATTTTGTTCATTACAAAACTGAGACATTTCCTCAAAAAATTGCTCAGACGGATGAGCATTAAAATCTCCAAGGATGTAAACGTTTTCTACACTACAATTATCAACAATTGCACTCACCGAGCTCAAAATATCCGTGAACTCCGTTAAATTTGCCGCTGAGTCTGTGGGCATGTAAACACTAAAAACTAGAAAACACCTTTCCTGTAGCACAACTTTAATTGCACATACCCGTGGGTTATCGCACTCAATAGTTTCAACATTGTAAAAAATGCTACTCCGCCACAAGAGAGCAACACCACCGTACGGTCGACCGCGTAATATTCCCACTGACGTGTCCACCGCAGATACACCCGTGTAGCTGAACTCATCACTGATGGTGTCAAGAAATGAGATTTCGTCTGGCAACAACCACGTTTCCTGCAGCGCAATCAAATCGTATTGATTACACAAATCACGAATACTCTGAACCGAGCGCTTCACATTTTTACAATTAAATGTTACTAATTTGTAAATATTGTTAGTCATCATTGCGTCTATATTTTTTGCCACTCAAAGTTCCGTTGGATACATTCTCAGTGCTATCACGTTTTTGTTTGTAGTTGTTAAAACGCCGAAATATTATTCCTTGAGGCCATAAGGTATGATCTAAAAACATCTGCAGCTTACTATGTGGCACAAAAAACTTGTATGCACTATGCTCACATTGCCGTTTGATATTTATTTTTTCAAGATTCACCTTATCACCGGTTTTCTTTTGCAAGTAGTTCGTGATGTCCGATTCTAACGTGTCCTTGTGAACGTTTGTGATAAACATGGGAGTTTTCTTGTCAGCCGGTCTGAATTTATCTGTAGACTCAATTATAACGCTACCCATGTTTCCTTTACGTCTATCCTTTACCTTACGCTTTTTATTTTGCACCAAAATAAAACCATCATTCGTTGTCGTAGCTGCAACGTTTGCATACTGATCTCGCTGTACGGACGACTGTACGTGAGTCACCTCTTCACTCAGCTGTTCACTCGGCCCGTGAACAGTGGTCATAGATAACGGTAATAATGACGCATCGGTCGAGCATTCGTCGCTAAGCGCATGCATCGTTTCGTCTCTTTTGCCGTTGAATTCGCAACAGCTAACCGGCGTTCGAAGAAGTATTTCTGAACTACCCTCTGCTAAAATTGTGTCGATATTCGAAGTAATGTTTCCGTTAACAACCGTATTGCCTTTTAACATATTTTGTCCATTGCTTTCACTAGCTTTATCATACTGTGCACCTCTTTTAGTGTTTACATTGGGATTCGGTAGGGCCGAATAATTCATTTCACAAACTGCCTTAAGGTTTTGTAACTCACTTTGTGTCACATATGTAGACTTAATGTTTTTAACTTCAGCCTGTATTAGGACTAAATCCTTAAGGAGCTTAGAGACATCCAAATGATCAAATGTTATAGGTGGTAATTTCTCGAGATCACGGGCCACAAAAACCGGCAGCAAATCAGGTTCCGTTGTTTTGAAAATAGCTATAATATCGTTCAAGACACGGTTATCTTTGCCTTTCCCTTTACGGACGGTTCTCCGCACCTCAGATGATAATGATTCAATCAGTAATGTATTTGATTTTTGAATTTGTTCACTCGAAAACGCCGACGCACATATCTTCACCAAACTTGCCTCATCAGCAATCGATATTTTATTTTGAACATAAGCTAAAAGCTCGTCAATAACGATATTACAAGATACACACTTTATCGTACTTGTCATTTTGTCGTCAATAGCGCACGGGGAGCGCATCAACGACCGCAGGTAACGACTGCGCGCGCGTCACACTATGATTGATTACCAAAGAGATCCAATGTATTTTTGTAAAGAGTTATGATAGAGGTTAGATTTCAATCTATACACCAGTCACACAACAGCATTGTAAATATGAATAATTAGGTACACCTTCACCGCAATCAGTTTTATATTTGTTTAGGGTGCTTTTTGAAGAGGCGTTCATGAGTATGCGTATCTGTATAATTATAAAACATGATTGTGCCAAAACCTGAAATCGACCAATTTTTAAAAATAGTAGGCGCGTTTTCGAAAACGTTGTTACATATACGTACCATACATATACATATATTACATGTAGGTACCTAACTACATAATATAAACTGTATCATATTAGGTATAATTTTATACATTAAAAATATCTCTACAATTTTTCGTTATAAACACCAAACTTTCAAACAAACTTTCAAAGCATTTAAAAATGAAACGAACTTTTAACTGAATATTTTTATTAGCTCACTTCAATTTAATTTTCATGTTCCAATATTTTTATATACGGTTTTATTAAAGCCCGTGATAATCTAAGTTAAAACCCTAACAAGGCTTGTAAGATGCTTGAATTTCAAGCTTGTAGTACAACTAAATGACCTAGTTTAGCTTAAAATTTAACGTTTTTCCCGTGAACCCGTCGCTAGAGATGTTACGAAATACAGGGACACCTGTAACTTTGTTTAATGTATTCAAAGATAGTGCCAGCTGACATGCTAGCCGCCGGTAACTTTGCCACTATCTTGTGTTTTATATAAAACATCATATTTATTTTTAAAACTTGCTCTGTTAGGTTTTGATGAATTTTAGATATCGAATTTTCTTTCTAAAGCATTTGGATTAGGTAAATTACCATTATATTAGATTACTAAACCTAAACTTAAATTTTTACCTTAAATAAAGCATACCACTCTTACGATCATTTGAATACGTTTTATAAAGCTGTATTGCAGTTTGACCGTAATAATCAAAATTAACGAACAGGGACAAACCTGCTAAAGGCAGCTGGACTGAAGAACAAGAAGAGGAACTAAGAAGGTTGTATATGGAGAATCAAACTAATCCGGAAACCGATAAAGGTATGTTAAAACAACCATTTTCTATCGATTAACTTACCTTCCAGTACTGAACCACAATAATTTTTATGCCAATCATTACAAACTATTAGATGGGCAGCAGCGTCTTCTGTAACTTGACCACCAACACTGCGATCCCCAAGCCGCATGCCAAGCGTGGGGATTATGGCAACACCCCCCTTCTAAAAGGAGGAGGCCTTTGTTCAACAGTGGACGCCATACGGCTGATGATGATGATGATTACAAACTAGCTAAAACATAAGAGCTACATACGATATCATAGTCTGTCGTTTTCATAAACATATTTAGTATTTCTATTCATTAAATCAAGTACAGGCATCTCTATTACCAATTCAGTATCCGAACTTGCTGCAATATTATTATAATACTAAAATAAGTATTAATGACATACTAGAATTTTCAAAAGCGTGATAATTAGAATAAGGGTATGCGGCATAATTAGGTAGTACCGTAATTACACGTGCGAGCTCAACAGCCCACATATCGGCGAGAGTTATGTTTATGTTGCGTCGTCCTCAAACACAACACACTTAAACTAACAAACCTTGTTAGGCTGAGCTTTTGTGTATCAAAAAATATATAACACGATTTTGCCGACCTGTTAATTACTGAGAAAAGTGTTCGTAACTCATTACCATAAAATATGTTAGTCGCATTATCACAGCAGTCATGAAAGGAAAACGCTGCTTGTTTTGGTCCGCGTAATGTGTGCATAAACTGAGCATCCAAAGCATTAAACTTATGCATTAGTACCTCAAACGACTCCTTGTGGATTCGACCCGTGCCAGTTACATACATTAGGACATGTAGAAATAAATGTTATTCCACAGATGTAATCGACTGGATTATGGACAACTTGATAGACCAGACTCGAACTCGACGTGGAGTGATAAAGAAGTTGAAAGAATTAGGTCTTATATTCCGCTTGCCGACGAAAAAAAGTCATCGGGAGCCGGGTAAAGAGAAGGTACCTAAAGAGTTCAGTGAAGAGGAAGACCAACTACTGAAAGAGTTGTGGGAAGAATTCCGAGATGTACCTGGTAAGGAATTGTAGCACAATAGACCAAAAACACTAACTCATTCTTCGATTAAAATGTCTTTTCATCACACATGAAGTATTCATCGCATCATACTGCCAAAAAACTCCATTTGAAGGTCGCATTATTTGAATTTGTCTGTTGTTATAAAAGGATGAGTTCTTTCAGATCCAATGGGCGTAATAATACCTCGGATGCCTCGCAAGCGTCAAAAGCGTAGCTACGTCGACAGATTATTGGAGTTAGGTATGATTCAGGACAAAAGAGAATGTCGCAAAAAGAGACCAAAGAAATCTAATGCTAAGAGCAGCGGCGCAGATGACGATAAATCGAACAGTAAGTTGCTGTTAACTTCACTTAGCTTTTTATTAGTGCACTGATGGAAGTAACTTTGAAGGTATGTATAGGTAGTTATGTATGTCCCTCCCTCTCTTATTTCGTTAGACGGATTAAGTTTTTCACTTTAACCTCTAGGTAGAGACGAAACAAATCGACTAGACACCTGAATAGTCCAGCTGTTGTGTGTTTTGTTTTTCGTACAGTAATCACGGTTTACATCGCTCAGAAAAAATAATAATATCAAAAAGCATTCGTAGCAAAGTCCTTGCACTATTTTAGAGGACACGAACTTAATTGTTTAAAGTTTATAAACCAAAGTTGATGTCACTGCATGTGACACTTAATTCTTAAATGACATTTTTATCTAGAGAAAGGCATTCAAGCTAGTAAATCAAGTTTACTACTCTACCTGTGTCATATTCCATTAAAAAAGTACACATAGATACGTATATAAACGAATAACGCGCAATCTGTATACACCGCATGGCAAATTAACTATTGTTTAATGTACGTTTCGAAAACCTGCGAACCAATATACACCGCCTTAAGTACGGTTCACGCCTGACGAGGCTCGGCGCGGAGGCAAGCTTAATTTACAATGTAATCATAATGAGAAGGTAATGTATTGATGATTATAAATTCTCTGCTATAAGTATGAAATATGAATGAGAATAATAAAATATTTACAGTTTACGACATAGGTACGTACCTACTTAGGAAAATTACGTTTTAAGTGTATAACCTTCATAGGTAATATACCTAAGTAAATATTTTTATTAATAGTGCCACAGAGGTCCTATTATAGAAAATATTACCTGGCATTGTTTTCTAACTTTCTAGAAAATCTCCAGATTATCAACATTTGTTGCAGACTCATCCAATTCCGAATCGTCGGATAATTCCGATACTGATGACGATGCTACACCGCGGCCGTCCGTTAAGAAGCCGGCCAAAAATAACAAGGGCATTAAACCAACCAATAAGAAGGCATCAAAAGGGAAACGTATCGAGCTGACTGCTAATGAGATCGCGAAGCTCATGGTGCAAGCCGTCGATAATGGTAAGTTAGAACTCACCTCCCGACTGATTTATAGGAAACAAATTCCAACGTTTTAATTAAAAGTTAGGATACATGCACACGGTTTTATCAAAGTATTGGTCCTTATTGTGTCGACATTATTTGAATAATGTTCATAACACCCCAAACATAAAGCTAAGCCAAAAGAACAAGTATTGTAACACCAACACTATTGTATTATTTTCTATTCGTCTAGCGTTTTGCCCCATGACTAGAGAGGCTAAGTCTGCCTAACGATTATTTCAATATCGCCATTCATGTAGGCTCTCGTAATGCAGTCAAAAAGAGCAATTTTATATAACACGACTTATTTGTACTTTTTAGTGTTCCACATGACTCATCATAAAATTTAAATGCTGTACCACAGTATAGCCATAGCTGTACCACAGTATAGCAATAGTGTAGCCACAGTAATCAGGATGTATTTGTACAATGAAAACTTTTTGTTATATAAATGTTTATTGCACTTAGTTTAAATTGGACTGATTAATTGAAATATAACGATTTCCTAGTATCAATAATTGAATATACTTACATAACTATAATTAAGTATCATTTAGGGTAATATTTTATCGACATGAAATGTTAAAACTATAGATATTTCTGCTACTGATAAAATAATAAGATTTATTCGCCCGTCTACTCGTGCCCTAAGGGATATTATGTCTCATAATCCTAACCTCTTCACGAGCGTATTGAGGTCAGCTTCTGTCTAACCAAATGAGGCTGAATGACATTACTTTATGTACCGTGTAACTAGCAACCCATTTTGTTATATTATTATCTTTATATCTAATAATAACAAATTTCGTAGTGGTTACTACAGTATTACTAGTAATGTCGTGTTTATTGAATATACAAATTAGGCAACTCTCAGTAGTAACACAGAGTCTGGATTTGTGCTCGGTTAATGGTAAAAGCTCCCTATTATAATTTTATTCACCGTTGGGAGTAAGGAAAATAGTAATCTGTTAAGCATTATTTTGTAATATATTTATAAAAATATAAACGTCACCGATGTATATCCTAAACTACATATTATTATAAGCTACACAAGTTACTTCACTCGGGAACAAGACTTCTTGTCCCGCAGTGCCGCTGGCTATCCAGACCGATTTAATATTAACCATCATTAATTCTAAGCATATTGGCTTCCAGTCTAGCCAGATGTGGCTTAATATCAATATTTTATCCTCGTCGATTTAATCGAAACATGTTTGAACACCAGATTTGACAGAGGCACTCAGATGGCTAGCCGAGAATTTAGAAGAAGTGGCGTTGGACCAAGAAGCGGAGGGTTATGATCCGGAGTCTGAAGGCACTCCTCTGGTGCCGATATCACAAGCTTCTGTGGACGCTATGGGTAACCAGCTGTTCATGAAATTACTGTCAGGAGTGGGAGTTGTGCCGCCGAGTGATGAACAGGTAAATAACAATTGATTCTAACAAAATAATGTCTATTTTTTCTTGGGAAAACTATCGTAACAGCGTAATGTGATTGCTAATAATTCACGCAAGAAAAATGTAGAGCTGATAAGTTTAAAATCTAGAAGGCTTCTTTTAGAAACAATGTTTCTCTATGACTTATGTAGTAACAGATACGACTGCCCAGATTTAATCAATAAGTTAAGCTACATTGTTCCAAGAACTGTAATGGGACGTGAGGTGCGCGCTAGACCACTTTTCGCCGTTTGTTCGTGTCGCACTAATGCTGGTGTTCGTGCACCTGTACGTCGCATAACTAAAAATTATAATTTGTTATTTTCTGGCATTGATTTATTTAACTTGGCTTATAATAAATTTAAAAACATTGTAATACAAAATATCAAAAACTTATAGCTATATTACTCTCAAAATTAAATTAACTTAATTATTATAAGCAAATATATTTATTTTATTTTTGCAGGCTTATAAGATTCACTCGTTTAAGCTAGTTTCAAATTAAAATATTTTTCTAATTAAGATGTGGATAACGTTGTGATTTACACATTTATACATTAGAATCTGTAATATTTATTATTAAGACATAATGTGTATCTGTTTGTTTTCCCGAAATAAATAAATAAAATAAATAAAATAAAAGTAACTTTCTTAGCTCTATAACGAAGACTAATCGTTAAACACCAATGAAAACATAAGTTTTGAATATCATTTAGTATTTTTAATTTATTTATGTATCATTACAATTGGTACAAAAAGTTGATCAATGACCCCCATGCTACGAAAGTCCTGTGTTATGGGAGTCATCCATCCCGCCGTTAAAGGTATACAATATTATCGATAGAAATCCATCTGGTACATTGTCACAGGAAACATATTGGAGAATACCAAGCAGCTTACATTTCGACACGATCAGAAAACGACGCGAGATAATTATGAAGGCTATCAACAAGGAACTCGTTATAGACACCAGCGAGACGGTAGAAGTAACACCCGCACAAACAACGCAAAGAGCCGACGAATCGAGCGATGATGATGATTTGTTCGACAACTTAAGGAAAATGCGGGAAAATAACGCGGAAAATGTTATCAATAAAAGTGGCGGTACAAAACCCAATAATGAAATAACACGTAATCGGAAGCGTATCCGCAGTGATTCCGACGATGAGGATAGTAGGGGAAAGATGCAAAAAATTGACGAAGGTGAAGAGAATACCGTTAATGATGAGGAAGATATTCTGTCGTTTGCTAAAAAGACGCTGCAGCACGAAGAGTTCCCTGACACCGAGGATCTCGCGAGCATTATACCGTCAGCGAACAGTGGTACGTACCTCTACCTTAACTAACATTATCTACACAAGCTATTAATAAATTACGTACATACGAGGCTAAAGGTTCAATCCACACAGGGGAGTAAAGTGTTAAGCGAGCAAATATGTATTTTTCTCAGTCTTGGTGTTTGTTCACGGAACTTGCGTGTTTGCTCCCTATACTGACTCTACTAGATATCGGGTGTGTAAATTATTCAGCTTAATAGAAACTGCAACGTGCATTTAAATTGCAATGTTTTTTTTGTAATAGCGACGTCTTATAATTAACTGAGTGGATACACGTAATTATTTTATATGTCTTCGTATAGTTTCGGTCTTTATTAATAACAAAATTAATGTGAACAAATTATACAAAATAGATTAAAACTTGTTACAACTTCGAGGTAAATACCAGTGATACTGCAATAAACACCTTCAATAATAACGTTTCGGATGGTGGAAACCAGACGCACCGAAAAACAATTGTGAAGGAATGGTTATTTCTAGCCAATTTCTGCCGATCGAACTGAAAAACAATTGTGAAATCATTCCTGGCCGATTTCAGCTGTTACCTAAAATCACATTGCGTAAGGCTGCCCGTCCACGTCCAATAATTGGTGACCGTTTTTTGTAGGAGATAAATAGAAAGTACTGCCCACTTACCATGAACTCTTAATGCAGGACAGTTTAAGATGTGAAAGCGAGACACCGCTACGTGCAGTGTAATGCGGCGTCACGCTTCCACAATGTTAACTGTCCTGCTTTAAGAGCTCATGGTAAGGGGGCTAATTGCAATTGTGCAAAGCACACGTCTTACAGAATTGAAAAAATTAAATTACGACACGGGAATTAACGCAAACACAAGTTTTTAATTTTGGCTTGACGTTTCTACCGAGTTGCATCGGCCGTGGTCACAAGCAGACACACAACACACGCAACTTGTGTTCTCGTTAATTCCCGTGTCGTAATTTAATTTTGTAATCATCATGCAACGCGATAGTTTGAAAGTTAGTCTTACAGAAAGTTGGACAGAAATAAAAAGAAAGAAAAAGTCGGGCCGATTTATCAGTCTTTAAAGTCTGACGTGGGTAGGCAGCCTTATCAGAATCGTACCGTAAGACCATAAGATTACCAGGCCTACGAAGTTATTAATATTGCTTATTTTTAGTACTATTTAATCGGGTAAATACATTTTAGATAGATTTTAAAATACTCTTTGATCGTACTCCTCACCCTTCGCGGCCCTTTCTATTAATCTAAAGATTGATAACCTATTAAAAATCTTCAAAGAGTCTCATTAACTAATACAAATAAAACTTACATTATACCTGTATATCTCTGTTGAAAAAAATATGAACAACAAAGTCACATTAACTTTGTCTCACTTATTTGCAGATGACAGCGACGCTGAAGACAATGACGATATAATTGTGTCGTCGAAACGTGATAAAAAGAAACGCAGGATAGTCATAGAAGATGATTCTGATTGAAATGTCTGTTATTTGTAATTATTTCGTATTGTACGATAAGTTGATCTAAACAATAAACACTTTCACTTAGGTACATAGTGTATGTTCATCGTTATTTTATTTTGCCACCTCAGCTTTTACGATTATTTAACCTTAAGATGAACCTGCTTGATTTCAATAGCCAAAAGTTTGACCGCTAATCCTAAGCAAAGCTTAAACCAGCTGTTTTACATGTATTTTTGTTGTACGTTTACGAACACATATACATGTGAGACCTAGCCATTGTGCTGCATTAAAAGCAAACAAGCAATCGATCAATCGGATAAGTTATACATATATCAATGGAAAGGTGGTACACTACTTTTCTTAAATCCTGGATCATTTATATCAAAGGTGATTAAAATTTTGCTACAGTACAACATCTGATTTGATCAACACATACTACCTATTGCTATTCAGATGAATTCGAAAGGCGCATGCAAAGTAGAAAAAGGTACGTTTCGAAAATAAACCTGTTTGATCAAATTCCACTTTAAATAAACACTCCCTTGTACATTTCTTATGTTATTTCATATAGGAATTCCAATATCATCGCGCCATCGAATAGCAATATAGTCATAGTAAGCCCGCTTGCTGGCATTTGCCTCCCATTGCAAGGGTTGGCCGCGCATTCGATATTGCTAATATTGTGCAATACTGTCGACTGAATTGTAAAAAATGTATTTCTGATGCTACCAATGTTTATCCGAGTCGAGACAATAGCCTTATTGCTGTTTCATATGTTACAAGTTACAACGTACCCCATTTGTAATCAAACCCTCCATTAGAATAGCCTTTTATTCGTAGTCAAAGCTCTAAAACAAGTAATATCGTTTTAATACCGTCACTTAGCCTTTCAACAAATGTGTTAGGGCCATTTTTGTCTACACAATAGGACCTACACAGAGCGATCGTCATCTGTTATCCGTCATACGTTTAGGCTGGAACTTATATGTAGGTAAAATTCTTTAAGTTTAGCAAAAATATCATAAATAAATATCATGTTATATGTAGGTACCTAGTATTACAACCGGGAGCTACCGACCTATACTTTATCTATGACGCCTGGTATTGATGTGTAACGGACGCTTACTCATCTATGACATCCACTTAATCCTAAAGAGGGCCATTTAGATAAGCGATGACATTACACTAATAATTACCACCGAAACACTAGGTACTGGCGATAATGTCACTATTATTAGATTCTTAATCAATAAACCTTTTTACAAATTCGTTTACAGAACCCCTGCCAACAAAATACTCGTAGGACGGTTGAAATACAGAGTTACATATAGCTACAGTGCAATAGATTATTACCAGTGGGGTGTGCACTAAATCTTTTCACTCAGCCATCAGATTAGCGCCCTCGACTCTCCCCCTTATGTATTGTTGTTTTTCTAACATTACCAGGAACAAGTACCCGGGACGTGGCAGGAATTTTACCTGATTTAACATCTTTGGAATGGACCAACGTAGTTACCTAGTACCTACTATTGTAAAGCTATTCGTTAGAGTAGGTACTTGGGCTATCACTATAATTTTAAAGCCACCATTTTAAAATTTTAATTAATCTCGACTAGTAGGGATAAAAGCGTACCTATATCTACATAGCATTCACATAACACAGATATAATTAATATTATTGTTTAAATTTTACCACAAAAAATTCGTATACCTACTGAAAATATAGTAGGTACCTTAATCTACCTATAAAAACAACACTAATATTTTTGGGGTGCAAGCAGAGAGCCTCCACGAGTGGCAATACTTAAGTGTATGTCTGGCGCTCCCTGGACGGACAACCTCGCTACCATCATTGTTGACTGACCAATCTGTTCACCACGGCATGACCTAATCCATGTGGCTATTGGCTCATGCCGATACAAAAAAAAAGAATAACTCTTAAATGAGGTACCTTCTTACGTTTACTTACTTACGGTAGGGTTGATACTACTTAAGTATTTTTATACTAACATATCGAACACATGTTACCTAGTCAATTAAGCCCTATGATACTGTATTCGACATTGCTGTAATTAAAGCTGACAAATCGTGGGGCTTCCCGCCATCTCTCGGTGGTCGAAATCTCGTCGGTCACTGGGGGTGCACCGCGTGTATGTGAGTTTGACGCTTGGGAAAACTGGACGATATGTTTCACCCTCGCACAATTCACGGGCGGTGAAGCAATTGCACATTTTAATTGCATACGGCTACACAACTTACACACCTGTCGGTAACAATATTAAGGAAAATATCATTAGGACGAAAAACGTTCCGATTGGCCCAACTCGCGGAATATTTACATTCACAATCGCGAACCGAAAAATACAAACGATCGTTTGATCGCGTAATCCCGCGGGCGATCAAGTATTTCTTATTCAAATGTAGACGGCTATTTTAATGTTCCAACAGCACGCCATCAATCTTTGCCGAGCCCGAACGTGGCCCATTACGACCACCCTCTTGCAATTATCCACTCGAATAAAAACGTTTTAAGTGTTAAATTAACGATATCTCAGTCAGACGAGAGCTTGTCTGACTAAGTGATTAATTCCAACCCCGAGAAATGATAGTGTACCGAGTGGCGCGCTCTTGAGACTCAGATCTCATTTATAACTATTACAGACTTATTCGTGTGTATTGTAATGCTTTCAGAAATATATACAGTTTATCTTAAAGATTGCTTTCAGCTTTGATAAACTGTATGCTTATAGCTCGTCCTCGTAACTAGAAGCCACATTCACTGAATCCATATTTTCAATAAACAATGCTTTAGGTAGATACCATTAGGTACATTTAGTAAAGTATATATGATGATTGCAAGAACGGATTTATTAGATTGAATTGACTCGATAGGTATACCTATCGATTATATAGCTAAGAAATCGCTAGAAAATTACATAAATTGACTCGCAGCGTAAATAGGTAAACCTTGCTCTGTATATACATATATTTAAAAAGTATTTCTTTGACACTGCTAATGGTTTGCGCATAAAACTTCGCCCCAGAAATCATTGCTGCAAATGTTACTTATTTCTCTCTACCCAGTCACTTAGCTGCGTAAATATAAACAGCCCTCATTCTTCTTCTTTATACGCCTCGCGGAGAGAAAAGAATGACAAACGAGTTAAAGAATAATGGAAAGTAAATGAAAACAGCAAAATCGCTTTTGTCAACTGTTTTTCTTCATCCATTGTCGACATTCAGAAATGTTTCCTTTAAAAACGTTAAATGCAAAGTCTATGTCCTGATAGGTTACGAATTTACAAAATGAATTTATAACTGACAGTTACAGGTATTATGTTTCAAAGAAAAAATGTGTAGTTCATTTTTGCTCACAATGCGATTTCCTTGTTTTAAAATATTATTCTAATAAATTATACAACAACAGGGCAATTCTAAGCGTGGGACATTGTAGGCGTGAAAGTGTATTCTATATAGTACCTAGGGGTATTCGAAGGCACCCAGAATTGAAACAATTACGAAATAATAGCCCAGCAGTGTTACCCGCTACATTTTTAGGGGATAAAACGTCTGCCTGTATGTTAATCTAGGGTGTCAGCTACCTAATTTTAGCAAAGTCGGTCCTGCCGTTTGAGCTTGAAGAGGTAACAAACACACTTACAGACTTTCGCCTTCATAATATTAGTGTGAAATATCAATTATATAATAGTCTTTTGTTTGTTTTCGTTGGCAAGGTCAGTCTGACAAGTTGTATGAAACAAATAGTACCACGTCCACGTCTATGAGCTTGAGAGAAAGTCTTAATCTTATTATCTACTTGTCACGCCATGTGGCATCCCAATCACACTTACATGAAACGTAAGTAGGTACAATATGCAGTAAAAATATCACGATTATATTTTCTTACGAAGAATCCAACAACATTAAAGAGAGGATGCGAGGGTTCGCACAGCGCACCCTCAGGTAAAAACCAAATTGAATTTTCCCTCGACCAAATAGAACGGTATCGCGTAGATAAATCTCGAGGCTGCCTCATCCCGTATCTACAGAAAACAAAGTTTAATAGAAAAGTAAATAGAAAAAGTGGAAGTGAAAACACTGAATGTTGGAAGTTTTAATTTGTGCCAGATATCCCACCGCTCGGAATCCGACTCGGGATACTCAAACTTTTGATTTATTGGCTTACAATCGCAGACGCTTGGACATCATATTTGTAACCACGAGTAAGATATTCATTTTACGTGTGCTTCGTTCCACTGTTAGGGTGCTGATACACAGTGTACGAACAATTGACCACTATTCCTTGTCTTCCGAGTGAAATTTTAACGTCAACTGAAAATACCTTGGCACCTGCCGTGAATTATGTTAATATGGCATACGATAGTTTTACGCCAGGTGACCGCTAACCTCGGTAGCATCGGAATATTGCGGTTTCATTAATTGCAAATACCCGCAGCGGGCTCCCTCGTTATAAGGTCTTTATGACACCGCCCCGGAACACACCCATATTCTTCCCGCTTTCCTAACTATAGCGCTTATATGAATATTCATGGTTTTGTAAAATATGACCAGTCATAGGTTTACCAAAGCCGCTTTTCTAAAACCTAGTTTAGCCTGAGCTTATTTGTAGTAGGTTCCTGGTACAAGAGTAGTTTGTGTAGGTACTAGCTAGTTTCTTGGATTGAAAGTCAGTAGTACAAAGGTACGCACGTCAAAATTACCCGAACTATGCTCTTTAATCCCGTTTCTATCCATAAACATAAATGCCACTCACAATATTTATTTATTACACTCGGTACATACAAAGCAGAAATTATTCATTATTCTGAATCTCAAATCTTTTGACCATTTACGGACAGCTAACCAATTTAATTTGATTTAAGAAATACACAACAATATACAGACACCGATATCATACTAATGAGGTCACAGGGAGCGTTATAACCTGCAGAATAATTATCTTTATATGGGCCCTTTTAATCGAGTACTCCTAACCACGCTTTGCGGTATTATAAAGTTAATGTAATTTTATAACGGGTCTTAGGCGTGCGTTTAATTTGAGCGCGTCGAGAAGCCTTGACTCTGCGGCGACGCGACGGTGCAAGGTAAACTGAACCCTTTGTAATGCTTTAAAGAAATGTTTAGCTATAGGTAGTAGGAAAAAACGATGTATTTAATAAAATAAGGGATATTTTTAACACTAACACGAATAGAAGTAGTGGAAAAAGTCTAGATACTATTAGATCTAAATAACCCTTAAAAACCTTGTTAACGTGACGTCAAACCAAACTCGTGATAAAAAGAATACATCCTTAAACAAAGTTATATGTCTTAAAAGAAGACCTATTCTTATTTAAGACATCTTTATATAAGAATAGCATCTTATACAAGAATCTATTCTTAAGTATTACGTAAGGAAAATAGGGTGTTCGACCCGAAGAATCAAAACGGAAGTTTTATCAGGATCTTTATCAGAATATCCGACTTTGTAAGGTAGGCGCTTCAGAATGTTACTAATAAGGTCTATCGTGACAATGACTCGAGATATTTCGATTACGAACATTAGTAATAAAAGAAGAGTTTGGAAATGCCAAAGCCAGAATTTTTAATACCGAAAAAAAATCACGAAAACCATTTTGGTTTTAATTTTGTAGAAGAGGGTACTGGTTGCGGATAATCAGATTTGTGCTAAGTATTGAGAGTCTTGTCCCAAGAATGGGTTACAATGGCAATTCTAATATTTCTGGCCTATAGTAATTAAATTTTTTGTAAGTTATTGTTTTATTTTAGATTTTTAGAAAATCAAGACTATTAACAGCGTTTTTTATGTAAATTGCAATTATGTATTAATAGTACCTAGGTATTTGAATAGGTACGATACCTATTTGATTGTTATTTTTATCTAGTATTATTATTATTTGGCCAAAGCCATATTATTTGTATTTGTACTTTTAAATGTCAATCAAGTCTCAAAACTAGGTACTTATGACTGCAAACATTACCGGCAAAACTGACGCTTTAAGAGAATTGTTTTCTTCAATATAATCTATACTCTTTTAGAATTTATGACACAGTTAATAAAAAAGATTTAAAAAAATCTATACATACTCTTAAAAATATACCTTTGCGGACAGTCGAGGGTGCAACTAGTAGTTAAGTTAGTTTGAAAGGTTCACGTTCAACAAAAGCCGTCTGGAGAAAATAAAAGAACACGTCCTGAATTGAGCCGTCGAAATTTCAGGTCAACGCACTTTCATATTATTAATACCACCGCAATTCGTTTATCGGCATAAAGTACCTACGTCTACGGAACACGTACACATGCCATTATTTTTTTTTACGTAAATAGGTAGGATACTAAGCGATTAAAACGCATATTTATAACAGCTGCTGACGCACTTAAATAACTCATTATTATAAGCCGCATGATTGACCTATTTGAATAATCCAAACACAGACAGTTTTACAATAAAACCCCACAGTGAGAATAACAAACATAAAACAGTTTAAATTTATCCATTTAATAACGTTCAGGCGCCTAAAAAATAAAGTTGCCGTTTTTCTTGGGCGAGAAAATAAAAACTATTTTTCTTTCGTAAAGCTCCTGTGAAAGTTGGAGTGCTTATTCGCAAGTATAAATTTCTGTCACACGTTGCTAGACACTCGTGAAAGTTACGGGCACAGATAGCTATAAAGACAATTTGTCGGCGATCACTACCCGAGCCCATAATATGGTTATAGTCAAGCGTCTGACAAGCTTTATTTAACACATTATGAATGTATGTAACTGAATCTTCACACTTCTTAATTTAAGTAATTGTTTGAAGGAATTCCATATTAAAACAGCAATGACAAATCTAGGAGTTGTCGCTACAAATAATTAAAAAGTTTAAATTCATCTGAGCGGTGTTAGAAGGTCGAAGAGCGACCGCGCCTGTCAGAAAGTTGCGCATTAACTTTTCATTTGCAAGTTTGGAACGACCTCGCCAGCTATGGCGGCAACTTTGCAATTTCCACTCATTCACGATATGTAGAACATGTTATGGTGAGCTACTTGCCTGAATTAGTTCGGTAAGTGTACCCACTCAGTTTGTGTTAGGAATCTTCTCTGTAGGAACATCTGTACGTACTACGTAGGTAGCATTAATACTACAGAAGCTACGAACTATCTTGTGCCTCAAATAACTAGTTATAGGTACAAGATTTAATTGGGACTGTTTTCAATGTATCTCTTGATACATTTGTTGCTCGTCTTAAGAATCATTATTTAATTTGTAAGTAGGTACCAGTTCATATTTAATATCCTTTCAATTGTTATAGTGAACGACATCTTCGCGGGGTTTTAATAACTTCATTAAACTTTCTTAAATTAATTTCATTTGATCATTTTATTGAGAGATGAGTTATAATTGAAGGGGCGCAGCGCAATCGCTCGGGATCCACAAACGGAATAATGTCAAATCAATTAAAAGTTGAATTCGGCGGGCTGAGCGCCAGGCTCCACCGAAGTTGATTCATTAGTAGTGGGCGCCGCAGACCTCTTTCTCTGTCGGCAGCGAAGTATTCCACAATATTACGAGTTATCTGCTCCGCGCAGCCCACTGCCACTCGCATACATTCAGATAATCATTGACTGAGAATGTATTTTATGAGGGATTCCGAACTTGTAGTTCTTATACAATAAATTAAGTAATTATTTCCAGTTTAATCATTCGTTATTGCCTTACCATTCAATATTTAAATAGTTTATAGAGGTCATTGCGATATCCTTTTGATATTCAATATTTTTTATCGCAACAGTAAGCAAGTTAGTATGTTTTCATTGGTGGAAGCGTCAGTTTATATTTCTTAGTAACTGTAGTACTCGAGTCCTGCGGCGCTGTTTCCTTAGCAAACGCAATAACATTTGCATAGGTCCCGTCAACTGCTGGCGTACTCATAAAAGTAATACGAAAGGGATCACACTTGCGCTCCGTAATAGTGAAACTTTTCCGGGGATCAGCGAAAGTAATTCCCTTCTCTGACTTTGCTAAACAGGGGTTATTTACAATACCAACCCGTTACAGGCTCTCACGTTAAGCGGCGAAAAGGGCCAACAGATGCTGGCAACATAAACTTGACTAAAAAACGTTTTTGGCCCAGTGTATGCCATAAAATATAAAACATTATTTTATTTTAAAATCTGGTTGGTAACTTGTATTTTTATTTGAATTATTTTTTCCAAAATCCTTTTCATCTGGACCTGTCCTGGAACTGACTTAAAGAGGAACCAATAATTAGGGCCAGGAAAAGTGAATATAATACAAGTTAAAGGCTTATCCGCCGCCAGCGATTTATTCAAACGACCAATAAATATTCAAGAGTAATTAACCACCGCGCCGCGTCGATACAGAGGAGAATATTTTTAGCTGCCGTCGATTTTACGTTAATCCCCACAAAGGTAGATTACGAAGTGTTCCTAACTCCATAAAACGCCGCCGGAAAATCCATATTTTATCAAAATGAAAGTAAAAAGAAAAATTCCGAATTTATTTTTCTTTCTATCTTTTTAAGCCCCTCTGCGTGGCGCTTAATTGAAACAGTTTAGTTAACAACCATTACACGAACAATGCCTTTTTAATTGTGATAACAATTGAATGTTTCGCTTTGCAATAAGCGAACTTCGTGGTTGCGTCAAAATTAAGCACTTGTAACAACTTGACACAACAAGTAGAGTTTGCACATGAAACCTCGTGTCTATTCCGTCTGACGGGAGCTCAAAAGATTTCAGCTAACGTTGGCTGTGTGCTCACCGTGCTCGGTTACGTTGCACCTCCATTGTTCGTACACATGAACCGTCTTCGTAGCATCGTAGCGTTGTAGCACTGCACTAAGATAACTCCACTAACATGCAACCAAAGAGGAAACATGCTTTATAATTCGTTCCTTTGCGTTCCTATATTTTTAACCTGGTATGGTGTGAACTGTTCTTAACCTATTCCCCTGCAAAACACGGGTGGCTGTACTATCTCAACCTCAATTTACATGAGTAATGTTTCAGCTAAAAACAGCAAAGATCACATCATAATACAACACAAAGGGATTACAAAAACAGCGACGTTAAAAATTCATAACCAATACCGGTTTAAAGTGATATAAGTACTGTATCCGTATGGCATGTCCCGCGGGGCAGGCTCGCGGAAATCACGCTGGCGTTAAAAACATTTTAACTCGTTCAGCAATTTGAAACCAATAGATAGACTAAGTATTTCGTTTCCTGTATTATTTTTCACAAATGTGCTTTGAATTTTTTGTATTATACCTATACGAGAACAACGTAACATTTTATTGTAATTTTATTGAAAAAAACAATTTTAGTTTAGGTACTTAGTTGATTAATATAATTGGTAAAGGGTTTTCAATAATATAAGATAATTCAATACTTCACAGAATTCAACGTAACTTACACTATCTACGTACCTACATAACTATTTTATATGTGCATCGCAGTCTTCAAGACATGTAGGTACAGTTGAAGCATTTTTCTAGCAAAATTCAGGTCCGCGGCGCTCTAACAGCGGGGCTCCAATTCCCTCGACTTCTCCGCGACTCGACGTCAACTTGGGCTATTTAGTTCGAAACGATCTCCAAGAGAGCTCTTGTGATTTCAAGGTTTATTTCGCAATCAACTCGTCCCTGGTGATTTTTCGACACTTATATATTCTATCGACATCTGCAAACCTGCTACAGTACAGATTAAATAAATAAATGTTAATTTTTTGGAATTTGAAGCACTAGATAACATTCGATGTACTTTTTTACATTATCTACTATATCCCCGACGTAAATCGTAGAGGACTCCAATATTTTAAAGAAGACGGCAAGGCCTTATGACAAATTGTACATTCACTATTGAGAATCAGTGACCGGGAAAATTGGCATATTATCTTAACTAGGTCTCTACAGTTGCAATAAAACAAATTCTCTTGTCGAATGTTCATTGGAAGCTCTGGATGTTTTATGTATAGCTTCTGGATTTATGTTATATAAGATTTTCATCGGAGTTTTATGATGGTTTAGGCACCAATTACTGTTCCGTAATACTCCATAAGTAGGAGGATTGGATCAGTAAATTAAATATGAAATGTTTTATTTTTATTAGGTATATGTATAAAAGTGGAAGCTAGCTGCTACATATACATATTCGATATCGTTGCTTTTCTTGAGTTATCCTGCAGTCAGTAAACGTGCGCTAAGGTATTAATACACCATTCGATGTTAGAGTTGTTAACTTGTTACGTATGTATGCATTTCCTAATTGGATAACAGTAGGTAACCTACATATATACATTTTAGCCTGACATATAACAAAGTTGGGAAACTGCCTCACGCAATCAATATACACAGTGTGTAAACAATATAAACATACAAGTACATAAGAAAGATGACTTCTACGCAATTTTGATATAGAAAAATATTGTCCGTGTGCCAAATACAAACAAACAGTAGGCCGACCCGCCAGCACCCGAACGCACCGAGCTGTAAACACGTCATTCAGAGAACCAATCACGGTAATAGTGACAGTTCCGAGTCGGCCGCTATTCATAATACGAGTTTTATTTGTTCCGGCGGCCAGCACTAATGGACCGCACTAATTAAATGGACGTCAACCATCTAATGTACAACGTCTATACAATGTAGTACATAGATACTAAAGCTTGCATATTCAGTGATTACCCATTGAATTCTGGTTAATGTTATTGTGTGGCTGTGGTCTTATCCTTCGTCAAACGATTTTCCGTATCGTCTAAATTCCTATATTATACCTATTACATGAGTTAAGATATTATCCTATCCTATCGCAGTAATAGTGTTCATATTGTAATGTGTTCTACAACTGAGCTTCGACTATCGACCCGATTTCCGCACCGGACAAATATTTGTATGATCTGCAGATATTTGTTCCGAGTCTGAGAGTGTGCATAATAATACCTAATATTATTATGCCCTGACTCCCAGGCGTAATACATTATGATATTTCATGTCGATGATACGCAACCACAATCTTCCTTACTTTATTAGTAACACAAAAATGACTAATATAATTTATTTTATTTTGACCTTCTTATTTCTCTACTTCTATCCCAGTCATTTAGGGTCAGTGGAATGGGTATATTTCCCATCCATCCCTCGTATTTGTCATAGTAACCCCCGTTCCTTTCTTACTCTTATCTTCTTTTAAATCTCTTTCTCAGCGGCCCTCTGTCGGTATGTCCATTCCCTATTTGTCATCACGCTTTTAGTAGAATGGAATTGAATTCATATAATGACAGCATAGGCAAATAGTAATACGATACCTGATCAAATCAAGTTTATTTCACTAATCCCGCACAATCATTAAAGTTTTGTAAATAAAAAGTTCGAAATAACTAGTTTCTGAAAAAGATGTTAAACGAACGAAGTGATCTTAATCAAACAGTTTGTGCGCAATATAAATAGGAATACTCTTTATATAATGAATCAATGTCTAGAGTTTATTCAATCTGTCGTTGGTTATAGGTACTTACTTAAATAGACATTTTGTA
Organism: Abrostola tripartita; assembly: GCA_905340225.1. Classification (NCBI taxonomy): domain Eukaryota; kingdom Metazoa; phylum Arthropoda; class Insecta; order Lepidoptera; family Noctuidae; genus Abrostola; species Abrostola tripartita. The sequence continues at coordinate 8,803,570 of HG996494.1, forward strand.
CTATCAAATGTATTTACAAAAGGATGAATTGAGCTTCTTAAGATAACTTAAATATGCTGTAAATTACGTACCGCTAAAATACAGTAGGTTCTATTTGAGTGTCGATATTAGGTTTCTCTCATCGAACTTTCTTCGTCGAGATATTGTAATGAGTTATATTTTTGGAGGTTCAAATTCTGCAACGCCTGCCCGTTCTGAATCCCAGAGTTCGTTTTTATGTTGTGTCCACCATAAGCTTATTCGTGAACTTTGTTGGTTCAAACCTACACCTTGGAACCAAAATAAGAGGGTTATTACCTCGAACTAAACCGAAAAGTGCGTCAATGTGTTTTCATTAAATACCATTCAGCAAATTTCAAAACAAATATCGAATACCAACTTTTAGTGCACAATATCCCCCACATGGATGTTTTGACTCGAACAGGATTTATATTTAAACCGAGTCGTTACGTTTCCTCAAGCGCTTTTAACTCACACTTTAAATACAGCGTAAAAAGACGGACTGAGCATCCGGAGCGTCGGCTACGGTGCCGGGCGCCGGGGTCGCTGCAGAGATCCTTCATTCGTTACGTACGTGATGGGACTGACCGACAAGATGGCCGGCTAGTGCTGCGGCCTGCAGCTTACGATACACACTATCGATCACGCGCTAATACGACACTGGTAATCCCGGTAAGAGCCGCCTGAAACGTGTTGCTTACAAGATTTATTTTATTTGAGTGACGACCCACCTTGTTTATATTCAACGGATTTCCAACGCGTAACAAGCTTCTTTCCGCTGCCGCGTTGGTTCAATAAAATTACTTCCCAAAGGTTTTAAATTCTGCGTCCGTCTGCACGCTGTAGACATTTTCACAGTTAATTAATTGCTCAGTTATACTGCAAAGAGTTATGATATTTGAACAACACTAAAGTCTCGGCGGTCCGTAGAGCGGTCCACCTAATGGATTTTTATTTTATTTCGTTGCAGTTACGCGAGCCAATTAGTTTTGTGCAAGCGCATCAAGAATACTCATTACACATCTCCCAAGTAAAAAGTACAAATTCAAGTAGAGTATTTTTTACTTTGGCATCTAGTTCTGTCGTCGCGCGTCGGCTTAATTTAAAATAAGTCGATTATAAACTTTAAATTGATGTAGGTACAGTCAGCATCAAAAGTCGATGACCATATTCAGATTTTCAAAATCACTGTACATTATATCACCCATAAATCGCTCAACAAGATAAGGCGCCAGTATTGAATGACCATCATTAAAGTTCAAAATTAACTGAACAGTACTCATCAAAGGTCACTGAACACCATTTTGTCAAAAATTGCTGATCGTTATAATATCCGAAAACATCATAACATTCAGTTTTACAAAAGTCACTGAACAATATAAAATGTTTATTTTGGTTATCTAGTGTAATCACGGCAATGTCCAAAAATAACTTAACATCATAAATAACAAAAGTTACTGAACATTACTTTGTTTCGGATACGTAGCGTGTAAACTTATACTATCAAAAGTAGCTGAACTGCAAACTAAAAAAGTGCTCGTTACTATCTTCAGAGTTATAAATCCAATCTTGTCCTATACAAACTAAATCATGTAAAAAGAATTAAATGTATGTAAATTTCGAATTTAACTTTCCAAAATAATTCTGTTTGAATTTATACCATCGACATAATCAATGATTTTTTAGTTCGATTGAATTGTAACCTTATTCGTAAAGCAATAAGACTCATTTCCAAAAATCACGCAGATTCTAATCAAATTCATAACGTCGACTTAGTTTATGATTTAATTTTAATCAATTATATTAGCATTTGCAGCTGACAATAATTACAGTTAATAACAACAATATTTAAGTAAAAGTATTGCTTTTAAGAAAAGCCTCACCCATCTATTTTGTGTTAATAATAATTGACAATATTTTCTTATTCCTTAACATAAATTCTAACAAAACATCCATTAAAATCGCAGGATTAAACAAAAATAAATTAAAAAAAAGAATTTACAACAAAAATAAACTTAAGAAAGTACAAAAAATTATGTAAATTTCTTTGTCTTCACTAAATTTACTGCACATTCAATATTTTTTGTGTCGAGCACAGGTCTTTTAATTTTTTCCTTGCTTCGCGGCATTTTACCTATAACAATGTTATAATATTTTTTAAAACAATACAATTATACCTACTCCTAAAAACGTATGTAAATAAATGTTGACCTATTTCCGACTAAAATGATGTACCTTGGCCAGTGACCGAGGTACATAGTAAGTAGGGTGGCTAAGGTACAACATCGCGACAACTTCACTTAATAAGCTTTATAAACCCACTTGCCATTGAGGTTAGGATCTGACACTCATGCCGTCTAGTAGCTAGATGTATTAAGATTGGATTCTAAATAAAACAGTTTTTACAAATATGCATCACTTTAAATAAACTGGTATGAAGTAAAGCCCAAAAAAGTTACTTTTTTGAGTGTAAAACAATAAATTACCTTTTTAGACTGTGATCACGCGGCGCCGGCGAATCGCAACTAACTTCTCATTAATGTTGACAAATGACGTTTCAAATAGTACCATGGACAACGGTTCTTAAACACGCGGGACTTGAAAAAATATGATTGTTCTAGGTACAACTCTGTCCAAGGTACAACAGGTTCCCCTACAGTGATTTTGAAAATCTGAATATGGTCATCGACTTTTGATGCTGACTGTACCATAACATTTTCGTACCCCAAAAACACTAACATCAACTAAACCTACGTCTAAACCCAAATCTCTACAAAGTCTAGTCTCCTCGTAATATATCGTTACTTGCAGTATATTCCACACACAGCTTACCTAAAATATGGTATAATGTTTATCTAAATCGGGATACATTTTGTGTAAACACATTCTGCGTTTAAAAAGTTTTTAAAGTGAAGAGACAAGATACATCACCGTGCCAGGGAATTTAACTTAAAAATTATTCCAGGCGTGTCTTAAAATTCCAGCTTCGTATTTTCGTGTGTTGCCACTTCATAAAAGTGGTGTTTTACAAAGAAATTGTGTCAGTGGGGAAACACGAATGATGAAAGGCGAACCGTAGAAGCCCGCGCTACGTAACACTGCTGACTGCTCTGTGATGTACGAATGACATCTTTCATTACACTCAATCGCAGTATCATATGACAGTGTTATCGTGTTGCCGTCACGGGTATTATTTATGTCAGCCTGGTAGACTTATTAAAGTTTTGACTTATCGCGGTAGTATGAGGATTCCAATCAGCTGTGTATAAAATAAGAGCTGCAGATTGCTCAGGCTGATTTATTGCTATCGTCTAGGATTTCGCAGCCCGTTAAGCTTAAAGGTTACGAAGCAGCATCCATCTGTGAATACCATATAAATAAATAATAAAATGCTATCGGGGCGGTCAAAAAAAACCGTTCCAAGGAAAGGCGATTTCGTAGTAGGTACGTATCTTTGAAATAATAAATTCTGCTGTAGCCCGGACACAGAATACCCTGTGGCCCGGATGTCTTGTAGGTACAACAAGATACATACGCGTGTGGAAACATTGTGAACTAATAGCTGCATTCTCCGCCGACAGTCTTGCAGTCAAGTGACTTTTAAAACGTCGACTTTGTATTTTTATGCAAACAACTTCAAAGTATACGAGGCGGAATTCAGTTAAATGGACCAATTAAACACTAGAGGCAAAGTGGAACTAAGTTTCTCTTTAATTATACTCTTGGTTATAGAACCTAAGAGTGTAGTTTAAAATATATAAACTGATTTTAACGAAACGTAAGACTTTGAAAATCGGTTAAACAAGAAATTGTATAGCCAATACGATTTGTTTAAAATAAATTGACGTTGTCATATTGATTTTTCAGTTACATATAATTAGTGCCCGCGATGCAATGTTTTCGTCATCAACAGAATGGCCGCTGACATTCATTATGCTCACAGCTGGTGTCGTGACACTCGTGACAAACTCACAACGACACACTCGGCTCGTTTGCTGTATCTACTCGTTTGCGCCTTGTCTACGTGACGGGAAGCAGGCCGCGAGCTACACGTAATTTGAACCAAAACACACCTACAAGACTATAGCACAAACGAGCAGTCATTAAGCCCAACCATCGTGTTACAAGTTCGGTACAACAAACACTGTAGGTATATGTACAGTTTTGTACATATTTCGGGCATGCCCGGCCTAGTTTCCAACTGGTCCTGCTCGTAAATATGAGTTTTTGAATTTCGCTCGCTGAACGCCGCTGGCCAGTGTGAAATGCTGTAATGAGCTGCGATCGAATTCGAAACTACTTGGACATTACTAAAATATGTAGATATCCATGTACAGTGTGAACTATAACACTGATAGGAATTCTAAGTTTATCCTGTGCTAAAAACGAAACTCAGAGCACGCCAGATGTACTTCATACCACAAAAGCTTTACCTATAGGTACTCTTTCATACTTTTGATATACAAAAAATCTACTCACACCTTATTAGAACCGATATATGATTTATTAGAGCCAAACAACGGAACATTGTTAGCCAAGGATCAACAAGCCATCGTATAGTTTTATTTACCTGTTCGCTTGATCTCCCAATCCTTCAGACGAGGGATTGATTTGTTCTTTTAGGGTTTCATCCTTGTCTAGCGGTTGCAAGGCGAACTTATCTGTCGGCTTAAATGTGGCTACCTTAGGGGTGAATTTTTATCCGCCCCTCTTAGTATTCCAAGACTGTAGGCTTATAATTCGCTTGAGGGTGCGCAGAGGGTACGCGACAGGAGCGCCCACACGTGTAACGGGGCTTCTTTAGGCTTTTGCCGTCATTCCTTGTAAAATAGTCAACCGTGAAGACAAAGTTTAAGCCAGAAAAACTTTTATAATTGAACTCAAAAGCCATCCTTTCTTTTTTTAATAATAGTTTCTCCGCTATTTTCAGTTCTTACTTATTGGGGGCAAAATCACGATCATATATCAGAACAATGCTCAAAACAATAAAAAAGTAAATCATTGACAGAATTAGGCAAAAGGAGATCAAAGTCATAATGAAACGAAATTGAATAGTACCTCCGACTTTGCTATTTATGACTATGTGTATTAAAAAAACATAAAATTTTAAATCAGAATTTAATATCAAAGTTCACTGGACCAAGATGCTCAACCGTAACTTTAACAAAACAACCAAGGGAACCTTGTGAAAGCACTCGAAACAATTGTTTTCATCTGAAGGAGGGCCCTTATTTGTTTGTTGTTTGGATACAAAAATACTTTTATCATATCCAAAATGTTTTTTATTCGTTTTATCAAACGTTGAATCGATCGTTTTTCTATTATAACCAGCTTGGTTGGTTTGGTTTAAAATTGTATTGATGAATAGGTCCTGTTATCCTGTACCGTAGCTAATGACAGCGTCTGATCATAATCGGAAAAAATTTTCATTACGAAACTTTAAATAATGTACATTTACGTTTGTCTTGTTTACAACAAGGTAATTAGGCAGATAATTTATATTTGTCTATAAGTTTTTCCTAAAATTTAACTCACACAATTTCAATAATTTGTTGTACGAGTACCTACTAGTTTTTCATTTACTTTTATGCCTTATGTATTGTATTGTAAATGTGAAATTAGGTTATTCGACATGGATAGTAACGATAAGTAGGTACCTAATAGAAACGTAGAATTTTTACTAGTTACATTTTATACGGGCGTAACTATTATTATTTTATGTTTATAATACTCGTAAATATTCCCCTACAAGGTATCGGTTTAAACATTTCTCCGTAAAAAAGTAATCTCCCAGCTACGAACATTTCATAGCGACCGTAACATAAAAATCTGATCAATTTTGACATACAAAATGATCGTTAATAAAAAAGTACTTTTCATTAAAATTAATACTCCAATTTTATCTATAAAGTATCGTCGATCGTTTTTTGTGCTCGATTGGTTCCGAGTCCGTCGTGAGTGTAGTTTCGGCTGTAACAAATATAGTACAAGATAAATTTAACTTGCAACATTAGCACCCCTGCTTCGACACAACGATTACACAGCGAGTGCAATTTTTCACTGTTGCCCACCCCTGCTGGTACGGCACAATTTATGACGCGAAGAATGATTTTTCAACATCCGTAAGTTAGATTTATATTTAACAGCCGAAAAGAGCCTGAGCTAAATCACCGATAAGGGGAATATAAAAATGCTGAGTCAATTGAGTTTTGCTGTGGCACCAGTTTACGAAACGCGATGTCGACGTCGGGATATACATTTATCTCTGACTGTTTACTATTTTAATGCTTGTTTTCTTTTTTATTTGTTGTTTATGGCTATTTGTGTATTTGACGTCCTTTTTATGAGCTAAACTTTACTATAGAGCAGTGCATTGAAATCCAAGTATGTACCTAACGTATTCATATCACTACTTTAGTGGTAAAACTTTTTAGGGTAAACCTTTCGTTCAATATATTACCGAAATGCAAAGTCTACTTATGTTTCGTACTTAGCTAAGTAGTAACTCTTAAAAACTTTAGCGTACAATATTCCACTAGAAGTCTTAGGGACGATAAAGGATTAAAAATAAAAAACTCTTGCTTACGCTTGACTACATTAATTGGGCTTTGAATAGGCTGTTCGCTTGAGTTACTTTTGTCGACCTTTCATTTTATCAAATCTACCAAATATCTACATTCGTCACATCACACATGCGTACTTTTCTTAGCTAGATATCCAAAACGTTGAACACACGTGAAGTACCTAGTAAATGATTTTTTCTTTACTTACAGACATCATGGAAATGTTTGCCAATTGGATAAAATCGTTTCAATACCACTTAAATAGAGCATGGTATCCACATGCAGCCAATTAATTGAACCGAGAGTGGGATAAATGTAAGGTAATTTATTACAATTCGCGCCAAACGGCCGACCCATTACATTTAAAATATAGCACGTTCTCACTTCGATAAAATTGTTGTGTTCTAAAATCGATCAACCCCTGTATTAATACACATGTAGATTGTTACACGTTTACTGTCATGTAAAAATATGTTTAGGTACGTCCTAGGGCTTCGCCCCGTAAACATAGGTACGTCGACTTTTAAAGTTAATTGATGACCTAAAATAATGAATTAGTAAAAAAGATTGTAAGTACTGATCATAAATTAAGATGAAATTAAGTTTGTGTCCCAACTAAATGTGTGTGTAAACGCATCCGTTATGACAGGTAAGCAAATTAATTATTTTCCAAAAAAATCCTCCAGCACATTGTTAAGCTATCTCAGTATAATAAATATATAATTTCAGAAGTCAGCTATTACCAAATACCGTTTGTTGACTGATTACATCAATTTACCTGATATGCACAATCAACTTAACAAAAATTTGTAGTCTCTACAAATAAATACGTATTGTTATATGCAGCAATTTACCTGCCAAGCAGGGCTCCCACACACCTGCGTCTATGCTGAATAAGAACTTAAATGAAAACAATAATGAACGAAAAACACAAAGTAAATGATTTCAGGTCTGTTTGTTACCCTTACTACTTCAGTTTGATGGAGATAGCATTTATGATTCGTAAAACGGCCTAAGTAAGCAAACCGATTCTCGATTTAACATATCTGGGGCGTGCAGGTTCGGGATATATGGGCCACAAGTCTCGGTCACTCCAATTGAGGGCAGCACGAGACGGACCCACTACAAATATCAAGCTCAGCATCCAACGAGATTTATGATGATGTATTGTGAAACGATAGAGCGTGCTAAGGACAACACGCCCAATCAGAATTTGATTAACGGGAAATTAGGTAGCGGTGTAGTTATTTAGTTAATGCAGAATCACACAGCTTTAATTATCATTTATGAAATGTTGTAGATATTATTATTAGTATTAATAATATGGATAACAATGCCTCCGTTGTCATCGTAATTACGTCCTTCTAAATAATTACTTTATTAATTAAATTAATTGTTAATATCTATTACAGTTAATTTATATTGTTTGTAGTTAATTTAATACAAATGTAAAATATAACTGTATGAGTATTAGTATTTTATAATTGAAATAAATGGTAATCCATGGGCTCTACCTACCTACCACTATAGGGAACCGGCGTGGCAGAAAAAGAACATCCTTTGGAAAAAATATATTTTTGATTAATTGCAGATAGATATGATCAGTTAGAGAATCACAATATCGCTTCAGCTTCAGTTTTTCAATTCAGTAACTGCTTTAGTAACCAAATTCTTTTGAAAGGGAGAAGTCCAGAAAATATGCCTAAAAAGTTAATGATATACACCTTATGCACGACTGGCCTTTTATTATCTACCTGGGTATTCACTCAACAAAAAGACAAAAAACATCTCTAAAAAGTTTTGACTAATTTGTTATTTTTACCGTTATAATTAAAAATAATACATCCTAGAAAATCCTGGGCATAGTGGCACGGGAATACTAGACTACCGTGGGAACAGTAATTAGCAGTAAATCTAAAAGATTTACTTCTACTATAAATTCTGTAGAAACATTACCAGTATGTAATTAGTCTGAGCATGTAGCGAAATCTTATCCATATACAGAGGTTCATGAATTCAATACGCCGTGCATGAAAGTAGTACATGCATAGCAAATAACTGGGCTATTGATCGGACGTTGGCCAACACATGGCGCCTGATATGTGCCGATAATATGGCCATTATAGTCTCTATAAACCGTCATTAAATGGCGGTTCAAAAGTTCAGCGGTATCAGGTTGTGCTTAAATATTATGTTGAATGCGACAATTATTTTTAACGAGTGACGTGACGTTACCGTTAACTGCTAAAACGTCATAAAAATAGTTATGCATTTTAACGGGTTAGACGGTGGATAGTGCCGTCGCGTGAGGACTATAGTGTACACACCTCTTGTGTAGCTGTTTTGAACTTTTGATTTGATCAAGTCCGTAAAGACAGCTTGACACTATGCATTGTAAAGCTACGCGAACACCGCCGAAGGAATGCATTTTGAAAGGTGCTTTTGTCAAGGTTATCGGTCAAGTTGACAAGCCTCCTTATCATCGATTTCTAATGTTATTCAATAGGACTTAGATTTCAATCATGAATTATTGTAATTTTATGGTGAAGACCAGAAAGTATATCAAAACCAAAAAAGTAGAGTTTTAACTATACAAGTTTAAATTGGTAAAATGAAATGCCGAACCGTATGCAACTAGTTATTTATAACTGTATTAAATACTTGTAAGACATTTTAATTGTGTGGCGAAGTTGTAGAACGAGAAACCTTTTAACATATAATTTGGTGTAGCCAAAATGGTCCCCGTACAACTTTATGCTCTTAACATAGCTTATTTACAAATTTGTTTATAATCATGGCGGCTTAGAGATTATAGATTATTAGGGCCCACACACCCTGACCTTTTGAAAAACACTGTTTAAAGGCGTTAGAAATATTAAAGGCTATAAGTAGAACATCTTGCTGAAATGTTAATAAGTTGCCTGTGTGTAGGTGTCGGTTAAGCAGTAAGGCTTAAGGATCAGAAAGAAAATTTCGTACTCGGACGAGTTTATTAAAAATACAGAGCCTCTGTCTAAGTTAAGTTTGATTGATAACTGATTTATAAGTATACCTATTACAAAGACTACAAAAAATGAGTAAACTCCAGCATTTTTGTTTTACTTTTGTTCCTCCGTTATATAACAAAAGAAAAGCGTATGAGTGTTCGTTAAGTTTGATACTAACAAAACCTACAGCTCTCTTGAAGGATGTTTAAGCAAACGTTGAATATTAAAGTCGACTATTTACACGTAACTATTAAGCTATTATAGCTATTCATATAAAATTGTCGGCTTGATTCGTCGCCTAGCTAGGCTGACTACAGCACCTATGTTGGTTTAGTTGAACTGCTGCCTATCCTATAGCCATGTACCGATACCTACCTACGATACTACCACAGTGGTGTATACACAACGCAGTCAAAGACCTAATTTGATTTAGTTTTTCTAAACTAAACGTGCGGAGTTAGCTCAACCGTATTTATTGTGTTAACCTAGATTCGCTCAAATTTCACATTCGGAGCGCAGAGGTAAATATTAGCACTAGTCAGTGTACAAAGTTAGTAGTTGTATTGTATTCTGAATTTAACTTACAAACTTACATCGTGGATGTACTTACTTTGAATATTGTTAAATAAAACATACCTAATTTAAAGTACTTACAGAATAAAAGATATATGATAGGTATGTGAAACTGTTATAGCCCGAGATCTCACCCTAAGGTTACTACGTTCATCTGTCTTTTTATTCAGACAGTTTTACAACTCTATAAGCGAAAATGCTTAACGATTGCAAAACGCTAAAGATCCTATTACCATCCTGCCTTGCCTATTGGCTCAAGAATATGGATTGATGTAAAAACACCGCCTGCACTCGTATGGTTTGACTTAAAAACCGATGAATAAGTAGTAAGTACTAATATCTACTGTATCACAACCGAAAAACTAAACAATACGCTTATAAAATCTAATAAGGAATAATAAGTCCATTCTGCAAGAAACAACAGTAGTACTGGGAATTCTGAAACAATTGAATTATTAACATAATTCAAACATTGCTGGCCAGCTCGCTGCAGCTAAAAGTTTCATCCGACTAGTTTTAGATCTTCACACAAATAGGAGATTGCTTTTAGTGCGACACGTGAAGCTGAATTAGAAATAAAACGTTGCGGATTGCTACTTTTATACCAGACTTCGTCCAGATGCACTTTAAAATACACCACAGTCACAATTAGTGCGACAGGGACCAGTTCTGTCGCAGATAATAGCACATTGGCCGCCTCATTGGTCTAGTAGCCGCTATTAGGACTTGATGCCCTGCGTTTATTACCTAGGCCCGGCTTAGTATTATCGGGTGTTTCGCTTCGGAAATTCATAATAGACTTACATAGGTAGGTAATTGCGTACTGTAAATAACAAACAAAATACATTGGTACCTGCTTAATAGCCTAGCAATTTGCAAAATTATTTTTTTGTCCCAGCTATGTCGGGCTTTAAAACAGTAAAATAAACCTATTACTTATGTAATATATTTGAAACAGGCAAAAATAAAGTTAATATTTTTACATTTTCGTGTTATCAGCTCTGCGCTGAGATTTTATAGGCACATTGAAGTTTAAAAAATCAGTTTACACCCTATGCCGACACAAGCAACACAAAGCTTATAAAATCCACAAGATTGCCGTAAGAAAACAATGTAAACAATGTTTTGCGATCCAATATCCAATCTGATAAATAAAACCGTTCGTATTACAGGACATCGCTAGTTTATCTGCGTTAATTAAAAAGTATCGTGAGGGAGGAAACCGAACCTTTCTTATTGCATGTGACACTGGAGGGTTTAAAATAAAATTAGTGCGACAAGGAAGGAGTTATTGTTTCGGATACGCGACGTTATACTGAAAATAAAATTAGGTAGGTTCTCACTGTTGCGCGCACTTTTTTATATAATGTTAGTTAATGTAGCGCTGTCACCGCTTCTAAACTTCTCAAATAGTAAGAAGGTACTTACATACTAAACTGTAACCACAAAGCTTTTCAGATCACGTCAACTACCAAGTAGACACGTAAGTTGTTTTAGTTTATTGAAGTCGTAGATGAAATACGACATTCAGAAATTGGATTCCCACCTCACGTAGCTATAACTTTAACAGTTCAAGTCATAAAATAGAAACCGTAGGTAAAACGACAGACCCCAGGAGTGGAGGCAGGACTCATAAAATTTTGCATGTTCCGTAGATCGCGCGCCTGCTCAAGTAGAAAATTTCACTCGTACACGCCAGTACGCAACATTTACGACTTTTTCATGACGTTATACAAGACTAGCTGCTTGCACAGACAACTATAAAATCGTCCGCCTTCACGACGCTTTTTGTATTTCAAATACCAACTACCTGAAAACAAAAAACTTTTAGTTGAAAGAGATGCTATCGTGAAAATATTTCCCTCTGGTCGCATTAATTCTGCAACGGCTCGCGCCGTCGCCGCTTCGCTGCAATATTGGAAAACATTACTAATTTCATTTCCAAATGGAAAGTCCTTCTTTAATTCGTTCTATCTGAAAAATATTTTATTTTCAAGCGATCTTCGCAAATAAGAATGTTTCGCTGTCCATAACGGTTAAAGGAAAAAACGGGAGTCTATCGTCTGTGTTAAAATGAAGTTGAGGCGAGTCCTCGGCTCGGGGGCGGGCCGGGACTCTGGGAGATAAATCTCGGACGGCGACATCGACAGCGGGTGCGCGTGCCAACGCACTAGCAGCGCAACACCACATTAGGGGCCAAACTAACGTCTGTGATATAACATCCCTCCCCAGGAAGAACGTCGCATCTACACGGCCATCGTTCTTAGATACACATTTGAGAGCGTACCTATAGATACGTATACTTATTACTTTATACTTAATACTTTGGCTACGTTTGTTCCTCTTCCTGCTCGAGAATAAACACTGAAAGTAAGTATTATTTAATCTTTACTATATGGCTACCGTTCCCTATTGTAATAAATATTGGAAATGAACTCATGATAAATAAAAGGAAATGGTTTGACTCGGTATACAGTACACTCTTTTAATACCTTAAATAAATAAGGATTTTTCTACGTAGTCATGAGTATCGATAGTATTTTTAAACATTTTAATAGAAACCACGTAACTGCATTGACCTACAAGCGTCCAAAGTTCCAATTCATAATTCTAAATGGTAGACGAGATTTTTGTACTTTTAGTATCCATAAAAAAACATCTGTCAAAGGCATACTACACTTTGAGACTGGAACGTGGTTTCAAGCCCGTGTTAGGTCTTTTTTATCCCTGTTCATGGATGTTGAACTATAACTAGTAACTACCACACGATAACCAACTTTTTCATGAATGCTCATCATATGATTTAGGCCCAACATTACACCTGAACAATTTTAAAACAGTGTGTTTGTACCGCTTTCGTAGTAATAAGTACGGACTAGTTTATGGTGTAGTGAATGTTTTTATCCGCGACTCGATTTAATAGCTCACGTTGTCACAACAGACCAATTAGTCCGCACAACAGTAAAAGAAGTTTTATTCTTCTAAAGACGATTCTTGACAAAAATCCTACAAATAATAAAAACATTCAGACGATGGTAATGCGCAAAAAAATGAACGAAACTCAATGCAACGAAACCAACAAGTCATATGCAGCTATCTGGTAACTCACCCAGTGCTCTATAATTTTAAATGATTGTACCCATACCATGAAGCCCATATCGGTCGGCAGTAGCCGCTGTACTTATTGATCGTCGATTCGGTAACTCTGCCTCGTATTTTACAGTAAATTGTAGTTCTATAAACGCTCGTTCGCTCAGCATCAAAGCCATTTATCGTTGAGTCGGTTTGCGGGCGCGATGCCGCCATCCCTTACTAGACTGACACACTGAAACGTTACGGAGCGTTTACATTTGAAGTTGAACAAACATTAAGCCAGCAATATAGAATTCAACTAATATAATTATTTTCATATTTACAAACTGGCATTCGAAATAGGTTTGTATGATCTGTGTACTAAATGGCATATGTGCTGGATTGCTGATGTACTTATTCCATTTTTATTGATTTCTGGCACTTTAGAGAATACTAAACTCTGCAATGAATATACTTTACTGATGTTATAGTAGTTTATTGATTTAAAACACACTTCCATTATTACCCGACGTTTCGAATCCGATATAGGGATCGTGGTCACCGCCAGACTGAGGCAACTATTTTACATTTTCATTATAATTATTGACAATTAAATGTTTAGTATGTAAATTTAACTTAAAAAGAACATTATGTTTTTGTTCTCTTATCAGGCAAATCAAATAATGATTTTATTAAGCGGAGCAGTCAAGTTAAGCTCAGCAGCCAGGTGTTGCTCATCACAAATCCCTCGTACTCTCTGTAACAATGATTTACCGACGGTAGATAACTGTGTTGGGTGGTGGTTGTGATGAGTAACACCTGGCTGCTGAGCTTCAACATGTCAAGCAAGTTCTGCACGACAACAAGCTCCGAATACCGCGCCTCCGTCACAAACCCCGAGTGAAACCGGCCACAGTTGAGCGTCAACCTGCAGTACTACCATATGTCAAGGAAGTCACAGACAAGATTGGCTACATCTTAAAGCGTGCTTCAATCAAAACTTACTTCAAGCCGCCGAAGAAGATTAGCCAGTTTCTACCACCTGTCGCCACAAGTGCCACATATCCTTACAAGATGCAGGCGTATACGAGCTCGATTGTGATTGTGGTCTCTCTTACATAGGCCAAACAAAAAGAAACATAGGGACCCGCGTAAAAGAACATATCGCCGATATTAAACACTGCCGTGCCAGGAAGTCTGCAATTTGTGACCATACGCTTGACCAAGCCAACCATTACATCAGATTTGATAAACCACAGATCCTTGCCAAAGAAAATCGATTCCTTCCTAGGATGATACGCGAGGCTATTGAAATTAAAAAACACCCAAATTTCAATAGAGAAGATGGCTGGGACATACCACCTGCTTGGAATCCCATCATAGATTCTAATAAAGTTAATTCCAAGCGTAAAACTGCAAGACCGAATGACACAGTGAGCTCATTTTGCGTGAATCGGATTGTAAATAATAACTAAAAATGTAAGGTAGTTGATAGTAATTGTTCAAATTAGACGTTTAACACCTCAGTCTGCCCGTGACCATGAATGCTGTAAAGGATTCGAAACGTCGGGACCAAAAAACAAAATTAAAACCGCGATAAAATCCGTAAAAATAGTTATTAAATGTCTAATATTCGCGTAAGTGATAGATATCATTACGATCCCATAATATTTTTCATTCTATTCGATTTCTATTCTTCAAGCGTTTTGACTCTTGTCTAGCTCCCTGTTAGAAAGCTAGATAGTTTCAGAAAAAATAGTTTGAGGACTTCGAAGCCATGAGACACAAGCTAATCTTCATAAGAATGATACCTCATTAACATAATTATTATAATCATCTAATTAATACAAATCACTCACGTGATACGCTATCTAATTAATGCTTTTGTGAGGCTTTACTGTCTGTGGTTAGCGCAATTGCGACATATTAATCAACGAAATCTTAATATAATATATGTACATATACCTATCTATATAATATACCTAGTTACTTGTAAAATAAGTAACAATATTGCGTGAGTAATCACAAAATAGACAAGCAAAGATTTTATAGGTACGTGATTTATTAAGAGATATACGGAGTTAAAAAGTTTGAAGAAAGATTATGCGTAAGTAAACCTTTTGGACTAAAAATAGGTGTTGAAGTTTGTTTGGAAAATCGTGTAACTTATTCACGTGTTGAATCTTGGTACTTAATTAATCCTAAAACAAATAATAAAATATAGTTACTTAGGTATTGTTGAATAGGTAATTTAGGACAAAAACCCTAAAAGGTAAAGTTAGGTGTTAAATTTGTAGGTACTTGTCACATATATACATACCTGTGTAAATAAATCGAAAATCATCGCAACGAAGGTAGGCATGTTTGTTCTGTATTCTGAGGTACGCATAAGCAAAATACAGGTTTTGTTTTAAAAAGCGAAACTATTATCAAATCGTTTAAAGCCGTTGTAGTTATTTGATATTCCTATTATGAACTGGATAAAGTTAACAAAAATATTTGCAAAAGGCAATTTGAGATCTAACGTGATAAATTTAGGAGGTTTCTCTTAAAATGATGAAGTGATATAAACTATGAGTCTAATATTATACGAACGTATCTTTATAGTAACAGTTTCACAAAGTTTCGGTCTTGGACAGTTGCGGTGAGGCTTAATTCTCATAAAATATTTTTGTAGCTTACCTGTTCGTTACGTGTATGTAAGTGCACACATGCTTGTCAAAACTTTGGGGGAAATACCTTACTAAAGATGCTGTTTTAAAGTTGCGCTCGATGGATAGGTATCTATTGAGACATATGTACACGGCGGCATATAAGATACAGTTTTCACTCCATACTGCACAGAATTAGACCAAATCTTCAAAATAATATACTTTTAGTAACAAATTATTATTATTGGAACAAAATAAACTTGAACATAACCTCATTTGATAGAAGTAAGTAAGAGTATCTCGCTTCGATATCCCAGAACCGAACTTCATTTGTTTGATTTTACATTGCGTATTCCTACCTAATGTGGGTAGTATTTACGTTTATGACTGTCTATATTTACAAACTGAACCGCAATAGATACTGTCAATATGTAAAAAATAATTAACAATAAGCATATATATCAATATGGTACAATAAAGGATAACAATAGGCAGACAAGACATTGCTAGATTTGAACACGATCCTTAGTTCATTGGCGATTCAATGCCGTCTGCCAATTAATTAGCCATTGACATGAAAAGACTTTTAATCTTCTTTGATTAGCTAATAAAAATGCCTTGATTCTATATTGGACTAGATTCAGATGACCTCTTACATTACACTGCTAAATTGGTACTAGAAACTGTTTAATCTGCATCTAGATAGAGCTAGGTTTTGCTCGATCAAAGCTTAAATTAGTCTAATGGTGCTTTCACATGGCGCGAGGTAAAATGCGCCGCGCCGGCCTGTTGCCGAGCGACGCGCCACGCGCCGCCCGTACTGAGTTCCCACGACGCGGCGCGGCGCGCTCGAGCAAATTTTGTACTGCAGCGGGACGTGCGGCGCGTGAGCGTGACTCGGCGCGTCGTGCCACGCTCCACTAGTTCCCAGGGCGCGTGGCTCGCGTTCCGGGCCGGGGCAGCGCGTGCTACCACGCGCCATGTGAAATCACCATAATAAAATAACATTGATTATTTTTTAGGATTTTTGTTAGTGTTTTACCAGGGAACCTATTTCTGACGTAACAATGTAGTTCGTAGAGGTAAATCGCATTACAAATTAGGTCTAGGTTAATTGTACGTACACAATTAGTGATTGTATCAGTATCCGTTTAAATTGCTTGACTTCACGAAGTGTCACATCGATCGAATCAGTCCACTTAGTCGCTAGTCGCTTCAGCTGTATCGTGTCTTTTGTATTTATAACGTTCCAAAGTTGGGAACTGTTTATCATTTGTTTTCTTCTGTTTGCTTATCTTATTTATTTCGTTGCGGGTTTTAAGACTATTAAATTAGTTGGAATAGCTGATATTTCATCATATCCATCCAAAATGAGACTATCAGTAACGCTAATGACCAGACAGAATTGTCTATATAGGTACTACCTATCCAAGTATCCATACTAATATTATAAATGTGAAAGTAACTCTGTCTGTTACGTCTTCACGTATAAACTGCTGGATAGATTTTGATGAAATTTGGCATGTAGAAAGTTGAAGACCCAAGAAAGGACACAGGCTTTTTTTTTAAATTCAACCCTCCTGGGTGTTTAAATAGGGGTTAACGCGAGCGAACCCGCGGGCAAAAGCTAGTATACTATAAATCAACTCCTATCAGTGTTCATTTACAACTGCACTGTTAATACCTGAACATTGCAAAGTTTTATTATGAGTATGAATGGATAGTCTAACCATAAAGTATCATAGATATTAGATTCTTAGTAATAAAATAAAATACCTAGAGGTGAAAATATTTATAGTCACTTAAAACTGTAATGTTAGGCCAATCATATATAAAATTAATCAGAGCCAACGAAGTGAAACATTTAAATAATCCTTTTAGAGAATCTCATAACTTAAAGAGTAGGTACATAAAATAACAGAAATAGAAGCTTTAAAGACTGGAGATTTTAACTTTGAAAAGGTATTTAAAGGGTTTGTTATACAGAATAAGAAGTGAACGGGGCCGCGTGCCATGTCCGTGGGGTAGCCAGGACTCCGGTTTACTTATGGATTTGTATCTACTAGTTACTTCTACAGTCTAGGTACTGAATTTTCTAACCGTATGTAGATACCTACGTTTCACGTAAGTATAGCTTATTCAAAGGGGGCAAAATATTAGGCTGCGAAAAAAGATTTGTTTACAGGTTTATAATCTACTACTTCTTTAAGTAGGTACTTACTTAATCTTCTTCTAGTAAAAGTAGGTACCTACCTACCTAGGTGATTAATTACCAATCACCCGATAAGACGAATAATATAGAAAAGCAGTCTGATAAATTATTGTGTGTTTTAGCGGCACGATATGAAATAAAAAGATAACACTCCATCTACTTACCACATACATAACGGGAGCCTATTTGTTTAAGAGGTTGTTATATACCCTAAGCACGTCTGCCCACAGCGGGTAAACGGAAAGTAGGTACGTACAATTTTTATCGCACATCCCTAAAAACTACTTACTTGATTAACTGTTATTAAACCTACATGTTCAAATTAATTTTTTATTGGATGTACAATAAAGGTATATACAATGCATTGTGTTATAACTTTGATACGGAAAAATCTTTAATGGTTACTATCAACCTCAGAATACAGAACAAAGTATCAACTTTAAGATATAAACTTAAAAAAAAACGCATAAAACGTGACACTTCGCATTTATACCAAGATACCAAACATTTCGTGCAATTACTAAAAGAAAAATGCTCCGAGGTAGAAAGTTTAAAATTAGCCTCACGGGAAACTAGAAAAGTAGTTTCCACCTAAACTAAACAAACGTCTTTCGTAAGTATCCAGGACAGGCTGCAGATGGCAAATGAAATAAAATGTCCGAGTGATATGTTTGCTCCATACGTCTTCATTTCAATGACCATTCATTTGCGATCGGTGCGGCCACGCGCCTCTCCTCCGGATAGATTAATGGCGATCCGATTTTCAGCCCCCGCCTGAGCCTATGAAAAGGGAAATACGAAGAAACATATAGGTAGATATAAACAGGGTACTTACTAATGCTTATTGGCCAAAACAATTCGCGTAGATCAATGGCTCCGACTCAGGCAAGTCTAGAATTGGTAATCGCTGTTAACTCATCGACCCTTCTTGCCCCGGAGAACACGTTGAGACGTCAGTCCCAGCTGTCATGCCACTATCTATGACAGTCGTTTCGGATAGTAAGAAACCCGGAAAAATCGAACACCCGCTCTAACCTTTGGATATCGATATCTCAAGGATAGAGCCGTTCAACGTAAAATACTATTATTCAGTCGCATCTTGCTAGTCTATGATTCGACTCGCAAATAAGTTTTCTTTAAATCCTGTTTTAAATTGAAATCAGACATTTACGCACAGTTAAATCTAAGTAAGGTTAAGATAAGATTGATCTCAATTTTTTTTAGACAACAAATAAACTCCGTAACGTTTTGAATTTGGCGTAGCTGTAGTCTTAACTAACCACTACCATAACATAACTATACGTTGAATCCATATATATATATATATATATATATATATTAAGATCTCAATTGTGGAAGGTCGTCAAAGACATCAATATAAATTTAAGTATTGATATTCTCTGGACCGTAAATTACCAAAGACTGGTAGGCATAGGTACTGTGCTACGTAATCTCAATCGACAAGTAGATCGAACGCCACGAGTGAATAGGCCACTCTCAGAATGGCCAAACCTATTTCCAGACAGTTTGTAGAATGACACTTATATCGTTTTTATTATGAAGACGTGGTCGTTCCATTCAGTCTGTTGTTAAGCAAAGGGTAGGCACCAGGAGGTAGGATAAGGTAGAAGAGTTCTAGTTTAGTAACTTGGATTAGGCAGAACATCTGAATCTGGGCCTTCTTTGTCACGAGCACGTGACGGACTCAGATTCCAATGTTCATGTTATATGAGAAGAACAAATTGTCATTAATCGGGCCTTGGATCCATCGGTTCTTCCGGCTCGATTTTTCCGACGACAGAAGGGCATTGTTTTCTTAATCCGCCCCTCTAGAGACGTACACGGTACAAGTAATATAATATGTAGGTCAAACTGTGTGCTATGCTGTTTTCCTATAGGCCTAATCTATTCAAATATTTTTATAGGAACGTAACATAATATATTCTGACACTTACCAAATTTCCTGCGATATGCAATATGTATAAGGGTACCTTCGATTTACCTGTTAATCCTCTTGGCGGAAATGGAAAATTCTTAGAAGCAGACACATCGTAAAATTGAAACGTGTAACATTCAGCTACCTACTCAATAACGAATTATTTTATAATATTTTCTTAAAGGGTAAAGGTATGCAGTAGAAATCATTTGAAATGGTAAATGTATAATAGTTATCACTAAATAAAATATCACGAGAGCTATTGAGTAAGCCACTAGTAATTTCCAGAGACAGACAGTGGTATGGCTTAGGTAGATAAAAGCAATCAGCCTAGAAAACTAAATTCAACAAAGCCACCACCGCTGACTCAAGGCGACGATTGAAGCAGTGGGTAATAAATCGGACTACTGCGCTGAGGGTTGCGGGTTCGATTACTGGACGGACCAAAATTTGTGTAATCTGCAGATATTTGTTCCGAGTCTGGGTGTTTCAGTGTATGAGCTATTTCATGTTTGTGAAACGCACCCACTTTTCAGGAGAAATACTAGTGGACGTCGATTTAAAAAAATGCTATGTATCTAGACCAAGCTAGAGGAGGTACGGGTACCAGGACAGCGCTTCAGACTAGCTTTCATATAGCTAGAACCAGACCGACACAACCATAGTATGGGCGATAATCGCAAGCCCACATTAAATAACAAGGTTGCCTGATAAATTGACTCTACGCTTAAAGTTCCTGGAAGTCTTGAGGTAAAGGCGCTGGCGGCTGTGATAAATGATTTTTATTTTTGCAAATTGGTTTATAAGAAACACACGTACACGTCACTATTTTCGTAATTTTTTTAAACTAGATTGCGTCGTCATTTCCTAATTGACTGCCTCTGAGAAAAAATGACGAAACAAACTCAGTCAGACTAATTACGTATTGCTAAAATGTTACGCGTAATTCCTGGAATTAAATTGATCTTATGTAAAAGAGCAAGTTGTTAAACACGAAGTACTTTACAATTGACGTAGGTATAGGTAATTACAAAAACGCTATACGCGCAAAAATACGTTCTAAATTGTTTAAGTACCAAAGTTTCCCTAGTACTTATAATATTTTAACAAACAAAGTAAAGAAAAAAGAGACTGAAACGTCACCCTTAAGACGTAAATACTAAAAGGGAACTTGAAATTCGATGGATGCGAGCAACGACACGGTGGCTCAGTTGGTTAGAGCAGCGCCACGGATCGGCGAAGGTCGCGGGTTCGAATCCCGCTCGGGTCCATCATTTTTCAAATTTCCTTTATCAATTTAGACTGAAAGAGTTTTGCTCTGAATGACAATGTCAATAATAATTATCATTCATTTTAATAATAATGATTATAGTAGCTTTTAGCAGACCGTATAGATAAATGGACGAAGTAGATAAAAGCTACTGTCAACGACATCTGTATTATTACGTACGAACCTTGTACTTTACCGCCGGGGATTCGTGTAGTTTTAGCTTTTGCCACCGCTATGAATGTGCAATTCTTTCTTATTTAGGTACTTACTGATAGAATACTATAAGATCCCAGTCTCGTAAACTTTTTGTTTGAATTTTTCTCCTTTAAATTTTGGCGTAGGTATATTATGGAATACACCTACACTACATAGACATACCTATAGAACCCCTAATACTGTAGGTGTCTAATTCTAATCCCTAGAGTCCTAGACTATTAGAATTTTGAATAAAAAGGTGTTTAATACATACATAATGTAAACTAGGAACAAACTCCTTCACTACAGCCGTGTTTGTGACAAGCAGACGTATGGAGCTGATGTTTCTTTTAAAGCGCACAAATTCAATTGTTTTGTTTTAACGAAACATGCCGACAACTTCTATTTGTTAACAAACCAACGCAATATTTCGTAAGCCGACCATATTGCAGGCGGAAACTTTTCTAGGACGCTCATTCATAGCATGTTGTTTGTTTATCGTGTGAATTTGTGGAGCATTGAATAGAAGAGCAAAAGCACTGCGATGTGACGTGATGTAAAACGCTAGTGATGTGTCGAAACTACTAGCTTCAAGTCGAAAACGAAGAGTTTACAAATCGATCATCAATAGCCCAGGTTAGTGCCATTTTAGTTTTATTATACCCCTATGTTATTGTATTTTCCAACAAGCTGCCTAAGAAGTATAGGAATGCTGAAATCTTTTTACAGGAAGCAATAAGTTAGGAAACCGATTAGAGCAAAGCACTCAATACTTGTACCTACCTAACTTAGTAGGTAGAAACAGTAGAGAATACATGAAGTTCTAGAACTCCTAGAAACAAGTTTGGAAGATTAAAAACTTTAAGCAGTTAAAGGTAGTTAGACAGAACTTACCAAAGTTAGCTAGCTAGAATGAGAACTAGAAACTTATCAGATTTGGAAATCTTTAATATTTGGACGTTTAGTTCTTTGTAGCAAAGAAAACTTTTCTTACTAGATTACAATTCAAACCTTTTAAACACCCAATGAAAAGGCAAAATAAATATGTTGCATTAAAATAGCAATATTAACCAAATACTTAGGTACCTTACCTACTTAATCTAATCTCGACAAAAATATACCTTGAGGGCTCCGAATCCGAAATCGAATAAAATAAAGATTCCGAAATCGAGTCGTCGAATTACGAAACTCGAATAACACTAGCATTGCATGAGAACAAGTCATTTGATTCGCGGCACACGTACAAAAAGCATACAGAATGCTGAATGCACGGCTTTAAGGCTTTACAAATATTGCTAAAGCCTGGTGAACTTTGTAGCCGAATCACTCATTCAGCGAACATTCATAAGGTGCAGTTGGATGTTATGTAACTAGATAATATCTGATATCGTTTTCGTTTGTATATTAAAGCATCGATACTGCGTACATAAATTCTACACCTGTGGTCTGAGTTCTACACCTATGGTTTTAGAAGACCAAAGTTTGCAAAAAATATATGAGTTTGATATCCAAATATTATAAATGCAAAAATGGTTTTGTTACTAGTTGAACTGCTAAAGCATTATCTTATGTTTTAGCAGTTCAGTATGCATATGATATTATCATCATATATTATGCAGTATAAAAAATGCAGTATAAAAGATGTTTTCCCATTAGATACCTACCATCCAATTCATATATTGTTACTTAATACCTATTTTCGAAGATTATTTAGTCGGGCAAGTAAATGTTATATCTACCTGAAAACTAGTTATAAAGTTGACACATAATGAAAAGACCTTTACAAAAAAAATTCTAGGTAATTCATCCAAATCTTAGGTACCTAGTACAATGGGATAGAAGAAGCTCTTGCCAGTTGGAAATGCAGTTAAAAAACCTAAATGTTGGTATAATTTTATGAAATTAAAGGAGTAAATATAAAATCGTTGTAAAGTACATAAGACGGAGGTAGTTACGTTAAGGAAAACGAAGATCAAAACTACTACGGCAAACTGTCTTCTGCCAAAAGTTTCGCCGCGTCAATAAGTCGTGGAAGCAATAACTACACGGACCATAGCACAACCAGTTCACGAGAAATGGCCGAGAAAATGTTTAAACTTACTAACCTGATTCTGTGAAAATATCTATCCTACAGTTATACTTTATTATACCCACTTAAAACTACAACAGTACTAAAGATGGAAATGGTGTGTTGAAGTGCTTTGAAGTATAAACGTTTGAACAAATCTTCTTTGAAGACCTGATTTGCGCAGTGGCTAAGCGACTGCACTGCTGCGCTAAGGGTTGCGAATTTGATTCCCGCACGGTACAAAAATTTGTGATATCCGCAGCCATTGGTCCCGAGTCCGGGTGTTTGCGTATGTGATATTTCATGTCTGTGAAACGCACCCACGATACAGAAGAAATTTCTAGTGTGGGGCGACGTTTTTTTTTAATATTTTTTTTTATTCTTTTTAGATCAACACGATTGTGTAGGCCCTAAAATCGAGGGTACCTACTGTTCAACCATATGGATAACCGGCAGGGAGAAACCTATCGAAGAGGATTCATTATGGGTTTTTATCCCCGGACAACCTGCAAAAAATATTGCTCACATCACGTGGTAGAAAAGTATAGTAGCGAAGCCAGGCAGCAGGAGAGTAGCGTAGCTGACCGTCCAGGGTAGACATACGTCGAGGCACAATCACGTATCGTCAACTTTAGAGGGTTTTATGATGACCCTATGGAAGGTATTTAGGTAGGAAAATAAAAATAATTAGATTGTAGGTATCTGTAGGTATGTGCTTATAATACGAGAAGTCCATAAGTCTGACCTTTTTCTTATCACGTTGGTGTCGACTTCTAATCTAACCGGGTGCAGATACTAGTCGATATTATTTACAAAGCGACTGTCTGGACTAACTCGTTGGTCTAGTGGTCGCTAAGCGCGACTGCTGAGCACGAGGTCCTGGGTTCGAATCCCGGGTCGGGCAGTGTTATTGGGTTTTTCCGTTAGGCAATTCTCAGTAGCAGCACGGATTCTGGATTTATGCCCGGTTGATAACAACAGGCTCGCCCACTATTACATTGGGAATTATTGCTACATCGTGAATTGCGTGGAGATGCAATCAATGACAGCGATACCAGGCCAGTTTGTTCTGTAATCGGAGCCAGGCCCAAAAATCCAGATAAATAAATGAAAAACGCTAGAGCTGGGGAGTGGGGTCAAACTAACGAAGCCACGAAGAAAGTAAAATAAACATTAAATAAAACAGGTACATTTTATTGAAAAAAATATGTACACAGCAAAACAAATAAATAATCTTATGTTGTATATTAGTCTATAAAACATTAATTTCATTGAAATAAAATACTATACATAACTACATCAAGATTATGTACATAATACCATCTCACAGGGAAGTGCTATCGGACTATAATATAATAAACAATATAACATTTAAATACTATGTCGATATTTGGAGTCACATTTATTAGTTAGGAAAATTTAAGTGGAATCCCTAGATTACGATAAAATACGATAGATAATATAAAACAGTAAGCTATGATAATTCCTTGATATATTCATCGGACATCCAAAGATCACATAAAGTAATTTCGCACATTGATAAATCTAACAATGACAGTTGATAACAAATTATCTATCAAAATGTACTCATGGCATGACCTATTAGTTAACATTACCTAGATTTTTATAAACTTTTTCTTATCTAAAAATTATTGTGATTAAAAAGCATTTTAGAAATTATTTAAAATAATCTCCCTTGTACCCGAAAATCAAATGTTTATCAATTAAGCGACACTTAGAGATATCTTAAATTTATGTAAATAAAACAGAAATCTATGAGATGATGAGATTAGTTTCTAAACGTGTGCTATCGCATGATTGTCGCTGTGATGTCTAGTATCGATGTAACACAAACGTCGAATGCCATTCATTACATGAATACTATGTTTGTATATGTAGGCCTACTAAAATTCAAAATATCGTTTCATAAAGTTGTACAAAACGTATAAATATTGCTGCAGTATGTACCTCTATATGATTCAACATTGCAGTTATATAGATAAAAATCTGACTGTTTCCTATACCAAAATTGTAGTCGAGTTTCCCATTAAAATATTTTATTTCTAAAATATTAACAAAAGTATAAAATTATTAACGCAAACAAGTACCACAATGTCGAAACTAATAATATGTACTGTACTTATTCATTATTCAACCGAAACAATGCCGGCGCGGCGTGCGCCGACACTCGCCAGGCCTGTGTTATTGTCAATTATCTCATCTATAATATCTACATTTCAATATGCTCAATATTTTGACTAGAAATCATGTTATACTTATTACTTTCTAACAAAACACATAAAATTTACAAGATATATAGCATAATTTCTTATCAATTTACAGTTCACTAAAATTGTACAATACATCGATGACAGGTGTGGAATTTCTTTTTATTTTCTTTAATATCGAGAGAAACCTACTTTAAGTATGATCTTTACTTATTCTAATACATTTAATGTGAAACAACAATGATTTTAAATCATGATTGCTACACGTAAACAATGCACATTTATAATTTAATATAAAACTGTGATAAATCACTGTGTATCTTGTCATTACAATACAATATATGAAATAATTTGCATAATTTTAGGAACATCTAATGTCTAGAAGGAATTTTGATCCAAAGATGACACATTTCGAACACAAATCTTATATACAGTGATCCCAATTAAACGATAGGTAATACGGAATGGTATATAATCACTGAACGGTATATTAAATATACAAGTTGGAAATAAAACTTCAAGTCTTTAATATAACGAATCTCAACATCCTTGTTCTAACTACAGTTTATAAATTAACAATGTAAAATTAAATGTCGTTGTGATGTACATTAAGTGATGAGAAGTAATTTTGCTAATAAAACCACTTTATTGTGTTATTTTGCTACGTCATACCGAAATAGCCAGTCTCAAACTTTTAGATCTCGCGTTATAATATTCTTTATCTATAATATTTAAATCTACATAACGTCTGAATAAGGCGGACTCTGTACCACATCCGTACACCGAATAAACGGGCGCACTGAACTATCAACTCCGCACTAACAAACACTGTTCGTCACCGGCAACAACAGTGGTATGAGAGATGAGATTAACCAAGATGCTTTCGTCGAATATTCAGGCCGCCCGATTCAGGACGAGAGCTCCACCAGTGCAGGTCCGAGCTTCAGTCGTCATCGTGAGCTGCGCAATCTCGCGCCGTCACCCGACGTATTAGTGCTGGGTGCCGTTTTTGCGGGATTTTTTTTGTTGTGTTTATCTCTAGTATTCCTTGGTCTGTCATATTTCTTAGTGCGGCGCGGCACTTCCACGTCGTCGTCATGGTCGTAGTCGTCGACGTCAGCGAGTGATTCAACAATGTCGTCCTGTTCGCCCGCATTCTCGCTCGTCTTGTCGAGCTCCGCCATCGCTTCCTGAATTGCATTCTCGAGGAGGGTGTTTAATTTTCGACTCCTGTTTCAGTAAATAATTATTTAATGAGTTGCGCACATAAGCAACCGTATTGTGGATATCAACAGTCTTCTCACGCGATATATTTATATGAGACTTAAGGTTGGGTTAATATTACATTTAAAAGTATCCTGACACAATAAAATTTCCAATCGACTGAAAATGTTAAATAAATTTTTTATAGAAATTTATACTCTATCGAGTCTGAGGCGCTATAAGATGGATGGTATTTCCCTGAGCGAGTTAGAGGGCGGGGCGATGGGTGGTGGTGGGTGGTGGGTGGTGGGTGTTAGACTCACTTCCGGTGGCGCGTGCGCGCGGCGTGGTGCGCCTCGAGCCCCTCGGACAGCGTGAGCAGGCGCTCGGCGCGCACGGCGGCGGCGCGGCGCTCGGGCCCGAACCAGCGCACGGCCCAGCGCCCGCGGCCCGCGCGCGCCACCAGCTTGCCGGGCCACGACGCGTAGCCCGCCACCGGGCCCCACACCAGCTGGCCCGGGGCGAAGCGCCGCCGGCCCGCCCCGTCCGAGCTCTGCCCATCTACCGAGCGATCACACCCGTTTACACCACCGAGCTGCCGCCACCGACGGTTCACTTGTTTTCGGAGATTCATTAACACGCGACTTTGCGATCCGTATTAACACAGAGCGAACGTGAAACGGTATGCGTGAAGTACAATTGAGAAGAGGTAGAAAGTATTTTAATTATATATATTGTTACCAAAAATTAAACGACGTGTAAATAAACAATACAAATCGTATTGCAAAAATGAACATTATGATCTACCGCAAATAATAAATAATTGTTCCCGACACCCATACAGAAATTACATTTTAATAATAATTAGACATGTGTTTTACTTACAAGGATGAACGGATGAAATGATGATGGCTTTACAATGATGCGTTAGTAATGGAATCCCAATTTGTGAGCCAATTTGTTACTTCGAATTTGGTGCAATGGAAAGCGACAGAAAGCCGGGTGAGTACGTTTGAACGCTGCACATCACTGATTTATTCTGATTAGTTTCCAGTACACCCTTTAAACAGCTGTATCTTGTATTAACCCAACCAAAAGAAAACCAATGACCAATAGTATCGCATTATGTAGAAGCTGAAATATACCACAATACACATCATTATGACGTATTCGTTGATAAAGACTCTACAAACATATACAATTTAGTGAATCCGCTTGCAGAGAGTCAATCCAAAACCAATACAAGACACAACATTATGGTAAATTTAGAATTTTGTTAGCAGTGACTTAAGCGTGAGATGGTTCTGGACATACATATTAGTACCGTGTTTGATGACCCCGCAGTTGGACAAATATGTGCAGATTATGTGAGTTAGATCAAGATTTGTATTCAACAAGAGACATGATAAAGCACACAAACATTCAAAACAACTGAGTTCGGAATTTATTTAGAGATCATAATATCACAATTATCAGATTACAACAACTTTTTATCAATTCAATAAATAATTACATCGACACTAAGAAGATTTTAGAATGCTCAAATAGACGACTTACATAAAGTTTTATACTATTTACAGAAAAAAATACATACGAGGTAAAAACAATTATCTAGTTTATCAGTTATGAATACAGTAATTTTTTTAATAGTGTATAATGTATATTGAGCACACAAATAGACAACATATAGATGTTTCCACCAAATAGCAATACAATTTTACACAAATAGCGAAGAGTCAAGCTTAGCATAGGGAAAGGTTAAAAGAACTTGCACTTACCATCGCCGGAACCCATATTATGTCTATCAAATACTTTTGGCAGAGAAGACGGGTCAGAGCTCGTGCCAGAAAGGGGGAAATGCCTTGATTGTGTTTTATCTGGAGAACTCATACCCATAGCTTCATAATCTGCCTCCTTAGGCATGCCATGAACCACATTATAGCTGGCTGTCCGCATTATCTTGTCCGGTCTATACGTGGACGCGTCACCAAAATCACTTTTTCTCTTATATGACTGCCTTTCATAATAGTTGGAAGTCATTGGCATGACTGGTTGGTTCATTGGTGATGAACTCATGTTCTGATTGAAATGCATATCGGTGGATTCTACAGGGTTGAGGGAGCGATTTTGACGCATCAGGGCTGTGTTCGAAATTATGCCTGAAATGTGGAATAGTTGTCGCTAATCAATTTGATAATTTAATGACGTTTGACTATCATGGCTGAATTATTCTTAGATTATGTTTAATGTGTAAATAAGAATGATAGATCATATAAATCCGGAGATAAAAGATAACTTTGAATACACTCTGCTAGAAATATCCGGCATTGATCAGTGCTACATAATTATACCATTAGGTGTTTATGAAATCAACTCTCTTTGAATATAATGACTATTATGATTATTTAACAAATATTATTATCTAACAAAAGTATAAATGTCACTGAAGGCATACTATAGTAATTTTTTCGAGTAAGATTATGTATCATCCTTTTTTTTTACAAAGATAGACCTAGAGTCCTAGGACTAGGACCTAGAAGTCTAGTTAAAATAAAGGTCTTGGAAAACGGTTTTTTTGGTGAAACGGTGATATACATAATTATATTGCCAAGATAATGTGACTCACTATGCGTGTCCGTGTCCGAGTTAAAATCATTTCGTGTCGTAGGCCAGGCATGTTCACGTGATTCGGCTATGTCTTGTTCACTGCTGGACACGCATTGCACCATCGCCTGAAATTAAATTAACAATTTTACATTATTGAGGATGTCGTAGATAGAAGTTCTAACCTAGTCATGCATCCTGAATATACGTGACTAATACTACAACACAATGTTAGCTGTTCAAGAAGGTACTGGAAGAACAATGTGAACCTAGTTATTGAACTTTTGTTTCTTTCGATTTATAATCGTTATTATAAGAATGTAAGCATTTCTTAAGTCAGTCCCGTAGCTATCTATATGGGCAAATCAAATGGGCACTAACATAATCTGCCTGTACTAAATTAGTGGAGCTTTCCTCTCAGCCCGTCAGCCCTCGAAAGAATCTATACAGAGCAATCGTGCGATGCGGTGCGAGGTGCATGGTGCGAAGGGAGCGGGTGACTCCCGAACAATCTTATGTGTCTTCGTTAGTCGTTCGGGAACTGTCCGGCTGGGTTTACACGCTTAAATGATTTAAATATATAACCTGCTTTTCAAAACAGGTACATACCGAATGTGCAGTAAGACTGTGGATCATCCTAGCATTATTATGAACGTATTATTGTATATTTTCCATTAGAATTTTTTGTACCATAAGTCACTATATTTCTTTTTGTATTACGGTAAGATTGCTTATAAAATCGATATCTGACCGTCAACGTTGATCCAAATAAAAATCTGATGTCAAAATTAAAAAAGATGACCACCATTTTGATTTTATTTTTCTTGTTTCTGGATCTATTATCTTTAAATCAATATCTGTCAGTCAGCGCATTGACTGACTGAGTGTACCTATGTAGAGTGTGGTTCAAGCATGATATAATATGTATAGTTACCGAGGAGCTGGCGTCGGCGGGCTCGGGCGAGGTGGTGGTGGTGTCGGCGTAGTGCGGCAGCAGGCGCGGGCTGGGCGCGGGCTCCAGGCCCAGCGGGGAGTGCGTGGTGGTGTCGGGCGCGCCCGGCGACTTGCCGCGCGCCGCGTTCACCAGCGTCTGCGTGGACACCGAGTGCCGCACGTGCGACAGCCCGCCCAGCGGCAGCGAGCCCATGAACTTCATGTAGCCCTCCGACTCCGCCTTCGACTCGCTGTCCGCCTGGCACCGGCTGAACGCGACCCCTCGGTGCTTATCTAGCTCGATGGCCTCCTCCTGTTGACTATTCTGTGGAGGAGACTCGACGATGCTCCTCCCCTTTTGATTGGTTATCTGCTTGCCGGCCAACAGAATGTTAGGATCTATGCTCAGCCTCGACGCATTCCCACCCTGCAGGTTTGTTGTTATCGAAGACATCTGCGAGTTGTGAGAATTCGACACGAGTGTGGTTTGCTGTTGCACAATAGTGGTGTTCTGCTGAACGAACGTGGAGTTACTTCGATTGCTTGTAGCGGACGATAGGGAGACTTGTTTTGGCGATAGTGGAACCATTAGAGTTTGACCCATTTGATTTGTTTGTATAAATTCTTGAGTCTGTACGTTACCCGATCTAACTTGAGGATTGGTGTTAAACGCTACATTAGTCGGGCTTAGATTAGCGAGGAGCGGACTTAGTTGACCATTGAAATTAGGGCTATTCATCATAACTTGACTATTGGGAGATATAAATTGAGCCCCCGGGCTATGCTGCGATTGTATTATTTTGCTTTGTTGATTTTGAGTCCGTAAAACGACTCCACCATTAGTACTCGTCGCAAATACTCCAGGATTTTGAACCGGGGTCAATACGTTTTGGCCATTAACGGTTTGTAGTTGTAATTGCACAGGCATCCCTGTGGAGTTGTCTGGAATTAAGGCAGTTCCATCTGCCGTCATCATCATCCCGCCAAGATTAGGCACAATAAATTGTTGAAAAGCCGGAAAGTTTGGCACCACGCTACTAGCGTTATTTATTAAGTTAACAGGTTGGAGCAAATTGATTTGTTGTGATGGTGACGTATTTGTTATTATCTGTTGAGATCCAAAGTTGTTATTGTTCCCTTGTCCGTTCATAACTATATGAGCCGGCGTTCCAGATTTTCCGGGAACTATTGTTAACGCTTGCAGCATAGGGGTTGGTGATATGTTATTATTTGGAGATAATTGAAAACCACGAGGCGAAAATTGAGGACTAGTATTATGCTGAGGTGAAGTATGATGAACCATAATATTATTAGTATTTTGTTGGGGAGCAGTAATTTGTAAAACGTTTGTGATGTTTGATGTACTCTTTTTCTTCTTATTTCTCTTTTTAACACTCTCTGGTGATAACATAGCCATGCCCTGTACGAAACCTTGCTGATTTTTCATGTCAATTTGTCGAGTATTGTCGTTTGGTGACTGTCCAGACACAATGCCCCCCGCTACAATTTGTGGTAGGTTTTGTTGCATAACTTGGCCATCGACAGCCATCATAGGTGGCTGGATAACAAATGGAGCTGGTAGTGTGTTGACTACGACTGTTGGTTGGTTTACAAGCGGTTGCATGCCTCCCACTGCTGGCACTACTTGAGTCATAGATGTGGTCACATTTGTCACGTTGCCTTGTAATGAAGCTACAGTAGTCGACGTTTTAGGCGGCGGCGGAAGCATTTGATTACTCGACACCATAATCTGGCCTGTGGAAGATATTAATATTTGACCTGGTGTTGTTGAACATGCTCTTCTATTCAAGTGTGATAGAGAGGATGTATGTGCACCGATCGTCTCCGACTTCGGAGTTAAATTACCAATTACATTCTGAACCATTTCAAGAGGTGACTTAGAAATCATATTCTGTGCGGTCGTGCCAGCTATATGCAAGGGATAACTGGTTGGTAAATTAACCGAATTAATAAATGGATCTGGCTGGTTGTTTGGAATGGCATAGGTTGTAGCAAGATTGACACTTGGCGGCGGGGGTGGCCTTATAAAGTTCGCTTGAGATGCGTTAATTGATGTTGTAGCGGTGTTGGCTTTTCCGGCTAGCACTGATGTCACTGTATCCCGAGTGACTGAAAACCCACTGGCCATGGTAGTCACAAACGTTTGCACGTAACATGCTTGTATCAAGGTGTGAGCGGGCCCTCCGCCCAGGTGAGGCGGCGGGCAGTACCCAGGCATCGCATTTTCTACTCGTCTCCTTGGCTCCAACCTGCACATTTCTTGAGAAGGTTTTATTCCAGGCTTAACACCGAGCATTGATATGTTGTCAACTTCCATGAGATTTTTGTTGACATTGTGATTTGATATGAAATGCATCACTTGAGTTCCTGTCATTGATTGAGTATGACTAGGGTTAATTGGTCCAGGTGTGTTGTAGGGATACATTTGGTTATTTCTTGGAGTTGAAGTGTTCATGTTATAATTATCTCGGCA
Organism: Abrostola tripartita; assembly: GCA_905340225.1. Classification (NCBI taxonomy): domain Eukaryota; kingdom Metazoa; phylum Arthropoda; class Insecta; order Lepidoptera; family Noctuidae; genus Abrostola; species Abrostola tripartita. Next base: position 8,836,559 of record HG996494.1, read on the forward strand.
TGAACCAGAGTTCGAGAAAGCTGGGCTGGGTATGGGGTAGTTACAATTTGACTGCATCTGCGAGCTATTGTTTCCATTACTGTGCGGCGTGTCAGTGCTCCGCGTACTGTTAGACAACGTTGGAGACTGTTCGGGAGGCTGGAGTGTTTCTGTGTTGGACACGTTACTAGTACTCACAGTCGCAGCTTGAATTGGACCACAATTGTCATTCATCATTGGACTCCTCTCAATAAATGTTGACGAGGTCACTGGATTGTCATCAAATCCATGTTTAGGACTCGACATAGCTGAATTACTGTCCAGTTCCATCTTATACATGTGATGTTTCATATATTTAAGCCGCATTTGATTGTCAGAATACTCTGGACTATTACTTTTTACAGAGTCATTGCAGCCTTTACAACATTGTGAGAGAGTATTATCTAAAGACTTGTCAGACAGAACGCTACTGTCCGGGGTACTTGTCGGTGATAGTGATGGGTTTGACACATTATTTCTGTATGCATTAGATAATTCTCCTTGCTTGGACATAGATTTCAATTTATCGATGTGGTTTTGCGGAACGCAGCAACTGGCAGAATTAGAATTATCGTACTGGTTAGCATCATATGCCGAATTTATTCCCACTTGTTTAGAGATAGTATTATTTAATAGAACTGTTTGTTGTGCCAAATATCCGCTTGGATCTTCCATAAACGAGGGAACATTATTTACTGGTACTTCATCACTTGCACCTTTTGAATCCTGTATCATCCTTATACCGTTGTTGCCATACGTAAGAACCTTATTCTCAGGACTATTTTTCTTTTTAGCACTTTTAGTATTGTTACCTTTTACCTTCTTTTTATTCGTTTCGACACCTGGCCACTGTTGACCCATCATATTGTAATGCTGCGGTAAAGGAGGCACGCGAGAGCACATTACTTGGTTATTAACTTGCTCATTACTCGAAAAAGAGCTGTACGACGATGATGAAGAGTCCTCTGATATACTGGTATTTGGCTCTTCATATTCATTATCAGCTTTGAGAAGCTTTGGACTAGGACTAGTCATAGAGTTAGGTACGCTAGATTCATTGCGCTTGACTTGCCAAGGAGGTGTTTTAGCTGGATTCGTTTTTACCACTGTACCATTTTGTATTACTAACTGTCCCTGAGGCACGTATTGACTATGATTTTGTGACTTATTTTGGTTTATATTTTCAGCAAATTGTGTTCTATATCCTTTCATAGCCATTTCAATCTGCTTTTGATTTTGTTGTATAAATATTTGTTGTTGTTCATTTATTTTCTGCATAACTTCAGGTGTCAACGCTTGATTCAAGCCACAAAACATTTGCGACTCTTCTTCTTTGTGAGCATATTTGGCTGCCTGGATATTCTGCTGCCTAATTGATAAATCTTTCTTATCATCTTTTTGTTCTTGTTCTGAAACACCTTGAGCCTTGTTCGAAGCATTTTTATAGCATGAATATTTACTTAGCCCCGTATTCACGCCAATTATCTGTCCATTAGTTCCTAACACGGGTAACCCCCCGCTGAGAGAGGTGTTAATAGTCGTCGCCGGACTCTGTTTTTGTCCAGTCTCATGGTTTTCCACGTGTTGTGAATGTTGTGATATCCAGCCACTATTGACAGTGAGGTAGTGGGAACTTCTTTGAACGTGCGTCTCCTGTTTAATTTCGGTGTCCTGAGACATTGTATTTAATACATTGTGTTGCACCGATGGGTATGGTGGCAGACAAGGCTGACCGGTAGCAGGACGGTGTGATCCCATTCCTGATGAACTTTCCCGGTTGGATTCAGTCTCCTGCGCCTGCAAAATTAAATTAAAAATAATAATTAAAAGTGTCCTAGTGTGTGAAGTGTGAAATAATAAGGAACAATTGTACTTTTTAGCTCTTAATTGTCGCTACTGAATGCGACCACGTAAGAGTCAAGCATCCTCATACTGATAAAAATATTTGTGACTTAACGATGCGAATGATGACTATAGCTAGGTTAGTATCTACTAGGTAAAATAACAATGAGCATTACTTGGCTATACTATACGATAAATAGTAACCATATAATATTTAACCGCCACATTTAATAAAGCATAACTCAGAACGGACTAACATTTTGGAACTTGGTGCCATCGTCGCTCAAAAATAGGTATTTTTTATTTGGATTTTTTTTTACAACCTAACGATGTATCTAGTACCCAAATTCATAGACCCACCAAAAACCTAATAGTTGGCGTCAACAAATTTTATAGGAATGTAATAAATAAATAATGTTCTTAGATATGTAGGTTCCTGCCGTGTGGTATCCGGCCTAGAATTGACCACCCCCTTTCCTCCCGTGAGTGTCGTAAGAGGCGACTAAGGGAAAATCCAGAAGATGGGCAGCAGCGTCTTCTGTAACTTAACCACCAAAACTGCTATCCCCAAGCCGCTTGCCAAGCGTGGGGATTATGGCAACACCCCCCTTCTAAAAGGAGGAGGCCTTCGTTCAACAGTGGACGTCTTCCGGCTGATGATGATGTAGGTTCCTAACGTCGCTGGCAACGTTTCAGCTCTTATCATATCTATGAATACGTAATGATACACGTACCTTAAACTCGTTGAGAGGTCGTTCCCTCTGCACCATCAATTGTGACACGCTCACATTTGCTGGAAACCCTGGCCGTTTCTTCATCTTTTTCTTTAAAACGGACACCTCAGAACCCGATACTAGAAATAATGTTAATGTTATATTAGCATCATCGTTGAATTAATAATACATTACAATATCAGTTTCGTAATATTATATATAATATAACCGCCTCTAACGATCTCGAATTGAGTCAACATAGGTTGATTTAATAAAGCGTTTAAATAGAAGAGTACAACAAATATTGTACGCAAAGTCATTGAGTGAGGTGAGGAGTGGGAGACCGACCGGGTGACTTTGATCTGCTCTCCAGACGACCTAATAATTTAATACAATATATACAATAAAAAGTAAGAGCTTCATAAGAGAATTGCTGAATTTGATCGTATCATCTTGATTAAAACATGAACGAGTGCTTTATTTTACGCAAATACTTGAGAACTGTTTGGTTTTTAGGTAAATAATCCTGATTCCATTTAGTTAATCTTGCAAAATATTTAGACCAGTCTAATAATAAAATAACCTTGTATATTGATATGACTAGGACAAGTACTTACATAATCATACAAATCTAATGTTAGCTACTTAAACTTAAAAACGGTCCCTTTGATGTTCCCTAGTGTAACATGTCAGTTAACTTCGAATGAAAGTACAGATGGGTTTCCACACCACACTAACTCGGGAAGAAGCCGAGAATACAAAAAAAAATATACTCGTTAAAGCAGTTAATTCCGATTTCAATGCATTCGCTGATTCCAACACGATAAAGAAATGGCATTCGTAGACCATCCCATTTCTTAAAGTAAGTAACAAAGTACCTAAATGTATTTAACAGCGGGGTTTAATCTTACAGTGGGTGCCTTTAAAGTTACCCGAGCAATGGACTGTAGGATATTACTATAAGTTAGTATGCAATTATATTCATTCCCACAATAATTATCTTCTAGATTTAAGAAAATAATTTCGAAGATTTTTTTTATATGCTTATATATAGTTGGTCCGCTAATGATTATAAAACCGAATTAGGTAAACGTTCAATAGGTTAAACCGATTTAGAAGTTTTTAGAAGACTAATTGTTTTTGAAGCATCGGAGGCCTATATAAGTTAGGTACCGATTATGGACTAAAGTAAAAAGGTTTGCCAAATAATGTAATATTTTAAAAGGCGTAGGCTGAAACTACAAATCTCCACATTTTACCTATTACTGTTCATGCAACAAGCTTTTATATTCATGCCAGAGGTTGCGAATACTGCATAGATACGTCATATGACCTTTTGCAGGTCATTCGAAATAACCCTATCACGGGCAATATTGTGCAAGTTTATTAAATCGTCTTCATTGGATTACTTTTGCACATTATGGCCAAAATAATATAAATATTAAAGCTTCATTGTATACTAAGCTTCTTTCTTATCCCAGCCTATAAGTTAAAATTAAACAAGCCGGTAAACCAGGTAAACCACAATAAATACAATAATAATTAGTATTTGTTGCATTCACAGACAATTAACGGTAATTAGCAGTCAACGCTCTTCGTCGAACTCTAAGAGCTCCGGGCTCTAAAGAATTTGGCGTTGAGACATGCAGCGAAGCTATCTAGGTAGCTAATCAAGAAGTTTTGTATTCAGTTAGAGTAATTATTATTTATTACACAAAAGATTATTTCGAACTATCGCAATATTTTGCTTTATATAAGTTTATTTATGAAGTAAATTATGATAATGGCTTCAAAAGAAGTTTATTATGATTCATTAAATCGGATAAATTCAATTAATAATCTACATTTTTAATCGACAGCCAGGTTTTAATACGACACGTCTTAGCAAACTAACTTATTAATAATATACCTTTTTAAATTACCTTTAGACGCACTAACGTTGAAAAAACACATGATCCTCTTAATTACGTGTTCAATAAATGCTCACAACAAAAACTGTCAATCCATGATACAGACAATGGCTTAATTACATCGTTAATGTTACGCAACAACCTACAGGGTTACATAACTAAATTATTATAATAACACAGGACTACCAGTTAACTTGAAGCATTTTAGCTAACGGTAATTCGATAGTGTATCATAATTAGTCAGCAAGTCGAGTATAATGCCGTTATCTATTTGCGCATTATCTGGCAGATTTGCAATTAAAATACGGGTTGTGTGCGGCTCTCGGCGAGTAGAGGGTGCCTCCCCGGCGCAGGGTGCAGTAGGACGGGGCGGGAGGCGCCGGGCCGCGGGCCGCAGGGTGGCGCGACTCGTCAGATCAATAGTCGGAGGGGCGCGGGCCCACGCCACCGGCCGTTCTGCACCACCGCCGATTGTTTCAAATTACACCCGCCTTTGTTCCCGCCACTGATCGAGTCGCCCGAGTTTTTGTTTACTCTAAACGACCGACTTCCTTTACGGTTATTACGCATTCTGCGGTTCGCCGTACTGATTTTTTGATTCGGTCAGAATGCAGTTAATTGTTTAAACATCTGCCCGAAGACTAAGATGAAAACCAGGGTTTCATAAGTAGTTTTTAAAAGAGAGTGGTCTCTCCTACACCAATAAATAAGAAACAGATAATGATGGTATTTAGATAAGATGGTATTTAGGTACTCATTTTTTTAGTAAATAAGGATTTTTATTTTTAATAAAACACAAACTTCTTGGCTATATAATACCCTGCAATACGTGAAATGGCAAGATATGATGTCAAAGTAACTTCACCAGAGTCATTGTTAAAACAACAAAAGGGGCTCGTTAGCATAAAACGCGAAGATTGAATATTAAATCGTGTTAACATAAGACAAGAACAGCGTATTAATTACAGATGTATCATATGAAGATATGATAATTGTAGTAGTAGAAATACAGGTGGGAATAAGTCTGTGAATTGCAAGGGGGTGTCGGGTGTTCTGCAGGTTGTTACTCCCGGACGGACGGCTGACGAAGTGCAGTTACCCGCTATTCATGCCACACTAAATGCACCCCCGCTGCCCCGCGCCACTGCACCCCTCCCACTTGCTGCCACTTAACAACAAAGAGACCGCTTCTACCCTCTTTGTTACAAGAAACAACTCCGTCCGACGAACAACCACTTTTCAGTGTTAGTTTAGTCCTTTAGAGATAGCTTGTGCCGACATAGAATGACACTGCTTACTTATCTATCTTGAAAACTTCCTATGATACTTACTATGATCATAAATAGTTATTTATATTCTATTTATTTACTAACAACTCAGAAATAAAAAGTTCATGTTAACTTATAGGTTTATAGATTTGTACAAGCTTATGTTTACATTGCAGATAGTATGTTATTTACTGTACTCGTATACTTATTTTTGAACATCATATGCAAATAACTTATCTCCAATTGTTCTCAAATCCACTTAATTATGATCAGTGAGAAGTGTACCACGTCAGCCGGTAAACCTAGTTAGTATCAATGTGCCAATTCTCGTTACGGGAGGCCGGTAACGGCCAGGCCGGTATTTTCCCGGCTAATCCCGTTCGGTTCACACTCATGTAATTGGATGAAGGAGGGCCCAGTGCCGAGATTGCGCCCAGAACGCCCGCCCGCTAATCGGATAATAATGCCCCCGATGAACCTACTGTTACCCCAAACTAGATGCACAATGCAAATTATCAATAATGTGAGTTTAATTTAAAGTCCAGCTAGGTAACATTATCAAAAGAACACTTAAGCGGTCTAAAAGGCATCTAGTTCATTCAGTGGTAACTTAGTCGACACGACTGTTACACAAAAGCTTTTAATTTAGAGGTAAATGCCCCTAGAGGGTGGTGGCACATTTTGCGTTCTAACGAAGGAGTCCATGTTTCTCGCGACACTTGAACACACCTTTGTAAACACAACTATAAAGTTTGTTATTTTTCCCAGTAGTAGTAAAAATCATCGATAACTATTAAACATTATTATTTGACTTTACATAATTTTCTTAAATAGGTATATCTATTTCTTTCGCCTTTCTCCGGCTTTTTTGCTATAGTCGGGTAATTAACGAATTTGGTTAAATGTACCTAGTATAGGTATTGTGTTTTGTAAATGTCAATTTTATACAGAAAGCAATATCAATTCATTAGGTAACCGTTTATATTTCTAAAGTACCGTAATAATGTGCAACTTACAAAACGAATCCTTTTAAAGATTCATTATGTTAACCCAAGTCTGAAAGTCGGCTAAAAGAGTCAGAAAAACAAAGCTTTTACAATAAGAAATTTAAAGAATGGAAATAAAAAGTTAAATTTCTTTGTATTCTAGCTTAATGTGCAGGTTGTTGTTATGACATCCTTCAACCTACGTAATATACCACCCTATACTGTTGCGTAAACAATTTCAACTTCATTTTATGTGCTATCTAGTTAATGACTGAAATATTTTATTGCATAAGTAGTGAACAGTTGTCATTAAACGCACTATATAAACTAGAATTTTATCAATTTTGTATCGAATCCCAAATAGGATAATAATTTTAAAGATATATTTTATTATTGAAGAATAAATTATTCCATAGGAGCCTATCTCTACCTCCTCTTTTCAATGTTTAGGTAAGTAGTCTGAGAAGATCCAAGTAGTTATTACCTTTCTTCTGTTCGATGTTTTGTGGTGGAGGCGTGGCCGGAGACTGTGCCCGCGCTTGCAACGTATTCAGCAGTTTCCGCTTATGGTTGCACAGTTTTGTCAACTCCGCACCGGACGCCACTTGGTAGGGTTTACTTGCCACCTGAGAAATAATTAAATAACATTACAAACTGATGAGCGGACACAAAAAAAGTATCCTGAACAATATTACATTATATTAATTAAAATAGGACACAATTAAAAGATTATGAGGAACTTTATAACTGATTCCATCAATTAAGTTTGTCCGACGTAAATGCGTCCAACATTTGCATATAATAATAGGTTTCTATTGAAGTACCCCACCCACAATATACAATAGATACTGTCTACCGTTGCAAGAGATTAACTTATAAACAAACAAAAACACAATGCGAAAGTAATTAAACATAATATTATTTTCATTACGAGTTAATAACCGGAATCAATTGAAACTAGGCTACTTTCAGCATTACTGGTGAGTGTAACCAATCATAGAGCGTTGCATTTCCTGATTTCACGCCAACCAACCGCCAGTTATGATCTAGATCACAGATCTACGTAACACATTATTGGTGTATGTAAAGTAAATAACAAATCAAGTTATGAGCCATAACAATACAAAGACATTCCATGACGCAAGATAGAAAGTACTTTTTGTCCAGGAATCACTAAATAAAATTTTGTTTTGATGTATGTCTTCAAAACAATAAGTACTATATTTTATAAAAGATGTCCTAAGGACCATCATTCATATTTGATACGATAAGAACCCACTAGGATTCGTTTACAAGTATAACTTTGAGATTTGTTAGTGTAGAATTGTCAATAATCTCTATAATATCCACCTAATGACTTGAAGGATCGTGGACGCCAAATTGTAAACGTACAGTAAAGATCTAACATGAATGTTTCCAAGTACCGTCAACCAAATGTGTCAAATTCAATTTGATTTCATTGGATAGTTACTTAGATGGTTTAGCTAAATATTTAGTAACCTGGATTATCACAATATGCTACTTTTTATCTCGGGAAACACGTTATAAAATTTATTACGCAGACGAAGTCGCAGGCGAAAGCCATTCTCACAAAATACAAACTTTCTGGTTGGACTAGATTAAAGTATTATCAATTTAAGTGCAATATAAACTCCACCTTAAATTTATCCGACTTTGAATGTGTACGAGTACCAGTAATCTATTGCCATGTTTAGTAATCACGTTAACTATTATGTGGTCATTGTTTGATTTAGGCTGTGTTCACAATGCAACAGAGTGTGCATTGACTTCAGTACAGTTAGGTTGCGATAATATTGTGCTCGATCTGCGAACACGTCCGCCATTCATTATGGACGGACGCCCACTGTGCACGGCTGCACACGCAAATTGCTCCACGCTCGCCCGCTGACACAGCTGCATACGAGTTGTACCCAATGTTTGTACAAAACGAGGAAATTGTCGTTCCCGCGACTCTAAGTAACTGGTGAGTTAGCACTATTATGATAATGAGAGTTGGTTTTAAAATGCTTCAAAATAGGTTGGTTTAAAAGTAAATGATATATTTATACTGTGTCTAGTAATGATTAGAAATGATGGCCGGAGTCCCTCCTTTAGTGGATTTATGCTTTATGCCGTGGTGGTCCTACATTTTATATGCCGTTTTTCTCCGTTTTCATATGCACAAGGTTGCGGATCAAGGCAAGCACCAATGACATCGTAATATCTTCTTTCTTAGTTGTTATTTTAACTACCTTTTGAGCCCGATATGGCAATGGGATCTCATCCTTTACATGTAGAACTAATAATGTCTAGCTAAACTGTTAGCTAGACATGTACATACAAACTGTATTCCCAAATGGGTTATGCGGAGGTATACTGATACCTCCGCATAACCCATACAAGCGTGATGAAATAAGATTTATAACCGATACTTACATTTTTAAGATCACTATAGGTATACTGTACGCCTGAACTTTTGACACGCACACAAAGGTACAGTTAGGAGGCAAAACAAAATCAACATGGTATTAGCTGATTATTATCTTATAGAAATCCTCTGAGGCAAAAGGTTATTTATAAGATGTACTTATTAAGGCGATGGATCGGCAACCAGTCATTACATTTATTATGTTTCTGATTAAAAGGGAATTAATATTCATAATACTTTCTAAATAACTTATAAAGTAAGAGGAAAAATTATAGGTGCTTAAATATACTGGGTCTGGTTATAAAGACTTATTAAGGGTTATTATTGGCAATAAAAAATTATATTCTAATGAAACAGTAGTAGTATTCTTATCTTATAAATTAATTCAATGATTGTCATTGCTTAGACTTAATTTTGTAGAGGTTATGATACAGAACATCTGGAATCTACACCGATAAAACCAAGTTAGGGGAATATTTGCGTATAATCCGGTGTCTCACTTGTTAAGTTTTTAATTAACATAAACGAGATAGTACCTTCATGCAGCGCAAACAGAAGGTCGTGGCTGTCCTTGTACCAGTTAGCGTGCAATCACATTTGCAGCTAAACGTCAAATTATGACTTATAGAATTCATAGCTTACACGCATGTCTAGCAACCTATTAGAACATTAATTGACTTTAATTATACTTCTGTTGTCCTATTTCTACAGCAAGTATTCTATAGGTTATGTACCTATACGGTAAGAGAGAATGGAAATTAAATTAGTCTCATATTAATATTGTGTCAGTCGCATATAATTTTGTGACACTTCGGATGTGCATATTACTACATAATAATATTGTTAGCCAAACATTATTTGATCTAAAATTTAGATAGTGTTGCCTACAATTAGCCGCGAAAATTTAACAATATACACAGGTACGTGGTACCTACTATCAATTAAGCTCTGTCTCATAGCGAGAGTGCTAAATACAATTATTTATACTAGCGCTTTGGTTAGTTCCAGGACTAGCATGAACTCATTTTATTAAGATCCAGAAAGCGTCGCTCTTTTGTCTACTCCTTTTATTTGCATCAACAAAGGCAAAAGCCGATGTCTCTTAGTTTTAATGTCTAGCATTTGAACGAGAGAATGGTGAGGGACATCTGCATTTGCCTTTTGTAGAACGAGCCAAGCAGGATTTAAGATTTACCTACAGTTTTAATTAAAATCCAAATTTCGAAATGTTTACTAAAACTGTGTGTGTATCACACACACACAGTTTTAGTTTCATGAGGACTTGTTACATAAAAGACCTACAGGTACGTTAATAAGCCTAATTATAATCTTTCCTTTACGATTTCCATTCTGTATCTTGCACGTGAAGTAACGGTTATAACTAGGCTAGGGCGGGGCCTGTGTCGCAGTGGTTGATGACTGCAATGCACAACTTACACGTCGTTAATCTTTTATACTTAGATTTAGACTTTTAGACTTATATAAATACTTGGAATAGATATGTAAATTATGTAGTGCAAATCATACACCTAGTACTAATGTTACACGTAGAATAACAAGTACGCCTATAAAGGTCTTATAAGATTTATCAAAGACATGTTCTGTACACTTCTAATTGTTACAAAATACTACCATGTGAATGTTGCTTCTATAATAAATTGCATTTTGCGCATAAACGAGATTTGAGTACTATTAACCGTCGAATCAAAGTTAATTCAAAGTTCAAACCTGTCTGTTATAGGTAGATAATAATTGTCTCAGAAATAAATGCTCACGAAATAACTGGCTAGTTGCGCAAACATGTCATAAACGAACGGTTATGTCGCTAGAAATGAGGACATATATGTCTAGTATATTTGGCTTGTTAAGACAGCTTCACCGAGCTCCTCTACGCATGAACGTTTCACAACCATACCCATGAGAAGCAAGCTAAATACTCAAAATTTTAATTTCTGTAATACATATATATTAGAACTAGAACAAACTGTAATACAACTAATATGAAAACTTCCTAGATCCACCAACCATTTCTTTGTTAAAATGAGGTAGCTATAATAGCAAATCTACGTAAATGGGATGTCTGTCTGTATTATGCACAGATAAACGAGCGTGTACAATACAATGCAGCTGGTCATTACAATATGAATCCAATCAACGCGATGGAGTCGGCGACTTCGTTGTGACGCCGCGTCCTGGGCTGAAGGCTGAACACGGCGCGCTAACTAATGACTGGACACCAATTAATAGCTTTGTATCTTTGCTGGCTCGAATGTATCATTTTACTCAATACTCAATAAGAACTAACAGATTTAATGGAAAGTCTGAATAATAGTGAGAATTGTATAGATGCGTCGTATAAGATGGGGAATAATCATGGAGGTATTTGTATCTGTTAGGCTCTAGACAGACGGACTGCATTTCAACTGCAATCCAACCGCAAATTACAGTTCGGATGCAGTTTGAATGCAGTTGACACGACTGCAATAGAACTGCAAACCAAACGTTCACACTATTGCACGCCGACTGCAAGTGAACTGCAATTGGACTGCACGTTTGGTTTGCAGTTCTATTGCAGTCGTGTCAACTGCATTCAAACTGCACTTGAACTGCAATTTGCGGTTGGATTGCAGTTGAAATGCGGTCCGTCTGTCTAGAGCCTTACTGTTTCCACACTGTTATATATCATCATTCCTGTCTACAAATAAGTGCAGAAATATTTTTATTAAAAAAAAAACGAATTAAAAGAAAATTGCAGATTGTTGTATAATTGGTACTTATTATTGTGATTAATTTGACTTTATCAGCATTCACAGAATTGCAGAAACAGAATGAAACAACGTATTGCTCACGGTATTTGCGTCCGGCAACTGAGTCTGTCAACTGTCAAGTAATTTGTCGTTGTATTGTCGGGAGCCCGCCACTAATTAACGGGGACATTTACGGCTGCCAAACTTGCCTGTATCGGTACAACATGGCTCCCTCGCTTCCACACCCCCTTTGCGGCGGCAGCAGTGCATTCTATGCAAAGTTAGTGCTGGCGTCAGCCGGGATAAATTATTAGATTCGAACACCCTACCAGTTATTGGCGTTATTGTATTGCCAAATAGGAATTGTATTGGTAGAAACCGTTTATAAATACATTGCCACTGCGTGACCGTTTAATGGAACTCGGTGAATAATGAATACATCAATTACGTAATAAACAAATTATACAACATAATGGATTTAATTTGCATATAAGAAGACAATTCACTACACCAAGCTTTAGAGTCGTTATCTTGTCGTTGAACGGTAGGTGAGCGGCCGTAAAAGTAAGTTAATGGTCCCATTCTGCTGGATTTACCCTTCTGTAATTTGGGTCAAACTCTTGTAAAAACAGATAAATATAAGTCTTCTATTCGTAAGGTTTCTTTATAAGGGTGTACAAAAAACCTTTCATTATAATACTGACGGCATTAAGAAGATAAATATAATAATTGGAGTTTATTTATGTTTGTCTATGCTATATTTAATCCAATTAACGTCCTCAATTTGTCTTATGACATATTACTATAAAACAGGTGCTATAATACTAAAAATAGTTTTATTTCAATATCTAATGTTCGCGTAAGTGATAGAAATCATTAAACAAGTACCATATCTGTAACTCCACGGCAACAATTTGTTTTAATTATTATTAAAAAAAGCTTCGGTTCTCAAAAACAAAACAAAGATAATACAGTCATTATGTGGGTATATAGTAAAATAAAGCTGTTTTGTTAGTTTTTATATTTGTACTAATCGCCGTATGTCGGGCAATTTAAAACTTTAATTTTCAAAACTCGATAGCTATTGAGTAGTCAATAAATTGCGTCAATATTATTACCGGTCAGTTATTAATCGCATCAATGTTTCCCTTCGATCAAATCCAATAAAAAACGACACATCACTTAGGGTGAGGGAAGTGTTTATGTTATCCTTGCGTATGTATTGAATATCGATAGCCTTGACCCCGATAGCGAAAACAGGGGTTGTTGCAATCCCCTCGTCACATCATTAAACATTTATGCTGTCATTCAACAAAGAGGACGGTAATACGTCAGTCAACACGTCAGCCCTTAGACGTGTTAAGTTGAACATAATAGGCCGCTACAAAAATAGGTCGTAGGGAATAATACCATAACCTTACGCATGGAAAACAGATTATGAGTCGCAGTTTGCGTTGTTATCATAAAAAAGGATTGTGATAACCATATGTTTCACACTTGCTACACGAATCATTACTTAGGAAAATTCAAAAAGGCACCCTTTCATTGGTTTTTACAATCTATTAAAGTCAAACATTGATTTTACAGTAAAATGTGGAAATTGCGAAGGAAAATTGAATGATTCTACAAAGTTAACGTCTTACATAAGCAACAACGTAAAGGAATAAGACGGACGACTTGGTGCTGTCATAGAATATGGCTCCATTCTGCATTGGGAGCTGATCCCGGGGTTTACAATGGTCAATAAACAAAGCTCGTAGACTGTAGACAATGCCGGCTTCGGTGGCTAGCTAGCCGTATCTCACCATCGCGATCGGGGCGGCGAAGCGTGTCGCTTACGACTGTCGGTGAATACATTTTATTGTCCCATATGCACGCATGTTAACTCACATTCACATAGCCAGCGCATTGAGTAGAAGTAAGTCTGGCATTATTGCACAGAATGCATACATTTATTCATCTGCAGTCAATTAGTCAAAGTGAATAAATCAAAGAGTAAAGTGTTAGGGGGAGTAGAGTAGCGAGTGCACCCATGTTTTTTTTACATCTTGCGTCATATATATCATCATATCTATGATTGGCCGCCGTGACAGAAATACGCTCAGGACAGATCAAATTTAAGGAGGTTTAACCGACGAACAAAACTCTATTTGTACATTTTTGTCTCTATCATTTGTCTCTGCTATTCTCTCTTATTCTTTTATTGAATCTCATCTATTATTATTATGCACGGTCCTCTAATAATAAACGAATTTGCCTTATCGTGACTTAAAGTTAAAATAATTAGTTTTCATTTTGACTTCTGGCCAAAGATGAACAAGTTTACTAAGTTCGTCAATAATGACAAAGAACAGTAACTAATTTTATTAACTTTATACAAGTACATGTGTATAATTATAGATATACTTTAAACATTAAGCATACTTATGTAGGTGGCCCTGAGTACAATTTGTATTAGATGAATATATATTGGCGAAAACCATGCTGCCAGAGTACCAATACAATTTATTTAACGTACTAGCTCTCGCTTTATTCCAAACGAGGTTCCTATCGGATCGGAATGTTACGTACTGCCCTGGACGGTCGCCACTTTCACCTCACTGTTAGAAAGTTGGCAGCGGTAAGACCGACTAAACGTTTATTAAAAGTTACTCGCACAATGTGATATATTATGCACTTGCTGTTGTAATTGCTATTTGCAATATTTACATAGTAGGTGATTAAGTCGAAGGTGAAGGGATGTATACGATTTCCTGAATTACGATTTCATACAATCGTTTTAAAGTATATTTATTAATTGTGGTAAAAATAAAATTTAAATAAACTATGTATCAATAACGGATTGAAAGTAGTGATTTAAATGGCATAACATTGAACATAAGATCAAGACCTCGATTAAACGCTTAAATGTCACTTGCAGTTGCCACGCGGTAGAGACGTGTTCTTTGTTCTCAGATGAAGACAAGTCAAAACAATGAGGTACTATCGCAATAAGGTTAACTTTCATTATAAATCAGGTATATTTACCAACCTATCGGAACTGACTGCAATGAGGAATAATATTTTATTTTAAATGTCATGGTACACTTCAATTTCTACTTGATCTCTTTTAAACGAAACTTCTAAAGCATTGCCAATCTTCGTTTCAGATTATCATAAAGTACCTAAATTACTTCTATTTTATTTATTTGAGTCAACGTTAAAGTGGAAATGGAACTATGGTCATACATGAACGTAACGTGTACCTTGTTCCTGTATAGTGTTCAAGTTCAGAAATACGTTAAAAATGTGATTAAACCAGCGAAAAGCGATAAAAATAAAGATAATAATTTGAAGTGTATGTTTAAATCGAGGGATCATAAATATCAACATAATGGTCTATAAATGTCTTAGCAACAGCTGAAAGTGTGGTCGCGATAGTATCTTTGTCAGCGCCGGAGGGTCAGCGTCTACCTCACGACTGGAGAGCTGCATAGCGATTCGCGATTCCGAGATGCTTCAACAATCGTACGAATCGCTGTCGTTCAAGTTGGCAGTCGACTCAACTATTGACTTGCTTACAGATTGAACAATCGAGATATCGATTTCAATTGCTTGTAGGCAACTGATCCGCATGCAGTCCGACCATAGAGCTGACATAATATTAAGCACAGGCTCAAAATATAACTTGACACATAATTTAATTTCTCTCTCTCTCCTCTCATAATCTCAACTCCGAGATGAGAGTCATCATGTTAAAAAAGCTTTTCCTTTTCTTTTATGAGCCAGTTCATGACGTTAGATGGTTACCCGCGCAGAATACAGCTCTGCCTTCTTAGACCTCATGATATATCAGACTTTCTTAAAAAGCTACAATACAGCCATATTGTTGATTATTGGAATTTTAAATCAGCTACTTTATCCTTTTTATATAATAACTTAAAAAAGAAACGAGAATCGTAGAGATAGTTGAATAATCGATTAAAACATCTCGTTATCGCGGATCGCTGAATCCAGCGCCACGACGACGTACCGGCTACTAGACAGGTAGTTATCATAAATAGTGCTATATCTAGACATGCGGAGACAAAGGCACTGAATTGTTTGCAGCAGCATGATAAATCAAACGAGCAAGAGAACGTTAAATAGCAAAGCAAGGATCGGAAGACGTTAATGAAATCTCAAACTTAAAGTCCCGCATTTACGTAGTATATAATATTAAATAATACACATCCGTTATTTATCCTTGTATATCGTTTACATACTTTTCTCATCCATGTTTTATAATAGGGGGTTCAAATGTGAAATTGCCGTATTAACCTACTGAATAATTTGAATTAAAATTAAACCTGCATGGTGTCAGATTTCAGAGTAAAACTTTTTTCCTACGAAGACTTTAAGTAACATTCCAAATTTAAAAAAAAAGACTTTTGATTGTTCGACTTTCAATTGTTTTTAAATTCAGCGTTTAAAGTGAATATGGATACGGCAAAAATCAGAGTAATTTTCGAATATGAGTTCCGACGTGGCACCAACGCAGCAGAAACGGGTCGTAATGTCAATGTTGTATTTGGAGGATACAACTAACGAACGCACCGTGCGTTTTTGGTATAACCACTTTCGCAGTGAAAACTTCGACTTGAAGGATGAAGCACGAGGAAGTCCATTCACTAAGGTAAATAATAATGAAGAGATGGTGGAAGCCGATCCGTATCAAACTACCAAGGAAGTAGAGGCATATTCTGACGTTACCAATCAGAGGCATACATTGCATACCCACAATATGGACCCATTCGCAGCAAATCGGAAAAATTAGAAAACATGAAAAATGAGTGGCTCATAATATGACTGATCTGCATAGAGCAGCGTTAAAGCTTGTATTTCCTTGATTCACCGGTATAGAAATGAAGGGATTTTGAACCAAATTGTGACATGTGACGAACAGTTGATTCTATACGACAATCGTAAGCTCACAACGCAATGACTAACCCCAGGCCACGAGAATGCCCCCTAAAGCGAAGCTTACCCCTAGAAAGGTGACTGTCACTGTAACGTGTGTGACGTGATGGTAATTGTTTAGTGGACACTTCATGGTGTATTTCACTTCAGCTTTCTCAGATGCGGTTAAGCAATAACAGCAGTTGTTTACTGTGCAGAACTCCGAACAATGATGGTGAAACTCGCAGCAAAGCAGCAGCAGAGTTAGTAAAAAAGCTTAAGTTAATTCGAAAGCTTATAATCTCTGCCAAAATTTAATGGTCCACCAGTTAAGGCTGGCGTGTCTTTAATTAAGTCAGCCATGTTACAGCTTAAACGATTATTTATTATATATAAATATACCTAACGCCATAACTAAGTATTTAGTGGGGAGTTCACCTTGACTTATTTCGTGTTTTTTGTTCAAGTAATTATCCGGCTGGAGATTTTTTAATGTTCACTAACGTTTTTTTACGAGGAACAAACATTGTTTACCCCGCAGCTTCTTAACGATCATAAGCTGATAGTAAAACTAATCAATTAATATCTGAATTGTTAAAGGTATCTATACATTTTAAGTAATTATATACTTACTATCTGTCACTTAAGTACGTTCAAAAATCTTACGGTCACGCGACTCGATTATTAATTCTCATCTCAATTCAGGAATCAGACGGAGACTCTTTCCTTATCCTTAATCGACTATACATCAGACGAAAGAGGATCAGTACTTCAGATGAATGTGATATCAAGATCTCACCGACGGTATCTCAAGACGAATGTATGGAACAAAGAGGAATCGATGAGAGTGCGGGAGTGTGGGGATACAAGCGAGTGCACCGACCTCCCCCCCACCCCCACGGGCCGCGGTGCAATTTGTACATTTCAAGTGCATACAAAGGCGATACGAGGAGGTCGCAGCAAGCTTTGACAGAATTAACTTGTCCGTAGCGCAACTGTGAATGCGAGACTCACCTTTATTGGATCGCCGGCACTAACAGATTCAATGTTAAATGTATCTCGGCTACAATCTGAATAATTAGAATTTGATTTTTATTGGCTTTAACTGTACAGATGCAGAGAGCAGAAAATAGACTTCTTTAAAATTTGTTATATGTAAAAACTTGTTTATTAATTTAATACTCAACTCAACATTTGATTAAATAAATATAGAGAGCATAATGCAAATAGCCAAAATTGCACAACGAGGCCATTGTAAACAAAGTGGGACAAACTAGAGTAAAATAACGAGTCACTTGTTAGGCAATGGTAGTGTGCTCTGAATAAATATAATGTGGCGGCCGCTCTCTGTATAGTGCTCTTCTTGTTATCGAAAACACGTGGATCGTGGTCTAATGTGTAAACTAAATATTGCCATGTAAATCAAGCATAGTTGACATGAGAAGGGATAAAAACGAAAAGAACACGCATACGAAACGAAGTGAAAGAAAAGTGTTAGTGGAAAATCAAAAAACTGCGTACGATTATGGCAATCTTGCTCGTATAAAGGAGTATTAGTTAATCTTCTTAATAATCTTAATTCTTGTCAACAGATTGTTTTCAAATGTCTAGATTTTTTCAGTTTGCCTAAACAGCTATATCTACGGACTACAGCTAAGATATTATAAAGTTTAATTCCACGACAAACACGAGTTACGGACAAGTGACTTTTTGGGGAAAATGTTGCAAGTATGGACGATGTTCGCCGGAATGTAACGGCGAAAATGGCAGACATCTTTTGAAAATATCCATATGGATGGGAAAATTACGTGACCGCGTAATATTCCGGCGAACATTACAGATTGACCATCCACACTTCTCAAATTTTCCGACCATTTTGCCGTAACATTCCAGCGAACATTTGCCCGTAACTCAGTTTGTTCGAGAGTATGGTATGAAAACCACATTTGTTACGCTACTTTGTTATAGTTACGAAGGAATGTTCGCCGAAATGTTACAAGGTAAAACGCACCTTTATGTTACGCTCAGAGCGAATGCGTGAAAATGTTGAGACTAAACGACGTTCTCTGTTAATGATTTTCGCTAAAATCCCCGTAGTTAAATATACCGCACACTGTATCATCAGTGTTGAAAAGTCACACTTTGTAGTTTCACTTAAATACCTCGATTATATGAACATAATAAACGGGTTATTCATAAACGGGTTATTCTTCAGTAGGTACCTATATCTATTTCTTTCCTCGTTTTAGTAAAATGTATTCGATGACAATTTTATTGATTATTTATAATTATACGTTTTACTTCACATGCGACGTTAATCCGAAGCCGAACCCATGTAACAGCAAAGTTTGCTTAATATATTATGGTAATATATTTAAACAATTTAATACGTAGAAATTACTTGTTAAGTAGTAAAATAAATTGAATACTAAATTAAAACATCTATTAAGGCTAAGTATTGTATTTGTAATTGAATAAAATCAGGTTTATAAACCACACATAATAATATATGTTTTATCAAATACCAAAAAGGTACGTTTCTAGTAAATATGAAGCACTCTATGTTCGTATCAGTAATTAAGCGACATAAATAATAAATCTGTGGAATTATTACAACTTGTATCACATCATATTTTATCGTCCTCACTATATGTCAAGGTGACACTGACATTATAATTGCCCTAATTTATTAATGTCTCGCCTCGCCTTCTGTGCAAAGATGGCCCTTCACTCTATAAAAGCAATATGTTTGTTATACGACGATAAGAATACAATTCTAATAAGAAATAATGTAATCTGCAGTGTGGTATCCGGCCTAGAATTGATCACCCCCTTTCCTCTAAGGGAAAAAAACCATAAGATGGGCAGCAGCATTCTATACCTACAAAATAATTTTTAATACCTATCCAATTTTGATAACAACCAATTTTGTAAATATCATCTTCAAAATGATTGTTCTTTTCACTGTACTTGAACCATAAACATTCATAAATGGATATAAATGACACATTTTCGCTTTAGTAAGATCGTCAAGAGGACGTAAAAAGTTTTAAAGCAACTCGGTAACCGGCTACGATCGAAACATTCCCAGAGCAGAAAAAGTGGAACGGCTTGACAACAGGCATTCCTTTTCTCGATGAATTGCTGTATGGAATGTATCGGTGAACCTCATCGGAACTAAAATGAACGTTTCTTCAGCTTATAATATGAGCCCCTTTTATCAACTACCACAATTAATTTAGCGGGCAATTGTTTTAATCACACTAATATTATAGAGGCAATAGTTTGTGAGTGTGTTTGTATGTTTGTTACCTCTTCATGCTCAAACGGCTGGACCGATTTTGCTAAAATTTGGTATGGAGGCAGTTGACACCCTAGATTAACATTCAGGCTTATCCCGAAAAAATGTAGCGCCGCAGGCGCAACTAGTACTCAATAATTGATCATATTTATTGAATTAAATTACCTTGGAATCAAAACTGAAGGCAGTTTCCGGTCTCAATGGACAAGGGAGTCCACACTTACAGGTGCCAGTTGTCTGAAGGTAATCCCGTAACTGTGGTAGAGTACTCAATGCCGTACCGCTAGGACTGTAACAAACAAACATTACACATGAGATAAACATGAACACGTTTTTTTTTATAGTTTCTTAATGATTAAATAAATTCCTACGATGGATATACACCCTCTGTAATACACACAGAAAACGAAAACCAGACTTTTTAACAAGTGGTCGCTTGTTAGCTACATTGGCATGAATCCTATTATACCGCAAGAACTGTTGCTATAATATTCGAATAGTTAGTGAATAAAAATAATTTGTGATATGACATTATATTTTATACAGAGCTTAAAACTAATAAAATACGCATGATAAACTTAATAGTTACGATTATCGTATTACTTGTTAGATAAACCGGATACTGAGAAGACGGCATCGCAATATATCACCGATATTACTTACTGGGTAAAGTACAAAATAAATGTTATACAGCCACTTGCCCAGTAATATTATGTGGTCTACTGAAAGTCAATCTAAATTACATTAAGTTTATCAGCATGTAAGTACTAAGTACCTAGGTCTATCAATTACAGTAAAAAAAGTATCTGAAAATTCCGCTCCAGCGATTCAGAACAGCTGAACTTGAATACTGATAACATTATGAAATGTTCAATGTTCTTTCCATTGTGAAACTACTTAGTAATACAAATAAAGACTGCAAGCATTGATTCAACTAAACGGATTAAGCCATGTTATTTAAAAGCGATCGATGCAAAGCTTCTAGTCAAGCGTGCTTGCGCCCCAGCTCGAGCGAGTTAATCATGCGGCTAACTGACTTCGGTGCGGTCAAATGATATTTCAATTATAAATCTCTTTATACGCAGCGTCCATATGTATACATAATTAACTGAGGAACCGTACGGTTGTTCTGGAAACTAGTTTTTAAAATTGCACACATAACACCTTGTCCAAATTATGACGTAACATTACCACGGATTGTATTGTTTGAAGCGACATAACCACGCAATAACCTACGGTCTATTACGAACAATTTGCAACCAACGCAATCCCTTTACGATGACAGTTCGGAGCATAGCTTGCCGGCATTATTACACCTCGATTCGCTTTACAAACAGCCTCTTTCATAAATGCTCCACATGATAATTCACGCCGATTGTTCACGGTCTGGTACACTTGGTAAAGGTAAACCGCAACCGCAAAAAAAGATTTTTGTTTACCCGCTTTTTATTCATGCGCGGAGTCTGCGGCTTTGACCACTATACGGGGTGTTCGCGGTCGGGTAGAGAGTAAACGGGGAAATTCGTTTATTGCGATCGCGTGCATGTTTGGGGGAGCGTGTACGTAGACAGCTGCCGATAATAATTACTCAACACACGAACCCTTTCGCACCTTGCTAACGCTACTATCCCATTTACTTGTTGAGATCAACAACGTCAGTTAAAGCCCTTAATAATAACAAAATCACAATATTGTGACATTACATTATACTGTTTATTATCATTATTTATTTATTTATCAGCTGGCATGATCCATTATGGTTAGTAACAACAGCAGCTTATAAACTATCGTTAGTCGGTACAGTCATGTTTATTATATAATATAACATACATAACATCACGCCTTTATTCCCCAAAAAGCTAGCGAGACCCACATTTCGCCCAGTTATGTTATAGGTGCCGAGCCTTTTGCCATCAATCGGGCACAAATCCAGACTCTATGCTGCTACTAAGAATTACCTAAAAGAAAAACGCAGTAACACTTTGCCCGACCTGGGATTCGAACACAGGACCTCATGCTCAACAGTCGCCTTTAGCGATCACTAGACCAACGAGGCAGTCAACATTATTAGTTTATTATTGTTATCATAATAAAATTACACAGTCTCTACGTAAATAAAGTGGAGTTTCTAATTCCGTGTGCAACTTGGTTCGAAATTACGCGCTCAGATTCGGATCTACCCTGGATAAAAGATTGGTGACAATGAAAACCAGGCCAGTGACGATTGCCCGTTGATATATAATTAAATGCTAAAATTAGACGTTAAATTTTCATTACACCGTCTATTTAAACACATCGTCAAAAGCACTAAGTCATCTAAAAAGGTTATTTAAGCTTTTGTAATAACGGTACGTAGAATTCCTGCCTGATTAATAATAAAAAAACATGAACTAAAATTCCAATAATGGTAATAACTAGATAACTGAGTTTAGTGTGCCTGAATAATCTGTTTATAAATAGCTGAAATAACTTTTTCTTCAAATGTAATTAAAACCAAATTAAAAGAAAATAAATTAATTCCCGACAAAAATATTTTTTGCCTTGTATCCTATAGGAAAACTAAAATACATACATAACTTCAACAACTATTTGACAAACAAAACATTACGCATCTCTTGTCACGGTAATACATGCTGAACGGCTGAACCTGCAGTTGATCTCTGTAAGCCAGTATATCGGGACACATTTCTGTGACAGATAGAAAGACAGGCGGGCTAAGTGGTTTGCTCATTAGTATAGTAGGTATATGATATCGTGAAATCTGATTTAAGATAGATGATATTTGACACTATCTTTGCTGGACGTGTCACGCTTAATTTAAATCAACAAGTCGCGGCGAATTGTATTTATATGCAGTGAGTATGATGGCCTGGCCTAGTACTTGACGCAAATCTTAATGCAGTCCAAAGTATACCATAATTGTATGGTATTATACATCACATATTACATCAACTATTTCTAAAGGCAAAAATATTGCTTAGATTTGGCGAAAATATCATCAACTTTAATATCTAACCGCCGCACTCAAAGATGTTAAATATTACTTAAACTGACACTAAGTAAAGATTTTTCTAAGAAAACCGTTACTTAGTAATAGTTTAAGTAGGTAATTATTAAATGTCTCTTTGAGTTCGGCGGTAACCTACACAGTTAGGGACCTACTAAAATGGTTATAACTTCAAATCAAAGTGATTAACTGAAACTTAAACAATAGATATATTTTTATAAGGAATTGCATCGTTAAACGAAAACACGCTAGCCTAGAGACATCATTTATAAGGTATGTGGAACTATTCTTCTCACATATTGGGTGAAGGTTAGAATTTATTACAATTGATGCATTTATATAATATATGAAACCAGGAACTTATAAAGTTTTTTAAATAGAGCTAACATAGATCAAATTGTATTCGTGTTCGTTTTGAATGTACAGTGCAGTTTCTCTTAAGTTTCGTAAAAGTATCACCTCATTTGCATATATAAAATAGACGACTTAAACATAAATCCTATTAAAGTCAATGTGTCACAAAACGTTCCACGAAAACAAGCCACACAAGTCTGTTATTATGCAGACAGCCATCTTTCATAGCCTTGAGAAATACTTATTTATGACTGATCGTAGTTCGCTGTACAATTTATCCTCATTGACAAACATAAAAACAGATAATAAAAATAAGATACACGTTCGTCGTTCAACTTAATTATTTTGTTTGAATCTCAAGTTACTCTTTAGTGTTATAATGATTATAATTAATATCTTCTTATATAAATATATCATTTAATAACTATATCTTAAGCGTACTTAACTGCCTAGCAAACAGCAAAATGCAATTATCAAAACTATCACTTAAAGTAATAATGTGTGCTTAATTTACATTAACTTAACATTATCTTTGTCAAACATGGGAATAACTAAGCTTTCATTAGGAACCAGCAGGTCGAACAGGTTTAATTAATTAATGTAAGTAAAAGCTTTGAGAATCTCTGTAGAAAAGTTATTTTGAACGTATAAACATTGTAGGTACTCGGAGCTATCTGATATATCTTACATTCCTTGTTAGATTGCCTGAAGCGTTACTTAACTACTACAGTAGACAAAACAGCTTCCTTATCAAATGTAAACTCTTTTAACTTCTCAACAAAATCTTTTACTTGTTCAGACTAATACTGTAAAGGCTGATATAAAAAATAAAATAGTAAAAAAGAGAAAAGCGGTCATTTAAAAAGTCAAAAATAACACCTATCATTGAGCCATTTAATCCGATCCGAGTAACACGTATTTAAGACAATGTCGCGGCGGGGTACCGCTACGTGTTTAGAGCAATAACTTACGGGTTTTTTAAATTTTTAAACTTAAAATTTAGTCTTGTTTTTGTAATATACACATCATGCTCTTTCATTTGATACCCCACTTGGGTATATTTGATAATATCCAGTTGTTAATTATCACTTTTACCCTTATACCTTGTAAATGGCTAAACCGATTTTGATGTAACGAATTTTTTTGTAATATTCACATCATGCCCTTTCATTTGATACCACACTTTAGTATATATGAGAATATTCGATTGGACATCTCCACTTCCACCCCCGTACCTTGTAAATGGCTGAACCAATTTTGATATAATTTAATTTTTATTAATGTACACATCATGTCTCTTCATTTGATACCCCATTTTGGTATATAATTATGAAACTATTCGATTGGTCATCCCCACTTTCATCCCCTATATCTTTTAAATGGCTGAACCGATTTTAATAAAACATAGCTAAGAACACTCTCGACTAATATACCTTCCAAGAAAAAAAACCGCATTAAAATCTGATCTGTTTGGGAGCTACGATGCCACAGACAGACACATACACACACACACAGACACGTCAAACTTATAACACCCCGTCGTTTTTGCGTCGGGGGATAAAAACACGACTGCCATGACAATAAACGAACTAAAAAGTGAAAAACAAGTTCCATCGCAAGTCGTGGTGGCCTAGTGGTTGACATACCGGATTTCTATGCACGAGGTTGCAGGTTCAAACCCGGGCAAGTATCAATGTGACTTTTTCAATGTCATAAATACTTTCTTAGATATTCTAAGACACCACTGACTGACGGTGACGGAAAACATCGTAAGGAAACCTGGATTTAATTATCTGAAATCGCCAACCCGCAGTGAGCTAGCGTGGTGATCAGTGCTCAATCCTTCTCTACACGAGAAGAGGCCTTTGCCCTGCAGTGGGACAGTTATAGGCTCTTGTTATTTGTTATTGTCATGGCAGTCGTGTTTTTTAATTTTTTAATTATATTTTTTTATTTGCTTCATTTTTTTATAGCCTATGTACTCGCGATAGTGTAAGGATTCTAACGACACCCCATACATCGGTTCATGCATTCAGAAGTTATGGTGAAATAAAGAAACTCACATACATACATACTTACATACATACATGAACCCTAAAAACATTACACTCCTTTTTTTGGGCAGTCGTGTAAACATGAATGAAATTATGGTTTGGCTTGCTTTTAAAATAATAATAATACTCTTTTAATTATTATTAAATATTTTATTTTCTTGTTTTTAGTAATGTGTTACAAAATACATGTAATGGCATCAGTCAGGTGATTATAAGTTTTATTAAAATCAGAGCGAAATTCTATAGTCTCATACCTTTATAGACGAACAAAAGGAGGTCAGTTAATGTGGACCGCCTCGTGTGCTAAAATGATACTTACAGCATCATCAACCAGGGTTTTTGCTATTGCGTCGCGGAAATACAGCGTTCGGTAGCAGTATCGAAATCGTGCGTTTTCGCAACTGTATCGATGCTAACGGACAATTCAAGCGCAGGCATACCGTTTGGACGCACGCTCTGGACAAAGATCGATAGTATCGCAGTATCTCAAGTCTAAACACATTTCAAAAGCAACGTTATACTACGATTTGGAATTAAATAGGTCGCACTACAAAATGTGGGGAGCTCTATGCATCCTACTAATCAAAAACCGCTTTGTCTCCGATTGCCAAAGCTAAAAGTAACGTGTCCGCGCCGATATATAGTAGCATCTTCAAGGGACATCGGTATTATTGGCCCCTAGTATTGTGATTGATCTCATTTCCTTTGTGACCGCCGGGGCAATGTATAATGGTTGAAATATTTTGGCGCTAAGCCAATGTGCACTTCCATACAAAACATGACGACATTTTGTTTCACAAAAAAACACCGTAGTGATAATAACCGAGTTAAAAATGCTATTCAGAGAGAGTTAAACATTTTATAGGTGTTGCGGATACTGAAGAAGGCTGCAAGTATGATACAT
Source organism: Abrostola tripartita (assembly GCA_905340225.1). Taxonomy (NCBI): domain Eukaryota; kingdom Metazoa; phylum Arthropoda; class Insecta; order Lepidoptera; family Noctuidae; genus Abrostola; species Abrostola tripartita. The sequence goes on from HG996494.1 coordinate 8,863,008, forward strand.
TCCTCTCTACAATTTGGTTCTGTATGTATAAACATTGTCAAAAAAAATTGCACAGACCCTGATCTTAGCTTCTTGACACTTTCTTTGGTAATCGTGTTTATGAGCACGAAGATCCTACCAAGCGGTGTAAAGTGGGTAGGTAAAATTACATAAAGCTTCCAGTTATTTATAAACCGATTGCAAATAGATTTCAAAGTAGTGCAATATCATGTAGATTAGAAATAAGGTCTACACCACGCTACCAACGAACAGTTGTTGCTTGCAGTCCGCAAGGCAATAAAATTAAGTGCTTCTTCCGCTTATGAGCGCAGTTAACTGAACAAATCTCACACGTACGAACACCTGGACTCGAACAAATATCTGTAGGCCATACAAATATTTGTTTCATGTTGTAAGTGAGCCTCACTTAGTGTAGAAAGCCAAGCGCCACTTAATACCAATTGGCCATTCGAGAAACCACGACACAATAATTGAAACATTGTTTTCAAACAATGCGTCAATAGCGGCAACAAGGACATTATCAATATAAACAGGGTGAGTGTCGACTCGATGCCGCCGGCTCGATAATATGTTGAGTCACGGAAGGGTTTCCCTGAATGACTCATTGGCGACCTACCCGATCTACGCCGTATGGTGAACCGGAATAAGACATTCGGTTAATTTTGAATGCTGGAAAAAAAGCGGAACTGTTTATTCGACGCGAGCTGTTCATAGAAGTATATCTTTCTATATATAAGTTTTATCTTCAGCACCAACCACTGGTACACGGTAATAAGACCGTGCCCGGTATTTTGGACACGGTTTCAATGCACTTTACAAAAGTATATTATTAAAATCGAACATATTTTAATAAATAATATCAGAAAACAGATAAATTGCTAGCGTTTGTGCTGAATAGAAGATAAGTAAATTTAATCGACGCCATGCTCTCCATTTTATTCATTTTTAACATTTACGATCAATTATTTGTTCAATCCTACTTTGTCGTTACTCACAGATTTTAAAACGTCACCTGGAATATAGAAACGTCAGTCGTTGCGTCATACGGCGTATAGTGGTGTGTCCTTGAATGTTTGACCATTCTTTACATATCGAAATCGATTGTTAGTTAAAGGTTTTAACTGCCGGTGTATAATACTGAAGTGGCAAACATAATGCATAAAAAGAATACGTTAAAAACTGAATTTATCAATAATGTATCTACTACATGATATACATTTTATATACTATTTCTTATGCTTCACTTATAAATAAGTGAGTTTATATAAATAGTAGGTAATCAGTTGAAACAGTCGTACGTTCATTTCGAGGGTCCTCACAGGCATTTGGAACTCTGACACATCATACACGCACCCGTCAAATTCCATATAAACAAGAGATATGTACGTAACTACACACGCAACCCACCCATCGTTTGTCAGGCCGCAAAGATATGAGTCAAGTATCTGTTTAGTAAATAATCTGTATAACAACAAAATTATTTACATCGACGTAGTATTATTATATTATTATTATTTATTATATTATAAACAGAATAAATTTCCTATTTCATTATAATTTTGTTCAATCGCTTTGTGTCCTGTCTATATGTGACGACTCCAATAAAACTTCTTGTTCAGGGCTCAGGTCTGGGACAATGTTCAGATCTACTAACTTTCTTTAATGCTTATTCAACAACTATTAGCCTTTCAGTGTATTTTTCCCGATTTGACGACCGCAGTTTTGGAATTGTGATGAGTCCGTTAGTCATTCATTGTGGTGGTACTAGAATAGCAAAAAAATATGGGTATCGATAATAATTCAGTTCTCAACAGTCCGCATTTCGCTAAGGACAAGCCGTTACCTTTGTAGACGTCACATGAGGCGCTCGTAGCTACGTGGCTACCACGTAGATCATTGATTCGATTGGCAATGTTAAGCCATGCTGCGTTTCACATGTCGAGACCCATTCGTGCTTTGGAAGGCACGTTAAGCCGTTGGTCCTGAGCCTAATCTTTCTCCAGTCGTGTCGGTCTTCCGTCCCATTGGACTATGAAAGTGAGGGAATAGGGAGTGAACTATAATATCTCCTGCGCAGTTGGCTAGTCAGATGAAATAGGCCACCGTGACCGACATTCGGTCAGGAGAACATTAGACGTCACATGTCATTAGGATCCAATATAAAGCTGAAACGCCCTGATGGTGACAGAAGCACGACAATCTAATTAATGTTGCGTGCCATGCTATTACACCTACAGCTGAGTGCAGTAATTTGTAACCACGTAACTAAACAATGTGTTTGAACGAAGCTGTCAGTTATGCTTGGGTTGCAACATGCATATCAAAATGTTGGTGATACTCACAAAGGAAATATGCTGACTTTTTTATGAGACAAATATTCTTATCGTGTTATTTTAACAATAAGGATTATTCACCTTTCTAAAGGGTAAGAACTAAAATGCCTTGAGAAAAGTCCTCGGAATTACATAGGTTAAACAACCGACAAGTGAATTCTTCGCTTTTCCTTCATCCATACACTGAAATACCTGTCAGTCTATTACCACATCACGGGAACGAAGTCGCGGGCGAAAGCAAGGGATAGACAATTAAAACACAACACTCGTTCTGAAGAGTCGTTACTGATATTATTTGGTCGAATAAATTGCAAACGATAAATGGGGTAATAATTTCAGAGCAAACATGTATATCGATGAGTTCGGTAAACGAGTAAGCTACAAATTGAGCTTTTATTTATTCATGCAAGGGGAACGAGGTTGATATGGGTCGAGGCCGTTCCATAAAGGACACTTTTAGCGCGGAACTTAAGGATTCCACGTTTTATTATTCCGTGCAAATCAATGACTACATAGCAAAACATCATTTTAAATCAGGTCACATATTTGTATAGTATTTTGTGAATACTAGTATGTTTTGTGGCCGTAAATACATATGTCCGTTCTTGTACGTAAATAGCTGTAAAATAAACTGTTGTATAGTATTCGCAATATTTTGTAAATCCGGAGTATTGATATGAAAGTAGAATATAAACCGATTATGTCAGTGTCCAAAAAACCGACACCCTACATTCGTAAGTAGATTGCTTAAGCACAAAGCATATCATTTTCTACTAATGTTTTTATTGTCAGGAGAATATAAAATTCTACGAATTCTTTTCTATAAAGATGTGCCTTCCGACCGTAAGAATTGTTTTTTTAAATATAAAATTTATGTGTTCTTGTACTATTAAAAATTGTTAATCTCTCTGCTTTATCTGCTTTCCTGAAGTGTACTTCTGAACTGAACTAAGTTTTGATAAATATCAAATATTTCTAGGTTATGTAAATGTCATCTCTCTAACCATAGGTACATAACTCATGACAAACATCAAATATTTTTTGTATTTATTATTTGCACAAACAACATAAGAGGTTATAAAAAAAAATGTTACTTTACTTTATTCAGCCCCCTTACCATGAACTCTTAAAGCAGGACAGTTTAAGAGGTGGAAACGAGATGCCGCTACGTGCTGTGTAATGCGGCGTCTCGCTTCTACATCTTAAACTGACCTGCTTTAAGAGTTCATGGTAAGGGGGCTGCACTTAGTTTCCCAACGTCGCTAATAGGTACATGTTATGGCCGGAGTCCCATACAAAAATGAAACATCTCCTTTAAAAAACCAATGAAATGTATAATACTTTCTAAGTAGGGGATGATTGCAAGTCAGCCCACCTCAATACTACCGACTACTTAGATAACCATTGACGCATTTGCTAATGTTATTTCACTATACATTTTTTAACATATCTACTATAGTATTCTACAGGTGAATGGCCGGACCATAGCGACAAGTACTCGTTGCTACGTGTAAGCGATCAACTCCCACTACCTTTATTTAATAGCGAACATTTTACCAACATTAATTTAACATTTCATAGCTTTATTATCATCTTGAACAATATTATGTTTATCACTAAAATATGAAATTGCCTAACAAAGAATGTGGGTAATAGAAACTACGATATAAATCAATTGTTTAGCTTTAAAACAATGCTGACGTTTGGGTGAGAAAATAGGATTTTTTTTTCTGTTATTGTACAATTCCTAGATGCAATTTGATGAAAATTGATAGGAAAATATCAATATTAATCAACTGAATCAATTAAGTTGGTAGTAATTTTAATTAGGTAGGTACAGTTGTTGTATTAAGACTAATTAAATCGATTTTTTATTAAATGTCTAAATACTGTTTTGGAATACAGTCAAATACTATAAATAGTGTAGATAGGTAGTGGATACACACACAGATACTATTTAGATAAAATATAACTTGGTAAATAGGTAGGTAATAAATTAACAAAACAAGATTTATATACGATAAATAGCGACTGCTGTACTAAGAAATCACTAACCTCAAGCAAGTCATGTTCTTGCACACATAGGCATAGATAAATAATTACACATTAAAATAAAACAATATCAAAGGTGAATAAAATGTTGTCCAGTCAAGTTCAGGTTTGCAAGTAACACCTGCCACATGCCAAGCGAAGCCAAGCGCCGCATCGAAAAGCAAATAAATTCACTTGGATACTGCAGGACGTGTAACGTCGCCTAGTTTTTGCGAGGCATATTTCAAACAGTTTTTCTTAGATTCGCATGGTAACCTTGACTCGATCCCCTCGGCTACGCTTCTGTGGGAACGATTGAGAACACATTTCATTTACTTCGTCCGTCTGGAGCCCATGTGAGCTGACGCATCCGGCGGACTTCACGCAAGGGTCGTACGCTATACGTCGACATTTATGTTTATTTATCATGTTCGGTTCTGTATTAATTCCGTGAGATAACGTTAATAAAACTACTTACAAGTATAATATATTGTAAAACAGCATTTAACGAGTATGTGCAAGAAGACCAATTTATATAGGTATTTACAAAAATGAAGATTGTGTCTATTTAGGTACCATTTATGTTACAGCTGACAACATTAAATTGGTCACACTAATGCATCGGTCGAACGGAAAAACAGCACGATGTGCTCGTGCTCGAACTTTTATTATTGTAACTAGACGTGTTCATAAGACGGGTGATAGCGCAATTAATTTCAAATATATGCACATGAAATACTTCCACGCTAATCTGGAAGTAAAAAAACGTAGACGGTATTATCTGCTTATCTAAGCAAGTAGTAAACGTCGAGCAACTGAAAAGGGTTATTTATTTTTTCGATCGATCGTTCATTCGATGCTTCACAAACACGTAAAGAAATAATTGAAATGATAAAAAAAATATAAACATAGTGCATAGGAGACATGAAGAGAAATTTAAAAAGCATATTTAATGTCGCAAAGTTTTGAAAAGCGGGTCGTCAATCTCTAGAGCCTCTTGTTACAAATGGTTTTTGCATTGGTATTTGCAAATTAAGGTCATTTCACGGTGAAATATCTACAGCTAGAGAGCGTGTCGTCCTCTGATTCTTAGAAGGCATGGAGCTTATGGGTTCTCCCTCTTAAATTTTCCCCCTGATTCTAAAGGGTTTTTTCCGAACACGGGTCATAAAAACATGAAATGATTCAAACGTATGGCGTACTTACTTGACGGTAGTTACAAAAAGAAAAGCGATAAGTTAGAACAATTTTTGCACCAGACGTGTAATTTTAAGAATTTCTATAGCAATAAAAACTCTGTTTAACAAGATAATGGTAGGGTTAATAATATATAGTATACTAACACGGCACCACTTCTTTAGTACACGTTATTAATTACGATATGTCCATTTATGACAGTCATGTAAGCAATAAACAAAGTTTAATTAACGGCGTTATTACGGTTTGTTTAGTTTTGTTTAAATACCTATTATAATTAGGTTTTAATAATGTTTGTGTATGTTACATGTATTTTATAAAATTGTAGCAAACAAGCATTTCGCTTGTATCGTATTTCATAAATTGCCTGACAAATCTAGGTTCTTATCTCACATAATCCGAATCAACAATACCCTTAGAAAATAAAAATTGTGCCCACTGTCCAATGTGAAAGGCGTTAACACTTTAATTACACGATATTACTAAAGGACATACGTACTCCGTCAACAAGTACCTAACTAGATAAATTATATGGTGCTAAAAATAACCAATAAGTTGTTAGTTACACTAAGTTTTGAATAATGACATGTCAGGAGGTTCAAACAGTCCAGATTTAACTTTAGCAATTAAGAATAGTGAGACTAATGGCCGTATCATGGCTGTTAAATTCGTTTATTTGTTGTTGAGACGCTCTCCACCCAGAGTCGACGGCGTGCCTCATTTAATGGAGCAATAAAAAATGTTCGACTGTGCTTACGTAATCCATATTATTTCCGCGTCGAAGCCAATGCGGAGGTCAACGCGCGTATGATCATGCCTTCCAGCCTCGCTGTCACTGTTGTTACAAAAGCTTTTACTAGATATCAACATACTTAAATTTTATTTTTAATAAGAATGATTTTATCTCTTGCCAATATAATTATTAGGATGTTTGTTATTCAATTTCGCCCGGACAGATCCGATAATAAGTAATACAGATATCAATGTCATCAATGGTAATTAATCATACATTCATTCAGTCATTATAGTCTAGTTTAATTATAATTTAATTATATACTCAATGAACAGGGATCAAATCCATCATGTACCATCTTAAATAGAAGTTATAATAAATAAATTGTTCCATTATTAAAATAAGTAGGACTGGAGTTTGGCTAGAGAGTGCCGAGTAGATATTTAGTGCGCACGATTAGGTACCTACTTCTTGAATAATTTATTTTCATGACCTTCGCCCACCTACGGGGCTACGTTAACAGCAATAAATTATACATTTGATATAATTGAGTATTTGAATCAATAAAATAGACTGTATGTATGCACATTACGTAACATTTACATAACATTAGTAAAAGATACCGCGATTGGAATGCCGAGGACAGTATTAATTGTTGCGGTGAGTTGGTTTAATGCTTCGGTTACTTAAGAGCCATTTTACATTTTTACGAAGTTTTCTAAGTTTTCGGACGCCTAATTTACCATCTTAGGTAGTATTTAGGAATTTATATATAAATGTAAAATGTAGACCAATCTTTAGCATTGACACATAAGCTAATAGATTTACAAAAAACAACTTAATTGCTATATGGGGATCAATCTCCCGCAACACGTTTTCTGAAAAATCATCGCACAGTCAATTTCGGGCTCCAAATTCTATCATTTACATTCACAAATTATACAGTAAGCATTAGGCATATATTTTTATTGAAACTTACGGTGCCACATTTTCGATTAATAACACTTTTAATTGATAAAAAAAATAAAACTGAAACCTATTTTCACGGTTTATACTGTAATTTTAACGCGACTTTTTGGTTTGAATAAAGGTATATTTTAATTTTAAAATCATGTCATAATAAACTATGCTCTTTTAGAAATCTAATAATAAAGAGATTTTTAAAATTCTTTTATTTAATTAAAAATTATATCTTTTTCAATATCACTCCAAATCACAATAAATAACGATGCACAAACGTTGAAAGATCAGTCGGGTCCGAGCGCCCAAAGAGGTGGGATCTGTGTCACTTTTTTCTCATTTTAAATTACGAAAATTCGTATTGCAAACGCATGTTTATACTACGACCACAACGTTTTCATTTTCTATATATTATTTTCATTCGGTTTTGTTTCATATCAAGTAAAGTACATTATTTTATTTTATTTTTTTCTCAGCCTGTATCGTCCCACTGCAGGGCAAAGGCCTCCCTTTCACTCTTCCACTTTACTCGGTCGTGTGTCGTGTGGACCAGTCTCTCCTTATTATTATTTTATTAGTTTAAGATATTTTATTAGATTAATATTCAGCTACTTTAATCTTGACTGTACTATTTTTGTCTGCGACTTGGTCCACTTGGATTTTTTCTACGCATGAAAAGTAGCTTGTAGCCTTTATTATGTTAATCCGGGTTATAAACTATCTATGTGCAATTTTTTTTCTATATCCTTTTAACCGTTTTTGCGTAATTGAGTAATAATCCTCCAAAAATACAATCTAATACATTTATTATTAAAATAAATTTTACAAAACATGATATATTTATATTTGGTGATTATATTACTATTGTAGAAATTTTAATTTGTCTAAATAAATTACTAATGAAACAAAAATAATTTCATAAATCTCGAATAAGAAACATTGTCGTAACGATTAAGATTTTTATGTCCGTCTCAAAACTCGTGCTATACTGTTTGCATTGTTTTTGTGTGGGTGTGCTACGCACACATGACAAATTTGACAGAATTCGAACGTCAAAATTTTGTGAAATGGCTCTTAAATTACGACCTAAACATTTAAACAAAATTTTTGATAAAGAAAATAATTATTTAAAAGTGCCACAAATGAGCGGGAATTTCAAACTAGTTGAAACGCAACGCTAACTGTCAGATGTACTGTGACGTTAAACTCCTAGATATCGAAAGTGTATTTTACATTTATGTAGGTGCTTTAATACAGTACTTATATGTAGGTTGTATGTTATTATTCGTGTGATAATACATGTAAAATACAAAACATTGATAAATTACAGAGAACAGTAATTTTACAGCTATTTACTAGTTGTTTGATACTGGGACTTATAGGTACGTCACGCCAAAATGGCGGGCGTTTAAAGTGTCCGTATTAGGATGATATTTATAACTTTATTTTTCTCCCTAAATATTCGTTATTTGGCGCTGATTTTTTTTACAAGTATATAACGATGTAAGGTATAGCATGAAAAATAAAAAATAATAATGCATATTCCCTATTGTGTTAAGTACCTACTATGTATTATATTTAATGTCGTACAATAAAAAGGCCTTTAAAGCTATCAAGACACCTTCACCTTCCTGTATCATCCCGTTTAGTTTTCCATGATAACACTTACCTACACAATGAACATAAACTTAAAACATGGATGCATGCATGCAGTGTCATTGTAAATGCACACTAAAAGAAAGTCGGAACGAATTGTAAATCGGATCATAACGCCTAGCTTGGTGACACCCACCAAAAAGTCGAAACAATTGAAACGATCCGTATGAGCACTGAAGACGGACGGACAATCCCGACATTGTGCAATACCCCACAAAGAGGGTCAGAGAAATCCATGCGTTTACAATGCGACTTTCGAAAAAAAACCAGACGGTGTTCTTTACCTCGCCTGAGATGGCGACTATAAATCAGTTGAGCAATAGTTTGTCCCAGCGTCAATAAGTACAATGACAATTGACACAAAGAAAACTGTAAGAATAAGATTTTTTTATTGTTTCTTGTAACATAATTTACGACCGTCGAACATCTGTTTGAGTTGTTACCTTGTTGTAGGAAACGAATGAGAATTTGTGATTTTTGTTAACCGGCTAAGTTAGCAATTTGTTTCTTGTTAAAAAACAAACTTATAAAATCTACTAATCTACTTATGCTTAAAGATAAAATTCAGTGATTTCAGTATGTACAAATTTAATATAATGAAACATTCCACTGGAGCTCATGTATAACATTCGCATTTATTAAGTTCTCAATAAAGTTAATGTTAATCTAGAAATAAGCTAAATTGAGAGCGGTGGCCATAATATCTCATTTCCATTTATTCGAAATTACGAAAATGATTAGAAACAAAATAATGTAAACTAAGTACATTCATGTTTACATTTACATCATTCTAGCACCATAATTAGCCAAACAAATTACCTACAGCGATATGGATGAGGTAGTTTGGCTATTTGGTCAACACTTCAGTATTATGACGCAAAATGAATCGGAATAAACGTAGTAACTAATTACTAAGTTTTTGCACCATAGGCTAAAAGAGAATGTCCAAATTACTTCACATCGTGAAAAAAAAATTAAACGCACAAGCAAACGCATAAGGCTTTACTGCACTACCAAAGTACGTAATTCGGTTAAGTGTTTGTTTCAGTATTGTTGGGATTCGTAAAGGCATTGTGCCCTGCTGCAATGACAGATAAGGGAGGTGCAATGCGCGCAGGCAATCGACAATAGAATCTGTTGTTCTCCGACTTACCGTGAAGTAACTCGAGTTACCGATACGGCACGTAGTAAAATGAACTAGCATTCGGTAGGTAAAATAATAGGTGGGTACATTCAGAAAATATCATAGTTTACGACACATCGATACGATATAAGGCTCTAAGTACGATTTAGTAGCCTAGATGACATTTTGTGTAATCACATCAATGAAATCATTAAGATACGCAAATGCTGTTCAAAGAACTTTAATTGACCAACTTTGAATTCACTTTTTTAGTATTCGTTATTAAGTATTATGTCTAACATATTAGTCGTAATGAAAGGTTGAGTGTGGCATAAATAATTGATAAATAGGAAACAAGTGAACAATCATCATCATCATCAGCCAAAGACGTCCACTGTTGAACATAGGCCTCCCCGTGTAAGCGGGGGGGAGTTGCCATAATCCCGACGCTTGGCAAGCGGCTTGGGGGTCGCAGTATTGGTGGTGAAGTAAGAAAAGACGCTGCTGCCCATCTTCTAAATTTTCCCTTAGTCGCCTCTCACGACACCCACGGGAGGAAAGGGGGTGGTCAATTCCAGGCCGGATACCACACGGCCAAGCTAAGCCTAGTGGTCAAGATAATTAATTACATGATAAATAATGAATACGTACAATGAACTGTAAGCAATGTGAGTTTTAAAACTGTCAATCCTTAAACAGATGGCACTTAAGACTCAAAATGACGAAAACTAAACTTATTAATACAGCAGTGACAGCAAATAAAGGCACAGAGACAAAAGGTAGTTCTACAAAATACTAATTGAATCAAATTAAACTATTGATATTTTTTGAACAAGAAAAATAGCATGATCGAAAAAAACAGATTTATTTCGCGGAGGCCGTTTTACAACTGATGCTGATCTGATTTAGAGCAAAATCAGCGTTATATAAGATAAAACCTACTTTATACAATTTAGACTGTGCGATGTACCTAATAGTAGCCATCTAACCTACCAATACTAGGGGTTGCAGGAATTATTATCGAGCGGGAATAACATAAATATTTTCTCTAATTCGGTTTACTCGTGAAACTACGAAAAAGTGAGCAAACACGAATTAACGGACGTACTGCAACCAGATGCTCATGCATTGGGGATCACGACCTAATTTCTTACATTGAAGCAATCATGTTTATTCTCTATGACAGTAAAATAATGCAGCTGGCCACGATATGATGACTATTAATCAGTTACTCGCCTGCAGCAAAATTAAACACTTTCAGCATTCAATCTAGTTCAGTTATCTTTAGTGTTAAATTAAAGTGCACGTAAATGTTTTTTTGCTTTTGATTTACTGTCATCGTCATCGGCGTTATTTCAGCCACTTATCACCCACTGCCGGGTATAGGCTTCCTTTTCTTTTGGTATCCTTCTCCGTTCTACGGGCCTAGGTGTCTTTTGTTTTTCGCGACTTAGATAATGTAGGTAATCTCCTTATAGGCTTCAATTTGTAATAGGTTAAAGTCGTTTTTGTAAATTACGAAGTTTCAGGTATTGTTATTCAATTAACAAACTATTTTAAGGGCCAAAGTTTACTCACTATGAAATCAAGAGGATATTAAATCCCAAATACATTTAGAGCAAGGGCCCATTTTAAATTAGTGGAAGGGAACGTAACCGTTATCGTTGCGGCAACAGTCAACAGATTCGTAATTTGAAAAGGCAAAATAATCTTGAACCTCATCGAAAAGTCTATCGTTAAAGTTCTTGTAATAACGCTGCAATTCGGGAATTCTAATAGTCTTACCAAGATCAGAATTCAGATTTCAATTAAAGGAAAAAATATCTCTTTATTTATTGGTCTGTCTTTACGTCGAAGTTTTGCGACTTAGGAATTGGAATAGTAGTACTTAAACCTTCGATAAAGTAGGTACTATTGGCACTGCAATTATGTAACATTAAACAAGCAACGTATTCTAACATTATTATGATTACAGGTTTTAAATAAACCTAACCATATTATAATATTTACCGTATGATATTTTACCGAATTTACAGCGTCGTTTCACGCAATACACCGGGGTCATCGGCAGACATAACAAGACTTCTTCCACATAAGGTCTAAGAGACGGGAGTTAGCGATCACTTTTTATACGACACCATTTCTTAATTAAATGATCATAATTGGTTGTTCATTTAAGAGTAAGGTTGCTTTAGTTCTTGATGTAGGTTTACAAAACTTTACTGTAATTAAATGAACACATCGATTTAATTACTCGAAAAGAGACACAGAGTTAGGTAATGGTCCTATCAATTTATTAGTATGTAATACATATTCATGACAAAGATATATTATTATGTTTAATGTTCATACAATATGATTCAACATTTTTCGTTAACGGGCGCAGCTACCATCCAAAGGTTTTTTGATTCGGGTCCAAATGTTCAGAAAGTTATATCGGTGTGGAGTAACTTTCTTCACTTGCATCGAGTCCGCACAGCTGCCGGACTGGTTTGTCCACTTGCGCCGGATTGATTTAACGTTAACACACGATCCGCGGTGCTCTTTTGCCGCTGTATTCGACCAATACTTCATTACTACCCAACCGTCTCGAACATTGATTGTTTAATTATATTATTAGAGTAGATTATCGCCGACCATAACCGTCACGGTTGTGATCTTAAAAGTCGGTAAGCAGCGGTCTACTTTAATACACCTAAAGTCGCCTGTAACGGTTAAATTGTAGTTAAACGGGATATTGTTAAATCTGTAACGTCCGTATTAATTTATTGCGTGTTTGTAGTAAAGCTATACTGAGCGTAACGAACTACGTCCGAATACCAAAATACAAAATACCCTTACCCAGAGTGTATTGTAATAAAAATGTGCATGGTTTGTGGATATTAAACATGTCCCCCATTCTGTGGACATTGTTTAAATAATTATGGGCTTACAAGACCTTTGCCACACCTTCGGGAATTACAGACGTGATATTAGACATTCATACGAAATTCCTAATTAATATAAGTACTTAGTCGTTTTTTACTAAAAACATCATGTATAATTATTATGAAATAGGTATATTGTAGTCTGATAATAGTTTAAATATTCATAATAATATAAAAATACTTATATATCATTATACGATACTACATGTACTGCTAACTTGACTCGATCTCATGATCACGCCGCGCCGTATTTTGAAAGATTTAACAGCAACTGCGCTAACGTCTTAATCAAACTGTAAGCGGCATAATAAATGATCTTTATACATAGATAACATTTTTATTATTTCATTTTAATCAATCATATTTCACATCTAAAACAATTTAATTTTAATAAAATATCGTATTGTAATTTATTTGTAAGTGGATATGCACTTAGATTTCTAATTTGCATTTAGCAAAACGTCGTCAGATCAAATTTATTACGTATAAAATCTTTTTATAGACCAGTTAGTTATTGAGCCACTTCGAGCCGTTTATAGGTGCTCATTTAATTATCTTGGAACATAACAAATGTAAACATGTGTTTACAAACAAGTATTTTACGTACACAGGCTATTAAACGAATATCAAAGTCATGTTTATTTTTTCTGGTACATTAACTTGCGACATTCGACGCAGAGGCGAAACAAAGCGTATAGCTTTGTTCTGGTCGTTAAAATGTGTTATCTATCAAACAATTAATTAGGTTTCTATATCCTGTCTTATTATAAATCTTATTAACATAACAAGTTTCAAATTAGGCAGGTAAGTAAATAATTATGGTTAGTAAATAATGGCTAGTTAGCTTTGACCAATAATACAACCAATATAATGATAATCTTTTCATGGAAGATGAAGATAGTAGTTATTCTTGATAACTAAGTAATTACCTACCTACCTATTAAACATATTTTTTATAAGTTTTTATTCATCTTCGACATGAAAAAGATATAAAAAGCATTAGCTTGATGAAAACCACAATAACTATTTCCTTATCTTCATTTATTGGATATTCTTGCTAACAAAAGGATCCTCTTCATAGGAACTTCATACTATAGCTTGTTAACATAAACATTAGCCATGATTAGGCGCAGGCCAGGATATATGCATTGGTTGAAGATCGGTCATTTCAAATAAAGTAGGTACCATTGATAAAAGGAGGATTTTAATTATGTAGAATATAATCGTAAATAGGTATAATTATGTTGTTCCATAGTTCCTTTTTCAGCTTGATTTAATACAGTAATCATGTATAATGTAAGAGTCCAGTATTTTAAGAATCATGCAGCATTACTATAATGACCTTGCAAATCGGACAATTAATTTTATGATACCTTATAAATTATTAATAAATAATGATAATAAAAACTTCACAACTTACCTAACATATAGGACTGATGTTCCACTTATAATTCTCTTCCAACCTAGAGGTACTGTTATAGTCTGTGGAGAATCACTTTGCACAACTGTCCTAGAGCCTAGCTCAGGATTGTCAGGTGGGTGGGACAGAATGGGTGCCGGTAACACAGCCAGGACCACACCATCGGCAGTCCGGACCAGCTGCGGTGAACTTCCACTATCACCTTCACTTACTATTCCTCGATTCACACCTACTTGTTGGTTTAGTATACTTATACTTTGATTCACTATAGACTGATGAGATACACTCTGTTCTAAGAATTGATAGTTCACAAAACTTTTGCACACAGATAACTCTCTTTCACTACAATTAGATCCCTCGACACCACTCTGAATTGTTACATTCTCACTGTACTGATTCTGTCCGTGACGCAATGCAGCCGGGTGCATTGAAGTCATAGTATTATCTGCACCGATGGGGCCAGAGCATCTTGCCTGATATGTTGACAGATCTACAGACTCTACTGGTATTCTGGCATGATAGTTTTCAAGGCTGTTATAATCTGCACCCACTTGTTCTGAACAGTCTTGTTTCACAGTGGAACTACCAGGATGGTCACTCCTATCTTCACTTTTAATGCATGTTTCTTTAATATACTGTTGTTGAACTGGATAGAAATCTGTTCTTTGTGTAACATTATCAGGTGTGCCATAAACACCAACTTTGTTATCATTATCATTTAAATGTTTGTAGAAAATAGTACCAGGCAAGTTTCTCTGATCATTCCTATCAATTTGTGTTCTGTACACTGAACTTCTTGATAAATTCACTTGGTGATGTAAGTTCTCAGGGATGTAGAGGCTATCCAGCGGTGGCGGCGGAACACTGGCAGGCGCAGTCGGGGCGGCAGCAGCGGGCGGCGGGTCCGGGGCCGCGGCGCCGGGCTCTAGCTGGCGCGGGTCCGCCACGTACACCACCACGCGCGGAGTGCCCGGCACGCCCGCTCGCGACGCGCCCACACTCGCGGGCTTGCCTGACATTGCGCACAAACATCACACGCCGCGTAACTTTGCTCCTCACTAGCTGAACGCGCCGTGACGCGATCTACTGACGTGACTCCACCTGGCATCGCTTGCGACCAGCCTTGAATCATCGCTCGGTGCCCTCCTTCTCAACTGAGGTCCTTGGACCATTATCAACTTAGTTTTTGTGCCAGAGTCATCAATCTTGTTTAATTGTTTTATAACCGACTAATATTTTTATGGCGGAGCCCCTTTGGGCCCCATTGTAAAACTTACGGCACCTCACAATAAAACAGGTAGATAATACTTTGACTACTGTTATTGTATGTCATTCATTGGTACACATATTGTTTCACTTCTAGGATGCAAAAAGGTCACAGAATTAGAAGTGTTCGCTTCATCTTTACAAACACGTATTTCACTAATACGATCACAAAATTCTTGAATCTTCCTAATTATCGTGATTACACTTAAAAACAGACCTAATAACTCACAGTGAAATTCCGATGCTAACAAAGTGAAACACTGCAAATAACGAATGAAAGAAAAGGTCTTGCACACAAACGATACGACACGATAGATATACAGACATGAAATCACAATTCACAACTCACTTCGTTCTTTCTTATCTCGTATTAGGTTACCATTGGAGTAAAAAGGACGCAATACTTTAGGTGACAGAGACATCTATGAGAATAATAAGAAATGCAGTTTCACTGTTTTACCGACAAAGTTTCGAGGATATTCTCAACTATGTTATAGACTATGTTATGTTACGCTGATCACGCTAAAGATTATATGGCTTGATATTATAAATTTACTATGTGTTCAACGCTAATAATGTTCTCAGGATTTTTGAATTGATCATTTATCGCAAAACAAGACGTTTAGTTTACTATTAAGTTTTTATATTGGTAGTTTAAAAATATTTTAATTACGAATATTTTTCAGTACTAGCAATTATTAAACTTAGGCTTCAATATTGCCAATTTCATGTTTTTCTCCAATATGATGTATAATTTATTTAATAATAAACATTTCATCTGATTATTTAAAACCAGACAGATGTGAGCTTTTATAGTATCCATTTTAGTACACAATAATTTATATTTATTCCCAATAATAATCGGTGGGCCCCGTGTTAATTCTTTGGCCGGAAACCAAACCAGCTCTTTGGTCACGTGAAGAGTCGACGACGTTAGATATGTCTCTAAGAGTTGCGCATTCGAACCCCATAACCTGAGTGTTTCGACCTCAAACGACTCAAAAGTATAATTACCAATTAAGTTATTATACTTCCGCCGCTTGAGAGTCTACGCAGCTGCAGCTGCATCGCCAGAGCTGCCAGAGCAAACCGATGTACTGGAAACATGAGATGGCGCAAGGGTGTCGACACACATTGCGTCCCACACCAAAGGCCATTTCCAAACCATCAAAGACATATCATCTGGTCTCTTCCCATCGTCAAGTACCAAGCCATTGGGTTCTAATATAGCTGGGACTCCGGCAGTGACAAGAGCACGACGAATAATGTCATTTAAATTTGCGTGCCGCGGTATGCGACCAGCGCTCCTGGCGCTGGACAGGCCATGGTGCCCGGGGCTGTCAACAGCTTCACCACATTGACACTGGTGAGGAGCAACACAGGGTACCTAATAATAAGTACAAATGAATAATCCAAAAATTATGCATCAAAGTATTCCTACTAGTTTTTTTTTTTGCTTGTGGCAATTGAGTCGGTCTTCCAACTATTCTGCCAGATTCGAGTTATAGTTTGGCCAACGAAAGCTGTCCACGAATTTTTTCAGAAACTTTTATATGGCAACATTTTTTTACTGTCAAGGAACTGATACATTTGTCATTATTGATGTCAACAACAACTCCGTATCGTTTATTTTTTTCCTTGAATTTGTTATTAATCATGCCGAAAACAATCAAAAGTTCGACGAGAAATCTACTGTTTACCATGATCAACAAATTTAATGATGTGAAAAGTGATATAAACGAGAAATCTGCAAAGAAAATACAACAACTGAACTCAATCGCTTCACTTTTAGGTTAGTTTTTTTGTAGTATGTGGAAACATCTTGATATTTCTTGAATATTTTAAACATTTTGTAATTACTTTTCTGGTTATTTTTAGAAAGTATTGACGACGAATACAACAGAGAGATAAAGCTCAATATAACAAAGGTGTTACATGAAATGATATCTGTGGAAAAAAACGAAATACTGACTTGTGAAAAACATTATTTAGAAAAGATATCTTCAATGACAGGTATTCTAATTTAACATAATTATCGATATAAGTTAGTTTAACATGACATTATTGTTTTACTTATCACATTCTCACACTGATAGGTGTAACTTATTTTATGCCAATTAATATAAAAAAGTGAATTCACTGATTCATATTGAAAGTCTCTAAATCTTCAAATAATGCAATGTTTGAACTACATCAGTTCAGATAAAAGAAATTGACAAGTTGTGAAAGTGTTTGGTGTTTTTAGAGTTTTGTTTACATTTGTCTTTTGTTTTTTTCAGAAGTAAGTGTAAAAACACTTAGGCGAATAAAAAAGGAAGGTTCAGTAAATCAGGGCCAGTGGAACACTCCAGGAAAGAAACGACCTCATCCAGCAACAGTTTCTAATTTGGATGATTTTGATATTTCAGCCATAAGAAATAAAATAAATGAATACTATTGTGTAAAAAAACAAGTTCCAACATTAAGAAACCTGCATAATGAACTGAAAGAAGCAATTGACTTCACTGGATGCCGTGAAACTCTTAGAAAATTGTTACACAATAATGGATTTGAATTTGTTAACAATAAAAATGAACGGGCCTTGCTTACAGAAAGATACGATATTGCTGCATGGAGGCATAGATACCTAAGAACAATTAATAAGAAAAGACTGGAAGGTAAACAGATTATTTATATTGACGAGACATATGTACATCAGAATTATAAAGTAAAAAAATCCTGGCAAGGTCCTTCTACGAGTGGCGTAATCAGTAATATATCATCAGGTAAACGGTATATCATTGTACATGCAGGATCAGACGAAGGATTTGTTCCAGGAGCTTTATTAATATTCAGCACAAAATCGAAATCTGCAGATTATCATGATGATATGAATGCTAATAACTATATGAAATGGCTAGAAGAAATGTTGCTACCAAATTTAAGTAAGCCCAGTGTACTTGTGATGGACAATGCAAGCTACCATGTAAAACAAGTCAACAAACCACCTTCAATGTCTGTTACGAAAGTGGTAATACAGACATGGCTTCAAGAAAATAACATTGCTTTTGAGGATTATCAAACAAAGGCAGAATTAATGTGTTTGGTAAAAGATAATAAACCTACTCCAAAATATGAAGTTGAAGAACTTCTAAAAAAGCACAGCAACATTCACAACCATGAAATTTTATTATTGCCTCCATACCATTGCGACCTCAATGCGATTGAGCTGGTATGGAGTCAGGCAAAAAGAAAAGTCGCTAGCAAAAATATTGGTATACCAGCATCGGAAATGCAAAATTTAATTAAAGAATGCTTTGATAGTGTAACTAATGACGATTGGAAGAAATACACTGATCACGTAATTAATGTTGAAAATCAGTATAAAGCGAGGGATCAAATTTTTGAAACTGAGCTCGAAAGATTCATTATAAATGTCGGGGGCGATAGCAGTGAAGAAAGCAGTGAACCTGAATCATTATCAGGTGTGGAATACTTAGAGTCGGATTTCGACTACGATTCGTAACTTTTTTACAAAAAAAAATTATGTTCAGTTCATTAATAAACGTTTAGTAATAAAATGTTGTTTACTTCATGCACATCTTATTCACCTTCAACTAATAATAAAAAAACAGTGAGAGTCAAAAAATCCATATAGCAATGTAACTTTGTTATAGCATACATTATAGGTTATAGCATGAGAAACGAGGCAATTCTCTCTAACACAATAGGTACTCGTATGTAGGTTTGGTACCATTGGATAAGGTATCTGTATTATTAACAATAATTAGTCTTCAAATATTTATTTTTGTTATAGTGACATTTTTCCCTGAATATTAAAAAGTATCAACTCTGTTTATGCAGTATAATAACAGTGTTGACAACCTAATTTTTTTTGAAATTGCCGCCGTTTTCAGTGGACAGCTTTCGTTGGCCAAACTCTATGACTGCAACGTTTATTTCTGGTGTGCAATAAAGACAAATCTATCTATCAATGTATAATTTCCAATGACGGTTGGCAACAACTTTTGTGACATTACGTTGACAGCTGACAGACACCAAAACGTCAATCAATCAATACTTCAATAGGCATCCCGCGGCCGCATTGGATAATAAGACATGTGTGAAAATTAAATGATAAAGCCAGTGTTGTTGTACAATTAACCTAAAACATAATTTAGATTACTTACGTCCTGGGTCATAAAATTAAGTATCATGAAACGAAAATCTTCAGAACTACACGATGAAGAAGCCAGGTTGGTAATGCTTATGCTAAGCTGAAAGATCGACAACACCGTAATAATTACGTACGGTGTTGTCGATCTTTCAGCTTTCTATATGAATTATTCATATAGAATCACATAAAAACAATTGATCAGAATCGAAACTGCATTCTTGTTAATAACACAGTTTATAAGCATATTAAGTACTTTTACAGTTAAAAATAAATACACTATGATTATATTATATTCTCCTACATCTTTATCATATCTTTCAATGAATTGAATGAACTCGTAGGATATTTTGTTATTAATTATATAACTTAATTTTCAGGGTTTCACAACTACTGTTCAATAAATCACAGAAACTTGTGGATAGTTTGGATACAAAATCAAATGAAGAACTTGGGCCTGATATGAAACCTGCATGGGTTGATGAAGATGATGATAACTATGGAGCTAATATTGTCCCAAACACTAAAAGTACAAGTTTGTATACAGACAAACTGAAACAAAAATATGAGACATTAATAGGAACACCAAGTTGGGCCAAGCTCAATAAAATAAACAACGATGAAGATGACAATGGAGATGAAATTTTACGAACTGTAGGCCATTTACATGCAAAGACATCAAATCATCTTCCTAAAGAATTTTTAGAAATGAAAAGGTTCCCAAAAATAAATGCTGTGTCAAAAAATGAGGGGTCTGTTATATCTTGTGTGGAGTTTCACCCTAAAATAAGTGCAGCTGTTGTTGCTGGACATTCTGGTGTTGTATCGTTATTCTCCATTGGTGGTGATGAAAATACTAAACTGCATAGTTTCAAACTGAAAAAATGGAGAATAAATGCTGTACAATTCACTCCTGATGGTTCTGAAGCATTAATTGCATCAAGAATTAACCACACTTTTTGTGTATACAACCTTGTGAAGGCAGAATCCAAATTGTTTCAGTTGCCAAGGGTGGTAAAGAAACCAGTTGTGTTTAAAATATCAAGTGATGGCACATACATTGCGACATCAGATGGTTTTGAAGAAGTCTACTTGATTTGCACTGCATCTAAAGAACTACTGAAATCATTAAAGCATAACTCAAAAGTGGTATCTGTAACATTTAGTCATGACTGTACACAACTTTATTGTTATGGTATGGAAGGAGAAATAACTATATGGGACCTATCAACTTACAGACCTGTAAAAAAGTTCTATGATCATGGTTGTGTAACTGCTTCCTGTCTGACTACAAGCCCTTGTGGAAAACTGTTGGCTACTGGAAGTGGTGAAGGCATTGTTAACATATACAAAACAGAAAACCTGACTATTTCTGAACCAACACCATTGAAAGTAATATCTAATTTGACTACTAAGATAACAAATCTTAAATTCAATGCAACAACAGAAATACTATCTGCTTCATCAGCATATTATCCAAATGCAGTGAAACTTGTGCATATTCCATCTTACCATGTTTTTGCTAATTTTCCCAGCCCACAATTCAATCTTCATCAGGTGGATGCGGTGAACTTTTCACCAAACAGTGGTTATATGGCACTGGGTAACAATAAAGGATGTGCTTATCTGTATAGACTTAAGTATTATAAAAATTACTAATAAACTTGCATAAGTAACCATATCTTGATTTTACTTAATTGACCCTATTGAAGTATTGAAGATTAATATTATTTTAAAGTAGTACCCTAATTTCTGCCTTACATATTAACATAATTAAGAACATGGTTTATTCCCGTGGCTGTATGCAGGAAAAGCAGGCAGAAAAGGGGTAGGCATGGAGTTCAGAGATGGTAATAATATTATTTTGTAGTCTGCCATGAACTATCGCATATGAAATATAACTCAAGTTGTCAATGTACCGTATCCTTTACGAATAAATTTCTTTATCTTTATAGTCTACATTTGAGCAGTTATATACTTGGACATTAGTAGGGACTACTTGGTATTAAAATCTATGGTAAAATTACACGCAGCGTTGGACGCTGACACATCACTGCACTGGTTGAACGGTAACGGTAATAAAGAGTTGGCGCTCGTAGTGATGTAAAAAGGTAATCGATTTTAAAATAATTAATTAAAAAGTTTAACTACTTATCTTATGATCGATCACCTTTTTGTATTTTTAACACAATAAGCACTGTGTTTTAAAAAAGTTCATAAAAAGTGATGTAAAAGCAGGACGCCGCTTCGTGCAGTGTAATGCTGCGTCTCGCTTCTACATCGTAAACTGTCCTGCTTTAAGAGTTTATGGTATGGGGGCTGGTTTATAAAAATGTGGCAAAATAAACAATAATATATTTAGGTATTTATTTTCTTATATCAACATACATACATTACAATCTTAAATTTGACTGCACTGCAGTAGGTAGAACCTGTATCACAGATTGTCTAACAACTGTATGTGGTGTGCATATATAAAAATGCTCTGTGGTCGTAAATTTGCACACCGTCTGGAGGTGATATATTCTATTTCTATGGGTGCAGTCCATTCTAGTCTACTGGTTATGCAGCATTTTAAGCCCGCTGCATAACATTTTATAATTTACTTGTCTATGGGTAAACACGGTGTTTTTCGAATCAGTTTTGTTCAATATCTATTTTTAAAGCATGAGTCTATTGCCATCTCATTTACACTAACATAAATAATGTATACCTATCCTGTTGTCATTTTAAACAAAAGCATCATCTGTGCATCGTTTTATATTGTTTTTTAATAGCGCTACGTGAGTGGTCGTAAATTTTTTTGTTTTATCTAATTCCGAATAATAACTGGTTTAAGAAGATATATAATTTTGGCAAAGCTGTTTTAAATATTTATTTGGTTCAATATAGTATTTTTTGCAAAGTAAAAAGTTGTAATTTTTATCAAAATGGTTGGGCTGGATACCGACATGAACCGGGATGACGAATGTGACAATATTGGTTTGGGATGCGCTCTGGAGCACTTTTCGGAGGTGGAAGATGTGTTAAATATGATCGATAATGTCAAAAATATATATAATACGCCATCCTTAGAAGCAGAATATGATAAACTTTATGGAATTCTGAAGCAATATTATGAGCAACCGCATTTGCTTGACCCCCACTTGGACAAGATGTTGTCGAAGTTTTTGGCCCTTATCAAGGACAAAGACTCGCCTGATGAATTGAAACATGCGACATTTAATTACATGTATCAAATAATCAGAGTAAGGGGGTACAAAGTCGTTATCAGGCATCTTCCGCATGAGGTAAATAATGATTATTTACTTTTTAAACAACAAATTATAATAATGCAGTATTCCTTTATCTAAATATTCCATTAACTAAATCCTTATAAGGAATGAATATAACATCAATTATTATTATGCTGCATTTTACTTGCATGACTAGTTACAAGTTTAATTGCAAAGTTAAAAATAACAAAATATTAATAATTGCAGGTTACAGATCTTCTGACAGTATTAGTGTTCCTGGAGGCCCAAGACCCAAATGACAAGGAAACATGGAGAAGCAGATTTGTGCTGTTATTGTGGCTCTCTATAGTGGTGATCATTCCTTTCCACATGAGCAGGCTTGATGGGTTTGCACCAGGACAAGCAGGTAATATGGCAGAATAAAAAACAGTAACCTTGTAACACTAATTTATTACATTTGTCTATGTTATGGTGATCACCTCCGTATGAAATTTTAGCTAATTGGGTCCAGCTGTTTGGGTGAAGTGGTAACAAACACACCTTTATAATATTAGTGTGATCTTTTTTCATGAAAAAATTGTTGTAATGTTGTTTCAATTACATTAAATTGCAAATCTCGTCCTGGTTTTGTGTAAAAACAATACATTCTAAATAAGTAGTTTCAGTCTTTTAAGAAAAAGATAGAAAAAACTGCTACTAGAAAAAGCATATTACTCTGTCAATGAATATTTTCAAGACAAATTACTGAAATAATTATAATTAGCTGTCATTAATAATTTTCTGTAATTTTAGTTTTTTGTGCCTTATTGTAACAACTATTTATTGTACCCATATTCGCTAACAAATAAATGATTTATGATTTATAATATACAAGTCCTATCCACTCACCTGTGTTTACATAAATATAATATATTCATTATAGATATGCTCAAGATGGGATCATTGGTATTTAACTGCATAATTGTTTCAGATGCTGATGGATCAAAGAAGCTAACAGTCATGGAGAGAATTTTTAATATATGTAAAACATATGCATTGTGTAAAGACTCATGTGCTGAGGCCAGTGCTTATTTAGCTTCAAAGTTCTTGATAAGGTTAGGAGTATGATATATACAAGGTTTTACACTATTGTGGATTATGCATATAAATTTTAAAGTGGTAAATAACAACAGGTGGGATAAAATTAGTGCTTCGCAATTTTACAATATCTAATAATGTTTGGTAATCCCTGGGTGGCCAACTTTGCTATCATCCTTGGTGACTGACTAATCACAACATCATTGCATGACTTTTTGAGCACTTAACAGAAGTTTATCTTTTGCCTTGTAATATTATAAAAATATGCAGTGTGATGTTAATTTAAAATTAAACTTTAATAATATATTTTTTTACAGGTCAGATGTAAAAGAATTATACATGGGTGCTTTCTTTGACTGGGCTTGTGATCTACATTCCAATTTACAAGAAGAAGATACAATTCACTATGGTGTGTTGGCAGCAGTTGCAGCTGTATTGAAGCATGGGAAAAGAGATGACCTTTTGCCATTGGCCCCTAAGTTGCTAGAGTGGGTGACCAAGCAAAACTACCAACAACATAATGCTATGCTGGTCAGGAAATATGGAGTTAAGATTGTGCAAAGAATAGGTAAGAAAATTGCATGTTTTGGGTAGACAACACTGTTTATCTTGTCCTCTACAAAAAAACATAATTTTCCCTATATTCGCAAATAACACGTCATAATTATATGTATTATTGCTTGGACTTTTAAATTATTACTAACATTTTTATGTGGTTGTCATTTACATTTTGATGAAAATATATTAACAGGAAATTGAATTAAATATGATGACATGAAATTAATATTTATTTCCAGGATTAACATTCCTTCGGCCGCGCGTGGTGTCCTGGCGTTACACTCGCGGCTCGCGCTCGCTCGCGGTGACATTGGGAGGAGTCGCCGCAGCCGGTGATACTGAACCTATCACTTCGCCACCTGATGACGATGATAATGACATACCCCAAGAGGTATGTTAAGCTTGACTTTATTTTATGAGACCCGAAAGTAGAATAAGGTAAGCGGCAAGAGTCGTGAGCACAGATGAGTTGTGGTGGGGGCAACCTAGCGCATTTACACTATCGGCCTAGTTTATTAAGTACCGGTTTTACTAAAATTACACAAACTTTACTTATAATATTAGTGGTACTTATTATTTTACTTTGATACAGTAATATTGTAGGCCTTGGTGTCTGAAAACAATCTCAATAATAAAATACTTTTTTTAAGACTACGAGATTTCACCAAATCAACAAACAATTAAAAAAACAAAACCACTTTATAAAACGAAATAACAAAAATAAACTATATTAATAACAAAATGAACTATTTTAAAATCCCAAACGTTAGTAACTAACATTGCACGAAAGTGTACAGTAGCCGGATGACGCGATGAGTGACAGTCCAATAGACGACGAGCATCGACAGTCGAACCAATCGCGTGCAGTCTCGGCCCCGTGTCTTCTTCTCAACCTGCCAAAGGGACCTAAAAATTAACTACTGCGCAGGTGGAGTTTGTGCTCACGACTCGTGCCGGCAATTATACATAGTTTAAAGGATACTCGGATTTAAATGTAAAAGTTGGTAGAATGTTGGTTCAATATTGCGAATAACTGTTTGTTTGTTACAAAATTATTATTAAAGGCTTGTGATAACCAACCCAAGTTGAGTTAGTTAGTTAGTTTAGCTATCTCTATTTAATTTGTAGGTGGAAGATGTAGTAGAGCTCCTTCTATGCTCGCTCCGTGACGACGACACAGTAGTGCGGTGGTCTGCGGCTAAGGGAGTGGGTCGTATCGGCGCCCGCCTGCCCGCGCTGGCCGCCGCCGACGTGTGTGACAGCGTGCTGTCGCTGTTCGCCGAGAACGAGCGGGAGACGGCCTGGCATGGCGGCTGTATGGCGCTGGCTGAACTTGGTAAGTATCGCTTATTTTTTTATGTTTAGTACATTAAGGGCGCCTCCATATCGATATGGCGATCCATCGCAGGGACAGATCGCAAGTGAAAGTCAACATAGCGAGCGATCGATCGCTCCGTATATGGCGGCTTACATAATAATAATACTAGTTGTATGCACCCGCAGCGCGGCGCGGGCTGCTGTCCCCGGCGCAGGTGCGCGGCGGGGTGGCGGGCGCGGCGCGCGCGCTGCGGCGGGACGAGGCGCGCGCGGCGGGGGGCGCGGGCGGGGGGCGCGCGGCGCGGGACGCGGCCTGCCACGCGGCCTGGGCCTTCGCCCGGGCCTACGACGCGCCCGCGCTGGCGCCGCACGCCGCGCAGCTGGCCAACGCGCTCATCGCCACCGCCTGCTTCGACCGCGAGGTGAGTCACACATGTGCGAGGAGGTAGCTTCTTCTGGCTGACGAGCCAGCTTGTTGTAGTATATTAGACGACTTTCAAAAAATTAAACTTGCGAAAAATACAGTCAAATGACGTTCAGTACATTTTTGTACGACAGCTAAAATCATATTTTCTTCAGATAAATTGTCGTCGAGCTGCATCCGCCGCCTACCAAGAAAATGTCGGTAGGCACGGATTATTCCCACACGGTATCGACGTCCTTACCACAGCAGACTTCCAGTCTGTGGGGCCCCGAAACAACGCGTACCTAGTGATCGCTCCCCAAGTAGCCGCCTTTCCAGAATACACACAACCTCTCATCGACCACCTCGTTGACTTGAAAATTGAACACTGGGACTGCGCGATACGCGAAATAGCTGCAAAGGCACTCAATAAATTGACTGACAAGGTTAGTTTTATTTCATCATTATCATCAGTCTATCACCGCCCACTGCTGATTAGGCCTGATTATCTTGTATGGCACGCCAAATGCTGTTTGTATGATAAAATTGGCAAAATTTTTCAATTTTATTAAAGTGACTACATACCCCAGGTCCCGCTTTTATTCTTCAATGAGGTTGTCAAATGATTTTTGTGCTGTTTGTGAAATGGCCACTTACGAGAAAAAAATAATTCGAATTTGGATTGACTTGACAATATTCTGTCATTTCTGTACATATCCATGTGCGATTTAGGTTAAGTAGGTTAACTTAATTTAATTTTTATATTTAATTTTTCTATCTATTTATGTTTTATTCAAACTACCGTACCGTGCCCTACTACAGATACCTTTTAGTATATTATTTTAGATACCTGGGAATCAAAGGATGTCTGAAGTGAGTTTGATGACGTACTTTTTACACAATATATAGTGACGACCTTTGATTATATATATGTCTAGATGGAGTGTCAAGACCCTGACAGCGTCGGTATTCTATAGCGCCAATTCCTCACAATTGGCGCCAAAAGCCAACAGTGTCAATTGTGTTGTTAATGGAGACGCTTGTTTTTCTATCATAAAATAACGTAATAAAAATGGCGAAATGGGCTATTAAGGTGTGTAGAAATTACAGAGGCCGATTGAATATTAATAAATATATATCCTATCACCCGTATGTTAAATAAATTATCATTAATTCTGGAATAATGAATTATTGCAAATATTGGAATATAAAAAAAATAAAATTCGCCATTTTGCAAGTGTGGCAAGTCTGTGAAAACTAAATTTCCCACATTTACACATGAGACCGGTATGCTGGTAGGGCGATATTATTAATGTTATGGTGGATAATGGATCTTCAGTTTTCTACGAATCGAAGTGTATTGTAGTACATTGAAATAAGCTTGTTTTTTTTTTTTCGAATCTTCCACCCATTTTGAATTTCAAGATGGCGGGCCTATTGACTCTTGCAAAATTCGACATGAGCGCCAGCATGTGTATACTTAATTACGTGCCTGCACCAAGGAAATTTGAGGAGTTCCTTCGTCTGAAGTTAACCATGGGGATAGTGTTTAAATCATGGTGAACTTTAGAACGAGATATTATAGTTAAATGTGCATATAAAATGTTGAGTCACTACTGTTGACCGTTGATGAGTTCCCTCGTCTGGAGGCAACCGTGAGGGTGGTGTTAAGATCATGGTGAATTTTAGGAAGAGCTATCATGGTTAAATGTGTGTACAAAATGTTGAGTCTATACTGTTAACCATTGAGGAGTTCCTTCGCCTGGAGCCAACCCTTGGTTACAATTCGGTCACGCTTATCATGAAAATGTATTGTCTTCGGAACTGAACCAACGTGAAAAATTTTAGCTCCGTAAGAAGAAGAAAGTGCCATAGCCAATTGCTTGTAATAAAAAAAAACATTGTCTTCATAATATATAAATAGTACCAAACACAATAATTATGTACCTATTAAATAAAAATAATTTTTATTTCGAGTTAAAAGATAGACTGTACCACGTTGGGCAATTTACCCCATTTTAGTTGTAATGTTTATCAACTGGTATCATTACGCACGCATTGATGCAAAAAAAAAAAAAAAACAATTGGCACGTTGTTTTTTTTTCAATGTAGCGCCAGACTCCATCTAGGTGACGACAATCGACACTCTTTTCAGTGGTTATCGTATGTTACGCTATTACGTACTTCGAACTATGTGTCATTAGATAACTTCATTCTTTTCTAGACGAAGGAGGGTACTCCTTCCTTTAAGTAATAATATCTAGTTTGATCATACTTTTATTTTAGATTCCTGATTACGTGGCGACGACAGTGCTTCCGAAACTGGTAAAGAAGACTGAGTCCATAGATCTGAATGTGAGACATGGCGCCATCCTTGCCATCGGTGAAGCTATTTATGCTTTGTCACAATCGAAACTGGCCAACGGTATGTACTGTTACATATTTACTATATTAGAACCTTCTTAAGCCGGCTTCCCACGGTGCGTGACATTGCGGATGGACGTGAATTAGCCCGCACCAATCTACCATGGGAAGATCATTGTCCGTAGTAGCGCAGACACATCCATTGCGGTGCGCCAGATCCACGATAATGTCAAAGATGCAGTGCGAGTTCTCTTTTACTAAGCATTTTATTTAGTAAGAATTTTAGAATGACAAAATTGCTTTGAATCTATGCTGGCTTCCCACGGTGCGTGAGGTGTGTGACTATTCGTGGTCGTCGTCAGAATCACGCATGTTGACAGTCCAGCTTTAGAATATTAGAAAATGTAGGAAAGGACAACAGTTAACGCTGGAGTTTTCCAATCGATCGTTATAATCGTGTGCAGGTAAGAAAGGCGATTCGTTGATATCGGAGGAGGTGTCGGGCGCCGTCCGCTCGCTGGTGGGCGGGCTGCGCGGCCGGCAGCAGCTGCGCGGGCTGGGCGGGGAGCTCATGCGGCAGGCCAGCTGCCACTGCCTCGCGCAGCTGGCCCGCGCCGCCGCGCCCTACCACGGGCAGGGGGTCATCGGTGAGCTACCGGGCGCACGACTACACTGCACTACATGACTGTGGCCATGTGAATGGGAATACGCACGCTATGGGACTTGAGCGGCGAAAGGAGATGTTTCATTTTCGGCCATCTCTCGTACATTTGTCGAAGAAGAAGAAAAAATACCACGCATTGAGGAAAAATAATTTTTCGTGTATTTAGGCCTGATTTGTTGTGCAATATGTGCAGTAAAAAGCAATAGTTTGCAATTAATTCCATATTATTAAACATGGCGTCCCATATTTTGCATAGCCTGCTTTCGTTCTGAAATCATGTCACATCAAAATTCAATATCAAGTAGACGATAAATATAAAAGGTGTTCTTGTACTATTAACAATGGTTAAATTATTCTCTACATATTTTTGACTAATTGTAAGCAAGTGTAATGATTTCATCGTTAAAAAATAGTAATAATATAATTTTATCTACTTTCCTGAAATACTGTATTTCTGAACTGAACTAAGTTCTAATAAATATCAAATATTTCTAGGTTATGTAAATGTCATCTTTTCAACCATTCATAACTCATGAGAAACATTTTTTATATTTATTATTTGCACAAAAAACATTAGATGTTAAGAAAAAAATGTTACTTTTCTCTATTCAGCGGTTAGTTTCCCAACTTCGCTAAAAGGTACATTTTATGGCCGGAGTCCCATACAATAATGAAACATCTCCTTTGTGTATATGATACATGTACATTTTACATACACGTACATTTGCAATTTGT
Source organism: Abrostola tripartita (assembly GCA_905340225.1). Classification (NCBI taxonomy): domain Eukaryota; kingdom Metazoa; phylum Arthropoda; class Insecta; order Lepidoptera; family Noctuidae; genus Abrostola; species Abrostola tripartita. The sequence goes on from HG996494.1 coordinate 8,893,161, forward strand.
GTGTATGATACATGTAGTGTACATGATAAAGGAAAACATCTCTACCCTACCTCCTTTGGGCATTACCGATGATGCGTATACGTATGCATTAATTATAACGATTTGCATCAAATAATTACGGCCACAGTCTTAAGATGAAAACACAAACTTATTAATTTGAAATACACAAAATGAGTTTTTGTAGGCCAATAAAAATCCTAAAAAGCCCATACCTGAAGATAGCACCTGATTATCACACTAAAATTTGTCTTTTAATTTATAATTTATAGATGATTGGCTAAACTTGATTGAGGAATGTCTCTCACACGAGGTTCAAATAATAAGAGAGAAGGCGATCTACGCGCTGCCTCTAGTCTTTGAACAGTACCTGTGTGATGATAACCTGAAGTATGGTGACGTCGGAGTTAAAGAGAAACGCCAGCAGTTGATAGAGAAGTACTGCAATCAGTTGAGCAACACTGGCGTCAACGGTCTGGTACTTAGGATGGGGTATGCTAGAGCTGTTGGTAAGTTTCACTATCATATTATTTATTAGGGTTTTTCTTAGATGGGGATCAGTGTTCTATGATGTATTATTTACTTAATTATTACATTTCGCTGTTTCCTCCATCTCATATAGGTATTTTTTTCTTAATAACTGGTTGACTCCCGTTGGAAAAAGTGGTACATAGTGACTTATCTCTAAACCTATATTATGCATAGTCAACTTAGCTTTACAGGTAAATTTTTAAATTGTAGTAGATTTTCAACGAGCTTTTCGAGTGCCAGTACCGCTTCACATGCTAGCCTTTAGTTACTATTCTAGTTGTTACAGAATTTCAAAAGATACACTACTTTTATTAATAAAACAGCTCGAAAATGACTGCAGTGATTTTCTAATACCCAAACTAAAAAAACTTTTTTACAGGTTCCCTACCAAAATTCGTGTTAACGGAACACTTACAAATCGTGATTAAATCTTTAATCGAGTGTACTAAGTTAACTGAAGGCACTCACAAGTGGGCCGAAGCCCGTCGTGACGCTGTGGTAGGGCTCACCGAAGTGTGTCAGACGCAAGGCATCGTGGGGGGCGTGGACATGTATGTAGGGGAGATCGTCGCCGCTCTACTGGACTGCTTGTCCGAATATACCATCGATATGAGAGGCGATATCGGCGCTTGGGTCAGAGAGGCTAGCATGACAGGTTAGTAAGCTGTGTTTACTAGGATTCCAGTGGTTACTTACAATAAGGTAGAGACCTCCCTTCCCTTCTTCCACTCTCTATTTCGAATGGTCTATGGTAATCGTCGACAAATTTTAAGTCTAGCTTATTAAGTTATCTCCATCTAGATTAACTGGGATTGCTGTTTTCTGCTCTTTTGGTCGAAAGACATTGTCCTGCTTTTTTAATGTATTTATTGTGTAATTTTTCAAAACAAGGAGTGAATTATAAAAACGTTATCATTGCACCGCCAAGGATCTGCGATTAGTAAGACCAAAACGATTGTATCAGACCAAATTTTCAAAATCATTTAATTTCATTAACATAATGTACTTAGTTTTGTTTTGTTTGTTAACTAGTCAATATTTCTGCAGGTCTTTTATCTATCTGCCGTCAATGTGCCATTGAGGCGCCTCACCTCAACTCGAAACAGATCGTAAAAGAGATTATGTGCGGTGTCGCTCAGCAAGCGGTCGAGAAAATTGATAGGACTCGAGCGCATGCTGGCAGAATATTTACTTCACTGATCTATAAGTAAGTTAGTTTAGTTTTATTGAAAATCAACAAAAAAGACCTGACTAGTATAGTTTCCCATTATTGTATCTTATTATAAAGGTTTTAAATATATGTTAATTGACTTACAAGAAGGCTTGGATGATTACAGTTCCTAAGTTGACTCTCAAAAAGTGGTCACTCCATTTGCTCACTTAAATTCGATGTTGAATGAAACAATGTTTATCTTTCATTTAGGTATGCACTGTATTAAAACCTCCTTTTCTTCTATCTTCTTTCCAGTGATCCGCCGATAGCTAACATACCGCACCACGAAGCATTGAAACGTATATTCCCTTGTGAAGAAGTGGAACTGAAGCCACAATCTAAGGAAGTAGATGAGAATGACCAGCCAATAACCAGTGAGAACTCTAATGTGGTGCTCTGGCTGTTCCCTGGACACACGATGCCTAGATTTGTGCAACTCCTTAACTATGAGGACTACAGATACAATGTTATTAAGGGCCTGGTTGTCAGCGCTGGGGAATTAACTGAGAGTTTGGTATGTATTCGTTATAAGTGATTGTATTATTTAGAGGAAATAATACCTTCTTAGAGTGATTGTCATACTGCATAAATTGTAAAACTACACTAAACTTCGTAATAATAAGCAGATCGAACATGTAGAAGTCGTTTTTATTAAACTGTAGTTTTCGCACTTTATTATGCCTTGGTCTTTTTACAGGTAAAACACACTACCCAGTCTCTCTACGCATATTTGAATACGCTGCACAATGACAAAGAAATGTTGACGTCCATTTGTGATACGATCATTAAAGTGTTTGCCGACAATTTACACGTCAAAAGGATAACGGGACCTATCTTTAATTTCTTGGATAGGTTATTAAGTTCAGGTAAGTTTAACTAAAAGTTTTGCTAGTCAATTCATGTCGTTGCGTTGTACCCGACATGCGCCAATGAATGGGAAATGCATTTATACCCAACCGTTATTTAAAGACGATTTTAAATGATTAACACTCAACTACTGCACAAACCGCGTTGTCAATCAGTACTGTAATTACGTTTAGTTTATCAATCTATATAATTATTATAAAACTACTAATTATTAGCCCTTTACAGAATTACAATATGAGTATCCAAAAACGTTTAATGATCATTGTTGATTAATATTAAATAAATATAAATATGTTCTTTTTTTAGGTTCTATTTCACCGATACTGGATGATCCAGATTCCACTTTTGCTATGGACATATTGAAATATCTACAGCTGGAGTTGCGAGGAGGGAAGAATATATACAAACTCTTGGATTCGATCAATGTCTTATGTCAGTTGATTCAGGTAACCAAAGATTCATTATTCCAGTTAGGTATGAATGTTGCATTGCAATATTTATTACGGTATGTTATGATATTTTTACTTTCGACGCCTAAACGGTGTTAGAACCCTCAAATGGTTGCTGGTTAATAACTTCGCTTTTAAGTAGATGTTGGTATTTTAATAATATTGATAGAAATGGTTAATGTGTTTTAGTAATTGTATCCGTATAAACATATGAAAGTGTTATCTATTCTAGACATAATTGATTTATTCTTTAAGTATATATTATTTTTTTCAAATCCTCCATTCAAATCAAATTCCTACGTCGTAATTTTCTTCACGTCATACATGTTAAAACATATATATTTTTATTAACAATTGGTAATAGTCTTTGTCTATATAAAAAACAACATTAAAATATGTATAAATGACTAAAAAGCGACGTTGCCAGCTCGCAACCGCGTACCCTGAAGTTCAGAGAGCTAGCAAGTCCGTGGTCCGTGCAGGTGGGCGGCGCGGTGTGCGCGCGCGCGCTGGGCCAGCTGGTGATCTACCTGTGCTACGCCGACCGCTACGTGCGGCGCTGCGGGGCCGCGCGCCTGTACGAGGCGCTCACGCTCTACGGGGACGCCGCCGCCGTGCCGCAGGAGCATATCGACCAGGTCGCCCCATCCTCAATTATAGTATCGACTTGGCTCTAAATACTGCTGATGTTAGTTACTGGCTATATGTAGGGAGACCGAGTCGCTAATCACTGACAGTGAGGCGCTAATATGACAGCATCGAATTCGATGAAAAGTTAATCAGAGTTAAAAATGAAATCCACGCTCACAATAAAATCATTTTGCGAGACGATATCACATATTTAATAATATTAACTTATTTGTTCTTAAAACATGCGGATATATACCTGCCAGCCAAATAAAATCAACAAGAATCATATAAATAATCCTAATAGACAGTAAAACTCCACTGTATCCTTATTCCTTTCACCCCCGAAGGGGCAGAGGTGCACATATAGTACTCCCACATTTCGCCAGTTATATTTTTAGGTCCCCATGTAAGGGCGAGCCTATTGCCATTAACCGTCACCCTAGTTAGATAAAATTAAAACAAACTAAATTATTGCTAACAGGTATTGTCAGTTCTGGCGGAAACAGACTGGGAGCAAGAAGTTTCGGATCTCAGGCCCATCAGGAACGAGCTGTGCGACCTTCTAGGTATCAAGAGACCAGTCATGAAACAAAAGCCGTCGTAAGACTTGAGATCTTCTAATACTCTGTGTCGCTGTAGCAACATCTACGCTTGATATTAGCTGTCACAGTATAAATGATGACTAGACGCGGTCCGGATATAGTAAGACATGACTTATCCAATTTTTTACAACCTTAAATTATGCAATTATTTACTAGTGCGAATTTGACCCAAAATGATCTTATAAGATGAAGAAATGGGTAATGTCTAATTAGTAAGCGCTAACCAATGCTTATTAGAGAAGTAGTGCGTGGAAGACAAACGCTTGACTGATTGTCGTCACAGTTCTTAATCATCTATACCCGTGACAAATGATTCGTAATAACTAAGCTGGTATCCAACTGAAGAAATGTTATCAAGTACCAGTTTCGGATGCTGTCTAGCATTAAAAAAAGACTAAATTTACAAATAATATTTTTATTGCTTAAGAAAAATTATTAAATTGCTAATGTGATATAACACAACATGCTTTAAACATAATGTGTAACTGAAGTAAGAAACTCTTATTTTTTATAAAGCTTATCTGTAATGTATGTATGACATTTGACCATATAATGAGGTTTTAACACGTTGTGAGATAATGATTTTAAACACGTTTTGCTAATTTATGATAACTACGGAGATTCACTCAATGTATTTGTTGATCGCAATATGAAATGATGCATTTATGTTACTCAATGTATTCTAATACACTTATCTATTTATTTATACTTAGTTTTATTTACAAATATTTTTAACCTTAGACTGTAGTATATGAGAAACAACTGTAAGAGCTATATCACTGGAAGTCAAAGAGATATCTGCATTTTTGTGTAGTTGTTTCTCTTGGGGATACCAGTGGGTGGGAATGTTTGCAGTTCATTTCTGTTCATCCAAGTATTTGTAGTTGTCTTGGATCCTGTGGTGCTTCTGCTACGAGGTTTGACCAAAAAGTCCCATAGTTCTTCAGGACGGTGCCACTGTAAAACAGACAAGTGAAAAATTTGTAGAAGCGTGTAGGTATTGTGAAAATAAGTCAGTTTTGTGCGTCATAACAGGAAAACGAGACGTTAGCGTTTACAGGCTGTGGCTGATTACGTACGCACTAAGCAGATACACTTTCCGAGTAAATAAGGCCAAGGCGCTCAATACATTTTGTGGCAAAGTCCAAGGACTTGTCGTTTTTTAAAAACAACCGCTTGAAACAACACAGCACAAGATCATTTTCGTTAATTTCTATACCTGCGATTGCTCTTCCTCTTCGGTGCAACATCGAAACACTTGCAAAATTGCTCTATGGCCGATGGAATGATTGTTTATTCCACATCATCATTCAACTGCATAATTAATATACGTCAGCTTACATGCTGAATCATGACCGATTGCGTCGTTAGTGGGCAATGATTTATCTGAAACTCCAGGAGCTCGGCCCCATTTCTTGCTCATCTATAAGATGTCTAATGGTAATATAACAATAATTTTATTACATAGTAAGACATGCCTTATGAAATTAAATAGTATGTGAAACAGTGAAAGACGTAAACATAACTGTAGTCTTGAGTATCGAAAAATTACAGCTCAAAGTATACGGTATAAAATGCTACATTTTAAGGTATCAATTTCATAATGATTTCTATCATTTACATATCAATTTCATGTTAAAAGCTTACAAAATTCTTACCTATTTCACTATCGGACGGAACATAGTAGAAGTAGTCGAAAAAGCTGATTAATGAGCAATTAATATGTCGAAACTTTTGGGTGTCATAACAAGTTATGATTTAAAATGAGCAAGTCACCGGATGACAGATATCGTAATTCTATAATATTATGATTATTGCAAAATAATAGGCATGTATGAATGTAACACATAAAATGTCCGTACAAAACTAGTAATAAACGAGTGTGTATTATGTAACCTCTTTACCAAATTAATTAACTATGCAAGGTGATCATAGAGACATAAAAATAACTTAACCTTAGCCTAAAATAATGTTGTAAATTCTGAAAGATATAAAACCCCTTGATTACAATTACAGGTTATTTCATCAGTTATGATTAAAATTATATATCGTAATGAAATTAGAATAAAAACATCGGACAAAATTGCGGCAATAACTTGCGAGCGATACAGCTGCATATTCTTTGTTATTTCATTAATTATTTAATTTGTTTGCGCGTTTGCGTTAGGATGATTTTGCGTAAACTTATTTAAATGATTATTGTCAGGCGGTACATATCATTTAACGTAAACGAAGTTTATCTAAAGGTCAGTCTACGCTAACTCATGCATGATCATGACAGCTCATTGATGTTACACAACTGGCACATATGTACGTCGCAGTGAAAGGAGTAGTAGTATTAGGGCAAGGGTCGACGACCTCATTATCAATATTTGACTCAAAATCCAAGTGCCAAGTATGGGGACCAATTTACGAGGCAGTTTGAGTCACAGTACAGCTATAATTAAATCATGTGGGTATTTGCTAATACCAGGATAAATAGGTGCACACAGTCCAGTCTTACTCGGTGCAAGCCATGTCTCAATAAATTATCCATTAAGTTTACCATAAATTATTTTCGTTGAGTGAAACATATCGTTTTTGCTACGCTCTACATATAGGTAACATCGACTAAAGGTTGATTCTGAAGGAGCTGGTTTGTATGTAGAGGCAAATCTAAAAGAAATACCCAGAATTACGAACAATGCAGGGTTAGAACTTTTAGAAGTACTGGAAAGTTGAAAGAGTCATATGTCTATCTACGTCTTCACCAGCCCACTTGCCCCGTTAAATGCCTGCCAAGGGCCTGACTTAATTTTTTTAAATATTAATTTGTTGATTTCGGCATAAAAGATATACTTACGTAAAGTAGACCTTGCCGTGGGCATCGGGCGGTGCTCTCCACAAAAGTGTCGCCCTAGTTTTGAATTCAGGGTCGCCGTGTGTTATTGACGAACATTCTGGATGCACTGTCGTGTTTGGTGCAGGTTCCCACGCACCGATCCAGTTGTCTGTCTCCACCGACCGCGCTTGTATGAAGAAACCCTTAAACGGTTCAGCTCCTTCGATTGTTACTGAAAGTAAAGCATCGCATAAAAATAAAATAAGCTTCGCAGCTTGTACAGGTAAACAGTAAGATTAATTTGTAAATATAACATAGTTCTATTTGTTTTACTTATATTTAGGTATCTATACTACATCTTGATATCTAAATATAAGTATAACAAATTATGACAATGTTATGCTGAAAAATATAAAAAAGCAACTTACATTTTACTTTTCTATTAGATATTTCGCTAAGACTAGCAAAACTTTACTACTGTATCTACTTAATGAAAAGTTACGTTTTATTTGGAAGTCATAAAATTATGTCTATTCTCTAGAGTCTATAGGAGATCTCATATCTATAGGTTAGGACTTGTAACTAGCTCATTATATAAGATATAAATTGAAGCCCCATCTGCTATCATCATCATCATCAGCCGGAAGACGTCCACTGTTGAACGAAGCCTCCTCCTTTTAGAAGGGGGGTGTTGCCATAATCCCCACGCTTGGCATGCGGCTTGGGGATCGCAGTTTTGGTGGTTAAGTTACAGAAGACGCTGCTGCCCATCTTCTGGATTTTCCCTTAGTCACCTCTTACGACACCCACGGGAGGAAAGGGGGTGGTCAATTCTAGGCCGGATACCACACGGCACCATCTGCTATATCCCTCCCTAAATTATTAATAATTCGCTCCTATGCACCCCTGTTAATTTGCAGCAATGGGAAACCCATGGGAAACCTTTCAAGGTCTTGCTTGCATTATGTCTGGGGGACGAACCGGTTCAGTCACCATAAGTCGACTGACCTACAATACCATACGCATATGTCTTGCGTCATATTATCGAAGTTGCTAGTATACTAGTATTACGCACTTAGTGAACGGCTTGCCAGATTTTATCAATGAACTTATATTGCTGTGTACATTTAATCGCGGTCTATCACTTGTACATTTGCTTGTATCGTGCATTGTTTCTACATAACAGAACAATTGCATGCTTGCGAAAATTAAGGTGAATGTACAGATCACGACCCTCACCTGCGAAATTTATCTTGGTATAATATAATTATATTTTACCACCCATTTACTTATGAATTCTCTTGTAAAACACTACCACCACCTCAAAAATAATGAATTAACATATCACGTCAAGTAATAGTGGACCTATGTACATATAGCAATGTGCAATGTGACAAAATGCATACATTATCATTATCAGCCTGTCTCAGTCCCCTGCTGGACATAGGCCTCTCCTATGGCACGCCACTGAGCTCGAACTTCGGTCTTCCGCTTCCAACCGTTGCCAGCCATTTTGCGTAGGAGGACGTCCTACACTACACATGACTTACGTGCGTACGTATGCTTTATAGAACTAAACTGTATAGATAATATCTTACAGGAACCGTGCACTTTTTCCATATAAAAGAAACCTCGCCCATATACACATATAAAAACATCTGTCCTTTGCTCACTTGCTGCGTAAAAGATGGACAAATCAGCAACACAGCAATTAAAAGATGAACCCTATATTTGGCTATAATTAGCCTTGCTTTTAAATGTTATCAATTTGTATTTAAATAATTAAAATAATTTACTTAAAAAAACATCACTGCCTATAATATCCTTTCTAGTAATATTCGGCAATTAAATCAAATTATTCCGGAAAATGAAACGAAATATGAATTTAGTTTCTTTGAATGTTTTTATATTTGCTGAGAAAGACAGAATACAGGATGTCTGGAAACATTATACCTACTTCTCTAAAAACCTTATTGTTTCGTAAATAACTCTTGGTTTCAAACCTTACTTCAAAATACCTGTGTTTTATAGCTATTTTAGTTTTGTCTTTTTGCCTCCGTATGATTCACCGCGGTTCCTAATTTTCTGACATAAAAACCCTTAATCGATTTTCTACCAAATTCGGTTAAGAGGGGTACATTTATTAAATCTAGGGTTCCTAAATCTTCAATAACTCAAGAATAATTTATAATTAAGTTTCTGGCACGGTACACAAAATAAACTGCGAATGTGCTTTACTTAACTTACTTACTTAATGTATCGTATTTCTAAACATCCTGTAGAAGGGATGAATGTAAAACTGTTCTCATTGCGAACGGTAAGGGTGTGATTTTGATGATGATACATTAATTTAGTGCTGGTTATCTATTTAGTTCATAAATAAAGTAGCTCTACTGTAAATAAATTTTCTAAGAGCCTAAATTCAGGTTTACCTAGGTACATAAACAAAAGGTATGACTTCAGATGATGTATTTTCGTGCTCACCTGTGACCGGAGTATTTGGACCGTAAACTAACGCCGATGCGGCGACCCTGTACGGTAGACTGGACAAGGGTTGAGTCCTGTGCTGACCGTGATTAGGTTGATTTGCACGGTTCTTTACACACGTGTCAATAGGCGCTCCGTCCGGGAAACTATACACACCCCAGCACAAAATTAACCCTATTAAGAACTTTGGTAGCATTTCAACCGGGTACACGCCGTACAATTTAATTGGAAGGTAACACTCGGCAGATCTCGCGCTCGACTGTGCGTAAGTAAGTTGCTGCGCTCAGTTTTGTAAGCCGATTTGAAAGTATCTAGATCTTTGTACAAATTTATAGATCAATTAATTTTTCTCGAAGGATGTTTGTCGTTGGCCGAAATAGCCGTAAGTATCGGTAATTAATACTACGTATCCTGTTAAATTTGATAAAATAAAACTCTTTTAGTTATTATAATTTATTATTACAAATGTTTATATGGTTACTATTTTGTATACTATCTAGGTGTCAGTCTGAAGCTGTCGCTACTCCAAATATGTTTTGGTCCAAACCAGTGAATAATATTTTTTCCATTTTATCCCCTTGACACAACAGGATTACAATTATTATATACTTAAAACATAATTGATTAACCTTTTTATATCTGTTAACTTAATAAAAAGTATTTTATAGTACAGTTTAACAGTTTTAGTCTTAAAGATGTATGAACATTCAACAATGACCGAGTTGGACAGTAATAAAACAATAGTGTACCTACTATGTTAAGTACATACATTAAAAGAAAGAGCAGGTATTCTTCATATATGGAAATATAAAACCAGCAATTAAATGATGTTGAAGAAAATATAGGTAGATGTCTATGTTAGGTATGTATATGGTCTTCTTGTGCATACTCGATTTACAGCCGACAAATTGGACACAACAAGTCCTTCGTAATTTTTTCACTTATATCAGTAAACACATATCGTATACACATAAAGGTGAATATTATTATTACTTAAGAAAATTTGCATCTTTAACTAGATAAATATTAATCGTTTATATATATAGTCTTATCTGGGTCACACCTGTTAGGAGAGAGACAGTTTGTGTCCACAGTGACTTTGGTGTTGTCGGTGGTTTCAATGTATTGCATTATCTCATCGAGCATGTTTTCACAGTCGTCGTACTCGGACTCATCGTTCGTCTGTACCTGTACGGGGACGGGCTCTCTATCAGGGCCGTTCTCTCTCTTAATAATAATAACGTCATTAGATGCTTGCGCTAAACAATCCTCATTTGCGGTTTTCTGATCGGGTTTCTTCTCGCGACCTTCGCAAATATCGCGAAGTTTTGGATGATTGGGAAATTTCTTTTCTAAATATTTAGATTCGTAATCGTTTAAGGAGTTATTGTAAACGCTGCTAGAAGGGGATGATACGCAACGTATCCAGTCTTGACAATCTATTGAAATACTGGATGCGTTAGTAAAGCCATAGTAGTCCTCTACTTTGAACTCTCTATTAGGAATGAAGCCCGAATCATTATCCAAGTCGGACCTGTCCAAGGAATCGTACCCTTCGTTGGTGACCCCATTTTGTATTGTCTCATAAACAGGTTCTAAGATCTCCGCCAAACGTTCGCTTGCTTGGATCGATATTATTTCTGCAACATGTAATTTTGGCCTTATAGTCGCGTATTGATCTTTCGAGGCCTCCGATGGGGTGGAGTGCAGGCCGGTACTATAGGTGATTCTTCTTTCTGAGTTTGGACCCATACTCATTCGAGGATACGATGAATCTCCTCGAATTCTGGATACAACAGCGTTTTCTGTTTTCCTGTATGTTGCTTTTATTAAAGAGTGGACCTGAAAATTTAAGGATTAGATATTTATTTTTGACCGATCAATTGTGATTGGGTGACTAAATTATTGTTATTAAAATACCTCTTTGTTTATATAGCAGTATAGTGTGGCTACAATGAATCCTTGCAGCCCCTCAAGTGTGTATGCCACGTAGTAATAGATCTGTTCTTGCGTACAGTTAGTAGTGGTCGGTCTTAGTGCAGTCAGCAGAAATTGTGTCCCGAACAGCGGCATTAAGAATAATGTCGCTTTTGCTGTGTTCCTGAAATCATTTCATAAGAGGTGGGTATATAGTTATACACATTGTTCATACGTAGGTGGGTGTTTATCAAATATTAAATTGTGCAGAGCCCGTAACATGTAAGGAACTAACACGAAATTGCATAACTATTTCGTATTATGACAAAATAACTAAAATTTTAATTCTTGTTTGGGGTTAATATCTGTTAAAATGCTCAATGCGTCCGGCGTACCCTGAACGGTCAACATCGGTACCATTCTCATGGACTGTCCAATCACTATATAAGAAGAAGAATCTTATTGGTTTGATTAATATTTCTTTATGGATTTCATGTAGAAGTAAACGCTTTTTCTATCTGCTGAAATAAGCGAGGTTAATGTATGATTGCATAGACATAAAACAATAATCTTCGTATAAGTAGATATAATTACATAACTAAGCTCGTAATTTCAAAACCAGGTATTTTTAACAGACTGATAAGTTATGCTCTAATACACCCCGCCGCATACCTACATCTTCTGTCTACTTTATAATATAAAAATGCCCATATCTTATTTTTTTATTTTTGATACAAGAATGAGCCAAAAAATAGGATTTTCTCTACGAATTCCCCAGTGACCTAGTACCCGAGTGTACCAAATATGGTGATTAGAAGTACATTAGGACTTGAACAAATAAAAAACAATATCGGCCATTATAATTAGTCAGTGGTGTCTTAAAATAACAAATAAGGTAGGTACTTATTACAACATTGTAATGCCACATAAGTACAACCTGAATTTGAACTCACCACCTTAGTGCATACTGCATACGAGTACCTACGTTCCATACACCACTCATCATCATTAATTATAAATAATGTGACGTTGTGACTGTAACTATAATGTCAAATAATTATAATCAGACTTACAGTTGGTTAGTATTCTCAGAGTTCCTGATCTTAGTGAGAAGAACTCTCATGACGTCGATGAACAGGCCGGTGTTGACCAGCAGAATGACGATACGAGGGACGTCCAGGATCCACTGCACGTGAGGTATGGTGTACACCAGCCAGCACGAGTGGTCGTTATAGACAGCCATCACTACTGCCCACGCGGTCACCGGGAGCAGGCCTATCACTGTATAGACAGATTACTAGTGTGTCTCCATCCAATCAACAGACGGTTCGGTAAAAACATGTAGGTCCAGTTGACCCGGTCTGAGAAATGGGGTGCTGCGCCATAGCTCACCAGGAACATCACATCGTCATCAACACAACCAAATCCATCATGAGTTAGTTGTCTCTTATTTTTATCGTAGAGTCAGAGTATAATCATTGATTATATCTCAATTATAGGTATTAGACTATTAGCCACTGTCGTAGGCATATCGAATAGTCAAGAGATTTTAAATGCTTTTAAGATAAAAGGCGTTTAATCATTGGTTGTAAGAAGGTAACAAATAAGTTAATATTATACATACCAGCTCCAATCCCGTAAAGCAGTTTGATTTTGAGCTTCTGCTTGAAGATAGCGACGATGGCGCGGTGCAGATAGGCGCCCTCGACCAGCATGCACACGAACACGGCGTTCCCCGCGACCCGCTCAGTGAACGCTAGCACGCGGCACGCGACGCCGTGGTTTGACATCGTAGTCTCGCCTGGTGTCGTCAGCTCGTCTATGTAGATCTGGAGATTTGTATATGCTTAGCTTAATAAGACAGGCGTGACCAACACAGGCACTACATTTAAAGTTCGTGCCACTGGTAATATGACGTCATACGGCGCATCTCCTTTCTAGTGATCAGGGTCCTACGGTATGACTGTATAGCTTAATTTATGTTGATAAGACAGAAGAAAGCAATTGCTTTGTATATCATTTAGAACCTTATCGTCAGGACAACATCGTTCGTAATAACTAAATAGTCAAACTAAACAATGACAAATAAATGATCCGTACAAAACTATTCTACAGCAGCACAATAGCATTTGCCTAAATATTTTGTTATTATGTTACAATCAAAATAATAAGGCAAATCCTAGTACAAGCTATGATGTCAATCTATTGTTCTACAAGCCTTACCTCACTTCTGCTGACAATCACTAAAACATTCCTTATTATGATAGCGATCAGTAGGTTTCTGTGTAACGCAACTCTTGTTATTCTGAGACGATTGTAGAAGCAGAAGATGAAGACTGCAGGCAAACAGATGATGGTTGAAAACGCTAGGACGGCGATGTGAAGCTGGTATCTGCGGACGAGGCGGGGCGTAATGCTGCAAGTGGTGTAGTCTGTTTTGAGCTCCCATGTTCCGTTGTCGTGGCACTGTTTGCTGCTAAAGTCTGGAAATCCATACTTTTACTATTCTAATTGTTAGGCCAAATAGCTATTTAATACGATTTATATAGTAGGTACATTGAAAAAATAAAGGTTATTTAGCAACATTTAGCGTATATACGTACGGTGGCATGACGGACCAGTATGAGTAGAGTAGGCGAATTCGGAACAAATTTCGGTAGCTATAGTGCCTATTTCTGCCTCTTGCCAGCAAGTCCATGCGTCGAACGTCGCTTCGCATTCATCTGGATCTAAAAGGGTAATTCATAGAAAAATATCACGTTACTATAAACTTGTAAAAAAATAGATAGACTATTTAAATAAAAAATGTATGTATCTAATTGTCGAGATCAGTTAGCCAAATAGACGATTGACTTATAAGGTTTTACTTAGAAAACTCTGGCGTATCTGAACGTAACTCTTGTGGTATTTTTTAATTATGGATAGACATGCTAGCAAAAACGTTTTTTTGTCAGAATAAACCTATTGTACTTCACCTAAACCCCTACTAGGCTACAGCTCAGGGTTACGGCGCCGTACGAATAAGGCAGTTTTGGTTTTTATAGCTAGACTAACTGAAAAAAACTAAACTTTCTTATTACTGTTAGAGGTGTAAGCCGTTGCGTTATTAATACGACATCGATTGCGTTATTTACTTGTGCTGTTGAAGACATCAGGCATATAGTGACTGCAACAGTCGCTCGCCGCGTAGAAGCATCGTTCCCACCGGCCCTGTGCCGCCGGTATCAGAGCGTCTCGTACCGCCGCGGCCACCTCCTCCAAACCAGGGTCGAACGGGTAACAGCCACATGAACCGTCTTCCTTAGCCTGCAATTATACATACATAATATAACGCCTGTTTTCCACGGTCCTAGCACCTTTTGGATTCTTCATAATAATTCCAGCCCAGTATCACCCACTACTAGGTATAGACCTCCCTCTTCCTCTGCCATTCTGCTCAGCCCCAAGACAGACAAGTGGCTAAACGCTTAACGCTTGACTAATAGAATGAAAAATGTATGGGGATGACAAATGTCATCGATAACATAGTCGAAACATTATGTCCTGTCTGTGTGGTCCTTAATCAGGAGTCTATACAAGTATACAATCAATCGATTTACTTATTTATTAGTCCCATGTAATAAATAAGTGACCAGATCTTCGGGCACGATACAAAAACGGCAATATATGTATCATAAAAGAAGCCTACCGAAATTATTAGTGAGTCGTATCAAGTACATTACAATGTTAATTGTAATAATCGCAATTGATCATGGTTTTGTATCCGTCGATAACGATCCGCTATCGTAGATAATAATCATCACTTTTATCGTTTCTAGAGGTACAATGTAATAATGTTATGATTTACACATTATGATTTATTAAAAACCAATATATTTCGTACCAATTTCAATGTTCCAGACAGGACAATTTTAAATTACCTACTGCGTGTAAATGTTTACTGCTGAATCCACTTTGATTTTACTGCTGATTAGTAATAACATTATTCGTACCAATGCAATGGTTGCCTAATATAATGCGCAAGAGCATGTATTTGCGTAATTTGTTATTGCTATAACAATAATCGTTTAGATATGGCTTATCAAGCTATCTTTAAATGAATAACTACTGAACCCAAGAACACAAAAATTTAAAAAATAAATATCCACATACATTTTTTCGCAATATTTATACGGGACCATATCAAATGCATAAGACAGTACTTCAGTACCTACTCCAAACAAAATAATCACTAAACCGGTTAACAATAAATTCGTGAGATATCACACACACAGAACTACTGAATTGAACCTCTTTCTATTTTTAAGTCGGGTTTAAATGAAATTAGGCGCTGTTAAGACAACCAAGTCGGTCTAGTGTAAAGTAAAATAGCACTGATAGCCGAGTGGTATGACCGTTGGACTGCCAAGTCAAAGGTCGCAAGTTCAAACCCCGGCACGCACCAATGTCTTTTAGAATTCATGTGCGTATTATAAATTAGTTATCAGTGCTAAAAACGGTGAAGGAAAACATCGTGAGGAAACCAGCACGCCTGAGAGATTTTTCAATGGTGTGTAAAGCCATGTCAGAGGCCTATAGGCGGTTTAAACTCTGACACCAGGTTGTTCATCAACCATACGATAAGAAAGAAAGAAAGAAGTGTAAAGTAAAATTCCAAAGCTATAAAACTACTTTAATATATAACTAGTTGACTAACAATTTCCAAGCAGGGCGCAAACCAGTGTCCATAGAAACAGCCAGCGTTGAGGTTGATGGTGTTGTAGCCGGCCACGTAGAGGAAGTCTGGCGTGAAGTAGAGGCAGCCACGGCCCGCCACCCAACGATACACCTGCTCGTGGTAACGCACATTGCGGTAATTGCACGTCTTCCTAGCATCAGGTGGTATAGTGCCTGGCGGTTCCTAAAAAAAATATTAAGTAGTAGAAATCCTAAAATACTTCGACCAATTTTATAAAGATTACTATAAAGATTTAGGAGACGCCTGACGGCTAAATGTTACGACTAATGTGCAAAGCAGAATTTAGGCTGAATGTGAAAGCATCTACGATAAAGGAATTCATTCATAGCGAGCGTGAGTCCTTGCTTAAAAATAGTACTTTGATCCACGAATGTCAAAGACGGTTTGTTTCCAGGAGCGAAAAGATACTCGTATTTAATCAAAATTTAATCTTACATTTTATGTGTCTAGTGCAAACCTTGTCAATTTAGTAGTAGTTTACTCACTCTTTATCAAGTTAATTTCTATTGATCCATGCAAAAACCATTGGCAAAAACAAATATTTTATTGATCAAAGCAGTGCTTACCACATAGTTACTTATCACGACGTCGAGTCGTCGGTCATCTTGACTCGTCAGTCGTTCATTTACAAAGGATCATTGAGTGTTCCGTGTAGGTCATAATTGTAACCTAGCTAAACACTTACTCAGTCTTTCAAGTGCTTTCAATTTATGTGGACTTTGTATCCTAATCGTCAATAGGTTACAATGTAAGTGAAATTGCGAGTCTGTCCTCTTACAATCAATCAAGCATGTCAAGAGCTTGTCTCGTCTGCTACCAATGATCTTAATTTATTATTATTATGAAATATGCACCGTAGCGGACAATATTACATAAATTGAAATGCATTATAAATATTTTATCTATTATATGCATATTTAACAAGTATGTGGGACACTGGCGCAGGTTTATCCCAGAGCCCAAAAGAAGTCTTATTTAGTCACTCCACTTGTGTTGGCCTAATAATGAATTAATTTTACTCAATGATGGCGCTTGTCTACCTCGCGTTTAACACACTGAAAAGTTATATAATGTCTACGTATCCCACACACTAATTGTATGGGTTGTTAACGACGGTTTTTTTCTTAAATGTAAGGTAGGATACTAAAGGAGACTTAATATAGCAAACCAAATGATTATTATTATACGCGCTATTGAAAGATATTGTGCAATACGTTTCTGCCTTTATCGTCATCATATCTGAAGCTATACTTTTATTCCAGCTAAAGTTGAATCTATTAATGAGTTGTTTATGTGTAGGTACCTCACAAATGTAGATGTTAGGTCTTTCACATGCTAGGTGGTCGTTGGCCCGGATGGCGACCCGGGTGTCGCGCTGGTGCCATACGTCGAAGTCCACGTTCACTGGGTTCAGGACATCTTTGAGATGGGCTCCCACCTAAAATCAGGATAAAAAGAAATTGAGTAACAAAATAAGAGCCTGTATTAAACTAATCGATCCAGCAGCCCGTAATAGAAGAAAGTTTAGGACAGCCCCCTTACCATGAACTCTTAAAGCAGGACAGTTTAAGACTTGGAAGCGAGACGCCGCATTACACTGCTCGTAGCGGCGCGGCGTCTCATTTCCTCATCGTAAACAGTCCTGTTTTAAGAGTTCATGGTAAGGGGGCAGGTACCTTTAATCGATTTGTCTATTGCCTATATAAAGCGAAATGAATAAGGCCGAAGGAGTATGCAAATAAAAATCTTTGATATCTTATTATAAGTACATTAACAATGTAGAAAGATCGCTTGAAAGAAACTTACATTTGAAACGTGTTATTATGCTGGACTAGTTTAACCTAAGTATTACAAACAAAGAATACGGTACCTAGTTAGTAAAAATCTAAGGTTAAAATATTATGAGTTATGGTAATTGCTGTAACTGTATTACAAGAGGTTTGTACCTACATGGCAACTGCACGATTCGATCAATAAAGGTCAAACAACGTTCACGCGGTCGTTCGTTAAACATCTAGAATTTTCCACGCTTCGGAAAATAGTTACAGTCGATCAACGACAGGCGTTGCAGGCAGTGTACTATGCCAATCCGTACCCAACTTCTGAAAACCGACTTCACATGTATAAGAAATTAATGAAACCGATGAGCGCTTATTTAATTTTTTAATCGTCGTCTTGTATTGTAGTTTCTTCCATATACCGTTGGTGCATTTTAGAGACATGACACTAAAACAATATCTAGTGCTTAAAACATTACATACCTACATGCACAAAGTTACGACAAAAATATATGCCAATTATAAAAAACACAATTGACTGCCTCGTTGGTCTAGTGGTCGCTAAGCGCGACTGCTGAGCAAGAGGTCCCGGGTCGGGCAAAGTGTTACTGAGTTTTCCATTAGGTAATTCCCAGTAGCAGCACGGAGTCTGGATTTGTGCCCGGTTGATGGCAATAGGCTCGCCCCCTATTACATTGGGACTTACTACATAACTGGCGAAATGTGGGTGTACTATATGTTCACCTCTGCCTACCCCTTCGGGGAATACGAGCGCGATGTTATGTTACGTTACTACATTTTTTACAAGGTTGGAATCCAACTGCTACTTTTCGATACTATCTTACCCTTTTGATAGTTATGAATGTTTCAAACAATACGTTTGTGAAGTATCACGACCTATTGTTTGTTGATTAGTAGGTAAATCAACAAACAAAAATTCAATTCAAACAATGGGCTTAGTATTTTCTTAGTCTTGGTTTGGTACCTACGTCTAATTTGCGATAAACAGATGTTATTTCTTTGTTTCCTTCGCCTATTAAAAGACTACGAGACTAAATAAACGCATAGAGGACTGCTTACGATACCTACTCACTAAAACAGGAAGGACAAAAAACTAACTAAAAAGCGAATATTTTTTTATTTGTTTCATTTTTTTATAACCTGCCCACTCGCGGTAGTGTAAGGATTCTAACGACACTCCATACATCAAAATCGGTTCAGGCATTTAGAAGTTATGGTGGAATAAAGAAACTCACATACATACATAATTATATGTACCCTGAAAACATTACACTCCTTTTTTTGGGCAGTCGTGTAAAAACAGTAGCAGGGTCGATCATCGACCTTATCCAAAGAATGAAGAATGCATCATGTCTTTGAATTTGGTATTAATTTATCATTTGATGTCGTCTCTAGGTTTTTGCATTATATATTTTTTTGCAGAGAAACGTGCAATATTAGCAAATGAAAAATTAATGAATTTTGTATAATGTTTTGATAACGCTTGATAACGTCTGACACATTTGTCGACGATCTATTTTTTGGGATTCGATAGGTACCGATTCGATGATGAAAACCCTGTGTAGATTAGGTATATTAAGCTTTTACAACATTCCTCCATACCCTAAATGCCTGAGGTTTATAGTAGATAGTTATGTATCAGGTGAACGAGTCACAAATCTAGACTCCGTGCTGCTGCTGAAAAATACCTAATGAAAACAATTAATAAAAATTTGCGTGACCCGGGAATCGGGAAATTCGCAGTAGACGCGCTAGCACTTTATACAATTACGAGACAATCTGTCAGTGTAGATAAGAGTCATTAATGTAAAAAACTCTAAGATATTGCAGGTAAAACGAAAACCCTGTCACGTCATATGCCGATTTTACGCCCGCTCGCGATCCCGCCGCGTCACCTGCTCATTAATAGGGGCTCTGTTTGAATCCGACATTGAAAACTAGTCGGGCAATCCGGAATATTGACATGTGACGTAATAAATATTTGAGGCTTCTACATAAAGTAATTATTAAAAAACCGGCCAAGTGCGCGTCGTTTTTTAGTATTTTTTGTTATAGCGGCATCAAAAATACATCATTTGTGAAAATTTCAAATGTCTAACTATCACATTTCATGAAATACAGACGGACAGACAGACGGACGGACAGACGGACAGCGGAGTCTTAGTAATAGGGTCCGGTTTTACCTTTTGGGTACGGAATCCTAAAAAGTGGTGGTTACCTAGCAACACTAGGTTAGAGTAAAGTATGTGCTTTAGATTGTGCACATCCTGACATTCTAATTCGTAGTATTGAACGGAAACGTGCTTTTTATACACATCCGTTCTCAGTGTTACAATTGCGTCGAATAACTTAGTACCTACGTTTACTTTGGAAGTTATTTGAAGAATGATCTATCAAGGTTGTCACAAGAAACAAGTCCTTTGTTAACCGACTAAAAAAAATCTTTATGACTTCCAGAAAAAAACTTAGTTCATATTACAATAATGACTTAGGCTATAATAAGTTTTTAAGTAGTTTAATTGATTCTGTACTGTACTGATTTTAAGCTGCTGTATCGAACTAGGCAAAGCCTGTACTTCGACTATCAGTGCCCACTGCCCAACCCCCAGTTATTAAGAAGGCTCTCAATATGAGACGGTAAGATTTTTTGTATAATATAGAGTTTTGCGAATGGAAATCCGATGTTGATTATATTTTCTTCATTTATTATTCTGAGGGATAAAAAAAAAAAAATTAGTGAAGCTCTGATAAGACCTTCGGAGATAGACCAGGTACCTACCTACTATTGAAGTAGAATGTTCGATTTTGTCTAAATGTGGATTATAGACATTATTAGTTATGAATGTGTGTGTTAGTAATACAAATTCATAAACTTTGTCTCTGTAGGTACACGTCAACTAATCACTAAGTACCAATCAATTAATTTGTAATTACGCATTATTGGCCGGGACACTATCTTAGTAACATAATTATCACCAATTATCCTGTTTTTTTGTATGAAGATAGTCTGTTATAAATGAATTCATTATCTTTTAGATTCAGTTTTTGTTTCATACACAGAATTTCTTGAAGGGTAGAAAACTGCTTCGTTAGCTGAGGTTGGAAAACGAGTAAAATATTTTGTAGTCGAATCAATTTTTTTTATTGTAGTAACAAAGTTCCTGGTTAATCATCGGTTATTTGAGTTCTATTTATACGGGGGTTACTTTTTAGTATTTTGCGATGCAACAATTAATTATCAGCTTGTTATTAACGTGTCCACTAAATATACCCATACAATTAAATATGTTTAAAATCAATTATCTTTTAGTGAGGAAATCTTAATTATTGTCATTTCTATGCTATCCGAAATATTACTTTTAAAATAACTCTTATAACTTCAGATGGGTTTACTAAAAAAGGAATGGATTTTCACAACACTAAATTACCTACATACATACATAAAATTAAAAACGATAACACCTAAAAATGAGTAGTAATAAATATAGGTATATACTCATAATAAGGTTTTAAATAAAGCATTCGTCAATACCTGAGTCCCGTACAAAAGAAAGATCCATGTGAAATAATAAACTAAGTTTGTTACTAAATGAAGTTCGGGCATAATTTCCATAAATCACTTTTTTGGCGCCCGTAGAACATATTTATTAGATCACTAATGAGCTATAGCACTGTCACAGATAAAATTACGACACTTGAATAACCAATGTCCGTTTTAATTTGTAGGTAGGTACTATGCAAGACTCTCCGCGAAAGTGTTTGGAAACTGAATAGCATCAAACATTCCGGCACGAGGAAAATCCAAAACAGCTTTGTTGATTGTCTTCGGCACTGTATGTATTTTGATTCGTGGCGACAGCCGTACTAATTATTGTGCTAAACAACCAACTGTTTACAAATTATCTGTAGCCACGATCAATTGATAACTGTGGATTAATCACATTATATTACACACCTATCTCTAAATTGGGCTGTGATTTGTTCATGTTAAAAATACGGTGGTATTGTTTTTGCTTTAAGTATTAAATAAGTATCTAAATGTTATTTCAGTATTATATAGAAGATCAATAATATATTAAATAAACAAATTACATTCATACAGTAGGTACATAACAGATGTTTAATAAAATGCAACTTAAGTATCGTGATTTAAGCGAATTTGCGTCAATATCTAATCTCAGTTTTTAATGTTATCTATAATCATGCAGACAACGTTTTTACTGCAAAGATAGACAACTTATCAACCAAATAAAAAAAAATGGAAATAAAACCTACCACTGCAGAAAAAAACTACACCAGCTCTACGAAGCTCCAAAGTATCTACACATTACCAAATGTCACGGTTATCGATTCTCAAAAGTTAGAGTAGTGTCATTAATAAATTAAAGTTTGTTTGGAGGCATGATGTATGACGTAGGTTGGTACAAATTCTTACATCACAGGAGTTAAATTATCAGTAAAAAATATAATGACCTTGCTGAGGCGAGGTCAATGCCTTGACTTCTTGGTTTTTGGATGATAAACTGTACGTGCCATTATTCATCATAATTATGATAACAAAAAACGTGGACGAGTCACACTAAAAGATCTCGAGGTACACATTTCAATCTTTTATTTTTCAGTTGGTAGCTATAGGGATTTTATTTCCACGTGCTTCTTTGGTGATGATGGTCTCAACTGTGCCTAATAAATTTAAATTGTAAAATGTAGACATAATATCTGTTTAAAAAACATCGTTTGGCTGTAAAATTATAGATAACAACCTTCTGTTACCTTCAGTAAACTAAAAGTGTGTGAATACTAGGATACTTTTCTACATACCTATATCGTAATATGAATACCAAAATAGCACTGCCTACGTACTCCTGTAGAAAACAGATGTGAACATATTATTATGTATGATACTACAAATTCTAGTAGTGGTTCAAGAGCCTTCTCTCTACTCTCTAAGGCCCTCCGCGCACTAGGGAGCCTAGCTGCCCCCACATCTCTTGACGAAATGGTAACAGCTGGCCGTCAACTGGCTGCTATAACTGGCCGCTCGAATATTTCGGTCTCCGCAGCCTGCCTGGCGCAGCCAGCCATCATCAGGCGCAGATCGAATGTTATTCACTACCTTCTTCTTAAGTGGCTTCAAAATTTGGAGTTGAATGATGTCATTCACATTACCAATAGAGTCACGTGGTACCAGGCAGCTAGTAGGCATGGATCTTTGCTAGAGAACAAACGTACTACAATCAACCACAGTGCACATTCAGCTAATTTAAACGATAATATGATCTGAATTTTGTAGATTTTAAACCTACCAACACCATTTACTTTAAAACGGAGTAATTACCTAATTGGACGATTTGACATTTAGTTTACAAAGATCGCGCGCATTGTTGAAACGTTTTACACGCCGCGCATTTAATTCGATCCGATTATGCCGTCCAGCGTAATGCCAATGTGCAAAACTGCAGTCGGAATTATACAAAAACATGTTAGGATTTCATTTCATTTGTACACATGGACACACACAGTACACGTAAAGGAAAAATGGCTGAACGTGAATCCTGTGGATTGGCTCCTATATGCTCCAAATGCATTTTATTAAATTGGATGCTTGCTCACTATGACTTATATCCCCAGACTGACCTTAAAACATCCCCTAGATGGTGTTCGTGTTCAAGTGCGGTCATCGCTTATTTCTAAACAATTATCAAAACCACATTATTCATCAAATGTACTTTACGCGCTAGATCCGAAAAGTATGGCTGGATCTATCAATACATACATTTTGCGATTTATGTTTCAAAACGCAATAACGCGCAGGTTACCTCGAGGAATTTTAAGTTGAATCAACAACAGCGGATTGCTTTGCATAATTTATCGATTTTGTAGAACTAAGTATGTTTAGGTGTACCTACGTACACAACTAGGTACGTAGAACTATTTATATTACAACTAGATCGGAAATCCGATAATATTCATTCTTATTTTCATTATAATGAAACCGTAGATACCTACTAGAAAAACGTCGATGTTTTTGACGCAATATTAGTTAACCATCAGCAACTTGAAGATACTTTGTTATAAAGTTACTATGTTTCAAGATCGCTATTGTCAGATAGCTTAGAAAATAGAAGAACTATGATGGGAATAGACGCCTACCTTATCTATTTAAAGATAAAATGCAAAACAGAGACACGTGTTAGAGAGAACCCTTGACCCTACTTACCATACTGGAAAACACTATCTCAATTTCCTTTAGTAATTAGCTTTGAACATCGTTGCCTAAGCATTAACTGATTGGATTGATTGCTCATTAGAGTAAAATTATCTTTACGTGAAACTCATACATGAACTCCGTAAAAGTACAATATATTTGGGTGAGTCATAGAAATAGTGTATTCTTATGGAATTTACAAAGCCCTTGTAAAATTCCATAATTATACATTTGTAAGGATTCAAATTGTTTAAATGATATTATCTATGTACCTAGTGTTTTGTTTCGGTAATAGTGTTAAAAATGCTACTAATATATAATTATTATTGTCCAGTAATAATGTAGGTATGAAGTAAACAACATTAAAATGTATATGTGAATGTAGTAGGTAAGGATGAGGTAATGTCCATATTATGCACTGATAACGTTATTTAATGATATTTATTATTTACTTTTCAGTAATTATTCTTTGAGTATATTTCAAATACGATAGGTAATTACCGGTTTTGAAATGTTATCGATTATTGCAATATAAACAAAATATTTATAAAAACTGTTTTCAATCTGAGATAGTTCGAGTCTGTTCATATTTATTATTGTAACGCATTGTAAATCTATCTTCGTAGATCACTGATCAATTTTCTACTAAATCTGGGTAAAATACATAATTCCCCTTTTCATTTAATAATTGTCTAGCAATCTTTTACCTTAACACATTCGTAGTCGACGTAGGCCGTAGGCTCGTAGCAAGGAGTAAAATGGAGACTATTAACCTACTGACATAGTTAAAAAATTTAAAATTTAATTATTTTATAACTTTACTGTGCAAACTAATATAATAAATTATAGTTAGCTATCTATAGATTTTCGTACGTCGCATCTTACGTAAATCCTTCAGCTATTAATGCTCATAGGACTAGTTAGAAAAACAACCGACTTTAACTAATTAAAAACTAACAGTTACACATTAGATGTTATGTGCAATATTATCTAATTATGTATCCCGATTATATATTCTTTATTATTACAATTAATCGTTATTATTATATCGACAAGGCTGTGAATATTGATACAATGTTGCACCGAGACTTCGAGCGCGGGACCTAAATTGTTCCTAATTATTCTTGCGTGTTGTCCAACAGGCCGTAAGAAAGTTTTGTAGCCGATCAAAAATAAAAGCAAAAGAATGCTCACTAACTGCTCGACGTCACAATCAAGATATTATGCATAATACATTCACAACGTTAACCAAATCATAATTATGTACAAAAATAACATAGTACATAAGAGAACATACGATTAGAGTCCCCGTCACAAGCCTAGAGAAATAAGCAGTTGACGACACTGATGTAATATAATATTATTATTTTAGTATAACATAACAGTTTTTGCAACAACAACATTTTAAGTGATAAGTAAAAGCAATATTACATAATATGAATAGGTATTTAGAGTGATGATTATGTGAAAACAAGTGATTATTTACTTGAAAATAAAATTGTGGATGAATATTTGCATCATCATCATCATCGGCCGGAAGACGTCCACTGCTGGACAGAGAATTTTCCATAATTATCTACTTCAGGTCTAAATCCTAAAAATGTCGCGCTGATAGCATTGAGAAAAAAACAGTGCAACGTGGATTATTGTCTACGGTACAAAAAAAATATGGCACTTTATTAAATGGTGGTTGGTGGTACCAAGAAATACTTTGCGATTGCAATTGTTTGTAGATAGACCTACTTATAATTGGATCTTGATTTTGTTAAATGAACGGTTACTGCAAACTGGTAACCAGCAACTGTTTGCTTGTTTAAGAAAAAAGGTACGAGAGCCTTCGAAAGGAAACGTTGAATCTTTTTTTAAGGTGACACTTCCTCAACTCAACTGCATCTAAGATTGCAACTATCCTACAATCTATAAATGATTGACGTCCTTAAATTTCAGAATACTTTGTCGACCCACTTTAAAACGCAGAAAGCTATTGCCTATGACAGACCTCGTTATAGACTTGTAGAAAAAACACCTGAAGTAGAGTTGCCGAATTGCTTCTTTTAGGTGTTTCACCAATTGAACCTAACTAAAGAACGCCGATATTATGCAAATAGTAATACTAACACAAATTTTAAATTTAATAATCCTAGATCGCTCTTGTCTTCTATGGCTCTTCTATAATTTGACCTTGACGATTTGAGCTTAAAGACAACAATAATGTACCTATTTATTAACAATTATTTTAACGTACTACTAACTATATATCTAATGAGCTACGTATATTTTTAACTTAGTATAATTACGTGTAAGTTTTTCTTTTTTTTTACAATTTTTTCTTTTACGTGTCTGACGGTTGAAGTATTTCATGCGGCCTACCCAAATGTCCTTCAGATAGTACGAGCCGGGGCGTCTGTGAGGACAGGTCGACTCAAACTCGCCGAGGTTCTTTCCTAAAAATACCTCTTCTCAGCATAAAATTAGTGAATAAATAATCTTTCCTATGCTAGGTAACTAATATTGTGTACCTACAATACAATCAGTATATTCATATATACTGATATATCAGGGCTCGTAGTTATGCGGCTACCCCGCAGATCAGTCGATCTGCGAGGTTAAGCCGTGCTCGCCGCGGTCAGTCTTGTGATGGGTGACCGTTTTCACATGTCGAGACCCCACCGTGCTTCGGAAGGCACGTTAAGCGGTTGGTCCTGCGCCTGATCTCTCTCCGGTCGTGTCGGTCTACCGTCCCATCGGATTATGAGAGTGAGGGAATAGGGAGTGCACCTGTGTCTGCGCGCATACTTGTGCACTATAATATCTCCTGCGCAGATGGCTAGTCTCAGCTGAGACAGGCCGCCGTGTCCGAAAATCGGTCAGGAGGACATTATATTCATTGCAATTTCCGTAATTAGATGTAGGCACCATTTCAACAAACAACGTGGCATAAACAAATATCACAATAATAAAAATTGCTTAAACATATAAAGTAGGTATAAAAAAAAAACTAGAAATTTAAATGATAAAAAAACCGCATGCAAATCGGTTCACCCGTTTTAGAGCTACGGTGCCACAGACAGACACACAGACAGACAGACAGACACACATAGCGGTCAAACTTATAACACCCCTCTTTTTCCGTCGGGGGTTAAAAACAATAAATAACAGCACAATATAACAATATCGTTTATTTAACTAGCAACTTAAAGACACGCACATAGGGAAAACCCGTAACATGGGATAGGTACCTACTTAAATCTTGGAAAAATCAAGATAATTTCAATTTATTCATTTGGGAAACACATGTTAAAAAAAGTCTTATGTGGTATGTCGAACGGGGCACTAATTCGGATGCAAAAATATATAATTTAGGTATAGGTACTTATTATATTAATGCTAGGATTTAGCGTAAATAAAAATATCTTGTTTGAGCGTTCTTCGAGCTTTGCATGCAACGTGGACAGCTACAAACCGACCGCCTCTGCGGCTCTGAGGTAATATTATTATTAATCTAATAAAATCAGACCTCTCCCACGATCCAAAACTCTTCAAGGAAGGTACTAAGATAACATAATTATGAAACCAGTTTATACTTAATCTTTATTAATAGCAAATAAAGTTTGCGTCAGAATCAAAATATTATTATTATGATACTTAGGTTTTTGTTCAAAAGTTTAAAGTTTATCATTATCTGCTAGCGTTTATCTATAAACCATTTTTTACTGGCATAGCTTTATAGTTTAGAGGAGTGTTCTCATTTTCTTCCCGAAAGTGTCAATGAAGGTGACTGGAATAATAAATTAATAACCATAAATAGTGTATATGGAAATACATTTATAAATGTTTTGGACCAAGTGATTAATAGGGCATTGTAATAAATGCCCGCGCACTTTAATAAATGCCCAATATGAAAGGGCAGTGTGATAATAACTATTGAAATAATCAAATTGTCCGGGCATTTTTAAAATATTCATCACATATAATAGGCAGAGTAATTAAAACCAGGTTTTATTACTGTCATCAACTCATGTCGACTAATTTTGATTTATCCATTGCGAACTAATTACCCAATCACACAATAACGATTGTCTTTCACTATAAATTGACACAGAATCATAAAAATGTAACCTTCCACGTCCATCTGTGTTTATGCAATAAACAAAAACTATTACACTTGCTGCGTGATCTGGCTGATTCTTCAGCACACATCGGTCTCCGGATGTACTTGGACCAAACCTAGATAATGTCAACCAACATGTCATTCTGGAACCAATTGCGCTTGACGGAGTAACTCTCGAAGTGGTTCACGGGAACATTTACCTCGGACAATTATTACATGTGGGCAAGAACAACTTCAAGAAAGTAATGCGAAGAATACAGCTAGGTTGGGAAGCATTTAGGAAACTTTGTCGAGTCTTCTCGTCACCAATACCACAAAGCCTGAAGACGAAAGTCTTCAACTAGTGCATCCTACCCATTAAGAAATGCGAAGTGACACTGACGGTGCGACTGATCTACCAGTTTATGGTCGCTCAGCGAGATATAGAAAGAGCTATTTTGTGTAGTTTCTCAGAAAGATCGGATCAGAAATGAAGTTATCCGACAGAGAACCAAAGTTATGAACATAGCACACAGAATAAGCAAGCTGAAGTGGCACTTGGACAGGTCACATCTGTCGCAGAACCGACAACCGTTGGGGAAAACGTGTTCTGTAGTGGAGACCCGGACTCGGTAAACGTAGTGTAGGACATCCTCCAGCTAGGTGGGGCAAAGATATGCGCAAAATGGCCGGCAGCGGTTGAAAGCGGAAGGCCAAATATCGAGCTCAGTGGCATGCCATAGGAGAGGCTTAGTTCCAGCAGAGAGAAGATATCCAGAGAGAAATAGGCTGAGAATGATGATGATAAAACGAAAACAAGAGAGCCGGTTGACGCTTGCTCGTGACCGTCGCGGACTTTAATTGGTCGATTGGTCAGCGCGCAAAGTAATATACACATGGTACTATCAGATTGCCCGAAAACCATATGGCAATGTTCATAATGTCTAAGCAATGTGATAAATAAGGAAGTTCGAATTATAATTATGACTTCGCCCTAAGTAGCTTGTCATATTCATAATGCCCGGGCATTAAGAAAAGTGACCCAATTTATTACTTGTCCATAACATAAATACTGCATCTTCATTCTCTTATCTTTTATGTTACCCAACACAGTACCTAATTAACAACACTTAGGGAAGAAAGAATAAAGTCGTTTTAATAGTACATATTTTACAACAAGTAAATTTTATGTTTAGTATTATTTCTCCTGTCTAAGTAACGAGTTGATGAAGAACTAGGTAAAATAACACTTTAGAATTTATAGTAGGTACTTAAGTATGAGTAGAATAAGTAGATTACTGTATTAGGTAAAATACTACAAAAACTAAATGCAAAAGATTGCCTTGTATATAAGTATTACTTAACTAAAAAAAATATTAACTAATTATAAAAAAATACGTAGGTACTTAATTGACAACAAAAACAACAAACTTGTATCCTTTTTTATGTATTATTTAAAGTATCTGTACATGTGATCAATTGCCTAATGTCGATATAATATAAGTAACTACTGTTAAAATTTTCTGACATTTACGAATTATTTTTCTGTAATAAATAGCACCTTTTTATGAGAATATCATTATGATACCTAATACCTATCTATCAACTAATAAATAAGTATTTAAAATATTGTAAATACGAGTACCTACTAACTGCTGAATGTTTTTGATAGAAATTTATCTGTAAATATCAACCATGTGGAAGGCTTAAGTACGTGGGAACTGGGGACACAGGTCCAACACGCAGGGGCCCGTTGAGAACGTTATAAATCTTAAAGGGAATGGGACAACAGTTAGGGATAATACACAGCTGCCCTACAAAAGAACAATCATATCAGTCCCCAGAAGGAGCAGGACTATTGTGAAATATGGATACAAATTAAATAAAATGATTTGGTCTATTGTGTTGGGATTTTTCATATTATTTTTTGGGATGTTTCGTGCGCTCGTTATTATTTCAAGAAAAACAGCGTCTGCCTTTTAACATAAAATATTGCCTATTAGCAGACGGTGGCTCGCCACTCACTAGATGGGCCCCCAAAACGGTCACCACTATAGGTGACAGGGAGCAACACCGGTGTGAGTGGCTAGGGGTGTAGAGCGGTGCGGCCCCGGTTTTACCCTCGCGCGTTTCGAAGACTGATCGGGTTTCCCCGTTATTACGCCATTAGACACTTCCATCCCCGAGTATATAGCTCTGGGGACCCGTCTCTGACCGGCCAACTAAGGCAAGAAAGAGCTGAGAGTCCTGCAGGTGCCCTTCGGTTTCCAATCCAGCTATCCATACCGGGCTTATCGGAGAGTCCGGGGATGAGTCCCGGACCGACTCTTTGGGGTATTCAGGCACGTTGTGTTGCCACTCGCAATCAGCTCCCCACAAGCTGCCCTGTGGTTTGTGTGCTTTTAGTATAAGTCCTTGTGATATATGTTTTGTTTCTATCACAAGGGTTGAGAATTTTTTTTTTATTTGAGAAAGCTATATTATAATGCACTCCGGTGTTAAATTAGGCTTATGATGAGGTAACGGTGTACCCAGAGGCCGGTTTTGTTCTGAATTTTCTTCCCTTCGGCACTCTTTAGAAACCTACAACGTAAATAAGTACCTACTATACCCAAGGACAGTTCTTAATCCTTCTCTACACGAGAAGAGGCCTTTGCCCTGCAGTGGGACAGTTATAGGCTGTTATTATTTTTTATACCCAAGGACAGTCATCTTGTAAACAAGTGTATAAAAGTGTAACTTGAAGGCAATTACGCATGAAGTAGGTACCTAGCGGGATTTTCTCTGTATAAGGACAAACGCCCTAATGCCTGTTCAGAGGTGTGCATGGATAATTAACTTTTGTAAATATAAACCCCAGGTTTTTGTGGGTTACATCAATTGTACCTAAATACAAAGTTTTATATCAAACTAGCTTTTGCCCGGGACTTCGTCTCCGCGGATTTTGATTAAAAAACCTGTACGTAAGCAGATTTACTTAATTGAATCTGATTTTATCAACAAATTTATAGATTTTTTTCCCGCGGATCCCTACTATATTTTCAAAATTAAAAGTAGCCTTAGATACTCCTAATAACATCTATCTATCCTATTTGCCAGTGAAAGTCCCGTCAAAATCCGTCCAGCCGTCGCTCGTGGAGAAGCTATATCCCGCGGATTTCCCGCGTTTTTCTGAGTTTCCCGCAGAACCCTAAATATTTTTTAAATTCAAAGTAGCCTTTATTAAACTTTATAACATTAGCTATCTGCCAGTGAAAGTCCCGTCAAAATCCGTTAAGCCGACGCGGAGTAGCTGTAACCCAAGAATTTCCCACCTTTTTGGTCGTTTTCCCGCAGAACCCTTAACATTTTCGAAATTCAAAGTAGCCTTTATTAGACCCCGAACCATCAGCTATCTGCCAGTTAAAGTTCCGTCCAAATCGGTCCAGCCGTTTCGGAGATTACCGAACAAATAGACGCACAATTTTTTGCAATTGAATTTTTGTTGTGTGTCGTGTATATTAACGTGGGCATTGAGTAAAAAAATTTTTTTTTAGGGCATTATAAAGCCTAGGTTCATTTTTAATTAATTTACAAAAACAAGTTGCAAACATTATTATTTTGATAAGTGATAACAAAACTAAGAAATACAAAAGCGAACATAATGATATGATAAAATATCCCGAGCTCTTAGACAAGCGTTCGGGACACAAACAGTAAGTGCAGTTAGTGTTTAAGTAAACATGAATCAACATACTTGCTCTCAGTTGACGACGAGATTTGTTCTAGTAAACTACCCTGGCGAAATATAAGCAATAAGTACAAAAATAGGTATTTTTAAAGTGGTGAATCGTTTTGATATTCGTAGTGAGAAAGCCAGATATAATTTTAATTGAACTAAGGTAAGAATTTTATTTCTAGTAAACGTAGGACAACCTAATTTTGGCATCCCTATTTTAAGTTCATGCATAATAAGTAGGTACGTTTTTTATGATACCGTTATACCTTTTTTATATGTTGCAAAAGTGAATTTTGAATTTATTAACTACCTTCTTATTAACGGTACACGAATATTTTAGGGGTTAAGTGCAATGAAGGTGCAATTATTAAAACCATTTTAAAGAAGTGATAGATTAAGATACTTGTAACATTACCTTGCTATATCAGATACCTAACTATACTTAATAAAGTTTCCAATCTAAGTTCTAGGTGGCAACTAGCAATGTATTAATGGACTCATTTGCACCAGAATATAACCATAAGTTATTGATTTGTAATATTAAAAGAGGTCAAAATTAGGATAACATTTTTATAAATCTTACTTGAAACATAAAATCACAAATAATATAATTTGAAAATGAAAATAACTTTGATGCAAGTTATACTTATTATAAAATAAAAATGTTTTGTGCCTTGCGTTATTAAATAAAAGTCGTAGAAAAAGTTGGCTGTAGCCAGACATATAATTATGGCTTTGGGCGTTTGAACCTTTTTACACAATGTTAATATTTCACCAAAGAGTACAAAACATTTGGTCGTCTTTTTAATTTGTCAGTCACAAACCTTCAAAACCTTGTGACAACAACACAGTTTAGTGAAGTATAATTTAAATAAATATGAAATATTAAGAATTTGTAAAATATTAAGCTTTAACTAAAAAATAGATGTTTATTATAGTACCTAGTCGCAATAAGCGTAAATTCAAAACTTACCGCGTCAACATTTCAGATTGTACAAAATCAAAACAATATATTTCAACCAATGATAGCGTTCAGCACCATCCGCTGCGAGTATTCTGATTGGTGAATAAGAATTGCTCTGTGGCGCCTCACCGACCTTATAAATATCGGCGCGATCTCAAACCAGACCTCTTTTCCACAGTGTTAATTCAAGGGGACTCTTTCGGGTTATTTTTGTGAGCTAACTCTAAATTCAGAATGCCGGAGACCTCAAAAATGAATGGATATGCAAAAACAAATGGACACAGTTATGATATGGAAGATGGATCATTTTTTTTGTTCACATCAGAATCCGTCGGCGAGGGCCACCCAGGTTAGTTTCCTTTAATACAGCTAATGCAGAGAATTGTTCGGCGAAAAATGGCCGCCTTAGCATGTGCGTAGATAATGTATTAATAGGATTCTTTTTGTTTACACTATTATCTGTACTAGTCGTTGAAAATCATTACTTGTTCGACATTATTACACACAGACTAGCATGCTTTATTCAATGACAATGTTTTGTTACATCATGGTTCTCGCAGCTAATATCATAATTTACATTTGTCAAAATAATCGCAACACGTGGTCTGAATCAAACAACGTTAGATAAATGCACTAGAGCTAGTTGTACATAATAAACTTATTTCTTATATTTAATAACAATGTTTTATTTCAGACAAAATGTGCGATCAAATAAGCGATGCTATCTTAGACGCACATTTGAGACAAGACCCTGACGCAAAAGTAGCATGCGGTGAGTGTGGTCATATATCTTGAGATAATAATGTATCGTTCCTGTAATGTGATACATTTTGCTAACGTTAATACTTTATCTTCAGAAACTGTGACAAAAACCGGGATGGTGTTATTGTGCGGTGAAATCACATCCAAAGCCAATGTTGACTATCAGAAAGTTGTCAGAGAGACAGTAAAGCACATTGGCTACGACGATTCTTCCAAAGGTATGTAAAATACTACATTATATCCTTGAATTACCAGATATACAGATGCAGTGTTTTGGCTTTATGCCAGCAAAATATAGACAAAATCTAATTTGACTTCCCTCATAGTAATAGATGAATATTATTCCGTGCACACTAGGTTTTGATTGGCGAACACTAAATTTATTAGTGGCAATTGAAGAACAAAGTCCAAACATAGCCAATGGAGTTTATCAAGAAAGAGAGGAATTAGATATTGGGGCAGGAGATCAGGTACAAATTGTATAAGAATTCGCTGCACGGAGAAACTGTTGGGTCTCTTGGCTTTAGGACTAAATTGGGTGTACATTCTGCATGATCTACAAAATGAAAAATGACCATACCTATGGGTTTCCATTTCACTACAGTCATATGTAATTGTATTCGAACAGCATACAAGTATCAGATTTCAATTATGTTGCATGTAGTATTCTAAACTTTTTAAATCATGATGCTGTCCGATTGCATTAAAACCTGTAAACATTAATTATCATGAAGATTCTATTTAATCATAGATATAAGTTTGCCACTCATTGGTACTAAAATAAGCATGTTGGGATCAGGGTTTGATTACAAGACATGCTGCGTGATGCTTGCCTTGGACCAGCAGTCTCCAAACATAGCTGCTGGAGTGCATGAGAACAGAAATGATGATGAAGTTGGGGCTGGCGATCAGGTATGTTTTAACTATCATGCTAAGTTTACTATGTACTGCAAACAATGGGAATATCATTAGTTTATCATAGTTATTAATTGCTGAGCTATATCTTTTTTTATTATCTACTCAAAATTGACTCAAACCTAGTTTAGTACATAATTATTCAAAACTGAAGTGAAATTAGTAAATACATGTGTAAACAACTAGAATCAAAGGGTACCACAAAGACCATTTTCATGTCAGTTCAAAACTAACATTATTTATTTGATCACTTGATTGGTCATATTATATTCAGGAAATATTCAATGATTTCTTACATTTGAATGAGCATGATTCACCTAATGTTTTCCCCTACTTGGGAAATTTCTGTGTGCAATATGTATTGCTTCTTGTGAAAATTCTTATTGGGATACTTAATATATGTCTTTCTATTTTTTTTCTGTACCTTTACCATTTACTTATACGGTTGTTTCACAAAAAAATTAAGATATAGTTAATAAAAACTCATACTGTTTTAGGGCTTGATGTTTGGCTATGCCACAGATGAAACTGAAGAATGCATGCCATTGACAGTGGTACTTGCACACAGATTAAACCAGAAAATAGCTGAGCTGAGGCGAAATGGCGAGTTTTGGTGGGCTCGCCCAGATTCTAAGACCCAGGTAATTATTAATTTATGCAACCAAAACTGTTCTTTAACATTGGCAAAGTACTAATCTGCACCATAAAGGTTTACATTTTAAATAAACATGATATGGCATTGACATTTGCAATAAAATTAAACTGTATGTATTAATTTTATTACTGTAATATAAATATTTGTTTTAAAGTCTGAATAAGTCATCCTGATAGCATTATCTGACCTCTGGCACTATTTGCCATGCTAACTTATGTCAAAGGTTAAATGTTATTTAATCAAGATTTTCAGCTCATGTTTTATCTTCATGAAATAATAAAACAATAATCAACTAGTTCATGTTTAGGTAGGTATAGTACATTAAAATTAATTATTTTTGAGCATTGCTAAAGTTTAAATGTTTTTTTTTAAATTAATATTAGGCTTTTGTATCTAGTAGTGGCAAAGCGGGGCTTACGTTCAATGTGCATGTGGGTGTACTATACGCCTTCGCCTACCCCTTCAGGGAACACAGGCATGTTAGTATGTTGTTATATAGGAGCGCATTGTGAGTAGACCTTTGGGTCATTTAAATAGTCAGGGCTAACAATCAGTTGCAACAATACACTGTCTTGCCCTTTAACCCTAATTCTGCTTGTTACTAAGTCGCATTGATTGATGCATATTGGTCTTGATGCTAAAAATATTATAGTTGCCCCCACAGTGCACTTGTACATGGGTTATACTTAACATTTTAAAAAATTCTGGTAATTCTGGTAAAACATTTTCTTATGATAGTTATTTATTTTATATGAGGCCCAATCAGTGTTTTCTTGTTAAATGAATACGATATTATGTCGTGTTCAAATTTAATTCCTATCACACACCAAAAACAAATGTTAATTAGGACATTGGTCCAGTTACCAACGCGATTTAGGTCAAAAGCTTTGAGGTAACAATTTCAAACGTCGATAGTTTCGTGTCTTACAGAGTCTATTGGTATTTATCTAAAGAAATTCTAACTACTAAAAGCATATATTTATATTGTCATCAACAAGATAGAACCACCACGAATGTTCGTTTATCATTTTGGTACAACGATACATGCAATACCGATTTCAATGTTGTTCCTGTTCTCAAAGATCGCATGACGTAATCAATGTCTAATATATCAATTGTTGTTTAATAACCGAGTGATAAAACTGACACCAGTGTCAAGCGACATTTGAGATCGGTCATTTTGATACTTGCTAGTACCACACTGGATAGCTTCATACATACTATGAAGATCCACTCAATATTGTAATTTTTGATACAGTAATTTATTTTAGGATAAATTATTATGCTCCTATTGTTAAGTTTTCAACAATGCCTAATTAATAAACAATTGATACATCTTCATTGATTGATTATTATAATTTGTGCAAATGTACTGATTCAGTATAATTATAATCTAGTTTTTGCCCATTTATCTGAATCATACAGTTAATGGCTTTGTGTTTATTTTTCATACTAAAAACATTCAGACTTACACAAAAATTCATATTATGTTGTAAAAGAGTATGTATTCCTAAAAAACAAAGCGGAACGATGTTTTTTATTTTGTGGGTTGTTTTCTCTCGGAAATATAATGCAGGATGCTGAAGATCCTCAGAGCATAATACACTTGCAACTCGTTAAAAATAATTCGAATTCCAGACATTACAAATGGCACAGTTTCCTTAAGTACATGAATGATTGGTTTTAGGTGACATGTGAATACGTTTTCGCCGGTGGAGCGACCGTGCCACAAAGAGTTCATACACTTGTCGTCTCTCTGCAACATTCAGAAAAGGTAAAACATTACTTTTATGTTTAACTTTTGTTATGTACTATGTAAAAAGAACACTTCCTAATATATCATATCATAATCAAAAGTCACGCAACGCAGCAAAATCAATTATTCCAATTGTCGCGTTCATACCGCAGAAATTTTTATTAAATATTTATTCATATGTTTTATCAAGTGTGAATAATTTCCTTAGCACACGAGTAATTTTCTTGATAAAACTTCGCACGTCTGAAACATAGCATCACTAATGTATTCATTTCACGGAGATAAGTTTTTAGGTTACGTTGTTAGTTTAATTACGTCATGTTTTTCGAATAATAAGGAATGTGTTGTAATCTGTTGTACCATGACCTATGAGGACTTATAAATAAACTATTTAAATTTGTAGATCTCTCTGGAGACCTTGCGTGAAGAGATCAAGGAGAAGGTTATCAAGGAAGTTATTCCAGCCCACTATTTAGATGAGAAGACAGTGATTCACATCAACCCTTGTGGGCTCTTCATTATTGGAGGACCACAGGTAAGAACAATTATTTGTAGTTAAATATTTTATTACATAGGTACTAGCTTATGCCGGCAACTTGGTCCCCGTGGATTTCGATTTAATATCCTGTACGTAGCAGCAGTAAGCAGATTACCTATTTGACGGCCTGATTGGCGCAGTGGCTAAGCGATTGGACTGCTGTGCCAAGGGTTGCGGGTTCGATCCCCGAACGGGGCAAAAATTTGTGCGATCTGCAGATGTTTGTCCCGAGTCTAGGTGTTAGTGTATGTGCTATTTCATGTTTGTGAAACGCACCTACGATACAGGAGAAAATCCTAGTGTGGGGCGACGTTTTAAAAAAAAAACTGATTTCTCATCTGGTTAACCATTTTATGGTTTTTTATTTTTCTCGCGGACCCTTAATATTTTCAAAATTAATAAATGTAGCATAAGTTGCTCCTTATAATATCAGCTATCTGCCTATGAAAGTTCCGTCAAAATACGTCAAGCCGTCGCGGTGAAGATTTAACTCATAAATTTTCCGCGTTTCTTAATCCCGCGGAACCCTAAATATTTTTAAAATTCAAAGTAGCCTATATATTACCTTGTACCATCACATCAGCTATCTGCAGGTGAAAATCCCGTTAAAATCGGTCCAGCCGTTTCGGAGATAAGCTGAAACAACCAGACAGCCAAAAAAAAAAAATTGCGTTTTTGCTATGCACAGAGTAAAACGTTGTTTTTTTTTATGTTACAAACTCAATTTTATTTACATGAATTGTTTATAATAATAATAAGCATGAGTTGACCTCGCAGTGTATCATTGCTATAGCAATTACATCAAGCTATTTAGATCCTTATAGCTAAATTATTAAGGAAGTCAATATACAGGTCAATCTGGTTGATATAAATGTGTGCATAATTTACATTATCATGCCTTTGTTCACTGAAAAAATAAGTTTTCATCATAAATATATTTGTACCCACTAACTACTAAAATGAAATGTGCACAATTCTCCCGGCTTCAGCCCCCTTACCATGAACTTTTAAAGCAGGACAGTTTACGTTGTGGAAGCGAGACGCCGCTACGTACAGTGTAATGCGGCGTCTCGCTTCCACAACGTAAACTGTAAATGTTTTGCTAATGAGCAATAACATGGCAGATGTCTGGATTTTGGTTTCATACCGTGTATTTAATAAGACCACTATTTGTGTGTTAGTCGGACGCGGGTCTGACTGGCCGCAAGATCATCGTGGACACGTACGGCGGCTGGGGCGCGCACGGCGGCGGCGCCTTCTCCGGCAAGGACTTCACCAAGGTGGACCGCTCCGCCGCCTACGCCGCGCGCTGGGTGGCCAAGTCTCTCGTCAAGGCCGGGCTCTGCCGCCGCTGCATGGTTCAGGTAAGCTAGATAGGAATACCACTTTTTTAAATGTAGTTGCCAAGAACTTGCCCATATGACGAAAACTTTTTTTTTCAAATACGTCCAATTTACATTAACACCTATGTATGTTACAATATTATAATTTATTGACTCTAAAGCATGTGTTAAATTTCTATGATCGGATGAACTCTGGGATCGAAAATTTGTCAATCATGGAGTAAAACGTGCCAAACGAAAGTACCATTTTAAACAACCACATACACAAAAATATAATATATATTATAGAATTTTCATAAAGATACTTATTATAATTATTTCTTACATCGTCGCGTAGTATAACAATATGCACATGAAATAATCATATAAAGACTATGTACATATATGTTGTACATTATTACAGCACGATTTATACACATGCGTCATGCGTACCGTATGCGCGGGCAATATCGTCACGATGACAGCGTGCCGTGGTCTCTCTATTAGCTTGGACTATAATATTATACGTCTTTTAATTTGATTCTGCATTTTCATGACTATCTTGAATTTTATTAGCTATTCGATTCGATCGAGATTTTATTTTTCTACTAAGAGAACTTTTAAGTTCCTTAATATCTTAAAATATAAATTGTAACTTTGTAATTTTTTTAAACTAATTTTATTATAGTTCCGTCACGAATATTTGTTTATTACAAAGGAGACTAGGTTGATCGAACAATTTATAATATACCTAATATGTTTAAATGTACCTATTATGTTATTTACAGGTTGCATATGCTATTGGCGTGGCCGAACCACTGTCTATCACCGTGTTCGACTATGGCACGTCACACAAGACACAACAGCAACTTCTTGCTATTGTAAAAAATAACTTTGATTTACGACCGGGCAAAATTGTCAAGTAAGTACATAATTTCTTACAAATATGATTATGTTTTTAATATTTTATACAAGTGGTGTGAAGTACACCTCTGCTTACTCGTAGACATTTTGCCAGTTAGTTAAGCGTCTTACTCTAGCCTATTGCCATTAACTGAGCACAAATCCTGATTTCTATTGTGAACTGCCTAATGGAAAAAGCCAATAACAGTTTTAGTTGTTTTGTTGAAATCATAAATATACCCTACTTATTTAATATTTGTTTCAGGGAATTAAACCTCAGAGCACCAATATACCAGAAAACCAGTACTTACGGTCACTTCGGACGAGAAGGCTTTCCATGGGAGAATCCCAAACCGTTGGCTGTA
This sequence comes from Abrostola tripartita, assembly GCA_905340225.1. NCBI lineage: Eukaryota > Metazoa > Arthropoda > Insecta > Lepidoptera > Noctuidae > Abrostola > Abrostola tripartita. The sequence continues at coordinate 8,933,408 of HG996494.1, forward strand.
GAATGACTTCAAACTTAAGCACTTAGACCATTGTAAATATTTCACCAGTATATTATAAACACTTAATCTACGTGTGTAATTGTAGCGAGGGCGCAGGGAATGTCGCTGATGTCTCTCTTTAGACATTAATATGTACGTGACCGAACCTCGCCAGTGGAACTGTTTACGACAGTGTACGATCATATGACGGTTGCATTTACGAGGTTCACTTTAATATTTAAGTATTCTCTAGATTATTAGACACATAGGTTTAACATGGTGCCGTCATTTCTGAATTTGAGTTAGTTCAGGGGTTCTAAAGGCAGTCCTATTGTTTAAGATTACGTGTTTATTTCCTATAAATAAATTTGTTTGCTTTTACACTGCCTAATTCTTTGTATAGTTTAAGTAAATGAACTTTCCAGTGCATATAAGATATATTATGATTTTATATATTATGTACAACTTAAATTATGGACTGCCTACTCTCGAATGTTCTTCACTGTACGCTTTACAATGTAAGTGCTACGATATATCGGTAGAGTAGACTACTTCTCTGGTCGCGTCACAGTGAAACGAGTGCCAGTTGAACGACCGTGTTGTTTCGCTGTCCTTCGCTCCACTGCAAATATAGTGCTGCTGCGTAGAGACATCCCTCTTACATTTTTAGTAAAAGTTTCCAAGTTACTTTCTGTGAAAAGTTAGTAATCAAGAATATTGGTAATTATCTCCCGCGTAGCACAATTTGTGTTGTGTTTCTGAAAAGGATTGTCGTGGAAAAGAGCCATTTTGAAAACACACCGACTAGGCCAGGGCAGTAGTGCACTGTGCATTTACTCCTAATTGTAATTCTGCCGGTAGTTTTAATTAGGCGAAATGCTGACCGTACATTTGACATTATAGGAATAAACGTAGTTTTTAACTATTGCTTAGGACGGTTAGTGAGTATTTCCGAATATATTTTTTGATCTGTTACAACTTCGACCTGTTAAAAGTTTCTGATTAACTTCTGTGGATTATCAATTTGACAAATTGTGAAATTTAAACTTAATAAAATTATGTCCTGAAGTACTAACAGGAGTAAATAAAAACAGTTTTATTTATTGAATTATATTGTATGTATGTAACGCGATAAAAGTTTTTGAAGTGATTTCAAAAACTTTTGAACTTATTTGTTGCTGGGTTATACCAGGCCTATACATAGCCAGGCCCGGTACGTCGTCTAACTGATGAATTCAAAAACCCATGAATGTGTTCATCATAAAAGGATAACACTTCACCACAAGTTTGAAAAAAAAAAGGCATTTCTTTTGCATTATTATTTTATTTTTATCAGCAATTGTGTACCTTAGAACTAGGTTAGGTCTCATACCATGCGCATATTGCTAATGCAACTGCATTGTCTCATGTCTGTCTACTGAGCAAGCCATGAGGCTACTATCCTTCTTGCCCTTTGCTGCACAGCTGTCATAGTTATGGTGTCCGATTGCGACCAACCACGCATATCAAAACAATGGGAAGCCCTGAAAACAAAGGGTTTCGTATCAAATTAATATATTATTCTTGAGATGGACTTGAAGGGCGGGAAACATGCAATCGATGTATGTCACTATTAACGTCACTTGACACTCGATGATATAGTATAGCGCGCGCAAATATGCATCAGTCGTCGGCCGCGCGTAGAACGCTGAAGAAGCTGATCTAATTCTGATTTGTGACTGCAAAAAAGACGTTCTGCGATGATGACATTTAGTAGTAGTAGTGTGAAGTAAGCTTTAAAAAGATAGCATGCTACGGACTATAAGCTAAATTTAACGTTTTATAAGGCTGGGCGCGTTGATATCGCCTGAAGAACTGAACACGCGTTAGTTGCCTCCGCGTAAGCTTAGATATACCTAATTCAGGGGCTCCTATCTTCAGAGCATATGCACGGAACTGTCAATCTTTTTCATTGAGATAATAGTGCTCGTCGCCGTGTTGTGGAAGAACGTTTTATATAGAGAACCTTTTGTTCTCAAGCATGAAGAGGTCGTCCTTGGAAAGGCACGTCGCACACGGTTCTGCGCCTGATCTCCCTTCGGTCGTCGGCTCCGCCGTCCCACTGGACTAGGAGTGTGAGGCAGAGGGCATTAGTACGATACAAAGCAGGATTATTATTTTACCTGTCTACGGTATAAGTAGGTGAAGTCTCTGATATATCTTTGTCATAAACGCCGAGTGCGCGCCACGGGTCAATATATCCGTGAATATTTATTGTGTTGTTCACTTCGGGCTCCAGACCCCCAAAAATTAAGTTCACGCGATCTGCTGCAGCGTAAACAAATGTCTCGTCGTATCTGCAAAAACAGAACATTAAACACAGGTATAAGTAGTGCGCGCAAAAACTTGAGTTTTTTCAAGAACTTAGGCTCAAATTAAAAAGCGCATGTGTACGTTGCACAAATTATCTTGCGTCTCTTTTTCGCTGTCCTGTAAAGACTCCCTCGTTGATCTATATATATATAGCTATAGCTAGTGGTTGCTAAAAACGACTGCTGAACATAAGGTCCGGGAGCAGTGTTCTTAAAACTGGGTTTTTCTATAAGGTAATTCTTAGTAGCAGCACTGAGTTTTGAATTGTGCCCGTTTGAAGACAATAGGCTATTGTAAGATATTATTATTAAATAGATATTAGACTTATTAATAGCTTGAGAAATGTGGGTTTTTATATCTCTGCCTGCCTACCCCTTTTTTTTCTATGAAAGCTCAAAAATCTTTATTATCTACTGCTGAATAACAATGGTAATATTCAAGACAACGAGGAAATGGTTTTCTAATCATTTACCTACAGTAAAATCGTGTACCTTTCATCGTAAATCTGCTTGCACACATTGACATAGAAATCTACATCAAGCCATTTCAAGTTGTCGAACACGGTGCCTGATCGAGGAGCCGTCTGATAATATCCGTACTCAGTACATGTTTGGAAATACCAGGCACGAGCTGAAAATATACAACACTGTTACTGCCTCGTTGGTCTAGTCGTCGCAAAGTGCGACTGCCGAGCATGAGTTCCTGGGTCTAGCATAGTGATATTGGGATTTTCATTAGGTCATTGTCAATTTGTCAGTAGCAGTATGCAGTCTAGATTTATGCCCGGTTGATGGCAATAGGCTCGCCCCCTATTTAATTGAGACCTATTTTGTACTATAGGTACAACTGCCTAACCCTTCGGGGTATACAGGCGTGATGTTATGATGTATGTACAGTACATTTTTGAAATATCGCTTCTCTTAGTTCTTTTAATATTTTTATATTTACCAACGACAAACTGAGTTTTAAATCGATGCTGATGGTAAGCTTTATAAAGACTAAGGTAAGTACTTACAATTGGAGGTAGTATTGTAATTTGATAGAAAAACGTTATAATTGATTCTCCAGCAGCTGTCGGCGCCAAGCCCCTGCGTCCTAGCTATGTATCCTCCAAGTTTTTGCATTGGAGTGGTTCCTGAAACGTGATTCGTGTATCAGTTGTATATTTCTACACATCAGCGTATTGCAGTCCACTGCTGGACTCAGCCCCCCCCCCCCTCCAGGGTACGCCACCCAGTTATCTGGGATAGTATGGCGGCCGGGAACCGGGGGCCGTTTAATTTGCGTACTCTTCATAGGGGGTTCTGCCCATGGTCACCACGCTGCCGAGCAGGCGGAATGGCAACCGCATTAAGATGAACGATATCTAAACAGGGGAACGCTTGTGCCGATCCCCCGGAAATATTCCTTAGTCGCCTCTTACGACACATATGAGAAGAAAGGGGGGAAAGGAAATCCTTAAACCAATTCATAATACAGGAGTACTGTTTTATTATTTCGTTAAAGCTTTTCGTTAGTAAATATGAAGCAATATGCATCTTGAAATCTGTTATAGATCACTCCACAGACATTGTGCATGTAGCTTATTAGTAGTAGCATTTAAAATAATTTAGTCTATGAAGGTAGATGCATTTCTATCTATGGTAAAAATGGTACTAAACACATAATTATTTTCATACCGTAAGTATTGTCGGCGAAATTATTACAAATCGCTAACAGACTCCCTGGGCTGGCCGTCTGTACTGAACCAGAGAAAGTCCAAGAAATCATCCCTGAAAAGTAGCCGACGTCATAACGGTTGTCGTAATCGATTGGATCGCATAACCTGAAAGATAAGAAATTAGTCTGTAGCACCTAATATTTGGGGATCATATTATTATTGTGATCTTAAAATGTAACGTAGACGCTTTTAACATTGCCTAAGTTACCATATTGCAATGATACTTATACTTACAATTTTTTTTTGACATATCTGATAGCCGAGTGTTATGACCATTGGACTGCCAAGACAAAGGTCGCAAGTTCATACCCCGGCACGCACTAATGTCTTTTCGAATTCATGTGCGTAATATAAATTAATTATCAGTTGATAAAAACGGTGAAGGAAAACATCGTGAGGAAACCTGTAAAGCCATGTCAGAGGCCTACAGGCCATTTAAACTCTGACACCAGGTTGTTAATCAACCATACGATAAGAAGAAGAAGAATTGCAATATGGTAACTTAGAAAGTGTATCTACAGTGTGTGTGTAGCGGGTTTAGCCCCATAATATGACGTAACTACGTCATATTATGGGGCTAAACCCGCTACGACCGAGATCGGCACGACGTCAGCGGGCGCGGGCTTCGGCGGGTTCGGCGGCTAATAAAATGAACGAGTAATGTGTTCCGAACTACACTAATCTTACCTACTTCAAATCGGACAATAATTATTGTACTACCCAACCAATTGTCCCCGTTTTAAGTCTTCAAAATGAGCGCACTACTAACGTTTCTGTACCTGTTCTTTGTTTAAATATTGCCCTAATGTGACACAGAGACCACCCCCTCCGAGTATACCAGTGTCTGGATATGTACTATCTACCTGAATGCTTCTTCTAAAGATCGCCTTCCCGCCTCGGTCTGCATAGCAGCAACAGTGTCATCTATGCCTTGCTGGATATGTCCAATACACTGCTCACCACCTTCCAAAAGGAAAGCTTCATGAACTACTTCCAAGTATCCTGAAATATAAATCTAATTAGTTTCACAAAGATAAAGATAAGATAAAGATGTTTTATTTTGTGAAAACATGAGTAAATGTACAAGTACATGGTGTTATGCAGTAAAATCTGGTATCTACATGTTTTGCCATCAATGGCGTACAAAAATTATAGGTGGTGCACAGCACCTCAATTTAAAAAATAAAATTTACCAACAAATAAACAAACTTATTAATAAAGATACATAATATGTAGTACCTATCTACAAAGTATTTTAATTTTAATTCAACATTACATTTTTCGTTCACTAATACACATAATTAGTTTTTCAATATATTTTTTATAATTTTCTAAAAATGGTCATTCAAAAATTCTGATAAGCTGTAGTAACACTTGGCTATAAGAAATCTTTTAAGTTGGATTTTAAATTTTAAAATGGGGAACTCTTTAATATCTTTGGGGATTTTGTTAAATATAACTGGTGCCAAACAAAAAATACTGTTATGCATCAATGTAATATCTGATAATTTATCACTACATAGTATAAAACAAAGTCGCTTTCTCTGTCCCTATATCCCTATGTATGCTTAAATCTTTAAAACTACGCAACGGATTTCGATGCGGTATTTTTTAATAGATAGAGTGATTGAAGAGGTAGGTTTATATGTATAACTAGATGTGCCCGCGACTCCGTCCGCGTGGAAATTCGGAAACAGCAAAAGTATTTTTAAATTGTTTTTAATATATTAGCATTAGCTAAGATTGAGCGAATTCGATTTAGTAGTTTTTACGCTATGCCGTACTATTTTATTACATGTATAGCTGTTGCCCGCGACTTCTTCCGCGTGTATTTCGGATAAAACACCAGTAGTAAATTGAACTTTTAACAGAAAAAAATACCTACACGGCAGGCTTTTTTAAGTAGGTTAAAAATCTTTAAACCACTTATTTAAATAAGAATACTTTCCGGTATTTAAAAAAAAACCGCAAAAATTGAACGGTAATTACGGAAGTTACAGAAAGTCTATTAAAAATAATATATAACTGAAGAAGAGAATATAAATAAATCCGTTTTGTGCGTTTCTGAGTTCCTGTACATTGAAACTACTGTAGAAAAAAAAAATCCAAGGATAAAAGACAACCGTGACGACCTGATTGGCGCAGTGGCTAAGAGATTGGTTGTGGGTTCGATTCCCGCAAAAAAAGTGTGATCCGTAGATGTTTGTCCCGAGTCTGGGTGTTTGTGTAAGTGAAATTTCAAGTTTGTGAAACGCACCCACGATACAGGAGAAATTCCTAGTGTGGGGCGGCGTTTTAGAAACCTATACAATACAACCCATTTCTATTATTTTGGATATTTTGTCTGTGTGTCGGTTTATTCGTAATTAAGTTAAAATAGGGAATCATTGCAGTTGACTCTTATAAAAAATATTGTTATAAAACATACGACAACGACACGCTTGTATTCCGCGAAGGCGTAGGCAGAGGTGCACATATTGTACCTACTCCCACAATTTCGCTAGGTTTGGTGTAGATCCCAATGTATCAGTATCTCAACAGACAAAATTTATAGAGAACTCGTGACCTAAGAGTAAGCGTCGTACGATTGTGTGTGCGTGTAAGAAGCAGCTAAGTATTCGTAAGATTAAAGGCTACTTTAAGACTGCGTGAGTCAATGGTAATGGTTGATGTTGATGGTCATGGCGAAGCATAAGGCTGTACACTCAGCCGAAATCGTTATACACAGGATAGAAAATCTATCTTGCTGCTAGAATGTCCGCCTTAATGATGTTACAGCTGAAGGATGCCTTTGAGCTAGAAGTCGTTAAATTACTTTGACAGAAATAAGTTCCGGAGAACCGTATGTGTTACTTGCTGCGAGAATTACAATTGTCTATGAGGTAATGAGAAAAAATCTATATCTATACATATAATAAAATCGTAAACGACCCGTGTCTGTACATTCAATTTTAAAAAAGAAAAACCATTTATACCGCCGTACCCATACTGGCGCGGCGAGATTTGGAAGTTTTATTTCATCTATATCTTATATACCGATTTCTTTTTTTTTTTATAAAATAGATATTAAAGTGTACTTTTTGAATATTGGAGTTTGATAATGATATATCTATGTGGAATACAATATATTTATATATTTTATTAATACACTTGAAGTGCCTAACGATTAAACACGTTATTGTGGCTAATTTATAAAAGATAGATATATACTATTGAGGACTTTTTTGTAGATCTTTTAGAGACCATCATTTTTGTAATACATACTTTTGGTGTATGATCGACGTATGCGAGGATAAGAGCTCGAAAGCGCATTTTCATCCGACTTGCTTCAAATTTATCGTTACTGCTCAGCTCCTATGTGTTTTAGCGTTATGTTATATAGTCTATAACCTGCCCAGGCGTATGGACTACAATCGTACCAAGTTTGGTTAAAATCCCTTCAGTAGTTTTTGACCCATGCGTGCACATACAGACAGACAGACAGACAGACAGACAGACGGACAGACAGACAGACAGACAAAAAATTTACTGCTTGCATTTTTGGCATCAGTATCGATCACCAGTCATCCTCCAATATTAATTTTGAATATATATTCAATGTACAGAATTGACCTCTCTACAGTTTTATTATAAGTATAGAAGACTAGATGTGCCCGCGACTCCGTCCGCGTGGAAATTCGGAAACAGCAAAAGTATTTTTAAATTGTTTTTAATATATTAGCTAAGTTTGAGCGAATTCGATTTAGTAGTTTTTACGTAATATTTTATTACATGTATAGCTGTTGCCCGCGACTTCGTCCGCGTGTATTTCGGATAAAAGACCAGTAGTAAATTGAACTTTTAACAGAAAAAAATACCTACCAGGCAGGGTTTTTTAAGTAGGTTAAAAATCTTTAAACCACTTATTTAACTAAGAATACTTTCCGGTATTTAAAAAAAACCGCAAAAATTGAACGGTAATTACGGAAGTTACAGAAAGTCTATTGAAAATAATATATAACTGAAGAAGAGAACATAAATAAATCCGTTTTGTGCGTTTCTGAGTTTCTGTGCATTGAAACTGCTGTAGAAAAAAAAAATGCCAAGGATAAAAGACAACCGTGACGACCTGATTGGCGCAGTGGCTAAGAGATTGGTTGTGGGTTCGATTCCCGCAAAAAAAGTGTGATCCGTAGATGTTTGTCCAAAAAAAACTAAACAAACTAATTATTATTATTATTTAATAATACCTACTTTAAACTTATATCTAAAAACTACGTATCTGTATTTTTAAAATCTAAAGTGCGCTTATTCCAAGGAACTTAATGCACTGATAGCCGAGTGGTATGACCGTTAGACTGTTAAGTCAGATGTCGCAAGTTCAAATCCCGGCACACACTAATGTCTTTTCGAAGTCATGTGCTTACTATAATATTACATATAGCGGGTGCAACCAATGCTGCTTATAGAAATCTTGTCAAACTACCCTCCATGCACGCTCCGGGTTGTCGTGTGTTGAGACACTTTGAAGAAATGCCTAACGATCAAACACGTTATTGTGGCTAATTAATAAAAGATAGATATATACTATTGAGGACTTTTTTGTAGATATTTTGGAGACCATCATCTTTGTAATACATACTTTTGGTGTACGATCAACGAATGCGAGGATAAGAGCTCGAAAGCGCATTTTCATCCGACTTGCTTCAAATTTATCATTACTGCTCAGCTCCTATGTGTTTTAGCGTTATGTTATATAGCCTATAACCTGCCCAGGAGTATGGACTACAATTGTACCGAGTTTGGTTAAAATCCCTTCAGTAGTTTTTGACCCATGCGTGCACATACAGACAGACAGACAGACAGACAGACGGACAGACAGACAGACAAAAAATTTACTGATTGCATTTTTGGCATCAGTATCGATCACCAGTCATCCTCCAATAATAATTTTGAATATATATTCAATGTACAGAATTGACCTCTCTACAGTTTTATTATAAGTATAGATAACATGCATTAAATAGTGGAGAAATACTTATAATATATACTAGATGTGCCCGCGACTCCGTCCGCGTGGAAATTCGGAAACAGCAAAAGTTTTTTTTTTTTTTAATATATTAGCATTAGCTAAGATTGAGCGAATTCGATTTAGTAGTTTTTACGCCATGCCGTACTATTTTATTACATGTATAGCTATAATTGCCCGCGACTTCGTCCGCGTGTATTTCGGATAAAACACCAGTAGTAAATTGTACTTTTAACAGAAAAAAATACCTATCAGGCAGGCTTTTTTAAGTAGGTTAAAAATCTTTAAACCACTTATTTAACTAAGAATACTTTCCGGTATTTAAAAAAAAAACACAAAAATTGAACGGTAATTACGGAAGTTACAGAAAGTCTATTGAAAATAATATATAACTGAAGAAGAGAACACAAATAAATCCGTTTTGTGCGTTTCTGAGTTCCTGTACATTGAAACTACTGTAGAAAAAAAAATACCAAGGATAAAAGACAACCGTGACGACCTGATTGGCGCAGTGGCTAAGAGATTGGTTGTGGGTTCGATTCCCGCAAAAAAGTGTGATCCGTAGATGTTTGTCCCGAGTCTGGGTGTTTGTGTAAGTGAAATTTCAAGTTTGTGAAACGCACCCACGATACAGGAGAAATTCCTAGTGTGGGGCGGCGTTTTAGAAACCTATACAATACAACCCATTTCTATTATTTTGGATATTTTGTATGTGTCGGTTTATTCGTAATTAGGTTAAAATAGGGAATCATTGCAGTTGACTCTTATAAAAAATATTGTTATAAAACATACGACAACGACACGCTTGTATTCCGCGAAGGCGTAGGCAGAGGTGCACATATTGTACCTACTCCCACAATTTCGCTAGGTTTGGTGTAGATCCCAATGTATCAGTATCTCAACAGACAAAATTTATAGAGAACTCGTGACCTAAGAGTAAGCGTCGTACGATTGTGTGTGCGTGTAAGAAGCAGCTAAGTATTCGTAAGATTAAAGGCTACTTTAAGACTGCGTGAGTCAATGGTAATGGTTGATGTTGATGGTTATGGCGAAGCATAAGGCTGTACACTCAGCCGAAATCGTTATACACAGGATAGAAAATCTATCTTGCTGCTAGAATGTCCGCCTCAATGATGTTACAGCTGAAGGATGCCTTTGAGCTAGAAGTCGTTAAATTACTTTGACAGAAATAAGTTCCGGAGAAGTGTTACTTGCTGCGAGAATTACAATTGTCTATGAGGTAATGAGAAAAAATCTATATCTATACATATAATAAAATCGTAAACGACCCGTGTCTGGACATTCAATTTTAAAAAAGAAAAACCATTTATACCGCCGTACCCATACTGGCGCGGCGAGATTTGGAAGTTTTATTTCATCTATATCTTATATACCGATTTCTTTTTTTTTTTATAAAATAGATATTAAAGTGTACTTTTTGAATATTGGAGTTTGATAATGATATATCTATGTGGAATACAATATATTTATATATTTTATTAATACACTTGAAGTGCCTAACGATTAAACACGTTATTGTGGCTAATTTATAAAAGATAGATATATACTATTGAGGACTTTTTTGTAGATCTTTTAGAGACCATCATTTTTGTAATACATACTTTTGGTGTATGATCGACGTATGCGAGGATAAGAGCTCGAAAGCGCATTTTCATCCGACTTGCTTCAAATTTATCGTTACTGCTCAGCTCCTATGTGTTTTAGCGTTATGTTATATAGTCTATAACCTGCCCAGGCGTATGGACTACAATCGTACCAAGTTTGGTTAAAATCCCTTCAGTAGTTTTTGACCCATGCGTGCACATACAGACAGACAGACAGACAGACAGACAGACCGACAAAAAATTACCTAATTGCATTTTTGGCATCAGTTTCGATCACCAGTCATCCTCCAATAATAATTTTGAATATATATTCAATGTACAGAATTGACCTCTCTACAGTTTTATTATAAGTATAGATTATATATTTTTTTTTTTTTTGTGTTATGAAATAGGTTCTATAGCTGTCAGTTGTTTGTAAACCGAACATAGCTCGGATGCATTTTTTTTGGGATTTAAAAACAATTTCTTTATTTGTGGAATTTCCCCAGAAAATTATTCCAAATCTAAGGACGGAATCAACAATACCGTGATATGCCGTTAGTAGGGCATCATTGTTTAAAATTGGTGCGAGTTTATACAGCGTGTAAGCTGACGAACTGATCCTCTTATTTAATAATTCCTCAGTCAAGTTTATTTAATTTTCTGAGTCTTTCTAGAGTTTGACAAATACAGCATAATCTAATTATTGCTTTGATTAATTTTTACGGATTTTTAAAATTCTCATAAGCAAGAAATAAGTTTCTCTTGATTGTTTACTTTTCTATACTTACAGCTGACGTAGTTTTTTTTTGGCATAATTGAAATTTTTTTTCTCTTTACCGAGCTATGTAGTAGCATAGGTAGGTCACTCACCAGTAAAGTCGATTTTGGCCAGAATAGGAGCGCTAGAAGCGACCGTGCCTACAGCCAAGTGAGGGTACCGCTTTTTGAACCACATCACCATGTTAGCAGCATACGACCCTCCGTACAGTATCACCTTGCTATCAGTAAAGCGTGGCTGCTTTTTTAACTCGATGATGAAGTAAGCGAGGTCTGCAAGAGCCTGGTCGATGTTGAGGAAACGCAAATTCTCGGCTGTAAATTCTCTGTAAAATGTAAAAATAACCACTATAAAAGGGCCGAAATTTAAAAACTACTGTGTAATTCCTACTGGTTTTCATTTCCTTTTATGTCCATGAAGGTTTGGATGCACCTCTTTTTAGACTACTACGTAGGTACTACAGCTAGTCAGCTTCAAATCTAACTGTATTGTGCATAGGAAGGTATCTATTTAGGTATCTTTTTAGTACAAATACCTACTCTAAAGTTCGGTGTTAGGCAAGAAAATATTACTCTGGTAGGTTCGATACAAATATTTATACTTACTCGAAAGGTATAGTTGCTCCATAATACCGATGCTCCGTATAGATCTGGTAACCCTTGTTCTCTCTTGCCATTTCATACATGTTTCCGGCCCTCAACCAACCAGGAACGATCGTCCATTCTCCACCGACAAGTATAAATATCGGGGAGCCATTGCCGCCAAAGAATTCTTCATTGTACATGAAACGCTTCAATAAACAATGGTTGTATAAATACGGGTACATACTGTTTAAAAAAGGCAATAGGCCTAGTTAGTATTAGTATACTGTATAGTTTGTAGTAGTACTACCAAGCCTACTAGTAAGCCTATTGTAGAAACTTTCTCACTTTTCGAATGTAAACCCTTATTTATTTATTTAAACTTCACGTATACATCAGTCTACATAGGCGGACTTAATGCCTGAGGCATTCTTTACCAGTCAACCTTAGGGTGGTGCAGAGATTATATGGTAGGTGCAACAATAAAGTTGAGTAAATAAATTATAAAAATGCGAAGTAACTAATATAAATATATAAGTTAAATAATATTAAATATATATACAAAAATACATATAAATTAAGTTAATATATATATATATAGATATATAATTATATACATAATTATATATATTTATTATACCAATAAGTTATTTATGGAAAGGGTGTTCCTGTGATGATTCTGCCACTGATCCTTGTTGAAAGTGCGCGCGGACCTTCTGTTTAAACAACGCACGATTAGTGACCATCCTGATGTCCAAGGGCAACGCATTCCAAAGAAGGATTGACTGAATATGAAAAGATGAGTGAGTGAAGTCAAAAGAGTGAGAAGGACAGAGAAGGAGAAGATTGTTGAACCACTCTTCTCATAACCGAAATCTTCGCTCTTCGAACAATCTTCTCAGTCCTTCTCACTCTTTTGACTAAAGTCGGACGAAAGTCCGCCTACTTACCTCATTGCCCTATGGCAATGAGGTAAGTAGGCGGACTTGGTGAGTGAAGAGAGAAAAGAGTGGTTAAGGCTCGTACCCTTTTTCGCTCTCGAATAGGTAACCACTTCAGTTCTTTTCGGTATTGTGTTACGAACCGGACCCCATTATTCACTAATCTGTCAAGTTTATCAAGCAAGTCAGCATTGAGATCATAGTAGCACACGTCACCGTAGTCGACCATAGGAAAGATTAGCGTCTGCACGAGCATTGCTTTCGTCCCTACTGGCTAAAAGTTCCTCAAACGATTGAGATAGCGCAGGTACAGGTTACTTTTTGGCAGACACTAGAGACCTGCGTGTGCCAGCTCAGAGTGGAGTCGATGTTAAGCCCAAGGTTTTTCACGTTGGAGCAGATTAGAATATTTGTCCCGTCTAAAACAATCGGCGTGAGAGAATCGATGAAAAAATTTCCCATCATTCTCATGCTACCGATGACTATTGGTTTGGGGTGACTGTAAATCCAACAAAGTTGGCACTTTGTTGGATTTACAGTCACCCCAAACCAAACCTACGAGACCTATTATTGATGAGTTGCAGGTCACTATTCAGTAATGTAATGGCTTCCGAGACGTTGTCCACTCGCGACTGAGTGTAAAGTTAGAGGTCATCGGCGTAAGATGATACGCACACTGAAGGTGTTGAGTAATGGAATTTATAAAAATTGAAAACAACTCGAATCGATTGCTGGCGCCCGCGAAGATAAGAGGAAAACCATTTCAGCACCTCAGCAGAAACCATAAGATGGGAAAGGGTAGACAGGGGGATGTCATGACTGACGGCATTAAAGGCATTAGAAAAGTCGATGAGAACCAGGACTGTGACCTTTGTGTCTTCCATACCTTGCCTTATGTCGCCAGTCACTTTAAGAAGAGCGGAAATTGTGCTGTGCCCGGGCCTGAAACCAGATTGGTAAGGACTGACAAGGTTGTTCCGGTGAACAAACCCTGAAAACTGTTTATGAACACAGGCCTCGAGCACTTTAGATAGAATGGGAAGAATCGATATTGGGCGGAAGTGATTAGGGAAAGACGGATTGGAGATTTTAGGTATGGGACGCACAAAGGCCTTACGTCATAGGGAAGGGAATTGACTGATTGAACAAGGGGAAAATCGATAATATGGATCCCTTAGATCCTATCCTTGAAATCTTTTTAGATTTTTACTATGACTTACTCATAATTGTTGTGTTTTAAAAAATGAGCACGCAGTCTATTCTATTAAATATTAGGTACATACCATAGAAAAATTTTGGGTATTCTGTGGGTCGAAGTGATCGATGGGCATCGATATCCAGCTCGTGTGGACATTCCTGGCATCTGTTCGGAACTCTTTGGGTGGCGGCAACTCAAAGTGCAGACTTGTCTTTATTACTTGGGTTTCTCTCGCCCATGATGGCAAGAACAAACTCAGCAGCAAGAAGACAATCTGAGAACACGGGATAGCTAATTATGTAAAATATTGTTTTATGTAGGCCCCTTATATAAATGTCTACCTACACCATGTTAGTACCTACGCATTTAATAAAATATTTATTCATTAGTCTTATCTAAATTTCAATCATTCATACTACTTTTGGCGTTTCAATCCAGGAATAAAAGGACTATGAATAATATTTACTCACCATTTTAAAATATGTAATACGTATATTTACAGCCACATTTGTTAACCTAATTGAGTTATCTAAACAAATGTTTGATTAGGCAAAGAAGGGCGCTTATCCTTATCATTAAAGACGATTACGATTATTATTAATATATAGTCTTAGTCGATACAGGTTGCTTGCGGTCACGACAGAAGTACATACACAACATTGGGCTTTTAGCGGGCTAGGACTGCTTATACTCGTAGGTAGAAAAATGTTATTGGCACATTCACCATTTCAATTGCAGTTGTTGCAATGGCCAACGTTCTGTGAGCTAGCGTGGTCTCTTCATATATGAGAACGTTTCACAGGTAGTGAGACTATAGGTGAAATAGAGTTTGATTCTTTGGGGAGCGTTTTCCACCGAACTCGGTTTGGTTCTGGAACTCACTGCTGTTCTAGCTCATGCATCAGGGCTCTGTTTGAGTTTCATAACTAGTAGGAAAGTATATAAACAGGTAAAGCCAAAAAATAGATAAATTTGGTTGATATAAATGTGTGCACTCCCTGAGACGATAGACAATACACAACATTATTCATCATCATATTCCCAAATAAACACAGAATATAGCCGGAGTTAATAACAACACTCTGTATACACCATGGATTTTAAATACAAAGTAGTACAGCATGAGTAGACCTCGCAGTGTATCCACTTGCTATATCAATTACATCAAGCTTTAACCAAAATAAATGAAAGCCAATAAACAGGTCAATTTGGTTGATACAAAATAGTGCATAGCGTATTTATTATAACATGCCTTTACTTACTGAGACAGAAGACAATTCACAACATTTTTATCATCATACGTGTTCGTTTATTTCTAATCTCTAAACGGCTGGACTGATTTAGACGGGACTTTTACTGGCAGATAGCTGATGTTATAAGGTCTAATATAGGCTACTTTGAATTTCGAAAATATTTAGGGTTCCACGGAAAATAACAACACGCAGGTAATTCGCGGGTTTCTGCTACTCCGCGACAACATTTTAACGGGACTTCTTTTGGCAGATAGCTAATGTTACGTTGCCACCAGGTCAAAGTCACAGATAGTCGAACGTGATCGAAGGCCCACCATGCAAGCTAGTTACAACTATAACATAACTGGCGAAATGTGGGTTTACTTTATACCTCTGCCTACTCCGTCGGGGAATACATACAAGCGTGATGGTATGTTATGTAATACACCTAAGTCCGAAATAGAAATTAGTTTTTTTTCATTGTGTTTTTCTTATCTGGTTCATGAACAACCTAGTTTCAACCGCCTGTAGGCCTCTGACATGGCTTTAACTTGGCAGTCCAACGGTCACACCGCTGGGCTGTCACGGCTTCATCAGCGATTCACGCATGTCCTGCCACTGGGAGACGACACTATTATAATGGGTCTCCCCCGCGACCCAAAAAAGACTGGCCCACCAAGTTATACTCACTTAGAACGGGTGTCAACGTCTTTGATAATTTATGAATTCGTCATTCAGCTAACAGCCCGTAACCGTGACTGCTGATCGTGAGGTCTAGGTTTGTGTCCCAAGTCGGGTAGTTTTATAGGGATTTTCATAAAAAGGGAATAACGGAAACATTTATTTTGCATTTACAAGATTTTTAATTTATGCAGTAAACGTGTATACCTTACGGTTCGGCTACACGCTCAACCTTATTTGCACCAATTCTTGTTTGTACAAACCAACATATTATGCGGTAAGATGATCATACTACTGCAGCGTAAACAAATTTCTCGTCGTATCTAAAACAATTACAATATAAGTATAGGTACATACGTATATTTAGCGCGCGCTAATTTTTTGAGCTTTCTCAAGTTAGGTCCAAATCCATAAAAAGAATAAGTACCTACTTATCAACGTCAAAAACATCTGTCTCTTTTACACCGTCATCTTAGACTATTTAATAGTCTGACCGTCATATAAAGCCTGCCCAAATTTCTAATAATAATATCTTCATGGATTAGACAGGGTTTTTGTAACATGTTGTATAAGTTCATATATCCCACTACTGGACAAATAATAGTAACACACAAGTCTAGACAAGGTACCTACATTATAGACTAATTATTTACCTACAATAAAATTTAATAGTACCTTTCATCAAAAACTTGTTTGCAGATATTGACATAGAAATCTACATCAAGGAACTTTAAATTGTCGAACACGGTGCCTGATCGAGGAGTCGTCTGATAATATCCGAACTCAGTACCTACATGTTTGGAACCACCAGGCACGCACTGAAAATATACAATACACTGTTTTAATATACCTACATTCTCTATGTTCTGTTCATTTTCTTCTCTTTTCCAACAACAGAGCATATTTCAAAGTCTGCGATGATGGTAAGCTTAATAAATACTTTTAAAATATCGCGGTCATGATAATTACGGCTTACAACATACTAGGTATTATCGCGGCTGTTAAAAACCGTCAGACCACAAAATCAGCATTGATAGCCGAGTGGTATGACCGTTGGACTGCCAAGTCAAAGGTCGCAAGTTCAAAACCCAGCACGCACCAATGTCTTTTCGAATTCATGTGCGTACTATAAATTAGTTATCAGTTGCTAGAAACGGTGAAGGAAAACATCGTGGGGAAACCGGCACACCTGAGATATTTTTCAACGGTGTGTAAAGCCATGTCAGAGGCCTACAGGTGGTTTAAACTCTGACACCAGGTTGTTTATCAACCATACGATAAGATGAAGACGAAGACTAAATCAGCAATAGCGGATCACCTGTTGCAGCCGAAAACTAATCACTGGATTCAATTCCATCGCACACAAGTGCTCTCCAGCGATCGCCACTTTCACTCGAGAGCAGTGCGAGAAGCGATTGAAATCAAGAAACATCCGAATTTAAATCGGGAAGATGGCTACAAATTATCAACATCTTGGAATCCAGTGATTCGTTTAACACAACCTCGCCTTTCTGCAGTGTCAGGTGGCGTTCCGCTTGCAGACACAGTCAGCGTAGTGTGTAGGGTGGTGGAAGAATTGAGGGTAGATGAAAAATCATCTACAGTATAAATACAGCATCATATATAGTCTTGTAAAAAAAAAATAGCAAAAAAAAATTGTTCGCGTTAATTCCCTTGTTGTAGTTCTAATTCACGAAAGAGGTTTCATATTTTCACGGCTTTATGGGACAGCAGACCCGAGTATTTGATATTAATTTTAACATTATACCTTTACGCGTTGTTGAGAAAAAAGGGTTGACAGACAGACGGACAACGAAGTGATCCTATAAGGGTTCCGTTTTTCCTTTTTGAGGTACAGCCCCCTTACCATGAACGCTTAAAGCAGGACAGTTTACCATGTGGAAGCGAGACGCTGCATTACACAGCACGTAGCGGCGTCTCGCTTCCACATGGTAAACTGCCCTGCTTTAAGAGTTCATGGTAAGGGGTCAGAACCCTAAAAAGTAGGTAATTAGTTTAGCTAAGATCTCTGATTCAGTAATAATACTTAATTATCAGATAAAAAAGGAGGTTATGTATTCGGGATCGGGGCTCATCTTATTTCTATCTGTATAGTTATCCACAAGGAATTATAATAATTATTTCGCCCGTTCGCCTATATGAAATTATGAATAAATTAGTGTAAAAATACAACTCCAATATGTAGATAATAGTATTTATTGTTGTTTTCAAGATCTGTTACACGTTGAGAGGTATCTATTAGGATATTTTCTTGCATTTACGCCCGTATGGGTGGGCGCAGTCTTTAGCCACGCATTTTAACTTTCCGCTGGAGCCACCACTCGTTCTATAAGGTTTTTCCCTTATATAATTTCCACTGGAACAAAATATAAAAATGCATATTAAAACCACACTAAAGAATATATTATGTAAGTAGCCTTAGAAGCTGCCTCCTATACGGTGTTATCCGTCCTTACGATCTGTCGTTTCAGATCGATAGTAACGACGCGATGGTATGATAACATCGTTATCGGAGATCGCAACAAAAACCTATGCAATCTTGAATATCGTAACGATAGATCGTCAGTGTATGGATCCTTGCGATCGATCGTCACGACTGACCGAAGCGATCCATCGTAGATTCGTACCGTATATGGGGCCCCTTAATGTCTGTTTAACGAGCTTACCCTGGTCCGTAGTTACAGACAACGTAAAATTTATTCCACCCGTTTTTGAATGTCTGTGATATAGCGCAGCCCAGGTAGATACTGTCAGACCACACCATCTGAAAGTTAACACCGATTAAAACATAACCGTTGCACACTTGTGTAGTGTTACCATTCGTGGCGGTGTTCATTTTTTATTTTATTTAACAAAAAATTTTGTCCTGTACGACGAAACCCCAATGGCCTACCCATTGGGGTTTCGTCGTATCGTTCTTCATATTAGAATATGTAGAGATTCAGCTAGGTAGTAGTGGTTATAAATATTTTGCATGAAACATATTTTTCTGTCAAGAACTTCTTAGCAATTCTAAGGAAATACGCAGTTAAGTAACCATTCGTAGTAAGTACAACCAGGTGCCTTAACTGTGCGCTTGCACTGCAGGCTACGATTAACATAATTTATTATTGTTAATCGAATATAGCAGGTCATATTCCGCTGGATTATCTGAAGTCATTGCCACCCAGTGGGTACATTATAGGCTCGTATTAGGTATACAAACCTGGGTATAATGACCAATGTCGTAATTTTTGGAGATGTCAAAGTCACTGGCCTGCAGTGGACCGAATGTATAGTTGACGTTTTCGCTAAACCAAGACTCTAGGGCGTTGTTTACATCTAATTCGTATTTAGTGTTGGTTGTCGAGTACCAATATAAATTTTCACCTGTTGAAAATCTTCCAGACCCTGAAACATAATATATCATACTTGTACCTAATTTAAGTACAATAATATAAGAATAATATCTGATGTGTCATGTGTGCGCATGCGCAATAAAGAAAACATAACATAACAACATACTATTGTTCCCTGAAGAGGAAGATAAAGTTGTACACGTGTATAGTACCTACATCCATACTTCGCTAGTTAAAAAATAGGTGAAAACCTAAAAACACCTGGGAATCGAACCCAGAACCTCGTGCTCAACAACCTCACCTAACATTAGGACAACTAAACAGTCGAACACACTATATTTTATACAAAAAAGGATGTTTAAATCTCATAGCAGCAACGAGGATGTATAATGGATCTTTAGTACCGTGACACAGTATGGCCATTGACATGATAAGAAAATCGGTTTAACTGTGAAATTGTAGCCGATGGACATAAGAGGTAATCCTCACTAGGTTTTATCGGTATTCTTACCACATTGAGTAAGCGTGGTATTTAGGGCAATGTATTATTTGAGCATGGCCAATAGGTCAACCATCTCCAGTGAGAAGATAACATTTGAATCCTTCTTGGCGCCTCTGGTTAATTAAGAGGACACATTTCTAGTTTTACTTTGCATATAATGATATAAAAATATTATTAATAATGTACGTAGTGATTTGGATCATCAAGTTTTAAAACAATCTTGGATCAATTCTGCAGCAAAGTATTAACAAGGAGATCATGCATAGCGTAGGCACTTACCAATACTTCTGTTCGGGTTGTGGTAATTATAGTTTTTCGTTGCCCACTTTGCTGCTTTAGAGTGTAACTCCTCATCCCAAACCTAGGAATTAATTAAAGATATAAGTATTATTAACAACTCTATTCTATATGGATAGACGTGGTAGAGTCTTCTGTATCGTTAGTAGTTGACTTAAAAAGGGCTTAATTCTAAGGTGCACGGTCACTACAAGCATAAACACATAAATATAGGTAAGGTGGTTTTCTTCTTCTAATTTTTTTAGACAAAATAATTGTTGTGTGATTTTGAAAGTGACACCTATACTACCGTACCCATACTATAAACTACAGCAGCTTCTTCCACTTCCAAAACAAGGCAAGAGGCCTTAAAAGGCTATAAAGGAACGCATCCAACAATAATATTTCTATTGTTGCAGATGTTCGTAGGTAGCAGTGCAGTGGTAGGACATCAGAGAGCCGTCTACTTGTTTACCCCCTTGTCCCCTGTATTAGAACTTGTCACATAAGAACTTGTTTTCGACGCTGTCTCTCGCAGGTACTTAAACCTGAAAAGAGTTTCGACTGAACCAGTCTTTTAGCAAGATCTAAGACCTTCAGGACTACGGGATTTAAAGTTCTTTTCTGATCGCTTTAGGTACCTATGTATTTATTATACCTACCTATGTATTTACGAAGATTATAGACTAATTATTATATATGTATAGATTATTGCAACGAAACAATGAGGGAATGCCAATAAACCCACTGATTAGTTTTTATTTAGGTATTATTGCTTTTAACATAACGTAATTTTACTTGATATTCATTTTAAAACAATCCATCTTAGGTATTTTTAAGCTGGTGCTGGTAATTCCTTAGTACAAATTATAGGACTCTAATTTACTTATTAAGTCATACATATATAGAGATATCTACTAAAATATTAAATTAGGTACATACCACACTTTTTATTTCAGATGCGGCTGGTTGGCCCGCGATCTTGCCTTGAGCCAAGAGAAGCCGCCTCGAATTGTGCCCATCAACAAATGCACGAATTTGAATACAAGACAACGGTATCACTGAAACCAATAGCAGCTCTTTAAAAATAAGCACTTTCGTAACATAAACAAACAATTTAATTAACCTATCGTTATGGAAAACGTTTAAAAATCAAACAACGATTAGTAAGTAGCGGTATCGATAACGTGGACTAACATTTGCATTGTGCGATAGTCAGGAAAGTCAAAATAAAGAACACATTAATTTCCATTGTTTGAATATTACTACCGTCCGTGGAGCGACAAATTCGAGTCTGCGATTTGCTTGTAAAACACTGCCACTTGTGTTAGTTATATACCTAGTACGACAAATGTAGTACAAAACGGTGATTCAAACACTTGTCTAATAATGTGTACGGTTCCGTATGACGAATAGAAATTTTAAAGATGCTATTCAAGCGAGCAAAGTTTTGTTTTGGAGGAAACAAAAATTGATTTCCCGATTTACAAAAAAGTTTTCAAGTACCGATATCAGCCCAAAAGCTATATTTTTCAGACAAGACGGACCCAACATTGTGTATTAATCATGCATATAATATTACTAAGAAGTTTAAATTATTGCACATACATACTACAGTACTGTAGGTGCCTACCTACTAGTATTTCGATAGGTACCTAGGTGCTTCGAGAGACACGCAAAACCACCCTGTCCATTTTATCAACTATGGTGTCGTAGGTACCTAAGTAGTCTTAAGGTCTGGACATCTCAATATCGATCTTTGCGATTATGTAGGAACAGAGAACCGGAGTTTTATGACCTAAATTAAAACCACCATATTTTTTGGTCTGTTAGAAATTATGGACTTTCTCCATTCTGGGAAGCCACAAGAGGTAGACAGAGTATTAGTGGCTTAAAAGCCTGTGTAATCCTATCGCTACTGTATGCCTGAGTCGCAGTACTTGCAGAAGGACGCGAGTACATTTATTATACCTACCTATTCCTCAACTAACCTACCTATTCCTAAACAGCCCCCCTAGACAAGTGGCAAAACGCTTGACGAATAGTAATCGAATAGAATTATAAATTTAAGGGTTGAAAATATGTCATCAATAACTTAATCGAAACATTATGTCATTCCCATACATTTATGAATAGTATCTATGATAAATGTATGGGTTTGACATATGTCATCGATAACAT
Organism: Abrostola tripartita; assembly: GCA_905340225.1. Classification (NCBI taxonomy): domain Eukaryota; kingdom Metazoa; phylum Arthropoda; class Insecta; order Lepidoptera; family Noctuidae; genus Abrostola; species Abrostola tripartita. The sequence goes on from HG996494.1 coordinate 8,955,803, forward strand.
AGTCGAAAGAATAAGTCGTTCCCATACATTTATCATTCTATTCGTCAAGCGTTTTGCCACTTGTCTAGGGGGGCAGTGCCGTAAATACGGCGGTCCCAGTGGTGCCCAGGCACATGGCGCAGACCCTAGAGGGGCGCTGAAATTACCAGACCAGACCGCAAAAAATAAAAGGGCGCTGTTAAAGAAGCTCGCACTAGGCGCATAAAAAGCTAGTTACGACGGGTGCACGAAAAAACTAGGCAGTTACCTGAGTTATAATTAGAGGCTCATGTAGGGGCGGGACTGCAAGTTTCGTCAAGACTGCCGCCCAAATAACAGCTATGGCCCGGAGAACGTCAGCCGGCCCCATGCGTCTGCTGCGGATAGGTATAGTGCTCTTCCTCTCTGCAGCCTTCTTCTGCGAAACAGTCACATCGCAGAAACCAACGCATCCCAAGTCGCTGTGCATCGATTTACTGAAACAATATGTAACTTCTGTGATCTGCTGATAGTAAAAAACATTCGAAACTGTTTAAGGTAACCCTAAAGATTTTCTAATAGCTCATAAAAGACAGCAATTATATATGCATTAATAGGGCTGCTCTGATAATATAACTATTCTGTCAGTGTTAATAGTCTACCTATAATAATGCGTCATATATAAGGAAGACAAAAAAGTTTGGATATTACTGAAGCAGTCGCAATTGTTAGGTGATGTTTAAATAACTATTCTTATGTTTTAAAGTAAAAACCAATTCTTGCTTCTTATTTATATGTATTTATCAGGATACATAGCAAACAAGTTGCACTTTGTTGGCTAAAAACGAGCCTGCATAGGCGTTAATCAATACAAATCTTAAGACCGAACTGAAAATTGTTTTCATAAACAATCACTTGTGACGTCTGTACCCTAGTTACAGTAGGTAGGTACCTACCGACTGTGTTCTATCTTCTTCAAACTCATATAATAATGCATGATTTTGACGAAGACCAAGGATCGTAGTTGGCGATAAACTTATACCGATTACTTAATGACGAGATCTGAATTGTTGTGATTTGAGAGTAAACGGAAATAAAAACCCATTATATCGAAGTTTTATACTTGATTACGATATATCTCGTGCAGAAATTGTTACAGGCGTGATATTCTAAAAACATCACTTACGAACTCACTTCCAAATTCGCGGTGAGATTTGACTAGTGTTAACGCGTTTTGCGCTACTGCGCATAGCACGGTGACGTGCGAGATGATGTTAGCGTTTCAGAATAGCTAAACAAGTGTCCGTCCTCGTAGGTAAGAAAAATAGACTGCAATGTTAAGGCGAAAAAAGGACGGTGTCGAAAAGAATATCTGTCTAGTGTCTAATATCTGTCTATCTTCTTTGATGCAGCCCTATTTAAAGTTGAAAAGACTTGCGTATTTCAGTCGACAGTTACATGGGGTCTATGATAATAACTTACATTGACGACGCATGAGAATGACTGACTGACGACTAAAGATGGACAGCGCGCTAGCTCAGTAATGTGTTGGACGTGTTGTTTACTCTAATAAAGGGTATCTTTGTTTGCACTTATTTCAAAACATGTTTATGCTCTTTTTTTGTTATCATGTCACTGTCACAGCGAGTACGCACCATATTATATCTACCTAGTTTGTTATCCATATTATTGCCCTGTACTGGGACAGGTATAGGCTGTCATTATTATTATTAAGTATGTTTTAGAAACTGTTAACTGCATTTAAAAATATGTAAAATATTATTTACTATGCTAAACAGGCTGTCAAAATCTTAGTAAGTAATGTGTAAACACTTAAATGAAACCAAATAGTTACAGTTTTACACTTTATTTCGTTTATTTTTCACTAACAAGTATACTTATTTTTCTCAGGTCATAATTCTATTGGAATATTTGTTCCACAGCATCAAGAAATTTCTTAATCATTTACAATACGAACATTTTGTGAACGATTGTATGTAAGTGTTTACATCTATTCTTAACACTTAGACTCACGTGACAATATACAATATGGACATATTAAATTAGTGACGGAATCAAACACAAATGGTAATCGGTTTGATTAGTTAAACTTAATCATTAAGTAGGTGTTTGTTTATTGTCAACAAAGTAAATTCGTGCCTACGCTTAAAGTAACATTGTTATAAATTATATATTAACTGCTTATATTGAAATATCGTCGTCTTCCATTTATTTATTTTTCCTAAAAAGTACAATGATTTAGTGATGTATGCAATGTTATTTTACACCCCTATTTTTTATTAGTACAACAACTTAATGGGCTTATTGGGACAGGTATTGTTACTATAAATGTGAAGTCATAATTAAATAATATTCATAAAGAGCAGAGTTATTCAAGGGGAAAGTGCAGGAAAAAGCTTCGACACGAGTTTGCTAGGATTTTATTAAAGACGGCCGAATACGTAAACGAATACAAAAATACTACGCATACTATTTTCTAGTAGCATTTGTAATTCATGTTGATTTAGTTACAATTTTACCAATTATTATTCATTTTGATAGACTATTTTGGGCAGTCGATTTTTATTCTTTTGACTGCTTAAATATGGTCAGTAACGGGTACTGAGAGCCCCATTTCTTTAATTGTACCAATAAAAAATAGCCGTGTAGAATTTATAAAAGCGAGACACAATATAAGACAAACGACATCAAAAACGGACTTACAGTTACGATATGCGACAATAACGACACAACTAATAAACACGTATCCATGACGTTTAAACTGTAGTTACTGCCGACCCCGAAAAGAAGCCGTGATGATATGTTAACATGCGTGCTTTACTAACAATTAACATGCCGTTTTTGTAATTCGTCGTTTACGGAACCTTATTTAGTAGCAGTATATTGAGAGCTCAAGAGTACATATGAAAAAAAAACAGACTAGAGCCAATCGACGAAAATGAAAAAATGAAACAAATTGAAGTCTTTTAGAACACGCACTACCTTACGAATGCAGTATTGCGTCGACTCTCATCCATGTAATAAAAACCTACAACGTAAATACTGAAAATTGATTGCAATCTTCAGCTTATTACATTAACCTAATAGTATTTATCGCCAGTGGGTCACGTGTTGCATTAAGATCACTTTTATTTGCATTAACGGCCAGAAAATTAAATATATAAGAATAGAAAAAAGAAATTAATCTTATAGCTATTGTATTTCATGATATAAAACGATTTATAATTCGTGCCTTCGTTGCCTCGCGTGGCCATAAAAAAGTTGAATTACTTGCCTTATTATTATTAATAAGAACTTTTAAAAACAAAGGTCGCGCCTTTGTAAAAACTATAGATATTAAATAAGAGATAATTAATCGCTCAAAGATGGAACATAAAAATCATTGATCTACTTAACTAACTTATAATTAATTATACTGGTACATATGCCCTGCAGTTTAAAATGATGACTTGGTGTGCCGATAACCAAATTAAGTTTGCTATTGAAATTTAGCTATTAAGAATATTGTTTTTGGCTGCAGTTCACAAGCACCATAACAGCACAGATTGAAACTTGCTATTTATATTTAAAATTATCTCAATGTTATGATCTTGATTGATTATGTACATACCTGTATCGCATTCAACATATTTTAATTTAGTTTAACATATTTCACGCACATACAGACAAATCTAATAAAATACAGTTTAATCACAAATCAAAATTATTGTAACACTGATATGGAAGATTAATCAGTCCGACTATAATTGATTACTTTAATGCGTACACATTGCTACTAGCTGAGACACGGGAATTGTTAGTTGCTTGTATACAATAAGTATGCAGTGAAGAAAAGGGGTCGATGTTCATATACACAATAATTATGATTAAGTACCAACTTTTATTTTTTGTCATTGAAATAAAACTATTTTTACGGATTTTATCGCGGTTTTAATTTTGTTTTTTGGTCCCGACGTTTCGAATCCTTTACAGCATTCATGGTCACGGGCAGACTGAGGTGTTAACCATAATTTAAACCGCGATAAAATCCGTAAAAATAGTTTTATTTCAATGACTAATATTCGCGTAAGTGATAGAAATCATTATTTTATTTTTTGTGTTAGTACTCAATTCAGAACGTACCTTTCCCTCTATCGGACTGTTAACTCTATACTAACGCAATTGTAATATAAAATACACAAATTAGTTTTCTTACAATTTACATACATAATTATATATGTTTACTAATAATAAGTTATTTGATGTATTCGAGAATACAAACTGATCTACCTATTAGGTATACACGCATTATTGTTACAAAACTGTACAACTTGTCGAAATAAATACACAAGGCTGTAGTGGTACAAAAAAAAACAAATGCGATATGATAATTATTTAGTATTTTAGAGACAACCATAAAAATTTGGTTGTGCTAATGTATGTTATGTATTGTGTATAACAAAATGTTACTGTGATTGAGTGATTATGATACAACGGCGTATTTAAATGAAAGCCTAGATGGAGAAGGTAATGAAAAAAAAATATACAAAAAATAATCTCCAAACATTATCATCATTTTGATAACAGATTAGTTATCGACTTTAATACCTTGAAACCCGCATCAGTTTTCTGACGTAACATTATTTATGACGTACAACTATTGGATAAATTAACATTCATGTACTTTAGGGTAAAACAGATTAAAATGTTTAATAAGTTAAAAACTAGGATGTCATCAAATTGAAATCTACTTACGCTTATCATATAAAATTCTACAAATAAAACCATTTGTAGAGTAAAAAAATAAGAGGAAAGTTATTCCCATTGTTTTGTTGTGTAATATTACTAGAAGTGGATCGTGTAGTAATTGTTCTAGTTGGTGCTCGGGCTGTCTGTGCCACTGCCGCTGTTTTCAGTATTAGCTAGTGTTATTTTGGTGTTCTTATTGTTCTTCTTGGCGGACTTGCTGAGCGTGGCGACCTCCTTCAACAGATTCTGTATTTTCGAGTTCATTAGATTAAACTTCGTCTCGTTGAGACGCTCCTTGTTTTTCATTTCATTTCTAAGGTCCTGTGTGTTGTTCAGGTGCTGGGCTTTTAGCTCCGTTATCTAAAAATATATTTCTTATTACGTACTTACACGTAGGATCTTAAAATGCAAACTTTGAAATCAAATTAACTAAGCTTAACAAATTGTTTTCCGCGATGTTCGAAAGTAAATTCGATGGTTCATAAACATGTAATCTCTCCTAATTTAAGGAACAAGAAATGATTTAATCTAAAACCATAATAACAATAGAATAAAATAAAGTATAACAAAACATACCAATTTATCTTTGGAAAGTAATTCATTATCTTTCTGATGCACCTTCTTCTGCAAGCTCGCGATCGTCTCCTTGAGCTGAGTCATGGCCACCACATGGTCCGAGCTGTTTGGGTCCAGTTCACCTACAAAGTAGAAGGAAGCTATAATCAAGCAGTGGGAAAAAAAAAACTTTAGTAAAGGTTAGACACTACACACAAATACTTATACGTAGCCGTTACGTCGTCTTCTCTTGAAGCACCACTGGTACACAATTTTTAGGAAATGTTATGCCATGATACTCAACCATAGATAATATAATTGTAAGTACTTAACTCAGAACTAACTACATACTAATATCAAATTTAAACTATCTAATACTAACATGCAAATTATAATTAGGCAGCCCGTTCGGCAGTACATGAGTGTTCGGCAAAGATTATTTAAATCATATTTTAATAATAAAGTATTTGAAATATGTTACACAATTTAATTAGTAAAGCATATTTTGATAACAGTAGGAAAAACTCGAAAAGATGGATAACTCTTTAGCAAATTGAAAAGAAAAAAAAAACAATGCATGTAACAAAAATATTTCTGTACTGTAATTTATACTAACAATGCTTACCTTGCATAGGGTTCATCTTCAGTTTCTTTTCAGTCGGCTGCGAGTCATTCAGTGACGAATCATTAGAATTTATCGACTTCATCATATCCGACTTGCGTTTCTCTTTGTGACTTCTGGCCCTAAAATATGTTTTAATTAAGACGCGAAAATATATATGTGCTCTGCCAAAATGAGTTTGAAAACTTGCAATCCGTGTCTTATCGGTTGAGGAAAAGAGGAAAGAAACCATCTTGATGATACCTCACCTTGGATTTAATACTCTAAAGTCGCCCAACCGCAGTGAGCAATTGTGGTGACCAATTCTCGATCTTCGTATGAGAAGAGGCTTTTGTCCTGCAGTTGGACAGTTATTGGCTGGTATTATTTTGATATAGATAGTACTTACTTGTGAGCCCTGTGCTTATGTTTGTCCACCGATGAGAGATGCTGTTTGGTTCTAGCCAGTGCTCTCTTGAGCGACTGAGTACATAACCAGCACAAGAGCTTACCATCGACCTGCAACAATTTTAAACATACTTCGATAGCAAATTTTTGTGAAGTTTAAAGTCGCATATTTTTTTGATGGCGATGAAAGGTAATACGCTCGACGCATACTGCAAAGATCTTATAATGAGTCACGAAATATGGCCCGTGTATATACTTCTGAAGACCACTGCCGACCATTTCGCGAGTCAAAGGCGATTATATAAATGAGTGTATGAATGTTTGGAAATACAAGCTTGTTTATTTATTTTGAAACTAGGTAACCCTCATCTATATTTTCATACAGAAATAAGTTACGTAAAAAAACACATTAAAGACATTTCATGGTAATACAATTAAGCTTGTACTAAAAGATAAACAATCCTAGCGATAAATAATTGTGATTCCTTGAATAAAATTTGCGTAGACCGAATAATTTTCAAGAAGTTATGTAGTCAACAGGTACATAAAAATGCGCATACAATAACGTTTCTATTTATGACTTTAAACAATGTTATTAAACACTGTAAATGCCTTTGACATTATGTTATCATGTTGTAAACATTTAACAATCAACATGATTGTGTATAAAGCCAACTGTTGGTGAACTTTGTTGAAACTTTTTTAATAACTTCCTTCTTTCCACATTTAATTTTTGTTTGGCAGTTAGGCTACGCAACAGGAACGGGAGGAAAGTAAGTTTATCGTAAGTATTATTATATAAAATATGCTTATATCTGCCCTTCACACAAATGTATGTTTACGTAATCATATCTAGGACTACCACTGCACTTCCTCACCCACATAATACAGTAAAAATTGAGTGGGGGCAATGTTATAAAATCCCACGAAGTGTGAAAGTTAAGTTGTAATTTGAAAGTTCACCTCTCTCAAGATTTCATGATATAATATGATCCATAACACGTTATTGTAATGGTAAGCCTGTGTGCATGAGAGCGTGAGACATTCTGCATTTGGGATTTTTGCTATTATTACGTGACTTAGAAATATGTGAAATTTTGGGGAAGTTTTGATAATAAGTATTATAACACCTTTATTTCCAATGTCGCGAGGGTCCAGTTGTATGCGCCACAGTTATAACAATCTTGTATTTATTTTCCTTATTTGACAGGTTTCCAGACATACTTAAATTTATTTAAGTAATAAAGTTTGTTAGTCATCTCATCACAGAACCTCACAAGGCAAACACTTAATAAATGAACATGGTGTGGCCTTTTGTGCAGTATAATCACAATGAAATAACAGGTAAATAATATTTAGAGCCATAATTAAATAGGATAGGATAGACAACTTAGGGGTTGTCTTTAAACATGTGAGGCTTAAAGGGGATATCAGAAGCGGGGAGGGGTAATGAGACATCGTGTGTATTCGTTTTTCGTTGGACTCACGATGTCGATATCGTTGTCATCGAAAAAAATAGGAAACTTCGTCACTTCATCTAAGCTCGAAAAGAATGAGCTTAACTAATACTATGAAAGATTATTACATAAGGTAATAACATAAAAGCCATTACAAGTGTCACTATTTTAGAAAGGAAGACCAAAGTTTAAGTTAATCTTTAAAATAGATAAGTAATGTACCTTTTTGCTATCATCATGGCGGTCAAATGCGCAGCGTTGTTTGCACTGCTCACATGTGACAGCCGGCCCGTACTTGCGCTCAGAGTTAGCGCATCGCTGGCATTTATTACCTAATTTTAATGGAGTGTCAATATATGTGTATACTTTTATATTACACAGGAAAAAAATACTTTCTTAATTAACAATAAAACAGTACAGGTACTCACTAATTAACTTTGATCACCAAGGTTATATATATAAGACAAACGTTTCCATGTTCTCCAAGCCATAACTTTGAATAGAGGACAGTACCTAATCATAACATTTGTGTAATATAATAACAAACATTAATTTGAATAAATGTTAGGATTAGATACTTTCTTTGAATTAAATCGAGGCATAGAGGGCACAAAAACATTTGTTTTCTATATAAGCCTGTGGCAGTCAAAGAGTTGATTACAAAGTAAATGATATACATAATATGATAGTGTGTGAATGAACTTATTTATTATTTACTACTTACAGCTATCATCACAAGTCTCAATCATGTTTATCTACATATTGTACATGTATGGGTTAGTTTCTTCTATATTATAGTAAAACAATGAGAACTATTTTCTATGATGTACTTACCAATAAAAGCTGCTATTATGTTGCAGTATTCACATGCAGTAGGCTTGCCATAAGCCTTTACATTGGCCTCACATTTTTTACAAATTGATGAAGTATTAGATTTGCTAAAAACAATAAATACACCCAGTTGAAACAAGATCTGTTATGACAAATTATGTCATTTAACTAGTAAATACAAGATGGTCGTTTGTGAAAATATTATAAGCTGATGTAGCTGATAGTAATAGTGTTCTGACACAAATCAGCTGTTTATGTTTTTATAATGAAAACAATCTAAATGACCTAACAAAAACATATACACTTATTTCCTAATCCTTTAACGTAATACCAATGCAAGTACCTTGGCAGCTGACACTGACCTTGTTTGTTGAAACTCAGAACGGCAATACGTGCACTTGACGACAGGGAATGACCCGCGACATTCCTGAAATATCACACAACAGACGCGTCACTTACTGACGTCAAAGTAACAGTACAATTTCTAATGACGTATTTTACTATTCTTATTCACAACCAAGAATATAATTAATAATGTACAGATTTATATCAAAGTTCCTACCTTACAAAGTTGTTCGCCAGTTGATAATTCCTCGAAAGGATGTCTCGAGAAACAGCGTGAACACGCAAAGAGCGGTGTTGATGCCGTATTGCTCATGGTATTTATCAATGAATTACAATATGATTAGGTACACAATTAAGATAACAGTTCACTAATTTATACAATTATAATATTTCTAATGCATAGATTGTTGAACAACTAATTTAAAAAATGGCTTCCTATATCAAATATGGCGATTTAACATTACATTACATTTACCATCATGACACTTACAATTTAAATATGTCAGCTGTCAGCGGTCACTCGGGAGGAATTGTAAATCGACTATTCACAAAATTCGCTTTGTTGAATCTAAAGAATCGTTGTTTGAAAAGATCAAATTTCCGAGGGCAATTATTAAATATATGACTATAGTTAATAACTTGATTAGAACAGTAAGTGTCTAGCCCATTACGCTAAGAGTGGAGGTTAAATGTTTTCTGTCATATTCGAGGTTGGCAAAGATATAAACTAGATCTAACGATTCTAGTCTTCGATCGATAATTTACATTGTTAATCGAAGGTTCCAATGTAATACGGGGCGAGACTTTTACCATTACCCGAGCACAAAATCTAGAGAGTGTGCTGCTACTACGTAATGTAAAACACATTTACATTTCGCCCGACCCAGGATTAGAACCCAGGATTTTAGGATAAGAAGTATTAGTGAGGTAGTTAGTTAACAAACCAAATATGGTTTCCTATTATGCTAGACTAGCTTATTCCCGGAACTTCGTCCCCGTGGATTTTGATTAAAATTACCTAGTACGACTGTACGTAGCAGCAGTAAGCAGATCTACCTATCTGAATCTGATTTTATAAATATTTATATGGGTTTTTATTTCCGCGAAACCCAAAATTGAAAGTAGTCGTAAGTTATTCCTGCCCCCGCGAAATTCAAAGTAACCTTTAACATAGCAGTAACACACGTTCGACCAAATCAGTTCTCGCTACAGACGACCGGACCGGACAGTTGCTTCACGAACGCCTTTTAGTGCACACGGTTGCCATCATGTCTTGGGCAATATATTTATTTGTTGCACTATGTACCTATGTAGTTTACCAGAAAACAAATACATACCATCACAAAAAACATAGACCCTGCAAGGGTGTAGTCGGTGTAGTGTAGCAACACTTTTTAAAATTAAAAATAAGAAAATACAGTAGGTATTTAACTTAACGTTTTAACAGTCGTGGTGGCCTAGTGGTTGACATACCGGATTTCTATGCACGAGGTTGCAGGTTCAAACCCAGGCAAGTATCAATGAGACTTTTTCAATGTCATAAATACTTTCTTAGATATTCTAAGACACCACTGACTGACGGTGACGGAAAACATCGTAAGGAAACCTGGATTTAATTATCTGAAATCGCCAACCCGCAGTGAGCTAGCGTGGTGATCAGTGCTCAATCCTTCTCTATACGAGAAGAGGCCTTTGCCCTGCAGTGGGACAGTTATAGGCTGTTATTATTATTATTTATTTAACTTAAGAGCTAACTTACCATCATTATTATTATGAGTCTAATTATATATTAAATGTATAATAATTTTAAGTACATGATATAAAAATATTATTTTGTACCGGGTGGTATCCGGCCTAGAATTGACTACCCCCTTTCCTCCCGTTGGTGTCGTAAGAAGCGACTAAGGGAGAAACCAGAAGATGGGCAGCAGCGTCTTCTGTAACTTGACCACAAATACTGCGATCCCCAAGCCGCGAGATGTATTCCATAAACATGGAAAATCTTTTTCTTTTTCAATTAATATATCGCGTTCGGTAACGATTTCCTCTATGATCGTCTGCCTCCGCGGCCGTTCTTCTTGAACGTCTTCCCGGACACGTCTAGTCTTTAATGCTGGCAAAAGTTCGAAATTTATGGTGATCGCAGAACATTTCAGACTTTTACCAGTATGTATGTGATTTACTAGTAGACCGTAGGATTTTCCACAGTTTGTGCTTTTCACAGTAACATATAATATATACATATACATATAGAAGATTCTGCAGAGAATAGAAAAGTGAGATTGACTACTGAGTAAAATAATTTATCTTCTCCTCTGCGCTCCTCTCGATCTGCGCTGAACCTAATAACCTAATACAGTACAAACTACAAACATGGGTGAAAGATTACAAATTACGTTAAAACAGTGTCCACGCCTGCTGCACTTGTCTAATATGTGAAGACGTGCCGAAGCCTGAAGTACCTCTTCTTAAATTTATTACCTTCTCGAGGATGTGACGAGCTTATTGTTCTTCGTGCGCTGCGGTCCACACTAAGACTATTTTTTAATGTTGGTAGCACTTAAATGTTCGTTGCGTGTTATTGTATGAATTATTCTGTATCTGTGTTTTGTGTTTGTGCTCGAAGAAGTGTTTCTGTTTATTTGTGATTTTGTTAAAGTTGTATGCCTATTTCCATGTTATTCATTTCAAATTGAATTTTGCAGTGTTATATGATCAGTTAAAATGACTATACCACCATTTCCATCTCAAGATTTAGCCAAACTAGTGCTTGGTATGTGGTCATTTGGCGGGAACACTATGATCCCAATTAACGGACAGGATGAATGATGTTCGTTTTCTTTGTGATATGTTCCAGGATATCTTGCTGAGGAGCAGCTTATGACTGCTTATGATGAGTTTTTACAAGCGAGTCCATACTTAGACGCACTCAGAAACGAGTATGACAGAATATTTATGACATCACTCAAGAATATTCTGGCAGAATATAGGGCTGTAAAAATATACGGTTGGTACCTGGATACTCCCTTTTACAAACCACTACCGCTATTATTATTTAATGTAAACAACGTAGGTCATGGTCCGCTTAGGAAGCAAGTTAAAGCCATAACTTGTTATGTCACTAAAACGATGTGATTAAAATGTGACCCTTAATTATTTTAAACATTAGGCTAGTTTTGACGATTCCTTATGGCTTTTCACATCTTATATTTTACAATACAGTTTGTTTATGTTAAAGAAACAGTTAGTAGCTGCTGATTTACCACAAACTTTACCTTTCTCTTTTAACTTCAATAAAATACAAAAAAGTTTATTTCATAAGAGACTAACTAATAGTATCATACTATCATTTTTACGATGTATTCTCCTGTTGTAATGTGTATATCGTTCTTACTCAATCATACACAATACCTGTGACACAGAATCTCTTTTTCTGTAACCTAAACTTTCACTATTGTATTCATTTAATAACTGAATCTTATCCTTTCAGTGGAAACATGTAAACCTTTATCTTTAAGGAAGAAGTTGGTACAGTGTACCAATTTATTAGATGTAGTCAAATATCTTGCAAACAACGTAGACATACATAAGATTCAAGCGCAAGATATTTCCAGTGACAAAATTAGGTAACTGTTTTTACTTATCCTGTTTTTATCCATAGCATGTTTTCCCTGACTCATTCCTGGTTAGAGGAAAGAAAGTGAAACCAGTAATATGTGTGCTATGTATAATAATTGTTACTATGATAAAATCTTGTGATATTTCTTCCAGTTAGAATTTAAGGTTATACTATATTTAGATAAAATTCTGAACAGACTTTTACACAATGTTACTTGATTTTTCTTTCAGCCATGTTAAACAAAGTACATCAATATCTAAGCAAAGTGCTTGTGATGTATGCAACTCTTTGAATTTGTCAAGCTGTGCATGTAAAAAACAGAAAACAAGTTTTAACTCGCCAAGCTATGATAACACAAGCAGTCCAGATAAGTCTGTAGAGACCACAGCCTTAGAAGATTTACCAGGTACATCTTTATTTGAGTAATATCTTGCTTACTCAATGAGCCACAGGATAATATGAGGTTGATAATGAGGCAGTAACACTGGACATTGTTAACTTTTTTGTTTTTGTTTCAGGAAACCATGGCCCTAGAAAAAAACATGTTAAAGTACTGGAAAAGGAGTCTTTATTGGAGTCCAATATATGTTCCGGCGAAAGTACAAAGCAATCTTCAAATACCCCTAGCAATAGTGGCAATGGACTTATTACATTGAACTCTAATTCACAAAGTTCTCAAATCAAATTACATGAAAGTTCTTCACTAAGTCTTAGTGCAATTGTAAGTATATTGAGTTACCTTTTAAATTGTTGATTCTTAAAGGATTAGAAATATTTCAGTGTAAAATGTAAAATTAGTCTTGTGTAGTTCGTGAACGATGAACAAATAGGAACCGTATCTTCGCACTGTACTAGAAGAAACGTTTCCGAACGCTTTTTTGTAATCAGTCTAATAGGTCAAATAGTGCTTTTCGATTTCGTACATTGTGAATGGTTTTGTGCGAACGAGAACGTGTAATGAAATTATAATATCTCTAAGTAGTCTGTGTTACAGTCACTGATTATTATATATTTTTTAAGCGATCAACCAGAATGACCGTCCTAAACCTGTTCAAGTATAAAGGAAAATTAAATATATATGTAAAATTAATACAATAGTACCTAACTATCTCGGTTATTTTATACATAATAATTATTATGTAGATATCACAATGTCTATGTTAGTACCTAGTAGAGAGCGTATTTGGCTATTTGCTCTGTGGTTCGCGCTGTGCTCTTTGGAAATGCTAACCGAGGGTGAAGACCCATTAGAGCTATTAGAACTAATAGAATGAACTAGTTCACTGTTTGAAATGAACTAGTACGGAGCGATCTTAAAAATGACTGAGCAGGCACAAGACTATGTAAAATAAGTTTGTTCTTGCCTATCTCAACTATTTGTAAAATGGGTTGAGTAGTGGTTATTGATGCAACAGCGTTTCTGCCACTATTTGTGTATTATTGCATAATAGCAAGATTGGACCCTTGCCAGAAATGGAAACAGTTGCATACATTTATGTAAATAATGGATTCTGCTTTGACACCATTATATTTAAAATCCAGTTTTCTAAACATCCAGTCCTATAAAATCTAACCTATACTCATTTACATAGCCGAGTGGCATTTATGTTTATATTGCAGCCTTTGCGAATATACCTACCTACATATACATTTCCAATGTAATAGGACCACCCACTAAATGGAATGTTTTACTTTGTATTAGCAGTAAATTTTCATGTGATTCATAACACCTAAAATATTCGCCCATGATAAAAAATGACTATTGTATATTATACTTATAAATCATGTTTTATCTGTAGCAACATATATATTGTTTTATTTCACTACATAGTATAAAACAAAGTCGCTTTCTCTGTCCCTATATCCCTATGTATGCTTAAATCTTTAAAACTACGAAACGGATTTTGATGCGGTTTTTTTTAATAGATAGAGTGATTAAAGAGGAAGGTTTATATGTATAATAACATCCATTAAATAGTGGAGAAATACTTATAATATATATTTTATACCCGTGCGAAGCCGGAGCGGGCCGCTAGTTCTACATATGAATTGATTCATATGTATGATCTGTTACAGGTCAAGGTGGTGGACACACCAGAATGCAGAGAAAAGATTGAGGAATTTAATAGTATATTGAATAAAGTTTGTAAATCTAAGGAAGATACTACGATATTTAATATACCCAAACCAGAAAATATACACAAAAGTGTATCTAATGATAGTACTTTCCAAGAATTTGCTTCTGGAGTGTGTGGTATGTATATGTATTTAATCATTAATTTTTCTCTGATCATTTTGAGTGCATTCTATTAGTTACGTATTTGTTTCTACAGGTCGTGAAAATCGAAATGTTCCTGTGCCAGATTCGAGCACATCAGAAAACTCAGTTGTTCAGTAAGATTATTTACACCTTTTTTTGTTAACATTTCCTATTACTGCAGTGAAACACACTAGAGATCACCTGGTGGTGAAAATTTAACCATAATTATAAAATACATTTTAGGTTTCTGCACTTCTTCTCCATATAAACTTTTACTATGCCAATTTCACTCTTCTCAAACTTAGTGTTTGACATTAAGTAAGTCTAAAGAGAATAACGACAAATTAATTCTATTTTTAATGTCTTATTTATTTTTATTGTTTTATTTTATTTATTTATTCATTATCCATAAATATTACCTTTCTGCAATCCTCCTCCATATAAACTTTAACTGTGCCAAATTTCATACTCCTCCGTCCGAAAATGTACCCAAACTAGCTTAACTTATTAATATATAGATAAATCCAGGTAATTAAATAATTACACTAGTATATGATCATGACAATACTTTAGACATCATTGTCTCACTGCAATGCATAGCCCCACCCTCTTTTTATACATTCCTCCCAATGTACCATAACCTTTATTTTTCTAGGACGTTAGCAGCTAATGACACCAATAGACATACCTGTAGTAATATAAATGATGTGCCAGGAAATGCTATTGAGAACTCGGGAATTCGGCCTTATACCAACTATCCATATCCTAGGATAAAGTCTAAGTGTAAAGACCAAAAAATCAAAATTATTTCTGATATTAAAGTGGACAGGCCATTTACTAATCTTAATAATGCTACTTCTACACCTTTAATGCAGACTATTGTGATAAATGGTACACCTGCGTATAAACAGAAACTTCCCGTTATAAGCAATAATTATACGAAAGATGAAATTATGGCTATGCCTACACTTATTGTTGTACCAGTATCAGGTGAGTTAGCATCGTAACATATTCGTACACGTATCTAACCGCAAAAATAGTGTAATTTTTTTGGCTTAAATTATAAATTCTAATTTTAATTTTTCAGGTCCCCCACCCACATCAAATCAATCTAAGCCTGTGGTCTCACAAAAAACATACCAACATAAAACGAAAACTGTTTCATCAGCTAAAATACTTGGCCCTCTTGTAATAGATGTCTCGTCAAGTAAGGCTGCTCCAAGTAATAAAGATGATGCAAATCAAGCAAGTTCTAACCCACAAAACCCAGCAATAGAGTCAGGTTTAGTAAAAACGGTAGACCATACGAAGAATGCATCAGTTCCAAAAGATAATGTCATAACATGTTCACATCAAACTAATACCCCTCAAGTCCTTCCGCCTGTCAGGAAATCATCATCCACACCTCGAAGAAATTCACACATTAGAGTATTAGACTTTACAACTCCTAGAAGAATTTTACATGAAACTATCAATGAAATAGTTACAAATGAAACAAGTGACAAACCTGTTGAGATTGATGTTAGAGGTCCTAATTTAATATTTTCAGGTACTGACAACAGTGAAAATAATATTGTTGATATGCGAAATGTCAAAGTTCATAAAATAGAAACATGCCACATCAGTAATATAACAAGAGATAGTGATATTAAACAACAAACATATTTAAAAAAGTCCAATTGGGATGCTGATTTACGCGCTCTAGCAATAGCAAGTGACAAGACTAATGGTAAAACACAACCAACAAAAAGCAAACCTAGAACTAAAAAACCGAAAAAACCTACTGAACCTCCGGTTGAAAAACATGAAGAGACTGATAAGACACAAGAAAAAAAGGTTCGCTCTAAGAGGAAGCTATCGCCTAAAGTGAGAAAATCAAAAAAACAAAAAAAGCTTGAAGAAGAGGAAGCTCAATATGCAGAAGCAACTGCCACTGTTGAAACAAAAGCTTCGGTTAAACCAATATTCAACGTGTTGCCTGCTGAAATTCCATACTCACAAAAGGAAGACAAACAGGGTATTGAAAGCAATGAAAACAAATCAAACACTGATGACAATAACGAAACTCCAGAAGCCGAAAGATTGTCCTTACAAAATGAAATTGGTTCAAGATTAAATATATCCGAATTCTTAGAAACACCTTATAAACAAGTGCTATATGATATTCAAATGGAGACGCCGAAATTTTTAGGATCTGTATTGCCAGATGAACCAATTTCAGATATAAAAATTATGAGTATTCCTACGCCTCGATTCTTTGATACTCCAAAACCTGCACATGCTACACCGTCTTCTTATTCATCACGGCCTACTGATTACTCTAGTGGAGGATCTTATTACAAGCCTGATGATCAAGATTATCTGCGTATCCCTGAAATAGAGTGTCCTGTAACATCATCCAAGGATGAACCACATGTTGGAATCCCAGAAGATACGGCTTCTTCAAGTAAAAGGAGTTCTAGGCCTGTAAGAAAGTGTACAAAAAATGTATCGTATGTTAATACGTGCAATAAAGCAAAAGAAAAAAATATTGATGAAAAAAGTGAAATTGCTTCCAATTTGAGTGACTCTACGAGTATTAATAGTTCTTTTGAAAATAAAGATAATATTTCATTAAAAACACCTAAAGTAAATAAATCTAAATTACTTTCAAAGTCTGAAACTAATAAAAGGTTAGATTCAAGTAAAAAACGTAAAACCCCAACTAAGAAGGATAAGTTAAACTCATTCATGAAAATTAAACCTAGACGTCCCACACCAACTAAAGATAAGAATAAAAGGACCAGAAGAAAAACAGATGTATATTCGCAAAATAGTTCCTTTAAACATAAAGAGAGACTAAAGGGTAGTGGAAAAGAAAAGAACGCCCATGTGAGTGCTGTAGTTGTACCGGCTCAGACAAAATCGCGCAGAAAATCATCGACGCCTAGGAAAATTCATTGCACTAAACCATTGACTTCTGAGAGTTCTGGACTCGAATCACCGGAAAACAATGCTAGTGCCAGTGTCGTATATAAAGACAATGTCACAAAAGATCCGAATTTGGTTATTTCAAATGATTCTGATACAGAACACATAGCGCTACGATGGTCCGACGATGGTTCGCAAGATGCTAAAGCAAAGGATGGCGAAAGTGAAGATATATCAAAAATAAAGGAGTACATTGAGACTTCCGTAAACTGCCAAAACAAATACAGTGATAAAGCTGGACCTCTGCACGTTGACTTAATTAAAAGAGGATTCGATGCCGAAACGGCAAAAATAATCGAACGAGATTTGCTCGATACACCGCCTTTCACGGAGACAAATCGACCCACATATGTTGACGATGCGGGGTCTAAAAAAGAAGGAGGTTCATTAGAAAAGAGTGTTGAATCAGATACAAGTGGTACAAATGATTTACAAATAGTGCAAGATGATGAAACAGATGATATTGAATTATCGGTTTATGAATGTCATGAAGAAAGCAATAATTATTTAATATGTACACGCGAAGCCAAAGATATATCAAAGGAACCGCCTTCAAAATTAAAAGATAAGTTTTGTATGGAAGTATGCATAGACGACGGTGTAGCTATTAGATTAAGAGCAACAGATTTTAATATGTTATTTGATAATTCTCCAAAAAATGAAGCAGAATTAGGTTATAGTTTCAGGGAAACTGAAGTAGCCGTAAGTTCAATATCAAATATAGAAAGATTGTACACTCCGTTAAAAGATCACAAAGCTCAATGCTTTGAAATTTTTGATTCAACTCTGACAAGCTTAGATACACCTTTAAAGTTAAACAGTCCAAAACACATGGAACAAAAAGTTACGGAAATTGAAATAGTGTTAGAAGAGGAAAAGGTAGATAGTAAGGATAAAACTGAAATTAAGAAGAAAAAACGATTGCTAAGTAGTAAAGACTCTGAAGAAGTTGTCAATGAAAGTAAAATAACAAAACCAGAACCTCAATATTTATTTCATTCAAATATTCAGAATATTGATATAGAATCTGTATTGACAAAGCTACACGGGCCTTAGCTGTCTGTAATTATTATGTATAAATGTTTAGTGTACTGACTATGAACTTGTGGACAAGTGTAACGTTATTTTTTAATATTAATCAGTGTTATAAGAAGTATATTTATATGTGTAAGACACATACCTTAAGTCCAGTTTGATTGTACAGTTCATTTTAAGTTTTTTGTAAATATGTTTGTGCTAGACACAATACATGACCATGTTTCTAATTAATAATTATTTTGTAAGTACATATCTAGTTCTTTTATTTATCTTAACAAAAACATGTGTAAAAGTACTTCAATATTAATCGTAAGTTACTTGCGTCTTCTAGTATGGTTTGGTAGTGACTCTGGTAGTGATATTAATTGATGTAATATTTGAATATTTAATTATTCAGTAAACCAATGACTGCGTAGTAATTTGCCGGTTGAATGGCTGGTGTAAGCTGCGTGCAATTATTATGATATTCCGTTTAATTAGGTATCACAATTAAAGGTAATCGTGACGATACCGGTGATGCGAGCTGTTACCTACGACGTACGTAGCGCATGCACATATAAATATATAAAAAAAATGCATTCTTGCTACCTACTATCGAAATTACCGGATTAAGTAGTTTAATTAAAAATTTGCATAAAATAGACGTTATTTAAAAATATTGTAATACCTGTAATAGAAACTAGATATTTCTTGTCACTAATGGAAAGACTGAACCGTGTTTTTTTAAAATAATTAGTCATAGGTCCGTTATAGTAGCCTGTCAACATACGTAAAGGCGAAGGCAATGTTTCAATTATTTTACTAGTATTTCGTATTTCTAATGGTGCTCTACTACACCTACCCCGCCAGCCTAACAGTATGCAAGCCTAGACTTCTACTAATATGACAGAATTTTTGTATTCTATGATCTTTAATCACGAGTTGCGTTGTCCGAATCACCACTGGAGATCGTTGACCGTTGAGGCTAAATATCCAACTATATAGATACTACATAGAACTATACTTTTGTGAGGATCTCTGGTCTCTGCAATGTTAGCTGTCTTTGTTTGATACTTATCACTGCTTTGCTACTAAGGTGACCTTAGTAGCAAAGAAGTGTAAAGCGTGGACGCAGAGTAAGAGGAGCGCAGAGGAAAGGATTTTTTTAGATACTTGAAATTAAAATTTGAAACTATTGCTATAAAGTGCTTACGTGTTTGAAAGATAATGCCCGAGACCGCGTGAAGATTATTTCTTTTGCGCTAACCTAAGCCAGTCGTGTTCCCCACGCATGATAATTTGCAGCTACGAAAACGATTTAGCTATCATCAACCTTATGTGTACAAGAAACAAAGGTACAACATAGATATGTTGTAACAAATACACATTGTTTCTTCTACCTATGTAAGGTAGGTAATATAATGGAATTTCTCCTGTATCGTGGGTGCTTTTCACCAACATGTAATATCACAACACCCATCCTCGGGACAAATATCTGCGGATCGCACAAATGTTCGTCCCGTGCGGGAATCGAACCCGCAGTCATTAGCGCAGCAGTCCAATCGCTTAGCCACTGCACCAAACGTGTTCGATTTCTTTAAGGTATGGTTGTACTGTAGCATGCCTCTGCTCTCTTCCCTCCTCGGGGAATAAAAGTATGGTGCGATACGTACAAGGCGACCACTTTTCGCTTGCACGTCTTCTTATCGTATGGTTGATGAATAACCTGGTGTTAGAGTTTAAATCGCCTAAAGGACTGACTGGCTTTACACACCGTTGAAAAATCTCTAAAGGTGTGCCGGTTTCCTTACGATGTTTTCCTTCACCGTTTTTAGCAGATAATAACTAATTTATAGTACGCACATGAATTCGAAAAGGCATTCGAGCGTGCCGGGATTTGAACTTGCGACCTTTGACTTGGCAGTCTAACGGTCATACCACTCTGCTATCAGTGCACACTTGCACTCTGTAACGAATGGTTCAAAATGTTAGTATGAACTTATAAAATACACTTTTAAACTCTTTATGATCAAACTTCGTTATGATCATTTCCGGTAAACATATTTTTGTCTATAGCTTTGGTATTCGATTTCTAAAGCTAGATTCCGACTGCGTGAACGTGATTCTGCGGATTCTCGCACCGCACCTTCGAAGTGACCGACTTGCCGCGGACCGGATGCACCGCGATGGTCTTGCTTTCGCTACTACGGATGATACGCTTCCCTTGCATGGGACGTCGGTGAGGTCCCTGGTCCGCGTCTATTCTCATTATCACGCACCGTGGGAAATCAGCTTAATGGGCAGGTTTGTTCAAGTAGGATACAGTACATTTTCCTCTGACATTAACTTTAAGTTAAATCTTTAGGTATTATGTACTTGTAGGTACCTACTGAATCATGGTAACATCACAGCTATTTTAAAGTTTCATAGCACTTACACATGATTATGGATAGCATAAAACAGCATTGGCGGCAATATAACGACATAACCTACACCAAAATATACGGCAGTATTGCCAGTGTCGGAACGGGGGTTCGGGAAGGGGTGTTTGCGAACTGGGTCACGGATACAGCTCCTGACACAAATAGTTACGTCAGTCGCATCTCACCACGTGGCCTCGACTTGCCTCTCAAATGCTGTCAATGTACCTAGGATGTACATTATACCTATGATTATACCTACCCATGTACTGCATGGTACATATATATATAAAAAAGTATGGGTAGTTATGTTATAAGTACTGAGGTATACTATTATAAGTGTGGGTGATGTTCTTGTACATGAGATACAGCCGTTATATTCGTTAAGAAAATTTTGGAGAAAAAGAAGTATCAGTTTAAAATATACTTCTAGAAAGAGTAAGTACCTCCTACCTATTTCGTGTCTGTATACCCGCCCACAAGCGAGCGGGGAAAATGTAATCGTGGGCAGCATATTATGAAAATAAATAATACATTTAATATTCCGAATCATAAGAGACAGTATTATTTTTTTCAAACTAAGATAAATTACCTGTGGGTTTTTATTAACTGAAAACTACATGATCTACTTAGGTATATAAGTTAACTTCAAGCTTGTGAATCGTGCTGTTAACGCTTTATTAAGCTCTACTAAGCTTCAATACTCGCTTTTTATGAAACTGAATTTAATTTTTTTTTCATTCCTAGTACCTACTTATTCTTAAAGAAATTATTTCTATCTATTTCAGTTTTATACTTACTATAAGAGAAAGCCATAATAAAGTGGTGCAAGGGGGTGGTGTCGTGAATTTAGTGACGGCTAGTAATTCTGCAGGCAGTTCGGGTATAAATGATTGCGGGTGATTTTACAACACCCTCTACCCCCAACGATGTCTGTCCCCCCTACCACCCAAAGTGCAGCGCCGACGCGACGTCGCTCCGGACAATCTGCGTGCTCTGCTTATTTTCACCAGTAATTCCTTCCACGGAAATTGCCTTTATAAAGAACAGAGAATTTAGTTTTGAGAAAAGAGATGGAAATAATGAATGGTTATTACGAAAACCTAACGTTGTAATATGGAGTATCTAAGTATCTATATTGGTTATAATAAACGTAATAATTTACATAGGTATAATTTATATTAAGTTATTTGTTCTTATAGTAGAATATTATATCTAAAATTAGATATAATTTATGTTAAATAATAAGTTTTGTATGCGTATTAGTCACCTAGATTCCTGGGTGTTTCGCTAAAGACGATATTATGTTTTTGTAGTAACTCCACTTTCTAGTCATAAGTAATTGAGTTTCAAATACATAAGAAGTTTAAGATATATTTTTTCATGACGTTCACTTACCTACTAAGTAGAGTTTTCCGTACACAAAATAACCCTAACCCTCAATTGACATTGACTAAGAAACAGAATCTGTAAAGTAGCCAGAATACCTTCGTATTTGAAGCGACGCGGTTGCGAAAGTGCAGACTACACGGCGGTTTAGGTGTCTCAGCTATATGCACGCGGCATTACTAATATACTAGACTAGAGGGTCCAAACGTGCCGGGAATACCTCGCACGACGTGCAACATCAAATTCCAGGCTGAGTACATAATAACCTCGTATGTTAGCGCACAGGGACATGTAGACATACCTAATCCCTTTGTCGCCTCACAACACCCACGATAAGATAGTGGGTGGCCTGGCCTGATCGTCGCTGCCTCCGAAATGCGCAGTAATATGTTTACAGTTTTCCAAGGTTAAATAAAATTTATAGATATGTATCTCTTTTATGTAAGTGCACTGTATTGGGATCTACGTACGGGCTCAGAGCCAACTGGGTCGAGCTCTCTGTAATTTCCAGCTACTTCTGCTACTCCGCTAACAATAATAATAGGTGCAATATGATTTGCTTTGTCGGATTCATTTTTTAAACTGATCCGCATTTTCTTTGTTCAGCGTTTTAGTTAGCGCTTCTTTGCTAGTATAGTTGCGGTGTTTGTAGTATTGCTGAAGTCAAACTACGTTGCATGTTTCCGCTGACCATCAGTACATGTGCATGGCGACATCGTAAGTGCCAAGTATTACCTTAAGTGTGTCAATTGGTGGCTCGATGTGCGTGGCTCCCTACTTCCCACCCTTTTGGGTGGCAGAGCGTGGGGCAGGTCGTCGGATCGATACCCGACGTCTGGCCCACGACCTCGCCTTTCTTACCACCTTCCTAAATACTAATTACGTGCTTTGACACAGCCTGCACCGGCTCGTGCCGAATGAAAAGAGCTATGGATGGCAACGTGAGCGTTATTAACGTTACCGCGCTGTTTTGACGTGTTTGTTTTTAGTATAGTTGATGATATGTTTACGTGTTGAATGTGTTTCTGTTTGCTTTGTGTTTACACAAACAATTACTGACAGACAGATACGAATACCTGTAGGTATAAACAAAGCTTGTTATTGTTAACTGAAATTAAGTATTTAAAACCATCCTTATTTCTATTTCTTTATATAGATATAATTATGAAGTGTATAGGTACTACTTTACTGATAAAGCTAATATTATATAATCAACCTCGACTAATCAAGATTTTAGTTCGTATGTATTAATTGTGTTTTAAGATTTTGATTTAGTTTTGAGTTCGAATACCTACGTATTAAGTTTATAAAAATAATTTTAGAAGCGCATTACCCACCGCTTTTCTGAGCCGCGTGATATAAAGGAAACAAGATTAAAAATGTATTCCCTACACGTGGGCCATAATGCGATTTATCGGTGCAGGGGCATGCCGTGACTTGGGTTTGTACTCTATAAAATATATGTTATGTACGTCACTGATGTCATTGTGTAGCTCTACGTGAAGCCTGAGATAGAGTTCCAAGAGTTAATGATTGAGAACATATTGCGAGATGGCATCTGGTATGGGAAGATTACGCAATGTATCTAAGCTTAAGTTTATTTATCTTCTAAATTGATAAAGGAAATTTGAAAAATGATGGACACGAGCGGGATTCGAACCCGCGACCTTCGCCGATCCGTGGCGCTGCTCTAACCAACTGAGCCCCCGTGTCGCTGCTCGCATCCATCACGAAGGTCGCGGGTTCGAATCCCGCTCGTGTCCATCATTTTTCAAATTTCCTTTATCAATTTAGATTCAAGCTTAGCATGGGCAACATGCTAAAATGGCACCAAAAGTCATATTTATTTATCTTTTTCACTTTTGTTTGAAGTCAATAGGTCTATGATTATTGATGTATAAAGATTGTACTGTAGCTACACGGTGGCTCTTGATCATTAAAAGACGTTCAACTTTCAGCATTCTATTAGGATAGGCAAGTTAACTAAAGTTATAAACACAAAGCTTGCTGCAAGAACGCATTGTACGTAACTACGTAGTCAAAATTTCAAGAGAAATCAATAGTTACATACATAGGTACCTACTAAATAAAATGGAGACGAAATTCATTACCATTATATGCAGCGGCGGTGCGGTTTCGTCCAGAAACTCGATGCATCTTTGGGTGTGAGCGAGACACTTGCCACCCCGTACTTTCGGCAGCCCCCACCGGGAGGGGGTAATGGACGCACGAGGCTCCTCGGCCGTGCAGCGCTCACTCTTTATACCCGGCCCCGCTTGCACGCGTGCACTTGCTAGTTTCTTTGACGTCCCTTTGTTGTGGATTCCAATTTTGGAACTACAGAATGTTGTAGATATTGCCTTTAATTTATAGCTGCAGCTATAGCTGCTTTCAGTGTTGATGGTATCTATATTGTGACAAATAGTCGACAGGTATAGGTACTTATATAAGTACTATAACATAGCTTTGCTGCCTGACGTCACTAGGCGTTACGAAAACAACATAATTTGATATTCTTACTTAAATTTTATGATGTACATACATACTTACATGGGTAGTTTTTATGCTTTTCTAGGTCTAGTGGTCGCTAGCAGCTTTATTTTACATAAGTATGAGTATGTATTTAACCTAGCAACATATAATTTTGTTCTTGCAATTTCATTTGTGTTCTTACGAGTATAAGGCTGCGCATTTAATCATGCAAATTTTCCGAGATGGGTGGGAGCGCCCTCTGCAACTGAAACTGAAACTTGAGCAACCCCCTTCTCGAAGGTCGTTCAAAGTTCTTAGAAGAAATGAATCTGCTGCACTAAAACACTTTCATTTTGTATTACGTTTTGTGTAATGTTATGATGAGAAATTTCCATTTTAGATCCAATGTAAGGTTAATATAACGCAGGTGTTTCTCGCTAGTATAATAGATATTCGTTAGAATAACAAGTTGACAGCCTGAGCGCTTGAATAAGTAAGCTTGTTATTATGTGAATTAGCAACTGTAATGTTGTTTTTGAAATATAAGAAAATCAACTTTATTACTCTAATAAATTATAAGATTTCTAGTTCTTCAAAAACTTCATGTTATGGAGGTGTACTTATCTATGCTTAATTGTACAAAATTATTGATACACCTCGGCGTACATTTAAAGGAATGTATGTAAAATACTAAGTAATATTTTGAGTACATATATATAACATAAGCGTCTGAACGCGAAAAGCGTAAATTAGTGAAATCAAATATTATTAAGAGCAAAACATTTTAATTATCGCGGCTGTATGATGAGGTCTGCATGAAAGGGCATACTGGGTGGGTGCACTATCGATCTCCTTTGAATTAGTGTGCGGATCGGTCGTCGTCTTTGTGTGGCGGCCGTCCTCGGCCCAAACAGACCAAAACAAGCGGGGGGGGGCACGAGCCTCGCCCGTACCCGCCGCGCAAACGACGCTTGTCGCTACCTTGTTCCGATGCTCGTGGTACGGGGACACTCCCAATTTATTTTGATATATAGCTAATAATAATTGGTAGGCGAAAACTTAGCTGTAGGTACGTTATGCTTAGATGAAATGCTACAGATAATGGTTCACGGCACGGGTCTTACCAATTATCGAGCTGTACCCTCTGAACCGAGTGTGTCTGTCTCAACAATGAGTGTCGTAGTTTTCGTATCTTGCAAACTGTAACAAGCAGTTTTCAGTTGTAGGTACTAATGATCGAGAGTAGACCCCTTTATAAGGATATTATAAGCAAAAGTCAATCTAAGAGAGGAAATTACAGATAGAGATGATCTATAAGAATCTATTTCAGTTTCAAAGTCCCGCTGTTCCATTCACGGGGAAAATCCTTTCATATCCGATAAAAAAGTAGATAGTTTTCCGATTCTGAAATCATTTTTCCTTGTACTAAACGCACAGTGGCAGACACAAACAATGAACCAGTTGTCAACTTTTTAAATAAAAATGGTTTTTCGCTCTTCATATTTTCACTGGGAACAAAAGGTATCAAAATACGTAACGTTGTGGTTTCATTTGTCCATTACATAGTTTATATATATTAACAAGTTCGAACCAGCTTTTACGATTCCTGAAAATATATATATTTCAGAATCCAGAACACACCAGGAGCAAGAGCTACAAGATATTCAATTTCATTTTCTAAATTACTACTATTTATGATTTTCAAGGTCATGTTCTTCATGTTAGTTTCAATTCCATGTCTTTCTTCAATTTTATTCTGGACATCTATCTCTTAATCAAACAGGCGGCAGCCGACGTTGCTCTACGTAATTTCCGAGATTACAGATTGTCTAAGGTAAGATCTTATAGTTTATCTGTGCCGTGTGGTATCCGGCCTAGAATTGACCACCCCTTTCCTCCCGTGGGTGTCGTAAGAGGCGACTAAGGGAAAATCCAGAAGATGGGCGGCAGCGTGTAGACGCTGCTGCCCATCTTCTGGATTTTCCCTTAGTCGGGAGTCCTTGGGGATCGAAGTGTTGGTGGTCAAGTAACAGTAGTGTTACTTGACCACCAACACTGCGATCCTCAAGCCGCTTGCCAAGCGTGGGGATTATGGCAATCCCCACCCCCCGTTTCTAAAAGGGGGAGCAGTGGACGACTATCGGCTGATGATGATGATGATATAGTATATCGTAATAATAAAAACAAACTAACGTTTCAAAACGCCTAAATATAAGGAAAAAGTAAACGTTGCGTACCTACAGAGAATTAAATTCTTAAAGAGTTTCAAGATTTTCTTAAAACGCTTAAAAAACTGCCGCAAGACATAGTAGTTTAAGTTGTGCAAAATGAGATATTGCGTAGTATTTCTCGAACAAACACAACGTAGGTTTTCTAAGAGTCTCAACCAAAGTACCTATCTAACACACACAATGTAGATTAAATAGCAGCCGCTGAGTTACTGTAGTCTATATAATAATAATAAGTACCTAAATAAACTAAAATATAACCAAATACGTCGTCATTTCGTAGCGCGTGCCAACGTTGTAGGTACCAGGTACTCATAATTCGTCGCTGGTACCTATGCGCCGTACGTCGTAGTTACACCAATTTACTTGTGCAAATACACCCAGCACTGCAGATCCGACAATTAGATAACTTATTATTATAATTTGCGGTTAATTGTAGCGCTGGCGTAGATAAAATGTTGTGTTATGTTTCTATAAGCTTTATTTTTCTAAAAATGTAAGATATTGCGTGGGTGCATTGTACAGATTATTTAGTTTTGCCTAGAGCTGAAATTAAGTTGTAGACGGTATTATGGTAAAACAAATGTTATTTCATAAAAGAAAAATAAACTTTATTAAAACTGAGTGTATAAAAATTATTTCATATAGACCTAAGTATATAAAAAAAACCTTAAACCGCCACAAAATTTTCCTACGAAAAAAAATTGCTTTATTAAACGTACAACGCAATACAAAATACAATTGCTAAAATCGCTCCATTGATTAACATTTATGTACTTATGACAGACTAGTATGTATGTAATGTAAGCTTAACAAAGCAACGAGTATATAATTATGTAACGGAAAGAGCCGTGCCACACAGCGTCCATCTATTGAATTAGTAAAGTCTGTCAAAGTGCATCGCCGAGGCACAAAGGTCGTTGCGTGGGAAATAGGGGGTGGCAGGGAGGTGGGAGGCAGCTCACCCCTCCGCCAGTCTCGTGGGCTTGCACCAAGTTAGCTACGGCTCCAGAAATTTGTTATGACGCATCCCAATGCGTCAAAGACAAGATATATTTCGTCTACAGTAGTTTAATACGGATTATATCTAAAAATAGTAGTGTTACGCTTACTTAGGATCTTATATTGTGGGCAAAGTACTCGTTTGTTTTAAGAGGTTAATTTTTACTAACTTGCGCATGAAACGATACCATAGCTAAATTGTTTAGCGGAAAAAAATATTGATAGCTTTCCATTATAATTGTTTGCTTTTGTTTAGTTTTGTTTTGCCTTAATTACTAATTTTTTCAGACATAATAAAATAATTTCCAAATAAAATATGTTTTGCAAGTTTAGAGATTCATAAAAATGTAGTCTTCGTAATTTACTTAGTGCTGAATCTTTAAGATAATATATTGTTGCGCAGTTGTCATAATATTAAACTAAAATAGAACACGGATAAGAAGTCATTCTATTTCATATCCTCGCGTACACACATAGGTATGCTGGTAATCATTTATATTTACTGGAAGAGCATAAAAAGGTGAAGAGCGGTTATTTTCAAAGCGTGTTGCGTGTGAACCGAGGGTGACGCATGGCCGTAGCTTTAAGTCTAGACATTATATTATTATAAGTGAAGCTAGAGGGCGCGCCTCAATGCACCGCAGCTGTTACTTGTTTACCACATTAACACGAAGCACTAATTAATCGCTTATCACTATTTTCTCAGTTTAATTTTCTTATTATCTACCATCTAGGTAATAGTCGCGAAACTAATAATTTGCAATCTATTTGTAATTAAATATTTTGCTTTGCCGATAATTAATTAAGCAGTGGGGCCATTCAACATTTGAGAGCTACTTATGTTTTTGCTTTCGTTTCATTGTATATTTTTTGTGTATTGTGCAAGCCGCACTGTCCTCTTGTTGGATAAAAGTCTGGTGTAAAAAGTGTTTTGTGTTTTGCACAAAAGAGTTCAGTGATCCCGCTTTAGTTTAACACCTATTCCGCATTGTTCGGTATACGTAACATCGTCTGCTTAGTATTGTTGAGTTGACAGGGCAATGACGTTGGCGGTTCGGTGCAGCGGTTCGTGCGGCCCTCCTCGTCTCCCCCCCGAGCCCCCTCGTAGCCGACGGTCGACGCTCTCTAAAAGGAAAAAGGAAGCCAAAGGATAATCTATCACGCCCGAGGCCCGACTCGATAAAAATGAACGATTAGAACACACTCACAATCGATGGTTTCGGAACACCAATTATAAGTACGAGTTAAGCTCGTCATAACTTTCTTTGTTTGGAATTGTTTAGTCTACGGGATTTGTAGATGACAATACACTGACAACATAAAGGATGTGTAGGTAGTTTAATAGATTTATAGTAAAACATTGGTTATATTGCAATCATTGGTACAGATTTGTAAATGATATATCTATTTCTTAGTGTAAACATTATATTTTACAGTAAAGCACGTAATTATTATCAGTACACTATACTTAGACTTACATATTCTTATATACCTAAGCTACAGACAGACACATGCAAACGTGTAAACCCATACTTTTATCAACTAAAATTAGGGACACAATCAGGTACATTACTCTTTGACCTGCGCAACTTGAGGTGTACTAAGTTCAGAAGGGTGCATGCGAATTCGGCGCCGGCACGTCGAGTTCAATGGCCGGACGTAGACCTGGAGCTACGCCGTAGACCAGTAGCTCCCGTGTGAAGTATACACGGTGAAACCTCATCGTAAACAAGTTTGTTTCACAATCAGCTAATTAAAACGGCTTACCCTAAAGTAAGGATGTCGGAAAAAATTACAGATATTGCTAAAATAAGACGTAAGTACTTCTTTGTATTGATAATCTTACAATTCCTTTTTCGGTGGTTTAAAATATTGCAACAGACCTAAACATGTGTCTTTGTTTAACAGTTTTAGATACGTCTCACCGACTTCGTCGTCGGTAGCACACCTGTGTAGCATAGGTATCGCAGTTATTGGAAATTTAATGTTCCTTGTACAACAGTCTGCTACGCAATTAGGAGTTACAAACTAAAATAGGTTTATATAAATATTTTTATTAATTCATTTTTCAATGTTCGTTTAAAACCTTTCGTAGGTATTACATTATTATTTGCATTTGTAATCCTGTTTAATATATGTAGCAGGTAAGAGATATTAAAAATGTTTGTCTACTAACCAAAATATGCAGAGTAAATTGGCATTTTTGTAGCTAGACTAGGGCGGAACTTCTAAAATTAATATCAGTTTTAACATGAAAACAGTTTGTAAATAGTTGATGGAACGCATGGAAAATATTCACAAAATCAAATTTTGTTCTGCTTCAAAGTGTTTTCAATAGGTACAATTCGTATCCGTATTTTAATTAAATTAAACTCGTAAGTGTGCTTTTTGTACAATACTGTTTCAATATTAGGCTCAAGCTTGCGTAGGTGGACATTTGTCATAGTCTTAATTACGACTTCAAACGGTATTCAAATAGAATTCCGAAAGTTGTTACTTACATCGATGAAGCGCAGCACCGAAAATCAATAAGGTGGTTGAGCTCCAATTCGACGGGTGGAAGATAAAGTAAACCCTTTGATCGTTATCCAGCTATTGCCGGCAGAGAATAGCGGAGATATCTTTATGCTCGTTACTAAGGTACAAACGGACCCTGTCGCCAAATTAAATGTTTGTTTGTTATATACCTATATGCATATAGTTTTATGATATAAAAATTGTAATATACATATATATATTTTTGCCATTACCCTTACCTACCACTACCAAGTTTGTTAAAAGAAAATCGGAATTAGATGTCTTTTTGTTTTGATAATATGGGTACACTGCCTGAACATTAAGGTCCTGGGTTCGAACCCCGGGTCGGGCAAAGTGTTATTAGGTTTTTCTCTTAGGTAATTTTCAGTAGCAGCACGGAGTGTGGATTTGTGCCCGGTTGATGGCAATAGGCTCGCCTCCTATTACATTGGGACCTAAAACATAACTGGCAAAATGTAGATGTAGTATAAGTACACCTCTGCTCTAGCCCTTCGGGGAATACATGTGTGATGTTGTTTTGGTATAGGGTACAGTGTACAGTAATTTCAGATTAGGTTCTATTATGTTTTGCCTTAATAAGGTTATTATAAACGGAAGAATAGAAATAATATTGATATGTATGATATGAAGCGAATTAAAGTAAATCGAACATTTACTTAACGAAATTATGTTCTTAATACTTACGATTCTGTTTGTCTTTTAAACTAAGTGCATGATAGCTGTAGGTATGTAGTAATTAATGTCTTAATATAGTATCAGTTGCAGTAGTGCACACCAACCAGTTTGAATTAACTCTTCGTTAAATTGCAGCTGCATCACAAAAAAGGTATTTGACAAAAAAATCTCCTAAAAAGAGGTCTGGCTAGTAATTACCATCGGAAATAAAACCCGTTTGATTAATTTAAAGAGCTAGGCGATAAAATTCGCGCTACCAATAAATAACGAAGTTGACTTCTTTTGCGCTTCACGTTTTTGTTAAGTGATCTTATATTATGCTTACCTAGTACCTACCCACCTTCGAATCAAGCTTGTTATTTACTGTTATATTTGTTGTTACATTAATAGCTTATTTGTCATTTGATGATATCATTTTGTGCACGCACTATACAATACTTTTTACATATAATGTTTATTGAACACACTTAATGATTTTTTATAAACATAATAAAAGAGACTCCAGAGTAATCCTTAAACTCATACTAAGATTTTCTGCAACGGAGTGTGTAAGGCATTGTTTTTTCACCTTTAAAATGGGTGCAAACACACTAAAAAGTCTATTTTAAAACTCTTTTTACATGTAACACACGTAATTTCGCTGACAACTTCTAAGATTCCATCCTGCGGGATTACCATGTCCTTGCATTGTATGGTGCGATTTGTGATTAACCTAGTAATTATATTAATATAAAATATTTTTGTGTTATGTTTTAGGGCAAATGCGAATAGAAGATATTATGAAAACCTATTTCCACGTGATTTGGTCCGCGTGGTAAATGTTACTGTAGCTTTTCTGAGATAAAAAGTTAGCCTATACAAAATCCATAAAATTCGTTTAGCGGCTTAGTCGTAAACAATGTAGAGGGAGAAAGACGTAATTACATACCCATTTCTGGTAGCTTGTAAGGTTATTACAATCAAGTAATATTAGTTAAAAAGTTAAAATGCTCTTAAGTTTAACACTCACGTTCCGCAGCAGGCATATAACTAAGTTTTATTCATATTCGCATATCACACGTTTTACAGTTACGAGAAATATAAAATATTTTAATTTTAATAGTAAGGAAGCCGAGGAGCAATGCTTTAGGTGGTTCATAAAACTAGTCGTGTGTCCCAAGTTTATGATTATCGCCGCGACTTGGCGGTATTTGAAGACGAATGGCCTGGATGGTTTTGCATAGGGATATTTTAAGATAAATTGTGCAAGGAAGCCTGGTTATGGCTGGGAGAAATGATCCGTTGGCTAAGTTAATAGTGCGGCGTTACTTGTGATATTTCAAACAGTGTACTTCGGTATCGTTCGTTGTTATGTTTGCATTGAATTGCGGGACCGATGTTCTGTTGTTAATATGCTGCTTGTGTTTTATGTGAAGGTAAAAAGTGATTGCGCTGTTTAATTATAAATATTTAAGTTTGTAATGCTCGTTGTTCTCAGGTTTAATTGACAACCAGAGGTATTCTGGTAGCTATCAATATTAATTATCTACGTGAGCCATGAGGTATTATGGTTCGTGTAGTGACAGTGTACCTGTCTTGACCGATTAAGCTTAAATTTGGAAATGAAAATGTAAGTAAGTTTATTTAAGGGCCCCGTGAGTCTTCTTCTTCATCAGCCGGAAGACGTCCACTGTTGAACAAAGGCCTCTCCCTTTTAAGAGGGGGGGGAGTGATGTCATTAAAATAATAGTATTGTGCATTCTGAGCAGCCAGCTACTCTACTCCCTTATCAACTTGCTGTCTCGAATACATAGTCTTCAGGGCATGACCCATTTTTATAGTATACCTAATACTATAATATAAAAATGGGTCATGCCCTGAAGACTATGTATTCGAGATTCTACCCAAAAATAACATAAATATTATAAAACGTTACACTTTCGATTTTGGAAACTAAACTATCCACGCAAGTAAATTCACGGGCAGTGCTAGTCCTAAAACAAATATCACGCGTGTCGTCATCGGCGCATAGTCGACGCTCTACGTTCCGTCTTCAGAATCTGAACGTCGAGTAGATATGCAACGTGTTCATATTACCAACTATGAGATAGGGTTGGCGCGGCAGACGCAGGGTTATCTTAAGTGATTGTATTATGTTTTTAGCGTGGATAGAGCAGGGTTTCACACTTAAATAACCCTATTGCTTACTATATTAGTGAGAGATCGGGGAATCATATCATCATTCAGGGGTCATTGGTCTTCAACGACAATCGTTTGAGTTTAAAATAGTGTGTAACTATCAGGCTGTTAAGTAGATTTTCTTATCCGAAGAAGAAACAAAACCGTTGGCGACTCAAACCCCTAAAATCAAGGTTTCCCCAAGAGGGATATCATCATGAGGCAGTGTTCATAAAATAACTAAGAAAGTACTCTTTCTCGTAGGCAAAATCACTGTTTTGATCCCAATATTTCAATATGGATTTCTACGCTCAGAAATTATTGTACCTAACCTTTATGTAACCTACTCAAATGTGCTGTTTTCACATGTTATATTTCAATCCAACTCAACCATACCTGCTATAGCAAATTCTAGTTTGTAGCTTGTTCTTTAGATAACAATTAGGTTTCTTTAGTACTTTTTATTCACTAATCACCATCTTTTTTACGTAAGATACGCTTTTCAATCAAATTTAGATAAGGATTCCTAGCGGGTTTTCAGTGTTTTGGTGCACATTTAGACGTCTAAATACACTTGTAAGCAAAGTCCTCATCAGGACCTTACTCATTTCATGAATATTCAAGTGTGAAGCGCGTTGAGCCAAGCAACACAAAGCTCTACGTACATATATAAGTTTCAAACCTAGGCTGAAATGAATCTCCTGTGTAATTGAGGGTGCGTTGTATACCTAGACTTGAAATATCATAAGCACAAACGCCTAGTGGTGGGGGTCAAAGTGTAACCCATGGCTCACCTATTTTAACAACATACACTTATTAAACTTATCATAGGGAATTAATAACAATCATTTATTTCAGACAAATACATGGTCCATGGGGATTATGGCAAACCCCCCCGCTTAAACGGGGAGGCCTATGTTCAACAGTGGACGTCTTTTGGCTGATGATGATGATGATGATGACATGGTCCATAATTAATTTTACAAGATAATGATGATTAAGCCTTTTACACTCGGTTTCTGGTTTCTTTAAGTCAAGCATAACAAAACTAATGAGCTGTTAATACCTCTACGTGTAAATTAAATTGCTGAAATTGCTTTGGGTTACTAGAAATAACATACTTATCATTCTTTCGGAAGCCTAAATTATAATTAAAATTATTAAAAAACAATGTAGTCGAACTAAGATCATCGTCCTCACTAGAAGACTTAGGTACGTCTAAAATATTTCGTTTATTTAATTTTTAATCAAATAAATGAGATCGACGAGGGTATACGTGTACAGTAGTTGTAAATACAGGGAAGTGGAGTAAGTGAACATCACAATTCTATGAGCGCATTGTGTACCTGTAAGCTTGCACTTGCGGCCACTTACCAACCTACCCACTTGTTCGTTTTTGCATGAGTTTCGTGTAATCATAACTAGGGGCATTCCACACTGGAGTGTGTTCTATTTTTGTCGAGATATTTTATGGGGTTTTTGTGACGGTTATGTTAACGCCCAATGTACCTAAGTTGCATAAGTTTTGCACATGGGAAAAATGTGTGTGTGTGGGTTACAACTTATTTATTAAAAGTGTTGGCGAATTTATTATCCCAGTCAGACACGTTTAAAATATTTATTAATGTTATACCTATGTACGTTTTAAATGATTACAAAATATTTAGATATCACTCTTTCGTTCTTTACTACAAAAATAACTTTCATGAGCTAGCTCGGGCCTTTTACAGTAAAAAGCTAATGGCGTAGCTAGCAGCGAGTCAATCACCAACTCTTGCACCTATGTTTCTAATGGATATAACTCCGTCATAAACTTGAGTTCTCTGGCATAATCTGTAAAGGCCTCTTTCTCTTTACAGATTAGAGACCTCCCTAGTTGTACAATGTAATATCAGATTTGATGATAGTGCAAAATTACTAACGATCTAAGTCTTTACTTCGGCCAGTTCGGCTTCACAATGTAATAAGGTATTTGTTGCTTTCGAAATAAACGAAGCAAATACGAAGCGAAGAAAAATTAGATATCTCAAAATTTAAAATGAATAACCAAGTATAAAACAATACTTAAGTACCTATACATATTTATAAAGAAGGAATGAGCATTAATTTCTGCACACATACCTACCTACTTACCAAAAAGTCAACGGTTCATTATCATATTTTCAAATCACAGTGCGAATCAGGAACTATATTTATAAAAGATAAATAATTTAATTCTTAACTGAACTTCCTTCCCTGTGTGACTGCAGCCTACCTGATTCTCACAATCAATAATAAGGGAATTACACGCAACCTCTACACAGCTATTTGTTTTAAGCTTTCTGTGCTCTTGTGTTTAGGAACCCGGAATCCATTATCTGCTACACTAACTGCCGATGGGAACATACTGAAACGAGGTTCGGTTAGTGGTAAAGGATTTGATCTAAATACATGAATCTATCTACTTACTGGAACATTAAGTTCACTTCTATTTGGTTACCGACGCCTTCGTTGGTATAGTATAGGTAATCCTGTGTGTTTTGGCAAATCTCAAGTAGCATAGTAGCACGGCTTAATCGGTAGTAATAGGCTCGCCCCCTATTAAATTAGAATGGGACCTACAACATAACTGGCGAAATTTGGGTGTGCCGTACACGGAAATACAGGCGTGATGTTTTGTAATGTTATGGTTTATAAGTAAAGAGTACCATCACAGTACTAACTTTAAACTGCTGTGACGAATGATGCGGGCGCACTCTAGAACCCCTAAAGTATAATAATAAGTTATCATATTCGAAGGCTTATAAGTTACAAATAATATAAGTAAACCAATAAATCGGCGCTCATCATTATAAAAATTATAATGCCTTGAACTATTATAACTAGATAACTCTCAATTTAAAATATCTATGAATGCAAAATATGATGACTTGCTTATAATTAAAAGCTAGCTAAAGGGTTCCCACAGCTGACAAGCTAGTACAAGAATGTGCGCTCTTCGGGAATCCTTTTCCAAATAATTAATGCGATAAAATAGTGGTGTGCGCTTGCGCAGATCGGGACGCGTGACGAGAGCGCGCGCGCGGTCACGACGCATGCGCGCCGCAAAACGACCATAGAGGCCGCACGCGCGACCCCTCCACTACCACTGTAGGATATAACGATGTTTTGTTTAGAATAGTGTACATTTCTAGTGGAAATGCAAGGGAATTTTGGATTTACCTAACGACACCCTTCCTATGTTTGGAAAGAAAATAAAGTTGATAAAACTATTTTTATATAAACACCACTTATCAAGTTTAATGTTCAAGGGTTACTTGAACTTTTCAGTTCACTCTCACTCTCGATGCCTTTAAACACAGTGATACTTAATGTTAAACTATATAGTTGAAGCAATAACAATATAGTTGAAGTTACTTTTCGTAAGCAGCAACCTTTTGTCTAACTTCAGTAAAACCTCTAGAAACAACGTCCAAAACACACAAACGATAAAAAGTTAACCACAAGTTCAAGCGTCAATGTAAACAATATAAAAGCGTGGAATCACTTAAACAAAATAAACGGAAATACGGCCGAGTAAGAGCAGCGTGTGTCGCTACATCTATGGCCTTCTATTCTATTAAATCAGGACGCCGGCCTGCCTATGCATGCATCTTTTACGTACGAGCGCTTTTTGCGATTCATGCTATGCAAAGTTATTCCAGATTTGAGTCAGAAACAAGTAAAATAGGGCCCTCACTTAAGACTGGTAGCTATGCTTGAGAAGTATTCAAAATGTGCGTGTAAAAAAGTTTTATAGGGTGTGTGGTGTTAAAATATAGTATACCTGTTGTATTAGTGAAGACAATAAACCTTAATTGTATTGATACACATGACACAATTTTTTAAATACCCTTATAAGATACATCATAGATTTTAACATTAATACACTAATTCAATAAAATAGTAAATTTATTTATGCAGCATATTTTATGCCGACCCTAAGTAGATACCACAAAGAAAGTAAATGCACTGTTCCTATTCAAAACACATTAAAAAGATTCATTATATCAGGTTCAGCCGTTCAATTATCGACTCCCATGCAAAAAAATCCCTTAACTGCTTGTATCGTTTCGTTTCAATAAGCAGATGAGAGATAAGCTATAAACTAGCTCCCTCACTGTACAATTGTACATACAATGCAAAGCATGATTAATAACGAAAGCTATATAGATCTTTAGTTAGATTAACAACGCTTACCGCCGCACTCAGAGACGTTAACGATTACTTAAACTGACACTAAGTAAAGATTTCACAAAGAAAGCATTTACTTGTTGACAGTTTAAGTAATCATTAAATGTATCTGAGTTCGGTGGTTAGTCATTTAAAAGTTTTCAAGAACTTTGAATCCCTAACGACACAACTCAACTAATAATAATCGGTAGTAGAGCTCAACTGTCATTCATTAGCTGTGTATACGTACACATTCATTCATAAAGTACGCATTATACGAATGTGGTCATAAGGCCGGCTACGACAGCTGGCGGCTTCTCCGGCCCGCTATTGGAATGTCAGTCGCGGTAACTAATGCCGCATGCTGTCTGTTACAGGTCTAACTGACGATTGTGCGTACACGTGCCGCGTCTAATGAACACAACTTTTGCTTCATTTAGTACTTTGTATGTCAACAACGTTTAATTACGTCACGTTGAATAAATGTGAAATTTAAACTCCAAACTTGGATTCCCTGAGCCGTCATATGGGTCTAGTTACTTAATAGTACCTACATAATAGATACTAACTATTGTTCGTGTTTTTTGTATAAAAACGTATTGTAAACATTTGTCATATCAGAAGCTAACTAAACTTATAGAGATGGCACAATATTTATGTGTATGGATATAAATTTTCCGTGCAACCACTAATGTTTAATATTTTTGTTTCACACGAAAAACCAATTAGCCTTTGAAACCACAGCTTCGTTTTGTTTAAATTTCAACATAGGTTGTAGGAATCCCAGACCAAAAAAAAGTAGAATCTAATTGACATGTCACAGGTAAATATTTTAGACCCTAAATCCTGTTAAAAACGTACGTTTTTAAACCAAATCAACTAAACATAGTAACTCGGTACTAAACTACTACTCGGTACTATACTACAGTAAAATTAATAAGGCGAATATTTAAAATGTTAGGATTAGGAAATATTGTCAATGATTATATATTGAGTTGATTAACATTATTATTGAGGGTGTTATACGTTGAATGCAGTCGAGAGGGGCGAGGCGTGTGACGTCGGACAATGCAATTCAATTCGCATGACAGTCTGCGGCCATATTCGAGATGAGATTTTTGTCAACCGCTCACTCTCGCGTGACGATTCACAATAACATTGCATCGTTTCACAAATTCGTTACAAAATACGTGACCGAATCGCGATATTCAACCCCTAATTGCTTAACCTCCGCTAATTTAATTTACATACACATTTTGTGCAATTAAATACGTCTCAATTAGTCACAATTAATTATACAAATGAGCAGGTTCTTATCGTAATATTATCGACGTAACTTCTGAACCAGTATGCGGACAGACGCGGCTTTCTACATGCGAAATGAGAAGCTTTACTCACGCCCCGTCACACCGCCTCGCATTAATTACGGAACAAATTATACGTTCTTTATCACCATTCTTTTTTTTAATAACAGGCATTGTTGTCCATTCGTGCCAAGAAACGATTCTTTTCAGCCAGTGACTGATTTAATTCGATTTCCACACGACTCGCGGCTGACGTATTGTGGAACGTCTTCATCACTCCTTTCAAGACGGCTTAATTTTTAAATTGTTGGAGCTTTGTTTCCCAGAACTGTGTTGGGGTTTGAAATACATTATTTTTGTATTCTGTCCAATTTTAATTTATATATACTTAAAGTGGACTACATAAATATTAAAAATATAGCATTAAAGAAAACGATTTGCTAAACATTTTGTATTGAAGAACATAAATAGGAAGCTATTAAAAGAACTATCTAAATATAAAACGCACATTTGCTTGTAAAATGAGCAGTTGTGGCACGATGTGGCCATGTCGGGCTGCGCTTGTAGTATGTCCATTAAGGCATTAAAATAAAGATAAACTGGTAACACCTACCTATCGTCAATTAATCTTTACAAGCAAATACTCATTAAAATTGAATTATGCTGTTTAAATATGTTTAATAGTAAAATATAGTCGTAGAGTCGACGTTAGACATAGACAGATTGCTAATTAACAGTAAACAGTGTTCAAAACGCTAATTTTGTTTACTTCAAATGGTGATACGGCGTTCAAACTAGGTGCACTTAACTAAATGAGTGTTGGAACGCACCTGGGAAGCACCTGCATCTTGATTAGTGATTGCACTTAGCTCCTTTTGCTTGCCATTCTGGATTAATACTTGCGTATCAGCAAATGTGAGGTTATAATTAATTAAATGACTTCGCAAGGTTCACTCGAGTGGCCCGCCGAACGATTATCATCTCAACTGTCACTTCTAGACAGGCTTTAATATTAGGTATTAAAACAACCACCGTCAAAAGCTGTAGATTTACGCGTTACGCAAAGCTCTGCCTCAGCCTCAGCCTTATAAGATTTGTATTTACACGATCTATGGATGATTTCATTTGATAACAAATAAATAAACAATTAACTTTAAATGTACTATAAGGAAAGCCAAGGGACTTTAATTATCCATTAACTTAATAATTTTTACAACCAATAAAAGTAGCATGATTCA
Organism: Abrostola tripartita; assembly: GCA_905340225.1. Lineage (NCBI taxonomy): Eukaryota > Metazoa > Arthropoda > Insecta > Lepidoptera > Noctuidae > Abrostola > Abrostola tripartita. Next base: position 8,996,187 of record HG996494.1, read on the forward strand.
TATTTTCACATTAAAGTAACTTCTCTGATGTGTTTTGTTTTAAGTTAGTTTGATAAAAGGTGCCTAAAAATCCTTAAAAAAATTGTGAAAACATTTGTTTCAAATTTTTAACGTTAAGCTAAATTTTCTGTTAATAGTTATTGAACTATTAACAGAAAATTTATCATTGGATAATAATGTTGTATTGCTATGTGCGAAAGCGGTACCATCAAAATAGTTCGATATCTTTGCTCTGTTTTACACTTTACTGTTGCTATTGTCGCTGTAAGCATCTGCGACATACTTAGCAAGTATTCCGGGTAGGAACGAGTTAGTTTCGCAAAGGTGCATCGATTGGTATAGCGAAATAATCTAGGGGATCGGACGCGTGCCTTACCATCGCGCCGGACACGCCCACGGCTGCGGGCCGAGTTTGTTTTAGCACGACGTCGGCTGGTTCCCCGTTGGTGATCTATTTTCAAATAAATATTTTGTTAGTGGCCAGTTCTTATAACTATTTTGTTTTTAGTCAGGGTCTACTGACTTTATGGGTGAATGACGGAGTAGACGTAATAAGAAATACTCGTTTGTCTAAGATGCTTACCTACTGAACTGAACCTTTTTAATATCTTACTCATTAGTTTTACGTGACTAGGCTTAACAAATCAGGGTTTAATAAATTACAGATAAAGCCTAGAAAAAAATATCAGGTAGTACCTATGAGTACCAAGATAAATTGGATTAACTTACTTATATTGAACAACATCTCAGTTGGGACACAACCGACCTCACTAAAGCGATACTGATAGCCAGATGACGAACAACTAACTTTCTTGATGACAGCAATCATAACTTGCAGTGGTCAACAACATTTTATTTGGAGCGGAAATTTTTATGGCTCTATTCTCATTATTTTATGAATAATTATGTAGTAAGCCTCAACAATATTATATTTCAGTTCTCGTATTTTTTTTTGTGTATCGACTTCGATGATTTCTTGATTGTAGTGTGTCGAAAAAAATGGTTTTCAACTCCTACCGAAACGGTATTTCATGGTTTATGTTTCCCGACGCACTATGATTCGATGCCGATTACTATGGACACCGATAGAGAATCTGAAATAATACGATTTATCTATGTAACGAACTTTTATTGCAGTTATATCGAAGCTGCGTTGATAGGCGGTTAGGAACACAATTGCTTTTCGGTTGGACATCAGTTTGATCTATGATCCTAGGATAGGGTACTTTATAATATGAACTGTTATAATTTATTTATTATTATAAGAATATTAAATTAACTACAGAGGTTTTCATTCTTACATACTTGTGTGTGAAATAAGGTGAGTTTAATTAATAGAACCCTTGTCAAAGTCCGCAAGACTACAGTGAGATTATAAACGGTCCACTTGGATAAAGCTCGTATTTACACAACGTTTATTCACATACTTATGTTACATCAGCTCTATAGAAATGAAATTACATATTATATTAAAGCTACATGATGATTTTTAAAGGTAAAAGGTTTTTGAAACAATATTTTATACATATAGGTTTTTATAAAAAATTGTAAACCTACCCGTCATACAGTAATATTATTAGGCAGTAGAAGTATATATTTCGTGTAGTGTTTTATGTTATGTATGTGTTAAGTCTTGCATGGAATATAACGGGTGCTATCCTAATAATTTTCCACACTAGACACTAAAACGTGATCTCTTGATAATTTAGAGGCTCAGAGTGTCTAGTTAGAGGGTATAAAACGGCAGGTAATATTTCCCGGCTAAGATCCGATGTTTGGACTTTTAGATAGGTTTCGTGATAATGTATGGCAATAAATCATAGGCGATAATAGTTTACCTTTCCCTCTAAAAGAAGAGAACATTAATTTGTTCAATGGTGAGCATTTATGGGCAATAACAGCATATATAGATGTAGGTGAATAAAAGCGCGAGAAACTATAAACTGGCTCATAGATCAGCTAATTGTTGCAGAATGGTACAAACGCGGGTAATGGTGCTCTCGGTCTGTGCAGCCGCTTCGCAATTTAAACGCTAACGACTTTTATGGCCAGCATGTATCTTTCTTTAACAAGGTTATAATCAAGCTTTATTTTATTCAGTTTTTTTGTTAATATTTAACGACTTTTACATACGTTTGAAAAGTGGTCTATTTTCGAAATTAGGTACCGAAATAAGATTTACAGTCTGTTTATTAATCTCGAATTTAAAACTTCGCTACGAAGTTTCTGCGGAGTAATTTAAAAATAAATTACAGAGACTTAATTGGATGTTATTGTTTGTTTATTAACAGTAATAGAGCAACGCACATTTAGAAAATATATTGCTTGCTTAAGACATATGTTACGTTTACTAAAACATTCTGTCTGTATGTGTGTATAACATTAGGCTTGATTTCACCGAAGAAAATGCATTGTGACACCCACATTTTGCCAGCATAGATTCTTTCGGTATTCGCGTGTTTAACAAGCCTATAGCTATTATCTGGTAAAATTCTGGACCACCACGATATTTAATTACTTTTTTATTTAATCGACCACCACTTACATATACGTCAGTTAGATTAACACAGAACTGTGATCATTAAATTAAACCTTTGATGTTTCCCTAATTACCTAGGTATATAAGATAACATTTAGATTGTAAAAGAATGTCAATAATAAATGCGGTGTCTATAATTAATTCAAAATGCACTTGTAACTAATTATACTTATCTTAATGATACTATTATGAATAATTCAAATAATAACATTTCGATTACATCGAGTTTGCTTGTTACATTAATTTTACAAAGTATAGAGCAATCTACTGAATCAAATTAATGGTTAAGTATTTATTCCATACCATTTGTAATTGCAGCTCATTTAAGTTTCTTTAAGTTAGCAATTGTATTAAACAATGTAATAGAACAATGATATAATAATAAACATCGAACAGGTGCCAATACTTCATACCTAAGCATAACTAATAAAGTTGTCAATAATGACCAATTCAAATGATATAAATTGACTTCTTTTATGTTAGCGGTTACCGATCATATCTTGTATTACTTTCAATACTCTTAGGCAATTGTATGCTGTGATTGTAGCGAACGTCAACAGAACGATTGAAAAACGACTTCTGTCTAAACGCCTACACAAATGTATTTTGGCTAAAGCTGTTTTGTAAAAGTAAGTTTGATTCGCTTTCATTTCATCATATGCAATAAATAGATTGAGTGCTTTAAAATACTTAGAGTCAGTATTTTTAATTGTCTATCATAGTAAAAAGGGGATGAAGTGCAAGTAATGCCAATATGCAAGAAACTCTCAAAAATTCTATGAAATACTACGACCAATTACTAAGTATAATACAAGGTAATAATTAAGCTTTATTATGCGAATTAAAAGTTAGCTTCTAATTAAATTGAGCCCCGTTTTACCAACTCTTGCTTTTTCCTCCTGTTTTTTACTACAGGTCAACCATTATTTTAGTATGTACTTCACAATAACGCATAAGTTAACTATCTCCTGCTTAAATTAAGTCATTTAACTAAGATGATTCAGATATTTTTTCTAACAACCTGGCGAAATTTCTAATCACTACTCATAAGTGCTTAGAAATAATAATGTTAATACCTGATCTCGATAAGTTGATTTTTAATATGTATAATTCATATGTTGGTTATTTTTCTCGTTTATTTTTTTATATGTAATTACATATTATGGGTCTTAAAATTGCACAAAATAGGTTAAGGGTAGTGTGTATTAAGTAAAAGATATCAAACTTGCTCATAGTTTTAGAGTTTTTCTATTTACAACATTCAAACATCTCGGTTTAACAAAGCTATGGAAATGTTATTGAGTAAAATTAAACATCAAATCTACGAGTTAACTACTATAACGATGATGTTATTGCATTAGAACTTGACCATCCGTGATACGTGAGATAACCTATTACAAACATTCTAGATGCGAGCCCTATATCTTATTTAATTAAACTTTGTATACTTTGATTTGACTTGATCTTATAATATGGTTGGAAAGACAAATTAAAACATACCTACTTATGTACGTATTCTTTTATAGAAAGGAAAAGTTATCTCCCTTCGCATTGAGATAAGAAAAAAACCTGTGTCTGCGTCGTTTCCTTTTATTTTGTAAGCTTGGTGTTCTTTTACGTCCATATGATTTCTTTTGTCTAATGCTGTTGCTCTATTTTCAGATTGTTCGGTTTAATACCGTTCATATTTCTCTAGAATTCTTTATGTTATTTGCTCTCTGTCTTTGTTTGATTATAATTAAAAGCAGTTTTTAATTTAATAAAAAGTTTATTAAACTCAACAATGACTGTAGTATCTAATAAGCGTGCTAAAGCAAATATAATACCTGTATATTCCTTTACAATATGAACCAGAAAACGGTAGAAAAACACCTAGCTCTTAATTTACATTAATGTAGCTAGAAAAATAAATGTTATTAGATTAACAAAACCAAGTGGAGGTTTAAATTGGCGTTTAAATGGCCACTACAAATAGGAGCGCGCGAGCAACTAATTGGTCCACAATGGGGTAAAAGCGAGCCGCACTTGCTCTACTGTGGAAGTAACTTACGTATGATTTGGACGATTCCACTCGTGTTAGTTACCATGCTGCTTGAATTGGAAGGTTTTGGTGGTTTGAATTACGAACCGTGTCTTATTATGTTTTTTTTTTTAAATCACTTTAAAGAGCTTATTAAGGTATAAGTGGCGATTGGGTTTTAGTTCTCTCTTTATTTACTAAGTTAGCAAACTAAAAGGATAATGTATTTTCTATTGCTTAAATTAGGACAAAAATAGTTAACCTCCTTTCCCAAGTCCTAAGCAATTTAGGGGGCAAGCCCATTGTAATTTTTATCAGTCACCAAACTAATAACCATAGTCAGGGTAAAACATTAAAGACGAACTTATTAATAGGCGATTGAATTTTACCTATTTAGTATATTTCAACTCAAAAACTGTTTCGCTTTCATTTCTTTTGGAAGGCCCCATACCCCGTACTATCGTGTTGATCAGTCAATCTGTGAGGATAAGTAGCGCTTGCTATAGTCATTCCTAGCGTGGGTAAAAGGTATTTACATATCTAAACCCCACCGTGTCTCAGAGAGATTGCCAAGCTGCTGGTCCTGCGTCTGATCTCTCGTTAGTAGTGTTGGTTTGAATGCGCAAAAGTACACCTCTGTCATGAGCCCTTCGGAATATCTACGCATGATTTTAATATACTTAAACATTATATTTTGTAAATAGTTTATATTCTACCTGGGGAACGTTTTATAGTTCAGTCCATCATTAATAGGTATTAAAAATCTGAGTTTTTTTAAGAATGCTGGCTATGACGGCGTTTTATTTACTTACAAATTATAGGTATCCATTATCTGGTAAATAACCCCCTCAACTAAGCAAAAATGCTTGACTGACGAGTGATTCTCAGTATGGTAATATTATCCTCATAACAGCGTTTATAAGGAACAGTGGAGCGTGGAGCGTGGGTGTCTTACGTGGGCCTGCGCAGTGCGCATGCGCCGCCCTCCACGCCCTTCTGCGCTATCGCACATCGATGCACGCGCATAACCACGCAAAATGTAAGCTTTAATTGAAGCTTAGTATTGTGTATAAAAAATATCCAAAGAAATATGTATGAAGTTCTCATGTCGCTTTGCGGTAGGAGTCATGTTATTTTATTAAAGTTTATAATTAGGTATAATGTAAGAACTTGAAATGAAAATATATTTTTTGTGTACTATAAATAACGATGACATAATTTGTGTGATTTTAAACAATCGCTTATGTACTAAGCAAATCTTATTCTTTCGCGTCTGACTTATGAAATCCGAGTAGAAGGTGTTCATTCCCACTCTCATTAAATCTCATTAACTCTCATAAATAAACAACTCCTAAAAATCTTTGTTGTTTATAACAATAATGTTGACAGATAAGCATCTTGGTAAATTAAATAAATATTATTTTATTTCGGCCCGAGGCGCGCGGAGCAGTCGTATTTTGTGCGCGGACGCAACTTTCGATAGATAATCCTAACTACCGAGTAGTGGCTTATTAATTTATTTTATTTACTGCTGCGGACATGCCTTACATTACATGCGATGTGGTCGATTATTAATTTCTAGTTTAATGCTAATTTTAAATTATCTACCATTGATGATTAATACAATTCAAATGCAGATATTCGCTTAGATGTTATTTTGTAGCTGTTTCAATGTAATACTTACTTATGTAATACATATTGAAACGGTTTAATATGCAATACAAAATTCTAATTTAATTTAAATATCATAGATTTGATTTTTATTCATACTAAGTAATTAATAACAGTGTTATAAATGCTACTTAATAAGTAAAATATAAGTCACAGTAGTATGTAAATACACACCACTAGTTCGCGTGGACTGAAATAATAAAGGCACGTCATAGGACACATAGGCGTAGTTACACAGGGCACACGAAATCTATGCTTAGCGTCATAGTACTTATACATCAGTCGGATTCGCTTGATCCCGCGCAGGGTGTGCGGGCTTGTCACGATTCACGCAGCGCAGACGCAGCCTCGCTATTTGTTTTATATCCAAGACATATCGGTGAGAGGCACCCACGCCACGCCACGCCGTGCGTCCGTGCGTGATACAAACGAGAACTTTGCTCTTTCCTTATTTATGTGCTACGATTTATTGTATTTCCACTTCCTAGCTCTGCTACAATGAGCATAGAGTTGGCCTCAATGAGATTTGGTGACATTTATATCTTATACAATGAGATAATAAGTACTTGGATTCTTATGGCAATAACTATAAGGTAAACTAATATTTTATATTATATGTATTTACCAGTTGACAGTCCCAAAATTCGACAGTAGCAAAATTCACATGGCAATATGGGTCATTTTGCACAAGAGACCGAAACTTAGTTATTAAATTACGGAAAGCATGGCAATATGCTAAAATGATATCAAATATCATGTGTGGGAAGTATTTTACTTTGCTGAACTAGTTTTATTTTGCTGAACTTGTAGGTAATTTTGAAGGCTTATTTTTCTTTTCTTTTTTTTAAAAAAACGTCTCCCCACACTAGGAATTTCTCCTGTAACGTTGGTGCGTTTCACAAACATGAAATATCACATACACAAACACCCAGACTCGGGACTAACATCTGTGGATCACACAAATTTTTGTCCCGTGCGGGAATCGAACCCACAACCCCTAGCGCAGCAGTCCAATCGCTTAGCCACTGCGCCAATCACGTCGTCAATTTAATAGCCTTTTTAGTGTTTTGTTGCTGGACATAGGCCTCTCCCTTGAGCTTCCAATTCAAAATATTCTTGGCCAGCTCTGGCCCGTTATTTTGGAAGGTGTCCAAAATAGATGGCTTATTATACATAACTAAACTTAAAAGATTTATTAGCCTAACATTGTACATAGAACATAAGTGTATCATCAACGATAGCTCGTAATGTATGGGCGGCTCCGCGTTAAGAGTCTAGATTTTCGTTCGTAGCTTAGAGCTGACTTTTGCTGTAAGCATCTCACGCGCTATTACGCGGGTCGGTCGTGAGTGCGCTTTGCATATTTCAAGAACGCTAAACGCGTATGCTACAGTTAAGTGAAATGGATCGGCGTTTATGACGTTAGACGCTAGATAACTGCGCTCTACAGCTTTCCCACGAAGTTACTTGAAGATCATCATTGTTGCGGTACTTGATTAATATTTGGTTATAAAAATATGGAATAACATACAGCTTTGAGGTTAGGGAATATTTTGGGAAGCAATCGGTTGCGGTTCAAATTGAGGTAAGAAGAAATTTGATACAACTTACACTTTATATGAAAAGACAGACAGCTGTGGGCAACAGATTCAACCGCTACTACATATTCTATTTGGTTAAACGTGGCAGTGCGAAAAGGCCACTTTCCATTTCGCCTACCTTTTTGTATAGAGGTGTAAAATGTTAACAAAAACATACGTAATATGCAACAGCATCACAGCATTCACTGTGTACGTACAATCCAAAACATAAATTTAAAATTAATTACGTAGGTACTACATGCCCTTGAGATGGTGTCGTGTTTCACAAGTTATTTCGGCTCGGTTTCCGCGTGGCTTTAACTTAAGACTAAGTTTGATAAACGCATATGCAAGTTTGAATTAAGTTCGCACCGAATTCAGAAATAATTTCTTTATGCAGCATAACGTTTATGCAATTGCAATAATTTATTTATACAACTTAATCGTTTAAGTAGGTATAAGTAAACATATTACGTGTAACTTATTTCTTCAATGAAATTATTTAATTTTTTCTTATGTTTAACTTGTTTGTACATTTCGTTGACATAAATTATAACATATCAACTTATTGTCATTCAACTTTCAGCCAGTCAAAATGACTTTGGGGTTTTCCAATTTTACATATAGATTATGTACAATATTAATTTAACTAGCATGCATCAACTTAAGTCAAAACATAAATCATTTATTGTATTTTCTAAAACAAACCAATTATAACATAGAATGATTGTTTCGTCTCTTCAAAGGAGAATTACAATAGATATACCCAAGTAGGTACGTATATAGTCATCTGGCGTTAGCTTTGTGAATTGTGGCACTACGAAGCGAGTGCACGCTTGACCTGCGTAATTGTGTGCTGAGTCGAGCCTATAATACCTTACTACCCTCCCGGAGTCTTTACACCTCACGACTTGAATATCGCATCATATTGTTGAGTATGACCAAGTATGGAGCGAAGGTAATTTGGAATTACGTTAGCATATATACAAATGTACCTGCAAATATAGAGGATACATAGGTTAATATGGATGGGCCGTAATTGTGGGTGTGCAATTGCTGTACTGTGCTTAGTTATAGTCTCATATCGTATCGTATTTGTATTCATTTACTGGTACACTTAAGGATATTAGAAGTATCAGAATACTTAAGTTAAGACTGGGTTAGGACTGTAAAAAAATGTAACTTGGAGTGGGTTAACTTTCTTATAGAATGAGAACACTGAAATCGATTGCAAATATATCTACCGACAGAACTTTCCAGAAACAAACAGTATTTACTCAATCTAAATAATACCGTTACAACAATAACACAGTTGCCGGGCCGACTTGTTCTGCAAGTGACATTTAAATCCAATGCATATCACGCACACGTTTCGCCGCGTATTGTAAATGCCTTCTGACTGAGATCTTGCCTATTAGTGGTCGGGCAAAAACGTGCGGAAGTCTGCTCCGACTAATTGGGCTGTATTGAGACCGCAACGGCACTATCGCATCGATATTTCAGGTATTGTGAGCTTTAATACTTATTTAATTTGCTGAAATCACTGACCTGTCACTTAATTCAATAATAGTTTGGCGGGGAGACTGCAGACCCCTGCATTCCTGTAAAATAACCCGTTCTCTTTAACATCTTTTGTTTTTGCTACTTAACTTTGTATGTAGGCAGCAGCAATGTAGGCAGAAAGTGTGAGGTGAAATATATAAATATTCTAAGTAAAAAATAGAACTTGTGTTACTAACACCTGTAGAGAAACATGTTTTTGTTCGTTGATCCTTATACCTATGTATTTTATTTTTGACAGCTGTAAAGATATTCTAGTCTATAGCAGGTAGACTAACAAATAAAGAAATACCAGTAAAGGGTAAATTCCGAACTTTCCAGTAGATATTAAAAGTACATGTCATCTAAGAACACAAAAACAATAAAATATGTAACTAATACATGAGTTCGTTCGCGCTCATCATTTGGTTTTATTTCATATTAATATAGGCAAGTCTGCCTATCAAGTGCTTCAAAGTTTTCAAATATCCATACTTTCTTTAAATGACCTAGAGTTAGAACTTTTCAGTTATAGAGCAATTAAGTAATTCCAATGCTCTAGTAATTCATACGGTAATAAACGAACCTAAAATAACAGTCAAAGCACTCGAAGTGCGGAAGCTAGTTCGAAACGTTCATCGCACGCAGGTTGGGCGCGTTAATTTTTCACGGAGCTAACTCGCGCTATTGTGAGGTGTTGAAATGGCCATTGTTTCGCTGACAATGGGCCGACAATGCCCCGTATCTCTCAAAAGGCCGCGAGCTCCCGACCTAGGTCCCGCGTATCTTGACTACCACGATACCGTGCCAGCGTAAAGCTTCGCTAGTTACAATCTCAATAAATACGTTTATATAAACGCCTTTGTCTTGTGTGTAGGTACGGGGTTAGCTTAATTCCTGTGAATTTCAAACTTAGAGTGGACTATCGTCGATTGTCTTTCTTCACTAAGTATATTGAAAGCTTTGATGAAGACTTGAAGCAAACAACATTATATTCATAAGAAAGTAGCTTTACTTCGTATTAGTTAACACATTATGCTTATAATGGATTAAAATGGCTGCTCAATAGTTTTATGCGGCGGTGTAGAGTTTGGCTAGTCAACGAGAATAGTAGCGTGGATACGCTTAGAGTGCGTCGGACTTACCTTTTTTATTATACGGTATTTTATTATATTCAAAATTAGCGAAACTTCCATTTATGTAAGTATACAGGTTGCTTGTAAGCTCTTTACTTATTAAATTCTAAGCTGTACATATGCCTAATTTCTAGGCTATTAGATCTAGCGGAATTAATCTGTGTTATTGGCATACCAAGCATTTGCACCAGCCATTTTAAATCATCTGTCTTGCCACGAGAGTAATTCCTCCAATGGAATTTTATATTAGTGCATAAGGAATGTAGTATTCGGATGAAAACAAGCTTGGAATTAATGTTCTCTGGCTGGCGCTGGATAGCAATCGTTGTTGATTTTCATAGATACGTGGATAAACTCTGTTTAATGTACAGCCAGATACGTGAAGGCGTAGAAAGCCTTTGATAGGTTAATGGTTTGATCCTCAAACAAATATTTATACAATACTTCTGCCTGGAAATTTATTTACGATTCAATATACATACCTACAGGAGCATTAATTAGCATGTTGATTGCCTCATTCGTCTCGTTGTTGAAAATACGACTAAAGAGCGCGCGTTTTTGGGTTTCATTTCGAATACGGACAAAGAGTTACAAGATTTTTTGTTAAAAAGCTCACAGAAGTCATCCGGATATCAGAGTTGTGCACGGTAAATGACTCTCTATACACTAGGTCTTACAGCCGCCTTTCGTTAAAACACGGTATAAAGGCGTTCTAACAAGATCAATATTTATACATAGGTATTATACCTATAGTTTAACTAACGTGCATACTTCGGGGATGCCCGGTCGACCGGCCGGAGTCCTTAATTACAACCTCGAGATTGTGGTCAGGGATTCCCAAAGTTTGTGTTTGAATAAAATTCATATACAAACAATACTGGACAGCCACTATACCTGAATTTAATAGGTTAAAGAGAAGCATACGGCAAAGGTAGAACTGTAATAGCGTGTAGGGGTTAACGTTGTGCAATCTCTCTTCAAACAACATAGGCAAAAGCCACTGTTTGCCAATATTCTGTGTTCTCAGATAACAACAACCTGCCACCAAATTTCCAAACTAGCGATATACAGCAAACAGAACTGTGTATATAGTGATTCTATTTAGTAATCAAGCAAGAAAATCTACTATAACAAGGTTCGCCTTATACATGAATGACCGCAAAAAAAAATTATGATAATCCAGTAATCAGTTCGGCGCTCATTGGCAATAAATTATATTTCGATAAACATAATAGGATGACCGTAAAATATTATCTTGGCTGCGGGCAGAATAGAATTGAGCTGGGTTAATCATTAAGTAACAAGTTAATTCATAATACATTCCTTATCATAGTTTTGCATTGATACGAGTATATTGTCCGTATAGTACAGTTATAATTCCATACTACGTAACAGTGTGCCAAAAATAATTTGCCTTCAGTACCTGTACTTAATGCTAGTCTGATCAGCTTCATCCGACGAGTAACAAAACCTTAGTAAAAAAATCTCATTGGCTTACAACCAAATTGGATTCGTGATACGTTCCTCAAAATTTCAAAGCAGGTGAAAGAGAATATCCGCGTCCGTTACTGTATGCGTTCCTTTTACGTCATACCGCCATTAAGCTCCTGTGTGGAATGGTGGAATCGATCAATTATTTTTCGCTCGGCGTGCAGTAAAAAGACGGCAGAGACGGCCGCTACGTTCGGATATTAAACGCCCGCCCGACGTAGAAGGATGAAACGTTCGCGGAGAACTAGTGATCCCTTTGACAGAGAGTTCGCGATCAGTCTGCGTCCTTATCGCAGCTCCAATTTCGTTTGGAAATGATTTGTTGATGTCATTTATGTTTAATAGGTATATATAACTTACTACTCCGAAGACATTTGTTATTTTCGTGATTTAAAAAAACGAACCAGAATGACGCATAACAAAATGTATTTTTTTAAGAAAAATTAGACTGTTTATTGTTAAAACTATTGTTTAGGTTTCTGATATTAATTAAATTAATATTAATACAAATGGTAGACATTTGTATTTTTATAAATTTAATAATAAGACAGTAGTAAGTTTAGTCAAGTTTTCTGCGAAGTCTTACGTGTCTACATCTTAGACCAAACAAAACCATTGTAAGTAATTATATGTATTAATTTGCTGGTTTTGGTTGGTGTTTTGTGTGGTCTCGCGGGCGGTGGGTGGTGATCGTATCGGCGTGATCGATGCGAGCGCGACGCCCGGCCCGGCTCCCGCCGCATCCAAAACGGCTTCGCTAAAGCGCATTAGCTTTATTGCCGTAACAAGCTCTATATGCTCCAAGTATGTCACAGACAACTCCCTAAGTGTTCATATTACATGCAATATCCACTGATATTGTCTGCCTCTTGTCTGTTATTGTTCAACGGATGAGCTTTAATTACTTTGTATTATAACAAACGACTGATGATCTCTTCCAGTGATGGGATTCCACAACGTTCTTTGATTCTGCTTTTGTCATAAGTGGGAACTGTCAATCCATCAATAAAGTTAATAACGAGCTTTATAAAAGGTACTACTAGGTAACAGGCACTGTTTTTACGGTTTATTGTGTTTTAATTAAAAACGTTAAATATGTGGTAGGTACATAACTATATACTTTGAAAATGACAACACACACAACAACATTTCATTTTAAAAGTCAATCTTAAAGGCTGCATTCAATCGCTACCACCTAAAACTAACCAACATATAATTTGATATATAATTCTCGTTAAACCAGGAGTAGTTCCACATGGCTGCAAGGCTAGGTTTTCACGGCTTGGTCTCTCCCATTAGTATCGGTCTGCGAGGCGACGTTGATCGATGGCCGCCCTGCACGTTCAGATGCACCCTCCACTTACCACCGTGCGTCAGCTTTTGTTCAAGATACGAGTATTTTAGAAAAAAGCTATTATTCTATACATACGTACATAATTATGGTGGTTGTATTTTTGTGTTGTAGTTGTAATAACAGTGTTTGTTGTGTATTAGTGTAATTATTATGCAATTGGTGAGCCATTCATTAAAAAGTATTTAATATCCACCTATGTTTTATAGGTGTTTTATGACGTGTTAACGCAGATAATTGTTACATACTGTTTTAAACTTGCTGCATGTTTAAGTTATGTTTCATGTAAAATCAACAATAAGAATAGGCATCTTAAAATATGTAAAAACAAAACAAACAAAATTATATAACATATCTTCATTATGATTACACACACTAACAAATGAGCTACATTTCGGTGGGCTATCAACCCACAAAGAAAGTTGGGCGGCTGTCGGAGTTAGCTGAAGTTGTTTGTACCGTCTGAGGGCGGGCGGGGAGTGGGGGGCGGGCGGAGGGAGCTCACACCGTGCGAACAAAGCCTTCCGTGAAAGCCTTCGGACGTTGATAGATGCGATAAGCTCGGATGCAAGTGAGCTGCATACATTTCTTGCTACAGTTTCTCGCTGGCATAATCTTTTGCGTTTTTTAAAACAGATTGTGTAATTATCGTAAGTGTTGATAATTAAATTAAGCCAATTTTATACATACATACATAAAGTCACGCCTATTTAAACGAGGGGTAGGCAGAGACCACGGATTTCCATTTGCCAATTTTATAATTTTAAGTTAAGGCGTTAATCTGAAATACCTAGTAGATAATGTAAGATTATAAATTGTTTTACAAAACGCTTTTCTATTGCTTACAAAAACTCAAGTTATGCTTGTTCGTAGTAGCGTTAGAACGGTTCCAAGTTTACCTAACTGCCACTTGCAACCTATCTACATGACTATAAAGACACACTGAATTATTGGTGATGATAATTATACCTAGATATGTAGACATATAATATATCAATGCTAAACATCTCACAGATCGATACACAACTGCTCCGGGCAAATTTTACCATAATTATTATCACGCAGCCTTAATGCCAGCGCTCTGGATGTCGCTAGTTTATATATCCTTTTTATGAATTACTCTCGAAAATACAGGGGCTGTCCTGCTTTTACTTCTAAATCTTGCAGTACCGTCGATTGGTCCTATAGGCAACCAAAACATAGGTGTGATCTTTTGTTTTTAGGTGCATACTAATCCAATTATGTTTCTAGTGCGTCTGTAGGTATTGGTGGGATAAAAATAAAGTAATTAAAGTATTTTATTCACATCTGATGGAAGCACATTCTGCTTTCGTAGTAATTGACTTATATATTGATGCACTGATAGTCGAGTGGTATGACAGTTGGACTACCAAGTCAAAGGTTGCAAGTTCAATCCTTGGCACGCACCAATGTCTTTTCGAATTCATGTGCGTACTATAAATTAGTTAACAGTTGCTAAAAACGGTTAAGAAAAACATCGTAAGGAAACCGGCACACCTGAGAGATTTTTCAACGGTGTGTAAAGCCATGTCAGAGCCTACAGGCGGTTTAAACTCTGGACACCAGGTTGTTTCATCAACCATACGATAAATAAGAAGAAGACTTATATATTTTTAAACAACTGAAACTAATCACTGAACGTGTTTCACTACACAGAATATGATATACCTCTATATAATTATCTAGTTATAACTTAAGGAAAACAAACAAGCCTCCTTAACCCTGACCTACAGCGTCGTGAAGGTTCAAAGCCCTTTTTTAGGGGTGCGCCCCTGTTGTCCTAGGCCCGCTTGTCAACGCACCCTTCACGCACTTCCCCCGCTCAACCTTGACCGACTTAATGGACAAAAAGAGTCAAGGTTAGAAAGGCTAGGGGAGGCTCGACGATTTCAAATAAAAGTCGTTTAGTTCTCAACTAAAAATATTTTTGTAGGAATTTGTGCTATATTTTATTCGAGATCAAATTAATTAAATAACATGTTAGGTTAGGTTTTATATTATAATTCTTAATAGCAATTAATTCTTTCATTGTTAAAATTAACGAAACTAATCTATTTGGACAGTACCTACCTAAATGGTACAACTAAGTAACTTTGTACGTAATATTTGTAAGATAAGCTGGAGACATGAGAATAAACTAAGTACTGGTAACATTGTAAGTTAACTTCGCGTTGCGAACAATGAGTCAAGTTCACGTAGTTACAGCAGCAACAAAACAAGCATTAAACTGTTTAAAGTTTAAACTAGAAAGTAGAATCCTGGGACGTTAATGACAGTACCTAGTACTACATGGGACCTAGTAAAATACATCTCTGTCTACCCCCTCAGGGTGTACAGGAGTGATGTTAGATTATGTTATAAAACTAAAAATTTGTATCAATTAAACAAAATAAAAATAAATATCAAAGCTTACGGTGAAAGTATTAAATTCTTCGGTATTGTTTGAAATTTCCCAGAAGTGGATGTTTTATAAAATACTTAAATATATTATATTCGCTACGGTTGTTAGCTGATAAAATTAATATTTCTCTATTTAACTGCATAGTAGGTATACTTATCACTTTAAGATTTAATAAACCGTGTGATTTATTTAACATGTTTTTTAAATCTATAACTAAATGACTGTTTATATTTTTACTCCTCTCCCTTCCTATACCTACAGGCCTTTGCAATACGGGTAAAGAGAGCTTAACAAGAAGAACTCATTTGATGTGATGATCTATACGTATAGCCTTATACTAATCTCTAATGCAGAGCCTGTACGTGATATAAGATTTATGTGAATCATAGTAAACCCAGGTAGTACTAGGCACGAAAACACGATGCCGTCTGCTCTGCGGCAGAGTCGTAAATGCATTTTCTTATAATTCAGAACCGTCACGTAGACTGAACGTAGCGCAGCCTCAGGCTGAAAGCCCGGCTACACAAGAGCGCAAGCGAATTTGCAGTTACCTCTTTTTATCTCACACCCGCACCTATAAAGCTAGAAAAGAAAATTGGATTGAATAAAACATTATATTTTTTTAAAATGATGTCTTTACTTTTAAATAATGTTAAGATGCTGAAAAAGTAAAGAAAAGCTTATTTACTTACATTTGGTGCTCTGTGTAAGGTCATGTCTGCACTTTCATAGAAGTTAGCTTTTAATACAACCTTGAGGGTTTTCTCGTAGTAATTAGTTTAGTTGTTATTGACTAATTAATATGATTTTAACCGCTTGTGTGCGTGTAATTGTTATAACTTTAAGTAGACACAAAGGATTCCTTTTATGTTTATTGTAAGTATAAATAAACGCAGGTACAAGCGACTTTTCGTCATGCTTCGTGTTAAAAGTATAAGAATGTGTACCTTAATAAGAAAGAAAAAGTAAAACAAATCAGAACACTTATAAATTGTTAAAGTGCAAAATTTAAAAAAAAAACAGTTTTTACTACGATGTAAAGTAATATGCCGTGTGGTATCCGGCCAAGAATTGACCACCCCCTTTCATCCCGTGGGTGTCGTAAGAGGCGACTAAGGGAAAATCCAGAAGATGGGCAGCAGCGTCTTCTGTAACTTAACCACCAACACTGCGATCCCCAAGCCGCTTGCCAAGCGTGGGGATTATGGCAACCGCCCTTCTAAAAAGAGGAGGCCTTCGTTCAACAGTGGACGCCTTCCGGCTGATGATGATGATGATGAAAGTAATATTTTGATGGTGACATTAAATTATAGGAATGTGAATTTAAAGGAAGTCTTTGACAACAAAGTAGCGCGGCTCGCATACTAACCTGTCAAGCTACACACGTCATAGCTCAATTTGACACGTGACAACGAGTGTCACATCTAAGCTCGCAAGTGCAGCGCTGCGCGAATATTTTATTTGGGCAGTGCGGGGACGTGGTCCTCCCTGCGCCTATCCACCAGGGAGGAGGGGGTGAGGCCGGGGGAGGGGGGAGCTGAGGGGCGGGTGGGTGCTGAGTGCCACCAGGGGGGTGGGCGTGCGACGTTGATCGATGCACGTCTTGCGCCGGAGGCTGCACCCGACGTAATTCATTAAACGCTGAAACTCCAAGCGGATTTTGAGTATTAAAACGATTTCTCACGGGGTTGTCCAGTTTGGCTGCTCTTTATGTAGGAGTGGGCTTAAAACGGTTTGCTTAGTTGATAAAGTGAATAGGAATTAAGTTTAAAAGCGGCAAAGGATTTTCAGTCTGAGTCAGATCGTCTGCACGTAAATAAATTAACAAAGGTAAACGTAGAGGACTCGTAGGAAATTGAGTATTAATTAGTATTTTGTAGAGTAAAGTCCTAACATAATATTAATGAAAATTTAAATTATTCAGCAATCGACTTTGATGGCTGGTGCGATGCGTCATCTCTTTTTAACAGGAAATGAAGATCAATCGCTGATAATATAAAGAACCAAAAAAGTAGTAAAAACTTCATGTGACTCTTATAAACTCCATAATGATGTAATCCAAAACATTTTATTTCTACGGCATTTGCGATTTCTAAATATTGATCACCAATATATCTAACCAAAAACTGCACCGTGTACTTTTTGTGTGGACTAAAGTCTTCGACAGTTTGACAACCATGTTTCACCTCTTTCCGCCTTGCGACGAGCAAACACCGCGGCTGCGTCGCCTGTCCTTCCGTACCAACTCACGTAGTACAAACAAGGTAGGTATTACTCGTAAATATTTTTATGCAAGTCCATGAAACTAGGGTATTCGCATGGAGCTCGTTGTGTGTATAAAGAAAAAAAGAGTTTCGTTTGTAGTTGCGTAACTACATTGAACGTTCTTTGCACAAGTATCTATGTCGATGACCCTAATGGTTTAAAGATGTTAATTGTTTGGCTGTTGACAGATGTAGGTATACCTAATAGTAGGCCATATTGCTAATAGGCCTGTTACTGTAAATATTGATAAGAGAACGATATCTTTTCATAGGCCATTCACTTATCTATTGAATCCAGCCTATTTGCATTTGTCACACAAAATTACAATAACTTACACGATGTTTTTTTTTTGAATAGAAAATGCAATTTAGACAAATTTGAATATCGATACCTTTGGGTAGAAAGGTCGTATAAACCATTTTGGCCAAATTGAGTTATATATACCATTTTTATCAGAATTTTTTTCTCCATCGATCTGTATATACGAAATGCAGAAATTCACACAAAAATGGTTAATACGACCCAGAAATTTTCAGTCATAGCCTCTTACAAAAGGTAAATTTTCAATGTAAAAGCCGAATGTTTTTTTTTTTTGGTTTTGTTATGATGTAATGACCATAATTTACATTAACTCAGGGCGTAAAACTAGTCGTTAATTGTAAATGGTTTATACGCCCTAACGTGTTAAATGCATTATCTAAACAAAAAACGAAATATATGGGTTTTTACGACAGTAAATGTGACCATAAGCTTACCAAAAATGGATATACGACCTATACAGTTTTTTAAAGTACATTTTCATGGGGTGTATTAACCAAGAATTGATTTTTTCTTAGACGTAAATCCAAGCTAACTTTAAAACTAAAGCAGATAGATAGGTTTTGATGATTTAATCTTTTTCATTTGCAAATTGTAAGAACCTTTCTCATAGATCATTTTTTTATAACTTCAAAAACAAAAAAGTTATGAATTTTTATGTAAAAAAAAAATTGTTTTTCTGCTCTCCTGAAAAGTCGGGTTTTGGTTTATACGACCTTTCTACCCAAAGGTATCGATATATTTTGAAGTAGATAGTATTTCAGTTACATTGAATTTCGTTGTATAAATAATGAAGCACTTAATAAGATTAAAGAGAAAGTTGGAAATTGAAACTCGTGCATGAAGAATACTGGAGAAAGTTGTGTAGGAATATTAAAGGAAACTTTTAGTTGATTAGTAAGTAGGTATGCGGACTCCAACATACTAATCAACTAAAAGTTTACTGTTACTGCTTTATATTTTGAGAGTCGAGCATGACATGCATAATGCGTTATACCCTGGGTAGGTACTTTGAAAAGAAAAATCATAGCGTACCTTGGATTTCAAAACTTATAGCAATGCCGCTAGCCTTTTGGGCACCCTACCAGTCAACAGTGATGAGGAGGAATACTTCGATGCATAATTTTTAGATGTTTTTTGGTTGTATATATTATGTTGTATATATTATTATTTTTAATATAGGTAGTATACAAAAATGGAGTTTTGCTAAAATTAAATTATGTCCAGTTATAACTGAAACAGATTAAAGAACTTCTATTTTATAAAAAATAATTATTAGCATGTTAACTTTTTACCAGTAACCATTTTTCTTTACTTAAGTATAACATCCCTTTCAAAGTGCTACACAAAGCCCAGTATAAATTGTTTGCGTTCTCATTAAAGATTTGGGGTGGTCACCGTACGTGTATCCTGTTTACAAAGTCTTTGTGAGTGATCCGGGCGTTGTATCAAAGCTGTGACCTGTCACGGCTCCTCAATGTTTTGCGACTTCGCTTTACGTCTACCATCCCTCGGGCTCTCCACGCTTTAATGACGTTAATATTATATGGCCGGTGTCTGTTGTACCTTATGTACCTATGAATAAGGCGGGTAAGTTGTCAAAGTTCATTTTGCAGTATTATTAAAGGATGAATAGGTGTTTTGGAGCTTTGAAATTGAATATATAAGAATTGAAATATATATTTTAGTGTTGTATACGAAGATTATATAAAACATTAATTAGCTTGATTAAATAATTATATCGAATATTAGTGATTTAGGACTCTTTTTACAGTGTCTCGTCGACTACCAAAGGTTAGCTGTCAGTTCTGCATATTTCCATCAAACATTATTTTTATCTTCAATGCGGTCTTTATCTACATTCACGTATTGTTAGGGCTGCTCACATAATACTTTTTAATTAAAATTACTGTAGGCACTATAAATATAAATTACTGACATCGAAAAACATAACGTATCAAAAAACGTCTTACAACAAGATACCAAACCTTCAAACATCAACACATGTACCTAGACCTACACATCCTGTTAGCAAGCTTACGTCATAAGGCATCCGAACAAAAAGATCATTAATTCAAGTATTACATAGCAGAGAACACTAAGAAAAATCTGAGTCCAGTTTTTCCCCATAATCTCCTCTTCTGTCCCGCAACCGCTGACATTGATCGATGCAGGTGCGGCAAGAAACCTGCCTTCACTCTTCGAACATTACTCTGCTCTTAAACCAAACGGCCAACTTTAAAACTAAAACTGTTTACGTGAAATGTTTTAGCGTCACCCTTTTTTGTGTAATCAAGCGAACCTTTGTGTTATATTGTGTTATGTTATTCCGGAAGGCACGTAATGGCCATTTTCCGGATTTATTGTAGGCTATGCGCAGTAAGACTACATACTTATTCAGGTGTCAAATACCCAATTTAAACATATAGTCGGCAATACCCCTGATCTATCTCAGAGCATAGTATAGTTCCATTACCATTAATAGAACATAGAAATGGAACATAACATTGGGTAAATGACGAGAAACTGTAACTAATGTTGCTCCTCCAAACAGTATTAGTCTTGTCGTGGCATGGCGCAGTTTGGTTACCTCAGAACAGATGCTCCTTCACTGACCATGTTTCACGAAAATCTTCATAAATGCTACTCAAGTCTGTGAATAGTCATTAAAATGGAATTGTGGGCCCATACTTCGTATTAGTCATATGACGTAATAGGATAATTTGGATAGTAGAATTTCTTACCGTGATTTAAATGTATTTTCTTTTGAAATATTTACAAATGAATATGACTTTATACTTATAGATGTAATATGTGTTCATCGACGTTCTGCAGTGAAAAAGTAATAAAATATACTTAGCCTAAAAATACATTTTGAAAGTGCAGTTACAATTATTTTATATATTTAACAACAACAACATTTTAGTCATCGATAAATAATCAAATGTATTTTCATATAATTGAATTTTAAAAGAGTTAGATTTTCCTGGTTTGTATCACCCGTGCAGTCCATAGATACACAGAGCATGACACACCGAACATCCTGGATGACACACTACGTTATGTAAGATGCATTGTGATGTCAACGTGCGCGTACCTACGCATTCATAAGAATCGCCTATATATTTTTAGAGTTATAGCCCAATAGAATAGAGGCGTGAATATAAAATTTTATTAGAAACACGTGTAACGTAATAGCTAGGTACTTGACGTAACGCTGTATTTATTGTAAATTACTGTGAGCTTCGCGAATGTGCGAGATGAATGCGTTTTTCAGGCTCCGTTTTATATGTTATTTTTGAGCTGGGATGCCGGGCGGCTGCTTCCACGACTTGTCCAGGATTATTTATTACGTGCTAGCCGACAACACCAAAAAATAACATCAAAACGCAATTGCCCTTTTTTTTGAAGGCAGGATTTTTTTAATTAAACCTCAATTAGGACTTCACGGTTTGTTATTCTGTGTAGTAAATACTGCATTTTTTCATGTTCATAATCTAATCTGTTCCGAAAGTATTAACCGATTATATTTAAGTATCAATGGAGGATACAATCTCTTTTCAATTAGTAAAGATATCGTGTAAAATTCATACAAATAAAAAATCAGTTGAATTAAGTATCTCGTCCTTTTTTGGAGTCTGTTGAAAAGTCAAAACGTGACTGACATTTTTTTTTTAACCATGTTGCATGTTCGCGTATGTATATATACTCATGTTTAAACAAACAAATGATTACTTTCTTATTCTTTGACTATACAAATAGGCCAGCCGGTCACGCGAAGTTGCGACCAAATGTCTCCGCCTCATTAGGTGCATGTCTAAGGGGAAAAATAATCAGTATTCAAACCAAACATTACATCACGCCTGTATTCTCCAAAGGACAAGGCACATCTACATTTCGTCAGTTATGTTAAAGGTCCTAATGTAATAGGGGACAAGTCTATTGCCATTAACAGGGCACATGTCCAGACTCCGTGCTAAGTGGCAAAGCCATTTAAATTACAACTATAATACTCGTAGAATCTTTACATTACAAAAAATGGGGTATAAGTCGACAGCATTTCTAAGTTGCAGTACCTACCTAATTGTACCTAGTTACTACGATCTTGATGACCGGCTTATTTCTCAACCATGTCAGGACCTATTTCATTGTAACATACATAGCTTAGGAATTACACACGCTAAGATTTTTTATATTTGATTAGAGACTTAAGTTTTTTTCCAACGTGTATTACAAAAAGTGTTTATCAGTCAGGGATGGCGCAGCCCGCTGGATCTCACGAGATTAATTTAACGGGTGGCGAGTGGACCAATGTAGACGTCTAGATGGCGCCACTGAGTACCACGCCACGCGGTGCGCGTTTACGCCGCTCCGCTCGTCTAAGTTTCCACGATAAAACGCCCCGTAGCGAACCTGGAGATACCTAACATGAAAATATTAGGGGTGACACCGCCGAAAAACTTGTTCTTAGGTATTATACAATACAATAAAAATTTTCATATAAAAAATTGTATACTAGAACAGGGATTCCCAACATTTTTGGATGAATTCCTTGTCATGTTTCCTTAAAAGGAAACAGCGGATATTATTGTCAGGATTGTGTCTTTTTCGCAAACCCTCAGGTATAAGTTTGATAGGTCCCCTAGGACTCAGGTTGGGAACTTGGGAGGCCCTGTCCTAGAACCCAATTTTTTTATATAAGAAATTTAATGGTGAAATTCCTACGAACAAGTTTTTCAGCAGTGTCTTTAAATAACTTCTTACTTAATTAAGTATTGTTGTGGTTAAGTCTTCAATGATCAGCCATTCCTCAGACTGCTACTGAGAAGTTCCTAACAAAAGGCAGACCAATGAGGATTTTTGGTTTATCTATCAGATCGATGTTGGTAAACCAAACACTCATTAAATTAACAGACAAATATTGTAAATGTTAGTACTATTGCACTTTTAATAATGTCCTAAGAATATCATAAAATAATTAAAAGTGATAGGCACTTATAATAATGTAATCTTCTTATCGTATGGTTGATGAACAACCTGTTGTCAGAGCTTAAACCGCCTGTAGGTCTCTGACATGGCTTTACACACCGTTGAAAAACTTTCCAGGTCTACCGGTTTCCTCACGATGTTTTCCTTTACCGATTTTAGCAACTGATAAGTAATTTATAGTACGCACATGAATTCGAAAAGACATTGGTGCGTGCCGGGGTTTGAACGCGACCTTTGACTTAGTAGTCAAACGGTCATACCACTCGGCTATCACTGCTTTTAAACTGCCATATATTGATAATCAATAATTATCTAATAGATATACATAGATTCATTACAAGAAGTTATTTCGTTGCGTAGTGTCTGGAATTTTGGAGGATAGCTAGTTTAAAGGTTTAAAGAAGTACCTAAACGAACAAAGTTAACTTTGACTTCGACTTTAAAAGTTTATTTCAGCTATTTGAAAATTGTGTCTAGCTTAATCAACAATACAATTATGTATTACACTTTCTGACTAATTTCCGGTCAGCGCAGCCGATCTCAACTCAGACTTGCCAAGTGTGCGCATATACACAGAGGAACTCAGAAATTTTCTCAGACTCACAGTCTGATAGATGGCAGGACCAGGTTTACCTTATCTCATTTAGAATACGTTCGATACAATATGTGTAATGTGTATTACGAAAATACTCGTCAACTAGAAGAGAAATGCCATAGTTTGGGGTTGACAATTACCATAATGTTTCGACGATGTAATCTATAACATATTATAATGTATCATATTTATCAATCTCATATATTTTTCATTCTGTTCGATTTCTGTTTGAAAGCATTTTGCCACTTGTCTAGGGTCAAGAAAGTATATCTTGGGCCCGTGTACGTTAGCGTTTTATGTGGTTTATGGTGTATTTAAGTTGATTCTATTTAAAGCTGCTGATGTACGTTACAAATTAATTGTACCTTTACATAGCTAAGCGCTTGACCCACTGCAAAAAGGATCGCCTGTGAAGTTAGGCACCTGTATAAGAGGGGTACACACCCTCGCTATAATCAGTGATCCTGGGGAGGATGGGAGAATTTGACACTTGCTTTATGATACCATGCCTGTATGTTGTTGCCTGTAAGTTTTTAGAAAAACTCTGTATTTATGCATAAGAATTATTTTTATATCAGTGAGTGATGGTTTCATTACTAAAACATGGATAAATTTCATATAACATTCACTACTACTCAAATGCCAAAACCGCATTAGTATTAGACTAGATTTTTCTCAAAATTAAAAGTTGTTAGTAATCAAAGATTGCATTCAAAAGGATAACAGTCTTGACAATGACTAGTACTAACGTATTATGTACTAAGTAACTGTATAAAGCCACCATCCATTATGTAGGTACCACCTAAACTTAAATCCACAAACTGCAGCGCATTCGGGAATTATCCTTCCTATTTCCCTACTTAATGGGAGACGAATGTCGTTAGAAGTCGCAAGTGCTCGTAAAATCCGGCAGTTTTCAGTATGTTCATAATCGGACACTAGAAACGATGTTAGAACATAGTAGAAGGAAATGTATACAGTGCAACGATCGTTTGTTTGTTAGACTTTGTCGCACTGCCTGTTAGTCTAGTATTCGGTAGCATGTTATTCTGCTCTGTGGCGGTTGCTAGGGGTACGGCAGCGCAATTTGAACGCTATGCCAAGTACGATGGGAGAGGGGGCAAGTGGAGCGGAGACGACTAATTGACCATCGACTACATGCAAATCGCTAATTACCGTCGTCGGTAGCCGAGCTTCGCAAATAAATAATGGTCGATACAATTATTTTCTATTGCCCGACCAGCCAATATCAGATAGTTATGCTAATGAAATAAAACTATGTAATAACGGCTGTAACATCGTTCAACCTTTAACTGAATTTTTTGCGTGACTTATACAAGCTGTTACTATAAATGTTGCAAACAATTGATTACTTATTACTGTGACTTCGCCTTGGACGCGTTCAAGTGTTATCTATAAAGTTAACATTATACGTGTAGTTGTGTAGTTTCAGCAGTAAAGGCTTGAGGTGCGATTTTCTTACATTGTTATTAAAAAAAGACGTGTGTTACGTTCGTGAGTCGTGATTACACATTTATTGTTTATTTTACATTGTTGAGCTTCACACGTGTCAAATCGTAAAGATGCAATGCATAATAATAGATGCGTACCTAGGTATTTTTAACAATCTCTGTCTTTTAAATCAAACAACTATAACAGCGACCCACAATCCCACACAAATAGGAGACGTAGGTACATAATATATGGACAGCCTCGGTGTTTAAATAAATGGTCCGGATTAATTGTAAAAGAGTTATGATGCCAGGGAAAAAAGAGTAGGCCACAATTTGAATACAAACAACTCTGTGATTTTAGATCTTCCTGAAAATCGAAAATAGTTAAGGAATACGTGATCTTAAAAATTAACAAATATTCAGAACATCACGAGAGATTAAAAGTTATAAAACATCATCTAATAAAAACCTATACTCATTTGAATGGATAACGTGTACCTACATACAAATTTAGGTGATCAAGGTGATAAAAACATGAACTAACAAACAAAACCATGTAATTTAGCAAATTGATAATATTTCATGTCGCTGTTACATAACTAAAAGTTTTACAAGCACGTTTTATAACACATTGAATACATACAATCTACACAAAATGCCTACCGTATTTGTACTTAATAGTCTATAAATTTTCAAGATGCCATAAATGTAACAATATTTTTGAGTTCAGTTACCGAAAACTGAAACATGAAGGAAAACTAGAAAAATAATTAAATTCGGTCCTTAATTGACGTAAACATTCATTAAGTTTCATAAAAATACAATATGAAAAGTAAATATCTTATCCTAGATCATATCATCATCATCTTATCACGAACGTACTGTTTTTCGAAGCATACATACTTCAAATAAATTATTTTATAAAAATACGAAACTAAAAGTTATTGTTTTATTTCATGTATAGCGTACTGAAACGGAGTATCTAGTTATATAAGTTTATTACTTTGATGCCCAAGTTGTGCATAACCATTTTTTTTAATTGCAGGCGTAACGGTACCGAGATTATGCACCTGTATATTGCACGTAATCCTTGACATTTGCTGTGCACCTAAAAAATATTGATGAACGTAAACCTCTTTTTAAGCAGTTTATTTATACGTCACGACTATTATAACTGAAGGGAAAATAGATTTACTCGGAGCCCGTAACTGATTAGCTAGTTGTTGTCACTAGGCACAGTCAAGGTGACGGAAAATATCTTCTTTATCTCATATGACCTTCTTCCCTACCTGCTTCTTCTAAAATATCCAGAGAAAGAAAATAATTAATAGAATCTGACGACGACCCAATTGGCGCAGTGGCTAAGCGATTGGACTGCTGCGCTAAGGGTTGCGGGTTCGATTCCCGCACGGGACAAAAATTTGTGCGATCCGCAGATGTTTGTCCCGAGTCTGGGTGTCTGTGTATGTGATATTCCATGTTTGTGAAACGCACCCACGATACAGGAGAAACACCTAGTGTGGGGCGACGTTTTAAAAAAAAAATCTAGCTTAAATTATACAAGTTTGACATCTTTGTGTATCTATTAGTACCATTTGTAAGTGATAATTGCCTCTTAAAACTCTAACTGTATTAAAATTCTGTCGTTCTTCATCGGATACTTAAGGTATAGTATCTACGTCATCACAGCGCTGTCCATGCATACCGTGATCGTGCAAAATGGGTTGCCAATGCCTTAATGCCACAATGTTATTTCCGAATATATTTACCGAATATTATGTAAAAGCATTATTTACCTTTATCTAGATGAAGTTAACCACTTCCAATGTTTGCATATTATGGAAGTGCCCTAATTTTTACATACAGTCAGAAAAAGAGTTTTCATGAAATCTTTCCACGCGATCAAAGCCATCGTTTATATTGTAGTACGTACCCAAAGTGAAAGTGATACAACGTTGAAATGTAGGAATAGTGCAAGAAAAGATGCAGTGGAGATAACTCGTGCACAGCGGCGCCATCTAGACGTCTACATGGATGCTTAGCTAAATTAATTCGCACCTAAACAAAGTGCATCATGCTATGTAACGGGCGAACATCTAGAATACACAATACTGACACAGACAAGATAGAAGGAAAACATTTGAGAAATATTTCTCATTATAATAAAAACGTGAGCGTGTTCTATTATTTTGACAAAGAGTGAAAGTGACAGAAAGCTGTCTCGCTTTAGTCCCGCTGTTTAAATATTATCCCATAAATATTGTATTACCATCGGAAGTAATAGGGTATGATTACGTAACACGCTATTTCGAAACAAAAAAGCAAGATAATATAAAATGATTACGTTTAAAAAGATATTTTTTAAATGTATTTTTGACGCATCACGAAATTATTTACGAGCTGCGTCAGCTTCGGTGCCCTGCTGCGTAAATAGAATACATATTGCCTTATATTCGAATGATGAATTTATTCATTTAAAATGTGCATCGCGTTAAATGTGACGCAAAAACGTTGGGTGTAGTACGAAATGATGGAATGTCGAAAACCATGAGGATTTCAATTTGCTTACAATTCTAATAATGTATTTCCACTCCGTAAATATGGAATAAGTAATGTTAAGAAGTTTTTATTGATTGAGATGAATATAGCAGTTTTAAAATAAACATGAACTTCACATTTCTTTTATGGTCTTGTAATAAATATTTACAGGCGTTATTTTGCTAGAAACCTTCATTCTGTAAATAATGTAATAATGATAGTTACGTCTAATTTCATTGAATTTTTATTCAGTATTTTTAATGTCTATCTTTTTCATTCACGACGCAAAAGCTTATGAAAATGCACTATTAGTATTCAGTGGGCCGCGGACGATTCAAAAAGGACTTTTGTCACAAACGAGGTTATATACTTAGCTAGTTTGTATCTTGTTATTCAGTAACACAAATTCTTTGTTACATTTGGAGTAAAACGGTTCTGTTAGTTTAACTTTATGTATTAAAAAACATACGTGTCTTTTTGTCGTCACATTAAGCGGGCGCTGGGGGTGTCGGAGGGCTGTCATGCAATACTGCAATCATAGCGTGTATAGCAGCCGACGTTCTTTCTCCACTCGAAAAATAACCAACAATATATCTATTTCACAAAACTTTTAGGACAGCCATAGAATGTTAAAATTTGTCGCATAAGACTCGACAACGACTATTTATTTACCTATGTATAGTTAGGGATGCTAATATTTGTACAGTACTTTTTATACCGGGTGGGGTAGTGGACTAAGAATAGCCCTTTCGTTAGCGGCTAAGCCAGATGTAAGTCGCGACAAGTCGGTGTGAGCCCAATAAATTAAATGGCAATAGGCGTGCCGACTTATCTATTGCCATTGGCAAAATATCCTGATTAAGGAGAACTCCAGATTATTGAAAATGTATGTTTTATAGCTAAATTAAACTATGATGATTTTGTTTGAGTGTTAATTAAATGCAATCAAAGAACGTTCAGTCCGCAGCACCGTACGCGAGTTGTAAAGAATATTCAGTTTGTCCAAGGCACCGCGTCATCATTATCACCTCAGCTCGTAAATGTCACGGCGTTCGTTTATGGGTGTTTCATGAATAACTTCTATAAACAGTGTTATTCAATATTTTTATGACTTACCTACATACATGCTTCCAGTACCTACCTTCCTGTAGGTAAACTGTTCCAGACTACGATTTACATCCAAAATCTAACCGTTGGTACGTAATGTAAGTATTTCATGTTCAGAGACATCAATACGTTCCTTCTTATTCAACTATAAAAACACGACGCATTTAATTTTAAAGTCCAATTATACAAGCAAGACTTTTATATTATTATTCAGGAGTAAAGAACAAGCTTATCCAGATAGGTTAGTGCCGCAATTTTCACGATAGCGTGGCCATTAAAATAAAAAAGGCAACTGAAAAGCGCCCAAGTTCTGTGTACATTAGGTGCATTCGCCGAGTCACGCAGCTCGGATACTACGTCACGCAATACGGCTGTTGTCACGTGATTCTGATGCTACAGGTATAATATTTCAGGATCTAAACTTAATAATTCATTATTTCTATTATCCAGAATATTCATGCCGTCAAGTTTATTCTGCCGACTGTATTATCTATTTGAAAATATTATGTATTATTTAAGTGAATTTAGTTGTGGGAATTGTAACTTTGATTGGAATATTAAGTTTATATAAAAAAATATGTTTTTAATCAACAAGGATATATGTACTTGTATAAAAATATTCTATTGTATTCTTCTTTATGATTATGTTTACCTTGTTTTATATTAATAGTTTCAAATACCTATTTGAATCTGATTTTGTTAACAATTTTATGGGTTTTTATTATTTTCCCACGGAACCCTAAATATTTTCAAAGTTAAAGGTCTAAAAGTCTCCTTGAAACATCAGCTATTTGCCAGTGAAAGTCTTGTCAAAATCCTCCCAGCCGTCGCGAAGAAACTGTCACCCACGAATTTCCCGAGTTTTTCTTGTTTTCCCACGGAACCCTTAAGTTTTTTGAAATTAAAAGTAGCTTATATGAGACCCTCGATAATTAGATATCTGCCAGTGAAAGTCCCATCAAAATCAGTCAAGCCCTTTTTGCCGAAACAAACAGACAGACCGATAGACAGATAGAAAGACAGACACGAACAATAAAAATTGTTCGTGTCTGTCTTTCTATGCTGACTGCATTTTTGGTATGTGTATCGTATATATTATTATATGCATTGAGTAAAAAGCTGTTATTTGTTGTTACAAACAGACACTCCAATTTGATTTATGTGTATTGTTAAAGATGATTCCGACAGATGAATTTGTGTTATTTTTTAGACGATATTTGCAGCGCGCGTTCTGTAAATCCCCGATAGTTATGTCAAACACTATATGGTTACATCATGGACGTATTTTTAATTATTACGTCCATGGTTTACATTAGAAAAATGTATCTTGTCAAAAACACGAAGAAGGTTACATTAAAAAAGTTGAAGTATAGTCGTTAAGTTTTCTTCTTTAATTTCCACCAAACTTTCTGAAAATTTTTCTTACATATTGGTACTTCTTTTGACAATAACAAAGACAACAAAAAACGATTAGCGAAATGGGTCCAGGCGTTCAAGCGTAATGCTGTGACCAAGGGAAATAGGGATTTATTTATTTATATATATTTAAACAGGCTTAATAAATAACTAGACTTTGTTCTGTTTATAATTTATTGTATTATGACAAAGAATTTTTATTATACTAAGTTTGATGATGCATAAGGCTTGTCTCGTTGGTCTAGTGGTCGCTAAGCGCGACTGCTGAGCAAGAGGTCCTGGGTTCAAATCCCGGGTCGGGCAAAGTGTTACTGAGTTTTCCATTAGGTAATTCTCAGTAGCAGCACGGAGTCTGGAATTGTGCCCGGTTGATGGCAATAGGCTCGCCCCCTATTACATTGGGACTTACAACATAACTGGCGAAATGTGGGTGCACTATATGTTCACCTCTGCCTACCCCTTCGGGGAATACAGCCGTGATGTTATGTTATGTTATGTTATAAGGCTTGTTATTGTACTTCATCATCAGCCGGAAGACGTTCACTGTTGAACGAAGGCCCCTCCCTTTCAGAAGAGGGGAGGTTGCTTTAATCCCCACGCTTGGCAAGCGGCTTGGACATCGCAGTGTTGGTGGTCAAGTTACAGAAGACGCTGCTGCCCATCTTCTGGATTTTCCATGCGTCGCCTCTTACGACACCCACGGGAGGAAAGGGGGTGGTCAATTCTAGGCTGGATATCACACGGCAAACGGTTTTTGTACTTACCTGTGGGAAAAACTACCAAATAAATTAAATTATATTGTGTGTTAGGTTATTTATTTTACTACTAGCCATGTGCAAAAGATTATGAAAAGTAAGAAAAAGGAAACAATAACATAAAATAGTTTACTTATGACTGCTATATATTATGGGCAAATATTTGTTATATTGAATAGTCAATAATATAATTCAATTTAAAGACACACCTTCAATATAAATAACATTAAAATTTGTAATAAATACATCCTTCTATATACATATGTATATTAAAGGGATTTTAAGCATCAAAGTATTCCTCCACACCGCTGTCGACTGGTAAGGTTACGGTACGACCGGCTACATTGCTACGTTGAATGGATGTTAACTATATGTTATTTTTTTATCGTTATTGTGAATTAAAACTTAAGCGTATTTTGAAGAATTGGTTCGGTTGCGTGTAAGTATATCTATCTGAAAGCCGTTACATCTGGGCTTCACATGCAACCTTTATGACCTTTGCCATGCGTATCGTTGTGCGTGGACATTAAATTTCACATAAAATACGGTTAGACAACACGATAGGTCTGTTTAACGCTTCACTTGGCATATAAGATGTTTCTGGTTTGGCCTTCAAAAATTGTTTTATGTAGTTCCAACGGTCAGCTTACTGGCGCCCTAGACAAGTGGCAGATCGCTAGACGAATAGAAATAGAATAGAATAATAAATGAATGTGGAAGACATAAGGTTTCGACTATGTAATCTAAGAGATAATAATTATGTCAATCTATTTCGGATATTCTATTCGTCGTTTTGCCACTTTTCTAGGGCCTAGGTCAGTTACGAAAAAAAGTCTGATAGACAGTGCATAATAAGAAGTCTTATGAATCTGTAGAAAGAAAAAAATATCCTAAATTATGCGAAGATAATAAATTTTCTCCATATTTTAGTAAAATAAAAGTCGGAATATTTATAGGTCACCAGATATTATAAATTAACCTGGTATCTATATTATATTATGCTCTTTCTTTTCTTTATTACCAATTTTTTTACTTAGTCCAATGTTAAAATGATATGAAATAGTATATACTTAACTAGAATATCGTTAACGCATTATGTACGACGCAATGTCACGCGGCATCCAACTACTGTCATGCAATATCGCAATTTTAATGTGCGTGGCTGCATGGTGGTGTAAAAACACATTTATGATTGATCATAGTAATTAATACTGTATAAATTATAACTATTGAATTGTGGCTCTCTATATAGGGCGGCTGTAATTCCCTATCTTTGAATTTCAAAGCGATAAACATTGTTCTATTAATATAAATTGAGCAATTAATCTACTTTAGAGCCTAGTAATTGTATTGACAATAGTAAGGACTTAAGCTGTAACCGTGTTTATTTTTGCAGGATCTCCTCCTATGGAAAGTAGAACTTTGAAAGAACAAGAATTTTGACTACTTAATTCGTAAGCGCCTGCGAATAGTTCGAATGAATATAAATCTATTTGACTTCGTTCATTTGTCTAGGACTCTACATAGAGTAATTGCGTGTGAGTAGTAAGATTGCATATCATAATCGCTACTATGGCGCTACACGCATTTCTCTTTTATTTCGTTCCTAAACTCAATAATAACAAAACCTTCAACTGTTAGGTAAAGAAATGATTTAGAATAGATCTGCTATCAGAGAGACTGATGGGAAATTGCATTTGGTTTAACGTCGGCTTATCTTAAACTGACTTCACATTTTATGTTTCTTTTACAATTGTAGAGACAAGAAAACCGCAGCAGATAACATTTTTTATTGACACTTATCTGTTGTCGCTATTAAGACTTCATGGATATACATTGACGTTTATAGTATTGTAATGGATTATAAGGAATGAAGCAAATTACCTAATATTTTTCTATACAATTCAATTTAATCAACATTTATGCCAACCCTTTTGGTAATCAAATACAACAATGAAACACTTTGTTAAAATTAATTCTCAAATTTTTAAAAGAAATAAGATTCTTTGCATGATACCTATGTACTCTAATTTCTCAGATCATATCCGACCTACCTGTCTGTGTTGACATATTTTTATTTAATCAAAATAAAGTCAGTATGTAGTTACTAAGTACTTACTTAAAATTATTATATAGTTTCATTCTTCTCTGCGTAAACAGGTAAATATACTTTAATAAAATAAATTAGTCCGTTCAAAAGCTTAGAAAAGAAGCGCACAAAATGTAAAATAGAACAAGAAAATATTAACTTATCGTTGAGTATTCCGAGCGTAGGTAGAGTCAACGCACTCTTATGTTGGAAGCGTCTTCCACATAATGTTCTAGAAAATCCCTGCAGCATTTCTACGGTACGGGGTGGCGGTGGTGGGAGGCTGATGTTGATAACCTGGATCGGGAGCGAGGGCGTAGGGTCGCAGACCCTGCCGCACGACCGCACCCAATCTAAACCTTACTACCCTCAGCTCTAACTACTCCGAGGACACAGATCCAACATACACAGATAGTGCAACACTCCAAATTGTTCGGATTACGTACGCTTTAGGTACGATACAATTTGATGAAAGACTATAAGTACCTCTGAAACATCTCTGTTACGTGACTTCTGTCGTGTAACCAAAAAATTAGATGATGAAGACATGATTTTATATACTTTTTGTTTCTTTTCCGGGATTAAATTATCTTTGGAAATCACATATAGAGTTTCGAAGATTAGCTCCTACATATAAAGAACAAACATCGAAATACTTAAATCATCTCTAATATTATAAAGAAGTAAACGAATTGTACGTTATAGATTCTTCCGAGCTTATAGATTATAAGATTATCTAATGATTCCAACTATACGGTCAGTATATACGGTATATCAGGACTATACGGTCATGTATGGTGTACCATACATGACCGTATGTATAGTCCTGATAAATATGGGCTTTTTAGATATTTAAAAAAATTGTAAAAGCAGCTGTAGTAAATAAAACTATATACATGTCAAGTGTAATGTCCGTTGTGCCTGCATTATCGTTAGCAAGGTAAACTAATTGTATAGTGATTGATAACATGTCGTATTCTATAACGCAATTTTCTAAACCCGCACTGATATGAAACGTACTCTATGCTATTAAACCAACACTACGATCATGCAAATCCATTATATAGCTGCATGAGTTTCTGTTTATTCTGTTACACACCACACTTTTTTCACCACAAAATTCTAAAAAAATATGCACTGAATATATAATTTCCTTCTTTTATGAAGTTGGTCAGAAATTTACCTGCATGAACTTTTTACTTTGCCTAAATCCAAAATTGTATGGTTCTTGTGGGATGGAACCCATGATTCCAAGGTTAACTTTTACTTTTTCTAGCGGATATACCAAGTAGAGTAAGTTCGATACTGAAATGTCAAATTTATCAATAGGTATGTAGGTATTACTTTTTGCGCCAAATTTCAATATCCCTCAAAGATGCCGATATTCTAAAGAATCGATAACTATTCAATTACCGTTTTATGAAAACATAATTAATCTTAATTTAAATAAAAGAAATGTAACATCTGCGTCGTTCACATCACATTTCCATGCTG
This sequence comes from Abrostola tripartita, assembly GCA_905340225.1. Classification (NCBI taxonomy): domain Eukaryota; kingdom Metazoa; phylum Arthropoda; class Insecta; order Lepidoptera; family Noctuidae; genus Abrostola; species Abrostola tripartita. The sequence goes on from HG996494.1 coordinate 9,030,956, forward strand.
GTTAGCTTTACATGAATTTTTATACAGCGAGGTGAGGGCGGTTATTAAAACTAAGATAAGATTGACGCGATGTACTGCACGACATGAAATAACTCATGACGTGCTTTGTCGAGATATTGTTCACCACACGAATTAGTATTAAACGAGTTCTCCTTGATACGTCGGGGAAAACTTAATCATACATTTTAAATAGAAATTAGAAAAATATGCAAAGAAAACTTACGACGGAACGTGGGATTTGAATTTCTTGTATTTCATTACAGTTCAAAGATTTTGTTTCCTCATTTGGTTCTTTGATTTCACAATTATGGATATTTGTTTAATTAGTTTTTAAAACTGTTTTCATTCTAGAATACCAAATACGTTTCCTAGGGTCTAAGTCGCAGTCACAGCTAGTGTAAAATATAATAGAAAACTGAACAAGTGTACCTATTTAATATGTCAAGTAGCGAACTCCGACACATAAAGAAAAACGATAATAAACAAATACGAATACGTACGTGTAGCCTGAAGTTCGTTGCCCAGTCTGCAATTGGAACGATGTTCTCGAATCATGAAGGCATTGACATAAGGGGGGCTCCGAAATTCCTGCATGCAGGGGTGAACAATACCCCCTATAAAGTAAGTTGCGTGCAAGGTGAACGGACCTAGACAGTAGACGTTCGTTTTAGGCAAGCTGACATCTACACAATAGATTATATAACATCCTTTCGTTTGCACTATAATGCAAGATAATGTAGCGAAATTGTTGTGTTCAGTTTATGTTAACGATGTTTACCTGTTTTTGTTTCTCATGGTTCATTGAATTGACGGGTTGTAATGTTAATCACATAAATTAATGGCCGGTTTAACACCCCTTTTGTATAAAAAATGGAAAAAGTAGCTGCTGTCGGGATAATTTAAAATATAATCATGTAAAACCATCTTCTTTGAAATACATGTACCGGCACAGGCTTGAAGACTGTGTTACCGGTTCTTTTCTAGTAGAGCGGTAATTAACAATTAACGAACAAAGACCAACAAATTAATGCTTGAATATTTTTTACAATACAATAATTTTCAACATTTTTGATAATGAATATAAATAAATGATTAAATCAATATTTTCTCAGTCGTTATCAGTTACCATTAACTACCTTTTATGTGAATATAAGTCCTACGAGGCATTGCCGATTAATCTTAAAGATTTCATGTTGCCCAGAATCTTTATAATATCTATTCATAATTTTAATTAACAAAGGGCTCCTATAAAATTTAATAAAAACAAGAACAAAGCTACCATTAGCAAATGTTTTGTTTCATGCATAATATAATTTAATATCAAACACCTGTAAATTGTTTTGTTCTTCTTTTAATTACAAAGACTAATCAAATTTCATTTTCTAGTCCGCATTGTTTTACTGGCTAGTCTTTTACGAGTAGCTCAATAATAAATATGCAAGTTTTTTCTTGCCGATGGTTTTTTATTGTTTTACATATAGGTATTTGTATAACTGTTGCTTTATCTATGGCATTGTTAAATTTTTCTAGAAAGAAGTGACTGGTTAGGATACTATCATAGCATGGTTTAAAAAGTGATCCAGGTGGATTTAATAGCCTTAAAATATAGCGGTCAGCATGTTGACAGTTTCTGATGATTTTAATTTAGGTCTAGCATTGCTTAGGCTTTCTGATTCAATTAATAGTAACAAGTTTACCACCAATGTGATATTAGATCATTCCATGTATTTCCGTTATTCCCTACGTATCTGATGGACTGTGTAATAATTATACTTGAATCTCTATGTATGTATTATAAGCTTACTTCATATTATTTTTCAAAGCAAAGGCTTGCAGTAAAAAAAACTAAGAAACCTTTATTAGGTACAAGCTTCATGAAAAAGTAATATACATTGATAGGCTGTCTCGTTTAGAGGCTTGCGTATTGATAGGTACAATAGACCGCCCACAAGAACGTTAACCTTTGACAGTCAAGGACAGTCCAAACAAAAAGTTAATCGATTGCGAAGGTTCAAATCAAATGCATAAGTCAATCGATTTTGTTTACTACTTACAGACAACTTTTTTTTTAGTTTACACGAGGATGAAATTTTATTTTTACACTCATTATAAAATATTTATGTACCTACCTAATGCCAATTTACGTGACATACACCATGGGGCATTGTAGCAGTTGCTGTAAACTACTATAGGGTTCGGTTCTCGCAATGAAAAATATTATGTAAGTACCTATTACGCTATAAATCTCGTGTATGAGATATATTTTGCTGTCTGTAAAATGTTCAAGGTTACTTTTTAAAGGAAGACTTTTGTGGTTTTGTCGTTATACATGAACAGTTTGCATCTTGCTAATTTTAGAAGATTATGAATGTACTTTATATTATAGACAGATACTTCCAAAGTGTATCAATATTATCGCAATTCAGTTGTTGCGTTCATGGCTTTAAAAATTAAATTAAATCTCATTACATAAACAGGATCATTTAAGTTCATGTCCACGCCTAAAACGACAGTTTATCTAAAACGTTTTCAAATTAATTATATTTCATTTTAGACGCTGAGACTCAAACAAGATAGGCATATCCATGATTGAATCGCTACAAATTGTAGGCCCGGCCTGGTCTGGCGGCCATGATGTTATTAGTTTGGCATAAACTGGCATAACGCTTGACCCGGGGGCGCAAGCACAACACTACGGTGCCTGTTCATGTCCTGTTATATCTATTTGCACTTTTACTGGAATGTGTCTGAAGTTGTGCCTTGTAGGCGAGTATCTAACGTTTAACAATTGTATATTTTAAACGACTTTTTACAAAATGTGTAGATTAAGTACTTACGTAATAAATAGGTAACGAATTTTATTTTGTATTCTTAAAATTATTGTTTTAAAATATATGTTTTAAAATGTGTGTCTTAAAATTAAAGTTAAAGTAATGTTAAAATTAATGTTTGAACTTTAAAATAAAACAGACCTTCCGCGAAGGAGATCCAAAATAAAAATGTTATCAGGTCTTTTTCTTCGTCTTTTGCATCTTCTCTTAGGTTTGAATCCCGGGCCAGGCAAAAGTGTTATGGGGTATTTCAAATAGGTAATTCGCAGTAGCAGCTTGGAGTCTGGATTTTATACCCTTAACTCGCAATACGCTCGCCCGGGAGTATTCACAATGCACCTCTACCTTTAACATTGGGGAACACAGGCGTGATGTTATCTTATGGATTAGTTTTATTTAAAATATATACCTTAAAAATATAATGCGTACCAACTACATATCTATTTAAAACAACGTAAAATACTGCTACTTTACTAATTTATGCAAGTATTTAAACACAATATCTACTCGTATGTAAAGTAAAGTATTGCACATATTGACTATGAAACGGGAAAAAATATAGGTTGTACCGACAAGTGCTTGGCACTGAAATAATAATTTATCAACATGACAATATAATTACAATACATGTCTAAATAGTATAATGAAATGCCAAAATAAATCCAAGGTTACGCACCTATTTATTTATCTTTGGACATTGGCATCTCTGTCTCTCTGCCTACCTGAAACTGGCGTAATACATCTGCATGTCTGTTATCATAGACAAGTAATCATCATCATCAGCCGGAAGAAGTCCACTGTTGAACAAAGGCCTTCCTCTTTTAGAAGGGGTGGGGGGGGGGGGGTACTATAATCCCCTGACTTGGAAAGCGGCTTGGGGATCTCAGTGTTGGTAGTCAGTCAAGTTACAGAAGACGCTCCTGCCCATCTTCTAGATTTTCCCTTAGTAACCTGTTACGACACCCATAAGAAGAAAGGGGTGGTCAATTCTAGGCCGGATACCACACAGCAGAAATAAGTTATATTGCGCGGATTTTCCTGCAGTGTTGGTCCATTGCTCGCTAAGCACCACTGCTGGTCCTGGGTTTAAATCCCGGTTTAGGTAAAGTGTTTCTGGGTGTTTCCTTTGGTAATTCTCAGGAGCAGCATGTAGACTGGATTTGTACCCAGTTAATAGCAATAGGTTCGCCCATTATTACATTGGGCTAACATAAACTGGCGGTGGCAAAACGTGGTACACGACTCTGAAAAATAAAAAATGTTAAAACTGCGTGGTAATTTCGTGAAGGTTTTCTAAATCTTTTCTTATTCATTTGCGTTATTATATTTAAAGTGTTTACATGAGGTCAGCAGACGTGCAAGGCCTTTCATTTACTTTGTGTATTAACCAATAAGTGATGCATGAAATTATTCTTTTATGTAGAGCTCACTTTTGATTTACTACACTAGTATTTTATTAGCACTAGTTTTTTTTTTAAATAATTTAAAGCAGTAGTGTAGTCTCATACAAAAGACTCTATGCAAAAGACTCGTCTATCCATTGCGCTTATGCTGCGTAAATGGATATTTAAACTAACAAACATACTTTCACAACTTATTCACTGTTACAACTTTTTGAGCAAAAGAGTGATTTTATATATTAAGAATTTAAGATACATACTTCTGTATTTTTTGTTTAGAAAACAAATATCTATAGCTTATACAGGGTATTGAACTAGCAACGTTTAGCACTGGATTCCAAACGTAAATTGACACATTTGCACTGCGAAAATTGACAACAATTTCCGATTCGGATGAGATCTGCTTCCAGTCTAACCAAATGCGACTGACTGAATCACTATTTTACTGAGCTACTGATGTCTGACCTCCTTTGCAAAATGCTACGGAATTACGAAAATGTTAGAAGTTTAGAACTGATAGTCAGACTATGATCCTCCAAATGTCCATTCCTGTTACGTGGTAATAAATAATCTCTTTTGCGTCAATTTAAGAATTTTATATGTATTTCATCACGCCTGTATTCCTCACATTTTGCCTTTCTGCCTATCAGTCCCAACTCCTAATCCCATGTAATAGGGTGCTTGCTTTTGCTTAAATTAAATCAGTTAGTGGTGTCATAGAATAACTACCTACTAAATGAATTTACTTTATAATTTTGAACCCGTAACCCCGTGCACATCAACCGTATTTGTAATCCATCGCATTCGTATTATTACTAACTTTTCGGTGAATAAAATTAGGATCAATATAATAAAAGTAAACCTATTCGGCCATCAACATTGTGTTAATATTATTTCAATGAGTTGAACGGCCACCCATCTAAGCACTGGCCGTGGTCTAGTATACATGATAAGCTAAACGGAAATGACGTCAAATAAACAATTTGTTTAGACAAACAAAAACAGTAGGTACTATTGTCTACTGATCATAAAACTATGGTATTACCTACTGTAAAATGAATGAAGCGTAAAGTTTCTTGATAGCAATGTGAGACCGTACAGAAATGTGAGAAGTTACTGAATGTAATTGAATAACTGCTTTTACTACGAACGTAAATTGATGAAGTAATGTTGACCGTTGAAGGTAGACATAGCGTCGTCACAGATTTGTAAATCATAATTATATTATATCAGTCGATTTCTTGCTCAAATGTCGTTAGTCAAGCGTAAGTTGGTTGGAACATAGTCTTCTATATTTTTTCCTATTTAATTAGCGAAAACTATTCTTTTCTCATACCACGTTGTATAATGTAGACCTATAATATAATTTTATTTTGTAGTTCATGGATTTTTCGTCTTCTCTTAAATACCCAATAATTATGTATGACACATGGTTAACAAATGAATTATTAATACACACTACACATTATCAATCTATAACTAATATAAAAGAGTTAATGAATAATTGTAATTAGGTAATGTTTTTAATACCAAACGCTGTACTGTACATAACTATACAGTATAAACTATACTATTTTAGCCGTTGACGTCGCGCCGTAAACTGTGCATCGGATAACGACTTCACGCAGACATCTGTCAATCACACCTATCTATGTACTTACACACATAACATTATATAACTACGTTACCTAGACGCCAGTAATTAAACAACTTAAAATATAACATTTGTAAGTTGAAATAAGGTCCCCAGTCCCTCTGAGTATAGAAGTTAACGGAACACTTTTATTGCGTAATGAATGAGAAAGGTCGGCGCTCGGGCCCAGCGGGCGGAGGTGGCAGGGTGCAACGGGGTGGGGTGCAATACCACCCCACGAGCCTTATTTCGGGTCATCGAGCCCGACCTCGCAAGCAACGAACGCAGCGTGAACCGCCTTGCAAAATTGAGTTTTCATCTTGGATTATTAATTTTAACAAAGTGTTGGATTAAACTAATTCACTCCAAAAGTATGTTATTTTTACACTATTACGTAGATTAATCATTTTAGATGGAATTTTTACTCGGACGTTTGCCTATTATGTCAAAGTAATCAGGTAGGTATAGTTTACTGCGTTTATGTATAAAATACGTAATATATTTATCAACAATTTCATCAGTAATGGTTTATCAACCAATACAGCCTCAAACTTGCTACACTATTCTTAGCATTACATTTTCAGTTATAAAAAGACACGTGACAGCAAAATAGAGATAAGTTATCAAAAAAACCAATGCAACGCTATCGCCACCCAAAAGTCTTTTTCAAGCTAATGCGTCTCTTCGGCCTTTGTCTGCTGTTGGCGGTGACGTCAGTCCTTTAGCTGTGCTAGCTCACTTATTTTAGCCTGGCTTGGCGATACTCACGATGCCTATTCTCACGTACCTCCCCACTGCGTGACAACCTGTAACCGTATTTTATTTAGTAATTTAAAAACTAATTATTTATTCGTGGTAACGTACACAGAGATAATTAAAGGTACAAACACGTTGAAGATCAAAATAATTAATAAAATACATTAGCGTCTACGTTGACGTTAATAACGTAGGTCACAACACTAAATGATTGTTAAGTCAATATGAGCGTGTAGCACGTTAGGACCTCGAAGAAAACTAATAAAGATTTTAAAGCATCGATAAGTAGCATGTTTAAACTGTTAAAAACAGTAGTGTTTGAAAAAATAGGGGAAATTAAGCTATTCATTCCTTTTTAGCTACACCTTGTTAATTCAGAACTCACGTAGACAAGAGTTAATTAAGTAATTAATACCACTCAGGCGTATAAGTCGTATGGTTGACGGGTGAGATGTTAAGAATAAAACATTTCTATAGTGAAAACATACTTAGAAATTCGCCGGCGTTTCCCATTACCACTTTAATCTTTTTAATGTTCCAAATAATAATGTGTTACCTTTGAAGTATCTAATAAAATCAAATCACGGCACTATTGTCTTTCATAAGCCAAAAACGATTTCTTTGATCGTCGTGAGGAACGTTAAAGTCCACTGTTTTATTTATTTTCACACAACTTACGTGGAGCCTTCACTGAATGTTGCAAATGCACGTGTATGGAGTGCAAACACAGGTCGCTTGCAGTGGGGATCATAAATCGATGAGAACCAAGTCGAAATTAATTTGTTCACCTTACATGGCAATTGGTTATTCCGGGCATATATACCTACCCAACATTTTTAAGAGCCTAATTTTTCGATTGTCTGGAAATTCTGGATATCAAAAACAGCTACATACTTAATTAAATTCAGGAACCTCAAATGTTTGGATCCAAAGAACTCGTGCGGGACCTGTAATACTGGAGTGGACAGTCAGTATTGACAGGAGTTACCAGCTGTCTACATAAGTAAGATTTTATAACAAGATAAGATTAATATATAAGTATTTGTTTTTGTTTTAGGTAATGTTGAAGAACAAACTGTATTAGGTATATCTTGTTATTCTAGCTTTGATAGTAATCTAAATGAATTTTTGTGACATTGAAATACTGACTGATATTAAAATGACAAGCACAACTTGAACGAAATGTATTTTCTATGCAAAATAATTCTAATTATTTTCCGTCTCTACTAAACACGCAGTAGACATTCAAGGCTGTCTAATTGTAAAGTTTTCATTAGTCTCAGGCAGGTTACTAACAATTTGGAAATGTTAATGAGATAATTGTTGTAGAACTGTTTGGATTAATGATTTGATGGTTAATTTATATGATTCGAAGAGCCCACATGAAAACTAATGCTACCTAACTCTTAAACAGTGGATAGATATTTGTGAAACAGATGTTTCATCGAGGTGATCCTGAGCCGTCGGTGAATGGTCGTGTTTCTGCAGTAGGTACTTTTATCAAAGTGTTGTGAAGTGTCGCTAGAGCCTTTGAGACAGATATGGTCGTTGGAACTGAGCAAGTGAAAACTATAAGGAGTCTCTTGACTCATAAATTAACCTTGAATTTCTTACCAGCTAGAAACACCCGATAATTATACCTTTTTTCCCTTCTAACCTATGATCACTATGATGACAATGTTGATATGGTACGCGATACCTATCATATTCGTCAACCACGAAAAAATAGTTTTTATACCTAGTGGCGAAACACTTTTCGTATGTGGTGAGTTGAATGTTTTATTTTCTCTTTGAACATGTCAAAGCGTGACATCAATAGGATTTTTTTCTCTTTCATAACGACACGTATGTTCCTGATGTATAAAAAACCAAAAAACTAGTGACATCAGAGTTGGGAAGTGCTATCATCGTGCGCTTAGGGACATAAATAAACTAGGAATTTAAGAAGAAGAAACATGTACCTATCTATAGAACATGACTGTTTTTCTAGAAGGGTTAGGTTAGTTGGGTGATTAGATTGGTAAGTACCAATACCAAAACCCAGGCAAGTGCCTGGGTTTGAACTCACAACTGTATCCGTAAAAATCACAGCACTGACATTCACTCGCTATCAGTCCGAAATACGAGTAACAATAAGGAGACTGTGATGACTCGTTTTATAATGTCTTAACTTGGTTTTGCAGTCTGCTTTAAATATTAGCTGGCGGATTGACATCAAGTATTTATCATCCTCTAGAAAGGGTCCCTTTATTGACTAATTAATTTAAAATTAAATAGAGCATATTATGTTACTTGTACCTACTTCACTACGAATAATATTATTGAACCCAGTTTCATCTAGCACTGCGTTTCAATCGTGCTAATTAGATCTGACTTTTTATACAATAACAGTTGCTAAAAGAGAAAACTACGAAAATTATATAGAAGAAGCGACAAAAACATAAAGATTAATTCATCCGATATAGTCTGCATACACGCATCGCATAGCAATAGTTGCTAATGCATATTTTTTGTATCTAACAAGAATATTTAATAACCAAACACGCTGTTTACTAACGCCGACGTGGTGTGCGCCTATTAATCCAATGCGCGCGCTCCGACAGGTGAGCCGCGATAATCTTGCGTCTGCGCCTACAAACGGCGTGACCTTTCCGTAATTGAATAGGCGTGCGCGTTTCGAGCGCCGCACGCACGTTCTAAACGCACGCGAGCGATTAACTGGTATAATGATAAAAAAATATCATCTTCTCCCATATATAGCTGATTTTTGCAGTAATGACTAACTATTTGTGCAAACGCGTGCACTGTGTACCTATGCCACTCATAAAATATATCCGTTATATCGAGCAGAAACATAGTGTTATTAATATTTCATTATTCAATAGAGAAAAAAAAATATATTGAATACAGATGCAATGACTACTATCTAAATCTTCTTCACGTATCGGCTGAGGTAAAAACATGATGTCCACTAAGTACCTATGTTGATACGTTCTGTAATTACTTAACAATTTCCACTAATAAACCATAGTACCGACTTAATTCAGTTCGCGTAGCGACGCGGACGGCTTGGTACTTCACATTTCCCTACATAATAATGTATGTAAAACTGCCCTTACAATGCGAGCGACTGCAAAAAATGGGAATGTTCTTTCATTGTTTCAAGTTTTAGTGGCTTATTAATATACATGGTTATAATATGGTAATGAATTGGTTCCAACAATTGACGGCATGTTCTTGCTTTAATAGAAAAGACTTTTGTAAACCTAAACCATATCTACCTAAATACTAGTCTAATAAATAATTGTTTATCTTGTCAACGAATTAACATAAATATTTAAACTATTCATAATTTAACGTATCAGACATACGAAGGAAAACACGTTAAAGAAGTTCATAGTGTGAAAGCCTTGACATGGAATGAAAAGTTTAACAAGGAATTTTGGTCGTAGGTATGTACCTACTCTTAATGTAATTGTTGAAAATTTATAGTTTCACATTATTCTTCATAAAGAATTATCAAAATATATTGAAATATTATGTTATACAATGTTTGTAATCGTTTAGTCTATAGAATTCAGTAACCAAAATTAAGGCCTAAACCTTACTTCTTTAAACTCAGTAGGCTTAGAGCCTGGAGCTATCTGAATTTAATTATAAATATTGTTCTTATTAACTTGAGTGCTTAGGTATATTTGTTGCTTACAGTTAACGTCTCTGCGCTAAGAGGTTTGTACAGTCGTTATAAACTAAGTATAGGCACACGATTTAGTATGAAATTCACCACAATCATCATTCAAATTGGCCTAGTGTATTGTATAGTAAATATAAAGTCGGGTTTAGCTCTCAGAATTACCTTCTTGGCCGTATTTCACCGATTTCAAAAGTCTTTACACGCACTTGGAAGCGTAAACAGGATGCATCACATTCATTTTTATGAGTCCTACTCGAAGGCAAGAAACGTAAGCTGTCATGTACAGCTATGCTGTTAATCCTGAACTAGGTGAACTAACGTCACTCTTTCTTTGCAATTATCTTTACCTATAATTTAATCACATTATAATTTTTTGCGAAATATGACATAATTCATCTGTAATTCACAGTTCATAAATCAAACTGTAGGTTTATGGTACAAGTGAGTTGAGTATAATTATCGGCGCCGACGGAATAGCTCAGTTTACTTCTAACTATCATACTAAGTGTAAAATTGTTTAGCAAGAAAAATAACGTATATCTCCATATTAATAACCTCGTTATAGGCGCCATTTGCCGCCACCGTGTGATCATTTATAATACCCAATTAAATATAGGTGATAAAAAAATATTTAATTGGACAATTAAAACGCTATATTGGTCATAACACCTTTCATAAGTAATTATAAAGTCATATGATGAAGTATTTATCATTTACGCTAGATATTTTTTAAACCATTGTAAATAAATGCAAGTCTATAGTCCTATAAAATAGCATGCTTCAAGATTCATATTAATTTCTACCGTATTAGTATTTCATCAACTTCTTTCATTTATTTTATCGCTTTGATAAATTGCTTACTTACGCACATCAATAAGACGATATATCAAACGAAAACAAAGAACATAATTTACGAGTTACAATCTGTCCATCAACATACATCATTCAGTTGACTGATACATATCTAAGCTGACCCATAACTATTGATCCAGATATGGCAGAAATATGCTAGGAAAATGATGGCTTAAAAATATAGGTCGCATAGTAAAATAAACTTTAAAAGCGTAGCGCAGTGGGTGTTAAAATTTAAGTGATAATTGATACAGCCGTGTGCCTCTAATCGGCTGGAAAACCGCTTCACTAGCCGATGCACATTTCGATTTTTCTCCTTTGATGTGTTTAATAATGCATGAGCCGGATCGCCGCTCTCGTAGTATTCACACTGTAGAACAAATTTACGAACACCCTCAATAGAGACATGCGACCGAACCGCAGTTGTTTTGATCCCAGGATCGATGTCTAATTGGGTTAGTGCACATCCTGATAATAGGTCAGTCATTCTACACGTGTGTGAATTGGAACTAGTGCAGTTCAATGCACTGAATTCTAGAACTACTCGTACCTAAAATAAAAAAATACCAGTCTGCGAAAACTTGTATTGCAGGTTAGGTTAGGTTAGACTGTTAGTTGATTAAATGTTAAATATATTTTATTGATTCCGCTATTTTAGCAATAATAATTATTATAATACATATTTATAAATTATTTACTAGCAGTTATCACGACAATGTGGATAGTTCAAAATATTTTTTTAAATAAATACGTTACTTGTAAGAAGTTACAGACCACATAAAAAGGGTTGTATTTTTATAATTAATCACGCAACTAAGAGAAAATAGCATAAAACATTAATATTAAAACGAAATAAAGGTAACAAAAGCTATGACTATAATAAAAGGTTTTCCATGTCCTCATAGGATAAAAACTAAAATTCAAATTGACGTTGGTAAAACATTCAGTTTGCAGACGAAGCGGTTTTATTTATAAATAGTATCGTTCCAGTTTCATTGCACTGGGTCAGCGGTGGAGTCTGTTTATTGATTTGCTAACGGTCTCGGTTAATTTTGGCAAGGTGGGCTAGCCAGCAACTCATCTCGCTGCCGACTGTCCGAATGCATTTTTTGGCGCGGTCAAAGTATTTAGTTTATAATATTTACTGTTATTATAGCCTCGTTGAAACAAAATGTTAGGTATTTTATTTGGTAAACCAGTTAAAAATATGTTGTAATGGTCTCTTTTTCAGATCTAAAAAAATAATTATCACCAGAACTTTCTAGTTACTATGGAAAGACATTAATTCTTCAACAGGCCTCATTTGATAACAATATGCAAATCAAATAGAACTCTAATTACAATGATTACGAGAAAGGCGGTTTGCTTACAACTATGCTAAAAATGTAACAAAAACAGGACGGCCGGGTCTAATAGGTTTAACCTTTTTAATTTCACCATAAACGTAATTAAATAGCCGCGCATGCTCTGCACGCACCCTTACCTCATCCACATACATACATAGAATTATCTTTAGAATATTAGCAACTTAAACAGACGCACACATAGTCGAAAAATATGCGAGTAAAACATGATCATCGGGAATATAGTGACAGCTGCTGCAAGCGTGTCATTTGACAGCTTTCGCGACATACAATGACAACGACAATTAAAAAATTGTTTGAACGTATTCCTGAAATTGCTAAAATTTTAGTGGTCTCGTTAGGAGTCTAATTGAAAGATGTGCCTACGCTATTTTGGGGTCATCTACGGTTATCTGTAGTAAATATGATTAATTTACTAGTCAAAGCGTGGGCAAAATATTGATTAACATTGCGGTCCAATTAGGTCAATCCCTAGGAATTAACCTTTCAACCGTCTACACCTTAAAGGGATTATTTAATTGTGTAACAATTGTTTGTCTCTTTAATACATACTGATTAAGAATAGGTTTCCGACGGACTGACTACCCTATTGGGGGCGTCGTAGGAAGCTGACATGTTCGACTTGAATCGGATGCACAATCTGTCTGAGTATCTACGCTAATGAAATTCAATCAATAATATTAGGTCCTATATAATTGCCGTTTTTTTATGAAATAAGTTTAACGTATTTGTTTTCTATAAGTATTTTTTATTTCTATTATGCAAAGTAATTACCCATGCAATTAATACGTCTTTGCCTTTGTTTATGAATATTATTCTTGAAAAAATTTGCTGGACAGGAGGCAACAAATTCTTCCAAGCATTTTGTACTGCCTCTGAAGTTATCCAAATACTGGAAAAAATTGGAATTCTGTAGGTGAGTATGTCGGATGTCGAAGAGCTTCCAACCCCAGCTCGTGTAACTTGGAGACCTTCTGCTATGCGGTATGAGGTTGCGCGTTGTCGTGCAGGTGCAGCGAAGACAAGGCGGGTTGGAACCAAAGCTGGTTGGAGACGTGCGAGCTTCTCCATTATTATGTTCAGTTCTGTACAATGCATATCTGCAATAATGCTTATCCCGTTTGGGAAGAAACTGCGCTCATTATTTAGGTGCTGAATCAGGATCTAACCAACTTGCTGAATGCTTGCACTTGGCAAACAGAATCCATTTTTGGTCGCAGGTAACAATGCGTTTCAAAATTCTGTGCCTGTTGAGCAGTGCAAGGCAGAATTGCAGAACGGCAATTTCATCGATAAAGACCTTTTATAATTTGCCTAACATTCCTGGATCGCTCTATGTAACGGTGTCTGGGAAAGGCCGATTGTTCAGCATTGACTGTTGATTTATTGTATGTAATTATATGTGATTGAAAACATATCTGTAACAACATGAGTGTTAGTCCTATTTTTCTATGCCTTGCTTATAGTAAAAGTGTTATTGTTTTTGTTATGGTAATGAAACAATCATCGCTTGCGACCACTAGACCGACTCATTAGTCTACAGTCGCAATCAGGACTACCAAGCGTGAAGTTTCACGTTCGATTCCCAGGCATAATATTGTTGGATATTTTAGTACCTAAGGGAAATTCTAAAAGCCATATGAAACAAATATTATATTTTAAATGAAGTTAATTTTTACATGAAACTACTATTTATCAAAATCGAAATAAAACATAGTATAAGTAAATAAATGATTATATGGAGCAGATGTAGTGCAGTGAATGCATTAATTAATATCAAAAAGCGATGCCGTTCATAAGAGTGGTTTTTCCTGACGCAGTTGCGTGAACATGCGCACGCGCCGCCCCGTGCAGGCGGCGCCAACTCTACGCCTTTCAATCATTCGCCCGCATTCATTATGCATAACATTGAGCTATGAGCATGCAATATTGAAATGAAAATCTATATAAACTAGTCAGGGCATTAAGAAATTTTCCTGTAAAAAGTTAAACAGCTTGTATTTTGTTGTTGCGAATTACTCTACGGTAGAATGCAATGATTAACTTCCATATACATTTTAATCTATTATATTAGTAAAGTGTCTGCATCAAAAGCTTACATATCTTGCAGAATTCATGTGTGGAATAGTGTAAAAATGATTAAGTTGCTTTAATGCACATTGTCTGTACAATTGTACAGTGTGCATAACTGTAGGTACTTGAACATTTTCTAACTCACACAATACGGCAATACCTAAACATATACTAAATAAATAGGCATGTTCATTGACGTTAAATTCGTACAAATACTTTTCTTATCACGATTGCTGTTAAATTATTTATTTTCCTTACATATTGTTATCGTATTAGTGTTTTTATACTTTAGTGAGAGTGGATCTAGAACAGTACTAAATTTATTATGCGTACAACGCACACGCAAAGAGTCGATTAATTTTATGTTAATGTAAGTGTCAATGTTTAGCGTCATACGATAGCAATATATCGGCAGCGCGCTGGATATTATTATAATTCTTTACGAAACAAACACGTTTAGCGAAAAGGGTAAGTATAGGCTTACTAGAATTACGTTGCTATATTCTGATAAACATTGATCTGTTGCATAGTAATTTAAAGTAGTTGTTTAGGCTTACTGGGCTTGTATTGCAAAGTATTCTTAATTTGGCTACAAATGTATAGGTATTGCTACTGGTGACGTCATTTGTGGGGAGGCTGAAGGTAGCATCAAAATATCGGCTGTCAATAACCCCTTGCTTGTTTTATAAGACTATGTTGCTCGCTGCTTAGACTCAACTCGGAATTATACCTTTGAATCTCAGCAATACAACACGGATTTGGGCATGGAAACTATGACCATTGGCACTGAAGTCCAAGAATCTTACCGCTACACTTCTCGGATTGTCGATGTTTATTTTATACAACACGAGAACAAGACCCAAACCACCATAATAATAAAAGGTGAGGTAAATACAGGTATTTACCTAACTTTTGCTATAGTATAATACCTATACTTTTACTTATCTTTTTGTAATTATGTTATGCCAAGGAGACGGATAAAAAGTAATTTTATCTATTTCTTTTATCTTAAACTGCCATAAAAAGAAAATCATTATAACTGTAACAACAATTGATTTCATTCTAACAAAGGCAGTACTAAAAAGGATGGCTCGTTATCAACAACTGATCTATTACTATCTCTTTTGTTATAATGAAAAGAATTGTCAAATTTAATGGACCATAATTAAATACGTCCGCAACGGTCTATATTCGACACTGGGCTAGGAAGAAAAATGTCATCGAAAATAGTTTAAGTGTGGAGTCGAGTCGAGTCGAGTCGAGAAAGTAGAACTTTCTCAAGTTGAGGTACCTAACTCTTCAACTTTTTAAACTCTCTGTGGTTCTTTCTTCAAAAGACCACATCTCAGACCACCTACGCTGTTCTCACAATTTTTTTTGTACTTGTCTGGACTTCAAAAGCGACCTTGACCCCTGAGTTTGTTTCGGCATTTTTTCTCAGAGGTAGTCAATTAGGAAATGCCCGACTAGTTTCGAACTCGAACGGAGCCCTTATTCATGAGCTGGTTACGCGGCGGAGTCGCGAGCCGAGTTCGAAACTAGTCGGACATTCCCGAATACACACGTGAGTATAACCGGGATATATAGTAAATAATATAGATAATAATTACACAGAAGTGGCTTAAAAACATGGTTTATCATTAAACATTCATGCAATGAGTAAATAAAATGTCTGTTAATTGTTGCTACTAAAGAGTTCACGAACACCACTTTAAAATATCTTCTATTTAATTTATTTTAGTTTCTACCTACCCATATTTTATTTGAATATGACGTATGTATATGTAGATGTTCGTCGCATACTTTTTCTATTATACAAATACATAATTAAACAATAAACAATTTTGATTATTGTAGGTCAGGTGGTGTAGAGATTGGCCAGTCAACCAGGATGGTAGCCAGTCTGACTGCCGCGCGCCGCGGTGAGAGTATGCCGGACGTACTTAGCCATCATCACTTATGGAGGCTCTATTTGCACCCCGATAAAGAAGGTTTGCACTAAAAGTAATCGATTTTAATTGTTAGACTTTTAATTGTTTATGACCGAATGTATTCATCTTAAGCGAATTGGATTCAAATAGACTACTATTATATTTATTTGACTACTATTATATATATTTGACTACTCAAGTGGAAAGGTATATTTTATACCACGTTTCAACTACAATAGTGTATAAGAAAATTTGTGTGATTTATTTCCTTACTTACACAGCTAAATACTTATCTAAGAAACGAGTTTAAATTGCTGGTAGGTAGATATATTATATTTTTTATTCGTTTACTAATGGGGTTTTCATTGGTCTATTGATTCGAAAACTGAATTTCTCGTCCGGGATTGAGTTGTAGTTTTGTAAAGCTAAATTCAAATGGTGTTTGTCTTAATTTTTATTATTTGTTATTACTCGTATTTACTTGTACCGTGGGTGAGATAGACAGAGACATTAATTACATGTAGATCGAAGGTACCTAAGCTATAATGATCAAAAAGCTAGCAATTTTAAAATTTAATTCATCGTTGGGAATAATTTAAACTTAAACCTATCGTCTTACATGAGCACGTGATCTCTGGTGCAATGAATCAAGCGCAGGTGTTTTGTCACTCGATTCCCCGACGATTCGAGAATGTATCGAGTCAGCATCTCGGTATCGAGAATCGAGTGGTGCCGTGTGTGAACGCGCCCGCACATTGTGAATGTGACTCATGTTCGTGTGAACAGCGAATTATGTTACAATAAACGTAATGAAAGGACTTGGTAAATAATCGTCGGTTGCGTGGAACTTGAGGCCTCCTATGTATGAATGAATTATGCTCTATTGTCCTAAATTATCCTATTAATGTTACAGTAAGTTAGTTTTAGACTAGGGTTACCACTTTATATTCTTAAAAATATTTAGTTAGATGCCTAATAAAATAATTAAGTTATAAGACGGACCAATCGTGCACAATTTATGAAATGTCAAACTTTGCATGCTTTTTGACTCTACTTAACCCGTAGATAAATAATTTCAGTTACATGTAAATTACAGAAAGTTGCATACGTACTTTCTATTTATAGAACCTTACAACAGTTTAAAAACATTAAAAAAATATATAATCAATTTAGTACACCATCCTTTAGTGTACCTGTTGACAACCCTATTAATGGCACTAATGTGTTTTGGCAAGAAAATACGTTGTATAGTCGTAAAACGTCTTTTTACAATGTACCTACGTCACTTCTGTTTTATTATTACCTTCCTGAGCATTGAGGTTGGTCGTTTGATGGTCTGATTCCTTTAAATTACTCTATAATAAACTAATCAGTTGTTAAGTCCGATACAAAAACTATTTAAGTATGCAAACGAACTAATTATGTTATTGAGTAAAATTTATGTAAGTATGTTGCTCATCACACCTCTTTCTCCGAATGAGCAGCGAGAAAGCAAAGAGGTGCTATTAATTGAATACCCTTACTCCGTCTGTCTGACAGTGTTAGTCCTATGTACGTAATGAGAAACAACCCTATTGCCATTCGATCGTCCAGAAATATTGGTCAGCAGTGTGTTTTTGCATTTTATATGTTAGATATACATAGATATAATTATATAGAAAATGTTATATTTATACAGACGTGAATTTGGAATATACAAAATGAGTTTGGTTTTTGAGTACCACCACGAATTTCAAAAAAATTAAGACTTCCCATTTGATTTGATATGGTAGGTACACAGACTGGAGAAAGTTACGTAATATGTTTACCGTCTCCTAGTGTTAGGGTAGTTGGAAGTAAAACCTTATTTACCTTGAGTAAATATGAGACAGGTACAGTGTACACTGCATACAAGCAAGGCCTATCTATACTTATAATAAAACTGTAGAGAGGTCAATTCTGTACATTGAATATATTTTCAAAATTATTATTGGAGGATAACTGGTGATCGATACTGATGCCAAAAATGCAATTAGTAAATTTTTTGTCGGTCTGTCTGTCTGTCTGTCTGTCTGTCTGTCTGTATGTGCACGCATGGGTCAAAAACTACTGAAGGGATTTTAACCAAACTTGGTACGATTGTAGTCCATACGCCTGGGCAGGTTATAGGCTATATAACATAACGCTAAAACACATAGGAGCTGAGCAGTAACGATAAATTTGAAGCAAGTCGGATGAAAATGCGCTTTCGAGCTCTTATCCTCGCATACGTCGATCATACACCAAAAGTATGTATTACAAAAATGATGGTCTTTAAAAGATCTACAAAAAAATCCTTAATAGTATATATCTATCTTTTATAAATTAGCCACAATAACGTGTTTAATCGTTAGGCACTTCTTCAAGTGTATTAATAAAATATATAAATATATTGTATTTCACATAGATATATCGTTATCAAACTCCAATATTCAAAAAGTACACTTTAATATCTATTTAAAAAAAAAAAAGAAATCGGTATATAAGATATAGATGAAATAAAACTTCCAAATCTCGCCGCGCCAGTATGGGTACGGCGGCATAAATGGTTTTTCTTTTTTTAAATTGAATGTACAGACACGGGTCGTTTACGATTTTATTATATGTATAGATATATATTTTTTCTCATTACGTCATAGACAATTGTAATTCTCGCAGCAAGTAACACATTTACTCACGCAGTCTTAAAGTAGCCTTTAATCTTACGAATACTTAGCTGCTTCTTACACGCACACACAATCGTACGACGCTTACTCTTAGGTCACGAGTTCTCTATAAATTTGGTCTGTTGAGATACTGATACATTGGGATCTACACCAAACCTAGCGAAATTGTGGGAGTAGGTACAATATGTGCACCTCTGCCTACGCCTTCGCGGAATACAAGCGTGTCGTTGTCGTATGTTTTATAACAATATTTTTTATAAGAGTCAACTGCAATGATTCCCTATTTTAACTTAATTACGAATAAACCGACAAACAGACAAAATATCCAAAATAATAGAAATGGGTTGTATTGTATAGGTTTCTAAAACGTCGCCCCACACTAGGAATTTCTCCTGTATCGTGGGTGCGTTTCACAAACTTGAAATTTCACTTACACAAACACCCAGACTCGGGACAAACATCTACGGATCACACTTTTTTTGCGGGAATCGAACCCACAACCAATCGCTTAGCCACTGCGCCAATCAGGTCGTCACGGTTGTCTTTTATCCTTGGCATTTTTTTTTCTACAGTAGTTTCAATGTACAGGAACTCAGAAACGCACAAAACGAATTTATTTATGTTCTCTTCTTCAGTTATATATTATTATCAATAGACTTTCTGTAACTTCCGTAATTACTGTTCAATTTTTGCGGTTTTTTTTAAATACTGGAAAGTATTCTTATTTAAATAAGTGGTTTAAAGATTTTTAACCTACTTAAAACAGCCTGCCTGGTAGGTATTTTTTTCTGTTAAAAGTTCAATTTACTACTGGTGTTTTATCCGAAATACACGCGGACGAAGTCGCGGGCAACAGCTATACATGTAATAAAATAGTACGGCATGGCGTAAAAACTACTAAATCGAATTCGCTCAAACTTAGCTAATATATTAAAAACAATTTAAAAATACTTTTGCTGTTTCCGAATTTCCACGCGAACGGAGTCGCGGGCACATCTAGTATATAAATATGAGCTTTAGATACAAAAAAATAGTTCTTAGGTAACGATTTACACAATGCAGCAGGTGTAAGAATGTAATTATTTATTTACATAAATCAACACGAAATCCCGTAGGCTTCGACCTGGGACCAAACATAATCGTGTCCCACGTATTGTATGCAGATTTCCTTTTCTTAAAGGCGTTAACATTACCGCCTTGGGGTAAAATAATAAATTTCCTCACACTTACATGGTGCGGCGTAACGATGTTATGATATCATTATTTTGTCTCGAAAGATAAGAGTATCAGATATAATATTGTATGGGTAACTTTTTTAATAATGCATACTGGTTGGCCGGATTTATTGTTTGCTTGGTTATAAAAATACCAGATTGGCCCGACGACGGTGACGTTTGGTTGTGGTTAAATGATATTAAATTTGTATTGGAGCGGGCTAGATTTGTTATTTTATGATCTATGGAATAATCACCTAAATTAGGTTTTTTTTTAATATGTATGAATTTTCATTGATTTGTCAAAAACACAATAATTGCGTAAGTCGTTGTGTAGCCCGTAATGACTTCAGACTCGTGACCCGTATTGAGATCACAACCCGTTTTGTCAGGTGGTGAGGTAAATGTCCCAAACTGTCTTTATAGAAAACAAAAAATAATCCTTTAAAGTATTCAAAAGGCAAGGATTGTCAGTACCAATTTTTAATCATTAAAAGAGGCAATTAACCTGATTACCTACATACTGCCGATGGCGTACGCAGTTCGACAACAATGAACATTGTGTAGAATGTAATATGTTTCTTAGATTGAAAGTTTTATTTATTTGATGATGATGAGATGATTATTTATATTCTGTAAAATAATGGTAAAAAAGTATATCGTTAAACAAACTATGCAACTGTGCTATCAACTGGCTTTAGCTATTCGCACTGGATCGTACAAATTTGGCTAGATACAGAATGAGAAACTTGTTTACATTACAAAGTTACATTGTCTTGGCGTGTAATTATTTAACATGCTACAAAGGCTAATTAGATAAGTATTGCTCTAGTGCATATCGAAGAAGTTGAAAAAACGTAATTATGTCCATTTGTGAAATACAAATTGCACTTAATTGGTCTAGGGGTAGTGGGTATCGGTGTATGGCCGTGGATTTTAAGATACGTTAACCGTTAACCTAATACCTCAAAACGTTAGCACTCTTGCAGGATAATCCAGATCATTAGAAATAAACGGCCATTTTAAGATTATTATCATAAGAAAATGAAAAAAACATAACTATGAATTTATTATTAAACAATTATTACTTGGAGAGTAAAAACGTTTAACTATTAATATCGATATTTAGCACAAGATGCACTTAGATGATTAACGAGTTTAAATGGACGCATATTTACAATTACAATACCTAGTGTCTATTGTTACTTTAAATGGCTTTTAGGTTCACCAGAAAAAAGCATATTGTTTACTCAAAGAGGTACTTATAATGACAATTAAGGCTATCAACTGCAGCTTTTTTGTTACAAACTGTGATAAATTCTTATTTAAATTAATCAATTGATGTAGTACCATTATTCGACAAAAAATATGAATTCTTGTACAGACAGACGACCTGGCAACAAGGAAAATGCATTGAGGGTTCAGTTGGTACCGTATTTAGTACCATAAGTAACACATTTGATTACACATAAACGCACTGGAAATAGTCGTGTAAACGTTTTCGTCACGTCAAATATGTACTTGTAATCATTAGTCGGTTTGGAACGAGACGATTGCGTGCTTGCTAGGTGGTCGAGGTCGTAACTGCAGTGGACAATCGATTCATGGTACCAATGCGGCATAGTATGCGACACTATAAATTGAAATCGAACACAAACTTTTAAATTCACGCTTTTACTATCCATTGATGCTAAAAGGTAATCGTTCAAAATGGTTAACCTGTACCACCAGCGATGTATCTAGAAAAATTCGAGAACACCAACGCGAGGTTTGTTTAATTTTTTTATGGTAGCCGTCGTCGTCGCACGCGATCGACACTTAGATCGAAAGAATCGAATGACAAATTATATGTGTGTGTTATTGGCTATAGCAGAACTTTCTATTGGTTTCCGATCAAACATTTGCGAGACGGTCACTCAAGTGACAAATGTCATTAAAAGTCTTCATTATTTGCAATCATTTGAATCTCATTTAACTTTATGGGCGAGATAATAGGGTATGAATAAGAGCATTCAAGTCAATGATTACTATTATTAATAGATGTAGTTAGTATTCCTTATGCTGTGTCGGTAGCTTTAACGCTTAACTGAACGAAAGCATTTTTATTATCATAATCTTTAGCGTGCATTAAACGTAACAGCTCTAATTCTTTTAATTGTTCCTGTATAAGCAGAGGCACTCACGCATAATTGTAAATTACTGTGAAAAAATATGACCTTTACCTTGCACACGTCTTTTATAATTAGCTTAAGTCGTGTTACCGTCATTGGGGGTCTGCGTAAATACTTTTTGTTGTCTAGTGTCCTTAGGCACCGAAAAAACCGCTGCGAGAAGAATGTCTAATTGTTTGTAATTATCTATGACTTGTTATCTATTATTCAGAGGACCGGAGACGCGATTGTCACAAAGTGTAGGTCCCATAGCTACGTGAGCCACAACGTAATGTTCAATTACTTATTGTTAAAGGTTAATAGAAACATAATATGTTTTACTGTGGTTACTAGTATGATTATGTTATTCCGTGGCGATCAATATTCGATGGACGTGTCATAGGTATACATCATTTTACATTTTAAAGTTATATTATGTTTTTGGTTATTGTAGACAACTGATGAATAGACGGATCTTAGTGCTTGCGTTATATTATTTGAGTTCAAAACAATGTGAGTATTATTTAAAGAGCCCACTTAAAAGCCACCTATATAATATATAAAACGAGTGAAATGTGGAGGACTTACAATATAAACCTATAAATGTCTGCATAAAATATGATCCGTTCTAATAAAATATGATCTGAACTAAAAATAATAATAATTGAGCAGCCTTTGAAGAGGTAAGTTATGAAAGCATTGCTGTGCTGTTTATTAAAACCCTTTTGTTAGCTTTATTCTCTGTTTAAAAAGAGGAAGCAAATAAAACTAGCAAAGAAAATAAACAAGTCTCGGCTAATTACGAAATTGTCATCGAGGAAAGGTTCGCAAATTACGCTCCAATTTAGATGTAAAATGTCGCCGACGGACAGACGGACGGATGGACTGACGTTTTTACAAACACTAGTAATTGCCCATTGTGTACAACTGTTTTCCTACCTTCTAATTGAAAACTATGTACCAGTCTGCATTCTAGATTTCTGTGGGAAAGGCTTGGCGTCTCAAGTAGAAGTATTTTTTATTAGACGAATTATATTTTTTTATCACTTTCAAGCGGGCAGACACGCTAAGGGAAACGAACTTTAAAGTTGTTAATTTAATCATACTTCAAACATCTTGTAACGAGAAAAATATTCATTCGCTTCTTTGCTGTTGGAAATGATGTATTTAGATAGATAGGTAGGTACTCTTTATATTCATATTTATGATTATTTCTTTTAGACTTTTATATATTATTTTATAACTACATCTCTTTAACATTGTAAGTGAGAGTGCTTGTTTATTGAAAAACAAGACAGCGTATTTTGTCTTAAAACCCGATAGTTTGCATGAGGTGTTGAGTGGTCAAGTAGAATAACATACTTAATTTGTTTTAATGATAAGGTGTTTTCCGTAGCCAATCTAGGGTATGACTATGAAAGTGGTATCTTTCAGGGGAAACATGCATAATAATATACAAAGTAAAATTTATTCGTATTCTTATTCTTTATTGCACATTATAAATTGCACAAATACAGTATTTGAAAAAACTTGTATTCACAAAGGCGAGCTTAACTCAGTATTGAGTTTTCTACCAGCAAACCTTTGAGTGATAGAGGACAGGAAACAGAGGGCAAAATATAAACGAGTGCGAAAAGAGAAAACTAACACGTATTATAACTACTTACTTACTACCTTATTACTAATACCATACATATATACAATATAGCTATATATATACATATACTTTACTTATACATACTACTCACTATAGGTTACATAATTCAGAGTACACTAGACATTTACTTTGATAAGAAATGCGTCTTCACCTTTTTTTTAAAGACGTCCAGCGACCGGCTGTCTCGTACATTATGAGGAAGTGAATTCCAAACTCGCACGGCACGTATAGTAAAGGAATCATCATAACAACTTGAAGTGTAACGAGGAGTACGTAGAAGAAGAGACGATGATGATCGACCAGGCTTACCTCTAGGAATAAGTTACACAAAGCGTTCACGCAAATAAAGAGGAGAATTAGGATTATGAAGAACAGAGAAAAGAAGAGAAAGAATGTGAGTGTCGCGTTGCTGCCGAATCGGTAGCCACCTCAATCGGGCTCGAAAGTCTGACACATGGTCATACTTTTGGAGGCCAAAAATGAAGCGTATACACAGATTCTGCAGTCGTTCCAACTTGTTTAGATATTCCTCCTTAGCATCAAGATAGCAGACATCAGCGTAGTCTAAGATAGGAAGAAGAAGAGATTGCGCAAGAATAACCTTAGTTTGAAATGGCAGGAATTTCTGAAGACTTTTAAGAAACTGGAACGAGTAGAAAAACCTCCTGCTTACATCTGCAATGTGAACATCCCAGGAAAGATTTGAGTCTAAGTGAACTCCTGGGTTTTTAGCGCTTTTAGATAAGGGTATTGTGACTACGGATAAGGGTATACTAACTACGTTAGTCCACGGCAATAGGATTAAATGGGGATTGAAATGGCTAATTAATAATTACTTGATATTATAGTTACGTCGCCGGCTAATTGCGTTCGATAACTGAAATAGTTCACTTTCCCCAAATTACGACGTACCTGTACATGGAATGGATACGTCAGAGGTGAAATGAGAGTTGGCTTTGTGATATTTACGTAAGAGAAATGTCGCGTCACAAAAATACAGAGGCCTACCCAGCAGGGGGTGACTAGGGCTTTGGAAGGTGATGATAAATTAATTTGGGTACCTAATCTTTTGGATATTGTTGAAGATTATAATAAATGTCTACTCTAAACGAATATTATAAAGAGGTAAAATTAGTTTGTATGTAGGGGGTAATCTTCAAAACTCTTTATCCGATTTCCAAAATTCTTCCACCAGTATTTGGAATGGGCCTTTAGGTCTGTTCTAAATACAGATACAGTTCTAGATACAGCAGACGAAGTCAGGCTAAAATGCTCATCGTGTATGTCACTATACCTACAGTGAGAATAATAAGTATGTATGTATAGTTTTTCAGTCATGACCGACTTAATTTACACATTTTATAGTAAGCTAAATAGACTGCTGCGTTTGAGGCTGCCTCGATATCAGCAAGGGATACATATTTGTGTGGTCCACTTTTTTATAGGAATCCGTTTGATTTATAGTCACTCTAAAGCCTCAAATTAGGTAAGCAAAGAAACAAAAAAATGTAAATTATGCATACTTAGGAATTATTACCTATTAAGTTTAGATAAGCTACGTCGGTCTATCAATTTGGTGTCGTTCTATTCTGAACGTTCTATAATATTCGCTACTCGTATGATAGGTCCGCCGTACTCCGTAGCTGTTGTTATTGCTAGGCGCAGGGTAGGCTCGCCGCGCTCGTGACGACGTCGCGACCTCACACTTATCTCGCGCACTCTCACGACGCAGCGCGTTGCACGACCGAACTGCTTTCAGTTACGAAGTACCAGTATTTGTGCGGATGCCCTGTGCAACTTGCGGCGTTAGAGCTTTGTTTTTTTGGTAGCCTGGTACCTCTAAGGTTTTCTTACTTATTAAAGTTTAGGAAATAAGCATGTTAGATATTTTTAAGTTTAAAATGAAATTTTGTACCTAGGTACAATACAATTATTTATGCTCTGCTTTTTGAAAGGATTTAACTGAACAAATTATGTTTAATTATAAAACTAAATAAATATTTGGCCCTTAAGAAGATGTAGCTCAGAAAGTAGTCGAGTAGACCATTAGTCGAACCATTTAGTACACTTTTTTCTGTAAATCACACCTGTGTCGAATCCTACGATCAAAAACAGACAGTATTCGAATGCCAGTTGTATTATATCTTCATCATGATCATCAGCTGGAAGACGCAGCGTTGGCAGGCCTCACTAAAGGTGGACCGACGATATCGTCAGAGTTGTATGATATAGCGACAAAAAAATATTTAAAAAATTTACATAACGATGCTACATATCATATCTTGCATACCTTAGCAGATAGCCGTTCTCGAGAACACGAAATTGAACTAGTAGGTACCAAAATAAACTTGAGCATTGCTTCCGTACTGATAAAAATTGTATTTACACAACTTTACGATGCGTCGCTAACCTTCCCTCTGTTAAACGTAACCAAATATAATTAACACAAAAAAACATAAATCACGTACATCGTAAAATGAAGCCTTAGGTACGACACAAAGCAGAAACTTATACAGAATATCAATGCAAACTAAGTGAGCGAACAAAACACGGAATGGTCGCCGTGTGCATAGTAAATACTTACAACTCAAAACAATTTGAGTTTATATTAAGACTGATTATATGATTGTTAGTTAAGCAAAAATTACGGTAAGCAGTTGGAAAGTAACAGCATTGAAACTACACAGAAATCTTATAAAATATGTTTCATTTTTGTTCTTCTGTATCTACCTATGTAGTGTATGTTGTGACTGCAACGCATAGCAAGCTCTCACGCTTTTCTTATTGTTTGACATTGATATAATCAGTACCAGTTAGTTAGCAAATAACTGTGACAGCTGCGTTTTAAGTATCTACTGATTTATCTAATTGAGCCAAGATGCTTAGTTAGTAGTTGTACCATACCACTAAGAGGCTAGCTTACCTATGCAAGCCTGTAAACCCAAAAGCCTCCCAAAATGAGTTTGTACATATAGTACAATTAAGAATACTATTCCGTTTTAATGCAAAAAAGCAAGTTTTAAAAAGCGTCGGTCCCCGAGTCAAACCGATGAATACTGAAGACTCACCAGCATTGAATCAGATGCGTGGCGAAATGTGGATGCAGAGACTGCTGATTTTAGTGAATAACTCTCCCTGTATGCTTCATGAGACCCTAAGATATTAATCCCCAAATGAACAAGTTGACTTACAAATAGTTCAAGTTGTGACTTGAACTATTTGTCAACTTAGTTAGAAAAGTCAAATATTTATGTGAATGTGTTTCGAAAAGTGAAAAAAAGAAGGAAATGTATGAAAAGTTAACATTGACAAGTTGCAGACAGTAAAAATGTTTGCTTTCAGCCAATACAAGCCGTGCTGGGTGTCGTGCGAAAGCGATATTGCAATCTAGATTTGATGTACAACTAGCTTTACGTGACTTTAGTCGTTCAGCTTATCGCGACAGCGTACTCTGTGCTATGTCTAATGACTAAGAACCTGTTTTAATAAGTAACGATGCCTAAAATTACGTTTATACAAAGATAATAAAATAATGATAATTATCATGACAATTCTAATAAAATGTCTCGTAAAAATGTTTTAATTTAAATGGTCTGACGTCAGATCAGATGGTCGCTTAAACCCTGTAAGGGCCACCGCACACGTTTCTGTCTGAATGCACGCGGGTCGTCCGGTATCGCGATCTTGCCATTTGCATCCAACGTCTTGGTAGCGAATTATCAAACACTGCTCTCAAACTGTTGCTCTGAATTAAATTCAGGTATGCGGTCTAAATTTAACTTAAAGATTTAAGCATACATTATATTAATATAGGTTGTCTTTTTTTCTACTTGTGAGTATGAACTTATAATTAAGGATCAAGTTAATTAAAAAGCGTGTAGGTTATATTATCATATACTTATACTTATGTTATGAAAAGTAGCAAGCCAACTGCTACAGAAAAACTTTATAACACTTCGTTGTAATAGCATACAACTTAATTATAATTAAACCAATGAGGCGTTAAATGTAACCCAAACTAACATGCACATATAACTTATAAAAAAATACTATAAGTATCAAAGTCAAAAGCAATAAATCCACGACTACTAACATTGGAATTGATTCACCAGACATTTACATTTTGCTGCTAACAGAAATACATATTTGTTGGTGCAGAACACCTGGAGACGTAACAGGTGAGTATTTTATTAAGATAAAGGCTTCAGCTGCAGTATATCCAGTTCGAGAACTTCGTAACAGAGTTTTGTAAAGATGCATGCGAGTGCGTCGTCGTGCGCTGGCAGTAATGACAGGCCGCACGCGCGCGCGCCGCCTAATTGATAATGGCTGCGGACGTGCGCGCAGGCCATGCACCATGGGAACTGCACACGACTATGGCTGTACCGCTGGGGATGTGCGCGACGCGATTACCCACGTCATTATACCTGGTGATTTATGATGCTAGGGCTCTACCCTTTAGTATGGCATAATAGAAAATGAATTCGGCCAACATTGCATTTGTTGGGCCAACTTACGGCAATAGCCAAGTTAAGACTCCAGGGTTTAACTTATATTATATCACCTGTTTATTTTTTTAGCTTTTAATAAAATAGGAACCTTTAATTTTGTTGCTATTACCGTGTCAAACAATGTGTATTTGTGTTTAAATATTTGATTGAAGACCAATACAAAAAAATTCGTCAGTGAAATTTTTTCACTTACCCCTTTAACTTCCAGGATAACAGATTTGGAGTCATATCATAATTTAAAACTTTACAGGTATCTATCCGTAATCCGAGTCTTCGCTCAGTCTGGTATATAACTAGTATTAGCATTGGAACTTAGGTTTTGTGTAAGGTGTTATTAATTAATCAATTAAGTAAATAAAATTATAAAATGGGTTTTAACTCCTCAGAATTATTAGCAGGTGCGCTAAAGATCGTTATTGATGCATATAGCGTAATTTTTTCACGCAGTTATTTCTCATTTGAATGCAGTTTTGTACTAAAACGGTAATAAAAAAATATTAATTATTTTAATTAAATATTTTATTTATGCAAACACGTATAATTTATTAGAGATCTGAACAAAAACGGTTTATGAACAGGGCCATGTGCTATTAGGGTAATTACAAAAAGCGATAGACCGTAACATAGGCGCATGTTTACATTTATCATTATCGGACATTCATTACGTAGAGAAAAATTAAAAGCCAACAATTAAATGCAATATTTATTTAATCGACATTTCACAAATATTTTTTTGTATATACATTTTCGCAAAAATTCAGTAGAAGAACTAATTACTTTAAATCCCAAAAACAGAAATGCCAATTTCGAATATCGTTAAATTTTATAGTTTAAACATTTTTTTATAAGTACGCAATAAAAAATATCATAGAGAATAATAATGTAGGTAGCTCATATAAAATCCATCTTTGACCCGGTTGCAACCTAAATACAAACATTAGGGACACGCAAGTGCCACGCAAAGCATCGGTGCCTACTGCGTGTCTGGTCGGCTGGGCCTCGCATGCAACCCGTGCACACCTAATGGACACAGATGTGTAAAGTCAAAGAAGCGTAATTACTTTAATTTGTTATTGCGTCACTTATAAATCATCAGATGAGGAGGACCAGAAACTAGAGAATGGTCACAACCCACTATAATACTATACGGCATACGTGCACTTTAACCTGGAGAAAAAGGATGATAGGTTAAAAACATGCTCTAGAAACACTAAGTCGACAAAAGAAGCACAGTTTCTTCATCATCTTTACCGTTTTTGTTTTTATCTTACATTTTTGGAGAAACAATTCTAGCTAATCAGATGCAGCCGTCAGCCCTGAGTGATATAATCACAGACAGTAAATTAGTAATAAATAGATTTTGTTTCTTTGGTCGATCTTTATATAAATATGTATATTTCTATATTAGGTACTGTCCTGACTTTTATCATTATTAATTACGACCATGTTTTAATGCTGAACTTTGGGAACTTTGCTGGATTTTCATTATAAGTATGATTTAAGAATTACCAGTAATAATGCAGCAAACCTTTTGCGGCTTAAAAAAAATATTTTTATGTACTTTTGTTAACCGCAGCTCTATAGACTGCATTCAAAAAAAAAAATAAGAAAAAAAAGCGTACGGAACGGGCAAACATATATTATACAGTTATTCATCTCATGTCTGGGTTTTGTGCATATTTGATTTATGTATATAACTGCATTTACGATACTGGCCAATATATAGCGAAAATATGGTCTCACTTATTTATAAAAACAAATTGATTGTGTTATTATAAAACTTTTATTCTACTTTCAAGTAAAGAGGTAGATTAATAAAGGATTAGATCGGATTTATTCCGTACCAAGGAGCCGTAATGCTAAGGATTCCAGATACTTTCATCTTGTTTTCTAAGAATTTACCTTAAATTAAGCAGAACAATATTTAGCTACTAGTCTTTTTTCAAAACGAGGGTATTGAATACCACTTACTGGTCTTCTCCTAGAATGATGACCCAACTATACAAATAGAAGAGCTCAAGAATCAAGATATGTGTAGTCGGCTTACTCGTTGGGGCTCTTTTAATACACCCTAAATTTACTGGCAAAATTATGACACGAATTAACATAACGTTCTAGGTAGTTTAATTACCACAAATATATGTTTTACACTAAATTATACATATTGTTTTAATTACCATATATATTATATATAGTGTGCGCATTTACAAAATCATTTCTCTATCTTCTTCTAAACATTTTTATTAAAATAAAATGCATAGCTTGATTTCTACAGATCTTCAAGGCTATCTATCTACATTTAACTTCCTAGTTAAATACTTGATTCTCAAGACTAAATTAAATGTTTCCTTTCCTAAAAGTCGAATCATAAAACATTAGGTTGTTGACATCTAATAAAAAAGACTGACCACACTACTGTCTATCTCAACCTACAGGTTGGGTAGCTAATAATATAGTGAGTGGGCTATTCTAGTCGTGAGATATCCGGGACTCATAGATTAAAAATGATCAATTAAAATAATGCTAACGACATTGTTCATACATTCACCTGTAATATTGGCTGTTATAAAACTAAAACGCACATAATTAGAGTGTGTTCGAATTAAATAACTTGTATACAAATTTGAGTATGCAGGAAAGACCGAAGTTTCCACTGCTTAATGTCATAGTCATAATGTTTTTATTTCATATAGGCTACAAAAGAGCACTTACAAAACGTAAAAACTAGTTGCTCGGTTCCAAAAAGTCGTTTCTATGGAGAAGAACCAGCAGGAAACTCCATAGTTACTCTTTTAAAAATATGTTGTAGGTATGTTTGACAATCATTTCAAGTATGAGAGAATAATGAGCTACACAATATACCTAAAATGAGAATTAGAGTAGCATCTAAGTCAAATAAAAAAAAAAAAAAATAGATCGGTTATTCTCTCACTTACAATTTGAGTAAAATACATGATGTTGTAAGTTAAAAGTTGTGTTAAAACGTTAAGTATTAAGGTGCAATGATAAAAGTATAAAGTAAAAATAAACGTACTTATATGTAAAAAAAAGCAATTCTCAAAAATTTTGATCTTGATGAATGATGACCTATGAAATTACCGTTCTGCAGAACTGGCTTTTTCAAATCAAATTATTTTTTGTATGGCTAAGAATTCTAATTTAAAATTAAAATTAAAAAATGAACCCCATAGTCGTCCGAAAAGTGTGGTCGTCAATAAAGGCAAGGTGACAGCTGGTGATACTCAAGCTACGGCTGAATTAGCAGTCCGAGCTTTTGACGTTACCATCAAAACAATATTGGTCCATTTCCGTCAAATTGGCAAGGTATAAAAGCATGACAAATGCGTGCCCCACGAACTCAATGATCGCCAGCGCAAAGTACGCGTCGAGACGTGCTTTGCACTGCTCAACAGGCACAAACGAAGGAATTTTGAACCGCATTATTGGCGTTGACAAAAAGTGGACTCTGTTTGACAATCGCAAGCGTTCCGCAAGTTGGTTGGATCCTGGTTCAGCAACTAAATATTAGCCTAAACGAAAACTTACCCCTTGAAAAGTGATGGTCACTTTTTGGTGGTCTAGGGCCGGTGTGATTCATCACAACTTCTTACCAAACGGGCTGAGCATTACTGCAGATGTGTACTGTGAAGAACTGAACACAATGATGGAGAAGCTCTCCAACCAGCCTTGGTCAATTACTCGTCTCCGCTGCTCCTGAACGACAAAGCGCGACTTCATACTGCACAGCAGACGTTCTCAAAGTTACAAGAGTCTGCGTCTTCCGCCATACTAACCAGACTTTGCGCCTGCAGACTTCAACTTTTTCCAGAATTTGGATAACTTCTTAAAATAGCTAATTTTAAAATAGCTGTTAAATAGGACGTTTCGCTCTTATTCACGCTCGCATTGGGACAAATATTCGTATATTTTACAGATGTTAGTTTCGACACGAGCGAGAATCTCAACTGTGATGCTACTCTCCAAACTGGAATTCCAGGAAGATATTAAGTGAAAAGCTTTTATTTGTACATGAAGTTTATGTTGTTAAAATCTACAACAGACCAACGTCTGTGTCAAGTAAATAAAATTAAACAATATACTTACTAAAATTAAGGAACATTGATGCATGGACAAATAGGGTTCAAACAAACCAATTAGGTATTGGTGAATGAAATGATGAAAATCTGGATTCCATCTAGGTGACCTGATAGGCGTAGTGGCTGCGCGATTGGACTGCTGCGCTAGGGGTTGCGGGTTCGATTCTCGCATGGGTCAAGAAATTCTGTAATCCGCAGATGTTTGTCGGTGTTTGTACTGTTTGTGTACTTATGTGTCATTTCATGTTTGTTAAACGTACCTACGATACAGGAGAAATTCCTAGTGTGGGGCGACCAAAATTCCCCGCAGTAGCTAGGAGTGAGTTTTAGTAAAGTAAGAAACTGGCAAAATAATGTTGGCTAATCGATATACGACTAAGAAGGATTAATTGTAATATTCGATATGAAAGTCAAAAGAAACCAGTGATCAAGATCAGTGGGTCCGTGTGTGTTACACGGACCCACTGATTCTCCGATAATCCTATATAGGCAATTGGAAAGGACAAAAAGCCCTGATTAGATATTCAGACTGATAGTTAGTAAGCAACCAGTAGATTCAATAAGCATATTTTTTAAATACTGTTAAAAACAAATGTAAACTAAATGAGACCGTATGTCATAAATTGTATTTTACGTCGAGCATTTATTCTTTTTGAAACATTATGGGTTTTTAGTTCCTAATATGAAAAAAACTTCTTAAAAAGTTGTGTTCCTAGTAACAGATGTATTTACAAAACATCACGCTGCTGTAATATCTAAAGAGGTACAAGGTAGAGATAGCGCTCTACTTCATAATCACCTTAAGCATAATAGTCACCTTTCGATGGTATCCGCATGAGAGCCTATTTAAATTTTTCGCTATCATTTTCAATTATTCTCAGAATTTATTTTTAGATAAACTTATTAGCTTATTTCCAATCTCTGGAATTATCTACAGCAAGAACTTAACTCGAAAATGAAGGCTTAAGTAAAAAATAAATAATTTTTAAAACGAAGAAAATAAGTTATTTCTTTGTAAGTATATTATTTGAATGCTGTTCCTCTTTCACTTTATCATTTATGTATAAGATACTTCTTTCATGTTGCCTTATTCGGCATTCCGGTTATGCAAAAACTTAATGCAACAGCGAGTTTGGTGAGTTAATATGAATATTTCTCAAATCTATGATAAATGAAACGTGATTGTATCCTCTTATTTATTAAATATTTTATCGTAGGTATCATGATGCATTTTCTACCTACACATTTCCTTTCAAAGTGTTAAAATATGTAGATATGTTTAATTTCTTTATTATAATAATCATAACTTCTATCAAGATATTGTATAGGGATTGGTAAAATAAATTTAAAAATATATTCACCGTTATTTTGCACCGAATAATAATTAATTATTATGTACGTTTAAGAAAAATTTAATGTACTCGCTTTTGGTGTTAATTTTTTGTTATTTTATAAGTGGACACTTTATAAATATCTGCACGTACCTATTTTTCTCTTTTAAGCCAAACAAGAGATATTCG
This sequence comes from Abrostola tripartita, assembly GCA_905340225.1. Lineage (NCBI taxonomy): Eukaryota > Metazoa > Arthropoda > Insecta > Lepidoptera > Noctuidae > Abrostola > Abrostola tripartita. Next base: position 9,065,323 of record HG996494.1, read on the forward strand.
AAGAGAGAACCTTGACACTAACTTATTTAAGAAAATAAGATACTTATATCTCAAATACAACTTTCTAAAGGCTATTGTTTGCTAAGCCTAAACTTAGATCCTATTTTGCAAAGTTACAAAATATTTAATTAGTCGATAATGGTCATAATATAACATAATCATTAATTAGTCAATGTGTGTTTAGTTTTAGTGAAAATACTCAATTTGTTTTTAGATCTTTAAAGTTTCGACTAATCTCTATTTTTGCAGATGTTTATATAGATGGAAAGTTGTAATTGGCCATATTTTATATAGTGTAACTGTATGTTGTATTAATTGGCTGTAAGTTTTCTTAATATAATAAAATAAAATAATACGGTCGCTTGCTAACTGCCAATTTATATATAGATGGAGACAACTCAACCTTGAGGAAATATACATATTGGTTAATTTTACCCCAGGCGCAACGCCGCAAAGCTTGTGGTTGCTGGCGGAAGCTAGATTGTAATAAAAGCATAGGCTTAAATAACAACAACAAAAAAAGACATAATAAAAAAAATCTAATCATTAAACCCGACCGTTTTAAAAAACTGAAAAGAAATAAACAAGCCTGGAATTATGTTCAGGTTAAGTAATAATTTAGTATCTTTAACAGTCGGGAGCCATAATTGAAAAGATTTGAGCCAGTGAAAATTGTCAAAATCCATCCTGCCGTTTGGAAGATATGAGGTAATAAAGAAATTTACAGACATACATGCAAGGTACGCCGAAAACATAACGCGTCCTTGGTAGTCGGGTGATAACGATTAAACTCAAAATATGAACTTTATTTATTTATCATCTATATTTTCTGAAACTGTTCTCAACTATTCGAATGCCAACTCATAAAAAATATAGAGAGTGTCTTGCCATGTCGTAAAATCTTTATTTGTTCATTTTGTTTAGAAGAACGGCGGCCTTTTTAAAACAACACTGTGCTACACGTAATAACAAACCATTCCACGTTCGACTGCCAAATATGGCAGCTAACACAACTGTGGCTAATAATTGAAACATACATGTATTTCGAAAAAAGCATGTCGTATAACCGTTAATCGTCCTTACGCCTAGTCCACTGGCCTTTGCCAACATCTGCTGTCTATGAAAGTTAAAAAAACGCTGCGTGTATTCGATTGTCCTTTTCTAGCACAAATGCCAACTGAGTAGTATCTTGAATTATGTCATTAGGAGGCACGTACAATGTTTGAGTAGTCGTAATATGGTGTGCTCACACACATGCATATATTGCAACGTGTGTAGGAAAATTTAACGTACCAACGTTAAAAAGTTGAAACGTTAAGTTATTAGGAGAAATAGGAATTGAGGTAACTTGGCTGAAAAAAAAAAGCTCTACAATAATATTTTGATTGCAGTATTTTTTGTTATTCAATGATCAAGAGACCGAAGAGATGATCTAATGAAAACTCCATACCCTAGTAGGTACTAAGCATGGCAGGTAAGTATAAATTTATGTGTATAGGTATGTTATTTTATACCCGTGTTTTGACACTGAGAATTACTTATGCTTGATAATTGGGACGCGCTTCGCCCCCTTTAAAAAAGAAACTGTACAGTCATCGGTATCGTAGAATTTATACCAGTTTGTAAATGTGCTGTAATATACACAAACACACACTAAAGGACCATTTTTTTGTCGTCTAGCGACGTCTGTGTCTCGAAAAAACGTATTGAAATACCTGTTTAAAAAATGTGCATTTAATTATTCGCGTCTCTACTTTTACATAGCCAGTTTTGACTGTCTGTCTCGTATTAATTTACCATGTCGTCTACAAATTGTCTAGCGTCATTTCTCTATCACTGAATCACATTATGTTTTAACTCTCTCATTTATATTGTGTCTACGAACTATTAAAGCATAACGTTTTTCTAGCTATAATGAAGTATGTAGTAACAAAACAATTTTAAGCAGCCTTTTAATCCCTGAAATTTAATATGCATAACTGTTCTCTGATGGTTAAGCTTGTGAAGTAATACATATTATTATGTAACCAGATATTGCATCGGTTCAATGTACTTAAAACCCTTTTAATCCTAACCCCGGACTACATCTTGAAATTCCCTAAGTAATGTGTTCTCGGATAAAGGAGTTTTCTGATACGCTAGCCTAACCAAACGATACCCTTTAATCCTCTAATATCATAACTGAGTATTTTTCAGTTTAGTTTAATTAAAAATACACCTAATTAAATTTATAAAAATACTTAGACAAAGCTGGTTTCTTAGCGAACAACTTCAAATAAATTTGTAATGTAGTATCCTTGAGCCTATTGCATCAGCAATATTATACTTCCAAAAATATTCCGGGCAGTTATAAAAAAGATCTTAGATCGCTAGCTAAGTTATAGATAGCAGCAGCCTAACTTGAGACAGGTTAGTTGGAATTCAGTCCAGCCGACTAAGGTTATCAAGTATTCTGACAAACGATTTCTCCAATATCTAGACAAATATAGAGTATTGGTCATCTAAATTACTACATACAGTGCTCTGAAATAAATTTATTTTTATCTGAAAAACTGGTCGGCCCCAATATTTTATGACAGGATTCTAATGCGCAAAGTTGCAGTTTCAAACACGAGCTACCTATCGGACTACTTCATATTCCAAATGCATAAAATGCCCAATGCACTTCCTTCGTTATACTTTATACCTCTATATTACACTGCCGATTAATAATAAATTTGTGCTCGATAAATGGCAAAGGGATACGAACTGACACCTAGAACAATGCCCATCCCTTCGAGGAATACAGCGTGGGGATGCGTAGAGTGAAAAGCTGCTCAAAGCGAAAACATTTTTACACGTGTCTGCGAAGTAATTAACCATTTTGTAGCAGACATGTGTATCTAAGTTGTTGAACTGTTGATAAGACCTCCCCGCATACTAATTTAATGCAAAAACTCATTAAAATTTGAACATCCAGTAATAGGTCACCCAAAATATTTCTACAACGTATACTTACGGATATTTTTCTGTATTATTGTATTCCTTTAGTAAGCCTCTACTTTTCACCCATTAATAAATATTAACAATGTCCTCCTGCCGAATTTCGGTCACGGCGAATTGACTTCTGAGATTAAGCAACTACAGAGGTGAACTCTCTATTTGCTCACTCACATTGTCCAGTGAGCGCTAGTAAGACGCTAGACCCACAGACGAAGGGGTATATAACGGTTACCTATCCAAAACTGGCCGTAGCAAGAGCTGCTTAACCTTACAAATCGGCTAATCTACACAGTGGCGATATAATTCCGAACTCCTTGTCCATTCACCCTTATATAATTGCCTAATAACGTATGCTATGGCCACTCACTTTTCTCTATAAATCCCAAATTACAAACCTATTATTTCTATACCTATAATGATTGCAGTCACATTTTAGTGCTACCGAAACGGATGAGAGGTTTTGGATTGAGTACAAAAGTAAATTTAAAGTTGTAACAAAAATATACATTTCTACTTAAACGTAAATACTAAATATAATAATAGTATGTCAGGATCGTAGCAAATGGAAATCCGTGGTCTCTGCCTACCCCTCATGGAAATAGGCGTGACTTTATTTATGTATGTATGCGAGCAGTGACACGATGGCTCAGTTGGTTAGAGCAGCGCCACGGTACGGCGAAGGTCGCAGGTTCAAGTCCTGCTCGTGTCCATCATTTTTCAAATTTCCTTTATCAATTTAGATACATCTTTACTTTTCAAATTGTTTTTTTCCGATTGATTTAGCGCAGAATATTAGTATATTTGAGAAAAGTTAAAAATTATAAAATCTCTGTGGAACAATTGTCGCTTTAAAAGAAAAAGAAATCTGGAATCGCGCAGCTTATCTTATTGGCACGCTAGGTAGTCTTGCTAATAAAGTGATTGTCATCACATAATATAGTCATAGATTAATTCACCTTCTAATCCCCAATCTCGTAGACAAGGGCTTCTCTATTATCAGGAGTCATACAAAACATTATGCCGCTAATCATAAGCCCTATATAATTAGTGGCGAGTCTATTGTCATCGGATCGATGCTTCTTACGATTCTGATTTCGGCGACGGAAAAATCGTATTCTTATCAGAACTCCATAATTCATCTGCATTTTAAATCAATGCCAATAGTTAGTAATTATGTGTTATTAAGTAATTTATATGATACATATTCCTGACGGGAGAGCTAACACCTGGCATTTAATATAAAGGCTAAACAAGACCCGTGTGAGAGGAGCCTAAGCCTTCTCACAAGTTTGCTGAAATCGGCTTTCAGTTTCCAGTTGCAACTAAGGAGTTTGATATTCAGTAAAATAATACAGCATCGTACCTAGAACGCATATAGGCAACCTGGTCTTACATGTTGTGTTTAATCAACCCTTCCGATACATGTGCTCCCACTATGTAGGTACCTACATATGTATTTCTATTGAACCATACAGTCGATATTCAATAGGAATCTCATTTATGCACAAATCAAAGCTTTGGTGCAAAGAGATTCTGAGAATTACAATTCTACAAGTCTAGGAACGAATTATTCCTTGACTCTCTTTGTTAACTGCGCTAACAAGTAAATTCAACGTATGTAGGTAATATTTTTTAGATACACCTCCGACTTAAAATCTATCTCAAATATAAAACTAAACATTAGAAGGCGCTAAAGTTCTTAGCGCAGTAATTTCGCAAAAATACGTAAAAAGACAATGATAAATAAACTATAAACTCATTACTATTATTATATTAATTACTATTTAATGACTGCATTACTATACAAAAATGTATAAATCAATTCGTTATGTATAATATTTATTTCTGTCAAGTGATTTGTAATCTTTAGAAATAAATGAATTCAAACCGTAAATCGTACTTTGATCCTATCTCTATATTGCTTGTGAATCTTGTGATGCTCTGATAAAACTGTTTTCGCTAATGTGACGCAGGCCTATGCTCCTCATCCACCCTATTTGTTTTTGAGCGCCGACAGTCTTTATTATCATATTGAATACCATTTAAATATATCAAATAAATAATGTATTTAATTATACTTAAATATATGAAATACCGGCACAACGATTAGGTTAAATAAATATAGTCAGTTCTGTACCTACTTATTTAATTATACTAGTAGACCCAGACACTAATTTGCATTTTAAAATGTCTCTATTTCCAAGGTTTCTTAAACTCGCGATAGACGCAAAATATTCAGTTAGAACTATCGCGAAACTTTGTTTTTTTTGTTGTATTTGTCATGCGTTTTAGTTTCTGCATAGTAATATTTTTTTATATTTTGTCTGACGTCATTTATATCTGGCCGTGAGAAAATAAATCATGATGATTATATTGCCAGTAACATTAATTTCTTTTTCTTAATCTTCTTAATTTATCTTTAATAACTTGTTAAGTAAAATAGTATATATTTACTTACTTATATGTAATTTCCTTTGATTATTTATATGTCTAGATGGAGTGTCAAGACCCTGACAGCGTCGGTATTTTTTAGCGCCAATTCCTCACAATTGGCGCCAAAAGCCAACAGTGTCAATTGTGTTGTCAATGGAGACGCTTGTTTTTCTATCATAAAATAACGTAATAAAAATGGCGAAATGGGCTATTAAGGTGTGTAGAAATTACAGAGGCCGATTGAATATTAATAAATATGTATCCTATCACCCGTATGTTAAATAAATTATCATTAGTTCTGGAATAATGAATTATTGCAAATATTGGAATATAAATAAATAAAATTCGCCATTTTGCAAGTGTGGCAAGTTTGTGAAAACCAAATTTCCCACATTTACACATGAGACCGGTATGCTGGTAGGGCGATATTATTAATGTTATGGTGGATAATGGATCTTCAGTTTTCTACGAATCGAAGTGTATTGTAGTACATTGAAATAAGCTTGATTTTTTTTTTCGAATATTCCACCCATTTTGAATTTCAAGATGGCGGGCCTATTGACTCTTGCAAAATTCGACATGAGCGCCAGCATGTGTATACTTAATTACGTGCCTGCGCCGAGGAAATTTGAGGAGTTCCTTCGTCAGAAGTTAACCATGAGGATAGTGTTTAAATCATGGTGAACTTTAGAACGAGATATTATAGTTAAATGTGCATATAAAATGTTGAGTCACTACTGTTGACCGTTGATGATTTCCCTCGTCTGAAGGCAACCGTGAGGGTGGTGTTAAGATCATGGTCAATTTTAGGACGAGCTATCATGGTTAAATGTGTGTACAAAATGTTGAGTCTGTACTGTTAACCATTGAGGAGTTCCTTCGTCTGGAGCCAACCCTGGGTTACAATTCGGTCACGCTTATCATGAAAATGTATTGTCTTTGGAACTGAACCAACGTGAAAATTTTAGCTCCGTAAGAAAAAGAAAGTGCCATAGCCAATTGCTTGTAATAAAAAAAAAACATTGTCTTCATAATATATAATTAGTACCAAACACAATAATTATGCACCTATTATATAAAAATAATTTTTATTTCGAGTTAAAAGATAGACTGTACCACGTTGGGCAATTTACCCCATTTTAGTTGTAATGTTTATCAACTGGTATCATTACGCACGCATTCATGCAAAAAAAAAACAATTGGCACGTTGTTTTTTGTTTCAATGTAGCGCCAGACTCCATCTAGATAATCTAAGGTAATTTCATTATAATTATTTATTTTTTTCTTTTGGGCAGCAGCGTCTTCTGTTCCTTGACCACCAACACTGCGATCCCCAAGCCGCTTGCCAAGCGTGGGCATTATACTACATTACTTATAAAAATTATCACCTTTTGATCATTGATTTAATTATACCTGCCACTTTTGTTTGCATATAAAAGAATAGAGGTGTTTTAATCACAATACATTTTAGCATCGTTTATGAGTGAGAGGGATTAACGGCAGTGCGGCAGTGCCAGTTATAATTTAAGCAATGGTTAAACATTGTCAATTCTTTTAAGTAAGGGGGTTAATATCTGCGCAGTATGTTCGTTGCCGCTGGCTAGTGGTCAGTATCTGGTGTAAACACAGCCGCGTTTAGTCGGAGCATTGGGCCACGACTAGGCTCGAAGCTCGTGAGGATCGTAGGGCTAGAGTGGAGCCACGACGTTAGAGGTTTTATCATTAGAAAAGAGTAAGGATAATTATGTTCCATAAGTAAAAACTTTGTATAGCCTGTCACTTACGTGGAAGATTGTAGAGTTATAGATGTACTAAGTACCTACCAGACTTTAAAGTAGTTTATTATGTATAAAAAAACATATAAAATGTATATTTTGCAATATAGCTGTAACACAAAATGTAGATAAATGTCTTTAGATCGTTTGAAGTCCAAAAATAAATCAAGCCTTAAGAAAACAAAGTGTAAAAAAATCAATGTACTTATTTAATAAATATATTTTTCATATGTGTGTAAATAAACTACAACAAAATTTAAATAATTTGAATATTAGGAACCAACTATTGCTCTATGTAACTCTACAATTTTGAAACATGTTTCTATTTATCACTAACAAACATAATATGCGTAAAAATCCGTTACATTGAATCCCAGACTAACCTAGGTCAGATTTAGTCTAGCCTAGCACCGACCTCGCTGGTGTAGTATGCAATTAAAATTAATTCGTTTGTATCGCGTCATTATTCGCCTATTTAAATTATTAGCAATCGGTATTTTATTCAGAGAAGGTAGTCGCCGCCGATTCAAATATTCACACAAATCCTGTTTATTTAAGTATATATACGATAAGACGAGGTTTGCAAAATTACGACACATGACAGGACTTAATAACATTTATCTTTGTAGGCTGACGGTATGAAAGACATGAAAGGGTTACCCCTTTACAGGTATACAGTAACTTTTTGCTAAACTTTATATAGTTTCTATTAAATAAAAACAACAAAGAAACCCAACTAACCCAACCCAGATATTTGAGAGTTGCTAAGTGTCAGATTATTAGGTTTCTATTTTAAAACTAAAATCTAGTCTGATATCTAGTCATTTGCGGAGAGGTGGCTGGTGAATTGATCAAGAAATCGGCATTTGCATTTGTGACGGCAATAATATCAAAGAATATACTAGTGCGCTCCTAATATAATAGCTACGTCGCCTTACAAACAGAGCCCGCTGATCGACTAAGTTTTGTGGCTCGCTATAAAGCATGAAGCGCGCGTGCACCGTTTTCAGTCAAAAACAACGCCACGGCCACGACTACGAGTGTTGCCGCGGTTTGACCGACCGCTGCACCGTCTAGCACCAGCCCAGCAAACCCGTGGAGACGCACAGGCTCGCGTGCCTGCTCACTTTGCGCCACCACTTTTTATAAACACCCACCGTTACGTTACTGTGAACATGTATCAAACAAGAAAGCACGGTTTCCTTAAACGGTTCTACAGTGTTATGTACGTTATGCATCAATTCACATATACTCGGTTAACGCGTACTTAATTGAAGAAAATTTTAAAATTCATAAGTCATTTACTAAAATGGATATGTTAACAGATTACGCCAAATTACGCATTACTTAATTACGCATAACTTACTACACGTTTTTGGTCACTACATATGTTAATACGTGATAGATAGTGAAATAAATAGATTTTGTTCGAAGCAATACTAAATGCCACTATCTTAATATGCATGGTCATTTGGACACGAATAGTGTCAAAAATATATTATTGCAACGCTTAAGGCGTTGCAGGCGTGCACACAAATATTATTCGCTAGCCTTGAGACGGTGTTACATGCATCGTTAATGCAATAAGCAAGGACAACTTGTAACGTTACGCATGAAAACACTTTTAGCGACTGCATAGTTTTTTGTTCTAGCGTCGGTGGGGGCGTGGCGGGAAAAGTTGCACATTATTTACGACGGCCACGAAGCCGATGCGGCGATAAGGCGCGTCGCAGTCGCCGCGTCACGATCTCCACTATCTCCCGATGCCGATACTGGAACTATAATATTATTAAATACAACCCCACTGCGCACTCAGCGTTTGCTACGTAAAGACTATTGACCTAATACGGATCAGTCTAAATCGATTTCGTTCCGACGCAGCCTCGGGATGTTCTATACGTAATTATATTGTAATTCAATTTGTGTTCGGAATCGCTGACAGTTCAATGCTTCCTATATAATTTTGTGTAGGTGTGTATTATTGAGGTGTTTCGAATGCATGGTCGTCTAGACAAGTAAGTCATAGACACGTCTAGACGCGAGACGCGTTACCTAATGATGTTGCACTGCTATCGGCTGATATAAAGACAAGGCTGTGTAAAGCTGAGTGTGCCGACGTGAATAGATAGTCTCTTATTTTAATATTTGGTAGACAGTCATTTGGTTTTTTGTACAACCTTTCATAACCTGATAGACGAGGTCTTACGAACTGTAGTCGGTTGTGTATAATATAAATGTAGACAAACTGTACATATACATACTTATATTTATTTTAATCTAGTCCTGCGAAGTGTGTGGTCTGTCTAACCATAGGGTGGGTTCCTATGGTGTCATAAAAGCTTAACATGAAATTTACATTTGTGTAATTTCCGTGTAATTAAAATCTATCAATCTACCGTTTTTCCATGGAACACGTTCCGCTTTGATTGACACTGTTTTATAGGCTGGGAGTAGATTCGTAATGTTATACAACGTGTGTCCTGTAGCTTTGCTAAGTAATTCTGGATAAAAAATATACCATACACCATTTAAATTTTTTGCCTTTAAGTCAAGGGAATTGAAAGCCTGCCTGTGCTTCAAAATTAATAAAAACTCTTTTGTAAGAAACAGTCAAAATTCTACCGACTTATTATTGATCACTTTAACACTAGCATTGGTTTCTCTGTCGGTGGTGACTTAACAGACATGACATTCGCATTTACAGGCAAGACTATATCTATTTATCTGATTAAAAATCAGACAAAGAATTTAAGCATTGCATTGCAACCCCGAGAACTTTATGAACGAAGCATCAGCATTTTACTATTATGGAATGCAATAAAGTATTGAGTATCTATAGACTATACGGTTGTCTAAGACAATTTACTTGTCTTTTAATGTATGCTCTGTACAAAATTCAGAACTGTTTCCCCATGTAGAGACTTAATAACTTAAACCTTCTTAATTATAATGTCTGCCTGGATTTTGCAGATCGGTTTATGTACCAGTGTTTCACATTGATCACGGGTATTATAAAATACATGTGAAAGACCAACCATGAAGCTGGAAAAGCTTCTTAATTTCGTGCCGGAACTAATATACGAGAAATACGACCTTTAAATGCTTTACGAAAACCGTGGTAAAGGCTAGGCGGGCAAGTAATTAGTTTTGAACACGTGTTCCTAAACGTATGTACAAAAATTTAAAAGTCTGGGTGAATTAAAACCTCTTTCCTAAACTTACTATGTCTGTATGCATTTTTATACATTGGGTAGAAGCTTGATGTTTGGTCTCCTAAAAAAATGACGATTCTTGATTCCCATATGTATTAATATTTTTATGTTGTGCATTTTGGTTCTATGGTGAAGCGATAGCGAGAAAAACCTAAAAGTGTTAGCACAAACCAGAAAAAGAAAGACGACTTTGACTTTAAGAAGACTTTTTATTACAAAAAGGGTCAAAACACGCTGGTAATGGCGACTGAGCTCCGATTCTGAGGAACGTCTGATTCCTGACCGAGGAGTCGATTAGATTTTTTTTTGTTTTTAATGGAAGTATGACTGCCTCTTTGGTCTAGTGGTCGTTAAGCGCGACTGCTGAGCATGAGGTCCTGGGTTTGAATCTCGGGCAAAGTGTTATTGAGTTTATCTATTAGGTAATTCTCAGTAGCAGCACGGAGTTTGGATTTGGGCCCGGTTGATGGCAATAGGCTCGCCCCCTATAACATTGGGAATTAACTAAACTGCCTACCCCTTCGGGAAATACAAGCGTTATGTTATATGGCAGTAGTTACGTTCATAATTATTATCAAATAGTAGGTAAGTTCCGATTAGGCTGTTGTGTGTCGACTATAATTTTATAAAAATGAATAAATAATTTTAGATAGTTGTTATACTGCTATTATTTTATTGCAATAAAATTTACAGTATAACGACTATATCGACAAAATCTAAATGTTTTAAGAAAGTTGCATACGTCAATATTCTATGCAGCTGAATAATAATAATCTATTGTTAATGACAAATAATAAATAAACTGATATAAGTACACTATTAATAGTAAATTAAGAAATAGCTATTCGTATATACTTAATTAAAACACAATTAAACTAATCTTATTTATTTGAGTATCTAATTTTAAAAAACACTGTATTTTCTAGGTATCGAAATGCTTAGATAGAATACTATTCTGTAAATTCGACCACCAATTATGACGCCGTAATCAGTAGCTAAGCGGATGGTTTTTTTTGCTGAAGACTGGTTTAAAAACAAAGTAGTGTCTGGGTCAACTGTTCGTCAAGATTTTTAAATTGAAACACATTGCATATTATTTTTACATAAACTATTTTAGCGCAAAGGCCCGATCATGTGTACATTTAGTACATGGGTATCTCCTTTTAGGAGCGCAATTAATACTAGGAACTTACTAGTAAGACTTATCGTAAGATTCACATAAAATTGCTTTGGTAGTTATATTGTAATGATGTTATGTTGTCGTAATAATAAAGAAAAAATAAATAGTAGTTAAGAATGGTTTCGTAATAAAATTACTTCTACTACCTACGTTAAAACAAATAATATACATCTTAAACTTAATATAAGTATATATATGAAAAATCAATAAAATATGCATCGAAGTATTCCTCCTTATCGCCGTCGACTGGTAGGGTACCCAAAAGGCTAGCGGTATTGTCACGTTGAATTGCCATTCAACGTGGCAAATTCTTTGGCCGAAAAACAAGCCAGCCCTTTGGTCACGTGTAGAGTCTACTATATTAAATTGGATTTATCTATTGCTAGGGAAATATCGAGTTTTCACAAAGCATTTTCACAAAACTTCTCAAAATGTTGAGAATAGCCCCTCTAACCTGTAATATCGAGAACAAAGTCTATTGAGATGTGTCTGGCTACTTTCGTGTGCCTACATCCGAACGTACACCTTTTACTTCCTCACCTTATCGGGGGATTTCCGACTCAAATAAACGTGACTGTTATTTTTATTATCGATTTTATTCTAAAAACGACCATTACTAGTGGATGGATGATTGTAAAAAGTTCATGCTATTTAATTCTGTCCCACTTTTGGTACAGTGGGCCAACAGAGGTAATACAAACATTAATTTATATTATTAAATATCTTCGTTGCACTAATAATTAGTTTACTTTATTTTTCACTTCCTTTCGTTCTGTATGCTAAAAGGCTAGGCCTACTCGTCGATTCGTCGGTTGATTTTGCAGACCGATATCAAATGGTGCACTCTCTGTTCTCTTAAAGTAAACCATCACGACCAGAGAGAGATCGGGTGCATGGCCAACGGCTTACAGTGATTTCTGAACTACGAAGGGCTGTACGGTTACCTGAAACGCTTACCAGTACAAGGAACGACGGTAGTTTGTTGCGCCGTTTCTTCTCTTCCGCTATAACACTATGTAGTGGTGACAACGATCAGAAAGTACTATTTTAAATAGTCTATAATGATTTTTTACTTTTATCTTTTTATATAATCCTTAACCTCGCAGATCGCTAATAAACCGCTGTCCTAAGTACTGTTGCCTAACTGCGAAGCAGGCAAAATGTAAAACAACAACCGTGTTATATGAATCAGTGGACGGCAAAAAAAGATAGCTGTAATCAAATAGTTACATTATTCTAATACACGTACTGTTTCAATATGCAAATATTGTATATTTTAATACTTTCGCCGTAACGTAATCAAATCACTCTGTCTCTCCCCGACAATGATTTACCATCAAAGAATTAAGCGTTGGTGTTGTATGACGGTGACTAATAACAACGAGATTGTTCACTTCTAATGGCGTTTTATTACTAAATTCTATTATGGTTTAGTCTTCACTTTTACGTATAAGGAAATATCAATCGATACTTGAATCATTGACACCTCTTTTCTCTTTAAGCAGAGGCTCAGAATATCTAATAATACCACTACAGGTTGGAAGCTTTGCTTGTGTATGGGTACCTTGTTTTTTCTTTTCGATATGTCTTCGTTATCAAAAATGTCAACAAGAATCCTACTAATATTATAAATCCTACTAATATTATAAATGTGAAAGTTTGTGAGAATGGATGTGTGGATGTTTGTTACTCTTTCACGCAAAAACGGCTGGACCGATTTGGTTGAAATTTGGTATGTAGGTAGCTGGCACCCTGGATTAACACATAGGCTACTTTTTATCCTGATAACTGTAGCGGGTAACACCGCGAGGCGCAGCTAGTACTATATATTTCTATTTCCAAGAAAATACGTGAAAAAATAATCCGAATGACAACTTTTTTTGCTGAAATGTAAAAAAGCTATTAGTTTATTTTTGGCTTCAGGGAGATTAATTACGAGTATGATAGATAGTAGCTTAGGTAATTATTTATTTGGGCTCACGTAGACAGTCATTGACCCGAGCTTTACTCGATCAGGGGAAATCCTAACTCAACAGAGCGTAACTATCCACGCCTTGTAAAAACTCGCTCTTAATGACAGAAAAATAGTCAAGAGTGAATCGAATCTGGGCCTCGAGTGCTTCATTCAGTATCATACAAAGAAACCCCAGACAAATTATTCAACTTACGGATGGAAAGTTCAGACCACAGTTACGAAAGTTATTAGCGAAAGCGTAACATACGTAGTGAATAGTTAGATGTTTCTTAGGTCTTAGAAATGTGTGAAGAAGAGATTGACATTTATGAGGTTTCTACGTTGTTATTTTTAACTGACTTTTAAAGGGGTGGGTTGTCAATTTAAATCTACGTTTTTTTCTTGATGTTTGTATAATTTTGATCGGCAAAAACTTCGTTAATAGAGAACCGAATTTGATCATTCTTCTTTTGTTTAAAAAGATCCAAAGTGGTTTAATGTAAGTTAATAAAAATCTGATGAGGTCCTAAGGAGACATACATACAATACCGATGAAGGCGGTCGTTACCTTTTTAATAAAAGTATAACTATATTAAAATAACCTATCTAATTTTAGTTATTAGTCTCATGGTTTATGTATTATGCTTTAATGCAATAGCAACGTGCAAAATCCTTGGATAAATAGTTAATCCGACGACCTAATTGGCGCAGCTGCTTAGCGATTGGACTGCTGGTGAGAGTGAGTGCATTTCACAAACGTGAAATATCACATACACAAACAGCCAGAATCAGGACAAACAGTTTCGAATCACACAAAGTTTAGTCCCGTGCGGGAATCGAACCCGCGGCCCTTAGCGCAGCGCAGCGGTCCAATCATTTAGCCACTGCACCAATCGGGTCGTCATTTATTAAACACAAACATACTATTATCCTAGTAAATATGATAGGATGCATTAAAGGATTTTGTTTGTACAAACGTACACAATACGACAGATATTGGCGTTTGGAAAATCGATTTACAAAGAAAATTCTGAAAATAAGGCCATCGTTGTTGACCAGAAATGAGGTCAAAAACCTAAGGGAGCAACCCCAGTAGCCTTGGTACTACAAATATTAATATTATGGGGAAAACCCCATAATATTAATATATTAATAATAGAATCTTTTATCTAGAAGTAAATACCAAAAATGGTACTTACTTAAAAATAAAAGATTCTGTTTCCTCTTTCTCCTATCTACAACAAGTAAGTCAACCATTTACATGAGACTCCCGTTTGATTCGTCATCTTCTTCGTCTACTTCGAGGTATATTGCATATACCTATAGCTCGTTTTGCGAGCAGCAAATTAATTAGCTGTTATTGAAACCAAAACAAGTTAAAATAATTACTGGTAGGAAATAATTCTCGTCAGATAGTTGACTTAGCCTGCTTCTTTATGGCTTATTAATTAAGTAAGAGGAACCCTGAAATCTTAAATAAATGGCTTGCGGTCGGCTACTTTGCCGAGGTTTGAATTAGGTTACTGTATGTTTGAACGAGTAACGCATCTTTACCAGAGTGATTTGATGTGTGAGTACTTTCATATTCATGTCTCGAGTAGGTTTTGATGACCGGAATTGAACAATGACTTAGTCTGCTTCACTAAGGCTCAATCACGTCGAGAGTCATGTGACGAGTACTTGTATGATACGCAGATATTTGTTTGTCCTGTGTTTAGGCTTTTTTGGTTATGTTATTTTAGTTGTATAATGTTCTCATGATAAAATAGAGAATAATGTGTGTGACAGCGTGAAGTCTGAATGACAGGTATGTAAAGGTATCTGAATACTAAATGTTTGTTTCAGAAGTATCAGGCCAACATCAAACAATTATGTAACGCAATCAACGACAAAAGCGTCCATCTAGAGAAGGGCAATTTATATACTTCAAACACGTGAATATGTTTCTGTCAGTATCTAGGTGTAAATGCAAATTAATATTATTTGAAGATCTACTTAAATTAATGGTTTTTAGAGCTCAGTATTAAGTAGATTATTTTCGTATGAAGAAAATAACCAAATAATCTGTCATTATTACAAATACGAATCTTTTTTAAATTTAAATCCCTACCGAAACTGGGTAAGCGAGTACTAAAGCTAGACGATGATGCGTGATCTTAGGGATTATCACGCACGGCCGACGACCACGGACAGTCACGCGTCTCACGCGCCGTGCGAAGTCAGGGTAGATTCGAAGCAATTTTGTTATTCCAAAAGGCAAAGTAAATGAAAAGACTGCGACGGACGTGTCTGCGCTTCGAAGAATGATACTCGCCCATGGTGCGTCGCTTGGTGCGAGCTGGTCCGCACACGTCCGCAATATGATGCACTGTGGGAATCCAGTGTACGCGGTGTGGGCCCGTAGGAAGGCATTGAGCTCACCACTTTATTGCATATAACTTATGGTGGTCGGTGAATAGTGGGTGTGTAAAAGCCTTTTAAATCATTCAATTAAATAACAATCATGAGATCGTGTAGTTTCTGTGTACCTACCTAGCTCGTGCGCTACAAAAAATAAGATGTAACTACTTATATAAAATTGAAATGAGTATTTCCCCGTTTTGAAATTCAGTAAAAACAGCCTATAGACGCACATACTAAATGGTTGGTTTTCCCCAAGCTAGTCATTACTGTGGGTCACCAATTATTTTTATAAGCATCTTTTAATTCTTCCTTTTACTTGAATCTGTAAGATGTGGAGTGGCTCATTTTAAGTTTGTAAACACTATGGTCATGGTGATAATGAATTGCCTGCGATCACTCTTGACACTTGACTCGGTTATACATTTTTATAATTAAACATCAGTAATAAGAAATATTGACGTAAGTAACAGTGCAGCTGTCCAGTAGCCGACGGCAGCTAGGCGCCAAAATGGTAGTAGCTTCGTCTGCGTATTTTAAAAGGATCGAATTTCTGTAAGTGTCTAATCTTGTAAAAGGTCCCTTCATCATTATCATCATCATGATGTTGAAAGAAAGTTATAGCAGAATACCTGTAAGAAAAACAAAAGGTAGGTAAATACTAGTAATCCGTGTAATGATTGAACCCTCATCGCTGCAAGCCAATAGGAAAACACCGCTAATCTGGTCGTCATAAACCTTCACACATCCAACAACTTTAAGGATTTGTGAGTGAGTCTTCATTAGATTAAAATGTAATAAGACAAGTTATCTGGCTTCTACCCGTCTGCCTGTTACGGATTAGGTACTGTCTATTGCTAGCTTTTACCGTATCTCTCTCTGCAAATCTCGGTTAAATGTAAATTTCGATGGTTAAATCCGAATACAGTTTTAGAGATCCTGACACCAACGCTAATCACTGTAGTGACTCTCGAACCCGCATATATCTACAGTGAATGTAAGGCAGAATTTCTCACTGGACACAGCGACAGACGATAATATAACGTTTGCCTGGATGAAACGATTCGCTTTCACTGTCCTCATGAACAGCTATATAAAATTTGATGCCATCTGCATTACGGTTAATTACGACTTGGACATCGAATCGGGAGTAAATAGGCTCCACTAAGGCAAAAAATAGTGATAATAGAGCAAAAGTCGCTAGAAGGAAATAAGAAAATAAGTACGACAAAACGCCATATGAACAATTCTTTAAAACCTCATATTCCTAATCGAAACTACGTGCGAAACTTCGAGGTATCAGGTAGAGCCTGGCAAGTTAAATGAATGACACGATATCTACAGCCTTGCAAATATCTTGTATTTAACTACTCTTAAACATTTTAGTAGTTCTCTTAAAGACGCCTAAAGATTCCAGGAAATTATCATTGAGGCCTCAGTTGTCAATTAGATTTTAACACAGACAAACATAACCATCTAAGCGACTATGAAATTATAATTACATAGTATGTTACGCACCCACAGAGATTATAAACATTTGATATCTTAACAGCAATGCAAAATTAACATTACGTTTACAGTAGCAAATTAGGTAATGCTGTTGCTCGACATGACATTTCCTTTTCTTGTCATAAAATTACTCTGTAAACCAAAATAGTTTTGTCGTTTTATTTTTTTAAACAATCAAGGTGGATTCCGCAAATAAGTTTTGGACTATATATAAGCTTTAAGCCGTAGAGGTTAAGCTATCGTCATACTTTAAGTATGACTAAGTATATATGTATCCACAGATTAACATGGTTTATTTTGTGTTAATACTTAATAACCGATCTCTCTCACTAAATGATTGTTAAATATACTTAAGACATATTTTTAAAAGAGTAACTAGGTATGGAGTTTCTTGCCGGTTCTTCTGCATAGAAACGACATTTTGGAACCGAGTAACTAGATTTGACGTATTGAAGTGCTCTTTTGTAGCTTTTAATAAATAAAAAACATTATGACTGAGTAAAAAACTAAGAATCGAAACAAATGCAAGCATGTTATCCTACTATAATAACTTTCGTGAGTGTCATCCATATATTTACTATACCTATACGCCCGAAAACACATGTGAGTAAAACCGGCGTATATCTATACTTATAATAAAACTGTAGAGAGGTCAATTCTGTACATTGAATATTTATTCAAAATTATTATTGGAGGATGACTGGTGATCGATACTGATGTCAAAAATGCAATCAGTAAATTTTTTGTCTGTCTGTCTGTCTGTCTGTCTGTCTGTCCGTCTGTCTGTCTGTCTGTCTGTCTGTCTGTATGTGCACGCATGGGTCAAAAACTACTGAAGGGATTTTAACCAAACTTGGTACGATTGTAGTCCATACTCCTGGGCAGGTTATAGGCTATATAACATATCGCTAAAACACATAGGAGCTGAGCAGTAATGATAAATTTGAAGCAAGTCGGATGAAAATGCGCTTTCGAGCTCTTATCCTCGCATTCGTTGATCATACACCAAAAGTATGTATTACAAAGATGATGGTCTCCAAAAGATCTACAAAAAAGTCTTCAATAGTATATATCTATCTTTTATAAATTAGCCACAATAACGTGTTTGATCGTTAGGCATTTCTTCAAAGTGTCTCAACACACGACAACCCGGAGCGTGCATGGAGGGTAGTTTGACAAGATTTCTATAAGCAGCATTGGTTGCACCCGCTATATGTAATATTATAGTAAGCACATGACTTCGAAAAGACATTAGTGTGTGCCGGGATTTGAACTTGCGACATCTGACTTAACAGTCTAACGGTCATACCACTCGGCTATCAGTGCATTAAGTTCCTTGGAATAAGCGCACTTTAGATTTTAAAAATACAGATACGTAGTTTTTAGATATAAGTTTAAAGTAGGTATTATTAAATAATAATAATAATTAGTTTGTTTAGTTTTTTTTGGAAAAACATCTACGGATCACACTTTTTTTGCGGGAATCGAACCCACAACCAATCGCTCGCGCTCAAAAAAAATGCCAAGGATAAAAGACAACCGTGACGACCTGATTGGCGCAGTGGCTACACTGCGCCAATCAGGTAAGAATAACTTATCTGTCTGTCACCTTTTTTCTCAAGAACGCGTAAAGGTATAAAGTTGAAATTAATATCGAATCTGCTGTCCCTTGAAGCCCTGAAAATATGAAACTTCTAATTCAAGGCAATCAAAAGGTACGAGCAATTATGTTGATTGTTTTTACAATTTCCACTTTTAAAACCTATAGAGTACTTCCCGTTGACCTAGAAACATAAAATTTGGCAAGAAGCATTAACCTTCAACACAAGTCAAGGAATATATCTGAAAACTGTAAATTTTTAGTTTCATCACATAAAAAATAATAATAACTTGTTAACCGACTTCAAAAAAAAAGGAGGAGGTTCTCAATTCGACGGGATCTTTTTTTGGTATTTGATAAACTAACCGCTACCTACTTCAATGTATTGGGGTAACAATTTTCCAACAGCAAAGTTATGTTTATCTGTAAATATAGTATATTATCTTTTCGTTAGAACAATGTTATTGTTGTAAACATAATTTAAAGTATGCACGGAACCCTCGATGCGCTAGTCCCACTCGCACTTGACCCGGTTTTTTAACTTCTAAAATTGCAACATAATTTTAAACTTAGTTTCAAGAAGGTGCTTGATTGTCTGCAGTGCCTTTTTCTATTGTTACTTATAACTAGGCAAAACCTCAAAGTATTTTACCCGAGCTTCTATTTATATTTCTTTTTTATGTATGTTGTGTCCATGGTTCTCAACAAAATAAATCTTACAGTTGAATAAAAGCTTCTTCTATCTATTTTTGTTTAAGCCGCTTAATATCTGCCTTGACAAAAAACAAAGAACGGTAACCTTGTCAGTTTAAACATGTAAGTATCATAGAATATATATAGAATTTTTTTTAACCGACTTCAAAAAAAGGAGGAGGTTATGAATTCGTCGGGATCTTTTTTATTTTATTTTTTATGTACATATGTGCCCTCATAACTCAGTCATTTATGAACCGATTTGAATTTTTCTTGTCATATGATTGGGTTTACTTTCCGATTGGTACCCTAGAAATTTTGTCATTACCTGATGATGAACTTCGAAGATATGGAACGGAACTCCTCATCGGGTCACAGCAAAAAGCCCGTATCTTGATGATATGATAATGATATTGCTTAAGTAGTAGACGATAACTGATCACTAAAAAGGTCTTCCTTGTTATTTTTAGTGGTTAGTTATCGACTACTACTCTCACGAGGGAGTGGGGGTGCGTTGACTTCCCTCCTATCACTTTCCTAGATTAAATATATCGTGTGAGGTATCGTTATGTTTTGTGTGTGAAAGGATTTCAAATACTAGTCTCACAAAAGTCTGGGGCGGATGAATTCCATACACCACTAAAAATCGTGAAATAAAAAAATAAAACCTTCAAAAAAATCAAAAGTGAAAAATAATATTTTATCACATCCCTTTACATAAGCGAAGTGGAAGTCGGCGCCAAATCCTATGCGTTCGCTTAGTTTATAGTTTTAGCTTTGAAACTATGAACCACGCACTTATGGCACCATTCTCATAAGTACTATTTTTCTGAATCGCTTAATGGATGTTGGGATTTGGCGCCGACTTCCACTTCGCTTATGTAAAGTGATGTGATAAAATATTATTTTTTACTATTGAGTTTTTTGAAGGAGGTTTTAATTTTTTTATTTAAATTTTTTTATTTCACGATTTTTTATAACTAAAAATCGAGGTTAATATATATTTTATTGGAGAAGAGCAAGTAGGTACCCAGGTCGTTTTATTTTTTAGTAGGCATGTTTTTATTATCCACGCTTAAAGTCCTCAGTTTTTATAATTAGTTGACCGTTTTAGTAAAAACACGGCAAGTAAGCTTAAGGTAGTAACTTAGTAAGTACACTGAAAAATCGTGTAATTTTGTTTTGAAACAAGGCATTATAGAATGATCTCAGCAAATAAGAATGAGAAAAACGATAAATTACCTTACAAGAAAAAGTATTATTCACTCTTTAAAAAAAAGATTGAACAATTTTGTAAACATTGCATATACCTACATAATTCCGAATATAGCCAGGAAATAATTAGGCGACGGCCAAAAATATTCTGTAACAGCTCTTATCACCATTTAAAGTTGTTTAACTTTATACTTAGCCACTGTAAAACCACAGGATCCTAGGGCTCTAGTTTAGTCTAGGATAGGCAGCCGGTATGGTTTCTTTCCTGAAGACCAGCGGACTCTAACATTTTTCCGCATTTTTCTTACAAGATATTTTTGTTATTTAAAATAAACTTCAACCCCAGTTTATGTAATGAAACTTTGTCCTAAACCTTAGCGCTATCACGACCTTTACAAAAGAAACTTACATTCAACTTCTTCATCATAATCAGCCGGAATAGACGTCCACTGTTCAACATTCAATTTGCGTCCATTTAATTATAATGTCTGTGCAAAAAAACAATACTTAAACGTGAAAGGAAGACCAATAGGAATTCGTATTATTATACACTTAATGTTGGTAGTTGGTACTGTAGGCGCCAGCATCTAAAGCGATACAAAACAACAGTAGCCCGTATTCAAACATTTTCCTCAAACGAGACCCGCTACCTCTTTAAAAAACTTTTGGTTCGTGTAAAAAAACTACAAATAGATAAAACAGAACAGCAACAACAGCTACCTATCTCCATGTAGCGATAAAAAATAAACTAATCGAAACAATTTAGGACAACGCGCAAAGTCGAGATCGATGCGACCAGAGTGCCACTACGTAAGGAAATAATACCCTAGCGACTCGCTGCCCGCCCGTGACCATGCGACGGCTATGCAGACTACATAATTTTAATTGAAATATCTAATTATCCTTGGACATATTTTAATAAGTTTATTTTTCAGTATCAATAATCAAGTTTTTCCTTCATTCAACTACACACCAATCATAACTATTTTAAACCAGTTACCAGGCTAACCTAATCTTGTAACATGAGCTTAGTCATCAACAATCTATGAGGTATATTGCTATAAAAGCTTGCCAACCCGCAGCGAGCTAGCGTGGTGATCAATGCTCAATCCTTCTCGATACGAGAAGAGGCCTCTGCCCTGCAGTAGGACAGTTATATTATTAAGTTTGTTAAGCTTTAACACTAACCTTTTAAAATAATGATTGATAACATGATTATTTATTACTAGATGTGCCCGCGACTCCGTCCGCGTGGAAATTCGGAAACAGCAAAAGTATTTTTAAATTGTTTTTAATATATTAGCTAAGTTTAAGCAAATTCGATTTAGTAGTTTTTACGCCATGCCGTAATATTTTATTACATGTATAGCTGTAGCCCGCGACTTCGTCCGCGTGTATTTCGAATAAAAGACCAGTAGTAAATTGAACTTTTAACAGAAAAAAATACCTACCAGGCAGGCTTTTTTAAGTAGGTTAAAAATCTTTAAACCACTTATTTAACTAAGAATACTTTCCGGTATTTAAAAAAAAAACCGCAAAAATTGAACGGTAATTACGGAAGTTACAGAAAGTCTATTGAAAATAATATATAACTGAAGAAGAGAACATAAATAAATCCGTTTTGTGCGTTTCTGAGTTTCTGTACATTGAAACTCAGAAACGCACAAAACGGATTTATTTATGTTCTCTTCTTCAGTTATATATTATTTTCAATAGACTTTCTGTAACTTCCGTAATTACCGTTCAATTTTTGCGGTTTTTTTTTTAAATACCGGAAAGTATTCTTAGTTAAATAAGTGGTTTAAAGATTTTTAACCTACTTAAAAAAGCCTGCCTGGTAGGTATTTTTTTCTGTTAAAAGTTCAATTTACTACTGGTCTTTTATTCGAAATACACGCGGACGAAGTCGCGGGCTACAGCTATACATGTAATAAAATATTACGGCATGGCGTAAAAACTACTAAATCGAATTTGCTCAAACTTAGCTAATATATTAAAAACAATTTAAAAATACTTTTGCTGTTTCCGAATTTCCACGCGGACGGAGTCGCGGGCACATCTAGTAATAAATAATCATGTTATCAATCATTATTTTAAAAGGTTAGTGTTAAAGCTTAACAAACTTAATAATATAACTGTCCTACTGCAGGGCAGAGGCCTCTTCTCGTATCGAGAAGGATTGAGCATTGATCACCACGCTAGCTCGCTGCGGGTTGGCAAGCTTTTATAGCAATATACCTCATAGATTGTTGATGACTAAGCTCATGTTACAAGATTAGGTTAGCCTGGTAACTGGTTTAAAATAGTTATGATTGGTGTGTAGTTGAATGAAGGAAAAACTTGATTATTGATACTGAAAAATAAACTTATTAAAATATGTCCAAGGATAATTAGATATTTCAATTAAAATTATGTAGTCTGCATAGCCGTCGCATGGTCACGGGCGGGCAGCGAGTCGCTAGGGTATTATTTCCTTACGTAGTGGCACTCTGGTCGCATCGATCTCGACTTTGCGCGTTGTCCTAAATTGTTTCGATTAGTTTATTTTTTATCGCTACATGGAGATAGGTAGCTGTTGTTGCTGTTCTGTTTTATCTATTTGTAGTTTTTTTACACGAACCAAAAGTTTTTTAAAGAGGTAGCGGGTCTCGTTTGAGGAAAATGTTTGAATACGGGCTACTGTTGTTTTGTATCGCTTTAGATGCTGGCGCCTACAGTACCAACTACCAACATTAAGTGTATAATAATACGAATTCCTATTGGTCTTCCTTTCACGTTTAAGTATTGTTTTTTTGCACAGACATTATAATTAAATGGACGCAAATTGAATGTTGAACAGTGGACGTCTATTCCGGCTGATTATGATGAAGAAGTTGAATGTAAGTTTCTTTTGTAAAGGTCGTGATAGCGCTAAGGTTTAGGACAAAGTTTCATTACATAAACTGGGGTTGAAGTTTATTTTAAATAACAAAAATATCTTGTAAGAAAAATGCGGAAAAATGTTAGAGTCCGCTGGTCTTCAGGAAAGAAACCATACCGGCTGCCTATCCTAGACTAAACTAGAGCCCTAGGATCCTGTGGTTTTACAGTGGCTAAGTATAAAGTTAAACAACTTTAAATGGTGATAAGAGCTGTTACAGAATATTTTTGGCCGTCGCCTAATTATTTCCTGGCTATATTCGGAATTATGTAGGTATATGCAATGTTTACAAAATTGTTCAATCTTTTTTTTAAAGAGTGAATAATACTTTTTCTTGTAAGGTAATTTATCGTTTTTCTCATTCTTATTTGCTGAGATCATTCTATAATGCCTTGTTTCAAAACAAAATTACACGATTTTTCAGTGTACTTACTAAGTTACTACCTTAAGCTTACTTGCCGTGTTTTTACTAAAACGGTCAACTAATTATAAAAACTGAGGACTTTAAGCGTGGATAATAAAAACATGCCTACTAAAAAATAAAACGACCTGGGTACCTACTTGCTCTTCTCCAATAAAATATATATTAACCTCGATTTTTAGTTATAAAAAATCGTGAAATAAAAAAATTTAAATAAAAAAATTAAAACCTCCTTCAAAAAACTCAATAGTAAAAAATAATATTTTATCACATCACTTTACATAAGCGAAGTGGAAGTCGGCGCCAAATCCCAACATCCATTAAGCGATTCAGAAAAATAGTACTTATGAGAATGGTGCCATAAGTGCGTGGTTCATAGTTTCAAAGCTAAAACTATAAACTAAGCGAACGCATAGGATTTGGCGCCGACTTCCACTTCGCTTATGTAAAGGGATGTGATAAAATATTATTTTTCACTTTTGATTTTTTTGAAGGTTTTATTTTTTTATTTCACGATTTTTAGTGGTGTATGGAATTCATCCGCCCCAGACTTTTGTGAGACTAGTATTTGAAATCCTTTCACACACAAAACATAACGATACCTCACACGATATATTTAATCTAGGAAAGTGATAGGAGGGAAGTCAACGCACCCCCACTCCCTCGTGAGAGTAGTAGTCGATAACTAACCACTAAAAATAACAAGGAAGACCTTTTTAGTGATCAGTTATCGTCTACTACTTAAGCAATATCATTATCATATCATCAAGATACGGGCTTTTTGCTGTGACCCGATGAGGAGTTCCGTTCCATATCTTCGAAGTTCATCATCAGGTAATGACAAAATTTCTAGGGTACCAATCGGAAAGTAAACCCAATCATATGACAAGAAAAATTCAAATCGGTTCATAAATGACTGAGTTATGAGGGCACATATGTACATAAAAAATAAAATAAAAAAGATCCCGACGAATTCATAACCTCCTCCTTTTTTTGAAGTCGGTTAAAAAAAATTCTATATATATTCTATGATACTTACATGTTTAAACTGACAAGGTTACCGTTCTTTGTTTTTTGTCAAGGCAGATATTAAGCGGCTTAAACAAAAATAGATAGAAGAAGCTTTTATTCAACTGTAAGATTTATTTTGTTGAGAACCATGGACACAACATACATAAAAAAGAAATATAAATAGAAGCTCGGGTAAAATACTTTGAGGTTTTGCCTAGTTATAAGTAACAATAGAAAAAGGCACTGCAGACAATCAAGCACCTTCTTGAAACTAAGTTTAAAATTATGTTGCAATTTTAGAAGTTAAAAAACCGGGTCAAGTGCGAGTGGGACTAGCGCATCGAGGGTTCCGTGCATACTTTAAATTATGTTTACAACAATAACATTGTTCTAACGAAAAGATAATATACTATATTTACAGATAAACATAACTTTGCTGTTGGAAAATTGTTACCCCAATACATTGAAGTAGGTAGCGGTTAGTTTATCAAATACCAAAAAAAGATCCCGTCGAATTGAGAACCTCCTCCTTTTTTTTTGAAGTCGGTTAACAAGTTATTATTATTTTTTATGTGATGAAACTAAAAATTTACAGTTTTCAGATATATTCCTTGACTTGTGTTGAAGGCTAATGCTTCTTGCCAAATTTTATGTTTCTAGGTCAACGGGAAGTACTCTATAGGTTTTAAAAGTGGAAATTGTAAAAACAATCAACATAATTGCTCGTACCTTTTGATTGCCTTGAATTAGAAGTTTCATATTTTCAGGGCTTCAAGGGACAGCAGATTCGATATTAATTTCAACTTTATACCTTTACGCGTTCTTGAGAAAAAAGGTGACAGACAGATAAGTTATTCTTATTTTTTACGTGATGTAACTTAAAATTTTCAGTTTTAAGATGTTTTCCTTTACTTGAGGTTTTAGACCATCCTGCATGCAAATTTCATGAGTATAGGACAACGGGAAGTACCCTATAGATAATCAATAATCAGCATATAAATAATCAGCATAATTGGTCGTATCTTCGGTTCCGTTTTTCCTTTTTGAGGTACGGATCCCTAAAAAGAACAGTTGTGAGAATAGTATGTTATATTTATCCGAGAAATAATAATAGTTATAATTTTTAAATAGCTCCACACTATGAATTTCTCTAGTGTCTTGGGTGCGTTTGAGAGACAAACACTCAAACTTGGAACTAATATCTGGGGATCATACAAATTTGCCAAACTTAATCGTGAGATAAGATAACAATTGATATACATACATATATGCTTATATCGAGGATATGCTTAACTAAATGTAAGCAATATTCGAAAGGGTCTCTAAGATGTGTCCGCACAGCCTGCACAGTTTGCATAAACGGGGAATAGAAAATTCGCACGAAGTTTGTTTGACAGAGAAGTGGTGTCATACTCGTGATGGATTTCATAGGGGAAGGGGGTTGACATTAGAGTCCCTTAGAAGTTAACGACGATAATTTTCAAGTTTCTGAAACGCACCCACGATATGGAAGAAATTCTAAAGTTGATTAAAAAGAAGACGTATTTAGTTCTAAATAATTATTACTACGTAGTTTGTGAATGAGAAAATAACATTAAACAATTGGGTTCGATCCCAGCACGGGACAAATACCTATTTGTGTGATTAATATTTTTTGTCAAATGATGGTAAAATACATCCACAAGACATGAGAATTTCAATTTTGGGGCTTAGATTAGGTACATTAGGGAAAAAATTACAATAATGATAATTTTTTAAGTCATGTGTGTCTTTAGACTCATTTAATTAATAATACACTTTTAAATACCTTTGTCATTTCTGACGCCTGGTTTTAATGATGACCCTAACATTAAACGCGAGCGGAGGCCGTTGTCGGTAAGGGCAAATATGCTAGATCGCAGGTTGCTCACTAAAGGTAAAAATTACTCTTTTTCGAGTAGACTTCACCACCTTCTACACGTGTAGGCTGTGGGCCCGATATACGCAGAAATCGTACAGCGCCCTCCGTATTCAATACAACAACGCATTCCGGATGCTAGTGTGGTTACCTCGTTTCTGTAGCGTATAACAACAAATTTACTTGTGCATCTGCGAACATCCCTGTGCAACATCCATCCACAAGTAAACTCGTTTTTATACATAATAACATCATAACATCACGTCTGTATTCTCCGAAGGGGTAGGCAGAGGTGTACATATAGTTTATACATATAGTACTTACAACATAACTGGCGAAATGTGTATTATACATATAGTACACATTTCGCCAGTTATGTTGTAAGTCCCAATGTAATAGGGGGCGAGCCTATTGCCATTAACCGGGCACAAATCCAGACTCCATGCTGCTACTAAGAATTACCTAATGGAAAACTCAGTAACACTTTGCCCGACCCGGGATTTGAACCCAGGACCTCTTGCTCCGCAGTCGCGTTTAGCGACCACTAGACCAACGAGGCAGTTGTTTTTATACGATTATGCAAAAGAAGTGTGCGTCTCTGGTGTGCAGGGGGCAAGGTAGCTCCAATAGCATTCTCACTATGATTGCTAGTCGGCTGGACTGCGTGTACATGAATCGCTGCAGTGCAATCTCTCTCGGAATGGTACAGCGGTGATTCTGGTTCCAGCCCGAATTAAACTCTTATTTATATTTCGTTATTATGACATATTTGTCACACTAACATAGTTTTAAATTACACTAACAATTACGAGTCCTGGTCACTTGCATATATGTAATTATTATAATTATACTGAACTAGATCTGATAATGATTAGCATTGAGTCATACAGAATCATTATACATTTGTATGATTCTTAGAAAAGCTAGACTAGTAAGAGGGAGTAATATGATACCCATGAATTATTAATTTATTCATTCGTCTGATATCGTTTTTATTAGCCATAAGGGTTAAAATACTTTGTCTTTTTTATAACGGCAGTTGCAGTGTGGGATCTTAAGAGTATATTAATGACTAGCTTATGCCCACGACTTTGTCCCCGTGAATTTCGATTAAAAAACCTATAAGTAAGCAGCAGTAAGCAAAAGCTATTTGAATCTGATTTTTAAAATCAAAAGTAAGTTACTCTTTATAACATCATCTATTTGCCTGTGAAAGTCCCGTCAAAATCTGGTCAGACATGTCGGAGATTAACCTTGACAGATTGAAAATTTTTTTTGCATTTTTGTTATAAGTAGTAAATTTTTCTTTGTTTAAAAAGGTATTGTAAATTAAGTTTCCACGTGTAAAATCTAATATTTATGAAGTAAATTCAAAATAAATTGTGAATACTAACAAAGGCTATAAGGTCATATATAGCATAAATACTTGTTGTTCTGCTATCTTATACCTAAATATGTAGCTAAAATCAGTAAAAAATATTCCTGAAAAAAGCCATAACTAGTTTTTATTTTCAATAGTACATTGACTTGTTACTTTATTGAAAGCTTTTCTAGTTACATTATTGTTGTTTTTGTGCTCACACAAAGGAGAACCAGTCTGCGCCCAGTTAGCGGCTGCTGGGCCCGACGGCGAGTGTTGCATCGCATGAATTTCGTCTGGTGTCGCT
The DNA here is from genome assembly GCA_905340225.1 of Abrostola tripartita. NCBI lineage: Eukaryota > Metazoa > Arthropoda > Insecta > Lepidoptera > Noctuidae > Abrostola > Abrostola tripartita. The sequence continues at coordinate 9,094,192 of HG996494.1, forward strand.
TACGTAACGCCAGCGGCGCGGCCGATTGATCAACCCTAAATTAGTGGATACGGGGAGCGTGCGGCGCGCGGAGGGTTACGGAAAACTAGGTTGGCCGCGGAAGCACACTAACCCCTAGAAAACTAGGGGTGCGAAACTCCTCCCCCTTTTCTGGTCACGGGAGCACAGCGATTGGTCCGTCCGCCTCAACCGCTCGCCCCTCACCCAGATTACAATCGGTGGGGTGCGCTCATAGAAATAGTGCTATGTGCTCATCTATGTACACATAAATACTGCATGAGTACATAATATATGAGGAGACCCCAATTTGTGACATTGAAACTATTCCGCACTGTAACTCCAATCACCATGTTACTTCGATCTGTACAACATTACGCTCAATAAACATGAAAATAATTATTTGCTCCACGATTCCTTAATGCGTAGCATTAAATTAGTAATCAATAAAGTGAAATATGCGACTGAAATAACTAAAAACCTCACACATTTTAAACAATTAGAACAAATTAAAAATGCATGTTGTGTGTTTTTTTAGTTCGAATAGTAGTTTTTTATGTCCATTTTTGGCATGTTAAAATGGCAAACCTTCATGCTAAAATATATAATTAAAATTCTATTGTTCTGTAACATACATAAATGTTCATTCATACTGAATTAAAGATTTTGGTATTTTATTGTTGAATCGGTAATTTGTGTTTTAATTACGTTACACCCAGGAATTATCGTGAATTTCAAACTATTTACTCGTATAAATTGATTATATAATCTGCAGATACCCATCTTTAGTAAAAATAACTGTAAATGAAAAGGGTAAAAAAAATGAATCATACCTAAACCTACAACAAAATTAAAAAAAAAATCTGTCAGCCAACGTGTTAACCAATAAAAATATTTGCTAGGCAGAAAAATGTTTTATCATGTTAGGCAAGATATTTTTAGATATTCCAATCTTAACTGATTTATAATTAAAACCCCGATTACACGATTTATGATAATATTATTTAAACTAATGTTACCGAATAACTTCTTTAAAAGTATGTACTTTATTCTTTCTTAAAGACAGTAACTTCCTTAAAAGTCATGAAAATCAAAACACAGATTTATCACATCTCAATCGTTACCAAATACTTTCCTTTTTAATAAAGCTTAAAGGTTTTCCGCGAAGTTTCGGAGTTACAGCCAGTTACCCAACATTATAATGTGAAAGTAGTAGTGTCCTGTGCATCAAATAGAGCAGTAGGGCAATACAGAGGCAGCGCTCACAACTATAATTTGTTGGCGTTATTAAACAGGAAGTTAGAGTCTGGCGAAGTTTAACTACAAAGATGTATGAAATGATTGAGCTGACATTTAATTGTACTGGTTTTTATACCAGAAGATAGGATAGAATGTAGTTCATAAATACAGATATATATCGACCAATAGAGTTTTTAATTTAGATAAGACTTACTTACAATTTCAGTCAAACTAATATAATTATCTTTACTATCATAGGCAGGTTGATTTTTTGGAAAAAACAGCCCTCTTACCATGAACTCTTCAAGCAGGACAGTTTAAGACGTGAAAGCGAGACGCCGCTACGAGCAGTGTAATACGGCGTCTCGCTTCCTCATCGTAAACTGTCCTGTTTTAAGAGTTCATGGTAAGGGGGCTGGTCTTTATTATAAGTCGTTTATCACCAAAATCAGATTTTTACTTTATTTTTTTGGAACTATGTCATTACCTTAATTAAGAACTGTTAAGTACTTACTAATTATTTCATATTTGTTTTACAGATTAAGGGGCTTGTGTGTATGAAACCTCTGTTTTGCAATATCGCAAATAGGTAGGTACTACATAAGTTTTCTTGTTCATCGAGTTTAAAGTACTCTACTACTAAACTTGAAGTTAATAGATTAATACAATTAATCTTAGTTAGAAACCATTGATTTAATCACCACGGTCTTGCTAAACGAATTGGTGATTTGTATGTAGCTACTACTAATGTGGTTTTGTTATTAATAGTATAGTTTTTGTTAATTAAAACTGTAGCATATATGTACATAACGTTTTGAGACGCTTATTTTTTTGGCAATTAGATTTTTTTTCTTTTGTAGAATAGTTTCAGTAATAAATATGAAATAATGAATTAAATAAAAATTTTATGATGCCCAGAAAAGGAACTTTAACGTCGGTTTTAATAATTTGCTCTAGTTTTAGAAACATCTATTTAGGAAATACTTAGGTCAATATAAAATTAAACCGTTGTATTTTTTTTATCTATTATTTGTTGAAAAGATTTTGCTTGCTTTTCCTATAAATCAATTGAATCAAGGCATTATATTTACACGTTGGTATTTATAACTAGGCTACGGGTATCAGGGAAAATAAAGAGAACAGACCCGCACAACTTGTCTCGTTGTAGTGGTAGTCGCAAATGACACTGCCGAATGTTATGCATAGCATATAGCAATGAATTCGATTTCAATGATTCTTGGTATTTAAGTTAGCATTACTGCTGCGATGCCTTTACTTGTCTACAAAATGAAAATAAAATAAGGAGTAGGCCAAAACCAGTGGAATAAAAGAGGGTGTGAGTGACGAAAAGTAAGCCTTGCTACTAATTCTGGGAAATTTGTTCGCGAATCAATCAGATAATGAAGTAGATACACACGCAGACTTTTTAAGTTTATTGCGGGATCAGTAAATTGCTACATAATAAATGTATTAACATAAAAAAGACGTCTAAAATTCAGGTTACCAAAATCTTAATAGTATCTAACGCTGCATCGTTATTTGGAACATGGAAGCTCTTTTCGAATAGAGTTGAATATGGATGTATAGAAATAAATTATTTTTAAGACTGCCATTCTGTTTGACTGGATACCTTACACATTGCGAAGCTTTGATATTCTGCAAATGTGTCTGCTCTGTCTGTCGAGTCCAATCGTGCTGTGCTCAGTTGATTCCAACATTGTCGTAGAGAAACCGCGAGCGAGCCAACTTCGCCTGAATGAAACTCGCGTCGAAAGACTTTCGTTTTCCATACGAGCGGCTCACATGTTCGCAGCTTTGCATTTTGTTTCCCGCTTTTTCACTTGTGACGTCACACGATTCATGACCGGGCTTTTAAACAATATCTGGGATGTTATTGGTACTGGGATGATACGCAGTGGGCTCAATGTAATCGTTTATTGATATAAATTGTTTGTGCTTTAAAATATTAATTTAATCTACAAGTCTTCAAAAAGCTATTACTTTAACTTATTGACTGGACAGTGCATTACATATTATTATTATTTAATATACACGTCGATTGTTTAACTATTGTGTCTACTTGGCGAATAGGCGATGAGTTAAAAACACACATATTTTTTTGGAGTAGTTATTTCAAAAGTTTCCGATCTAAGAAAACAACCTAAAAGAATACATGAAAGCATCATAGCTTTACATGCCTGGTCTATTGCCATTGTCCATTGCTTTAGGCACTGGCTAAAGCGACGAAACCTCAACAAGGTCACAATAAGTCGTAGCCACTGATACGGCGACATGTGCGTTAGTCGCGCATCCACTGATATACAATACTGCGTTGTAGATACGTAAATACGTGTGAAGGTATCATTATCATCATTGTAAAGGTATGAGTGAGAGACATGAAAGTGGTAATACAAATAATTTGAATTTTAATGTTAAATTCAAACATAATTTGCCAATAACATGCATAGAATGGACTAGAAAAAAGTGCAGAATTATGAAAAGGATAAAGGAGGCAGGTATGGCATTTTATTTTGGTAGTTTTAATTAAATTTTATCCCCCTTACTTATAAAAATTGTCATTGTTGAACAATCGGTTAAATTATACCTGTCACTGTCGTTTGCATGTCAAAAAATAGAGATGCCAATAAACATAAGAAGTAGTTATCTAAAAACACATGTTAGCATCGTTTATAAGTAAGAGAGTATATAATCAGGAGTAAAAATCAAAAGCTCAATCAATTTTATTTTGACCTTAAATCTTTACGATAGATTTATTTTAACCCTATTATTGAGATCCCTCTTTTAAGATAGCTTCTGAATAATTTCCATTGTATTATGTAAAGTTAATAAACCTATGTTTATTGGCAACTAAGTTTTTTTACCTTTTTATTTGTAACCAACTAAGTTGAATAGTTTGAAAGCCTCTGGCTTGCAGTCCAATCTAACCAGACTTATGAAGTTAGACGTTGTATGTTATGTCGTCTCGCTAGAGTAGACTAGAGGGTCTGCGAAGTTGCATATCAGTAAACAATCGGAACTAAGTCGAAATTTTGTCTTCAATATATGAATATTGAAATACAGAACAAAACTACCTGTAAACCTAAGTTTTTCTTTAATTCAAAATATATATTAGATAGTAAGTTATTTGATTGCAATAATAATATCCATACAATATAAAGGTACCTACTAATTAGAAAATTAACTAATAAGCAACTTACGTTACCATAATAATCTGGCCATACCTCAAAATTAGCCTTATTTCACTCAGGACCACTAGCAATGTGCGTAAAAATATATAATAAAATTCCAAACATCAGGATACAATCAACACAATACGAAAATAAATTTGTAAACGAACTACATAAATATTTAAGATTAAAATGCTATGACAGTTTAAAAGAAGTATAATATGTATATTCAAATACTATAAATTGTTTGCAGTACCCTAACAGAGTTCATTTTTGTTACCATACTCTGTTTGTTATATTTGCCACCTTTTTACAACATGTTGCAATGAATAAATGAATATGAATAATTAAATTTTAAGCTTTGTATTGATGCTGTTGTTTTGTTGTCGTAGAAATTGATCCTTCTTGCTAGGCAAATATTTTTCCTTTGTTCTCACCAATACAATGTTCAGAGATTTTCCATAACCGCACTGCTCAGCAGAGGCTTTTTATGCACACCTTTAATTAATTAGAACACATAAGAAATGTGAATATAGTAAAAATGTCATACATTCTACTTTGTGTAATTATTGTGAGTACTGCGAATGAGACGAGCACAAAGAAGCTTAATCCAAAAACAAAGACAAGACTTTTAAACATATTTTTTATCGTTGATAATATTGGTTTGTTCACGATCGTTATAAAGTTACGACTTCTTATTTCTTCTTACGGTTAGGGAAATCAAGATGTATTCAAATCTTCTGAATAAAATATTATAGGATGTTTTTGCTCCGGACGAGGTGTCTGCATTGTAGGTGTTGTTTATTGAAAATTGCACAAGTGCACAAGCCTTGTGTAGTATTTAATACCGCAGGTACCTACCTACCTACTGCTACAAAGTACCTTACCTATATGTAGGTACGAAGAACACTGTAGCAGTGATTGCGGCTTCAAAAATTAGTTTTAGTAAACATTTAATTTAATTTACAGTCACTATCAGTGCCTCGATCAAAATTTAGGTGGACAATCGGCACAAGATCCAATTTAAAGCGGGTACGGCGAAATTTATATTCAAGGCTAAAAAAATATTTGTTATATAAGTATTCTCTTTGAGCAGCTGTAAGTATTGTGCGCTCGATGAACAAGTTACTCCGAATTGTCTGCAACAGAATTGTATTTACACCTGGAACTGAAGGCCTATATTGTTTAAACACATGTTATGTTACTACTTATGTATGTACATTTTACTCATGGATGTGTTTCATTATTCTTTAGATAATATAATTTGTGAACGCAGGTGTCACGATGTTCTTATCGTGCTCTGTGGCTATTTTAGTGACTGACAAGCCGAGCTCCAGATAACGTATTCACTTACCTACAAAAAGATACTTGCCGAAATTCACGTATGAATTCAACAGATAATGCAATTGATTAAGATTAAGCCTAAAAGTGCTAGGAAGTTTTATAATAATTATCATCACTTTAGCATAATTCTTTACTTTTCATTTCAAGTTTATACGTATAAACATATATACCTTTAGCTTTTAATAAACTGACAAAAAACTCAAGCCTTCCACATTTATAATTTGCTTCTCAGACGAAAAAACAATAGCATAAAGAGATACTTAATGATTTCCGTCTGGCTAGTGTCTATTTCATTATTAAATAATACCCGCCAGGTAATGTAAAATTTTATTTGACACATCTAATAAAAATCTGCTATTTTCTATGCACTCAAGGTAAGCTGGACAGTCTCGGTGAATTGTGGCGTATCCTTGCAAAATTAATGCAAAAAATTGATAAGACGTCGTTGTGTAAGGTAAAATACAATATTTTCGCTATAAAAAATGTCAAAATAGTGTCGAACAATAGGCAAACACGTTTGGCATTTGCACAATATCAACTGTCTGGCGCATATTTAATGATTACATGTTGGGTGAGTGCAAGGATCCCTTCTGTGACAACCGTTAGGTATGAATCAGCTTAGCGTTTAATTATGTTACTCCTGCGACTGCAAAAAGTCAAGCTTTTCTTAACGGGCCGTGTCGACCTCAAGGCTTTGTGGCCGGCCAGACAGACCGAAAAACATCTAACAAAAGAAGCCATATGAACACGTCTAGTCGGTTTTAGGAATTCGCGCTAATGCGTCTGGCGACCCACTTGAATACATTTGCGGCCACTCGAACGTTATAAAATTATATAATAATACAGTCTAGGTATTAGATGCGTCTGCGATGTCGCCTTCGTCTGCAGCGTACGTATAGTGAATCGACGAGAGCGATTGGAATTGAAGCATTCTATATGTAGAGGTTTTTGTAAGTTCTTTATAATAGATATGGTTTGAACTTACACTTTAGAACTGTATGACTTACGTATACCGTTTTAATAAGTGCTTAATTTTTGTTGAACTTAGGAATGTAGGGAACAACCCGAAAGCTATTTATTACTTACACACAGATGTTATTTTGTTAAATTGGTGTTAAAAGGAATTGAGATTTAAATCATGAGGAGTTCTAGTTTATCATCTGTATCTTAAGGATTTAGTGATAATTGGGTTCAGAGAAAGGCTACAAAAAATAAAACACCAGCACATCATAATATTTATTTGCAGTAACGACTGTAATTGAGCATACGGAGCATTGATATGTATTGTTGATGCGCTTGCTTATCATTGAACTGTTACTAGGCAATCAGAAATTAATATCAATACATACTTAATGTATTAAGCACACAAGCTTTTTGCCGTGTCTTTACTTCACAAATTATATTATTGATGAAATAAAATCTTAATATAGTTAATGGTAATGGTATTAACATCATTGAAATGACTTACAGCAATTTATGCCACAAGATCATAGTAACACGCTAAATAAAAAATATTTCTCACTATTGCTGTTTGTTATTTAAGATAAGATAATAGATGCATGCTACTTCACTAAAATGTAAGAAGGTTTAGGCATCCCTATTCATAAACGAGAATCATACCGCCATTTAAAAAACCCCGTATCTGTGCCCGTATTAAGTTTATTGATATCTCTCTTCTTTGATATGTAAATGACAGTGATTTTAATACTTGGTGTAAATTGTTTTTTTTTATGAATATGGGGGTATGGGTAATTTATTAATTTTAATTTTACATAATTTCTTTTTGTTTTGGTTTTGCTTAAAACCTTCATATTATGTTAACTAACTAGGAAGTTAGAAAACAAATTCACAGACTTTCATGTACTAATATACATTAACAGGTAAACTAGTCGGGACGTAGACAATATAATACCTATATATCATAATATTCATAATTATTATGCGGTACCTACTCTGGACAGGGAAAAGGTTAAGACAGAATTAAGTACAACCTGTATTATTTGTTTGTTATATGTAGGAATTTTACATTCAATTTCTTCTTGTCTAGCATTTTTCCACTTGAATAGGGCCCCTTAACTGATTGCAACTAGCTACGGTGCAAATTGTGGATTAAATGCGTACAGATACCTAATAAATGTTTCGCAGCAATACTGCAATATATTGCTGATATACAGTTTGTAAACCTTATCTCATTAATTGTCTTTGCAAGTCCAATTAGTTGATAATTATAAACACATTTCTATTACTTATTAGCTATATATTATTATAACATTATTTTTAAGAATTTCCTCCTGTAAATGTGAATCTTCTCTATTTTAATTATCTTTTCAATTTAAATTATTCTACTAAATCTATTTGAATTAGGTATTGCTTTCAAATGAAAATATTGTAGGAATATAACACTAATTTTAATGTAATTTTTTTTTGGAGTTTCTAGGCTAGTCATTAAGAATTGTCAAAAGACATAGGAGACACAATGCATTATGATTTATTGGTACTGTGAAATTTTAACTCTAGATAGACTATTTAATTGCATACCTATCACCTATCATATTATACGCATAAGTTTGCTAAGCTTAATCAAACGACTTACACCCTAATTTTAAATTTCACAAGTCCTGCAAAAACAACTTAGGAAAAAAAACAATTCATATCAAGTAAGGTGTTCCAGATGCATTTGATTTTATTATTATTTTAGGCATAAAAACTTGGCTTAAAACCAATCAAAATATTTCTTTAAAAACTATATTATTATTAGATATTTCAGGAATGAAAACTTGTTTTAAAAGTAATCTATAGTTAAAGGACTAAAACTAAATTAATAAAATGAACCTGCACATACACGTTGTTTAACTAATAATTTCGGCTTGAATGCAGACAGTTTACAAACTTGCGCTTTTAATTCTTTTTTTACTTAACGGCTGTTGCCTTACAGACGTCTAAACAAGAGTTCGTTGACCACCAAAGACGGTCTGGCCTTGGATTTCTGTTCTGTCTATGAAATCGTCTACTATTACTTATACAATGTATACGCATATATACGCCGCACGATGCGTAAGTGTGTTGCGAATGTCAAATATGTATTCCATATTATTTTTATATAATTGTATATTAGGCGTAAAATTCGCGTTTCCCAATAGAAAACATGAATCACCCCGAAGCAATTCGAAGCGTAGTGCTAAATCATTAGATTCGTCACGTAGATTTTATGGTCTTTATAAGTATTTGAGAATTTTCCTCAATGTGTCATTGACTTTTAGTTTGACTCGGCACGGCCCTAATTCGAAAAGTGATTTAACACCGAAAGGGAATGTTCATTTGATTGTAATAATAGATTACTTTAAAGAATATGGCTCATAATTCATTTTAAATAACTATATTGTCCGCATCTATTGATGAGGTTTTAAAATAATTAATGCCAAGCTAATTTCTAAAAAAATCTTTTTTTTTATGTACTTCGTCGAATTGTCGCTATTTTTAATCAACATTACCAAAGCTAACTAAGAAGTTTACAAAAAATCTAGATATTGTTAAGGGAGTAAAATTCCGAACTTACTGCACCGGATTGCATTGATTCAGACCTACAGAAATACTTGTTAAAGATTAATCTAACGGTCCGTAGAGAAGACGGCGCTTTTAAGATCCGAAACACCATAATCCGTCCTGAAAGCATTCAAAAATATGTTTTCATTAAACCTGTCTGGAGTCTACAAACCAAGTATGCAGCCAAAAAAATAAAATTGTGAGAAGCAAGGATATAAGGAAGTGGATGTATGTACAAAGAGCCGTCGGATCTTTATTTTTCTTTCTGTCTCGCAAGAAACCTATGTTGAGACAGGTGTGTTACTTTATATTATTTGGTTTAGACGTCTAGTGACGTCGGACAATACGTCTGAATCATACTGATAAGGTAACGAGACATCTCATAAAGCTTGTTTCAGCAGAAAGTAGCACGTGTGCGCGAAGCATAACCATTTTTAATGTCAGCCGAGGTCACGACGCGACTGGCTTGTAGAAAAAGACAGCCTAACACGCTTTTTAAGCGGTAAAAAGTAGACACTCCGCAAAAAATGATTCCGACGTCGGCGGTCGGACGATGCAGCTAGAACAGTCGCGACCTACACACATGGACTAATATGAATAACCAACTTAGATTGTATTTGCCTAGGTTAAACTAGCCAGAAAAAGATCATTAGGTAGACAATAATGGCTACGTTATAATTTTGCTGTAGATTTATTTTATTAAGCTAACCGATTTTATAGCTAGGATTAGGTTTGTAGGTGCTTTGAACGAACACAAAGCAAATAAAGATCGTCTCGTCATATCACATCAACGAGGTACCGGATCGAAAATGATAAAAATATGTAATAACCTTAATTGGACTATTGAAGTGTAGAACTATGTAGGTTTTTTATTTATTACAAATACTTTGACGAATTTGATTTAGCGTCATCATAATAATAAGTATACATTTAAAAATTATTTAGGTTCTTTTCTCTACCATAACATAACATCACACCTGTATTCCCTGTATTACCATAGAGATGATAGAGCAATTAAGTTTAAAATTGTATAATTATGTTAAGGGTTGCGATTATGTAGTGTGATATCGGATCGTTTCTTCAAGCCTCATATGTGAAGATACCAAATTGATCGGTCCACGCCTATATATTAAAACCCGCTAACTATTGCATGTTGATGACGTCTATAGAAGAATAAATCTGCAAAGTTAGCGTCGACAGGACAGCAGCGTCGTAAAATAATACCAAAAAGTTCTAATCACTACAAAAACTCCAATATTTCTAGGATCGTAACGCATAACTTATTTGTCCATAAAATTTAATTGTTATGGCTCATACGTAATACAAAGTTTTTTTAAATTGTTTGTGTAGTTGTTCGCGCGAAGGCGAGCAACCCGCGCACGCTACCGGTAGCAGCTTCTTATGAGACCTATGTTTTTGTATTTTAATAATTCGTACATAAATAAAGGTAATTATATGCTGTTTAATACAAGAAGTTAGACATATAGGTATGTTTTTACTGTTATTTTTTTTTCAGAAAATTAGTTTTTGAATTAATATTTTGCATAGTTTTGAATAACAAATGATTTTGTGTGTAAATTACAAAAGACGTACTCTAAATCAAGCGGAAATTAACATTGTTTAATACCTAATGTTTATTGTGCGATATTTTTTGTGTTTTTACACATATGTTTTGGAGTATGTATATTTTTAGAACAAAATATAATATGGTATCGACGTCTACCGAAAAGAAATTCTCAAAAAAATCTTTTAAAAGTTTCATAAGTAATCTTGTGTTTATGTAGTGATAATGCTTTTAACCTTCGTCTTTAGTTAACTGTGGGTACCCAAGCTTTCCGGTTTATCGGGCGTGAGGCGTGACTTTGACAAAGCTCTGAAACTAAGACACTGACTAAGTTTCTATAGTTATACTTAGCCTATGAGCAGCGGCGATCGCAAAATAATGGTAACACTCAATTAAAGTTCTTTCTGTCATAGATTTCATACCTAAATAAATTATTTTCAACAAAGGGTAAGCAAAGAGAAAAATCCGATAAGCACTTTCTAAGTCCCTGAGTCCTGACTTATTGGTTTTTGTTAAAAAAATTCACGATAAAGTATTTACTTTGTCACATAAATAAAAAATAATTAATTTATGCATTTAATTTGATATATGCGCATTAATAAACAATAATGCTGAAACCCCCGAAGGAGTAGGCTTTACCTTTGTCAAACTAAACCTCTAGACCTATAGAACTTTGTCGCTCATCGTATGTCCTGTGTAAATGAGATATATGATATTATGTATCTGTTACGTACGAGTAAAACGTTTAACACTTTGGTGACGCAGACACGATAGTCAAACAATCACCATGGATATCGTCTCATCGGGCTATGAGTCTGAGGTAAGGATATTAAGAGTAGGTAGGTACATAAAGGTCGTTGCATACATATCGTCTCGGAAAGGGGTCGTAACCGTATCAACTCGAGCTGCGCAGTAGGTATTCTTACTGCAACGTCCAACTTACTGCAACTCCCTACTGCAAAGTCCGCTAATCGGACTCGTAACGTAATCGCCTCGCCTTGGGACCGGCGAAACCGTAAGCGCAGCATCGCCCAGCCGTAGCCGAGTCGACGTATTGGAGCAGCAGCTGATCTGCTTTGGATACGTGCTTATGTAAGGTTAACGCCTGTTTGACGGCGAGGCGAAAGGCGATACGGTGACGATCCTTTTCCGATTTGATTTGTGTGCTATGACCCTACAAGCGCACACTAGGCTAGTCATCGAAATTCAGTCAATGGAGGATTAAAAACTAGTCTAGTAGTCCCCAGTTAATTCAAGTTAAAACATTAATTAAAACTAACATTTTTAATTCAGTGGGAATGGTTGTATACGTTTTTGTGTTTGTGATATCTTTTTGCCTTTTGAAGTTTTGTCCTGGATAAATGATAAATGATTTTATTTCTGCAAATAGGTTTAAAAAAACACTTTTTCACGTCATTTTTTATATACTAGTTTGAATGATGGTGTCTGTGTGATAAGATGAAGTCCTAATGTAATCTAACGACTCTTCACAAAATATTTACATATTGTACACAGTATATGACAGTACTAAAAAATAAACAAACCACACATTACAAAAACAAACATTCCTTCATTCGATTGATGCAAGATAAATTGAAGCAGAAATGCAGTATCTAAGTAGTAACAATTTCGAAAGCGGAAAAGTAATCAGTATAATCTGATAAAACTAAATAAAATCCCCTTTGCGCCGAGGAGTCTGGCGTCTGCGTTTCTTTGAAACCGTTCTGCTGATTTTGCAGAACTGCTGGATCCCTATAGAAACGGCTACCGCATACCACCCACGGCAGTACTATTACGTAAGTTGCAACTTGCAATTACTGAGACTGAATAACAGTTGTTTTTGCGAATCATTTTACATAATTTAACCGACACGCTTGTGATTTCCAAGGGTAGGCAGAGGTTTCGCTTTGTACCTACAGTTTGATAATTTGAGAGATTTAGTTGCTTGAGAGGTTTGACTAACTTTATTTAGCTTGTTCTTACACCTGAAGTAAAAGACGACTATTTGGACAAATAAGTAATTAGTTCAGTTATTTCATTCGTTTATTTCATTTTGTAATTAAGCTTTACTTATGCAAAATACATTTTGATATGAACTTGCAAATCAATGAAGACCTGTTTTCATAATCTTATAACCACATTGAATACATCGCTTTATTTCGCTTTCAGGCATTATTATTCTTATAAAACATTCGCGTGACTGAATCATAAAATGTACATAATTGTCATATCGCGCGAGTCATAAATTTAATTGAAACAATTGAGTTTTTCATCGACCAATCGATCACTATCAAAATTGTATTCACTTGATAATTGATATGCTTTATGGCCAATACCAAATAAGGCATCAATACTGTGCATTACCTATGTTATACATTAGCCAACCTATCAAACTTTTAAATAGTTACGAGCAATATTACAATAAATAAGTTAGAAATTATTGTATGTTAAAAGCTCTACAATTACAAGGTAGGTATAGTGCTTAATTAAATCAAGTTCTAATGCATCCAAATTTTTTATTTGTATATAGGTTATCAGGGGGATGATGGAAGGCCTCTTAAAAAAATAACATTTAAAATTATGCTCTTCTCGTATTTTTACGTCAAACTTTGTTCGGTTATAATGAATATACTATAGCCCATTACTACAAATGATTTTATTTGTCGAAAGTTAAATATGTTTTACAGTAAATATCATATCCTTCCATATACGTAATAGTATCTGCTATGACGCGTAAAATGTAATGCTCGCGACGTAAATTTTCGGTCGCAATGAATCACAATACCCATGATTGGAAAATACTTTCATAATAATAGAAAAACGAACGACAAGGACGAACGGAATTGAAAGAAATACCTATACTGGTTGTACACTTTACAGACCGAAGCTTCAGTCATACTTTTTACTTGTATTAATAAAACTTTCACGACTTAGCAGACGTTTTTTAGTTCAATATAGATGTGCTTCGCAAGATAATTCATCATACCACTTTTTCTTACCCTATTCTTATCCGAATAAAGGGGCAAATAAGTGGGAATATTGCTGCTAACAGGATAAATACATAAATAGCTCCATTATAGATTTTTAACTAAATATTGACCAGAAAGGAGCATTCACTTGCTTAAATTAAATATTGTAGCAGACCTCCCTACAAATAAACCCTTTTACCCCATATTATGAAGCAAGCAGGATAACTGAGACGAGGGTCATTATTTCGATTCTTCGTAGTATGAAGGTAAGCTTTTACATAAGGTGGACGCCCTCAGTTAGGTTCCAACACAAAGCGTTAAGCGATCATATATACATACCTGTGCTTCGAGAGTAAGGTCGAAGAAGATTCCAAAGTTGTTTTAAAAATCGAAATTACATTAATATAGTTAAATATATTCAAAATACAAAGCTATATTAATATTGAGCAATTACGTAACATTGCGTTACTCATACAACATAGTTCTAAGCAACTTGTAACCGCAAAAAGTTTAAGTAGACTATAATTTATTTTACAAAAAATCATCTTACTACTCGTTCACCTCGTTAACGGAGCTTCAACAACATATGCATCAAGTTTCTATATTTATAACTTATGTATAATTTATTGTTAAATAACAAAATTAGGTTAGATACTTCTACAAGCACTAAGTAAGTGACATGCGCAACAGTTCTTCCTTTATTAGAAAATTCGTACGAATGTAAGGCAATAAAAGTTTTACTGTAGGTATTAAATTGTTTATTTGTTTCAGGTCCTTTATCACTGCAGCTATTACTTAATAAAACATTATAAACAAATCACGTCAAGCGAGTTTTAATTTTAAAATGATACATAAAACTACAGTAACGAAATCTAAAATTACTCGAAATTAAGAAGCGAGAGCTGGGACATGCGAACGTTGGACGAAATGGTACAAAGTAAACCTACTACTTTTTGAATATCATGTTATTTTCATCATCATCATCATTAATTATCAGCTGGAAGACGTCTACTGTTGGACAAAGGCCTCACTCTTAAAGGGGGGGGGGGGGGAAGGTTGCCATAATCCCCACGCTTGGCAAGCGGCTTGGGGATCGCAGTATTGGTGGTCAAGTTACAGAAGACGCTGCTGCCCATCTTCTGGATTTTTCCCTTAGTCGCCTCTTACGACACCCACGGGAGGGAAGGCGATGATCAATTCTAGGCCGGATACCACACGACACTAATTTATAAAATGAACTGTCAAGATTTTAATCGAATATAATTAAAAAAAAAATGGCTTTTTAGCAGGTTGCCCATGCTAAGCTTGAATCTAAATTGATAAAGGAAACTTGAAAAATGATGGACACGAGCGGGGCTTGAACTTGCCACCTTCGCCGTACCGTGGCTCGGTGGCTGAGTTGGTTAGAGCGCCGCCACGGTACGGCGAAGGTCGCGGGTTCAAGGCCCGCACGTGTCCATCATTTTTCAAATTTCCTTTATCAAAAAAAATGTGCAAGAAATTAATCATTTTTTCCTGAATTTGGTAGTTGAATTTGCTGAAAAGCAGTGAAAATTGTGCTAAAAATGTGTCTTTTTATATGTATAGGTAGTTTAAAATACTGCTGTTACTAAATATATATCCTGTGTTCTAGGTATATATACAACCACCCCGTCAGTCCCAAGAGCGACTTAAACGAAGTAATACTAGAGGGTGGCAGCTGAGCAGCTTCCACCTGTGAACTAATAATATCATACAGAGATCGTCAACCTGTGAGCCAAGCGCTGCGACGGCACCATTGAAGTCAGAGATTATAGCGAAAGTTTTAACAATAAACAAAACATAATATCACGCCTATATTTCCCGAAGGGGTAGGCAGAGGTATATAGTACCTACACCCACATTTCCCCAACTATGTTAAAGGCCCCAATGTAATAGGGGGCAAGCGTATTGCCATCAACCGGGTACAAATCCAGACTCAGTGCTGCTGCTGGGGATCACCTAATGGAAAAATATAAAAACTGTGCCCGACTCGAGATTCGAATCCACGGCCTCATGCACGGCAACAGTCGCCCTTATAGACCACTAGACCAACGTGGTAGTCACCATTAAAGTCAGTTATTAGGTATACCCAAAGTTATTAAAGGTTTTAATAATACTAGCTTTTACATGACACACTGCAGGGCCAAGGCCTCTTCTAAAACAGGTAGGAACGAGTATTGATCATAACACTTGCTCAGTGCAAGCTGGCGATTACTGATTAATAAATCCAGGTTTAAGGACAACATTTTCCTTCTAAGGTACCTACTTGGTCGTTATCTTAGAATATCTAAGAAAGTATATACCTATGTTTATTTTAATCGGCCTGTCAACACAGGTTACACACGCCTACAGTGAGCTAACTCTCACTGCAGGGCAAAACTCTCCCTTTTTTCCACTCTTCGATCTCCAGAGTGTACATGAAATTTTAAAAATCATAATGTTGTCTAGTTGCCTGGGTTTGAACCTGCAACCTTGTGCATTCTGATATTGTTGGTGTTTTTATGATCATAAGGCACGAGTATTATTTAGACCTGTACTAAATCGAGTTATTTATCGAATTATGAAATGTAAGTTATGTATAGTATGTTAAGGCTTGATTGATTAATATAATTAATATCCACATTCTCCAAGATACAATGTTATTATGACTTGAATTCGTCATAAACCAATGATCTTTTCTAGTTCTAATAGTAAATTTTCAACGACCATAAAATATAATTCTGCACTAACAAACACTTCGTTACCTATAAAAACGAAACACAACACCGTACAACTGTTGTAATATTCTTAGAATTCGAAATGTGCTTGCCTTAAATTTATTACTATGTTAAATACTGAACGCCAACCATAATGATGCTAAATAATCATACCTAATGTACTATTTACGTAGTAAACTGACAATGTTTTCTAGGAAAGAATAGAACGTGATGCAATATGCGTTGCGTTCATATCAATCATAGTTGTAACTTTTTAGGGTCAATATAAAAATGTGTCTAAATGCAAAGTTATAATTTGAATTATGTTATTAATTTAGTGACTTATAACATAACGAGCTATATATGGGTATAATATTACACTTCTGTAAAGCCCTTCGGGAAATAGAGGTGTGATGTTAAGTTGAGTAGAAGCTTTTTTTTTAAATTGGTAGTTCATATTGTGACAAGCTTGTTAACGTTGCTCATAACTACAAATACTTATTAAATACTAGCTGATACCCACGACTTCGTCTGCGCAGAAAAGTATTATAAAGAGCCTATTTTTAAAGACTCAACTCACTCTTTTTATGATTCAAACGACACACAAAATCTTTTATATTTCGCTCTACCCCCTAAGGGTTGATTTTCTAAAGATACTGGGATAAATGTTCTTTAAACTTGTAACACTATAAACCTAAATATCTAATTACAAGATTTTAACTTCTTTAATTCGAAGATTCGAGAACGTTTCTTATTTCTATATTATTAAAGTCCCCCCTTATTAAAGTCTCTTGAAATTATGTTTATTTATTTCCCACTATAAACCTTTATATTATCTACATTCAAGCGACACGGTGGCTCAGTTGGTTAGAGCAGCGCCACGGATCGGCGAAGGTCGCGGGTTCGAATCCCGCTCGTGTCCATCATTTTTCAAATTTCCTTTATAAATTTAAATTCAAGATTTTAACTTCTCATAATATCTTTTCCCCTGTAAGGGTTGATTACTAAATACTTTTTTTTAAAGTACGCCAAATACTCGTTTGTGTCACTCTAGCTTCAAAACTTGCGAAGTTACATACAAACTTTCAACCCCTATGTAAATCCCCCTTAGAGGGATCAATCTAAAAAAATAATAATAATAATAAATACGACTGCCATGTCAAAAAATTTAACTAAAAAATTAATAAAAACAAGTTTCATCGCAGTCGGGGGAACGTTTTCATCTGTGTATCTTCTACACATCTAAGAGGTCCCCCGACTGCGATGAAACTTGGAAGCCGTGTTTTTTAATTATTTATTTTATTTATATATATTTTTACATCATATGTTACTCGCGATAAAGCAAGGATTCTAAAGACACTCCATACATCAAAATAAGGTCAGGCATTCAGAAGTTACAATGTAACAAAGAAATTCACATACATACATACATGAACCCTGAAAACATTACACTTCTTTTTTGGGCAGTCCTTTTTTGGGTCTTAAACTTTCTTCATGCCAAATTTTATCAAAATTCGTCCAGCAATTTAGTCGTGAAGCTGCAACAGCCAGACAGAGTTACTTTCACATTTATAATATTAGTAACTAAGTAAGTATGGATAACATGAGCTTTCAAGTAAACAAAGACACTTTTTTTAAATAGCAATTTTCGTTTTTAAACTGTAATTTATTTCAGTTCGTCATAGGGATTTGTGATTTGTATTGTTACAAAAAAGAACTCTATAACGAGCTAGTGATGACCTGGACTTTATCCTCGTGTTTTGATAGTGCCAATACACTTACTTATAACTTAAAAAGTCCAGCCCCCTTACCATTAACTCTTAAAGCAGGACAGTTTACTATGTGAAAGCGAGACGCCGCTACGTGCTGTGCAATGCAGCATCTCGCTTCCACATGGTAAACTGTCCTGCTTTAAGAGTTCATGGTAAGGGGGCAGTAAATTGTATGTAATGATATTCAATAAAAAAAAACTTTCACGGCAAAAAGAGACAATCATGGCTTCATACCAAGCCGAGTGCTCTTGTTACTCTTTCTTTTTAATACAATGGCTAATTGTATTTGTTAATCTAAAGATCTATTCCAGCACATCCAAATTCCAATAAAATTATCTAGCACATTCTGAAATTCAGATTCACTTCTTTTTTTTTGTTGAGTACTGTGTCATTGAAGCGAAAGAAGTATGCCAGGATCGTGACAAATGGAAATCCGTGGTATATGCCTACCAATCTGAGAAACAGGCGTGATTTTATGTACGTACTGTCTCGTTGATAATAATATGCTCGTTAAGTAAAAATCTGTCAGTAAAGTATGTTCGTGCAAATATCCGCATGTGCCATAATCGTATGGTAGAGTATGATTACATTAGAGGTTAGTACATTGACCACATTCATAAATCAAACAGTTAGTTTTATAAAACCTTTGTCTGAATGAAAAACATTGTTAGAAACGGGTCTGGTTCATAATATCGAGAGTCAATACATCGACGGTCGCTGTATCGAAAACGTTCCATCGACGGGTTAATGAATCGACAGTACTCCAAATCGATGGTACGTTATATCGACGGTACACTAAATTGATATTTATTTATTTTGAATTCTTCTTATCGTATGGTTGATGAACAACCTGGTGTCACATTTTAAACCGCCTGTAGGCCTCTGTCATGGTTTTACAATCCGTTGCAATCTCTCAGGTGTCCCTGTTTCCTTACGATATTTTCCTTCACAGTTTTTAACAATTGATAACTAATTTATGGTACGCATACTAATTCAAAAAGACATTGGTGCGTTCCGGGGTTTGAACTTGCGACCTTTGACTTGGCAGTCCAATGGTCATACCAGTCGGCGATCAGTGCTGTTATTTTTATTTTTATTATTTATTTAGAAATTGGGTCACTTTTCATAATGCCCGGGCATTATTAATAATGACAAGCTACTTAGGGCGAAGTAATAATTATAGTTTGAACTTCCTTATTTATTACATTGCCCAGACATTATGAACATTGCCATATATATGGTTTTCGGGCAATCTGATAATACCCTGTGTATGTGACTTACGCGTGTTTTATGCGACAGATATAATCTGCCCACTGTCATTTCGGCTGGCTAATCCTATGGGCTATGTTGATAACCTTGGTTCTCTGTCGGATAACTTCTTTTCTGATCCTATCCTTCTCAGAAACTACCAACATAACCCTTTTTATATCTCGCTGAGCGACCTTAAATTGATGGATATGTCGCACCGTCCGGTTAAAGACTTTCGTCTTAAGGCTTTGTGGTATGGGAAACGAGAAGACTCGACAAAGTTTCCTAAATGCTGCCCAACCTAGCTGTATTCTTCTTCAGGCTTCTTTCTTGAAGTTGTTCTTACCCACTTGTAATATTTGTCCGAGGTAAACGTACTCGTGAACAACTTTGACAGTTACATCGTCAAACGCAATCGGTTCCGGGATGACATGTTGACATAACCTAGGTTTTGTCCAAGTTTATCCGGATAGTTTTTGTTTATTGCATAAATACAGATGAACGTGTAAGGTTATATATTTTTCGTGATTCTGTGTCAAGTTATTGTGAAAAGCAATTTTTATTGTGTGACTGGGTAATTAGTTCGCTATTAAATCAAAATTAGCGGACATGATTTGTTCACAGTAATAAAACCTGGTTTTAATTACTCTGCCCTATAGGTAATGAACACAGTAATAATGCCCGGACGATTTGATTATTTTAATAGTTATTATTACACTGCCCTTTCATATTGGACATTTTTCAAACTGCGGCGGCATTTATTACAATGCCCTATTAATCGCTTGGTCTATAACACATATACCTAGTAATATTAATATAAATGTCATATATCCGAATATGTTCATGAAAGGAAAAAGATACAAATATTTTTTGAGCATATTGGGCGCAGAGAGGAGTGTGGTGCGTTATGAACTTTGTATAGAGATAGAGTGCAGAAAGCTAAAACGAATATAATCACGGTCGAACTTAGACAAAAGGACGACAAATAGTAGGTATAACAATAATACTTAATTTTTTTCTCAAATAAAACCGCGTCGAATTTTTTTTTAACTGTCTGATTTGTTACTGCCAGTACCCATTAAAGGAGAATGACCATAATTTTGTAGGCTCTGGTCAAAAATAATTATTAATCTATCGTTGGTGGATACGCATCAAATTCGATATCATGTAATCGTGAAAAGATACACTTTTACTAACTTTGTTTTTTTTTTGGAAAAATCCTAGTTTTTGTTTTTATTAAAAAAAGGACTAAATAATCAAATAAAATCAAATTTAGATACTTATCTACTAAATAATTAGGCAAATAATAAACAAATATAAAAAAGTTACTAGCTAGTGCTTTCTGAGTAAAAATATTGAAATATGCAACATGAAAAATGTTGCATATTTCAATATTTTTACTCAAGGCCACGTTTTAGTTTATATCTGTATTCCTGTAGGATCGATTTTTTTGGTTCCATAGAAAGACATGTTGCCCTTAAAACCGTCTTTCATAAGAGCTATGTGGTAAACCTGCTGGCACAACTTAATATTTTTGGACCAATTGGGTCATTGACCTTTCAAGTTTCCTTTTGTGTTTACATCATATGGGAAAAGATAGCAATTAGGATTTTTGAAAATTTTTGGATGTTTTATTATCTATACTCTCAATGCCAAATTGATTATTAGAATACAATAGTGTTAGGTAAGGTTAATTTGGAATTCTGATTCAATATTTAGATTTTTCCGGCAATTGTGATTTAGGTCAAAGTATTAATGTATAAGTAAGCTTAATATTTAAATTTTAACAATTTAAATATTAGGCATCATTATTATTTTGAAAAATTTAAAGTATTAGATACTTATACTTAAATGGCATCAATTATCACGTTTTAATTAATTATCACCTATTATTTCAAGCCCACATAAAGTAACAATTATACAAAATATATGAAATAATAATGGACAGTGCGAGTATTAAGGTAAGAACATCTTGATCTAAGTAATAAGGGATCTAATATTTAGTAATTTAAGTATTTCCATAAAATGTCCAAAAAATTATGGATTGGATGGAGATTGGTACTAATCAGGATTGCGTTGAGTTGTGAAATGTATTACACGTGACGCTGAAGTTTGTAGCTGACAGGTTTAGTTTTACAGGCTGCGCTGGTGTAACTGATGTCGCGTTGCGATAATTGATCAAAATCAGCTTTCAATATAGCATTTAACTTTTTATATTGCAAAATTTACCTTCAGATGATAGTAGAGGCAAAATAAGAAAAACGAATTTACTGGCAACTATTTTGATAGTCAAAGTTGAGTTTCTTATATAAAAAAAACTGGAGTGGAGTCTGAACATAAAGAAATTATTTTGAAAAGTCAGATTCAAACAATGGAGAAACTGCTGGATTCTACAATTGTTTAGAAAAATAGTCAGTTTAGATGTTTTTAAAATGCATCTGAAATGCCTTATAAGTTCACTGCTGTCAAACTTTATATTGGAAATTGTTTTGCTTACACACTGCACTTTTTTAATAAGTTGCATTCAAATTGCACTTTCTAATAAAAGTATAAACTGCATTAAAATCGGGATTATTTTCATTTATGTTTATTTTGCAATTGCATCGAAACAACTTTATTATAAGAGCGTAACATAACATTAACTTCGTTTTTTAAATATAAAATCGTTATTGCATAGTGCAACGAAGAAGCACATAGGAAGTACATATATGCATCTGCACAAGGCGTTACGTCTGGTATGTCAAGGTACGAAATGTGTTCGGTGACGTAGAGGTAATTTTATAAGTCAGCTCTCATTTCTTTATTTTTTTTGTCAAAGGAAGCAAATTGCATACAAAATTTTGATGCAGGTTCTTAACTATTGCATTGTGATATCTCAACGTCAACTATTGCTAATAATTGCATTAATGAGAGAGAAAATTATGCGAATGTAAAGAAATATAGAGTCAATTTTATAAGATTCTGCCTTTATGCATTATGAATTTCTTTGGCACATCATAATAATTATAAGTAGGTACCTATTTTACCATGTACATATACTGTATGCTACCTTATTACATGGTAAAACCATAAAAAAGAAATATGAACGTAATCTTGGTGCACATGCACAATTTTTGAGATTTAATACTGTAATTTTTAAATGGAGATAGAAATTATGCCTTTTTATCTTATCAAATGCTTTTTATCTCACCTTGACAATATTATATTTATTCATTTATCAGATATATTTTAATAACCGATAGTTTAAGTAGATAGGATACTAGAAAATAGCAGCCACAAGTTCTGTAGGGGAACGACGCGGCGACGACGTCGTAGAGTGAAAGGCGATGCGCTTGACCGTCGCGGCAGCGGCAGTGCCGGCCGCCGGAGAGGACGCAAGGGCGCCGTGCGTCTTGCCGAAATTATTCGGGGCTCGCTGCACAATCGATTTTTCCCGCCCGATGCGGAAAATTCTTCGGGGCGGGGCGGGTGTAGCGCGACGGGAGGAGGGGGGTCGAGCGAGGGGGGCATAGCGCCTGGGGGGCAGGCGGAGTGCAGCGGGGCGGTGCAACGCGCGCCGCCGTCCCGGCCGTCGGGCAGACAGTAGGACGGCGACGCCACTGAGAGTCGGTGACCACGGCGCGAGGAGCGCGCTCGCCGCACAGTGACATGTAGCGCGGCCACCGCGCCGCAGCCCCGCGACTACTCCGCCGGTGGCGGCGCGCCGATGCGCCTGCCGCCCGGCTCGACGCCAACGCCGACGCCCGCGCCGCGATACCTTCACGCGATCCGCACCTAATCCTCATCAGTGTTGCTTTCACTGTTACACCTGAAGCGAGCCCTTCAGCCCGTCTGTATTGACGACAGTCGTCGGATGGAACCCGGAGTGCGCCGATTCGCATCAAGGTTAGACGAATATTTGAATGTGAGTGTTAGTGCGCCGCCCGCCGACGATCCAGCGCGCCCTAGCGCACCCCTGTACTTCAGCTGTACGCGCACACTACAGTAACACATAGGTAGGTCGAAAACACGTGAGAACCCACTCGCCACTGACTCATGTAAAATTCCTAAACATACATTCCGCAATTTTTTTCCGAAAACTTCCTAGCTTCAACTTCACAGAAAATCGAATTTGATTCTGTTAGATATTTTAAACCTGAAACACGTTATATTCTTGCATCTTTCTAGTACACGATTAAGAGTCGTTTTCCCGCCTTTGTGTATTTTGCGCAAAACTGGTTTGTTATCCTTCGTTACATTAGATTGTCTGAGATTTTGTTTTTTATACAAACATGTATCAACATATAAGTAAGCATTGGTGTTTATTTTATACGTTAATTTGATCATGAGTCAGTGTGGGCAACAACGTGACATCTCACCGGGCGACGAATGTGGTGAACATCAAATGTGTCCAGATTATATTAGTAACAATTTTTACACTTTCAATTGTTATCATTTAAATTACTAATACTGTTAAACAAACAAAACGTTTTCAATAATGACCTATGTAGAAATGATATATTTTGTGCATGGAGGTGAAATTTGGCAGTGCAAATTCAGTGCTCGTCGCATATATTGGAGTGAACACAAAGTAAACATTTAAAAGCTTTTGTCAACAGTTTCGAATTTTCGATCGCGTGATTTTGGGAGTTGAAATAATTATGGGTATGAATTTTATCAATGAAAATCCTATATCATTGGCCAGTAGCTTTGAAAAGGCGCGAGTAGAACCTTTAGTTTTAAATTTACTTAGATATTTTCAGAATAATATGTTTAAATAATCAGTGTAAGTTTTTTTAAATTAAATGCCTCGCAATAACCATTTGGGAGGAAACGTTTATTTTTCTTAAAATCTGTATTTTTGTGTATCGTTATTTTTTTTGTGTTTTAATATATACCATATACCTAGTTAAAGATATTTGTAAACTATAACACAAGTCCAGCAACAAATATAGGTAAATTATTTTCAACGACGACAACAAAGAGAAACAGAACTGTAACACAATAAATACACGTCGAATCCTAATCGCGAAGATGCGGCTTGGCCTATCGCACGCGCAGATTTTACCGACGGTGATCTATTACCTAAGTACTAGATGATACATACTAGAAACCTCACTAGTACTATAGATTTACCCAACTTGCTCTACTTTAATCATATTGTTATAAATGTTTGTAATATCATAGTTAACTTTTATGTTCTGTTAAGTAGATACTGTTAAATATTTGCAATTAAGAGTGTATTAGGTAAAGCTTACTTATGTAGACGGTATCGTATATTTCAAGATATTAATGTCACTTTCTTCTTATGTAGAAGAATAGGAACTCGTCCTAAATGGTTTGCAGATTAATTAAGGAACTTCAAGAAAAAAAAACTATATTAGCGGTTTACAAAACAAATATTAAGAACAATAGCTCTGTAGGTTCGTTACCAATAATTATGTATGCTACGGTTTTAACGCAAAGTTTTATTTATAGCGAATTAATTTCGTTTCGGGAGCTTCTAAGTTCCGCATTCCTTACTTATTAGTTACGACTAATTGTTAGTTAACTGTCGTTAGATTGCAGTTAAGGCTTACTTAAAAACTAGACTAATTGGTATAAGGCATTTGGAGATTATCAGAAGGCAGCATCCGAAATTTTGCTCATAGGTAACTATTAAAGCGTGATGCATGAAACACAAATGTTTACTTTAGTATAATTATAACTATGTAGGTAATTGTAGCTTACTCTAGATTACGTAACTTCGTTTAAAACTGTCACATTTCAAGACTTTGCCGAAACACAAGCGAACATACGTGGGTTCTTTAATCTATTCATTTACAATTAAACAATACCTATAAGATTTTATGCGTTAAGTATTTAGTTAGTTTTCAGTGGCAAGCATCATAACCTACACAAGATCCATAATTATCTTACTTATTTTGCCTATTACTTACTTATCGGCCATCAGTTGTTTTCTAAGTAGAAAGACTATTCAACTTTCCGATTCCAATGGAATGGTATTCGTTAAAATAGTCAAATTAGCTTTGTTAAATATTGTGGATATTACTTTCTCTAGATGTCTAAATATAGTTGTTAAACAAACAGTGTGTTTAAGTTAAGGCGAAGATAAACGGCTGGCTTTTCAAGTCAAGAATTTAGATGTCAATTGTCTTTGCTTAGGTACTCCCACGAAACTTAAGTATATTTTATGCATCGTTTGAAATTAATAATAGGTACTTAAAAATACCTGTAAAGTATATCAATGAAATAAAGTAAAGGCGCCAAGAAGATGACAGTTTTTATAAGTTCAATTTTACATTTAAGAAAAAAGTAAAATGTTTTATCATGTTTAATCGATTTATTGCAATACGAGAAAATTGTATAACCGTCTAACATAAACCTACTTCATCGTGTAATTAAAAACCACGATTCATCAGCTTTCTGGTAAACGTGTGTTTAATGTACCAAAACTTGGAATTACTTCCAAGTCAAAACAACACGGTATCTAATAATAAAGATAACCTTTGATTTTTTCTAGAACTGCATAACTTACTTAACATTGAACACTGGAATAGTACTTTAATCTTAATCTATTTATGTACCTACCTATATTGCAATTATTTGTCTACTATAACATACCTACTTCATAAAAACTGTTTGCATGGTTAAATACTAATAGCACTACAGTTGATTATTATATTATAATTATTAGCTTATTTTATCTGGGAATTTCAGGATTAAGAAGTTTATGGTAGTTAAAATATTAAACGTGTCTTCTATTAATTATTTTATGAAACGCCTTGATATTTTACTTAAGTTTTTCATAGACGAAAGCTCTTTGTTCTATGATTAAATGGGCTTTAATGAACGTATATAACTATCAGAACATAATTAGGTACTTAGGTTAAAGTGAAGTGTAAAGGAAAGATGTAGGTTGGCTCTGTTACTAATGCTGAGTAGATATTTTGGACGTAGATAATTAGGTATCTAAAATAGAAAACTAATGTGAACAATGAATACAAAAATGTTTACATAGTATCTACATATACATAGGTACATATTTGAATAATGTAGTTATGTTATGTGTATATCTATTAACTTAATTGAGGTAAGTAGGATATGTTAATATGAAACACACCTGAAGATTAATAGAATTCAAACAATATTTCATCTTAAAAAACACTAACATAAATATATAATAGGCACATTACTGTATCATTATAACCATAGTTACACACAATATGTTTCTAGAAACACGTGTATCGTGTAGGCCTTATCGGATTTTTTCTGTTAATATTATTTTCGTATCATAAATTATATTCGTTATTTAAAGAAATATAATAGGTAATATCGGTTTACATTTTGCGTGTATTTCACTTATAAAGGTCATATAAAATATTATATTATTATCCAGAACAAAGTAGTAAGGATTTTGGTCTCCATGTCTCACTGCGATTTGAGTTATCTATGATCCATAGTGATCCATTAGCGGTTCAAATCAAGTGTGATTTCAAATGAAACATATTAGCATCTATGATCTATCTATACTGAAGTATAATATGACTAGTTCGCATATTATCTGGGAGCTGTTAATATAATAATTACGTGCTTCGAATCTTCGTTTTTATAAAAATCAACCAATGTTACACTTTCTGTTAATGAACAGCCGTTGGGTTCGTAGCGTCTTTATTAAAGTTTACTTTATAATACCTAATATTGAAAAATAAAACAATTAAAACATGCGAAGGTTCTGTACCAATTTGTATGAGAAGATTTACGCATAACTCATAGCATTCTTTTGTTTTTGCTTCGACTTATGGGAAGGAAGTGTTATGGTCATCTATAGATTTATTTACCACAAGTAGGGACCTAAGTACATTCTTACAAAGCAATGGAACTGATATTGCTGTGCTGAATAAACTTAAAATATTTTGATAAGTCCCGCGTGTAATGAATATTTGAATGACCGTATGTTGTCCCAAAGACATTTTATTGTTTCGTGTTTGTTTTGCACTTGTAAACTGAAGCTGCGTTTATTAGGGCAAGTCATTTTTAGTGCACAGGAGACAATATCTACACGTTTTCATTGCGTAGGTAAGCGTTTAAACATCTATGTAAGTACATTGTACAACGTACATTCAGTAAATAGTAAATATTTTTATGAAGAATTTTGCGTTGAACCGATTTTTGCGTCGATCGGTCAATTTCAAACAATTCTTCTTCATATCACAGTCCATGAATCGGTCGATTACGATTCGTATGAGATAAAACGCAGCCGCTTTTCACGTAAAATTAACCATGTAATTTAAAAACTATAAAACTGACAACATGAGTCTAGTTTGTAGCATTCCTAGCATTAATTTTGATGTATGTAATTAAGCTTACTAAAAACTAGGCTTGAAGATTGGTTTAATATTCTGAGATTAAAAGGTAACTAAATATGGGAAACTCATATACCTACTTCTTATTTGATTGAAGACTCAATCGGCTCATTAGTTTGCGCAGTGCGATTTGATACATGTTCAAAGCGTGATCATTAACAATATTGACTGTAAAAGACGACTATGATTGAGGAGAAATAGTCGGTATTAATTATCTAGTGTAGGGTAAAGTAACGCAACAATATTCTAAAAAAAGGAATTATTTTAATGATCGATATTAAGTCACAATACACAAGAAAATATATTTATATAATTTATACCTCTATAACCCATAAATTTATACATCATAGGTAGAGCCGCAGGCGCAACTAGTTTAGCGCTCATAAAGCATACGAACTACAATTAAAGTTATAAGATTTCATTAAGAAATAGTTTTTATTATAAAAGCTCGTAATTTTGTATCGCTGTAATCAAATTCCGACTGTAGTAGACTCAACCATACAAAAAGAGAATAAAATACTAGAAAATTATACGTACTCAGTTACAGCTTACTAAAACAGTGTTTTAAGCCACTTGGGAGTCTTCTCCTTTAAACGCATCCACGATAAACCTAGGTAGTTTTCCTTACGTGTCAAAAATGATAAAATAAAAACGCATAAATATAGTTGATAGCAACATTAATTAAGTGCATTGTAATTACGTATTAAGATTAAACTGACCGATGTCTAAAAAAAGATAATTAATTTATTATCATTAGTCTATTTTAAGCCTCTGCTTGACAAAGGATACCTTTACAAAAGCCCTTTCAATGGCATGCACTTCCAATCTTGGTAACTCTCATTTGCTGCTACAATCTACCCTGCGAAGACTGTCGCTTTATTTAGCATGAGACGATATAAATACTAAGCCTTTTAAAAACCAAATTCCTGTTGAAATGTTAGGCCGTAGGGTGTTTTCCTTTTTCAGGAGTGTAAACACAGGATTTGCCACTTATCTTCTGACCACGAAATAGGTGACAAGCCCATTGCTATCGGGATCACAACTTGGTTCGTGACCTTTACCACTTAATTTTCTAGAAGGGAATTCAATTCATAATTCATCCCCCAAAGGAAAGAAAACTTATATGCTTCCAAAATCACCCGACCCGAAACACAAATTACAGAAACAAACTAATACTATCTTCTAAAAGTCGTTAAAGTTTGTAAGAATTAGCAATTCTCGCATTGCTAGAGAGACGGTAGCCAGATAGCCTATCATTAGTCTTGCAATTAAATCAACATTTCACGCCATGTGGTTTTAATCAATTAAATAAATTATTGTCTTGACTGCTGTTACTTTGTTGCCACCGCGCTTTTATCTCGAGAATATCATTAATTTCAAATTAATATCATTATGTGCGAAGCTATGTTGTTCCAAGGAAGGAGTATAGTATAGTTTCGTTAGTAACTACTGTCAAACGATTTTTATCAATGTAAGTCACTTACAGGCACTAACCAACAAGAGTATGTAATTTATATCTATGGTTACTCTTTAAAATTCAATCATCTTAGATATCGTAATACTAAACCTCTCTACGAGCACTGCTTGAAATTTGTGTGACTAACAGCGCCTGCATTTTGCTTAGCTGTAGAGTTGGTCTCCAATGTTGAATAAATATTGATCCTCCCTTTTGAGAAATTTGGTGATAATGTAGGGTCCATAGTAATAAAAGGTCAAACAGATCATGAATAGGTTTCTAAAAATCAATTCGATAAAATACATACAACAACTTAGAGTAAGAGCGAGAGCAAAAGCATTTTAATATCACCTCATAAAGCATTTTTGAAAGATAATATTTTAGCTCTATTTGCAATAGGTGCAGGGTTATGTGCATTATATGAATTGTATCCTCCTTATAATACAATCCTTCATTTCTTAATGAGCCAAGCATAATACTTGTAATAGTAGAAATATATAATAAAGAATCTCAAGTTGACATCTAGTAGGTCCGTATAAATAATAGTATATTAGATAGTCGACTCTATTCTAATATTTCAATATAAACCGTAAACAAAAAATAGAGACAAATAAAACAAAATTGTATCTACATAATAAGTTAAATGTGCTATATGTAGATATAAATATTGAAAATTCTTATGTAGGGTGTATAGAAATATTTTAAATAATAATTTATTAACTAAAATATGTCTATATAAGTATTTATATAATTATTAACATAATATTATAATCATCAGAGTGCTTGCAGTTACAAATATAGTATTCACCACGAAATAAACTCCCAAGATAATTTAATTCCAAATATTTTCCTACAATGATAAACTGTACCTTTATAGAATGGGTTTTTACATGTCACATCCAAATTTTCCTGAATGCACTTCATAGTTTAAAGTACTAAGTAGAAAGATATTTATTGTGTATTTTCAGTATATAAAATTACATCATAGCTCTGTGTCGTGGGACAGGAAAGGTGCGAACGAAAACAAACATGTGATGAAGAGCTCGTCCGCTAATAGAAACACCTTATAATATACACAAGTGCATCCTATTATATCTGTAAATACCTATAACAATGTACTAGGGCTGTAACTACGTACTACCTACTTGTCACTTATTTTGCAGGAGCACAGGCGATTATGAATGATTAGGTAAGTCACGATCTACGTTTTTAGTAAAAACAATAATGAAGGATGCGATATGTCATTAAACTTTAAGCACGATTATGATTGGTGTTTTTAATAAAAATGTTAACACAATTTAATTTATTACATGATATTTAAAATCACATTAAAATAATAAATTATATTTCATTCTCCTTAACCAAATTACATACGATAGCGTTATTTAAAAAGAGCGGGCGGCGGCTGCGCGAGCGTTGCTTACTGTCTGACATCGGCGCCGCCGCCGCTCGGTATAATGCCTAGCAATTAACATTGACGCGAAATTCATCCGTGTTATATTTCGGGCATGGCAACTATATCTGCAAGCGAAAAAGTTACCCGCCGTCGCCGACGCACTCACACAAGCAAACACTAACACATGTGCATTCTGCGCACAATAGGCCTAGGTATAATTATATCATTTATACCAGTCTACACACATACATACATCGTCGTTCATGCACATGTGTGCGTCTGGCCTCAGACATTACCCTTGAACGCATGCGAAACGCTAGATAATTCCTCACCGAATTGGTGCATTGATAAAAAATGATAACCTGAATAAACCGTTGGCAGGTTTCAGCGATGACATACCTACTTAGCGAATTTTTCGATTTTTATAGTTATAGAGTTATAAAAACGATAATGTAACGTACAAGAATCACGTCGAGAACTAGACACAGAAATGCATGTACCAATTGTGGTTTAGACTGAAAGTATTGTCAATTCAAGAAAAGGAACTTCGTATCGCTGATATATCGAGATTTGTTAATATTTTTTAACATCTTCGCATTTAATGTCTTTTAATTAATTTAGATCTTAGCTTGTTTTATCTATATTAATTATACTTTTATTTATTTTTAACAGCATATTTTTTTAGTATAGCCACTTGTTCCTACAAGTGTATAATGATAAAAAAATAAAAAAAATATTGTAATTTGGTAGATATTTAGTTCAGAAAGCGAGTACATTATTGAATATTTCTTTTACTAAACTTATTTATGTCATAATACTTACAACTCTTCAATGTCGTAGAGATTTATATTGGATCTAAAGTTTAGACAAACTAAAAATTGATTGCGCGTTTCCATGTTGTATGATTGCTACGTCCGACTCTCCGACACAATTGCTTTAGCCGTAAGATAAACTCGCACTGAACCGTCTTTATCAAAAGTTCCGGGTTGGTACCAGTTTTAGGTAAATCTTGTAGGCAATTATTGTTAATTTATTGATAGCACCTAATGTTCTGGGAATTATATATATATTTCGATTCAATTAATAATGTTCTACGTCTCTATATCCTCCTATCGATTGACCTTGTCAGTTAGGGGAAATACATTTCAAGACCTACGTTATTAGAAGATAGACACTCTTTATTAAATTTGTTTCAACACACAAATTATTTGTTTGTAAAAGTAGGTAGTTACTAAGTAATTTTTTTTATGACTATCTAGCTGAAATTGGTATATAGCTGCTTTAGAAGATTGACTTGTTATAATGAAACAATCAGCTTTTTCGTTGCTTTTTCTATAGTAATACAAACCAAAATCTATTTACTTTACACATTGCCTGTGGATCAGCAGGCATTCTGTACAATCCTTAGGAATTGTATACATTATTACGGTAACGAATGAAATGGGCATAGTATTCATAGATAACATTCAATTTAATACTGCCTAGACGTCTTAGGTATTTTATGCATTGCCTAGGTATTGCATAGAATACCTGAATACTAAGCATTGCCTGTAACATATTCATAATTTTCATTATTGTTTTAAAATACATTTCCGACTTTAATATGTAACTGTTTCAATTTGAGATATAGAAAATAATCAAAGGCAGGTTTTTTTTAATTCTTGTTAACAAAAGGCAACAAGATAATTCTATACGATTATCAATAGAATTTTATACATACCTACAGATACGCATAAGCAACATATTGCCTGCAGTCATACATTGTACGTAAATATATTACTGAAAAAAATAAGGCGCACTTGCTTTTGTCAAGGACAACTTTACATTGAAACACACTGTCCATAGTTTTAAAAAGAGAAAATTCAATGCCGCTGTAAAATTGGGTTTCAACTACCATGCATAACGAATAAGATTTTAAGTGTTCTTTGTTGCAAAAGTAGAAAAGAATGACTTCATTAGGTAAAGAAATACACAATGTATCTGTGTGCAACGGCCTTGTTAGAAGTAGGTCCAATTGAAAAAAAAAGTACTTAACATATTAGCTGTATACACTAACTAAATTTTATGAAAATCTTGTGTTGTGGTAATATACATGTTTTATTAAGTAACAGACACTTAAGTAATTCGTAATTTGCTATTTACAAAAACTGTGTCGTCTTCCAATGCTGAACATGCAAAGAATAACAAAAGACTGTCGTAAAGAACTTTCAATAAAACACAATACGTTTTAACTCGTAGTGAATTTCAGTCACAAATTAGTATGGGGTGCTAGTAGAGTGTTTTGACGAGCGATGATGCTGAAGTCCCTCTATGACCAGTTACTGGTATGTTATGGCTGCTAACCTTGTTGACTGGCCGACGTCTACACCACGTTATGACTAGTTTTAATATAACTTTTAGCTCATGCTGATACGAAAATGAACAAAGTATTAGTTAATTATTTATTGTGTTATATACCTGTTAAACAAATAACTGAAACAGATGAATAACTAATCTTCGCTCTACCTTTATTATCCCCATAAAAACTCGGCCAAAAAAGATACGATGCATAACAGCGTACATAACTATTCGTACCTTATACTATATTTAGAAAATTCTATGCAGTTAGCACCTTAACTATTCAGACACGTAACGCACTGTCTGGAAAAAGCAGTGATAATAAGAAACATAAGCTCATACAAAACAACGCTATTCCAACGGTCTAATGACATCGTTGGCTTTGAAGTTCTGTTTACCCGAGCCTGTACATTCTGAGAACTTGCATTAGACCTACACATTTATCAAACATTATGCGTTAACAAGCACAGATCTTCGAGCATATTAATTAATAAATGTGTATCTATAATCACTCCTATATTCCCACAAGGGACACTGGTTGGTTAGTGCACTTTGTTATATAATCTTTATTTATATTTAAGAGGTGTAGGGATTAATACCTTAAAAGTATATTTGACGACTGTCGCCTAATGAGTGCTTACTGTCATAGCTTTAGCTGTTATACCTGAATAATCATTCTTTCATATTATAGCCATAGTAAGCCAGTCCGAAAGTTAGACTCACCTTGAATCGGAAAATCAGTATTCACTTGTTAATATTAATAACTATTGTATTTATGACTAATTGGATATCAAAGTACTCACGTGCACCGAATTCTTACCCAAAAAACTGTGCGACATTTGCATAGACTTATTTAAGTGTTTCACAAGACAAGATTTTTTTTATTGTTGTGTTGTAGGATAAGATCACGGAAGTCGAAGTTTAGTTGCATAGATACCTAAATGTGCATCATAATGGCATACCATGCATTCGCAGTGACTTTTACCTACAAACCTACCTCAACATGTTCCCATTTGACTTTGAAAAGCTTATTTGAATTTACGCAACGTTAGTTACCTCGACACTTAGAAATGCGCTTCGGTATTTTATGAACTGGCTGTAATGTCAAAAGCAGCGAACCGATGATCTTGTAATCTTGTGTGAGATTCGTTAATAAAAATGTACAAAAACAACAATTCTCTGCTTCCTGATCACTGCAACAACAAAACCTACAAGACAACTAGGTACTGTAATAAAGCAGTTACCTAAATGAAAATAATCCATCGATTTTCTTTGGACACGCAATTTAGAACCAATCTACCTTTAAGGTTGCTTAATAATATACCCGTAAATTCAGATGTTAAAAGCTTTTTTTTATAGAGTCGATTTTAATAGCTTTTCAGAGTGGACAATTTAATTTTTTAAACTTCGCCCCACTCTAGGAATTTCTTCTGTATCGTGGGTACGTTTCATAAACATGAAATATCACATACACAAACACCCATACTCGGGACAATCAAATGTGGATCGCACAAATTTTTGCCCCGTGCGGGAGTCGAACCCGCAACCCTTAACGCAGCAGTCTAATCGCTTAGCCACTGCGCCAATCAGGTCGTCAAATTACTGGTTATACATTTTTATATTTGATTTTCAGTAGATAATGATAAGCTATTTGGGTACATAGCAATAACAGGATTTTATTGCATAGTTTCAAGCAAATACAAAAATTAGTATAAGGTACATTAGTTACCAAAATTCAAAGAAGTTGGGCACATGTTTCGGTTACACATATACTCCCATCGTTCCTGTGAATACTCTGTAGAATGATAAGGTCATCGATAATATAATTTCCAAAGTCAGCTTATCGATCCCTTATCGAATAAATCAAAAAGTCGACGACGACGGCGTAACTGCATTGCAAAAAGATTGCGTAAGTATCTATGTCAAAGCTGTTAACGATTTCAGAAGAGTTACATGAATTGTCTTTGGTGTTTTTACAGTAAACGTTCATTTTGTGTAGCTCCCGTTGATGTCTATTGAAAGGGTTGTCCCTTGTACTAAATACAATTTGCGCGATAAAGTGATAATCGCAAGCGGACGCTTCGCGTTCGCGCTTCAAGATTTTTATTTTGTCATTGATTTATTTGAAGAATATTACAATAATTTAATAATAATAGTTGAATAATATTTTCTTTTAATTTCTAATTTAGAAATTGTTACTTAAATATTATAATATAGGTAGTAATAATTAGTTAAAAATAATTGTATATTTAATAATGCAACTACAAGTAAGTTTGGGACCTCACATTTACAGTAGGTAAGTGATTTACTTACTAGTAATGCTTATTGTAAAATAAAACATTAATTTAGATTAACGGTTGAATTTAAGCGACGCCAAACGCTGAAGCAAGTCTCATCTTAGCTCAAAACAAGAATATTTTTTATTAGACTAGAGAAACCAGGTACAGACATGGCGAACATAAAAAAATGTCAAGGTTAGCTGGCCGACATTAAGTTTACCGCAACTTTACAAAAAGCCTACTACGTAAGTAGATCTCTAGTCTTTTACACGTCTAACGTTGGTACCTACTCCTTATACATAGTTGTAATAAATATAAAGTTGTTGTTGTAATTACATGACATATGACAACAAAAAATGTAAAAAGGCTTTAAAAGATGCAAACTTTTAATATTTTAGCATATTGCTCGTGCTAGGCTTAAGTTCATATAAAAAAAGAAAGAAACAAATTAAAAAAATAATGAAGAATGGATGCTTAACTAATTATAGTTTTCTTTACTACCAGCGCTTATGATTTTATATGGTCTACGAATTTATTTCACAAAACTCTAAACAAGTTATATTAAATTAGTAACTTAATGTTTTTGAATAAAAGGTAATGAAGTAAGTATGTACCTATTGACATTTTTATTTCTTTAAAGACTACAAATAAAAAAATCAGAAAGGCCTACAAATCCAAGTATTTTTATTACTAGATAATTAATTGGATGGTAATAAAATAATCGTTTTATAATTATAAACAATTGTTCGACTTAGCTGTGAGACCATTTAATGGTTTTTCCGAAGACATCGTAGTCCGGAATATCCGGATTGCCGCAAAGTAAACGTAACTCTCTTATACTAGTGCGTAAATGAAGATTATTTAGTGGCACATGACTTTTTGTTAATAGCCTCAATTGTTAAACATAGGTATGTGTGTATAATAAGCTTGTAGGTAGTGTCCTACTGCAATATAAAAAGGCCTTCCTTCTATATTTTTCCAGTCTATTGCAGTTTTGGACTAATCATTTATACAGAAGTTTAACATAACGGGCTTTTTCCTACTGGTCGGTACGTTACCTGTATCTGGTCAAAAACTACTGCTACAGTACCTACATATTATTTTTACAGAGATTCCGCCTACGAACTATTAATGTTATAAAAATACTCTTTAAGAACATTCGATCATAATGATAATTCCTAATAATTTTTAATTAAACTTGTTTTGTTTCCTTTAACGCGACAGGTGGCAAGCCTCCACTCACACCGCGGCTATTTTTTTTTTAATTAAAAACGTCGCCCAACACTAGGAATTTCTTCTGTATCGTGGGTGCGTTTCACAAACATGAAATATCACATACACGAACACCCAGACTCGGGACAAACATCTGTGGATCACACAAATTTTTGTCCCGAGCGGGAATCGAACCCACAACCCCTAGCGCAGCAGTCCAATCGCTTAGCCACTGCGCCAATCAGGGCTCAAGGCAGGGATTTTACTATCAAAGAACTTTAAATATCCTGCCCACCATAAACTTTGTAAAACCAAAAAAGTTTTAAGGTTACGTATTGGTAATTGCAAGGACCTGTTTTCAGTTTTACTGAAATCTGCACTTAAACTGTAAACCACGCTTACAATCTAAACTTTTCTTAAGTACAAGTAGCTCAGTACAGAAACTCTTAAAATTTCAAGTACCTAGTTAATTTGGCAAATATTTAGAACATTTTAGTTCATTTATATCAAGCAATAATACAGATTTGTAAATAGTAGGAAAAGCATTGATTATTATGTATTTGAAAGGTTTTTTTTATTTTCTTACTGAAAGTAAGTGCTGTCGAATGAAACTTAGAAAGAACGTAGGTATTATACCATTTCGCCACATCGGTATTTACTGGACTTAGGACCAACGAACTTGTTCTTAAAGCCGGATAAATAATTAACAGTTCGTCAAGAATTTAATTCTGTTCCACTAAAAAAATGATTAAAGTTGTCGAGCCTCCGTATTATATAGTAGTTAGGTACAGGCACACGCACGTTGTTTATAGTGCCACAAAAAGTCTACGTTTATTATGTACTATAAATGTAATTAATAAATTGTACTCAGTTATTTATGGTAACCTTTGAATAAAACTATTAATTTTTCTCTACCGCTAGTAGACGCAGAAGTTTATATTCAACAATTGAAAGCGTCGAACTATCACGTTCTGCATCGATGAACTTTTATTTGCAATTACTATTATGGTTTTCTCGTTTTCCATAGTATTATAACCTTATGTTCAAAACGCAGTATGTAAACTAACGTTATTAAAAGTCATATCATTAATCATGAAAATCTAGTGAAATAGGCTCTAAAAGATATTCCTCTTGATACATCGATAAATTAAAAATGCACACATCGATGCTCCTGTTGCTAATTGCTCGACACTAAATCGTCCTTAACGTTCTGGTTACAACTACGCACTGCGTTTAATTGCAGCAAACTTTGCCGTATAATTACTGGCAAACTAATAAAACGGCGAAGCTTTGTGCTTCCCCTTCTAATTCAAACAAGTTCAATAGTCAACCTCATGGGACTATCTATATATCTAATAAAAAACCCATAACTGTTAGTTCCACGAGCGCCTATTCGCATCACTATAACAAAGCCATTACGGGGCGCTGTGAGTGTGTGTGTGAGTCACGAGTCCGTATTTTTCTTGTCTTAGACGCACACACGGAGAGCAGTGGAGCATCTGTAGTTACATAATTCTGCATGCAGAAACGCCATGTATTGCGAACGCGACGTCGACGATTTAAAAACGTGTTGATGCTGATGTTAAGCTAAATCTTGAAATAGGGTCACGAGCTTGTTATCTTTTTTTTATCGTATGCTGTTCATTCTGCGTTGCGTTATCGTAGCGATTTTACTGGTTATTTTTTATCCGTTTTAATTATTTTTATATTCATATGAGTGCAATGTGATTATAGTTACTAGTGATTATTATGATTTCATCTACTATTTGAATAAAGGGGACACATACTTAACTTAAGTACCTAGGTAATAGGAAAGTCACAGCCGCCTAAATCAAATGAAGATGTAGAGTAGGAACATAGAAAAGACGTAATTTATGCAAAAGGTATAAAAACGTAACCTAAAAAACTTCTTTATCTTAGTTATTTTAACAGTTAGTTACCTATCTCTGTGATATTTAGAAGAATATAAAAAAGCAGTATATGCTGCTAATGAAGAGCTAAGGTTTACGTAGAGCTATAACATATATTTAGAAACATTTGACGGCTGAGATCATGTACTACAAAGTACATTTTTTCAGAAAATACAGCCATTCTGTGGCGGTCAGGTAATTTTTTTTCAACCGTTTATTTATTATATTTAAATGAGAAGCCTTTTTAGAAGTTTATTCAAATCGTATTAGTATTATGGTGTCCTCATTCTTGCGTAAAATTTATATTTTCCTATACCTATAGGTAGCAAATTATAAAATTATCTATAATCTGGCCAAATAAGGTATAAATTCATTTAAAGCTCCGTATAGATCCAGTGATTACATAAAAATCCTTTTATTGGTTTTCGTATTTCTGGCTCGACGACCTCGACTGTGCGAACTCGGTTTTTTGTGGCACTCATATTTTGGGAATCCCAGACTCTGTGCTGTTGTTGATCTATAATTTTAAAATAATAACTTAG
This sequence comes from Abrostola tripartita, assembly GCA_905340225.1. Classification (NCBI taxonomy): domain Eukaryota; kingdom Metazoa; phylum Arthropoda; class Insecta; order Lepidoptera; family Noctuidae; genus Abrostola; species Abrostola tripartita. The sequence goes on from HG996494.1 coordinate 9,133,250, forward strand.
TATCAACTATGAATCTTTGTTTAGTTCTGTTTAGTTCAAACGTGAAATGGACAAAACGGCATTTTGAAAAAAAAATACGTAAAGTAACGCTTTTTTTACATACTTTTACTCTTTTTTCACATTTTTATTAGAAGTGTGCTGGTTTAGGTCAAAAGACTCTGACCCTCTCCTCTCCTCAGAAGAATGAATAACATATATAAAAATTTTAAAAGCATTTTATATAATAACCATATTATTATATGTTTATATTATAAAAGGCTTATATAAGATGTATTTAATCTATGCACACATTTCAAATTTACCAGACTAAAACTGCTAACATTCAGTCGCAGTCTCGGCTGGCTAGACAGGTTTTACGCGCCAGAACATAAACAAAAAAACCTAGCCGAAATATTGTGGGTATATATTTAGACGGTTTGCTAGATATTCTTCCTCGTACGACCGATCTAGGTGCATTCATTGATTGACCGGATTCACTGTTTGCTAAATTCGTTTGTCGCGCAATAGCCTTTTCTTGAAAATGATCCTACCTCTAAGTAAAACACTTTTATTAATTTTACAGTACAAGTATAAAATCACAGAAATAGATATCTCCAAACCAACTCATCTTCTTCGTCTTACACTATCCATAATAGATACGAGTTTTTATTTGATCTATTGATAGGTAAACGTGAAAATATATTCGTGTCTGAAAAAATATTCCAAACAGCATACAATTTGTCTGTGCATACCTACCTAATTTACTTCATCATTTGAAGCTATATCTTATTTAAATGCATAATATTTTAATTATAAAACACATTAATAACTTTTTGTGTACATTTTGATTAACGCACATAAATGTAGTGCATAAATATTTGAATCTGTCTGGCGCGCACCGATGGTGATATGAACTTTTTTATAATCACTAATCTGTCTGCAACAAGAAATTTACTTTTCAAGAATGCAGACATTCGATGAACTTTCACAGACTGGACTTAAATTTTAATTAATACACTTATCGAGTTTTAGACAACTTTATATTATATTAGCTGCTGTTCTTATAGATGCAGTTGGGAAATATCGTAATTTGTTTCGTGAAGAGGTAGTGCAATAATCTTGAAAGACAAAAGTTTGTTTGGTTATGGTAGAATATTAATAACCCGTTCGTTTTTATAAGCTTATTTGGATTCAGAGAGATTAAAGTCTGCCTGAATAATAGCTTCTCATAGAGGAACGAAAGTTAACTTTTTATTAAACCATTACGAATGTTAATTTCTTCTTTTAAATGTGTTACAATTATGGCCTCCGTTGCAAGTGGAATACATCACGTCCAGTAGATTTCCTAAGTGAACATCATTGAGATGTTTAAGTTATAGTACAAACGCTCACCTCGTCGTTTAGCCCACAGGATGATAATGAGGTTCTTGTACATAAGATGTCATTCAATGGCCTCCCACATCTGCGCAAGTTATTTTGATTTAAACGGTTCCGTACTTTCTAAATAAAGCCGTTAATTTCGACAAAGTCTATTTTCCAGATTAGACACATCTCTGTTTTTTTATGAAGACAGGAAACAAGGTAGGTACTTAGTCGAAATATAGGATGTGTTTTATTTACCAACTTCATAAATCAAATCAAATCAAATCATTTATTCGTTTGCGAACATGGGTACAGAGAAGTTCTTATATATTAATAGTGCACATTAGCCATATTCTACCACAAAAGGCATGCAAACTTAACAATATACAGAATGACTACAACTAACGCATTACGCTTAAGGTTGTATTATCCCCATATTACGTAAAGTTATGATGCGTTAGATCTACTAGGGAAATCAACATCTTCAATCTTCATTGCTCTTGCTCAAGGTTGCAAGTCTACTAATTAACATTTGATCCATTAATCTAGTACGTTGCAATTAACAAACAATTTAGATGAGCTTAAAACTTTTTGTGCTTAGCTGCTAAGCAACGTCATAGAAAAAAGGTTTTTTATAAGCCTGTCCTTTTCTTTTAAATGCCTAATACAGTGTTAGATTGCAGCTTTCGTCACGATCATCATCATCATCAGCCGGAAGACGTCCACTGCTGGACAAAGGCCTCCCCCTTAGAACGCCAACTTGCCGTTTGCATCCACCGGTTCGTCACCAGATAATATCGAACGCTTGTAATAGTAGTAATCAAGGAACACTATGGAAAATGTTATTGTTGTGTCGCTCTGTTTATATTATTTTATTGATCAAAAATTTTTATATAAAGGTAATGGATATTGGCGGTATTTAATCACACTTCACAGTAATATTATAAAGGCGAAAGTTTGTAAGTGTGTTCGTATGTTTGTTACCTCTTCACGGCTGGACCGATTTTGATAAAATTTGGTATGGAGGCAGCTGACATCCTGGAATAGGCTTTTTATCCTGAAAAAATGTAGCGGGTAACACCGCGGGGCGCAGCTAGTATTTTATAATTGTTTGTGTAAGACATATTCTTGATGAATAACGTTTCTTCTTCCGCATTTCCTGTCCTGGTTTCAGCCTGTCCAAATATATATCATCCGATATCCGTAATATATTGTGATTCATCAAAGTGTTACCAGAATATCGATATACGGTGCATAAATCGGACATTTCGCAATGTCACGCCCAGGCTTGTGACATGTTTTCCACAATAATACTGGATTTATTGCTACGCCGGACGACGATAGGCGGCGTTCCGTGCAAAAATCTTGCGTAGGCGCAACATATGCTCCGCCCGCGCTATTTGTATTCCCCATCACTGAACAAGTACGCATAGTAATATCTTGTTTTGATGTCAATTGTATGCCTCGGATTGATGTACTCAAATATAAACAATGTCTAGTTCGAGAGTATCAGTTGCTGACACATGCAATCACTTAACACCGCATTTGAGTTAGCGGATTGAAAGTGATTCATTCAAGAAAACACAGTTTACAGTTGTGCCATTGGTCCCAGCACAGAGCCTTGGAGATCATGCAAGCACGAAAAGCAAAAGACGATGAGGTGATCATTTCAGAAACAAATGCATATAATGTACAGTAACTATATAAATTGATTTGCTCTCTTATTCATAAACGAGGATCATACCGGCTATATTAAAATAAACCCCGTATTAAGTCTATTGACGTTTCTATTCATTGATATGCAAACGACAGTGACAGGCTGTCTAATACCCTAACCAACATATTAATAGATAGGTACTGAGTGAGCTTTAACTGGGTACCTAAGTTTAACTTTTAGTTCAATTAAAGCTGTTATTTTGACAGAAATATTATTATCTATCTACATTTAGTTAATTTATTAATTATATAGTAATGTTAACAAGAAAAATCAATGATTTCTCCATTTTTATTTACTACTAGATGTGCCCGCGACTCCGTTCGCGTGGAAATTCGGAAACAGCAAAAGTATTTTTAAATTGTTTTTAATATATTAGCTAAGTTTGAGCGAATTCGATTTAGTAGTTTTTACGCCATGCCGTACTATTTTATTACATGTATAGCTGTTGCCCGCGACTTCGTCCGCGTGTATTTCGGATAAAACACCAGTAGTAAATTGAACTTTTAACAGAAAAAATACCTACCAGGCAGGCTGTTTTAAGTAGGTTAAAAATCTTTAAACCACTTTTTTAACTAAGAATACTTTCCGGTATTTAAAAAAAACCGCAAAAATTGAACGGTAATTACGGAAGTTGCAGAAAGTCTATTGAAAATAATATATAACTGAAGAAGAGAACATAAATAAATCCGTTTTGTGCGTTTCTGAGTTCCTGTACATTGAAACTACTGTAGAAAAAAAAATGCCAAGGATAAAAGACAACCGTGACGACCTGATTGGCGCAGTGGCTAAGCGATTGGTTGTGGGTTCGATTCCCGCAAAAAAAGTGTGATCCGTAGATGTTTGTCCCGAGTCTGGGTGTTTGTGTAAGTGAAATTTCAAGTTTGTGAAACGCACCCACGATACAGGAGAAATTCCTAGTGTGGGGCGACGTTTTAGAAACCTATACAATACCTACAACCCATTTCTATTATTTTGGATATTTTGTCTGTTTGTTGGTTTATTCGTAATTAAGTTAAAATAGGGAATCATTGCAGTTGACTCTTATAAAAAATATTGTTATAAAACATACGACAACGACACGCTTGTATTCCGCGAAGGCGTAGGCAGAGGTGCACATATTGTACCTACTCCCACGTGACCTAAGAGTAAGCGTCGTACGATTGTGTGTGCGTGTAAGAAGCAGCTAAGTATTCGTAAGATTAAAGGCTACTTTAAGACCATCATTTTTGTAATACATACTTTTGGTGTATGATCGACGTATGCGAGGATAAGAGCTCGAAAGCGCATTTTCATCCGACTTGCTTCAAATTTATCGTTACTGCTCAGCTCCTATGTGTTTTAGCGTTATGTTATATAGCCTATAACCTGCCCAGGCGTATGGACTACAATCGTACCAAGTTTGGTTAAAATCCCTTCAGTAGTTTTTGACCCATGCGTGCACATACAGACAGACAGACAGACAGACAGACAGACCGACAGACAGACAGACCGACAAAAAATTTACTAATTGCATTTTTGGCATCAGTATCGATCACCAGTTATCCTCCAATAATAATTTTGAATATATATTCAATGTACAGAATTGACCTCTCTACAGTTTTATTATAAGTATAGATTTGGTCGGATGGACTAAAACCATAAATGTTCTCCTGACCGAATTTCGGTCACGGCGGCCTATCTCATCTGAGACTAGCCAACTACGCAGGAGATATTATAGTACACAAGTATACGCGTAAACACAGGTGCACACCCTATTCCCTCACTCTCATAGTCCGATGAGACGGTAGACCGACACGACCGAAGTGTGATCAGGCGCAGGACCAACGGTTTAACGTGACTTCCGAAGCACGGAGGGGTTTCGCTCGACATGTAAAAACGGTCACCCATCACAAGACTGACCGCGGCGAGCATGGCTTAACCGACTGATCTGTGGGGTTAAGCCGTGCTCGCCGCGTGGTCACGTAGCTACGAACCCCTCAAACTAAAACCATTACACTTATAATGAGCGGCGAAATGTAAGTTACTACCCCGTTAGGGATAATAAACGTAATTGTAAGTATATATCCAAAGTAAACCAATGCAAACATATTCTTAATCAATTTGCACATTCAAGTTACTTTCATGGAAACTAAGCACCTTCGGTAGAGACACGATTGCCGCTGTATCGCCGGCAACAAAAGTGACTCACTACTTTCCGCTATATTACTGGACATTCGTTCGATATTATAAGACTTTTATTGGCAACTGTACGTACTAGCTTAAGAGTTGGATATTATTCGCTTATAAAATGGACTTATGCAACGGCTATGATATTATTTCATAAATTTCATTCTATAACTTTGTAAGTATAGGTAAGCTCACAGTGTGTCATCTTGTATTTAGGTTCTTAATTTTCTTTTTCAATCAATATATCCTAATATAAAATCTTATAACATTTTATTAAGTATACAAGCTCATGCCGCGGCATGTCGATTGAAATATGTATAATGATAACAATGTCATTCAAATATCAGTAGGTAATAATTATCCTACCATCCTTTAATATAGTCATTTTATTACCATCAATTTTATTTTCTTTACCTTCTAATAGACTTATTCGCAACTATGTGTAACAATATTGCAATTTCTGTTTTTATTCCAGAGACAGCTAACAATTTTACGATAGAAATGCGAAATTAATAGCGATTGGCAATCCCCAGACCAAAGAGGCGGTAATCATTAATAATTTGAACTTTACGATCAATGATCCGGCTAAAATTTCGTGAAAGTTCGCAGTCAGTTGAAATTTAGGATCATGATTGTCGTATAGTTGAATATGAAGTACGAAGCAGCGGAAATGCATTTCTAAAACCTGCCCAAATATTTTCTAATAAATGTACCAAATATTATTAATTAATTGATACCTACTTATTATAATGTCAGAAAACTTTCATTTTACACTTACACAAAATTATTTTTATACTTACACAAAATTATTTTTACACCAACTTATCGATGAGGAAAATTTCTTTTCCATCAAGAATGCGCCTACGCAGTTCGTAACTTCGTAAGTTCGTACCTATGGCTTCGTATTTTAAAATTTGTATATCGTTTTAATATGGTATATGAACAGAGTAGCGTTTAGGTATTATAGATTTAGGCGAGACCGGATGTTTAGTGCGTCGTCGCGGTCAGGCGAAGACGCGCGCCGCTTATAGTTATCGCCGCGCTGTCGGCGTGCAGCGGGCGTATGCGTTATTTCGCATGGCCTTGATCCCCACGCAGCGTCCGCCGATCCGCGCGTGTTATGTAAGGCCACTGCCACACGTTGCAGTTTCAGGACATCGTGACGTCACTCTATTGATTAGAGCAGAACAAAAATAGGAAATGTTTTATGGAATTATTATGAATAACGAACATAAACGTTACCTGTTTTATTATTGTATATATAATATTCATATAAATAAAATAATAAACTGTGGTGTATTATTGAAACAGTTGTTTAATAGTTCTTAAAGATTATTATTATTATAAATTTGGTCAAAATAGTTAAATCATTATTATATCTTCAAGTGAGAGTAAGTAGGTTGAGTAGGTAATTTTTAAGTGGGTAAATATAGTTAGTAACTTAGCAAATAGGTACTACATGATGTATTAATTCAGTAAAGACGCTCTCTGGGGTTCAAATAAATCTTTGATGATTTTTTTAAGGATTACTTGTAGTAGGTATGTTTTTATAAATCTAGGAAAAATAAGTTATAGGAAATACCATTTATGAATATTAGGTAGGTACTATACAATCCAGTGCATTCAAATCATGTGATCTAAGCAAGAGGTAAATACTTATCGTATTGGAAGCCTGTTTACTTATATTTCTTATTTTATACCGACATAATTTTGGTAATAATTATGTACCTCATTTAATACTACGTAGTTACGTAGTAGAGCAGAATTGTTATATATCTACATTTTTTTAAGAATAAAGGTAAGTATGTAAAGAAATACTCTTATAATACCTACATCTGAAATAAGTGTTTGCATAAGATAATATCCATAATATATAGCCAATGATTTCATTATTTACTGGGGGTTCCCTCGAATGTTTTCAGTCTGTTATTAGGAATGAGAGTGCAGAATGTAGGGTTTGTAATCTTTAGATATGTCTGAAAATGTTAGCTTAGGGTCTCAGTTTACCTCGAAGGAAAAAAACTATGTGAAAGAATAATTAGAATTAAAAAAATATTAATTTATTAACGTTCATACCTATATCGGTCTCTACGATAGTGAGGAACTGATGACAAATAACGCAGTAACATAGAAACACAAGACGCATAAAGTGACATATAAGTGTGAAATACAACTAATGTACCATTAAATTAGCATAGGACAGCTCAAGCAAACTGCATCGTTAACCCAAGGGTACACTGGAAACTAGCAAAAACTTCGTTAGAACTAATATTATCTTTATAGAGATGACTCGGTGACGCGTTCTCGGTTCTAAAGCTCAATAATGCAGTGTGTATACGGGTATCATAAAAACACATTAAATACTAAATTTGCGTATTTTTAAACCTGCAGTTAGGTATTATTCATAAGTATCCTGTCCGCATATTCATTTATCACTACCAAGGCCATGTACTAAGCAATGAGCCTATTGAGAACCAAGCTACTTAGCTAAATTAAGCTACATATGGAATACATATTTTTATTTCAAATATTAAGAACAAAGAAACAGGAATATACATAGGAAATAATTATGTAGGCATTAACGATATAACTAATTAATTATTATATTACGTGTGAAAACTCTAAATACTAATTGATGACTTTATGATATTTTACGCAAATATTAAGCAATCTTTTTATTTTCGTTAAATTTAATGTATTTTTACGAAACAATATTCTGGGGAGGGAAAAAAATACGAACAAATAGGTAATTGGAGAGATAGAGTCGTGTCTTTTAAACGTAGATTTTAATCAAGTACTAATTTTAATAATTTCGATTATTAACTAATTATCTATATATATATATATCTATAACCTATACATGTGCCGGAATTCATTTTGTCTTAGATCGATATGTAATCGACCTGTAATGTAACGGTATTATTCAGCTAGTTTATATATTAAGCCAACCAGTCATTACGTACAATTTCTTTGTTTGGACTTGGCAAATTAAACTGGCCTACATGCAATCATAATATATTTTTTATTGTTTTACTTGAGAGGTTAACATGTAATACGGTTAATAAGGACAACAGTATGTATTGTCTAATTATTGAAATACTTTACTAGGTATTTCAATAATAAGACAGTACATTCTGTTGTACATGTTTTTGTTAGATTGTCGGACATGTTTGCTAAAACAAGGTTACTACCTTAGATAGGGATAGCGTCAGACAAAATATACTTATTTTGCAGATAGGAATTTTAAATTAATACCAATGAGAAGATGTATTAACATTACACTCTCTCTCATCCCTAGAAAAGCAAGTTGAAAGAGACGATGAACCATGTAGACCCGATGAATGGCAATAGACTCACAAATAGATATGGAAACCACATTGATTTTATAATGTGCAAAAAATAGGTGTATAGACTTGTGATATACCAAGTAGTTCCGTGTGGTATCCGGCCTAGAATTGACCACCCCCTTTCGTCCCGTGGGTGTCGTAAGACGCGACTAAAGGAAAATCCAAAAGATGGGCAGCAGCATCTTCTGTAGCTTGCCCACCAATACTGCTATCCCCAAGCCGCTTGCCTAGCGTGGGGATTATGGTAAACCCCCCCCTTCAAGGGCAGGGCTTTGTTCAACAGTGGACGTCTTCCGGCTTATGATGATGATACTAAGTAGAGCACCGCTGACTTTTTCTGCGGTGGTTACCTACATATGTTAGTGATAGTGTCATTTATGTAGAGTCCGCCATTAGTTCAATTTGTCGACGCCCAAGACGAGAAGAAGATACAGTCACCGTCCTTAAAAAATACACTCTGTATTTTTTTAAACATAACTAAAGATACAAAATGCCTCATCTACACGCTACTATAAGGTCAAAACAAAACATCCGCTACATTTCCCAATATCTTAGTTTTACTTGCTCTATCAACATCAAAACTGCGTAACAATTAAAATATACTTCATACTGCATGTTACTCCGTTAAATGAGATAATTATGCCTACATACCGAACGTATACGCATAGGTACCTACATAAAATACAATGTGGCGTTCGTCCGTGTGTCCACTCCTTTAAACATGTTAGCTAGCTAGACTATTGTGCAGTGAAGGTCGTTCATAGCTATACCTACCTACTTCGCCTACTAGTTTTGCGAACGTATATGCTAGTGCCTATTATTTGAGCTAAATCGTTTCTGTCATCCTACTTCCTACTCGATTTAACTTGTAAATTAGCTAGTTTCGAATTAGTCAAATTTTCTACGAAAATATTCGTTTACTTAGCGACATTGTCTCTGTGAATTTAAGTAAATCAAGAACTTATTTCTCTTTTTTTGTTGTCTGCAATTCACATTTAGTTTGAACGAGATAACAGCTGCGACCTTGGTAGAGTATATTTTATGAATATTTCAATTTTACAAAACCGCTATTTGTAACTGCACATTACGAATTAAAAACTGTATACAGGCTGTTTTGGCCAATACACATACATTTGTCACCGTATAATAACCGATGCATTAAAGTAAATTATGTCCTGGAAGCGTTAGTAATTATGAAGTATTCCTCCGTTTTGCTTATTATACACTACACAGTAGCAAGCAGTAATTGCTTTTATAAATATATGATCATTGGTCGGTCCCTAATTTACGGAGGGTAGTTACATGATATAGAAACAGGTGCGCTCAGGTACACTGCTACAGGCTATGACCAAAGAATATACTCATTCGGATGATTGACAAGTGTTTTCAAAGTTTATATCATTATAAATTACTTATTATTAGTCAAATGTAGTCCATCCAGAACTCCTTTGGTTTTCTCTAAATGAATGTTCAATAAAACTCAAGAATTTCTGTTATTAGCCGATTGTATCTAAGGAAGATAACATCAAAGGCTTGCGTAGCGTGTTAATATAATAATCTATTGCATTTTTATCAAGTGCATTTCAGGAAGGTCATATTACCTATAAGATTGTAGAGCCGTGCATATCAAGTGTTTTGATAATTGAATATCTTTCAATACTTTGATAAATATTCTTGTAAAATAAAGTATTTACTATACCTGAGTTTAGGCAGAAGCTTTTGATACGTTTGGATTTGTGTTAGATTAAAATTCTTTTTATTAAACAAAGGTAGGTATAACAATTGATATTTAAAATGATTGATTGGCTACAATTGTTATAATTTCGTATAAATTGAATAAATGGATTACCTAATTATCAAATTTAAAATGAACATCACGCCTTATTGATCTTATTATATCTCTACCATCCAACATAGTTATCTAAAGTAGACGATCATCTGGCGAATGGAAGAAGGATCCAAAGACCTTTTGGGTAAAGAGACCAAAACTCAAAGCGTACGGTCAAAAATTAAAAATAGAATGTTCCGCGTCCGCGGCCTTACAACGAGCGTGTGATGCGAGGAGTGAGGAGTGGGGGGCCGCAGACGGACCGATGACATCACACCGAGATGCAGTGCGGTGCGACCGCCAACTCTTGCGCAATCGTGCGCCCTTGATCTTGACTGCGTCGCGGCCGCACGCGTGTGCGCACAACACCTACGTTTAAATACTAGGTACACTCGCAGCTATATTTATCTTCGCGCATGTAGGCGCGAAGCGGTAATCACAGAATAAAAAATAATACACAAGTGGCGTTTTGTACTTATTAGCAAATCTAAGTGTTCCGGCCGCTGGACGTGCTGTAGGTAAATGTTGTAATTAACTTCGGATGCGTCACAAAATATTATTCGAAGTCATCTGCAACACTACATTATGTATAATAGCTGGTTTAAAATGAGGATGTAATCTTTGACTTACTTCCTGGTACTGCAGTTCACAATAATTAACTATAGGACGAAAACATCATTCTCTTCTAAATTCATACATACTAGTTCCTAACAGTAATAATTCTTACATCTACATAAATAATAAATAATTCTCACAGGCTTCATTTATTCATTTCTAAATAAACTTGTCTTATAAGGACTCTGGACTCATCGATTACGTCAATCTTATTTATATTTTATCATCTGCCGCGTTTTTGCCAATACTTTCCTACATCCGATTCAGGACATGTTTGGTGAACAGACCTAATAATGTAGTGAACAAAATAATTTATTTAATTCCATGACGTTTGCGAGGTCGCAGACTAAAATCGTTTATCTTCACATATAAATTAGTATTATGCCTAGACACAATACCTATTGTATTTATATGGCCGTCGGTGAATGACATAACATGTATTTGTTGAATAACGTTTAGGCACACTGCATCGCCGGCGTTATTAACCGATAACTAAATAACGAGTCGTGACTCGTGTAGAAAATAGGCCTTAAAATTGATAACTTCTAATACTGTCATATACGTAAGTAATACACGTGTAAGATAAGTCTACTCATGGTTACAAGAGATTATTTATTAGTAAATGTAGCTGCACGCTAACGAAGGATTCTTCACGGACGAAAGGCTCTCGTTACACAAATAAAATAGAATTTCAAATAAGACTATTGTGTACTTGACTATTGTTCACTTGTAATAATTTTTAATTAGATGCTTATTATTGACACCACAACAACGTAACTACTCATAAAGTAAACAATGTTACTATAAGCATTCACGTAGAGCGCATGGTTAATAATGATGAACCCGGCTAATCGTGAAAACTGAAACTAATACAGCAATTTTTGTTACAAAAGTTTTAGGAGACGAGCATGATTGTATTCCAACTGTTTGGTTCTTAGGCCAACATTTAATCTATTATCTTAAAGTATAGGTACCTGAAGTTTCACGTATACCTACCTACTTCGATAACAGTGTTGTAAATATTATATTATTGTTTATGTTAAAAGCGGATGCATGATAAGCACCACTTACTCATTTTTTTTTTTGATTGTTCCCTAAAACGTGTTGTGTTCGTTCGGAACATTAATGATGAAGATTAAATTACCATTATCACAGAACAAAACATCTTAACGGGTATACCTGACTAGGTGCATAAGGCCTCTACTACTGATTACGATAACATCATCATCATCATCAGCCGAAAGCCGTCTACTGTTGAACAAAGGCCTACTGATGATTAAATTAATACGGAAATGGCACCAAAAGTCATATAATACGGAGTATGTTATCACTCCGTATTAATATAATCATCATACTATCTTTTGTTTATTTATTCTTTAAACAAAAGAGTAAATGGCGGACTTAATGCGTTACGCTTTTTTTACCAAGCATGCCTTTGGGTACTTAGTGCAAAGACAGATCACGGTAGATGCACCAACAGCCGTATGAGTAAAAAAACAGGTTTTATAACCGTGCATAATACGGATTGTATATTAATAATATATCCAATATGTATATTATGTAAACCCTGACAATCAGGTAATAGGACCAACTGCTTGTTTTTGTCTTTTGCGTATTTCTAACTAAATGATTTGGGCTAGAAATTTATAAGCGCAAAAGAGTTTATGTATTACCTACTGCAAGTTTGCAAATTTTGGTACCCTGCAAAACTTTAAGCGTCGGAATGTCAAAGTTTCAGCCAACAAAATTCGTAACATCTTTTTGGAATTGACTAGATACGGTTACAGTTGTAAATATGTGCAACGCACACGATCACATTTTTTACTTTTAATCATTTAATTAACTTTGTGTTCGACTTGCTAGAGCAGTTTCTAAAAGGTAGTTTCCAAATGCGTCACCAATTTGCTAGGGAGACTACCTCAAACGACTCAGATCTGGATTTAGATTGTTGATGGGTGAAGCTGCTAGGGAGCTGGATCTAAAATGAAAACTACCGGCTTGTCACGGGTTGGCTCGAGTTAAGGTTTTAAGGATAAATATAGAATTAATTGTCCAATTTTTTTCAACATTGCCTACTTTTTTTCTGTCCAAGTTAAGACAAGAACGAATCGTTAAAATGTGTTTATTATCAACAGCGGCGGGTGCTAGCTCAGACATGGGAAGTGAGCACTATTGCCTAAGGTGGAACAATCATCAGAGCAACCTGCTGGGAGTATTCAGCCAGTTGCTACACGACGAGAGCCTGGTCGACGTCACGCTAGCCTGCTCCGAAGGTGCATCCATTAGGGCTCACAAGGTAAACAGTCATCATTAACTTTTGCACGTTATTGGTAGGTATAAACTATGTTAACAAAAACAGTAAATCAAGTGTTCTGTTTAACTAGTGTAACCTACGTCGCAGTGCTGTTTTCAAAGTCATTTTTTCGCACCGCTATCTATTAACTTCTGGTAGCACAGCAGTATTATGCTACAGCTACACTACGAACATTTACGTAACCAAGCTGTAACAGACCTTTGTTCCCTAAACCTATTATTAATTATGTAAAGGTGTATGAACGTTAAAGATAAGTTATTATAATGAACGCAAAACACTTTTTTCTCAACTTTCCTGTTAAACGAGGGCGTTATGAGGCGAGTATATCCTGACAAGCTGTGCTAAAAATATTTCGGTATTGAGTATCTTGATATTTAAAAAATAATAAAAGCAATGATATACCTGCCTATAGATATAGTACGCCTACATAGGTTAAAATGCCAATAATATTTGTTTTACACCGGCATCGTGTGGACTAGTATGGCAAGCGGAGGGAATCACGTAGACTCTGCTACGGCCAACAAGACGCTTTGCTCTACGCGAGAAAAAGTGTATTCGACTTATAAGCAGAGCTTATTTTAATTTCTTGGTGATTTCTTCAAATTCTGTTCTTCTTTAATCGCTTATGTGATCTTATTCTCGGATTTGGATAGTAAATTACCTATATATGCTATATGCATTAATGTGACAAGATTGCAATTGCAATTAACGTGCTTGGACAAGATGCAAGATGTCCGAAAAAATCTTCCTAAGATATGCTTGGGTATCCTTCTATTATTTTTGGGTGGCGGTATCACCATCATCATCATCAGCCGGAAGACGTCCACTGCTGGACAAAGGCCTCCCCCTTAGAACGCCACAATGAATGACAACTTGCCATTTGCATCCACCGGTTGCCCGCAACTCTGACGATATGATCGTTCCACCTGGTGGGGGGCCTGCCAACGCTGCGTCTTCCGGTTCGTGATCGCCACTCGAGCTTTCTTCTCCAGCGGTTATCGGTTCTTCGAGCGATATGGCCTTCCCATTGCCACTCACATAACATCACGCCTGTATTCCCCGCAGGGGTAGGCAGAGGAGTACATATAGTTCACCTACATTTCGCCAGTTATGTCGTAAGTCCCAATGTAATGGGGGGCGAGCCTATTGCCATCAACCGGGCACAAATCCAGACTCCGTGCTGCTACTGAGAATTACCTAATGGAAAACTCAGAAACACTTTGCCCGACGCGGGATTTGAACCTCAGCAGTCGCGCTTAGCGACCACTAGACCAACAAGGCAGTCATTGCTACTTCAACTTGTAACTTGCAATATGCTTTGAGCTATGTCGGGACTCCAGTTCTTTGGGGAATTTCTGTTTTCCGGATCGTGTCGCGCAAAGAAACTTCGAGCATAGCTCTCTCGATAGCCCGTTGAGTGACTCTGAGCCTCTTTAGTTTCCACCATGTCTTAGAGCCATACGTCATCACTAGCAACATACACTGGTTAAAAACCTTCGTCTTCAGACTGCGAAATTTTGGTCGAGAAGATTCTTCGGGCGACCTCTTTGTCGAAGTTGGACCTGCCGATAGAAGTGGTCAACGACCTCAAGAGTATCGTTCTCAACGCTAACCGGTACGGATGCGACATGGACATTAGACATGATCTTCGTCTTGTCCATGTTTATTTTAAGACCCACCTGTTGGGAAATGATACTGAGATCGCTGAGCATAGTATTGAGCTCCTCCAGCGACTCCGCCATGAATGATGTTGATGCCGGACCTGTTTGAAGAGCTTGAAAACGTCCTCCAACGCATTTGTGAACAGTTTCGGAGAAATAACGTCTCCCTTCCTTATACCACGCTGCAGTTGGATTGGTTTCATGCTCTTGTCCTGTAACCGGATCGACATGGTGGCGATACTATAAAACACTTCAACACCTCGATATACCTATAGTCAATAAGAAATCGCTGAAGGGACTGCAATACAGCCAAGGTTTCGATTAAATCGAAGGCTTTTTAATAGTCCACAAACGCAAAACACAGTGGCCGATTATACTCCTCGGTCTTCTGTATAATCTGGCGGAGCGTGTGGATGTGGTCTTTTGTGCTTAAACCTTTTCGGAAGCCAGCTTGTTCAGCAGGCTGATCTGATGAGATTATACTGCCATCGTCGATCTTTAGCTTCGTCATTTGGCTTTTCCCAACAGAGGAATTCCTCGCGAACAGTTTGGAGCCCTGGTTCCGCTTAATTGCGTCCTTAATACGGGCAGTATTAAAGGAGTGCAAATCGTGACGCGTGAAGATTGCAGTCTCATCTCATTCCGGACTACCATTAACTAAATGGTTTTATTGGAGAGCATCTGAGGCTTTCTTCGGCATGAGGTTCTAAAGAACTGGAACCCCACTGCTTGGACAACTTCCGACACCCGTTGTTTATCTATTGTTTCGCATTCGGCTAGGCACTAGAAACGATTACGCAGTTTGAGTTGAAAGCTTTCAGGGTGCTGGATGGTATAGCGTATATCAATTCAAGCTGTGTCTTTCGTAGCAGTTTTAGCTACGCAAACAGTCATGATATATTATTTTGCAATATTCATTCAGTGTAAAGTTTGCGGCTCCGCCAGTATTAAATTATCAATATGTTTAACCTATATAATAGTTTTTTACCTATAATTATTATTAAAGTCCTTAACCATTTTATTTATTACATCGTAAACTGCCCTGCCAGTCCTGCCACCGATGCCGACTCCGATGGTGTGAATCGTGCTCTACAATTGGCATTGAGCGATAGTGATTCCTTATAAGTTTAATGACTTCTGTTAATGCGGCACGTGTAGAAAAATTCTGGTTACGCTTCATTTTATTACATTGCACCTATTCTTAATCTGCGCGCTCATGAATCCCATACACAGCAATCTACCATCGTCTTTTTAAGGGTAACAAAAAAAAGTATACCTACGCTCTAATGGAAATGACGCGAAAATACGCAACGTATAAACTGGTTTTTATACATATCGGCATAGTCTTATTCAAATGCGTAAATTTATATCCGGATGTGAGATATTGGCAGTAGCGAACGTAGAAAATAGTTATGTGTAGGTATGTTTTTTTGGTTTTTGCACTTGTTAATCAATATAACAGTAGTCTTGAGCAAAGGACCAGTGGTCATTAACGAGTAAAGTTCGGTTAGATTTATAGAATTATATTTTCTACGAGAAGTTGCATAGTAGCAAGTGGAATAGTAGGTAGGGTACCTACCATTACGTCACCATTCAAGGCACTCCGTTTCTAGCCCTTTAACTTCTTTTGAAATTCAAAGTAGCATATATTAAACCTAAAATACCTTATATGTATATAGCGATTTTACAATGTCTAATATAAGGGTACTTTGATAATGATTAGGGTTCTGCGGAAAAATAACAAAAACGCGGAAAATTCGCTGTTTACTATATCCCCGCGACAGCTTGACGGGTTTTTTCTTTCTTTCTTTTTTGTTTCGCGAGGCAACGACTTGTTGGATTTTGACTAAAATTTACCGACAGATAACTTTAACATACCTTATAACATTAGTTATCTGTCGGTAAATTTTAGTCAAAATCCAACAAGTCGTTGCCTCGCGAAGAAACTGCGACGAATTTTCCGCGTTTTTCTTATTTTCCTGCGGAGCCCTAAACAATTTCAAAATTCAAAGTAAATTAGACCTTATTACATCAGCTATCTGCCAGTAAAAATTCTGGCAAAACCCGTCAAGCTGTCGCGGGGATATAGGTAGTAAACAGCGAACTTTCCGCGTTTTTGTTATTTTTCCGCAGAACCCTAATCATTATCAAAGTACCCTTATATTAGACATTGTAAAATCGCTCTATCCGCTTCGGAGATTAGCAGGAATAAAGAGACAGACAAAATATTTTAAAATTGCATTTTTTTATATGTATCGTATACACTATCATATG
This sequence comes from Abrostola tripartita, assembly GCA_905340225.1. Taxonomy (NCBI): domain Eukaryota; kingdom Metazoa; phylum Arthropoda; class Insecta; order Lepidoptera; family Noctuidae; genus Abrostola; species Abrostola tripartita. Next base: position 9,150,513 of record HG996494.1, read on the forward strand.
CATTGAGTAAAAAGCTGTTATTTTATGTTACAAACAGACACTTCAATTTTGTTTATGTATATTGAGTATTGTTTAGATATATTACAAGAATAATAAGGTCAGATAATAGAAGCATTAGTTAGTAATTTGGTCAATCAGTTAGGTAACCTAAATGGTATCTTCCGATTACCTAACTGATTGACCAAATTACTTATTAGATCAACTTCCAACTACGGTTAGAATGTACGGAATACTAAGTTAGGACATAATTTTGTCACTGTTTTTCCAAGTTTCCACCTTTGTACATTAATAACATTATTTTCACTATTCATCATCACATTATATATATAAGAGATCTGTCTAAAATTTAACGAATGTTTCTTCCTTTCTATAATTATGGGAATCAAAATCGATGTAGGTACAATGAACACCTATGCTATAATTAAACTAAAACCATGTGTGGTAAATCATCAAACTAAAGACTTCAAATGTTTTCTAAGTTAAAGCGATTACTGCGAATGAAATTATACAGTCAATTCGTTTTATGTTTAGTAGCCATTAATCGGCGGGAACTGCGACTAGTTCGAAGAAATACTTCCATCTTTAACAGGTTCGATTTCTGTGAAGAGAGATAGGGAAGACATTTACCGTGTAGGCAAGTGTGTTAAAACTTATGGATAGCGGTTGCAAATGCCTCTTAAAAGTTTAGCGAACCAAGAACGACAGGATTTTTTTGTTTTTTAGAGAACAGGAAAATATTTGATGGTGTGATGAATTTTATATATCTATTTAAATAAAATCGAGAAATTAATCGGTTGTTGATGGATGTTCAAAAAAAGACTATTGGCGTACGTCATCCGTATAATTATCTCTTAGGGAATGCCGGGAAGCCCTATTGTTAATATTCCTATTCCGATATTAATTACGATTTAATGAGGCATTGGTAATATACAGATTATGAAGACGTTAGTTTCATACCCGAAACTTTCTAGCAGTACCTCTGGAAGCACAAACATAATCACAAATAACAGCGAAATTATGACAATATTTCCAGGTAGTGTTGTCTGCGTGCTCATCGTACTTCCGATCGCTGTTCGTAGACCACCCGTCGCGTCACCCTATCGTGATCCTCAAGGACGTGGGCTTAGAGGAACTGCGGACCCTCGTCGACTTCATGTACAAGGGCGAGGTCAACGTCCAGTACTGCCAACTGCCTGCTCTCCTTAAAACAGCCGAGAGCCTTCAGGTAACTAAACACGGTTTACTTAACTGAAGCCTGTACCTGGTCCACAACGTAGAAAATACTTTTTTTCACATAAGTGAAAAAAAGTATTTTCTACGTTGTGGATGGAAGTAAACTGAGTGTATAGGATGTCAAGCTATTTACTATATCAGTTGGTATAATGATGTTTTCTTATACCAGCGATAGACGGTATATTTATTATTGCCTTTCGAAATAACAGTACCTATTTAAGTACTTAATTGTTTAAATGATACAATTTTTATACAATATCCCTATACATGCATGTTTTTTTTAAACTTTTTTCATAATATACCTTATATCGTTATATAATTGTAAAAAAATCGGCGCCAAATAACGAAAATTTTGGGAGAAAAAAAATGTTATAAATGTCATCCTAATACGCCACTTTATACGCACGCCATTTTGGCGCGCTTGGTATGACGTAAAAGTTCCAGTATCCAACAACAAGTAAATAGCTGTAAATTTATTGTGCTCTGTAATTTATCAATGTTTTGTATTTTAATGTCCTCCTGACCGAATTTCGGTGACGGCGGCCTGTCTCAGCTGAGACTAGCTATCTGCGCAGGAGATATTATAGTGCACAAGTATGCGCGCAGACACAGGTGCACTCCCTATTCCCTTACTCTCATAGTCCGATGGGACAGCAGACCGACACGACCGGAGAGAGATCAGGCGCAGGACCAACGGCTTAACGTGCCTTCCGAAGCACGGTGGAGTCTCGACATGTGAAAACGGTCACCCATCACAAGACTGACCGCGGCGAGCACGGCTTAACCTCGCAGATCGACTGATCTGCCGGGTAGCTGCATAGCTACGAGCCCCACAATTTTGTATTTTATAACTATTATAACACGAATAATAACATGAAACCTACATAGAAGTACTGTATTAAAGTACATAAATGTAAAATACACTTTCGATATCTAGGAGTTTGACGACACAATACATCTCATATTTAGCGTTGCGTTTCAACATCTTTGAAATTCCAGCTCATTTGTGGCACTTTTTATTAATTATTTTCTTAGTCAAAAATAAATTATAAAAAATATATTATTATAGGCATAATTCTTAAGCAAAAGAGATTATTAAAAAAAAATTGGCTCATATTTTAATCACATGCATATTCCCTATTGGAGCAAACTTATTTAAATTAATAACTTATATGGGTACCTAAATGAACATCCTGTACTCTGTTCCTATCGTAAAATAATTATATTAATAATATTAATGTTATTAAGAACATGGACTTAACAAAACAATTTGTATATTTTTAGGTAAAAGGACTAGCTGAAATGACTACCCTAAGCGCAGCTGGCATTGAAACAAGAAAAGTAGCTGAACCAATGGAAGAGTGCCAATCACAAGAAACAAGGGAAGGTTCAGAATCACACGAAAAATTAGACGGCAGGGATCACCGAGAAAAAGAGGAAAGGCGTGAACCGAAGGAGACACGGGAAGTCCGTGACCGAGAAAACAAAGAGACTCGTGACGTAAGAGAAAGTCACACAAGAGATTCTCGAGAGTCAAGAGATTCGAGGGAACACAGAGAACAAAGGGAACCTCGCGATTTGAGAGAACCTCGAGAAATAAGAGAAACAAGAGACCCTCGTGACTTGAGGGATCCCCGAGACGTTCGGGAACACAGAGACTCAAGAGAAACTAGGGATATTGCACGAGATTTGAGAGAAGTTCGGGACCCAAGAGACTTGCGCGAATCTCGAGAAACCCGCGATTCAAGAGAAATGCCCGAAGCCTCACCTCCGAGAATATCCCCTTTGCTGTCAGTGCGGCGATTTAGGCCCGAGACTGTAGCAGAATCTTTGACGTCTACACATCCCACTATACCGAAAGACGAGCCACCTGATGAGCCAATGCGATCTTCGTCACCAGAAGAAGATACCGTGTCGATTAGATCAAATGGCGCACAAAATGAAGCTATCGGTATGTACATATATAAATTACGGATTATTGTTTCCTAGCTATTATTAAGCCGGATGGACGCCGGACGTGAACCAGCCCGTTCCTATGCACCATAGGAAAAGTATTGTCCATATTGGCGCAGACACGTCCATCGTGGTACGTCCGATCCACGGCTAGTCGGTAACTTTAATGATGCGGTGCGAGTGTTCTTTCACAATGCATTTTGGAATGTATTTGAAATTATAAAATTGCTTTGAATCTATCCTGGCTTCTCACGGTGCGTGAAGAATTGTATTTGAATTGTGCGTGGGATTCCAGCTTTATAAGCACCAGCTGAAATACTTGTTGATACGATACAGGTGGTTGGTTTTACAATTTCACGACTGGCCAATAAAAAAAGGGAAGTAATATTTCCAGGGTTCATGTAACTCTGTATTTAAGTGAGTTTCTTCATTTAACCTTAACTTCTGAATGCCTGAACCGATTTATGCGTGGGGTGTCGTTAGAATCCTGGCATTCTCGGGAGTTAAGTAACTTATTTAAATACCTACTAATATAACGAACTGGGATGTAACGTTAGGTGCATAAATGTAATGATAGATTTTGACATGGCAGTCGTGTATTTTAATTTTTTTTTATTATTATTTGCTAAAATTTAACCAAGCAAAATAATTATACATATTAAGTACCTAGGTGCTAAAAGGATAGGTACTTACATCCGTATCAGACAAAGAAGAAAAACCGAGCAATTCTTGAAATCCTGAGTATTCAATAGAGAAAAACAGCTGATTGACGAATAACATAACTGCAGTATTATATTTATAGTATCACAAAAAATCATTTAATAGGTAGCAATCTAAATAAACGGTTTTGTTTTCAAACTGATTACTGAAATACACATCCAAATCCCATGTCAATGTCTTTCAAATGTCATCTCACAACATCCATAAAAGTCTCGTGAGTATTAGTGATGTGACATACAGTAGTATGGTCTATTAGTATCCAATTCTCAAGTTTAAACAAAAGATTTTGCAAGTTTAAGATAAAAATAAATCATAGTAGAATTAACACATAATTTTACCTATAGGTACTTAACTAAGGTAGTCTAATGGTCAAGCATAGTAGCCAACAATTTCATGATTAAAAACAAATAAATTAACAAATTATAATATTTAGCAGTCAAACCCGAACCAAAACTCTTTACAATTCATTTGAAACTTGTTTACGACCGCGGCTTTGTCCTCGTAAATTTCGATTTGAAAAAGCTGTACGTCGCAACAGTAAGCAAATTTACTTACTTGAATTTGATTGTATTTACAATTTTATGGGTTTTTCCCGTGGAACCCTAAATATTTTTAAAATTAAAAGTAACCTGAATTACTCCATATAACATCAGCCATTTTCGCCAGTAGAAATTCCGTCAAAATCTGTCCAGCCGTCGCGGAAAAGTTGTATCATGCGAATTTCCAAGCGTTGTCTAAATACTATGCATGTAACGTAACGTCGTCGTTTAGTTTAGAGATGTGAAAATACTGCAACGATAGATTGTACACATTCGTTTTTTACGCATATTAACCCTTATTAAACAATTTTGTTGAATTACCTATTATGAATCATGTTAAAATATGTTAAAATGATGTAAGTTATATTTTCCTTTAAATTTATTTTCGGGTATAGATTTATATATTATTAGAAAAATCGGTCAAAACAAATTATTTATTTTGTATTATTTTATTTGAAAAGATAACACATCAAGACTACTCATTAATATAAGCGATCTATAAGAAAATAGGATACCTGATATTAAAATAAATTATCAATTTAATAAGAGCTAGAAATATAAATCTTTATTTGCCAGAAACACGAAATACTAGTTGTTAAAAAAAATTGTAAAGAGTCCAGCATGTTTCACCGATAGCTCGGTATGCAAAATTTACATTATAAAAAAATAAGTAACAATAATTACATCCTTATCGATAACACTGAATAGTGCCATTTCCTTAGTCGTCGTATACTGACAGGTGTCACCCGCACCTTGCTAGAACGCACGAACTAGTCGATTTTTACAAGTGTTTGTTTTGAGTAATTGTGACGTTTTCTTTAGGGAATCGATAATACGATATATTATCGCTTCCTTTTGTATCGATATAATTATAATGTATCGTAATCGATATAATAGTGTATGTCAATACAAAGGGGTATCTTTAATATTTTTACTATAAGCTTTCTTTTTTTACAGGAAATATAATTTTTTTTTTAGAAATAGCAAAAACAGAAATTCATAACTTTGAATTAAAACGTAAAAGGATCTTAAGTTGCTATTGATCCACACATAAACAATTTTGTCAGCGGTATCTTTTATTACGAATAACAATATATTCAATGGTACTGTTGATAATCATTTTGTTATGATGTAATAAGAATTTTAAAATCATAAAATATAATAAAAACCCTTAAAACCTAATTTTAAGTATTTTTACTTCTTCATGGTCGATGATCAACCTGGTGTCAGAGTTTAAACCGCCTGTACGGCCTCTGACATGGCTTAGGTACATAGTCAAAGTTTGATACGATACGTTACTCCGATATTTTTATGGGAATACGATATTCGATATAATGGTAATCCTTATTATCTTATCGTATGACCAAAAATATATAGTATTCATAATAATTATCAATATATGGTATAGTGCTGTATCGATATATCGTATCGTACCGGGCATCCCTAGTTGTAGTTCTTATAGTTTCTTAATAAGTGTAATGTTTTGAAACAAATTTCATATTTAATTTAAATATGCATTTCCAAACTATAATATCGTATTATTATTCTTCACAACATCATGGAATACTTAGACAAATATTAATTTTAGTCCTATTGGAAGCAATAACATGAAATATGAAGATGATCAAGAAAAGGCATTAAGTATTTTAAAAACTCCCAATGTTAACTAAGTTTTGAAAGAATCCTGCATAGTCTTAATGACATTATAAAAAACTAGCCGACCGTCCCACTGAAGACTTATCACTGCAGTTTGGCGATTTTAGCTCGTATTAATATTTCATAAACCTTGGACATTTTTGTTTTTTGTTCAATTGTCACGTCTTAATCTAATATGTAACTAATACTTAGTGTAACTAAAACATACAAAATATAATATCAACATTAAAGGACTGACATTACTGTACATAGTAAAAAAGTAATTTTAAACAACCTTGACAGATTATCTACTTTGTTTTAATTTTTATTTAATACTTTCAGGATTAAACATGACGATCAACAGCCACAGCAGTAGCAGTGTGCTGGGCGCCCACTACTCTCCAGTGGAGCAAAGGTTGAGTGTACTGAACACCATCCCACACCCAGGACTGACCCACCCGTCTCATGCATCATTGCCGAGTCCCAGGAGTGAACCTATTGCAGGCCCCTCGGGACTGCCGCCTGTTCAACAAGTACCCCTGGTAGGTTTTACAATGAATTATTTGTAAGATTTAACGTTATTAACAATGTTAATAGTTCTTTTAATTATGGAACATTGAACACAAGAGTCATTATAAATAATAAATCCATTTATTATAAAGTTATTTATCTAGTTGTGTTTGTGTGCAATTGAATTATTTATCGTTGTTGCTGTTGTTGAAAAATCGACTAGGACTATTTAGTTCATTGTGGTGTTCTAAGGGGGAGGCCTTTGTCCAACAGTGGATGTCTTCCTGCTGATGAACTAGGACTCTTTAAACAGATTACCAATATATACCTAAATTAAGATTGTTAAGTAATTTGTATGTTATTTATGTTTCAGTCTTTGAAAAAAGAAATAGATTGGGATAGGCCCAATGAAGACAAGGTTGGTGGTGAAACATCGGAATACAGGATGCCGCATGAATCAGTGAGTAACATGTTTTAGTTAAATGTTTATATAAGTATGTATGTAGAACACAATTTGAAGTATTTATGTGTAAGAAAATGCTAAATTCTTATTTGTTTGCTTATTTTAGAAAAAAGATCATTGTAAATTATTTATGAACAGTACAAGCTATGTGACTTGTGTAATGGAAGTGTTATTTATTAAAATCTACATATTAATTTCATATTCGTTTTGTTTTATAATGAAAACAGATAGTCAATCACATGGATCTGAATATTTACAGTAATAAAAAATAACTTAATGTTTCGTAAAAATCTTAGAAGACACTTCAAAATGTGTTGGTAATGATGGATGTCACAATTTGTCCTCTCAAACTGTGACAATCAGCAATTTACTTGGGTAGTAATGGTTAAGGTAAATGGTTAGTAATATGCATGTGTGTATGTAGCTTGTAATAAATGTCTCTGTATATTATAAAGATATAGATATGTGTTGTTTTGCATGTTCCATTATATTTTCCACAATCATAAGACATAATATGATGTTTCCTTATAACAAAATTAAGACCCTAAAATATTGCCTCTGTCCAGTCAATCATTATGGTTTTTTTAAATAAAAAAGACTATAAACCTTTTTATTTGCCCAAGTCGAATTTATTTCCCAGTCTGCGTTGTGTGTGTCAACCAACAATCTGAAAATATTTTTAGTTTTGATAAAGAATTTGGCACCTAGGTACTTATTTTGTGAGTGGCTGCTTAATTTAATTATTTTGATGTTAGGATTATTAGTATGTACACCTACTTTAGTATGTACCACTAATTTAAGGGCTGGCACAATGTAAAGTGATTCACAAATTCTAGTGAAGATTATAATCCTTTACCTTTGAGTACCATTCAGTAGTTGGTTTTTTATGTGGAAATAGATTTGTTACACGCATGCTTGTATGATATGCTGCGCTATTTTAAACATCGAGTATTATGCCTTGCTGTCAAGAAGTTGACCTTCATTTTGTTGGCCATCATTTTTATATCCATTCATTTTGTTTGATATATATTTCGGGCAGATTTTTATTTTAATCGTTGGCCATTTACATGCATACGTTATAGTACGAATCTGTGATTCTGTACGCGTGCGCGTTGCTAAACAACAAGGCATTACGCGTTGCCGGCTCCCGGGTCACTCCTGCACATTTTTTGGGCAAAAATGAGCGTCAACTTCTTAATTAGATAGTGGAAATTAAAAATATACCGAGACTGCATCTCAATTTAGAAAGTAGTGGTAGAGATATTGCACACAGTTTGGTCCGTGTAAAAATGGAACAAGAAAAAAGAAGTTGATGTTCTTTTTTGTGGTTGCAGGAGTACGATGGGTCCGGTAGGGGGCGAATTGACGAAGGGGAGAGGGGTTATCCTTGCATACACTGCGGTGCGGCGTTCCCACATCAGAGCAAACTGACGAGGCACATACTGACCACTCACACGCTCGACACGCTGAAGTACCGGGACGCCATACTGGGCAGGCCGATTGGCTTGCCTATGATAGGACAGTTCAGTGACCCCCCCTATATGACCATGCATACGGAAGAGTCTCCTATTGAGTTGGACATAGGAGCTGTAGAGCCGGGGAACGTAGTACTATGCAAGTTTTGTGGCAAGAGTTTTCCGGATGTGTCATCGTTAATAACACATTTACCGGTGCACACGGGCGACCGGCCGTTTAAATGTGAATTCTGTGGCAAGGCGTTTAAGTTAAGGCACCACATGAAGGATCACTGTAGAGTTCATACAGGTAAGCATACTATCCTATTGTAGCTTCAATCATGTTTATTTACTTAATAATATATTACACCTTTAATAATTATAACTTATTCGATGCCTTAATAAGTCGACGGATTTCTTACAAAATTGTTAAAAATCATGTTGTATAAATATTTTAATAATGATCGTGTGGTACTAATTCCAGGAGAGCGGCCCTTTCGTTGCGGTCTCTGCGGCAAGACGTTCTCGCGGTCGACTATTCTGAAGGCGCACGAAAAGACACATTATCCAAAGTACGCGCGCAAGTTTCTGTCGCCCAGTCCCGTCGACACCGAGGAGGAAAGCCCGCATCAATGAGCTCGAGCTCGCGATAGTGCACAAGTAGCCTTTCACGATATATTAGCCAGTAATACGAACTGTTATTGGAAATAGTCAATGGTGAGCGAGAAGTGATAGTTGAATGAACAAATGGAGGACAATATGTTGTAATTAGTTAAGAATGTGATTAAAACGCCGCAACTGTGATCTGAATGATATGAATAATATTTGATATTTCACTAATAGATTAATTGACACACTAAAGTTGATACATCTTAAATTTTTTAAACATTTTTCAGTTGTTTCGTTTTGTTTGCTTCATTTTCGTAAAAGTTTTTGAACGTTAGGTGCTTTCTTTTTGCTTTAGTTGATAATGAAAATAAACTCATTTCTATGATGGGTTCTTAGACGGCATAGCCAAAGTTAGCTAGAGAAGTATGAATTCTTTCAATAACCTTCCTTTCAAAGTCGAAATGATAACAAAATGCTTTTTAGATTATTTGCTTGTACAAAAAGGTTTTTTATGAAGTCGTGTTTGGTTGCATATTTCGAAAGTGTTCGAAATTAATAAAGAAATTCTAAAATATTAATTTAGAGCTGGCATAATCTTTAGAGACTTGCATATTTATTATAGTAGTAACTTGTCAGAGTTGATTTTATAAACAAAATTAAAGATTGATTGAGAGTGCTTTAATTAATATTATTAGAGACCATACGAAAATTGCACTCAACATAGTTGGTAACAATTAAGAAGTTAGGGATTTGAGATTTCTTCTAATTTTATGTATTTCAAAGTTAACGACGCACGCTCCCCTGAGGTAATTCAAAAGCAATATTATGACATATAAATGTAAATAAACATATAGTTTGATAATATTGGATTTTTAGAAAATTTAGAATGTAAACGCTTCGGTAGTTCTGTATTCGGTATACACGGGGAGGGTTGTGGATGTGATCATGGGAATCAAAGCTTTAAGCGCTGTTTCTGTTCTGTCCGAATACTGTGCCTCTCGCGCCGCGCCCAGACTGTTTGTTGTAAAGTTTTATTTTACTGGGTGTACAGACACTTCTAGAACAGATCCACGCGGTGTGAGAGGCGTAGTATGTATGTATAAGTATATATAAAGTTTTCTATCTATTTTCATACTGCAAAACCACATTGTTTTATGATTATTCAGAAAGTTTCAAACCCTGCGAATATCAAAGTTAATAAATGAAAGCACTGCACTTTAGATTATTCGGTCTGAATTAAGCCCTTTTCCATAATTTCAGACGAACACTTATAAATAAATAATATAAATAGATGTGCCCAGAGTTTGAAACTCATCACAATAATCGCTGTGTTCAATAAATTCAACAGAGTCAAATACAGGGATATTTTATTGATCGTAAGAGTTATTTTTCAAACCACCATATTTTTCTTTGAAATACGATTTTAGATATAGCCATTATTTTTTGGGCTCAGAATTTATAGAAAATGTTTGTTTCTATATTACAAACTTTCATAGTTCGACATCACAACCGAGAAATTTAAAGCTTTGATTTGAAACTGATTGGATGTTGGCTCATATAGTCTGTAAGTTCAATGAAAATTTAATAATTATTGATCTGCCCACGGTACTCTCTGGCTAGAGCATACTAATATCTTTATATAAATTAATATCATTATCTTAATGTATCCTATATGGTTTACGTATTATACTAGTAGATAGACTGAACTACCTAATCATTTCATAATCTTTTGGTCATGGGACATATCATTTTAATATAAAAATAATATTTCACGGATAAAATAAGGGCTACACTTATTTTAAATAATTATTTATATTTAATAAAAATAGGATAAAAATATTCTTTATAAATGTTTCGTTTTGAATGTAGGCGTTTAAATATCTTTTATTGTAAATTAGATATTTAGTGATTCATAATTTTGGGTTCACTCAAAAAAAAGTATTATGGTAAATATAGAAAAAGATCTGTGATATATGTCTAATACAAGTAAGGTATTACATCTGGGAGTTAAAGATGCGATCTCAGAATGTGATTTCAAATATTAAGAGTTTTAGGCCTCACCGTTGAGACGCAACATCTTAACGTTTGCAATGAAAATTATATTTTGCTTTTCTTAAAATTATTAGGAATTTGCTTCTATTCGTGATAGCAGCAAATTAAATTAAATGTTGTGAATCTTGAATAATTTAACTCGTTATTTGGTTTAATCAAGTTATAACGTAGAACAAGATTTGAAAGTAGTAATTATTGTGAGACGAGAAGCATTAAAATTAAGATAAAAAAATCTGTAACAGATCTCATTGATATTCATAAGTTGTTTAGGCATCGTGTAGAAATTAAGGCTAGTATGCTATTCGTTTTCGATTTATTTTTGGTATATCTAAAGTACTTATTGTTAACTACATTTGGATTGCAAACGCCTAACATTCCAAAATTATTCCAATGTCAACTTGGTTTATTTTTTAGCCAATGCCACCGATACATTATAGGTAAATAAATATATAATAAAATATTAAATGTAAATTGTCTAAATTCTGACGTATGATCGCCGTGAGTACCGAAGCATTTCAAAATCGTTTATGACTAAGTTTATTTTGTTTGGATGGAATGTTATGATAATAGTTATTGAATTAATGATGTGGTAGTGTTCTTAGTGGAAGCTCTTCCAGTCGCACGTGGTAATATTATACCTGTTTTCCGAGTATTTGTGATGGTTTATATAAAATGGTTGATGATAATGTGTGTTTTATATTGATCAAAGCAATTTGAAAAATTGCTAACAATATAATTAACATTCCATAAACCAGTAAATTCTATGTCTACGTCTAGGCTGATATATACCGATAAATGTTTAAATTCACTTGGACAGTTTAAAAATGTTTCTGTTAAAGTGTTTGTTTTTCTGCTAGAATTTGACTACATCTCGTTTTAAGTCAATTTAAATATTCATGTAAACAATGATGTGAATTGTTTGATTTTGTTCACTCTTGTGTAAAGTTAGCGAATTTACTATCGAAATAACGTGGGAAAGAAAACATAATGTTGGACTATTGTTAAAAATCACACAGTATATAAATGCATTTTAGAAAATAGATTGGTAGATGCGCTACTTTCCGGAGTTAGAAATGAGAAATGAAAATAAAACTTGATAAAAAAGATAAAAAAATGAGACACATGAATGTTGCTATTTGAAAAGCTGCACTCGTTTTTGTTTTGTCAAAGTCGAACGTTACCAAACTTTATAGCAATATTGAAACCTTGATTAATGTTCCTCTTCTTATTTTAAGAAAGATTAAATATTTACAATTTACAGAAATAATTAATAGCAATAAATAAATGGTTAATAATTATGCGAATTAACAAATTTGTACAAGTTTTTATCGAAATAGTTTTTATAATAATACAGAATGCAGTTTAAATACTATTTTGTTTCCTAACTTTCAGAGATAATATTTATTATTGAAATAGTCATATTCATATAGAATTATATATCTATGTATTGAAGTGTAAATAGGCAATATGGTGAATGTTGTTAGTGAAATATAAAGTAGGTACATGAACAATAGATTATAATACTACCCCCAAGTGCAGTTATTCAAATTTTAACATTTGCCAGTTGTTGCCACGTCCCCGCAGAGTTCACACGCCGTTAGCACAAATAAATAAATAAATGACACATATATATATATATATTTATAAACTTTGTTACATCTATATTTTAAATTTACGTAGGTATTTTTTCTAAGTACCTACAGAGCATGATAACTTTTAAGAAAACACTAAATAGCACGAAATATTTCATGTGTTGAAATAGATATAATGTAGATTCATTTTTATATTATCATAAATAAATTGTGACCACAGTTTTATATTTAGAGTGCCTCTTGCCTATACAAGACTTATATAAAGGCTGCAAATCACGGATTATACATAGAATATGTAGCAGATAGAGAAAAACTGTAATTTTTATGGTGAAAATTGTAAGTTGCGTTATGATATGTGACTTGCGCACTCTTCTGTCCTACGTTTGATGTGTACGCAGCACGAGTACCACTGAGACCCGACAGCCCACGCCATCGTCTCCGCAGCTAGCGCATTCCAATCTTGTGATGTTATCATGCTATCAGCAACCAGTGCTATTATTTTCATGAACAATATTACAATACAATTATGTTGAATAGTGTTAGATAGTGTTGTTAAGTTTCGTCTAACATAATTGAGGTAGAGGTCGATGAGGCGTGAACTGGTTATTTGTAATTTACTAAATTTTTTAAGTGGCATACCTAAATATAGAACTTATATTGCAATTTTTCTAAGTTCCTGTAGGTGTATTAATTATTGTATATTGGTACAATTTGTTTTAATAATTATAATGTGTTTATTATAAATTATTTAGATTTAAACTTTCGTGACTTATATTTTCACCAGCATAATATACAATTAGATTTTTAGCGGCTTGTGTTTTTGTAGACAATAAAAGTAATCATTGCAGTTGAAATTGTTGGCCATAGAAACTTCTTTATTAAATCTACTTCGTATGTTATGATGGTATAATATATTTTCAGCACAAGTTCAAATAACGTAGGTCCACTTTATTTATAGAGCTTAATATACTTATTGTTTCAATCAATGAAACGATAATTATTTTCCCTTTAAGCTCTTTTATTTAACATACATTGTTGACATTTTAGATTAGAGAAAATCTGTTTTGCCTTAACATTATTAATAGTTCATAATGTTGTAACAAAGAGCAGTACAGTTTTGTTGAAAAAGTGTTACAGTATATCAGAACGGATCAAGGATCACATGGTGTAATGTTTTGTCAATTTTGCAACAATCTAAACAGACCCATCGCTGTTGATCATTGTAACTTTTGAAACAAATATAAGCATATCATAGCTGTAAAAATACAATTTTGACAAATAAAAGCTCTACAATCATTACAGACTAATTCTTTTATTGACAGCGTCGCACTCTTCCATAGAAGCTCTCAGGTATAAAACAATACATATTCAATTACACACTAAAATACTGATAAACGTTTAAAGCCAGTGTACTCGTGTTTCAGATGTGCCTGGACATGTCATGCGGCTCGCCCAGCCTGCCGAGCCTGCCGAGCCCCATCCCGGCGCGCAGCCCCACGGCGCTGCCGCTGTGGTCGCCGCTGCTGGCGCTGCAGGCCTGCCGCCTGCGCCGCTACCTCAGCGACGACTGCATGCTGTATCACAACCGACACCTGCTGCACGCCGAGCGGCGCCGCTGCGGCGTGTGCCTCGCCTCCTTCCCGTCCGCCTGGCTGCTGGAGCGCCACGCCGCGCTGCAGCACGCCTCGCAGGCCCCCTGCGACGACAAGCCCTTCGTGTGCGAACAGTGCGGCCAAAGCTACCGGTACCGCTCCGCCTACGTCAAGCACCGCGAGCAAAACCACCGAGCGCGACTCCCGGCCGATAAGCTGTTCACCTGCGACGTCTGCGGTATGCAATTTCGATATTTAAAATCGTTCAAGAAGCATCGCCTGAACCATACCCTTGAGAGACTTCACACGAAGAATACCGATACACCCGAGGGTACTGACCAAGTCTCCAGTACAAACGAGGCTCTGATCGGCCAGTGTGGTGAGATGGACTTGTCCATGAAAAAGAAAAGAAATGACACGGCGAAGACAGCTGAAATGCTACGTGACGCTGAACAAGATAGTACTGTAGACTCTAACGGACCTACAGATTCGGTGGTGACCGTTGACGACTCTACAGAGTGTCGTACTTCGGGAGCCGAGAGCGAAAGTAAAAGAGACGATAACACGACCCCCGAAGAAAAGAGGCGTGTTCCTGTCTCATTCGCCAGCATTAGCTCGATGGCAGACAGTTCAGAGAATGAATCACGAGCAGATAGCAGCAAACACGAGAGCTCGAGTTCTCACTCGGGGATACTAAACTTCATGCAAAATGACGATCGACAAAGAGACAGGGAGAGGCGATTCGCCTGCCCGTTCTGCGGGAAGTGCGTCAGGTCTAAAGAGAACTTGAAGCTGCATGTGCGAAAACACACGGGTGAGCGTCCGTTCGTGTGCCTATTCTGCGGCCGCGCATTTGGCGGCAAGAGCGACCTGACGCGCCACCTGCGCATCCACACGGGCGAGAGGCCCTACCACTGCGAGGCGTGCGGCAAGTGCTTCGCTCGCGCCGACTACCTCTCCAAACACCTCACCACGCACGTGCACAACACACGCTGACATGGACGTAGCCGAGATCCGGTTGCGGGGGGATTCTATAAGTAGGTTTTGGATTTCGTTTTACCAGCCACTTATACTACAAACGGTTTGTTTTTTAGATATGAAGGGTCCAATGTTCCCTTATCCCCCCTGGCTACGTCCATGCGCTCTAAGACCGCGCCGTCCTCTTCACGATCTTCTCATACCTCTATAGTTAATGACCGAGTCATATTATAACAGTAAATGGGAATATTTTTTAAAACGTTTTTAAACTTTACAACTTTATTGATATAAGCAGGTTTAATTAGAATTTTACAGGACTATTTTCGTTTTGGAGTGGTTTATGTATATTTATTAAATAATTTTCTATATTTATCACATAATTCATAAAGCAAATTAATAGTAAATGAGACTATATGTGTTTACTGCAAAGCAATAATCACTATAATGGCTTATTTTTTGACACGCTATTGTCTATGTGACGTGGTATTCTAGACAATTTACATAGGTTTATTTTGCATTGCTGTTTCGGGCCAAATGCCATTATTATTTATTTTCGTTTATGCACTTAAGTTTTTTTTAATTAAGAAATTTAAATCGTCTCTCATCATGTCAGTCTTACAATTGTTTCGCCACAATATGGTGTGATTTCAACTTTGTCATGCAAGACAGTGCATTTGCTATTAGATGAGGGACCAGGTAAGTTACTCAATTTGCATGAACACAAGCATTTCTGACTCTTCCTTTTCATTTGATCGATCCAATGACGGTACCTATTCGACCGATCACCATTAACAAGATGATAACAACTTCATCTACATTTGCGTTTTAATAAAGGCTTAAACATATTTTCTTTTGCCATATTTTTATATGCCTACGTATATTAAGATTTTTAAATAACTCATTCCATTAAAGAGGAACTAGAAAATTGGTAGTCGTGACGATAGGTTATTAGGAGAATGCAAAAACTGTGATTCGTACGATTAAGACCAGTCAAACAAGTTTTAGAACATCGAAAAAATGTTTTATGTAATTTAAAGTAACGTTATCTAACAATTAATATACCTACATATAAATTAAATATAGTTTTAAGAAATCTCTCTGTGCCAAAATATGTACCTCATAAAAATAAACACTGAAGTAGATAAAGTAATTGTCAATAATTGTTTGTACACATTTTATTTTAGATTTGATGTGACAGATACCACTGCGATATACAATCTACATATTATATATACAAAATGATCGCTTGTACATAGTAGCACACAACTGAAACCCTATAGCTAAAAGATGATGTCTTTGGATTCAGTTCAAAAGTATTCGCTTGCAATGTTTTACCGAATAGTTACAGGCCGATTGCACTGACGCGCCATTCTGTATTTTATAACCAACTAATATTTTCGAAAATTGGATACTATTCGCTAAAATAATAATAAATCTCAATACAAATACTAACTGCCGATATTGTGATATTTTATATAAGGCAATTATTGCCCTTCATTCATTGGTTCCGCCTTGGTGGAAACAGGCACATACTTAATTAACGAAGTTTTCAAGTGAACAACTTAATTTATTTTAAAGTAGGTATATTTAACTTTCCTTATAATTAAAAAAAATCTTGAAATGTAATTTTGAAGTCCAAATAATTTTTTATATTAACTACGTGTTTTCTAATAAAATATATAATAATATATTATTTTTACTTATTCTATTAAAATCTAAGTAGCGTATTACTATATTAAAATATAAATACTGAATATGATATTGTCAATTAAGTGTAGGTTAAGTGATATGTGTCTATTTAATCGTACATTAATTCAGGTATATAATCGTGAAACATTGCTGGCGGATTCTTTCAGGTTGGGTTTGAGTATTTAGGAACGGGGTCCTTTTAATGCCTACATTTACCACAGATAGTTAAGGGTCAATGCAACGAAATATTCAGGTACAGGAAATGTTGAATGAAACATTGAAATGTAGCGTAATCATTTAGTTAGTACTGTTTTTATAAGTCGGCTTAAGCTGACGAGTAACTTTTATTTCATGTTTTTAATTATTTATTGTTATACATGATACAATTGAAATAAAATGTATTAAAATATAATAGTGACTATGCCAGAGGGATATATTGAATAAGATAGGTAGTCGAAAACTTTTAGTATAAACGAGAAGCAATACTCTGAATTTTTATTTTTACTACAGAAATACTCTGATTGCAAGCGGAGAGAATACGGAGACTTGTCATTGAGTTTTTAAAGAAATTAGTGTTTTTTGAATTTCAGTAATACAATATTAACCATCGTCATTCGATAATGTTTCAGCCAGTTTTCGTATTCACTCTGAAGGAGTTTATACATTACTAACAAATAAGCAATGTAATGCATTCACATTGTGTATAATGTAGATATTTTGCCATTACTTCAAATTTAATATATAAATATTATTCGAAATTGATGTTGACTGTTTTTATAAGTATATCAGCGGTAGTTACTTGATGTTGTGGTGTAATCTAGTGTCTTATAGGTTTAAGGTCATAAACCACTCAAAGTATTGAAAGTCAGTAGGTATCTCAGTCCGATGTCAGGCCAGTTTAATTATAAATGTCGTTTTGATATTCCAAATAATAATGTGCTTACATTGAGTGGTTCATAATTTTAAATTCTCGTAGTGTTAATATTGGTGTGGTATTCTTTATATCTGTTCTTGTAACATACATTTTAACTCTAATATATATTAGATAATTTTAATTTTAAGTCAGATTCTAAAATATAGTGAGCACAGCAAACGTCATGTAAATATGCATGTGCTAACCAGGACAAATGTGATACATTAGGGTTTAAGTAATCTTTTGTTTTGTTTAGAACTATGAAAATTCAAATGGATCATTTCGCCAGTATGACGTATCATATGTTCAGTTCTGGTGTAAGCAGTGGGCATATATTTTTAACGTTTTCATTGTATCCATTTTTATCGTCGACTGTGAAGTTAAAGGGCATTATTTATGGTACTACTTTTATAAACTTCATCTTAAGGACAACTTCCACAAGGGAGAGTAGGTAGCGAAGTAATAATACAACAGTCTGGAATAATGTTAGAACGTGCAGTGTTACCGTGACGCACAATTTTAACACTTTTTAAGCGTTTTGTATATTATCTCCGTCCACTTAATATTGTGTGTCTTATTTCAATAATTTCACCGACTGATGGCATTGTAGTGTCTAATTCTGATTGCTGATGTTCCATTTTATGTTCAAATTTATTATAATATCGAATGCAATAGACACCCATAGGTTAATCTGATACAACGACTATTTATTACAAGTTTATACATGTTTATGTACTGCAATAGGAATTTATAGGATACAACATCGACGATCTTGCGAAGCTGAAGTTATCTCGTGGTTTAATTAATTATATAAAGGTTGACGCTCACACGATATTTTCAGCCTCAACTATTCATTCACAATTAAGGAAGCTGGCCTCAATGACTAAACATCCAATACATAGTCGTTAAGACAAATGGATTCAGCGACTGGTGAATTTGATGTTACATCTTGTGTGCGCTGGCCCTAAGTGAGGCAGATAATCACGTCTCTTTGTCAGTATCGAGCTTTATTTGCGGGAGTTACAGTTATTAAAGGAAAGTTTGAGACACGAGCCGATGCGGAGGCAGCGTTGCTCGCGCGACCGTGCTTCACGCAACTATGACAACTTATAGGTTATTGAATGTAGGTAATAACGTTGTACGGAGGTAGCAACGAATGTGATATTATTTTACGAGGAAGCAACGGGGAATCGAGTAGGCACCAAGCCTCTCACAATATAGCCAACGACGAACGAACGTAGATAGACTGATTTTCGGGTAGACGTATGTACAGTAGGCCAGAAGATTCGCAACCAATAAGTATATAATATTTATAAATAGGTGTTGATTTAAAAATGTTTTACAAGCCAAAACACAGTCTCAATAGCTTACGACATAAAACAATAAGAGAGTTTATTTAATTTTTAAACATAATTATACAGAATCTTTTATATACCAATCTTAAATTATATTTCAGATGTATTGATTTTTATACATCTCCATATACAAGATTGAATAGAGGTAAGTGTAGACATAGATGGGTCTATTAACCGCGTGGTGCTACATTGTGTAATGATATGTGATAGAAACTGTTCTTCAGAGACATTTTATTTATTGAAGCTTCCATAGGTAATAAATATAGTCACATTACACTATGATATACCCACATCAGCAATAATTTGGTTTAGGTAAAAACATAAGGATTTATTTTGTCCAGTATTTTTAATGGTGTCATGTGGTTGGTCGAATGTGTCTCTTAGAATCCAAAGTATCCAGTAATGTAAGGAATTGTGTTTGTAAAACTTCGATGGTGTAACCATTCCACAATTTTAATATTGTATCTTTCACATGTAATTTATTTCTATGAGATTTAAGTCGACCAAATGCCATCGACGTGGTGGTGCGAGTTTTAAAATTGTAGGTTTTTAATTAATTATTTCTTATAAATACGTCCAAGTCTTATTACCATTCATGATAAGGCGAGATCGTTAATGTAATTAAACGTAATGCAGACAAAGCTAGTTAGTAAATTTTCATTAGGTTTTGGCTGGTCAGAAGTATTGACTCTCAACGATACTGGAATATGTGTAAAATTGTTTTATGGCCTTATTAATATAAAAGTTATCTCGGAATAAATTGTATGTATAGTAATAACATTATAAAAACTTTCTTACCATGTTAAAGTAATGAAAATCGGACAAAGAAATATTTTATGGTTTACTTTCTTTTATAAGTATTATTTATATTTCCAAATATCTGTAGTGTCTTCGAACCTATGCACTATGGCGGGCACTAAGAATAAATATATTGTATAAATTATGTATGACTTTGACGTACAGTTTTTGTTAACAAGTTTAATTTATGTCCTGGGTCCGTTTAATCGAAAACTAGTTGATAGTACATACATACTGTTACATAATATATTTTTTTTACTTGTATATTTCAGATAATTATTATTGTTATACAGATCGTTTTATATTTTTATCGTGATTAACTATTACTTGTTTTCAAGATTTTTATTTTGCAATATGACTATTCGTCTATAAAATAGTCCATTTAATTTATAATATCTTGTCCATTGTCCAAACTAACTTAGGCATAGTTCCATATTTTGGATGTGTATTATACCACAGTCTAAATTTAAACGCTATTGTGTATATTATTTCATTTTAATATCGATGTGCAAAATTATAGTAAATGTCTTGGATCTCTAAAAATAAGAAAAAAAAAGACAAAAAACACTTTACGAAATTTCTAAATGTGCAATAAATATGTGTGTTGTAGTGTTACCATTAGGCGTAAAATTTTAGCTTTGCAAGTGTTGCTACTGGTAATATACATGGGCGATATGGTAGCGTATCGCTCATTTTATGTTGTGTAATATTACAATGATCTCAGGATATTATCAGGAGCCACATTTGTACGGCATATTAAATGAATATTTGGCACTTATAAAAAGGCACATTTCTCTATCATATTAAAAATGGTTTGAAAACGTGTTGAAAATGGATTTGTTGGTAATTAATTTCATAATGAAATATATTTGTTTCATTAATTGAAGATCTTTTATTTATCCTTGAAACGTTTGTTCTGTATTCTGAGCTTGAAACGATGTTCGCAAAAACAACAGATTTTTCTGTAGGTACCTATAGATATATTTTAAGCTTTAGGAGTCAGACGCTGAATTCAGCCCTATATACTACAGAGTTTATTGGTTTGTCTTCTTATCAAGTAGCAACCAACTGTTGATTATGTGATTTGCATAGTATATAGTTCATGGGCCAAAAAGTGACATTGGACTTCGGTTTTTGTGGAGAACGGGCTAAGCATAACATGATGCATGTGGATTACTAGGCCATTATTTATCTGTTTAAAAAGTAGGCCCTGGTCTAACTTAAAAAAGTTACTTACATGACGACGATCTTGTGGCTCGATGTGGTTTAGTCTTGAATTATTACATGCACAAATATCCAGACTGGATAAACATCTATAGATCACACACGTATTCTGCGACTATACAATAAAACTTTTACGTTCTTCATCACTTTTAGGTAAATTTTTAGGCAATACTTAGGTACCTACTTTTATACAAAATTTATTGTAACAAGAAACAAAAGAGCATTAATAAATATAATGTCACACTTATGTCACTTAACCCGCCATTACAAGCATACTTATTTTGAAAAACGAACAAGCCAAGGTATCGTAATTATTATCAACGCATCGCATCGTCGCGCGTCGGCTGCCAGTAGGTAGTCTGATTTAAAAAGAGGTTTCCTTCCTATTTTTTTTAATAATACCTTTGAGCTGGATCTATGAATTTGTCATATTAGTTAAGTAAGTAGGTATCTACCTATCTACTGAGGTATCTAATAGTTAGTCTTCATCATCATCATCAGCCAAAAGACGTCCACAGTTGAACATAGGCCTCCCCGTTTAAGGGGGGGGGAGGGGGTTGTGTAAATCCCCACGTTTGGCAAGCGGCTTGGGGATCGCACTATTAGTGGTGAAGTTACAGAAGACGCTGCTGCCCATCTTCTGAATTTTCCCTTAGTTAAATAATTTTATTTGCAATTCTATATGTTTAGTAAGTACTTAATCTACATTATATAATGGTATTTATCGATACCTATGTATGTAACTGTTACAAGCCTGAGCCTGTTGAACGTAGGTAACCCTAATAAAATCTTGACCGACCTTGATCCAAGTGCTTTTCGACGAAACAGGGTTAAATCATATCAAGGTTAGGTGGTTCTATAGATACAGTTACCTATTTATGAATTTACAATCATGCACGCATTGTCTTATGATTTATAATGACATAGTTACCTACTTAGCTACTGCATGTCGAATATGTTAAGGCATCCAGAGTTAATAAATAAGTATTCAAAGAGACATGATTGTACTTTTTCCCCAAAGGGATAGGCGTGTAGTACCTACCTACAGTCCTACACCCACATGCGCCTATTGCTATCAACCATGCACGAATCCAGACTCCTCGCTGTTTGTTGCTAATGGAAAAACCCAGTAACACTTTGTTCGACTCGGGATTCGAACCTAGGACCTAATGCTTAGCAGTCTCCTTTAGCTACCATTAGATAATTAGACCAACGAGGCACATATAAGTGAATATTATTTTATGAAGAACTTAATGAAAATGTGGAATAATTATTCTATCTTCACAATGTTTACTTACGTGTAGGTTGTAGAAGTAGGCGTGACTTTTATTTTAAAGCCCAGACTTGCTGCTCTGAATCGCTCTGAAGACAAACCTACATATTGTCTAAGAGCCGTTACAAATTGATGAGAACGTTATAATTTCGTAGCACGGACGTGATTTTGTATAATTCAGTGGCATGAATACAAATAGTGTCGAGGTATATCTACGTAGATGTTCTACGAAACACACATTCCTATAGATAGGTATCTACTTAATGAGCTTGGAAATCTAGGAACATGCTGGTGAAGGAATTTTCGTACATCCTTGGAGTAATTAGACATACTTCTGTGAGTAGGTACACAGTATATTTTATTAAATCATTATCATCATCACGTAATTGCATATTCGATAGATCATTTTCATTTCGGTTCATTTTTGTTAAGTAGGTACCTAGTGACCTATTTTTCATAGTTCCACAAACGATTTAGCAATCAATATCTGGCCCTGGTCACCTGTAGATACTTAGAAAGAGCATTGGAAGATAATATCGCAGCGCATATAGCTGCAATTTTATCGTATGTACATATTGTAGATACCTACCTACATGTAATGTACCTAATATAAAAATCATCGCAATAACTTAGGCCGTACGTGCAAGTAGTAGCTTCCATGAGTGATGATGTGAAGATTCATAAGTACTTAAGCATTCTCTGGCACAGCCTGGTCAGTAAACCACGCTGTCATTCTTGTAAACTCTTCGAACTTCGATCCCCTCACCTGTAAGACCTTTTATGTTTCAGTTCATGTCGTTACGTAATGAGAATAATCAGAATAACAAGTTACTACTTAAAATGATGTTTTTGTTAACTACAGAGTGCACTGTGTGTGGCAGTCGTGGCAGATAAAAAGAGTTTTTAATTATCATGCAACATTGTATTTTGCTTTACAAAGTAAGTTCGGATGTTTCGTTAATATATTCTACCTTCTGGGCAGAGAATCAAACGCTTTGTTTTGAAGAGTCGAGCCTTTGTTCGTGCAGTATTTTTATCATTAAGTATTTATTTGTGCTGTTTTCATAGGAATCGTGTTAGTGAAAATTAGAAGTGTTGTACGGTTCACGAGAACATACCCAATTCTAAGATTACTAATTGTTGCGCTAAATATTATTGAACGTAATAAAATAATCGTTCGCTTGATATGTGGAAATAAAGGGAATTTAATGAGGCAAAGTAGTCTTAAGTGTTCGTAAGCAAAGTAGTAGCTAGATTAATGACAATTTACGATATAAAGGTAGACCTACGCCAGAGAGTAGGTAGCTAAAAAGAGAAAGATGTAAATACTGTGATGATAGAAAGAAAAATTTTTAGTCTCATCACTCTTTTTGAAACCCATCTTAAATATAGTTGATTTAAATATACCAATCAAGCTCAAAACATTCCTTCTACTATTTAAATTTCATTATTTTAACGCTAATGCATTTCAAACAATAAAACCTTCTCAGCCCTTAATTAAAACGAAACTTTGATACAAAGTAGATAGGTACCTAATAACTTAGTGAAACTTATAGATTTAGTCTGCTCTTACGACCGCTTTGACCTGTTTTTCAACAGTAACATTAGCGTGCTTGGAAAGCACTGTCCCTTATTGATTGAGACAAAAGCGTGATACTGATATTATATACGACACGGTGTGATCTGTGTTCTAATTTAAAATGTTTTACCCTTCCTAACAGCTGTTAATTCCCAGTCTGTACGTTAACGAATAAGGTCTAGGATCTACCCACTTACCCACAATTTCACATAAGAATAGGTAAATCATTTATTTCATTAAATTAAATATAGATAATATCATTATACCTATTATGCGTAAGTGTTGCTATTGTGCATGATAATATGTAGTATGTAGTGTTTAAATAAATTAATTTTACTAATATACAAAAACCGTCTTATTATCCTAATAGTATCATAACGGTTTTTAGGTCAATGCAAGCGTATTTCTGCATCCCGACCCTTTCTATTTAGAACGTCTTTTTATTAGCATACTTTCGGTGTCAGAAACAGTCCAGATTGTGTCGTCATCGACCCGTTATTTAATTATAGACAATTTCTGCTCGGATGTGTCCATATTTGGTAACCTTATCGTCGGGACACGGTTGGAATTTTTAGCCAAAGTTTATACTGAACGGAACTATTTCTGAATGTTGAAACTGACTTATGTACATTACAGTTGCTTTACAGGTCCCTATTGTAGTCCATTATGTCATAGTTATAAGTCATTTATGAACATTAATGGCTTACCCATAGACATGATAGGTAGGTACTGACCGTTTAGAATTTCAAAGTCTTTTATATCAGTAAAGAGTTTAAAAAATAATAATTAGAAAATAGTTCCAGTTCCTGAACACAGTACGTAGGTACAATAAGCCGTTATAACTACAAATAGAACTCAAAATATAAATTACAGAAAATAAAGTATTAATATTTCTCTCACAATAACATTAGCTTGATTAAAAATGGATAGAGACATCTCTATCGTCCATGTCAGTGTAAAGTTAAAACGTTTTAAACCGACGCGACTCGGAGGGCCATAACGCTAGCAGTAACCGAGTTAGCTCTGCAGGCTATCAGAGCAATTTTGTCCTGGATTTTCATTTGACCCGCGTGTATGCACTTTCTTCGAATACAATAAAACTTTTAATTTAATGACTGTTAAAGCTTATTTTTTAATCGTCTTTGGAGCATGTGTAGATGGTATTTTAAATGTTACTACATCCTTATACTAAACGAGAAACGATAAATAAATAAATAAGTAGGTACAAGGAAAGCGGTTAAACCTTTTTAAGGCAAGTAAATAAGAGGTATTACAAAGTAATTATGGAAAGTACCTAGGTATTATGATGATTATCTTGACTAACATTTTTATATGTGCCTATGGGAAGTTTTTGGAAAATATGGTGGCAATATTGATGCCGATGCCTGGCTATAAAAGAAAAAAAATTCCCCATGATATAATAATATTTCCTAACTATAATAATATACTTGCTAGCTACCTACTTGGTGAAAAATTATTAAACGCAGATATTCCAAATGTGTAATGAAACAATTTCAGGGCAAAAATTAAACAACCGTTCGTCTACTGCAGATTGGGGTAGTAGGGACTCTAGTTATATAGACGAATTATAGGTAGGTAAATACAGTCAGGCCAGTTGGGCCAAAACGTAGATGATTCGACACCCATTTGCATTCAATTTATAGTTACTGTTCATTATTTTACCAAAATAAGGCATAGTTACCTACACGTAAATAGCCTCGCGCAGAGCTCGTTGTAGTTTGAATTTGGGCTAGGATTTACTGAAACAGACCCGTTTATCTACACATCAGTGCAATAATTTTGCTAAAGAACAATAAAAATAATGCAAATATAGTTTCATATCGATATATTCGCCCGGCCTGGTTCGGAATAGATTTATTTCATAAAATGCTACTCTAAAGTACTACTGAAGCCTGTCGCCACAAAGCTTAGCTCTTTTGATCTCTGATTTGCCAATTAAGGTTTGCCAAAGTTAAAGAGTCCTACGCGTACCCGAGGGGTGTCCGCACCATCCCACCAATAAAGGCAACCTAGAAGCTTGGTCGCCTCTCTAGGGCATTTATGTACTTCAGTCACATTCAGTATTTCTCTTACGAAATTTATAGTAGGACGGAAACCATAATAAATCCAAAGGGATTAGAATGGCGCCGAACAAAGGCTAATACATTCGCTGTATTCTATAGAGAATTAATTTCGTTATCAGGGAGCTCGGTAGTTCTACTTCTACATGTGCATATTATTATCCCACTACAAATTTTTACTATGTATACTCCAACAACTTTCTTTATAACCATTTTCGGGAACGAAATTATTTTGTCTGTCCCGTTATCGATGGATAGACGCGTTTCCTTATAGCTACTAAAGCGCCTCAATCGTAACACGTACCAAACAAATGTTCAAGTAAAACATTTAATTTCCTCCTAAGCATTGCAAGAACCCCAGTGGCCTACATTTCCAAATGTATTCTGTAAATGTACAATTAGTATCTGCTTATGCTCAAAGAAGTTTGTAACTCGAAGTAAATTTTCGTCCCTATGAAACTGTTCATGAATACAAAATATACATGAATAAGAATGTTAGTATACAGTAGAGGTGCAGCAAACTAGAGGCGACGCGACACCTCGTTGCGCACGTACACGAGCCCTACAATGATACTCGGAGCGTGGCTTGCAACTAGCTTTAAATTTAACATATACATATTCTGCGGAACGTGGAAAAAATACGGATTTCACGAATAAAAATGTTTTTATTTTTGGATCCCCCAAATTGCTAACCAATATTTTAATTGCTATTTCAATTAAAAAAGGAGTTTATTTGAAAGATTTTATTTATTTACGTTTCTGAGAAAAAAAAACTTTTGGACTTGATTTAAAGGGGATGCAGATTTTATCGCCATCATTGTACCTATTGGTTAAAATTCTATTGCTTCAGAATTGTGCATGTAATCATTATGTATATTATATTTATATTTCTAGAAATTCTACGCTTATTCGAACAAAAGTAAAGATTTAACGGTGTAAATATTGAACTGAAATCCTTCAACAAAACTACTCCATTATTTATTCATTAGGTTCAATGTAATCAAGAAACTTCACACTGAATGCCCCAATTTCGTCGAAATTTCACGAAAGAGCCGAACCACAACCGCGAATCTGCAATTATTTAATCGTTTTCGAGGTGTTGCTCCACGGAAACTGTGGATTCATAGTAATATCGACAACCCCTTGTGGCATCTAACTAGTTCGTTATACATTGGAGTTTGTTAATAGAATTCTATATCGTGGACCTAATAAAGCCAGTAATGGAATTGTGCCAAGTTGGACGGAACGTTATTCATGTAGGAAGCAGTAGGAGGTCATCGTATGGGGTGCCCCGGGCGCGATATCGTTCGGGGAAGAGTGATCGTGTACGGCAAGTAAAATACAACTGGGGAGAATTTCCCCGAAATGGTCAGAAGTAGAAACGATGAGGCCCATATAATCTAAGTGATCAAAGTTGTTTTCTCAGTGTTAGGTTCTAGATTAATAAAATATTTGCCTACATGTGGTAAATACGGATCACCTTATAAGATTAGGAATATATATAGGATAGGGAAACTGTGACACAGTTTTCCCATTATATTCCATATTAAAAATAATAATTAGATTTCAGTAATTAAGTGTAAAAAAAATTGATGGTTATATTATTCTAATGATACAGCTTCTATTTTAAAACAATGTGTTGTGTTAATTTAAGTTCAACACAGTCATGTTGATCTAATCTGTTATAGTGATATGATATACTATTCATAAATACATATTTTTTCAATGAATTCATATTTACCACATGTGTCTAAATATTGTATTTATATAGAACCTAATACTAAGATAAAATCTTTGATCACTTAAATTATATGGGCCTCATCGTTTGTACTTCTGACCATTTCGGGGAAATTCTCCCAACAATCATGATTCCTCCATACTCTTAGATGGATGTTAAAATTTGAGTTTGGTGACGACAAGTGTCAGTCGAAAACGCAAAAGCTCGAGTTATGATTTATTCAAAGCGTGGAAAACGTTTCGGGGAGCTTGCAACCCTCTGAGGCACTGTGCCGATTTCACTCCGGCACTCAGTCTACTCTGATACGTCGATGGAGACGCATCGCGGCCGTCGTTCTCCCCCACACAATTATTACTTTATTACCATACAGACCGCGAGTGAGTGTGTGTGAACTTTATACCAACTTGAGTGTCGGTTACTCCCTTTCCCCTACGAACTAGTCAAGGTCATCCTACAGCAATTTGACACCTGTTGTGTTTGTATACTATATGTATGTAATTTCATATTTATGTAATATTATAAACAGTAGTATTGTGTAACAAAGTGTTTTATCGTAAGTATTGTCGTTTGCTCTCTGGCTTACATTTATGTGTTCTTTATTTGCCGGCTTTAATTGGTTAATTAATTACGTTATAGATGACACGATTACGTGACAGTTAGTTAATTAGCGCTTAATATGTGTTTGTGTTAACGTTGGTATGATTTAAGCTTTGATATTGTTGTTTTTAAGGCTTTTAGTACTGTAAGTATTTATGTAGAATGCATAATGAGAGAATGATGTTGTGTTTCTTTAATGTTTATTTTCACGACTTCTAATAACAGTTTTGAATGTTCCATGAGTAGTAATTAAGGACCCAAATTCCTCGGCGGTTGCGTGGGTCGATAGTTACAAGCTTTTTGTAGCAACTACTAAAATGCCATTGATTTTAACGTCTTTCAAGGCGACTGTCCTTGTCGAAAAAAGTTTGGTAGAATACATTAATTACAGACATGCGAACGCTGTCCGTTTTAATTTAAAAGGAGCGTGATGATTGGTTTACAACTATTATACGATATGTCCTTTACAATATGATCTACAAATAATTATAATTTCTTATTTGAAACGAAAATGTGAACCCGATGAAAATATCCCGCCTCTTTTCCCAGCTCAACTGACGAACGACAAACTATTCTGCCCAGTCAATAGTTACATAACAACTAAGACGATCATAAATACGTCAGAACACCAGAAACATACAAACAAATAAACAGAAATACATATTTTAAAGTGGCAATTGGTATATCCTGCACAGTTGACCGAGCTCAGCGCTGGCCCAGCGGAAGCGTCGGGCTCATTCAAATAATTCAATTAAATCTCGTGTTGAGCTGAGGGCAGTATCACTACACGGCTGCGAACCAAACTAGGGATGCCTAAACGGTTTTACTGAAATTAGCTTATATTTCATTTTAGATTTGGTTACGTAACGATTTTTATAAAGCATATTTTTGAATTAGCACTTTTAGCGGTATCTATAGGAGTAGGAAGTAGGATTCGGGTCATCACGGGTAACATTGGTCATGCTATGGGGTCGACTAACTAAATCATTTTTTTTTATTTAGCGCCTTTTTCCGTTCGATCAAAGACCGTATTCTCCCTTTTCACAAATTCTAGTTAACTGCTAATAAGAGCCATTCTCTTCAGTTAGAGTTAAGCAAGTCTTATTCAGTCTAAGGGTTTTTCAGTGAGATTCGATGGTTACATAAACTTATAGCCGATATGTTCTGCATGGGACATGCAGAACATATCTTATATATTTTTGGATTAGCCACTAGCTATGAAGCATTTTAGATTCGCAGCACTTATTATGGTGTGTTCCTTCATTTAGGAGTTATGCTATAATCCTACATATTCCATGGTTCTCCAAAAAACCTCAAACTCATTATCAAATAAACGATTCATTTTGATTTAGAACTTGGATCCAAGATTTGTAAATCGTTAATGATATGAAAATACCTAGCTATTCCCCTTTATAAACACACACGCTCTTAGTTTATTTTTTTGCTACTTAGAAAAAAGCTCAAAAATTCACCTTTCTTCTGACAGCATTACTTACCTATCTGTAAATCCAAGTAACTACAAGAAGACATGTGAACGACAAATTGAAGAGCTTTCTTCACTTACGTGGCACACCCATAACGTCATTTGCCGTATTTTACGAAAAAAAAGGAATTTATGTGACATGTGGGTTTAAAGCTGCTTATTGTTTTCTTTTTAAAAATTTATGTTTAAGATATTTACGTTACAATCTTTCGCTTTAACAAGAAACATTTTATTACCTTAGTACTAGTATTAATTTAACAATTACATATGTATATGTAAAAGGTTTTTTTACAACTATTTACGATTTAATCCAACAATTGCTTCTATTTTTATTTATGATAGCAAAGCTTTCTAATGTTAAATAATAACCTATATAATTTTCCTGATCCACTTATGCCTGACCTTAAGAATATAATATGACATTGGGAATAATAACACTTGTTTGAACAAAACGTATTATACCTCTAGACAATTATGATTTGAGTCCTGCTACAATTAAAAAAATATTAATATACGTGTCTGAGGTCGTCAAACAGTTTGGTGGACGTACAGAACAAAATAAACCCATATTATTTTGAGTAAACCTAAATTCTCTGTAGAAAAAACAGTATTTTTTTCAGGACAATCTTAAAAACTTAAATGTTTGAATATCGAAATCTAGTCGGCACTTTCAGTTGTCAGGGACAAATCGTTGCAAAGTTGCAACTTTAACTAAGTATTGAAATTATGGAAAGGACCTTCCATAATTTCGATAGTTGAAGTAAGAAATTATCCGTGACTTTAAGCTAACCATTTTATGTATTTTCGGGCTATAATTAAGTAGAAGGGCCACCACTACGTTTTTGATTTGTTACCCCAATGGATATATAAAAAAATATTTGATTTGTCATCCCCACTTTCACCCTCCATATCTTGTAAATGGCTGAACTGATTCTGATAAAACATATCTAAGAACCAGCTCTGGAAAACTTGCTTTTAAATAAAAAAACCATCCAAATTGGTTTACCCGTTTTAGAGGTGCCACAGACAGACACACAGACGGACAGACAGACACACATAGCGGTAAAACTTATAACACCCCTCTTTTTCCGTCGGGGGTTATAAACTAGCTATGGTTAAGTAAAGGAAGCCATTGTACTGAATAAGTCATATTTCATAAATTCTTGTCAGAAAAATATACATACTATCAAAATCCTGCTTACTGTGGACAGTTGCCCTATTAAATTACCCATTAAATTCACAAGCAGTTTTTGTAACGGATCTTGGTCTAGTCTGTATACAGAGCACCTTGTAGGTTAATTTACAAGGCAATTTACTAATGGAGTACTTAGTTGCTCTATTCCGAAAAGAAGATTTTCTTTACGGGTTTACAGGTTCACCAAGAAATGTTTTCTTAGCCACTGATAAATTGATTCCATTAATGAAAGCTAAGTTCAATAAATTCCGTATTCAGTTCGCTGCTTTTGGATGTAATGGTTTCTTAAGGCTAAAATCTTCTTAAGTTTGATGACTCTTTATGAAATTCTTGAAAATAAATTAAACAAATAATATAAATGTTATCGACTATGTCCCAGCACTAGGGCTTCATGTGGCTAAAGCGTGGGTCTAGCGCAGTGATTCCCAAAGTGGTCCAGGTGGACCCCCAGGGGTCCACGGGAGCCTTGCTGGGGGTCTACGTAGGCGTCAATAAAAAATGGGGGTCCATAAGATGTTAATAGGGGTCCACGAAAATTTATCTGCATATAGTTTTTATAAGGGCCTACCTATATTGTTTTAAGTACCTAACTAAGCAGATAACATTTTAATCTGGCAAGCGACTCTTACTTGTCCAAACTTGCGTATTCGATATTACAATTTCGTGTACAGACTTGCAAAGCGCAATCCGTCCGACAATGCTTAGTGCTTGTTTAGACATGATCTTGATCAAGACTATAAATACTCGATGCCAAAGGCATGCTCATTTATTTGTTTCCGGAATTTCGAAAAAGAAGGTGTGAGAAAATTTATATTAGTGTTCCTAGTGCCGGAGAAAAGTAAGTACGTACCTTTTTTTTGTTGTACCTAGTTCTTAAGTATTTTGTTTCGTGTACTGGTCGGTTGATAACAAATGCTTGTATACAATGTGTCCTAGGGATAAGTGACCGCCCGGCGTATTTAGAATATTTGTACAAAATTAAATTAAGTAAAGACGCGTGACGTGCTGCAGTTTTTTTACGATATTTCCTAAGTTTGTTCATCTTTTTCCATTATTTTTGTTTACTGACTAGCCGACATCATAATTTATCAATTAAAATCATTAGACAAAACTAAAATGTAGTAAAAAAATTACTTATATAAAATCACTAAGGCCGCTAAGTCACAAATGTAAATATAATTATTAATGATTTCGTACAAATATTCAAAAAACGCCGGGCGGTCTTATCGCTCGGACACATTGTATATAGCTAACTTAGTAACTTACAGATATTTTAATTGTCCTCTTTCGATTTGAAGACAAACACAGCACGTTTTATTCAATTGTTTTTTCACGAGAGGACTGCCTCTCTAAAAAGGCCGAAAAATCAATATTGCAGAGCAATTACTGTTTTATAAAACTACTAGCGCGTGAACTCATTGATTTAATGAAATTTTAGTTATTGTTTTTATGGTCACTTTTTTGGTCAATTTGGGATTTCGACTTTTATTTTTTCCTACACAAATATGATCAATATTCGATACTGAGTAAACTAATTTTTATTTCTACTATTAAAAAATTGTGGTAAATTAGGTATTTAACATTGATATCGCTTCGTGAAAAAGTCTGTACTTGTCTTAGCGGTTTATTAGTTGGTCCCTTTACAAGCCGTAATACTTTTTCAATATAATGATAATCATAATAATATAAAGCTGACAAAGGCTGCGTTGTGCTACCTATATTCAAATAAAAACTTGGTTACTATAACATTTTTTTTTACAGGGAAGGTAACTGATACAAAACATGGCTACAGCAAAGAAAAAATGTCGACAATACAGTGTCGATTATTTGAAATATGGTTTTGTTCCATCAGAGGCAGATAAACACTTGCCCATGTGCCTAATATGCAATAAAGTTTTAAGCAATGACTCTATGAAACCATCAAAGCTCGAAGATCATCTAAAAAGGTGTCATACTGATAAAATGGGTAAAGATTTAAAATATTTTCAAACATTGAAGGAAAAATATGAAAAGAGACCCACCATGCACAGCATGTTCGCTTCAACATCTCAAAGTAACGATGATGGCTTGCGGGCATCTTACAATATCTCATTACTAATAGCAAAATCTGGAAAACCGCACACTATCGGAGAACAATTAATTTTACCCGCTGTTGAAGAGGTTTTAAAAACTGTTTTGCACAAATCTCCATTTGACGTACTAAAAAGAATTCCATTAAGTAACAATACTGTACAAAGACGCATTGATGAAATGAGCTCTGACATCGAAAGTTTTTTGTGCAATCATCTGCAAAAAAGTCATTTTTCTATACAACTGGACGAGTCAACGTTACCCGGTAATGAAGCATTATTATTAGCATATGTCCGATTTATCATGGAGGAAGAAATTCACGAAGAATTGCTATTTGCCAGAACTTTGGAGACTGACACTAAAGGCGAATCAATATTTAATGTCCTGAGTAATTTTTTTACGGAAAAATCGATTCCATTTACAAACATTATTTCAGTGGCAACAGACGGAGCTCCTGCAATGGTAGGGCGATATCGTGGGTTTATAAGTCATCTCAAAAGAATTATACCAGGACTTACAGCTATTCATTGCGTAATCCACCGACAACATCTTGTGGCGAAACATTTAAGTGACAGGTTGAACCAATCTCTTCATTTTATAATAAACGCTGTCAACAAAATTAGAAGCAATGCATTGAATACGCGTTTATTTGCTCAATTGTGCGACGAAAATGACGAAGACTTCCAACGACTGCTCTTACATACTGAAGTACGCTGGTTGTCGAAAGGTGCATGCTTAACGAGATTTTACTCTGTTTTCGATTCCGTATTAGAGTTCTTAGAAAGTAGAGATCCAGATTTAAAAGAAAACTTGATCAAATTCAAAGGAGACATTGCGTATTTGACAGATTTGTTTAAAAAATTTAATGATATTAACTTGCAGTTACAAGGGGACAGCCTGAATTTAATAAAAACAAAGGGGATAATTTCGGCTTTTCTTGGGAAATTGAAATTTATGAAGCAAAACATTAGTCGGCGCGAATTATCTCAATTTCCAAACTTGTCGCAGGTAGAAACTATTGATGAGGATATCCATACCTACAGTCAACATTTAAGTGCCCTGCATGATGACTTCAAAACCAGGTTTGAAGATATGCTGACGATGGATATACCACCATGGATCGTAAATCCATTTGATGAAACTGAAGTGGCCAATGTATTATTACAAGAGGAGCTGCTTGAGCTAAGCACCAATGAGGAGCTGAAGGTGAAATTTAGAAAAGGCTACCAAACATTTTGGCTGCAAGCAGAAATACACGAAAAATATCCTGGACTGTGGGAAATCGCAAGGAAATTTTTGATAGCTTTTCCCTCATCATACCTTGTCGAAAGAAGTTTTAGTGCCGTTACAAACCTCTTAACAAAAAAAAGGAGCAAACTAAACATCACAGAGCGGGGGGATTTGCGGTTATTGCTCACAAAAATAAAGCCAAACATTGATCGTTTGCTGACACTCCATCAAATACATCCTTCCCATTAATTAAAATTATGTCCACAACCTATAAGTATTACCTTATTATTATTTTTTTGTAATTCTTTTCTTTTAATTAATAAAATGTTATAAAATGTACCATTTTTCGTTTTTATTTAAAATTTAAAATTTTAACCTATCAGAATATAGGGACGGAACTCAGAAGCGACACAATTTTTATTTTTTGTCGACTTTAACAATGTGGTAGGAATGTAGCAGCAGGGGGTCCACCGACACCAGTTTAATTTTGAAAGTGGTGCACGAGAAAAATAAGTTTGGGAACTACTGGTCTAGCGCTTACGTACTGACGTTGACAGAAATACATCACCGCCTCGTAAACTCGCAATAACCCCTTGTTCTCTCCCTAAACGGTGAATATTTAAAATTCCCTTTGTCAGAGCTATAACATTTATCGAGAAATTAATTACACTTGCAGTAACGTAACAATATGCATGACGAAAATACCTGAGCTGTACTTAGGTATTTTCGAAAATCCTTATCATCTGGCTATCTTAAATATTGCGTTGTTAAAAAAAACATAAATTTTAACCTTTGACAAGTTCGCGTAAAACGTAAATTTACTTTAAAACTTAAAGTTTTATTGAGTTATCTTCGATCTGTTGCAACTTTTGAAATAAACACTTCAAAGACAAATACCTCAGTACGACTTTTAACGCCCTTCGAGAACGTCTTGAATTCATGCATTATAGAAATCAATATCGGTATCTAAGTATTGAATAGCTGCTAAGTAACGCATCAGTATCGGATTTTCTTATTTATTGGACTACTTACTTTGACTTCAAATCAAATTATTTAAAAATAATCTGAATAGAATTATTCCACTATGTAAATAAAATCTCAGCACTTTGGTGGCAGGTTATAGACCTAGAGCTTGGACCTAATATCATACAAGTAATACTACCTAATAGAAAAATACAACAAGAATGGGTTTGGAATCGAGTCGGCCAATCAAGAAGGTGTAACAGACAGATAAACATTGAAATGTGGTATGAAGCGTCCCGATTTAGGATTTCGAAACAATAGTTGGTCTAGTTATAAAAATAATTAGAAGCTTGACCTTTTAAAATTCATGGTTAATAATCATTGTTAATCACTCTTTATACCTTGTGATGAGGAGGAATATTTCGATGCATAATTTTTTTATGTTTTTTGATTATATATTTTAATGTAGGTAGTATAAAAAAATCGAATGTATATTATAATGTAAATTGTTCTTGTAAATAAATAATATTATTTCTTTTATACCTTGTAAAGAAAGTAATTTACATCCTTTAAGTAAGTAAATATTTTAAGTGACTGGATTAATCCGATTTAAAACTTAATTTTCATTCTCGTTGATAAGTTCACCAGGTGTTCACTAATTACTGTGGTAGGTAATTGTCTAAGCAACTGGTAATTATATTAGTCGTACTACTTTGTACTTTAGGATCGCTTAGTTGGAGTGAGAACAAGTGAGTGAAGTTAAGTAGTTGAAGTATACTTCCTTTCAAGATTACAAAAATCCCTAAAACCTCTTGAAAATCCCTAAAATGTTCATCTTCTTACTCTCCTTTATTATTCATACTTTACGATGGTATGTATTAACACCGGGTTTTCTGAACGTTAGCAAAAAAGTTCACTCTCACGAGACTTAATAAGTTACTAAATAAAACAAAAACAATGAGAGCGAATAATCTTTTAAGCTCATTTTATTTGTATTCGTCAATATTTATTCTTAAACTTTTTCACACAGATTGACTTTCAATATTTTTTCGGATACAATTTCAAAACAAGAATTCTGTGTTGTCTTTAGTTGTTTGTTGTTCAATCAATTAAGAACGCGATGTGTAGCAAACTAGAATGATCAAATTAGTGTGTTCGAATGTCAACTAGTTTCTGCTGACTTAACTTTATTGTTAAACTAAACGCACTTTATTACGGCTACAATGCGGGAACCCCTGATAAATTCTGAACTTATTTTGTTGTCTCCCTAATTTATTGGATCACACTTTTTGTTTTGATAATAGGATCACGTTTGAAATCTACTTATGTTAGTACCTATACTGAAAAGTATTGTTTTCTTCTCTTATTATATTATTAATTCTAAGGACAAGTAGACAACGCCCGCTTGTTGAACGACCAAATTCAGTACAACAATAATAATTCATCCAGTGAAGAGAATTTACGACCTTCTGTCGGCTGTATTTACGACGGCCGTCCTTCCAAGATCTCTAAGCAGTCACAATCTGTTAAGGAAACAAACAGAAACATTATGTTTATATTAGGCAATGTTGCGAATTTCCAAGATTAAACGGTAAATATCAATATATTGTCGAAATAATATGGCTAAGCTCAAACCGACTTGTTAAGCTGTTACAATCTATTTTTGTGTCACCTTTGGATTAGGACCTAAATATACGCGTGGAAAAACAAAAGATGTTTGACCGTTAAAATCCTTAAAATATTTAACCTTTGTGTTAGAAGTAGATAATCGGAAGACATACATTTTTGAAGTATAATTGCGATGCGTGTGTGACGAAATAGTAACCCTATTACACAACCAAGAATCACTATGGCTCGTTGCCTTACCTTCGTTGGTTTTGCGGCTATGCAAATATATATTTCAAGGGCCGTCTGTTTGTAAAGCGACTTTAACATTGTCCGAAAGGTCACGAACTTTCATCAAAATTTTAGTTTTCATGAAAATATTTTATTTGTACGAAGTTAACGTTTGTTTACACTTTAAGAGTCTAGTGTATAAGTTTTATATTGACTTATTAAAGTATGTCATAATTTCATTATTAAAACACTTTAAGACACGTACCTATTCGTGAAGTCGTGATAGTCCCGATAATTATAATCACAACTGAATAAATAATATTTGTATGACATATCACTAGGTGGTAGTAAGTTGAAAATAAAATGCGTGCTTGATGCTAGAAACGAGAACTGCGTGCTAGAAAAGTAATAGTTCTGCATAGATAGAGTTATTTTTTACTATCATTTTCAATGTTATTTAGATGCTTTTTTGGCTTAGGCTTAATAAAAAATATCATTACATCCATTTTGTCTAGGATCCGTGATTTATCTACTTTTGTTCGTAGAATCATAACCGACCGACGTAGGTATAGGTTCAGGCTCACGACGCTCTCTAAACTACATATATTAATATAAATTATTTACTATCTACTCTTGCACATAATATTTGTAACTTAGGTCGTCATAAACTTCATTGAAATAGCTTTCAGCAAGACTATATTGAGAGCTCCAAAAAAGAGGTTACTAATGTTAGATTGTGTTGTAGAATGCGCAACAACGACTCTTAAGGAACCTGAATGATTTTTAAAATACGTAAGATTATTATCTAGTGTACAGAGGATATTGCACCCCGAACATTTTGCCAATATTGATTGTCCGAAAAGCCTTTAGTGAGGTGATTTAAAAAGCGTATTTGGACCCTAGACGTAACTAAACATTGCAGTGGCTGGCAACTAGTCACGCTCAGGAAACTGCACTTATCGTAGCAGCTATTACAATCATTATTTCATATTAGTTGGCTTTATCAGTGGTCAGTAGTTTATTGTGTTTTTTTATATTAGCTATTAGGCCATTGACTACTTTTTAAAATAAATTAATAAATATTAAGATGATCACTGTTATCGTTACTACCTAATTGTTTAAGTTATCTGCTACTACTAATAAAAAATAAAAATTTCTGATCTATTGATCAAATTCAACAATTCATCATCATCTCATCCTTTTCATAATCATTTTACAAAACATCTATTTTAGAAATAAACACTAACTAAACGTGTATTATATCAAAAATGATATCATGCATAACATCATGTCCAGGAGTGGACTGCAACGGGCTTATGATGATAATGATAACATCACGCCTATATTTTCCGAAGCGGTAGGAACTGTAGAGGAGTTCTCACTAGTAGGTACATCCATATATCGCCAGTTATGTTTTAGGTCCCAATGTAATACGGTGCGAGCCTATTACCATCAACCTACCTACCTAATGGAAAAACCCAGTAACACTTTGCCAAACCCAAAATACTAACCTGGGATATGCAGTTGCGTTTAGCGACAATTAGTCTAACGACTCGTCTATATAAATTTCTAAAAACTTTTAAGATTTGAAAGAGCTAAATGTTTATTTAGTAATTGGAGCCCAAGCCAACCCACATATTGTATGTCTTTTTTAATCGAAAATAATACGTATTGAAAACCATACTCAAGATTTTAATATATAGTTAAAAATGATTCCGGAAAAATCGTAGATACTCGGCCCGCTCTCAGTGTGGGTGTCGGAAAATGTGTCAAAAATGAGAAAACCCACACAACGCGTGGGTGTCGTAAATGTGACCAAAAGATAAACAGGATCATAGGTACTCACATCACTTAGGTACTTACTTTCTTTGTAGTAACACAAGCGTGATGATTAAGGTAAAGTTCTTTACTCACAATTAAGTAGAGATAGACTACATAATATGACTATGACTATGACTATATGAGTCGTATGTAAAGAAGAAATGTACAAGCGGGGTCTCAGTTCTTTTTCCTATTATGTTTTATTCCATCTTAAACAAAAGATGTTCTATACGCTTCAAAGTTGTATTGACATTGTAGGTAATAAACCTAATTTGGATATTGTATAAAAAAACGTGTATAAAATTGTAGATTTGGAAAAGCTTAAAGATCAACAAAATGTAATCGTAATCAGTTCATATTGATACCTTAATAACAAATATGCGATCTGTAATTTGCATATGATCATACCGGTTCCGCTCATCATAAGGCCTGGTTGTGACCCTATTGCCTTTCCACGATCTCATAAGTATCCCGTCCGCCGACTCTTAGGCTGGGTACACTATTCAGTTTTTTTCATTAGATAGTCTGATTCGGCTATCGGTAGGTGTTGGAGCCATTATTTTGTTTGAACATTCAACACACGTCCGATCCGACTATCGGAAACTGGCGCTCGGCAACGCTTCGCGCTAGTTTCCGAGAACGATTATGCTATTTCCGACGAGTAAATATGCAATAAGTAACAGTAATTCATTGTCCATCTTTTCTTTGTGCTCCGTACACAAACACTCGGGATGATACTCGGGAACAGGAACTAAGTTCAGAAAAAGCCTGACGCAAAAGTCGGATGTGTATTGAGTAAATACGACCAGTTAGTCTGATTAGACAATTGGAAACCAAATCTGAGTTGTGTACCCAGCCTTAGGGCTCACTTTCCCGGCTTTTCGCCTCCGCGACTTCTTTCTTTAATATCCTCACGAAAAATCGATTTTTTTAATTAGGTTACCGTATTTACCAAGTTTGAGCATCATCACTCTTGTTCCAACCTTCTAACTAAGTATATACACGAGTTTGACTCCTACTCGTAGGTATATGCGCCGCAACTAACTCAAACTGTTGACGTCTCCATCCGCATCAGAGGTTTTTGGTTCCCTATGTGCTATTCAGAATACACTTTGCTGTGTACTAAATTCCATTTAAATTCATTAAGTCGTGTTTCGAACATTTTACAGCCGCTTGTTGATTTTGTAGTCAGTTTTGACTTCCACTGCAAAATTTACTTATATCGTGCAAGCAACTAAAGCAACGTAAGGCTTATTAGCTTATTACGTTTACGCCTGGAAAATACTCCCATGGGATTCCAAGAACAAGAACCACATTTTGAATGGCATACAATATTGACGGCAACTTTTTACTTAACTTGTTCTTTGAACAAGTTATATATCTAGCTACAGCCAATCAGATTTTTAAATAGATCACAATCTTAATTGAAATGTCACAAATAATATTGATGACTCATCTGTCTACTGAAGCCGTAGTACGCCAACGGCGAACACTCGGTGATTAGTAAACATTATAATCCGGTTCACATAATGGATGTTTTACGAGATGACAGCCCGGCGACGTATAAAATTAATTACTCACGCTTGGAAACTGTTGCGCAGTTCAGCGACAAATTAATACATCGTACATATGTGGGGACAAAGTTATTGCGAAAGGACATTAGACGGGGATTCTCATTTTCTCATTTGTTGGCTTGACTAGGTACTACTTCTAACTTATGAACATACTCTAAAATTATTTTCTCGATACAGACTTATTTCTGGGGATTGATGGGGAAGAACAAGAACTAGATCACATTATGATTTTGACCGTCAAAAGTGTAACTACTTAAAGAAGAATAAGATCAGACGATAGATAGGTACCTTCAACGAGAAATTAATAATTATCCCTCATTAAATTAGGTTCTATGCAATGATATTTAGTGCCATTTTTAAATCGATGAGAGAAACAATATTTATTTATTCCTAAATACTACTGTGCATGTGACTCGGCGCTAACCAAAGGCTTTGATGATAAATAGACGGAGAGATAACAGTTTAAATTGCTACCCTAAGTGCCTTAGACAGTGAACTGTGAGTTCAGGGTCACTAACCTGGGGTGTCGGCTACAGAGACATGTCTCGCAGCGTATAGTGACAAGGTTAATGATTGATATCTATGTTAAGTATACAAGTAGGTAACCCAATACTTGGCCCTTTGAACGTCCAAAAGTCAATCTTAAGTCAGATGGAGTTGCGCCCGCCTACGCTCACGAAAAGTACTGAGACGCGCACGAGGCTCGAGGTTACGTAAAACGGTGATAGATTCTACTCAATTCCCTGCGGGCTCTTAGAGATTTCTTATAAAGAAGTACCTATTCACTCGCCAGCGAACTCTGTTTAAGTGGCTCATTTAGAGAAAATTATTTGTACCTAAGCATTTAAGAGCACACAATATTATACAACTCAAATAAAAAATTTATATGTTGTAAGTAAAACACAAAACGTTGTACATGTTAAATCTATGGATGTTTTTATAGTAGGTTGCGTTGCCATGTAATCGTTTTACTTTAACACAGTCCGAGTGTTACATACTATTGATTTGTGAATTGTGAGTACAATTAACATAGACATAAAGTACGCACACAAACGCCTATACTCAAAATATTATTCTGTCTGTAGCCTATCCAGGCGTATTCTGAGTTAAGATATGAATGCAACATTTATGCATGATGTTGCTAAATAAAATATAGGTATGCTTACGTGACAACACGGGTTAAAGAAATAGCATAGGCTCGATGAGTTTAGTTTGCAGAAAACGTACGTAAGAAAAAGACGTCGTCCACATAAAAAGAACTCGATAAGCATTCAGTTCACGAATGAGGGGTAGGAACGAGTGGGTCTCCGAGTCAGAATTAAGTATGATTTATTACTTTTATGAGCCAGTGTAGCCTCGAATCGCCTTATTTGCGTGAGTGAGCGGTCTACTTTTACGATGGCTAGTTTGACTGATGTTATTCTCAACTGTCATTTAATTTTCATTCATCATTAAACGAAGATTTGAATTTGTAGATTCTGGCTGGCTTGTGTTACTAAATTTGTAAAGCAAAATGATGGTAATTGTATAACACTGTCACGTTTGTATTCACGTTTATTTGTAAGTGGGTGTACTATTTAGGCTCCTACACCCACGTGTCAGAATTTGGTTAAGAAAACGAGAGTAAATAGGCGTGCTCTGTTTTATTTTAGGAATATTTTCTTCTCAATGAATGTAGTAATACAATACTTGGTATGTATAAGTAGGTAAGTAATAGTAGGTTTCTAGTTCAGACTACATTATTTGAGACACAGACACTAATTTGAGTCACCAAAATTTAGTCTTTTTAATTTTACACTACCTAATATGTGTTTCTAAAAAATATTAATACCGGAATTTGAGATGATGGTTGCAAAATATTGTTTTACTCTACATTATGTTCTGATATCGTTGATGGTGACGGCATCGAGCATTTGCGATTCTTATTATATTATCAACTAGATGTGCCCGCGACTCCGTCCGCGTGGAAATTCGGAAACAGCAAAAGTATTTTTAAATTGTTTTTAATATATTAGCTAAGTTTGAGCGAATTCGATTTAGTAGTTTTTACGCCATGCCGTAATATTTTATTACATGTATAGCTGTTGCCCGCGACTTCGTCCGCGTGTATTTCGGATAAAAGACCAGTAGTAAATTGAACTTTTAACAGAAAAAAATACCTACCAGGCAGGCTTTTTTAAGTAGGTTAAAAATCTTTAAACCACTTATTTAACTAAGAATACTTTCCGGTATTTAAAAAAAACCGCAAAAATTGAACGGTAATTACGGAAGTTACAGAAAGTCTATTGAAAATAATATATAACTGAAGAAGAGAACATAAATAAATCCGTTTTGTGCGTTTCTGAGTTTCTGTACATTGAAACTGCTGTAGAAAAAAAAATGCCAAGGATAAAAGACAACCGTGACGACCTCATTGGCGCAGTGTTGCCACTGCGCCAATCAGGTCGTCACGGTTGTCTTTTATCCTTGGCATTTTTTTTGAGCGCGAGCGATTGGTTGTGGGTTCGATTCCCGCAAAAAAAGTGTGATCCGTAGATGTTTGTCCCGAGTCTGGGTGTTTGTGTAAGTGAAATTTCAAGTTTGTGAAACGCACCCACGATACAGTAGAAATTCCTAGTGTGGGGCGACGTTTTAGAAACCTATACAATACAACCCATTTCTATTATTTTGGATATTTTGTCTATGTGTCGGTTTATTCGTAATTAA
This sequence comes from Abrostola tripartita, assembly GCA_905340225.1. Lineage (NCBI taxonomy): Eukaryota > Metazoa > Arthropoda > Insecta > Lepidoptera > Noctuidae > Abrostola > Abrostola tripartita. Next base: position 9,193,968 of record HG996494.1, read on the forward strand.
GTTAAAATAGGGAATCATTGCAGTTGACTCTTATAAAAAATATTGTTATAAAACATACGACAACGACACGCTTGTATTCCGCGAAGACGTAGGCAGAGGTGCACATATTGTACCTACTCCCACAATTTCGCTAGGTTTGGTGTTCCCAATGTATCAGTATCTCAACAGACAAAATTTATAGAGAACTCGTGACCTAAGAGTAAGCGTCGTACGATTGTGTGTGCGTGTAAGAAGCAGCTAAGTATTCGTAAGATTAAAGGCTACTTTAAGACTGCGTGAGTCAATGGTAATGGTTGATGTTGATGGTCACGGCGAAGCATAAGGCTGTACACTCAGCCGAAATCGTTATACACAGGATAGAAAATCTATCTTGCTGCTAGAATGTCCGCCTCAATGGCGCCCTGATTGGCGCAGTGGCTAAGCAATTGGACTGCTGCGCTAGGGGTTGTGGGTTCGATTCCCGCACGGGACAAAAATTTGTGTGATCCACAGATGTTTGTCCCGAGTCTGGGTGTTTGTGTATGTGATATTTCATGTTTGTGAAACGCACCCACGATACAGGAGAAATTCCTAGTGTGGGGCGACGTTTTAAAAAAAAAAAAAAAAAGATGTTACAGCTGAAGGATGCCTTTGAGCTAGAAGTCGTTAAATTACTTTGACAGAAATAAGTTCCGGAGAACCGTATGTGTTACTTGCTGCGAGAATTACAATTGTCTATGAGGTAATGAAAACTACCCAAAGGTTTGACTGGTAGAAAATACCTAAGGCATTAAGTCCGCCTTGTACACCTCTTGTATAAAGAATAAATAAATAAATAAGTAATGAGAAAAAATCTATATCTATACATATAATAAAATCGTAAACGACCCGTGTCTGTACATTCAATTTAAAAAAAGAAAAACCATTTATACCGCCGTACCCATACTGGTGCGGCGAGATTTGGAAGTTTTATTTCATCTATATCTTATATACCGATTTCTTTTTTTTTTTATAAAATAGATATTAAAGTGTACTTTTTGAATATTGGAGTTTGATAACGATATATCTATGTGAAATACAATATATTTATATATTTTATTAATACACTTGAAGAAGTGCCTAACGATTAAACACGTTATTGTGGCTAATTTATAAAAGATAGATATATACTATTCAGGACTTTTTTGTAGATCTTTTAGAGACCATCATTTTTGTAATACATACTTTTGGTGTATGATCGACGTATGTGAGGATAAGAGCTCGAAAGCGCATTTTCATCCGACTTGCTTCAAATTTATCGTTACTGCTCAGCTCCTATGTGTTTTAGCGTTATGTTATATAGCCTATAACCTGCCCAGGCGTATGGACTACAATCGTACCAAGTTTGGTTAAAATCCCTTCAGTAGTTTTTGACCCATGCGTGCACATACAGACAGACAGACAGACAGACAGACAGACAGACAGACCGACAAAAAATTTACTAATTGCATTTTTGGCATCAGTATCGATCACCAGTTATCCTCCAATAATAATTTTGAATATATATTCAATGTACAGAATTGACCTCTCTACAGTTTTATTATATCGATACGCACGAAACCGCAGAATAATATCCACGCAATTTTGTCTAATGAACTGCTATCCACTTATTTACCAGCAATCATGCTACTATTTCTAGTCTGAGAAGTCACGATAGGGTTCTTCAAACCGATCTGCTAGCCAGAGTAATCTTTGTTGGAGGACAGAGCAGACTATGTCCAAAGTGTATAAATAATTGAATGCCCTACTTATTCTCGTACCATCGATAACCGTAAAGACAATTTAGGGACTTCTCAAAGACATAGGGACATTTGTTTTTTTTTTTCAGTTTGCACTCACGCTCTCACCACAAACCTATGTAGAAAAAGCTAGAACACATAACATCACTAGAAGTAAAATATAATCTAATCTTATCGAAAAAGAATTTATTCGTAGGTGTTTCAATTTATCCAATGTGGCATTTTAACCAGAAAAACAACCATTCCGTTTATACGTCCTTTCAAACGATTTGTTTTTCCTTTCAGGATTGGGTTTTTTAGAAAAATAAATTGGAGGTAGTACTATCAATTTACCTCAATTCCCTTAACGAGTACACAGACGTTTCATAACACTTCATTAATGAAAGATTTACATTGGTAACTGCAGTAAAAAGAAGAAAATAAAGACTTTGCATTGAAAAATAAATAGCACTCATCTAAAGGCGCTTAGGGTGTTTTATAAGTATCTCTATATGTGACTAATTACAATTGATCGCCAGACGAACCCTTGACAGTTAGCCCTACCAACCCGCTGACTAGCTTTTTATTCTTATTGGAAAACTCAGGTTGACCCGAGGGAAAAAGAATTAGTCAGATTTCGTGCTGCTCCATACGAAAAACTTTAAAACAATTTAAGACAAGTAAGTTGTGGCATGAACTGTGTGTGACGAGTTAAAAAAATGTACTAGAAACCAAACATTGAACGGACGATGAATCCTTAATTTCTAATGGTATTTCGAATGGAGCATAGGTAAACGGCATTTGCTGCTGATAGGTAATTGGAGCTGTCGATTGCCTTCAGAGTTAGCCGCCGGTGACGTCTGCATCGACTAGTGACGTTGACTGGATGTGAGCTGAATTCGGTATTTCCTTTGAGGTGAATATTTGAATGAATTGGAATTCTGACTTTTTGGAATGATTAGAGTCTTTGATAGATTAGGAGTTGTGTTAACAAATAAATTGTAAAATAAATCAAAATAAGCAATCCAATACCCTTACATAATTTGCATAACTTCTGAATCATTTTTGCTATGTCAGTAAAAATGTAAGTGTCTGTCTTACTTTGAATAAATATGTTATTAAGATGTTTTATTCCAATAATTTAAATTGTAAGTAATGATCAATAAAGCACTAACGATTTATTTGTGGCAATTAAATATGACTTTCTTTTGCATGGTAAAATGTCTTAACATACTTAACCCTGGCATGATAACGTTGCCTACAAGACCCGATACTTCCAGTTCATAGAACCACATATAGCAAGTTAACGTTGAAGTTTATACGCGAAGTTTGTAGCCGTAATAGCGGTTGGGATTAGTACACGAACTGTGATTAGAACCGAGTGCCTTGCAAATAGCAGAACTAATTTATATCAAACATGAGATTCTTGCAGCCAATGAGAATCATGTAGGTTCAATTGCTTCCAGCTTATGGCCTATTTTTTTCCAATTTTGATTTTGCGTTTAGTTATGTAACTAAAGTTTTAGGTCTGATTGGGTTGTATACCAATATTTCGGTTGCTATAATATAATCATAATAAGAGTTATTATGATTATATTATAGCGTCCGAAATAGTTAATAAGTTACCCAATGTTCGTCGAAGTCCGCTTAAAAACGTTTGACGTTATTAACTTATAATTTTCTGTTAAATAAATCAAGTTTAAGTAAATAAGTAAAATAAAGTTTAAAAACTGTGTCGTAAACTTTTTCAAAGTCAAATCGAATTCGAAAGCTTTTAGCCAATAAAAGGCACTTACGTTAAGTCAATATAAGTTGTCGAGTTGCCAAAGAGAGAGAAGAAGTGGAAGCATATTTTTTTTACGAGTACCGTGTGATTTAATTGGATTCAGTTTAATAGACTACAATTATCCACATTATGTTCCTACCCTCACCAGTAATACCAATTTCAATTACCGATTATGATATAAAATTAGAGTGTTTTTTTTAAATACACTGTAATTTCTTTAGGGCTGTTGTGTGATGTTAACAAATAAATGGGAACTTTACATTCGATGGGTGGGAGCAGTGACAGGATGGCTCTGTTGGTTAGCTTCGTTTTATTAAGTCCCGCTCGTGTCCATCATTTTTCAATATTTCCTTTATAAATCTAGATTCAGCATAGCATAGGCAAAATGCTAAAATTATACTAAAAGTCATATAATAAGAATGTATCTAAGTAAATATAAATAAAGCATATCTGAATGGTACTGGTGTCAATAAATTGCCGACTTTTTTCTACCAGTAGTAAAAACATTATTATATTGAATTACAATCCATTATATTGAATTTTCAACATGAATGACATAATACATATTATATTGCTACCAAAAAAGTTGTATCAGAATTCAGTTTGGCACAATATGTACATTTTAAAGATTCCACGAATATTTTACAAATGTAAAAGCGAGCGGACGCGAAACATCACGGTAAACACGCTTTTTGTGTAATCATTTGTATTTTGTTTATTCATTTGTTTTGATGGAAAGCTGATTTAATTTTTGACGTTGGAAAACGAATATTATGTGCCTGTTCCACGAGCCAGCAGGCTTGGAGTACAATGTTCTCGTGGAACAATGAGACAAAATAATTTAGTAACTTAATCAGCTCCATAAACCCCAAAGAGTTTTATGAAAACAGAACGGAATTAAAATTGAAAACGTACGTAAACGTATTGTTATTCGACAGGGCTTGTTTTGTCGTTTCTACTGAACATTACAAGCTGTAATCCTTGTAAAATGAAGTTCAAACTTTACTTTACATTATACCTACCATGTAATTTAATATGCATATTACCATAACTCTTCATGAACTAATAAAGCAGTAAATTGTAACATATTTAGTTATTTCCCGTGTCGTGACTTGACGACACAATTCACGGCGCCACACTATTTCCACTACACAACTCAAACCTGAACAACCCTATTATTGTCAAGGGAGCCATATTATATATTATCAAGGTCAACTTTATAACCGTTCGTTCGTAAATTTTATCGTAATTTGTTTACTCGATATAATTTAAATCTTTCAGTTATGACTATTAAATTTGCGTTTCCGAACATTATGATAGCTATTTGATTTATGTTTGAGAGGTTTTTTAGGCGGGGTTTGTTTAGTGCCTACTTTACTTAAATGGTTTCGTGCAATGACCCCCGTTAGTAACATAGAAAGTGTATTTCTTTTAAGTTTTTACTTTACTATATGAGTAATGAGTATAGCTATAGAGCCCTTTGCCATGCACTGGTACAGTTAATCATCATCACATTATTCGCCTATTGCAGTCTACTGCTGGACGTAGGTCTCCCCCAGGATATGCCACAAGGCCTGCTCTCCCGTATTCGCGACCCAATCACTACCAGTTACCTGGGCGGCGGGGCGGCGTAGGGCGGCCGGGAACTGGGGGCCGCAATATGGTGAACAATACACAGACGGGAACGCTGCTGCCTATCCCCTCGGAAATATCCTTTAGTCGCGTCTTACGACACACACAGGAATTAAAAAAGTGGTCTATTTTAGGCCGGAAGCCATTACACAGTATACGGTACATATTAGCAGGCGGTTATTATCAAATATTTCGAATGAAAGCTTATCGTTGCCAAAATATCTGTATATAAATAAATGTAAATACATTTGGATATTCAAAGCAATCGAGCAATCATACTATTAACTTGAATGAAGTATAGTAATTATGTGTAGCAGACGGTAATGAAATGCTTCTATCGTACAATTACGAGTCGGTGCGGCGCGCGGCGGCGATACCTATAATATACGAAACGATTATATTGACATTAATATGTATTTAGACGTAGTCTAACACTTTTTCGGCTACATCAGTAGTTCCCAAACTTATTTTTCTCGTGCACCACTTTCAAAATTAAACTGGTGTCGGTGGACCCCCTGCTGCTACATTCCTACCACATTGTTAAAGTCGACAAAAAATAAAAATTGTGTCGCTTCTGAGTTCCGTCCCTATATTCTGATAGGTTAAAATTTTAAATTTTAAATAAAAACGAAAAATGGTACATTTTATAACATTTTATTAATTAAAAGAAAAGAATTACAAAAAAATAATAATAAGGTAATACTTATAGGTTGTGGACATAATTTTAATTAATGGGAAGGATGTATTTGATGGAGTGTCAGCAAACGATCAATGTTTGGCTTTATTTTTGTGAGCAATAACCGCAAATCCCCCCGCTCTGTGATGTTTAGTTTGCTCCTTTTTTTTGTTAAGAGGTTTGTAACGGCACTAAAACTTCTTTCGACAAGGTATGATGAGGGAAAAGCTATCAAAAATTTCCTTGCGATTTCCCACAGTCCAGGATATTTTTCGTGTATTTCTGCTTGCAGCCAAAATGTTTGGTAGCCTTTTCTAAATTTCACCTTCAGCTCCTCATTGGTGCTTAGCTCAAGCAGCTCCTCTTGTAATAATACATTGGCCACTTCAGTTTCATCAAATGGATTTACGATCCATGGTGGTATATCCATCGTCAGCATATCTTCAAACCTGGTTTTGAAGTCATCATGCAGGGCACTTAAATGTTGACTGTAGGTATGGATATCCTCATCAATAGTTTCTACCTGCGACAAGTTTGGAAATTGAGATAATTCGCGCCGACTAATGTTTTGCTTCATAAATTTCAATTTCCCAAGAAAAGCCGAAATTATCCCCTTTGTTTTTATTAAATTCAGGCTGTCCCCTTGTAACTGCAAGTTAATATCATTAAATTTTTTAAACAAATCTGTCAAATACGCAATGTCTCCTTTGAATTTGATCAAGTTTTCTTTTAAATCTGGATCTCTACTTTCTAAGAACTCTAATACGGAATCGAAAACAGAGTAAAATCTCGTTAAGCATGCACCTTTCGACAACCAGCGTACTTCAGTATGTAAGAGCAGTCGTTGGAAGTCTTCGTCATTTTCGTCGCACAATTGAGCAAATAAACGCGTATTCAATGCATTGCTTCTAATTTTGTTGACAGCGTTTATTATAAAATGAAGAGATTGGTTCAACCTGTCACTTAAATGTTTCGCCACAAGATGTTGTCGGTGGATTACGCAATGAATAGCTGTAAGTCCTGGTATAATTCTTTTGAGATGACTTATAAACCCACGATATCGCCCTACCATTGCAGGAGCTCCGTCTGTTGCCACTGAAATAATGTTTGTAAATGGAATCGATTTTTCCGTAAAAAAATTACTCAGGACATTAAATATTGATTCGCCTTTAGTGTCAGTCTCCAAAGTTCTGGCAAATAGCAATTCTTCGTGAATTTCTTCCTCCATGATAAATCGGACATATGCTAATAATAATGCTTCATTACCGGGTAACGTTGACTCGTCCAGTTGTATAGAAAAATGACTTTTTTGCAGATGATTGCACAAAAAACTTTCGATGTCAGAGCTCATTTCATCAATGCGTCTTTGTACAGTATTGTTACTTAATGGAATTCTTTTTAGTACGTCAAATGGAGATTTGTGCAAAACAGTTTTTAAAACCTCTTCAACAGCGGGTAAAATTAATTGTTCTCCGATAGTGTGCGGTTTTCCAGATTTTGCTATTAGTAATGAGATATTGTAAGATGCCCGCAAGCCATCATCGTTACTTTGAGATGTTGAAGCGAACATGCTGTGCATGGTGGGTCTCTTTTCATATTTTTCCTTCAATGTTTGAAAATATTTTAAATCTTTACCCATTTTATCAGTATGACACCTTTTTAGATGATCTTCGAGCTTTGATGGTTTCATAGAGTCATTGCTTAAAACTTTATTGCATATTAGGCACATGGGCAAGTGTTTATCTGCCTCTGATGGAACAAAACCATATTTCAAATAATCGACACTGTATTGTCGACATTTTTTCTTTGCTGTAGCCATGTTTTGTATCAGTTACCTTCCCTGTAAAAAAAAATGTTATAGTAACCAAGTTTTTATTTGAATATAGGTAGCACAACGCAGCCTTTGTCAGCTTTATATTATTATGATTATCATTATATTGAAAAAGTATTACGGCTTGTAAAGGGACCAACTAATAAACCGCTAAGACAAGTACAGACTTTTTCACGAAGCGATATCAATGTTAAATACCTAATTTACCACAATTTTTTAATAGTAGAAATAAAAATTAGTTTACTCAGTATCGAATATTGATCATATTTGTGTAGGAAAAAATAAAAGTCGAAATCCCAAATTGACCAAAAAAGTGACCATAAAAACAATAACTAAAATTTCATTAAATCAATGAGTTCACGCGCTAGTAGTTTTATAAAACAGTAATTGCTCTGCAATATTGATTTTTCGGCCTTTTTAGAGAGGCAGTCCTCTCGTGAAAAAACAATTGAATAAAACGTGCTGTGTTTGTCTTCAAATCGAAAGAGGACAATTAAAATATCTGTAAGTTACTAAGTTAGCTATATACAATGTGTCCGAGCGATAAGACCGCCCGGCGTTTTTTGAATATTTGTACGAAATCATTAATAATTATATTTACATTTGTGACTTAGCGGCCTTAGTGATTTTATATAAGTAATTTTTTTACTACATTTTAGTTTTGTCTAATGATTTTAATTGATAAATTATGATGTCGGCTAGTCAGTAAACAAAAATAATGGAAAAAGATGAACAAACTTAGGAAATATCGTAAAAAAACTGCAGCACGTCACGCGTCTTTACTTAATTTAATTTTGTACAAATATTCTAAATACGCCGGGCGGTCACTTATCCCTAGGACACATTGTATACAAGCATTTGTTATCAACCGACCAGTACACGAAACAAAATACTTAAGAACTAGGTACAACAAAAAAAAGGTACGTACTTACTTTTCTCCGGCACTAGGAACACTAATATAAATTTTCTCACACCTTCTTTTTCGAAATTCCGGAAACAAATAAATGAGCATGCCTTTGGCATCGAGTATTTATAGTCTTGATCAAGATCATGTCTAAACAAGCACTAAGCATTGTCGGACGGATTGCGCTTTGCAAGTCTGTACACGAAATTGTAATATCGAATACGCAAGTTTGGACAAGTAAGAGTCGCTTGCCAGATTAAAATGTTATCTGCTTAGTTAGGTACTTAAAACAATATAGGTAGGCCCTTATAAAAACTATATGCAGATAAATTTTCGTGGACCCCTATTAACATCTTATGGACCCCCATTTTTTATTGACGCCTACGTAGACCCCCAGCAAGGCTCCCGTGGACCCCTGGGGGTCCACCTGGACCACTTTGGGAATCACTGGGCTACATGGAGGTTACTCAGCGTGCCACGTAAAAAAGTAAGGAGTTAATATGTTGAACGCTGTATTTTTATTTATGTGTAATTTATCCTTTAGTCAGTTATATCGATGTACATAACTTAAATAACCAAAAAAAAGATACTACCTATATACATAACTTTAAAGTTTAAGTTGTAAACATTTAATAGTGGTATCATGGATGAAGTGATTAGAAGAAGGCACAAACAATTGAACCATCCCTCAACAGTGGCGTCCCGTTGTAGAGCCTTCTTAGGTCTCGCGAAAACTCAGAACTGACTCTCTGCGAGAGAAAGAGTAGGGAAAATCTAAGGTAAAATCTATTCAACTGACATACTATAAAAAAAATTGTGCTAACCTTTATCGCCTGCAAAAAGAGCTAGTTGAAGTACCTATGTAAATTTTGGAATTTCAAGAATTAGGAAACGTTATAATCAATTTTTAGCAAGATGGACTACATCTCACTGTTGAAACCAATACCTACTACGTACAATTCTGAAAACTTATAGGGATAATTTTAAGTGAAAAATGTTTATAAAATAAAATAATAACAATACTCGTCCTCCTTGTCATAGCCTATGAAAAGTGGTATGTAATGGAAACAAGAAATATGATAAGTCGCCAGAATTTAAAGCGGTACAGTCCGTACCATTAGTATTCCATCAATCACTGTTTTGCTAAAAATCTTTTACAAAATAATTGTCGTATTCAGAGGGCTAGAGGTGTCAATCCGCGGTCGGGGATTTTTGTGCGAGTAAGGGGAAGGGGAGGGTGAAACGAGCGCAAAATATTAAGGCGGATCCGACTGAGATGGGTAAGAATGCGAGATAATGTCGAGGGCGGTTGACACAATAATACAAAAATATGAAAATACATGTCCCAATTTGAAGATATAGGTATTTCATTTGTGTTGTCGTATGCTATGAACAAATTATTCGAGAACATGAAATAAAATATATTTGTACCGAAATTATATTTTAAAAGGAGGGTTTGTGGCTAAGTAACAGTTGTAGAGGTCAATTGATCGAAGGTTAACTAATGATGACGATTTTAAAGCAACAACGTGTCTTCAAATTAAGCTAGAACTTGTAAGAGATCGGTATCGATATATCACGTGCGAACCTATTTGTCCTACGACGTGATTTGCGTGGTCGGTAAGCCTTTGGTTTCATGCTCTACCAGTTGCGAGTTGAATTTCTGTTACGACAAATATTTGTATGGACGAGATAGCAGGTATGTCTGTTGAGTCATGAACAATGTAAAGAAAGGGGAAGCAACGGGACAAAGCATAAAGAAATAACATACTACGAAAAAATGCTTTGTCTGAGGGATGGGAAGGTCAAACGTTAATCGCTTCATAATATACCCGGAACATAATAGCATTGTTATGATATATGAGGCCCGTGTAAGTTTTATATGGAACGATACCGTGTAGCGGTTGCCAGACTTTATGAAAGGTAGTGTAGAATGTACTGCTCGCACATCTATTGTTTTGAGTAGGTAAAAAAAATGAAGGTTAAGTTTCGTCGCTAAATTCGTTATGTTCTAAAGCAGTGATTCCCAAAGTGGTCCAGGTGGACCCCCAGGGGTCCACGGGAGCCTTGCTGGGGGTCTACGTAGGCGTCAATAAAAAATGGGGGTCCATAAGATGTTAATAGGGGTCCACGAAAATTTATCTGCATATAGTTTTTATAAGGGCCTACCTATATTGTTTTAAGTACCTAACTAAGCAGATAACATTTTAATCTGGCAAGCGACTCTTACTTGTCCAAACTTGCGTATTCGATATTACAATTTCGTGTACAGACTTGCAAAGCGCAATCCGTCCGACAATGCTTAGTGCTTGTTTAGACATGATCTTGATCAAGACTATAAATACTCGATGCCAAAGGCATGCTCATTTATTTGTTTCCGGAATTTCGAAAAAGAAGGTGTGAGAAAATTTATATTAGTGTTCCTAGTGCCGGAGAAAAGTAAGTACGTACCTTTTTTTTGTTGTACCTAGTTCTTAAGTATTTTGTTTCGTGTACTGGTCGGTTGATAACAAATGCTTGTATACAATGTGTCCTAGGGATAAGTGACCGCCCGGCGTATTTAGAATATTTGTACAAAATTAAATTAAGTAAAGACGCGTGACGTGCTGCAGTTTTTTTACGATATTTCCTAAGTTTGTTCATCTTTTTCCATTATTTTTGTTTACTGACTAGCCGACATCATAATTTATCAATTAAAATCATTAGACAAAACTAAAATGTAGTAAAAAAATTACTTATATAAAATCACTAAGGCCGCTAAGTCACAAATGTAAATATAATTATTAATGATTTCGTACAAATATTCAAAAAACGCCGGGCGGTCTTATCGCTCGGACACATTGTATATAGCTAACTTAGTAACTTACAGATATTTTAATTGTCCTCTTTCGATTTGAAGACAAACACAGCACGTTTTATTCAATTGTTTTTTCACGAGAGGACTGCCTCTCTAAAAAGGCCGAAAAATCAATATTGCAGAGCAATTACTGTTTTATAAAACTACTAGCGCGTGAACTCATTGATTTAATGAAATTTTAGTTATTGTTTTTATGGTCACTTTTTTGGTCAATTTGGGATTTCGACTTTTATTTTTTCCTACACAAATATGATCAATATTCGATACTGAGTAAACTAATTTTTATTTCTACTATTAAAAAATTGTGGTAAATTAGGTATTTAACATTGATATCGCTTCGTGAAAAAGTCTGTACTTGTCTTAGCGGTTTATTAGTTGGTCCCTTTACAAGCCGTAATACTTTTTCAATATAATGATAATCATAATAATATAAAGCTGACAAAGGCTGCGTTGTGCTACCTATATTCAAATAAAAACTTGGTTACTATAACATTTTTTTTTACAGGGAAGGTAACTGATACAAAACATGGCTACAGCAAAGAAAAAATGTCGACAATACAGTGTCGATTATTTGAAATATGGTTTTGTTCCATCAGAGGCAGATAAACACTTGCCCATGTGCCTAATATGCAATAAAGTTTTAAGCAATGACTCTATGAAACCATCAAAGCTCGAAGATCATCTAAAAAGGTGTCATACTGATAAAATGGGTAAAGATTTAAAATATTTTCAAACATTGAAGGAAAAATATGAAAAGAGACCCACCATGCACAGCATGTTCGCTTCAACATCTCAAAGTAACGATGATGGCTTGCGGGCATCTTACAATATCTCATTACTAATAGCAAAATCTGGAAAACCGCACACTATCGGAGAACAATTAATTTTACCCGCTGTTGAAGAGGTTTTAAAAACTGTTTTGCACAAATCTCCATTTGACGTACTAAAAAGAATTCCATTAAGTAACAATACTGTACAAAGACGCATTGATGAAATGAGCTCTGACATCGAAAGTTTTTTGTGCAATCATCTGCAAAAAAGTCATTTTTCTATACAACTGGACGAGTCAACGTTACCCGGTAATGAAGCATTATTATTAGCATATGTCCGATTTATCATGGAGGAAGAAATTCACGAAGAATTGCTATTTGCCAGAACTTTGGAGACTGACACTAAAGGCGAATCAATATTTAATGTCCTGAGTAATTTTTTTACGGAAAAATCGATTCCATTTACAAACATTATTTCAGTGGCAACAGACGGAGCTCCTGCAATGGTAGGGCGATATCGTGGGTTTATAAGTCATCTCAAAAGAATTATACCAGGACTTACAGCTATTCATTGCGTAATCCACCGACAACATCTTGTGGCGAAACATTTAAGTGACAGGTTGAACCAATCTCTTCATTTTATAATAAACGCTGTCAACAAAATTAGAAGCAATGCATTGAATACGCGTTTATTTGCTCAATTGTGCGACGAAAATGACGAAGACTTCCAACGACTGCTCTTACATACTGAAGTACGCTGGTTGTCGAAAGGTGCATGCTTAACGAGATTTTACTCTGTTTTCGATTCCGTATTAGAGTTCTTAGAAAGTAGAGATCCAGATTTAAAAGAAAACTTGATCAAATTCAAAGGAGACATTGCGTATTTGACAGATTTGTTTAAAAAATTTAATGATATTAACTTGCAGTTACAAGGGGACAGCCTGAATTTAATAAAAACAAAGGGGATAATTTCGGCTTTTCTTGGGAAATTGAAATTTATGAAGCAAAACATTAGTCGGCGCGAATTATCTCAATTTCCAAACTTGTCGCAGGTAGAAACTATTGATGAGGATATCCATACCTACAGTCAACATTTAAGTGCCCTGCATGATGACTTCAAAACCAGGTTTGAAGATATGCTGACGATGGATATACCACCATGGATCGTAAATCCATTTGATGAAACTGAAGTGGCCAATGTATTATTACAAGAGGAGCTGCTTGAGCTAAGCACCAATGAGGAGCTGAAGGTGAAATTTAGAAAAGGCTACCAAACATTTTGGCTGCAAGCAGAAATACACGAAAAATATCCTGGACTGTGGGAAATCGCAAGGAAATTTTTGATAGCTTTTCCCTCATCATACCTTGTCGAAAGAAGTTTTAGTGCCGTTACAAACCTCTTAACAAAAAAAAGGAGCAAACTAAACATCACAGAGCGGGGGGATTTGCGGTTATTGCTCACAAAAATAAAGCCAAACATTGATCGTTTGCTGACACTCCATCAAATACATCCTTCCCATTAATTAAAATTATGTCCACAACCTATAAGTATTACCTTATTATTATTTTTTTGTAATTCTTTTCTTTTAATTAATAAAATGTTATAAAATGTACCATTTTTCGTTTTTATTTAAAATTTAAAATTTTAACCTATCAGAATATAGGGACGGAACTCAGAAGCGACACAATTTTTATTTTTTGTCGACTTTAACAATGTGGTAGGAATGTAGCAGCAGGGGGTCCACCGACACCAGTTTAATTTTGAAAGTGGTGCACGAGAAAAATAAGTTTGGGAACTACTGTTCTAAAGCATGATCACTTTCTAAATCATTTAAACTTCACTTCTTTTTATTTGCGTTATTCATAATCCTCAGAGGCTTTTAGTTAATATTGACGAACAAAAAGAATAATTTACTTTACGTATTCAGTAAACATTTTCTTTAGAGACTGTTATAGTATTAAGATAAGCAGTGAGTGGAGGACCCTTCAGAGATCGTGATACGAATTTTGTATTCCCTTACAACGGGACGAAAATACTAAGCAGTGTACCTACTACGAAGAGGGCTTCTTAATGCAGCCCACAATTTTACATATAAGGCGACAGGCCTTGTAATTGTGTAATTATTGAAGTATTTATCAGATGCCACAAGGTAACTGAGATGTGTTATTAACTAAAGTTGAGGTATAATACTGTTGCGGCCTCGTGGCGCCCCGGCCTTGCTTCTATTTCTAACTAAGTAAGGCTTTGAAGGACTCCTTCAGCTCAAAATATCTGATCTAAATGCAAATATGGTTATTTCCACAATGTGCATACATTGCTTTTGTTTATGCACGAGGCTAAACGTGTAACCATAAATATTGCTGAAAAATAGAATAAACTTTTGAGTCGTTCGTGCATTAAAATGACAGTTCAGGACAGCCTGAACAAAATGATGGGTTTGTGCAAAATTTATGACGCGAAAATTTCCGTGTTTTGGAATTGTATTTGATTGTTACATGCGAAAACCGACAACAATCAACATGCTACGTCTATCCTGTCGGTTATTACTGAAATAATTAATAAAAGTATATTTCCCATATATCCTCAAAAGAGAAAGCTAATTATAATATAAAAGGATAATATTTCATGTTAATATTATTTAATCGTTTTTCAGTAATTCTAATAAAAACCCCAAGGAACTGAAAAAAAGTGGAATTCTGCTGTACCAAAATGGGAGAGAAATATTAGTCCTCATTATTTAGTCACGAGTTAACAGTATAATGTAAAATGTATCCCATTTTTGTTACTTGCATTTTTCGGTCGCCTAAACGGTACAGCAAACAGATTTATTTAACATGTAACATTTACTCAGAGGGCTTGCTTGTATTCAAATGTTCAAAGCCTGAACTTTATCTACAAACCACGATGTCGTAAATGGAAAAGCTAGAATTCTATCGGATTTCAAATAAATTATACATGAGGGCAAGTATCATGTATATTATGTTAAAATAATTTAACGCATCCAGAATAAAGAATGAATTAGACTAATTCTGTTAAGCCTAAGCTAAGCTAAGCTTTTTTTCCTAATATAATTGTAAAAACGAAACATAGGAGTGAAATATAAAATGCTGGAATTAGTAAAAGAGTTTTAGATTTACATTGTAGGATAGATATTTCTATAGAAATTTGCCAAGATAACAACATAACATCACGCCTGTATTCTCCGAAGGGGTAGGCAGAGGTGTATAGTACACTGTACACCTACATTCCGGCAGTTATGTTATAGGTTCTAAAGTAATAGGGGGCGAGTCTATTACCAAGAATTACCTAATGGAAAAACCCATTAACTTTGCCCGACCCGGGATTTAAACCTAGGACCTCGTCCTTAGCAGTCGCACATAGCAACCACTAGACCAATGAATCAGTCAGAACATTCAGCAGAAAAATGTATACTTGGTGTAGAAGGCAACAAGTTATTAGTACAAATTAACAGTTTTCCAGCATTGTCAACGTGAAATACTCAATACTAAGTTATTGTCTACTAATATTCTTGATCGAAGTTTAGTAAAGTTTTTAAAGGATTATGTTCAATAGTTTTGCTGCAATTAAGGTTAGTTGGAAAACTATTATTTAAAGTACCTACCTACGTTTTAGACATTACCGCTAGCTACTTAGAATTTTACATCTATCTCATATGTTAATTGAAAACTATTTCGTTGCAGTTCACTTCATATTCTAAACTCAGTATGTTCAACAACTGGCGTGTCTATTTCAAATATCTCAAAGCCAAGTGAATTGCGTGCTTCGAAATCAATTTATTTAAAATTAATCAGTTACATCTTTTCAGCAACATGGAATTCAGAAATCATGTCGTTATTCCACTTTCATTACAATTATTTCCACTGGGGAGGTATAAGCCACAAGAACGTTATTGAGTGATAGACAGCAATAAAATAATATTACCTACAAGATATTCTGTTTATAATGAAATGAAAGTAAACACCATTTTTATGCATTTAATAAGCGTGTAGAGGGAAGAGAGATCTTCGACTCGCAGGTACGACTGCAAGTCAAAGATCCCTCTTCCATCTTTCCCTGTTTCTTAGTCTTGGGCTAAATCCTCGCAAAATAAAAATATATAATGCTTCACCTTTATGGAACTATGGTTTTAAGCAAAAGAATAGCAGAAGAAATCTTTTCCTCTGAAGCCATTTACCATACGAAAATAGGTCACACATTTTAGGCTGCAGTGTATTTCATTCTTGAAGAGGCGAGTCAGCTAAGTAAATATTTTTATTTTAGTGACAAGGTCCCGTTTACAAATTAGAGTTCAGACTTTATGAGTTATCCTATTTTGTTATATAAAAGCGAAATTCTTGTTATATTTTGAAAGCCTCGCCGTTCATGTTGATTTACGTGGGATTTTCAAGGGATAGTATAGACGAATTTTATTTGATCACACCTTAAAGTTTATGGAATGTTAATTTATTGCATTCTACAGTGGCAGTTTTGGTTGTTTGTGCATACTGCATACATGACTGATATAATTAAAATTTATAAACAACATTTAACTTAGATGGTAAGGCAGGCATCTGTGAACTCGTATTCCATACACATAAAATTTCGTAAATTGTACTAGCATCGTTTTATCGAACCAAAGCTACATATTTTATAACGTAGCCAGCACACAAAGATTCGTGTAAGCTCTGCCAAGCAACACACGGTACGGATTTAATAAATTTAAATTTCTTCTTGAAATCGTTGTCGAAGTATTACAAATTCAAACAGAGTACTGTGTACTATTCAGTACACATAAACAAGTATACCAAACTTATGCATCCTTTCCATTATCAAAACTAATTCGGAATTCAGTTATCCTTGTTGCATTATAGTTTATTCGAAAAGTAACGTCAGTCCACCTGGTGGGAGGCCTGCCAACGCAGCGTCTTCTAGTTAGTGGTCGCCACTCAAAAACCTTTCTTCCCCAACGGTTATCGGTTCTTCGAGCGATATGGCCTGCTCATTGCCACTTCAACTTGAATATTCTTTGAGCTATGTCGGTGACTCTAGTTCTTTGTCGTATTTCCGTATTCCGGATCCTGTCGCGCAAAGAAACTCCAAGCATAGCTCTCTCCAGAGCTCGTTGAGTGACTCTGAGCCTCTTTAAAAGGCCAACCGTTAGCGACAACGCCTCGGAGCCATACGTCATCATCTATACTGATTATCATTATCTAATAAGTTGTTCGCTAAAGCGAGCTGTGGGGGAGAAGTATACAGTAAGTATGCTCTTTTTTCATAACGTGACTTCATTCTGTTTGTTGCTGTAGTTACAAATATGTATCAAGCCCTCATCAATTTTATGCAGGAGTATTTTATACTGAAATTGTACCAAAATTCATTCAAAATCGAATGAATCAAAACATGTGTCGTACCTTACACTAAGGTATTAAATGTTAATTAAATGTGGTAATAGTTCATCTAAGAGCGTTATAGGCATTATGGTACCGTAATATTACCAAGGAGGCTGCATCAAATTTTGACCAGGATCAGGTCAAGTTATGCTCAAGCTTCAATTTTGGTGGAGATAAAGTCATAGTCATAGTCATAATGTTTTTATTTCATATAGGCTACAAAAGAGCACTTACAAAACGTCAAACTAGTTGCTACTCAAAAAAGGTAATGATAAAAAATATACCTATTATGTAAATTATATTTTCTCATGTTGGTACTCTTGTACATATTTTTAAAAGTGCTATAGTATTGTACGTAATATTCTGAAAAACGCAGGTTTTTGATCTAAAAAATGACAAGTTTTTTTGGCACTCAAGTAATAAAGTTTAAAAGCTCTAGCGTAATAAAAATTCTAGAATAATGAAAGTGCTCACTTTCTACTTTTAAATTATTTATTTATTATTCTAGTCTTGTAGACTATCAATTTCGCAATAAATATAAAAAAAGGGTTAAAACTATTAAGTTCCGTCGTATCAGTGTATAGTATAATCGAACATGAAATTAAAACAATATCATACAGCCAATGGAGAATCTTTTCTAAACAATTTGATTCTAATGAGGAAAGGATCGATAACATCGGTAGTGTTCTCAATCCGGGAGTTATTATCGACTTTATGAAATAGACGTACTCTTTAATTTCCCTCAAATTAAATCGTGTGTTGCTTGAGTCCAGTTTCTGAACTATGAGTTTCCTTATGTTAACTCGCTAGCGGCCACGTAATATACTTGTATGGTAAACTATTTAGCGCCTTTAGCGGTTACATGGAATTATAGTTTGCTATACAAATATTTTACGTAGTCGCTGGCGAATTAACGTGGGAAAACTCATGGTTGAGGTACTGATTATTGCCTCGTTGGGAGGTTTGAGCCCGGTCTGCAAGCGCGTATCGCGCATAAATCAAAATTGTTTTAATTAATTTTATTTAAGCTTTCGTATACTAGTTATTTTTTATTTAATTTATGACACTACGGTTAAACCCCGAACAAAGGTTCGTTTTAATCATAAATTTAGTTTTGAATCGCGAATAATGGAATGACAGAACTGTGTTGCTATTTCATTTGAGTTGAAGTTTTGCTTTATAATTTGTTTGTTTTTATTTTCAATCTTGTATAGGTACTAGGGTTTTTGTGTGTCATAGATGAATTATTATCATCAGCCCGTCGCAGTCCACTGCTGGACATTGGCCTCTCCCAATGTACGCTACAAAGCCCGGTCTGCTGCTGTATGCATCCAGTCGTTGCCTGACCTCTTATGGAAGTCATCGCGCCATCTGGCCAGAGGGCGATCCAGGCTACGTTTACCAAGACGCGGTCTCCACTCCAGAACACGCTTACTCCAGCAGTAATCGGTTCTGCGACATATGTGGCCAGCCCATTGCCACTTGAACCTACTAAAACTTCGTTCCGAAATTTTCAAGAATCCGGGCGACTCTTCCCATTGCACGTTGAGCGCCTTTGAGCTTATGGATTAGCCCCACAGTCAGTGTCCACGACTCGGCTCCGCACTTAATTTCTGGGAGGACGCACTGGTTAAACACTTTCGTCTTAGATAGATGAATTAATAGAAAAATAATAGCACATGCATAAACGATCAGATTCGGGACAAGTAATAAGTATCTGCAAATTTTCCAAATTATTGGCAAATCCAACCCACAACACAAAGAAAATTATTTATTTACAAGCTGACCCAGCGAACTTTGTACCGCCTTCTCACGATTGAAACATTCTATAGACTTCCTCAAATAAATTTAAAACCAAAATTAGCCAAATCGGTCCAGCCGTTCTCAAGTTATGGCGTGTTCAAGGGAAACAGGGATTTATTTTATATATATATAGGTTCATATTCAATCACTGCTGATTCTGTCTGATCTAGATAAGAATCACGGTCAATTCTTGCTTGTCTAGCTGCGAGTGTACACAGTAGAGCACACATCACAGCCCATAAGGTAAAAGGCGTCCGGTGTTCATGCAAAGTTATGACCCGACATTCAGGTGTATTTCCGGACATGTGCACAAGAGCCCTTAAACAAACAGCGCGGGCAGAAAGCCAAGAACACATTTATGAGAAAACGAATTGTCGCTTTAATAATTCTGACAGTACAAACTTTCACGCTCGATAAACGACCCACTAGACCACCTGACTTTAAATCCACGAATAGAGTAGTCTGTGTTGTTTTAAAAATACTATTATTTGCCTAGCCATTCCCAACTATGTTGCTGTTGGTTTGTTACTGCATGCATCTGGATAACATTATTTTACTTTATTTTATAGTAACTGCCACATAGCCTTGTGACACGATAACCTTTTGTGAGAGATTTGTCAGACTCTGAAGGAGCTATCAAAGAGAACGAACATGCTGTCCGCGAAAGATGGTCTGGGTAGAAAAATGTATAATAATGATAATAATGTTGTCCTCACCGAATTTCGGTCACACCGGCCGATCTCATCTGAGATCAGCCAACTACGTAGGAGATAATTATAGTGCTCAAGTATGCGCGTAAACACTGGTTTCCTTCACAATCCGATGGGGCTACAGACCGACACGACCGAAAATGGGCAGGCACAGGACGAATGGCTCAACGTGCCCTCCGAAGCACGGGTCTCAATAACACTGTCACCTATCACAAGGCTAACCGCGGCGAGGGTTAACCTCGCAGATCGACTGATTCGCGCGGTAGCCACGTAACTACGAGTACCTCAGAAAAATGTATAGTGAGAAAGTAATGGAATTACTGTTATATTTGGTTCATTTTTTTACACCTATCTATTGTATAGCTATATAATGGTACGTAATAACTCGTATGTATGTCTTCCACCGAGCATAGTCCTCCCCTACAGATCGTTACGAAGATAATAGCTTTATACCCTCCCAAATCATTAGTTATCTTGGGGTTATGGTGCCATAATGTCCCAGTAATCTTCTGAAACATGAGCCGCCCTTCCAACGTAACAAACTGTGTTTAGGTGTCTAATTAATACTGTCGTTGGACTTGGTCATGATTACACTGGTATAAATAGTGGTACTCTGTTGAATATTGGGCAATTAATACAGTTAATAGCTCTTTTATTAAATCTCAATAATCCATAGATCAAGAAGAACAGCTTAGCTGGTCTGAAGGGTAGCGGGTATACATATGTATATCCGCATTGGCAAATTACATAATTATGTGTGATTTGCAAATAATCGATTTACCTTTAGTTAGTTTATGCTTGTAACATTTATTTACTCCTTGCTATGTTAGTTTAAAAAGAAAAGTAAAATTTGTCAGGTATTTTGAAAAGTAACACGGCGAAAATACATATAATATAAAAAGCTTGAATAGATTCACCAAAACAGTTGAAAAACATTTAATAACAGATTATTATTTTCTTTCCGCTCTCCGAATTTTTTTATGAACCACTATACTTTTCGCCTAACCTCAACCACTCGAAAAATACTCTTTTTACTTTTTAAGGAAATTATGATTGATGGTAATCATTCCATTTTCTTTATCCTTCTCACAGTACATATTTTTTAATCTTAGCGCCATTAGTTTAAAAGCCTTCATTAATATTCTACTAGTCACAACACATAAACCTTGGTGAATTTTGTACTGAGCTAAGTACATACACTTGCTTTTCGCTGTACTTGTTTGTATTAATGCATTAACACTGACTTTTGCACAGAATGTGCCAAATCATAATAATTATCTGAATATTTAAATTAATTAGTATCTACATTGGAGTTCCCCATATTTCAGGCAAATTTTAAATGACAGAGAAAGCCATGTATGATAAAATTATTATCATTAAATAAAAATACTACTCAATTAACAAACGCATTAATGTCACATTCATCGACACTGGAAAATAAGGAAAAAGACAACGCAGTATTACTAAATTATTATGATATAATTATGTATATCCATAGATTAAACCAACATTAAGAATTGTCCGCTCAATTCTTTTGCTTAGGTAGGTGGTTGACTACGACGGTACAAATAAAATGGTTACCATTTACATTTGTGCAATACATTTTTATGTCGTTGTTCTCAATCCTAATACATTTCGTCTGCCTTCCCTAGGCACGACGATTTATTGAGTGTCACAGTGCACACAGACATTTACAAATGATCGCTGCTTGTTAACGTTTGTCCTATTTGTTTAGGTAAAGTAGGTAGACGACTCTAGCTCACGCCTTTATACCCTCAGTGAATAGATAGGGGACTACAGTTTGATCTCTAGTTTGGGTCCTATGTGGTTTTAGATGACGGACACAAAACCCTGTGATTATATTAGTGATTTCTAAATAATAAAGTCCGGCAACGAGGTGTAAGTAAGTAAGTAGGTACTTATTAACTACTCTTTATATTATTTTTAGATATTACGGCGTTTTATCGTCTTTCAGTTGAATCAAGTTCAAAACAATAAGCCTTTTTCCCATACATAATATCACGATCTCCAAAACAAGCAACTCAGGCGCTGTGTGCGTGGGCTCCGCTGTTTGCAGGCAATCGTAGCACTTAACCGATCATCAGTATTTAGGTCAGATGGTTATCATTCGTCGCGGAATGAAGACTTCTTGTTGATAATGAACTTGAAAGTGAAACGGGGGTGTGTCTTGCAGGCTGCAAGCTCCCAAGGCCGTCCCACCGCATAGCATTGTATTACCCACATCGATTTATCGAGCGGCGCGCGCCGGCCTCTTCGCCGCCTCCCGCACCCCGGCCACCTCTTTTCCCCACTGTTAGGTAGCAAGCACACAGCTGACGCGACCGCGGATAACATTAATCCATACAGTTAAGACATTTTCGTTTTATGAAGCTTTTTCTACGACGACAATAATTGTATCGCGTCCTTTATGTAGAGTTAGTACTTTAAGACGTGTCTAATTTAATAGTAGAGGAATTGTTCTCTCCGAAAATCACTTGTATATTATAAGAGCTTTATAGTCTTTGAAATAATTTTGTTCTTTTCATTTATTTAAATAAAAAGCAATATGGTTAACGTTCTAGTTGCTTGAAAAAGTACATTTGAATACTAAGAAATACCTCAGGAATTTAATTAAATGAGTTAAATATGATTTGTCTCCCTTTTACTACAATGAGTACCTACTTACCTTTTGAAACTTTTTCAACTATTTTGAAATGGTATTCAAAATGTTTTGAATTAAAATTTAATCTCTAACGAATGCAACAAAAGTAATTAATAAAAAGATGAAAAAAGCAAACAAAAAATTAAGCCTGGATAAAAAGTAACGCAAGAGATATTCTCAAAACGGATTACGCGAACTTTTAGGGGAAAAGTGAAGCACCAAACTGAAAGTCAACACTGAATAATGAGCTCGTTCATTTCGCGTCGCAGAAAAAAATATTTGGGAGGCACTGCTTGTTTCTGACTTGTGACGACTAACTTTAAATGGAATTATTATACTTGCTTGATAAAATCACGCCGAATAATAAAATGTACAGCTTAAACAACATTCATAAAGTTGTTTATTCGAATTTGAAACAAATTTGTTGTGTGTTGTGTTTGATTATTGAAACAAAACTATTGTTTATGTCTTAAAATACAACCTTCACAGTTATTAGAACGTCTACAAATCATCATCTAAGTTGTAATGGCGTCAAACAAGACTACGCCTGAAAATCCAAGTCTACATAATGCACACTGCGCTTAAAGTTTCATAACGGTAATAACGGCGGACGTTTATTCACAAGAGGTCTCGCAACTCGCCCCTTCAGGGCCCGAAAATTTAACAGCGCTCCATCGTAATGTATTATAAGTTAGCGACACATTGTCATTTGGTAAACTTGAACAGTAATGTACAGCGGTGCGGGCCCGGACTTCGTTAGATGACTCTACAGTCTGCATACAAAGTCTAAGTTAATTTTGAGCGTGGACTTCTCCCTAGGGATGGTGGCTTATGATCTTGACAAGCATAATTTGATGTGCGCTTCTATAACCCATCACTACATAGTATAAAACAAAGTCGCTTTCTCTGTCCCTATATCCCTATGTATGCTTAAATCTTTAAAACTACGCAACGGATTTTGATGCAGTTTTTTTTAATATATAGAGTGATTAAAGAGGAAGGTTTATATGTATAATAACATCCATTAAATAGTGGAGAAATACTTATAATATATATTTTATACCCGAGCGAAGCCGGAGCGGGCCGCTAGTACTTCATAATAGGCAGAGAGCTGACATTCATGAGCATTATTCCTATTCTGTAAACTTTAAAAAAAAATTAGTTACGAGTATAACGCTGAGCATACAATCGTAATGCTTGCCTAGTTTAAATACTAGCAGAGTTTATTTCTCTCTATATTCCCCAGCGTTAAACGTATTCACATGCGTAGGTACGAGGTCACACCCATCAGCTGATCTGGTATCCACGCCGATCACATGATCATTTATTCATTGTACGCTCAGTTCGACGCAATCACATTTACACACATTGGTAAACTCTCTCAAATATTTATATTTTAACGTACAAATATGTTTTATTGCTGATCGCTCTGTGTAAATAATTCTTTGATTGATTTTTTGAGAGCAACTAGGAGTCAGACTTTCCAGTGCAAATTGACCTTCTACTTAGTTTTACTAAATAAAATTATATTTTTATTAAATAATATTTTTTATTTTGTACACGTACAAAATTCGATAGATACCTAATAAGATGTATCACGTTAGTATTTTTGATCTCATATAAGATAATTCAGAACCATATTGAGGTATGGAATAACAAAGTTGTCTTATTATATTATTTATGCAGGAAACTATACGGAAAACTGATTTATATATAAAAATTTAGTTTTTTTTTCATTAAAATTTGGAATTCTACGTTGATAGAAATTACCAAGTACATTTTGTACATGTACCTACCACAATAAATAAAAACAAGCAGATTACATTTCATAGGTTTAACAAAAGTGTTTACATAAAAAGAGACGTGCATGAAATAGAAAATATAGCATCTTTAGACGCAGTATAGGTAATACAACTATTACCATAGAAAGGTTGTAAAATAACATTAATGTTGTTAGCTAGACAACTTCCCTCTCTTTTGTTAAGCTCGAACCACCCGCCTACATGATGAAATGTCCTTAGTAAGACGATGACAAGATTATCGATTAAGTAGGTACAGGTACCAACACGTATACATTTTTGGGCAGATCGTAGTTTCAGTAGATAAAGTATACTATACAATATATATTTATTTGTATGTAAATCATCACACCTGTATATACGGATTAAGAGGTGGTTTTCAAAATACATTTTGCTGGACTGTGAAGTAAAAAAACACAGCGTCATAATTACCATTTATCGGGCACAACCTTCGTCAATGGTGTCTTATGATAACTAAAAAGTACAAAATTATGCCTTTAAAAACTTACATGGTTTGAACTTCAGACTAATCGCGACTAGACAACTTTTATTTTATCGCATTAAGAAGCATAAGATTGTTGTCTAAAAATCCAATACGATAGCTCGATATGTAATGTACCTACCACACACGCTATCGTCGATAAATTGTCTTACAAGTTAACGTGTGCTTTATATTCAGCTCACAAGTAAATAAATACCGATAGAATTCGTCGAAATTGAAAACTTACGCTATTGACGCCGCGGGCGACCCACGAAATACGAATAGTTTTAGTTGGTCCGATAAATTGTACCACTCGCCGCCGTCTGCATTTGTTTAAGGTCATACAATGTGGTAATAATAGCGACTAAGGTATACTCTGAGAGAGAGGGAGAGACTTGTAGAGTGTTAGGATTAGAACAGTGTAAGCTTTAGGTCCATTAGACTGGACAATAGAAGCCTAACCGTTTGACCCCTGAAGGTCCCCTGAAGAGACGAAGGGAGATCGAATAGAGTGATAAATGTAAGTGACCGAATAGAGTGATAAAGTATGTCCTAATATTTTGACTATATCTATGACAGTCATTATTATCCTAGGTATCATATCGTAATACGTAAAGCGAAAAGTTTGGGTACCTTTTCACGAAAATTAGGCGGAAATTTGGCTAATGCCTTAAGTCTATGGTCAAACTAAGAAAAGGTTAATATTATTTATCGTTAATCTTACTGAATGTCGAAGTTATTAAGTTAGAGATTTGGCATAGTCAAAGTTTATATATTTATATTATGATTATGGTCAAATTTTGACCGCCGGGGGACCACTAGTTATGATAATCGCAATTATATTTTTGATCATTCTATTCGTCTAGCGTATTGCCCACGTGCCTAAGTGCCTACACAGTTGACCGCTGAGGACGCTCGATAGTCGTTACCTACTTAAGAATAATCATTCGTGAAGTACAAAAACGACGACTTAAAACCAATTCAATGATGTACCCAAAAACTGTGTTTTTTAACAATTATTGATTTATCCTTTAAACTTATCGGAACATTATAAATTAACCCGGTCGTTAACGTCCAATTTCGTTCTTGCTTGCTAACCTGTTGTTAAAGATATTATTACATTTATGTATACGTGAGGTCCGGAGATGTGTGTTCAATCGCTTCAATCATAACGGGTGCCTAAGAGATTACCGGCTAGTCAATAGAATGGGCATTCACGTGAGTGCAGGTGGAACCAAATGTATGCATTGAGCACATATTGTGCATACGTCGTATGTACCAATTGTTTAGCTTGTCGATAAACTATACCTAATTCAAATACTTACCTACTTTTTAATATATAAAAGAGAGATACTTTTAACAAAATATAGAAAGGAAAATGTTCAGGTGTCTTCGGTATCATAAGTTCATTGACTGAAACCTTAAAGTCTACAGACCTAACATTGTGCTCTTATAATGATCAAAATAACAATAGTTATTAGGTATTGTTTCGATCATTAGAAAACTCTAATACTCTTTGTTTATAAATTAAATATCAACAATTTTAGTTTTGTCTTTATTTTTTCTGATTTGTAAAACAAGGAGTAAAAACCCTCTAAATTATAGCTATCTATTCTACGTTGTTTTGTCAGTGATTTATTTAAAAGCATACCAAATTTTACAAAGTTTGTAGGTAGTTTATTTCTACATTTTAACCTTCCTTAGCCTATCCTATGTTTGTCGCACCGAGGAAAAGCGGTCTCATCATATAATCGAAATATTAAGTATCTCTTAATTAAAATCAAATCAAAAATACAACTAAAGTTTGTTCGGGATTTTTTAATCATCACTTCTTTTTTAAGCAAATAATAATAGGGATTTTCATAATCAAAAACAAGATGTTTTTTTTTAAATAAACAAATCCATTGTCAAACGAACACCAACCCGTGTCAGCATTTATAAAACCGTCGCATTCAATTTAAAACCTCATTACATGTGGCGACAGTAAAAATCACCATGAAACAAATATTATCACCGGCCGTTATTTTCACTCGGCGCGGTCTGTGCCGAGCCCCGAAGCCAACGGTTATGCGTCCCCCGCGGCCCATCCGAGCGGCCGATGAAATAATGATCACCGATCGGCACCGAGATCAGCGGATAAGCGCGACCTTATACCAAACTGAATAGAAAATAAACCTCTATTGGCTATCTGTTGAATGTTGTAACTATGTGCTAGTTGATCCAACGGTGCCGCACTTAATTTTTTATTCATTGCTCTTCGTGTAAAACCACTATTATTAAGCCTGATAAAATCACCGTATTATGAAGAAAAATATTTATTCGATTCAAGTGAATTTTAGTATGCGCGTGCTTAACACACATTCCAAGACATTGTAAAGTGCATGTAAACATTTATTTAAGCTTGACGAAAACGGATTGAACGAAGTGATATTTTCGTCCTCTGAAATATATTTCAGTTTCAGCTACCAATCATTATGATTACTTACTAATTCCTGAAAATATAATTGGCGGTAAATAATGAATTGTACACTTGACTCTTGTTTGAATGCTCACCTGCGAGCGCCAAAATGTTTTAATGACCTTCATATGTGACCTACTCGGTCAAGGTTAGGAGATTCGATTAAGCAATCTTATTTAATATTCCTGATCCGTAGTCAGTCATACAACGCCGTGTTTGTTTTAACTTCTGATAATATGTGCTTCCGTAATCTTCTTCGGTGGTGTTGACACGAGCTATTAAATCACGGAAAAATCCATTTAGCGCATTTATATAAATCTTTTCTGGAGAAAACGATGATTTTTTAACAAAATGTGGATTGTGTAGTATGTAAAGATTTATTATATTATATATTCAATTAATGAGACTAAAAGTCAACCCCTACATAGTCAAAACCTGAGCTGGTGATGAACTTCTAATTGGCAGCCCTTTTAGTCTCGGCTATAAATTATGGAACTGTTATGTCATCATACGATGATAATGCTTAACTTTTTGCCAAAAAATATACTGTATATGTGAGCTACACAAATGGACTCTACAAGTGGAGTGGAATACCGAGTATTGATTATATTGCAGTATCAGAACTACATTTTATTTTATATGTACAAATCATGTTTTAGATTTTAAACATAATTATAATTATATTTGTCTGTTCTCAGTAAGGTCATGTTTAGGAGCCTTAACATGTTGCTGATTTTGCAAATCTTTTAGCCCTCTCTTCTTAAAAAGATACATCACCGGTGTTTTATGACCACTACTCCATATATTTGACTATACGCGGCGGTCGCAATTTACCTACACGTCCAAATCTTCATTAAAAATTCTTGGATCTGTAAAGGATAGGTACGTTTTTCAGAATGCTATTGAATGAATACGAGTCCAATTTTTGTCACATCAAATTTAGGATCCATATAATTTGAATAGATCTTCATGGTTTCCGTTATTACGCGACTGCCAAGGATTATGTTTTTCGTTCGTAGGTATCTTGATGTTCCTAAGTTTCTTTGAGACCTCGTATATTTTAAACAGCTAAATGGATTTCGACAGTAAAGGTATCGAAAGATTGGTCTCAAAACACAGAAAATCAAAATAGCGGATTATTAGCGCTAAAAAATTAACTACGTACAATTGTAAGTAGTTAATATTTTTTTAACATCTCAAAATGTCATCAACATCACAACATCAACCATTACAATATGTGGTATAGCATATACTGTACAATCCACTCACGTCGGAACATTTCTTTGTGATTGATTTACCATTTCAACGACGGAATACGAGTTTTTTTTTTGAATCAGCTAATGGATTCACGTTAACACGCCACGTTTTGCTATCCATCTTCTGAATGCCAGTGACTTGATCATTCTATTAGCCTTGTTTAACGAACATAGACTTCCTTAGCAATCTTTTAATTTGCGTTCATATAATAAGACAAGGCTAAAATTCCTTAATGCACGTATACTTTTCCTAAAATATTATATTATTTTCGGCTTGTTATAAGGATAAGTTATCTAACCAAAACTAAAAAGAAATTCAAAACTATAAAGTTATTTTGTCATATTGCAAAATATTACACATGCATACATAAGTTCTAGCAATATAAATATCAGTCGCATTTCACACATTTTAAAGATTTGATAAGTTCATAAATATCAAAACCTAATTAAAAAAATGTGTAAAATGCTCTACATGTACCTAAGTGACGTAATACTGTCTATAGAAAACTCTTCTCTCGGCGGTACATCCTAATGAATGATGAAATGATGAAGTCTGCCCAATCTTCATCGATAGGATGTAGATATTACAGACGTGAATACTCATTAATTGTCTATCGGGTTTTTAGAGGCCTCTCGTATATAATTCTAAATCTTACTACTCTTTGTACAACTTCAATAACATTACAGAAGATGATATACTCCTAATTTTTAATTCTCTATTGTTGTACACATAAAAACATACATATTTAAATTGATAAATGAAATTTGAAAAATGATGGACACGAGCAGGACTTGAACCAGCGACCTTCGCCGTACCGTGGCGCTGTTCTAACTAACTGAGCCATCGTGTCACTGCTCGCATCCATCGAATTTCAAGTTCCCTTTTAGTAGTTTTAGTATTTTCGTCAGTCCTCAGAATTGAATTCTCTTAGAGCATTAGTGATTGAGATTTTTAATTATGAGGACTGAATTTTTTTTAATGTATTATTAGCAATCAGACTTAGGTACTCACTATAAAATAAATAGAGGGTTAAATTGTGGACTTCTTTTAAATTTATGCGATCTGCAGATGTAGGTAAGTCCTGATTCTGGGTGTTAGTGCGTATGATAAATAATAATAATATCTTGGGACAACTCACACACGGTCATCTGATCCCAAACTAGGAACAGCCTGTATTATGGTAACCAAACAATGCAATACAATATTTCATTTCTGTAGAAAATATCCACTATACGGGAGAAATTCCTAGTGTAGGTACATATTATGTCCTACTCCAGGAACTCCACCTGTAGGTATTGTAGGTCCACTTTTAGTCAAACCTACATTTTTTTTTGATATTGTAACTTTCGTGAGTGTTTTTCATTCGATGTACGTAAGTAATACTGGAAAACAGTAAATAATTTTTAAATACCTACTCTTAACTACCAAACATTTAACATCCTCAGAAGTGATATAACTGTTGTATTTGTAAGACCTAACAGTATTTAAGATAAATCTCGTGAGCCTAGAGCACCCTTCAATCAATTTGCTATTCAAATTGAAGTACGTACGGGTTTCAGAGAACACAAGTATACGGATATATGTACATATAAACGAAAAACAATTTTACGGTTGAGTTCTCGTTGAGATCAGTGGGACAGTACCTAATATTCTTTTCCTTACACACATTATCATTGCGGGATTCCCAGACATATATTTTATTGTGTATAAGAGAGAGAGAAAGAGAAGGAGTTTTTGATTCAGGTAAAAAAGGGACAAATGTGTGGGAGCTTTTGCAATATATTAGGTGAGCTTAAATTATGTAGTCGGTAGGTAAGTATGATTGCTCACTACTACATCAATGATCTTCTTTACCTTAAATGTAAGTGTATAATAATATAATAAGGCGGACGTTTAAGGAAAAAAACCTCTACCTTCACATACCTACATTTAAGAAAATACATTTTGAAATTCTCAGACTTTACAGTAAAAAATACTAAATGACGAGACCTAATAATTAAGAGATTCGAATATCTGAGTCATTCCGACCACATAAACTGGCGGTTCGTTAAACTGGTTCTTTGTGCCGAAGCTTTTGTTATTGCATCGTGATTTAAAGCTTTAGGCGCTATTATTCGGCAGAGTTTAGTTGATCGACAATTCTTTGCTATTGATTAGGTTCCTGAAAGGCCGTGTGGTATCCGGCCTAGAGGCCGTGTGGTATCCGGCCTAGAATTGACCACCCCCTTTCCTCCCGTGGGTGTCGTAAGAGGCGACTAAGGGAAAATTCAGAAGATGGGCAGCAGCGTCTTCTGTAACTTCACCACCAATACTGCGATCCCCAAGCCGCTTGCCAAGCGTGGGGATTATGGCAAACCCCCCCGCTTAAACGGGGAGGCCTATGTTCAACAGTGGACGTCTTTGGCTGAGGATGGAGGTTCCTGAAATATTATTATTATCATGCCTTATTTTACTGAAGAAGTGCGCAGTGACAATCCTGCATATTTCTATGGTAGCTATAGCGCAAATGCGCACTCACATTATGAAAGATATTATAAATTCCAAACAATAGGCGCAAGTTTTTTATCATATGGATAAAAAACTCGCGCCTATTGTTTGGAATTGCGTGAAATCGTGTCAGCGAATTCAAGTCCGCGGTGTTGTTATGGTGTTACGTCTTTGTTTAATAAGCTACGGTCGCAAATCAGCAAATCTATAACTGCCAAAAAATGAATATCTAACTTAGAACAAGCAGCATTATGACATTTAAATATCACAGTCGTACCTTAAATTGATGGGTGTTGAACCCGCAACCTTACACAATCTGATCCAAAAACCAGGACAACACAATGGCCTTCATAAAAATATCAAATTATATTACTTATCAGATGGCAGACGTTTTACATTTTACTTAGTATAAAACTAAGTAGTTTATACCTACCCCGTCTTGTTACTCTACACCGACGGTATCGACTAATTAATTAATCTCCACGCTACCGTAAACGCTGTAAGCGATACGCAATTTTAATGGTGGTAGTAATTTTGTGTAATTAACACCGGAATACCTATAATGAAAGAAACCTAAATTACCGGGTAATCAGGGAATGTTACCAATAAATCTTTGTATAAAACAAGCAGAAAGATGATTGATGACTCCATGGAGTGAAAACTTGTTATTATTTTATGATTATAAAATAAAAAGGTACTTATCAATTTCGTCTTTACTTATGGCACATCAGGGTAAATCTGTATACTTAAAACCACAATGTCGGGTCGTGTGCGTCACATTTGACGTTATTTTCATAGAATAACATTATTTTTTTATAATCACTAGTCTAGACTAGTCCGAAACTGTGTTTTTACGCGTTCAAGACTTATTTCACTCACCTACTGCATACCGCATGCTTATGTATGATCACAACGAAATACAAAACAAAATTATTAATATGTTGCTTAAAACACATAACTTAATAATCTAATTTTACAGTTAGGTAGCTGAAATTATTCATCAATCAACAGAATTCCAAATTACCTATTTACATTTCCTATACATATTAAACATAACTCGATAGGCTGTAAAATAAATGACCTGTAACAAACAAACACATAACATGAGGTTTGAATTATTATGTTTAAGCGTTCAGTTTTGATGTTGACTGAACATTTATAACAGCGTTCATAATTCAATATAATAATATTATTATTCAATTGGTCATGTACCGTTAACATGACATTTCTGATCATTATTAGAAACATGCACCTTATACTTTTTTGACTGATATAGGTAAAATGTCTACGATACAACAAGAGTAGTTTATATAATGATAATATAATGATAGTGTCAACCAGTCAACCTATCATTCAGACAACAATGAATAGAAACACTTAATTTGAAGTTAATAATGGGTTTACAGAAAATACATACTTCTAACAGGTATCATTTTGATTGTTAAATTAATACAAGCCGTATCCACTCCACATGTGAACCTGTTTTAAAATATGTATACTTAAAATATTTTTTCTTTTTCAGGTACGACCACAGCGGAATATTGATCGCCACTAGAAATGTGTTTCAATAAGTATCTCATAAAGTTGGCGGACTACTTCAGATTGTATTCTGACACATCTCGTTAATACTAGTGTCAATATAAAAATATTAAAAATGATCAGCAACACAAAGATCGTATTTACCAAACTCTTGCTGTGGTACCTCGTATCAGGCGCATGGGGTCGATCATGGGCCAACCACCACGACACCACGACGTCCACAACACAGACGACGCCTACCACTAGCCCCGTACCAAAGAATTTTCATAATGACCCACTTATCGTCGAGACTAAGAGCGGCCTCGTCAAAGGTTACGCTAAAACCGTTATGGGCCGTGAAGTACACATCTTCACCGGTATCCCGTTTGCAAAGCCTCCTCTAGGACCGTTAAGATTCCGCAAACCGGTACCAATCGACCCATGGCACGGAGTACTTGAAGCCACAGCGATGCCAAATAGCTGTTACCAAGAACGGTATGAATATTTTCCCGGTTTTGAGGGAGAAGAAATGTGGAATCCAAATACAAACATATCAGAGGACTGTCTTTATCTAAACATTTGGGTTCCCCAGCACTTACGAGTCCGTCATCATCAAGATAAACCTCTTACAGAGAGGCCGAAAGTGCCAATCCTAGTGTGGATTTACGGAGGAGGCTATATGAGTGGCACAGCAACACTCGACCTATATAAAGCGGACATAATGGCTTCCTCCAGTGATGTTATAGTTGCATCTATGCAATATAGAGTTGGTGCGTTTGGATTTTTATACTTGAATAAATATTTTTCTCCGGGAAGTGAAGAAGCTCCAGGGAATATGGGTTTATGGGATCAACAACTAGCGATTCGATGGATTAAAGATAACGCTCGTGCTTTTGGCGGTGATCCGGATTTAATAACTTTGTTTGGAGAGTCGGCTGGTGGTGGCAGTGTTAGTTTGCACATGCTTTCACCGGAGATGAAGGGATTATTTAAAAGAGGTATCCTGCAATCAGGGACGTTAAATGCTCCGTGGAGTTGGATGACAGGAGAGAGGGCTCAAGACATAGGAAAAGTTTTGGTTGATGACTGTAATTGTAATAGTAGTCTCCTAGCTGCGGACCCGAGCTTAGTAATGGACTGCATGCGGGGCGTCGATGCCAAGACAATATCAGTACAGCAATGGAATTCGTACACTGGTATATTAGGTTTCCCGTCAGCGCCGACAGTCGACGGCGTGTTTTTGCCTAAAGATCCTGACACAATGATTAAGGAAGGCAATTTCCATAATACTGAGGTACTTCTGGGAAGCAATCAAGACGAAGGTAAGTTTTTGTTGCTTGTGACATTATACGTATTAAGGGTTCCTGTTATTATAAACTACGTCCGAGAGATGAGTCGCTAACGTTATTGCGGTGAAATTAATTTGAGTAACCTTTTGATGTTATTATGGATAATATTAAATGAAAACTTCAAGACTCCAGGGCTGAAACATTATTTAAAGTAGATAATAATACAAAGTGGTCAGCCCAACCGGTTTGTGTAACGCTAACAAAGAAATTGAACTATCTCATTGAAAATATTACACTATCGGATATCTTGCTTATTGTTAGGAATTAGATTAATATTCTTATATGGTTTAGAATAGTCAAATATCTAATCGGAGTAAATTGTACTTTTACAATGATTTCTGTTTACTCCATAACATATACTTACCTACAATTGAAATATTTATCTGATAATAATATTATTAATTAACAACTGAACATTATCTTGTTACCATTTTTAGATATTATTTTTATGAAAATCTTAGTGAACATATTGTACAGGATAATTTGAAGCTTTTTATGAAACCAAATAAAATAATGCTATAAAAATTATATAAGCGAGTTGAGGAATCAACGATTTTGCGTGACAAACCTTTCACACGTAACTTTATTTCCTTCATAAAAGTAGTAAAAATGTTGGTCATGTCTCTATAAATCGTATTCTAGATGACAGGTGACATGCCAGACACATTCTGTAACCAAATGAGTGAAAAGGTTATTACGTAGGTACGACTTATCAATATTTGGTGTGGAGCGTGGATTTCGAGGTCGTTTGTATCTGTGAGGTCTTCACTTCGGGTATGTAGTGGCGGGGTGACGCGCCTGCGCAAATCTATGTAGACACAACAACAACACGCTGTGGATTTTAGTCGTACAGGTCGTACTACCAAGTACTACAGACTCGCCCACGTAGAGCCGCCGCCCGCGCGGGGTGCGCGCCCCCCTGCCTCCCTGTACGTACTGTTGCCACGCACCCCGCCACTAGAGAAATGTCTCCGCGTTCAACTAAGGACAACTTACAGAAAATGAGATATTTTATTGCCACCTGGAGCACTGTCTTAAACTAGTCGAACAAATCTTGGGACTTTTCGTAAATTTGCTTTTTATATTTTCTCCGCCTCATCGCTTTTGTAGCTTTTCAAAACTTGTTGAGTTTTAAACATGCATCACTATGCAATATTCTGCCGAGTAGGTATACAACACGAAACATGGGATTAATTCCATGGTTTTCCACCACCATTTTCTTATATCGTTGCTCAGCCAAAATGAAAAGTAAAAGACTCAGTATCGAAATAAGTATCTACTATTGAGGAAATTTCCAAAGGTGGGTTTAAAATATTAATTATTTACAAAACTTCAATAGCTAGGGGCCAAAAGTCCCTAATATGCAGTAAAGAAAATGCGCAATTACATTCTACATAAATGCTTGTGTAATTCAAAAGTAATTTATATCCTAAGACTAAATTGTAATTTACAAGGAAATTTTGTTTAAACATAAATATCGTGCTCACTTACAAATTATTATTACACTAAGGCGTGATAAAATAACAAACGATTATTACCTACCATTTGATTAAATTATTTAAAATTAAATAATAGAATTTGATCCTTCTTTTTATAAGAAACATGGCCGTTAATTAGAAGTTTCTCGTGTATCGTGGGTACGTTAATACGCTCGCAGCCATGAATCCCAAATACACAAGCAGCTAGATCCAAAACAAATACAGTCATCCATAAACATTAATCTGACCCGTAACGCACAAGCCAAGAAACTAGTAATGGCCGTAATCGAGTGCCTAAAATTGATCATTGTTATTGTTAAGTAATTGTTATTATTGTTAAGATACTATAATTACTAGTGAAACGTGTGCCAGTCTATGCGTAATTCTTTACGTAAGAATAAACAAGTTGCATAAGATAAAATACAAGAACACGAGTTCCCGTTCGTTATAAAGTACGCTGGGAACGAGATAATTGGATTTCAAGCGCGCATCTTGACT
Source organism: Abrostola tripartita (assembly GCA_905340225.1). Lineage (NCBI taxonomy): Eukaryota > Metazoa > Arthropoda > Insecta > Lepidoptera > Noctuidae > Abrostola > Abrostola tripartita. Next base: position 9,230,051 of record HG996494.1, read on the forward strand.
GAGCTTTGCTTTGCGCGTACGGTTGACCAGCTTTTATACACGTGCCTTCAAGAAACAAAATAAAATAAGCTCTATGAACAAAGAAACTTTGATGTTGCTTGGATCAAAATTATTCTTTGAGGTATTTTCTTTTGTCTAAACTGGCCAAGCTAGCATCTTACACTACAAAGGTTGCACTCGTAGGTCCATTGCCTTATTAAAGGGATTGCGTGCACAGACTGATTATGAACCGATCACAGTTAAAGCTAGACTTGAACTTTGATGAACTTGTTTTACTAAATCATATTAAATAAATATTGAAGTTAATGTTTTTCAACATAACAATTGAAATTTCTGTTCTAATGCTAGCTATAGCTATAAACCAATTACATAAATCCAAGATTCGTTAAAATAGCCGCTTATAGCACTAGAATTTCAATGAATTATTACGTACGACTTATCAATATTTGGCGTGGAGCGTGGAATTTGAGATCTTTTGTATCTGCAGGGTCTTCACATCAGATGTGTATGCGCTCAAAAAGTTTTAAAACTTTTGGCTTCAAATTATAAAAACGAGTGACATTTTTTCAAGTTACCTGCGTTTATTTTTTTTTGTGCCCTGCCCTAGTACTTCTGAATCCAGAATCTAAACCACCATTCCAATCACCGAACAAAAAACTGTCTCAGAGAATTTATTTGAAGGTCCTGAAACCCTATCTAAATTAATCAGAAATAAAATAGGAGAATAAAGGGAATTTATTTTCCACAAGGGTGACACTTCCAGGAAATGGGTAAAGTTTGAAAGGAATCGTTTTCTCCTTGACAACCCTTTCTCCAATACAAAGACGAGTCACCATCCAATAAGTTTATACTCAAATCGTAGAATTAGTTTTTCAGAATTATTTACGTAATTTACTTATCTGTCTTTAAACAAATGTAATTTAATTATGGTATGCAGAAGTTGCCGCCGTGTGGTATCTGGCCTAGAATTTACCACCCCCTTTCCTCCCGTGGGTGTCGTAAGAGGCGACTAAGGGAAATCCAGAAGATGGGCAGCAGCATCTTCTGTAACTTGACCACCAATACTGCGATCCCCCAGCCGCTTGCCAAGCGTGGGGATTATGGCTACCCCCTCCCCCTTCTAAAAGGGGGAGGCCTTTGTTCAACAGTGGACATCTATCGGCAGTTGATGATGATTTATGATGATGCAGAAGTTTGTGATTTATAATAGTTTTCGGGGTATGTATCATCATTTACATGAGTTTTTTTATTAATTTAAAAACTATAATTTAACTACCCGTGTAAGATCATAGATGCAATATAGTAATTATTTAAATTAAGAATTACTTTTATAATTTTTTAACTTATGAATTTTTCGTACCTACGCTATGTGCACAATATTAATAATTTAATATCTACTGCTTTTAGCTTAAACATATATACTAAGGGCGGTAACAGACGCAATTTATACTATAGTTGAAATATTTGGAATCGATAGCAATAGAATCTAAAAAACCTCATAAGACGGCACCTGTCCTCGTTGATGTTCATTTATGTAATCAGAGTCCGTATTGTAACAGTGGAAGATATTGTAGGCAGTTTTCTCTGCTTATTGCTTTTCAATCTACTTCTCTATTACTCAAGCGTACTTTGTGTTTATAAAATAATCAGTATCTATACATTCAACGTTTGCATCCAAGGATAAAACTTGCTGGCACTCGATCAAGTGGGGCAAGATACGTAATAATTTCAGAAATCACATTCAGGGCAGCAGTAAAATACGACGACGATATACTAATGTTTACTAAGATAACACTTTAAAATATTCAAAGGAACATAAATCAGGGCAGAAAACGTGAAATCATATTTATCAAGTTCAAGGAAATGCAATGCACGATGTTATGCAATCGGGGCCGTATTTACTAACGTAGTCGGCTCGTATACGAGTACTAGGGATATTGCAGCGGGCACGCTCAGAGCCTTGAAAGGATTTCCTACTATTTTCACCACTTGAATTCTAAACGAAAGACTGCAGTCTTCACAGACTAGCAAATAGTAAATATGATGCCTTTTATGCTGTAACACTATATCATAATGTGTTTTGTTTAGCTACATATTTATTTTTCATCGTGGAAATGAAAACGGATATAGCTTTTGTTATCAGTTTCGTTCTAAGAGCACATGTGAGTTACCTAAACGGAACTTCTGAAAAAAAAATATTGACTCTGACCTTATCACAAATTTTCAGGCACCTTGAAGTGAAAAGTCAAATCTCGACAATCTCATGTAGACGTAAGTAAATACAAGTAATGAGTACATCAACTTTACATAGTACGTCTTGCAATCACAGCGGCCGGTTCTTGTTTTATTCTAGTTTCATTGGTAAGATTTAGATGATATTTTGGTACAATATTTATTGTCAGTTTTAAATCATCAATCAAATAAACTTGTTTTCATGGTTTACCTAAATATATCAACTCAATACAGTCATTACATTCTGTAATGAAACTATTGGATCAAATTGATTAAGTTCGTTTAAATTATCGACGACTACCGAAATCATTCAAAACTCAAATTTCCCATTTTACGGTTACCTATCTTATGAGCGTTTATTTTGTTATTATCATTCTTTACTAACAAAAAGTATTTTATGTAATAATTTGATAAAAACTCGAGAAATGTGTACAAATATTTTCCTTTTATATAAATTGTACTACAAAGAGTTTTCTAGAAACATTTCACCCTCGGTGCCCACTTCAACTTGACCTTGACCGTTCAAGCGTGGATTGCGAAGTTCCAATGTCACGAGCTATAGGTACAGAAGCCGGCGGCCATTTTTACGCGATTATTGCGTGTGTAATCCATAAATCATGGAATAATGCGCTAACCGCTTTATTATTAACTTGTTGTTCAAGGTATTGTATTAAGGTACTTAGATGTCAACTTTTCTTCGTTCTCATAACGTTACCTACAGCTTTATTATGCTTCAATTCCCCTTTGATATAAATGCAAAAGTTTAGCTGTATATTTGTAACTCAATTACCTGGTAATTCCAGAATGAATTTGGTTGAAATTGGCGATAGTTTAGATTTTATCACAATTTCCATGATTAGTTAGTTATAAATATACATAAAATTAAGGGTGCATTTCCCAGTACCAATATAATAAGTGGGATTTAAATCCATTTTTTGGGAGGCTAGACATAGGCGCACGTTAGATTACCCTCCGGTATATATTTTCTTATTAGATCCTAGCCTAGGATAGATATAGATACCTATGTATTACAAAATACAAGCGAATAATCATCTTCTAACCGCACCTCTTTTGAAGATTATTAGGGCTTTCAGGTTCTTGGAACTAAAACTGACAATTTAATAAAATTGTAAGAGGAAAAGACTCTTTAACGTACCCAAGAGAGTACAGCAATCCTGTTACCAACCTAATGGAAAATCAATTTCAAATCGTTTACTATTAAATTTATAGGTGAACTTATTGACTTGAGACTACAAATGGAATTATTCCTGAAGGAGTCAGTACCTTTAACTACCTATTACTAATTATATTAGAGGTTATAATTGGTTTCGATAGAATTTATGAAATCCTGAGGTAATTCTAAACAATGGAGAAATGGGGCATTTTATAATGTGATTGGCGAGGATACTGTCATAAAAAAACAAAGCCCGTCATTCAGATTTCCGAACATACTAGAAAATGGTCTTAGTTTGATTGAGAATGAGCAACAACATTGCAAAGGGTAAGATGTTTGTTTGATATGTCATTAGACCCCAATGCTAAAATCTATTGTTATTACATTTAAAATTGTTGCATAAGATGTCGATAACCACGACGGTCGTTCTCCAACGGTTTAACACTCAATAAGGCGAAATCTTACAAATAACTCCAAGCTTTCGCTCCTTATTATGTTCTATATCTCCTCAACTCTCCGTTGTATTCGTCCCTATCAATGAAACCCTGCATAGTACATGTTCTTCTATCAGGGTACGTCTCATCTCTAGCTAACAACTTCATAACTTCGGATTAAAAAGTGAAACGTACGAGCTACGACTGCTTCACGTATACTTGAAGTACTTCGGATTATGTATAAACTTTTAATCATGTCATGTCTTTTCTTTCGTATGTCTATTTTTTTAAATATTTCGTGGTGGTAGGTACTACTCGGACTCTTTAATGAACGGACGAAATTCAGAGTAGGACAGATCAGGCATGTAACTTTGACATTTAAAAATTTAAACTCGATCGAAACATCGATTTGGGTAATGCATTAGTAATAGTAAGTAATAATGACATACATTACATCCACAGTCTTATGTCAGTTCTATCAAGCCTTAGGTCTACAGATATAGCATTTGAAAATCTATCGCGATTGCTAGGTGTAGTTGACATGTGGTTTTACAACCACCGCACATTCGGCGGTACGACCCCAATTCGCCTTTGACGCCCAAACGGGATTCGTATTGAATTGTTGGCAACTGGGATCGCAAACACAATCGAATGTTTTGTAAATTAGATAAATAAAGAAGAATAAACTGCTGTAATGATAATAAAATAAGGGAATTAAGTAATGATAAAATGTAATGATGTAAGTATTTTTAGATCATCTAACAATGTTGTACAGAAACTTACTTGATTTAAAATTGACAATTATGGCTTGCCTCCTTTCTCTTTCATAACTTTATGGGATAATCATTATATTTCTAATATGTGTTAGTATATGTACTTACTGTGTGTAACTGTTAATGTAAGGACAGGCAGTAATCGTTTCGTAGTTATTTTTAACCGACTTCAAAAAAAGGAGGAGGTTATCAATTCGACTGTTTTTTTTTTTTTTTTTTTTTTTTTTTTTTTTTTTATGTTTGTTCACTCATAACTTGCGACTGGGTGAACCGATTTTCATGATTCTTTTTTTATTTGAAAGCTGGTGCTTCCCGTGTGGTCCCATTGTCACCATTTCAATACCTGATGATGGGATCTTGTAGAAATCGGGGGAACTCTTCAATAAATAACAGCAGATTAACCGCGATTGTTGCTATAGCATATCTAAGCATTGTTTACGCCATCACACAACATAATATCACGCCTGTACTCACTACAAAGGTTATAAAAACAATTTCGAAAAAAAAAATGTTCAAGGTCACTTACAACGTTTTACAAAAAAAACGCAATACTGAAAAATAATTAGATGTTTGTTCTGATGAGATATTCGATTATAAGAACAAAACTCTTCAAATTTCATGCGTCCTAATTACGTAAGCTGATCCGTGATCGCGGTACTGTCCCTGGGTAACCGTGACCCTGGAACGTAAAGGGCTATTGAAGGAACACTGTGGATGAGTATGACAGTAGTATGACTGTCAGTACAAGTCTGACAGTCCCTCCACCCAGGGTGGGAGGACTCATTGGATAATTTTGCCTCGTAAATAAAAGATTTATTATGACTTACTTATGTACTACTGACTTACTTATCTACCTTCATTATCGGAAGACAGATTTCGTATTCTTTTCATTTCCTGCAACGATCTATCGTCGTGTGGTTTATTATATTTCACAAAACAAAATTTAAATCGCTTAAATGGTCATACAAATAGCAAAACCACATTAGCAGAATCTAAAGCCAAAAAATCGTGAAATAAAAAATTTTAAATAAAAAATTATAACCTCCTTCAAAAAACTCAAAAGTGAAAAATAATATTTTATCACTTCACTTTACATAAGCGAAGTAGAAGTCGGTGCCAAATCCCAACATCCATTAAGCGATTCAGAAAAATAGTACTTATGAGAATGCTGCCATACGTGCGTGGTTCATAGTTTAAAAGCTAACACTATAAACTAAGCGAACGCATAGGATTTGGCGCCGACTTCCACTTCGCTTATGTAAAGTGAAGTGATAAAATATTATTTTTCACTTTTGAGTTTTTTGAAGGAGGTTATAATTTTTTATTTAAATTTTTTTTACGAAATTAGCATTTACGAAACTAGAATCCTAAAACAATATGTATCTGTTATGATGCGGTAAGTATAACGCGTTGCCTTCTGTTATCTAGTTTCATTGTTTTAACTGCTACAGATAAGTATTAGACGGTAATTTAAAATCCATAAATTCGAAACAAGCTGAACAGAACAACAATTAAGAAGGTACTGATATAATTATTTATTTAAGATTAAGTATTACATTCCTGAAGTTGGCCCTTTGTAATGTACGACATGACATTTCATGAAATATAAGCACGTAAAAACAATAACCATGCTCAAGAATTTTATAATTACCTAATGCGGAAAATAATGTAGGTAATAGAATATGCTATAGAAGTACTGCATTGAAAAGTTACTACCTGGAATTGCATGTTCCTTTCGTTTTTTCTGTGGTAGGCGAAGTACTTTATTAGAACAATTTACATTATATACACACACGATTGTTTTTATACTACCTATTCTATTATTAAAACTAAAAATATATACAAACAAAAAACATCAAAAAATTATGCATCAAAATAATAAAAAACATAAAACTCTGTGGTTAACGTTATTATAATAAAATGTAAAGCGTATGCTAATAAACCTAAGATAACAAGTATTGGTGTCGGTAATACTTCCTTACTTTCAATTATAAGGACATGTGCTAGGTATATTGTTTGATATTATCAATATCTATTTATTACGAAGCTACATCACGAAACTTATTCTGGTCCGCAGAGCGGTGGACAGAGCGAAGAAAATAGATCAATTTTCTATAGCTACTATAACGTGTTCTTATGTAGTAGTTATTGGTCACCATTACTAACGACATGTTTATATATTAGACCAATGAATTTTTCGAAGCACACTTTCGTTTTTTTTGAAACGTGTGAAACTCTATTAAACTCTTAGATCAACAAACCTAGAACATTTTAAGCGTAAGTTCATAAAATCTCATTTGATTGCAACCACAATTTTGTAATTGAGAATAAGGTCAGTAAACTCGACCTCCTAAATATTTATATTATAGAAGCGTTCATTTCGAAATGATTAATTCTTACAACAAACCTCCTGTATTTTCGTTTATCAGTAACAAGGCTTTCCGGTTTGTTGGGCCGCCCCTGAAGTATAGTTCGTTAGTTCCCCCGACACGGTGACAACCTTATTTCGCTCTGTTTATTAGTTTCAGGCGACAGCGCCGTGTCGTCGCGCGTCGTCTAGATTCCAATATTATTATTTCTATCTACATCGTGACTTACATATCGACCCATTTTTTAATTGACTTCAACCAAGGCCTCGTAATCAATGCTCATTGGAAATTCAAAAGGCTCTGTTTAGTCGTTAATGGAAGGTTTATACGTCAGTATTGCGCTCTTTAAACTTGAAGGATGGTAGATCTACAAGTGTCTACTTAAAATCGTTTACGCTATTATCTACTATGCCTTCGTAGGTATTATGAAGTAACTGAAACGACACTTCTATATTGGCATGAGATTAATTATAGGCGTGGTTTACGGTCACCTACATTTTTTTGTACTACTACAGCGTCATTTTTGTTGAGGCGTCACACTAATGATAAGTGCAGTACACTGCGCGGAACCATCTATCAGTTTTATAATAGGCAGTTCAGTTTGTGCTTGTATAGATACAAAAAAATATGTTTATACCGTACCTACTTACCTACTAACAAGGTTATAACCATATTAAGATCTGGCACGATCACAATCGTCAATTGCAAAAATATTGTAGGTATCAAATATCAGCTGATCATGAGGTCATTAATTACAATTATTGCTACGAAACTGTTACAATGGAGTTACAATTATTATGTAATACAAATCTCAGGTTACCTTATTATGTAGTAGGGGACTGATATGGATACTTAACCTGGAAATGTAATCCACACTTAATGAATGTTTTATTTTTAATACATTGTAATACGATTTATGTGTATAAACGTATAATTAAACATGATGCATGCAAGCGCTTGTTTAAAGTACGTATAAATTCTCCCAAATTATTAGCTCAGCCTAGCGGTGTCTAGTTCAACAAGGCCATGCATGATAGACCTGTTATACAAAACTATACTTACTTAAATACCTATAGGTAAGTATAATACCATCAATGTTTTAAATAATTAAGATACGTGGTACATTCACTTACCTACTTGTTGATAGGAAGGAAAGTTCTAAAAGGAAGATGGTTACTCAAGAAGATTGACAGTAACATGTACCTATGTATCTAACGGAAATTGGAACGGCATGTAAAATGTAGTTAGGTAGGTAGAAACACTAACGATGTGCACCATGTTTGTAATACTCAAGGCGGGATGTGATGTTATACAGCGTGTTTTATTATATTATGAACTTTGCTGATGGAAATACACGTCAGATCAATCTTGTATTTTTCAATTACACATTTAAGTATACATCAAATTAATAGTATACATTTATTATATTGAATAAAAAGAAATTTGTATACCAAAATAGTTTTTTGAAGAATCAATAATCAAGTATGCAAACCTTTTTAGATGTTCAATATCCTTCATGGATTTACATCATTTCATCCGCAGCATTTGCATCCACATTTCATTTTTAATGCAACATTACCATAATAAATTATGTATTCTCGTTTCAGGAACGTATTTCTTACTCTACGATTTCCTCGACTACTTTGAAAAGGACGGCCCCAGTTTTTTACAGCGGGAGAAATTTCTAGAAATTGTCGATACTATATTCAAGGATTTCTCAAAAATTAAAAGAGAAGCTATTGTGTTTCAAGTAAGTACAGTTGTATACAGTTAAGTAGACTTAGTTTATAACAAATTCATATCGGTTACTAAAGGTCATGGGACAAGGATTACGTTGTTTCAAATTAAACAAAGTTCCTTTATTCACTTAAATGTCAAGACTTTTGATAGCGTGTGTAATTAGGCTGCCACGTATAATTACCGCCGAACATTCATAAGACAAACAATGGAACTTATGCACGTACATCGTCTTTGTGGAATATGTGGGGACAAACAGTTTAATTGTTAATGTTTGGCTCTAGCACTTCATTCATTCATTTCAATTTATAAATTGAACTGAATAAAAGCTATAGCATAAAAGCAAAAAAATAATTAAGGAATAACTGTTAGTGGGAATGCTTCAATTCAAATAAAAATAAACAAATATTTAGTACTTAGAGTTCTGTTATTTGCAAACCTTACCCCATGCATGTCTCCATCTTATGATTGCAAATTTGATAATCGCTCCACTAACACGCGACAATTCTAAGTACGTACAAGCTAATGTGATTTTATCTCATCCCGAGAACTGCTAAAAAGGATGTCCATTACAAATTACCGCTAATACTGCGAAATACTTTTCTCATTGCTGCATTTGTATTCCTAAATTACCTTTTAACGAGATATCGACGGCAATGAATCATGCGCCAAAGGAAAATGGACTTCAATGCGGAAGTCATTACGCGGAGAAGGCAATTAACTAAAATTGTAGCGATACAATATGCCTTCGGCTGTAAAAATATTACTACAGACGATACGGGAAAGAAACTCCCATATTTTCTTTCCCGTATCGTCTGTAGTAATATTTTTACAGCCGAAGGCATAATGTATCGCTACAATTTTAGTTCGGTACCAATTAAGTGGTTTTTATTCTTTTAGAGCTTCAACAGTGTGTTTTGTTTCCAGTACACGGACTGGGAGGAAATTACCGATGGTTATCTGAACCAGAAAATGATTGCCGATGTAGTAGGGGACTACTTCTTTGTGTGCCCCACCAACTATTTTGCTGAGGTGCTAGCAGATTCTGGAGTTGATGTCTACTACTATTATTTTACTCATGTAAGTATTTTAGATTCAACATTTTCTTTTATGAGTAAGATTAAATAAGTAATGCTATAGGTAATTATATAGCTCACCAGAGCCAACTGTTTTTAAATCTAACTTAAAGAAAAAATATCTAAAAAAGAATGTCACAGTCGTTGATTCAATTTTACAAAAAGACTAAGTTTCGAAACCAAATATGCAATGTTCTAATAGCTCTTGTAAACGCCGTATTTCGGATACCTAAATAAACGAGACCGTCAAAGTAGAGTGGTCATCACCCGCTGTGCAGGTTAGCAAGCATTTCAAAGGCATTCCTGTGCCGAAGACGCTCTTCAAACTGCAAAACCGGTCTGGAGCTAACACGTTAATTTGGCTAACGAACCAGACACGAGTGCCCTTATAGAGAGCCTGCCAGCGACATCTGCTCTTTGCTTTAACGCTGCCACTGAATTAAAAAACAGAACACGAGTTCGCGTTAGCTTTTAAGGATATAAAAAATACAGGCCGAATTTGAGGTATTCGAGAATGAATCGTGATGATTACAAAATGCTGAATTATTTATGTTTAGTATTGTTCAAAAGAAATAATATGTACTCCTGTTTTCCTCGAAATTGGCAGCATTTTGTTAATAAAATAATAATAAAAGCGTTAGCTCGGCATTATAACCGATTTGTGCTGTGACTAGCTTTTAAGAGCAGCTACCGCAAAATATTCACGCTTTAAAATTCTTGTCAAAGTCAAATATTGCTATGTAGGAAAAATGTGAATACCTACAACTTAGTATATTAAAATAAAAGTAGTACAAAAATAAAGTAGCTGTTTTAATTTTTTAAATAAAATATTGTCCACAACGCAGTTAGAAGAGGTCCAATACATGTTTCATGGGCACGTCAAGTGCGGTATTCAATTGCATCGCCATCTTGCTATTGTCCGCATCTCACTTCACCCTCGTAGTTTTACTCCCTTTGTCATTCAATTCTGTAGAATAACCACTCAACGTGCCCCTATTGTCACGGCATTGGAATTTTCTCACGTTTGTCAGCTATCAAAATTATACCTATAGTTGTAAAGTCGATTCGGGATAAGTTTGAGATGACTTGTCAAAATTGTGAACTTTTACCAAATAATATAACATTTACAAACCATACCTGACTTTTGAAAATGAACTACAATTCTTATTTTCCTTTTTAGAAATTCAATGGCAAAAACATATGATTTTTAGAAATTTGCGGCCAACGTACATTATAGCATCTTGCATCCTATAATCTTCGTCTAGAATCGTTTGTTTTCTATAAACAAAAGAAACTATTAACAAGGCTTTTACCTACTAACAGCTGCTGCGTCATTGATAACTGAAACTAGGCTACCAACATTAATTATTCCTATCTAGGTTACGTGGTCACTTATTTATTAACCGACCGTTCAAAAATAAAGTACCAAATTCACTATTCAAATCAATAAATTGATGCTGAACCAATTGCAATGAGCGTTATGAGTTCTATAAATAAATTCCGTGCAAATACGAAAATTAATTTCCAAATTACACAAACCATCAGACTTGCACAAAGATGTTCTACGATCCTACATCAAAATCCATTAATATTGTATTTGGGTAAGAAGCTAAGTACTATTGCTGCTATTGAGATAAAACATTACAAAGGTCTCTCAGACATAACAAACAACAAAGTCTTGCAAATTTTATTATTTCTATTTATTGTGGAGTAACCTTATGGTTCTACACTGAAGTGGCCTAAGGTACTTTGATATAAATTATTCTTTTTTGGTTCCTCCATAATGTTTCGAATTGAACGTTAGAGGTAACAAAACTCGAGTGTCTGGCCACTATAATGTATTGTTACCAAGTAGACTTCAAGATTAGGTATACATTCTTCTTTGGGTATTATTTGACACTTTAGACAGGTGGAAGAACGACGAGTGCTTATGACAGTTATGGTTCAAAAGCATCTTAATTATAATTAATGCATGCATCGTCATCGTAGATTAGCTTATCAACTTAAAGCATATGACGCTAATCCCTTTGATACCTCTTAGAGATCCAAGTGAGATTAAAACATAGATTTATTAATGAACCACATTTAATTAAACAGAATAAAAGGTCGTTTCAATTCTTCATAAGCGGTGTTGATAATATATTTTTATTTTTGTCTAAAATATCTATTACAAAAATTGGTGAAATATTGATAGCTATTTATATAAACTTTTTAGCTATGGCTTGAAAATACAGGAAGATCAGTAACTATTTTATCAGCCTTAATGCAGGTTGCTTTTGCGCAGGTTTTCCATCGCTATAATTGAATCTGGCTGTGGAAAAATACCCTTTAAAATTCCAGTGGATATGAAAAACTAGCGAGCGAGCCCGAAATACAGCAATTTCTTAAAAACGCAAAAGGTGTCAACAATCGTCCTCATAAAGAGATACTGAGATAAATGTTCGACAATAAATCAGGAAGTTAGTGGGGCGGCGATCGCGTTTTGTCGTAGAAATAACGATTTGACGGACAGCCGCGGCATCAAAAACATTTTATAGGTCAAGTCACGACGCACCCTGTACTAGCACACCGGCAAGCGACTTGTCTTATTACATTTTGAATAATAAATTAGTCACTTTATTGCTACTTGAATTTTGTAGCTTTTAAAAATCACTGGCGCTGTTTTCGTGTCTTTTAAGGTACTAATGAATCACTATGGGTAGTACAGTTTTGATCTCTTGGTGTCTCTAAATCTATGGAAAGTTGTAGACCAATAAGCAGGTCCTTTAATGTTGTGTTATCAGCATCATAAACAAAGTATTAATTTTGCAAGGGGTACCTTATCTTTTTGGAAAGTGTTTTAGTACCTAGTTTAATTCGAGATTAATATAACATTATCGTTATAATTAGAAACGAGATGATGTGTAGATGTCGGTAACAAACGACTGTAGCTGTGTTAATAAATTAGGCATGGGCCAGCCCTGGACGGCGGGCCAAAGGTCACAGATTAACAACAAGCTATTTCGGGTTGTGACCCGTCGCCGTTCCATTTCTGCTCCCGACACTGCGTCTATTTTACTATAGTAGGTGGACACCTTTATTTCCACTATATCTTAAAGCCAATAAAACTATCGATTTGTTTGCGCCGCTTCAGTGAGCCAGAGACCGTGATTTTGCTGTAAGTCCTGTTTCCAGAGATTCTAAATTTTAATAATGCAAATGCAAAATAAATAGTCGCCATAGCAATAGTAAATATAGTAACAACATTAAATTTAGTATGTACTTGCATATTTACCACGTCAAAACGTACAAGCCAAACACAAACTCAATTAAGTATATTAATTATATAAATAAAATTTAATTTATATTATTATAATAATCCTCGGGGGAGAACCTTTCAATAGTATTATTAAGTATATTAATGTATTTTTATGACAATCATTGAAGGAACTGTTTATTACTTATTGCTAGTGTTCGTTAGATCCTTTTCTGTAGATAATTATAGTCAATAGGTCATTATTATCATTCCGTGACGTTCTCCCCATTCCTTTGGCAACGATCTTATAGTGAGGCGAATATGATGTGTTACTTTACTGACGAGGAAACTTTACAAACTTGCTTGTTTGTTTGTCATAAAGCAGACTAAAATAACGTGAAGGTAATCTAAGAAGAAAAAGGGTCAATTCCCAGAATTTGGCTTTAGTGCTTTCCTGGAATTAAGGCTCATAAGAGATAAATAGAACATACTGTGGAGCTCGTATGTAAAAAAATTATTCATAATTCAATTTGCCCTACCTTGACCCACATTCGTATTTTCCTCGCGGGGGAAACGATTAAGACGTCGCGCGTCGTGCAGAGACTTTTCAGCGAATATTATACGAGATAAGAGTTAGTCTGGGACATTACGGTTTCAATTTTGTTTTACATCCAAATAAGATTCGATTCGATATAATAAATATTTAATAGTGTATCGACATACTTTCATATTTAAACACAATGTTTGAGATAATTCCAGAATTAGTGTCGCTAAAATAAATCATAATGTTTTGGTATAATAATATTATGACATGTGCGTAGGTTTGCAATTTGTCAGATGCTAAACCTTTATCAACGTTAATATTGAGATACACATGCTCACTCCAGTGTATACAAAATGCCAACATGTCATGGCCTCGTATTTGGATTAAAATCGTTGTATTGGGGACAGCAAAGTGAAAGATTAAATTTAGAAGTTTTGTCGAGGTTGTTATTTAGGTAAGATTATATTATATTTGCTTTATGTCGGAGCTGACCTTTCGCGGATACATAGGTGGGTATGTTATGTAGCTACCTACGTCACACTGAGCTCATGCATGACAACGCATAATTTTAGCTACCGACCGCGTGCATTATTAAAAAGGCTCCGCGTACCAAACCGCCGCTTAATTTAATGCCCGCTTCTAAAAACTTTGGTAGGCACGAGGGAATTGTTTTCAAGGTTTCAATTCTACCGTTTAGGTTGTTTAGGAGTATCGGATATAGAGCATCCGATGACTGCCAAACTAATGTGGCAACAATTAGGCCCGCTCGTTTGTGCGAACCGACACGAGCAATTATTTCCTCGAACTTTAGGTGTTTGTGTCTTAGATTTGGGTTATAATATCCCTTAACATTGATCTGTAGAATTAACCTGTCTGATCCTCGGAATTGTTGTATGGGTGGGTGACTTAGCGTAGTTATGCAAATATTTAGAAATTTCTAAATACAGTCATTACAGTACTTAAGTAAAAGTTTATTGTATGTTAGTTCTAGACACACTTCTTCAATGACAAATCTCATTATTCTTAAAAAAGGGAACCGAAGCGTTTGACATTAACCAACGAAATAATGCTACCGTCCGTCGTGGTTGTTAGTTTTTTCATTACATCTTCAAGCTGGGCCATGGCTTTCACCATACCTAAAGAGTCTACAGACGTTACATAAGGAGGAATAACAAGGAGGTGTCTCAGTAGTATTCGCTCGCGTAGGTGTTTCGATTTAAGTTTACGACCTTTTGATTGTTATGTTTAGAAATTTGATAAACTTAATGTCAATATAACTTAGTACGAGCGCGTAGTGTAAATTTCATGGATCACTTAGTTTGATTATATAACATTGGGTGTTTGTAACAAGCTAGTCGGAAGCCCACTCACAAACTATGTAGGTATAAACAACAATTGTTGTCTGACGACACTGCGTCATAAACGTACAAATTGGTATTTTAAATTAACTTTCTCTGCAATTTCATTGGTTGGCTTACAGATAATTAATAATTATACCTTAGCATCCTTGATTCCCTCGGGTTTAAGCTTGCTTTCATTACGTAGGTTTTTTTATATTCGCAACAAACTGGCGGTCAGAGTTACTTTCAATTGTAAAACAATGATTTTATCGGATTACTTAACTTTCATCAAATGTAAACATCACGAGTTTGTATTCAAGAAGTTACTTTTGATAACACAGGTATTTCGTTGGTTGAATTATTTTAATCAAGTTCAGCTTACGAAGTGAGCACGGAGTAACGTTTTGTTAATTTTTGTTCATAGTGCCTTTACAAACACCTTCCAACTGTGTTATTTCAAGCTGAAATAATACGAGTTGCGTGGAATTCATTAAAGCCATGTTTTATAATAAGGTTCGAGTGTAAGTTTTTCCCTGTACAATGTAGCAATTACGAAGTAGAGAAACGATTAATGCTTACCATTAGGTAGAGCTAATAAATTTTGCAGCATACACTAAATTCAATTATTTCAAATAGCATTTCAAATTATATTCCAGTTAAATGATTGAACGTTTTGCGTGTGGTCTGCCAGTAAAACAGATGGGGATAACTAAAACTCCATTAATTAATATATGTGTTTATTTTGAGATAATCTAGGATGAAAATGACTATAATTAAATTTTCTTATTTTCTTTTTTTAATTCCTTTAAAGCTGCGTTGAAACTTATGTGTATTATAATACCCAGGCATGAAGAAATAGGCAGAATTTCAGTTTGCGCCTTCTTCTTCTCATCGTATGGTTAATGAACCACCTGCTGTCAGAGTTTAAGCCGCCTGTGGGCCTTTGATACACCAATAAAAATTCTCTCAGGTGTGCCGGTTTCCTCACGATGTTTTCCTTCACTGTTTTTAGCAACTGATAACTATTTTATAATATGCACATGCATTTGAAAAGACATTGGTGCGTCCCGGGGTTTGAACTTGCGACCTTTGACTTGATCAGTCCAAAGGTCATACCACTCTGTTATCACTGCTAGGCGAATTTGCCAACACATTAAATAAGGTACCTACTGTCGTTTGAAAAAGCTCTCTATTTACATCGTGATGTATGTAAAAGTTGAAGTTACTTTTTACACGACTGCCCAAAAATAGGAGTGTAATGTTTTAAGGGTTCATGTACATACATGTGTATGTAAGTATGTATGTATGTATATATGTGAGTTTCTTTATTCCATCATAACTTCTGGATGCCTGAACCGATTTTAATGTATGGAGTGTCGTTAGAATCCTTACACAATCGCGGGTAACATATTAAATGGCTATAAAAAAATTAAACTAATAAAAAATTATAATTTAAACAATTGAATTATATCTTTTTATTACCTACTTAAGTAGGTAAAAATATAATTTCTAATCTTAGTAATCTTAAGTGTTAAGTGCGGTGCTATCTTTAAATACTTTATATACTCTGAGCTCAAATTTGCGCAATCTATTGGCTCAGATTATAAAGGTGTCATCCTTCTTTACTGCGACCCTCACTCTAAAAGCGCTCTCGTGTGAAGTGCTACGGTTATACGTGAGCTATTCAAGACATATTAGCACTGACTTTCTTACTTTCATAATGATATCAGATCTGTAGGTACTAGATGTATTAAGTTGTTCATCAAATAGAATAATCAAAAATCAAATAGAATATAAAAATATATGAGATTGACACGGTAAGTCATAAATTACATAGTCGAAACATCATGTTAGCCCATGTTCATCCCTGTTATCCCTTCAGATATTAAATTATTGACAAATAAATCTTTATAATTTTTATCGTTTGTTTCATTTTGGTGAAAGAATATAATTGAAGGAAAATTTAGATAAACTAATCTTGATTAACAGTAGTAGATACCTGGATACTTTGTCTAAGTATACGAATCTTTGTTACATATTTTTTTTGTAGGTTTCTGCAAAAAAGCATTGAAATTTGAAAAAAGGTCGCCTATATTCATGTAGCCGTATTTAAATCATCCTAACCACTTAAATACCCTGTAAAAGCATAAACCCTTTAAAAGATAGATGTAAGGTGCATATAAATGACGAGCTAGCAACCCTTCCATGACTTTAATACGTGTAGTTAATCTTTAAACCATGTGTAAGTTACGCGATGGGACCCTCGTTCTATGTCCCTGGGACATCAAGCGATAAAAGGGGGGAAAATGTAACCTATAAAGTACACCTACAATGTATACAATGTGTTAGTAGTAAAATATGTAATTTATTTTATGTAGGCAGCATAATAACCTTAATTTTTAACTAAAATTTCGATTCTGTTTCGTGTTGTTGTTTTGACTTTACATATTTCTATATAAATATATAAATGTTTGATATTATATCGTTGATTGAGACTAGACCACTGAATACCTTACTGCTTAGCGATGTAGATAGCGCGATTAATGCATTATTTACTGCCTCAAATCAATGGCAGTACCTATATCCACATATAAAAGACCTACTTGTAGGATCTTTTGGAATGTTCCACTCATCTATATTGCAAATGTAATATAAACAATAAAAACTTGCTTTGTACACATGTTCCTGTTTCGTTATTGACTTGAATTAGTAATCCATTAAGACGACTGTTAAAAAGGTGTTAACCCATTAATATAAATTCTAGCTCTATTAAAGCTACAAAGAGAGAGATAGATTTGACTGACTCTTCAGAATTCTTGATAAACTCCAGAATTATATAGAGCCAGACAAAGCTTTCGTCATCCAAAAAATATAAAATAAACTAATGTTTCAGCGTACCAGTACCAGTCTGTGGGGCGAATGGATGGGCGTGATGCACGGCGATGAGATGGAGTACGTGTTCGGACACCCGCTAAACATGTCCCTTCAGTACCACACCAGGGAGAGAGACCTCGCGGCTCACATTATGCAGTCCTTCACCAGATTTGCTCTTACTGGGTGAGTCTCAGATGATAATTTAGTCTAATTATGTCTATTGGTGCCTAAGTATGCCGCAGGCCATACACAGGAATGGTTTTCATGTTTTATATTGTATAACAATAAACTGCTGTTATCAAACAAATACATTAGGATAAATCAACGCATGAACAACAATAAAAATTAAACTCCAAATTTGTTATTCTGTTACAATATAATAGCATTTGCACGCCATTTTAACTGTTTGCGGGCTTCTCGAGCAAGTAATCAGCTTCCATCAGGCGAGATCCTTGAATTTATTAAAGACTTACAGTCTTATCACGTAATAATTACATTCACGCACTTTATGATGCCGAGAACAATTTTCTGCGGTGCGATATGATGTAGATCTCAAACTTGGGGCATAAAACTCAAAGCCAAGAAGTAAGTGGCGTTTGCTGCGGACATTTCCTAACGATGATAATTCCTGAAACCTCTCTGGCTATAATAGGGTCACGGTCAGTCTCAAAATCAAATTAAGCGTAATCTTGAGGTCAAATGAACAGTGACGGTCGTCCGGCAAAGTTATTTGAGGAATACATTATTTTTCTTATGATCTGTTCCTGTCATCGTCCCGTGTTGTGTTACAATCAATTAAAACTGTTACTGTGATATAATGCATCAAGCATTCATTCAAGCAGTAGGTATGTAAAATGAGACTTATCTACTAAATAGAAAACGATCTTAATGGAGAAGAAGGATGGATAATTGCATACAATTTAAGAGCTAATTTTCACTTGTTACTGCGGCCTAGCACGCTTGGTTACAAAAACAAATGGAAATAGCCTTGTATAAAATACTGATTTACAGTAAAAGCTATTGATCGAGGGACAGTTTTATGCTTAACGACTGTGTTGAAATTACGCTGATGCTTTGACAACGCCGACCAGTTAAAGATTGACTTCATAATATTGTGTTCTCTTATTTATAAATCTGATAATGGGGTTACAATCCGAAATTCAACGTCCTTTTCATTCAAATAAGATTCAATATTCAATACTAGAACTTGCATAATTATAAACTACTTTTATAATGAGGCAATAAGCCAAACGATTAGAAAATTTAACTATATTGGGATATCGATTCAGGCCTATTTTCGTCGTCAACATGAAGATTCTATGTCTATCTATTTTAGACTTCGGTAACGATTAGAATACTTACCTAATTCGGTGTAGGTACCACTTATTAGAAGTAGGTATAATTTAATATTTTATGTCCCATTTGACAGCAATTAGGTATCGACTATCTACCTCTATTACATGTTTAGAACGTTCAATGCCACGTGTAAGTATAGTGTGTGTACTTGAAATGTATACAAGACGTCACATTTATATTTTAATAACTTAGGTACATATTCATTATAGCAAAGGTTTTCCATGCCTAAAATACTGACCGGAATTTTCCAATCATTAATGTTATCTCTATAAAGGAAATTGATTTCAATCCAAAAGGATACTTTTGTCAAGAGAAACACTGTATTCATTAGAGCAGAAGTCATTGTGACAATTTTTTCTGCAAGCATTATCCATTGAATGATTGTTAGTAATATCATCACCAGAGCAGATATTGAAAGCTATGGATAATAATTTATCCACAGCTTTCAATATCCCACTGCTCGATGGCCTGCTATAAACTAAATCAATACTAAGATTTCAATTTAAAAAAATAACAATTTACGTTTACTATTTTCCAGTAAACCTCACAAGCCTGATGAGAAGTGGCCGCTGTACTCCCGTTCTTCACCACACTACTACACCTACACCGCCGACGGAACGAGCGGCCCAGCGGGACCTCGCGGACCCAGGGCATCAGCCTGCGCCTTCTGGAATGACTTCCTGAACAAGCTCAATGGTAAGAACTACTTAATATACTCCGCAAAAGAAATATCAACACATAGTACTAATACATATTTATTCATTGGACCAACGAGGCATACATGTACATATAAGCATGGTCGCAAAAAATGGCTGGTTCTTTCCTCATTTTATGGGAACTAAGTATAACATAACTGATGAAATGTGGGTGAACTATGTGGTGTGAATACCTACATCGTAAAGTTTCGCTTGTTTTCCGGACTCGTAGGCAGAGACCACGATTTCCATTCTCTTATTCCCATACGTCATTTTTCTCCTTCATTGCTAATGCACACATTGCTTTCCCCACAGTATTTGAATTAAACTTTATATTTCAGAACTAGAGCACATGCCGTGTGACGGAGCTGTGACAGGCCCGTACAGCAGCGTTGCTGGCACGACTCTACCTATAGTCCTGCTGACGACGCTTGCCACTACCGTCGCGTTGTAAGATGCGCATAGAAGAGTCCTTACTTGAAACACCTTCAAGTGAATATTTAAACATAGCGAAAGTAGATAAATTATTTAAACAAACTAGAACAATAAAATCCAAATTAATGTTTTTCTTCGCAAAAAAAAGAACTACTATCACTTTGTTAAGATGTATTGAAATCAGACTAAATGAAAAGTAAATTCAGAAGTATCAATAAATATTTAGACGAATGCAAGCGGCATTCTAAAGTACTAGAATTAATAAATTGTTGTATTCATTAAATCATTATATTTTATCTCAATCTTAATTATCACTGGCGTGTGTGGAATGTGAAACGTAAGTACAGTGGACAATACAAGGAACGTTACAAAATGGAACTATATGAAGTGAATTCGTGATGTGAGGCTTAACGTGGATCAGAAGAACGGACTGTAATAAAATCTAAATATTATTAATTTATTTTTCTGTATCATAATAATATCGTAGCAAAAGTATGTTGAATGTTAAATAATTTAGTTTACGATGTTCCTGTAACTAGTTGTTTCGTACGTTTGATGTTCATATTATATTTAGTTATGTGTATTTCGTGTTATGGGTATAGAGATATTAATGTTGATGGATGCGTATGTAATGTTATACCTAGACAAAATATTTGTACGTCGGCTTTCATTGTTAAAGCGATGCTTTCAGACACGACAGTTTGAGAAATCACTATACATATCAAAGTGTGCCTCTGCTTAAATAGCAAATGACATATCTTATTCGTAGCAAAATTTTACGATTTTATATAATAAAGGTAATAAAATATAGAAGTCAAGTGTATACTGTGAGATGAATTTTTATCAATATATTTACTACTATTGTATTTAGGACGCTAATAATTCGTACCACTTGTGGATCTTATGAACTCCAAATTCTTATGACTTCGAACAGATAAAAGTATATTTTGTGAATAGTCCCTTCTTAAGTGTAGATTGCTATATTCTGTGCTGATTAGACTATGTAACTAACTTGTTGTATTTATAGGCGAAGCACAAGAAACCGTATTAGTACAAGTAAGTCACACAATTCTTAACGATATTGTTAATAGCGGATTGTTACTTTTACTTGAAAATGTCTACACCAATATATTTCGAATCTAAATCTATTTGATGTTTATATAATATATATACATATCTATGACAAAATATATACAGGAATCTATATGTCTTCACAACAGTAGTGAATTCCAAAACAGTACGTAATCCGTAGCTTAATAATGCTTTAAGTGAAAAATTATCTTATGAACTTAGAAACAATTTTTATACTTTTAACATAATATTTTGTACTAAAGAAACGTTAGCGGTAATAAATATTTATACCTATGCGATCGTCAATTACTATCCTGAACAAGTTCGAATAGCGGTGGGAATAATATTCAAAGAAAGTGGCCATACAAACATTAAACGACCAGAGAATTTATTGTTTTAGTACTGAATTTAATTAAAATATTGACGAGTGTGAACGATTCTACATACCAACAAAACGACAAAGTAATTCATCTTCTTTTGGGCCAATCCTCGTATAGGTAGATAGGTACCTACTGCTGACTAAGCTGAACATTGATATATTAAGTACCAATAGGGCAGATACGTCTGTCCATGTTGCCGCACTGGCATGCTACTATTTATTTCTCTTAACTTATCGTCCACCCTAAAACGCGGAGTACGCTAGTGGTAGAATACACTGGAGACCACACTATAAGAACTAGTTAAGTTAAAAAAAATGGAATTTGCGCGAAGTTGAATCCGTATATACTCATCAACTTAAATATCCCGCACTAAAGTTAATATACAAATAAATAATCACTTCGATTAACAGTGACTTACCTCAAGTACATAAAACACCGTTACCTTTCCATAAGCACGGAGTAGTAACTTAATTAACGAACCACTTCTTTATTTTCTAAAGCCCTAACAGTGTCCTTAACCGAAACATAGGGTGTATTAAAATTGACAAAATATTGTTGCACAACACTCGCTTTCTTGTTGAATTGAGCACAATTTGAGAAGTTGTATGGGATAGCTTTAATTAGTAAAACTAAGATGTAAAGTGATCTAAATAAGAATTGAATTATAAGTAGCGATTTCATTTAAAAATAAGATCTGTTTAAACCATTATTGTTTTAAAACAGATTGTAGTAATGATATGCTTCAAAATATATTTACTGTGAACAGATATTAGTTATATTTTGTAGAAATAAAGTTATGGAATATGTTTTATTCACATTATATTATACAAAAAGTATCGCACTTAATTTAAATCACAATTTAACTATAATTAAGTACGAAATGTATTTATAAGAAATTCTTTATTCTTGATATTTATTTGTGTCAAATAGTACCTATTTGTGCCATTGAAACTTGAAATCAGACAGAGTAAACAATCTTTAAACTTCGTAGGTAATTTGAATGTTTAATACAAGTATTTAATTAATTCCAATAACAGGTTTTTAATAAATCAGTATTAGCTATACTTTTACTTATATAATCCTTTATAAAATATCCTAAATTAATATTTTTAATAACCTATTTATTGTACACTACATCGCAACTGTTTCTTTTCAATAGGCCTAAATTTTGTTTCACTATTAGAATGACTGTCTGTAAGTAATAAAATACATATCACTCTAATGACTGTGTGGCTCGCTATCGATACACACTGCTACGTAAAATGTATTTGTTAATTAGGCTACTCATTAGCGTAGTGTATAGCATAGAAAATAAGACTTAGATTTGATGTGATTGCCATTAGAATTTTATGTAACTAATACTGGACTCTTATTTTCCATGTCTATCTAGACAGAATTTCACAGAACTATTCATCAAGAATAAAACTAAAATGTATTCGTAATAATTTATACTGTATTTTATATAATACAGTTCTTAAATGTGTAGTCAATTAGAAGAAATCTACAATGGTATTATTTGTTAGATAAAATAAATGTTTAATGTTATTTGTGTAAAAGCTTATATCTGTTATGCAAACGATAATAGTAGATACTGCTTTACAAATTAGGTGCTAATTTGATGTGCGTATACTATACATGGGTGTGCACTTATTCGTTTTTATTACTGATAACTAAAATGCGAATGACGTCGACAATATATGTTTTATATGTTGGAACTCTGTGTCGTGTTCTATTAGCGCTTCCTGTAGGAGGGAAATACAATGTTTCGTGACATGTTTTTCTTCACGCTTTCATCTTGTCCTTCATAACGCTAAATATGAAAATTAGTTTTTATCGTCATAGAATTTTAATGTATTGCGTCGATATTAAATTACTAGAATACTTTTATCATTATATTATGTAAATCGTTTGTACAGTTGCACGAATATTTATTTCACCGTAGTTGGAATAAAATATTTTTGTCTGAGTACTGTTACACAATAGTGGTATATATTGCTTTTTAATAAGTATTTGTTTATTATCTCTATCCAAAAAATTACTCAATAAAATTTAATTATAGTTGTGTTTTTTATTTGGATGTACCTAACTCCATTTACGCCTGCTTGTCTCAACTTGTCTGTCAGGACAGCGACATCTGTGAGCTTTAATGATTACTAACTTAATAGTCCCGAGCCCCGAGGTAGGGTGGGTTGTTGAGCCTGTAGAATCCGACACCCGTGCTTACGTAAGCTTTACGTAGTAGTAGTACACATTACCACATTACGAAGAAGATTCAGTTTGTCTTTTACTAGATAGATGTCGCTGTCTGCATGCCCAATTTATATTATGTAAAGAGACCCAGTTACGCGCGGCTAACAAACTCATAGAGATTAATCTTGATTGAATGGATTTCAAAAATAAAAGTTTTCCAAGTTAATGTTTTCCAATTTATTACGATGGACGCGACTGTCTAGTGTGACCTATTTTTTTTACATTATTTTACTTAGGATTTACGAATAAAACTTTTATAAAATATTATCAAATTAATTCTTATTTTGTGGTAGATACACATACTTACGTAACAGTAGAGAATAAATGACGCCATAGGATTTATTATATTTTAACAAATGAATTTGTATACCTTTCATAGATATCTAATATTTCGAGTAGACAATATCTTATAATGTCCACTAGCTAGCCAATAAACGTAAGTCATACACACAACAAAAAAATAAAATTTTCGTTTTATTAGATTCAGGATTACAGATGGAACTTCAGTAAGTAGGTGTTTAGCAACAAGATTGCCCGCCTAAAGTGGGTTGTTGTTAACCAAACGCGATATAGCTAGCCATATAACCAGATACTAATTAAGTAGTACCGAGTTTTACGACATTTTCAGCGAACGGGGATACGGATTGGAACTGCACGGTCTATATCAATTAAAATAGGCTTAAAGGTGTCTGTGTAGGTAGGGGATTAGTTAGGTATAGGGAGCTTTAATTAAAAACCATTTACGATGTACATTTATTTATTGACAAATAGCTATAGCGTCAACACTGGACGCCTCCACCTCAATGCAAGACTAGATAGTGATACTGAATTTGGTAATAAACTTCTTTATTTTTAGTTAAATAACATTTATTATAATATAGATACACGAACTACGTAACAGCATGGAGAACTTATTACCAATTTAGTGTCTTACTACATTAAGATGATTTGATGTACGTCTACTTGTAATATTAACTTACAACTAAAGTGACGCAGTTCGAACAATTAAGGCTAAGTTACACTTCTCAACATCGAGTGTCTACCACACTGATCCCTGGTTTTAATGCGAACGCGCGTACCGACGGAACCTTTCTTAATCTGGCCACGACGTAGAGTAGTGCAATTTACCTCTTACAGAGATGATTTGTTTGATCAAGGATAGCCTCTCAAACTTACGTCTATTTTGGCGAAACCTTTGGTGATCAGTAATTGAATATTCTAATATCTATTTTTTTTATTTTCTAATACAATTCTACGTCATTATACGTAATGATATAGTTTACATATTAAAAGGAAACACCAGTTTTAGGTTACTATTCTATCTACATTTATCCAATTATCCGAATTCGGAACACGAAACAAACGTCTGAAGTGGCAGTTGCCATTTCAAATCACAATTTAAAATGAAACATAGAACGTTGCATAAATCAATATTGCATTCAAATATCATCCCTGAAGCCAAAGTCGAAGCTATATTCAATAGCAGGTTGTGTCATTTACAGGTCATTTAATCCACAGATCAGGTCAGCATGCTCGATGTCCTCAAGTGGGAGAGGTGCGAAGGCTAGGGTGACAGAGTTGTGGTACCGCCCACTGGATACCAGTCTCACTACGGTGTCCTCACAAGCGATGAGCGCAGGACGGCGAGCTGAAAAATAACGTAGCGCCAACATGTTAGCATAAATTTGCATGTTACAACTTTATCCAATGCAATAAGCAATCTAGATTCATAAAAGATTTTTTCTTACTAATCAATAAATGAATATTCCTAATATTTAATTGCCCCTAGCAAATAAGACACGTACGAATATAGCACGTAAACTTAAAACTGATGTTGCTTCATTAAGCTAATACTGTATTGTGATACTATTATATATTATTATGGATAAAACGTATAAAATACATATTTAATAGGTAATGGATAAAATTAATACTAAAACTAGTTATTGTGAATACTAAAAAGATTAGGTTTAAATTTTAATTGAAATGTCATGAGCGGCATACCTACTTACGTACATTGTCTTATTTGAAATCTTGTAAAAAAAATCAAGGCAATGTATTATGAATGATATAAGATTAATCTAAAATTCGTTTTGTGCGTCGTATTTTGCTTTTGTTCTATGATTTTTCTCTTTGTCATCGAGAATTGGAGATAAAAGAGCATTTTTCTAACAAAATATGTACATAGTGTTTTATTTGATTCCCGCACAAGGGAAAACTATATCCAGTTCCATAAGAACGAAAAACATGTAGGAATACGTCGTTTCTTCTCCAATGTTTTTGATATTTTCTTTGTTTTATTTATAAACAAAAAACTATTAGGTATCTGCATGAGGAATCAACACGCTTATATTATCTTTGTATTTTTTTCTTGATCGAATTGTTTTAATTTGTACCAATGCTAAATAATTCATCGTCCTTGAATTTGTCATCACACTTACTGTTCGAAATACTCTCTCTTCAATTTTCATATTTATAGTTTGTTCAAGGACCTTCTGATTTGATCATTTGTGTTGCATTGTATATCATCAAGCCATTGCATTGGCTCATAATCGACTAAAGCTTGCCTACCTAACATTGAAATTGCTTTTGCCGTGATAAAATATTAGCTAGTTTTTTAAACGCTTTGCGTAAAAATTAAATTATTGTAACAACGTTAAAGTAACCTCAATAATAAAATGATTTTTACGCTGGGGCTGGTGACGTTGCAACGTTTATCAATTGCGTGCATCGTTTTTATTTTATTTATTTAAACTGCCTTGAACCAATTACCCTTATTATGTTAGCGTTTATACGCTCATCTATTAGTAGGTACTTTAGATCACATTCCTTTTAGAACATGACTAACAGAGAGGTTATAAAAAACTGGTGATTTGTTGTAGGATACGGATAGTAGGGAATAAACAGTAGGTTCAACAGCTTCATAAATAAATAATAGATTTAATTCCTTATACTTGTCACCCGCGCTTGCATGCCAAATAATAGAGATGTCAAATTACATTTATAACAACTTGGTACTACTACTCATACCAACTCGTCCTAATAAGATGTTTTGTTAAACCTTTCACGAAATAAATAAATTTTGGTATAAGTACTAGTAATTTTGAGACATGAAAGAAAAAGTTATCTAGTTGCACTACTTTTCTACTTATCTGTAAAACTTGTGATTAGACTTCGAAGGAGCCGTTGAAAGTTTGTCGATACGTGACATGATAGACGCATGCGATGCAGTTGAGCTAATTTATAAAGTTATAGAAACTTGGTAAAGTTAAATAAAAATACTGAAGGGACCAAAACGCCTGATATAAATAATGGGTACCTGTTAAAACTTACATAAGTAGTAACAATTTAGAGTTATATTTATCTGTCGCAGGTGTGTGTGTCCAATGAAATTCCTATAGGTAAAGCGACTGGGCGAGAGAGTCACACGCAACAATAATTTGAACATTTTGAAACCAGCCATAAACAGCTATAGCGTAGAGCTACAAGTTACAACAGTTAGAGCGTATCAGCGGGCAAAACAGTTGGATCATAACCAAACGCATTAAAAAAGTTTTCTTACTTTAGTTGTAAGATACTGCAATCAAAAAAAAAGTTAACGATAAAATAACCTTCGCACCTTCGCTAGAGTCAAGGCCGCATACACTGTCATATATCTCCATTTTAGTGTGATCCAGTCCGTTGGCGCCTCCAATGTCCACATAATCAGACAAGCCGCGCTTTGTGCACTGTGAAAATAAATATTTACTTGATTATTTGCACAGAACTACAATCCCTAGTCGCTTTTGATCCGGTAATGAGATTCTGGGAGTGTGATGTTTGCGACGAGTTCCAACACTTATAGTCAGTACCTAATATTTTTTACGTAAGTTTTTTTAGATCGTACTCGGCTTTCTAAGATCCCTACTTCGCTTCTAAAAAGAATTAGTTTTAGTTATTTTTTGACCGAACTCAAAGAACCTGATATCATATTTAAAAAAAACTTATTGGATCAAAATATTACTATTATTTTATTACATAAAGCGATTCAGATGCTTCAATCCCATTTTAAACAATGCTTTCGGTAGAAAAAATGTTTGTACAATAAACAATTTCTTTATCTTTGGTATAGTCATTCCGCTCTCTATTGGCACGCCTAATAATGCTGGTATAATATTGTGTAAGCACTCATTAATCTATTTTTAGAAACCGATCTCTCTTTAGAACCCTTGGTAAATGGTTAAACCTCTGCAAAGGTTGATGCAAGGAATCATGCGTAATCGTAACAATCTCATCAGATAGTCCTACAAGGACATTTGCTTACATTGTGTTCTATATAAAAGGTATAGATCCGATACTATTTTTCTTAATCGTATCATTTATTTAAATTTCATTCCATGCATTACTTTTTATTACATCCACAAAATACTTTACAATTCCCGTAATTCGTATATAATAATAAAATAAAGTAGACAATTCAAAAGGCGACGTGGCTAGCTCGCAAACAAGTAAACGCTCTTAAAAAGCCATTTGTTAGATGTTTCGTACTTTTGAAAATTACAAATGATCAAGCCCTTACAAGCTACATAAAAAAGTATATCAAAACGTTTTATCATCTCCTACTTTCAAGTCTATCTATGTTTCAAGTTGGTCGATATCTCATCAACGGAGAAATTAATTTTCTCAACCATCACGGTTAGTAGTACTGACAATACCTACGTTAGGTACTATATGTAGGATTTTAATTAAGCTTCAATAAAACATCTAACATTTCGATTGAGTAGCCCAAAGGCATAAGTTATCAAGTCTACATCATATTTATTATTATGTCGTCATTTACACATGTCATGTATTATATTTATATTCCCCATGTGCAAACAATTGCTGGTGAACCTAATAAATGCATAAATAAATTATGTACCTACAATCACTTACAGGCTCTCTCTACTGACTATCTCATTGGCCAGAAATATCTACATAATAGTAGAGAGCAATGTGAATATTAAATTAAAATAGCCAATCAATATGTCATCCTATGTCCCGATTCTAGTCTCTGCCTAGTTTGGGATCAGATGACGTGTGTGAGTTGTCCCAAGATATTCTTCTTTGATGTGATTATGAATTATGAGTGAACAAAAATCTAATGTAGATAGAAAGAGATCACGCGTGCGTGTAAAAGTACTCTGAATTGCATTACATAATGGTCAACTATTATATAGAAATACTTATGAAAAAATATTTCCAGTTAAAAGCGACTGACTCGCGAAACAAATTAGTTTACTTTGACGAGCTCCTAAATGAAGTTTGACTGAGTTTGAAATTCGACGGTCTCTCAATTTAACTAAATTGTAACGCTTAAAGCAATTTTGCGGCACTCTAATTATAGTATAGTAATAATAACCTCCAATGTAGTTAAAACAGAGCTGTTACCGTTAATTTACGTAGGCACTTACCACTGTAAGACTTGCTGATTACGCTTCTCTAATACAAATATCAGCAAGTTAGCATTTGTACGAGTTCAGTATTTACATAGAGCTGAGTTTCTATTATTACATGGTTGCAGACGGCAAATTCTCAAGTCAGTTGGTATTTGCTACTCCAATCATTGTTAGAGGGTGATCCTTTAACTTTGTGCTTGAGAAGGTAATCCGTAAAGAAACACGTAAGACGATTATAACCTTTGTGATTAAGATCCCAAGGTCTAAGAAAAAGGGCATTATTAATTACCTACTTTGTTCTTACAATGTAATGTAGGTGCTAAGACCTCGTGCAACACTTTTGGAAAATTCCTAGTCATCTACAACTAATCTTAAACTAATTGTTGTGTCATTTACCCATTAATAAACTCGTTAAAGTAAGTTTTGTACTTATCATTCTTTAAGTTTATTCAACTAAAAATCTTTTTGAGCTGAAAAGTTTTAATAAAAAAAATTATTAGGATCAACTTAAGCTATTAATCTTACATGATGTATAGTGCCTGTCTCCATTTCGAGAAGCCGTCCTTTCTTCACTGCGATTCCCACGTTGAGGTCCAGTATGTGGACAGTGGCTGGCGACACGGCCAGCATGGAACAGTTCCCAGTCTCACCATGGTTACGCAACGTGTACACACCCTCCGCGCCAAACAGCATCACGTTACATGCTGAGAAATAATTTTAGTTGAAAACCTCTGATTTGAACCAAATACATAATTATAAGACTGAATTGGCAGTTTCATATGTATTTTGTCTGGCAAAAATCTTTTTTCATAAACAAGGTAATTAGAAAAAACGTTCCTTCAAATTGAAGTCATGAGTTATACTAAAACAGCAGATAATGTCATACTAAATCAGTTATACTAAAAATAGTTAATAAAACTTTAATTCTGATGTTAGTTAAAAAATTACTCCTCAACGTGAAACTGACCAGTGAGTTTTAAACTATTGATGTGGAATACAAAATACGACACACTACAGCACAGTGGTTTCCATAAAACAAATACATGTCGAAATTTCATAAAACAGTTAACTCAGGTTGCAATTCATTTTAAATGGGTTGTAATGCAGATACGAAATAATTCGAAATTATGTATTTGCAGGAGATATTTCATTACGTGTGTACTGTTTTATGCAACAATTTTATTATAGAGATGCTTAGAAATTTTGTTAATAAATAACCAAGTCTCGAACAATTTCCGAAAATAATCGTTGTTGTAGTTAATTAGTCTTAGCCGAAGTATCTAAAAATCTAAGTAAAAATCCTCTCTACCTATGGGTATTCCCACTAAACTATTTACCCATATATTTCGCTAAGTGATTCCAATTACATATATAACTTCGTTACCCCGTCGAGGTTCATGAATATGAAGTTAGGAGTGTATATTTATTTTGTGTGCGGTATCGCATGTTTTGCCTGAAGTACGCCCAGACTGTTTGGTTACTGCAGAACTTTTCATCTAACCTTCGATCAAATAGTTGATTGAACTGAACATCTTCTGTTGCCACATTCATGGTAATGCCAAATTGCTTGGTGATATCAGTGCTCTTGCCTTCATGTTTAAAGTAACTTAAAATTCTGGAGTCACTTGTCCAGTACTGTTATAATCCTAGAACTCATTTATTAGGAACTTAGTTAACCAAGAATTAAAAAAAGAAGGAATAAACAGATCTAACTAGCATGACGATATTCGCCACATTATAGAAGCTCGGGTAGCTAATACAAACATGCTAGGATGTAGCGTAGAGTCTTTCAACGGCCATGTTTTGAAAACTTATAGCGATAGGTTAGTTTATGCTCTCCATTCAATCTGAATAATCTTTCTTTTATTCACCACTCCATCTTACACTACCATATTGGTAAAATGTTATTACTGTAGGCATAGGCTTTTTGCTACGTGAACGAATTCGTTTCAAATTGATCCCAAGGCAATTCTCCGAAGTAACTAGATTTGTTTATTATAGGATGTGCGAGAAGCCAATAGGTGTAGTCAGTATATTATTACGTTCCTATACGGCGAATAATCCTTGCATGAAAGGTACAATATCATTCTATATGTATCAACATCATTTGTTCACACAAAAGTACCTTACTTACTCATCTAGAAAGTTATTAATCAATACGTGCATTGTTATTAGGTATATAAAAATGTAAAGAAAATGTGTAATTATTAGCCAAACTACACGAAGAAACATTGTTAATTTAATATTCAAAAATCGACTCTGTTAACAGGGCAAACTCATTACGAATAAAGCTTCCATAAATAGAGTAAACACAGACAAAAGCGATCCATTTTCCATGTGCAATATCGAGAGGAATTTATATTCAGAAACGTTTATAGCCACTGCCCACTTCATTATTTGTCACCATTATGCAATACCAAATGGTGATTGAAAATAGTGCTTGCGTAAATTGAATTTAAAATTCCGCAGTTTATTAGACTTTGTTCTAACCTACTTGCTTCAGAAAAGAGCCATGCTATTTTTATTAACAGATCCACGTCGACCACGTCTAGCCGATGCTTTAATTCTGACTCGGGGTGTAAATGTGTTCGGGTATTTCTTGTTTGTTTCTGTTTAAATACCAGCAAATCGAGATTTTGCTACGTTGCACAACTTTAAGAACTTTTATATGAATTATCGGTAATTTAGACAACGTCGTCTTTTTCGAGGTATTTCGATCATCTATCGAAATTGATTTTAGCTGCCCTGCTGGCAAGGAGGCCGCCATCTTGCTGCTGTTTCATAAGAAAAGTTTTAGAGCAACTTTGTCTTAGCGAGAGACTTCTAAATTAATATCCCTTATACTTGCAAGTCTTGAAGTTGAATTTACAATACTGCTGCATATGTGCAATATCTTGTTCTGGATCGAGGTTAGGGCAAGTAGGCGTGATTTCGTGTGGTTAGATTATAAACATGTACCAACAGATGAATATTATCTTTAACTTACTTTGTTATAATAAAGCTTTTCTAACTGGAGCCATTAATGTCATACGCATGCTGTTCTGATTTATTAGTGTTCAAATTTTTCCGAAACAGCAATACTTACTGTAAATAGCACTAGAATTTTTTATATGTTGAGTTGAGAGAGCAATTCTTTATTAAATTCATCTAAGGCATTTAACCTGTGGATAATACAAATACTGTATTTCTTGCGACTGTGTATGATCCTTGAGTTAGATAGAAGCAAAAAAATCCAAAGACTAATTTAATTAAATAGAGTTCTATTTGCACTCATATGTAAGTGACATATGCGTGAGGATTACAGTCCAATCACTTCACAGGAAGCCGGTTGCCTTCTCTTTTAGCATTTTATAAAATCCATTATTCGTTTATGACACCCACGGGTGTAGAGGGAGGGAATGCTCGAAGCATCGCACCACAGCTGATGTCATCGTTATGACACAATATCCTCGTAATGATACGCATATAAAACGTCTTTCAATTATATTTCCAGCGTGTCTAGATAATGGTTCGTATGTATGTTACAGAAGAACGTCATTATGAATACTGATACTAAAAACATTATATAAACTCACTTTTTACACTGTAGGTTTTGTAAAAAATTAAAACCCCACAAAGACTTCACCACCACATCACTCTTTTACTCATTGATATAGTCAAATGTTTGATTCGACAGAAACTAAACGACTCGCCCTACACTCAGCCAATGTTAGACAAACAACTAACATCAATACACCTGCATAGGTACTGGTATGTATAGCTAAACACAAGAATACTCACGTTTAGAGTTCTTCAAGTGTCTTATTATAACAGAGAAGCCTTTCCCCCTGGCTGGTACTCTGTACTGCACGAGCGCGGCGTTTTGCCGGGAGATCAGCTTACGTTGGGGCCGCTGGTCGCAGGACTCCACCACTCGTTCATCGTTCCACGCGTCTGCTGGCCATACCTGCCCATTAAGCTCCCAGCCGTCCACCCACTAGAAAATTTATTCTGTTGTACTTTTTGTTCAAAATTAATCAGTAAGTTCTTTTTGTTAGATATTTTTTTGAAGAAAAAATTTACTATATTTATTCTTCTGATCAAAAGGCTAGGCTATTGAAAAGCTGGCTAAGGGTAATTTGTTAGTTGAGGTGAGTATTAGTAGGTAATGGGTATTACACATTATTTACCTACTAACTTCTTATATGTATAATCTTAATCATACTTTAATTTCCGTCTGCCCCCTTACCATGAACTCTTAAAGCAGGGCAGTTTACGTTGTGGAAGCGAGACGCCGTATTACACTGCACATAGCGGCGTCTCGCTTCCACACCGTAAACTGTCCTGTTTTAAGAGTTCATGGTAAGGGGGCTGTATAAAAATAACTAGTTTCAACATGAGGTAATCTTGACTAAGCTAGTGTAGGGATAAATAATGCGAAAAAAATAATTTAAAGTTTGCTTAGCAACTTTACTCCTTTGTAAAATAAGTTTCCGACTTGTGGAATGATGGTATGACGTCACTTATTACCGCATGTTAGTAATACTCGGTGCGAGACATATTAATTTAATATGTTTTACGGCCTTGTAAATCTTGTAAAAGAGACTCCTTGGGGAAACGTCCGCAAAATTAATGCGGTGTAAATTTAACACCCCCTTACTGATGTGACGTCATATTTAGACTCGATGATCATGACGTTAAATTCTTAGGTACAGTATCATCATCAGCCGTAAGGCGTCCACTGTTGAACGAAGGCCTCCTCCTTTTAGAAGGGGGGGTGTTGCCATAATCCCCACGCTTGGTACAGCTTAGGTACAGTATGACAAGAATATTTTTGACTTTTTTTGTGGAACTGTCAATTTTGACAGCTTTTCAATGCGTTAATTTTGGTCCTTTTTTTATCCACTTTCGTTTTATCCATGTCAAATGTTGATTTATGTGTGGTAATCACAGTTTGTGTTAGTATTATGTGCCCACATATGTATCTAGCCGTGCTTAACGAACTGATATGACAAACACTGTAGAAATATTTCTCCGAATTATAGTGTGATCAAATGAATTTATAATTTTTTATAAATACATTTTACCGGAATGTATCTTAAACTAAATTGGTTTTTAAATAAATATAAAAGAAACTCCGCCCCTAAGATGACCCACTAAACAAGATAATTTTATATCCGAAAATGTTGAAAATTAACTTCGCTTCGTGAGTTTCAGTATATTATAGACAACTCATCTCACTTAAAAAAACATGTACCTATGTAAATCTAATTGTGAATATTAAAAAGCTTTGAGTGGTAGGTAGGACCAAGGACAATATTATTCTGTAAAAATGTTATTCTCAAGAGAATAACATTTTTACAGAATAATATTGTTACATTTCCATTTTGATGAATAACATCATAAATATTTTTTATTAAACTCTACTCTTTTGGAATTTTTAAAACTGTTTTATTATTAACTTTTAGGATTATTGGTAAATCTACAATCAGGTCTGTCTACTCAAATATTCCTCTCGTGATTATTCGAGAATGAGCAACTGGTTTCGAACTCGAACTGAGCCCTTATTCATGAGCTAGTGACGAGGCAGGGTTGCGAACTCCCTGCAACTTTGTTATAACTTACCGCGACTAGTCCACCGTTATCGCACGGCACATCAATGTAGTTGAAGATAACTTCGATCCTCTTATCGGGTTCAGCTATCATGTAGATGCCGCAAACGACAGGGTCGTCTGAAGGTGCCTTAAAAAATAACTCCCCTTCCTCTGAAGTCACCAGGAAGCAATCTGCGGGAAAAACTTTATTTAGTAATATATTATATTGTTTTATACTTTACGGATTTACTCATTTATACAGTCGGCAATGCCCGACTAGTTTCGGACTCAAACGAATCTCTCACTCGTGAGCTGTTCTGTTCGGCCCGCGACCTCACCGCTTCCCCAGCTCATGAGTAAGGCTCATCAAAGTGTTTGAGACTGGAACTAGTTGGGCATTCCGAAATAATGAAATGACTAAAAACGGAAAATAGCTATTAATTGTCACAGTAATGATAACCTTTTCTGTAAATAGGGTATTTTACACCATGTAATAAAAATACAGAAATGCAAATTTATGATCGATTTCGTAAAAAGCAAACGACGTCGTCTTTTTTATTCAGTTTTTCAAATGTCTAAAACGCCATTCGCCATATTGACTCGACGACGTGACGTCACTCCTTTACTACTAACCCGTCAGGGTTTATACTCAGACTATATAGTAGGAACTACTTGGTATGTTCTGTCATAAAATTATTGTTCAATAAACGAGTGACGTCACGAGCCGAAAAGCATGGCGGCTAGCGTTTTCGCGCGAAAATTCAAAATCATACATAAAAAACATTTCTCGGTTTTATAAAATTAAAATAAAAGTTTAAATGGTTCATTACGACCTGACCGAAAGGTGTAATAGACTATTGCTTTATACTGAATTTAATGTCAAAGTTGATACCAAGATTAAGCGCAAATGACCAACCTTGAATAAACAAGGGTAACCAAAATTATGCATGAAAGAAGGTTAAAAGGAATTCATTATAGAGGGCTGACATAGGCAGTTCCCACTCTGGCCCTCATTAGAAATAATTTAAGGCTTATTTTTTATGCGCCAATGAAAGGCTTTACCACTTTTCGTTTACATTCTTTATTTTGTTATGAACATTACACTTCTTTATGACTAAGTGCTTTAGCATAATTTTGGGATTGATCCACAGGATTTGCCAGTTTCCGTAAACAGTTTTGGAGTGGATTGCTATTTTGTTTTACTTTATTAAAGAGGTAGAATTGTAGAAACACTTGTTTTATTGACTATTCTAAACCTGACAAAATTAGGAGGAAATATAAGATTAACAATTTAAGACTGGAAGTAAATGCATCTGATTTGAGTGATTACAATAATAATAAAAAGTTATACCTATAACGGCTTTTTGATGGATCTTTAAAATTATGTAGAATGTTCCAGAGCCATACCTTCATCCGGATTTATGATGCGGTGCGTTGGTAGGGGGAGGCGCCTTATTCTGGAGAATCGTGATAAGGCTGATGCTGAATTCCTTTGTCCGTAATCTCTGCCCTGTTGAAGGAACATATTCAATGATGGCTTCCAGACCAAAATGACGACGTTATAGTTGGGCATTTGCATTTTAATATTCACCAAAAAAATATCTATTAATTTGAGATGCACCCCTGTTCACAAATATACATATAATTATATCATTTATTTAATTAGTTTAGTTCAAGAGCCGTCTCTACTTTTGACAATTCCTAAGAAAAAGAGATAATTATATGTTTGATAATGGTCTGTTTTCTGATATTAATACTGATACATACCTCAGCACTGTACTGAACTGTGTTGCCTACTTATAATATTAATATAGAATGAATAACAACAATGAACTACATACGCGACATACATACATATGTCGCTACTAACCCTAATTAATATTTGCATGACCAAAGTGATCAAAAGTTGATGGTCTGCCTTTGAGAATTGTGTGTCACAGCGGTGATAACTTAACAAATATAAAGGGAAAAATTAATGTGAAAGTGGAACATTAGAATTAAAATTTTATAGGTTCCAATGCAATATGAGGCGAGTCTATTGCCATTAAACGGGTACAAATCCAGACTCCGTGCTTCTGAGAATTACCTTAAAGAAAAATCCAGTAACACTGCCCGACCCGGGATTCGAACCCAGGTCCTCAGGCTCAGCAGTCGCACTCTCGCGACTCGCGACCACTAGACTAACGGGGTAGTAAATGAATTACAATCAAAATGAATAGAGTGATAAGGAAGCAAGGCATTGTGGAGGTTTGGTCTAATTCAGGGAAGGGTAGGAATAAAGCCGCAGAAATGCCAGTCATAATTCAAGATAAAAGTTCATCTCTGAGTGATTTTGAATGTAACGTTGCCGCTTTATGACTCAAGTACGTGAATTTCGCACAAACGGTCCGTTGGCGAGAAAAATCTTTTCAAGTCCACAATGCATGCAATGCCTTTGCGATGAAATAGAAAGATTGTGTGGACGGCATGTAGATTCATGAATTTGTTACTAAAGCCAATGTGGATTTTGGCTCTGTAGTTTTATCAATTAATTCACTTTTTAGCAAAATCAAAGATTGAATAGCCGCACATAGGTTTTCAATCAGCTTGACAGTAGTAATTATCAAGTCCAAAGGTTCAATTAACAAGATACATCCCGACCTTTCATCTAAAATATTGACAGCCAAATCATGAAATTAATACCAATTTTGTTGAAAGAAAACGCTTAGTTTATGAATAATAAATGAGAATTTAATGGCTATTAAAATAATGTTGAGAATCCATATCCGTAGCTTAATTGAATGAGTAGCTTGTCTTTACAACAGTGTTTGTTTTTCCAGTTTGCGGTTCGTTTTACATTCGGACTGCTTTTGAATAATACAGCAGAATCTCTACTTCACGATATCAGTGGGAATTCGGGTGTTTCATTTTAATATATGTACCTATCAGATAGGTATTGTAAGGTCGAGGTGTTTTCATAAAAAACTTATATGGTTTACTTTATTGGGCTTTCAATTTTGCAGATAATGTTCATATATTCATAAAGCTTCGTAACAGTCCGATATTATACTTTTTTACTGGCGTAAACTCTTTGTGAATAGAGTACAAGAGAAGCAAGTATAACTATGTATTTATGATACCGATATTAGTATGTTTGACTTGAAAGATATTTAGTTCAGCTGTGACTGTATTGTGTGTTAGAAAAGGGTAAATATATACCTACTGCTATATGCTATGCTATATTTTATTATTCCATTTTTATGTATTGTTTCACTTTGACTTACCTACACGTCTTTATTTTGACACATTTACTAAAGTTACCTTAGCAAAGGATTTAAAATTCTAGAGAAGCTAGTAGATACGACTCTGTAGTACGATCTTATAGGACTGTAAAGTTTTTAGACTGATAATTCATGATTATCAGTTTTTTTTATCAAGAATGTCTTTGCTTACATTGTGAATTAAATTCTTGTCTATAGTTCCGCAATCTTATTTAACCACAGTACAATAAAAATTTCTTGCCAAAAACATATTGAACAACCCAAATACGTAATAACCCGCCCGTAATCTAATTAACTTTGATATACTTTTATAATAGATAAATAAGCAGCGATTATAACCTGCCTAACAATATTACAATCAATGGTGCTGTGGCCAGTGTTATTAACGTATAACAAATAACAGTCTGCTAAGATATATAAAATAGCGTCACATCTATTGATCTAGCGTAGGTTCACCAATATTAATACTGTCGGTGTACCAGAAACCAACGCATATATCCCCGACCCAATAAACCGTTTATACGTCCATTACAATTATGGTCAGTATATTGCATAATATGAAAGGCACTTTCACGTCGGTGAGTTCAATCGGTGTTTACAAAGCTAATGAAACAGAATCAAAACAAATACACAGGGTACAATAATATCTAGGTGGCTGAGTTCTATAATAATTTACTAATGATTTTATTTTTTAGACTCGCTGACTAAATTAGATGTACTTTTTAGATCACTAAATTATTTAATTTGTGCCTGATAGATATAGATGACTATAGGAATTCGGAAGGATTATAGAAAATTAAAGGACTCAATCTATCTGCAAAATGTGGGTGTTCACACAATATTAGATGATTATCTATTACGTACTTATATATAAGACAGGTTTGGTGATAGGATACACAAGATAATATGTTTATAAGATGTTCTTTTTAATTACCTACGATAAAAAAATATTTAGTGTACCTAATTTTATAACTAATTTTCACAGGACAGGTAGTCGATCATCGAGTAATTCAAAGTTATGTTGGTCGCAAATGTTGGACGTAGACAATTTAGAGCATGCCACAGACTGACAAGCAGGCTTGCAATGATTTAGCATGGCAGCAATGCCGCGTCACGGATAAACGTGACCAAATTCCGATCTGACAGTCACCCTTGTTATTTTGGGTAAAGCCGCCCAATTGTTGGAAGCTATTTAGATTCAGTTTATTTAATTGGCCTGGCTATTTTTGGAACCGTCACGAGAATTGGGGATCGTATTCCCCATGCTGCGATTTCAGGAAGCTGTTTGATTAAGGGAATTAGATGTAGGGTTCTATTGTGTTGTTCCAGATGAGAGTCGGGTATACCTAAATATTATAGTAAATACTGCTATAACACTGATGTGTTATTGACTTTTCTCCCATGAATACAATGTCCAACAATTTCAACCGTATTTCTTTACCTGACGTATCGTACCATACCGGACAGGATGAGATCGAGTTTCGACTACACGTCAAACCTATCTCTCAATGCATATACAATAAACTTACGTAAAACGTACATAAATGACGTTCTACTACCAGTATAGTAAGCTTAGCACGTACTGACGTAACGTCACACATTGTTTATTAACTCTATATGTCACGGCGTCACACTAGTCTTGCTTGACACTCGACAGGCAACAAACTGCGACCCATGTTACTGTAATATGTGGCTTGTTAGTTTTAA
Organism: Abrostola tripartita; assembly: GCA_905340225.1. NCBI lineage: Eukaryota > Metazoa > Arthropoda > Insecta > Lepidoptera > Noctuidae > Abrostola > Abrostola tripartita. The sequence goes on from HG996494.1 coordinate 9,269,983, forward strand.
TGCAATTTGTGCACGTTAGAGAATATTATTCACTTGCACTTAAACCGTAAATGATTGAAAACTGTTTGCTTAAGTAAAGTAAAGTAAGTTTGTGACAAAAACTGATTAAACGAACTACTGTGTTGGTGGATGATTTTCGGTATAGTTAGCTTTTAAATAGTTACATATAGCATTTCATTCTATGCCACGAAACTTAGCGGCTAACGTTTAGATAATGTAGATGTTCGTCTTGCAAAAATTAGAATATTAGCTTAATAGATATTATTTTATACTAATAAGTACCTAATAACCAATATCGATTTCATAGTTAATTATTAAGTTAACAAGGTGCTGTGTTTAACATTATAAAAGTTTCTTGTATAGAGGGCTGCAACTTGAGTATGTATGAAGTTTGTTACGAACAGTCCGGCAACTTCGCCTTTATAATGTTTTAATTAAAGCTTTTCCTGCGGTATTACCGGTAAATCCTTTAGCTACGTACAATAAATAGTGTACATTTTACGTGTTTTAACTCACTAGAGATTTACAAAGGAGTCTTTATTAGAATACAAATAGAATATATTAACTGATGAACAAACTCGTGGGATTTAAGTGATGAGTTGTTTTATAGAATTTAATTCATTACGGATAGAAAGTTATGTTGTACTTTTTATTTAATCAAATTAAATGTTCCTTAAGTAGATACCTACCTATTCCAGTATTATATAAGATTTTAAAAATAAAAGCGAGTTATTTTAGGAAGCTAACTTAGTTAATGTTAGTTAATAGTAACTTATACTATTATTTTAAACTTAAACATGTTTATGGTAACCTTGATCATGAAATGTAGTGACAGTTAAAAAGCGCTGATAAAAGTAAACTTCATACGTGAACCCTTCTCCACGTCAATCGAGAATTCCCTTCATAAGATACTTTTCAGTAATTTTCTCAATTGATGTGAACCTCAAACGACCTCAACCCAAAGTAAATTGCTCGTATGATGTAAACTTCTGTTACGATGGCAATGACCTTCATTACACCCTATAGGCTTATGAAAACTGCGAACGATCGTCTTTTTTTCTTTGAAGACCGACAGTTGTGGACTGCTTTTGTTTTTATACTCTTGGGGACAAAATAAATTCTTTTGATTGAGTTTTTGCTCTTGTATATTATTATCTGACCCTAGGTTGTACGATTTTTTGTGCCATCATCGAAATCCGTAGTGGTCCATGAAAAGTCACTTAATATGAGAGGCAGTCAATTTTACATTTATATTATCGTGTAAATATTTTCCTCACTTACAATGTTCATTTAACTGTCTAAAATTCCATTTGTAATTTATTTCAAGACTATTCTAAGAATATTAAAAAGTCATTCTTTGTGAAAAATATATTTCATATTATTATTCCTTTTTTGCTTTTCATATTGTTTGTCCATAGCCGTAAAGCTGATAGATTAAAAAACTAATTTGTTATATTTCCTTGTTTTATTTCATTGTATCTATAGAACAATGGCTGTTTTTCCGTGATATTAAATGTTAACGCGAGTTATGAGCCGCTAGGTCGTGAAATGGTGCGTTAATTTCGCAGTGGACTCGTCGACCTGTTAGTGACATTAAACAACAGTACCAATACGTACTCACGTCAATAGTTTTGTTCGGTTTGAAACGAATGATGGTTCTCTAATACCGTATAATTTAGTGGTTGCTAACGAACGTTAAGCCATTGTGTCTTCCAACGTTGTAACAAGGCTGGGGTATTATACCAAAGCTTAGGTACCTACCTATCTTATATGTCACAAAACAAATGCACATACTTCACGTCATTTTAAAAAAGATGTCTCAACAGTACTTGACTTTATAAGTAACATTTTCAGTTAGTTAAGCATCATCCAAAGCTTTGGCTGGTTTTCTGAAATCTAGCTTTTACATCTGACGAAATTATAAGCCAAAGTTTAAAAATTGACTGCTCATTTTTGTCGCCTTACATTAATGATATTTTCCTTATTTTATCTTCCCAGATATCACGTATTCAATTTTGAACGCTTGAAACCTAGTCTAAAGTGTCTTGCTATCAACTATCAACGTGCCTGAATGCCAAGTATTTAAGTACAGGACTATTAAGGACAGGATTGCAAGTTCCTGAACATTGCATACGTGATAATACGTGGAAACATATTAAGCTCTAGCGCAAAGTTTTGAGCTATAATATTAGTCGAGATCTTCTCACGAACAGTGATTAAAGTGAGATATCTGGCTCTTGCATATTCATTTCTCTCAAATACGATAAATTGTAGTGACTGAAACTGTTTGTACTTGTCCAAAACTTAAGTTTGAATTCTGTCCAAAACAAAAGGAACATTTTTAATGTCATACTAACTAACTTTCAAATCAAACTTCCTGTCGGCTTCTAAATGAAATAAATATATTTAATGTTCTAAAATCACCAGCACGCTGTAGGGAAATATAGATAAGTGCTTGTTGCTTGTTGTATGAAATGACTTGCGCAGTGGCAGTAAAGTTACAGCCTGCTATAATATACCCCATTCTCTTTTAAATAGACAAGACGCATTTAAAACAGTTTGCTAGAAGTAAGACCAACTGACAGACACATTAAAGCTTTAAACTAAGAACGCTTCTCCTGTCGAGACTTACAAAAGAAAAACATTCTTTAAAACGTTTTAGTTGAAGTCAAAGTCCTCGGAGTGTTGAAATAAAAGAATATTTGATTAGAAAAACTAAATCAATTGAAACAATTGATCCGATATTGGATACAATGTTTAGAAGGGAAAGTCGAAACTTTATTTTAACGTTGATTAACACAGGCATGCATTGTTGAATCTTTTAAGATTTTCGTTTGGGGTAAAGTTTTAAAGCATTTTTATCTAAAAATTCGACAAATCTTCTTAGCTGTCAGCCACGCTTCAAGTTCATCTTAAAAAAAAATCTTTAATTTTGATATGCTTTTTAATAAAACATCATGGCCCTAAAAATGTCTTTTCAGTAAGACATTTTTTATTCCATCTTTCTCAGAGAAAAGGATTTTAAATTTTGCATAATCCAAAAAGTCATTGATGTCAAGAATTCCAAGAAAATTGTGAAGTCAAAATTAAGCACGTCATATTATTTGTTTGCCTAAATGTGGTAGAGGATCTCGTGATCTGAAACCAAAGAAAGACAAGACCCAAATTTTCACATGGACCTAGATGAAGAAGATTGACCTAGAAGTGTTTGTTTTATTAAAAAAACATGTATTTTAGAAATAAAAACATTACAGATTTCTGCTTATTGTAAAAACAGTGTTGAGGGCTGTTACAATATTTGATGAGTTTTCTCCATATAACACATGTAATATTTAACACCTGTACCTATCTACTTTGAGTTCGCATTTTTAACTAACATCTTTATTCATTTCTGAACACATAAAGTTGCGTTCTCATTTGTCACATTTCAACGAACATTCCTCCGTGACACTTTGTAGTGGCGTGTCTAATTCATACCAAACTCTCGAAGGAACGGTGTTCAGCAAACAGTTATGAACAAATGTTATACGTGTGGACGCACCTTAATATAGTCCTTTTATGTAATTCTGTCCTTGCTTTTAATACAGTTTTCTTTGTCACCTTTCATTTTCTTAGCATCAGAAACACGAGGTAACTGAGACTTATCAAATAACGATAAAGTTTGCGTAAAGAGATACTACGAGTAACTAAGTTATTATGTTTGTTTAAGACCCATTGGTATTTACAACAAATTTGTTTATATTTAACATTGTTTTATTTGTCTCTTGTATCAATTTTCATTTTAAATAGACAGTTTAGGAACCCTTCATAGAGTTATATTTAGATGTTGTTGAGGCATTAGTTAATTGAAGTAAATGTATTTAGATTATATTATTATATGGGTTATTTATAATTGACCCAGAAATTGACGGAAGCATTCGCTCACGAGTAGTGTTCGGCCTAAATCGAAATATAATATATCAGTGTAATGTAGTGTTCGGTTCCCGCACTAACATAATACCTAGGTATCCATTCTAGTCCTATAAATTATTCCATCTAAATTATTCAAAATTCTAAAAGTCATAGCTCATGCGTCGCCTATTTTCCAACGTTATTAAAACTCAGGGGAGCAGAGGTTACTCCTCTTAGGCTTTAACACAAAGTATATTGCCGTAAATTATTTTGGAAAGTGCATATTCAAACTAATTGAAGTTTAGCTAGTGTCTTGCTTGATTAAATTGGTATAAAAATAATTAAACCATGCATTTGCATATTCAAAATTAACATCCCTTTATACACCTACAGGAACACTTATACAGCCTATATAATAATTTATATTCTACACTCGCTCTTGAGTGGAAATATACCTCCTAATTGGCCGCCATAATGAAGTCATGAGGGATATTGGCATAATGAACAAGCTTGCTAGGTGAATTTCTGAACACTTTATGTTATTATTACATACATACATTGATATAATTATTCCCTGTAACCACCAAGGGGTAAGGGAAAGATTTTCTCCTCAATTTTTATTTATGCAATGGTATTTGTTTTAGGTACCTAAAGCGTTACCTACATCGCATCATGATTTTATTAAAGTCCACCTTAACCTTAAGTTAACAAAAGTAAAGTACTAAACCAAAATCAGAGTGAGCAACTGACCATCCAGCACCACTCACAGAGTAGGTTCCAGAGACAACACAAACTTGGCTTGACCTGAACAAATAGGTGCCAACATCAAATATACACACGACAAACATTTGTCTTGAAACTATTCTGATTTTCCGTTGGAATACACAAATTGTGAACAACTTGATACTGAAGTTCCATCGAATACCAAGTAAAAGGGCTACTTTGTTTTGTTTACTTCCAAAATGAAGAGGAACGAACGGTCATTTACCTTCATTGGCTTTATTGAAGGTTGATTCGCAGTGACACGGGAGGCAATTACACAGAGAGAAAATCCTAGGTATATAAACGAGGTAATATAAAGGTGGATATGCTCCTTTAATTAAAATCCCTGCACGTTACAGATTAAACTTGCAGGAAATTGGTAATAGAAGCAATATCCTGTCGTAATTAATTTAAAAGAAGAAAGATATTGAAGCTGATTTTAAAGCTCATTAAATAACAAGCCGAGATTGTAATAATAGGTTTAAGTATTATCAACAAAGTTTGGGCACTTAATGCCAAAAAATATATTTCGGATTTATAGTCTAAACTTACGTGCGTTAGGTATATAATATACTTATGTCACTGTAAAAGCACAAACTGTGGTAAATCCTAACATGAACCTAATTTGTACTGTGCTAATCAATACGTAAAGAGTTTCATGAAAACTTTAAATTTGTATGAGAACTTTAAGGTTTTCATGATATTCAATTCATAATTTAAAGTATACATTATACGTAAAAGCCCCTGTCAACATCAGTAGGCGTTTCACGGCCTTTATTTGCGGAATAAGTACTCAATAAATATGATAATTTTATAGGATGAATGTGATTCCCGTTTGTGTAATACATCCTCGTAAATCGGAGTACACCTGTCTGCCGGTGATAATCAACTCCCAAACCAACCATTACAAATACAAATGTAAATTGCATGTGAATAATAAAGAATATAAGGACAAGATGTTTGAAACAATGACATTTTCTTTATTTATTTAATAGATGACAATAAATTAGTGAACTAATATGAGATGAGAGATTTGCTTCGAAAGTCACGGGAAGAATGTGCCACAAATAACCATCATAACAGAATTGCCTGAAGTGATATTTCCACAAATCTGATATAGCAAACGTGTATCAATATCAATCCGTAATTCGGAGCAGATAGTTTTGCAGATCCACATGTCACCACTGACAGACAGTTCATGTCCTTTTCAAAAAAGTTAGTAATAATATTTCTAAAAGTGAAGTGAAGAAAACTCAAAACTCGGATTATATTTTGATGTAATTATTTTTTGTATGATTCAAGGAATTAAGAATTCGTTACCGATTCCCAGTAAATCACTGAATGTTTTATTATCAGAAAAAAATTAGGCCGTTGAGATCCCACTTTTTATTTTATTGCTCGTTATTGTAGAACCTCGTTGAATGGTGTAACTGTAAAGTCAATATAAGTGCTTATGATAAGTGCTCATTTAGTTTCATAATGTTCTCAGCCTCGTATTAATTAATTAAAAACTTGCTGGTTTTGGTGTTCTTTAGCCTAGAATTACCAAATACCACTATTCCTTTTTGTACCTCTCTCGTTCAGGTGTTTTCTGCAACTTTGTAAATATCAACCATCAAAATATACATAAAATGATATAATATTAAAATTATGGAAACAACGTCTTTCCACTTTATAAATAGGTATCGGATACGTATAACAATATGACATGTCGCTTGCGTAAATATTTTGCGTTCCTGAAAATGGATAACCCTGATGTTCACAGTGGGAACAAGGGGAGATCAACCCATAAAAAACTAAGTGCTCCGTAACATACAATGCTTCTTGTACGCCTATATGAAATATTTGATTAATAAACCATATTAGGCTTGTACCTAAATGGCTTACGTAATATAAAAAATCAGTATCTACGTGAAGTTTAGTGTAAGGTATTGTTCAATCCACGAAACCTTTAGGTTACCGTTAAGGTACCTGCATTTCGCCGAAGTAAGTTATGTAGGTATTATAATTATAAAAAAGAGCAAACGTTATGGTATTTTTTTAACAGTTGTAATAAACCTTCAATTTTAAATTAATTCATTAGTCAGTAGTGGCTACTGGAAAAACCTGCGCGTTGGCTACTGCTATAAAGTCAATAAAAGGGAAAAAATGTCACAAAGCCTGCATACGCTGATATAGAACTCCATGCTTGAGTTCGTCTGGCTTACTAACGAAGTCCGGTTTGAAGTGGAGCCGATACACGTTGTAGTACTTGGATTTCTATTCATACTAGCTACTAGCCTTCATTATTTCTATCGTAAACACAAAACATTTATCGTTCAACCGTGAGACTTAAGGGACAAAGGTCACAGGATCCTTATTGAATAAAATACGAAAATAGTTTTTTATTTACGTCGAAACTGCATTGTGATTATTCGATTTAAAAATATAGGTACCAAGCTTGGGTTTTCTGTACCATTATTACGTCAAAGTTAGAAATGATTCTTGACTTTCTTGAGGCTACCCGAATGTATTCCGATTGGCTTTATAATACACTGGCTTTTAATACAGGCAAATTTCTGTACCTTCGTATAGGCCACAAGTGGTTAAACACGGGGCAAGTACCTAGTATATGGAACATATCGCGTCGACTAAACATAAGCCTCTAATTCCTCTCAATAACCGCTCCACTGAACGGTTAGCTGGGAAATTTCGTGTTTGTGCAAGTGATGTTTATGTTTGTGAGTGTACTTTAAACCAGACTCTAGTATGTCGTTAGTAAAAGGTCCAAATAGCTAGTCATGTTCATGAGATAAAATATGTTGAAGCAGGTTTTTCAGGCTTTATAGAAGAAAACTGTAGGTTTTTACAAAGTAAAAATAAGCTTAAATAATAAAATAACTCTTATAGAGAATAATCGAGGATTGATCGCCAAGCCGGATGGCGGTTTCAGGTAATTAATTAAATCCAGGTTTTCCCACGATGTTTTACGCCACCGTTAATAACAAAGCAGACAAGCTCTACCCAACCACAACAAGCTCTAGACCAGCCCTATAATGTGCACAGACTCAAAATAAATGATCAATGGAACGTTGGGAATGCTGCCGGATAATCGTCAAAAGAGAAAAGTTAACTAGTTCGAACCCTGAGGGACTTACATAAACAAGGGATAATGTATAGAAGACAATATAACGTGATGAGTGCGAATGAAAGGCAAGCAGTAAGTTAGAATCTTAGCAAGTATGATACTGTGAGCATACCCCGCCGGGAAATACGCGTAAATTTTTCATGTAGTTCTATAGGTAGGTATTATGGAAAGCCAATGTGATGAAACGATGATGTAACTCGTTTATAAGCTAAGTTTAGACAAGCTTAGTTATTGTTCCATCTTCTGTTTTCTTTCTTCTTTATCAGCAATATGTTTAGAATTAATTCATTGTTAATTGTTATTCGATATGTGAGATACTAGTTTTTTTTTTAATATTTAACATGAATGTACCCATGGTCGGTATTATAGCACCGGAACAAAAAATATGAAAAAAAATCATGGAACATTTATATCTATAAAGTTTCTTTCTTTCTATTTATCATATACATCATTATCATTTTGATTAAGATTGAGTCAAAAACAAGAGCTGACTCGTGGATCAAGAAGCAAATGTAATGAAATAGTAAAAATAATCGGTACCAATGAACTAAATGGGTAAAACTTTATGATTTAATATTTAGGTCCCTACTAATTCATCAAATGCAGCTGACCTTTCATTATAACGCTGTTAGGTAGCAGACGAACGGTTGAAATAACAGAATGTGTTTAGTATGTCAGAGTGTAACTAAGTGCTAACGGAGTTTGCCATTTTATTTTATGTACGTAGGTTATTTTTGATGACCCAATAAATTTTGGATTGCAATAAACAATTGTAATAGAAATTATAATTCATGTTACCGATTACTTTTGCTTGTATAACTTTTTTTTTTAATATATGGGTACCTCCATACTTATTTTACTTTGCGTTTCTAGCAAATGTCTGTTTTTTTATAACTGAAATCCTAAAGACGGAACTAACTCTTAGTAAGCAAGCGTGTCGATCAATGCTTGCTTTTTTTCTGGACAAGTGCCTTTGACCTTCCCACTATAAAAATAATATATAATAGAGATAGTGTATTGAAATCTGAAATTCAAACTAAAGATTACCAATGTCTTTTTTATTTTAGCATAGAGTATTTTTAATTTATTTATCAGCTCCAACAAGTGCAATAAATATAATATCATATGAAACCTTGCACCTTCTCATGTTTCTGGCTCAGCAATTTGCGCTGGCACTGCTGCTGCTGCTGCGGAGACCTTTAAGCGGCGGAAATACAATAACCTAATTGGTAATTGTATTTTCGAGCCGTTTGGGGTCGAAACATTTGGACCATGGGGTCCGAGCGCTCACGCGCTGTTTAGAGATATGGCGAAACGCTTAATTGAGTCTACACGTGACCAAAGGGCTGGTGTATTTTTTGGCCAAAGAATAAGCATTGCTATTCAACGTGGCAATGCTGCCAGTCTTTTGGGCACGTTACCAGCTGACATCGATGGGGATCAATATTATGATGCTTTTTAAATTTTTATATTTTTATGTTTAGGTATTATTTTTAATTTATGTTTGTTCACGATAATAAACTATCCTATATGAAATTAAGTTACATCACATTATATTCTCGATGCTAAGTAATGAGGAAAGTAATAATGGATGATGTCTACAAAAATAAATCCAAATTCTTAACCCAGACAAATACAGTACCCACGCATGTGTACGATGTAATACTTCATTATTCTAATGGATTTACTAATACATCATGAAACGTGAAGAAAAATAATCTTAGCATTATTTAAGGCTCCATATCATTATTATAAGAATGCAGGAACCTTTAAATTCGATTCGATACGAAGTCCGAATACCCAACAGCAAAAAGGCTGAAGAAATTCGAATTTAGACGTAACCAAATCAATCAACGAAGTTGGCCTTAAAGTCGACCCGCGAGTATAATGCTTCAGAAAATAAAACGAGATAAGTCTATTTTAAGGTCTTACTCTAACTTAATACTGTTGAAGTGTTGATTTAATATTCTAACTGACGGCATGAAGTCTGTATAAATGGTTCCTCAAAGTGTCGGGTCGGAATCGCCATGAGATTTTATAAATAAATGCTGCTATTTTTCTTTGTGGCATATTTTTATAGATTCGGTGGCATATTATGAAATTATTTTTTAGATTTGTAATACCTATAGCTGTTTTTATGTTCTTTATTAATCACAACTTTTATTAGTAGGTACAGTTATTCGTGATACTAATATGATGTATTTGTAAGTTTAAATAAAAAACTTAGGTAAATATAAAATTTAGTCTTTAATAAGAAGATTAGGCTTAAAGATCTACAAATTAATTAAATAATATTTCTAGAGTTTGTAGATCATGGCTAGATTAAGGCTATAATACCTTAGCCGTAATCGAACGTACTCACAAAATTCTCTAAGCATCCAACATTTTTTTTCCGAACTAACAGAAAATTACTAACATATTATATTTAATATGAAATAATCAATCTGAATAATTTAATCATATTACATAACATATTTTTCGATACATATCTTATCTTTAAATGCACAAAAATTTCTAAATACTATTTAATTGATTAGATCTTCTATTTTCTAAGATAAATTATTTTGTCCTATTTTTTTTAAATTTATTTCAATTAGGTTACTTTTTACAGCCCAATATTAAATCCTTAGATAAGTTCATTAAACAAATAAATTACAAGGTTTGAATACTTTCAATTCAAATACTATTAATATGCTTATCTTTCGAATCAAACTTATAACGCAATTGAAAAACTGGCGCATAAAGTTAATAGTAGTAGTAGTTAAATAAGGACTTACCGGTAAAAACAGAGAGTTAACAGCATCACTGGCGAGTACTACAGCCAGGATATATAAAAACGCTTTCATTGTAGAGGTAACACAGATCACTTCACGAAAAAATAATTTCGGTAACACAGCTGAAAGTTGGGTCCGATGGCTCCCAACTTTGCTGTGACGTCGACGTCGAGTAACTTGTGAATGGGACGCGTATTCCCTTCCCTTTATAGGGCCAGTCAGTGTTACTGCGCACCCTGTACTGCGCCCACTATTTTTCACACACGTGTCACTTCCGTATTTTTTTTATTTCAACTTATTTAGCCTTTCAAATTGGATGCACATGCAATTTTAATTCCAACTGTATATTTTACGTGATTCTTTATTTTGACAAAATACTCCCTTCCATACTTTTCCTAAATGAAATTCTTGGTACAGTCATGATTTTTGAGGCAAAATAAATGTACATTTTCCTAATGATGGATAAACGAGTTGTCAGTATAAATTCTAGAGTAAAGTGTTATCTGTTTGCGGCACGCGCAGTTTTATCAGTGCCAACTATTTGTTTTTCGTTGACAAATATTTTGAACGTTCTCATTACATTTACTTACATATAGGTAGTAAATCACCGTGTATAAGTTAATTATAATTGATTGAATAACAGAAACGATATGCGGTAAATTAATGCGGTTTGATTGACATTCATAAAAATAAGCTGTTTTCCAGCCTCTCAATTATGGACACGATTAATTTGCATGGACACGAGTCGTTAGTAACAGTTATCAACTGAATTTATCTCCATCGCAAAATGTCTTGTTTACACTATTGATGAGAATTTTTCGTCGTAATTAAATACTACGTCACATTACTCGTCATTCTCACGTAGTTACGTATATTTTACAATATAGCAACAGTGACATTTATGGTTTCAGTATGTTACGGGTATTAATTTATTTGGGGTTTTCCATATTAGGTCATGAGATATATAAACCTGAGCCTAGCTTAACTAGTTATTTATATGCCTATTAGGCAGGACGTTTTCAAGACCCGTTAGCAATCTTTTTTAAATTAATATACCATCAAGTAAGTCTTATGGTAGGTAAGTCGTAAGGTAGGCATATTGCAACATCATCATCATACATTGATTTCCTAATCACTCTGAATAAAGTTTAATAACTTTAGGATCACATTATTTCAAGGTCTGTTCTCTCATCCCCTATTAAAATGAACCCTAATACAGTAATATTATACCTACAAAAGATACGGAATACCGCAGTGAATACCTGCTGCCTACGCATTCCATGAACAGCTAGTGTCGTGTCATTATTACTGATTGAATGGACGTCCCTATACACTCTTATAATTGTTATTGCAGTGACTAAAACCTACGCCTTAAAAACCTTTTGTAGTCATTATGTCTGGCTCATATTGATAGGACTGCATGGCGTTTTTCATGATTTACAAATAATGCGTAGGCCTCTACGACGTTCCTTTTGTTGTTTAAAAGCATGCGTCGCATTTAACAACAATATGTTTTGTCTGTGTGGATATCGTGGGTGAGTTCGCAGACACAACGTCATAAAAGAAATGTTAGCAGGGCATTTCACAAACCTAATGTAGATCTTTAGTTTCAGATGTGCTCATGTTCATAGTATATATTATAATTGTATCTATACTTCGTTTGATAAACAGGTACACACATAATTATTTAATATAGGTCGAATTTGCCTTCGGTATGTATAAAAATATCACATTCAAGTTTAATATAAATATAATTGAAATATCTTCCAATTATTTTAAATCCAAATCAATAAAAAATTAAAGACATACCTATACGTTTAACCACTGCACTGTAGGTACCAAGTAATTCGTTAAATTATCTTAAAATTTCCTTCATTAAAAGCTCTGTGATCCGGGGCATTCCCATTAGACCCATCTAAATACCGTTAAAAGGTCAGTACCTAAATGTTTTGCATTTACTAAAATAATGAGTGTTATTGAGTTACCCAGTCATTTTTTCAAGTAAAAGCTAACATGTTATAACCTTTCAAGTGAACTAAATAACAGGTCGATTACATGTTTTCTGCTCTGACAAGAGCGATACACGAAGAAGAAGAAGATCTCTGGTTGCCGCTGCTACGTGAAAAACTTAGGTAGACGAGTAATTTGGAGAAGTAGTTTCTTAAATGTTCAAACGATTTAAAGTATAAAGTGCAGTCTAGGAAGGAGTTGGATACATTATTTAACGTATGGTCAAATAAATTACTTTCTTACCTGAATAAGTGAATATTAATAAAAAAGGAATTAAAAACTAAAATACGAACGACATAAAATAAGCCCAATCCGAGAATTAACGTAGCAATTGCCAAAAATACATTAATTAAGTAACCAGAATATAATTATATACTTCTTTCTATATACCGTCGTGAAGCTTGATTAAATAATATTTAAATTTAATTATAGAAATGTAACGCAAACGAATGTCGAGGTATGAAAACCAACAAAAGATAGGCAACATGATATCTTATCAGATTGTCTACAGTATTTATACTTATCATTGTTTTAGATGAGATGCTTAAATAATAATGATTCTACTAAAAGGACTTTGTATCTGCTTTTAATCTGCATTAGGTATCTCTTAACTTACTTTACGTACCTATAAATGTTTGAACAATGTTTATGTTAGAGACAGAGTCCAATAATTGCGGTTCACGTCTGAATAAGAAAATTGAAACGTTATTTATGTATCGAAAATGTTTCATAAGTTGTCAAAAACAATTTCTTATAAAAAAAAATGGTATACTTAGGCACCTTTTAGTGCTTTGTAAACTTATTACAAACTAATTCGTCTTATATAATTTCTTTTGATATTTAATATCACTGTCAAAAACAGCTACTAAATAAAATGTTAAAAAATATTATTATAGACAAACTTTTCGAGATCATTTCTTATTTAATTGATACCTAGGTAGGTACGAATTAATTTCACGGTCTCAACAAAGACTACCATATTGTAAAGGGTACTACTTAGCTCGGTACACTTGATTGAAACGCAAAACTAAAGCTTCCTATAGTACCTAGGTAACCGTATTTTAAGAGAAACTCGATTTTATTCTAAATATGGAAATTAAATACTGCTTTGAAATGTTTTGTTAAACTTTTTTATCCGAAATGAAAAAGGGAACTAGAGTTCAGACCTTTCAGATTTATTACAAATGTGGTTTAAAAACTGTATTTAAAAATAGTTTACTCACTGAGCATGAATGTTTACAGAAAGAAGCTGACTTACCTACCTAATAAGGAGCATACAGAGTCCACGCTAATGATAAATCTCTATCTAACGGCAGTCTTCATGATTCTAAAGGTAAAACTGGACTTGTCACAATATAACAAATAACAAAAGCTCCATTTCATTTTTCTTACACGGAGAAGGTGTAGATTGTCCTCCATGTTACACGTAAATTCATGATTAATTAGCTATAAGCCCACGAAAAAAGCAATATCATGGACTAGAAGATACAATAATGCAATACCCTTGACAAAAGATAGCTTACCGCCCACTAAAGTGAAATTTGCTTCGTAACCCTCTCAAACATTTGGCGTAATTTTTCGACCCCGGCTTATAAGGTTTACTTTGCGTGGGCATCGTATAGGCAGTTAACGGATTAAGAAGATAGTACCGAGTCATGTGTGATAACATCGTGATGCGAATATTAAGACAGGAAGTCATGGGTCTAATATTTGTTGGGTTGTATCACTTTCTAAAGTGGAGTATTATATTTAGAACCATTAATGTGGCGAACAAAGCGTAAAAAGAAAATTAAAATGGACTATATCTTACCTGTTATTAATGTCTTTTTTTTTACTGGGCAAAAATGTTTTGCTATTACTTACTCGAAATATTCCTATGCATAAATGAGCAGCAACTAATAAAGGTTATATTTGTTGGTCATAATACAATTTTCGAATTCCGCTAAAATCTAAATCGCATATCTATGGCATCGGATTTAAAATAAAGTTAGATGCTTGAAGAAATATCTCATGGTTGGTTCACGGTACATCTCCATTTTACCAACTTTCAAGATAAGTCTGTTATTCCAGTATAATCATTGAATCAACTGACAGTATTGAATACAGCTACGAATAAATTATGTAAAATGCTAATTAACTTACGAACAAAGGACTCATAGAGCATCTGTATTTATGATTTACACGGGTTGCTGAGAAATTTAAATAAAACCAAGGATTGAGATAGTCCTGCACTGTATTCGTAATTTAAAGCTAGACAACTTTACATGACTACGATATATCTAGTTCTGGTCTTAATCGCCGGATGAATTATTTAGCAGTATAATCAGTATCAGTATCATAAGTATTTATCTACCCATGATTCGCTGTAGTTTATTTTATTTAAAAGGGATAGTCTACGTAGCTATTAATATCTACTAATAATATTAATTTCGGGTTTTTCTTTTTCAGAATTCAATCAAACATTATTATTCATTCAAATGAGTCTTTAAAGCTCCTCAAATTTATAAACTACACAATCTCTTAATAGTTTTAATTTATTAAGATATTTATAATCTTGTCAGGTACCAGACGTTCTATGCTAACTTAGTAAATTGTCAAATTAATAATTACTAAATCTAATAGAAACCTCGATTATTTAATTTCAAACAACTTTAATTGACCGACCTTACCGTATTAAAATAATCGGATTTTACGCAGATATTTTTTGTGAAATATCGCCTGTGTCTCCAATTTGAACTATGTAGAAAATAATGATTATCCTGTAGAGCATCTCTAAACAGAATAAAAATCTGACACTAATTGACGATGGGACAAAATTAGGTAGCAAGTATGTATAGACACAACTGACACCCTGTCTGCGCTAAGTGCACTAGGTATTGCAACATTTAAAAGCCATCCTCAGTAGACGGGGTGATGCAAGCTCTTCGTGCATTTATGCACTTCGTACTGCTTTTTGCGTCAGACACCGTGGCGTAAAGCTCAATTTGCATAATTTATATTCATAACATTATTGAAGCAAAATATGTTCAACTACATGAGTATTCACTCAAGTCGAAGGCTCTCCTAAACTATGTACATACCTATACATTAGAAGAGAATTGGTAAACTGAATTTAACTTAGGATTTTTTATAGCAATAAGATGTCATAAACAACTCGGAACCCTACGGACCACAGAAATACCTATTTGTGGGAATCAAACCCGATCTGATTCTATGTTTAACACACCGCAAAATCTAGTTCATAATTTAGCTAACTCATTATACCTAGACTAAATTACACTAATAGTAATTCAGCTGTATATCATAACTAGCTGCGCCCCGTGGTGTTACCCGCTACATTTTTTCGGGATAATAAGTAGCCTGTGTGCTAATCCAGGGTGTCAGCTACCTCCATACCAAATTTTAGCAAAATCGGTCCAGCTGTTTCAGCATGAAGAGGTAACAAACATACAAACACTCACAAACTTTCGCCTTTATACTAAACTACTTAGATCTATATTTTCGTTCCTGATATCCGTATCAGGAACGAAAGTACGGATCTAAGTAGTATACCTGTATAATAGAATTTCTCAATCGTCAATTTTTCTCGTATTTAATAAGGAAACATAATTTACCAATGTCTAAATGAAACTGCGAAGCCACATGAAGCAGTTGCTACTACGCCAATCAAATCGTTGCACGTTAATTGCATTCTTAATTAAAATGTCAATTTATATTTCCATTATAAATGTGTGTTAATAGTTAAAGTTTTATTAATAAATAAGACCGACGGTACCTTACCTCGGTACAGCAAAAACAGGAGAAATCTGCATAGCGGTTATTCTGACTTTCCGCCGCAGGCTGAGTTGTAGAAACATATTTAATTCTGTTCATTCTCCCTTTAGGTAACATGCCTCGTTAATATTATGGTAATATAATTATACTCTAACTGAACCCAAAAACAAGTTCAAGAGCACAACTCCATCGTATATTTAGCGTTAGGATTGATGTTTAAAGTTTTTAACTCTTTTACCCTAATTACAGTTTCAGTTAAGTATGCTATCGTAAAGGACGACTTGTATGGAGAGGTGCGTGATTTGATCCTTAGCCGACATGGGTTGCTTAAATTATTAAATAACAAATAGAAAGTAGGTAGCAAAGTGCCTAATCTATTCGACGTTGCCTAGATTTGCATAAATTAAAGATAGGTACAAACAGGTAATTTGTATTTTAAACAGAACTTGATTGTTGCCTGACTAGCATAGTCTTTGTCTAGCGATATGCGTGGCCTAAAAAATAGCCTTTATAGCACTTAGCACGCTAAGCAAGTCAGTGACCGCTTATGCTGACGCTGCAGTTTCGGCAGAGGAACACGCAAACATATTAATTGTTATTTGTTTCTACTCGACTATAAAACAATCAGCATTTTATACAAAACTAGGTTTATGTAAGTATTTATAAAACATTTACTTAATAATTTATAACCTGCTATCTGAAGTACACTAGGCGTTGAGTCAACAGGTAAAAGAATGTTAATATTTTAAGTTTGTAATTGAATGCTGTCTACACATTTATCAAACGGGCAACGCACGCGTATCTGCAACTCACGTTTTTACATTTTTGAGCTGTAGGTAAATACCTATAGGTATAGTCGTTTAAAATCGTGGCTCATGACGAAAATTTACTGAATATAAGAAGACTTTATACACTATAGATTACAAGCATTTCATACTGTCACAGATTTGCATTTCGCACAAATGTAGGCACTAGAATTAAAACTCTAAGTCGAAGTTCGCATAATAAGTGTTCCGCTTCGTAACAACAAGATCGCCTTTCAAAGGAGTGCTTTAAAATAGAACGTTAAGATATTGATTACGTGCGATGCAATTTATTAAAAATCAATTTAAAGTCTGCCTCTCGGAGTAATAATAGCTAGCATGACAGAAAAATACAATTTAGGCCTGTGTTTAATAAAAAGTACACAAATATTGATCTTCATTATTTTATTATTTCTTTCAATGATTTGTTTGTCATCAATCTACTGGCCTACATAATGCAATTTTCAATTGATTTCGTTAAATACTCTATGTTGAACGCGTAAGTTATTACCCGACTGCCAAGGAAGGATTACGTTTTTGACGCGTGTCTTGTATGTTTCATTGTATTTTGGTAAATGTTTTAATTATTAGATACCTCGTATCTTTCAAACGGCTGGGTGACAGACTTTATTACGAGCTGAAAGCCTTTTTTATTGCTGGGGAAATCCTTAAGGACTTTTTCTGTCTTGGGTCGGGCGGAGGTGTATGTTGGACTCTTACCGGCAAAAACCCCAGGGTGTCCTTCTAACTACCTTAGGTTATTGGTTTACCTTACACTACCTATAAAACTTTATAAACAACATTAAATTGAGCCATATTATTATCATCATAAAGATAGAAAAAAAAATCCTTATCATCTTATTGTTTGTATTGAATAGCGATCCATCAACATTATTATTTTTATGGATACGTTAGGGGATT
Source organism: Abrostola tripartita (assembly GCA_905340225.1). NCBI lineage: Eukaryota > Metazoa > Arthropoda > Insecta > Lepidoptera > Noctuidae > Abrostola > Abrostola tripartita. The sequence goes on from HG996494.1 coordinate 9,288,045, forward strand.
GTAATGTAACCGCGAATTTACAAAGAAAGTACTTACTTATAGAATAATAATTAATCGTAAGTGTACTCTAAACATGGTATTATCCAGCTGCTCTAGTAGGAAATATTACTCGGAGGAAATTGACACTTAAGTTAAATACTACCGCGTACACTTGGAATTGATAACGGGATCAAGTTCGATCGATCTACGGTGCACTAATTTGGGTAAATTTGCTAAGAATATATTATTCTAATCAATGTGGTCGTACTGTCATAGTGGTGCACCTGATTCGTGATCTTATTGATGCGGGTTATAGGCCAGGCGAGTACCAACGTAAATTGTTCAATACCATTTATGTATCGCCTTAGCTATTTCTAAGCCTTTTTTGGCTAATAAATGAGACGATGTGTCAAAACAGGGAAATTCCAAAAAAAAAACATTCAATGAAACCGTAAAATACATTATTTTTCGTATATATTGTGTGCCTAATATTGTGTACATCGAGTCATAAGATCGTCACAATATGATTAGTAAGTAGGTGGTTCTCCCAATATTACTCCCGTTGAAACAATCTCTTGGCGTTTTTCTACACCCACGAAAACTAATAGGGCGATCTATTTATAACTGAAAGAAGCTTTACTGCAAGCACTGTACTGCATTTGTATTCAAGAAAATAGAGTGTAAGTATATAATTATCGTAAGCATTCGTTTTCTATTTATATGTTTGAACTAGGATCTCGTTAGCATGTGGTTTTTCTTCTTACTAATTATGGCACAAGCAACTCGAGGGAACCTATCTTCATCTATTTTCGTTTCCTTTGCATTGACTCGTGGCTTATCTATCTACCAAATCATTTTATATGTAATCCATTCATCTCTTCCTGTGCCTTTTAATACTTCCAAGAACAATAAAATATAATTTTATTTTTAAATGTTTCTACTACGTACTTTGTTTTGCTTTTAAGTTTCACGGTTAAGCTTATATAAAATAGGTGTAAAGATTTACCAAAGCTCGTATTTGGATGTTATTTATCAGAAAAAAACAATTTTACGACATCAAAAGGGTAAGATCGAAGACCATTAGCGAAACAGCCATAAACTTCTGAGCTTGTCATTTACACCATTCTATCAACTTTATGAGAGAATAATGTCCTAGTTTTGAACGTTTAGTTTTTTTGAAGTATAAAAAATCCACCTTTTTAACAACAATAATAAGATTTAAAATAAAGACCCTTAATATTTAATATATATAGTAGTTTATAGATTGCGCGACCAGAAGATTTGTAGCTTATATTTAAGTTTGCAAAGAACGAAATTTCTAAAACGAAACTCCTTAGATAACTTAAATGTATGAATGGAAGAAGTTTTCGTTGAAGTTTTATTTGGTACACGGGCTGGAAGGTTAAGTTCTTTTAAGGGAACTAGGTAACATGATACATAAAGAGTACCGAGAATTTGAACCGAACTTGTTGGCTTTTTCCTTTTGATATGGTACGCGTAAACCATGTTATTACGTCGTATAAGTTCCAAAGATAAAGGCAAGATTACAAAGAAATAAGAAGCTGAGAATCTTATTAAACATCAAACTACATAATATGTATTTACTAAAACAACCTTAATTTCTGTAGTAATTGATAAGTTGTTGTCTCATCGACAAGTTCTATTTATCTTTAATTACTAGAACATATTGTATCTTTTGGTGTATTTTATATAAACAATAGCAACAGTCTCAGGGCAACGATGAATTAATTTATGTTAGTACAAAACGCCTTTCGATACTTACTAAATATATTTTCCAGCCTTTGATAAGTCTAGTAGATATTTGCCTGCAGAAATTTATTATGACTGTGTGGGTACCCACAATAAGCAGACTACCAAAAAAAAAATTACTGAAGACTTTGATCACATCATAATTATGATTTCAGCTCACAGACCAGCCTACCCAGTTTTATTTTGTGGCCAGAAATATCCTATCGAAATGTTTATCAAAATATTTTTTGCAAGATTTTTTATGATACAATTTATTGAAATTCATCATACTTTTATCAAGGACACAGCCGTTGCATCAAGTTGATTAAATTCTCATAAATGACATGAAAAATTGCCTTTGTTAATGACTTTGTCTATTAATAAAACTTTCATAATTTCACTCGGAACTTCGTCAGAAGATTTTTCAATGAATATTTTGTTATAGCCTTATAGGATATAAATCCAACTTCTATTAATTATAAATCTCCTTATATTTATAATAGTAATGAACTTTATGTTTGCAAACCAATTATATTTCCTGTTTAAGTAACTAATTAATTAAATTTTGTTGGAGAATATATATACTTTGATATTTTGTGTTAAGTCGATTACCGATTAGATAAGAAACTTATCTAGCACAATTTGCAATGTCTGTTTGTAATAATAATAAGTTGGGTTACTACGGTTTCCGTTATTTCAAGCCCACCCTGTTGTGGGACAATTTTTTTGTGATCTCAACAGATCTAACAACAACCCTTCTAAATGAAACAGTGAAGTTAGTCCAATAGCGATTTAATTCTACTTCGCCTCGTACACAGTAGGGCGAGGTCACTGCCTCCTTTGACAAGGAAATAGCTTCTGATTACATTGATTGCCAGTTACGTGAATGTGCTACCCGTGGAAATTTATTCACCACACTCTCAAAGAGAAATACTGTTGGGATGCATTGGAAGCTTCTAGAGTAATTTATTCAAGAAAGTCAGTAGTAATAAAGAAATGCTAATTAATACATTAGTGAAGTTTGGTTGCGTTTGGTTAGATACTACGTTCAAAAATATTTTATTCAAATTTATAAAATATTTTACGCATAATTTTGATACAATTAAAAGGAAAGTAAAACAATAACCAATGTTAGATACCAGTTTAATTTGTTTTTATTAGCAGCGGTTTTACATTACAACCCACATTCATCATTAACCATAATATTAGTAATTATAATAAATAACTTGCCTACTTGGATATAGCACTTGCGCTAAATACGAAAATATATTACTAACTACTTGATACAAGGCGTAAAACAATTGTATGAACACATCAAGCTGAAACGACAGTAGTGGGACTTTGAAAATGAAATCGATTGAACGGCAGATCTAGTGAGTAATCTGCTTGTACGTCGCCTGGCCTCGTGGTCAGGTCTACTAGCGGTGTCGGTGCATCAATAGCAGTGAATATAGTACCGGGCACATCGGATGGACCAGCGTAAATCGGATAAACCCTCGGTTCCGATTCTCTTTTGACGGCTTTTGGCAATTCTGGCTTCCACGTGGCTATTTCTGGAGCTTTTGCACTGCGATCTTTATTGTCTTGAGCTATTTGTATCCTATCGTGTTTCACGGCTTCCGTGTCGGCCCAGGGGTTGTGTACTGATAGTGCTGGTGGCGGAGTGCCGGGCATAACCCCGGGCGGTGGCCAATCGTCCCGGCTCCGCTTCTCGTAATAGTCGTATGGGTATGAATGGTAGAACCCGTAGTTTACCGGACTTGAAGCGATCTGGAACAGAACATCTGTTAACGGGTTATCTCGGTGATTTTAGTAACAGTGCTCTAAAGCCTAAACTTGTGTTTTAATTAAATTATTAATTTATATACTAATATTACAATTGTTAAGTATTAATTGGTCTAATTCTGATTAAGAGCAACAAACTTATCATTGTGTGTAACCAATACTCGATAAAGAACACTGAATTTAAAATATACATTTCAAGGCTATGGCAGCAAAACTAGTGACGTCGACATCGGTATCATCACCGAAAAGTTTGTCGCATTTAAGGTAAGAGGAGAAAGTTATATTGATTATAGAAATTCATACCTTCCCCCTGTCATGATACCCTTCATTACTAATGTCTACCTAAAAGAGAATATTATTATGTAAATTCATGTTAGTTAATAATGTATTTATTAACTACTTATTGTGCGGAACATGCTGGCTCTGCGTCTTGTTTAGTTATTATACTTGTTATGGTGTTATTAGGGATTAAGGGATTGTTAATATCTCGTCCAAAATATTCTCTGTGTAGATTTAATAAAGAAATTGTCCCACGGAGCTGTTTACACATCTTCTTTGATATGAAATTTGGTTACAGAATCTATGTTGTATATCTAAATAAGATAGTGGATTCCTAGTCAAACATTTTTCATTCTTCTTAATACATTGTTAGGTGATAAGCCAATATAATTTCATAAGAAAATATTTACATAAACCGACAACCATCTAGATAACATATTTTAGTTTTCGTCTTTTCGCCAATGCTCTGAAACTGGTATGAACTAGTAAGGAGGTTCAAGTACAAAATATTTAGTAGAGAACTAATAAATAATTATTAATAAACTTATATTATGGTTTGTAAATAGATAATAATGCTTACTTTTTTAAGTCCTTGAATTGAAGCGAGTATAAGGGCCATCTTTGCTAGCAGGAGGGCCTTGCCTCCTAACACAGCCAGAAACTGGAAGCCCATTGGCACGAGGACCATACCAATGGAGACGATTCCAAACATCATCATAGTCATCATTTGGTGGCGCCGACGACCTCGGTATTCAACTGTAATTTTATTTTTATATAAAAGAAAATTCCAATGTATGGGTAGCTTTAGCTGACCCTATTCGTTTGGCATGCAAGTTATTGAAAACAGAATGGTGATGTAATCAGTAATGTATTTCTCTAAATATTTTTTACAATCTCCTATTTAAACCCTCAATGAACAATAGGTACCCTAAACTTGATCTAGCAAAGGTTTGTGGGTAAAAGCTCATTAAGTTCCTCATTATTTTGTTCAAATATAACATCGGTAATGACTGGGAAAGCGTGCGGTTACAGGTTTAAAATTTCGTGGAAATTGTAGATCCTCTCTAATAACGTAGGTGTCGTCAGAAGGTGAGAGTAAATGAAGAATATCTTGTGCACTAATAAACATCTGATAGATTATAGAAATTAATTTGCGTATGCTTGCAAACATTAACAATAAGTTGATAATCTCATCCAGCTCATTGTTGTGGTTTAAGATGAGCTAAAAATATATTTGTAAGACATACCATTGTTATGCGAGAAATATTGCAAGATATTTTATATAGTTTATGAGAATTTATATAAAGAGTTTAGAATTAAATTAAGAAATATGTTGTAGTAACAGTTAGGTATTTAATTATACAGTAATTACTTGATTACATAACTCCAAAGGTAGCGACTACTGAAATTAAACAGGAGATAGCGTGTTTAATCTTTCATACGTCTACATAATTAACTAAGAAATTAAGACATACATTTTAATGAAAGTCAAAGATCACCTTTTTCGATAGCTTTTACATCGTCAAAGTCAAACTTGATAACGTGAGTTCTGAGAACTTTGGCCATTCTTTGAAGGGCAAGCGTCCGCCATTCTCCTTCATCCAATTCCTTTTCTGACCACGAACTGAGAAAAAGAAGTAATTGATTAAAATAGTACTTTCTTACGTAACCAATCAGTTTGTTTGATGAACACGGAGTGTTGTACTAAAAGTTGGTGAAAAAATTGTAATATTTATAATTTTTTGTAGATTGGTAGTTACTCTCTCATTCACCCAGTGCTTTTTTGTATCTACAAAACCTACGGAGTATATTAAACTAGCTGCGCCTCTCAGTGTTACCTGTTACATTTTTTCGAGATAAAAGCCTATGTGCCAAATTTTATCAAAATTAGTCCAGCCGTTTGAGTGTGAAAAGGTAACAAACAAACAAACACACACACAAACTTTCGTCTTTATAATATTAGTGTGATGATCACATCATCATCATCATCAGCCGGAAGACGTCCACTGTTGAACTAAGGCCTGCCCCTTTTAGAAGGGGGTTCGCCATAATCCTTACCCTTGGCAAGTGGCTTCGGGATCGCAGTGTTGGTGGTCAAGATACAGAAGACGCTGCTGCCCATTTTCTGGATTTTCCCTTAGTCGCCTCTAACGACACCCACGGGAGGAAAGGGGGTGGTAAATTCTAGGCCGGATACCACACGGCACGATGATAATTTAATATATCTACATCTGTTCATTAAATTATCATTACATACCTATAATTGATTAATAATCACAAAGGGAGTTACACGCTTCTAGCAATTATTTTAAAAAGGTACATATACTAATGGAAGGTCTATGAAAGCTCTACTTGAAATCGAATTTAGTTTTTTTTTACCGAATCAAGTACCTAGCCTATTTTGCCAAGACAACATGCGAAGGAACATTCATGGTTAATTAGTTACATACTTTCGTTCTGGAATTCTTCAGACACGGAGAAAGTAGATTGTAGAAAAGGCCAATTTAATACAGCGGTACGTAATTTAGATCATAGTTAGGTCGCATAGGTACAGCAAATTTACATGCCGCACAGATAAGCAAAGAGTCAGTAAATAGTTCATTAGCGACAACGATAAAAATAGTGGTAACAAATTGAACTTGGTAACAGAAAATATTTTAACGAGTATGTTATCTGTGTAATATTATACGAGAAAAATATTATGCACATGTTCTGTTGTAATAGAAACAAAATTATTTTTGCTCATAATGAACGAGAAATATCAATCGCAGAACTTATAACTGTATCTAAGTTTATTCTAGTTTTCACTTGGTAACTAAAGTTAAATATACGTATGTATAAAACTTTAGTTACAGGTACTAAATTATACACGAGTGCTGAAGTTTAGCGCTAATGTCCGAACACGCCTTCCAAAATAAGTTTAAGTTGTCGTATGTTTTAAGATTGGTATTTTTGTCTTAGGTAGATTGTCCGTAATATAGTATTAAAAATTTGATTACAGAGTGGTTTCAAATTACAATCTTCCGGAAATAGCGGACTGCAGTTGACCATCTCTACCCTAGACGGAGGAACGCCAATACGGATGAGTTGATAGTGGCACAATTTTTCGCTCACATCGTGCATCGCTCCGACATCCTACCTACGTTCATCTTGTACGCCCCAGTAAAATCTACCTCTGTTAGAATTTTCCGGGAAAACGAAAAGTGCTGTATTCTCGGATTTAATGTACCGTAACCTTATTGAAGAAAGATGAAAATAGAAAACCACTACTAGGAATACTTAACGTTAAATATGAATTATAAAGCTTTTAATAAACGTAGTTATTACCTTGCATATTTTTTTATTTTGTTATTATTATTATTACAAGCCTGTTATGTCCCACTCCAGGCAAAGGCCTCCCGACTTTGAGGTTATATCTATGAATAAAAAATTCATAATAAACTATAATACGCATAAAAGTTTGATGAAAGCTTATTTGCCCGGCTTTTATGACATTTATATTATGAAGTTTTGAAGAACGAACAAAAGTGTGTGGGTCCACTTTCCCACGAGAGTTTTCTTTGATGAATTTCAAAGGCTTAAGTTAATATAACTTTAGGTAAATATAAGTACCTACTAATGTAAATATCTACCTAAAATTAGTTCAAAAGAACGTGTTTAAATAAAAATGATGAATAGAACCAATGGTTTGTTGGTTCTAAACTGTCAATAAAGTACCTACAGGCGAATAAAATAAACGTGGCGTTTTTGTTTCATATGTGTGTCTTTCATAAACCAGACTTAACTACCTTACTATAATTATACATAATCCGTTTGTCGCTTTTTAAATTTATTTCTGTGTATTTTAAATTGTTTTATGCTTGTAATATGTTTAGTCCATTCCGTATTTGTTTCATTGAAGTATTTCAAAGCCTTTAATTATTTTTAAAGTAGAGACTTATTTTAGAAATACCTCTTCTAAACTATACGGTAAAGATATAACTTATGATTACCATAAAATCTATCGATTCATAATGACAAAATGACACATACATACGTACACTATTGTCGGTTCAATTAAATTGTCGAATACATTCTCAAAAAATCATGATAGGTACTATAAGTTAAGTTACAGACCACTTGCTATATTTTAAAGATAGTTTGTCTTAGAATAAACATAGGTTTCAGGATCCAGCGATAAAGTGCGAAGTAGTGCGAAAAATCTGTAAAATGTTCCTACATACCTATAAAACTATACTTATGCATGTCTGTCGCTTTAGACATTATTTCGCCACCGCACTGAAATAGGAGGAGGTTGCGCAATTTTATACGACACTCTCTTTGAAGGCGACGTTGACGAATTGTTTCGCGGTCATTACCCTGACTTGTGTGTTTTATGTCAACTGACAGCCATCTACTTATTCGACGTGACATTATATAAGTGTCACAACTTCAATCCTCAACGGGTTTGGTAGACGTATGCTGTCGAAGTGTCGAATCTACTCTGAATAATGCGAATGGATATTGGGTGGTAACATGATAGTAGAATGTCGTCTCTCGTATGCGACTAAAAACTATTTCAGCCGTATGGTAATTTTGCCTCAAATACCGAATTGTGAATTTTTTGAACCTCATTACAGGGAATAAAACGTAACATCACGCCTGTATTACCCGAGGGGTACGCAAAGGTGCACATATTTATAGTGCACCCACATTTCGCCTGTTCTATTGCAGGTCCCAAACTAATAGGGGGCGAGCCTATTACAATTAACCGGGCTCAAATCAACACTCCGTGCTGCTATTGAGAATTACCTAATGAAAAAGTCCCGTATCACTTTGCCCGATCCAGAATCCGAACCCAGGACCTCATGCTCAGTAGTCGCGACAGACAGTAGGTATACAATAAATCAAACCTCAGACTTGTGACAATTTCCCTGGCTTGGAAATTAATCCTAAGGTTTGTTTACGACAGCAAAACCAATCACAGATGAGTTCTTGATGAGTACATCTAAATTCTCTGATCTATATTTGTAGCCTCAGGTTGTACCTATTCAAACGTTTTTAGTGATAAAGGTAAACCTATAAAATAAAGTGAAACATTAACACTGCAGTACAAAAACCTCATCCCAGGGAAGAAATGAGCATTAATCAGCCAGTACTAAAATACTTTCCTTCTCTGTTCAGAGTTACAGATCTAGATTTCGATGGCCAGAAATGAACATGGTCAGTTTGTTCGAAACTCCGTGTTTCACTTCACTTCATAATTACCAGCTAAACGGATTCCCTTAAAATTTAATAAACGCGTATGATGAAAGTGTAACACATTTTCAAGCGGGTGAAACCGCGGCCGCGTCCTGTCATTTATTTTTTAATAACAAAGCTACAAGCGCCTTAGTACAAGGACGAGTAAGCAAACGGCCATTAATGATGCTTAAGCTCGGATACGTATCGATTCTAGTAGAATAAAAAGATTTATTACGCAACCAGCCCCCTTACCATGAACTCTTAAAGCAGGACAGTTTACCATGTGGAAGCGAGACGCCGCTACGTGCTGTGTAATGCAGCGTCTCGCTTCCACATAGTAAACTGTCCTGCTTCAAGAGTTCATGGTAAGGGGGCAGATCTGTATCCGATGGATAGGGATGGCCTTGATCTTCACCATTATAAAATACTTTAAACGCAACAATTCAAATTCAAAATAAGTCATTATCCAGTTGCATTAAGTCAGGTCAAGCTAACACTATTTTAAGGTGACCAAAGTTTTACTTCTAACATCATAGTACCTATCTTAAAAACAAAAACGTATCACTTGTAAGAATTTTTGTTGTACACCTTTATATCGAAGCTACAATATAATACAAAACTTCAACTATTTTTAAAATAATATACCTAAAGCTCTTTCTTCAAAACCACTATGATTCTGAGGCCAAAATGTAAGTTAAATTGGTTACTATTATTTAATTAATACAGAATTATTAATTACATAACAGTCGAGTTCAGAGAGTAATTTGTGGACTGCGGCTGGTTAATTGCTTGCTACTCGTACTTTAAGGATTACAAGAATCAAAATAATTATTTTAAAATTTGTAAATCTGACACAATTTTATGTTATGATGTGTTGGATTGGAATTATTGGGTATTGTTATTTGTTTTTATCTTTATCAATCACTTTTTGAGAGTTTGAGATTAATGTATGTCTACTAGTAGTCAACCTACTTATCCATAAAATATTTAATTCCAGTCTAGAGTACATATATGTTTAAGAGATCATACTAAACAACAGACGCAACCGATAAACAGTGAAAGCCTGAACGGTAAAACGTAAAAAAAAACTTTAGGTCATTATGGAGAAAATCAGCGGAAAATATACCTGGTTTCATTTTCAGGCATCACATTGCCTGCTCTATCGACAAGTTCGAATCGCACCAAGTTGATACCATCGGCGACGGGCACCACGTCTGGGGTCAATGATCGATCGAGAGCCCTCAGAGTTTTCCTCTTCATACACCTCAAGAACTTCGGGAAGTATTCCTTGTGATCTATGACGTCTTTCACGTCAACCAGCTGTGAAGAGAAGAGCACTTAAAGAAAGGTTTGTTTAGAGGTTTGGATTGATATTAACGATGTCTATTAACTACCATTTTTGACGTACCTAAACACTAATATTTCATTTTATTTTTTATTTAAAACACCTAGTTGCTTAACTTCCTTTTTATACTTTATCAATAATAATTGGTAAATAATTGAAATTCGTTTACAAAAGGTTTGTTCACTGTGTGAATGCAAAGGGAATACCAGATGAAAATAAAACTGTGCAAGTGTGCATCGGTTGAAAGTACTTACAAACTGTGGTGTTGAACAAAGTCTAAGGCTTCCGAAGCTAATTGGTTTCGTATTTTTAGAAACATTGTCCTGTGCTTCGCCACGTTGCACTTTATATTTCATTTTCTAATAATAACTCTGTTACCATAAAGGCAATAAATATACTAGTTCTAAAGAAATAAGTTTTACTCCGTTTAGTGTTTGTGTTGCTGATAGTGAATGGATGGCGAAAGCAGGAGAGCGGGCCTTGTAGCGTAGGTTTCCTGGGGGAGGTCTAGGCTCAGCAGTAGATGATGATGTGAAGTGTTTGTGAAACTACGTGGTATCGGTAGCAAATGAAGATTATTTATTCATAATGTAAATAATAAACACATCATTACTTCAAAATGAGAAAATGTAATCTTGCAGAGAATTCTCCCTGCAGGGCATTTAAGTAGATCGCACAAGAGACTCCGTATGAAATTGACTTTCTAAGGTTAAGCGTATTACTTACATAGGAAATTGTTTCTAGCAGTTAACTGTAAAGAGCAATGAGAATACAACGAAGCCCCGGGCTAGTTAACTTAATATTGTGGCAACTGTCTTAACCAAACTAACTCGTAACAGAAACTGTTTTGATGTGTTCGTCGTTTCAAGTAAATGTGTTTGATGTTTTAATCCTTAATATTTTTTTATTCTACGATAATTGATATTAAGAAAAATGTTATGGCGTGAGGTTTTTAATGATTCAATATTTCAGTGTCTTCAATTTCATATTTCATGTTTTTTTTCGAAGAATCTCCATATTCATTGGGCGAACTGCGCAGTTACCGAGAGCCGTCATTTGATACCAACTTTAGTTGCCTATTCATTTATGACCAAATAACCGTTGCGTTTGTTTGTTAGCAAAGCCGATTAAGGAGATTTCGAGCGGCTACTGAAGGCTTATACGAAGTATCGTGAACAGACTGGACATTGTTGAATGTCTACAAATAACTGACGGGTTCTTAAGCAGGTTTCATACTTTATGTAGGTACTTTATACTTTCGAGGGGGTTACAAAGACGGGGTTGCATGTCATTTTCCGCTTTAAGTGAGATGGCGCAATACACTGCATGTAGCAGCGTCTCGGTTTCACAGCGGAAAATGACTTGCATTGCTAGCTCATAGTAAGGCACCAGACCCTTTACCATGAACTCTTAACTACACAGAACACAGAACTCTTAACTTACAGTTTACGTAGTGGAAGCGAGACGCCGCATTAAACGACATGTAGCGGCGTCTCGCTTGCATATCGTAAACTGTCCCGCTTTAAGAGTTCATGGCAAGGGGGCAGGTATTGTATCTTAGCCAATTTTAAGTCATCAAAGTCAAATTTTTCAAGTCATTTAAAAAAGTCATGAAAGGTCACCAACTAACGAGACTACAGAATTAACTAGACAAGTCTAAAGAAGTTTCTTTAGAGGATCCAAAGCTGAAAAATAGATTTAAGAAATAACCTAATCCTAACTTTAAAGCCAGAAGATTTTCTTGAAATGAAAAGAGGTAATAAGCACTTCAACGCGTAAAAAATTCAAAAACTACGTCTCACAAACCGTATTTTGACCGATAAATCGAAATTGGGCTTAAGATGGTATCGATATTGTATTTGAAAGGCCAAAGAAGTTTCACTATTAATTTATGACCTGTGTCCTTGCACCAATTTATCTAAAATACATATGGGTGGCGACTTGTGGGCGTATAGACAGACTCTTGTTGAAGGAGACCTTAACACATTTTTGAAATATTAGGCGTTTATAATATTTATTTGTGTTTTTTAATAGTTTAAAACATAGAACATGCATGTTTCTCTACCATATTCATTTTACCATTGCCATTTTTTTATGACTGACTCCTTGTATATAAGCAGTCGTTTAAGAGACACCCTCATATTTAGCTAAACATACTTTTTACGAAGAAAGGCTAACTCTATGATAATATTTCTTCTAACTGATATTAAAAATGCGAAATAAGATTACAGATGGTAATAAATTCAACCCGAGTGAGGTTTTCTGTCCTTGACATGTGTTAGTAGAAATGAGATTCACGATACGATTCACGTGCAATTCATACTCGTGTTAGCCTTGCTTCACTAATATTATGTATAATTAATGTAAAAGACATACCTTCTTAGAGCAATCTCGCCAAATAATCCGCAAAACATCGGCCCCTTCTAACCACAGATCTGCCATGAGCTGACTAACATATGAATCTGGATCCGAGGATTTTTGATCACCATGGCAACCGGTGATAACAGATAAACTTAAAATAGATATTACAGTGAACTGAAAAGAGCGCATTGTCACGTAGTTCATATCTTCGTATTTGCCATTTCTTGGGAGACTTTCAAAGAGCTTGCTGAAAAGAAAAATAAATGAAAGAGTCACTTAAGTAGTAAAATTGGTAATATTGGCAATTGACTTATAAATATCTAACTGAATGAATAAGGTGATTAGGTAAAGTGTTCATGGCTGAAAGCATTGGCTCATCAATAATTTAGTGATTAAGATTTTTGTCGACAAGAGGTACACAGGATTAAACAAAATAAGTCAGCAAATAAGTGTTTAATTAACGTAGAGAATTTTAGTGGAACAGTTAAAATATAATAATTTTATCCATTACTGGAAATAAGCAATAAAGCAACTTATCGTTAAGTCGTTATATTCCTATAAATACATTTATAAGGGTTGTGCTCGCAGACGACTTCCAATTATTTTATTGCCTGACGTATGAGAAAGTTTTAATAAACAATTACAAGTTATAAAAGGGATTCGCGAACAAGCGTGGGTAAAAAGATTCAAGTGACGATCACTTCGGGACGTGACAATAGGTATTCCAAAATTGTGACACACTTTTTTTTCTTGGTCTTATTGTAAAACTATGGGTATGACTATGTTTCTTGTCATTCTTATTTTATTTTTAGATCAAAGGCTAAACACAGAATTCTTAATCATAATTTTAAACATGGCCTCGTTTAGACGTCTTCCCTCTTATTCATACGAGGATAATACATGCATTAGCCTAAACCCGTATTAAGCCTATAGACATATCTCTGTCCTTTGACATGCGAACGACAGTTACTTGTATAATTTAGTCCATGGTTTAAAATTATCATTTTTTATGAATAAGGGGGCATTGACTATGCTACTTTTACTTTTTGAACAGCAGTTAAGTCGAACTTTACTTGTCATTTTATTCATACCACGTTGATTCTCTATGAATATTTGATATTGAATTTCGATCTTCGTGTTATATTTGGCAAACACTCTCAGATCCATTTCTCAGTTAAAGTGACGTTTTATGCAAAAAGTCTCCAGACGTCTCTAGCGACTATTGAATGATTTATAGCTTATGTACATTCAAGTATGTATTTTTAAATACTATGCTTAAAATACATTTAGTTAAATAACTTGAGATTTAATACAGCAGTTGATAATATAAATTAACCAACCAATACCAACACTTACGACATTCGACTTTAGAAATCCGACCGTAATTCCCAAAGTTATATTTAAGTACAAATTTTAGCTTTCTGCAGTTATTTTTACCAACTTGGCCTATTCCAAATCTAACGTTTAACTACTAGGTACTCTTACCGTGCGCCAAATATACTTAAAAAGGGATACAGGCTTTTCACTTCATATAGGTATTATGTATATAGCTTACCTTATGGATCGACCTATACGACAAGAACTGATGCACTTTATTTGAAAAGTACTGTTCACAATCACGCTTGCAACCGTGTGTAGTCAAGGTCAAACAATAAATGAAGTAGTCCGATTGACCCCCATACCTTATATCGGCATTACCAAGTGGAAAGCGAACGATTTTCTTCGTAATCACAAACCAAATCATGTTAATGAATAACCATACGTGGGTATCACACCGTGCAAACCGTAACGGGGTCTATCAAACAAGTCGACACGTTTATTGATAGTTTCGCTTAAAGAAATTGTATTGTTCATGTATGTCTTTATTGCTATAGTTTTGTAATAAAATTCATACGAGTAAGGTACCTAGAGCTATCACTATGATTGCGGGCTATTTATTGTTTTTTCTGAAATGATGGTATGAAACATTTTGTATTATCTCGTTAAAATAAAGGTTCTAAAAGTATCCTCCATGATAATGTAGGTATGTAGGTGATAATAGTAGTTAACCATCCTTACCTTCATATAAATCTAAAATTTCAGCCCCTTGAAAATCATAAAACAATCGTTTGTGGTTTTCTGCAAGAGCAATCTCTCCGCTGGAATTACTGTAATAACCGCCCCTACTTCCATGGTACTTTATTCGCAGCCAACACTAACTCTAAATCATTGCTCGCTTGCCACAGAACCATTTAATAATAATAATAATATCTCGGGACAGCTCACACACACTCATCTGATCCCAAACTAGCAGATCCTGTATTTTGGTGACCAGACAACTGATAAACATACTTATATATTTCTAAATACATACATAATATAGATAAATTTGAACCCACTACCTCTGGTTTAGCAGTCAGGGTCACTAACCACTAGACCAACAGGCCAGTCAATAATTATTTTGTAAGAGGTAAAACTTACCTCGGTATAATCTTTAGAGTCCAGAGGCCGCAGTTGCGCCACCACAATCAGTCTTAAGCTACATCAAGTCTATCCCAGTAACAGTCTTAAGTTGGCCTTACTTTTGCCAGTTCGCAGTCATATTTTTAACTCATACGCTCTCGAGCGCTCACAATGTCACGAATCTACACTATCACATAATTAAATACTAAACTCCATGGTACGAATATAATACCTATTCCTAGAAAGTTGTATAGAAAATTATTATTGCTACTGAGAATATAGTGAAAAGGTAGTAACATACTTTTTGTTACATACGTGTGTGACGTTTCTATTTCTAGCTCTTAATCTAACATTTCTATTTGAAGAGTAACTTAATAACATTTTAGT
The DNA here is from genome assembly GCA_905340225.1 of Abrostola tripartita. Taxonomy (NCBI): domain Eukaryota; kingdom Metazoa; phylum Arthropoda; class Insecta; order Lepidoptera; family Noctuidae; genus Abrostola; species Abrostola tripartita. The sequence continues at coordinate 9,303,595 of HG996494.1, forward strand.
GTTTTACTGTATTTTCCTCGTGAAGTTTGGTATGCTACCATACTGTATGTTGACACTGCCATAGAAACGTTGCTGAAGATATATTACGCGGCGGGGTTATAAGAGAATAACGCCTAATGATAATGACGTCACTCGCAGATATATGCTTGCCATCAACCTCTGTCAAGAACAAGGAAATCTGACTGCTTTGTGTAATCTATACAAATGCAAAGAGGTGTGAGTTTGCTCACTAGATTTATACGCGGTTTTATTTTTTAATTATGAACATTAGAATTACAAAGAAGAAGAAAACTTAAATAATTATCTCACGTCAAGGCAAACCCGTTGTGCACTACTAGTATTTTAAAACTTAAATAGAATGATAAGGGGCAAAGATCAATTAACTAATGGAAATTCCGTTGTAGGGTATGCATAGGGTTGGTTTATTAATTAGTTTGTTTTACACGACCACGCGTTTACAGAAGACGACATAAGATGGCACACACGAACTTATGTCTATTTAAAGCAAGTTTAAACCTTAGCAGATAGAAAATTCATACCGTATCCTATTACATAAAATATAGATACCTACATTAAAAACCATCTTAACGTATACAGGTGTAATCATTAATTAAGTTTCAATTTAGTCAACAACCATTCTACATTTAAGCCTACATTTAATTAAAACTCGTGCGTGCTTTGTAAAAACCGAAACTACAACTACAATATCTATAGAATCAGGGACATGAAATGTTACTCAAGATTTCGTTATTTTTGCTCGGATAACGTTATTTAGTAACGTTCCAGGTAGGTACTAAATAACGTTATCCAAACAAAATTAACGATATTTTCCTCCTGTCCTCCTAACTGAATCATATGTGCGCAAATACTGGTGAAGTACTCTCTATGACACTCATAAATATTCCGACGGGACGGTAAACTGGCAAATCCCGTAAGATAGGCTGACAAATAATAAGTATTTATTACAATTATTATTAATGTTCATAGATCATACGAAGGTACTACGTTGGTAGGTACTATTTAGTGTTCGGAAAAAAATCTTTAATTTATTTACTGGATCGTAACTGCTTAATTGTAAAAAAATGTATGTAAGTACGAGTCAACATTTCGTAATGTCAGGTCATCGATATGAAGTATAACTTTGATGACGGAGCACCGTTACGATTCTACAGCCATAGTAGGTAAATAAACCTCTTTAATTCACATCAATATAATATTAGGTAATGGTAAAAGTATAATTCGTATTTCAGTGGACAAATTGAGTTAAATCACCTAAACTTTATGAACAAACGTCCTTTTTGGCTTAAAACATTGATGGTTCCACTAAGATATACAACAGCAACAAAAACTAATTTACAATTCATTCGGAAGTTTGATTTGTTGGATTCAATCATTCGAAAACGGCATCGACAATTGTGGGTATATTTTCATAGGACCTACATTAATATACCCGCATTATACAGGGTCCAATATTACAAAACAAACATACAACATTTGAATAGAAAATAAAACTATGAACAAAACCATCACTGGTTTGATCAATTAAAACAATACACCTACGCTTTTTACGCCTACCCCAAAGCAAAAAAACGTGATGTTATGTTTAACGACTAAAGAAAAACCATAATTCATTTGTTTTCGCCGCAGTCAGTTAAAATTTAAATGATTTAAAAACGAAACTTGCCAATTTACGTAGAACGAAAATTGTCAATTAAACAAATGTGATTCTACCCGAATTGTGATCATCAGCAGTTTGTATGACCTGACTGAGTGAGTCAGTGCGCAGGCGACGGTGATCGCTCACTCAGTGGTGTGGTGTAACAATAACATTTATTTACAAAAGAAATAGAAATGTGTTTCAGTGTATTGTGAGTGGTTCAAAAATAATAATAATTTAAAGTAAGTATACTGTGTTCATTAGATTTTTTATTCTTACAAAGGGATGTATGAAAGTAAAAAACGTCTTTTGACTAACTGAAAAGTAAGCTCCGGATATTTTAATTTTAAAAGTTGTAGTGACGGATTCTACCTCAGACGTACTTTAGGGAATACAGCCGTGGTGAATACAGATAAATAACTATTTCGTATTGTATTTCAATACGAAAAATATAATACTTACCTATACTGTGGAACGTAGGTAAATAGTATTATAATTTTTCACCTTCAATGAGGCATGTTCCTTTCAAAATTAGTTTGAAAAGAGTATAAAGAGAATGTAAGGTAGAATACATATACTTTTAACTTAGTTCCACTAAGATTTCCCATAAAGAATGAAGAGTCAAGAGTTTTCGTTGTTGTCTAAAGTAAACAGTCATTAAAAATATTTATACAATGCGTGGTTATACCCATCTAATGAAACCTCTCTGGCTGGTACAAATTATCTATTTTACGTTGTTATGTTGATATGTTCTTCACATCATTCATGGTGCGCAAAAGTAACGGACAATTGATTATCCTTTATTAACAAGTATTAAATGTGTAGTGGAAATGGGATATGAATTCTCTAAGGCAATATGATCAGATAACAATATACCCTATGGATGTACGTTAAACGCAAGGATAAAATAATGTCATGTCTAGCTGAAGGTCTTCTCTTCTCATCGTATGGTTGATGAACAACCTGGTGTCAGAGTTTAAACCGCCTGTTATAGGCCTTTGACATAGCTTTATACACCGTTGAAATATCTCTCAGGTGTGCCGGTTTCCTCACGATGCTTTCCTTTACCGTTTTTAGCAACTGATAACTAATTTATAGTACGCACATGAATTCGAAAAGACATTGATGCGTGCCGGGGTTTGAACTTGCGACCTTTGACGTGGCAGCCCAACGGTCATACCACTCGGCTATCAGTGCTGGTATGCTGGTTTTAGCCGAAGGTGAGAAAAAAGAAATATTGAAATTTAAACCAAAAGATATGAAGATATACAACATTTGCTGATGGAATGTGATCGGAATAAAAACGAACGGGAATTACTGCTGAGCAAACTGAAGTTAAACAGATTTGATGTAGGGCTGGTTCAAGGCATACTATCAAAACCAACGTCGGAGGCAGCTAAACAATTATCTCGACTAGTAACAGTTGCTCAGCGGTGATACCTATAGGTACATATCTCTATACTTGTTAATTGTAATACTTTGTGAATATTTCTTCTTAAGGTACGATGGGGTTGACATATCCGTGTATAATAAAGATAAAAAAATAAAAAAAAGATATAAATACCTACATGAGCATTTTTCAAAATTTATAATCTTTTTAGGCTTCAATATAAAAGTTACAAGTTTAACTAAACATAATGTTGAACAGGTATTGGAACATTTAAATTCATCCAACTCTCATTCTCACGTAGTCTTGATTTATTTGTTTATAATCTATTTATGACCCAATAAGCTTGTTCTTGTTACTAAAAGAACTTACAACACAGTACATGGAAACTGTCTACTTTCTACACAGAATAGTTCTCTATCTTTAGTTTGTTCATCTGTTATCCCTATTGGAATCGAGCTAATACATATAATTCATACGCCATTACTTATATTGGGTGGGACTCACGTAGGCCGAACGTTGTCTTTATTATCTCAATATGTGACAGTAACGAGACACAAACGTCGCTTACTATATTGTCTATTGGATGTCGTTCAGATGAACATTTATACATCTTTATTACATAATACGCCTACTATGATATTATGACAAGAAATATTTATGGTAGATAATACCTAAATGCTTGAACATCTAATGTGATGTAAGATTCCGTGTAACTTATAAACCTGTAAAACTAGGATTAGCTTTATTTAGAACGTAATAAAAAAGTTTTTTTGTCTATAAGAAGTAAATTGAAAATGTTAATGCTGCTTTTGTATTAGCATTAAATAAACCAACTGTTTGGTTGAGCATTTGAAATAGTCTGATGATAGATGTGATAATTTTCCAAAAATGTGCTGTTTTTTTATAGTCCGTAAGAACTATGTTTTATCTCTTCTATAGCAAACCGCAAATAAGCATAATCAAGTATCTCATCACATCATCTCATAGTTGTTGCATATAATGAATCAAATTCAACAAATTATAATTAGGTTTATTTTTCTGCAATACTGGATAATAATTTTTATAATTAATTTATTACATGTAACTTATTACAGATGTCCAGTGAAAACATAAAGAAAGAGCGTTTCGATCAGCTGGGCCTTCCACCAATGGAGCTAGCAGAATCCACCATCATCAGTAAGTTATTGTCTTTCAACCTGTATAAACCGAATCTAGGCTTAGGCTTATTGATATCTAAAAGCTAGATACGTTCAAGTCCATAATATTAATTAAGTCCATAATTATTCCTTTATAAAATTATTTCAAATATTCACAACCCTGTATAATTAAAACACATTAACAACTAATGAACTTTGGTCGCTCACTACTTCCTGCCAACCTAACTTGATTTCCGTTCAATCAATTTAGTACTTAGTTTTGCATCAAAGTGATGCATTTATAAGATAATTGTATTATGAATTATCAACCAACTTCGATATGTAAAAGTGATTTGTTGGCGAGGATAACCGTATAGATGGTAACACACCTAGGCTAATATTAAATTAAGATCGTTCAAGAGAACTTTACTTTATGTACTGACAATGAATATTTTTAGGTCGCAATACTTCTGGAGTACAACGATGTTTACTTCCCACATTACAAAAAGTAATGGTAATGTTGTTACTAACAGTATTTGGTGTGGGAACATATATGGTGTTGTTAAAATTTTCTGAAAGCTATGGTAAGTGAAGAGTTTCAGTTAAATTGAATGAAGATAATGTCTTCTATCATCTACTTTCTATATGGTGTTGTACTTTTTTATTATAGATAGTTCCAGAAATACTGAAATAATAGTAATTACTGGAAATCAAGATCCTGCAAATGTGACAGTTCATAATGTTGAAATATTTGTTAGGCTAAAAAATTCTACTGCCAAAAGAGGAATTTCAAGAAAAAAGAGACACACTATCACTGCAACTGATATTTCTCAGCATATGGAAGACCCTGCAATAAATTTTAATGAAGAACAATTACAGAAAGCTAGAGATTTAATTATGAAACACGACATAATGTGTAACAAAAACAATCAACAAGAAATTTGTAAGGATCTGGTTGGAAAACTGAAATCAATTGCGGAAAATGGTGATTTACTACGGCCAACAGACAATGAACCGATCGTAAAATTAAAAGTTAAGAATAGTAACAAACAAATTGATGCAAATAATGTCGCCAAAGAGAACGAAATTACTCCAACAGATATTTCAAAGCGCGAAGCATTACCTATAACTAACCTAGATAATATTATAGAATCTTTGCCTTTTGAATCAAGAGACACTAGTCATATACATTCAGGTCCATCTCAACACTATACTGACACTTGTCTACTAGCACGTCTTCTAAAACATAATTATCCATATGCTAAAGGTAAATATGTCGATATTTTAACAAAAATGTTAATATAAGTCATGAATGGACACAAACGATGTAATATATATACTATGTTTTCTTTTATAAAATAAATATATTCATACTTTTACAGGAATATATGATCCACCATCCGAATTCATATCTCCACATCATGAGCATCCAGTTATGCCTCAGAGCAGGTATGAAAACAATAACGTCGTATAGAAGCCATTCTATTATTAAAATTTTACTTTCCATCTGTTTGGAAACATTATATGTAGAAGCGTTTACTTTTACCAGGTTTTACTCACCCGCCGTGCATGCTCCATATCTCCACGCTCGCGATATTGATGTACAAAGACGCAAAATACATCCTCAAGACGTTGATATATTCATGAGCTTCCTAAAATCAAAGTGAGTGTCGAGTGCATACTTACGATATTTTATTTTGTGCACAGTGCTTTTTACGAACTTTCCCTGTCTTATTTTGTCGTTTCTCACTTCTACTTGGACCCATTATAAGTGATTTATTCACGCTATTTTTGTTCAACTAACATTCACTTGAAAGTTTAGACTGCATGGTAAGTTTGTACTGAAATAATTAAGTTTATAATCAATATTTAAATCTTCGCAACTCTCCAAAATTCGTGCACTCGAATTGCATCAAACAACTAACTCTTTAACTGTCATTATTTTTGCCACAGAACAGATTCGCCAGTTGTAGACCACCAATCGAATAAAACACGAGAAACAATATGTCCTTCAGGGACAGTTCCTTGCTCGAATGGGGAGGATTGTGTGGATGAGAAGCAGTGGTGTGATGGGAATGTGGACTGTGCTGACGTGAGTGATGAAGCCAGTTGCACTTGCACCTCCAGGATCGACAATTCTAGATTTTGCGATGGATATTTTGATTGTCCATTTGGAGAGGATGAAATGGGTTGCTATGGTAATAATAAAACAGATATTATAAACAAGACTTTGTTGTAACTACTGGTGTTCTTCAACTACTAAGTTCATGCAGTTAGCATTTCCTCTTAGTTAAATGCATGATTTTATTGCGTCTATCATTCTTTTTGATACCAATATTATTCAATATAATTATAGTTATGTATTAAAATATAGTTAAACTGCTATGATGCCCTACAAAATTGCAGCCTTTGACCATTTTTTTCCATAGGATGTGGTGCCAATATGTTTAGCTGTGAAAATTTAGATATGGACAACTCTCAGAGCACTTGCTTTACTAAAGAACAGAGGTGCAATGGTGTCGTCGACTGCCCCAACCATAAAGACGAAGTAGAATGTAATATGCTAGCTCCAAGCCTTATGAAAAAGCCGGTATAGTCAATAAATTATATATATCTACTTATATTGTATTTTTTAACAAATGACTGGCTGTAATGTATTTCTGAAGATAAATAAAGAGACAAAGAGTAAGATAATTATGCAAATGAAGCTCAAAAATATTTTAAAAGTTTTAAAATTATATAATATTTATTATAATGAATGGTTTATTACATGTTCAAGACAGCTAGAAAGTTAGAAGCAAAACTAATAAGCTAATAAGTCTTACTTACTTTTAAAAAAGTTTTTGTTCCCAAAACAAACTTTTCCATTTCCACTTTCTACCCTCATACATCAAGTGTAAGCGACGGATGACGGAAAAACCAATTTCTCTTCACTGTTACTGAATACTAGTGCATTCCACTCTGTTTTATTGAAAGTGGGTATAATAGAAACGCGTATTCTACCCAGTTTTTTGACCATGTGTTTGAAAGGAATACACTTTTTATTAATAACATTCAAGTTAAGTATAGATTGTTTTTATTTCTAGTAAGTTAGTAGGTACATAAGACCAAAGTTACCAGATACAACTATGACATATTTTTTCAGTTATTTGCCATTTCAAATACAGAAGGATTTTTACATAGGAATTTTAAAGGAGATTGGTATGCAGTTTGCGAAAATCCATACATGTGGGCACATGATGCGTGTCGCAGAGAGACTGGTCTAATTATTAGGTAAGTTTTTGTATTCTTATCAAATTAAATCAAAGATAAGTAACGACATATCATGAATCACTGACTTGGTTTATTGCACCCTTTCAGTAGTACCGATAATTATGTAGTTCCCAATTTTTTTTTCAATTCTGTTTTAGGCCTCCTTTTATTCATTACGTACCAATAGATCCCATGTTAAAGATTGATTACCTGAACACTGGTCCTGGTGGATTGATTCAAACAAGTGATACATGTAGAAATTCTTCAGCTGCCTACGTAACTTGTCCTGACTTGTTGTGCGGAACACGAGTGCAATCCACGACACAATTACTTAGAGAGGTGTGTACGGTCAAATTTTATTTTAAACATTTATTTTTGAAAATATAAAGTAACTATTTTCCGCTTTGTACACTTCTTTACAGTATACATAAATAAACACTGCTATAGTATAGGTAATGTATCGGTATGCAGTAGTTTAAAACTAATCTTTGTTCTGTATTCACAGAACGCTGCTATTGAAAGTCGTTTATTTGGACGAAACAAACGATTCCTTTTAGCTAACCATCCTTATCCTTTGATGTTTTACGGGAACCGCTTGAAAAGGAATGTAGACGATTCTAGTACGAAGACAAATATCGAAATTAAATTCGATACATTAAAAAGAGAATTCCTTGAGAGAGTGAGGAACAAAAGAACGGAGAGTAGGGTGGTAGGGGGCAAACCGAGTCAGCCGGCAGCCTGGCCTTGGATGGTGGCTGTCTACAGAAACGGCATGTTTCATTGCGGTGGAGTCGTTATTACTCATAGCTGGGTTATATCTGCCGCTCATTGTGTACACAAGTAAGATATAAAACATTTATTTGTTTCTGTATTCATAACCATTAAATATTATGTACCGGTTACGACAGATGAAAAATGGTTCCTAAACATTTTAAGCTTGGGTTAAATATGTAAGCAATGAAGATGCATATTAAAACTTGTATTTATTTTAACTTATTTAAATGCTCCTATTTCTCAAATGAAAAACACCCTAATGTGTCCTCATTAAGACATAACATCTAATTTACAGATTTTGGGATTATTACTACGAAGTACAAGTGGGGATGCTCCGTCGCTTTTCATTTTCGCCGCAAGAACAAAGTCACAAGGTTACTCACGTCATAGTTAATCAACATTACAGTCAAAGTGACATGAAAAACGATCTTTCTCTGTTGAAAGTCGAACCTGCTATTCAGTTCAGTCGTTGGGTTCGACCTATATGCTTGCCCGGCCCTGATACTGCGGGCCCGGATTGGCTTTGGGGACCATCTCCTGGCACAATATGTACAGCAGTTGGTTGGGGAGCTACTACAGAACACGGACCTGATCGTAAGTACCTGCGGGTGATTTTTATTATATGACGGAAAGTTTTCTGCCACTAGAAAAGGGGCTAAGGCAGAGGGCTAAAGGAATTTATGTTTCGTGGAAAATATTATGGGTCATCGTGCTTGGGATAAATATTTTGTAGCTAGTACCTACATATAGTTTTGAATTTATAAAAAAATTATTTGTACCTTCTTCAGCTGACCATATGCGAGAGGTAGAAGTTCCTATTTGGGAACACTGTAAACATCGAGAAGATCGAGCAGGTAAAGAAATTTGTGCAGGTTTAGCCGAAGGCGGAAAAGATACTTGTCAGGTAAACATACTACATAATAATATGAATACATTAACAAGTAAACAGAACACACTAAATCAATGTGCCGGTTAATTCCAGGGTGACAGTGGAGGACCACTTTTGTGCAGAAACCCTTTGCATTCCCAACAGTGGTACATGGCAGGAATTGTAAGCCACGGAGATGGGTGCGCTCGTAAAGATGAGCCTGGTGTTTATACACGTGTCAGTCTTTTTGTAAAGTGGATTAGATATCATATTAGTAAGCAGACATAATATTATTTTTTAAATTTAAATTAAAGACTTGTAATTTGGATCTTTATTAAGTTTTTTTTTCAGACTCCAAATCTTTGCCTTATGTTCAACCTATTCAAGAATGTCCTGGATTCAAATGTGAGTCTGGTATTTCAAAATGTCTACCAAATAAAAGAAAATGTGATAGAATAGTTGATTGTCTTGATGGAGAAGATGAAACAAAATGTAAATTTGCAAGGTCTGCTTCTTTTTTTAATGATAACGTGTATGTTACACCAAAATCTCAAGTGACTGAAGAAATACTTGATAAAACCACCGCACATGCAGAGTCTACTTCTTCGCCTATGAAAGTTGAAAGTGAAGAGTTAATAACATCAACTGATAATACTCCACTTCAATCAGAAAGTAATGAAGAGATTTCTTCCATTGAAAATGTTAATTCTAAGGAAAGACAGAGTCAAATATCTGATCCAATAAAAAAAAATAAGACAAACGACACTAATGACACAGAAAATCCTGATTTTCAACATGCATCAACTCTTGAAATCATAAATTCTAATAGTGGAGAAAGTCTTGTTTATTCCGAAGAAAATGTAACATCTGACCCTAGCAGTATATCAAGTACAGAAATTTCAATTCATAGTCGAGGTGATACAGAAATTACAATGGAAATACCTGGACAGTCATTAGAATCACGATCATCAGTATTACAGCACGTTATAGACACAACAACTGAATCATCAACGGTACAGGACGACAGTTTTCAATTAGAAACCTTTACAACATTTGAAGACATTTTAGAAACATCTACACATTCAGTTTTCATTTTGGATGTTGTTTCCAAGGAGTCGGTAGAAAGTCATGAAAATACAACTCAATTGAATTTAGACAAAAACCTTTCAGAGAATGTTCATGACAATAAATCCGGAATGAAATCGGATGAAGTTGTCATAGAATTACTTCCTAAGTCTGATTTAAATGTAACTGATCAAACCGAAGCTGAAACGAAACAAATTGATAGTGAAAATAATATGACTTTTACCCATCATAAAGAAAACGTATCGTCAAAAAAAATACATGACTTTAAAGATAAAAGTGAAATAATAAATAAAATAGAAGACATTGTTTTCTCAGAACTTGAACAGGCTAAAGTAAGAAGGAAACATCGAATTCCTAAAGAATTTGAATGTCGACGGTAAGCTTAAAAATAACAAAACTTTATAATACAAAGTAAATTGTACATTTAATTATTCATTGTTATTTACAGTATATCCCAAACTATATCATATCATCAACGCTGTGATCGTAAAGCTGATTGTGAAGATGGTACTGATGAACTTGACTGCACATGTATGGATTATTTGTCTACATTTGACGAAAAACTTATATGTGATGGAGTGTTTGACTGTGCTGATGGCCAGGATGAATTGAATTGCTGTAAGTATTACAACAGTAAAAAAATAATTATTAACATTAAGATGGTTTTGAATACGTTAAGACCATGTTTTACTTCATGAATCCTAACATTTAATGAAGACAATTCACATTTTCAGTATAGGGGATTAGGACAATTCATATTTAGAAAATGCAAAGTAATATTTTTATTTGGTTTTTAGTTAGCTGCGCAGAAGATAACTTTTTATGTAAGCGAAGCCAAGTTTGCTTGCCTGCCAAACATGTCTGTGATGGAAAATTACAATGTCCTCACGGTGAAGATGAGCTGGACTGCTGTAAGTATTATTAAAATGCAATTCAGTGTATTTTGTTTCTTTTTTACTTATTTGTAAAGTATGAATATTCATTAACTAAATATTTATTTAAGTAACAGAGATCCTTTAATTATGAATGAAGCCTTTTAAATAATAATCTATTTCAGTTGCTTTGACTAATGGAAATGAAATGGAATATAATGTTGATGAAAGACCAACAGTTAACCTGGAAGGTTACTTGACCAAGAAACACTTTAAGGATTGGCATGTAGTATGTAACGATAAGCTGTCACTAGAACAGCAAGATGAAGCCGCTACACATATTTGCCGTTACTTAGGATTTAGGTGAGAATCGCATAATAATAAGCATTGACAACCCAACAATATTTATGGAGTTCTACTTTGTATTTTAAAACCGATGGGGCAGCTAGTGAATTGTCCGTTAGTAATTAAGTTTATAGAATATTAATTTTATAGGGGAGGTTAACTATTTCTATTCTATTCTACTATTCTCATATCCTTATCACATTTGTAATATTCATATCATTCACAATTTCTTTTACAGCTCTGCAAATAGATATTTAGTGAAATACATAAACATCAAAGAAGATATACTTAAAGAACGAAGTATAGATAACAAAAGAAGCAAAAGGGATACATTACAGCGAGTTCCAATACACTTCGCTTACAGGCAAGACAGCGAAGAAAATGACACAGCGCGTCACACCGTAATAGAAGAACCTCAAATTATAAAAGAACAATGTGTGCCAAACATTACAAAAACTTGCAAGTCATTATATGTTTATTGTGATCATACACTCTTCACTGACTTTGATGATACCGAAAGCATTTTCAAACGAGATTCCCACAGTGTAAGTGATCATGAGTGGCCTTGGATAGCTAAGGTGTTTATTGAAGGTGATTACAGGTGTACTGGAGTTCTGGTTGATTTGTCGTGGGTGTTAGTGAGTGATTCCTGTCTTTGGGATTCAAGGTTAGTATTGAAAATAATTACATCATACATGATAAGTAATAACATATTTAAAAAATTAACAATTCAATTTTACAATTCCAACAACATTTGGATTTCATGTCTTTACTGTGTATATTTTAGGCCATCACACCAGTACACTACAGTGATACTGGGTTCTCATAGAACGTTAGAGAGCGTTCATGGAATGCACGAGCAAGTTTATCAAGTAGACTGGAAAAAGGATGTTTATCGTAGCAAAGCAATTTTATTGCATCTAAGACAACCGGCAAAATACTCAAATGCTGTCAAGCCTATGGTCGTTTCTTCGTCGTAAGTCACCATTAAATTATTTTAAAATTAATAAAGAAGTAAATTGAATTAAACATACTAAATTATTTTAGCTATAACAACTTGGAACATAAAGCAACGTGCGTGGCTGTTGGCCAAGATAATAGAAATAATACAATAAGTGTGCTACTAGAAGAAACTGGTATAAACTGTCACCCTAGTAATCGTTGCTTTAGAAGAAAATCAAAAGAATCAATTTGCTCAGTGAGTAATGAAACATTATATTCTTTTCTATTCTTGGCTGTACTAAAAACATTATAAAGCAAAAAATCTCCGTTTTATTACCTTCCCGATGATAGCACAACCTTGCTCCAGCAACGGTTGAATCCAGACACTATCAACACACTACACGACCGACGCCGTCGTATACTAAGATCTCGCCGTCGAGGTCCGCCGCGATCGTTACCTGTTAACGTAAATAACCCTCCCGTCCCTAGTACAGCCGGCCCGGGGCCGAGCTCTAGCTTTTAAAACAGTCCCTAAATAATAAAACAGATACAACAGTCCCTTGTTGTTTTTGCATGTTAGTCAGCGATGCACTGAGTTGAGGTTCGAGTCCCGCAGGGGGCGCCCTGGGTAGCATCGCTTAAACTTTATCTAATAGTTAGCCTGGCTGGAGGCTCCAGAAGTCTCGCCTTTATCCGGTTACGCCCAATAAGACCCCCCTCGGGGTCGTCGGCACAAATTATACCGAAAAATTTTATTACCTTGTCAGTGTAATATTGCAAGTTGTATTTTTTGTTGAACTTCAGCCTGAAGTGACCACAAATCTTCATTGGGCCGGCATTGTCAGTTGCCACTCAGACAGAGGCTGGTACCCGGCTGCAACCTTTGTCGACGGTAGAGGAGAATGCGGTCTCGGCGACCATATTAATGGCACGGACTTGGAAAACCTTAGAAATGAAATTAAACATCATTACGGTAAGCAACATTTCTCTATTCCCCATAATATTATCTTTATCTTATTATCCCTTTTTGTGACGTTTGGCAATTGTAGTTCATAATATAGAAATTAAGAACAATTTACATTATATACACACGATTGTTTTTATACTACCTATTATATTATTAAAACTAAAAATATATACAAACAAAAAACATCAAAAAATTATGCATCAAATAAAGTGTGTTATAAATACATTAAAATAAGGTCAAATTGAACAATTGGTAAAACGGTTATACTAGTATTCTAAATCTACAATATGAAGTTTAAGTTTATCCTCCAACTACAGGAAAGAAAGCACTGATTCCTGAAGACAAAGATGATGGTGATGACTGCGAAGGGATACGCTGTAGTCGTGGACGGTGTATTTCAATGTTACAAGTATGTGATGGACTCAAGGACTGCGAGGACGGTAAAGACGAGTCCGAACAGGGCTGCGAGAAAAAATCCAAAATGTGTGACAAAGATCCATATCACAGAGGATGCGGTAATTCTAATTCATTTTCTATTTTTAAATTAGGTTTTGGAGTTTCATTTCGAATATGTTCTTAGTGTTATAGTAGCAAATAACAGAAGACACAATTTCGTTGCTGTCAAAATCTACTTTCAATAGCAGATAGACATTATAATAATATATTATTTTATCTTGAACTTATTAAATTATAGTAAAAGAATAAACTGATCCTTGTTGTTTATCCTTCTAATTAGGTAAAACGAAAATTGAAATCGATACATAATGTCCAATTTTTTGTAGATACATCAGTGTACAGTGTGATATTAAATTTAATTGATACTAGGTGTTGAATAAGGAATATTGTATTTCCAGACCATTTCTGTCTAACGTAAACCTGCGCACCTAAAATTGTTAATAGCATCATTATTTATGTCGTTTATTTTGAATATTATTGTAATCCTACTGCTTTTCACTTTTATTCAAAAGGGAATTTGCTTTATGTTCAGCTCTTAATCACAGCGCGTAACTTTAAACAATATTAGTAGAGAAAATATGTATTTAGGAAAACGTATAATAATGTTCATTTGTTCATAATGTGGTAAAATTTTAGAAACATCCAGGATTTAATAAGCTCCTAATACTGAGATTTATCCGCCCTGTTTACTGCATTTAATATGATCTACGCAATTTATGGAGCAAGCTCATAAAGTTAGTTAGTAAAATGTTATTATCTACCTTTCTTAGTTAAAGAACCTGAAACAGAGATAATAGTATTCAGAATGAATTGATCGAAATATAAATGGTAACAAAAGTCGTTAGTTTTAAATAAGATTCGAATTCCCGTAGGTAATAATGCATAGGCATTTAGAAGGTATTTAATTTTACATCTAAAATATATTCTTTGTAGGTTGGGTTAAGTTAGTAAATGTGTTACTAACACAAAAACAAAATAATAGATAGTATAATTCTAAGTTTAATTCATTAGTCAAAACCTCCTACAAAGTGCTATATTTTACTAGGAACGAGTGAATAACGTCCGAAAATCAAAAATTATAAAATGTGAGTTGATGACTTATCCAATCATATTATTTCAGGATGTTCTGTCGGCCAAATGAAATGTCGCAATGGAAAATGCATATCAAAGGAATTGTTTAAAGACGGTAGCAATGATTGTGGGGATGGAACTGACGAGCCAGGCCAAACTGTTTGTTCCCATTACTTGGCAACTGTAATGCCTTCGAGGCTGTGTGATGGTGTACTACATTGCCATGATAGGAGCGATGAAGATCCCATGTTCTGCAAATGTTTCGCTAAAAAAAGTTATAAGTGAGTACTTTTATTTGGATATAATAAACAATTTTACACAAAGTGCTTTACTTATGTTCCATAGAAAGATAAAATTATAAAACTTACCGCCTGTCTGGAATCATTGATTAAGATTGTACAGGTTTTATCTTGTAAATATTTGGATAAAAGGCACGACGTATAAAATCAATCTAAGTATGCACTTAGATTTATGTAACACAATTTAGTAGTCACTTCATGATTTCTATTACTTACGCGAATATTAGATTTTTGGTCCCGACGTTTCGAATCTTTTACAGCATTCATGGTCACAGGTAGAAGAAGGTGTTAAACAAAACGTCTTATCCGAAAGGCGAAATCGAAATGTGTGATAATGTCAAACAATACAATACACATATGATGTTCTGATAAAAGACGTTTTATAATCGTTTATAAGTTAGTAGAAGGGTCGAATTCGTCATGTATGCTCATCTATATACACTGTATAATGCTAAGGTACAAGGTTAAAAGTACTATGACTTACCGTGCACTAAGTATAGATAGTAATGTAATTTTAATCCAACCTCTTTTTTACCAGTTGTGGATTAAGGTCCGGTGTTGATCACTGCGTGGCTTCCGACGTGGTCTGTGACGGCGTTCGAGACTGTCCCAACGGTGAAGATGAACAGACTTGCATAGCATTAACCGCGCCACAAGGAACTCCGTAAGTGTGAAAGCGCAATTAAATACAAATACCAATAGGACTTACTTCTAACATAACATAACATAACGCCTGTATTCCCCGAAGGGGTAGGCAGAGGTGTACAACTGTACATATATAACACCCACATTTCGCCGGTTATGTAGTAAGTCCCAACGTAATAAGGGGCTTATTGCCATCAACCGGGCACTAATCCAGACTCCGTGCTGCTACTGAGAATTACTTAATGGAAAACTCAGTAACACTTTGCCCGACCCGGGATTTGAACCCAGGACCTCTTGCTCAGCAGTCGCGCTTAGCGACCACTAGAGCAACGAGGCAGTCTTACTTCTAAATTCTAATCTCCAATTATCCTATATAGCGGCCTGATTAACATGATTACTCTGATTAGCCAACTGTAAATCACGTTAATCAAATAACAACTATAATTACATGTCCTCTCATCTCATAGGACTTAATTTCTTCAGAGATTAACTTGTACTTCAACCATCCTTGTAATATAATAAGATTTTGATAAATGATTAAATACGATAATTCTAGTTCAACTGATTAAATACAATAATATTAGAAGTGAAGACTAAACAGAAAAGCTATTTAATCCTATTAAATAGCTTTTCTGTTTGGTTCAATATCTCTCATGTAGGACTACTTTATCATCATCATCAGCTGGAAGACGTCCATTGTTAAACAAAGGCCTCCCCCTTAAAACGCCAAAATGAACGACAACTTGCCATTTGCCTCCACCATCCGCTTGTGGTTTTATGTGCTTCCAGGAATTACAAATATAAGATAAACGCTAAAATATGGACACGACTTACGACGAATTGTATTTATTGTCATATTTCACAGATATTGAATCGAAAAGCTTAATAAATGTGTATTTCTTTGCTTTCAGATATGGGACAGGCCAAGTTATAGTACGATCCCATGGAGTCTGGCATGCAAAGTGTTACCCCACTCAGAACCACACCAAGTCAGAACTAGAGCTCATCTGCTCAGAATTAGGGTTCATAAGCGGTCATGCAAAACAAATACACAAAATAGATAACTTCGTAGTACACCCATATAATAATTTAATTGTAGAACCATTTAATGATGTAACTCTGAATAATAATACTGTTATCAAAATGAGGAACACACACGAGCCTATAGCGAAGGCTGTGTTCGATAATGAATTAGAGAATTGTTACCCAGTTTTTATAGAATGTCGTTGATTAGAACATTCGTAGATATTTATTTTATTTATTGATAATAAAAAGTCTTTGACTGCGTTTTATTTAAGTTTTGTCTGGTAAGTAATAAATATATTTTTGAATTATTGTTTTAATTTATATACTGAATGGTTAGGTTAAATTAACTGTTTCATACCTGATTATACTTTATTTTCCCTGTGCCATGATTAAAGGGCGGAATTTGATAACGTGCTAAGTTAAATCCTACTTTTTGCATCTTTTCATACATTTAACTATATCTGATGTATTTTTAATTAAAGGGTCATCGAAATGAAAGGTCCTATTAGTAGGTACATAATATTATGTTTCTATACAAACCTCATTAAAATTGAAATGGAAGTATGGCGTAGCGCCACCTAACGCCGTCGATGTAAAAACTCAAGCCCACACAACCTGAGTCACATCAACACTCCGCCTTATTAAAGTACCTACCTCGGTAACAGCCTGTATTTATTCCAGCAATTTCGAAGAGATGGCGCTACAATACGGCGTAATATATTCTATCTAGAATGCACAACATAATTCTTTAGACTCACGTATTTCTATTTATAAAATTAACGTGGGATTCATCCCTTAAAAGTATATCCCATAATTATCTTGTATTATTTTTAATTTTAGTAACTGGGAACTCTGTGGTTTTCAAAAATTATGTGAAGCTAAAGTACTTAATTAATTTCATCGTACTATCAAAAGTCCATACATCAATACTTCCAAATGAATATCTAAAATATGTAAAGCTCCTAATAAATTTTTCATATGGTTAAGTTTACGCATAATCCGACATTCAATATTTATCAGGGCGCGATCCCAAATTAAATTATCCGAAGTTAATTTGCATAATCTATTACAGCATCAAGAGGATAATGTTGCGTTTATTTTTGTCACCCAAATAAATGTATTTTTATAGTGACTCTACATTATAAATCTGTAAACGAAGATAGTCATAATGTCCTTCGTATGTCACGGACTTTTCAACGAGCTTTGGAAACGCGTCGACCATATTGTGATCTCGATAAAAATATATAATTTTATACATTGATATACCTCTGAAGTACCTATACGTACTTAATGTCTAATACCTATTTTAATTGGCAAACGTTGCTTGTTTCTTTCCATGAGAAGAAGCCTTTGTCCTACAATGTGCCAGCTACCTATTTGAACATTATGTAATTCCGTCTACCAATAGTAGATACACCAATGCGTTTGAAATCAACCGATATTTCAGTACTTTATTCTTAAGTGAGTTACTTAATTGACATCTACGTTCTAACTAGTAATTAACTAACTAAACTAACTAAAATATTATCTAACTCTTTTACTTTTATACGATGAGCCTAAAAATCAAGCCCTGTAGCTTGATTTTCTCATCATCTCTGCTCATCGTCTCTTGTTAAAAATTAATGGTATCTAAATTACCCAAATGTGAAATTTAAAAATTAAAATTTCCAAACGATAGTATATTTTACGACGCGCGTGTTAAACACGATTTAGGTTTATTTATTTATATCAATTAAGAAGATGTTTTCCTTATATTTGAAGAAGGTACCTAAATGTGTAAATTAGTTTTAATTAAATGATCATGCCATACATTAAGAGGCTCGGCTTACGGCTTTATACGTTCAAGTCCATGTGACATGCTCACGTGCACATTACGACTGTTATGTCGAGATAGTAGTCAGATCACCAGCACTTTTACCCATTGTAGTTTAACCTAGATCACGAATATAAACTGCTTACACCAATACTCACGCGAAACCGTTATGAAGCACAGTTCCTTAAGTGTCTTTATGATAAAATGTATGTTAGTCTCGTTCTATGACACTTGTCACAAAATTACTTAACCAAATTCAATACAAAAGACATACACAATCTAACTCAAGATGGATTAGAAGATCAACTATTAGGTATAGTAGTAGCAAAAGAAAGGCCTGATATGCAACAGAAAAGTTAATAGTCCAAGGTGCTGCCAACTGAACTGCTCTCAAAAAAGTAGAATCGTACCGATCGTACAATCGTATCGATATCTTACGTACTTTACATAAAACAAAAGGCGATATATTGAAAGATGAATCCGCTGTACAGGTTTTTGATTCATCGAAGCTGGTATTATGAAAAAATCTGCTTAAATTTCATTAAAAATCAATCTACGTATATCTATTATTACATACTCTTCCGATGAACACAGGAAGGTAGGAAGCATCGCTTAAACTTTAAACATGTCACGTAAAAAACTAAAATAATTTATTTCTTCGTACAAAATTTACTTAATCAAATATTATATCACGCGATAGATTAACGCAGGTAGATAATTAATCGCCATTCGATATCCACAGTGGCAAATAAAAGAATAGAGCTATTTATTAAACAAAACCCGGGGTCAAGTATGTCACCTCAAAAAATATCCATTTAATTCGAGTTCTGGCCATTAAACGTTTGTGAATCATACATTTACTTAAACTTAACATTTAAAAAGAAACAAAGTGTAGAAAAAGATTTAATAAATTTACATAACTTAAGTTAGATGGATTCAAGTTATTGCAAGTCGCTCAATTGCGGCAAATGTAGAAATTCTTAACGTTTAAGTAGAGACATATTGATGTAGGAAAGTTTCACTTACCTCACTTTCTAGTTAAACATAAAAAAAAATTGCAGGACTTTGCAAATTGAAGTTTACTATTAGAAATTAGTTAGTTCATCATCATTTTGATTGCCGTTATCTTGATTTTTTCTATCCAGATACGCCATCCTCAAAATAAAATAAATTTTATTCAATCCTGCTAACCCATCAAAATGTATAAAATTGATATAAATAATTAATTAATTACTAAAATTAATTAAAAACTATACAAACAAAAAGCAAGTCAGCGATCCTATTGACTATTAAGTACTTTGAAATAGATTGGACCTAAAAATATAGAGACAAGATAATTAACAAAGCTTGATATAAAAAATTAGTTATACGGTACCGGTATAACAATCTATTAGAAATTGTACCTACTCCCCATGACTAACCTCATTAATAGATTTACAATATTTATGGACCATGAATATATTAATCTGGACAGAACACTCGGTCACGTAGTGTTACAAGTCCAAATGAAACCATAAATAACTGGTAGGTACATTATAAAACTGTAGATACAACGACTCGACGCCATAGAGTCTGCCCGCGATGATGACACCACTATTTCAATTTGAGACATTTAATTCAGAATACATTAATGATAAGGCATTATGTAAATTTAAATTACTTTTAAAAAGAATTTCGAGCGACGTCAAATATTTAACATAATATCCACACAATTTTCCGTAAAGATGATAAATGAATGTGAAATTTACAATAAAACGTAAGCTTACATGTATTGCAGAATCATTGAATAAGGAGATATAAATTTAACAATGTCCATTGTATTATAATTTCGGTTGTAAATCAGAATTTTTAATGCGATTCTTTAATTTGCGCCGACCGATTTATTTTTGCGCTAGCGGTCCGCGGGACAACTTTGACAGTCTCCGTATTTACTGTCTTGACACATGCAAACTTCACTTTTTGTTTTAATTTGATAGTGTGATAACAAACCCCATGATATAAGTACTAGATAGAGCAAGCGATTGACCTTAAAAGGAGGAAGAGGAGGACTCCTTATGGACTTATATAGATTATCATCAGTGACAGACACTTCTGAGACTTGGTTCTCTTCTTCAACACCTATATGGTATATTTTGCTATTTTAATCCTTCAATCACAGATATCTGTTGTAAATATCATAATGTTAAAAAAGTATAAAATGATGAATTGGCAATAATTGTATGAAATTGATCATTTGTTGTGGTGTCATTTACTTTAGCGAATTTATTTGGGTATCGATCAGCCGTTCTCATTATTCGTTTAAAAGAGTCACACATCGCCTTGACTCGAAAGGTAGGATACACAATTTATTGGGCGATGTATCACACACCGCTCTCTTCCGAGCCGAAAGTTAAAGTTCACACAAATCAATTTCTATGTAGATAATGATGAAAGGGTTAAATGAGTATTTTAGAGGCCCCAATTTTTCTTCGTTACCGTTTCGAACCTTAGTAGAGGTTAATTATTTATGAATGAAAATTCAAACTAGTCAGTGCAGGTTATTAAAGAAAGACAAATTGTGGTACAACGAAATATAAATAACAGGTGTCCAAGTTTAAACATGACCACTTACTTCATCGCATGCGAATTTGGAGACCACGACACAGCAACGGAACTGTTTGTAGCCACAAAAAATTCCTTTCAGCCCTCAACTCTGTCCTAAAGTGATACACGAATGCGTTGACTTTTTGCGCTCCAAGGCTCTTTTGCATCCCAAGGTTTGTTGAAGTGGAACCAGTGGGTTTTTATTTCACGCACGTAGGTAACTGTTTTACTGATGGTTATCGCCAAAAATAACCTTTAATTACCGTGTAGTTTGAGCCGCCCTGACCTTTCACACAGGCACTTGCAGACGCTGCCTCCTCATATAGCTGTATGAATAGATTAGAGCCTCCAAGCCCTTTGCGGGAACTTAGAACAAAAGAGTGGTGGCTACCTCCATGAATGGTAAAAAAAATCTAACATAACAAATGTTCTACTTTCATTCAACTATCCTCTTTTTCGCACTGTAAAGCTGTCACGAGACAGTAGCATTTGATAATCCTTTATATCAATTATTGCCAACAAACATAAAATTGTTATAAAGATAGAATTCGCAGTGTAGATAATAGGTACCTACTGTACAAAATAACACAGTTTCAAGGCATTTTGTTGAATACATTTGCCATAATGTGTCAAATCTAAAAGTCGAATAATTCTATGTGCGGTCAGTTCATGAATTATGCGACACATCGATTACAAAACGGAACACAGTATCAATTCAGTGGCGGCCGCCTTTGAACTCGAGCCGTGCCACTTATTGGCCGATATGCATTACTTACCATATCTCATTGTCTTATATATACGCCTTTCACTTTTGACAGCAGTATTTTATTTTCCTAGTTTAAATTCGGTCTTAGTAGTTCGTTATGAGGATTTATTATATTAATTAGTTTTTATGCGATCCCAAAACGGCGATAAAGGACAATTATTATTTTAAGAATGAGTTTCTAAAATCCTCGACATCAGCTCAACGAATCCGACAATATTGATAGATCTTACGATTAAAAGGACTTTGATTGATTTATGGTAAGTTTAATTAAGCGTTACACGCTTATTGACGACGCGGCTTTTGTATAATTTTAATAATTTGTAGGTGTGTGCGAAATTAGGCGCAAAACAATGATACACAAAATATACCGAAGACCAGGAAGAGTCGACAAAACATTACCTTGTACGAGTAATAAATCTGTCTCTCGGCACATATCAGAAGATCTTCATCGATAAAGAGCCAATAAAACGCATCTAATTAATGATTGTTCAAACATAAAAAAGCCGCTCCAACACTTCCGACATTAATATTAATTTATTTACTTTTGAACCATTAAAAAATTTGCGCCAAAACTTTAAACTTTGCTTTTTGTCTCCGCATAAAAACGCACGCGTCTCAATTTATCTTTTTCAATCAATCTGCGAGTGTCTTACGGGTTTTTGCAAATGTCTTGTTATGTTTTCGTGTTAGCGTTTCCTATAATCTTAACGCTGTAATTTAATGTTTATGTAAGACATGACAAAATGTTGAAGGAGTATGAAAACACAAAAAGCCTGTCAAGTATGATTGGCTGGCTTTGTACAATTACGCACGGGCACATCGTTCCTTTTCTGGTGTTTTATTAAGATTCTTACTGCATGCCGCCCGATTCCGTGTAAACAAACACACAAACTATAATATAGGTATATATATGAGCACGCGCATACACGTGCTTACAGCGGTTGCACATGCAAAAGAAACACAAAGAACTGTTGTGGAATATTTGTGTTACGAGAATAACCTTGTCGTCTATGTATTTTGTTAACAAAATTTAATAGATAATATCACTATTATTAAATCATTGGCAAAATTTGATTTATTTTGAAAGATCCATTAAGCACATTTCCTTCTAATAATCTTCAGTAATAACTTGTTATCATTTTACTTCATCATGTTGATTGCCTTTGATTAAAAACTTAAAACATTAAATTTTTAAAGCAACATAAAATAATGATTTCTTGCTAATTTTATGGGGCTTTGATCAACCTATTAATCTTGATTGTTGCATCCGACGTCAATCCCGAATAGGTTTATTATCTTGGTATCTGGTCTTTTTATTTCCCGACATCCAAAAGTTACCGCGATAATCCGATAATAAAATTCTACACGCTTTAAAAATAATATATTAAAGTGCTATGAATCGTCCTACTAGCCTCTCATTCATATGCGCATTAATGTTATATGGACCACGCCTGCTTTTCAACATGACTGTTAAGGAACAAAATAGAGTCATGTCTTGTGGTTCCACACGCCTATTGTAGCCTATACGTATAGATAACCGATTTTATTGTAAATTCTTGTTAATTTTTTTAAACAAGATATGAGTCATGGTCGTGACATCATTTACTGTTTCACTTAATGTCCACAAAATGTTAAATTGTGGAAGAAATATTGATACTGCGCTTGAACCGTTGACCTGATACTAGGCACGTCGTTTATTAAGTAGTTTATTAAATCGGACGAAACAGTAATATGAGTCACTATGATATTTTCTTTTATAAAAAAATGTTCAATGCCATGAGTCAGATTAAAAACAAGCCCTTTTCCTACTTCCTCTCCTATATAATTGCGTATAGCTATAGTAATTGCTAATTTTATTATGTACACGCACTTTTCCTTAATAGGCTGAGAAGTACGCGGTAGCACTCTATTACTAGTTATAAAACAATTATCACTATGCAAAAATTTAAAAAAGTCTGTTGCAACTGTTTCATGCACTAACACAAACGCATTCTTCGTTTACGATAATGATCCATCAAGAATTTTGTGGTATGGGAAATATAAGAACATTCGAACCATATTACCACAGGTAAGTATCGTCCTTCATGTAAGTTCTATTATTTTTATTTTTGTATTCAGCGCTACTATTATAGAAAACGAACCTATTTTTGTAACTTTACTTATAAGCCAGACACCAAAACGCCAATGCTATATCACTTCCTACTGACATTACTTGTGAAGAAGAAACGGCGCTTTAAATTCCCTGGCAACAGAACATTGTAGAAGCCCATTAGCATGGCTAGTGATTATGTGAACATTACTAACCTCAACACAACCAGTTTCTCACAGGGATGGGTTGATGCCATAGTAATATGAGTTGCTTAGTTAATAGATCTTGAAGACACACGCTAGACAGTAACGCCAGACGTTCTCAGCTAGTTTTGTTACTCGAAGAAGCTTTTATCATTAGCTATCAATTTCCGCAATGGATAAGTGTGTTTAACATACTGCTGTAGTGATAGATTCATGGCCAGTGAATTATTATAGCAACAACCCATAGGAATTAGTTTAAAAGGAAGACCATAAATATAAAAATAATAGTTAATAGTCCATTTATTAACACGTCATGACGAAATCGTTATACAACTTTTAAGCTCAGCTTACTGCGCAAACAGAAGAGTATGAGTTTTAATATATTTAGCTTATGTGGAGAAGGAGTGCAGAAAGATATGGGGTTACGTGGGTTACAAATAGTATAATATAATATTAGTAGATAAGTATGTAGCTATATTTCTAGTAGTACCTAGTCAGTTTTCTACCTATCTTCAATCATACCCACCATTCATGCGTTTGATAAATCTGCAAACTGAAATTATAAAAATGAATATTACTTATTAGCATGTGAACAAATTAAGCATACTAAGTCAGTTTCGCATACTAATCTTTACATACACTATCTGCCTCTGCCCTTAGTGTAAATAAATAGTACCATAAATTATACATAGATAAGTGAAAAATCCACATTCGCTTAATGTTTTGTAGTAATAGCCTTTGCTGAAGGCTCTTGGGTCTCGCTCAAAAGTCCGGTAAAGCAGATAAAGCCTCCCAGGAGCTGCCTGCGGCAGACTATACCTAAATAAAAAAAAACCATTTATTGTAATTGTTTCAGTCATCACTTATATAGGCAATATTTTTTGTTTTAAGGTTTGTCAATGAGCATACATGCCACCTAAATCGGGGCTAGTATCAATGAATGTCGACATAGCGTAGTAGAGCTTTTCAGGTTAACGAACTTATAGTAACTCTGTGCTCTAATTCTTATATAGATATCATGCATAAAATCTGTTTAATGACGTGCAATAAAGTCTTATATAATATCAACATTAAATTCCCCTACGACGTTTTAAAAGTGTTTTTTTCCACTTACTATGCGCCAAACACAACAAATTAGCGTTTAATTGTGAATTTAGACTACGTTTTATTAGTACCCAGTTGTAAACAATCTTGCAATTAAATATTAATAGTAATATGATTTGCAAATTATCGTTTTTTGGCTGGATTTATTTTAGTGGATATTTGTTGCAGTCATTTAGGACAATATGATAACTACTACTAAAAAAAAGGTCTTTGTGGTAACTCGGCGGCTAGTATTATATTTTTTCAGTGACTTCAAAAGCAAAGCCAATTAGGAACGGCATAAAAGGCAAACAAAAAAGATTTTACTGAATCCACAAAATATATTTTCCATGACTCGCAATATAATGATTGACTATCAAGCCGCTGATTGACTAAACGATTGATCATTTGTACCTTTATGTCGTAATCAGGGAGACTAAAATTAGATTGTCAAGGGTAGATGCTAGAAACACGTATAAAATAAATCGTACGACATCTTATCATTGCTTAAGATTATTGTGGACATTACTAAAACGTTAAACAATTTTCGTCGACTCTTGACGGCACTTAGGCCTTTTTTCCTCCGTTTTATTAAAGTAATGATTCCAGTGAACATTACAAATAGTAGCTAAGGCTTTAGATAACTTTTCAGTTGAGACTTAAATAGTCTTGTGTTGACTTTATTCACAATTTGATGATATTTGTATTAGGAATAATACCTATATTGTGCATCTTTTGTTAAGTATTTAAACAGTTCTAATTGCATAATTAAGTAGTTATAAAGTCACTCGCTTGTCAACACAGTTTTATAGCAATATATTTAAATGTTGTCTATATAATTGTGAATTAGGGTACCGTCAAATAAAACATCGAGAACAAAATACAAGTGACAAACGATCAACGTTTTAGCTTATCTAGGTGAAATAAGCAAGCATGGAAATAGATGACTAATGAATGACCTAATTTACGTTGAAACTAGAGATAGCATCCATCCCAAATTGGCTCTAATTCCGAAAGCTTTCACTCCATTATAATGTCTTAAGAGAGAGATAAGTAATTATTATTATTACCTACTTAGGTATTGTAAACAAATGAACGCAATTTCACTACAGTACCCTATAATAATATCCAATTTAGTGCAATTAGTGACATCGTCATAATCCGAGCTCGTCCAATTATTGCTCTTCAGTACCAATAACCAGTTGTCAACCTCCAAACGTTGAATTTACATAGAGACTTCGCTGTAGGGATATGCTGTGCGTGCAAAAAGGAAAATTATCAGAAAACTAAGCTCACCCCGCGACTTCGCCAGCGATATTAACGAATAGTTGAAAAATAAATTAGAAAAAAATATGATATAGGCCACTTTACAAACTGAAGACGATAATAATAAAATAATAAATATAAGGCTGGCGCCTTACGACAAAAATATTGACAATCGACGGGTGAGTTGCGGAGCTAATCTATCGACTGGCAAGCTTTTATTGTCAGGAGCTCTTGTAAGCAAAACTTTACAATGCAATTGACAATTCAGGTAAGATGAGGGATCTAGAGTCTTCAAGACAAAGACTTCTTCATAAATAGTGTGATTTGAGAAGAAACTGTACATTCACATAAAGTATATTATTATTTTCTCTTTTCCAATAAAAATAAACACAAACGTTTGCAGAATGTGATGACAAGCGAATGGAGTAGATATGCCTGAAGCGTAGTCACCCTTCTAGAAAACACGCGTGACTTTAAGTATGTTTGTATAAAACCAAAGGAAAATAAATAATAGCTTACTGACGTGAGTATTATTTATTTATTAACAGTTTATGTACACACACGATACAAAAAAAAATTAAAATAAAATGAGAAATATAAAGTACAAAGGTACTGCTTATTTCATAAAGAAATTTCTTCCAGCAGACCTGCGAAAGGAGAAATATATTAGAAATTGAGGCGACAGTGTGCAGAAAAAAGGATAAAAGCGAAAGTCCATAAAAAAATATATATACCATACACATATACAAAATATAAATACATACATACATAAATAATATATATAAAAATTAAGAAGAAAGGTAGTGCTCTTTAACTCTACTTTTAAATACAGAGATACTTTGTGAGTTACGTATATTAGGAGGCAGTGAGTTCCACAATCTTACTGCGTGCACGGAAAATGAATAGGAGAAGAAATCAGTTTTATGGGGTTGGAATTTTTGGAGGGTTCTGTGTTGGGATCTGTAAGGAGCATCGAGGGGTTTTACATAAGAAAAACGCTCACGTAGATAGGAAGGATAGTGAGGATTATGCAGGATATTGAATAGGAGACATAATATCCGAGTGTTCCGGCGAAGGCGGACGGGGAGCCACTTGAGATCCTTGCGGAAGTTTGAGACGTGATCATATTTACGCAAACCAAAAACAAAGCGAATACACAAATTTTGCAAGCGCTCAAGCTTATTCAATAGCTCCTCAGTGGCATCTAAATAGCAGGCATCAGCGTAGTCTATAATCGGCTGAATTAGAGCTTGAGCCAGGGAAATCTTAGTTTTGAGTGGAAGAAAACTTTGTAGACATTTGAGTGAGTGGAAAGAGTAATGCACTCTACGACTGACCTCATTAACATGAGCACGCCAAGTAAGGTTGGAGTCCATTAAGATACCCAGATTCTCGACTGTATCGGAGTATGGGATAGTAACACCGTCCAGATACAAAGGTTTAAATGAAGCAAGGTTGGTCACACTGCAGAAATGCCGACTACCAATGATCATGGCCTGAGATTTGACGGCATTCAACTGTAGGACTTAGACCAAGCACTTATGCAGGCCAGGTCATGATTCATGGCGGAAATAGCAGCATCAGCATCAGCCGGTGTAAAATGACGATAAACCTGCAAATCGTCTGCATGCAAGTGAAAGTTGGAAAATTACCCTGGAGACCGAGTTACTGAACATGGAGAATGAAAGAGGAGAAAGGACGCCACCCTGAGGCACCCCCGAAGTGAGGTCACACCAATCAGAAGAAGAATCTTCGTGGCGGACGCACTGCGAGCGGCCTTGAAGATAGGAACCGAACCAGGCTACTGAAGAAGAAGAGAAGTTAAAAGATGCAAGGATTCCTAAGAGGACGTCATGATCTGAATTAAAGGCACTGCTGAAGTCAAGCAGAACAAGGACCGTAAGGCACTTGTTCTCCATGGCCAGACGAATATCGTCAGTGACATTAATCAGGGCAGTGACAGTGCTGTGCCCCGGGCGGAAGCCAGATTGGAATGGAGAAAGAAGATAATTGGAATGTAAGAAAGTAGAAACTTGACGGTGTACAATATGCTCGAGGACTTTGGAGAGGAAAGGTAGTATAGAAATCGGTCTAAACTGGGTTAAAGATTGAGGATTAGATGTTTTGGGCAGAGGTAAGACGTAGGCTTGTTTCCAAACAGAAGGAAAGGAACAGGAGGTGATTGAGTGATTAAAGATATGGGTGAGGATAGGTAGCAGAAGAGATAAAATAGGTTTAACTATCCTCGAGCAAAGGTTGTCATTACCGACAGCAGAAGAGGATATAGCTAAGACGGACCTCTTTACGTCATCCTCTGAAATAGCACACAAGTTGAACAGGGGACAGTTCGGTAACGGCAAGTTAGACAGTTCCTGCAAAATGCACCTTTTGTCGGTAGACTCTAGAGTAATAGGAGGAACAGAAAAGTGATGATTCAAGTCGTTTAGGTTTACATCTTTGCAGTTGTTACTGGGAGCCTTACCGATACCGACCGTCTTAAAAAAAATCCAGATAGTTTTACGCCTACAAGTATGAGAAATCATCCGTATCGACGCAAGAATCGACCTGCGTAACTTTGTACTCGAGAATCCTTCCGTATACCGTTTATTTTCTGACCGCAGAATCTCTTTGTTTTAATTCTTATTTATTAATTATATTGTTAAGGCGAAAGATTTGTCGGTTCGTTAACTGGTTCTGAACGACTGGACAAATCGGTATTACATATGGCATGTAGATAGCTTAAAGCCTGGTGAAGGACATAGTCTTATTTCCCAAAACAGATACGGTAAAATGTTACTCGTGGAAGAAGCTGATGCAAGCTAGTATTTTAATAGAATTTTGTAAAGAAAACAAAGGGATGCTTACAAGATAGGTACAAAAAAGCTCATTTATAGATACAATTATTATTATCAGGCTGTCCAGTACAGTATACAGTTCCTATATATTATAAATCCCTTATGTGTTTTGTTTAATCTAGTTGAACTACAATTGAAGATTGGTATGTACATCCATATAGGGTAATATGCGGCAAGTATCTTCAGATGATACGATACAACATTGTGACGTCAATACAACTACGAGTCTTTTGTAAACCCAACCGGATTGTTGCTGATCGAATCTTTATTTAAAATTCACAAACGTAATCAGTTTTAATAAGCATATATTATCTGTTTTCTTAAAATCAGAAACGTCAACAAAATACAGTTTTATAATTTTGTTAAAGAATTATTGTACCTACCTACATATACATACAACAGATATTTTTATATGTATATAATTCGTAAGCATGTCTGCGGTAGGTGCCAGTTCGACAGATAACTGAACAAGAAATATTGAAGGCTAACAAGGTGCTAAAGTAAACGCTATTCCGAACACCCATAAAAAATTAACGATCGAAAATTTTAAACTTGTCAAATGCAATGAAAATATGGAAAGGCTTTAAATGACTGTCGGTAAGTCATTGTTTTTCAACACTACAGTGCCTTTGTTTACGTAATCGATGATTACATTTTATGTTAATTTGAAAAATACAATAAACATGACACCAATTTAAAAAAAATATACGAAAAAAGAAATATGTAATTAAAACGGTGGCAAATTTAACACCGGTACCAAAACGTGATACGGTTTCTATTAATTTTACCTATTGAGGATCATATTACAACAGCTGAGTCCACACTTAAATAACACTGTCACGTAATATGATATCTCAATTCTGTGACAACGAAATTGCAAATTATTAGAATCGACGAAGTGTCATATTATTTATGGAACTTAAGTGAGAAATTCATTTAAATCTGTAAAATATAGCATACCTAGTATGCTATAAATTTTGTTCATCGGGGCTTAAGATGTTATTGAGAAGCTTGGCATAAGTCAGCGAGTAAAATCGTATAAGACAAACATAATAATATCGAATCGGTCATAACGCTGTTGCCACTCTGTCTGTTGCTTCGGTAGAAAAATTTACATAAGTACCGGGCCACAAAGTGATTGGTGAATACATTAATCGTGAATATCCAACGACAAATAAAAAAGGAGACAACGCTATGGCCACCTGACCATTATAACCGGAGATCATAAGATAAAATCGTCAGCGAGATTTATTTCACGCCATCTCTACGATTAATCGCGAAATATTAATTAGCCCCGTTCTGGGGTCAATAATCTGTTTATTAACATTGCATGTGTTACTGTAAATACCTGGTCGATAATAATTAATTCTAAAATATATAGGAAATCTCAAAAATGTACCTAGGATTCCTAAAATTATGAAAAATTACTTTTCATGTAACTTTTTTCTAAGAAGAAGTATTTTATCTTCCTTAGGTCACTTCAAAGATCTATCCAATGAATATCTACTTATGTTAATAGATGATAGGTTTTTCGTAACCCCAACATAAAATTTGCAGCATTTAAAACTAACAAATATTTATCTAGACACTTCTTTTTATCAGTGATTGTTTCTTAAGTTAAATCTGGACTACTTATATGTAGAGTTTCATGGTGAACATAGTTTATTGTGGCTAATTTTAACACCATTTCAATTGAATTAAAATTGAATTCTACTACACCCAAAATGAAGGTAGGTTTTTATCTTTTTAACTAATAATTAGAACTTTATTAACAAGTCATTAATCACACTCTTACAGTAACATGTGTTAATAAAACACTTTCCGGTGAAAGTAGATATCATTAAGTTAATTGTATTATTTTATTTGTGCGACCATTCACGCCAATATTTAACTGTAAAAATGTAAAACTTAGAAGTAGTTTAACATTTTTCTATACACATTTTTTCTATACAACATTTCCTATAATCATCTATTGAAAACACCCGTGAGGTAACACCTTTTGGAGATTCCGACCTGGCCGAATAGATTTATTACTTACTATTCATCTATTTTATAATTACCTAATATAGTACAGCAAACGTTGCAGTAATAAGAAAAGAACTAACGTCAATTTTAAAATTATTATCCTTCCTCGAGTATGATGGTTATGGCAACATTTTCACCGTTTACAGTAACGGTCTATGAGGTCTATTCAACAGTGGACGTTTACGGTTGGATATGATGACCTCACAGTTATTTAAAATAATCTAGAAGTGTAACCTAATCCAAAGCCATTAGGTCGTTCTTGTCTTAGATAAAGTCTCTCGCTTTTGGAGGTTAGAGGCACCGCTTCATCTTGATATCAAGATGAAACTTAATGTAAATATTTTACTTTAACTGGTTCATAAATTTCGATCCAATTGACTTGATCATTGGCGCCAAACATCGTGCGTTTGACAAATATTTGTACGAACTACATGTACCATAAGGAGAATAAATGTATTAAGCAGTGTCAAAAAGCTTGCTTGGGTCAGAAAAAGAAATACGTTGACATCCGAACGTGTTTGGCAACTCTGGCAGGTGCCGACTGCTACACACAATCAGCTCTTTTCACGTGGATTTAAAATATCAACAAAACATTTGGACATCTAAATTTAACTACACCCATGTTTTATTGCACAAGACTATAAAACTATTGATATACAAAACATTCTAAATCCATGGAAAATTTGAAACAAAATAGTTTTTTTCTATTTCTTCATTACAATAAAATTGTGTATGTTAATATAGGGTCACAATTATAACTAGGTA
Source organism: Abrostola tripartita (assembly GCA_905340225.1). Taxonomy (NCBI): domain Eukaryota; kingdom Metazoa; phylum Arthropoda; class Insecta; order Lepidoptera; family Noctuidae; genus Abrostola; species Abrostola tripartita. The sequence goes on from HG996494.1 coordinate 9,335,829, forward strand.
CCTTATACAATAAAAAAGATATAAATTATGTTTATAAATAGCACCGATACAATCTGAGTCATACTTGCCCGTCATTAGCCAGCTGAATAATGTATTAATAGACTTAGGAATTCATTTTTCATACCGTTTTACTTTTACATACTCACCTAAATAAATTAAGTAAAGTTTAACGATGACCCCAGAAAAGTTTCTCTAAGAGATGGTTGATAAAAAGTGACTTTGTATTCTCTTTTCATCGTAGTAAGACCGCCTCAGTTAATATAAAACACCAATGATTAATTATTTAATTGTGCTTGATATAACTATTACGGTAGGGTCGCCCCCTGATCCTAGTAAACTAACTGCTGGTAGGTAAACGAAAATCGGAATATTAAGTTACCCAGAAATTAGTCCTAAACTAGGAATAATATAAAAGGTATTTAGTTTTTCTTACAGTCTCGGCCACATCACACAATTTACTTGTGCCTAAAGCTTCATGATAGAGTTAAAGTTTTTTTACCACTATAAAGTGCATTCCACACTTGACCCTTTTGTAAAACATACGCAACATTTAGAGCTTAATCACGTTTACAATTAATTGTTGTTCAACTTTTTAGTTTGGTTTATAGGTCAGATATCATGATACAACGAGAACAATATTAATATTACTGACCAGACTAAACGCCTTCTTCTGGTCGTAGAAAATGAACGTTGACCGAGTGACATCTGACCTCCTTGTAACGGTACATGGCTACACCAACATGCGGTCAGACAAGCAGTTTTTTATACAATCATCTTTAGTGATCTATTTTATTATTGATTGCTCTATTGGTTTAGTTGCAAGAGCTGCCAAAATGTTGGATATATTTTATATTGCAAGATTTCTGTATAAAAATGCTAAGTATAATAAAATAATGACCAGTTTTATCATTCACGATTCACGCCTACTATCATCAAAATGAGGACGTTTCAAGTCTTTGTATGGTGCATCGTGTGCCACAAATGTATGCAACGCAGGTATTTTATTACCACACAATGGCAACTTGAAATTCCTTCTCGTTTGTTGAATATATCAAAGCTTTTATCTGTAAAATTTGTAAAGCAGTACTATCTATTGTTTACACGTAATGCATCACATTCTTGGACAAGAGTATTCGCATATGATATTCATTTGTTTACTTTAAATCTCAAATCTTTTCAAATAAATAAACCTCAAATCATTTAAGTTTTCATATTTTTTTTTATTGTTTATCTCGCCACCTTATCTTAGGAGGACTACTTTACCGTGCATTTAGCAAGGTCTTATTGAATAAAGGCTTCCAGCCAGGGACATATTAATTATGTGTTTAAATACCCTTTAATTTTAAAGCTGAAGATGCTATCAGTGCTCGTACTGAGCCCAACCAAGATACGGCGTATGATCAATAACATCACAAATCAAGGCTCTTATAAAGTGAGAAAAGTGGTCTTTTATTTTCCATGAATCTCTCAATCAACGTTTTCAGCAGCAAAACAGCGAAAAGCGTCTAATATCAATAACAAGTAATCCATCCCAAGGCCATTGTATTCATCTCATTCTATGTAAATTCTATAGTATTTGCCTTATTGATCTAGTCGTCGCATAGTGCGATTTCTGAGCGTGAGGTCCTGGGTGCGAATCCCGGGTCAGGCAATGTGTTATTGGATAATTATCAGTAGCCTCTCGGAGTTCAGATATTTGCTCGGTTAGTGGCAATAAGCTTATCCCCTGTTACATAAAAAAAAATTAAAAAAAAAATGAGGACATTAAACATAACTGGCGAAACGTGAGTCTACTTTGAGTGCATGTCTGCTTTCGGGAAATAAGGCGTGTTATATTTTGTGAATCATTTTATATTCAATCAACACAAGTTGAATTAAAACCTCGCTTAACTATAATTGTTTTAAGGCTCCTCCACACAGGTGCGTTATTGCGATAATGCGTCCCGATTACTTGCACACAACTGCGTTTTTATCGTCCGGTAATTGTAGAATTGCAGTTGTGTGCAATAACGCACCTTTCAGGGGGAACCTTAAAGATTCAATTAAAACGGCGTTTCTTCTTAGATGTTTCTTAGTAAGCAGGAAATGCTATAATAGTTTTTACTGAAAATAATTAATCATTTTAATAGATATTAGCATCGAAACTTTAACGTTCATGAGTAGGTATCAAATAATTAGTCAGTAGTGTTTCCATAATATACAAGTATTATAATGAGATAAAATATCGCTGCGATAGAGTACCTAATAATAAGATAACCATTAAATAAAATAAGCAAGTATGATAAGGACTTGGCATATATCAATATAAAAATTGCTGATCACACGAATAAAATTAAAACATTTTTTCCTTCAATGAACGTTAAATAGCCTATAATGTCATCACTAAATACGACCTAGATTCTAGGAAACTACTCATCAAGATCCTGGATTTATAAAAAGTAATTTGAAATGTTATTTGTATTTTAAGTAAACAATTTTATGTTATCTAGAAGTCAATTCTACATTAATTAGATTAGCAATAAAGTGTATTTTAGGATTCTTAAAAATCGTAACTTTGATACTTTTTTGATACTAAATTGTTTTTTCTTCGCACATTTAACAGGATACGCTAATTAAACAATTAGTAAATGGCCATCTTGTTTTTATTTTGTTTCTGTGAACCATTTTTTTTTACAAAATTTTGTCATAAACATTAAATTTACTAGGAAAAGCACTTAATTGCCTTCTTGTTTTCTGTTGCAAAATAGATAAACAGGACATAGTAGCGTATAATTTTTTTACTAAAACACTGGCACCCATAATAAAATGAACACAATTAATTAAAAAGGAAGATTTTACTTCCATATTTATTTCGCTTAAAAGATGTACCTTTAGGTACATACGGTAGGTAGGCAAAAGTGTATTTACTACTAAAACAATAAACATCCACATTTGCCAAGCTGTATAAGTTCCGTAACCGTAAGAAACAAATATTTATAACATGGTGTGAATTGGTACTTGCCTGTATTTGAACCTGCAACTTAGCTGTTCAGTATTAAACAACTGTATTTTGTTGTGATTTCGAGATAAGGCCTATGTAAAAGTTGTTTTTAATGTTAAGTAGAATATTGTGTTAAATAATGCATACCATATTAAAAACACCCAGTATAAATAAATATTACCCGACCCGCAATCTAACACGATCACAAGATAAAATGTATTAAAAAAACACCATTTATACATTGAAAAGTGTTTGTTACAAAATAATGTCGTATTTAATTTTATGCAACTTAACCCAACATTTACGTATAATATTTTAAAGGAACGTAATAATCGTTTCATTGTACTTAGTGGATACGAGACGATTCCGCGTGAATTTACGACCATAATGTGTGCGAAAAATTGGAACAACCACTGGTTCTGACCCATCGTGATTTAGCAATAATATACTGCATCATTCGACCTTTAGGGTTAAGACACAAAAAAGGCATCGATGAGGATAATTTGTATAATAATACGAAGTAGAAGAAGATACCCAATAATACGGAAGTATGAGCAAAAAACATCAAAACAGGATATTGTATAAAAGCAAATACTCAAATAATATTTACTAAAAATGTGTACAATATGTTGGTGTTCTTTGTCAATAAAAATATCAAATAAATATCTTGAAGAGAAAGTTATTTTTTTTTTTCAATTATACAAATCTAATACTGAATGTGCTTCATATTTATTTTAGAATTAGGATCATTGAACTCGAATTAAGAATACAACCATTAGAATAGAACTATTACGTAAGACGCAAAAAGTGTCACTATTTAAAAACAACCATCGATATTATTCTAAAAGTAAAATCAATAGAATAAAGACATAATGATTAAACAGCTCTAAAAGTTTTCTGTTTTCTCTCGGACAAGATTTCGATTTCGCTTGCCATAAATCTTAGTAATAAAATAACAAACTTCTTGGTAAAACTATAGCTACATGCATATAGATAGGACACCAAAACTCAAGGTGAAGTCATCGTCTATTAAAACGTCATTAGATACAATGGACATTTAAACATCGATAGATATAAAATAAATTCAAAGTATCAAGTTTTAGCTAAAGAGTGAACGGTGAAAGACCTTCTAAATTAAGCAAATCTCTAAATTTATGACTTTGTGACAGTTTATCTAACGGTGATAGCCGCGAGCTGTACATTTGTCGCTGTGTTTCTTGTTTTAATATAATGATAATAATATGGATCGTGACTAAAATGTATGCTAGGCCTAATTTCATATCTACTTAAGAATTGAATTCAAGGAAAGTTACGACGGTTATTAAATAATGTTATACTTAGATATTTAAAGACATTTTGTTGCTAAGTAGTTCACGTTTTATTTTATTTTAATATTTATTTTTGTATTATTTATATTTTTTACTAATTAAATTTAGCTAGTTTGACGTCATAAATATTAAGTTTTAAAGTTAGTTGGTAAACTGATTTCACCTTAAATTGACCGCCAGACTTCGTTGGTCTATTCATTTATTATCTTCATTCATATTTATTAGCGTAGGATGTAGGGCTTTTAACTAGCATTGTTTACAATTCAAATTATCGCGAACACATCTAGAATTATCTCCATAATATACAGCTTTAAAGCGTTCACTCCTACACAAAGTGCCTAAATTTACACATGTTTTATAAATATTAATGACAAGGACATGTGTTTCTTTTGACACCTATTCTCAATAGTTAGTAATAATATTTGTCTTTATGGTTGGTTGATTGATGGTGCATATTACTTTTTATATTACATACCTAATGAAACTTTGTATGTAATGGTCTAACAATATTAAGTCAAATTCTTGGATACATTTTAAAATGGGAACACGGAATCCGTTTTTGGTGCTTAAATTGTTTAAAGCACTTTTTGGTCTGCCCATTTTTTTTTCAACTGTTGTGGTATTGAGAAGTTATATACATACTCAATATATTGAGGTATTATTGACCTGGCTGGAGGCCTTTTATTAGGTCTCAACAATCAGCTCCCTCAGAGCTAACTGCGAGGGACAAGTCAGAAAAAAAGAGGTATTATTGAGTATTTACCTATTAAGTATTATTTGGTTTAGATTTCCAGTGCAGACGACCCACTCGTGACAAATGTTTGTGACTCACTTAAGATGCAGTAAAAATGATTACCTACCTTCCTATTATTGTAAGTAGGTTCTTTAAATCACGTGAAGACCAACCGTGCCACATGAAACTACATTGTTTCAATCAGATAGTCTTGAAATAAAACAAAGTAGAATGACTTATCTATGTAAATATACCTATAATACGTATATTAATAGTTCAGTAGTTGCATGTGTGACATGTCAATGCCAAACTTGCGGCAGCCTTGATTTGTCATTTATAAATAAACAGCGAAGGCTTTGCATTACAAACATTTTGTAAAACATGCGTAGACGGATTTGTGGACGTCTCGTCACAACAATATTTTCTTCGCACTTGAGTCAATATTGATAGATACATTCGTCAGAGAACATTTCTATTCAGTGTCAAATGCGCACTCACGGGAACATAATATTTGAACATCATTTACATTATTAAAAAAAAAATGTTTCTTGGTAAAGTTTCTGTGATTGACGTACGTAACACTCTAAAACAAATAAACATCGCGTACAACTGTCGCCTGACTTAGTAGGAAGATACAATTTTCCTGTTATTATTCAAATTGCAATATGGAATAATGATTAACAATATTGACACAGTGTAACTGATTTCCCACACCTTCAACTCATTCGAAGAAGACTTATCATCTTTTTTTATTTCTCGTTGCAAGATTATAATATAAATACATACACGAATAATTGGTCATTCAATTAGCACAACCATGTGACTATAAACCAAATTAGGTACGTTATAATTTATGAAAAATACTAGTTTTACTAATGATGTAAACGATAGGTAAAAGCCTTAGTGACGATAACCTTATACATACTTAATTAAATTTAATATCTCACTTCCTGTCGGGTTGTACAATTAACTATAATTTACAAGCCTATAAAAATCTCTAAATGAATCGCAGGTGACCAAACTGCTGAAAGGCACCATAGAAACACCGATAGCGGGTACTTTAGGCTTGTTAATGAAGATAATCAAATAGATTAAAGGAGTTTACTCACATGAATATTTATCAAGTTGTTCGTTTCCGATTGTTTAACTCGCCGACCATTATTTGTTAGGCTGTGTTTGAGTTGATCTATCAAATAAAGCATCGGAAACGTAATGACTACTCTTGACTTAATTATATAATATACCTAACCTTATGTTGTATAGAACTACCAAAATAAGCGGATAAGATTGCTTAGTCGCACGATTCTTATCGTCTACATTAAATAAAGGCGCATTAACTTGTAACTCGATCATTTGCTAAATTAGAAAGAATATTGGCCAGCCTAATAAAGCCATAACAATTATTATATGAAGCATATAATTTCTCTGTCAAATCATTATAATTCTGACTTTCAACTTATTTACAACCATTTTGTCCGACACAGCCATATAGTCTGACTACCCGTAACCGTTATAGTATTTTATTAATTTATCAAATTAATCGGAGCAATCGATAAATAAACTGCGGTAAATAAATTGATGACAACCATTAATCGATTCTATTCGAATAGTTTTTGTTTGGAGCGGGTTAATTACAACAGGTCAATGCGGTACAACTTGTAATATTAGGGTCACACAAAAACGATGAATGACAGGCGATTAACAAAAGACATTGATACCGTGAATGAAAGTTAAATAAATGAGGACGCCTTATATTGACTACATTTGTGATGTTCATCAAATGGTTTAAGCTGATGATCATACAATGAACGCTTATTTAACTAACTTAAAGGTTTAGGAAAAGCAGTGCATAGTTTTGAATCAGAGTTATCTACAGGTCGATATCCGTGAAGTTAAGTTAGGTATTAATAACAACGAATACAAATGATTTTACAGGACTATAAAGAACTTTTAATAATGTTATATTATAGTTAATATTTAAATTCATTAAAAGGATTCGAATAACGTTATTATTAACTAGCTTACGTCCGCTAAAATTATACTACTTACACTTAAGTCACTCAGAGCTAAGATATTGAACCATATCTCACCGCTATTCAGATATGTTTCGCGTTGATTATCATATTAATTGCTGGCACTTAAGAATTTTATCGTTATATAATCTGCTATACATATTCCAGATATTTATGTACTATATTAGGTATAATATTTGTTACGTAATAAAGAGGTTATTTGGTTCAATATATGCTCGACTTCGGTAGATACAAGGCGAACACGGTAATGATGCGTTATGTAACAGTAGAGTACTTTTGAAGAAACAAACTTGATTTTAAAGAATACAATTTAACTTATTCATGCGGCTTATTCAAGTTTTGATGTGGAATAATTAATTAGAATAATAATATGTCATAAAAGCAACTTATCAAGTATTCTGAGTCATCCCTCAGATTAGAGGTTGACTGTATAGCAGTATTATAAAGTAGTTAGGTACTATACAAAAATCATGATAATATTTGAAGGGGTCGCGAATTACCATGTAGATGTTAGTCATACGATTAGTGTGAAGTTACAAAGAAAGACCTGTTTTATGATACCCTAAAGGCACTTTAAAAGCTTCGGATGTTACCACAAACTGTCATATATTAAATAAAAGGCTAAAAGCACTTTAATCAAAGAAGGCATAAATAAATGTTAGCACTGTAATTTTTTAGGGGATCAATGTTATTTCTCTGTAAGAGAAGAAGTTTTTGCCCTATAAAGGGCACAGTCGTAGCTGTTAAGATCTCTAGTTATTTTTCAGTATATTAAGTAGACAACAGCAGTCTTGTATGTCTACTAATGTCTATTCAAAGGTATGTAGAAGTGTGAGTTATACCTAAGTGTGTTAGCCTTCCAAACTTAACAGTTTCACGTGGTCCCATACTAATGTATAACGTCATGAACTGTTAACATAATTTGGGTAATCTTCTACAGCGTTAATTTTCGCCCAAAACTCGCTATAAGTTCATGCTAGTGATATAAACGATATAGCACCTTGTTGAAGAACAAATATGAGTGGTACCCTAACATAGAGAAGTTAGAATACCTTGTTCCACGCATTGGTGCAATGACCTGTCGCTGCGCTCTGCTACGACACGCACGCTTCATCTCAATGTCCACCGACTATTCAGAAGGCTATTTATTATTCAAATACACACGTGTTAAAAAGAAAGAGCCAAAACTATGGTAATACGAGTAAGTATTATGGATGATAAAAAAAGTGATTAATAACGTAAATATTAATATTGCAAAGAAATATATTAAAAAAAAATTGTATAAGTTAGCATGACTAATGATTGCTATTAAATATTGAGTAATATTACAATATAAACCAAAGACAATTTAGTGGTATTACAAACGGAATCCTATTAGGCTTCATTTAAGAATAATGATTAAATATGTAAACAATAGGTATTTTTATTTTTTGGTGTTTAAACAAGTAGACAAATTAAAAAACCAACTGCGGCCTCATTTTCACGTTATATCTGAAGGTCATTGAATAGTTGAGGCCAAAAAAATCGAGGATAGAAAACTAGTTAATTAATTCGATGATTATAATACAATATAGAGTGTTATGGGAATTCTTGCGCGGCGTTGCTATACGAAACATTTTAAATATATGAAATGAAGAAATTGGCTGTGGAACTCAAGCTACGCAAAGCTGACTTAGGTCTTAAAAGCAAAGAAATGAATGAAGTGAGGCTGCAAACATTGTAAAATTATAAGGTCGGGTTTTTCAAAGTTTCAAAAAAGAAGACTTTCAAGTAGAAGCAAAGAGTTGAATGGCTTCCAAAAATCTGGCTAACATTGGATTAGATGTCGTTAAATCGTCAAACTTGCATCCCTAGAACGTAGACAAAAACAAGCCCCGCCAACAATTCCATAGGAAATTAATGAACTATGAATGTGTCACCCTTTCCTGAATTTAATTACAATCAAATAACAGAGATAAGAAATAATATGTCCCTTACGAGAATTTCTAGTATATAGTTGCCGAAGAAGTGGAATAAGGGAAAATAATATAGCTGGTCTAAAAATAAATGCGACAACTCTTGAAAACCTAACGAAGGACATGGCTACAGATGCAGCTTGTTCCACTTGTATAACAAAACGGCATGTTAAAAAAGAAAATATTTTTGAATCAAATGACTCGTTCAATTAAAACTCTTCGAATTCGTTTAACAGCTGTTTGTCGATGCATTTATAAGTATTGTTCGTTTTACGTTCTTTTTACAAAATGCTAAAGAAAATGTTATTTGATTAGTTCTAAATATTAGGTATCGATTTAATTTAAATTAGTCCACATGATAATTATTTATAATTTCATTAAGTAGGTATTTTGAGTTAAGGCAATTTCGATTATTCGAGGTTTTTAAGTGATTTTAAAATAAAGGAAGATAACATTATTATTGTTGACAATTTGAGTGTCACTGAGTTAGTGTAGCTTTTATTTATTGGGAACCATACCAATTGATTATTATTGATCAACCATAGTTTTATGTGCACTGCAGATAAACTTTAAATTTACTTATTACTTTGTAATAGCTACTCTATGTTTTAGTAGCCAAAGCTATGCCGCTAATTTTTAGACTTTATGAGCGTTGCGGTTTGATTCAAAACCAAGCAAGTCGTTTACAGATGTTGAGATAATTATTATGATAGTAAGAATACCTGCAACGAAGTGGTTATATAATAGTGATATAATCTTTATCCATACAATTTCCAATTAGTAATCAATTTATGACGACAGTCATTCATAGTTTTAGTTTATTACTAACACACAAGGTAAATAAGGCCTACCGTAAGTGATGCGATATACGCCGATGTCAAGAAATATGATTATTAGTAATAAACGTCTGTACACAAACGTCAACAACCTTCATACATAGCCTTCGTACTAACAGCAATACAAATACAATTTATTCTTTTCTCAAGTAGTCATTACTTAGTAACTTTATAGTGGAACGTTTTCTATAAACTATTTACATAGCCTTTTTAGGGTTACACGTTGTTATCACACTCCTTTCAAAAGCAGAAATGTACAGTAACGTGCATTGAATGATACTAATACAGTTTTGTGACGTTTCATTGTTTAAGGTGTTTTACTTTTATAATGTTCAATAGATGGTATTCTAAAAGACATGGCGTCCTAACATGGTCGCTATTTTTCGTTGTAGGAATGAAGTTGAAGTATTTGTTTAATATCGTCCATTTTTATTTATTCATACGCGGTTTGACAAATTTCTAGACTTGCACCGATACTGTCTAAATATTTGTAAATCATTCAAAGAGTTTACGGTATTTTTTATTTATACGTCTGCGATACTTTCTCCATAATAATTGTGTGTTATGGTTTCAGTAGACTTTGTTGGACCCTTTAAAGTCAACTTAACCCAACACACTTATATGCAGTTACTTACGGTCAAGTCAACGCAGGTAGTTTTCTTCTGTCGTGTCGATATGAACAACACAATAAATATAGCTCGTGCTACAGTAATGAATTCTAACTTCAACCATTGAGCAGGTTAGTCCGCGGGAGACTGTCCGGGAAGAGTCCTACCTATTAATTTATTATCATCACTCATGGTAGCCACTCCTACACCTCTTTTAACAGAGCCACTTGCAGGTGGTTGCCTGTATGGGCTACTAAGCCGAACAATAGATAACCACAGAAGGACTTTCAGCGCTACAAAATTATTAGCCTAAACAATAGCAATTAGGTTTTACCAAGCTCTAAGACCTTTGAGAGTTGGATCTAGTTTGTATAGTTTGTTGAAAAATAACTTTAAAACAAAGACCCTATTGCCACTAACTTGACACAAATCCAGACTCCGTGCTGCTACTGAGAATTACCTAATTGAAAACCCCAGTAACACTTTGCCCGACTAGGGAATCGAACCTAGGGCCTCCTGCTCCGCAGTCGCGGTTTGCGACCACTAAACCAACGAAGTAGTCTTATTAATGTTCTAACATAATAACAAGTTAAATTTAATTCATCTTTTGACCACAGTCTAGGAATTTAAGAATTATACACCCTTTTAATTGTGTCTCGTAGGCATTACCTCGTAGCTCTGACAGTAGCAAACTTATTAAGATGAAGTATTTTTAGAAATAAATCTCTCCAGCGCTCCATTCACTTGTGCCAGTTTATGGGCAATCAGCTCGTTCCCTATTGTTAGAGACCTACCATAAAGCGTTTGCTAACTCACCGAGATTATGTACTTAAATAAATCTTATTCAAGTAATTCATCACACTGATTAGTGGTACCTAAACAAACGAATTACGCGGTCGTTGACCCTTAAGTACTCGCAGTAAGTACAAGTGTTTGTACAATTCCGAAATCTGTATTAAAATGCCATTGCTTTCCTATTATAGAGCCAACCATGTGCAGTGTTCAAAGTTCTGAAATCTGATTATCGGGTGGTGTCTACTACATTCGATTCCTGACTAATGTTTTAAAGAAGTCTCTACGTTTCCGATACGTGTTGCATCATCGCGCCGTGTTTGTAGTTAATAATTTTTAAAGTGACAGGCGACGTAGAAAATGACGCATGATGATTCTCATGCTTTAAGATTAGTGATCCATTAACTTTATTAAGACTGATCTAACCTTTTACAAAATAATATTGAGATATCGGAGGATACTGACAACATAAGAACTGTGTGATGAAAGTGGAAAGCTCCCGAAATAAAACGACGACCTGATCGGCGCAGTGGCTAAGGCTAAGGGTAAGGGTTCGATTCCCGCACGGGACCTAAATTTGTGTGAGCAGATGTTTGTCCCGAGTCTGGGTTGTGTATGTGATATTTCATATTTGTGGAATGTACCCACGATACAGGAGAAATTCCTAGTGGGGGGCGACGTTTTCTTTTTAATAACAAAAAAAAGCCTTCAACTTTAAACTTTGCTGACTCCTAGTCCTAAGGGAATACAGTCATGTTGTTATTATGTTGAATAACAAACAAACAGTTCCTATAGATTACTAGTTCTAATAAATCAATAAAACGAACGATTAAGGTTAGACAAATTTCAAATTTACTGATTTATTTACTCATTCAGAGAGGCTAAACAGTTTAATAAAGAAACAACAATGATTAATTATACGTGTAGTCCTTTAAACAGATGGATATTCGACATATTGAACTTTTGACCAAGTGTTGACCTTAACTCAGTGATAATGTCACAGTTACCGTTCGTATTTATCACAGGCACACAGACTGCGCTATGTTGACGCTCATATTAAATTAAGAAGAAATACGTACCGCCATGGGTTTCGAGGAAACTATGTTAACTGTTGGGCCTGGATATGGAAAGGAATTTTTGATACTGATTTCCTTAAGAATTTTTTTTCGTGTTACTTTTTATTTGTGTCTTTAATCAGAAGTCAAGGCATGGTTTTGTCTGTATACAAATTAAAACATAATTAGGACCTTTAAAGCAAAAGGAGATTGTTCCATTTTGGGCGAAATTTTGATTTAAAGTAATCGCTTATTTTAAAGGGTAATTCGTAGATTATTTTTTGTGTGATACATAAAAATATCCAAACAGTCAAAGCAAATACTGTGAGTAAAGCTTTGTTTTTCTGCCAAGATTAATGATTGACCTGTTTGAAGAAGAAATTGTCCCTGCCCCTAATTAAGGCTAAGCATTTCAGAACTATTATTTACATAATTATTGTTAATAAATAATATACCTTTGATGTAGATTAAATGAAAATTCCTGTTTACCATAATGTTAATAGATTTTATTTATAATATAAATAGATAGAAGCTTGTTTAAACACATTTGTAGTAGGTATGCTACATAAATAGATATAACTGCAATCCGCAAAATAAAATATAGGAGAAACTACATTTTAAAAATAAATAAAAGCTGGAAATTCTGATTAAAAAAGTGAAAGTGAAACAAAAGACGAGGTTATACGTCACAAGTCAAATGTCAGTTACTAATTGGTAACCTTTAATTTAAGATTTAGAATAAGTATATTCAAAATACACTATGATTACAATACTGAGGAAGAACTAATAAATAATTATAATCTATGTTATTAAGAGTGACCTATACATTTTTTGTGACTGACTCATAAACTTACTTGTTACTAGTAAGACGCACTAAGTAGGTAAGGTCAAATAACAGTTTTCTCACCGACATTATTATTTAAATGTCTTATTTTGATGCGGTTCTGTTGCATGTATGAATAATAAATAATAATGAGAGGATACTCGGCTAATGATCATATTATTTGCTAGGAGAGTTATGACGTTTTTTATAATCATTTTGCATCAAGATCTTACGAACTATCTTTAGATCATTTTAAATGGGAAAGCAGCCTTCTTACCATGAGCTCTTAAAGCAGGACATTTTACGTTGTGAAAGCGAGACGCCGCACTACACTGCACGCGAAAATGTCCTGCTTTAAGAGCTCAAATTAAGCGGGCAGAGATATCTAAAAACCAGCTGCCAAACTAACACGTGTGCTTTAATCATTTGCAAATGTCCAAGTTAATTTAGTTATAAACAAAACTTTACTAGATAATCAGCCCTCCAAAACAAGTGACAAAACGCTAGACGGATAGAAATCGATAAAACAGGAAATATATGAGGACATTTGCCATAGATTACATAGTCAAAACATTATGTCATCCCTATCATTTATCATGCTATTCGTCAAGTATTTTTCTCTGGCCCCTGGACACTTATTTGCACTGGCATGCACAACTTAAAACCTAAATCTATACTTATAATAAAACTGTAGAGAGGTCAATTCTGTACATTGAATATATATTCAAAATTATTATTGGAGGATAACTGGTGATCGATACTGATGCCAAAAATGCAATTAGTAAATTTTTTGTCGGTCTGTCTGTCTGTCTGTCTGTATGTGCACGCATGGGTCAAAAACTACTGAAGGGATTTTAACCAAACTTGGTACGATTGTAGTCCATACGCCTGGGCAGGTTATAGGCTATATAACATAACGGTAAAACACATAGGAGCTGAGCAGTAACGATAAATTTGAAGCAAGTCGGATGAAAATGCGCTTTCCAGCTCTTATCCTCGCATACATACGTCGATCATACACCAAAAGTATGTATTACAAAAATGATGGTGTCTAAAAGATCTACAAAAAAGTCCTCAATAGTATATATCTATCTTTTATAAATTAGCCACAATAACGTGTTTAATCGTTAGGCACTTCTTCAAGTGTATTAATAAAATATATAAATATATTGTATTTCACATAGATATATCGTTATCAAACTCCAATATTCAAAAAGTACACTTTAATATCTATTTTATATAAAAAAAAGAAATCGGTATATAAGATATAGATGAAATAAAACTTCCAAATCTCGCCGCGCCAGTATAGGTACGGCGGTATAAATGGTTTTTATTTTTTTAAATTAATGTACAGACACGGGTCGTTTACGATTTTATTATATGTATAGACTAGCTGTGCCCGCGACTCCGTCCGCGTGGACATTCGGAAACAGCAAAAGTATTTAAAAAAATGTTAAATATTTTAAAATTGTTTTTAATATATTAGCTAAGTTTGAGTCTTACGATTGTGTGTGCGTGTAAGAAGCAGCTAAGTATTCGTAAGATTATAGGCTGCTTTAAGGCAGCGTGAGTCAATGGTAGGTTGTTGTTGATGGTCATGGCGAAGCATAAGGCTGTACACTCAGCCGAATTCGTTAAATACACAGGATAGAAAAACTATCTTGCTGCTAGAATGTCCGCCTCAATTATGTTACAGCTTACAGCTGAAGGATGCCTTTGAGCTAGAAGTCGTTAAATTGCTTTGACAGAAATAGGTTCCGTAGAACCTTGTGTCACTTGCTGCGAGAATTACAATTGTCTATGAGGTAATGAGAAAAAATCTATATCTATATACATGTAATAAAATCGTACATTCAATTTTAAAAAAGAAAAACTATACACTCTGTATTTATGTTACCGAAGCCAAAGATATAGTTTTTAAATTTTTTGTCTGTTTGGCGGTTAGTCTGTGCGTTTGATCGCGCTAATCTCAGAAACGACTGAACCGATTTGAATGCGGTTTTCATTGATGTATTGTGGCAGCTTCCCATAACATTTAGTGTTTGTTTCATTTTAATAGGTTCATAAAAAAAAGTTACCCCAATCTTTATTAATTATGTAATTATACATGTAATGTAATAAAACAGTATGTCTTGGCGTAAAAACTACTAAATAGAATCCGCTCAAACTTAGCTAATATATTAATATAATCATCAATACATTTTAAAATAATTTTGCTGTTTCCGAAGGTCCACGCGGACGGAGTCGCAGGCACAGCTATATATATATATATATTCGCTGCCTTTTAAAAATCTATTTAAGACCGTAATTTTTGTTCTGCATCGTTTCTGACAAAAAATGTAATTTAATATTAAAAATACATAATTTCAGCATAAACAGATTCTTATAAAGTTTAAACGATGCGCTCTTTCCTCTGAAGATTACTGAGAACGTTAAACAAAAATCAACCGTATAGCCGTACCCATACTGGCGCGGCAAGATTTGGAAGTTTTATTTCATCTATATCTTATAAACCGATTTCTTTATTTTTTTTATAGAATAGATATCAAAGTGTACTTTTTGAATATTGGAGTTTGATAACGATATATCTATGTGAAATACAATATATTTAATACACTTTGAAGAAATGCAAAACGATTAATCACGTTATTGTGGCTAATTTATAAAAGATAGATATATACTATTCAGGACTTTTTTGTAGATCTTTTAGACACTATCATCTTTGTAATACATACTTTTGGTGTATGATCATCGTATGCGAGGATAAGAGCTCAAAAGCGCATTTTCATCCGACTTACTTCAAATTTATCGTCACTGCCCAGCTCCTATGTGTTTTAGCGTTATGTTATATAGCCTATAACCTGCCCAGAAGTATGGACTACAATCGTACCAAGTTTGGTTAAAATCCTTTTAGTAGTTTTTGACCCATGCGTGCACATACAGACAGACAGACAGACAGACAGACGGACAGACAGACAGACAGACAAAAAATTTACTGATTGCATTTTTGGCATCAGTATCGATCACCAGTCATCCTCCAATAATAATTTTGAATATATATTCAATGTACAGAATTGACCTCTCTACAGTTTTATTATAAGTATAGATATAGATTTTTTCTCATTACCTCATAGACAATTGTAATTCTCGCAGCAAGTAACACATACGGTTCTCCGGAACTTATTTCTGTCAAAGTAATTTAACGACTTCTAGCTCAAAGGCATCCTTCAGCTGTAACATCATTGAGGCGGACATTCTAGCAGCAAGATAGATTTTCTATCCTGTGTATAACGATTTCGGCTGAGTGTACAGCCTTATGCTTCGCCATGACCATCAACATCAACCATTACCATTGACTCACGCAGTCTTAAAGTAGCCTTTAATCTTACGAATACTTAGCTGCTTCTTACACGCACACACAATCGTACGACGCTTACTCTTAGGTCACGAGTTCTCTATAAATTTTGTCTGTTGAGATACTGATACATTGGGATCTACACCAAACCTAGCGAAATTGTGGGAGTAGGTACAATATGTGCACCTCTGCCTACGCCTTCGCGGAATACAAGCGTGTCGTTGTCGTATGTTTTATAACAATATTTTTTATAAGAGTCAACTGCAATGATTCCCTATTTTAACTTAATTACGAATAAACCGACACACAGACAAAATATCCAAAATAATAGAAATGGGTTGTATTGTATAGGTTTCTAAAACGTCGCCCCACACTAGGAATTTCTCCTGTATCGTGGGTGCGTTTCACAAACTTGAAATTTCACTTACACAAACACCCAGACTCGGGACAAACATCTACGGATCACACTTTTTTTGCGGTAATCGAACCCACAACCAATCTCTTAGCCACTGCGCCAATCAGGTCGTCACGGTTGTCTTTTATCCTTGGTATGTTTTTTTCTACAGTAGTTTCAATATGTTATTTAATGTTCTCTTCTTCAGTTATATATTATTTTCAATAGACTTTCTGTAACTTCCGTAATTACCGTTCAATTTTTGCGGTTTTTTTTTAAATACCGGAAAGTATTCTTAGTGAAATAAGTGGTTTAAAGATTTTTAACCTACTTAAAAAAGCGTGCCTGGTAGGTATTTTTTTCTGTTAAAAGTTCAATTTACTACTGGTTTTTTATCCGAAATACACGCGGACGAAGTCGCGGGCAACAGCTATACATGTAATAAAATAGTACGGCATGGCGTAAAAACTACTAAATCGAATTCGCTCAATCTTAGCTAATGCTAATATATTAAAAACAATTTAAAAATACTTTTGCTGTTTCCGAATTTCCACGCGGACGGAGTCGCGGGCACATCTAGTCCTTAATAATATTGACCTGGTGAATTATTAAATTATTAATTAAATTAGATTATGTTTGCGCGAATAGTCTTGTGCGCACATGGATTCGTACAACTGTATCAAATTCTTAGAAAAAAAAATATATGTGTAGGTACGTAATTAAGCTAATATCGTAAAATGGAAGCGTCTGAATTTGCTTTTTAATGATTTATAAGTTGGTAATATATTATTATGTATAAGTTTAATATAAATTTCGATTTCAATAACATGTTATAAAATTATTTATGTACGCCAATTTAAAAGCCATTGTCCTAAATTTTAATGCATGTTTATTAACCATTAACTTGTAATATGATATGAAGCAATTAAAACATTTTTATGCATAATAAAAAAATATACAACCTACTTAGATTACTAATACATATTTAAATGTCTTCCATTTTAGTACGAGTTTTATGAGTTCTTGGACAATTCAAAACAAATACTGGAGCAATTAATGTAAGAATTATAGTCGATCGAAATACAAAGTGTAGGGTGAAAGGAACAATAACTGGATATGTGATAACTTTAAGACAATAATAAAACTCATCACTTGGTCTTAGATTAAAGGATTTCCATTTAATAGTTTCTTGCCATGCCTTTACCTACTCCGTTAATTATTTTTGTATTTAAAATTTTATATTTATGTGGTACCAATAGGTAAGAATGAGATTATTGTTTAGTAACAAAATTTTCGCATATGCAATAATTTTCAGAATAAGGTTAACAGCATATTTTTCAAATCAGACCAGAGTTCTCAAAGATCTACCTTGAAATCAAAATGGCAGTCTTAGTGAGAAAAAGAAAGTGAATATAACATTTATGTAATAGGCGACTATTGGTGATTTCACCTCACTTTGACCTGTACTCGAATAAACTTTACCTTGTTGATGGTCATGGCCTAACACTTAATTAAAGTCAATAGTGTCATAAGGAACAAAACAACGGTCATTAAAATTATAAACAATTAGTAATAGGAACACAAACAATATCAATAAAATATTATATTACTTGTGTTATATTACAAAACAATAACACCATCAAACACACATTTATATTATTAAATTATTATATAATTGTTAAAGAATTAGGAAGGAATGACAGTGATGAATGTACATGTATTTCGTGTTCCGACAACCGTGTCTATTAATTAAGTATAGATAATAAATAATACACAATTATGTTGAAGATGATAGCCCAATTAAGCTATATTTGCATAATAGCATATTGAGAATAGTTTTTATAATATTTCTATGGATACAGAACATAATATTTAAACTATAATAAAATTATTGTAATGCAAATTAATTTGAAATAATTGCATATCACTATGCTTATAATGTCCATAAATAAATCTTACGTTAACCTCATAATCATATTGACACACTTAATATATTATAATAGATATACGAATATAGGTAGATAATAATAAAGTTTTTTTGACCGCATTTCTGTCACGTAGGCCAATCTCAGATTTACTTGGAGTTTCTTTGCACGACAGGATAGGATACGGAAAGTCGCCAAAGAACTAGAGTCACCGACACAGCTCAAAGGATATGCAAGTAGAAGTGGCAGTGGGCAGTTCATATCGCTCGAAGAACCGAGTACCGCTGGGGAAGAAAAGTTCCCGAGTGGCGACCACAAACCGGTAGACGCAGCGTTGGTAGGCCTCCCACCAGATGGACCGACGATATCTTCAGAGTTGCGGGCAACCAGCGGTTGCAAATGGCAAGATGTCGTTCATTGTGGCGTCGGGGGAGGTCTTTTTTCAACAGTGGATGTCTTCCGGGTGATAATGATGATGATAAGGCCAATTTCAACTGAGATTACACAACTACACAAGATGTGCGCAATCACGGAAGAAATCTCTATTCCCACACCCAGTTCATTGGGAAGAAAAATCTACACGACAAGACAGAGGACTCTTCTGGAACTTTGGATACCTGATACTGATCTGCACAGACGCTATGAGCCCCATAAACTGTTCCTGCTATATGAGGAATAAGGATAGCTATGTTTTATTCACTAATAATACCACCAATATAGGTATCTATCTAATACAAAAAATTGCAGATATAATTTACTACTTATTTTATCTTGTTGGTACAAAAATCTAAGCTGTTGATCTAAGCGAAGTAAGAAATGTAGTCACTGCTCGTGTCGTTTATCGAGATTTTATACAAAAACATAAATAACGAGTTTGACCTGTGACCGAGGAAGCGATGTCTTTCTTTCTTAATGTATGGATGGATGAAACTTTCTTAAACGAAACCTCCTTGTCTCCTCTTTAGAAGACCCTTGCCATTTAACCCCGTTACGATAGAAATACCTGGTCTTTTTTCTCTTTAAGAAAGGAGTCAAGATGTTATCAAAAAAAAAAACAAAGTAAAAAGTATTTTGGGCTATATGTGTGTGCCTCGCAGATCAGTCGATGAAATATCCATAAAAGGATTATATTAAAATAATATGTTTTTAATATGTCATATTTCCTGTAACAGTTCACGAAATTCTGAGTAAAATTAACAGTACATATTTGATAGCGGTCTACTAGTTAAACCCAGACACACCTGTGACTCATAAAACTAATGAGAAAGAACTTTTATATAGGTCAAGATTGCGTCATACACATTAGATTTTGTTAACTAGAAATTGCAGAAAATTTCCTGACTTCTGTATTAAAGGTGTGTCATAGATGAAAACAAACAATTATCAGATTATCAGATTATAAGAAGAAGAAACTCAGTTTCATTACTCCTCAAAATTTTAGCTTTATTATTTTGGTCTTCTTCTTCTTTTCGTGTCGATGGTATAAAATGGTTAATTTTTTTGTGCCCAGTACTTATTATTATTTTGGTGATCTCGGATTCCAGTAGTTACAATTTTAAAAGACTGACAGGCTTGTCTCATTGTTTAGAAAATAATTCGTATTAATTTTGCAATCTTCTATACTTATAATAAAACTGTAGAGAGGTCAATTCTGTACATTGAATATATATTCAAAATTATTATTGGAGGATGACTGGTGATCGATACTGATGCCAAAAATGCAATCAGTAAATTTTTTGTCTGTCTGTCTGTCTGTCTGTCCGTCTGTCTGTCTGTCTGTCTGTCTGTATGTGCACGCATGGGTCAAAAACTACTGAAGGGATTTTAACCAAACTTGGTACGATTGTAGTCCATACTCCTGGGCAGGTTATAGGCTATATAACATAACGCTAAAACACATAGGAGCTGAGCAGTAATGATAAATTTGAAGCAAGTCGGATGAAAATGCGCTTTCGAGCTCTTATCCTCGCATTCGTTGATCATACACCAAAAGTATGTATTACAAAGATGATGGTCTCCAAAAGATCTACAAAAAAGTCTTCAATAGTAAATATCTATCTTTTATAAATTAGCCACAATAACGTGTTTGATCGTTAGGCATTTCTTCAAAGTGTCTCAACACACGACAACCCGGAGCGTGCATGGAGGGTAGTTGACAAGATTTCTATAAGCAGCATTGGTTGCACCCGCTATATGTAATATTATAGTAAGCACATGACTTCGAAAAGACATTAGTGTGTGCCGGGATTTGAACTTGCGACATCTGACTTAACAGTCTAACGGTCATACCACTCGGCTATCAGTGCATTAAGTTCCTTGGAATAAGCGCACTATAGATTTGAAAAATACAGATACGTAGCTTTTAGATATAAGTTTAAAGTAGGTTTTATTAAATAATAATAATAATTAGTTTGTTTAGTTTTTTTTGGACAAACATCTACGGATCACACTTTTTTTGCGGGAATCGAACCCACAACCAATCGCTCGCGCTCAAAAAAAATGCCAAGGAGCTACACTGCGCCAATCAGGTCGTCACGGTTGTCTTTTATCCTTGGCATTTTTTTTTCTACAGTAGTTTCGATGTACAGAAACTCAGAAACGCACAAAACGGATTTATTTATGTTCTCTTCTTCAGTTATATATTATTTTCAATAGACTTTCTGTAACTTCCGTAATTACCGTTCAATTTTTGCGGTTCTTTTTTAAATACCGGAAAGTATTCTTAGTTAAATAAGTGGTTTAAAGATTTTTAACCTACTTAAAAAAGCCTGCCTGGTAGGTATTTTTTTCTGTTAAAAGTTCAATTTACTACTGGTCTTTTATCCGAAATACACGCGGACGAAGTCGCGGGCAACAGCTATACATGTAATAAAATATTACGGCATGGCGTAAAAACTACTAAATCGAATTCGCTCAAACTTAGCTAATATATTGAAAACAATTTAAAAATACTTTTGCTGTTTCCGAATTTCCACGCGGACGGAGTCGCGGGCACATCTAGTTATAACATAAGACTATAAATTCCACTTTAATATAATAGCGGCTGATTGCAACTTTAATAAGGAGCGTCCATGGAACTCTTATTGAAGGACTTATGGGTAATATCATATCATATTTACTTTAGGTACATAGGAACTACCTATGAAGATGATGTAGGTAATTTCTCAAGATCTGCAAAGGTGTATGTATCGAAATGTCATTATTACCTAGTTTAATAAAAAATAAGAGGTCTAACGTTTTATTATTTTTGGCTCTTTTATTAAATCTATTATTATTACCTACCTTTGACTCATATGTAGTCACTTTGACGACCTGATTGGTGCAATGGCTAAGCGATTGGACTGCTGCGCTAAGGGTTCGATTCCCGCACGGGACAAAAATTTGTGCGATACGCAGAAATTTGCCCTGAGTCGGGGTGTTTTTGTATGTGATATTACATGTTTGTGAAACGCACCCACAATACAGGAGAAATTGCTAGTGTTAGTAGTTCCTAGTCCTAGTGTCCCGGAAATATTAAAAAAAAAATAGAAAAGAAAAAGACTTTACTGCTTATATTTTATAGCTAGCAGTATAATATTACTTTGTTGCGTTACCGAGCTATTTGCGTATTATACCTTTATAAATAACGCGTATTACTTCTGTGAAATCCACTGAAAGCTTTTTTATATATCTACATTTATCCTTTTGAATAACACTAAACCAACTAAAACATTGATAATATTGATTGAAACCCCTTCAATCAATTTCATCATTTGACACTAATTGATCGTAGCATAAGTTTCAATCAATTTCATCATTTGACACTAATTGATCGTAGCATTGTTGTTTTTTATTGTAATATTTTAATCATTTTCAATAGTCAACCTTTTATATTATTTACGATGATTAAATGTTAATTGTTCCGTTGTTTATTATTGATCGCGCGAAAAACATTTTGTTTTATAAAAACAATTGAATGTATTAATTACTATGATCAAGACGGTATGAACTACCTGAGAACAGTTTAATGAGGAAGATTAATAAACTACATTGTTTATAGCCACCAGTTTTTTATTATTATCTGCTTAAGAGCTTGTATTTCCTAATTAGACGTGTACTCATTAAATAAAGATACATCTTATGTGTTTACAATATTTGGAGACAAAGGTTTTTGATTATGATAGATTTTAAATGGAAATATCAGTTTATTAGTCCTTTTGTACGTTCGTCATTTATGTCTATAGCGGATAACCGCAGCATTCTATTCATGGAAAACCCGGCTGTTACCTACCACGACATTTTGCGGATAAAATTTACTAAACGATTTTTCCCGATTTAGACTGCCTTTTACTTTAGACTTTTTAGATTTAGGATAATATTATCCTTATATGCTTCTACAAATCTGGCCTAGTTGCCCTCATAGAGTGTGGATACCACATCGTATTTCCATTCAGTATCACCCGTCATCACGCTCAACGCAATTTACTTTAGCGTATTCTATCAGTTTCTTTACAATGTATTAATCTTTAATAAATTCTAATAACTTGATTCCCTTAACATTTGCAAGTATTGTTTAACCTAGTACAGGCGCCAGTCTCTTACAAAGTTAATTGGTTCATTATTGTTAATCTAACAGAAATTTCTGTTAGAGAGAATACATTGATTTCATCATCATCATCAGCCGGAAGAAGTCCACTGCTGAACAAAGGCCTCCCCCTTAGTAAGGGGGGGGACATTATCCCCACGCTTGGTAAGCGGCTTGGGAATCGCAGTATTGGTGGTCAAGTTACAGAAGACGCTGCTGCCCATCTTCTGGATTTTCAGCATACAACACGGCATATTCTAGACCGGATACCTATATTATATAATTATGTTTATATACTTATCTAAGTTACAAAAAAAAATAAGTGCTTATTTAACACGTAATTATTAAATTAATAATTTATAATGCAGATGACGTTGATTATTCTGAATGTAGCAAATCAATTTGTATTAGTTAGCAATGAAGTCAAGTGTTTCTATGCGAGAATACTGGACGACTTTTCGAGATGTTCATTAGCAACTGTAGTGTTTCGTAGAACGTAACCTCCTTTGACACGTGTTAACGTTATATTCTTAAAAAAAAACTTTGTAGTAAATGCCTTCAAATTCAAGTATAATTATGTATATTACGGTCCACAAAATCATTTTGCTACAGCTCGTAAATTACTCAATAAATATATTTATTGTGACAGATAAATAAAACAATTAATTATGTCATTTTAAATAGATAATTTGATATATTGCCTGTGAAGGTGCCTAAAGCAGGAAATATTATTCCAATCGTTTTACAAAGTGAATTCAAATCTATAGCAATGATTAAGGGACGGCTCATCTCAGGGCCGTTGCCTACAAATAAGGAAAACAATTCTTCAGAAGTGTCAAGGATTTTCATTTATAACATGATTTTTATGATCGTTACGTACAGCGCAGTAGGTCACACGATCCAGTCTTAAGGCGATTTTTCGCTAATTTGCTGTTGGCAAAAATGCTACCTATTTCCGTTGTTATATTACGTAGGCCAAACTCGACTTAAGTTGCGTTATCTTTAGGTCGATTATCAATGGGAAGATGAGAAAACACATCCTGTTTTTGGCTTATAATAACATTGGTAACCATACCGACGATCAATTTACTAAACGTAATCGAATAGACTTGACTCCTACTGACTTTTATACTTGTCATGAACAAACGTGTAGGATAATAAATATCTAAATAAGCCACCGTGTCGCTGCTCGCATCCATCGAATTTCAAGTTCCCTTTTAGTATTTACGTCTTAAGGGTGACGTTGATTCGATGGATGCGAGCAGCAACACGGTGGCTCAGTTGGTTAGAGCAGCGCCACGGATCGGCGAAGGTCGCGGGTTCGAACCCCGCTCGTGTCCATCATTTTTCAAATTTCCTTTATCAATTTAGATTCAAGCTTAGCATGGGCAACATGCTAAAATGGCACCAAAAGTCATATAAATATCTAAATATTTTTTTTCCTTTTGGCAATTAAATGGAATTTCCAACTATTCTGGCTTGGACAGTTCCTGTCATGGCAATCCATAATGCCTTATACTTGACATACCGCCGAACTTAGAGCCATCTATTGATTAGGTACTTAAACTAGCACTAAGTAAAGTTTTCGTTGTGAAATCTTTTTAGAGTTTATGTAAACATTAACGTCTCTGGGTGCGGCGGTTAGTCCTGTATGAACATAACTGAGAATTGATCATCAGGACAAAAATTGTAAAACTTGTTTTTTTTTGTCAGTGCCAGACAGCACGTTAGATGTAGCAGTTAGTGCCGTCCAAATGTATCGCAATTTATCGACAACAAGGAAATAGAATGTGGTACATATAAAATACTCGTAAAACCTATTTTTTCAACCTAATCTGCATAGTAGCATCACTTGACCTATTTGTTAAAGTTAATAAATTAAAAAGTATTTTTGAATAGCAAAATAATTAATTAAGATTAGCTTATATAAATAGTGGACTTTGCATTTAAACGTAGCGACGTGCACAATTTTCGTCGTGATTATCAAATCTAGATCTGTGATCTAACAAGTGGTTTTTTGAGTTATATTTCTTGTTTTTAATCATATTTGTAGATTTTTGTTGTATGATAAATACACGAAATGATTAATTAAAATTCGGTTTTAAATGTATGAAAATCGAAGAAAAAAATCTTATCTGTTGATTGATCTTTCCAAAGACGTTCTTTAAAAAATTGAAACGTGTACAGCAGTTTATTTTGTCTACAGAATTTGGTTTACAAAATAAGTTCTTATCGATATTTTAATCTTGAAAAAATTATCACCCACTAAGTAAATACTTAGTAGCTCATAATTCCGTAAAGTTTCTTTCTGTCAAGTAATATAAATATATTACCCATAGCAAATCAAATTTCATGGGAAAATACGGCTTTGTATATAAACGCGAAGCCATGGTATATAAACTCAATTAATACTTATGTAAGGACAGTGCCCTACGACACCAAAACAATAAAACTTGTCGTCAATTTCAGACAAATACTAAAAATTCATAATTCTAACTAAAATCCCGAGGCCTTTAGATAACCCTGCTATATACGACGTCAGTTTAAATTAAAACATTTTATGAGTATGCAGATACATGTACAGACAGTAAATCTTATTGTATACAGTTTAGAGGTTTCAGTTAAAACCTCTGACCCAATGCAGTATCTTCTCTGACAAGTGGTTAGTGCTGGTAACGTGAAGGTTACGTTTAATTGCACATTATCATACTAAGATCGTATTAATCCAGAGAACTGCTCATATGGTGCCCTTAGCTTGCGAAGTAAAGAGGTTTTAAGGAAAACTTAAAAAAGTGTTTATCGCCATTTGTTTTGGTCTTCGACAATATTTTACGTGAGTGTTTGATTGCAAATAATTCTTTGTAGACAGGTACGTAAATTAAAATAATATCGATTTAATATTTTCAGATACACATTAACAATATTTCGCCGGAGAGTTATGCGTGGGAGCAAGCTAGAAATAAGATTTATATATCATTAGCTGCATCTGTTTTAGTTTCAAGATTATAAATTAGGGTAACTTTATCGCTATAACGGAAAGACCATATAAATAAATTTATTAAATTAACATACATATGGCCAAATTGAGTCAGCGCCGGACTGTCTACCTTTTGTGTTGTCGTTGGCGTGTCTGGTCACTGCATTGTGATATATACATATACATAAATAGATAAATGAACGAGTACTTACCGTATGTTACGAAAACAGCTTAACATTCGATTTTTCTCATTTATTTAGTGTTCTGTGTAATATAATCTAAAATCTGCAGGTACTGGTAGCAACTCGGACTCATACCGGAGATATTTATTCTTCTGAAATATCTATGAAAAAAACCCCTTTGTTAGGAAATAGAATTGTTTGATTC
Source organism: Abrostola tripartita (assembly GCA_905340225.1). Lineage (NCBI taxonomy): Eukaryota > Metazoa > Arthropoda > Insecta > Lepidoptera > Noctuidae > Abrostola > Abrostola tripartita. The sequence goes on from HG996494.1 coordinate 9,362,574, forward strand.
TCAAGTTTAAATTTCGTTATCATCTTATTTTCTCGATTTCATGACAACTGGTATCGATGATTTCCCAAGCAATACAAAGCTTCAAAAGCTTTAGTGTTCTAAAAAACTTTAACAATTATTTTTGTGACGAGGCAAGAACCTTTCTTAATACAAGATTCTTAACCTCAAAAATCTTTGCATACATACATTGCCTACCGAGCTAATACTTCATGTGAACGGCACACAACATGCATGACATACCATGACGTTTCTTTTCTTTGTCTTTCCACTTATTTTTTTTTATCCTGATCACAATACTTCTTCATCGCTGTACCTTTTTTCTGTTAAATAATTTTAAGTAGCTACCCGGGGCTTGAAATATTGCGAGCCCATCCAATGGGTCACCGGCCAAGTGTTAACAAAGTTAATATCGAGAACTGAATGACACATGACATTACTATTATATCCAGTTGTCGTACAATAAACCAGGAATATACCTACACTATATTGTCAAAAATCAGACCATTTAAGTATCTATATAACTTTTTTTTATCATGGCGACTTGTGAGTATACAAGCTCATACTGTTGAATAAAGATTAGGTTTTTAGGGACAATCTTACGTACTACTCGCGCAGACTACGAAAACAAAAGATTGGTAGCGGTCCTGACCAAAAGGGTCTTTTGTAAAGGCACCTCAAAAACAACTTTAAACACATTTATATGACTTATGGTGCCATTTTAGCATGTTGCCCATGCTAAGCTTGAATCTAAATTGATAAAGGAAATTTGAAAAATGATGGATCCCGCTCGTGTCCATCATTTTTCAAATTTCCTTTATCAATTTAGGTTTAAACACATTATCAACAAAAACATGTCACTAATTTCTGGAACAACAATATAGGTAACGGTTTTTTCACAGTGACATATTGGAGTACCGTTTGCGTCAAACATAAGCAAAAGCGTACCGCAAACGAGTTGGTAGAATGGAACATCGCAAAGCTCACCACATGACCTCATTATTTTTGTAACCTGTCCGAATATTAATGATTCATCGTGCATTTGCAATTTAGCGCGAATGTTTTCCTTCATTTCTTGAAACCACAATGCATTCAAATAAAGTACACTCACCACTACCTCCTATGATTCAAATAATTTAGAAAGTTTCAATCTAAACATTACGGCCGATCTCAACGGCTCATTTTAAACTTGGAAAACAAAGGACTATGGGTGAGTGGGGATTAGATACCAAACTACCATTACCAATATGTCAAAACAGACAATTCTTGCTACGTTGAAAATGTTCGCTTAAATGAAAAAGTTAAGAGAGTTCTTCTTTGTATTTGATGAGTAAATTGTCTTATGAAAAGTCATGATGTAGAGACTGGCCACTCAACTTCTTCAAACACGAATCTTTAATCTAAGAGGCTATGTGCTTGCACCCTATAACATAACCTTAAAACTATACTCAAGATCCTTATGTGTAGTTTAAAAAACAACTTATCTTTAAAATTACGGGTGCTTTGACAGGTTCAATGTAGCGTATTAATCCTGGCACGTACAATTCAATCAACCTTTAAACAAATAGCGCCTTGGATTTGCCTTCCTTTTCGTACGAGTATGGTAATATTTCCGCAAATGCGTTTTATCATACAATATAATCAATAAACATTATTCGGATGTCGGTCAAGATGCTGACTCATGCGCATGATCGAAAACAAACAGTGAAAGTGAAAGCTGTTTGTACCAGGAGTTTAGAACTGTCCAAGACATGTCAACAGAGACAGATGATGGGTACTTAGCCAGTGTAGAAAGAATCGAAAGTCTTTCTTAGAAATTGTTTTTGCGCATATTCAATTATTCGAAAGGTGTACAATACAAAACAGGAAAATGGTGCTTACCTACTTACCTATATGTTTGGAATTCGATAGAGGTATTTAAAAAATTTAGGCAAATAACAATAACATAAATTATTCCTGTATTACGTGTTTAGTTATTATTCCCTAACATCTACAATTGAACCACAATTGTTGGAAAAACGTTTCAAGTTTTGCATTTTTTTATTACATTTTGCAATCATCATGGGCCCATTTTTCAGGCGGGAAAATTTAGAGAACATTCATGAGACATTCCCGTCATCATAAATATACACATTGACCCAGGTGCCCTAATTAACACGGTGCAGATTACACGAGAAGCGCCTGTGTTATGTTAACAAGGCTGACACAAAAATACCACAAGTATGTCTATAAATAATTAGCGCCGCCGCACCTTACCAAATGATTTTCAAGTTATCAGTTTTACTCCGCAGATGTTTCGCGGATAGTCACGAAAGAAATACAACAAGTGCAGTCATAAAAATCCGATTAATCACTCTAAATTATATATATCTCTGTATCCTATTATTAATGGACCTAAAATTTTGTTTTTAAAGCGCTCATCGTCGTTTAACAAATTGCGGTCTAGTTGCTTTTCTAAAAAATGGTGTTATAATTAAAACAAAAATTCAAATTTATGTAGTCCTAGAAACTGCTATATTGATTATTAATAACGTTTTAATTGAAACACAAATCACGTGGCTGTAGGGCTGTCTTATAAATTATTAATTATCAAATACCAGACCTGTATACATATTGAAGACATTAAAGAAGTCATGACGATCTCGTATGATTTGTTACAGCTCCTTAGTTGCCAGCCTATAAAAAGGTTAATTTACATTTAAATTTCGATGAAAGTCATTAATTAATATAAAATACATATAAACCTTAATTTAAGAGATAATTTATAAAACTAAATTGCCGCAGCTGGCTAGCATCAATGAATCTCTTTTCTTTATTTTGAAAAACCGTTAAAAATGAACGCTAATTAGAAACTAAAGCAGTATTATAAAGTTGCTTCCACCTGGTTAAGAGTGAGACATTTTGAACTCATTAAACATTTACTTGTAGATTGCCAATTAGTGAAACACGTAAAATTTAATTATTTGTCAGGTGAATGAATATTTAAGAATGAGTGCATATTGCTAAGTGCGACATCAGTAGCGAGTATCGACATAAAAATAATCACTACTACACTTTGGGTATTCTACTAACACTCTGTGTAGTAAAATTCTTCAAAACACTGATAATATAATATTCGTCATTTGAAGTCAATGTTAATGCTATGTCTAAAAACATTTAAAACTCTCATCATTATATTTATCCCGCGACTACTTCACATATAACTACAGGTGTCCGAAGTAGGCAATAAATATTTGTAAATGAAGGTTTCACATAAAGCTTCACGTGCTTAAAAATGCAAGAATAGATAATAATAAAATAGCTGTCATCCGATAACCGCTGTTTATCTCAGCAATTAAAACGATTACGTAAGTATCTGTGCTGCTTAAGATTATGACGAATCATTTGAATACTCATTTGTCAAAATCATATTATACTACAATATTGTGAATAGTTAAAAAACGTATACTTATATATCATTAAGTAGTATTTAATTTATCACATCTATTTATCTCGAAGAGGTGAGAAGAAGTGTCATAATAAGGGCTTATTTTAATTTTACTGCCTCGTTGGTCTAGTGGTCGCTAAGCGCGACTGCTGAGCAAGAGCTCCTGGGTTCAAATCCCGGGTCGGGCAAAGTGTTACTGAGTTTTCCATTAGGTAATTCTCAGTAGCAGCACGGAGTCTGGATTTGTGCCCGATTGATGGCAATAGGCTCGCCACCTATTACATTGGGACTTACAACATAACTGGCGAAATGTGGGTGTACTATATGTACACCTCTGCCTACCCCTTCGAGGAATACAGGCGTGATGTTAAAAATCTACTGATCAGTAATTTTTTTGACAGACGGCAGTAATACAAACTACATTCGATCAAGGCCACAATTGGCATCAATCTTATTGAACCTACAAAATGAATGAAAATGAAAAGGGTTAACATAACCTAATGTATCATAAATTTTAATTAGATAGGTATCTAATAAAAAAAGTCGTAAAATATAACAGTCAGATAACTAATTACTGAAGAGGAAGCAATTATCACTTTATCAGGTCGCACTTGATACAATTTCTTAGTAAAGTTTGTGATTATCAATTATGGTCAACCGCAATGCCGTCCGCATATGTTTGCGTGTGTGCTAACCTTTATGTCAAGCCACTCGTGGGAATCGAAAACTTGATAAACCACAGAGAAGAAGGCTACTCGTAAATTTATGGCAATAATACTTTAGATTTGCTTCCATCTTAGCTAATGACCAAATTAATGGAGTGTCCGTTTAAAAGATTAAGGCTATTTAGAGAGATTAATAAAATCTAAAATCTCAAAAGACGGTAAGACAAGCGAAGATCATTAATTTTGCAGTAGTCTTTAGCCTATTTTACTTTCTATGACAGTTATTTCTTGGAAATAATGAATATTATTATTAGACAATAGACGTTATGATTTCTGAGTACCAGCATAAAATAATATAGTCAGAATAAATGTTCTGACAGTGTTTTCCTTCATTTAAATACGATGTTAGCAGGATGTACTGTGTTGGTTAAGAACAAACTTTAACCTTTCTAAGCTCGCGTACTGGTCATACAGACCGATACGAAAATTAAATTACACTAAAACCTTCATATTAGACTTGGTGGTGATTGTATGAAACTCCCTACTGCAAAGCACACTTATATTGGATTCGTAACGTAATGGCCTTACTTCGGGACTGGCGAGCCGTAAGCGCGGCGTCGCGTCGCCTAGCCGTAGCTGAGTCGATCCGCTTTGGTTACGCACTTACGTTAGGTTGACGCCCGGCGAGGCGAATAGCGATACGGCGACGATCCCTTTCCGATTTGATATGTGTGCTATGACCCATCTTCACGGAGGCGGTCTCATAGACCGACATGTATATTTAAAAAGCATAAGTTCACGTAAGGTTAATAGAGCAAATACATTTGCAGCAATATTACCAGTTTACATTTACATCGCATCAAAATAAAGTCTGCTGTTAAAATATTTCTGTATTAATAATAATGTCTACAAGTGTGGCTATCGGTGAGGAGTCGGATAGATTACGCGAGTTTCATTTATGGTAACAGCAGTCGAGCTCACTTATTAAAACTAGATCGGGTACAAAACACATGTCTACGTATAATAGGCGGATTCATACGCAGCACACTCATACACATTATGGAAAATGAACTTTGCATCGCCCCTTTAGATATACGCCGTCAATATCTTAGTAGCAAATTTTGGTTAAAGTGTAAATCTTTTCAAAATAATAGTACTATAATGTTATTGGATAATCTTTCTACTGAATGTTCGAGATCTTTTTGGGCAAGAAATAAAAAACCTTTATTAGTGACGTCTCATGATTTACTAAATAATGAAGAAATTTCTTGCAGCGACGTAGTAGAAATGTTTAAACTATCCACTTGGGTCAGCAATGTCGCTTTAAGTAGCTTTGTTCAAATAAATATTGATAGTGTTATTCAAATTAAGAAAAAATACAATGCTAATGAGTTGAAGCTTCTTTGTGATGAACATTTACGCCTTCATTATAATAACCACTATATCATTTATACCGATGCGTCAATATGCAATAATCAGGTTGGCGCCGCTTTTTTTGATTCTGTCACTAATGACTCGATGAAATTTAAAATTAATTCTAAGATCTCGATAATGCACGCGGAATTAATAGCTATTTTAGAGGCATTGTCGTATATTAATTCAATTTCTTTTTCCAACTTCTTAATCATAACTGATTCTCAAAGTGCTATACAATTATTAATTCGGTGCACTAAATCACTTAAACGTGGTATTTCTATTGCTTACAATATTCTTGATGTAATTTGTAAAATCAGAGAAAACAATAGAAGTGTTACATTACAGTGGGTGCCTTCCCATGTTGGTATTGTAGGCAATGACATAGTCGATAGATTAGCAAAAGAGGCGTCGTTAGATGGAATTGCATATTTATGTAAACCATTTTACACAGAATTACAATTTAAAGTTAGAGAACGTTTTTTTTAAATTTGGCAAGAATATTTTGATGAACGCAGTAGGAATAAAGGTATTTGGTACGCTACAATACAGCAGAGTATTTTTAAACGGGCCTGGATTGACAGTACTGACATGGGAAGACAAACTATTACAACAGCTCTGCGACTTCGCTCCGGACACATCCCACTAAATAAATTCGCGTTCTTAATGCGTAAAACGGATTCTCCGAACTGCTCTGAGTGCAATATCATTGAGGACGTATACCATATTATCATGGAATGTCTCCGGAACGAGTCGCGGAGACGTGATTTGTCTTTATATCATGATAAGTTTTACGAGACTGGCGAATCTAATAGCATCCTTGCAAATCCTACTTCGGAGATTGCAAGGAAGCTATACAGACTTGTTAATTTAGGTATTAAGCGAAGAAGTTTATAAGTTTTTTTTTATGTTTATTTTTTGTTTACTATCTTTAGTTGCCACGATGAGGGTGGCATAATCTGTTTAGATTTAACCCTCTATAAATAAATAAAGAAAAAAAAAAAGTGTGGCTATAATTAATAATTACAGGTACACGTCAATAACGTCGCTTTGTCAAAGATTATAGACGCCAATATTGACAGAGGGCCTCCGAAGCATAGTCTTATATTTAGATAGCTTTTTAAAAAGTACCTAACATTGTAAACAAATTAATTACCATTCATTTTAAAAGTCAACGTTAAAAAAGTTTTAAAGTAATTCATATTGCTATTATTTACACGGATGTACGTTATATTATCATTATACAAGTACAATATACACATGACGACTGTTTACTTTGTTAATGTACCAGAACATACATTATCTGTTATATCACTTAGCCGACTTGGTAGGCTTGGCCGTTTCCTAGTGTAGGCAGAAACTGGTGAAGGACTTAACTCGTCTTTATAAGTAGTAACTCACTCTATTTGCATGTACATCTACATAATGCTGTTCTAAGGCCTAAGCTTCTTCAAAGTTAGATACATTTTTGCCATAGTCATATTTTTAAAGATAAGCCATCTGTAACGGTTCACATACTAAAAACAATAAACAAAGTACGTGCAGCAGTCAACAAGAGAAAAAGTTATAATCTTCTTTATCGTACACCATTCCAAATCTCGCTGAAACAATTATTTCCTATCTATCCGAGTGAAGAAAATTGAATAGCACAGAATAAATGCATATTAGTCGGAACTCCCTATAAAGTATTCAAGGCCAAAATTAATTTCAAAACCACAGTCTGCCATACTAATATTTTTTATAATAGCTTACTAAGCCAGTACACAGAAATTAGATAAAACATTCGTAGCACTCGTAGCCATACATCCCACAAACAAAAATTAGTAAACTCAATGTCACATTTGACATTCATTCTTAATTATAATAACAACACTACCTACCTACACTAAAAACAAAAACAATCGCCCCACGAGTTTCAGACACACGAACAATGCTTTCGTTAAGCCAAAGTTTACAATACACTTAACTTTACGGAAATCGAGATTCATACGCCGAATCACCTGTTTTGACATTGAGATTCATTGACGATACATTGCGGTGCACAATTACGAGAATATACTACATATAATGCAGACAAGTGTTTGATTCATGCAACGATACTTGTGTCGGGGCGGCCGACGCTTTGTCTGGCAGCGCGCAGCCAGCCCGATACCTATACATCAGCATCAGAAAGTTGCTTATTCATAGTCGCCCACACACTGATATGATATACTTCGATGAACGAAGTTTTGCATTGGAAGATACAACTTCTTATACTATTATCATCACATCTCATGTTGATTATAAAAATATTGTATATAATAATGTTTTATTGACTTCATGTCTTGTATGGGACGGGAGAGCCATTTTTTCATAGGTAATAAAACTAAATTTAAAAACAAGCTAAAATAAAAAGCATTTCTTACATAACTGTTTCATTTCCTAAGTCACTTTAACAAAACCATTATTATTTTACTTAGTGCATTATTCTTTCTTGACGATGGTAGACGTTTTTACTGTAATGATATTAATAAGGCTATTTATTTAAAGGTCAAACGAACTGGCTCTGACTTTCAAGATGGGTTCGACAGAGTTTTATGGGTTATTACTATCAAAGATAAAACGTACCTATATGTATACGTGACGGCTTTAGCGTACCTACTCAGTATATTCCCAGAATTGCATTTTATCATTCAAATTAACTTTTAAATGTATTTGTTTTTATATCCAGCTAATTTCATGTCCCGTTATACCTCAATGATTAATATTCCAAAAATGTAGAGGATATTCATTGTGGTTTTAGGAGGATAATACCGATTTTAAGTGGGTGAAAAGTGGTGATTTCATGTTTTTAAGGAATACATGAATACCTAGCCGGAATAACAAATCACAGACTTCGTTTTGTATTAAAATATTATGGAGATAATAACTTTTATCTGTGTATTCTGTAAAGATCAAAAGTCACATGAGGCGCTCTTAAGGTGTATGATTGATATATAAGATTGATCTTTTTGATTCGTATTTTATTATGATTTTGTTTAAATAAGTCCGTTTACACCGGATTACGAGTCCCGGATATCCATTTTAAAATAAATAGATTTAATTGAATCTGCACATCCAACAAGCCTGTATTCCCTGGATGGGAAGGTGTTAGTACCTATCTACTTCTATGTACTGTTTCCACGCCACAGTTCCGAGCTTTAGAGAACTACGGAGATCTTCAAAATCTGGCAATCCAGAGCTTAAAACCACATACGCAGAAGCCGTTAGTGCGGCCTGTCTACATTGATGTTCTTTTTTAGATCTATAGAGTTACATATAGTGTACTTAGGTACACTCTACAACCTTTGTAAAACAGTAAAAAGTAAAAGTCCATCAAATAAATAATTACAAATTAATCTTTTTAACTTTCGTAAACATTCATTTTCATCCGGAAAATATGTCAATACCGGACGTGACCTCACCATTTTTACTTACACTAATTAAAGTTAATTGCAGTTGAGAGGTTGGACCGAAGAGGTCAAGAAAGTCCACTGCCAAGGTCTAACCAACTATAGATGCTTAGAATTGCTAATTCTTGTCTGCCTCTTCGAAATTGTCATTCAATCCTAAACTTCGCTATTTAACATTTTATATTAATACATACATAAGAACACATTGTCATGTTGGCGTATCAATGACCTTTTGAGTTAAATATAATTATCTTGCCCTTTATATAATTTATTATTACCTTGACAGGTCCTTTTCTATTTATTTCAAAATGAAAAGGCTCAATATAAATATCAAAAATAATTTATGTTAATCTGTTACGGTTTTATTAGATCAAATACCTAGTTTTACAAACACCATTAAGTCGTATACAATAAAGAATAGAACTAAAACTTGAGTTAGGTAACACTAGCCCAATTATAATGATTGTTAAGATTGCAGAGCAGCTAACATAGATAGTCCATCATCAACTAACTTTTGTAGGTATATGAGAAGAATCATTCATAGTTTAAATTAGCACTCCTGTGATATATTATACACCGTAACATCGACTTGATGCTAACCTTATGTTAATCAGTGTCACAGTAACCACGTATTATTATAAACATTTACTTTTAAATTCGCATAATTTATAACAGGCAAAATAGTAAAAAAATATTTGGAATCTACAATGTGTAACTGTGTAATACAATACTCTTGTAAAGAACAAGATATTGAAGAAAATATAGTTGAATATCAAAATTTGATATGTACAGTCAAGCCAAGACCAGTCCATTATAAATATACCTTTAATCGGTTAGATTTACATCTATAGGACTACACATTAGGTTAGAGACTTCAATTAAAAATATAATAATCCTATGCTTGGGTAGATTCTCGTAAAATAAAAAGTCAATAAAATAAAAGTCATTAATATGCAAATATGAAGCTCCAAGCAAAAATTCACCTCAGGTGGTAAACCGGATCGGTTGCTAACAGACAAGTTGTCACCTTAAACTTTTTGCTTAATATTAGCTCTAATTAACGACTTTCTGTCGTCATTTCATTAGGCAAATGACAATGTTACCTTATAAATATACGGATAAATTTCACTATCAGGAAAGATAAGCGTAAAGTTATTTTAATTGTACATCGAGTATTCAAATGTTTCGCAAACGGGCTTCTTAATTATATTATAGCATATTATATTAAATTTATGGAGAAACCGTTTTAAAAATACTTAAAAAACAAAGAATGTGTCCATTTTCATAGTAAATGTTTTGCTATTTCATGACTATTTACAGAGGTCTAAACACGGAAAACCTTTAGTCGTTGTCCATCCTGTTCAAATATTCAGTAATATTTATTTATACAAACCAAATTAAAGTTATTCATAAAGAAAAAAATAAGTAGCCTTTGACATAAAAAGGGTGATTACAGATTATTCTTTCCTTGTAGTTAGCTGCGTATAATTTCGTTTAAAGACCACTTCCGTTCCGACCAATATCTGTCAACATATTTCCACGTTCGGCTCGGACACATCACAAGAACTCGATTTCATTGACATCCACCGTCTGCAGCATAATGAGTTTTAAATTATTACTGCAGATAAAAAGTAGCTGGCCGATGTTCGTATAACCTTTCTTTATTTCGTAACTGAAGACACTACACGATCCATGAATAGAGAAGGCACCAGGGTAACTTTAGTTTGCGAATAATCAGTATTATAGTTATTTATACTTTCAAAAAACTGTTTAATATGTCAGGTATAATTTGAGTACTTATTCCAAATTAAGGGTGTACTGTAGTAAGCGTGTGCGGTAGTAAGCGAGCGGCGCGGGCGGCTATGCGCAGACGCAGCGGGCGGCCGGCGTCGCATCGTCTCCATGGTAACGCAGCGTCGAGTACATAAACGTTCGCGTGGGCCGCTAGTCGCACAGATCGCTAAAGCCTGGAGAGCGCGCAGCACGTTGTGCTACGGATCACCGGGAAATACTAATAAGTTTGAAGTTTCGTAAATATAAGTGAATACATCTTTAGTTACGAATCTCAATCAACTTTACGCGTGTAATTTTTCAGTTTAAAAGTGTTGTGAATTAACTTTAATAAATCAAGATGATATCCTTAGTGTTGTTTGTTATGGGAGGTCTGCTCGCAACGACAGAAGGCTGTGGTGCTGGAAAACAATTATTCCGTAAGTTCATTTTAATTATCCTTAGCCCTTGCATGTCAGTTGTCATGTTGTCTTTAGTTTGTGTTATTTCTAAAATGATTATTCAACTAGTTCATTTTTCTTTATTTAATATAAAATTTCGTATGATGATATTATCTAGAAACCATTACGAAAATCAAATTATTATAAAAAAATCTGGAAAATGGATTAAATGTTCACTATCAATTAAAATATATTATTTTAAATCTATTTAGCATTTACATCATATTTAAATAATTGGTTATACGATTAAATAAGTTCTGGTAAAGCAAATAATATCACAAATGAAAATCTGTATGATAGGTATAATGTCTGTATAATTTATTGTTCTCTCCATTAAACTCCAAATGCTTCTAAAGCACATAAAAATTCATAAAGTATTCAATACAAAAAGCCATCGATTCGATCGCCGCCACCCAGTCTGGATTTTGCGAACGAGTTATTACCGAAAAAGATGCTCCTATTTTACATACTCGTATGGGTCGAGGTCGTAAAATTTTATTGACACAGACACCTGTGTTAACACGCACCGGTCTAATAAATCAGATCAATACAACGGATTATAAAATCACTAGAATGATAGCTTAAGTTGCTCTGATACTCAGATTTGGATAACACCACAATCGAATAATCTTAACGATAGGATTGAATATGTTCGGCAACCATTTAAATAAATTATGCTTGTTCCATAAGGATCTGGAGGATTGACGGCGTACGAAAAACAAGCTATAGTCGACGCGCACAATCGTCTCAGGCAATCCGTTGCCCTGGGACAGGTCTCCAGCCAACCACCCGCAGCTAACATGATGGAAATGGTAAGTTACACTGCCTGACACACAACCGAAAAAGTAATTCTCATGAATATGGATTCGAACTTGATCTTGACCATTATTCATTGACATTTCGCTGCACGGCTTAATACCGTAGGGTAATAAAATAGTTAAACACTAAAAAAGTGACATCAGCGAAATACATTATCTAATAAAGTAATGTAAATTCTGAATGTCCAAATCCAAAGACATTTCGATATCTCGACTGGTATTCGAATAAACACGAAATACGAGAAATGATATAAATTCAATTAATATGCTTAATATTGTATACCTAGAAATTATTATTCGGTAAAAGATTTTTGTTCCATAAATAGTTATTCAGTAATAGACGTATAAAAGCACCTCAGAAATAACCAGATGATTTATAATAATTAAGAACTAAATTTTTTAGCAAAATATCGTCAGTCTTCAATGTAAATGTTTAGACGCAATCGGTAAAGATTACAGTTTCGGTCTAGGACTTAATATTACAAATTATAATAATGTCATATCATTGTTACAAAGGTATGGGATGACGAGCTGGCCGTAACCGCTCAGCACTGGTCCGACCAGTGCATTACTGCTCACGACCGTGCTGCCCAGAGGTACGACGGCCGCTTTCCAGTGGGCCAAAACCTCGCAGCCACCTGGACAACTCGCCCACCAAGCCAGTCTGTTGACTCCGAACCCGACTTCATGAAACAAATCAACGCGTGGTTCGACGAAGTCCATGTCTACGGCTTCAAGCCCATTACCGGTGGGCACGGCACTGGCCATTACTCACAGGTAATTTGCAATTTAAATTCGCCAATTTAATAGTAAAGCCAAAATCTCCATATCAATTGTCTGGCAAATGTATCGTACGAAATACTTAATATTGTGAATACATTATTCATTTCTGTAACACCATAAAATTTGGTGCCTTCGAAATAGAATTTTGTGATCTTTAATTGAAGAATTTTGTTATACAAATGTCATAAATTATTCGTTTTGGTTATAGTTGGTTTGGGGCGAGACTTCTCACGTAGGCTGCGGTTTTACGTTCTACTACGACCCTTCTCGAGGCTACACAAAACTTTACGTCTGCAACTACGGTCCTGGTGGAAACGTCATTGGATCCAAGCCTTATGAAAAGGGCTACCCATCCTGCACAAACTTCGGCCTCACGGAATCGAGGAAATACTCTGGCCTTTGCGGTAAATATCTATTTATATTGTTATATTAATAATTATTGATATTTTTACACTTTAGTTACGCCTTTTTTCTGATGCTTTCTAGAGCTCCGAATTCAAAATCACAAAAAATATATTTTATTTTCTTCTTGTTTCAGCCGCCAGTTACACAGCCACCTCATCTTTCCAAACGGTGGACAACAGCAACAGCTACATCTCGAACGCTATCCCCGACAGCTCCGAAACTCAGGGCTTCAACTACCAATACAGCAACCAGTATTACAACCAATACAACAATCAGTATCAATACCAATATCAACACCAGCAACCAGATACATACTACCGAAGAGAAACCTCTACCTTCAGGCCTATCATCAGCATCATCAAGACCGCCTCTAATCTCCTAAAAGCGAAACCTCAAGTCAGAATTGGCACTGTATACCTATAATTTGTATTTCTTCGAAAGTACAGTCATAGCAGTATTTTATATAAATTATTGTGACAGTTGTGTTACTCGACTGATATTCGAAACTGCGCCTGCAGAATTTCGGAACCATGTAGATAGTATTGTTATTCCTTGGTTTTACAAGGAACTTAAGTAAGTTTTCGCTTCTTATTAATCGACTATATCGAACTCCCAACATTGTGAAGGTCTTGGTGATTTTATGTTAAAGTTGCGATGCTGTCGAGATGGCCTTCTAGTATTAGCAGTATGTAAGCGAATTGTTATTTAGATAGATCTATACCTAATTTATATTTTTTAAATAAATAATTCTTCATACAATACTCATTTGTTTACATTTTGAGACGTAATACTATTTTGATTGTGTTGCAATGGAAAAAAGCGACAATAATTTCAGTCCGAATTTGCCTACTGGACCACTGTAAAACAATCTTGGTAATTATGAAATGAATTATATTATTACAATAAAAAACATGGTCCGTATTCTTGAAGCTACTGGTACATTTTTCATGATAACGGCCAGTTGGTGGTGTTTCCTTAGAATACGGTAAATTAGAACCTGGTTTTGTAAAAGATTATTTCGCAGTAGGAGATAACAACTTTTTGATGACAGAAAATATAATAGAACAACGTCCAACGAGATATGACATGCAGTTTCTGTACTGAATTATAAAGAACAAAATTGTACTTTCCCGGTGACGAGTTCTAAACCAGTTTAGTATCAATTAAACTTAGCTGAAAGAACAAAATGTCACAATAATAAAAAAGTGAACTTTGTTTACACCATGGCCTGCAATTTTGTTGAGAACAAACGTCCGTTGCGGTTACTAACAAATGCAGTTATTAGCAAGTTTTCCCACCATGCTGGGGCGCACGTGATACGCCTAGATTGTGTAATTATAAAATCTGAACAAAATGATGCGATGAAAAGTAATGACGACCAATTACATACATTTTGTTCAGACATAATATTGATAATTAATTTAAACGATGGCAATCAGTGAAAACAAATACTTATTTATTTTCGAAGCAGTACCTAAGCTTGTAGTCACAATACACACACTTTGTAAAGTTAAATATTATGTGTTGCGTATAGAATTTTGATTAGATAGATTTTATAGCATTTTGAAATAGACAAATCTAATACGCCAATTGTTTGTAGTGTTTTTAGAGAATCATAAATATGTATAAACTATTTTCTGACGTCGCTTATTCCAAGATATTAGACAGATTCGCATTTATGATCACTGTCATCATTAATGCTCTAGAATCTACTAGAAGTGATTTTTTATGCTTTAAAAGTATTTACCAGTATTTGGGATCGTTAATAAACTTTGTATGTTACGTAGGTATGCACTTTATAATTAGTACTCCAATACTGCGTAACCGCGAAGTAAAACGTCGTAAAAAACCTGGAATTAATGTGATGGCAATGGAAACGAAAACACACATGCAACGCGAACAAGTTTGGGGATCATTGCTCTTTCTTAGTATGCCAAGAGGCCTTTGCCCTGCAAGGGTTTTATCACAGGTTGATGTTTTATCAGCAGGCTTTCTGAAAAAAGGAGAAAGCATTTATTTTTCTGTATACTTCTTTTCAACAAGATACTATTAAGACTAAAAAACCTTTGATAAACAAACGATCTTCATCGAACGTCTTTTAAAATGTATCAGTAGTCAGTACTTAAAACAGTTTTGACGATTATGTTAATTGTTATACAAAGACTCGACTCTAAGTGATCGAAAGACGTTGTTTAACTCTACAAGATAATTAAAATATGACGTTCAAAGTACATATTTGTATAACATCTACAGCTTTTAGTGATAGAACAGACACGCAGCGTCCACGTTAAATATGTACATGCATATGTTAACCGGAGGTCATAAAAACTTGGATATAATGTAAACAGTACCTAGTGTCCTTGACCTCAGCAGGCGTCGCCGCGGGGCTATTAAGTATGACACTATACAAACATTAGGTGTTAAAACCAATACATTTCGATTAACACTCGCCCGATACGGAGTAGACCTAACAAATTGATAGCGACGTTAGAAAATAATGCAAACATAGCAAACACCTGCGTCTTCACGTGTTGAGTATGTAGGTACCACATTAAGATGTTATTTACTTAGTTAGATACATAATGTACATTAACAATGAAGTGAATCCTAGGGGAGGTCTTTCTTACGAAGACTTTATAAAAGTTTTGTACATAAAAGAAAGATATACCTAAATACAAATTGTTGTATTTGAGTGCCATTTTTATTTCACTATATTTATTTTACTCGAAGTTCAGAATATCTGTCAAAACGTGAAAAATTACTTTAACTTTATGTTAGAAAAAACAATTCATAATTTCGTTTTGTCATCATGATTTTCTGAAGATAAAGGAGGAGAAAATTAATAGATCGTGTTAAACAATTGGACCGAACAGTTAGATGGAAAAAGGCTCATCAGCACATGTTCATAACAATTGGAAATAAAGTTAATTTACAAGCCAATAATAGAATGTTCGTTAGCGTTATCTTGAGCGTATCCAACTATTGTTGTGCTACGATGGCCAGGACTTTCGTCACGCGTGATTATTGACGCAGTATCGCTACTCAACCATTCATTATCATGGTCCATTAGAAGACCTATAATTAAAAATGAACGTTTTCAAGCTTAGAACACCGGTGACACGAGTTGTTTTAAGATTGATTTCCACGTGGAAAAAGAGCTCATCGGAAAGATCTTAATTACAGCATTAATTATAAGATTTTTTTTAGTATTTTAATGAAATACAATAACGGGTATGTGTTCTGAGATTCGGCACTTTTGTACTGCAAACAGCCAGTGTTTATAATTTCAGAGAAATATATTTTTTACTTACACTGTACCTAATGGTGATCAAAGTCTTCCGTGAATTCCTTAAAGCATCTTGCTTCTGCTTCCATGTCATGTTCCTTGTGACAGATACTTTAAATATAATAATGAATTAATGGGCACGTGTCTTAGTTTTATTATGTAACAAAACAAATTGAATGAGTCATTCGGGTCAAATGTTATAATAAACAACGTCTTATGTCAAACAAGAATGTAGCTATGAGTCATAGCGTTTAAGGAAAGATTTTTAATAGCATTTGCAGGTTACGCACCTCCAGAAATTCTTCTCTGAAATATATTTTATAGTATAAAATATATTATGCATTTTTTTCCTTGATGGTTATTTTCGTCTACACACTAATTTACCACAGTTCGTTCATAAGTCAATAAATTTGCTAGTATTTTATAAATTTAATGTTGTTAAATAATTTTAAATTGTCGTGTTTTTCCCACAATTTTACTAAACACACCATCATGGTGATTAAAAGTTAATTATTATGTCCAAGCAAAAGCAAAACCATCCAAAGCATGTTAACCTACCAGGACGACTACTTTTCTATTTCAGACCTTATTTTGTGACATGTGAAGAGAACAAAACAATTAATGAATATTGTTCGCATTCAAATTGTGCAACGAATGACATTTATTTAAGTAGTTTCAAATTTGTAACTAGATGGCGTTTTTCAGTGAGTCGTCAATTGTGAATGGCGGTGTTGAGATTCTCCGCCACTTATATATAAGGTAGACGAATGTTAGATTTTTGAGTTTGAGTAATGAGGTCTCGCTAAGACTAAATATACACTACAGTTTCACGGTATTCGGTCTTTTATTTCTAACCGTTTCCGCCAGTAGTGTTCATGGTCCTTCGAGCCGGATGGATAAGACCCAAGGAGTTGCAGATAGTGGTAGTTAGTTTGGCGCTTAGATATTCTGAGTGGATCGCTCAGGAGCGCCGCACACCCAAGCTGGTGTGCACAAGTGAAGTGACCAGTGCTGCTGCGGAGTTGGCGTGGACCAGCACCGAGAGTCAGCGCAAGGTGGAGTTGGACACCAGCGAAGTGAAGGCGGCGCAGGGCGGACTGGAAATCCTCAGCACCAGCTGTGTGAGGCGCAGGGCGAGTAGTGGAGTTCACACCTGGGATTGCCTAGGTGACGCGGTCATCAGTGAAGTGAAGTTAATACAGTGCTAAGGAAGCCCAGTCGGTTTGTTGTGACGACAAAAATAGTGAGTACTCTTTTGATATTTAATGGCGAGTGGATTTTCTGACCATAGAAAGTTTCATCAGAAGAGGTTTTATTGAACTTTATTTTATTCATATGTGCAATAGTGAACCAGATATTTGTTGTCTTTGGCATATTATGTTTAACTGGTTGAATATAATTTTGATGTGGTAAGATGTATTGATTTTATTCAAATCAGCGAATTTATTGTGAGTGTGATAAACATTTGGTCTTTGGTAGTTTCAGTAGAAATAAAGATAATTGATTTTAATAACTTCTTACGCTCGTAACCATCATGGAGGCTATGTATAAATTGCAATGTAATTCAATGATGCTTATTGGAAAGGCGAAGGTTAACTTCATTAAAACACCCAAAGATAGAGTATCTAAACGGTACGTCGAAACGAGATTAGAATCACTGGAGGTTTTATGGAAGGAATTCTTGTCAACTCATAAAGTTATAATACAGAGTGTAACAGACGCTCAGCGACAATCTGATAAGTATTTTGTCAATGATGTTTATGATGCTACTGAAGAAACTTACATTTTCCATAAAACACATTTAAAAGAAGTTTTAGATGAGTTTACTGATAATAATTCAGATCGAAACACAAAGACAAATGTCGACCACACAATGTCAAATAGTGTCAGATTGCCAAAGATAAACATTCCAAAGTTTTCGGGCAACTATGCAGAGTGGACAACGTTCAAAGATTTATTTACATCTTTGATACACGGTAATAATAGTTTAGATGACGTGCAAAAATTGTATTATTTAAAAGGTTTATTGTCGGGAGAAGCAGATCAACTTGTTAGACACATTGCGGTAACTTCAGATAATTACAAAGAATGTTGGTCATTGCTACATAGTAGATATAACAATAAGCGATTTCTGTCCAATTGTTTATTAAAGCGCTTATTGAGCCAGAGTAATGTATCAGAATGCTCAAATAGCATTAAGGGTATACTGGACACCACAATGGAATGTCTAAATGGTCTGAAAAATCTCGAAGTTGATGTTAGCACGTGGGACATCATAATCATTTTCCTAATTAGTTCCAAACTTGATTCTGAATCACGAAAGCTATGGGAGACTAAGATTAGTTCCAAAGATGAATTACCCGTGCTCTCAGAGTTCAGAGATTTTTTAGAATCCAGATTTCGTGCGCTTGAGTTTTTAGACAATAAGTCAAGTAAACCTAAACCGACAGTTCACCATATTGTTAGTAATGACAATAAAGCCGTTACAGCCACTTGTCCATTCTGTAACGAAAACCACAAAATTGCTCATTGTAAAAAGTTTGCTCAAGAGAGTTACGAATCTCGTCACAGCTTTGCACAAACCAGGCGTTTGTGTTATAATTGTTTAAACGCGAATCACTCCATTAAGTTTTGTCGACAAACTACGTCGTGTCGTATATGTAAGCGAAGGCATCACTCACTACTACATCCAAACTCGGGCTCAAACTCCACAATAGTTAGCGAAAGCTCTAATACAGCATCTGAAGTTAAGTCAGCGGTGTCTAGCGTTCAGGCATCGTTATCAGCAAGCAAACCATTAACTTCAGGCATAGTTTCCCATTTTTCTAAGGGATCAGTACCTACGCAAGTTTTGTTGGCTACTGCTCTTGTCGAAGCACAGACGAGAAGTGGCTCTACACAACTGCTGAGAGTTTTATTGGATCAGGGATCTCAGGCATCCTTTATAGCAGAATCAGCAGTACAGCTACTCGGACTAAAGAAGAAGCCGACCAAGTCGGTCATATCAGGAATAGGCGGCGAGAGAAGCGCCTTTGCTTCAAAGTTTACAGTCACGATGACTATTCACTCACGTCTAGATCCAAATTTTAGTGTCCAAGACCATGCGTTTGTATTGGGTAATATTACATCGTTTTTACCCTCGGAGAAATTAGAGCAGTCTTATTGGCCCCAGCTAAAGAATATAACTTTAGCTGATCCAGAGTTCCATACGCCAAGCAAGATAGATATCTTGCTTGGTGCGGAAATATATAGTCAAGTTCTTAGAGATGGTTTAATTCAAGGTCCATCAAACTTACCGGTAGCTCAGAATACTGCCCTAGGTTGGATCCTTTCTGGACAAGTGTCGTCCTGCAATGGCTCTATACATTGTCATCATGTCGTTCACAGCAGCTCAGATCAGGCTGATGACAACGCGCTTTTGCGAAGGTTCTGGGAAATAGAGTCTACGTTCCCTGATAAGAAGATCCTCACAGATGAAGAGCAACGATGTGAGGATATTTATGCACAAACTACGTGCCGTGATGAGGAAGGTCGCTATGTAGTTAATCTTCCCTTTCACGATCGAGATCCGCAGTGTCAACATGATCGTTCGAGAGACCTTGCAATGAAAAGGTTTCGTTTTCTTAAAAATAAATTCAAGAAGAATTCGAAACTTAAAGCTCGATACTCAGCTGTATTTCGAAAATACATCGACCTTGGTCATATGGTGCCTGTATACGGTGATGAGAGTAATATAAATTCAGCTGTTTATCTGCCACATCATGCCGTGGTACGTGAAGACAGAACTACAACCAAGGTTCGAATAGTGTTCGACGCTTCGATAAATGGAGTGTCTCTGAACGATGATCTCATGGTTGGTCCCATGTTGCAATCTCCTTTACATCACATCATTATGAGATGGAGGATGCATCCCATAAGTCTCTGTGCTGACATTATAAAAATGTACAGACGGGTGAAGGTTTCTCCTTACGTACACAAATGTGTAAAGTGCAGGCGGTGCTTTTAGGTAAAGTTGTAACCAAGCACCCTGGTTTGGACAAGGTTACACGAGTGATAACCCTCAAATGTAACGGATCATTGATCAAACGACCTACGTCAAAATTTTGCATTTTGCCAGTGGCAACTTAGTTATTAGTGTTATGATATTTGTAGTACCCATTAAGTTGAGCTGTTTTGAATGTAAATTGTTTTTTGTTAGAAAGTGTTATACAGTCCACTAAGTATTGTAATTCAAATAAGCTTATACAGTTCACAAATATTGTAATTTTTCGTCATCACTTGTTGTTGCACACTTTAATAGTTTTTGTTTGAGCCCCTGACCTCATGGTGGGCGGTCCTTTGTAATGAAGGACATAATTGTTATAATGTCCTTGGTGGGCGGTATGTTCGCATTCAAATTGTGCAACGAATGACATTTATTTAAGTAGTTTCAAATTTGTAACTAGATGGCGTTTTTCAGTGAGTCGTCAATTGTGAATGGCGGTGTTGAGATTCTCCGCCACTTATATATAAGGTAGACGAATGTTAGATTTTTGAGTTTGAGTAATGAGGTCTCGCTAAGACTAAATATACACTACAGTTTCACGGTATTCGGTCTTTTATTTCTAACCGTTTCCGCCAGTAGTGTTCAAATATAATAATTACACAAAACGTAATCAAACTGAATTCATTTTCAGCCTTGATGCTGACTGTACCAAGTTTAGCAATACCTAATGTAATCGGCTGGTGAAATTATCACCAACGGATCGCATACTTTTTGTACTTTTTACTTAGCTCGTTTTATTTCCTCTAAAGATTTTAAGGTCAGTCAACCCTACACTCGCTTTTTTAACATAATTACCGTTTAGCACTTGAAATGCGTTGAAAATTTTACCAAGTTGAATATTTAGGCGTTTGCATCCATAATTCGGTTGCACTTTATTATACTTTATATTGTATATATTTAATTTTCGATTGGCTGTCTTTTAATAACTTCCGTAATGTAATTTAATTTATTTGAATACCATTATTGTCTTACCTGAATGATATAGGTACTTTGTTACTGTATTCGTAATAGTTTTTGGCGGTAGGAGGCTAAAAATGATAAAGCTACGGTTAGAGCATGTGACGAAATTTGGAAACGGTTATCGTCCTTTTGACGAATAGTGCTCTGACTGTCATTTGTTCGAACATATTTTCTAGCTCACAACAATCTGTAAAATGTCGTGCTGACAGTAAGTTAATAGTTTATATGCAGTAAGAATGCAATACGGGTATTCGTTAATGGGTTGTGACGATTTCAAGAGAATACATGATACGCATATAAACAAACATTTAGAAAGCATTTAAAACGAATATAAGAATACAATGCTGACATCTCATCGATACTTCTTTTGTTTCACGGTACACGTGCGACAGTATTATGGCGTCGTTTGTTAAACTTTGATTTAATTCATTAAGAACACGTAGTATTTTTCCTTGTTTTTTACTACTAACATCAACCTATGAAGGTTCTCATGATGAAAGATATTTCAATAATTATTTCATTTACGATGCAAGCAATAAAAAGTAGTTAATTTTACTTTCATTTTTACGGGTTTTATAAGGTTTTTTATTCAATCTTAGTTTTCGCAGCCGATTCGAGAATTGTAGGTAAAAAATCACATCAATCAAGTGAGTAGGCTGATAAACATAAGGCAAAAAACCTATGTATGACACTAAAGACCTATAGACGTTTTCAATAGAGAGAGGTCTCTATTGAAAACGTATGAAAACACTACCCATAGCGATGAGACATTGATGTAGCTGCTGAAATTAGGAACAGATTATTCCATTATTGTCTAGTATACACAAACCTCCATAAATATTAAATCTGTAAATCAATTCCCAGCTCTCGATGCATCCAGCTATTGCCAAATGTGGCAGCACTCTAAACATGACGCGCCACTCTACGGCGGTGTAGTCGCGACGCCCGGCGGCAATGATTGACAATGTTTGCTTACTACTGTGACGTAAGCTCGATTGACAATAATAAGTGAGAACAATTACATACCTACTGAGCTCCTTAAATAAAGACAGCATCAAAGTCAAAAGGGTCGAGGCAAGCCAAGAATGTGAAAGAAACGCAATTGAAAGCAGCACAAAAAATTAATACTTTAAGGTACTGATTGATAATAGTTTACATGGGATTAAATTGTTGAAGTTCATTATTGTGTAGCTCATTATTCTCTCATACTTGAAATGATTGTTAAACCATATTTTTAAAAGAGTAACTATGGAGTTTCTTGCCGGTTCTTCTCCATAGAAACGACTTTTTGGAACCGTGCAACTAGTTTGACGTTTTGTAAGTGCTCTTTTGTAGCCTATATGAAATAAAAACATTATGACTATGACTACTATGACTATGAAGAGGGGTGCCAGTCAGAAAGCCTCCTAGTGGCGCACCCCGGGCAACGGCAACACCAAATGCCCACCCGCCTGCGGGTGGACATCTGGGTTTGACGGCTAAGGTTCTACACTGATAAGGGTTCGATTCGGTCACTGAGCATCCCAGATGGGCGGTGAAGGAATCGGGCCCAGCACTCGGTGTGGAACTTCCCGCCCGCCGAGTGATCTCCCCACCCTCGCAACCTGCCCAACCCCTATCTCCTCGTTTTCCACTCTCCTACCTACTCCATCACCCATCCATCCATCCCACGCTTAAACCACATCCCATCTATACCTCCTATCCTACCCCTACTCGACATCCATCCCACCCACCCCATCCCATCCATACCCATATCCACACCCATACTGCCGAGGGCCAGAGCAGTGTGGGTTACCAAAAAAAAAAAAAAAAAATTTTCTTCTGCCCAAAACGACGACAATGGAGGCACAATTTGAAACAGAACTACCCCAGGAGGGTACCACGCGTAGTGGAGAATCCCTCACCGAGCATAGCTCGGTCTGTTCCTCGTATTCTGGGGGGAACAACAAATCGTGCGTGGAGCCAGGTTCGAGCCTGGACCTAAGTACTCTTGCTGAGGCTATGCCGGAAACATCAGCAAAACAACCTACACACAACACCACCAGCATGACTACATGGAGCCTAGTCACCCACAAGAGCTCTTGCAAAAGAGCCGCTGTTAGGGAGGCGACAGCTCCAGCAGACACTAGGTTGAAGGGTCAACCAGAACGCAGTCGCCCTAACGAGCGCGCGAGACGGAAGGCCCCTAAACCAAACAAACGCAAAACCAAACCCACCGAGCACACACACGCAGCAGCGGCAACGCAGCGCGACCCCGCGCCATCTACCTCGAAAGAGGAAAAGATGGTGCACAAAGACTCGGCACCACCACCACCTCAACAACCCAACCAGCCCAAACAGCGACGAGCCCCAAGAGGCAATCGTGGCCGGCGGACTGCTGCGGCGGCGACCCCAGCTCCTGAAAAGGAGCAACCTGAGCACGGGTGTAGTCTGGCAGAGCGCGCTTCAACGAAGCGTGCACGCCTGGACGACACCCGATCGCCCAGGGGGGAAGCCAAACGCGCGAAAACCGACGCGAAGCCTAAGCGGGCAGTTAGCTATGCAGATGCGAGTCAATCGCATCTGAAAGTAGCGGTCATAACTGTCCCGCCAAGGGATCTCTCGCAGAGCCAGGCAGAGCAGCTTAGAGAAGCTATTGATGATAGCATCGTACAAGCTGTTCTGTCTCCTTTGTCTCCGAGCGTGCAGGCTCCATCTTTCCGCGGACGCCCCTTCCATAAGGATGGGGTACTAGCGATGTGGTGTGAGGACGCAAACGCTCTAGGCTGGCTGGAGAAAGCGGTAACCACCATCCCATCACCAATACCCGGCACCAGTCTGGCTGTCATAAGGCAGTCGGAACTGAAGAAGCGCGTCAAGGCGGGACTTCTACTGCACACCCGCATCACCGACGCCGGAACGCTGCAGAGGATACTTTGTGCCCAGAACCCCTGGTACAAGGTAGACTCCTGGCAGTGTTACGTCATGACGGTGGACGACAAGGCCGGGGACGAACAATCGAGGGAAAAGGTTGTCCACCTGGTCCTAGGAATTCCCGAGGACCAGAAGCAGGGCATCATAGACCGAGACCGTCGCGTAGCCCACATATCTGGGAGCGGATACATCCGCTTCTTCGATGTGGAGGAGGAAGCGACGGTCGAAAACAAACCAGCAGAGACGGGTGAGACCACGGCAAAGGAGACATCCACCCCGAAGCCGTCCACCTCAGCTCCCCAACAGGGTCCGAGCGAGGTTGCGTCGAACCCGCCACTGGTAATGGGAGAGGAGACTAGCGACGAGGACAATGTTCTCCGCAGTCCCTGACTCCCAGCTTAACATCATCCAGACCAACCTCCAGCACAAACAAATAGCGGCGGCAACCTTACGCAGAGTGCTGGAGGGAAACAACAAGACCGCCGCTCTAATCCAAGAGCCCTGGATCAGAGACAATAGAATCTGCGGTCTGAACAACCTTGGAGGTAAGCTACTGTTAGACACCTCCATAGAAAAACCAAGAACTTGCATCTTCATGCCCAAAACCATAAAAACTACCTTGCTTAACCAATTCTGTTCTAGAGACCTCACGGCAGTGAAAATCATTACAGATAGACAAACAGCCCTTGTGTTAGCCTCAGTGTACATGCCAACCGAAGGTGAAGTTCCTCCCAAGGAACTCGCAGAGCTGGTGCAACACTGTGACATCCACGCCTGGGAGCTGATCATCTCCGCAGACTGCAATGCGCATCACCCGCTGTGGGGAAGTAAGGATACAAACAAAAGGGGTGAGTTACTAACTGAATACCTTTTTCAAACAAACCTCATCATCATGAACAGAGGTACGGAGGCTACTTTCGTTAGCTCTAGATACCAAACGATCATCGACATAACATTGGCGACGAGTGCGGCGGCGGAACTAATAAAGGGATGGCACGTATCCAACGAACCATCCTTCGCGGACCACCGCCGAGTATGTTTCCAGATAATATACAAACAAACAAACCCGGTTCTATATCGCAACCCCCGCAAAACCGATATAACCAGGTACACAAACCAACTCACCAAAACACTAAGTGACTTACAGTTGCCAGACACAACACTTAGTACAAGCAACATAGAAACAAACGTACATAATTTAACCACCGCTCTTGTAAACTGTTACGAACTGGCATGTCCGACTGTAACACCTAAAGATCCGGGCAAGAGTTCCTGGTGGGGGCCAGAACTGGAACGCTTACGGAGAAAATTAAGGGCGCTGTTCAATCGAGCGAAAAACACCAGAGCCGAAGAAGACTGGGACAACTATAAAATAGCACAAAAACACTACAAGAAACGTATCAGATTCCGCAGCAGCGAAAGCTGGCACAATTTCTGTAGCAGCATTAACTCAACGAACCAAGCCGCGAGAATAAAGAAAATTCTCGGCAAGGGAAACCTGGACCTTATGGGCTCCCTTAAAAAGGCTGACGACACCTACACAAACACAGAAGTCGAAACCAATGCACTACTGCTCGAAACACATTTTCCCGGATGTCAAATCACGACAGAATCCGGATGGCCAGACGAGCACCACAGCAAACCCACACCCCAGGAATGGGAAATAGCGGCCAAGGTAGTAACTGCAGATAAGGTGGCATGGGCCCTGAAAAGCTTCAAGCCCTTTAAATCTGCAGGACTGGATGGAATTTTCCCAGGACTACTACAATGGCAAACAAATCTGACAACGAAGTACCTTACACCAATATACAGGGCATGCATAGCCTTTAAATATATACCTAAAATATGGAGGGAAGCGAAAGTAGTATTCCTACCAAAACCTGGTAAAGATGACTACACACAAGCAAAATCCTTCAGACCTATCAGCCTAACGTCTTTTCCACTAAAAACACTGGAAAGACTAGTGGATCGACACTTACGGGATGGAGTTCTAAAAACCGAACCACTACATCCCCAACAACACGCCTATAGGAAAGGTAGATCAACAGAATCGGCTTTGCACCTGGTGGTGCACAAAATCGAATCCGCCGTTAACAATAAATCATCAACTCTCGCAGCGTTCATAGACATAGAGGGAGCTTTTGATAAAACCACACACAACAGCATCAACCATGCCCTACAAAGATACAAAGTAGAACCAGTAATAGCAGACTGGATCACCGAACTAGTCAGCAAGAGGGCTGTCCAAATAGAAGTGAACACCACAACAAGGGCTAAAGTGGCCAGAGGATGCCCACAAGGGGGTGTCCTATCACCACTTCTATGGAATATGGTAGCGGACAGCCTTCTGAGAAGACTAAACGATCAAGGCTATACCACCATTGGGTACGCAGACGACCTAACCATACTGATAAGTGGGAACGCAGAGAACATCCTGTGCGAAGTAATGCGTTCCGCTCTTCGTATTGTAGAAGACTGGTGTGACGAACACCAGCTGTCAGTTAACCCAAAGAAAACAGAACTTATCCTTTTCACCAACAAAAGGAAGTTACCAGAACTCCAACTGCCAAAGTTATTTAATACCAAACTCTCCCTATCAACTCAAGTAAAATATCTGGGCGTTATACTTGATAGTAAACTAAACTGGGCGAGTCACATCATGGAAAAAACAAAGAAGGCCTGCATAACGTTCTACCAGTGTAAGAGACTAGTTGGTAAAAGATGGGGTCTCAACCCGAAGATAACACTTTGGCTGTACACTGCAGTTATCAGACCCTCTCTGACCTACGGGTCAGTGGTATGGTGGCCCAGAACACAACTTACCACGGTAAAAATGAAACTCCAAAGCCTGCAACGCCTTGCAAGCATTGCAGCGTCAGGATGCATGAGAACCACTCCATCAGCCGCTCTAGAGTACCTGCTAAACCTGAAACCTCTACACCTTGTCATACAAGAGGAGGCACAGGCGGCAGCACTCAGACTGAGAGCCAACGGACTATGGAAACAAAACATATCGACAACGCACTCAACCGTCTTGAAGGACATCCTCAAGGAGGTTCCACTCCTTGAGGCGCCTATAGACAGAACGATGTGTCATCATGTTTTCGATAGAAGATACAATATCCAACTTACAGCAGAAATGCAGGATAACTCTGGCACAGGTGAAGTTAGGATATATACAGATGGCTCCAAAACCTCACAGGGAACCGGAGCGGGAGTCTTCTCGAACGACCTTAACATTAAAATCTCGACCACCCTAGGTAAACTTAATACTATATTCCAAGCAGAATGTATAGGCATCACCAAAGCAGCACAGGCGGTTGCAGCCAGAGACGTCAGAGGCTACAATATTAAAATTGTGTCAGACAGTGCATCCGTCCTTCAAGCTCTACAAAACAATACCATAACTTCTGTCCTAGTACTGGAATGTCACGACGCACTCCAGTCCATCGCAGACACAAACAGTGTAACTCTGCAATGGATTAAAGGACATAGCAACTCACTGGGCAATGACGCAGCCGACGAGCTGGCTAAAAGGGGATCAAGGACGACGGTATATGGACCGGAACCACTACTGCCGTTACCCCTGGGACAAGTCAGATCTTGGCTGCGGCTGAAAACAGAACAAAACCACCAAACAGAATGGAGGAACGGTGTAGGATGCAGGCAGACAAAGAATGCAATTCCGGTACTTTCGAAAAAGTTTGCCCGCAACCTCACCAGACTAAACAGGGACGAAATCCGTATAGTACTAGGTACAATAACCGGACACTGCCCTCTGAACAAACACCTTTTTACCATAGGTGTGACGGACAGCCCTCTATGCAGAGGCTGCATGGAGGCAGAAGAAACGCCACAGCACGTACTCATGGAGTGCGGAAGTGTGGACGACCAACGGGCACGCATTCTCCAGCGTCCAGCATCGCTACCGGAAGCTTGTAGCAGCCTGAAAAGGCTGCTCGCATTCTGGGACGAGCTGGGATGGCTGGAGTAGAAGAAAGAAACCCATCACGCACAATGGCCCATTCAAGAGGCTAAGTGCGGATAATGCCCAGCCAAACTAACTAACTAAATGACTATGAAGAAATCTCTAGTGATTGCACGATAATACATAATGACGTCCCAATAAAATTTTAAGTCACCTTACGGCGATGCGATGGTACAAATATTTGCTGGCCATAATTTTGCAATGTTTATGACTTTATCGGTGGCAACACAAAGGTCCGAGATTCAGGTGTAAGGGTACAATGGGTAAACAGTCGATACAACATTTACGAAGGTCAGCGTCACATAATACATGTATTGAACATCATGCGACTTTAAACCTCGGGGTAAATTATAATTACATTACCGATTGTGGCTTGCGGTGGTTTTTACACTCTCCAAACTTGAGCAAAAGTGTGAAGCGCTTTGTCTTGGCGAATATCATGTTAGTTATTAGGTTGAATACTTATATTGTTATATATATATGTCATTATGTATTTCGTTAGTAATTTTGTAGAAAATACACTTGTTTGGAGACTATAAACAGAATCAAAGAACACCAAATACAATTGAACATGGAAAATAATATAACCATAGCGCCATATTTGGATAAATTATATATTTGAAAGAATCTGACAGAGACATGTTATGTTTCCTTCAGAAACTATAAGACATGTCCTTCACTATTTTATAATAGATACTGTACCTGCATTTTCAACATTACTCTATATAAATAAAACAAAATCGGGTTAGTTACACCATTTATAACTCCAGAATGATTTTAATTATCCCTAATTTGTTGTCTTCGTCTTCGCAGATAATAGATGCAATGGGAGAATAACTATGGAATTATCGAATAAATTCAAGGGAAAAAAGTAGGACGACGTTTGCCGAGTCCGCTAGTTATTCCCAAATAAAAAGATCGTTAAAAGAATTTTCACGTCAAAAAAATCTACTCATATCAATATAAATACTTTCGAATATTCCGTGCAGTCATTAGCATCAAATGCTAATATATTTTTTGTGGCAGCTTTTGGCAATATCTATGTAAAAAAGATACCTTCATGTATAGTAACGTAGAACACAATGTTTATCTTATTGTTATCAGGGTAGCTACAGCGAAATGGTACTCAATAATCACATAATAAATGGCTAAGTCAGTAACGAAGTATTAAGCGAAGACTCCATTCATATTATTATTAGGTGGTTGGCCCAAGAGGTAGGTATACAATGTTTATTGTAAATGCAAAAGTAACTCTGTCTATTTGCATATAATTTATCATAATTAAATCATTGTAACAATCCTAATTAAATTTGATTTGGAGATAGTTTCAAGCCTAAACTAGGACTACTTTTAATTAAAACAAAGTTACGGGCAAAAACCACAAGTTTTTAATTTTTTTCTAACTCCTTTTTTTAACGCTGTATCATTCCATGCTTGTTATTAGTTACTAAACACAGCAGCATATAATATACGGCGCTATACACCTACATTTCACTACATCGTGATTTCCTAGAAGTACCTAAAGAGACACGTGAATAAAACAAACTTAAGGGTCTGTTTATTGCCCTAGAGAGCCCTAAAATTTGTCACTTTACATAGAAAATAAACTGACACATTTATGTTAATATAATTATCGAATAATAGACATATCTATGTTATGCTATGTGATACATTATGTAAATATATTAGGCCATGATATATTTGATGAGTTATTGACGAATGAATTTGTAGCTTAAGTGCAGTGTGCCAGTGTTAAGTGATGCAGATTGCAGAGCCATCACACGCCGCGCTCAGATATGGTTAATTTGTAAAATGATTGACGTACTGTAACGTAACATGTGTGGTAGGAAGCCTACATTTACCAAAATATAATATCCATTTTCAGCAACATTAGCGAGTGGGATAAAGTAGATGCTATAATAATAATAATAAAATAATAAAACTTTTATTTAAGCAACAATTGATGTTATACAGTTTGTGATTGGAGCCTCCTATTAAGCAAGTGATGCCTGTGTTAGGAGACTCTGCTCATTCATAACAAAAATAAAACAGGAGAAAATTTAGTTATTTAGTTTTTTAAAAGGAAATAAAAATAAGTGGGTATTTAAATAAAAGTAAGCTATTAAACGTTATACCATAGAATTTGCTTTCACATAGGTACTGTCTCAGAATACAGAACAAACCAGAAGCCGTGAACGCACACAAAAATGACACCACACCAATTACGCCGAAGTAGGGTAATTGAACGATTTGACATTTAGTTCACAAAGATCGCGCGCATCGCTGGAACGTTTTACACGCTGCACATTTAATTCAATTATGCCGAGCTGCGTAATGCAAATGTGCAAAACTGCGGACGGAAATATACAAAAATATGTTAGGATTATATTTAATTTGTACATTTCACATAAATATGTCCTTTTATTTAAATATTGAATAATTTTAATTGTAGTGATTGTTAAATAAAACCAAGCGGCCATTTTGTCAGTGTTGCAAGTATTTGGTTGAAAGTTTACCCCACGATTTTTTATTAACTAATTTTTGCACAAATTTCTAAAAGGAGAACGAACCTTGTTTTTGTGTGCGTTAGGTGTTGAGTTTGATTACCAGTTTGAGCACTGTCATTGGATAGCAATACGGAGTCTAGAATTGTATCTAGTCCATGCCAATAGGCTCGCCCCCTATTACGCGACTGCACTTCGTGTATGCATTAAGCTATTAATATTATTTAATGTATTGACCTCACCTACATTTATTTGTCCTATTGGTCCCAGGACCTATAACATAAATTACGAAATGCGGGTATACTATATACCTAATGCCTTTTAGAAATACAGTTTATAAGAATACCCATTTGAGAAAAATACAGGCGTAATGTCATATCATGTTTATTGGTAGAATTCCAAACTATTGCATTATAATATATCTTTTTTAAATTAAATATATATAATAACCTCTTATAGAAATCATAAAATAACAATACCCAAAACATCGTCATTTACCCCAGAAGTAGTAACTGCCATTCCTAACCTAGCAACATTAAGCGGGTGTAAAGTGGCGGCAGGGGGGAGCGTACGTATTGTTGATGGACACAGTGCACATAAAGGAAAAATGGCTGAACGCGGGGCCTGTGGGTACTGTTATGGTGTCGTTGCTTTATTTTTATGAAATATAACAAATAGTGACTGAATTACATGATATTTAATATTCTATACGTACATAATATTTTAAAGTAAATTTAATTATTGATATAATATCTGTGGCCGGTCCTGTATGAAGCTGGTTGTCATTACGCTTAACGATATAACTGGCTCAGTGCCTACTAATATTAGTATTGCTGTATTATCAGATGCACAGTACATTTAATGACCAAACACACCGATACCTACTCAGCGTCTTCAGAAGGATATTTCAACGAGCGCACAAAACAGCCATAATTTGGCCGCTAATTAGACATATCATGGGCTTATCAACAACTACTCTGGCTAGACTGGGCTTAGCCGGCATTCTTTTTTAATAGATTGGTAGCTGTCGTGACTCTTATGATCTTTCCTGATTCGAACGTAAAACAATGTGATGTAGCATTGTTTTTGTTATAATGTCAACGTTGCTATAATTGTGACATAACGTTTGAAGCAAATGGTTCTAATGTAAACAATGGGCATTGTTAACAGCGCTTTCGATTTTTAAATAGCGCTAGTAATTGAGATAGTAGGTAAATAAACAAATACCTGGTTCACTTAACACATTCGAAACTACAGTTCAATGACCTGATCTGTACTCCTATCTGCGAAAGGATGTATTACAGAGATAAATAGAAGTCTTACTTTAACAACTATTATCAAGCAAAATTAGTAATCAGTTGCTAAAACGGTGAAGGAAAACATCGTGAGGAAACCGGCACACCTGAGAGATTTTTCAACGGTGTGTAAAGCCATGTCAGAGGCCTATAACAGGCGGTTTAAACTCTGACACCAGGTTGTTCATCAACCATACGATAAGTAAGTAAGTAACTATTATCATCATTTTATATAGTAGATACGTGAAGTTAACACCTATTTTGATTACGATAAGAGAAATAACGAGCATATTTCGCTGTCTGAGAACCCTAATAAAACACATTATTTTATTATTACATAATTTAATCATCATCATCAGCCGAAAGACGCCCACTGCTGGACAAAGGCCTCCCCCTTAGGACGCCACAATGAACGACAAGTTGCCATTTGCATCCATCGGTTGCCCGCAACTCTGACGATATCGTCGGTCCACCTGGTGGGAGGCCTGCCAACGCAGCGTCTTCCTGTTCGTGGTCGCCACTCAAGAACCTTTCTTCCCCAGCGGTTATCGGTTCTTTGAGCAATATAGCCTGCCCATTGCCACATCAACTTGCATATGCTTTGAGCTATGTCGGTGACCCTAGTTCTTTGTCGAATTTTCGTATTCCAGATCCTGTCGCGCAAAGAAACTCGGAGCCTAGCTCTCTCCATAGCTCGTTGAGTGACTCTGAGCCTCTACAAAAGGCCAACCGTTTGCGACCACGTCTCAAAGCCATACTTTATCACTGGCAACGTACACTGGTTAAAAACCTTCGTCTTCAGACACTTACGGAATTACCTAATTTAATATAACCTGAAATGTTGTTCTGCGGTAAACACAGACTCTACAACCCTCCGCGTGAGAAGTGTTAAAATATATGATATCATTAAAATTTCAATTAATGAAGCACTTGAAATACTGAATAATTTTAATATTTTCACTGATTTGGCTAAGAGTCATCATCAGCTACACTTTTCTTCTTCTAATGCTTTATTTGGGAAAAAGTCCAAGTGATAGCCTACGAGATAATTCAACGCACTCGCAGTTTATCTCGCTAATATGCTTAAAATCAAGTTACACCACGGCTAATACTAAGAAAATGATTTTTGGGAAGTCGTATAAAATTAAGATCGTTTCATTGTAATCAAATTTATTAATATCAGTTAGAAGACCTGTCGTGGCCTCAAAAAAATGCTTAGATATTTAAAAAAAGAGAAACGTTTTTATCTCCAAATTATAAATAGATAAGCAGAAACAGCAGCTACTGTGAAAAGTGATTAATAAAATCGAGAGACACTTAAATTGTTCCGTCTCCTACGTAATATTTAAAGTTTTTAAAAGAAACAGTTCTTGGGTCATAGATACATACCTAATTATTACGATTTTTTCATCCTTATTTTAATGTCATAATAATATGTAAGTATAATTAATAGCTTTGTGTGTTTATTTGGTTTTACGAGTATTTTTACAATAATAGCTCGACTAGACAAATAATTTGAGATTTCATTTTCCAAGTTCAAGCTGCAAGTAGTGTAGCTACAGTTAACGACTGTTTAACAGAATACAAAATACCTTAAATGTTCATTGACTTTACTTCATAAACTTTGCTTACACGGAAATCATAAGCTTTCCAATATAAAGTTACCTTAGTTACAGTCCGTCTGACGAATCCAAATCAACGACTGCATAATTTAGAACAGCGACATCTACAACTATAGACGTGAAACAGAAGGTTGCGTGTTGGTGAGAGACTGTGATGTGGAAGGTATTGCGAAAACAACCTGTTATTAGAGACTGCAAGAATATAAAAATCGCCGTCTTGCGGGGATTTTAGTACCGTCGCACGTTCAGAGATGGCGCTAAATGCTTAGAAATATGACGTAGCGATAAAATGAAAGTTGACAAACTAATTTTACTTTTTACCGAATAATATTAAAATAATTTATTTTCTCACCAAAACAGAAATACATATGTGTAAACAAAAGCTTCTAGGCTGAAACACAATATTCCGGTTATGTATCGCTGGTGCCTGAAGTAGGTAAAAATATAACCTATATTACAGGTCACCTGGTCCCCACTGCTAATAATTCATAAGTTGGCTTATGCTAGGAAAAACAAACCATAATAACATAGATCTATTTATAAAAAAAAATATAGGTACGTACTCGAATCAAATATTTTTTTCAGTGACATCTCATTGTAAGCCCTTCAAGAACCTACACACGCGCGCCGACATGATAATGAACTAATGTCAATAACTAGAAACAAAACACTGTCTTTCAAAAGAAGAAATTAAAACTTTAAAAGTAATATTTGAAAGAGTTTCTTGCCCGAATACCCATTACCCAACTGGGGCAGTCTGAGCAATCGTGACGAAGCGGAAAATTGTTTAAGAGTAGCGACGTAAGGGCACGTGACAGCGGGATATTAATCACGCCAAGAATAAGAAGATAAGTGATAAATAGTAATTTCAATAATTACCGAACATCAATGAAAGATGGCTAATAAGAAAATATAGGGTAATGACCTGCCTGCTTCCATTTAATTATCGGTTATCCTGATGTATTAGAATTGGATCGGAGCAATCAATATCAGTTCCTAATAACGGAGTTGTAACATACCTTTAATTTATTATACGGATCGTTTGTTTTACTGAGCATGTAGGAGAATAAATAAAAGGTATTAACCTTTATTAGTGTCTTCCACTAGAACAAATGACGTACATATGTATATATTAATTATATTTATTATTGTATGAATTGTCAGTATATTAATTAAGGATCACTGGCATCTACTATAAGTTACAAATTCAAGTCGGTACTTCTAGTTAGCCTTGACAATAGGATGGGTCCTATGACCCATCCTATTGTCAAGACTAACTAGAAGTATATCTATATATACCCCTAGGTAATATCATGTAAAAATATACATTCCAACTCAGTCCCCTTTTATAGTGTTGCAGTAAATATAGAAACAAATTATTAAATTTTTCGCTATTTTAGAACACCACTTATTAGGCTCGATAAATGGCAACAGGTTAGCCCCTATTATAATTTGGACTTTCACTGCCTGTCGGAACAGCCACGACACGTTACAGAATATTATAGTGTGGTATGACAGTATGTCAAAGTGACATACTGTCATACGTTAATTAGCGATAATGGGAGTCAACTCATGAGATGCATGTTACATTATTTTCAATTGTTATTAATGTGTTTTACGCTTCACCTACTAGACTGGACGTGACATGTGACGTTACCACATTCGATATTTGCGTGCCAAACTTGACGCCAGATAATATAACATTGTAAAAGCTTTAAATTAATACAATGGGCCGAATAAATTTGAATTGGTTTTCAACTTTAGGAAACCTAATAATTATGCATATAAAAAGAAAACTTTCAACAAAAAGACGGCTACATCCGATATTCGTTTGCATAATTTCTAAGAAGGTATAATTTAAATTCTCATCAACTTTGATGTTCTCTCAAAAAAATCAACCCTTGCCTTAAATTCACAAAATGTTTTATACCCGGTACCAGATGGAATAAAAAATTAGTTTCATTCTGATGAGGATTAATTCTATTCATTTAATGATTTTGATTTAGACAATTGTTTCCTTTACTGCCACATCGGTTTCGTGGTCACATGTGCCACTACCAGAAGACTTGGGATCGATTTCCAGGTGAAGAATTTGGAATTCTGCTACGGGCTTTACAAACAACCTATAAAAGAACCGCAACGCAATTCAAATTATTCGTTTAGCGCCCTCCATGGAGACTACTTGCAAACGTAAGGTTAGTTAAACGTGCCGTAAACAATGTTAGAACCAATACAACCATACCGGGTGATGTGAGTAAGATTACGTTTTCACGGTTTTGATGTCATATGCAACCGTAGTAATGATTACATTTACGGGTATAAAACATATTACGTTTGTCATTATTTTCTGAGCTGGCGCTTGACAGGTGGCAAAACGATAGACGAATAAAAATCGATTTGAGTGGGAATGGAATTAGAATGGGATAGAGATGTCAATATTTTGTCTATGTAATCTATGACATATTTTAATCCATTGTTCATGCTAATCATGTGGCGTTTTACCATTATATTGGGCCCCTGGTAATTTTCAGGGTAGAGATATTTCAGGAACTAGTTTGTTCATAACATACGCTAGAAGCAATTTCTGGGCCGACAAAATTTAGACAATTGCCATCGACTCGATAAGAAGAAGATGAAGAAGTAGCAACACCATATACGATCTGAAAAAATATTTCGAGTTGAAATATTGTTATTCGTATCGAAATTTTCGACCCTCAGATTAAACCATGTAAATTGAAGGTACTTACATCCTCATATACTACTAAGCTATCTTTAACATACCTAATATAAAAGTAAGAACAAAACAAAAACGTAAACACAAATGCTTCTACCAGATCTATTAAAAAGAGTGTAACAAAATATCGTAGTTGTAATTATCTGTTTTTCAAAGTCGACTTTTTCAATTTCCCCACGAAGATAACGGTTGATATACTGTGTTTTTCTTTCATTCCCTAATTAACATGAGAGCAGCGTAGGAATGTGTACTGAAATCCGCTACCGTATAATTCGTTTATTTAGAACGCTGTTAGAACTTAAAGTCGACTTATTTGTTCCAAATGTTTGAATTACTTTCCATAGAACCTGTTCAGAGCAGATCGTTAAAATATTAAAATATATCAATAAGTTAAAATAGGTCGGTCTAATGACTGCCTCGTAGGTCTACTACTTGCTAAGCGGGACTGCCGAGCATGAGGTCCCGGGTTTGAATTCGGGATCGGGAAAAGTGTTACTGGGTTTTTCCATTAGGTAATTCTCAGTAGCAGCACGGAGTCTGGATTTGTGCCCGGTTGATAGTAATAGGCTCGCCTCCTATTACATAAGGACCAAATTATCTTAACTGGCGAATGTGGGTGTATCTACTACACACCTCTGTATACAGACAAATCGCTGTAACGGACAAAACTTCTTCTGCTTCTGTATTATTTGTTTATAAAATCTTATGCTTAACTTCCGTCTACCTAGCCAGTCAACAACTACATATTAATGTGGTAGACTATCAGGTCGCTAATCTAACTAGGAGACGATTCTAAGATACACGTAGGTACCTAATAGGACAAATACTGGCAATAAACGCAGAGATCGACATTGCAAAAACAATTATTACAATATTGAAACAAACCGTTTTCAGTTAGTAAAAATCGTATTCATCCGAGTGTGTGGGACAATTTACTTTGAGATAAAAAAATTATTAATTCATACATTCGTAACAATCATTCTAAGTCTTTCTAACTTTGAAATACCAACGGAGTCCTTAAACTTAATTCTGAAGTCTCATAAAGGGCACCCAACATAAATTTCAGCTAAAACAAACTTAAGTGCCTAAATTACAAATTATAGGTCATCACAAATTAAGGTAAAGTATCCTTAACAAACTTTAATATAAACTCTAGAGTTTGAATTTGAACTATCTGTTCTTAGGTCGTATTAGTGTCATAATAATATCTTCACATACAATAAATACATATACTTATTACTTGTAACATTTCTCTTTATGTTAAGGTTAGGTTATAATAAATCGTATTAACACTACGAGTACTAATTGATTTGCTCCAACGGCCACCCATACCACCCTTCCATTATTAAAATGCCCTTTTCTGTCATTTGTAAATTGAGACCAATTAGCGTGTATTTTATGAAAATCTAATGTAAGTAGCTTTTGCAATTATTCCTTATGTCTAACTTTAAAGCAATGATAAGAAATACTTCGATGTATAAAGATTCAATTTTTGAGTACTTATATATAATTATGTATCTTATTAATATATTTCAACTTCGCATAATTAAGCGCCAAGTGAAGTGAATAAAATATTATTTTTCACTTCTGAGTTCGTTTTTTTAAAGGCGGTTTTTATTTTTTTATTCATACCAGTTATGCGGTCCCATGATACAGAATGACTGCTGTCGATAGATTCTCCGCTTCACTGCAAGCGAATCGCGTCAATGGTCTAGTTGCATAACATATTCCTCTAAACCAGTAGGTAGCCAATAATTTCAATATAAAAATCACAGTATCAAAGTTCAAACCGACCATGCAAGCATTCATGCGTTGTTTTGTGCGATTCAGAAAATATCATAAGCCCGGAATTATAAAAAATAATACCTTTTAACCCGAGTTTTTTAACCGGCCTTCAAAAAGGAGGAGGTTCTCAATTCGAGTGTATTTTTTTTTTGTATCGTTGTAACACGATTTGTCCGTCAATTATTATGAGCCGATTTTTAGAGAATCGTGGGTAAAGCTATTTTGCTCATTTACTCGATTTATGGTCTCCCTATCCTAGGACCCCGTAAGACACCTTTGAAAATTCCAATCACACTATGCCCGAACCGGAAATCGAACTTAGGACCTAATGTTCAGTAATCGCGCTTGCAACCACAAGACCGACAAAAACAGTCACGAAACGTTGCTTTGATGAAGTAGACAAAACCGCATGTAGAGTCAGCGTAACAAGTAACTACGTAACAATTATAGTAACCGTTGTCAGCTAGCCAAAAAGATAATTAAGAATTGAATTCAAGTCATTACATTCAGTGAACGATTTGGGTTTAGAGAAACAATAGAATGTGATTAACGAATTTGCTCGATCGGTAAACGATAATACATTAGGAAAGTGATTTTCATAATATTTAAATTGGGACTATTGTAAGATTTAAAATAGCTGTTCATAGGTGTGATTTAGAGTTACAGGATCCACGTTATAATGCGACGTTGCCGTTTCTAATGTAATTTTTATGGTTCCGTACCTGAAAAAAGAAAAACGGAACCCTTAAAGGATCACTCCGTTGTCTGTCTGTCAACCCCTTTTTCTCAAGAACACGTGAAGGTATTAAGTTGAAATTAATATCAAATAATCGGGTCTGCTGTCCCATGAAACTGTGAAAATATGAAACTTCTAAGGCAACGCAATCAAAAGATACGAGCAATTATGCTTTATTTTAACAATTAGCTGATTATTTTTACAATTTTCAAACTCAACAAACAAAACCTATAGGGTACTTCCCGTTGTCCTAGAATCATGAAATTTGGCAAGAAGCATTGTCTAATAGCACAAGTAAAGAAAAAATTCTGAAAACTGAAAATGTTCAATAACTACACATAAAAAATAAGAATAACATTTCCTGCTGAAAACAACACCAACTGAAAAGTGTTTCCGTGACCCTCCCAGATAAAAAGTAGGTGTACCGCTCCTTTGGTTTTCATGAAAATGTGTTTAGCAGTTTAGCCAAAAGAACTTAATGGATCACAAAATAAACTAAAATACTTTGTCTAATATGTGGCTTTTGATTATTTCATAAAAAAATAAAAAGTTTATTTTGTTTTTGTAGGTATTATCCAGTTAAAACGCGTATTACGCCATTAATTTGAATCCAGAAATCAAATTAATTCAATTTTTCATAGTGTTTGTTTTATTATACAAGCCAGTACAATCAGGCGGCTATTCGATTGAACTCCGTCCGTGATGACAGTGTTTTATTTATTCTGACTATTTTCCCAATTTACCAATTGTGCTTGGTATTAAAATAACGTTGACAAGATAAAATTAGCACAGTTTTTTTTAATAATTTGTTATTGATTGATTTGAATGTATCGTCATTGTGTTGTCGAGTGCAAGTAGTGGAGTGGCTCTGAAGTTTACGGATTCACTAAGAAGCAAATTCAAGCTTAAGCGCCAATATGACTTATTAAAAGTATTAGTTATTGTTTTTATATTTTATTGATACTTTAATAATAAGAAAACCAAGTAGCTGTAGTAGCTAAAAAGTAGTTTTCTTTTGGTCCTATATATTTTTTAAACACTTTTATTATCACCTCACTATGCAACTAATAGCTTGCGTCTAGAACGTGTGCAAAAACGTTTCCTTTGGCATCTCGCTTTTTCGGTTGGTATGGCTAAAAAAACACCTTCTTACAAAACTAGATTGAAGCATTTTACCATATGTACTTTAGACGAGCGAAGAAGATTTAACGATGCGATGTTTGTTTCTAAGCTTTTTAAGGGAAACATTGACTGCCCACAATTGCTTGCACTCATTAACTTTCACGCTCCACTAAGAATTCCACGAAGACCTATTACTCCACTTTGTCCTCCACAGAGAAGAACGGTGTTGGGAGCCAACTCTCCATGCGCTAGGTTTTGTAGAGTTCTGAATGGTTTTAGCGATCAAGTCGATTTTCACTTTGATTCTTTAGCTAAACAGAAATCTATAATTATAAACTGTTTGTCTGATGTGTTGTAGTACATTTATCAATCATTATTATTCTATGTATTTTTTGTTTTTCGAACTGTAAATGTATATGGTAGGTACCCAAGCTCCTAATCAAGACAATTTATTTTGCGCATGCTGTGTTTACCTGTAAGTAATTGTTGCACTGTCTAACTTCTTTTAAATTATGCGTGTATTACTGCTTTTGTGATAAGTGTAAACAGTTGTTGGTAGACCAAATAAATAAATAAATAAAAAATAAATCACCTCATTTTGTTTAAACAAATAAAACATGGATGATTATTGAACTGAAAAACCCATGTCTTACATCCACCACTTTTCCACCATTAGAGTACAGTGAAGTTAATTTACATTGTTTTGTTTACCGCCCAACTTGGCCAGCACCTTACCACAGTATCAGTAATCTGATAATAATTTGGCTATAATTTACGTTTAATTACATCTCTAACTACAATATAATATGAAATGTTCGCGTGTGCAGCAGTAATTCACGCTTTTCGAAGTAACCACCCAGCCACCTAATTATTTTCAGCTCCCCTGATTTCATGACTTTCTCGCTCACGTAAGTAATGCTAGTCGTTATAGTTTCATTACAGTATAATAGAATCAAAGTTTTGGTAATACATCTGACGTGGGTACTTATTTTCTTGCCTTTTCTGATTACTGATTACGAGACTTGATTGAACAGTGTTAAACAGCTGAAACTCCCACGTTCAACTTTATGTATACATTATTGCTTCCATTAGATCGCACCTCTGCACCGAAAACCTCTTAAATTTAAAAGTTTTGGCTTCGAATAAGTTAAAAGCACTGCAGCTTTTATCATTGTACTCTTTTACTATTTTTATCATTTGTCTTCAGTTCGCCATCTCCTGACCCGACAGCTGATTTTTTGTTGCATTAGCATATTATTTTCATGAATTTTAACATTTCAATACTGTAAAAAACGAACTTGGAACGCAATAGAATAGAACAAATAAGAACATAAATATTATTTCCATGCTTGAATTCAATTTGGTCTAGACTTTTAGTGCATGTTAGAACCTTGTTATAATAAAGTAAAACTTACTTAGATCTAAGCACCGAGATAAACATGAGCAGGTTATGTGAATATACATATTTATTGCTATTTAATAAGTCTAAATAAAACCTTAATCAAACCCTTGAAAACGCAACTGAAAACGAATACTCTCAGCGGGGCACTTTATAAGGCCATGCACGTATTAGCAAGCTGCGAAACATAAATAACAAGCGAAACAATTTACCTACGAGCCCGGCTGAGGTATTCTTACAACTGTTTAGTTTGTTCAATATATACCAGCCGCTGATACGTGCCGCGAATCCGGCTTACTGGATTCTGCAAAAACAGGAATGAATCAGAAAGTTCACTTCAAATCACAACTTAATTAATAAAGTTCTAAACGCGAAAAAATCTCACATTATCCGAAGCTAACTAAGCAAACAATTTTAAAAAGATAACAACCTTATGTTGCCTACAGCGAAATTTAATAAAGTGTGATGTTCCTGCAACGTTGAGGAAAGATTTCGCGATCCGGTTACGGTACGCCTCCGGGCTATAGGCCCAACATTCAATGAATGGCATTTGTTTTGCTTCGAAAAGTTGTTTAAAAAGATTACACGACCGTCTGAAGCCGTTTTACTCTGCAGAAACATTATACCTCAATAATCCACGACAATATTTGATTAATTTGCGTTTTCTCTGCAATCCACCGAGGTTTACCCCATTCCAAGTTCAATAAACGTTACTCCCGCAGAAAAACCATGAATAATTGAAAAAGAAAACTGAGTTAGTTTACTGACTATATTCTCTATTGTATCAAACTGTGGTTTATGATGCGATGACTGTTCTGTATTGCTTGTAAGTCGTATGTTTTAGGTGCTATCGCAATTTTATACGTCTTTATTGCGTTGTTAATATCTATTCATATATATCTATAGTAAATAATGCAATTATATCTATCGTACCACATCCTTAAAGTCCTAGCGATAGATTCACTTGCATGCCCGAAATATAATTGAAATACAAAGTGCAGATTATTATTTATTTACCAATAGGTTACTAGTTGTACGTAATCGTTGTACGTTACGTGTGGTATCCGGCCTAGAATTGACCACCCCCTTTCCTCCCGTGGGTGTCGTAAGAGGCGACTAAGGGAAAATTCAGAAGATGGGCAGCAGCGTCTTCTGTAACTTCACCACCAATACTGCGATCCCCAAGCCGCTTGCCAAGCGTGGGGATTATGGCAAACCCCCCGCTTAAACGGGGAGGCCTATGTTCAACAGTGGACGTCTTTGGCTGATGATGGTGATGATGATGAGGTTACTAGTCTCTTTTTTATGTTTTTTTTTTTCATTTAAGCAGCCAGTAGTAGTGGATAAATATTTCCGCTTTAATTTTTGGCGATTACTATTTAACATTATAAAATAAATAGCGTTTTAACCACTAATCAATTTCATCATCATGTGGATCCCAATCTAAATGGTGCAATTAATTTGTTCCCAATAACAATATAGGTATTGTGTAAAAATATATACACACATCTTTTAAAAAAGGTGTTATAATTATATAAAATGTATTCATCTTAATCTCCTGTCTGCAGTACAGCCCTGATTAAATAATCTAAAGTTCTTTTCAACGCCAACAGTTCTGTTATATCGAAAATCTGAATGGCAAACTTCAGGACTCGTTTTGTCGCTAGAGACTACTCTATCGACCAAACTTTGCTTTCCATAAGGTATGTGCAAATAAAATTGTATGTGTAACTTTATACATTGAACTATGTTTAATAATTACATCTAAAGCTGTGGGTTAGGGGTTGACTATTAATAAGACT
The DNA here is from genome assembly GCA_905340225.1 of Abrostola tripartita. Lineage (NCBI taxonomy): Eukaryota > Metazoa > Arthropoda > Insecta > Lepidoptera > Noctuidae > Abrostola > Abrostola tripartita. The sequence continues at coordinate 9,405,935 of HG996494.1, forward strand.
GTTAATAATATTATTACAATATTTTGAAAAAACTGATTGTGCCCAGATTCATTCCTATTTTACAAGTTTGTGGCCTTTATAATATTATTTTGTGGGGCCCGTAGATATGTGGCTACCCCGCAGATCAGTCGATCCGCGATTATATTAATAATATTGTTTTGTGTTTAACCTTATTTTCTATGTATTATTATTGGAAAAATTGCATGCTTTATAAATAGATATTTGGAGGAAAAATATTCCAGATAAATGTTACCCATAAATCGATTCCCAAAAAATAATTTCCATGAACAACTTAAAGCATTTAATAAAAAAGTCAAAGAAACAAATGAAGCGATGACTTTCAAAAATACGGGATGTATTGAAATGTTATTTGTACAGTAACGCACTATTGAACGTGGAGCTACCCTTAGAGTCAACAGTTAAACGGGAAGGATAACAAAGGCGCATTAGGAAGTTCAGCGCTCTAACAGGTAATTTATTTATAGAGGACGATGGTTTGGTGGCGGTTCTACAGCTGTAGGGTTAACTTATTGAACTAAGATCCTCATGTCTTGTGAAGTTATAACTTTCTCCCTTTCTAGCATCAGATTTCTTCCAACAGATGTTGGTTATTAATTAATTTAAATAGAAAAAATTATAAAAATTTATTTAAAATGAACATTTTTGAGGTTTAACTTCTGTTTTTTTTTATAGCCTATATTTTTTTCCACTGCTGGGCAAAGGCCTCTCCCCTGATTTTCCAATACCCCCTATCCTTGGCCAGCTCTGGCCAGCCGCTTTGGAAGGCGTCCAAATCGTCCCGCCATCTCCGTCTGGGTCTTCTGATATAAAAATATTATTTCAACCAAATGATTGTGTTGGGAAAATTCGTCGAAAAGTTCACAGGCTAAGTTTCTTTCACTTTAATGATTACGGTCACCTAGTTTCTGGTTGGAGACCATTAAACTTCAACATGACATGTATAAATAATTTTTAAGACCGTAGAACAAAATGTTCCAAGTCCGACTTAGGAATTTCCGAATTGGCAATGAGCCAACATTAGAGACAAAGCAATCTTGAAAACTACGGGTCCATGAATACATTCCAATTTCAACTTATACCTGTTTATGAAAATCACTGAAATAAAATCCTTTATTACGGTTCGATAATGATACCGCGTAAAAAAGTAGTAATAACACAATATTTTGTAAAAACCGAACTCTAAATCCCACTAAATCCTAGTTTGGAATCGAACTCAAAAAGGTAATAAGGCAATTTTCTTGAAAATCCCTAAACGTAATAATGTGCCGAAAACGTTTTCTAAATTTACACATATTGTGCTCTCGGCAGAATCGCCCGAGTAGCGTACGATCAGAATACTCAATAAGATAGGGTGAAATATCAGATACTTATAGTTACAATGCCACTTACATAAAAGATGGTGTGTTATTGCGTTACCATGGTGAAAATAAATATAAGAACCGAGAGTGTATTAACATTTGTGCTCAAGTATGGCAAGTTGAAGCCGTCGTATAGAAATGACGTATAAGTCTAGGTTAAATTTTGAAGGCTGCGTTGAAATAGCGAAATAATTTTATTCAGATAAAACATTTGGGGTGTAGAACATGGAGTAAATTTATTATTTGAGCAGCGGGCCGCGGACAAAGGATTTAGATTTGCTGAATTATGCAAATAAATTCACCATTCTGTAACATTTGTTGGGAATGTCTTTATTTCTGTAGATTTCTTAAAAGGCCCTTAAGACTAATCCCGCGCTTTTGGCTCTTGAATCCTCCAAAGTTGAATGAACGTGTCTTCATACACCTGTCTGAGAGTACCAACTTATTTTATTATGCAGGAGAAATATCTAATGTTATAATTACTAGTCATAACACGATATACCTAATTATTTTACAAACACTATCTGAGACCTCGATTACTACTGTTGTTTCTTTCTACTAAGATACCATCAATCTTAATGATTAAATCAGTAAAATAAGTATTTATTCAGGACTCAGTTTATATTATCGTATATTAAAAGTGCAACTTTAAGTAACTTGACTTGCGTTGTTGTTTATACCACTGTTTATACCTTTCAATTTGTGACAGTAAGAATAATAAATAAAAACTTCTTCGTCTTGTAAAGGCGAAGGAACATTTCTCAGCAATTAAATATTCGTCAAGAGGCCTTTAGAACTAGGCATCTCGAACAACTTGCACCATTACTACATTTCGAAGGTGCTTTCCGCAATATCCCCCAAATGAATGCCGAGAGAATCCCTTAAGAAACAGTTTTTGAATCCCAATGGTACATTTCCCGGGAAAAGACGAGTCTTCAATCGTTAATATAAAATGTTCTAGGGTGTTCGCTTTGATTTATTATTTAAAATCATGGTATCGTAAATTCGAACGACTTAGGAATTAAATTATAAAGTCCAGATCAGTTAAAGTGTATGTTGTGGTTAACTCAATAACGATACAGAACAACAAGAAATAATCTGAATACTCAATTTACAATGTCGGAAACATTCGCGCTGGTCGTAGTTATCACACAATGGCGCTCTCGCAGACAGCACCCGTGGTGAGCACTCACTTGTAGTTGTCATATAGATAGTGAGAATCGCTATCGGCCATCTCAACAGCTCTGTAAACCGAGGTTCGGAATCAATTTCTAAGTATTTTCGTCAAGGGTCCAACAGGAAGTAGACATTATGCTTTAGAAAGCAAACACTGATATCCTTCGGGATCGTTTCAAAACGATCTATTGATCGTCTCGGATCACTGCACTTTGTTTCTTTGAACTGTCTGCTAACGTTTGCAATTATTTATGCAGGTATTCCCTTCAAAACATGTAGGTTGACTTTTAAAGTAATTGGCAAGTAACAAGTTTTGCTTCTTCTCATAATTGAGTATTTAATTTATATTTTTTTTTAAGACTTTGATATTATTTGACATTCGATGCATTCAAAAAGCGTCAGCATTTGTCCTTGGTTATTTATCATGACGACACTAAAGCAGAAGATTCGAGAACTAACTAGCTGAAAGGGAGTGATTTCCATACGATGAGGGGACTAATATTTGTGAGTCGCACATGTTTTATCGAGTCTTGGCGACCTTGCAAGAGATCTTCATTTTATTGGCTGTTAAACGCACCCACAATACAAAAGACATTCTTGTTCTTTAATAGATATTTCTACGTGTGAATCCACTAATGCAGATTTGTAGTTGAAATCATATTACCTCTATAATGAGGTATATTTAGCATTTATACGTTTTTCTTTCCATAAATTAAATACATAAATTAGTTTAACTATTTAGAATAATGTGGTTTCATTTAAAACGAGAATACCTATAAACCACATTCGAAGAAATCTACTTATGTCCGTTTGTCGTTCATAACGACTCATGGTTTTTCCCCGAAGTGTGGTTATCGATCGTATCGTCGCGTATCATTTAGGGGAAGATACTAAAACATCAAAACAATGTTTGGTTGAATGAATAATAGAAAAGCTGGTAATGTATAAATACAACATGGATTTCACAAAACATTCCCGCCCCTGAGTTCGAATGTACCTAATTTACTTGCTTGCTCCAAAACGTTCCGTAAAATTTTAAGTTTGTTTCGACATAGCTCTATGAAAGTATTGATATAGATACGAAAGTGGTTCGCTTTGTTTCGGTAAATATAGAATGTAATGTGCTAATAGAACCAAGATCGACGAATTTTTACTACGAAAATAGGTAGGTACGCAAACTCCACAGGCGCAAAATCTTTAACATTTTTTAAATCTCTCTGACTTAACTGACAATAAAAATAAAGAGATCAACGAGAGATAAAATGTTTCTTTTCGCACCTTTATTTTTTCTATGCCCAAGAAAATATCTTCAAAGCCTTTTATTGGAACACGCCGAATACTTTATTTAAATGTTATGTAAAATGAAAAATAAAATCAACCATTAGGGATCCGTCCGGCTAACTTTCTCCAATCCTTCTTAGATGCTTGATACCGTGTAACGAAGCGTAATGGTTCATTTTATTTGCATAAATTTGGATGCGGAGATTTATGTCCGCGTCGTGTATAATTAGAAATTGAAATTAAATTAGTTTCGTTACTTCTCAACTCGTGTCATTTCAATTTTTTATGGCGAATAAATGGATTTTTTCCAACTGGATGGATATTTTATCGTAGGTTTATTTTTTGGTGAATTTATTTAATCTTTATACCTTCTGTGACTTTATTAACGATGTTAACAACGTTGTTTATTTTCTTCATTATTTCTGGAGCATATAAAGGTAAGTAAGTAAAAAAAATATAGGAGTAGCCACAATAGTTCCTCTGTAAATAAACATTAGGGCTACGACGCACTTACTTTTCCGCATAATAGGAATCTGTTTTTGTATGTAGCCCACAGAAAGCCGATTTTCCAAGAAAATGACTATGGCATATTGTGAGGCTTATAAAAACAGTAATGTAGGTGATTCAAAAATGTATTCTCAACCCAGTATCGTGAAAGAAGGTAACAGGAAAACATGTTTGTTTTATTTATTCAGATAATTAATAATGTAAAAGAATTTTTTTAAACAGGAATTTTGTGTGAAATTAACATTACCTACTAAAAAAAAAATGGAATACTTGTAATGTATCTTAGAAACCGGTACCTACACAAACACTCCGGCCCAGTGTTGTCTCTGTCGTACTAATTTAATATGATTAATTGCTGTTTAATGACTTCGAGGGTACTTTATTAGTGAATAGGCACTTGATGAATTACAATCGGATAATAAAGATATATCACGTAATGTAACACTATGTAGCGAACGTTATTTGTTTTTGTGTGCTTAACTCACGGGTAATTAGTGATATTATTATTTAATAATAGTAATAAAACATTTTTTATGGTTCGACTTCCTTATGGGTCACTTTAATTTACCTACTACAGCCCCCAAGGGGGCAGGAATGGACTTTTCAATGCTCACATTTTTTTTTATTTAATTTATAAAGTTATTTATCCGTTTTTAATATTAATTGTTGCCATCTACAATATCTTAGTTAACTCTCATGTACTGAAATGTCATATTCCCACACGAATAAGACATTATTGAGATTAAAAATTAAGTCTTGTCCAAAACTATGTAGCTCTGCTTTAAACTTACGATAATCAGTTTTCTGAACGTTTGTTAATTTATTTCACAAAATAAACACGCATAGGTGGTACATAATTCAGCTCGCACAAACTCGTGCTAAAAATTACAGATCTCTTTTACGTATACATTTTCAAGTTAATTTGTTTAATTCGCTTTCTTAAGCCAACATTAAAATAAGACAATAGAAACCTATACAATCCGATTTCCTTTCATTTAGCTGAGCATCTTGCTCTCAATGTTGACATATTACCTCGCGTCTGTGTACGCATAAAGCGTCTCTCCTTCATTTATAATGCGTGCGCCGAGAAATTCCCAGTCGTCGCCCCCGTTTCCTAGTAAAACTTGTACCTTAAGTCGTGTGTGAATAAACGCCTTGTTGGAATAATACACTGTAGTTGGAAGCTTGCAACTAAGACCGTAAACATGTTTTTATTATTTTAAAGAAATTGTAGGAATGACACTCAGTTAGTCATCCTATTTTGCTCTAATAATTGTGAGTATTTAATTTCAAAGTTACTTAGCTTCTTAAAATAAGACATTGATAAGTGCTTTAAAAACTAATCATCATTACTAATCTACAATTATGTTATTTACTACAGTGAAACTTTATGGAAACAAAATATTATCCTGATTCTAATTTTGTTCGATGAATTCACAAATAAGTTATTCGGATAAGTTTAAAAGTGTTACTTTTATAACTGTCATAAATATCTTGTTCGGTTACTTTACTTTAATAAATATTATATAATGAAACCAACAATATAGCCGGAACAGTATGAAGCGAGAAACCAAGTAAAGATATGACGTTATTCTACTACGGAACCCCAAAGGGATGCGTCAAGGATACTCTAAAGCGGTTTTTGCTCAACAATTTACATACCGATGCTGCTCTACAAGATGGCACAGCGTCGTTTTATTTGGTAAAGTTACAAGAATTCAAAACAAGCTCTAGAGTCGTGTTCGAGACAGTTATAAGGTGCAGAGTGCGCGAACATGGAACAACGAAGCAATGTTCCTGCTCGACATGGACCGAATTGCACTCCCGCCCTGCTTGTTTTCCCATTTTATTACTCTTTCTTTTGTCGGGCTGGTTACACTTCGCCATAAACTGATTTGAATATTCCCACAACGGGGTTTAACAATAGCTACTGGAGAAATAAAGGAGGGAATTTGTGAGATTATGTGAAAATATTTTAGTAGGCGGACACATGCGTGGTTTTTTGTGTAGATTGAATTATATGAAGATTACGATCTGAATAATTTAGATTGCAAATACAAAATAAAGTTAATTATGAATTATATTTCATTTTATTCAGGTCTATCTAAAATCAGTTTATACCAGCAATCTTATAATTTTATTCGCTTCAAATAAAGGTGTGACCCTTTTAATACAGGTATGTTTATTATCTATTATGTAAAGTGATACATGTAGTAACTTTGCGTTTAATATTGATTTATGATTGCGCGCGTCTAACTGATCCAATTATACATTCCACGGACGAGCGGTCTGCACATGATTTATCCAGGACCTCCGACGAACGCATCTATATTTTTAAGTCAACATTTGTCGGTAATTTTTGAAATTCTATGTTAGCCATAAGGTTATAAGAGAGAGTGGTACTGGATATTTATACAATAGTAATTCGTAATCGTACCTATATGTTACAGATAATAGTAAGGTTTAGTCACATCCGTAGATATAAATAATTTAATTAATTAATTGTACCTCAAATTTTTTTCCTTTGAAATAGGTAGGAAAACTCAATTAAAATGAAAACTCAAGGCTCCATTTGAAAACAAAGCTAGGAATGAAAAAAAAATGTCAACGGTACAAAATTGTCACGACAGCAGTTCTAGTGTTAATTAAAATCTCCTAAAATACTTTTCCAATTTAAAATAGGAGTAGCTTTAAATGAGTTAAAGTTAGCCAGTTTCAACCACTGCCACCCAGTATTGTTGATATTAACAACAGTGTTTATGCTCGCAGTAATTTTTCTTAGTACGAAACAAAACAGTAGCAGAGGGTAATTACGCCCTTAGCAAACATTGGATACAACGTACAATATAAAAAAAATATCTTGCTCGAGCTTGTATTTGATTTCTTTTAAATACTAGTAAATCTAAATATAACTGTGTAAGTAGCTATTGTTTGTGATTTGGGTGGCAGTAGGTAGGATTAAATTAAAGTAATAGCCATAATAATATGTAATAGGAAAACCCAGACTTACCTGGTTGTACTACATAGTGGTTATATGACGAGAACACCCCTGCCTACCCCTTTAGGGTGCACGCGTGACTGCATATTATATAGCCTTAATAAAACACAAAAAAACCTGCATATTATCATACAATATCATAACTCATACGTCATTATACAATTAAATAATTTAATACTTTATCTATCTAAAACCATCCGAAAGCAAACTGTGTAAAGTCTGACACAATATTTTCTAAATCAAATTACTCGCTGAGAAAATTTAGTGTAAAAGTAGCGTGCAATCTAAATCGAATATCTAGGTTATACATCCACTTGGAACCCTTTTACATTATTTTGTTTTAATGTTTCAGAATGAAAGTTGCTTCAAGATTTGAAGGTTCAGTAGTAGTGTTTTGATAGTATGTATATATAATAGTATACCATTTGTTTACAGACTATATTGGGCTACAAATTCAACAGTAAAGATTTGCCTACCCCTTCGGGTTGTCAATGAATGCCGTGATTTTTTTATGACGACATACAATGTCTTGTTTTAATTTCTGATATCTTAAGAGCTTGCAATTCCATTATATATCTATGAAAGCTAACGATTACAACTAATAAAATATTAAGACATTAATAAAAAAATACGATTTACCTATATTATTAGGTAGGTATTTAACATTTCAAGAGTTCCCCCAAAAAAGTCCGCTTGATATTTAATTTGAGACATTAATAATTGACATTAGACACAGCAGAGCACTCGTGTATACGTAGGTAATCGTAAATTTAAAATTAAATTGTTGCTGATCTCGCTCCCGACGATATTAAACTTTGAAGTGCTTTACACAAATAACGCGATCTTGTCTTACGGATACGTTTTCCGTAAGAGCTGTTATTCCAATCTGATAAAATACACGTTGATTTATTTAGAAATGTTCTGTAACATCTTTATTAAAGATATTTTTCTACTGATACTTTGAGACTCCAGGGTGAGTAATTGCATGGGTCGATCGATAGTTAAGCCGTATTCTCCGTGGTCCGTAGATGATGAACCATGTATTTTCATACCGATCCTTCCGTGCCTCGGACTGCTTGATGATTTCTTCATCAGCCTTGGTGCCTTTCGTAGATTTATTATCAGTTGTTTCGGCAAATTTTCAGTCTGGCAATCATTCCTAATAACTTTTGATCCAGTGACCGGGTTGTGAAGGATAGTCACTTCACGTAAAATAGAATAACATTGTTGTGAAAAGATTAGGAAGATGGTGGTGGAACACACATAGTACCAAAATTATTTACCTACCAGGCTTGGCAGCTACGAAATGTGCTGATCCAACTAATTTTGTTTCATCTGAATCTAATATTTACATACGACTTAATTATTACACATTCAAAGCCAAACTCCTAAACAACCTAACTTTCTCAATTATATATTTTGTGAGAACTGATGTAGTTAGAGTCAAATAAATCGGTTGATATTTAGGTTTTAATGATATGTTATATTTGTTCTTTCATAATTAAACTCTTTAATATTCAACTTTGTTCATTTACAGCAGTACAGGCTATGCAAAGGGCTTTTTTTTATTAGGTTTTCAGTGGTCAAAAGCTTTGATGAGTTTGAGATCCGATAGTAGGGTTCGTCTAAGCTAGTGGGTATCTGGGTGAAATATGACGAGTGACGACCTTATTGGCGCAGTGGTTAAGCGATTAGACTGCTACGCTATCCTCCTTTATATTATGCTCAGATACAGGGAGATTTCTCACTAAGCGACCTTGAATGCCTACTTCGAAAAAATCAATTCGATAATTTCAAAACCTTAGAATCTGATTCTGAAAAGCTGACACAGTATAGAGACGGTTGGAGTATACAAAGGTCAATAGTAGCCGTGGAGGATTATACATCAAACTAATTAGGTATTGAATTGAAGCGTTAATTAATATAGGTACACAGTGGCTCATTTATAAGAGAATAATCCTGAGGTAGTTTATTACGCAAGTAATAAAAGGCGGTAATTGCTTCTTTTCTCTATAAAGGACGGACAAAAGACAGCACTGTTACTGTTTTAGCGGGCTCTTGTAGCGCTTAAAACGAGGAGAAAAAGAACCACTACTCATTGAAGATTCGTTTTCAATTCGCCAGCCGCATTCGATTTTCAATTTCTGGATAATCGAGATCTTGCTCAATTGAACACTCGATTACTCGTTTACGGGACACCCCTCACTGTTTGAGTTTGCCGAGTTTGATTGGGTTTGCATTGCAGTAGGATATTATCACTGAATAAAATTAATTCTTAAGAAATAAAACGCTTTTATTCAAATTGAATATTATCTGTTTTGTTGACTCCGCTTCATTCTAAGAAGGCAACGTAATTGGTCCTTCTTTTGTATATTTCTGAACGATAAATATCAAAGTATCATACTTAGTAGAAATATTTCTCGGTAGCGGTAAATGGAAGTCTAACAGACAGACTATTATATTTTTATAGGCAAGCTGTAGCACTCTACAGTGTTCGAGTGCCCATGAAGCAGAGATGAAAAGTTGTCTAATTAGCAACCCACAATACATTTGAATAACAAACTTTGCAAATTAAATGTCCTTTTTATAAAATTAATTAAAAAACCAAAACATAAATAAGGATGTTGTTTATTCGGTATTTTTGGTATACAAATAAGAAGCTCGTAGCTACCGTTCAAATCAGCCGATCTGCGAGTTAAGGTGCATTTGCCATGGTCATTATTTGGATGGGTCAACCTGATTTACATGTAAGAATCTTACATGCTTTGAAAAACACGTTAAGTGGATAATCTTGAACCTCTTATGACTCAAAAAATATCAAATTTTAGAAACGGTAATGAAACCAACAGTTTAATAACTGTTTTGAAGTTTGATATTTTTATGTTCTATAATTCAAAACATTTTACCATTATCATGAACGAAGCCTAGTTTGCAATATGTTTAGTTGTAGGTATATGCTATGTTTTCGATTATTACCTAAATAGTATTTAACTGAAGGAGACACGGAGTTCGTGTTGCTGATCACTGTACAGCTTACATGTTGATTACACTAGGGCACGTTCATACCATGCTACTACAAATTTATTTTAAGAGCTTCTTCTTACAAACGCATCGATGGACGCTATTGAATGTGTTGTGCGTGTCCGTGTTAAGAATGTTTTATGAAGGGTCTTCCTATGTTTTATCAGTAAATAATTCTGATCTCTTGTATAAATATAGGTACAGGTACGGGTACTGAAAATCCACAAAGCATATTCATAAGGTATTTTGTATGAAAAATACGAAAATGTTAAGGAAAAGAAAATTTATTCGATTTTTACTCTGTCAAATCGAATTACAGAAATTTCATTCCATTGATACACATTGAAAGTTTTAAAAATGAACCACAAGACATTACCTTAATGTAACAAGATCATATATACATACATAGGTACCTGCACTGAATTTTATCAGAAGATTTTTTTTTTTCATAATACTGCCCCCTTACCATGAACTCTTAAAGCAGGACAGTTTAACATGTGGAAACGAGACGCCGCTACGTGCTGTGTAATGCGGCGTCCCGCTTCAACATCTTAAACTGTCCTGCTTTAAGAGTTCATGGTAAGGGGGCTGTACAATAAAATTCGTCTTAATATTTTTTTCAAAATAAAATATTTATTTACTCACCGGGTATAATAATTATCGTGTCAATTGGTCCAGTACACGAGATTAAAAATCTACTTTTATCAGTGCCCAAACTAATTATTTTTAATATAAAGAAAGGTGAAAGTTAGTACAAATTTGGAGATTCAAACAAGCCTTAACGTAAATAGGTTTCCTGATACAGGCTGAAGTCTGTTGAATTGTTAATTACATAGTGCAAGTTTTCCACTTAACGCCTCGCAGTGGCCCTATCTGATGCTAGCACGATTAATACCTTTTAGATTCGAAGCTGATACGGAACGAGTGGGGTAAACTTGACATGATGTCGTACCAACCGATATTTATCATTTTAAATGACTTTATTTCTGTGTAAAGGGTAGAATGTATACATGAGTTTGTTTTTATGATGTTTAACTAGTTAAGTTGTTCTGCTGACCCTTGTATAACCGTGACATGTTTGTACTAGTAGACAATAGATTATGTTTCTTTTATTCATGTTCTTGATTTTTAAATACAATTAAGTATGTTTAATTATTGTCAAGGGATTGGGATTTACCTGTAGATTATTAAGTAGTCAGTAAAGTTTTTTTCAAACATGAAATATCACATACACAAGCACCCAGACTTGGGACAAACATCTGCGGAGCGTATAAATTTTTGTTCCGCGCGGGAATCGAACCCGCATCCCTAAGCGCAGCAGTCCAATCGCTTAGCCACTGCGCCAATCGGGTCGTCAAAGGTCGTCAGTACCTATGATACGATTATATTTTTTTCCTGATGACGGAAAAAATATTTTAAACTGACTACATAAATATTTAATAAGATACAGTGTTGCCTTGAAGAACAGATTCTTATATTAATTTTACCCTTAATTAATGTAACATCGTGTTTAAAACTGTCATGTTACGCAGCTTCTCTTTTATTCATAATTAATATTTACCAAGGAAACGTATAGTCCCCTAATTACCGTAATCTAGTATTTTTCTTCTGCCGCTCTAATTTTAATTGTTATGACCATAATTAATTCACATTTATGATATATGTATCTATTTATAATTGTTATAATCTTATTTATGTATCTTGTGTAGTACACCATGGACTATCCCTACCACTTCTTACCATTTTGTCCTTCCAAAGGTTGCCTGGTAGATATCGCTCTAAGCGATAAGGCCGCCATTGTACCCACTATTTTAATGATTGTGTAAATAAGTTATTTGTTAATATGGTGTACAATAAAGCATATTCTATCTATCTATCTATCTACCGTGTTATAAAAACAGCAGGTTGTTCATTAACTTCTTTGTAATAACAACGGATTTATTTATTCATATTGGGTATACTTGTATGTCTTAGCATGTCTTTATTATTAATAATTATATAGATAACATCTTAGTGAATTAAAAACTTAGACATTCTTTATCATCTTATTATTACTCTAAGGGTATGTGTAAGCCAAGTCACGAATCCTAGAAAGTATTACCGGTTAATAAACTTTTGTTATTCCATAGTTATGTTGGACCTTTGCAACCTATTTTACCAATAAAGATACGTCATATACTCAATCATCATACTCAAGTTGCTTACTATACAATCGACTGAATACTATACTACAACACAAAAACGTCCATAGTAATTCCATTCAGAATTACGTGGGGAATTAAAGCGACCTGAATTTTAAGGTTTTATTATTTCCCTAAAGACTTGCAAACAGCCTCGACAGGAAGTACAGCTTTGTTGGAAGATTAGAGACAATCGGCTGTGAAAGGAAATGCTAACTTGCAAGTAGAGATGTACCTAGGTATAACACTGCGCTGCACCGCGCAATTGTGCAAATTCAGTTTAATGCGCCAAAGGTGCTGGTTACTTCTTCAAAATGTGTTGAAGGACAGCGGAACCTTGACTTAAACTTCATTAAGGTCCTACTTTTCATTTTTGTTTTCTAATTGCAAATTATAACCATATTAAAAAAGTGCCTGCGCTACGACTCAATTTTGAGTTAGCTCACTGAACCGGCACAGTAAACTGTGCTACAGTTACTGTGTTAACGAAAGGAATTTAGCTGAGTTACCCATCTCTTGCAAGTAATACTGTCGCACAAAAGGCGACAACGTTGCCCAACAGAATTGCACACTTGCATTAGTCGATCGCTAAATCTGGGTGTTGCGGTAATATAGTCGTTAGGAATGTTTGAACTATAATTTGCATGCAGCATTATACAGTTTGTTTTTAGTGTGTAATTAAATTTGGATTGCATTATCTAGAGTTGAGTTTACTCTTAAGCCGTTTTTACTTTTTTAACAAAACCTGAACCATCCCAGAACGAGGGTTCTATTAAAAACTATCGCGTTAACGCGGATGCTGTTAACTTTCCACTTAATTACTTTAAGTGACTGAAAAAGACGAATTTGCCTTTTTAATAGAAAAGCACCACTCGTCACTTATTCACTATGCAACGATAAATCTTAAAAGACAGCGTGTCGCACACAAAAGCCGAGAATGTCTGAAGAAAAATGTGAAAAAAGGAATAATTTATTATATTAAAAGAGTTTTGTTACAAAGAAACCATCAAGTAGCTAGTGAAAAGACAGTTTTACTTTGTGAAGGGTTTGCTTACAATACCGAGCTTTTATGAGGCATTTCCTTTTGACCTTTGTATAAAAAACTTTGTACAGCTCACCGTTTCGAAATTCCTTATGCTGCAGTTTCATGTAAAATAAACTTTGACTGGAAAACTTAAAGTTAAAGTAAACAACAACAGACGAAGCGTTAAGTTTTATGCAGCGTAATTAAAGCGACTAAAGAGGATATACTCAGTACACTATTTTCTTCCGGTCAATTTAATAATTCGTTCATGACGATATCTCGTTTAGCGAAGTGGATAAGTAATTCAGTAAAACGCACCTACCTCGATACATGACAATTAAACAAGAGTTCCTTGTATGGAGTAACGATGTTTTCCAAAAATAGTAGGTAATTTTTATTTATTTATTTAACTAATACACCAACATTATATATAAAGAGACATTTCGGTATTTAGCATTTACATATCGGTAATTTAATTTAATGTAACTATGTTTATCGTTATAATTATTAAACACTCATGTTAGTAGAACTCCAACACATGAAATTACCAAAATAAAAAAGAAATAAAAAGTGAAATATAGTAAAACCGTGTATATTTATTTTACCTATTTTTTCATTTAGTGTTATATTTTTGAACTGAGGGCAATTGTTTTTGTTTTTTTTAGACTTCTGGCGGTCAGACTTTACGTGCTGAAGATGTCGATCTCAACTTACACACACCTAATAGATACATTAAGATAATTATTTTCATAAAAGGATATCTCTCTATCTAGTTACCTATGAAGAGTTTATTTAGGAAAAGTATTATGATCAAAAATTGTGTAACAGTCAAACTTGTATTTCACAAAATTACTGTAATCCTATATCAATGTAGTCATTTAGGCAACTATCGATATTTAAAAGCTACAGCTGCTGCTATTACCTGTATTCCTCTTTGATGGAGGCTATTTTCAATAGTTGCACTAAAGCTGACCAACATTAGCATCGAGCGATAACTGACTGTTTTCGTAATAATAACCAGGCTATTTTGTTCTTTACACAACCAGCATGGCAAACATTAGGCTTTACTGCTTACTGTAAAGTCAGCTTTTTCCGCGAATACACTTCGTCATCAATTGCGGCGGTGCAACGTAAATCGATCTGTTACTGCGAAGAAACATTAAACATGAATTCATCATAGCGATTAATATAACATTAACTGTAAGGACAATTCGTTTTTGCTAAATTCACCTTTGGGCCTCATCTCAACATGTATGACTAAGTGAACAAAAACGCAGGACAGATTTAATTTAAATGGATTCCAGGGTGTCAACAGCTGTCCATGTCTAAACTGTTAGTTTTGGAGCTTATCCGACGAAAACTTTAATAGTTTAAGCGCTTATATAAGATTTATAGCTCAACGCCCTACCTGTCTCGAATTGAAGCGGTCGGTTTGAAACACCCAGTAATCTTTAAATTAATAATGGAGTGTTCTGTTAAGATGCAAATACCTTAAAATATACGGTATTATGTAGGTACCTAAATGTTCTTATAAAGTTATATTTATTCAATTAAGCTAATGTATTCTGTTTGTCAAAACTTATTTGTGAAAACTCCTTGTCTAAATAGCTTGTATATAAAAAGTAAATTACTTACTATGTATTGTTGTATTTAAAGTAATTTATACTAACTAAATTTGTTGCAAAGAGCTTCGGTTGAGTGTATTCACACATCACAGTGGGTGTACTCTACTGATACTGTGAACATACTCTCTGGATCGTGAACTTTCGTCTGTTTCAGAAAATATTGTATTGTTTATTTTTTGACATAGCTACTTAGGTATGGTAGGTATTATATGTACCTATTTAAAATATGCTATGATATCTATTTAAAAGGTAAACAATATCTGCGACACATCATTATCAGCCGGAAGACGTCCACTGCTGGACAAAGGCCTCCCCCTGCGACACAATATTGCTTAATTACAAGCCCAATCTGAGCAGGTCCGATCTATCTTAATTACATACAATGTTTGTAATAAATATCTAACTATTTTGTAAGTCAACCACTACTCGTTCTAATTACCTACCGAGTTTTTCTATACAACATTTTTTTGTGTTTTATCATCAAAGCAAAATTGAAGTTATTTAATAAAGACAGCTAATTAATAAACTAGTTTGTAGACAGTGTAAGATGTAGTAAAATATAAATAAAACTATAATTATTTCATTTCAGTAGACAGCCGAGAAGTCTTCAACAAAACTCATTTAGAATCAGTCTGTTTGTTTGCTTAACAGCCATTGAAATGTTTACAGGCAGTGTATTGAAAAAAAAAACCGAAATATTTCTTCATTGTAAAGCAATTCCAGTATGTTACTAGAACCGTTACATCCAATTTTAAACAGCGCAAGCGGCTATAGTGTGGTGGTTCACCATTAATCTGTGCAGCGAACCCAACAAATCTTTTCTGTCCAACTTAAGATCAATCTATGTCTACTGTTCTATGAATAATACATCCAACGCCTGTACCAGGAATGTCCATATATTTGTTTAGGCATCATAAATAAGTAGCAATTAGGATAATGATTTGACTACCCACGTCTTGCTACGTCTTAATAGACGTCGTTTGTACGTGTTCTACTTCATTTCAGTATATTTTTTGCCATTAACAGTATTAATTTTACCTTTCATATATCAAGTTACAGGATACTATTGATATACCTTCATATGGTACGACAATTCACTGTCCTAAAATTAAATTTAGAAAAAACATGCTTACTATAAAAATTATACCTAACAATTTCAGTCCAATCTTTGATAGTTCCCAAATTGACACCGGACTTGATTTGATGATCAATACACATGTAAACAAAATCTACCCACTACATTTCAAGTTTAAAGTTTGATCTTCGAAGCGAAAAAACCTTCTGTGGCCCTTCTGTTCTTTGTGGAAATAGAAAAACCAAGAGAGCAAAGAATTATTAATCGCCACGATATGCTTAAAAAGTTTTTGAATCGCTTGTGATTAGCCTTAGCATAGTTCAAGTAGGTAGGTAGGTACCTACCTACTTGAACTATGCTAAGTACACCTTTTATGACACCAATTCCTTGTAAAAGACATGAAATGGTCATTTTCATTCATGGTCACACGTCGATTGTTCTTGGATTTACTTGATTGATACTTAGCGTTCTTAGAACTAGATTATAGCGCAATACCAAGCATTTTATACGTCCCTGTTTTACTGGTTTTTCTACATATTTGACTACCAATTTCAGTGGAAAATAGCCGCTATTCAAGAATACTTGTGATATAAAAATAATAATTATTAATTAATGTTATTACGCAGTACTTTTTCTTCACTTTGTGACGGAATAGAGACGTCCTTGTGTTAATTAAGTAATTATTAATTAATTATATTAAAGACGGTTGGTATAATTAGTTTTGTGTTAGTGAATACAACCAGAATTTTTTAATAATTACTTAGTTTTCAAGGCAATATTTTTAATGATTCCTCTGTTTAGCGTTCGGATGTCGGTATAGAATCTGTGTTTACATAAACGATATAAAAAATAATACATGATTGATGATTCTCAGTGACCCTAGTCAGTATCATCATGTCAACTTGGTATCGAATACTGTTAATTATAGTATGGTATAGGCCTCCCATATCCTTTAATAAACGTCTCGGTTTTATGCGTCTCTTGTCCAGGTGTTATCCATGACCTTCACAATATCTTGTGTTTACCTGTAAATAATTTATTTACTCATTACAGATTTGTAAACTTTTTTAAGTAAAATCCACGTCAATTAGAAAATGAGTTCAATGAAGACACTTTATTGATTTAAATGAAGCTAACCTAACTAA
Organism: Abrostola tripartita; assembly: GCA_905340225.1. Taxonomy (NCBI): domain Eukaryota; kingdom Metazoa; phylum Arthropoda; class Insecta; order Lepidoptera; family Noctuidae; genus Abrostola; species Abrostola tripartita. Next base: position 9,423,346 of record HG996494.1, read on the forward strand.
ATTACCTTTCCGAGGCACAGCAAAAGTCTCTAGTAGTTCAATAATTATCAATATCATACACGTTATCAATGTACTTTATAATAACAAATATAGATCTCGAATGCCAAATCTAAGTATAGTGAGTTGGTTCGAACTAATATCAAGGCACTTCTGAAGTCAAGACTTATTTGCCGTATTACCAATACTCCTATCATATTGCAATTCAACAAGACATATTCTCACATAAATAATATTTTATGAAAAGAATAAGCCTAGTTCGGAGTTGTTTTCAGAATAAAGAAAACTTATAACTTAGATATTGCTATTTATGTTCTTACTTGAAGTAAGACTTCGATATAAGTAAGTAAATATCTCAGACGGCAAAATAAATCGATTACTCGTAGATAGAAATTGTCTTGGAATCATCATTGTCTAAATATCTGTGATAAAGTACTACAGACCAAAATCCGGAAATATCAAGATATGACTGCTACGCAGTAGGTATATAGTGCCCAGGTGAGCGCGCAACCACAAGTACCTACACTCACTACTCAGATAGGACAGTAAACCGATATTCTGATAGAGATCAGGCGCATAACATGCTCTTCGAAAAATATTTTCCAAAATAGAATGTTTAGGAGAATAACATAGTATAGCTAGCTAGTTAGCCCAGGAGCGAACGAAGGTATCCATAAGGATTACTCTGGTGGATTACAGGATCATACCACCACGGTCATGGTTTGACATAATAGGTATATCAAGTTTGCCACAAACAAAGTTCATTCTCGCTCTCATCGCAACTCCACTATCTCTCAGGCCACCTCTCGTTGCATCTTTATCAGTCCCTATATAGTGCAGTTTTAAAGCCTATGACTTATAGCTGCGATATACCACACTCCAGCTAACCTTGACTTGCCCCCAGGGATATAAAAATATCTCTTTAACTCCTAGTGAATGCCAGGAAGTAAAGAAATACAATAGGATTATTAATTTTAATGTTAGGTATAACCTCTCCTGATTTATTAATATCACACTGTAAATTAATGTCAAGCATGGCGTATAAGAGACATACCAGATGCTGCCTGATACTTTTTCTATAAAATCTCCTTTTACGGTACCAACTAAAAATGATAATGCCATGAATATAGCCAGCGCGTACAACTTCGTTTCCGCCGAGGAAATTAATGTCTGTAAAACTAATTTTTAAATTAAATATCTGCGAACTTTCCAACTATGAATTGAGTCTTAGAAAATATAAAAACTTAAAACAAGTCAAATTGTGCCGTACAATGAACTCGAGGAAACTATTAGAAAGTTCCTGGAACAACCCTCATGGTGCCTTGGCGGCGGCAGGCGTGCCCGGTATTCCCCACCAAGAATGTGCGCCTGCTAAAGAAAAACGACGCTTCCTCATACTTAGCACTACATTTCGTTGCTAGTGCAAAATACAGAGCTCTACCCCTTACCAACACAGCAATGAAAACTCCGTCCAGTTTTATTAACAAGTCTCCGATTGCAAGAGCAAAACCAAGAATAGGATTGCAAAAACGAAGTTCAATCACTTTGTACTATTATGAAAAAGATTAAACTTGCTAAATTACCACAAAGAAAATTGGATGTCGGTACTCATTTATTTATATTTTCAATTAACTAGAACCACAATAAATGAGTTCATGTTTTTTCTAGTCATTCTAATTGGTATATAAAAAGTATATAAAATTATCAAATTATCAATACACAAATAACTTTTCCCCCGTACATAGTAGCATACTTTGAATCGAATTTTAATGGAAGTGGAAAATGTATAGTTATATTTGAGCTTATGAGTTTAATATGCAGTGCTAAATGGCAGATTACCAATAATAATTTAATACCATCAGGGTTGGAAGCCCAGCTACCAGGTTTCAATGGATGAAAATTATACGATATTTCTCTGTAGCAGGAGATACAATTGAAGGACCTCCTAATATACATATAAAACTACGAAAATTAGCAATCATAGTAGATTAGCATTACACTTATTAAACTTTAAAATATCAACTATCATATAAAATTGCAGCTATAAACAACTGTATTAAACATTTCAAGTCCGAAATACATGACAATCCTGAAATAACAAAACACTATCGACGGTATCAACATAATCAATCGCCGCTGCCTTGTCCATCACGGTGAACCTACATCAAAACCCTGCAGGCAGACAAAGGTGAATTTAGGGACAACTCTATCAAAATGCAAAGGTCTATTAGTAAGCCGTGAGATTCCTTTGATCTCAACAAACGACCTTCCGGACTGGTCTACTTCTTTAATATTCGCCGGACGCCAAACAGATTATCCACTTTTCTTCGCCAGCTTTAGCATTTTTAATGAGACATTTCGAGTGAAATGTTCAATTTAAGCTTGTTCTTTAAAGGTGTTAAAACTGAAAAGGTGGGCGCTCAGTAATTTCTTAACAAAGACTGGATTTTAAGTAGGTAGATTGGCGCTATTACTTTTTAATTTATTTATTATGGTCGGTGAAAAATATTCCTTTTTTATTTTGATTTAAGTTCTCGGATTACTTAAAAACCATGATTGAGAGCATTTTCAGTGATTAGGTATTATGTATATCCTATATATACCTTATGTATGTTATGTTAGGCACTAATTTATTCTTTATACAAAGGTACAAAGTGGACTTAATGCCTTAGGCATTTTCTACCAGTCAAACCTTTGGTTAGTGCAGAGACAGATTACAATAGATGCACAAAAAGTTGTGTGAGAAGAAAAATAGATTTATTATATACCTAATTGCATAATACACAGTAAGAAATAGAAAATCAGTTTAGTATTTTAGCAATATCAAAGGTCGAATTTTATTACTGGCGATATAATTGGACATAATTATTAGATTTTCGAGCTTAGGCAATCCAGATATTGCAATAGGAACCACGTTTACAATTACTTAATTGCTCTAAATTAGTGTGAAGTCGGATACCGGCTGTCCACTTATTGTTAACCAAGCAGAAACGTGACACTGCCTTTAAATGTAACCTATTAGGCTTCATACGTATCCTGTATGAAACTGGAATTTCGCAAGTTGGCACAGCGTGAAATTGTATCTGGCTGGCTGCAGACGTCAAGCTGACGCAGAAACACTTCCCTTGGACAGACGTCATAAGTTGCGAGTATTCTACGGCTAAATGTACGAAAGCATTCCACTGCTTGTTATGAACTATTGCTCGCTGCCAACTTAATGACGCAAACCACTGTATCGCATTCGTCTCTGTCCTGTGTCTCTATGAATTATCTTTGACAACACCCACTTTCCTACGTTAGCATTATTCTGGTTCTTGGATTATTGTCATACAACTACGTAAATGTTGGCGAAATTAGTTAGATATTTGGTACAGAGGAGAAAAATATTCTGGATTAGAACAAAAGGTACCTAGAGTACGACTGACTTTTTGATCTTAAAACTTTATAAGCAATATTACTACAATGTAGTTTTAAACAGCTGTCAAATCTTATTATGATAGTTTTATGTTGCCAAATATGAGCAGAAGAAAGTCGCAAGGTCCAAAAATGCTGAGTATGGCTATTAAGGCCGCATGATGCATGGTGCTTACGGATGTCCCGGCCCTGACAATGAGATATAGTGCCGTCAATGTTCAGGCCAGCGCGGACATTTTCGCTGATTACGTTACCAGCTACATAGCACAAGAGGCTATGGATAGTATACCGCGATTGATACACCTAGCTGGAGACCTCAGCTCAGGTCTTTGGCTGAGTGGTCGAACTTTAGACTTGCGAATAATTACAACATCTCAAGAAGTGGATGCTTTATTTTTGATTTGGTTACTTAATATCTAAGATTGATCAATTTGATAGAATGATTTCGGCACCTTAGAGAAGAATACAAACACAAACATTTGCCAGGCAAATGTAAAAGTTTTTATAGCATTTAAACACTTCTACCGCACAAAATTGATCAACATATCTAGATATAAAACTAATATAAGATATGGTATAGCTCAATTAAACTGCAGTTGATATCCGTTCTGGAGTAGACTGGTATCTAACGATTTATGAAGTTCCGACCAAAGCCCCGGAGGATACCTACAGTAATTTCTTGATTCAAATACCTCCATACGCGTAACTAGATATCTGAACTATTTCTATCTTGCAATATTGTTGGATCTTCCTTCTGTTACTCCAGGAATATCATAATCTATTTCTTTATTATCTGGGCGGCCCCTAGTTTAAAGTAAAGAACTATGGTTTAAAATATCATATCTGTCAAATTTCAGGCCAACATAATTCCTAATTTTTTTTCGTTTAGCAGTCATCATTTATAACTTTTTGTAGCCAAATCTTACTCTTACCCGTGCGTGCCTACCTTCTACAAAGTTATCTGTCTTGATTGCTAATGTAAAGCATTAAAAACGAAAGAACGTAATACAAAATATTTACACTAGAGTACAAATAGCTATTATTATTTATACCATATAGGTATATTTACAAAGGTATTATCAAAGTCAAAAAAAGTGGATTTAGGTACCTATTTAAATAATAATCCTAGACTAACAATTAAAAATTCCAGACATACGGCACCCGCTTTCCAACAATACAATAACACATAAGAACTTACCTTTTATATGTACCTAGGTACCTACACTAACAAGCTTAAGTACTTAGTAGCGCTTGGATTACTAGAACTGCAATGCGAATATTGGAAACAATTATACTTACTCGCTACGACATTAAACACGATTGTGGGAAACGTTTTAAAATATTGACGTTTGAAAATTATGCAAGTTTTGACCAAATGTCGAACGTAAATGTGGAACACTGAAACAAATTCATGTAGTACGAGTATATACAGTATCTATTTACAAATATATATACCTCATTGTATACACTGACAATGAAAGTATTTTCACGATAAAAAACATTGTAAATATACAATGCACGATTCCATGGGATATTCTAAAGCAACTACTAACTATTTTAGCGTTTAGTTATTCTCTTAGGCATAAGAATCTTTTCATCTACATTATTTTTATTATTTACGAAATAATATTGTGTAGTCAGGTAATCGTCAGTAGCAGCAATAGATTCGCCCTCAATTACATTGGGATCTATAACATAACTGGCGAAATGGGGGTGTACTATACACCTCCGCCTACCCCTTCGGGGAATATAAGGCGTGACGATATGGTATGGTATTTAATGTGTGGTTTTAGAATCTTAAGTTTGACATGAAAGTGGGTGCTTCTTACTATCTCATGCAAAAATACAAGGATTCACGTACAAATCGCATTTCACATCACCAAACATCAACTAATTAATAGTAAACACCAATTATAAAAAGTTTCTACAGACTCCAAGTACCTAAGTGCATTCCCATTTAAGATGTAAAAGCATCCTGAAATAAGAGTAAAAATCCTTGTCTTACGAATAAAAATCGAGCTTCCAAAGAAAAGTCAAAGAACATAAGATACAAAGTGATTTTGTAAGTGGAAACGAAATCTTTCAGCGTTGTAATGTGAACATCGCGTGACTCCAGCTAGCGTGGCGAAGGTGTACCAGCGAAAGGGGTAATGGAACTTATAGACAGCGATACCTACGAGTAACTAGTACATCGTGTTGCAAAATCGTTCTCAAGGTGATGACTGATTGGAGCAGATTTTATTCACATAATGTTTTGTCCCAATTTTGGGCGTTTGTGTATGTGATACTGATAATAAAATACATGTTTGTGAAAAGCTCCCAGTAAACAGTAAAATATTCCTGCGCAGGGCAGAAAAAACAGATTTTCAATTAAATATACCTAAGACTGATAGTTAGGAAGCATGAATGCCATCTACATTTCCTTTCATACTTGTGATACCTTTGATCGAGTAGGTACTCAAATCATGAAATAAACATCAATGGAATATGGACTACTTATAGGTAAATACATTATTAGGTACATAATATGGAAAATATTTTCGATACAATCAAAGCGCGAACTGCCTTAACAAGTTAACACAATCAAATAATTTATTCACGTTCTAATATATAAAAGATAAAAGGAAATTACAATGAACGCGGCACACATTTCATTTGGCAATAGGAAGCTGTGAAGCCCAAGGCAGCAGAGCCTAAATTGCTTCCACATCTATACAAAAAAAAACAATCAAATAATGTGTTCTACAAAATGTTAACAAAGACTCATTCATGGGCGGGAAGAATAAACTCTCAGGTGCGCTCAACACATAAATGTGCTAAACCTAGTTCAAGAATAAAGTTTTAGCTTAGAAACTAACTGCAGCGTGTGCGAGGGAACCAGAGCATAGAATAAATCTCTATGTCAAAGAGTTGTACCTATTGTTACTTAAATTTAAATGATAAAGAAACGCGACAGCAGTGTACCTACTACTTTATTCTTTTCGTTTTTTAACTGACTTTGAAGTACATTTTTTATTCTTCAGGTTTGAGTTCTTGGAACAGGTACTACGTAAATATTAATAGGAGTAAGTGCTTTTTTTATGGTGTATTTTAATAAAAATTCGACTTAACTTTTACGTAAATAAATTGCACAAGATTTGTTTTCAGGATAAACCTTGAAAATTATTTGATGAATTTTCGAGATCTCGATTATTTTTGTCAGTTAAAAACTCATTAAGAGTTTTTGACTGACAAAAATAACACAACCGCTCAACAGGATTTGGTGCAAAAAGTATTTGAACTTTAATTAAGAAACTATTGTATCTGATAAAAATAAGAACTTTTGTCCCCCAGTATTGATCTACGTAGCTCTAGTTATTGATATTAGTTTTCCTAACGACAGACTTCACTCACAGTCGCCCAGGTGTAAACAGTACACAATACACTTGATAAATCTACCGATATTACTTCGCTGTCGATTTCACAAATAATGCAATTTCATATTAAGTGTTGATACGTCGAAAGTGAGTTAATCTGTACGATATATCACAGCAGCAGCAGTATAGGATACATATTTTCTAAAAGTATATCTAACTATTATGTTTTAATTCATTGGTGGCTAAATGATTAGACTGCTACGTTAAAGGTAGCGAGTTCAATCCCAGCACAGCACCCTAAATACTATCAAAATTAAAAGTATCGTCATGGAGATGTTGAAACCCGCAAATTCTCCGGGTTTTCTTTTTTTCCCGTATAACCCTAAACTTTTTCGAAATTCAAAGTAGTCGAACCCTAAACTTTTTCGAATTAGACCTTGTACCATCAGCTATCTTGCCAGTGAAATTCCCGTCAAAATTGGTCCAGGCGTTTGCGTGTTTAGCCGGAAAAAACAGACAGACCAAGAGAAATTATATTTTTGTTGTATCGTGTATACTATCAAATTCATTGAATAAAAAGCTGTTATATTGTGTTACAAACAGGCACTCTAATTTTATTAATGTTATTGAAGAGCATTTATAAGACGTTTAATATACTTGCAAAATCTCGATGTTAATATTACGTATACGGTCTATGTATCTGGAAGAGAACCGTGGAAAAAAAACCGAAAATTTCCGTGGCTACACTTTCGGTTCAAGGTAAACGTCAGAAGGATAAACCTGGCATGACAAAATCGTTGTTACTACTTTCAAAACCTTAGAAATATACTCTTATACCAATTAAAGTCCTTATTTAGATTTAAAAACTCTTTAAACGTTAAATAAATCACATTGGGATCGGTTAGGACACTAATTAACTAGAGCGTCCCACGGAGCCGCAGTTACAGATGGACAGACAAACCAATTAGACCGTGTAATTAGTCTAACCAGTCCATATGGTGCCATCGTTACATAGAAACAAAAAAAAACTGAAGACTTGGCAATCGTACAGCTGTTTATTTAAATCATTCTCGTCTTTACATAGCTTTGTAACACTGAAGGTATTTAACACTTGGAAGTATTATTTTGTTGCGCAGCGCAGGTAAGATATAATACGTAACTACTTATACTTATCTAATGTTACGACACAAAAATATTTGAAGTTTTTTAAAAAGCTGTCTACCGATTACCTGACGGGCCTGAATGAAATATTACTGTCAGTGAAATTACTATTACCTTCTTAAACGTAATTGAAACATAACAGCATGGTAGAATATAAATATTACGTAAGCATTGTTACCTTCATAAGGCTGTTCTTTGTGGATGAAATGAGAATACCATCTTGAGATCTTTTTAAAGAGAGCCACTTGACTACGGCAGAAATTTAACTTCGGTATCAAAGTTTTCGTTGGATGATTATACGAGACTTGTATTAGCTTTAGAAAAAACTAGTCAAGCTTAAATAAAGTACTTTTAAAGCAGCGAAGCATGTTAATTTTTCGTGATTTACTATTCAATATTTAAGAAGTTATTTGTTATAATTTTATACGAATAGACGATTGATTCTAAGCAACCGAGAGAACACCCCCAACTCATTAATATGTAAATAAATTTAAGAGAGATTACTCTGACAAAGGGAACCTTCGTTAACCAAGCAAAAATTTTGTAGCCTCCGCCTTACCACGATAGTAATTTAAAATGGATTTCCAAATTTTCCATGGCATATTTCTCCGTACAATTAGAAGTACCTATTTAGGTAATGATTGAACTTGGATTTCAGATACTTACAGCCGGATTCGGTGTTTAGCGTTTATAATGGCACTATTATTAGTTTAGTTTTGATACGATAATTTGGTGTAAATAATAATATCTAGTTTAATAATTTTAAGTGTAGTTAATGCTGGTTCTCAGGTATTACTGGATTTATATTGGCTCAGTTTTGGATACAGCTGTTCAGTAGCTGTAATTCAATAATATAATCGACTGTACTGTTCGGTAGATAATTATGCCAGAAAGTTACACACATAGTGCATACAGGTGTAAAGTGGTGGGTTGAGGATTCTGATCAAAATTTATATGTAAGTTTCGGGTTCATACCTACGAATGTAATTAACACCATTACAAATTTTTGAATGGCATATTATTATAATCATTGGTGATAAGTACAACGTCCGTCGCACCCTGGACGGACAACCTTGCTGCCATGCTTATTGACTGGCCAACCTCTTGACCCATCTAACCTATTTTTGAATTGAATTTTTTATATATTTTTTATGATGGTTATTTTTCTCTTATATTCTTTATATGTAATTACATGGTGCCACAAAATAGGTTATGTTAAGGTCTTGTTACTTAATGTTGTGGAAATTTTATTAAATATTGTTTTTTTACTATTATGTTAGTTAGTAAGATTCAAATAACATCGCTTTGGTAATTATATACTGTAATCGTGTTATGTTGTGATAATAATAAATAAATAATAAATAAATAAATATTTCCATGTGACAATTAGTTGATACGAAGAAGATTTGAACCACTTATTACTGTGACTCGCCCCCAAGTACGCAAAACTAAAACGGTTGCAAATCGTGTATAAGCAGTACCTATCATAATATGATGGTTAAAACAAGTATAAAATACCTACATTGTACAGGTCTATTGCTAAAACAAGGCACTTTAGGCTAGCAAGGAAAAAGAAGTACGGAATTGCAGCCATGGCCTGAGCACGTCCCGACTACGTGAGCAAATCTCATCAACTACGCTCAAAGCTTCTCTTCTAGGACCTAATAATTTGGCTAATATACATTTGGAGCGCATTTACCAACCATATGGTCAGACGGAATTTGTAAACGTTACGAACGAACTGTTAATCATCTGGCTTGGATATATAAAGTAAATGAACACGAAAAGGTATATTTAATTGATTAAAGTTTAAATTTTTTCGGATCTTTGTTACTCGGTATCCAGGATTATTTTTTACTGCTAGTGCGTTGGTAAAATACCAGGAAAATATTATAACGCTTTAATAGTAATTAAAGTGATGGCTTTTCCAGAAAAACAATCAAATTTAATTTATCAGTAAATATTTATAAACATATAAGTGATTTAAATGTGGTAAATTTACCGTCAACTGGGTTTTTTATTTATTTTAACGTTTTCCTACAGGTAGGATTGTACGGTATTGCCCCAGTTAGCAATCGGCTCTAGAGAATGCTTTATACCTACGGTGATTGAAATAGTTGACGGCCCGGTACAAGAACTGACAGTGTATTGTCAAGTGTTGGTATTGTTAACACATGAAAATACGTTATTTAAATCCAGTAGGAAATATCTCAAAATGTCCACATTAACAATAAATAAATTAATTTCGAGTGCCATTCCGGTAATGAGGGTGGCTGTAAGCCCAAAGAAGATGTTCTGCGAATAGGGCCAACTAATTTGGACGACAAGCTTTAAAACGACGAATAATAAAAGTTAATGGGACCGCTCTCTTCATGATTCCTGGCGACGGCGAGTGCTCATTTCCCTGGCCCTCGTTTTCGCCGTGTTAATTAGCATTTTGGCACTAAAATACGTATAATTTGGAACCTCTGCAGGTAAACTTGAGATTTGTTACACATGTTACAAAATTTTATAATTTGAACAAACCTCCAAAAATACAACGAAAAATATTGATTTTCCATAAAACTATGTATTGGTACAAATTCTGTCATTTAAAATAATACGTGATTAATTGATTGGCGGAACATTTTTTTCGGTTTAGTGAGGACACTAAACATTAATGCTTAACTTCTGAACTTTCATGAATACCCAATACAATGATTACCTATCTCCAAAATATTCTAATTATATTTGGAAAATATTCACACACGTAATTAAATTATACCATAGTTTCATATACTGTTAACACAAATTCATTGAATAATACAGTTTAATTGTGTTACCTGTCACAAAATTAAAGCTAACGTAGTTTCGTTAAATAGCTGTAATGTAAAACATATTTTACGTAACAGGAACTATTAGTGTTTTGTTTTAGTGACATTCGTCACAACATTTGAGCGGGATTCGCAGAAATCATTACAGGCGTAAATAGAAGTCCTTTTCTCGCCTCAGGCATATCAGAGCCGAGGGCAAATACTAAATACTTTAGGTACATGTCAGCTTTTCTTATAATTATTTTATTTGTTCAATGCACATTGTATACTGTCTGTGCTGTAGAGAGGACGAGCGTTCCTCGCCCCCTATTACCTTAAGTGTACACTTATACAGTGTAAATGGTGATATGCTCGCCGGGCATATCACCATTTACCGGACACAAAGACTCTTTGCTGCTATTCAGAATTACCTAATAGAAAACCGAAATAGTACTTTGCCCGACCCGGGAATCGAACACAGAACCGCCACACTCTACAGTCGCGCTTTGCGACCACTAGCTGATAAGAAGATAATATAACGCATAATATTATGTTCTGCAGAACTGATCTTGAGTCTAAAATCACACCTGCCCATACAATCGCAGTCTACAATTTCTGTAGTTTGTATTTTTAACGAATCGTAGAACTAATCGTATTAACTGGAGCTGCGGTGTAGTTGTCCCGAATTGCTTTTAAAAATACTTGGATGCAAGCGCGCAACTGGAACGTTCACACGGCTATTTTAATGATTTACATAGTTCTTAAATCGTACACCTTAAGTGTATATTTTAAGAAGTTAATGCTGTTTTGTTATACAAAAATTTACGGTATATTTTAAGCGTCAAGTGCGTAGAGATATCTTGTTACGTTGTTATTAACGGAAACCAATGTGCCAGCATCAATGTTTTGTTCTTAAAAGCTGTTACTAAACATATAGAATATCTTTCGCCCTATTACTTCGCAGATTAAATTGAAAAGCGTGAAGCGACATTACACAAAACAAAAAATAACGTCATAACGATGGTTAAGGGGCCCTCGGCAAGTGGCAAAACACTAGACGAATATAAATTGAATAGAATGAGAATTATATATAATTATATGTCTTACACATGTCATAGATTACGTAGTCGAAATATTATATCATTGCATTTATAATTGTATTCGATTTCTATTCGTCTAGCGTTTTGCCACTTGTCTAGGGCCCTAGTTGCTTGCATGGTGATGTTTTCCTTGTAAATCGAGGATTTATTTCTAGTTTGTTTGCAATAAGTTGTATCCTTATTAGACTATCTGCTACGACGTGACTAATTTGCTAACATTAAATCGGCCGGTTCTTACTATTTATAATTATTATATTGCTAGCTAGCGCCAGTATCTCCTGATTGACCTTTGTCTGTAAGACCTTAGGCAACGTATTTTTTTTTTCTTTGAGAGATTGTATTTAAAAGACCCCTTTAGAGTTAATTCTATTTGGCGTTATTAAATACTCTTAGAATCTTATCCCTAAGCGTAGAAGTATATTATTTCTACTGGATAACTAATCGGTTAATGTTTCTCGTTCCAACCTGTAGTCAGTCATAGGCATTAGGCACATTCACTACTCCAGATTTGGGTTTTATATATAATGGCTGCCTAGACCAATGGTCTAATGATCGCTAAGTGCGACTGCTGAGTATGAGGTTCTAAGTTCGAATCCAGGGTCGGGCAAAGTGTTTTTAGGTTTTTCCATTTGGCTCCCCGCGTAGCACATTGGGACGTAGATATATCTAACATAACTGGTGAAATGTTGGTTTACTGTAGTACCTACACCTCTATACACAGACGTGGTCTTATAATATCAAAATCACTAAAACTTAAGAAAAGTCAAAATCAAAGCATGCTTAAAACAAAATCGCTGTAGCTAAAGATGTTCAAGACAAAATAGCAAGGCTACAAGTTCAGTAAGTCTTTCTAGAAGGCAACTATCATGAACACCTGAGCCAGTCAGGGTTTACATAATGCAAGACGTGCCATCGACACGTTTGAAGAGGAATTAAAACATACGGTGTATGTTTAAAGGATCACCTTCATATACCGAGTAACGTGTGAGCAGTTGGAACAGTCAACACATATTAAATTACGTGTTTATGTTTTAATGATTAAGATACTGTAATTAATCAATGCATCTAAATGCGTGTTTATTAATTTCGCTTCACCAGTTAATAAAGCTCGATGCGGTCATATATCAATGCATCCGATAACTGGCCGTGGCAAACGCAGCTTAACCTCACAGACCGAGCGTGCAGTGCAGCTACGAGCCTCTCTGATTCCGACTGTACTGAATCATTCAGCCATCTCGTGGTTATCGAAATTTTCCCTTGTATTCCAGACACAAATAATGCTCATTCCATTTGTCATAGCACTCATGTAGTACCTAATTACTCAGTTGGCTTTTACAGATAGAGTGGCTCTATTATTGGTCGAGAACCACAGAGTTCATTCAACAACGCATTACAGAAATGACAGACTCAAACACTCGATAATTTGTGACGTCATAATTATGTGACGTATGGTAACGTTAGCTTTGCTTGAATCCAATGGGCTTAACCTTTTTGCGACGACCCGATAGGGAGATAGGACTGCAGCGCTAGGGGTTGCAACTTTAATAACCACACGAGGCGTCTGTGCATGTGAAACCAAAATCAATATTTTGAGTGAGTTTGGGCACGAGATATTTTCAAAATATCTGGAAAAAGTTATACTATGGTTTTTAACTTTCATCATCAATAGCCGATAGATGTCTACTGTTAAACAAAGGCCTCCCCCTTTTAGAAGGGGGGGGTTGCCATAATCCCCACGCTTGGCAAGCGGCTTGGGGATCGCAGTGTTGGTGGTCAAGTTACAGAAGACGCTGCTGCCCATCTTCTGGATGTTCCCTTAGTCGCTCTTACGACACCCACGGGAGGAAAGGGGGTGGTCAATTCTAGGCCGGATACCACACGGTTTAACTTTGCTACATTTTAAAAAACATACCTAAATCAAAAAACCTAGAAGAGTTTATGTATTTATGTAATAATATTATCAGTACCTACACGTTTCGTCTGCGGCCCACTAGGTAGAAGGGTGTTTTATAAATATTATTAGGTAGTCATAATTATGCTCACAGATTGACTTACGTGTTTTTGTTCACCCACATTTACCGAAAAGGTCACTTATTTTGTACACTACAATAAATACTAGATTTTATCATGAACATACTTATTCGTTATTTCACGCTTTGTGGGTACCTACAAGTGCAAACAAGTGCGTGAGGGCGTTGGGTATTCGACCTACTACTTTGTACTATGCTTTCACAATACCTAAAATACTCAGTTGTTGGAGAGTGAATAAACCTAATCGATTAAGGAGACAAACTGTTTACCAAAGGCAATGGCTGGTAAGAAGCCGTACTGAAATTGATTGATTTAATAATATTTTATGTATAGCTAATTACCTTTTTTTACACCTATGTTAGTAAATTATTAGAAGTATGTATTTGGCAGCTTTGCGTACTATAATCAAGACTGTCATTAACACTGCATAAACAAATAGCACTCCTCTGCCCAACCTTTCCAGGAAACAAGCATGATACTCAATCAGCATTTTCACCATTACCGGTATTCTCATTTTATCTCGCACACAGAACAAACAACGGAACTCGAAATAGATCGTATGCTAGACTATCGTCATAAATAATGTTAAATGTCCTATACAAAACATTTAATTTCCGTATGGCAAACGGTTTTGACACAAGTGGCACATCGATTAAATTGATATGCAATGTTTTAGTTACTAGCTATTACGGAGTGTTCAGCTTATAAGTTTGAATTAACATTAAACATATTTACTATTGATTGGTTCCTGCCAATGATATTAATACGAGTGTATAAACATTATAAGTACTTCCTGTCTGAGTGAATGTGTAACGATCTACGTACCTACTTCTTTTTAGAGATAAAAGTAAAGAATATTTAGAGAGTAAGTACTCACTCACTCACCCTTTCAGGGAAATAGTAAGTCTATTGTTAACCCTCTAAGGACTATGTAAATATGCTATATTTTGTTCTCTTTTTTTTATCAGACACTACTCGAAATGTCATGATGTGAGATTTACCAAGCCTAATGATATTTTTTCCGTCTTAGAAATCGGTTCCTATGAAACATTTTTATTTATGTATGAATTGAAAATGATGTTTGATACAGGTTTATTAGCTAAAATTGAACCTGAATCAATTCAATATAAGTCAATTAAAACTGTTTTATTTACATTTTACTAACATGTAAAGTTACTTTACATTTATATATCTACCTTTGAAGCTTTCTAATTCAGTATAATGTATTAGAGAGCTTACATGCCTACTTCCGAAATAAGCCTCTGAGAATATTTAAGTGCCTATTCCAAATTTATTTTATAACAAAATAAAACGAATGCTTCCCAATTGGTAACTAGAAATACATTTTATTTAAAGCATATTTCGGAGAAGAAGCCGACCGAGGCCGACGTCTATTAATTTTATTACTATTTTGTTAATCGTACAAATCAAACAAATAGACTGAATAACATTAATTAAAAAGAAAAGTCACTCGACGTCTCCCACGTAACAAGATTGAATTCCATAACCCAACTCAAAAACCAGATCGTTCCACAATTAATTACAACCCAGAGATCAGTTTATTTAATACCAAAATTAGCGAATTAACACAGCTATAGTCATGTAATTTACAATTAATTAACAACGGAAAATGCTGGCTCTGAATGCTTACTTACAGAGAAAATAGACTTTGCAAATATTCGTCCGAGAATAAAGTTACTCGGGGCGTTTAACTTTTGTATTCAATTAAATAAAAAGCTCTAGAAATAAACGGCAGGGATAGTGAAATCGTCGTCATAAATTGTTGCAATTTTGGCCTGGTTTTACTCAGGTTTATGACTGGATTCTTTTATTCTACCTGTGGAATTTAGAATAAGAAAATGAATGAAGTTTATCTGAAGAACATAAATTGTTGAAGAGTTATGAGTAAATGACAAAGTCTGTTCAATATTGTACAGAATGATTACTTACTTACTTTATTTAATAATAAGCCTGAATTTATATGACACTTTATTGTATTTCCTTCTCTGCATATTTTCAGTACAATACTGTTTTAACAGAATAGTATTTTAAGTATATTTTATATCTGGTTCAGAATCTTTACAGTTCGAGCGAACCACGTTTCTCATAAAATTTTCTACGGTGGAAATACCGCATCGTTACCTAAACATTACACCAACACACCTACGTCCTACATATACACACCCACACACACATATTAAATTAATTTCTTGTTATCACAAAGCTTTGGTTTAAAAACGAAAATATTTTGTTAGAAAATTTCAGCTTTATAAAGCTATCCTCGTATAATCATAGGATAGAGATAATATTGCTTTATACAACCGTGGGTAATTTCAAAGTAGATGATAAACTATATTTCAGATTCAAGTGACTGGTCACAGAAAGTAACTTAATGTGAACAATTTAGTCCAATACATTGTTATTTATATACCTTTTAACATACGAATGCTTTTAAATTAACAAAGGAATAGCTGTTTTTAACTCATCGCTGTTGTTTGTGACCAAGAGGCACCATCCCACCTGATATTCCTATTTGCATAGAAATATCAGTCACAGTTACCTCAGCTATTTTAACTGTGTTCATGATTTCAGATATACATACGTGTATTTCAAAGGCCTACGCTCCACAGTTTACGCTTAAATTCCTAGAATCAGTTGGAAGTTGCGCTTGATGAAAGCTCCTTTCCATATGGAACTTATTATTGTCTGGGAAAATATGGTGGGTAACAATACACCTTCGCCCACTCATTGAATGAATACATGCGTAACGATAAAGTACATCATTACGATCTTTTTATACAGAGGAATATAATTATCGAAACGTAGGCAACAAACGTTACTACTACGTGGCCGTGTGGTATCCGGCCTAGAATTGACCACCCCCTTTCCTCCCGTGGGTGTCGTAAGAGGCGACTAAGGGAAAACCCAGAACATGGGCAGCAGCGTCTTCTGTAACTTGACCACCAACACTGCGATCCCCAAGCCGCATGCCAAGCGTGGGGATTATGGCGACACCCCCCTTCTAAAAGGAGGAGGCCTTTGTTCAACAGTGGACGCCATACGGCTGATGATGATGATGATGAGGCAACAAACATGAAAGTTCTATATATTTATGATGATAGAAGGTATGGAACCATATTACTTCATAAGTATGAAATATTTTGCTATAATTATGCACATATTTTTTTATAATTTATCTAATGTCAAGGATGACTGCCTCATTGGTTTAATGGTCGCGTAAAGCAACTGCTAAGCATAGGGTCCTGGGCTCGATTCCCGGGTCGGGCAGCGTTATCGAGTTTTTCCATAAGGAAATTCTTAGAAGTAGCACGGAGTCAGGATTCGTACCCGGTTAATTACAATAGGCAGCCAATAACGTTGAGACCTATAACATAACAGGCGGAATGTGGGCAAGTATACTATACAACTCCACCAACCCTTTCGGGGAATATAAAGTGTGATGTAATGTTTAAGAATGACGGTCATTATGTCATGTAATTTTTTTTTTTCAATAAATAAACCAACGCTCCACTCTAAGAACTTCTCCTGTATCGTTGGTTTCACAAACATGAAATATCACATACACAAACACCCAGACTCGGGACGTACATCTGCGGAACGCACAAATTTTTGTCCCGTGCGGGAATCGAACCCGCAACCCTTAGCGCAGCTGTCTAATCGCTTAGCCACTCGGGTCGACAAACGCGATATTAAGAAACTGAGACTGGACAGAAACTGTTTAAAAGTAATAGCATTTTTTTCTGTAACGGTATATGTGACACGTGTATGCAGATAAACTGGGAACTTGGAGTAAGTATTTCATGAATTCTTAGGATAACGGGAAACGTTATGTCTGCGGGATTTCTACGTAGAGTCGTCGTCAACAGGGACTGGCCACGTTTTATGTTCTGCTGAGCGGGTAATCTGACTGCATCCTCTATGGGTAGGTCCCCTTTTAGAACTTCTATAGGTTAGCGCTGCAACTGCGTTCACATTACTTTATAGTATAGAAAATAAGTATCTATTGGTTTTAAATGTACAGCCCAATGTAGTTCAGAAGTAGTACAAAGTTGACTTGAATTATTTTGGGGCTACGATCAATATTTTCTTTTACTATATACTATATGTTTTACATGTTACAAATATGTTTAAAATGAGTTCAGTACATTAACTTTTTACATTAGAATTTCAATATCTATAACACCGAAAAAAGGTTGCGTTTATCGTGACGCATCTCAATAAATTTTAATGAGTGAATTCAAACGTTAGATCAACCGTTCTCTAGGACTTATTAAGAATGGCAGCTTGGACGTCTAGGTTAGGTTACGAAAAAAAGAAAAAAGCTGCGAGTAGATAATACCGCAATGGCCCTTATGTCCAAATGAGGTTCCATCAGTTTCAGTTAGGTAATAAATTTTTGTCAAAACAGGAAAGCCAGATGTAAATGTTCCTTTTATTGTTGTCATAGAACTAGTAGGAACTACTTGGTATACTAAATCTATCCATAGAAAAATATAGGTAGGATTTATTGAAAATTATATAGCTTATTTCGTAAACATTTTTAATTTTACAACCCTTTATTATAGTATATTAAATGTATTTGATTTATTCTTAAACCGCACTCTCACGTTGACAAAAGTCACCTACATACTAAAGTGCCAACCGCTGCTCTAAACACAATTGCGCTACTCCAATTTTCACCTTCAAAGTTGTAACGTGACTAGATGGCATATCTCATAGTAACCCTAAGTCGCGCACTTGTGAACGGTATATGACGTACCTATAGATTTATTTACAGCCAGCACGCGCCACCCCGCACAGGTGCAACTCTCGTATTAATATCGCAGTTGAAATACAAATATCTACGTCAGATCGGGGTCGGATTAAGCAGCACTCAGTATTTTGATATTTAATTATCATCAACAATTTTTATTATGGATGTTGGACGAATGTTGGGTATTAATTATGTAAGTAATAGGAAGGTATTTTATTACATTTAGTTTTTTGATACAAAAATTACTTAAATGTTTCGTTTGTCGTAGCAGTTTTTTCATAGTTATATAACATTTCTTTAAAGAGTTTGTATGCCGTTGATCGAAGAGGTTCTACGAAATACATTTACACAGCTTGCCTGATATCTTTGCAACATCACTATCACTATCCAAATATCGTCACTGTCAGTCACTATATTTGGGTATTGCGAATTGTCGTTTTTCCATATATAGGTATACATACCTTGCACTAGACCATGTCTGAATTATGAGATTAATAAGCGCCAGCAATAGTATAACCACTACGGACACACAGTCAGGTTTTGCAAAGCATTACCTAAGGCTCGTAGTAACTATTGTAGGTCTCCCTAAAGATTTCGTCACGGAACCATCGACGCTGTGTATATTAAACCAACAATGCGAAGTAAAATCGTAATCATGTTAACCAGGAAGTAAAGATCTGAAGATCGTATTACATATACAACCTCTTCCGATATTCTCGTCTGAAAATAAATCATAATCTTTTATCATCTTTGTTTTTGTTTTAAACCAAGTATAACGACATCTACGAGGCGAGGCAATAAACAATAATGTTCCTCAGTCTATCGAACGTTCGTATTTAGTTCGTAACACAATCTTTAAGAACTTTTCCAGTACTTTATATTCGACGTGCAAATTAATTGATTCCTTAATGGAACTTTAACTGAGAAAACCAATTATGCTATTCTTCAAGTGGCTTATATTTCTATTTTAGTTTGAAGTTATAATGTGTTTGCTGTGTAATCTTTGCGTGTATTTCGCGTGGGTGCGTCTAATTAATGCATGGAGAAAGCACTTAGGAACTTCTACTTAGTAGGTTTTAACTTCAGAATGCATTTGTTACGATGTTACTAAGGATTTTCTTAGTAAGTCTTCTTCGTAGAAATAATATTGTATATCCAAATTTCCATATCTAATTTGTAATATAAACAGTTTGAAATTCGACTCATACTTCCTAAGACAAAACAAGCAACATATTGCGAAGTGGATAACAATACTCTAGAAATTTAATAATGCAGAGATTCGTGTCGGTTTTTTTTTATTTTATAAATGGTCTGCCGCAGGCAGCCTCGAGGGAGGCAGATTCGTGTCGGTTACTATTCCCGACTTATTAATACAAGCATCTTATATTAATCAATTTAGTTCGCGTGTGTACCGTATGAATGGGATTCGTAATTTCTTTTTTAAATTTCCTTACATTCTACTAATATCTATCCAAACGTGGGATAGGTTTGACACTATTTTAGAAAAAGTACAGTGCTAGTAATAAAACTGATACTTTTTTTCTGTAAGAGTTTTTCTACAGACAATCTATGTAGGTATATTTTTTAGTCCGGTAGTACTCACATGGTTTTCGGGAATTCGCAATTATTTTCAAACTTAAAAGGAGCCCTTAATTATGCGCTGTTAGTCAATTCTTGTAACTTACAAAAAACGTTCTCGAGCGGTGCATTAGCCATGTGCTATGTGCTGTCAAGACTGACTTGCAACCGGAATAAAAAAAAAAAAAAATGGCTATGTCGAAATTATGAATGTCATACTAGTAGGAAAAGCAGTCTTCTTAATGCAAGCAGTAACGAAACCCTTAAGAAGTACGCCTATACGTCACGTGCCCCATTATGACTTATCGTTGAGTTCGAACACGAGCAGGCCGAATATAAACTTCGTAGATTGGAAGCCCTCCAAAATTGGAAAGCGATTGCAAGTGCATGCGACGCTACGGGCTCGTGATATCTTTGCAATGACCAACTCCTTGTCGGAAGAAAATTGACAACTATTAGGTAGCGAATGTATACTATTGTAGCCTACATGTACCAATTCACTCCAATAATTGCTGGGGTATGGCATAAGAATACTAGTTCCTTACGTAACAAGGAAAGTAAGTAAGGGCTATAATATATGGGCACTATAAATGGCTATAGCGTCACCTAGAATTAATGAGAACCGAAATTTTTATTTTACATTGTACTCTGAATTAAGACTGAAAAACATCCAGTTTCTCTTAGTTGAAAAATCTTCGGTGGATGTAGAGAAAAAAATCTTTTTCCATAAGTAGGTTCTCATGGTACCTACCTTTTAGAGATACGAGCGTTTTGAAAACACTAATTTCTTTCTGTAGGGATTCTTTTCCAAACCCTATTCCTGCCTCGTGGATTAAGTACCTAAGGATATTTAACAACAAATCTACATTTATACTATTCAAACGATATTATACGGATTCAGCTATTTTAGGTCACATAAAAATACGTTACCAAAACCATTGACTCTTAGTAAATATTCTCCTCTATAATATATTCAATGAAAATAAGGTTGTAACAAAAATACAATTGTACTTTTTCTTATTTAAAGGTTCGTTATTAATGTTCCGATGGTTTTCGAGAATAACCATCCCTTTACAAGGGATTTAATTTTAAACAAGACAAGACATTACCAAAACAATAACAAATAAACTCCAATTTGCGATCATTATATCAAGAGACGAATTATGCAGCGCCTAAATTAAGGTCCGCTTGATCCAAAGGGATTTCATTTTAATATCGTATGCTTTTAATATTGTGGCCCTACGTGCAAAGATAAAATTAAGTTAGTAACATACTACAAACTGTGGTTTTCAAAAAAAAGGTATATTTGTTTAATCTGAGTTTGATTAAAACCTGAAACATTGAAAACCTGAAACCGACCCCTTGTGCTTCATCATCTCTTGGCCTATCGCGGTCCATACACCCGGTCCTCCACCTTCCGCATCCAGTCCCATCCAGCTACCTTTTTCAGGTTGTCATTCCTTAGGGCTGGGGGGCGTCCTATACTACATTTACCGATTCGCGGTCTCCACTTAAAGACTCGTCTGTTCCAACGACCATTGGTCCTTCGACAGACATGACCAGCCCACTGCCACTTATTAAAAGCTGTATAAGAAAAAAAAATCTAGAAGTAATGTATAAAAATTGTATAGAAACCTTGAAAGGGGCAGAACAAACTTTGCAGTACAGTATTTTATGGTGGTGTTTTATTTAACTTTAAGTTTAAGCTTCTACAATATATACATTTTATAAGATACCTGTAACTGCTGGTAACCTCGTTAATGTGAAAAATGATACTGCGTGATTTAAACGATAAAAAGTAGCTGTATACTTTTTTCTAGGTTTCAAACTATATCGATAATATCAAATGAGCGGCCAAAGGTGGTGTAATCCTAATAAAAAATAACATCTTCGAGAAAAACTGGCCTGATTATATGCATAGTTGTAGTTAACAATTCATCTCACTATAATACATTTTTTGGCTTTTATCGTCGACCCCAGTTTTTTTTCTAAAACTCTACTTGTACTTATGACGCCATTGATCTCCAAATTTCAACCAGCTGCAGCGGCGATTCAGCCAACTTTCCATACTGTTAATTATTCAGGCAGCCGATGCGAAGAGCACGTTCAACAGTGGACATTTACCCACAGATAAGCAGCATTACGAGTCAAGCAAGACTAACTTAATTTTTATCCACAATGAAAACTTCAACTTATATTCATTAAAATTAACGTAACTTAACTATGTCGGCTCTCCGGCCCTTGTCTTAGAAAAGATAAATGTAAGTGTTCAGTCAACTGCCAACGTGAGTGATAGCTGACATCTCCAAACAAAGACATTTAGCCAAGCATTTCACGGTGCCGACCCGTATCCAATTATTATGACAGATTTACATGAACTCAATTAGAAAACGAATATTATCTGAAACAAATAATAAATGTTTTAAGGTAGGGATAACCCACAGTTAAGAGCTACCTTTTTATGAACAAAAGTATTATATTTGTCTTAAAAATTGTTATTTTTAATCTCAATTAAAAAACCTTACGTAAAAGTAATATAGTGCGGATTTCTTGTCTTGGTATCACTTGGCACATCCAATTGTTTTTATTATGTATTTTAATATTTTAGCTAACTTAATTAATAATTATACAGTGACTTAGCAAGTAATAAAAACAACGGTAGGTAGATAATGAAATAGATAATAATTCAGCTTATTAGTCAAGGTTATTTTATTTTTCAGATAAAAATAAGGATTACACAATTTTACATTGCGTTAAACTAAACAATGTTTGTAGGCATTCCACATTTCTTCCACTCGTTTCACATGCAATAACTCGGAAAAATAAAACGTGAACTGCAAAATAAAGCACTGAAACAGCTGCTAAAGACCTATTAATTAACATGTAACCATTATTTACAAGGAACTCAATTGTAGAGTTTCGTTATTATTAATTTGATTAAGGAATTATAATTATGACCTCAGACCTACATTATAATTAGATATATTATACTAGGCACTTACTTTAGCACTTATGTTTATTTTACCGATAAACAAAAAAGGCAGCTGCCTATTTTTTGCTTAATTTATTGTAAGTGTTATATTACGTACTTCGGTATGAATAAATTGGATTAAGGGAAATTTTAAAAATTTGCAATCTTACACTATTGACTCATAAAGCGAAAATGACAAAAAGACAGCTCAAAGTAAAAGCTCAAAAAAAATGCATACGGGCCATGTTTAGACTTAAACCTAGAGATAGTTGTATCCCCATATTTAAAAAATTTAGTCTTTTAACGCTACCATGTATGTATATCTTTGAAACAGCACTATTTGTTAAATCGAATCCAAATTTGTTCAAAAATTTGAAGTCTAAACGGCGACATAACGAAATTTGTACTGAGGCTCATAACACTGCACTCTATACCAAAAACTTTTTAGGAATGGCACCCAGAATTTACAACAAGATCCCTAGAACAATACGAGAAATAGATAAATTAAGTGACTTTAAAAAAGCATTCTTAAAAGTTTTAGGTAATAAAACATATTATTCGGTCGATGAATACCTGACCGACAAGTTTTTATCATAAGAATTGTTTGTGTATTGTTAAGTATGATTATAAAGATTTGTAATATTCTAGTTTTATTTAGTTTTTAAGTTCTTATTTGTACGTCATTATTGGCAGGTCATAGCGTTCCATAAAATAATGTAACATCTTTGTAATTTACACCTATGTTCCACAAATAAATACATTTGAATTTAAATACATTTGAATTTGAATTTGACATGCAAAAAATTAACAAATAACTAGAAGAGTTTTCAGTTACTTATTTTACAATACAAAGATAAAATTAATAAACTATTATAGTCACTACAATCATTAGACAATATCAAAATTAAGTTCTATTTTCAGTGACGTTTCAGTGAATATTAAATTACTTTAAAGACAACGAACAGTAATAGTAACCCGTTCTCTCGGTTTCAATAAACGATAGACTATCGGAGATCTTACTTCAACTGTCACATTGACAGTCTAAGATCCCAGGACGTGATTTATACGTTCTTCTATATTTTCAACAAAATGTTTTTCTAGTTGAAGATAAAGGATGAAACGTATCACTGTCTACAACCTGTCTAATTTGACGTAGACGTCGTAAAATAAAAATGCAATAAGTCTTCGCAGATGCTGAAAAAAAACTTCTTTGGGTAAGCAAATATTTATTACATTACTGTTTAGTGTTTATTGTAATAATAATAATAATGTCCTCCTCACCGAATTTCGGTCACGGCGGCCTGTCTCAGCTGAGACTAGCCATCTGCGCAGGAGATATTATAGTGCACAATTATGCGCGCAGACACAGGTGCACTCCCTATTCCCTCACTCTCATAATCCGATGGGACGGTAGACCGACACGACCAGAGAGAGATCAGGCGCAGGACCAACAGCTTTACGTGCCTTCCGAAGCACGGTGGGGTCACGACATGTGAAAACGGTCACCCATCACAAGACTGACCGCGGCGAGCACGGCTTAACCTCGCGAATCGACTGATCTGCCGGGTAGCCGCATAGCTACGAACCCCACAAGTGTTTATTGTATTAGGTATATAAAGTTAAAGTATTTCAATTAATTGTGATTAATGTAAATATTCACGTAAATTAAGATTAGCTCTCTCAACAAAACAGGACATATTAATTCACAGATTACTAACCACTCATCTCCGGGACTCGCATTTAAATGCACATCATTTATATTTAAAACGTCAGACAGCTAAAATAATTTTACGCCGACAAATATCGCGGAAAAAGTATTAATAAAACACATTACAAAACATCAAATTGTGGGCAGAACTGGGTGAATTCGCTGGGGTAACATCGTTCACTTAAGCACATTACTGTGGGTTGTCTACCCAACTTCGGCCCAGCGAGATAACATCGAAACAATTGCGGAGCCACGGGAGCTAACTTGTGGGAGGTTAGCGCCATAGTTTGCTGTAAATTGGCATGGAGTTCGTTACGAATTCTTTGTTAATTAGAATATGGTAATGATCACGAGATTTACGTTTTAGCACAGCAGAGAATTTGAGAATTTTGGAGTCTCGTGACTCAATGGTTTTACAGATCGATCCACGTTGCAGCGTAAATTGAACTTGGGGTTTCACCTTTTGTACGTCTTGCTAACTCGGACTGAAAAGCCTGGCCAGTTGAAAAAGACAACATAACTGGCGAAATGTGGGTACACCTCTGCTTACCCATTCGGGCACAGACGTGACGGTTCTAATTAAACTTACTTTTAGATAGAAACTTCGTACTTCGATATCTTACGAGCTTATCAGACATTGGTATGCCGACAGACGTGAAACAATAAATACGTAGAATGACCTAAATGTTAGTAAGAACTCTGCAACGGACTTACTGGAAGGTTTACCAATCTTGGTTGAGATTGTAAAGGCGAATTTCATCAATTTATTTACTTTCGAGCTAGTGGCCTACAAGTTATATCAAAATAATGCTCAAAAGACCAAAACGTGCAGATAGTTGAATTAATTAGTAATAAATTAAGTTTTAACATATTCGATACCACTGACCTAAATAATTAATAAATATACATGTTGTTTATAATTAAAATTGTTACAATTTTTATTTACTTAATTTACACTGTTACGATAACAATTTTATCATTTATCTGATATTAATTACTTCCACCAGCTTGTTATGATTTTAATAAGCCTTATTAGTTGTTAATTATTATTTTTAATAAGCACTTCATTATAAGAATATTGTCGATCGGTAATTGTATCAGCGAAGGTCTTTGAAAAGAGATTATTTATAATATTTATACGGTTACTTTATTACCAATCACGTAATTATGTTAGTTTACCTAAATTGTAA
Source organism: Abrostola tripartita (assembly GCA_905340225.1). Taxonomy (NCBI): domain Eukaryota; kingdom Metazoa; phylum Arthropoda; class Insecta; order Lepidoptera; family Noctuidae; genus Abrostola; species Abrostola tripartita. The sequence goes on from HG996494.1 coordinate 9,449,418, forward strand.
TTATGTGTAGAATTTGTTATAATTTCTTAGATATCACTTAGAAAAAACTGTTTTAAATTTCTCGTGTCTTAACTAAGAATGCCACCTACGCTGATAATAATTACTTCCATTAATTAATTAAATTATTATAGGTTCAAAAGTACTTATGTTCAACTTCCTCGTTAGTCTAGTGGACGCTAAGCGTAACTGCTGAACATGAGGTCCTGCTGTTTACGCCCGGGCAAAAGGCAAAGTGTTATTGCGTATTTCCATTAGGTAATTCTCAGTAGCAGCACGGAGTCTGGATTTGTGCCCGGTTGCTGGCTATAGGCTCGCCCTATTACCTACATTGGGACCAATAACTGACGAAATGTGAGTGTACTATAAGTACACCTCTGCCTACTCCTTCCTAATACATGCGTGATGTTATGATATGATTACGTTAAGTTTACATAACATAATCATAACATAACATCAGTCACTATTTCTGGATAGGTACTAATGGAACACGCTCAGATGGAAAGCCAAACCGTGACATTCGGGAGAACTCAGGCGCAGGTCCGATGTCTTTACTCCGAGGCACGCATGTGTTTCAACCTGTGATAAACAGTCACCCATCACAATATTGAACGCAGCAAGAACTGCCGAAACTACCTGCGTAGTTAAACTAAATGCCGGAATCTGCCGGATTGACATAGGCTTTGCTTTTTTGGATACTGTCTGGGTTCTAGTAATATTATACTATCGTGCATTGAATGCACCCTGCACTGTGCACATGCATATTATGCAACACACAAGATTATATTACTTATGCTTCTAAGCTAATTAGCATAGTTACCGCTTTAAAATGCTCCCTGCCAATGTTTTGGTTAGACGCGATGTAATAATTTCTTAACATTAAATACGTTATGCTTGGCGTAATTAAATTACAAGATTTATTATGTTAAATCTTGCAGAACTAGGGTTGCAAGGTAAAGAAATCATATTTTTCAAATGTTGTAAAGGGTAATTACTAATTAGTGTCACTCCAATGTTAATTATAAGAAATAAAACTTTTTGTTAATTGGATATATATTTTGGCCAGCAAAATTAGCATTGTCTCGTATTGTTTTTTTTACACAAACACCCGGACTCAGGACAATCAAATGTGGATCGCACAAATCTTTTCCCCGTGCGGGAATCGGACCCACAACCCTTAGCACAGCAGTCTATCGCTTAACCACTGCGCCAATCAGGTCGTTAACATTTTTAAAAACAAGTAGGTACATGACCTATATACAGCCTACAGTAGGTATACACACCAGGAGAACAGTACACGTGGTATATAATTATCAGCATGACTGACCTGTTGGTCTAGTGTCTAGTGACCCTGACTGATAAATCGGAGGCCGTGGATTCGATTCCCACCCAGGACAAATCTTTGTGTGATGATTTGTTCTATGTCTGGGTTTAATTTATCTATATTAAGTATGTATTTAGAAACATATAAGTATATTTATCAGTTGTCTGTTTGCCATAATACAGGCTCTGCCTAGTTTGGGATCACAGATAACCGTGTGTGAGCTGTCCCAAGATATTATTATTATCTTGCTTGAGTCTGTCCCGGGATGCGTAACAAGCCTCTTTGGTTTGATTCCCAGCATGTTCGTATGCAAATTCTCAGTTGTTCAGTATTGAATCGTGTCTGATGAATATCTAGTAGATATATATAGTAGATCAACAATGTCTTACACGAACTATGGTAAGTCCGAAGACTATCTCCATTTCTAACAATTGCTAGAAGCAACCAAAAACATATTACTATCAAACTTTTAGGAAAGAAATATAATGGGGAGAATAGATTGCTTTTTTTTTAAACGTCGCTCTGGGTCTTTCTCCTGTATTGTGGGCGTGGGTGCGTTTCACAAACATGAAATATTACATAAACAGACACCCAGACTTGTGATAAACACATAAATGTAGGTACTTTGTCCCGTGCAGGCATGAAACCCGCAACCCTTAGAGCAGAAGTCCAAGCGCTTAGCCACTGCGCCAATCATGTCATCTCCTCGATCGCCGGGAAATCGAGTCATAAGCGGTATGAAATAATAATAAAATAGTAGTCCCCTATCGTTAAAATAGTACCAACTATTAACTGTTTTATGTTTCACATAAACAAAATACTTTAGTTCAATAATAAACTTATGGTGAAATTAAGTAAAACACTACCTACGTAACCTAAAACTTTGAAAGACAAAAATTGTTTTTCTCAAGTTTTTTACTAACACCCAAAAACTAACGCAAATGTATTGCATAATTATTGCATTTACAAACGTTAAATACGTTTATAGCATTTCCTCGTTACCACATACATATGTACGTCACGGCCGGCTATTTAAAGAATCGCAACATAATTAACCCTTCACGGTTTTTTTATTTGACGTAACGCTGATGTCGTGTTGACACGTACTACACTCATTTTGCATATCGGATGAACACTTGAACAGTGTCGCCCAACACGTTATGATTGAAGTGAGGATAAAACGCCTAAACCCGTTAAATGCGACGTTTTTATTTGTTTGACACCTTGTTTGTGTGTGCGAGCATGTTTATTGTTTGACAATCAATGCGCGTGTTGTGATAATTTTATGAATTCAGGCACGGTTTCGTACGGTTCTTTATTTGTCCGTCAATATATTCAAGTAATAGGTGATATGTAGGTAAATAATTAGTGCCAATAGCATATTGTTTACAATGACTAAATAGTAATATAATTATTAAAGTATCAAACAAGTTTCAGCGTACTATATCAGTGTCGAAACCTGTAAGATTTTTGAATTTGCCGCCTTTTTATGGAACACGTCACGCGACTCACTTGACAGACTCTATCAGAGACGCAAATAAATAACTGAAAAGTTTAACATTGGGATTCCATTCAGTAACAATACGTTCGCCTTTTTTTGAAAACATAACAGAAATAAAACATCTAAACAGAAAACAACATGCTCACCTTGATAATGCTGACATCGCGTGACCACCGACGAATTGTAACTGATGCCTAATGGAACGAGAATCATCACATTTACCGGAATACCGCTTTTTACCTATCATCCTTAGAGAAATGGGCAAAATCATATTAATTTGGCGCAGTAATGTGTTTCTGATTGTCAGATATATTATGTTTATGTAACTTTATATACTTCGTATAACATATTTATAAGAAGTCGTTTACGATTTTTCCAAAATGTTATAATTGTTTTTTTTTTGTGTGTCTCTTCTCTATATTATTAATAATAGTTTTGTGTTCTTGGTAAATTCTCTGTGATTTGGTACCATTTTACCTCCTATTAGGTAAGCTCCCACATCCATGTAGGATAAAATAATGTTTATGAAAAGGTCGCCTTTTTGATTTGTGTTTGGTCAATGAATAAAATTATCATGCTGCTTGTACTGTTGTAGTCAATAAGATGGCATTAGTAGTAATATTAATATCTAAAAAAAAATATTATCATAGGTCCCCGTATGTATTAAGTCTCGTGTATGGTTTTGATTCAATTGCCTGTTTGTTTAAAGAAATATCGATAAACCAGTCAGAGAGTTCGTAAAATTAATTTTCTATTGACATAATAGAGGTAATTTTAAAATAAAACCAATTCTTGTTCTTAAGGTAGAGTCTTAAGAATAAACTTCAAATATCCTTGTAGCATTTTCCTTGCCTTTATCTACGTGTTTCTAGCAAGAAATCCCATATGAATTGTGTACTGGTTACACACAAAAGAACTTTGAAAGTGAATTCTGATCAAAGTTTAATCTTGTATGCTTTTAAAAACGTGTATTCAGAGGGAATTGTAGAGAAAATCCTGAAATACTTGATGTAAATGGGTTGTATTGAGACGCGCTATAACTGTTACAAGAATTTACATAATGCTTCTAAGTAAACTAAGGTAAGTATTACATTACAGAATTATTATCCTTACCTAATATTAATACCGATACAATCATAATAATTAAATTATCAATATCAGTTGGCCAACTCTCCAATTTAATTCCAATTCTAATACAAGGCCAATGCAAAATTAATATTGATTTAACGAAAACATGACTCAGTTTTATTGAAAAAAATTGCTGTAAATCTTTTGATCTCAGTTAGTTTCTCGCAATGGACACATAATATTGAAATAATTTGGCGCCAGTGTTAAGTTTAAGAGTCCGAAACTTTACAATTCCAATCCAATTTGGTCGGAATTAAATTGGAGAGCAAGCCTACAGCATCTAAAAAATAGGATCACGCTCACACTTGAATAAGTCGGTTGTAGGCTCAGAAATGTTATTACTCCTACATTGCCTTATGGTTTGAAGCGTGTATGAACTTAAGGACCTTGCGGTAAGGAATTGTACTATGAAATTGCTGCAATGCATAAAGTAAGTATATATCCATCTCATCAAGTATATAGGTATATACATCATCTGGAAGACGTCCATTGTTGAACAAAGGCCTCCTCTTCCTTAGAACGCCACAATGAACGACAACTTGTCATTTGCATCCGTCGGTTGCCCGCAACTCTGACGATATCGTTGGTCCACCTGGTGTGAAGCCTGCGGAAGTTGCGTCTTGCGGTTTGTGGTCGCCACTTGAGAACCAAAAGAAAGTATACTCTCTTTCTATACTTCTCTCTATAGTAAGTAGTACCTACTCCACTAGACAGCGCCAATAGTGAGGAGGTTCCTCTGGAGCCCAGATTGCAGTCTAGACTCTAGTCCTTAGAACTCTTCTTGTCAAACTGGAATCCCAGTCATCATTTAAACTCGCAAGGTAACCGACTAAAGGGATGTGAGCGTGGCCGGACATAGCTCCGAAACGGCGGGATTGTTTATTTTTGTGCTGGATAAACGATTTCATCAATTCCGTTTACCTCGTGCAGGAAACTTCTAAATATATAAGAACGGTAAATTGTACTCAGTACACTTTGTATCTAGATATACAAATCTTAAAGGTATACAATGATTGCCTCGCGTGGACTTTATGAGGTAGATGTAATTTAGGAGGTATATTTTCTATCTAAACACTAGAACCAAATCTTAAAGGTATATAAAGATTGTCTCGTATGGACTGTGGACTATCAAGGCCGTAACATTTAAGTAACTATAAATATAATACATACTAGATAAACATAAATTACAATACAAAATAATAAGTTACTCAAATAAATTCAAATTATAATCCTTTAATTAGATGTGTAGCAGAGCGTTTCTTACTTTACTGCTCAGCAGTTGATGCTATCGTCTAATATTCAAAACACAATAATAATAAATCCTAACATAAGCGAGGAATCAATAAACCTAACATTTGCAATTGTCAGAGCTTTTACATCAACATAGACATCTGCAACGGATCTACCGCCACGTACCTATTAGTAGGCACTGGTTTCGTCCGTAAAACAAGAACCATGTCAGTGTCTCTCCAAGCTATTTGTGTAAGCGGAGGTAAGCGAAAAGCAATAGGTACCCTCCCAGTTTCGTATAAGCTTTCTTTAATGAATATTCATTACTTCATTCGCTTGAAGAAGCGCTATATATTACGGCAACGAATACCGCGCGAAAATATCACATATTTAGTGTGTTCGCCACGCTAAAATGGAATGAATATGCATATATGATTAAAAGTATTCCAAGCTGGTCTAATGCCAAAATTTCATTGTCATAGGAATAAAAAGTTTGTACGTATAGTTTGCAGTGTGAATGTGAAGTGAATGTGTAATGAACTGAAAGCAAAATTTAACTTGGTTGTATTTTAAACCTATATTTTCCTTGTTTCACTCTTTAGTTCCGTTCAGGTTTTGAAAGTGGCTGAAAGATTCGTACATTAACACAGCATACGGACGTCATCATTTCTCTTGCCACGTATTCCTTTTCTGTGGTAGTCCGCGCTAGTTTATACATGTGAAATGGTTTGGGTTATTAGACCTGATATTTTATTAATATAATGCGATACCATAATGCTAGCTACTGTATCCTGTTTTGTGTAGATTACGATATCCTTTCGAAATCTAAATACTGAACCCAGAATTTCAGCTTAAGCACAATGTAACGGAAAAACTCTTACAATAAAAACACACCTCTATAAACATGGCGGTTTGGAAATATACAGAGTGTTTCAAAATTAACACTAACTTTATAATACGTTGAGTAGATTTTATTTATGATTATATTTTTGTTTGAAATGAAGATAATAAGAATAAGAGAATAAGAACATGCTTTCAAGCCACCCCGTTCGTCTTTAGAAATATAATACGTCTATAAAGCGTTGTATTGCGTTTGATTCGTAGATCGCAAAAATCGTGCTCCTGTGAAGCATCGTGCATCGCTCGCAATATGATCGTTCATTATCGGAATACTATTTCATAATAGAGCATATCGTATATTAAAAGGAATGCGAGTTAATAACGTAGGTACTCTTTTTCTCAATTTAAAATAGTTCACATTTTTTAAATATAATATCATATTATACAATTTGTAATACAAGCAGCCTGTACAGAACGTGGTTTTATCACAGTTAATTGTATGAGCAAAAATATAGTGACCACAAATTCGGAGTAATATTGTAACACGAAAGCTCACCTAGCTATTTCCAAGCTAGCGATCGAACGTAACGGCTCATTATAGACCTTGTTATGTGGACCGCGTTATGCGATAAAAACCATTTACTAGGTCCACTACGAATGAGTGACAATTGTTTTTTTTTACTATTGTTCATACCTACGTGCTTCATTTATGAAAGGGTTTTAGTATTGACATTGAATTGTTAAACAAAACAAAAACGATGTATTTTTGTACCTAAACGTAGCAAATTATTTATTTGCAAAATGGAGATGCTTAATAAACCTACGCGATTAAGTTGAAAACAATCAAGACCCATACACACATAACAAACAATAAAAATACTACATAACATTTAACAGTACAGGTTGTATGACCGCAGATATTATGCCTACATGCATATCATAGCATAACATCGTCCAGCAGCAAGTGTGCGCTGAAGCGTTGACCCTTGATTCGGTCTCGATAAGCCCCGAAATACTTTTGTCGACCAGCATACCGACGAAATTGGGTCGTATAAATAAATAATTTTACGATGTTACCCTCACAACTAACACTTAACGGCCTACCCTTAAAATTGTTAAAGACTCGCAATAAAATCTCGAAAGAAATCTTTATGGTCATTAATTGTAGAATAAAGCTAAATTACTCCCTATTTACTACTGGGGCTACAATGTATTTGGGTTAGGTTTTCACACATTCTTGCACAAATTTGTGCTCGTAAGTATACTCTTATGTACGTAACATATACCTACATACTCACTGCGTACCGCATAGTTGTAACTGGCTGAAAACTTGTTCATGAATTCATGATTTCATCTTTATCTAAATACATTTATATTATATGCATGTTGTTTTCACAGCGTGTATGAGGAATGTGATGCGAGTGAATGAGGCGAAAGAAGTATGTCAGGATCGTAGCAAATGGAAATCCGTGGTCTCTGCCTACCCCTCGTGGAAATAGGCGTGACTTTATGTATGTATGTATGTATGTATGTTTTCACATTACCTATAAATTTATTGTTGCTATGTCCTAAAAAATAAAATATTGAAAACAATTGGTTCTTTTTTTCTAATCTTTGATCTCAGATCCATTAAACAGCATAACAGGTATCAACATATTTGTATTTTGTAGTCATCACAAATTACGTAGGTACTATAAAACATGAAAATCGAAATAGATAACATTGTTATTGGCGGCAAGGCAAATTGCCCTATCATACACTTACGTTAACGGGTGTTCGCAAACTTTACCGACTATCCAAGTTGCTACAGAGCTTCTACTGGTTCTAAACATGGTATGACAAAGAATACAATTCTAAAAACTGCAAGAAAGTTAGCATTACACTGTAGGTGTTTCGTATTAGGTCTCGAAACAAACAAATTGTATCAATCACTTGTATTGAAGATTTTATAATCATAATTTTGTTTATAACCTAAATTTTATAAATTATAAAATCTTCACCAACAAGCAAAACTTGTCTCTATTATTTCCTTAGAAGATAATTATTAAAATAAATTATAGAAGATAATTTCTATAAAATTATTAGAAAATCTCATGTAGATACGTAATCTACCATCGTATCTCTAAACATACATAGAATAAAGTAATATTTGGTTAGATTTAGCACGGAGAGACTCGTACAAGACATAATTACAAATAGTACAATAATATAATATATATAATATGCATATCATTAATAGTAACGTACTAGGTACCAGCTATCATGACGTGAATGTTCTTACATTTAACCAAACGACGTATATAAAAGCTCTGTAATAGTGAGAAGGATACCACAACTCGTGTATGCACGCACGGTCCCACACATTTGCTTGCCGAGCCCGCCGCCCGCCTTCGACGATTTGTTTGTTTGGACACGCACGATTAACTCCCGCCCGTCGATAATCCTATTTGTTTCATCTTTGTTTTATTCAAAAATCGCTCTGAATACTTGCTCAAGCTCTTTTGTTTTATAAAAAAAGAAATGCGTATCATTTGAGTTTGTATTATTCTTCCAAAAGTGTTATCAAATACTTCCTATTTCTGCGTAATACGAGATCTTATTGGGTAAGTATTTACCTTAAATGTAGGCGTTTTTTGCCCATAGAAAATATGCATAACATATTTACGGAGACGGATGCCTCACATTAGCATAAAAAGAAGTATGTAATGTATAACCGGTGGTTTAGAATATCCGCGCATATTTTCACGAACGCGGTTCAAATTACTTGGTCAGCTTATTTGCATACAATTTCTTTTCCCCGTACGTATCGGTGCACTTAGCTATTATGGGTTTTTACTGTTCAAAATTTTGTTTCAAGACTTCATTATAAATATGCCAACGTAATAAAAGGATCAGTTATTTCATGTTAATACGATTATAGCCAATTAAGTTTGCACGAAAGTTTAATAATGCAAGTATGAAATGGTTTTCAAGATTATATCAAAACAACCGCGATTTAACCTTCAAACGTTATATTCTATAAGGAGTATCAAATGTTATTTATCATGTTCACAAAAGCTTTTCAAACATTTTGAAGGAGTTGGAAAATTACAGTCGAAACTTTTATCATGATCAAACTGTTGTTGCTGTAAACACAAATAACTTTATTTATTACAAATTGTTCCTATAATGTAAAGGTTAAACACATAGAAGAATAATCAAAATACGGTCGGGTAATAATAAAACATTGAATTATAAACAGTTATGAAAACCGAAAAAGACGTACAGAAAATATGTGCAGTGAGACATTTATTGGTGCGATTAATAATAGACCATTAATAAAACTTTATGGCCACTATTTTTTTTTTCAGTAGTTATGAAATGTCTGATCTCCTTACCCTTCATTTGTTAATATGCGTTATTGATCGTGTAGAAAGTACGACTTCCGTGAATCGATTCCCAGGCTGTTTCTTAAGGAATCCATAGTAGCATTTGGATTCTGGCAACGTGCTTGATTTAGCCAAATTGATAGCAATTCATTGCTATCATGATATTAACGAATTAACAATGTTAATCAAAAGTGAGGATACCTAAACATAAACTCCCTTCTCTTATATCTTTTCGACAAATACAGATGAGTTGCAATTTATACCTAAAACCCAAAATAAATCATCTAAATACATAAATATTTTTTACATATTTTTATTTGATTTTGATTCTTATTTTACCTCTATTAAACTAACCGTAAAATTAGTTAAAACAAATTAGATACTTCACAAGTATAAAAATATTGGGTAAATATTTGACGAAGATCAAAGAATCAAGTGTTACGATCTGATATCAATGTTAATAAGTCAATAAAACGTCGTCGGACTGGAAGCAATCTCTTTTTATGAGTCCCAAGACGATAACTGTCACAATTCAGCCACTCACAAGTACCTATGACCAATGCAATACTACATAGTATAAAAGGAAGTGTTTAGAAAACTACCGAACTATTCTAGAGGGATTTCCATAAGTAGAAAGTTCTTTGGACAATGTTTACGGATGAGCATAAAGAAAATCGACGTTTTATTTGCTGTTGAGATTCAAAATTGTCGGAAAGTCTCATAAAACTTTTCTTGTTCGTCAAGGGTCAACGTGTTTTTCTGTGGAATTTAAAAAGGTTTATAACATAAGCCAAACAGTTTTTTTTTAATAAACGCGTATCAGCATTCTTACATTTCGAGCTTAATTATATAACCCCTCAAGACATGTTATGTTGATATTATTATACCTACGCTCTTATAATATTTCTTGGGGCTTAAGGATGGATGTTAGAATGAAGGTCGCATTAAATCATGAAACAAATTTATGGCCCGGTAGCATACAAAAATTGGCAAAACACGTTGTTTTACTCCCACGCGTTTCTTCACCTTAATTATTATCATCTCGACTGTGAATGGTTGTGTAAAGGTAACCTCTTCTATGCCGACGTTTATCGATGGCATTAAGTCAAATGCTATAGGGGACGACCCGGACGCCATTTATCAGACACAATTCCAATCTGAGGGTTGTAAGTTGTGACGGAATTCCTTTGAGATTTTTTTATTCAAGACTTTCTTATCGCCCGTTTTAGAGACAAAACCTTTAGGGCTTTCAGCTTGCAAGTGTGAATATTAGTAGTATACTATTAGTGAAGTCGTTCGTATACGTGATAGTCAGAGTTTCTATCTTATTATTTTCTATTGACCTATCTTATTGACTACGGAAGTTCTGACTGTTTATCAGTGGCATTTTTAAACTGATAAATCTTACTAGTTTCAACTTGAAACCACGTCCGAACTTAAACTGTATCAGAGATCGTAAAAAAAAGTTCTACATTCATGTTAACAATTTTCAAGCGCTTACAATAGACAAGACTGTTCCCATTCCAAAAGTGACACATATAAACGTGTTACTGCACATATTTGAGTTGCTTGAGGTCGGTGCAAGCAGAAAAGCGGCAAGCACATCCGGCAAACACAGTTGATGGTTCGCAGAGAATGTGGAGGATGCATCGTGGAACACAACGCAGCAATATAACGTACTATGTGGGTTTGCGCGCTACAAACCTTCGTGAATAGTATTCAAAAAGGTCACGGTCTCATTGATGATCTTGCTCTCTTTTGGAATCGATGATACTCTTATATTTTTTGTACCTAGTTGATGGTGAAACAATAAAATTAGGCACAGGACTTGTGGATGACGGTCACGAATCCTATAAAGCATATTGTTGCGAGGCTAAATAAAAAAAAACAAAACTGGTGAAGCATTGTACTAGTTAATAAATGAATTAATCGGAATCTAATAATAGTAGATATTTATATTATTATTATTGCGTACCCGGAAGCCAGTTGTTGTCCAAAATGTTCGTTATTTTAACCTGACGCGTAGATTGTTTCACTTGAATTTTGATTTATGGCCTTTACATTTAACAAGACAAAAGTACAACAAACGAAACAACAGAGTTTAATAACAAAAAGTTTTTGCCCAAAGTTCCTCTTTCCATTGACATTTCTCCAATATGAAACATTTTGTTACCTTTGCCGTTACGATTTTGTATTGACCGTTCAAATTAAAATATCAAAAGTTCGTTTGAAATGTGAAATAACAATTTTGCGTACGCCCAATAGCTTTTCATGGTCTGTTTAAGATGTGATTATCAAACTGGAATTTGTATTTTAATGTAATTTATCAATAAGAGTTCCCAAAAAATTCCCGTCAATAACCGTCAAGCCATTTCGAAGATTAACTGGAACAAACAAACAGACAAAAAATGGATTTTTGTTTGTTAAATGTATCGTGTATACTATCATATTATGCAAATCCATAGTATCATATTATGCATTGAGTAAAAAGCCGTTATTTTGATGTTACAAACAGGCACTCTAATTATGATGATTTATTATAATCATTTAATTATTTCCTGAAGTAATGCAGGAAATCATAGGTTCTCCAGAAAATACTATTCATTTCGAAATTAGTAATACACTCGTCACTAGAAAAGCTTATGTCCAATGTCTATGTATCGGGTATCACAAATTACACTGGTCCTCTTCGTTTGAATTCACGTTTGCAAGCATTCAGTAAAATCCTTTGAAATGCCAAATAGGAATGGGAATTTCTGAATAATTCTATACAGGTATATCACAACTCAAGAATGCTGTGATTTGAAGTTTTTGTTTGTAACGCCGTGACTACAAGCCTCAGTGACGCTTTAACGACTCATATGTTAATATCGACAACGCAGTTAAGCTCTGTAATTAATCGAAGTGGGGACATAATTTGTCTTCGTCAGCAGTAAATAGCTAATTCCCACACATTAGGGACACAATGGGTCGCCCGGCGGCTCTTATTGATTACCGCCTATTGTTCGCTTCCGACCGCCTTAAATGATACACTTGGCACGATTTACGCGACAAGCACCGTTTATAGATTAATAGACTAATGATTGTCATTTCAAGGGTTTCAAATGTATGCCACGCTACTGCCGTTGTGTTTGTAAATACCCCCTCATTCATGGGAAGCAATTTATAGGGGTCGTTAAAAAACTAATTACGCTTTCGAAGTCACGATACCGCTAACCTAATCTTTACACAATTTCTGCTAAACAGCTTTGCTTAACACGTAATTAAAAGTAAATTAGGTAGTGTCTTAAGACACTGATTTTGTAAGAGTTTCAAGCGACAAGTCACGTGACCTAGTGAGTCTCTTGAGACACATTTTCAACATCATATTGCAAAGTTTAGGCTTCCTCCCCTAACACATGAATATTTTGGTTATCATCATCTTTGCGAAATTTGGTTTTGTAAAATATTGTTTCCATTTTAGAACGTGTAACTTTCTGTACAGAATATTTTAATTTTTAATAGGTATAATCAACAACAACTATTGCAAGATTAGCTTGATCATGAATTTGAATACAATTACGGTGTTTAAATAATTTTAATAATACATAAGAATAAATATACCCATGTCTAATTATTTTTAAATACACAAATAAAGGTCTTCATGATCCAGTAACATTGTTGTTTAATATGCAAAAACTGCTGCACACTCCAGCTTAAACAAAAGAATATACTCGTAGCTAACCAACTTCGCCTGCTAAGCAATTCGAAACATAGAATATACCAAGCCACAAACAAGTGTAACTTAAAGAAAGCTATTTCAGTACCATGCACCACGTAAACCTAGACAAAAAGTAGTACTCGTTTTAGTTGGCAAACCTATAATAGTCGACGAGTGAATGTTAGGGGTGACACATCTTCGTAGTATGTGTTCAATGGTCAGTGCGCAATGAAGGGACTAACTCTGTTTCACACTGGATTGGGCATTTACATTTTAAAATTCGAATCCAAGAAAGCGTTGACGTGTGTCAAATGCTTTTGAAAAGTAAAGAACACAGGCTTGATGTTAACTTAACGGTCGTTCAAAATTATACATTTTAAACTGTTAAATTCTGAAGTTATTTTCATATTATTCATTTATACCTGGCAACTCAGTATTTGGCTGTCATATCTAAAAGCTTTGACGTCAGTTTATATCATATGAATCTTTAATTATGTTGTGTAACTCGTTCCGTATAAAACCCGAATGTCTGTGCTTTCAACGTTACTTTGCCATTAGTAAGGTTATTAAGCAGAAAAACTGACTTCATAAAAATAAAGTTTTATTGAAACCTTTTTTACCTTAATAAAATAACAAACGTTGGAGTAACACACGTTTGAAAATATTTAAAAATGTTTATTATTTCTGTGTCTGTGACAGTTTTTGTTTACTTTCCAGTTGACTTTAGTTAGTAATGGTGTGTATGAGTGATTATAAAGTCACCATTTAGGTAACGTTGTCAACGTGTCGTTCATTTACTACTCTCCAGTCTGCTTTAAAAGTGATAATAAGACGAATACTTTGAATACTCTGTGGCCTCGTTCGGAACGTTTTAAGTTCTCGAAACACTTTCTTTCCGGCATTTCCTCGGCTTCAACTACAGAGTCTTACGTTTACATAATTAAAATAAAAGTCGGAAAAAAGTTAAGGCCATACTCAGTTACAAAGGTTTGTACGTGATGGCTAGTCGGAAGAGTTTTATCCACTCCAACGTGCTATTCAAAACATTTTCAACACTTTACATTTCAACGGATATAAAACAGAGCAATTTACCTTTAATGATCGACCATGTAGACCTTTTTTTTCCCTAATATATTTCACGGAATCCCAAGTTTTTATGGGAAGTGAAATACAGGAGGGTTTAAAGCGAGTTTTCATTGCTTTTTACGTTACAATATTCATATTGCTCGGTCGAGCAATTCCAAGTTGATAATCCAGGGTTTGGTTTAATGAGCCCAATGTTATCCCGACCGGATTAACATTCGAGCTCGCATGATGTTACATAATTCCTCTAAATTACCTTGCACTTCATGCAACATTTCAGTCCGATTTTAAATGGGAAACGGAGCAAGATTTTTACCCCTGTATTCACAGTACTATATTAAATAAATGATTTCATCGGAAAACATAAAAGGAATATTTAATTAGTATTTAGTAAATGCTTCTGATTGATTATAACCTATTATTTTGGCGCTGTCTTATCAGATGAATCTGACAGCATTCTGGTATTAGATTCTACTCGGAAACATTAATATCATCATCATCATCAGCCGGAAGTCGTCCACTGTTGAACAAAGGCCTCCCCCTTTTAGAAGGGGGGGTTGCCATAATCCCCACTCTTGGCAAGCGGCTTGGGGATCGCAGTATTGGTGGTCAAGTTACAGAAGGCGCTGCTGCCCATCTTCTGGATTTTCCCTTAGTGGCCTCTTACGATACCCACGGGAGGAAAGGGGGTGGGGTGGTCAGTTCTAGGCCGGATACCACACGGCGCAACAAACATTAATATGGTGGACGATATTTTCATTCATAATATTGTATGGGTAAATGACTTTTTATCATCTTGAATTAAAAACAAAAGAGCTACATGATATTATCTTCTATTTTTTAAAATTTATATCGCAAACATCCTAAGAATAACTTATCTTTATCCGAAAAAGCACTACTTTATGTATTCAAATACATAAGTTGGTATTAACTGCATTTTCAATATGAAATAATTTCACTTATTCAAATAGCAGTTCAGTTCTAATAATTTCGTAGTCTATGGGGCGAAAATTAAGTTCTGTGAGTTTGTAAACTCTTGCAAGTAGGTAAGTGAGCAATGTCACCCGCGGCGTTCTCTGGTATCGCTGACAAGGCGACAATGTTACAAATACTTTTGAGTCACAAGCCCGCCAGCGGTTGCACACATGTAGATTGTCTACTTACAGTATTATTCTATACTCTCTATTATTAAGAGCCTATAATATCCTACTGCAGGCCAATGGCCTCCTTACTCTTTTACTACTTCTCTTACTATTCTCATCTCCTTGTCCGTCTGCCACGCCAAAGTTTAATCTGTGATGCTCTGTTAAAAAAATCTTTCCCATCCAAAAGGAGCATATTCGTATCCCAATAATCGTCATATTCACAGTGTCTTTCCAACATTGTTGGAGACGGCTTCCAGCCTTGCCGGATGCAGCTGGATACCAGTATTTTATATGGAGCGACTGCCTCTCTAACCTCCACAGCCATTTACTGGTTAAAACAATATTCCTAAGTAAGACTGGTTGTGAGATTTTCAGGCTCCTGACGATAAAGAATTAAATATTGTTAAAAAGAACCACAGAATAGTAGAAAAGAATTCGCAAAAGTAAACGCCTACGACAAAATTAACATTGACGTTTTGAGAAATATTTTTAGAAATATTAATTAAACTATATCGAATTATATTTCCGTTATTAGATATTAACAACCATTAGTGAACTTTGAAAACTGTTAATTAATTTCATGCATTAGGTAAGTAGGTATGTACTAGTTTGGTAATATATTAAACATTCAAATTGTGTTCCCCTTCCTATTCAATTTAAAGCTGATAATTGATAGATCGTTCCTTGAATAAAATATACGCAGTCTTTCATGCACCATTGGAATATCCCCGTACATGTATCTTGTGTCTAGATAAAGCTATTGGACGACGCGAAACGGACTTTATGATGAGAAACCTGTACCTTTGCAGCAACACTTTATGGACCAACTGAAAACTTATCAACAGCTTCCTATCTTAGTACCAAAGTAAAACCGAATTCTCAATCAAACAAAAACATTTTCAATTGAGTATTTATTTAACTTCAATGTCTAACAATACAAGACTTGTTAGAAAGGAGTTTTTAACTATGACTTGCGATGTTCTGTACAATACTTATATTTCAAGTCGTAGGTATAAGTATTATATTTATATATGTATGTATGTACGTGGTATCTAACATGATTTTGAATAAACCTGTTCTTATTCTTCTTATCGTATGGTTGATAAACAACCTGGTGTCAGAGTTTAAACCACCTGTAGGCCACTCATAACTAATTTATAGTAGGCATATGAATTCAATAAGAGGCGTGCTGGGGTTCGAACTTGCGACCTTGGACTTGGCAGTCTACCACTCGGCTATCACTGCTAATAATAATAAACCTGTACACAAGGTCCATAATAATATGCTCTAATGGATCTTGTTGTTGTTGTATTAAAATTTAATTAATCTAGTTGGCGACACCTGCATACATTTAACGAAACCTCTTGTTATAATATAATTTCCGAAGCTATTGTTCCGTGCTTCAAGCACAAGAATAGCAATTCTTATTGAACGGCGAAGGCAAGCCAGTCTGGGCACCTTGCCACACGAACGTGAGTTCCCAGGTATCTACCAACCGCTAGTTAGCAAAGTACAGTTGTTAATAAAATTTGTTGCACTACTGAGACACATTATTTTGTAACATGTCAACAAAGTTATAGAGTAGCGGTTCATACTTACTTTTATGAAGCCCAGAAAAAGTTTAATCAGCTTAGACATCGTGACTGCAGTGTTGCTTGCCGTTGAATATAGTATTCAATCACACTTTTCTAGCTTTTCTGAACACTACTGTACAAGTGTACAGAGTACATTGTGTAGAGTTCACTTAAGAAATGAAAATATAAACTTACATATATTTTATATGAAAAACGAAAATAGAAGAAATAAAAGAATCGCATGATGCATTTATAGATTACTATTATATTTTCCTCCGAATATTCTCGTGATAGAAATGAAGATAAAGGAATGCCATTTATATCAACAACCTATACATTACATGTATAAGTGTAACGTGTAACCACAGCAATTGTAACCTTGAAGCAATACGAAATATTTGTATGTCACACAAACATTATATAAGTTAGAAGGTTTTGGTTTATTAGATTTCATTTGGTGGGCAATTTTCTACATTTTATTCATTTATTTTCTCGACTGAACGGTCACGTCATGTTAACACTAGCATATTAAATAAATAGTCGATCATACTATTGTGGTTACGAGAGCTGGCTTACTCATATTGTTAACACGATCACGAGAAATTCTAATATGCCTTTGCTTACTAAGAACAGCTTTAGACACTATCTCAGACTACTTGATGCACACAACTGCTACTTTATATTTATTTCCTCAGTCGCTTTGTGGCTACCGTGTTTGTATAAATAACGTCACTAGTCCACGGGATTTGTTTAAACCGTTTACGGTCATTGTACGCGGCGAGCGGACTATGTAATTGGGCCCTAAGGTATTAGACTGGCCAATGTAAATATCATGAACTATTTGAATTTAGAAACAACGAATCGGCACGTATTCTGCATTGCGTATCAAAAAGTTTCTTGGTACTTCTCTAATGTTGCGTGTTCGTTAACAGGAAAATGCCTTACAATTCTAAGAACAAAGCCTTTTTGTTGACATGTTTTCTATTATTTCACCCCTAATTACATCACGCCTTTAATTCCTAAATAAGAAGGTATAAGAATCCTTTATTATACTTAACTTAACCCATATTATGCTACTTAAGTACGCAATTCTGCCTATTCACAAGAAAGCAGACATCTTTCACGATTTTAGTTGAATTCGATGTTATGCGAATAGGTATTAACTCTCTAAACGTATCTGATCAAACGGTAATTACCATTCATATATTTAAAGCTATAAATTCTCTCACACAATTCAGTATCTACACTATCTACAGATTAGTTGGCACAGCCATGTTAGCACAGTTAAGTATTCTGTGTTTCGAGAAGCAAATCCCAAGTGATTATTGCACCACACAGTACCTATGATATCTCTGTGCCTGGAGTACGAGTACATTGACTAATTACCTTTACACGACTCTCAATTTTGCTGCTATAGACAATTCAATTTATATATATTTAGGTAACACGCTTTGAAATTTGTAATTGGATAGGCGCAGCATTTCAATTAAGTAATAATATTCCCTCAGGCAGCGTATCTATATAAAGGAACTCATGTACATACGTAAGTACTTAACAGATTTATTGTATAAAGCATGCCGAGCTTATGTTTAAAACAGGTGACCAGCATAGAAAACTATTCATTAGACACTTAGAGGATGTTGATGAATTTAAATTCTTTATAACATACAAAATAAGATGAAGCTTAGACACAAGTCTAAAAACTATAAATACCTATTCTCTTTGGGCATTATGAAAGAAAACCATGATAGGGACAATTCTTGGACTTTACCTACATGGTAGTTAGTTTTACGTCTCTTTTTTAAATAAAAGTAACCTACGTCCTAATGCCTATGCAACATTTTGTCAACATAGGTTTCATTGTGAGAACACACCATACAGATAACACTTACGCAAAGAGAAGATTTACCGATTGAAACTTAACACTTCTTGATAGCCAGGCCAGACTTAGCTGAGTTCGAACACTAATGGTTAGTGCCACTTTGTATGCACAGTTAATATCAGGTCCTTCACGTATTATATAAGAGAATAATCCTTTAGGTTTATACTTAGTTTGGATACAAAATAAAAACCAGTCATTAAATTAAAAGTCATTTATTTTGACGGTAAGCGACAGTGGTCCGCGATACAACAATATTTGATAATCTTTTCTTAATTACACATGGAGGTAGATTAAAATCTGACAGAGAAATTCTATTAATTATAGATATTATTTTAACAAAAATTTCAAACCAAATTGTAACTGGGTTAATAGTGTACTTTTAAAAGTGCGGTCCAACTTATTAATTTTTATACAATATGTCTAACGCTACGTGTAATTAAGTAAAGGACACAAAAACAGTTTCTGAAAACATTACATATACACTGTCATGCACATTTAATACATCGGTGACATCAATGACGAAGGCGACTAATGAAGGATGCGCATAATATTCTCGCCTTTGATACACATTTTTGCACCTTAATGTTCTCTATCATCAGCAAATTACTTTCCTAATATAAAAGCGAATAAAGCCAACTGATCCCATATTTACTTACTTGTCATTATGCCGGTGTAATTGACTGCCTTCAACAGATTTCCCATTTAAATTTAAGCATAAACAATTTAAACATTACCTACTTATTACAATTAATTTTATATATACAAGCCTATTTTTCATGAACCTCAGTCTATATTTATTAATACTTTCAATATTCTGATGTAATTTATATATTTTTCTAAAATTACTTACACATATAATTTGCCTATAATGAGATCTAAGAGATATGTTTCGTCATAACCTAATACAAAATTTCCAATAAGGTTAAATTAATTAATTACACATCTGAGTATATATTTTATACATCTATTAACGTAACAGTTTTAAGTCCCGTTTGAATATTCTATCAATTTTCGGAGTTTGTGAATCTTAGAAAGGTTAAATTTCTCAATTTCCCAATTAAATGGCGACGTTACCTAGCTTGGTCATAGTTCAAAAGCTAATTTCATTGATTGGAGTTACATTAATTAATTAATGGTACTACTTGTACTGTTAGTTCGCGAAACTAACTAATAATTTTGTTTTATAGCTCGGGTAGAGAATATTCCTTAATTTTGATCGTTCAAGACATCATTTACAGTTTTTGTTTAAAAACGGGGTGTAAATTAAATTATTGATTACTTTGCTTTATTACATGTCAGTTTATGAATTCAAATAAACAGAGTTATGGGTAGCTAGCTAGCTAGTGTATGTGGTGGGTTCATATTCGTTCTAGGAATATGATGTATGTTGTCGTTACATTACCATCTAGATTATGGGTTGCGAGCTTTTGAGAGTAAGCTTTTGTTAAGCGAATGTTTATTATTTATGTGTTATATCCGAAAAACAACGCTCAAATGTTTAAGTCTTTCAAAATATTTTGTGACTATTCATGGAGAATAGTCACAAAATATTTTGAAAGACTTAAATTTGCCATTTTATCTTCACGATAAAACTACAACATTCATAAAGCAATAAGACTATGAATTCACTAACTCTAAATTTAATTGATTTGTTTCGACTGCGATAACACAAATGTAAATTTAATTTTGTTTAAACCCTATACTATTAATACGCGACTTTTTTAATGAATAGGAATGAGCATCGCTCGATCTTAACAGAAATACTAGAGTCGACAAAAATAAAATCTATTTTGAGTTCCTATTCCTGAAAATGCTGCATCGTTCCTATTGGCACGTTCGATGAACAAACTGGCAAATGGTTAGCATGTAACAATATTATGTTGTTTGGTTGGAAATAAATGAACCCGACCCGAATCAGTCGACATTATTAAAGCAAATTTGCAAGTGGACACTGGACAAGGTATAGACAGAACTGTCTACAACTCCTGCAAATTTTCGATGATATATTCAAACAATATTGAAATTAAATCTTTCCGTCAGATATTCCGGTACAGGTTTATTCTATTTTCCTTCCGTCGCGTTGGATAGTAATCTGTGATCAGGCGCAGGACCCTTGTCTTAACGTGCTCTACGGGATACCGTGGGGTCTTAAGTGAAGAATGGGCACATTTGTCAAAAAATCGAGTTCTTCTATTATATTACTATCACGTGTAACAGTCAAATAGTTAATTAACCACCTCAAATCAAAGACATGACATTTGTTAGGTAAGTCCCGCCATTGAATGCACCAATACGATTTCTTGCAAGAATATAAAATTTAACTTAAAGGATCCGTATTAAAATATTGTTGTCTATCTAATTTCCTTACTAACATACCACCAATTGTAGCTTCATTGTAATTACCTTTTGCAACAGATCTTATGGTATATCGAAAACGTATAGAACATCAAAGCGGTACTCCCACCTAACTGATTGTACTGTACGGGAAGGTATTATTCATTTATCTTCATATTTACTTAAAAGGAAACATTACCCCAAGATGTTGGTATTTTGATTAAAACTAATAAGAACAAAATTCCATAGCCGCACTGATCTCTTGAAGCCCTGTTGTAATCTTGTAACCTGAAATCTAAAAAAATTGCGCTTATTAGGCAATGAATGGTTTTACAAGGTTTTTTTTTTCGTTAGGGATATATTGAAATTAATAGTTAAACGGTGGACAAAGGTAACGTATGGTGAGTAAGGGTGTATACAGTGACGTCAGTTACATTATGACGCCTGTATCAGCAGGGTAGAGGTAGTCAGCAGTTCTACTCTCGTATTTCAGCCCCGACAATATTAAATGTCCTAAATGTTAGAGTAATTACAATCAATGCTACATTACGGCTAGCAGTTTAAGCTGACCCACACCACAACCTTCGTTAGTCATTGTATGAGCCGCGAAATAATCTCTGCGGTACAGTAGGCCATCAAAGAGGTTATAACCACCTCGCTGACTAACTTATTGTAATAGGGGCGATCAGAATTATCAAATGAAACAGCGGACTAAACGACGGCTATCAACTGCTATAGCGTAATTCACGTATGTTAAAACACAGGTTTGGTCTAGACTCAAATTATTGAATGACAATAGTGACCTTTATTTGTACAGAAATGTCATTTATTTGTATAGTAATGTCAAAGTGACATTTAAAGCGCGAGACTGAACCAAAATTATTGTTAAGTGTTTCATGAATCACTTTACTGAACGTATGACCTAATACAAGTTTAAAACTGTGTTTAAACATCCGTGATTCACATTGTCAAGTTTTGCCAGTAGATATTGTTGATTATAATTTCTAAACAAGGTGTATTGTGTATGCCCTTTGAGCTTTACAATGGATTTTTTGTTACATATTTCGTTGTAATGTTTGCACTTACGTAAAACGAACAAGAATTCTTCAGTTACGAAGAATAATAATCTTCGAATGAAACACAATCTTAGCATAAATGTTCAGTCGAGTCGAAAAAACACAACAATTGCGTAGTGAAATAAATGACTAAACTAATATTCTAGGCTTAATCTGCGAGGAATTTTCAAAAACCATAGGCAGCAATTCTGGTCCCTACTGCATCGCTTAACCCCTTGCCTGCCGAGTGACGCACACCACCCACACTATTTTATATTACTTTATCGTGTTTACGTAGAAAACCATTAACGTTATATGTGAATTTGAATCAAGATATTTGAGTTCTAAACACTGGGTGTGAGTTCGGTCCGCATGATTACCCGGATATTAATTTAAATGTTGACCGACGTTTAATACGTACCTTGTGTGCCGAAGGGCGTACTTTCCGATGACTTATCAGCTATGATGTTTAACCTCTGGACAACTGTCGAAATAAATTTATTTTTAATGCATGCAATCAATAACTATTATGAGTGTACACTCACTGCGCACAGTGAGCGTATACTGATTAATCGTTTACACGATCGCATTTATGTTAGTGTATTTACAACTAAGTGAATTCGAACTGGAGATATTTGAATATGATGTGAGGATTAACACATATAAATTCAGTGATATAGATCAATAGGAAGAGACCAGTGGTAGGGCCAAACGGTCAAGCTCAAGCCGCGCTTGCCGCGGTCGGCCCGTGGAAGGGTGACCATCGATTTTTACACCGACACCCCTCCGTGTTTCGAACAGCACGTTAAGCCATTTTGCCCGGCTGTCATTCATAGAAGCCTAAAAGTCCAACAACTAGGTGGTACAGTCAACAATATAAGTAGCTGAACATTTACATTTTTTATCATATTATCATTAATTGAAGAACAACTTCTAACAAAGTAACAAGTCCTAAATATTTTCAGATCATCATTAGGACGCTCCTATAATTTTAAACAATAACTTGAATTGATGTTAATTTATTTTAATTATTTGACATAAGGTTACTTCTCATGTTAGGCTACATTATTTTCCTGACTGTACCGTATTACCCAGTAGCTGGGTTGTGGATGTCAGATAAACAGTCGCTCCATGATAAAGATTATTTTTCAGCTGCACACTAAGCTGACATCTGAACTAAGCTTAAAATCATACTAATACTGCATGCTGGTAGGAAGGCCAACATAGTCGAGAAGTGTGAACAGATGATGATATATTCATAAAATATTAAAAGTAATTTATTTTTAAATCTTTACCATTTTTGTTGTCCATCGACGGAAGAGGCATAGCTGTAACAACATCAAAGTTTAATAACTCGACAATTTCCCTGTAAAATTTAAATAATGTAACGTCAAAGACACTTAAATCGACGGAAATAAGAAAATAACCACTAAACAGGTAACAACAAAATAATAATACCACAATATTGTGGTATTATTATTTTGTTTAGATGTTACATTGTTTTTGACTGGTAAGAAAGTACCTCTAGTCCTCGATATACTTTGCTTTGTTTTGATACCTTTATCTATTTTAAACTCATTCTTTTGTTAAGTCTTTTAGCTTCAGCTACACAGGCAAACATCTGGTTCAGAAGTTGGTATCTAAGAGTTTGATAAGTATATGAACATTTATAACTTTAGCTTGCTAAAACATTTCCTTAGTCAGGAATACTTCAGTAATTAGTACATGATTACAGCAAATAATTTCGCAGATTACGTTTATACAAAGGCATACGGAAAGCCAAAATTTACAGAGGTCATCGTTTAAAATTGCCCTAACGAGCTACATGCTCGAAGAACGTACTCATATTAACTCTACCCGCCGTACGTCTAAAGGTTTCGACTGTTATGAGTAGGTATAGGTAATCGTATAATCAATAGGTAATCAAAAAACAGGCTAAAGTGGTCTCATTGAGCCATTCCTCTGAAGCTGAATCATTTCCTAAAATCCCAGCAATTCGCTCACTCATATTTATAAAATAGGTAACACTTAAGATTTAAATCTTACTCAATATATTACTTACAAGAATTTAGAATCGGTACACAGGTCATAGGTAGACTCATGACCATTTTGTAAACATTTACAACTTTTTGCAAATACAGGTTCAACCTAGCTCGGTTTTAGAGGCTAAACTCATTTTGTTATCAAAATATTATTGCTAAGTTGTTTATGTAACATAGTACTAAGTTGTTTGGAAATAAACATTATTATTATTATTACTTTTGTGAGTTTGCAACATGATTCACATTATTATTCTAATCCTTATCATTCTGCTAGTGGCCTTTTTGTCCTCTCTAGTAAAAAAATACACAAAAAATATCTATTGCCAACAGAAACACATCGTGTCCACGTTCTCGGGATGCGTTGATTTTTTAAATCAATCTTAGCTACTTATTCTAGTATAGAACACGTTTTACACCAAGCTAGTGAACTCTAAACTCGCTTCCATGGACAAGTGCCACCAGCCCCCTTACCATGAAGTGTTGAAGCAGGACAGTTTAAGATGTGGAAGCGAAACGCGTGTGATGCGGCGTCTTGCATCCAGGACGTTCCGTAACTGTCCTGCTTTAAGAGTTCATGGTACGGGGGCAGAACGCACAAAAAAATTGTGTAAGGAAATGTTTTAACACAAATTGCAATTATTAATATAAATCAGTTTGTAAGATATACCTACATATATCTATGGGCCATAGAGGCCTAATTTTATTATTACTATCTATTAAACCTAGTTTTCAATTGAAAATAATATTAAATAATAAATGTTACGTTTAGTTTCCGGAACCGAACAATTATATTTTTAATAAAAATAATAAATATTACATTACTTACGATACAATTTAATGGTGCCCTCGGTGTCGCCAAGGGAATTTTTAGAAACACATTTGTAAGTCCCGTAATCGGAACTTGTGACCCTTTGTATGGCGAGCTTCAGGACTGATCGATATGATCCATCTATCTTGTGCGGCTCGAGTCCTCCCCCTAAACATGGAAATGTATTTAACATATTACACAAAAATACAATAAGTCGGCTCGCAAGAAATATTTATGTTGCAAAATCGGTGACACCGCCGTAGTACAAAATTCAAGGTTTGCTTCTTGTAATAACAATTTTTATGTACCAATTAATTTGATTCTAAATCGCTTAATATTTTTATTGAATTGTTAGTTCTGGCCTACATTTTAAGGTAAATAATATGAAACCTTGACTGCTTCGTTGGTCTAGTGGTCGCCAAGCGCTACTGCTGGGATAGGTCCTTGGTTCGAATCCCGGGTTGGGCAAGGTGTTTTTGGGTTTTTCAACTAGGTAATTCTCAGTGTAGGACGGAGTCTGGATTTGAGCCGGATTGATGGCAATAGGCTCGTCCCCTATCACATTGGGACCTACAACATAACAGGGATTTTGGTGTAATACCCACCCTGGCCTACTCCTTCGGGGAATACTGGCGTATTGTTATGTTTTTTTTTAATATGAAATCTAGTGTTAAGCCTGTAATTGACCCATAGATTAGCAAAAGCCTCTTATACGTTAATATGAAAACCTAGTTAAACCATTTTCGCAAAAAAACATGTGAAGATAAAAAAGCAATAAAAATAATATTAAAATATTTTTATATTATATTATAAGTAGGTATTAATTAAACTTTTCCTATTCTTATTTTATGATTTATTTAAAAACTGCAACTACATATTGCATTAAATATGACTAATCAAACTAAGTATATTTACCAACATTTTACCAAATTTCTCCAACTAATCAGTAAATATGCCAAAAAAACTAAGAGCTTCCAAGTCTAAAGCTCCTAAGCGGATACAGGTAACTAACTGTATCCACTTACATCGTCATTGTTGATTATGACGTCATCAATAAATCTTTTCGCCTAAGTAAAGGGAACTTCGGCCAACACCGAAGCTCATTGATTGTCAATTGTTATTGCCACTTGTTGTCGCCCGGTATAGCAGAAACGATACTATAAGGTCCAGGCGGCACTACGTTTAAACCGTCGCGGTTTTTAACCGCGTGATTTTGTGACACAAGGAAATGAATGGTTTGTATGAGTTTCCATGTCAGCTTTAACCGTAGTGTGGCCTGGGCTTTAATAGTTACTTAAAGGTTGCATTAAAATGACTATGGATGAAAGGACTGAGGAAATGATAAATGTTACAAATATTGGTATTAGGTACTATTTTGCATCTAGATGTATGCCTAGAATATAAGCGTAGATAGAAAAATATTATTAAAATGTATGTAGAAGGTAATTCGCCGAAGTCAAACGAAATCTTTAGTTTTAACTATGTAACACAATATGAAGCAACAGGTAATTTTGAGAATATGTATATTAAAACTTTTAATGAAGACACTATGATTTAAATCCAGAAAGTTACACTCGATAGTAGCTATTAAGACCATAAAACCAAAAAGTCGTTATAACACATACTTTGAAAAACTTGCAACTGGCATGTCATTTCATCCGTCTACGCCTTACAATGAACTTTTAAAGTAGGACAGTTTACGATGTGGAAGCAAGACGCTTCTACGTGCAGTGTAATGCGGCGTCTCGCTTACACATCTAAACTGTCCCGAATTGAGAGTTCATAGTAAGGGGGCTGTTTCTACATGTAAGTAGAATGCGACCGTACAATCACTTAAAGATGTAAGGAGGGAAAACAATTTCAAAGATATAATTCCATTATTTATAAAATATTGCCCGAATACGTAGCCCAGTTTAGTACTTACAGCTAAAGTGGCAATATTTATGGTCCATTCCTTTTAATAAAATACGATGTTACAAGTATACACATCAATTTTGTGAATTACTCCTCTAAGGGAAAGTAATCTAATATGTGGGCGAAGTATAAGTATCATCGTAAATCATTATTATTAATTCTTCAGAGCAAAGGTTATTACAATAATCGAACTTATTGAGAATAAATTCAACAAACAGGACAATACAGCCGCACAAGCAAAAAACAGAAAGTCAATTCCAGTGAATAAAAATATTAAATGCCTATTTCTAATCAAATTTAAATGACTTTAATACATCATTTTGACATGAACGGTATTATGGCTTGATCTGAATATACATTCTGAACCTACGAGTTATGGACAAGTCAGATTGTAGAACTTGAATTTGTCTTCATGACCAATTACACACACTCTGTAATTGACACTAAGATTCGTAGCAAGCCGCCTACTGCATTTGTCTCGTATTTTCTATCGTACTTGTATTTCAGAGATATGATAACACACACAAATATTAGCTGCATCGGGTTGTCATTACCAAGAACTCTAACTAAAAAAGCTAAAAGCTGTAATTATTCGACGAACCCTCACAATATACACTCGGCCTAATTGCCCAATTTGGCTGATTTTACACATATTGTTTTGTAATGATACGTGTGTAGTCAGTATGAAACGTATCATTATACACCACGGTGAAGTCCGCAAAGGTGTGGGACAGGTAGGTAACGTTTCACCTTTGTATTCATGGGTAGACATTGGTCTTACATTATCTGGCGCAATGTGGATCTCTTCATTCCACCTCTACAAATTTGTATAATTATATTGTTACGTAATTCATTAAAAATCTGTAAGGGAATTGAGATAAACCAGTAATCATTCGAACGAAATCAGCAAATTAATACAAACTTTTAATTTCGCTGATGAAAATAATATAAACAATATCGGAACATCGTAATTTACCCAAAGTCCACAATAATCTTTATTACTGGAAGATACGCGTTTACCATTTATCGATTGCCAGTGAAAGAGCATTCGTTGTATAAACACGTGACGTCTTGATTGGTAGCAGCTAGACACCTGACTTCAGCTGAACCACCTTCAATATCCTGGACAAGACAATTATTTACACGACCTACGGATATTGTCCGGATCTGAGCATTTATGCGCGTGAATTCAGCGCGTAGGTTCGCATGACACGGAAGAAATTGATAATGAGAGCAAAATTGTATTAAAATAACTTATATAACGTACATTATGGTCACATCTTTGATGCTCGGAGGGGGAAGCAGAGGTATTTTCCTTTATCAAAGGTTTATATATCTACTTATTTTGTCATTCATCATAAGTCCCATACATTAGTGAGAGAGAACCGAGCATTACAGTGCGCAGCAGTCCAATCTGAAATGTTGTATTACAGGCGAATGCACGTCACGTCAGGGAGGCAGTATTGTAAGGTAATGCTCACAATCGAATGTAAAATGTTACATTACACGCGAATGCTCTAGGTGAGGAAGCACCTTTACGTATATTAAACCTTTGCGGATTTAGCAAACCTAGTTCGTACATTGTATAGAAATACGGTAGTCTGCGACAGCGTGTATCAAGTATAGAATATTTTATTACAGGATA
Organism: Abrostola tripartita; assembly: GCA_905340225.1. Lineage (NCBI taxonomy): Eukaryota > Metazoa > Arthropoda > Insecta > Lepidoptera > Noctuidae > Abrostola > Abrostola tripartita. The sequence continues at coordinate 9,477,988 of HG996494.1, forward strand.
AGCTCTATATAAACCATTCGTTGGTAAAATAGACTAACAAGATTATTTACAAAACATATATTTTATTTGGTCTGGGACATTGAAAGCTCGTGTTCAATAATGCCGGTCTAATACGGCAACTATCAAACGCCGTAAAGCGCACATTAGCCAAATTTAGTCTTAAGTCTATCTGTAAATAAATTCTAAGTCGACATCCGACAGAATTTCCGATCACTAGGAATTGCTGTTAGTCAGTGGGATGAGTGTATGATTCGCCGGCGCCGTCACCATGACATAACTTAATGTGACCAAAGATATCCAAAGTGATGCTGAAATCAGACAGCGATCCTGTTTAGTTTTGTAAACCGTGAAAAGAGTTGTATCAATAAATTAAAAGTAAACGTATCGCTTATAGTTTAAAATAGTATCGAATACAACTATAATAGTGTTATTGGACTGCCTCATTGGTCTAGTGGTCGCTAAGCGCGACTGCTGAGCAAGAGGTCCTGGGTTCAAATCCCGGGTCGGGCAAAGTGCTACTGAGTTTTCCAATAGGTAATTCTCAGTAGCAGCACGGAGTCTGGATTTGTGCCCAGTTGATGGCAATAGGCTCGCCCCCTATTACATTGGGACTTACAACATAACTGGCGAAATGTGGGTGTACTATATGTACACCTCTGCCTACCCCTTCGGGGAATACAGGCGTGATGTTATGTTGTGTTTGTAGTGTTATTGATCTCTTTAGATTCTTCAGCCTTTACATTAGCCAGTTTAGAAAGGCCTGTACTCTTATACAGGATAAATAACAATAGCCCAATTCCAAGAAATTAGGTATAGCGTTCTTGGCCAAATATAGGCGTGATGACGGACAGACATAAATTAAATTATTGAGGTCAAATCGAGTATTTTGATCAATATTGCTGGCTATAAATCAGTTAAATACTTCTGCGTACTTACATTCTTGCTAAAGTTATATTACTCAATAGCATTGTTGGACCAAAGAATGTAGGTAATCTAGGGTCTGAGTGCGAGTTAGAGGAAACAGCTGCCTACTCCTTCACCAAAAAGTGGTTTACTATCAATATCTGTGTCAATACTTACGATTAGATATTAATATCAAAAACTACAGTCGTCAATGTTCGACATGCTTCCAAAGACAATTTTTTCACTACCATAAAATGTTCCAACAACCAATGGGTTTAAATGAAAAACTTGACCAAGACAAGTTTGCTTGACCTCATAGTTGATTAGGTTTTCGGTATTCATTTAACCCTGGACCCTAATTTCAACTAAGTTAATGACATTCTTTAAATAAATGTATCTCGTAATGAAAATGTTAAAGTAATGAAAGTGTAAAAGTAAACAAAGGATTTGTTATTTCGTTCTAACAATGGAAATGAGAAACATAAAAGGCTGAATACACAATACTTATTTTAGATTTTAAACTATGTTTACATCACATATTACGGGTTTTGTTAATTACAATTTGGATGAAACGTATTTATTTACGTTCGTTAACATGATATTTAAAAAGTGAGCGTTTAAGTGAGAGTAAACATAAGTGCGTGTCCAAATACATAAAACGTTAATACCATACGGGCTAAGATTAATTGGGTCGATTTTCTTGGATTAGTTGATTTAGATCGTTGGTGGCAGAATACCTTTCCAGTTTCTACCTATACTAAAAACGTTTAGCAATCATCAAGCACCTTCTAAATAAGCAATCAATTTGGTGATCTTATCACGTATATTGCAAAAATAAATTAATTACAGTTTTATTTTTTCACAGCTCCACGGGATACAAGACCTGTCGGAAAAACCCAATAACATTTTGCATGACTCGAGATTCGAACCCAGGACCTCATTGCTCAGCAGTCGCGCTTAGCAACCACTAGACTAATTCAGGCAGTCTGTACAAACAAATGAACCTTTAATTCTGCAACTATTTCAGACTCCGGTATACCTACTGACCTAAGTGATCCTATAAGGGTCCCGTTTTTCTTTTTGAGGTACGGAACCCTAAAAACAATGTAAATGAAACAGTAATGTAGTTATTTTGTTGGCAATTAGGAGTAAGTCATAGATAACCACGCTTATTTGTACAAAGTTATATGCGGAGGCAATGGTATGACAATGGGATAGTTACAGGCCGGGACCTATTTAAATGTATTATCCTGAGCCGACGTCTTTTCTATAATATTATCGTGGCTTCTCTCAGCACGTAACACGGGCCGCGCCAGCGTCGAGCCGAGCAATGCGAAAAAGTATAGCTCGGGCTCGTTTGTTTAACTTGTAGATTCATAGAAATTGGTTCCTGGCGGCGCGGCGGTAATGACGCGTCGTGAGAAGCCACCATAAGTTATATCTCACCAACGGGAACGATCTCGCCGTTATCTCTGCTCCAGTAGCTGACTGGCTTAGGATACGCCTCCGTCTCGCACTCCAGAACCAACTCGGTGCCCAGAGCGGCGCCCACCAATTGATTTCTTATTGTTATCACCGGGGGAACTGTATGAACAAGAACATGCCTATTATTATTTTATAATTTATTCCAAAAACAATATATTTCTACATCGTAACATGGAAGACCCAATATTGAAATTATATCGCTGTTTTCAAAAAATGTTATCACAATACTTTTACCCGATTTTTAACCCTTTTCAGGAGACATGGTCACGGGCACACTGAGGTCTTTTAACAATTTATCTAAAGATCGCAATATACAGCTTGTCATTGTCAAACATAAACAAACTAAAATAGTCTAAAACGTCTAAATAGTCTTTACCCCGAACCATACTACATAATAATGTTGATCTACCAAACTAACGCTGCAATTGTTGCAGAATATTTTTCATTTCTATAAACAAAGAAAACTAACAAAGATAGTCCAGTAGGTATTTCAAATAAAAGTAAAGATTCAGCTTCATTTCTTGCAATTCCTCATTTCTTTCTCTCAAATCATAAACATAATAATAAGTTGCTTCCCTATCAATATGAAATAAAAATTGAAAATACTTACATTGTACAGTAAGCATGATCCTCTTACTGACTGTGGGAGGCACCCCGTTCGATGCAATGCACAAATACGCGCCCGCGTTCTGTCTTGTGACGCGGGTTATATTCAGCATTGGCCCCTCGTATGATGTCACTGCACGGAAAATCTTTAATAATATACAATGTGTACAGTAGTCTTAAATTAATTTTGTTACTAATTAAGATATAATGAGATTATTTTCTCAATTTGTACTTTCTAAAGTCCACAAGGCAGATGTCCTTCGAATTGAACCCTAATTTGGTCGATAACATTTTGAAAGTTGTATTTAACAGAAAAAACTATAAAAGTTAACCAACTGATATATACTCACAATAAATATTTGAAAACATACTAATATTATTCGTCTCGCAAAATAGTGAAATAGATAATGTTAGATACTTAAATATATGAAATGCCTACTTCCACTATGTGTTATGTAATAAAAAACGTCTTTTAAGGTATCAAATTTAAAAAAGAGTATCAACATTTTAGAGGAAGGTACCTTGCATGCCATCTGAGATGGTAATAGGTTTGGAATGCTCTCTCCGCCAAGTAATTTGCGGATGCGGTGATCCCGTCGCGGCACACGTTAAATTTATCGAAGCACCTTCCCTCACTGTCTGGTCCGTACTCGTGCCGCGATCGAGGATATCAGGTGGCACTAATGGAAAAAAATTAATACATTTATTTTTACATACTTGATCGTAAATTGAGTCTTATTGCACAGTTTTTAGGCTTATTATGTAACTTTTCAATTAATGTAATCTTAATAAAATAAATAAATTTAAGAGTGTTTTCCTGGCCTCTTAAACGAATGTTTGAATTAATTTTAAAATACTAGCAATACAGAGAAGCTTGGAACAATATAGTATGCAGATTGTTAGTATATGTTCTCCTGTGTTGCCAAGACACAAAAGTTTATTATGTTTATTTATATGTTTATAAGATACGATGATTTGGTTTTTAAACGTCTATTCATAACTGCCTTCTCAGAGTACTAAGTGATTCTACCCGCTATAATATGTAGATATTATCAATAATTGAGTATGTAGTAGTAAATCATTTACATACAGATAGTTATACTATGTGAGTGAATATCTGTGAAGCTTTGTAAAGTTAAACTCTTACCGAGGCTTTAAAGCGATTTTAAATAAAAGTCGTTAATGAAATCCAGATACATTGTATTCATAGTAAGTATTTGGGACACATACGGGTGTGTGGGCTTGGTACAATTTATAGAAAACCTACCGGTATTATGTATTTTTGTTTGTGCGTATATCAGTCACCACGCCTGTTTTATCATAGCAGAGTTGAGGTGATTTTGCTAGACGAGGTTACTCCCGCATATCTAATGGAGGCGTGTTATGTATCTTATTTTACCTATACAAAACATTCCTCTATCATCTATATTTACATCCTCAACGTCACAACTTGTAAAGTGCAAAATTGTATACCTAAGTATTGTATATCATGTTTTTGTAATTATTAACTAATCTATGCCACCAAAAAGAAAGTGAGTACCAATGAAAACCATCATAATTTAATGTTTTTTTGTAAAATAAGGTATATACCTATATTAAAATATAATATAATCGAATAAAATTAATGTTTTTATGTTTCTCCTTTATCCAACCCGACCAAAAAGGCTATATATTTTTTATCCAAAATCCACGTGGACAAAGTCGCAAGCATCAAACAGTACCTACAATAAAAAAACGTACCAACAATATCCAGATATCCAAGTTGGCTCTTCATGGGGTCCGTGTTGATCTGACACATGTACCATCCTCTGTCGGTCTCGCGCAGCTCCCTGATGTGCAGGAACCAGGTGCGGTGGTCGCTGTGCGTTACCCCCACCCTCCGACTCCTCGATATCACGTGCGTGTGGATCGTCAGAATGGTCTGCGTGTCTACCCTCAACCACGCCACCTATACCAAATGTTTATCACCATTTTAAAACACCATCACGACCGCACCGTATTGTACATTCATTTTTAGATGCCACCAGAAATGTGAAGTTAAGCGAGTTTTTAAACTTATGGGTAGTTTATAATGCCTTCGTGTACTATAAATTATGTGTGAATAAGGGATAGATTTGGGAAGGGAATTTATTAAATAAAGTGACCAAGCAAATTAGTTAATGGACTAAAATCGGAAATAAAGAATAACTACTATATCTTATAACGAATGGGGAGACATAAATGTGTCACATATCTTGCTAAAAGTAGTGTGATTTTTTCTTTTAAATAAGCATAGCCGCAAAAAGTAATCAAAACTGTTCTGTATCGAGTTTTAAACTTGCCCTTGACCTTAGGCATTTACCACCTAAATAACTATTTATCCATGTATAAATAAATATTCGGCCAGTTAAACCATTTTATCATCAGTGAAACATTAAATATATGTATTTGGAAACTACCTAAAGTTAGGAACTTTATACGCGGGTTGTTTATGACTTACAACCCTGTTTTCGGGATTGAAAAGGATACATTTTACCTCAGTACTAAATTTCATTCGAATCCATTCATCCATTACATTTATGTACATCTGAACTTTTGCGTGAATAATATTCGTAGGATTTCCCAATACAAGTTTAATGACAGAATCAAAATTCAATTCGTTTTAATCGCCAATATAAGCAAATACTAAACGTAAGAGCAAACAACTAAGGGTAATGTTACGTTTATGCGACCAGAGTCGAGGAAAACGACTAGTAATATTATGAAATTCTAAATAGGTTTCGATAAACATTTCAGTAAACTACACTCCCTTACGACTTTCGTCGTTTACGCATACATGGCATCTATACAAAAACTTTCTTAAAGTTTCCATTGAAATTTTTCGGAGTTGACTTTGCAACGCTGATATTGGGTAGATTCGTAATACGATTCAAGTTGAAATCGTTACGACATTTTTCAGTTGCCTCGGTAAAAGTATAAAATGCATTAAAAATTACTTTTTTGATTCGACTGTACTATAATGTTTATCAAGACATTTTGCAGTAGTAGGCACTAGATAATAAACCTTGACATAACAAACATTAAAATCTGACATTGCTACCTTTGAAATCCCACGTTCATTTTAAACAACTGAAAGGAATATGTACCTACCTACCTTTGTTTATGAATCTTTAGGATATTGCTTTCAAATTTTGGAGCAAATTATTTTATACAATATTAAAGCCGTGAACGGTTGTAACTAGCATTACAAACTTTGAAAGTGGTGCATTTTTAAAACAAATAGGACTATTTTCTCTGCGGCTATGTCATTCATCGGACCGCATGCAAATAAATATCGAACTAAAGCTTTAGTTTATAATAATATTACTTTTGGTCCTACCTAAACTTAAGTATGTTGAGTTGTAAAATAAAATGTAATTATTATAAATGGCTGTGATAATGCTAACCACGTATGTTTGCTTTGCACGTTGTTCTAAAGTGTGATCTTGTTCCGTTCAAAGCCAAGCTAAAGTAGTTGAGCGAATAAGTTTAAGGTCAAAACTGTAAGATAATATTTCTTTGCGTTTTTATACTATGCAAATCTTTCAAACAAAATATTAAAATGTTATCTTATTCTATCTTTATCCAGGCATTCTTCATGCTTATTTAATAAAGTTTAGGTTGCTTTGAGGAATTTATTAGAGCACTCGATTAAGTTTATATCCCTATTTTACAACATGATCTTTAATCTGAAACCAGTGATTACCTACTTTCAATATAGATACGAAACGATTAAGAAAAAGGGGACCGGTGAATGGTGATGAGTTTAACAAAGCCCATAAGCAATCAGATAAACATATTCACACCCAAGGAACTCGTAGAAGAAATTCCATTTTTTAAAAATGTAGAGTAACAAGGTGTGGTGTGTCTCCACATATGTACGTCTTTTCAAGAAGTTGGTGTTCCCGGCGATTTCCCTCCGAGGTTGTATATGTCTAAGGCCTTCTCCAGAAAAATCAAATTCGCGAATCGTTTCGCGCGAATTGCGAATTGGCGAGGTGCTGGGCGCCAATACATCGCGTCCATTCGAATACTTTTTTGGACAAATTCTGGAAATAATCACGGCGAATTCGTTCCTTCTGGACAAAGCCTAATCAGTAGAACTGCTGTTAACACTTTGAGCGTGATTCAGGATTTTAGTGTCTGCATGTAGACGCTAAAAGTACGTTGCGTTGCTAAGGGTGTCAATGTTACGGACCTTGTAGGTTGAGAGGTTGTGTACAGTGCACCCGAGGATCGCCTCCCGACCTAGCGCGGCGGTCACATTCGCTATCGGTGCACTGAAGCCGGGCTCGTCTGCAACAAACACATTACTTATTACAAGGGAAATCCTACAGGTTGAGGTTTTACTGCCGTGTCTGTACTGTGTTTTACTGCACCTGGACGGAATTCTATCTATCCTCATTTCTAACCGACTTCAAAAAAGGAGGAAGTTCTCAATTCGACTGTATTTTGTTTTTTTTATTACTTTGTCGTGTGTGTTTTTTGTAAAGCAGATAATTTTTTGTTGTTAAAGCGAGACGCCACACCGTACTACTCTGCACGTAGCGGCGTCTCGCTTCCACAACGGAAAATGTCTGCTTTAAGAGTTTATAGGGGGCTGTTAGTTAGTATTCAATATTGTTTATTTTATAACTGAAAAAAGAGGAGGTTTTATTTAATTCGCTTGTAGCTGTTGGATAGTAGTTTTAAATACAACTTTGTGTTTGCATTAAATTATTTATGCAGTATTTCAATCGAAACGTTTTTGTTAGGTGAAAATATTTATGAGCTTGTGTAGGCTTATTTGAATTATTGTTATTCGTATTTTTATCATTTCAAACAGTGTTGTTTAAAGCCTAGCTTACATGAGATTTAAAATAATGGCAATTAAGCATTCATAGAACCTCCCTAACATAAAAATACAAAACATTACCTACGCCTATATTCCCCGAAGGGGTAGGCAGAGGAATAAAGTACACCCACATTTTGCCAGTTATGTTTTAGGTCCCAATGTAAATAGGGGGCAAGCCTATTGCCATTAACCTGGCACAAATGCAGACTCCGTGCTGTTATAACAATAAATTATTTACCTAATGGAAAAGCCCAATAACACTTTTCTCGACCCGGGATTCGAGCCCAGGACCTAGTGCTTGGCAGTCGCGGTTAGCGGCCACTGGACTAACGAGGCAGTCACTTTAATATTACATCCTATCTATTGTCAAATAACACAAAATAAACGGTTCTACACAACTAACCCTAAAGTACCGACAACGATATGTATCATAATGTAAAGGTCAAACACGTCAGTTAATCTGATAAAGGGTGATGACCGAAACCGATATAGGTTGATTCATCAAAGCTTCAGTTGTATCTTATTAGCATCGATCCCTAAACGAGGTCTCTAAAACCATCTTGTTGTGGTGGAATATTATTGAATGGCACGTTGCCGTGGATACATGGTGTATTTATGGCCGCAGTACATTTGTACTGGTTTGGCACCTTACTTATGACACAGACAACATAATGCAGAACTCCGCCAAAATTCGCGTCATTATTTCTTTTACGACTTTTCACAAACTAGGGCAGTAAATCATACATTCCGTGTCTTGTATTTCCAAGTCGCAAAATAGATTTGTTTTTAATGTTAAGGGATATGAGGTCGTAGAGATACAAATATCAGCAACACACCTCGTCTATAAATGTTGATGTTTTCACCTTTTGGGAAATCGTGTTCGGTATGTTACCAACAACAGGAAATTTTAATTAAATTCAACCAATTCTGTAAAGAACGTTTATTCAAAGGGTCTTATTGATTTACCATGTAGCTGCCTAATTAAAATTAAGGACCATAATTTTTAAGTTTCTATAACAAAAATGTAATTATAAAGATATTTTCTTTTGGTAAAATTAAAACAGCTCCGTAAATATTTTCGTTAATATACCTTATAAGTTTATGGCCGAAATAATTACATACGGGCAAATTCCAATTTATAATAATGGCACCATCGTTAAAACAAAAAAGGTTGGAACCCCGGGTCAGAACCTTGAGTAATTCAGACATTGGGTACTTAGTTATTATTGTATGGACATTAGTGACAATACGTGTTTACATGACGGGGCGTTTAACCTGGGTTTTGTTTAAGTTATATGAAAATTTAATAATTACCAGTTCTACTTCTCCTAACTAAAACGAAACCATAATTTCAATTAACAATCATATTATACGATGTTTTAAAGTTTCATGCTTCATTAAAAACAATATCCAATAGTTACCGTACTTTTTCTTAGATTATACAGATGAAATATACAAGACTACTAGACGATAGAGTTACAATATTATATATTATACTTCCTGCACATTTTCCACTTACATAGAATTTAAACGGAGTATTTATTAATATATTTTGAACACAACACTAAGATTTTCTCGTGCACAGCGGTAAAGATTCACATTGCAGTTGAGAAGTACTTGTAAATAAAGGTCTCTGCTCTAAGTAAGCAATAATAAGGATATAAAGTGGGCCGCTCCTGCAGATGTATATACTTTAACAATATGTTCGTACATTTCGAAAACGTCTTTCAAATTTAATGTAAAGATAAGTACTTAATTTGGCGGTTGCAGCCAGAGATGTCAGAGGCTACAATATTAGAATTGTGTCAGATAGTGCATCCGTCCTTCAAGCTCTACAGAACAATACCATAACCTCTGTCCTAGTACTGGAATGCCACAACGCACTCCAGTCCATCGCAGACACAAACAACGTAACCCTGCAATGGATTAAAGGACATAGCAATTCAATAGGTAATGACGCAGCCGATGAACTGGCTAAAAGGGGATCAAGAACGGCGGTATATGGACCGGAACCACTACTGCCGATACCCCTGGCACAAGTCAGATCTTGGTTGCGTCTGAAAACAGAACAAAACCACCAAACAGAATGGAGGAACGGTGTAGGTTGCAGGCAGACAAAGAATGCAATTCCGGTGTTTTCGAAAAAGTTTGCCCGCAACCTCACCAGACTAAACAGGGACAAAATCCGTATAGTACTAGGTACAATAACCGGACACTGCCCGCTAAACAAACACCTTTTTACCATAGGTGTGACGAACAGCCCTCTATGCAGAGGCTGCATGGAGGCAGAAGAAACGCCACAGCACGTACTCATGGAATGCGGAAGTGTGGACGATCAACGGGCACGCATTCTCCAGCGTCCAGCATCGCTGCCGGAAGCTTGCAGCAACCTGAAAAGGCTGCTCGCTTTCTGGGGCGAGCTGGGATGGCTGGAGTAGAAGAAATAAACCCACCACGCACAATGGCGCTTTCAAGCGGCTAAGTGCGGACAATGCCCAGCCAAAACAAACAAACAAAGTACTTAATTTTATAAGATACAAAAATCAACAAAGGGATTTTCTTCCTTTGTACATATCACACAGATACTAACTTTATGTAACAGATACCTCTCAAAAGACTCAGAATACTTACCAGTATGGATATATTTCGAATACTATATTTCGTTGCGTACTTCAAAACGATACTGGTCCTACCCTAGCTTCTCCATTTAATTTATTATCTCTAACGTCTAAACGAGTCTGTTATTGTTAAAGTTTAAGCTAATAGAGAATAATAAACTAAAACTAATATTTAAATTGTTACTTAGTTAAAGTAAACTGATCGACAGGCCAGTCGGTGCTGGGCAAATAAATTATAATATAAATTTAGTTACACAAATATTTCAACTATCGCTATGGTTTATGTTGGTAATATGGTTTAAATATAATTTTATTTAACAAATTACGATTATGAATATAGTTTTGAATCCGATTTAGCTAATCGTCGAACACCTTTGCCTGATTTTTGGGAAAACTGTGGCAAAGAAGAGCAATTCCTCAAGTGGGCGCCTTAATATAATCTTTAGAGAATTGTCTTTAAAGAGATTTCATTTAATCATGGCCCTTGTAGTTTATTTAAAAAAAGTTATGTGTGTCTTCTAAATAATTTATGATAGCTTTTACTCTATACCAAACAATAAGAACCAATAGTCATTGAAAATAATATGACAAAACCCTTCTAACAGTCCTGCCCCCTTAGACAAGTGGCAAAACGCTTGACAAATAGAAATCGAATAGAATGAAAAATGTATGGGGATGCCACATGTTATCGAAAACATAGTAGAAACATTATGTCATCGTCAAATATTTATCGTTCTATTCGATTTCTATGTGTCAAGCGTTTTGCCACTTGTCTAAAGGCAGGTTCCACTAGTAAGAGTTTTTATTGTTTTAACACGAAACGTTAGTGAACCCATAGATTTTGTATACTAAGTAGTTCCTACTGTCAACCATTCTAAACAAACTTCTCACTCTTCGCAAGCCATCCAATAAATTCCAAGCCTAATTTGTTACTCGTAATCTCACCCTTTAACGTGTAGGTTCATCTTAGTGGTAACATTTAGTATCCTCTCATGAACCTAAAACTATTATCACGTGTAATTAGATATGGCGCTTAATTTAAGAAGGTTAGTGTGTTACATGAATCTGAGAGTTAATGCCAAAATACCCTTTAGTAAACTGTGTTGTTTTTATTAAATTAGTTCCGTGGCACGCGACACGAAACTAAAATATACTAACGGAATCAGGTCAAAACTGACATATACGAACGATTATAGGAATATTATGTAGACTTTTGTTTATTTTACTTATTCAATAATGTCTTGCGATATTGTGGGTTTTCTATTTGTATAATCACGTTTGATTTACTACACTACATTACAATTGTTACTGCAACTGTGAATGATATGTAACTGTCCAACTTCATACAATAATTGTAACAGAATTAATTATTCTTAAGTTTTGCTTAGATATCAGGGTTACGATATCTAAGATTAACTAGCAAGGCACAACACTCGTGACCAACATGAATTAAATATATTTATAAATGTGTTGGACAGTTACATACTGTCCAACTTCATACAATAATTGTAACAGAATTAATTATTCTTAAGTTTTGCTAAGATATCAGGGTTACGATATCTAAGATTAACTAGCAAGGCACAACACTCGTGACCAACATGAATTAAATATATTTATAAATGTGTTATGAAATATTAAACACGTTTTAATGTGAGAGACAGCAATATCGCTACAAATGAAACCACAATGTCGCAAGTCAAAGCTGCAACAACGCTAAACTCACTGGCATAGTAAATCTCGATGCTAAATCATTCACGCCAAAATAGCCAGCCAGCCTGAATCGAAACTAGTAACTAGGAACTTAACATAAATATTCATTGCTGAATCTAGACTAGAAAACCGTAACTAAGAACTACCAAATTTGTTCAAATAAACCTACTGTGTGGAACTGTCTAGACTTATTTTGTTTAACGTGTAAACTAGATAGTTATGGTGAAACTACTTGAAAACTCTAAAATGAGTTGACTTGTGAACTAGAATGCTGTAGAAACTGAATGTAACGCGTTTTCCGTCGTTTCATTATACTTTGTGCAGTTGAATAGTAAAAACATAATTGTATATTTATATTGTATATTTATCTTGTCTGTATATTAAGTTTATTTTAAAAACTGCAGTCAGGGTCATCCTGGCCACATTAAGTACATGACCTAGTAACATACTTTAAATTAAAATATACCTAACAAGGTGTGCTTTTAACGTAAACACACTTGTTCTTAGTCACTGCGACTCCGATTTTGTTGGGCAGTTACGACGGTATAGAAATTTAACCCCATTTTCTTTCATAAAGTTGAAGTTACTGCCATGCGGAATTCCCTCGTAATCGACACAGTGCAGCGGTTTAGCTAAAAATGTAAAAAACAGGCACAAGAAGAGAGAGGCAGAGGTACTATCGCATTAATAATATTAGGTAGATACTTAATGCTTCCATGAGTTGCCAGACTGGGGGTGGCGGACTTGGAGCAGTACGTCGCCCGACAGGACATCGTGTAGTAGCAGTAGTGAGCGGGACCCGCCGTAAAGAGGCGGGTCGGAACCTGTCGAGAGACGTGGTGCAGCCTACGCAAATCCCGTCCCTCGACCTGAGGTAGCTAGGAGGATAACCTGGAATTTTAGCTGGTAAAACACAGGCACACTCCTCCAGCCGCCCCAAGACAGAGGAAAGCCATGAGGAAACTTGAATGAGTTTTAAGTATTACGGGTCAATGTATTAGTGGTGCTTATGATCGTACCCGTAACCGTACCCAATACGTGGGAGAAATGACAGGCTGGTATAATGCTACGCTTCTGACAGCTGGTAAATGCTCAAAAGAATAAGATTTACGTCACTCAGCCGTCTGTCATTAGTTGAATTCATTATCTTGATGGTGGATGTTGCTCGATATAAACAATATAAATTAAGGGCTGACACAACAAAATACTTTAGTGAGTATTACTCCGTTAATTACCGTTATAACCTAAAACCTGTAGTATTGTTATGATTCAGTTTAATATCTACTACTATCTCATAATCGTTTATTGCTATTATAATTCGCAGAATTCTATATAAATTTAAAGTAATTTCTAATTCCTTAATGTTTATCTAATATTTAAATTTTTCTATTGTCCATCAACTTTATCGTAAAAAATAGTATCAACAGTTAACATTTACAGAACATTATAGCCTATATTGATTGAAAAAGGAGTGTGTGCGTAAAATGTATACGGATCATACAAATACTTGTACGATGATGATTCAAACCCGCTACATAAAGGCGCTGCGCAATCGTGGACACTTTTGTCTCTTGTGTCGGATACAAGCTACCAATGAATATTTGATTCCTATACAACCAGAATGAAATCAGCCACTCCCTGCGCAGATGTTTGTAGCCGCTACGGGACACAGCAACTACGGTTTCCAGTGGTGGTGTGCCGTGTCGGTAACAAAAAGTGGCTACGTTTGCGCAGCTCCTTAGCGTTTCAATCTAGTCAGTTAGCCACTGTGCCAATCGAATCTTAGTCAAAAATAATAGTTATATTTTATATTTATACATAGCATCACTCCTGACTTCCCCAAACGGGTAAACAGATGTGTATACCCACATTTTGCCACTTATGGTATAGTTTCCAATGTAATAGGGGGCTAGCCTATTGCCATTAACTGAGCAAAAGACGAGACTCCGTGCTGCTTTTAAGAATGAATTTGAATTTAATGATGAAAAACTTTTCACACCGTTCGCGACTCGCAAATCGAACCCAGGACTGCTGAACTGCTTCTGCTGCTGCTGAACGGTCGCACTGTGCGACCACAAATCAACCAGACAGTCAATTTGTAGTTTAATGTTAAAATTTTCGAGTTATTAAAAAACGTGTTCAGAATTATGGTCAACCCTGCGTAGGAATTGTTCATTAGAATCGAGCACCTAAACAGCGGTTCCTAATGACATTGTAGGTTTAGGAACAGGTGATACCCGCTGTACATTTATATTGCCGTCAATAAATTGTACATTATTTATATACAAAAATATTGTACATTATATACGGACTTTAGGTAAACTTTCTTAGGTGTTTGTTTTGCGTGGAATTTGTTATATTTTAAGTTCATAATATAGAGAAGAAGTGCATAAAGATAGATAGCATTGATATACAATACGGGCAACCACTAACAACATATAATATTGTAAGTAAAATTTGGTCAGTGTGCAAAAACTGTATCAAAATGTTCTTTTTTAAAACCAGTGGTGACGAATATTCTTCGCAAAAAGAGCAAAACATTTGATATTCAGAATCCATGTTAAAACGAAAACAATACCAATATCTGAATCCACGGGCGTGTTTTCAATATTTTTGTGTCGCTTGTTTTATAATTGCCATCCAATAAAAAATATAGGAAATATTGTTTTTATATGTTGTCTCTATAAGAATGATATGTAGCCAGTTATAGTTTGCAATTAAGCGAAGAAGGGTGAACGTTTTAAGAGCTGTCGTTATGTACATAATTTATTGAAAATAAATAGATACATCATTAAATTAACGTTGAAAATGTTACAACTATATAAAAGGAAGTAGTCTACTTTTATAAATGTGTTTTTATCTTTATCACTTATTGACCACCAACCAGGGTACTATTGTAACACTAATCTGCGTAGTACTGGCCAGTCCCTCTATTAGAGACTTTATTTGCAGCCAGCTAAAAAAGACGTTGGTCTAGTGGTAGCTAAACGCAACTGCTGAGCCTGAATTTCTGGGTTTGAATCCCGAGTCGTGCAAAGTGGTACTGGGTTTTTCCATTAGGTAATTCTCAGTAGCAGCACGGAGTCTGGATTTGAGCCCGGTTGATGGCAATAGGCTCGCTCACTATTACATTGGCACTTAAAACATAACTGGCTAAATATGTGGTACTATATTTGCACCCCTGCCTACCCTTTTGGAAATACAGGCGTGACGTCACGTAAAAATGACAAGTACAGCACTGGCCCACTGGATATACAAATTCTGCAGTTTAAAATTAGAATCTATACGTGAATATGCGGTTCGTCGCTATTAGTGCTATTAAGTTACGGTTAATTGTATCTGCTATACCTAAACTATGTAATTGTTTCGTTGGCTCGGTGAATGTGTCAGTCTCATGGGGAAAAGCAACCTTATCCAGTGATTTTGAACTGTTGTCAGTGTAGGTGGGTTGCAAATGCTTTATGAGCAGAAAACCAATAACGTTACTTTTCAACTTTGTCGCCTTTGGTTGTGTTTGAACATTATAATTAGATATTGGTTTTATGATTGGTCGTGGTGGCCTAGTGGTTGACATACCGGATTTCTATGCACGAGGTTGCAGGTTCAAACCCAGGCAAGTATCAATGTAACTTTTTCAATGTCATAAATACTTTCTTAGATATTCTAAGATACCACTGACTGACGGTGACGGAAAACATCGTAAGGAAACCTGGATTTAATTATCTGAAATCGCCAACCCGCAGTGAGCTAGCGTGGTGATCAATGCTCAATCCTTCTCTATACGAGAAGAGGCCTTTGCCCTGCAGTGGGACAGTTATAGGCTGTTATTATTATTGGTTTTATGATGAAGATAAAGAAAGTGCATCTATAGCAGAGCTTGTGGTCCTAGTTAAGAGCGTAATTTTGTATAGGTATTAAATTGGTTGACTTTATCATAATCTAACTTATTAAGATTATTTAATCTCTTTAGGTATAGGTATATCGCGAGAAAAATGTGGGTGTATAGTTAGTGTCACCTCTGCCTCTTAAAAACCATTGTCAGATAAACTTCAACAGAAATAACACAACTCCGAAATCCGGTTGTAAATAAACGAAATAGGAAAATACTGATTCACAATATTTGTGTAACGAGACTTCTTTTCCTGGAACCAGTCTACTATAATAGAGACGGTTTCCTGTCAAACCGAAGGTACTGAACATTGGTATTAATCAGGATAGGTACTATTATCTGATCTTTACAAGCCAATTCGCAAGTGTGGGTGTTGGTGTTTGTGATATATTATATTTTTGTAAATATGCACCCACGATACAGGAGACTGTGACCACGTTGGTTGAGAATAAAATAAATAATAATTGTTCAAGGTAAACTGAAATTATAGAACCAACTGTATTGCAAATATTCCTGCCTTTTAGTTTAGACGTGAAAGCGACACAAACTGACAGACAGACTCAGATAGTGTTACTTTCGCATTAATTTCTTATCAGAAACGAAGACCATACTAATTTTAATATGGTCTTCGGTTCGGATAAGAGAAACTATTAATAAACTTTTAAATAGTTAGAGCCTCCATCGTTGGTGCCTACTTACATATAGGTACGATGGACTTAATCTCATTAATATAATTATATATATCAACACCGTTTATCAGCCGGATGCGTCCACGGCTGATCAGAAACCTGCTCGTAGACAGCTGTAATGAGCGGATGATTGTTGCTCTGATCTTGATAATTAATTATATGGCAATAATTTGAAAACTATGAACATTTTTAGGTATTTACTAGTAGTTGAGACTTGTAAGACTGTTGACTGTAACCTTTTGGAAATTAATTAAGAAAACTGAAGCTATTACCAGACGATTGCTAGATAAGAAAATATAAGACGATCACAAGATACGAGACTGTACATACTTTAATAGCGACGGCTTTTTACCTTCAGAGATTTTTAGTTTAGCTTTACAGAGCTATGTCGGTAAGTATTGTATTTTAAAACATCATCGGATAGAAATAAATACATTAATGCTCAAGTTTGCCACCTAAATACAATACATCCAAACATCTAAGTTTGTTCGTCAACACAATGGAGAATCGAGCTAACTGAAAACACGAAATTCACACCCACTAAATACCTAAACTATCGACGTAATAGGAACTTGTGCCATAAATATAATGGCTATATAAATCCGTGACAGCACAATTTGATTTAATGTTTTCTAAATGGCGTTATAGTGGTTGATATTGTTAAAACTAGGCTTGTTAAACTTCCGACGTTGTCACTGACAAATTACGAACGCGCCCCGGCGAACACCCTGCCCCCACTAATTGACTGCACGTCAAATTTAACCACGATAATCCAAATACAGGCAAAGAACGATTTCGTTTAGATTCCCGCATTTTAATGGACTTTGGCGCAATATTCGTGGGTGTCTGCATCGATTGTGTAGACATGATGGCCTGAATTAGTTTTATGGACACATACACACAACACACGTATATCATTATTATTGAAACGCCGAAGGCGTAGGATGGGGTGTTTTTATTTATCAGAAGACCCTCCCACTCATTGCTAATTTTATCATAAGTCTTATGTTATGTCGTGTAGCAAGCTTCATCAGGCCCACGTCTGGTACATCGCCTCTCGTATTCGTAGTAGCGAAAGGCAATTTCATTGTTAATCAGTCACCTCACAGACGATAATAGGCATATAAAGCACATTTTTTTTAATAATTTTGCATAAGTTTGGCATTTAAGACACCTGGGCTGATACGATTTTAAAACAAAAGAGCATACTTTTAAACTGCAAGTTATTACGTAATAAGTAGTCCCGGATTTCAGTCTTCCCTGCATAATATGGTCATTAAAGTAATTAAAATCAAAGAGCAAAAATAATCGAAGTCTTAAACTAACTAACTTAATATCTTCCCAAAATAATAACAAATCTGTTGTTACAACGTAATATTATTTAAAATGTATTGTTTTTTAATTATCACCTCTGCCCTTTGTGTCAACAGAAAATGATCAAAGATCCTGATTTGACATTGAAAACTTAATATTCTGTGATATTGATAATGTAGACGTCAGAAAATGAACATAATACTTGTCCTACCATCTTACCCTCTGTGTGTTTGTTACTCGTTATTAAATTCAACAAAAACGACTGAGCTCAACAGATTGGAATAGAATTTAGCACACAGATAGTTTTTATCCTAGATAATAAATGTACTTCTATCCAGGAAAAGAAAGACAAAGTAGTGGACTAAGACTAGTATTATATTTAAAATAGTTTTATATAACTTGTTTTTTTATATAGGGCACTGACTATAGGAATAGATAAAAATATAATAGAGCGCCTAAATAACAGTATACAATGCAATTTATGTTTGAATTCATTCTACGGGTCATGCAAGTGGGTTACTAGTATCCAGTTGTCGTTCGTAAATATTTTAAAGAATAAGAAGCTCTTAGATTATATGCAAAGTAGGGCTATTAACATACGTGCTCACACCAGTTAACCATAGCTATGATACATAATATATATGACTTAAAGTTGAGCGAAGAAGTTTTTCGCAATACCCTGGCTGTAATCCAAGATAGCCGCTTCCGCTTCTTTACTTAATTAGTTTAAACAGTCTAATAAACAATAATGTTTTACAGTTCCATAATAAAAACGTCATCGTGGCCACGGCCGCATTTTCCCTAATCAACATATTATTGAGTGTATGAAATAAGCCGCCAAACTCAATTGATCACCCGACACAACCTGGAGACACAAATGTATGCAGATGTTTCGACAATGTGATGTACTACTTGTGTCAATCCCATATATTTTTCATTATACATATATGTTTTCCCATATGTCTACTGTCTAGGGCTCATGAGCAGTTAGCGACGCCACCAAGCTATTGACTATTGTAAATAGCACGAGATTATAGAAGGAAGATCAAAATAATATATTTTATTTGAATTTTGTAATTGTTTGGAGCAATTCATTCCAATGTCACAATTTTGTTCTAAGATAATGTCTTGTCTCAAGAGCGTCTTTATTATAAACGGTTCTGAATTGACAGCGTTTGTTTGAAGAAGACAACAAGTTAATCAATCACTTGGTACTTTAAACTTTCAGATCTTGTTCGCACACCCTTAAATCCAGTTCATACAATGTTTTAGAAATGTTCGTCATTGATGGACAATCTGTCTCTTCGTTTACACTTATTAATTAATGAGGCTGTGTAGAAATATTCAGGTGAAACCAATCAAGTGCATAATTAATGTTCTGTATTATCTTCTGACTTTCCTTATCTATCACTAACTAAAAACTAAATAATATTATGATTACGCGTGTTATCCCCGAAGTGGTAAGCGGAGATTCTCCTTTATCAAGAGTATACACATCAACGATTTACCGCTTATCATGAGTGCTATAGGTGGCGAGATTATCGCCCTTTATGGGGCCCATACCAGACTCTTCACCTCTAACTCGCTTTCCCGGTGACTGAAGAGAATTATGTTCCAACCCAATCGTGTGTAGATTTATTGTTTAGTCTATTGTTCGTAGCGGATCAACGTCCTCGAATAAAAACTACTTATTATTGTATAAACCAATAATATCAAAACAACCTATCTGTTCGTAAATAAATATTTGGCTTAAGCTTGAATCGATATTTCTTTTAATCCTAATAATATCGACTCCCGAACGTCATTTATCATCGCTAGCCTCTACACGGATAAAGGCCTACCTCTCAATAGACATAAGGAAGCTTATAACGTTTTAAGCTCAAAATCCCAAAGGTTATCGTAAGGATATTTATTAGATGGAAGGAGAGTCCCTGAAATTAATAGAGACATCAGTGTCGCCAGAGTTCTATTCAAAACACACAAGTAGTTAGAAATTATGCCGTTTTAAAAATCTTTCCCTCTGCATAGATACCCAAGTTATGTGAGAACTAAATGGTACTGTACGATCAACATGAAAAGCAGCTAAACTAGTTAAGAAACTGAATGTCAAATAATAATTGAAAGAAATACACATCGATAAAAATTATAGTGCCAAAGAGTTAGGTTGATTAACTCAGAGGTTATTTTTATTTTATTTTTTAAAAACGTCGCCCCACACTAGGAACTTCTCCTGTGTCGTGGGTGCGTTTCACAAACATGTAACATCACATACACAAACACCCAGACTCGGGACAACTATCTGCGGATCACACAAATTTTTGTCCCGTGCGGGAATCGAACCCGCAACCCTTAGCGCAGCAGTCCAATCACTTAGCCACTGCACTAATCGGGTCGTCAAATATTACGTAACAAATTGTTCCTTTATGTTATTTATAAAAATGTTAATGTTTCGCTACTTTTGTTGTTGATTGTACATTGTAAGAACCTTTGAAATGAGGCATCAATGTGGACAGTTATATTTAGAACACAGACGTCGTTAGCAATTATTACACTGTTTAGAAGCTTTGCAATCAAGTTATTTTAAAAGCGTCTTGTACTTTGTTGCGTCGTGGTATCCGTTTTATAAGAAACGGTTTGGCAGATGATGATGTTATATAATTATATTATTTATTAAAACAAGTTCCATAAACAATCTACTTCTTCTTCTGGTATCATAGTGAATAGAGTTTGACTGTTTAGATAGCACAATACAATCATAAACGGTCACATTATTAAATATACATTTCTAACATTGAATGGACATAGGTAATATTTAAAATGGATAAAAAATACTACTTAGATCCTGTACCGTACGTTTAAAGGTAAATTTAAGCCGTATTTATCCTCATGAACCGCTACAAGTAATGTTCTTTACAATCGGCTGGTTACCGCAATATTGCGCAAGATCGACGCAAACTAGGTACCTAACCTCCTTCCTTGTAAGGGAAGTATTCAATAGAGAAGCTTATTTACGTTTTATTTGTATGCGGCATTCATACGTATTTACGCAAAACATTAATGGCGTAAAAGCTTATTTTTATGCTTAACCTCTCGTAGCAAATAGGGGCAAAACTAATTAATTGAAACATGTTCTCTAAAATAAAATAATAATTATTGTACAAGTATTAATTACCTTTTCTATGTGTGTGGCTCTGAGCTGTATTCAAATAATCATACCGTTCAAATCCATATCTATTGTACAAAATAAACTCCCAAATCTTTGCCCGGGTAGGGTTCAAACCTGCAACCAGCTGTACAGTAATGCCAAATGAGTGCTTCTTTTAAAAAAGATCAACTCTTATCTATCATGATTTGGAAAAATATATTAAAGTAAAATAATAAAGTACCAGAAAATTATGCACTTTTTTCAACTACGTAGGCAGTGGGACAAAGTTCTGTGTAACTCATGAATAAAATTCATTATAATGAAAAAATACGAGTTATTTATTGCTTTTCAAAGTATTCTCCGTTAAGTTTCAAACACTTTTTCATTCGCTTTCCTCCGAAGTAAGGTACTCTACTTCCATAAATCCGTTTCTGCAGTTAGGTCAATTTTTAAGTGCGGGACAACGTTTTTTATTTTTATTTAAATTAAAGGCATAATAATGTTGTGTATCTATTCATCATCATCATCATCTCAGCCAAAAGACGTCCACTGTTGAACACAGGCCTCCCCGTTTAAGCAGGGGGGGGAGGTGTGGCCTTAATCGCCACGCTTGGCAAGCGGCTTGGGGATCGCAGTATTGGTGGTCAAGTTAAGGAAGACGCTGCTGCCCATCTTCTGGATTTTCCCTTAGTCGCCTCTTACGACACCCATGGGAGGAAAGGGGGTGGTCAATTCTAGGCCGGATACCACACGGCATGTATATCTATTAAAGGATATTAATTACACTTTCAGTTTTCTATTAAAATTATCCACTGCAAGTAAGCGCAGTCAAGTAAGTTTCTTCTATATTCATTTTAAATTAGCTCTAGAGTTCTTGATCGTGAAGACTAAATATAAACTTTACCGTAATCACTTAAAATATGGCAACAAACTGTACGACCAGAAGAAAGTTCGTCATAAATAGATTCAAGGTTTTAACTCCTCTCAGAACTCAAACGTGATGCCTAGTTGGGATGCAAAACTTTGAACATGTTTAGTCAATAGCAGTCTTAATGTGAAAGTATAGTCAGTAAAAACTTACAAATGAATTAATGTCTATTATACTACAAATATTATAAACTTTTTACCATGCAAGTATAGACCCTGTATAAGTGATGTTACCCAGGTATGTCCAGCGTACCTACACTGAGCCGTCAAGTTCTACCATCCTTGTTGACTGGCCAATCTCAACACTAGATTGGCCCGTCAAAAAGGATGGTTATTTGAATATTTAAAGTTTTATGGTAATAATAAAACGACGACCTGATTGGTCCAATGGCTAAGCAATTGGACTCCTGCGCTGGGTGGTTGTGGTTATGGGTAAAATTCCCGCACGGGACAAAAATTTGTATGATCCGCAGATGTGTCTCCCGGGTCTACGTTTGTTTCTTTGATATTTCATGTTTGAGAAACGCACCCACGACACAGGAGATAGTCCTAACGTTGGACGACGTTTATTTGAATAAAAAATAATATATATATTTATGTTAAGTTTCTTTAAATAAAATATATAAAATAAATGGTTGCTAATAATAGGCCACCCATTTTAAATCCGTAGTGTCGTAAAGGTGACAAATAGAATATTAAGGAAACAGTAGTGTCCTTATAATGCATAAAAAACAGAAATAAACGTTCATGTACACTTAACCAAGCGATGATAAATAAAAGAGGGCCCACTTTTGTAATAATGTTACGGTCAACTTTAAAGAATATACCTGATCAGTTTTGTCTTTATGGGGTATGGACCATTTTTTTAAAAACATTAATTTGATTGCCTGATAAAGTTTTGAATAAAGCCTTAGATCGGCATGTGGGCTTCAACTATAATTAGGTGGTGTATAATTCTTCGGATTATGTGACATCAAGTTTCGTATATCATTGAGATATTTATAATGTGTAGATACTTCGAAATGGTCGTAGGTTCGATTTTGCGCAGGACAACTGTTTGTGTGATCTGCTGATGTTATTTCATGACTGTCAAAAGACACGATACTTTTTATAATATCACATCCATGCCCATGTGTAATAAATTAGCAATTTATTTAAGCCTGGATGTTGATGTAGGATGGATATTAGTTTATAGAACAGAGCATCAATCAATTATTAATTTTGTTTCTACTATCACTCAGTTTAATTACAAGCAATGAAAGCCATTTATGTACGTATATCTGAAACCATTTTATTACTTTACAAACATCAAAAATATTTGACTGCAATCAGTATTTACTGTGTTTCAATTGTATACGGCGCAACTAAAAGAGTGAAAATGTTTCGTGCCTATAATTCAGAAGCTCGAATTTCCCATTTTTCATTCAATTCGTTCGCTGACTTAATTAATATACAACTACGGTAGGTTCAATGACATTATACACTTCCAATATCTGTATAGTCTAAGTCAATGTATAGTTAAGACGATTAGACAATCAGTCTAACGAGCTGAGTAAGCTCTCAGCTACACATAGCTAGATTTAACCCATCGAGATCTTAATGAATTCCATTTCATCAACATCGTAAAAATAGTATCGGAGCCTCATTTCATTATTGAAAATACTTAATCTTTGTATTTTAAACTGCATTAATAAAATTTTGTTTGTTAATTGCGCACACATTGGTGTAGCGATTTTGTTAGTATCTATTGTCAAATTAATGAAATCGCACTGAACCACCGTCATGCCAATGAAGAATGACAATTTAGACTGAATTGTGTTGATTTCAATTCACTCGTTAAATACTATATACTTATACCTGTGTACACCTGATTGGATAGTAAACAATTATTCGGTTGTAAAGCATTAACGGTGACAATAGTTTACTACTAATACTATTACTACTAATACTATTTTAAACGAGAAATGTTCGTATATGTTCCAAACTAAAACAAAAGTTTTATTTTTATTAGACTCACATAGGCCAGTAAAAGTTCAACTAGTTTCTGGGTATCTAAATGGGTATTGCAATGGAAAAAGCAAACATAAAAATCTCTCTCATCTAATTAAATCTCGTCTCTAGAATTATTATTTATTAAAAAATCATGATTGCAGAAAGTAGGTGTCATTTTAAACTGTATACAAGAAAGTTTCTTCATACCTGTCGTCTACAGTACCTATAAGTACCATGAACTGTTTGAACAACATTTATTTTCGGTTTCAGCCCCCTTAAACAAGTGGCAAATCGCTTGACAAATAAAAGTCGTATAGAATGATAAATGTATAGGGATGACATAATGTTTTGACAATGTAATCTACGACATATGTCAATCCCATACATTTTTCATTCTATTTGATATCTATTCGTCAAGCGGTTTGCCACTTGTCTAAGGGGGCTGAGCAGATAGCATTTGGAAATATTAATCTTACAAGATTGTTTTGTTCTAAATTGAGACGCTAGTGCCAATCCGCGATTGGAACAGCTTTATTCGTAGGAGGACGTGGAAGTGTCAAAAGTTTTAGTAGAACTTAACTAGTGAATTAATTAGCGTTAACGTTTTGTAAGTACAGTTGATATAAAAGTTACAAAGGCGCTGAAACTAAAACTAATAAAATATTGTAATTAATTATGATTATAGGCTACCTTTATCATTAAGAGATTTGAGAATGTAGGTAGCATTCAATAAATCCTAATTATAGAAAGTGAAAACGCTTACCTAAAGAACTTAACAGAAAAAACCATTTCAGTTTTTATCAAAATGATTTTCTCTTCATTGAATTTGAAACGAGTGTCGTAACAGCAAAACTTAAGCTATTAAGGTTCAGTTAACTTGAAACCGATTCTCTATCGTATAATTACAATTATTAAAAATAAATCATACTTACGAGTTGTAGCGTCCGTAGAAGCCGCTAATAGCCAATCCAATAAAAACAGCGCCAATAACATTTTTCCACTTTTCCATAAACACAGTCTGTATAATAAAATCATAGTTGCGTTATACTATACGTATCTTTTATCTCGATTTAAATGGAGTTTGCTGCAATTATTTCAGTCCCACGTTGGGCGCCAAATGAAGTTAAACTACAATCCAGACTTTATTATTTGACCACTCGTCACGTTATTAGTTGAAATACAGTTTTGACATATATACCGGCTTATTCGAATCGAGAATAAAAATACTAATAAACTGCCTGTACCATAAAACATACGGAAAAAATTCCTTCCGATTGCATAGGACACACGCAAAAAAGTGATTAAGGGGGCGGTCAACTCGAAGAGCGTGTAATACTTTCCCGAAATCCCGTGAAAAGTTTGTTACGAGACATCCGGCGCGCGGCTGGCACGCGACCGTCACCGCCGAGGTCTCGTAGATAACTGTTGCAAGCGCGTCGTACTGGTGCCGACGAAAGGCGACACCTCCTTTATATTGCCGTCTCTATCCCACAAGTAGGTACGCGTACAATTCATAAAACAGCTTTGGCTTTAACCTTCTGAAACTGACATTTGCTTTCATAATACAGTCAAAGTGCGGAGTTTATTGGCTAACTCGTTCGCGTATTATATACCAATCCGAGCAATTCAACTGACAATCACGAATATGTCGCTGGAATCCTGAAGGAGTTTTAGTATGAAATATATAAAAAAAAACTTTTAAAACTACATTATGCTTGGAAAAATGCTGAATTCTTAACTAACGCCTTAACATCAACAGTATCTGACCTCTGCTCTACCTTTCACGACACAGAGCGTATCTCGCTAATCTTGTTGATATTTAGCTTGAATTATTTCGTCAATCCGTGTTGCTGGCTGTCCGGGTTTGATTTGATTGCAAGGCGGGGATGGAGAAAACAAAACAAAAAATTTTGCTTTCATATTACAAAAGCTTTTCTACTGGACATTGTTTAATATAAAAAATCTAAGTGTACAATAATACTATGAGATTATAACATTGTGGTCTTAGAATTTCCAAAGGTTTCGTTTGGTTCACGGTGTTGGCGGTTGGAGGTAATTTGAGTAACTTCCACCAACAAATAATATTTCATTAGAGTGGAACCGCAACCACATCGGAAACCGTGCAAATGCTTTTAGTTCGAACATTGATTTTTTTGTTTAACAAATTAATTACCAACCCAGACCTACCTTTTGACACTGTGTCAAATATCTGTTACAACTACTACTAAGTTTTTTTGATTAATGATATATATATATTGATGACGAACGGAAGGTAGGGGAATTCATGCTAGTTTAGTGTGCAGGCGCACGATTGTTTTAGGGCGGAGCGGCAGTCGTCTCCACGCAACACCATTTTTCTGAAGTTGGTGTTCATGATATGCTTAATAAATGACAGTGCCAAGAAGTAGGTGTAATAAGAAGCAAGATTTTTAACTTATATCCTATCCCGGATTACTACTCAGAAATTACTTTTTCTAAATGAAAATATTGATTGAAACTTAAACTGCGACCTAGAATTTGTTCCAAGACCCTTTATCATCTACTAGCTGCACTTCGCGGTGTTACCAGCTATATTTTTTTGAAATAAAAATTAGCCTTGTGTTAATTCAGGGAGTCAGCTACCTCTATACCAAATTTTATAAAAAATGGTCCAGCTGTTTGACCGTGAAGAGGTAACAAACATATAAACACACACATTCACAAACTTTCGCCTTTATAATATTAGTGTGATGAGATGGTCTGCTTTAGCCATGTAGCTCTAAACGTTGACAGAATTCAAACAGAATCCAATTCTTAGGTATATATTATTATCTACATAATAACATAATGTATAAACTATGTAACACTTAAGCAATCCGATAGCGTCTTGTGTAGGTTTCACATTTCAGAATCAGTAAGCCATTTGGCTGCTGAATATTAACGCCAGAGATACGACTGTCGTGTACAAAATGCGACAGTATTTTTTATTATTTTCACAGTAAAACTCATTCTTTGTATGCTGAAGTTGATTCTAAAAACGTGCCTATTATTTATTTTGTTTCCTAGTAAATAATGACCGACTCGCCGGCGCCACAGAATTGAGTTCTGCGAACGGAGGGGCATTTCCTTGCAGCTCCCCTAGGTCAGTTGTAGGCGGCCTTAGAAACGCCATTATTATTTATACCCACATACGTCATGCTCCTTCAATTGTGGCATCAATACGGAAGATGGTTTTGTTTTTTTATACGCAGCCAGTTTCGAATCCAAAACCGTTTGTATTTAGAGTTTATTAGATTAAAAAGAGTCTTGTACGTTTTTTATTTTATAGAATAAAAATATTTTAAATAATATTTGAAAGAATATAAAATAAAGTCGAGGCTTTACCTCGACTTAAATTTATTTTACTTTATCATACAGATTGGAACTAAAAATTAATAAATCAGTCATATAGAATCAAACTGAAGCAAACCCATGATACAGTGTTAACGTCTCCAAATTCAAATACTGTTTTCCATTTCCGATTCTTTACTTTAAACAGACTTGGAACTCATAACGGCTTGACAATACTAGAAAATATGGATGAAGCCCTATGAATGTCAGAAGTCATAACAAGGCGGCAAAGAACTGTTCCCATTTATATTGACAATGGAAAAAATAAATGTTTTCTGTATATCTGTTGGTTTCCCTAACCTAATAAAGGTACACGTTTACTTTTATCGTCATTTGAATGTCATGACTTTTACTTGCGTGAATTGTCGAAAATATTCCAACCAAATATAAAATTAAATAGCAACTTGAATTTTGATTTTTCGTTAAAAGTTGTTCTCAAATTCACAGCAGACTTAATGTCATGGTATTTTCTACAAGTGAGGGATTTTGGTAGGGCAGTTGTTATTATTTTTGGTAAAAGTTTTGGTTATCCAAATCAAATACCTATTGTATAGCTATTCTTTGCACTAGTTTTACAGAAAACCGTAAACCAAAACACATATCTATCGAAACCTGTAATTCTGTATTCATGTTCTCTAAACAATACAATACATTAATCATTTTAACCTCCAGATATAAAAATCCTGTCCGTATTTTTTATTCCTACGTACTTAGTACGGTCATACGAAATTCGATTCCAATTATTTACGAGATAAATATTTATAAAGATACGTTAGCTGTCATTAAATTTATAATGAACGTTGGTTTGTTTCCTCAGCGATATTGTAATTGTGGTGATTTTGGAGAAAAAGTGGGAGTCGTATTGAGAAGTGTATTGGAAGTTGATACTTTATACTTAACAATACGTCCACTTTTTATTTCATGAAGCTTTATAAATATAATAAACTAAATACAAATATATTTTTTAAACAAGCTACTGAACCATAGTACATAGATTCACTTTAATAAAATACCAGTATTATACCATAAAAAACCCTCTAAATTGAAACATTTAGGCGAGAGCGAGAGATGAGGTATAGACATAGACAGTATTGGTGCAAGACAACGAAGAGTGGCGTACAAGGTCAATAACTATTTATTTTGTGCCTGCCAGCCTGAAATGGCATCGTGCGGGACGGGCTCGCCTTACTTTACTCAGCCTGCGACAGGGAAAGGGTTATGACGACTGCCTAACGCCTCCAGTGGTCGACGTCAGTATGCAGAGGGGGTCTATTTGAGCGCACCGATGCACCCTTGTACGCTTCAGCGAACTTCGTTGGGAACGAATTATATTCTCCAACACCGTCTAGGTACAAGATAACACGAGCCATTTATTTATTTATTGACTTTAATTACACGGTGTACACCAATTACATAATTAAATAACACAGATAATTTAACAATGTTACAAACACAATATAACATATAAAACCATTTATACCTTCTTCTCACAATACTTCAGACATACTGACAATATCTTCGTCCATTCATGATCTAGCCGATCGTGGGTCGGATTGTTATCCAAGAGCCATGTGTCAGAATTACTTAATTAATAAACTTTAAGTTGCCTGTGATTAAGAAGAAGTACTGAACCATTTAATTTCTATACACCAGCTGTAGAAGTTAGTCAGTTTCACGAACATAGTAATGCAAATACTAAAGCAAAATACATTCAAGCAAATCAGATTAAATGCTTATTCTCTTTTAGGGATAATGATAATGAAACATGAAATTCGGTAATATTCGGCATTAAATGAATTTTCTTTTCCTAATTTCAGGCGGTGTATTTATATCCCTATTAAGATTCTAAATTAAAATCGAGCAAACAATACATCAATTGTGTCACTTACCGCCGCACTCAGAGACGTTAATGATTACTTAAACTGACACTAAGGAAAGATTTCACGATTTTCAAAACCTTTACTTAGTAATAGTTTAATTATCATTAAATGTCTCTGAGTACGGGGGTAAGACTTGAAACGAAATATCTCTGAAAGCGAGTCACTTGAGGGCACGCAACATTAAACAATGTACTTGATTAACAATACTATCATCACTAGTGGAGCTTTGATTCAAGCAGAACCCACAGCGCAGAATGCGTGTCACATATCGCCTGAAATTGTACGCTTCACCCTCGTGAAACAACATTACACAAACATCAAAGAATTGTTTTGAATAACCAACGCTGTATAATTTTTAACACTTCAAAGCTGATTGAATTGTAAGTAAAGCAATAACTCTTTTTGCAAGTGAAGAAATAAGATTTTCACGCGTGTATTTATATTTCCAATTTTAATGATTCTAAGCCTCCCGTGAAGGGACTTACACAGATTTGTTATTTCAAACGGAACGTGTACTCATATTTATGTGAATGACCTCAAAAAAGGTCTTTGTGACACATACTGGTAACTTAAGGTCAGTACCTATTATTACATTTATAATACGACATTGCCAGCAGTGATAGTCGAGTGGCGATATGACCGATGGACTGCCAAGTCAAAGGTCGCTAGTTCAAACGCTGACGCGCACCAATGTATTTTCGAATTCATGTGCATACTATAAATTAGTTATCAGTTGCTAAAACCGGTGAAAGAAAATATGATGAGCAAACCGGCATATCTGAGAGATTTTTTAACGGTATTTGAAGCCATATCAGAGCCCTACAGGCGGTTTAAACTCGGTTATTCACCAACCATACTATAAGAAGAAGAAGACCTAATATTACTACCAATTATGAATACTTATGTGAGTATAAATTACTAGAACTCTCTTAAGTATAGTTCTAGGTGTAAGTATGTATAAGAATTTGCAAGGATCTTTTAATATTTTCAAAGATATAATAAGTATTATATTTAAATATCAGCGATAGTACATTTACCTCTATAATTTAAACCTCGTAGCGTTAAGCTCGATTTCCTGTCTAAAGCTATATCTAAAGCTTAGCTGTTTATTAGATAGTAATATGATATTGATCGCTACCAGTACCGTTTATCATGAACTCGGTAACAATGACACATCGGTAGTAGCTAATAATCCGGCAGGTCAGCAAAGTACATAATGTGGGGTGCATAGATTTCCTATTACCAGAAAATAGAGCCGTTTAACTTTCATCCAAATCAATATTGACAGTCGTTCCGATGTCAATGCAAAATAGTTTTAACACCAATTTGAACTCTGAAACCAAATTCATTTTATTCACCTATAATGCCCATCTTTTTAAATATAATTCATACCTATAATAGAGACATATTTATTTCCGAGAAAATTTAAGTTACTATACTAATTAAAATGTATTAGTCAGTAGGTATAGTAAATTACATTTATTACTTTAGTATTCATTTTATATAAATAACTATCTTGTGTTCACTAGAATATGGCACATCTTGCTGACTATTCAAAAACAAGAAACTACAAATACAATAGAGTAGTATTCCAATCTAAGATTATAGAGAAATTGTATGTTTGCTTATTAGGTTCGCATTCTCCGAGAAAGTAGTAAGCAAGGCGCAGTGTTTGTTTACATACATTTTCATATTTATATATTTTTTACATAAATAATAATATAATAATAACAGCCTTTAACTGTCCCACTGCAGGGCAAAGGCCTCTTCCCCACCACGCTAGCTCACTGCGGGTTGGCGATTTCAGATAATTAAATACAGGTTTCCTTACGATGTTTTCCGTCACCGTTAGTCAGTGGTGTCTTAGAATATCTAAGAAAGTATTTATGACATTGAAAAAGTCACATTGATACTTGCCTAGATTTGAACCTGCAACCTCGTGCATAGAAATCCGGTATGTCAACCACTAGGCCACCACGACTTGTGTACATAAGTTTGTTTCTCTCTGCAGCTAAGTCTAGTCAAGTTACGAGTCTGAAAAGACCTTACAAAGGATCTAGCGTGTAAAAAGACCCATTTGTTGCTGGCTGTTTCATACACACATGCAGATCTTAACTCGTACACACTTATCCTCGCGACAGTCAAACTCAAACCTAACCCAAAAAAATTGAACATCACGTTGCATTGGTTTCTAGTTTCTAATTACGATTTATCCTCATAGAAACGAGAAACCTATATATAAAACTTGTATAAAAGAATTCCAATTAAATGAACCGACAAGTTGAATAGAAATCGAACGATTTCAATTTAATATAACTTGAAGCGAAATATCAAGTGTTTTCGTAACTCGTAGTTGAAGATAGAGAAGTGGCTCACGTTGTGAATATGTGACATATTGCTTGAATCTGCTGCGCTCTCGAATCTGTCAAGCGTTATTAAACTATGTCATATGATTTATGTACTCTTACACCAGCACTATTTAATATCAAAACAGAATAGTTTGACAGAGTAGTTGATTTTCTGAGAATTTTATAATAATATTTCCGCTTGTAATTTACTGATGTTATATACATTTAGGAGAAGAAATATTTTCTTGATATTATTATTCTTAGAAGCTTGTCAAGGACTTTTACCTATCACTCTTTTAAGAGCTTGCTGACTTTTATTTTGTCCCATCTATGACGTTTATATGTATTTATTTATATATATTCATTTATGTAAGTATATTTGTGATTAGTTTACAATATGTATACCGCGACTGCCCGTAAACCGTAATTTCCTATTGTTTATTCTATACATCCAAAAGTTTGTCTGTAAAAAATCGCCTTGTGCGATAACACCGCCTTTTGTTCATAATCTTTTACGTCTTTATTATAAAAAATACTTTGTGAATTGGTGTAAGTACAATAAAGTGTATATAAATAAATAAATATGCATTCTAAACTTGAATATATTATATAGCAGCAATTGCGAGTCGTATTCGGCTTCTTAATGAGGATGAATAACTACTAAGATAGGTGGCTCAGACCCTATGATATTTTTGTAGCAGTTTCCAATTAGGTACTCAATACAAATTATTTTTACTTCAGATATAAACTTCGTTTCAACTCGATATTTACTTATTGCGAAAGCACCACGAAAAAGTAGGTTTATTATTTTGTTGCCTATAGCCCATTTCTTACTGGGCTATTATTATAGGCAACAAACAACAAATAGTGTAGAGCTCTTCGTAGTATCTGTACTAGCTCTACGCAACTTAAATCTAAAAAGCCAAGACGGATTTTGTTAACCGCAATCCGCTAGTGCATAGTTTAATGTACCTATAATTACTACTACTCTTTTTAAAAATACGTCGTCCCCACTCTAGGAATTTCTCCTGTATCGTGGGCGCGTTTCGCAAACATGAAATATCACATACACAAACACCCAGACTCGGGACAAACATGTGCGGATCGCACAAATTATTGTCCCGTGCGGGGATCAAACCCGCAACCCCTAGCGCAGCAGTCCAATCACTTAGCCACTGCGCCAATCAGGTCGTCATCATACTTAAAATGTGCTCTTAGAAGGCAAGCCTTGTACTATATAGTCTTATATGAAATATCTTCACGAATACTATTTCCATTATCAAGATACTGGTTATAATCGTAGTCTAATCCTATTAGAACACGAATGAACCAAGCTGTGCCCCTGCTTCGGCTTCTTGTCACTTCCTTCGACAGAAAATCGATGATTTTGTGTTAGTATATGAAGCCATAGTCATCCTCCAACTGTTTAAAGTAATAACCTATGCAACAGACTTCATAACTAGTACCTAAATAATTATAATTTTTGACAAATTACTATCAGTTGTTATTTAAAATCATTTTTGATATCGGAATTTCAATAAATCAAAGCAAAACAACAAGTTATAATTTTGTTCATGACATTTGCGTGACATACACAACAAGTCGAATTGATAACTTTTTTGTACTCTCATTAATCTATTTTATCTTTTATAGAAATAGCCATGAAACATACGTTATCAAATCATTAGTATGGTAAGATAAACCTATTTAAAACAAAACTTTGCGTTTCTTTAGTTACCTATTTACGGTCACTTAGGTTAACTTTATGGTAACTTAACGTGACATAAAGACGTGAAAAATATATTTAATCAACCTTACAATAAACCGTTATAAATTTCAGTACCCATTTATAACTAATAGATTTCGCCCTGTGGTCAAAATTTGAGCGTAATTGTAAATAACTTATGCCGTTTATAATATGATAAAGGAGTTCGTCATATTATAAATTTTAACTGTGATAAATCTCGTACCGTTCCATCCGCGCAATATGCTTAAAAAGGGGAAAAAACCTCTTCATGTATACCAATAGATACGCTATATTTATACCGACAGATAGCAATTACTAGACTTCAAATAATTAAAAACCTGATACTCTACTTTCTAGATTGGCAAACTTTATGTTGTATTTAGTTCGCCCAACTTTTTTGTTATCTCTGCTACCATCGCAAGGCAGGTTCGGCGTTCACGCGGGAAAGGCGTTATAAAACGCTTTGTATTTACGATACGTCTATTTTCGCTTTATTGCCGCTTATGTGCTGCCACTAATTTACCCACCCAGTTTTTAGGTATATAGCACGCAATCTATATAAAAATAACCTTCAGACTAAGTCGTGGAAAATAACTACGGCTAAATGAAATCGTTCACGGTTTTAATTACCCCTACGCTGCCGCTGCGTAAAGCATTTGTCTTAGTTTCAGAACATACCTAAATACCGCATTTAAACCTATATACATAAACACTACGAAACGCTTTTATTACTAACTGAAATTCATTTTATTTTTACCGTTTCTTTTTCCAGACAACAAAACATTTAACATCTAAATATCTGAGATTGTTAAGGTTTTATGTTCTCCGAGTAAACTTATAGCGATAATTTTATGAAACAAGATCACTTGGCAGTGAAATAGGCCAAATCTAGGGTCTTTTTTTCATAAATGGCGAAGCAATTCGCAGTTTATTTGGCATTTAAGCAAATTTAGAGGATCCCTTCTCTGCTGGCATTTTGTTTTATGTGGCTGCTCGTTACCGTCGGCGGCCGCGCGTGAAGTTACGGCCGCATTGGGCCGACTATATCTAATTCGCACTATGATGCAAACACGCCGCGGTTTCACGAATCAAGTTTTTATTGTGACCCATTATCGTGGTGACATATATAATTTCGTTTACGTGCACACTCCCTATATAACGCTAAACAATGGTTTTATCATTTAGATCTGTAAATCCAATGTATACCCAAGCATCAAGGTTTAAAGAAATTTTCGAATATTTATCTGAATTTGATTTAAATGACAGGTACATTAATTATTGTTTGCCTTCATCAGCAGATCGTTAATTAACTAAGCCAATTTAAATAGACAGACAATTGAACGTCTGCTATTATAGAGACGTTGATTGAAAATCGAACTTTTAAGATCCTTACGTTTGGATTGGAGCAGTTTCGGCGCCCAGTGCGTGTTTCGTCCAAATCGTGCCCGGAGGGAGCCGATGCAACTCGCATCTCACTACGGACAATATTTTTATATTTTCACTGCATTTCTGTACAGCCCCGCAAAAGGGTAGTGTTTGTCGGCCGTAAAACAAAAGTAGATACGTTCAAAACATACATGTTTTGTTGTTCTAGTTAGTTTACTCTTTTATTCTGCTAATGTTACCAATGTTTTTATATTGCTAGTGCTTTTCGGTTTGTATAAAAACTTTTGACAACAATGCAAGAATACCCTTATATTTTCTATGCCGCAATTATTATTATTACAATATTAGCATACAACTGACCCATCGCATTTTGGTCCCTTCTCATATCTTTTTATTCGAAGAGCGAAACTAAATAAAGAACATAACAAGCATGGTACCTAATCAATGCCCGCATCAGTGATCATATTGCTGGCTCACTGCGGGATGGCAATTACAGACCAAAGGACGAAATCTGGCAAGAAAACCTTGCCATATTTTGTAAGCGCTAGTCCGAGGCATCTTTGTTACATCATCACTTTCCTGGTTTTACACCCGTAACAGTACTGACTTAAAAATACTATGTAGGGTTTAAATTAATATACCCAATTTGAAATCCAATATATTATAATACCACCTTATTCTCGACGTTTTTCCAAAATCTGACAACAACTTTTCTAAAGAAACCTGGGTTTTGTGTGTTACTAGGATAATTACGTTCATTATTGCTCTTTATTTATACACATATATTCTTTATTATTTACCAACTTCCTTTTTATTATTTATTAAGCAATTTTAAAACTTTCAACCGAACAATTCAAAGATATTTTTCCTGTGAATCGCAGACTCAATACTTTTATTGCATTCCATAATAGTACATAGGTGGACTTACAATATTACAGATCATTATGGACCCTGTCGGGCAGCAAAAGTGGAGAGAGGAAGAGGGTTAACCTAGTTATTTACAACATAAGAATTATGAACTTATCTATGGAACTTATTCTAATAAGTAATATCTAAGATATTGTATTTATATAATTAAGTACGTTTTTAATAATCATAATATAATAAAAGATTTTTATTTAATATAAAATAGATATATCATATTTTTATGCTTGTATGTAAGACTGCTGTTGTGTTACTGCGAAATCGCCTTTCCCAACTAAAGTCTGTGTAACAAGTCATACAAATTTTATTATAAACAAGCTGCCCTACTGTAACGGTTGTTTTACTACGGAACCATATAAAGTAAAGGTAACAATACAAAGGACAGCTTTTTATTTCAATGGAATCTCGCATTTATCCACAACGAAAAACATCAAATCCTTCTATTATTTTGTAAAATAAAGTCTGTGTAAACCTATTTTCCTTTTCAATTTTCCTGGTTTCCACGTTACTCATACAGTCCGGTCCCTTGTCAATAAAAACTTTTCCCATGTCTTATCGAATCAATTACTTTAATGGGCAAGAAGCCATTTTATATCTGGAATTTAATCTTGGTTTCTGTTTTACTACCGATGTTGAATTCGATTGAGCATCAGACCACTTAAGCTTTTCTTAAGGCAGGTAAGGTTTTAGTTTGTACCGCTGTTGTAAGTTGGAATCAAGCAAAACTACTTATATAATATGTATCCCTGGATTACTTTTCCGTATGTAAAAAGTACATAGGGTGGATAAGCATTTCAGTAGAAATATTTATTACAGTAAAGGGCATGGGTACTTATGCACCCGGGGGTAAAATAATTCACTCAAAAATGTCTTACAATTTATTTCCCTTCCTCCACTTAACTAAATGTTAAAGAGGGAACCTTTGATAGTTATTATTTTTTACGTTTGCTACCTCAATTTGTCCGTTACTCCCCGCGGTCGGAGAAATATGCGTGTGTTTATTACTTAATGGATAAAAGTAATTTCATTAACTTTGTTAATTTGAATCAGTTTCTTTATGTTTTAAGTAGTTATTGTGATACAAAAGATAAGATGTCATTTATCAAGTTTCATATCGAACCTAATGGTGGATCTTTGTCAAAAATTACCGAAACGCGGGCTCCAGCGATTGCGTCGTTTTTTTACAAACCTCCCTTCTACTTGCTGATTGCAATAAGTCACCATTGATTACTACCAGTGCACATATTTCCACACTAATTTACTACCATATTAACTTCAGTAATTATACGATTTCGTTGACATAAATAGTGAAATATATACAGGTTTCCAGGTCATAAATACGTCGGAAAGTTTTGTCACTGTTCAAGGATATAAAGAAATTGCCTAACTTTTCTATCTAACCCTTTTTAATTATGTTCGTCTCTGACGCTTAATAGCATAACACCTGCAACTTTTAACCCTATCTTCATAAGACCATCAGTTCTTTTTACTTTTCTAAGAACTGGAAAGACTTCGTAGTCTACTAAAAAAAATCAAATATTAGTTAATGCCACAACATTCCATGTGCGAGCGTATGGAGCATCAAAACCACACTAGTTGCTGCTGAGTCAAATTACAAAGGGATTAATTAGAACGCTTCACTAGTTAGTAAACATGATCGAGCAGCTAAACGCGGAATGGAATGCAAGTACGGTCCATGCCGGAATTGTCTTTGAGCATTATGGAAATGAAACAATACATTAATAGCAAATTCTAGGAGTATCTCCCTTCATTTTAGCTCAATACTTTTTACAAATGTTTTGGAACTTTACTAAACTTTTTAGTTACGGAAAACATGTGGTTACTCAATCAACACACTCTTCAATTTACAGGTTTAGTAGATAGGTCGACGATTATAAAAATCGTTTATTCGGTATTTCAGTACGACAAAGCAGTGTATTGTATGTTGAGGTTTAACCTTCTAAAGTAACATAAAGACCAGAATCTTCTAAGCCGTCTAGCCAAGTCTAACCTTGAGTTAATATTTGTATCAAGTGGGAGTTTTTCTGATGGCTACTTTTACTGATAAATGTGAGATTTTTTCTTTGAACGAGCGCACGCCATTAACTCTTAAGAAGCAAAATAATCTTACTATCCTGCTATTACTAGAAAAGTGAAACAGCATGATGTACATGTTTACTACGTTCTTGAATCAAATCATTCTAAATTTTGAACCAAAGATTCATGTTTTATATTTTACTCGCCACGTTCTCAACCTCCCTTGCGTAAAACTAGATTAAATTTTGGAAAACACAATATAAAGCTTTGTATAAACTAATTCTATGCGCCAATCCAGAATTTTATGTAGCAAATACTTCAATATTCATACAATACTTCTCTAGCAAATTAAATCTATAATAATGATGGTGCCTCCTCATTTTTGTTGCCGTTGCTTAATTAAAAAACATTCATAAACCTTTATTAAATTAGTGGGAGTTTTGTTAATTTTGTTACAATGAGACTGACGATATCAAATTTTTAAAAACCATTTTTTTTTTTAAATATAAATGAATAAATACAGAGAATGTTTAATTATTTACAAAAAAAATATCTATAAAAAACCAATAAACAAAAAAAATATTTTCAACAACATTTAAATAATGCAGAAAAAGTTTTGCAAAGATTTGAAATAGAATATCTTGTCCGCTACTCCTACGCAAATCACCGAAGAGGGACAAATACGGGTATGTTTAACCCTGCCTCGCCGGCTTATGGCTCAGGAATCGTAAAATATTTCACAGGCAACGCACACTATACCCGGAGCGAAGGTATAAAGTACCTGGAAGTGACATGTCGAGACAGAAAATAGTTATATTATTCTTTTATAGGGTTTTTTTAAACTTGACCTATATCAGGAATTCCATTACCATAGTTGGTGCGTTCTGTAAATATTAAATCTGGGTTTCATGGTCTAACTCGGGCACTCGAGACCGTCAGATCACATAAGCGATTACAGACCGACAACATACATATTTTCGCAGTGGTAAATTTTGCCTCTTATTTGCAACTTTGTACTTTAACGATGCAAAACATAATAGTGCTATGTATACCTATTCTTTACTTCTTTACTAATAAATAAATTAAATTTAATATTACTTTCAAAAAACTAGAACGAAAAGTAATCCACTGTAATAAAAACCAAAAGTTTGGTTAAACAAAATGCAGTATAAATCCAAGCCAACGCGAATAAAAATAAACCCAAGTAGCAGCCGCTCGACTACTTTCCAAAGTCGTTTATCAAACTTATTTAACGTTTCTAGCTTGATTATATTTCACACAGCGATACGACGGGCAAACTTGTACAAAACGTGGGAAACGCCCAATTTAGCCGGTAACTGCATCAAAATGTTACCATATCCGCGGCACAACTGAAGATTGACTCGCGAATGGTATTCACGTCGTAAACTGCGTGTCTTATGTTCAGAGCGGAGCTAAGTCGGAATTTATACAACAATTGTAGTTTTTACTTCAGTATATACGGTGTATAATTTATTTGTTAGGTAAGAATTTTGCGCTTTAATAAAATAACATCAACTTCTACTTCTACGAGTATATTGGTCATTATTTGTGCCCTTCTAAATATTTCATTATAAATTAAGAAAATAGCCATAATGAACACGAGTTTGCCTGACAAATAAACATCAATAAAGGTCACAATAAACGTATTTTTAGAAAACTATACCTTCATACATAAAGATATGCTTCTTTTTCAGAGAAAGATTTTAGGGAGGATAGGCAAAAACCCGGATTTCCATTTGATTTGATTGATCCCTTACACCTGATACACTTACCAAACTCTTATAAAGACGCACTGTAAATGTTACGCACTGTTAAGGACAGCGGTAGTTATTGCGGACCCACATTTCACCAGACAGTATAATTCCTGTATTATAGAGCTCACCAATCTATTGTGATTTATCGGGCATAGTTACTAATTTATTCAATGTTATTTCATAACTAAGAGA
The DNA here is from genome assembly GCA_905340225.1 of Abrostola tripartita. Taxonomy (NCBI): domain Eukaryota; kingdom Metazoa; phylum Arthropoda; class Insecta; order Lepidoptera; family Noctuidae; genus Abrostola; species Abrostola tripartita. The sequence continues at coordinate 9,517,776 of HG996494.1, forward strand.
GTAGGTATATTAAGATATGATGCTGCAACCTACTGAATCCAATCCGACACTTTCACTAGTAAAGATATAATATTAATAAACTTCATCATTAGATTATACTTGTCATTGTTCTTTGCATATCAAAGAATAGAGATGTCAATAGACTTAATACGGGGTTTAGTTAATGCCGGTATGATCCTCGTTTATGAATAAGAGGGTAAAAGTAGAGTTAGGTAGAGTCATTATAATATAGTACGAAGTCTTCATAAAAGTAACTCTTATCTAGATCCATAGGCATAAAAATATTAAGGAGCGTACCTGCAAATACATCACGGAAAGGAATAAATAATACACGAAGTAATAAATACAAACAACGTACTGACATTGCACCATTTGAAAGAAAACTACGTTCCCACAAAAACTAATTGCTAAAGTAATGACAAAATCAACCAAATCGATATCTTCACTAAGCACTTATATTTAGCGTCGGATGGCACAGCATATTAAAGTGATACGGCACGGTCAAAGTCCCATAACTCAAATAAGAGGCCCGGACTTTTATCTGCGCAGTCCCGGGAAGAGTTAAGGCTCCGGTTCATTTTTACTCCTTTTCCGGGATCCGGTGAAAAATGCAGTCAGACGCAGGGCTCACAGGATAATATTATAAAGTACACTTTACCTGTGAAAGCAAACTGCAACCGGATTGAGTCAGATACTTTTTATTGCTATTTAAGCAGGAGTTTTCATGAAAGTTTATTCCATCTACTTGAAGTTATGTTGATTTCATGTCTTATTTAGCGCCTTCAAGTTGTTTGATTGTTTATTTTCCAGTAAATGGTGTCTTTGAGATGAGTTTGTCGTAACTAGTACTTTTTGCATTTTATTAAAAATACTTAGTAAGTAACTTAGTAGTATTTGTAACATGAAAAATTATATTGATGGGAGGAAAGCTATCTTTGGGTGCCTTCCCAATCGCTCCTATTTTATTTTTGTTCATACTAAGTAACGAACAATAGATCCTATATGTTTAAAATGTACGACTTAGTTTACATGGCTAATATCATTCTTCCGGAACACTCGAGGATCGCAAACCAGAAAATATGTATTCATGTATTATTCCACGCTTATATTGGAACAGTCGGTCTCCACACAGATTGGACGCTTGACCGCAATAGTGCACAGAAACATAACTAAACTTGTATTTTCTTTCTCACTATTATTTTGTTTTATTCGTTGCAGTGGTTCAAGCTTAAGTTAGTATGAGGTTATTTTATTTACCGGAATATAAAGTATTTTATGAATTAATCTGTGTTATAAACTATCTGTGAGCCAAATTTCATCAAAATCCGTTCATTCGTTTATCCTTTTTTGCGTGATTGACAAACGTCCAAACCTCAAAACTTTCACATTTATATCATTAGTAGAAAAATATTAGCAGGCTACCCTATTTTTACATATTCAATAAGTCGTAGATATATTTACAGAAAAAATCCAAAGACGTTTCTCTATATTTTCTTTAAGACCACAGAGTTCCTTACAAAATAACGACCGTCTAAAGCCGTGCTTCAACATTTGCTGGATCACAGCAAGCTTACTTCAAAGGAGCAGACAAAAGAGCCAAAGACAATCGTGCACAACGCAGAAGCAACTTGGAGTGCAAACAAAAACAACAAAATATATATATTTATATAAGTTTGTTCTTCACAAATAGATTGAAACAGTTTTTTTTAGCTTATTTCTAGCTTACCTTAAAAAGTATTAAACAGAAGTGTTTTATCCTTTTCCTCCTAATCCGGCAATACCCCTGGCTGTTTAGCTTTAGTTTGAACAATCGCAATGCGGCTGCTAAAATAGTCTCTCTAAGGTCCAATATATTAACACGCACCTTCATTATAATATAAATATTTAACATCTGGTTGGCCCTAGTTTTGGTGTTTCTAGACAACTGTCTTCAATTTTAAATATCTAGGTTAGGCTTACTAATTGTAGAAACATATCCACTTATCCTTTGTACCGTGTAAGGGTGAACACTGCTATTTTGTACTTATAACTAGCGTAGAGACAGAAAGGTATGCAATTAGCCCAAGTGCTAGACGAGTCCTCAAAATGTATTGACCTAATTCTTACAGGAAGTGACATTAGGAGCTTGCATCTTAAACTATGAGTGGTCACGAACGGTACGTTCTTACAAGTATTGCGATCTTGAGATTTTGCAGTAAAATCTTGACAACTGGAAGATTTATTTCAGTTGTCATTTTAAAGCTGAAATATACAAGAACAATTCACACCACACTATAATGAAAGTTTCAGATACTAAACCTGCATACCAGCCTATCCTCTTCCGAATAACAAATGCCAGACGGCTACAACTAGCGTGTTAAGTATCGATCTCTTTACACCAGCAACTATTAACAAAACCTACATAACAATCACCAAGAATCCAACGCTAAGTATTTGATTGTACAGCCAAATCATATTGTTGAGCTAAATGCGTCGTTGACATGAACCGTTATCCAATTTGAAAGTCTAACAATCTCTACCATAACAATTGTTTGACATAAATCATTTTAGCGGTATAATTAGCCCGCCATGATACCACCACAAACGTCGATGGAGGGTCAACCACTGAAAAACAATAAGAAATAGAAAAAAAAACATTAGTCACGCGACCTTACCCGCTTCACTGTTTTGATTGCGGACTCCGAATATAACCCGGCTGCCGCCGACCGGCACTCTACGCTTATTTTCAAATAATAATTACGTATTACCTCTAGACCATTTGATACGAGTTTCGAACTAAAATTGCTATGTACGGAACGTATTAGGGAAATCAAACGAAACATAATATTGAATTCATTAATGAGTTCATACACCCGATGTAGTTCTATTTTTGTTAATTGTAAAAGAATTTTATATACAGTTAAATAGCACCGACTTGAAATAAAAGTCTTACCTAATCAGAAAGAGCTTGTTCGTAATAAAACATTATCCAAACATAAATCTAAGGGTTGATTATTGTATAAAGTAAATATTACGCTTATTTATGTTCAAAACTCTGGACTTGTTCCAGATTTCAACTCAAGATTAAAGCTGTCGGTGCACAAGAACTTTCATACTAAATTATTCTATCCTTGAATTTCAGCTTGTAATGTGTTTCAATTCGTAAGTTATAAAGGGGATTTAGTTTTGTATTGTTTCTTCCTGCTATAGGAATGCACTATTCCCTTATCACGTAGGTATTTGGCTGCTGAAGGAACATTTTTCGGTTTCAATCTGATCGGATCTACTCCGATCTGCTGAAATGTGATTTTGCTTAGCGAAATAGAACGGAAAAAATCCTAACAACTCTTATTAAGGAGATGCAACGTATAAGCCTTTGATGATCGTTGACAACTTTAAAGTAACTAGTTCTCATGTTCTTAAAATAATTATTTTAAATCACTTATAAATTACACAAATAATATTAACAATAAAGAACGAAGACGTAAAAATCAAAATACTACTACTCGTTTAGTCTTCTGCTTAAAACTTAAAATTAAATAAGCAATAAACCAATGCAATGTTGCAATAATATAAAGGAAATTTCTCACAGCCTTTCTATTATACTTCTAAATAATACACATGAAATAATTAATGTTAATAAGTAATACACAACCTGTTACGAAGTAGTGCCAATAGACCACTAAGCTTAGGTATCCAAGTAGAAGTATTAGGTCCAGCAAAGTTATATTGACGAACGGATAAGCGTAATGGCGCAGCTTGTTTCTAAGGGTTGCGGGTTTGCTCCTTGTATGTAATATAATTTGTTACTAGCTGCGTCCCGCGATGTTACCCGCTACACTTTTTCAGGGCAAAAAGTAACATATGTGTTAATCTAGGGTGTCAGCTACCACCATACCAAATTTTATCAAAATTTGTCAAGTCGTTTGAGCGTGAAGAAGTAACAAACATACACACACACACTTACAAACTTTCGCTTTTATAATATCTGTGTGATTATTTATTATGCAAACTAAGTAGGTAGGTATATAAGATTCATATCCGTATGCAGAAACGAAACTACTTTAAATTATTTAAATAAATATTATAGGAACAATAAAATTTGCTTAAAACATGTTTATAATGAAAAACGGTCATAAACAATAATACTAGGAAGTAAATACAATGCATTTATCTCTGCCTTCGGAGAATTCATGATGTTGGTGGTTTTAAAACCATTTTTACTAGCACCAATAATATCATATAACAATAGACTACCTGCCTAGTTGGTCATGTAATCGATAAGTGCGTCTACTGAACCTGAGATCCTGGGTTCGATTCCCGGGCTGGGAAAAGTTTTATTAGGCTCTTTCCTTTTCTTATGTAGTTGCTCATGCATGTCGCTAACAGCACGGTGTCTGGATTTGTGGTCGGTTAATAGCAATAAGCTCGCCCCCTATCTCATTGGGATTTATACAGGACTGGCGAAATGAGGGTGTACTTTACACCTCTTTTCTTTACCTTTTACCAATCAAGGAATAGGCTCGAAGGTATTTTATGCTACAATCCTTTTTTTAGCCTGTTCTATGTCTCACTGCTGAGCAAAAGCCTTCCCTTTATTTGTCCACAGTTCTCTACTCGATGTCATTTCCGGCTATGTCTTTTAACAATCATTATTATCTGTAATTTGATTACACACTCCACTTCTGAATCTCGTTTTAATGCTCCAGTCGTGATTGTTCAAGTTGAAGCCGCTGAACAATAGTAAAAGCTTACACTAAGGCTAACGAGGTTTTAATGTGTAGGCGGGCGCTGGATCCAAAGCTTATCATTATCTCGACCAGTATAACTCATATGATACCGAGATGGAATGACTGGACGCCACTGTTGACGCACTCAGCAAAAAATGGTGCTGAAATACGTGATAACTCTTTGTTGGATTTGTAAGTGCAACGGCTTATCTTGCACTTTTGGTCACTATTAATAATTGTTAACAAGTTTATCTTATACTGAAAAATACCGTTATTGTATTAGGTTGTCAAAATCACTTTAAATTATTTGGGTGTTTTTAACCTAAATAGAGAGCCTTCACTAGTAGAAGTACCTAAGTAAAACTACGCGACGAGCATCCGCATCATCCTTGATGACTGGCCAAGCTCTGCACCACTGCATTACCTTTTTCTGAGAAACAAGCTGCCTATCGGAATAACCTGCATATAAACATATTTATTTTTCGCGAAGCATTTACGTTTTAATACGCTTATAACCCTCCACACACCTTTTAGATTTAAATGATAAACGTAGGTACCTACCAAGAATTTAAGGCTATAATACTTTTCAATTCTATAAACATATTATTTTCATTTGATATCAGTATTCTTATGAAAAAGAAAACTTCATAGGACACCAGATGTTGTTAAGCAAAAGTTTCTAAAGATATTGTACAATAGGCGACTTAGCAGTTAAAGCGATCATTGTGTAAAAATAAGTAAATATTATGTATTTAAGTACAATAAATATTAAAAGATTAGATTGTCTTGTAGGGCTGGCGCGGTTGCCATGGGTGAAGGTGAGATTTATAATGTACTCATGACTGAATTTTAATATGCGGCCAATCTTAGAGACTAGCCAATCAGAAGGGTGGGCGAAAACACAGGTGCATTCTCTATTCCCTCTCACTAATTGTCGGATAAAACGACAAACAGTCACAGTCGGAGATAGATTAGGCACAGACACGGAGACGTCTAAATGTGTTTGACCAGCCACCAAGTACAAACTACAGCATTGAACCCATAACGTAGGGAATCTCTAAAAGTAGCTACCATGGTACACTGACTAAATACCTATTTGGTTTGTATTACTTAAATGATTTTTGCTCGTTATCAAGGCGTCTGCGCAAAAATCATCTTGTAACTCAATTAGATAAATAAAAAAATATCTAAAACCCCCAACATATACCACTACATATGTAAAGTTCCCAACAAAAAGTTGTCAATACGTGTAGGCAAATATAGCCATGTAAAGGCAATATCGAATATGATCATTTTACTGCGTATAAATAAAGCGAAAGTGAGGTTTTATTGGGCAATACGAAATTGTTACTGCAATAACTTAACGCTCACAATCTCTATGATATTGGAGTGGATGAGTTATGCCGAAAACATTCGCCATCGCACTTAACGGGAAACCTTTGCGTTCGTGGTGAATACTAAGTAATGTGTTTTATACGGAATGATATCATAATTTACCATTAAAACTACGTTATTACCTACAATCGATTTCGAACGTATCGATGCGGTTTCTCGGAAACTAATGAGAATGCAACGTGCGCTGGACTGTACATTGTACAAAGATAAAATGGTTGCCAATTTACAAACTAAATGAACAGTTATAAATTGAAGATCAAATAAAAGTGCAATTTTTAAGTGCCTTTTTGGTGGTTGGTCTTGGTACTATAGCTACAATTACTAAGTAATTTACAAAATCAAGGGAGTTAAATCTATTTGCAATGTAAGTAAGTTAAACAAACCTGAAGACATTAGTGTTAATTTTATTGGTTAGTATTAATTGCTTTTAAGAAACCAATAACAGACGCACTTCGCCACATTGCTCTCATGATGAGAGGCTAAATGAGGTTGCACAGACTCCTGATAGAATAAGAATTACTCAACGCCACCAACCGTCATCGTTCCGAATACCGACTGTGTTTTTTAAACGAACTTTTGAAGTATGATGCTCTACGGGTTGTTTATTCAAGTCGTAGTAGTTTTGAAGTTTTAACCATCATATTATATATCTCCATTAAAACTACTTCCATAAAAATCCTGCATAAACCTGTTGACCTACTTCGGGCTGTTAATACGAAAATTTTGGAGTTATGTAGTTTAGTTTTCTTAAAATATGTGCAATTTATCATTGTACATTCGGGCCACAGTTCTATACAGTTTCCTCCATGTCGCATATTTTATGTGAAAGAACAAAAGTTATATGTGGAAAAGGCAAAAATAAGAATGATGACCCTAGTAGAATCAGTTAATAAACTTTAATAAAAAAAAATAACTTCTAAGTGAAACTCTTTAAGGGAGATTTTTACCTACTATAGATTTTTGTTGTGAAGTACGATTGGATAATTGCCTGAAAAACTGTATACTAGTACCATACCAAAAACATCACAAAAACCAAGGTAATTAATAATTACTCTGAAATATAATCAAAACTTACTTAGTGAATATGTTAAAACAATCGAACATTACAAATTCAATATCTATATTTGTTTGTGTACCCTTATAAACGCAAAAATACATTTCACATACACAACAAAATAAACAAGGTAAATACAAAAAAATAAACGGTAAAAACAAAACCTCGTAGATCCCACAAATCCGCGAGGTGAATCTCGAAAAAGTCTGTTACGGAAAATTTGTTTAACTCGAGTTGAAAAGGGGCAGATGCCTTCGCAAAGTAAAAGATTTGAGCAACAGCTTTGGAGGAAAATAACGTGAAAATTCTTATTTGGTGGCACTTATCTTTCAATTAACATTTGACAGTCACTCTGTGGTCTTGGACTAATATTTGTTTTGTTACGTTTCCTTATGTTACGTATATTGAGCGTAAAAATGAAAACTCGTTGGTGCTTTTGCGTGTTTTTGTCGTAGTTGCACATTTTTTTGCCGTAGTTAGTGACGATTTTTGCCTTACATTGCCATACATTACAAGAAAATAGGTTGCAGTCGATTCTGCCGATTTTGTCTATTGATTAGATTGAATTGTTTATTAGACTTTCATGAAAGCCGTGTCTAATGATGATCACGACCTTTATATGTTTGGCTAAAGATCCTTACGGTCCTTTAGACCCTTTTCGAACCGACACAATCCCATAATTGTCCAATCACCTGCCCTAGTTAGAGTCAAGTGTTAATAGTCCTACAAACTTTCTGGGAATTGTGGATAACTCCGTGGAACTATTGCTCGCACTAATCAATTCAGAAGTTTTCAGTGGAAACTTTTGAATGGCTGGTTCGAGGTTAGCAACAACGTTTTATACAACTATCAAAACTTGATTTTATGTTATTTGCTAAAGTTTATATACGTGAGCGGATCGGAGCTGAATACTAATGCTTACGCCGTCCACACTGTAGCTATTTTAGATAAACATAGGTATACTATACAATACGATTACACTACGACCGGCGATCGAGCAGGAAAGGTTCTCAATAAAACAGTTTCTAATTATGTAAATATTTTATACCAGTTTATTACACTTTTAATTGGATTTCGGAACTGCTACAATGGTTATTGTTCACACACCTTTCTTGTGAATTTGTAATTATTAAAAATAAATAAGTGTAAATGGCGCACTTTTTCAGAAGCCATGCCATGATAAATTTAAATTTTCAAATTCAAATTGTTTTTATTTCATGTAAACCAATTACAGGCGCTTATGAAACGTTAAGATGCTAGTTGCACGGTTCCAAAAATGTCATTCCTATGGAGAAGAACCGGCAAGAAACTCCAAAGGTCACTCTTTTAAATAATATGAGGTACAATATAGTGAATTCACAAGGAGTTACATTATGTGACAACTAAGCAAACTAATGTGAGAAAAAATTAAAATAAAATACAATGAACAATTTGGGTAAAACCCACAGTGCTACTAATTAATGGCTACTGACTATCACAATTAATTGCATTGTTGTCACATTTACAACATGGATAAAGACCAGTGGCGTGCATCCCATATAGGCAATTAGGCAGTGCCTACCTCATATAAATTCAACAATTCAATACATTATAATTATTTACTGAATAAATAAAATAATTCGTCATACCAATTAATATAAAACAATAATTATACTTCAAAATATACTACACAAATAAAATACTTTTAGTATCCATCACAAAAATATACCTACGATCGTCCATTCCACAGGCCCCGCGTTCAGCCATTTTTCCTTTACGTGCACTGTGTCCATCAACAATACGTACGCTCCCCCCTGCCGTTACTTTACACCCGCTTAATGTTGCTAGGTTAGGAATGGCAGTTACTACTTCTGGGGTAAATGACGATGTTTTGGGTATTGTTATTTTATGATTTCTATAAGAGGTTATATATATATTTAATTTAAAAAAGATATATTTTAATGCAATAGTTTTAAATTCTACCAATAAACATGATATGACATTACGCCTGTATTTTTCTCGAATGGGTATTCTTATAAACTGTATTTCTAAAAGGCATTAGGTATATTGTATACCCTCATTTCGTAATTTATGTTATAGGTCCTGGGACCAATAGGACAGTGAGGTCAATACATTAAATAATATTAATAGCTTAATGCATACACGAAGTACAGTCGTGTAATAGGGGGCGAGCCTATTGGCATGGACTAGATACAATTCTAGACTCCGTATTGCTATCCAATGACACTGCTCAAACTGGTAATCAAACTCAACACCTAACGCACACAAAAACATAGTTCGTTCTCCTTTTAGAATTTTGTGCAAAAATGAGTTAATAAAAAATCGTGGGGTAAAATCTCAACCAAATACTTGCAACACTGACAAAATGGACGCTTGGTTTTATTTAAAGATCACTACAATTAAAATTATTCAATATTTAAATAAAAGGACATATTTATGTGAAATGTACAAATTAAATATAATCCTAGCATATTTTTGTATAATTCCGTCCGCAGTTTTACACATTTGCATTACGCAGCTCAGCATAAGTGAATTAAATGTGCAGCGTGTAAAACGTTCCAGCGATGCGCGCGATCTTTGTGAACTAAATGTCAAATCGTTCAAATACCCTACTTCGGCGTAATTGGTGTGGTGTCATTTTTGTGTGCGTTCACGGCTTCTGGTTTGTTCTGTATTCTGAGGTCCATTCATAGCATGACACAATAGTAGGCAGTCGCTCGAGCTGCCTACTAAATCCACGCACACTATAAAAGAATTCGCGTATTCGTATACAGACACACACTTCTTTAGAATAATACGACCGAAATAGAAATCCACTTTTTCCATACGTATTACACTGACATTTGACATTCGCAAATTAGACGACCAAAGTAGGCAAGCCTACTTTGATCAATATTGGCTGCTTTCATGCTGCAATCTAATGCATTACACTTCCGAGTCTCTTATTGGCTGTTATAGACTCATAGTTCTTAAGCAAATCAGAAAGAGAGCAAGCATTCTTTAGTCTTTCTTCTCCGTCGAATGTTGGGCAATGTTGCCAAATTCATAAAAATCTCCCTGTTTATATGTTACTTAGACAACATTAGACACTAATTTTTATTAAAAAATATATTTCTTCGTTAGATTTCGTACCATATTTTAGCCTATTCCTATTTTTTTTAAGTATAGTAAACTTTTATGTGTTTTAATATAGTTCTTATGACAAAACGATTTTATACAAATTAAAATACGGATTTAAACCGTTTTAGTACGGGTAAAAGGTTTTATAAGTCTGGTAACCCTGCACAGTCGGCTATATGTCATTTACGCGCGCGATTTTTATTTTAGTGCAAACAATGTAAACAATTTCTTTAATTACGAGTGATTTTATAGGAAGTGTTACATAAATAATGGCTTTTTCATGAATTTAGATAAATTACAGTGTTTTGTTTTAAAAATTTATGTTTGTTTGTGATAAATTACATGCAAACATCTTTAGTAAGTTTTAGTTTGTTGACAAAACAATTAGATGTTTGTGGAGGTAAATAAAAGTCCAAGTGCCGATAAATTAGCCTAAAAATGTCAAGAGGAGATTCGTGGAGTTAAAATTATGTGAGTAAATAATTGATTTAAACGTTTTTCGACGAATAGGTAGGTGCCTTAGTTTTGTTTACGTAAACAACGTCTTTACGAGCCTACGAATGTACTTATATCAAAATTATCAATTACGTGCCTATTTTCTTTTAAAACACTGTCTTTTATTCATTGTGTCGTAATCGAAATCTCAAAATCACTTTTCAAATACTGAATGTGTAAGTAGGTATAAACTAAGCCCATTGGGGTATTCACGATCGCGGTACAGTAATTACTTAGTTTAAAATCAAATCTAGTGTTTTACATAAATACAATAAAATGACTATCATGTATATTTCAAGATAGTGTAAGCACAATTGCGAGCTATATTAACCGTCCCATAGGCCAATTGCCTCTAGCCGGACACTCATACATTCTCTATTTACACGTTACCTTCATAGTGATAAAACAACTTATTTGTAAAGTTATTTAACTAACGCGGAGGTCAGAACATGCCGAACGTAGGTATAAAAAAACAACAATATATGTAGTTAGGTACCTATAAAATCGATATTTTGGTTATTGAAGAGGGTATACCTATATATCTTTTTATGGATTCGGGAAGATAATTATGTGCCAATTCCGCAGTGTATGGTAAATAATCGCGTTTTACGTTAAAAAAAAAACTCCCATTTGTGTAATGCCTACCTAGTCCGAAAACCAATGCACGCCACTGATAAAGACCTAGCATCGATACAAAATAATTGCCCGAAAACTGGACAGTGGTAGTGAACCTACAAAAGAAACAAAATTGCAGTCAAGAGCCATCAAAAGACTGAGGCTTTTAAATCGGGACTGGTCACATTTGCCAAGGAAGCCACATGTGCAGAAGAAATCAAGACCAAGCTCTTCTATCCTCAACATAATCTTTCGTTTTATAGTAAGTTTTCTTGATTAGAATTGATTTGGTGGTGAGGTCAGTGATCGTTTTCGGCAGTTTGTTATAAAAACGTACACAATTACCGAGAAATGATTTGGAGTTCGTGTTTGCTAACCTATACTTAGGAACTACTAGTTTATGTTTGTTTCTAGTGTTTAAACAATATATATATATACCTAGCCTATATACCTAGCTATGTTTATAATATAAAAAATTCATACACGTTTATACTTAAAAACCCTGTAGAATATATCGATCTCGTGAAAACAAAAGGCGAATAATAAAATCAATCGATCACTCCAGTATCATGAATACCCGTATAATATACAACCTCCTTCAAAAATGTCTGTATATGAATGATATTTGCATATCAACATGAATATTTGGCATAATATTCCTGCATCGCATCGGTGCTAGAGTTCGGCAAGTTTTTATTTGTGCACCGGTTACTGGCTGAAGCTTAAATTAAGATGCGCGTTAAGTTGGAGAGGATGAAACAAGTCTAGGAACCAGTTTTAAGTGCACATAAAGCGGGTTAGTCGCCGTCGCTCGACTAGCCAACGTAATACTATATCGTGTTCTTTTTAACGAGTCTCCAGCCAGACATATTTCATGGCGGAGGAATAAAAACTGAACTTGTGACTCTAGTCAGTGTTAAGGACGGCTGAAATAATTTTCGTCGCCGAACAAGTTGCCACACCATTCTTAAGATGACTTAATTCGTGTTACATTTCTGTTCCAGTCATTCATTTTATGTTGTGATAATGGATACGATTATTATTTAAATATGACAGTTTTAAGATTATAATTGGCTAGAAATGATAATGAAAATTTTAATTTTGCGTTTTTTTATGAGAAGTACCTTTCCTAACTAACTTCGTAACTTCAGACGTATATTATGATACTATCTACTAGCAACGGCAATATGTATAATTTAGGTATTCAATACAATACCTAGGCAATGTATAGAATGCCGAAAACGCTTAGGTCATGTATAAAATATTCATCATCATCATCAGCCGGAAGACGTCCCCTGTTGGACAAAGGCAACTTGCCATTTGCATCCACCGGTTTCCCGCAACTCTGACGATATATTTGGTCCATCTGGAGGGCGGCCTGCCAACGTATAAAATATTTATTTTGTATACAATACCGGATTATACAGATTGCTGGTAACATATCTACCTCATTATTAATTAAAACAAGTTATTCGCCGCAACTATTTAAATACCGAACAATCAACTCTCATAGAAAATAATAAGTTGAATCTCACACGAACCTCAAAATGTCGTCCTTTGGTTTTGTCTATTTACGGTAAACTTTAACAACCAAGGGTTTGCTAGTATCTGCGGTTTAGTTGTCCCTGGAAAAAGGTAAACTAGAACGCCACAAAACAAAATCCCGCTGTATTAAAAAACGGTTTTATGGCGAAATTTGTTGAGAAATACAGTAGCAACCCATGTCACAAACATACTTATAGATTCATAAATCAGTATCACGAAGTACCATATATTTATTCCCGCAAAGCAAAGAGATTTAAAACACAATCGATTCTAATCCCTGGTTTATGCGACAGAACATAAATGTTTTGGCAAAATAGAACTAAAAACTGGTTTTCCTACATTTTTCGATGGGATACGCGGGACGAGTGTGTAACCAAAGGATCTAAGCTTATAATCTTTGTACAAGTCGCTAAATGGACTTGACTTGGCTCAAGCCCAGACCAAAACCAACCATGTCCGAAAGCTAAAAGGTGAACAGCATTATGCAAATTATCATACTCTTTGTTCCGTTCCATATGCTATTTACATTTTATTTATTTGCTACAAAGTAACGTCGGGTTGCCTAAGGCGGGCTCGACGTTTTGTTTAAGCTTCGTTGAATAGAATTAGGTATACGTATACAAAGATACATTAATGTAACAATTATTTATTAGCAAATTCAGTGTGTGTAAAAAGCCGTAAATAACGTCAAAAGAGTCTCAACTACTTACAAGTATCTATAAATGGTATATATGAAGAAAAAATAATTTCGCTAGCGGTCTTTCAGCTGCTTCAATAAATAACTATCACCAATCTGTCTTATAGCCTTGGTGATTATGGGTTGTGCCTATTACGAATTTATTATATCACACACCCATGTGAATAATTTAATAGCGTAATCGTATGGCATGTTCTAAGGGGGAGGCCTTTGCCCAACAGTAGATGTCTTCCGGCTGATGATGATGATGAAGGCCTGTTAACAGATATTGGTATATTGAAATATACCATCTATTGTAAAACTGTATATTAAAGTAAAGGGTGCCGTGTGGTATCCGGCCTAGAATTGACCACCCCCTTTCCTCCCGTGGGTGTCGTAAGAGGCGACTAAGGGAAACTCCAGAAGATGGGCAGCAGCATCTTCTGTAACTTAACCACCAACGCTGCGATCCCCAAGCCGCTTGCCAAGCGTGGGGATTATGGCAACACCCCCCTTCTAAAAGGAGGAGGCCTTCGTTCAACAGTGGACGCCTTCCGGCTGATGATGATGATGATGATATTGTAAAGGGTTGTTTTATGTAAGAATTAGGGAGTAATGTCTAAAACTGCAGCATGGTAGTTTGTATATATAAAACATTCTTGCTGTAGAAACCAACATAATATGTGGAGCAGTAAGTAGTAACTATGTTAAGGTTGTAAATTGTCGAGATTTACGGGCGGCGCGCAAGGAGACTGCAGTCTGCCACTCGACCGATAGTCACCATTTTGTATTTATTTATTTTACCCTTGACACCTCATAGAAAGCAGTCAAAAATATAATGATATGTATCATCTAACTAAAAAAACAACTAAAAGGACATCCAAATATGATTAGATTTTTTTTTAATGGACCTCTTTAACTATTCCGGCACTGGAAATCATGCAAATAAAACGTACAAGTGAACTTTTAAAATAAAATTCAAATATCATTAAAAATATTATTTAAAACTATAAACAAAAGCAATTTCCATGGTACAAGTACAACACGTGAACTTTTAAAACACAGAACAATAAAACTGTCGTTTCTCTGCTATAAAAGTCATGTTTATTTCCAAAACGGTTCCGTGTTAACATTTAAAAAGATCTTCAATCTCAGCTTATTGTTATAGAAGCGATCTATCTTTTCTATCCATCATTAGTGCAAACAAGTTTGTTAACAAAACCGACTCGTAGCACGGCTTTTCTTAACTCCTCACCCATGGGTATAGAGTTCCTACACTCGATCTTAGTAAAGGCGATCAATTCATTTCATCTTACCCTCTGACGTTATAACACTCTGTGTTTGAGTACATTACTCCCTCTATAACATTTAACTAAGCTAACATTATAGGCTAACGATAGTTCGTAGTTAGTTATAGCATTTAGGATAGGTCTAAATCTATAATAATTAATAGCCATATATTTGATCCTAAAATTATCATCATATTACAAGCTCTATATTTGTATGTATGTAAAAGCAAATTGTACCTGATCAAATGTCGGAATCGTAATTTAATAAATACATTAATTATTGTAAAACAGCGTATTTGTATCCTATATTCCGACTACTATGACGTCACAAACACAGAACATAATATCTCCAAGTAACTTGTGTCCACTTCAAACAGTAGACGCTGCCGCGCCGGTTCCCTATCAACATATGAATTAGTCGCCGGTTGTTAACACGTCTTTTGTCTCCTCATTTCGAAATCTCATTAAATTAATGCAATGGCAGTTTCAATTACAAGAGATCAACTTACTGTCTTCCCACTTTACCAAAATGGTGATTGCTGGAATATTTTAAAAAGACAATTTACCTAATGATCAAGTAGATTACCTTAGATGAAATCCAAAAATAAAGTTAACATTATATTTTTCCAATACGAAATTGTTTTTATGATTGATCATCGGTTAGTGAAATGTAAATAGGATTGTGTAATAATTAATTTAATGTATAAACAAACAGATCGAATTGTACCTTAGTATATTCATAACAATAGTCCTTGACTTGCAACTGGCCGTTAAAAGCTGCTGCTAAGTCTAGGTAAATGATACGCGTAAAATGTACATACCACATACCAATTTAAACTTATAGAGTTGTATTCAACAAGATTTTCGTTATTATTGGCACAAATCAGCAAATATAACCAATTGTATTTTAAATAAAGATATCAATACCATGCTTTTAAATGAAGGTTGGATCGAAATGAATGCAAGTAATAACAAGCAATAAGAAGACGATCGCTGATCGCAAACGGCATGTAACAATTTTGTCGTAGGTGCGCGATGCAGATGTTGCCAGCTCTTACTCCACTTCACAAACAAGCGAAGATCCGCCGTAGCGTGACATGCTCGAAAACCTACAATTGCATAACAAAAGCAAACAATAGTGCAGAAACGAGAGTTGCCTTTGTGTGGGATTCGTCTTGCCAGGTGAAGAAAGATAAACAATGGTCTGTTGAATCTAACACTCAGGCTCAAGCCCCTAAAGTCTACTGAACGAGACAATGACTGTGAGAATATGGGCTCGGGAGAAACGTTCTCGTCTTGTTACCGCGAACACTGTTGTTAGTTTTATGAAGGAACTGAAATAACCCTTTGTACAGACTTTTTATGTGGCGCGCCGTAGCGTCGTCTTTTAGAGCTCTCAACACGTCGGAAATACATTAATCATTAGTATTTAATGCACAGTTTCTAAGATTACACAAACTTCTATGCTTCTACAAGTGTACTGTGCTATACAACAATAGAGATATTCGACCGAATTGATTGCTCATTCATAATTTGAGTGTACATAAGTACACAAGTGCAGTCAAATCATATTCCCCGATGGATATCGGCTCGGCACCTATTACATAATCTAAACAAAGCGAAGGCTTGACCAAACGATAGTTAGGCACATGATTGAAAGGGGACGTATCTAGCCGCTCGGTGCGTAAACACTAGAGTTGTGGACAATAGACCAAAGCGACTGTTTGTGCTATCGAACGGATACACTTTTGCAATTAGCGTAACAATCGTACGCCAGCAACAATATAGGAAGTTCGTTGCGTTTTTTAGGACACAACCATAATGTCGTCCATACACTGTCAGTAATATTCATCCTAAAATGAATTATAGATATATGTTTTTTTTTGCAAACTCCCAGATTTCCGCCAAGTTCTCGAAGTTAATTACGCATTTCATAGACATGCCAAGGGATACTTTTGCATGTCCATAAAATGCAAAAAGTACTAGTTTAGTCTGTTTAAAAAAGCCAAAGTTATAATTAAAAATAGAAAAATATAGAACTATTTTTATTCTATGAAGATAGAAGATATATTTATTCTATTATATTAATCTATGAAGAATGCGGTGCAGTCCATAAGATACACACTATTGTCAAAGACATATCCCACAATTGTCCTAATAGAGAGCTAGCTAGTAGCCACTACGGCTACATTTAGCTCGTGAATGACCAACAATTGACCATAGACCACAATAATTTATCGGCAATGACAGGTGATTAACCTATGCACTGCAGACGCTGCCACTTACGTGACGTGACACATGATCGACAGTGACGTCACTTGCCACTCGTCTTAATGTTCATCAGGCGTGGTGTAGCTTAACCTGACGTCTGATATTATGGTGGGAGGTATTGAAATGTTTGTTACTGTGATAATGACTTGTAAATATATTTTTTAATACCTATTCATGTTGACAAAACAAGTAGGTATTTGTTGAACGTAACAATAACTTTTTTTTTTAGAATTTTGTTATTTAGAAAAGACGTCATAATTCAGTCAGGTCACGAAAATCTGGATTTGGATTTAGTTATTTAATTTATTTTTATACACAATATATTGGTTTATACATATGAGAAAAGAGTCTTATATATACTTACTTACAAAGCACATTTTATCCTACATAGGTACACCGTCGCTTAAAATAGAAATCAAATATGTATGTCGCTCACTCACGTGTATGGTAATGAAAATACATATCTGTTAGTATCATAACATAATTTTAAAGGATATGTTAATTATAATTATGTATGTATACGTCTATCAGTTTGACGTTTAAGAACTCAAAATTGACATTCGTGTTCGCGCCACGTTTCCGTCCGTGATGTCACTTCCGCACGCTCACGGCATCTTGACAACAATTCTTCATATTTACACTCCCCCTTAAATACATGTCGATATGTTTGAATGTAACGTATTTTAGAAAATATGATTTTGTGTATACTTGTATGTATGACCAGCATCACATAACATACATCACTGACGAGATGAGAGGGAATAAGGCGGAATAAGTATAAGGTCATAGTAATTGGAAATCCGTCTTGGAAAACAGACGTAGTTGAATGTACGAAGATTGTAGGAAATATAATTCAAAGATAGTAAGTAGCCCATTTTAATTTTAAAGCACCGAATTTTAAAATCGACATATGAGGAAACAAAACTTCAACAAGCATGAAACCTTATAACAGGTGCGAACAAACAAAGATTTATTTATAAAGGTGTAAATAGTCATCACGAAGCGTGGCTTTGTTAAACTTTGATGTTTTCATTGTGAAAAGAATTTATTTCAAACAAGCTTCTGTATTGTGCGAAAGTATGGAATACATCTGTTTGGTTTTGTATTTGTATAAATAGAAAAAATCTTTCGTTTCAGACAACCCTATACATGTGCTCGCAAGAGAAATTTCCGCGAGGTAGCACAGACTTAACAAGGCTTTATATTGACGCCTCTTCAGATGTAAACTAAACCGATACGATTAATAACGAAAATACTTGTATTGCTTTTGAATACTTTAAAGTCCGTTTACCATTGTTAGCTTGAAGACTATCTTTATTTTTACACGACTGCCCAAAAAAAGGAGTGTAATGTTTTCAGGGTTCATGTTTGTATGTATGTATGTGAGTTTCTTTATTCCACCATAACCGATTTTGATGTATGGAGTGTCGATTGAATCCTTACAAATCCGTAAACAAATGAAACAAATATAAAACAACGAACTAAATAGTAAAAAACAAGTTCCATTGCAGTCGGGGGAACGTTTTGTGGATCACTATTTTATCTAAGAGGTACCCCAAATGCGATGGAGCTTGTTTTTTTTTACTTTTTAGATCGTTTTTTGTCATAGCATCCATTATATAGCCAAAAATTTACGATTTCTATGAAGTTTCTCCGGTTATAAACATATATCAACTGGTAGGTATCTGTCTCAGTAGGAACTTGCCTAAATATTAACTTTAGCGCCAACGCAAGTACACTGAACAAAAAAACAAAACAAACAGTGCAATAAAAAGCATAACATAAAAAATAATTCACTAACGAAACGTATTTAGTGATTCTTATCATAATATAAGTCAAATATGGCCTATGAAAGGACATTCTACTTCAATTACACGACATTAAAACAGCAAAATTCATATCGGCAGGTTGGAATTAAGTCGAATAAACATACTATTACGACGAACCTGCTTAATTATTCTAAACATAAATCTTAAGATATTTACTTACTATGCCCTTCTAATGGTAGGTTGACTGGGCCCAGCCGTCACGCTAGGGGCTATAAGAGTGGTATAATTCCATACAGGATTGCAAAGGAAATGAATAAAACCCACTTATACAGCCGAGTTATTCAATAGTAAACTGCTGCGTTCGCTGCCGTGCATACCAGAGAATTAATTACAATGCACCATATGATAGCGTTTTATTATGACATAATATATACATACATACATTGGATTAAGTTGGTATTATAAATAATTAGAACACGAAGGAATTGTTTATTTTGACGAATAACAGCTACGCCAACGCGTATTATGAAGAAAGTAAACAAGGAGGATGAGCTTTATTATATGTTCCTAGAGTCTAAATACGCCTACTCGACTTGACCTAACAGTGACGACAAGAAATACGACACTTTTCGTTAGACACAACAATACATACCACAACATTTTTGTTTAAGTAATTATAACAATTATATTATATAAGCGTAACGAAAAAATGTGTAGACATAAACAACGTACTTATCACATATACATATTATTCATAACAATAACAAGGATAGGATTTCTATCCAGACAGACTCCTACACTGTTCACTCATAAATTTATTGTACTCGTCAGGACGTCAAAAGAAGCCTTGACCCCTGAGTTTGTTTCGGCATTTCTTCTCAGACGTAGTCAATTAGGAAACGCAGATGCCATTCAGTTTTAAAAAAGAATGCCGTATAAAAGTGTTTCCTTTAAACGTATTCAATATCTTTATTGAAATAGTATTTAAACAAATTGCCTCTAGCTATAGAATTCTTGGAATTGATAATGATAAACCACTTAACGAAATCTTACTTGTAATTACTCGTTCAGTTGCATGCAACATTTTTTGCACATGAACATCGATAAACTCGTGAAAAAACATTGGTCGAACCAAAACCTATTCTTAATTACCTACTTTTTTACCAAATAGACTGCGACGTATCAGTGCGCCCACAGCTGACATTCTCTTTATTCTAATTCTAATGTTTATTCATACCAATATAGTCGGCAAAATATTGTTTAAACCAATTAAAAAATATATTTTTCAGCTGAATATCGTTTTTATTCCTATGACAGTTCAATTACATTAAATATTGCTCTGTCTTTCAGCTATTTTTGATATGAACGAGTAAAAGGCTGTTAGTAAATCTTTTGCAATGCGTTATTATTCTAAAATGTATTACTGTCAATTGCAAAGGTATTTAAATAATGATAAAACTTATTATATTTGATGTTGTTGTATTTAACCACTTGGTAACTGTTCAAATTTATTTATTTATTTAATATAATCAAATTCGTTTTTAATTCCAGCTATCATTCTCAAGTTAAAATTTTAAATCCACCTATAACTTGGCATTAATTGTCACATCAAAACATTCAAAGTTATTTGTTGAATTGAAAATCCATTTTTGTTATGACAGCGCTAAATCAAAACACAAGAGCACTGTAAGATTGTGTCTCATCGTTATTTTACAGAAGGTCTATTGTCCGTTAACTAAGGTGTCCAATGTTTTACATGTTGCACAATACAGCGGCCGTGGCAGCCCTACGCAGGTAGCTTGCACACCGAGTTTCGAGCACAACACGAGCGCTTTCGTTATGCACGCCGCTATGCAAAAATAGTTTTTTGCACCACAGTCAACATTATTTGCCTACTTGATCTCTTTGCGCTGTTTTTATTGCTGGATATTTATTAAGTATTACGTTACAAATTAGGTTAGGAGAAATTAATTTTGTTGTGTATTGTCGTCAACACATTATTAAGATTTAGTAGTACGAGACAATCATATGATGATGTAGTTACTTTTTCCTTATTATTTAAGTAGGTACTGAAAACTATAGCTCGGAAGAATATTAGTTAAATTTATAAATTTAAACTTTTATTATAAACTAGATGTGCCCGCGACTCCGTCCGCGTGGAAATTCGGAAACATCAAAAGTATTTTTAAATTGTTTTTAATATATTAGCTAAGTTTGAGCGAATTCGAATTAGTAGTTTTTACGCCATGCCGTAATATTTTATTACATGTATAGCTGTTGCCCGCGACTTCGTCCGCGTGTATTTCGGATAAAAGACCAGTAGTAAATTGAACTTTTAACAGAAAAAAATACCTACCAGGCAGGCTTTTTTAAGTAGGTTAAAAATCTTTAAACCACTTATTTAACTAAGAATAGGTACTTTCCGGTATTTAAAAAAAAACCGCAAAAATTGAACGGTAATTACGGAAGTTACAGAAAGTCTATTGAAAATAATATATAACTGAAGAAGAGAACATCAATAAATCCGTTTTGTGCGTTTCTGTGTTTCTGAACATTGAAACTGCTGTAGAAAAAAAAATGCCAAGGATAAAAGACAACCGTGACGACCTGATTGGCGCAGTGTAGCCATTGTCATCCTTGGCATTTTTTTTGAGCGCGAGCGATTGGTTGTGGGTTCGATTCCCGCAAAAAAAGTGTGATCCGTAGATGTTTGTCCAAAAAAAACTAAACAAACTAATTATTATTATTATTTAATAATACCTACTTTAAACTTATATCTAAAAACTACGTATCTGTATTTTTAAAATCTAAAGTGCGCTTATTCCAAGGAACTTAATGCACTGATAGCCGAGTGGTATGACCGTTAGACTGTTAAGTCAGATGTCGCAAGTTCAAATCCCGGCACACACTAATGTCTTTTCGAAGTCATGTGTTTACTATAATATTACATATAGCGGGTGCAACCAATGCTGCTTATAGAAATCTTGTCAAACTACCCTCCATGCACGCTCCGTTGTCGTGTGTTGAGACACTTTGAAGAAATGCCTAACGATCAAACACGTTATTGTGGCTAATTTATAAAAGATAGATATATACAATTGAAGACTTTTTTGTAGATCTTTTGGAGACCATCATCTTTGTAATACATACTTTTGGTGTATGATCAACGAATGCGAGGATAAGAGCTCGAAAGCGCATTTTCATCCGACTTGCTTCAAATTTATCATTACTGCTCAGCTCCTATGTGTTTTAGCGTTATGTTATATAGCCTATAACCTGCCCAGAAGTATGGACTACAATCGTACCAAGTTTGGTTAAAATCCCTTCAGTAGTTTTTGACCCATGCGTGCACATACATACAGACAGACAGACAGACAGACAGACAGACAGACAGACAGACGGACAGACAGACAGACAGACAAAAAATTTACTGATTGCATTTTTGGCATCAGTATCGATCACCAGTCATCCTCCAATATTAATTTTGAATATATATTCAATGTACAGAATTGACCTCTCTACAGTTTTATTATAAGTATAGATATAGATTTAAACGAAACATAACATTATACTTTCGGTGTTAGGAGCCACTTTGTTTGGGAAATAAATAAATAGAATTGTTATAAATGCAACCCCGCTTTCATTAAGTTTGTTGATAAAACTCATAATTAAACACAATAAATTTTCTGTACTTTAAGCACCCATATATAAATCAACTTACGACTTTTATTTACTGGAATAGGAACCACTTAAAACTACAGTTGTAGTTTTATTTGTGAAGAAACTGTTAGTGAATTGATTGGCAATTAAAGACGCTTTATAGTGCCTTTCTCCTTCATGTGATACTGCGCGCGAGCAATCATTGAATTAATTGTGCCGTATTGCGTAGACAGATCTGATTTCAGCTCTCGTACTACTACGTGAAACGTAGACACGTAGACCGAAATTAGTAACAAATAATCCCTCTTTGACAGACTTTTGACATAATATACACGATAATAAAACCTCTTAACTTAAACACTGAAATAAAACTGTTGACGGATTTTATCGCGGTTTTAATTAGTTCTTTGGTCCCGAATACTTATTTAGTCTAATGTCAACACTATTTTTGCAATGCAAACGCCAGTAACATGTTTATATAAATTTATTCTATGATTCAATACACATTACGTACGTGCGTGTAGAATAATCAATTTAATCTATAACTTTATCAAACATAACTACAAGCTACTGTTTAACATAACTCAAGAAAGTATTTATGAAATACCTAGAGAATTCTACACACTATCAAATTACCACAACACTACAGCTACATACCTACACGTTGCTACCGTGAATATCGTCGATAAATTCTTTATTTTGTTACCCCAAAACTTAACTGTGACGAATGATTTCTGTGACTATAGGTACCTACCCGTGCGTGACACATAAACATATGATTTAATAATACACTAACATTACAAGTTCTGGGTACGGCTCTTTCCAACTTTCCATGTCTGACGACCATGGCATTAATATAATATTTCTCCATTTAGCTTATTACCTAACCAGTCTTCAAATCGTCAAAGCCTCTGTATATGATTATAATACAGTATAAGTGGAAGGAGGGTAGACGAAGATTAGTTTTCGTACACACGTGTTAGTGATTACTAGAAATACGAACTATAAAAATAAACACTAAAACACATTTGTACCCTGTATTTTATAGAGGTATTTGAGATTTGCAGAAAGGCAAAATGTTTGCTGATTGCAGCTGTTTTTTTTTTAAACGTCGCCCCACACTGGGAATTTCTCCTGTGAAGTTGAACAACGGTGTGTTTCACAAACATGAAATATCACATACACAAAAACCCGTTTGATGAAAACCGTTCACATTTTTACTTTCTCCAAACTCCTAATTTAATACGATCTCGTATATAACAATGTAGCATGTCACATGGAATATAACTTCATAAAACATTTCATGAAATATCAGTATGTACGAATAAATGCTATCAGTAATATTTAAACTGACTCTAATGATGCAACAAGTACGGGGAAAATTTTTGGTCGTCCAATTTTTTTCCTTTTTTAAAAGGTTGTATGCCAATACAATTAAAATCCCATATAAGTATATAAAACCCACCATCAATACAAATCAAATATAATATAATAAAATTCTTTTTAGATACACAGATTTAAACTTAAAGAAGATTTAAACACAGCTCAAGATTTTTTAACAAATACTTGTAGGTATATAATAAAATAATTAACAATATCGGTGTATGAAATTAGTCTCGCATTCTACATCCTAACATTCGCGATTATAATATACCTAAGTTATTATAAACGCGAAAGTTTGTGAGGATGGTTTGATGGATTCATGTTTGTAACTCGTTCACGCAACAAAAATTGGACGGATTTTGATAAAACTTTAGAGTAATATAGCTTATACATCAGAATTACACCTAGACATAACATAACATTACGCCTGTATTTCCCGCAGGGGTAGGCTAAGGTGTACCTACCTATGGCACACTCACATTACGCCAGTTATGTTATAAGTGCCTAGTACGAACGTTGTCATAAACTAGGCACAAATCCAGACTCCGTGCTGCTACTGAGCGTTACCTCATGAAAAAACCCAAGAAGCCGAACACTGCCCCACCTGGGATTCAAACCCAAGACCTCATGCTCAGCAGTTGCACTTAGCGGTTACTGGACCAACAGGGTGGTCCACACACAATACATAGGACATAATTTATAGGTAACAATAGAAGTTATCCTTCGCTAATTTAACGCAGGGAAACCCACGGGACTAAGACCATTGCTCGAACGGCAGGCCATATCGCTCGAAGAACTGACAACTGCTGGGGAAGAAAGGTTCTCGAGTGGCGACCACGAACCTGAAGACACAGCGTTGGCAGGCCTCCCACCAGGTGGACCGACGATATCGTCAGAGTTGCGGGCAACCGGTGGATGCAAATGGCAAGTTGTCGTACATTGTGGCGTTCTAAAGGGGCGGCCTTTGTCCAGCAGTGGACGTCTTCCGGCTGATGATGATGATGATGATGAAACCCACGGGACACTGGTCATTTACTATAATAAATAAATAGTAGTAAGGAGATTCTATTTATACCTTTGTAGTTACTTCCTTGATTAATTTGCAACTTTTGCGTTCTATTTTAACTACAATATTGGTTCGATGGTCCTTGTTTTGAGTACATCCAATAATAGGTTCTGTTAGTTTAAACTTCGTAAACTTAAATACAACAAAGAGGACTTAATGCTACTCTATCTACATAACTAAATACCTGTGTAGAGCCTGCCCATTATAGGTTGATCGTAATGGATTTCAAAATTGATAAAGGAAACCAAAATAGTAGATAATAGTTCTTAATAAAATTTAAATACGGCATAATACACGGATATACACGGATCAACATCAATATCCCAGGACTTAGGACATAAAAAGTTTAGAACATCATGTGACATCTTGAAATTTTACAAATTGTATTAAAAAGCATATCAGTCTCGTATACCTACTTATAGTATAACTACATATTTCGTTGGAATTAAACTTGTTTATTATATAACTCCGTAAAATTATTTGGGTGTGAATTGTTGTGGCTACATACCTGACAAAATCATCACAAGCATTGTATAATGGCGTTCAAATATGTACAATTGTACACAGATATCAGATGCGACTACTGTTTGAACTAAGTAGCCGAATAAGTACCTCTGGGATTACCTCTCCTAGACGAATGTGCGGAATAAATTCCAGGAGTTCTTTGAAATAATATCTCTGGAAGCAATAAACCAGTAGGTTGGAGCATACTCTCAAGAAATATACCAAAGTTTTCAACGTAAGTCGTAACTCGCGAATACTTAGCGCTGAGGTAATAATTTGTGTCGTACTTCTCATATCATTTGCGTATGCCTAATACTCGCAAAAAGATCTGCTGATAGTGGTTTCATAATAGACACTTCGACAAACATAATAGCATTTCTGAAACCACAATTATCTAAGCACAATCGATTATCCAAATAACACGGACCATATGGCAATTTGTAAACGAGAAACAACTAACGGACGCGCGCTGTTGACAAATTGCGACCGGCCCAACTGGTATTCTACTCTACACCGTAGATTGGTGATAAGCGACCAATTTGAGGAGGCGCCACGACAGGGTACGGAAGTCGTTATTACAGTAGGCGGTGCGACCTAGCAAATTGCACCCGAACACGCCATCTGAACGTGACAGCGCTGTCGAACACATTCCTTATTTGAAACGTCTCAGCATGTCATTCGTACTGTAACGTCTGTAACGGTATTAGGAATATCGAAAATCAGTGTGAAGTTAGACGACGACTACGTGAGTACCTTCACGTTACCGTGGGTATTTCAATAATAATACTAAATCATAATTTACGTACAAACCCGGTTTGATATTATTTTGACCGCAAGTATTAAGCAATAAAAAGTTTGGTAAAACCGCTACGAATTTGTAAGTATTTCGTAGCACGCGCGGCTACGCACCGTGCTACGAACTACAAGGCCAAGTGACATGATGTTATGAGCACGCATTGTTTCAGTTGTATTAAGTTTACAATAAGCAACTGTGAAACAAAAGTATTGTAAATAATATGTATATATGACAAAACTATCAATTACTTGGATATATTTTAGTTATTTGCAGCTATTAGCGATTACGCCTACGCGTACACACGACATTGACAAAATGAAATAAAATTGTAGTCTTGCTTGTAGACATTGGCCAACCAACAAGGATGCACGGTTGACCCCGGGGCACGCTGGACGTACGAGTAAGTACTAAGGCATCATAACCGCGGATGCTCTCTACTTGCATCTCTTAAAATGGGATTGTTTGTCTTCTTCTTCTTCGTATATCGTCGTGTCGTGGACGCTGTTTAGCAGAGGCTCGCTTCACCAGGCGCCTCCACTCCTCCCGCACTGCTGCCTTGTGTGTACATTTGTGCAGGGATGGGTCTATGGCAGACTTGATTTTATCCGACCACCTCATGGGGGATCAACCTCTGGGTCTAGTGCCTTCTACTTTGCGCTGGACAACTAGGTGTTCTATAGATTCTTTATTGCGCCGTGATACATGACCGAATAACGTTAGTATCCGACTCCGACTGTTATATGGAGGAGAGACGCTGCTTAATGTTGGGTTCTTCAAGAATGAAGACTTGTTGTAAAGGAATGGATTGTTTATACGCAACTGTATATGTATTTCTACTATTGTTAGCTGAAACTTAGGCGACAAGACTCGACGAACTCTCTTGGGACAGCCGTTGACAGTTTTACGAGACGCAATACCTTTCAAATACTTTTGCAATTGATGGACCCGTTGCTAACAACGGTGAAGGAAAACATCGTGAAGAAACCGGCACATTTGAGAGATTTTTCAATGGTGTGTAAAGTCATGTCACAGGCTTTCAGGCGGTTTAAACTCTGACTCCAGGTTCTTCATCAACCATGCGATAAGAAGAAGACTGAATTGTACGAAAAATATTTATTTTACATACGCTCCGAGATCTGGCCCAGTTTTCGTCATTTTATGATTAAGAAACAAGTTACAAGACATAATCTTAATTAAATTAATTATTTATCAGATATTAGACCATAGTTGTGAAACTGATCTACGGTTACCTGCGGTCAATAAAATAGTAAGGAAGGGAGTGAAATCTCTTATTTGTCATCTCATCTCGTCATATTTACCACAGTTAAGATGTAGCTGTACATAGAGAAGATATTCAGTTCTAAAATACTAATTTCACCCACACATATTTATTCTTACAGTTAATCCAGGTATATTTATTTCTAACAATTATTAAATTGATAACCAAGTGCAACCACCACTTGTTATGGCATTAAATTAGCCGCAACCTAGGTACACAGCGTTGGCAATAATCCTTCATAAAACGAGACCAATGTTGTATAACTTAAATATAACTGTCATACACTAACACAGGGGTGCCGCTGATATTATAAACCCTCCCTGTTTATTGCATAATACTATAACACAGTTATTACTGAATGACTCTTGACCACATGATATCAAAAGATAGAGAAGCTTAAAACAAATAAACTTAAAACTAGTTTAAATTGCTAATGATAAAGTTCAACAGAACTAAGCATATAAACTGATCAACCATAGAGGGCTAAGCCTCTTGTTTGATATTTTATTATGTATTTAAGTTAAGTAGTAGACCTCCTACACGGTAATTCTCAGAAAATTAAGGTAATGATCAGACATTATAAATATACATAAAAAGTACCTATTCTATATTATATACCAGTTCACCAATTCTTTGTTATAGGTAACCTTTAACTAAAATAACGATTAATAACCAAAAACTCATTGTTGATATTCTAACACAAGCAACCATATAATAAATTTCAATAATAATATTCGTATAAATTTCTATTTAGGACGAAAGAATTGGCTCCACTCGAAATTATTCTTAAATGGCGGCCATATATTTTAATTAAGGCTCCGTGCTCATGCAGACGTCGATAAGGCAAGTAGAACGGTAACGATATGGCTGACTCGGACTCGGGTCCGTTGTGGCACGTTTTATTTCACGTAATAACATATTAGCTAAGGCTGGCAGCACGCGCCTGCCCGCCGCGTAGTTTGGTAACCCATGTAAATAAAACTTACTTAACGACTGCTTTAAACGCCATTACCGACGGTCAAACACTCGCTATTTTTTCGACAATAAAATGTGATTTTGAAACATGAAAGGCCAACTGTTATTTTTTAGTGTAGCGTATCAGTTGATCCGAATATATTTTTTCGGTTCCACTGATACGCTTATAAAATTTCGTAAGATTCTATGATATTTTAATCTGGATCGTTCGATAAAAAAATACAATGCCTCATATTGTTTTTATATGATAATTAACCTACAACCCTTACGTTGGATGCGTACAGAAAGAAAAGTTTTAGTATGTTTTGACTTTCTTTAATAACAAGAATTTTAAGGATTTTTAAGCTATTATTTGAGTATAAGTTACACACAACAGTTGGACGCCTTGCGGTTGATGATGACGATGAAAACACGACCACCAGCCTCATAGCATTAATGATTTTTTTCCCAGCGCAGCGCATCCAGTACTGAGATTATTCTACTTTTTAGTCCTAGGCATTCCTTATATTTCTTAAACGTTAAATGGCAGGATCTCTCTACTGACAGTCTGTCAGTCTAATCCATAAAGAAATAAGGTAGGTAGATACACCAAGTAGGTGACAAAAGCTGTTTGTAATATTATTGTATCATTTTTGTCAACAGGTGAGCCCAAAGGATTACTTTATGATAGAAACTCTTATGTTATTATTTATAGTTTCATAGTATAGGTTCTAAGAAGGATCAGACTATGGCTGTATTTCTATTTCTATAAAAATATTGTTCCTTAATAAAAATAAGTCGGTTAAAAAAAGATATTGTTCGTTATTAAAAGCCTACTTACCAAATCTCTGGCATTGTTGAATCTATATTAATATATTATCTAGTTTCCGTCGTTAACAGATTTAAGGATTTTCTCAGATCTCTACGGGTTTATAAATAGTCACTAATTCTGCGTAATTATCTGAGGAGATTAACCTTTAATTCCTTTTCAGTACTTTTTACGAGGCCATGTCAGAGGCCTACAAGCGGTTTGAATCTTGACACCAGGTTCGTCAACCACGATAAGAAGAAGTAGTACGTTTTTATGTTTTTGCAAAGACATCTCCCAATGAGATGAGAGATCTCAGTTAAGGAATTCCTAGAATCGGTGACTGAATAGATTAAAAAAAAAATTCAACATAGGTCATTTAATTATTTTATTTTATAAAGTTTTTTCGTATTAAAAGTTCAAATAAAAAGTGTGTGGTTTGTCTACTTCTGTCGAGCACTTAAGCAGATGAAAAGCTCCTAACTTACCCGTCTTCGTTAAGAGATGTCAACCAGACTTCCATCTGTAATAAATGTTGATAAAAATATGAATTATAGGTAAGTTGCATTATTCGTGTATCAGAAGAACGGTTTCTCGTTAACCAGATTAAAGTATAAAACATTCATAACAACTGACGTGGTAGTTCTACTAGGGGGCGGCCGCTGACTCCGCGCGCATACTGCAACGAAACACTCATAACGGTTACCTATGGCTATAGAGCATAGACAGTTAGGGAATGTGAGGGCTCTTCACCCTCGTATCATCCACGGATGGGCGGCCGCAGTAATGAGGGCGAGTTGCGTAATTTACGACCAGGGGAGGTTATGAACTCAGTGCGCAACTGTTTGAAGTCTTCACGCGTATTTGGATTGCATACACTATGTTGGAACTCAGGAAGTCGGCTGCCAAGTTTGCTTGAAGACTCTAAAATTACTAAGATAACACTACGGTAATACTCAAGAGAATACAACCCCCTTACCATGAACTATTATAGCAGGACAGTTTCCGTTGTAGAGCGAGATGCCACACTACACTGCACGTAACGGCGTCTCACTTTCACAACGGAAAATGTCCTGCCTTAAGTTTCCTAAGTAGCATTTGTGTTGCCATATTTTTTTCATTATACACCCCAATTTTTGTGACGTCACATAAGGATAATCAGTTAAAAAGACCATACTGTTAACAGCCATCTGTGTGACTGCGACTGTGATGATACTACATTGGCAACTATCATTTCCATCATCCTTAATTCCAAATCACACTACCAAAATAATTAGTGAATCTTACCCTTACTGCGGAACAAAAGTGAGTCCGATTTAAATCTTTGATACGAACGCTCAGCTACCCCATAGATGTTATCCTAAGAAAATTATTACCTCATACCATATCTGTCGCATAAAAATAAAACTACCTGGCCTCTACGGTTTTATGACAGGCTTTTGTTTTAATTTGAATTATAAACAAACTTCTCAGTTCAAATTAATTTCAATATAAGTTATATTAAAAAATTGACATACCTAGGTACTTTCTATATAGTGTCGAATAAAAAGGCCGTTTAAAAAAAATACATTTATAAAATTATCTAAAAGCTATAAACTTGACTTGTTTAGCTGTAAATAGGGTTTTGGCTACTCAGTAACTTTTACTTCGAAATTCGAGGTACTAAGTAACCTATAAGTAATCCTTGAAATAATTTAATTAGTGTAAGAAATTCGGGAAAATATGTTTACAAAGTTTAAGTCTCTACAAGAGCGTAATATTAGATATATTAATATAGAAAAGTTAATGTTGTGTGCACAAACAGTAAAAAATTAACTTTTTACGAAATATAACCTTTAGAAAAACATAACTTTTTATGAAATTTTGTGTCATTTTTGCATGTTGCCCATGCTAAGCTTAAATCTAAACTTATACAGGAAATTTGAAAAATGAAAAAATGATGGACACGAGCAGAACTTGAACCTGCGACCTTCGCCGTACCGTGGCGCTGCTCTAACCAACTGAGCCATCGTGTCACTTCTCCTACCCATCGAATTTCAAGTTCCCTATTAGTAAATTAAACTTTTGTTTAAATTACCATGTCAATAGACATGGATAGGTATATACCTAATAACGCTTGTAATCCCTAAAGGTGGGTCAGGTGGTGGTATTTTCCTTTATTGAAAAACTATACTCCGATAATGCGCCAATCAACTAGATCGTGACCACAACAGTTCACAACCTCAGAACTTACTGTCCCGGTGCCGGTAAAGGAAAGGAATTTTACTTTTAATGCGCCCCCCTGGGTTTCTATAAATAGCCATAGATAAACAGTGAAAATTACTTATACTCGGCTAAACAAACAATAAACATGTATAAACAACTTTACTCGTACTAACTTAACGGTAGATAGAGTCGTCAAAGTTTAGACGCCATGACACGCTACACGCAGCAAGCGAATAATATTACAAAGTTCGTCATATACAACGTATATGGATATTGCTACGTCATACAGTTTCTTTAAAACATGCGATTAGTATTTTTTTGCGAATTACGTAGCCAATTTGCCGACACGTAGGTATACAAGCAAGAATCTAACGAATCTAACAGAAAGACACTGATGCAATGAACCTCGACCAATAATACCACTAATCTGCTCATCAATCTTGCAAGTCCACAATTGTCATCCGATATCGACAGTCATAAACCAATGAGCAACATTTTACGGATCCAACGCTCTCGTAGCTCATCCAACACTAGCACACCCTTCTCATTTGTCAAATCAACAGAAATATATGCGTGAGAACTCACAGATTGATGGGGTGGCCTAGATTGAATTACATCTTGGTAAAACCTGACGAGGGTCTAACATTCCATGCGGGTATATCTGAGAACAAGAATAATATGAGAATTTGGTCGGATACCCGATATAAGGAAGACGTTCCTTTTCTGTTGGGGATTCCGAAAACCTCGCATATTTGAAAATGATTTGATGCGTTCTCCATGTCGGGGTAATGGTCGAGGTGTGGGCCATTTATTACCTACTTCGATTTATAATTTACCTTTACATTTATGAGCAAAGGTTGTGGTTCATCTGTAGATAAACTGTCTATTCTGAGGCTATTTCGTTAATCCAGCAGAAATCAAATCAAATGTTTCAACATGGATCTTAATAATGTGTTACGCATTTAGTATCAATTACAGGAATCCAGTTAACACCACGTGATCCAAACACGCGTTAACTAAAGCCGCGCTTATAATAATAACAAACAATTTCCGTGATATCTTAAATTATTAGTGTGTACAATCTTCGATAAGTAAATGAAGCTTATCTCAAGTGTGTAGTTTAAACGGATGTTTATCCAACTAATTGGATTTTCCGTAACACCCCCCTTCCCCTCCTTGTCGCCCGCCCGTACCCAGAAACCTTCCTGTATGAAACTGCACTTACCTACTACATGTACACTCCAAAGCAGTTTGCGTACAACTTGGTGCAATATTAATGTTGTTCCCATATTGAAACCGAACAGAAGTCTTGATCATAATAGTTTGTAAATGGTACATGTCTACATAGAACCAACTTGTAGCGTCTTACTAAACGTTGCCTAAATTAATTAAAAGTTTTATTCATTGGTCATTTGGTATCGAGATTATATTCCGCGACAGATTAAACAAAACTTTTGTTCAAATCGCCAAAGATGGTACATGTCTCCAGGGTGAAGCCTATTTCCGCTTATCAGTCACATTTCCATGCCGGTCTGTAGCTGAATATTCTCACCAGAAAACCCAATAACACTTATTTTCCAACCTGGGAATAAAACCTAACTCACGCTTGACAGTTACGTTTGTAGCCACAAAATTGCAGACGTTTGAGTCGAATATACAAAAGTGCTATAAATACTATAGTAGTATAGTATAGGTATTATGATAACTATACCAACATGTAAAGCAAGTTTAAAAATAAATATCATGATCTAACCGTCTAAATTCCAAGTTCAAGCGTAGGTTCTTTATAATGAATAGAGGTTTTTTTAATACCTTAATTTGCTTAACTTATTATAAAGATAAGATTTAGAGAAAATTACGCGTCGATTTTTGATCATCAATAGCAGTAATTTTTAAAATGTTTTTTTTTAATCAAAAATATACTGATTTTAAAGCTAGTATTCTATGCAGGCAACGCATAGAAAACTAGATATAAAATATTCTTTATTGGATTCTCACCGAAGGCTTCTGACAAATAAGGTAGATATTTATTATTTCGTTCGACATCACTACATAGTATAAAACAAAGTCGCTTTCTCTGTCCATATATCCCTATGTATGCTTAAATCTTTAAAACTACGCAACGGATTTTGATATGCGGTTTTTTTTAAATAGATAGAGTGATTGAAAAGGAAGGTTTATGTGTATAATAACATCCATTAAATAGTGGAGAAATACTTATAATATATATTTTATACCTGTGCGAAGCCGGAGCGGGCCGCTAGTTAAATTATAAAAGGAAGCCTAATCAATAGGCACTGTTCCTGTTCCATCGGAGACACCTAACAACCTGTTTGAGTGTAGTGCAATATTTGAATACGATTGTCATTGGTACGATATTCAGGGAATATCAATAGACCTAGTGTTGATTCAGAGGCTTAGGCACCGGCGTGGATGTGAGACATGAGTGCAACATATGCAAATGATTGTGCTTTATACTGTACTGTAGAAATATACAACATAAATTTACTATTTGAGGCTTGATTGGCACATTAGCTCGGTTGAATTGCTAGTCAGTGTGCAAGGATTGAGGTTCGTTGTCTTTATTCACGGGACAAGTATTTTTTTTAATGCGATTGTTGTTGATTCTTGTCTGTAAACGTATCCTTGATACAATTTATGAAAATAAATACGACAGTATTGTTCGTACACTACGTAACTCATTCTACCTTTATACATTTTACATAACTCTTTATTGTAAATAGTTCTACTAAATTTTCATAGTAAGGTTAGGTCTTGAAACCTATTTTGAGAGTTACTTAACATGTACGGCATTTACAGGATTAAAGGGAACAGAATAAAATAATTCCCAACTGAGATATAGGAACTTAATAGTCTAAGCACATGCTTACTGAGCTCCTAAACTAGGTGTTGCATATTCAACAAGCGATTTGCGTAAGTAAGCAATGGCTTATGTACATAACTAGATATACGACTTAGTGAAATCCATATTACATAGACAAGTAAAGAGCATTTGGCTATAGGTATGCCTAAATGTTTCACGCTGCCAAGTGCTTTATACGGGTTAGAAGATATAATTCATATTTTATTGTAAAACGAATTGTATATACACGGAACTATGTATGTATGTCCAATTGTACATCTGAGATTAAATGAATGATTTTTCACTATAAATACGCTAACATTTTAGCGTGTTACGAAAACGACACCCGTACTCACCGAAAAAAAAATATATGTATGTGTAAAAACACAATGTTTTGTTATCAAATGTTCTGACACTCCGATTGATTAAAAGTACACATGTAGGAACGTACCATCCCTCCATATATTTCACAGTTCAGTAAATATACACATTTTTCTTACAGCAAGTTTTATTGATTTTAATAAGTATATCATGAGGGCGCATCCACGAGTAACGTACGTATGTCCAGCACACTTTGTATTATACCATTGTTTGTATCATACCGTTCCTAAAAAGAAGAGGTGATGCTTCTGTCATATAATCGTAGTTTGCCTATTTATATCATGTTGACAAGAAGCATAATATGAGAAAATTCACGTCAAGTTTCTCACGCTGAGGAAATAGACTATCCAGTAGGCATCGGGGCTAACTGCTCAGGGATCACCTCACGTTGGGGCTCTTTGAATAACCGTAGATTAACATTGATACTTGTCAACGTTTAAATTCAAACCTGCAACCTTTTGCATACAAATCTGGAGCGTCAACCACTGGGTCTCTACATTAATAGTGACATTTTACATTTAGTGTAAGCCAACAATTAATTCTACCGATATCCCACTTAATTTGGTAACAAGATAAGTTAATAAACGCCAACTTTTATAGAGGTACATAGCAAGTATCAAGCAGGCGTAGTCGATGCAAAGTGGCCAAGTTTCAAGACCACACTTCAGCTGAATTTCGAATGAAAAACTTGGTGGTTCTCAACTTCATTTCATTATACAGCAAACCCTTCCTCTTCTTATACTCCACTATTATACCTAATGCGATTTAGTGGATCAAGTAATAAAATAATAAATAATTTGGTTGTTTTTTCCAAACCCCACTTATTGTTTTAAATTAGGAACAAGAATAATACGAATAACCTTACCTCATTACTGAAAAGCACTCCCAATTGTAACAATATGACAGAAGCAACCAAAAACTCAACTATTATATTATTCAGTCGTTTTTGCATCGAGTCGATAACGAAGTCGAATCGGACAGTTCTCCGCTGAACAAACTCACCAAGTGGTGCGAACGCCCGCGCAAACAGGAGCGCTATACATTCTGAAGCCGAACAGTGATACTCGGACACATGAGAATACGTCTCTTGTGGATCGAGTGCCACTGGTATACACGACCAGTAACAATCACTAACGATGTGGTTATTTAAATCATAGTTGCAAAGCCGTGGAACAAGACATGCTTTAAAATAAATAGAACATAACGAAACCAGAAAATGATATATCCTTTGTTTTAGCTTTTTTATAGGTTAAGGGAAAAAGACTTACCTATAGAGATACCTATTTACAGACGTTTCCAGCATAAACAAAACCCAGAAGAATGAAATGTTAATGATTGCTTGTGGTAACACCACTTTTACCCTGTAAGTCGTCGATACAACAAACACTCATACATAGCCTTTAACCCTAGAATACTGTATTACTTAACAAAATTTCTAATGCTTATTTAGATTAAATAATAATAATAACAAGGTTCCTTTAATACAAGTTGATCTGTATAGTACTTGTAATTATAATATTAGGTATTCGATACTTTTTTCTCCTTGTAATAATGTGGTTTCTGATACTCAAGGCTGTGGTAAATCAGTAAATGTACCCTTATTTCGTAACGTATATTTTCTTAATAGTCTTCTAAGAAACTCTTTTAGCTAATTATTGTTTATTGTAAAATTATTTTTGTCTTGTTCTCTTGTTCAAACATTAGAAGGTAATTGTTCTATCTCTAGATAAGGGCCTATTCGTATGCTGTTTTCACATGGTTCAAAGTAATGGGATAACTTTATAATATTACAACATCATGCATCATCATGAATGTAGTCAAAAATCAACTTGGCACAAATGTTTGTCCCGATACACCATTCTAATGTTGATTCAAAAGGATTTCAAACTTTATAATCTGAGCACAAAATTGCGTTAATCGGGTCGTCTTTACCCAATAACTTACCTTGATTGTAATTGACTTTTGGACTTAGGCAATCAATTTTCAGTGGTTTCAAGAACCAATTAGGAACTTACAATCACTTGTATTTATTTAAATGAGTTTATAATCTGTATATTCTTCTACATCAATGTACGGTTTTATCTAGCTATAACTCAAGCTTCTTTTTTCGTAAACGGGCTTATATATTAAATAAGATAGCAATTTTTTTTTAATACAGTCTTTTTATTAGGAGTTTAGATACAATATGATTATTTATTGACATTAGTCACTAATGACTCGGAATCATGTCTAATAAATATACAAACATAGCCTTGTCCCCTATTACATTGTAATTATACTGAATTACGAAATATGGCTGTATTATAACAGGCCTTTGCCTTCCTCTTCGACAAATATAGCCGTGATGATCTCCAAAATTATTAACTAAGTATCCGCAATTCGAGTGGAAATGTTTTTCGTCTATGCAGTAAACACTTTAAACGATTATACGCATGAATAGCGAGGTGTGAAATTGGGGCAATTACGCGAATTAGCAGAATAATTGGTTGATTTGATTACCTAAACAATGCGATTGTGAAGTTGTATATGCATGATTTAGCGTACTCCGAAGCGTACTGAATGAAACTAGAATTTGATATTAATGTAGTGCAAAATAAACTATTTGTAAGCTTGTAAAAATTAATTATTCTTAAGTACCTTTGAACGGATACTTTCTTTAAAAATGTTTTTTGTTAAAACTAGTATCTGTACAAACCATATCGGTAGGTACCATATCGCTTACCGTTCTAATATTATTCTCACGATTAAAATAATTTTCTATTCAAATTTTATAATAGAAAGCAGAAAAAGAACATAATTACGATCGTCACTTTACTGTTCCTTGATGCGGAAACAGCACCAGTTTATACAGTCAAATAAAACAGATCAACGTTCTGAATTTTTATTAATAAAAGGGTACTTTTACTGTCCACGGTTTTGTCAAGCATTTCAATTAATTTTTTTCACTTGATCGATCAGCCCGCGCGAGAACAAAGCAATTACGACATTGGAACGTAACCGATAGCAATTAATTTGTTTTCGCCTCTACGAGCAACCGTCCGAACGCGCCCTTTGTAGGCGTCATTTTGACGCCTTTTATATTAAATTTTTGTTTGTATTGTACTGTACGGGTACGAATTCCTGTCCGAAAAAGACTGATAACATTTAGTCACTATAAAATATGTGTGTCTTAGATGATTCTATGTGTTAGAAAAGGCACACATTCTACGTATCTTGTTGTAGTACATTCTTCACTGTTGAAACTTTGCTTTGTTTTGGTATGTTGGTAGAATCTAAATTTATTCTAACATTTAGAATAGCTAAATATATTTGTGCCGAATTTTAAATTACTTTAATTGAAACTATTTTTCTTTAGTATTTTGACAGCGCTACATTAACAAACATCTCACGTTTTATAATGTCTGTCTCTAATATGGGTTATCTTGCCTGAAATTAACGTGTATTATTATGTAACTCTTTTTTTTTACTCGGGCTATCCACCATGCGGAAGATATCCGGTCTTTTAAAAGGCTTACGTGGGGACACAGATTCAACACTCAGAGGCTCATTGAGAACTTTAATCTTAAAGGGAATGGGACACCAGCTAGGGACAACACACAACTGCTCCATAAAAAAAAACAGCCATGAAAAGTCCCCAGAAGGTGCAGAACTAAAATAGTTTTGGTCTATTGTATTGCGATGTTTCGTGGATTCATAAATAAACGTGTATTATTATTATTAAATCGTATAAATTTAAATAAATAATTATTTAAAATAATGTAAATTAACAAAATATACCCATATTTAAAAGTTACATTGATTAGGGAATAAAAAGCATCTATCTAATATTGTACTCGACCCGCTTCATAAATTATTTCCCGATCCAGAAAATATGTGTTTCCCTAAAGTAATTCTCATGTTAGGTAATATGTGTGTAAGCAGGCTTTAGTAGGGTAAATCGGGACGCAATATTTAAAACAGCTTTCATGCCCGAGCAAAGACGGGCTTTCACGGAAACCAAAGAAAATAAAAAATCTCTAGATTTATTTTCCAACGTGTATAGATTGTTGTACAAAGGAAATTTACTGGTTTCTTTCTGTGTAAAACACCTTATAAAATTACAAATCGATAGCGTGTCGTGTTAGTTATGTATGTTATATAAAAAAATATTTTAACTCTCTTCTGATACTCGATTTAACAGTGTTGAATTGTCAAAGTTTATTGACCTCTGAATCTCTTTATATTATTTTAAAACGTTATATTCTAAGGTGTTTGGCAGAAATAATAGTAGTCATTTTCTCTGAAGTTCATTATTCTTCTATAATATATATCAGACATAAATATAATTTCTAATATTTCTCCTGTTCATTCCTTTTTTTCTTACGTGTGTGAATAATAATTGTCTTTAGACGTATATTGTATTTCAATGTTACGAGTACATTATTACTGGCACATAAAATGTTATAGGTAGGTCTTTAATGCAAAGTAAAAAGTGTTTTTTTTCCTGTGAGGGTAGACAAAATAACAACAGTTAAAATCAGTGTGCTGCTATTTAAAATTTATTTAAAATATTTGTATTATTAACTCACATGTTTTAATACACTTTTTGAGCACTTAACCACCCCTTACTTGCTGTCTATTGTTATCTAGTGTCTCAATCAATTTATGAAGATATTTGACACTATAAGACACTTATTTGAACTTTGACCCCATATAACTCCTTTACTATGAACACTAAAACTGCAAGTCTTGAAGATCTGGAGCAGCTGTTTGCCTCTCGGATGCATGAGTATGAAGATAAGCTGCAGCAAGCCACTTCTGCCGCTACAGCATCAGGTCCGGCAAATATTCAACTCTCTACACTTGCAGCAGAGTTCACGGCGTTCAAGAGCTTTGTTTGGCAGGCTCTGAATCAGTTAAAAGAGCAGATTCAGGCGCTCTCCTCCATTGTTGATCGTCACGAGACATCCATGCGGAGGAAGGTCCTTCTTCTACATGGAGTCCCAGAGAAGAAGGACGAAAAGCTGCATACAACCATACTTGGTATATTGACAGGGCAAATGCAGCTGACCGATGGCAGTCTAGAAAACTCTATACATGTCTGCCATAGGCTTGGTTCGTCGCAACGTAAAACTCGACCCATCTTAGTCCGTTTCTTTAAGATGGAGCACCGGCAGCTGGTCTGGGACAGTAAGAAAGCGCTGAAGGGTTCAGGGATTACTGTGTCAGAATTTTTGACCCATACACGCCACCAGGTTTTCACTGCGGCGCGCAAACATTTCGGCTTAAACAATTAATAATAATAATAATAATAAATTTATTGTTTCAAAAATAGTGGTTACAGACAAGGTTTAGAACACTAGCCTCCACACTAGGATTCCCTGTGTCGTGAAGACTAGTCTCTTTCATCTCTACAATAAACAAAAAAAAGAAAACTAAAAATAAGATTTTTGTAGAATAATTTGCAAACAGTAACAGTAAGTACAAGGTAAGTACATTTTATAGTATACACCATTTAATTAGTTTGTTGAGTATGATTGGGATGTGTTTCTGTGAATGTGCGCGTGGTGTACGTGTGTGTGAGTGTGTGTGTGTGTGTGTGTGTGTGTGTGTGTGTGAGCGTGTGTCCGTGTGTGAGTGTGTGTGTGTGAGGTGGGTGTGAGTGCTCGAGCGTGTTTAAGTGCAGATTTCCAAAATTAATACATATTATTGAACTGTTATCAATAAGTTTTCCGTGGTGTCATAATTCATATCTTTAAGATAGTTTTTAATGAGGAGCTTACACTTTGATCTGGTCTTGTGTAGAAGATTAAGTTTAGTGTTTAATTTATTATAAATAAAAGGACCCATGTACTGGAAGCATCTTTTGCCAAAATCTAGTCTGATTTTAGGTTTTTGCCATTTCGGATACCTACGTGAGTGACGGGGAGTTTCAACTGACGTATAGGCTTTTTTGTGAAATTTTAATGCAATAGCCATAATATATAGTTGTCTAACGCGTAGAACACAGCTTTCTTTGTACAACATGTCGGTTGAGTAGCGTATTGGTTTCTTATAGCTTATTTTGAGAATAGCCCGTTGAGCTCGTTCCACTATCACAAGGTTTGTCTTGTGAGCCGACCCCCATGATGTGATACAATAATTAAGAATTGATTCGCCCAGTGCTAGATAAATCATTTTCAAGGTTTTTTCGTTTGCTATCTGTCCCATCCTCTTAAATATATGCATCAGTTTCCTTACTCGTCCCCTCACATGTTGCAGCTGATTTTTCCATGTAAGGTGTTTGTCTATAAGTACGCCAAGATACTTAATGAAATGTACCTGCTCAAAGCTGGAGCACGAGCAACAAGCATCTGCGTGTTTATTACAGGTATGCAATTTAATGGACATTTGTGGTGGACATTCGGTTATAGAACTGACACTGAAATTGATGACTTTCGTCTTGTCGACGTTTAGCGTCAACAGGTTGTGATTTAGCCATTTGGTAACCTTATTAATACCCGACTCAGATGCTTGATAAACGGAATCCCAGTTTTTTTCATAGAAAACTATGGCCGTGTCATCCGCATAGGCAAATATTTTGGCATTGTGTAGTGGCAGCGAACAAAGACTATTGATGTATATAATGAAGAGTGTTGGTCCAAGTACACTGCCTTGTGGCACGCCGTATTTGAGGCCAGCATAGGAACTACAGTATTCACCCAAGCATATTCTCTGTGTACGGTCTTTCAGGTAGGATTGAAACCAATCTAGGTTAGTACCACGAATTCCTATTCCTTCAAGTTTTTTAATAAGGATACTTCTGGAGACCGTATCAAAGGCCTTCGCCAAGTCTAGGAAGATTCCAGTACACTTAAAACCGTTATCTAGCTTAGAGACAATAAAGTCCACTAGATTGGTGACTGCATCTTCTGTCGACTTGTTGTTGCGAAATCCGTATTGATTATCTGATATCATACCATTCTTCTCCAGGTAGTTTAAGAGCCTAGTGTTCATAATCTTTTCAAGTATTTTAGAAAGTGATGTGAGCAGGGAGATGGGCCGATAATTAGAAGCAATTTTTTTACAGCCAGATTTATAGATTGGGCAAACATTTGCCATTTTCATGGCCTTAGGAACCACCCCCGTGGTTATACTTAGGTTGCACAAAAAGGCAATGGGTGGAGCGAGATGTTGTTTGTTCAATTTCAGAATTTTGTTTGTAATGCCGTCCCACCCTGCTGCCGAGATATCTTTAAGGTTAGTGATTATCTTGTTGACTTCGTAACTGTCAGTAGGTTTCACAAAGAAAGAGTTACATGGGAAATGATTATTGTACTGGGTACCAGCAGAGGCAACCAGTTCGGATTCAGTTTTGTTAAGCATGGATAGGGTTTTTGTAGCGAGTTCTTCGCCAATAGTAGTAAAAAATTGATTGGCTTTGTCTAAAGACTCAGAAGGGTTAGAACAAGCATTCAAAAGTTCAGAGCTATGGGAGGCCATTTTTTTAATATTACAGATATTTTTAATGGCTGTCCATGTTTTTTTGCTGTCCCCGTTCGCCTGTTCTAAAGTATTTACGTCATTCGCGTTTTTAATATTTTGTATAAGATTATTGCATACGTTCCTGTAGTTTTTATAGGTTTGTTGAACAATGTGGTTGTCCTTATTTTCTTTTTTATTAGCAACATAATGAAAACGGTCCCTTTTACGGATACATTTTAATAAGCCCGTAGTCATCCAGGGCTTTTTGATTGATTTTGAGTTTCTAACTGTCTCTATAGTTGTAAAGTTTTGTATTATTTTGCTTAATGTTTCTGTAAATTCAGTTAATGCTTTTGTGATTTCCGTGTGTTCATATATAAAATTCCAGTTTATGTCTTCAATAGCTTTAGTTACATTTAGGTAATTAGTTTTAGTTTTGTGTTTTATGTCCGTGGACGGACATTCTTTTGTCCTAGTAATACCCACAATAACAGTGTCATGGACAGTAATTCCTGAATTGTTGGTCAATGGAGGGGAAGATTGTTGTCATCACGTCGGACAAGGTGCGGCGCAAACTGGAAACACTGGGTGAGCTTCGCCATCTTATTGCTCGCTTCCCAGTTGGTGCCGGCGATGCTGAAGACTCGGCACATTCGGAAGAACCCAATTCCCCGAAAGGAGTCGATGCTCCTGTCACCAAGGGAAC
This sequence comes from Abrostola tripartita, assembly GCA_905340225.1. NCBI lineage: Eukaryota > Metazoa > Arthropoda > Insecta > Lepidoptera > Noctuidae > Abrostola > Abrostola tripartita. The sequence goes on from HG996494.1 coordinate 9,560,762, forward strand.
AAGGAAGGCGCGCCGTCGCAACTGAGTAACTCGGTGGTTTGTTGTTACGACCATTTTTATCTGTGCTGTGTTCTTCGTCAACGGGTGCGTATACTATTTATTTTTCGTTGAATACCGACGACTAATTAATTAATTATATTTATTAATACTGTAGTTGAGGGTGGCGTTTTTAGATAAATTATATTTTGCAATTATGACACTTTGTCACAGCTGTCAACTACTTCTGTCTGTCAACTGTCAGTTGTCACCTGTTGACGTTGCGTTTTGTTATTGCTACTATAGTGTCGCAGCGTTAGTATTTGTGTTTTTCTTTTTCTTTTTTGGTTTAATTTTAGTTGCTTATATTCTAATGTCTCCTTTTTTTTTTAAACTTATATGTTTACGTGACATATATTCAATAGCTCAGTAAGTTGGGGTGGTTATCAGTCCCTGTCTGTAATACTTGCGACTGACATCACCCAAGATTTGTTTTTTTTTTTTGTGTTATTTGTATTTTATATAGTAGTATTTTATTGTATATATATTATACATATTTATGGATAATGACGCCTTAAGTCTTAATGACAGCTTCTTTTCTTGCTCTTCTTCTGAAGACAGTTTCGTCAGTGCTGACAGTGATGCTTCGCAACCTCTTACACTACTTGATAAACTATCTTCTGCATTTTCCAGCAACCACAATACCTTACATATAGCCCACATTAACGCCCAGAGTGTTCCTGGCCACTATAACGATCTTCTGGCATCTATAACCTGTGAACATATTGATGCGTTGTTGATTAGCGAGTCTTTTCTGAAACCATCTCTTCCTTCTACTCAGTACGCTCTACCAGGCTTTGTCCTGATTCGTAATGATAGAACTGGCAGGGGTGGTGGCGGTGTGGCTATGTATCTGCGCGCCAATATTCCCAACCGAGTAGTCTATGCTTCTCCCAATCAGTATTCTGCTTCGGCTGAATATCTTTTTATAGAGATCTTAGTTAACCATACTAAAATTTTACTTGTGGTATTTTATTCTCCTAATCTGCACATCAATTATTTTGAATGTTTGGAGTCAGCTTTGAATGAGTACTGCCCCTCGTACGACCACATAATTATTATGGGTGACTTTAATACATGCTTACTAAAATGTGACTCGCGTTCTAGTAAATTACAATCTGTTTTGTCTTCCTTCAATCTTCATATCCTACCGTCTTCTGCCACCCATTACTCTCCAAATTGCACTCCTTCTCTTCTTGACCTCATTATTATCTCTTCTCCTAATAACGTTAGTAACCATGGACAACTTACGGCTCCTTTCTCTTATCATGATCTTATATATTTATCATATCGTATTCGACGTCCCAGGGTCAGGCCTCAATTTCTTCTTCTTAGAAGTTTTGGGAGCTTGGACCAGGAGGCATTAAGGGTTGATGCGGAAACCATCAATTGGGCATCAGTGATAACTTGCGAGAACATGGATGATATGGTGACAGCTTTTAATTCCAAGGTTCTTGAACTTTATGACAAGCACGCTCCAACCCGTCGGATCAAAGTTAAGCACAATCCTGCACCCTGGGTAACTTCTTCCATCAGAGAGTCTATGGGTCGTAGGGATAGAGCCAAAGCTAGATACAAGAGGAGACCATCTGAGCTGAATTTAATTTATTATAAATCCTTGCGCAATCGCTGCAACCGTCTGTGTCAAGATGCAAAGAGGCGCTACTTTCACGAATCTCTCGACAATCGTAACCCTTCCGATATTTGGAAATTTCTCAAGTCAGTCGGTATCGGTAAATCTCCCAATCTTAACATTTGTAAAGATGTTAACCTTAATGACTTAAATTATCACTTTTCTCTTTCTCCTGTTACATTAGAATCTACCGTTAAAATGCGTACCTTGCTGGAACTGTCTAGCTTACCGGTACCGAACTGTTCTCCTTTCACTCTGAGTCCTGTTTCTGAGGAGGAAGTCAAAAAATCAATTTTAGCCATCTCTTCCTCTGCTATCGGTAATGACAATCTTTGCTCGAGGATGATAAAACCTATCTTATCACTACTACTTCCAGTTCTCACCTTTATCTTTAATTTCTCAATAACTTCCTGCTCCGTTCCTGCAGTTTGGAAACAAGCTCTCATCATACCCCTACCCAAATCATCTAATCCTTCATCTTCATCCCAGTTTAGACCAATTTCTATACTTCCTTTCCTTTCCAAAGTCCTCGAGCATATTGTGCACCGACAAGTATCTACCTTCTTACTCTCCAATTCTCTTCTCTCCCCTTTCCAATCTGGCTTCCGCCCGGGACACAGCACTGTCACTGCCCTGATTAATGTCACTGATGATATCCGCCTGGCGATGGAGAACAAGTGCCTCACGGTCCTTGTCCTACTTGACTTCAGCAGTGCCTTTAACTCAGTGGATTATGACGTTCTTTTGGGAATCCTTCACTCCATTAATTTCTGTTCTTCTTCCGTAGCCTGGTTTGATTCCTATCTTCGGGGCCGCTCGCAGCGTGTTCGCCAAGAAGATTCTTCTTCTGATTGGTGTGACCTCTCTACGGGTGTGCCTCAGGGTGGCGTCCTCTCTCCTCTTCTATTTTCTATTTTCATTAACTCTGTCACTAGGGTGATTTCTTCCAACTTTCATCTTTATGCAGACGATTTGCAAGTGTATCGCCATTTTCTTTTAGCTGATGCTGATGCCGCTATTTCTGCCATGAATCGTGACCTGGCCTGCATAAGTGCATGGTCCAAGTGCTATGGCCTTCAAATTAACCCCGCCAAATCCCAGGCCATGATCATCGGCAGTCGGCACTTTAGTAATGCTACAAACCTAACATCTATTAATCCCTTATATCTGGACGGTGTCTCTATCCCCTACTCCAATACTGCCAAGAATCTAGGTGTCTTAATTGATTCCAACCTCAATTGGTGTGCTCATGTAAATGAGGTCAGTCGCAGGGTGCACTACTCATTTCACTCACTGAAATGTCTCCAAAGTTTTCTCCCACTCAAAACAAAGATCTCTCTTGCCCAAGCCTTAATCCAGCCTATCATAGACTATGCTGACGCCTGCTATTTAGATGCTACTGAGGAGCTACTGAACAAACTTGAGCGCTTGCAAAATCTGTGTATTCGTTTTGTTTTCGGCTTACGTAAATATGATCACGTTTCTAACTTTCGCAAGGATCTCAAGTGGCTCCCTATCCGCCTTCGCCGGAACACTCGGATATTATGTCTCCTCTTCAATATCCTTCACAATCCGCAATATCCCTCCTATCTACGTGAGCGTTTCTCCTATGTGAAACCTCCTAATGCTCCGTGCAGATCCCACCATAGAACCCTCCTAAAATTCCTGCCCCACAAAACGGATTACTTTTCGTATTCGTTCTCCGTGCATGCAGTTAGACTATGGAACTCACTGCCAACCGACATACGAAACTCACACACTGTCTCTGTCTTTAAGAGAAGAGTTAAAGATCACTATCTTTCCTCACTATGATATAGTTTATATTTATTTGTATTTATGTATGTATTATATTCATGTATTTTTATCTTAATTTTTTGCACTGTTGGTAATATTATTTATCCTACACACTGTCGTCTTCATTTCAAATGTATTTCTCCTTTCGCAGGACTGCTGGAAGAAATTTCTTAATGAAATAAGCAGTACCTTTGTACTATCTTACTCTATCTATATGTTCTCTCTTTTTATAATATTCCTTGTGTGTACATAAATTGTTAATAAATAAATAAATAAATATCTTCCGGGTTTCTTTTTGAACTGAACTAACATAATCTCCTTTAGAAATCCGAGAATTGGGTTCGTGCCATTTTAACCCACACATGTTAGAGCCTATATAACCATACCTTGGATGAAGAAACATTTTATAGAAAATAAGTATGGCTATGGGAATATTAAGATATAGGTATAATTTATGGATTTTCATAAGTAATTACCTATAGTATCTTCATTTATTTTGAAAGGAAACTAATAATAAATAAACCTTATTATAAAATGCAAGTCTCCCTAACTAATTGATCAAAGTATTGAACATATCTTTACCTTTCCTTTACTAACATTTTATTTAATTAATATCTTTATTTCATATCTACCCGCACATCTCGTAGATATTGTTAATTAATTTGTATAGTTCGACTTTGAATAACCAATCTATGATTATATTCGTAATATTAATTTCTCAACCCAGCCACAGGCAGGTAACAATTAATTGTATTTCAATGATCGCAGACGCTTCTGGACTTTGAAGATCGTAATTTATTTCAGACAAAGCTTGATTATTATCCGTGTATTAATAGTAACTTAGCTTTGTAGGAGGTTATTAGTTATAACATTGCCTCGTGCATACATTTCGTTCATACCAATCTAACTTTACTACCACGTATGCGTTTATTTATCTGTAACATTAGGAACCCACAATTTATGTAATTTAATTGGCTTTCTCCTTAAATTAAAAACGTTTTAAAATGTGAATACCTATATGACGAGTTAGGGTTAGAGAGTCGCTCTGTTGCTAGCTGCTACACAAATTAATAATACAACTGACGTTTGGTCATTGGTATTTTTTTTTTACTGAGGCAGTCTTTGTAGACTTCCTCCGTCGTGGGGCAGAAGAAGGTGTATCCGTGGTTGTGGTCGGTGTGGCCGGACTCCCACCGGCTAAAATCCCAGGGTGTCCTCCTAGCTACCCTAGGTCGTAATGACTAATTTGAATCCTTATTCCACAGATCATAAATAAATAGTTCATTGTATCAGATTCTATAGTTAGTCAACACTAATGCAAAACAAACAATATCGATCCAAGGAAATCATGTAGTTTGACATAAATAATTCTGGTCTCCTTAGATTTGATGCGGCCTATATTCGGGCATTTTGACTGTCGTCCCTCAAGATGTCGGACTATGACCGACTGACTCTCTACTATCCATTGGACACGTATATCGAAATACCGGGTCACGAAGAATGAGCATCGTAACGAACGTGCAATAAACTGAAGACGTGATATCTACCTTTTTCTGCCAAACATCTGGTCAAATGTTACGCTGAACGGACCAACCGACCGGTAAATGGCAGACATTACAAAAATCCCGACAAGAAAGCGATACTAAAGATGCTGTTCAATACATAAATGCGTCGAAAATAAATAAAACATAATCAGTCTGGATGAATCCGAAAAAAAGATTTAAATAAAAGACAAAGACATAAAGGCAATACTAAAGCACATCATTTATAAAATGAACACGAATGGTACCATAAACCGGAATCATGAAAGTTTATACCCTGTTTTAGTTAAGGGCGGACCATTCAATCGTGACGTAAAAAATTTACGATCACACGTCAAGAGAAACACCAATGAGGCTGTAAACAGTACCCTTCCGATACTTAAGTATCTTCTTGTAAAAGTTCATTAGCAATTAACATTATCTACTTTGGCGATTACGTCATTTCCTTTCTTTATTAAATAAAGCTTTATAGTCGGCCTTCACGTAAGAAGTAGTAGGGACAAATCATTCTAACTTGGTTTTGTTAAAACCTTAAGCCCCGGGCACGAAGGAAAATATATTCTATATAAGCTGTTTTCTTAGAGATTTATTCGAGTAGGGTCACATAAAAAATAGAGTTGGCTTTTAGATGTAGTCTCGCGTACAAATCCTGAAATATCGCTGCTCATTTCAATTAGTTCAGTCGGTTAAAAATTCAATACAAGTGGCGCAATGGTCTTGCTACGTTAATTTTGTTTAAGTAACTCTGATTTGCTAAAAATAAACTTTATTTTGGCAGGCATGTACACATTTATGTCTAAATTGGACAAGGGACATCGAATAGCCATAAGCTGTACATTACGATGAAGTATGTATAAAGTGAATGTGGTGGTAGAACACTGAAATAGGCGAAGGTGACCCATATAAAATGGTATGGAAAATATAGAGTATTAAAGACGGTATAATTTGTCTTCGTCAAAGGAAATTAACGCAGAAACCTCGTAAAATACACAGTGCCTATCTATTTTGCGTTGTGCGTCGCTATAAACATATACATGACACCATAAAAAATTACGAATACTTAATAACAGATGTAAGGTTATGAGATTATGAAAATATCAAACCGTTCTTCTTCTTCTTTCTTCTTCTTATCAATCGCCTTAGTTAGAAACACGTGGAAAAGGTTTTGCTTTAAAGAACAATAAAACGTCAAAATTCGTATAGAAGGACGCCTTGAAATATCTTCAACTACTAGTTAAACAGACATAAGAATAATTATGATCACGACCAATGACCATACACATAAAATACACAGGTTGTGTAAGGTAAAAAATAAAATAAAAAAAAGATTAGCAAATGTATGGCAAGCTAACATATTAAAAAGATTTAATATTATTAGATTTTGGACTAAGAAATCAAGTATCAAGATCTGCTACACACCAAATGTTAAGAAGCTATCCAATTCCGTTCTAAACGTTTCGGTCAAGTACATGGGGTGGGACTTTCAAAGTAAACACAAACTCGTGTTATCTATTCCATTAACCAAAATATATCAACAGCACCGCATTCAACTGTCAATTATATCTATCAGATTTAGATAGTAGTTTCCAAGTGATAAATATATTAACAGTAGGTTAGTGTCCTGTTTGGAAGGACGAAGGATCGTATCGAATTCTACTCGGACGCATCTCAATTATTCAGCGCAAATAGATCGACACCTGTTAAAACTTTGATTGGTTGATGATCGAAGAATTCGATTAATATAACATTATTTGTCCAACTATTCTTCTATTTCATTATAAGTTAGTGACTGAGATGCTGAAGATATATTATTGAATAAAACACTTTATGCTTTATTTGCGCAGGTGGCGTCTAGGGATTTAATTGGTGTCCATGATGGCAAATGCTGAGTCAGATTGTCTGTCATAGCTCTCTTTGAACCATTCAGATTTATTGTATGTAAAGATCGTATTTTTTTATGATTACATGATTAGCAGGCAGTTAGCAGGTATAAAAAACAATGTGATGAAAACTTTTTCGTGCCACGTCAGTCTCTACGGTTACGGTTACGGTACTCAAAAATCTACGGTTTATAGAAAAAACTATTCTTCGAATATTAAGCACCGGAAGGTATGACAAGTTAAACATGAGTTCGTTTAGATTCAAACATTAAAATGTTGAGTGTCGCGGTGACGAGGGTCAAATAAACTGAAAACGTGGACGCCTCTTGGTTCATTTATAACTTCAAGCGCAGCCCCACTGGGGATAACCAGTAAACATAAAACGTCACGATGGCTGACACATTCTAATCGATCAAAATATTGTATGAAATATCAAACGTCACATCGCGCGTCGTATGCTAATATCCTGGAAAGCCCATCTAAATTGTATGTTGTAAGAACCTCCCCTTGTTCTAATGGACTAGGATTACTTATATTCCTTCAGCTTCGAATAGTAACCAATACTAATTTAGTTTAGAATTAAACTTTTTGTTTTCAGTATTAGTAATATTAAAGAGTGACGACAGGGAGACGACTAAAACAATGAACCAGTGTACTCTGTAGGTATAAACTAAACTATAATATATTTAATATAGTTTACTAAATTTGATGCCACTTTATTAAAAGTAGCTTTAAATTATAATTTAATTTAACGTAAGTAAAACCTAAACAAAACAGTTATTGGACACATTAACATGTTGCCAGTTTTCTGAATAGTAGTTAAACGAATTGTATCGAATTTCGTTTCTAGCGTTTACCTGAACTAGACCGAATAGTTTTTTGAACCAAAAACTCGTTTAAAAGCGGATATTGCATTCGAGAGCGCTCGAGTTAGATCGATGCTATGTAAACTATTCTTTTGCGTATTAGTATATTTCTTTCTCGTACAGGTACTCAGAAGTGTGAGCATATGGATTATCTTATGACACGTCATACGTGTGTATTTAATCTTATATTGAAAATGGAAAGCAAGTAAATATTCTTTGTAGGTACGTATATCTTACGCCTACATTCGTTTCACCAGCTCTTTGTCTCAGACAGGATACAGGTTAACAATAGCTTCAGGACAAATATGGGCCTACATTACCGCACACAAAAAAAGTAACGAGTACAATCCTGAAACCTTGGTGGGTTAATTTATATTGATTTTAATTAACATAGACTTAAGAACCAATCATCCATCCGAAGTATCTAACGAAAATGTGAATATGCCGATGTAATCTCACAAAAAATAAAAATATGTGTCCGTAACGAATAAACGTTGAAATGCCGAAATATGGGGAATTAAGTGGGGCTTAAAGCTGGAGCGGTTGAAGGCGATCCTGCACTCCAGTAAAATATTTAACGTTTGGGCAGATCGTAATTAATAATGTGCTACCATACCACGGGCCGCTGGACGTCTACCGTCCGGATATAACAGAAAAATTGCCGGATCAGGTCGGAGAGCCCGGTTAAAATTCTCGAAGCAATTTTAAGCTTTGCCGTTAAAAAGTTATGTTGCTTTCAGGAGACTAGGACCGATACCGTCCCGAAAAACCACTAATTTTATTATGGACCCGATGTGCATACTGAAATATGCAGACCTCCAACGAACGGGTCGAATTTCTCATCATATCGGAGGTATACCTCTTCGTTCACCCGAGACATACAATATAAATAGACGTACATACTTTATTTTAAAGGAGAACTTGAAAGGTACAACAAATAAATACAGAAACACATAAAATGTTGGAGCTTACTTATATATACAAAATTGAAATCCTTGCACACGATTCTCAGCAAGTATTTGAGCCAAAGATCGATTTAATAAGTCAATAAACCGTCGTCGATTGAGCCAATCTCATTTTATGAGTCCCTTGGCTGCACGATCAGACATCCTAAAAGTTACCAACGACCATTTCAAGAAAACAGCCTGTCTGTGGCCTTTATTCCGGCAGAGCTTATTGTCGATATTCAATCTCTGTCTGTAATTGCAGTTTTGAGTCTGCCCAACAGTAAAATATACCGGATACAACAATATTTATAAAATATAACTCTGTGAAGGTTAATATAGGTAATGAAACCATATCTACTATATCGACAAACTGGACTAAAATGCGAGAAAATTACCATTCTATTTCCACGTCATGATTTTATAAAAAAATGCTTCGGGGCACTTTTTCAAAATTAAATTTTCTTATCTTTACAACTGACTAACCAAAAGGTTAGTCATAAGGAAAACCTTATCACGTGCGCAATAAGGAATTTTTCAATTTGAAGTAGGATTTTTAAATTAAATGTAATATTTGTAGAAACATTTATTTATTAAGACTTATTTAGTAGAAAACCATACTGGCTGGAGGCTCCAGAAGTCTCGCCTTTATCCGGTTACGTCCAATAAGACCCCCCTCGGGGTCGTCGACATAAAATATACCGAAAAAAAAAAAATATAGTAGAAAACCTTGTGATCTACATCTATGATTCATAGAACTCACGTAAGAAATAACTCTCACTAACATTAAAAAATAATTGAATATTTTAAAATTCCAAGATCACTACGTGGTCTGCCCATGTTTATTTCTCCTCAAGGATTAAAGTCTTTATTACGTGAGTAATAACCCTGCACCGAATCGACAGGACTATAATTATCTGCTAACAAAATACGACTAAAACGTTACCTAAATACAACACCATTACTTAATCAAAGGACAAATCAGGGATAGTGACGCGGCATTCATTAAAAGCCGTCACTAATCATTAATTAAAGTGTTTAACTAGTCAACTGTAGGACTATTTATGTAGATGAACTCGAACATGCTGTACGCCTGCAATCTCTTTAAATGGTGGATAAATAGATATATTTACCTACTGTATTAGTGGTGTACTGTATTACTGTACTGTATATCAAATGTGTGGGGCTCGTAGCTATGCAGCTACCCGGCAGATGAGTCGATCTGCGAGGTTAAGCCGTGCTCGCCGCGGTCAGTCTTGTGATGGGTGACCGTTTTCACATGTCGAGACCCCACCGTGCTTCGAAAGGCACGTTAAGCCGTTGGTCCTGCGCCTGATCACTCTCCGGTCGTGTCGGTCTGCCGTCCCATCGGACTATAAGAGTAAGGGAATAGAGAGTGCACCTGTGTCTGCGCGCATACTTGTGCACTATAATATCTCCTGCGCAGATGGCTAGTCTCAGCTGAGACAGGCCGCCGTGACCGAAATTCGGTCAGGAGGACATTACTGTACAAATACATGAAATAAAAAAATGTAGTGTTAGTGATTAGATAATGTTCTGTGTTTTAGTAAATTAAAGCACCACTTACTTTTTAAGTTTCAGACTTTGTCATGTGTGTTTAAAATGTATGGCTTGGTGTAATACAATAAATAATGAATAGGTGGACATTTTGAGGATTGCTAATGTGAGTGCTTTGCCTAAGGATGGTAAACTATAGTGTATACAAATATTGTATATAAATACATACCTACTTATCGCTGTTCAATTTTGAACATACGTCTCACATGCGACAAGCTGACGTATGTCAATAAGACCGCGGCCTAATCTAACATTGTAATTAACATTATGCACACTCACGCCAATCTTGAAGCCACTAAACTAATTTTAACATCTTAATGAGTTTAATAATAGATCTTACCTTTAAGTCTATGTAATCAATTTTGCGTTTTTCTGATCCAAGAATGTAAAAGGGAGTCAAAGCACAAGTGTGCGCTCGGGTGGGTAACGACCACTCGAGCCGAAGTGGCGACTTCTCATGAGCATCCCTTTGATCCAGCATTTATACGCCGCCTTGCCGCCTAATGAGATGGTAGCCATTTTTTAGAAAATCGTGTGATAATGCCAACCTTGATATCAAATAGGTGTATCAATGTTTCATATGAAAGAAGTTAGCGTTCGTTTGAATATTGTATACTTCAAAATAAAGACCTCTTTTTAATCTTTGTATACGTACCTAATTAAATTATTATAATGATTACATATCTATACTTCTTCTTCCAAATTTTGAACCTTCTTTACAAGACTAACATTAAAAACTTATGGATAAATTCTCAAGAATAAAATAGTTTACTGGCATTTCCAGGATTTGATGCTGATTTGAGCAACTATAAATAGATAGGCTTTTATTTATGATCCTCAAGAATCGAATTTATAACATAAAATTTAAAAGGTTATCAAACAACGCCGCATTTTTTCAAAGATTTTTATATATTTTTATTTTTATGTGGAGCAGAAGATACTGCACTCTAAGAGACTTGTAAAATTAAGAGAATGATATGCGATTTAAGATTTCTCAGGTAAACTTCACTTTCTATATAATACTACGTGTAATATTAAATAAGAATTATTATTTGCATTCCTTTAAAAGCTTTGGTTATATTGATTACAATTGAAAATAATTTACTTACAAGGTAGTTTGAGTATTGATCCCGGAATTATATAAACTAGATAAAAACGACTTTATAAATTAAATATAGATATCGATCCGCGAACTAGGCCAACGGCTAAATTAATTGTACTCGTATAGTATAAATAATTTTCTCAGTAAGTGATTTTTGTAAATTTTTTTGAGAAAATATTTTTTTTAAAGCCAAAAAATCATGTCAAACGCTTCTTTTTTCCATTATATTAATTTTGATATACCCCAATTGTTACGAATTTCCTGGCACAGATACATAAATATAATAATTTATTGAATTTTTTTAATGAATACATAGCTAATGGTAGTTACATAATAAAATTTAAATGTAGCATTTCCCGCTTGTTTGCTGCTCCTATACTCAGTTCAGTCATGGTATCATAAAACTGGGTTAAAATTCAAATGTTTAAAACTTCATCTATTTCGTGGGTAGTTATGCCACAACCTTGTTTGGTACATTTCGGCCAGCGGTTATTTGGCGAATTAAGCGTGCGTTCAGACTGGAGGGTAGCTCGCAACTGCAGTATATATGCCGACGCCGCCGTCGGTTGAAAAGCTTTCTCATTCATTCTCTTAGACAGCTGTTTGGCAACTGCGTTCTGTATTTTTCTGTTACCTGTTATTTGCATACTTGCATTTAAACATTTTTTACACAATATATTAGAGTCCCACTCAACAGAATCGGACTCTACATAATATTTGTTGTGTTAACAACTTCAAACATACTGCATCATGCATTTTAAGACGAACCTTATGCCAACCCTACGGTATGTAGTCGGGCCATTCGCAGGATAATTGCATTCATCTGTATTAGATTACCTAATTAGCGCGGAGGTTATGAAGTATGAACGTACAGACAAAGCTAGTGATTGCTACTCCGATCCTCGAGAATACAGTACCTTTTTTTACAGCTATTTTTCTAAGTGAGGGGGGAAGAACTGTGTGAATAAAGAAAGAAAGCAATGAATAGTTCATTAAAAAATGCTCTACATGTAAGAAAATATTGCTGTTACACTGCTGTGCATCTGTATACGGTCTTACGTCATAAAATTCTGGACAGGTACTCTGAGTTGCACTATTAGTCTGACTAAGTATTTTAGTATATCATGAAATTGGCTCAGTGGTATGTTTATAATGTGTGTGGTCAGAGACTTTGGATACAATACCGATTTTTATGATATTTTATGTTACAGTTGTTTGATGGGTGAAAACAACCCAAAGGAATTGATCACTAAGTAAATTAACAAATCAAGGCATTATTTGCTACACAATATTAGAAATTATGACGCAAATATTGACAATAAAAACGCTTTTCTTGTTCAGTATATTTTATAGCCGAACCCCTGAGAGAGATTTCTTTGGGCATCACCGGGCAAACAGTAAAAACAATGCTCTTATTTCATGAAGTAGGTAATTGTAATGTGTTGTAAATAAAAAAATATTGTAAGAAAAATAAGGCGCAATTAAGCTTGAAGTGAACAAAACTTGACTTGAATATAGCACATGGCGTCACTGTGTCGCTTCTCTTAGCCTTTTACCAACTTAGGGTCAACTTCCAATACAATCAGAAAGCTACTTATATCTAGTGTAAATAGCCACTTATATTGTTTTCCTGAATTTTTATGGGATGGTTTATTTGCAGATACGGTTCGTAGGAGCTCGTAGCTACGTAGCTACTGCACAATTCGATCGATCTGCATGGTTAAACAGTTCAACACGGTCATTTTTGTGATGGGTTACCGTTTGCACATTTTGAGATCCCCCCGTGCTTCGAAAGGCACGTTAAGATGTTGGTCCTGCGCCTGACCTCTCTCCGGTCGTGTCGGTCTACCGTCCCATCGGACTATGAGAGTAAGGGATTAGAGAGTGCTCCTGTATTTGCGCGCATACTTGTGTATACCTTTATATCTCCTATGTAATTGACTAGTCTCAGCTGAGATGAGGGGCCGTGACAGAAATTAAGCAAGGAGCACAATATATGCAGTAAAATAGTGGAAGTGGCATATATCTACATAGAGGACTTGTTAAATAATGTTTATACTATGGAATAAACACAGGATATGTTTTATCACCGGCAATAGGGCATCAAAGATAATTTTTTGCAAAAACAATTGATTTGTAATATTTCAAAGTTAAACATTTTTTGTTGAAATTACCTATTACATTTTACGTTGAATTAAGACAACACTGCGTAACCAACGTATTTTATTACTTTCGCTGATGAAAGGTATTTCTATATTTTCGGTAATTAAAAATCACCATGTCTATATTTTATTAAAGTAAAATATTGTATTTTCAGTTTGAATAACCGCTACGTCGCTGCGACGCCTACGGCTAAGATTTCCTGAGTTCGACGCCCACGTCAAACAGAGCGCTGAGATCATAACAGTTAGAAGTGTTTTTGAGCAAAATAGTAGTCTTAGTAGTGTTGAGTTGGTAAATGTTGCCGTGAACTTTGAATAAGAACGCCTTAAGCAAATAAACAAACCAACGCAACGAATTCTAAAATAAATACACTTTGTATAACTAATAATCATATTTTTTACACGACTCATTGATAGCTTCATTAATTTTAAAGGTATGTACAATGACAGTCTTATCGCTGAAACATTTGGATGGACAGCAAGGTAAAGCAAAATTAGGTAGTTTTCTGTTTCTTACAATAAAAAATAAACTTGGTACGTAAAACTTTTGTATATAAGTGCCAAATAAATGTTCCAAACGACGGATTAACATTACAAATTCACTACTGCAAGTTTTCAAACTAATAGCAGACTAAGTCACTTCACCGCCAGATGGTATTACATTACTGCACCAAGACCAACTGCGTATATAGATATATAATTTATTTGCTCAAAGTTTCTTCAGTGTACATTTTGTAACGCTTGGCATACAGCAATAAATTCGTGGATACTACACCTGCTGGAAATTAATCGTGGAAAACTTACAGCTGTTTACTTTTGTAAATAGGTTTTGTTTTAAATCATCTCTTCGTAATGCATACGTGTGTCTGATGGCACATGCATGTCATACAAATTGGAACTAATAGCAGTTGGTTTGTAAGTTCTGTGTATGCTAATGATACTAATGAGCTCGTAAGATGATGAATACTGATGACTGAGAAGATTGTTTAGCGACATTAAGAAACAAACAATAAATGTTATCTTATCTTATCCATCATTCCTTTATATCCATACAAACATAGCATCTCGCCTGTATGCTCTGAAGATATGCGATAGTTGTGTAGTTCACCCACAATTTGCTAGTCGCGTAGTAGGTCCGAAAGTAATAGGAGCGAGCCTATCGCTATGAACCGGGCACATGACCAACGAAGCAGTCAATTCTAAATATAAATATTTTATCTGTTTTCATGGTATATCAATATAATTGTTGCACAGTTAATTCCTTCAGTATTTAGTTCCATGCAGTGTCTATTTATCAATGCAATATATAAGACGGCACTTTGTGTATCAACATAGTCCTAAGAGGCAATATTACTATAATTTCACGTTAACTGAAAGCGTTTCATGTTTCAATAAAAGTGGGGTAAAACTTTAATAAAATTTTGTTTTATAAAAGAAAGTACTTAATTATTAAATAACAAACAGTTGATCCCACACGACAGCCTTGAACGAAATTTTCGCTTCCGGACCGGAAAAGCTTTGGTATTGCCACGGTATGAAAAACTCGATGTCGAAACAAGTATTTAATTATAGCTAACTGAAAATGTTACATACATAAAATAAATGTCCAAAATCCATAATAAAATAAATGTATTTTTTAACCGAATTCAAAAAAGGAAGAGTTGTGTGGCGTGTTTTTTTTTTGTTTCGAGTGGTATACATGCAGGTATATAAAACCACACATCAATGTATTTGGTACTACGTTACCTTGTCATTTGGCATTATTATTTAAATAAAACTGTCTAATATTTACAAAAGCTTGTTAGATGCACTAAAAATATGTCTATGTCAAGAGTATATGTAAACAATGTACACGAACATAACTATGTATAACGATCAAGACTACATGATCACAGTTCAGCAAAGAAAATGTCCAAGATTTCACATTGATATACAATACAATACGATTAAACATAGTTCAGATATCACATGCGGGTCACGAGCTCCTCACGTAGCCGTGTGGAAGTGCAGATTCTGTTTGTAATGTACAACATTCCTTGGATTCAGACAGAAGGTATGTACAAGAAGTGTTGGAGCAGCTAATTCGGAACACTGTGTAAGCGAATTAAGATGCCTTAAGAGTTGTAGTGAAGGAGTTTCAAGGCAGCTTTTCTTGCTCGCTGCTTGCGCCAGTTAATTAGCTCGTCGGCACGCTTTACCCGACGTATTTCCCTCCCACTTTAGCGAGGATCATCCAATGTAATGTAACGCTCTACCCTAAACTGTTGCCAGATATTAACAGACCGGGATGGTTTTATTTCCTCTGGTATCCTTTAAGTAAACTACACTTCACACGTTTGTAAAATGGTGCACGGGACTGATTTATTACGTGTCACTAAGATACTAAAATAGAAGCGTTTAGTAATTTGGTTCCCGATCGCTAGATAATGAAGAAAACAGATTACAATAAGGGATGGTAACAATAAAACTCTCACAACAGACCACTATTGTTTTAACATTACGAGAACAAACGGAGGTCATTAGAGTGCTCATTCTGCACGTGTGGAGGGAACATAACGCACAACTATGGCTATCAGTTTAACGTCTAACACATACGTAATGAGGCACTTAGTTAAATCTTTTACAATATTATCTTTTTAGAGATGAAAACAGTAATAATTGTTCGATGTTACCAGAAAATAAAATGTTCACAAAGAGTCTTTATGGTTTTCAATATAAAAAGAACTTCTTTACAGTTTTAAGATTATATCAAATAAAAACGAATTTAAAAAAAGGTGTTTGTGTTACTTTATACTAATTATTTTGAGAGAGGCTTGCACAGAGACTCTTTAATACAATTTGCACTGAACAATATTAAAATATCATTGTATTTCTATGAATTGATTAAAGTTTAACTATAATAACTTCAGTGAGTGTTATTTATAATTATTTACTATAATATATCCGAAACTAGGGCATTCCCGAATATTCACGTGAGTAAATAATTATAGTAAGTCATATTGAATACAATTGCTTTAAGCATGTCCTTGTTAAAAACACCGATGAAATATATTATTCGGACGAAATCTCTTTATATTGCGAAGTTAAATCACATAACCTAACGTCACGCCTATATTCCCCGAAGGGGTAGGCAAAGGTGTACTGTAAACCTACATTAAGCCAGTTTTGTAATAGGGAGCGAGCCTACTGCCACCCAGGCTAAAATCTAGACTCCGTACTGGTTTTGTTACCGAGATTTACCGCCAGAATGGTGAATCCCCGCCTCGGGAATTAAGTCCAAGACCTCACGCTCAACAGTCGCACAATACAGTCACTAGACTGAAGTGGCAGTCTATGGATCATGACGATTATTATCTACATATTACATAGTTGAGGATTCTCTTGTGGAGGCCCAGTTTACAAACTAGTTTAGTGTGTATGTGATTTTCGGTGAAGGAAAAATACTATAAAAAACGAGCGTTGATTACTTATGCTCACTGTGGGTTGGCGATTTCAGATGTCGAAGTTCAGGAGTCTTTAACTGTAAAATTGTCTTGTTACTTTTTTGACAATGAATTCTTAAAGTGAATTGTTTGTCGACCATCTTACAAAACACCCTTAACCAAAAACACTTCTTCAACGTCCAAGCTGCCATGTATCTGTCAGCAATTTCCAAGGATAAGGATAACTGGCTATTCTCATCTTCATTTATGTAAGAGCAGCTACAAAAACATCCGAAATCTTGTTCAAATAAAATTTAATGGTTGCTCCATTAAATTTGGAAAGTACCTAAATGTATCTAAAAAAGCGTGCTTCATAAACCAAGTTTTAGATCTTGTGTTGTTGCTGGTTACAGACAAATGATTGATAGATTCATGCTTTTAATAAACATAGGATGCATAAAGGATCATCAATAGCTAAAGAATAAGTACAAATTCGTTTTTCAATTGTTACTTAATTTTATACGTCTTTTAAAGGTATGCAGTTCAACCGTCCTCAACTTAAAAATATGCGTCAGTCACACGGTAAGAATAACTTCACTTCTCTACACAATAACAACCAGATAAAAATTGATTAGAAAACCACATTCAAGCGAATAACACTTAAAATGCAAATGTTTAATATTAATCGTTGCTTTCCCTTATTTATTTCCCAAGTTACAGCTTGTTGACTTTGTAAAACGTCGCTGGGGAAATATGCTTTCTTGCTCTGAATTTGTTTCTTGACCGACTATGCGAGAGTTCAGCACTTTTATAAGTGTTCCATAAAGAGGCTTTAGATTATTAGGAATGCGGTTTTGGAAATTAAAAATGTAAAGTTCAGCAATTATGCGTAAAATTAAACTTTTTCATAGTTTTAGTAACCTACAGTAACAATGAAATCGCTTGCAGGTTCAATTTATAACAATTGAGTGTCACTCATAGGTTTTGTAAAAAATATGATCATGATCATCATTTACGATTGTTCTTATCCACCAAACAACAATTAGCATTTTGAGTAAAATTGCACAATTAAATATTTTGCTATAGGTAATATAATATTATTGTAATTGTAATTTATTTATGTCCTACACAACGTGTGGTTGAAATTTCATACTACGAAATGGAATTATCATGTGTCTATTGCACAGAGGTAAGTAGTTAATTAATGTAAAATGCCACAGCGAAAATTCTGCATCACTTAAATATTTTATATATTTAAAAAAATATTAAAATCATTTTTGGCGTATCAAAATCATATTCCCGACTCCATTTTTATGTCCAGATCGCTACACTGTTATAACGATTGAGTATTTTTACGGCCAAATTCTGGTTGCGTTTGCCAAAAGTGTATACGTACGAGCATATGATAGAGAATGGGAATTGGGATGCAACGGTCCCGGTGCGCGACACCGTAAATACACAAAAACTTCCCTGCCAAACTTCCGCTGCACTTGTTTATGAATACGGCTGCTGCCTGGGGATCCACCATCCGAATAAATGATGACCCACGTTATTTTTGAACGTAACAAAGTTTATATTGAAAATAAATACTGTTTTTACTTGTTAATTTTTGTCGTCGAATAGTTTTGGGTGTGAAAATATGTATCGATAAGGAGGTAAGAATCTACATTCGTACCTCCTTATCGATACACATTTACAAAAAATATCTCTTTATTTGGTCATGTTGACTTCATGCGCGTCTTCTAGTTGAATATCCATGGGATTCATATTGAGTTAGCTCTGACGTGATACCTGACTTTTAATCTTGCGGTGGAGTGCACGTAGAGCCTCTACGAGTAATGACCCCTAAAAAGGTCCGACGCACCCTAGGCCCTAAAAGACGAGTAACAAAATCCTAACTCAACATTTTTTTACTCTAATTAAATTACCGCACATACTCACAGAACTTTTCGTAAAAACCTTAGTACTAGTAGCGCTCTACATAAGTATGATTGACATCAAAATCACATCATCGCATCGCATCCATACTCCGTAGTCGCGTACCAACTGTACTAACGCGTTCGTGTTCAACAAATCTGCAGATCTCCGGATGCAGGCAGTTCGTTTCATTTTCCACGTTGACACTATTTCCCACTCAATACACTGTTAGCCATTTCCATCATTCAGAGTACGTTGTGTAATAACTTCGTCAGTCCTACCGCGTTATGGGATCATCATATTGATATCCAATATCTTTTATAGTTGTAAATTACATTTAAACTCTGTTATTTGTTTATTTGCGGAAACCGCATTTACCACACAAAACAGCACTTGGCAAATTAAAAATTAAAGAATGATAATAATAAGCATACCTATAGATATGACTAAGTAGGTACGTAAGATACATTTTCCAGACTATTGAGTAAGTTGTTTTATTCCTCTGTAGCTCTACCATTAAAAATTAGGTACCTAAGGGTGTTTGTCCTATCTTTGGTGGTAATGCAGGATTACTCAGTCTTTAACCATTATAATATTTACCATCAATTTATAATATATAAGCTGCTTATTCATTACCCCTACCGAAAACTATAACGATCGTTTGAATACTGTAATTTTATGTCTGCGTGTACCATGTTTTGATACAAAAAGTATATATTTGTATATGAATAATAAATTGATGATGTGGGCATTTGAATTAGCTGAATGCTAACCCTATTTGTGGTAGAGTCTGACAATATCAACCTAACAATGTCGGTAGGCACTGCATTAGATAAAACACATGCTCGGGATCGGATTATTACTGTAGATAAAGTTGATGCCCCGTTGGTGTAATGGTCGCTAAGCGTGACTGCTGAGCATGAGGTACCAGGTTCGAGTCCCGGGCAAGGTGCAATTCCCACTAGGAATTGTTCCTGTATCGTGGGTGCGTTTCACGAACATAAAATATTACATACACAAACATCTAGACTCGGGACAAACATCTGCGGATCACACAAATTTTTGTACCGTGCGGGAATCGAACCCGCAACCCCTAGCGCAGCAGTCCAATCGCTTAGCCACTGCGCCAATCAGTTCGTCAAATGAGGTAATGTGGAAATATGGGTATTTATACTATATGTACAGATGTACACATCTACCTATAGATCCCTTCGGGGAATGGCGTGATGTTATATTATTTTTATCCAATTTTCATATAGGTAATATTCCATTAGGTAGGTTACCTACATCTTGATCGCTTCTGACACTGTTCCAACTTGTGACAAATATATGTGTTTACACAAAATTTATTCAAAGCGAAAATCGAATCTGCTTCTTTTTATACTTGATTTTAATGACAGCCGTTGCACTAATCAATAAAAATAAAAGTTTAAATAATTCATAATCTTGTGTCTTAACTTGCAGTCTAGAATATAGAGACAGACTAGAATTCAACCACTAGCAATCCGTTCGTATTCTTTAGTAGTTCCGTTACTAATACGGATTCATTGCACGCTTCGTATTTCACATTTTTCTGCTAAACATTTATACTCAATTTGCTTCACGGGTATTGCAACTAGACTAGACGGTGTACCTATATTCGACAAGGTGCTCTTTACAAAGAATTTTCACACGCTCGTCGGATCCACGTAAACGTTCGCACGAGTTTGTGCTAAGCTTTAACGAAACTAACCAAGAACGAAATTATAAAAAAACATCGCCGGTTTTACTTATTTTGTATATTATTATGTTCATAAAGTCAACAGAATGTTATTATTTGTATGGTTGATTGCTTACACTATAATTATATAAGACACTTATTATCGAAAGAGAAAGATTCAATATCAATGTCTAGCTATTTTTACATGAGTTTTCTTACTCTTCAAAATATTCAATAAACATACATTAACCATACCTACAAATCAATGATGACAATATTTTCAAGTAAGTAAATAAGTGGATACTAGATACTTTCAAAACAATATAAAATTAATCTTCTTTCTGTTTATATTATGACAGGTTTTGCAGAATTGTAATGTACCTACCTGGGTACGTGCTATAACTATATGCCTAATATACCTACCAATTATAAGTATATATATATATAAGTGTCGTAGTACCGACGCATCAAAAGAAGGTATTTCACAGATAGACTCCTAGAAGACCTAGAAGTTTTCAAATTTGAGTTATTTGTGACTAGACTCAGCCCGCGACTTCGACTGCGTGTCTTTTACGAGATTCAAGTAGCCTATTTCCACCCTGAAGGTCCATTATAAATATTTGTTTGAGAATTTTGGAAACCGAATAGAAGTCGTCGGAGATCACCCTACTACATACAAACGACCTTTTACCTCGTTATAATACTAGCAGCCAGTATGTAGGTACAGAAGTACACTTAGATTAACTTAGGTACTCTAACTAGGTGACTAGGCGTATTGCGGTATTGACTACGGCAAAGATTACTACGATTAGCCAGTCATTTTGAATCACTAAATGCAACTCTACGTCACGGTATCCGATGTAAGATGAACAGGTAAAAATATTATTGCTTTTACCGTTTCTTATATTATTATAACTTATCAAGTTCAAATAAATGTTATATAAAATATTTCAGCCGATAGATAAGTGAGTAATGACTTAGCATTTTCTCGTTTAGAGATGGTTTAAACCAGATCAGTGGTCCGTATCATTACCAGTTTCAAGCAAGTGTCGGGCGGGGATGATATAACTATCAATCTTGTGATTCATAAAGATTTTTTTCTTGTCAGATACTCAGAACTTAAATCTACTTAATATAAGTTATTCATTCTGTTATTATAACCAAGTAGTAGGTACCTACCTACAGTTATAAGCTGTTATACGTAACTTCTCGTAGGTAAGCAGTCAGGTAGCGAACTAGTTTTAAAAAAATACAGCGAGTGATTTAATAAAAAACTGTGGGTAGGCACGGGAAATGCAGCCTTGTACAGTAATGGTTAAGAAATCGCATTGGTAGCTGATTTATTAAGAAATAGCATCAACAACACGCTTATATAGGTACCTATACACTACAGAGTCGTTAAGTACCTACCTACACCCACATTTTGCCAGTTATGGTATAGTAAAGGTCCCAATATAGGTATAGTGTAATAGGGGCGAACCTATTACTTTTTACCGTACCTACACAAATCTAGAGTCCATGCTACTGACAATACCCCGTAATCGAACCCTCACCATTATAGCAATCGTGCTTTGCGACTACTAAGCTAACGCTAACTTTTTTATGTAACTATCTTTCTTAGATACTTCTATTATTTTATTATTATCTTTACAATATTATAGTCCCTACCTTTGATTAGGAATTAATCGTGATATAAAACAAGTGTGGCTAAGTAGCGAGGTATTGGTTATATGAGTTTTTCTGAGTATTTTATTCGAACTACGTTCCTTCAGACCAAATTACATAATATATATCCAACTTTTTTTATAAGAACTATTCCAGTTTTACCGTACCACTGCGGCAATGGGTACCTATACAATTATACATAGGGCATAAGTGTTAATACTAAACTACTGTCTATCTGTTCCCCAAAATTATGTAGTAGATAAAGGCCATCTTTTTATTTTTCAATAACAATACTTCGCCCTACTCTTTGTTTCTCTCTTGTATCGTAAGTTCGTTTAACTAACAAAAACACCCAGACTCGGGACAAATATCTGCGGATCGCACGAATTTTTGTCCCGTGCAGGAATCAAACCCGCAACCCTTAGCGCAGCAGTCCAATAGTTTATCCACTAGGTCGTCATAGTAAGTAGGTAACATTTCTTCTTTTGTTTGTGCTAATTAGCCTAAACTAAATATCATCGTCATTATACAATACTATAATACCGCCTCAATCATAACAAGTTATTTTACAGCAGAAAGTTATTTAAAACCGGGACAAACTATAATGACATCTACTATTAGGCAAATTACATTACAGATGCATCGTCTAAATGCATCTGCACCATTAAATCCTTTTAGTGTACCTATGTCGTATACAAGAACATTAAAAACTGAACTATCTAATCTCTACTTATCAGGCAATGACGTGAAAATCAATTTTTCTGTTACATAAAATAATAATGTAGGTTTATAGAGAAACCTTCAGTCAAAAATAAACATAATCCTCATCTATGTAACAAATATGTACCATAGCTATTGTTTACCTATAATGTCTGCATTGGCAGTAAGTGTTCACAAAAAAAAGTCATTAAAGGGATTCACAAGTAAGAATTTAAAAGTATATTTAAGTAAAATAAATATAATGATGTAACACTAGAGAGAACGTTCATTTAATCATAAAATTAAATACATCCATAGAGCCAATGTATCTCCTCCAGAGAAGGCAATCTTACAACACTTCAGATCAAAATAAAGCTGTCACTCCCTGTGCACAAGCACATACATTGCTAAGCATGCAAGGACCGCAAACTGAAACAAACATAACAAATATAGAACATGACTTGATGAAAGCAATGGTTTATTTTTCTATTCAATATATATATTAAGGCTAGTTATAAGAACACATTTATTTATGCATAATATACTGCTGTTTGTTTTCCTATGTTCAATAAATATAAATAGGTACTGAAACTATTCTTTGAGTGAGTACACAAAGACTAACAGTTTCAGTAAACTGAAAAGCTCTCATTTATACAGTCATCTCACTTAATGATTGATGGAAAAACGATTTCTACAATTAATATATCAACAAAATTAGAAACATGCATTGTATACTTAAAATAACCCATCTTGCATTGTAATCATTTAGTAATGTTGCACAGAGGCAACATTTTATTTGGTTCTAAATTTATGGACTAGAATAGTGTAACTATTTTAAAAATTAATTACTTCGCTAAGTGTGGATCTAATTATCAAGTCATACCTACTAATTAGTTAATTAAATGTGTAACTTCTTTACAAACATTTGTAAAACTCTCTCAGCTCAGCTTTTATTAGAAACATCTTTGAACTAATATTAGTCAAATAACTGTTATTTTTTTTAACAACTAGCTGTTTCCCACGGTTTCATGCTTCATTCATTCATTTTTGCATGCTGCAGGAGTTCTTTCATGCATTTTTATAAATTATAGCCTGTGTGTTATACTCATATACTAATAGATTACTGTAAAGTTACATCAAAATCCATCCGGTAGATTTTCACACAACATCCTCACAAACTTTAAAATATTAGTAGAATGGGATGGGTATGGAACTACTTATCATAATAAAGCAAGGCTTGTAAGTGTTACAATGACCCTTGTTTAGCAGTCATGGGCCAGGCTAAATGCATTCAACACATATTTCTACATGGTTTTAATAACTTACTATCAATAACCATTTCCACTATGACTTAAAAGTGGTTTTTAAAGATATCTACAACATCCTTTTTATACGTTACTTCAAGCAATATAAAGTTATCTCTAATACTTTAATGAAAAGCTAGCACAATTACCTTAAACTTTGGATATTCGTTCATATAAATGGTGACCATGCCAACATAAGGCAGAAAACCTCTGGCACGACCCACTACATCCTTCTTGGTGAGCCACAACTGGCCCTGAGCATATAAACCTCTGTCATCCACACTATTGTTGTCACCTTTTGTCAAGAACTTCACTGTACCATTGTTCCTGAAAAAATTAACAATATAATGAAGCATTATTATTATAATATGAATTTGCATTACACTCTGCATGTAATAACAGTGAAATTATTTTATTAACTTTTCAATTTTAATGAGAAATAATAAAAAGAACCATCTTTGTGATTAGATATGGTAAAATATGGTCAAGGTAGACTGAATACTCACTTTTCATGAAGCTTCAAAACTCT
This sequence comes from Abrostola tripartita, assembly GCA_905340225.1. Classification (NCBI taxonomy): domain Eukaryota; kingdom Metazoa; phylum Arthropoda; class Insecta; order Lepidoptera; family Noctuidae; genus Abrostola; species Abrostola tripartita. The sequence continues at coordinate 9,585,533 of HG996494.1, forward strand.
GTGAACAATTGGAATGTCTCGTCCTTCAACTTTAAAGACGACAATCTCGCCAACTCGAACGGGCTCCTCAGGATAATTCGTCAAAAATAATAAATCACCTCTGTGGAAGGCAGGTTCCATACTACCTGACAACACCACGACTATTGGGCTTTCACTACCAGTTACAACCATAAGACCCTTCCATATCATTAGGGCCGATGAAACTATCATACCAAAACTTAAAACTTGGTAGATGAACTGAAAATAAATGCAACAAACATAAAATAACAGCCGGTAAAATTTTAGCGATATTTTACCATTCGTCACTGAAACATTACCTGCCGTTTGTTCATGCGCTTTACATCGTCAAATATGCTCTCCAACATTTTGGTTTCTGTAAATAATCTCTAACAACTACAAGAAAGGTATTTTATTTTTTGGTTATCGCCTTTCCCTGTTGTCGTCTTGTCGACAGCACCACGTCAGATAGCTAGAGGTAGACAAAATATGAAACGTATCGATACAATTTTATGGACACGACTGAAAACATGAATTATTTAAAGATTGTTTAGATGGTTAATTTTACTTTATTTATTTAAAATTATCATTTAATTACGGTGAATTTGTTTAAAATTAACATTAATTAAAGATTACATTCTAGTCAATCTTATCGAAGTTGTGGTAAGGCAACACTGACCTCCTTTTGTCATGGACGTAATAATAATAGCAGGACTGAGCACTGTTAGCCAAAACCATGGACGTAATAATAATAGCTACGTCCATGCCTTTTGTCTATTAATAAAGGCACAATAGAGGTCAGTGGAAGCATAGACAAATATGCAGGCAACAAGGATACATCATAGAATAAATACTATCATAGAATACTATGCTCAGCTCAGTCATCTTAGGAATTTTAGTCTTTCTTTTTGTCTGTCTGTCTATTTGTTTCGGCTAATCTCCGAAACAGCTGGACCGATTTTGATGGGAGAAGTTCTTCCCAGTCTTAAGCTGAGTTGTATTATTTATGTAGGTACTCTAAGATTGGGCCATATCAAGCCATATTCAGCCATGACAAAAGATACGACTAATAATGGTCCATGGGTATTACTACTGAATTGATGCCATATAGCAATTTGGAATCTTGTGGCCCAAATTAAAATCTTATAAGAGATAATAAATCTAAAGAAGGAAAATCAAGCAATCATACGATAACTTACGTGGTTATACAGGGTTGTTACGGAAAGGGTATATATTTACACAAAAGCGGCGAAGGGTACGGTATAGAATCGATTAACATAATTTCAACTCAAAAAAATTGTTATCGTATCTTTACCAAACTTAAATACTATTTTTCTCTATGACTTAAATCATAAAAAATGTGTTACCATGATCGAATATATTCCATATTTGCCTATAATGCTTAAATACCGGTAAAATTAATATGCTCGACTTGACAGGGGCACTGCCGTGCCCCCAGATTCTCTATTGTTCTATATTTTGTATAGGAAACTAAGCTAGATAAGTTATGGATAAGAACTAAAAAAAAACACATTTAAAATTTCAATGTATTTTTTCATAAAGTATCAGGCATAATTATGTTTGTATTATTTGGGCATTATTAACGACCCATTTCAACATCTTGATTTTCAGAAAACTTAAGTTTTATTGTAACAGTGTTAGGCGTCGTAATATCAGCCACCAGTATATCAGCTCCGTTGAATAATCCTAGCTCTGTTACTTTCTTCTTGAGGTTATCTCTGGTTCTCTCCTCAATACTCTTTATAGAAGACATGTATAATGTTTTGTTGCGGCCATTGATAACTGTCGTTATACCTGGAATCAAAGTATAATTTAAGTATATTAATATTTCAATTATTTTTTTATTTTGTCTCCACTATTCAATATTTTCATCAAATTTGACTAGAGTATATTAATGTAAATGTAAATTTAACCTGGGCTCTTCATCAAATATGCAGGATCTTCACACAGCTTGTTATAGATAGTCTGCAAAGTCGCATCTGGCTCTATCTCGACGACCCGGGTAGAATTGCTACAAGCAACACAATCAGGCCTCTTCTCTGCATTAAATGTGTAAGTGTACACACCATCAGCCATGTTCATCACCATATAGTTATTCATGCTTGTACAGCATGAGGAGGCCAACTTGAAAACCTAAAAAAAGGGTTTATTGTAAAATTATTTACAGCATGGTTGCTTTGCTTAACCTGTGGCTCATAAATAGACTTGATTAGGTTAATTTCTACAGAACAATTTTGGCCATAAAACATGATGGCAATACAAAGTAACAAAAGGGAAACATGAATTATTCACTAGCATTCAGTAATGAACTCACCACTCGGTAGATGCATCAGGCACATATGCCTCAATGAGATAAAAATTAAAAATAAATATTTCTTTCATAAACATAGGCATTTCATTACCTCAGAAGCACAACATGCTGCAATAGCTGCATTAGTACTGGCAACAGCTGGGATTATGTTCTTCAGTACACCTTGAGTCAGTCTATATGTGACATTAGATATTCCATGTTTCATAGCTCTATCTTGCGCCTTTTCAAACACCCATCCAACGTGCTGTGGGTCATCACCATCTAGCGGTGTGGTACTGCCCCATGGGTTCTCTCTGGCCCACTGGATCACTTTTACATATTCAATGCAATGTTCTGGCAATCTAAAGTAAGAAATAAATCAATTAAAAATTTGGAAACTGAAATTTACTTTTTAGAAACTGCCTTAATATTTTTGGGCCAATTGATATAAGTTTTTAATAGAAGTTTGCAAGACACCATACCTTGGAGTATTAGCAATGGTACACAAAGGGAAAGTTTTCTGTGGTGGATACAGGTCAAGAGTACACTCAATACAAGCACTCATGCCTGGCAGTATTACCCTTGCATTGCCTTTAAATCCTTCAGTGCCCCCATCAACCATAGGAATGACACTGCTTTGATCTAAACTTCCTGAAAATGTAGGGTTCAATTGTAAATGTATCATTTATATTATATGACACAACTCACAAAATATATTGGAATTAAATACACTGAACACAATAAAATTTTCTGCACAAAACTAACACCTACAGCTTTAGCAATAATAAGACAGAATCAGCAAAGATCTTATAGGAAATATTGTATTCTAGCTTCACTATATAAATGTAAAGCTCTAATTACACTGTTTAGCCTTTATATTATTCTAATATAAAACAAAATACATTACTGTCATCATTATACTGTAAGAGTGACATCAGCATTCCATTGAGCCAACGCCTAGCCACAATAGAATCTAAGCCACACACTACAATGTGGAACTGCCTGTAAAATCCCTCATCCAAATCTTGGATAGCACAATGATGAGCTATGGCTTCACAACCAGGTACTCTGAAAGATAGTTATAAGATTTGTATACAGTAATTGAATTTCTAAATGATAATTTTAATACATTATAGTAAAATTTTGTCATAAAAACATACCTTTTATTCACAAACTCTACAGCACATTTAGCTTTTGATAATCCAATATCATTCTTTCTAAACAAAAACTGTCTATTCAAATTTGAAAGTTCTATGGTATCCATGTCCACAATGTGTAGCTTTTTAAAACCCAGAAGAGCCAAGTCTTTCAGCAGTTCACAGCCGAGGCCCCCCGCACCAACAATTAAGACTTTACATGAGTCCATTAAAAAGTCCAAAATTTCAGGTGAAGGTTCAAAATCTGGGTGGCTAAAAGGACCAGACCTCTCCAAAAGCTTCCTTATATGAAGCCATCTTCTTTGCTGGTCAGGTGGAGACTGAATTTCACCAGACGCCATAATTGCTACAAGAAATGAAGCTAATGAAATACGATGAGTTATCAAATGTATAATTATTTAGCGGCAGATAAGAGACAGCCGGCTAGGTCGTGTTTTAATTTAGGTACTTTCAAGTTGTGTTCAGCCTGGTTATGCATAAAATATAAACTTAATTTGTAAGGACAGTGTTCTGCATTTTTAACGACCGATTTGCCCGGCAGATTACTGTCTTGGTACATTTAATGATAAAGGAGAAGTGGAGGCTAAACACTGAATAATTTCGACCACATAGTACAAAATTAATTGTTTACTAACTGTATTCTTATTTGGTTTACTAAAACCCAGATAATAGTAGCAGTAGGCTAGAGCAAAAACTATTTGTAAAAATTAGTAGTGGGCGTTGAATCAACGAACTAGTTGAATCAACGTTGATGTCTCTTCAACGGGATTAACGTTGACCGTGTACAAATCAACTCGTTGAATTCGTCAACGACTGTCAACGTGTCAACTTCCTGAACGTAAATTCGCCTGAAGACCGGTTCAAGGGCTATGAATAAAATTACGAATGTACATAAAATTACTAAATAAAAAAAAAGTATAAAAAGCCAAAATAATGTAAATAAAAATTGTAAATAATAATTAATTAATGTACATAAAAATCAGATGATCTTCTAAATACGCCTGAAATTTGTGTTTTATAGCAAATTAATCAGTCAGTCCTAAGCCTGAAAAAAGTATGAAGGGAAAATCATCTAGAACCCTAGGTAGGTAGTAGGTAAAATCATCATAAAACGTTATCCAATTTCATTAGGTAAACTGCATCAAATTGTTCGTAAACTAACATTACAACAGCATAAGTTAATAAAAGCGTTTAGGCGTTTATCGTTCATGCAAGTTGACGTTCGTAACACGTTAACTCGTTGCCGAAATTAACTAGTTGATGGACTAGTTGACAAACGCAAATCAACGTTAACGTTTCGTTGACGGAAAAACCTTCAACGACCCATAGCTAGTAAAAATCACCAACACTAAATATCCATTCATATCGTCTTTCAACGTCTAGTGTCACTGTCAACAGTGTCAACTAGTAGTGCACGTTATATAGTATAGATCGTTGTCCAAACGTTTTCACTAAGCGACAACGCAAACGTTACGACCGACTTCCACAACGATCTATTTTTCTAAACCGTCTATTTTGCTAATTTGTCCTATCGTTGTCAATAAGTCGCTCGCGAAACGCAATGCAATGTATCTATATTTTATTTAGCATTACTGCCAATAAAACGTACGGAACGAAAATAATGCAATTCGTCAACAATGAGAAATAAAAACAAGAGTTATTTATTTATTACAGTAAAAAAAAGATTCGTTGAAAACACTTTGCATTTATCAAAAAAGTATCGAATGATAAAATAACTTTATTCCTGCAGCCAGTCCTAAACCCAGGTAAAGTATGAAGAGAAGCATATTTTGCAAACGACTTTCTCTCATTTTGTCGCGATGAATACGCATGATAACGTATAGATGATATCACTAAAAAAACGGATACGTTATTATAAAATTGTGGATAGGCAGTTGTCAAAAAACGGAACATATATATGAGTGATTGAATAATAGATCGTTGTGAAATAGACGACTTGGAAAACGTTGTCGAAACCCAAACAACGTTTCGTTATGTTACCTAAAAATCACGCAACGACACATACCTACTGTCAACTTAACTCGCATCTCGCTGACTCTGACAGTGGCTGTCCAAAACAAAACTACAGACTGAAAATACTAAAATACTCTAAAATGATTGCAATCTTAAAACGATTATACCTATACAGTTTAAAATATTATAATTATCACCTCATGATAAAAATATAAACTTAAGCATGTTAATCAGACCACATAATTCGCATGTGTTTTTTATATTATATTTACTTCAAATTATGTAACAAATGTATTTATTTAATTAGACCCCTAAAATTCCAGGACATTACAAATTGTACTCGCTATTACAAGAGAAAAGGTTTAATTAGTCTAAAATAGTGCCAGGCAATAATTTAGTGGCGCCCTCTCCTGGTTTCATTTACCACACCGCACTCATCGATACTTCGATAGTATTGGTTTCAGAGCGAATCCGAATTTTATTATTTACGATTATTACGCTAGTTACAGTGTAATGTAAAGTTTAGAAAAAATTATATTCCTGTTTTTGTAAAAAAAATATTAAACATAAAATATATAAATACTCTTTTATCAAATTCTTCGTTTACATGCTATAGTTATACTCATGGCCATGAGAACACAGTTACGTACTATAGATGATATTCATTTGTTGAAAATGGAGGCGTGATGGAGGTGCAGTTGTCGCAAGACTGGGATTTTCGAGTTTGCGGTTGTGAAGATTTACACGTGAGTGTATATGTTTATGTACTCGCTTCGTAATCTGTATTGTTTAACATGTAAATTGCATATATTTAAATGGCATTAGATCGCATGTTATTGTGTATATTTGAGGGAGAGACGGCGAATCTTTTAGTAGCTGCGGAATATGATATTACCATGCCTGAGTCAGATAAAAGGCATGGTTACGTTCCGTGATAGTTTTACGGAAATAACAAATTAATTACAATGCTATCATTGGTTTTGTTGATATATCCATGTGTAAGTTTTATCTGTTATTTCATTGTCAACATGGTTGGTCAGCGTTATACAAAACGGTGCCAACACGAAATGCGTGGTAGGTATACAGTTCCAAAATTGGGAATGGTATATATTCTTGTAGTATAACTTAGTCCATATTAATATACAGTAAAGTGTTTGAATAATTTCTCTTATCCTTAATCATGTAATTTACATAATATATCTGCATTTTTTTCTAGATGAAATATGGCTGGTAACAAGATGAATACCAAAACAAAGGGAAAAGAAGATAAGAATAAAGCTAATACTAAGGCCATGGGTCAACCTAGTGAAGAGACAGAGGAAACTGACTTTGCTTTGCTTAGGAAACCTATACTTACTAGTATAACTGGATTTGGTCAAGCAAGAAAAATATTTGATTTGGCTACTGAAGAAGTAAGTGTCTTACTAGGATAAATAATGTTATTATTACTAAATTAATATTTTTTGAAGTATCATAATTAGCATTACTAATTGTTACATAATTTATTCTTCATTTTCTTTCCAGCTTAAGGATTTACTCTCAAATGAATGTGATTTATTGTATGAATGCAAAGTTTGCCGAAATATATTTAGAAGTCTAGCTAACTTTATATCTCATAAACGTGTTTATTGCAAGGAGAAGTTCAATTCTTCATTACATAGCCACTTCATCAAAGCTACTTCAACGGTAAGTGTCAAAGCCACAAAAGTTTCATTGTTATCAAAATATGACTTATTGACTTTATCCTTGTATGTTACAGGTGACAGAAATAATGAAAATAAAACATATGGAACAAGGATATCAAGAGTCTCTCAAGGAAACAATTGAAACTGAAAATAAAGAAGATGATGATGTTGATGACAGGGTTCCACTAACTAAGGATTTGACAGCAATTGTAGAAAAAATTGCAAAGCACAAAGGTGTCTATGAAAATAATACTGATGAGCCACATATTGCATTGCAGAAGATACCAAATAGTTCTGTGGCTATGTTCCAAAATGTTCAGATGTGCGAAGACAAACAGAAGGAAAATATGAGGGTTCAAGTATGTCAATTAATATTATATTTTTATGCATTATTTATCTTTCATTATTGTACCCGAAGTAGACCATGTATTAATGGTTTACATAATATTGTTTTAAGACATAAATTAGCTTTGTGTTCATTAATTTAATATCACCATCAAAATAAATAATGAGTTAGCCCAAAACAATAAAATAAAGACTGGTAGGTATTTTTTAATTTTAATACAATATTTTATTTTTGTACTTATTCATCAGCTAGGATTCTAACTAGATTCTAACCATACCTTAATTTAAAACTAGTTTTATTGCGTCTTCGTCCATGTATTTTAAAACATACCTATTTTTGTTGTGCCAGAAAAAAATGCAAGATGACTTTGTCACGTATAAAAAATATTTATAATATTTTTGAAAATATTTATTACATAGCAAGAAAAGTTCATATATATATGTCAGAGTTACGGGCAACCGGTGGATGCAAACGGCAAGTTGTCGTTCATTATGGCGTTCTAAGGGGGAGGCCTTTGTCCAGCAGTGGACGTCTTCCGGCTGATGATGATGATGATGATGATGAAGAAAAGTTCTATAGGCTTGTAATACAAATTTTCATGACAGAAGTAGATGTTTAGTGCATAAGAAGTACCTACTCAGTGGTCTTGTAATAACATAATGTGTAGATATCAAACCATAAATACAACTCATAGTTATTATAGTCCATTGAAAACATCCATAAAATCATTATTATATCTATGTCATTTTTTCAATGTAATTTTAGGTGAACGAGCTTGATACTATTTTATCAAGAGATATAGCCGTTCTGCAAAGTGATGGCAATTTCAAAATAAAGAGCTCTGTTGCGGAAGATTCCGATAGTGTTATACAAATAAGCGATGACGACGACAATGATCACACTAACATCCTGAAATGCAAAATCTGTAAGTTCTTACACCAGCCCCCTTACCATGAACTCTTAAAGCAGGACAGTTTACGATGAGGAAGTGGGACGCCGCTACGAGCAGTGTAATGCGGCGTCTCGCTTTCTCATCGTAAACTGTCCTGTTTTAAGAGTTCATGGTAAGGGGGCAGTCTTTTATTCTTTAAGTCAAGGAAATTAAAATACATGGATAGTAAATAATTCATCAGTTTAGTTACACATGTCAATTAATGTATGAAATAGGTAATATTCTATGTGAAATAATATTTTAACTTAAATGATTTTATTAATGATTCGTAAATATATTGTTTACTTTGAAGGAAAATCTTCAAGAGTACAGACAGCACCGAAAGTAACTTAGCATAATTTCATTTATAAGTTTATTTTTAAATTACTCAATTGGATGTTACAGGCGACATGCAGTTCTCAACTCAGAAAACTCTTAAGTTCCATATGAAGTACAAACACGTTGAAACTCGTCTTGTGTATCCGTGTCCTGATTGTCTGGAGATATTCTCTACTTCATGGAGTGTTTATAGACATCTATTTAAAGTGCACAGGTAAATATTTTGAGATTTATTATTTAACAATCTGCCCTGCCTGTTGTGTACGAAAAAATACTTGAGGTACTACCGAAACTTAAACCTCGGCCATTTTGTCAAAAACGGAAGAAATATCTCATAATATTTCATACCGTAAATGTAGTCTTTTAAAAAAACCTATTTTCTTGCATTTATAACTTACTTAGGTCAGTTATAAAATTTCCGCACTTACTAGTTATGTAGATAGTAAATTATTTGTGTCATTATGAGGGTATTTTTAAGCCTATATTATTTCTTAAATAATTTTGTTTCCTATTAAAATTACAGAAAAACAGCGGCACAGATCAGAAGATTAAGAGAATCGATCCAAGCAAAAGCATTCAAAATGAATAATCCGCCCGCTTTCTATGAAAAACGTAAAAATAATATGAAGTCAGCAATAACTGCAGCTCAAAAAATCACTGAAGAGGAAAGACTGGATCAAGAAAATCAGGTACTTAGGCAGAATAATCGTTTAAATTGACTAAGATAGAAAAAAAAGACTAAAACAACCAAAAATAGCTTAAACATTTAAGGCTAACGAGTGGATCAATTCATCAAGGTGTAACATTAAGATTGTCCTCCGGTAGGCTTGGATGGACAACATGGAAGGCGACGGCGAGCTCCCGCGGTGCGGCGGCTGCGGGCGCACGTTCGAGCGCCGCGCCGCGCTGGCCGCGCACACCCACACCTGCCAGCCGCGCTCGCGGGCGCTGGCCCGCCGCCCGCTCGAGACCAAGAAGATCGAGATACAGATCCGCAAGGACTACAACAAGGGGCCGCCGGTCAATCTCAACCTGCCTCCGAAAACCACCGAAGTGATTGGTAAATTATATTTATTGATTACTGGATTTGTTTGTAATACCCGATGTCTTATGCAAAGGTTCTCCGTTATAAAAAAGAAACAAATACATACCAGGTGTCTATACACCCACACATTGCCGGAATTCCTCAGAAATTAAAAATTAGGGTATTATATATTCACCACGTGTCCTCCTACGACTCGTTTTCCAGCGACGTAAGTATTCTCATTAATATTTATGTACCTATAAAGAAACGTTTTGTCCACAGACAATAAAATATCAAAAGATGAACAGCAGATCGTACCTAAACCAAATAAAGATGAAGAAAAGTCTCCTGTTGAAGAAGAGAAAGAGGTTGAAGATACTGCCATGGATATCAGTGAAGATGAACAGAAGTCTAACGATGCAAGTGAATCTCCGGAACCGGAGCCGGAGCCTGAACCAGAACCTAAACCACGGGTTGAAATTTCGAAACTCGCAATAAGACTTCCATTTGCCCATCAAGCAGAAAAAAGCAACCATCTAGCCTTCAGACAGAGACTGCAATCTGAAATAGATCTAGACAAAATGTTATGTAAAATATGTGAAGGACAGTTTAGTGAGGTGCAATCATTATTTGATCATGTGGCTAACCACATAAAGTGGTACAGATATGCTTGTAAATTATGTAATTTTAAGAATTACTATTTTGATAAGTTACCTGAACATGTAAAAGTTGTACACAAACTTAAAGGCGATAAAGACTTCTATTTTAGTACCGTGAAAGCAATAAATGGCACTGAAGCATTAGAATTATGCGAGCCGAAAATTTTAGAGGAATTACCAGACGCTAATGAAACTAGTCCTGATTCTAGACGTCCAAGCAGATGTTCCAGTGACTCGAGTCGTTTGTCAGACGATAGTTCTTCTAGTAGTACAAGGATTGAGGGCATATCTAGAAAGAGGAAAATGTACCAAAGCAAAAATAGTTCAAAGAGAAGAAAAGAATTCATTATGAAAGGTATTGTATTCTAAATTATAAAATTTATTTAAAAAAATGTGCAATAAATATAAAGTACTCGTGTAATAATTTGTCTATTTGTCCATTTTTAGTTAATCAAGATAAGGACCGCGATAGTCTTCTGGATAAAAGTATAAGTCTTATAGAAACGGATTTATCTTCGAATAATAAGAGTTTTGAAGAAAATTCTTCAGACATAGACGACATCGATGAGAAGATTGCTAAAAAACAAATAATGGATGATACTTCCTCCGTAGCATCTAGAAGACCAGTAAGAAGGAAAACCAAACCCAAGAATGAAGATTTTGAATACGATCTATCTAATTTACTCAAAAGAGATGCGCAGGGTTATCGAGATTGTGTAACAATGGCAAATGCAAAATCAAGCCAAACTAAAAGAAAGCTTCAACAAGAAATTCAAATTAATTACGATAACCTTAACAAAGATTGTTGTGGAGCGCTGTTCACAATGTCAAAGAAATCTGTTGAGAAATTTGGAGCACATATGAAAACTAGTTTCTTGAATGTTCCAACTCCGAAAGATGTAAGAACTCAAAACATATTTGTTAGACCAATGTTACCAAGAATCCTTGCAAGGGTAGACAAAGTATCTCCGAAAAAAGATAATAATGAAAATCCTAAAGAATGTTCTAGTCCTAGTAAAGAAATTGTATCTAATGAAGTCTCTATTGAAGATCTCCAAAAAAGGAAAGATGATGTTGTATCTGAAGTTGAACCTAAGGAAAGTTCGGTTAAGAGTCCTCAAAAACCTATAGAAGAAGTAAAACCTGCTGCAGACGTCAATCAAAGTGCAGTGTCAATCAAAACATGTGTGCCAACCACAACATGTGAAATAGTAAAAACTAAAAACATTCCCTCTGTACTTCCCCTTAAGTTTCGCCGCCAAAGTTTAGAAGTAATAAAAAATCCACTCATAAATAAAAACATCACAGATTTCACTAAATCTGGAATGAAAACAAAAATATTAGTTATTAAACCAATTAATAGAAATAAAGATGGAAAACAACCATTGAACACGCCACTTAAATTTCAAACGATAAAATTAAAAGATCCAAATAAAAGTTCTTGTAATGAAGAAAAAGATCAAGTAGTAGTAGTAAAAGTTCCAAAAGTAGAGTGTACTATCGCTCGACCAACCTCTGAAATTCCTAACAAAAATAATGAAAAAATTTCTTTAATAGAGAAATCAACACCAAACGATAATGATATTTCAAAACTAGTAAAAAATGATGAAACGAGCAGTACAGTAACGATACCAGATGCGGAAGTAAATAAACCCACCGATGTCGAAGATGATAATTCGAATATAAATAATAACATTATCGAGGATGAATCTTGTAGTATTGACTCTGCTAGCAAAGACGAGATAGTAGAATTTATAAAGGAGAAGGATACAACGGAACATATAGACTCTACCTTGTAATTACTTACGTATTTTGTTAAAATTATATTTGTTTCTGCTTTAAAGCACATTTAGTTTATATCATTAAAGTACCTAGACTGTAAGGTAGGTAGCTAGGTAGACAAAATAACAAATAAAGTTACTTTTAGTATTAAAAAATGTTTTTTTATCCCCTCAACTTATTTTACATGCACCGTCGACAACATAACAAGTTGAGAAACGATGTGAAAATCTTGTGAAAATAATGAAAGAAGAACAGCCCAAATCCGAGTTAATGCACAGTGTACCTACATCAAATTTTCTATCAGTTATCCGACACGTTGACTGACCGCTAAGTAGTCACTGTAGGTAGTGAACCTGTAGTGTACCTACCATAATTATTTTGTGCACTGGAATTAATTAATTATATTGTAAACTAATTTTTTGCGCGCCATAGATAATTCGCAAAATAGAGCCTGTGCTTATTTGGTGCATAAAAACAGATTTTAGGTTCTGTTAGGTTATTCATTCTCAATTCCTTTCTAGGTTGTTTTCGAAAGAAGAAAATCCGTGCTCAATTTATTTCAAAAATATTTGGCTTCCGCGGGTACAAAAGAATAACCCGGGTGAGGTAGCAGGGTTACACTAGTTCGAATACAGCTCGACCGATTTTCTTTCCTTAGCAGATTCAGAGGGATGCCGCGGAGCGCACCAACGCGCTGCGCACACTAAAAGGAGTATTATAATAATTACTAGTACTACATACTAATTTGAATTTTGAAAATATTTAGGAACACCTAGCCCTTCGGATTATATAATGTTATGTAGCTGAATAGTATGATGGATGGATGGATTGCCAAGTCAAAGGTAGCAAGTTCAAACCCCGGCAGGCACCAATGTCTTTTCGAATTCATTTATAGTTATCAGTTGCTAAAAACGGTGAAGGAAAACATCGTGAGGAAACCGGCACAGCTGAGAGATTTTCAACGGTGTGTAAAGCCATGTCGAAGGCCCAGAGGCGGTTTAATTTCTGACAGCAGGTTGTTCATCAACCTTATGCGAAGAAGAAGGGGAATACATGCGTGATGTTATGTCTTATATTTAGGGATACGCGGGCGAAGTCTCGGGATATAGCTATTTTATAATAAATCTTAATAATAAGGGTCAGGTAACTCGCTACACCACACTCCAACGGTTTAATTTTAAAGTTGATTATTTAACCGAAACCTACGAGTCTGGCCTTCACCCTCTATATATAACATTATTTTCTAACATAACCTCTTAAAAAATAAAATGATTTTCTTGGCTTAGTTTTTATAGTAGTCCGATTGTCACGATAATATTTAAATGACCCACTTAATATTTGAACAAAATATGTAATACTTAAATACATGTATTAGTACTATATATTACGTAAGACTTAATTTCATTAGATCAGAAAAGTGATAGAAATACTTGTTACCTTAGACTATTAAATAATACTTGTTAAGTACCTACTTATAATATTTAACCCTGTTACTAGTTAATAGCGTGAAGATACCAACTAAAGCTCTTAACTTCTTCAATGCTTTATATGTTCACTAAATAGGCATGCTAATGATAAAATAATTGTTACGCAATACTAAGACTTCACCATGTATATGTAACTTTAGACTTGTTTACCAATTTCGTCAGGGAATTAATCCTATCCTATGAAATTATTATTCTAACAATTTACCTACCATTGGCACTGGTAGTGACAATTTGACATACCATTTACCAACCACATTCCACAGCACATGACTGAACTTTGCAGTAAGTACCTAAGATTAGTACTAACATGGAAGTTGTAAATAATAATAAAATATTTTAATTTTCACTAACTTTTATTTAGAAATAACTTCCACAGGCATTCACATCAACAACAGTTTACAATATTTGCCTTGGTGATTTGATTACTATTTTGCACAAGCAATAACTCATGTTGATTATGAATGGAACACTTAAATTTCAGTTCATAATTTACGACTTGGCGAGAGTGTCTGCCTTGGCTACAACTTCTTCAATTGGTCCAACCATGTAGAATGCTACTTCAGGTAGGTGATCATACTCGCCCTGCAGAATCTTAGAGAAGCCCTTGATAGTTTCCTCTAGGGGCACCAGCTTGCCAGCATGTCCAGTGAACACCTCAGCAACCTGGAAGGGCTGTGACAGGAACCTCTGGATTTTACGTGCACGAGCAACGGTCAGCTTGTCTTCCTCAGACAATTCATCCATACCCAGGATAGCAATGATGTCCTGGAGTGACTTGTAGTCCTGAAGAATCTTCTGAACGCCACGTGCAACGTTGTAGTGCTCGGCTCCAATAATGTTGGGGTCCATGATACGAGAGGTGGAGTCTAGGGGGTCCACAGCGGGGTAGATTCCCAACTCAGCAATGGCACGGGACAGTACAGTGGTGGCGTCCAAGTGAGCGAAAGTGGTGGCAGGCGCAGGGTCAGTCAAGTCATCAGCAGGCACGTAGATAGCCTGCACAGAGGTGATGGATCCCTTCTTGGTGGTGGTAATACGCTCCTGCATGGTACCCATGTCAGTGGCTAGGGTGGGTTGGTAACCTACAGCTGAGGGGATACGACCCAGCAGGGCAGACACCTCAGAACCAGCCTGGGTGAAACGGAAAATGTTGTCAATGAACAGCAGTACATCCTGTCCTTCCTGGTCACGGAAGTATTCTGCCACAGTCAGACCGGTCAGGGCGACACGAGCACGCGCGCCGGGGGGCTCGTTCATCTGTCCGTACACAAGGGCTACCTTGGAGGTCTTGTCCTTCAGGGAGATGACTCCAGACTCAATCATCTCATGGTACAAGTCGTTGCCTTCACGGGTACGCTCTCCTACTCCAGCGAACACAGAGTAACCACCGTGCGCCTTGGCGACGTTGTTGATCAGTTCCATGATAAGTACAGTTTTACCTACTCCGGCTCCGCCAAACAGGCCGATCTTGCCTCCCTTGGCGTAGGGAGCAAGCAGATCTACGACCTTGATGCCGGTAACGAGAATCTCCTGCTCGACAGACATGTCCACGAACTCGGGGGCCTCGGCGTGGATGGCGGCGGTCTTGTCGGTCGGGATGGGGCCGCGCTCGTCGATGGGCTCACCAATGACGTTGATGATGCGGCCAAGGGTCTCTACTCCCACGGGGATACGGATGGGCGAGCCGCAGTCGTGTACGGGCTGGCCGCGGATCAGACCTTCGGTACCGTCCATAGCGATGGTGCGGACGGTGTTCTCTCCCAAGTGCTGCGCCACCTCCAGCACGAGCCGGGGCTGACGGTTCTGAACCTCCAGGGCATTTAGGATGGGTGGCAGGTTGTCTTCGAACTGTACATCCACTACGGCACCGATAACGGCGACCACCTTACCTTGTCCTTTACCAGACGCTTTAGCTGCATAATTCCTCTTGTTAATGGCAGCAACAGTTGCAAGTTTTCCACCTTCTGTAAGGGTTTTTTCAGCAACTGACTTTGCAGCCAAAAGACCGCTTCCAATGCGACTTGCAGCCCCTAACATTTTTGATAATTTAATGCACTTGGGCGAAGAATCGGCGCCCGCCCGTAAATTATGTAACCTTAAATTAAAAACTATAGACACGTATCGTGAACAATATTGAACGGGCCTGTCTAATGTCTCGCTCCGCACTCTGCTCTTCAATTGTTTATGATTAGAACAGGATCTTTAATATTTTCATATAATAAAAAAGAACCACGCAATTAAAATACAATAAATGATTCATATATAGAAATTAATATCCTAAGATATTAATTTTAACTGACGTATACGCTTAAAGTATGTAAAGTGAATATAATATACATAAAAAATATATTATCTGTTGTCGGATGTCGAAGTCAACTTTGACTTTGAAGTTTGGTAAGAGTTTTGACTTTGACATTTATTCTTAAAAATGTCCTCTGCTGCACACTTGTACACCTAATAATTTCTGATTGTGGTGTTGTAACTATTAAATAAAATCATGTTTCGAGCACGCGCTATATCCCGAGTAGGTATAAATGAACTAATCCTGATATATTCGATTTTTTAAAGTTGATGCTTGAGTGTAATATATCAATGTTCACCCCATAACTTGATAGTATTTTTGTCTAAGTAAATTTAGTAAATCATGTATGTCTTAGAGATTTATCATAGCAAGTTATATTTACAGATGTTCTGCCATCAACGGGTCAATATTAAAGCGAAATATGCAAGCCCATGTGTTGAAAGTTTGTGTATTACCAAAGATCTTACAAGGAACTTAAATACTGTTTCTGTTGATGATGGCTATGTTAAGAAATTCATGAACGCTATTGGATGGATGGACCAATCTAGGACTGTAAGTATTTTTATCCATAGTTAAGCTACCTTGTAGGTATCAAAATGAACAAAAGAGTATGTTATCTATAGTGCTCTCATAATTAAAGAATGGCTTAAAAAAAATGGTTAGTGTATTTTAAATTATTAAGTATTTTATTTCATTGTAAGAAGTCACAAGTTTCAAATAAAAAGTAAATGCATGTTTGACAAATAAATTATCTTTCTTTCTTTTAAACTCAGCATTACAAAAATTAGCTGCCCAACATTACTAGGTGGCAAAATTCACTTAAAATGCTATTATAAACAGTTCATTTTGTTTTCAGCGTTTAAAACTTACAGGGTACTTTCTGTATGAGGGTATACCTGAAAAAGTGGCATATTCTGATTGGTTTGAGAGCCTAGAACTCCCAGATACCTTTGCTTCATGGTTTATTATAACTGAGCTGCATGTTTGGATGCTAATGGTCCGGTATATGGCTGAAGATGTTACTTTGCCAGTTAGTGAAAAGAGAAAATATATTAAAGGAGATGGCCATTTTGTGAGGAATTGTATTATTGAAGCCCTGTGGGCCGATGTTGCAAATAAAATAAAACTATTAGAGGTATATATATATTTTTCATATTGTAATAATTCAAATAAATTTCATGTCCTAAGATGCTTTGAAAAAAATATCTTTTAATAGTACAATGTCTTCAGTCAAACAAAGTTAATTAATTACATCATAATATAACATCACATCACACCCTGAAGGGCAAGGCATAGGCATATAGTACACCCCCATTTTGCCAGTTATGTTATAGGTCCAAGTGTAATAGAGGCCTAGCCTATTGCCATTAACTGGGTGCAAATCCTTCTTCATGCTGCTACTGAGAATGAATAATGGAAAAACCCAATAACACTCCCCAATCTGGGATTCAAACCCAGAGCTCATGCTTAGCAGCCACTAGACCAAAGAGGTATTAATTATATTACACTAGCGGCCCGCTCCGGCTTCGCACGGGTATAAAATATATATTATAAGTATTTCTCCACTATTTAATGGATGTTATTATACATATAAACCTTCCTCTTCAATCACTCTATCTATTAAAAAAAAACCGCATCAAAATCCGTTGCATAGTTTTAAAGATTTAAGCATACATAGGGATATAGGGACAGAGAAAGCGACTTTGTTTTATACTATGTAGTGATTCATTCCAGGGTGCCAACCCAGCAATAGCTAGAAAGCAAGTTTCTGAGCTATCAGAACAGTTCCAAGCTGCTCTGGTAGCTTATGATGAGGGACTTGATGATGACAAAATTCTGGCTGCCGCAATCTGGAGGAGATTCTACTCTTTGTCAGAGGATGTTAAAGCTGAACACGTTGAGCGAATTATAAAGTACATTAGACATCAGGTTGGTCATGATTTCACACATTCATTTCTGTTTCTAATACCACCACAATCTTCTCAGTCTAGTGTAATTTAAGGAGGATCTAGTAATAGTCATAAGTTTATATATTTCTATTAAGCTACAAAAGAGCACTGGCCAATGAAGTTAAATATGCTGCCAGTATCTGCTTGCTTAAAAGCCACTGGCATTGTATTAATACTAGAAGAACAAAATAATAACCTGGTAACAATAGAGATACCTACTTATGTACAAAATAAAAAATATGATTAGTCCAATTCCTGGTTAGTTACATGGTAAAAACATGCCATTCTCGCGTATATGATTTAATAAAAATAAAAAAAATTGTCTTATATATTTTTGTCTACATTTTTTACTGTTAGTATCACAATAAGTTAAAATGCAGCATTCCCCAAATATGATATAATACGTTGTTAACTTTTCAAATGCACCTTAACCTTAAAATGTGAATTGTTTATGAAAAATAGGATAATGTAACTAATTGGTTATTTTTTCAGGTGTCACAATTAGATAAAATACCAAGTGAAGAGTTGAGTTGGAAGCCTAACATAAACTGGCTAAGTATATTGGATAAATAATGTTAACTTTTGTAGAAGATTAGAGATGGAATTTAGGTTATGTACCATTGTTTATTTATAAATGAAAAAATAAATCAAATTATTTACAAAAATAATATATTTAATTGCACCTCCAACACGTATGTATATTACAACGAGCAATTATTTATTGCCGCATATTTCAATTAGATTGAAAGAACAATTCGCGCAGTGCGTCACATCTTTGTCTCTCCCACAAAACAGTTACTACTGTCTTGCAAAGGTGATCAATTTTACACCAGTCGTTACAGAAAGGCCACCGAGAGTCGCTCAGTTTCGCGTAGAATGCTGCGTACATATCTAGTAATTCCTTATTCGTGGTCACCATTCTGGTAACTAGATTGTCCATGGATGCCGCAGACAGGTCGGCTAGTCCAAATGAGTTTTTCATATCGTATAGTTGGAACCAATGCGGTGGACGGTTCGGTGTAAGGTTGGCTTCTGTGAGATTGTACACGTAGTTTACTATATTCTCGGGCGCCTGCAAATAAATTAATTTCTTACTCATTGTAAATTATTGTGTTGTTTCTACTTGTAACAACGTACGTCTACTACAACGTACTACGTCTACTCGTAACAATGTATATATTCTACTTATATGTAATCCTAACGTAATTCCTCGATATACAAAGATTTTGGTGTTAAAAAAATAATATACAAATCTATATATAAATTCTCTGCGTTCGTTTTAACATTGATTGTATTTCCAATATGTACTTACGTAAGTGATAGTGCTAATGTCAACAATTTTATAGTTAAGATTGTAGAATGTGTAGCTGGTCGTGCTGCCAGCGCCCCACGCTACATTTATAGGAGTGCCGCTTGGGTTGTAGAATATCTTAAACTCATCTGAATGAGTGTGTCCATTGAATTCAGCCACGATGGTTGAGGAAAATCTAAAACAATAAACGCTCATGTTTAAAAAAAGAGATCACACATTTCATTTTTATACATACCTATTAATTTAATGTCAAAAGAAATGAGTCCTTTGAACTCACGAAACGAAAAGTTAATCGCAGTTGCTTATAAAAATTAGCAAGTAGATACTTAGGCGTTCTTATTATTTGTAAGTATTAGTCGTTGTTTCGATTTTTAGTTAGTGTTTAAGAAGTGACACGTCACCTGTTAACTATCCTGTTGTATTCTCTGGTCCACGTCTGCGTGAGATCGTGCACTCCAGGCGGGATGTGTGCCAGAATGTGAACCTTCTCGCCGGCTAGCTCAGCTTTGTGCAGCTCCGATACCATCCAATCCAAGTGCCTTTTTGCGTCTAAAGGATCGTATACTAGCCACCTGTATAGTACATTATTATTAGTAGTGTGCAGTTAAATATGATTTATTTATTCATGTCTGCGCATTACACTGTAGATAAAGTTAAACACAGTGAGTAGGTTTTTAACTTAAGAGCTAAATTTCTTTTACAAAGCTAAATAAATTTTGATCCCACCTTACCAGTTATATTTATAAGCAACATTGTTATTTAAGGTAATAACTCTTAGTCCTGGTCGTACAACCATAGAGAATTCTCCGCGGTCACGCAAATTTGTTTTAGCTTCTTCATCCAAATAGAAACCCCATTTGTCAACAAGCTGGTCATACAGCCAAGTTGTGTTTAAGAATTTGCCTTTGACTGATGATGGTGCAAATCTGAAAATAAATAGTATCAATAAATAAACTACTGCAGTAAAAGCTTCTTATTAGGCTAATATAAATATATTTTTATTTAAAACTCACTGGTTTGTAGGTTGAGATTCATGATTTCCAATAACAGGTATAACTAATACGTCGTCACCAAAACTTGTCCTTATTTTGTCAATAAAGTGACGGTTCATATCCTTTATTAACTCGTAAGATGTCTCCCAAACGCCGTGGTCTATTGTGTCCCCAATGTAATAGACTACATCAATATCCTGCAAATTATGAACTAAATCTAGGATCTTTTACCCGTAAAAACTTCAGAACATGTTTATATTCATCGGCATAGGTACCTACCTTATGTGATTCTTCTATAGTATCGATGACGTTATCATACGCCCAAATCGGCGAATCACAGTTTCTGTAGTCGCCCCAATACCCAGCAGGTGCGCTATTCCTTGTTGCTCTATACAGAGTTTGTGAGGACCTCTTTCGTTCTCGTATCGTTGACGCCACACTTAGGTCCAACATGAGTTCCCCAGTCGTGTTGACTATGCTTTGTTTGATGACGTCTTCATCTACGTTGGATCGGTATACATAATTGTTAGCTGGGGTTTGACCTTTTCTGCAGCAAGTCGGCTCACCGCAATCGGCCACTCCAAATGCTTCGTACAAAGGGTCAATATGAGCATCCGTGATAACTGCGATTTTAAGTGGTTTGGTATCAGTTGCAGGTGCCTGTTAAATGTATAAAATTACATTTTAGAACAAAGTAGTAATTTTTGTACCAATCAATAATAAATAAACATCTTATTTATCTTTCTTACATCATTCCCTATTGGTGTCAGCGCAGGAAGATCAACTTGCCACTCGAACCGAGGGTCGATAATAGAGCAGGTGTTTGGATCCCCGGCGGTTTGAAGAACTAGTCCACAAAATGTTCTCGATGTAGCTGCAGGCGTCGTTCGTATTATATGTGTTATTATAGGCTACAAAATCAATCATTACAATTGTTGTGTTACTATGTATACCATAGGTACATTCTTAATTGTTCATTCAATTAATTTACTTACTATGTTCAGCGGTACAATTCCAGAGCAAACGTTGTATGATTCAATACCTAGAGATGCGCAGAGATTAACTACAACTTGCGAAATTTCTTCATCTGTTTGTCCATTTTTTACACCTTCAAATACGACTGAAAATGCGCTGCGGCATACTAAACAGTCTAACGTCTGGAAATAACGATTATTTACTTGAATTTTCTCTGACCCTGATTCCGATGTGTCAATTGGTAAGATAACAAGCAAGATAATCTAGAGCCATGCCGGCAGAATCAAACAAAATTATCAGTAATTTTTTCGACCACTAATTAGGTTCTTTTCAAAGTAAAATCTAACGAGACTAACTAGAGTGTTTAGATAAGTACCTAAGTAGTTGGTCCGAAAGCATGTTCTTTAGAATAGGTTCTTCATCCTACAACCTACCTTTCAATTTTATTATACTTAATTAAATTATTTACTTAGTTCAGTGCCTAATCCACTGAATTAACGGAATTAGTAGATAATTAAGAAACTTTTTATCTCTGTAGTTAAGTAGAAGTTGGATAGCAAACAATCTATTTGCGATAACTGTCGATAATGCTGTTCAGAGGTGTACCTTAAAACATTATCTGAACTGTAAACTTGAAACAAGTCGCAATACTCCTATTTTTCTAGTGTCATATTCTTAATCTATATAATATATAGATGTGCCCGCGACTCCGTCCGCGTGGAAATTCGGAAACAGCAAAAGTATTTTTAAATTGTTTTTAATAAAAGCTAAGTTTGAGCGAATTCGATTTAGTAGTTGTTACGCCATGCCGTACTATTTTATTACATGTATAGCTGTTGCCCGCGACTTCGTCCGCGTGTATTTCGGATAAAACACCAGTAGTAAATTGAACTTTTAACAGAAAAAAATACCTAACAGGCAGGCTGTTTTAAGTAGGTTAAAAATCTTTAAACCACTTATTTAACTAAGAATACTTTCCGGTATTAAAAAAAAAACGCAAAAATTGAACGGTAATTACGGAAGTTACAGAAAGTCTATTGAAAATAATATATAATTGAAGAAGAGAACATAAATAAATCCGTTTTGTGCGTTTCTGAGTTCCTGTACATTGAAACTACTGTAGAAAAAAAAATGCCAAGGATAAAAGACAACCGTGACGACCTGATTGGCGCAGTGGCTAAGCGATTGGTTGTGGGTTCGATTCCCGCAAAAAAAGTGTGATCCCTAGATGTTTGTCCCGAGTCTGGGTGTTTGTGTAAGTGAAATTTCAAGTTTGTGAAACGCACCCACGATACAGGAGAAATTCCTAGTGTGGGGCGACGTTTTAGAAACCTATACAATACAACCCATTTCTATTATTTTGGATATTTTGTCTGTTTGTCGGTTTATTCGTAATTAAGTTAAAATAGGGAATCATTGCAGTTGACTCTTATAAAAAATATTGTTATAAAACATACGACAACGACACGCTTGTATTCCGCGGAGGCGTAGGCAGAGGTGCACATATTGTACCTACTCCCACAATTTCGCTAGGTTTGGTGTAGATCCCAATGTATCAGAAAAAAATTATAGAGAACTCGTGACCTAAGAGTAAGCGTCGTACGATTGTGTGCGTGTAAGAAGCAGCTAAGTATTCGTAAGATTAAAGGCTACTTTAAGACTGCGTGAGTCAATGGTAATGGTTGATGTTGATGGTCATGGCGAAGCATAAGGCTGTACACTCAGCCGAAATCGTTATACACAGGATAGAAAATCTATCTTGCTGCTAGAATGTGCGCCTCAATGATGTTATAGCTGAAGGATGCCTTTGAGCTAGAAGTCGTTAAATTACTTTGACAGAAATAAGTTCCGGAGAACCGTATGTGTTACTTGCTGCGAGAATTACAATTGTCTATGAGGTAATGAGAGAGAAATCTATATCTATACATATAATAAAATCGTAAACGACCCGTGTCTGTACATTCAATTTCAAAAAAGAAAAACAATTTATACGCTCTGTATTTATGTCACCGACGCCAAGAATATAATTTTTAAAATTTTTGTCTGTTTGTCGGTTTGTCTGTGCGTTTGAACGCTAGTGCGTTCTCAGAAACGACTGAACCGATTTGAATGCAGTTTTCATAGATGTATTGTGGCAGCTTCCCATAATATTTGGTATTTGTTTCATTTTAATCGGTTCATAAAAAATAAGTTACGTCAATCTTTACATACATGTAAATTGTCTTTACATACATGTCAATCTTTACATAGTAGTACGACTGTCAAGTCAGATGTCGCAAGTTCAACTCCCGGCACCCACCAATGTCTTTTCGAATTCATGTGCGTACTATAAATTAGTTATCAGTTGCTAAAAACGGTGAAGGAAAACATCGTGAGGAAACCGGCACACCTGAGAGATGTTTCAACGGTGTGTAAAGCCATGTAAAGTCCTACAGGCGGTTTAAACTCTGACACCAGGTTATTCATCAACCATACGATAAGAAGAAGATTCCAAAGAGTCAATAAGAACCACGTCTGTCCGCATTAACAGTGACAATGTGAGCGAAGGTGGCGCGTTTTCTTTTTTTCGAAAATGTCTCTCGCAGTTAGCTCTGAGGGAGCTGTTACTGCTTAACCGGACAATAAGGTGGCGCGTGAATGCCCCCCCCCCCCCCGCCTTTTATAAATGCAGCGGATGGCCGTGTCGCGCGTTAAACTAAAATCAACCGTATAGCCGTACCCATACTGGCGCGGCGAGATTTGGAAGTTTTATTTCATCTATATCTTATATACCGATTTTTTTTATAAAATAGATATTAAAGTGTACTTTTTGAATATTGGAGTTTGATAACGATATATCTATGTGAAATACAATATATTTATATATTTTATTAATACACTTGAAGAAGTGCCTAACGATTAAACACGTTATTGTGGCTAATTTATAAAAGATAGATATATACTATTGAGGACTTTTTTGTAGATCTTTTAGAGACCATCATTTATGTAATACATACTTTTGGTGTATGATTGACGTATGCGAGGATAAGAGCTCGAAAGCGCATTTTCATCCGACTTGCTTTTTTTTAATAATAATTTATCGTTACTGCTCAGCTCCTATGTGTTTTAGCGTTATGTTATATAGCCTATAACCTGCCCAGGCGTATGGACTACAATCGTACCAAGTTTGGTTAAAATCCCTTCAGTAGTTTTTGACCCATGCGTGCACATACAGACAGACAGACAGACAGACAGACCGACAATAAATTTACTAATTGCATTTTTGGCATCAGTATCGATCACCAGTTATCCTCCAATAATAATTTTGAATATATATTCAATGTACAGAATTGACCTCTCTACAGTTTTATTATAAGTATAGATATAGATATTGAGCTATGAATGTGGCTGATAGTAAATGGAAAAATATTTACTATTCGTATTTACAGTTACCTATATTTAGTCACGTGTATATCGATATGTAGGTACCTGTAGGTAATGCGTGACATGCATGCATTGCAGGTCATTTTCAGCCGCTACGTAGGTATGTACGTGCAGTTTAGTGCGGCGGACGCTGCGGCGCGTCTCGCTTCCACAGCGGAAAATAACTATGCAAACTCAAAGTAGGTACCTACCTACTATGAGTTTGCTTTATTGTTCACGGGAACCGTTGAATGCAGAGGACTAGATAGCTAGACCTACATGTATATATTTTCTTTCTCCCGGGTAACAATAATTACAAGAAGTGACGAAATAAAGTAAGATAAACCTAACCGTTACCCTGGATCCCCTGACTCTGATAAAAAAACTTAAAGATAGGTCAATCACGATAGATATGATGATTAGAAAATATTTTATATTTGGTAAATACCAGTCTCTGCTAATACAAAGAACCAGTAAGTACCTAACTTTGTAAAAAAAACAGGTCAAGGCGAGAGTTGAACTTGCGCATTGAGGGTTCCGTTCTCATATCTTTTGATTGCGTTGACTTAGAAGTTTTATTTTTTCACGGCTTCAAGGGATAGCAGACCCAAGTATTTGATATTAATTTTAAATATATCCGTCACGCGTTCTTGAGAAAAAGGGGTTGACAGACAGACGGACAAAGGAGTGATCCTATAAGGGTTCCGTTTTTCCTTTTTGAGGTACGGAACCCTAAAAAGACTAATTCATAGTCCAAGCAAAAAAAAGGTTGCAAGTAAATAAATAATAGGTATCGCTCACCGATCTACTTTGGGGCGCATTTTCAAGCGACTCAGTGGAGACATGTTCCGGCCTGCGAAGAATTTCAATAATCGCTTGTAATTCTTCAGATTCCGTCCTTGTTAAGTCATGCCTCGCATATTTCCTAAACAATTCCTCTATGCCATCTAGAACATGCGAATTATATTCACTGGTTTGAAATATGCTCACACGGTAACAATATACTTCATGGTTAAGCCTTTACCGAAAGACATCAACTGCGTTGCGAAACTCGAAGCTAGTAACGTTACTACAAATACGAGCACCCTCATCTTGCCCGCTTGATTGTACAACAATGACTGATAATTGAGTATTTACTCCATCTTTATATAGATTAATTCTGATATCAGGCAAACATGCGAAGCGATCGAAATTCTTGTAATTTTTTGAGAGTCTCAATTTCAGAGATGCGGGTTTGACGCGTTCCACTCGATGATAATAAAAATTCTAGTTGATAGTCTATCTGTCTGTATCACAATAGTCACGATGTTAGCTGCTTCTGCTTCACACGCATATTTTGGTCCTGCTGTGCAACCCACTATGCGTCATCCGCACTTTTTGTTTAATAACATGATACCTAAAAAAACATTAGCTGAAGATCACACTGCAGCAGATGTTTCTCACGTTACGTCCACATACTAACTTCTATGTGCATTTTGTTTGTGAAATTATCAGTAATAGATTATCCGCCATCAATCATTTAATCTTTAAATGACAGCTTAAGTAGGTTGTTATAATCTTCGAAGGTAAACGGATTCTGCCTTCGACTATCGACTAGATTATGTGCGATAACACGAAGTAAAAGCCCAGTCATCGAATTCTCTGTCTGTATGATCCAAAGTAGCAAGTGTGCTATATAATATGTAACCGGCAATGTGTATAATTGAGGTATTCTATACAATACCTGGGCAATGTATAAAATACCTGGAAAGTCCAGTATTAAATTATTGTCCATTACATACTTTATCTAGGTTTTGTTATAATTCTTAGAGATTGTATACATGGTCCATGAATGGGTCCACTGGCAATGTACAAAGTAAAAATCTTATTGTTTTTTCTGTATTTCTATAGAAAAAACAACAAATCACTGAATAACAGGAATATGAAAATAAAAATTGACCACCCAATGTACGAGCCGAGCATGCGTAGGTAGCGAGCGAACAGCAGTAGCGGCCGGCCAGTGCCAGAAATGAATATATTATTTCAATGGCAATCCCTGCTCTCGTCTTTTACATATGTTGCAGACTGCGCAATATTTAATGTAAAGAATACCTAGGCAAAGTATAAAATAATAATAAATAATATTTCCAACAATACCTGAACGTTTTAGGCGTTTTATACATTACCTAGGCATTGTATAGAATACAGGACTATACAGATTGCCGGTAACATAAACATTTTACTACCCAACACAATATAAGTTCGTGTATTAGGGGACTACACTGCCAATTAATAGACACAATCTCAAATCTCGGTATACTACTTAGTTTTACTACTAGAAAATCAAAAGTAACTGAAATTAGAATTTGATCAAGGAAGACCTTATGGTTGATAGTCGCGTTTGCAACTACGACGCAACACATGTGAAAGATACATTACATCCATAATTTGATTTCAATATATATTTTACTTAAAAAGATGTATAGCTGTAAGTTATAATAACACGGTTAAATCGAGGATAGGAAACATCTAAATAAAATAATAAATACATATCTTTTTATATTAACCTTAATTTAACAATAAAATGAAAATTAAATACACATTTTAGACTTCAGTCATATCGACGTCTTCAATCATCAAATCGTCCAACATCTCTGCAAGTGTGATTCGAGGTAACGACGGATCAATTTCGTCTGTGTCCACTGGTATTTTGTTTTCATCCTTGAAAATATTGACGTTCTGTCTGAACGCTGGATCTTCTTCTAGATCATCTAAGAAGTCGTTGTAGTCCCTGAAAATTATATAAGGGAAAATTATATTGATTTCTACATCATGAATTACTATCAATTTTGTTGACTAAGACAGAATGGAAAATTTGGGCAATTTGGAGTGACAAGTCTTTTTTTTATAAGATATAGGTGTTAGCTTGCCCACAATTCGCCTGATGGTAAGCAATATTGGGCTACGATGGAGCGCGCCCACCTACTCAAAACCGGTTAACTCTCGTCGTCTTGAAAACCGTAAGATTATAGTTCTCTGGGAACAGGGAATCCGGCAAGTCTATAGTTAGATGACATAATGGAATTCACTGACACTTTTAAAATCATTACGATCTTTTTTGCAAATTATTGACGACCTGATTGGCGCGTTGGCTAAGCAATTGGACAGCTGCGCTAAGGGTTGTTGGTTCGATTCCCGTAAGGGACAAAAATATGTGTAATCCACAGATGTTTGTCCCAAGTATTTGTGAATGAATACAGGAGAAATTCCTAGTGTAAGGCGTTTTATTAACAATTATAATTATAATAATTCTAAATCTCATCATTTTTCATTTCGCCAACGTACATTTTTTTGATATCAAAATGTTTAAGGAACTAGGAACACCGCCGCCGAGAAGATTCGGGCCGGTCGAGATTTTATGGCTCACGCGTACTATTGTCGGCCGTAGTCAAGGTGTTAAGTTTGATTACACTTGTATTTTTTCGTTGAATCTACTGAACTTAGTACTTACTCGTTAGTAGAGCTAAGTCCTTCGTGTAACTCTTCGGCCATGTGTTTCAGTTTCCAAGCACGCGCGCGCCGCCTAGCAGACTTCTCGCCGTAGAACTTTTTGACCAAGAACACGTCTGGGATCGTACTGGGGTCCAGTTTGTCGAAGTTTGCATCGTTCACGTTGGAATCGCCAATATTATAACTAAAATATAAATAGGTATTCGTAAATGAATTAAATATATAATAGCAAAAAAACACGTAATATGTCTTAATTAAGCTTCTCTGCTTTATGCATTTTTTTAAGTGACACTTGTAAGTTTTACCAACAATTTTTTACTACATTTTTGGCTAAAATAATGTTAATCAATTGTTACTGACATATGCAGACAATGTACAGTTGTACATGATAATAACATAATATTATATAAATGACTGTAACTGTTATGAACAAATAAATAATTATTAGAACTTACCCAAGAACTGTATCACCAGGTTTTAGAAGGTGCCCCAGATGTGTTCTGGTATGGACTGGATTGACATCCAAACCAAGCTCACTGGCTTTGACTACCCACACATCCGCCACAACATGCTTACTGGACACCATGCCTTGACCAGGGAAAGCCTTCTTTTCCTATAAAACGATTATTTTATTTGGTTATAGCTTCACCATTACTAGATCTGTATTTTAACAATGTTTAAATCTTTATTTTTTTTTATATTTAGCATTGGATATAGGATTTAGATTTAGGATTGGAAAATATTGTTTGAAAACAAGAATTTATGGTAAAAGTTTGTACCATAAATTACACCTGATACATAGTATTATCCTAAGTAAAAGTATTTTTTTACTTACATGTTCTTTCAATATATCAATGTCCATCACAATGTACTCGACTAATTGTTTTGGGTTACATATTGGTGAGAAAGGGTTCCTCCAATAAACAGTAGATGACACTTCACACACTGAAAATAGTAATACAAATCTTTAACATGTACTGTCAAATCAGTTTATTTTCTTATTCACTTAAAAATATGTAGGTGGCTTACGGGCCACCCACACCTCATACATAAGGTGTGACTACAAAACCCTTCCATATATACATATAACATACCTTGCCCAGTTTTGGCATCAATTAAATGAATAGTACTGGTTACTCTGTTAACCAAGCAGATGGGAGATATAGAGCCCAACTGTTGGGTCAGTTTCTTAGGAAGGCACACAACACTGTCCTTAGATAATGGGACAATCTCGATACTAAATGTGAATTTGTAGTTATACACATTGCTATGGATGTCATGTGATATAAGCTTCTTGGAATGCTGGCATTTTATGGGTAGGACTGACTGGATGAAATCCACCATCTTGCGAGCATGACTTTCAGATGCATAGAAGAAATCTAATCCATCTGGAACAAAAAAACAGAACTTTAAGTTAGTATATCATCATCATAACCATTTTTCTCTTACCATAAAATTTAATAAACATGACAAACATTTTGGTTTTTGAATCAAACTGATTGATACCACAAATTAAAAAAATAGATGTATATGTACGAAGTGAGTTTAACTTAGTTTTACTTGTTATAAGCACTGAGTCTGGATTAGTGCCTAGTTAATGTCAATACTCTTGCCCCCATTACAATGGGACATAACTGGCAAAATGTGGGGTGTACTACCAACAAAACAAAAAAAAACACTTACCATGCTTAGGCTTTATACCAAGAGTATTTTCATGGGCCTTATGTTTCAAGATCAACTGTTCAAGGTAATAGAATGTCTTCCTGTTGTTGGCTCTTTGTCTCACTTGCACCAAGGCACGCCAGTAGTCCTGGGCCTCAGACCGGTGACAAGCGTCACACATCTGGTGCTGTATACTGAACTCTACAATGAAGGTTTGTTCAAGAACTGTTCCACCCATTATTTCACCTTGTATAGTCAGTTTTACCTGCAGAATAGTATTCATATTAATAGACAGCAAGTTACAGATATGGAACATAAAACTAAAATATAATATTATTTTAATTTCTAATTGTTTCTATTGGCACTTATAGTATATATGTATATTGTATAATCATTTCCATCTAAGTTTAGTCAGTTAAAAGGAATGTAACAACATAGTGACATAATATTGCACAACATAAAAAAATCACATAAAATACTTTACCTTTATTCTTTTGGAATGTGGTTCAGTCCATGTAAAACCAGCATCAATGAGCTTCACTCTGCTCAAACCCTTCAATTTCTTCAGGCAGAGAGCTAGCAGCTCCCGTGACTCTAGTGCAGCTACTACCCATTCTGATGGTGG
The DNA here is from genome assembly GCA_905340225.1 of Abrostola tripartita. Lineage (NCBI taxonomy): Eukaryota > Metazoa > Arthropoda > Insecta > Lepidoptera > Noctuidae > Abrostola > Abrostola tripartita. The sequence continues at coordinate 9,615,933 of HG996494.1, forward strand.
CTGTAAATATCTGTAATAATAAAGAAAATTATATCAAGATCCGTCTAACTAATTACTTCTTCAATTATTGTTTACTGTACTGTCCATCCTACTTAGTAATTTAAGTCCAAGTTATGAGCTTGAATAATAAGCAGTAAAAATGAGAGGCCTTTGCCTAGCAGTGGGAGAAAGACATAAGCAGAATTACTGTAAGAACCAGGTTAGTTAAATTTTTACCTCTCACATCCTCTGCAGAAGAATAAAGTTCCTTGCTTTGGTATACCATCTGAGATATCCACATTCACACGTAAACATGCCACACACATGTTAGACGGGTTGGGCTCTATAGGTGTCGCGCACTCGCAACATAATCTGGAAGTTTATCAATAAAATACAGTTGTATCAAAGGTTTTGTTTCAGTTATTTTAAATAAATATAACTGGTGATATAGGTACTCAAACTGATAAGAGTTTAAAACATTTAACAATTTTAACCTTAAAACTTCTACTTACATTCGGTCGCCGCTTAGCGCCAGTTGCGGTCCCAAATTCCCGTATTCCATTTTAAACTATTTTGGTATGTTTTAATTAACAAAAAAATAATGATGAACAACTTTTTACTCTTTAAGTAAATCTGAACACGCCGTTCGACACTTCCACACAATCACATTGCTATCTGTATCTGACAGATATATACAGACAGCATCTGTCAGCAGTCAGTACTTAGCTTCAGTGTCACAGAACAAAATACCCTGATGGGACTCTTGAGCACTCAGCAGTGCTGTCAAGTATCGCTGTCCCTTGCCAGCTGTGAGCAAAGAAAACCTTTGCTGTTGCCCAAAGACATCCCAAAGAGAATATATTCACTAGAATATATTCTATAAACATACTTCAGATAACTACTTAGTCGAGTCGTTCGTACATTCTCACCTGTCTAATAGATATGTATCTCCGAATTACCCATTCACCTGATAAAGCTATTAGGATTATACTATACCAAGACGATTAATAAGACCTCTCGTGCCCGTGGGGTTTGAAGCAATTAGTATAATTATGTATCCTTTTTCTTCTATGATATAACATATAACCAGTGTAACATAAAAATCAAGCCAAATTTTCACAATTTTTTTCTATGGCTAAATTAAGATTGAAACAAATTAGTCCCACGTACGCAACGTATTATTATACTCGGATAATTGATTTTGTTTGAAAATCTATGAAATCAAGTCACACGAGGAATTCGGTGAGCCCTCGATGAATAATAAGATTCTCATTATTCACTCTGACATGGCCATACCAGTCATTCTTAAATATGATCATTTATGATCGAATATAATAAACGATGAAATGAAAAACAAATAAGAAGTAGGTAGTCAAATCTACTATTCATTCAGTATTATATATTGTAAATACATTGTATTCAAAAACCGTCTATTACAATTATTTAAATCATTAATATAATGATATCAGTAAGATAAGCGAGAGTATACGACTAAAATTATTCTCTGTACATCCGGATACGGCAATGTCGTAATCATCCTGTACTGATATCCGAACGTCGAATTGTTACGTAAAGAATCCGAGCCGAACCTCTTTCGTGACCTCTTCGACCATCTACTGTGCATTTATTCGATCGATTCTCCTAAACGAAAATGTTCTCTACCGTCTGCAGGGCCGGCCGTTTGGCCACAAGGACGGTAGTCAATAATACCTCCGACAAAGCACCCTTAGTTGCGGCGCCTGTCGTGAACAAACGTGATTATGCTGCCAAAGCGTCTGGTAAAGGACAAGGTAAGGTGGTCGCTGTTATCGGTGCCGTAGTGGATGTTCAGTTCGAAGACAACCTTCCACCCATCCTAAATGCCCTGGAGGTACAGAACCGTCAGCCCCGGCTCGTGCTGGAGGTGGCGCAGCACTTAGGAGAGAATACCGTCCGCACCATCGCTATGGACGGTACCGAAGGTCTGATCCGCGGCCAGCCCGTACACGACTGCGGCTCGCCCATCCGTATCCCCGTGGGAGTAGAGACCCTCGGCCGCATCATCAACGTCATCGGTGAGCCCATCGATGAGCGCGGCCCCATCCCGACCGACAAGACCGCCGCCATCCACGCCGAGGCCCCCGAGTTCGTGGACATGTCTGTCGAGCAGGAGATTCTCGTTACCGGCATCAAGGTCGTAGATCTGCTCGCTCCCTACGCCAAGGGAGGCAAGATCGGCCTGTTCGGCGGAGCCGGAGTGGGTAAGACTGTACTTATCATGGAACTGATCAACAACGTCGCCAAGGCGCACGGTGGTTACTCCGTGTTCGCTGGAGTAGGAGAGCGTACCCGTGAAGGCAACGACTTGTACCATGAGATGATTGAGTCTGGAGTCATCTCCCTGAAGGACAAGACCTCCAAGGTAGCCCTTGTGTACGGACAGATGAATGAGCCCCCTGGTGCGCGTGCCCGTGTCGCCCTGACGGGTCTGACTGTGGCTGAATACTTCCGTGACCAGGAAGGACAGGATGTACTGCTGTTCATTGACAACATTTTCCGTTTCACCCAGGCTGGTTCTGAGGTGTCTGCCCTGCTGGGTCGTATCCCCTCAGCTGTAGGTTACCAACCCACCCTGGCCACTGACATGGGTACCATGCAGGAGCGTATTACCACCACCAAGAAGGGATCCATCACCTCTGTGCAGGCTATCTACGTGCCTGCTGATGACTTGACTGACCCTGCCCCTGCCACCACTTTCGCTCACTTGGACGCCACCACTGTACTGTCCCGTGCCATTGCTGAGTTGGGTATCTACCCCGCTGTGGACCCCCTTGACTCCACCTCTCGTATCATGGACCCCAACATTATTGGAGCCGAGCACTACAATGTTGCACGTGGTGTTCAGAAGATTCTTCAGGACTACAAGTCACTCCAGGACATCATTGCTATCCTGGGTATGGATGAATTGTCTGAGGAAGACAAGCTGACCGTTGCTCGTGCACGTAAAATCCAGAGGTTCCTGTCACAGCCCTTCCAGGTTGCCGAGGTGTTCACTGGACACGCTGGCAAGCTAGTGCCCCTAGAGGAAACTATCAAGGGCTTCTCTAAGATTCTGCAGGGCGAGTATGATCACCTACCTGAAGTAGCATTCTACATGGTTGGACCAATTGAAGAGGTTGTAGCCAAGGCAGACACTCTTGCCAAGTCGTAAATGAACCTAGTTTTTAATCTTTCCATCATTAACATAAGTTATTACTTGTGCATAAAATAAATTATGAAATCAACAAGGCAAATATTGTAGATAACATCCTGTATCAGTAATGAAAATAAATGTTTAAATTATATTGATTGCTTTGATTTGACATTTTGCATGTTACATAATAATTTAGGTGGTAGAATATAAAATAACATGCTATAGGTATTTTGTGCCTGGACAGACATTTTTCTTACCATGAGGCCATCTGTCACGCTTGAGCTTAAGCTCCTGGGTTCATTTCCCTATTTCATCAAATGTGGCATAAGAGTACACCTGTGTGTGAACCTGTGCCCTTACCTTTTGATGATTACAATAACAAATCTGTGTATAATACCTATAAAGTTCTATTGAAAGTGATTAGTTGGGCCCTATGTAGGTAGTAAATACAAATAGATTATGAAAAATTTTACCTATAAATTTAAAGTATTAACTCCAGTCCGGATTCTTACTAGACTAGACACCAGTGAATCGAAATACCACAATCTGTTGGGAGAATCTTATCTAAAAATCAAATTCTGCTATAATATTATAAGATTGAGAATAAGTATATTAATTTCCCTAATAAATTGCTTATGAAATTCAGTAGCTTCGCCTCCTGCCTGACGAATGTGGGTGCAATAGCAAGACTATGCCTATCCTGTTGCAACACAGAAGTTATTAGGTTTTTAAAACATTAGTTTTCTTGAACTTAGTGCATATATCCTAGCCTTGAAACTGATCTATTTTTGTAAAGCCTGCGTCGCTACCGTTAGAAAACAGCAGCATGCTGTATTAGCAGCCAAACACTGGTAGCAATTTGAGAACTGTATTACACCAGGCAGCAGACTGTGATATTTTTCATGAGAATTGTTTGCATTGAAGGTTGTTACGACTCATTTTTGTTACCGTGCAACTAGCAACTTAACATTCCATATGCACTTGTGATTGGTTTTCATGAAGTAAAAACATTTTGATTCGATATTGTGGGTAACAATTTTTTTTAAAGGTACAATCGTAACAAAAAATACATATATTCAGAGGTTCCAGTTGCAGCCCTTCCAGCTTGCTGAGGTGTTCATTGGACACGCTGGCAAGCTGGTGCCCCTAGAGGAAACTATCAAGGGCTTCTCTTAGATTCAGCAGGGCGAGTATAGGTAAAGTGTTCCTTTAGTACCCACATTTCGCCAGTTTTGTTATAGGTCCCAATGTAATAGGGGGTGAGCCTATTGCCATCTACAGGGCACAAATCCAGACTCCGTGCTGCTGCCTGTCACTGAGAATAACAATGATCCTACCCGACCTGGGATTCGAACCCAGGACCTTGTGCTTAACAATCCTGTTTAGTGATCACTACACCAAATAGGCAGTCCATGGTTTAACGTAATTTAGAGCATCTTATGCAGTCATACGGTTTTTATTTCATAAAGGCTACCAAAGGGCACTTGTAAAACATCAAATCTAGTTGCTTGGTTTAAGTGTCGCTTCCTCCATAGTTACTCTTTTATTCTAGTATTCTATTATTATAGTATCTGGGAAATAGATTTATATACCTTGCACATTGAAAAAGGGATACCATTAACTAGTAGGTTGTTGGTAGCAACTCTGTTGGTGTAACATGTTACATCTACTAGGTACTATAAATAAAAGTTCAGTTGTAAGGCTTATAAAATCAGTATTTATTTTAGGTTCTTATCGCTTTCCTCCAACTCTGGGGGCAGACTTTTGACTGACTTTAGCGGCCTTAGCTTTAGGTGCTGTCTTGGCCTTAGGTGCAGGTGCTGCTGCCTTCTTGGCGGCCTTTGTGGACTTCTTCTGTTCCTTTGCAGCTCTGAAAATAAAATATTATTTAAGATAAAAAGCGGTGTGTATAACTAATAACAAACCAATAATAATTTACTATGGTCTGTAAATTCCATGAGCCACAGTAGTAGTAACACGATAGTTAAGTACTTCATTCATAGTATTGTATGACTAAGGTGTGTGTTCAATTCCCTGATAAAAAAGTTTATACAAGTCCAAATAGAAAAATGTTATTTACATTCCTATAAATAATTATTTCAATAATCAACATGTTATATTGTGATGTTAAATAAATGATACTCATTATGATTGAGCATGTATAATAATATAATCACTTGTTTTTTTATTTAAGAAATGGGATTATAGTGATTACACTGAAATTCATTGCTATTAGATTATAAAATACAACATTGTTGATATGGTCTACTGAATGGGTGGAGTACTGCTCCCCTAGATAAGCTATGGAATAACCAGAGTTAAGGAGACCCAGTTCCCAGTCCCTGTATTATTAGAATAACATTACAGTTGTATTAAAAGTTTAGGAACAATGACACAAGTGTTTGTACAAAATATACAATAACATTATCCATGTGTATACGTTATTATATTTATATACTAGACACATGCAATAATAATTAATATCAATTAACTTTTAAACGAATGATAATAACAAAAAGTGTTTTTGAACCATAACAACAGTGTTTCAAGGATCAGATTAGACATTATGAAAAATATAATGTTTTACTTACTTGATAGCCTGTTCTCTTTGTGCTTTGCGCACTTCAGGTTTCATGTTACGCTTGGCCATGATGTCACTGAGTGAAGCACCAACGATAGCACGCTGGAACTTCTGGGTCCTCCTTGTGCGCTTCTTGGCCTGCTCTTCTTCCTGACCCTTCTTGAACTTGCGCCTGAAAATTATTTTGTTTGTTATAGTAAAGTCTACTTGGAATATTTTGTGGTAAACACACATTTAGTAAATTACAATTTTTTTACTGGAAACAACTGATGAATTTAACAATTGACATTAAGTTGATATAGAATTTAGCATTTTGGTAGCCTAAACATAACCTAACTTTTAACAGAACAAGCAATTCTAACCATTACGCAGCTAATATCGTTTTAAATGACTACAATATGTTTAAAAATTTACCTGTACAGCACAGTCCATGTCACCTTACGAGGATTCCTCCTCATCAGATGTGCAGCTTCACATTTTGAGTTAAGGAATGTGAAGGACTGTAAAAACAATAAGTATTTGTTACTTAAAACATATATTGCATGTATAGTATACATCCTGGAATGTAATAGATGAAAGCAGACTATGTTTATATCGATAATCATGTGATACAAAGAACTACAAGCCTGCATCTGCCCCTCATCATTACCACAATTTAACATATTTTATTTACTAACTGTACGTTTTCTCTTACTACATTTGTTTTGTACTATATTAGTGTAAATAAACTCAAGTTTTACCTTGCCGTCCACCTTAACCATGGTTTTACCATGGCCAGGATAGATCTTGAAACCACTGTACGCGCAAAGTCCGATCCTGAAAATCAATCACACACAATGAGAAAACATCACTACACTGCCATATTATATCACATTATAGATACAATTATTTTGGATTGCTTAGATAAAACAAAATTTAAGAAGAATTCGAGAAAAACGTACTTCATTTTGACTTGTCGAAGCGAAAAAGAGATTTACAGTTACACAGACTAAAAACGAGTAACCATAGTGTCAACGTAACAAATGACATACGATGTCATTTTTTGTTTTAACTTGCATTCGCGACTAAGTAAATGACGGTGAACTCAACTGAATTATTTATAAACTACACCGTGAATTAAATAAATTGAGTGAATTTTTAAGAGTGTTTAGTTTTATTATTATTAAGAATGCATAAAAATTATTAATGTAAATCATTAGATATACATTTTTCGTAGTTTATGGTATTTATTAAAATATAATACCTTTGCTACTATATACGAGATTTAGTCAAATAGTATTTAAAACTATATTCTAACCTAAAAATTAAATAAAACCGATTATCCGACCCAAGTACGGAACAAAACTAACCAAAAATTGCATTTAGAAAATCGAAAGTTTTTAACATTTGGCCAAATGATTTGTTCAGATTTTTTAGAATTTCAGGTACCTGGTTACGTCTTGTTTATTTACCTAATCTTTAGAGTCTATTTCATAATAACCTTTTTTTATTATATTTATTCTATGTTCTGTATTTTTAATAGAAGTCGTGTAATTGTGTTGTATTTCAGGATATCCTGAAAAAGATGCGTGTTATGGATGATAAAATAGTATATGCGCTCAACACATCCATACCTACGGAATCATTTGCTACTAAAGTTGATGCTCAATCTGCTTGCCAAGATTTACATTCGCAGATTCAAAAAGGGCACTCAGACAGAGAAAATGTTATAAAAAACTGCATCGTAGCGACTGCGGAGTCTGTAAAAAAATTAAAAGCTGCTAAAGATGAAAAACCTGACGATTATGATGTCATGAAAAATTTGAAAGCTGAACAAAAAAAGGTAGTAAAAGTTTAATATTTAAATACTATCTTGGTCTTATAAATGAAAATGTTGATAAGTACAAACTTAATGGCACTTGCAAACATTTAATTTATTATGTACAAAACTTATGTCTGCAATTATTTCAGTTACGGCTGTTGCAAACAGAACTAAGTGTAGAGGAAGTCATAAAAGAAAAGACTACAAAACTATTCACTGAAAAATGTAGAAGTTATTACAAGCCCAACAATTTATGAAGACTGATAGATTTCTGATGGATATTGTTATGGAATTGATAGTGTATATACATATAAATAGAATTTAGAGACTGTTGACCTTCTTTCAATTTATTTATTTCATGAACAAAAGTATGTAAAGCCTAAATTTTCCAGATAACTTTGTCATGCCTTCTAGATTACAACCTAAATAGAATCTAGTTGGTGAAATTGTTGTTTACAAAAAGCCTATTTATATCTTGATTTAATTAACTGTTAATGATAAGATAAAGGAGAGGTTTTTTTCAGACAAGATTATAAATCATGTTATATCATAATAATTGCCGTGTCATTAATCTTACTTTTAAATTTTAAGTAGCTACTCCTGGCCATATCAATTGAACATTGTTTATGATTAAATGTTTGAATGGGTGTTATTGAGTTGGAATCAATGTTTTTTAAACTTTTACTATAAAGCAGTGACTCATTTCCATGTTGTTTGTTACACTGCCTTGATTTATTTATGGAATAAAAGTGCTGTTTGTTGCGATAATAAGAATATTATTTAAATTCACAATACTACTAAAGAAATAGCACTTGCATTTATTTTAAAGCTTTATTTATACACTGAGGTAACTACTATATATTATGACGTATACAACCAAAGTTAGTTGCTTATCAGTTACATGCACAAAGGCTATAAAACATTATTTTATAAAAATAAATATAATATATTTATATTAACTTTATTAAGACTCACAAAACAATATATTCTGAAGAAAACTACTGACTATGCAAAATGTGTACACATTTGACAAAGCTTATATATCAATTCTTAGATTGAGCTGCAGCTTCTTTCTTTTGGTAATCATCTTCATATTTTTTGTGCCAGTCCAGGTTCATTTGATGGACAGATTCACCTCTCTTTGCTGCAGACTTTCCAACTAATATTGCTCCAAAACTAGCAAGAGCAGTTAGTAACATAAGCACATTTGAAATCTTAATTCTTGCTTGGCTGCGAGACCGCTCTATAATTTCAGCTCTGAAATCAAATCAATAAAATGTAATGTATTCTTGCAGTTAAGTTACAGGTAGATTTTAATCATTTGAAATATAATTATGTATAGGTAGTAACAATTATTTATTATTATTAGAATTATTTATCCACTTATATTAGCTTGAGGTGAGTCAGTTTAAGGAAAATAACAGTTCTTCAGTGATATGATCTTAGCTCTGGCATGAATTTAATTCAAGGTCATAAAAGACACCAGATTATTAGGGTCTTCATTGGATCAATACTCTAATATTGGTTAATTTAATTATACCAAATTCCTTGTTAATTATTATAATGGAGCTTAGCTATATAAACCTGCTATTCTGGCTATGGCTATTACATAAAATATACAAAATGTATAACATACGAAACTAAAGCTGGAACTTCTTCTTTGGACTTGTACTTTTTCGTCCACACCAAGATAAACTTCTGAAATTCAGTAGGTCGATATCTCGGAGACATACTAGTAGGTCCTGGAGAAGAACTAGATGAACTGGGAGATGGAGGAGTACAGTAATTCCTCCTTACAGAACACAAACATGATCGTAATCGTAATGAAAATATTTTATCCATTTTTATTCGTCGAATTGTTTCGTAAATATTTATTCAGTAAACGGTATAATCTAAAACTATTCACTTTTACTTATTCGCTATAACCTTTGACAGATCACAAAAGTCATTTATGAATTTTATGAAATGAATTTTGAAATCTGTCACTACTGTCAGTGTTAAATGTCAACCATTGTTCCATTCTAAGCAGCTTAACTGATATTTGATAACTGCTAAAAAAACGCCTGTATTCTCCTAAGGGCTATGCAGAGTGTAGTCATAGAGGTATAGTACAGTAAACTTTTACTAACTAGTCAACAACTTAAAAAATATTAATTGTTTACGCTGTATGTATTCTTGCGTAAAACGCTCAAAGCAGATTTAAAATAATACTTGTGTGGTCACTACTAGACCACACAAGTATTATTTTAAATCTTGGTATGCATGATTATTTCTGCAGACCCTTTTTAGCTAGGTAGGGAGGGGTGTATTTTTGTGCAGCTAGAGTGTTACTACGTGAACTCGACTTATGTGTGACTTACGTGCGATTAACGGTTCTGCGACTCACCATGGTTCGAATGCAAGCTTGTGCGACACACTGAAGAACGACATCACCCTAGTGCGGCACCGACAACTCAAAATTTGTATTAAAAAAGATAATTATGTTTATCTTTATACCTTAGCTAGTAACACAGTAACCGCCGAACTCAGAGACATTAATGATTACTTAAACTATCATTAAGTAATGGCTTCCTTTGTAAAATCTTTACTTAGTGTCAGTTTAAGTAATCATTAACGTCTCTGAGTGCGGCGGTAAGTAAAGTTCCCGAGTTCAATTGCGGGTTAGAAAACTTTCTAGTACTTGGAACGATATCTTTAAATTTTCGTTTGAACATTTCGTGTTTTTTTTAATTTCTTTTGAGAAGCTGAGAATAACATGTTATAAGGTAGGCTTAACTATATTAAGAGATTTACTCGTTTGCCCTCTTACCAATACACGACAAAGGATTTTTGTGCTACTGATAAATAGGTTCTTTGTTTATTGATAACAGAGTTAGTGTACAGGTTATGACTAGCTGTGTTGTGGCGCAACTTGGGAGAGGCCTATGTCCAGCAGTGGGCTGCGGTAGGCGGAGAGATGATATGACTAGCCTATTATCAGTACGATAGAAAGTTGGATTAAAATTAATTAGTCATGAAATTAGAATTAATTTGTCATGGCACATTACTAGTAGTTTTTAGAAAAATACTTTCAGACAGAATAAAATTAATTGTTAAATTGAAAATGTTCTAATTAAAAGAATAATTATTATTACATTGTCATTTTCGAATTACTTATTTTTATCAAATCTAGTTTTGGGAAGATTATTAAAACATTATCACGAATAAATGTGATTAAATTGCATTATAGTTGGTTTTATTTATAAACTGAAGATTTTAAGTTCTTGTTTTTTCGTTGAAAATCCATCAACGTAACATCGTAAGAGCGTTTGTAGCACTTGGGTAATCTCAAACCGTACTAGGGTGATGTCGAGCTTCAAAGTGTCGCACAAGCGTGCATTCGGCCTATGGTGAGTCGCAGTACAGTTTAGTCGCAGAACCGTTAATCGCACGTACATAAGACGAGTTCACGTAGTACACTCGTGCATCTATCATTGCATCAAAATATACTCGGGGCATCACAGATATTGCATAATAATAAAACGAAATATGGAATTATTTGGTTGTCTTCATCTATATTTTCATAAAGTTAAATCTTAACTACTGACGTAGTAAACATTAACTGCAAAAACCAGTATTCTCAGCATGTATTTCTAATACAACACACATTGTAAAAATAAATTCATAATACAAAAAAATATAAATCAAGATCAAACTGAGACTGAAGTATGCACATTAAATGTAAGACAGTAACTTATCTAATACCATTTTGAGATTATATTAAAAGTCGATCTTATTCACGAAGTTTCAGAGGTTTTCCTCGACATCCTGCAAAAATAAAAAAAGTCAATCTAAATCGTTATGAGTTTATTATGTTTATAACTTTTTTGGCAACTAGAATCAGATTTTATTGCTGTGACGTTTTAAAAGAGTTGTGCCAAGTAACGTCAATATAGAATTGAACAATAATTAACATAATCGTATAGTATGCATGGACGAAGTAGGTGGACATAAAAGCAAAAGCAATGATGAATTTTAGGTGGAAGACATTGTAATGAGTTATCCTGGATATTTTTCGGCAACAGTACATCCAATAATTCTTTCCATTTCCATACTTGGGAATAAAGTCATGTTCATGATTTTTGTATAAAGTTTTTTTTTTCTTGAGTCAAGAAATGTGATAAGGTAATGAATTGTCAACATACCGTATTTTTTAAAAATATTACTTATCATCTAACAGTCAGAGCTAACTTACAGTAGGATCGCAGTCCGCGCAATGCCATGAGTATCCTCGTTTCTTGGGATTCTTGTTCAACGGCGGCTCTAAACACGTGAAGTGGTATCTTTTCGAGCATTCATCACACCTACACAGAAAATGTTTATATCAACTACAATAGGCTTTGATACAAATTACAACAGGTCCTTTAAAGTTGAGCATTCTTATACCTACACCTTTTATAAACTATAAATTAAAATTGATATTTTATCTGACAGTGCAATATAGTATGAAACATAATTATTTATAACACATATTTAGTTAGTCACAACATGCAAACTCCCCATAACAAGTGATAGGATAAATTGAGTCCGATATTGCAGTTATGGCAACATTTATATAAGCTGATGGTAAATGAAGTCCAGTGTAGTTTGAAACCGGCCCAACAATTACAACGTTTTGAATGATGATGAATGCATTATAAATTAAGTAGTATACGAGGCTTACCGTACGAGGTTGGTGTAGTCTCCAGGCTGCAGACACACATCGCAGTGCGTCATAGGAGTGGGGGCAGCCGCCGCGCCCCCGCCGCCGACTGCCGAGCCGCCGCGACGAGACCGCTCGCTACGACTTCGCTATATAAATGCAAGTTAGAATAATTATTAATTACACGACTGGCCAAAAAAGGAGTGTAATGTTTTTGGGGGATCGTGTATGTATGTGAGTTTCTTTATTCCACAATAACTTCTGAATGCCTGAACCGATTTTGATGTAGAGAGTGAGAATCCTTATACCATCGTTATCATCACCATAATGCATCTTTCAATTTCGTAAGCAGGTAATATTGTTGTTATGTAATATGTAGGTATATTTAATGATTAGCTACTTCCATTTGTACAGAAATATTAAATATACTTTCATTGTTAGGTTACCTTTGGTTTGAGTTCGGTTTCAGCCGGTTTCTCCTCCATAAGTATTGCAAGCTTGTGTACAAAAGTTACATAACTAAGTAAAGTAAAGTAATCTTTATTGTACTAGCATTACAATAGAAAACATATACGATATTTACAATCTGATATGATATTGTAATATAAAATTAGATGAGTTTCCTAATAATTTATTATGTTAGTGATAGTTAGACTTCGCGTACTTACATTAGCTGCGTCGGCAGTTTCTGTAGCAGAAATAACTTCTGGGTCAACTAGTAGCGGCGGCTGCTTAGCCGCTTCGTGTTCCGCGTGCTATAACATTAGTCATATATATTTAGCAATATTTCAATTAGAATACTACTGTCTTACAATAAAAAGCGATGACCCGAATTTATTTATTTCGTATTAAAAAAATATACATAATTGTCCGAAATCTGGTGTTGGCATAGTACGTAGACTGATAGTATAAGGAAAAGTCATTGCAGTGAAATGAAGTAGAAAAATATAACCTTAGATAATTTCTTCATAACAGCCGGAGGAGGCCCGTCGTTACTGTCTGTGGGCACGTAGAACATCTGCGTATCCAATGAGCCATCAGGCTTTGGAATGGGCTTTATCTATAAGAAAATAAATAAAAATACAGAATACACTTTTTATTCCAATTTAAAGTTAATAAACCAAATGTATGAAAGCTACCTTAATAGTGATTCTAGGGTGTGGAGGATCTGGATTTTCCATGTCTTGCGTCTTCTTCTTTCTCTTATGTTTGTGGGATTTCGACGGTGACCTCAGAAGATCCGGTGAATATCGAGACCGATGTTTCTCTTTCCTTCGCTTCCTATTAGCCTTGTACGTCGCTATATCAGACGATAGATTCGCTAGTGTACTCTCTATTGAACTCTCGATAGTTTTACTATCCCGTTCTTTACCTTCAACAAGCAGCGATGAAAATGAAAGATTTTGTGGTACGAAGCTGTCCTCTCGTTTGCTGGATGCGACGTTTGTAGATGCGTTAGAGTTTTCGTTGTGAGAGTCGTTCGGGCTGTCAGCGACAATCGGGGTAATTGACATTAATGGAGTATTCGTCAAAGTCGGCGATGTGAAGCTGCGCTTATGAATCTTTTTCGATGGAGATTCGCCCTCTCCGGCAGACACGGACGCATGATCTCTCTGCTTTGACTTCTTTATTTTCTTATCTTTTCTCAATTTCACTTCAGAACTTTCGTTGCCGTCGCTACTGAATTCAAATGGTTTTATTGTAACCTTTATCGGTGATATATTTTCAGAAGTTGCCAACTTTGTTTTGTCCATTTTGTGAAATCTTTCTAAGCCAGCTTTGGGAGGTGACGTTGGGCTCTGTGGTTCAGTGATAATGGCACCGTCTTTGCTGTAGCGGATGCGAGATCGTCTCGGAACTTTCTTCTCTAGCAGCTCAGGCTCAGAATCGGAGGTTTTATCGCATTCGGAGCATTGCCTGAGAAAGATTGGGGTCATTGTATGGAAGTGTTTTAAATTTACTAGTTAAATATGTACGAAGGTACGAATAAAATAAAAACCAAAGTGTGAGTAACACTTACATTATACTTGATGATGATGATGATGTAAAGTAGTATCAGATTTGGTTGGGTATATTTTGCTAATCCTTGTATAACTTACTAGTTAGTTACTTATTTATATTACATCAGAAAATTGCAACCACTAGTATTTTTTTTTATACAGCCTTTTTTAGCTTAACTTTAATTTCATAATTTGCCAAATTTAAATTCTAAAGTGTATTCACACAATCCACATTAGGGTTTTTATTAGGGTAATGACTTTAAAAAAAAATATTTGAGTAGAACAACAGCAGTTGAGATGCTTTGGATGATGGAGATGGACATTTAGGAGTAGTAATATAAGTGGTGTTGTCAGGCCTTACCACCCGTAGAGCTTGCTCTTCTTGGGCGGGCGCTGCAGCGGCGGCTTGAGGCAGTGCAGGTGGTAGTGCTGGCGGCACGTGTCGCACGCCGCCATGAGGTGCCGCTCCGAGCTGCGCGCGCACGCCGCGCACTCGCGCCCCGCTAGTGCGCCTGATGTGGCTGACGACACCACCATACTTAATAACCTTATTACAAGCCACTTAATGCTAATATTCAGATTTTCGTTTTGTCTCAGCTGTGGTTTTAGAAGACGAAACGGACAAAGGTTTACTTTGTAGCTTTAGATGACATTTTTAATCCCTCACTGGTATAAGCAACAAAGTTAATTCAATTTTTAAAGGGCATCGATTAGATCATAAATATTACAAGCCCAAGCAATGACTATAGTCATTGCTTGGGATTAGCGTCTATATCAGCGTCTGCGTCATATATGACGCAGACGCTGATATAGACGCTAAACGCGTGATAATGGGTGCTTTAGCTCTATATAAAACTGTTTGGCCTAAAATGGAAGTGAAAGCATCAGCCTATTGATTGAACTTTTAACGTTTTAGCGTGATGTTAAGCACTATTAGTATTGTAAAGATTCACAAGTGAAAATTGATATAGAAATTTATGACATCCTTTTGATATAAATGTATAATAAAGTATAACGCAGATTGATACTTACCTTCCAAAGAAGTGGATAGAACTTTTCCATGGCGAGCGTCCGGGTTGTCGCTAAGAGGAAAACCAACGCCCATCTTAAGTGCAGCCGCGGTGGGCACAGACATTGACCTGCTGGCCGACCCTCGATACAGTACATCATGTATAACATATGGTGAGCTTATATCATGCTAAGATGTCTTTTAAATTCTTTAGTTTTGGACAGTATTATTACTATAATTGTGAATACAAATTTATCATAATTAAAAAGGGTTAGAATTTAAGTTTATGTAAACGATTTACAGGCGCTTAAGAATAGTCAAGGCTACTAGGCCAAAAAACGTTATTCTAATGGATCAGAGAGGGCAGGAAGCTTCAGAATGTTACTCTTACTAAGATAAGGACTTTTACAGTTAGTAAAACAATGTTTTTTTTAAATTTACTTTAGCTTGACAGTAGTGAGAGTTATATCATAAACTATGAAGGAAATAGCTTACAAACTAAACTACATAGCTATTATATTCAATAACAAGTATTTGTGAAAAGTATTTAACTCTCTAAATAAATAATATTTTATTAAAAAATATATTTTTAAAAGTAAGACATCTTAACCTGTGATTTATAGAAGCAGAAGCTCTATTAAATTACCATTACATAGGTATACATAATTATATTGCATACTGATGCAAATATTATCATTAAGGTATATACCAAAATGATAATATTTTATAAAGTAATTTAAATAATATGGGAAAGGAATGTAAGTGTGCATCAGAACCTATCAAATATCCAGTTTAAAAATAGTTCTTGTTTGGTTTAGAGTAAGGACAAAGACGATTTAGGCATCAAAACATCCTGTAAGATTGAGAAATGATTCTTAATTAAATGAATCATAAAAATATATCTCAAAAATTAAAAACATACTTATAATTCAAACAAAACTTGGATTTTACTTAAAATCAATTCATTGTCTAAGTTTGAAGCCTCCAAATGTCCCTTTCCTTACTAAAACTGCAACAAACACCATTCTAGACATTTGAGAGATGCTGTGACTTTCTTTAGTTACGTTTTCCCACTACCTTATGGTGAGGTCGTGCCAGAAAATCTGTGTCAACATGTGGCACGTGCACTTACCGTTTCTGCAGCTGCAGCGGCGTGACCTTGGGCGTGGAGCGCGGGAACTCGGCCAGCACCAGGGGCTTGTCCTCCAAGATGGTGGGAGCGATAGTCTTCGGACACAGCGCGATGATCGCGTCGTATATCTTCTGTAGGGCTAGCCGCGTCGATGTCAGCGCGGCTAGGGCGTCCGTGTTCTCTTTAGATGCCTAGAGAAAATGTATGTATGTTAATATATTTTTTAAACGGTTGCAGTGTTGGGGTTGAAGGCTCCCAACATTATTATAAAATGTTGCCTTTTATATAACTTGTAAATGCAAGATATGTTTTTTCTCTTCATTCTTTATCTAGGATATTACTTCTAACCAGTGGTTATGACGCAGTATGGCACACAAGTAAAGTTCTAATCGCCGCACTCAGACACGTTAATGATTACCTAAACTGACACTAAGTAAAGATTTTACAAAGAAAACTTTTACTTAGTGACAGTTTAAGTAATCATTAAATGACTCTGAGTTCGGGAGTTAGTTAGCGAAGTAATGAGGTGTTCATAACTTTTTATTTACATTCTTACAGCAAGTGCACTTCTCCAAATTATTTTGTTAAATAAATAACTCTTTGCACATACCTCATCGTAGTCCAACCTCAATGTATCGTCTTCCGCCAACAGCTTCTCGTTCTCCGTGGTGAGTCGTTGAAGAGACTGCCGCAAGGAGGTCACTCTGGTGTTCCTCTCCAGGTAGTACCCGACGAACTCCACGGAGAACGCGGGCGGCACGTGCCAGCGACGTGACACGTCTTTAAGGGCTGCCATCTATGACGCATAAAAAAAAAAAAACGAAAGAAATTAAAGCAACATTGCCTAGTTTATTTTTTAATTGTATTTTATATTTAAACAAGAAAAGAAACGTGACTTAGCCACTGCCCTATCGGGTGAATTATTTTGGACTGTTACCTGCAAATAAAAGGGTAGTATGAAATAAAATCTTTCTTTCTTACCTGAGCATCTTGAAACTCCAAGGCATGTGTATCGATACCCATACACTCGGCCTTTCGCTGAAACTTCCTCATTGCCGAAGCGCTGCTGTATAACATGCGCGCCATTTTTTGTGTCGGCACTAGACAAGCACAAAAAACAATTAATCACGCTAATGTATGTAAAGTATTGTAGAAATATCTATGGGAATAGTACTGTACAATATGTTATTATTTATTATTTACTATAAATAAAACAAAACTTAGTTTTGTATAAGATACTTATGTAAAACTAAATTGTCCGTAACAATATAGCATAAAATCTTGAATATTAACTTACCCCATGGAGGATTTCGGTTTTCTTTCTGTACTAAATACTTTTTTCTATATTTCACGAGCTTGCGTTGAATTCTTAGTTTTTCTTCTGTACTTAGTTTGTTCTGCAGCTCTAATCTCCTAGAACAAAAATCGTGGATATAAAGGCATGATGAATAGTAACGACAAATTCATCTTGGGTAAGAAGTAAATGACAACGTGAATGGAATGGTAGGTGCGCAGTTCGATATGATTATCATGCTGCGACAGTTTAATGATTCTTTACTCAAGAAGGCCAATTAAAATTTACTCTTTGATCGAAATTATGTAATACTAGCTTCCGCCCGCGACTTCGCCCTAGTGGATTTCGAATGTTTTATTGCCTATAGCTTTCCTCGATAAATGGGCTATGTAAATTTTCAAATCGGACCAGTAGTTCGTGAGATTAGCGCATTCAAGTAAACAAACCCTTTAGCTTTATAATGTTAGTATAGATTTAGCTAAGCACCATACCTTCTGTCAGTCCTCAGTTGTAGAGCGAGCCAATTCCTCTTCCGTTTTTTGACTAGAGTTTTGTCGGAATGCAGCTTGCAGTGTGCGTAGAAGGGATCAGCCTGTTCAGCTTCTTCGGAATGCGCCTCCGCTAGCAATCCCGATCGCTGCCCACTATAATGTTAATATTAAGAAATGTGGATCTTTTGAGTTCTAAAATTTAATTAAATAACGTTTTAATCACGTCGCTAGGTGCACGTAAAACCGTGAGTATTGCGATAGCTACATAGTCGTGTCGTACCAACGTACCAAGTAACGTGGAAGAAGGTCTTGCAGAGCCCCGCGTCGCATCCCACGCAGACGCCGGTGCGCGCGAGCGAGGCGTCCTCGCACAGAGCGCACGAGCGCGCGCCCCAGCGGGAGTACGCCATCTCGAACAGCGTCACCCCCGACAGGCGCTCTACCTGCAAACATAACATATTTTGTATATATAATATAATATATAAATAATGCAGACGTTGCACAAATGGTTAGAGTAATAAGGCTGTCAGTTTACCTCTGAAAATGCGACTCCAGGCACATAAAGCGCACATACTAAATGTACCCAAGCACCAACTTCAGTCTCCTTGAAAATGCCACCTGAAAAATATTTTTATAATATGGGGGAATAAATGAATAATATATTTTTGAATTCGAGGTGTATATTATTGTAAATAATAGATTGTACCTTTATTAGGACAAAGCTCGCAGTTAGGATCAGTAACGCCAGCTTTGCAGGCTTCACAGAACCAGGGTTCTGTCGAAGCCGAACTGACTGTGCTGGACTCACTAGTTGTGTCTGACACGCCATAGCAACCTGAAAATATCAAAGATAATTAACACTTTGATTAAACAACTAGAATGGAAGAGCATTTCCATTTTTATACTCATTGCACAAAAACTCAATTCCATGGTAAAAAAAGATCAATTTCTCAGATTTCAATTTTGTAGGATGTAATAAATAAAGTTATTTATTTATATATAATAAATATACTTATTGAAAAGCACTTCGATTTGGAATTCTTGTGATAGACAATACCTAAGAATAAGAATAGTTTATTGGCTTGAAATAATGATGTTTACAGATATAGTTTTTGTAAAAGTAGTCATATATTTCATTCACATTCCCTACTGTAGTATAATTTCTAGTGGAGAATAATTATTAATGTCAAAGATTAATTATAGTTTTATTTAAAGTCAATAAAGCATGGTTAGATGGTATTTATAGCAATACTATATTAATCAAAATATAATAATTACGTTTAAAATAAGAATACCTTCATGAACAGTAACACCACATCCATCACATTCAACAATCTCATTAAAGTCATCACTCCTTGATCCCAGGCAACCAGCACATATCAGGATATTTGCCAATTCAACAGGAAACTGAAAATATAAGATTTAATTATGAATTGTATTGCTTATGGAAGCATTCAATTCAATATACAAATAGACAACAAATATTTACTTTTGCATAACTTATTATATAAAAATACTGATCTTTTAATTAATGATTAAGTCCTATTTCTATGATACATATTAAATATGTGGCGTACATTGGGAGAGGCCTATGTCCAGCAGTGGACTGCAACGGGCTGATGATGATATAAATTAAGATACACAGTCTAGCAAAATGTGGGTATGCAATAACAGGCCTTTCTTTTTGATGAATAAGAGTAACTATAAAGAAATAATAAAACAGTAGTATCTGTGAATCATCACCATCAGCCAGAAGACATCCACTGTTGAACAAAGGATGGGACCTTATGTGAATGGTTAGCATTAACAAAAAAATTATATACCTTGAATTCTTTATGGTTGGATTTTTCTAATACATCATTAATTATAGGTTTATTTTCTCCGATCTTGTTTGTAGCATTTTTAAATTCATCTTCAATGTCTGACCCTGATTCTTCAGAAGATACAGCACGTGCAGCTCCTGCAAAAAGCAAATATAACACATGTTTACATCCCAATTGATATTGATTACTACTATAGTATAATAAAATATTAATAATGTGCAAGCCCAATTACCTAATTCTTTGCTCTAGATAGGTACTACAAATCCATAAGCACAAGCAACAATATGCAGGTACTAATATATTAAGCAGATAATTTTAATATACTCATATCCAGTGATCAACAGTAAGAAAAGAATAATTGAACATTGGTGTTGGCATACTAAAATAATTAATGATAGTTCTTTACATGGCACTCAATGTTAGCAAAAGGTATCCGTCTCTTCATCTTATCAGCATACAGCACCACATTACATACTAAACTTCTTTAGGCTATTTCATTTACTACTACTCACGAGACAAAAAAGACATAAAAACATGCCTTTTGTAATGCAATAAAAGTATTAATAATTCAAAAGGGAAGAAAGTTAAGATATTGATTATTGGTAAACAATATCTTAACTTTCTTCCCTTTTTACACTGGCTAACATATGCGTTTAGTAGATTAGCAGTAGTACTGAATTAAAGCCTTTTTGGCCTTAATTGAGCTATGCTTAGAAGTGTATTCCGATTATGTACAAAACATAGTCCTTACCAAATAGGGTAAATTAAGAATGTTATACAGATCATACTAGAATCTAGATGAGTGTACCGGGTACATTAGAATGGAATTTTATGCAACACAACAGTATTACTCCACTAACCCATGAATAATCTGCTGTTACCTAGGGCTATAAATACGCGATCTACTAGTAAGTACAGCAACAGCTGTGATAAAATTCAAGTCCTAGCAACACAGCTGTCTATATTATTTAGGAGAAGCCTGGGAAGGAGCTACAGGTATTTTACTCCCGGAACTATATTTTATGGAACTGGAATCAATATTATACTGTGATTAAATATCTATAAATACGTACTTTTTTCTTCATCATCTGAGTTTATTGAATAATCATCACTTTCTTCAGGGTGGTCTTCAATACGAAAGTCCGAGTCGTCGGAGCTCTCACCCTCACCAAGATCAAAGTCTAGCAATGATTGAGGCTCAACCGGCTTTACTTGACGCTTAGCCGGGCCCCGGGTCTCTGGAAAAAATACATCTAATAGGTGTGAATGGACAAACAATGCAATGACACATGACCCAGTTTTGGCATATAGAAACAAAATCACTTACGGTTATTCATCTTTGAATTATGTTATGCATCCAAATTGATACACATTTAATGACAAATAATAAAATATCTTCTACAACATCAAAAAGAGTAAAATATCCACCACTACTACATAATGGCCAACATTAAAACACAAACACAGATAAATAATTATTGAACCCAGACAGAGTAGCATCTAGACACTCAGTGTTGACAGTAATCAATTTTATTTTTGAAATAAATTGCTTTTATAAAAAATCACGTCTTGTACCCATCTGCTTGTACCATAGAAAAATCATTTATTTTTATATTAAATTAAAGCGAATATTACATTTCATTTTATAAATATGTAAATTAAAGAAAAAAACGAAAGTAAATACAAAATTTATATTCACGACCACGAAATAGAACAAATTAGTTATAAACAACCTCCGTGAGGTTGCTAGTTGGTGAACAAGTGGTCTATGTACCCACTGTGTGTCCCGTGGTGTTCCTTGGTGTGGTATGGTGTGGTATTTGCCCTTTGGTGTGCGGGTAATAAAAAACGAAACATTAATTCTCGACGCCAGACTGACGTAACAGTAATCGAATTAAACATAACGATAATCGATACGCTTTCACGTCACCGTCTAAAATAAGATCAATATTTATTGAGATTCGCGTTACCACACAAAAAAGCTGGTCTAGCATTAAAAGAAGTGCAAAATATATATAAGCTGTTAGTACTTCTCTAGGCATGCAGCTCATCATGTCTTTTCTGAGACCGGTCCACTTTAGCACACGACCGAATAAATTGGAAGAATGGAAAGGAGGATCAACCCCTAGTCTTCTCTAAAATAATGTTAGGTTCATATTGTAGTCTACAGGACTACCGAATACAGCAGACGACCTGAAAAATTATAGTAGATACGTATAGTTATCTAAGTAAGTAATACGATATCCTTCAGTTAATGTCAGTATTTCGGCGATATCAGACTTCCCCCTGTCACGGCATAAGTACTGTACGGCCAAAGGTCCCTGACCTCTATTATAGTGCAAAAGGTACTTGGCTGGCTTGAAGTTAGGCATAGATGAAGTTCTGCGCATGTCACAGTTCTGCACTCCTCCATACTGTACACTTCAGTCCGGTCAAGATCTAATCAAGATCGT
This sequence comes from Abrostola tripartita, assembly GCA_905340225.1. Lineage (NCBI taxonomy): Eukaryota > Metazoa > Arthropoda > Insecta > Lepidoptera > Noctuidae > Abrostola > Abrostola tripartita. The sequence goes on from HG996494.1 coordinate 9,638,349, forward strand.
ATGTTGGTCCAGCTCCCGAACCTTCTCCGGTCATGTCGGTTTGACGTCTAAACAGACTCAAGCTGGATTCCCACGGTGGTTCCAGACATATCTGGACTAGCCCGCACCTTGAAAAGAGTATTGTCCCTAGTAGCGCAAACACGTCTGTTGCGGTGAAACGATGTCCGATCCGCGAGAAATTCAACCTTTCCCTACATATTTTAGAATGACTTTTAAATGACAAAATGGCTTTGTATCTATCCTGGCTACCCATGGTGCGTGAGGTCCAACTGAGAATTACATAAAATTGGTACCTATTGTCTAACTCAGTGAGTGACTACGGAGTTACGGAGTAGTAATGCTCAGTAACGGTACTTATCGGTTAATCATCGACGCACCACTTGACATCTCTATTTTTGCACTACGTAGGGGAGCGGGGGTTAAGTTAATCACTTTTAAAAGTAAGAGATCCTAAATGGTCTAAAAGTACCTTATCTTAAAATCGTTAGACGTAAGAATCATCAAAAAAGAAGAAGAATCATCAGAAAAGAAGTGGCTGAGGCTGGGTGCAATTCTGTCGCCGAGTGTAAAGCATCGTGGGTGGTCGTTCCAAGTGCGGTGCGGATCTGGTCAGTCCAGCGGGTTGGGCTTCTTCCTCTTGGTCGTTTGCCTTCGACTTTACCAGTAACCATCAGTTTCTCGAGGTTATTGCCATCCTTCCTAGCTATGTGGCCGAAATATTCTAGGATCCTACGCAAACACGTGGAGGAATCTCGATTTGATTTTAAGCTCAGTCAAAATCGATGCGTTTGTACGATGAGCAGTCCACGGAATATTCAGCACTCTTCTCCAACACCACATCTCGAATGCATCAACGCGATCTCGATCGGCCTTTCTTAGGGTCCATGTCTCTACACCGTAAATGAAAATAGAAAACATCAGTGTCCGAACCAGGTGACACTTGGTGGTGATCGAGACATTTCTGTCCTTCCATACTCTATCCAGTTGAGACATGGCACTCATTGCCATTCCAATTCTTCTCCGCACTTCGACTTCACATGATCCATTATTGCTTATAATAGAGCCAGGTATAAAGACAAGAAATCAGATATCTACAATGATTTAAGTTAAATATTCAAATAGTAATTAATGTGCTAAATCAAATTAATTCGATTCAACAGGGTACAATATAGCGTAACTATTGTTTCGATAATCTATATTTCAAACAATACAATAACAATTGATTAGCCTATCACTGCCAATAACACGGCCAGACTAAACGGACGGCTATTTTCCATTTATACTTGAATACTAAGCTTGAAGATATTATATTACCAGTAGGCACATTACGGTATTAAAGTTACGTAACTGGTTATTTGCAGCTAATTATCTTACATGATGCAACCAACCTTTCCTAAAATAATTGTTCTATTTATATATCTACATTAAAGGAACCTAACCTTAACTTTATTAACCTTGTTTCGTTGGAATTATTAGATAATCGATTGCATGATCTATGAACTAGTGTGATGGCGCTTTGGAACTATCAACTAATAATGTCCCCCTGACCGAATTTCGGTCACGGCAGCTTGTTTCAGCTGAGACTAGCATAATTGGCTAGTCTCAGCTGAAACAAGCTGCCGTGACCGAAATTAGCAGGAGATATTTTGGTGCACAAGAAGGCGCGCTGACATAGGTGCACTCCCTATTCCCTCACTCTTATAATCCGATGGGATGGTAGACCGACACGACCGGAGAGAGATCAGGCGTAGAACCAACGGCTTAACGTACCTTCTGAAGCACGATGGGGTCTCGACATTTGAAAACGGTCACCCATCACAAGACTGACCGCGGCGAGCACGGCTTAACCTCGCAGATCGACTGATCTGCGGGGTTGCCAGATAGCTACAAGCCCCACGAACTATCAACTAAGTAGTTAGTTACCTATGTCTCCCACTCACTCACATGAGCTCAAAACAAAGAGTGCTAGAACAAAATAATCGCTTTAAATACTTAACTGAAATACTTGTTAAACAACATTCGTGTGGAAATAAAGGGTCTGTGTCTATAGGGAGTTGCGAAGCTTACTTATCAGGACTAGACAAAGGCTTGCCCCGAACTAGTTCAAAGCTTTACCCCAACTTATTCGACGGCATTAAACGCGCATTTCGACTGTGAAAATGTACATTTAAGTCGCAATTCTTTGGCACTGAAATTGCAGTTTTGTATCTTTATTACTTTTAAAGGTGTGTTTATCATACTTGACTTGGTGTTTCCATACGCTACAGTAAACCATATTGCGAACATGGCGTTATAAATATGCGTCTTTATTAGTGATTATATATGTATATAGGCGTCTTTAGTAGTGATTCTCATATCATATAGTTAGTTACCACTAATATGTTGTTAGTAAGTTTTATAAACCAGTAGATTAAATTACATTTCACAGACCAAGTTGAAATTCTGACGTTGCATGATTGTCGCTAGTTCGTTGGTATATAACAATAATAGCGAAAATATATAGCGGTAGAATCTGTTTAGTTAAAGAAGGAATCGTTTCAGCACAATAAAAGGGTTTAACCCATTGAGCTAAAGATGCTTAACCTTGGCTAACTGTGACTAATAAATAGTTCAAGGCTACGAGACTATTTTCGCGTAGCGCTTAAAATAGCAAAGTGAAGCAGAGCTACATGTCTACGAAGCAAGGATACGCTTCGAATGAGAATCATGACGTTACAGCAAACACCGATAATTCTCAAAGCATTTATACATAGTTATATTATATCACTTTATTGATGAAAATGATCAAAGATTTTTCTAGCAATAGGTATCCATCAATCGCGGATAATTTGAAAAAGGGACGTAGTTTTCCACGTTATTATTTTTATTCTCGCTAACATAGTACGTGCGTTCAAAGCATTGTTCTTTCTTTACCAAGAGGGACGTAATTCATTAAAATATTAGTACAGAGTACAGACCTAAGTCTAAGTATTGCATTCAGATAATCTGCTCGTCTCTGTATAACGTTTTTCGAGGTTTTACTTGGCCTGATTTTAGAATCAGCCCAAGGCCTTAGGGCCTGACTAGAGAATAAATGTCAAAGCGACATTCCCCTTTGAGACTCTTTTCGCAGAAGGCATTCATTTGATTTCTATGTTTACCTACATATATATTAATAAAAGCTAAGGATGGGAATCTAATGGAGATTAGCTACTGAATGCAAAGTAGGTTTGCGTATGGATTGAAAATGGTGCATTGCTTTGATACCTATAGGTACACTTTGTTTATAATATACCTATGAAATACTAAATTAGGTAACAACCTATCGGGTAACTAGTAAATATTCAGTTATAAGATTTGTATGATGGTAACTACAGTTATGTCCACTCCTTATGATGGTAAAGGTTTAGTACAAGTCTACTTTAAAAGACATTAAAGTTTTCCCCATAAGCTTCACACACGGTTCGCTCACAAATTCCTGCGTGGCCCTGTTTTTGTGTAGAGTATACTTAAGTTCCTTTTTAAGTAAAGAAACTTAAAAGACAGGAAAACATTTTGTTTCCTAAAAAGTCAGTTTTACACGAAACATTTGCTTTATTCGCTGTTAATGTTCACCTCTCTTCGCTCTGTAAATATATTTTTCGAGAGCCAAGTTAAATTGCTTGTAAGTTTTTTATTGGATAAAGTTTTAATAAGTTGAAACAATACTTCATCCGAACCGATAGATACTTAGATATCCACTTACATTTTGGGTCGACATGACACTCGGAAAATGTTGTTAAATTCTTGTTGAAAACAGGAAAGAAAAGACTACAAGTAATTTGGGTATTAAATCTTTTAGAATTTGACATTTTAATCACAATTTGTAAGTGATCGAAACATCGGAAACTTTCACATATTTTGTAGGTAAAGAAAGGAAAGGCAATATTTGTATTTCGTTAATATTACCTACCTAAGCTCATTTTGTTTCAACGTAAATATTAATTTCCAAAAGCCCAAATACGGTAACGTATATTATTATGTACCAATTAGGTTCCGGCACTGTAAATACGTATTAGCTTTGAGTAAATTAATTAAAAGCACACCTAATTTCTCTTAAGAGTACAACCAGCCTTTATAGGTATAATGTAAGTACCTATGTGGCTTTTGATATTGTCAATAAGGCCTTTTACAGCTTTAAGCTTAGGTGTATAATTGTGCACAGATTTTTTTTATTTGTGGGTACGAAGAATGTCATCATAAAGCTATTCCATTTTTGCTAAGTAGCAGAGAATCAGAAAGCAAAAATATGTAACAAGAAACTAGGTATACTACCCAAAGGTTTGACTGGTAGAAAATGCCTAAGGCATTAAGTCCGCCTTGTACACCTCTTGTATAAAGAATAAATAAATAAATACTAAGTGCAGTCTACGGGGGGCCAAAACACACCAATGCAGTAGTATATTTATCTTCAACATTACCTCTTTTAGAACTAGAAGAATAGAGCTCGCACTATGCTTGGTAAATTAAATAATGTTTAACGTTTAAGTAAGTGGCAATCAATAGTGTTTAATTAACTTTATATTTCGCCTGGTCAGGCCTCGAAAACCAAACTTCAATGTTAGATACTGTTTTCGAGGCACAACACAAAGGAGACTGTGTCCAAATTTGAATTGAAGCAGGAAACCACCATAGAGCTAACCATGCCGGGAACTAAATACAAAACGAATGCGGTCGGATCTCGAGTCGGATAATGGGTCGGACGGAAATGGTCGAGTGTACTAGTAGAAACAGTCGAATGGAACACAGCCACGTCGAGCATTTCAATAGTCTAAAAATAATATAAAATGATATTGGTATTATTATAAAATCTGTTTGAAACAAGGCAAGGTGTAGGCTTAGTAGAAGATTAAGGTTACGAATTGTTAACAATTGCCAAAAACCAGATTTGTTGGATTTCAAGAACGATGATAGTAGGTATATTAATTACCGTGCGAGGAAAAGTCTATAATAAGAAATACTTTTCAATTACCCAGTATTTTAGTAAGATTAAGCTTACCCTGGGAGAAGTCTACGTTCAGCAGTGAACTGCAAAAGGTTGTTGTAGGTTGTGAAATGATGTCACGCTTAAACTTTAAGTACTTAGAATATGAGTACTTATACAATTTGGTACCTACTCATGATATAGGTCTTAGGTCAATGTAACTAATAATTAATTTAAAATTATTTTTGACTCTATTTAGTTGAAATTGGCCTACTTATATTATGCTTGATATTTTCAAGGTAATTAACAAGGGTATTAAAAACTAGGCTCAAAATAAAACATAAGATTTTTATACTACAAACAAACTGCCACAAAAAGCGAAATGTTTCGATGAAACTACGAACGAGTGATCAATCGCTCACAGGATGTATTCAAAAAATTTATGGTTGGCATGTATCATACAGATACCGGGCGCAATGTCGCGTGGACGACCACACGGAATAAAATACGTCATCGACAGGCATTTCTGATACAACATGATTCGGTCATGTGCGACCCATTACCTATAGGTTAAAGTTTACATTTTGTGGATAAATTACCTTACTGCAAATAAATGGTCCTTTGTCCTTTCTAATTACATGTAGGGGCTAAAGACATTTATAAGAAGTTAGGGAAATAAAATTGTCCACTCCAAATGTCTTCTATAAGGAGGTATAAACTCTGTTTTTAGTTTTGCATGTATTTCAGGGCTTACGTAAAATTGGTGAAAATATTCAGCCTGAATTATCGTATCATTACTGAAAATATGATAGGTACGTATACATTACATTATTGCTCGATATAACTTACGCTTCAGTTTAGCACTCAACATGTTTGAGTACAATTATAAGTTTTCTAGGTGACGCTATAATAACAGCGAGTCGGGCGAAGGCAATCACCTTGACGGCAAGAACAATTTCCTTTTGTCAAGCTCCGCAGTCAACAGGGATGTGATTTCACGCTCCGTTTACAAGACATATCGGTACAAATGCGGTGGTTTAACATAACTAGTAATTTTATATAACGCACGTCTCATCACTATATTTACCCAAGCGTAGGTTATTTTCTGCTATCTATTTTATATTGTCTTCGAAATCTTATGACGAGAAAATACCTATTCGAGCGTGCAATTAATTATTAGTTTATTTTTATTTATCTGACAAAAGTAAGTATTTGCTTTTTATTGATGTCAAAACGCTTTGCTTGATACGACGATGACATTATGCGCGGGTAAGAACCTACCTGAGACCCTTAGACTCAGAGCTTTAGATTTAACCAAGAATAATGTTTTATAGAAATTTTCAAAAGCGTTTTTGTTAGCAACCTTTCATGTTTTTTTACAGAAACTACATAATATTATGTAAATGCAAAGGAAAATAGGTATACAATCCAGGCATCTTACAAAAGAAACAGTGAAAAACTGTTGAAATTACGAAAGTGCCATGTGTAAATAGCATAGGTTTAAAATTGTAAATACCTTTGCGTAAAAGTATTGCTCGTCTGTTACCTAAAGATAAATAGCTGCTACACGATTCACGGCGTTCCTTCTAAGAAAATCGAGAAACAGATTTTCCTGTAAATGAAACAGACTTTTATTAATGTAGAAGCTACTAACAAGATATCGGGAGTGATGTTGTAAGTACGCTGTGCCTATATGAGAAATAAGAAAAAGCATAAGGTTCTGCGTTTTTATAAAGACGAACTTATGTTACACAGTGGTTATAATCAAACAGACGTAAAGGAATAAGCAAAGGGGTCTTCATATATCAGAAATCTATACTATACTATATCGCACATCATACATCTTATGTAAAAATTATAATTACTATCTTAAACCAAATGAATCATTTATGTGTGGGCTCGATAAATTACAATAGGCTAACGAGAACCTTTTGGAAGAGGGAACTAGCGACAAAAAGTTCGTATAAAATTCCTGTTGGAGTAGAACTATGCTCACCACTTACTTGATAAATAAATGTAGGCATGTGATTTGTGGAAATCGAACTATCTTAAATTAAAAACTTTAAAGATTGCAAAGGGTGCTCAAGTAATTTTACTGCTTCAAGTCAGTCTTTACCCGGAACACTAATTAGATTTATAAATCAAAATGTAACTTGTTCTGTTAGCCAGTCGACAGTTATATAATATTCCGTAGTTGTACACTTCTCACTAATCTTAGATAAACCCCAGGGTATACTAGAGCAATCTTCAGGGAAGAACCGAATTTCCTTTGCTTACTGTTTATCTCATCCGAAACATTACTATTGAATTCTGTTTTTAGACTGTTTAAATGCTCTTTCAAGTACTGTAAGATATTGACAGATATGGTTCTGAATAAGAATTCAAACAAACTTAAAAAATATACATAGGATTTAAAATTAAAAAAGCTTCCGCAAAAAGCGAGTAGTGCATTTGAGCATTAATACACATTTCCCGTGAACGCCCATTTATATAATCGGTTACTTTAGGAACTGACGACGCTCCATCATTATACACGGGTTAAATTCAGTTGTTTGTTTCAATTATTTATTATTATTATAACAAGCCTGTAATGTGCCACTGCAGGGCAAAGGCCTCCCCACTCTCCTTCCACACGACTCTGTCAAGGGCTGTCGATGTCCAACAATTCAATAATTAACAATATTTACTTTCAAATTGTATCATAGATTATTTGAGTGTTGAGCTATTCGCTTACATGAAACTGGTTCCGTTCATAGCTCTGAATCTATATAATTATAAATATAGGACTCAAAATATTTTACAATTCCAGTACCTAGTTCATATTGGGAGGGCCTTTACAAACATTATTCTTAACTGTATAAATGCTCGAAGTTAGAACAAACATCTTTTATTTAGTTACATAAACGGAGGCGAATCGAAACTGCAACCTATAGCGCAGAAAGAAAACCATTAGCCACAGCTTCAATCGGGTCGTCAAATGAATCTTTAGCGTTATTGACTTCAACAGAGACAAGAAGCCTATTTTATTTATAATTCTTAATTCTTTATTGTACACACAAAATATACAGTACAAATTTTATAAAATGAAATATGATGTACAGAGGCGAGCTTAACTCATAAATGAGTTCTCTGACAGCAAACCTTTGAGTCATTGAGAGATTTGATAAATAGGATAATAAAAGTGTACAACAGAAAATTAAATAATGATACGGGTATTATATATAAAAAAGTCTTACCTATTTACTTAACAATAATACATAATATAAACATATATAATATTATAATAAAAATACCAACTAAAATACAAATATACATACATACATACTTATTATTCAAAAAGAAAGGAAATGCTCTTTGATTCTCCTCCTGAAGACATCTAACGAGGGGCTATCACGCAAGGAGTGTGGAAGCGTGTTCCAGAGGCGTACTGCACGAATTGTGAATGATTCATCATAGCGACTAGAGGAATGAAGAATGATTATATATGGATGTATAAAAATTAAATCTTCCGAACGTTTTCTTTAATAACGTACTTTAGTTTATAAAGTTTATAAGAATCTGCCTTTAATAGTTATCTGCTGTAAAAATAAAGCAATACATATTCCAAACTTTTAGCTGTAAACTTAAGTACCTAAACGTGATTTATATTAAAACTTTGATAATATATAAGCTATAAATTGTTTAAAACCTCTGCATCGGCGGCAGTCTGCGTCGGCCCTCATTCTCAGCTTTGTGCTCCTCGACATTTCGAGACCACTCGGTGTGAGTGCTCCAAACAGTTGGCAAATACTAGTAGCAACAGAGTTCTCTCGTCTTCAAGAGACTCGATTGATTCAAGCGTTGATGCGTATTCTACGATCTAATGATCAGGAACCGTTTGCATACCATATTAGCAGAGATACCTGAGCCATACCGTACCGCTAAGACGTGTGTACATTGCGGGTAGGATGATTTATAAACGCTACATATCTTACCGCCGCACTCAGAGACATTAATGATTACTTAAACTGACACTAAGTAAAGATTTCAAAACGGAAATCTTTACTTATTGATTTTCGATTTTTGTATAAGGATATTTTCACAACGTAACAAGCAAACTAGGTATGCTCAGATTGAGTCTGAAACCATACTCGATCTGTATATGTAGCTGCTTGAGTGAAACCATAACTATCTCAAATTCTCCATAATATTGCTGTATTACATAATATACAATATCGTAGACTTAAATTTCTTTGAATTTTGATAGAGTTTGCTGTAGGTTTCGCGTTTTCAATGTCGTACTTTATATACTCCTAACTTTTTTAGTATCTATACTTTATACGTTTCAAATTGTTTCGCTTCTGGCCTATTAAGCTTTGTTATCCGTCTTCTTGGAAATAAGGTAGTACAGACGCAAACAAGAAGAAAAACGCTCTCTCAACTCAGACTGAATAATTAAGAGTCCGCGTTTGGTTCGTAAAACATTTCTCTTCAAGAAAGGATAGATAAAGACATTTTTTATAATAACCACACCCAGGCTTTCGTGAAATATTATGATTTATTCGTACAGTCAATTAAATGGTGCGGAAAAATGTTCTTAACGTAGTCGGATTAAAGACTGTCAATAAAGAGGTGCTACAATAATGATTAATATTATGTGTTTTTATGTTATGTATTAACATGTAATGTAAGGTTGTAAACAGCACCTAGGTTTTGGGATAACATTCAGGTAATTCAGATGTAAAGATAAAAAATATGTAAGGTATATACCTAAGTAAAGGTAATTTTTAATTAAGTAAAAGAGCCTAGAGTTAGCTGCAAGATGCAATGTCAAAAAATGGCGTCGGTAATTAGGTAATGCTCCTACCAGTGCTATCAAGCTTAAAAAGTATTTTAAAAGTGGTATTTTACACAAAAATTCTATAAGACAGAAAAAAGACAGGAAGCTCAGGAAAAGGACCAACTTGTTCGCAGTTTCTAAAAGTAGTAAAACTATTCAATGTACGGAACATCAGAGCACTTACATATTTCCTATAAGCACCATATCTATCTGCGGTACATTCTATAGTCGGTTCCATTCCATTTTCTGGAGAACGCTGCTGGGAATCAATGAGTGGTTTTTGATGTCAAATTGATTTCGCCGACTAGACTAACATCGTGGGTTTAGTTTCTATGAAACTGTTACACTGCACTGCCTTGAGGACTTGCATTAGGAGCTTTGAGAAACTATTTCAGGTACATTTATGTGTTTTGGTGGGAAATTTAACCTGGTCTTTGGCTTGATTCATAGGTCGGATAATTTTTTTTACCTATGTATATTAAGCTTCTTTTAGAAAATACCAAAAATCTTGAAACTTGATGTAGCATCTCTATATCATATTAAAAATAACTATTATAAAAAACTTAAGTTATAAAGTAAGACATGTGTGCTAACTGAAGGCGTATATTGAACAATTTTAAGTAACTTTAACACGTAAGAAATAGATTTGTTTTCAGTATATAGTCGATTTACTAACTTTTATTATTCTTAGGGATTATTGATTTATTTTAGGGCTCATTAACACGTTTGCTTAGCTTTCAATACCGACTTGTAGATTTATAAATGCCGTACCTCACGGTTTCAAAACGGGGTATAATGAAAATTCTTTACCTACCAAACTTCTTTGAGAATACTTTATCCACTGGAAGCAGAAATTCTAATAATTCACTGAATAAAAAACTGTCATTAAACTCATTTCGAAGTAATTATAAGTCGGTGACGTGGCAAGACGATTAGACACGGCCATTTGTTAGCTATTAGGACTACTTTAGAGACTCCTCAACTTGCGATAATTATGGCGAGCTTCGCCTATCTATATCAGATACGTGAATGTACGAAAAATAATGATGTATTTGTAATCAGAGTTCAATTTACCAAACAAATTTCTGCAATCTTGTGCTTTTCTATTTGAAACGCAAACTTGGTCTAGTGAATTTTCTATTTTTACCGGATGCTCATTTAAACTACTGTTTGTTTGGTAAAAGTTAAAATTTGAACAAATCCGATAAGTGGCTATTTCCCTGAGAACAGGAAGAAAAGTCGATTCAATCAATCTTGATTTGTGAGTTTTTTATTCAGACAATCGGTTTCTGAACTTGTTTTTCACCTCTAGTAGCGTAGCCGTCTGTCTCTAAAGTCTCTTTGCTTTTGTATTAATATCCCACTAAGATATTCAAGAGTATAAATACCACCGCAGTGTCTGAAACCTTTGCTATTGGTTGTTTTTGCTTATCTGGCTTTGCATAGTCTTTGAAGCGTACCATTCATGCTCTGCACATTCACTTTGACCGTTGAAGGATTATGGAGCCAATGCATTCAACACACATTGCGAATATCCTCCATAGTAGAGAAGAATCTCGGCATAGTTTACTGAACGGACTTTTAAAGTCACCTTTTTTGACCTTGCTAGAATACATTTTTGAGAGATGATTTACGAAATACACTTGATACAGCGCATGTTAGGACTCTAATCTGGTAATTCATGTAAGTTTAATAATGTTTAATTTGTACCTTGGTATCAAAAGTTTAGACAATTTTATAATTTGTATATGCTCTTTATATTTACAGACTCATTCAGTCATTAATATTGGCAAAAATTGGTCTGCAAAGGTTATATTTAGTGAGGTATCTCGTTTCTTGTGTACATTTGCATAGCAAGAGCTTACTCCCTTCATTACACAAATTCCTACCTTGTTCGGTATTAGAAAGCACCGAAGAATAACAAAAGAGATTTTAATATAGGTCAAGCAGTGAGATGTGTGTGGCATCTGCCGAGGCTGCACCCCTGAGCTAAGACGAAAGTCGATAAACTTGTGAATTCACTTGCTACCATTAAATCAATGTGCACCGAAAAGTGTCTAAAAGTAGTGTTTGTTATATGTGAATGAGTGAAATAGGATGTTAGGATGCATGTTTCTAAAGCGCAAGATCATTATATCATTGTATATCTACTTTTTGTTATAATTTGTTAAAGAAGTGTACAGAAACACTATAAAGTTTCTGAAACGACATACCTAATAGATGAAATGATTTTTGATATCATCAATTTGTGAGAGAACTATTTTTTGACATGCCACGTTTTGACATTTACTCCATACTAATCGTAACAATATTTTAGACTGAATGAAATTATCTTTCAGATAATTAATATTGTCGTAATTTATCTCATGCATCCTATTTGCTGTACCTTGTAAATGGTGGATGCACCGTTTATACACATTTTGGCCCAATCAATTATAAATTCACGGACGGTAGTGCACATTCTAGTAGCATTAAATGCAAATCTTGCCTTATTTAATACCATCCCTATGTCAGCGTCATGCAATACATCCATTGGTATGTATGAGCTTTAATTTTAAAAGCCTGTCGACTGTTACAAAGTTCATCGTTTTAGTGTAACTAAAATTAACCTTGCTTCTTGTTTAATTGAGACGGTTAAACCCTTCCTGATGATTTTGGGCTTGGATTTGTTAGCTTGATGCTTTAAAAGAGTTTGTGTAATGTTATTTCGATTCAAAGACGTTGAAAGATTTATATTAGAAATGACATCGGACTTGTATAAAAATAACTGTTTTAGGTAATAGGTACTAAACAAAGATAGAAATTACCTACTTGACTCTTTTTTGTGTTATAAATGGAACGCGAGGAAAATGTTCAAGTTGGTCAAATATATTATTATGTCAAGTTTTTCTGATGGTTATCGACTGTATCGCCGAAATCTACGCGTCAAGAGAAAGCCGAGTAATTTCTTATTATTTTTCTGACGTCCTACGCAGCCACCATTATTGTTTGCTTCGGACGGTTACATGATATAAGAAATTAATCATATTGGCTATAAAATTATATTTCTTATTTATGTCGTATCTTGTTTGTTAAAGTCATATATTTTGTTGTAGTTCTTAAATATAATTCCATTTATGAGAAAGATGGAGTCTCCTTAATTGTTACAATTAATCATAAGATTCATTTTATATATATATACTTAATAAATAAATAAAATAATAAATAATTGAAAAACCTAAGGGACTTTAGATTTTTTAGCAACAGATGTGTTGTTTGGGTTTTCAGAGACGATAAATAACAATACTACTGGTGAGAGTTTTCGCGTAACTAATAAAATGGAAGTGTCTTGCTTGGAAAATAAGAATACAGCGTGTTCCTGCACATAGAAAACCTATTAGGAGCTAATGAATATTCTATAATTGCGGTAGACGCTCTTTGTCCACTAGTCCTAAAACCAGGTGCGGATTGGCGCTTAATGAAAATATTATATGCAATGTTTTTATACATTTATTTTGACCAATAGTGTAATTGGTTTATGTGTTATGGATGAGGTGTGGTTGTTCTGTCTGGTGATTGCGATTTTGTTGATAACCGCAGGCCTGTACTGACCCACAAATCTGATAAAATGTTGGGGTTTGTGGTTATATAAAAACTGAAGAGTAGAACTAAAATATAGCCGAACCCGAAGTAAGGAATTTAGTGGTTTTCTATGTAGACTCTCCATCTTACTGGTCAGATATTAAAATTAATACTAACTACCAGATATCACGAATGAGAAAGCTACGCACTAGAACTAAATATTGGCAGGTGTAATCTAAAATCAACATAATGACAGTACTTAACATTTCCTTGGATCACACCTAGGATCTTACAATACACCGTAAAATTATATACCTCGAGTACTTCACATCATCATAACGATATTTTAAGTGAACCAAACAGGCGCACTTACTGATTATTGTTTAAATAACGTGCCAATAATTTTAAATACATTAATGCTGCTACGTTAATGTGTTACAACCGCAGGCAGCTTGTGTTTCAGGCAGCCAGCGGCCCGGATGTGCACTACTGAATACGACCTTACGGAAAATCTGCCTATAAATCGAATTACCGTATATTTTCAGTTTCTAGACGAGACTTGTAGCAAAAATTTAAACTTTATGAATATACGTGTCCAAAGGCACCATAATTAACCAAGAAAATTAATACCACCCTCGCGTGTCGGGGATGTTGACATGACTAACAATGACTCGGATTCTTCTTTAATTTAATTGTTTTAATTTGAGAGCAAATAATATCGGAATTCCATCTTGGCATGACAAGGCAAATCTAGGCCGACGTAGGAGTGACATTGCTGAGATCCTTGCGGATTCCCGTGTTATCCCGAAGAATGAAGCGAGATACAACGAGTTTTTTAGTTTATAGAGAATAACGGATCTTCGGTTTTACTGGTGGGTTGTGCCTGGCCCCCTTACCGTACAGATTGTTCGTATCGATCTTAAGATTGTCACCCCGTAACAAAAAAAGCAGAACGCTAATGCTGCCACAACTAAGTACCTACCTATGTTATTTTAAATCTTACCAATTGAAAAATACTATAATTTATCATGAACTCGCCAGGTGTAAATTCGTAATAAAATACAAAACTAAATGTTTGTGCGGTAATAATATGTGCATGGTTTTGACCATGCAAATATTTGCTTTGACTTGGAATTTATGTGAGTTACCGTTCGTAGATGCAACTCTGATATACGGGGTTACTAAGTAGGTACTGTGATTTTTTCAAACAAAGCCTCGTGCGAAAAGTATCTGCAATTCAATTCTGCTTCATAAATTATTCAAATACTACTTCATAAGACTTCAATTTTATAAGTAACTCAAAACGCGGTTCTTTAGTATAACATAGTAGATAAGTACAATATATTTTAAAAACCATTGTCACACATTCACTATTTGTTTTTGATTATGATATGGTCTACAAAATTCCAATCAACATTTTTTATTACTTCGTGCAAACTTTATTAAAAAATAGTTTGATTTTAATATGGATTGTTGAATAAAACTGTCAATATTTAGTTTTCTAGTTAATATTCTTGCTTAGTGTAGCGACTAGATGTTGGTGTACCGTGTCTGCAGGAATTTGACGATTTCAGCTTTGCAACTTTGATTATACGTTAGTGTGTGTGCGTAGCTCTGTAAAAAAACAATTTGCAAAAATAACGAGTAAAATTTATACGTAGTAAGTAAACATTTGGTTTGGTAACAAAAGTAATCATCTAATTGATATCCAAAGTGTGGTAATAATATTTCTAAGGAAAAATAAATACGTGTCTAGTGTCTACTTGTTAATGATTTGGGTTGCGTGTACACTGTACCTACATTACATATTTTATATAGCTACAAGACTTCCATTACGATTGTAAAGAGTTCAAGTAAGCATAACATAACATTAGAAATATTTGAATTTATTTGTGCAAAGCACATACTGAATTTTTCAATTATTCCATGTACAATGTTAACATTTTTTTTAAGCTAGCTAATTTAAATAATACCCTTAATAACAGCTTAACCTACCTACTGCTAATTAGTATTATAGTTTAGACCAGTGACACACAACACAATTTGCACAACAACTAAGAGAATGCGGTCCACGTGAACATATTCTGCAGTTAGACGAAAGTTTGTCGGAACAAACAGATGAACTTAAAGCGTGTTGTTGGCGCGCTGTTTAAGATAAGTTGTGTTCTTACTCGCACTCAACCGAATGATAAATATTTATATTTGAGCAGACATTCCTTAGTAATATAATCTTTCTTGAGTTTTTCTACAAAAATATTGCGATGATAATTATTCTAGTACTTAGTAGTAGGTATATTTAATGATTTTACGAGGTCATACGAAGAAAGAACTACGGAGTACTTAGGTCATTACTTATTGGCGATATCGTAGTGTAACAACCCAATTCGAATGATCAATAAATCAGTCTCAAACAACCGTAACAGTTGAAGAGGTTGTCAGGTAATGAATGTTCTAAGTACGCATTGTTACAACTATCATGAACTGAGAATAGCTTATTTGCCTTCTAAAATACACGTCGGTAATTTGAGTATTGGATCGTAAACTGAATCAGCATAATATTCAAATCACAACTAAATCAATGAGCCGGGCACGAGTGAGCAGGTAATTTTACGAGCGCTCTATGCATCGATATTAGAATTCATTTCGCCTCAGCTTCTAAGATGTACGACTGGCTATGAGCAGTGAGTCCTAGAACAAAGCACTTCCATGAGATTGTTCTACCCAGCAACAAAGAAGATTATGGCAAAACTTTCGAGACCTTTCTCCTTCCAACCTATTAATGCACGATATTGATAAAGTATAATCTTCAACAATAAGCAGGTATCCTAATATTGATGCTTGTAGCTAATAAAAATACACGACTTTAAGGTTGTTGTTATTATAGTAGATTTTGCAGTAACCTATGTAGTATTTCTTACCTACCTATAATTTTAAATGAGAATGTCTGAAATACCTAGAGAAGAAGTTGTGTGTTCACAAATAAATTCCATTTAACCCATAACACAAGCCAGTCTGAAAGAAAATTCTACTGTATTGTTGTGATTCACGAAACACCAAAGCAGTCATATGTACAAAAATGTGAACTTCCCACTGTTAAATACCAAATGCCAAGGACAGAAACCTAAAAAAAGAAACCAGCTATCCTATCGGCCCCCACGGACGACGGATAGGATACGTATTTGCGGTATCCGACGATTTCGTGGTGACGGTTCTGATCCACCTACAAATCTATATAAAGAAACAACACAACCGTAAAACATAGACGAATAAATGACTGGCATGTTACACAAACAGACGTTCAAAATAAATAAATATATTTATAACTATAATTAATTTTTACACAATACAACGACGGAAAATAATCACGTGGATTACATACAATTACATTCGAATAATACTTCAGTGATGTCAAAACTTAAATTTACGAATTGTAGAACGAGTTTTATTTTAGAGAAGTCGTTAAGCCGCTAGAGTAACATCTCTTGTAGTAATGGCATGGGCTATAAGGCGCTTTGAAAACTTTAATCGGGCAGAAGCAAAAGTTCAGCAATGATGGGAACTAAACGGTGTGGAAGGAGCACCCCTCGCAGCCATGTGGCTTAAACGGTGCAATATGTGTGTCTTGAAAATAAGCGTTAGTTTTCGCAGGTAAATTATCATTTTGCGTGTGTGTATCTCATCAATTCTTGTCTGCGAAGAATGTCCATTTTCGGTATAGCCTTAGATGTCATCGTTTGAGTCTTAAAGTAATCAAATAGTTCCATAATATTTTATGTTAAGTTAAAGTTTTTTGATATAAAGTACCTACAATCATAAATCTTTTAAGCTGAAATAGTGACCTTTTTTTAGAAATCAGTTTATTTAGCGGGTGATATTTTTATGTAGGCAACTAAGACAATAGACATTGACTGTTCTTATTTAGAAAAGTAATATTCCGTGTAAGTTTCTTGGAAATTTGGCAACTGAAAAGGTTGATAATTCAGTTAAACTTTAAAATGCAAAATCACTGTATCTGTAAGTGTACGTTGCGAACGACGCGGTGGAAATTTCCTAAACCGGAATATTTAAATTGTTCAGTGATTTAACGAAAACTTTTCACGGTTTGGAATACTGTGAACGTAGAATTTTAAAATATTCTTTTTGGGCCATGCAAGAACATGAACATTTGGGTACAGGAATTACGAGCTATTTATGTTAGCTAGTTTTGCCATTGTTTTGGGTTAAACGTGTAAATAGCTTTGTGTTAACATTGTTTGCATCGTTACCCCAATGTTAAAAGCGTTTTTTCTTATAAAACATTACATTTACCTAGGTAATTGTGTACACAATTCTACGATAAAAACGTGTTTACTGAATGTAAATATAATTTAAATTCAGTAGAAGTGGGACCTATTTACGATATGAATGTTGATAAAACGGACTTAGAAATTCGAAATTCACTAAAATAAATGACCTCCGTGCCTTTGTGTGTTAATCATGATGAGCAGTACTTACCTATGAGGTTTTTAGTTTAGAAGCATAAAATCGATGCCAGCGCCGAGTTGATGAATAACATTTAGTTGTATGTTACTCAAAAAGTAAACTTGAAATGTGCATTTAATTTTTTGTAAAGTTATTCAGTTATGCTGCAGCAGATACACTCAAAAATATTACTTTGGAAGGTCTGAAGGTTTAAATTGACATAATCTGTGTTTCAGATCATATTTATAGCTTTAAATAGGAAACGAGTGGATGCTTTTAGCTGTTTATAGTTTGTGCGCTTAAGAAAACCATATTAATTAATTTCTTTACTAAAAAGCAAAATTGATGTTTTGTTTTGTCTGTCACGTTCTTGTTAATTTTTAATCGCTTCGCTTATTGGTTTATCCCCTTACCATTAGTTGTTGCATAGTTGACTTCTCCTTTTAAATGTTAAATAACGAATGGCAGAAAGAGATCAATCGGTGTATAACTAAGGCCGTTAGAGTTTCGTTGCTGTAACGACATTGTTGCAATAACGGAGCAAGAAACGATATTAATCCTGTATGCTGGAGATATAACATACTATACTCGTACAATATGTCACCAGACTGAAATATTGATCAGAGTTATGCGCAATGCTAGTGTTTTTGTGAATCTCTAAAATGTCACTGTGTTCGATAAACACATCGCTTTTATATTGATGAAGTAAAAATAATACTTAGGTAGGTACCTACCGCAAGACGCAGCGTTGGCAGGCCTCCCACCAGGTGGACCGACGATAATTCGTCAGAGTTGCGGAAAACCGGTGGATGCAAATGGCAAGTTGTCACGTTCACTGTGGCGTTCTAAGGGGGAGGCCTTTTTCCAGCAGTGGACGTCTTCCGGCTGATGATGATGAGGTACCTACCTTGGATTCGACCAATCAAGAATTTGATGCGAGGATACCTGGATATACCAATAGCGCAAAAACAATTAAACTTGCATCAAATATTTGAGAGAAAGGATTAATACTAATGAATTAAACATGATTTTAATATCAGATTTTGTTGGTTACGTAGAAATGTAGATCCTAAATAAATAAATATGTATCTTTACTGTTATTTTTTCGAGCATCCCTCCGATAAAATCTTACTTATGATATTAATGAAAAAATTGTTTTAAAACTACGAGTGCATGTCGCTTTAAACATTTGACGAGAGTACTGTGTACTAGCCGTCTATAGACTCACAAGCTCCAAACTTCGAAGAGCGCCTGTTCTTGACGTCGGCGTTTGTTTCTTAATCCTGTTGGAATGGTTCTAGGAGTTCGTTCGACCCTCCGCAAATAACCCCAACGAGCCGCTGGAAATAATTTGTTTTACTTCCTTTTTTATACATACTTGGTAATATAAATTAATTGTGTTTACTTTAAAAAATCTCTCCTTTTAAAATATTTGTTTTCTACTGTTTCAGGTAAGACTGGAAGCCGACCACAATATAGTTAGGAAAAGATGGTCACTTTCAAAATTAGTTGCAAATTATTTGTTGCATTAATGTCAGGAGTACAAGTAGAGCCTCAACGACTGATGATTCCTAAGTACGTTAGCACCAGCATAGCTTGAGAAGTCAACCACACTATTATCCTTGTTTACTGGTCAAATCTCTAAACCTTACGTATTGTCTTATTTCGTAAACTTCGTCCTGCTTTAAGAGTTCATGGTAAGGGCGCTGGTCAGTGGTCATGCCTATCAGAAGAAGGTAAGTATAAGAAAGTAAAACAAAACTCTTAAATAACTAAAAATGCTGATATGTTATTAAATAAAAATATATTCTCAGTACTTTTTCTAAAATCTCATTACTCTAATGTAGTTGGTTCTTTAGGTATTCCATTAAAATCACAATAAAA
Organism: Abrostola tripartita; assembly: GCA_905340225.1. Classification (NCBI taxonomy): domain Eukaryota; kingdom Metazoa; phylum Arthropoda; class Insecta; order Lepidoptera; family Noctuidae; genus Abrostola; species Abrostola tripartita. Next base: position 9,658,016 of record HG996494.1, read on the forward strand.
ATACATTTTTGGACCAACATTGTTATAAATATTCCAATTTGGTAAATACTTTAGTGAGTAGCGTCTGGGTGGGAATTCGTTATTGCTTAGCGGTCAAAGGGCTTAAAGAGTACATTGCTCTCTTTCAGTATTTTTATTTAAAGGTTCTATTAGGTAATCAGGGAAAATTCTTGAATAATTTCTAGTGTTTATTTCATATAATTATAATCTCTCTATTATTTATAGTGTCCTTATAGTTAATTTTCATAATTTTGAAACTGACAATTTAGTCGTAAAATGTATTTTAAATAATCTCGGATTACAAGTGGCCTTTTAATTAATGTGTTCGAAAACGTAATGATGAAAACAATTTAATCTGAATATGTCCGACTAAAATTTTCTGCCACATTACAATAATAAAATAGTATCGTAATATATCAATGGATTAATATTATGATTCAATAATATGCGAACCTGCTTCTCTTATTTAACATTCGAAAAAAAATTGCTTAAAAATAATACAAAAAGAGATGACAAATTTCAAAAATAACAGAAATAGAAATAGAAATCTTTATTTGCAACGTACTATGTCGATGCCTTTTCAGAGATACTTTAGAGAATCACGAAATACGAGAATCTCTAGAAAAACAACACTACATTTCAAGTATTTGCACATAAAGTACCCGAACCCAACAAGTAGATCAACTCAGTGAACTCATAGATACCACTTTTGGAAGGGCAAACTCGTCTGTGGACTGCGGGGTAATATTGCGCACATTTTCTAGGTGTCGTTTTATTCCCTGCAGTTATTATTAAGACTGCAGGAATCCTATATGAAATTGCTTTCCATACATTTTTCTATACTTTTGAGCGAGCTTAAGTCCTAATAATGAATTTTCCTGCTGTAAGTTTTCTTGTTTTTATATCTATATTTTAGGTTGAAAAGATTTAAGATCGCAGCATTATGAATAGTTATGTAAGTGACATAGAGTCAGCTGGTAAACCTTCTGTTTAATGGTCTTCAACTTTAAACGGGTTTTTTTACTCTTCAATGTTTCCTTTAGCGATTTAAGCCTCAAGATTTAATAAATAAAACCAGTCAAAGGTGTTCCATTTAAATGTTCAAAGGAAACCTGATTTTCTTTTGTACAGAGATATTTTCGATTAAAACAAGTCACAAAATAATTGTGTCATCAATCTGCGACACTGATGATTTAGGAGATATTGTAATTTTTTTTGCGAACATCTATTTCCCTTAAGTAATTTGATAAATAAATCTGAAGTTTTATAAATTTGTCTAATATCTCGTGTGTGTATTACCTTTATGAACTACGTCCACAAATGTGACGAATGAATGTTCTCGTCTTTTTATGATATTGCCTTCAAAGACTGTAATTTTGGATATGCCTGTTTAAGTGTATGTAATATCCACTTCTTATAATATCAACAAAGTCAGAACCACGGCTCTTGTTTGTAATTTTTGATGAGACTTTTTTTGATGTTTAGCTTCCTGACCATAGGCTTATCGTGTATCCGTGTTAGGAACGTTTGTTGTAGGATAAAGGTTGTTGAATAAACGACAGCGATGCGACTGGATGGGACGCACGAACGCACCACGTTCTCTATGGACGTTTATTCTGATGAAAAAGTGTTTTTTAAACGAAATGTATGAATATGCAAATCGACTCTCGTTTTAGGACTGTGCGGTGTGATGTTCAAACAATAAAATTAAATTCCGTGAAATACCTGGAAAATACAGTGAGTACTGCCTGACCTCTGTACCATCATATACCATACTACCTCCATACCATGCCGTCATACATATACATCGTAGAATACAACTTCATAGAATATATTTGTATGTTATATATATATATATACCTATATACCTGGTACTTATGCTTGTGATCTATATTTTTGTTGACAGTCAGAAATCATCGGAAGTTAAATATGGTTAACCTCATAAAGTATGCGGTTACCCATTTTCAACTACCGATGATTTTATTAGCAAAAGTGAAATATACTTCATAAATTATGGCTATATAAGCTAAGTAAGGACTTAATATTCGCAGGCGTAAAACCTTTTCTCTGAATGTTTAAAATAAAAGTTTTCTTGCAAATGGTTTGTTATCCGAATGCATTATAACAACATGTACGGAGCTAGGTGCGATATTGTTTTGGAATTCAAATAAAACAAATGTTTTGACGGTTTATGTTTGCGTAAAACATATTCGCATAAAATGTATAGCTTCACTTTGATGTTCGATAAATTTAGTTAGTTATTTGCAGTAAAAGCAATTATAATGTACAGTAGTCGTATAAGTGACTGCCGCTTCAATTCCTAGATTCTATATACTTTGTTCTAGCATTGGTTTGGTTTCTCTTTCTCTACATATAGACAAACAATACGTTTAAATCTTCGAAGAATACAGTCTTGTATATATAAAAAGAGCTCTATTCTATAGCCCTCTCAGCACGGTTTACCAAAAAATTCTAAAGATCTTGTGCAAGTATTGTGAAACATGGACAGGCTCTGGAAAATCTCAAACAAAAAATAATAAATGCGCGAGTAGATACGGGACACAATGGCGGTTTTAAGAAGGCAATGTCGGCGAGGTTACCGAACGCAAGTACCTATGTATTGTGGTGGATTTATGCCTTAAGGGTTACATCTAACAGAAACTTGTTGTTCAATGAAAGATATTAAAGTGGACGTTTACTTAACAAGATTTTCGGAGACGAATTAGAGAAAGTACAGATCTGCTAGAAACTGTTCCGTATGTTTTATTTTTATTTTTGGGTCCTATTGGCATTTTTTGCTTGATAAACGGCAGAAAGCTCCCTGCAACATGGACTAATACAGTCTGGCGAAATGTCATGACCGTAGGTGTGCGAAGGCAACTCTGCCGGCCCGTTTCCGTATAAATATTTTTATGAGTTAGGGGACGAGTAGGAATTGACTTCGTTTTAATATTTAATGAACACATCTTACCGAGCGGTGATACTATACATCTTTATAGTAGACTTTTTGTATTAGCAATATTGTTGTAGTCTTCGGCTGGGTAGAGCTTTTTAAACTATTAGGCAGGGGAAGATATTTAAAGCCGCACCAATTTCATAATTCTGTACGACTCTATAATTTATCAGAGTTAGTTTGATACCTCAACCATTGTTATTAACCCAACATTCCTGAGTTCAATTAGATTCTTAATATAAGCAAAATTGTTATCGGATTTTTTAATTAGAATTCATTAATTCTCAGGCGTTTGCGTTTTGGCATCACGCCCAATAAATGACAATAGTCAAATCCCCTTTATACCATCATAGGCGGAATGTGGGCGTCAATAAAACACCATTGCCTACCCCTTCAGGGAATACAGGTGTAGTGGTATTACCTATATAAGCCAGTATAAATTTATTACGCTGTAATCCAAACATAAATGTTGTATACTAATATTGTCTTACATGAGAAGAATATAATATAACTGGTTTTTATTGGCTTTATACTATGCAAATGCTGCCGCAAGTGAAGGGTATAAATTGAAACATAATTTTACGTGCTGTGCTCACTTGTCATTGACATAATCAATTTTACTTTTAAATTTATTGCCTCTTCCTATAGTTATTTGGTTAAATGAAATGAATTAAATACAGTCATGTATTTAAATTCATTTGTGGAACTATAAACGCACGCAGGCATAGTCGTGTTTACATCTAGAGTTCGAATATAAACAATATTCTGAAATCAAACAGTAATTTACGCATGAACAAATTAGTTCATCATTATTCCGCCAATTTGATTGTGTTACATAATATTCAATCAGACAAATAAAATCGAAATTTTAATTAACAGCGCCGTAATAGTTGAATCGATTTAGTGTCAAATTTGGAACAGAAAATGCATCCTGAAATATTGGTTTCATGACTCTTTTCTTGGTGGACTTAATCCAATATAAAATCTAGTAACAAAATGTAAAGGAAGCTAGTTTAAGCGAACCTACGTACATAATTGATTGTTTTTCTATTATAAACGTCGAAAACACGGAGTTAAAGTCAACTTCGTTATAGATAAATTTGCATGCCTTCGAAGTAAACAAGAGCGGAGTCTGTTAGCTTTTTATTTTCTTCGGTAATTGAATCCTACGACACCGCAGGGCCCTACTTGCGTTCATAATATAATAGTCTACGTTCTACTAGAGGTGTACACAGATATTGCGAGGCGAGAGTGCTGAGGTTTAGGTACGGTAGGTCTGAACAAAAACGCAATTATGTTTGTCTGACTCCTGTGACTTGTCAGAGATTGGTTTCCTCTTTCCTACGAAATTATTAGTGAGAATGTTTCTGGCAGTCAGTATCAACATACAAGTGGTGTATATTGCAGCTGCAGTAATATACGAACTTTGGCGCATTTCACACTTCAGGTTGGTTACACTGATGCAATCAACTGTTTCTGAAATCAGGTTCATAACATGAGCATTTTAAATTGGAGATTGTGTTAACAAGATGATCAGATCGTAACGTTTCTGTGTGGTGAAGAACAAAACGGACATATTTATACGAACACACTGCTGGCGATCGCCATGGTCAAACCCATTACGTTCAAGATGTTTGCTAACTAATGTATTAAGTAGATAAGAATGCAAATCTATTCCACGTGATTAATATGATATACTAATACATCTAATAATAATTTATTGCGTCAAGGTAATCTAATTTAGGCAATCAGGTTAATTTGTTGTAGCCATTCATGTTTTGCCACTAATAAAATAACACGAAAACCGTTTTAATGAACAGGTAATATTATAATTTAATGGAACTGGTGTAAACATTGTTTTTAGTAGGGTCTAAGAACTATCATTATTCAAGGCATCTTTAATATAAATATTTGATCTAGGTACACATAGTCGGCTCCATAAAATCACGCCTTTTCCAGCAGGCTGGTACAAGTAATCATTTCATTTCTTTGTTTTACCCTACTTATAATATGGTTTTTAAAACACTTCTTATGTTTATCACAATATAAGTCAACTGTACATTGGCTAAGGCTTTATAAGTAGTGCTAATAAAGTATAAACATAAAATTATATGACTATCTTACTGAAGAGGCCGTAGGTATTCTTTTGTATTTATTTATTTAACACACATTCTTAATACATTTAATATTTGGTAAGTACTTGTATTTGAAATGTAACCTAATTTATTGTTATGAATATACTGCTTTTATGAAACCTTGATTATAATTTCTTCACTGATAGGCACATATACACACGCTAAATAGGCACTCGGTTATGTATAGAATTTGAATAATGTGGTAAAAGTCAATTTATTGTGTTCAGTTGATTTGCCTTAATTTTGGAGATAACTCAACATTTAGCGACGAATCTGGCAAATTGTGGGATACTATACTATACAAGTCACCTCTGCATATTCTTGAGGAATACAAGCGTGATGTTCTTATAGCCTCCGTACACAACTTCTAAATTGTAATATTTCAAACAACTAAACCGGTTTTGTACGAAAATATTTTAAAATAATATATTATTTTATGCAAAGTATTGATATATAATTATCTTATCGCAATATTAAGGTCTTATAATTAAAAAAAAAAACATTTATAGGGCTACTTTAGGACTCGTCCATTGTTATAATTCTAAGTAAAGTAAAGAAATGTATTGCACTCGAAGTGAATATTTTATAAGTAGTTGAGCGCGGATCCCTGAGAGCTATGCTCAGGGTTAGGTAGTATAGAGCTAACTCACCTGGCAGATACGTAATTGTTTTGACCCCCGGCGAAACTCTCGGGAAACGCGGCTAGTTTCTAATTGACTAGCAGTTCCGGCCGGTGTTTGCTAAACACTGTGCTGAGTCTTTCGCATCGTCCAACGTTTTAATCATCTGCCAAACTCACGGTTTAGTGGAGTGGTTTTTATTATTTTGTTGCTTTCTCTGTGTAAAAAGATGATACGCCTACCTAAATTGCGGGGCAATTTTCTACTAAGCTGTCATGAGAGAATGTTAACAGTACTTATAAATATTTCAACAAGCCACAATCCTTTTGGTTTTTACTTCGGATATACTTCGCGATGTTTCAAACCTGTCTTCACGGAGTATTATTTAATTATATAGCAACTTATCTATTAATATGAACAGAAACACTGTGTCCATGTCCTACTTTAAACTAGCCATCAAATGGGAAGGATTCAAAATAAGACCAAGTGGTCACATATAATTGTTTTATTCAGTATGTGTTTGGGTATAATTAACATTTAATAGTACCTACATACCTATTAGGAATATTTTCACCATGTGTCCTGAAAATTATTATACATTATGAAAATAAGCCAAGCTAGATTGACGTTATTCGAATATATCCCCTTGCCTGAGTTCAAATATGTCAGAACACTAATATATTTATACAATACCGTCTAGTTCTTATTGTTACAATGATACGATAGGTATAATATAGTACCTGGTGTAATAAGAATAAATTAAGTTTCGATTGTCGATTCGAACAAACAATCCGTCAGCTCACGACGCTGTCAGTTTTATGAAAAGCTACCTCAATAGTTATTTGAAAAAGCCTGCTTTGTTAAGAGCTTTTCCCTGTAACGCCTCTTCCTACAACTGATGTCGTTGTCACGTCCCGAGTGCATCTCTTGTGCGTATAGTTATACCCATATTGTTTCTGAACTTTGGGGAACTTGTTCAAAATTATGTAAAAAGATTTATACAAACTTAAGTCGATAATAGTTTTAAGTTTTTGTTAATTTATTTTTTCTGTTTCTTAGCTGCATTGGCTCCCAACTTGTGCTCGTCATCGGGCATCATCATTAACCTCACGCTCATTTTAATACCTGCAGGACTTGCCTTACATCAATTTGTATAACTCTATGAGGCTTTTGGAGCCGTGAATTTGATAATACGCCAAGTTCTGTAAGGGATCTTGCAAACTACAACCAAAGTAATTATTTAAAAATAATAAACACACAACTAACTAGTTTCCCGAAGCTCTTAAAAATAAAAAAAAGCTGAATCGTGAGTCAATAACCTACCGTTGTGAGTACAAAATGCCAGATAACGCAATAACCGTAAAAAGAAAAGCGCTGGATAGGCTTGTATGATCGGTATATGCCAAATCAGCAGCTACTCTTTACAGACAATAAACCTTTATAGACAAAAACCCTTTTTTGTGTAATGATCTTAGCCAAAAGCTAGACCCTATTATTTTGGGAACTAGGATAAGATTTTGTAGAGTAAGTAGATTTGAAACCTAAAACAATAATTTAGTCAGATTAACTAAAAAAAGATTCAAATTTAATCGTTGCTACTCTTTTTGGGTGTTTAGAAAGTACGCTGGAAGGCACAATCTAAACCTACTGCGAAACTGATTAAGGTTCAATAATACACCGAGTGTAAACAAATTCTGCAAAGTGATAATAAAGCCGCATAATTATGAATAGAGCCAGAAGAGCTGTATTATCGAATTATATCGGCATCCCGATCATTTGTACGAGACCAAAATGAGGTTTTGCTCCATGTGCCATTAGTATGAATGCAAGCGAGTCGCCGATCGATTTAGAAACAAAGCCTCTAATGCCAGCTGTGCCAGCACAGCCCGGACTACCAGATACCTAATGGAATTCTAGCCATGAACCTAAACGGTGTAGTAGAGCTTTCGTTCTGGGCGAGCCGGTTCGATCTCCGTATCAGGATAAGTATTGGTAAGCAATCTATGTGAAGCGTTTATATATAAACTAAATGACCCGGTACTTCCCGCAGGTTTGATACCAGCATTTGGATTATTAGGTGCTTCAGAATTGCACATAGGGAATGTTACGAGTAGTAAAAGTAAAATGTATTGCATATAGCCGCGGTGCAGCCGGTGGTGAGGTCTTATTCCAGATGAATTCCACCTGAGTACCGAGTTCAGCACAAATTAACTTAGCCGTTACCTTGAATAAGTAACATAGATAAAGCTAACGAGACATGTTGGATGGCGGTAGTTCTAGTTTTCAGTAGTCGAAGGAGTAAATAGACTTACATACTGTACATGTACACCACACTTTACAAATGTACAATTGGTATGGTGTAGTATAGATAAAAACCTCAACATTATTTAAGACGATAAAATATTATGATTTCGTACTATTTACAGTTGGTAAAAGGAAATTTTCAAGAAGAAAGAAAGAAAGTATTAGGTGCGAAACTTAACTATAACGATATTAGGTATGTATACCTAATCTTATTAGGTATAGGTAATGGTAACTTGTCAAAATATTTACATTAGCATCTACACATATAAAGCATGTGACGTGTTGTGTCTAGTTATAGGGCAAAAATTGTTCTGCTTGTGTTTACCTACATCCAAACATGCTAAATGATAATGGTTTATAGTCCTTATCGTTGTCATATTTTGGCCGCACATTATTTCACGATAGCGAAACACGATTATCGATCAACCTTTACAATATATTTGCGATTTGATCGATTGATAAGCCCTTATCGATAATGAAATCGTAATAACGTACGTGTCTAAAATATTGCTATTCTTATTTTTAGCATGTAAGACCTAATCTAATCTTCAGTTGCAGCTACGAAATGGTACCTAATTCTTTAGTAGTAAGAAATTATTATAAAGAAGGAATTAAGTATCTACTTAAATATCTGTAACTTCATAAGGGTCTTTTAGCATAATGTAAATGTTAGCAGTGAAACTTTGTCATAGTCTTATAGAGAAAGTAAACAAAAACTACAAGCTTGGAAAAATAATCTGTGTGTCTGTGCAGAATAAAGAGAGAATGTGACATACTTCATTCCGGAAACCAAATTAGAATAAGCTTTATTTAGCAAATTAAAGAAAAGCATAGGTCATATCTTATCCAGAGATCAAATGAAGGTAGAGGACTGGAAACAATGTGCTTATCAAGCACAATGCTCTGAAATTAAACAACAAAAGATTATAATCGAGGCGAAATTATAAAGCGTGTTGCCTTTTTACAGCAATATACCGAGCCATACCTTAACTTCACCTAGCCATACATAGCTACAAAAAGCCCTATAATACTTTGTACCCAGGTCTCGACAACTCAAAAGGCAACCGCGTCGAAGTACACACAGATATTTAGGTACAATTACAAACAACAATGTTTGAAACACATGAAGCTACGCGGGGCGTGTGTAATACAAGACGGAACAGCGACACACAGTACATTTCAGTTGCGCTTGGCGCGTGACGAGGGTCGAGATGGTCATGATATCACCCTCTAAACTGTCATAAGGACCAGAATGCAACATAATACGAAGCATTCCCCTAAAATGGTCGTGACTGTACAGTGTACAATATTCTCTACGCAAATATACCCCTTGAGGTTCTATATTGTTTTTATCGTTGTTGGAGCGTATGTGAAATTAAAGAAGTAAAAGACTAACTGTTTTAAATTTTTGTGTGGCACAAGACATAAAATGTTATATTATAATCGGATTAATTGTGCTAATATTGTAATTGCTAAATTTGCAGGTAGGCCTACTAATAATGGGCACGTTTCAAATGTTAGAAAATACATATTACCATGATGCAGTAAAAGCTAAATGGATTTTAACGACTACAGACCTGTTTGCACATACTTATTACTGAGGAAAGTACAGTACTACAGCTAGGCCAGCTAATATAAAACAAACAAAAGCTTAAAGCGGTTCACGAACACGACTGCAGATTGTAGTGAAAAAAATATTCATGCAATCCCTCAATTCAAAACTGATTAGTTCCCTTGTTATTAACAGATTATACATTCTAGTACTTGTGGGTAATTTTAATAGCGTTTAACACGCAAATAGGCGATAATGCTTATTAATTTCGTTATGTCTAAGTACACTAGCGACGCGTATTGTTACTATTATCGTTATTCTAACATAGGACGTTCGTGTTTGTTTGACATTGCGAAAAAATGTCTATGCACACATTTGTAGAAGCTCGATTAGCTTTATGTCTGACAAAGCACACCGAATGCTGTTAAGTTTGTATATTGCTAGCCAATTAGCGATAGTGAAATTGATTTTGCCAGTAGCTAGTCATATAACATGTCAAGACTTGGACTTTAAACTCACAGCATAAAAGAAACGTTTTACAAAAAGTGCCTAACTTAAGCTCATCATTTGATATGAGGAAAAATAATATTCCAATCTATGAATATGTATTAATTAAGCCTAAACAAACCATTCCGTAATTCACTGTTAATTTAGAGTCATATAAATAAAAAGGTTTTTACTTCGGGATGGACACCGTCTTCCGTAGTAGGTAGCGCCTATTTTAGGGTATCTTTGTTTCACTTATCAGTGGCAAACGGTGAGTGTATGAATGAAGTTACATTACAATACAATATTTGGAAAGCTTTGTAAGTACCTATATTTAGGTGAAGATGATAACAGAAGTATTTATATAAGTCTGTTACTTTTTTGTGCCCATTTTTGGTATGAAAAAGTATTTCTGTGGTCTTTAGTGGTTAGATGAACATAAGCCATACGTAATAGTGATTCTCAGTAGTATCGTACTCATAGTAAAAACCGCATAAAGTCTGCCATAGATAATCTATCGTTGTCACGCGAACATTGAATGCTAATTAGAGCATATTTTAAATTCGTATCAACTTAGTAAGCAAGGGACGCTCGTAGCATTTAATTTAATAAATAATTTGCAAGGAACCAGCGGCCACGTTAAAATGTCAACGCAGATGCGACTAAGTACGAAGTCTGAACTTAATGTAATTTTAAGATGGGCAAACCGAAATAATGCAATTAATGCACTGAAAAGTTCACCGAGAAGAATTCTCACTTCTATACTTTTATTTCGGGAAAGTTATAAGACTTCGTGCCATGAATTGCTAGAATTGCAGTTACAAAAATATTGTTGAGGTAAGTATTTGTCATGCAACTGCATCACTTAATGGCATTAATGCGCACAACTTCGACGGAATTAACAGAATTACCGAGCATATCGATTTTATGATTATGTCTAGACTTCTTGGTTCTAGGTAATACATTTTACATATAAATAGAGAATAGGTAGGTATTTATTAGTCAAGTGCATCTGTGCTTACCAACGTATGTATGTAGTAAGCAGGTAACGTTAGCGAATAAAAAAAAATTAATGCAGATACGTCAAATCTATTCATTCCGTTCAATCTAAGTATTCATTTATATATTTGTATAAATTATAGTATTTCTGTTTTAAATCTACTGGGTAGCAATATTAAATAAGTCAATATAAAAAAGTTTTCTTACATTAATTAAACCTTAGTTTGACGCCTGTATTCCCCGAAAGGGTCGGCAGAGGTGCCCATGTAGTACACCCACATTTCGCTAGTTATGATACCTATACCTAGGTCCTAATATAGGCAATAAGAGGCGAGCCTATTACCATTAAGCGGGCAAAAATGTAAACAATGCTTGGTATAAAATGCACCTAACGCATGTTCACGGTTCCTAATCTTGTGAACGGAAAATAAAATTATCCTCCACTTTTTTGGTATAAGAAAGGAAACATATAAATCAACTATCTATTTTGAACACGTCGACACCACACTAAGCGATGATTTATTTAATGTTAAGATTAGTTTATAAGGAAAATATAACTTAATCTTTTCAAGCATAGTATAAGAGTCTTTAACTAAGGTAACTAATATTACGGTGGTAATTAAAACATGTTTCAATTACGGCAGTATTTTTATTTATCTGTAGACTGATATAAGTCTAGACACTAGTGTAACCTCGTTTAAACTTTCACAATAATGACAAATGCAAATTAATGTTCAAACAAAACGTGTGGTTTGGAATGTGTTTAATGATTTCTATAAACTTGTCTGTTATTTAATGAGTCTTTTGTCATCCACGGCGACGCGTACTAGTATACTATAGCCCCTTTTCGGCTTATACGGGTGTGGTACCCTAGGCTACTATTACATTAAAATGTGTATACAGAGCTGGTCTTGTGATTCTGCACGGGGAACATTTTCACGTCGACATGGTTAATTTCTATGCGGGCGAAACAGCAAGCGCAGATTCGAATTTCAAAGGCCCCTGCAAACGAACGTCCTTGTAACAGTAACGTTTATTTAATATTCTATGGTCTGCTGTCTGGCTGAGAAACGAAGATTTTTAGTACTGTTTGTTGATGTTTACTCCTTTATTTTTAATAGAACGCAAATATCTTGCAGAATAATTTTTCCTCCTAATCAAAAAGTAAAATTATTGTAGGTATCTTAAGAGGTGTTTCGCTGCCACAACGCTGATTGCAGTGGTGTCTCTTTGATGGCCTTCGGTTAAGGAGAGACCATTAAAGTCTACAAATACTGCGGCGTGTCTTCACCCCATACGTCATTTTTAACAGAACCAGTCGGATAGTGAGTTACCATCTGAAAAAAATACGCGACGAAAGTACGAGCTTTGTGGCTTTAGGTAAAAGCTCGGCACACCATGGTGGTTTTAATTGGTAAGTCTGTACACCACTCTTATTCTTTTACTACTACTACTTCTTTTCTCCATCCTATCATATATCATGTCATATCACGTTAGAACTTTCCTAAGTGCTTGACCTACTAAAGGTTACAATCTCGCACGAAGCAAATATTTTTGTAACCTATCGTTACTGACTTCTTCCGACTTTTGGCATAATGGTATGTAAGGCTTATGTATACAAGTAAATGAATAATCCACAGATGTATAGGGTTAACCTAACCCATGATAAAGGAGGCATTCCTAGTGAGGTGTGACACACAAACAAATGATACCTTTAATTAAAATCTAAGTGTTCGGGGCCTAGAAAGCTATACAAAAAGCTCTCTGCGATGTAAACAGCAGTCTGCTATCGATTGTTTGAATTTCGAAATGCTTAACGAGACATGCCAATTACAATTAAAATTGAACTAGGTGCTTACGTAATTAAACTGAGAACCCCTCAGGCGAACTCAAATTGGCTTTCGCTTCTCTTCAATTGCATTATTTTATTTCACAACAAAGCCCTGTTTTTTTATCTCGTTACTTACAAGCGTAATATTCTATTCGTATTATTAGCAATTACATTAAAAGTATACAAAACAACATTGATTTTATTTATAGTTGATTGGTTTCAGTGTATTTAAATGACCAAACAACAATTAGATTTAATTATTAATTATTGTTGTACAATAAAGCATATTCTATCAATCTATCTACTTTCTTCAGGCATGTTGTCAATGCGTATGCGTCAATGAGTTAAATTAAGGTGTTTGAATTCTTGGAGAAAATCCATGAATTTAGAATGAATATACTTAATGATTATTTAGTTTAATTTACTACCACATTTTCTAGCTGACTTTTACGTTGCGGCTTCTAAGTTGAGTGCTTATGGCAGTTATCGCGCCGAGATGACTCGCGACCGAGAATACAATTGCAATTGCGTCGCCCGCAGCTCTTGTTGGAAAAGCAAATCTTTGGTTTCCGCAGTGAAAAATATATTTTGTAGTCCATACTGTAGTAGCTTAGAGTAAAGGTGACAACTAGGGTAAATCTTAATTTAATTCAATAAGTGACGTTTCATTTATCTTTAAAAATAACTTTTTGTAACATTCTTTTGATCGATTTTAGCTCTTGTATAGACTGTCACAGTAAAAAGTGGAAACGTTTCCATGAGCTTTCCATAATAGCATTATTCCCTACTGAGTAAAAGTAAAATTGAAGGCCGGAATACGATACGTCAGAGCGACCGACCGTCAACACAGCGCGATTTGCGAAATTGAACGGAAGGGCCCGACTATTTTGTCGGGTAATCTTTATAATGCCAGCGAAGGGAGGCGATTTATATTGTACGTCTAATAAAATACACACTTGAAACTTTTCGATTGTAATAAGTCTTTCTGTAAGAGGTTCGTGGATAGTGAATAAAACATTCAATTGATTCAAACTGATATTACTCGTCTGGCCAGAAATAGTACACTGCTATCGATAAAACAATTATTTTTATCATATCAGGCCTAATATCTGTTGGTAGTATCTTAATTTTTTTTAGCACTCGTGGCATATACGGGTTTTATAGATTTCGCATGTAGGTAATTAGTAAGAGATCAAGATTGCTATTACAGTACGTGCAATGCCACAGTGAGCATAATGGAGGTAATTATAGCCATGTAAATGACAAAATCATTGTTATCACTAACCACACAAACATGCTTGGTTATTAGCATTGTTGATACAATAGGACGCTATTACGTGTAGGCTGTAGGCACTCGATAGTGTGTTAATTCGCAACAATTGTTATAGGAGAAATTGGATAGGTTTGGGCTTACTATTTTTTTATAAAAAAAATCCGCAAAAGGTGGGAGCGAATTAGGAATAAAATTCCTATCTTTTGACTGTACAGCAATTTGTAAGAGGCCAAGAACCTAGTGTGGGGGACCTATGAATGTGGGTTTATAGATTCCTAATTAAGGAGATCAACTCCACCTATTCCTTGGGGTTTGGTAGTAGGTAGTACCTATGTAAAACATGCCCACCTAGAATTCCAAAGCTTTCGAAAATTTTAAACAATTGTGCACCTTGTCCCCTTTGATTTAAGTGTTCTGTTGTCGATGGAGCAATCACCATTGTATCACATCCTGCGTCCCATTCGACCTCCCGATGCTACAGTACTGCTATTATATCTTAATATGTCGCATAAAGACTGGCCTGTTGGTTTAGTGGTTAGTGGCCCTGACTGCTAAACCGGAGGTCGTGGGTTCGATTCCCACCCAGGACAAATCTTTGTGTGATGAGCATAATGATTTGTTCTGTGTCTGGGTGTAATTTATCTATATTATGTATGTATTTAAAAATATTTAAGCATGTCTATCAGTTGTCCGGTTGCCATAATACAGGCTCTGCCTAGTTTGGGATCAGATGACCGTGTGTGAGTTGTCCCGAGATATTATTATTAAGATATTATTATTATTAAAGCTTATTGTTGGTCATCCTCTAGATCTCGTTTCTTATATTTAGCTCTGTACCACCGGTCCTGTTGATGTACTTGACTACGCACGACGCACTAGATTTAAAATTGATTAAAGTGAGGGTTGGTCCCGAGGTATTGTAATACATAATTGATTAAGAATGGTACCCTGTATGTAGTACATGACCATATACTAGTCTTTGCAAATAAAGTGCAAGTGTTCAATTCATGTGTATTGAAGTCTAAAATAGTGGCGATTTTTTCACAATTAATTTGTATCGTTTGTAATAAACCATAATTGGGTTAACCATTCAGAAGCCTCGTTGTATTGTTCTTATATTTTTAAATGTTTTTGAAGTTAATTACATGATTGCTCTTCATTTAAATCCTGTCATATCTTCATATCATTTCATCAAGGTAAATCCTCAAAATGTCATCGAAATCAAAGGTCGCTAATTGAAGTGATAATTGTAATTAATCATTGCTAGATACCTTATTTTATCGTATTTAATCCAGCGAAGAAATAATTTAGTATACATGTAGGTATATACTAGAAAATTTTAAGGGTTTTTTATCTTAACAATTGATCTAAATTTATAAAGGAAATTTGAAAAATGATGGACACGAGCGGGATTCGAACCCGCGACCTTCGCCGATCCGTGGCGCTGCTCTAACCAACTGAGCCACCGTGTCGCTGCTCGCATCCATCGAATTTCAAGTTCCCTTTTTAGTATTTACGTCTTAAGGGTGACGTCAGGTATTATCTGTTGGAATCTATGATTACCAACTCAGTGTTATACCTTTACAGCTATAAATCACTGAAACGATAATACCAACCCAAATTTATATGTCTTTTGGTGCCATTTTAGCATGTTGCCCATGCTAAGCTTGAATCTAAATTTATAAAGGAAATTTGAAAAATGATAATACCTGACGTCACCCTTAAGACGTAAATACTAAAAAGGGAACTTGAAATTCGATGGATGCGAGCAGCGACACGGTGGCTCAGTTGGTT
Organism: Abrostola tripartita; assembly: GCA_905340225.1. Taxonomy (NCBI): domain Eukaryota; kingdom Metazoa; phylum Arthropoda; class Insecta; order Lepidoptera; family Noctuidae; genus Abrostola; species Abrostola tripartita. The sequence goes on from HG996494.1 coordinate 9,673,963, forward strand.
AGAGCAGCGCCACGGATCGGCGAAGGTCGCGGGTTCGAATCCCGCTCGTGTCCATCATTTTTCAAATTTCCTTTATAAATTTAGATTCAAGCTTAGCATGGGCAACATGCTAAAATGGCACCAAAAGACATATTAACAATTGATTCCAGCTATCAATTTTACGCAGACTTACTAATACTCCTCTAGGAATAATATTTTTTAATACTCGTAACATTCGGTTCATTCTTCACACACCCCTTTAAATAAAAATGGATCAAATGAAAAGTGTCATTGACTTCGCAACTAATTGACAAATGCTATAACGAGAGGCACCATTATTTTCAGTTACATCGTGTATAAAATATATTTGTTACATTGTAGCTTACATATGTATTGTATTTTTTATTTATTTGAATAGTACGGTCTAAATAACCAATTACACAACTCAACGTAGTAACGTGTTGTATGTTTATGATAAACTAGATTCAGCCCGCAACTTCGTTTTCGTAGAAATGTGTGTCGTGTATTTTCGGGATTAAAGTATCCTATGACCACTTTGTTCACCCCGAAGTCTATTCTAAATATAGTTTTTTTTTAATCGGATTAATAGTTTCGAATGTTATTTATTTTACATAAAAATTATATCTTTTTAATGTTAAACAAGACGATATTGAAAATAGCCCCCTTACCACGAACTCTTAAAGCGGGGCAGTTTACGTTGTGAAAGTGTGACGCTGCCTTACACTGCACGTGGCGGCGCGGAGTAAACAACGCTACCACAACGTAAACTGTCTTGCTTTAAGAGTTCATGGTAAGGGGGCAGTAGGGTCATAAAATGCCCCTCCACGAGAAGATCGGTAGGCTTTTCTTTTTTTTTTTCCACATTTCATTTTATAGATTAACATAATAGAAGAAAACTGAAACCCTTTCGAACATATATTTTATTAACATTTTTCATTGATTTTATCACAAAAACTTACTTATATTACCATACTTAATTATACATTTAGTGTGCGTAAATACAAGCAAACGTGTGTTATACCTAGTATATATAAAGGTATATAAATGCTTAGCTACAGCTAATTATATTCGGTCTCAGTGTTGCCAACACCTCGTCATGGTTGCATCCTCATTCCGTTCCCCATGTTTCAAAACGCACCTTAACTTGCTCGACTGTTGAAACACGTTTCTCCATATTTACTTGGTTGACATTATTAAGTGTTCCATATGTTGATACATGGCAATGCTTACAACTAATTATGCGGATAAATTAAGGTCATTGAACCAACAAGACTAGTATTACATAATTATATGCAAACATGTTTTAATAATATTATATATAATAACAATCAATTTGTTTACTTCGATAATCTATAAATAATTTTGATTATTTAGGACCTTGATTAAAGCGAGTTCTTGATGTAAATTATTAGCTAATAAGGACTAAGCGGTAGACTGATAGTAGCATATAAAGTAAGTAGGTATTTATGTATATCTAAAATAATAATAAGTCTTATAAATTATACTACTTGACAAACTTAGGTATATTTCACTAATTCTATATTCAATAAGGTTACAAGGATTGAGCAACAATCAATATAATATATACCTATATAAATATACAGTATAAAAGTTAGTACTCCCACGGCACATGAGTTAAGTATTAAGAGTCACATCATACAACCGGTCTTATGTTACAACAAGGATAGTTAGTGCAAAATTGGTATTCGGCATTTGCCTTTTTCCTCATTCTTAAGGTCACTGGCACAGCTGATTGGCTCTTAGGTATAAGTCATAGACCCCAAAAAGAACTAATTCAAGGCCACATGTAGTTAGAGGACATATTTTATGAAGACCTAATGTTCCTCATTGTAATTGACTTCTTGAGTTATTGAGACAGGGTGTAATAAAAATACTGTTTGATCGAAAAAGAGGGAGACAGTTTACGAGTATCGACATTAGAACATCATGTTTATTTAATATTTAGTGTGTTAAGTTTTTTGGATACAGCATGTTTATTTTAAGCCAGTCTTGCTAGTTTATGTGACATGTAACTAACTTTTGTGATAATCTATAACATACGGAAGTGATAACTACCTATGATGATTCTTCTTTTACTTTTCCTCTTTATCTAGATTGATAGATAGATAATCAAGGGTCACAGCCCTAATAATCAGCTTAATACACATAATAGAATATAAAGTTATATTCCTACATAGGCAGTTTCCTCATAGGCTACTACTAAGAGATTACCCTAAGTAATATCTTCCTGTAGAACTAATTAGTATCGTCGCACGGACAAGTAAACTAAAGAGTCATAATTAGTCAATGGTTTTTGATATATTTATGACAGTTTGAAATTCTTATGACTGAGTTATTGCTTAATTCAGCCCCCATACCAAGAACTCTTTAAGAAAGGGCAGGTTACGTTGTGGAAGCGAGACGCCGCTATGTGCAGTGTATAGCGGCATCTCGCTTCTACAGCGTAGACGGCCCTTCTTTAAGAGTTCATGGTAAGGGTGCAGTTACCTGAAATACAATGACAGCGTATTTTAAAAGCTGGTACTATAGTCACAGTGTACATATTAAAGATTAAGTGGTAAGTCTATGCTCTATATCTTAAATTAAGTTAAAACTATTGCTATGACGCACTAAACGTAGCTGTCGAATATAAAATGTATATTAACTCATTATCTTGTTTTAATGCCTTTTAGATAACAATTTTACAATGTTTAATGTTATCTTCACAAATATTGTAGCTAAGGACAGGTATTTGGCTATACGCGTCGCTGAGTCGTGCGTCGTGCGCGATCATTAGATGATAGTTCTCCTATATACCCTACTCGTATAATTTAGGGAAGGAGCCTATATCCATCCAATTTACAGGATTTCAAGACCAGAGGTACTACTTTTTGATGATTTCCTAACAGAAAAATCGTAATAACTCTGAACTTGACCAAGGTATGAACCGAAACTTTAGAAACCTTTATTAACTGTCCCACTATTAATTATTAAAATCAGAGTATAGTGACTACATAAATTGCCATGACTATATTATATTTTACACAACATTGTTAACAAAAATATATTAACTTCGATCTCTAAACAGTTGTGTTAAACTGACGAAAATGTGAATATTATTTTCTATCAAATAAACGAAATACGTCTATTCATGCTACTACTTTAATTTATCCTTGTTATATGCTTTTTGTTTACGTACCTTCTGTTAAACATTTGGTAAAGATGTCAAAGTTGTGGCTTACGCACTACTGGTACTACTGACGAAATGAGACCGCAAAGATGTCAAGAAACAGAGTATTACACATAGTATAATCCACAGATTAACATGATTACACACTAGTCCGTGAAACACACATGACTTAAAATAAATAACATTTACAATTTATTTAATTCGAGTCTTGTATTCAAGCTACAGCACGTTTCTTTAAAAAAATAAACTTATAAATTATAGCTGCTAAAGCACTGCCTAAGAGTGGCCCCACCCAGTAAACCCAATGTTGGGTCCAAACATCGGTCCAAACCGCGGGAGCTAGGGACCTAGCCGGGTTCATGCTAGCTCCAGTCAGAGGTCCTCCCACAAGAGACAGCCCTATTATAGTTAAACCAAACTTGATTGGAGAACTGTCTTGTTTATGTTCGTTCACTGGATCCCAAACACCGCAGTTAATAAAAGAAAGTGCTGCTGTAAGAGCAATTTCGATGCCCAACGTCTGGAGGTTATTTTGTCCGGGGTATGGCCTTGTCACACACACACCCCCGTTCACTAAGTTAATCGAAGATACTGTCAACAAGATTCCGTAACCTAATATAGCTCCAGCGCATTGAACTATAGAATATACAATTCCCAATCCGATGGATGTGCTTCCCCAAATGACAGATGCCAATGTCACCGCCGGATTCATGTATGCTCCAGAAATATGGCCAAATATTTGTATATTGAACATGACAACCAAACCAAATCCAAACGGCCCATATAACGTCGTGTCAACTCCTTCGGAAGGTATGCATGCCATGCAGCCGAAGAGCAGCAGCATCATTGTGGACAGAAACTCTGCCAGGATCCCGCGCCAATTGGCGCTGCACCATGACACTAGGGAGAATGTCAAAGCTTTCGGATTGTCTTGCATGGCTCTGCTTTCTGTTACTCCGACTAAAGACGATGGTGTCGGCGGCACTGTCATTTCAATATATCACTTTGACAATATAAACTAGATAACTTTTCACTTACACGTCATAACAATACGGTTAATGTTCGTAACTGTTATTCGTCATATTATGGCACAGGTCAATACACAACTGTTATTTTGCCGTGTTTACTCTCCGGTGGACGCGACCGCTTTGTGCCTGCCTCGAGGTAAAAATATAGATATCTCCCAGCACACAGTCGCGCCGGGTAAATGATATTCATGTAGATAGAGCGACCGTTATCTATTTCTTTCAGCCGTACTATAAAACATCCGATTATTTTATGCTACTACGATTGTTAATTTATTAGCTATGGGTTTTATAGTTCGGATTAAAATAAGATGATATCGCTATTGACCCAAAAAACTCCATTATTCTTTACCTGTAAAAAATATTTAATTATTTGTCATTCAGATTGATTAAAAAATGCTGTATTCGTCTTGGAATGTTCAACAGTGGACGATGTAATTACTACGCTGTGAATCACACAACAAACACATTTATGTGATTCAATGTAGGTAATTCGTTTTCCCGTAAACTGTTATTTCCTGCTTTAAAATGCAATTAGGTACTGCCATGTTATATAATTTTGCGTGTAGATATTTATTTTGCTTTTATTATAAATGTATAATTCGTATACTTACCCAATTGTTTTACTCTGATTTATCGTGATTTATTAAGGTTCAATAATTGAACAGATAGAATAAAAAAAAGTAAATTGCGTTGTACTGTGGAGTTATACAGAATACTCTAAATTATCAATAAACATTATATTAATAAATACAAACAGTTGAGTCAAGAAGTCTAGTGACATTTTCTGACGTTTATCATCCGACAAAACCATCGAATGAGTATTCTCTAATCAGATTGTTTGGTCACATTCATCAAAAACATTTAAACCCCTAGCCATTTTACTTTTACCCGATTTTGTTAAAGTGACTGCGACTGTTTATTATCCATTGTTTTTATATAAATTCAATTGAGAATTATCCTACAACCGGTTTCTGCTACCTCTTTTACTATACGTCACAGACACGATATCATAGATGTTATTGAGTAATAAATTGACGTAACCGCTAAGCCCAGGCTTATGTAACGTCAATAGCACCAAAATGCATTTTATCTACGTATTATACGGACATACACTTCCTATGTTATCATCTGGTAATCAATATTATCGACTTAGGTACTTATTTTGCACAGGGACCAATTTGTTTATCAGAAAGAGTTTTTATTCAGTTTTTAAAACGAGTTTAATAAAATCCAAATGAACTACTGCGTCGTTGTTGTTGTCGGTGTCTTCCAACTGTGGGGTTAAGGCTGAAGCGTAGTAGGTATTTTCTAATAAAAAAAATAAAATAAAAAATTAAAACCTACAAAAAACTCAAAAGTGAAAAATAATATTTTATCACATCACTTTACATAAGCGAAGTGGAAGTCGGCGCCAAAACCCAACATCCATTAAGCGATTCCGAAAAATAGTACTTATGAGAATGCTGTCATAAGTGCGTGGTTCAGTTCAGTTTCCTTATGTAAAGTGATGTGATAAAATATTATTTTTCACTTTTGAGTTCTTTGAAGGTTTTAATTTTTTACTTAAAATTTTTTATTTCACGATTTTTAATGGTGTATAGAATTCATCCACCCCAGACTTTTGTGAGACTAGTATTTGAAATCCTTTCACATACAAAACAAAAAGCCCTTTTAAACGATACCTCACACGATATATTTAATCCAGGAATGTGATAGGAGGGTGGTCAGTTATCGACTACTACTTAAGCAATATCATCATACGGGCGTTTTGCTGTGATCCTATGAGGAGTTCCGTTCCATATCTTCGAAGTTCATCATCAGGTAATGACAAAATTTCTAGGGGACCAATCGGAAAGTAAACCCAATCATATGAAAAAAAAAATTCATATCGGTTCATAAATGACTGAGTTATGAGGGAACATACATAAAAAAAAGATCCGGACGAATTGAAAACCTCCTCCTTTTTTTTGAAGTCGGTTTAAAATCATCATCAATTTTTGGAATCATCATATTATCGGGAATAATTTTATGCTCATGACTGTTCATGAGCTTAGTATTATTCCCGGTAGACGGCAAAAGACTTACCTTCGAAAGCGTTTTTCAAAACAGAAAGATGAAAAGAGAGAGGAAAGGATTTTGCCCGAAGGTGGGTCACTTTAGGCTTTTAACAATAATAATGTCTTTGTTAAAAGGTCAGTAGTACATCTGTGCCTATCCGTATAGTAATAAAAATTTGATAAAATATTCTTTACACTTGCATCTAACTCAAGAGTTCCAAACCGGACTTAGGATTACAACATGGTTTCACTTTAATTCACGTAATGTGAGAGGAGGATGTGCTATCCATTACAATGATATGATGACATGAGGAAACTATTAAACCAATATAAACTTGGGTAAGAGTCTCAGGTCTGCCTAGAACTATACTACTTATGCACATCGCTATCCAGAATTAAAGTTAAAGAAAAGAGGTCATTGTTTAAAAAATGTATAGTGGTGAATTGATGTTTAAGTTGTTCAGTCTGCTTATCTTTAAATAAAAACAGTGCAGTCAGAGGTAAAATGATATAGTTTTTTTAATATAGAATATATAATCACATTTAAGATGAAGGGGAATAAAGTAAACTGCCTCGTTGGTCTAGTGGTCGCTAAGCGCGACTGCTGAGCAAGAGGTCCTGGGTTCAAATCCCGGGTCGGGCAAAGTGTTACTGAGTTTTCCATTAGGTAATTCTCAGTAGCAGCACGGAGTCTGGAATTGTGCCCGGTTGATGGCAATAGGCTCGCCCCCTATTACATTGGGACATACAACATAACTGGCGAAATGTGGGTGCACTATATGTTCACCTCTGCCTACCCCTTCGGGGAATACAGGCGTGATGTTATGTTATGGAATAAAGTTTCCATGCTTAATATTTATTTAACCGCAAAAATTATTATGATAAACACAAGAGTGAGAAAATGACACGTCAAAAGAAAAACAAACAATCTAATACGTCTTTTTGATATTTCGGCATTAAGTATCAGTACTTCAGTAGTGCAATATCCGAGCCCCACTTAAGATTTTATCTCAAGTGACACACGTACGAATGTGAATGAAAAATAGAACACTTATACTTATTTTTTACATCCTTTTATGGTGGCATTCTGAATTTATTTATTTATAAAGCTCTGCTTCTGTTGTTTGAAGCTATAACTGTACCTACCTAGAGCAGTTTTTGTGAAACATTGCATTGTAGAGTTACATTCAATGTAAGTTCTACAATGCAATGTTCTTATTAAATACTACAAATGAGGATTGTTACATAAAATTACACATCAGTAATGTTATGTAACAATCCTTAACCTTACAAGTCTTAACCGTATATGATGTATGATATACTTACTATTCTAAAACAACGATCAGCCTTGCTCTCTCAAAAATCCGCAATCTTGGATTTTGCGAAATAACGCAATCTTCAAAGATCTAATGTTCTTCAAGTGTTTTTATTTTTTCAAGGTATTCTGTTATTTAATTAATTAATATACTTAATTCTGTTGAATCAGTAAATAAACAAACAATGCTTTATTTAGTTTCTCTGACGTAATAATGTGTCACTTTTGCATAAATCCTTTTTTCATAAATATTAATCAAATGTTTATATTAAAACCTCAGTGGGGTAATCGAAATGAAAATATTTACCAACGCATTGCCAACGCAGGTATAAGTTCATTCCAATTCTAAATTGACAATTAAAATCAAATAGTAATGTTATGTTGGAAGTGGCAAGCGGTTGGTGAATAGAACAATGTGAACCGGAACGCCACACTCTGTTTGGACTTCCTTGGGCGTATGTCAACTTGATAACGGTATCTCCTACAGTTTGTCTAAGAATTGTTTGTATTGGTTACAAAGGTACCATCTAGCAAAATACATTCAATGTTTTACCTCGGTCAATCAGAAGTGATTTCTTCTCATTGAACAAACATTGATATTGCATCAAGAAATCTGCAGCTTGCAATAATACTGGTAATAAATGAGATTAGGAGCGTAGAAAGTCATTGCACCAATAGCATCATTCATATCCATGAATCTGTTCAATTCACTATTTTTAACTATTTTACCTTTATGACATATAAAGAGGTAGCATCTTACATTCAGGTAAATAACATTAAGTTACTAAGATATACATATTCTCCGTCGTTTTAGAAGTATTATTACTAAATTTGGCTCAAATAGCCACTGGCAAAGACCAGTATCTCTTATGTCCCATCTAATGCCAACACGACCGCAATACATATTTATTAGGAGAGATGGGAGCAAAGGCTCCGTATAAAAAAATATATAATAGCTATACGTACAAGATCACCAATCACATACATACAGAATGTTTGTTTATTTATGACCTTTCGTACATTATATTCTTAAATGCTTTTGTTTACGAAATCTGAAATTGTTCTGTAGCTGCTTTATACATTGGCATACTTTAAGGACCATAAGTATACAATGGTAACTAAATATTATGCTAATAGATTCACCAGTTTGAGAAGTTGAATAGTTTAGTTCAATATTATAAATGGCAGTCTTTTTGCTAAAAAGTAATGGCATGAAGATTAACTTGTCAGCTTATATTCCTAGAGGTATGCAATTAATCGTGTGTTAAAAATCTAGCCGTAAGAGAAGAAAAAACATGGGCGGATGTAATCCGAGCCATTAACTATAATCCGTGTTGAGGAAAGTGGCGGGCTGATTAATTGCCGGCCACCGACCAACATTATGCTACGCGAGGCTTAGAACACGTCTATTAAGCACTCCTACAAATTAAACCGCTAATTTCCTCGGACTGACTCGTTAAAATATCTTTTATTATCTTCACTTAACAAGCCAAATTAAACAAAACGATTGGCTTTAGCCGTTTGTGAACCCCTCGATAATATATTTACATATTTAAATAATATTCGGTAATTGGGAACATTAAATTTCTTCAAATTGTGCGAAGCGGCACCGGCTCTAGATCTAAGACAGGAGTGGGTTTTATCGTCCGATATTTCCGCCGGCGCGGCGTCCCTTCTACCTTTGGAATAAGCCAGATATCAGATTCAAATAAATAGGTACGCAGGGTCACAAAAAGCTAACCAGCGCTCTATATTTTTCCAAAACAATTTCGTCCGTTACTAACAGCTACCTTACATTTTTATGAAATCGGTATCAAATGTAATGCTTTTCAATTTAAATAATGTAAGATATGTAGTTGGTAGTAGTTAAACGCCAGTTTGACGTTTAACTTTTCAGTCTGCCCTTGAGCGTGATTCCTGTAGAGGATTTAAAACGTCGCCAAAAAAACCCGTAAAATAAAGGGCCAGTTCGATGTAGATGCTATTAATTTCATAGTAAATTATATTTTTATCTTTATCTAACTTATTATGAAGTCGTAACTTTTCTGCGCGTGGCTCTACTAAACGCTTTGGGCCGGTTTTATTTCTGTATTATTATCAAGGAAGAAGACCCACGGGTGTTTGTATTTGTATAATGATTACGTGGAAGGCGTTCTTCCTATTATTTTGAGTGTTCTAAATACGTATAATTTGAATATTAAGGTGTTTGTTACTTAATTACTCCGTAGCGAACGGCGGATATGGCTGATATAATCAAGGTTAGTATCGTAACTTTTATTTATAGATTGTTTGTCTTTTAATAGTGTTGGTTAGAGTTTAGTCTACCGATCAGTCAAATAGTTTGTTGGAGAACCACTGTTCCTAAGCTTTTTCCAACATTTAAGACGAATTTTATGTCTACTAAAAATCTGCTTTGGTTAAAGTTCAGGTTGTTTGTTTGGCCAACAAACAACGAAATTTGTAAATTAATCTGGAACGCGATTTAGTTAAACTATTTTTATCTTAAATTATGTACTATCATTTTAAAATATTTTGTTAAAGGTAAAATTATATGAATTTCCAGGATAAAGGCGTTACCCAGCGCTGGCTACAGTCTGGAAGTCACTTGATACTTTAAGCCAAAAACTATCCTAAACATAGGTACTCGTAGGTATATGTTGTCACTTGAGATTGTGTATAGATATCTATCTATCTACGGCATACCAAAAACTTGAAGATACTGCGAGCATGTATTTTACACATACCTACAAGTCACATATACCTTAGGTACACACAAAGTTACAGTTCACATTTCAAGAGCCCGCGGAACTTGTAACTTAATACCAGCATAATAAGCACACAAAACAAAGGCGAATACCAAAATTTCAAGGAATTCCCACCACGTTCGCGACATACGATGAAATCCACGACTGACGGCTTTAGGCGGAACATTTCTCCGCTTCGCTCCACTTGAGCCGAAGTCAAACCTTATCATTGCCTTAGAGGCTTATCCTTTGTTTGTTCAATCCTTAAATACTATGGTTATATTATACAGTTGACAAAAAGTTGCTTTTTCATCCCTTAAAATACTCTGAATACTTGAATTGCTACGTATTTGATTGGTAGCTAACATCAGAAGTGTTGTCCTTTCAGCAGTGTATTACACAGAAGGAAGTGTTTTAGTCACTAGGATAATTTTTGTCTGCTTTTAGTCAATTAATTATTCATCTGTGCTTATTAACGGCAAGCTAATCTTGGTTCCGTATTAAATCCAGTTAATTTCTTTATTAAACCTTTGCTCGCCATCCGTTATCTTTCTTGCGCTAGCTTATTCCCACTGCAGTTTATGTTATAAAGAGTTCAGTAAATGCATCTGTATTGTATTAATAAACGATTATATTAATTTAAACAATTTCCATTATTCGTTAGGATAAATAAAAAACAATATAATACTCATAAACACTCACACACTATACCTAGCATATTGATTTCAAAGGGAATAAAATAACTAGATACAATTGTGCATTGTCTAGGAATGTGAAAATAAATAAAGACATAACAATAGTCTGTATATTATTATGATATCATTGATATTGTAGATGCCAGTTATAAGAGTTTTCTAAAAACACATCAAGGTACCTTTTTCCCATCACTCACTGGCGCGTTTTCGACGTAAATATACTGCGTTCCACAGACTCTCAGTATGAATAGTCGTCGATTAATAAAACTTGAACGCAAGACTTCCAAACTGGCGCAGTTTTGTCCCATCCAACTTACTTCGATAGATAATAAATAAGTACTCAAAAGAATAGCTTCTCCGAAGGACGACTTTGTAAAAATTCTGCAAGTTGAAGCCTAAGTTTCATGCGAAACGACCAGACTACAACATTTTGTGGAACCTTGTTATTTTGAAATTTGATTACGGCGGAGACGGTAGCGGCGAAAATATAGTGACCTCAATGGAAGTTAGTTTTAAAACTCTTTAGTATTAAGGAGATAAACCTATTTAATGGATAATACGTTGACTTTATTGACAAAGGGCCAAAATGCGATAGCCTGGTACTAACGCTGCAACTGTTACAACTTTTAGGCAAAGAATCTTAACACTAAAGGACAGCGATTAACTCGATTTGCTACTAAAGTAGGTACTAATATAATGTTGCTTTTCGGGCCTAGAGAAGAAATATGCAGACGTGACATTTTGCATAAATGGCCCAACAGATAAGTTTTGGTCTTGGCACAGTAGTATCGCTAAATTTCATCTGCCAAAGAATATGCTTACGTTAACAGCGTTTCCCGACTTAAAATAACTCAGTCGCGCTGCTTTAAGAGCGAGGTTTTGAAAAGCGAATTTTTCTTTTGTTGATGTTTTCGCCGGTAGCTAAATGCCGGTCATAGGAATACAAGAGGAAAAATACTACCTGCTGAAAAATAACGATGCGAGCAATATTTTTATATCCATCGGTATGCGCTATTGGTTTAAACTGGTTCAGATACAAGGAATTACAAATGGGTTCCATGCTTTATTATGGAAAAAGCCGTTTTAATTTGAAAACTTTACACAATTGAATGAACATTTACAATTGTATGGTCTATTAAATAATATCACCTTTATCTAACAATAAATTCTAAAGCGTGATATTTTACGTAAGAAATTTACAAGTATATCATGTTACAGAAGTGAAATGATAAATATATAAGCAGTGAGAAAATCCTAATTTGATATTTCTGTTTCTTTACCACGGCTATTCATTAATTCGTATGTCTTTTATATTAATATGATAATGAGGAAGTCTGAGGTTTTAAAGTCATGTACCTACTTATACTATATATATTTACAGGCTCACAAACAATAAAAAAATGTTGTACAATAGATCTTGTCCTTTCTAAATGTAATTGCAATAAGAAGAGCCTCCTAGGAACTCCATTATTAATATGTATCGTAATATTTCTGGTAGTAGGTTATAGTGTTACAGCAGCCTTGTCTATACTTTTATTGGTTATAAAGTGCAGTTCCACGTTTCAGTATTCGTTTAATATATAATTTTTATTTTACAAAGAAACCCTTCATACATTAATACAAGTACTCGTACTTAACAAACAGATTAAAGCAGTAACCGCATGAATTCTGCGCTGGAATATCCGTCTTACCACAAAAAGCATTCTCACCGCAAAATTCCTATTTATTGCCTATGCAAATAAAAATCGCATATCGTCTGTGCGATTTGTGACCGAAATGCTGAACGTAAGAAATTTTTCTGTAGATTTTCTACATTAGGTTTTTTGCTTTCTGTCTTATATCGTATTAAACGGAATAATGTATTGTAATCCAAAATATATTGACCATACACAAATTGTAAAATGATAAATCCGAAAAGTACGACAAAAAGCAAAGGCTCCCTCTATCAAGCAGTGAGTGATATAAATATTACAAGAGTCCAAATTAACAAACCTAATTTATGTAAGACGTTTAAGTATCTTCTCGAATTTCCAAATAACGATGAATATTTGAACTAAGTTGGCTTTGATACTGTACAACTAACCTATAGTTCTGTTGTTTATACCGGCCGGTTTTTTTGAACACGTGAATCTCCTTTTGTCACACTGTGTGGTGGCGACCCAAATTCTAAGGTTGATTGAAACGGGAACGCCAAGCGAGCGTGTAACCTACGCATACCATTGAGTGAATTTTTCAGCCACTCTATAACCGGGAGCCCTTTTAGAGCCTCGCTTGTTGATTACAATCCCGCGACATACCGAAGATCGACCATGCTAGCATGTTATGCATGTATGCATTGCATTCAATTATTTATGTACAACTTAGTGTATTGACGTTTCTTAAGTCGTCTTTGATTTGAAATTTGGATAAAAATTTATGTGGCTAGGAGGTTGTTCAGATACTTGTAATATGGGCCTTGATTTACTACTTATGCTTTATAATTATGTACTTTCTTATGTATTGTATCCTATTAGGACAGTGTTAATGCTATGTCTCTATCTGTCCTCAGTGTAGGCCAATACCGCCTGGTTAAAAATGCCTGTGTAGTTAAGGTCACACCAAATAATACACGCAGAATGCACCTTACCCTAAAACACCTAATAAAGTAGCTGTTTGAAGTTGTATGTTCACCCACTTTATCGGCTTTACAAAACATGCTCATCGGTCAGCGATCGGTCGGTCTTCTTGAAGCTATTTACTTATGCTTAGCCTTCTGCTTGATCAACTTATGCGCCTTGTGACGGATCCAATATTAATATTAACTATCAAGTTGCATACTGTGAAATGAGTTCTTGACATTCGCCATAAGCTCATATCTGTTCCTATGTCAGTTCCCGATATAGCACGTATGACAAAGAGCATCACTTGCAATTATATATTGCTACTCCCGCTTCGTCGAATTCTGTTTCGTAAGTTCGACCACTATGAGATTTTGTATGCAAGTTGATAAACCTTGCACCATAGCCACGAAAACATTGCCGTAAACAAAGAAAACTGCCACTTTTAATTCACCCATTTATTTAAGATTAGGCTAAAGCTCATTATAATATTTTCAGAACCGCGCTTTATCCGCTCATTGCTTTTGGTACTTACGTAGGTAATAAAACTATCATTTTCTTAAAGACTTTGGTTAACCCCAGTCCTTGTCGAAGAAAGGAAGAAAGCGAGCTATATTGACCAATATATCTTGCTATTTTATTACCCTGCCACTCTTTCCTGTAGCCTTTGTTTATTGTATACTTAGGATTGAATAAACACCGGAAATAAGGCAGTGTATAAATATCTTCAAAACAAGAAATAATACATATAATATCTACATATTTTAGTTGATTTTAGAGAAACATAGTTTTAATATCATGGAAATAATTGGTAACTTATTTAAGAAAGCGTGTGTCCTCGCCATAAGTGTTTTTCCTTTTCATGATTTTCTTTAGAAATTCAAAATATTTTTGTAAACATGTCTTAAACATTTTTATCTTGTAAGTATATTTTCTTTGTTATCATAAATCAGGCTAACTAAAAGTGATGGTTAGGAATAGGCACTAGCGGTCGAAATTCGACTGAAATTAAATAAAAACTTAAGCTTTTCGTCTCCGTGCGCGCATCTTCAGATGATCTAATAGATCTTAAAATGTAGGTGAACTTCTCAGATTCTTATTTCGTCTTCTGTCGGGTTTAGTTATCTTTATTGCAATGATACCAACTTCAAAACATTGATGCCTATCTAGGTTTTTATCAATCAAGGTTGAGGTCTATCCCCAGTTAGGTAAGAAATGTCTCGATCCAGTTATCTGTTATAATACCACACAAAATGATGACTTTCATAGATATTGTGATCTATATCTTAAATCAGTAGCGTTCTAAGATATGATAAGTGATGAAGATTGTCAATACAGCAAACTTTTCTAAAACGTTATGAAGGTCTGTAGCTACAGAAAAATGAAGCAATATAATTATGAATGATTATAACAGTTTACATCTACTGGAAGACCCACTTCGAATGCTTAGCCCATGACAGTGAGAATGCCATTCAACTGCTAGCCAAAAACGTATTACTTTGCACTCGTGACATTATCAAACTCACTAACCACGACGGTACATAATTTCTGCAACACCGCTACTTTTTTGCAGTCCAATTTCTTCGTACCCTCAGAGACTTTGAATTCGTAATGATTATACCAAAGAAAGCTCTTCATCGGACTGGTACGTCTTAGCTTTCACCTCAGTGGTAAGGAATTACTCTAATGAAAATGTTAACTTAGCTAATTGAATGAGGCTACACTATGTGGCAGGGGGTTTTGAATTCAGGATGATACTCACGGAGTTCGTTTGTTATGGATTTAAACTTATTATTGACTCTAGAATTTGCTACGGAACGGTATTTTTATGCAGTTTGCTGGGTATCATATAAGGATAGTGGAAAGGTAATTTAAAGAACTTTATTAACATCACGTTTGTATTCCCCGAAAGAGTAGGCGTAGGAGTTTGGTACACCCACATTTCACCAGTTGTATGGTCTCGTGTAATAGTCGACGAGCCTATTGCTATTAACCGGACCGGAATTAAGACTTCGTGCTTAACTAAAAAAAATTAAAAAACCTATAACACTACCGAACTCGGGAATTGAATACGGGTCCTCACGTTCAAGCGTCCGCTAGACTAGGAGCAGAGGCAGTCTGAAAGCAATATGTATTTTCGATTTAACTCTGTCAGAACTTTACCTAACATCCGCGGCAAATATAATTGGTTCACCAAATTCCGTGGAAGCATTCATATCACTCAATCAATTTTATCATTGAAGCTACTGCAATAATCAGTGTATCGATTGATCAACCTATCAATTAGGTGGCTTGCACCGTGGAGCGTTCAAGCTCACAGTAAGTTGTGATTCTGACTTACGATAACATTAAGCATACAATTAAATTAATCATTTTCTTATACCGTAATTCCTTAACCGTTTATTGGAGTATTAATATGATTATTTATGAATTTATAGTATAACGATTGAAAATAATTGTATAAGCGGTTTTTATTTTTAGGGTTCCGTACCTAAAACGGAAAAAACGGAACCCATATAGGATCACTTTGTTGTCCGTCTGTCTGTGTGTCTAGATCCTTTATTTCAGAAACGCATGGAGGTATCGAGTTGAAATTAAAACCATATACTTAAGTCAGCGGTCCCTTAATGCTATTAAAAAAGTCAAACTTCTGAGTTAAGTAAATAAAAAAATACGGCCGTTTATGTCGCAAAAACGTATATTTCGGTTACGTAATAAGTATATTAAGGTTTTTTTTTGTGGATTGGCTGACTTATAATTGGATTCATGAAATTGGCAGAAATTGTGTATTTTCCTAACAACAAAACAATATAATTTTTTTTTCTTCTAATACAAAAGTCTAACCATGAATAAAACGTAACTACAGAGCACTACGTTTTTCCCCTTTTCACTCACAAAGTATTCTAAGGAGAAAGAAAAATTGCCCGTGACGGTTGTTAATTGAAAAGAGCAACTTACTCAGCTTGATTAGTAGTAGATCTAGATAGGTTTCAAGATACGACAATTTAATCTTAGGCTTTAGTTGAAAGCCAACACAATAAAATGCAGAAATAAAGCTATCATACGAAACTTATAAGTAGCTGTAGCATGCTTAATTTATAAAATTTATTCAGTACAATCTGTACGCAATTTTTTATATTCGTAAGATGGTTTTCAGGAACAGTATGTTTACCTATTGAAAATTTGTATTGTAATATAGTTGTTTAGTTAAAAAAAAATACAGACAGGGAGACGTGATTTCTCCGAAACTGTTCACAAATGCGTTGCAGGACGTTTTCAAGCTCTTGGACTGGAACGGGTCCGGCATCAACATCAATGGCGAATACATCACTCACCTTCGTTTTGCCGATGATATAGTTATCATGGCGGAATCGCTGGAGGAGCTCAATACTATGCTCAGCGACCTCAGTCTCGTTTCCCAACAGGTGGGTCTTAAAATGAACATGGACAAGACGAAGATCATGTCAAATGTCCATGTCGCACCCGTACCGGTTATCGTTGGGAACGATACTCTCGAGGTTGTTGACCACTATGTCTACCTTGAACAAATTGTTCAGTTAGGCAGGTCCAACTTCGACAAAGAGGTCGCCCGAAGAATCCAACTCGGATGGGCAGCGTTTGGGAAACTACGCGACATCTTCTCGTCCAAAATTCCGCAGTGTCTGAAGACGAAGGTTTTCAACCAGTGTGTGTTGCCAGTGATGACGTATGGCTCTGAGACGTGGTCGCTAACGGTTGGCCTTTTAGAGAGGCTCAGAGTCACTCAACGAGCTATGCAGAGAGCTATGCTCGGAGTTTCTTTGCGCGACAGGATTCGGAATACGAAAATTCGCCAAAGAACTAGGGTCACCGACATAGCTCAAAGCATATGCAAGTTGAAGTGGCAATGGGCAGGCCATACCGCTCGAAGTACTGACAACCGCTGGGGAAGAAAGGTTCTCGAGTGGCGACCACGAACCGGAAGACGCAGCGTTGGCAGGCCTCCCACCAGGTGGACCGACGATATCGTCAGAGTTGCGGGCAACCGGTGGATGCAAACGGCAAGTTGTCGTTCATTATGGCGTTCTAAGGGGGAGGCCTTTGTCCAGCAGTGGACGTCTTCCGGCTGATGATGATGATGATGACACAACGTTTGCTCTATCCTAAACAGTTTTATAAGTATGTCTTAGTTGAGTTCAATTATTAAAACTTTTTAGCAATTACAGACGTAGGTATTATCGAAACAAAAAATATCTCTATCTTTTAAGTTTTTTCTAAACGTAACTTGAAACAAGTAAGTCATGTAGGTTTATTGCTGGGGTAAATGTTGTGTAAGGGATGTAAAAACTCACTTCATTTTCGAAGTTGGCGCTTGTTTGCGTTGTATCTAGCCTGAGGCTGAGTCAGATTACGGGTAAATATGGCATGATTACCATACATACTGCAAATTAAGGCTCTTACATACATTCATTGAATATACATACAATTACGCCCGTAATCCCCATAGGGGTAGGCGTTTTCCTTTATCAAAGAGTCTGTACTCAACATTCCGCCGCTCATCGTAGGTTTCAGGTGGGTGGCGAGCCTATTGCCATTAATTGAACCCATATAAGGTTTGTCGCCAGCATTCTTGAAATTCAATAGTTTGAAGCGATACCCGCTGGTATGGCCCGTTGTTATATGCTAGAATGTCCTGCGCCGTGGCTGCGTTTACAAACATTAATTTTACATGCACAAACGCCTGAACTCACTGTGCAAATCGGGTTATCGGCGTTTCCAATGCAGTCTCCTATGGCTTGCACGTTTACGGGTTACGAGCCAAGTCAACATAATGTATTTGTGTTGAAGTTTTATTCATTTGAACATAACTTCATAGGTCTTGTGTTAGTAATAAGTGACTGTCAAGAGAATTCCAGTAACTTTTTCAAGGAATGGAAAATTGAGTAGTTATCTTTGATTCGTAGGAGCGCGGAGCGGCTTATCTCCTAGTGATCGCTAAATAACAATAGGCTGGCAGGATAATAATTTTTATTATAATACTGGCCTCTAACTATCCTTGATGGCAAAGTCTTATTTAATTTACGGATGCTTGTTAATGATGTCCTTCCGTACTGTATACTGGGACTCAATTGCACCTCTTCCTATCATAATAATTATATTTTTCAATCAAATAGATAACAACTAAGTACTGTACTACTTTTCACAGCAGAACTACATCCTAAATACATTACTCTATCAACTTAACAGTATTAAAGCCCCCGTCTGTCTGTTCATAAATCCGATTTATTTGTCTAGGCTTCGCAGTATATCCTTCACAAGCCCTTTGAGCTGATAATCGAGTCTATATTCGCGACATGTTTTGTGACTCGAGTGTTATTCGTGCCTGGTTGAACTAAAATCCTATTTGAGTTACCTTCCATATATTGTGTTATGAACAAAAATATTGCGAACTTGCTTACTACATGCAGTGTAAAGGATTTAAATATGAGGCACAGCAGGTTGGAACTACTACCATATAAGAAATCCTAATCGGATAGGCAACTTAGTTATATGAATCATAAACAATTTAACATTATGGACATGATTCAATGATAAATTGTACAGTAATATCTTATTCTGTACGTAGGTACTACCTTTATAAAAGTACAATGTATGGCTTAGGATATATCTATCTATCTAAGTTCAATAGTCTCCTTATAAAGGAGGCTTGCAACAATTAACACTGCTGCACAATTGGAATAGCAAACCTATTCTGCTCCAGACTGCACTATCGCAAACTTCCATTGTCTCCGTACGAGGATAATATCCTAGTTATAATTGAAGGAAATTTGCATATATGTCCCCGGGGAGTGCACGGTACGCATTTTTATGTGGAAACTTTGTTGGCGCCTATTATGACGAGCTGTAATGAAAATATTTCAGCTGACACAGAAACAGGATAAATGTAATATGTGCTGTTATTAAAAGTTTTACTCGTGTTGCTTTTTAAAGGATAGAATAGCTGTTACTAATGGCATTTTTCGTTTTAATAATATAAACCTGTGGGATTACGCTAGATTAAAAAAGAAGTTTATTTCTCTAACAGGTTCTAGAGTCTTCACATAAAAAAAATTCATGGAACCTTATTACTAGCTATTATTCCAGGATTTGTCATTGATTGACTTAAAGGACTAGGCACTACTTGACAGACGAAGTGAGTAGCCAATAGTAATAAAATACATTTTCTAAAAAGTACCTACTGTGAAACCACGAGCCAATGTAGAAGTTAACATTTTACTCTCGACGACATATATTTTGTAAGTAGTAAGAACTCAATATAACACATATCATGTGAACTCACATTGTAACATCCATACTTATGGACATTATTTTAAATTACTTACGTAAAATAGATCGTAAATGCTTGCATACGATCGCTTCACCGCAACCCCAGGAAATTAAAGTTCGACCGTTTTAAATCAAACATTCACTTCAGAATAGTTGATAGCAGCCATTTTAGTCCTACGTACATATTTCAGTAATATATAAAGATACTTTTACTATACGCTAAGGCTACGTTACACCATCTGTTCATATGTTGTTGCTTGAAGTGAAAACTGCCCTAACGATATTGCCTTACAACTTTTCAACTAGTTTTTGATCAAATTCAACTGTTTGTAAGAGATACAAGCACTTTCGAGGCGCAGAAAGTTTATCAAGTATATTTTTCATTTCGAACATTGGGAACCCTTTCGTTCTATGATGTGCATATTTGCACCATCAGTCGCCTTTTGTTATAATATTCTCTTTGTTTCCCTTTCCATAAAAAGACTATTGAAATATGAAACTGCGATTTGAATTCAGTTTATGAATTCCTTTTCAGAGCTATAAAGTACTGAATTAAACGTACAAAAATAGTTGCGTTTTGTTTCAACAAGACAGCCTTAAATACTTTTCAGTATAATATTCTTATAATTAGGATTTACTTTGAGAAACAGAATTGTAAAATTAGATCTTAATTTATTACATTAAAACGTTGCTTAATTTGTTGCAAGCATCACAAGAAGGGTCTAAGTCACAGCGGCACACTTTAAACGGAACAGATCCATCAAAGGATTTCGTGTAATCCCATAGAACTGATACTGAGCCGGTCGCGTGCGGCTCATTAGACTTGTTGGTAAGTAGCACAGATTCACAATACACTTGGTCACCCAGGAGCACGGCCGCCACTATCAGTTGCTTGCCATTGTAATCTATTTTACATTTCCATGGCGTGAATGCCATATATAAATGTATCTGTGTAATTTTCACAGCTATAACTTGCTTGGCTCCACTCTTGACAGTTATTATTTGTTCCGGTTCCACGACCCTGGGACAGAACTGCGGTCCAGCCATAATAGCTGAGAAGTCTTTAGGGAAAATGATGTTATCGTTGCCGCATGCCTGCTTGGTGCATTTACTTTTGGTGACACACCACGTACAGAAACTCTTTGATATGCATGAGGAGCACGATGATATCTTTTTGCATTCTTCTTGTTTAGGGTCCGCTACTGGATCCTCGAAGCTTGGTGAGACGACATTTAATATAAATGTAGCCGTTATGAGAGTTTTGTATAGCATGTTTGTGATGTGTCGGGCTGAAACAAAATGCAAGACATCAAGTATGTTTGCTCTTATAGTCTTGGTATAAACAAAAGTGTGTGCATTGTTTTTTATTTATTGTTATTAATTGCCAAATACAGTTTATCATGTGAACCATTTTTGTAACCATTTACAACAACAACAGTAATACACAACTTTAACCTAGTTGGTACGTCAGGCGTGGTCATTTGGCAATAAATAGTATCTACTCGACTATTTAATGCAGCCAATTAATGAGAATTGATATTGGTACATAAACAAAATTATTAGCTTGAAATCACACTTAACAAAGGAAATACCTGATTATGTAAATTAAATCTTAGCAACGACTTACCGGGTGTTAATATCAGACTGCAATGATACTTCGGTAATGAGTGTACTATCAATAATATGCGTATAGAGTGGAGGTTAACACAAACAGATCGTATCTGCCATATGTATCAATCAATCAGGTCATCAACTCTACTGATAAAAGGTCGTATGTTATTTTCCAACGCTTTGTAAATAATACAATGCTTGTCATCTGCTCGAAATGTTTATATGCTAAAAATGTTTCAGGAATTTCGAATTATTCAAGGGTTATTATTTAAAGTGAATGTAAATTAAGACTTTGTAAAATAGGAAGTGTTGATGCTATTTCATTGTAAGCCCCATTTGATCGTTTGTTCGATCGGTTGTATGGATTGGATGAATTTAAAAACATAGGATTATAAAATTTACTGTGATCAAATAATTGCGGTAAACTCTTAACTTTTGACGGTTTGATGAAGCTATACGTACATCTGATGAATTCATCCGTAATCATTTGCGGTATAAACCTTGACTATGTTAAAACCTGCAGTACTGAAATTGTTTCATAAATATTTAATTAATCGTATATAAATGCAATCCAAATGTACTCTAGCCGTTGTTAGGTTTTAGTCAGGCTCAAGTACTTAGACAATTTCATTCCTTCGTGGGTTTTTTTTGTATTTTTTGTTCCGGTCTAGTAGTTTTAGTGGAACCACTAGTCTTACTTAATGTGACAGCGGTGTACAACAAACAATGTTAGTGTTAGTGTCCTTTGTGTCCGAACATCTGTGAGGCATGATCAACATGGCAACACTAAAAACGTGCGGTTACGCTGAGTTATGTATGTATACTTTTTCTAGGGCTTTACGCTGGTGAAACATTTTATAGGCCATACGGTATATCTATACTTACCTTAATAAATACATTATATTAGGTACGTATATAATATATGACTGAAACAATAATATACCTAGGTAAGTAAAGGTGTAAGTACTTGAGAAAAAATATATCATATCTTTACGCATGCAACAATCACGCACAGAAGTTTTTTTTAGCAAAAGATTATTTTTCAAAAAGGAAAAGTCACGGGTTAGTTAATTATGATTATTTTTATATTATTAAATAGTTATAATTGATGTAGTAGATATTATAATGATAAATATAAGCCTCAAGGCCAGATCAAAACGATTTTTTATAAAATTAAGTTTATCTTACATTTATAAACTAATAACGTTATTCTGATACTTTATTTCGTTACAATAAAAACTGAACTATCTGTATGTTTTAATACAATTTTTTTTAGACTCGTTCGTCGCAGTTGATTATACGAATAACTTGTTTTGCTTAACTAGTAAAAACGTGAGTTGCCTCCAGCTAAAACTAATTAATAAGTATGAATATTGGTAAATATGGTTTTATACTTAAATTAAAACACTGGGGTAAAGTTGATTAAATTAAACATAAAAGACAACATAATCTACTTCTAATAATTTTTTTAATTATTGTAGGTACCAAGACTAAATTGGTCACATAGAACAATTCCATTAAAGGTGAATATTTCCCGAATTCCCAGCAATTTCTATAGTATTAATAAAGCACTCAATACATTAGTCTTTTAGCAGAATCATTTTTGGTGAAATTAATTAATTTCTTAAAAGGAGTTCAAGCAGGTCATCCGTCATACTATGACTTGTGATCATTTTGAGAGTACAGTATTTATATTAGTACTCTAAAAGCGGTATTTTAACCCCCCTATTTGTCAAAGAATTCTGGTAAAGTCGGGCTTGGATAGGTATAAAGTATGTCGCCATATAAACACGATTTAATTCGACTAAGTTTTTATTATTGATTTTATTTCATTTACGTATCTTGAGTCTATAATTCAACCCAATCAGGATTTTAATAGTATTCTTTATCCCTCAAATGCTTATAGAGCTGCCATAAATAAAGTTAGTACTTATTTATTTGCGTGCGTTAAACGTTTACTTGCCTGGGTTACTTGAGCATTAGGTAAGGTACCACAAATACAGACGAACGACATTTATCATTTTGCGGCGTCATTACGTCCTATTGTCACATCGACTAGTAAAATGTGGTTACTGGTATTTTGCCGAATATTATGGCTAATAGTCTATAAAAAAGATACGTTAGGTATATCTACCTTTTTATCTATGATTAAAAGACTAGATATTTGTAGTGTCTCACAAGTTTTTTTAATAGTGACGTGTGTTATTATAGTCTACGCTGTCTACGTAGGTACTTAAAATAATCGTGCTTAATAGTTAATTTGAAATTAAAAACAATAACGTTATTTACCGACTTTTTAATCTGTAGTTTCAACATAAAAGTAATTATTAGACTATAACAATTTAATTAGAAGTTCATTTACCTTTGAAGTTTTATTATCCTAACTTAGTTTTGAACATAAATCTCAGATCAATCAATTTTTATGATAAAAGGATAAGCTGGCAGCCGCTTAAGTAATCGTTTTAGGCAACATTATCTGTTGATTAAATACAATGTCTAGTGTCACCTTCAGAGCCTCTTTCTTTTGTTAAACGACGGATGAATAAAAGAGTAATTCTAATGTTGTGGTTTAGTAAGCTATGAATAAAACCCAAGAGCGCAGATAGCTAATTTAATATTTTATGTAATACCTACTAAAGTTATGTCAAATTCTATAAATTTTTCGTTTGTTTTCGTGGCATTAGATTTAAAAGTAGCTTATTTAGATCTTATAGATTCACACTGCTATGAAATAGTTTTTATTGTTATTCGACTAGTTGTTTGACTGCACACAGAACCTAAAAGAAATGTGCAATGGCAATCAAGTAACCCTAGCAACACCAACTAACGATAAAAGTATTTATAAATGTGCTTGTGTAAGTAATTTCTCGGAGCATAATAATAGATGCAAATGACATTGTGGCTTATCGAGCCACGATAACGTGCACTAAGCACGTGTTCCTGTTACAACAAGAAGCGTGAGTGACCTAAGTGAGGTTTATCAGCTGAACTCCGACCTAGGAAGCTAGGGCTTCCTTTTGTGCTGACATTTAATGTTCACAGCAACCCTATCTTGTTTGATAGGTCTGCAGCTGTTGGTTGCCGTGAAGATCATACGATGTTTTATTTTTATTATTTCAGTCATGGTCGTCCCACTGCAGGGCAAAGGCCTCCCTTTCCTTCCTCCCGGTTGAGAGCTGCAGTTACGATAATTTACGTTTGGTAATACAACATCACCAAATTGGAATTTTACCATCTTTGCCGTCATCAGTAAAATTACAATCAATTAAAAAAATCATGTATGTTTTAAAAGTAAGTAGCATTAAAAGTGGATTTATGGATTTTAAAAATACCCTTTGGTCATTGACCTGAAGGCATTATGTGCTCAGGGGTCGATGGATAGGACGATGTGTCTTGTTTGACATAAACAACATCCCATCAGGATATATTGGGATATATCGAATGCTACGCACGATTATGGGCCAGGCTTGGAATGATAAAAAGTTTCAAGCTTTATTCATTAACCTATAAATAAGCGTCTTATAACTAAAATAGTTTTTGAGTCTTATCTATTTACTGACACACGTAGTACTGAAAATAGGAAAATAATAATAATAAAATATATTTTTTTCTCACCAAAATACATATTAAAAAGTTATACCTAGGTACCAAAGAAAAGCTGAGCGAGCCGAAACAGAAGTTGTTTCTCAACATAATAATATTCTGTATTTATGTATTGTTCGCATCCATAGAGATTTGTGTTGTCATGATCCTATATTGTGCGGTATTTTATTAATCATTCACTGTGTGTTGGTCCAACACTTCGCGCGTGTTTTATATGCATATAATATTGCCATTGGCGGAAAAACCTGTTAACAAAAAACTGTTCAATTCAGATCGCAATATCGTAGTATGAATATTCATTTGTTGCATTTATAAAGATAGGTTCGTACAATTCAATGTACGGCCGCCGGGAAGCTCAGGGATTCCGTTGAAAAGTTAAACAGAGACAGGGAAAACGGCAGGTACACTAGCTACTTAATTGCTTTAAGAATAATTACTTGACTTGGCTGAAAGAAGTATTGTATTCGAAGTTTAGAGTTATTCCTTTCTTGTGAAATAATAACTTTTACAAAGAAATAGAAATGCTTTACCGAACAATTATGTACACAGATATAAGATGCTCAGTTTAATAATGTGGGTTGGTATTGTCTTGTTCCTAGAGGCAGCGTTATATTTATTCAAGGATTAGGTTTAAAACGCATGTGTAAAAATTTTTGTTTTTTGTCGGTCACTTGGGATTGGTCTGAGCAATCCTTAAGGGCCACACATTGCTGATCAGCTTCGTCCCACACCATTGGTTTGAGGCAGTCGCACCTGAAGAAGTCGCATAGGATGCCCAAGGAATAGACTATAGGTTCTCGACACGTGCGGGCAGACATGGTAGGCTCGTCACACCCCATGATGTACAGAATTTTGTTGTCAGGACAAAAGTCTGCACCTGTAGATATATTGTTCTGTTGTAAATCAGATTTCAACTATTTATGTACCTATTACATATTTAAACAGTGAATTTATTCCATTTTATTTTAAATATTAGACATTATACTATAAATTAAAATATATAAGCTAAAAGAGCTATTGCTGTTTATCAGTGGAATCTTCAAATATCTTAAAAACTGCATCGACATTCAAATTTTTGCATTTTAACTCGCCTGGATATTTAAGAAAACTATTACAATAACTCGGCATCCTTTGTTTATTTAATAACTTAATAAGGAAATAATAATAAAATATGTTTTCTATTTAAAAAGTAAAAATAAAGAGAGATTGCACTACGCAGACAGAATTACTTGACAACCGAATATACTAGAATATAACTATAAAATTGTGGTACTCACATAATCCATTTTCATCATAGTTTCCACAACCCTCGCATTTACAGGTCAAAACGCAGGCGAACACAAATATAGTCGCAAATAAATTTTTGCCACCCATTTTCACGTGAATCCTATAGTTTATTGAGGCGACAAAAAGCGGTAACTCTCCTATCTGTACGTTAAACTGTGACTGCGATTAAAATAAATTTTATTCGTTGAATAAGTACCGACAACTGGTAGGGTGCTGTGTCAACGGAAATTGTTTAGTTTTAAAAACAGTACTTATCCTGATAAACATTTGACATACGACACTTATTAGTATGCAAGGAAGAAAGCCTAATGTACTCTTTTGCTGAACTCCATTTTTATCTATCAAATTTAACGTGAAATGCGATATGTATCAACTCCATCTCAAAAAACTATCGTCTTATCAATATTTTAGAAATTTAATACTAATTGTTCAACCACGTTTCAACTCGAAGGACTAACATGATATTATGATTTTTAAGGATAACATGATAAAAATTACGTACCTGTCGTACATATTTTGAAAATAGAAGCGATATTATCATAACTATGCCATCGCACAGCTAGATCTAAACAGGTATTAACTCAAACAAACAGTTTTTTCAGTAAAGGTGAAAAACTGATTCCTGTGTCTCGGTTCATTGCTAGAGTTCCTATATAGATTTATGCTTTTTTATGCAGCTAGAAGAAAGATATTGTAGGACTTTTAATTTACGGTAGGCATTAGGATTTTTTTTTAATAATTCCTTCCCCCCTACACTAGGTATTTCTCCTGTATCGTGGGTGCGTTTCACTAACATGTAATATCACATACACAAACACCCAGACTCGGGACAAATATCTGCGAATCGCATAAATGTTTGTCCCGTGCGGTAATCGAATCCGCGCCGCTGCGCCAATCGGGTCTGGAATTTAATAGCGTGCATAACTCATAATTTGAAATTGTTGAGTTAGCTCGTTTTAGATTCTTGGTGCGATATATGCAGTTATACAATAGGGCATATTCTTTCAAATAGAGGTTACATAAATATTGTGATTATATTATCTCACTGTAGTTTACAGTAAGCCCTAGTAATCCCTTTATTAAGCTATAATCCTTTATCTTATAAAAGATTATTAATTAGAATCTAAATCCAAAAATAACTACTTAATCTTATATTTTAGATATGTAATGGCTACTACATCTTACATTATTTTTGGGAACTTCACTATAATCTTTTATGTACTATTTTCAGATTTTATGTTACGGTCATGAATGTAGATAAAAGCCACCTACCAAATGTATTTAAATTGAAAACGAATCAACGGGAGATGGACTTAAAAACGGATTTTTGAATAATTGCTTTAATAACTGATTTCAGAAAGCCATGTTTGCTATGATTAGTAGATAGTTCTTTGTGCCCTTTTGTTCATCCTACTATGTTGGGTCTCGGTGGTATAGCAGAAGAATCTTATGACATTCGTTAAACATTAGACGAATATGTGTAAAAATACGTAAATTCTATCACAAGATCTAAATTCGGGTATTATTTATTTTATTCGATCGATATTAGGGTACATTGGAGTCGTATATAATAACATTCTTGTTGGGTACTAGGTAGTTACATAAAGTTGTATAAGTAATTTATTCATTTGTTCTAATTCTCGTAATTTCTCATAATTATCTTAAGCGTCTGAATATGTAGAGCATATAATTCGCGGGTAGATCGGTTGCCTCCGAGGCAATCGGCACGGAATGCGGAAATGCAGAGATACCGTGTGCAAATCCTAGGCTCGCCACTAATGTACGCAGTACAACGTACTATATATACTACATTACTCCTCTACCAATACGTGACTGCTAGAGCTAACAAATACTATTGACCGATCATGAGGTTTGACAAAAAAAAACTATAAAAAAAACTGTGGAGTTCTATCCTGTGTACAATTCCACGAATATCGAGCATTTGGACACGAATATTTGGATAATAAAAACATTTGCAATACTCGGCGTGACAATTTTAAAAATTGTTAGACATATTATTTCAAATAAGACTATTATGGGCTTAAATATCGTCACTGATGAACTGTAGGTTTGCTACAAAGCATCTTTACCACCTCAAAAAGATTAATACACCTAATACTTTTACTTTTCCCGTAATCCGAATCAAGGTTTGATTGATAGGACAAAACGAAGAAAGTTTATGACAGGTAATTCAGGGCGTCTTGAAAATGTCACATCTTTTGATGTAGCTATTTTGTATTTTAAATACTTTTTTTCACTTCATTATTAAGCCTTTAGTTAAATATGACTTGGTCTTCCAGACGTTAGCCAACTAAACGGTGCGTTTACATAGCAGCGATAGTTGGTTGTCATGTGTGTCAAAGCATGACTGAGCAGAATGGAGCGCCTGCTGCCGGCTTTTGACTGCCCAATCGGCCATAAAGTGTGTCTTTGACCATCACTTTCCCACAAGGACTACTACCGATCGAAGCTGGTCTATAATTCTGGTAATTTTAAACCACAGAAATGTTAGTCAGTCTTAAGGTAATATATTAACATCGGATAAGTCCTTGGGTCAACAGAACAAAAGTCACAATTTAAGGCGTGCATCAAAATTATCTGTATTTATTGTTGACCGTTGGGCAGTTCCCTTGTCTGGGGCCAATCCTGGGTGTAGGTCACGCTATTCAATTAAATCTCTTCGGAACTCAACCAACATGTAGATATAATTTTAATTCCATGGGATAAGATAAAGTGACTCTATGTCAGCTTGCATTGCAAGTAAAATAAAACTTTGTAGAAATAACCAAACATAATTTTCTAAACAACAATCTTGTGTTAGAAGCGCAGCCATTTTGCTGCTCTATACCGTCGCGTTTCATTGTTTCCGCTAGCCCCAACAACTTCCGACGACAAGTTCCTTTCCCGTTTTCGGAAAATACATGACGTGCATTGTTTAGCTACGGCTGAAAAAACAATTAGTGCATAAACATAAACATTAAAGTTGAATGAGCTATGAAACTGACTTATAAAAGGCACGTATTTGCAAAACCTATTAAAGTTTCTTATATGAATATGAATTGTAGTTTGTTACAAACAGTCATAGTCATAGGGTTTTTAGAGAATATAGGCTACAAAAAGGCACTTATAAAACGTCAAATCAAGTTTTGGTTCAGAAGTATCGTTTCTATGGAGAAGAACCAGCAAGAATCTCCATAGTTAGTTAGTCCAGTGAATATGGCTGTTCTGATATTTTATTTATTATTTATTTGGTTCAGGCAACAAAGGGCCATATTAAAAAATACAATAATACTATACAAAATGTTCTGATATGCTACTGACGATTTGTTTATGTATGTTGCAAATGTATCTACATATTTTGTCATATCAGTTAGAGTGGAGAGAATTATTTTTTAAACCATCACATAGCTTTTTGTTCAAAGTATATTTTAATGAATGTTCTTGATTCTGAGAAATATTATTTAGTTACTTTATGAAAAGAAGACTTAGGCTTAAGTTGATATTAATTTTTAGAAATGAGTTACAAATTACTGTCTCGTATTGAAAGGATTTTTTTCTTTCCTTACATAATTATCTTATTAAAATGTATTTCGTTTACGACATGTCAGTGATACGGAAAATTGTTTATACCTAGATAAAATACTCTTATGTGTTTGGATACACCGCAAAGATTTTGTTCAAACAATAAATTTGTGAGTTGACCATATTACATACATGTTTGTCCCTACTACAGTATCCCGGGACCACTTTTAAGCCTAAGTTTACACACGAAAATCTTAAAACAACATCTTGGATATTTAATCCCCTGACTTTCGATTGTTGTAAGCGACCTTTTCCTTTGTTTGGGCTGCTCACATCAGCACCAACAACAACTTTTTTAAAGTCTATATTTATCTACAACATAAATGTAAATATAATTGAGTAGTAGGCATTTAAAGGACCTGTCTCATTCTTATGTTTGTAATATACACTACAGTCACAGCTACAGTGTAGTGTACAGTAGTATCATTTCTAGTAATTCACATAAATTTTGTTTCGTAGTCTAATGTCCTATCATCCTGAAATACAGTAGTTGAACGAAATTACCTATAAGTAACCTTAAGTACAGCAAACTACATTCAACTTTGTTTTCCGTCTTTTGAAATGCCTTCTTGTATCACGAAGCAGTTTTACTTAATATAAATAAAAACAACACATAGTACAGTCAGCATCATAAAAAGGTGAAAATTAATTTTTTTTTACATACCAATAAATAATTAAATAATAACTTCTTATATAGTAAAAAGTCCCTAATATTCTCAGATCTTTGGACGTTTCTATTATTTGACTATTAACTTGAATTTATTTTTGTTTCTTACAATTATTTCACATTATGTTTCTGAACATGTTAGGCTACTTATAATGCTGACTGTACCATAAAACTATCATACATAACCTCAGTTTTCCTTTTTATAATTCCCCGGGGAGAATCTGCGACGATGAACAGATATCTGGTGTGCGCTGCGCCCTGTTTGTCTCGTGCCCAAGCGATAAATTTATGGCATTAAAATAATGATTTATGCAATAGCCGAACGGCAGAATCTGTGTACGAGTGCCTGAAGTTATGACGGCATAAATTATTTCTTTTTTTTTAAATCCATGATTTTAATATCAGTTAAATGTAAGCGCAGGTACTAATTTTGGTTAAACCTTGGTTCTGTGTATACATAGCGAATGATGGAAATAATTAAATAGGTGTTTGCATCGTTTCCACTGGTCAACATGGGTCAAGTAGTTGCTTTAATTAGGTTTTACAATTTGTTTTTAACACAAATAACACTACCTTCTGCTTTTTTAAACGAACAATTAATCGTCTCCCAATACGGAAACTCTTACTTAAATGATACCAAGAGTAATAGGTAAAGTGTTTTCTTCCTTTATTTTCATTAAAATGTAACTTAAAGAACTGCGGGATGAGGACCTATATTACCTACCAAAAACCGCCGTCACCTGTGTTTTGTTCCGCACATAACCGATTCCATACATCTCAATACCCTGGGGCGCCTTCAGTCGTCCAGCAAAAGATCGTTACAATTAACCATCTGACACAACCGACAACCTTCTCACACCCTCTGAAATATTTCAGATCAGGAAACAATTCCGGATAACGGGAAAAATGCTTAAAAGCTTTATATATAGTCTTCGTAGGTATGTGTTTACCAGGCAATCATAAATGTTACTGACATTGCAAGATAATACCCGTATTTTAGTCGGTATGAGATTTGATCGTAACTTAAATGGGTATAGATTTGGTTATTTTAAATTCCGTCATGGAATAACAAAAAAGATAGACTATGTATATTATTTTTTCTAATAATTGCTATACCTACAATCTGCCTGGTATGACTACGGGGTGTATACCGGGTATGCAAAATAATAATTTGTGTAAGGTTTGGTTTTGTTGTAATTTCTATTTCTCTTAAAGCAGATATAGCCTAGTTCGTTGCAAATATTTTTCTTACCCATAAAACCTGCTAGACATGTCGCAGCTGCACCGTTTAAGTCGTCATATAAAATATCGTCTAGAATAAATAGCGTTCGTGCAATAATGCTACGTCGAAGGCGCCCCATCACTTTGACAGATTATCAAGTAATCCAGTTTAACCCGCTAGGGATAAAGTGACGGCACTTTAATTTTCCTTTTATCAGAAGAACTTGGAGATTTGGAACTTGTGGGTCAAAAGGTAGAATCCCCTGCGGTCTTTTAAGTCTTGACAGCTCGGACCTCTGTTGATATCGTTAATGCTCGTACATCTGCATATATATGTCGACGGAAACCTTTTTTCCGGGTATTTTACCTTTTAAGATCAATAAACCTGATCGAGGTTGCAGGTACAAATATCTGTAAGTATGAACTTACCCTAAAGTAGAGTCAGTTTTTAAAGATTTGTATAAATAACGGGCAGGCCCATGTTTAACAGTGGACATCTTTTGGCTGATGATGATGATGTATAAATAACGGATACCATTTAATTTTTACATCGCATGTTCTTCATGTTCTGCATTCTTAGGTATATAATAGGGGATAAGAAAAAATGCATAATGTTTAATATTCTGAGTTTGTATATAAAGATTTCAATTCAATCTATTTTCGTTTGTCAAAAATACTGCTTCGTTGACAGCTGGGGGTCGTGTAACATATTAATTATTTAAAAGGCTGACCGAAGTTTTGGATTCGGTCGGGTGCGATCAAAAAAACTAGGATCGTGAGCGGAATCGGTTTCAACTAAAAATCAGCCAAATTCTACTCGACTGAAATTTGAATTTGTGAACTGAGGAATCACGTTCTACTTGACTCAAACGCATTTGTCGTCGGCTGAGTGCTTAGTGACCCGTCTAGGCGATAGACATGTGAAGGATTTCTTGGTGTTTTCAAAACATTATTTAAAATAGTACAAAAAATGGCTTTATTGTTGCCTTGCCTTTTGATAAAAGTATAAACTACATCAGAAACCTTTAAACTAGTTAACGTGTAATGACCAGTAAAAATAGGATTGACTTAATTATTATGTAGGATAGAGGTAGGTATACATTAAACAACGTATCGGTAAAACGGGGTGAATCGGAACTCAGGGGTGAATAGAAACAAAACTTTGGAACTGATTTTATAGTAAAAAGAGTACATATTGTTACCATTAAGGACCCTATACTTTAAATTGTATTATAGACAGCAATCTAGAGTAATTTTTGACAACTATCTGTAATAATTTATTGTTAAAATCAGTTCCAAAGCTGTGTTTCTATTCACCCTTGAGTTTTGATTCACCCCGTTTTACGGTACGTGCCTACTAAAGTATTCTGTCTATCGAAAGACGCAACCGCTGTGCTTGCTGGTCTTAAAGGCACTGCCACATCCAGAACTTATTACAAATACTTGGAGAGTTTCTTCAAGTATCTACTAGTTAGCAAAATACTTAAGCGGTCAATCGATAGCAACTGTTAATACACTGGGGGCCGAAAACTCAGGGGAAGTAACCACAGAATTTGGCACGAAGCCACTACAGAATACTACAGCACCACTAACCCTTACCTAATGGTTTCTAGACAGATAAAGTTAATGTCCTATTTGTTGATTAATTATACCAGTTGCCGACTATATAATGTCGTAGAAGATACAATATAGAGAGAGAGATTGGTAGTGAACTGACTGTTTTTGATATCTTAGAGAAGCTTTTATTTACCTGCCTGCAGCCTAAATTTACATTTAAACATGACCTTAACATCAAAACTTTTGCATTATGATATTAACAGAATGCAAACTGTGCAATTGTATTATTACAATTTTATCGCAGCAGGGCTATAAAATTGTAATAACTACATTAGGTAGGAATATTGCTGAACTCAACAACTTGGAACTTGTTTTTAAATCAGACAAAATAAAAAATGAACATGGTTCAAAATGCAAGAGAGCGTAGCAGAAACATTGTGGGACTATGCTACTATAGAGAATTAATCAAGATTTTTTGTGTGTCTTAGGTCTTTATTATGAAGCTAAACTGTGGTTGTAGCTTATACCTAGTCTTAGAAGTTGGGAAAATAAGGGTAATTTTCTATTAAACCTGTAATTTCGTTGTACAAAAGTAATTTATTTTCTGAACAGTACACACTGCATCTTCACATAGTTACATTCCCAGGAGGTGAGTGAACAAGCTCCGTTGAATATGGTTAGGTTTATAAAGTTATAGTGTGGTGAGCGACGAGTAGGTGTACACACTTTTGGCCCAACTCCAAATACCTACGTTGTCTTATGAGAGCTGAATAAATATTCAGTCAAGTGGTAAATTTGGTTTCATAGGTATGTTACGTCACTGCTATGGAAGATATGGTAATAATAAGGTCTACAGGGTTTTAATGATGAATTAAAATGATAGTAGAGTTACCTTGGTAAACCAAGAACCTTTGCCAAGAAGATTTCCTTTTCAACCTGTTTGATGGGCAATATTATAACTAAAAAGTTTTAAATTTAAAAACCCAATACAATAATTGCCGGGTCCTGGCCATGGAGGCTCTCGGGTCTCGATTAAGAGGGCTCTTCAGCGCATGCATGGAGAGGGGCCAGTTCCCACTTCGCTGGAAGACGGGGAAACTGGTCCTTATCGCGAAGCCGGGGCGCCCAGCGGACTCCCCGTCCGCGTATCGGCCCATTGTGCTGCTCGACGAGGTGGGCAAGCTTTTTGAAAGAGTAATTGCAGACCGCCTCGTCGCACACCTAGCACGAGTGGGGCCGAACCTTGCGGACGGCCAGTTTGGTTTTCGCAGGGGGCGCTCCACGGTGGACGCCATCATGCGCGTGCGAGCCCTCACGACGGGGGAGGCGGTGTCCCGGGGCAGGTGTGTCGTGGCGGTGTCTTTGGACATCGCCAATGCCTTCAACTCCTTGCCCTGGAGTAGCATTGGGAGGGCACTCCGGTACCACCGGGTGCCCGACTACCTCTGTCGTGTGATCGAGGCCTACCTGTCGGATAGGTACATCATCTACCCTGGTCACCAGGGAGAGTGGAAACGGCGAGAGATGTCGTGCGGTGTTCCGCAGGGATCGGTACTAGGGCCGCCCTTGTGGAACATCGGGTACGACTACGTGCTGCGCGGCGACCTCCCTGACGGGGTCAGTGTGGTCTGCTACGCAGACGACACGCTGGTCCTGGCGCGGGGAGAGTCGTATCAGGCGGCGGTTGAATTTGCGACACGCGGGGTTGCGATGGTCGTTGATAGGATCCAGCAATTGGGACTCGAGGTGGCGCTGCACAAGTCCGAGGCCATGTGTTTTCACGGCCCTCGGAGCGCGCCGCCTCGGCGTTCCCAACTAACGGTGGGAGGAGTTCACATCGGCGTCGGGTCGACGATGAAGTACCTGGGACTTGTCCTCGACAGTCGGTGGAATTTCGAGGAGCACTTCCGACGTCTGGCTCCCAAATTGAATCGGACTGGGGCTGCCCTGAAGCGGCTCCTGCCCAACCTTGGGGGTCCAGACGCCTCCTGCCGGAGGCTCTACGCAGGCATCGTCCGGTCCATGGCCCTTTATGGGGCGCCGGTGTGGGCGCCGTCACTGCGAAAGCGACCGGCGGCCCAGCTGAACGCGTGCCAGAGGGTCATGGCCATACGGATGGTGCGGGGATACCGCACGGTTTCCCGCGAAGCGGCGAGCCTCCTTGCTGGCCAGCCACCATGGGATCTGGAGGCAACAGGCCTTGCACGCATGCACGATCTGCGCGTGGAGATGCAACGCCGGGGCGAAACTCCGCTGCCGCGACAATTCAAGGCATGGCGGAAAGAGTTCCGGCGGGATCTCATGGTGGAATGGCGACAGCGACTATCGCAACCCAGTGCTGGGCACGCCGTAATTATGGCGGTAAGTCCCCTCTTTGAGGAGTGGCTGGAAAGGCAACACGGCGTCCTTACCTTCCGCATGACGCAGGTCCTCACCGGACATGGTAAGTTCGGGAGGTTCCTGCACCGGATCCGTGCGGAAGAAACGCCCGGGTGTCACCATTGCGTGGACAGCCCGGAGGACACGGTGGAGCACACGTTGGAGGTGTGCCCCGCTTGGGAAGAGCATCGCCGTGTCCTCGTGGGGGCGATCGGCGGCGGTAATCTCTCGCGCCGGGCCTTGGTACAGGCCATGGTCCGGAGCGAGGAGGAGTGGCAGGCGGTCGCCTCCTTCTGCGAAGCAGTAATGCTAGCAAAGGAGGCGGCCGATCGCGTGAGGCAACGATCCTCACGCCCCAACCGCCGCCGGGATTCTGATCCCGATTTCCGGCCACCGTAGGCGCGGGCTTGCGGTCGGTGAGCAATGGGTGGCTCGCCGTCCGACCGTCCGGTAACCATCCGGACCGAGCCCAAGTCGTCGACGGCGCGTACTGTTTCACGCGCGCCTCAAGGAGATGTCAGCAACTGTAGGGGCCCATCAGGGTCGAAGCCTACTGGGGCCAAGGGTCTGATTCCGAAAGGAAGACTCAGCCCTGGTACGAAAGGCAACGAAGGAACAGGAGTGGGTTTTTAGTCAGTAAAAGTCTGACACTATCTCCCGCTCCGCCCAAGAGCGGGGGATGTCATAAGATGATTTTCCCACCGAAAAAAAAAAAAAAAAAAAAAAAAATACAGTAAATTGCCGTCGTCGCCTGGCTTATAACTGCCTATATTTATTCCATTATTGAAAAACCAAATATTTATGGTTACGAGTAGGTATTTTAGGTATTACCATGGCAAACCAGGCTTGATAACACATGCCAACCAATAACTTTACTTTAAATTTTTATTTACATCTGGTGCATCTATAATCCCAAGAGATGTATGTACTTAGGTTTACGGGTAATATCTAATTAAATTGTAGAAATAATAAAAAGTTTATTGACACCTTCCACGATAGTTTTTTTTATGAGGTCGTCAAGTCGTAAACTCAATCAAATAGGTGGACGGGCCACAGACAACAATGTTGTGTCACCTTCGCATCCAATATTAAAATCTTATTAACCTCGCACTGTTTGATAAGGCGAAGGACAAAGACTGCTCTAAATTAAAAGGTACACCGCCAACATTCAGAGATGTAAACGATTTCGTTTAATTATTGTACAAAGCTGGAATTTACCAAATGGCAGAACTTGACGAATTCGAGAACTTGCAACTTAACTGCGTAAACAATTTTTAATATTTTCATTTTCCTTGGACTTAAAGGAAAGTGCTATTAAATTTCTACTTTAAATAGCATGTACTGCGTTAAAATAAATATGTCTACGTTTTGCAAGTCTAATTTAATTACTGATAATTACCAGCGTTAAGTAGAACAACGCGAACGTTTTCAGACAGTTTGTTCTACATAATTAATGTAAATAAACATCTATGTACGCATTTAAAATGCAGTTAACTGTTTTTATGGTACGGCTACAATCCGGTTAGAATAACGTGCAGCTAAGCCCACTCATTGCAGATAGGAGGTAAATGAACTTAGTGTTATCGAAATAAAACCTTAAATCCCTAAATATGAACGACATAAACAACAAACAATCGCCGATGCACTGCCGACCCCTTCGGTTCGTTTAGAATATAAAACAGCATATAATTATGTATGCCACTGATATATTTGGACTGCAGAATTAGGCTCAGTTTTGGTCATGCATCAAGTGAAGCATGGCAAATCAACATTGCTTCTTTACCCTGGTGTTAAGCTTGCTGCACAACCCTTTCAAGCAATATTCAGCAACTGAATTCGGTAAATTAGTTAGACCGGTTTTAGGCTCTAGGGATTATGACCCTTAGTTAATTCTCGTGATCTGCCAGAGGTTTAAAGTGCTTTCTAAGAAATGGTATTTAACCAAGAATTGTCTGCAGCATGGTAACTTTTAGGCGTAGTTGTAACTAAGTTCCACTCAATAGAGGTGTAGTATTTCCACAATATAGTTCTACCTTGTGCGTAGATCAAAGCGGAATGTTAACAAACAATTTTAAGCTGCAGTGCGCACACGAAAGCGTCACCACGCGCTTAGAAACTGTGTGTATCTATCGCCTTTTGAATGCTTCTGAGTCCCGACCTATGCATGCGTGTCTCACAATTTTCTCGATACCGGGAAGTCGAAAATGGGATTATAACTACTAAGAGCCAACTGCGAGAGGCTAAAGCCAAACCCTAATCCCTTACGTTGAAAGCTTTACAATTTTTTAATAATCCCTAAGTAGGTATTTTCCCTAAAATCTAAAATCACTTTAGACGTGATTTGACGCATTCGCACAACAGAATAGTACAATGTCATGATAAGCAACATCACATGATTGACTTAAATTCGAAGCTGTTGTAGTTCTGCGTAGTTCGTGGCAAAGTGATATTCCTACGCTTGAATGTGCTAGTTTTTATTTGTCGTCAAATTTCCGCTCTTTTTAGGAATCGGGTGGCCAATATTTCGTGTAATAATGGTAAATATAAAAAAAAATGTCCCCTACACAAAATTCTCGTGTGCCGTGAGTGCATTCCACAAACATGAAATATCTCATACACAAACACCCAACTCGGAACAAACACCTGCGGATCACATAAATTTTTGTCCCGTACGGTAATCAAACCTGCAACCCTTAGCTCAGCAGTCTAATCGCTTAGCCACTGCACTAATCAGGTCGTTGAATTTGCTGATATGTCCTCAGTTATACAGAACTGCTTGGTCGTACGAATACAGTCTGCATCGTTGGCGCAGAGTGAGCGCTGCGACCACGCGCCGTGGTATATTCAATTGTGCGCGGTCAAATGCAAGCCAATTAAATCAATCCATTCCCTGAGGATCGGAGATGTAATGTAATAAAGAAAAATACACTTAGGATAATTACTTGTTAGTGAAACTGTCACTAGATATATAGGTACACATTTTTCACGTTTTATGAATAGCCTTGAATGTACACGAAATTAGGAATTATAATTGTAGGTGTACCATACTCAGGAGGTACTTAGTACCTACACACTTCTTCAAAACTACATGGCCTACTAATTCATCCAAGCCCATACGTGAAGTCAGTGATGTGTACTGATTATATTAATGCCTAGACAATAAGGCTTATGATGTACAACCTAATGATATAGTCACGTGACAGCTAGGCACATACACCGGAATCAGAAGATATCCGGCTTGGCAACCACTTCCGGCGAAGGACCGTCTGCTTCCTGTTACTCAAATAAGCAACTTCATACCTAGGACTTACAGTAACACGGAGATACATCAATTTGCGGCGATGCTCCGAAAAGATCAAGTATTTCGTTGGTACTCGACTTCTTACTAAAATCTACCAAAATTATGTAAAAAATGAAACTATTTTATTTTTTATTGCCCGTTCTTGAGTATGTAATTTTTGGTATAATCTTCAGTGTTATAAGTTCAAACATGCTTAAGATGACGACCATCGACTAAGAAAAAAACTGTCCTCTCACTCTCTCTCTCTCTCTCTCTTACAAAATAAATGAATAAAATACAGCAACGATTATGAGCAGACACATTATCTTTTGATCGACACGACACCCGCTAACCGCTTCATGAGTTAAAAATGACTTGAGATTAAAATTCATGCCAGCAGTGACCATCCCCACTTTATTGTCTATGAAAATTCAAGGAAACGGTTTTCTCTCTGACTTTTAATATTTCTGCGAGGCGGTAAATGCCACGTGTATTTTTATTTATCTATAAGATCAGCTTGGAAGAAAATTCATTAATCATGCCGTTAAATTTATCCTGGATAAGCCAACAACAAGATTTATCGCTTAGTGATTCTCAGTAATTGTGCGCAATACATGTACAGTGCCTATAACATAAATGTGACACATGGTGACACTGTTGTAGAGCCTCTCTTGCATACTAATAACTGAAGTTACCTCCAATTTAGTACGCCGCCCGACATATCGGCTCGCGTGACACATTTCAAACAGTTACGAATCTCGGATACAACTTCTAACGATATTTCCACAAGGGACTTAAGATGAATGTAAACTAAGGAAATAAGGATTCAGCTTCCATTTCATTGTAAATTATGAATATATAAGTTAAATCTGCCAAGTAACAAACTGACTTTTTCTATTTTAGACGAAGAAGCGATAATTATGCACTTTGACACTTATTAACTGAGAAAAATGGTCTGAACTTATTGTAAGTTTAAAATTTGCAAAACAATAGAAGTGAGGTAAAAAAATACAAAAGTTAATCAGCGATACGATGTCTACTGTATAATTGGTATATCAAGGATGCTTCTACAGATCGACGATGACAATATTATCAAGTGCAATTTTTACGAATGATTTCAAATTTTTATTCTATAAACGTATGTTATCAAAGACAGATACTAGAATAATATCCAAGGGTTTCATGTGTAGCTGTCTGGAATTCTGTGTATTGCGGTCCTAAGCATCATAACAGCGAAAATTTCATTAAAATCCGCGAATTAATTTTTCAGTGACGAGCGCGCGAGTAGTTAAAAAATGTTGTTTAGCTCATACTCGTTTGTAGCTTACTGAGATTATTACTTTTTCCACACAAATATTTTATGTGACTTTATTTACCTGTATACATATTTCAAATAAATATTTATTGGTCACACACACATTGGTTTAACATTCACTACTGTTTGGTATAAACATTTTCTAAAAAATCAAGGTCTAATGTGATTGGAGACTTGATTCGTAGAAGTTACTTTTTTTATTATTGTTAAGATACCCAATTCTATTTAAGTGCGTAACTTTGTGTTCACGTTGAAACCCAGTGGAAAACCAGTAGACTAGATACTACTAGTCCGTTATTTGTTTTAACTGTTATTATGATAATATGATTTTTTGTACATTTTTGTAGCATTGAGCTACGTTCTAAGTTGTATAATAATTAAAACCAGTCGTTATGGCAAAGTACCTCTGTTGACTAAGAATTCAACGAACTCTGCCTTTTTTACGTGTTCGTATTCCTTTAGGTTATTGATAAAACAAACAAAATTTTACTAAAAATTCTTATTAGTTTCATTGAAAAATAAACTCTAACTCTTTGATTCAAGCTGTTGTTTACATTGGCAAGTCAAACAAATTTTATCTTTTTGTGTTTTCAACGGCTGCTATTGTTGTTCAGTTTAGATGACAAGAGTCGTTTTAAGCTGGACAAATTATGTTTTACATAAGGGAAATAAGATGGGTCCACAACCTTTCTGTGGTACTTATGTAATGTACACAATACGAATCTTTAACTGCCCCGCTGCAGGGCAAACATAGATCTCTTATAGAAGGTATGAGCATCAATGACATGTACATTTGCGGAATTCGAGAGAGTAACACTGGATGTTTTGTCAGTATCATAATTCAACTGTCTTTATTTTTTGACTGTGGCTACATTGTTATATTGGGTGTAAACCTGTAAAAATGATGTATGTATGATAAATAAATAAATAAATAAAAAATAAATGACGTTTGCTCACTATGACTTAGTAATTTCTGACCTATAAATCTATGAATTATATCTATGCATTAATATATGGTTGCTTAGATATACTTTTCGTAGCAAAATACTCGTAGCTACATTAGCCTATTTTGCTACGTAAGTTATAAGAAATGTTATCGTTGAATTATATACGTACTCGAATTACGGTTGGCAGAGTATCTGAGTGATCGGTCTACTGGACCGGGAGTTCGTCGTCTTGATGTCTATTCGGGATAACCTATACAAACGTTTTCCTTCTGGACGTAGTTTTAGGTGACATAGGTACACGGCTTAAATTCCGAGGGAAAAGTCTTAACTCGAGTTAAGTTTGTCATATTGGACAGCACAAATTCCTTCCGAGGTGAGATATTTCTCTTTTTGTGTTTCTGTGCTTCAAGCTATAAGTATATATTTATATCAGTTCAAAGTGTTCAAACATATTATGTGAGAAGAATCTTAATCCTGATCCATTCCTGATTATGACAAACATCAAGTCACCATCGTTCTTCGTTTTTATTCCACGGTACAAAACGCCTTTATTTTCTCCACGCGCACAATCTAATCATGGTATTCCTTCCGCGTCATTTCCGGACCATTACAATTTGGGGGTCATTAAATCGAGAGCAAAAAGGTTTTGAAAGCAGGTGTAGAGAGTGGGTATCAGTAGGTAAAGTCATGGTCATACACATGCCAGTACTAATAAAAAAGGTAACAACCACCATCATTTACGGACGTAGGTATATCTGTATTTTTAAGCCAGTTTCTTGCTTCTGTGCCAACCCCATCCACGCCCCTCTTGTATTTTCCCGTACGTAAATTATGTAGTACCTACTCGTAGCTGTGATTAATAATGAAATCAAACAATCAAATTAACTTTTTAATCAATCATCAAACATTTTAAATTACTCGGCATAAATATTTTCAGCATTCATTTTGATAGCCGAGCCTCCGTGGAAAACCTATCACTAATTTGTTTTCCGCCGAAAGGACGGATTAAGTTTTCATATGTGCTAAAAACACATGTTAGACGATCGTTCATCATAATCAACCTTGTAAGGCAAAATAACTACGAATATAACGAGACTGAATATGAAATTATGATAAATTCTCCGGAATCGGATGATTTAATTTTTATTTTAGCAATTTTTCGAGTAAGTTATTCATGAGTCATAATTTACATATAATCTAAGGTTTGATGAAACGTACGCACAATGATGCTGGTGAATCATCTGTATACAATATTTAATGAAACAAACATAATTTCAAGTTGATAGTTTGCGCGCCTATAACGCGCTACAAATATTTGTGTACCTCGGCATTCCTGCATTCTCGTTCCCCTTATGTCACCCAATTTTGTAGGCTCCATTCCGTTGATTAGCTCACGCATTTGTCTGACTGTACCATGTACCACAGTTATTTCTGTCGTACGT
Organism: Abrostola tripartita; assembly: GCA_905340225.1. Lineage (NCBI taxonomy): Eukaryota > Metazoa > Arthropoda > Insecta > Lepidoptera > Noctuidae > Abrostola > Abrostola tripartita. The sequence goes on from HG996494.1 coordinate 9,716,786, forward strand.
GTTTGTGTTTATTTAAGCTGAGTATAATACGAATAAATACTGAATATAATATTGTGTAGTACATAGTTCTCCTCTTCAATAAATAGATACCAGAATCATAATTCATCGTCGGAATTAATGCCTGTATATTATAATTTTATATAAAACGATAATAACAACTAATATTTCTAATTTAGGTACTATTTACATAGTTTGTTTTGGGATCTTTCGTATTTTTGGGAATGGTACTCGCTTTAAACTTAAATGGATTTATTTTTCTGAACTGTTTTTTTGTAAATAAAGGCCAATACAGTGCGGATTCTATAATTATGTTTTTACTGTCTACGAAATTTCTGTATTTATGAATTTTATTGTTTTTGTGAATTACGTAGACAAAACCTAACCTATACAACACTAGATAAAACCTAATCTCAGTAAGCCGCCATTTAAACTAAATACGTGATCCAAGGCCGGGTGAGATAAGTGTCAAAACGTCAAACTCAAACACACTCTTCATGTTGTAGTAAACTCACATCTTCAATCCTCCGAGTATCGGAGAGCAAGTTAAGCCGTCGATGCTTGTCACACGAATACTATGACAGTAACAGACAGTCACTCGAAACTCCTTAGGATTTCGGTATTACACTGTAATTGGGTTGCGGGGCTTGCAGGGTATACAGTACGAGTATTTAGCCACATTGCCCACATCTAGTTGGAGAGTAACAGTTAAGTTAGGCTGCAAAACAGACCCCGATATAGAATAATCTGTTTTAGTGTCCATCAATTGACCTGAACTATTTTTTAACGACTTAAATAAAAAGTCTACAGTTTCTCAATAGGAATGTTTGCGTAAACTGACTTCGATAAAAATGTTATTTGAATGAATATTATTTGAGGATGTAAAGTAATATTTAAGTCGGTTGTTACTTTTCCATAAAGGTACTTAAGTTGTCAGTTGTACCTAGTACCTATTCAGTTACGTTATAATATGATAAACGAAAAGTATTATTCTTCCACTAAATTTAGAACTCTTGGATAAAGCCGTATTCGTATGTAAATAAGACCTTTTCTAATTGTATTTGGAAGTTATAAGCCTTTGACAAACATACAGGCAGGTGGACAGCGTTGCCGCAACAGTCAAACTTTTAGGACCCTTCGGTTAGGAATCTTCGAAATTCAATTCTATTTCACCGTTTGTTATGATTTATTAAAGTTTACTGAGGTATATTGTTTGGAGGATTTCAATTATGAACTTTGAGTTAAATCATGATTTTAATCAATTGACTGAAGTCGAGGGGTACAAAAGGGTAAATTCTAAATTCGTTGGTTGTACCTCTTGATAGAAGACTTAAAACTTATTTAGATCCGTATCTACTTAAGGTCTTTGACTTTAATTTATATTAAATGTCTCATCTTTGCTCACATAATTTCTGACAACTAGATGCGTGGGGCGCAAAGATTCCGTAATACGATATGCTGCGGTAAAATCCAATTTAGCGCTCTACATTCTTGAAACTTAATCTCTTACTTTGTAAAATAGTGATACTTAGAAATAATGCTACTTAGTGGTATCACTAGTGCTAAGCGTATGACACTATTATGTATATGCTTGTTATTCTAATGAGGTAAACCAAAGTGTTTTACTGTGGTACTCCCTCATATAATGAGAAGCCTGCATATTGTCTTTCTACTGACTTTCAACTTGCTACACTAATCATTTCCATGAGCATAAATGTATTTTATATGACTTACAAAATTGGTGTAGTTATAAGCATAAAATTAAGGACTGTCCAAAATGCTGAAGGATCCGAAATAAAACATTGAGTCCAGTTAACAGCTCACATGTAATGCTCGAATGGGAAGACAATGAATGATTTTGATTTTATTTGTTCTTCTGTAATTTATACAAAATAATAAATACAATTAAAATCAAATCGAATACCTACCGACATTTATTAAGTATTCTAGAATATATCTATATTTCAGTTATAAGTTATAACCTTTGGAAAATAAAGATATTATTCCTAGACTGTTACTTCAAAAGGATTTCAACCTCAAGATAAGCTCCCTTTTTGACCAAAAACGTTGTTTAACGACCCGTAAAATTTCAGTTACCTAGCAAGCTACAAAAACCCTGGGATCCTTTGATTTTCTTCCACATGGATGACTAGAAAAGAATGTAAAACTCCGACAGCATTTGCGGGAATACTTTAAAACAACAAAGATGAGAAATGCTTCGAGCATCAAATTAATTAGTGCGTTATTAAAAATGCAATTAGTGTCCAGTTTCTTTTTATTTTCTTTATCAGTTATACCTATGTTTAAGATAATGGTGAGATAACAAACCTTGCTTCGTTACCAAGAGCAACAAGCAAAGATAACAACAAAGGACTAATTACAAGCATATTGTTTCAAATCACTTATGTAGATTGCCTTTAGAAACAGGTTACCCGTTACCCAGATTTGATGCGTACTGAAGCTATTATAGCGATACACAGGAAGGTAACGGTAGCGACTCGGTTAAGTCCGGTTACCGCAACCCCGCCACGAAACCTTTAATATAGTTGGCAACTAGGGAGACATTTAGTATGATTTTGATCCTTTACACATGTACATTTTGAAGGTGTGTTGCTGTAGATGAAATGAAAGTGACGGAGAAATAACGATACACTTTTTGTAGTTAATAGTTATTTATCTGAGAACCCGTACAGTCTTGGCTGAGGTCTTTAATACAAATATTAAGTATTTAATAGCGATCGAATCACACGATTTAAAAAAGAAATAAACATAATATTATAATGATTTTTTCGTAGTAAGAAGTTTAAAATTTTCTGAAACTGTTAATAATGGTACTATGACGGACTTTATAAACTCATGTTAGATAAATGATTACTGATGATGACTTACCACCCCTTACGCAAAAGTATGTCCGAATCAACGTTAAAAAAACATACATATATCCAGAGAACTCTTGTGTATTCAAAAACAGCTATAGCAGAATGTGTAGTGTGTAATAATTTTGTATTATGTACATATATTGAGGTTGAGCAAGTGTTTTTTTATTTATTGTAGTAGAATATAAGTTATGTTTTGTTTTAAATTGAGGATTTGAAGAACCTGTACCTATGTTTTTTTTATTTTTTTTATAATTCCCTTTGTCTTTTTTTTTTCATTTAGTGCGCGTCTAAATTTTATTTTGTAGATTTAATGGCAGGGACCAGCTGAAAATCAGTGCTGTGCCCTTAGCACAGCAAATACTGAGCTGGATCCCTTGCCACACATGTCATATTATGTACCTATACTATGTGTAATGTTATGTGTTTATTATGTGTGGCAAATTAAATGGTTTATATGGTTAAATGTTTAATGCATACTTGCGGTTAGTTTAGTTTTGTTATTGTGCTCATAAATCAAGGATAGATATTACAATTTAATTAATGTAAGCCATCAATAAAGTTCATCCGTTCCTGAAACAGAAGATTCAAGGTTAAAATCTTGACAGGGTCGCAGGGTTATGTTAGAAGATAAATAAATGCAATCAAATTTATCCGTACCTCTCAATCCTTGTAGGCGTGTGTAATCGTGCGAGATGAGCAACGCGGTTGTTCACCTGATGAAAAATGACGACGACTTATATCACTCGCATCCGCAGCGATGGCGCATTATGGAAACTCTTGTAACTTTAGCATAACAAGAAACCGTAGAGATACCTTGCAACATTAAAGTGTTGGCTTTGTTTGAGGGATCTACACTGAGTCTTACGAGCTCTAATAAGTGAAAGATAAATATTGAAAACTCGAAAGTCAACTTATATTAAGATTTAAGACAGTCTTCAAATGTACCACCCCTTACCATATGTGGGAATACAACATAACGATTCTGATGATTTAAGAATAAGCAATTTTAGAACCATTTTAACTATACTTACCTACCAAGGTATGTTATGGTATTTCGTAAAACACATCAATGTTTATCCTTACAATATTGTGTTCAAAAGTTGTTTAAGTAACCAGTTATCTTTATGAAACAACATGCTTACTCGTTTAACTTAATTTAAGGCCAAATTTCTTCGTTCCCTTGTATCGACATGGAACTTTGTTATCAATAGGTAGTTATAAAGTCACGTTTCCAAATACGATACCTACGATACGAAGTATACATGTAGGTAATAACTCGGTGTGTTCTCATTTGTGTAGGTAGGTAGATATTTTAGGTAACAACCCGTACAGCCGCAGTGAACAAACGTAACGAACTATTTATTTTTAAAATTTGTATGATGTTAAATTTAAAACTTGTACAATATCTAAATTTTCCTGGCGACTTCCCAATTTCGGTACCAAGTGAACCCCTTCTCAAGCTATTACAGCGAACGCAAAGCCTTGCAGTTATGTTGAGCCTTTTGTATGTGTAGGTACATTGTAACACTTTTAGTGCCTACTGCAGTGTTACAGAGGCATAAATCATAATTTGTTATAAAAATACATGCATAAAGTCACACCTGTTTCCCAGAAGGGTTGGTAAAGACCAGGGTTTTCGACTTGCTACGGTCTACCTTTTGCCTAATTCTCTCTCGTCACATTCTTTATACATGGTCTTTTTTAGAGTACCTACTTCTAACCTGATCTCTCTCCGGAAAGCTTCATATCTGGACAGAATACGAGTCAGCATTTTTTTTAATAAGCATGTTCCCCTAAAGCCTTAAATTGTGGTGATAGGTCATGATCACATATAATAAGGCCATCCATCTTCCCATACGAGTATTTATTAAAAAGAACGGTTTGTGATCGTGTTACTAAAGAGGAAAGTACAAAGCTTAAGAATGTCCCTGGCTAGGAATGATAGATGTATTAAGTCGTTATGCTCGCTCGGTATTTCTCGGCTCAATTCAGCTGTTAATAAAATGTGAATGAATGAAATGTGTTTTGTTCTGTTTTGGTATTTCTGTTACATGTACGGGGATTGCCAGAAATGTACCTATCATCAATGTATAAACCAACATTTACTGACCGCCTCTATAGGCGGTCGACGGTCCTATGACTGAAGACCTAGCATTTACTAAATTCTGGTTGAGAAAACTCCGGAAACTTTACGAGTAGAACGTAGTAGTTGAATTTTACAGTAACATAGGTACATATACAACCTACATATCTAAACTGCTCTTAATGAAATTTACTGTTTTTTCTGACTGTTAATTAAATTTCCTTTCTATGTAGATTTTGCATTTCATTATCTGATAGCCAAGTTAATCAACAATATGCATCCAGATATTAAAACATACACGTGTTTAATTATGAAAGTGATTACTGATTAAAACAAAAAACACTATATATTGTGTCAACATACCTAACTAATATAAACCTTTGACTATGTCCGCGGTGATTTGTAAACACAAGTGAAAAATGTATCTAATTTTTTTTGAGAGTAATATGCGGCGCCCATGAGTTTAGTTGATAAAGAAACTGAACTGAACTAAACTAAATAAAGATTAAACTCATTCTTTCAAATATTCATTATCCCGTAAACCGTGAATAAAGTTATGCAAAGCTTGACAAAACAAAGGCGCCATATCAATAGTTTCCGAAACTAAGGGGCAAATAGGTCGTAGGTTGTAATGGATAGTTTGTTGCCCTTTGTGTGGCTAAACAAATGCAAATTGTATGAGCTGAGATAGTAACGCGCTGGGCATAGTCACACGAACAATGTGACTGTCCAACCGTTTTCTTTTCGCCGACCCACCCGGCCCGAAACACCGAAACTCATGAATTTTAGCCAACCAAACTTGTTTAGGGAGAAATAACGCTCACCTCTATATTATATTCTGTTAATATAAAATGCTGGTAGTCTCACATACGACATGATTTTTCAGCGTGAAAGGTTGATACGGTTTGACGTTAGACAAAAAATTTGGAAAATTCTTACTAAGTCTCTACTAAGAATTTTCACATTTCCAAATTCTAGACCTCGAATTATAGTGTCTGGAATTTGGACATGTGTAAGTCTGTTTAGACACCAAAATAGTAGTAGCTCTCTTGGCTACACCTTCGTGGACAGCAGACGTGATAAATTAATGTGAAGTGACCAAAGATATTAATCTACACAGGGTAATATGGGTGATCCGATGCTTATGATGTAGCAATAAGTTACATAGCTTCAACTTATCCTAATAGGATTCGCATAAGTCTTTTTTTTGCTTCTGCTGATCACAAACATTTTTGTACCGTGTGGGAATCGGATCCGCAACCCTTAGCGCAGCAGTCCAAAGTCCAAACGCTTACCCACTACGCCAATCAGATCGTCAATCGAAATAACTAAAGGAATTTTGAACAATGAGAGTTCCTAAATAAAACTTCGTGCAGCATTTAAAAATATACTGTCTTAAATAGATTATCAACTTGAACAGTATCAGGAACCAACAGTTCCCCACATGTCGAATTAAACAATAAAAATTATTTCAACAATTAGTAGGTACAGTCTACTTCCTCCGAAGTTCAACAGAAGTGGCACTTAATACACGTTTCTACTCGAACTACAAATAGGCACTCGTTTCTGCCAAGACTCCCAAAGTTTCCAGTTCATGTTGGAAGATACTTAACGATTCGGACCCCACTTCAGGGAGCGAGAGGATTATAATTCCGACTGAAATGCCTTACCTACTGATCAGGAATTAAAACAGCTCTGGACCGGACTGACGCCCCGGGGCCGGGTACAGAAAATCTTTGAAATGCGTTATTGCAATCGAAGATATAAAAGAGACCCTTTGAAGCTTAATATTCAATTTAGGATGCTATAGTTAAATTTGTGTCTTGTACTTTTTGTGTAATCCGGTTCTTTTTGCTTTAATTTTGTTATGACCAGGTTACAGATTGGTATTGGGTAAACACAAAGGTGGTGGTAGAATAAGAAATGTATAGAGTCGTTCGTGATAAAGAAGATACATCTACTTACGGGGATAACAGGCGTAAATTAGTTATAATGTTAAATTGAATATTAATGCAGCATTTGGTTAAGATATTTATAAATAGAATCGGGAATTCAGGCAAAACCTGAATACAGAAGGCTTTTAGCAAGATTATAAAGTTTTAATACCTTTATGATAGCCTGTTGACGCTTATCATAATATTATTGCACGTTCTGTAGGTAATTACCACGCTTTGCGGTATTTATGAGAAACGTACTGTTTATATCTACGTCAGAACTCGTATTGTCTCTATTGGAAACCATTCTAAAACAAAACACGGCTACTAGGTATTGCGAATTGTCAGTGGAAATAGTGTACGGTGTCCCAAAAATGTGCCTGAATATTGGCATCACTTGTACAAACGAAATTGAGTGAAACTCGTCGAACTATATTCACTGTATGTGTACCTACATACGTCATACATGTAGTCGCTTCTCGTGTTCGGTAACAGGATTTAAAGATTCTGTTTCATTTCACAGTTTGTTGGTACAGTAAATCCTGAAAGCATATTGCTTGTAATTAAAGAATGTTCTAAATACTAGGTGCCTAATAGGCTTATTAATATGTTTGTCTGAAATGTAAAGTTTCAAGATTTATGGTTTGAGATAGGGTATGGTAGACACTAGAGTAGTAAACCAAATTTTAAAATATAGAGTAAATTTAATGGTACGCGGTACGATTAAAAAAAATGTGTAGGTAATTAAACTCGGGTTCCATAAAGCAGGCATACCGGATTACCCATCTGAAAAACCCAGCGCCTTGACATCTTGGAGTACTGCTTTATATGAGTGATTAATGACACAACTACTAAAACGCACATTTCTCATCGATATTGTGAACAGCGAAGGATATATAAGGAAAAGAAATTGTTGCTTCAAACTCGACCTTTTCTTTTTCAATGCTGCTTACAAACAAGAAATAACAAAACATAAAGTAACTTTTACCTAAACCACAGAAGAGATCTTCGTAAAGAGTAGTCGTTTATATATATTACTCAAACATTTACATGCATTAATTAATTATTGAAATTAATCATACAATAAGGCAAAATATTTTTTTTATAGCTAAGCCTATCTATGTCGCAGTTATGGTCTACGTCACATATGCGTAAAACATAGATAAGTAGATATTGTGTGCTAAATACATTTAGGAGATAAGAATGAAAATACAATATAGCAAGTAGCAGTTAGACCAAAATGGCAATTTGCGGCAGTAGCCGAAGTGGTGCGCCTTGAGTGTAAAAGATCGCAAAAGTGCATAGAAAGCGACACGTTGCTTTAGTGGTTACCTCAGGCGTTCTGTGAAACTTTGTTCAAAAGCAAAATCTTTCGGTTTAAAATTGACTACATATGTACATAAAGAAGAACCTCAATTTAACACAATACTTCTAATAACTGTTATTATTGTAGGTATTTCGTAACTTGTCTGTTAGTTTAGTAGGTATAACTTCTCAAAACGCAAAATAATATAAGTAAGGTACCTATAACATGAAAATGGGAAACATTTTTATCGATATTTAAGTATTTAAATAATCCTTTTAGCACTTAGCTTTTGTATATGATGATGCATATCGAAAGCTATTTTCCACGTTCGAAGGTAACTCCATCCAATGTACCAAGTTCACATACCGACTCGTTTTGTTTCATTTGTTGACGGGATATAAAAAAACATCTTTAAGGAGCTGTTGTTAAGAAATTGTCCTGTACTTTTATGGCAGATTGCCAGCTGGCCGTTTGTTATCGACTGTAACGAATAACTTGGCGTATTACCGTCTTGTACAATGGAACGATCTGAACAGTTGACTCTCTGCGATAAATACAGATTCGAACTTCACTCAAAATATTTTTTGAGTATTTTATCTCAGGATTTATGGAAAGTTCTCGATATAGATAGAATTCTTATGTCCACTTAACACTGATATACATTTTCTGAACTCCTGAACAGGCAATTTCTTCATAGCCAGTCGACAAAAGAACCCAGAGTGATGTAGAAGAAGGGTAGGATCAATTCACTAATTCTCACTATTTGTAAATTGTAATGTTGATGTCTACCACATAAAATAAGAGCTCTACTGTGTTCTTAAAGTTAAAACATCTTCCATTTAAGGAGTATCATTCAGTTTAAAGTTTTGAACCCAGTTCATGAAGCGAAGGTATCGTATATCGCACGAACAAAGGTCCTATAATTGGACAGACACTTGTCTTTTGTGTCCGATAGTGAACTAAATGCGAACGTTCTTTCAAATACCCTGGGCGGATTGAAAAGCGATTCGCTGAAATCCATTCGGAGAGAAATGAGCGCGAGTAAGTCGCTAGGATAGCTCAGCCTCTGTCGGCCGGATGTAGAGGGCGTACACTTCCGGAGACGAGCTTCCGGTGGCAAGCGCTTCCGGCGTCTAACAATATTTGCCACGTACCTATACGACTTCGGAATTTAAACTTAGCGACACTCCATCACTATTGATTCGGAATCATATTATTGACTCAACTAAGGACTAGTTCGTGATTAAAGGGACCTAGGTACTTTGGGGATACGAAAAACATTTAGAACTATTTTTATCTATTCGTATGGTTGATGAACAACCTGCTGTCAGAGTTTAAGTCGCCTGTAGGCCTCTGGCATGGCTTTACACACCGTCGAAAAATCTCTCAGGTGTGCCGGTTTCCTGACGATGTTTTCCATCACCGTTTTTAGCAACTGATAACTAATATATAATACGCACATGAATTCGAAAAGACATTGGTGCGTGCCGGGGTTTGAACTTGCGACCTTTGACTTGGCAGTCCTACATTCATACCACTCGGCTATCAGTGCTTTTTATCTATTATAATTGATAATAAATTAATTTAAAGGTTACTTTAGTAGATTTACATTGTAATATTAAAGTAAAAATAATGATGTCTCTGTCAATTGCGGCGAGCAAAATATCTACACTGGTATAGCATTAACTTTATTCGGGCATAACTAATGGAATTCTGAAAAACCAGCCAAACTGAAGGTCTCCGAACTATAATTATGTTTTCTTAATAAAATATACACATCAGCTAAAAAGCAGGTACCAATGTATATTTTATCAATTGAAAAGGAATATTTCTTAGAATTAAACGTAGGTATGCCAGTTTTAATTACAACACACACAGTGTAGATAATAATTAGTAAGTTCTTCGTAACTTTACCTACGTGTAATCGAAAGTACGCTAATGATGAAGTTTATCCTGGATCTATTAATAGGTACTTGAAGATAGAACTTATCGTTACCCGTAGGACTTGTACCCTTTTCTAGAAAACTTGCGCGCATGGAAGATTTTGAGGTTTGGCAAAGTTACAGTTTATGTGGAGAAAAAGTGAAAATGCTAAAATGTATTAAAAAATACCATCGAACCTTACCCTTTAAAAATGAACGTCCTGTTTAGCAAAAAATAATAAATTTAATATGGTATTAAAGGCTTCTAGCTTCTAATAAAATGTTCTTTAATAAATTTTACTAGCAGATATGGGATATAATTACAAATCTTTTTCTTATAGCCATAGCAGCAACTCGATAACGAAGTGTCAAATGGGGATTTGATATTTGAAAAAATCTAACGAGTTGGGAAATGTCAACGCGGTGGGATGGTCAAATTCCCATTGGTCCCGAAGGCTCGTTACCAGCGCTTGTATTTGTTCAGTGCATTGCATTCAGGGTGCACTAGCGAACTCAACGCGCTGCCACAACCCGTATTCATACGTTATACGCTGTTTTAGAAGCTGATTCAAATTGAGATTAATGTGCCGTACGAAGCTACATTTAATTTAATTATTAATTTGTTGATAGTGTTGATACACCTTACTGATGACGTCTAATTAATTTATTTTCTATTTGCCGCTTGGTAGCATGAACCTAAGATTAGTATCCTGTCCTGTAACTTAAAATTACACCTGTATTCTCTGAAGGAAGGCAGTAGTATAATCGTACGGGTCATCGCAACCACAGTTAAGTTACAGGACTGGTAACCTCAATGCAATAGGGAGCTAGCATATTACCATTCATCACGTTAAAAACTAGATTCGATCCTGGTGATTAACCTAATTGAAAAACCCAGTAATGTTCTTGATGGAATCGAATCTAGCTCATTCTCACAGTCGCAATTACGACCGGGCAGACAGTAACATTAAATTAGTTTTATTGTAAAGTTATTGACATACCAATTGTCGATAGGCACGTCGATACAATTTATTTGTGATAGAAATCTAATTGTTCCTTGAATAACTTTTTAAACGGGGATTCTCGGGGGAAATCGTGTTTCGTGACCCGTGAACTTTGCCCTTGAATGTCTTTTAACGCCGACACGGTACTGTTGGGGACATTGTTATATGAATTACTTATCGGAACTTAAAACGGCGGGCTTTAGATGTACTTTCAAAAATAATTTCACTTAGAATCTTATTGCCGAGGAATTATTAAGCAACCATTTTAGCGACAAAAGGTTGAGATTCTACTTTCGCTTGAGCTTCTATGTCGTTCTCGAAATGAAGTTAGGTATGTGATTTGCTAGATAAAACTAACATACACAAAAAAAAACCTACACCGCAATAATAATTAAAATAAAGAATGTTTCGAATCGAATATGTATTTCAAAGTTAGAATAGAGATCATTGTCGATAAGTGCTTGATTCTTACTTGTAGTAGAAGTGGCATAAAAACAGGCCGTGTTTGTGATTTTGCAATATGGTTTCGCCCCGGGCCGCTCTTGAAAAAATGTTTTTGATAACGTAAATGATCTAGCTTTACTTAAAGATTATTTACTTTAGTAATTTAATATGAATGTAGTAATGTCGTAAATAAATGGAATCTTCGATATCCCACGAATAGATAAGTCCCTCTCAAATAGGAAATATCAGAAGTTCCTTTTACCTAGTTAGTATAGAAACCATTGCGTAGCGGTGTACCATTGAAATTCAACAAGCACTTAAAACATGTCCATTCTGAATAAATCGCTTTGAATTTGAATTCGCAACTATGTATATTTTAACGATTATTATTTTATGGAGCGGTTTTAGAGTTGGAATGGAATACACCTTCCCGAGTAGGAGACTTAGTGGACAGCTATACTTAGTTAGAATTGATTTTTTTGGACAGGCACACACGCATAGACTCAAAATAAATATGCGAGGAAAACTATCTGCATTGCGAAGATGGAGGTTTACAAATTAATTTAAATAATTCATTTAGCGACGATCGTCGATTATTATTAAACAATTCTTAGAAGATTGTTTAGCAAATAACTACTGGTAAAGAAATCTAGGTTAGCTTAAACAGGAGAATGTACAAGTAATGAAATCAAGTAAATGGAATCGCTTTTAGTCCCGCCTAAGTCTCGTTTAAATTGCAAATTCCCATTGCCATTCATTCCAATCGCAATCATTTTATTTTCTTTACATTTAAATCTTAAATTCGAGGAACAGAATGAATTGAATCGATTCGGATTACAGTTGCGTTTAATATAAATGTGTTGTAACGAAGATAATGTGATAAAGTGGCTCTGTCTGTCTGTATCTATCAAGTCTTTTCCTTGTTTTAGTAGAATCCAGTGTGACTGTGTCCTAATATAAGCTATTTGTCATTATTTGAACAAGCAGTCGCCTGTGGTTTTTCTTGCTTCGTACAAAATTACGTACCTAATGAATCCTATCTGATAAAAACTTTCTGAGTACCTATTCAAATCACTATCATCCTGGGGGCGTTTTTTGGTTAACATGTTTATGGTTAAGTTAAAGCGATTACGTTTGTTATATTAGTAGAATTTATGAATTTTAAAATACTGTAACCTAAACCACCTATCGGAATAAAATAATTTATTTATTGTATTAATTTTTCAATAACAATTATCTTTGTTACTCTCAAGCTCATAAACCTCTGTATATCGAGCTAATAGGTATTGTTAACCTACTTTTATATCTAAAATAATATATTGTCTAATAAAAAAGATGGCAAAAAAACATACCTTTGCTCTCAAGCAATAACCAAAAATCATAATATAATTTTCCGAGTTCATAAAAATGTAGGTTCGCACATTACACTGTGTTGCAAGAGTCAATAGAGAAACATAGTAACCTAAAGAGTATCTAAAGCTTATCTCCCTAACCAGCATTATACATGCGAAAGAGACTTTGTACATCCCACTTTCACGGCTCGATTGCTCAACCGATCTCCGACAATTTTGCATATATATAGGCTGTGTCATGAAGATGACAATATAGGATGATTATGATCCCGGCGGATCAAGGGGTTCTAATGCAAATAATTCAGTAAAAAACTCTTATTTAATTTAAGCTTAAAATGACAAGAATAAAATTAGATATAAAAACTAAATGATAAATCATTAGTACCTACTTCAAGCTTGTTATATAAAAAGTGATGCCACTTAATCTGAGCTAGCCACTTTGAAATAGAAGAACTGCGTTTGATTTCGATCGGAGCTTTTTGTATTTCTGCTCGCGTGAAGATAAATCGAGTCCATAAAAACTTTTATTTTTTCCTGCCGACGGAGGTCGACGTAACAGCTTGCATTTATTTTGTGAGAGATTTAAGAGGATGTGGTGTACAGTAGCGCTAAATAATTATGTATTCTGCCAGTTTATACTTTCTTGCAAAAGTTTGATTTATCTACCTTTATAAAGTAAAATATGTGTTTTGTTTTTGGCAAATATAAGTTCATATAAACAATGTTTCGCAGATTTGATTTTGGACAGACTCCAAATTATATAGGTAAGTCTAGGTACTACGCAAAACGTTGATACACAGTTACTATCCTTTAACTTCATTGCAAGTATTTCACAAAACACTGCCTATTGTTCGAAATAATATCTATACCTTTTATTCCACCGTACGTGAGTAAATGTATCAGTGCGCTCACCTGGTTTTATCATGAAAGGGATATCCAAAAAATAAATCTGCTTACTCAGCAAAAAATAGTGAGGAGACATTTATTTTCTGACAATGCGGCATTGTTGTTCGTGCAACAGCTGAAAAAGTTCGTCCACAAATACTTACTTCTTTTTTGTGAATAATAACGGCGTAAATTGTCTTAAATGCGCACCTAGAAGCAGTCTCTGTAAAATCGTTTTACAAGAATATAACAGTAACAATGCTATGTATTTAGCCTATTTAAATCTAATTGCAATAGATCGCTTTTATATTCTACCAGCTTCGTAAATATAACCAAAAAATACGTTCAATTTGTTTTTATATAAATGCTCAATTAAAATACAAGTTACTAAATATTCATAATTTCAGTTTGTCAGGTATTTACTCATAAAAACCTTTAGAGTTACAAATTAATAACCTAGTCCATGTCCGAACGTAGGTATGTAGTACGTATGTAGCTACAAATGTAATGGGCACTTGGGCAGCCCTCTAAACTCAATTTAAAACTTTATTCAAACGATCCTATTATTTAGGTATTCAGCCCTCGATTTTGGGGCTTAACTGTAATTTAGTTCGTGTGGACATTTTAATTTGGATAACACTCTAATTGCGTTCAATCAGCGTCTATTGTTTATAAACGAGGCTGTTAACATATCAAATTGTTTATCCGCTGTGCTTCTGTTTAAATGTGAGGTAATTACAAACCACAACACGCATTAAAGCTTTGAACAAGCGTATCCCGGGTAATGGGATGGTCTCATAGAAACGAGTTACTCCTGCCATCCGTCAAGGGGATTAGCATGGCAGGGGTAGCCGCGTCGTCGCGCCATCCTTATGGGATTAAGAGACTGACTGCGACCTTTGCTGCGTTGCGTTCAATTATTCCGTTAAAACCGAGTGCTAGCGCGAATCTGCACGAAGAGTTATGAAATAAAAAAGTAGAGCTGTTTTGTTTATATGTACCTAGTAAAAATTAACAGTCTAGAACAAACAAAACGACGTATATTACGCTTTGTTTGAGTCTACGTAACATATTTAGTGTGTTAATTGGATTCATAGTATTTTGTTACATTTTCCCTGAAGCCATACATTGGTTAATTTTGTAGCACCCTACCTAAGTATTTGTGTGCAACTGAAATTTAATAAAATTGTAGCAGCTGTTGAAATGAGTTTATATTTGGTATTACACGTTTAATTGTTATTGTTGCTAATTTTGTTTTAGATTTTGTTTGCAACAGTGCTATGGAAAACTGTTTGGGCGGTGTGGCGCAGGGTCTGCTAATATTGTCGTACCCGAATTTAATTTGACACCTACCACTTACGTGACAGGAATAGGGAAGGATATTCTTAAGTTGACAATGAAACCCAGACTAGAAGTTCAATATGTATATTTTACACATAAATTCTTTGTCATTAAACACTTCCTCATAACGTTTTCACTAATTTGACATAGATTTTATTACACCAAAACATCCACTAATTAATTGAATTCCAATTTCGTACTTAACCAAATATTTGGTTGAATATTTGGTCAGAATTATATTGTCTCGGGTCAATACGTCCCACATAACACTAGTGTATAGTATTAAAAATGCAATTTTATAATGATCGCTTTCATGAACATTCAAACCTTAAACGTATCGGCTATATGTCAATCTAATATCTATTGTAGGTAATATTAAAACCTTACGCAGTACATATAGGAAGGTAATTATGATATCAGTTGAAGTAGCGTTTAGCTTTGGCTCAATATAGACATCACTTAAATATTTGCTTATAAAGTTTATAATGTAAATATAACTATAAAGCGACAGATAATGTATCTATTACACAGATTTCAACAGGATACTCGAGTATATTACTAAGTTAGAAGTGTCAGTAATATGCTGCATACAGCTGTAAATACTCCAAATATGTTCATGTATATTCAGTATAAAGTGGTAGTTTGTTAATCTAAGTACACACATTGCTATTTGTAAATGACCATTCATAGAAAACTTTAACATTAATAATCGTCAACGGGAAGGAAGCAGCATTTTAGGTGGTTTGCAGTTCACGCTTTTCAAAATTTCAATGGTTTCAATTGCATGACAACGTGATATAATTTCAGTCGTATTTAAGTAATAGCTACTAAATTATACAATAACTTTAATGAACTATCATAACTTATATAAATTATTTACATCTGCTAAGTAAACGTAAGAGAATCACAAATGCACCATCATAATTATAAGCCCATTCATTCCTATATACATTTATATAATATTGATCGCTCTCAATTAAGAATACTTCTAATAAATACTATACTTTCCATTGCTTATAATAATGATAGTAATACCAGCTTGGCTTCAACAGCAGCGTGCATGCTTAAGCGGCCATTTTTTAGTAGGTACACTTTAATTATATTCAAATAATCGTACATAATAGAAATTCAATGAACCTAAATAATAATTATATAAGAATAATAATTATTATGTTAGGCAGCAACTTGTTTTTGATACGCCTTTACAATTTGACACGAGTTAATAATTCTTATAATGCCAATAATTCATTTGCTTATGATTTAAACACTTTACAATATTATGCTTTCAGTCACAGTTATTTTAAACTGATTCCATTAAAGAGGATACAGAGGTAACATCTATATATAAATATTTGGACATTAATAGATCTTTAAGATACTTATAACATGGAATGTATAGGTAATGTTTTAAGGGTAACGTAAATATTATTTAATTTATATAAATAATAGTTTTGGATAGGTATATTTTCAATTAATTTTAGTACTTTGGTTTTAAAAAAGGCACAAGGGACTCAAAATTCAAAAGTGTTGTGTGAAATCCATTCATTCATTCTCATTATTCTAAAAAAACTTTAACAACGGTTATTGTAGAAATAAATACCTATACGACTATAATGCCTTACATAACATGTATTTATAACTTTATAAAATACTTTAGTAATAATTTCGAATAGTTACGTATCTACTAAAATTTTAATTAAAATTTATTAATAGATAAAACAACAGATTCGAAATTTAATGATCCAACAAATGGTTTAAGTCTACTCACTGAAAACGCCGTAATCATTATATTGTGATTCTTAATAGTATTAACGGGGGAATTAATTTTAAAATTTTACTTAAAATTGGTGGCAGTGTATATCTCGAGTCAGATCGCTAATATCTATAAACTGATCTACATTCCTCATTGAATCAGTATCCCTATCCCACATAATTTGCTGTTAAACTGGGGCCAAAAACACGGTAACGTTAAAAGGTATCCGAAAATAAATTATTGATACCCAAGGCATACATATATAAAGCTTCACTCAAAAGTCAAAATTAATCATTAGTTTGACAAAAAATATGATTGGAAATAATACTTATATTCTTTTTGGCTTGTAAATCGTACGAACGCATAATTGACTCAATACGAAAACGATGGACGTTTAATTCTCAAAAACTCTTACAAAACAGAAGGACATGAAAAGAATGAAGTACGTGTAGGCAACGCCCACTTTCTGAGCTCCACCGGTGGCACGGATGTCACTCTCCAACACAAAGGGCTCGTCGATGACGTGGATGATACCATTGGTGCACTCAACATCAGGTCTAAACACATGGATCCAGTGGCCATTCCATTCGACGTAGTAGTCTGTGGAACAAACAAATTATGTTAAACTCAAATCCGACATTTACAACCGAATTTTAAATTATCACGCTATAAACGAGAGCGATAATCATGTAAATGAACTGTTAAAAGCTTACTCTTATCTGATTCCTTGACACGCAGCCGGAGTGGATCGCGTGAAGTTGGCAGAACGAAGGGATGTGTTTCGTTTGCGAGAAGTTTTAAATCAGATACAGTATACGCGCGGCCGGCTCTGATAACATGTCGCTCTAGAATTTGTTTAGTCTGCAAAATGAATTAATTTTAAAATTAAGAGTAACCTAAATTTGCACATAATCCCAAACAGTTTATTTTTAAAGTGAGAATACTCACGAAATAGCCGAAGTCTTCCCTGAACAAAGACTTAAATGCAGAAGGATGCTTGATTTGGAATTTCAACCAAGCGTGATCGCGGGGTACGAAGTAGGTGTAACGATGCTCCATGTCATTAAGCTGCTGGTTAAACATCTGACGCTTGCCAAGGTTGTAGGTAATGCTAAAAGACAAAAGATGAATTACATAAAGTTCACTGTTTTAAAAACTGGCGCCATTATCTTAGATTTTGTGTTAATGATCATATAGTAGAACAAACGATCTAAAAAAAGTAATTGTATTCACGTTACAATAAATATCTAAAATAAGATACAATAGCGCTACAAAGTTTGCAAGCTTACTTCAGCATGGGATCAGTTTTCAATTTCTCGAAGACGGTGGTGTAGGGCACTCCAAGTACCCTGTCGATGATATGGACGAAGCCGTTAGTTGCTGCAATGTTGGGCAGTGTGACTGTTGCATTCACTCCGCCACCTTCCACTGTCAGGGTTTGGTTTTGACCGCGCGTCAGAACATTGAAATATAGGTACTTGCGAGGAAGGGCCGTTGGTGCTTGATAAATCTAAAATGATTTAAGTACCTATGTTAATATCAGATTTACTATAATTTAATAGTTGTATTTGACAACCATGCTAAAAATAACGACAATTTCTAAGGAACAGGTACACCAAAACACATTACACATTCCTGGTCATTCTATCGAAATATAGGTAACATTTTAAATCATAACAGAATTCATAAGAGTATATTTCACAGTAGGAAATTGTTTTACAATCATGCAATCACAGAGACGATTGAATGAAATAAATAGGTACATTAATAAAATATAACGTTTACAAATAACACAATGCTGGTACAATAGTAACATTGCAAAATAAATCGTATTTAAAAATGAATTAACATACAGTTCCGGGTAGCTGGTTCCAATAGCAGCGACCAAACCAAAGGATTAATACCAACATATCTACGGCATTAATTTTAATCGGAATTGAATTTTATGATTCGCGGTAATTACACATCTCCAGTGATAATGTTGTTTTCAGTAATAAATTAAACTTACAAATGAAAACACAGTAAAGTAAATTAACATTTTAATGTTTACCTGATTCATATTGTTGTGGATGATTGCGTCCAATGGAAGTCTCTCACGCACCAGGTGCAAGTTTAGAATTTCTCTTAGCTTTTGATGGTTCCTATAAAACATGACTATTGTTATTATCAGTTAACCTAGATATGTAATTTTACCCAGAAATTGACTTAATAAATTTCAACGTACCTACGTCACCCTCGCTAAGGTACGTACGTAAGGGCTAAAAACATTGTGGTAGCAATGACATTAACACAAAAAGCTCGCGAAAAATAAAGTGAAGTGAATAACCTAATTATATTCTGAACGCTGAAGTCGGCCCACGCTTCATTTGAAGGGGCGAACAGGGTGATGTCTTTCGCCAAAGTAAGTTCGTTGAAGAACTGGTTGTTTGCTCCCAAGTCCATGATTACTTCATAGAATTTGCAAAGAGGTCCATCTTCTTTTTCCTGTTTGAAGAATTCTTATTTTAATTTTAGCAAAAAATAATAGTAGGCCAAAACAATGTTGGTAATCTTTTGTCTGGATGAGGCCGTAAAGGCTGCCGAGATCCTTTTTAAAGCCATCGTTTATCAAGTGACCGTTGTAATTAATTTACGTACTGTTCTTTGTAATGAAATGCGTAATTAACTCCACTCTTTTAACTTGAATCTCGGATATTGTACCGTTTTAAAATATTTATGTCTACGTTTAAATACAAGTCGTACTTTACCTTTATAAACGGGTCATCTAAAGAGAATGTTTAAAGTCAGTAGTAAAAATATCTACAAATGTTAGTACAAAGAGAAATAAATATTAGAAAATATATTAAGTAGGTATAAAGAAGGTGTCAAAGTAAGGTTTGAAAGGGAGGTACGTCATGCGTATTAGGCGACAGTACTTACAATTCCCTAAAGTTGTCAAGATCATGCAGGAGCGGCAGAATCCAACGGAGCAGGGATGCACAAACAAAACAATGTAATAACAAATATTCAATGTATACCTACCTGCGCTATAGGGTTCTATCGGTATATGTTATAATAAATACATGTGTATAGTCTGCATCAACAATTAATACTTTTAAATCTAATTCTACAAACATTTTCAAAAGTAATTGTATGGTATACTTTACTAAATCTGCGATTTAAACTAGTGATTACCATAATTATAACTGTGTCTATAAACAAGATAATTTTAACCAACCAGGTTATTTAATGTTATGGAGACTACCAAATAATAATATATCAAACATCTATTGCATTTATAAAGCTTACCAGACTATCGGAGTACTTTAAAGTTACGCTTGACTGCACACACAATATTTTCAACAACGTGCTTAAATTAGTTATGCCGTAGATTCTAAAAAACTCAAATAAAACGAACGAAGTATTTAATGAAATAAGAAACACACAAAGATAATGAAATACGAAATAAATAAAACACTTCAGTTTACCTTCATAGCCTGGTTCCCATAAAAATGAGGCGGAAAGTCAATTATGTGTATGAAATTGTGTTTTTATAGCTTACAACACTAGTTACGATCAAGACAAGTATATTTAAATTTAAGTGTTATTTAAAATTAGTAACCGATAAGTGAAAAGTACAGGAGGTGTAAAGGTGAAGTATAATGTAGTGATGGTAGGGTTATTTTTAAAGCCGCTTACCCTGAGGAAGTCGATGACGGTAGTGTCGACGACCATGAGTGGTCTCTGGATGAGATGGACCACGCCGTTCTTGACCGGAATGTTCGCTCTGACGATATCGGCCAGCACGACCCCACGGGCATGCTTGGCATCTCCAGCCACGGTGTTAGATTTAACGTAAGCTAAGTAAATAGTAAGAAAATATACAAAAGTTAGTAATTAATTCAACGGAACTTTCAAATATTTTGGCGCGTAGCTGGATATTAGATAAGTTTTTTAACAACTAAACCGGTCTGATTTACACTGTTTGTTTACTCACCGAAAAACAATTCTTCAACCTAACGTCCTTCAGGCTAGATTTACTTAAAGTAGGTTGACGTATCTTTGGGGAACAGGGTAGGTAGATCTATCGTATTCCAAAAAGATACATCAAAGAAACTACTATTTCGACAGAAACTGGATATTTAATAATCACAGATCAAGCCAGAACGAGATCATGCCCTAAATTAAATAAAGGAATAGTACTATTTTAAGGCAATATCAAATCCTTCTCAAAGAACAACGTTGGTCTTAGCAACTTACAAATATTTATTTTGATGTGAGAGGTCGGGCCCCGCAACCCTAAGCATACACTTCGGAACGCCATTTATGTCACAATGTCAATTAACGTCTTACACAATAAGCTAGTTAGTTCCTCGACGGATTTACGTGTATTTCTTCAATGTTTCTTTAGGGCTAATACACAGCAAGCTAAACGCAGCTTTCTATTTCCTAAACCATCATCCTAACATGCAATGAAATAAAGTCGAAAACAAAACAACCTTAATGAAAATTATTGTAGACCGAAGTGAATAATAATAATATTAGATTTTTTGCTTTCGACTTTATTTCATTATACGTTAGGTTCATATTTGATTGGCAGTGATTTTACTCCGCGCTGCGCTTCGCCTGAAGTGTGCTGACCCTTATACTGTACAAGATATTACTGTCAGAGTTGGCAACTTAAATGATTCAACCATATTGCTCGCTTGTCAGAATGTAACTATGAAGATGGCTCAATAATCGCTGGCGGACTCACTTAACGTGACGGCGATGAAGTACAATTTCAAGTGAAATAAATTTAGAATTCATTGGATGGTTGTGCCATTCAATAATTTGAGGAATTTAAGTTCTCTATGACGGGAATTATTGAGAAGGGCAAATATAATATTCGTAGTCGTTATACGGTTTAACTGACTCAAATACTTTTGAAATGTCAGGCTTGTTTCGGATTCAATTCAAAGTTCTAGACAAAATGAGACGTAAGTTAAGGTTAAGTTTGTCTTTAAGAATAAAATTGACACAATATGAGTTTATAAACGCTATAAAAGCCTTTTAAATTCAAGTACTTCAACTCTTTAAGGTAATAAATTTACTAAATGCGTATTTCTTTAATTTACTTAGATTTGGTCTTAGAAGAATAGAATACTCGTAGTATGTAGATAGAGACGCCTTGTATCTTTTTGCGAAGTAAACAAAGACGTGTACTCCATCAAATGTTAGTTCCTGATATTGTAAACAATGCATGGGAATCTGAGCAAAGAGGATAAAAGTACTGACAGTTCATAGAAAGTGCTCCGCGTGAGTCTTGTTTAGTTTGTTTTCATACTGGTATTATAAGTGCCCGCGCCTCAAAGAAAAACCTTATTTTTATCCCTTTTCTAATATTTCTTATAAGTTACGTTTATAATTTCGTTCAGATTAAACCCCGGTTTAGTGCAATTCTCAAAACAAACCAATTCGTAATTTGAAAATATATAAACGAAAATAGCACTCATTACGTCAATCATGTGCAACCATACTCACTTATCTCATCTTTCCCGTTCATGACCGTGCTGAACGAGATGATGACCTTGACATTGTCGCCAAAGGCTAGCGTCTCAAACTCCTTGGTGTCAGGCGTGGCATGGGTGAACAGCACATGGTGCGGTATTACATGTCCGTCCACTACTTTCTCATCGATCAGGTCGGATCTAGTTGTCGGCTAAAATAAAGAATAACACTTCAGTGCCGTCCCACAAGTATATCCAATGTATTTTTAGAGTAAGCAAGAGATTACCTTAAATCCTTCATCGACAGGGATAAAGAAGGTGTGCCTGCCGTCAGCATCAAACACTTTGCTCTTTTTAAGCTGGTTCACTTTTTGTCGAAAAGATCTGTTGGAAAATGAAACATATTTTAGAACACTAACATGGTAGTTAACATAGATTGTGGTTCTATTCCTATTTAAAATAAATCCTTGTCTCGTTAGAAACTATTCCAACTCCGAATTGAACATTGTATTCCGTATTTCAATTTCAATTCATTGCGTGTACTAAAAGGGTAGTGATAGAACTAGGATAGTAAAAGTTGCAGTAATTGTGTTGTTTGTTCGTAAACTCAACGGCCAAAAGTTCAATTCAACGATAATTTGGTTCGCCGCGTTTGGTGCAATTAAAACACGGTGCATTGCAATTAATTTTCAAAGTTGTTTCATAATGAAGGCTTATTTTTCCGGCTTTTTTAACGTGAGCTGAACATTCAAACGACAATTATTATACAACGACACGAGTTTTATTATGGAAATGTGATAGAAGTAATTAAAAATTTCACAATAACGGTTAATAAATAAATTATAGCTTATATTGAATAATCTTTTAACACATACTATTTTTAATGGAAATAAAAGCTATTGTTCAAAATATAATAACACTCGTAGCTCCAAACGTTTTACTGCAGCAATGAAAAAGACATTGATTTCATAGCGATTAAATACCTCAGTCTATGTTGGCCGATGTTGAAGAGGTCGGAATGTTCCAAGAAGTGGTAGGCATCTGGGTTGTAAACAGGGGAGCTGATCGAACTGGGTCCATGAGGCTGTAACGGCAGGAGAACTTGGTCTATCACGTGCAGTACCTAAAACAACGATAGTATAGTAGCAAACTTGGTATTTAAAATCTATGGTATCAAATACCAGTGACAATAGGTACTGTACAATTTTAGTTGTATGTTTCCCTACCGTATCTGTTATTAGAGTATAAAGCCCATAAACGTAAAGACCGTCAACGAGCGACAAATAACAAAGGGTATATTTAGCGATGGATGTATGACAATAATCTTTTTTATAGATATTATTTACTGTTCAACTTAATATGTCTTCTAGGAAACTTACTTAAATAAAATATGTGTAGGTGTATCAATCATGGTGCTATGGCAAGTAATCGCAATAATCTGCGTCCCACGCGAGGTTTAAAAGTAGCAATTTAATATCAATCATCTTGAGATCTCCAAAATACTGTATCAGAATCCGAATGAAACACAAACAAATGATTTTCGCGTTATTGTCAAAAGGAATCAAAGAGAATAAACACTGGAATAAATTTACACAATATCCTCCTTTGTGTCGTTAGTAACAATATAAATTAAAAGCTTTTTTGTTCAGTCAAGTCATTTCAAGGAAATCAAATCTTAGTGGATTACGTTTCAACTATTGTGCCTACAGCTTTCAGCCTTAACAAATAGAGTGGCCCCATCGATATCGTGTCGTCTCTTGACTTTTCCTGACCTTTGGCCCTGATTGTAGTTTCTTCGTCAATATCCCGCCTCTAATTAGTTGTCGGACAAGAATTTGGGTTAGGTCCTTGATAGTTGTCGCTTAGACAGTTTTCTTTATTTATAGCTTTAGGCCCAGCATTGTTTAGATCTCAATGATACTGTGTAAATGTATAGGTAAGGAAACATTAATTTGATAGTTGAGGCAATAAAATGACTTCATTGAAATAATTAGTACATAATTTGGAATGTGGTCTTTATATAGATATTACGGCATCATAACTGACATGTATATCTGTCGATATTTTATCTGTAGGTATGTATATGTAGTAGCTTTTAGAATTATAGAATATGACAGGCATCACGATAATAAATCCAATACATGTCGAAAAAGGCTTTAATGGCAGCTACAGCCTTTCATCTTGAATTTTATTTCCAGTAACACTGTTTCTACATGTCAGAATTGTGGCAATAATTCCCTGACACCTTTTAAAAACCTTCCCAACCAGTGTGCAAATACAGGCTGATAAAATAAACACGTTTATAATGTATTTCGGGAGCCGCTCGTTATGAAGGTCATGTATCTATTTCCCTGTTTTGTATTCATATTCTTTTGTATCGACGTGTACTAAATATTTAACAAAACGTTTGATATTTTGGGTACAGACTCGTACAAGTAATCACCTCGTTTAACGGTCCCTGGGTACAATACACACTGTATATAATCATTGGAATAAGAAACGTGCCAAAAACCCGCGTTAATATTGATCGTTGCGGACTTTTGGCACAATACATTTATGGGAATAAACAAAAATCCAGCTAGATTAGGTATTTCGCGAATAGCCTGATTTATTGACTCTTATTATACATTGATTTAACACAATGTCCTCTTTCGTGACTTTAATAACAAAAGAAATTAATACCTTTTTGTTCAATTACCTTTAATAACAAAAGAAATTAATACCTTTTTGTTCAGTTACCTTTAGTATTACAAGGAAAACAAATCTTACAGTACCTACCTTGGTCAAACTTACCGCTTAATTTGTTGCTATAAATATGATGTTGAGTACATAAGTACGAACATTAATAAGTGGTACGAACAACACAAATTTTACAATTATTGGGTAGGTAATTGTTTTATTAGGTTCATCATCATCATCATCATCAGCCAAAGACGTCCACTGTTGAACATAGGCCTCCCCGTTTAAGCGGGGGTGTTTGCCATAATCCCCACGCTTGGCAAGCGGCTTGGGGATCGCAGTATCGGTGGTAGAGTTACAGAAGACGCTGCTGCCCATCTTCTGAATTTTCCCTTAGTCGCCTTTTACAACACCCACGGGAGGAAAGGGGGTGGTCAATTCTAGGCCGGATACCACACGGCTGGCTTAATTAGGTTAGGTAACATAATTTAAATGATAATTTATATACCTAATAAATTTTCTCTAACATATATTATAATTGTGTATAATTAAGTCAATTTCCAGTTAGATTAAATTTGCTCCAAATTAACCCTAATCTATTCCGCCCGACATTGGCTCGGTACCTTTATTAGGTTAGCCACAGGGTTAATCGACTTATTCAAGTATCTCTTTGAAATAATGGCGTTATGTTTTACCTACAAACACCTTATGACAACCATGGATCCTTGGGGACAACCAGTGAGTACATGGTGAAGCTAAATCCTGGCATAGTTCGTGAAAGTATTTAAAATTATTCTTATCGGAATCTCTTTATTTAAATGATGAAACATCGTAATACTTATTAAAGGGCCTTTTGATACGAGATGTTTCTGCTGATGTGACTATTCCATGCCACAGAGATAAAAGGTAAATTATTAAGCGATTCGTTTTCCTGCTCTGAAAATATATCCAATAAAGCTTTGTGTTAATGTCGACCTAATTTTATTATTATTATATTAAACTTTCTTTTACGATCGTATACCTACTTGTTCTGGTAGAATAGTTGGCAACGCGACTCAATTGCCACAAGAAATAAAAAAGATTCTTACTTGTAGCTTGTTGTTCCTATTGACGGCCTGGTAGGACCTGGAGACGTAGACTTTGGCGTTGTTGACGTAGATGTCGTCATGCATGGCTCCGCGTCGCGTCGTCACCCACAGCGGCGGGTTGCCGTCCAAGTCTGTCGAGATCGCGTAGTCCATGTTCGAGAGTGTCGTCGCCAGATTTGCTGCAAGAAATAGCTTTTTTTACTTAACTCTTAATAACGAAATAGGCAAATTACTTGGGTTACCCTGAAGGTAGGAAGGAAGCTCTATAATAATTGTATCAGATTATTAGAGTAGTACCATTCGTCATTACAATAATTAGAATGTACCCCGTATAATAGCAGTGCAAAATAGCAGTGGCCAATTATATCCTTCTTCACGGATGTTATATATTCATACTCAACTAAAACTTTCTTACCCTAGCAATCGATCTAGAAGCTCTCACTTTGGTAGTTACTTAAAAGTTAAAACTATTGAAAATGCTTATATACTATATAAATCATGATAAAATTACATTATTTCCTTCAGATACATATGTATTATTTTATATAGTAAAAACATTGTTTACTTCTCGTGAAAATGTAATTGAAACAAAATATCTATTAATAATATTCACTTCGAATGATAAGCAAGCGCAACCGGGTTGAACAAACAGTTAGCTCGTTCCATAACTATTATAATAGGATTACGTCAGCCAATATTGAATTAGAGACGCCCTTCGGACCCATCGAAGGGATTGACATTGGATTAGCTGAAATTTTGTATTTAAATTCTGGCGTTCATCCGTATTATTATATTACATTTTATTTGACATGACAGACAGATCTACTTAACATACAAGCAGGAACTGTATTTATTCTTTGCAGCAATGTTTCACATATTTGTTTGTATTAAATTTACTTGTCTTAATTAAAAGTAAGGTGTAACCAGTGATGTGTAAGCACATCACTGGGTGTAACTGTAGAACCAACAGATTGTCAATAGCGGTATGAATATGTCATTAATCCGTATTCCGCAAAATTTATTTCCCCCGTCGTTATATGCTGGGACCTGCGATAACACCTTTTATATGTTCTGTTTTAATTTAACATTAAATTTAATTACTGTCGCACTTCTATAACATTACAACGACCCTGTACTTGACATAAAGTGAAAGTTATTATTCCAACAATAAGCAAAGGGACGGGTAGCGAGACACGTGGAATTAAAATTAATGAAGTCTTAGTTTCATCTCGTAAGCCACACAGGTGAAAATCAAGTAGAATAGCTTTAATTTGGAAGTTGTGAGTATACCTGAACTAAAACTAGCTCCAGACTAGCTAAACTAGATGGAGGGTTGACTAATAGGGTAAGTTCCACAAGTTTAGTCTTTGAGCTCGAAAATCTACACAAACACGTGACTTTGATGTATGTCCCTGGTACGACGATACCATCATAATATATTATATATGTACCTATATATTGTATAGTCTGAGTACCTACTGTCCTTATGTAGTTAAGCTTGAGAGCCTAATTGTAGCTAAAAGTTGAGTCCAACTAGACGTACAGGTTAAGACACGCTCACAGAATGATTTTGATGCAGCAAGGTTATGTTGCAGCGTGGTCCACACAAGCTGATGACCGCCAATAGACAAAATCATCATCTTTGAGACGTATTTGCTCAAATATGCAAGAAAAACTAATCCAATAAAATTCAGATGATTTTATCCCCTTTTATGCATTTTAAGAACAACTTCGGCGCTTATTAGAACAACATACTAACAAATCACCATAAGTTTAACAGTAACTACTAAAGTAACGTTTAGCATACCGATATGGTAGAGAACGAGCGAGTCGTCTAGCTCTACGTTGAACCGCTGGAAGGCCTCGTTGGTCGGCGCGAACAGAGTCATCTGTCTGTAGTGGAGCGTCATGTTGGCCACCACGTTCTTCTCCAACAGCGACAAGAACTGAGAACAAAAGAAGTTACATTGTAGTATAATATAAATCAGCAAATTAGTAGGACATACGCAATACATACACAAGTGTATGTAATCAGAAGGTGCACTTCCTATTACGTCACAATCAAAGTCCAATAGGACGGTAAACCGACACAATCGGAGGGGATCAGGCACAGGACCAATGGATTTACGTATTTTTCGAGACACGAAGAGGTATCGATGAGTGCAGAAAAGATACCCGTCTAAGAACTGACAGCAGAAAGCGGTACTTGAAGATCGACTAATTTAGTAGAAATCGATAAAAAAGCATAAATAGGAACCAATAAACTAAATATGAATAATAAATACAAATCCCAATGTATCTGTCGCCCTTATCAAATAAGAATCCAACTCAGCATAATAAATAAAAATTGTTATTCATGAAGTGAATGCAAGAAAGCGCTAAGACAACTGCTGAACACCGATGACTCTAAGGATGTTGTTTTGCTTTGTTTTCATTTGAGTATTGAGACAAAAGGACTTACAAACAATAAAATAATTAGTGATTGCCGAGGAATTGAACCCAAATTAGTTAAGTACCTTTTTTGTTAGGTTAGCTAAGTGTCCTAATGCTGGACAAAGCCCTCCTTTGTGTTTTCAAATCTTTCTATCAGAGGCTGGCTTTGCCCAATTGTTTTGAAGGGCGTTTCAGTCGTCAAGCCACGTCCTTCTAGTTTTAACGTACCTAATTCTATTTACATTTAGGCTTAGCAATAATGAATGCATCGCGTCCTATTTGATGGCTTTAGTCTCGCAATGCTAAACGCAAACAAGGTATGTGGTGCGACGAAATAGAAGTGTTAATGGCATAGTATGTAATTCTCAGAAGTGATCTGGAAATCGAATATGAGTTTGATAAATGACTAAGCTTTCCTGTTATGAAGTAATACTAAACGATTTCGGCTGATTTCAAATTCTTTATTCCAGATAAATAATCTTATAACCTAAGTAACTTTTTCTGACTATGGGCGGCGCACCCAAAAACCCCAGACACTCTTTGACAGTAGTTGGCCTATGTATATTTTATCACAGCCTAAGCATATTTATTTAGCCTAGTTAACTTTCATTCATTAAGTCTAATAAGAATAAATGAAGAAAGCACAATAGAGCGAAAATCTATTATTTAGAAGATGTTTCCAAAAATGATTGCCGATTATGAATTCATTTTAATTCGCATGACAGCTATGCTTGAGTAAGTTTCAATTGTGTTGTAGTAAAACTTTGGCTCGCTCACAACAACGTTTAGTGATTGCACGATAAAATTACAGCAGTGCACAGGTGAGAATGGCCGCCCTTTGTCTTGGGCTGCACAATAAACAGTTTGCTACAGTTAGCTCTTGCGTTGTAGGAAAATGCTCGTACCGATGTTTATTAAATGTTCTCGCTTTTAATACAATGTTTTCACTTACCTATAGTTAGATTCATCGCTTTCAAACTCAAATAATTTTATTGTAAATAGTTGGGCCCAATTTAATGATTTGGTGGACCGACGATATGGTCAGAGTTTCTGGCAACCGGTGGATGCAAATGGCAAGATGTCGTTCATAGTGGCGTTCTAAGGGCCTTTGTTGAACAATGGACGCTTTCCAGCTGATGATGATGATGATAATGTTACAGGCGCTTATGAAAGCTTACTTTATTATGTTTATATTTTCATTTTAAAAGAGAAGAACCGCAAGAAACTTTGAAGGTTACTCTTTTAAATAAAAATTCTATTTTATATAATTTATATTATATTCGCTATTATTACAAGTTAAGATATCTACGAAATTAAATCTATCTTGTTAGATTGTAATATTAATGTCAGCCCGTTAGGACTCTCCTGGTGAACTTGCGTCTTCGCATAGCCCGATAAGCAAAATGGTCTTTAGCGATATTGCCATAATGACCGGACTAGGAAATTGAATTGGCAGATTAGCGGAGATAAAAAATAAACATTAAATTTTCCATATTTTCATAACAATAAACCCTGAAGTCGCGATTCAATCACATTTATCGTAACCTACATATAAGATCTAATGCCAGATATATTATCTTACTCCAGAAGCTTATCAAGGTTTAACTGATTTACCTAAAGGTAACAAATACTTAGCAAATGAATGTCTGAAGCTAACAAGTTGCCTAGCTATTTCCTTTTCTGCTCATTTAAAAATAAATTGAAATATTATGGCGTTGCTTTCATGTCTTTTTAATATTTGCCGGCGACACGACAAAGAAATTGGTTGCTGAGATACGCTTTTATAATAAAACACGCTATTTTTATAAACTTGTTGTAATTTTCTCAACAAGTTTCGTCATCACACATCAATATCCTGACTGATAGATAGTAAACTTACATCTACTTCGCTTTATGCTTAAATAATAATATCATGGAAAACGTTGATAATTAAACTAATCATACTTTACTATGCAAGTGGGCTATCTCTAAAGATTACACTATTATAAATAGAGGGTAATCTTATTAGGCTTCTTTAGTACCTACTACTATTGAAGAGAGAAACTGAAAGTACAGCACGTACGTTCATTTCAATTTCCTATAGGAAAATACATAAGACCTTGTAGCAAATAACAACACTGGTATAACAAATAAATACTATGTTACGCAACCGGATCACGCGTATACAGACGAAAGTGAACCACTTCAAACAATATAATTCATACAAAGAAAACTCGGAAACGTTAATAGAAATCACGTCGTATGTGTAGTGCTGACACAACAATGGCTCCCTCGAGAGCCCACTGTTTGCCGCGTGTATGTACCGGCCTTTATATCAAGGCTTGAAGGTGAAACTAAGGAAGCCATTGTTTTTACACCTAATACGAATATAAACCGAATAAGCGGATCAGAATTTATCGACGGGGATTATCTGTATTTGACCGTCGAATGTACTCGTAAAAAGGTTCGAAGCATTAAATATATTTACGAGCAAAAAAGGGAATCAATGGATCCTTATAGCCAATTTTTTATGGCACGTAACTGTAATCCACTTCAATTGTAAAACACAGCTCTCAAAGGATTTCAAATGTTATTTTCTAACTAAATTGATAAAGGAAATTTGAAAAATGATGGACACGAGTGGGTTTAGAACCCGCGACCTTCGCCGATCCGTAGCGCTGCTCTAACCAACTGAGCTCAGTTGGTTAGAGCAGCGCTACGGAAATTTCCTTTATCAATTTAGATTCAAGCTTAGCATGGGCAACATGCTAAAATGGCACTAAAAGTCATGTTATTTTCTAATTCAAAATAAGCACCTAAATCCGCCGCCTGATTGTTGTAACGTATGATATAATAATAACTTTTTATTATAACGGTACTCAGCAAAGTGCACTCGCCTGATATCTGGCACGAGTGTGCATTTTAATAACATGTTTTATAGGTAGGTACCCAAGTTAGGTGAGCTACGAAATAAAGGGCAAAATACACGATTTTATACTCCAAAAATAAGTGTTTAGTAGTTTGAACCTTCGGCGTCGCAATACTTACAGTATTTGTAGTGTAATAAATATTTATTTGCAGCCAACAGCTCGTAGGCAAGGCTTACGACCTATCATTACGAATTCAGAATTGCGATCTTTAAACCAATCAATTTTTGCTCTTCGGGCTTAAATGTTACCAAAACACAATATTGGATTGTACATTTTAAATATTTTTCTATAAATTGGTGTTGTGTACGAAGGGGTCCATTTCGTGAAATATATTGATACTTATTTTCAGTTTATGATACTTGAAACCTTTTAAAGCAAATCTAGCTAGTCTCTACAGACAAATTCACTGGCAAACGCAAATATTTTTCTAAAAATATAAATGTAGTTGCATTTTAAGTAAATAATTAGACATAAATAACTGTATAAAACTAAAACAATGTATTTTTGTACCTCAGTTCTAAGTTAGAAATTAATTTATTCCATTAATGCTACCACCGCAGTACATAAAACTGTAAATAATAATCATCTAGAGTAAATGCGTCGGGGTTTCATCGGTTTGGCTCTAAAACCATTTTAACATGTTTATATAGTAATAAACATAATGGTTCAAGTATAGTAATATCCTGTTGGGAATATCTCTGAACACACAACGTTATTATATAATGAGAATAAAGAGCGTAATATCTACATCGCCTACTTAAAATGTAGTCTATTTTGTCTTAAGTGGGACGTCTGTCGCAATATAAGCTGCTCTAAATTGTTCGTCTGTTGAGCATTGACAAAAATCGTTTGAGAGACCGTTAACCGTAACATTTACTTTAATTTTCTTTACGGTATTAACATTATACTTGTCTTTTTGCAATCAATCGACAATCAGAATTAATTCGAAAAACGGTAACGAATTATCGATACGTTCTTTTTTTTATACGACTGTAACATTTTAGGTGCTACGCTTAGATGCGAACTGGCTCGGATACGTTTACATGTGTGACCGTTAACAAAAACGGTCACCCAAAATGAAGCTAGAATGCCACCTACTTTGAAGAAGAGGATGGTGTCCCTTTATTAGAGATTAGTTTTATATTGCAATCGATAGGCTGAAAAGGAGTGGAGGTTGACTTCAAATAACATCCATAAAAACTAAGGAGCCTTCTGTTATTGTTTATTTTTTCCTCAGAGGTCCTTTTTCTCTGATTAAAATAAATATAAGCTTCAAGACTCACCTAAATCTTTACCAGCGATTGTACCTTTTAGTTGAAAGAAACCATCGGAATAGCATACCTATGTCAACACAATACTTAAGTAATGAAAAATTGACTGTTATCGCAACAAACAAGGGATGACAGAGACAAAGGCGGCCGTCTAACATGGATGTCCTTTAGCACTTGGACTTTCGTATAAGTTAGAGAATCTCGTTAAAACTTTTTGCCTTTTTATTTCAGCTACCAAGTTTATATTGAACATACAATAGACTGTATAAGGTGCTGTCTGTAGGTACCGTATGGGTATATCGACTGGTAGGTATTCCATAAACCTTTCACTCCACTTCATAGTCGTACCTATAAACCCGTCTTTTGTTACCGATCTTGCATTTACTATAAACGCTAAACAGAAAGTATTCTGCGTATTTTGTAACGTAACAAAACTTTTATTGGGAATCAAATAGTAGCTAAAATTCAATGTTATATATTTTAAGTAGCAACAGTTGGTTTGGATAAAATATTATTGAAATAGTAGCTAGTGACTTTAGCAATAATGTTAGAAAAAGGATTGGAACTGTTAGTTTATTAGCTTATTACTAGCTACTTTATAAAGATACGTTATTTGACATAACTTTATCCCGGAAGATGGTGGCATGAATGGTACTCCTGTAAAACACAGGATGCAATCTACGGAAAATGATAGATATTTCCAATAAATACAAATTATTTGAGCAATTCCGCCCTCCTCAATAAGTGCTTGTCATACAAATGTCACACAAGTAAAACCTACATATAAAAAGCTTACTAAATTGAGCGTTAATCTCATACCTAAGTTGTGGGCCAAATAAAACGCTTGTGTGCAAGGGTTGACGTGTATATCGCAGTAATGTCCGCTCAGCCGGCCTGGTAATAGCCAGACCCATACACAATATACTGACACTTAAGCCACCAGGAAATAACCATCATTTTACCGAGCCGCACAAAACGCTACATTTCTTTATTTCACTATTTTATTCAGTAACATGTCACGATAATTTTTTTTTTTTTTTAAAAAAAAACGTCGCCCCACACTAGGAATTTCTCCTGTGTTGTGGGTGCGTTTCACAAACATGAAATATCACATACACAAACACCCAGACTCGGGACAACCAAATGTGGATCGCACAAATTTTTGCCCCGTGCGGGAATCGAACCCGCAACCCTTAGCGCAGCAGTCTAATCGCTTAGCCACTACGCCAATCAGGTCGTCATAATATTGTCGTCAAAATATGCTAATATTTTCAGCTTAAACTAAATTACATGGCTGTCAATGTTTACTGATGCGTTGTAAGGTTTATATAACGTTGTTACGTAATTCTTATTTATTTATTTTCCTTATTTATACTGTATAAAATATGCATACTGAAAATAGGGTTTATTATTGCCAGTCAATTCAAGAGGTTGTTACAAATTGCTTTTTCGATTTGCAATGCGAAGTTTCAACGGAAGATGTTTAGATTCAAAGCAAAAGAACTATATGTACAGGTATTTTTTAAACGAACAGGTTTGTAAAACATTAACTAAAAAAAACTATTGTTAGAAAAGGTAAAATTACATTAAGATGCCCTGTCTAAGAGAGCTTTTAACTAGCCAAGCAGATTAACGTGTATTAGGCTTACTTATACCCTCTAGTTACACTAAGATCTTAGACAGCATTAGTAAATATTATAGTTAAGTAGAACATCAAAAGCCTGCGTACCTCCAAAATCTTATAATAACACCCTGTCTAGCAAATATAGGCGTGAAGAAAAAATCCTTTAAAAATGTAGTAGGGTACTGCTCCTTTCACACTTTCTCTTTGTACCAACTAAATCTTTTAATTAACTCAAAAATACACAACACGCTAGCACTCGACTGTAACTGAATAAACATTCCGTAAAATCAACAACGAAAGTGTACGTACGATCAACAACGATGTACGAAAGACAACAAACAGTTTTATTCCGCCATAATTGGCTCCATTGGCAGTCAAATAAGTCTATGAATAGTAACGATTTTGGAGTCCATCCATTTGTTAAACAATGCAGAACAAACTAACGCACAGGTGTTCTCGTGTACGCAGAATGCATTACCACCGTCCAGCCTCTAACCCGTAAACCCCACGAGACTATAATTTAAAATTCATTCGACTCCATTCCATAGTGAACCAATTAAAACTCTCATTAATAATGATCAGGATTAGCTGTTCCGCGTTGTAGTCATGATTGCATTCACAAATGAACGCAGCTGGATTTATTTCGTCCGCATCGTACGGAAAATAAGCGTTGAGAAATGAGAAACAATCTTTTGTGATACCATAAGATTTTTCACCCGTTATTTTTTCACTGGTCGCACTTTTTCTCTTGTAGTAACTGGCGGAGCAATGCGAGAACAAAAGACGACCGTGTCAATTGGCAATTTCTCTCAAAGTTCCAACTGTCGGTCGCTTAGCGCAGTCTGTAGTTTTTAAGCGTCGCAAGATTAAAAGTTAAGTCAAGGTGTTCTAGCTGCTTCTGGATAAAAAAAAGGTGCATTGATTTAAAATATTTTGTTACTTTTGAGAAAAGGCTGATAAACATGGTGTACATACTGTAAACCAGCATCAAATTAGATATTGAAATTAGATTTTTGATAAAATACAACACTGCATTTCAGACAATTTAGACTTTGCTTTCTTTTTTGTAATAGCAATGATAGATTTTAATAATAACGTATGTTTTGTTGTAGGTATTTAGAACGCAATTGTGGTACATAATTAAACAACAGTAACAAATAGGACAGCAGTTAGCGTTTAGCGGACTATATAGGCTTGGATCAGTGCCGGGAAATTATAAAAGGTGAGGTTTTACGAAGGATGACAGGGGTGGCGCTGGCTAGGCTCTTATTGTCTCTTACGTTAAGAGACATACTTTATGTCAATAAAAAAGCCGGCGACCAAGTATTGTTCCATGTTATGAGCTAAATGGTGGAGAGGACAAATATTTTTTTTTGTTCAGCCGTCTAACTAGAAATTCGCGACCATAAAAGGATCACTTGCCAAAAACTAGATATAAAAAAGATGAAGCAGCACCTGTGTTTTGAGTAAACGGTGTGACGTCAAAGTGGATGCTCACACAGTTTTAACTGCAGTATCCGTATCCAATCACTGAGTGAATATATTCGCCCGTTTGAGTACCTCCATACGTTTCTGTCATGTTTGGAGGAATTGTTAGGTGTACGCCATCGAATTCGTTAATTTTTCAGCCGTATCGGCACGGTTATGGCTGGTGGCTTCTGATACAAATTGGTGCGTTGAGTTCGCTAAACAAACACATTTATCTTCTCCGTTTGTAAACAATAAGCATTACCTATGTTTAAGCTGGTATATAGTTATTTTAATAAGACACTTAATATGAATCCTATTGCGTTATTTCTGTTTTATGTTTAATTAAATCGTAATAATGGACTTGAATCCTAAAAATATTATTATATATTTTTTATTTTAGCAGTTTTTTGGATTAGATAAGGCGGAAATAATTCTTCTAAGTAATCAATAGAAAGAGGCTTAAATTATATTTTGAATAATTTAGTTTAGTTTAGTTAAGTGTGTATTTCACATTAAACAAATTACGAATATCTACCTACCACTCTCCCAATCTACTTATTGACAGACTAGAAACGAACATAGTTGTTTTCGCGTGACATGGCTTCTGAAGTTTCTCCCTCGATATCAAACTTTGGATCTATTTTGATGTAAGTATCATTAAGTTTGTCTAGTCTAGACAATAGTAGGATAGACGTCACGGAATAACCCTCAAACGCCACAGATTCTTAAACGCTTTTAGTTCTAGAAATTACAATTCATGTTTTAAAGAAATAAGAAACTAAATTCTTGTGAAAATGATATGTTTTAATTTACTAAAATGATAATTATGTTGTTTGCAGAAAATTCTTAGTAGATAACAAAACGAGGTTTAAAACAATATCTCATCGCTATCTTCCCTGTACGGATTCAGGCGTGATGATTAATCGCAAATTGCAAAGAGTAATGTATGGATTGTCAATGCTGGTACATGTCTATACGATGTCTTTAGGCACATCATAGCTACAAGGAATCCATAAAAACTACGTCATTGAGGATCAAAGTATTCATCAATGTCATGAACAAAGCGTCTCTTTACCATCAACAATTTATATGTCACAAAATCGTTATCCATTACATAATATTTTAATTTCAGAAAGAAGCCTCTAATTGAACCAATTCTACAGCTCAATTTGAAACCATAAAAATACCATGAAACTTCTAAATTGATGTAATTATCTACCTACGGCAGAATTTCACAGATTAAACTTCATTCGGCATTTGATTGTTTACAACCTTATTAGTACGTCCACATTTCACCAAACAGTTAAAGTATTGATACTATTGAATCTATTACATTCTTTCCCGGAAAGATTTCCTTGTAAATTGTTTGCCTGCTCAACTGTCTATTTACGAGCTGGCCAAGTGGAGCGGAACACTGTCGATCATTTTCTCTAACACCACTATTCCACAACAGACATACTCCCGATAGTTTAGAACTCTACCGAAACGTAGGAGTGCAAAAGCACACCTGCCTTCCCCACTGGGGAATACGGACGCGATAGTCTAATTAAACTTCTCTTGAAAGACAACCTTCAAAATGCTTAATCTGTAGATACATGAAGTTATGTTAAGGGATTACCAAACGAACGAACATACCTACTTACTAAAAGGCCGACTGTGGCGTGACTTATGAATATTTTCATCCCTGTTAGCCCTTAATGTACTTATGGCATGTAATATTAATGTGAACAAATATGTACATCCGTCCTCGCACAAATATCGTACCTATATAAAATTCAGAACTTTTCCCATTCGCACGAGCGTCCACTTCGCTCCGCTGTTTCACGAAATTTCAACCATCTGGCAATTCTACAAATACCGCACCAATTCAATTCATGCTTTTTTTTATTCAAGTAAGCATCCTATGGACTTAAAGAGACTACTTTTTTTATTCCATCGACATCTAGTCGCATCAAAGAAAGGAGAAAATTAATCGTGGTCTTTGTTGGAAAACCTTTTATTTGAAGTGATTCCTTTTATGTTGCTTTTTTTCGATGATGATTCTACTTTAAAAAACGAAAAGGATGCTTTGTTTTATTATGTTAAAAGTTACATTCTGAATCCCAAAACCTAGTTACTAAAAAACAGCTTTCAAAACCTATTTAACTAAATAAACATGAATATTTCGCACCATGGGAGTGCTGTCTGTCAGTAATATTAATATTATATATATATGGGTCAACGTATCGGAGATTTGGCAACAGAAAATAGGTTGCAAGCACACTGGCCTGCAAAATAAGGGGACCGTGGTACCGTGGCGCCGGCGGGGCGGTATCCGCGGCGTCGACAAGATTCGCCAACGTATGGGGTGAGCCAGTGCCCTATTTGGGGAGGGTTTAATGACCTCACTTGTAAACTTTGGCATAAATTGACTTGATTAGATCAAGTTACACAGGTCGATCAAATTGGCTTCGGTAAACAGAGTTACGGTTGCCAAGAAGTGACGAAATCAGTATTAGTTTCGATTTCGAACTCAGATAGTTCGAAATCGAAACTAATATTGATTTGACTGAAACTATATAAAGTAAATATACAGTTTAGCGTTATACATCGTTGTGCATTATTACAATTTACTGCCGAACGCACATGCGACTATTAAATTTCAAATTGACAATTCAGTTATAAAACACATTTCACGTAAAATGTTTCATAAATTCTACGTATGCTAGCCCGTGCCAGCGACCCGTCCGCAGACTTTTCTGCAGTAATGTTATGTAGTAAACTGTTATCTGGGGGCCTATTATGCGGTTAAGTACAAGTTTTATCAGTATGAATGAGTGCACATAATGTATTTATCAACGTACGAATGGGTGGAGGTACATAACATTCTTTGTCTCCACGACCCCGGGTAGACGTTCTTCGTGTAATTACTTTGGAAATCCCGACGCCTGTTCACGTGACATGACGGCTTTAATACGACACTCATCTGCAAAGCTCATAACGATGAGTACTAGCGAGATTTTCAAAGAGAATTTTATAAAACAGGTGTGGCAGACTGGTTTATATTGTATGCAACCATATATGTGGTTACGGTAACTGGCAATATTACAGTTTTTATTTTATTATACTTTATTTAATATGAAAATTATAATTTACAGTATTATAATACATAGTTGGGTTTATTTAGCTTTCCATCACGATTGTAATACTAAACGTCTGTTTAGTGGACTTCTATTAGGTAAATAGCATGAAAATTAGGGCTTCGTACTTTAATACTAATGAGAGTAAATTAAATTTGTATGAATGGCCCTGGTATGTGCGGACAGTATTCAGACTCTGCCAACCCTAAAACATTCAGCCGACAGAGTTCCAGCGTGTGCCGAGGGCGCCGAGCGAACACCTACAGTGCTAATTCACCACTTGCAAATTATCGCTGCCATAATTTTCATAAAGACAATGCCTTTGTGTTCTATCACGTTGTTAGCTCTATGACTTATTTACGATTGCCTGAGCGATAGTTCAGCGTAGTACCCTGTGTATAACTGAAACATGGCGTGCCCTTCTAATTAGGTAGCGCAATAATGGTTCCGCAGCATGTGGTCACAAAAGGCAAACCGCAAATGGAACACAGCACTTGAACAATAGTCTCTAATAAGGTACCGCAGGCGGGTTCTCTGCAACTACTATACCTCAGTTGAGGAACTTTTGTGTTTGTCGTGTTCAGTTTATATAGATGAAGGACTTCCTTATTAATCAAACTTTAATATTCCTTTACTATTTTTCCTGTGTTCTGAAGCAATTTGAAAGTTTTAAAAGAAAACTTTTCATAGGCTTCACTATTATACCTATATTTACTTGGAAATACTAACGAATATAACATACTTCATAAGTTAAACTTCCATAACTAAATAACGATCTGAAGCACAACTAGGCAAAAGGAATTCAAACTTTTCTATTTACGAACATTTTAAACTAGGCATGAAAAATTCTTCAACAAACTGGCAGTGCACGAGCTAACCGTGCAGTTGGACGAAATATTCAAGAATACACTTTCAATTCACTTGCCATGTGCCTGCCTATAAAAATTGATACAATAAAGGTTATGTTAATAGTTTTTATATATCTATAATACAAAAATTAAAGATACCATGACTAATTCTAATATACTTATTAGTTAACCCTGATCTTTCATGGCATAACACCAGGTTCAGTGTTCTTACTGAAAGTTCACTATTTACTAATGATGTCATGAAAGTCCCACAATACAAGTTTGTAAGCAAGTAGACGTATAAACACCAACAAGGCTCCTAAGTATACACTTAGCCTTTGAAACGTCTCTCTAGGCTATCGTCAAATCCCATTACATTGGAAAAGGAATGCCTCAACCCAGTCGACACCAGTCTGTTTAGGTATAGAGAACCCATTTGGACTGGGAGTAAGAGGATTGTTTTTTCAGTTATTTGAAGGAATTTGCAACAGCATGTACCTCATTAGTATGGGGCATACCTACATTATACATTATTGTATACCGGGAACAAAATTATACTTTGATATTTATAAACATTTGTATAATTGGAAAACCGAAATTATTTATTGGAGACTGATTGACGTTTATCATTCATTGACAAATACCTACCTATATATTTTTTTGGAAATATATTATATTTCGTAAGTAGTCGTTGGATACATAATGTAGAGTGCCTTTAAAATTCATTTATTCTGTTTAAAAATGTATGCTACATATAATTTAAAGGCTCATGCTATTTTTCCCACGACTCTTTTGTCCTTGAAAAGAAACACATAATAATAACATTTTATTTCTTTTTTACTATGTACTATCTGTCCGTTTGGCCCAATTGTCATGGTGCGACGCGACGTCATAATTCGTAGTACGTAGGTTTTAGAACAGAAATGAACCTTTCAAAAATTTCCGAAAAATTCAGCCCAGTAACTTCCAGGAAACCATCTTATAAATTATGCATCATGGAACTTTAATTAACTGATTAAATGGTAAACAAAAAAGCATACCAGATGGCAAGGCCTTTAAATCTTTGATTTCCACAACAAATGTGAAAAGAAATTAAATAGGAATTGATCGAGAGTATTCTCTTTCAATTAAGATAGGAACCACGTAAATCGATCTCGCGGTCTCGGCGTAATCTGAGTTCGATAAAGCGTGTACAAAAAACAAATACGCTTAGAATTAAAGTTGCTTAGCGATACAAAAAAAGTTCTGTTTACCATTATGTCTTAGATTTTGCTTGTTATGAACAAGAAAGCTATTTTCCAACCTGGATAGTGACTGCTGTGACTCTATCTGGCTTTAATGACATGAAGCTGCCAACTCGCGAGAAAGCGTGGTTATCTACGCTCGTTCCTTCTCTAAGAAGAAGCTTTTACCCCACATCGAGACAGTTACAGACAGGTATTAATTAGTAAGTATAAGCTACTTATAGACTTATTAATAGTCAAGGCTCTAGCAACATTGATAAAGTCTGTTCTAGTTATTCGAAGTAGTTTACCTTAATTATATTATTCATACAATTAATCCCTTTTGATTTTCACCTTTCATGTTCTCTTTAATTAAAGAAACCTGGAAAGCATAATATTTATTAAACTTTAATAGATTTATTTCCTTCTGTTAAAGTTATCTAGAAACTAGAATAAAATTCATGTTTTTTGTGGTGCATTTTCTCAGGTCTTAAAAAGGTCGTCACGAAATTGGTTACATGTTTTTAAGTAATTTATGCGCTATGTAACGGATTTGATAAATTTTATTTTTGTTTTAAACGTACGTACGCTTTCGTTGTGGACAAAATGTGTAACATTTTTCCATGATCTGATGAAGCACTTTGGAGATAGAGAATGGGAGTCCATAATGGATGACAGCAATTTACCCGGTTCGGTCGAGTGGTTTTATTTTTTAAATAAGTAGGGACCTATTGTAGACCTTATGATTTACGGTGGGCGACTACGTTTGGGAATCTAAGCCCGATCGATTTGCGATGGGTATAATATCTGAAATATACAGATTTTGTGTTAGTGCAGTGCAGTCCACATAGGTAGAATATATCTTGTTTTTTTTTTAGCTAGAACTACTAGTAATGAAACAATTGTAATATTACTTCTGTTTATGTAGCTATTGCAGTGAATGGAGAATCCCCTATATTTGACGCGAAAAGTTCAACCTGACACATGTGGTAAATAGTCTTCGAAGTAGGTATTTACCGTCTGCCTATCTACCATGCGCCTATTGACATATTCACGTTCGATTAATTCATTAGTTGTCGTGCAAACATTACACGCTTCACCTATTGTGGAGTATATTTGAGTCGAGGTAAGCTTAACTGATGACACGAATAGTAATAGTAATAAGTTTTGTGTTTATGTTTCTACAATTAATTTTCATATAGCGCTTTACAAAATAAATTGATTGAGCGCCTACGCAACAGGCGTAATGATTTGTTTTGGTTTCAGTTGTTTAAATTCTACATGATAATTCAATAACCTATTAATGTTTCGCACATTCAATCATCATTTTATTTAATGTATGAAAGGCTATTGTATTCGTATCTATGGTTATCTAGGGTCATGAGTAAAGTAATACAATTGCTTTACAATATTCAGTACATAAATAAAAAAAGCGATGCAAGACCAAATCCTTAACGTGTTTACGCCACAAAACAGGTCATAGACATAAGCGAATCACTTCATAATACATTATTATGGCAAAGGCGTAAGGTGAGTCAGCCGGGGCGCTGTTACATAAACAGGGTGCAGTTTATATGGCTTTCAAACTGACATTTATTCGCTCTTGCTATTACAGGAAATAAGTAGAAAGACCTGACTTGCCAGTCTGCGGGGGTTGACGTAACATCACCGGTAATGGACATGGACATTGTTATATTGTAACTTGCTTTTCGATATCTTTTAAGTATAGCCGACCAAGTGATTATTTCACGGAATATTTATATGTATGTTTGATATTGATTATATTAGATACCTAATATACCTTAATACAACAACATAGATACTGGTTGATTTTTAGGCCATGTTTTATTTTAACATACCTAACTATCATTGTAGTTTCACGGCACTTATCAAAGCAATTTTCGTAAAATATATATAGGTAGGTAATCATAGTATGTATAAAATGATATTCAACAACAATAAACTAACGTAACACAAAGTTTGCATAGTAATAATAATAACATGAAATAAAGCGACGCGATCCCAGCGTATATTTTAACCCATTGGAGCCGTCGATAAAATCAGACAGCACAGTGGCAGGGCCCTAACAACGTGTGAAATTGTTTATTTCCACTCGGATTTAGCTCTCCCTTTGTTGACGACGAAATTTAAATGTAAAGAATTACGTTGCGACACCCCTAATCTTGATTAGAATGCGCTTACAAAGCGTACGCTGTAAAAGTAAGTGTTAATCTGATTTAATTCATTGTGTTTACACAGCAGGAGAGATGTATGACGTTTTTTTTAAGGGAAGGGTCCCTTATGTGCTATAACCGAACATTTAGTGAAAGGAGGAGCGTTATTGTAAGGTTAATAGCTATTGACAGTGGACAATATGGCCGAGGTACGGTTCACAATACATGCGTCTGCCTACATTGTTATTATAGTAAACGATTCGACTAGTCGGTTTTTATCGCACAACAGTTATCTTCGACGGTTAGACCACTCTGTCAGACCGCAAATGAAAAAAGCAAAATAAAAATAATACGATCAAAATATTTTACCGAAAAATTTCCAATAATTTTTAAGATTCATATGGTTATAGATACTAGACGGAACCTTATATTTAATCAAGCCTTATCTAATTGTAGTTGATCATTTAAAAATGAAGTATATAGCTACGAATCTGTATAATGCACTGTCAAATCTGGTAATAAAAAACAAATAGCCATAAAGCTAGTACCAACCTAATTTTAAAGGCAAATTATTATGAATGAGTGTCCGTCTAAATGAGTAGGATTAGCTTTGTAGCGAGAATTCTCATTAAAATATTAATGGAGACCGCCTCTGAAAAATATTCTTCTTTTGTATGAGATGAAGAGTTATGTATGTACTATGTTATTTTTAACAAATCTTCTGTGTGTTTCAGACATTTTAACAATAATTATGATCGAAATTCTATTAATTTTTTATCGTTAGTAACAATAACACTTGCCAAAGGTTTTATGAATTATATTTCGGCAAAGGATCCCAAAATGTTTTACCTCCTAATTTTAAAGTTGTTCTATCAGTTTTTGACATCTAAGTGCAGCTAAAACTACACTGATAATTTTTAGAGAGAAATCAACAGTAGGTAATAATTATATTTTATTCTAAGGAATATTTACGTTTTCTTTTATAGCGTTTATATAATGGATTCATATAAAGACAGTAGAAATCAGTTTACATCTCAAAAGGACAATTTTTTGGCCGGCAACTGAAATAGGTAAATAAGCTCAAAATCATTAGGACGGACAAGTACGTGTTTTATGTTGTACATTTCAGTTTTTGTTCTATTGTTGCTTTTTGCCTAAAAACACATGTCGACGGATTTCATTTATTCATTGCATTATAAAATGTATGTGTGCTCGGTTTTATTATAGGGTCAGCAAACATTGAGTACACTCCATCTGGTGTTTACGCACACTTCAACGCGTTTACGGCCCACGGTTAATTCCAATAAAGTGTAACATGTCACACACAGATTAAAAAAATAGCAAACAACATAATATACATACGTCTAATGTTTTGACCTAAAATATATTTCGATTCGACTTTTTCACGAATTCTCTAGACAGAATAAGTGACGGATAAAATAGAACATTGTAACAAAATTGGAGAGAACACTACATTAAAGGGATATTTCACCAAAGAAAATTCTGCGCTCAAATATTACTTTTGCAAAATTTTGAAGGAATTCTTTGATGAAAATATTCCTTTAAAGAACTCCTGTTCCGAACTACAGATAGATAATACTTGACATTTTCCTACTACTCTTAGCGGTAAAATTTTCAAACGGTCGAAGCTTTCAAAGTACCTACCTAAAATCGAATCCACCGTCTATTTATAAAACTCGATGAAAATATTTCGTTAGCTTGGTAAGGAACATGTTTAACGACTTATTAAGTTTCAACCAAAATCCCTGTTATTGTTATA
Organism: Abrostola tripartita; assembly: GCA_905340225.1. Lineage (NCBI taxonomy): Eukaryota > Metazoa > Arthropoda > Insecta > Lepidoptera > Noctuidae > Abrostola > Abrostola tripartita. The sequence continues at coordinate 9,761,772 of HG996494.1, forward strand.
AACTTCAAAAACACGGACTGGTAATAAATTATACGCTCAATTAAAAAGAGAAAACGGGCACGGATTTTCTGGCTTGTTAGCCTAATTTGTTTCAGGAATCTGTTTCAAACTGCATTATTTAATTTTAATTAATTGTTCACAACTATATATTTATAGGACACAAATATTATGATTTATCTTCATAAAGTAGGTATTCTAGTTCGTTCGTCATTAACATACAATAGAAGGTTAAAACCATGATTCAATAATGCATTGGGAATATCTGCAAAATATTATAAATATTTAAAAAGTAAAATTTTGACCACTCCATATAAAATATGTACGTGTAGGTAGAAAACTTTGTTCGTGGATAACTTTGTACCTACATTCGTATCACGTTTGCGGTAAATAATTACCGTAAAATTCATTCATCATTCTGAAGTGAATTTTTCCGGGTTTTTGGTTGGTTCCGGTTTATTCAGAGGTGTTAAAGCTGCGGGTCTGATGTTACGAGACGACTTCCATTTGACCTCACCGCTACAAAACATACACGTGGCTGAAACATTTAACTTAACGAATCAAATGGAATAAATTCATCAGAAACTAAGTAAGTAATTTATATTTTAACGTGATTTAATATTTCATACTTAAATATTATATGAACAACGACACATTCACGTAAGCAGTTGTTTTCTTTCAGACTGAATAATTAATATTATCGACAATTAATATTCGAACGTTTTTGCCGATACTGTGTCACCTGTCATATCTCAATTATAATATACTCTATATAAAAGTGTGTATAATTATAAATTATTTATCTGTATAAAATTTTTCCAGGGTAAGTTTGCCCGGCTGTTTCAGTTGAAACTAGTTCTGACCAGAGTTTATCGTTTAGACAGTAACAGCAACTTTTTATTACCAGCTTTTACTCCGTTCGTAAGGTTTAAATACACACCAGGTGTACACGATACAGCTGATGTAATTATTATCTCTTGGGCTCACAATAAGATGGATGAAGATAGAGCGGCGAATTCTAAATAGGAAACTACACGGCCGTCTACTTTGTTTGAGCATGTTGGACTTGTTGAGGCGATCCCTAATTTTTAATTTATTGCTATACCTACGTTTTAATAAGAATTGAATGTTCTTAAATGAAATAAAAGATAGAGAAAAGCTTTTCTATTTTCGAAGGTATCCAGCCCCCTTACCATGAACTCTTAAAACAGGACAGTTTACTATGTGAAAGCGAGACGTCGCTATGTGCAGTGTAATGCGGCGTCCCGCTTTCACACCGTAAACTGCCCTGCTTTAAGAGTTCATGGTAAGGGGGCAGGTGCCACGCAGCAAACTGTACCAGGCCGTTTTTACTGCTTAGCCGGACTTACGGCCAGACCTCTCTAGGGGCCTTAAGTCTCGCCGTAAGTTCGGTTATAATCCGTAATCCGTGAAATCCGCAGCCTTAAACTCATGAGCCATTCATATGTTAGCATCTACAGGGACTAAATGTCATGGTTATTATTTTGCGGTGACTAGGTATTTCTAGCAATTTCTTTATCGAATTTGGAAAACTGAATATATCTAGGTTAGTAAGTATACATTATAGATGTCTGTATCTTGTCGCATATACATTTGGTTGTAGCCGCTTTTACAGCCACGTTCAGCAATAGACTTCAACGTTATTAGGTACTAGTATATACTTATAAAATCGTGTCAAATTAAGGTAACGTGCTACACTGCAGCTGACGCAGTCTGCTAAATTTAGTTAGTTAAAGTGGTGCTTGTAATCTAGTTCGGAAGTAGAAGTCTCACGGTGTTAAATTGTTGACAAGTGTACTTAATGCATACGTCCTCGGAACGTCGGCTTTTTACACTGCTGATTATTGTTTAAGAAATTGTTGCTTTAAAGTAATTTAAGTTTGAAGAAATACTTATGCATTTTATATCTTTAGGTTGCGAAATTCTTAAAGTGAAACTAATAAAAAATGTTGATAGGTATGTAGTATTTTAGTAAACCTATACTCTATAGTGTGCAATGTACTGCACATTATACCTACGCACTACGTATATACTATTGTGCTTCATTGTAAAGGTATGGTAACAATACATTAACAGGAATACCTATGCTTCAATAATATGTAAATTAATCAATGTAAAATTTCTGGAATTATGTTGAACTTTATGAATTAAGATTTTGCCTCACATAAATTATACCATAAAATGTCATATCATTTAAGCGGACATACAAAGGCATGTTTATACCATTTTATGATTACAAAATACGTTAAGGGAAGTATGGGTAGCATAATGGTGCGCTCATGTCAATACAAATACTCACCGTTTTTACCACCCATTATTTATGTAACGCTGCTGTCTAAGATAAGTTATGGGTACCAAAGAATTATCTCATACAAAATGAAATGAAAAGAATGACTTTTGTAACACCGCACCGTATCAAAAGTTCCAAGGGATTTTTTTACTGACACACACATTTAATAAACTGATTGACGCAAGAAAAAAACATTTAAAATTGAATTTTCCGTCTTTGGAATCTCTCAATCATAATAAAGTAGTATCTCATAATTATATTATGAGATACTTTTTCAGGCTTTCCAATACTCAGATTACCTAATACCATAAATTAATTTAAGTTAAAAAACTAAACCAAACCTAACTAATCTGCTTTATTTTTCTTGTTATTGAGAATAACATTTTCTTTATTCTTGCTGCTATAAATTACATTTAATTAATTGAGGCGGTATCTAGGACGGTGTTACACTTTGTTAAGCTTTCTTAATGCAACATAAAGTATGGTGGGTCGACCACTCGCCACTCCGCCATTTTCCTCTAATCATTTTAATTAAAAAAATGTAATTAAAGTAAAAACGCGGAAGAATTACTCAGATATTAGCTCTGCAACTTTACGTGCATGGAAAATGCAACTGAACGGTAAAATAACAGATTTCTTTTTATAAAGTAAAATTCGTTTTTTGGTTTAAACTAGAGCTTAAAAATTATGGTAACTAAAGACTAACATTTTGGTTGCATTAAAAGCTTTTGACAAACTTGAGTAACGCTTAGCTCATGTTAATGACTGCTAAGCCGATAGAAACTTACCTTTATGCGTAACCATGCCGTCATTTCATATGCAGTTCAGTTATTCTAGAGTTTCGACTATACAACTAAAACTTACTTCATGTTATAGGCTCGTAACACTACATATATATGATGTGTGATTTCCACAAAAAATACAGGTGGGTCTCAAGGACCGTGTACATATAAGAGTAGGGTACTCAGGTAGCCGTGTGTGTCACCTGTCGTAAAACTCGTAAAATAAATCACGGCGAAGTGGCCTTATATTTCCAGATGTACGTATTGGCACAATTGAGAAATAAAACCTACCCGAATAGACAAGGAAATGTCGCACATTGTCAAAAGGGCCTTATGTAATGCTGTGATAGCGGGTGTTAGTATTCTCGTGATTAATGTGAAAAGATCTCAGAGTTATTCTTCTCTGTAATATAAATGGAAATGTGTCGAAGATTTGGTTTCTGTGAGGGCCCGATGAAAGGCTCTAAGCTGGCGAGCTACATGGGACTTGTGATGATGAGAGGCAAAATATGGGTTTATAGACTGTTGGGAAGAACACCTCTCTCTCCCCTTAAATAATGACTTTAATATGGCCCTAAAAGATGGATTTCAGTTATTTTAAATGTAGAAAAAATAAGTCGTATCTATCATGTGTTGTATGCAAGACGAATACTTTTATGTGTTACTGACTTACTGGTCTTATTTTTTATATTTTTAAGCTAGATATTGTAGGTCTCTTGGGCAATAATACGTCGTAACTACGTAGACAGAATATAACAATCATTTGACTCAATCTCCATCTATAGATCAAAACTAAACTATCATTGATTGTAACAAAGCTTGTAAATACGCTTAGCTAAGTTTCTGATCTCAGTATGTAGTTATTGACCTACAATAAGGACGGTCCCCTATCCTTTCAACATTATCCCTTACTAGCGTTTATCTTCACCCAATTCTATAAGGCTATAAGAGCCAACAGACCTTTAACGAGTATTGTTGTTTAAGAATTTGCTGCCCATTCACTCCCCTGGGTATCGTTAAACGCTAAAGGGATAATATCAAGAAGATGGGAATTATCGCTTTAGTGAGGTAGTAACAACATGCTGAGATTACTATCGACGATCCGTGAGATCTATCCGATCCGTAAAGGCGCCAAATATTAATGAGATCTGCAGACATTTTTTGTTCAAGTACCAGTATTAATTCATGTGTACTTTGATGTCTATAAGACGCTTGCCGTTCGCTGTGGTATTGACTTAATAATATTATTATTTATGTCCACGTTCAGCTGCAGGTATTAATCCGTAAAGGCGAGTGCATAATATGGAGAATATATTTTTCAGAAAGACAGAAAATAAGAAAATTGAACTTTCGCAGTGGGAATGTGGAATCCAATTCAAATGTCTCTCTGAAATGGGAAAACATTGTCCTATACAACGGCGTTGTCCTGTCCGTCACTGGTCAAGGATATTCCGATTAGTTGGACAGTCATCCCGCTATCTGTCAGTCGTCGGCGCCTCATTTGTCAGCAGCACTCGTTGCATTCAGGTGAGATTAACGTTTGGGTAAGGTTCTATAGCCGATACTTTTTGAACGTTCGGTTGTATATTATTACTCCACATTAGTGTTTGTACACTGTGTTTAAATCATGGATTAAAATTAAATATTCTATGTTGAAAGTAATCAAATACCTATGTTTGACGATATGCTATTACAGTTGTCTAATTTGTAGCCTTATGTATAATGTGCAAAAAAGAGAAAAAATATTTGTGTGGTATATTTTACCTCTATACGAGAAGAGGCCTTTGCCCTGCAGTGGGACAGTTATAGGCTGTTATTATTATTATTATTATATTTTACTTAGATAGAAATCTTTTGTGATATGCAAAAACCTAAAGCCTAGTAAATATTTAGTGTATGGTGTGTCAAACATAAGTCCTAATACAACAAACACAACCTTTATAACTTTTATTTATATTGTATCCAAAAATAGTTAAAGGTCGCAGCGGAACGGGGAAAGTAAATTCAAACATAAAACTTAATGTTTGTTTCTGTTTTAGCTTGACGTAGTGTTATTTATTTGTGCTATTCAACCGCTAGCTGAAGGAATCTCGGGTGTAAAGATATCGATAGGGCTATTAGCCGTACGTGCCAATCGTTTAAGTTGAGCTGAATCAGCCCATAAAATGGCCGGCGCCGTAGAGCAATCCCTTGGAATCATTTAAACAATCTACGCCGGTCACACATGCCTAGTTTGTGTTTTATTATACGTAACTATCAATAATTTTGGGGCAAAAGGGTTATGTTATGGCAGAATAGGAAAGGCGTCACAAATCAGTGATTTTGTTTTGTTTTTCTATCAATGCTTGCTCATTTTGATAGCTAGGGTGGTAGGTGTAGGTAGGTAGGTGGTAAAACAAATGAATTTCTTCTTAATCTGCACCCAATTAAGTTCCTTAGTATCCTAAATTATATCAATTTTTAATTAAGTACCTTGAGTCACCCCTCAATAATAAACGTAGTAAGGCTTTCTGAAAAAAACATATAAACCTACATCAATAACAACGTAGAACTTTCTAAACATTGTTAATTCATCGAATACAATTACGAACTTTTTCTATAAAAATAATACTTTTTCGTTAATTCTAGGAAGCTGGTTCTGGTGGTGGTTCCAAAACTTTCGGAACCGTTTTGAATTCATACTGAGAAATTAATATCATTCGTGTCAAAACCGATAGAATAGTGATCACCGTTCCAAACGAATTAATTTGGTAATAAGATAGACTGCAACGAATATAATGCCATCTGATCATCAAAACCGGACGCAGGAAGGACCAATACGGGATGTTTTACGATTGAACATGTTCCCAGATAGGCAGTTATCAAAGGCGACGTAAAGTGGGTCGAAATCGTCCATAAAAAGTCACTTACTTTTATGATATTTTCACTCGATTGGATATAGATGTCCGCACAAATAATATACGTACAACCCTAATTGTTTTGAGTATGAAACACACAAATATTTATTTTGTATTATCTATTCTTACTAAGGTTTAAAAAAAATCTGCAGATATTTTTGAGCAAATTTGTTACTTTTCATACTTACATTGAATTTGGAACGAAGATTCTTTTCTGAAATCTCATCAAGTGGGGTTACGATGAAACTTTGAAACTCTTCACAAATTATGACCCGTAACTTCACAATCAAAGGAATCGGAATAAATTACGAATACCGTTAATTTTGTTAAAAATACTTCGGGTCCAAAGATAATAATTACAGGGTACAACCCGAAATTTAGGGCGGGTTACAAACCTCTGAATATCTACGAGGTGAACAAAGAGATTGTAAAAATATTTAACATTTTAAGTGCCTATGGAAAGCAGGTAGAATATTTTTCTAATTTGTGGTGCTTTTGTTGCGTTTATAAAAAAAAATAAGAAAAACTGCTTTTAAGTGATAGGAGAGGTATTATATTATGTACCTATATGTCAAAAGATTCCTAAGTCACTTGTCTCTAACAAACCACAAGATGACCCCTAAAATCCGGACCTGACACAGGATTTAAACGGTCTTTGACAAATATGAGCGACTCGAAACAATTTGACTGTCTCTTCAGGAAATACAGGCATTGTGATATAAATACGAAAGAGATTTCTAAAGGAATTTTATTCATCACTCGGTATCATGGTATAATTTTCGGAATTAGTTTGCGACTTGTATTAAATTTTGCGATGTTTGTAGTGGTCTGTATCAACGAGCGTAGTTTTAGTTCACTGAACTACAACATGATATAACACAAAGTTTTCAACCGCGTTTGCTAACTAAACTACTGCATGGATTTTCAAACGGTTCCCACTACTTCCCGAATGTTTTTCAAGAAACTTTTATAGAGTGCCATTTACGAGGCACAAGAGTGTTTTAATTATATTTAATGCTACCGTGCTATACTGAGAGAACTATTCTTCATAGAAAATGTTCTCCATTTCTTTTTGCGGTATAAGAGACTGACAGTATTTCATATGTAGGAGGAAGAACTCAGGTACAGACAAATTCTAGACAGTACCTTCTACACACGTCATTAGTCTCACACATAGTGAGTTATTATCGTATATGTGAATCTGTTGCCTGTTAGCAATTTCATATTATAATTTATGTAATAATACATGTTATCTATACTAAGTAATATTATAAAGAGTGTATGTTGGATGAAATCTTCGAAACTATCCATCCAATTTTCAGACTTCATTCACCAACATTTGAAACGGACGTTCTGGACACAGATTACTTTAACTAAAAGATACGATTTTTTTTCCACTGAGCTTATTCAATGCTTAAGATGAAGCAGACACAATAGTAAGACAGTTACCTACTGTGTGTTACACGTAATTCGTTAGACCGAGACTTAAGAATTGTTATTAAGCTTCTTGTTACTTTAAATCTCAGTACTATTTAGACAAAGTATAGACAAAATAGGTATCACGAAAATCTCCAGTGCACGTTAAGGATTTATTGTCAACAGTTTGTAAATAAAGAAGCCATCTTAATCTCCCAAACCGGGCAAGGCGCCGTCGCGGCGGGAGCCATCGCAGTCCTGTCGGCGCCAACTGAAGATGGCACTATAAACATCTGCGAGTCTCTGTTCTTGTCAAAACAAGGTCGGTAAACTCCACTGACCCCCAATTCACATTGGCACATAAATGACTTAACCAACGTAACGAAGTAGTGATTGTATTAAGACGCATGGTCGTGCTAGATATTTTATAGTTCTTGTGCTACTTATTTCTAGCAACCTCTTCGCCTTTATAAGACGTATGAATAGGGGCGGGAAATGGATTACAACTGCATTTGCCGTTTGAATGCCAATTTAATATTTCTCTTAAAAGCAAAATGTTCGAATAAATATCTTCTTGGAATACTTTTCTTCTAAAATAGAGCAACGCGTGACGTGCTGAAGTCTATTTTCGTAAAATATTTCGGAGCGACTGTAAATTTTAATAAGTATATAAGCAACATTTTTTTCATCACATCAGCCTATTGCAGACCGCTGCTGGACGTAGGCCTCTCCCAGGGTCCCACAAGGCCCTCTCTCCCGTTTAGTGGGATGGCCGGAAACTGGGGGCCGTTATCTTTGGCTACTCTTCATGGGAGGTTTTGACCATAGTCACAACGCTGAGCAGGTGGGTTGGCCATCGCAGGTGAACGATACTTACACAGGGCACACTGCCGGAAATAAACCTTAGTCGCCTCTTATGACACCCACCGGTGGAAAGGAGGTGGTCTATTCTAGGCTGGAAACCACACAGCACATATTTTCTTAAACAAGAATAATTAAAACAAGCCAAAACCGAACACGGCGCTACAACCAATAACCATTGACGTTACCCTAAAATATAGGCGAGCACTTTAAGAGTAGGTTGTGTAAAATTAATATTGCCTGTAAAATGAGAAATTCCATCGTGTTCAAGGCACGTCTCAAATTATTTAAGCTCTACAGACTGTGGAAGTTCGAGTTGCCGTCGTCGTGGTGAAAGGATTAGCCAATCAGCTTGGAATAGAGTCGCTGATTGCCCAGGGTGCGCCGGACCTAACGAGGATACAAATAGATTACGTCACTCGGGAAACCTCCTACTGTTATTATACAAGTACCTACGATATTTTTTAAGTTTTTGAGAGCTGTCAGTAACTTTGTTAAGCCTTTCATAAAATTTTGTGGCAATTTGTTAAGTAACTTAGAACTCCTTATAAGTAACATTATTACAGGGATTGTGAAACGAATGTCCATTGTCAAAGTAATTTTAGCAGAGTTTTTTATTATAACTTTGATATTTATATCAGACTCTTATAATATAGAGTATGTTATACAAACAAAATTTACAGTACGTTATGAATTTGAACATTATAATTTTTACTTTTCGGTTGAAAAATTCTAGTCCGCTAGCTAATGGAGAGATTACCTAGAATTCGCCAAATATAAGTATTCCGCCACATAAAGCTTTTTATGCACCCCTAAATAACATACCTCTCACATTTGAATATAATATATAAGTACGTACTTACATAATTATAACAAACGATGTTACATTTTACTTATATCCTTTCTCGACACCGTAGAAATAAAAGAAGGGAAAAAGATAGTGAAATCTGAATACTATACTTAAAATAATGCTAAACTTGGAAAGAACTTTAATATCTTCATAAATATATTGTAATAAATCTACACAAGAAAGTGGCAGCTAGCAGTTTCAAATCTCTTAAGACGCCGCTGCTTAACTTTTACAACCGTAAATTTAATTTTAAAACTACGTATGTACATCGTTTCAGAGTAATAGGCAACATTTGAATGTGTATGTACGATATTTTAAATTTTAATGAATCCTAAATAAGGTAAGGGTGCGTTTGACATCCATTTTTTGTTCAAACAATAATATTCCACAGAATCGACGTGAACAAATTTGCCTAATCCCTCTCGCTGAATTTGTTACCCTATTTCATTTATTTATTCAATTAATGTGGGTTTCGAAGGCAAATATTCAGTGGAAAAGAGATTCGGTCCTTTAAAATGTTGCAAAAAAATAACAAGATGTAACTTTATATTTTTTATACAACCTTTGCTGTTTGCGAGTTTTACCTAAAACAATTTTTCATCATGAAATAGTCCTGATTCGACGAGATAGCTAAACACGGACTGTACAATAAAGCACCATGTTGACCAACAAATGTTTGACAATTTTTACGAGTTTCGTATATTATTCGAGTCTGCGAGTTTATTCCATGTTTGACGAATAAACGTTTTATTATTTTCAGTGTTTCTAACCACGACCACCGTTATCATAAAAGCACATAAAATAATAACAAACTTTTACAAAGGAGTACGTAACTAGAACTAAGCCTTTTAATATTCGATAGATGATCTCACATCGTCAGAGAAAATTTCCAACTGAATAAGGTGCTGGAGAAAATAGATAAAGCCATCGTTAGTAATATTGAGTCTATTTTGTAAAAGGGAATAGAAAATTTAGCTCATCAATAACTTCGATTTCGTCCGGGTGGATTTCAAATGTTTTACGCCTGTAGCCTTCCTCGATAAATAGACTATACAACACGAAAATATTTTTTAATTTAAACCATTAGATCCTGAGATTAGCGCGTTCAACCAAACAAGATCTCCATTTTTATAAGTATAAAATTAAAGATATCGGATGAAATTAAAATATTATTGGAAAGATACATTAAATTGTTTTAAGTCATTTAACACACAGGGTTACAGTTGGCAATGATGCAAATTGACTAAAGTGCCAATAACTCCAAAAAAATATTGTTTAATTTGATGGAATCCTAACGCAAATGGATAATATAATTTCAATACTATGTTCGCAATACAAATGAAACCTTGGAAGTCTCTTCTTCACGTTATTTGAGACACCCAGATAAAACCCTGCACGCCTGCAGGTAGCACACGTTCTCACGTTCATTTTAAAGTAACATAAGTGGCTAAACTTACTTCAAGAACTAGCTGTGCCATCGGCGCCGTTTGCATGACTATATAAAATAAAAATACATTGTATCTGTATTCTTCTGTATCTTCTTGATTCTAGAGAGCCTTCGAGTCTATATGTAAGTCACAGCCTATGTACCCTGAGCGGTCAACCCCGCTACCATCCTGGCTGACTAGAATTTCTACAGCACAGTGCGATGACCAGTTATCATTTGTGACAGTTAACTTATGCAAATCCAGAGAAAAAGTATCTTTATTCTCAATTAGATCAAATCCATTCTACAGTTTTGGTTGTCAAACCTCCAACATTATTAGTCGAACGTTGTTTAATCCACCCTAGGCAAAAAGTGCAGGCGCAGAATTACAACATTCTATTTCATATCTTATCTTAATTGGCATTTGTACTCTGAGTTAAACGGGGGTTTCTAATAACATAATCTCAGTCAATAAACCGTCGATTGAAAATTAATGCGCTATATGCGAGGAGTGACAGAACACATCGCAGCAAACAGACGTATCCCAGTTTATTTGTACACCCGGTCATATCGGATAATAACTGATTAAATCTGCATGAAAAATCGTCGAGCTTTGTCCGTAGTTGACAGCTTTCTGCATCTGCCCTGAATTAAATATTAGGACGCTGTTTTTCAGTTGTAATAACGTTCGATTCGTTTTATGCCTAGCATAGTTATCTCTGGACATGTTAGTCTGTCTTTTAATTCAAGTCTCTATTAATTTAACTTTTACTTGATGAAGAGTGAGTCTTTAAAATGTTTTGTTATGCTAAAAGCTATACTACTGTACCAACTCTATAGATTATGGGAAACAGTCATAGGTAACGTTAGGTAGACCTAAGAGATATTACAATAAAATCTGGACTTAAAAACTGTCGCGTGTGTGGCTTATTCTCGAAACGTAGACAAAAGGGGAGACGAGTATCAAGTGTTTAAACGACAGACATCGGAGGGATGTATGAACAATAGAGCCCGCATTCTACCAACGCGACATTTCGTTTCTACTGGCACGACTGTTTCTAACTGCTCAAAAGTTATAGAGCTCTAGTAATTTCGGGACTCTAGGCATGTTGATAATGTTTTCATTGTTGGTACACTAAAATCTGAACAGCATATGAATATGTAGACATTATTAGCATACGGGTTCATATTTATAGTATAAGAGTTACAATAGCAAGTCGTGAAGTTTATCCTATTTTTGTTAATTGTATGAATATGTAAACACTTGGTAATTCGTAACACTGATTCTAAATTACTGAATAAACTGAGTAGATGAACTATATGTTTTTTATTAAATTTATTATTATCTACCTTAAAATATTTTTACGTTAGATAGTTTAAAATAGATTCAGAGAACATTTAAACCGACTGCGAGTATGAAATCATTTCAGAAAACTTTTCATTTCCACCGTCGCGCGTCGCTGTTTTAAATATCTTTGAGGTCGACGCATAAACTTTTTAACGGAGTAAAACACTTGGAAAGAAAATTCAGTATTGAAAGCGGTTGCTTATTTTGTGCTGCTTGTTGATAGCTGGCTAAACTAGTTTTTGGGTTTTCTTTTGTTAAATAACAAGAAGAAACGTTAATATGGTAGTTAAGTTAGCTATCAATAATACTCACACTCGTTCTGTTGATTTAAATGTATTGGCGGTAGGTAGGTATCTACTTAAGAAAAAACTACGCGACGACCAACAACATAACCGAAAAATCAGTCACCCTGAATATTATAATAAGTTATGTCATTGGTAGGACAGAGCATAAAGTAAGGTGGGGTGTAACGCATATCAAATTTTTTAACGAAAACAGTGGACATTTAGAAAATAATACATAATGTACGATGAACATTACCAAATTTTCACTCGGTATAAATATAAGAAGAGAAGCTCTTTACAAACAATATAACAGAAATAGAATATTGATAGGTGTAGCGTGACTGTGTAGTATTCCGCGACGCTCTTCGTATCTCCTTTTAGTCATGTGTATTGGATTTGAATTTACGATGAGCTTGCTACTAAAAGCTACATTTAGTTTTCATGATATCTTATCAGACATCCCCCAGTCTTTTATGACGTATAGTATTTTGAAAGTTCATCGTTCTGTAATATACGAGCCGTTTAGTTGTCGCACCACTCCACTCAATCATTAATTCGTTCCAACTAATTCGTATTTTGATAGGGATCCAAAAATATATATTTAGGGTGCTTTATTCGCAAAACTAACAATTATTAATGGTTATTTTATTAGCAAGAACAATTTTAGATATAATAAAAAACTAAGCAAGGACAATTTATTTGATACCCTCAAGCGGTGGAATTGTTTCGAGATATTTCGACGCAAACAATTTTAGGCGACCCAAACATTGTTAAAAAATCATAATCCACGAGAAAATTCTCAATTTTAAGGGATTACTACAAAGCTATTTAATTTATTACAGGATCTAAGAAGAGCTTTGTGTAAGCATCCTTAATTATTAATAAGGTTATTTTCAAGATTTAATTCGGAGTGAGGCTAGTTTTGACAATCACAGTAAAGATTAAGGTGTCCGACTTTTGGCCAAAAAGTACTTCAAGTTTATGTTGGCACAACTGACGGAAACGACACACTTTGATCCAACAAAAAGCAGAATTTTTCCTAATTACCTTCTGCAACTTGGCATCACTTGGCGCAAAAAAAATAAGAGTCGAGATTAAATACCTACAATTAAACCGAATTTTACATAAACCAAGCATTTGCATAAAATTACTTGAATCTAGTAAAATGTAATGATATTCTTTGTTTACCTCTAACTAAAGTTCGTAACAACATAATCTTACTAATACCATTACAAGGCAGTACTATATTTGAGCACCGTTACTTAAATTAAATACAATTTCTATTCTACCACGAGATCCATGATTATTCATAAAATGTTTAAGAACTCCTTTTGAGTTGCAAGCCCTTTTATTATATTAAAGCGGCTATCGGATCCAGGCTATCCGATTATTACGTAGTACTTTAAGTGGTGTAGATATAAGACCACCGACCGAGAATTTCCTGCGTTGTAGCAAGCTTTTTGATTTGCCGGCGCGGCGCCGCGCGCTCGCTTGCATTCAATATGAGCCGCCTGAGACAATACGGAGCTTTGTGAACATTTTGATAAGCTAAGATCGGAGGGAATGTGAAAACAAGTAGCTCACATAAAGGATGATTTAACAAAACATGATGTCGGCGCATTCATACAGTCAATATTTTTGGCAAAAATGCACTATCGTTTTTTTGTTCCTAAATTACCTAATAAAAGTGAGTATCAATTTGTTAAAAGAACTGCAACAATCATTTCGTCTGTATTTTTTTAAAATTACCCTTAACAAAAATGAAACGTAAACGTGTCGGTTTAGTCAGCTATCATCAAAACTCACTCTTGAGGTTAAGTAGGTATAGCTCGAGGTTCAGAAACGACTATACTTCGTTAAACTTAAACATACCTTAAGTTATTCTCTCCCTAATAATATCGAACATCGCTCGAGGCCAAGAAATTCTTCAGAAGCTATTCTTCTTTTAGAGATCTTGCATCGTCAAGAACAAAGTCCGAAATCGATATCCAGTCACTTAAGATTGTTTACAACAAAATTTGTTGATCAATTTACAAAGTGCGTCTTTGCCAAAAATAAATTTCAACATTGTCATTATATCTATCAAAACTGTCTTAAGTTAGCTGAGTGATATGTTTGTGAACATTTTATTGATGGCTTGACGGTAGCGCGTCCATTTATTTGCAACTGGACCCGAATAAATCAGACTGAACTGAGTTGGGAAAACTACGATCATTCATTTTCAGCTTGTAATATTTATACTATGACAGGTATCCCGTTTGTTGGATTCGAAGTTTGAAAGTTACTTATTCAAATGTAAATTGTTTTATTTTAAGACAGTCACGAAACTCATTTCTTGAGACGTTCTCTATCTAGCAGTTATGGCTGAAATGTGCAATGTTGAGTAAAGAAGTTTGTAAATATAAATGGTCGATATTTGTCAAAATTGACATGTAAAGTATGCATAAGTTGTGAAATAAAATAATGATGTTATAATAATGCTCTCTAGACCAAATTTCATCCACGGCGGCCCATCTCATCTGAGACTAGCCAACTACTCAGGAGATGTAATAGTGCAAACGTAAAATTATACTATTATGCCTCTTGATAATTTTGACACGGTCCTTTTGCATATAAGACTTGTCGAATCTCCGAAACTACTCGGAAGCACCCTACGCAAATAAATCGCGCGCACACAATAAATGTATCACGGAAGTCAATTATTATTGTTTATCGGGAATTCGGAACCAATATATGTACCGAACTATTATCATAACAAACAATAAAACTGTTAATTAAGTACGTTACGTTTGAACAAATTGTTGATCTGTTTACTCGCTGTCCAAAGTCAACAATTTGTTGCCGCTTGGCGCTTTATTTACCATGTTACTTGCATTTCCATAAACGAAAAGTCCATATTATTAGCAGAAATGAAATAGCTTTGCCCAAAAAATAATAAAAGTATTAAATTTCTGGAGGCCTCTGTTTTGCAAATATTCTTGACACGCCGCGTTGAGATTTGTAAACCGACTGCGGTGAATAATTTTGAATTAACAAGGCTGGGTGTATGTATACTGTATATATGTAGGTATGTAACGGTAACGAAGTATTTCATCAAATGTGTTTATTAAAATGTCTGTTGAACGAGAGTTAACTGATAGGTATGTATCGGTGTCGTTCGCTGAATTTTTAGCTACACTTGCTGGCGGGGCGAGCCAGGTTGTGTTACAAAAGTCGGAGGTGCACGGCGGGCGGGTGGATCGTGCGGTCAGCGTGGCCGGAAGCCATAGCGGTGGCCGACCGGCATTTCGCTCGAAACCGGAACAGGCTCTTGAAGTGCTTCCTTCAATTTACCTAGTTTTCACTCCAAGACCATAACGTACCTTCGTATTTTAATTAAATATTACTGAAGTTATAAACGTTTTTACGATGTTGTGAATTAATTTTAGTACTAGCAAACAATTTTGGTAACAGTGTATCTATTAGCAGGTATCTCACGAGTTTGGAGTGAGGTTAAACGGTTGAGTGAATTTTCCTTCAAAGGATTAGTTCTCTTTACCGTGCACTTGCTGAAATGTCTAAACTTGAGGCAAGCACAGGTCGGTAGGTACATTAAAGCGTTTTAAATTTTCTAGTTTCACCTAATTATAACAATAAATAAACAAAGCGTTTATAAGGCTACCTACAATAAACACATACTCAGTCAAACGATAATTGCGGGATTGAAAGTTATGTGACGCATTCAAAGTATGGGGACTCTTAGAAAAAATATAATAAAAGAATGCGGCAGGTGCAGCCAGAAGTGGGTTACAACATAACTTCGATTCTTGGTATTTGAGAAGCCGTACACAACCCATATTGATGTCAGTCAGCGAACGAAAGACAACGGATGTTAGACTCAAATGTTTGGAAACGATGGTTTTAAAGGACTTTTTTAATTGGCTTTCGAAGATTCTAAATAGTAGTTACAATAAATAGTTCATACACCTCAATCTTTTAAATTAATTTTTAGGAATTGTTTTCTTATCTTGGCGTTGTATAAATGGATTTCGCAAAAATACATTTCGATCTGTAAATAAAGTACACGGGTGTATGGTGGGTGCAGTCTATAAAGTGGTCGGGTATCGTTACATCTGCCTTCGGGGAAAACAAATTAATGATATGCACGCAGCCATACAAATTACACGTTTATTGGTAGAGCGACGTTAAAAATAAAACACGTGAAGTTGTTCTGTGTAAGCCTTCTTGTATCTCTTGTCTATTATGAACATGCTGTATCGTCGGTTGCATTTGAACCACATTTAAGTTCATACTTAATTTTAAGGCGTTCTGTAGCCTGTACTAAAAAGTATCGATTATACCCGCATTTTCAATTATCCGTCACAATAGGCTTGCGTCCCTCTCCATTGTCGATGCGTGCTCTCTGCTGGTCTCACCACAATGCATGTTACACAACACATTATGTTTTTTGTATCCGAACACAGCGCAAAAAACTAGAGATTATTACGTGAAGCACAAAAACCATTAGCAACGACAAATAAGGCGGATTACACACAAAATGTGTGTGCCGTGTTTTGAGCGCAGTCTGTTGTGGTAGTTATTATTTAATGGTCTACAGTGATATTAATCTGCTCGGACTAATCTATGTAAGTATTTGTGATTTATTACTCTCACATCTGCGTGCAATGTTTGATTAATAATGTGTCTGCATTAATGCCAGCTTATTATTGATTTTAAACTTATGCACAAATAATGTCCATATTGATTAATTAAAATTGCAGTTTGTAAGGTTCTACACAACTGTCCGAAATAGTGAACAATATTTTAATGTGTTTAATTCAATTTTTTTAATGCAAACCTTTTTGTTACAATGTTTCATATTAATTAACGTCTTAAACCCAGTTCACAGTTTTCAGAAATAGTAATTAGGTATGTTTATAATGCGGCGCGTTTATAATTTATATTTTAAAATTCGACGTAGTTTTATTTTTTAGATAATTGTGTAATATCCGTACAGATACACAGACTTGTACAGACATTTAGTGTACTGACGACTTTATTTGTACCTTTCTCATGATCGAAGTTGCGCAGGTTTGCAGTTTGTAAAGTTAATTTCAAAATTAATCTGGAGCCCTGGGCAAGTACAAAAACGCTAGACGAATAGAAATCGATTAGTTTGGTAAATGTATAGGGATAACATAATGTTGCAAGTATTTACTTAATCTATAATGTTATAATTCAATTGCTATAATTCGATAGGTATCTATTTGTCGAACGTTTTACTATTCGTCTATCGCACCAAATGTGATTGTTCCTGCAGCATTTACCTACCATAAATAAGTTTAAACTATTACCTTTACCTGCTAGCTTCTCGGTTTAACGGCACTGTACTGTAAGTCTAGTTAACAGCTGTAATTAGTTTAATTAATTATTTCCTTACGGCCTAATAGCTGCTAATGTGGCAACAAATCTTAGGGCCTTGTGTTGTAGCCGTAGGTTTGTAGCGGGATTGTAATACTCTTAGAAAAATGCCAGCTGTATCCTAACACTGGAAATTACTCTGTTTTACGGCAATGGGATTGTAGTAATAATAGGTACGACACTTTTGAACCAAGCAACTAGATTTGACCTTTTGTAGCCTAAGTATACGAAATAAAACCTTATGAATAAGCATAAATATTTTTCCCATTAACTTAAACAATTTTACATTTTCTTCATTATAGAATACCCTTATAAACAATGTTTTACAAGGATTCGGTACTGAAAATCCAAGAATAACGAAGATTGGTAAAATCGTTAAACACCGTTATGTTTATATTATTAGAAAAACGAATCAAATCATCAACACAGCGGAATTTGATCTCGCACTTGTAGTATTTCACAAGTAGGTTCCCCTATACTGAGTGTTTTATATTCAAATGCTCTAAACAACTTATTATGCACATTGCACATTAGTCATTGTGTATGTTTGTCTCAATTACTATAAAATAGGTACCTAGTAATAAATATTCAATATAAAAAATTGTTGTTTAAGACTGCCCCTGTCTTTTTATATCGTGCCTTCCCATCTAAAAGTAGTCCAGAGATCGCTATCCGACAAGACCGCCCCTTGTGCAGTATCTTAGATAAAAAATATAATAATGTTACCAGTGAACCATAAATTATACATACTGTATCAGTATAAATCTACCGGCCAGTATGTACTTCAGAAATGTTTCTTCCGATGACCCCACAAATATCTGTAACTTGTTCTCATCTTACTTCTGTTCCGTCTACGAACCATCTTCTTTCAACCCAACCGCATGGCAGCCGTCTCCAGAATGCATTGAAAACTCTACATGTATATCAGACATTTACCTTCCCACAGATGTTATAAATGTGGCATTAGAATCATTAGATCCATCTAAAGGAGCTGGACCGGATGGCTTACCGCCTAATTTCTTTAGGAGACTGTCCAAAAACGTCTGTACACCCTTACACATAATATTTAATAAGTGTCTGCGCGAAGGTATTTTTCCAACAGTTTGGAAAAAAGCTTTTATCACTCCAGTATATAAAAATGGTGAAAAGCATAATGTAGAGAATTACCGCCCTATCTCCATCCTTTCCACCTTGTCTAAGGTTTTTGAGAGACTGGTGCACGGCGCGCTATATCCGCATATCCATCAGCATATTATACCTGAACAACATGGTTTTGTAAAACGTCGCTCCACCACAACGAATCTTATGGTTTTTACTAATTATTTATTTGAAAATATGGATCAACGAATACAAGTAGACGCCGTGTACACGGACTTTCAGAAGGCTTTCGACAAGGTGGATCATAAACTACTCATGGAGAAAATTGCCTTCAATGGTATACGCGGTAATTTACTGCGTTGGTTTTCCTCATATATTTTTAACCGAACTCAAAAAGTCGTTGTTAATGGTTATGAATCGGACGCTGTAATTGTCACATCGGGAGTTCCACAAGGATCTATTTTAGGTCCTCTTCTTTTTGTAATTTTTATAAATGACATTAAACAATGTTTCATCAACGCTCGTTTTTTAATGTATGCAGATGACATTAAAATTTATACTTCTTGTATAACGATGGAAGATTGTTTATTGCTACAAGACGACCTTAATAGACTACATAGTTACTGTACTCATAATAAACTGTTTCTTAGCCTCCCAAAATGTCATTCTATTACATTTACCAAGAAAAAAAACAAAATTAATTATAAATATTCCATTAATGACGTACCTTTAAATATAGTTCATTCAGTGCGTGATTTGGGTGTAACGCTTGATTCTTGTTTACACTTTGACGTGCACCATGATAATGTAATAAATAAAGCGTTTCAAATGTTCGGTTTTGTCATGAGATCGTCTCGCGACTTTGTGCGTCCCTCTACATTGTTACTGCTTTACAAAACCTTAGTTAGATCTCAATTGGAATATGCTGTTCCCATCTGGAATCCCATATACGAAAAGTACAGCTCTAGATTAGAAATGGTGCAGAAAAAGTTTCTACGGTCCATAAATTATAAATGTTATCACATGAAAACTTCCTACATACAGTCATTAAAAAAATATCACATTTTGAGTATGGAGTCCAGACGCTTACTTTTGACAGTCATGATGCTGCATGGTTTGTGTAACAATAGATTTGATTGCATTGACTTATCTAATAAATTATGTTACATAATACCTAGAACCGTTATCCGTCGAGGGGTGCGCGTGCCTCGTTTGTTTCATACAGACGTCTGTAAGACTAATGCTGGAGTGCGCGCACCTCTTCGTCGCATTGTAGATGTATACAATTCACATTTTACAGAACTCGACATATTCTGTCTATCCAACCATCAATTTAAAGCAAAAGCTGTCAAGCTCTTATCTGAGAAAATCAGCTTTAGGTAATAATAAGTTGCGGATTTGAAATAATTCACTTTGACAATTCACACAAAAACACTCATTTTTTTCTCTTCATGTCTTCAACCTTCCTTTTTCAATTGTTAATTTGTGGACAATGGTGTGGGTTGCATTATTGCTAACTTAGTATAAGGACTTTTATTGTTATGCTCTATTATGTAACTGTTTTTTGTCCCCAATAAATAAAATAAAAATAAAAAAAATAAAATAAAAATAAATAAATTCAGTAGCTTTAACATAATTGGAACCTGTCAAAAAAATTCAGGGATTCGTAAACAGTTGCTTCTTATTTCACAACCTCTAATATAAGTGTTGGCAAAGGCCTCCTCCAACCTTCTCCATTCCTGTCTCTCTCTGGCCACTCTGCTCCAAGTCATTCCAGCGACCTGTTTTATGTCATTGGCCCATCTTTTCTGAGGTCTACCTCTCTTTCTTTGACCGTTTCTTGGGTACCATTGAGTGATTATTTTGCTCCATTTTTCTTTCCCTCTGATTATGTGTCCCAACTGGCAAACGGACTTACAGGATATTCGCAAACATCAAATTTGAGATTAATATTACATTATCATAATATGAGTGTCCGATAAAAGGCTAATAAATTAATAATATAAGAGTTGCCTCTTGTTTTTTTAGGATAATTTGACAAACGACACAGAGAAGTGTTAAGAACGATAATTATCAAAACAGGGTTTGCGTATATTGAACCCATAAATAAATAAAAATAAATGAGCATGAGACGTTTTTTTTTGGAGACTATTTCACTTTGTTGTGCAAATAGATACCTGAGGATTATAGGTAAAAAACTACATTGGCAAACCTACCTGGGAATTGGTCCCAGTAGTCGGAAAGCATTCATTAAAACTCGTATTTATTGCTTCGACTTTAGTCAGCGAATCGAATAAAAAAATGGTGATTCGAACAATTATTGTTTGTTCATTCGGGAATAAAAGCTTTAAGAGTTGCTTTCTTTCTTTCTTATGTACTTAATAAATCCGATGCTATTCAACAATTTAGTAACAACACGGCCCGTCACAATTATATTTTTTATCTTTTTAAGTAATTATTATACGTTGCGCTTAAAATTATGAATGTATTCTACTCGTTGTAAGATTTACAATGTAAAGATAAGCAGAAGGTTACATACAACTTGTAAGAGCTCGATGAATAATCAAAATGATCAAGAATCAATGATCAAATTTAGTGTTAAAGGTGCGCTTATACGGGCAACTAAAATTGGGCTCTTCTTGGCAATTTCTATACAATTTTTGTAATGCCATACATTGCTAGGTGTTGCCAAGACATCATTTTTAACCAAAATTGCCAATAATCGCGCAATTAATTGCCCGTGTACGCGCCCCTTAAGTTCGTAAAACGAAACCTTGTTATATATATGTGCCACTGATACACTATATTTTTTAAATCGATACTACGGTAATGAAATTTTAACATTTACTACCTGAATAATTTATAACTGGCAACTTAAAGCGAAATTGACTGTCTAAAAATCATAGCTCAATTCAAGGAAAATTTGCACGAAGCCAAATCGGATCGCTTTCGTATCTGAAAACTTCAACTGGCAATGAGAATTGGATGGTATTAATTACAAGGACCTAGCATTGTTAAAGTTTAAATTGAATCAGCGGCAATTAGATGGCTATATAGCAAAGCAACAAAGTTATTGAATGGAACACATTTTTTCACAATCATGACTGTGGTGGTCAATGGTGTAAGCAGAGGTGTTTGGCGGATTGACATTTATCATCTGCTTAGTATTTCCCAACTACTTACGTTCGGGTCAGCTTTGCCTAACTGCAGTTAAATATAAACATTATATAGTATAAACATTTTCTTTTAGAAAAGTATTGAAATATTGACATCGAAAGTTTTGATATTCCTTATATACTTTCTACGTGATCGTACAGCAATCCATTAATGCTTTGAAGGCTTACACCACACATCCCCTATGCCACAAACTTACTGTTTTGATAATAAACATACTTGCCACCAGCTTCAAAATCGTGTGAATTGTTCAACAAAGAGTATCACGTGCATCACAAGTATCTCGTTACCATTTCTTACGAACATAATAATAATAACGATAGGGAAAGAATTTTTGATGTTATCTCGAGAATGCTGCGATACGATGCTACGATCTTCGCGGTTGCCACAAATATTTCATATACAATCTGTCTCAGTATCTTCAAGTATATAATATTTAATATATATTATAATTATGTCTTGGTTAATGAGCACAGAATGCCTTGTTACGCTTTAGTCAATTTTGTTACGAATTTTGTGACGTCGTCTTACGTTCATACTTTACCTTATATAGTAGGTGTGTTTGATTTATTAATAAAGTAAATAGTTATTATCGAACATTAGCTTCTGCCAGTCTCCATCCACAAGAGACAAACTTATCAGAGGTTCTTAACTTGCTTTACATACTCTTTGGATAATGCTATTTGGGGTCAATAAGCAAACACTTTTTAAAATCATGTTTCCAATTGCGTGTTAATTCCTTATTATAAATCGAAGTTACACAATACACTTGCCTCTAATTAGCTTGATTAATACACGTCATTAGGAAACAACGCCAATATCTCGTAGACGGCGCTGCCTGATACCTCGGCACAATGCGTCTGTCAAATTTGTCAGGGTGGAGTATTACAGCAACATTATATCTACCTTATTAATCAATGACGAACAGTCATTGATTGAGGTACAATAGTACTTTACTATACTGATTGTTATAAGATTTTGGCATCTGACATTGTTCCGCAGTATACTAGGAAAAACTTGTGTTTGCGATTAACCTAATATTAACGAACACTGTTTGCACTGTTACAATATTTTAACACAAAGTTGATGAACGTCAGTTTTTTGTATAGGTAAAGAAAAGTAGCAGCGTATGCTTACGTAGTAAAACATTTCGCCTCGGGTTTTATTTTAGACTTGACCCACAACTTTCAAAGTTCCATTTCTTAAGCATTCTTAAAGATTTTTGGCGAGATACACCGAAAACCTTAATTCAAAAAGGTTCGATCCGTATATTTGGGAGGGCTCAGATTTAGTTTGTTTTTTATTTGCAGAAGGAGCGCTCCACTATTTCATTATCTGTCCTATAAATAATACATTAGATTAACTGCGTCGTAAAAAAATTGGGAATGCCATAAATCATAAGATATTTAATTAATCAGACATTTTAACTGTTAGCTTACAACCCTCACGGATGCATTAAGACGCACCGTGCGTAATAATACAAACTTATAGCTCTATTGTGGAAGTTTTGGCATACAGATCACGGCTCATCGAGTTTTATTGCAGGGGGCATCGGGAGCGCTCATAAATTTAGACCGATGACGGATTAAATGGGCCATGCAAGCATTTTAAAATCAGTTTGTAAGAGATAGGACGGTGGCCTGCCCCATCCATTCTAATCATAGTCAGACGTCAGTCCTATTTGTCCATTCACTTATAATATCGCTTTGTACTAACAAGATCACAGCCACTTGCTTCAATTACCTACATAAAAAATCGAATCAATTAGTTCAAATAGCTTAATAAATAACTGTAATTTAGAACTTATTTCAAAAAGGTACTCTTCTCTTTGTTAAAACGAAAGGAAAAACATTAAAAGAAAAGAACAATAGCCTGCGACGTCCATTGGAAAGTATGTCTGAAAAAGAAGGCAGCATTTTCTTTTACAAAAATGGGTGCACGATAAACAAGCATTTACGAAAAGCGTAGTTCTTACAAGGGCTGCAGCCATATAAAGGGGAGGGAGAAGTAACGCGATAACGCCACGGATGCCCTGTAGACAATAGCGAAGAGTATGCGCCGGCGTTAGCATGTCACGTTCAAACGCGGCCCTCTCTGCAACCAGACATTTTACTAGCGCGTCAAGTGCGCTTCACTGCTTTGTGCACGTCTATTAGTTTTTAACTGGCATCACAAACATGGCCTCCATCACCTTTATGCTGGGAAACAAATTAGTAACATAAAATCATTATCCCTAGTGTTTGCGGTCGATACTGCACAGTATGAAGTAATCAATGTTCGTGTCGTTATTATCTTAACACGCAATATTTATTCATATAGGCACCTACCTACTAGTTTCGTCGACATGCTAAGTGTGTCACAGACACGTTTTTACTCACGGAAAAGTGGACGACAAATTAATAATTAATTGACACACGCAAGTCCGTAAATCAATGTGCTTATAATAATTATTAATGTGCGCCAGGTATTATTATACCTATAAACTTACCTATTAAAAACCATTGTACATAATTTAGTAAAAGCTCAGGTATAATTTAGAGGTAGCTTATTTGACCAAAGCAAAAAGTAACAAGAAGTCAACATTATTTTAATATCGGTCGCGAAACGTTCCTAAACCTATAAAAGAAACAGCTTGTTTATATTTGACTTTTACTGTTACACGACATGTTTGCACTCAACCTTCTAAAAAGTGTATTTTTTAGAGGGTTGAATTTTTAAAACGTATACCTGTGGATCCATATCCAAACAAGAACAATGATACTGCTCAGAAATTCTGGAGAATTGTAAGCAATTCGCCGTGTGGGCTCACTGCTCTGAATATAAAAGAGCCTATCTTTCAAGCTGCTGCCTGCATCGGACGCGTGACGGGAACGTGTTATGTGCCTCAGAGGAGCTCGCCGAACATTATTGGATTCATTCGTTTGTCGTTTGCTCACATTTGTGATAATGATACGAAGATAACTTTGAGTATCGCCGCAAATTACTTTTTATACCACCCCATAAACATGGACTTCGCCTTCTCGCTTTTACGATCGCCACGGAAGGGGTTCACTTCCTGACGTCTTTAAGTTTAATTACGGGTTTTATAATATCTATATCTACCTACGTTGGTAAAAGAACGATAAGAAGTGGTAATCTGAAATGATTAAGTTTTCTTGCCATTAGTCATATGCAAGTTTTAATTGTGATGATGGATAAAAATAAAAATCTTTATTTCTTAAATCTCACATATCAAATTTCACATATCAAATTTCAGAAGATGGTTAAGTTCTGACAACTTAACCATCTTCTGAAATTTGATATGTGAAAATATTGCACTAATGCTTTTGGTATAATAGCCTTCATAAATCGTTATGCAAGGCAGATGCAAAAGTCATAATTAAATTAACGTATAATTTGAAAGGGTGTTTCCCTGCCGGCTTTGTTACGTGCAAAGTCGTTATACTTGATGCGATTAAAAGCACCTGCTGATTACAAAATTAAGTCCGTGGAATATATTTCCTTCATAGATGAACTACGGTAAAAATTAATAGAAACTTTCTGTCTCCAAGGATATTAAATGCTAAGTTTACCCCACTCCTCATAGCGAATATTCAATTATCGGAACATCACAGATGAAGGACCAATTTACCCGCCATGAAAGCAGCTAATTTAAAACTGGATCCAACCTCATTCCTTTTTGATTACAATTTCTTTGCAATTTTCGCAAAAACCTAACAAGGTCATAACACGTAAAGTTCAACAACCGAAAAGACGAAGCTTTTAAAAATGTTCCGCTTCTTTAGAATCAATTGATTTCATTGTGCATTTAACTGGCCAGTTAAAGAGGTATTACAATTTGTCTGAAAAAGAAATATTTGCTTGTGCCGCTTCATTGTTGCCGAGATTGTAAACGCAATTATTGTTATTCCAAAATCAGGCTATCCCACTCAGGAGTCCCACTCAGGACTCTTTTGATAGAAAACTCCCGGAATACAGGCTTATTATATCCATATTTCTACCTTATCTTGTTTTCGCTTGTATGATTGATAGAAAGGTTTATCTAAAGGTGCGTTTTGAAGAAAAGTCGCGATTTTATAAAACCAACGATGATTCGCTTAGGTAACTAATTCTCATTTGGTTCGCACACCTTTACATCAAGTAGTCGTGGAAAATTTTCACTATAAGCACAAAAACTTCCAGTAAAAAGTTCCTTCAATAATTAAGATCCTTGATTTAAAATGTTCGTTGCGAATTTATTGAATATTTTACAAACGGATGCAATTAAGCTTTAAAAGTATACGGCATCAGACATCGAATTGTTGATATATCTTCATCGGAACTTCGATTTTTTCATAAACAATTTCTTTTAACACTACTTGTTTTAAAGTTTTTTTTTTAAACAATAATTTATTCTTTCGAAGCTTAATAAAGATTTACTATGACACTAGTTACAAAAGTTGTCTACATATATGATCATCTCTTCATCATTTTCAAGATGACAACGTAAATAAGAAGTCATTAGTTTTGGCGAAAATACCATAACTCAATGATTTCTATTACTTACGCAAATGCTAGACAAACTATGTTTACGGATTTTATCGCGGTTTTAATTTGTTTTTTGTGACCATGGATGCTGTAAAAGATTCAAAACGTCGCGCGTTGGGACCAAAAAACCAATTCAAACTGCGATAAATTCCGTAAAATAGTTTTATTTTAAGTCAAATTAAAGTAAAAAAATAGCAAACAGACCACTATTCTAGATAGTCGTGCAATATTCAGTAGCTTCAACTGAAATTTCCTTGTGACTGCAACCACTGTTTCACTGCAAGTATGTCTTCAGATGAAATATAGAGATGGTAAAAATCACATAAATCTGTGTAAGAGGAATCACTTGAGCACCCGCATCACTGTCAACTCCGAACCCAGCCATTATTTGCATCAACGTACAAACTTATCCGACTACCCTCGTTATTTGAAATACTCGAAATAAATTGCGCGACTAAATTGTTCAAATTACAACTATTGTGATGGATGATACTAATAAATATAAACATTACTCTATATATAGTGCTTAAGAAGTATGCACAGGAGGTCTATTTAGACAATCACTTTCCGCGAAATGCGGTTAAACCCACATCTTTATTAGTCTTCCTGAGTACATATTACTTACAATTGAACCCGGTAAGAAGAAGGGAATTACACGACCACGAGACCAATTAGCGAGTTTCCATAATTTTACTGGAAATAACAACAGAACACTTCTGCTTACCTCTTATAATGAAGTCTCAACCATTATACCAAATAGTACGACATCAACATCAAAAAGCCTTTGTCTAAAGTAAGTTTGGGCGCTCCAACTTAGCAAGGGAGCAAGGGTTTACAACGTACATTTAATATCACAATGTTTAATTTTGTAATCCCTTAATACCGCAAGACATTTTGGCAACAAAACAACACGCTATCTAAACATGCTTAGGACGAACTTTAAGCTGGATAGTAACTCGTACGCAAGTTATGTAAAATGTATTAGTTCTAGAAAACTTTGCCGTCCGACAATTTGCAAACTGAAAATTATAGTATGCCGGATATTACATTAAGGGGGATGCGTCGTACGTTAGTTCTATGCATCGGATATTAGATTACATTGTTCTTTATTAAATTAAACACCAAAGTTCTTTATTAATTGCATTAATTCTGTGATGGGCTACGTGTCCAAAAAATATCTTCTAACTTTGTTCCATAGGTATCCCATTCATTGGTCTAACACAATGTAAATAAAAGTTCCAAGAAAGCGTTAGCAACTCTTATTTATTTAGGTAAAGACTGATCATTGATTCATTATTCTCTCATACTTGAAATGACTGTTAAACCATATTTTTAAAAGAGTAACTATGGAGTTTCGTGCCGGTTCTTCTCCATAGAAACGACTTTTTGGAACCGTGCAACTAGTTTGACGTTTTGTAAGTGCTCTTTTGTAGCCTATATGAAATAAAAACATTATGACTATGATTTAGGTACATACAAACATTTATTTTGTTATCATTGCATTACTTTGCTAACAAATAATCTTAATAATGTTTATAATTTTTATACATTTATTAGTGTATATCATTGTTAGTATTTTTATTTACTGTTTAATTCAAAGCACTAACGCATCACCTTAACAAAACCGGCGCCGCGTAGTCAATGTAGCTTCCTTAAATACTTTAATTGAGGCAATTATTTGCGAAGAGAATTATGCCATCTGTCGACAAACTATTCCAATATTTAATGGCAAGTCGATCGACTGAAACATTCACTAGTGGTGGGCCATCAGTCTTCAGGGCGGGAAAGTTTGTCTATGGTACCGAACGTTGAATAATGAATCACCAAATGCGGAATTTTGTGTGTTATAAAAAATAACTCTTTTTTATAAGTGAAGTACATAATACTTTATTATACTGTTGAATATGTGCCTTAACTTTTTTTTTCACAGCCGAGCATGAAATATTATACAGTGTAAATATCCATTTCATTACTGGTATAAGTATAGATATTTACTTTGCATATTTTTATATAATACATTGAAGTTTAATGAAAATAATCTTTCGCGGCTCAACCGCCTAACATGGCAAAAGAAGAAAGTCTGGGATTCAACTAATTGGAGATAATAGGTAATAATTAGGTCCTTCAATATGTTAATAATTATTTAATAACACGTTAAAGGAAAAATGGTGTCTTTTTATACAACGAAATTAATAGTTATCTTAGAAACTGTTTAAATAATTTCCAAAATTCTATAAATAGACCTTCAGGACATATAAGGCCACTTCAATCCCGGAAAAGAGTCGAAAATACATCCACGAGATGAAGTCGAGGGCTGAATGTATAAACAATAAAAGAAAGGAAGAATAAAACATCACCTATATATCCGACCTACCTAAATCCCTCACATAATATCAATTCCGAGGAAGTGCTAATAATAGATATGATCGCTGACCATAAAAAGCGTCAAGTTGACGTCGCTTGACGTCTTGGCCTTCACCAAAATACGTTAAAAATTCGTTCGGGCATTACGTACACCTGTCAGGTGTCGTTGACGGGAACAGAATACGAAAATGTTAGGTGTGTCACTGTAGGCCCGCATAATACGCTCATATTGAATTCCCCATCAATTGATACTTCGTCACCTACAGGAACGCAGGAAGCGGTGACAGGATGTGTCCCCAGATATTGTCACGTCGTCGCTGCTGTGCATGTATTTTACTACACAGTGTATGCTAAATGAAAATTTTTAGATTCCGTGACTGGCAGCTCTCTGGTGTAATGTCACGTGTATGTATAGACGCGACGCGTATCTGTACATCGAAGTAAAGAAAGTATTCTTCCAAAATCATTGAACTTATGGCCAGTCTGAACTAGCAACTAAAGCTATCTACTAAAATGAGACTATTTTAATAAGCAAAATGATATTATCAAGGCAGATTGCTAGTAACATCAGAACGTAAAGACCTAGGTCATAAGATTCATGTTAAATGTTTACATAGACGTATTTAAATTGATAAAGGAAGGACGTATTCTTCCATAATGTTAAGTTGTTGTAAATGGTTGTAAATTTTACATTAATAGATAAATATAACAATGTATTAAATTTACGCAAGAAGAACCTCCTCAAGTTGCGAAGTGTAATATTGCATCTTGAAGAGGACTGTGTCAAGTGGGTAGTGGACTGCGACAGGCTACGTAAAGAGCTTGGTAAATGGCAGTAGACTTGCGTCATATTTTGGTCTTTGAATTCCCACATCAAAGACAATTCTGTCTACACCTTTACAATCCTACCCACACCTATCCCACAAGATAACCCAAAGACATTCAGAACAAATAACTGACATTGAATTCGGTACCTATATTTTAGATAAGTAATATAATAGCCAAGTGGCCATTACCAAAAAAGTACAATGAACGCCCACGCGACTTGTCGTACAACCAATTTATAATAGTTAATAGGTCTAATGAAAGTTCAATACAAAAGCAATATTGTCCATTACCCGATAAAATGTAGAAAAGAAAATCCATTTTTCCATAAAATAACAGTTGTTTCAAGCGGTGTGCCGCCACGGTACTGGCCGCTTATCACTCGCTGCTTCAGTTGAAACCATTTATATCGGAATCATTGTAATTTTCTACGCCTCAGTTCCAATTATGGGGACCGCTCCTCAAAACAAAAGATTTCGAGGTGTCCTTCTATTTTGAATTTTAGTCCCATGATTTCGAATTCATCTTTATTTTATGTCTTTTGAGTAAGAAATATAATAGGTATTTAAGTTTTATAATTACTAGCTTAATCGATAATACTTTTGGAATATAATGTAAGTAACTAAGTAGTGTCAGTTGACATCAAAGTCAAATGGATTCAAATAGTCTAAAGCCTAGCCAAAAATAAAACAATGTTTTTACTTCTCAGTCCATGAATGGATTTTAAGTGCATTTCAAGGGCATTATACATTTATTGATACTTACATAAGTGTAATAAACCGCTGATCACACGTTTTGATCAAATATATTAGGTAGTAACAAGTAGCAGTTTGTTCTATGGAACCTACACCGTGACCTAAAAATATGTATGGTGTAAAATATTTCAAACGCAAGGATTAATCGAACCTTTACGATACAAAGTAAAAAACCTCAAGAGCGTACTATTTCGTTTATCTCTAGTTCTTTACTGAGTAACTTTATAAAGTGCATCTTAAATAAGCCCAACCTTGAGAATTTAATTTGTTAATATTATGGCGGGCTTGATGCTTCCCAGTTTGTTAGACAAGAGTTGTATAAATACTTCAGATTGGCGAAGCAGCCATCCCTGAAACCGGTATGCGGTCATGACACACAACAATTTTCATTAAAGCATTTTTTCAAATTATGAAACAGCAACAGATACCATAAATTTAAACTAAACGAATATTTGGATGATTTATTAAAGCTAATATTTTAAACCTTTTTGAATCAAATTGCCACCAATAAAAGATAGGCATGCATGTTAAATGTTGTATTTGTATTAACAACCCACATGACAGAGTTCCTGGTAGGTAACATAATATTCGTCGTTAGTAGAAACTTTGATAGGAGACGCTCAGATGAAATTTAACTGTCCGTTGATTGACGAAGGGACCCGTTGTTCACAACAATTATCTCAGAGGAAGCGGGTAAGATGAGCCGGCGTCGCGTGCTCGGACCACTTATGAATACCTACACGATCCACATACATATATTATGGACATCCGACGTGACGTTGACAATGCACGACTTTATCTAATCTTATATCATTAAGGACGGGTACTATACTGTAGCAGTCCGTTGAAGCCGAAAACTACTGGCCAAGCAGATTTGACTAGCACCGCAATATAATTCCATGCTTGTGCCAAATTTGAACGTAGATTGATTATTATAACCGCTTCTTTGAAGCAACCCTTATTTCAGCCACACCAATCAAATATATTAAAGCTTTGAATTCTATAAAAGCCACAATTTCAAATAGAACGCAGCTCCATGTTTGTATAGGACTTTACAATGAAGAGGTTTGTTAACATAAGTACATAAACGGTCCAGACTACACGCACCCTACTTCAATAAATGCTCCCTCAACTCTATGAGGACCTAATTGCTAAACGTTGCTATAACTATTAATAAATCCAAGACCATCCTTTGACAAAGTTGAACGACAATTGAACCGGCATAAGACAAACGGATGCAGCCATTTGAGACGTTCGATTCAATTATTATTATGGGCTTAAATAACATTTGTACTAAGTTCGCATGGACATTAATTATTAAAGTATCGATTATTGGTTTAAACACTGCGGTGGCTCATTGCTCTGGTGGTTACAGGCGCGGACCGCAATCAAAATGTCCTGGTTCCAATGCACTGGTTACTATTACAAGGTTGCTTGCTAGAAAATAAAACTGTAAGTTACCTATTCTATCTTTAAGTATATATTTTTTTGTGCAAGTGTAACTAAATGATGACGATTAAATATGTTTCAAGCTCGATCATAGTATATGAAATTTTATCTCCTTTTAGTGGTAGTTCACCGAAATATAAAAAGTTATATTACGAGGATTTCGGAACAAGTATTAGTAAAGTTTTATTAGTTACACTGCGTATCCCAAAATAGGGACAAATATTATACATTCCTCGAAGAGGTACATCGAACTATGGCTTAATACTTTTGGGTCCGTGTGGGTGTACATTCAACGACTGACCCATATCGACGCGAAGTGAACTGATTACGTTTTTATTTTTATTTACAACATCACGACTTGGCGGGTCAGTCCGTACATTGTAACTGAAAAAGTAAGAATGTAACAAAAGACTTACAAAGTTCCTACGCTTCCAAATGCTATACCGCTAAACCCTGAATTTCAACTGATATGTGAATGAAACCCAGCATCACAAGTTCTGCGCTCTCTCATAGATAACACAAGCAGTTTAGTTATTGAATTCATATTACGTTTACGTATCCGTAGTTTGTCCTTCGTTCTGCTCGCCAACAAAGTATGTAAATTTGTGGGTAACCCAATGTCCCGTACCATGACTAAATAATATCTTTAATAAGAAGATTTCATCCTAGCTTATCGGACCGGAGCGGCCACCGCTTCGTAAATAAAAAGAAAAATTACGGGATTTTTAAACTCAAAGAAAGATTTGTTTACTGAAATCGTCTTTCGCTTCACTTATTTTTTATTAGGATGCTTTTTTAATGAATAAGCTTAACCATATAAATACCTACTATGTTAGTATAGGCATTTAAAAAATATTTTTCAAGTGCCGTAGTGGGAAATGTGGTATTTGTCCTTATAAGTCAGGCATAGTGTTCAACTTTAATAGTTTGTTTCTTGGTTTTAGAACCAACTTTAAGGTAGTTTCCTTTTTTATTAGTTCTCCAACATACAAGCGAATAAGACGCTTCTTTACCAGTTTATAGCTGAAAAGGAAAAACTACGCCGAGACCGGCATCACGTTTCGGTCACAAGATTAATTATGCATTTTATATACGCTTACAAAATACTAGATGTCTCTGCTACGTGCTAGCGAGTGCACACTAGTTCTACAATACGAAACACTGAACTTTAGTTTGACCTGAGACTGGATATATGATATTTAATCAATTACCGTAGGTAGAGGTAAGAGGGGGTGAACGCAGTGTGGGCTCGATAAGAGGTTCATAACCATTGGACTTACAATGAGCGAAGCGAAGCGAGCGAAGAATGGGGGAGTACAGACAGTACTGACATAAAAGAACATTATTATCTTTTTACACGACTGCCCAAAAAAGGAGTGTAATGTTTTCAGGGTTCATGTGTGTATTTATTAATGTATGTGAGTTTCTTTATCCCACCATAACTTCTGAATGCCTGAACCGATTTTGAATTATGGAGTGTCGTTAGAATCCTTACACTATCGCGAGTAACATAGGCTATAAAAAAATGAAACAAATAATATAATTAAAAAACACGACCGCCATGACAAAAAACTAACTAAAAAGTGAAAAACAAGTTCCATTGCAGTCGGGGGACCGTTCTGTGGAACACTGTCTTATCTAAGAGGTACCCAGACTGCAATGGAACTTGTTTTTCACTTTTCAGTTTGTCTTTTGTAATTAAATTTTTATAATTATAGTTTTTTTTGTACCTCTTATAACTAACGTTATAATAAATATCATAAATATTAATAAATGTCGAATAAATAAGAAGTGTTTAACTTTGTTGTAATTGATAAACGATGAAGAGAATTGTCTGCAACAAACATTTTCGTCGCAGACACTGCTAAAACATTTCTTAGCTTAAAACTATTATGAATCGTGCATTTAAGAGATAAGAGCGCTTCACAAAGTTTTTAATACAAACAGTTTACAGTTGGTTGTTATAAACAGCGTTGGGACAAATGTATTCTACGTGTATAGCTTGAAAAGTTACAAATTATGAAAATGTAGAGTTTTAAATAATGCAACCGATGTGAAGGTGCGATAAGTACCGATAAGCATGAAGAAGAATGGAATATATGAAATGAAATAGCCAGGATATGTGCCGCCGAAACCTTTGGAATATGGGTGAGCTTATTTGATGTACATACATATGCCTATAAATGGTAGGTACAAACAAATCCCACCTCAAAACTATACCTGCGCTCATCATCATCGATACAACTTTGCCGTCTTCTTTCGTCTTCTTCATCGTCTCTCATTGACCATAATGTAGGGAATACAGATTTATTTTAAGAGCTCATTTGAGTGACTGCCATGTGACCTTCAATACCCAATTAATAGAAGACCTAGATAATTTTAAGATTTTAGGAGTTTGTTTGTCGTTTTTTATTGGCACGCATGTGTCTCTGTATGCAAAGAACAGTCCAACCATGCAAGGATTGACTTCAACAAGTGCTTCTTCTTCAAAACTCCGCTTCGCGAACGGCGTTGTCATCAGCCAACATTAACAAGTGCTGTTAATCTGCTTATAAATCTACGAATTCCTCGTCATATTTTAAAACTAATCTAATAAACTATTCAAATTCTTTCAAGGAAGAAGTCGCTTATTTGTTACGTATAATCGCATCGATAGGTCGCGCCGTGCGCCGCTTCAATGTTGGGAGGACGGTATGCCGAAAAGTAGATTACCTCGCAATATGTATATCTTCATCGTCATCTTTTACATGGGTAGTATGATATCCAAAAAGTGCGAGTGCTCCTGATAAAGAAGAACACTGCCTAGCCTTTTTATAGTATTTGTGACGTACCATTGGAATCCACTCATAGTAACAATTTGCAAAGAACATTATAGAGGTACTAAGTTATGAACAAGGTTTCAAACCATCTCTAAAACTTCTTGTCGTAAACTAAGAACCTTCGCTTCTCTAGCTAGAGTTACAGTTATTAACAGATAAAGCACTCTTGCTAAATGCAAGAATTGTCTTATGGTTTAAACGACTGACGTACACCTCGGATTAGGTAACTCTACAATTTTTCCTGAAAACCATTCCAACATTTAGTTTCAAAGGTTTCAAACCTTCTTCAACTTTGTGCGTAAATGGAATACAAGTAACTACCCTACCTTGATTAGTCACAGCGTGAATGTTACGTCATCCTTGCTTAGGATGCAAGACTAGTCTTTCGAACGAACAAACCCCAAGTTCATGCTACTCTACCATTATTTGCTCTCGATCTTAGAATATAATATTCTCTTCAAGTTGCATTCATAACACACCTTGATTAGGTATAAACTTGGCTTCTATGCTTATGAATAGACAGAAAAATCAGCTTTTAAATAGAAGCCACATATACCTATGTAACTAGGTACGTTATATAACAACGACAAAACGCTACTCCACCAAACCAATGACTGGACCTAAAGCCCTAAACCCTGAGTTTGTTTCGGCGTTTCTTCTCAGAGGTAGTCAGTTAGGAAATGCCGACGCCATCTATCTAGTTTAAAAAAAATGACGTGTAATAGTGTTTTTTAACCGACTTCAAAAAAAGGAGGAGGTTATCAATTCGACTGTATTTTTTTTTTTTTTTTTTTTTATGTTTGTTCACTCATAACTTGCGACTGGGTGAACCGATTTTCATGATTCTTTTTTTATTTGAAAGCTGGTGCTTCCCGTGTGGTCCCATTGTCACCATTTCAATACCTGATGATGGGATCTTGTAGAAATCGGGGGAACTCTTCAATAAATAACAGCAGATTAACCGCGATTGTTGCTATAGCATATCTAAGCATTGTTTACGCCATCACACAACATAATATCACGCCTGTACTCACTACAAAGGTTATAAAAACAATTTCGAAAAAAAAAATGTTCAAGGTCACTTACAACGTTTTACAAAAAAAACGCAATACTGAAAAATAATTAGATGTTTGTTCTGATGAGATATTCGGTTATAAGAACAAAACTCTTCAAATTTCATGCGTCCTAATTACGTAAGCTGATCCGTGATCGCGGTACTGTCCCTGGGTAACCGTGACCCTGGAACGTAAAGGGCTATTGAAGGAACACTGTGGATGAGTATGACAGTAGTATGACTGTCAGTACAAGTCTGACAGTCCCTCCACCCAGGGTGGGAGGACTCATTGGATAATTTTGCCTCGTAAATAAAAGATTTATTATGACTTACTTATGTACTACTGACTTACTTATCTACCTTCATTATCGGAAGACAGATTTCGTAGTCTTTTCATTTCCTGCAACGATCTATCGTCGTGTGGTTTATTATATTTCACTAAATACCCAATTCACAAAACAAAATTTAAATCGCTTAAATGGTCATAGAAATAGCAAAACCACATTAGCAGAATCTAAAGCCAAAAAATCGTGAAATAAAAATTTTTTAATAAAAAATTATAACCTCCTTCAAAAAACTCAAAAGTGAAAAATAATATTTTATCACTTCACTTTACATAAGCGAAGTAGAAGTCGGTGCCAAATCCAAACATCCATTAAGCGATTCAGAAAAATAGTACTTATGAGAATGCTGCCATACGTGCGTGGTTCATAGTTTAAAAGCTAACACTATAAACTAAGCGAACGCATAGGATTTGGCGCCGACTTCCACTTCGCTTATGTAAAGTGAAGTGATAAAATATTATTTTTCACTTTTGAGTTTTTTGAAGGAGGTTATAATTTTTTATTAAAAAATTTTTATTTAAGACCTATTTGCAGAAATAAAATCATTTATCATTTACCTATCATTTATCATTTTATCATTAAAACAGTGGGCTGGTAAAAATCGTAAAACAGTATACCTCTAGAGCATAGTCAAAACTGAAAAAAACCTTTTAGTACAGTTAGTAACAGAAGTTAGACTTATTTCGCATAATTATATCGAAAGGTTTTAAGCTTGTGTTGCCGACCGTCCCACTTCAATCGTAGATGGGGAACAATATTATCTGCGGCGTCTTTTGAGGATCACCAACGCCTTTATCAAGCTTTGACATCTATTGTCTTACCCCTAAATTAGTGCAGAACATGACTCGAGCGTTATGTGAAAACATAATGGCTCTCGCATAATTTCCTCTGCCTACGTTTTCCCTTTTAGAGAAATAATGATGGTAACTACAGCAAAATGTAACAGACAAAGGAAACTCTAATGTGTAGCAGTGAAAGTTAAAAGGCACAAATCAGTGAGGCATTGTCCCAAGTGGAAATTAAGGGGTACAGGCCACATGACTCATGTTTAAAGCCAGATGGCCGGCGATTGCAAACCGCATTCGCAATAATTAATCACAGCTGTTATTAATAATAAGCTCCTTGTATTATGTAAACTCTGCTTAAACAAAAAGAAACATTAATATCAAGTTAAACAAGCTAGAAGTAAACTCAACATTTCCCCATATAGGTAACAACTCTGCATGACCATCAATAACAGTTATTGATAACACTGGCCCAGTAACTCCGGTACAAGTTTAAAAGAAACAACTTCTCTGTGCGGAGATAAGGTCCAATAAGAATTTTATTGTGTTTATTTACAACACAGTCTGCAGTGTGCATTTTGTTAAACTGGTTCCTCAATAATAATAACAAGAACAACTGGTGACGAACTACGCAACTAAGTATAGTTAACACCCACCTTAAAGTCAATGAAGTAACTTCGTTGAACGTTTACGACTTGACCATTTGTTATAAATTAAAACATAACATTTGGGTACGCCAAGAGACTCAGCTTATATAACTTTGAGACCAAACCATTCAAGAGCAGGTGCAATTAAGTCCTCAATTCATCGAAGTTACATCGTAAAATAGCCGTAACAAACTTGCAGCAGTTCCAACATCAAACGGTGCTCTTCGAGAGTCCTTAAAAGTAAAACAAAAGACTTTTAAAACTATTTAACTACTCGTTAGAAAGTTTGGAATACCTGCGAGAGGTCCGCGTCTCCTCTCATTTTCTCGACCACGGTAAGTTTCCTGTCGGCGGCCACGAGCCCCGTACACATCACAAACAATAACACAAGTCGTCCACCCATGGTTGGCACGCAAAACATCCAGAGATCACAGGAGATATTCACAGAGGCACACGCGCGGAATACATGTGCGGGCTATCCGAGCAGGGAACGCGCGGTATACGAGAATGCGCCGCGATAAATGCCGGTACCGCGGCAGGCACTGACGCGTTGACGCGCCGCTCGTCCCTTCTCTGTCACACGCCTGGTTACTGGCGCGGCAACTAACTGGTCATCATACTTGCCGTGACCGTTGAGCTTTGAAAATTATTATCGAAACAATA
Source organism: Abrostola tripartita (assembly GCA_905340225.1). NCBI lineage: Eukaryota > Metazoa > Arthropoda > Insecta > Lepidoptera > Noctuidae > Abrostola > Abrostola tripartita. The sequence goes on from HG996494.1 coordinate 9,799,848, forward strand.
ATTAGCATAACAACTTCACTCAAAATACCTAATGGATTCGATACGTTTTTTCTTACGTTTGCGGTCTACGAGCTTCGCATTTAATGCGATTTACCTGCTGTTTTTAAACCAACCTTTTCAAACTGTCAAGTTCAAAAGCCTTTATACACAATACAATGCAAACTTTTGAACAAAACTGCTGATGCAATAGTTACGTTAGGTGATTGTTACCTGTGGCTGGCAGAGTAAACACGAGTGTTAAGCTTGACTTTATTTAATTTGATCAATATTTTGAATTTTGTCGCTACTTTACAAAGGCATGACGTATTTTTATTTATGATTTATAGAAAAGCCTTACTGATTTGTGAAAGCTGACTATGCTTGTAAACGGTGTTGATTTGTTGATTGCAACAAGGTTTTGAAAATTACCCGTTACTTGTACAACTTTACACTCTTTTAGCATTTGCACATGAGGTACTAATAATGTATCAACTAACTGTGCATCTAATAAAGCAGGTATATCTACCTCTGCTTAACCCTTATAAATTTTGATACGTTTAATTTAAAAAAAAAACCAGATAAACCCTTACACTGTTCAATTATTCTGTAAAGTGACAACCTGCCAAGTCTAATTCAAAGTAGGGTAACGTTCATAAAACACGCCAAATTCGTGTCGCAAAACACAAAAACGCAAATTTGGGTTCCGTATTCAGCATCCATTATGTTAATATAGAACATCATAATTTACTAACCACGAATATCATAATTTGGACAATCGTCAAGAATTTATATGACACTAAATCACTGTCATCCACCCAAATAATGTCTATCTAAGTAGGTATTTAGTAGCCTAGTAGCTAACAAAACAGATTCGTTTTTTGATTCAATGAATGTCGAGAATAAGCTATTCCAAGAAGGCACTACATAGGTACTAATAATATTCTGGGACCCCAAAAATGGAAGTAGGCTCTACTACAACATAGTTCCGCCTTCGCCAGGTAGGAACCTAGCTAGCCAGCTTTAATATAATTCATTCAAAACTTTAACTGAAAAACACAAAATCATTAGTCTCTCACACAAAAACCCGATCATGACAAAATCATTTGTTTTTTGTATTACTAACCCCAAAAAAATACGGAATACGTAAATCCATATCACCGGAACACGTAAAATTGTTATCTGGCGATAGCACACTATGGCTTTTAAATGGCACATGAAAAGATTTGACGTGTTGCCCATGGCTCTGCCGATCTACCTGGCCGGTATAAAACCTCCGTCGTTTGGCCGATACGTGACGTCACGATTATGTCCTATTGTACCCGTATCGGTGTACCATTTTTGACTCCTTCTGCGCTTAATATCTTTTACCTTTATTGTGTTTTTTTATTGTTGTATTATTCTTTCGTAGAATTTGACTGGATTATGTTTATCCGAAAGCCAAACGGCTAGCAATTTATCCAAAGTGCTTAATCTAATTTGCAACTAAATATATGGCTTTCTCACTTTACCATAATTAAGTATTAATTTTGAGATCGTCATAATATGAGCTTCATTTAAATGCGTTCAGTTTTCAATATTTTTTACCTTGGGTTTATAATCGGTTGCCCTTCAAATAACAAGATGTGTAAAAATGTAAAATATGTATAATTGCACAAACTTTTTAATCGTAGCCTACCTAGGTATACCTAATTACCACCCAACTATTTAGAACTAGAATTCACCAGCATTTGTATTATGTCCTAAATAAACAGCAGGTTAGGCCAAGTTCATTATTGTATTAACTAAATACTATTTACATGTTAAGTTTTGTGCCTTGCTCGTTTGGTAATACCGTATACCGTAAGCTATGAGATTTTGTTTGGTTTACATTTAAAATCCATTAATAGAAACACTGTAGTCCCTATAATGCCATCGTGAAAATATTTCTCTGTATAGCAGCTACGAATATCATCGATCAATAGTAATTTAAAGAAATTCATCAAAGATATAATTTACCGCTAAAAAAACCGCGTCTTCCCTTAATCTCTGTAAAGATATTTAGTATTTACTTAAAGCTTATCACGTCGGACTACTACTAAAGCATATAAGATTTGATTATGTTATCACATATTAAACGCACCAAGTTTTAAAAGCAAATCAAATAATTATCCCATCATTAAGGTTAAACGTCAAAGTTAAATATTTTACCTATGTAATATTGTATTTAGCTGTATTATGTTACGACTAAAACCCAGGATTACTAGTCTTTTTCACTAGCTTAACAAACACGAAGTTGACAAAAGACTACATTGTATAATGTGATTTAAGAAGTCTGTTAGACTGACATCCACTTTACGTGGGACGCAAAAAGCTCTAGCCCCCGAGATTCATTAATATTTGCGTTTCTCGTTAGCTGGTAACAAATTAGATCGTCAGTAATATAATGACGTTAACTTGATTAAGAAATTTCGGCGAGGCTTATGTCGGCTATGAATTATAGAGACATACATGTGTGTGTGTTTATTTAGGATTTTTTACACGTATTAATTTAATTTGACTCTGATTTTCTATCACTCTCGTAACATTTTAGCGTACTTTAAGATTGATTTTCTGATTAACATAAAATATTGCTAATTTTAATATTTGGAAGATTTAATAGGCTTAAGTGGCAGTTATTTTAGAGAGACGACTTTTAATTATTGTTTTTATGTTAGGGTTTATAAAAAATGCTATTTGGCAGATCCACTTTGTGTCTCTACGTAGGATTTGTTTTTGGTAATATGAAATCTTTACAAAACATTTTAACATAAAACACACTTAATTTGGAAATTAGCGTGTTTTGTAACATCAACCACGTTAAAGGACATTTAAAAAAATATTAATGATTCAATTATTTTGCAAATTAAACTAGCATCTAATTAACACGTTCTATCTACAGTTAGTACTCAACTCATTTCTTTCAAATTCTTAAATCGACTTTTTGAGACCGTTCATCATCATTCCTCTCTACCACTGTTACCTAAAGAAGAGTGTTCGTATAATATTAAACTTCTAACTATTTTCCTGGAGTGACTATGAACTTTCCATCTTGTTTGTCTCGAATGTACCTAATGATATTTGGCGGGTCACTATCTAGAGTCTTAACTACACATAAACGGCTTAAAATGGCTACATTAATAAAAAGCTCTTGACTTTTAGGATTTGTAGATTAATCACAAGATAAAGAGGGCTTCGTTTAAAGTTTTATAACTCTTTGATTGTCCAAATGTCCATAGATTATATAATTTCGATATACCTACTAATCTTATTTTTGTATGAAATGTTACACTAAATCCTATCCATATATAAGACACCTATTGACGGTGAATTTATTTCCAATTATAGAATCATCTGACGTAATAACGTTTCTAATTTTCGCTTGAGACCGACATAATCATAGTCATTAGAGTCCTGTTGAAGTAGGAGAATACATAATTATATTTTTAACCTTCTGTTATCTGTGTTCATCCTAGAACAATGAGATTAGGGTCCATCCGCGACCTTTTATTCAGACAATTTCAGGCTGTCCACGCCAGACAAAGTCCCGGGTAGACTTTAATTAGTATGCCTAAAAACCTCGTTTATATATAGAACTAAATTATGTTATTTTACGGACCTTAAATATCATATTATAATATTTTATTAGAAATACCATAACTAAAGATGGAACCTAAAATAATCCATAGTTCTTTCACAATATCCGCATACGAGTTCGACGACATTTTCTTTTGTTTTAGACCATTACGGCGTTCTATCTCGTATAAATCTATTCAGCGTCGTAGAGAAGTTTTATCTTTGTACTCTAACTATATTAAACTTTGTTCATCACGTTCCTTTTTAGTCTTCACAAGATTGTCTGTTTAGGTCCACGTAGAAATGATGAAGCTAGGACTTACGTTATTTTTAAAACGGAACGTAGTAATGATCATTCTTTGACCCAGTATAGGTCACCCTACATGTATGAAGATTACGATTATGTATAACCCTTGTCAATCACCTTTCCTATAATTGCCTGAGAACATTTTCCATTGGTTCAGCCTTTAACTTACTGAAAAAGAGGCCTTTCCACATCCAAGACATGCTTAACAATTGCCCCTCTTGCTTCTCATTTATAGTACACATTGTATCCTAATAGTAAGTGTTCTAGAAATACAAACGTAATAAGACCTTTTTGATCTTTGGCAGTGGAATCAATAAAACAAATATAATAAGAGTGGTGGAATGTTTGAAGGTGTGCTTGAGTTCTCTATACTGTATACAATGCTCTTCCAATTAGAAGGCGACGCAATCATGCGCACAAATCGTTTAGCACGAGCAAGCTGTAGGTAATCCGATTGCTAGTTAGTGTTGATGAATTTACGACATTTCGCACCCTGTGCTTCGTCCTGCTTAGTTAGATGCTTAGAGCGTTCCCAATTTCAAATGGAATTGCACCATTTGAAATCGCCAAACGCTTTATTCATCTAGAGGTAGCAAACAGTTTGGCCTTTTATCAGAGTCCCAAGTCAGGAAAAGTGTTATTGAGTTTTTTGCTGTCGCCAACTTGTTTTGATTTGGGCGTTAGACTTACGATTTCCGTAGGCAGATTAAGAATATTATTCCCTTCCGTCGCCGGGAAGTGAGTTGGAAGGTGACGGACCCGGTGTGGGCCCGATAAATGGCATGATAAGATGAAATGTGTGTATTGACTTCTGATGTAGGAGGACACTTCTGCCTTCAGGAAATATAGGCGTAAACGATTAAGCTTAATGTTAGACTTATCGGATAAAGAATTCGAGAATAAAACATAACATAAGGCCTGTATTCCCCGAAGAGGTAGACAAAGATAGTACCTACATACGCAATTCGCCAGTTATAACACATAAGTCCCAAAGTACCTAATAGGGGGCGAGCCTATTGCCATCAACCGGGCTCCCCAGTTGCGCTTCTGGCACCAGTCAGTCTTCAGAATATATTTTATTGATCCCGATAAATACCGATAGGCATTTCGTCGTAGTAATTTTTTTATAGTTCCTATATCTATATTTAAATGTAGATATTTCTGCAAACCGTATAAAATACGGTGTGATCAGTAATCGCTTGACAAAAATTGAACAGAATTCGCGCATGTCGATAGACATATATGTATGTACCTACTTGGACAACGTAGGTATTGTAGGTAGTCTATGCAGTTTTGGATGAATAGTTTACTTTGTTATTTGAAATGGATTTTTGCTCGTATCTACTGGCATGCAGATAGAAAACACAAACCTATCAGGGGTGTAGTTGATTCATGTTGTTTACTTTCATATACATATGTATGAAAGGTAAAAGGAACATTATTGCTAAATGTTTTTTTTCTCGTTGTCAAAATGTTGTTTGTTCAAATAAAGGACCATTGTGTTTATCGAAATCCTCTCTTTAAAACTCTTAGCTTTAATGTTTATTTGTAAGCATGCATTAGTAGGTGCCACACGCACATGAGACAAGAGACATTCTAATTCAAAACCTGTTGGTAACATTTAAAATATTTCTGTGTATTCGCGGATAATACAACAAGAACGGACCGGAAAGTGTTAAAAAAACCCACTAGAAAAATAAAACAACATCTTATTGGTAAAACAATTACAAAAAAATGATTAAATAACTTTATTATACTTATAATAACTTCTTATTGTTAAATATGGCTATAGGTACTTTTAGGTTATGTCATGTTCAACCTTAAACGAAGCGAAGTTGGTTCACTAGAAAACGATAGAAATATGGGTGAAGATGATAGGATGCCATTTTTTCTTCTCGTTATTAAATTCATGGATTATTATATTCGCCTTGCCCGTGTATTAAAGGACCTCTCAAAGCTTTTATATGCTAAAACATAACGACAGTAAACTTGTAATGGGGATGTCCATATTCGTCAATTCAAATTATAAAATACAATTATTTTTTTAATCAGGCATAAGTTGTCTTTCATTATGGTGTTCTAAGGGGGAAGCCTTTGTCCAGCAGTGGACGTCTTCCGGCTGATGATGATGACGAAGAGCAAACCCTTGTTAGACCACTGTTTTAAATACTTACGATTTGAGTGATAACAAAAAGTAAGGTAAGAATGTAATCAAAATTGTTATTGAGGGCAAAAATATTGACACGTTTAATAATTTGCGCTTTTAATAAAACACATAGACACCATTTTATATAAATTTAAATCACCTTAAACGATTTACAACTTTTTTTCATTAAAAAATATATAAATGTAAATTATTCTTCCTCTACATCAACAAATGAAATGAAATCTTGTACAAACACTGCAAACAGCGACTTGCTTATAACTTAAAACCAATATACAGAGAAGTACCGTAGCTCGTCTCTATTCTGCTACATCATATCTTGTATTTCTTACCAAACGACACAACTTCTCAGAATTTCAGTATTCCTAACAGAAAACGTAAAGTTTCCATCATACGTTCGCGTGGTATATTGCGATTTCCTAAAATTCAAAAATGTTATTACGAGTTATGAATCGACAAAGGAGTTCGCCAGGTGTTCTCGCTTTGCCCCTAACTTTCTAACTAGAGGACCTAAAAAGTTCCAGTAAGTCTAACAGGAATCGAACAATTTATATGAATAAACTACGGTCCACAAAATAAAATCCTAATAGATTCTTTGTGATTTTATCTGACTGAGGATTTCTTATCAGTTGATTAAGCCTCGTGCACTTACGTTTTGATAAAGGCAGCAAAGAGATTGTGATTATAGGTAGGTACTTTACATACTTTTCCTTATGTAGCTTTAAAAAGTATTGACAGCGTTAACATCCACTTCATAAGAAGGAAATCAATAAAAATAATCATGTCTTCAACGAGTTCAACTTTCGTTCATATACGTATAGGGACGTACTCGTAACCCTAGATTGCTACAAAATATTGTTCTTAGAATGTTATCTTAGAATGAATAAGTTTTCTTAGTTTCTATGAAGAGAAAACTATTTTGTTCAGAAGTTCTACACAGACAATGTTAGTATTGGTTAAAATAGTTGTCAAAGTTATGGGCATGATTATAAATTATGTATTGCTACATAATTTATAATCATGCCCAAAAGCTTATGCTTAATTTTTTTTCACTATTGCGAGTTCATGTTGTGTAAGGGAGAGGAAAAAACAAAGATCTGACGACAATCATTCTATATATGTATAATGTATATTTATTATTATGTTCGCTGCACCCTGTCGTCCTCAAAACAGCTTAGCAAAGGATTTCTGCACGGCAGATAGTATAAGTCTCATGAGCGCAAAGGTTAAGGTTATTGTTTTTGCACAAGCGAGTCCAGGGGCTGCTAATTCTCATAACCTTACGGAAACCCAAATGACCTCTTAACTTGGGAAAGCGCAGGACGACAACGAGTCTAACAAAAAGGTTGACAATGTTGCCCTTCAAATATACATGTTTAATCTATTTTTAGAGTTCACCTATGATTAACATGAGCCAGCGTTATCACAAATTAAGAGCTAATAGCACACATACGTTGAAAGACCGCCATCTAATGAAAATGTAAAGCCGAAACTTGGCAAGTGAACTGTTGCTTATTTAGGTTCGCGCGACACCCGGTAATGCATAATAAAGTTGTTAGTAACGCAGTCTGGCGCCACGCCAGTCCACCGATGGCAATTCACTGATAAACTCCTTTAGAACAAAAATGCGTTTTACTTTGTTTCCCTAAGCATATGCCTTTGTGTAAGTTTCGTCATACAAGTAAATACCTATACGCAGCTGATAAATACAATTACAGCATATAAAACAATCGATATTGCACAACTAAATAAAAGTTTATACACGATTTAAGAATAGAACCTCAAAATGATGATATCTTGTTATTGTATTATTCTTGTACTAGTTACAGTGGTTACCAAAAGACGAATGATGTAAACGTTTAAGTTTCCTACGCTTGCCTCATATCGATACATTCTCGTTCAAATAAACTATTTTTAAAGGATAAATAATGAGAGCGAATGCTCACGCTATCGATACAGCTCCAATTCTTTAGTTTCGAATAAATAACAATGGAAAGAAAATGTATTGGAACTTTAGTGTGCTTTGTTACTTATTTAGCTTCTCGTGTAACTTCCAACAAAAAAAAATAAAGAAGGAAAAAATACCGAATCGTCTATATAACAGTGTAGAATTGTGGACATTATTAGATAATTTTTGTAAAAGTCAAGTATTGAACGTTTCAATACCTACCTTTCAACACTCTAAAATCCTACATATTTTATGAGTACTTTATATTATAATAAAATGTAATAGTTTATTGATAAGCATTTAATGCAATTGATTAATTAATTAAAACTGTTCTTACAATAGCATAAAAATAGAACATCGATAGAGCCACCAATCACTGCAACCAAAACATTTCATTAGGTTCCCATAATGAAAATCTTTAGAAGTTACAGAAATCAGAAATGAATATTACATTTCTTCAACGACAACCCACTCATGAATAAATAATGTCAAGTTGCATCATTAAAAGTTCCGAGGGAAACTTAGCTAGGTTTCTTTCACCCTCTTCCAAATCACAATTCTCGCGGTTCTTTATTGTAAGAATGGTGTACAAACGACTGAACGCTCGTATATTTCTTGTCGAATGTTAGATTAGAGGGCTCTCCGGCTCAAAAGATTTATGACGCCAATACTAAGTCGATTCAAAACGTTTAGGACGCTTTCCCAGTTCCTGCTATCAATTCTGATTTAATGTGTCTAAAGTCGACAATTTCACAGTCACAAAAGGAATTCGGGACAGGGTATCAAAGGTAATGAGCTATGTTTTGTTTTATTTATAGCCTATAAGTAAAGTTATTTACATACTGATCTGAGAATCAAACGCAAACAACAGTGCTGGCTTCTAATACTTCAGAGCTCGTGTAGGCAAAGTGTTTTTTTGTTATATTGTGTTATGGATATTTTAAATACGTAATAGGTTTACCTTAAAGGGATTTAGTTCCTTCAAGTCAACAATTGCTTTATTACTAGTGCTCCAGTAGCTAACCGTTAAAAAATATATCTTAAGTATTTATAATAGCTATCTTTCGTACATAAATATTCAAATAAATCAAATTATGGTAAAAAATTGTTGTTTCATTGTTTATTTGATTCAAATTGTAGAAACAGCGATTCTATGTTTTATTCATAATATATTACTCCTCTGGCCCCAATTCATAAATCATAAATGTTTCGATAAATGGGTACAATACGATCTATACGAATTAAATTATTTGTTTTCATTTGACACTAAATAAATAAGCAACGATGAAAATGTTGAAAACTCTGCAAATTAACTAATATTTTGCAATTCCCGCCTTATTTTTTGGACAAAGATGGATGTTGCTATTTATTTTAACATAATAACACAGATGCTCTGTCAGCTATGCGAACCCAAAAACCTGACCAATTTTCCTTTTTAATGCACGCCTTGATCAAAGGGCGGGCGACGAAGCGACGACAAAATAACTCGTCGGCTCATAAAATTCATTATTTTAGTCCATCCGAGTCATCAAGCATGTTGTTTTCAGAACCTTTCATTAATTAAAAATATAAACACAAACCATGTACAGTTTTCAAGGATTAAGGAAGTGATGGTTCGGAAAATATTGCATATTTAAACATTATTTGAACTCAAAATTGTCGGCACGCAAAGCAGTTATGTTTTTTATTCCAGTATTATAGTAGTGTAGTGATGATGTTGCCCCGGTCTTATAAAATAATAAATTAAGAAAACTAATGCCTGTTTATTTTATTATTTGTCATTGATTCATCGCCTATGATTATCGTTTATATAATTACCTTCCCTAGAGGCTGCCAGTCTCAAAGGTAGTCGATTGTTGATTGACAACTTCGAGGTTGCTCGTCTTTTGTTTTGGAATTGCAATGGACAATACCACCGTGCCGTTTGTATTGGCACCTGCGGCAGCAATTAGTGTTGGCAGCCAATCATAGACGTGAAAGAGTCCAGACAAACATTTTGGATGGTAACGATGCGTGCCATATTACGTCAGAACTTTCCCAAGCTGTGTATTCCGTGCCACGTCGAAGCAAATTAGAACCGAACGATACGATTCTGTTGAAGCAACATCATTATCGCAAATGGTAACTATGACGGTGTTTAAAAGGAGTTTCAGCGGCTGATAGAACGTGCCCCACGCTCTACTCTAAGCCGATTTACAAGACCTACTGAGGCCTTTGAACATACAAGTTAATTGGTGTGGTTGCAAATGTAGGGCGGAGACTTCCGTTTGCAATTATAAGTAAACGATATAATTTACGAAGCACTTAAACAGTTAAGTTAGTTACGTGAATTATGAGATACCCGGTAGGGAGGTAGACTGAAATATAGGTACTTGGGACCCTCAGGCTATAATTTAGAACTTTCAGCGAACGAGCCGGTCGTCAAACACGTAATCGAAAGTACCGCAGCTGAAATTGGTGAAATATTTCAGAACGTAATATTGTTTGTACAGTATTGCTTGTTAGCAGGCGCTAGTATAACGAGTACACAAACCTAAACAGTCAATGGAAATACAAAATATTTGTCCCATAATCAAACCCGCTTCTTAGCGCAAATGGCCAATCGCTTTTACCCGGATCGTCTCACATTCAACCAATAAATTACGGAGATTGAATCTAACATTGATATGCGACTGGTTTTGTGTTATAGTCTGACCATTATGATCCAAATTAAATTGCCAATTACAGTTCAGTGAAGCGTCAAGTCCGTAAGATTTGAGTGCGAACAGTTACCGGCATATAATCTTCTTGCCGAATGTGTGATGTGGTCGTTAGCAGCTACGGTGTCCTCGAGCGGCTTTAGATTAAGCCCCCTCCCCCTTCTCCCACCCACGTGGGGGCAGCATGGTATATGAAGAAATATAGGTCCCGATGTATCGCGATCCCTTATTACCGCAACACCCAACGTCATCAAACATTTAAGAATGAAACTGAACTATTCTGTCCTAAAAACTTACAAGGTGCGGAAATGTAGAGCTCATTAAAAATTTAGTCTGTCTCTAGAACAACACACTTAAGTAGAACATACGTTTTATTTTGTTAAGGACTGTAAGTTTAAACCGGATTGTGCTAAGGAGAGGTACGAAATGGAATGATGAGAAACAAGTAATATTACCAAGCGATTAAGCAACTACGCAGCCATAAATTATTAATTGCTTTTTAATTATATGATGTTCAAACACTTTTATCATATTTACATAAAAAGCCATGCAGCAGTTAATAAATATTCATGTGTGTCGATTACGTACCAAACATTTTAATTGGTAAAACATCTACGTACAATTTATAGCTCCAGTTGTTAGTATATTGGTGTGGTTCCCTTTGATCTACAATGACTTCTAAATTTATTAAAGAAATCAAGATCATAAAACCAGTATCGCTTCAATTCTAAAAATAAATAATATAAGGGGAAAGTAATCAGTATTTACTGTGATGTATGTGTACGGTCGTATACATTTTTGCCAAGAATTTTGATATTCCTTTTTTTGCAAACCTTATTTAAAGATCTGCGAACATATGAATGAAGGCTTTTCCTTTATTTCCTTTAACAATGCGACCTAAAACAAAACATTTTGAACCTTAACCTATCAAGACATAACTATATGAAGGTCGGTGTGATGATACCGTCGTTGTAATCCACGCTGCCTCTTAAGAAGCCGTAGAATGTATCAAAGCCTCTATTAGTGGACAGATAGTGTTCCAGAATTTACCGACGTCCCATTTACCTATTATATTTGTGGGTTGTGTGGCCCATTCCATATATATGCGAAGTTAATAGACGTACTGTGAGTGGCAGCGAACGTTCACGGACAATGTTGAGACTTTTTGGATGTCTTGTTACATAGATGGGATTTTTAAACGGACTTCAAAAAAGGAGGAGGTTTTCAATTCGTCGGAATCTTTTTTTTAATTTAAATATCATTGATATTGCTATGACATGATTCGCAAACAAAAAAACACTAAATTAGTGTGTTAATCGATTGTAAAATAATTTAAAATCATAACTTGAAACACTGTAGTTGACGATAATTGAATTACATGAAAGAACAGTTTCATAAAATTTTGTTTCCCTAATAGATTTTGTAAAGTATCTTATGGGTATACCTAATATCCCTATATTTTATTTTACGGTTTTACCTATGTATTACTAAAAAATATCCAAAATTCTCGTTCAAAGTATCTAATAAGATAAACATTTATATTTACCTGCAATTATAATGACGACGAATTTTCGTTATAATTTAGAGCGACTATAGACACATCAATAAAATACTTTTAAGAAGTAGGACTTAGGATACATTTAATTTACCAACCTACCTATAATTTACAAAATATCGAGAGGCCTAAACATTTCCTTTTAAAATTACATTAATTAAATCAGGAGATCAAGGCAAAGCAATTATGGTAACGTATTAGCAGTACGATCCAATAAATATTAATTAAATTTGAGGTACCTTTCGTTTATTTTAGATGTAAAATTATTTTCGTAAATGTAAAAAAGGTTATAGGTTTTTGTCATTTACGAAATTATTACGAATTTATTAGGTTACTGCCAGTCAAACAATTTCTTTCATTTTTTTATGATTTATTTTCCTTAGTTTCACTATTTGATACCTACTTCACGCAAAGCATGAGACAACAATAAGTACTAGAAGTTTATAACTGATAACAAGGGGTGTGTTAACTCTTATTGTATGATGTATACAAACCGCGGTAATCTTTTATGGGTGTGTTGTTTGTTTTGTCCTAAATATAATTTTGCCATGTCACTGTGTTATACTGCATTGGCTAAGTAATTGTACCTCTAGGTGCGTTGCAAGCTCGATCTCAACATGTAAGAAATAAAGAAATTGGATTAAGTTAAGGAAAGGGTCCTGAAAGACGAATGCCATTGAGATGAATGCTGCGTCAAAGCGTTACTAGTGGAACCATTATAGGATCACTTTTTTAATACCTACTGTATCTAAGTTCGTACTAATAACGTTAAGGACATAGAACCTTTAGAAGAAAGGTTGGTCAAGGGTCTTGGCTAGAAGCCACAGCTGTGTCGCGCAGATTTTAGACAATTCTTGGCACAAGTTTAAAACAGCGTTCCTTGCATTAGTAAATCTTTAGTAGCTATGAATAATTGACTTCCTTCATAACAAAAGAAAGTGCAGTCTTTTTAAAATATTCTATAGATACATTTTCCCTAGCTGCGGTGTAAGGAAGCGTTTTAGAAATGTAGAAAACGTACCCGTCCTTACAGGATATTTTCCGGTGAAGAGCGCGCTGGCGTGCCTCGAGTGTCGGTGTTAGTGCGCCAATATGACGCCCGTCGGTCGTCGGTACGGGCACGTCGAAGTTTGAAGTCATTATTTGATGAAACTCACGACGTCACAGTCCTGTTAACGGCTGCACTTTCATTGAACGGAAAAAGTGTAATTTGTGTATACCCAAAATTTAATGGGATAAGACGTTTCGTTTCGTACTGTTCGTACATCGATGTACGACTCGATGAAATGTTATTTTGAGAATATGTCATGTAACAAGACTTTGTCGTGAACACTCTTTTACTACTAATGTGTAAAGGATGAAACATGGTTTAACCATATTAAAAAAAAAGAACCATGATTGGTACTAGGTACCTATTTACCTAATGATGAAAGGAATGTGAGTTAATAGCACATTTGTATGTATTTCAACTTAAGGTGTCACACAACTCGCAAGCTACACTAAACAATGATATAAAAGCGACATTCGATGCATCTATAAAATCAAAACTAACTAACTTTCACTTCACCAAAATGTTAGCAACATTTAACAGTATGAGATCAACTATAGCATTTGACGCCTGTCTAAAATATAAAATACATTCAGTTTCCAGCCTTAAATAATTATTTTTTTAAATATATTTAATCACTTTGTCTGCATCACAACTAATGCGGCATGCATCTATCGCACGATCTATAAACTTTAAATGATGTCTCTTTTGAATTTGATTAAAGTAGGATCGAGTACCCTATAATAATGACGCCTACCCTATAATTTGCGCAGTGGCTAAGCAATTAGACTGCTGCACAGGACAATTCCTAGTGTGGAGTTAAAAAAGATGTTTTTCATTCGAAATCCTGCTAACCACCACGGCTTAAGTGATTTATAGATTAATGTTCCCCAATATTATACATATATAATAATTGATACTAATCTAATATAATTCTAAATGATATAAATACAATGAGTGGTAACAAATCAATACCTATGCTTACAATAGATGTGCTAGTTTTCCATAAGACTTCAGAAGCAATATTTATATCTAAGAAAACTTTCTGACTGCTTAAGACAGACAAGAAATGGTATTTTTAAAGTTGTGACTTCGTTTCGTTTGCTGAGACTAACAACACTCTTTAATATGCATCTACTTTTGCAAAGAAAGTTGTTTGGTCTTCCAGAATTTTAATAAAAGTTTAACAACATCATAATATTGATAACTTTTGTGAAGGTAGTGTTACTAGAGTCTATTCGTAATCTTCGGAATGTTCTCGCCGTAGTCTGCCCAAGTGTAATGCTATTATAATCTAATTCGACAGACCTTTGAAAGTTTCAAAAAACAACGCTTATGGCGTTTGTACATAAACAAATAAGTAGGCATAAAAACAACAGATTTCGGGAAGTTTTTGCTATAAAACAACAATTTGCATGAGAAATGAGAACATCTGGCTTCATGAGCTGCGGTATCAGGAAGACAATGTAATTAGTTAACAAAGTAGTAAAATATCAAATTATTATATTTAGGACATAAAAATTAGGATATTTAAGTATTTATACTCTCCATAACTCCATAAGACAGACAAGTATTTTCAGGGTTCATTTAACCTTAACGAAAATAATAATTTCAGACTGAAAAGCTACGTAGGAAACCGGGCACAGGACCATCCCCTGAGTAAAGGGATCATGGACTATCCGCCATGGTTTACGGGCGGACGAGTAATCGCAGAATGATGTTATTAGTTCACAAGTGATGCTGTTTATTCCCTATGCATTAACCCTTACAACACCCGTGAGAAGACATGGGTCAGTCCAATCGTGGAAGCGACCCTGACCGGCGGAAAATAATACGTTACGAGGAAGAAATATAATACTCACATGGAAACATAACTAATTAGACAATGCTTGTGTCCATCATTTTTCAAAATTCCTTTATCAATTTAGATTCAAGCTTAGTATGGGCGACATGCTAAAATGGCACTAAAAGTCATATAATTAGACAAGTTTGACAACTGAATTGTTACGTCCTTAATTTTTAAAACGTGCATACTAAATGTGTTTTAGCTGTGTGTAGGTTATCACAGAAGTTTACTGATTGGCGCCCTTAGCTTTGAAGTATGAAAACATTTGGAAAATTAATCTTTACATATTATAGGTAACGAAGCATATGGTTGGTAGAATATTTTGCGTCATTAGAAATCCTTTACCTACTATTCTCATCTCTTTTATCCAGAATCAGGTAAAGTCGCCTCGCGCCACGGCTCTCTTTTTCACCAAGAAACTTCTGGCGGGGCGGGGGCAGAATTAAATAATGCACATATAGGTCTCCATTTGCTGGTGGACCTCCTAGTTGTGCCCGCGCTGATCTCATCACCACACCATCACTTAGCGCATGAACATCACAAACTACTGTTTGAAGCCTGTCTAATTTGACGAGAAAAGAGGGGTGGTGGTCTTCCTAAACTTTTTGCCCACATGGCGTTTTATTATTTGCAAAAAAATTTAAACTGACAAAACTGTTTTTATCTAGAACAACAATATTAGATATTTAATAAGCCTTACATACACTTCTTAATACTTCATCTTACTCACAGCATAAAACCTTATCGGACTAAGTACAAGACCTACTTATATAATTCCCCTTGTTATCCAACAAAATATTTGCAAAATAGGTCAAGTACATGTTTGTAGAGGCACGTAATAAAAATCCATCCGTCTCGCCCGGATAGTGGAGTTTACAAAACAACTCCTATAACAGTAACTGTATGTACAACATCAATACAAAATAGGATAAGTAAATGAATAATGCGAACGATTCATTTCAACAATATATGTACCCACAAGAAAGTAATACAACTAAAAACAGTAAATAAGAGTACAAACAAAGTATTTATTTACAACACGTTACAATTTTATACACATTTAAATTCTACCTACTTTAAAACTACATATTTACAACCTAAATTATATAAAAAATGTCATAAAAACTTTAGCTATAAAATTAAAATTAAAAAGCATCAAAGTATTGTACCTCATCGTTGTCAAAGGTAACGTACCCGGAAGACTGGCAGCACTGCCTCGTTGAATGGGATTGCTGATTCTTTGACCCAAAAATAAACCAGCCCTCTGATCACGCAAAGGGTCAAGAAAACGATTTGGTAAAAAAAATGTTTTGGTACAAAGTGAATGAGGCAAAAGAATGCCAGGATCGTTGCAAATGGAAATCCGTGGTCTCTGCCTACCCATAGGGAAACAGGCGTGACTTATGTATGGGTACAAAGGCACCTCATATGCAACAAATTGATATTACGAGCAAACTCGAAAAGCTTGATTCCTGTTGTAAAACATCTCATGCACAAATAAAAAATAAATATTCTATCGAGAGTCCCGAGACAACAAATTTTTTGATAAAGTTATGTACCTACTTAACTCTTATCTGGTGCACAAAATATGTATGTATAGACAACTCCCTGGGAATTTTCTGTATAATATGACTATTTGCCATGGGAGCCGAAGGGCATTATCTCTGTACTCTTGTATATTATGCTCATAAATCTCTCAAGAAGCAATTCCAGATTCCCTGTCCCACTCTCTTTAAGACCATTTTTTTATCTTTACGTGAATTATTTAACCTAAAGTAAAAAAAAATATTTTACTCTTCAAGCAGAAAATTAAGTTTACGTTATCCGTTATACTTTATCCACTGATAACCTCATAATCAATATCAATCAATAGGTTTTTGGTTATATTACGGTGATCAAATTATTATAACAAGAACATCGTTTGATACTATCTATGGATGCTCAATGCCATGCAACTAAAACGTATTACTAATTTGCTACACCGCCCGTAACAGTTAATTTACAACTTCGTCTTTGAATAAAACGCGAACAGAACCATGTCGTTAAAAAACACTTTTTTTGCCCTAAGTCAAATGAAAGACTATCTCGGATTTCTTCTTCTCCGAATGCACAGGGTAGCAGTAAGTTCCGCATGTCTTGGAATACTACTACTGGCTTTAACAATCCACTATGCCAAGTCATCACCAGCCAGAAGACGTTCACTGTTGAACAAAGGCCTTAGAACGCCGCAATGAACGGCAACTTGCCATTTGCATAAGTTCTGCAACTTTGACGATATCGGCAGTCCACCTGGTGGAAGGCCTGCTAACTCTGCGTCTTCCGGCATGTGGTCGCCACTGCAGAACCATTTTTCCGCAGCGGTTATCGGTTCTTCGAGCAATGTGGCCTGCCCATTGCCAGTGCAACTAGTTCTTTGGCGAATTTCTGCATTCTGGACCTTGTCATGCAAAGAAATTCCGAGCATAGCTCGTTGAATGACTCTGAATCTTTCCAAAAGGCCAACTGTTAGCGACCACGTATCAGCGCCAAACGACATCACTGGCAACACATTACACACACTGGTTATGACAAATCATACCTCTGTTAATGCGGCGTACCTTATAAACAATATCATTTTCATTACTTACTCTACAATAACATCTGAATCGTACATTTTACTTTTGAAATTAAAATTGTTTCATTGAAATACTACGCCAGCATATTACATTAATTACTCCACAAATTATACATAAGACCGTACGTTATCCGAATTCGTACGTTAACAAACATAATAAAACTGTTTACTTGAATTTTGATAGCATTTCGTGTTGGAAAAGTTCCCAAAATAGACATGTAATATTAATAAATATATCTTTATACATAGTCTTTATAGATCTCTTAGTCTTAGGGGTGATGATCATAATAATATTTTTGCTCTTAAAGTCACTCAAGCATTTACAGTAACCAAAAGGTTCGAGAATTGGTATTTAATTTAACAAACAGAGTACCTAAATGAATCTTAAGAACTGATTTACCCAAGTTTGATATTATAATAGAAGTAATTCAAAATTATGTAATATATGTACTTTGTATATAAAGGTATGTTATTTATTATATGTATGATAGAAGTAGGGTCCATATACAGACAGATATAATAGAAATCGTGTCGCTACTCCATTAACGAGGACGCCGCAACTCTCGAAAAGGCTATAAAACAACTCGTCTTAAACAATGAAGTACCAACGTAATGGTTTTAATAAGGAAATATAATGAGTATTTTCTCTCACCCCGGTAATAAATTGTATATTAGAGAACTTCTAAGTTGGTTCATGTAAAAGCGAGAATAAATACCATTTCAGTAAAACACACGCAAAGAATTAAAGGCAGAAAATGTAAATGGAGTGATGGCAAAGTTTCTGCGAGTGAATTCTAATTCAAAAATCTGGATGCAACAGCTGTCGATTGAATATTTCTGGGAAATTCCGTTGTACTGCCACATTTGCAAATCTTATTTCATACATGCACATATCTACGTGTTTGCAGCGCTCGTCCGGTCGTATCTCTTCTGGTTCGACGGTTGTTTTAAACTTCCGAACCTGTTAGCTGCAGAACAAAGAGCGTAGTTATTGAAACTTAAGTGCGCTCATTGAAAAATCCTCATTGATTACAAAGTGAAAAACAAAAGGTCGGGGCAAGAGCGGCCAGAAAGCCGTAATGCTTCTTTGAAAGTTGTCGAACTAATTAAAAGTTTAACACCTCTTGTTGCTAAGGTTTCCGGCCGCACGTTCCGTAGCTCGCAAATTACACCGACTTTCATACCCGGATTGTTTACTTATTTCACGTGTATTACTGAAATTCCATTGCTCATATTACTCTATATAATTAATTATTATCCATTAATAAATGAGGTATTTCGGAAAACGAAAATAATTAGCAGCCACTTTGATGTTAAGCAATTACTTACCGTACACAATTGTGTTTTTAAAGGTGAACAAAAATACCTTTACAATACCATCACCATACATACCTTCACGTATAATTATTACCTTACTATCTGTACGAGTACCTGTACCTGTACCTTTTCTATACGAGAAGAGGCCTTTGCCCTGCAGTGGGACAGTTATAGGCTGTTATTATTATATTATTTTTATTATATCTGTGAGATAGCAGCCAAGATCCAGTCTTGATTACGCTCATGACTAATTTACAGGATGGTAATTAAACGTCTACGGGCTAATATGATTACTAAACTAGCGTTGCTCATATAGTGAATTTAATTCATCAATTCTCCATCAATAATTAAATAAATTACAGCCGTGTTCTGAGGAGCGTGTATTGGAACGTGTGATGCTAATTACTCGGCGGGTGTGAAATGATGGT
The DNA here is from genome assembly GCA_905340225.1 of Abrostola tripartita. Taxonomy (NCBI): domain Eukaryota; kingdom Metazoa; phylum Arthropoda; class Insecta; order Lepidoptera; family Noctuidae; genus Abrostola; species Abrostola tripartita. Next base: position 9,819,344 of record HG996494.1, read on the forward strand.
TAAACTTGGGGCGACGTCGAACTATCAGCAACAGTGAACTCAATTTGGGTGATTGCATACTCTGCCACATGTAATTCACTGACAACATAGACTGTAACTATTTTGTGAATAGGTACTCTTCGAAACGTATTATTAGCCGGAATTCATGTTTCATGAAATATTGAATAGGTTAAAACAATAGCTAAACGAATCAAACTTTTGTTTAAAAAAAACATGTGTTACAGTATGTGTTTAATTCACAGACCTTTATTAAAGTACAAGGCATTCTGAAGAAATTAGAATGCCTAAAAAATGTGCGTCTTAACTCTTACCCCTTTGTGCACAACCTCTTAAAGGAATGATAGTACCTATAGTAAGTAGATACAATCTGCAAAATTCACCTCGTTAAACGTAATTCATTTTATGGATAAAGAAATCTGGCTCCTATCTGCAATGCACCTTCAACAGTTTTCAGACAGATTTCAATTACGATAAGTTGTTCTTCTAATATTTTATCTAATGAACAGAGGAATAAAGAACCCTGGTGTCGCCGCCTATCTCGCTGTAAAAATAAGTCTATAAATGTAAAATATAATTTATGCTATAGCAAGACTAATAGGCTTATAAATTCGTTGAATACAAAGTTTTGATTAAAATGTATAAAAAGATAATAATATAATATTGTGCGTTGAAATATTGAATAACTACATTCTTTACTTCTTACTCCGAATTGTTACTGGTGTTAAAATTAAACATATATATAACCCAAACTAACATTACGCCTTGATTCTCCAAAGCTACTTCTCTGCCTACCCGGCAGAGGTGTATAGTACACCAACATTTCGCCAGTTATGTTGCAGGTCCCAATGTAAGGGGCGAGCCTATCGTCAATAACCGTGCTACTACTAAGAACCAACCTGCCATGCGAACCCAGGACGTCGTGCTCGGCAGTCACGCTTAGCGACCACTAGACCAACGAGGTAGTCTAAATTAAATATATAAAATCATTACAGTAGGTTCGTAGGCCCCATTTTTAGTCACCTACTGATCATCTCTACTATGTCTATCATAATATGATACGAATTACAAATATATACCGGCCATATTAATTAATATTGACCCAGAAGAGGATAAAGTGCTAGTTGATCAACTAACGTTTCAAAATACCAACAAGTTTAATTGGTAATAAAGGGTCACTCTCTACACATCGTAATTGGCACTGACAGTTCTGCATATTTTCCAGTCTAAGAAGGTTTAATAGGAAAGTTAGTAAAAAGGATTTAACGGAAGCCTCGTGTGAAGTGACACTCGAAGCGTGTTGCTGGTAAAGTGTGCCAGTAGTTCCCGAGGACTCTCCTCAACTACACGTAAACGTAAATATTTTAGGCACTACAGTAAATATTATAGCAAAATTTAATGCATTTTATTTTGCTATGAAAAATTTAAAAGGCGCTTCTAACCAATCTCTATAAATAACCAGGAGCTATGACTAATAATCTCCTGAGACATTAGCTTTTAATTGAATTGTGTTTAAGATATATCATAACAATTGCTCGAAGGGATAAGCAGAGGTGCCTACCAGTGCTACCCATAATTCGCCGTTTAGTGCCTACCTTACTGTTCCATAATTTAAAAGCGAACTTTTTATTGAGCCTATATCGTAGGACTTTGTCGTGTACAACAACATATTTCTATCTTTCGCCTCAGGAAATACGATATAAGGTTGTACGGGTATAAACTATAACACAACTGATACGACGCACACATATTTATTATTATCATCTGTATATCCACTGGGCATTGTTGTTGTGTATTATTTGTTCGTCCATTGAGCACCTTGTGAGTGGCACGTATATCACTCCATCATTATTTCGAATAGCATTCTGCAAGTGACGCAACATAATCAGGCGGTGAACAGCGCCCAATTAATTATCCGGTGACAGTAAATTATCGATTTATCTTGTAGGTTCTCAATTACACGATAAATAAAATATATGGAAAACTGAAGTTTACTGACACAAAGTCCGCCTTGTACCTACATTATAACTCTTTTTTTTCTCAGCCTGTGTTGTCCCACTGCAGGGCAAAGGCCTCCTTTTCACTCTTACATTTTACTCGATCGTATGCTGAAGTGGACCAGTCTCTCCTGTAGGCAAGCAGATCGTCATGCCACCGTCTTCTAGGTCTGCCGCGATGACATCGTATATTTTGTGGGACCCAGTCGGTGCAAATTTTTGCACATTATAACTTAAGTATAAAATAAGTAAATGGCTGTGTTTCCAAGAAACCGCGGCAATATCTAGCGGTACTGCTTATATAGGTAGGTATTTAGTTATCTAAAAAATATCTAGATCTTTTATGTACTACAGCGTTTCACAATCCGGGTAACGCTGAAGTAAAATAATTACACAAGTACTTTCAGCACGCACACGGGGGAAATCTCGAGATATAATAATTTATAGAGTTCGTAAGGATACCTCTAAATTCTTGAGGTCAACAACCCCTATCCGAGTACACAATTCAGTATGACAATGTTCTGAGGCGCAGTCTCATAGTACCGCAGCTGCGTACAATCTTGATCAATTTAATCACTAGACTGAACGGCGACTGTTTTGATTAATTACGTTCAGTTCGGTGGTAGACACGTGGATTCGACTAATTTGCGCAAACTAGACGAGATAATAGATCGAATGGGTTATGTACAAAGATGTACAATGGATTTTCTTCATTAAATGTGTGTAGTAGCTAGTGATTATTGTTTAGTTATGAATGTCTAAATAAACTCTTATTTGATTATAAGATACATTATTAATAGGCCTAGGCTTTTCAATATGTTTTACAGTTTTAAATACAAACAATTTAGGACTATATTTCACATTCTAGTGAAATATATTATAATAATAACAATATAAATATTTGCATACTGAAAACAGTTATTAATAAACCCTCTGTGAGCTGACCCGACAGACGTTGTCCTGTCATAACTATGAATATTGAATTCAACTTACAGTTATGTCAAACCCCTTAAGGAAACACTAGAAAAGTTTAAATTGCCAAAAGCATTATGAAGGTTACATTAAACAAATTCAATAGTCGTTCAGTTTTCTTAAATTTTCTAACGTTCCGCGCAATTTTCCTAATTTTTTTTTCATAAGAATTTCTTCTCTTGACACAACAAAAAAAAAGAATTAGACTAATTCTACCCGTTCACGCGTGATGCCTTGACCAAGAGAAAAAGCGATTTATTTTATATAATATAGATGACATGGAGCTACTTTGTATAGTAAATCTTTTAGGTATGTACCTAACCATGTCATGTACTTTGACCAATACCTATAGGAGTATAGGTATTGGTCAAAGTAGAATTTACTTACGAGTTCTAGATATTTTTTACATAATTTTAATTCAGCGAACTAAAACAGCGGCTTCATGAGAAGCCGGAATAGGTCAAGTCTTTTGTAAATTAAAAATACCACATTTTTGCTTCAGTGTTTGTGCATGGAGCAAAGTGCCATACGAAAATTGTGTTTGCTTTATGAAGACTCAGTTTTATTACGTCTTGTATATTCTATGCAATTTTAGTACCTAGTTGCATATTTGTACAAAGACTAAACCGTTGAAACCTTGGGTAAATATATAGTAAGTAGAAATGGATATACCAAAATAAAGGAGGAGTAGAAATATAAATTTTAGTTACCCCTGTTAATTGTCCTAAGAAAACCTAATAACCTTTACTATGTTTCTAACCATAAGATTAACTAAGCTTATATTCGTAACGTTAATACAGTGCTTGTGGTGTACCTGCATACGATATAACCTGTAAAACAGCCTAGGTACCTTCGTTGGGAGAAAATTCGCTGTACAGTGTTTTCTGGTGTATGTCGCTTCAACAATGATGAAATTGCAACATTTTACCCCTAAAAAGAATTTCCTAAAAGAATAGTATTTTATATTTATGTATGTATTCTCAGCGGGGTGAAAGAGTCGTCATAAAACAAGTTATAACTGGTGAGACCAACGTTTGTTACTTGGTAACGTGATAAAAGGTGTTTTCTAAGTAAGTAAATATGTACAATTATCCAAGAAGGAAAACCTACCAACATGAACAAAAGCCAGAAAAGACATTTATCCTTATCACCTGAGGCGAATATCTATACTAAAACGGGGACATACACTCATCACCAGAAGAAAAATAGACAGGACATAAGTACATATTTTACACGAAGAGAAGACGACACAACTTCACAGAGTGAGATTTATAAATTACCGACCCACAAACAAACTCTGAGTCCTCACCACCCTAAAGAATCCTCAACCGACTAGCAACGAGCGCGAACCCCTCTTCAAGCATCTCCAGTACGGCTGGTCACCGCGGAGATAGGCGACCATAACCCTCTAGAGCAAAAACTCCACATAATTACATACAACGTGCGGACTTTATCGTCCTACGAACGACTGCTGGAACTTGTAGACTCAATGAAAAGTATTAAATTCGACTTAATTGGTTTGTCGGAGGTAAGGAGAGTAGGAAATGCAATTGAAGAATATGACGATTTCATATTTCAATTTGTCGGGGTGACAGCAGGACTATATGGAGTCGGGTTCATCATAAAAAAACACTTAAAACAATACATAGAGGCAATCATAGGATTATCAGAGAGAGTTACCATGTTAACTCTAAACATTAACAACTTCAAACTTTCCATTATACAAATTTATGCCCCGACAGATGCCGCAAGCGATAACATAACAGACGAATTCTATGAAACTGTGAACAAAGCTCTAACCATGGCATACAAGAGAAAAACCATAGTTATGGGAGACTTTAATGCAAAAGTTGGTTTCCCTAAATCACAAGAACACCTAATAATGAAGAAATATGGCTACGGAGTAAGAAACAGTAGAGGAGAAAGATTAATACAGTTTGCCTGCGAAAACAATTTATCAATCATGAATTCGTACTTCAATAAGAAAACTAAAAACAGATGGACTTGGAAGTCACCTGATGGCAAGATAAAAAACGAAATCGACTACTTTCTTTGCAATTTCCCTACGAGTATTCAGAATATTGAAGTCTTAAATGTAAACTACCCTTCAGACCACCGACCTATCAGAGTTAAAATTAAACTAAAATTACCTAAAAGAAGCAGAACAAGTTATGGGCAAATACATCAATGTGCACTGAAAACTAAAGAACAAACTTCTGTTTACTGTGAATCACTAAGCACATCCCTAAAAACTCTATTGGATGATGAGACTAACTACTCTGTACAAGAATATTATGACAAATTAACTAACATCATAGCCACCAGTATTAAAAACGCCCACTCTTCTAATTCAGGAAGTGAAAAACCATCAATAATTACCGATCACACAAAACAGCTAATTAAACGCAGACATGAACTTCAAAATACTAAACCTAGAACCCGAAGTATGAAAAACGAATTGAGAGCACTTTATAAACTAATAAGTAAACGTATAAAACAGGACTACGAAAGTTACAGAACACGTACTATAGAAAAACATTTAAATACTACCGGTAGTCTGAAGCGAGCGTACAAAGAGCTGAGGACTCACAAAACCTGGATAGAAAGTGTACAAGGACAGAGTAAAACACACAACAACAGAAATGAGATAATAAATATCGCATCAAATTTTTATAAAAAACTGTACAGTTGCCCCATACAGCCATCTCAAAATTTAGAGTTTTTGGAAACCATAAACGAGGAAGCCGTGGAATCATTCAACGAAACTGAAATAATCAAACAGATACAGAAAATGAAAGTAGAAAAAAGCCCCGGCCCAGACAGAATATCCAACGAAGTCATAAAAACAGGTATCACATTACTAGCAACTCCCCTGGTACGACTCTTTAATATGATAATCGAAACTACTTATACACCCCATCAATGGTCAGAATCGAACATCATCTTGTTATATAAAAAAGGAGACCCAAAAGACGTTTCTAATTACAGACCCATAAGCCTACTCCCAGCTCTATATAAGCTATTCTCCTCACTTTTAGAAAATAGAATTGGCCAATCATTAGACAAGAACCAACCTATAGAGCAAGGAGGTTTTAGAAGAGGTTACAGTACCACTGACCATATTCACACACTGGAACAAATAATAGAGAAATACCAAGAGTTTCAGAGACCGCTCTATATCGCATATGTGGATTATCAGAAAGCTTTTGACACTATATTTCATGCGTCAATTTGGCAGACACTTTACATACAAAAAGTAAACTTAACGTATATAAAAATACTGAAACATCTATATGAGAAAAGTCAAAGCAGAGTTCATCTAGAAAGCCTGGGTCCACCGATCGAAATAAAAAGAGGAGTCAAACAGGGCGACCCAATCTCACCCAAGCTGTTCATCGCAGTGCTAGAGTCTGTTATCGGAGGACTGAACTGGAAAAAATCAGGATTAAATATCAAAGGGAACTATATCTCACATTTGAGATTTGCCGACGACATTGTAGTTCTGTCTGAAAATCACCAAAGTTTGGAAATCATGATATCAAATTTACATAAAGCTAGCAAAGAAGTAGGCCTAGAAATCAATCTAAGCAAAACTAAGGTAATGGCTAACAGATCTCACAAACCAATAAAGCTTGAAAATATTCTACTAGAATACGTTGATAACTACATCTATCTGGGAAAACAAATCTCATTCAATACCAAAAACAATGAACACGAAGTTGACAGAAGAGTGCAAAAGACCTGGAACAAATTCTGGAGCATGAAAGAGGTTATTAAAGGTAAATTCCCTATAAAACTAAAACGTAAAATTATAGACTCATGTCTTCTGCCTTCCCTGACTTACGCCTGTCAAACATGGAAATTTACACAAAAGGTTAAAAATAAAATACGAACTAGTCAAAGAGCCATGGAAAGAAGCATTCTGAAAATTAGAAAAATGGATAAAATACCTCACAAAGAAATCCGCGAGATAACCGGAGTGATTGATGCCTTAACTTATGCCAAGAAACTAAAATGGAGATGGGCAGGACATGTATCTAGATCAACTGATGACAGATGGACACTCCGAACCACAGATTGGCCAGGCCCTAAGGGACACAGAAAGAGAGGCAGACCACTAACTCGCTGGGCAGATGACATCACATGCATAGCAGGCCCGGACTGGACTATGCTTGCAAAAAACCGAGACAATTGGAATGCTCTGGAGGAGGCCTTTACCCGTGAGGGGTTCTTGCCTAACTGAATAATATTAAATAATGTATAATTATAATGATATTAATATGTAATTTAAAATACTATAAACTAAATTTAATTATATTTGCATGTCAATTCTAAACGAGCAAGAAATAAAAGGCTTTTTTTATTTTATTTATTTAAATATGTACAAGGACTGTTACAGTTGGGTTAACATGTTTTATACCAACTGCGCAACTTCTTTAAGTACCTAAATGATGAATGCAGTAGTCTCAACATGATTCGTCCATTTCAAGACATGCAAATATTCAGAAAAATAATTATACAATATTAATACATTAAGAGGATTATAAATTTTATTTAGTTAGTTTATCATCAACTCACTCACACACAGAAATTCTATACGTAAGTAAATCTTAAGAAAGATCGCTTTTGATTTTTGATAAGTGTAAGTACTAATGGGTAAAAAGTAATCTTGTGGTGAAGTTCCCATTATAAAAGAACATAATGGTCCAAATTTGCCCTCCAGGTGTAGGTATTAAATTTAAATAAACATTCTATAGGTGCAATCGAATGCGAACGAGAGTATTCATTTAAATAAAACTATTTTACGCGGTTTGTTTGATTGAATCGCTGGGATACGCGAAAACCAAATAGAGCTTCCAAACATAAACCCGATATTGTTACTTTTTCGGAATATAAGCTGAACACTAACACTACAGAATACACAGTTTTAAAGTAATATACTCTCATTGATACCACATTGTTGTTGGAAACTGAAATGGTCGGTGTTTTTTATTCGCCCCCATACTACATAATACAATATTGTTCTATGTAATAATAATAATAAATCGTTTTTTTATATATACATAAGGTAAGCATGTTTGTATGGTTGATGGTAGAACCGTAGGACGAACCTCTCAGACTTATATATATATATATAGGTATATATATCTTATAGTCTTGTCTCCCATTACATACATAAATAGTTTTTTAGTTGGTGTTATTGCCTGCGGCCGTTCTAAATAATAAATAAATAAAATAATAGTACATACAGAAACACAGCCTAGCCGTATATGCATTCCTCCTTTCGGAAAGATAATCTACTCAATTCATCCTCCGCTTAGGTTTAACATAAAATTATTTGCGAACTCTAAGATGAAAGTTGTAACAGTGTTGGGAGCTATACAACGTCATATCTTCTAACTTGTCCTACGTAACATCTTGTGCACTTTACCCGTGTTGAACCAAATAGCTAGCGATGCAGCTGTTTTCTGTTTGATCTGCTACCACACAAAAAGTAGCCTTACCAGCTCGACCGTTTAAACTAACTAAACGTGGCCCTGACCTTTTGCGATCGTTTGACACAAACTTTTAGGAAATTGTGATTATTATTATTCTAGGCAGCTCGCACTTCTTTAAAGTCTATCGTACTTTTAGTCGAAATAAAAGTTAGAGAATTATTTATTTAAATAGCCTACCTACTCTTCACGTTCACGGTCAAGAATCATCTCTACATTTTGACGTATGTAGGTACCTAACTAACAAGGTACGTAAATTATTTAACTCCGCTCTCAAAACAAACAGTGACGGATGTGGAAATATATAAATATAAACGTGATCTTGTAAATAATCCTGAATAATATTTTATTTTATTTTAATGAAAGGCTTTTGTCGCTTTGCGATTATATCGCACAGTAGATAGTAACTTATAAGTAGGCATTAGCAATAATTTACCTTAAAACTAACTTGTATAGGTAGTTGTTTAGTAATATTATTTACATGACTTTTATCGAGATAAATAAACAATATACACAATTATATCTTACTAGCTAATTTTTTATTTTATTAAATTCAAGATCTATTGGAACTTACCTACTAATATTTAATTTCTGTTATCTTAAACTTATTATGAAATGAAGGATACGCTGATAGGTAATATTTTTAATGAATATTCCCTTAATTACTTTAACTCATGTGTGGGTGCGATTGCACTTTAGAAAATAACATGAATAAAGCTGAAGTACCTACTGACATTATTGGTAATTACTCACTTAAATTTCTTGTAACAGCTTGCTATGATTTTTTCATAACAAAAATAAACAATCAAGCATCAGGCTTACGTCAATACCAAAACTCTCCATAATTTTTTCGTACTCCGTATTTGCGAAACAAGTTTGATATCTACGTTATAAGTAGACAGTATTACTCATGTATCAAAACAAATGGTACTCCTAGTACGTTCCAAGGTACATGCAAACGTTTCCGAATCTGTTGGTGTCGCGGATGCGAGTCGGGTGCCTAATTATAATAACGTGTTGCGTCATCAGGGAATTCACAATCTGAATTTACCCCACGTACACATTCTAGCAGATACTCTAGCATATGTATGTTTTGTGAGATGTGATTGTTTTGACGACAACTTAATGACAATGGAAGTAATTGTCGTAGTCTGGGATATAATTTTACGTAGCTGCTGTTGTCATAATTAAATATCATGAATATCATTTTTATTCCCTTTGTACTATACATAATAATTTATTTTTCAGATATAACCAGCAAATTGATGAGCAGATACTTAGTAGGTAGGTACCTACAGAGTTTTGGTTATTATGAATGTTTTTAGAAGTGCATGCGTACTCAGCCCTGCCATAGATTTAAAAACTTAACAGTTTGACTAATACATCCCGCCACCTGTTGCGTTTTACTTGAAATGTTCAAGCTGAAGTCAAGTCCAGCCACCCAAAACACCGACTAAAAGAATAAATTCTGTATTCCCAACAAAAAATAAAAGGTTACTTTACCTCAAGGATGAATGCACGTCTGCAGCCTATTGCTGAACAACAAAACAACTAATTCATCCCATTCGCAGTCCTCGTCAGACGAGACGACGGCTACAAAACCTATTTCTACCCTTTGTTTTTCCACCGTGTTGCTGTTTTTTCCCGACGTCCAGCCTCCGCTTCAATTAGTTCCCGTCGTCGTGACGAACGGTGCGTCACATCTATCAAAGAGTTCAACGAATAACAACTGCAAACCTACAAATCATTTTTCACTTGCTATCAATTTCACCCCACGCTATATTTATATTTTGATATAAAGTGTGTGTAATCAGCTTAACAAGTTCACTAAATTGTAAAAGATTCATGGCTAAAACTATCTTTAAGTTGTATGTACCTTAATGCATTTATAATCAAGAGTTTCCAGTATACAGGTAACGAAAGCGGCAAAGAATAAACTAAAAGTGACAGAAAGAAAATGCAAGTATCGTCCGGATAGTATTTTTTGGGTGACGGTCACGATCTTCTCTTAATAATGGAACAGCGAAAGCATGGTAATGCCCTCCGAATGAGTCAGCTGTCCAATGTCTGGGCCTCGCTCACCGCCCAGACTGAATAGGGGCGATCCATCAAGCTGTCTGTTTGACGACATGACCCATTTTGCTTGGTCGCCGATCGTCACTTTGGTCGAATTGGAACAAGGTCTCAGTCATGATACGGATTAAGTCTAATTGAAATTATTTAATAATCCAATAAAATCTATCACATCAAACCCTGTTTCCCTGTCCTTAACCTTCAATAAAAAAGCAGCAAAACGTAACAGGCGTACAATTGTAAACGTTTTCGAAATAAATAATGAATTCACAACATCAGGCGAATTCACAAAGCAGGAAATATTATTTATAAAGGTAGATAACATGCGAGGCGTCAGCAACGGCAATAAAAACTTTGTAAAAACAAACGCAAAATATTTTTCCCAACTCGGCACGAACACGTCGCTTTTAAAGGACATTAACAGTTATGCAAATGTCGCATCCGCTTACAAAATTCTAGTAACAGTAAGGCGTTTTTTAAATTTACCTTACAACAGTATTTGTAATACAAAATTATTTGCTTCCTAACCTGTACTAATTGCCTATCCATACTCAACATCAAAAAAGAAATTACACATTCAGATATTTACATAAGATACTGCTCAGCGTTTAGTTATCTTTATCATGAATTGGTTTAGATATTCTAAAAAAAAGATGTCGAGGTTCACAATAAGGAATTCAAGACAGCAACGGGTTTTCCGAGCCGTAAGCTGAATACAAATGAACAAATATAAAGTAGAATATCCCGGGGACTACTGAAAATGGACTTTGAAATATTGTCACTTTTTGAGTTGATGTAAAAACTAGAGTAGTTATTACTCAACATACTTGTCGAAATACGGCAAAACCGCGATCTGAAAAGTATGAAACAAGAAAATATATTTAAACTTGCTTTTATCTATTTTTAGGAGGGTATGGAGTTTAGAGTAAAATCAGATGCCGTGAAATTGAGAAACTATTACCATATTGGCTGAACGTATAATTTCTGATAAAGTTCTTCAGTTTTAATTTCAATGAAAATATTTAAGGTCCTTGGGAAAATAATCTATGAAATTATTAATAAAATCAGATTCAAATAGGTAAATCTACTTAGGTACTGCTGCTACGTACAGGTTTTTATCGAAGTACACGAGAACGAAGTCGCGGGCTTAAGCTAGTGTTAAATAAAATAATAGTAGGTAACTAATTAGGCATGTGAAAATGTTTTAATTGGCTTAAACTACAATTGTAAATTGTAAAATACAGAACGCAGTAAAGTAGACAAGTGAGTTTAAATAATTCAACGGATTACTATCAATATGTAAACTACTTAGACGTTTAATAAATAATTGTTTAAATCAACAAATAATTTATAATAATATATAATTATATGGTCTTGTGTTTTCATTATAATTAATAATAAATCAATCATCTTAATCAATAAGTACATCAATACTACATGTAAAAATTGGAGTGTCTGTTTGTAACATCAAAATAATAGCTTTTTACTCAATGCATATGACATTATACACAACGACAATGCATATAACAAGAATGCAATTAATATTGTTTTGTATGTCGGTCTGTTTGTTCCTCCGAAATGTCACTGGCATATAGCTGATGGTACAAGGTCTTATTAAGGCTACGTTGAATTTCAAAATATTTAGGGTTCCGCGGTAAAATAAGAAAAACACGGTATATTTGCGAGTTACAGCTTCTCCGCGATGGCTGGACCAATTTTACGGGACTTTTACAGGCAATAGCTGATGTTATAATGAGTAACTTAAAATTTTGGAATTATTTGGGGTCCGCGGGAAAAAATTAGAAACCTATAAATTGAAATTTGATTTAATTAAGTAAATCTGCATACTGCTGGCTGGTACGTACAGGTTTCTAAACGAAATCCACGAGAAGGAAGTCGCGGGCATAAGCTAGTGTAACATAAAATAATATAATGACTACGCAAGTGATTATATTTCAATTGGCTTAAAGTACAATTAAAATTATACAATACAGAGTGCAGTTGTATATTATCTACAAGTTCTCACAGATTTGACTAAATAAAATAACTACATAATAGATTATTCTATCAGCATTATTATTAAACTCTTTAGTTTTCATGGAATCGTTACGTGCAAGCAGCATTTATTAAATTAAGAATCCCATAAGATTGACGACACATCTGAAAAAAAAATTGCCGTTGTTATTCATAAACATATACAAAGTAAGTAAAAAAGAGTTTGATTTAAATAAAAATACCAGGTCAAGTGCGAGTAGGTCTCGCGCATCGAGGGTTCCGTGTAAATTTTAATTATGTTTACAGCAATAACATTGTTCTAACGAAAAATACTAAATTCTCAGACAAAATTATCTTTGCTGTTGGAAAACTTTTACCCCAATACATGGAAGTAGGTAGCGGTAACAAGTTATTCTTATATTTTTATGTGATGTAACTGTAAATTTAAAGTTTTATTCCTTTACTTGTGCTGTAAGCTAATGCTTCTTGCCAAATTTTATGTTTCTAGGTCAACGGAAAGTACCCTATAGTTTTTAAGTGTGAACATTTTTATAATAATCAGTATAATTGCCCATATCTTTTGATTGCGTTGACTTAGAAGGTTCATATTTTTACGGCTTCAAGTGACAGCAGACCCGAGTATTTGATAATAATTTCAACTGAATTCCATCACGCGTTCTTGAGAAAAAGGGGTGACAGACAGACGGACAACGTAGTGATCCTATAAAGGTACTGTTTTTCCTTTCTGAGTTATGGAACCCTAAAAACATCTTAAAAATATGCGTTTTGTGATTTAAATGAAGACAATCCATTTACTTGCATTTCACTTCAAGCCGTTTTGTTAAATATGTTTTAAACATCACACTATATATTATGAATATGTATTTATGACTCGTACTAACCTGGGCAAAGGTATCGAGATTCATCACGTTAAACACCGTCCTGATTCCCATGGGATCTCTGGCTCTCGTTAACATGAACAGCACTATGTGTCGCAGTCGTTTGTCTGGATATTTCTCCCAGCCACAAGAATAAATATTTTGACGGAATTTTTCACTCTGTAAGATAACAAAGTCACGGAATTTCAAATTGTAATGATAGCAAACAATTCAGTTGAATTGAATTCTAAGAAGGTTGTATTTATATCTAATAAATACATATAATAAAACAGTAACGGAGTCAAAACTATACAATGAAGATATTTAAAAAAAAATAGTGCAATATGGTGTCTAAACGATTCTGATCACAAAAATATAATTTTTAGAATTTTTGTCTGTTTGTCTGTATGTATGTTTTAGATTCACGTAAAAACTACTGAATAGAATCCGCTGAAACTTTACAAATATATTCTTTGAAGGCCGGCGCGTTGCTATGCAAAATATCATCCCGGTATTTGCAATAGGGGCTGAGCAATATGTCTTTGTTTCGTCTACTGTTAGGCACAGAATTATAAAAAGACAAAACCAATAGTCGCCATATGCAGATTAGTTACCGATGAACCTCTGAAGTCAAAAACATCACGCTAAATCCACAAGGAACTCGGCAGTAAATAGTGAGTATCGTAACGTGGCGGTTTAACGACGGTCCTGCGAGTTATGGGTACTGAGTTCGATCCTTGCCCCATGTTTTTCTTTTTGCATTTTTTTTTAATTTATTTTTGCATGTTTTTGTATTTGAATATTTATAAAAGAGATTCACATATATTTTTAATATTTTTTATTACAAACAATTTACCGTTAATTATATTTTTCTTATTTTTCTACAATAATCTGTAAATATAACAAAATATGTAAAGAATAATGTTATATTATTTTAGCCACAGATATGTTATTTACAACATGTACTAATATTTTCTTATTTCGTTTTTCAGTACAAATTGAAATATCACTGAGGAACTGAAGAGCGCATTTTGGAACGTAGCGCGCTGACTCGCTTTTCTCCTTTCTTTACTTAAATTCGAAGTTTTTGAAATTAGTGATCTATTGGCCTAATGTGGGTTACGGGCTCTATAACCTTTGATTCATCAATACCGTAGAAATATGAAAGACGCTGCAGAAACAATTTACGATTTAGGCGCTATGTCTACCAACAATTATTGACATAGACCATACAAATAAAACCCAACACGATGAACGATAATGATGTCTTAATATCGAGATCTAAATTGCTTATTTTAGATACAATGGGAGATACTTTTTACCATTGGTGTTCTTGCAAAGGTTAGGAGGCAATGCCAAATAACCGAGGCAAAATCGTCTTTCGGAATTGCTGCCGCTTTCTCCCAGATAGAAAATTTGCGCAAGCCATACTCAGGATACCCATCAATTTGGAACAACAAAACACCTGTTCTTGGAGAATTACGCAACATTGTCAAGAGACACTTGCTGAAATGTAATCATACAGTATGAATGTACGGTGGCAAATAGGAAAATAGTGAAAGTTGAACAGACAGAACTTAATAGGAACCACCATGTGATAGATTGAGATACATTTCTGTTCGTCGGTGATTATGGGAAATATTGCTGCTAACTTACTTAAATGCTGCGTAAAAACGTTTTATATGTACTGAAATTCACTGGATAGACTTAAATATAAAAAAATAGTAATATTAAGAGGGTATTCAGAATTGTTCTCATTGTTTTAAGTCCCTTTAAAATTTGGCGAAGATAATTCACTAGGGGAGAACAGCCAGGTAAGCGTACCAGTGACTTTAACATAATCAAATAACATCATATCATATCATGAAGAAAGTTTATGTATGGGAAAATCTCTTTACACTTTTCGATTCTCTTGCAGTAAATGGAGCGCACACATCGTCGAGTTAAATGTCTGAGATCCACCTCAAAGTTATTATTTTGCAGAGAAACATCACTGAGGCGGAATTTCTAACAAGTTGTATTGCTGGCTATACCCTTACCATACTATCACGCCTATTTTTTCCTGAGGTAGGTTTTCAGTAATTTTGTGGGTCCCAATGTAACAGGGGGCGCGCCTATTAAATCATCATTAACTGGACACAAATTTAGACTCGCGACAGCTACGGACAATTAGTGGAAAAACCCACAACACTTCGCCCGACCTGAAAAACTAACCCACTACGAGACTCAATGCTCAGTTGTCGCATTTTGCGCTCACTAGACCAAGGAGGCAGTCAAATTGTTAATTCCACACAAATATCAGATATTTAATTAATTACAAAAAATGATGAATCTATGCAAGCTTAGATGCTGAAATGAGATGTTTGGGTATGTAGAAAGGATGGATGAAAGAAAAGTGGCAAAACGAATATATGAGGAGAATGTTAGTGGAGCATCGGGAAGGAGAAGAACTCGGCGAACATATTTAGACCAAATCGGAGAGGTTCTGCAAAAGGGACAACTGAGGAGTATCCTTAAGCGACGAGCGTGTTGCGGAAGGAAGGAATGTGATGCGAGTGAATGATTTTTTTTTCCTTAAAAAAACGTCGCTCCGCACTAGGAATTACTCCTGTATCGCAGGTGCGTTTCATAAACATGAAATATCACATACACAAACACCCAGACTCGGGACAATCAAATGTGGATCGCACAAATTTTTGTCCCGTGTGGGAATCGAACCCGCAACCCTTAGCGCGCGCGCAGCCGTCTAATCGCTTAGCCACTACGCCAATCACGTCGTAGAAGTATGCCAGGATCGTAGCAAATGGAAATCCGTGGTCTATGCCTATCCCTCTGGGAAACAGGCGTGACTTTCATCACTTTATGTTTTTATGTATCAGATTATTTTGGCCCTTCTCAAAAGGCGCGCGTGAAACGCCAGCACACGCTGCCTTTTCGGGCCTATCTGGTCGGGAGCCGAACTTCCTAAGTCCGTCGCCGGCAGGCCGGATAGCCGCATTCTAGCGTATGAACTATCACCATTAACACACGCAGGGGTAAACTTAAGGCTTTGAAACAAGCTGATTCTAACACGGATAACTGTATGACGATTACTTCCAAGTTACCAGTCTTGACTCCCTGTAAATGTTGTCTGCTGAGGAAAAAACTTCGAACTTAGTTTCCAGAGAAATGCATGCCGTCAATGTAGTATAATATATTTAAAGAAGGTAAGTTGTGCACAATTGTTACTGTGTGTCCCTTATACATAAACAAATCGTCACAATAACTTTCCTGTTAGTCACTCAATTTTTGCTGATTATACCTACCCACGGGAATCGGTTTTGTAAATCAACTAGCTTCATCTTATTTTGAAAAAATACCTTCATCATTCAATACTATATTTTAAAATTCCTTTTGATAAGTAAATAGGTTTAGGTACTTTTGGTAAGTAATAGTTTTGTAGTAATATTTATGTTACTTACTTCAAGTGTCTTCATGTATTTAACCCGAAATTCACGCGGACGAAGTCGCGGGCAACAGCTAGTATCTCATCATCATCAGCCGGAAGACGTCCACTGCTGCACAAAGGCCTCCCCCTTAGAACGCCATAATGAACGAAAACTTGCCGTTTGCATCCACCGGTTGCCCGCAACTCTGACGATATCGTCGGTCCACCTGGTGGGAGGCCTGCCAACGCTGCGTCTTCCGGTTCGTGGTCGCCACTCGAGAACTAATAATAAAGCTAGTATCTAATAATGAATATAACAAGGCTTATAACAAAGGTTTACCGTCTCCATGAGCAGGTCGCTATAGTAGCACGGCATGTAGAAGTGTAAAGTACAGCCAATAAAGAAAGAAATAAACTCTATGTTTATACTTCTGTCTCGCAAATCCTGCAAAAAAGTACACTTCTATGAATATTCTGACTAAGTTTTGGTATTCAAACTGCCTATTTATATGTAATTATAAATGTTAAATTTATATGATATTGTATTTCAAAGTATGAGGAGATGAAGTAGACCCAAAAAAGGCATAACGCTATTTAAATTTAATTCTAATGACTATTCAATAGAATAGTCATTAGAATTAAATTTAAATAAATAATGAATTATATAGATGCGGTGTAGGTACTAACATCGACTATTTGTAAACTTGCTAGCGGTAGTATAAATGTTGTAGCTTTCATATTGTATTCATAAAAAACATGAAAGTTATTTTTGATGCGGTTCACCAAACTGCAAAGCAAATTTTACGTTTAATAATAGTCATTACATTATCCAGTAACAATGGATCGTAAATAAAGCCTACCTGTAAAGTTCTTGCTGTTTCAATATAACCGTTTTTAAATTTTCCTTTATTTCTGTACTGTCTTCAGCATCAACGAACGCTTTAGTAATTCGTCGACTGAGTAAATCCAGTTGTCCACACGTGTGTAACATAAATATAGGCACCAGTGGATCAAATCCTACATACATGGAAGAGGCATAGATGCCAAATATAATACATAATAAGAATAGTGACCAAAAAACGGGAGTGTAATCTTTATATACTTCTATTCGTTCCGGATACGTAAGGTCAAACATGGGAACAAGAACGAATTCTCCCTGCCAGTAAGAATACCCCATCATTGCAAAAGCTTTCAGTGGAAAGATAGAGCTAGTACCAAAACCGAACACAAGCCAAAACCGGCATACAGTTACACCTCTTTTTGCGTAGTTTAATACTATGGCCTTCTCCTCTTCAGTGTAATCTTTAGCAATGTTGTAATCATTTTGAACGATGGAAATGATATCATTTATAGATTGTTGATGTTTCAGTAGCATGATGTATTTAAAGGTAATAGTAAAACAGACGATAACCATCGTGGCATTTTTGCTTGCTTCAGCAATCTTGCCTGATTTAACGTCATGAAATAAAATTGAATACAAAAGAAAAATACAACTGGTAAATGATGTTGTAACTATTAACAAGAATTGACACATCCATATATAATCTCGCACTATAGAAGGGTGCGATCGATTTATGTGCAGAGCCACTGATGAAAGTAAAAACAATTCTTCAAATTTTAAATCGAATTTTGACATTTCTAATACGGTAATGATGTCGGTAAGATTGCAATCTGTACTGGATAGAAATTCGTAACAATACTACATTGAACTAAATAACTACTTCATTGAACTGTTTCTTTGTAAAATACAGTGTGCAGTTGACACGAAAATTTCACATATATGTCAAAACAGTACAACAACACATAAGTTTAGCTTTCGTATGCGGCTATGCTTGTCAAAAAGTAAAAGTTTCCACGGTAATTTGCACTAACACTAACACAACAAAAAGAGTAGATAGTGGCGATAAGTTATAGTAAAAAGGAAGAAACAATTTTGATTGGTTAAAAATTGTTGTGTAGTTTATTATAAAATCTAAATTTCAGTCAAAGACAAATTAAAAACATTTAAATAATATATAAGATAAAACTACGACCTGAAAAGTATGAAACAAGAAAATATAGCTATACGTGCTTATTTTTACGAGGGTTTTGGAGTAAGGCCGTAAAGCGTGAAACAATTACCATGTTGGCTGAAAGTACTTAATAGCTGTCAAAGTCAACCTGCTTGAAAATCGTCACCGGTTAGATCCACTGGCATCTGAATACGGCTTTAGCAAAATTTGACAAACTTATTGGCGCAAAAGCAAAGCAATTGGTCTGCTAAGTGTAAGGGTTTGATGGGAGCACGGGACAAAAATTTGTGACCACAGATGTTTGTTCCGAGTCTGAGTGTTTGTGTATGTGATTTTTCATGTAAATAAATTAGGCAAAAGCGTTATCGATACTGAATTATCGCGAATAAATTAGGCAAAATCAGAATCATACCGAGTAGAAATTATTGGTTTGTGCCCAACCCTCTGGGGAAAATTATAGAACATTTTTATTTACAAGTAGGTATATACGTTACCTGCACTGTGGTAAAATGATGTAAATTAGCAATATGTATCAATAAAGCAAATTGGCAAACCAAAATATAAACAGACGCCGTTGATAATACAATTTCTACGTGTTTACAATCTGTAATACTTTTTTATAGGGCTATCAAAAATAAGCTTTCGTGCGTTATCTTGTCATTTTTATGCGTCTAACTGATTTTGAAATATGAAATATAAAATAAAATGGTTACATTATTTTAATATGTACAAAAAGTTTAAGCTTGTCACTATTGAATCAATTTGACTTCTTAGAAGTGAACCAAGAATTACTGATTAAAAATTATCTTTTAATGTATGAAAATTGTTGGAAATATATAAACGTATAATTTCATGAACCTGGTTTGACGACAAAATAAGAAGTTTCAGTTACGCATGCAAGGTTGATTGATGACAGCCTTCATTCAATTGAGCAGCTAATGTGGGTTGCGTTGGAGTTGATTATAATTTATAACCTACAGTCAGCATGCTAGATACAGATAAAAATATATAGCTTGTGTTATTTTTTATTAGGATAAATCAAAGTCAACATGCTTGCTTTTTATTTAATAAGTTTTAAATGTTAATTATGATAAAAAAACAGGTATAATAAACCCATTTTTAAACACTAAACATAAAGAAATAACACAAACATGAGTTTTTTTACTTGCTTTACTGGTTTTACACGTTATGTACTCGTATATAGTACGACAGCAGTAAAAACAAGGCTTATAAAAAATAATTATTTTTTAACAAACTGCACAACTATTACTAACTGATCAAAATAGTTTCTTCTCTTACACTATAACTTGCACGCCTTTGCCTACTCTTTTTACTTCAGTGTTAGTGCAAATTATCGTGTAAACTTTAAAAAAAATAAGTTTAATTCCGTTTTCACAAGCATCTCCATGGACGAAGGCTAAACTTATATAAAGTATTGTTTTGCCATATACCTAAGTGATATTTTAATGTCAACTGCATACTGTATTTCACATGGAAATCTGTTTAATGTAGCTTTTTATAAATCTTCAACTAGTACTAGTCTAGTAGTTGCAAGCTTACTGAAATCATCACAAGTGTTAAAAATGTCGAAATTCAATTTAAAATTTGAAGAAATGTTTGTACTTTCTTCCATGGCTTTGTACATAAATCGATCGCACCCTTCTGTAGTGCGAGATTATAAATGGATGTGTCAATTCTTGTTTATAGTTACAATATCCGTTACCACTTGTTTTTTTCTTTCCTATTCTGTATTATTTCATGACATTAAATCGGGCAAGATTTCTGAAGCCAGCAAAAATGCTACGTTAGTAATCGTCTTTTTTACGATTACCTTTAAATACATTACACTACTTAAACATCAACAATCTATAAATGAAATTATTTCCATCCTTCAAAATGATTACAACATAGCTAAAGATTACACTGAAGAGGAGAAGGCCATAGTATTAAACTATGCAAAAAGAGGTGTAACTGTATGCCGGTTTTGGCTTGTGTTCGGTTTTGGTACTAGCTCTATCTTTCCACTGAAAGCTTTTGCATTGATGGGGTATTCTTACTGGCAGGGAGAATTTGTTTATTTTCCCTTGTTTGACATTACATATCCGGAACAAATAGAAGTTTACAAAAATTAGTGTAGTGCGGAGCGCGCTCGGTAAAGGACGCGCCCACTGCATACGAATATAATAATAATTTAATTATATTCGCGATTTGCGCGGCATAGGCCGACGCACGTTATCATGGCTTTGAGTTCCGAGCAACTCATAGCTAATGAAGTGTTGGCGTTTTTACAACACGCCATCGACACCATGGACGAGATCAGCATCATCCAGATCTGCAAGTCCAATTTTAATGCAGAGGAGATAACAGCTGCGAAAACTCTGCTGTATAAGTCGGTCGGACAGATCGACAGAATGCCATCCCGCCGTAAGGACGACAAGGGTGAGAAGAGTCTTCAGGACATCATCAATCTCCTGAAGACAACGGATCCTGATGACGTGCCGTCGTTTGTGGCGAAAAACTTGAACAAGTTGCCGCCAGTGACATTCGACCACGTAGATGTAACCAGGTTGCTCAAGGACATCACAACCCTGAAAGCCAGCCTGGCGGAGGTAGTGTTGAAGTTGGAGGCTTCGCAAGACACCATCAGTGAGCTACGTGCCGAAGTAAAATCATTGCGTAATTCGCTGGCCGTAAGTAGTTCACCGGAGGTCAATAACATCAACACGCGACGCGGCGCATGCAAAGTTGTGTCAGCAAGTTTCATGAGCGCGACACCTGAGACACAGCCGTCGCCTGCGCCCCGCCCCGCGCCTCCCCCCGCGGAGGTTTCGCCTGTCGTCGTGACGTCTACGCCTCAACGTCACTACGCCGCTGCTGCTGCCCGCCAGCCACCCAAAGCCAGCAATATATTGAGGACCGAGAGGGCTACCGGGAACCCCCGCAACGAACGCCTTCCTAGTGCGGCGCTAACACGTCAGCCGGATGAAGAGGGCTTTACTAAGGTCGAGAGAAAGAAGAAAAGGCCTCTTCGTCACAACCTGTGTGGCACCGCACCGACAGAACATGTCCTGCGCCCCGCTGTTCCTGTGGCGCATGTGTATGTGTCCCGTCTCCACTTCACCACTAAGGCCTCCGACGTGATGGAGTACTTGGAGAAGAAAATGCAGGCCCGGTTTATGGTCGAGAAGTTGGAATCGCGCAACACGGTTAACTTCAACTCGTTTGTTGTACGCGTCCCGACCGATCGACTAGCGGCGATGCTGAAAGAGGAGCTGTGGCCGAAAGGGGTCATATTTAGAAAATTCCGCGGCCGCCGGCGTCCTCCGATTCTCGCAGAACTTGCGGCACACGTCGCGAAAACGTGACTTAGTTATAAGTTTATATTTTTGTATATATGTTAGTCTATAAGGTATATATAATATGGGCCTCTGTAAGCTTTGTTTTAGCATTGTTTTATATTGCCTGAAATATATGATTATTATTATTATTATTATTAATTACTCTCCCGTTTTTTGTTCACTATTCTTATTATGTGCTATATTCGGTATCTACGCCGGGTCTATGTATGTAGGATTTGATCCACTGGTGCCTATATTTATGTTACACACGTGTGGACAACTTGATTTACTCAGTCGACGTATTACTAAAGCGTTCGTTGATGCTGAAGACAGTACAGAAATAAAGGAAAATTTAAAAGCGATTATATTGAAACTGCAAGAACTTTACAGGTAGGCTGTGTTTGTAACCCCTTATTTCTGGATAATATAATAAAAAAGAAAAACCATTATTAAAGGCGAAAATTTGCTTTTCAGTTTAGTAAATCGCGTCACAAATAACTTTCACGTTTTATATGAATACAATATGAAAGCCACCACATTTATACTACCGCTAGCAACTTTAGCAGTGGTTGATGTAAGTACGTCGTATCTGTACAAATTCAAATTTACTTTAATTTGATTCTCATGATTTTTCTATTGCGTAATGCCCATAATCGTTTGGCCGTGTGGTATCCGGCCTAGAATTGACCACCCCCTTTCCTCCCGTGGGTGTCGTAAGAGGCGACTAAGGGAAAAATACCAGAAGATGGGCAGCAGCGTCTTCTGTAACTTGACCACCAATACTGCGATCCCCAAGCCGCTTGCCAAGCGTGGGGATTATGGCAACCCCCCCCCCCCCCCCAAATGAAACACACAATTTTGCCACGGCCCCCAGTACCCGGCAGCTCCTCTATCCCTGGCTATGGTAGCGGGCCAGGTAACGGAGGAGCAGGGGGTGCTAAGAATCCCCGGTTGATTCCTCGCTACCACCCCCACCGGACTTTGGCCCTGGCAACGCACAACGTCCGCACGCTTCGGACCGATGAGAAGATTGTCGAGCTGGAGGAAGAATTGAGCAGGTTACGTTGGGACATCATGGGATTATCTGAAATCCGACGAGAGGGACAGGATACGATAATCCTTGACTCCGGCAACATGCTCTTCTTCCGGGAAGGAGACCGAAAGTCCCAGGGTGGTGTTGGGTTTCTCGTCCGTAAGTCCCTCATTAATAACGTGGTAAAAGTCGATAGTGTGTCGAGCAGGGTAGCTTACCTGATACTCAGAATCACCGATCGGTATTCGTTGAAGGTCATCCAGGTATATGCGCCGACCTCGACACACCCTGACGATGAAGTAGAGGCTATGTATGAGGAGATCTCAGAAGCCATGCATACCTCCAAAACATACTTCACCGTTGTTATGGGGGACTTCAACGCTAAGGTGGGCACTCAGAATGGCGATGAGTTGAGAGTAGGGTCGTTTGGATATGGGCAGCGGAACCAGAGGGGCCAGCGGCTGGTCGACTTCATGGAGAAGGAAGAACTCTATTTGATGAACTCCTTCTTCCAGAAGCGACCATCCAGGAAGTGGACGTGGATTAGCCCCGATGGTTCAACCAAAAATGAGATCGACTTCATCATGACGACCAAGAAGCGTATATTCAGTGATGTCTCTGTGATCGGGAAGGTGAAAACCGGTAGCGATCATCGTATTGTCAGAGGCACACTGAATATCCATGTTAAGCTTGAACGGTCTCGTCTGATGAAGTCCACGCTCCGTCCTGGTCCTGCCCAGATCCAGAACCCCGAATGCTTTCAACTCGAGCTGCGTAATCGTTTCCAGTGCCTAGCCGAATGCGAAACAGCGGACGAGATAAACAACGGGTTGGTGGAAGCTGTCCAAGCAGTGGGGTCCCAGTTCTTTAGAACCCCACGCCGCAGAAAACCTCAGAAGCTCTCCAATAAAACCATTAAGTTAATGGAAGCCCGGAATGCGATGAGACTGCAATCTTCAGCTGACATGTCGGAATATGGTCGACTCAATAGGCGAATTTCTATCTCCACGCGTCACGATTTGCGCTCCTTTAATACTGCCCGTATTAAGGACGCAATTGAGCGGAACCAGGGCTCCAAAGTGTTCGCGAGGAATTCGTCTGTTGGGAAAAGCCAAATGACGAAGCTGAAGATCGACGATGGCAGTATCATCTCATCGAAACCGGAAATATTGAGAGAGCTCGAGAGGTTTTACGGACAGCTGTACACCTCGACACGGGAACCCGTTGTCAGGATAGCTCAGGACTCTAGAGCTAAACTGACCCGACACTACACTGAGGACATCCCAGACATCAGCCTGTACGAGATTAGAGTGGCTCTGAAACAGCTTAAGAACAACAAGGCGCCGGGTGATGACGGAATTACAACGGAGCTTCTGAGAGCGGGTGGAAAACCGGTACTTTTAGTCCTCCAGAAGCTATTCGATTCCGTCATACTCGAGGGTACTACGCCAGAAGCATGGCACAGGAGTGTGGTGGTGCTCTTCTTCAAAAAAGGTGACAACACCTTGTTGAAGAATTACAGACCCATCTCGCTTCTGAGCCATGTGTATAAGCTGTTTTCGAGAGTCATTACGAACCGTCTCGAACGCAAGCTTGATGACTTCCAGCCTCCCGAACAAGCCGGCTTCCGAAAAGGCTTTAGCACCATAGACCACATCCACACGCTCCGCCAGATTATACAGAAGACCGAGGAGTATAATCGGCCACTGTGTCTAGCGTTTGTGGACTATGAAAAAGCCTTCGATTCAATCGAAACCTGGGCTGTGTTGCAGTCCCTTCAGCGATGTCATATTGACTATAGGTATATCGAGGTGTTGAAGTGTTTGTATAGTAACGCCACCATGTCGATCCGGTTACAGGACGAGAGCACGAAACCAATCCAACTGCAGCGTGGTGTGAGACAGGGAGACGTGATTTCTCCGAAACTGTTCACAAATGCGTTGGAGGACGTTTTCAAGCTCTTGGACTGGAACGGGTCCGGCATCAACATCAATGGCGAATACATCACTCACCTTCGTTTTGCCGATGATATAGTTATCATGGCGGAATCGCTGGAGGAGCTCAATACTATGCTCAGCGACCTCAGTCTCGTTTCCCAACAGGTGGGTCTTAAAATGAACATGGACAAGACGAAGATCATGTCAAATGTCCATGTCGCACCCGTACCGGTTATCGTTGGGAACGATACTCTCGAGGTTGTTGACCACTATGTCTACCTTGGACAAACTGTTCAGTTAGGCAGGTCCAACTTCGACAAAGAGGTCGCCCGAAGAATCCAACTCGGATGGGCAGCGTTCGGGAAACTACGCGACATCTTCTCGTCCAAAATTCCGCAGTGTCTGAAGACGAAGGTTTTCAACCAGTGTGTGTTGCCAGTGATGACGTATGGCTCTGAGACGTGGTCGCTAACGGTTGGCCTTTTAGAGAGGCTCAGAGTCACTCAACGAGCTATGGAGAGAGCTATGCTCGGAGTTTCTTTGCGCGACAGGATCCGGAATACGGAAATTCGCCAAAGAACTAGGGTCACCGACATAGCTCAAAGCATATGCAAGTTGAAGTGGCAATGGGCAGGCCATATCGCTCGAAGAACTGATAACCGCTAGGGAAGAAAGGTTCTCGAGTGGCGACCACGAACCGGAAGACGCAGCGTTGGCAGGCCTCCCACCAGGTGGACCGACGATATCGTCAGAGTTGCGGGCAACCGGTGGATGCAAACGGCAAGTTGTCGTTCATTATGGCGTTCTAAGGGGGAGGCCTTTGTCCAGCAGTGGACGTCTTCCGGCTGATGATGAATGCCCATAATCTACTTTATACATATTTCTCTGTAAATATGTATATTATAATTTTTTAACATGAATTAGATACAAATAAATAGTTTTAATACCAAATCTTAGTCAGAATATTCATAGAAGTGTACTTTTTTTACAGGATTTGCGAGACAGAATCATAAACATAGAGTTTATTTCATTTTTAATTGGCTGTACGTTACACTTCTACATGCCGTGCTACTATAGCGACCTGCTCATGGAGACGGTAAACCCTTGTTATAAGCCTTGTTATATTTATTATAAATAGATATAAATACAACCTTCTTAGAATTCAATTCAACTGAATTGTTTGCTAGAACAGAGGTAGTTAAATTGTTTATCATTACAATTTGAAATTCCGTGACTTTGTTATCTTCCAGAGCGAAAAATTCCGTCAAGCAATCTATTCTTGTGGCTGGGAGGAATATCCAGACAAACGACTGCGACACATAGTGCTGTTCATGTTAACGAGAGCCAGAGACCCCATGGTAATCAGGACGGTGTTTTACGTGATGAATCTCGATACCTTTGCCGAGGTTAGTTGTATGAGTCATAATACATACATAATACCTACAATGTGAAGTTCAATAAACAAAACGGCTCGAATTTAATTGAATTATCTTATATAATTATTATCAATATAAATAATAAAGACTTAAACAATAACTGAAAATGTTAGTTATTTTGTGTAGGAGATAACTACGTACCTACTACGTATGTTTGTAAATAACAAGTAACAACGACTTATTTTTTCAGATGTGTCGTCAAGCATATGGAATTCTTAATTTAATCAATGCCGCTTGCACATAACAATGCCATGTAAACAAATTAATATAATAATAATGCTGATAAGAATAATATACTTATGCAGTTATTATATTTAAATCAAATGTGTGAGAACATTTTAGATAACAATAAACTGCACTCTGTATTGTATAATTATCAATTGTACTTTAAGCCAATTAAAACATTATCACATACGTATATTGTGCTATTATTCTATATAACATTCATTATCATAATCAGATCACCAGACCATAAAATATAAACAATTGTTGCTTTAAACAATTATAAAACGGCTAAGCAATTTACATTTTGAAAATCCGTTGAATCATTTAAACACTCTTGTATATATGTAATAAAATTTTATCTACATAAAATATTATACACACCTTTGATAGAAGGTATAACTACATCTATAAGAAATAATAACACACTACACTATTTATACATCATCATCATCATCATCATCAGCCAAATACGTCCACTGTTGAACATAGGCCTCCCCGTTTATACATACATATATTTAATTAAATTATTCAAATATTTATATTTATTATAGATTACACTTGGAATAGTTTGTGTAGTCAAAGAAACGAAAAAGATTACAAACTATAAATTATCACAACTTTTCTTAAATGCAGACCATTGCTATAAAAGCTTATGGAAATACAAATTAGCCAACGAAAATGCTCAGTTTTTGGCATGCCATCTAGAGGTCCACGAATTATAATTCAATGTTTATTCATTAGCATCTGCTAACGCTGCGGTGACGTAGTAATTATTTCTCAACGCTGCTCAGGATAATACCAGCGTAATGAGATTCTGTTGGTGTTAGCCGACAAAATGCCCGGCGGGCTGCAAAGCCAACACATTCCCTAAAGCTCACACCCCAACACCATCATAGTCTGGTACTTGAAGAAAATGAACTGTACAATACACTAAGAATACTTTTGAAGCACTGATATTGAGACAGGGCAGGGTCTAGTAAACATTGTAATAGAAGATTTTAAGCGTCAACTTTGATTATTTTTTTGTTTTTACTTACATACACATCCTATCATCTCTGTTCTGTTATTAAATATCGGTAGGTATGTAAAAAGGAGATTAAGATTAAGGTAGATAAGAGTATCTATTCTGTTATTCAATAGGGTAAACTAACCAAATTTAAGCAATACTCCTACAGTCCTACTTGTTTACTAAATAACAGACGTGAAACTCTGTCTTGACTTACCAATTTGAGGTGCCTTAGACCTTTATTTAAAAGCCCCATGCTAGCGGGAAGTCAACGTTAAATTCATTTATTTCCTTCCTTTCACGGAACAAATTCCATTTTAGGATTCGATAAAACAAATTTGGAACTAAATCCCTGATCCACCCACGCCTTTCTAAAACGGGTGGTCCCGCTATGCTAATTTTTCCTTTTGGCACACGTTTTCTCTTATATATAGGCACGCCATTTCTTTTTGGTGACGTAGCAAATCTCCGAGCAATGGCTTAACTCGGCAATTTATTATAAGGATAAACAATCCCTTGCTAAATCAAAGCAGATAAAGCCGAGTCACTAACATCGCTGCTGATGCAATTGCGTGACAATCTAATCTCAGAACATGTTAATGACACCTATGATCTAATACAGAACCTTCAATAGGTAATAAAACGAATACTTAGGTACTTGAAACTTCAGAACGGAAATTTTTATATTAGGTTAAAGTCGGTCAAGAACAGCAATATCTTTTCAGATTTAAGCCAAGCAATACTTACTGGACTATACAATTACCTAACTTGTATCCTTAATCTGTATGTGTGTTTGTGACGACATTCGACAGTTATTTAAAACAAAAATACGTTCTGTACTTCATCTCTATAATATTTGTATATTTTATAAACTTTAACTCTGCCAAATCTTAGACCCTCCGTACGTGCAATATTCTTAAAACGGCATCAGGGAAGTTTTTGCTTCACTAATAGGGGTATAATGTTAGAATTTTGTGTTCGTATAGGTACTTACCCATTCTCTTACAGGAGCAGTGTCTTCTTGTCTTAGTTAAGCATGCTCCTGTGTCACCAAACTGCAGACTAGAATCTGCATACTTTAATAAACTAAATTCCTTACACGCAAACAGTTTTAATATTCAAGCTACATAATATTAAGTAGGTAGCTTACCACATGCAAGGTTCAAGAGTTATTTTATTTGTGTAACTAGATGTGCCCGCGACTCCGTCCGCGTGGAAATTCGGAAACAGAAAAAAGTATTTTTAATATAAGAATATTTAAAAAAAACCGTTAAAATTGAACGGTAATTACGGAAGTTACAGAAGAAAATAATATATAACTGAAGAAAAGAACATAAATAAATCCGTTTAGTGCGTTTCTGAGTTCCTGTACATTGAAACTACTGTAGAAAAAAAATGCCAAGGATAAAAGACAACCGTGACGACCTGATTGGCGCAGTGGCTAAGCGATTGGACTGCTGTGCTAGGGGTTGTGGGTTCAATTCCCGCAAAAAAATTGTGTGATCCGTAGATGTTTGTCCCGAGTCTGGGTGTTCGTGTATGTGAAATGCACCGATGCCAAAATTCCTAGTGTGGGGCGACGTTTTATTTAAGAAAAAAGAAACCTATACAATACAACCCATTTTTATTATTTTGGATGTTTTGTCTGTTTGTCGGTTTATTCGAATAGGAAACCATTGCAGTCAACTCTTATAAAAAAAATTTGTTATAAAACATATTATAACGACACGCCTGTATTCCGCGAAGGCGTAGGCAGAGGTGCACATATTGTAACTACTCCCACTTTATCGCTATATATTTCGCTAGGTTTGGTGTAGATCCCAATGTTATAGGGGGCGAGCCTATTGCCATGAATCCGGCACAGTATCTCAACAGACAAAATGTATAGAGAACTCGTGACCTCAGAGTAAGCGTCGTACGATTGTGTGTGCGTGTAAGAAGAAGCTAAGTATTCGTAAGATTAAATGCTGCTTTAAGGCTGCGTGAGTCAATGGTAATGGTTGATTTTGAATGTCATGGCGAAGGCGAATAAGGCTGTACAGTGTACACTCAGCCGAATTCGTTATACACAGGACAAAAAACTATCTTGCTGCTAGAATGTCAATATATGACGCTGCCTTTTAAAAATCTATTTAAGACCGTAATTTTTGTTCTGCATCGTGAGGAAACCGGTACACCTGTGATATGTTTCAACGGTGTGTAAAGCCATGTCAAAGGCCTACAGGCGGTTTAAACTCTGACACCAGGTTATTCATCAACCATATGATACGAAGAAGATCCAAAGAGTCAATAAGAACCACGTCCGTTCGCATTAGCAGTGACAATGTGAGTAAAGGTGGCGCGTGAACGCCCCCACCCTTTTTAAAAATGCAGCGTACATGCGTATAGCCGTACCCATACTGGCGCGGCGAGATTTGGAAGTTTTATTTCATCTATAGCTTATATAGCTTATATACCGATTTCTTTTTTTTTAATAAAATATATATTAAAGTGTGCTTTTTGAATATTGGAGTTTGATAACGATATATTCTATGTGAAATACAATATATTTATATATTTTATTAATACACTTGAAGAAGTGCCTAACGATTAAACACGTTATTGTGGCTAATTTATAAAAGATAGATATATACTATTGAGGACTTTTTTGTAGATCTTTTAGAGACCATCATTTTTGTAATACATACTTTTGGTGTATGATCGACGTATGCGAGGATAAGAGCTCGAAAGCGCATTTTCATCCGACTTGCTTCAAATTTATCGTTACTGCTCAGCTCCTATGTGTTTTAGCGTTATATTATATAGCCTATAACCTGCCCAGGCGTATGGACTACAATCGTACCAAGTTTGGTTAAAATCCCTTCAGTAGTTTTTGACCCATGCGTGCACATACAGACAGACAGACAGACAGACAGACAGACGGACAGACAGACAGACAGACAAAAAATTTACTGATTGCATTTTTGGCATCAGTATCGATCACCAGTCATCCTCCAATAATAATTTTGAATATATATTCAATGTACAGAATTGACCTCTCTACAGTTTTATTATAAGTATAGAAGAAGAAGATAAGCAGCGTTTGTTAGAGAACGACGTTGGAATATACTCCTGAATTCCTTTCGCAAGACGTAGAACAGGCGAGAGCAGTGATACATTCATGCCATCGCTCAGGTTTCTACATCACTCTTATCTTTTATTTTACAATTCTGTAAACGTTTCGAAGGTCTTTAAAGTATAATTTATTATAATTTATGCTTCATTCTATTCAAATTAGTTTAAAGATTCTGTCTTCTTATCGACGTTACTAAGGAAAAATACTCTACAAATAAATTAAAAACCAAAATCTTATTTATTATTTTCTTGTCGATTGATCTTTTCTTCGATGTCGGGTTTTATTCAACAATTACATTTATTAGTCTAAATTGGCATCGACTTTCAAGCTCATGTTCAGGTCTAGCAGTCTAGGTAAATCCTCAGTGCGCCTTATAGCTGAAGCTACCGAATGATAATGTATCAGCGAGCTTAAAACGAATAGGATGAGATTATATAATTGGTACTATTGAAAATGTAGCATATACCTGTTTTAGAGCTTATCCCCAAGGGTAACATGATCTAAAATACATTCAAATTATGTATCTAACTTAATAATGTATATAGATCTTCATAAATCAAGCCCGTTTCTGCATGCTAAGGTTGTTTGGGAGAAAATGCCTAAGTCCACTTAACTTAAACCATTTTTTAGAAAAGGATTAAACTAACGTGTAGTCTTGTAAGTATCTGCATAGATCAGTATATGAAAGATATGTAAATATGTTTCAGAATCCTGAAGGTACAATCTAAATGTAGGATAAAATTTGTTTGTAGATTCCTGCTATTTGATACTTTGACGATAACAAACATCGGTTTCAGAACAGAAACCTCGTAGTGTGTAGTGAGAATATTCTCTAAACGCGTTTTTAGTTCAGGTAAATAATTCCTGGGAAATCATTTTTATATTAACATTCTAGAATACATATTTTGTATATCTCCGGAAATGTTGCCGACGCAGTAATATTGCTCGGAACGGCACTTCACTTGCCTTGAAGCACTTGAAGTGACACTTCATCATACGCCCTGAATTTCTCAGTAAGTGGTACGCAACTGCCGATATGAGGGCCAGGAATCAGGCTGAATAAACAAAATATTCAGCTTAGTTGTGGATTTATCTGACAAGCAAACCCGAAGCAACAAGTTTGGTCTGCTCTTAGAAAAAAATAAGTTGTCTCAACCAACATATAAAAATGTAAATTATTTTGCGTAAACTACCCTTGCCTTATCAATCATGAAGTTACATTTTACGACGGAATACGGTTTGATTATTATTTTAAGTTTATGCACAATATACTTATTTTACAGCGTTGTAAAAGTTTCGAGTGTCCTTCCTAGTATCTACCGAGTCTACCGCTATGTGACGCACATTCAATCATTTTTTATGTTATGCCAACATAGTTTATTTTATGAAACATCCCTTTATTTTACTAAGGCAGATAGGTGGATGTTGTTAACAACCATATGCATATCGCAAAAGGTCGTCGACCGTATTAGGGTTTTTGCATTTTTCGTTGAATAATGGTACTGCAATACACTACAATTAGAAAAACAGAATTTAAAAACCTTTTAATTAAATTGAAATTAACTAAAACGCATTTTGATTAGTCATAAACAACAATAACAATAAAATACAAAGTTCATAAATATAGACGTATATATAATACACGATGTTGTTGGAAAAACCTAACAACATCTTAAAATCTGAAGCTTTTGCAAAAAACGACAGCTTATCTGAAAAACACAGCTATATTATATAATCTTATTTTGTTTAAAAAAATAATAGTTAACTATATTGTTATTAAAAATTGATATAGCTTGCTATAACCTATTAATAAGTTTTTATTTAGGTAGGTATACCTCTCCCAAGTGTTACGTGATATGATTTATACATTTAATTGGGCGTACTTAAGTTTTTACAGGAGGAATATCTATTATTCAATTTGGAAATTCAATAATGGTCATATTATACAATGATTTAAAATAAAACTGACTATGTCAACTTGCCTATTGAATAAGGTTGTGTGACGTCATTACTTGAACCAATCCAAACATCCCATGTATAATTGAATCGACTGGGAGCTGATAAGGGGTTTCTGTACATCGGAACTACTCTAGGAAGTCTTCTCGCCATTTCTGCCTTCAATAAAGTCTTCATAGTCGATACCAAGTTTGGGTGGATGGCGGATATTTCTGTCGTCTCGCATGGATCCTTTCTGATGTTGTATAGACACGCCGTATCTGAAAATTAGAAAATAAAAAGTTTAATTTCTTAGCACTGCCTTAAGTCAATTTAATAAATTTAAACTTTGGTAAAAATAAATTTTGCGAGATCAAACAAGGTGATTTTATCTGATAATGATTATTTATATACCGAGAACATTTGGAACCAGTACTGTTTCTTGTCTGGAAATGTAACAAAAATAAATAAATACTAACAAAAACAAATTTGGTACTGTTACAACCACGGCATAAACTATATAACCGCAACGTGTAGGTATTATAATTTTATAGCACAATAAGTTGAAGATTTCCAACAATGACATTGAAAATTAAGGGTTATATAGGATCTTTTACCAATTCCCCGACCAATTTAATACTTGAGTAGCAAAAATAACACGGAGAAGTAAACAAATAAAGCGCTAATGTGCAAGAGAATAGTGTGCAAGCCACTAAGTGCTACCTCTGTAGTACCATTAGATAATTATAATAGTTAAATTATACGTGCTACACGTCGTTTAGTTACTATATCGTGCAACTGTTTCATCACAAAACTTACCATGGTCGGGATAACATAAAGTTGTTGAAGTTTGGTTGCAGTTTATTGTTGCTTTGTTTCGCACACTTAAGTCTTCTGCATCGAAGCTAAGGCCCAATGAGTCAAGTATATTGTACACAGTACTTTTCAAAATAGCATTGACATAAGAAGGACCGCTGCCAATAATGCCCGTAAAATTAGCACCTTGGTATGTAGCAAAAGATTGCTCGACTTTGCCCGTTACTAACTTATGGTCTTCGTATATAATCGAAGCATATCCTTGGTAATCATCGATTTCATACAGTACAGTTCTTTCCGAAGCTGAGTTACAGTTAATGCTATTCCAATGATTGATTCCGTCTAAATCGGACGGAACGTCGACATTAGCTGCACCTAATAAAGTAGGCAACCAGTCCGTGACATGCATGTAACCGTCCCAGTAATGACTTGTATTGTTCATGTTTGCAGCCCACACTAACCCAGGTACTCTTACACCGCCTTCGAACGGTGACATTTTAATTCCTCTCAATGGGTAATTGGATGCGTAGTTTTTGAACGGGCCTGATGTCATGCCTCCATTGTCAGATACGAAGACAATTATAGTTTTATCCAAAATTCCTTTCTCATGAAGAGCTTGGACAATATCACCAACTCCGTCATCAAGCTTTTTTACCATCGCTAGAATATAAGAGATTTTTTAAATTAAAATTAGAACTTTCATTTTATAATCTCGCGGCATATTAATAACATTTTTTGAACTGGTTAAAATGGGCAAAGAAAAAAAAGTCATGTATTGCTGACAGTCTTTCGTGTGACTGGTATTCATAGTTTCCCCATTATGAAAAAAAATTTGGGTCCACCCAGGTGCAATATATGTACGTACATACATAGTCACGCCTGTTTCCCAATATAATAAATTTTGATATTTCCTAAAAATCACAGTATCTCATCGTATAAATACCTGCAAACGTTCTCCTTTCTGGTGACTCGACGTGTCGCATCTGTCTGACGACTTCTGGAGGCGCCTGCAGCAACGAGCCCTCGTTGCTCGCGTGTGGCGCATTGTGTGCCACCATCAGAAATAATGGAGACGACGTGTCGTGACTCTTGATAACTTAAGAAACATTAGGTAAGAGTTTAATTTGATTAACGTAGTAGAATTTTACGGATTTGGGTGTGGGATAAAAGAAAAACCACTTAATGGGAAATGGTCTTATTGACCATTGATTAAGTGGTTTTTCTTTTATATATATTTTTATAAGAGGAATTGTAAGCATGTTTGAATAAGCACTATTTTTCTTGAATTAGTCAGTAATTTTTAAAATAGGATACAAAGTAAGTATATTCATTGCGAAAGTGTGTTTTATATAGTTCGATGACTTACTTGTCGTGGCCTGTTCAGTGTACACATCTGTGATATAACCCTCGACGTCCCATGCAGGGGTCTGGTTTCTAAATAAAGTCATTCCAGAAATTCTTCCTATAGTCCACTAAAACAACATCATACTACATAAAAATACGAAATTAGGGAGACAATTTATATATTAGTACACATAATACTGGTACATTAATATTTACCATGCTGGAAGTCTAGACGCGGGCGACATTCAATTCAAAAAAATTTGCTACGATAACCAATTCTTACCATTTCCTCATATGTGTACTCATAGTAATCCAGAAACCCGCCTCTGTGACCAAAATGACTATCGAATCCTCTCGAGGTTGGTAAATATTCTTTACGTGATGATCCAACGTGCCATTTCCCAACTAGATGTGTTGAATACCCAGCGTTTTTCAAATACCCTGGCAATAGCGAAACACTAGTTGGAAGTCCTCGATCTTCACTCATTACTAGAGGATAACCTTGCATACCTGTTTGAAAAAACATTAGTTAAATCAGCGGTTGTTTATAGTTTGTTTTTTTGTTATCCTGATGCCTAAGAGGAGACAGAATTACGTAAAGGCAAAATTCAAAATTTAAATTTTACCTAATTTAGTAAGTTATAATAAGATTTTATTATATTGTTTAAGGAAGGTAGGTACTTGGTTATGATTTAAAAATGTTGTTTTAAATTTCATTCATTTGATACATTTGTTGCTTTTCACCTTTGTTTTATTCAATTTCTAATGTATTATTGTTATTATTGCTTTCTAATTAATATGCCAACTTTGTAGTTGTTACTTGATAACAAATGACATACTCCAATGACAATATTTACATGTATTTTATACAAGTCGGGACAGAAGTACGTACCTGTATTCATGTTTAAAGACCTAATTAGGAATATAGTTCATACCTGTTATATGTGAATATTTGCCAGTAAGAAGAGCTGAACGTGAAGGAGTACATATGGCGTGGCTATAGTACCGCCCAAGAGATACTCCAGAATACGCCAACGAATCGATATTTGGTGTTAAAATCTGATCAGATGGTAAATGATGTTGTAACTATTAACAAGAATTGACACATCTATTTATAATCTCGCACTATAGAAGGGTGCGATCGATTTATGTGCAGAGCCACTGATGAAAGTAAAAACAATTCTTCAAATTTTAAATCGAATTTTGAAATTTCTAATACGGTAATGATGTCGGTAAGATTGCAATCTGTACTGGATGGAAATTCGTAACAATACTACATTGAACTAAATAACTACTTCATTGAACTGTTTCTTTGTAAAATACAGTGTGCAGTTGACACGAAAATTTCACATATATGCCAAAACAATACAACAACACATAAGTTTAGCTTTAGTATGCGGCTATGCTTGTCAAAAAGTAAAAATTTACACGGTAATTTGCACTAACACTGAAGTAAAAAGAGTAGATAGTGGCGATAAGTTATAGTAAAAAGGAAGAAACAATTTTGATTGGTTAAAAATTGTTGTGTAGTTTATTATAAAATCTAAATTTCAGTCAAAGACAAATTAAAAACATTTAAATAATATATAAGATAAAACTACGACCTGAAAAGTATGAAACAAGAAAATATAGCTATACGTGCTTATTTTTACGAGGGTTTTGGAGTAAGGCCGTAAAGCGTGAAACAATTACCATGTTGGCTGAAAGTACTTAATAGCTGTCAAAGTCAACCTGCTTGAAAATTGTCACCGGTTAGATCCACTGGCATCTGAATACGGCTTTAGCAAAATTTGACAAACTTATTGGCGCAAAAGCACAGCAATTGGTCTGCAGGTGTAAGGGTTTGATGGGAGCACGGGACAAAAATTTGTGACCACAGATGTTTGTTCCGAGTCTGAGTGTTTGTGTATGTGATTTTTCATGTATATAAATTAGGCAAAAGCGTTATCGATACTGAATTATCGCGAATAAATTAGGCAAAATCAGAATCATACCGAGTAGAAATTATTGGTTTGTGCCCAACCCTCTGGGGAAAATTATAGAACATTTTTATTTACAAGTAGGTATATAGTTGTGCCTCCCTGTCGAACAGTTGCCCGTGCTTCGTCTCCCATTCCGCGTGTTTTGAGGACACTTAATTCCCTCATGGAAGCTCACCCGGACTGTGATTTGTTTGCAGACGACTGGGCATTAGTAATGAACATCTCCCTTAATTACGCTGAGGCCATATTTTTATTATAACATTGTCCTAAAAATTGTTATGTACGGTAACTTTGTAAATATATCTTTATATAGATTAAGTATAGATGCTGTCCGATGTTTTATTTTTAATGTATAATTTTGTAAACTGAAAGTGTACCTACCGTGTTATATTTATAAAACTGTATTTAGTTAGTGTAAGTGGTTGTGTAAACCGTTCTAATTAAATTAAATAAATAAATACGTTACCTGCACTGTGGTAAAATGATGTAAATTAGCAATATGTATCAATAAAGCAAATTGGCAAACAAAAATATAAACAGACGCCGTTGATAATACAATTTCTACGTGTTTACAATCTGTAATACATTTTTATAGGGCTATCAAAAATAAGCTTTCGTGCGTTATCTTGTCATTTTTATGCGTCTAACTGATTTTTAAATATGAAATATAAAATAAAATGGTTACATTATTTTAATATGTACAAAATGTTTAAGCTTGTCCCTATTGAATCAATTTGACTTCTTAGAAGTGAACCAAGAATTACTGATTAAAAATTATCTTATAATGTATGAAAATTGTTGGAAATACATAAACGTATAATTTCATGAACCTGGTTTGACGACAAAATAAGAAGTTTCAGTTACGCATGCAAGGTTGATTGATGACAGCCTTCATTCAATTGAGCAGCTAATGTGGGTTGCGTTGGAGTTGATTATAACCTACAGTCAGCATGCTAGATACAGATAAAAATATGTAGCTTGTGTTATTTTTTATTAGGATAAATCAAAGTCAACGACATGCTTGTTTTTTATTTAATAAGTTTTAAATGTTAATTATGATAAAAAAACAGGTATAATAAACCCATTTTTAAACACTAAACATAAAGAAATAACACAAACATGAGTTTTTTTACTTGCTTTACTGGTTTTACACGTTATGTACTCGTATATAGTACGACAGCAGTAAAAACAAGGCTTATAAAAAATAATTATTTTTTAACAAACTGCACAACTATTACTAACTGATCAAAATAGTTTCTTCTCTTACACTATAACTTGCACGCCTCTGCCTACTCTTTTTACTTCAGTGTTAGTGCAAATTATCGTGTAAACTTTAAAAAAAATAAGTTTAATTCCGTTTTCACAAGCATCTCCATGGACGAAGGCTAAACTTATATAAAGTATTGTTTTGCCATATACCTAAGTGATATTTTCATGTCAACTGCATACTGTATTTCACACGGAAATCAGTTTAATGTAGCTTTTTATAAATCTTCAACTAGTACTAGTCTAGTAGTTGCAAGCTTACTGAAATCATCACAAGTGTTAAAAATGTCGAAATTCAATTTAAAATTTGAAGAAATGTTTGTACTTTCTTCCATGGCTTTGTACATAAATCGATCGCACCCTTCTGTAGTGCGAGATTATAAATGGATGTGTCAATTCTTGTTTATAGTTACAATATCAGTTACCACTGGTTTTTTTCTTTCCTATTCTGTATTATTTCATGACATTAAATCGGGCAAGATTTCTGAAGCCAGCAAAAATGCTACGTTAGTAATCGTCTTTTTTACGATTACCTTTAAATACATTACACTACTTAAACATCAACAATCTATAAATGATATCATTTCCATCGTTCAAAATGATTACAACATTGCTAAAGATTACACTGAAGAGGAGAAGGCCATAGTATTAAACTATGCAAAAAGAGGTGTAACTGTATGCCGGTTTTGGCTTGTGTTCGGATTTGGTACTAGCTCTATCTTTCCGCTGAAAGCTTTTGCATTGATGGGGTATTCTTACTGGCAGGGAGAATTTGTTTATTTTCCCTTGTTTGACATTACATATCCGGAACAAATAGAAGTTTACAAAAATTACTCTCCCGTTTTTTGTTCACTATTCTTATTATATGCTTTATGCGGTATCTACGCCGGGTCTATGTATGTAGGATTTGATCCACTGGTGCCTATATTTATGTTACACACGTGTGGACAACTTGATTTACTCAGTCGACGTATTACTAAAGCGTTCGTTGATGCTGAAGACAGTACAGAAATAAAGGAAAATTTAAAAGCGATTATATTGAAACTGCAAGAACTTTACAGGTAGGCTGTGTTTGTAACCCCTTATTTCTGGATAATATAATAAAAAAGAAAAACCATTATTAAAGGCGAAAATTTGCTTTTCAGTTTAGTAAATCGCGTCACAAATAACTTTCACGTTTTATATGAATACAGTATGAAAGCCACCACATTTATACTACCGCTAGCAACTTTAGCAGTGGTCGATGTAAGTACGTCGTATCTGTATAAATTCAAATTTACTTTAATTTGATTCTCATGATTTTTCTATCGCGTAATGCCCATAATCTACTTTATACATATTTCTCTGTAAATATGTATATTATAATTGTTTAATATCAATTAGATACAAATATATAGTTTTAATACCAAATCTTAGTAAGAATATTCATAGAAGTGTACTTTTTTACAGGATTTGCGAGACAGAATCATAAACATAGAGTTTATTTCATTTTTAATTGGCTGTACGTTACACTTCTACATACCGTGCTACTATAGCGACCTGCTCATGGAGACGGTAAACCCTTGTTATAAGCCTTGTTATATTCATTATAAATAGATATAAATACAACCTTCTTAGAATTCAATTCAACGGAATTGTTTGCTAGAACAGAGGTAGTTAAATTGTTTATCATTACAATTTGAAATTCCGTGACTTTGTTATCTTACAGAGTGAAAAATTCCGTCAAGCAATCTATTCTTGTGGCTGGGAGGAATATCCAGACAAACGACTGCGACACATAGTGCTGTTCATGTTAACGAGAGCCAGAGACCCCATGGTAATCAGGACGGTGTTTTACGTGATGAATCTCGATACCTTTGCCGAGGTTAGTTGTATGAGTCATAATACATACATAATACCTACAATGTGAAGTTCAATAAACAAAACGGCTCGAATTTAATTGAATTTCTCCATTCAAATAAAAAAAACGCACCTTTTCAGGATGTTTTTTTAATGTCCTAACCCAATATAAATAATAAAGACTTAAACAATAACTGAAAATGTTAGTTATTTTGTGTAGAAGATAACTACTACGTATGTTTGTAAATAACAAGTAACAACGACTTATTTTTTCAGATGTGTCGTCAAGCATATGGAATTCTTAATTTAATCAATGCCGCTTGCACATAACAATGCCATGTAAACACATTAATTTAATAATAATGCTGATAAGAATAATAATATAATAATAATACTTATGTAGTTATTATATTTAAATCAAATGTGTGAGAACATTTTAGATAACATAAAACTGCACTCTGTATTGTATAATTATCAATTGTACTTTAAGCCAATTAAAACATTATCACATACGTATATTGTGCTATTATTCTATATAACATTCATTATCATAATCAGAGCACCAGACCATAAAATATAAACAATTGTTGCTTTAAACAATTATAAAACGACTAAGCAATTTACATTTTGAAAATCCGTTGAATCATTTAAACACCCTTGTTTACTTTTAAAATAAAATTTTATCTACATAAAATATTATACACACTATTTATACATACATATATTTAATTAAATTATTAAAGTATTTATATTTATTATAGATTACACTTAGAATAGTTTGTGTAGTCAAAGAAACAAAAAAGATTACAAACTATAAATTATCACAACATTTTTTAAATGCAGACCATTGCCATAAAAGCATATGGAAATACAAATAAGCCAACGAAAACGCTCAGTTGTTGGCATGCCATCTAGAGGTCCACGAATTATAATTCAATGTTTATTCCTTTGATTATATATATGTCTAGATGG
Organism: Abrostola tripartita; assembly: GCA_905340225.1. Lineage (NCBI taxonomy): Eukaryota > Metazoa > Arthropoda > Insecta > Lepidoptera > Noctuidae > Abrostola > Abrostola tripartita. The sequence goes on from HG996494.1 coordinate 9,860,434, forward strand.
AGTGTCAAGACCCTGACAGCGTCGGTATTTTATAGCGCCTATTCCTCACAATTGGCGCCAAAAGCCAACAATTGTGTTGTCAATGGAGACGCTTGTTTTTCTATCATAAAATAACGTAATAAAAATGGCGAAATGGGCTATTAAGGTGTGTAGAAATTACAGAGGCCGATTCAATATTAATAAATATGTATCCTATCACCCGTATGTTAAATAAATTATCATTAGTTCTGGAATAATGAATTATTGCAAACATTGGAATATAAAAAAAATAAAATTCGCCATTTTGCAAGAGTGGCAAGTCTGTGAAAACTAAATTTCCCACATTTACACATGAGACCGGTATGCTGGTAGGGCGATATTATTAATGTTATGGTGGATAATGGATCTTCAGTTTTCTACGAATCGAAGTGTATTGTAGTACATTGAAATAAGCTTGTTTTTTTTTTCGAATATTCCACCCATTTTGAATTTCAAGATGGCGGGCCTATTGACTCTTGCAAAATTCGACATGAGCGCCAGCATGTGTATACTTAATTACGTGCCTGCGCCGAGGAAATTTGAGGAGTTCCTTCGTCTGAAGTTAACCATGGGGATAGTGTTTAAATCATGGTGAACTTTAGAACGAGATATTATAGTTAAATGTGCATATAAAATGTTGAGTCACTACTGTTGACCGTTGATGAGTTCCCTCGTCTGGAGGCAACAGTGAGGGTGGTGTTAAGATCATGGTGAATTATTTTAGGAAGAGCTATCATGGTTAAATGTGTGTACAAAATGTTGAGTCTATACTGTTAACCATTGAGGAGTTCCTTCGTCTGGAGCCAACCCTTGGTTACAATTCGGTCACGCTTATCATGAAAATGTATTGTCTTTGGAACTGAACCAACGTGAAAAATTTTAGCTCCGTAAGAAAAAGAAAGTGCCATAGCTAATTGCTTGTAATAAAAAAAAAAACATTGTCTTCATAATATTATATAAATAGTACCAAACACAATAATTATGTACCTATTATATAAAAATAATTTTTATTTCGAGTTAAAAGATAGACTGTACCACGTTGGGCAATTTACCCCATTTTAGTTGTAATGTTCAAGCAATTCATGCAAAAAAAAAAACAATTGGCACGTTGTTTTTTGTTTCAATGTAGCACCAGACACCATCTAGATAATCTAAGGTTTATTCATTAGCATCTGCTAACGCTGCGGTGACGTAGTAATTATTTCTCAACGCTGCTCAGGATAATACCAGCGTAATGAGATTCTGTTGGTGTTAGCCGACAAAATGCCCGGCGGGCTGCAAAGCCAACACATTCCCTAAAGCTCACACCCCAACACCATCATAGTCTGGTACTTGAAGAAAATGAACTGTACAATACACTAAGAATACTTTTGAAGCACTGATATTGAGACAGGGCAGGGTCTAGTAAACATTGTAATAGAAGATTTTAAGCGTCAACTTTGATTATTTTTTTGTTTTTACTTACATACACATCCTATCATCTCTGTTCTGTTTTTAAATATCGGTAGGTATGTAAAAAGGAGATTAAGATTAAGGTAGATAAGAGTATCTATTCTGTTATTCAATAGGGTAAACTAACCAAATTTAAGCAATACTCCTACAGTCCTACTTGTTTACTAAATAACAGACGTGAAACTCTGTCTTGACTTACCAATTTGAGGTGCCTTAGACCTTTATTTAAAAGCCCCATGCTAGCGGGAAGTCAACGTTAAATTCATTTATTTCCTTCCTTTCACGGAACAAATTCCATTTTAGGATTCGATAAAACAAATTTGGAACTAAATCCCTGATCCACCCACGCCTTTCTAAAACGGGTGGTCCCGCTGTGCTAATTTTTCCTTTTGGCACACGTTTTCTCTTATATATAGGCACGCCATTTCTTTTTGGTGACGTAGCAAATCTCCGAGCAATGGCTTAACTCGGCAATTTATTATAAGGATAAACAATCCCTTGCTAAATCAAAGCAGATAAAGCCGAGTCACTAACATCGCTGCTGATGCAATTGCGTGACAATCTAATCTCAGAACATATTAATGACACCTATGATCTAATACAGAACCTTCAATAGGTAATAAAACGAATACTTAGGTACTTGAAACTTCAGAAAGAAGTATGTCAGGATCGTAGCAAATGGAAATCCGTGGTCTCTGCCTACCCCTCGTGGAAATAGGCGTGACTTTATGTATATATGTATGTTGAAACTTCAGAACGGAAATTTTTATATTAGGTTAAAGTCGGTCAAGAACAGCAATATCGTTTCAGATTTAAGCCAAGCAATACTTACTGGACTATACAATTACCTAACTTGTATCCTTAATCTGTATGTGTGTTTGTGACGACATTCGACAGTTATTTAAAACAAAAATACGTTCTGTACTTCATCTCTATAATATTTGTATATTTTATAAACTTTAACTCTGCCAAATCTTAGACCCTCCGTACGTGCAATATTCTTAAAACGGCATCAGGGAAGTTTTTGCTTCACTAATAGGGGTATAATGTTAGAATTTTGTGTTCGTATAGGTACTTACCCATTCTCTTACAGGAGCAGTGTCTTCTTGTCTTAGTTAAGCATGCTCCTGTGTCACCAAACTGCAGACTAGAATCTGCATACTTTAATAAACTAAATTCCTTACACGCAAACAGTTTTAATATTCAAGCTACATAATATTAAGTAGGTAGCTTACCACATGCAAGGTTCAAGAGTTATTTTATTTGTGTAATAAGCAGCGTTTGTTAGAGAACGACGTTGGAATATACTCCTGAATTCCTTTCGCAAGACGTAGAACAGGCGAGAGCAGTGATACATTCATGCCATCGCTCAGGTTTCTACATCACTCTTATCTTTTATTTTACAATTCTGTAAACGTTTCGAAGGTCTTTAAAGTATAATTTATTATAATTTATGCTTCATTCTATTCAAATTAGTTTAAAGATTCTGTCTTCTTATCGACGTTACTAAGGAAAAATACTCTACAAATAAATTAAAAACCAAAATCTTATTTATTATTTTCTTGTCGATTGATCTTTTCTTCGATGTCGGGTTTTAATTAACAATCCCATTTATTAGTCTAAATTGGCATCTATTTTCAAGCTCATGTTCAGGTCTAGCAGTCTAGGTAAATCCTCAGTGCGCCTTATAGCTGAAGCTACCGAATGATAATGTATCAGCGAGCTTAAAACGAATAGGATGAGATTATATAATTGGTACTATTGAAAATGTAGCATATACCTGTTTTAGAGCTTATCCCCAAGGGTAACATGATCTAAAATACATTCAAATTATGTATCTAACTTAATAATGTATAGATCTTCATAAATCAAGCCCGTTTCTGCATGCTAAGGTTGTTTGGGAGAAAATGCCTAAGTCCACTTAACTTAAACCATTTTTTAGAAAAGGATTTAACTAACGTGTAGTCTTGTAAGTATCTGCATAGATCAGTATATGAAAGATATGTAAACATGTTTCAGAATCCTGAAGGTACAATCTAAATGTAGGATAAAATTTGTTTGTAGATTCCTGCTATTTGATACTCTGACGATAACAAACATCGGTTTCAGAACAGAAACCTCGTAGTGTGTAGTGAGAATATTCTCTAAACGCGTTTTTAATTCAGGTAAATAATTCCTGGGAAATCATTTTTATATTAACATTCTAGAATACATATTTTGTATATCTCCGGAAATGTTGCCGACGCAGTAATATTGCTCGGAACGGCACTTCACTTGCCTTGAAGCACTTGAAGTGACACTTCATCATACGCCCTGAATTTCTCAGTAAGTGGTACGCAACTGCCGATATGAGGGCCAGGAATCAGGCTGAATAAACAAAATATTCAGCTTAGTTGTGGATTTATCTGACAAGCAAACCCGAAGCAACAAGTTTGGTCTGCTCTTAGAAAAAAATAAGTTGTCTCAACCAACATATAAAAATGTAAATTATTTTGCGTAAACTACCCTTGCCTTATCAATCATGAAGTTACATTTTACGACGGAATACGGTTTGATTATTTTAAGTTTATGCACAATATACTTATTTTACAGCGTAGTAAAAGTTTCGAGTGTCCTTCCTAGTATCTACCGAGTCTACCGCTATGTGACGCACATTCAATCATTTTTTATGTTATGCCAACATAGTTTATTTTATGAAACATCCCTTTATTTTACTAAGGCAGATAGGTGGATGTTGTTAACAACCATATGCATATCGCAAAAGGTCGTCGACCGTATTAGGGTTTCTGCATTTTTCGTTGAATAAAGGTACTGCAATACACTACAATTAGAAAAACAGAATTTAAAAACCTTTTAATTTAATTGAAATTTACTAAAACGCATTTTGATTAGTCATAAACAACAATAACAATAAAATACAAAGTTCATAAATATAGACGTATATATAATACACGATGTTCTTGGGAAAACCTAACAACATCTTAAAATCTGAAGCTTTTGCAAAAAACGACAGCTTATCTGAAAAACACAGCTATATTATATAATCTTATTTTGTTTAAAAAAAAATAGTTAACTATATTGTTATTAAAAATTGATATAGCTTGCTATAACCTATTAATAAGTTTTTATTTAGGTAGGTATACCTCTGCCAAGTGTTACGTGATATGATTTATACGTTTGATTGGGCGTACTTAAGTTATTACAGGAGGTATATCTATTATTTAATTTTTAATTTGGAAATTCAATAATGGTCATATTATACTTACAATGATTTAAAATAAAACTGACTATGTCAACTTGCCTATTGAATAAGGTTGTGTGACGTCATTACTTGAACCAATCCAAACATCCCATGTATAATTGAATCGACTGGGAGCTGATAAGGGGTTTCTGTACATCGGAACTACTCTAGGAAGTCTTCTCGCCATTTCTGCCTTCAATAAAGTCTGCATAGTCGATACCAAGTTTGGGTGGATGGCGGATATTTCTGTCGTCTCGCATGGATCCTTTCTGATGTTGTATAGACACGTCGTATCTGAAAATTAGAAAATAAATAACTGCACTTTGGTAAAAATAAATTTAGCGAGATTAAACAAGGTGATTTTATCTGATACTGATTATTTATATACCAAGAACATTTGGAACCAGTACTGTTTCTTATCTTATAAATAAATACTAACAAAAATAAATTTGGTACTGTTACAACCACGGCATATACTATATTACCGCAACGTGTAGGTATTATAATTTGATAGCAAAATAAGTTGAAGATTTCCAACAATGACATTGAAAATTAAGGGTTATATTTTTTTTTTTTTTTTCGGTGGGAAAATCATCTTATGACATCCCCCGCTCTTGGGCGGAGCGGGAGATAGTGTCAGACTTTTACTGACTAAAAACCCACTCCTGTTCCTTCGTTGCCTTTCGTACCAGGGCCGAGTCTTCCTTTCGGAATCAGACCCTTGGCCCCAGTAGGCTTCGACCCTGATGGGCCCCTACAGAAGGGTTATATAATCTTTCACCGATTCCCCGACCAATTTAATGCTTAAGTAGCAAAAATAACACGGAGAAGTAAACAAATAAAGCGCTTATGTGCAAGAGAATAGTGTGCAAGCCACGCAGTGCTACCTCTGTAGTACCATTAGATAATTATAATAGTTAAATTATACGTGCTACACGTCGTTTAGTTACTATATCGTGCAACTGTTTCATCACAAAACTTACCATGGTCGGGATAACATAAAGTTGTTGAAGTTTGGTTGCAGTTTATTGTTGCTTTGTTTCGCACACTTAAGTCTTCTGCATCGAAGCTAAGGCCCAATGAGTCAAGTATATTGTACACAGTACTTTTCAAAATAGCATTGACATAAGAAGGACCGCTGCCAATAATGCCCGTAAAATTAGCACCTTGGTTGGTGGTATGTAGCAAAAGATTGCTCGACTTTGCCCGTTACTAACTTATGGTCTTCGTATATAATCGAAGCATATCCTTGGTAATCATCGATTTCATACAGTACAGTTCTTTCCGAAGCTGAGTTACAGTTAATGCTATTCCAATGATTGATTCCGTCTAAATCGGACGGAACGTCGACATTAGCTGCACCTAATAAAGTAGGCAACCAGTCCGTGACATGCATGTAACCGTCCCAGTAATGACTTGTATTGTTCATGTTTGCAGCCCACACTAACCCAGGTACTCTTACACCGCCTTCGAACGGTGACATTTTAATTCCTCTCAATGGGTAATTGGATGCGTAGTTTTTGAACGGGCCTGATGTCATGCCTCCATTGTCAGATACGAAGACAATTATAGTTTTATCCAAAATTCCTTTCTCATGAAGAGCTTGGACAATATCACCAACTCCGTCATCAAGCTTTTTTACCATCGCTAGAATATAAGAGATTTTTTAAATTAAAATTAGAACTTTCATTTTATAATCTCGCGGCATATTAACAACATTTTTTGAACTGGTTAAAATGGGCAAAGAAAAAAAAGTCATGTATTGCTGACAGTCTTTCGTGTGACTGGTATTCATAGTTCCCCCATTATGAAAAAGAGTTTGGGTCCACCCAGGTGCAATATATGTACGTACATACATAGTCACGCCTGTTTCCCAATATAATAAATTTTGATATTTCCTAATAATCACAGTATCTCATCGTATAAATACCTGCAAACGTTCTCCTTTCTGGTGACTCGACGTGTCGCATCTGTCTGACGACTTCTGGAGGCGCCTGCAGCAACGAGCCCTCGTTGCTCGCGTGTGGCGCATTGTGTGCCACCATCAGAAATAATGGAGACGACGTGTCGTGATTCTTGATAACTTAAGAAACATTAGGTAAGAGTTTAATTTGATTAACGTAGTAGAATTTTACGGATTTGGGTGTGGGATAAAAGAAAAACCACTTAATGGGAAATGGTCTTATTGTCCATTGATTAAGTGGTTTTTCTTTTATATATATTTTTATAAGAGGAATTGTAAGCATGTTTGAATAAGCACTATTTTTCTTGAATTAGTCAGTAATTTTTAAAATAGGATACAAAGTAAGTATATTCATTGCGAAAGTGTGTTTTATATAGTTCGATGACTTACTTGTCGTGGCCTGTTCAGTGTACACATCTGTGATATAACCCTCGACGTCCCATGCAGGGGTCTGGTTTCTAAATAAAGTCATTCCAGAAATTCTTCCTATAGTCCACTAAAACAACATCATACTACATAAAAATACGAAATTAGGGAGACAATTTATATATTAGTACACATAATACTGGTACATTAATATTTACCATGCTGGAAGTCTAGACGCAGGCGACATTCAATTCAAAAAAAGTTGCTACGATAACCAATTCTTACCATTTCCACATTTGGTTACTCATAGTAATCCAGAAACCCGCCTCTGTGACCAAAATGACTATCGAATCCTCTCGAGGTTGGTAAATATTCTTTACGTGATGATCCAACGTGCCATTTCCCAACTAGATGTGTTGAATACCCAGCGTTTTTCAAATACCCTGGCAATAGCGAAACACTAGTTGGAAGTCCTCGATCTTCACTCATTACTAGAGGATAACCTTGCATACCTGTTTGAAAAAACATTAGTTAAATCAGCGGTTGTTTATAGTTTGTTTTTTTGTTATCCTGATGCCTAAGAGGAGACAGAATTACGTAAAGGCAAAATTCAAAATTTAAATTTTACCTAATTTAGTAAGTTATAATAAGATTTTATTATATTGTTTAAGGAAGGTAGGTACTTGGTTATGATTTAAAAATGTTGTTTTAAATTTCATTCATTTGATACATTTGTTGCTTTTCACCTTTGTTTTATTCAATTTCTAATGTATTATTGTTATTATTGCTTTCTAATTAATATGCCAACTTTGTAGTTGTTACTTGATAACAAATGACATACTCCAATGACAATATTTACATGTATTTTATACAAGTCGGGACAGAAGTACGTACTTGTATTCATGTTTAAAGACCTAATTAGGAATATAGTTCATACCTGTTATATGTGAATATTTGCCAGTAAGAAGAGCTGAACGTGAAGGAGTACATATGGCGTGGCTATAGTACCGCCCAAGAGATACTCCAGAATACGCCAACGAATCGATATTTGGTGTTAAAATCTGATCAGATGGTAAATGATGTTGTAACTATTAACAAGAATTGACACATCTATTTATAATCTCGCACTATAGAAGGGTGCGGTCGATTTATGTGCAGAGCCACTGATGAAAGTAAAAACAATTCTTCAAATTTTAAATCGAATTTTGAAATTTCTAATACGGTAATGATGTCGGTAAGATTGCAATCTGTACTGGATGGAAATTCGTAACAATACTACATTGAACTAAATAACTACTTCATTGAACTGTTTCTTTGTAAAATACAGTGTGCAGTTGACACGAAAATTTCACATATATGCCAAAACAATACAACAACACATAAGTTTAGCTTTAGTACGCGGCTATGCTTGTCAAAAAGTAAAAATTTACACGGTAATTTGCACTAACACTGAAGTAAAAAGAGTAGATAGTGGCGATAAGTTATAGTAAAAAGGAAGAAACAATTTTGATTGGTTAAAAATTGTTGTGTAGTTTATTATAAAATCTAAATTTCAGTCAAAGACAAATTAAAAACATTTAAATAATATATAAGATAAAACTACGACCTGAAAAGTATGAAACAAGAAAATATAGCTATACGTGCTTATTTTTACGAGGGTTTTGGAGTAAGGCCGTAAAGCGTGAAACAATTACCATGTTGGCTGAAAGTACTTAATAGCTGTCAAAGTCAACCTGCTTGAAAATTGTCACCGGTTAGATCCACTGGCATCTGAATACGGCTTTAGCAAAATTTGACAAACTTATTGGCGCAAAAGCACAGCAATTGGTCTGCAGGTGTAAGGGTTTGATGGGAGCACGGGACAAAAATTTGTGACCACAGATGTTTGTTCCGAGTCTGAGTGTTTGTGTATGTGATTTTTCATGTATATAAATTAGGCAAAAGCGTTATCGATACTGAATTATCGCGAATAAATTAGGCAAAATCAGAATCATACCGAGTAGAAATTATTGGTTTGTGCCCAACCCTCTGGGGAAAATTATAGAACATTTTTATTTACAAGTAGGTATATAGTTGTGCCTCCCTGTCGAACAGTTGCCCGTGCTTCGTCTCCCATTCCGCGTGTTTTGAGGACACTTAATTCCCTCATGGAAGCTCACCCGGACTGTGATTTGTTTGCAGACGACTGGGCATTAGTAATGAACATCTCCCTTAATTACGCTGAGGCCATATTTTTATTATAACATTGTCCTAAAAATTGTTATGTACGGTAACTTTGTAAATATATCTTTATATAGATTAAGTATAGATGCTGTCCGATGTTTTATTTTTAATGTATAATTTTGTAAACTGAAAGTGTACCTACCGTGTTATATTTATAAAACTGTATTTAGTTAGTGTAAGTGGTTGTGTAAACCGTTCTAATTAAATTAAATAAATAAATACGTTACCTGCACTGTGGTAAAATGATGTAAATTAGCAATATGTATCAATAAAGCAAATTGGCAAACAAAAATATAAACAGACGCCGTTGATAATACAATTTCTACGTGTTTACAATCTGTAATACATTTTTATAGGGCTATCAAAAATAAGCTTTCGTGCGTTATCTTGTCATTTTTATGCGTCTAACTGATTTTTAAATATGAAATATAAAATAAAATGGTTACATTATTTTAATATGTACAAAATGTTTAAGCTTGTCCCTATTGAATCAATTTGACTTCTTAGAAGTGAACCAAGAATTACTGATTAAAAATTATCTTATAATGTATGAAAATTGTTGGAAATACATAAACGTATAATTTCATGAACCTGGTTTGACGACAAAATAAGAAGTTTCAGTTACGCATGCAAGGTTGATTGATGACAGCCTTCATTCAATTGAGCAGCTAATGTGGGTTGCGTTGGAGTTGATTATAACCTACAGTCAGCATGCTAGATACAGATAAAAATATGTAGCTTGTGTTATTTTTTATTAGGATAAATCAAAGTCAACGACATGCTTGTTTTTTATTTAATAAGTTTTAAATGTTAATTATGATAAAAAAACAGGTATAATAAACCCATTTTTAAACACTAAACATAAAGAAATAACACAAACATGAGTTTTTTTACTTGCTTTACTGGTTTTACACGTTATGTAGATAGTACGATAGCAGTAAAAACAAGGCTTATAAAAAATAATAATTTTTTAACAAACTGCACAACTATTACTAACTGATCAAAATAGTTTCTTCTCTTACACTATAACTTGCACGCCTCTGCCTACTCTTTTTACTTCAGTGTTAGTGCAAATTATCGTGTAAACTTTAAAAAAAATAAGTTTAATTCCGTTTTCACAAGCATCTCCATGGACGAAGGCTAAACTTATATAAAGTATTGTTTTGCCATATACCTAAGTGATATTTTCATGTCAACTGCATACTGTATTTCACACGGAAATCAGTTTAATGTAGCTTTTTATAAATCTTCAACTAGTACTAGTCTAGTAGTTGCAAGCTTACTGAAATCATCACAAGTGTTAAAAATGTCGAAATTCAATTTAAAATTTGAAGAAATGTTTGTACTTTCTTCCATGGCTTTGTACATAAATCGATCGCACCCTTCTGTAGTGCGAGATTATAAATGGATGTGTCAATTCTTGTTTATAGTTACAATATCAGTTACCACTGGTTTTTTTCTTTCCTATTCTGTATTATTTCATGACATTAAATCGGGCAAGATTTCTGAAGCCAGCAAAAATGCTACGTTAGTAATCGTCTTTTTTACGATTACCTTTAAATACATTACACTACTTAAACATCAACAATCTATAAATGATATCATTTCCATCGTTCAAAATGATTACAACATTGCTAAAGATTACACTGAAGAGGAGAAGGCCATAGTATTAAACTATGCAAAAAGAGGTGTAACTGTATGCCGGTTTTGGCTTGTGTTCGGATTTGGTACTAGCTCTATCTTTCCGCTGAAAGCTTTTGCATTGATGGGGTATTCTTACTGGCAGGGAGAATTTGTTTATTTTCCCTTGTTTGACATTACATATCCGGAACAAATAGAAGTTTACAAAAATTACTCTCCCGTTTTTTGTTCACTATTCTTATTATATGCTTTATGCGGTATCTACGCCGGGTCTATGTATGTAGGATTTGATCCACTGGTGCCTATATTTATGTTACACACGTGTGGACAACTTGATTTACTCAGTCGACGTATTACTAAAGCGTTCGTTGATGCTGAAGACAGTACAGAAATAAAGGAAAATTTAAAAGCGATTATATTGAAACTGCAAGAACTTTACAGGTAGGCTGTGTTTGTAACCCCTTATTTCTGGATAATATAATAAAAAAGAAAAACCATTATTAAAGGCGAAAATTTGCTTTTCAGTTTAGTAAATCGCGTCACAAATAACTTTCACGTTTTATATGAATACAGTATGAAAGCCACCACATTTATACTACCGCTAGCAACTTTAGCAGTGGTCGATGTAAGTACGTCGTATCTGTATAAATTCAAATTTACTTTAATTTGATTCTCATGATTTTTCTATCGCGTAATGCCCATAATCTACTTTATACATATTTCTCTGTAAATATGTATATTATAATTGTTTAATATCAATTAGATACAAATATATAGTTTTAATACCAAATCTTAGTAAGAATATTCATAGAAGTGTACTTTTTTACAGGATTTGCGAGACAGAATCATAAACATAGAGTTTATTTCATTTTTAATTGGCTGTACGTTACACTTCTACATACCGTGCTACTATAGCGACCTGCTCATGGAGACGGTAAACCCTTGTTATAAGCCTTGTTATATTCATTATAAATAGATATAAATACAACCTTCTTAGAATTCAATTCAACGGAATTGTTTGCTAGAACAGAGGTAGTTAAATTGTTTATCATTACAATTTGAAATTCCGTGACTTTGTTATCTTACAGAGTGAAAAATTCCGTCAAGCAATCTATTCTTGTGGCTGGGAGGAATATCCAGACAAACGACTGCGACACATAGTGCTGTTCATGTTAACGAGAGCCAGAGACCCCATGGTAATCAGGACGGTGTTTTACGTGATGAATCTCGATACCTTTGCCGAGGTTAGTTGTATGAGTCATAATACATACATAATACCTACAATGTGAAGTTCAATAAACAAAACGGCTCGAATTTAATTGAATTTCTCCATTCAAATAAAAAAAACGCACCTTTTCAGGATGTTTTTTTAATGTCCTAACCCAATATAAATAATAAAGACTTAAACAATAACTGAAAATGTTAGTTATTTTGTGTAGAAGATAACTACTACGTATGTTTGTAAATAACAAGTAACAACGACTTATTTTTTCAGATGTGTCGTCAAGCATATGGAATTCTTAATTTAATCAATGCCGCTTGCACATAACAATGCCATGTAAACACATTAATTTAATAATAATGCTGATAAGAATAATAATATAATAATAATACTTATGCAGTTATTATATTTAAATCAAATGTGTGAGAACATTTTAGATAACATAAAACTGCACTCTGTATTGTATAATTATCAATTGTACTTTAAGCCAATTAAAATAAATAAAATAAAATAAAAAATAAAATAAGTTTATTTCAAATTATTTTCGCTTACAGTTGCATGTCGAGGAGTCTCCATTTAAGCATAGAAATGCCTGTAGTTGGAGGCTCCGCTCCTTCCCTTTCAATATAAATAGGCAAGTATGTAAGTAACGATTAGGCAGAAGAAAATGGTTAATTTACATAATTGTGTGTATGTGCCTGTATGTGTGTGTGTGTGTGTGTGTGTGTTTGTGTGTGAATGTGTGTGTGTGTGTGTGAGTGTTTGTGTGTGAATGTGTGTGTGTGTGTGTGTGTGTGTGTGTGTGTGTGTGTATGTGTGTGTGTGTTGGGGGGGGGGGGTGAAGAAGTGGGTAAGACAGAGCTTAACTATATTACAATTAATAAGAGTTTTCGGTATTTAAGTCGCACGTTGCAAAAGTAATTCCGTACCATCATAAGTTAAACCATGCAGCCATGTTGTAAGTAGTTTTTTGCATTCATTTTGTTTTTTATCATAGATATATACATATTTATTTATTTTGTTATATAAGAAAGCTGAGCGATTTTGATATTGTCTACTGGCAAATTCTGTTTTTATCCTGGGAACGCTAACTATGCGGTATTTCTTTCTCATTTTTTGTATTTTGGGATCATATGGTGTCGCTTTATGCATTTTGAGAATGATCAGGAGGATGTATAATTTTCTCACTGACAGCAGATTACATAGTTCATAAAGCTTTTCAGTAGAGAATCTTCTTCTTTTAAAGTACATCACCTTAAGTATCGCTCTTTGAGTGCGTTCTAACTCTAGGAAACTAGATTTCGCTGCTCCACCCCATACAGTTATGCAATATACTAAAACAGATTGGACCAAAGATATATAAATTTCATTTAAAAGATTTCTTTGGTTATTATTATTTATTTTCCTTGGTACAACGTATCTCAGCTCTTTGAACATCCAGATGAGTTTCCGTACTCTACTCATGACTTGATTTAGTTGAGGATACCAGGAAAGACGCTGGTCAATTATCACTCCCAGATATTTAGTTTGAGTAACTTGCTGTATAGTAGGGCAATTGCTGCAAGTTCCATCTGTGATAATGTCGCACGTGTGGATTCTTACATTAAATTCTTTGTCTGATTGAAATTGATTATTATAAATATTAAAACAAAGATAAGTGGTTTTGCTTGTGTTCAGGGTGAGCAGGTTATTTTTTAACCAGGTAGCAACGAGAGCTAGCCCATTTTCAGCACTATTTTTAACGTCATCCCATGTTTTCCCTGAGAAGACGACAGCTGTATCATCGGCGTATGAGAATATTTTGGCATTAGTGATCCTCATATTGCAGAGATCATTTATATAAATTAAAAAAAGTGTAGGTCCTAATACACTGCCTTGTGGTACGCCGTATGATACATCTGCGTCCTCACTAACGATTTGATCTAGTTTAACTTTTTGTGTTCTTCCAGAAAGATAATCCCTAAGAAGTGCCAGAGGCACTCCACGAATTCCAATACCTTCAAGCTTGTGTATAAGAATGGTAGTAGAGACGGTGTCAAAGGCTTTTCTTAGGTCCAAGAAGGCAGCCATACATTTATTTCCTTTGTCAAGTTGTTCGGTTACTAAAGCACTTAGTGCTACAACAGCATCTTCCGTTGACTTCTTTTGTCTAAATCCATATTGAAATGGTGACAGAATATTAAATCTACTTAGATACTTCAAGAGGCGACTGTTTATCAGTTTTTCTATAATTTTTGAAATCGCGGTTAAAACGGATATAGGTCGATAGTTGTTACCATCGTCTCTATCACCACCCTTATACACAGGTGTAATAATAGATTTTTTTAGCTGGGCTGGAAAAACACCTTTTTGAAAACATAGATTGGCAAGGTGCGTGATAATTGGTACAACTTCATTTTTAGCAATCTTCAAGAAACAAGTGGGTATATTGTCCCATCCAGGGGCACTGTCAGATCTTAGATTCATGAGCGTGGTGCATACTTCCGGTTGATCAGTATCTAAAAGTACCATAGAGCTTGTGTGTGATGGCGGTTCATTTAAGGGCTTATCAAATGTGTTAGTACAAGATGCTATGTTTTGGGCAAGATCCCTGCCTATGCTTGCAAAATATTTATTTATGAAGTTGGCGGATTCTATGGGAGATGATTTTATCTGCAGCAATTCTAAGTTCTCTGTTCGTGATTTATTTGTGTAAGTGATGTTTTTAATATTTTTCCAAAGAAGTCTACTGTTTCCTATAGAGTTAGTGATTTGTTCCCTATTATATTTTCTTTTTAACTTTTTAATTAGCTTATTACAATAATTTCTATATCGCGTATACGTCAATCTGGTAATTTCATTGTCAGGATCACTTCGCGTCTTTTTTTGTAACGCATTACGATTCCGAATACATATCAGAATACCTTGAGTAATCCAGGGTTTTAATAAACGTTTACTACTTGGTATGGTAGTAGTGCGTGTATTGACAGACAAAGATTCAGTAATTTTTTCAATCAAAGCGGTTATAACCACACCTGGATCATCAATAAATAGAAGGTTAGCTAAATTTTTATTCTGCAAGTATAGGAGAGCACTGTCGAAATCAATAGTTGTTTTAATTTTATCTGGTGCAATTTTGTCTTTAGTTTTTGCCAAAGAAAGAAAGGTGGTATAGTGGTCTGAAATAGTGGTGCATAGGATAGCTATAAATGCAGAATTTTTTTGCGGGTTAATTTTAAGCATGAAATGATCAAGACAATTCATTTCTCTGGTGGGTAGCGTGTGCCCGGCCAGAATTCCGTACGACGATAACATTGTCAGGTAATTTACTCTATTTTTGTGGTGATAGTATTGCCCAGTTTCGCTGGGTCTCAAGTTAATATTTATATCCCCTGTGATGACAATGTTTCTTCTTTGTATGCTAAGTGAGTCCAAGTGTGAGCTTAATGAGTCAATAAAATTATCTGCGCTTAACTTTGCAGGGGATCTATATACACCAATGACAATGTTATTTAGAACCTCGATTTGCAGACAAGTTGCATGAATAAGCTTAACTTCAGTAACTTTATGTTTTAAAGATTTTTTCACATACGCGACGACTCCATCATGTTTATTCGAAAGGTTAGTGGTGTAATAGCAGTTGTAGTTATCAAGTTGTGGAATAGGTTTATTTAAATTAAGTTGGCATTCCGTTAAAATAATAGTGTCTGTTTCAAATTTAAGACTAGACAAAGTAAGTAAAAAGTCATCGAAATTGCAGTATATGCCTCTAATATTTTGGGAAATTATGGTAAAATCTTTTTTGTGTATGGTTGTATGTTTTACAAGATCTATACAGTCGCATGTGATCGATTTAGCAATCTGAATGTTGTCAATTTCTTGTTGTGTTTGTAATGAATCACATGTGGCAGCCATTTTTAAAATAATAAATTATAATAGTTCTCGCTGGCCATTGCTTATAATGTGTGTAGTGTGTTGGAATAATGTTGGTGTTTGTTTTATATGTGTTTACATTTGATTGGACATATGTTTTAAGAGTGTGTTTACTGAAATAGTGTAGTCTAGAGTGATTGAAGGATGTGATTGATGGATGTGTATTCTTTAGTTTTTCATAGGTGAGTGTGCAGTCAAAAGTGATACAATTTTCTTTTGCAGTTAATAAAGTAATTGAATAACAAAACAAAATTATAAAAACAAAATTAAAAAACAGAATTACAGTAGGGTAAAATTGTTGAAAGCTATGATTTTTTATGAATGCAACCGAGATCGTGCACTGCTTTGATTTGCACGCGTTTGTTCTCGTCGAGTCGTAGAAAAATTGCTCCACGAAAAATCCAGCATGCGTAGCCATTTGTTTTAGCAAAATCACGGACTTGAGCGAATAATTTGGCAGTCTTTTTTGTGACACTCTCAGACACATAGATGGGCTTCTTTTCTCCTTTCAAGCCAAGATGTTCCGTATGTAGCTTGTCACTTAGTTGTTTATCCTTGTTGAATTTTTTTACAGCTGTTAAAACTCTTTCCTTCTCAAGTACTGTTGAAAACTCGGCAATTATAGTACCTGTGCCGTTAATTTTTTCATGTGGCTTTATTCTATAAATATCTTTAATATCAGTATCCTTGAGCTCAGCATCTACTACCTTGCCCAACTTAGAGATAAAACATTATCACATACGTATATTGTGCTATTATTCTATATAACATTCATTATCATAATCAGAGCACCAGACCATAAAATATAAACAATTGTTGCTTTAAACAATTATAAAACGACTAAGCAATTTACATTTTGAAAATCCGTTGAATCATTTAAACACCCTTGTTTACTTTTAAAATAAAATTTTATCTACATAAAATATTATACACACTATTTATACATACATATATTTAATTAAATTATTAAAGTATTTATATTTATTATAGATTACACTTAGAATAGTTTGTGTAGTCAAAGAAACAAAAAAGATTACAAACTATAAATTATCACAACATTTTTTAAATGCAGACCATTGCCATAAAAGCATATGGAAATACAAATAAGCCAACGAAAACGCTCAGTTGTTGGCATGCCATCTAGAGGTCCACGAATTATAATTCAATGTTTATTCCTTTGATTATATATATGTCTAGATGGAGTGTCAAGACCCTGACAGCGTCGGTATTTTATAGCGCCTATTCCTCACAATTGGCGCCAAAAGCCAACAATTGTGTTGTCAATGGAGACGCTTGTTTTTCTATCATAAAATAACGTAATAAAAATGGCGAAATGGGCTATTAAGGTGTGTAGAAATTACAGAGGCCGATTCAATATTAATAAATATGTATCCTATCACCCGTATGTTAAATAAATTATCATTAGTTCTGGAATAATGAATTATTGCAAACATTGGAATATAAAAAAAATAAAATTCGCCATTTTGCAAGAGTGGCAAGTCTGTGAAAACTAAATTTCCCACATTTACACATGAGACCGGTATGCTGGTAGGGCGATATTATTAATGTTATGGTGGATAATGGATCTTCAGTTTTCTACGAATCGAAGTGTATTGTAGTACATTGAAATAAGCTTGTTTTTTTTTTCGAATATTCCACCCATTTTGAATTTCAAGATGGCGGGCCTATTGACTCTTGCAAAATTCGACATGAGCGCCAGCATGTGTATACTTAATTACGTGCCTGCGCCGAGGAAATTTGAGGAGTTCCTTCGTCTGAAGTTAACCATGGGGATAGTGTTTAAATCATGGTGAACTTTAGAACGAGATATTATAGTTAAATGTGCATATAAAATGTTGAGTCACTACTGTTGACCGTTGATGAGTTCCCTCGTCTGGAGGCAACAGTGAGGGTGGTGTTAAGATCATGGTGAATTATTTTAGGAAGAGCTATCATGGTTAAATGTGTGTACAAAATGTTGAGTCTATACTGTTAACCATTGAGGAGTTCCTTCGTCTGGAGCCAACCCTTGGTTACAATTCGGTCACGCTTATCATGAAAATGTATTGTCTTTGGAACTGAACCAACGTGAAAAATTTTAGCTCCGTAAGAAAAAGAAAGTGCCATAGCTAATTGCTTGTAATAAAAAAAAAACATTGTCTTCATAATATTATATAAATAGTACCAAACACAATAATTATGTACCTATTATATAAAAATAATTTTTATTTCGAGTTAAAAGATAGACTGTACCACGTTGGGCAATTTACCCCATTTTAGTTGTAATGTTCAAGCAATTCATGCAAAAAAAAAAACAATTGGCACGTTGTTTTTTGTTTCAATGTAGCACCAGACTCCATCTAGATAATCTAAGGTTTATTCATTAGCATCTGCTAACGCTGCGGTGACGTAGTAATTATTTCTCAACGCTGCTCAGGATAATACCAGCGTATTGAGATTCTGTTGGTGTTAGCCGACAAAATGCCCGGCGGGCTGCAAAGCCAACACTTTCCCTAAAGCTCACACCCCAACACCATCATAGTCTGGTACTTGAAGAAAATGAACTGTACAATACACTAAGAAGACTTTTGAAGCACTGATATTGAGACAGGGCAGGGTCTAGTAAACATCGCAATAGAAGATTTTAAGCGTCAACTTTGAATTATTTTTTTGTTTTTACTTACATACACATCCTATCATCTCTGTTCTGTTTTTAAATATCGGTAGGTATGTAAAAAGGAGATTAAGATTAAGGTAGATAAGAGTATCTATTCTGTTATTCAATAGGGTAAACTAACCAAATTTAAGCAATACTCCTACAATCCTACTTGTTTACTAAATAACAGACGTGAAACTCTGTCTTGACTTACCAATTTGAGGTGCCTTAGACCTTTATTTAAAAGCCCCATGCTAGCGGGAAGTCAACGTTAAATTCATTTATTTCCTTCCTTTCACGGAACAAATTCCATTTTAGGATTCGATAAAACAAATTTGGAACTAAATCCCTGATCCACCCACGCCTTTCTAAAACGGGTGGTCCCGCTGTGCTAATTTTTCCTTTTGGCACACGTTTTCTCTTATATATAGGCACGCCATTTCTTTTTGGTGACGTAGCAAATCTCCGAGCAATGGCTTAACTCGGCAATTTATTATAAGGATAAACAATCCCTTGCTAAATCAAAGCAGATAAAGCCGAGTCACTAACATCGCTGCTGATGCAATTGCGTGACAATCTAATCTCAGAACATGTTAATGACACCTATGATCTAATACAGAACCTTCAATAGGTAATAAAACGAATACTTAGGTACTTGAAACTTCAGAAAGAAGTATGTCAGGATCGTAGCAAATGGAAATCCGTGGTCTCTGCCTACCCCTCGTGGAAATAGGCGTGACTTTATGTATGTATGTATGTTGAAACTTCAGAACGGAAATTTTTATATTAGGTTAAAGTCGGTCAAGAACAGCAATATCGTTTCAGATTTAAGCCAAGCAATACTTACTGGACTATACAATTACCTAACTTGTATCCTTAATCTGTATGTGTGTTTGTGACGACATTCGACAGTTATTTAAAACAAAAATACGTTCTGTACTTCATCTCTATAATATTTGTATATTTTATAAACTTTAACTCTGCCAAATCTTAGACCCTCCGTACGTGCAATATTCTTAAAACGGCATCAGGGAAGTTTTTGCTTCACTAATAGGGGTATAATGTTAGAATTTTGTGTTCGTATAGGTACTTACCCATTCTCTTACAGGAGCAGTGTCTTCTTGTCTTAGTTAAGCATGCTCCTGTGTCACCAAACTGCAGACTAGAATCTGCATACTTTAATAAACTAAATTCCTTACACGCAAACAGTTTTAATATTCAAGCTACATAATATTAAGTAGGTAGCTTACCACATGCAAGGTTCAAGAGTTATTTTATTTGTGTAATAAGCAGCGTTTGTTAGAGAACGACGTTGGAATATACTCCTGAATTCCTTTCGCAAGACGTAGAACAGGCGAGAGCAGTGATACATTCATGCCATCGCTCAGGTTTCTACATCACTCTTATCTTTTATTTTACAATTCTGTAAACGTTTCGAAGGTCTTTAAAGTATAATTTATTATAATTTATGCTTCATTCTATTCAAATTAGTTTAAAGATTCTGTCTTCTTATCGACGTTACTAAGGAAAAATACTCTACAAATAAATTAAAAACCAAAATCTTATTTATTATTTTCTTGTCGATTGATCTTTTCTTCGATGTCGGGTTTTAATTAACAATCCCATTTATTAGTCTAAATTGGCATCTATTTTCAAGCTCATGTTCAGGTCTAGCAGTCTAGGTAAATCCTCAGTGCGCCTTATAGCTGAAGCTACCGAATGATAATGTATCAGCGAGCTTAAAACGAATAGGATGAGATTATATAATTGGTACTATTGAAAATGTAGCATATACCTGTTTTAGAGCTTATCCCCAAGGGTAACATGATCTAAAATACATTCAAATTATGTATCTAACTTAATAATGTATAGATCTTCATAAATCAAGCCCGTTTCTGCATGCTAAGGTTGTTTGGGAGAAAATGCCTAAGTCCACTTAACTTAAACCATTTTTTAGAAAAGGATTTAACTAACGTGTAGTCTTGTAAGTATCTGCATAGATCAGTATATGAAAGATATGTAAACATGTTTCAGAATCCTGAAGGTACAATCTAAATGTAGGATAAAATTTGTTTGTAGATTCCTGCTATTTGATACTCTGACGATAACAAACATCGGTTTCAGAACAGAAACCTCGTAGTGTGTAGTGAGAATATTCTCTAAACGCGTTTTTAATTCAGGTAAATAATTCCTGGGAAATCATTTTTATATTAACATTCTAGAATACATATTTTGTATATCTCCGGAAATGTTGCCGACGCAGTAATATTGCTCGGAACGGCACTTCACTTGCCTTGAAGCACTTGAAGTGACACTTCATCATACGCCCTGAATTTCTCAGTAAGTGGTACGCAACTGCCGATATGAGGGCCAGGAATCAGGCTGAATAAACAAAATATTCAGCTTAGTTGTGGATTTATCTGACAAGCAAACCCGAAGCAACAAGTTTGGTCTGCTCTTAGAAAAAAATAAGTTGTCTCAACCAACATATAAAAATGTAAATTATTTTGCGTAAACTACCCTTGCCTTATCAATCATGAAGTTACATTTTACGACGGAATACGGTTTGATTATTTTAAGTTTATGCACAATATACTTATTTTACAGCGTAGTAAAAGTTTCGAGTGTCCTTCCTAGTATCTACCGAGTCTACCGCTATGTGACGCACATTCAATCATTTTTTATGTTATGCCAACATAGTTTATTTTATGAAACATCCCTTTATTTTACTAAGGCAGATAGGTGGATGTTGTTAACAACCATATGCATATCGCAAAAGGTCGTCGACCGTATTAGGGTTTCTGCATTTTTCGTTGAATAAAGGTACTGCAATACACTACAATTAGAAAAACAGAATTTAAAAACCTTTTAATTTAATTGAAATTTACTAAAACGCATTTTGATTAGTCATAAACAACAATAACAATAAAATACAAAGTTCATAAATATAGACGTATATATAATACACGATGTTCTTGGGAAAACCTAACAACATCTTAAAATCTGAAGCTTTTGCAAAAAACGACAGCTTATCTGAAAAACACAGCTATATTATATAATCTTATTTTGTTTAAAAAAAAATAGTTAACTATATTGTTATTAAAAATTGATATAGCTTGCTATAACCTATTAATAAGTTTTTATTTAGGTAGGTATACCTCTGCCAAGTGTTACGTGATATGATTTATACGTTTGATTGGGCGTACTTAAGTTATTACAGGAGGTATATCTATTATTTAATTTTTAATTTGGAAATTCAATAATGGTCATATTATACTTACAATGATTTAAAATAAAACTGACTATGTCAACTTGCCTATTGAATAAGGTTGTGTGACGTCATTACTTGAACCAATCCAAACATCCCATGTATAATTGAATCGACTGGGAGCTGATAAGGGGTTTCTGTACATCGGAACTACTCTAGGAAGTCTTCTCGCCATTTCTGCCTTCAATAAAGTCTGCATAGTCGATACCAAGTTTGGGTGGATGGCGGATATTTCTGTCGTCTCGCATGGATCCTTTCTGATGTTGTATAGACACGTCGTATCTGAAAATTAGAAAATAAATAACTGCACTTTGGTAAAAATAAATTTAGCGAGATTAAACAAGGTGATTTTATCTGATACTGATTATTTATATACCAAGAACATTTGGAACCAGTACTGTTTCTTATCTTATAAATAAATACTAACAAAAATAAATTTGGTACTGTTACAACCACGGCATATACTATATTACCGCAACGTGTAGGTATTATAATTTGATAGCAAAATAAGTTGAAGATTTCCAACAATGACATTGAAAATTAAGGGTTATATTTTTTTTTTTTTTCGGTGGGAAAATCATCTTATGACATCCCCCGCTCTTGGGCGGAGCGGGAGATAGTGTCAGACTTTTACTGACTAAAAACCCACTCCTGTTCCTTCGTTGCCTTTCGTACCAGGGCCGAGTCTTCCTTTCGGAATCAGACCCTTGGCCCCAGTAGGCTTCGACCCTGATGGGCCCCTACAGAAGGGTTATATAATCTTTCACCGATTCCCCGACCAATTTAATGCTTAAGTAGCAAAAATAACACGGAGAAGTAAACAAATAAAGCGCTTATGTGCAAGAGAATAGTGTGCAAGCCACTAAGTGCTACCTCTGTAGTACCATTAGATAATTATAATAGTTAAATTATACGTGCTACACGTCGTTTAGTTACTATATCGTGCAACTGTTTCATCACAAAACTTACCATGGTCGGGATAACATAAAGTTGTTGAAGTTTGGTTGCAGTTTATTGTTGCTTTGTTTCGCACACTTAAGTCTTCTGCATCGAAGCTAAGGCCCAATGAGTCAAGTATATTGTACACAGTACTTTTCAAAATAGCATTGACATAAGAAGGACCGCTGCCAATAATGCCCGTAAAATTAGCACCTTGGTATGTAGCAAAAGATTGCTCGACTTTGCCCGTTACTAACTTATGGTCTTCGTATATAATCGAAGCATATCCTTGGTAATCATCGATTTCATACAGTACAGTTCTTTCCGAAGCTGAGTTACAGTTAATGCTATTCCAATGATTGATTCCGTCTAAATCGGACGGAACGTCGACATTAGCTGCACCTAATAAAGTAGGCAACCAGTCCGTGACATGCATGTAACCGTCCCAGTAATGACTTGTATTGTTCATGTTTGCAGCCCACACTAACCCAGGTACTCTTACACCGCCTTCGAACGGTGACATTTTAATTCCTCTCAATGGGTAATTGGATGCGTAGTTTTTGAACGGGCCTGATGTCATGCCTCCATTGTCAGATACGAAGACAATTATAGTTTTATCCAAAATTCCTTTCTCATGAAGAGCTTGGACAATATCACCAACTCCGTCATCAAGCTTTTTTACCATCGCTAGAATATAAGAGATTTTTTAAATTAAAATTAGAACTTTCATTTTATAATCTCGCGGCATATTAATAACATTTTTTGAACTGGTTAAAATGGGCAAAGAAAAAAAAGTCATGTATTGCTGACAGTCTTTCGTGTGACTGGTATTCATAGTTTCCCCATTATGAAAAAAAATTTGGGTCCACCCAGGTGCAATATATGTACGTACATACATAGTCACGCCTGTTTCCCAATATAATAAATTTTGATATTTCCTAAAAATCACAGTATCTCATCGTATAAATACCTGCAAACGTTCTCCTTTCTGGTGACTCGACGTGTCGCATCTGTCTGACGACTTCTGGAGGCGCCTGCAGCAACGAGCCCTCGTTGCTCGCGTGTGGCGCATTGTGTGCCACCATCAGAAATAATGGAGACGACGTGTCGTGACTCTTGATAACTTAAGAAACATTAGGTAAGAGTTTAATTTGATTAACGTAGTAGAATTTTACGGATTTGGGTGTGGGATAAAAGAAAAACCACTTAATGGGAAATGGTCTTATTGACCATTGATTAAGTGGTTTTTCTTTTATATATATTTTTATAAGAGGAATTGTAAGCATGTTCGAAATTTCGAATAAGCACTATTTTTCTTAAATTAGTCAGTAATTTTTAAAATAGCATACAAAGTAAGTATATTCATTGCGAAAGTGTATTTTATATAGTTCGATGACTTACTTGTCGTGGCCTGTTCAGTGTACACATCTGTGATATAACCCTCGACGTCCCATGCAGGGGTTTGGTTTCTAAATAAAGTCATTCCAGAAATTCTTCCTATAGTCCACTAAAACAACATCATACTACATAGAAAAACTAAATTAGGGAGACAATTTATATTAGTACACATAATACTGGTACATTAATATTTACCATGCTGGAAGTCTAGACGCGGGCGACATTCAATTCAAAAAAAGTTGCTACGATAATTAATTCTTACCATTTCCTCATATGTGTACTCATAGTAATCCAGAAACCCGCCTCTGTGACCAAAATGACTATCGAATCCTCTCGAGGTTGGTAAATATTCTTTACGTGATGATCCAACGTGCCATTTCCCAACTAGATGTGTTGAATACCCAGCGTTTTTCAAATACCCTGGCAATAGCGAAACACTAGTTGGAAGTCCTCGATCTTCACTCATTACTAGAGGGTAACCTTGCATACCTGTTTGAAAAAACATTAGTTAAAACAGCGGTTGTTTATAGTTTGTATTTTTGTTATCCTGATACTTAAGAGGAGACAAAATTACGTAAAGTCGTTAATTCGGAAGCAGCAAAATTCAAATTTTACCTAATTAAGTAAGTTATATTAAGATTTTATTTTATTGTTTAAGGTAGGTAGGTAGGTACCTGGTTATGATTTAAAAATGTTGTTTTAAATTTCATTCATTTTACACATTTGTTGCTTTTCACCTTTGTTTTATTCAATTTCTAATGTATTATTGTTATTATTGCTTTCTAATTAATATGCCAACTTTGTAGTTGTTACTTGATAACAAATGACATACTCCAATGACAATATTTACATGTATTTTATACAAGTCGGGACAGAAGTACGTACTTGTATTCATGTTTAAAGACCTAATTAGGAATATAGTTCATACCTGTTATATGTGAATATTTGCCAGTAAGAAGAGCTGAACGTGAAGGAGTACATATGGCGTGGCTATAGTACCGCCCAAGAGATACTCCAGAATACGCCAACGAATCGATATTTGGTGTTAAAATCTGATCAGATCCGTGAAAACTGACGTCGTTCCATCCCTACAAAATAATATTTACTTATAATTATAAGTAGTCACGGATTAAATCTTACTATTTTGAAAAGAACAACTGTAAAAAAACAACGCGTAATAAACCACAAATTGAATTGGTAATCATAAAAAAACATAGTTACAAAATAAATTATTATGTCCAACATATCACGTAGTTGGTTATGCAATAGTATTATAGATTAAGTAATCACTATATAAAAATGTATTTTATCGTATAACTGTTTGTTATTCCAAATAAATAAAATAAAACTAAAAAATCCTTGAGCAATATAAATATAAAATAATTTATAGAAATATTTTTTCTATAAATTATTATATATTTATATTGCTCAAGGATTTTTTAGTTTTATTTTATCTATTTGGAATAACAATTTATATAACTGTAATTTTTATTAAATTATGATATAATTACATTCGAAATCTATTTTAAACTTGAATTAAAAGTATTTTTTTTTCTTTATTTATTAGTATTTTATTTAAAACGGACATTAATTAGCATACAGACCGGTAATATTTCAAAGCACAATTCTAATGGTATTTTGTTTAGAATACCATTGCCTTACACTTGGAACTTCTCCTGTATCGTGGGAGCATTTCACAAACATCCAATAGCTTAGCCTCTGCGCCAATCACGTCTTTGTGTTCATGTTGATTTTTGCGCAACAATAAATTGTGTAGAAATAAATAGATATTATACATCTTACATTTCTCAATGTTGTTCTAGTTTTAGTATCAAGCCGGAATAGCCTAGAGGATTACAGACCGGATTCATAGGGTATGATCAAACTATGACATTATTAAATTATGTTTAATAATTGTGCACAAAGGTTATTTTCCGCGGTCCCGCCACTTACTTCTCGGGATGGGACTATGTTTAATAAAATGTTGTGAACGAAGGCATTATAAAACCAAATCCTTATGTCTTATTTATTCCCCTTTAATCTGATTTATAGGGCTTTATATAGCGGTATCCATTACATGAACAATTAGGTTGTACTGTCACTTAGTGCCAATAAATGTACCTAATGTAATTTCTGTTGCTTTAATTAAATTTTTTGGTGAACAATCATTTTGTTTACTATGTTTTAATAGACAGTAAAACAGCTAGGACCAGGCAACATTCGTTATTCTATTTCGTTCTTCATGAAACTACAACAAAAGGTTATGGAGAAGTGGCAGTACGGAGTACCCATGAATTTATAGACTCATGTGACGTATCCTGCGAAATAGGGGTGTAGTAAACATTATACTCTGTACATACACCTCTGCTTACCACTTCGGGGGTCATTCATTCCCAGACATTTATTATATTTTAGACAAAGTTATTATATTTTCTTCTGTTGCATACGATTGCTAAGAAATTGTAAATACATCTAGAAACTAGACTAGACACAGTCAGATCACATAAGTAAGAATAAAAATTAGAAGCATTATCTTACCAAGTCATCAGCCATTATAAAAACTATGTTTGAATTATTAGCTTCACATGATAAACATAAGACGGCAATGGTAAAAAGAATACGTAGCAATTTATCTGGTTCCATAGCAGATAATAACCGTATACAATCACAATAATGTAAACATCAGTTGACAAACTAAATCAGTTGTAATGTACGTTTGAGGTTAATGTCAGGATAGGATAAGCACAAGGTATTAACGTATGTTTTTGTTTATCACTGTAACATAGCACGTGTGGACAGAGAACACGATTAGAACGGTGTGACTCCACGAACCGACATTTAACGATATTATTCACATTTTAAAATACTTGTATTTATACGTCATATTTATTAATCTACTAACTGAAGCCCGCGACTTCGCACGCGTGGATTTTAGATAATAACACCAGTAAACATTTAAACAACGAGTAGGTACATTTAAATTTCTTCATACAAAATCTATCAAAGGAAGAATTAACCCTCCAGGCACTCTTTTTACCTAAGTGATTTAAAGTTAGAAAAACTTAAAATCACTTGATTTTCTTTAATTATTTTAGATTTTTTTTCTGTTTGTCGGTCCATTTGCATAGGCATGAAGTAAGAAATAGGGAACCACTTCAGTAGACTCTTACCAAAATATATTGTGCGTATTCCCGGGTAGATAACATTTTTTTTTCGTTTAATCGAAATCTGTTCATGGAATTACACACACAAAAGAAATTAAGAATTGTTTCTGGTGGTGTTCGGTTGGTGGAAAATCAGTTTTATTCCTAGTTCTCAGTACTTAACTTTATTATTACTACAAGCTTTCATTAAGTTTCACCTGTCCCGTTGTCTGTTTGTGGATAAATAGCATCTTGTTAGCTAAATTAGACCTACCATCTATTATTCGATTAAGCTAAAACTTCACGTACTTATATAAGTTGAGTGACAATTGGGTACCAATGACCTGATCTCCAATTTATAGAAGGAACTACTTGGTATTCAAAATCTAAGTTACGTGCTTACGTAAGGTTGACGCCTGTTGGATGGCAAGTCGATTCCTTTCCGATTGAATATGTGTGCTATGACCCTTAACATGTTATACTACTTATGATGCTGACTGTAACATAAATCAGTCATTCTCATAGATGTATTTTCAATACCAACATTTACCGCCCGTCTTTAGTAAAACCTAGCATTTACCATATTGTGATGGTAAAAGCCCGAAAAATCATCATAGTTTATAAAAATCCTAACATATACCAGCTGACGTTATTAAATTTGCGGATTTACTAGTAAAACAGTTTACAGTTTTCAGATTCAGATTTTTTTCCTTTACTTGAGCTAAAAAACAATGCTACCTACCAAATTTCATGATCCTAGGTCATCAGGTAGTGTAGGTGTCTATCGTAAAAAATTTAAAAATATGCAGCAGAAACACTTGTATCTTTTGGTAGCCCGACGACTTGGAGCCAAGTTTTAAATAGCAGAGCTGAGTTTTTGATATTAATTTCAACTTGATACCTTCAGGCGTTCCTGCATAAAAGGTGTTTACAAACAAACAGACACCGAAGAGATGTTTTCCTTTTGAGGTATTACGGAAGCCTAAAAATGACTTATTGACAAATGTTTATATCGGCTTCTTATTTTCGTAGCACGATACAACCACCGTTTTACAGTATAAACCATAATTTATGCATTTGAAGCTGTTTTAAAAAAGTGCAGTTACCAAAATAGAGTTCAAATCAAATCTAGACAAGTAATATTCTCATCTTGTAATTTTTACAAATTATGGGCTAATACTGATAGCCGAGGGTTATGAACCGTTGAACTGCCAAGTCAAAGGTTGCAAGTTCGGCACGGCACACGGCACGCAACAATGTCTTTTCGAATTCCTGTGCATATTATAAATTAGTTATCAGTTGCCAAAAACGGTGAAGGTAAACGTCGTGAGGAAACCGGCACACTAAAGGGATTCTTCAACGGTGTGTCAAGCCATGTCAGAGGCCTGTAGGCGGTTCAAATTCTGACACCAAGTTGTTCATCAACATCAAAAAATATACGGCATCATCGCGGCAGACCCACATGAAGGTGTCATGACGAGCTGCTACAGGAGAGACTGGTCCACTTTAGCACACGACCAATTAAAGTGGAAGAATCAAAGGGACACTTGGCCCTGCAGTGGGAAAACCCGGGCAGAGATATTTTATTTTTACAAAATCATTACAAATTAACTAAATATGCAATTCAAGAAATAAAAGGTAGATTGAATGAAATTTGTTCAAAAGTGCAGTTTGCAAATATAATGAATACCTACTGCCTAAAATATTCCAAGACCTGGATTTAATTATCTGAATTCGCCAATCCGCAGTGAGCTAGCGTGCTGACTAATTTTTAATCTTTGTATATACGAGAAGAGGCGTTTGCCTTGCAGTTATAGGCTGCTATTATTAAAAAGACATTTTTGGTGGATTTTAAAAATATCGATACCATTTCTTAAATAATTACCTATACATTCCATCTCCACTTTTTAAATTCTTGGAGTATCAGTTTCTCCATTGTATGAGTCTGATACTTCCTTTGTGTTCAGAGTCCAGTTTTTTATGTATCTAAACGTTGGCTATCCGAATAGATGCTAGAGGGAGGTGAGGACAGTTAGGACTACAGCTTAAGCTTACATACAGCTTAAGCTTAAGCTTACATTTTTAATTTCTGAAATTTGTAGTATTTGCCTATTTAGTTTAATATATGTAGGTATAAAGTTATAGGTAGTTTCAGTTGGGCCACAGCAGGCTGTATAGCTCCAACGGTGTTAGTCAAGAACTTACATAAACATTTCACAACACAACGCAGTACTTATTATTTACCGACGACAATTATTTGACATCATAACTCATAAATTCATAACCACATAGCTTTTCCTTTTAACCAACATCGAAAAAGTGAAAATCAACTGAAAACCGATTTTTATTAGTTTCAATAATTTTTAATAAATTCTTTGAGGAGCACTCATGTGAGGTAAGGATCTGACGACGTTTTTCGGAGATTTATATGGTAATGATAATAATTGTAAGTTATTATCTAATACTGGAGTTTGAACCTTGCACCTCGGTGATTAAGACTTCTAGCAATTTTAACAGTTAGATAAAGGTGTTCTTACCCTAATACTCGCAGCCTCCTTTCCTAGTTCATATAATTATTCTGTAATTTTATACCGTCTTCTTCTATAGTGTCGACATAAACGGTAGCCCGACCTGTCTCACTTTTATTTATTAAATCCCTATCCACATCTACGGTTCCTACGTTGTGGAAATCTGCGTTTATCACTCCTATATTCAAGAAAGGGGTAAAAACAGAGGTTGTAAATTACAGACCAATTTCAAAACTGTGTATTATTGCCAAAATCTTCGAAAGACTAATATTTAACCAACTTTACTCTGCGCTCAGGAATGCTTTCAGTCCATTTCAACACGGCTTTCTGCAGGGTAGGTCTACTGTGACCAACTTAGTCTTACTGAACGATTATGTAACTGACGCTATGGATAGAGGTCAACAAGTTGATGTCGTTTACACGGATTACAGCAAAGCCTTTGATCGTATTGACCACGATCTCATGCTGCTAAAGCTAATCAACATCGGGATTCGCGGAGACCTACTAAGATGGTTTTCTTCATATTTGAAAAATAGGTCTCAAGCTGTAGTACTGAACAATTATATATCTAGCTGGGTTCATATCCCAAGTGGAGTTCCGCAAGGCTCATTACTTGGTCCGCTTTTGTTTGTGATCTATGTAAACGACATCAACTCGTGTCTAAGGTCATCTAAACTTCTATGCTTTGCCGATGACATGAAAATATATTCCTCGATTTCATCGGTGGACGATATGTTAGCACTACAGGCCGACCTGTTAAGACTTGAGGAGTACTGTAGATTAAATAAGCTCGACCTCAACCCAACAAAATGCTCCGTCATATCTTACACTCGTAAGCGTGATATCCTAGCCACATCTTATACTCTGGGAGGTCAATCTTTAACTAGACGTGATTGCATCCGGGATTTAGGTGTTCATCATGATTCAAAATTAATATTTGAGACCCACATTGATGCAGTCGTCTCCAAGGCCTCTAAATCATTCGGTTTTATAATGCGATTATCCAAGTCATTCACCAAAGCTAAAACATTAAAGATCTTGTACTGCACTTTCGTTAGGAGCCACCTGGAGTATGCGTCCCAAATTTGGAACCCCCGCTATCACAAATACATAGACCGTATCGAGAATGTCCAAAAGAGGTTCATAAGATATTTATGTTTTCACCAAAAAATTTCATACAGTTCAACAAACTACTATAGCCTATGTAAAAGGTTTCATTTACTACCCCTGGTTAACCGTCGGGATATCAGTGATTGCGTTCTTTTATTAAAGATTCTCAACAACGACATTGATAGCCCGGAGCTGTTATCTAAAATTCGTATTAACGTTCCACGACTGTCAGCCAGGTTTAATCCACCATTATGTATACCATTCGCTTCGTCTAATTATAGGCAAAATACGTACATTGTGCGCGCAATCAGACTTTTCAACAAAGTGTGTAGACGGCGCGATATTGATCCCTCTATGACAAGTGTATCCTCCGTCAGAAGATACTTAAGTTCTACGTTTTTCAAGTAGTTTTTGTTTTGTGTCTTAACTATTATTTTTGTTTTTGTAGTCTCTAATGTATTTGTATACTTAGTTCACGGATATATATAGATATATACTGTTTATTATACGTGAAGACTTGTAATTGGCTGTCTGTTTACTATTTAGATAATTACTCTGTTTGCTTTAGCTGTTAGTCTTCCAAAGTTATAAATAAATAAATAAATAAATAAATAAATAAGCTACGTGAGATATAAAAAGATCGGCCAGTAGGTTTTTGTTAGGCCTGAAATATTTACATACTTATGTGATAATTAATTGAAACATGGTAATCAATGTCATTTAAGTAAATTATCTACTACTTTAAATCTGTACAAATACCAATTACATAAAGTATTTAAGTATTTATTAGAATTTAAATATTATAATTATTATTTTGACCTATTGTACCTAACCACAATTGACGGAAAAATAAAGATCTAAATTTGTATTCATTGAACCTAACACTATTGTATTCTAATATCTAGTTTGGCATTGGTAACATATATAAATCAGTTTTTTTTTTTTCAGAAATGCCGATTGCTGGCTTCTCTCTTAATTAAGACGTAAAAGGAAACTTAAAACTTAATGGACACTGGCGGTGACACTTCAGTCAACGGTACCTACCTCAACTGAAATAGCAACCCCACAGATCGCGAGTTCAAATCCCTTCCATGTCCTTAATTTTTAAAGTTCCTTTAAAAATTTTATTGTAATTTTCATTTCATATTACGTGTTACAAATATTAACGTACGAGGTGTGCCCCGCGGTTTCATCCGCGTTAAATTTGAATAATAATGCGAAAGACACGTTAGCCAAAGCCTCGTATATACAAAGCCATTTAGCGGCCATAAGCAACCTTCGAGGCCTCGCCTGATATTTATCGTTCTTTACTTCAGGAACAATACACTTTTTCTGAATGAAACGCTATGTCCTTTTCTGTACTCCTGACAACGTATAGGTACACAACATTTTATGATGATCGTTTAAGTGCAGTAGGCGTGAAAAGGAAACAAACAGACAAATTTACTTTTGCATTTATAATATCAATAATAGTAAGAAACGGAATATAGGTATACCATATAAAAGTTAATGTGTTATGTAATAATAATAACGAGATTTTAAAATATAATTTCATAACTTGATATAGGTATCTAGTAATAGCTGAAATAAACATAATATTTGAAATAAAAGTTACAAGATTGATTATATGATTAAGATAAACTTATATATCGGTATTTTTTTAAGTGTCATAGAATGAAACAAGTAGTATAAATTCAATAAAAAACGGTTTAAATACGTTTATCACAAATAAACTTCTATTCTTTCTAGCTGGAAATAAAACCAAAGCGTGTCAACTTGCCTATTGAGTTACGTTGTGTGACGTCATTACTTGAATCAATCCAAACATCCCATGTATAATTAAATCGACTGGGCGCTGATAAGGAGTTTTTAAATATCGGAACTTCTCTAGGAAGTCTTCTCGCCATTTCTGCCTTCAATAAAGTCTTCATAGTCGATACCAAGTTTGGGTGGATGGCGGATATTTCTGTCGTCTCGCATGGATCCTTTCTGATGTTGTATAGACACGCCGTATCTAAAAATTAAGTAAAAATTAAACACTTATGTGCAAGTGTATATTTTTCAGCACTGCAATAATTGCACTAACAGCTTTGGTAAGAATAAATTTTGCGAGATTAAACAAGGTAATTTTACCTGATACTTTTAATTTTTTTTGCTGGTTAATAAAGCAAAAATAACAATGTGGATTTGATTATAATTGTGGCTTAAACCATACTGCGTATACCTTTAAAATTAATAAGTAACACAATGAGTCGGAGATTTCCAAAGATGGAACAGAAAATTAAGAATTATGTATATCTTTAATCAATTCCCCGACCAGTTTAATACTTGGGTAGCGAAGACAGCACGAAGTAGAAAAAAAATAGTTCCCGACGAATTGAGAACCTCATCCTTTTTTTCTAGTCGGTTAATAAATGAAGCGCATAAGTGCAAGGGATAGTGTGCAAGCCATTAAACAGTACATTGCTACCTCTGTAGTAACATTGCTTATGATGGCCAAACGACGTCAAATTATATTATTATTAAAAAAAATAAGAATCTCATGTCATTTTGTTACTATTTCGTGGCAATTGTTTCATCACGATACTTACCATGGTCGGGATAACATAAAGTTGTTGAACTTTGGTTGCAGTTTATTGTTGCTTTGTTTCGCACACTTAAGTCTTCTGCTTCGAAACTAAGGCCCAATGAGTCAAGTATATTGTACACAGTACTTTTCAAAATAGCATTGACATAAGAAGGACCCTTGCCAATAATGCCCGTTAAATTAGCACCTTGGTATGTAGCAAAAGATTGCTCGACTTTGCCCGTTACTAACTTATGGTCTTCGTATATAATCGAAGCATATCCTTGGTAATCATCGATTTCATACATTACAGTTCTTTCCGAAGCTGAGTTACAGTTAATGCTATTCCAATTATTGATTCCGTCTAAATCAGACGGAACGTCGACATTAGCAGCACCTAATAAAGTAGGCAACCAGTCCGTGACATGCATGTAACCGTCCCAGTAATGACTTGTATTGTTCATGTTTGCAGCCCACACTAACCCAGGTACTCTTACGCCGCCTTCGAACGGTGTCATTTTAATTCCCCTCAATGGGTAATTGGACCCGTAGTTACTCATCTGCCCTGATGTTTTGCCTCCATTATCAGATACGAAGACGATTATCGTTTTATTCAAAATTCCTTTCATATGAAGAGCTTGGACAATATCACCCACGCCGTCATCAAGCTTTTTGACCATTGCTAGAAAATAAAATATTTTTTAATCAATATAATATTTGTCACTTTATCATCTCGGAATTATTAATGATATTGATTGAAACAGTGAAATTAAGCGAATGTATAACTCAATTAACTCAAGCTGCTGCAGTCACTGCTTACAGTCTTTCGTATTGCTGGTATTCATAGTTCCCCTAATAAGAAAACATTATTTGAGTAATTGAGTCTACCTAGGTGCAATGTAAAAAATGTCATTTACCAAAAAGCATAGTCTCTCATCGTATAAATACCTGCAAAGGTTCTCCGTGCTGGTGACTCGACGTGTCGCATCTGTCTGACAACTTCTGGAGGCGCCTGCACCTATGAGCCTTCGAAGCCCGCGTGCGGCGCATTCTGTGCCACCATCAGAAATAGTGGAGACGATGTGTCGTGATTCTTGATAACTTATGGAACATAGAGTAAATGCTTACTTTTGAATAACAAAAGAGGATATTTTTTGTAATAATCTAAAAAACGCCTTCAAAGAACACGATCTCACTGGGACTCTGGTTTTTATTGCTTTACAACAAAAAAAAACACATTTTCAGTGGGGTCTAGGATTCATCCGCCCCAGGTAAGTCTAGTATTTAAAACCATTAAGAGCGCTTTCAAATGATACCTCACATTATATATTTAATGAGGGAGGTCAACGCACGTCTTCCTTGTTTGTTCATTGACTACTACCTAAGCAATATTACCTGCTTATTGTTCTGCTATGATCTTATGAGGAGTTCTGTTGTCTGTCTCCGAAACTCATCATCAGATCTATACGAAATTGAAATGGAACCATTTTTCGGAATAAACCCCTTTCGAACAAAAAAAGAAATTTGCAAATCCGTCTATATATGACGGAGTTATGCCCGAACATACCATGCCATCTGAATTGATAACCTCCTCATTTTTATAGTCGATTAAAAAGCTGGGATGGGAAAACGTCAAGAAAGATAAAAAAGGAGAGGAGAGGTAGAAAGTAAATTAATTGCAAAAGTTATAGATAGTTCGATGACTTACTTGTCGTGGCCTGTTCAGTGTACACATCTGTGATGTAACCCTCGACGTCCCATGCAGGGGTCTGGTTTCTAAATAAAGTCATTCCAGAAATTCTTCCTATAGTCCACTAAAACAACATCACACTACTAGGCAAGAGCAATTATGGTGACGATTCTGAGAACATATAGAATAAGCAACATTTTACCAGTATAAACGTGATAGCAGTCGTAGACTCCATTCGTTTTTGAAAAACAGAAATACATGATCCCAAAAGAATGGAACTCAAATACCTATACAATGCTAGGAAGCCTACACGCTACGCCTTTTAATCCAAAAAATGTGGCAATAAACAAATTCTTACCGTTTCCTCATATGTATAGTCATAATAATCCAGATACCCGCCTCTATGCCCAAAATGACTATCGAATCCTCTTGAGGTTGGTAAATATTCTTTACGTGATGATCCAACGTGCCATTTTCCAACTAAATGTGTTGAATACCCAGCATTTTTCAAATAATTTGGCAATAGCGAAATACTAGTTGGAATTCCACGATCTTCACTCATTAGAAGAGGGAAACCTTGCATGCCTGTTGAACAAACATTGGTTGTTTAATCTACGTAAAGCATAGTCTATTTCATTTATGAATTTTAATTCCCTGGGTGAGTAACGTAACAGTATTGGGGTTTTTTTATAACTTTCGCTACAAAACCACCGATAAATCATCAAACCACATCTTTGCCGGGTTAGACTAATATTTTTTTTCTTCAATTGTCTAATTTATTATTATTTTTAAAGTATTGGAATGAACTCTGTAGGGCAATTCAGATTCCTCTAATTTCATGTTTTTCTGTTTATCTACTAACATGGTAACCGCCTGTATGCCAAAGAAATTGTATTTTACGTAAGTATAGGAATATAGTTCATACCTGTTATATGTGAATATTTGCCAGTAAGAAGGGCTGCACGTGAAGGAGTACATATGGCGTGGCTATAGTACCGCCCAAGAGATACTCCAGAATACGCCAACGAATCGATATTTGGTGTTAAAATCTGATCAGATCCGTGAAAACTGACGTCGTTCCATCCCTTCAAAATAATATTTAATTATAATAACATTCACGGATACAAGGTAACTTGAAGAGAGTACAACACAAACCACAAATTTAGTATATTGGTACCTAATCAAGGAAAACCAATGTAAGTAAGCATAGCAATATCAATATGAAATCAATGAATAAAAAAATAAAATAGTTGTCGGTTAATAAAAGCTTTTTACTCATTTTTGTCTGTCATTCTGTTTGTTCCGGCTGATCTCTTAAATGGTTTGACGCATTTTGACGGGACTTAAACTGGCATATAGCTGAGGAGTAACATAGGCTACTTTTAATTTTAAAAAATGTTTACGGTTCCGCGGTTATAAATAAAAACCCATTAAATTGTTATCTAAGTAAATCATAAATCATACAAAGAGGAAATCTGCTTACTGCTGCTACGTACAGGTTTTTAATCGAAAACCACGGCGTCTAAGTCGCAGGGCATAAGCTATTAAAAATGAAAGTGCGTTTAAATCGACATTTTTTGTGAGCAGTTTTAGAATAATTATTTCCGTATGTTATACTTAGTGTAAATTTGTGCTTAATACAAGATTCGAGGGTTTCGCAGCGAGTTGGTGGTATTTTTTAGTCAAGTCTGGTTTAATACAATGTACAAGTAACATAAAATTATAGTTTCTGTTTGTAATAATAGTGATTTAATTATGAAATAGGCTACTTGACTCATAGGAAATTGTATACCTTAAATTAATATTTCCTATAGTATTTGGCCTCTGAACTTAAAATATATCGATTTAAATTAGTAAAAGTAATCAATTGCTTTATAATATCGATTTAAAATTTATTTTTTTCACTTTTATTTTGACACCCTAAAAGCGCTACTGGTCATGATCATGACGTCATGTTTCTTGTAAAGAACTGCCGTGGTAGTTTTATTTAAATAAACTCTTTTATCTACGTGAATAACCTTGTGTTTACATTATATTGATAAAATCAATCATAAACATTCGTTTCGTTAAAACGAATGAAAACACAATGTATCTCACAAGTATAACGTATTATACATATTATATCAAATAAAATTGTTTAGTGCGATTGCCAAGTCAATCTATTTTATTTAAAACTTAAAAGATTTCTCATATTAATATGGTTAATATAAGATGCTGTTCGGTTAGCTTGTATTTTACGTAATAACTTAAAACAGAAGCAATCGACTTATAATCGTATTATATGGATCTCACAACTTTTTACGGTAGAAAAACTTAGTCGCGAGACTTGGTATTTTTAGTTATGATTTTGATGGCATCTCATTCCTTTTTGTAGAAAGTTTATTATTTTTGCATTAGTTAGTAATATTTAGGGCCGCACTCGTCAAACGTCAGTTCAAAGTTAATCCTTATGTAAAATTGTTATCTCTCATTCACTATAAATACTGTCATTGTACCTAACAGAAAATTACACAATCAAGCTTAACAGAGGATTAACTTGAACTCATGTACGGCACTCACGGTCGTACAGAAAGTTTTTTTAAATAAATGAATTACATACTTAACCCATTATTTCTCTATATAATTAGGTATATAGAGATTATTAGTGCCGTGTGGTATCCGGCCTAGAATCGACCGTGTAGTGTGCGTAAGATAGATAGAACATGACTTGTGTGTATCGACTTGTGACTGCGATATCGCAGTAAGACCCAAAGGTTGCCTGGAAGAAAGAAGCCGCCTTTCCGTGACAGACGGGAGGCGTGAAAGTCGCGGCGCGGCAGGCGACCTCCGCCAGCCGCGGTTATTATATTGTTCTTACTTTCATTTCATAGCGATTTAGTCTACTTAACACTTTGCGGAATTTTGGTACCTACAACTTCATAAAATATGGCCCATTCTCGCTTTTTCATTCCGTTGACCATTTTACAAGTTGTCTTTGAACATAATTATATCTAGGTACCTGTCTACACCTATTATTCCACTATATTATACAAATACAGGCACACTGATTCATTAACTGCAAAAGTAACTTTGTAATCCTGTATCTATACCTATTATTCCATTAATAATAATGTTCTCCTGACCGAATTTCGGTCACGGGCGCCGATCTCATCTGAGATATGCCAACTACGCAGGAGATATTATTGAACCGAAAACACAGGTGCACTCCCTATTCCCTCTCTCCGTCTCTAAGTCCGATGGGACGGTAAACCAACACGACCGGAGAGAGATCAGGCGCTGGACCAACGGCTTAACGTGCCTTCCGAAGCACGGAGGGGTGTCGACATGTGAAAACGGTCACCCATCACAAGACTGACCGCGGCGAGCACGGCTTAACCTCGTAAATCGACGGATCTGCGCGGTAGCCACGTTGCTACGAGCCATATTCCATCATATTTTACACAAACAGGTAAACTGATTCATTTATTGCACTGCAACTGCAAATGTAACGTGGTAATCCTATACATTTATATGGAATTACAAAGTTATTATGTATAGTAAACTGGACCGAAATTACAAAATATTTTAGTTTTTCCTCGATTTATACACTAAACATCTCGTATTCCAAATTTGAAGCTTCTATGTTTGCTAGAAGTGCCCTATAATTTTGATGATCGGTCAGTCAGTCAGTCAGTGAGTGACAAAATTAAGAACTTTGACTTGTTATAATTTTATTCTAAACAACTGGTTCAAATTAAATGAAATTTGAAATATACCGTGTTTATACAACGACCGATTGGTTACTGAAAATTCAGGCTTCTAGTTTTATTTACAACGAAGTTATAGGGGGTCGAAAATGGCCTGAAGTGCTTCGAGAAAAGGATGGTACGGCCGTGCCGCTTTTTTGCTCGACTTGGCGGGGGCACTGCCGTGCCCCCAGATTACATTTGCCTGTTCGACTTTCAATTGTTTTAAATTCAGAGTACAAGTCGTCGTAATAATACAACAAAAGGTTATAAAACTCTTCATCTCATAAACTTAAAACTTTCACGCGAGTTATACCACTTACAAATATTTCAATGACTCCATCTAAATGAATTCTGCGAGGAGTTTCCAGGCCATTATAGTTTTAATTTATGAAGTAGGAGTACGGTATATGGATTTGTAGACACATGTAACATATCTGGTGAAATAGAGGTGTACTGTACCTTATGTTTTGTCCATTCACCTCTGCCTACCACTTCGTGCGTCATTCATTGTCAAGATAACAAACGATTAAGTTAAGAAATTGTAAATACCGAACTTTTATAAACTACACACAAATCACATTAGAAAGGTTTAAAAAAAGGATTATCTTACCAAGTCATCAGCCATTATAAAAACAATGTTTAAATTATTAGCTTCACATGATAAACTTAAGATGCCAATGGTAAAAAGAATACGTAGAAATTTATCTGGTTCCATAGCAGATAATAACCGTATACAATCACAATTATGTAAAAATCTGTTTATTACACACTAAATCAGTTTTTATGTAGGTCGTTCGAGATTAATGTCAGTATAGGATAAGCACGAGGTACCTAGTAATTAAATTATATAGCATAGCACTGTGTACCTATACAGACGGTTAGAACTGTGTAAGTCTGCGGACCGACATTCATTAACGATATCATACCTACGCATTTTAAAATACTTGTAAATACTTATACATATTTATTAATGTATATTTAGGTACCAAAATGCAAAACAAATTTTCGACTGAATTGATTGTGTATGTTCGACAACATCAAAGTTAGACAACATTTGCCCGGCACTTTTAATTAATTAAAATATAATAAACATATGAACGAAACAAGGTTATATAAATTTATGAAACATAGAATTCATCGCTGTCAGGAATGCGTGGAGGCATTAAGTTGAAATAACATAATAGAACTCAGGTGTACTGTCGCTTGGAGCTGTGAAAAATTAAATTTCTAAGACAACGCAATCAAAAGACAAGGGCGCGTACCCTAAATATTTTTATCGTAAAGAATTTAAATCGTCAATAAGTTACTTCATATTTTACCGTAGACTTTCTCTGTCACCTAATAAATTGAGGCCAGGTGTTGGAGTAAAAGTAGGGAAAATATTATTTGGTCTATTTATTTAACAGTTTCAGGCAAAATCAAAACTAAATAACGTGACAACAAAATACAGTTTATACCTACCTACCTACTAAGGTCTTTTTGAAATAGTTTCCTTATTTTTAATTAAAGGATCATTTACTTCTTAATATTTTTCCTTTAAATTCATTCGTAGCATCAACAAAACCGAGTCGATATTACATTTTCTCTACCTAGCTAACATATCAAATAGCATAATGTAATACTGCTACGGTATTAGAAACTAGAATTGGGCTTCCTTATCCCGCATGTTCCCAACCTTCTCACGCATGTCGCAATGTTGCTTTTCGGGAGTTCATCCATAGTCAACTCAGCGGATTTACGAGCAATACGATCTTCTACATACTATGGATATTATGTACTTAGCAGCCGAATACACACTACTCTGCTCACAAAATACCAACTGTTTTTTTATATGTCACTTATGCCAAATTTTTGTATAATTATCGAAAAAGTTAAACATCTGGAAAAAGCTACAGCCCCCTTTCCATGAAATCTTAAACTAGGACAGTTAACATTGGGGAAGCGAGACACCACATAACCGTCTCGCTTCCACATCGTAAACTGTCCTGCTGGGCAGTCCACTATTTTCTACTGTTCCAAAAACGAAATACCCATGCCGACAGAACACCGCAACTTTGCGTACATAATGAGTCTGACTAACGTACTAGTCAGCTCACTGCTGCCCATTTTCATACTAATGTGACTACAGATAACGACTGCTCTTCTAAAGTATTTTATCTCTTCACACTAAATACTAAAACTGGTGGATAATAAAACTTTAAATAAAATAGAAAATGTAATTAGAGCAATGACCGTGTGATATTTATGTCTTTGAACAAACTGACGATGAAGAAAACATTTATTGTGCAAAACATTGCATCACACAAATATTATAAAGGCAAAAGTTTGTGAGTGTGTGTGTGTTTGTTACCTCTTCACGCTCAAACTGCTGTACCAATTTTGATAAGATTTGGTATGGAGGTAGCTGACATAAACTGTTTATCCAGATAAAATGTAGCGGATAACACCGCGGGGCGCAGCTAGTTCTTTTATAAATAAAAATAGCAACACTTACTTACTTTAATATTTACTTTTTTAGTACTTAACAATTAAGTACGGTAAAACGGGGTGAATCGGAACTCAGGGGTGAATAGAAACAAAACTTTGGAACTGATTTTATAGTAAAAAGAGTACATATTGTTACCATTAAGGACCCTATACTTTAAATTGTATTATAGACAGCAATCTAGAGTAATTTTTGACAACTATCTGTAATAATTTATTGTTAAAATCAGTTCCAAAGTTGTGTTTCTATTCACCCTTGAGTTTTAATTCACCCCGTTTTACGGTATCACATTATTTTTAACAAGCTTACAACAACAGTCTGATAACAAATAATCCAAACTCACAATCTACCTATTTATCATTACCTACATAATTTATTGTTACGAACAATTATAAAGGAATCAATTCAAATCTACACTCTACAATAACAATAAACCAAAAATATTTAAGATTATAAAAATAATAACAAAGGTCAGGAATGTCAAACATACTTAGGTAAATTCACTTTTTACAAACGATAAAAAGAGATACACAAAATTCTAACAAAAAGTAATAGAAATCTAGACAGAATAAAAAAATACTGTAATAAATTGTCTATTCGTATTTGCACAATTTTCTATTCGATACCGGTTATAAAAAGTGAATAACCCATACATACAATCATCTCTACAATAACTTCCTATACAAATCCAATTATAATGGCAACAGGACGCAGTCGTTTTACTCAACAGTTAAAATATATCATAATTCATACCTTTCAATATTAACTGACTTGCATTTCAACAGTAAAAATCAGCATCTTGAAATCTCTTGACGCGTGTATGGTAGACGCAACGTAAATGAAAAGTCCATTAAAAGTTCTCTCGAAAAAATCGATTAAATCAAAGTAACGATGGGTGCAATAATTAGGTAGATTAAAACACACTCCTCAGGATGCACAAAAAGTTTCGCAGGCCCGTCGTACCATCGCAGTTGACAGCGGCCGCGATCGTAGAGTTTTTGCTACCGGTGTTTTGCTGATTGAAGTTTAGCGAGAGATTAAAGTTTTCAGTCCTCATGTTATTATTGTTT
Source organism: Abrostola tripartita (assembly GCA_905340225.1). Classification (NCBI taxonomy): domain Eukaryota; kingdom Metazoa; phylum Arthropoda; class Insecta; order Lepidoptera; family Noctuidae; genus Abrostola; species Abrostola tripartita. The sequence goes on from HG996494.1 coordinate 9,903,053, forward strand.
CTCGGTGTGGTGGAGGCGCGCGTGGCGTTAGCCTGCAGCAGCCAGGGGGTCCACACGTAGTCGTAGCCGGCGGGGTCGGCGGCCGCGGCCAGGCGCGCCGGCCCGCGCCGCCGCTGCGCGCCCCACAGCCCGCGCAGCCTGCTCGTCAGTAGGCTGGCTATGTTCGTGGCGCGGGCCCATAAGTCGTGACTTTCCATGGGGTCGCGACGAACGTTGAAAAGACAACCGCGTGCTGAAATAATGATAAAAGAAATTGCGGACTGTTGATACATCGTTCTTATCACCACTTGACGTATATTTTCGGATTTTCACATTATCCGGAGTGAGAATTCAAAAAAATAAAAGTAACTAAAAATATTGTTTATTTAGGTATTCTACCAAAAAAACCTTAAAATTGTAAACGAACAATACCAAAAATATATTAAATGACGGTACAACGACTAAGGACCTCGCATTCAACTCCTATAATGAAAGTGAAATAATTATATAAAATATGGGGTGTTCTAAAATTAAATAAACCGTAAGAAAAGATGAATGACAAAATGACTTACTTGGAGTCGGAAGACAAGGCGTAGGGTCTCTCACATTGTCCTCTTGTCTAATAGTCGCCGCTTTCCTCATAGCTCTTACTCTATCTAGATCCATGAATATTCCCATGTCTTCGAATGTTCTCGTAACTTCACAAGATCTCAATACGGAATAATATTCTGGAGGAGTTTTTTTATTTATCATTAACTCCGCTCCGTAGTACCCGTTACTAATCCCTGTGACGTTGCCGACCACTATTTTATAATCTCCTGCTCTGTAAGCAGCCCATGAGTTGGTACTGCTATCTTCGATTGCTATTAGAACCTCTTTGCGCTTTGATGCTCCATTATTAACTATGGAGTCCCACTGGTTGACTCCATCTATAGCCGTTGGTATTTTCCCTCCGGCCGCCGCGCTGAGAGTGGGCAGCCAGTCACTGATGTGCATGAGGCCCTGCCAGACTCTAGGCCGGACTGCCGACTGCCAGATAAACGCCGGAACTCTCACTCCTCCCTCCCAGGGAGTATACTTTTTCCCTCTAAATGGCAAGTTGACGCCCCAGTTTCTTAAGTTCCCAACAGTCGGTGCTCCGTTATCAGACGCGAATATGATAATAGTGTCATCGAGAATTTGTCTTTCTGCGAGGGCCCGGACTATTTTACCGACACTGCGGTCTATATGCGTCACAATTTCTAAAAATAATAATAAATAGTTATAAACGGATTTAAAACGATTGATCAACTCTAGCCAAAAGTTATACATTTAGAGGAAACAACAAAAGTAAATATAAAAACATCGATATGGTTCCAATATTCGGGATTTTTTTTGGATTCAGTTACTATAGACATCGTGCCGTGTGGTATCCGGCCTAGAATTGACCACCCTCTTTCCTCCCGTTGGTGTCGTAAGAGGCGACTAAGGGAAAATTCAGAAGATGGGCAGCAGCGTCTTCTGTAACTTGACCACCAACACTGCGATCCCCAAGCCGCTTGCCAAGCGTGGGGATTATGGCAACCCCCCCTTCTACAAGGAGGAGGCCTTTGTTCAACAGTGGACATCTATCGGCTGTTGATGATGACTATAGAGATCTACAAAAAAAAATTGTCAACTCTCACCAAATGTGAATTCTAGCATAATTTTACTCTTCTTACGAGTTTAGTGGATTCAATTTGATTTCAAATTGAGCGACTTCTACCAGGGTGACCACCACAATGTCCCTCGTTCTCACGTGTGGTCAAGTTATCACACGCCCGAATGAACTTACATAGTCAATTCTAACTAGGGATCGCAAACCGGGATCCCGGTTTTCAAAAATACCGGGATACCGGGCCAAATTTAGGTCTAATTAATACCGGTATTCATTTCACAAAAACCGGGATTTACGGTATTTTCGGTTTTAGTGAAATAAATAAAAAGCAAACACAAATACAAAAAGTCTTTCTATTTTGTGAGCGTGTTTTGTTGGTGTTTTGGTTTGTTTTTGTTATCTGCAATCGGAATTTAGAAAGAAAATATACAAATTGGTAAGTTAAGATTATAAACGTAGCTTTAGATGACCGAGCTTGGTCTCAAGCTACGCTTCCAGTCCGTATGGGTGGCTTAGGAATCCGCACTGTATCTAGTTTAGGTTTACCGGCTTTTCTGTCCTCAGTCCACAGTACTGAAAAATTAACCAGAAGAATTCTAGCGTCTTCCTTGGTTAATTTTGAAGTATCGTGCTTGACTGAAGCGATATCCGCTTGGGAAATGGCTTGCCCAAATACCGAACATCCCAAACAGGTCTTCTCCCAGAGACAGTAGGACGAGCCGCTTTGCAGTATGATACGGAATAAATTGATAAATACGTCAATCAATACTGCCGAGCGCGCTCGTTTGCTGGCTGTGGGAGAATGGGAGTCGGGCCTTTGGTTGCAGGCACTGCCGTCATCCAATATTGGGACAATGTTGGATGACAACAGTTTCCGCATCGCTATTAGTTTACGTTTAGGGACTCCATGCGTCACTCCTCATCGATGTCACTGTGGTGAAGCTGTTGACGGCCTCGGACGGCATGGTCTATCATGCAGTAGAAGTGCAGGTCGCATACCGCGACACGGTAACATAAATGATATAATTCGCCGTGCTCTTGTCACCGCCGGCGTACCAGCCGTACTAGAACTAAATGGCTTGGTACGTGACGATGGAAAGTGACCCGATGGTATGTCGTTGTTACCCTGGAAATTAGGAAGGCCTTTGGTGTGGGACGCAACCTGCGTCGATACCCTTGCACCTTCTCATGTTTCTGGCTCAGCAATTTGCGCTGGCACTGCTGCTGCTGCTGCGGAGACCTTTAAGCGGCGGAAATACAGTAACCTAATTGGTAATTGTATTTTCGAGCCGTTTGGGGTCGAAACATTTGGACCATGGGGTCCGAGCGCTCACGCGCTGTTTAGAGATATAGCGAAACGCTTAGTTGAATCTACACGTGACCAAAGGGCTGGTGCATTTTTTGGTCAAAGAATAAGCATTGCTATTCAACGTGGCAATGCTGCCAGTCTTTTGGGCACGTTACCAGCTGACATCGATGGGGATAAATATTATGATGCTTTTTAAATTTTTTATATTTTTATGTGTAGGTATTATTTTTAATTTATGTTTGTTCACTAAAATAATTAAATTTGCTGTCCCTTGAACCAGTTAAGATCATTTATCTTAAATAATTATATTTCATGTCGTAAAAGTTGTGGTATTTTAAATTATTTTTGAAAAGAGCTGTTTGTGGAGAGTGAAGGAAGTGCAAATATTTTTCTACATTTGCATTGTATGTAATGTATGTATGTACTTTAAATTGCTAAGATAGAAATTACTATATAAATGATCGTTTTAATTATGGTGTCTACCGCAATTGTTTTCGATTTATTTTTACAGCTTTGCAAGTTTGCTCTTGATTGACCATAATATTTAGTTTTGTTATGAAGTCATAGTTTAAACTAACTAGCTGTGTCCACGACTGTTCGCGTGGAGTTAAAGATATTACTTAGGTACCAAAAGAAAAGTACTTATGACTTATACTATACCGGGATAAAAAGTATCCCACATCGCAATAAAGTGTATCGCATATATCGTAAAAATTTTCTTTACAGGTTGTTATTAGTCAAAAGCAATGGCAGATCAAGACAATATTAAATATTTTGTATGAGAATTTATTAGAAGCGTGTTTTTTTTGTTCGTTTTGATTATGTTGAGACTGTCGTGAAATGTTTAAGTTTGATAGACATTTTTTGTACTGATTCCGACGATTTTCAGAACTGATTCCGAATTTCCGACTTCCTAGTCAAACACTTCATTTAATTAACATATTTGAACTAGTAGACAAAATTGTTTTATTTAGTAGATAGGCGCCTACTTACAATTACTCCGGAAACTAGCTTTATTCTACTAAATTTGCTAACTTTAGCTTAATCCCGGAAATATCGAAAATACCGGATTACCGGTATTGGTCTGGAGCCAATACCGAAAATACCGGTATTGCTTAAATGATTCGGTATTGCGACCCCTAATTCTAACGTAAGTGAGTTTCGTTACCTAACGAAAAGAATGCATTTTCGTTTTCCTATTTTTCATCTGTCATATTTAAAACAACAGAATCGGTTGTCAACACAAATCAAACTAAGGCTCTGTTTTAAATTGTTGCGAACCCACACATATCCGTAAACTTAAATGCAAATGAACAAATAGAAGCTTAGTTATCAAATTGAAGGATAACATAGGATGTATGTTCTGTATAGAGAATGATTACCGGCATAGAGTCTTCGGTTCGAGTTGGCGATGTGCGTTTGCTTGACGGAGGAGTAGAGCGGCGGTTGTAGCGCGCCACCGTCGTTGCCCGCGTGCGGCGCGTTGTGTGTCATGTGCAGGAACAGCGGCTGGGACCCGTTGTGATACTGGATTACTAGGAAACAAAAAACCTTTATTAAGTACTTGGTACAGCATAATTGATTAATCATACTATACTCCATTTGATAGGTACAACGCAACGTAGAAATTTAGGAAAACCTTTTCACAGTCCAATTTTGACTTCTTTATCTTCTATTCCAAGAGAGACGTGAAATATGACAGCTGTAGTAAACACTTTACTTTTTCTCATAAGCTATTTTTACCAACGAATTATAAAACAACAAATAGTTTAGGAAAAATGCATTGCATCTTTTTTGGAACCGAAGCCTTTCTTGTCCTCTCCTAAGTTTTAAACTGTTTCCATGTATTCCACAGACAGAGTCGCTTTCACAAGTATACCCAATAGCGAGGATAAAATGATATTTATATGTAGGTACTCAGCTAAGTCATTAGAGTGTTGCAGAGCATGATATTGCAGAAATTGGTAATATAAAAAAGTGATCTTGCGTATAGCGATTTTCATCGTTATTGAATTAATAACGACTGTTGCAATCGAGTACAATTCGAAATTTTATAATAGCATTGTAGTTAGGTAAAACCTCTGAACAAACTTACTTTTAACAGCTTTGTCAGTGAGTGCGTCGACAATATACCGTTGCTCGCAATCTTGCGGTATTGCGTCATCGTACAGATCCAGACCGAACATTAGTCTTCCATTGGGCCACTGCAAACAGTTTAACAATATCGCAACTACAACAAATGTTGACCAACTTTAAGTTGTCAGTCTTCTGAATAAAGTTGGTCCCATTTGTGAGCCATGAAGGAAAACAAACAATATTTAGACCCGCTCACTAGCAATACTTTCACATCTAACAAAACCTGACTTCATATCCGCGTTGCTTGACCTTATAAAATTTCATGGCTCAGTTGGGTCCACACCTAATTACCTATATCAACGTAGTTTTGTAGGTATTATTCAATTCGTGCTGGTGGTTGCTTACCGTTTCAACTTTGTTGTACGTGTAGTAGTCGACGTAGCCGCCTCTCATGCCGTAATGATGGTCGTAGCCGCGAGACGTCGGTAGGTACTCAGGTCTGGACATCCCTACGTGCCACTTGCCCACTAGATGTGTCGAGTAACCTAACTCCTTCATGTACGATGGCAAAAGTCGCTCCGATAATGGTATACCACGATCCTCTGAGTTAAATAGTGGTAGGCCGTGCATTCCTGTAAATGTCATCTTGATATCACACGTTGATATATTTAAAGGCACTTATCAATAGTACAATCAAATATCCTATAAATGTTTACAGTATCTATAACGCGCCATTAGGATACAACGATTTTAAACAATAAACATCACGAAAGAACTAGTATAAATTTTGTACCAACATGTACAATAACACACTTTTAAGTTAATAACACATATTAGTTAATTAAATTTTGTCCAGCAAAGTTATCAAGTTACCTGCTTAAAAAGTTACTTGAAACATCAAACCGGAAACATGATTGAAAAAATAATAATGAACTTCCGGAAAAACTGGTGTGTAAATGAAATACCTACGTGCTGTAGGTACTTAGATTAGGTATGCATTGTGAATGACATTATCATATTTTATTTTATTCAGGAAAAAATATATGATAATTATAATCTTTCAGATTTAGAGAATGAATAAATAATTATCACCATGCTTGCTCAATGCGTGTAACTTGGTTAGTGCCAATAAAAAGCTACGCTGTAAATTTTTATTTATGTACTTTTCTAAATAATAATAATTTTAATCTATTCAATTGTTATAATGTCCTCCTGACCGAATTTACTCTTCACATATAGCGATGTCGGTACCTACCACATTTATATAAGTATTCATTAATCAAATTATACTGCCCAAAGGCAATGTTACTTAATTGGACCTACTCATGCGTAGTCTCAAATTATATCTATAAACTAATTAATGACTTTACTAAGTCGATCCTACGTTAACAAGCTATGAAACAAAGGATAATCGAAATCATTGATGGTGGTATGTACATTATATTGTGGCATGTATTAATATGATACCAATATGATTTCCGAATGAATAATAATAATAATATGTAGCCTGTAGGAATCAAGTTGTATAATGTAAATACATATCTATTCTTATCTAGTAACATAATCCTCGTGTTCTATTGTAGGTTAATTGTGTGTCACTCGATTACACCGATTACGCAATAAGTAATTTTTTTTACAAAGAAAATTAAGAAGGAAAATATCTTCTAATTCATGCATTTCTAAAATATTAGCACTAACGAAGCAAATTACATTATACGTGACACGCGTACTTGCTTTAAGTCGTTAAAGTAGAAGTGAAAACAATAAAAAATAATTACCCAAAGCCCTAGTTTTGCGAAAGTGTACCTACACAAAATTGTGTGTAATACGACCAAAACGAAGGTTAACAACTCTCATTCGGCAGCTTACCTTCGACAGCATTACACTTTCTTGAATGAAAATTAAGCACTTAGGTACAGTTCTGCAAATTAAGTAGAGTAAATTTTATTATTCGAATGATAAATATTCTTACCCAATCGCATTGGGTATTTCCCGGTGAGTAAGGCTGTTCGTGCTGGCGTGCATATGGGTTCACTGTAATATTGTTGGAGTATCACACTCTGATACGCCAATGCATCGATGTTCGGAGTCAGGATCTGATCTGACCCGTGGAAAGATACGTCATTCCAACCCTGTGGATGAAGAAAAACACAGATACTTAATAGCATAGGTCTTTCTTTACATAATTATCACAAGACTTTTTGTTGGGGATGTCGACGGACTAAGGGGTGGGTAAGCTTCTTAAAACTCAAGGTTTCCTCATTATTACATCAAATCAGGGGGTGGATCTGCGTGCAATACACTTACACTCTCCAACAGGCCTGGACCCAACAGTATAGAGTTATATAAAATCCCAAAGATAACGTACTGCGGCTTAACATGATCTGATTATTTTCTATCCAGAAGACTGTGTTGTCAGATTACTATATCGTATTGTGTAAGTTTACAAAACCTGTAATTTATCGAGGACACAAAGAGATGAATGACTATAAGCAATTACTGCTTTATTATTTCATGGCCAATGCAAAAAGCAATGGTATAGCGTGATTAAGAATTAATTATAGTATTGTTTCTTTTCGTTCATTTTACAATTAGAGCATAAACTGCAAAATCCATTAAGCGAATTACGTAAATAAAATCTTGAAGAGTAGGTACTAACATGTTAGATATCTATTATAGCTTTGGAACAAATAAAAATTAAAGCGGTTTTGCCCAACCAAACTATGTCGAAAAAGGCAACCGAGCTATTAACAATGGTGTGCTTGGTAACCACAGAGGTCAGCGGCATGACATGTACAATTGTACAATGTACAGTCAGCATCAAAAGTCGATGACCATATTCAGATTTTCAAAATCACTGTACATTATATCACCCATAAATCGCTCAACAAGATAAGGCGCCAGTATTGAATGAACATCATTAAAGTTCAAAATTAACTGAACACTACTCATCAAAGGTCACTGAACACCATTTTGTCAAAAATTGCTGATCGTTATAATATCCGAAAACATCATAACATTCAGTTTTACAAAAGTCACTGAACAATATAAAATGTTTATTTTGGTTATCTAGTGTAATCACGGCAACGTCCAAAAATAACTTAACATCATAAATAACAAAAGTTACTGAACATTACTTTGTTTCGGATACGTAGCGTGTAAACTTATACTATCAAAAGTAGCTGAACTGCAAACTAAAAAAGTGCTCGTTACTATCTTCAGAGTTATAAATCCAATCTTGTCCTATACAAATTAAATCATGTAAAAAAAATTAAATGGATGTAAATTTCGAATTTAACTTTCCAAAATAATTCTGTTTGAATTTATACCATCTTTATTTATAATGTTCATTTGTCACTAAAGCGCAATTGATAACTAATACAATATTTATAGATGATAAATAATTGCAACCGCAATGGTCTACATCCGATACAAAGTGAGTTAATTATAAATTATTAATTATGTAGAAATATTCTTTTTACATTCAAGGGTAAACAGTTTTTCAAATACCCACAACTATGTTTCCCAAAGAATTGAATTAAAACGGAATTTGTGTGAATTTTGAAAATGAGTCTTATATGTATACAGATTAGGTTTTAATTCAATCGTAACTATAAAAATCATAAACTAAGTCGACGTTATGAATTTGATTAGAATCTGCGTGATTTTTGGAAATGAGTCTTATTGCTTTACGAATAAGGTTACAATTCAATCGAACTAAAAAATCATTGATTATGTCGATGGTATAAATTCAAACAGAATTATTTTGGAAAGTTAAATTCGAAATTTACATCCATTTAATTTTTTTTTACATGATTTAGTTTGTATAGGACAAGATTGGATTTATAACTCTGAAGATAGTAACGAGCACGTTTTTAGTTTGCAGTTCAGCTACTTTTGATAGTATAAGTTTACACGCTACGTATCCGAAACAAAGTAATGTTCAGTAACTTTTGTTATTTATGATGTTAAGTTATTTTTGGACGTTGCCGTGATTACACTAGATAACCAAAATAAACATTTTATATTGTTCAGTGACTTTTGTAAAACGGAATGTTATGATGTTTTCGGATATTATAACGATCAGCAATTTTTGACAAAATGGTGTTCAGTGACCTTTGATGAGTAGTGCCATGTAGTGTTCAGTTAATTTTGAACTTTAATGATGTTCATTCAATTCTGGCGCCTTATCTTGTTGAGCGATTTATGGGTGATAATATACAGTGATTTTGAAAATCTGAATATGGTCATCGACTTTTGATGCTGACTGTACATAATATAGTGCAAGAGACGCACAAGTAATAGAGGCATAAAATTAAAAGTACGATGACGTACAAAACGACCATCAAATCGTGTTTTGTCAATACGTATTACAATTTTTTTTTTATCATTGTAATGAGAACTTCTGAACTCAAACATGGTTGAGTTTAGAAGTTCTCATTATAACTCTACGCATCAAACGCGCGTACCGATGCTTACAATATTTTTTAAGGATACCTATGCTGCAGGCGCCAGAGGTACTTGAGTGTGCAAAATTTGAGGACCGCAGTCTGCAATTGTTTTGAGTTGATAAAAGCAGTTTAAGATTCTGGAAGTTCCCGGAAAGATTTATGGTCCAATTTTTTTAAGCCCCATCCAAGGGGATGGCTAATGAAGTTTCAAGTATATCGATTGAACAAAAGCTTTAGATCTATTTTAAGGATTATTTAAAAAAAACACGAAAAAGTTTTTTTTTTGTAGATTGACTATTCAATTGTTCATCCTTTTTTTCTACAAGTATAAGCATTTTATAAATACCTACGAGGCTACGACACATTAAACATCACCATCAAAATTAATAATAAAACGCACAAACTGGATAAATTCATTTGATTAAACTTACTTATAATTCAAGAACTTCTTTTATACCTACTAAATCTACATGACTGTTTATTCGATAAATACAATACGTAGGTAAATATAAGACGTTTTAAATGTAAATATACCTTATAATGCTACCTACGTATATATAAACGGATGTAGTAAGGAATTTTGACATTTCCGATGGTAGATTTTTTTTACTGCCATGAAAAATAAAAACGAATTTTATTAATACCAATAGGTTATATATTAAGGTTATTCACGGATACTTCTTCTCTACAAGTATAAGCTTATCCTTTTTTTTTATAAATGACTACGACACATTATCATCATCATCAAAATCAATAATAAAACGTACTAACTCAATAAAACATTTGATTAAACTTACTCAACATTTTTAGAACTTCTTTTATATCTAAATCGTCTCAATTCGTCGGAATCTTATTTTTCATATAATAGGGTATACTTTCCGCCTGGTCCCCGAAACATGTTGCCATGACCTGATGATGAACTTCGGAGATATGGAACGGAACTCCTCATAAGATCATAGCAAAACTGTCGTAACAAGTGATATTGCTTAAGTAGTAGTCGATAACTGACCACTAACAAGGAAGAGGAGGTGGGGGTGCGTTGACCTCCTCCTACCACTCTACTACATTAAATATATCGTTTGAAATGGCTTTTTGCAAGGATTTCAAATACTAGTCTTACAAAAGTCTGAAGCGGATAAAATATTATTTTTCACATTTGAGTTTTTTAAGGTGTGTGTGTTTCTTTGTCCACCAAACAAGGCAATAATTATTATGAACTAGAGATGGGCTGGCTATGAGTTTTGCCGAATAGCCAACAAGTCAGCGGACTATTCGGCAATGACGATCAATGCTTTCGTTTATATGCGGATCTTATCGATAATTCAGAAATGTTCGCCTCGCCAGTAGATATTATTTTCGTACGGGCGGAGTTTTTAATTGCATTTAAAAAGCATACCCGACCTAAAAGTCAAAGATAAAAATTAAGAAGTACTAAAAATATGCATAACGTACCATATCATCTACCATAATGAAGACGACGTTTGATGGACCTGTTTGGGACGCTGATAACGTGAAAGATACCGACGCCAAGATGATCCACCATTGTGCCCTAAAAAGAGTAAAAAGTTTGTTATCATGCTTGTTGATTGCCAAAAACACTAAATATTATAATGTTTAATTTGTGTTAATGTTCAATGTTAGCGGGGTTAATGTTGGTAATCCATAAAGGTACAATATCAACTATAGTTCTAATTTATACCACCTAAAATACAGCTACATCAAGACTTTCTTACATCTGGTTCATGTGTATGAATAATTAAGTATAAATAGACACATTCACTAATGCATAGATAAAAGCATAATTTTGTGGTTTACCTACGTCAATATTTGACTTGTCGAACGAAACACCTGGCGCAGCTGTCAAATTACCAATTCACTGTGCCAATTACGAAGATCCACCACACACTACCCTGCAGGTTTAATAAGCCTAGGCTGCTACTAGGTACTTACTTGCTGACTGATTAATTACCCCATCGATACACAAAACGGCTAAAAATAGGTACTAAAACCTTATACTATGTACTTAAAAACTACACAATTAATTTACTTAGAAGGATGAATTATTCAACAAGGACTTATATCTATTTTCTTTCATGGAAATTATAAATGAATTTAATGATAAAAGTGAAGACTTTTCACGATGTTTAAGTATCTATAACAATATTTGTTTTATATAGAGCACAGTACTGTTTGCAATAGTCAATATAAAATGACACGCCGGGTACCTGCAATATTAAAACTAACTAAGATATAACACGTATCGTCTGTTGCACATGATTCGGAGAAAATTAAAACCTAGCCTAGCAAATATACTGGAGAATATCATATATTTTTCTGATTTTGTTTACTGCAGGGGATCCTATACTTTTAGGCATCATAAAACTTGCGTTTAGCTCCTGGCTTGCACGGTTTTGGCCACGATTTTTGTTCAGTTTTGTATCAAATGCGAATACAGATGGACGTGGAAGGTTATATTTTTGCGAAAATAAAATTATTTAGTCGACATGAATCTTTAACAGAAATAAAACCCGGTTTTAATTACTCTACCCCATAGGTGATAAACATTATAAATAAAGCCCGGACGATTTGATTATTTCAATAGTTATTATCCCACTGCCATTTCATATTGCAAATTCAAACTGCAAGGGCATTTTAAAAAATGCCCTATTATTCACTTGGTCCCTAACATATACATATATTTATTTCACATCATTATAAGTCCACACTTTCGCACCATATACTTAAATTACAAACCTCAATTACCCTTAATATTTTTCAACTGAATTTTAAATTACGTTTTGGACTGTCAATGACAATGATGCAAAAAATAATTTTACATTACAGATATATGAAGATCACTCTTATTTCGTTAGTCGGTCAAAAAGATGATGAATTTATGACAATCTGTTATCCAATTACTGTTATAGTGAATGAAGTAAAAATGAAAAACTTTTAACTTCTGCCAACTACGAATGAATATCGATCTATTTTCAACTGCTACGACGCTTTTTTCAATAATATAGGTATACGATGTAGTTTCTACAATAATACATATAAAAAAAACTAATTATTTAAAGTAATACATATGGTAATACTATGAAAAAATTATGTAGAGCTATTTGAGTCTCGTAGATTAGCCTTTAAATTAAGATTTATGATTTTTATAAGTAATACGTAGCCCACACTAGAAATTTCTTCTGTATCGTGAGTGCGTTTCACAAACATGAAATACCACGTACACATACACCCAGACTCGGGACAAACATCTGCGGATCCCACAAATTGTCTCGTGCGGGATTCGAACCCTAAGGGTTGCCGTGCAATTGCTCAGTCACTGCGCCAATCATCAAAGTCATCAAAATAATAATTAGCTCTTATTTCATTAGAATATCTAGGCAGTTATATACCTCCATATTTAATAATTACGTGCATACATTATGTTGACAAAATAATCTGAAATGGCAATACTTATTTTCTGAATATTAATCACGAGAATATTACGATGGTCTTACTACATAGTTTAACATGTATCTAATGTTATTCAAGGTCGTAATTTAAATACTAGCCTTGTCTCTACAGTCTCGTATTATGTATCAACTTAATTCCTATCAAAAAAAATAGATACCGAGTTTAGGTAGAGTACCTACCTAATTTGTCGAATCAAATTCCTAACTTGCTACATGCTAGACTCAGGCCCCTCTTTTCCACCGGGCACTCTGAACAACTGCTCAGGGCCCCGCGTTCGATGGGGTTTCCTATGCCCAGACCATCAACCAACATTAATATTAATGGTATTGCAAAGGTTTTCTATTTTGCTTGGACTTTACAATATGACCTATTGGAGGCTTTTGGCACATTAGGATGATGATCCTAATGAGCCCAAAGCCTCCAATAGGTTAAGAGGACCATGGCTAGACTTTCTAGTTTGTGAGACCTGTTTTTACATGCGAGTTAAAATAATGCCCAATTTATTTTCGTCTCAGACAACACCTGCAGTAAACAAATTGAATAAACCAATAACAAAATTGTATGATGGCAATGGGCCCTCTATTATATGGGGATACTACTATAGGTATGCCTCTGCCTACCCCTTCAGGGAATACAGGCGTGGTGTTATGTTTAACTTATACATATGTGTTAGTATAAGTTGGTTAATAAATAAATAAATAAAGTTTATGCTATATTTTTATTACACACACTTCCTAATTACTTAATTATTAATTAATATTTTTTGAATACCAGGTATTCAAAATTTACAAACATTCTTAATTCCACTTACCAACTTGAGTTACATTTATTGGATATTATAAACATTTTAATTTTTTATAAATAAAAACACAAGCACACACCAATTTCATTAACAGTTCACAAAAAATATTTTAAGCACTGGGAGCAACAAACATGATTGGTACGTATAGAGAGGTCTATTCTCCACAAGCGTTCAACTTGCACAAACCTCTGAAACCAAGCGAAGGCTGTATTCTATTGCAATTGCTTAAGGGCGCTACTTATGAATTACTGAAGGTCGCGATATTTACCTACATTCGTGTAAAAACGTGTTCTACTATATCAAACTGGGGCTAAGGGCGCGTATAAATGCAACTTTTTGCAACTTATCCCAACATTAATTACTTGAGCACCATTACAATATTTAAACGTAGCGCCTGAAACTGTACTGGTATACAGAAACGTTTTCGGTAATACTGTTACACATAGTACATATCTAAATCACAATAGTATTGTTAGAATAACTAAATAGCATTGCAAATTTCTTTCGTCAGAAGAGTTGAGTGCTTACAATTGTTGTCATTAAGTAGTATTCTATCATAAATGTAGATAACTATATCCGAAAATAAAAAGCAATACATGTCATAACAATCCATAAGTTATAATGCCTTGGTGGGAAGAACCATAAATCATAATACACATCCACATAAAACAACTCTAAATGGGTTATTTTGTTGGTTGTGTTTATTTTTGAACGCATTGTGGGATTTTCACACCTCGATATAATTATGCAAGAATCGCGCCGAAAAGTGGAAAGCCAAGTAGGCCTGATGAAATGCCACGTACATGTTCTAGTGTATGTGGCCATCGGATATCAAAATCTAAAAATATTGGTGCTATACTGTGTAAAACTGTGTAGCATTTCTTTAACTATGCAACAACTGGCTTTCAATTATGACAACTATTAATTACTAATGTATTATGCTGTTACATTGATTGCAACACAAGCTACTCTAGGACATTTTATACAAGTACAATGGTTCCAAATTAAGCAATGTCAAGTTCGACAGTATGCCACACTGCAGCTGACTAGAATAATTAATCATTATATATACAAATATAGCGCTTGTTTGGAGCATAAATAATTAAAACGAATACTTACGCACTTTGGGACAGTAATAATGACAACCTATAAGTATACTTACAGTATAAGTATAGCTTCTTCTTCTTATCGTATGGTTGATGAACAACCTGGTGTCAGAGTTTAAACCGCCTGTAGTAAGCCACTGATATGGCTTTACACATCGTTCAAAAATCTCTCTCAGGAGTGCCGGTTTCCTCACGATGCAAGATGTTTTCCTTCACTGTTCTTAGCAAATGATAACTAATTTATAGTACGCACATGAATTCAAAAATACATTAGTGCGTGCTGGGGTTTGAACTTACGACCTTTGACTTGGCAGTCCAACGGAAGTACCATTCGGCTTAGCCAACGCTAAAAAATTATATCCATAAACATTTGATTTTCTTTTTTTATAAAAAAATCGAGTACTGTCCAGTCGAGCCTAACATGCCTAACATTTTACAACGCATATATATATATATATATATCCCTGTGATCCGCAGCGATTTGTTCCGAGAAAAGTAAATCGTACACATACGATTTCGGACGTGTGCATGTCCATATAATATGGGACTCCGTTTGATGAAGTAAAATTTAATATCCCATAACATCACAGGCAAACACTCCCAATTTTTATAATAGTAAAATTAATATCTATACACATATGTATTTAGGAATCAACATAACGCGTTAATGCGTGAATAGGTGACACATACGGGCGGCGGGCGCCAATTACCTACTTTCATAGTTGATACCTACCATTCGTTTCGTAGTCATTCATCGATATTATTATTAGCGTTCTATTATATTTTGAGAATTCGATAACAAAACTATTGAAATTGACCTTGTCCCACTTGACTTTTTCTGTTATTATCTCAGCGCTAAATACCATGACTTAAACATTTTTTCCATTATTCTATCACGTTGGAGTATGAGACAATCTACCTTATCTCCTACAGCATGGACAGCCGATATTGCGTGCGATCACGACAATCTTAATTAGAACCTATTATGTATTTGAGAGAAGGTCATGGTAACTCTATAGTGATAAATAAACACTGTCAAGATTATTGAGTTATATGTAATAATAGTACCTAATACATACAGGTTCATTTTTACATAAAAATATATAATATCATAACTTTAAGGTCAAATTTTGATTTTGCACGACTTGTTTATAGTCCTTCAAAATTAAACGTGTTTTATGTTATGAAACAGCGATTGTTACCATTTTCAAGGAATTACAACTTTTATCGTGACTTGGTCAAAATTCTTTTATCGACCCACATGTTGTGCGTATGAAAAAAGTGGTTCGAAGACTTTCACAAAAAAATGCTTAAATTGTCATATTGTACGAGGTAATTATTTACGTTCCTACCACTACCAGTTTTTTGCATGAGCTCTGAACACAAATAATGGCTTAATGGCACAACATATAAAAAATGTTAGAGTCGCTGACCTAGCTCGACCTAGTGCAAAAGAAAATCACACGCAATGGTCCTTCTCCTGTACCTATTCTTACTTACAATATTTCGATGCAATATTCAAGAATACTCTGTATGTGTGATCCTTTTGATTATCTGATAGGTTCGATGTCTTGCTTATTTCCTACCTACTGGTAAAATCACTGGTTTAAATTACATGAAACCAACATGTAGCCACATTTTAGGAATTTGCCATTTTACATAGCCTGCTTTTAAGGGTATTTAAGTAACAGTTTAAAGTTATTGTTGTAAAAAACCAATATGAAATATCACCAAAAACCCAGGTTACTAACGTGCAAGGAAAATCCTGCATCGTATAGGACTATAAATGGAACTTCCGTCTCAGAAGGTAAAATTACTTTCCAGTAAATACTTAACCGATTGTGTCATGGATAGAGGTCACCAAAATATTTTAACTCGAAAGAAACGTTCTGCTTTTACCCATATTATTGATTACTCTTCCATTAACGAGCAATAGACCTAACACCATAATTTCAACTGCCTCACTCAGGGAATTTTCCCTGTATATACTATACATTCCATAATGGCGCCCTGATAAGAAAGAAATAACTATATCACACACATATTGTCTGGTAAGGGTATCGAACCTGCAACCCCTACCGCAGCAATCTAAACACTTAGCCACAGCCAAAATCAGGTCTCCAACAAGTAAAAGTCAGAGAATTTACTTTCAGATGAATAGAGAACAGTTAAAAGTGTCACGAGAAATTATCATCTAAATGATTAAAATCCGGTTGTACGAAAGATATTCTTGGCTCGATGATTGGTTAGACACTAAAGTAAAAATATATATTATGCGCGTTTCTCGCGCATCTTGACTGCAAATACTGGCTGACTCATTTGAAACGAAAGACGCAACTGCATTGAATAATTTATTTATGTCAAAAATGACCCTGATCTTATTATTATTAGTATACCTACCTACCACATTGGCAACACTTTTAATTAACTATACACCATGTTTCTTGTGAATATTATCTCATATTCTTATTGTTTATCTTTTTGGTTGCGCTTCTTACATAATAAGAAATAACTAATTACTGTAGTGTGTTGTTTATTACCTATAACTCTTTTGAGAATTTCGGTCAAGGGCATAAAAGGAAATAAAAGTATCTAGGTTCAAACTGGTGAGTAGGGCTTATGGTATGGTAATCTAATATCATATTGAGTTAAAGATTTTTTTGTGTACCGTGGTACCTTTGTGCATAATCTACGTAATCTGCTGCGCAGCGCTAAAGGATGCGGGTTCGATTCCCACACGGGACAAAAATGTGTGTGATCTGCAGATGTTTGTAAATGTGATATTACATGTTTGTGGAATATACATTAAACATAAAATAATAATCTAATAATCTAAATGTAAATCAAAATAATAATCTAAATGAGTTAAAGAAATCAGTATTATAAATTCATCAATTTCTATTCGATAGCCCTAGTACCTGATAATTGATAAACATCTAGCGTTGCAAAAAATCTACATTACACTGCGCATCACGTGAGGGGCCTTGGGAAGCTGCAAATGTGACACTACACTACCGAACCTATGTTACATAAAGAGCTGTAAGTTGCATCAACTTACATAAATACTTACGACTGCGTACTAAGGTACTAAATACCATAAATAAACTACCTCGCTTAAAATTATTAAGTAATTGAAAGCCTATAAGAATCAACGTATTTTAAATCCTTTATGGTAAGTCGATTTGTCAGGTCATTGATACGATTTTACACGAGTTATTCTGATGGTATTACTTACGAGTACTTAAGTGACGATATACTCTTTATTAATCACTATAATAAATTAAATATACCTACTCATATTAGTGTAATTTTCTTTGTTTAATCAGCATTCCATTATGTTATCACCTTCACGCAATTAGTGTGTACAGTTGTACATACCTTAGACTATTAGTCTAAGGTATGTACATTGTACAACATGCCTGTATTTCGGTAGCCTAATAGGCAGTTTTATATAATTCCCCTTCGTCGGACACCAATAGGTCAAGTATGCGTAAGTACCTACCTAATGCACCAAAAGGTATTATTACTTTAATAATTAATGTGCCGATGTTTTATTACCTAACTCGTAAAAAATAATGAGTAAGTCGAAACAGAGTCCGTACAGACACTGAAGTTATTGTTTAGGTAGGTACCTATATATCTATTGCAGAGTCTTTACATGGTATGATTTACTGCGATTATGTTACAAATAAATGATGGAAAAGGTTAATCTACCTAATCATTTTTGGTACCTACCTATAAAACAAACATTCAGCCTGAAGCATATCGAAACTTAAAACAATTACAGTAATGATCCTGGACCAATTGGCCTACTGAAAGTAGTAAGAGTTTTAGGTGGCAAGACTACATTTGCGGCAATCAAACTTGATTGTTTTTGGCTTCTCTTAAAGAAAACTATGTGGCTTCCTAAAAATCTGTAATTTTGTGTGTCTACTAGCTGAATGAACATGAAGTCTACTAAAACTCATATTTTCATCAGTTATTGGTTTACTGTCTAAGTACTAAATAGTGCAAAGCTTGAGAAAAGAAATCAGAACTGTGTGTACTGAAACGTAAACTATTAAATCTTTAAATTGTAAGATCCTTTTTCGGGACTGCCTCAAGTATTTATGTTGCAACTGTTTTGCAACACTCGTTCCCCTCATAGGCTCTTTTGTGCCAATCATAACTGGAAATGTCGTAAAAGTTGTTAATACCATGATAAACCTACACCCATAATTGATTTTGAGTTTCATACCATCATAACTTTTAAATGTCTGGATCGATTTTGATACGTGGGGAGTCAATTCTACGTAAGTGCGAAAGTTCATATTTCGGTATGAATGCAACCGTAACTAGGTACCTAATAAATGATACGCATAGATAGATTCATACAGTTTGTTCTGTATTCTGAGGATTCATATATAGTTATTGTATATAAGACAACAAAAGACAGTCATGGATGTAGGTTGCTCATGGCTTCTCTTATCTTTTCTACAAATGTACGAATCAATTACAGTCATTTAAGCGTAAGGTCAAATTAACTATCAAGATTTTTAAAGGACGCACTTAAATCTAAATAATAAATAAGTAGGTACACAGCTTAATTAAAGGAACATAAAATTAGTATCTAAGCAAGCTGCACCTGTTTATTCTAATAACAACCATTTTCTAAAAACTTTAGTCTAACTAACCTAAACTATATTTTTGTTTAATAAACCAACACAAATAATTATGTGCTTGTCATTCTATAGGAACACGTGGGGTTCACATTATTATCTCACACATAAATACGACATCCAATCACGTCTTTTATCTCCTTAGAGGTAAGCAAAGGTGACCTTGTATATAAGGAGTCTATACACCCATTGGGGTGCGTATTGCCTTGCTTAGAACACAGCGCCCACACAAAAATGTGTAAAACTGATTGATGAAAGATAGTGGTCATGAACTACTTTAAAACAGCGACATGTCTTGGCAATTTAACTTTATTTGGTAGTTTATTTAATTTACTAGCGATTTAAAAAAGGCCTTTAAGGTCAAGCACGCACAGTTTCACGACAGATCACGCATTCATGATACCGCTACACTCGCGCTCTCAGATATTTGACGACCTTGAAAACTTTCAATAAATCTATGAAACTATTCGGTAGTGTCGGTTGACCAACATCTTTTATTTAGGTACACATCAAATGAATTATTTTAATATTACTTTTTTGGCGTAAAAGTATCCACATTTACAGCATGAAATGTTAAGATTTCAAAGTTTATATACTTAGTTACTTATAGATAGGTACATACTAGGTATAAAATTTGTTTTACAATATAACGTTTCTAGGAAATACATAACAATAGCAAGACGAGTCGATGTCACATTATTAGAGGCTTTATGCAAAAAGAATCTAATATTTTTAAGATTCCAGCTCAAACACAGGCTATTTTAATTTTATATAATACGGCTTGTTATAAGATATTTTATGCAAAACCTGAATACTTAATCGCTTTGAAGTATTCCTAAATTATAAGTTTTGAGACTTTTGAGTGATAATATATAATAAACTTAATTTATTTTATCGATAACGTAGGAAGGAACGCACAAGTAATAAATACGACATGCGTGGCACTCACACGAGACTCTTCCTTCTAAAGTCCTAATATAGGTACTATAAATAATACTGTACTCCTGACAAAGCTCCACTACGGCGGCGGCCAATCTCAACTTGCACAACTACGCAGGAGGTAGAAAATGCGTGTTAGTTCAAACACTGATGCACTCTATGGGTTCTGATTACCAATCAACAGCTGGTGATTTGCGAGGCACTCGGTCCTCCATCAAAGGACTAGTCGAATGATCAGTAATTGCAGCAACTGCTGGATAACCTAGCAGATCGACTCATCTTTGAAATACCTACATAACTAGGAAGTAAGTAGGTAGGTACTCAACCACTTGTTGGTATAATATTAGGTAAATAGGTACTAATTTAATTTTTTTTTTAAATCAGTTTCACTGGGCCCGTTGTGTGTGTGTCGGTAATAAAATCTTGCAACCTAAATTAGACCTACTATCCATAATTTGATTTTACTATTGAAGCTGGATAAGCTTAGATTTTATATGATTAAGATTTCGCCTTACCTTGTTTTTCCTCGTGTAAACGTTTCCATCAGTGTCCATCTCCATTTGATTTATAAAGAGTAATTGAGTATAATATGAGCAGAATATAAGTACCTATATGATATAATCTGATATAATTATAAAGCAAACCCATATCTTCAATTAAGTCTTCAATAATAAAATACTATCAATTTCTTCTTTATTTAAAATTCGCGCTGCCGCCAATTTTACATGCCCTTGACCATAGAGAAAGACATTTTCTTTGGCCTATGCCTTGACTAAAGTACAATCTATAATTAGTGATAGCTAAGACTCGAGCCTTTTGGCCATTTTTTAAAATTCGCCGCTTTATTGCGATGGCTTGAAGGCTAAAAGGCTTAATAGCTCTTAAGGCCTCAAGTCTAGTTCTAATCATGGTTTTTGGCTCGCGAAGCTTGAAGCCTAAAAAATTGAATGTTTTCTAATAAAGCTTGTAGCTTCTTTTATTTAATGCCCATTTTTTTTTTCATAATCACTTAAATTTAGTTTAGATACAACCTTTAATTGCTTTAAAAACTAGCACTCTAAAATGAGCAAAAAAGGCATTTGTTGGTGTTTATTATTTTAATGTAAGGGTAGGTATATTTTTTGCCTATGCGTTGTCAGTTTTAGTTTACCCCATGGATTTATGTCGTTCTATTTGAATTATATATTATAATTAAAAATAACATAACATTGAACTTTAATTTATTATGCGTTCCCAAAACCTGATCCTCAAAAGAGACTCTAAGTTTGACGCCAGTCGTCAAAAAAGGCTTGAGTTAAAAAAAAGGTTGGAACCTAAAAAAAGCGCAAGCCTTTTTTGCAATGAGCAACTTTTAGTAGTCCTATTTTATGAGTCCGCCATTAAAAAAGGCTCGTAAGCTTTAAATTTATGGCTAAAAGGCTCGAGTCTTTGCTATCACTATCTATAATCCAATAATTGACCTTGTTATAAAATAATTAGGTCTAAAGTGTTTATAAAATAAATACTCTAAAAATATTAAAGGAAATCAGCATTTCAAAGATTTTGCATACATATTATGTATTAAGTCATAAGTTTATGTATTATCTTTAGCTCTTTAGATAATACCTGGATATTACATGATATTACTAAAAGATTAATTATTATTATTTTTATTAAATATTATTATTAAATTTCTAGTATAGATGGCAAAAAAGTCGCAAGTCTCTGCGTTTCAAAAAAAGTAAAAAATAAATACATTACATGCTGATTACATGTATCGTATAATTCGTATAGTCTATGGAATTTATTTTAATCTGACTTTGATGTTGGTACTAAGTTGTAAGTTGTTGACAATTAAATTTTTGTATACATTCAAGGGTGTAAATTAAATTATTTATCGAAACTAATGTATTGAACTTTTTAATAATGCATATTTTAGAGACTCTAATAAATGCGTCGGAGAAAGCTGCATGCGTAGCACGATCCTGTTGTGCAGGATCTGCAAATGAAGTCTTACTGGTAGCAGAAAAATTTGAAGGCGAAGCGAACGCTCGTTTTGAACGAGATTTTAAAACAATCGCTGATGTTTTAGCCCAAGAAGCCGCTCGGACTGAAATAGCATGTCATTTCCCAGAGCTCGCAGAACATGTAAGGGGCGAAGAGTGTTCCGAGATAGGTGGAGTGAAGATCGCACTATGTGATAAAGTTGAAGACACTGCAATTCTTTTACGTTCGTTAGTAGCACCTGCAGTGGCAAAACGAATGGCTGAAGCAGCCCATTGCAACACGATGCATAAGTTTTGCGACAACTTGCCAAAAGAACTTTTAGAGATCAACACTTCTGATTTAGGCATTTGGATAGATCCTATTGGTAATTATGTTCCAACTTTTTAAATTATTCAACTGAGTGTCTTTTGCGAACACAAGTAACTTACAATTACTATACAACATTAATTATATGTTGTATAATTGTAAAGGAAATATTATTTATTTTAGACGCTACTGCAGAATTTATAGCTGGTGTTCAAGGAAAAGCTGATGCCGACCATGGTCTTCCATGTGTGACAGTTCTTATTGGAGCTTATATGAGGTCCACTGGAGAGCCCATTATAGGAGTTGTCAACCAACCTTTTTATGATAAGTAAGTCATCTTACCAAAAAGTATCCACCCACCATTTATTACAGAGATTAATTATAATTATTCATGTTTACAATGTCTTGATTTCAGTGGGAAAGGGAGAGTTGTATGGGGCATTAACTCAAGAGATAAGCATGAGTGGGGAGTAAGTGATAATGTAAAAACTGATACAAACAATATCATATTAATGAGTGGAGCAGAAAAACCTAAAATTGTTGATAAATTTAAAAACAATGGTTGGGAAGTCAAATCTCTTCCAGGAGCTGGACACAAGCTATTGAGGGTTGCCACAGGTACATTACATTAATGTAATATGTTATTAGCATTACCTATAATTATGACAAAAGGCATTAACCATTTTTAAGTTCCCACAAGTATAAAATGAAAGTTTTTAGTAGGAGTGCCTGCTCCTACTAAAAACTGTCATTAATTATACATTTTAGTCAGCTAGTTGAATTAATATTATATAAATAATGAGTCTTTAAAAGATTTGTTATACTTCTAAGTGACTATTGTTTACTAACTGATTATTATTTTAAAGGTGAAGCTGCAGCTTACATTGTTTCTCAAGGAACTACATTTCGGTGGGACACTTGTGGCCCTCACTCTATCCTCCGAGCAAAGGGTGGTGATCTCATTAGCTACTCTACACACATTCCTATCTCATACAATGATAAAATGTATGATGACACTCAACAGTATAGTAACAAAGAAGGTATCATAGCTTACAGTGATGAGACTGTATTAGAAAAAATTAAAAAGATTCTCCATTGAAAAAAGATGTTGTGGCTCAGGGTATTCTTATAAATTATATTATTTTAATTAAGCTAACAGTAACTTTCCAATCATTACTATTATATGTTTTAAAAACACTTAATATTTTAATCTTGTCTCTTTTAACATAATTATGTGAATTTAATGGTATGTATATTGCTATTGTGTATTTTTGTTATAGTTACAATATTTAGCTAGTAATTTTGTGCTACCATGATTTACCTAAGTTTATTAAAATCTATCTAGTCAGTATTAATAAGTTTAAAATGATTATGATCTCTGTGTTGCATGTTATTATCAATTGTATGAAATATATTATTGTATTGTTGTTATAATTATTAAAGATTGATATAATCATTAGCATAATCTTTATTTCCATTAACTTAACACATATCTTAATTACTAGTTTCTGAATCTGAAGAACTTTTATTTTTGCTTTTCTTCTTTTTCTTTTTTTTACTTTTCTTGTCTTTTTTCTTGATCTTGCCAACCATTGTGGTTTCTTTTTCCTTTTCCTAAAATTAGAATACAAATTAAATTGTTATAAGTATTTTTAATAGATACTCTTTTATTATTATCTTATGACACAAAAAAATGACAATAGGCTCCCATATGATTATGTCAGGTAAATTGTGGATGCTTACCACTTCAGAGAATATGTGAGCATGATGCCCACATCATCATATGCTAGCAAAGTTGCCCAAGTCCAGTGTATAACTACATATATTTGTTTTATTGTAAAACTACAGATTTTAGCAATCATATTACATTTTCTAGCATACAGTATTTTAATTAATCAAAATGAATATCCAATAAGTACCTCAACTGGTTCCTGCTTCACAACAGTTTCAGTTCTGGCAATGAGCTGTGGAGCGCAGCCTTCTGTCCTGATTGCTGCGGTCACTTCATCCACCTTGCTCATGTCTGCATTTGGAGCATTGTATTGTTCACAATGGTCCACACGGATTGTGCGACCTAGGATCTTTATAAAAAAACACACCATCAGTTTTGATGATTTTATATACTTGTTTTGTTTAAAAAAAAAATAGTTACTCTTTTAACTGATTAAATTGCAATTGTTGCTTTTATAAAAGGGAGTGCTGATTACTAGTAGCTCTTTTAGGGCTATATTTCACCGGGACACCATGGCGGCGCAACCAGTCGCCGCTACCAACAAAATGTATACAGCTCTATAGAGAGTTACTCACCTGGTGTCCGTTTGGTTGCGCAACCAATTTGGCGGCGCGACCAACTCGGACTCGTGCACAGAATGTTACTGGTTGCGCCGCCACGCTGGTCGCGCCCCACTAATTACTATAGCGCTATATGGTGTCTCACTCACTCGGCCGCCTTCAGTGTAGTGTGGCGACTCTGGTGTCTGTATGGTGTCTAGTTTGGTAGCTTACGGATACCACGGTGGCGCAACTGGTTGCGCCGCCATGGTGTCCCGGTGAAATATAGCCCTTAGGCTCCTGCTATGATAAGAGTCAGACCTTACTAGAAAAGTGATAACAACATACCTTAATTCCATTTAAATTATCCACAGCTAGTATTGTGGACCGCTGATCCTCATAGCATATAAATGAAAACCCTCTTGACTTGCCTGTAGCTTTGTCTCTGACTAAATTAATGTTAACTATCTCACCATATCTGCAAAGTAAAATATATCACAACAAAAGGCCACAAGTAACATCAGAATTATAATGTTTTCTTTTCATTATACTGTAGTTTTCACAAGGTGGATAAACTTCACCATGTTATAATTAAATTTAAAGCATCCTTTACTTTGCTTTCAAAAGCATAGTATTGCTAGGCTGTTCTAACTTTACACGCTGAATTAATAACATAACATAGTTTAGTACATACTGTGAAAAGACACATATAATATCTCCTTCGGTAAGATCATATGGCAGGCCTCCAACGAACACCCAAGCACTATCCTTATACTGATCATGCCAAGAGGTCTTAGATTTACCAGACAGTTCACGTTCACTTAGCTTTAGTACATTTTTTATATTTCTGAAACAGTCAACAATAAATTATTTCTTCTTGTTTTATCACTACAGAACAATATATCAGGTATAAGTCCTATTTACGTCATAGGATTCATG
This sequence comes from Abrostola tripartita, assembly GCA_905340225.1. Lineage (NCBI taxonomy): Eukaryota > Metazoa > Arthropoda > Insecta > Lepidoptera > Noctuidae > Abrostola > Abrostola tripartita. Next base: position 9,928,979 of record HG996494.1, read on the forward strand.
TTGCAGTTTGATGATTATAATTGTGATTTATAAACTCCCACTTTTAACAGTAAAATAGCAATATTTACATTTTTTACATTTTAACCTCAAATAAATATAACATATAGTATGACATTGACATTAATACAATGCAAAGTAGGAAATCACATTTGCCCATAGACTATATCAAAAATATATAGATAATTATTAAGTTTTAGTAGAGTTTCGAGGATGTAACTATTTGGCCATCCCTAGTATTATTGACACCTACAATTTAGATAATTACTAGTGACAGTGACAGAACAGCTGTCACCTGACAATTTGACAAAGCGAAGACGACAAAATACAAAGTAAAGAAAATAAACAAATTATTATTATAATTTTAATTTTTGCTACGACAATTAGAGATTTGAAATGACGACTTCAACTCCAGATACAGCTGATAACTTTGATCAGGTTTGTTAACAACCGGACATCATAATTATGATCTAAGTAGTACATATTGTATTGCATAGTTGTATTGTATTGGTAAGTCCTAATTAATTCATAATTTCGACACAGTTTGACGAAGATGAAACTGAACAGCAACTTGGGGCAACAGCATCAGGGCGCAAAAGATTGTTTAGTAAAGAACTTAGATGTATGATGTACGGCTTTGGAGATGATCAGAACCCATACACGGAAAGTGTAGACTTCTTGGAAGACTTGGTTATAGAATTTATAACAGAAACTACACATAGGTATGGTAACTTTTGAATGTAGTATTTTTTAAAGTTTCATTGTTATACCTAACAGCAACATTCTTCCAGGGCAATGGAGGTTGGTCGAACTGGCCGTGTTCAAGTAGAAGACATAATATTCTTAGTTCGTAAAGACCAACGAAAGTACGCCCGTGTGAAAGATTTGCTCACGATGAATGAAGAGCTCAAGAAAGCAAGAAAAGCCTTTGATGAAGTTAAATATGTTGGTGAGTCTCATTAATGTTACTGAAGACAATTTGAAGAGTTTTATGATTACCTGTAGTGAGAATGTTTCTATTACTTGCTTTAATATTTTCATGCCAATCAATTTATTGCAGAGAAACTAAATAAATAATAGCTAAAATTGTACAATGTTTTTATAAATTGTGTTTTTGTTAAATTATAGAAGATCAACAATAACATAGATGTTCACACAGTGCTGCCATGCTTCTAAGACTGATGCAAGTAACCATATTTGATTATGACACATTGCTTTTGTGAGTGTCCAACTAATTCTATATTTTTATGAACTATGTTGTTTTTATAATGCCTTGTGATCTAACCTGTGTTGTGTGTAGAGAAACACTAGTTGTTTCCTTTATTGCTCAATCTATATATTATTACTATATCATTCCTGATTACACATATCAAAATAATAATATATTTAAAAATAAATGACTAGACAGTTATTTTACTGAACTTGTCTAAGAAAATAATATATGTAATCAAATTTGTAATATGATCAATTAAAATCTTGTAACTACATCTCCCTTTATACCACCTGAATAGTAATCAAAAATGAAATATAAAAAAACAACAATCCTAAATGGGTTTAACTAACCATAATATTATTATGTTTATTCCAAATACCCTGGGCTAAATGCAAATATCAATATTTAATACAGTACTAGAGAATAATAGTAATTTATATTTCAGAATAAATGAAAGAATACACTGGAATGATGTTAACTTGCTCAGTAGAGTATGATGATCACTACCTTCAAGAAATGTTTTCACATTATTACTCACCTTTTTGTTTTCAGTTCTTAGCAAGTAATATTGTAAGACATTCCCTGTCCACATAGAACCTCATGTATTATAAATATAGCTCTAAGGACAATAAAAGTAAGTTATTTTGAAAATGCCTTTTTAATTACCTGTGTTTGTGTGGATAGTATAGTGTAATGACTGAAGGTTTTTCAATAATTGACATCATAATTATTATTATAGGACAAAACTGACATGTGATCTAAGAGATCTATTAGTGTGTAAATCTAATGAACATTAGGGATAGTCTGCAAAAAAACCTGTAGGTACTTTGTGACAAAATATGAATACTTTTAGGACAATTAATTTAGGGTAATAAAAGTAACAAACAGTTTTTATGACTTTATTTGTGCAATACAATAGAATTACGATATAGCTTGCTAACACAGTACTAAATGACAGCAGATAACTGCTTTAAAAGAACTATAATATCAAACTTTTAAAATAATTTAACATGATTTTATCATTATCGTTTATTACAGTAACACAATTATAATACAAACAATGTTTTTTTACATATTGAAATGTCAACAGGATTGACAAAAATCCTGAGAATATGGCCCCAATCACTTACACCCCACAAATATACATAGCAGTCACAGAGTTAACTTGTTTATAAAACGTAAAAATATGGATAGGGAACTGTTCAAAGAACATCAAAATATTTTATAAACGTCAACGAGAATAAAACTATGTTACATGTGACTTCACAATTTATATATCAATGAATCTTAAGAATTACGTGTAAATAAAATATTTCAACAAAATGTTCACATTTTAGGCGACTAGACCAGGTTGTCAAAAAACAGCCGAAAGTCTAAACTTTGGTTTTAAATATGTATTACATATTATATTAGATTTATTGATATAACATCGTCCAATAACAAAGTTAATCTTATAATTATTATTAATAGGCCATTGATGGCAGTGAGTTAGTAGTGTATAAATAATATAATAAATTACTTGTCGAAGTTAAATAGGCAGTTAGTTATAATTTATTATATACTAAGGTACATCCTAAGCTCTGGCAATGTGAACAATAATTTTTAATCTCTTAGGATTTGGTTTTTTCTTAGATCCGAATTAAATGGAATAGGCGATACACAAAAAAAACTTATTAATACAGTCAATAATAATCTGGAAATTGGTAACTTACTAAGGTGTATGTTAATCTAACAAGAAACACAAAAAATAATGTCAGAAAAAGTATATGTCATCATACCTGACAGCAGGAAGACATTAATATATTTGAGCCCTTTTGACAACACAACATAAGAGTAGGTTAACAATGGATAAACTTGCTGTTTTTATCAATAATTTAGGCTGATAGTTGAATAGTTCCGAAGAATACAAAAAAAAATGATAACAGCCTAAGAATATTCTGTTTGGTCCTTTGGACCACACCAAGAGGGAGATATAACTACATGCAATCGTTTCTCATAAAGGCTACCATGTGTACTTTCTCACTATTTAAAACTACCCTATTATTTTGTAAATATCTATAAGATAAACATTTAACTACTTTTATAACAGCCAACGCTAAGGCAAGTAAACCTGTACATTAGATATTTAAGCTAGATTGTATTTCAGTATAAATTCCACGGGATATCATAAAAATATTCGTAATGGAAACTTAATAGATTCTAGGCGATAATAATGGATAATGAATTGTAAACATCCGATCGATATTAAAACAGTATGAATAATAAAATTTACCACACTTCAAACGTGCATATCTAAGTGCGTCAATATAAATACTAGGGTAATCCGATTATGTTAATATTATATATTTCTATATAAATATGTAACTGGTTTACGTAAATATATATGTATATAGGTAGATACATATAACTAGTATTTCCTATAGTTATTATTCAATAAATTTTATCTACTTGTGTACTTTAATGTCAATTAGGTTTTCACGAGCGCGACGGTTGGTTATTGAACGCTACGAATACTTGTAAACACTATACTGTGGATAAATACGTGTCAAATATTGATAATATGACATTTCATCGGTGTTTTATAAATGTGACACAGAGTAATAAGCAAACGGAGTAATCAAGGGCGAAAAAACGTGTTAAACTGAGCCGAAATTCTTGATAAATAATTACATATGAATTATATAATAATTTATTATACTGAATAAATAAAAACCTCACAATTTGATAGAATCGCGAATTACGCGAGTTACAAACAATCTTGTTACATTAACTTTGGGTGAGTACCTCAACCATAAGTTTTCTCACGTTAACTCGTTAGCAACCACCTAAAATAAGTATTTGTGTGGCAAACTATAATTCTCTACTTAACCGCTAGAGGCGCTATATAGTTTGCCATACGAATATTTCACTGAGGTTAGGTACTGGATTAGTTTTAAAGGAGTGTAATACCTCCATTTGTTGTTTACTCTGTGCCACATATAATACATTGAGTAAGTAAATGCCATATAAATAGTTATCTGTGTGCAGTTGATTGGTCAGTTTAGTCGGTAGGCGGCGGCATGGCGGCGACGATGCCCTTCATGACGGCGGCGGCGGCCAGCGCGGCGTGAGGCTGCCACGCCTTGCCGCGCGTGCCGTCGCGGTAGTCCGAGATACCTGGGGAACCACGGTAGTTAGGGTTGTCACCAGCTGAGCATAGACCTTGCTCATTAAACAGGGTTCGTTAAACATTTAGGTATCTACCTTCTGACTTATAAAAGATGATCAGACGTAAATTATACTTAATATAAGAATAGAGCTCGAATCTATTGCTGTCTCAATGGAAATTACAGGTATAATTTAAATTTAATCAATGGTAAAATTTAATAGTAAAACATTTGCATAAAGTGTGGTTAGAAGGTTGCCGTTAGAAACTTGCTTTCCAAACCTTTTCTATATTTAAATATATTGCAATATTTGCACTGGGCACAATTTCACCCATTTACACCAAGTCAACCCATAATAATATATTTATAATATAAGACGTGTCAGTCACCTCTTATGGACACGAAGCAGTCCTTCCTGTTCCCGACGACGCTGTCGAGCACGGCGTCGAGCTCGCAGTCGTAGGCGAGCGCGCGCGCATGCGCGGCGAAGGCGGCGCGCGCCTCGCCCGAGCAGCTCACGGCGCGCCCGCCCGCCACCGGCGCCAGGTGCACGCGCAGCCCGCCCGCGGCGCGGTCACTGCAGCACGGCGTACTACATTATTATCACTGTGGGGCTCGTAGCTATGCGGCTACCGGCAGATCAGTCGGTCTGCGAGGTTAAGCCGTGCTCGCCGCGGTCAGTCTTGTGATGGGTGACCGTTTTCACATGTCGAGACCCCGCCGTGCACGGAAGGCACGTTAAGCCGTTGGTCCTGCGCCTGACCTCTCTCCGGTCGTGTCGGTCTACTGTCCCATCGGATTATGAGAGTGAGGGAATAGGGTGTGCACTTGTATTTGCGCTCATACTTGTGCACTATAATATCTTCTGTGCAGATGGCTAGTCTCAGTTGGGACAGGCCACCGTGAGCGAAATTCGGTCAGGAGGACATTAAACAATTAATTATTATCACTACTCTCAGAACTTTCTCGAACTCGTTGACCTTGGCTTGTTGGCCTTGTGGTCTGTACCTACCAGTACAGAAAAGGCCAATTTTGTAAGTAATACCTACTTACTATTATAAATCAGAACGTAAGGTTATGTCTGCCTGTCTGTTACCTCATCAAGACTAAACCAATGAACCAATTGTGATTATCTATGTACTTAGATAAGCGAATTTTTTCACAAAAAGATAGAACGTTGAGTTAGATCGTATGTAGCAGTGGCGGCGCCGGACCCATAGCGCATCCTACCAGTTTTCTATTGGTTGGTTTACAAATACGATATTATTTTGTTGTTGCTAAGCCAATCTAAGTATTCCGATGTTTATATTTAAATAAGGAAATAACAAGTCGGCACATAAACATACTGTTTACACGGAAAATCAGAAAACTTAATAAATATGCAATTCATATCCTATAATTTAGCTATTCATATCCTCTTTGATTGGTGTTAGTTCCTGTAACCGACGATATAATTACAATGTTACTTCAGGAATAGGTACCAAACAACGAGCATACGGGATATCCCGACTAGTATGAATGGGCTTTTCACAGTATATTCTTAGGTTCATTATCATAACATTACAGGAATATTATTATAATAATACTCTTTAATGACATAACAATAAACAGAAGATGACATCGCATGATTCATAATACATATTTTTATAGCAAATGGGAAGCAAAAGTGCGACGTGCAAATACTAAAATTACTAAATGTTCAAATTAGTAATGGAAGGAAGCTAAAGATTTTAAATGACTTGGGTTATCGCTAATTTAATATCTACAAGATTTCTGCGACCAATGAAATATACAGAAGGTGTACACACTGTGAAGTAAAAAACTCCTTCAAAAATTAGGCACATCTCCCTTATAACGATTTCGAACGAAGAGGGAACTTTAAATTCTATCTATAAGCGCGGGCAACAACACGGAAGCTCCGTTGATATCGGCAGAGATCATGGGTTCAAATCCCACTCGTAAACTTGTCCACTCGCTTATATTCTATATATATGAAAGCTCACTCACTCACACACACATCACGAAATATCGTAAACCGCTTGACGTACAAAGATGAAATTTGGCAGAGAGGTAGTTTATGATTAAGGAGGTCTAGGGCGCTCGCAAGTTTGCATGAAAGTACTTAATTTTTTCATAATATCGTTAAACTACATAGCAATTATAGCCCAGTGGTATGACCGTTGGAATGCAAAGTCAAAGGTCGCAAGTACAAACCCCGGCACGCCCAATGACTTTTCGAATTCATGTGCGTACTATTAATTAGTTATCAGTTGCTAAAAACGGTGTAGGAAAACATTGTGAGGAAACCGGCACACCTGGGAGATTTTTCAACGGTGTGTAAAGCCATGTCAAGCCAGAGGCCTATATGCGGTTTAAACTCTGACACCAGGTTGTTCATCAACCATACGATAAGAAGAAGAAGACCTACTTTATATCTTTAATACTACGCGAACGAAACCGCGGGCAACAGCTAGTTATCTATATAAATAAAAAAGGATGTTTTGTCCTCTATGTGTTCCTAAACCATCAAACTCATTGTGATGAAACTTTAGTAGGGTCTTCTGAGGTCGCCCGACCCGAGGTTTCTGGTACAAAAATCTATATAAGTTTTTTTTCTTAATCCACGCAGACAAAGTCGCAGTCATCGGCTAGTTCTCTAAACAGTAAATAGTCGGTACATACACTTGATCCCCTTGTGGTGCCGGGTGTGAAACTTCTATGAAGGCGCCCTCGCCGACTTCCACACACAAGCGGTCCGTAGCGCCTTCAGGAGGCTCCCATCTGCCGGGCACGCCTCGCAATCGCTCTAAACCTATAATTTAACATTATAATTATATAAACATCAAAGAGTTAGGTTTTCTAGACGGTACAATTTATTAATTTGGTTAGATTATATAGCATAGCTGTTATGTGTGTGTCATACCGTTTGATAGTCAAATGGTCGAAACAAAAAAAAACGATAAATTTTAGTGAAATGTTGATTGAAATTTATTTTTGACGACTAAAATAATATAGACTACTACAACTTTTTCTACATTTATAAATACAATTACTGTTTTGATTACAGTAGGAGCAGAAAGTTAAAGTTAGTGACTCATTAATGAAATAAGTAGGCCATCAAGCATGTATGTGTGCAATTTTTACAAGGAACACTGCAAATCTTATATTCTATGGAGGTTCAAGTTGCTATAGTTAGTGCAACTCGGGAGACAATTGGTCTGAGAGGAGAGAAGTTTCGGATGGGCTGGCAATCTGCCATATTTTACAATGCATTTTCAAGTCACCAAGACAAGTTTCTTTAAAAAACACCCAAGTACCACGTTTCCCCTGTACGTGTAACATGTCCGTAAACAATAAAAGAAAATGGCTCTCATTACTCTTTTAATACTCATCAAGTACATATTTTCCCTTGTCAAATAATCTGCAGTTTGTATGCAAGAGAGCTTGGTCTGCAACACTTGTAAATCTGGTACTAGATAAGGAATACCTATATTTAGATAATAGAATAAGTCGTGACACGCTTGGTAATTAAAATGAACATTGCGGCTAGCGTTAAGAATGCATAGTACCTACCTATGAGGTATGGAGCTACATTAGTTATGTATTGTATTGATACTATTTAACATTATGTAACTGCTTCGTTAAGCCAGCAGTTCTCGACCGGTACTAGTCGCATGTCGGGAACTTGATTATGTGGTAGATTTGGATGTTTGGATTTGAAAACCCTATTTGGATGTTAAGGGCCAGCCTCCAGACCCTTTAAAATCTAAAGGTATATATAGGTATGAGCCTGTCGGCAAAGGCCTACAGTGCCTACTACTTTACATAGAGACGTATGTAGTGTATCCTTGCCTTTTGGTTCAGTCAACTCTGTCCAAACTAAGGTTGTCTGTAAGAGATTACTTAATGCGATAAGACCGCCCATTGTACATTTTTTTTAGATTTTACTTATACATACCTATTTTTGGTGCACAATTAAGAGAAATCTATCTATCATCATTTCAGCCCGGCATCACCCACTGTTTTATAGGCCTCCCTTTCTCTGCCATCCACCTGTCTTAACCGTCTCTTGTCCAGGTGTACTTCGAGAATTTTCTAATGTCATCTACTCAACGTGCCTTTGAATTATACATAAAACGGTACATCATCATCATCAGCCGGAAGATGTCCACTGTTGAACAAAGTCCTCCCCCTTAAAACGCCACAATGAACGATAACTTGTCATTTGCATCCACCAGTTTCCCGCAACTCCGGCGATATCGTCGGTCCACCTGGTGGGAGGCCAGCCAAAGCCTACAAATACAACGGTACATACAAAATGAATCTTACCTTCGTTGACGTACGCATCCCAGAGCGCCTTCGAGTTACTGAGTCGGACGGCAATGTCTTGGAGAAGGAAGTCAGCTGGCTTGTAGGGTTTCACCTCGTAGTCCCAGCCTCCTTTAGCGTTGCGGTCAGCCTTTTCGCAGAATATGTACACATACCTGAAATGAAGAACAGAATGAAATTATTTAAGAAAGGGGAAAGGTATTTTGTTATTGTGATTCTTCCATTAGGTATGTTGAGTCGACATGGGCTGCATAAGATTCATTTTAAGGTTATGCAAGGGCATAATATTATAACTTTAGAGGATCAATTTCATTTCGTTAATGGAAAAGACTTCTTAAAAGCTTATTGTTTATGAAAGTAGATAGTTATTGATATTGGTAGAATTGTATCTATAATGGTTTTGTCAAGCAATGTCCTCAAGGTTCTAACATGAGAATTAGAGTAATTGCTTTGGCTTTAATTAAATACAAATATATTTGTGTTAAAACAAAACGTAACAGCATTTTTAACATTAACATTACTGTATTCCTTTGACTCTGAGTAAGTAGTCAATCGTGATGAGTTTTACTGTGATAAAATACAACTTGTTTAATATTTCCCACAAAAGTTATGCTAGGTATCATTCATATCCTCGTGGCTAAAGACTAGAAAGAATAATGGTAAGGGTAAGCAGGAAAATTATCCTGTAAATATAGGTAGGTATACCTCCCTTTGAAACAAAAACAAACTGTGATCAACAGATACGTGCATGTGTCGTAAGAGGTAAGTTTATCTAACCGACTGTTCCTAATAATAGCGCTAATTTGGACGGTCGATTAGTTCAGCTTGTTTACGGGCTAATGCGAGGACGTAAGTATGAAATACTGCACTCCAAAGGCCAAACATTGCCATCTAAAACTCTGCTCTACATATAGAACGAGATTTGAGCACCCGTAAATTATTATGTTTGGTTAACTTTGTCGATGAAATAAATTTGAAAATGATATTGTAAGGGTAGGTATGCCGTAGTGAACGACGCACAAGCAGTAAAACGCATTACCTAACCAGTAATGTGGTTTCGGCTCCCACACTTCCGACCCGACACTCCGGTTATATCTCCGCAATTTCCCTAGTAACGTGCAGACGCACTACAGTGATTAACTAATTAATTAACTCTTCTTGAAGTTTTTCAGTTAATTGTCAAATGTTTTTCGTTGTGCTGTCCTAGCTGTCATGAGCCTAAAGGTTCTGGTCGAGTATTACATATGGTTTACGAATACAAGTTGACATTAAATTTATATGTTCTCAAGCCATGTTTTTTCTCTATATCATGACAAGTGTCGATAGAAATAAAACGAAATTTTCTTTGTTGCGGCGCTTCATAGTAGAATTCTGCACACAAACAGGATAATTAATCAGAACATGCAAATTTAAACAGAATCTCATCACATGAGGATACATTGAAACCTTCACTATAATACGTAATTCGTTAAATAGGTACCTACCTACTTAATCATTACCTATGGCAAAGTAAACGATAAACAATGAACATGTGTAAAACCATTGTCCAATCCAGTTTTTCCACGTAGGTAGGTGACAACTAGCTACATAAAAGGTTTTTATTAATGAAAAAAATCCAATTGGTTATAATTGAATCATGCCGTAGCAGGGGTCAAATGTGTACGTTGGTTATCAATTACCATATCCTACGCTCGAGAATACGGCTGACCGTCATTTTATATTGCACTGGACCAGTGATACATCAGTCAAGTTCTGGATATACAAGGATAACCTTAAACTCTTTGTTTGCTAATTTAAACTTTATTACTTATCCCAAACGTTTGGAATATGCAACTTAAAAACTTATGCAAAGGCAAGTAGGTATTTTTCGTCCTATCCATGGTATGATAAATATTATCATTGATATCGGAATATCTTTATTTATACTTCTTTGTCGCATTAGGTTGATAACCTGTAATGATGGTTGTAAGTGAGAGTATAAAATCATTAATAATACTAAAAGGAGATAATTAAATAAGCTGAAATACTATTTATCTATCTGAATCTGGGTCGTCATGACGTGTGCATCTTAAATCTGTAGAGACGGGAAAATGATATGCTAAATTGAAAGTCACTATTGTAAGGTACCTACTTAGCTACCTACAAGGAAATCGTAAAAAAACCTTTATTTTTGTATTATTTAAAAATATTGTATTGAAATAATTCCCCCTAATCATTCATCATCTTGTACACACAGCACAGCTTTCTGAAAAACATATTGACAATATTGTGGAATTCCCACGCGGTCAGTAAGCGTCAAGCATCGAGCTTGACCTCACTCGATTAAAAGTGTCCAATAGACTAAGTATCTGCTACCGTTACTAGGGAACGTCACTTTAACTTCAAATATAGTTTAAGTTGTTCAGTATATAAACAAGAACCCCGAAGTTCGAAACATAAATTGTCTTTTTTAATATGAGCTATGAATAACAATGTACTTGTATTGCGTCCTTATTAATTATTTGTAGGCATTCCATCATATCTGAAATAACATTGACTATGTATGTTCATTCCTGCAGGTACTAGTTTTATTATGTGGTACTTGTAAGAAATCCTACCTCCCGAGCAGTTCCCTCGATTTTGTAAACTTAGTGTGAACGAAATTGACAGCAATCGTTATCATAACCGATAAATAAACCCTCTATGAAATATCCAAACGTAGCTCTTTACAGTAAATAACAAACGTACATATGTCCTGCAAAATATGAAGTATTTTTATCCCATACAATTTCTTGGTAATATTATATTTATTCTGATTTTAAACAAACACATAATTAAAAGATATTTCAAGAAAAGCGATCTTTAGCAATAAATTTATGTATTGTAATAAAACTGGTCCATTATCGTTGGAAAACTAAATTTATTAACGCGGATGAACATAAACGGGAGAGACAGACAATAATTAAACACGAACGTAAAAACTTTATACTCTTTAATCCTCTTATAAAAATAATGCATTGTGTTGGACATTAACTGACAAACTTATCTAAATTGATAAAGGAAATTTAAAAATTAATTAAACGATTGACACGAGCGGGAGTCGAACTCGCGACGTTCGCTGATCCATGGCATAGCTCTGCTCTTCAAAAATTTACAATCATCACCAGCCGGAAGACGTCCACTCACCACTGTTGAACAAAAGCCTTCCTCTTAAATCGCCACAATAAATTTAAGATTTTCAAATTGTTTCCCTTAACGATTAGTTCAGGTTTGTTCTGTACTCTGAGGTACAGGCAATTATATAAATAGTGCCGCCTGCAGCAGCGTCTTCTGTAACTTTACTACCAACACTGCGATCCCCAAGCCGCTTGCCAAGCTTGGGGAATATGGCACCCCCCCCCCCGTTTCTAAACGGGGAGGGGAGGCCTTTGTTCAACAGTGGACTTCTTTCAGCTGATGATGAATATGTTGATGATGATCTTAAATCTGTAAGACATACCTAGTTGATTAATGAAGACTAATCATGAGATCTATAATTACCTAAACAATATTTTTATTTGAGTATGGAAGCACAGCAGTAACTTCATCCGCTACGCTACATCTAAAATAGATTCCTCTTCTAAATTCCGACTGTTGTTGTTATTAGTCACATATTTCATTGTAATATGTGTTTATTTTAGATTAAGAACCAACTTTGAAAGTTTATTTGACAGATAAATTGATTAAGAGTTCGTGATTTCATCAATCTATTTATATTTTAAAAAAACAAACAATAGCGCGTAGGTACCTATTTATTTAAGTCTCAATGGTTGAGATTTTAAGTCGTCTAAATATCTCAGCTACGGATTAAAGGAACCTGTAGGTCAAATCACGTAACTAATAAAGCACTGATTAAGCGATAACGTTGAAGTACATTTTACAAATACACCGTAATATCTACTTATATCACATCTACAAGTTACAATAAATCAGACAAAGCACTTCCTTGGCCATAGAAAAAGAACATATTATATGAATATGCTAATGCGCTTGCGTTATGGAGCATTTGACGCAGGCGCATTTATATATCGATCGATTGATTTAAATTAATACGAAAAGCGTTGATTTTATCGAAACTTTATTGCTCTTGCACTGCTCGAGAGCGTCGAGCTACGAGAATCAACTGGTCGTGTTCGTACAAAATTGGGTGATCCCGCTTCCAGAATACACATTTTAGAATTTATTGATTGTGTCTAATATAATAATTGATAGCGCTAACTAAACATATTTTTGGCAGCATAATTCATTCAGTCATTTGCAGTAGCCAATGTTCCGTGCATCTTTCTAGTTTTTCATTACAATGTATGATTAATGAATGCGACTCGTGCTTGCAATCGTGTCGTGTCAGTCGGACTATTGATCGCCTATCCGTATTATTTAAGATACGCTTACATTCGTCCCACTCAAGATTTCTATAAATAATAATACCTATGTGCTAGCCATTATCTTACGGTTTCCAATCTACATTATTTTCTACGTAGTACGTTTATCAAGTGGTCAAAATAATATTTAGTATACTTAATATTGTTAAATAAATTCTCAACTTCTAAGAAAGCGTAAAATATAATTTACTGCCAGCAATCACTGCTTTTGACTTCCTTATTTTAAAGATTTTTTTTAATGACAGTCATAAATTCGGTTTTTCGAAGAAAAACAATTACAAACACAAATCTTGAATTCTAATACTACACTACTTACACTATTAGCCATTACGTTGGCGTCGTATAGAAGTCTGCGCCAGTTGAAATACATAAAAAACCATATTTGAGTACCTATGCCTAATTCAATAAAATGAGGCCTTTACCATATAAAGGCCGATTGTTCTTTAGAGCTACGTAATGAATGCACAAGGACAATAACGTGGATATGGGTAAAGAGATACGTATTGGACGTTCGTCATAGACGGGATAAACAATATTCGTAAATGTGGAAGGCTTTTTAAGTCACGTACACCATACTGTATGGGCTTGTGATTGTGGTTGTCATGCCCATGTCTAATTTAATTAATCATCTCCAGTCTAACTTACGTGTTTCGTTACAAATATAAATATAAATATATTTCATGCATGGGAACTAGACTTGTCATCGTCCTTAAGCTGCTGTTCCTTTAACGTTTTAAAACTATTTTCCAGTTGATTGCTTTGAGGCCTGTTTTTAGACTCCATGGACCAATGTCGCCGGAATATACCTCAAAATAAAAATAATTATCAGACAGAATGACTTTCTGTATCTACTCATAATTAAATTTGTGGTTTTTGAAGTGACGTTGGCACAGTGCTACGTTATGTAGCTATAGGTACCTATGTATGGATTACAAACTTTCGTTCGCACGTTAAACAAATTGTTTGCGCAAGCGGCTACTCCAGACTATGAGTAATCGACATTGTGGTTGGCTAACCACAACTAATTTTCTGTAGTTAGGTGATAAATTATCTTGCAGTTTAACGCTAATTCATGGTTAGTTAACAATAGTGTGAAAACCAAAGAACCCTCCAAAAATCAAGATAAACATTTACAGAATTTAATTTTGACTTTTATAGAATTGTGTAATTTTGAAAAGTAACTACATTTATAATTACTTAGCACAGAAAGTAGTGCAAGGTGAAAAAATATGGTTAAGTAGATATCAAATAATAAGCCGGATGTAGGGATAGATTTGTAGCTAAGATAAGCGAAATTATTCTACCTAGACAGTAACATTTAAAAGCATTTTAAGTTATGATCGTAAATGAAACGGAAAACAACTTTAAACGTGTAGATAAAATTATTACGAATACTTTTACGGTTTTATAATTATAACACTTAATTACAAGCAATTAAATAAATATATAGCTTTATTACTTTAATTTTAACATAACAAACATATTATTATTACATAATTATTTAAGTACATTAATATATTTTGTAAAAATGGTGTGCAAATAAATAATTTATTCTATTTGGTGGTTCCGTTCCTTGTCAGTATTAGCTGTACTTTTGTAAATGATTTATGGTGTTATCATAATATTTAACGGTACCGAAAAGAATTTTGTTAAACTGAAAGCGATTTAATGATACGAACTTTGAGAATAAGAACGTTGTTATTATTATTTATATTATATTATATTATTATTATTATATGTAACACCTGTATTTGACTTATGGAATGCTAATAAAGTATTGAGTATTGAGTATTGAGTATTGAAACTAGAATTTCAACGAGCATTATACTGAAATTTTAATATTTAATATTGTTAGTATTTATGTAACCTTGGTATAAATTGCTTATGAATATAAGATAACGTGCTATACTGGCAACACTGGTAATAGGTTGACAACATTTTGGGAACTGTAAATTATTTACTGTACTGATACTGATGATTGTGTTTTAAGCGGGAAAAAAATGCTGTAATACCTATAATTATATTTGGAGCAATATACAATAAGATATAAAATAATGTGATGAACATAACCGTAAATACTTTTATTTGTAAGATAAGTATTTTCCCAAATACTAAATCGCTGTTTAAAATCGTTTTGTAAATTACAAATAAGTACAACAAAAGTGGAAAAAGTATTTTATGTCTCTGACGGCCCTTAAAACACGGATTTGTGTCATCACGGTTCAAAGTCTCTTACTAGCCTGGGTTTCTTATTAAATGAGGATGAATAAGAATTGACGCAGTCCCTTTGACGTCTCTAATCAATAGTACAGCGTTTAGCTATAAAAAATGTTCCATTTGTTTCGCAGAACATACAAGTCACACCTTCATTTTTGAAAGCAAGCAAGTATTATATTTAATCTTTTTTGCAGGATTGGTTAACAGTTTAACACCAATAGTAGGCAAGGTAATGCTCGCAAGGTTTTTAACATTAGGCTAGCAAAGAGAAGACTGTGATGTTCGCGAGAGCCAAACTAGCTTTCAATCTACGACTCGTGACGCAGCGATTTGACAAAGCCTTAAATGTAAAGTTCATACTACTATGATGTAACATGATCAAAGAGCTATTTAAAGTTGGCAACTTCTTCTCGTGCTGTCTTTAATCTTTATCGATTTAAGACGAAGAAAAGGATTGAAACTTGTTACGAAAATTTGAATAGGTACCATATTAGTTTTAAAAATTTGGCAAAAAATGAAACAAATCTCAATGAACTCAACAATGCTCATGCAATTTGTTTTTCATTCTATTGCGTAACATTACACCGTACCTATACAATTACCTATGTTAGACGAAAACCTAAAACGTCATGGTGAGTTTCATGAATGACGACTATAGGGTCAATGTAATAATGAAACCGTATGAGTACGATGGGAAAATCCGAAACGGAATGTTCCCTTTTGGGTACCTATAGCAATATTTTTTGACAATAGTCATAGTTTGATCACTACACCGCAAAATTTTAATGTAATATGGGATACTGACTTGTCAGGTAAGTCCGGCGCGGGCGATGAGACGACGACATCGCCAAGACGGACGTGTCTCGCATAATCCGTGTAGTGTGGAACCCCGCCACCAACGCCGACTAGAAATACATACTCCACCTGTGAATATAATGGGTTGTTTATAATTATCCCGTATTGAATTATGAGTAGCAGCGAACCTGCCAACATTCCAAAATAAATGAGAAAATAGGAGACTTTTTGATTTGAGTTGTGTTATCTTTTGTACAGTAAAGCGATACCTTTTTTTGGGTATAGAACGGCCGCATCGATTAATTACTATGTCACACCTTATTGAACTATGACGTTGAAACTTTATATGGCTACATTTCTATCTAAAAATGTCCGTGTAAACAAAATTAATTAACCAATATCCAATATGTCTTAAGAAAAGCAGACAGACGAAGTAACGGGGAGAGGCGAGTGTTTTATCAAGCTGACATGAAGAATGCGTTGCTACTGAGAACTACATGTAAAAAAAATACATCTCTACCCAATTAGAGCACACACAGGACCTCACGCTCAGCAGACGCGTTTTGCCAACACGAGATTATTTAGTGGTAAACAAAGATATAAACTCGAGTTTGAAGTGTTTGTGTCGTGAATCCAGAAGTTATTTTAGCTTCATATAAAGTAACGCACACACCGCAAATAAATTCCGATACAGTCGAAACAATAAGTAGTTGATCGGATTCCGAGCCAGATACCGCACGTGGCATATGGCAACCAAGTTATTCCAGTCTCATTTCCATCGAGCTAATTTTGTCCTTACCGTAACCAAACAAACATACCAATCCCATGCAATCACTGCTATTTCACGCATGGATACAAAATAGAACTAACTCAAGGCTATAAAAACACTATTATAATATGGTAATAATATCTATGCAGTACGAATGCGGATTATTTTTAAAATAAGCTTCAACGATTTTTACATACCATAACATATTCATGAAATAACTACATATAGGTATGCAACGAGACTATATATCTACATCCATAAATAGATAACAGGTTTTTTATATGTTGTTGTTTATAATTCTGACAAGTCGTACAAGTACTTGCTACTGTTACTATACTGTACATAAAATATCCCATTAAAATACAAATTCCGGCATATTATGAGTAGGTACTACATCTCAACGGCTACTCATTGGTTGATATTTTGTATTGGCTTGTAAGTGTTGGTCAAATATTGATATCTAACCACACACACCTGTTGAGATAATTATGAAACTGACCACAACAGATTTGGAAAAGGCGCTAATAGTTACAGATAGGTAACCGAGAACAAAAGAACGTACAATCAGTTAATCGACACAAACACAATACTGTGTATTTACAAAGTAGAAGTAGAGAAGGTAAAATAGATATTTTAAGGAATTAAGAGTTTACTTCTAAATCTAATAAATCCCTTCGCGTCGTCGCGTCGCGTTCCACGTCGCGCACAGATAGTTTGATTTCAGAACAATATCGGCCATAAAGAGTGAAGAAGTGAAGCGAGCAAGCTTTAAAGCCTAAGGCACCGCATAAATTACCCTACAGAGATGCACCGCCTCTGCAAGTGGCAGATTATTAACGATGAATCGTAAAGGAGTAAATGCTCAAGATAGGCCGCGAAATCCAAATTTTCCTACCTTGAAATTTACTTGCCGCAATCATCTTCCTACGCACTGACTGAAACAATTATGATGCCAAGTCACTTTAGATATATATGTGCGTACTTAACCTGCACTACGAAAGTCATGGTTATACTGCTGCCTTACTATGAATTCTTAAAGCAGGACGTTTTCCGTTGTGGAAGCGAGACGAAAAACTTCCTGCTTTAGGAGCTCATAGTAAGGGCCCTGTACATGAATCAAACTGTAAATTGAAAACGATTAAAGATCAAAACTGTGGACTTTAAGATGTTTGTGATTACGGTTCCAATGGTATATATTTTTAATTATAGTGATGTTTAAACTCTTTGGAAATAGGAAACTGTCTTACTTTGTCGATTTCGCGGAAAATTACGCGAACGTGATTTGAGAGCAAAACAATATCGACAATATTATATTATATGAATGTAATTCGTGATGCATAGAATATTATTATTATTGATCATCTGATTGGAGCAGTATCTTAGTGCTTGATATAAGCCTTCTTCACATAAGCCGTCCGAAAATTTGATATTCGCACACGACAAATACGTACCAATGCTGTGCCGATTTTGTTCATAGTCGGAGTACAAGCACAGTAAGGTTCATTTCCGTATGGTATCGTCATGTGAATCAAATTGTCAATGGGTATTTTGTGTAGTCAGTAAATAATTCATAATAGATATGTGCATGTCGTAATATAAAAAAATAATATCCTGTGATGTCAAATGACACACTATTTGCATTGATTTGAATGCTTGAATCATAGTTTTGACAATGACGACGCTGGAAAATGTATTGATACTATTCCATAAATGTTTGGTGGATTATGAATAAGCTCAATAATGTGGTAACAGACGTAAACTTCGTATTTACTTTTACTTTGGCATTATAATTTTATGGCCTGTGATTAATCTTTTTTATTCATTAATTCAGTAGAGACAGATTCCAACAGCTGGTAGCCGACCTTCAGTAATGGCACCTATAGAAGAAAAAAGGCCATTCTAACAGCGAAATGCCAGGAATAAACCATGTACGGTTTGGATTTTTAACACTAGCTGGGCGGGTAGCCTTGCTATGATACCGTTTAAGATTCTGGTATTAAGATGAATTAGGTATTAGAATTATTAATTTGAAAAAGTAAAAAAACTTAAGTGTCAAATAATTTAAAGAAATATACATCAATTCAAGTTATAAGCTCCAAATGATGATCAAAGAATATTTAATTCTTCAATTAATGGTACCAACCTACCTATGTATGCTTAAAAATTTAAATGTTAAGCTTATTTTTAACCGACTTCATGCTGTTCGAGCTACGAAACGTATTATATATGTAGTTAAAATCTCATACTTTCCGAAACTGAAATCTGACCTATGTTTCGTTTTATCATGTCGAGACTCGGCCTCTTCCTGAATCAACACTAACACAATAAGAGCGTGTCAAGATCCCTTGGTTATTCAAACCGCAGACCGACGTGTATGACGAACTACTGACTGAACTAGGTGGGATACGTCTACTAGGGGCCGTCACCTTTACCAGGTGTGTAAGCCATAAGTGAGGAACTCGATAAGACATGGCTAGGCGGATTAATAACAAAACACTTAAAAAAAAAGGTTAATTTAAACTTATTTTTCCGCTGCATGTGATCTGAAACTATCCTTGTTTATATGCTAGCTTATAACCAAATCTATATTATATATCAAGCGTGATGATCAGTGTTAGTTTTTATACGAACAAAAATATTCTCATGTCGAGAAGGAAATACAGGGTAAAGGACTTTTTAGACCACCTTAGGAAGGTTAGTTACATGGTATTATTTATTATATAATTTTTGGTAAATGTTTTTCTCTATATTTGTTAAAAAGATTATAGAATGCGCCATAATGTATGTGACTGACCTTTTGGAAGATGCCTAGTAATCTTGTAGTGGTGTTGCCAGCTGCCGTCATTGCTTCTCGAGTCCGTCCCACGGACGGAAGTTTGGTGGTAACCACTCGGTGGTTGCCAATAGTGCCCAAAGTATACACGTTAGACTCCCCTGAAACAAGGACACGATTAAGAATCTGGTTGTCTACTCAGATTAACCATGATAACTTTAAACCAACAATGAAAATGTGTTCTGGAGGGGAGACCACGATTCGGTAAACGTAGTGTAGGACGTCCTCCAGCTAAGTGAGGCGACGATATACGCAAAATGGCTGGCAGCGGTTGGAAGCGGAAGGCCGAAGATCGAGCTCAGTGGCATGCCATAGGAAAGGCTTATGTCCAGCAGTGGACTGAGATAGGCTGATGATGATGAACTATAGGAAGACACCCAGAAAAACATGTTTAATTAAATTACTAATATATTACAAAAATATAAATTGTTTAGTTAGTCTTTATAATATCGTGCTTTGTTTTAAATTATAATGTAAATCTATACTTATAATAAAACTGTAGAGAGGTCAATTCTGTACATTGAATATTTATTCAAAATTATTATTGGAGGATGACTGGTGATCGATACTGATGTCAAAAATGCAATCAGTAAATTTTTTGTCTGTCTGTCTGTCTGTCTGTCTGTCTGTCTGTCTGTCTGTATGTGCACGCATGGGTCAAAAACTACTGAAGGGATTTTAACCAAACTTGGTACGATTGTAGTCCATACTCCTGGGCAGGTTATAGGCTATATAACATAACGCTAAAACACATAGGAGCTGAGCAGTAATGATAAATTTGAAGCAAGTCGGATGAAAATGCTCTTTCGAGCTCTTATCCTCGTATTCGTTGATCATACACCAAAAGTATGTATTACAAAGATGATGGTCTCCAAAAGATCTACAAAAAAGTCTTCAATAGTATATATCTATCTTTTATAAATTAGCCACAATAACGTGTTTGATCGTTAGGCATTTCTTCAAAGTGTCTCAACACACGACAACCCGGAGCGTGCATGGAGGGTAGTTTGACAAGATTTCTATAAGCAGCATTGGTTGCACCCGCTATATGTAATATTATAGTAAGCACATGACTTCGAAAAGACATTAGTGTGTGCCGGGATTTGAACTTGCGACATCTGACTTAACAGTCTAACGGTCATACCACTCGGCTATCAGTGCATTAAGTTCCTTGGAATAAGCGCACTTTAGATTTTAAAAATACAGATACGTAGTTTTTAGATATAAGTTTAAAGTAGGTATTATTAAATAATAATAATAATTTGTTTGTTTAGTTTTTTTTGGAAAAACATCTACGGATCACACTTTTTTTGCGGGAATCGAACCCACAACCAATCGCTCGCGCTCAAAAAAAATGCCAAGGATAAAAGACAACCGTGACGACCTGATTGGCGCAGTGGCTACACTGCGCCAATCAGGTCGTCAGTACTAAAATAAAATACCACAACACATGTATCTTGATTCAATTACTAAATAATAACACAATTTATTATTAAATAACATTAAAATAGCACGTGATCTTTAATATTTTCAGGATAAACATTATCCTGCCTTCAGGGATTAAAGGGAACTCCCCAACAAGGATAGTATTATAGTAACAAATATTTACAATATAAATCCATATAAGCACGTTTATTAATTATGACGTATTTACACAATTCACCTAATGAATCACAAGTTGACAGTTAAATAAAAGGATCATCGGTTTCATTCATTAGTGTCAACCAACTGCAAATTGGTATAGTCCTATTGGGACTACCAATAAATTAATTACCAATTAATTAATTGTGCAGTTAAACCATCACCTTAGTTGACGTTTGCCTACCAACATATACACAAGTCAGAAGTTTATTATAAAAGTGCGGACATTTTGTGTTTAATAAATTATAATTTTAATTTGACTAAGGAAAATGGCATTTGTTTGGTTTTTTGTTGTGCTTGCGATAACTTACAATCAAGGTGCAGCACGTCCAGCAGACAGTGATTTCGGATTTATAACAAAGAATGGGTACGTATTTAAATAATATTAACACGTCGTTATTTTAAATGTTTATGTTTTCGTAAATTATTTTTGATATCACAACGCAAGAAGTTTAATGTTGGTAATATTTTTTTAGGCTGGACAGTGAAGAGTTCCAAATGGACGCTAGTGATGGTATTAAGTTCAAAATGCCAACAATTCTAAGACAGGGTCTTGTTGTATTCATAAATGGAACGATAAACATCAACAATAAAAGGTAAGTTAATATTATTATTTTTGGATAATCAATTATTTATATGTTCACCGCCAAAAGCTGATAATTCAATTTAAAGAAGTAAAATAATGTTTGAGACGATTTTTCCAAAATATCTATTGTTTGAGTGTATCATCATCATCAGCCTATCTCAGTCCACTACTGGACATATGCCTCTTCTATGGTTATATCACCACGATTATTATTTTCCCCGATGGAGTTGGCAAAGGTGTGTTATTTCACACACACATTTTTACAGAACTTGGATGTGATTTTTTTGTGTAAGTATCCAAGCTAGTATTTCATTGATTGCTTTAATCTATTCCAGGTTCATAGTGGTGTTAGCTTCAAACAGTGGAAATCAAAATTGCGAGATTAATTTCTCCATAGAAAAGGATACTAATATTACAATAACGCCGGCCATCAACGCAGATACGACGCCTTATTACCTCAATATCTCATCTAACGGTTAGTAATTGTTTTTAAGAATTTTCATTATACGTATTTCCCAACTACTTCCAGTTACCAAAAAATAACATTAATTCAATTAAATCTTTTTTATAATAAATAATATTTCAGCGTATTTTGATGATAACAATAATAACATCCGTGAGCGTTATCCATATTATCACTACATAGTATAAAACAAAGTCGCTTTCTCTGTCCCTATATCCCTATGTATGCTTAAATCTTTAAAACTACGCAACGGATTTTGATGCGGTTTTTTTTAATAGATAGAGTGATTGAAGACAAAGGTTTATATGTATATAACACCCATTAAATAGTGGAGAAGTATTTTATACCCGTGCGAAGCCGGAGCGGGCCGCTAGTTTACTATATATCCTGGTTATACTCACGTGTGTATTCGGGAATGCCCGACTAGTTTCGAACTCGAACGGAGCCCTTATTCGTTCGGCTCGCGACTCTGCCGCGTAACCAGCTGATGAATAAGGGCTCCGTTCGAGTTCGAAACTAGTCGGGCATTCCCGAATACACACGTGATGATAACAATACCTAGCGCAGTAAAATAGATTGTTTAGCAGTTTCATCAATTTTAATATTTTTTATAAGCTCTAAGTTATTTTTTTATTCACAGAAGCAACAACGTTCTCATTGAAATTGATGCCACGAGTCAATGAACACGGTATGGAATCATTGGGTGTGACCTTCACTGGCAACGACGATGGAGAAAGTGAACAACTGATATGCAGAATAAAAAGCTTCCAAGACATTAATTATATTGCGATGAAAGAAGGCGTAGCACATGTAGATAGTCTACTATTTACGTTTAAGTGAAATCGTTAGAAAATCATTAGGACCTTAATGCTTGTCGTTATGTCGTTTGAGTGCGTAGAATATTCACTGTATTGTTATGATAACGATATTAATTACGTAATTTGTTAATTAAGAAAGGTTTTTAAACAACCTTGCTGAACAGATTAACAGAAGTAAGAAGTCAGTTTTTAGCTAAAATGTAGAACTGTTTGGTTAAGGCTGTTTCTGTACATAGTGGTGAGGATCGTGGTGTGTGTTGATGTAGATAGTTCAACTAATTGTGTAAGGATAGAATTGTACAAAATAGGAAGTAGTAATACCTGTGATATGTTATTGTATAATTAGATTTTAACATTGTAGGGAAGTTATCGCGCTTCAGGCTCATATAGATTAAGTATAGATAGTGTTTTACTTTGTCGTCTATTTTCTAGTCACAAACTTAATACGGCTGGTACCGGGTAAAGTTATTTTTGTTTAAATAATGTATATAATGTAATATTAGTATAGGAACCGCCTTATTTATCCTGGCATATTATGTCCAGGAATAAAAATTATAAACGTATTATGTAAATCTGAGTAGCTGCTTAACTTTTTATTTGATCGATTGATGACAGGCTTATTCTCTTTACATGGAACTTGTTGTTGTAAATAGCGAAGGGTAGATACTTATATTTTTTGATAACACCGTTACTTATTTCCAAAATTCAAGTAGTACTTACAAGAATGGTATTATATTTGTAATCTAGAATAATAATAAAAATAAATATGTATAAATAAAATATATCAATAGTTTTTCTCTACGTAGGATTTTTGTTTGTCTTGTGTTATAACAATAAAGAAAATGTTGTCGTGTTTGATGTACCAAGTAGGTAAGTTCCGACCGTACTATAGCGCAGTTTTTGTCGAGTACTAGAAGGTCGTGGTGGCCTAGTGGTTGATACCGGATTTCTATGCACGAGGTTGCAGGTTCAGACCCAGGCAAGTATCAATGTGACTCTTTCAATGTCATAAATACTTTCTTAGATATTCTAAGACACCACTGACTAACGGTGACGGAAAAACATCGTAAGGAAACCTGGATTTAATTATTTGAAATCGCCAACCCGCAGTGAGCTAGCGTGGTGATCAATGCTCTCAATCCTTCTCTATACGAGAAGAGGCCTTTGCCCTGCAGTGGGACAGTTATAGGCTATTATTATTATTTATTATTATTACTAGATGGATACTACAGATAATAATCAGCTAATCCCATTATACACGGCTTATAGTGAACGCTACGATGATAATAATTATGACATTGCGCTAACCACAGAACACTGCTATAATAGTAAACGACAAAATGGCGCTGAACCTGCAACCACGCGACCACTTTAGGTAATCTTAAAATATAGTTACGATGAAACCATGATTCTGAGAAATGGGACTAGAGCTTAGACTAAAACTATACCTTAATACAACGAATCTAATATCTTAATATACAAAATATTTTGTACGTATGCTAACCTAACCTAACTCCTCTTAAACGGCTGCACTATTTGGAAGAAATTTGGTTTGTATTCAATGGTTAATGGATAATTTCAATGGGTTTCTGGATGGTTAAAAACACAATTGAGCCCGGTCGGTGGCACTGCTTTTCCGGGCAGGACGATGTCTGCCCGGTCCGCTATTTCACATAAAAAACATTGTTTAGAGTATAATTACGATGATTTCTCTTCGTACCTAGAAGCGGTGAAGGTTGATCTCTTTCAACGCTGGAAACGAAAGTATTTAGAGATAATAAGTATTAGATAATACCGTACGGTTATGGTAAGGAAATATAATTGTGACCATCAGCCAATCACGTCATTGTACCTAATGAAAAATATAAACAGGTAAATCAATTATTACTAGTAACCTAGAAGGTTACCAGGGCACAAGGTAACATGTGCACCATAATTTTACGAAACAAATGAGGATAATCAGGGCAGACGTGGGAACCAATAATGTTAACAGTGCCAGATAGAAATGAACAATTCTGCACAGCAAAAGACCAAAGTTGCCAATAAGGGGACGGGCTTACTCAGCAT
This sequence comes from Abrostola tripartita, assembly GCA_905340225.1. Classification (NCBI taxonomy): domain Eukaryota; kingdom Metazoa; phylum Arthropoda; class Insecta; order Lepidoptera; family Noctuidae; genus Abrostola; species Abrostola tripartita. The sequence continues at coordinate 9,954,253 of HG996494.1, forward strand.
TAAGAATTAAAAAAGAAAAGAAATCATTAAGTAAAACACTTAAGTTTTTTGTATACTTTATATATAATACATAATAATTATTATAATACAGGTTAAAAGCGTATAAAAATATAAAATAACTTAGAAAGGTCAATGTATTTTATTTACAAACATAGTTCCCACCGTCTTGCCTGCACACATTTAACACATGAGAAAAAACTGAAACTGTTGTTTATAATAAAGTAAACTGTACCTACTGCAAATTAATTCATGCTATCGATGTTTTAAGACAAAAATCAAGAAAAGGCTTCCCAAAGAGCACGATAAGGATTTTCCTCACATGTATACTATGGAAATCCTGACTAGCTTCGGCTTCAAACGGAACTCTTATTAATGAGCTGGTGACGTGATGCAGTCGCAAGGGTAAATACATCGTAAAAAGTAAGGACTAAGGCAACTGCCTGCCTAAAATTGTTTAAAACAATATTTCAATCCATATCATGTTTAATTTTATTAATTCAAGAGAAGATTTCATAATGACTGAAAAAAATCGGTTAACTTCTAGCAAAAATGTAAAAGCTCGCCAAACTCCTGAATAGTACTAAAAGTGAGACAATTAGCACTTATTTCGGTAACCGCAAATCATCAACCCGATATCACGGTGTGTCACAACTCACACCTAAGCTTCTTCTTATCGTATGGTTGATGAACAACCTGGTGTCTAAGTTTAAACCGCCTGTAGGCCTCCGGCTTGGCTTACCACACCGTTAAAAAATCTCTCAGGTGAACCGGTTTCCTCACGATGTTTTCCTACACCGTTTTTAGCAACTGATAACTAATACTAATTATAATACGCACACGAATTCACACACCTAAGCTATGTACGCTAGGTGTCGCCGACTGACTCAGTAAAGGTGAAATGAATGTGTCATCGAGACGACAAAAAAAACACTTTTTCCAAATAATAACTACAGGTCGATCACATCGCTTAACAATGTACGTTTAACTAGGAATATTTATGAACACCTATCTAATAGAGTTGTGCGTCTTCCGTCAAGGAACAAACGAGAACAAAAACAATTCTTCCATATTAAGCAAGTATTTGATCATAACAGCTAACATAATGACAGCAACTTGATTGACCTGCGTATTTGGACTTATGCAAAATATGAAACATATCATAATCTTCTGAAACTCGACGTAAGAAAAGCAATAGAACTAAGCTACCTACTCAGTATATAAACGGGGATTCTGATAAAGCCAACAACTAAATAGCAATTACTAGACTATAAGCAAAACTTAACGTAGCCTAAAATAAAGTCTAGCTTAAGCGAATAATTGACTTTTAAGGGCTCTAGCTAGACTTTTAATACTCTTCAAAGCTTGCTTTTCTACGTTTATTTATACTTCAGTATTAACTGTTTCTGTATTTCCACAAGAATTAGGAATAGAAAATGAAACATAGGATAGGAAACTTCGTTTACATCCATGGTTTTAAACATAAAAATTTAGTAGGCCGTACGCCTACACACTTTTAAGTATTGACATCAATAAGGTTGTACGAACTTTATTCAAACGAACCTACTAATAGCCAGGCCTCTCAAATTTGGTATGTCATATTCTTCACATTCGTCGTAAACGAAACAAATGAAGGACCGTATTTTGTTTTTTTTTTTACATTCATAAATGACGTGATTTGATAATGATGATAGACTAGGTAGATAGGTAGACGTTGTTATAGTATCAGTACCAGACACAGCTTGCATATAGACATAATTATAATCCCCGAAAAGTCAGGCGAAGGCGTTTTCCTTTCAAGAATCCATGCCACTCACATTCGTTGATATTTATGTATAGTTTTAATGACCAAGTCTCCAGTATTTCCTTAATTCATTTAGACACTCTAGATAGGTAGCATGCATGTTTATCACACACACATTTAAATTAATCACTAGGTATAGGTACCTAGTTATAATATGCGGTATTAGATCATTATCATTATCATCAACTCTCAATAAAGACATTTCAATACTAACACCTAAATACCTACTTCAATATGTAAATAAACGTGCCGACGATGCTGATACTATTATAAAATGTGTGCAGTAAACACTCTAACCAGTTTTTACACAGCATCTGTTCCTAGTGCTACACGTTTGCTTAAATACACAGTGAGTGAATGTATTATAACAGAAAACTAGCTGCAGTATAAAGTGAAATGTCGAGGCGAACCTACGTGTCGGTGGAGTGACGTAGTGCTCGTCAATTTCGAGGTCGGTGGTATCAGCAGTGCCTGTGTGTTTGTTTTCATCATTACGTCATCGTAACACAACTTGAATCTGAGATTGATCTTTAGCAGTTACAGTCACGACCAAGCACAGACGCGTGTTAACGTACGCGATTGACGTGTAAGAAAATAATTGTGTTCAAAAATATTCGAAGATGTTGAAAGCGTGTTGGGATTGCCTAGTCGGGTATGACTTAATGAGGTATCTAGATTTATGTCGTTGTATAAAACGAATAAGTTGTGTAAATCTACAACCGTGAAACAAGTTAAAATATGTTGTACATCATAACTACATACGTTAATGAACGTGTCGAACATTCTCGGACGCAACTTTTTATTTGTCAATGTCATACCACACTGTCAGAGCTTATGACAATTGACATTATTTTTGGAACATAAACAAACGTCACACACTCACAGTCACAACACGTAGTGTCAATCCAAAACAATATTTCGTCTATTCGAACTACATATGAATGTGTAAAAAGCCGATATAATACTGATTTTTACGTGTATTATAAATAAAAAGTTCCTAGATCTTAAATGGCGTGAATTGTCAGCTTATAGGTTATGTCGCCGAACATTATTTTGTTATTTCAACATTATTTACCTGAAAACGTAGTCTTAATTTTCTGCTGAATTTTAATGAGGTTCTAACAAATTTGTTATTATATACCAGAGAGGGTCAGCGCACGGAAGAACCATACAGTGTTCAACTAAACGGGAACGTAAGTCGAGCCCCTCCGTGGCCAACGCCACAATTAAGAAACGAAAATATGTTTGTATTACCAAAGCTATTGGAACCGGAAGACAAAATTATAGTCAACTGCGAGACAAGAAATAACCCAGATGAGTATGTATCAACATTTGCATGCATATTCTTACCCTTAAAAATATTTTGATTTTCGTAAACAACTAAATCAATTTTAACAGAATTTCAGTTTAATTTTTTTACGCCAAAATCCAGAGGAGTAGCTTGTAAGATAGACTAATAATAATGATGTAAACATGTTTTAAATAAACCTGTTAAAGCTTTTGAAATGATGATGTTTTTGCTATAAATAGCTATGATTCATCATTGAAAGTGCACTATAAATTGTGCAGAGCTCAAACCTTAACCTCGAATAACAATATAGTGTGAATCTTGAATAAATACTGAATAATATTACTTCCAGATTGAAAATTGGGTTAGTAACAGGATCATACTCGCCTGACTACAGTAACCTTGCCTGTCAATTAGAGATGTCTTTTCCGCCAAACAAAGATGACAAATTAGCCATTACGATAGTACAGAATGGACAAGCTGAAGTTGTTTATGCTGACCAAGCTACTAATTTCTATGAAGGTAAAAAAAGTATGTAATATCAAAATATCTAGTAAAATAATGAGCTTACTGATGCTATTTCTTACTGGTAAACAATTTCCATTTCTTTCTATTTCACATTTTCATTGTTAGGAATCATTCATTATCTTTGGAAGGCTCATTAGGGTACATTTTTCATTACAAATCAAATCAATATTTATTCTTTCTCTTACCAAGGCTATTACTAATATGATTTTACTAATTTTGAAACATACAACTGACTCGCCTGCCTCGTTGGTCTAGTGGTCGCTAAGCGCGACTGCTGAGCAAGAGGTCCTGGGTTCAAATCCCGGGTCGGGCAAAGTGTTACTGAGTTTTCCATTAGGTAATTCTCAGTAGCAGCACGGAGTCTGGAATTGTGCCCGGTTGATGGCAATAGGCTCGCCCCCTATTACATTGGGACTTACAACATAACTGGCGAAATGTGGGTGCACTATATGTTCACCTCTGCCTACCCCTTCGGGGAATACAGGCATTATGTTATGTTATGTTTGAAACATACAAAATGCATGTATTCAACTCACAAGTCACAATGTAATCAGTGGCAAGCCTAATGTGATAAAGCAGTCCCAAATTCAGACTCCATGCTGCTACTAAGAATCAAATCAATGGAAAAACCCAATAACACTTTGCCTGACACAGGAATCAAACATTGTGACCACTAGATCAATAAGGCAGTCCTATTCATTTTAAATACCATAATGTATTATTACAACAAAAATACTGTTTCTATACATAACATTGCATACTAAACACAATTAATATTTTTTTTATACATATATCTATAAATAATTCCCTTTTTTTTTCAGATACTAATTTCGTAATGGAATTTAGGGTAAAAAACAATAGATCGATACAGGTAAGTATAGGCTCATCTTACATACATTCTTTTGAGTTGATGCACAGTCTGGATAGCATAAGATTCTTAACTGTCAATGGTGATGTTAATAAAGTAGTGGGTCTTGATTTCCAATTTGGTTAAGAATGTATAATTGTCATCTTTACATCAATTGTATTATGATGAACAAATATCAAAATAATATTTTGTATTAATTTGTTAGAGCTAGGTATATGACATCACACAAGAATGTATTATGTATCAATCCATATTTATATTTATCGATCTTGACTATATAATTTAAGTAAACAGTATAATATTTAATTGACAGTATTTATATAATTTATGATATTGTTGAAAGGCAGACAGACAATTATTGACTGTACAATTTTAATTTCCTACTTAAGCATTTAGAATATAATAACTTACATAAAGTAAGTACATAGTTGCACTATTATTGTTATTGTTGTAATAACATTTCTGTATTGGTATTGAATACAAATACACATTTCCATTATAAACTAACTTTTGTTTACCAAATGGCATTAAATGCATAAGGAATAAAGTAGTTTAATAAAGGCATTTATTTTTTAAAGTAACAATCAAAGCAATTTGTGAGAACGAAATAATAGTTTTAGTAGAGATACGTGATTTCATGCTCGGTTACGTCTTATAGCTATAACAGATCAACTGGATTGGCATGGATTGCCATTTACAGGCATACAAATATTGAACAATTATTTTTTAATTAGACATCATATAATTCCATAGCTGTCGCAAAAAATAGACCTTGATTCGAACAATATTACCTTTTTTGCATAACTAAAAATATTTTTACAATATTTTATGATTGTCATTGTATTGTAATAACGTATCTCTAGCCCTTAGTCGTCCATATCCCACCATTTATTTTTAGATGTTTCATTATAATATAATACTGTTGTTATTAGATGTTGCCTAAGTTCGATTTTGATTGTTGTTTTTATATATTCGCTGATCGCAGCTTGCGCACGTATTATGTAAACGTGATGACAGTTTTAAACTACTACTTATTACAATTTTTCTTATTACTGATTGTTTTTTTTTAACCTGACATAATAAATCCTGGGTTAAGTAAATGTTAAGGATGCTTCAAGTTATGAAGATGATAAAAAAGGGAACTAAAAAGGTCCAAGTCTATTTAAAGAAGTTGTCAGTAAATTTATTTTCTCCTGCCAGTAATAATTATAATTATGTAAGTAAATATTAAATGTTGTATATTAAAGGGATATAGTCGCTTTATTATCGTATCAAATATAGTTTTGTAATTGACGTAAATGTGCATGCATAACATGAACGAGTTTATTTTTTGTTTCCTGTGTTTGTTTTCCTGTAATATTTCATTCATAAAATATACTCAGGAATATTTATAAACACATTAAGAAGAAATACAAAAATAAATGAATAACACACTTAAACGTAATAAACCTACAACTAGGATTTCAAGAATATTCAACACGTAACTTAGTATTAAAATAAAAGTGTCCCAATCATAGTTCGTAGAACTAGTATATTATTTTATAAGTATGTACTCCGTGTATATTTGGGATTATTTATGTATGAGCTGGTGAAGAGGCAGGCTTTTATGAAAAGCTGAATTAGGCCCCATTCGTCTAACACAAATAAGGGCTAATTCATAATTATATTTGCAAAAAAACATCAACCAATCTTACACGTGGTGCATCTAACGAATGAAGTAGGTTTATTTCTGGATACAAGTGCAAAGTATATGGATTTTGGTAGACAGATTCAGTTGTGGTCTAACCACTTGAACACATTACCTTCTAAATAACCGGGCTCGGTAAACATTAGCGCCAAACTAAAACGAGACAATTGCCTGGGCGCTACCCAATTCTTGGCTATGGATGACGATATAAAAACAATAGCCGCCCCCATTACATGAGACTTATGACTGACAATCAGTCTCAAAATTTTGGGTGCACAAACTGCACACCTCAGCCTATCTATTAAAGGTAGATTATGATAGATGGTAGGTACGATGGATCGCTTTGATCAGTCGGAAAAAAATCGTGATGAATGATGATCGACCGCAAGGAGTCATACACTCTCGATTTATCGTTACGATAATATTCAAGATTACATTGGCTTTTGGTTGCGATATTTTCGATATTTTCTGTCCGATAACGACGTTAAAAGATCGATTCATCGTTTCGATTGATCTGAAACGACGGATCTTAATTATGTTCAGATGATCATATACTTACTTATGTAAAAACCCTTTTTGGAAAATACAGGCGTTACGACATTCACGAATAACGATAGAGTTTAAAAGTTTTATCTTTAGATAAATATTGACATCTAGGTACCTAGTAAAATATATTGATAGGGATGACTAACACAGGTAAAATAGTTTCTCTGTGACTCATGCACCTACGTATACTTGTACTTGATTCATAAGAAGTATAATTTTTATTTATTTGCACTTCGCATATCATAGTAATAAATCAGTGATAAAACGAAATGAGACTATAACAATACTTTGCCTTGCGTCATAAGGCGGCTCTTTAGAGGCTATACTGAGCCTTTAAATTCGATTGCTTCAATATGCACTTGATGCGCCCTAGATGTTGATCAAAGCAGACTTAACAAGACGGCATTAAATGATTTTGAGGCTATTGGCGCAAATGCAAAGCGTTCGACCTTTTGCGTAGACATAGGATTGCAGGTCCGATTCACCGTGTGTGGATCTAAAATATCGGAAATATGTTATATTTTTGTGGTTCACAAAAGCCATGTCTGGGCTCACAAAAGCCACAATAATCATTTAAACACATACCCAGTGTTTAAATTATTATTGTCTTAATCTCGATGTCCAATTAACTTTGATACTTCCGACAAAATATGGAGTGTGGCAGCGTTTAGAAATAAAAATCACGAAAAAGGATAAATAGATACTTAATAGATAAGGTAATTGTAATCACAGTAATTCAAATATTTCTAATAATAATTGAAATTTAAATCATTCAAATAAAATTGTGACTCAAAAAGTTTCCAATAAACTGTAACTCTAATTCATCATCATCAGCCGTAAGGCGTCCACTGTTGAACGAAGGCCTCCTCCTTTTAGAAGGGGGGTGTTGCCATAATCCCCACGCTTGGCAAGCGGCTTGGGGATCGCAGTGTTGGTAGTCAAGTTACAGAAGACGCTGCTGCCCATCTTCTGAGTTATCCCTTAGTCGCCTCTTACGACACCCACGGGAGGAAAGGGGGTGGTCAATTCTAGGCCGGATACCACACGGCGAACTCTAATTCAAATAACTGTTATTCGAATAATTGTAATCAAAATAATTGATGTAGGTAATTTAACTTTGCTATAACTTTATGTAACATATGTACCAACCCATCATATTTCAGGCAAATAAACTTTTTTTTATCTATGTATATAATTATTAATACGTGACGCGAAAAGTTTGGGTACCTTTTCACGAAAATAACGCGAACGGAGGAGTATGAAAGGCCCAGTTAAAGTTTATATGGCGGAGGACTGCAGAAAGGTAATATTTTGTATAATATGCATAGAAATAGAATGAAATAATAAAAAAGGCATTACAAACACTACTATGCATTTTACATTCACCTATACATTTACCTATAGTTGTACATATTTAATGGAGACATCATATCATTGACGTAATCTAACTGTCATTGGAATATGCTTTTTTATGACTAAATACGATATACTTACTGGAAAAATCATATATGTATTGTATTGTTCCTCTTAACAAAATAGGCATATCTACATTTTATTTAATCAGACTTACCTATTATATCTAGGGGTAGGTAGGCCTATAATGAATGCATTATGCAGGAGAAAGGGACAACAGAGCAAACTTTCAAAAGATAATTGAAAATGTGCGAGAGTACTTGACAAATCTAATCTTCTAGTACCTAATCTAATTTTATAATATGTATTTTCTATTGTGTTCTATTTATTTATATGACCTATTCAGAATACTTATAATTATAAATAATAACATGACCGCTAAATTACAACTCGACTAACCAAATTAGCTTAAATACCGGCTTAAGTTATAAATACCGGGCAATTATCCACGATCATTATACTTACGGTGTCGGCAAAAAGATAATTAGTGAATCATAAAGAGTGGATTGCGTCAATAAGTTATAAGTACATTTTAAGGTTGATTCATTAATTTAGCTACCTATCATTAAATAAGTCTAAGTAAGTAAATTGCATGAATACGTACCTACTTACTACTGTCGTTTATTTTAAAAAAAATACGTCGACCTGTGTGTCGACGTATTTTTTTTAAGGAACTTCTCCTGTGTCGTTGGTGCGTTTCACAAACATGTAATATCACCTACACAAACACCCAGTCTCGGGACATACATATATCTGCGGATTGCACAAATTTTTGTCCCGTGCGGGAATCGGACCCAACTGCGCCAATTCGGTCGTCAACTTGACTTTATAATGTTTAATTTTGCCTATAATTTAATTAAAGGTTAAAGGTAAATAGCATTATATTGCGCATTCATAAGCCTAGTTCCTAGAGAGGAATTTAAGATGGGTGCAAGCACTTGTATAACACTACACTTACTATAAAATATGATTAAATTACTATGAAATAATAACTTTTGGAGACCTTTTACCGCAAATAAACTGGCTAATTAATTTGCCGTTTGCACACTATTAATTTGTAAACAAGTTAAAAAGTAGATTACATTACTTTTTTACATTATAAATTACGGCTGTGTCTTTGCTTCATATATTAACTAGCGGCCCGCTCCGGCTTCGCACGGGTATAAAATATATATATATATAAGTATTTCTCCACTATTTAATGGATGTTATTATACATATAAACCTTCCACTTCAATCACTCTATCTATTAAAAAAAACCGCATCAAAATCCGTTGCGTAGTTTTAAAGATTTAAGCATACATAGGGATATAGGGACAGAGAAAGCGACTTTGTTTTATACTATGTAGTGATTATAACAAAAAACGATCGCCATAACTATGTATAAGGAAACCCATAAGTAAGATAGGTATTCCCTTGTGTTTTCCATAGGCTTTTTATACCAACAATGGTATTTACCGCCTTGAATATAATTGCAGGACGGTTTTTAAAAAGAATATCGTTTTACGTTATAGGACACCCACCTACATAACTCGCGTATTATTGATTTACTTACGTAAGTGCTACGTGTATGGTTTTTTAATCAATGTTTTATTTATTCAGTGTAAAAAGAAAACCGCAATAAATACGTGTCATGCGTACACGACTATAAGGAAGACCGTTATTTTACTATGTACATTTGATTTGATGCTATTTACAATCTGATTCGTAGCAGATACTTACCTACTTCTAAAACTGTTTAAAACCAAAACCTGTTCTCAAGCAGCTCCTACTACCCTACTAATTCCAGCCTTCAGTTCCGACACTACCTATTATGGGACGCGTTATTTTATAGTTTAGTGTCTTAAGCTTAAGTGAATTGAGCTCATGTTCAGTAAGTCTTAGATTAAGATCTTTAAAGCATGGTCATTTCCCAAGCATGCTTTGGTCGACTGCCAGTCCGTCCGGATATTGTTGTATGTCGGTAATCTACGTGGAGCTATCGCCTATCCTGACTTCCACAACCTAGTTCCTGAGGATTATCGTAACCTAAGTGTGATTTACAGGGTTTTGAAGACTTAACGAGTAACGACTGTTAAATATCTACAAAAAACATCCGGGAGCTAACGGTTTAACATGCTGTTCAAAGCTCCGAACAGATTCTCTGTTTAAAAATGGATGGTCGCCAATTTACCGACCGCGGCAAATGCAGCTTAACTTAAGCTTAACTGTTGCATAGCCACGAGCCCACTTGCTATATATATAAATGTATTCAAGAAATAATAAAATAATTAATATCACTTACCAACAGTAGTGTATCGCACGTAGGTTTCTTGATTGTCCATCATGGCGTCGACGGCTTGCTTCTCGCAATACAAGGCTGTAATGACGGCTATGCTTGGCTGGCGCGATGAACACAATGTTGGCATTTGTTTCACAACCTAATAAATATTGGCTTCAGTTAATATTTGGTCATATTTTATCTAAATAACTTTTATTGCGTACCATCTGATCTGATAATCTTCTTCTTATCGCATGGTTGATGAACAACCTGGTGTCAGAATTTAAACTGACTGTAGGCCTCTGCCTCTGACATGGCTTTACATACCGATGAAAAATCTCTCAGGTGTGCCGGTTAACTCACGGTTATCCTTCATCGTTTTTGGCAACTGATTACTAATTTATAATACGCACATGACTTCGAAAAGACTTTGGTGCGTGCGGGGCTTTGAACTCGCGACCTTTGACTTGGCAATCCAGCCGACACACCACTCGGCTATCAGTGCTATATGATAGCGAGACTAGGAGTTATACATTATCCATCGACTCTTCAATTGGTACTAGTAGACCCTTCGAGGCCCCATTTGTTTTTTTTTAAATCGCTCGCCCCACACTAGGAATTCCTCCTGTATCGTGGGTGCGTTCTACAAACATGAAAAAGCACATACACAAACACCCAGACTCGGGACAAACATCTGCGGATCGCACAAATGTTTGTACCGTGCGGGAATCGAACCCGCAACCCTTAGCGCAGCAGTCCAATCGCTTAGCCACTGCGCCAAAGGTCGTCAATGTTTAATAAGGCCAACATGTTTTCGTAGAAATCAATTCAATGTATTTTCTGTGATTAAAGTAGCCTAAGTCCACCCTGAAGGTCCATTCTAAGAATTTGAAAATCGATCCACGAGTTTCACAGATAACTTATTTTACCTCTTTGTAATAGTAGTACTATAAAACTTATTTATTCACCAATATTTGGAAATACATGATGTAAAAAAATAGAATAAGGTATACCTGAGTGTCAACGCTATGTTGACGAACATAGAGCCCTTCGGACATGGCGCGGGTCAAGCCCTTCTCTTCTAGAGATTCTAAGGCATCTTTAACTTCGGCTTTAGACCATTTTCCAGCACTGGAACCGAATAATTATATTAAAACAGGTTTCATTTCGAAGCGGTATTCGAGGATAGTAAATGAGCGGCCATAAGTAGGACAGTAATAATATTACTTGCGAAAACAATATGATGAATCTGTGCATGAGACGATGGTATTTCACATGTACCTATTGTAAGCCTTTTATTTATACATTAAATCTTTATTTATTAAAAAATGTTATATTATGAACGAGTAAAATTTGTCCCATGCAATAGGTGACTAGCAATGCCATTTTCCGAGACCACGTCAAGTTCGTCGCCTTTTAAGACTCATTTTTTCGACATCTGAAGAAACATCAAGAGTAATAAAGGTTAAACTTACGTAACAAAATCGTCTACTGTCAGCGGATTAGGATATGCATTCTCTATCATATCCAATACTCTCTGTTCTGAGATGAACGGTGTTTGATTTACCACACTGTCTTCAATGTACGCTAAAATAATGTTTAAAAGATTAGTTTTTTATATTGCAATAGTGCATTGATATATAACCGTTTTGCGGAAATTGTTTCGGTATCTATATGAGCTGAATTCTAGCTCAACAATTGGTAGGTTTTGATTAAACACTTCTAAAGAATAGTTTTGGAGCCAACAACAATTATGGCACTTTCTACTTACATTTCGGGTCCATTAGTCCCTATAGAGATCTTAATAGAATTGGTAACTGACTTTACTAAGTAATCAACCTTTTTCAACCACTTTCTTTTTTTTTAATTTCTTCTCCTTCGAGAATAATTGAATAAATACTAATGTTGCAAGGATTTTTTGGGTTTCTAAGTACTCTTTCATGATATTAGGCAATTGCGGACCTACATATATGGGCACACGAGACGACTGCATACAAGTGACTGCAGATTTGTAATAATTAAGTCTCTTAATTACATTTCACTAGTATTAACAAATTCAAACAATACGAAACTCATACATGCAATCAGTACGTTAGTGGATTGCTTTGTAAAGAAAAGTGTATGCTAAAATTAATTGGACCTACTAATGGTTACTAAAACTGATTGTTCAATAGCAATTCTATAATGCGGCTAGTGTAAAGAGGCTGTCTATAAAATAGTGAACTCAAAGAATATGACGTCATAGTTTATTAGTGCAACGCGGGGAGCAGTATAGCATTAGCAAATAACGATCGAAGAGATGTCTTATCTTATTAAAAGAACATTTACATGTTCAAGTGAATCTATCTGGGCCTCAACTTTTAACATTATTTCCTAACATCATGGGGGCGTCTGGCGTGGGGCGCGTGGCCTAACTGTTCAGCCATATAAAATGCGCGATTCGCCATTTGGCTTGAGCAAAATATGCATTTCCACGTCCGGGAGGGTTCTAAGGTAAAGGGAAATCTACCTATGCCTTTAGGTTTTCTTGTTTGTGAGTTTATTGGATTCAATGACAATGAATTTTTTTGCTAAATGCTTTGTTAGAATTTATAAGGGGGGCTGGTTTTATAATCAAATCACCATTAAGTCATAGGCAGTCCCTTTAAAACATAACATTATGATTTGTATACTTTTAAAATAAAAACCTACAATGAATGGACCTATCTAATGCTCACATAACCACACGAGTATTAATATCAAGCAGTAAAATAAAAATAGCTAAAACTAAGAAGATAGAGGTTCTATTTTTAGTTTTGGTTAGCAAGTAATAAAAGCAAACTGCTATGTATCTGTATGTAGTCGGAATAAACAATAACCCTCATCAATACATAAACGAGGACGTCACCTGTATTAACTTAAACTTTCTTATGTCTATTGACATCTGTATTCTTTCTCATGCAAACGACAGTGACAGGGATTTTAATACATGGTATAAGTTTGACAGTTTTTATGAATAAGGGGGTAAGTGAGTAGGTACTGAATTTCAGGATATTATTTCAGAGAAAATTCCATTTATATTTGAATTCTAAAATGTATTGGAATTATAAAGTTAATGGCAAAAAATATTTTACTTTTACTTGATAAAATCTAAATGAGATGGCACAAGTTCGATATTGAATGTCCTAAATACATGAGTGATTTGGTCAATAGTACTAGAAATCTAGAATAGTCAATCAATGAATAGATACATAATTCAAATAGTTGTAGGATACAAGTACATACATGCATAAAAGAAATACATACTAAAATAATATACATACAGCCATTACAATAGTTGTATATAACGCTCTTACTCGTAATAACGCCATTTGCTTCTGTACCATAAAATTAAAAACAGATGTACTTATTATTATTCGTATTAATTTATAAATTAAAAGGCAATTATATCAATTAAGGACTTATTATGCCGGGCATAGATGGGATTAAGGAAAGGTTAAATAATGTGTGAAGCCTATTTAGGATTTTGTTAGTAAGTTTTTTATTTTAGCCTTTGCTAAATAAGGAACACTAATACTTCAGTTGTAGCTAAGCTAGCCCCAGCTCCATTGATATACACCATGTCTTTTTAAAATTCAAATCATTTATGTTTTGTAACTAATAAACGATACTACTATATCTATGTTTTCAGTGTCATAAAAACGACTATTTAGGTATATCAAATAACTTGTTGTACAGTTTTTAGCTTTTTGTTTCTTTGTAATATTAATTCAACCCTTTCTAGTGTCTAAAAAGACATGGTACTTATATGTGAATTAAAAGTAGTAACATTTCTATAAAAGTCTTATTTTTACTACTTCTGTTATTCCCATTATCTGTGCATAAATAAGTTTTTTATAAAAAGCTACTAACCAGGTAAGGGGGACCCAGCCCCTTCTTGTCTGAGTTCTACTTCTAGAAGCTTTAGTTGACTATATTTGTGCTGCATTAGTTTCATTATTTTTTTTATGTAGCCCACGTAATCTGAAATATAAATAATTAATTATGAGCGGGATAATAGTGATAAGGTTTGTGCGATGATAATTTTACATTAGTTATATTTTTGTTCAGATTTGATATTATTTTCCTTACATTCTTAACATCATGCCTGTATTTCCAGATGAGATAGGCAGAGTTATGGTGTGTTTATAATATAAACGAATCAGGCAAAATCGTAAGCATCTTTGCAGGCGAATGTTTGTTTCATAATAACATTTTTGGCGAATATGATTGATCGTCATTAAGACCGATTACATAACTTCACTAACCGATAATCCTACATGCGATTAAATTTATCGAAGTTCGTACTAAGTACATACATGACAACTTATTGGATTTGATATTGTTTTATACAATAGTACCTATCGTAAAGGCGTAATGTTATGTCTTTTGTTTATGTTTTTACCTATTATATTATATGTTGTTGGACAAATCAATGCATTATTCACAGACTAAGATTTACAGCAAATATTTATATTCTCACTATTCTCTCTATGTTTTAACTTACGACTCCTGCTGCTAAATGCAAAACAAACTACACAAACCACAGTCATTCACTTATAATTTGGTTTAAAATAAGTTATTTATTTATACAAAAAACCTTCGTAAAATGTTCTTTAAATAAATGTGCTAAATATATGTTAGGTAATTCACCTTTAGGAAAGTCCTGTGGGCTGACAAGTTCCCGGAAGAATGCTTGTGCTTCATATGGCCGCTCATTAGGAGTCATGTTCGGTTTGAACCAGAATCGCAAAGCGCGCGCTTCTCTCGTGTGGGTGCCCGTCGCGGCTGACACCAAATATACGTAAAATTCTAACTGGGCATGGCATGGTTCCGACACTCCATTCTCTGAAACACAAATGAATGATGTTTGATAACTAAATAGTATTTATTATATTAGTATGGTAAACATCTGTGGTTATAATTTAATGAACAAAAATATCATCATCCTTTCTTGTTTCCATTTATTCATTTATGAATTACGCTGAATTTAAATGTACCAAAACTTCTTGTAAGAATTGTTGTTTAAATTTAAAACATCAAGACTCACTTACTCGTATATTACACATTGAAATAAAACTTTTTTGACGGATTTTATCGTGGTTTTAATTTGTTTTTTTTGGTCCTGACGTTTCAAATCCTTTATAACATTCATTCAACATTAAGATAGTTTAATAAGAAAATCCTTACGCAATGGTAAGTGTGCAAAACAAGATTTAAAAAATAAGTTGAATAGTAAGGAAAAATCTAAAACAAAATTCTGACATTTCTTATCATAATATATTTTAGTTTGCGTGTTTGTTGCTTGATTAGACTGACTTTGGTACTAAGTTACATGCTTGTATATTTAACTTTTAAAGGATATAATTTCATACTACCAACGACTTATCAAACAGTTAACATCCCACATATTGCAAGGCAAGTTATTTATAGGTAATAACTTGAATTAATTTAACACATAGGCTTAGAAGAAAATATAAATTTCATATACCTAGGTTTCATCATATATAGGAATGAGTGTGACTTCCAAGGTAGTATTACCCTGGATTAGAACCCACAAATGTATGCATACAAATATGTCCTGAATCTCAGGGATACATATATGATAAAAGTAATATAGTGAATTAGGTATTATGTAAATACTGAATACTGATATTCCACAGTACATATTAAATTCAACCAATGTAGTCATTTTCTTATCAATCCAGCAACATGAACATTGCTACAATAGAGTACAATGCTCATTGTCTTGCTTAATGAGTTGATAAATTTAATGAATGGTAATTTTTAATTGCAATTAAAGTTTGTTTCATTCTTAGGTTGTATTACTCATAGAGTTAGTTGTGCCACTTTATAATCCTTACTATCATTATAAGCTTACTTTGGTAAAGTAAGTACTAACACTGTAAAATAAAAATAATAATTACCTATAAATCAAGGATTTTGGTTTTAGGTAAAAAATAATCTGCTCATATAAACAAATTAATTATAAAATGTTTTTTTAATTATATGCCAATTAACTTATACATATACGTGAATTCTACATTTCACACATTGCATTGAAATTAATACCTATTTATTTATATGTATAACTTATTATAATAATAAATAAAAATTACCTACATATTTTAAAATAAGGATAATAACCATGATAATAATTATAACAAGCCCACAGGAAACTGCAAGGTCAATTTGCTGATAGCCTTTGGGTGTTGTGTATCACAACCATGTTTTATTATTTATTACAAATTTTACAAATAAGTAGGACATTTTCTATTTATATATTAATGAGAAAATCATGCAGCTCTAACAGTTAGTAGAAGCGAACCTAGCAAACCCAGCCTATACAAGTGGGAGTGGCTAGGAAGATTTAATAAAACTTTCTTAAAGATATTATTTATCAAATAATACATACCATAATTGTTTTCTTTATTGATAATGATGCCTGTGTGATCTCCACCAGCTACATGGATCTTATCACTTGCTTCTGGTTCCACTGCTTTTCGTTCAATCACCAAAGTGGTTGAATTAGCAGTCTTGCATTTAGGTGTCATCACCACTTTTTCTTCTATTTCCGCCATTTTTGCAGCAACTGAATCACAGAAATATTATTGCATGCAACAACCTTTAACACTCCTAAGGATTAGATCAGCACTACCAAATTACGAGCTATGACTCATCCAATCCTCCCTTTTTGTTACTTTCTTGATCTTAAGAAAAACTTATGTAAATAACTAGCTTACTGCACGGCAAGAAAACTAAGAATTCATACTAGCTATTACTAATACGTCGTTACACTTGTTTGATCGAACTTTCACAAGGTAATCATGTTTATATACCAAGGCAGTCAGTAAAGGTTGTGTGGCTTGATATATTAAAACAAACCTTAGCCTGTAGACGTTTTCGTTTAAAATGTTCACTTAAAAATACCCTGTTTGATAATAAACTTTATAGTGCTAAGAGCAAACTAATTGTGGAAGCCTAATTTTTAAATAAAGGACCACCTGTGTCCTACAATAATATTTTTGTTCAAACAATTCTAAAATCTAGAACTCGTACCTTCGACACAGATAATTTAAAATTATTTTTGACGTTGACAATTTTGACAGACATGCTACATGCATACTTTACCGATATGTTATCGATGTTATTAATAGGCGATTATAGTATGTGCAATATTTTTATAAAAGGATATGTACTTTTCGTAGCCATATACGCCATGAACGGAGCTCTTAATCTGTCTAAAATCATGTCATTGTTTGTCTAATATCTCAAGGTTAGTTATTATCTAAAGATTATTTTGGAAACAAATATGTAATTAAGATTCTCTCTCCTTACTTGTTGCAGTGGTAACACTAAGTTGTGTGTTGTGTTGTTCTTGCTCCTTTCCTTGTCGTTGTCATGTCTGCTATCGCTACAACTTGTCTGAATTTGAAGAAGGTGAAGATTTGCTTGTAGGTTCTGAAACCTTGCCCAGAAGTCGATTTAAATTGAATTCATTTTATTAAGAACACTTTTATTGATATATTGTGTGTTAAGGCTTATTAATAAAATGCAGTTCAAAGTGTGTTTTATAGTTTTACTTTTTTCATTTATAAAGTCGAGCAGCGAAACTTTGCAAAGTGTAAGCGATGATGATCTTCTGGAATTAATAAGGGAGAAGGAAAAGCTTATTGTTTTATTTAGTGAGTATGAACATATCAATGTCTGTCTGTAAGTTGTAATAAGTTTCTTGGTTCATATAATATAATGTAATAGGTTACTTATTAGAACTTCGTCAGCCGGTAATTTTATGACATTAGTAGGCAAGAGCAGACGCAGGCTTAAATTACAGGCTTTGCAGGTCGCTTAATTAGTAATTCATGACCATGATTAGTAATTGGTTTTCTAATTACCATCAGGTTTTATAGTTATTGTTATGACACTGATATGTTTTAATTTTCCTACAAATTAAAATTTCTAATCTGAATAAAAACTTGTTAAAATTGTAGAGGACGAAGGCTACATTATCAACTTAACTGTCCCGTGTGTCTCATATACATGATCATTATAAACTACTCTGTGTGCATCGTGGACAGTTGTGAAATCTATATTTATATTTGTGTAAGCTTGGATGAATTGATAAATGATAATTTGTTCAAGGGAGCAACCATATCTGATCAGTAATCAGCCACCTAATCAACCTCTAAACCACAGCATAAGCTAGGGATAGTAATGTACCAATAAGTAAGGGTGCAATTAGTACTTACTAGGGGTTGCAAACCAGGATCCAGGTCAATTTCGGTATTCGGCATTCAGGATCCCTGATTGCAACCCCTAATAAATACATTCTGAATTTCAGTAAATCATCATCATCATTTACAATTCAATTTTTTCACAATTTACAATTTCAGCAAATGTAATTTGTGAATGTAATGTAAAGAAAATGTATTCTTTATATTCTGGATTTAATACATTTGATTGTTTTTGCTTTTCAGGTAAACCAAACTGTGATAAATGTGTTGAATTTGAATCTCTGATAGAGAATTTACAGGATGACTTTAAAAAGCATATGAATGCAGTTAGTGTGAAAGCAACAAATAGCCACTTGGCTCGTCTTTATAACCCAGCTAAGGATCCTGCTATCATATTCTTTAGACATGGAGTGCCTTTGTTATTTAATGGTAAGGTTCCAATTGGCAAAAGCATATTTTTATAAAAGAACTCTAATAAAAACTTGAGATACATTTTTTTCACATCATCATAAGTCCCTGGGGCTCTTAGAACACCACAATTAAATGGCAATTTGCACATTTTCTATTAATCTCCATCCCAATAACGACGACCTGAATGGTGCAGTTGCTAAGCGATTAGACTGCTGCACTAAGGGTTGCGGGTTCGATTCCCGCACGGGACAAAAATGTGTGCGATACGCAGATGTTTGTGTCGAGTCTGGGTGTTTGTGTATGTGATATTTCATGTTTGTGAAGCGCACCCACGATACAGGAGAAATTCCAGGTGTGGGGCGATGTTTTTAAAAAAAAAACTAAGCAGTCGTCAAATAAATACCTGAGAAGTGTTTAATATTGAATAAATATTCTGTTTTAAAGGTGAAGCTGATGAGAATGAAATATATGGGTTCTTTGAGAAAAACCAATCACCAGCAGTTAAGGAGTTGACTGACAAAATATTTGAACATATCACTCAAGCAGCCACAGGCGCAACCACCGGTGACTGGTTTGTTATGTTGTAAGTATTTTAAAACATATTCTTATCCGAATATTCATCAATCATGATTATTATTGTTGCATCATTTAAATTTACGATAATGCAAGAGAACAAACGATGACCTAATTGGTGCAGTGGTCAAGCGATTGGACTGCTCCACTAGGGGTTGCGGGTTCGATTCCCGCACAGGACAAAAATTCATGTGATCCGCAGATGTTTGCCCCGTGTCTGGGTATGACTGTGTGTATGTGATATTTCGCGCTAATGATACAGGAGAAATATGTAGTGGGGCAACATTAAAAAAAAAATGGCGAAAAACCCTGTATTGGGAGATAGAACAACCTAATTAAGCAAGTATACATAGAGCATAAGGAGACATTATCAATTGGTTTAAAATGATCTCCACCCTATTTTTAAATATTATCAGTCATGAAATAGGTAAAAACTATTACTAATTTAATTAATTTAAGAATTTAATATAAGTAATGCTTTTATATTTTTATTAAATTAGTAATGTTTAATTTACAGTTATGGAGCTTCTTGTGTAGAATGTCAGAGACTGCATGCCGTATGGGAAAGTGTTGGCGCAACTTTGCGGGGCCGTATAAACGTCGCGCGCATGGACGCTAACTTAGCTGGGCTGAACACCGCAAAGCGATTCCGTGTCAATAAGCTACCAAGTTTCCTATTGTAAGTATTTTATCAATTACTGTAGACACTAAACTGGGATAAGCAATTGGGTCATATAATTTCCTAACACAAATCGTCAATCAGACATAATTTTAAGTTTATTAATGCTTCTGTTATCCTTTTACTTAAAAACGTACAAAGAACCTCTCACCCTAATCGCATACACCTTCTCCGTTCCGTTGTGGATAAAAATGGGTTTATCTATTTTTTTTTTAAATTAATAAGCTACATTTATTATAGCAAGTGGTAATACGTTTTATTCTATTGTTATTGTGGTGAAGGTGGATGTTTTCCGAGGCTGTCTTATGTTAGTCAGACGATTTAACGATTTAAATAGTCTCATTTTAAATATATGATTATTTATGTTTCAGCTTCCGACTTGGAAAAGTGTACTGGTTTGATCTACCTATGAAGGATGTCAAATCATTTGTCACCTTTGCCCAAGACTGGTATAAGAATTCCAAAGGAGAAACTGTACCATTACTAGCATCACCATTGTAAGTATCATTTCATTTGGGTTTTTAAAATCGTGATTTTTCGAAAAGCCATTATCTGATACTACATTTTTTTTTGTTGTTCCAGTGATGAACTAGTTGATTGGTGTGTTGAAATGATCAAGATAAGTGTAGCTTTTGGACTAGATATCCTTGCTCAACACCCGTGGATCTGGCAGATAGGTGTGGCAGGATTTGGTTTGGTGGCTATAACTGCTATAATAGCTCTTTTGAAAGCAGGACGAACGCGGCCATCTAAAGACCCTAAAAAAGATAAGAAGAGTAAATAGATTTCGTAATTTTTTCAAATTCTATTTTTTATGCATTTATCAGAATATAATTTTTGTATAATATTTTTGCATTTACTTTTTTACGTTGTGAATAAGAATCGGTGAAATTGGGTCTCAATCATAGAAAACTGTTTATCGAAGTACTTATGTTTTTAATTTGTAGATCAGTAATGGATGTTTTTTATTTATTTTTATTATGTACAATAAACAAAGTAAAACAAGAACAGGAAGTTTTAATAAATTACCCTTTGCTTATGAAAACTGATAATGACCTAATAGTTATTTCTAGGTTAATTTCGATTACCATCCACTACACACTACCCATTTTCATATTCTTTACTTGTGTTCCACAATGCAGGTACAGCCCCCTTACCATAAACTCTAAAAACAGGACAGTTTACGATGTGGTAGCGAGATGCTGGTGCAGTGTAATGCTTTAAGAGTTCATGGTCTGGGGTAGTAGATGTTAATTTTATGAGATGGTAACGTTAGTTACGTTACCATCTTTAATAATATATTCAACTGAGTCCGATCATGTGCTTGTTTTATTAGTTGATGTCGTATAAAAATAAAAGCCAGACTTTAGTCAAACCATTTTTTTAATTTCTGTGCACTTTACAATAAAATAAATAGCAAAAAGCCACACACAACATTCATATTACATTATAGATTATTATTTTTCACAGTTAATCAATATCTAGTAAAATCTGATGATATTAACAATATGCTTACATTAAATATTGCAATAGTTCAATAATTGCTTTATTTAATTACAGTATGTGCATGAGTATGTTAATTGTTGATTATATAAAATATATAAGTTACAAGGTAATAACATCATGTTATACATATTAATTTAAAATTTATTGTTAGGTACATGTGTTGTACACCTGAGGTATTGCAGTTTTTTATTTTGATTTGATTCATATTTGAAAGTTACCAGAATGTTTTCTGTAGTCTCCACTTTAGTTAATTCTAAATTCGAGCAGTCATTACGTAAATCACGAACGCCATTGCAGAAAAAAGTATATTTATCAAATTATTCAACCTTCTTAAAATTCGAATATATAAATAACTTAAGTCGTTAGTAGTAGTTCAAGAATATAAATTAATTTTTAGATTTGATAAGTTTAATAAAATACTAGAGAATTCAATTTCATTGTTTCGTAGAATAAAATATGTTTTATCTAATTTTTATGGGATTCTATTAATATAATATACTTCCTAACAAAGGTACCTTCTTGGAAAATAAATTATAATAGGTAGTTACAAATAGTTCAAAAAAGTAACTTAAACCAGCCACATTCTGGTGTCCATTTAGACTTGTTACTAGTTTACATTGTAATTGATAACTTGTGGTAAATGAGAAAAGCAGTAAAAGTTAGGTGTTCATCATTCACCTTTCTTTGTCATCTTTATTATTATCCTGCACCAAGAGACAGTTATTAATACTAAGCAAGTACCTATATAGTATATAAATAGTCAAATGGTAAAGTGTATAAAAGTGGTGAAACTGATAGATTGAGACTAGAAAAGGTGCTATTCTATAATTGAATACCTAATGTTTATAATTTGTAAAGGTCAATAACTTCATCAATGTGAGATAAAAATCATGAAACTCTTAATCAGAACTGTATTGCATTATTAGTAACATACTTCCCATACAATGATGTACTTCAAAATATATATACTAAAAGTACCTCTTGTATTTATTGCAATGTTATAATAGCTTACAGTCAATAACTAAATTAGTTAACAGAGATCATAACATATTGTCGATCTTGTAATTGTGGTACTCATTATATACCAATGGTATGAAATGAATCAAAATTGTGTTAATATCAAGAACATCACCCACATTATTAAAAGAATATGAATAAAACTAGATTTGCTAAAAAGCATATTATTAACTTTAAGCAGTTAACTAATTACGTGAATAAGTATCACAAGTTATGAATTAGGTGATTAAGTATCACATTTATTATCACTCAGTCTTATTAATGTGTGCTGAGCTCATTAAATTTAAATGCTTTTGTGTAACAACTAAACTAAAATGTGTATTAAACTAACCTGTTATATATTGTCAACCTCAATATTTATTCTAAATACTGAAGCTGGGTCTGCTAGTTCAGTTCTGACAGCATTTTCAAACTTTTTGAAAATAACAGAGAACTCCATAATGTTTTGTGGTTTTGATTCTATCCACATTTTATCAAATTCATAAAATAAATAGCAATAAAATCTATGGAATAAATTAATGTTAGGCATATATTGTTTGGCATTAAACATGTAGGTTTTGGCAGAACCATCTTTAAGTAAATAGTATGCCATAGAAGTAATATTGATACCTACTATAGCAAAAGTGTAACCATATTTTGGGTGAAGCGAGTGACTTAAAACATGGCTTGAAACCTGAGGATACTCTGTTGCAAAAAATATGAGATTATCCAATCCAAGTAGTCCCATGCCACGAAAATCAGTTTTTGGGTCATCTCCCTGAAAACAAGTAATAAGTACATCAATTCTTATGCATGAAGTGAATTGAAAGTGCCTGAAAAACAAGTTGTATCTTATTTAGATAATTTTTTTATGATATCTATTATTAAGTCATAAGTCAACAACAACATGTAGGTTCGTAAAAACCCTTAATGCTGTAGGATAACATACACAAAGGACTTGGAAATATATGATACAGTAAAAATGTTGTACAACAATGACTTAATCATTAAAATACTTGAACAAAGAAGAACAATTTACCTGGAATCCTATATGTTGCCACTGTTTTGTAACTCGTGATTCGAGGGCTACATCGGGAACCAACAAAGACCACAATAAGAGTAACTTATTTTCATGTTCGTCATTACTGCTATCAAACTGTGTTTGCCGCAGTTCCTCCACTTGGTCTACCAAGCTTCTGTAACTCCAGATCTGCTCCAAGCATCGTCGAAAGGATACTACAAAGGATCCATGTAATTTAGGATTAATTTTCTTAACCCTTACTATGATGGCAATAGAAGGGTCTAAAATTTCACGAAAGTTACGAGGACAGAATCTTCTTTCATTAACCACGCCATCCAGAAATGATACCACTTCTTTTACGTCTCGAGTGCGAGACAACATCAATGACTTCTCTACATTACGAGTTCTTTCTGCACCAGCTTTATCACCGTAACAAATTCTTTGAAGCTCACACAGTTGAGTAGTTTTTCTGAGAAACCATTTGATAAACGGTCGCAGATACCATTGTAGCACAGACCACAAGTTGAATATAATCATTTCTTTGATAATAAACTACTGTAATTTCTGCATTTGAATAATGCAATATATTTATTCGATAGTTTCAGTTTTACATCGGTTGTCATGACCACACACTTTTTTAAATATTTCAGTTAGTGATGTCATGTATTTTGCGATGCTATTAAGTTAAATTTGTCGACATCGATAGTTTAGTTGTCAAACAAACTATTATATGTCATGTCAAGATTTTATATTCGTATAGGTTTTACCATGTTTTACTTCATTATAGCTTCTTATTCTTTTAATTAATTACATTATTTGTAATAGCGATTCAAGACAACAATTTAATTGTTAAACATTCTAAGGCAGGCGCCACACGTGAGGACTCACTGGAGAGAATAACAGAGTGAAAAGAAAAAGTCAGTCTAGTTTCTGAGACATGCAAATTAAAATGCTTAGAGCAGTTATATTATAATATCCAACGTATTGACGCTTTACGTAACTAACCTACCAACGTTGGGGCCAACGAGAGACGCCGCCTAATCATTAATCTAATGTTACCAAATTTTTAAGTTATTTTAGTAGAACTAAAATAACTTAAAAATTTAGTCTACTTGAGATCTTTACCGCGCATATTAAAAA
Source organism: Abrostola tripartita (assembly GCA_905340225.1). Lineage (NCBI taxonomy): Eukaryota > Metazoa > Arthropoda > Insecta > Lepidoptera > Noctuidae > Abrostola > Abrostola tripartita. The sequence goes on from HG996494.1 coordinate 9,979,222, forward strand.
TAAATATGTTCGAGATAATTCACGTTTCTCTAACTATTAACTCAGATGAAATAAACGGGATGGCACTGAGACTAAAAACATAGATATTAAATGATATTAATTAAAATACATTAAAGAACATAGATCTCTCCGTTATAATATTGTTTTTACTAAAACTAGACCACGCAGTTTTTGTCGATAATTGTAATTGTAGAATACTTTGCTAGGCAACATGCAATAATTGTACCTAATCTCTCTTATAAATCACATTTCAATGAAGGATAAACGTAATCGTCCGCAGGGATCAGAGATTATCGTTATCAGAGTGCAGTTTATAGTAGGTATCAAGTTATCTGTTTGATACATATTACCGTTCATAAGTTACATTCCAAACCCTGTATCATAACATCACACCTAAATTCCCCAGAGGAGTATGGAGAGGTGTGTGGTAGTACCTACTCCCACTTGTATCTTAAAGGAGACCAGCCCATTGCCATTAACCGGCCACAAATCCAGACTCCCTGTTGCTACTAAGAATTACTCATGGAAAAACATGTAGGTAACAGTGTATAAATCCATGTCGATAAGAATATATGCTTCTTTCTATAATATATTATGCAATCAGGGTCCTTATGTATAACATCCTACTTTAGATCTTTCCGGTTAATCTTTCTTCATGGTCATTATAGTCTTTTTTATGCATAATCCAGAACACTACCTCTGACTAAGAAAATATATTGAAATCCTGATATATTGGTCTCTTTTGAGGTTCATAGGTAGGTAATAATTGAGTATTTCTGTTCCATGTAGGCTAGACTGTTGTAAAATTTGACGTAAATTATAAACTGATTACTGACATATTTTATAGTTCATATCGAATGGCGCTTAATACTTAGTATGAGTACATTATGTAACGAATTCATACATTTAGTATGCCAAGTAGTTCCTTAAAGGTAGGTATGATGTGTATTAATAGTAGGTACCTACCTACCTACACCCATATTTCTTTTTAATCAAGCCTTTCGCTCTGCAGTCCCGTTTGCAACCACAGGAACAAGGACATCGGCGGCGCCGCTGCATATTGGCCTGCTCAATTTTGCACATAACCCTCTCTTGAAACTTGGTTAATACCTACGTCATTATGACGCTATGATTAGGTACACTTTTTACCTTACCGTAACAATGTGAGGTAATAAATAATTAAAAACTTAAAGTCGAATTTGTGTTTTATTTGATGAAAATTGTAATTCATAAATTTTACATTAAAATTATTTACAATGCCATAATACAACACGAACGGGCGGTCAGCGCGCTGACATTATCTTATTTACAAAAGCAAACGGTGTTGATGACGACTCTGCAATTATATCTAATAACAAAACTGTGACTTAAATTATTTAGGTACTTATAATAAAGACAGAAACGAATCAGCTGTAGGTCGGCACCTAAGGATTACAAACAGTGAGGCATTTGTAGGTGGAAGGTACAAATCTATCCTAAACGTAACTACATGTTCTAAGAATATTATTTAGCTCTTCTTTTTATTAAAAATCTAAATTGCATGTAACAAACACAATGCATAAAGAATTAGATAAGACTTTGTATATTACATTAATTATGAAATTTCATTACACTTTCTCAAAACTAAATTTTTAGTTTTTGTTCTTACCAATACTTTTATGCGTAAGTACTGCATGACGGATTTTATTATGAAAATATTAATTGGATACTTACCTAATTTATTATCTAATTAATTGCTTGTACAAAATACCAACTACTCCAAGCAAACTAGGTAACTTGTAACGCTTTCTCATTTAAATGGCCCACATTGATAAACTTTGTAATTGAAGTGAAAGAAGAGAGCATTTAGAGCTTATTGAACTAGCGGAACGATACAAGCGTCATCAGGGCAAGCAAGGGCCATTACGTGGATGCATCGTCAAGGCTCTTTTGTTCTTCTGTTTATTAGCTTTTAATAAAAGTGTGTGGCAAATAGATTTACATCCTATTATGCTGTAGGTAGATACCTACGTGTTCTGTCTCAGGTCCTTAAGGTTTGACTGATAGAAAATGACTGAGGCGTTAGTTCCCCTAGCACAATACTGTATTAAAGGTTAAATATTAGGTATATGTCTGCTCCTTAGTAGGACTATTTGCAGATCTTATCCCATTAATATTTGTTCTGTGTAGTTGGTGTAGTGGAAACACTAACAATGCTAGCATTTCAGGTACAGATTTACGACTTGCTACGCTGAATACCTCGATCAATAACAAAGTAGGTATCAAGCTTTATAGCTTTAACAATCAAACGCAATTGTAATAAATAATAATATGTTTGACAGTTATTTATAGGTATTGATAGTACCGGGCTACCTTTTCGCTGAATCATAATGTGTGCCTACGTGATAGGCATTCCATGGGTATTCAATAGATGGACAGACTTGGTGCTTGCTTGTCTGGATAGCACGGTAACGGTAAAACTTAAAAGTTATGCAGGTGAATACCATCCACCTAAACTTCACCTTTATCCTTTTTTAACCAACTTCTTTAAGGGAGGTTACGTATTCGACCCGTATTTTCTCAGCACAAATTCAATTAGGTATCCAGGTATTTTGGATGCGTTGGATTTGTCAAAAACTTTTTCTCTATGCGGTTTTATATCACCGTACGCTGATTTCAAAGACCGTACTACTTCATACAAGATATAATAATACATAATTATACATAGTACCTATTATTTTATTAAAGTGAACGCACTTACTGTTTTACGAGTGCTAATTTTACCACTGAGTAAGAGAGTAGTTACGTGAAGTGGAAATATAGGTAGGTACCTATTAGGTACAGATTGAGAGCTATAAAATATGTTAACAATTAGTTTAAACAATGTAAAACTATAACATATTATACAGTTTCATTGTTCTGTGTTAGGTATCTCACTAATGTCTTTTCATGCATCAAAATGTTGACAAATTCTTAATACTAGGTATACTTACTGAAAGTAAGCTATACAACATATCTACAATTACTATATTATTGAGTGATAAACTTGCAACGCAATAAATATTTGGTCATACGTATTTATTATTATTTTGCTTTTGTAGTATGGAAACTTAAATAAATTGAAATCAAAGAGTATCTTAGCTTAATTATCTTTTTTATTGGTTTTAGATCAAAAATGTAAATAGCACTGCATACAAAAACAAAAGTTTTACTTAACTTTGGGACCGTTAAAATATCTTTATTTCGTCATTTTAGCAGAATGTAGTTTTACGATTTTCGGCTTGATTATATATTTACGTATAAAAATGGTAATTTATTTATAACAGAGGAGACTTACGTCGCTTTCGATGTCGCACAGTCCCACGGTGGGCGCCAATTGCATTAATTTTATAACGGCTTCCCAGTAGTACTGGTAGAGTTGAGAGATTTTCCATGAACTATGACAGTCTTCGTTTTTAAAGAACTGAAAACAGATTGTTAATACTGCTTATGATATTAGATTCGTGCTGAATGTGCTACCTTTCTTTATTTGAAAAGCACCTACAAATTTTAAACTGCCAATATTGTTATTTTCTTTTAGGCACCCGTTCCACATTGTACAAAGGATTTTATTCAATGTGGGTAGATATAATGGGAAATCTAAATTTAATGTGGGCAACTCACGACCGCTAAGCTATTACCAGGATATCATAAATAATCTACTCGTATTATTGTTTTTATGGTACAGCATATATGGTACATATATTTTTCTATATAATTAATTAACGTTGCTTATTTAATAACTATAATTAAGCGGCTTGTTTAGCCTAATCTCTCATGTCCTGCGAAGCATTCTAATAATTGTCCTACATATGATATTATGTTCACAGATATATTTACTAACAAAAATGACTAGATACAGGAAATATTACACTGTTTGTATTTCTTTTAAATAACAGAAGTTGTATGTCCTCACAGGTGTCTGTCGTCTGGTCGGCCAATTCTCGTAATTATATATTTTTTAAATATGGTTTTGATTTAATTTATATTCCTTTAATGTCAAAAATCACTTCCATTTGTAGATAAGGCGTAAATGTCATATTGTAACATGTCAGGTACGGTATTTCTAGATAACATTATTTTATAGTTTAAATATAATAGTCAAAATAAATATATATAGTCATAGTGCGTAAGGAATTTGGTTTATGACTTACCAACGGATAAATGTTTTCTACATAGATAAATTATGAATAAATCAAGTGGAAAATGGAGATAAGTCGGCCTAAAATATGACCAAATTATATTTTATTCATTTGAAAGCACTGGAATGCGGATATCTTGTTTATGTATAACAGACATCTGTCAGGTCATACAAAATAAATCTAAGGACATTTACAATAACAAAGTTTAAACATTTGAAAATATCAATTTCGTAAATAACTAGACATACCTACATCGGTAACAACGCATAAAAACAAGAGCTTTTAAAAAGTCATCTGAAGGATAAGCATAAAATTCTTAAAAATCAACTTAGAAAATTATTTAAACAATGTTTAAGTTATGTAGATATTACAAGGAGTTCATTAGAATTTTTTGTCATTAGTAGTTGCATTATTAAATATTCAAATGTGTATAATAATAGGTACGTATCTATTTACTTAATTCCTGTCAGTTTAATTTCTCAAACAATGTTCAAATATGTTAATAAGTAGGTTAATATCCATTTAGAGACACCAACATCATTAACATAATAATTTATATTTTGGACTAAGTCCAAATAATAAGTGAGATGAATAACAAGAAGTTCCATAAATAAGCACCGTCTTAACAAAGAGTATACAACAGTTACAGGGTATGAGTTTAGTGACGCCGTGACTTTAAGCGCACTTAGGTATTATACGATTTAACAAAAATGGAGGGAAACGTGTAGTGCATTTTTATAATAGTTCTGTAATCCAAGTTCCAGTTTACAAAATATTTATAATTATTATAAAATATCGATGAAGACAGTCATTATGATAAGCAATTTAGAATATTTGGCGTAACACCATTCTCTCTTCGCGCATTATACAAAAACGAAGTACAGCTTTACAATTTATGTAAATAAACATACCTACCCATATAAAAAGTATAAATAATAATGTATATATATGTAAAGGCAGCATAGAATATATAATATTTCTTTAACAGGATAGCACAATGTTATAGGTACAAGGTTGAATCTTATAAAGCGAATGATATGTAACTTTTATCTTACGTTTTAAATAGTACCTATAAAAAATTTGCAAATTTAAAATAGTATCACTTAGTATCTATCCAAATATTTAGGGAATGGTCTCAATGTTTAAACATTTAATGAAGGTTAAAATACTGTTAACATAGGAGAACAGTATCGTACAATTATTAGGTAAAAAGAGATCATTAGCAAACGATTTCATAATGTTCATTAGATATTATCATTGTCAGTCGCGACACTGTTATCAACGGAATTCGTGCTGAGCTTTGTATGAATTATATTGTGTATCATTAACGTCTTATACACAATTATGTGTTACTCTTTACACGAATAACTTATACATACATAAGGCATCCAAACAATTACTTTAATACACAACTATGGACACCTCACGCATTCCAATCAAAAAGATCGATGCAAAAATATTTTCAGGCACAGCCAAAAGCGTTGTTCTTGGTTCATTTGTCGGTACTCGGCATTTGACCACCCGTTTAAAGGAATCGAAAGAAAATTAAACATAAATAACAATTTATTTATTAGGTAATTCAATCAGGCATACCTACATTTCAAATAGATAATTTGATTTCAAAGCCACAGCCAAAACGCTTTTTCTTATAATTTATTGTTTTATAATAATTTAGATATAAAATCTATTTTCAAAACAGTTGACTCTTTGGTCCACTCTTAACAAGCAAAAGGCATAATTTTATGGTGTTCTATTCGACTCGAGTTTTTTTATTGGACAATATATTGAGTTAAAAAAATCAATCAACATAAAGAATTATTTCAAAAATGTCTTGTAACTTGCTCAGGTAGGTAGATATTATAATAACAGTCGCACATCCTACAGACATACGGGGAACATAAGCGCGGTTTTGGACAAAGACTTGTTTTTAATTGATTACACCTAAATATAAACAGTTTCTAGCATTCGTGGACACTACATAATATCTAGGGTGTGATGATTGAGGACAATATTATAATAGTTTTACAAATATCTTAACGTGGTGAAGTAACCTCTACTTATGCAACATATAAGGTGACGGTATGGTCTCACAGCACAATACTCACGATACTTGTACACAAGTATCTCGTTACAATTTTTATATTCCATTAGGTTAGTATACCTTACGTATTGATAGGTGTAATTTAATTTAATTATTATTTACAGCCAGCATTATATTCATCAATTTCTGTTTAACCACTAATATTATATCAGGCAAAAATAACTCTTTGACATGTAGAAGGCATGTTCATGGTACAATATCAACACAATTCGGTATACACAATCACGTACACCTCTGGAATAGCGTGAACTCATTTGGTATAATATATTTATATTAGAATTTAAAGATAATAATGACTTGAGCTTCATCTATGCATCTACAGCTATTTTTTACATTACTCCGAATTATATTATTTCGAAACTTAATCACTTTAATTAAAATAATACGGCAATCATAGCCTACGCCTCACCTTTACAAAGCAATATATAATTAAATATTATTACAATTATCACAACATATGCAGGTGTTGATTTGGACAAACTAATACTATGGTGATTATTATCTAATAATAAATATAAAAAGTAATCATGTCTTTTTCTATCTTACTAGTGTCATTTAAATAATTTAAAAGCAATAAATTACGTCAGAACTGTCTTTAGGTTTGAAATAGATTTCTTTATTCGCCTAACGAAGGCAGCGTTCCGAATGAACCCCGACGCTCGATTAACTATACGATCTCTTTAAATTCATACAAAATCCGATGTAGCCACGTTGATACAAGAATTTTCATACAATTACATAAGTTATTGATCCCTCTTTATCCTATCATAAGTTTTCGTGTATTCACAAAGTAAATCTTACGCGTAGATATACATTATAAACGTCCGTCTATGAACTTGTAGAAAACTATTTCAAAACCTGTAGAAAAATCGCACACATCTTTTTTAATTATTGACGTTAAATTATGGAAAGCAGCTTCGCAACGGTAGCTTTCTGCTTTAAGTCTCTTAAACTATAATTATCTTATAAACGATCACTATAAACGGGTATAATCACAATTGTTATCGAACGTTGACATTCATCAAATACGTATTATAACAGGGTGAGTAGCGAAACCTCGTACATATTTGTGACGCAGTAAATAATTGTAGAAAAACACAGTAAATGTCCGTTCACACGAAGCGGCCAGCGACAGCGGTAAGTGGAGGCAGCATTAAGAGAACGCCTTATAGTGAATGAAGAAGAAGATGAGAAACACGGCGTAGGCAGTGGGGAACGTGATCCGCGCGATCACGTCGATCGTCTTCGCCACGCGGATCGGGTGCGGCGGTTCTTTTTTGCGAACCTGGACGAAACATGGCTGAAAGAAATTATTATGCAAATGAATGATGATACCGAAAGCCGCTACTGTGTATAACAGGCTAATTAATGGGAATGTGAGTCAGTGTCACTGTCCTTTACGTATCGACCTTACTGCAGATGAATGTTTATAAACTCGCATTTATGTTCGCTACGATATCTACGCAACAGCGTTAAAATAAAAAGTAGCCTGGTTAACTCCGAATTCAATTACCGCTGCATGTGTTTAAGCTGCAAATAGTTACTCGGAAGCGGTTACATTACTCGTGTGTACGAATGCGATGTCACGTGGTTTGTGTTCTAAAATAAAGGGTTCGGAATGTAGGGCCTCACGCAAAATATTTGTAACTTTATGTTAGCGTTGGAGAGGAGAGACAGTTACCTCTGAGACCCCGCCGTTGTTGGCGGTGTGTGTACAAGCGCCCGGCCCTGTACACGCTGTGCAGGACACGAGGTCCGCCGCACCTGTCGACTCACGCTTTTTATCTCCCTGCAACGTCAGTAATTAACTTTGATTAGATCGAGAAGAAAAGAAACGTACTATTTCTTGATGAGGTAGCGGGTGCACTCGTGACATCCAAAAGGCTAGTGCACAGAATCAGGTGATTGCTTATGAAAAAGTCTCAAAAATTTGCCAGGTTTTTTTAGAGATCATTAGAAAAAATTTAGGTGCAGCCAATCTACAACAATCTATATGTAACAAACCAATATTTGAGCTTCCTTTGTTTTTTTTATCTGCTGGTTAAGTTATACGTACCTAAAGTTTCGTTTTAACAATGTTAGGCATTCGAATTTTAGGGATGAGTAAAACATTGGAACTTATCCTACATACTGTTAAGTTATTAAATGTAAGATCACGCCACTCAAAAGTCGACTTAAGTATAGATCAAGACAGATGTTATAAAAGGTTAGAACATGTAAAGGGATAATAACATGGTGATTATGATAATGTACTTACGGGCTGTAGCGTTCCGAAGCAGCGTTAAATAAAACTATGCGTTAGTTTTCATGATATCAGAGTCAGAGATGATGAAGTGGGGCAAACTATTTGTTGTATATTCATTCTCAGTGACCACTTACAGCGCTGCTACATTCCGCCTCAGGCATCTCTGATTTTGCCCAATGGAGGAATGCCATCGCCTCCTATGTAAATGTACACCAGTGTTTAGCCGAAGCATGGCATTGTAAGTACGCAGAAACGTAGGAACAAACGCAAAAGCTGAATAGAATCAACCTAATAAAAGGAAACTTATAAGCAGAGTGTAGAATTAATAAAACTAGAAGCGTTCTATTCTTACAAAATATTGCACGTAATATATTCTGTTATGTAAGTAACTATAGAATCTTTGATGTAGAAATACTAAATAATATTTGCTACGAGAACTATTTTTCGTACGACAATCAGTAATTTTTTGTTTTAACATTTTCGAAGTATTTTGATGGATGGTGAGATTAGTAGGTTAGTAGGTAATATGGGCAGGCATGCAGCTACATAGGATCTTTCACCGTAGTACTGAAGGAAACGAACTTAAAAATAAAGTAGTAAGATGGATAAAGGCATAATCTATTGAAGCTTCTTAATTCAAAGGATTACAACATGCGTTCTCGATAACCGTATCGTGTTTGAAAATGATAACAAGAGCTGCGTATATTCCCTCTTTACCCCGTTTTATATAAATAAACTTAATAGTTTTCACCTTATATTATAAGTAAGCTCTCAATAATGCGATGTTTTGACTCAACAATTCAAGAAAAACTGATTTTTATTGTTACCTACAATACAATTTAAACTTACCTGCTTATCCTATTATTAATTGAATCGTGTGTGTTTACAATCAGTCTTTCAGAACAGTAAGTAACTAAGTAATATACGAGCTCTGTCTGGATAGTGCCAATGTACGTGGCGAATGTTCTTACCAAGGGGCTGGCCAGTATAATGCCAATTCTGCTCAGGACTGCAGGCAGTCGCTGCGAACACATCACACACACAGTTTGTTCACTCGTGACAGATGGTCTTACGATGTGCATCGTGAACGTAGACTAGCTTGTAGTGGCCACATTTATAATGGATCGTATGCACTTTGAAACACCCACTTGATCACATCAAATACGTAAAGTCAGTGAAAATACGAATTAATATGCATCTTTGCAATGTTTTCTAATAACAGACATCAGACACACAATTTGAATACAGAGTTATGGATATTTTTATGAAAAGCAAGAAATGATGACTAGGGAGAGACACGACATGTAATTTATGAATTATGGCCACACAAAATAGTCTTATTTCGGTGAAGTGACGATTGCAAATGATACATGTGATGAGTTCTGGCTTACTTATTAAATTTAGTAAAGATATGAGCCAAATACATGCAATAAACGTTACAGACGTGAAGCATGCAATAGAAAGAAAACAAACAACATGACATTGCCATTTTACGATAAAATTGAGTACGCACTCATTTATCATGCCATGTCTTGTTGTTGTAAGATTTAAAGAAAACATTGCAAAGAGTAAAGATAGAAAAAATGGAAAATATTCACGAGGGAACTTATATTTATGTTATCTCATAAGCTATAACAATAATACAGGCATTAAACAAATTTCGACTTTACATGCAACTTTTACATAGTTAATTCCTTCGTGAATGCTTTGTGGGTTTTCTAACAAAATACCCCTCATACCATCAATATAATATATCAAAGTGCTTTTAGATTTTACAATTCTAATACCAATTGCTTGTAGGCTACAAGGACCACAGTTGGGATAGGTAACGTTTAGTAGCATTAGGTACATGTAGTGGGTGTATGTACAGGGCATTTCACATGTATGTAGGTATATTATAACTTTGGACAAATGTGTTGGAAATTATATGTCTCTCGCTATACCCACGAAGTCTAACCATTGAATCTCTTAGTAATAATTGCCTTTTGTACATATTAAACAAATATAAGAATATGGAGAACCACATCGAAAAACACGTTTAACGATATTGAACTCTCCAAACAAATAGTAACAAAAATGACAGAAATAAATACACGCAAATCTCAATTGTCTAAAAAGATCGTCATCAGACAAGCATTTTTTTTGTCAGAAAAGGTAAGTGAAGTGTAACAGTGATGACGGTCTAGTCAGCTAAATTGAGTAATATAAAAAGGGGTATTTACCTGTGTGACAGGATTCTCTCCGGGCCTGTAGACAACGTTGTGTAAAGGTCGTTTCCTCCCGACATAGTTGACACACACAAATTCTAGTAACGACGCGTAGATAAAACACATACACACGCCGTCCCAAACGTTCATCGCCGTAAGGTTCGACACTACCGGCAATGTCGATCTGAATCCATTCGATGTAGTGAAAAAATTCAACATTGTTGTTACACCTGCACAGAAAGCAAAGCAACTTAAGAACTCTATCGCAGTCTCTAATATGGACCACAAAATATTACCTACTATTAAGAATAAGATAATAAGTAACAGTAAGCGTGTTTATTTTACAAAACCTAGAATATTTATACGTTAATACATAGGTAAGCTCTACTTAAAAATATTGTTAGTTCATGCGTTTACCAGAATACTACGTAAACATCTATTTACGAATAGCCAATCATTGTAAGCAAGGCTGTATTGCATTTATATGATTTGATTTTAAAACGTTCCCCAGTACTTACACTTATACTCTGTCTAATTGCCACCGTGTAAGGGCTAATGAATATTGAAATGAACATTTAAAGTTACCTAGAATGAGTTTTAAATTATTCATAATTGGGAAAACAAAACATTAAACTAACCTATCATTACTCTAGCAGGCACTGCATTCCATTCCAGCCAAAAAGTAATAAACGATGAAGTCACCAAAATGATCCCCGGAATGAAAACTGTGGTGAAGTAAAATGATCTATCCCGCGTAAAGATGAGATCCACTTTGAGGCAGCTGTAATTACCTAAAAATGTCAAGCAAAATATAAAAATAAAAAAAATAAAAGTTGCTTGATGAGAGTGATTTGTCGATCTTTGAGTATTATTTACATAAAATAAGCGAGACCTGCGATGTATAGCGTGTTATATCGAAAGCCCCAGCCAACAACTACGAAGATTAAAAGTTATGCAGTATGCAAGACCGAGAGCATTCCGGACACCAGCCGCATTTTTACCTATCATGGAACGGGCTGGTACTGCGTTCCACTCCAGCCAAAACGTGATGAAGGAAGAGGTCACCAGTATTATTCCAGGGATAAATACTGTAGTAAAGTAGAACGCTCGGTCTCTAGTAAATATTAAGTCGACCTTTAGACAGCTGTAGTTACCTGTGAAGTGAATATTATTAGGAACAATTGAAGCATCATTTCTCGAGTAGTGTTCTCGTATATTAAATTTGAAAATAAAAATAAGGATCCAGGATACAAAATTCCAAGTAACTCAATTCAGAGGCCTTGTTAAAAGTATAAGTATATGAACAGCCAAAACATCATCTAAATATACTAACTACTGTTCTGTATGTATGAGTAATGCGTGTTGTGTTGTCGTGTCATATTATGTTTATGAACATACATCGTAGCATTATGACGTTCATCAAAAACAATACAGCGTACTATTTCAAACGCATGCTCTCATAGACATGTATGCAATTATATGTACGACATGCATGAAGACAATGATAAAAGTGATGAGCACTTAACTAAACAACATGAATGCTTGGTGAAATATAACGCAGGTATCGTAAGGAGCAAACCTTCGACTTCCTTTCATCACGGCCGATTTAATACAACACATGTTACAACACTTTATTATTATAACACAATTACGCATTTACTCACACATAAGCAAAAAATATTTGAAATACGACGACACCGGACAGAACGGTGCCTCGTCCGGTGCAACTTAAGTACCTTGCTCCTCAAAGCGTCTCTGGCAAAGATTACATGTCATCTCTTCATCTTCCTCGTAAAGTGAATTACCCTCAGCTGCTTGCAAAGACGTTAATAAATTCTTACACTCTACATTCTCAACATACTAATGGACACATTTAGATGTTAGGAATAGCAAAATTTGTATCAATTACTGTACACTACATGTAAGTCACACTGTACTAAGTACAAGAACTAAGGCTAAGTGATCACACGTTTAATGATCAGACGAACAACCTAGATGAACATGCTAGTTAGCTAGGGATACACCTATATGTCTTGGACAACTTGTGATCGCATAACGTACACTATCAAGCGTCTACAATATATTTTTTTGTAACACACAAAATAAATTCATGAAAATTAACCTTTTACGGAAATCAAGACCAAGCTGAAAAGAGTTAATCAGAATTTCAATATAATTAGGCAACCTTTGACCTTCTCTTGTGCAAAATATAAGATGTGCTCTAACAAAAGATCTAATTTTGTATACTAAGCTACCGCATAGGGCGAAAATAATATATGATTTGGAGGATATATTTCATCGATATAACGTTTTAGAAGCGATGTTGGTATGTTGTATGTATGTAGTATGAACAATCGTTTATTTTACCTCTCCAACTGGCTTTAATAGGGCAGGGAATGGTTTGGTTCTGGATGAGATACGCATTGAGAGTCGTTAACGACGGCGACTTCCGCAGCGTGTCCTCGTCGTTTTTCCACACGTATGTGATGGCTGATTGCTCGTACGATACTGAAAATAGGCCACATTTTTTATATGACTTCCTTAAAATGATCTTTTTGAGAAGCATACAGGATACTTTTGGGACAGTAGCAGCTAAACCACTTAACAGAAAAACTTTTAGTAGGACTTTTGTAAGGTATTAATTTACTTACTACTTTCTAAGGCAAATGAACACAATGGGTCATCAAAAGGAAAGATGTTGAGCCGTCCCTGACACGACAAGATGAGATGTCGCCGCATCAAGTAGTTTATAGTACCATTGCGGTATATTCGCAAAGCGAAATGCATTGGTATTATCGGATCCTGAAAATTAAATAAAGTTAAGAATATTGTCTGGTTCAAATAAGAAAGAAAAGGAAAGCATTTGCACTATAATTATGCACCTATCCTAAATACTCCTAAATGGTGTACACAAATATTACTTATCACCAAATCACCGGACCGAATTACGATGAAATCTACAAAAACAAGTCCAAAGATCTAGATTGCATGTTTAAAAAACCAGAAAGAAATCGAGGCGAGCAGAATGAAGTGTCAGCTATAAAAATATTTGTATATACAAATAACGGTCCGTTGAGATTCATGAAGCATTGTATGTAGTTATAAATACCCATGAGTGCTGGGAAAACTCCTTCAGAAGAAAGCATGGTGGAAATAATTATGTATAAAATTAGATTGAAACATACTTAATTTTGTAATCTGTAGACAATTTAAGTTCATTACAGACCTTAAAGTCACCGTGCATGATGAAATACGTATCCGGTAACCAGATGTCTTCGTGATGATGGATGGCGTTAAGGAAGTCGTAATGCGACTGGTTAGAGTATCTCAGTCGGGGGTCGTACCACTGCTGCTGAAGTAAGAACTCCACTTCGTATTTCTGGAACCGGTAAATTTAGACAGACAATCGAAACTATATGAAGAAGGTGGACGTAAAGAGCAAATGACATTATAAAGTAAATACTTACAAGACTAGATTCATCCGGAGAAGCTAAACTAAGAAGTAGCACGCTAACATTTACGGTGAGGACACCTGGAAACGACAAGCTAGTTGATATTGGTAAGGTAATGAGTCTTAGACTATAGACACAACAACGATATACACATAAAGTCCATGCTTTGCTAACATTTGTGCTGGATTTCAGTTGGTACTAATCTATCCTGAGCAAATAGTTTTCTTTTCATTTGTTTTCTTTAAACTTGGTAACCTTCGATTGTATTAGGACTTCGATTATGAAGTGTTTTGTAAACGGAATAAGTTGGAATGTAGTAGAAATAATGATCGGAAGGTATAATAAAAGTAAATTGCGAAAATTAACCGTATGTCTCTACTACACGTGTTGCAATAATAACGAAAATTGTAAATAAGAAGTTGGCAGATCCGATTTCTATTGGAAAAAGAAATATGAATTTACGATAGATAGGAATTCACAACTTGTGTTTAATGTTTGTGAAAAGAGAAAATATTGTAGGTAAAAAGCATGACGTAAAAAGAAAACTTGTAATATTATGGTGTGGTTTTATAGTTGTATCAGTAACCATAGTGTTATTTTCCATGAGTCAGATAAGTCACGATTTATGTTTAAGAACGAGCAAGAAAACATCAGTTACAATGAATTCAATAGCAGAGGTTGGGTGTGTTCTAAACTAATACATCAATGTTATCAGGTGCATTCATATTGATATAAAATAATAAGTGTCTCATATATAAAGGTATTATAATTATTCTAAAGCATAGGATAAGGTATCTACATTTGCGTGAGGTAAATATAAAAGTTGAAGTTGCGTGCAAGGAGTTAATTGCAATAGAACATAAAGTTGCTACGATCCAGATACATGTGGTTGGATTTCTCTTTTCATAAACATGGAACACAACGCACCACGATTGTGCGACCGAGGCCGGAGAGACGGGAGTCCCACATTATTTTGTGCCAGAGAGTCGTTTGGCGAAGTAAGACCACAACAGAATTCTGGATCTGCAATTCACACCAATATTGTATGACCTACTTGACCCTTCAACTTATTCACTAGCACAGCACAGTTTCCAAATTATATTTCGAAAATAACGATATAATTTGAAAACATTCATACAACAGTATAAAAATTGAAATTTACCATCTACTGGTGGCAGCAGTCTTTTGTCATAGCGGGAGTTTTTCAGAAGGTTGTCCAGTATCTCTTTGTCCGACTTTCCCGCTGCAAATCTGGAGAATGTTGAATAGACTATTATAATAAGTGTAAAATGAATTTGCATTTCAAAAGAACCTTTTAATTTATCACAGTAACGGCCTGAAAGCGAAAACTAGAAAAGATTTATGCCGTAACATATATCATGGCAAATTAAGCGTGTGGACGCACAGCAGTACGCTTAGTATTGATTTTAGATTAACACTTATTACCTTGCTGCTACAAAAGCCGTTTAATAAGCTAATAAACAGAGCAATGACACGTTCTAATAGTAAATATTGAAGTTTATATAGTGAGAATTTTAATAACAATAAGTAGTTGACGTGACTGGTCAAGAATGCTTCATTACATGCCCACATTGTGTATCTAATTGTCTAATACATTCAATTAAAAAGAATTTATTCAATGTTCGTTGATTTGTGGAAAATAAAATGACACCAATATCTAACTACAGTAAAATAAAACTGCATTATGAAAGAACGGTGCTCTCTACTTTAAGAAGATTTTGAAAATTGAACAACAATCTAATCGAGTACCTACAGAAACACACACGTCTACTAAACTTTTGATAACTGTGTACGGAAACAAAAGCTTTGTTAGGTGCACGGAGTTGCTTGTTCATTCGAGCTAAATTGATTCAAAAGTTACTGTCAAGTTATTGAATCTCGAATGGAGCTGTGTATTCAGGATAACCACATCAGCGAAATTAGACAACACAGTCAGCGTCTAAAGCAAGTTATGTTCACACTATTTAAGGTGAAAGTGATATATAATACTGAGGTATAACCATCGCCACAGACAATTTATTTTGCATAGTGCCGCAGGGTGTATTAATGGAGCGAGGAACTTCACGGTTCGGCGGGCGTGGGTCGGCTGGCGAGTTAAATACGCTTCGCCGCCTGCCACTCGCCGTACGTCCTCCACGCTCTACTCATTAGCATCTAAATCTATCGTCACAATAAGTCTACATAATGCTTGTCAATATTTCCTTTTTCACACTTCTGTAAATCTAATCTGCCACGATAACACTGATCATGAGAACACAGGCTTTTTCATGTGTAAGACTAAAGTTGATCGTCTTGACATGAAGCTATTTTGTTTTATGTATTTACAATTTGGATTGAATGAAGGAAATGTGTCGTATCTTACATATCTGATGTGAGAGCTGTTGCTCGGCTGAGCATGAGGAAGAGGGCCACAGCGCGTGCCACGACGCATGACCAACCCATATTAGGACATCTGGAAATAGAAAAATTTTCTTTACAACATTACTTACAACGTACCATCTATAAACAACAAAAAGAGAAAGAAAGGGCAGTAAAAGTTGGAACCTGACTTGGCCATATTTTATCCTATGGATGGTGATTGCTAAGCACAGACTTTATCAATCGTAACGATGTTGTTTGATATGTATAAAATATTTCAGCTGTAATTTTTAATTTTTTGTGCCGTGTGGTATCCGGCCTAGAATGGACTACCCCTTATCCTCCCGTGGGTGTCGTAAGAGGCGACTAAGGGAAAATCCAGAAGCTGGGTAGCAGCGTCTTCTGTTACTTGACCACCAACACCGCGATTCCCAAGCCGCTTGCCATGGCATTATGGCAACCCACATCCCCTTTCTAAAAGCGGGAGGCCTTTGTTCAACAGTGGACGACTGTCGGCTGATGATGGTGATGAATTTTTCTTTCGCAGCTACATCATATAAGGCTAGTTTACTTTTCCGAATGTACTAGTTACCTACTACATAACATAAGAGATTGCCGTCTGACCTCAGCTAATGAGATCTATCTTTTACCTTAGTAAGAGAACATGGCAAGTTTGGCAGGGAGTGGGTTCTCAGGTAACATTTACGCGTTAATAAAATTGACTTATTTGCATTACTTTACTTACATATAACAAAACAGATATTTCGAAGAAGATACACCCTACTTTACGTTTCCGTTTACAGAAATAAGCACTCCAATTAACCCATTTTGGGAATAACTGGAGATATTAAGGGTAATCGCCTGTTTCTTTGCAAAGTGCGCGTCTTTAAAATTAACAGGCGTTAGTTGAAATTACTATACTTAGCAGGAAGTGATAAAAATAAAGTTTACAGGTAGAGACGCAAGAAAAACATTTAGAGCTCGTTCACATAATTATGATCTTACTGGGCATTAGAATCGAACAAGTATCAAAGTAACGTTTTCAACTTACATCTTTTGTAATTTCCCTTAGTCGCCTCTTACGACAAAATATTACTTACATAATATTAAGTACTTAAATATGTTAATAGTATCTAGGTACATAACATACCATACTGGCAATCATGAAACATTTGATAAAGGTTATTTAGACTGAAATATTTACTACATACTATTTTCCGAAAATACGGATTCGGTATTTCGACGTAAAACATCGAGCGCTGGATCGCGGTACGATTGTGAGCGTCGAGAGCCTTTAGAAATAATATTTTAATGTTTGTTTATGTAAATGGGTCAGAAGGTCAGGTGCTGTAGGTCAAGCAATTTTAGTGTTGAAGTGACTGCGGCCACTTCAGCATAATTCCGATTCCAGTTTAGATTACAGAGCAGCACTACACCATCTACTCCTATTTAACTACCTATCTCGTAAAGAGAATTACTAAATGTAGATCGGTATCTTAATCATGTTGGGTCGCTGACTGCCTCGTTGGTCTAGTGGTTGCTAAGCGCGACTGATGAGCCTGAAGTCCTGGATCTGAATCCCCGGTCGGGCTGTGTTATTAGGTTTTTCCATTAGGTAATTCTCAATAGGAGTACGGAGAATGGTTTTGTGCCCGGTTGATTGAAATAGCATCACGCTTGTATTCCCAGAAGGGATTGGTAGAGGTGGGTGTACTACACACCTCGCTAGTTATGTCGTAGGTCAATGTAATAAGGGCATTGCCATTAACTGAGAATTAAATTAACTCCTGGAAAAACTCAGTAACACTTTGCCCGACACGAATTATAATATATGATGTGCTGAAGTAAGTACCCTGTAATATAGTAGGTATCGTCGGTTTAAAGAGAAGTAGCTACAAATGTAAAACAAAGACAGTTTTTCGAACGGAAAAACAAAGAGTCCTCGTTGGAGTAAAGCGGATTACAAAAGGTAAATAAGATGTAAGTTGAGTCCCTGCAAGGAAAACAGTTTACATTTATCTTTTCTATATGTATCTTAAAACACACAATGTTCAGTGATATGCATTCGACTATTTTGTGTTTATAAAGATTAACAGTAGATCACAATATTGATTAAACAAACACAGTTGATCTTAACTCTCCATTAACAGACATAATGAGGGTGTATTATACACCTCTGCCCCCTTACCATGAACTCTTAAACAGGACAGTTTACGATGTGGAAGCGAGACGCCGCTACGTGCTGTGTAATGCGGCGTCTCGCTTCCGCGTCTTAAACTGTGTGTGATGTTATGTTATGTTTATAGTTAACTAGCTGACCCAGCGAACTTTGTACCACTTTCTCACCATTTAAACCTTTCCTGGACTACCACGAATATTTCAAGACCAAAATTAGCCAAATCGGTCCAGCCGTTCTCGAGTTTTAACGAGTCTAACGAACAGCAATTCATTTTTATATAAAATAAAATACAGGTAAGATTCCTAAATAAATAATACCTTCTTCTTATAGTTTGTTGGTGAACAACCTGGTGTCAGAGTTTAAACCGCCCGTAGGCCTCTGACATAGCTTTACACACAGTTACACACAGCCGTTCTACAAAATATATCAGGATTTTTTTTACAAAGTTGCAGCAATAGTCACAGTCGCATAATATTCTTGGTATAGTTTGTGAGTTAGCAAACGTAAGCAAATCCATATTTCTTCCACCCCTCATTTAATTTACATACATAATTTGTAAAGAAAATGTATCAAAAACAGCGAGCATGGTCATGCAAACGCAGTGCTGCTAGCGTGTTGCAAAGCCCACATGATATTATTTTTTGCTGTAAGCAGAGAGAACACATGACCTACTTTTAAAAGTTGTATTATGGTTATGACGTCAATAAGAGCCGACACGCGAATCATTGGCGCAACAACCTACCTATACTGTTTTAAATGTGTGAGATGTTTTATTTAACCCTGCCTGAACACGACGGACTTTCGTGTCATTTTAATTATTTTAATTAGTTTCGCCACCTTTAACCAATTATAGCTATCGTACAGGTTATACGAATAAAACTTTTTTGATGACTGGAATGGAAAAATGTTAATTTTGAAGTAAAATTTATCCTGAAATTCGAATCTAACAGCCTCAACAACATGAAAAATGTATACAAGGCGGAGACACAACATTTCTACGTTCGTTATTGTAGTTAAAATTTTCCCAGGTACTTGAACATTACATCTTTATATCGAAGAGAAGACAAGATAACAGATTTATTACCATGTCAAGAAAATATACCCAGAATAGTAACAACTTAAGAGTACATTATTTATTTACAGAACAAATTTATTTCAAGTAGAGTCGAATAAACTGGAAGGATGTATTGAGACAAAAACAGTTACAAAAGGTTTATCACCCCCGATACTTGTGACGTATGAAGTTAGAGAGGTGGTGTCTGGGGAAATATCGAAATTTATGACTCGAGGCCTATTTTATACTCATTCCTTTTTCGAACTCGGCCAGCTGCCGACAACATTTCTTTGTGATTGTCTGCGCTGCCAAATGGTCAAACTTATTTTTATTTTCGGCGAGGTACAGAGGGAAATATTTTATTTGACTTTTTACTACATATGTAATCTTGAAAAATCATAACGTGCGGCATCGATCTACTCATTGTCTCTAGAGATAGCGTTAGATCGAAGCTCTTTGTCGAGTTTGCCGACGAAATGCTATTCGCATAAGTAGATCTGCGGAATATTTTCATTGGAATTGGATTTCTCTTCATAACATACGAGTGGATAGATATTTTCGATCTTTGAGAGGTTATTGTATATTGGAGGGTATTTTAGATGCACAACATTTTGTTGAAGCTCTTTTTAGTATTATAAAATCCTTTACGACGTGCCTGTAAAGTAATTGTAAGTGTGTCTAACTTAATATTCCTTTTATCAGTACCTTTCTGCTGACTGCAGAGCTTTGTCGGCATGTGGAGAGATGGATCAACCCGCCCGCACCCTCTGCGCTCTCCACAACATGACGCGCCAAATATCTGCAACAAACATAAAACCACATGTAGCGAGATATCTTGTAAATAAATCATATTCGGATTCTTATCTTTTACGCAGCAAAAATGAGAACACATCAAAGAAATATTGTGGTTGTGGTTCTTTTGCGCTGTTATGCATAAACTTAAGTAACCCTTTACCACACACGACGATTTTATTACATAAAATACTAATTTATGATTACCTG